>OY743161.1:5000000-10000000 GCA_963555695.1 Dasypolia templi | reverse complement strand
TTTTAATAACTGGTTCGAGCGAATGGAAAAGTGTATGCACCAGTTGTTTTTTTTCTTCAAACGACAAAACTTAAAAGGCATGCTTCGTATTTTAAAAAATACGTTAAAAAAAAAACACTGCGTTTTAACAAAATGCAAAGTTTTTTTTATAACTTGCATTTAATTGTATTATGGAGTCATGTGTCCTGCACTAAAATATCTGTAACATTTACCACATTTTATTCCAACAAAGATACTCTTGTTTCTGTTTTAAACTAAAAGACTTTCTGAAAGTAGGTTCATAATCATATTTACATAATATACAAGCTTACAGCCTTAAATAATAAAAGAAGTGTAAAAAGTATAATTTTCTTGTCATTAAAGGAAGGAAGCCTTGCTAGATGTGGGCAAATAACAGTCAAATTAAATGTACTTTTCACTTTGAAAATCGCAAAAGAAATGTCTGTGTTGTGTCTGCTATGGTACTTCTAATATAAGGCAACGTTGTAATTGGGAAGATGACTAATATTAAAAAATTTCATACAAATAATGTAATCTCAAATAAGGCTTACTAAAAATGAGAAAATCGAAAAAATCTTAACAGATTTTTAACAATCGGTGTATATTGAGGAAGATACACTCTTCAAAAGTTTTTGGAGGGGATTATTGCCGACCTTGTCGCGCGGTACTGACAATGTACGGCGCTAGTATGAAATGAAATAGTCGTGACGTCACTTCTACGACAGTACTGTATCTTGAAACGTTTATAACTTGGCAATTTTTTTGGCTTTTACACTTTTTGTAATATAGTTTGCGCTATTTGGAAACAAACAGTTTTTTGAGATAAAAATAAAAAAGTTGTCATCATCAACGCCAATTACGATGATTGGCTTTGACGTTCTACAAAAAAAAAACTATCTTTATTTCCATATTCTTTGCCCCTATCAAGTAGAGAAGTTCCACCTCATACAGTTGTGTGTGTAAGTTAAAAACACTCATTTTCAGTGCAGACGCCCGTGGCCTTTGTTCAACGCTACCGATCGTAGTTTGCCTAATTACCTTCCATGATTGTAGACTTATTTTGACAAAGTTTCAGGTGTTGTGTCGGTTTAATTTGTCTAGTTTCTAAGATGCTTGGTTCAGTGTTTTTAAGGTTACATTATCTTGCATTGTCGTAGTGTCCTGGAGAAAACTTTGTTTTTTTTTGTAGATTTTCTGTGCTTGAACCGAGGAGCAATTCCCGTTACATTTTTAAGAACGTTCGCATTTTTTATCTCCTTCTCAAGCTGTCAAAAACACCTCTAATTTCCCTACATTTTGACAAGGTTTTGACGTTGATTGGCGCCGTGATGAAATTGCGAGTAGATTTTGAACGTTTTTAATTAGGCTTTTGAGAAATAAGCCTCTGAGCCACCAGTCTGATAAATGCTTAAAGGTCTTACTTTCAGACCTTGCCAAGCAACATAGAGAAAAAGAACCTTAAATGGTTGACAGCAAATCACCTCTGTCAGCTAACTGCACAGTGCTCCCGAGGTGGACAACGGCTCACTCATTCTCACAGAGCCCTGAGTCTCAGCAATGCGAAGATAGCAGTGGTGGGCCCAGTGGTAACGGCCGCGACTTACGAATTGTAGGACGTACGACCGACAGTTCGACTTTGTGTAAATGATTTCGTCACCGCTGCTCTCAAAACATTGAAGAAAACCATCGTGAGGAAACCGGCATGTCCTAGACCAAAAAAATGCGAAGACATGTGACATCTATCAAGCTGGGCCCGCGTGGTGGATTAAGGCCCACTCCCTCTCACCGAGAGGAGGCCTGTGTCCCAGCAGTGGGAACAGTGTAGGCTGATTATGCTAATTAAATCACAAAAAAATGCTGCACACTTTTTTTTGCCAGTCGAAACTGAACAGTCCGAGTGATCATGTTGACTTATCCGTGACCCAAGGGCTGGCTTTTAGCATGGCCAGAAGCTAAGCATTGCCATAATACGTGTACGTACGGATGAATTTTTTTGACGCCAAATTTAAGTTTGTTATGTAAGGATTTTTAATTTTAATAATTAATTTAGTCAGCGTATAAATATGAGCATCATTTGTTTTGATAAATTGTGAACTGCAACGATTCACTTACAATTTAAAGCATTATTTTTCGATAGTTAGTAATCTGTCCATTACAAACCGGCAAATTGTGATGTTGTATCAAACTTGCATGCGACGCATCTAATCTAGTACCCAAGTAAATAAGACCAACTTGGAAGTAGCGCTCGCTGGCCGCGGCACCGCTAACATAGATTGTGAACCCTGTCTGTAAGTGCAGGTTCGTTCAGATTTATACAATACAGTACAGTATGGCATTTGTTGAGCCTGTAGCTTTAAATTCGTCCCTTAATCACTCAAATCCTGATCCAGCTGGTCCCTTGCTGCCTACTTCCAGCGACGCCCTAAGCCGAGGTTCGTACCCCACAGGGGGTGCCCTTAGCGTGTAGTCGCTTAGTTTTTAAGTTAGTACATAAGTTTAAGTCCTGGCTGGAGGCCTTAATTTATTAGGGCAACCACAGGCAAGTCCGTTTAAGCAGACGACAACCTCATAGGTTGACTTGCGAGATGCCATTCCCAAAAAAAAAAATATGGCATGTGATTATAAACTAACGGTGTTCACAATCATACGGAAGAAGAATCATAGAAACTAAAAACTGCATTACATTAAAATAAAATACCATTTTTAAAGTCAATTTTACGTGTACTTTGAAAGCTGTGAAACCTTTTCATTGCAGGAAATCTATGACATTTTATAAAATGAATTCTGTTGAAAAGTCGTCCGTTAGCGTGGTCCATAGATTTCTTTTAATAACTTTTCACCTGTAAGATTTCTTCAGCGGCGGCCGATGGAGGGAAATTGTAAATTATTATTGTAGAATGGCAATTTTTCAATATGAATTTATAGGTCTTGAAAGATGAATTAATAAGCTTGAGGTACTGGTTATATCATTGCGTACTGTAATATTATACAGATGGGTATTAAGATGTCACTGATTTTTATCTTCTTTTCTTAGAACTTTTTCATTTGACGTTTGATACTTCGTGTCACGGTGATAATGAAAAACTGCAGAGTATTATTATTAGTTACAAAACTGTACAATAATGAAGATTATTTTTTGCAAGAGTGTCCATTAAGTGGGTCACGGTATCCAGCAAATTATATAAGTAAAGAAGGCATTTTATGTACCGACTCAAAACTTTTTAAACAATTTCTTGACAAAATGTTCTTTACTTGGCTTCACTTTTTCTACTCATCCCAAAGGTACTAAGCGCCATGTTTTGGAACACATCTAGATTTTTGTGCCTCGTATAAAGGAAGGAATATATATTATTATTTAAAGTACGACGATTGTATGGTCCGCGAAAAAGTTATACGAACGAATATTGTATGAAGTATTTAAGTCCAGGCCTTATTTATGGGTTGTAGCCAGTTCAAATTACTGGTTTTAAATTTTCTCATTATAGTCAACGTCAAAGCAAGCTCAATAATTATTGTGGAGGAATTACCAAAAAAGTCTATATTTTTTTCGATTCACCATTAAAATTCAATTACTCCATTTTCATTTTAACAAAAAAAACACGTTTCCAAGAAAGAAACTTTCAGAAACAACTTGTAAAACAACAACTCAATTTCCAACAACTTTTTATGCTAACGCTACAAAGGTAAGAGCGTTTTAATATGCTAATGGTCTAAAATAAATTTGGCATAGGCATTTTATGGGGGAATGAAGTATAAATTCAATTTTCCCCAGAGAAAGGGGGTTGGGGGATTTCGATCTTAAGGGTATATACGTCCCCAGAGTTTTCGGTCCCCAAGGGTTTATATCTCAGAGATAATCATGGTTTAATGCTTTCTGTCTTTCAGATTATCCAAGTAAGCGTAACATTTGATAGTCCTGTTTTATAGTTTTATTTAAGAAGGCAAAGTAATTTTGTCTCTTTATGTACAAATAAAAATAAACGATGTTGGTAAAAGTATGTTTGTGTATTTTTTATTTGTGTGGGTCGGTTTTTAGGGTTCCGTAGTAACTTAAGAACGCTTATAGTCTATGTCTGTCCATATCGTTAATATGTTCTCTTCCCAGCCCTTAGTTTACATCCGAACGTATAATATTAGAAATCAGAAGACAAATAGACATTAAGTCACAATTGTGGTTCATAAATAAATAAATAAAATCGGAATTAACTTCTATAGCGGATGGTCATATAGTCTCTGGTCGCAAAGGTAAAGGTGTTCCGCCTCGGCGGTATTCGCCAGGCTAAGTATCGCGTTTCCGAACGCGCCCATAGATCATAGAGTTTGTCTATGGTCGCACTGACCAATGGTGGCCACGGTCACTTCAAAGACAAGGCTTACTGATCACTGATTGGTCAGTATGAATTCTGTTTGAATTATGTTAGAAATAATCAGGTTTAAGATGTTTTTGGACAGTAGTATTAAGTGAGCTGTGAAAGGTTAGTAGTTTTAAGAAAGCAAATGGCGCGCTTATACAATATTTTAATAAAAGTTCTATCGTGTAACAAAGCTCTTTAACTGAACCTGACCCACCCCGACTACACGTCGCCATCTTTTTTTCTCAATAAAATTTCTGCGTCAATTTCACATTTTTTATTACCAAACACACATTTAACAAAGCCAATGTCATTCAGGCACCAAAATACCCTAACAGCACTGTGGATTAAAACTGCCTATCAAACATTTTTATTCCCACTATTATAAACATAAGAAAATTACTTAGAGTGATGCTTGTTAAGCTAACTTAAGCTCAAGACATAATTAAAATAACACGCGGGTAAATTGCGTAACACACTTTCAGTAGCAACTGCTTTAATTTTGACAGTTAAACAACATTCATTGCGTGATGTACGTTATTGCGCAGACTATATTTTCGAACATATGAAGAAATGGATTAGCAATATCCGTCAAAATGATTTAGATTGTGATTGAAAGTGTTTTAGGCTATCAGGGTGCTGTTTCCGTCGAGGGTTAACAGAAAACCTCACTCATTGATTTTTGCTAAACAAAAACATAGTAGTTATATTTTTAGTTGCTTCAAATAGTAATTACCATACGGAACCTTTTGTAAAAATGTTGTCTCCCAACCATACTTGACGAATTTTTATTTATATTTTATGTAGTAATAATTCTGCTTGGTCTCTAATGTATGTGTACCTATGTGTATCGAACGATGTATGCGGTTTATGTGGTATAATACACATGAATGGTTCTCTGCATAAGATATTTGATGCTACGAGTACTTGATGTCTTAGTGTAACGGTTACAATTCCACTTGGGTATTGCGAATCACATTGAGTATTATTGCATAAATATTTGAGTTTTGACTAAACCGTTATACGAAATCTAAATGGAATTCTAAAAATAATGTTAGAATAATAAATTGTAAAACTCATTTAACTGACTTAAGAACGCTATGTAAGGCCCAATACGTATTTACCCCACTATAACGACATATGTTTTTAATTTCGTGCATAAGTAAGACAAGCAGTATCAGAGAGCTTGGTGTAGTACACTACAGCAAATTACTTTTTGACGATCACATAGAAGCCATTGTCAAGAAAGCTTTCAAGGCCCTGGACTTTATTATGAGAGCTTGCTATAGCTTTCGGTCTCTTAAACCAGTAAAAGTCCTCTACTGCTCTCTCGTGCGCAGCCATCTCGAGTACGTTTCCCAAGTCTGGAGATTTATAAATCTCATATTGAATCCGTTCAGAGGAGTTTTTGCGTTATTTATACTATAAGGCAAGGCAATTCTCAGTGAACTACGAACACCGTTGCAAGCGATACCATTTCTTGTCGTTGAACATGAGACGTAATATCAGTGACATATGTTTTTGGAAGGCATAGCAAATGGGTCTATTGATTGTCCGGAACTACTCAGCAAAATACTTCTTCGCACTGACTAAAATAACCTGCGCAGACGACCTCCGCTGCAGGCACCACGCGCATCGACTTATTACGTATCGCCTTCTCCATTCGTAGTGTTAAAGCCTTCAATAGTTTACCATCGCACCTGGATATCGATCTATTTTGCACCAGTGCGCACAGTATTAGAAAGATCCTGAACAAGGAATATTTTGGGGATAGTCGTGAATAACTATTAAATAGTATCCAATGAAAATCGAATGTTACGAGTACGTAGGTGCTCGTATATTATTGAACTTTTTTGATGTTGCACGACTCGAATCGTAACTTTTATGTATCTCTTCGTCTGTTTTTTTATGTATGTTTCTTTTATATTAAAAAACATTTTTGTTTTGCATTTTTTTTTACTTACGAATGTTTTTAATTTGTGTTATTTTTCTGTAAGCTTTCTGTAAAATTAAATAAATATAATAAATGTATAATATACTGGTAACTGCATTGTTTGTAAAATCAAACCCGCATCAATTTACTAAATTGTCAGCAGTTAAGAAGACCCCAATCCCCTAAATCACTCTATTCCTGATCCAGCTAGTCCCTTGCTGCCCTCTTCCAGCGACGCCCTAAGCCGAGGTTCGTACCCCACAGGGGGTGCCCTTAGCGTGTAGTCGCTTTGTTTTTAAGTTAGTCTATAAGTTTAAGTCCTGGATCCCAGCCCGATCACTATGTACGGCAAGCCAATCCCTTGGGAGAAGCAAGCCAAATACCTAGGCGTGATCCTCGATGAGAACCTTACCTTTAAGGCTCATATTAAGGCGGTTCGCGCGCGCGCCTCCTTCGCTCTTAGCAGGCTGCAATTCGTACTGACAGCCCGTAGTAAACTGTCCCTTAAATGCAAGCTCCGCATCTATACCGCAGTCATCCGTCCCATCATGACCTATGCCTGCGTTTTATTTGCGCACGCTCACCCACGTCATCTCCATAAGATGCTGACCCTCCAAAACCGTTTCCTCAGAAGGGTCACGGGTGCCCCCTTCTATGTCCGTAATATCGATCTTCACGTCGACCTCAAAATGCCAACCATAAAACAGTTCATGAAACGCTTATCAAAGCGTTTCTTCGACTGCGGCATCAAACATTCTAACCCCCTGATTACAGCGGCCGCCCGCTACACTCCCTCTCGCATTAGCAGTATTCGCCGACCAAGGCATACTTTAATCGACCCCGACGACGCCACTACCCTCCTCCAGGAGAGTAGTAAGGCCACTAGCACGCTACATAAGCCCAAAACCCGATCGCCGTCCTACCGCCCTCGCCGCCGAGGCCCGCCGCGACGCCCAAATCGACGCCCCTCCCGACCCTTGCTCGAGCCAGCCCGCGCCGCTGAGCCTGTAGCTTTAAATTCGTCCATAAATAATATCAATCCTGATCCAGCTAGTCATTTGCTGCCCTCTTCCAGCGACGCCCTAAGCCGAGGTTCGTACCCCACAGGGGGTGCCCTTAGCGTTGTCGCTTAGTTTTAGTTAGTATATAAGTTTAAGTCCTGGCTGGAGGCCTTAATTTATTAGGGAATCCACAGGCAAGTCCGCTTAAGCAGACGACAACCGCATAGGTTGACCTGCGAGATGCCAAACAAACAAACAAATTAAGTCCTGGCTGGAGGCCTTAATTTATTAGGGCAACCACAGGCAAGTCCGTCTAAGCAGACGACAACCTCATAGGTTGACCTGCGAGATGCCATTCCCAAAAAAAAGGACCCCAATCTGTACTCAATATAAAAACCAATTATGTACGACAAAATGCAATACATCATTAATGAAAAAGAGCTTCTTTGGTGTTGCTCTCAAAATGTATAACAAAATACCCGATGTCGTAAGAAGCATGCCGTTAAAAAAAAGTGTAAACATAAATTATTTGTTGATAAATAATGTTACCGTTACTGAAATGTAGAAATGACCTAGATGATTATTTAAACGATAAAACACTGTGACTGTTACTAATCTAATGTATGTTCTTTTATTTTGAAATTTTAATCTTTTGTTTGTTTTCTATGGTGGATTTTGTTCGTCTTTAGTTTAAATAATCTTCACTGATATTTATATGTCATCAATGACAAAACATAGAGCAACCCATAATTATTATATTAGACCTTGAACTTTAACCTATGTTTTACAAATAAATGATACTGATTCTGACATAACGTGGTCGGGCACTAATTTGTATGAAAATTAATACCTACGTCATTTACGCAGACCACATTTGGCCGTCAAAATCATGGATGTGCACGATGCTGACATCAAGGCCACGTCGCGGTTGCGAAGCCAACAGCGAGACCGCGCACTAGCGGCCTACATCGCCAACACAACTTTCTACCAAAAGGCAGGATAAAACAGAAGCCAAAAAAAAAATTGCATGATAGCATACTTCGACCAACTTATCTGTGCAACGGCCGTTTTTCGAACTAACATTTTGAATACGATCGGTTTTTGTTTAACATTTTGATTTTAGTTTGCAACCGTACCTTATTATCAAACTCAAACTTCCACAGACTAAATATTATTTGCAAAATACGCCGCTATATTGAATTCCCGCCAAAATTTACCCGCTAGTTCTAATTAAGTCAACTGTCGGAATCTAGACTGTATAAATAGCCGTCATTATTTGCTAGCCATCGATGAAATTGTAAGCCAGTGAATGGGCAACACAATAGCGAAGTTTGAGTAATTAGCAAACAGAACTTCGAATGGTTAGCTCGGAGCTATTCATGGCCCGTCAAATTAAGAGTTGTAGTGGAGTTGCGATTATTAGTCGCATTATATTGTGCGGATTTTTTTATTTTAACTATATAACATAACATCGCGCCTGTAATGTTTGAAGGATAAATAGGCAGAAGTGTACCTACAGAACACCCACGGTTGCTACTGAAAAATTCCCGACAAAAAAAACCAATGACACTTTGCGCGACCTGGGAATCGAAACCAGGACCTCATGCTCAGCAGTAGCGGACGCGACCTCTAGACCAACAAGGCAGTGTTTAACTAATGTCTAGAATTATTATGGTCTATACAGTTTGATTAATACCTATAAATGTCAATCGATGAAGAAGAAAACCAAAAGAAAAGTTGGAAGGTGTGAGAGATGACATGAACGAAAAGGGAGTGAATGACAGCTGACACAAAATAATGGAACATTAAAACATTGTGCGCCAAAACCAAGTAAAAAGGTGCAAAGGCAGAAATAAAATTAAAACGAGCTTGGACTTTTTTAAGAACCGCAAAAATAGGCAGTTACAATATTATCTTTAATCAACACGCTAAGTAAAGCGAAGGGAACCAACCAACTTGGCACTTGGTAACAACTGCTAAGATGGTCGTTCGTAATAAGCACTGGAAAACGTTGATACATGATTAATATTCATCTCCTTTTATTTAAGAGCACCATAACTGAAATAATATTTATTATTTATTTATTTAAACTTTTCGAACACAAAAAGGTACATGGTCGGACTTAATGCCTTAGGCATTCTTTACCAGTCAACCAAACGTGGTGAAGAGATTAGATGGCAGGTGCTTTGGTTGAAAGGAACAATGATGAATAAAAAAATACTGATACTGATATTCATAGGCAGTAGATAGACTTATCTATACAAATTTTATGATGAGGTATTTTGAAAGGTTGGAGGTAATCTGTGGAAGTACTGATCCGATTTCGAAAGTTCTTTCACTGGCCGAAGGCTAACCTATTGCTAAATGTTTTATCGTATGATTGACTACAACGCAGGCGAAGTCGTAGGCAGGAGATAGTATATTATTATAAAAATACGCCTAAAAGTCGTGTCGCAAATGTGCGTCTATTCTACCAAACTTGCCGATTCACGTCAACATAATTTCCTGGATGTGAAGCTACCGGAACTGTTGTCGGAGCGATTTTTCATGTGACGACAAAGTCTTAATGACGCTAGTGTTCGCCCTTACTAGCATTTTTATTTTTTGGTAGCTATATTTACCTGCAGGTCTATTTTGTAAAAATCTCACCGTGTAAACTGCTTGAAGTGGGCTGTCAACAGTTTCAATCTCCTAGTATAAGTGCAATGACAGCTCACTTTAAGAGACTTTACTTAAGTTATCACGGTAAGATTTTTTCAAAATCTATTCTAGATTTTTATTTCAAATTTTATTTAAACGTTTTCGGAAGGTGAAAGCGATTTAGCGATTTTCAGGTAAAAGTAGTGTGGTTTAGTGTGTGCTAATATAAACTTTAATAGCATGTGTAAACAGCATGATTTTGATTTTGGCTTTTTTAATTAAGATTTTGTGTGTTTAGGTTTTTATTGAATATAAAATAAGAATTTAGTTTAAGTTTGAACGTCATATTGTTATTTTTTTATATTTTTTGGTAACTATGTTGTGTTGTTCACACTTTTTATTTCCAATCTGTTTTCAGTGAAGACTTTTAATTGGCTGTCAGCCTCACATAAATTTTTTATTCTGTAAATTTTAGCTGTAAGTCATCCATAGTTCATAAACAAATAAATAAATTATCGGCTGTGCTTGGCTTCAGAATTTTCCTTTTAGTGCACGAATAATAAACGAATAATCAGCCAATTATGTTCCCACTGCTGGGACACAGGCCTCCTCCATGAATTTTTGGTTCTAAAACATGCCGGTTTCCTCACGATGTTTTTCTTCACCTTGTTGAGAGCAGTGGTGATGGATGAAATAATTTACACAAAGTAAAGCACCTGTCTGGGTTCGAACCTACGACCTACAACTCGTAAGTCGCAGTTGTTACCACTGAGCCACCACTGCTCTTTTTATTAAAAATATAGGTTAGTGCACCTTTGATTCATCATTCTTCTAAGTTGACTTTTTGACGTACTAAACCTTAGTTAATGCTGTCGATTTTATTAGGGTGGGCAAAGAAGTTTCTAGGGTAGGCATGCCCCCCTCTGTCAACAATACGTCTGTTACGTGTAGTGATACAAATAAATAAAAAACGCAAGTCAATACTTGCGTTTTTTATTTACTATCCATTGTTGGTCAATACCAACAATGGATAGTAGGCATCAAAAACCATACAAAAACATAATTATAATTATAATGTCTTCACATAAAAAACCGAAATAAAAAATCTAAATCAGATTTATTTGCATAAAGAAGGTAAGTGCAGAAAAGACATATTATTTATTATAATCGGTAGGTTATGTGAGAGCTTATTGTGCTCTTTGTACCGGGACGGTCAAATGAAACACAGTTTCGGCGTCTCCTTTTTTTTCCAGAAATTATACGTTTAATTACACATTTTATTTGATCCTTGTTCGATGGCTTGTCTGCCAAGAAGTGTTTCCTTCTATTCTCCGTCTAAATTAATGATAGTCTCGTTTCCGGCCATCTACTTATCAACGTATTCATAAGATTGCTTTTAAGAACCATACTGTAACATCATAACATCACGCCTTGTTTCCCCGAAGGTTTGGGCAGAGGTGTACCATTAGTACACCCACATTTCGCCAGTTTTGTTTCAAGTCCCATGTAATAGGGGGCGAGCCTATTGCCATCAACCGGACACAAATCCAGGCTCCGGGCTGCTACTGAGAAATTCCAGATAGAAAAACCCAAAAACACGTTGCCCGACCTGGGAATCGAACCCAGGAACTCATGCTCAGCAGTAGCGATTGCGACCACTAGACCAATGAGGCAGTATACAATACTATACTAATATATATCTATATATAATCTCTACAGTACTATCCTAATATATATCTCTCTCTCTCTATAGTGAAGTCTTACGACTCTCTATAGAGAGTCGTAAGACTTCAGACCAACAATTAATCTTATTCATAGACCACTAAGCTTAGCTAACTACAGAACTAACTTCTCTGCAACCTTCGTACATACATTATTAATGGTCTATAGATAATTACATCGATCATTTATTATGCTATTGAACTCAACGTGCAAACTTGGTATGTAAAGTTTGCACGTTGAGATACTTGAATACTATTTTAAATTTAATTTAATTTGTCCCAATTAATTCAAGACTTCCCGTGACCCACACGGCTAGGCTGGTTATTTCCTTGGCCAGAGGCTCTACATTGCCATACAACGTGGCAATGCTCCCAGTCTCTTGGGTACATTACCAGTCCACAGCGATTCGGATGAATTTTTTGACGCCAAATTTTTAAATTATGAATAGTTTTCGTTGAGTTAGGATAGAATTTTGTTAGTATTAATTAAGGCATATTGTAATGAATTAATTAGGTATTAATTCAGTAATTACATTAAATATATTGCAATTCACAACTTTAATTATTATATACGCAAAAACGGTTAAAAATCTGGGGGTCTACTCATGTTGCTCAACTTAGTCGATAGTGCACTACACGTTCCATTCGTTGTTAAAATGCCTCCAGTGCTTCTTGCCCGTGAACACAAAAATCTCCCTTGCACAAACTCTCATACAGCCCATCATAGACTACGCTGATTCCTGTTATTTGTTTGTTTTTAGCTTTTATGTAAGCATGAGCGTTTGCAAAATATCTGTACTCGTTTTGTTTTTAACCTTAAAAAGTATGACCACGTTTCTTCGCAAGATACTCGAGTGGCTCCCTATTCGACTTCTCAGGAACTCTCGGATATTTTGTCTGCTATTTAACATACTCCACAACCCTATGACGCCATCTTATTTGCGCGAACGTTTCTCCTACGGCCCTCCTTTTGATGCGCCTTGCATGTCGCACCTTAGATATCTCCTCAAATCCGGAGGGGATCCACTCAACCGACTTCTACTCCTACTTTTTCTCTGTGCACGCGGTTCGGTTGTGGAATTCAGTTCCGCCTGACATTAGGAACTGTCAAACTGTTGCTGTGTCTTAGAGGACAGTGAAAGAACACTATCTTTCCATCGTGTTAGTAAGTAATAGTTGCATTTGTATAAATATATAGATATATATATTTTTTATTGCTTTAAATATACACATATATTTTACTGTTATTTATTTTATAAGTATGTACGTATGTAAGTATATTTACTCATTGTCTGTTTTTCTTTATCTTACACACGTTGTCTACATCTATCATATACTCTTCTATCGCAGGTATGCTGGAAGAGATTTCTTTAGAAATTAGCTTCACCTTTGTAAGTATTTTTCTGTTCTTTCTTTTTCTTGTCTGTTTGTATGTGTGTACATATAGTCAGACAAGAAAAAGCTCAAGTAGTGCTTAGCTAGTGACTCACCGAACAAGTCACATATTGCATTCGTACATAAATTCGATGAATAAACGTTATTATTATTATTATTTAATGTGTCTTTGACACATTTTCGGGACCTTGGGGTCCCCCGGCCCTTTGGAAGGCGTACGAGGGGCCGAAGCCAACTCGCAGAGGCCTCTTCCATAATTTTAAAGGAATGAGGCACCTGTTATTACTAATAAAGGATTCATAAATAAGAATTTTCGTTAAATTACGGATGTTTAAAATGGAAGTGATCTTAGATAAATGATAGGTCTCGCGGCGCTCGAAAAGATACCGCCGGCTTACTTGGCAAATGCGGAAACAAATACCACGCCCAAGTAGGCGTACCCGAGCCAGTCACACTGCAAGCTGTCACGTGCACTTGCCGAATATTTCATTAAATTTTGGGCATAATCCGAAGTATAATGCTAGTTTGCGTAGTAAAACTGTGAAAAAATAACACTACAAGGAATAAGAAGGACACTGGGATCACATAACATCAGTAAGTATCTTATAATTTCGAAATTTCAACATAAAATAACATGAACCCTAAACGCCATTCAGTGTTGCCGCGTTTACAAGAGTCAAGTTCTCCGTGGATTAGATTTTAATAAAATGTGAATTTATTGTTTATTGTTTAATAAATAGGCATTTGATTGCGTCGATCACGAAACCCTGCTTTTGAAACTTGAGCGTTACGGACTTGGAAAACTTGCGCTCAGTTTAATAAAATCTTATTTATATGATAGACAACAGCAAATTCAAATAAATAGTGTCAATTCACTTGGTTTAAAAGTAAAAATGGGTGTTCCACAAGGCTCGATATTGGGTGCTTTCCTCTTTTTAGTATATATCAATGACCTACTCCATTTATTAATAAATCAACAACAAATGGTGTTATTTGCTGACGATACTTCCTTAATTTTTAAGGTAGATAGACGTGCTTCAAATTTTGACGACGTAAATAACGCCCTACTGCTGGTCCAAAATTGGTTCACGGCTAATAACTTAGTACTAAATGGAAAGAAAACTAAGTGTATAAGATTTTCTTTACCAAACGTCAAGAGTAGTGATTCTGAGATAGTATTGAATCAAGAGAAACTAGAATTCGTCGATAAAACGGTTTTCTTGGGGATCACGCTCGACTCAAGGCTACAATGGGGTCCTCATTTAACATCTCTAGCAGGACGGCTAAGTTCAGCAGCTTACGCTGTCAGAAAAATCCGTCAATTTACTGATGTGGATACCGCGAGGCTGGTCTATTTTAGTAACTTACATATTATCATGTCTTACGGTATTTTACTTTGGGGACGGGCTGCTGACATCGAGTCTATTTTTATTCTGCAGAAAAGAGCCATCAGAGCCATATATAATCTCCGCAGTCGCGATTCTCTAAGGGAATTGTTTAAGGATATTAACATGATGACTGTACCTTGTCAATACATCTATGAAAACATCATGTACGTAAGAAAAAAATTACATATTTACAGTAAAAGAGGTGAAAGACATAATTATAGTACTAGAAATCGGGACCTATTAGTTCAACCAGGTTTCAGACTGGCTAAAGTAGACTCATCTTTCATGGGGTACTGTCTAAAATGTTATAATAAAATACCTCCCCACATACTTCAACTGAATGAGACAAAATTCAAATCCTTTGTCAAACGCACACTATGCAGGCAGGCGTATTATAGGTTAGGGGATTACATAACTGATAAAAATGCCTGGCTTAATGCTGGTCCTGCTCCACACCACAACTAATTAATTGACATTTGAAACACTGTTGAAGCTGCTGAAGATTGTAATAATATATTTGCATTATATAAACTCAATCTCCTTTTTATTATATAGATGCATTACACAGATGTGAGTACTTTGTACTATAGAGCTACCATTTACCGGGTAATGTCGTAGATTGACTTGAATGTGCCTTGGCGACTGATAGTATGTCATGCTCACTCAAATGTCTCGCTGACGGTGGCGCGTGTGTCGGATCATTTAGCTCCCTTCAAAATGGTTGAGTTGAATGGTGCTGATCCATGCGTCATGTTCGTGATCGGGCGCTGTCAGTTGGGACTGGTCATCTCTTAGCTGCCACGGCTTATTTTAATAATTAATGTGGCTGGATTTTTTTTTAATAATGTTTTGCTGCACTCTGGACGCTTTTAACGTGTACGGCTTTTGTACATCGTTCTCACTTATAGTGTCAACATTAATCTATGTAACTAATATATTTGTAACAACAATATTATTTAAAAGAGTGCCCATGGAGTTTCTTGCCCGTTCTTCTCCATAGTGACCTACTGCGCTTTGGAATGGGCAACTAGCTTCATATTTCTGACTGACCGATTCCTTGACAATTCAAAAGTGCCTGTAAATTGAACACGTTGACAATAAAAAAATTGGGAAATCTACTTTTACAAAGTTTGTAAATATGTAAGCACCATGTATCTATCACATAATTTATGTGCCATTGCTTTATATTTAATATTTTTTACATATTGTGGTATAGTAATGTTATTCTATGTGCATCGTCTTCACATATAATTAAATAATTAATGTATAAGTATAAAATATTGTAGAACATTAAAAAACAGTGACGGTGGAGCTTCTTGCCCATTCTTCTCCATACGAAACTACCTTTTGGAGTGGCAACTAGAATCAATTAAAAACTTTTTAAATGTTGACGTTTAAAAGTGCCATTTATTAACTCATTTGTAATACATTATTTGACTTTGACTATAACAATATGGCCATATGTTTTAAGAAAGTCGCTTTCTATATGTCGCATCCATATGGATGCTTTCCACCAGGGAAGAGCACTGGTGGCCCAGGGGTAACGGCCGTGACTTACGAGTTGTAGGTCGTAGGTTCGAACCCAGACAGGCGCTTTACTTTGTGTACATTATTTCATCACCACTGTTCTCAAAACGGTGAAGGAAAACATCGTGAGGAAACCGGCATGTCTTAGAACTAAAAATTCGAAGACATGTGACATCTACCAAACCGCACTGGGCTCGCGTGGTGGATTACAGCCCACTCTCTCTCACAGAGAGGAGGCTTGTGTCCCAGCAGTGGGAACATAATAGGCTGATTATGCTATGCTTATGCACCAGGGAAAAGCAAACGGTTGCCTAAGACTCTTTTAGGCTAAAACCACTGTGGTGGTCATCTTTTGCAAATGTGTAGGTCCTCCAAAGTCTCTTTGAATGCACTAGCACCGCTACCCTTCTTGAAAGTAAGGTCGATTGTGACCTCGTTTTGGCAAATCTTAGGCACCCGTCCCACCGCCAAGGAGGAAGCGAATAGCTATTAACGATTTTCTCGCTCAAATAACGTACAAGTGATTGAAAGTCCCGTGAAAGTAAAAGAGATGTCTATATAATTATATTAATAGTTAATCCCTGACTATTCATACGCGAGGACTCGTTTGTCGCAGCGACAACAGCTTTCAAAGAGAGTACTCGTCCAGCGACGCTGGCTTGGCGGGCAGAGAACCTCGCGTTTCAAAATCAAAATATTTTATTTCTCATAAACCTACATGGGCACTTATGAAACGTTAGATTCTAGGTGCACGGTTCCAATTGGTCGTTTCCTATGGAGAAGAGCCGGCAAGAAACTCTATGGTCCTTTTAATTATATTTGTATTTTACAATGTTTTCAAATTACAGTGTTAATAGGTATGGGAGGACAGTGTAGGCCTGTCAACAAGTACCATATGTTAAACAAATAGACTATGGTCTATAAATTTACAATCTACAAGGCCTACAACGTTCTCACATTTACAAAATAAATATAAAATAATCTAATAAAATAAAATAAAAATAAAAACAAATTAAAAATTGTAGGTATATAATGTCATATAATAATATATTATGTCAGAGTTATGTAAAAAGTCAATATTTAATAATAAAAAAAAAAAAATTAAACACCATTATTTGGGAGCAGTTTTTAGAAATTTACATAGTGATGCCGTACATGCGCATAGAAGCGAATAATCGCGCGTCGCCCTCGCGCACTCGCTCATTCGTGTTTGGTAGTTGCTAGCTCTACTCGGTTCTAGCAGTGGGACAGGTGCATCGCTTATGAATCCGAGAAAACATCGTTGAACTCTTGAACAAAAATCTTTCCTCTTTTTCCCTTGTTGATTACAAATCTGCTAGACTTGAAGCTTCATTAAGTCATTAACATCTTCATATAGGTACGTAGGGTACTATTCCCCACAATATAGATAATAGGATTGCAGTTCAGGATATTTTCCTTGCTTTAATAAGTGCGGGGAGCGCGTATCAATTCAAATGGGTGATTCTCGCGATTGGGGCAATGAAACGAGCGAAGGTCGAATGAGAATTAGTAGATAGACATTATTTGGTAAAAGAATAACGCTGCGGAATTATTCTTCTACCAAAGAAAAAAGAAAAAAAAAGAGCGATATCAAGCTCAAACTCAACCATTTATTTCAATTAAACCATTTACAGGCATTTTTAAATTGTCAAGGAGTCGGTCAGTAAGAAATATGAAGCTAGTTGCCCATTCCAAATCGTAGTAGGTACCCATGGAGAAGACAGGGCAAGAAACTCCATGGTCACTCTTTTAAATAATAATGTTACAAAAATATTACTTACATCGTTAATGTTGATCTTAAATGTGAGAACGATGTACAAAAGACGTACACGTTAAAAGCCTCCAAAAATAAATAAAAACAATTATTAATATAAGCCGTGGCAGAGAGATGACCAGTCCTAACTTACGGCGCCCGTTCACGAACATGACGCAATGATCGGCACCATTCAACTCAACCATTTTGAAGGATCCAACACAAGCGCCACCGTCAGCAAACATTATTTTGATTGTGCATGACATACTACAGCCGCTAGCCCCACATTCAAATCAATAAAAGACGTATTACCCGGTAAATGATAGCTTCATAGTACATAGTACTCACACATATGCTCTGCATTTATATAATACAAAGGAGATTGAGTTTATACAATAAACGTATTTTCTTTTTTTCTATACTAAAAGTTGAAGCAACATTTAACGTGGCATCAGATCATCATCCTCTTCATCACTCGAAGCAGTGTTTAGATGATGCAAATCATTTATTGCTTTAATTTTACTGTATAAATAGGTATGCCACACAGAAGAAAACATCGTGTAAATTGTGTTTTAACGAAGTATGTAATCAAAGGTTTTCGTTTGTTTTTTTTTTCAGTTCCTTCAACCCGCTTATTTCACAGCCCCACAAAGAATCATGCGGAGGTGTCTCTCGCCGGATTCATTTTTAAATTCAAATTAACTTATCGGACGTTATCAGCTCTTGCGCCGGTTAAATTTTACGAGTCGTCTTGCCGGTTCTTCGGTTCTTCCTACGTGTGTGAATTTAACTACGGTTATGCGGTGAAAATGAGCTCTGTATATAGGAGAATCTTTTGCTTTTGCGTTCGTGGCTGTTTTTGATTCGTTTCGCTTGCGGGTTTTTGTTTGGTTAGTGGAAATGTGAAAGAAATATTTTTATGAAGATAACTACCTAGTTTTAATTGGATAGATAGTATTTCTTCAGCGTGGTTGTATTTAATTAAACGATAGGCGTAAATGGTCAAACTCCGAACCTCTCTCTTGTCAATCCTGTGAATAACCCGTAATTAATAAGTATAACGGGATTAGGTACTGCAAGTACGCAAAAACAAATATCTCCCTAAATAAAACTCTTGTATATCAAATATTAAGGAAGATGTTTTAAAGGATGAAATATAATTCACGAACCTACACCGTAAGTCAGAAAAACCCAATTTCTGCGAGTCAATATTATTTTAAGCCAAAAACATACGTACGCACCATTTCCTCCTTCCATTAAACTCACTTTTAGAACCACCCACACAAAAGTATCGATAATCCCCGGTTTTATCGATAAAATAATCCCGCACTAATACAGGTAAAGATTTACAAGGTGGGCGGATAGAGGTGCGATTTAAGCTTTAGGTACTTGCATTAACAAGATATCGATCAGTTTACCCAACCTACAGTAGGTTTTATATCGCGCGTTACAATTTGTTGAAAAATGAACTGTATTGTTTAAACGAAAAGGTTTAAAATTAAGTGTGGCATTTTTTTGTATTTATTTTTTGCGTGTGCCTAAATTTAATTTACTGTAATAAAATATAGAAGCTAGGTAAAATATACAGTAAATTTTGTTTTTGTGCGTCTGCTGAATGGTAAATGTCTCGCTGACGGTGGCGCGTGTTTTGGATCATTTAGCTCCCTTAAAAATGTTTGAGCTGAATGTTGCTGATCCATGCGTCATGTTCGTAAACGGGCGCCGTCAGTTGGGACTGGTCACCTCTTAGCTGCCACAGCTTATTTTAATAATTATGATTTGGATTGTTTTATTTTTTTGCTGCACTCTGAACGCTTCGTGTACGGACGTACGTCTTTTGTACATCGTTCTCACACAAATAAGATCAACATAAGTGATGTTACTAATATTTTTGTAACAATGTTATTTAAGGGAGTTTACTCATGCATGGAGTTTCTTGCTCATACATAACACATACATAAACTCACGCCCACGTCTTCCTATGGGGGTAGGCAGAAACCACATAATGCCACCTGCTACGATTCTTATATACTCTTTTTGCCTCGTTTACGTTCATTCATATGGTCATACACGAGCGCCGTTTGCGAGTACTACGCCCATTCCCATTCTTCTTTATATGTACCTAATACGCTTTGGAATGGGCAACTAGCTTCATATTTCTGATGGTACTTTTTGACAGTTCAAAAGTGCCTGTAAATGATTTATTTGAAATTAATGCTTTGAGTTTCAGTTTAGAAATCAAAAACGGAACTTTTGTTTCACAGTTGTAAATTGCCTTTGGTTGGTTATAACGTAACATCGGCACAGGCAACTGAAGGAACTCGGATGGGTTTTAGTCAGTAAAAGTTTGATACGCCCTCCCGCTCCACCCAGAGCGGGCAAAATCATTTGATGATTTCCCACCCAAAAAAAAGGCATGATGATATACATATAAATGTAAAGATGGTCACCCATCCACAGACTAACCGTGGCATCAACCGAGCACGAATCCAAACTTCGGGCTGCTACTAAGAAATCCCAGATGAGAAAACAGTAACCAGTAAACTAGGACCTCCTGCTCAGCAGTAGTGCTTGCGACCACCAGACTATCGAGGTAGTCAGTTGATTGGTAGGCAACAATATCGAAACATTTCAAGGGGTTTCGTTTCTAACTCTATGTATATGAGTAAGCCAAAATTCGCATAATGTTAGGTATTTAGGGATATGAGGAACAGGGTGTAAAGTTCACTCATACTCTTCGGAAAAGGGAGAAACCTCCGACCAGATGGATGTCGTATTTGGTGGGCAACTGCCCGATGATTGTTGTCGGGAAGTTGTATATATGCTATCTGCCCGGTAAACTCTGCTTGCGCGATGCAGGATTGATGCGTTTGTTCGCATGTGGCGGTGTAGATGCCGCCACAGGTAGAACAAACCTGGCGGCGACGGCATTAAAAATATCACCTATCTCGCCCACTCTAGTATGCATACCCGGTAAGCTCACAAATCCTTCCCTATTCTCAGGGCACGTCTTCTACTCTTTGATGTGCAATGTGCTCTATAGCACCATGGAATATGAGTCTTCTTCAGGGGTTATTGCAAAACTTGGGGTTCATTCGATTAATCGAGTCTGTCTGTACATATGTTTGTACATAAATGGTTTAATAAATAAATAAATAATAAAAATAAAATAAAGTTTAAAATGTAATCGGGTCTCCATACAAGAAACGTGTGTTTAAGAAAAATGTGTTATATTTTGTTCGGTGGTACGAAACCCTTCGTGTGAGAGCCGACTCAGTCAAACTTCAAAACCGACAAAGATTAGGTTTCACAGAGAAGGGAGTCACAGCGGGGTAATTGCCTATCACACTATCAGTAGGCATAGATTTCGTTTTGACAATTGAACCACATTCATTGCGTTATTTACGTTGTAGAGCAGACACATTATTCGAACATACGAAGCAATGGATAGCAAAGGAATAACAATAGCCTTCAAAATTATTCGAATTGAAAGTACCTATGTGAAGCAATTAGGCTGCAGGTACAGTGCAGGTGCAGGATACAACTTCTAAAGCGAAATTTCAAGGCGTTCTGATTGACAACAATTTGACTTGGAAACCACATGCCGGTGACGTATGTAAGAAGATAAATAAATCAGCCTACGGACTGTATAACCTAGCACACAAAGTTAGCAATGATACACTTTCTTTTACTTTTCTCACACACTGACTTATTCCTAGTTAATATTTTAAGAAAATCATATATTTTTACAATGTTTGTAAATATGCGAGCACAATGTACCTATCACGTGATTAATTTATCTGCCTTTGCTTTGTTTATAATTCTTTTTACCAATTGTAGTGTAGTATTTTTATTCTTGGTGCATCGTCTTCACATATAAAAATTTAATTAATGTATACTAAGTATTGTAAAACATTTTGAAAGAGTAACGGTGGAGTTTCTTGCCCCTTCTTCTCCATACGAAACTACCTTTTGGAAGTGGCGCCTAGAATCAGTTCTATTTTTAATGTAAATGTTGACGTTCAAAAGTGCCTTTTTATGGGCCTATTTGAAATAAATGCTTTGACTTTAACTTCTCCTAGCCTATCATGGGATGGTTGCTTCAGTGTTAAGATTTGGAATCATATGGGAACTCTGAGGATACTGACTTTTCCATGTTTGTACATATTGGAGGTGGCAGTTTTTATAAAGACCAATCCTAACTTATTTCCAACACTGGCGATTATAAGAACACGTAATGGCCCCTTGGGATCCCAATACAAGAACTTGCTACATTCGGGTAATTACAAAACCGCACTGTTAAGACTAAGTATTATGACGATGGAACCTGTCATTTATAATAAAATACCTCATTAAGGATTATTCATTAAACATTTTTAAATCTAAGGTAGGTAACTGTAGGTACAATTTTTAGGCAAATGTTATTACTCTGTGAAAGACTTTCTAAATGTTTCGAGTTTTTCCAGATTATGACTGTTATAATTAATTGCAATTTTGACCATTTCAGACTTATGTTTTGTTGACTGACATCATTTTGTGTGTATATCTAATCTTAATATATAAAATTCTCGTGTCACAGTTTTCGTTGCCATACTCCTCCGAAACGGCTTGACCGATTTTGATGAAATTTTGTGTGCATATCGGGTAGGTCTGAGAATCGGCCAACATCTATTTTTAAAAAAAAAAAATTTTTGCAAAACAACGTTTGCGGGGTCAGCTAGTAATATATAAAATTCTCGTGTCACAGTTTTCGTTGCCATACTCCTCCAAAACGGCTTGACCGATTTTGATGAATTTGTTTGTGCTTATCCGGTATCTATGAGAATCGGCCAATATCTATTATTCAAAAAAAAAATTTTTTTGCAAAACAACGTTTGCGGGGTCAGCTAGTTTTTATATAAATGTAATAATTTACACGCCGTAAGGTAGACTGTAGCCGATCTCATTAATTCATATACAACATCTTATACCTAGATTCATAGCAAATCAAATTCTAATTCTGATTCTGGTATCTTGTAGGAAAAGTAGCTCTGCTTATAGTTGCCTAAAAATAAAGTGTTTCATTTTATGTCAACCTATTGGGTTGTCGTCTGCTTAAGCGGACTTGCCTGTGGCTGCCCTAATAAATTAAGGCCTCCAGCCAGGACTTAAACTTAAATGCTAACTAAAAACTAAGCGACTACACGCTAAGGGCACCTGTGGGGTACGAACCTCGGCTTAGGGCGTCGCTGGAAGAGGGCAGCAAATGGAGGATCAGGATTGGTGTTATTTTGGGACGCATTGAAAGCTACAGGCTCAGCGACGCGGGCTGGCTCGAGCAAGGGTCAGGAGGGGTAAAGTGTTTGATTGTTAAAAGAAACCTATATAAAGTTATGTATGATCATGAATGATTGACAGAATTTCCCTAATTTCATTCAGTTTATCATCCATTTTGGTTCTCGCAATCAACAATTGTACATTACTTTGACAATTAATCGACTACATCCCTCATTATAATACCGCAGGCAGTGGCAACACGCATCGTAACTAGTTCAAACATGCTTGTTTGCCAATCGGTAACTTTTACAACGATAACTGAAATTGAAAGGAGCTAACTTTTATGTTCAAGCTGTTTTATGACGTCGCTCTTCATTGTGTTAGAGTTGAGTTGAAGAAAGTTCTTCATGTATTTGACTTCCTCATTAATACATTCGGGCAAACGAGACAAACGGCAATGTAGATGAGAGTGTTGTGTGTTGAGTGAGATTTACGAGGCAGATGTGAGTGGAAGCACCGGGAGGGGACGTCCTAGGAGGACGTATAGTGACTTTATCGGTGATGGTGAAAGGTCAGGTGCGTAGTACTTGCAACCGGCGTGCGTGTATGACCAGATATTAAACGTAAAGGATACCAAAGGAGTTTGTAAGGATCGTAGCTGGTGGCGTTCTGTAGTTTCTACCTACCCTCATGGGAAGAAGGCATGAATTTATGGATGGCTACGTGTTTTTCGCGTAGGGTCGTAGCATTAAGCTGAGCGATGGCCGTTTTGCGTGGATGTGACGCATATTTTTCCCCAACATGTTATTTTTGGTGTTTGTGTTAGATCGCTGCGTCATGTTTACCGCAAATTAAATTGTTTTCTTTATTTTTTGGGTTGTTTCTATCTGAAATATCAGTGGCAGCCCGGAGTCTAGATTTGTGCCCGGGTGATGGCAATAGGGGCCTATTTTTTAAATGAAAAATGTAGCAATAAGATTTAAAAGACCGTCACAGGCAGTAGTTTTTCTGTTGTTTTTTTTTAAATAAATGTCCGTATTTTTTTTTTAATACATGGCAAAGTTTTTTAAGTATTTTTCTGTTAACTATTTTGACTTGTCCTATCACCCGATTCCGGCTTAAAGTCGACGTACTATCGAGGACAGCCACGCATGACCCTTTTCACAACGTTTTCGGCTGCACGTTGAAATCGTAGGTTATCCCGCCCTTTTTCTCGGGGGTAGCCACTGGCTTGTGCACACCAAAATCGCCCTAATGGGGGTCATGCGAAAATGTCGTCGATAGTACGTGACACCATTAGTAAAGTACACATCACGAGTCGTGATGTCATGTTGATAATTTAATTATTTTAAAAGTTGCCTACTTTATACTTTAAACGTGTTAATTTTTAAACTTTTATTAAACCCTATCGCAAGCTGGTAGAACGCAACCCTTGTAGGTAATTAACGCACGCAACGCCAACGCTTAACGTGCGGTGGAAACTTCACGAACGGCCCGACTTTGCCTGTTAACTAAATTACTTTTATCCGGTTTCTGCTGTACTTCACTGTACTGTGGGAGGAAATTGTGTGGAATTTATAGCGGTGGACTGACGTCATCTCTGTGTACTGTAAGAACAATTAATTGTATAATTTGCCGTGTTATTGCAATTTATACCAACTATCAAAATAATGACAGTGCGATTTTAATATGCAGACAATTTATGTTGGTAGTCAATTCACTGAACGATTTATTTCCGTGACTTTACATGGTTGCCTGTAACCTAAACACACAGTATTCATTTTGCCAAAAAAAAACATTGGTCCTTTTTTATTTGCTTTATCAATTACTCATTTAAAAAAAAAAAAAACATTCGTGTGCCAATTTAACACCAAACAAAAGTGCCTGAATTATTTAATGGAACCCCAAAATAATTCCAACTTTAATTTTAAGTAAATAAAAAAATAAAAAATAAGTAAGCGTCTTTTTGTGGCCCCAAATAAATTCTAATTTTATTTTTCTAAAGACTCTCGAAACGCTAGTAGTATATATACTTGATCCTCTACAGACATATGTGCACTACTAAGCGTAGTAACTGAAACCAACTAGGATTTAATTGGATCAATGCGGTTGGTCAAAGTTCTAACCTAACATAACTCATTTCAGTGGAGTGCCCTAGCTTATTTTAGTAAACTTAGTAACTTTAAAAAATGCGACGGAAAGTTTGTTTGCTTCTTACGCTTTTTTTTTGCAAAAACGGCTGAACGGATTTGGACGAAATTAGGAAAACAGATAGACCACCTGGGTAAGAACATGGACATTTTGGATTGCAGGTGAAGTCGCGGGCAGCAGCTAGTATTTCTCATAAATGTTAAACAAATGTTGTATAATAAATTCGGACAACAAGACGATGCCATAAGAACACTGTTCTACGTTGGTAACGTTTGCTCGTTTGTGTATCAAGAAAATTGATGATGTGCCTACCTACCTGAATGCTTTTTCTTAAATATTACTGAAACCAACGGATCTAGTTAAGTCTGTATATGTCCGGAATATCCTTTTAACCTTTTCCGTATTCGAGATTTTCTGGCGATTTAAACATAAGTCTCGATACATTTAATAACCACCAACAAAAATCGATTAAATGGGGAGCGCAAGGGTAGCCCGTGAAAATTAAATTTCATAACGTTTTATGCCATTTTAAGTCAGTGGAATAGCTATCTTATGATAAAATAGCCATTCAATATGATAATTTGCTACTGATACACGGAGGTATGACGATTCCGACTTGCTAATAAGTCACTTATGATTTAATTTGATTGATTAAGTTTGAATGGGTTTATTTATATACGTTTGTAATGACCTGTTCGCCTAACTGACATTTTTTTTTTAAATGTAATCTGTTGACATACCACCTTAATTATAATTGATTGTTTATGTTATTTTTGTAAGCAATACATTGGCAAAACATAGTGCACATATTTTTACATCTTGTTATCTGTAACCATACCTATGTTTAACAAAATAAAAGCTTGATTGATTCATATGAACTTAGAGGGTTGTATTGATGTTTCCAATGATTTTATAATTCTTTAAAATACATACTTGTTACGGTCGCGAATCATTTTTTGTTCAACATACATTCACTGACCTGCAAAATGCAAAACATGTAAGAAAATTTTAATTTTATCGCTTCCCTCATACTACTTAATGTTGCATAATATAATACTAGCCATGGAGTCCAAAAGCCCACTTGGTTTTTCGAGACATTGCTAAGCGGTTGGTCGACTCGTCACGTGACCAGAGGGCTGGCCTATTTTTAGGCCTAAGAATTAGCATCGCCATACAACGTGGCAATGCTGCCAGCCTTTTGAGCAATTTTCCTGTTGACAGCGATGTGGACGAATTTTTCGATGCCCTATGATTCTTTTCTTTCTTTTTTATATTCATGTTCATATTATTTAAGGGTGTTAGCTTGTATATTACGTAAATATTATTATTAACCTACGAACAAACGAAAAATTGATACACAATGATTCGAGGCATTGCTTTCAGCATTTCAGGTAATAGCTAAAAATTAAAAGGTACTCGTGATGACCTATAGCACTGAAACGTGGTAAATGATAAATGATTTATTATCTGTAAATAGGTTAGTAAAAACACTTTTACACGTCAAACATATTTTAAAAACTATATGAGATCGGCGTTTCCTATCTGACTACTCTGAGAAGAAAGGCCGAAACAAACTCAGAGGTCACAGTTTCTTTTAAAGTCCAGACATAATCTTGGTCAGGTCGATGTGAAGATCATGTGGATTGATGTCTGAAATGGTCTTTTGAGGTAAGAACCACACAGAATGAGTGGACCTGTCCAGTCAGTGCACGCATTTGTCAGTTGTCATGCAGCTCAATAAACACAAATTTGAACCCTTATGCAAGGTTTAATAATTTGTGCAAATAAAACAGGATGCATTTTTTTGCAAACACAAAAGAACGGATTCAAAATTCAAATATGGAAACATGTGTTCGAATTCGAAGTCATTACTTCTCAGTGTCTTTGGTCGCTCACAATGGGCCTTATCAGAAAGCTTAAAGTCACCCAAAGGACAATGGAGGGGGCTATGATTGGAGTTTCCCTACGTGATCGAATCAGAAACGAAGGGATCCGCAACAAAACCAAAATAACCGACATAGCCCGAAGAATCGCCAAACTTAAGTGGCAGTGGGCAGGGCACATTGCTCGCAGAACAGATGGCTGATGGGGCCGAAAGGTTCTGGAGTGGAGACCGCGTACCGAAAGAGGAAGCGTTGGAAGGCCTCCCACAAGGGGTACCGATGACCTTGTGAAGGCCGCAGGAATCCGCTGGATGCGGGAAGCGCAGAACCGTTCGAAGTGGCGATGCCTGCCCTGCCCACAAGGCCCTACTAACCTATTTTATCTGTTCTGTGGTATCTATAGTGCTACCTGAACCAGGCCCATAGAAATGTATTTTTATTATAATTCCAGAAATATATTTTCCACATCGACATTAGCAACTTAGTGAAATAGTCTTCGAATATTGATCCTAATAACTTAACATAACATCATGACTGTTATGCCCGAAGAGTAAGGCAGAGATTAGCTTGTTATTCTTCGTGTCGATGGCACGATAGTTGATTAGATTTTGTTGGCCCAAAACTTTGCTTCTTCCACGGCATCGTATCGTTGGCATCACAGAGGTCTCTACGGCTGCATTATTTTGGGACTATGAAGGCTGGATAATACTATTAAAATATTTATTTTCAAGTAACATGAACTCATAACGTTAGTAACAATTTACTTACAACCTTTAGCCTAATCATAAATAATATTATAAATTTGAAAGTAAGTTTGTTTGTTTGTTACGTTTTCACACCAAAACGGCTAAACCGATTTAGATGAAATTTTGCACACAGATAGACGATGACCTAGGTAAGGACATCACAGGTCACTTTTTATCCTGGATTCCAGTCGAAGTCGCGGGTAACAGAAAGTAATATTTACTAAACATTATGTCTAAACAACTACGTTCAGATTACCAGGGACATCACAGGGCTTCACAGGTCAAGACAGCCATCCAGAGTAATTCGTCGTAGGTACCTAAAGTACTTAAACCCACATTTCACTTGTAATGTGTAATTTGTTCCTTATAATAAACACAATTTTCTTTAAAAAAACACCAAAAAAGCAATCGACACTAACCAATAGCTTAACAAAACACCACACGAACCGAGGATTAAAATAATAATTATCCTACACGCATATCCACGCAAAGACGTGGAAACTTTCAAGGGTTTGGGCTTAATCCCCTCATAATCTGGGATTAAATGCAAACTGAATGGGTTACGGTACAGAATAATTTCCATACATTTGTTGGTGGTGTCGTATTTAGTGGCTGTAAGCTGGTGGATAGTGCGGGGTCATGTGGAATGTAGGGGATGCTATGGGTGGGGATTAAGAATTTAAATGAGCGAATATTGTATTTCCTTTCCCGAATTTTGTTTTTTTTTTAAGTTACCTTCATTTGTTTTGAAGTAAGTAGCTGTTGTGTTGAAATGTTAGCAAGCATATTTATATTTAATACATTTTCTGTAATTTTAACATAAAAATAACTAACATTACTTCACGCCTGTAATCTTTTAAGGGTTAGGCAGAGGTGTACCTTCAGGGTCGCGGGTGATTCGAAAAGAGATAACCGTGGTCCTGGGTTTTAGTCGGTAAAAGTCTGACACGCCCTCCTCAAGTCATTTGTTGATTTACCATAAAAAAAAAAAAAAAAAATAAGGCAGAGGTGTACCTATTACAGTACTCCCACATTTCGCCAGTTACGCTTAAGTCCCATGTAACCCTATTACATGGGCGAGCCTATCCACAGCCATCAACCGGGCACAAAACCAGACTCCGGGCTGCTTTTGAGAAATTCCTGATAAGCCCAATACCTAACACTTTGCCCTACCTGAGAAACGAACCTAGGACCTCATTTTCAGCAGCAGTGCTTGCGACCTCCAGTAGACTTTATAATGTCAAGAAATGTTGTTACCGCCAAAAATTCTAAGATTTTGATTCCGTAACTCAGATTTACAGGGTGTTGGCATTTTAATAATATAATATGTAGTAACCAGTCTCAGTGAATAGCAAATTAAAATATAAATCAGATTTTTTAAGAAACTATCTGCCTGTAAGTTAACAGTTAACTATTTTCTAGCTACTTGACATAACTCTTGAGCTGATTCCAACACGACAAAATAAGAACATACCGATAATTTGATTACAATCCTCAACCAACGATTAAACTCCTGAATCAAAATCTATACCATACTCCAAACCAAGCCACATTCTATTTCCGAAAAACAAACGCTAAAGTCGCAACCTCGCTGTCACATTCATTCTACTTCGCCTGCAATATTTATAAACCTTTTGAAAATATTTCCACGATCATTGTTTTACTGTATTTCTCGGTGTGCCACGAGCACGACTCCATAGTAATTTCAGCTAAGCCGAAGCGCATGGATGGCTTAAATATATTTACAGCGAAGTTTGGGGAGTGCGATCCTTTACTTATAGAAGTGGTTGTGGTTTCAGAACTGTCATAGTTCATGGAGTAATATATTGGGTGACGTTAAACTTGGGTTAGTTTAACGTCACCCAATATATTTTTTGGTTGAGTCTTCAGTGCGACCACCCAGCATATTGATTTTTTGGTTTGACATTTTTTTTTTTTTGGGAATCTATGGATCGTTAGTATTAACCCAAATCGCTCCAGAGTGTTAACTTATTGATTCCTTAAGACATCGTCCCTGACAACCAAGGAAAGAAGAGAGAAGTTATTTTTTGCTAGGAACTGCTATGTTTCCCGTTTCAATCGTAATGCATCTCAAGTTACTAGGCAACCATAGCCTTTTGCAACCCTTATTTAATCATCTTCATCTTCTCGATCATAAATATGTACATACTTACGACAGAGGTACTCCTAGCGTGGGAAGACCCCGTTTGGATCCGACACGGGAAGTAATTGCCTGTTACCTCGGTGAAGATGTTTTTTGTGTAAATGTGGGTAGATTTTATTTTTTTATCAAGCTTATTACTAGCTGCTACGTTGGCGAGGGGTTAAGAGAATGTATCAAATTAAGTGGCTGTCTTGTTGGCATCATCCTTGGTATGTTTTTATTGGGATGGAAACGGGCGTCTTACAATTGAGGTATTCAAGTGTCAGAGCCAAAGGCTCTTATTAATAAACGGAACATAGCGAGCAAAATCGTAATCCGATGCATTTGTCCTAGTGCATGGTACGCCTACATGCCGCTCTAATTTTGGTATTGTGTCGGTACCTACAACGCAAAATGAGAACTACGTATCACAATGAACTCACGCAAAGTCCTGCATCGCGCAAGCAGAGTTTACCGCGCAACTAGCACATATACAACGTCCCGTCATCAATAATCGGGCAGCCACCGGACACAACACCCGTTTCTGTTCGAAGGATCCGCCCTTTTCTATAAAGGATGAGTGAACTTTCCAATCTGATCTTCATACCTATATACTTTATTATTCTAGATGGCGTCACTGAGACATGGGATCACAGTTTTTCTATGACATTTCTTCGCATAGCCTCTCTGTAGTAAGTATCTAAAATCTCTTTGGTCAGAGCTGTCATCGAATATGGTGTCCAATGTTTAGCAGTGGTCCTTACTCACCCAAGTTATGTTCTATTCTGAAGCTATAGATACAAGAAACCTGGATAATGAAATAAAAATGGTGTTCTTTCCAGGAATAAAGTTATATTATCCTTAACATAATATTGGTAGTTAAGGTACTGACAAGAGGCAAATGTCGTCAGTAGCATTATCTTTAAAAAAAACTGCCAAATCTGTACAGTTTGTGGTAGCGAAAAAATATTTGTTACTCTTAAAGATTTTTCTGAGACCCTTGCTGTATTCAAAACAAACACGTTTTGGAAAAGATTTCTCGATACATTTTTTTGTAAACTAAACTATCAAATAGCAAACTATTTGCTTAAAAGGATTCTCCCCGTTGTTACTAGATAACAACGGGGAGAATCCTTTCAAGCAATAAGTTAAAGTTCATGCAATAATCTTTATTTCTATTTTTTTATTGCGTTATTTACGATGTAGAGGATTAGGAATATCCTTCAAAATTATTCAGATTCTGATTAATAGTTTCCTCTCGATGTTTTCCTTCACCGATGTCTGAGAACAGAACTTCTATTCAATTCATTAGCTCTTCACGTATCGATTAGGAATAGAGCAGAACAAATATTTATTACAACTCCGTACTCTCTATTGTTGCAATGTTCAACTTCGATGCAGTCGTTCAGGTGTGATTGTGGTACTACCGAAGTTAGGGCCTGAACACACGGTTATATTTTGGGCGATTATAACCGCGTCAAGTCTCGTTGTCGTCGAACTTGTGAAGACTGCCAAAGTAAGTGTGGGTGTTATGCTGAACTTGAAAGAATCTTTAAAAAAGGGAAATGTTTATTTTATTTATTTATATATTTACACTTCACGCACATTATTGTACAGCGGTGGACTGGTGTCTACAGTGGTGCCTTAATGTCTGAATCGCTGAAGATTATAATTACATAGTTAAGTAGTTAATTGCAATTCGCAATTTTTTTAAATCTTTTATGTATGATTTGGCTTGATATAACTCGTTAATCTTAGTAACTTATTTACATTTAATTTGCGCCCAACAGTTGATAGTATTAAATTACCTTGTTAATCTTATTAAAATAACATTTACATTGATTGCTAGACATTTACCTTTGCACTCCTAGAGTACCAATTTTATTCGATAGTCTCTATACTAGTTCAGTGGCATTAATAGAGAAAGGAAGCAACACCGATGGAATTGATACAGTATCGATAGGAAAGCGCGTTCAAAACTCACACTTCATCGCGATAGTGTCACATGTCATGATTATAATCAATATAGGCGAGCTGAGGGGCTGTCTAGTAAATTATCGACTACTGTGGCCCGTTAGTATAAACACTGTCACACAAGATTTACATTTAGAAGGTAAGAAATAATTTATGTTTTGACATTATTTAGTACTCGCTGCTCCCCGCGGTTTCAACCGCATACATCTTGATCCCTTGGGAGTATCGGAAGAAAAAGTACTATATGTGTTAAGGGTTATAAGCTATCTGTGTGCCAAATTTCATCCAAATCCGTTCAGTAGTTTTTGCGTGAAAGAGTAACAAACATCCATCCATACTCACAAACTTTCGCACAATCTTAAATTTGACTGACTACTCATAATATAAACAATTTTACGGAACTCTTAGGGTTAAAATTACAGTGTACTCTATCCAATATTGTATAACATCCCATACAATTACATATTTGTGATGCACATAAATAAATTTGAATTAGAATAAATAATAATGAACAAAAAAAAAAACATTAAATACATGTCGCTTTTTGTCGCGCATTCAACATAATGTCCCAAAAATACCGTGTGTGTAGGTCTTTATAAGTTGTTAACCGGTGATTTCTCATTGCAAGTATTGACTGTCGAAAAAAAGTGTGTGTGTGTGTCTGTGTTTGTAAGTACCTAAGTTTGCATTGTTGTGTGTCTGATTTACACACTGAATTGGTAAGCGAAGAAAGTGTTATTCGGTTTTTCTATTAGAAACTCAGTAGCAGCCCGGAGTTGTGCCCGGTTGATGGCGTTTTTTTTTTTTTTTTTTTTATAAATGGCATCTCGCAGGTCAACCTATGAGGTTGTCGTCTGCTTAGACGGACTTGCATGTGGATTCCCTAATAAATTAAGGCCTCCAGCCAGGACTTAAACTTAAATACTAACTAAAAACTAAGCGACTACACGCTAAGGGCACCCCCTGTGGGGTACGAACCTCGGCTTAGGGCGTCGCTGGAAGAGGGCAGCAAATGACTAGCTGGATCAGGAATGATATTATTTAGGGACGAATTTAAAGCTACAGGCTCAGCGGCGCGGGCTGGCTCGAGCAAGGGTCGTGAGGGGCGTAGATTTGGGCGTCGCGGCGGGCCTCGGCGGCGAGGACGGTAGGACGGCGATCGGGTTTTGGGCTTATGAAGCGTGCTGGTTGCCTTACTACTCTCCTGCAGGAGGGTAGTGGCGTCGTCGGGGGCGATTAAGGTATGCCTTGGTCGGCGAATACTACTAATACGGGAAGGAGTGTAGCGGGCGGCCGCTGAGATCAAGGGGTTGGGGTGTTTTATGCCACAGTCAAAGAAACGCTTCGATAAGCGTTTCATGAACTGGTTTATGGTAGGCATTTTAAGATCGATGTGGAGATTTATATTACGGACATAGAAGGGGGCACCCGTGACCTTTCTGAGGAAACGGTTCTGGAGGGTCTGCATCTTATGGAGATGACGTGGGTGAGCGTGCGCGAATACAACGCAGGCATAGGTCATGATGGGACGGATGACTGCGGTGTAGATGCGCAGCTTGCATTTAAGTGACAGTTTGCAACGGGCTGTCAGAATAAAGTGGAGTCTACCAAGAGCGAAAGCGGCGCGCGCGCGAACAGCCTTAATGTGCTCTTTGAACGTTAAGTTTTGATCAAGGATCACGCCTAGGTATTTGGCTTGCTTCTCCCAAGGGATTGGCTTGCCGTACATAGTGATCGGGCTGGGAAGGGGGGGTGGGGCTCGACGACGTCTCGAGAAGAGAACCGCCTGACTCTTATCGGGGTTGACCTCGATTCTCCATTTCCGGAACCAAGCGCCTAAGACGTTTGCGGCGGTTTGGAGAGTACGAGCTATAGCATTGGGACAATGACCGGTATAGTAAACGGCAGTGTCGTCGGCAAAGAGAGCCAACTGAGCCTTTTTACTCTGTGGGATATCGCTGGTGAACAGCGTGAAAACTAGAGGAGATATGACGGAACCCTGAGGGACACCGGCGCGAATAGGGTGAGGGGACGAGAGTGCACCCTCGATGCGATAGCGGAAGGTGCGATTCGACAAAAAGTCTCGTAAGATGAGTACGAGACGATCTGGCACTCCTAGTTGGTAAAGCTTGTATAACAAGCCGTTGTGCCAGACTTTGTCGAAGGCTTTCGCTATGTCGAAGAATAGCACACCCGTCGTCGCGTTACGCTGCATACCGGCGCACAAGTGCTCTACGATACGGTGGACCTGGTGGATACTCGAGTGTTGTGGGCGGAAACCAAACTGCTCGTTGGGAATGAGGTTCTTTGCTTCGGCGTAGTCTTTGAGACGCTTATAAATAAGCATCTCGTAGATTTTGCCGAGAACGTTGAGTAAGCTAATGGGACGGTAGCTGGAGGGCTCAGACTTTGGCTTGCCTGGCTTTGGGATACCGATGACTGTTGCTTCTTTCCACGCTTGTGGGAAGATGTTGTTGCTCATGGCGCCATTGAAGATGGCGGTCATAAGCATTATTAGCGGGGCAGGAAGGAGTTTGTATACCTTATTGGTAATACCATCCGAACCGGGGGCCTTACGAGCGTGGAGCCCTTTAATGATGTCGTGCACTTCGTCTGGAATGACGGGAGGCAGAGGATCATCAGGGTCTTCGACGGGAGGGAGGGAGGCTCTTCGTTCGACTTCAGCGTCGACCTTGTTCAGGTGAGCTTGGTCTACTGGTTGGGAGCTGGGAGAACATTGGCACTCTAGGCTGTCGGCAAGACATTCAGCCTTATCGGGACTGTCGAAAGCGACACTATTGTCGGGGCGGATGAGAGGAGGCATAGAGACCTCTTCTGAGGAACGCAATTTCCTCTGTAATTGCCAGAAGGCTTGATGAGTGGGCTCGAGTTCGCTGAGCATCTTGTTCCAGCCCTCAGAGCGAACCTCCCCTATGCGTTTCTTTACAGCACGCTGTAAATGGCGCATGTGGGCTTTGTTCGCGTCACAAGGGAAGGAGTCGTAGGCACGGATGGCCGCGTTCTTCTCGGTTATCAGGTCACGTACGTCAGTAGGTAGTTTCCAGCGATGGTCTTCCATCACCGGAACTTCCCGTGAACAATCCGTCAATACGGATTGTACGTGCTCTGTAAACGAGTCGATTGCGGCCGTCGTGTCAGCGACTGACACTAAGTGATCGGGGATGGTGTCTAAGTGAGGCGACGTGGTGGATTTCAGTCTTTCGCTTACTTTCCTCCAGTCGGTTATCGTCTGGGTCTGAGGGGGGCGGTTGGGGTCGATCGGGCCCGAGTAGGGTGCAAGATGCATGACTACAGGGCGGTGGTCAGAATTTAGCTCGTGGAACGTCTCAATCGATTGCAAACGGAGGTTCACATTCTTGAGCAGCGCTACATCGAGAACATCGGGAAGGTGATTAGGATTACCTGGGAAGTGAGTCGGGCTCATTGGAGCGATGACGTCAAAGTTAAGGGATTCGCCTAACTTGAAAACTAACCTACCTCTGGTTGAGGTTGTGCTACTATTCCACGCCGGGTGCTTGGCATTAAGATCCCCCGCCAATATGACGGAGTCACTCATACCGAAGAGGGCAGTGAAGTCCTTTTGGAGCGAGATGGGATCCTCCGGACCATTGTCGGGTGGGATATAAGCGGAGATGATGGTGATCGGTTGGTGGCCGGTCATGCCGAGCCGACAGATAGAGGTCTCCAGATGGGAGAAGAGAGGAGGTGGGTCTATAGGGATACAATACAAAGATTTCCTAAAGTATATGAGTGTGCCACCCTTGTGACATCGAGACCTGTCATTGCGAACTAGTTTAAAGTTGGCAATATTCGGGTTTCGGTGATGTGGTTTTAAAAAGGTTTCCTGTATGAGGAGGATGTCAAGCTGATGGTCGCGGAGGAAAGTGGCGATCTCATCGCGTTGACCTGAAACGCCATTTGCGTTGAAAAAGCCTAATTTAAGGGATCGGGGTTTGTTACTATTTACTCTCGTATTATCCATTGAGAATTAATATTTGAGTGAGTGTAGAACTTGCGCGATCTCGGGATACGCGCTGAGAATTTCCATGAGGCGGATTGCGTTGCCGTTTGCAGCAACGATTTCTTCCGCCATTTTATCCGCGGCGGTGGTGAAGAGAGCCGCGTATGTACTTAATATGATTTGGGCGCTGTTTCGGCCCTGGGTTCCCTGAGGTGCCGCTGGAGCGGCCGTAGGGGCCGCGGGGGCTACCAAAGGCGCTGGGATGGCGGTAGCCATCAGCGCTGGAAGTTGCGCGGATTGCGCTGGTTGCGCGGGTTTTGATGTCACCGAAGCTGCGGGAGCCTTCAGGTGGTTAAGGTTAGCCCAGGGAGACGGCCTCTGCGGGCTAAGCCGTTCCGGCATCAGCGCGGAAGGAGGCTTACCCCAGGGGCTTTCCCTGTGCTGGCGGTCGCTCGCGCGTTTCGCGAGTTTCGGAGATGAGGACTTCGGGGCCTTAGGACAGCCCCGGTAATTTGCCGGGTGTCCCGATTGGCCGCAGAGTACACAGCTGGGAGGCTCTAAACATAGTTCCCTATCTTTAGGGCGGGTACAGTCGGCGGTGCCATGCTCTCCTAGACACTTGACGCATCTAGGGGTGGCATAGCAGTTGGACTGCGAGTGACCATATAATTGGCAGCGATGACACTGTCCAATTTGTTGAGCTCTGTAAGGCTTCTCTATTGAGATGCCTGAGAGCGAACACACCGACTTAACTTTAAAAATCGGGTGGTGACCGTCTGTGGGGTCACAGATGACCAGGACCATGTCGTAGACTAGGCCCTGTCTCGCTTTATGTAAGCGATGGACGGCGGAAACTGGGATTCCTTGAGCGATGAGGTCGCTCTTAATCTCCTCGGTGGAGATTTCTTGAGGGACGCGCCTTATTACGACGCGAGTAGGGGTTTCCTCCGGAAGGGAGTAAGTGTGAAAGGAGTAGTTCCTTTCACGTAGGGCGCGGGAGAGATCCCTAAAGTCCGTAGACGTGGGGACGGTAACTTTGATCCCCTGGAGGGTGGATCGGGCGTTGGTGTAGTTGATCTTGCGATCAACACACATCTTGGAAATTTCAGTCCATTTGGACTTTTCCTGGACATATATCGGGGGAGGGGGCTTCTGCTTCCTCGCGGTAGGAGCGGGTGGGCAAGCCATAGGGCTGGCGGGGCGACTGGCCCGCGGACTAGGGGCGGTTGTGGAGCTGGACGATAAGTCGTCCTGTTTTTTCTGGGCCTTGGTGACCGGGCCAGCGGGGGCGGTGGATTTAGCCGCCTTCCTCTTGCCTCCTTTGACCACGACTTGGAAGTCGTCATCGCTGGAGGAGGAGGTGCGGGCTTCTTCCTCGGAGAGTGGGACTGACGTGTCCATGCTCTCCGTCGTATTTGTTACAGCGGCGCGCAGCTGCGTTGTCTCTGAGACAATGGCGGCCGGAACAATGGAGGCCGTGACAATGGCGGCAGGGACAAAGGCGGGCGAGACAATAGGGGCCGGATTAGCGGCCGGGGTATTATCTACCGGAACAAAGGCGGGTGACACAATGGGGGCCGAGATAGTTGCCGGAACATTGTGGTGCGGAACAAAGGGCGGAATGCCTTGTTCACTTGCAGGTGGCGATAGCGGGCTCTCAAGCGCGTCGCTGAAGTTAGCGAGTGCGCCTTGAGACGGAGTGGGACTGGAAACTTGGCTTATTTTGGCGCCATATTTCGCCAAAAACTCGGGGTCCTTTAATAGGACCTCTTTGAGGAACGCCAAGAGGACGGCGTCCTCCATGATCGGAGCGGGAACTATATTAGGGAAGGAATGGTGGAAAGAGAAATTTCCCTACGAAGCCTAAACCCTATACCTAACTCCCCGGGTGGATTGGCCCGGGGATGAGTTCCCTCCCTGTCGGGTGTAGACAGGGAGGTGTGTACCTATTGGTGAGCCCTAAGCTTGTAACCCGTCGCCAGTCTTATTGTGCGAACGGGGCCCTGACCAGTCTAGCGCGAAGGGTGTAGACACACCCTAAAGACACTAGGTGAGTAGCTGGAAAGCAAAACTGTCACCAGAGCCGACTAGGAGATCCCCCAAGGCCGGTTATCTGGGACCCGTCCAACTAACTGCCTCGCCCTGAAGGGGTTCGGCGGGTGTGAATTGGGTCAACACCCCACTCGGCTTCGTTGACACCGTAAGGTTTCAACCGAGGACCACGAAACTGTGGTTTTACCCAGAAGGGGCCTAGTGAAGCTACTCACAAAACGTCTGATAGAGAAACGAGATTTGCCTTGAAAAAGGCACTTTTTAATTGATTAAAAATAAAATCAATTGCTTGATTTTATTTTAATCGGAGTAGTCGGGGCGACTATGATGACGTCACGTGGTTGCGACGAGTAGGAACAGGAAACACAACACTGGAGCGGGAGAGCGCACAAACACGTCCGTCCGCGGCGAGAGTCGAGCGTCGAGTGACCCCGGTTGATGGCGATAGGCTCGCCCCCTATTACATGGAACTTAAACATAACTGGCGAAATGTGGGTGTACTATGGCTACACCTCTGTCTAATCCTTGAGATTGTACAGGCGTGATGTTATGTAATTTACAGTTATGAAGTTACCATTTATATTTACAGAAACAAATTAATATTGGAATTTAAGTAGGTTGATGAGGCAACGGTGTGGTTAAAATGAAGATGTCATGAAAAAAATTGAAAAGAGTATGTTTAGATGGTTTGGTCATGTTGAGAGGATGAAATGCGACTAACAGAAGGTATTTAGAAGGCAGATGTGAGTGGAAACGACGGGCCTCTCCCGGCCCTTGCTCCAGCCAGCCCGCGCCGCTGAGCCTGTAGCTTTAAATACGTCCCAAAATCGTTCAAATCCTGATCCAGCTAGTCTCTTGCTGCCCTCTTCCAGCGACGCTCTAAGCCGAGGTTCGTACCCCACAGGGGGTGCCCTTAGCGTGTAGTCGCTTAGTTTTTAGTTAGTATTTAAGTTTAAGGCAAGTCCGCTTAAGCAGACGACAACCTCAAAGGTTGACTTGCGAGATGCCATACCAAAAAAAAAAAAAAAATTGAAACGCCGGGATTGCGCCCTGGAAATACATATACTGACCTTATTGGTGATGTTCTCCAAAAAATTCAGGTAGTATTTGTAACCGGCGGCGTGCGTAGACCAGCATCCTTATTGCGTAACACATTATCAATCAATTTGAAGGATATCGCTAATTCATTGCTTCATATGCTCGAAAAATTTGTCTGCTCAACAACGTCAATACCGCAATGAATATTGTTGAACTGTCGCATTCTGTTGTTTATATATGTGTGTGTAATATACTTTGACCCAAAGACCAGATTTCGAGGTCTTTTGCAGTGACAAGGCAAGTTTCTTTAGCAGTAATTGAGCTTAGACTGATAAATTATAACATACTTTACAGGCAACATTGGTATCGTTTCGAAATCAGCTAGTAACGTAGAGATAAAACGCAAAGTTAACTGCACCTAATCATAGTCTACCGGTATCTAGCTCATTAACTAGCAAATCTAATTTACGTTTGTAACCCAAGAACCGTTAGCTCAAACATTTCATAATGAAACTAGCTGCGAACGGTTTCACGTGCATAAGTCTCGATCCCGTGAGAATATCGGGATAAAAAGTACCCTATTTCCTTATTCAGGTCATGGTCCACCGATGTGTCAAGTTTCATTCAAACCCATTAAGCCGTTTTAGCGTGTAACAAAGAAACACAAAAAAAAACAAATCTTTTCTCTTTATAAAATTAAGTTTCGACTAGCAACCCACCCCTTCTTTGCACGATTTTATGACTTGACAAAACATCGTGATTCCTGTGTTTTATTTAAGTTCAATGTCATACGTATTATATAAATAAGCCTTCTAAGATATATTCTCCATGAATGATGGTGAAATCACATCAAAATCCATTGTGTAATTAAGAAGATCCAATGATCACATACAGACACCAAAACTTTAATTTATAATTACGTATGTTTAGATAATACTTGAGTTTCTGAAACAGAAAATATTTTTTATTTTTTTTAAAGATTAAACTCTTAATACAACAGTCAGAACTCTCTGAGAACAGACAATAGACTGACTGGTTGGCATTCAATTAAATCGTTGAGTTTCACAATTTTGTATTAAATATTTTTTGTTACGTACGTGGTTTAACAGACACACCCTTCAACATGCACGTAGGTGCCTAAGCGACACAATTATCTTTTTGCAATATTTGCGTTGTGAAATGATTAAAATCTAAACTTTCGGTATGCCTTTTGCCAAGCTACGGCGATAATTAACCGTTTTGACGTTGTTTTTCTGTGAATCATTCAATGCTGACAAGTCTTCTTCTGCCATATTAATACGAACTAAATTTGTCAATACGAGTAGATTTAGCCGTTATGAAATTATAGCTAGCGCTGTTGACCCGACAGACGTCGTCCAACCCAAATCTTAACCAAATTTTTACATTTTTCGGGAAACTTTTGCAATTTTTCTTTCCATAAAAAACTTATTCGGACTAAGTATTAGTTAGTATAAATAGCGATTCGCTAACCAACGAACAACATTTCAATTTAAGTAAGTACCTCTAAAATATTTTTTCGTAACAGAAATTATTAAGTTTTTTTTAAACATAAATTAAGTTTTTTCTTTTAATAACATCTTCTGACAGGTTGACATAAATTAAATCGTTTTGTTTTACTTATAGATACAAACATTAAAATATTGTTGTTTCGTGGGTGGTTTTACAGACATACGTACCATCCAATATACATAAATACGAAATAAATATCCCTTCGCAACATTTGTGTTGTGAAAGAATAAAAAAATCACAACTTATGGTGCAGACGCCCGTCTACGGCGTTAATTAACCGGTTTATGTTCCTAAAGTTTCTATGTAATCAAAAGTTATTTATTGAAATTACCCTGAGAATCGGCACTTTTTAAACGTTAAAATTAATTATGACCCAAAACGCCCGCCTTTCCTAAATTTCTAATGCCATATCGTGAAAGAAGAATTGGCGAAACAAACTCCACAGTATAATAATTGAGTGCTGTCAAGTCTTTTTTTGCCATATTCACACGAACTTCATTTGTAAATAGCTTTAGATGCCATAGTAAAATTATAGCCAAGCCAAGGTGGTAGCGGAGCATACTGCCAAGGGAGCGCTGGGTACACCGTGAAGAATGTGATAGGTACCTACTGCACTGTCAATAGTTGGGTCCACAACGGACGATCCAGTGCGCCTGCGCTCCGGCCGGGCGGGGCAGGACCCACGCGCGCGATCGGAGTGGACTGAATCTTCCGTTATGGACCCAGCTTAAAGCACCATATCGGACAACCCAGTGCGCTCCAAACGGGAGCGTCAGGACCAAAGCCCGATCGGTGTGGAGGTGCCGCGCGCGATTGGATCACACTGGATCGTCCAGTGTGGGCCCAGCTAATAAGTATCGCTGATTCACCGGATTTAATACATCCTAAGCTTGTTAATTCTACGCCAATTTTTTTTAGGCCATTTATCAACTCGGCATTGGTCAAAGGTCTGGCTATTTTAATATTTGCTATCAAGCAACTAAATATACACTTGGGAGCAAATAAATCGAGCCACTTCCTTTTTCACGCATTATGGTTATTATTTTTGGTATTATGGAACGCATCGATTCGAAACATATATCGCCTAAAAGGGTATTTAATAACCTTTACAATGAGGGTAGTTAGTTGTCAAAATTTCATTTTAATTAAAGTTTAAAGGGTAGAATAAAATTATCGCATTTAATTTGCTTATGACATTTTTATTGTACTCTGTTAAGAAAAGATTAAATTTGAGGTTTTTGTTAATCATACCCATATTACTTGTTATTGTTGTCTTTATCTGTGTCTGTGTAATCAAAATAACCTGATAAAATGGATACTACACCGACGGAAGCTGCCCAAGTTGTAGCTTTACTTGAGGTTGGACACGGACAACGTGAAGTGGCACGCAGACTTCATTTGAGTCGTTCAAAGGTACAGCGGGTATACCGCAGGTATCTGGTGCTTTTGTTCGGCGACCTGGAACTGGCCGACCACGGGCAACAACAGAACGTGACGACCGCTTTATTGCAACCAATTCGTTGCGCGACCGTGGACTTAATGCTGTTCAGCTACAGCAAGCGTTACGTGACGTTCGAGGGGTCGCAATCAGTAGGTGGACAGTGAGACGAAGACTAAAGGAACGAAATTTAACATCACACAAACCAGCAACTGGCCCAAAATTGACTGTAGCTCATCGCCGATCTCGCTTGGAGTTTGCTCGAGAACACATTAATTGGACGTTAGAAGACTGGAGGTCAGTTTTGTTTTCTGACGAGTCAAGAATCTGTCTTTTTAGCAATGACGGGAGAAACCGAGTGTATAGACGTCCTGGTGAAAGATTTGCCCAATGTTGCATTCGAGAAACTGTGAGTTTTGGTGGTGGTTCTTGTATGGTGTGGGGAGGAATTTCTCTAGACGGAAAAACAGAACTTGTCTTCGTCGACCCCGCCAACGATGGCAGTGGTAGACGTGGATTAACAGCTGACCGATACATAACTGACATTCTTGAAGACCACGTAATGCCGTATGCTTGTTTTGTCGGAGAAAATTTCTTGTTTATGCATGACAATGCGAGACCTCATACCGCGCAGATCGTTACGGAATACTTGTCTGCGATCGGGATTCAACAAATGGTATGGCCAGCACGAAGTCCCGATTTGAACCCGATCGAACACCTATGGGACGAGCTAAAACGGAGAGTCCGAGCCAGGGTTCCCGCTGTTTCATCCATTCCCGAGCTTAAAGTCGCTGTGCTTGAAGAGTGGGAGAACATACCACAATATGTCATCGTAACTCTGATCAGATCGATGACTAATAGGCTACAAGAATGCATCAGGGCACGGGGGGGTACTACCAGTTATTAAGAATATTTTTTTTGCAATAATTTTGTTTTTTATTGTTTTTATGGACTGTTTTAGCCCTACTAAATTTTCTATCAAAATTACCATTTTTCTTGCAGAGCCAATAATTTATCATTCAATATTTACCCAATTCAAGGTTATTATTCAATAATTTACCCTCATTGTTAAGGTTATTAACTTAACTTTTAGGCGATATTTAGTTCGAATTGATACGTTCCATATTCCCAAAAATATTTACCATTTTACGTGAAAAAAGGTAGTGGCTCGATTTATTTGCTCCCAAGTGTAGTTTTATATGCAATAGTCTCCTCCGTGACTTAGCTTCAAAGGGTCGTATTTGTCCGGAATTAATGAAAAAATAATTTTTACCCAGCGAAGTTAAAATCGATTTGACTGTGCGAGGTTGACTTTTCTACGAAGAATTAAGGGCAGGGAATGAAAAAAACATGTGAATCAGTTTTTTAGATGATAATGTATGTAACAAAAACTTTCTTCCTACGTGTAGGTATGTTATTACGTCTAGACATCTTAAAGCAATCTATATATGTTAGGAAATAATTCCTAGAAAAGATATAAGTTTCATAATGTAGAACGAAAGAATGTAATAATGACATAGTTTGTTCTTATACTCGGCGGCAAGGTATTATAAGTCTAAGACATTGAAAAGTTTTCTATGAAGAAAACTGTCTTGTTACTAAGACGTTAAGAGATGAGGTTTTTAAACTTGGAGCATGGTGGTATGATTTGATCACTCTGTCAGTTATGTAGATGGACAGGTTTGGGGGATGGGGGGATTTAAATATCACTATCAATATTTTAACTATCATTACCATTTACGTGTCTAGGTCTTGTAGTGCGGTGTGGGCACTGGCCGTCCGTTGCGAGTGCATAAACTGCTAGATTTTATTTAATAAATTTAAATAAATAACGAAATTATAATATGTTCTCAACATGCTAAAATAAATAAGACTTATCTTTCGGCTTAACTTTTACGTGGTTTCATGATGGAATCTCTTCAAGGTACACGTTTTAAATATCGATATCTTTATGACATAATTTTTATCGAGCCAATTATTAAAATTCATGTTGCTGTTTTCTCACAGCGCTTGACCGCATGGTCTTATAATTTGGTCCAAAAAATATTTTTGTGCACAACATTTACGTTTGGATATAATTACAAAGGTTTAAGAAAATTAAAAAGTACTGCACCCTAGCCTGAGCTAGTGAAATTACAGATTTATTGAAAAGTCTTTTAAACTTTGTTTAGTTCAGTGACACCACATCTGCAAAGTCCTGGGTGTTTCAAATGACATTACACGCGAAAGACATTATTTGATTTTAAGGTTATAAAATTTAAAAGTTAGGAAAAAAGTCAGTGGTAAGAGATAATTCGTCAGCATACCATTTTCCCAGTATTTTGCTCAGTGTTGTGTTGAGACTAACTAGCGAAAGTTGTTAAAGTTAAACTTAAAATTGCCTACAACTTCCATTTTATCGAGAAGTGTTTCCACATTACACAACAGTAATAATATTAGTAGACATCTTTTGCATTAAAAGAAAGAGAGAAAAATCATAAAATTTCTGTTTTATTTCCCAAGCAATCATTACGGGTAAACTCAATTCCCAGCCGCGCAAAAACGCATGCAAATAAAATGCAGTCTGCATAAAAAATACATTAAAGACAATATGTACTTATACCTGTGTTATGTGACCATCTGTTGGTGGCTGGACTGGTCAAGGAATTCTCTTCGAGACTCGAGATCGGCCTGTTTTTACACCTGTCACTTCTAAGACCAGTTTTCAACGGATGTATCGTGCATTCACCCAGAAAGACAAAGACGGAGATATAAGCGTGCCGTGTGAGCGGGATGTTAAGTAGATTTTTTCTGAAGTTAGAAAGGGTGACGTACACGGTCGCGTGGCGGGAGAAGGAGATGGAAAGATAACCCTGCTTTGCTTGTTTTATTTAATAATCCAGTTATAATAAGAAAGGTTGTAAGGCTTCCGAAGGTGCAACGATTTTAAAGGGTTACTTGCAACTTTGTGTTATATCTTTAGCGGGATTTATTTCCCATTGTATTTCGTTTTTGGAATTGTAAACAGTAGCTTGTAATCTTTTGTGTTACGATATTGACACTAATGTGTTAACATTTGAATGAATGGATCGAATGAATGTCTTTTTTTAAGGCAATTGTGGTTTCTTTAAAGTTTAAAGTCCAATCTCTTTGTGTATTCATCGGAATTGGGTACATTTGGTGTCTGCTTGTTGCTTCATTTGAGCCGAGCGACTGAAGTAGATAAAACATCTTTGAACTAGGTAATCTCCACTTCAGATGACAAATTAATTGTCTTGTGGGACCGTGTAAAGACGTAATTATCTAAGGAGACAGTGCTCCAGAGAAAGTATTACCTGGTTTTTTCATCGCATGGTTTTTGTCCATATCGACTGGCAATCAGAACATCATCCAGGTCAGGTAAATGACGATCTTTGTGGGGTGGCTGGTAGCGCATGGATGAGAGCGGCCGAGGATAGAGCTTGTTGACGAGAAATTGATGCCTATTCATATCGTTGAACATAAGCACGCGTGCCTGCAGGCAGAATACCAGTGTCATTAGGCTAGAAAATGTCACTTTTGTAACAACAATGTTTTCTATCAAGTATACGTTTGATTTGATACGATTTGAAGAAGTATTGCATGGGGATACTGGACCAGCAAAGATTTTTGCAAAATTTCAGATTTATTTAGCACGTAACACGTTGCACGCTCATCCTAATCCTAACTAATATAGGTATTATTATAGCGAAAGTTGGTTTGTTTTCCTCAAGTTTTCCTCCACCAACCTTGGAAGGATTCTGTTTATTGTTCGAAATCATAGTGCAAAAGTGTCTTTTACCCGCTATTGTGGAGATTTTTTTTTTATACATAATCATTTTCTATACAGCCAGTACACTGAAAATGCATTAATACTTATTTTATGTCAGTGCGCTAACCTCATTTTTGAAATAACCACACTGGCCAGCACGACGAACGCATGAAAAAAAAAACGTTTTGAACCGCCTGCCAATCCGTCTGTCTCCAATATTCAAGTACGCATATCATAAGCATAACAGCTCCAAAAAAAAAACCTTAAATATTAGTAATTGTAGTAATTTTACTTTTAATAAAATAAAAACACTTATTTAATAGACCTATTATTTAAGCAGTTTTTCTTGCACCTAGCATTTTCTTCACTGAAGTGAGGTCAAAAGTTGTGTTTCGCTCGTCAGCAAAATTATTCTACGTATCGGACCTTTAAAACCCTCTCAACGCTCAGGCTTCAATACAAGTACTCGCGCCAAAAAACTATGCAGCCATGCATAACAAATAACTATTGTTTGTTACGCTTTCCACACCAAAACGTCTAAACGGATTTGGATGGAATTTGGCACACAGAAATACCATAACCTGAATAAGAACACAGTCTACTTTTTATCCAGGATCGCAGACGAAGTCACGGGCAACAGCTAGTCTTCAATGTAAATGGATTTTTGCAAATCCTCGCTTTCTTCAAATTAAATTTCCTATACATTTATCAACTAACGTAGATAAATGAAAAAAAGGCTCTGCCTAATCACCTGAGTCTAAGAACCTCGAAAGTCTTTCTAACAAATCTGTTGTATCATTATTCATCAGGCTCTATTTAACACTAAGATACCAATGACTTTGCAGAAGACTGTCTATTTAATTCTTTCTCTGAACACATTATTTTTAATGATGTTGCAAATACATTTCTTAGCGTGAAATTCGTACTAATATTATAAATGTGAAAGTTACTTTGTCTGGCTGACTTTAAGGCCGTATTCTCGGTGGCAGCGGCGGGCGAGGGGAGCGGCGCGTTCAAATGCTTAGTTTTATATGTAACTGTTCTCGCTCACCAAGAATACGGCCTTACCTTTTTCGCGCCTTTTCGATGTTTTTTTTTTTGCACACAGTTTTACTATGTCCTGGATAATGGCCATAGGATAGGCAGGTTTTTATGCCTGTTAGTAGTACGTTCTCGTGAGATAATTTCCGGATTTCATGCCAGTTAGGCCGTGGGCAAAAACCTAGTCCATACTAATTCTAAACAAGCTTCTGCTCGCGATTTTGAACTTCCCCGGACCCAGCCCGTTATAATCCCCGCGCTATAATATCACTACGTTTTCGCTTAGCGTTCTTTCTTTTTTGTCTCGTCTCCAAAGGGTCGTAGCGTAATGTTTACATATATATTTGCCAATAGCATTCCTCAAGAATTGGGCTATCGAGTGCAAAAAGATTTTTGTAAATCCGACCGGTAGTTCCAAAATAACCCCCCTAGAAAGAAATAAAAGAAACGAAAGAAAGAAAAATATTTATTTGCAATATTTCTTTCTTTCCCTACATACAAACTTACTAACAAACAAACAAATGTTACCTCTTTGTAATATTAGTATAGATGGAAAAGCGACTCTGTCTATCTGTTACCATTTCACGCTTAAAACACTGAACTAATCTTTCTGAAAATTGACTCATAGGTAGCCCGGGACCTGGAAAAGAACATATTCTACTTTTCATCCTTTTTTTTTTTGGGTGGGAAATCATCAAATGGCTTCTCCCGCTCTGGGTGGAGCGGGAGGGCGTGTCAGACTTTTACTGACTAAAACTCCCCCGTGTTCCTTCAATTCAATTTATGGCGGCGCAACATGTTATTTTCTTATATACTTCACTATCAGTTGTCATCTCCGTGGGACTAACCTTTCTAGCCTTATCATCTTTCACACAGTCCATCCATTCTTTACTTTTACATATAAAATACTAGCTACTCCCCGCGGTTTCACCCGCATAAATCTTGATCCCGTGGGAGTATCGGGATAAAAACTACACTATGTGCTATCCAGGTTATAAACTATCTGTGTGCCAAATTTCATCTCAATCCGTTCAGTAGTTTTTGCGTGAAAGAGTAACAAACATCCATCCATACTCACAAACTTTCGCGTTTATAAATATTAGAAGGATTAGCTAGGAATAGGAGCTCTTACACAAACCACTGGTCACTGTAATCTACTGTCAAACCAAACCTTTGCTGTTGATATTTTCGTCAACCAATCACAACAATCACAAGATTTGTGACCGGTACCTACTGGCATTCAAAGGGGTGTAACAGTCAGTCCTCAATTTATCAATCAACTAAGTCAATCACTATAAGTCCCAACCAAAACGGGAATATTACCAATCAATCTATCTCCGACTCATTTCAGTTGTGAAACAGGACTAGACTAACGGGAATAACAAATGGGCATTACAAACAAAAATAGTCTGGATCCAGACTGAGTTATAGCCAAGCAGTCTGGCTAGAAATACCTGACTTGGTAATATGGGTTGCTAAGTTTTAGGTGATACGAGGACCACAGTCTTCTGTTTTTTTGCAGCTTAACTTGATTTATGAAGATGCCAATTGGCTTATGGGTGTGGAAATAGTCACGATACTGTGACGCATAGAGTACTACCACGTTCGCACGTTCGATTTTACCGCGCACTGGATTTTCAGCTCTCGGTGTTTAACCGAGCATTGTGAATCCAGCAGAATGCATCTACGCGCCGCAAAGACCCTGTTGGATTGTCAACTCTCGGCGCTCGGCGCATGCGTTGAATAATCAGTGCGCGAAAAAATCCCGTCGTGATATTTTTACGTCCGTGCATAGGTGAAGTAACTGTAAATAAAGACTTTATTTCAAATAAACCAATTCAGACACTTTTGAATTGTCAAGGGCTCGGTCAGTTAGAAATATTAAGCTGTTGCCCATTCCAAAGCGTAATAAGTAGGTACCTAATACGCTTTGGAATGGGTAACTAGCTAGAAGAAAGGGCAAGAAACTCCATGGACACTATTTTAAATAATATTGTTACATATAATTAGTAACATCTAAACTTACTAAGTTAAACTTATACATGTGAGAACGCTGTAGAAAGACGTGCACGTTAAAAGCGTCAGAAATGAAAATTATGCAATACAAAAAAAAAACTGTTCCGAAATTAAAACAAGCCTTGGCAGCCAAGAGATGATCGGTCGCGCCGTCATTCACGAACATGACGTCTGAATCAGCACCATTCAACTCCACTATTTTGAAGGGAATTTAATGATCCAACACACCCCACCACCAGCGTGACATTTGAGTGAGCATGACATACTCTCAGCCGCCAGAGCACATTCAAGTCAATGAAAGACGTACCCAGTAAATGGTAGCTTTATAGTAGGTACATAGTGCTCACACACGTGCTTTGCAATTATACAATCCTAAAAGATTGAATTTATACAGTGCAAAGATAGTTTTTACAATCTTCAGCCGCTCTTGTCATTTTTTGATACTGGTATTTCGGGTTAAACCTCTTTTATGTAATGAAGGAATGAGCAGAGCGTTCATCATGCCTTCTCACTGCATTGTCAATTTCAAATAAACAAAGTACCTACAGTGGGTCTTAACCTATGGCAACCGCTTTCAAAGAAAACACACATCCACGTAAAACGGATATCGCTCCGCATAATGCTGCGACCCTATGCAAGACAGAGCCCCAGCGCTGGTTTTCAGCGACACCCGACGCTGACGTTATGACGTCGAACGATGCAGCAAACAATTATTCAGACGCTGTACCGGTACAGCGTACCATAACAAAGCGTTTCGTATTTCTAATTTTCTACAACACCTGTCAGCATGATCGACATAAAGCTATTCGGTAGCTTCCATCATCCTGCTGATAGAAGGTTACTTTGTCTCAGGCCCTTTGGTTTCCTCGTGAGCTTTCCTTCAAAGTACCTTACTAAGTGTTGTCGAACATTTACGTATCCATACGCTAAACAACCACGACTGAGGGCGAATTTCACCTTTTACCAAACAACCTTTATACCAAGAATAAGACTTATAGAGATATGAGGAACAGGGTGTTAAGTTCACTCATACTCTTGGAAAAGGGAAGATCCACCGACCAGATGAGTGTTGTATCTGGTGGGCAACTGCCCGACGATTGATGTCCGGACGATGTATAGCAGGCTTTTATTTGTGTATTAAGTTATGTTGTTTTTTCATTGATTTTTATTGGTTTCTGTTTTGGGTATATTGGCGTGGCTAGCTTACATATTGCAGATAATTTAATACGATTTTACGTTTAGTTTTTTTTTTTTAATTTTAACTTTGTCTACCTTATAATTGTATAATTCAATGGTTTTTATTACTTACAATTGTTTAGAATCCAGTTCTTCTAACAGACAGCTGTGGTGAACCTGTGCCACTTCTTCTTCCCAGCTAAAGCACTAGGAAGTGGTGAAGGGCGGGCGTTTTGGGGGACTGCCTTATGTAATTTTGACGTTCGAAAAGTGCTGACTCTCAGCCTAATTTGAATAAATGACTTTTGATTTTGATTTTGAAGCATATATACAACATCCGGATATCAATCAATAGTTGCGCGGTAAACTCTGCTTGCGCGATGCAGGATTTTGCGTGACGTCAGTGTGATGCGTTGTTCGCATGTGGCGGTGTAGATGCCGCCACAGACTTATCTTAATAATAAATTTTTAACTTTTGACGTAGATTTTATTCCACAGATAAAAGAAGGGCAATCCCCGTAATTATAAGAACGTCTACAGTCTGGTATCAGTGTGAATCTGTCAAAAACAGATACTATCGACGACATTTTCGCATGACCCCCATTAGGGCGATTTTGGTGTGCACAAGCCAGTGGCTACCCCCGCCTGCATTGTTTTCGTCCACCAAGCGCTTCAGCGCACATGATAAAAAAGAGACAATCTTCATCATTGGTCAAACTAAAACAATTAACGTTTAAGAAAACGGTCACCCTTCATTCATTTTGGTCAAGCAGAAAAAGGGCGGGATAACCTACGATTTCAACGTGCAGCCGAAAATGTTTTGAAAAGGGTCATTGCGTGGCTGTCCTCGATAGTACCTCTAAGTTACATTTTGACAAGTTTCTGACATTGATTGTCGCTGAGATGAGATTGCAAAGTCAAGGTCAAAGCATTTCTTTCAAATAGGCACTAAAAGGCACTTCTGAACGTCAACAGTTACATTTAAACAGAATTGATTCTAGGCGTCCCATCCAAAAGCTAGTTTCGTATGGAGAAGAAGGGGCAAGAAACTCCACCGTTACTCTTTTAAAATGATTAACAATATTTTGTATACATTAATTACATTTTTATATGGCTTACCCAGAATAAAAATACTATACTACCAGGTTAAATAATTTAAAATAAAGCAAAGACAGATAAATTCATAACATGATAGGTAAATGGTGCTCACATATTTACAAACATTGCAAAAGTATATGATTATCCTAAAATATTAACAAGGAATAAGTCAAGATGTCAGTGAACTAAAAGTAACAAATTATACAATTCAATAAGCAACTAGTAAGATTTTGTCTAGCCTCTAGATTGTCCTATCGAGCAGGACCAGCATGTTTCCAAGCATTCTTACCTAGGATATAATCCTCTAATTTGGAATAGGTATGCTTGTTTACAAAGTGTACTTTTAACATGAGTTTTAAAGACTCTTTCATTCAATTGTAATTGCTACTAGATTTAGAACATTTTTAATGACGAAAATTGGTCTTCAGATATCAGTCAGACTTTGGTAAAATCAGCCCACAAAACAACACACCAAAAATGTCTTGCCATCCTTTACTAAATGATCAAACAAGAAAGAGGCGAAAAATATTTAGAACAGACAGATAGCATGCGCTTGCAGTTTACTCTGTCCTTTGTTACTACTAGAACACTACTTTACGGGGTCAAATCAAATGAGCAAAACACGATGATTCTCTAAACTCATACCTTTCTTCAAAAAACTCCACGACCAGCAGCCGCTTACTCCGAATAAAAATCATCATTTATTTTTGTTGTTTTTTTTTTTTTTCTACAGATCGTATTTCGGCAATGGCAGCAAATTTCAACGGAGACTAGCATTCGGTGCGGGAGACATAAATAGTACACTAGTGTGTGCGCAGACGCACCTGGCACTCTCGCATATCTCTTCCCTCACTCTTATAGTTCGATGAGATGGCACGCAACCCGACACGACCGGAGAGACATCAGGCGTAGTGCGCAAGACCAACGGCTTTACGCGCTTTCCGAGGTCAAACTCCGGGCTTACACATTGCACGACCTGGGAATCGAACCCAGGACCCCACGCTCAGCAGTCGCGCCTGCGACCACATGACCAACGGGCAACTTGAAATTTTATAGTTGCCAGTTTGTATCTGACTTTCGCTAGCTAATTCAATTTGACTCTATATTGAGACCATTTTATTAGTTTTGAAATTCTTTTGACGTTGCGTTCAAAATATCTTACAATATTTTACTCGTTCTAATACGTTTACGTTACAAACTTAGACTTATTTATCTAGTACAACTTCAAAAACAAGTCATAAAAAGTACTTTGTCTGATCAATGCCTTAAACATTTTCTACCAGTCAACCTAAGAGTGATGCAGAGCGAAAATACAGCAGGTGCAAAGTTAGGGATAGATAGCACGAAAATAACTATAAAAATACAAGTTATAACGTCTTGATGCAGACTGAATTCTAGCCAGTAGCCGGCGAGTTTGCCTGAAAATAACGGTCTTAACAAACACAGGAATAGCTCCAAGTTAGGTGAATGATCGGGGAGAGATGTTTTATCTTTATTTTGCTGCAGTATGTGTTGGTCTGTTTGTGGGATGAAAATATGTGTGCTGTAATTTATGGCGGGTTTAGAAATATGTTTATAAATATACTTAGTTTTCTTTACTTTGGTGAAGATGTTGTTGATTTGTATAGGTGAGTATCTGTATCTAAGTGCTGATTTTACCATTGAAACTGAACGCGATCTGCACCATTTCATTTTAGTTACTATACTCTAAGATCTGCACTTTAAAACCCAGGTCAAGAGCTTTCAGTGTCAATTTTCCTTAAAAATGTTGACACTGACAGCCCTTGAATGCATTTGAGATGTTTTTATGAAAACGGCTCTAAGAAGGATATTGTTTTTGGAACTTATTTCACGATTCTCCTTTGAGAAAAATATGCAAGTTCAGTATCAGCATGACATGCTTTTTCGAATGATATAAGCAGAGATGTTTTCTATAGTTCTGCAACATTTCAGTTATCAAACTATGCATATACGAAGGTGTAGTCAACGCCATAAAAAAATGTTCGGTTTCATGCCGTACCTGGTACGGGGGCAAATTGTATGTACCAGCAGATGTTTTTTTATTTATTAATGACGTAAATTTTAACGTTGTTGGAATCATGGTAACGGTTAGCGCGTCAACATCCCTTACACCCTGCATGGTTAAATAGTTTTTTTTTAATGCCAGGTTGCAGTACTTTTTAACTTTCTCAAACCTCTGTAAATAGCCAAAAATATGTCGCGCAAAAATAAATCACGCCAAATGTACATGTTGCGCAAAAAATAATAATTGAAAATTGTGTATGCGGTCAATCACTGTGTGAGGATTGAAACGTGAATTATAACAGTTCAAGCGCTCGGACCGGCCAGCCAGTGCCCGCCGAGACGCACTAAAAGACACCGAACTACGAGAGAACCTTAACTTAGCCGTTAACAATACAAAATTTGCAGAAGCTACTGCTTAAAACAATTTTAAAGATAGTTTTGAGCACTACTACTGTACATTTGTGAAGAGAAAATAATTAAATATACGTACTTACAATAACGGAAAAAGAACGATGTGAATCTATATTAGTCCTGTTAATAACCTAAAAATACAGATTTTTCGTTTCTTTTAAAGATACGACTTGAAAAAAAGCGGTATTAACGGAATCAGATTGTAACGAGTTTTTTATACCGTTACATTATTTTGATAATTATAGTCGATTTCGGAACGATTTCTAAATTGTAATTTTTATCTGTGATACATTCGGCTGACATTACGACGTCAAAATTTGACAAGGCACTTTGCTATCTTTGTTCGTGAAGGTGACAGGTCTCCTGATTTTCCCTAATGGAATCGTAGTAAATCTGGGGCATTGGGCGATTAAATGCCCTAATCCTAAACCAAAGGACCCGTGGAATGGTCCCAGAGTATATTTCAATCGGATTTTTGGTAAGTTGGTCTCTTTTTCGAGAGAAAATTTTCTTCCATAATGGCGGTTCGTTTGTGATCAATCATATCGTTTTCGCAAAATCCCTCGTTCGCCTCCCTGTGGCTTTTGATACCAGCTATCTTCACGGTACACCGAGGGAGACGCGAGTTTTAATACCTGGAATAAGCGGTAAGTTTTTCGATTGGTGGATGCGTCCCCGCGTGTCCGAGTTCGGAGTGAAACCACATCTCAGAGTCCCTTTTTGTCCACAGCCTACAATGGTGGGTGCTTATTCCACCTTTGATTACCGAGGAATATCTACTGGCCTTCCACGGGGCTGATTACCTGAGAGGTACCACCTTCCGGCTCTCGGGGTCACCTTCAAGTTTCTTTTTTTCATATTTTTTTATCATAACAAAACAGCCTTCCGCTGCGAATTTAAAAATTACAATGATGAAATAACTAAATAATAAATGTATAATAGTATAATTGTAGCCAATAAGCTAATGGTAAACAATAAACTGGGAACGTTCAAGGTAGTGAGACTTTTAATCACCATTGACATCCACAGGCCCCCATCCTAAGATTAATTGTTCAATCTCTCCAATTTTATCTGGCTATCCATTAATAGTGTGTCGCTCCACGGCGCCCGAAATTTCATTTCTTACATTTACATACTTTTTTTAGGAGATCACACACTCAGAAACACACACATATTTGTCTATTTTTCTTGTACTACAATCCATCCCAATCAGGGACCTTTTCTTCTCTTCATTTTTTTTATATTACGAGAGCACTACATTCGGTAGTCCTACCTACATGCTTTTCATGTTGCTCAAACAACACGTTTACGCGCGTTTAAACTCAAACAAATACGCGTCTTCTTTCGCTCGGAGAGTTAAATATGCGACGAGTATTTGAGCAAGTTTCAAGTTGAAACTCGATGCCTGAGTTGCTGCAAACACACGGAATGTACTCATACAAAGCAAAGCGCAGACGTGCAGAAACGCTACGTTTAAACAAGGTCTTAAGTTAGAAAACATACGTTGTATGAGCCAATTTCACTGAAAGAAATGATTTTGTGAAGTCTCGTGCACACTAGCGCGACGTGAGAGCGCGACACAAAGGCACCGCCTGTCACACCTTGATGCTCCAAACACATCTAAGATTAACAACAACATAATAAATAGGTCGATTTTCTGATATTTGCAATAGAGGTATGAACAAGACAAAGACATAAAACATGAAGACATTTTTGAAGAAAATTGAAACAAAGTACTTGTTTGTTTGTTTGGCATCTCGCAGGTCAACCTATGAGGTTGTCGTCTGCTTAAGCGGACTTGCCTGTGGTTGCCCTAATAAATTAAGGCCTCCAGCCAGGACTTAAACTTAAATACTAACTAAAACTAAGCGACAACGCTAAGGGCACCCCCTGTAGAGTACGAACCTCGGCTTAGGGCGTCACTGGAAGAGGGTAGCAAATGACTAGCTGGATCAGGATTGATATTATTTTGGCTCAGCGGCGCGGGCTGGCTCGAGCAAGGGTCGGGAGGGGCGTGGATTTGGGCGTCGCGGCGGGCCTCGGCAGCGAGGACGGTAGGACGTCGATCGGGTTTTGGGCTTATGTAGCGTGCTGGTGGCCTTACTACTCTCCTGGAGGAGGGTAGTGGCGTCGTCGGGGGCGATTAAGATATGCCTTGGTTGGCGAATACTACTAATGCGGGAGGGAGTATAGCGAGCGGCCGCTGAAATCAGGGGGTTTGAATGTTTGGTGCCACAGTCGAAGAAACGCTTAGATAAGCGTTTTATGAACTGGTTTATGGTTGGCATTTTAGGTCGACGGGAAGATCTATTTTTCGGACATAGTAAGGGGCACCCGTAACCCTTCTGAGGAAACGGTTCTGGAGGGTCAGCATCTTATGGAGATGTCGTGGGTGAGCGTGCGCAAAAACAACGCAGGCATAGGTCATGATGGGACGGATGACTGCGGTATAGATACACATATATATACATTTTAACGACAGTTTGCTTCGGGCTGTCAGTATAAACTGGAGTCTACTAAGAGCGAAGGAGGCGCGCGCGCGAACCGCCTTGATATGTTCCTTAAAGGTAAGGTTCTGATCAAGCATCACGTCTAGGTACTTGGCTTGCTTTTCCCAAGGGATCGGCTTGCCGTACATAGTGATCGGGCTGGGAAGGGGGAGGGGGAATCAACGACGTCTCGAGAAAAGAACCGCCTGACTCTTATCGGGGTTGACCTCGATTCTCCATTTCCGGAACCAAGCGCCTAAAACGTTTGCGGAGGTTTGGAGAGTACGAGCTATAGCGTTGGGACAGTGACCGGTATAGTAAACGGCAGTGTCGTCGGCGAAGAGAGCCAACTGAGCCTTTTTACTTTTTGGGATATCGCTGGTGAACAGCGTGAAGACGAGAGGAGATAGTACGGAACCCTGAGGGACACCGGCGCGAATAGGATGAGGGGACGAGAGTGCTCCCTCGATGCGATAGCGAAAGGTGCGATTCGACAAAAAGTCTCGTAAGATGAGCACGAGACGATCTGGCACTCCTAGTTGGTAAAGCTTGTATATCAAGCCGTTGTGCCAGACTTTGTCGAAGGCTTTCGCTATGTCGAATAATAGCACACCCGTCGTCGCGTTACGCTGCAGACCAGCGTATAAGTGTTCTACGATACGGTGGACCTGTTGGGTGCCCGAGTGTTGGCTTCGGAAACCAAACTGCTCATTGGGTATGAGGCTCTTTGCTTCGGCGTAGTCTTTGAGACGCTTATAAATAAGCATCTCGTAGATTTTGCCGAGAACATTGAGTAAGCTAATAGGGCGGTAGCTGGAGGGCTCAGACTTTGGCTTGCCTGGCTTTGGGATACCGATGACGGTGGCTTCTTTCCTTGTGGGAAGATGTTGTTGCTCAAGGTGCCATTGAAGATGGCGGTCATAAGCATTATTAGCGGGGCAGGAAGGAGTTTGTATACCTTATTGGTAATCCCATCCGAACCGGGGGCCTTACGAGCGTGGAGCCCTTTAATGATGTCGTGCACTTCGTCTGGAGTGACGGGAGGCAGAGGATCATCAGGGTCTTCGATGGGAGGGAGGGAGGCTCTCCGTTCGACTTCAGTGTCGACCTTGTTCAGGTGAGCTTGGTCTACTGGTTGAGAGCTGGGAGAACATTGGGACTCTAGGCTGTCAGCAAGACATTCAGCCTTATCGGGACTGTCGAAAGCGATACTATTGTCGGGGCGGATGAGGAAACAAAGTACAATTCCAAGTTTTCGTTTAAACAGTCCTAGTTTAGCCAGGACACCAAACTTATAGAAAAAAAAAATACATATAATTTAATTCACCTAATAAACATAATAAGGAGTTTACAATATTTTTTTAAAGGAAGGGGACATAAAAGACCACGACGGAAGTCGAAGGGACAATTACAAATGAATAGATCAGACCACTTCACAAGATATCAGAACTTCTAAAACAAAATTAAACGATACTTTATGTCTGGCAAGCCTCTAACGAATGAGGCGTGAAGATATATGCTTGTACTCTAATTACACGAGTAATTAACCGAATAGTTTGTAGCTTAGGGTTAACAAACAACCAAAATATAAAGTAGAAAACTTAGGCGGGATGCACAATTAACCTGAGGCTGAGAGCACAATGCTTATTATAGGATATTGAAAAAGTTTTCGTATTGTTGGCTATAGTTGGTTGGATAATTTTATACTGTACGTTTTATATTTCGCCAGTTATGTTTAAATAATTTCCATGTAATAAGGGCCCATTGCCATCAACCGGGCACAAATCCGGATCCGGGCTGCTACTGAAAATTTCTTAATGGAAAACCCTGTTATCACTTTGCCCAAGCTGAAAATCGAACCTAGGACCTCATGCTTCTCCTGCACTTGACCGACGAGGCAGTTACTAACGAATATTTTCGCCAGTACCCACTTAGCGCCGCCGTACTCGACTGAGTACGCCAAAACAATCGAGTGCAGACACTAAGTATATAGAGTGCAGACACTAAGTGTATAGAGTGCAGACACTAAGTGTATAGAGTGCAGACACTAAGTGTATAGAGTGCAGACACTAAGCTATAATTTTTATTTTCCGTTTAAATTAATAGGAGGATAGTAGTTTATCAAAACAGGAACAATAAAATTGGCTACATTCAACATTGATGACAATTCGTCAGAGCATTCTGACTTAGTTCTAACAATGTTTGTACGAGCAGCATACCTACTATTTCATTTTTTTTTTGGTAAACTGTATCAAAAAGAAGTCGTGGATATCGTTGGAGGGTATATCCAGTATCATTCAAACGGTATTCGCATGATTTTTAATCGATACCTAAATAGTAATTCAGACTGAAATACAACTGTACTTAGGTGAGTACAATGGCCAATTTCACGTAGTAAATGTTCATACATTTGAAAAATTTCAAAGTTTCTCACAGCTAGAAACACCTGACAGAAGCTATCATAACACCAGAACCCAGTGTCAAGACAGATGAATGGGGTGCCGCCGACAAAGACAAGCATGGGTTCTGCTTCTTTACCGTAGGATCAACCTGAAAATACAGACATATCTAGAAGCAAAGAGAATACAACGACATTCCAAGTTAGATCACCGATAACCGTGATGATGCACCATTGGCTGCGATGTAAGTTCGTCGACAATATAGAGCAGCTGCGGAATCAAGTGGTATTTAGCTCCATGATAGATACGGCTGGACCGATGGCCGTTGAAGCTGATGTCTTCTTGTTCTCCAAACCACGAAGCGGTAAGCGTATCGTGGCGTGCTCCGCAGTGATGAATGTGGCAGTGATTAAAGAGCTTACTCAGGTAGCCGAGGTAGACTGGTTTTGGTGCATAATCAGCCTATTATGTTCTCACTGCTGGGACACAGCCCTACACTCTGTGAGAGGGAGTGGGCCGTAATCCACCACGCGGGCCCAGTGCGGGTTGGTAGATGTCAAATGTCTTCGAATTTTTGGTTCTAAGACATGCCGGTTTCCTCACGATGTTTTCCTTTACCGTTTTGAGAGCAGTGGTGATGAAATAATTTACACAAAGTAAAGCGCCTGTTTTGGTTCAAATCTACGACCTACTCGTAAGTCGCGGCCATTACCACTGGCCACCACTGCTCTGGTTTTGGTGAATATTGTCAACAGCCTGTATACAGCAAAAGGCTGTGAAAGGCTGCATTAAGCGAGATTTTATGCTTGGAATTTTCAAGTTATAAGTCCAAGTGAGCATATAGATCAGCTATAGCTTTGACTTAGCATTGCGTGGTACTCGTACTTAATAAATACGACAAAAACACAACATTAGGCTCGACCTTCGTCTTCGTTGGTTCAAAGGCTTAAAAACAAATAAGAATTAACGTGCAATATGACGATAGGATATCGAACATTTATAATGTGCTTTTAGATGTAGTTCATAACTCTTAATCAATGAGTTAGTGCCTATGAATAACGCAGTATCGCCAGGTTTAGCTCCTTGGTTAGATGCGGGTGTTGCTATAAATGTACCTCTGCCCAACCGTTAAGGGAATACATGCATGATATTGTGGCGGAGTCTACAGCGTCACATGCGTACTACTCATCACACTGACGTCACGCAAAATCCTGTATCGCGCACGCAGAGTTTACCGCGCAACTAGCATATACAGCGTGGAGTTTTGTAATGCCTCCTGAAGGGAAAGTACTCTTAATACTGCAGATAGAAAATTTTACTCAACGATAACATTCCTATATTTTTGAATAGAAAAAAACTGCATTCAAAGATTTTCGAAAATTCGCTTCCCACATCCGGGAATCGAACCGACAAAAATCTGTAAAAATCACACCCTGTACTATTATTGCATCGATCGTTAGGATCAATTATAAGTATGAAATCTCAACAAACTTGATAAATTAAATGAAAGGACCATGAAATCTGAAATAATTTACTATCCACAGTGTTAAGAGTTCTTTCCCTTCAGGTGGCATTACAAAATTCCACCCTGCATACAACGTCAGGCAATTGCCCACGGGCACGCCACAATAGCGGCGGTAAGTCCCCTCTTTGAGGAGTGGTTGGAGAGGCGCCACGGCGTCCTCACCTTCCGCCTGACACAGGTCCTCACCGGACACGGTTGTTTCGGGAGGTTCCTGTTTCGCATAAGGCGGGAGGAAACGCCCGGGTGTCACCATTGTGTGGATCGCCCGGACACACAATGGTGACACCCGGGCGTTTCCCGGGACAGGACACGGTGGAGCATACGGTGGAGGTATGCCCAGCTTGGGCGGAGCACCGCAGTGTCCTCAGGGAGACGATTGGCGGCGGCGATCTCTCGCGTCCGGCTCTGGTCCAGGCCATGGTACGGAGCGAGAGGAAATGGAAAGCCGTCACCTCCTTCTGCGAAGCAGTAATGCTCGCGAAGGAGGAGGCGGAGCGGGTGAGGGAGAGAGCCTTGCGCCCTCACGCCCCCACTAGCCACTGCAGGAGACGCCCTGGGCGTCGGGAGTCGCCTGCAGATTCCCGGCCACCGTAGGCGCGGGCTTGCGGACGGCGAGCAATGGGTAGCTCGCCGCCGGTAAGGACCAGGCCCGGGTCGACGGCGCGTTGTGTTCCACGCGCGCTTCAAAGAGATGTCAGCACAAAGTGACGGGGTCCGATAGGGCCGACGCCTCAGGGTCGCGGGTTATTCTACAGAGAAAACCGTGGCCCTGGCACAGGCAACTGAAGGAACACGGGTGGGTTTTAGTCAGTAAAAGTCTGACACGCCCTCCCGCTCCACCCAGAGCGGGAGAAGTCATTTGATGATTTCCCACCCAAAAAAAAAAAAAAAGGCAGTTGCCCACCAGGCAGAACACCCGCCTGGCCGGAGGATCCTCCCTTTACTATTGAGAATGACAGAACTTTAGATCCTATTCCTCAAACCCATAGAATATTGTTATGTTTGACAATTGTGACCATATTAAGCCTGTTTTGTTTCGATTGCAAATGATCGCGACATCATTAAATGTAAAGTGCAATAGTTCAGTTTCATCAGAAATGAAATGACTTAGTCACAATGGATTCACTAACAAGCACTTTGAGTGAATTGAAGGAGTTGTTTCACACCAAGATGACCGCCTTTGAAGACGAACTACAGAAGGCCCCTCCGTCTCCCATCACATCTTCTAGCCTGGCTGCTGAGTTTGCAATGTTCCGGACATTCATCACGCAGGCTCTCAATAGTGTGCAGCAACAGGTGGAGCTACTAGCTCGTAGTGTCGACCAAATAGAGATGCGTGGCCGAAGGAAGATCTTGCTGTTGCATGGTGTTGATGAGGAGCAGAAGGAGGACACTGCCAAGGTGATTACTGAGGTGATTTGTAACAAACTACAGCTGCTTGACTTTACTGTTGCGGACATAAGCCGATGTCACAGGATGGGACGAGCCGTAGCTAATAAAACCAGCATTCCTTCTCTTGCTGACAGTCTAGCAGCGCAGTTTTCTGATGTTCCTAAGAATTTTAACGTTATACATATTACCGCTTAGAGCATTCCGGCTCATTTCCACGATATGCTGGCAAGCTTTGACTGTAAGAACGTACATGCTATTCTTATTTCGGAGTCATGGCTAAAACCTTGTCTCCCTTCAACGAGTTACTCTCTTCCCGGCTTTCAACTTATAAGAAACGACCGGTCGGTTGGTGCTGGTGGAGGTGTTGCCATATATCTCCGCACACATATTCCCTACTCTATTGTCAATGTGTCAACGCAGCCACCGCCATCAAATGCTGGTGAGCATCTCTTCCTTGAAGTCGAACTAAGCCATTCAAAATTACTTGTCCCTCTTTACGCGTTAATTTCTTTTCGTCTTTTGAAAATCTTTTAGAAATGCTGGTACCTTCTTACAGTTATAGTATAGTCATGGGTGACTTTAATACTTGTCTTCTGAAAAAAGACCATCGCTCTTCTTCTCTGACTAACATTTTAGCTTCTAGTAATCTGTCCATTCTGACTCTGAGTGCCACTCACCATTTTCCTAACTCTACTCCTTCACTTCTTGACTTGATTTTTGTCTCTTCCCTTGATGACGTAGCTAAGCATGGCCAATGTTTAGCCGATGCCTTTTCCTATCATGACCTAATCTTTCTGTCATACAAAATTCGCCCACCTAAGGCTAAAGCTAAGATTTGGTGAAATGAACGTATCTTTGCAAGGATGCCAGCAATATAGACTGGACTGCTCTGTATGCCTCTCCTTCAGTCGATGAGCAAGTTAATATTTTTACGAATAAAATTATCGAGCTTTACGATCATCACGCACCTGTTCGAGCAGTTAAGGTTAGACATTTGCCGGCGCCGTACAACTGAGATTAAAACGCTTATGCACAAAAAAGTTTTGGCTAAGTCTAAATATAAGCGTAGGGCTAATGACGCTAACAGGGAACGATACCTCTCTATTCGTAATCATTGCAATAAGGTGTGTAGGAATGCAAATCGCCACCACATTCATACTTCGGTCCAAAATGGGGACGTATCCAAAGTTTGGAAATTTCTTAGGTCATTGGGGGTCGGTAAAACTCGACAATAGACAATCCCAAAACACATAGACATCATTTTACTGCTTCGTCCAATTTTGATAGGACTATTAAACTTAATACACTAAATTATCTTTCTTCTCTTCCGACTCCCAGTTATTCCCCATTTGTTTTTGGTCAGTTCTCCGCATGTGATGTTAAGAAGAGCATACTTTCGATTACTTCCAATGCAGTAGGAAGTGACTGTACCAGCCGTAATATGTTAGTCCCTGTGCTAGATCTTATCCTTCCTGCCATTAGACACATCCTAAATTTTTCTGTATCTAGTGGTGTCTTTCCATGCTCATGGAAAGATGCTCAAATAATTCCTTTACCTAAAAAGTCTAATCCAACATCCTTTTCTGAATGCCGTCCAATATCCGTCTTACCATACCTATCCAAAGTCCTTGAACGGTTAATTCACAATCAAATAAGCACTTTCCTCTCTAAAAATAATCTTCTCAACCCCTTCCAATCTGGCTTCCGTCCTGGTCATAGCACCACCACAGCGCTTCTGAACATTACGGATGATATAAGGTCAGCCATGGAAGACGGTAACCTAACGGTCTTAGCTTTGCTAGATTTCAGTAACGCTTTTAATACTGTTGATTTTGATGTTTTGCTTGGCATTCTTTGCTCTCTAAACATATCTCCATCGGTAATTGACTGGTTTCGTAGTTACCTGTTCGGTCGGCGGCAACGTATTTGCATTGGAGAGACCTTGTCTTCCTGGTGTAATACTTCTGCCGGCGTACCTCAGGGTGGTGTTCTATCCCCTTTATTTTTCGCTGTTTTTATTAACTCCATCTCCGACGAACTAATTTCTTCCTACCATCTTTATGCTGATGATCTACAAATTTACTCGCGAGCTCCTCTCGGAAATCTATCCGAGGCTTTCGTAACGATTAATCGTGATCTAGCCCGAATATGCGACTGGGCTAAGAGATACGGGCTTATGGTTAACCCCATAAAGACGCAGGTTGTGGTAGTAGACAGTTCAAGGACGGTCTCAAGGATCGACTGGACGATTCTTCCTCAAGTTTCATTTCACAACTCAGTTGTTCCCCTCAGTGAGAAAGTTAAAAACTTAGGGATATTCATTGATAAGAACTTCTCTTGGACTGCCCAGCTACAGGAAGTTAGCCGCAAGCTATTTGCATCTGCTGAATCTTTGAAGAGATTGCGTAATTTTCTGCCGACTGCTACCAAGATTGCGCTTACACAATCGCTTCTTTTACCCATCCTTGACTATGCTGATGCCAGCTATCTTGACCTTACCCAAGACCAACTCGATAAACTTGAGCGGCTTCAAAATTCTTGTTTAAGATTTATATTTGGCTTGCGCAAATATGACCATGTTTCTGAATTTCGTGTGAAGCTCAAGTGGTTACCAATTCGCCTTCGCCGTAATGCTCACATTCTTTCCCTGGTGTATAATGTGCTCTTTTCCCCTTCCACTCCTAACTATCTCAAGAAACGTTTCCAGTTTCTTTGCGACTCCCATACGAAATGTTTAATATAATCGGAAAACTTAAAGCTTAAAATGCCTAAGCACTCCACAATTTTCCTCGACAAATCTTTTACTGTCCAGGCCGTTCGTCTGTGGAATGCACCAGGGACAGTTACCGTTACTAAAAAAATACCGGTATAATAACCAAAACATTTCGTTCCGTTACGTTAAATACTTAACGTTACAAATAACGTTAAGTCATGGGATTTACCGGTATCAAAATAGCGTTACTAATAGCGCTATTTCGCTAAAATCTAGCAAGATCCGATGCGACGTTGCCAAACCGAAACGGACGCCGCGTGCTATGCGTTCGGTTCTTGTATTGTAAGCGGAGCGGCAACCACTAGCATTTATCGTTATTGTTACGCTTGCGACGATCGGAAAGATACGAATACGAGACGTCACGCGCTCCCGCGTGTTTCATTTCATAATCATACGGCACACAAGCGTCGCGTACGCCGATACGTCTATTGCCTGTTATTTTCAACTAATAATATTTTTCCTAATGCAACTGCTTTAGTAAAAATATTATTATGGGCCGAAAGAAGTGCAACACAGTGTACCGATATCTCAAGGTTTTCAAAGAAAACAATGAATCAACTAATATACAGTTTTTTTTTTCTATACCTTTATATATTTTGACATAAACAATAACATGAGTATTTACTGTTTAAAGTATTACATTATTTTAATTTTGCGAATGTGAGGACTGTATGGGTCATCGTTTTTTTTTTTCAGTTACTTTTACTGGTCTGGCAGTTTTAGTACTTCATGAGGCCTACCCAAATGTCCTTTCTTTTGTATTGTTCGTCAAATCGTTGTGCTCCTTTAGTTCTGAGTTGAGCTGCACGATAATTTACAAATGCGTGCACTGACTGGACAGGTCCACTCGATCTGTTTGGTACTTTCTTCAAAATACCATTTCAGACACCAGTCAACTATACTATATACAATGATATGAAGCTTACTTTGTAATGTTATTATAATTATTGTGAATGTGAAGACAATGTGTTTTTTTTTATACATTTACGTCTTTTTTTCTCTGTTAGTTTTAATCATAGTCTGGCAGTTTACGTAACTCAGGCGGCCTACCTAAATGTACTTTCTTTGATAATGTTCGTCGAAACGTTGAGCTCCTTAGTTCTAAGTTGACCCGCATGATGACTGACAAATGCGTGCACTGACTGGACAGGTCCACTCGATCTGCTTGGTTCTTTTCGCAAAATACCATTTCAGACACCAATCTACATGATCTGACCAAGATTATGTCTGGACTTTGAAAGAGACTGTGACCTTTTAGTTTGTTTCGGCCTCTCTTCTCAGAGTAGACAGACAGGAAACGCCGATCTCATCTAGCTTTTAAAATAGTATTGACGTGTAAGTGTTTGTACAAACCTACTTACAGAAATAAAATCATTTAACATTTACTTGCACATTGTGCAGTAAAACATTAAACGTGATGTTTACTTGCAATGGTTGTTGTGAAAAATAAATTTAAATAACATTAACTTTAATCTGAGCCACCTTGTTGCTAAATATATGACAGAAAGGGAGGAAGTACTGTTTCAGAATTACTGTTTTGTTAATGCTGTATTTCAAGATTCCAGAGTTAATTCCACACTTCCCACAGTTCAGCGAATTAATACATATAATAACTTGATTCGACTTCACAACAGTTTACCAAAACTTACTAAAAACAAACGAAACTTACAAATACGTGGGAGTATGGGGTTCTTTAAGTTTTTTTTTTTAATCTTTTCAAAGTACTCTCCACTAGCCTCTTTACAAAGTTTCATGCGTCGGAACCAGTTTTCGAACCACTTTTTGCAGTCCGAAGTAGACACCTCGTTTACAGCCTATTCGAACGCTGACACCGCATCTTCCGGAGATGAAAATTGTATATCCCTTTGAGCGGATTTTTTATTTTCGGAAATAAAACGAAGTCCTACGGTGCTAGGTCAGGACTGTAAGGAGGGTGACCTAGGAGTTTGACTAGCGTGCTGTCCAGCAAGTCCCTGGTTTTGAGTGCGGTGTGCGAAGGCGTGTTTCATGGTGGAGCAGTAGCCCGCGGAGCTCTGTTTGGTCGCTTGTTGCGCACAACAGAGGAAACTTCTGCCAAGCATTCAGCGTTGATGCTTCTTTGGTTCCGTAAAGGAATTGACACCAAGTAGCCAGTCAAATTAAAAAAGCCCTGCAATCAAAATGTTACCCCGCGCTTCTAGATCGCTTCACTTTGACGCAACACCCAAACCGCTGACTTGTTATAATTTCGTAAACACGCCGAGACGAGCCTGCTGCAAATTTGTTTACTGCCCGGGCCTGCTTCTGAGCATCGGTGTGGTTGTGCGGCAACCAGCGTGAAACTATCCTCCTCACGCGAAGACGCACGTGTTGTATTTCGTGAAGGCTTCCCGATCGAACCTGCCGTATGTGCTGAATCTCTTGATACGTTACTTGCCTATTGTCTTGAATTAAAATTTTCACTGTTAGCACGTTTTGTTCCATAACAGCCGTAAAAAGGCGACCACTTCTTTCTTCATCCCCCAAAGTTAGCCGCTTGAATTCGTTATACCAACGATACACGGTTGCCTTTGAAGGGCCTTCATCCATGAATGTCATTTGAAGTATATCGTACGATTCTTCCTGTTTCAGGCAACACTTGAAATCGTAAAAAATCATAGCGTGAAAAAGTTACCGGCACAGATCGATTTTTTTTATTAGACAAGATATTTTAAATTAACTCGCAAACAATGTGGAGGGAAATTTTGAAATAGACTATAACTGGCCAGTCTGTCATACATAAAATCATTTTTTGCAATACTTCTGAGTGGCCTGGAATAATACTAATAATACGTTTTGTAGCTCAATAAGAGCTACAAAAAGAAAGCTCTGGTGAATTGGCAGTGGCACCCAGGTCCGGGAACAAAAAAGCACAATTAGAAAAGATTTCATCAACAACAAATATTTAGAAAAGCATGATGATGATTTATCAGTCCGCTTGGTTAGAGAAAACAATAGTTTTACTTTAATAAATATATAGACGAAATAGATACTTTTAAAATAAACCCGTTACTTCATTCTACTAACAAAAAATTTTGATTACTGGGAAACCAAAAACATAAGTTTCTATTTTAATGTGAATGATAAATTATCAATTATTTTATTTCTGTAAGTAGGTTACACTTTTAGACGTCAATCGTATTTTAAAACCTAGATGAGGTCGGCGTTTCCTATCTGACTACTCTGAGTAGAAAGGCCGAAACAAACTCAGAGGTCACAGTCTCTTTTAAAGTCCAGACATAATCTTGGTCAGATCATGTGAAGACCTTAGATTGGTGTCTGAAGCGGTCTTTAGAGGAAATAACCACACAGAATGAGTGGACCTGTCCAGTCAGTGCACGCATTTGTTAGTAGTCATGCAGCTCAACACAGAACTTAAGGAGCTCAACGATTCGACGAACATTACCAAAGAAAAGACATTTGGGTAGGCCGCATAAATTACTCAAACTGCCAGACCCTGATTAAATTTAACTTATTTTTAAATACACTTGGGAGCAAATAAATCGAGCCACTTCCTTTTTCACGCATTATGGTTATTATTTTTGGTATTATGGAACGCATCGATTCGAAACATATATCGCCTAAAAGGGTATTTAATAACCTTTACAATGAGGGTAGTTAGTTGTCAAAATTTCATTTTAATTAAAGTTTAAAGGGTAGAATAAAATTATCGCATTTAATTTGCTTATGACATTTTTATTTTACTCTGTTAAGAAAAGATTAAATTTGAGGTTTTTGTTAATCATACCCATATTACTTGTTATTGTTGTCTTTATCTGTGTCTGTGTAATCAAAATAACCTGATAAAATGGATACTACACCGACGGAAGCTGCCCAAGTTGTAGCTTTACTTGAGGTTGGACACGGACAACGTGAAGTGGCACGCAGACTTCATTTGAGTCGTTCAAAGGTACAGCGGGTATACCGCAGGTATCTGGAGACTGGTGCTTTTGTTCGGCGACCTGGAACTGGCCGACCACGGGCAACAACAGAACGTGACGACCGCTTTATTGCAACCAATTCGTTGCGCGACCGTGGACTTAATGCTGTTCAGCTACCGCAAGCGTTACGTGACGTTCGAGGTGTCGCAATCAGTAGGTGGACAGTGAGACGAAGACTAAAGGAACGAAATTTAACATCACACAAACCAGCAACTGGCCCAAAATTGACTGTAGCTCATCGCCGATCTCGCTTGGAGTTTGCTCGAGAACACATTAATTGGACGTTAGAAGACTGGAGGTCAGTTTTGTTTTCTGACGAGTCAAGAATCTGTCTTTTTAGCAATGACGGGAGAAACCGAGTGTATAGACGTCCTGGTGAAAGATTTGCCCAATGTTGCATTCGAGAAACTGTGAGTTTTGGTGGTGGTTCTTGTATGGTGTGGGGAGGAATTTCTCTAGACGGAAAAACGGAACTTGTCTTCGTCGACCCCGCCAACGATGGCAGTGGTAGACGTGGATTAACAGCTGACCGATACATAACTGACATTCTTGAAGACCACGTAATGCCGTATGCTGGTTTTGTCGGAGAAAATTTCTTGTTTATGCATGACAATGCGAGAACTCATACCGCGCAGATCGTTACGGAATACTTGTCTGCGATCGGGATTCAACAAATGGTATGGCCAGCACGAAGTCCCGATTTGAACCTGATCGAACACCTATGGGTCGAGCTAAAACGGAGAGTCCGAGCCAGGGTTCCCGCTGTTTCATCCATTCCCGAGCTTAAAGTCGCTGTGCTTGAAGAGTGGGAGAACATACCACAATATGTCATCGTAACTCTGATCAGATCGATGACTAATAGGCTACAAGAATGCATCAGGGCACGGGGGGGTAATATCAGTTATTGAGAATATTTTTTTTGCAATAATTTTGTTTTTTATTGTTTTTATGGACTGTTTTAGCCCTACAAAATTTTCTATCAAAATTACCATTTTTCTTGCAGAGCCAATAATTTATCATTCAATAAGGTTATTATTCAATAATTTACCCTCATTGTTAAGGTTATTAACTTAACTTTTAGGCGATATATAGTTCGAATTGATACGTTCCATATTCCCAAAAATATTTACCATTTTACGTGAAAAAAGGTAGTGGCTCGATTTATTTGCTCCCAAGTGTACTTTGAAAAAATAAACAACATATTCACATTATCTTTACATTCTCTATCCTGAAACACAGGTTCAACCTAGTTCAGGCAAATTAGCAACTTTGCTCTTTTTAATTGTTATTATAAATGTGTCCATTTTTATTTAAATAAACTTTTTTATTATTTATTATTCACAATAAATTAAATATTATAATACTTGACAAAGTAAATTTTCATGTCATAGTGTACATAAATTGTCCATCAATGTCAAAGTGTATATAACAATCCGAAAATAATCTTGGTCAGATCATATGAGGATCATGTAGACTGGTGCCTGAAATGGTCTTTTGAGGACAGATCCACACAGATTTGAGTGGACCTGTCCAGTCAGTGCACGCATTTGTCAATCATTATGCAGCTCAACTCAGAACAAACCTAGATGAGGTCGGCGTTTCCTATCTGACTACTCTGAGTAGAAAGGCCGAAACAAACTCAGAGGTCACAGTCTCTTTTAAAGTCCAGACATAATCTTGGTCAGATCATGTGAAGACCTTAGATTGGTGTCTGAAGCGGTCTTTAGAGGAAATAACCACACAGAATGAGTGGACCTGTCCAGTCAGTGCACGCATTTGATAGTAGTCATGCAGCTCAACACAGAACTTAAGGAGCTCAACGATTCGACGAACAATACAAAAGATAGGATATTTGGGTAGGCCGCATAAATTACTCAAACTGCCAGACCATGATTAAATTTACCTTAAAAAAATACTTTGAAAAAATTAACAACATTTCCTAAAAAAATATGGATCGTGATTTTGGGTGCAATTTTGAATTCAAATACTCATACTAATAATCATGGCGTATGATTATAATTAGACATTTAGAATTTTAAAATATAAATCCTTTACTGTAAAAACAGTACTGTTTTTGATTAGTTAGTGTTTAACTAGTGCTAATAAAAAATTAAAATATATATTTTAGTGATCATTAATTAATGTTTTCAAATAAAGTTTAAATCTTTTTTTTTTTCACATATCACTTTTTTATCCTAAAACGTAGCTTAAGCAAAAATCGCCATAGTTCTTTATCTGTGATTGTTCACCAAAGAAAAGATAGACGGTGGTTAGTTTAACTCGCGTTGATTTTAAAAGATTTTTTTACTCTCTAACGTACTTTGTCGTATTTATTCTGTGTCAGCTGTAGATACCTTTTTGATTCTGTCAAAAATATTATTACTCCGAATGAATGTCCTTCGTTTAAGTGTTAGAGTTAGCAGTTGCTAGTGGATAGACTAGAATGGGCGTAATGTCGTATCAATGATTCCGATATCAACATACACAACTGCATTTTGACAGAAAACAAAGGTAGCTATAGTCGACCCTTAAACGTTAACACCGAAAGATGCTTGTCTCTCGGCCGTCTTTGTTAGAAAGAGATAGGCGTAAAAATTACCGGTAAAAGAATAGTAACTTTTACCGGTACTAATACTGGTAGTTAGATAACGCTAACTGACTCATGGGTATCGTTATTAATATCGTTACTTTTTTATCGTTAACATAACGGTAATTGGTATCGTTATAAAAAAAATAACGGTAATTCGGTCCCTGGAATGCACTGCCTGTCGAAATAAAACGCGCGCAGTCGTTATTTGCGTTTAAAAGACTCGTGAAGGATCATTACTTGTCGTTGTGATCTTGCTTTCGTAAACTGTAATAATCATTTACTTACGTTTCTTATATTTCGCATGTATGTATGTATTTATGTATCTATTCCTTAGGATATGTTAATATGTATATATCTGTGTATCTATTTTAGTTTAATGTATATTTATTTCCTGCACCACTGACAGCCCCATTTTATGTCCAGACAAATCACTGTCCATTCTAAGGTTGCCTGGAAGAGATCGCAGAAAGTGATAAGGCCGCCCATTGTATGTTTTTAGTATGATATTTTTTTTGTTATGTCATTTTGTGGTGTACAATAAAGTATAAATAAATAAATAATAAATGGGGCCGAAAGGTTCTGGAGTGGCGACCGCGTACCGGAAGACGTAGTTTTGGAAGGCCATCTTGTTGTGTACCCATGACCTTGTGAAAGCCGCAGGAATTCGCTGGAGGCAACCGGTCGTAGTGGCCGTGTTTGCATATGTCCAGCACTGGACGTCTTTCGGCTGAAATGATGATGACGAGTTCAGTCTTAAATATAGTCTTAACTCAGTCTGTGCACAGCCTAAGTCTTAAGACTAGTTTGAATCCGTACAAAATGATAAACAACAAATTAATTACTTCAAACTACATTAGAAGAGAAGTCATTAGAATTAAATCAACTTTAAGTGTTTGCTTCGTGACTTAATGTACTTGGTTAAGTTATTATCACGCGAGCTTTATTTGTGGGATAGGCAGAGTGGTTGTAGAGTTATATAGTTGTTAGATCTGAGGTAATGCTTTATGTTAAGCCTTTAAATCGCTAAGACACTGTTCGAGTCTTTAGGTATCTCTACGGTATTTTGTAATATCTTTATTTAAGAGTGTCCATGGAGTGTCTTGTCTGTTTTTCTATGTAGAGATTTTGCGTTTTGGCGGTTACGAGCTTCTACTTTATAGTGCCTGTAAATAGTTTAATCGAAATAAATATTAATATTCATTTATTAATTGTATTCCATATTGTAAAAAGTATGGACCCTGTTAAGGCATAAAATTATAAATTTAAATAAGTACGAGAAAGGAAGAGTACTTTATTTTGATTAATTACTTGGTATACAAAAGTAATAACATTTAAAATTAAAATAAAAATTATTTGGTGAAACATGTAATTTAAACATTGTCATTTAAATTTTAAAAACGTTGCAAATAAATTGAAACAAGTATGAGGGTAGGCCTCATATTTGTTACCATTTTCATGCAATGGTTTTGTAAAAAAATACTAACCCCTAACGTGAATCGCTCATAAAATAACGACATTTTAAAAACGAAAACATGACAAACGAATTGATTGTAATCATCAAAATGAAGGTATTGCTTGATAGAACTTACACTCGTACATATACAGGATGTCCCAGAATTCGACGTCAAGCCGCATAATAGTTAACAGAAAAATATAAAAAAAAAAGTTTTTCTCAACTTTTTATAAAAAATCTTTTTTTTGTGTCGTGGTCGGGTCTTAAACTCATATTATTTAAACAAACAAAAAAAACCACTACAGGAGTTAAAGAACATCACAGGCAGTATATTTTCTAGACTTTTTTTTATTTTAAATTCCAATAATTTTTCAAATATACAACAAAGATTATTTGTTATATTTTTCGTAATTGCATAGTACATAATAATATGAGAGAGAGTATAGTTAATAATATAAAGCTACTATTAACTGAGAACGTCTTTCATTGACTTGAATGTGCTCTGCCGGCTGAGAGTATGTCATGCTCACTCTAATGTCTCGCAGATGGTGGCGCATGTGTTGGATCATTTACCTCCCTTCAAAAGTTTGAGTTTGAGTCATTTAGCTTACTTAAAATCAAAGCATTTTTTTCAAATTAATTAAATACAGGCACTTTTGAATTGTCAAGGTCGGTTGGTCATAAAGATAAAGCTAGTTGCCCATTTCATAGCGTAGTAGGCACCTATGGAGAAGGACGGGCAAAAAACTATTCATGCTTAGTCCGCCAAAGTACGCATTGCATAATCAATTTTTGTCGATAGAAGAATAGACAAAATGACATATAGAATAGCCAAATAAACAGAAATCTTTTATACACATGAAAGGATATGAGGAACAGGGTGTAAAGTTCACTCATACTCTTCGGAAAAGGGAGGATCCTCCGACCAGATGGATGTCGTATCTGGTGGGCAACTGCACAAGTGAAGGGATATGAGGAACAGGGTGTAAAGTTCACTCATACTCTGGGAAAAGGGAGGATCCTCCGACCAGATGGATGCTGGCTGCGCGATAAACTCTGATTATTTTTTTTTTTTTTTTTTTTATAAATTACAATTTCCTTAAAGTTTTAACAAGGCACACAATCAGACCTCTGGGGTCTATCTTAGCATGCCATGGCCTGAGATTTGATCAACGCGCTACTAACAGTTAAGTTAGAATCGAGTTGATGTAATGTTCTTTAAGCTTATGCTTTATGTTTGTATTATTCATTGAGTCTCTAATGTCTACAGGTATTTAGTTAAGTAAATTGGGTATTGCGAAAGAAGCGGTACGCCTGCCATAAAAGTTATTTTTGCGTGGCTCTTGAAATAGTTTTGATTTGGCTTGTCGTGTATTCACGACATGTTTCACGGGAATTTGAATATCACTGTTATCAAAATGTTCTATCAGGAACAGATACTCAGCGCGCGCTAGAATTGGTAATACTTTGCAATGTTTAAATTGCAGGATTTGTGTGACGTCAGTGTGATGCGTTGTTCGCATGTGGCGGTGTAGATGCCGCCACACACACATAACATCACGCCTGTAATCCAAGAAGGGTTAGGCAGAGGTGTACATAGAGTACACCCACATTTCGCCAGGTATGCTTGTGTTTTGTATATGTTTTAAATCTTTTATTCATCTGTCATTTTGTCTCGATTCCTTCGTCGACAAAACTAGTTTCTTAGAGGTAATGTTAAGCGTGCTGCTTTCAATATATTTGCCTATTTGCATCTAAAAAGAGAAAAAGATACCATCTTAATGCTGTTTTTGTTGTCCCAAAACAGTAAACAAATAACCCAAAAACACGCATATACAACAAATCCCATCTCTGTTAACAACATCTAAATCGGTGCGGTAACTCCCGAGATAGACTCGAACACAAACGAACATAATCCCTTTGTATTAGATTAACGGGAAGAAACGTTCAATAAATGTTTATGGACATTCGATAGCCATGGAGATCGCATGATAGCGATGGCAGGATAGACGTTAATATAAATTGTTCAAATACGTCAGTGTTCATGAAATGGAAAGGGTTCCGTTGGTGCTTTGAAGGTTTTAAAAGCTGTGGTTTATAATCATTACATTTGATTGAAAGTTTGATTCAAGTTTTCACCATGTACGTATGATTATTACAAATTTATATGAAAGTATATTAGCTGCGCTGTCATCGTTATAAGCAATATGTATTTTTTTATGTTTTAACCTCAAATTAATGATATTCTTTTTTAATAGCGCTACGCCCGCGACTTAAAAAATAGTTAGCTATGTTCATCAGACATAATTTCGGCTTCTAATGGTAAAACAATTTTTCAAATCAGTCCAGTAGTTTCGGAGCCCATTCAATACAAACAAATAATCAAATCTTTCCTATTTGTAATCAAAATCAAAAGTCATTAAATCAAATTATTCAATACAAACAAACAACCAAATCTTTCCTATTTGTAATCAAAAACAAAATCAAAAGTCATTAATTCAAATTAGGCTGAGAACCAGCACTTTTCGAACGTCAAAATTACATAAGACAGTCCCCCAAAACGCCCGCCCTTCACCACTTCCTTGTGCTTTAGCTGGGAAGAAGAAGTGGCGCAACAAACTCCCCAGCAGCACAGCTTTCTGTTCGGTACGAAGAACTGTATTCTAGACAATTGTAAGTAATTACCAAAACATTAAATTAATTGCCATACGTCAGCCAGCCAAGCGAATACCAAAAAAAGAGAAAAAAAAATTAATGTAAATAAAACTTAATACATAAATAAAAGCCTCCAGGCCTAAAGGGCATGGCAGCTTACTTAAGCAATAGTGGAATTATTATACAAACAAATAAAATAAATAAATGATAAGCTAGGACCATCAAAGTAAAATAAATTAACAGAACAATTACTGTGTGCAATAAAAGGTAAATCTACTACAGAAGAGGGTAACTTGTTATAAAAGGTTATGCCAAGCCCAACAAATGAGTTATGGACCTTAAGAAGCCGGTGAAAGGGAGCACGTAGTTTGTTCTTATTTCTAGTGTTAACGTTGTGAAAATCACTGTTTTTAGTGTTTAAGTGTATATGTTGCCTAATATATAAGATGTTGGCGAAAATGAATTGAGATGCCACCCTGAGAATACCAATATCTTTAAAAAAATCTCTAAGAGAAACTCTGGCTCCTAGCTGATAAATTGCTCGGACAGCTCGTTTTTGAAGGACATTAAAGGATATTTTGAATATCAGCGGCTTTGCCCCACAGCAGAATACCGTAGGACAAAACGCTGTGGAAATAACTAAAATAGACTAACCGAGCTGTATCAACGTCAGTATATTGTCTTACTTTCCTGACGGCGTAGGCGGCTGAACTGAGCCTCCCTGCTAGGCTAGATATGTGTGGGCCCCACTGAAGTTTGGCATCTACTATTATGCCCAGAAAAACCGCCGAGTCTACAGTTTCAAGCAGCTCTTTATCAAAGACGATGTTGGGTCCTAGATTTCTAACATTCGGTAAGACGAACTTCATACATTTCGTTTTCTTGGCATTGAGAACTAGGTTATTTGCCGTAAACTAATCCGGAACCATTGAGAGTGCACTGTTTACGTCGTCTAAATCTTGTCTTTTCCTGTCTACTTTAAAAATAATAGAGGTATCATCTGCAAACAGTACAACGTGACAGATTTCATTTAAATAGAATGGTAAGTCATTGATATACACTACGAACAAGAATGGACCCAGTATTGATCCTTGAGGTACACCTATCTGAACTGGTAGCTCGGAAGATTTCACACCATCGACATCTACACATTGGAACCTATTATGTAAATAAGAATTTATTACGTTGAGAGCTTCGTTTTGGACGCCGTAATGACTTAGTTAAAGCCATATTGTTCATTATGAAGTAGGCTATTTAAGTTAAAATGTCTTAGCAACTGATTAAGTATTAACTTTTCAAATATTTTGCTAAATGCTGGTAAGATAGAAATAGGCCTAAAATTTCTTGTCATTAGCATTGTTTTTATTACCAGATTTAAATAATGGTATGACTTTACTACTCTTCATGAGGTCAGGAAAAGTTCCTAGATCAAAACATTTATTAAAAGTAATAGCTAGATAGGGGGCTACGATGTCTATTATATTACTTAAAAGTTTAATGGAGATGCCCCAGTAATCACCAGTGTTTTTAGACTTAAGAGTGTTAAAGACGTTATTTACATCACTAGGCGTTACATGTTCGAAGCTAAATAAGCACATTACATTTTGGCACACAACAATAATATTAGTGTAGATGTGCATGTGTCTCGGTTCATGTATTCAATTATTGGAATTAGTTTTTAACTGTTTTTAATAAAGTTATTAAATAAACTTAGTCTTTTTAAGTAAATGAAATAGTGAGTAATAAAAAAAACTGCCACAAAAAAAATACAACATTGAGCAGAACAGAACGGAGCAGAAACTAAAATAAAACACTGACAGTACAAACTACTTACCACTACTACTTATTATTTCATACATCAGTTTAAAATTGCGTTCTATTTCAGAATCAGTTTCTCTAGAGACATCAAACAGGCACTTAAGACGGAGAATCAAATGAATTCAGTTATTAATGCAGGCCGTAGTATCACACGAGTTGTTGTGTAATTTATAATAAACTAGCGAATCACCCCAGCTTTGCACGGTTTTTACGACTTGAGAAAACATCGAGAGTTCTACATTATATATGTAAGATTAATATTAATGTCTCTCTGAATGATGATGAAAATAGCTGGGTAATTGTAGTAATCGATCAGAATCAGTAGTAATCGATTTCATTTTGACAGTTCAACAACATTCATTGCGTTATTTACGTTGTTGAGCAGACACTTTTTTCGAACATATGAAGCAATGGATTAACAATGTCCTTCAAAATGATTCATATTATGATTAACCGTGTGTTACGCAATTAGGGTGTTAGGTCTCAAACTGTAACCGTTAAGTATTTTTAACACGGGTTTAAAAACTGTTTCAAAAGAAACACATATTTAAATGTAACACTTATAATTCTCTAACAGATAAGAAGGTGTTGTTGAGTCCCTGGGTGAAAATCGCACCGCAATCCGTTACGTGGTTTAGAAGAACAACACACAGACAAGAAAAGCGACTTAAATTTATAATATTTAGAAATATATATAGATATAATTATGTAGATGGATAACGTGCAAAAGACTAGGTCGTTTCACTAATAACGTTTAATAAGGAAGGTTACCTATATTAATGACTCGATAAATAATGTTGATATTGGTTTGAATAAATGGCGTTTACTTAGATTTAGGTCAAAAGTATGACAGCATTTGACTGCCCTATTGGTAGATTCCCAGCTAGGGCAAAGTGCTATTGGGCTTTTCCGTTCAGTTTTTTTTTAGTAGCGGCGACGAGTTTGAATGTTGGTCGGAAAGCACGTAAAGCCGTTCGTCCTGCTCCTGATCTCTCTCCGGTCGTCTCGGATTACTGACTCACCGGACTATGTTCCTTTACTCTCTGTAAAAGAACATAGAGTGCACCTGTGCTTGCGCACAAGCTTGTGCAAAGAAAGAAAAAAACAAACGGTTTTTTTGCGGTAAACGTGACGAAGAAAACGAACAAAAACACAAAAAAAAAAATAAGGGCGGGGAAAATGTGCGCCACAGCCACGCTTAACAGCTATCGCTCAGCATAATGCTACGACCCTATGCGAGACAGAGCCCCAGCGCTGGTATTCAGCGACAACCGGCGTTGCCGGGATGACGTTAACCGGTGCACTATAATATCCCCTGCGTACCTGCCTAATCTCCGTTGAAATAGACCACCGTGACCGAAATCGGTCGGGAATTATTGTTCCTCCTCTTGACCCTCGGTATGTTCTTCTCAGAGACATATTTTTAATTTAATCGGAAGATAAATACGGAAACCACCTTTTACGCTTATTGAATCCACCGAACCTACCTAAAACACGAATAAATGCTTATTAATCTTGTATATCTATATCTTTTTTTTAATGATAGCGACACACATAAAACGTTACTACTTGCTCCAGGTAAACAATGCGGATATGTCCGGTACAAAATGTAACTTCTGCTGATTTGTATCGATATGTTTTTTAAATAATGCCCTGATAAAAAAATACATCCCATCACTTAAAATTTATAATACGTAGGTGCCGTTCGGCGACTGAAAATAAATATTAATGAACTGTTCCATCGAACCGCACGTTACATAATTTTGTTTCAGAGCGGTTAGTGGAAGTGCTCAGGTGCGGTTCGGTCAAGTGCTGTTGAAATCAGTGCTCTGAGTGGAATACCTCCATATTATAAATTTAACTCGCATTACGTGTCACTATGAACGAGTTGTACTTTTAAATAAACTCAACGGATTTTGATGGAGTTTTCACCAACACTCCGAGAATTAATTCCGGAAGGTTTATGTATACTGGATGAACTGTTTTTGCGCCTTGAAAAATATAGGGTACAAAAGGTGAACGGAGTCGAAGCCTACATCGAAATTTATGCGCACTAGCCGCTCGTGCGTCCAGTGTGGTCTTTCTCTCTAATTTCAGTACTTTTAGTCACCTGCAATTAGGCACGGCGCGACATGAAATGTTTTGTATTTATTGGTAGACCAATTTCTTTGTTTGTTATTGAAAAAAAAAACTATGCCATATGCTCCTACTCCGTTCACGTAGTTTACCCATTTTTTTCCAAGACGGTAAAAAATGTCTTCCGGTATAATACATTAGTATGAAACTTACATATAGTAAAGCAATCTCTATGTTGTACACAGTAAAAATCAGGGTGAAGCAGTAGCGGTCTCTAGTTAACTACAAAATACAAATTATGCATACAAATTTAATTAAATTAACATGAATTTTAATAATAAAAAAACGCCATGCATCCTGCTTCACATATTTTTTGTCACGTCAACCATATTTTTTGCGTTGAACGCTTGTAAAAAGTGCAACAAAAAAACATTAATTATATATGGTGGAACAAAATTCATGAATAATTTGTAAAGGAGTTTAAAAACTACATGGTTAGAGTTTGTTTTTATCTCATACAAGTTGAAAAAAACTAGAGTGAAAGTACTATTAATGATAGCTTACTTCTCAGTCAATCAACTCAGCCTATTGCAGTCCACAGCTGGACATAGGCCTCTCCCAGGTTGCTCCACATGCAGTCTGTCCGAGTCACCTTTCTCAGATGTTCGGCCCACTTAGCTGCAGGGCGTCCTACATTATGCTTACCGATACGCAGTCCCCGCTGCAAGACTCGTCTGTTTCACAAGCCATCGCAGATCAGGTACCTATGCTGTTGAACGCAATTTGTAGATAAATAAATAACGTTAGCCGAACTTATTACATTAATTTAGATAGCTCATTTGTTTTAAAGCGTTAAGGGCTGTTCTTGTAATTGGTACTAGAAAAGTAGTACATACTGACGCTGAGGCTGTTATACTAAGGGATACGGATGCTGTCAATTTTCTCATTAGTTATTTATTTATATTAGCATACAACGACTAACGGCATCGGTTAAGAAAAAAAAGAAGATTAAACCATGTGCATTTAAAATAAAGATTGTCAACAGTTCAGATCAATTTTTGAGTAACACATTTTAAACCTTTAGTCACATCTCTCGGCACCTTCCAAAGAAATCTTCGACTTTGTCTCTGTCACCTCTGAACTAGACTAAAGTCAAGAGTAAACCCATATTAAATAAATAAATAAAATCGATCAATTCCCCTGTAGAGACCAGACCACAATTCAAAACCCAAACAAAATCACCTAACATCCCATCTGCGCTTTCTGAACCCTAAAAAAAGGTTCAGAGAGGGTGTTACGTTCCCAAAACGATGGGAAAAAATACTGAGAACCTCCTTTGTTGAGACGTTGAATAAAACAATAGTCAGGATCGCGGGAAGCACCGCGGTAAGGAAGTTGATTACTGCTAGGTAATGTAACAAGGTCACTTGGTAGCGTATGATCCAGTTCTCATTGTAATATAAATATCAGTTTTATGGGTTAACATCATTCCTGTATTGTTATACAATGCAATAATGTTTAATCAGCCTATAATGTTCCCACTACTGGGCTCAGTGCAGGTTGGTAGATGTCACATGTCCACGAATTTTTGGTTCTAGGACATGCCGGCTTCCTCTCGATGTTTTCCTTCACCGTTTTGAGAGCAATGGTGATGAAATTATTTACACAAAGTAAAGGTAAACCAGTGAACCTCTCCATCATTCAGTGCACACAAAAGCACAGTTAAATGATAACAAATTACACGAGTGTATAAAACAAGGTGCCAACATACACAAAATAAAAAATTAAAACATACTAGAGAAATATAAAGCGCCTTCTTGTGTTCGCACTCACGACCTACAACTCGTCAGTCGGAGCCTTAACGATCACCCCGGTATTAATTCAGACTTGTGGTTGCTATTTAAAAATCACAAATTAAAACACAAACACTTGTGCTTGCGACGACAAGATCAATGAGCAATTTCGTCAGCAAACTTGCTTGGTTCAAAACCTGACACAAACTATGACAGCTATGCCCATAATACAGGTTAGTTACGCCAAACTCGACCAAAGTGACGAGCAAATACCTGAATTATATACTCTGAGATAGTCGCTTTAAGGATATATAATTTATACAGGTCATCAAACTAAGTAACGTTGTACAAAAATAATTGTTGAGAAACGACTTTCATTTGTTATGAAAATTTGCTGTTTGCGGTAGTGCGCAATAGAAGACACGCAAAACATTGCGCTTATGGGTGCGTGTAACGGTACAGGATCGTGGGGGTGTATAGAGTTGTGTAACGTCAGCAAAAGTTGGAATTTGACCTTCAATATCTCCGTAACCAGAAGGTATGGTCTAGACAAAAAAAAAAATTTGACGGGGACTACAAGTGACTCCCGGCTTCGTTAATGTCTTTTTCACACGTTAGAGGTGAGGAGACGATAGTATAGATTATATAGACGCATACCGCAAGGGTTGAATCGAGGTAGCTCTAGAAAAAGGTGACTGGTTCGATTTGAGGGAGGCCTTCCTGGTCAGCACAAAAAAAAGTCGCTTTTAGGTAGTGAGCCTTTTTCTGCATGAGAAGAGGCAATGTAAATGCAATTGATTCACTGAAGAGCGAAGATGTAGGTCCTGAATAACTCTAGTTATCTTCATTCATAAACATAACATCACGCCTTGTTTCCCCGAAGGGTTAGGCAGAGGTGTACCTATAGTACACCCACATTTCGCCAGTTATGTTTAAGTCCCATGTAATAGGGGGCGAGCCTATTGCCATCTACCGGGCACAAATCCAGACTTCGGGCTGCTACTGAGAAATTCCAGATAGAAAAACCCAATAACACGTTGCCCGACCTAGGAATCGAACCCAGGACCTCATGCTCAGCAGTAGCGATTGCGACAACTAGACCAACGAGCATAAAACTATAAACTAAAGCATAAAAACTATAGCATTAAATATTGATAAACTAGGGAGAATTACTAATGAAACTCTAATAAAAATCAAAAGAGATTTTATACTACTAATGCTCGCAAGCGCTTCTGCTGAGCATGAGGTCATGGTTTCGATTCCCGGGTCGGAGAAAGTGTTATTGGGTTTTTTCACCAGTAATTTCTCAGTAGCAGGCCGGAGTCTGGATTTGTGCCCGTTTGATGGCAATAGGCTTCGTTACATGGAACTTAAACATAGCGTGCGTAACGTGGGTGTGCTTGGGTAGACCTCTGCTTACCCCTTTGGGAATAGAGACGTGATGTTACATGATGTTCTTTTTTTAAATGTCAAAATAATGTCGCTTGGAGTTGGCAGATAGGTTTTAAACCAAAATCCATGTCGAGTGTGTGTATATATACCTCGGAACCAGCACGAAATCCGTATAGATACAAACATTTGTACGGCCTACAGATATTTGCTCTGTCTGAATGTTTGTCTACGTGATTTGTATGTGGAATGACACCCTCTGCATAGGGTGGTTGTTTTATTGTCCCTTCCATTTACATAGAGTGGACGTGACAGAGAATTGACATGGTAGCATTTTTGTGACAAAAGAGAGCTAGGAAAACAAAAGAAAAACGAATGTTTAGAATAAAACGCTGAATTCATTCACTGACGAGTGTCGCGTGTTAAATCGCTGAAGTAAGCACTAATGTTTGTTTTTATTTATATAATACTATCCCCAATGGGGGTGAAATTTGAGTTGAAAGTTTATCATTTTTGCCGGTAAGAAATCCCATCCAGCGTTACTACCGCCTATTCGTATTAAGTCATTACGATTGCCCTTTTTTTTGGTGGGAAATCATAAAATGACTTCTACCACTCTGGGTGAAGTGGGAAGGTTTGTCAGACTTTTAAACCCACCCGTGTTCCTTCAGGTGCCTGTGCCGGGGTCACGGCATCTCTCTCGAACAACCCCCGACCCTGGCAGGCATCGTCCCTTTCGGACCCCGTCAGTAGTTGCTGAAATCTCTTTAAAGGCGCACTGGGAACACGACGCGCCTTCGACCCGGGGTTAGTCCTTACCGGACGGTGAGCTACATTGCTCGCCATCTGCAAGCCCGTGACCGGGAATTTGCTTGCAATTCCCGACGCCCAGGGCGTCTCCTGCGGCGGCTAGGGGCGTGAGGGCGCAAGGCACTCTCCCTCACGCGCTCCGCCTCCTCCTTCTTCTCTCCTTTTTCTCTTCCAAGCACAAGGAGGTGACGGCTTCTCATTCGCGCTCGCTCGCTCGATCGCCTCTGCGAAGACACGGCTGTGGTCCGCCTAAACTGGGCAGACCTCCACCGTATGGTCCACCGTGTCCTCCGGGCGATCTACACAATGGTGACACCAGGGCGTTTCCAAAAGCCTCCGAGGTAAGTACCTCCAAGGTACAACCGTGTCTGATGGGGACCTGTGTCAGGCAAATTACGATTACCTTACAGTGTAGAAATTACAGAATGGGTTAACTAAATCTAAATTAATCCAAAATAAAAATAAGTTTGTTTGTAACGCTTTCATGTTAAAACGGCGGAACGGATTTGAATGAAATTTCGCACATGGGTAGACCATGGCCTGAGTTAGGACAAAGCACACTTTTAATACTGATATTCCCGTGAGATCGAGACTTATACAGGTGAAACCGCGGGGCACTAATCCTAACTTAATATCTAATATATAAAATTCTCGTGTCACAGTTTTCGTTGCCATACTCCTCCGAAACGGCTTGACCGATTTTTATGAAATTTTGTGTGCATATCGGGTAGGTCTGAGAATCGGCCAACATCTATTTTTCAAAAAAAAAAAAAAAAAAACAACGTTTGCGGCTAACAGCCAGTAATACTACAGAGAGAAAAGATGTCAATTATCGTAATATGTTTGTTTGTGACGCTTCCACACAAAACCGGCTGAACGGATTTTAGCACATGGGTAGACTATGACCTGGATTAGAACAAGGGATACTTTTAATCCCGATATTCCCACGGGATCAAGTCTTATGCGCTTGAAATCGCGGGCGCAAATAGTTACTAATAATAACCCTGCAATGTCTCCACGGAGTTTCATTGAAAAAATAGATAATACTGAATATTCTTCCAGGTTAACTAAGGAGAGAAGAAATAAGTTCTTTACGACATCTGCCTAGCCTTTTCATAAATTTTTTGGGGTCAGCTTCCAATCTAACCGAATGCAGTTTAATGTGGTGTGTGGTGTTCACAGCACGAAATTTCCGTGCCAATTGGCAACATTATAATATTCCGTGAACAAAGATTAATCTGGCTATTTACCTACAGCTTCAATTATTTATACATGATAATTAGTTGTGTACCTACCCACTGTCGACACAAAGAGAAAAACAGTCGCACAGAGACGTCAGAGACCAATAAAAACAAATCCAAAAGCTAACGAGAGATGTCGATCAATCACCATCTGAAACACTTTGAAGGATATTGCTGCTCCATTGCTGCATAACAACGTTCAAAAAAATTGTCTGCTCAAGCACGTAAATAACGCAATTAATGTTGTTGAAATGTCAAACTGTCGGAACGAAGTTATTTTCGCTGTACAGTATGATATAATAAATAACAGACACATTGAATTAAATGAAAAATGTTTGAGAGTAACTTAGTAAATAAAAAAACACTCTAACCTTACCTAGCTACCCGTTTTTGGTCTAGCTCTCATTCGTCAACTGTCCAGAGTCCGACTGTCAAAAACAATATACTTAAATAGGCCAATACATTTTCAGTTTTCTGCAAAGTCAGCAGGTGGCTGCTTTGCCACTTTCATTCAGCTCAAGTTCCCCTATGGCCCTGCTAGTGTACTTTATATACATACATACATAATCAGCCTATTATGTTCCCACTGCTGGGACACAGGCCTCCTCTCTGTGAGAGGGAGTGGGCCGTAATCTACCACGCAGGCCCAGTGCGTGTTGGTAGATGTCACATGTCTTCGATTTTTTTGGTTCTAAGACATGCCGGTTTCCTCACTATGTTTTCCTTCACCGTTTTTAGAGCAGTGGTCCTGTCTGGGTTCGAACCTACGACCTTTACCACTGGGCCACCACTGCTCTCCGCTGCGTACTTTATACAGTAATATCATACTAATAATCCATAATGGGTGTAAAGCAGAGCAATTTGTGTCAAAGCACTACTTTGCGCACATGTTTGGCATGCATTCAGAGGGTTAAAATTCGATAACATTGCACTAAGCGTTGACAGGTTGCCCATCTAGAGGTTATTATTTTACTGATTTATCATTCACCATTTAGGCCACGAATTGCCAATACTTTCTTGATGGAGTTAAAACATGTTCTTATAAGTTCTCGAAACAGCTCTTCGCACAGTTATTTTGGAAAATCGCTTAATTTTTAAGTTTAGTTAGTCTTACCTATTACTCTTTTAACGAATAAAATTGATCACATAAGGTTGTTATATTTGTTAAATTATAACTATTAAAAATTATACGTCTCAATTATTTTCAAATGAAATATGTCTCAAAACTCTAAACACATGCCCACATGATTCACCAGCACATGTTAAAACCACGCCAGACTCTAAAACATCCAAAAGGTATATCAATTATGTATATTATCAAAGGTACAGCCACACTATGCTGCATCCATTGTAATGGACCCAACAGTGTGGTGTCAACTTGGCGCCAACGCGGACGTCTCGTGTCGTTTTGACGTTTCGCGCCCAACGGCTTTCGCGCCGTTTTCTATATACAACCTTTTTACTCTCAATAAAAATTAAATTGTTAACGTGTGCTGACTTTTTGTGTGAAAAAGTTTAAATTCAATATCCATATTGAATTTATACACGAGGTCGGAGAACATGTAGAATTGTTTTCAGTTTTTAATTAAATACTTTTTGACAGTTCCGAAATCGTGTGTGACGTTTCGTGTTTATTGATGTTTGAATAATCTTTTTTTTCTGGAACGATGATGATAGGATGTTTATAGTGTATCGTAATTTTGAGAACCTTGTTGGCAGTGTTGTTTGACTTGTGTGTGACTTAGTGACTGTTTTTTGTTTTGGATTTTGAACAACCTGCTCGGATAATTTATTCGTGGATGAGAGGTATTTGAGTTTTTTTAAAAATATTTTTGTAGTATTATTAAGTTAGTTTTGGACCTCATATTCTAAATTAATTAATACTTACGCACTTCATACTAAAAAAAAATATAGAAAATTTACTTGTTGTTTTGTAAAATTCATCATTGTGTAAAATTCTGGGCATTAAAGTATCTTTAAATAATACAATTTGTTCAAGCAAAACGAAAAAGAAACATCATAGCGTGAGCTGTTTGATTTTAATAATGACATCAAAACATAAATATAAACTGAAATAATCTTATCCAAAAAACACCATTCGACCCAAAATCTCAGAAAACACAATCAAAATCTTTATCAATGGACTCCAAAATTGGATTACAGCGTATCCGCCCCCAGCCTAAAACAGACCGCAGTACACTTTCAATAAAAAAGACATTATAAAGTAGTCGGTGTCCAAAAAACACAAGACATCTCAAGAATCGAGATAAGTCTTCATACAACACAATATCACACGTCAAAAACACAAAACAACTGCGACTTTCGACCTTAGATCCTCACGGTAAGACATATAAATCATTTTAGGGATGCTAAAGATAAGTTTGTATGTTTTTTTTTAATAAACAGGTTTGATACTTACTCGTTAGGGATCGTAATTAGGGCAGGTGTTCAATGGCGGTGGATTTTTTGTTATGTTTAGTTTGATTTTTACTTATTTTTGTGGCAAGATCTGGTTGGGAGGCTGTTTCGAGGATAAGTTTCATTTGGGATGGCTACCTGGTGCTTGGATGGAATTAATAAATAGTTTATTTGTATGTCTATCACCTTAGCGAATAGGACTTATATAATAAAACATAACTCCTGTATTTCTCGAAGAGTGAGGCAGACGTGAATAGTACACTCGTATTTCGCAGATATGTTTAAGTGCCATATCATAGACGGCGAGACTATTGCTATAAAATATGGATCTATGCGTAAACGTTGCTTCACGAGCTCTTGATGAAAATTGTCTACACTGTATGATCACGTAACGTTTCAAAGCTTTGGTCCTCAAGGTCTTTTCACAGTAGATTTGAGCGCCTTAAGTTATGTGTTGAGCTGCATGATTACTGGCAAATGCGTGCACTGACTGGACAGGTCCACTCAATATGTGTGATTCTTACCGCAAAAGACCATTTCAGACACCAATCTACATGGTCTTCACATGATCAGACCAAGATTATGTCTGGTCTTTAAAAGAGACTGTGACCTCTGACTTTGTTTCAGCCTTTCCTCATCTCTCATCAGTTTCTAAAAACTAGATGAGGAAAGGCTGCAAACCTACTTACTTACTTGCAGATATAAAATCATTTGTCATTTATTGACATTTCTATTGGTTATAACATAATGATATACCTATGGCATGGGACTTAAACATAGCAGGCGAAATTTGGACGTAGTTGCACTTCTGCTTAACTTTTCAAGGAATGCGTGATGTTATTGGTCATGACGATAGAAACAGACGCTTTAGCTATTATACAGTCGCAATGCAGAACCAGTAAAGCTTCCTTTATCATTATTTATTAACAAAGCTCTCTCCTGTGCTCAGAATAATATCCCTCATGTCAACTTGTTTATTATTCTGCTCGAGTAAAGTCGCCTAGGAAAAATGTTTCAATCTGTTCTAGCCTTTCCGTAGCCAATCCATAGGCAACCTGTTACACAACCAGCTTTTTGTTATCTCTAGCTTATGTAAAACATGCTAATGACAATCCTTGTTTTTCTGTGGTGTAAAAGACACTTAACAAAGCCTCTCACTTAAACTCCCCATCACTGTAATGTTTGTTTTTGTACAGTAGCGTACCTGGGATAGTTCTGATTACGGAGATATTGGTGCCGATTCTCTTGAACACCGAACTAAACTAACTAAAGAATCACTAACTTCCCTACTTTTTACTATGAGAATCTTGAAGCTATTCTGCGAAAAAAAATCTCTAAATATAAAAATAATTTTGACATAATTATAATCGAATTTGACAATCGCGAGTCCACGTGTTTTTTTTTTCTTTTGTTTTCGCAAAGTCTTTGTTAGAGCCGGAGGCAGCCCGTCGCAGCCTCGACGTGTTTTATATGGAAGTTTTTACTTTTTGTGTGGAAAATAAAAAATAAAACCGAAACGGAGTTTCAAAGGGGGTCGAAATTTTCATTATTTTTGTAATAGGACACACCGTTTTCGAGATATAAGCAAAAAAATAACAGATAAAGTACCGTATTTGCAGTTCTGAAGTCGAGGTGTTGGTGTAGATTTTATTTCACGCCAACTAATTTTATTCCACACATTTTTAATCGCGATAAAAAATGGTCAGATTCATGTTCAGATTTAGTTAAACAATCAATGTTTTAGGTGAAAAATGTAAAGTTCAGAATAGTAAAATTGCCAATTTCACTAAACTAATAACTCAGTGCAATCTTAGTGCTGTCAAACTAAAATATAGTTAAGTTGTGTCACTTTAGTCAATTTCAGAATGGAAAATCGTAATTTGACAGGATTAAACCAAATTTTAGTGATTTTTGTCTAGTTTAGAGGCATTTGTGACAAGAGAATCGGCACCATTGATGATCAAATTCCATCTTTTTCAGACGATTTTTTTTTACGAAAACAAGTTTTTTTCATTACAACACAACTTTGACCCCTGTGCGGTTGCATGCTCCCTAGGCACAATGTTTTGCGTGTGTTATTTTGCGCACTGCCATGTACAGCGGATTTTCACACCAAAAATAAAAATCGTTTGCCAGCAAAAAAAAATGTACAACGTTACTTAGTTTTATGTACAGAATGTGTAGGTAGTTGAAGGCTGTGTGATGGGTCTTTTTAAACCCTGTATGCATCAACTGAAGCGTTCATATAAAACAGAGGATTTTATTGTGACATGCTTTAACCTTCAAACCAGTTTTTGTAATACGAACCTAACTGTGACGGAAATACAGTTCTTTATACAAAACTGACATCTTCGTCAGAATAAATTAGTAAATAAGGGTGTTCGAAAGAGATACCGTGGCCCTAGCAACTGAAGGAACACGGGTGGGTTTTAATCAGCAAAAGTCTGACACGTCCCGTTCCACCCAGAGCGGGAGAAGTCATTTGATGATTTCCCACCAAAAAAAAAAAAAATACAGTAGCAGTAGTTATAATCTTTAAATAAAAAAAATGGCTCCATGGTTGTTTAAATCTGTGTCTGGAAAGAAACCTCGGTTTGTAAAAAGACGGAATACGAATATCTCGTAGTATAAATAGGTATAACTATAAATAGGTATAACTATAGTATAAAAGATATGATCGAAAAAATCTGTTAAATCGTTTTAAATAAAATATGAAGAATCTAAATGCTTTAAAAGTTTCTGGAGGGGACGTTTCCCGTCCTGCGGTACGGACAATGTATGGCGCTAGTATGAAGTTACATAGTCGTGACGTCACTTCTACGATAGTGCTGTGCTTGTCTAACATTTATTTTAAAATGTTTGTAACTCGGCATTTTTTAAGCTTTCACACTTTTTTTTATAATATTTTTTGTATTAATACTAATTGGAAACAAAAAAAAAATGAGATTAAAAATAAAACATCATCCCTGTTATTGGTAGGTTAATTTTGCGTCATCACTAGTAAGACATACCATCACGCCTGTTATCCCCAAAGGATAAGGCAGGGAACAATGCAACCACAGTGCACCTACTTTTTGCCAGTTATGTTTCCAGTCCCATGTTAGCCAGCGTGCGCACATTCGTTTTTATTTCGCAGCGATTTTTTTTCGCGCACTGTATTTTCAACGCTCTGCGTAGCGCCGAGAGTTGAAATTCCAACAGCGTGATTTTTTGAAGTGTGATTTCCAAAGATCGGGATTTCAATATCGAGAGTTAAAAATCCAGTGCAATGAAAGGAATCACCCCGATTAAATTTTTCCGTGCAAACCTGGGCTATAAGGGTGCGAGCCTATTGCCATCAACCGTGTACAAATCCGGGCTGCTACTGAGACATTCCTGATGAAAAAAACCATTAACACTTCCAATCAAACCTACGTCTTCACGCTCAGCAATAGCGATTGCGGCCACTAGTGTGTAAATTGATGAAAGGTAAAGAAAGAAAAAGTATTTATTGTGACTCGCACAGGAATATCACAAATTAAACGAAACACACTCTTAACAACATAGAAAAACAAACAAAAAAAATGAAAAAAAAAAGTCCTAAACGATGCCAATAGGCCCCAGCATAAACATATAACGTTCCCACTGCTGGTACACAAGCCTCCTCTCTGTGAGAGGGACTGGGCCGTTATACACCACGCGAGCCCAGTGCGGGTTGGTAGATGTTACATGTTTTAGAATTGTTGGTTCTAGGACATGCCAGTTTCCTCACGATATTTTCCTTCACCGTTTTGAGAGCCGAGTTGCATGACGAAATAATTTACACAACGTAAAGCGCCTGTCTGGATTCCACCACTGCTCTGGCTCCTATCTCAGCATAAAGCTGTTTAGTTCTAGTTTTATATAAAATAGGTAGTCGAAGTCAAAATATCGACACAACAAACTTTTATCACCCATCCTTAATGTTGCATGTAGGTTTCTAGAAGGCAAAGCCTTAAGCCGGCAATGTTGGTCATAGTTGGCCAAGTGAAGGCAAGTACCAACATATAGACCTCCCATTTGTCGAGCCTCGCCATTGCTCACATTGCACACATTATGCATCATGCTGCAATGCAGCATGCGAAGCTCTTTCCAGAGATTTTTATTTTGTCCGCGAGAATTGTCTGCGCATATTTGCGTTTTACTATGCCTGTAGTCTGTACCTGTAAGACGGAACTTTCAAATAAGTCTTTTACAAATGGGTTGTTTTCGTGATATGCGGAAAACACGGGCTGATTATGGTACAATTAATTCTGAGGTCATTCTCAGGCACGGAGTTCATATTACATGAAATTTATACTCATACTATTAGTTAGCAGGTACGGGTAGAATCACATAGACTTCAAATATAACTTACTGATAGTGAATAGAAAGCAATATTTACTTTGACGTAGACAATTTATTTAGCTATAAACGAAGAGGTCACGTTTCTGCGGGAGAGTGCTAAATGCACAACGCCATCTATCGATACATTAGGAACTAAAATCGTTAAGGAGTATTAAACTTAACGCAAGATTGTACAGATAGTTTATATCATACATTACCTCACTCAGGAAAAAAAATTTGAACAAAAGCGCCTGTGTAATCAAGCTCTAAGAATTTCAATGTCGTTACAACACTTATTTTCTCTGTATTCCAGCTATCATCCATTCATCCAAGACATCCATCAAGCCGCCATGATCCCACTTAGTTCTCATTTGTTTCGGTAAACTTAACAAGTTGTTAGTAAGATAAGCAACATCTTCGAATCTGCTTTAATTTGTTCTTCATTAGCAAGATGTTGATACGTCTCTATTATATGCGAAGGATTCAATTCTGTAACATGATCGGTCTGACTTATAGAATTAATTTGCATCTTTTACAAAGCGTTAACTTTCCGAGTTTATCTTGGACATTACTGACATTCTGGACTTTTACATAACATAACATTACATCGCGCCTGTAATCCCAGAAGGGTTAGGCAGGGGTGTTCCTATAGTACACCCAAATTTCGCCAGTTATGTTTTGTGCCCGGTTGATGGCAATAGGCTCGACTCCTATTACATGAGACTTAACTCTGTGATATGGCTGATACTGCGAAAAGCAAGATAGAAAAACCCGACCTGGGAATCGAACTCAGGACCTCATGCTCAGCAGTAGCTCTTGCGGCCACTAGACCAACGAGGCACTGGACTTTTATAGTTAATATAAGTCTCAAATCGCCAACCCGTCTTGAGCAAGCGTGGTGATCAATGCTCGTGCCTTCTCTGTATGAGAAGAGGCGTTTGCCCTGCAGTGGGACAAGTAATAGGGTGGTATTATTATTAAGTACTACCAGTTGCCCGCGACTTCCTCTGCGATCCAGGATGAAAAATCGAGTTAAGGCTCGTACAAACAAGCGCAACGCGACAGCACGGCCAAAGGCACCGCGCGTCATGCGACGAGCGGTGCCTTTGTGCCGTTTGTGGGAGCCTTTAATGTATGCCGCATTCCTATTCTACTAGCAATACAGGGTGAAAGAGGAACAATTCAGCTGGTTTTGAACCCTCTGCGTTGAAATGTTTCGTCGGAAATACAAGAAAAATGAGCTGTTCAGTACATTTTGAAGGCGTATTACATCTTTTTATGAAACAGCCGTTTTTTTTTGGATAACTGACGAATTTTTGCGCATTCATGTCTCTGCCACTCTGTACACTTTTTTTTTGTAGACAATCCAACAAAAATATTTAACTGAAGTTTGAAAACAATTATAGAAGAAAAACTTCAAAAAAAATAAGATTAAGAGTGATTTAGTGTGAGAGACAGAGATGGTTATATCTTTCTTCTCTCTAATGTGCCTAAACGTGACGCGTCCTTGGAATTTCACCGTCAATTCTCGTTAAAATATTGAATCGCCGCCCAAGAAGTTTCACTTAAAAAACAAAATTTGCAATTGCGCCAGACCTGACGTTCTATTCGAAGTTTGAAGTGAGCTGTCAAAAGTGCTAATCCCTAGCGAAACTAGCTAGAAACCAGTTTGGTCGATGATAGAATAAACAAAATGACAATTGAACAAAAGAAATTTGACATTTTGTCTATTCTACCGTCGACAAAAGTTGGTCATAGGTCTACGGGTGTAAGTGGAATGACAGGTCACTTCAAACTCACTTCACCAATGTTTTCACAATGTGACTGTTGCATAATAGACCGGCGGTACCTACATACCTACGCTGTGGCCGCAAAATTTATTCTCCCCTAAGTACCTATCCGGTCCACGTAGCTGGATCTTTCCTAGAATGGACTTATTTCCAGTGTCTGGTTTTTCCAGGATAAAAAAACCAGTCAAGTGCGTAGGCAAGGAATGCTCAGCTAGAGTTTCAAAGACGGAGAGGACATTTTCTTGGTTATAATAGGGAAAATTGAAAATATAAAATGAGGACGAAAGTGAGTTGTTTAACTTTTCAATAAGTTATCAATTTAAAAGTTATGATCAATCAAACGATAGACGCCATGTTTGAGGATAACTCATTTCTTCGTTTTACTTAAATTGAATAATATGCCAATACTTCGCAAACGGATCCACCCACAATATTTTGGAACGACCTTTTCAACGATACCTCAAACAATGGGATAGACGATAAAAAATGGGGATGTTTTTTTTTTCTTTTATTTTTTCACTTGGTCGGCGTGACTAATATGTATATCTATGCCAAATTACAGCGTTCCAGTACTTAGAGTCTCCAGAAGGTAAGCTGCGGACAGACAGACGTACGGACGGACATGGCGAAACTATAAGGGTTACGGAACCCTTAAAATAGACCATGTTTTGTAAACATCCAAAAATAGATCTCTATTATCGTCGACGTATTTCTAATAAAACATATTTCTAAAAGGGTACCAGCTTCGTGGTATCTCTCAACAGCCCTTTCAAACTATTCATAAATAATATAGAAATAACGACGCTTTACGTAGGTGTTACATTCAGTACAATAATACTTCTAAGACCTATTTTACCATAACAAACCGAAGGTGAGCAACTTCACGGACTTGTAACAAAATTAACACTATTAATACTACGCGTTCTATACACACAATATATTTCTTACTGACCTTTAACATTATTATTAAAACCGTTTTACAAAAAGCAGTCATTTCTTGCCTTTATAAAACCCAACGAAACCATAGAGCCACCATTTTATGCAAAACTCAAGAAGCGCCCAAAACAAGAACAAAAGTGACGTAATGTTCTAACTATTATGGATCAACTTATAATGGTCAGTCACATTTCTATTATCATTTCAACTACTGGTAGAAACAACTTTGCTTGTGCGTAGGTGTACTTTATAAATGTGGTTTTATATACCCACACAGGAAATTCAACCTTATAGTAATAAATATAAAGATAAAAATAAGTAAGCTCCAAAAATGATTATTCCCAGGTACAAAGTATCAAGAAACGATAATAGTATTTTACTTGACGGGCAACGGTCGATCTTGATCATTGCTTTTATAAGGATGTCGTCAATATAATAAGGAATAACATAAATTTATTTTTGTTGAAGGATAAATAGTTGTAGTTTTGGTTGTAACACATACCGTAACATCACGCCTTGTTTCCCCGAAGGGTTGGGCAGAGGTGTAGGTACCTGTACACCCACATTTCGCCAGTTATGTTTAAGTCCCACGTAATAGGGGGCGAGCCTATTGCCATCAAACTCAAACTCAAACTCAAAGCATTTATTTCAAATAAACCAATAACAGGCACTTTTGAATTGTCAAGGGGTCGGTCAGTCAGAAGTATGAAGCTAGTTGCCCATTCCAAAGCGAAAGTAGGTACCTATGGAGAAGAACGGGCAAGAAACTCCATGGACACTCTTTTAAATAATATGGGTACAGAAAAATTTGTTACATCAGTCTTGTTGAAATTATACATGTGAGAACGATGTAGAAAGACCCGTAATAAAAACATAAAAAATCGGAAATAAAAATAAAAATAAGCTGTGGCTGCCAAGAGATGACCAGTCCCCACTGACGGCGCCCGTTCACGAACATGACGTATGGATCAGCACCATTCAGCTCAACCATTTTGAAGGGAACTTAATGATCCAACACACACGCCACCACCAGCGAGACATTTGAGTGAGCGTGACATACTCTCAGCCGCCAGGGCACATTCAAGTCAATGACAGACGTGCCCAGTATAGGGTAGCTTTATAGTAGGTACTACATCACCCGGGTAATAAAGATGTTAAGTAGTCTATGACAATAGGGTTATCTAGTAAACGGGATCTTAAAGCTCAGTTATTTGTGCTTAAAGTTTTACGTCTTTGGGTTGTGCTTTTACCTTTTAATTTTTGTTTATTGATAACTTGTGACAAGAATATTAGAATTATTGATACCATAATTTGAGAGCTTTGAAAAAAAAAAACATATTTTTTTAATAGTGCATCTAGTAAGAAATCTTTTATAACTTTTACATTAAATTTAAAATACCACAGAGCACAGTATTAAAACAATAATATAATGTTCTCGCAATAATACTAGCATTGTGGATGTTTCCCATTCTTCACGTATGATATTGCTGTGGTCAACCAAGAAACAGGCCTTGCCTAGTTTAGGGCCCACGGCCACTTCTACTTTCAACTTGCTCACTGTATTTTGATTTTCTATCTTTGTAAGTTACCTAACTTGTGTGTGTCAATAAATTCAATTTAATTTATTTAAATTTTTAATTTAAATCCAAAAACATTTTAAAAATTAGTTCATTATTGAAAACTAAAAAGTCTCATGATGTAAAGAAGGTTTCTAAATACGGATCTTAGGATATGTAACACTGAACTTATCCTTGTGTTAACAGCGGATGTTGCTGGCTGCAAATAACGCCATTTATCACCAAACACAACAAGCCGACGAATTCTGGAGAAGTGTCAAAGTCAAATCGTTAGATCATTAGTCATGTCGTTCTTTGATCTCTTCATAATAATAATTAGGTATGCAACTTGACACCAAAAACATGATCATACCAGTAATATTGTGAAAGATCATTTACACGGGGCGAGGTTCTTGCACGCCGACAGTCGAGAATATCCAGGCGAGACTCGCTAGGCGATTATCGCCTTTATGTGGAAACACTCAATCGAGAAACCAAAACCCACACTTTGACATGTTAAGTCAAACGAGTCTCATTGGACGATTTAACTAAACTGTGTTCTAAAATCAAATATTGAAATAGAAAGAAAGAAAGCAAAATTATTAATTATGGACTCGCATTAGATCACAAACTAAACTAAACACAATTATAGAACAGAAAGAACTAATGAACTACATTTTTTGTTATACTTCGTCGCTTCCATTTTCAAAAATCAGGCGATTCTTGCATATCCACTTACAAGTATCGTCCGGCCAGATTACATGAGTTAACATTTTCGAAGCGAGAAACACTTTCATTGTAAATAATCCCTAAAAATAATACCAGGAATATGAAACAAATCACTCAGTTGTAAAACCCTTTGTGAATGCATGTGACAATTAAAATGCAGACAGACCAATTAACAACTGAGTCAAGCTTTTCCGTTCAATCAACATTTTTGGGTACACGTCATGCAAATGCTAATTAAATTGTTCATGTGATAAAGTGTGGTGACTGATGAATTATCGCTTTGTTACATACCAAAAAATAGGTTAAAAAAAAATCACCTAACTCCACACGTATTGCAAACACGGTTATAGGCGGTCTCAAGAGCCTTCTTCTCCTATTTTCTTTTGTTTTTCGTCTTCTTCTTTATAAGAGCCTTAGAGAGACCTTCTAAGAAATACACGTTGTATCCGCCGAAATATAAAAATATATAAAAAACTCACCGTGAAAACTTGGGTGGAGTGAGTTTGAAGAGAGCTTTATTTTCTCTTGATGCTAGGGATTGGCACTATAATTGACAGCTCTCTTCAAGCTCGTTTTACCTAAGTTTTCGTGGTGACATTTATACACAATAGACCGGTTGGAGTACCCTTTGTGTATCAAGCTTTTAATCCAACTGCCTAAAGAAAGCCCCCTCAGATGTTGGTCGAGGCTCTTGGCTATTCGGCCATTGGTTTTTACGACTATGGGCACAATGTACGCTGTGTATACAACCCACATGTCGACGACAACGCAAGCCTAGTCAAGATATTTAAGGGGACTACTGGACCTAAACGCAAGTATTATAATGAATAAAAGTAACAAAATCAGAAAAATATTTGATGTTCTTCAGAATATACTAGTTAAATAAATAGTGTGTCGAAAATATAATCATCATTCGAGCCGAAAGACGTCCACCGCTGGACATAGGCCTCCCCCAAGCATCGCCACTTCAAACGGTTCTGCGCTTCTCGCATCCAGCGGGTTCCTGCGGCCTTCACAAGGTCATCGGTCCACCTTGTGGGATGCCTTCCAACGCTACGTCTTCCGGTACGCGGTTGCCACTCCAGAACCTTTCGGCCCCATCGGCCATCTGTTCTTCGAGCAATGTGCCCTGCCCCCTGCCACTTAAGTTTGGATATTCTTCGGGCTATGTCGGTTACTTGGTTCTCCTGCGGATCTCCAACTATAAGTGGGGAAACTCCAAGAATACCCCTCTCCATTGTCCTTTGGATGATTTTAAGCTTTCTGATAAGGCCCATTGTGAGCGACCACGTTTCAGTGCCATGGATCATCACTGGCAACACGTACTGGTCAAAGACTTTCGTCCTGACACTGCGGTATGAAAATATAATACCTACAACTACAATGGTTGTACTGTATTTTCTATCTTCGTATTTTTTTCGTAGTTTAGAAGAAAAACTCGGTCGGTGACACAGAGAGAAACGAAAAGCGACTTTGTTTTGTACAATTTTTGTATAGATTATGTACATGGGATGTAAAGTGGCGTTAAGCTATGCTTACAGTGGTTGTTCCTTGGATGGGTGATCCATCATCGCAGACCAAGACCCCTCCGTACTTCACAAGCACGCTTTGGTCATTCGTGGAATTTTGACAGTCGTTACAGGTCGTCAGAAGCCAGAAAGTATGGCAACCAGTCTTAGCAAGGGGTATCGTGTCACCCAGTAACTGGGTTGTGGAGGTCAGATAGGCAGTTGCTCCATGTAAAATACTGGTATTCAGCTGCAGACTGGACGCCGACCCAGCATGTTGGGAAAAGGCTTATTTGAGAGGTAAGTTGAGGCATTTGTTGCAGTAGGTAAGTACTTTTTTACGAAAGGTTATCTTTCCTTTTCGCCAACTATCAGGCAAAAAAAAACTCCAAGCCAATACCTTTCTATTCTAGAATTGAAACACATGCAGACCATAGGCGCAATATACGGACCCATTCACGCAAAAGGTTCGAGCCCAGAGCAGATGAAAATTGAGAAAAAAAACAACCATTCCGACACACGACCGCTAATTGAATTGTCCCCATAGCGAGCAATCGTGATGGTTTTGTTATCAGGCCTGCAGGTTTTAGCATCGGTATTATATTTCCAAAAAATAAACTGGTCCGTCACGAAAACAAATTTTGTTAGTAAAATGTATTTTCTGGAAACAGTTTGTTTCGTGATATAAGAATCGGGGCTGATTTTACCAATGGAACTGAACGCGATCAGTCTTTTAAACCCAGTTCAAGAGCTGCCAGTGTCAATATGCCATAACAATGTTTACACTGACTGCTCGTGAATGCGTTTTGATGTGCTGAACGCGTTCAGTTTCATGGGTAATATCGGCACTTAGTGTTTTTGTTTTGCCAAAACTAAACAAGTGATAAAAATCTATTTATAAGAAATTATATCACACAGGAAATATACGATCAAGCCTTGTGACAAGAATTCCGAATATTTTTTGCTTATTACGAGTAATTACTCCAGGTCAATGCAACGCCATCTATTATCAGAAAACGTCAACATTGACAGGAAATGACATTCAAAAGACAAGCAAAGAGAAACTCCGTTAATTGGTGCTTGTTTCACCTCATACAGATGCCCAATCTATCTTGACACTTGACGAAATTGTGTACTTAATTAAAATGCAATGATTTTGTTTGTCGGCCTCGTTAGTCGAATGGTCGTTAGTGCTACTGCTGCGAATGAGGTTCTGGGTTTGAATTCTAGTAGGTCGGGCAAAGTGTTATTAGGTTTTCAATTTTCCAGGAGTCTGGATTTGTGCCCGATGCAGGCAATAGACTCGCCCCTTATAACATGGGACGTAATAGGCTGACAAGAGCTAAAACGCGGTCACTGTCATGCTGCATACAAATGAAGGAGAAGCGCTGACACAACTCGGGTAAATTGTTACAGAAAATGGATTAGTTATTTATTTCTAAAAATATAGCTTTTAGAAAATAGATGATTGATCCATTTTTGTCTGGACTAAAAAAAAACCGACTACTATTACATTTATTTGTTGCTTGTAGAATAATCTGACAAAAAATCATAATGATTTTTAATCGTCAAAAGATTTTTTTTGAGGTGTCTTCGTATTTTTTTTCTATGGTATCAAGTTAGTATTATTATGTTTTTAATACACTATCTAACTAGCATATATCCTGAAGAACATCATCATATATTTTACTGAATTTGTTTACTGCAGTGTATCATATCCTTTTAGGCATTATAAAGCTTGTGTTTAGGTCCTGTAGTACCCTTAAACATAATTGGTACAATGTGGTTGTACTAAACGTTTACCTCTGCGTTACCTTTCGATAATTACAGGAGTGATGTTATGCATAAGATTATGAATTTGACGTTGGTTGTCATTTGTCTTTGAAAGCAGCGACACCTTGAAGGTTCAAATTGTACTAGGCACTCATAAGTTGATAAGTGACAATCGTTTACGTTCCGATCCGGTTTTGTTACCGTATTTGTATGAATGATTAAAGATTCGAAATAGATGTTCACGTATGATTTTGTAATGGTAAAATCGTTCGTCTATTGTTTTGTCACGATCTGGTGACGATTGTGAAATTGGTAAATGTATTTATTGGTAGTTTTACAATACTGGCCATTTGAAACGCCAATAAATTCTAATTTCAGTCATTTGTTAATTGATATTTATAGTAACATTTAACCTTGACCTGCCCTAGCATAGTACGGAGTTTCAATAGAAGAAGAGGCTAGCATACTGGTCTCATTAGGACTGAAGTGTGGCCTACTGTACCATCATTCGTCTGACCACCGAAAATTCAAAAGTTCGTGTCATTAACAAGATAAATGACCATCACACTAAACAGGAGACATTACAACAAATTGTTGTGTATGTGTCACGCAGGAATAGACAATTAACGTTTATTAAAATGTTTCCACATAACACTGGAGTTAAATCAACGGCTACACTGTCCTTTAGCAGAATAGTATAGTAGATATATTAGAAGAATGTTGTACAATATGATACGCGGCTTTATCATTCTTTTTTCAAAGGTTTTTTTTTATATTTCTGAAATATTTGTACACATTCTCTTCTTAATCTTACTGCTTGATCCAAATTTGTTTTAGGTAAGGTTCTTTATCGTTTTCTTTATCTTTTATACAATCCGTTTCCATGGTAACCAGTAAGGAAAAATCGGAAAAGAAAATGGCTGACCAGTATAATAGGCGAAAGGTCAAAGTTCGGAAAAATCTTTTTAATTTCCCCAACAACGTACTTATTTTCCTTCAGTTTCCAACAAGTAACAGCTTGACCTAAATGTCTCGAGTCACATCACTCGACATGTTTCTTTTGAATGCCTTCATAATTCTTTACCTTTAAATAAGACCTGAAACTCCTGGAAGGTTTTTTGGCGCGCGGCCAAAATAGGAACTAAAGCTGCCATTTTGTTTAGTCAATATATTTTCTGGGACAACTTCATATCAGGAGGGGAGCAGTGGTAGGCTTGGTAGCCCAGTGGTATCGGCCCCAACAGGCACATTACTTTTCATCACCACTGCTCTCAAAACGGTGAAGGAAAACATCGTGATGAAACCGGCATGTCCTAGAACCAACAATTTTATTCGAAGACATGTGTCATCCACCATTCCGCACTGGGCTCGCGTGGTGGATTACGCCTTACGGCCCACTCCCTCTCTCGGAGAGGAGCCCTGTGTCCCAGAAGGTTGAATATTACCAATAGGCTGATTATGTTACTATCAACAAACAACCCTCCGTCAATATCGTTCAGGTGCCAAAAGATCCTTGTAGCACTTTAGATACCAAAGGGAAGTCTTTCAAATGTCCGATGACAAGATCTTATTACCTTAGTAGTGCAGACGTCTTACAAATACCTGAACTGTTGCTTACTTTATTGGAAATAAGTTATTTTCTGATATCTACCTGTATTGAATTGAAGGTAGTTTTATCCGTACCAGAACCCATACGTCAATACTAAAATTATAAATTCGAAAATACTCTGTCTGTATTTTACCTTTTCACGCCTCTAAACCACTTAACGGATTTCGATATTTTGGCAAGAAGATAAAAGCACGTTCTCGTGGGATAATTTATATTATACAATTGTTTTGCATCCTCGTCAAATTCAAGGAGGATGCTATGCCAATGATTCTCGACACGAATCAATAATGAAATAAGTAGTATTTTTTTGTTTTTATCAAATTTACGGAAATCGACTTGTGTGGATTGCGCATGTTAAAACGCGGCCCGTGTGATACCGCACTTTAACTGCCCCTTTATGCGACATAGCCATGCGACATTGCCTACCGCATACGCAGCGGGGCGATTCTGTTCTTTGATCAGAATAAACCACTTATGAAAATCTGTCAAACTTAAATACTTAACAAAAAAAACAAGTTTGTATTGAGCAAGTATCGTAATTTTATTTGATTATTAATGTCTTTCATAACAGTCTCCCGAAATTTGACGTGGATGTAAAACGACACGTTGCATAAATTAAAATTATAAATGCAAATGCAACTGTCTGTCTGTTACCATTTCACAAAGCGGCAAAACGAATTTTGATAAAAATTTGGCAAACAGGATGGGATACTTTTTATCCCGGTAACAACTACTTTCCCGTGGAATAATATCCAAACACTACGCGAGAATAGCTAGAGTAAAATATAGTTTACTTTAATTGTATAAGGAGTTTATTATGAAGCTGCTGTTTTACTGATAACAAACATAGATTTTCCAAGTGCTTCTCCGCCATGTCTCAGGCACGCAAATATTGTTTTTGCGTTGCTTATTACAATTTGAAGGATTTACTGTCGGTGAAATATCGAACTTCCATTCAAACTTTATCTCCTTTTGAACCTCTTTAGAAAATGAATTTTCATAAATCCTTCCTTACTGCTCACATTCGAATTCATGTGCAAAATTTCAAGTTTCTAGACCAAGGGGTTTAGGCTTTGCGATGTCTGTCAGTAAATGCATGAATTCATTTGTGATGTTTAATTATGTAGAAGATGCAAATGAGACATTTCAACTTGACACTAAAGTCTGCAACACACTGGCCAGCATCTCGGTACTGCAGTTTTACTTACATGGTATTTTCTCACTTCCTATATACTTACTTTCTCTTGGTTTCTATCAGCAAAAATCTCAAAAACTTCTGTAAAAATCTCACCGTGAAGACTTGCGTGGAGTGAGCTGTCAGTGTCACTTCACCTAAGTTTTCACGGTGAGATGGTAACAGAATAGCACTACAAGTTGTATGTTGTCATCCTACTGATCTTGTCATAACGCATTTGTAGATAATGGAGAGTTAACAAGTAACTAAGTATACATGTTTCAAAACAACGCTATTCATTATAGATATTGGCAGAGAAACCCTTTAAATCAAAACAGCCCTGTGAGCTGCTTAAGTAGTTAATTCAAATGACCATACCATAAACATTTAACCATCGAATAAATAGAGCGACTCGTTAAATCGTAATCTGCATAGTCGACGCGCCGAGCCGAGTCGAGACAACTGTTTATCGAATAATCGAGATAATCGAGTATTTCACGCCCGTGGGAAGGCATGGGATGTTTATCGATTTCATAGACATTGTTAAGTTAGACAATTAAGTTGAGGTAATTGTCGCGCGGTATCAACTTTACTTACGTCAGAATGGAGTTTTGTGAAATTGAAAAAAAAAAAAAAAAATGCATCGTGTTCGTTTCTTGTCTCTCATGTATCAATCAAAGATAAAGGAATATTATTGCAGCAGGCTTAGCATGGCGTTTTCTGTTTCTACTCTACTGTAGAATAGAAATCACTTTCTACGCTCCTCGAAATCTCTTTTTCGCGAGCACGAGGACACACTTAGACTCAGGTTGCTTTATAGACAGTGATTGTCCATAGCAACGGGTTAGTTGCTAGTGATGTGTATAACTACCCATTTTTACCGTACAATTGCGTTTCGTTTCTGTGTAGACAGTAGAAAACTTTCTACTGTCTACACAGAAACGCCATTTTTGTCTACTCTTCCTTCGACAATACGCTTCTCTAGGGCGCTCGTGCTAAGCCTGCAGGTTGTAGGAATGAAAATTGCTGTCTAAAATGCAAATCTCAGTTTAAGTTCTTATCTTTATAAATTCCTATAATTCTTCTGTCTGTGTCTGTGTGTGCAAAAGAAATCAATATTTGTAGCCTGTGAGGATCACACGCATATTCCACATAGTCCGAACACACCAACTAGTTTCTCATTAGCTCTTAATAGTTTTATTATTAGTTACCATAAGTGAACTAAAAGAATGACTGGTTCGTCTACAAACTAGTTGGTCTTGTCTTTCTTGATTGTTTCCATGGACGAGATGTTACCTATTATGGGTTCAAAGACAGGTTTTTTTTAAGTATCGGAGGAGAATCATTACCTATGTTTGTGTCGGTTCTCTGACTATGGTAGATTTTTGAATTTGGGACGACTGGGTCTGTTTTTGAAATACAAATGGTCATCATTATCATTTCACTGCTGGACAAAGGCCTCCCCCAAGCATTGCCACGTCCAAAAGTTTTGTGCTTCTCGAGGTTTTCCAGCGGATTCCATAGAAATTATAGATTCAAACATTTATTGGGATCCTAGCTGTCGCCTTAGTGCTACCACAGAGTCCACAGACTATTTACTCTGTGGTGCTTCCCTCCTATCCCTAGTGGATACATAAAATGGCTGTAATATACTGAAGGGCAGAAAAAAGGGATTTCGTTGTTGCCATTTGGCTACGAAACTCAAAACACTGCCTCACACAAAACCATAAGAACTTCACCAATATTCTGTTAAAATCACGTCTTCTAAAATCTAAGATGAAATGTGCTTGAATAGTCTCGTAGTGTCGAGTAAACGGCGCCTCAAATAAAGAGCTAATTACGAAGATTCCGCATCTGTAAGTTACTCAATTTTCGAAAAAATCTTTCCATAATGCGTTTTTAATTAGCGCGGCAGAGCTGCTGTCAATCCCAAACATCACGTCGAATGACAATTAAAGTGCGCGCAAGATAAGTCTGCGCGCGTGTTTGAACTTCAAGTCTATATCCCTGCCAGCACTTTTAATCACTTTTGGCATAATGATAGCGATTATTTATTTTGGAAAACGAGGAACACAGCACCCTAACTTCACTTAGGTTTTCACGGTGAGACGGATATAGTTTGCTGAGGTCCAACCACTCTATTTACTATAACCAATCACCTCTTGCCAATTAACTCGCTATGCGCCATTTTAATCTCCTCCTCCTTTGCAGTCGGTTAAAAATCACGCAAGCCAATCACATTATATTTCTTAAACGTGGTTTACTTTGTAAGTAGCCATATTGGTTCACAAAAATAACGGATGTAATACCGAAATTAATCATCACACCGCGTTATTCAAACCACTTATTTAACCCCTATTGGCTCACGAAGTAAACTGGCGTGTACTTTCATAACTGTACTTTATTTTGGAGCCAACCTTTTGCGTCATTTCCACCTTATACCGAAAAGTAGCATCCGAAGTTTCATTCGACGTGGTACAGTATTTATATTCTATACTTTCATATAATCCTATTCATTGATATAATTCTTATCATTCAAAAGGATTGTATCAACTTGAAGGAGTGTATTGATGGTTTTAATGATTATAATACTGTAAATGCATAGGTACTTGTTACAGCTGTGTATCATATTTTGTTCAACATACAACCTAACCCTGACCTGAAAATTGCAAAAACGTAATAATATTTGATCGAAATTCAAATCTTCGTACGTTTTGTGCAATTTTCAGGTTTTGACCATCGCTTCGCTAGGTGGAAAATTCAAAGGGGGAAGCCCTTGAATAGAAATAGACTATGCTAGTCAAGGCTATTCAAAGGGGGAAGCCCTTGAATAGAAATAGACTATGCTAGACTTATCTCGAGTTATTAAAGAGTAGTGTGGGCCTTCTGTCACCCAATTTTATAGCATACTTCTAGAGACCGGTTAATAACTCCACATACGAACACAGACACCCACCTATTTTTGTTCACAATGTTCAAAAAATCCAGCGCTCGTTTCCGGTGTGCCGGTTATTTTGTGAGCACATAAGTTTTATCAAGCAAATACTCTTGATTGAACTATCGGATGTGTTTACTATTTCGCCTTTCATGTTGTTTCGACAAATATAGGTTTTCAAAAGTTTGGACCTTTTTTTTTTTTGAGTGGGAAATCATCAAATGACTTCTACCGCTCTGGGTGGAGCGGGAGGGCGTGTCAGACTTTTACTGACTAAAACCCACGCCTGTGCCAGGGCCACGGTTATCTATTTCGAATTACCCGCGACCCTGAGGCGTCGGCCCTATCGGACCCCGTCATTTTGTGCTGACTCTCTCTCTTTGAGGCGCGCATGGAACACGACGCGCCGTCGACCCGGGCCTGGTCCTTACCGGACGGCGAGCTACCCATTGCTCGCCGTTCGCAAGTCCGCGCCTACGATGGCCTGGAATCTGCAGGCGACTCTCGACGCAAGTCGTGGGAATCCTGAGCTTTTTCCCTCTTTGAAGTTTGCTTTGCAAAAGTTAAAATAAGAGGAAAATATTACGCATCGACACTTATAATCAATCTATACTTACCTAGCTAAAATGTATATGTCGTTCCCTTTGACAGCTTATAATTCATCATCATGTAGTGGATTACGGCCCACTCCCTGTCATAGAGAGGAGGCCTGTGTTCCAGCAGTGAGAATAGTCTGATTATAATTTGGCAGCCTTGTTCCCCCACTGCGGAGGATAGACCTCTTCCCTTTTGGGCCATGATTCCCTGGTCTATGCAAGTCTCATCCAGCTCATAAGTATTTACTCCCAGCAATAATTTGTAAGGGAAATAAGTGCTGTAGAACTCTAGTTTCTTTTCTCCAATTTGCCTAACACCTACCTTCAAAACACAGAACTTCCCCATTGCAGATAAGTAGGTACAATTCCCGTCGTTTAAATGTAGGCGAAGCGGGAAAATGCACTTTATTTTTTTGCCTAAAAAGCCTTGTTAGTCCCGCTAAAGTTATTTTGTATTGTTTGTACAAAAACAACGGGTGCGACCAGGGTTTGTTATACAATTTGCATAGATACGCGAAGTACTAGTGGTTCAAGAAAAACATTGAGGATATACGAGAGAATATTGCTAAAAGTATGTTGTTTTTTTTTTTTTTTTGGGAATGGCATCTCGCAGGTCAACCTATGAGGTTGTCGTCTGCTGACGGACTTGCCTGTGGTTGCCCTAATAAATTAAGGCCTCCAGCCAGGACTTAAACTTAAATACTAACTAAAAACTAAAAGCATGTTGGGCTAACTCCTGCTTTTTATTTTATTCTTTCATGATTTTATAAAAGCTGAGGCTTTTTGTATTAAGTTTTTGGTAAGGAAAACCACGATTTTTCTGCATTTGAGTGACGTTTGACACCAATTTATTTTCTTTTCTATAAAATAAAAATACATTTCTGTTAATTGCTGTTTGTTGGTAAACGCATCACTCGCGAACGGCTGGACCGATTCGGCTATTTTTATTTTAAAATGTTCGTTCTTTTTTTAACAATTGCTCGTCTCGCGGTGCGATATAACAAACTCCCGCGTATTTCCAAAATATACACGACATGTTATTTACTATTCCTATTCTAGTAGGACGTGTAAAATGCTACCCACGTACACCATACGACCGATATGTTTTACATAATTCACTAGCTTCCAATAAAAATGGTGTGCTAACAGTTTTATCTATTAGTGTTCTCGCGGATGGCTCAATTTGGAATTATTCATTAGGTGTTCTTTTGTTCTTGCATTCTTTCGAGTTTGTATTTCGAAGTGAGATTGTTTTTTGTTTGTTGGTTTTGTGTAAGACTTTCTTTTGCCTTAAAGTGCTTTAATAGCAACCTTAATATAACGAAATTAAGACCACTGTGATCTTGACAGACTTGTCAATAGCAGCAATCTAACAGCAACCTTATTTTATGACAATATAGATCTCAATGATTTTGACAGTGATGAAATATCAGGCGTAAAATCTAATATATAAAATTCTCGTGTCACAGTTTTCGTTGCCATACTCCTCCGAAACGGCTTTACCGATTTTGATGAAATTTTGTGTGCATATCGGGTAGGTCTGAGAATCGGCCAACATCTATTTTTCAAAAAAAAAAAAAAACAAAAAAAAAAAAAATTTGCAAAACAACGTTTGCGGGTTCAGCTAGTAACTCTATATACTGTAAACAGACAATTAGGCATGGCATTACTAAAAGACGACTATTCTATTATGGTAAATAAAAACTGGCCGTTTGGACCCTTGATTTGATCCAAAAAACCAAGCATTAGAAACACAGTAGGAATGGCTTTAATTTCGACAGTTCATCAATATTCATTACACAGACAAAAATTTTCGAACATATGAAGCAATGTATTAGCAATATAGCCGCATTTAACAGTGCTTATCAAATCTGGAGGAATTCTAGCTTCCTCTAACGTCCTCCAGAGGATACTATAGGTGACCAGATCAAAAGCTTTGGAAAGGTCGAGGAAGCAATCATACGTAGGTGTTTCCCAATCCGAGTAGTACCCCACGGACCACTTTAGACACAATATGGCACTCTAAGTAGATAGTCCGAATCGAAACCCGAACTGATTGCTGTGTAGCTGAACAAAGCTATGAAGTTTTCTGAAAAGCAGGCTGTCAAGTACTTTTGCGATCACAACAATAGATTATCCAAACGAGAATATTTAAAAACTCGCATTTTCGATCGCTAAAAGCAAGCATACCAACATTACCTTCCACTAATACACAAAGTAAAAACTATTTATTAGTAATTAGCATTTTTTTCTACCTTTTTTCTTTAACACAAAATGTCTAGTTCCAATACAAATGCCAGAATAATAGCTAGTATTATATAAATAACAGACGTTGCGGGGCTTCAGTAATCAATATTTCTTTAAGTTTTTACTTTGCATGACTTCGGTACGTCTTCCAGTAACCGGTGTTAAGTTACTGGACCGACTTGATTTGTCTTTGAAACTTGTAAGGTAGTTGTATTTTCTTGGTTGTTTATTGGTTAGTAATGAGATGTTGTGATGGTGTTTTGTTACCAGCTGCAAGGAATAAAGAAATAATGAGGCATTTCTATGCAAGCGTAGCATGATCAAAGTTTTGTCGACAGAAGAATAGACAAAAATTCAAATAGAAAAGACAAAATGGCGTATTGTTTAATACATCTGTTATTTTGTCGATTCATGCGTCGACAAAGCTCATTTCTATGATGGCCAGGCTTCATATGCTGGGGTGATAGAAGGATGGATTATATAAGGTTTTTTTAGAAGACAGATGGCATGCTTTAAGCTAAAATGTATGGTTGTTGGGTTATTTTTAAAAGGGTTGGCTGTCTTAGTATTCAAACCTGATACATATTCCGCATCAGTGTATTCAGAAGTCGTTCTTCGTCTTCATAACTATTATGAAGAAAATAATCGTGACAAAAGGAGCCGAGGTCGACGAGTCAAAAGGAGTATGTAAGGATTTGGCGTTCTGTGGCTTCTGCCTACCCCCATGGGAAGAAGGCGTGAGTGTGAGTTATGTATGTATGTATGCATGTAATCGTGGATCCTACGACGGAAGAAACGATACAATACTAAACAATCAAAATTAATATTTTTTTGTCGGTAGGTAACTTTATGAAAAATAGATATTTAGGCGAACTAGTTATTTAGGCGATGGTATAGTGTTAATTAAATTATATTCCCTTGTGGCGGCATCTAAACCGCCACCACGCGGACTACGCTGTACAAATCACACTGACGTGGCGCAAAATCCTGCATCGCGCAAGTAGAGTTTATCGCGCAACTAGCATAATACAACCTGTTTTTTTGATATCCCATAACTCTAGGGTATGATTGAGACCATATTAAAGAATCAACTGGCATATGAATTATTTTTCAATCATCCTTTTTTTTTATTTTTCATTGAAAATAATACGACAAAGACACGATTATGAATGTAAAACACCCTTACGTGAAATATGACAACGTCGCATTTTCTTAGCTTTAAATATGAATGATTGGTTTGAATCAAAATTAATTACTCGTATTTATCAATGAAACTTAGATACCTAGACACATCGAGGGAAAAAATTGGCCACCCCGCAAAAGTAAAGATTCGTCATACTTGTGACAATTTGTGTCCTAATTTAATTATGATTGATGATATCTCCGAAACTATGCATTTTTGCACCACATATTCTAAGAGTTTTAGTATTATTTTCACCTACAGAGTATAACCCTAGAGTTATGGGAGAAAAAAAAATTTGGTTGTATACAACGTCCCGTACATCAATCGTCGGGTAGTTGCCCACCCGTCTTGCGGAAGGCTACCCTTTTTCTACGGAGGATGAGTGAACTTTACACCCTGTTCCTCATAGCTCCATCCCTTATGCGATTATCCCACTGCCACGCATCCCGCTGCATGTTGCGTTGAATGAACGCGAGTGGATGAATTTTCCAAATGTTGGACTGTGCGTGTTTTCTATACAAACGGAGATACTTAAAAGCAACGTTAAAACACGCATTTACGCGCTATGCTGCGTGGTGCGTGACCGTGTGTTAAACGCCTTAAGCCAATCTGATAAAGTGAAGTAGGTACTTAATAAGATTGAATTAATTTAAAAAGTCTGTAGCTAAATTCTATTTCTAGTTTGTTTAATACCAGGCCGTAGTCTAGAGAGAAATACCAAGTTCGCCATCTGCCTCGCCTGTCCGTAGAAATAGAAATGGCTACATTTAGAACACTTTACTTAATAAAAGTTAAAATTGTTCTTTTATTTTGGAAGTCGGTTGTTTGTTTTATACAGTTTGAACTAAAGGAAAACTTAAGTTGGGATTTGATGAAATTTAATACAGTGTTTTCTTTACGTTTATTTTGAATCCTTAGTGGATCATCTAGAGTAGAAACCTTACTATGACGATCCACAAATCACTATGATATGGACCATTGATAACATGGTTTTTATCAGCATGACATTTTTGTCCGCTGTAGGAGTTTCTTGTCCGTTCTTTTCATAGAGATCTACGTTTTGGAATGCGCAGCTTCAAGTTTCTGACTAACTGACAATCACAATTCCAAAGTGCCTATAAATGGTTTTAATAGATTGAGAGCAGTGGTGGCCCAGTGGTAACGGTCCCGACTTACGAGTTGTAGGTCGTGAGTTCGAACCCAAGCAGGCGCTTTACTTTGTGTAAATAATTTAATCACCACTGCTCTCAAAAACGGTGAAGGAAAACATCGTGAGGAAACCGGCATGTCCTAGAACCAAAAATTCGAAGACATGTGTCATCTACCAACCCGCACTGAGCCCGCGTGGTGGATTACGGCTCACTACCTCTCATAGAGAGGAGACCTGTGTCCCAGCAGTGGGAACGTTATAGGCTGATTATGCTATGCTATGCTAGGTTTGAGTTTGCCAGTTAGGTACTAACACTGTTTTGTTTCGTATAATATAAATGGTGATTGAACTAGGTAAAAACATAGAAGGTACCATGATGAAACTATATGACTCACTATTTTACAATTTAAAGTCAGAATCGATAACGAAACACGCATTTTATCCAAAGTATAATTGTGGGTGAAAATGACATGCTCTCAAAGAGATGACTCAAAGTCAGAAGAACTTCAACTATTAGAAATATAAAAAATACTATCTTTATTTCTTATCTGAATTTACATAAAATGCAAGCTAATTCTTTGGCAAAAAAATACGTCAGCGCTCTGGTCACGGGACGAGTCGAGCAACCGCTTAACAATGTCTCGAAAAACTAAGTGGGCACTCGAACCCCCATGGCCCTAGTGTTTCAAGCCTAAATTCTATAACCAACTCCCTATACGATTGGAATACAGGCGTGATGTTATTAATAAAGAAAAGAAAGAAAAATAGACAAATTGACGGAATGAAGACTTTTTTTGTCTATTCTTCTGTCTTTTTGTCTATTCTTCGTGCCTCATAGTGGTCACGGTGCGCATGCTGATAGTCGACATTTGCCTTTCCCAGCTGACCATAAATAAGAACTTCATAAAAATAGAACGACGTAAACCGAGGGCAACTTGGAACAAGTTCAAAATGTATCTATTAAAATAATTAGTGCCACCGACTCATCGCCAGTTTGCTGGCATGTTCGCCGCATATGATTGCCCTGCATTTAAAACTTGTTTTTGAACTTGCTACTGTATACAGGTTGGCATCGACGTACAAACTCAACCAAAAAAACTGAACTAGAAACTGAAACTAGACATTTTCCCTAAAAAAAAACGGTTGTTTCATAGAAAAGTGTAGTAATACCTACGAGGTTGATGATTAACCGACGAAAATTATTTTACATAATATAAACATAACATAACATCACGCCTGTAATCCCAGAACTTGGTCGTTTCCTATGGAGAAGAGCCCGCAAGAAACTCAAGAACAGAAACTCAAAGAACTCACTTTAAAAAAAAAGAGTAGCCGTGAGATTACTTTAAAAAAAATGGCTTTTACAATGTAATAGGTATGGGAGGACAGTGTCGGCCTGTCAACAAGTACTAGGTGCTTAACAAATAGAAAATGGTCTACAAATCAGGTAATCTGCAGCACTGCTGGTAAGACCAAATTACTTACTTCCCTATCAATTTTCTTTTTCGCTCATAGAATGTCACTGCATTTAATCAGTGATAGCGAAAATAAATAAGCCAAAAATTTATTGATATTGACACACAGATGACATAACGAAAAGCTTATGCCAATCCTGTAGACAGTCATTGTAGAAACACAACAATTTACCTGATAGTAGCTAGGTACAGGTGTTGATGCGGTCTACGAATTCTACGATATCGCTGGCCCGACTTGAAGGAAACACAGACTCCGGCAGGAAGTTTCCAATTCTGGTTGTTATTAAACACGTAAGTTCAGGCAGTAAAGCTATCTTACATAATCAATGAAGTTAGTTGTTACTGCTTGTTATTCGGCCGAGTGCCAACGTTTGTTAGAAGCTGACAAAGTTCGATTTGACCGAATAAGGACACAATCCTTATTCGCTATTATCGAACTTTTGATTGCGGTGCAACACTAGTTTTCAGTTTATTGACTGGGCGGTACGTAATACCGTTGTTTTTTTTTAAAGTCAAATGTCATAGTTGGTTGCGTTAAATACCTACGGTGCATTAGAAGTTTTATATTTGCCACTTTGGATATCTTCACCAAACATCTGCACATGTTATTTCAAAAATCCTTTGATTGCAATTAAAATAAATTCAACATATTTCGTTCAATGTTTCATCAAAAAACAATATATCGCAAAAATATATAAAGCTACAACAATAAATAACAAATCCAAAAAAAGAGACAAAGCATAGAATGTGATATTTCCCACCATTCGATGTTAAGATAACCCATCTCACATCATTAGCAACTCGTTAAAACGGTAAAAGAAGAAAAACTTACGATCGACAAAGCATAAAACTATCGTTATCGGTAATCTAAACCCGTGTTAACTCGACGAGACATTAGGATATCGATTGTATCGATAAGTTGACAAATTCGATTTATTTTGTGTTGTTTTTCTTTTGTTACTTTTGTAAATGACTATATCGCCAGTTGTTATTGTTAGGGAATCATTTTAACGCGTTTTTCTGAAATACTTTCGGGGCAGTACACAAAACTTTTTTGCAGCATTGTTGTGTTCCGTTTTGCAACTTTGTTAATAGGGTTGGCAATGCATGCACAAATCCTTTGGTGGTATGGTGGCTACCACTTCCAAATAGGCGCCCTATGGTAGGTATATGCTAAACGCAAATGGTCCTAGCAAAACGACCTATGATCAAAACAACACTTTAGGAAAATGTTGTATTAGCAAATCGTCCTACAAGCAGTTCCTAAAAACAAAAGAACGGGAATGGTACAGTTTAATAGGAAAATAGTCTTAACAGTATCTATAGTATCTTCTAGTGACGAGTATTGAGATCCGTTAGCAAACTCTCCTAAGAATTTCGTAGCCTAATCAGCGTCCCACGTTCCCACTGCTGGGACACAGCCCTCCTCTCTGTGAGAGGGAGTTGACTGTAATCCACCACGCGGGCCCAGTGCGGGTTGGTAGATGTCACGTGTCTTCAAATTTATGGTTCTAGGACATGCCGGTTTCTTCAAGATGTTTTCCTTAACCGTTTTGAGAGCAGTGGTGATGAAATAATTACACAAATTACAGGGCCTGTCTGGGTTTGAAACCACGACCTCCAGCTCATAAGCCCCGTTACCACTGAGACCTCGGCCACCACTGCTCTTCATCTGCTCTTCTTCCACTGCAATTTCATAGCCCAAACATTACTTAGAAAATAAATTAGCAAAAATCCTAACTAATGAATTCTTTCAAATAATCAATTTATTTCTTGCCCAATTTTTTAAGACGAACATAATTTTTTATCGACATTTTTAATTATTAAATCACATCCTAGTGTTGGCATCTTAAGTTTTCTTAACTGCCGTTAATTTACGGCATGACCATAAACGTGTTTATGAGTTATTTATGGTCGAAAATAACATCTTAATTTGTTCACAAATAAGTTGGCATGTTGTTAATCATATTGCTATTAAAATTAAACTTGATATAAGTTTTGGTTAGTAATTAGGTAGGCACGCCTTATTAATATAGTGGTTCCTTTTTGAAATGCCATGTCACCTTCCCGATGTTCTCGATGTAGCGCTGCTCAAGAATGTGAACCTCGGTTTGCAATCGATAGAGACGTTCCACAAGCTTAACTCTGACCACCGCTCAGTAGTGATGCATCTTGCACCCTACTCTGGCCCGATCGACCCCAACCGCCCCCCTCAGACCCAGATGATAACCGAATGGAGGAAAGTAAGCGAAATACTGAAATCCACCACGTCGCCCCACTTGGACACCATCCCCGATCACATAGTGTCAGTCGCCGACACGACGGCCGCAATCGACTCGTTTACAGAGCACGTTCAATCCGTATTGACGGATTGTTCACGGGACGTTCCGGTGATGGAAGACCATCGCTGGAAACTACCTACAGACATTGTTGCGTGACGTCAGAGTGATGCGTACTACGCATGTGGCGGTGTAGTTTTCGCCACAAGTCCACAGAAATCTGCCATTAAATTTCCGCCTTTGAAAAAGGAAACAGAAGCATCTGACGTAATCGTAAGTTGTGGGTTTTGTTTAAGTCCGAAACTAAGATAAAATAAACTTCAGTGAAACCGTAGGTGCAAATTATCATCAGAGAATTACAATTGAAAACAAATTTTTAGGCAAATTTCTCACCGACTAGTTGAGACTTCACGTGACCAGAGGGCTGGATGGCTTTGGCCAAGGAATTAGCATTGCCATTCAACGCGGTAATGCTGCCAGTCTTCTGGGCACGTTGCCGGATGCCAGCGATGCCACGAGTACTTCGACGCCTAAGTGTTCCTTTTGTATTCATATTCATTTGGATAGTTAGTCATTTAATTTAGTCCTTGTGTAAACATTCTATTTTAAAGTTTAATAAAACAATAATACATTATTTTTAGGTACTCGTACTATCCAAACTAGTTTTATAAATGTGAAAGTCCCTGTCAATTACATTTTACGCCCAACGGATTTGCATAATATTGATCAGATGGATAGACCAAGACCTGTTAGGTTCGAACGGAAAGCTAGTGTGCTATATGATGTAAAACATGATCGTGAAAGCAGTCACGCAAACACGCATAGAGTAAAATTCTTTCATATCGTATGTCCATATCGTAGTGTTTTCGTGTGCAGTGTTTTACACATACAAATCACGTCCACTTCACCCACCAGAATCGGGACAAATATCTGTGGGCCATACAAATATTTGTATGGACGTGGGAAACGTACCGCGGCCATATTATAATTTAGAATATCAAAGGGCATTGTGGCTTGGGCCGAGTTACTACATAGAAAATAAAGGTTGATTTTCTGAAATGGATTGCCAAAACAACCATGCAATGTAGATAAAAGAAGTAATGACTTCGAATTCGAACACATGTTTCCAAATTTGAATTTTGAATCCGTTCTTTTGTGTTTGCAAAAAAATGCATCCTGTTTTATTGCACAAATTATTAAACCTTGCATAAGGGTTCAAATTTGTGTTTATTGAGCTGCATGACAACTGACAAATGCGTGCACTGACTGGACAGGTCCATTCTGTGTGGTTCTTACCTCAAAAGACCATTTCAGACATCGATCCACATGATCTTCACATGACCTGACCAAGATTATATCTGGACTTTAAAAGAGACTGTGACCTCTGAGTTTGTTTCGGCCTTTCTTCTCAGAGTAGTCAGATAGGAAACGACGATCCCATCAAGTTTTTAAAATATGATTGACGTGTAAAAGTGTTTTTACAAACCTATATACAGAAAATAAATCATTTATCATTTATCAAAAGGATCTAGTATAGTAATTTATTCTATATGCCGCCGGAAACCGTATGATTGTATGTGATCATCGGTAATTTGTACCTAGTTCACTACTGAATGAACGGACATAGTAATGTATCAGGTTTCTTAGTCACTCTTACAGCTGCTTATCCCATAGCATAATCCGTTAACTCCAACACGACTGGTAACACAACTAAAAACACGCCAAATGCGTGTCGGACAATCATGGGTTCCGTAATGCATCGATTTACGTCACGGTTATAATCAAATCTCCAACTACAAATGTTATAAAATTACAAATTAACAATTTACGGAATTTTTCCTATACTTCTGCTGTGACCTTGCTTCTTACCAAATTTCATGATTCTAGGTCAACGGGTACTTACCCTTACAGGTTTTGATTTATTTGCGAGTATCAAAATATGTCGCCGCATATGTCGACGTATAGTTTTATTGCGTTGACTTAGAAGCTTGATTTTTGTGTTTTGATGCTTGATGTCTGTTTGTAGAGCTCCTAGGAACGTAGATTTTATATTAATTTCAACTTGATCCCTCCACGCATTCCTGGGAAAAATACAGACAGACAGACGGACAACGAAGTGATCTTATAAGGGTTCAGATTTTTTCCTTTTGAGGAACGAAACCGTAAAAATCATCATTGCACTTAACTTACGTCATTTAGTCGCTTCGTTTGTCACAATTGACGCAATTTTCTAAATCATTACCTCCACAAATTGACTCCAGCGTGCTGGTAGATTAGAACCTTTTGTCAAATGTGTTGTGTGAAGAAATATTAGCATTACATTGTCTTCTGATGAGGTTTTTCTCTGACCTTTTTTAGAGTAAACGGCAAATTTGGTCGAAGGGATACATTTTTGTAGATGTATGTACTTAGAGTACTACTCTTTTCTTAATGTCCCTCGGCAAACATCGTGTTTCGTCAGTCGTCGGATTTCCATCAGTTGCCCTTTGCGCTTGGTGCAGACAGAACGCTCTCATTCGACTTGGAAGTCGGTGGAGAGCGTCCGGTCGACTTCGGCAACTAATAGACATCCTACGATTGACGAAACAGGTAGTTTGCCGGGGGAAATTCATAAAATAGTGGTACTGCACTTTCTTGAAGTCTTTAAGTCTACATTTGCTTGCACTTGTTTTAAGTAGAGCAGAAAACCATACTATTTTACTTCGTTTTAGTTATTTCTTCCTCTCTCGTTCATGGCATGAACCATAATATATACCATATATATAATGAATTAGAATAAATGCTATAGAAATGCGTTCCTTGCAAAGCATGTCTGGTGTAGCCATTAACGGTAAGATGAGAAATGATGAGATAAAGCAACAATATGTTCTAAAATAAGATGTAATGACAAGAATTTTATAAGAGCATTTTTAAATGGTTTGTTTATGTGGAAAGGATGAATGGAAGGCGACTAATATATGGTTTCTACAAGGTCGATTGAGTGGAAACACCTTAGGAGGACATAAAGCAACAGTGTTGGAATGAACTATGTATTAGCCAAGGAATGAACTACATTGACATTGATGAACTGTATACCTGTATTAGGTACTGTGACATGAGTTTACTTTGTGTAGCAGTATAATATTATTTTAATTATTGTGAATGTAAGGACTCCTTGGGTCATTGCTATTTTTTTTCTGAGTTCGTTTTCATCATGTTCTGGCAGTTTGGGTTATTGATGTGGCCATTATTTTATTAGTAAAAAATGTCATTTGGTCGTTATGGTCATACACGCACGCACGCGAGTACTACGCACCTGACCTTTCTGAAGAACATCACCAATAAGGTTACTATTGTGTCCTTCAGTTATTAAGTGGGTAGAATATATTCATAATTACGAACTAATAACAAATATATTAAATTAGAATTGGGTCATGTGTTATTTTTATCTTAAAACCGGAAATATGTTCGTGAAACATTGTGATTTAGTTACGCTAATTCATAGACAGCCATTTTGAGAATTATGATAACAGAATTATGACACGTGAATGGAATTACTAAAATGAACTATTTTATTTCATAATATAATATTCTGCCTCGTTGGACTAGAGGCCCAAAGCGCTACTCCTGGGCAAGAGGTCTTGGATTCGATTCCAAGTACGGGCAAAGTGGTATTTCGATTTCGATTTCGATATGATGGCAATAAGCTTGACCCGTATTCATCATCATCATCATCCACAGCCCGACTTCACCCACTTCTGAGCATAGGCATCTCTTTTCTTGTGCCAATCTCCACGCTCCCGTGCCAGCCTGATCCAGGTTCTACCCGCGATGGCAACAATATCGTCCGCCCATCTCGCCCCCGGACGACCGACATTTCGTCTTCCAGTCCTTGGACGCCAGTCGGTCACTGCCTCGCTCCACCTGCCATCACTGCGCCTTGCCAGGTGTCCTGCCCAACTCCATTTGAGTTCCATAACTCGTTTTCCGATATCAAAAACCTTCCTACATGTTTGGAACTCGATCCATCAGCTTTATGCCAAGCATGGAACGCTCCATGGCCTCTGTGCAACTCTTACCCAGTGCACAGCCTCCTACGTGAGCGTATACGTCTTAAGCCCGAACGTCATGGTGGGCAGAACACACTGGTTATAGAGGCGGGATTACAGACATTGTGGAATATGATTTATTTCAGAATGTCGTCGAGTTTTCTAAATGCGGTCCACCCAAGCTGTATTCTTCTCGATATTTCTGTTTGTTGATGCTCTTTGCCAAATGAAAGAATATGGCCAACCATTTCCAACGTTTCATTTCCAACTTTAACAGAAACATTTGAGTTGCTGAAGATGTTTATTTGAATTGAAAAATGTCGGTGTACTATAGGAACACCTCTGTCTAACACTGCAGGGATTACAGGCGTGATGTTATGTTTAATTTGTACATAATATTAACAGGTGTATATTTCGAAGGGGCAGGCAGCGATCTACACCTTCATGATTATTAATCCAATTAATATTATGGACTCTCTAAAGTTGAGTAACCGAGAGGTCATTAGTTTGAACTCTAACTTGCACTACCGAGCGAGCACATTAAGCTTAGTTGAAAGGATTAATTAACAGGAATACTAGCAATGTGTTAGTGACCCATATTGCTAAGTAGTTATCTAACTTTGAATTAAGCTCAGACAACTTTTTGAAGTTCTGGAAATTAATTGTGTATCTAATCGACACTACGTCATTTTGCCGTGTTATAGGTAATTTCGTACAACTATCAAAGAATTACTGTTATGATTCGATCGCCCCCGACGACGCCACTACCCTCCTCCAGGAGAGCAGTAAGGCCACCAGCACTGTACACAAGCGCAAAACTCGATCGCCGTCCTACCGTTCTCGACACCGAGGCTCGCCGTGACGCTTAAATCCACGCCCCTCCCGACCCTTGCTTTTGCCAGCCCGCGCCACTGAGCCTGTAGCTTTAAATACGTCCCAAAATCGCTCAAATCCTGATCCAGCTAGTCCATTGCTGCCCTCTTCCAGCGACGCCCTAAGCCGAGGTTCGTACCCCACAGGGGGTGCCCTTAGCGTGTAGTCACTTAGTTTTTAGTTAGTGTTTAAGTTTAAGTCCTGGCTGGAGGCCTTAATTTATTAGGGCAACCACAGGCAAGTCCGCTTAAGCAGACGACAACCTCATAAGTTGACCTGCGAGATTCCATTCCAAAAAAAAAAGTTATGATTCGATTATACAAACAATATAAGTTAGTAACTAGTCAATTTGCTAAACCTATGTGCAGCCTACCCAAATGTCTTTTCTTTGGTACTTTTGTTGAATCGTCTAGCTCCATAAGTTCTGAGTTGAGCTGCACGATTTCTGACAAATGCCAGCACTGACTGGACTAGTCCGCTCAATTTGTGTGGTTATTTTCTTAGAACGCCGTTTCAGACACCGATCTACATGGTCTTTATATGATCTGACCGAATATATACGTAACCGCTTGTCAAAGGATCAAAAATAATTATTATACACTACAAACATCAAACACAAAATGGTGGATGATGTTGATGATTTAGACTTGGCTGCAAGAAAATTGGCACACCCCAAGCTCTCCTTGAGAGACGAAAATGTCCTCAAACATATTGTTAATGAATATACTCATACATGCTTTATGTAGTGTGAATGTACGTAAGACGAAGTTTATATACCCTTTACATTCATAAAAGCAATATTCTTAACAAGATCAACTCAACTCGGTCGTGGCGGAATGGCGAACTAAATTCAAAACGCACTGTAGTTGATATAATTACTGACATTTGCCTTGACCAGAAGCGCCGAAACAAAATGTCAAGACTTATTGGTCTTGCCTGTAATCACTTTTAACTGCCGCTTATGACAGTAATAACAGACAGGGTGCAGTGCAAAATACTGATATGTTTACTACCCTAATTTAAACTTTAAGGCCGTGTTTTAAGGTTCACAGAAAGTAGTAATGATATGTTTTTCAAGTGACAATCGACGGGCAATTCGTTTTATTTTGCGCTCTGATTGGGTGTTAACGATATTTCTTTTTAGGTGATTATGCATTAAACGGGTGTAACCGCTTTACACCTTGCAGATAGCAATGTGAATGTGATTTTCATTATTTTAAACGACACATTATTGGGTCTTTCTTTATTTTTATAATAGTTCACTTTAGTTTCACTCATGTGCAATCAAACACAAATCGAGAAACCAAGCCGATTTCCTGTGTTACTCCAGGTTATAAACTCACAAAATGCATTACTTATACATTAAAAAAAAAACTCTTTACTCACATACGACTAAAGTTTTAAAATAACATAATTCAATCATGATTCGAAAGACACGTAAACGTGGCAAAAGGAGTTTGTAAGGATAGGTTGCGTTCATACATGTGGTCATACACGCGCGCCGGTTTCGAGTACTACGCACCTGACCTTTCTGAAGAACATCACTAGTAAGGTCACTATAATATGTCCTCCTAGGCCGTCCCCTTTCGGCGTTTCCACTCACATCTGACTTTTAAATACCTTTTGTTAGTCTCCATTCATCGATACTCTCAACATGACCAAACCAAAATTAATAAAAAATAAAAATAAAATATCATTTCATCAACTTATGTAAATTACATTGTTAAATTTGGAGTCACCCTAAAGGCAAAGATTTGCTTGTATAAGGTGGTTCCGCTCTTCCAGTTTACATTTACTTTACATATGTGTGAGAGAATAAACAATAGATAATTTTGAAAGCATGACAATGGTTTTTAACTATACACACAGTACAAAAATTATATAATTAAGGAATAAGGAATGTGCGCAGTGTTATGTGTGTGTGTGGGGGCGAGTATGTGTGAGGTGGCCATCTTCATCCATCCTTCATCCATCTTCAAACCATCTAAGTATACTCTTTTCAATTCCCCAATCATCTAACACCATAATACAAATATAAAAATACGGTTATACCTACGGTTGCGGCGTCAGACAGGCGAGCTCGAGGATAAGATGTGATGAGTTCCAACCCCGCCCTACACAATATTGTTGACGTGAACCCACTCCTACACATTGTTAATTTTATTATGATTGATATGACACATTCATGCTTCAACTAATTCTGTATACGCCCAAAAAAGACTTAGTTGTAGTACCCACATTTCGCTAGTTGTTACTATGGTAACACCACACTATGGTATGCACTGGGCCCAGTGCATGGGGCAAGATGAAGAGAGAGAATGACTTCAAAAAGTGTCGAAGAGACAATGTTTTCATATGACAATGTTATTAGGTATGGGAGGACAGTGTAGGCTTGTCAACAAGTACCAGACTGCAAATATAGAGACCCAATATCACTTTGCTGAACCCAAGGCCTCACGTTCAGTAGTCCAAACGCTGGTTGCATGCAAGGAAGACAGTTCCGGTCTATAAACTCCAAAGTTATATTTTTAAGCAAACCTATCCCAACGACTATCCATGACTCATAGTTAAACAGGAATCCGTCTATGATCGTGACGTCACCGGAACTCGGATTTTTGATGAAAGTGATCATTTCTTTGAAGTTTACGTTGTCATTTCCGTAACGGGAATGTCACTTTTATTTAAGTTACAGTAATATCGTTAAAAATGTTGTGAGTTTTTTATATATTTGGACTTCTCCGGACGTCTTTAAATTAAATTTAAGGGATGATGATGATGTTTCAGTTTTAAGGATTAATTGATTGCAAATCCGGTGGGAACCGGGTATCCAGATCCGTCCGATGGGAAATCGAAATCAATTATTAGAAGATTGAAGGCTATGATTATTCACCTAAATAATTATATATTTTTTGTGGGTCTGGGAACAAACGTCAATTAGGTACGGTTTAAAATTTCACGTAATCTATGTTAGGACACAGGCCTCCTCTCGGTGAGAGGGAGTGGGCCGTTATCCACCACGCGGGCCCATTGCGGGTTGGTCGATGTTAGTGAAGCCGGTTTCCTCATAATGTTTACCTTCACCGTTTTGAGAGCATAATCAGCCTATAATGTTGTCACTGCTGGGCACTCCTTCTCTATGAGAAGGAGTGGGCTATAATCCACTACGCGAGCCCAGTGCGGATTGGCGGATGTCATGGGTCTTTATATTTTTGGTTGTAGGATACTTCGGTTTCTTCACGATGTTTTCCTTCACTGCTTTGAGAGTAGCAGATGATATCACTTAAAACAAAGTGAAGTGTTTGTGTTCGAACCTACTGCAGCTTTACATAATACTAAGGCTTAAACAATAAACACACAAACAGACATAAATTCACGTCAATGCAGTCCTCAGCGATCAATTATATTAATCTGTATTACAGTCTGGATGCGCACTAGTCGTGTCAGTTAATTGATATATTAAGAGGATAGCTGTAATTACAGAGGTACAGTTAATGAAAGGTTGACTGTGGTTAATAGATATACAGATAATCTGTCTAAATTGCAGGAACGTGAAGGGTGCTTATTGCTAGATAGATTGGTTTAAGGACAACTCCCATGACGCAGAATGCCTCGTTGGTGTAATGGTCGAAAGCGCTGCTGCTGAGCATGAGATCTTTGATTCGATTCCCAAGTCGAGCAAATTGCTATTGGGTTTTTTATGTTATGTTACGCCTTTATTTGCCCATCCTTTTAAAAGAGTCCCTATTAATTTCCAGAGACATGGAATATCATTTATTTATCCATATATTCCGATGCTCTTAACACATTTAATTGACATTTCATATCACCAATGTTATTGAATACGTTCGATTTTCCATCAGGAATTTCTTAGTTGCAGACGCAGACTGTTCCCGGTTGATGGCAATGACTCGGAATGGCATGTCTCGCCCCCTGTTACAAGGGGTTAAGAGGCAGACGTCCACCTTCAGTACACCTAGTACTATGCCAACCCAACAACCTAGGACAGATCGCTACTGATGATAGACAGTACAATTCTATCTGTCCCTGTCAAACAAATAGCTGTCAACACGTTAAAGGGTCACATTTGGTTTTATTGGGACGTTAAAACCAGTGATTTTTAGGTTTTTCTATCTCCAGTACACCAAATATGGAAACAGATACGTCATTGGGTTCGGCCGTTAGAGCACTTTGCCTAACCCTTCAGTGTATACTGGTGTGATGTTATTGTTGAATGTAAAACGTTGAATATTGCTTGATACTCTTGATATATTGGTTTTGAGACATTTCTCACGATACAGCACCACGTTCTTCGTTAAAAAATGAGAGTACATTTTACTATTGTTTGCCCAGATTTGTTGGCGTCAACGGCTACGCTGTCTGTATACACAGCCCGATAGTTGGTGTATCTTATGTCACTTTAAAACTAGGGTTTCCCAAAGCTACTGTTTTCTATAAATCGTAATGTTCAAATACAGAGTGTTTTTTGACATCTTAATGTTAAATACTGATGAAAATGACAGATTATCATGACGTCTGCTATGAATGTGACGGAAACGGTCTTCTAGGATACCGTTGCTTTAGACTGCAGGGGCCGCTACATTGCGTCCGCAATTTACAGTCGTATGTCGGGTGTGTAATTAATTTGTAAAACGGTATGTAATTTACGTCACTGAAACGTTAACTTAGGGCCGATTTTTCAATCCTCAGTTAAGTCGTGGAATAGCTATCTGGAGTATAAAATTGTCTGGCTGTTTATCAGGCGAAAAAATATTTTCAATTTTTCAATCGTATATTAACTAAAGAATAGCTATCTGTGGTCAATGCTAGCGAACTTCACACTGTCTATGTGCAAGCGACATGGACAGATACAGTATTCAATGTGTTAGACGAGAATAGCAACAAAACGTGTAAATCTCCAATTGTTACATAAAAAACGCCGCCAGATGCATAGAATCGCCGGGTGAGTAGTAGTTTTTACTATGGTATATAGGTTTTGCAAATTTCTGTATTGTAGGCAAACATTTTTATTTAACAAAGATTACTTACCTTTCTGTTTCCTGTTTAGTTTTTTCCTCAATCAAAGAAAGTAAGTAGGCTACGTTATCTTTTAAAAGCAAAATCTTTCTGATCCTTCTTGTGTAGCGCGTAATGTACCAAACGATACATTGCGTCTCGTTGCGAATCCCGTGGTGCGTTTAGACTGGTTAGTTTGGGAGTTAGTTACCCGAATGTGAGGGATGCGTTAAGTACTTCTATGATTCCTAAATAGTGTTGTTTTGTTTAGCGTGATTAATAATGATTTTTGTGAGGTTCTTTCAACTTAATAATTTTTGTCTCTTTTAATTCAACTTATTATTCTGTCTATGTAGGTACGAGTAGTTGCATAATGTAAATTGCAGGTATATTTGTGTGAATTTTACATTGAGTGATACATACTTAACGCCATTTTTTTTTTAAATCACTTTCTTAATATTTACATCATTTAATTATAAAATACACTTAGATAGTTCTGACTAGCTTAGATGGAACCTAAAAATCAAGTTTAAAAAGATTGAAAACGACCCCCCCTCCCTCAGACCCAGATGAAAACCGACTGGAGGAAAGTAAGCGAAAGACTGAAATCCACCACGTTGCCTCACTTGGACACCATCCCCGATCACATAGTCAGTCGCCGACACGACGACCGCAATCGACTCGTTTACAGAGCACACCAATCCGTATTGACGGATTGTTCACGGGAAGTTCTGGTGATGGAAGACCATCGCTGGAAACTACCTACTGACGTACGTGACTTGATAACCGAGAAGAGCTGGGTTATTCCTGCCTACGACTCCTTCCCTTGTGACGCGAACAAAGCCCACATGCGACATTTACAGCGTGCTGTAAAGAAACGCATAGGGGAGGTTCGCTCTGAGGGCTGGAACAAGATGCTAAGTGAACGTAAGTATCCATCAAGCTTTCTAGCACCTACAGAGGAAATTGCGTTCCTCTGAAGAGGTCTCTATGCCTCCTCTCATCCGCCCCGACAAGAGCGTCGCTTTTGACAGTACCGACAAGGCGGAATGTCTTGCCGACAGCCTAGAGTCCCAATATTCTCCAAGCTCTCAACCAGTAGACCAAGCTCACCTGAACAAGGTCGAAGCTGAAGTCGAACGGAGAGCCTCCCTCCCACCCTCCCCACTCGAAGACCCTGATGACCCTCTGCCTCCCGTCACTCCAGAGGAAGTGCACGATATCATTAAAGGGCTCCACGCTCGTAAAGCCCCCGGCCAAAATCCCACCGGCCCCTCTAATAATGCTTATGACCGCCATCTTCAATGGCGCCTTGAGCAACAACATCTTCCCACAAGCGTGGAAAGAAGCTACCGTCATCGGTATCCCAAAGCCAGGCAAGCCAAAGTCTGAGCCCTCTAGCTACCGCCCCATTAGCTTACTCAATGTTCTCGGCAAAATCTACGAGAGGCTTATTAATAAACGAGCAGTTTGGTTTCCGACCCCAACACTCGAGCATCCACCAGGTCCACCGTATCGTAGTGCACTTGTGCGCTGGTCTGCAGCGTAACGCGACGACGGGTGTGCTATTCTTCGACATAGTGTCTTCGACATAGTGCCAGATCGTCTCGTGCTCATCTTAGGAGACTTTTTGTCGAATCGCACCTTCCGCTATCGCATCGAGGGTGCACTCTCGTCCCCTCACCCTATTCGCGCCGGTGTCCCTCAGGGTTCCATTATATCTCCTCTAGTATTCACGCTGTTCACCAGCGATATCCCAAAGAGTAAAAAGGCTCAGTTGGCTCTCTTCACCGTCGACACTGCCGTTTACTATACCGGTCACTGTCCCAACGCTATAGCTCGTATCGAGAATCGAGGTCAACCCCGATAAGAGTCAGGCAGTTCTCTTCTCGAGACGTCGTCGATTCCCCATCCCCCTTCCCAGCCCGATCACTATGTACGGCAAGCCCAACCCTTGGCAGAAGCAAGCTAAGTACCTAGGCGTGATCCTAGACCATAACCTCACCTTTAAGCAGCATATTAAAGGGGTTCGCGCACGCGCCTCCTTCGCTCTTGGCAGACTCCATTTCATACTGACAGCCCGTTGTAAACTGTCACTTAAATGCAAGGTGCGCATCTATACCGTAGTCATCCGTCCCATCATGACCTATGCCTGCGTTGTATTTGCGCACGCTCACCCACGTCATCTCCATAAGATGCAGACCCTCAAGAACCGTTTCCTCAGAAAGGTCACGGGTGCCCCCTACTATGTCCAGAATATAGATCTCCACGTCGACCTTAAAATGCCAACCATGAACCAGTTTATGAAACGCTTATCCAAGCGTTTCTTTGACTGTGGCATAAAACACCCAAATCCCCTGATTTCAGCGGCCGCCCGCTATACTGCCTGACGACGCCACTAACCTCCTCTAGGAGAGCAGTAAGGCCACAAGCACTTTACACAAGCGTAAAAACCGATCGCCCCCGATGACGCCGCTACCCTCCTCCAGGAGAGTAGTAAGGCCACCAGTACCCTAAATAAGCCCGAAACCCGATCGCCGTCCTACCGACCTCGCCGCCGAGGCCCACAGCGACGCCCAAATCCTTGCCCCTCCCGACCCTTGCTCGAGCCAGACCGCGCCACTGAGTCTGTAGCTTTAAATTCGTCCCAAAATCACTCAAATCCTTATCCAGGTAGTCCCTTGCTGCCCTCTTCCAGCTACGCCCTAAGCCGAAGTTCGTACCCCACAGGGGGTGCCCTTAGCGTGTAGTATAGTATATGCTATACTTACACCATTAATCATCATTCATTCATCCATTCATGTCCTGAATTATATTATTTTATTTGCTAGCATTTTACGAATCGTTCTAAAACGATTTCTTTTATAATATCTTTAATAAAACATTCGTATTTTTTCTTACATTTTCGATTGTTGTGACACCTAAGTCAAATTATCAAACTGTCATTGTTTTTCTTTTTCTCTTTTAGTCTATGAAGATTGCTTTTTGGTTTAAATAACTTGAATTATTTTTATCAATAGGTTTGGCTGAAATATTGTATTTTCTATATAATTACGATTGTTAACTGAATTTCGACTTCAAAAATAATTATTAAGGACACGCTCAGACTCGATCATGGAGGTTTTAATACATCTTGGCTGAACACACAGGCTGGTTTTATGACTGGCAGACGAGATGTCAGAATGAAGGAAAACATAATTTTGAAACTTCAAAAATCGTCTAGAATAGATTTTGGAAAAGGAATATTTTGCCTATAAAAGAAAAGGCTGAAGCATCTGAGAGGGGATTCGGCGTCCGGGTTTTGTCAACAAACCATCTGCCTGGGAATTCTACGTCTGCACTCTGCTGAGTGCCTATCTGCCTGGAGACTCTACGTCGAGCTTTGTCGAAGGATACTGGCACTCTGAAGTGTCCCTTCCACACCTGAAGACCCTCTTTCTCCATCTCCTAATCTTCTTCCCTTCACGAAGCCGATTACGCCCACGAAGCCGATCTACGAAGATCGTTCATCCTCCTCCTCCGGACGAACCTTCCAGCTGTTCATCAAGCCTTCCATATGAACTTTAGTGTCGTGTGAGCCGTGTTTTAGTGTTTTTATAGTCCCACCTGTATTTTCTATTTCATTCATTAAACTATCTGCACCAAGTCTACTTTCATCCTTTATGTAGTTAGGATCCAATAGTTACGTTACAGTAGTAGCTTAGTTTTTAGTTAGTATTTAAGTTTAAGTCCTGGCTGGAGGCGTTAACTTATTAGGGCAACCACAGGCAAGTCCGCTTAAGCAGACGACAACCTTATATGTTGACCTGCGAGATGCCATTCCAAAAAAAAAAACGTGATTGAAAACAAAAAGCAAATTTTGTTCAGAAGATTTACTGCTGAGCTACAAAAAAGGATACAATAGACTAAAAAGCTAAAATTATTACATCTTTCTTGGAGCGCGATATTATTCACATCACACAAAACAGCGTCTAGATATCGTTTTCACTCGACTTAAACCTATTATTAAAATGCTGTAAAGGCAAGGATATATTTTAATAGTCGACATTGACTTGAAAGGCTTGACGGGTTTTCAATACAGTATTATATATTTTATTATCTCAGAACTTTTGTTAATGTAAAATAATTTGCGCCATTAGTATAAGATACGGGTCAGTGGCAAAAAGATTACCATTCACTTGTTGACTTCTTATTTAAATATGTCTATATTCATTCTAAATCGACTGCAATAAATAAGAATCGATATTGCTTGTATCTAGTTTAAGACACATATTTACAGTCTAAAATCTATTTAGTATCATATCAATTATTCAAAAGCTTTATATCAAAATATGATGCTACTATTAACATGAGCAGGACTGTTATTAAGGAAAAAAAACATCGTGTGATGTCTACTAATCATAAAATCTATTATTACGACTAAAATGTCAGCTAAATACAGTAAAAAAAATGCGCTTATTATTTAGAATGTTCAAAATATAAAAGGAGCTTTGATTTAAAGGCCTTGATTTAATATCAGCCATTAAGTTTTGACAATATATCTACTGGTAATAAAAACGTGATTTGGCTACTATGTTACTTACTTTGCTAGCATAATTTAGAAACATGTTATGCCGGTTGTTTCAGCCAGTTTGAGATAGATGGCGCTAAGTTGGCATTTCTATTTATATCGAATGGGAATTCCAGTTGGAACATATTATTTTACTATGCTTGGCAACTTAAGTCTTCGCCATGTCATCAGTCGGCTTTAAAGCAAAGTAATGCAATGATTGGATAAATATGAGCGAGGGATATCTGGTGAACAGTTTTCTTTAAATTATTGTTGAGAAAATATTTATTTGTGTCTGAAATTTTAGCTAAGTTTTATGTAGATGTTTTTAACTTATTTAACAATCATACCTATCTTATTAAATCAGAATTTGAAATGGGAAACGCTAAATGGTGGTACTTATTTATAACTTATGCCAATTTTCCATTAATATTAACAATATTAACATAGACATTCTTGTCTTCTTTATTTATCTTCTGATTTATAAAAAATCAATTGCTGTTCGTTAGTCTCTTTAAACTCCAAATTGGCTCATCAGATTGTGTGTAAATTGTTGTGTGCTCGCCGAAGAAGGTTTTAAGAGGCATTGCAACGCATTATCTAGTGCATAATAAAAACAACTACAAGATAGTATACAAAACATAAAACGTTATAACTAAACATAAATAATAATACAATTTAATGAAACTTGGCACTCGAATGTAATTAATTTCCTCTGAGAGCAACTAAGGTGTCAGTTCAAATGCTCCTCGAGATGCATATTGTAGGCATACCTCAGACGAATCTCGGCAATTAGGCAAATGCTTTTAACACGAATGTGAGTAGGGGTGTCAGCACATAAACTACGTTTAAGAGCTGTCAGTGACATATTTTTTTATGAATTATTGACACTGGCAGCTCTTGAACGCGTTTTAAATGTGCTGAACGCGTTCAGGAACATTAGTGAAATCGGCACTCAGTACCTAAATTCTAATAGCTTTGTCCTTACGTTTGGTTGGTGGTAAGTCGTTGTCGCATGAAGTGCTAATGTTATGTGGGTCCTTGCTTTATTACAGCTTTACAAGTTCAAATGAGCAGTGGTGGTCCAGTGGCATCGGCCGCAACTTACGAGGTGTAGGTCGTAGGTTCAAACCCAGATAGGCGCTTTACTTTGTGTAAATTATTTCATCACCACTGCTCTCAAAACGGTGAAGGAAATCATCGTGAGGAAATCGGCATGTCCTAGAACCAAAAATTCGAAGACATGTGACATCTACCAACCCGCACTGGGCCCGCGTGGTGGATTACGGCCCACTCTCTCTCACCGAGAAGAAGCCTGTGAACCAGCAGTGGGAACATTATAGGGTGATTATACCTACCATAAGTTCAAATTAAATTAGCAAGTAAAACTATCCTGACGCGATGGATACCGATATCTTAACAATGATAATTAAAATAAAAAGATTTGATGTTTGTATTCTGCCTAAAACCCACAGAATCCATAATTTTATCGTGCCTGAAGCCGTGTTTTTTTTTTAAATGGTCTGACTATTTAAAAAAAAAACACAATCTTCATCATTTTGAAGGATTTTGCTAATCCATTGCTTCATGGCGTGTGAGTGGATGCGTTCGAAAAATCTGTCTGTTCATCAACGTAAATAACGCAATGAATGTTGTTGAACTGTAAAAATGAATGCTATTCCTATAAGTGTGTTACGCTGTTAAGTACCCAGCTGTTGCATCTTTTCTTTTGTCGTGACATTAAGATCTTCTGTGTTGATTTAATAGAGATTTTTTAAGAAAATATCTTCAGTTTTTCTCCATTTGCAAACGTCTAAACAAACGTGCGTATAACTATTATTTTTTTCTTTAAAAGTTTGATACACAGATTTAATGGGTACTCGTAGTCACACCAGCAAAGAATATAACTACTCTCTACCACACCGGATTTTAATACGAGTGAGTGTATTTTGAAATTTTTAATTTTTCAATACTACAATAAACAAATGCTGCTTTAAATCAGTGACTAAAATTTTAAATCTGAAGACTTAATTACAAACTCGCATCTCTTTATGCACAGAAAAAAATGTTTAATAGTTACTATGAACTGTGATATTTTTCACCGCACTCTTATAATGTCATATATGGTGTAGAATAATTACCTGTGTGTCTAACAGGAAAAAAATCCTATTAGTCACACTGGTGTGACTACGAGTCCGCAACTTATTTAATATCTGTCAATGATTGTTGCTAAAAATCTTTATAATCTTGTGTGAAAGCCCTACCTACCACCATGCATTTACACCTCCCTCCCGTGTAGTACTCGCTGGCTCTGTAGTTGTGTTTAACCAAATTGCTTGCTTTGTTTATAACACAGTGTCGTTATTTACACGCGTATTAAATTGTATTTGTACTGCGTGTATTCTGACATATGGGGGGGAATAATGAGTTGGCAGAAATGGAGGGGAAAGCAAGGAGATATCTGAGAAATGCGTTCTTTATGTGCGAGAATAACGGTGGTTTGATTTTAATTTTCGAAATAAATAAGTATTTTGTGCGGTGAATTACACATTGCGATATTTTTAATTGACAAGGCTGGAATTAAAGCCAGTGTTAATTTTTTTATGCAAAACAACAACCTACGTCCATTTTCGTGATATGGCCATATCTTAAGACTGTCAAAAATGTCAATTTGTTTTAAAAATTAATTTCCCCGACTACGTCTGGTGAACTCTGGGCGTCCATTTTTTTAAATAGTTATTTTAACACACTCGTCACAAAATATTGCGCCTGTAATCTTGGAAGGGTTCGGCAGAGGTATACCGTACCGCCTTATACGATTTGAGCAACTGCTTTAGTAGCTACGTTCATATATTTCGAGACCGTCAGGATTTAAGAGCCACATAAAATGTGTTGTATCACCGAAATTCTGTAGTTTTTCCATGTAATTTTTATACTACAAATTATAATATATTTACTACAAATTCGTACCAAAAATCTGTTTTAATTGGCTGATAACTTTCGGATAAACTGCACGTTGTTAATTTTTTTTAATGGCAAATCTAAGATGTGTAGCTATCTCAAATTCAAAGCCGTACATACCCATTTTTTTGTACGCATAACTACTACCAAATCGCCATTTTTTTGTACAGCGTACGCATAACTACTACCACATTTTCAAAAATATCCATCAGCTAGTTTTCGAGTTCTAAGATGGCTCCTTATGAGGAGCCACCTTAAACGTTCTGTAACTTTTTATGGGTTATACTACAAATTCATGCATTGGACCTACAAAATTTGCTAATTTACTACTAAACATTGGTAGTATCGTTAAAATATGAGACATGGCTCCTTAATCCATACGGACATTTATATTAAGCTCTCATGTAATAACTATTTTTATCCTTCAAATAACCAAAGGAACAAATAAACATCAAACTGAGAATCTCCACTATCAGTTTCATTGATATCGGACGAACCGTTAATCAAAAACAGTACATTTGAATACTCAATAGATATAATTTACTCGACATCCTCATTATAAGGAGATGGCTTCCCAATAACAATTAAGCCCGATCGACCCCAACCGCTCCCCTCAGACCCAGACGATAACCGACTGGAGGAAAGTAAGCGAAAGACTGAAATCCACCACGTCGCCTCACTTAGACACCATCCCCGATCACTTAGTGTCAGTCGCCGACACGACGGCCGCAATCGACTCGTTTACAGAGCACGTACAATCCGTATTGACGGATTGTTCACGGGAAGTTCCGGTGATGGAAGACCATCGCTGGAAACTACCTACTGACGTACGTGACCTGATAACCGAGAAGAACGCGGCCATCCGTGCCTACGACTCCTTCCCTTGTGACGCGAACAAAGCCCACATGCGCCATTTACAGCGTGCTGTAAAGAAACGCATAGGGGAGGTTCGCTCTGAGGGCTGGAACAAGATGCTCAGCGAACTCGAGCCCACTCATCAAGCCTTCTGGCAATTACAGAGGAAATTGCGTTCCTCAGAAGAGGTCTCTATGCCTCCTCTCATCCGCCCCGACAATAGTGTCGCTTTCGACAGTCCCGTTAAGGCTGAATGTCTTGCCGACAGCCTAGAGTCCCAATGTTCTCCCAGCTCCCAACCAGTAGACCAAGCTCACCTGAACAAGGTCGACGCTGAAGTCGAACGAAGAGCCTCCCTCCCTCCCGTCGAAGACCCTGATGATTCTCTGCCTCCCGTCACTCCAGACGAAGTGCACGACATCATTAAAGGGCTCCACGCTCGTAAGGCCCCCGGTTCGGATGGTATTACCAATAAGGTATACAAACTCCTTCCTGCCCCGCTAATAATGCTTATGACCGCCATCTTCAATGGCGCCTTGAGCAACAACATCTTCCCACAAGCATGGAAAGAAGCCACCGTCATCGGTATCCCAAAGCCAGGCAAGCCAAAGTCTGAGCCCTCCAGCTACCGCCCTATTAGCTTACTCAATGTCCTCGGCAAAATCTACGAGAGGCTTATTTATAAGCGTCTCAAAGACTACACCGAAGCAAAGAGCCTCATACCCAACGAGCAGTTTGGATTCCGTAGCCAACACTCGGGCACCCAACAGGTCCACCGTATCGTAGAGCACTTATGCACTGGTCTGCAGCGTAACGCGACGACGGGTGTGCTATTCTTCGACATAGCGAAAGCCTTCGACAAAGTCTGGCACAACGGCTTGATATACAAGCTCTACCAACTAGGAGTGCCAGATCGTCTCGTGCTCATATTACGAGACTTTTTGTCGAACCGGACCTTTCGCTATCGCGTCGAGGGAGCACTCTCGTCCCCTCATCCTATTCGCGCCGGTGTCCCTCAGGGTTCCGTACTATCTCCTCTCGCCTTCACGCTGTTCACTAGCGATATCCCAAAAAGTAAAAAGGCTCAGTTGGCTCTCTTCGCCGACGACACTGCCGTTTACTATACCGGTCACTGTCCCAACGCTATAGCTCGTACTCTCCAAACCTCCGCAAACGTCTTAGGCGCTTGGTTCCGGAAATGGAGAATCGAGGTTAACCCCGATAAGAGTCAGGCGGTTCTCTTCTCGAGACGTCGTCGACTCCCTCCCCCACTTCCCAGCCCGATCACTATGTACGGCAAGCCAATCCCTTGGGAGAAGCAAGCCAAATACCTAGGCGTGATCCTCGATGAGAACCTTACCTTTAAGGCTCATATTAAGGCGGTTCACGCGCGCGCCTCCTTCGCTCTTAGCAGGCTCCAATTCGTACTGACAGCCCGTAGCAAACTGTCCCTCAAATGCAAGCTCCGCATCTATACCGCAGTCATCCGTCCCATCATGACCTATGCCTGCGTTGTATTTGCGCACGCTCACCCACGTCATCTCCATAAGATGCAGACCCTCCAAAACCGTTTCCTCAGAAGGGTCACGGGTGCCCCCTTCTATGTCTGTAATATAGATCTTCACGTCGACCTCAAAATGCCAACCATAAAACAGTTCATGAAAGCGTTTCTTCGACTGCGGCATCAAACATTCTAACCCCCTGATTACAGCGGCCGCCCGCTACACTCCCTCTCGCATTAGCAGTATTCGCCGACCAAGGCATACTTTAATCGACCCCGACGACGCCACTACCCTCCTCCAGGAGAGTAGTAAGGCCACTAGCACGCTACATAAGCCCAAAACCCGATCGCCCTCCTACCGCCCTCGCCGCCGAGGCCCGCCGCGACGTTCAAATCGACGCCCCTCCCGACCCTTGCTCGAGCCAGCCCGCGCCGCTGAGCCTGTAGCTTTAAATTCGTCCGTTAATAATACCAATCCTGATCCAGCTAGTCATTTGCTGCCCTCTTCCAGCGACGCCCTAAGCCGAGGTTCGTACCCCACAGGATATTTTGTTTCACAGTTAAGAGAGCAGTGGTTATGAAATTAAATATGCAAAATATAGTGTCTGTCTGGGTTCGAACTCACGACCTAAAACTCGGAAGTCGGGGCCGATAGCACTGGGCCGTCACTACTAAAGGCTCCCGCAAACTGGCGCCACGCGACAGCGCGAAACAAAGGCACCACTCGTCGCGCAACACGCGGTGCCTTTGTGTCGCGCTGTGGCGTCGTCGCGCCAGTGTATAAAGCAATAATAATGTCGGCTATTTTTACTTCCCAAAAGATTTATTTTGTGTGCGTTTTAATATTTTTTCTGAAGCTTCGTTGGGTAACCTTTACAAAAAAAGATTAGCTGTAAGTACCTAAACTCGACTCTGCTTACGATTGATCAGTACCTAAACCTCTGATTCGATTCGATTCGATTCGAGTGAATATGTTTAAATTTCCACTTTATTGCAGAACTGGTACCCGCTCCGCCTATTAACATAACCTGTCCCTAAAATCTTGAGGTTCGTAAAAATGGTACATAAATTGTAACCGGTCGGCTCACCAATTAGTTTTAATTACGAAAAAGTGTTGTAGCCTTATCAACACGAAGGAATCGAAGTATCAGGTTACCATTTAAATTTCTAATGCACAGTGCGCTATAATCGGGACCAAATTGTTGAAAAAAAGATTTAATCAGGGCAAAATTCAAATATTTTAGGTACACAGTAGGCCAAAGATTCTGGATATAGAGAAAAATAATAAAATGCACAGTGGTTTGAGATTGAATCTGGACAAAATAACGTCATCTGCATTTAAAATACATTTTGTAGGAAGTTTTAATTGTCGATTGATAGGTATTTTAATGAAGTTTCTGCATTTTGTTATCTCTTTAGTTTTGGAAGAAACGGGACGTAATTCAGCTTATTACTTACTTACACTACGGGTATGTTGAGTGGGAAATGTTAATATTAGGTCTTTACCAATGAAATTGCCGTTTTACGATACCGGCCATTTGAAACGTTATTTATGTATGGCTGGCAATGAACTCTAAATTCAGCTGAATTTTATTAAAAAATATGAAATTTTTATTTCAAATTCATTCATTTGTTTACTGATTAGTGTTTTATTTTTACTATATTTGAATCTTTTTCATCAATATGGACACGATAAAAATGCGAGTAATAATGGAATACGAGTTCCGTCGCGGTAGCAATGCCGCACAAACGGCTCGCGACATTAATTATGTGTTCGGAGTGAACACTACAACGAACGCACGACTCGTTATTGGTTATTGGCTCGTCCCCGCTACTCTTAAACGACAACGCTGAAACTAATAGGGCACAATAGAAGGTCTCTAAGCCACAAGAGCTAGGGTTGAAAGTTTTTCGTCATCCACCTTACTCACCAGACCTTGTGCCGACAAACTCCAATTTTTTCATCCAAAATTTGGACTACTTCTTGGCAAGGAAAAAATTAAATACCCGAGAGGCAGTACTAAATGCCTTTGAAGAGTTTGTTTGCTCTCGTACACCTGACTTCTTCAAGAAGGGCATTAAAAATAACCACTGCGCTAGCAGAGATGCATCGATAGCCTAGGTGCATATTTTGATTGATTTTGACTTTACCTTTCTGTATAATAAACGGCAATTTCATACATTTCGCCAGTTATATTTAAGTCCCATGTAATAGGGTGCGAGCCTATTGTCATCAACCGGGCACTTATCCAGACCCCGGGTTGCGACTGAGAAATTCGAAATTAATTGTCGGTATGCTGGAAGATATTTCTTTAGATATAAGGATCACCTTTGTACGTACTTTTCTGTTCTCTTTATTTTTCTTGTCTGTATACATGTGTGTACATAAATCGCTATATAAATAAATAACAGTTTGTCCGACCAGGGAACCGAACCCAAGACCTCATGTGCTTTCGACCGTAGGCCAACGAGGCATGAGTTGATAAGACTGTAACAACTTGTACAGTTATTATAGGTATCTCTCTGGGTTAGCCAATAACTGTTTACTATTTGAAAAACGGCACTTACAACCCATATTCTAAGTCGTAACCTTGAAAGCTACTTGACTCACAACTCCTTCGAGGAGACTTTAAGGCGTGCCTCGGAAGACCCTCAAAATCGGTATTCATAGTCGCCAGATTAAGGAAATTATGAGGTTCCTCGAATGAGCGTGAGTCGAGGTGATACGTCGCGAATACGTCAATGCTCAATAAACTCTTCAAAAGACATTATGAAAATCTGATAAAAACGAGTGTTTAGGTTACTTCCTTGTTGACTACCTCCAGGAAGCCCCAAGGTAGACGTACCTTACATTTGACAGTTGGTTTCTCAACTCAAACTCACCACGACTGAGGAATGTTTGAGGAGTAAAATTGCAACTATGAATTTCAAACCGCTTATGTGATGCTGAGTCAAGTCGAAGAAGTCATGAGGATTTGACATAAAATAACGGTGATAAACATTCGAGTACAAATTGGTTTAGTTACAAAAATATACCTACGATTAGGTACTATGTTATTCAAAGAAGAATGTACGAACGACATCAAACAGCATTTCGAAACCTTTACAATCTTCAAACATAACACTTGCAAACAGAATTTTCCATTAAACATTTCTAATGACCACACAAAAAACTGGAACATAAAACCATAATGTTGATTTTTTTTATGTGAGAGAATAATGTTTTCATTACAGAAATTATGTTTAGAATAATGTCCATAATAAGGTCTTTCTTTATTAAGAAATGCGGAGGCATGAGGAAAAAGTCTTGAGAAAAGTTTTAAGGAACCATGCGGATGGCTATAAGAGTAGGCGAAGACCAAAGAAACGATGGATGGACTGTGTGAAAGATGATGTGGCTGGAAAGGGGGAGACTACCGAGATGACTGATACAGAATTATGGAAGAAAAGACATCTGGGCAGACCCCAAATAAATTAGGCAGACTCCAAATAAATTGGGCAAAAGAATCTTTACTTAGGAATAAATCTTGCGAAAAAAAATCGGTTGTCTTGACTGTCAAATATTCAGTACATACCTATCTTAGATCTTGTGTTAATCGATTCATAAATTACTTTCTTTCAAACGACGCTAAATTTATTCCTGTGCTTTCATATTAAGAGACATATGGAAGCAGCTGAAGGAACTAAATCAAAGAAGTCGTCTCGTTTATTAATACTACGCACAGTGCTACAAATACGGGCAATTTGTAGCTGAAAATAAAAACAAACTTTATTATAACGCGGGTGAACTATCAGTGTCGAAAAATGTAATAAAACAGAACATTACAAAAACTATGAAACATACCTCATAAACCTTCGAATGAAACGCTTAACAAACTCGTATCCAAATGGAAAAAAAAAATCATGCTTCAGATATTCAGCCTTAATTTAAACTAAGAAATAAATTCGACTTTACACCGTGCACATACAGATCAGAATGTCTCAAAATCATGACGCTAATTCAAATTTATAACATATCCCCGAAATTATAAAGTGAGTTTTCGTTTGCATTACACAGTGGTGCACTCTGTCGAGACTTGGGGGAAAAAAAGGCAGCCATGCTCTGCGGACAAATTTAGCGAGAGACGACGAAAAGCGGGCAAAAAGTGTGCTCAGACGTTCGCACCCCTTTTTCAAGGTAAATTTCCAGAGCACATCAGGAATTAAAATAGGTATGAATGTATTTATTCGAGAGTATTTTTTTAAAATGTTGTTTATTTTTAGCGAGATATGGTAGTGGAACAACATTGTGTGATTACTGATTGTTGTGCTGGAGAAATGTTGTTAAATAAATAATGTAGTTAACTGAAATGTTCCGAACGAATATAACTAGTCTTGCATCACGATAACCCTGGGAAGTCAAATGTGTGAAAATGTATGAAGACATTTTAAAGGACAATGCCAGAAACTCTATAGAACTTTGCCCCACTCAAATCAAAAAGTAATTTACAAGCCTGCAATATGCAGCATCTAGCTTATTTATTACTGTTGACTAAACATTTGTCCTAATGCCTGTAGAACTTGCGGTTTCTGTTAAAATCTTAAAACCATAATGACATTGATTATGGGTTAGGTTCAGTTTGTAACTGTTATAAAGCGATTTAAACAACATATACGTTACGCATTATCATAATAATTATAATCGTAATATGAGTTTTTGTCTTCCAGGTATTTAGAATATTTTTTTGTTGTGTATCATGCGTAATAAGTAACGCAATAGGAAATTCAGGGGTTGAATTTCTTTTATCATTCATTTATAATCGGCAAGTTCTACTGTAAAACACCTCCCGACCCTTGCTCGAGCCAGCCCGCGCCGCTGAGCCTGTAGCTTTAAATTCGTCCCAAAATAATATCAATCCTGATCCAGCTAGTCATTTGCTGCCCTCTTCCAGCGACGCCCTAAGCCGAGGTTCGTACCCCACAGGGGGTGCCCTTAGCGTTGTCGCTTAGTTTTAGTTAGCATTAAGTTTAAGTCCTGGCTGGAGGCCTTAATTTATTAGGGCAACCACAGGCAAGTCCGCTTAAGCAGACGACAATCTCATAGGTTGACCTGCGAGATGCCAAACAAACAAACAAACTACTGTAAAACAGTGTATTATGAAAAGGTCCTTTAATCATAACAATTATTTTCATTAATTGACATTTCCTGCAAATAGCTGGGGCAGGATCTAGCATTGTCATTTCCGTCTGCGATAGCGTTATACCGTGCCCGTTTTTTCTTCCATACCTACTTTTTATGGACGCCTACCATAATATCGTCACGTTAGAAATTATAAAAACGCACATTAGGTAGTTACTTATATTTCTTAACTTTCTTTTTTGGTTTTTTTTTTGTTCGAAAATAGTGTAAAATATTTTAAGGCAAACAGGCGCGACACGACAGCGCGACACGCTCTTTGCGTGGGACGCGGTGCCTTTGTGTCGCGCTGTCGCGTCGCGTCAGTGTTTACGAGCCTTTAATCGTCAATTCACCGCACTGAGTCGTGGCATCCCAATCATTCGCCCCTACTCAAGCCGCGCCTCGTGCCGCGTGCCGCTACCGCGAACCGCTCGGCAATTTCCGCTCGCTTCATACATTTTTGTATATATGTTCTTACCGCTCGCCGCCCCGCGCTAAGCTGTTGCTGCTAGCGGCAAGGTCGTGTCAAATGTTCAAAGTAAAGGCTTTTTCAAAATTATTTCATAAACATGAAAAAGATATTTACTAAGAAAAACAAAAAAATAACGTAGAACAGACAAAAAAAAAAATTGTTGCATATTTCTCAAACATTTTAGAGTTTACTATCATATTTCATGTAATGAAAATAAAGGGAATTCAAACAAAAAAGAAAAATTCCACTGAGCCGTGCATTTATTTGTAAATTTTATTCAAACTGCAAAATTTTGTGGTCATTCGATTCAACTAACATCAAATGCATTGCTGTATTTGTATTGAAACTTCTATGTATTTTGTTGCCGCGATGCGCTATATTGTCAATTTGCAAATAAATTGTTTCATACCTTTTTTGTACTATGTAATAAAGTTGTTGTTGTTGATTAAAAATCCACAGGCATTTGCTCCTTGTTATAAAGTTGCATCTAATTAAGCTAGATGCCAGTTGCAGCAGAGAAAAAATGGTAGCCTTTAATCTTCTTGCAGCTTCCTTCATTTTACGATATAACTTTTTCTCCGTTCTATACCAATATGGCTTTGTCTTTCCGAAGCAGCAATGTCATCGACCCAACTTTCCATATTAATTTATTCATGGTTGAGTGTTTTTTCAAATTTTTTCAAAGTTCAAAGAATAAACTTATTAAAAAATCATTCGTAAAAAGAAAATAATACTTATAATGGTTTCAAAAAAAAATAACGCTGGTCGCAAACGCTACTGCTGAGCATGGGGTCCTGATTTCTATTCCCGGGTCGGGCAATCTGGAATTTCTTAGTAGCAGCCTAGAGTCTGGATTTGTGCCCGGTTTATGGCAATAGGCTCGCCCTATTTATATGGGACTTAGACATAACTGCCGACATGTGGATGTAGAATAGGGTAAACCTCTGCCTTAACATTTGTGGATTACTGGCGTGATGTTAACCAATCTATACTAATATTATAAGGAGGAAAGATTTGATTGTTGGTTTGTATTGAATAGGCTCCGAAATCACTGGACTGATTTGAAAAAATGTTTCAACCGCATCCTCAGAACTGTAGCGGGGAGTTTCAGCTCTCCAAATGTAAAACAGTTTGTGAGGAGGGTGATTGGTACTAACAACTAGATAATAAGTTGTTTTAATATAATGTTACTAACACTCTATGGATTCTTAGATCCGACATAAAAACATTATTATTATTATTAGAAGCCGACATAATTGTCTGATGAAGATAGGCAACTTTATTTGTATTTTGATCTAAATCCACGCGGACGAAGCTACTGACAAAAGCTGGTAAATAATATTTCCGTTGCACACGGAATTCAGTCTTCCATCGCGCCATATTGATTCGTCATTCGATTGTTTTTGTATCTGAACTTGCTAATTTTAAACGTTTATTTATCCATCACAATTCGGTACAGGATGCTTTTCGGGAAAACAAATAAACAAAACATCAATACTAGTGGTGTACTCGGGTTTTCTGGCTGATTCTCGAAAATAATTCTTGAGGGTAAGCAAAAAATGAACCTTTTTCAAAACTGTGAAATCAACATTTGCAGACTTGATGCGTGTCGTTAACTTACCACGATAAAACAAAACTATAAATAATTCGATGCTATTTATTTAGGGGTTATTTAAGAGTTGAGCAAAATCTGCTTCCAGAAGTAAACTAAATTGTTTTGACCCTGCAGAAGTGTAGATAATTTACAATTTAATAATTTATAATTTATCTATATTTCGAAATAATTATCAATCAATCAACTAAGCCTATCACAATCCACTGCTGGACATCGGCCTCTCCTAAGCTGCGCCAAAACACGCTGTCCTCCGCCATCCGCATCCACTCTGTCCCAGCCACCTTTTTAAGGTCGTCGGTCTATGATGATAAATGATAAATGATTTTATTTTCTGTAAATAGGTTTGTACAAACACTTTTACACGTCAATCATATTTTAAAAACTATGTGAGATCGGCATTTCCTATCTGACTACTCTGAGAAGAAACGCCGAAAAAAACTCAGAGGTCACAGTCTCTTCTAAAGTCCAGACATACTCTTGGTCAGGTCATGTGAAGACCATGTGGATTGATATCTGAAATGGTCTTTTGAGGAAAGAACCACACAGAATGAGTGGACCTGTCCAGTCAGTGCACGCATTTGTCAGTTGTCATGCAGCTCAACACAGAACTAAATCTAGCTGGGGAGCGTCCCACACTACGCTTGCCGATAGAAAGAAAAGAAAGAAAGATACGCGGTCTCCACTCCAGGACTCGTCTGCTCCACCGGTCATCGGTCCTTCGATAAACATGGCCAACCCACTGCCACTTCAGCTTGCTTACTCTGCAAGCTATGTCGGTACTCCGGTTCTTTTCCGAATAACCTCAAATAAATAATTTTGGATCTCACAAATCAATCATTTTTCAAACAGGTTGACTCCTCATGTGCTACAGTGATAGGAATAATCCTTAAAAGCTCCCACAAAAAAGCGCGACGCGAGACCGCGTCACGCGGTACTTTTGTGTCGTGTCGCGTTAGTATTCACGAGCCTTAAACAAAGTACGCGCTGAGTATAGTTTATCAATCTCGGCGGATTTTGTTCAAGACAAACACACAGACCAACTTTCGTCCGTTTGTATATTTTAGACTCCTAAATCATGAAAATTGTAGTACAAGGGGATTACTTAACCGAGTCATATAGAGTTAGACATGTTTAAAACAAATAAATATTTCTAAAATATACGAAATCAGATTCTAAAATAATGTATTTGTAGGCCAGCGGTCATCCGCCATTATTTATGTTTTGCGAACAAAGGATTTTGCCGATAACTCTTAGCTTATGTTTTGTTAGGCGTTTTGTGAAAAAATTGGGGATTTCCGATATTAATTTTCTTCAGAACTTCGGCATTACAGAATACGAGGCTCAAATTATAGATAAATGGGACAGAAATTGTAAAAAAATCTGTAACAACTGTAAACTTATCGTTATCTAGAACTTGTCATGAAGTGTTGAACTTAGACTAGAATAAATTCTTGTTGACGTTCAAAAGTGCCATTTAGGTATTAAATGTCTATTTGAAATAAATGCTTTGACTTTGACTTTGACACTTTCACCTCCAAAATACCTGTCGAATCTAATTGGCTCCACGTCTCTAAAAGTTTTTTTTTTTAATCATAAATTAAATTTCTCAGTAGCAGCCCGGAGTCTGGATTTGTGCCCGGTTGATGGCAATAGGCTCGCCCCCCTATTACGAGGAACTTAAACATAACTGGCGAAATATGGCTTTAGTGTAGACCGTACACATCTGTTCAACCCTTCTGGGAAACATAGTTCGATGTCATGTTGTTACATTAAAAACAGTATTTTCCAATTACCAACCGTCTAATTTTTGATGAACCAAATAAAGTAAAAACGGAATTTTAAATCACTTATCATTATTTCAAGAGGATTGTTGTTTGGACGAAGGAGATTAATTATTCCATGTATTCTGCACACGAATTTGAGCTGTAATTTTAGTTGGTTAAACGCTAAACTCCTTTGTACCTTTAATATATTTTTAGGTAATTAGGGACAGTAGTAGAAAAGTAGATTAGAAGAAATGTTGAAACAATTGAATACACTTTTTCTTCTTTAAAAATAGAATAGAAAAGAAATGGTTTCTATCGCTTGAAGCGAAAGAATTATCAATTGGAATTAGACGGAAATAGGTAATCGTTTCTTGAGATTGGATCTGTTTTTGGGTGGGATAGGAAAAAGGAAATAATAAACTGTTTCTAGTCGAATTTTATACAATAATACCAGTCTATTATTATTCCAATGCAGGCAAAGGTCTCTTCTCAAAATGAGAATGCATCAGCATTGATCACCACGCTTGCTCAAGACGGATTGGCGATTTCAGACTTATTCCAGGTTTCCTCACGATGTTTTCCTTCACTTTGTCAGTAATGTTCAAGATAAACTTAAAAAGTACTTATAAATTGAAAAAAGTCAAGTTGTTATTTGCCCGGATTTAAACACACATCGTACATGGGAGGCGAGGTCATATTCACAGGGCCATCACATTTTTTGAACAAACTGAAATCGATTTAAACCAATTTTCTGTTTATTGGGTTATTGACTTCTTGAAGTGGTTCTTCGAAAGCGAATACTTAATATCTAATCGAACAGAGAAATACTGACTACCCCATTGGAGCCCTCAAACAATACTAGCAAATAATGTTGTTGCCAAAATACGTAAAATACCAACAAAAATCTGGCAACTTGTTAGTGATTTGTCGTCAATTTTAAGAACAATCGTCAAGTTCGTTCAGTATCTATTGGTTGTTGGCAAAATTATAGAACGACTCTAAGGTTTGCTACTGAAAGATTTGCACCCCTTTTTATTATTACAACATATTGATTTCTGCTACATAACGTCTCATTATGAGAAAGAAGAAGAAACATGTAACATCATAATTCTATTTATAAGACCTTAACGTACAGTCCGCGAGGCCAAAGCTGAGCTTTGCATTTGTGTGAGTGCACATGTGTAGGTGTGACGTCGACCTAGAGCGCGATTGGTTTAACCAGTTTATACAATCGGGCTGAGGCGCTGTGCGTCCCTCCATTGGTGCGATTGGTAATCACTCGGACTGTACCATGTTTTCAAGCAAATAAATATATTCTATTCTATTCTAAAGTAAGCGGGTTTTGTAATCGTTTAACAAAATCATCATTATCTGCCTACCCTTTTCTAAACTATGTTGAGGTTGGCTTCCAGTATTTTACATGGAGCGACTGCCTACCTGATCTCCACAACCCTGGTTAATACGATACCCCTTGGTAAGACCGGTTGTCAGACTTTCGGGCTTCCGACGACCCGTAACGACTGTCAAAGATCCACGAATGACAGCCGGGACCAACGGCTTAACGTGATTTCCGAACCACGGAGGGGTCTTGGTTTGAAAAGATGGTCACCCATCACGGACCAACCGCAGCAAGCGTAGCTTAACCTGATCTATCGACTCGTGCGGCGGTTATTACTTAGCCACAAACAGGGACTTAAAACAACGTCATAAATGCTACAGAATTATAAGTGTTACATTTTGAATTGATAACAGAATTAATTACGTAACACTTATAAATGTGTTTTTTCAAAGTGTTAACCCAAAACAATTACAAAAGTGTAACAGTAATATAATAACCGATTTAAAAGTTTTAAAGGTGTTATGGGTAACGGTAAGCGGCGTTACTAAAATAGCCGCAATCCCGACTGGATTGATGCTATTTTGGCAATGCCGCTTCTGTCTGTCCGCCGCGCGTTGTTGCGGTACCATACTTAAAACTGCTTATTTCTGTTACAGTTATTAACACATGTAAAAGGTTACACTTTGATACTGTAACATTATTGTATCTGTTATGTAATTGTGTCTCTTTTAAAACAGTTTTAATAAAGTGTCAATATACCACTAAAAGTAATGACACTGACAGCTCTTAAGCATAGTTTTTGTGCTGGTCGCGTTCAATTTCATTGCTGCAATTCGCCAAATTAGTATAAAAATGCTTTAAAAAGGTCAAAGGCCCATCTTATTTTTAACTTATTCAGTAAAATGCCTCTTCTGAACTTAATTTGAGATGTATTTTAGTATCCGTTCTTGTAGTTCATTTTGTAGTTCTGTTTCCTTAAAACCGATGTGTTTCATGCTCCACTTTAGTGATATCAAACACATTGTACCTCTATCCTCCCACGCGCATCTCTAAGTCGATGATTAATAAGTAAGAAATAGTGCGATGCGTAAACTGTGAGAACACGTAAGAAGGCCAGGTAAGATTGTGAAATTATTTATATTCTGGAAGAGGTTACTGTTAAATTCTGTTTCATCTGGCGGTAGATTTTTAAAGTCAGAGATATGTTAGCATGGCCTTTGATCGGAAAAAAGTGCAATGCAATGTTGCGTAGTACTTTTTTGATAAACGCAACTGTAGGACGTAGATCTTTTTTATTCCTTGCAGAGAAAGCTAACTAGCTTGGAAAGCATGCATAAATGACGGGTCTTCACAATAGACCATTTGACTGTATTTTGTTAAATTTGAAATTAGAAACCTTGAAAAATATTACGCCACAGTAAAAATATATTTAACTAAAAATGGCGAAGTTCTATGCGTTTTAAAGCCGATGCTAGACAGAGACGGCATTATTAGCATCTGAGCGTCACAACACAGGAACGCCATATTAAGTTCGCGCCAATGATCGTTTTGCCTGACAAGGACAGAAGAATAATTTCAAAAGTGGGTAACTTCTGCATTTTTCCACCTATGTTATTTTTTTACTTACCGTTTTTTTTTTGTGTATGGCATCTCGCAGGTCAACCTATGAGGTTGTCGTCTGCTTAAACGGACTTGCCTGTGGTTGCCCTAATAAATTAAGGCCTCCAGCCAGGTCTTAAACTTAAATACTAGCTAAAACTAAGCGACATCGCTAAGGGCACCCCCTGTGGGGTACGGACCTCGGCTTAGGGCGTCGTTGGAAGAGGGCAGCAAGGGACTAGCTGGATCAGGATTTCTTTGATTTAGGGACGAATTTAAAGCTGCAGGCTCAGCGGCGCGGGCTGGCTCGAGCAAGGGTCGGGAGGAGCGTGTATTTGGGCGTCACGGCGGGCCTCGGCGGCGAGGACGGTAGGACGACGATCGGGTTTTGGGCTTATGTAGTGTGCTGGTGGCCTTACTACTCTCCTGGAGGAGGGTAGTGGCGTCGTCGGGGGCGATATTTACTTACCGTCTATCACTCTATCTCTAGGGTATGTCCCGAAGTCCTAGAAAGCGGAAATTTGATATGCAGTCTAGCGTTTACAAACAACAACAAAACAAAAATACGTTCAGCCTCCTACTTCCCTTAAAGAGAAGTGCAAGTCTTTTTGTCTTACGGATAATCGCTATACCTACTTTCCTTTTGAAACACGCGTTTGATGAAATAAAATCTTTCAAACTCAAACTCAAATCATTTATTTGAATTAAACCCTTAACAGGCACTTTTGAATTGTTAAGGAGTCGGTCAGTCAGAAATATGAAGCTAGTTGCCCATTCCAAAGCGCAGTAGGTACCTATGGAGGAGCTAAATGATCCGACACACGCGCCACCGTCAGCGAGACATTTGAGTGAGCATGACATACTATCAGCCGCCAGGGCACATTCAAGTCAATCTATGACATTACCCGGTAAATGGTAGCTCTATAGTACAAAGTACTCTCATCTGTGCAATGCATTTTTATCAGTTATGTAATCCCCCAACCTATAATATGCCTGCCTGCATAGTGTGCCTTTCACAAAGGATTTGAATTTCGCCTCATTCAGTTGCAGTATGTGGGGAAATTTTATTATAACATTTTAGACAGTACCCCATGAAAGATGAGTCTACTTTAGCCAGTCTGAAACCTGGTTGAACTAATAGGTCCCGATTTCTAGTACTATCATTTGTTTACTATGAAGTAAATATTAACCTACTTCTAGTTGTCGTATCGAAATGAAACTTTATTTGTAAAAGTAGTTTGGATGACAAAACACTAACTTGGTATCCTTAAGTTGATCTGATGATGGAGCCAGGAGGTGGATAGTGGAACTCTTCACTGGCTACTAGTAAACCCCTCAAGTTTGGAGTCATATGATTCGTTTTTAAGAGCACTTGCACTTGCACTTGGTGTCGAGGGTCTGATTTGTTTTGTGAGTCTAATAGATTGCACTTGGTGTTGACGGTCTGATGATGGAGCCAAGAGGTGATAGTGAACTTTTCAGTGGATTCTAGTAAACCGCTTAAGGCATAACTTAGTTTAGACTTATTAACTAAATGAAGAATATAAAATATAAGTACTAGACTAAAAAGGAAAAAATTAAAAAACGCAGTATAAAAAAACAAAAAAATACGCTTTTGTCAAGCAAATTTAAAAAAAATTGCAGATTATTGCATCAAGCACAAAGTAACTTACTATTGCACCGAGTGCCTGATTTAGAGACCGAGGGCAATATAAATTACTTAAGGCGAGGTTTGTTGGGCAAATTTATATTTAAATTTGGAACAAGTAGAATAGAAACGAATAATACGTACGTAAAAAAAAAGTATTGATATCTGCTGGCTGAATAGAGCTAATTGAGATTGGCACCTTTTGGTGCGATAAAAAAAAACTGTGCAATAATGAAATTTCATAAATTTTTATTGCTCTAGAGCATTAAAGACTCGCTTTGTACTGAGTTTTTAGTGTGATTGTGATGAAATTAAAGCATAGTTGGAAGAAAATAATTAAATTGACTTGTCAGTTCTTCTTTTATATCCAATGAGTAAAACAAAACTCATACTTATTAAACTATCAGCGGTCTTTGATCCCCCAAATACCACCTCAAATAATTTTATATCCATAATCACGGCTGCGGAGTTTAGCTAGCTAATTTAGTTTGACCCTGTATAAGATCTTGGCCTATTACAACACATGTCATATTGAACATTTACATCCCTTCACACATTCTGATTCAGAGCTTCCTGTGGCCAATTTTGTCTCACCATGCCGCTGTGGATGTCCGGATGCCAACGGAAGCATTATGTGAAATATTTACGACATCAAGCAAGCTAATAATGGGTAGTAATTATATTACCATCCTTCGTCCGTAAACCTTTTCGCTGCTTGTCTAGACTAAGTGCGCACGCGGCTCCGCTGTCGTGAATTTTGACATGTCTTTTTGTCTATGTTACAATCAACTGTCGCTATGTAAAGGCGCTCCCTCATCCAGATCACGGAGTGCCTTTCAGTTTCTCCTTTTATATATAGAACTTCCCGAGCATTACAGCGCGCACTACTGTAACACCGATATTTCACACCAAAACCAAATTCCATTTCCATCAATTATTTTTGATCCATGGTACTTATTTCTATAGCGTAGATGAAGGCTTTGTGATGGGCTGAAAAATAACAGATAATTGAAACCAGCAGGGTATTTTGACCTGTCTTGCAGGTTTAAATTATCTCTATTTACTAACTGGCAATGGACGACTCGCGCAGTCTACTTGCAAAGCTCTAGCCGCAGGAATGCACTGAAAATAAGTGAAATAAAACATTCTCAGGGCTTTTCAAAGTGACCGCAAAAAAAAAGAGATAATACATAATTAACGATATCCCTTCATTAACTTTTCGCACACCCAATAATAGATTCATAATTAACCAAACATTTGCCTACCATCTGGTAAAGGTTAACGTCCACGACACCAAAATAAATCTAATTATAACCGTGAATAATTTAATGTGGTAACAATTGGTTAAGATCACCACGTGGGCTATAACTATCATGACTCATTGGGAACTAAATATTATCAGTCATACGGACTGTTTTGACATTGTGAAATAAATTATGTCTATGACGCTAGACGTTTTTCGGACAGTCGTTTCAGGTTTGTACTTGTTTCAGTTGGATTATAGAAATAAAATGAGGTATGTTGAATGGGTTTTACAGCAACGAATAATGGTAAAATGTCTGTGGTTTGATTTTGGGTGCATTATCACAATCAGCATTTTCACCTATTCTTTTAGCCATCGGCTACTTGTTTGCGAAGTTATAAATTCTTAGCGTTGACAGTTCTTTCCTCTCAGATTCTGTTCTACCATATGTGTTTGTTTGTGTTGCGGTTCTTCGTTTATCACAACTTATGTCAATGTACTAGTTTAAATGTTAGAGTAACCTATTTCCCTCATTGACGTTTACTAGTTACGTAGGAGGGCGTAGGAAAAGTAAATTATGTACAGCTATTTGGTTTTTATCGTTATTTTAGTCCTACTTTCCTATATTTGAATATCTTTCCAGCGTATTGATGAGGTGTGGACAGATTTGAGTTGATGAAAATTATGATGCAAATCAGAGACGATTTTGTGGGTGTATGTAATGAAAAATGCTAGTTATTTGACAGATGAGTATCCCATCTGACATTCCCCTCATCATCGTCAATATCTAGGCGTTTTTAATTATGAATACCATAAAAAGTAAACCATTTTTTGTCTTTCTCCAAAAAAAAAAATGCACTTTTTAGCTGAAAAACAAAACAGTTAACTTTAACGACATGTCAATACTCTAGAACAAACAAAATATCTGGAAACCCTTCGACCGGATACCGACCACGTGTTACCCTGCGCACACGCACATTTCTAACAAGGGGGCGTTTTCTAAAAATATAACACAGAATTATAAACGCAATACGTTCTCGGTTAGTCACTTCGCGTTCACCACGATACGCGGTCCCGAAATCCGTGTCCCGAGTCCCGAAAACGAACCCGATTCTTTTGTTTGTCAACCATGGTCTTAAGTGTTTGAATTTCGAAAATCGAATTTTAGTTTTGTAGTGCTAGTGTGGATTTTTTTCGAGTTTAATAAGGTGAGGTTTTATTACTTTTATCTGTATTAATTTAAATTGTTTCATGTGTGCGACAAACTATTATTCGCAATATTAAATTAATGAGAAATTGCGTGAAAATTGTGAACAAACCTAATTTTCCTAACACACAAAGTGATGTTATTTGCGCTGAAAAAACCGGGCTCCGACCTCTTTAAATTTCTAAATACGCACAATAATAAACTATTTTCAGAGTTATGTGTAACAATTTCTCACTAAAGATACTTTCACATTTTCAGTCTGAATTTTATATTTTTCTAGTAAAATACTAGTTTTTCTTCTTTCAATAGAATTTTTCGCTTTTATGCTCGTCTATAAAATATGAATGTCGGAAACTTAATGCTTATTTGGCGCCGTTTTAGCGTCTACGGGACGCATTTATGTCATGAAAAACTCTGGTAATAAAAAACTGTAAGTTACTTTGAACAAAGAAAGTCTGAATATATGAACTTGGTATGTTACTATGTTTGTTATAATAATATGAAAACTTTTTGAAGATTTACTTTGCTCGTGAATATAAAATATTCATCTTTAAATTTCGTTAGTAATTCTGTGAATTTCAGGAGTCATTGATGAAATCCATCATTCTCCATTTCGTGTCTTGAAATGTAATCAAGGATAGACTAGTGTGCCGTTCATTCTTTTGTAAAGTCATAAAATCGCACAGAACCGCAAGCATGGTGATTGTGGCAATATTCTGTTTTTGGATTCCGTACCCAACCGGCGCCTACGGAACCCTGTAGTTATTATCAAGCCTCCGCTGTCCGTCCATCCGTCTGACTGTCGGCGGATTGTATCTCATGAACCGCAAAAGTTTATTTCTATTGTCACTGTTACAACAAATAATAAAAATAAGACTGCCGCGTTGATCTACTGGTCGTAAGAGCTACTGCTGAGCATGAGGTCCTGGGTTCGATTCCCAGGTCGGGCAAAGTGTTATTGGGTTATTCTATCTAGAATTTCTCAATAGCAGCCCGGAGTCTGGATTTGAGCCCGTAAGATGACAATAAGCTCGCCTCCTAATACATGGGACTTAAACATACCTGGCGAAATGTGGGTGTACTATAGGTACACCTCTGCCTAACTTCTGGGGTTAGAGGCGTGATGTTATGTGTTATGTAATAAAAATAAAATAAAGTTATAAACTAAAGGGGGTTTACAAAAAACGTCTTTTTTCTTTTTTTTTTGCAGCGAACTCTATCTCATGAACCGTAATAGGTAGACAGTGAATTTTAGACAGAGTGTGTATTCCTAATGCCGCTTAGTATAATAACAAATAATAAAAATAAACTAAACTAAAAAAGGGGGTATACATACAAGAAACGTGATTTTTTGTCGTTTTTTTTTTGCCTCGTAGAACGGAACCCTTCTTGTGCCAATCCGACTTCGACTTGGCATCGCACTTGGCCGGTTTTTGTAACACCCTTTACCGTAGGTAGTGATAATGTAAGTGCGGTGCGCCATGGGGATATTAATCAGCTGATATTATGACCACGATGATTGCACTCTATCTCTTTTTAATTAAGCGTAAATTCCTAGAATACGCCTTATTACCGAGACTTATTTTAGAATTTTTGACAGTTTTTCCATACTAGAACTGTCAGTAAGTTTGAATCCACGGATAAAAATGTAGCCTTAGGTCAAAGGCTAGTTTTTATCCTGGATCGCAGACAAAGTAGCTGGCAATAGCTAGTTAGTAATTAAAACGATCCATTTTCAGCTTGAATTGAGCGGTAATGTGTTAAACGCTTATTGTTGGATACAAATAGTGGTAAACGTACGTGTGAGCAATCACTATTTATCCTAAGACAACCAAAACCTTCGATCCTCGTACACTGGGTAAATATTATTTGAAAGGGTATACCTTTACATATTGGGACTAAAGTTCACTCAATAAACAGGGGGTTCTAAGGATACTATTAAGATATTATGTAATACCTATATTGCGTTTTTTGGAATGGCATCTCGCAGGTCAACCTATGAGGTTGTCGTCTGTTTAAGCGGACTTGCCTGTGGTTGCCCTAATAAATTAAGGCTCTCCAGCCAGGACTTAAAAACTAAGCGACTACACGCTAGGGGAACCCCCTGTGGGGTACGGGCCTCGGATTAGGACGTCGCTGAAGGAGGGCAGCAATGGACTAGCTGGATCAGGATTTGAATGGTTTTGGGACGAATTTAAAACTACAGGCTCAGCGGCGCGGGCTGGCTCGAGCAAGGGTCGGGGGTACTATATTGTGTACCATTTCTTTGCCTTTTACTAACGACACGGCTCAATAAATGTCTTTTCATTATTAACTAACCCACGTAGTCTTTCCATTCTGAGATCTGCTTATTTCACGAATGAGAATGAGCATGAGCAATTCGTGTTTCACAATGATATCGTCATATTAACACAATGTTATGAAATAATTACACCATCCTTATTATCTAGGCAACCATCTTTTTATTATTGTGGGTACGAACAGTGTGAAGTTTTTATTGGTATGTTTTTGTCTATTATTTACTAGCTATGGCCGCAGTGAAAATAGTTTGGATGTACTTTTTTAATTATAATATAATTTTAAGAATATGTTGCGGATTTTTTTTACGCAAATTGAACTTATGGTCAAACGCTGAAACTTAATCGCTATTTCAAACGTGTACCTTGAAGAAATTCCATTATTAATTAAACCATGTAAAAGTTACATCAAAAGATATTGCTTATCGTTTTTGAGGGCATGTTGAGAACATATTTTACGATTTCGTTATTATTTTAAAAACATACATAAAATCTAGCAGTTCAAACGTTCGCACCGACGAACTCGCACTGTGCCCGCGTGGTGGATTACGGCCCTCTCCCGCTCACCAAGAGTAGGCCTGTGTCCCAGCAGTGGGAACATTACAGGCTGATTATGCAAACGTTCGCACTGCCCGGCCAGTGGAGACAAACCGCACTACAAGAGGGCTTAAATTATTTTCGATTTACTAGGTTCGCTATCTGCAAAAATGGTATTAACATCGGCCAAGTAGTTTCTTCTGGAAAATTATTTGAATAAGCAGACAGTCACAGGTATTGGTAGTAACTTATAATTTAATATATGTTATTTTAGCTTGAAGAGATATGAGGAACAGGGTGTAGAGTTCACTCATACTCTTGGAAAAGGGAGGATCCTCCGACTAGATGGATGTCGTATCTGGTGGGCAACTGCCCGACGATTGATTTCGGGAAGTTGTATATATGCTAGCTGCATGGTAAACTCTGATTGCGCGATGCAGGATTTGTGTGACGTCAGTGTAATGCGTTGTTCGCATGTGGCGGTGTATATGCCGCCACAAGCTCATGCTATGACATGCTTGGCCTTACTTAGAGCAGTGGTAGTCCAGTAGTAAGGGCCCCGACTTACGAGTTGTACGTCTTGGGTTCAAACCCAGTCAAGTAACCCACTTGGTGTAATTTATTTCATCACCGCTGCTCTCATAACAGTGAAGCAAACCGGTATGTCCTAGAACCAAAACTTAAAAGACAGAAGACATCCATTAACACACTAGACCCGAGTGGTGGATTACGGCCCAATCCCTGTCAAAAAGAGAGGAGGCCTGTGTCCCAGCAGTGGGAACATTATAGGCTGATAATGTTAACATACTTTATATGGTCAGCCTATGTTCAGTTAGGGACTACGTTAGAGTAGAAAGGGTTATTATACCGACTTTTGTTACAATTCTATGTTTGAAAACGGTTTATGTCAATACACACTACCTGATATTGCTCCGTTTTCTACACGTTAGCGCATCGATATATTATATTTTGTAGGTATACAATTGGTCGCAACGTGGTGCATGATTCTATACATTATTGGTCTACGAGGCATTTAGTTTTATACGATACAGAAAGAGTATTAATGCTAGAGTTTAAGTGAATTGAACTTAATTATAATTACAGTAAGGCATGTATTTAATCGAACCTCAAATAATTCCCATTTTAGGACTCTAATATAATGAATGCGCCTCATTTCGTGAACCTCAAATATGTAATTCCTATTTTGGGATCCAAAAAATACATATAGCCAAGTAAGTAAGCCATGCCATTGCAGCGGCACGTGTCGTTTCGCTCGTTCGGCTCGCGGCCGGTTGGTTACAGTTCTAACCTAAACTAACCCAATATTTCGAGGTACACGAGCTTACTGCTACTGGAAGAACAGTCCAAAATTAAAGAGAGACCAATTTTTGAAATAAAGTTGTGCATCATTATAAATAAGTTTTTAGACGATCAATTAAATATTTCCCTTAAACTAAAAATTATTCAAAACCAAAATTATAAATATAGGTGCAATATTCTATCAAAATTAAAACTTGTCATTTGAGGCAAAACTACAGCAAAATGACGTTTAAAAGTAATAAAAAACAAATCTGTCGAACAATAAAATAAAATATTTTTATGACAATACGTAAATTATAATGTAAAGACGTTTCCGCTAGCAAATGTTCACATAAAATAGTTGACGTTTTTATTGTTATTTTCCGTTTTCAACCTGGTGTAGGTAGATAATGATATTTTGTTCTTTTTTCTGTGAATTGCAGCGCTTTGTTTTCTATCTGGGTGGTGTTTGTAAAATTCCGTGTGTTTTATTTGTTACAATAGTTTTTTAAGCGCCTTACTACACAATATGTATTTAATTGAATGTTAGAATTCTGATTTTAGCCTTTTGCTTTAAAAATTAAATCATATTTTTTTCTTTATTTTCTGATCAACTCAGTAGCGAAAGATATATTTGGTAAAAAAATAATACTAATTATTATATCTTTCGCTACTGAAAATACGTTTCGGTACAAAAACAACACAAAAACATGTTTTTAGACGAAATATTAATTAATTATTAAAGAAAATTTTACGCAAGAAGGCGCTTGTATTTTATTTAACTTGCCCATTAGAAACATAAAACAATCAATGATTTTAAATATGTAAATTATTGTAGATAATATGAAACTAGTTCAGTTCGTGGTATCGTGACATTTTATCTTATTTAAAAGCAGTGTTTCTAACTGAATTCGTGATAAAGATCTTGAAATACATACCTAAGGTGGTCAACCTCTTTGTACATGATCACGGATATTATTTTTAAATCTATATAATTTGAGGATTATATACAAGATAGGAATGCTTGGAAACATGATGGTCCAGCTCCATAGGACAGTCCAGTCTGGACAAAATCATTCTGTTTGCTAATTTAATTGTATAATTTGTTGTTTTTACTCAACTTACACACTGACTTATTCCTAGTTAATATTTTAGGAAAATCATATACTTTTACTGTTTTTAAATATGTGAGCACCATGTACCTATCACGTGATTAATTTATGTCTTTGCTCTATTATAACTTTTTACCAATTATGGTATAGTATTATTTATTCTTGGTGCATCGTCTTCACATATAGAAATATAATTAATGTATCAAAAATATTGTAAAACATTTTAAAAGAGTAACGGTTGAGTTTCTTGCCCCTTCTTCTCCATACGAAACTTCCTTATGGAATGGGCGCCTAGAATCAATCCTATTTTTAATGTAAAATTTTACGTCCAAAAGTGCCTTTTTGCCTATTTGAAATTAATGCTTTGACTTTGACTTTGAAACAAATTGATACCCTACGTAAATTTTTTAAGATTCATTTTCATATAACTGTCAAAGAATTACAGTTGTGATTTGATTATACGGACATTTTATGTTGGTAGAAATTTGCTTAACAACTAATTACTTAAAAATAAAATTAAAAGGTATGTAGAAATAAGTTATTTATAAGATAATATAAATTCATTAAGTATAATACAATCTGTTGACATGCAATAATTAAGGCGGTGACCGCCATACTGAATTTATTTTGGTAAAAACCATCATCAGATTCACGTTTTTTTTTTACAAATTATACATGTTATGTTTGACTTGAGACACAAGATTGAACAGCACGCACAACTTTGGTTATTCTAGATATGTAGTACAATGGTCCATACTTAGCCCACATGTAAAAAACTTCAGCACTAAATAATTCTAGCACACAAACCTTAGACCCAGCAGTAAAGAATTCGCTGTTTACTTCACTGTCTTGTTAGTTAAACTTCAGGCTTATTGTGGAACAAAGTTGCTTTCAGAATGACATCATTGCAATTCAGCTAGGGTTCACCGGATTATCAACGCGAGTAATTTTTTGGTCTTCTTCAAAATTTCAAACCTTTTTTTTTGTTTTAATCAGCCTGATCGCCCAGCACTCGAAATCCCTATATTTTTTTTTTAATTATGCAGAAGTCATTGCACGGGTCTTGCTGTAGAACAGATGAATAATCAAAAATAAATAGCAATAGATATTGGTGCACTTTTCCTTTTTTGCGTTTGTGTTTACAGCAAATGAGCGTTTTACATTCTTTCTTTTCTTTGTACTCATGTCAAAAGTCGTGTATTGGAGCAAGGAATCGTCATTCCGGGTGTGCCCGTTTGTGAACTCGCCTTCGGAAAGTATAGAAATGTCATTCCGAACAAAACAGTGTTACAGAATCAGCTTGTCGTACTGGACACAGTAGGACATGTTACTATCAGAGACTTAAATTAATTACATGGGGTGGCACGTTCTTGCGAGTTATGTGCTCATTTAAATGTAAAGTAAAGGCGTAGTTGTATGTTAGGGCTTTGTAGTTTTGATGTTAAAGTGTTAAGAGACGATTTCTCTTGAGCTTTTAAAGTGTAGCGACCTACTATGCCGCATTTACGAGGCGGAATCTACGGTATTTATCCCTACAGTGCTATTTAAGTTATTTATAACAAATCAGGCCAAAATGAGTTCGCATGAGAGCGTAACGCAGCATTTTATTGGCACTAATTTTCGGGGTGAACTTATTTTTTTGCAAGCGACATTTCATAAGCGTTCTACCAACTAATTTAAACTGAAGCGAAAATTCTGTCACCGTAATCTAAAATGTAGCACTGTAATCTAAAGGATCCAAAAATCACGAAACGTATGTCAAAGTTTCGGCAACTCGTGTTAAAAACCCAAAATAATTTATAAAATTAAATTGAAAGATAGGTTCCATCAAAATGCTGCGGAGCAAAGTTTGTGTTACATTGTTTCAGCTGAAACCTGAAAGTTGGCCATTTGTTTACCTTTTCTCAAACTTTTAGGTGATGCTAATGAGGACTGTACGGCTTAATGGCTAAGTTGGTTCGCTTCATTAACGCTTTTTTTTTACGCTTCTGAATAAGGCAATTTTTGTTAACAAAAAGTTCTCAACTACAAGTAAAAGTTTGACAGTGGTGTGGAATTGTAAGGAAGAATAAAATCCTATTATTGTTTTAAATGTAAATGTTTGGATGTTTGTTACTCAATCATTCGAAAACGGTCAAACGGATTTGGATGAAATTTGGTACACAGATAGTTTACTTTTAATCCTGGTAGTACGTTCTTGTGTGATACTTGGCAACCTACACCAGGACGAAGCTGATGGCAAAAATTATTCAAACATAATTTCTATAGTTAAGTAGGATGTGTGTTTTCATCTGTTGCAATACTGACGTCAATCGTAATAAATATTTAAAACTGCGAAGTTCTATTTTTTTGTAACCATATTGTGTTATAAAGAAAATCTCAGACACAGACGGACTAGAAATTGATCTTTTGAAGGTTCCTTTAAACCTTCAAAACCACATTACTCTCTAGTCTAGTGCGTGAAAGCCTAAACCTACATGGGCACTTATGAAACGTCAGAAGCTAGGTGCACGGTTCCAATTGGTCGTTTCCTATGGAGAAGGGTCGGCTGAAACTCCACGGTTACTCTTTTAAAAATAATAAGCTTTTACAATGTTTTCAAATTTAAGTATGGGAGGACAGTTTGGACTGTCAAGGTACTAGGTATCAAAAGCCAAAAGATATTAAACATATCTATGATATTTTTTGGCAAAAATACAACAACAAAAAAAACCCTGAACAAAAAATCATGATTGCACTCAACGGTGCCGAATATCTTGTTACAAATGCCTCTAAACTAGTCTAAAAACCACAAAAATTTGGTAAAATCCTGCCAAAGGACGATTTCCCATTCTGAAATTTTCTAAAGTGACACAACATAACTATATTTTGGTTTGACAGCACTAAGATGGTACCGAGTTAATAGTTTAGTGAATATGGCAATATTACCATTCTGAATTTTGCGTTTTTCACCTAAAATTTTGATTGTCTAACTAAATCTGAAAATGAATCTGCCTATTTTTAATCGCGATTAAAAGGTGTGGAATAATATTTGTTGTCGTGAACTCACACCTACACCTCGACTTCAGACTTGCAAAAACAGGACTGTATATTTTTTTCATTTCTTTTGCGTAAATCTCGAAAACGGGTGTGTCCTATTTAAAAAATTATGAAAATTTCGACCCTTGAACTAAAACTCAACATGTAGGTTATCTTTTTTTTTATATTTTCCATACAAAAAGTGAAAACTTCCATATAAAACACGTCGAGGCTGCCCCCATGCGCGCCTCCGGCTCTAACAAAAAATCACGGGGTAGGGTAAACACGCTGCAAAACTAAAAGAAAAAAAAATATCACGTGGAATCGCGATTGTCAAATTCCATTTTAGTTGTGTCAAAATTATTTAAAACAATTTGTTTTGCAGAATAGCTTTAAGATTCTCATATTCAAAAGTAAGGAATTTTAGTGACAGTTTAGTTCGGTGTGCAAGAGAATCGGCACCATTGACTCCAAAACTAAAATACTTCACACTAACTTTGAGAGCACAAAGCTCTTAGAACATCATTAGAAGCTGTTACGTTCGCCCGTCTGTCTGTCTGCTTTTGTTTTAACATTCCCATCTATATCGGGCCGATCGTTGAACTTTAAGTTCCCTTGTTGTCTTGGCTGAACTTATAAATAATTATCTGCATGCTGCATCCTCAATGTTTTTGTTAGAAGATTTTGACATGCTTTTGGTTTCTCATGGGCTGCAATTGGAGCCAGCATGTAAGTTGTTTTTTGTGGCAAGTTCAAGTGGCAATCACTTTGAAAGTGCTTCGTATTTCCACAACGACTTTCAACAGGATTAACATAAGCTATTCGGTAGCTTAGGAGAGTCATTCATCACACATTATTGACAAAATCCATATCGCTGATAGAATGCCCATTTTTCAAGATCCTCTGAGGCCACACCTAGGAGTGTTAGATTTATAAAATCCAGCGCGAAAGAGAGCAAATATAGCCCTCTCCCGACCTTTGCTCGAGCCAGCCCGCGCCGCTGATCCTGCAACTTGAAATTCGTCCCAAAATCCAAAATCCTGATCCAGCTAGACCCTTGCTGCCCTCTTCCAGCGACGCCCTAAACCGAGGTCCGTACACCACAGGGGGTGCCCTTAGCGTGTAGTCGCTTAGTTTTTAGTTAGTATTTAAGTTTAATTCCTGGCTGGAGACGGCAGACGACAACCTTACAGGTTGACCTGCGAGAAGCCATACACAAAAAAAAATAAGAGCAAATATAGGTAGTTTTGCGACGATTAGCAAATTCTTTTCTCGCAATGGAAAAATATTGCTTTAAGACACTTCAAACTACAACCCTTTTCGCTTTGTCTTTCACCTAGACCCAGCAAATTTTATGGTATACCATGTGCATATTTAATTGCAAAAGCGGCAAAACCGTAGGGTGCCTTCTATGCATCAGTGCATTGCGGCCGTCAAACATTCTCAAGATCAATTTAACTGGCACTATAACCCTCCAAACAGGAACGCAACGATGCTTAACAACTGAAATAGTTCTGTTACTATTGTTGGTACTTCCTGGTGTGAAATCCTTCACAAGTATCTACTGCAGAGCTTGCTAATTGCTTTATAAATGTGGCTTATGTCTACAGTTGGTCTGTTATTTAACGTAGAGTTAATGGCTGGTGTAATTAGATGATAATTTTCGAGGGTCGAATTAAATTGTGTGCAATGCGGTACATAAAAATGCACCTTTATTGACGTTGACGTAGCATAAGCATAATTAGACTATAACGTGCCCACAGCTGGGACACTGACCTCTTCTCTATGCGAGTTTTCCGTAATCCAACACGCGGTCCTAGTACGGGTTGGTGTATGGCACATGTGTTCGAAGTTTTGGTTTTAGGACATGCCGGTTTCTCCACGTTGTTTTCATTCACTGTTTTGAGAGCAGTGGTAATGAAATAAATTGATAAAAGCGCCTGCTTGAGTTCAACCTTTTGACCACAAGCCCATGTTTGCACGGACGTAAAAAAAAAACAAAGCGACGCGCCTGTAGCGCTATGTACTCTGTTGGATTCTCAACGCTCGGCTCAACACTGAGATTGGAAAATCCAGTGCACGATAAAATCGAGCTGCGATAGTTTTACGTCCGGGCTAACGTGGGCTAAGACTCAGTCCTAGTCACAAACACACACTTAAGACTCATAAGTCCACCACTGCTCTCACTAACAATTTTTTTTGACATTTTCACGCTATATTCTTAGCAGGGTAATCATAACTCCCTATTTATTTAGCAGTTGTGAACATATGTCAGACGTTCTATAACCAGCCGTATCCGTGGCGCCACATACCTACGTAACACAATAGTGTTTATCTCCATACCATTACGTTTTTATTTATTTTTAAATGTACATTGTATTCGTCTTCGTCGTTCAAGCGGTTTTCCGGTGTTTAAGCGGTTTATTTCATGAACAATTATTGTTTTGTGACTTTTATTTAGTATTAAAGCTTGTTGACTGTCTCGTTGGTCAAGTAAGCAGGAGGTCTTGGGTTTCGATGCCCGGGTCGGGCAAAGTGTATTTAGGTTTTTCATTTGGAATTTCTCAGCCCGGAGTCTGCATTTGTGCCCGGGCACAAATAATATAATACTACGTAGCCCGGGTGATGGTAATAGGCTCGCCCCCTTTACAGGGGAGTTAATTATAACTGGCGAAATATGAGTGTATCCTTATAGGTGCACTTCTACCTAAACCTTCACGAAATACAAGCGTGAAGTTATGTTAGTAGTGTTACAGCACTTTATTGTTTTAGCTCTTTGATCGTGCACAAGCGCTGCCGTGTTCCGGAATCTAGCTCTTCGCCCTTGACTTCGTTCGTGTGGATTTCGTACTTTCCTTTTGGAACTTCAACCCCCCCCCCCTTTTTAAAGGGTTATTTTTAAATTAATAATCACGATTTTAATTATTTACTTGGATAAGTTTTTGTACCAAGTATCAAGTCTCTCAACCGAATTAATATTCTGTATATTCTGCATACCCCAATGGGTAAAAGGCGAGAGTTTATGCATGTATGAGATATTTCAGCTTAGGGCTTATTTCACAAATGAAACTGAACGCGAACAGTGCCATTATTTTCTGTGGAATATTGAAACTGACAGCTCTTGAACGCGATTTAGATGTGTTCGCGTTCAATTTCAATGGTGAAATTGGCACTTAGTTTCTGGGATGCAGTGCCTCAAGTACTGCTGATGGCCTTGAGCATCGGTGAATAATTTCACCGAACCTAAACCAAACCTCAACTTTCGTTTACAAAACAACAGATACGGAGCCATTTTGTAACTCAATCTGCAATCCGTTTAGAGGATCAGCAGACCACCTGCGATGCCCACAAACAATATAAAGATGGTAGGATAAAACATAGAAATTATTTAACATTTATTTAATAAATATCCAGATTCGGAGCTGAATTATAATATGATTATTTTGGACAGATCATGAGAATATGGTGACACAGAAATTTTAGCAGATTTAATTTCTGCAACATTGGTCCCTTCAGAACGTCTGTTTTCACTAGCTGAAAATGTTTTGACAGATATATAGCCGTAATAGGCCAGATCCAGTGCGTCTGTCTAAATTATTATTTTTGAAAAGTATAAATGGAGGGAATTTGTAATTTAAAATTTGTTTTATACTTTTCAAAAATAATCATTTGGACACTCATGGGTTGGCCTATTAGGTACTGCTATCAATCAAAGTATTTTTGATTCAAGAGATTTGAACCCACGGCAGACGGCGTCCGTGGCACACTTTGTAATAGACACAGTAAACATATTATGTTAGAATAAATAATTTTGCATGCATACTGTGCTTTTATTTATTTTTTTCTAAAATTACGATACTATCTTCCGAGATCTAGTAAGATGGATTCAATGCAATACGATTAAGATCGTGAATCGATTCACGAGTTTACGATCCGTAACGATTCAGAAGATCGATTCTAAACAAAAAAATCGGGCATCCTGATGGCTGAAAGATAATTTTTTTTTTAAAAGGATAAAGATTTGTCAAACATTTGGATGAAGTGACGAAACATGTTATGTTATTTGCCACCGACATTGCTGGACTGTCTTGACTTATCATATATATCAACAAAACCTAACCATTTCTCGCATAAATGTTAGAACTCAATTACTTAGCCTAAGTACACAACTACGTAGTAATTCCTCACAAACACATAAACATTCAACATTATTCTTTTACGTACAAAATAACACTAAACTTCATCTAATAAAAGTAAAACAAATGAAAGAAATAAAAGATGGCGGACGTAAAAAAAACTTCAAAAATGTATGTGATGATCTCGTGGGAGATGATAATTAAGAAAAGTACAAGTAATTATAAAAAGGAGGCGTTGAAATAATATTTGTTAAGACCATGTGGCTGGAAGATGTCAAGCTAATGGAAGTGACAAGGGTGTTAGTTTTGAGGGGAGCGGAGTGTAGTTTGATAGTTGTAAAAGTGTTATGATCAAAGGGGGTGTGTTATGAGTTGTTTGTGTTAAGAGTTGTATTAAATTGTCTTGTTAAGTTGGGGTTGTTAAGACGATGAAAGGAAACCAGAAACCGAGTATTTTCAAATTAACTAAAATTGTACTTATGATTTAGCTCAATTTAATTAATTACATCACTGATAAGCAAATTTTCAGTACCTTCTTTGAAAAATGATTTGCCGTAATTTATTATTTATTATTGTTATCATTTATTTATTCAGACTACAAATGAGGTCCATTGTGTTAGTAACAATCTTACTTAGCCAATGTTAATACTTAGTAACTAAAAAAGATCTTGTCCTATCGGCTAACGCCCACACAAGCGGACTGGGACTGCCACGCAATCTGCGAAGTAACGAGGTAGATCTCTTGCGCCATACTGCATCAAAGCTGTCAGTGCGCGCGTCGGCAAACATCGCCGACGCACTGCAGAATCGTGGCAGTCGCAACAGCACCCTGAACGTATTGTTATACATGAATTTAACTCTGAGCACCTTATGATTCGTAATAGCACTGATCTACATAATTATTTATTATTGATTAAATAATTGCCCACATTGCAACACTTTTAAACAATTTCAACACGTTAGAACAAACTCAAAGAATTACAATCAACCGCAACGTATTTCCAAATCGTCACCTGATCGACACTCATACTCAAAACTGTCACATCCAGATAGCGTCATATTATCAATGTAACTGACACTGCCACACATGGCTGGTGTCAGTCCATGTGTCTCGATATTGTCGCTCTATAATGTAATGTATTTTTGTACTTGAATGTACTAACATAAAAAATTTGATGAATTAAAAAGAGCTCTTTAAGATAGGTTAATGAACTTATTAATCATAGAAATTATAATTAACTGTCTGTTGTCCGCGACTTGGTCTGCGATCCAGTATGAAAATTTGCCTATGTCCTTCTCCAGGTCATAGTCTAAATACATGTGGCGGCATCTACACAGCTACATGCGAACAACGCATCACACTGACGTCACACAAATCCTGCATCGCGCAATCAGAGTTTACCGCGCAGCTAGCATATACATATACAACTTTCCGACATCAATATCTCTTCATACATATATTCGAATATGCGTATAAATTTCGAATCCGTTTTGGTAACAAACAAACAAACTTACTTTCGCATTTATGTTATAAAAGTTAAGATATAAAACCCTTCAGCAAGATGTGTGGATGACCTATAAAAAATTGCGTGTAAGACATTATATCAGACAGAAATCCGAGTCGGGCGTTTTGCAAGCCCTTTTCCGGCGCAACATTTGCCATAAGGACGATAGCTGAGGACGATATGCTCTTTGATATGCAAAGGTCTCTGTAGCACCATGAAACATGAGGCTTCAGGGTCTAGGGCAAATCTCGAATCGAACCATAAACAAATCATCCATTCCCGATACTTTTTTGCCAGAATGTAGATCAGGCTCGCAAAGATTTTGATAGCATGGTATGTGATCACCTCACCTAAGTTTTCACGGTAGGATTTATGCAGAATAGATCGGCTGCACTCACTTCGACAGACAATTGCTTTACCGTCGTATATATATCATAATTATTTTAAAAGAAAACAATGATGGCGCGTACACTACCAACAAAACTACATATGCATGGTGTCCCGTAAAACACAAAACTTTGCTATGTATTTTAAAAATTATGGCATAAAATAGGCAATTTATAAAAAAAACAAGAAAATCTACTGGCTGTGACAGTCTTTTTACTCCTGTTGCTACAAAATGTTACTTTATTTTTTATTATGTAATCCTTTTTATTGCTTCTGAAAACCATTGCTTAAAATTTACTACCAACTGCTCCAGTCCAGAAGAAAATGTATTTTTTTTTACTATTATGACTTGACTTATCCTATTCCAGCTTAACGTCGACTTAAGGGACACCCTGTATAGTGCTACAGAGATCTTTAGACCCTAATGATGTTGACAATAAAATTGTCACAGAAATTGTATTCATGAAACCAGATGGCGCCGTTAGTTCCAATTTGACCACGCGCCACAAGAACCTAATAGCGTACGTAAAATAGGTACACTATTTTGTCCACAACGGACTTGTTTGACAACTTTAACAACTGTTTTATATCAAGAGTGTGCACTGTCAGATATAGATATACGCGCAAATTCATTATAAAACGTTTAATATCAGTTCTGAGTCTCTGAGTTTTGGCAAGAGCCTCCTCCAACCTTTCTAATTCTCCCTGTTCCTTGCTTGTTTGTGCCACAAAACAGTGGTAACGGCCACAATTTACTAGTTATAGGTCGTAGGTTCGAACCCAGACAGGCGCTTTGCTTTGTGTAAATTATTTCATCACCACTGCTCTCAAAACGGTAAAGGAAAACATCGTGAGGAAACCCGCATGTGACATCTACCAATCCGTACTGGGCCCGCGTGGTTGATCACTGCATTCACGGACCATTCTCTCTCACCGAGAGGCCTGTGTCCCAGAATATGTAATAATGTTCTCTGGGACCATAATAGGCAGATTATGAATGCCTGTCTAGTTAAAGTCTTTCTAGCCGTTCACACTAAGTCATCCTGCCATCTTTTCAACGGTTTTTCCTTTATTTCTCTTCCACGCATAAGTTTAAAAAAAATACTAAAATCATGGATTATCTAATTTAGTATTTACTGCAGAAACGTAAAAGTGTTTTTAAGGTAACTATGAATGTTTAAATAAGATTATTATGATAATGAACCTACGATTAGGTGTCAAAATATAATTTGTGAAAAGCAATACAGTTATAAGGATTATAGTAATCCTTAATTATGCTCATCCATAAATTTCAACGTTGTTGAAAAAATTATGTGAGGTTTATTTTTTGCGAAAGCTTAATTATCAAAAGAGAATGATAAATGGTTTTTTTTTCTCTAAGTAGGTTTGTACAAACACTTTTACACGTCAATCATATTTTTAAAGTTAGATGAGATCGGCGTTTCCTATCTGACGACTCTGAGAAGAAAGGCCGAAACAAACTCAGAGGTCACAGTCTCTTAAAGTCCAGACATAATCTTGGTCAGGTCATGTGAAGACCATGTAGATTGGTGTCTCAAATGGTCTTTTGAGGAAAGAAGCACACATATCGAGTCGACTGGTCCAGTCATCGTACGCATTTGCCAGTAATCATGCTCAACTCAGAACTAAGGAGCTCAACGATTCGACGAACATTACCAAATAAAGGACATTTGGGTAGGCCGCATAAATTACTCAAACTGCCAGACCATGATAAAAATTAACAACAAATCCACATTGTCTTCACATTCACAATAATTAAAATATTATAATATTTTACAAAGTAAATTTCAATGTCATTGTAAATTATACTTCTGATCTATCATTCTCCTGGTTAATCATTTTCCTGGCCTTTTATCCTTCTGGATTTTCAGTTTAATGGTCCCCTATTTTAGGTCCACAAGACAACTATGGTCGTTGTTGTGAATTGTGACATCACACAGTTATCCTATTTTGAATACTTGGTGTATATCATTTTATTGAAAGGTTAGCTAATGCTTGGCATGCGTTGCAATGCCCCTTTTTTAACTGCCTCAGAATTAGAACGTACTAAACAAATAAAAAATTATCTAATCGGTTAAGCCATTTTTGTGTTTTAGCAAGACTAACGAACAGCAACTGATTTCATATTTATAGAAGAAGAAGAAAAATTGATGATTTTAACCCTTATTTACTGTTAGCCTACATCATTCCCATGCTGGACAAAGTCCTCCTATGACTTCCAGCTCTTTCGATCCAGGACTTATGTGGACCACTGATTGTTTGTTCTCTTTTTTCGCACCGCCATCTTTATCATCAAACTCAAACTTTAACTCAAAGCATTTATTCCAATAAACCTTTTAATTTTACACCCATTTATTTTTTTGTCAAGGAGTCGGTCAGTCAGAAATATTATGGTACTTGCCCATTCCAAAGCGTAGTAGGTACCTATGGAGAAGAACGTCTAGAAACTCAATGGACACTATTTCAAATAATATTGTTACAAAAAAAATTGTTACATTATTAATTTTGATCTTAAAATATTATTTGTGAGAACGATGTAAGAAAGACGTACACGTTAAAAGCTTCCAGATTACAGCAAAAAACATCTCTACCATTAATAGTATGATTGTCAATATTTAGATCTACAGAGAAGACAAAAATAAAAGAAAAACCAACATGAAAGAAGGAAAATATGGTTCATAATGGCTTAGAAAAATTAATGTTTTTATTATTTTTATCAATTGTAATTTTTCTTACGCAAGAGCATTGTGATAATTGCCTAGAAATGAAACGCCCCCATTTCTAACAATTAGGTAGAAAGAAATGGTAGAATAGGTAATATTTTCTTTATATGTTATTATTTCCTACCCGGATTATCCCATCTGGGCAAATGAAAATTTGTGGAAATAAAATGACTACTAGGGAAAACTAAAAAAAACATTATCTTTTTTGAAGCGCCGGTAGAGGCAATAATTAATTGAATTATAGTAAAAAAAACAGCTTTTCAAATCGATTTCGTGTTATAATATTAACATTTATGTTCAAAGGATTATATAAATTATAACTACTTATGTTGAAATAACTGTAAATAAAAGTGATTTATTAGTGAGGCGGGCTTTAATTACAGTCAGATTTCTTGATTGGAATGTTGTTTTGTAACGTTCTTTGACAGAAAAGCAGGCATTTTAGATTGTAACATAAAAAAAGTGTTTGTCATTTTGGACGCAAATGAAACCATAAATATTTTTTACCTATATCATTTATGTCATAGCATGTCTCAGTAAAAATAATAATAGAATGTACAGCAATATTAAAGTACGCGTAAAATGGACGATTAAATGCCGATAAGTTATTACAAATGGTCTAACGTTATAAAACACTGCAGGGGGCTCCACTAAACAACATTAAACTCCACATACATGACATGGAAGACTGAGAACCATGAAAGCGTCGCTTGCAAAGTTTATTGTCAAATTAAATGTATAAAAATTATGTTTTTGTATTCACCAAATGTCAACATATTTCTACTGGTTTTAATGTATGAGAAGAGACTAGTCAGAAATATTTGTGGTTTTGTCGTAGAAATGCGATGCCCGGTGGAGCAGACGAGTTCTGAGGGTCAATTCTAGTATTATTTTCAAGAATACAATCAATTAACATATATTTTTGACAAGCTTTTGTTATTGATTGTCGTTGAAATGAGTTTGCGTATCGGCAAGCGTAGTGTGGGACGCCCCTCAGCTAGATGGACCGGTGACCTCAAGCAAGTGGCTGGGGAAGACTCGATGCGGAAGGCGGAGGACAGGGTGTTGTAGCGTAGCCTGAGAGTGGCCTATATTCAGCAGTAGACTGTTATAGGCTGAGTTGATTGAAGGCGCCATCTAAACCCACTTTCGCCAGGATGGGAAGGAGATGGAAGATGAAGTAAACTGTCAGAAAGTGCAACGTTGTTTCTCGTGTTGACAATAACTATACGAGATTACCTCATATCCCCTTATCAAGAATGGTAGCGGGACTGATTGCTTAACAATCCTAACATGGGCAGGACGAGTTCGTCCTGCCCATGTTAGGATTGTTAACCTCTCGTCACTCATGAAAGATGCTTTAAAGTTCCTACAGACTCGTACTTTGTGTCGCGCCTGTTTTAGGATCCTTTGACACAGGCTCAAACATTTTTAAGGTTCCGTACCCAAAGCCAGGAGCCAACTGAACCTTATTATTACTAATCCTCCGCTGTTTGTCCGTCCGTCCGTCTGTCTGTCAGCGGGCTTTATCTCATGAATCGTAATAGGTATGCAGTTGAAATTTTCACGGAATGTGTATTTTTACTGCCGCTATAACAACAAATAAAAAGAAACGTGTTTAAATATTGCATGGTGGTACGGAACCCTCCTTGTGCCAGTTTGACTCGCAATTAACTGTTTGTCATACCCTTATATCAATTTATTTGGAATCGTCGTGCGACAAGCGGAGCCTTTGTGTCGCGCTGTCGCGTCGCGCCTATTTGCGGGAGCCTTTAGGCCTCTTCTCTTATAGAGAAGGCGTAATACATAGATCAGCGCGCTTGCTCAAGGTGGATTGGCGACTTCAGTCTTTTTCGTAGGTATACTGCAGTGTGGGGATTAGGTTATCACATTAATTGAAACATTACGTGTTTCTTAAACATACACAATTAAAATAATTAATAAAAACTGACCTGACCGACGTCGTTCAGTATTGACAATTTAATAAAATTGACATCTAGGAACACTTTGAATGAAAAAAAGAAAAATGTGTTTTTAATTTTTTTCCAATTGTCTCTCCATAAGAACCTTCCTCGGAACGAACGAATTTTTGAAAAAAAAAAATGGTCATTATTATATTTAGTCCAGCCGTTCTAGAGTTTTATGCTTAACAACACATTTACTTATATTTATATGTAATTGACATTCTAGTCGAAAGAACTTATTTTTTCTTTTAGTTTTAGGATTTTATTTGTGATTATTTGGTGAAAGTTTGTGTTGAATTGCTGACTACCCTGCGTTACTTGTACCTTATTATAAAGGGTGGTTTATTTCGTGCCAATTTTTACGCTATTTATTTTGTTTATATTTATTCGAACTGTTTACTTTATTATTTTAACAGACTGTTAAAAACTTGTAATAACCGCTGTACTATTAAATGTGATGATAAACTAATCGCCACTCTGCATGCGCACGAAAAGATTGTGAGAAAACTTGGATTATACAGTCCAGGTTTCCTCACGATGTTTTTGTTCATCGGTGTCAGTGATGTCCACGTTTGAACGTGGTAAGAAAGTATATACGAATTAAATGCGAAAAAGTATCAATGAGACTTCTCATTGATACTTTTTCGGATTTGAGCCTACAATCTCGTGTAAGATAGGTAAGTCTTTAATCACTGGGCCATCTCGACACTTTTCCATACTTCAAACTATTAATTAACTAAAAATATTGCCTCAACATGGAGTCACAAAATACACACTAGGATGATCATGTTAATTAATTCGAAGCTTATGCAAATTAGCCTGAAGATGGACATAATGTAAAAATAATTAGCAGATAAAATCTTACATTAAATTAAACATAGTTTTACGATTCCAACCATTTGGAGGTCTATGAACGTTTTAGGCAAAATACAAGAAGGAACTTTTGTTTGTTTGTTTGGCATCTCGCAGGTCAACCTATGAGGTTGTCGTCTGCTTAAGCGGACTTGCCTGTGGATTCCCTAATAAATTAAGGCCTCCAGCCAGGACTTAGGCTTACAACGCTAAGGGCACCCCCTGTGGGGTCCGAACCTCGGCTTAGGGCGTCGCTGAAAGAGGGCAGCAAATGACTAGCTGGATCAGGATTGATATTATTTAGGGACGAATTTAAAGCTACAGGCTCAGCGGCGCGGGCTGGCTCGAGCAAGGGTCGGGAGGGGCGTGGATTTGGGCGTCGCGGCGGGCCTCGGCGGCGAGGACGGTAGGACGGCGATCGGGTTTTGGGCTTATGTAGTGTGCTGGTGGCCTTACTACTCTCCTGGAGGAGGGTAGTGGCGTCGTCGGGGGCGATTAAAGTAAGCCTTGGTCGGCGAATACTACTAATACAACATGGAGTCACAAAATACACACTAGGATGATCATGTTAATTCGAAGCTTATGCAAATTAGCCTGAAGATGGACATAATGTAAAAATAATTAGCAGATAAAATCTTACATTAAATTAAACATAGTTTTACGATTCCAACCATTTGGAGGTCTATGAACGTTTTAGGCAAAATACAAGAAGAAACGACGAAATTTGTAGATTTATAGGGTTCCGCACACAAAAGATTCCAACGGAACACTATTACTATGGCTCCGCTGTCCGGCCGTCTGTTAGAAGGCTGTGTGTCTTTTGAACCGTAATAAGTGGACACTTGAAATTTTCACAGTGTGTACTATTATACCCACACTAAATAATTTGGAAAAAAATCCCACACCCACACACCCTTGTGTGAGTGGGGGTGTGTGTGTGGGTGTGGGACTTTTTTTACTCATTAAAAATATCTTCCATTCCAACAAAACCGTCTATTAGTAGATGTTGTATTACTGTGAATTGTTCCCTCCCTGTCTCCACAACATCATTGTATTTTTCGATACACAATTATGTATTTAGCTCATTTTTCATTATGTGGTGGAGGAACAAAGTTTCTCTTTTATTACTATGGCCGCCATAAAAAACAAATGATCAAAATAAAGTTAAAGATTAAAGAGGATCCACATACAAGAAACAGGTTATTTAGTCAAGTATTTGTGGACATTGTACGGTAGTACGGAACCCTTCGTGTACAAGTCCGACTCGCACTTGGCTGCTTTTTTATGTCTTTAGAGACAATTTACGATTTCTGCTTGCATTTAATAATGATTGCTTATTGGTAATAAAACCACACAAAAATTAATAACACAATATTGTTATTTTAGTATTTAAATCATTTAAAAATAAAAGTCTAAGCTAGTCGCAGGAAGGTCATGAATTTATTCAAGTTTCATCCAGATCTACCAATAAAAATACACTGTATAAGTATAAAGTACATACTAACTTTATTTTCGTTTTGTTACAGATACAATGTTTACAAAGAATTCCTGAAAATCAACACAAATGTACCAAAAAACTAACATCAGTCATCAATATGCTTCACACGTATAAACTATGGCGGCACAACACAAAGAGACATTTGAAAACGGAACGCCATTTATAGGGCTGCGCGGGCGCAGGGCTGATTCCGAATTCAAATATAGAACGGAAAGGCGCCGGAAATGGGCTCGGCCGGATGTCGGCGTTCGCTTCCTGTCGTTCTTCGTCTTGATTGCCGGTTGTCATGGTTACCAAGAACAGAGGTTCGCCATGGAACCACAGGATCAGGTATGTTTTTAACTGTCGTTAAATATAAATAAATATTAAACAAATGGTTCGAAGAATGCTGCGAATGTTGCGGAACATGTGTGTTGTGGCTATGAATGATAGGCTGAGAAATTATGTGATAAGGCAACCGTGCGGTTTAAAAGAAGATTTAGTGACAAAAATTGACAAGAGTGTGCTTTGAGGCTTTGGTCATGTCGAGAGGATGAATAATAGGAGACAAAGGAGAACAAAAGGTATTTACAAGGCAGATGTGAGTGGAAACGCCGGGAGGGGACGCCCTAGGAGGTCAAATAGTGACCTTATTGGTGATGTTCTTCAGAAAGGTCAAGTGCGTAGTACACGCAACCGGCGCGCGTGTATGACCAGATGTATGAACGTAAAAGAGGCAAAAGGAGTTTGTAAGGATCGTAGCAGGTGGGGTTCTGTGGTTTCTGCCTACCCCCATGGGAAGAAGGCGTGAGTTTATGTATGTAAGGACGAATTAGGGATTCGCAAAAAAACATATGCAGGATGCATGAATGCTGGCTTTTTAGGTTTTCAGAATGATGTTTCATAAGTTTAGAACAAAAGTTAAGCGCAATTTTTTGTGTGTTCAGATAACAAAATATATCATCACGCCATGTTTCCCAGTGGAGTTAGGCAGGGGTGTACCTGCAGGAGTACACCCTTATTTTACCAGTTATGTTTAAGTCCCATGTAATAGGGGGCGAGCCTATTGCCATCAACCGGACACAAGTCCAGGCTCCGGGCTGCTTCTAGTGTTAAGATATATACTAAGTTTCCCATTTACTAAATAAGTTCAGTTTACCAATCAGACTGCAACACAAAGCATTTATTTTAAGTAAAACTATTTACAGGCACTTTTGAAAGGTCAAGGCCGAGGCGCAACCAAAGCGTAGTAGGTACCTATGGACTTATGGAGAAGAACGGGCAGTAAATTAACACTCTTATAAATTATATAGTTACAAAAATAAAAGCACTAAATGCTAAGCGTAATGACCCTAACTGACGGCGCCCGAACATGAAGCATGGATCAGCACCGTTCAGCTCAACCATTTTGAAGGGATCTAAATGTTCCAACACAAGCGCCTTCGTCAGCGAGACATTTGAGTGAGCGAGACATCTATCAGCCGCCAGGGCAAATTCAAGTCAATGAAAGACTTATTTATTACACGGTAAATGGTAGCTCCATAGTAGACAGTACTCACACCGGTGCTATGCAATTATGTAATACGAGGGAGATTAGTTTTATACAATGCAAAGACAGCTTCAACAGTATTTTAAATAGTTAATCAAATAGTTATGCAGGACAATCACATGTAAAAAACTAGCTGCTCCCCGCGGTTTCACCTGCATAAATCTCTATCCCGTAAAATATCGGGATAAAAAGTATACTATGTGTTAATCCAGATTATAAACTATCAGTGTGCCAAATTTCATTCAAATCCGTCCCGTAGTTTTTGCGTAAATGAGTAACAAACATTCATCCATCCATCCTCATTAACTTTCTACTAGCTAGTGCCGGCGACTTCGTCTGCGATCCAGGATGAAAAGAAACGGATGTCCTTACCCAGGTCGTGATCTATCAGTGTGCAAAATTTCATCCAAATCCGTTCAGCCGTTTTGACGTGAAAGCTTAACAAACAAACAAACTTACTTTCGCATTCATAATGTTAGTTAGGAAATAGGCACAACATGTAACTGTAAAATATCCAGTTTAAATCAATAATCATTAAAAAAAACGCAATAAAACCGCTTTTAAGTTAAACGTATAACGCCATTAAAAGTTAATTAAAAGTTGACATTGCTGACAGTTATCTTAGGCTAATTAATTTTATGACCTGCCTTGCTAATCTCAAAGTGACGGATTAAAATAGTTATTTTGAAAGTAAAAAGTATAGTGTAAAGTCCGACAACCAGTCTTACCAAGTAAGGCTATCGTTTTACCCAGTAACTTTTTTTTTTTGGGAATGGCATCTCGCAGGTCAAACTATGAGGTTGTCGTCTGCTTAAACGGACTTGCCTGTGGTTGCCCTAATAAATTAAGGCCTCCAGCCAGGACTTAAACTTAAATACTAACTAAAAACTAAGCGACTACACGCTAAGGGCACCCCCTGTGGGGTACGGACCTCGGCTTAGGGCGTCGCTGGAAGAGGGCAGCAAGGGACTAGCTGGATCAGGATTTATTGGATTTTGGGACGAATTAAAAGCTACAGGCTCAGCGGCGCGGGCTGGCTCGAGCAAGGCTCGGGAGGGCCTGGATTTGGGCGTCGCGGCGGGCCTCGGCGGCGAGGACGGTAGGACGGCGATCGGGTTTTGCGCTTGTGTAAAGTGCTGGTGGCCTTACTGCTCTCCTGGAGGAGGGTAGTGGCGCCGTCGGGGGCGATTAGGGTATGCCTTGGTCAGCAAATAATGCTTATGCGGGAGAGAGTATAGCGGGCGGCCGCTTTATGCCACAGTCAAAGAAACGCTTCGATAAGCGTTTCATGAACTGGTTTATGGTAGGCATTTTAAGGTCGACGTGGAGATTTATATTACGGACATAGAACGGGGCACCTTTGGGTGAGCGTGCGCAAATACAACGCAGGCACAGGTCATGATGGGACGGATGACTGCGGTATCGATGCGCAGCTTGCATTTAAGTAACAGTTTACTACGGGCTGTCAGTACAAAGTGGAGCCTGCTAAGAGTGAAGGAGGCGCGCGCGCAAACTGCCTTAATATGAGCCTTAAAGGTAAGGTTTTCATCGAGGATCACGCCTAGTTATTTGGCTTGCTTCTCCCAGGGGATCGGCTTACCGTACATAGTGATCGGGCTGGGAAGTGGGGGAGGGAGTCGACGACGTCTCGAGAAGAGAACCGCCTGACTCTTATCGGGGTTGACCTCTATTCTCCATTTCCGGAACCAAGCGCCTAGGACGTTTGCGGAGGTTTGAAGAGTACGAGCTATAGCATTGGGACAGTGACCGGTATAGTAAATGGCAGTGTCGTCGGCGAAGAGAGCCAACTGAGCCTTTTTACTCTTTGGGATATCGCTGGTGAACAGTGTAAAGGCTAGAGGAGATATGACGGAACCCTGAGGGACACCTGCGTGAATAGGGTGAGGGGCCGAGAGTGCACCCTCGATGCGAAAGCTGAAGGTGCGATTCGACAAAAAGTCTCGTAAGATTCAGAGGACCTGGTGGATACTAGAGTGTTGGGGTCGGAAACCAAACTGCTCGTTGGGAATGAGGCTCTTTGCTTCGGCGTAGTCTTTGTGACGCTTATAAATAAGCCTCTCGTAGATTTTGCCGAGTACATTGAGTAAGCTAATAGGGAGGTAGCTGGAGGGCTGAGAACTTTGGCTTGCCTGGCTTAGAGATACCGATGACGGTTGCTTCTTTCCACGCTTGTGGGAAGATGTTGTTGCTCAAGGCGCCATTGAAGATGGCGGTCATAAGCATTATTGGAGGGGTAGGTAGGAGTTTGTATATCTTATTGGTGATACCGTCTGAACCGGGTGCTTTACGAGTGTGGAGCCATTTAATGATGTCGTGCAATTCGACTGGAGTGACGGGAGGCAGAGGATCATCAGGGTCTTCGACGAGTGGTAGGGAGGCTCTCTGTTTGACTTCAGCGTCGACCTTGTTCAGGTGAGCTTGGTCTACTGGTTGAGAGCTGGGAGAACATAGGGACTCTAGGCTGTCAGCAAGGCATTCGGCCTTGTCGGTGCTGTCGAAAGCGACGCTCTTGTCGGGGCGGATGAGGGGAGGCATAGAGACCTCCTCGGAGGAACGCAATTCCCTCGAGCTCGAGTTCACTGAGCATCTTGTTCCAACCCTCTGAGCGTACCTCCCCTATGCGTTTCTTTACAGAACGCTGTAAATGGCGCATGTGGGCTTTGTTCTCGTCACAAGAGATTTTTTTCCTCAGTAACTAGAGTTCAGACAGTTCAAATAGGAAGTCGCTCCATGTAAATCACTTGTAAGCTACATCCTGTCAGGCTGAAAGCTGACCTCAACATAGTTCGGAAAAATCTAGGCAGATTTACTGAACAGCATAAAAGAGTGTCCGTTAAATTTCTTACCCGTTCTTTTTCATAGTAACTACGCTTTGGACCGAACAACTAGCTCCAAGTTTTTGCCTGACCGACTCCTTGACAATTCAAAAGTTCCTGGACATAGTTTAATTGAAAGAAATGCTTTGAGTATTTGAGTTTGCCCACTTTTTTTCGTCATTGTAAATTTTCTAAGGATTATATTGCTTACAAGTTGGGAATTCTGGAATGATCAACCACAGTTTAGGATCCCGCAATAGGATCCCCCAACGAGAATAATTACAGGTAAATGAGAATGTATAGGCAAAAGCGTTGTAAGTACATAAATTGCCTGAAAATTATCGTGTTTTTGTAATTCTCATGGCGCCTCCTTGGTGGTGAGCTTTTCAATGAGCTCCTGCAGTGGCGCCAGCTCCCGCCGCTCGATCAGGTTGAATTCCTGCACACACAGACTTTGTATTGTAGAATGGTTGTTTAAAATACTAATCGACTAAATAAGTAGTATTCAGTCATAATTGTGTAGATACATTGAGATAAACTACTTTAACCATACGACGACGGACGATTACAAAAACAATAAAGTAAGGAATAAAAATGATTCATGAATATTATTCATGAATCATTTTTAACATACGTATAGTATAGTTCGGTAGCGTCTCTGATAGTACCCCAACACACGAACCTTCGCCGGCTCGGACGTCATAGAACGCACTAAGGTGATGATGTAAATATTTATTATGCTACCCATAAAATCTTAAAAATAATCAGCTGCCTTACACAAAACTTGTTATATTTATACTTAATGTCAAAAAAATAAAAAAAACCTGTTTAGATCCTGAAAAATCTAAAACTACCATAACTCTACAAAACTAAGCACTCCGCATTTCTAAAAAGCTTTTTTGAACCCACTAATACAGTGAGTCAAGATAACTTTATTTTAATTAATAGTTAAAACGACACAGCGACACATTAACGATAGTTTTACGGCAGTTTAACGACTTTTTATTTATCAATTCTATTTTGAAAATTGGCTATAGGGTTTTTGATCTAAATAGAGATTGATGAAGGATATATTTTTTTTTATCACGCAAACCCAGTTGTGCCTAAAAAAAGTCATAAAAGCATTAGAATAAAAGTTATGATTTAATTATTAAGCTAAAGAAAATTAAATAACTCTCGTTTTAAAACCTTCAAAACTTAAGAAAAACCATGCCATTTAATCAGACCACGGATAAAATAAATCATTATGCATAAATTATAAAAGATAATAATCTTTCAAATATTTTATTATAGTTATGTAGACGCCTAAAAACTTAAATCAATGTGTCATGAATATTGATACAGCAGATTAGCAGAATCTTGATACACGAACTTATACCTATTCATAATGTAGATACGATTATGGTTTGATCTGATGTAAACATGGTGAGAAGCGGTTTTTAAATAGTTTGAATGTGTAAACAAGGTATTTTTGTTAGTTATAAAAGGTATAAGAGGACAGCGATTTGTCAGAAGAATGATTTTTATTTTTTAAACCATACAACATACTATTAGCTGAATAAAAAATATTGATTAAGTATTTAACTGTTTAAATTCGGCTATCGTATCAATAACAATACATAGTGTAAAACCAAGTCACTTTTCTTGTATGTCTGTGTGTCGGTTTTTGTTCTTCTAAACTTCACAATAGGTTTTGATGCGGTTTTCACCATTAGCCCAGGTCACATGGGCAATTTTATTTCGTCCACTGGATTCTCACCGCACTACTTAGCACTGAGAGTTGAAAATCCAACAGTGCGTTTTTTCGACGCTTTGGGATGCACTCTGTTGGATTCTCAATGCTCGGCATTACACCGAGCGTTGAAAATCCAGAGCGCGATAAAACCCCGCAGCGATATTTTTACGTTCGTGCGAACGTGAGCTGATTTAGAGAATTGGTTCCGAAAGGTTTATGTGTATAAAGACTCGTAAACACTGGCGCGACGCGACAGCGCAAGCCATCTCGTCTCGCGTGACGAGCGGTGCCTTTGTGTTGCGATGTCGTGCCGCACCTGTTTGCGGGAGCCTTCAAGCAATGCAGGAATATGCGGTAGTTACTCTCTTGATTGGAGAGAAAGTGAGCAAATAATACCTAAGTATAACTTGAGTGAACATCATCTATTCTCTCTTCCAATCATGAGTGAAAACGTCTGTAATGTACTTAGAACCATTTTCACCAATCAAACAGCACGACGTGATCAGGAGCTGACAATATTCAATAACAGTGAAAGTGACAGCACTTGAACGTGCATTAAATGTGCTTACCGTTTTCATTTTCATTGGTGAAATTCGCCCTTAGTTATTTATCTGAGCCAGATAAGATAGGAAAGGACAGCCGCATTTAAAAATAGATGCCTACGGAAATATCACTCGTGACTTGGGTAACATAAAATGTAGGGTGACTTTTACGGGGGTATTGTGGTGTCTTAAAATAAATACGTTAAGTATATACCCTGATCTTTCTGCAACGTTCCGGGAAAAAATGAGAACAAAAATATCTCCACATTACCATAACGTGCACTTAATATAGTTAAAACTCGGTTACACAAAAATTATGTCCACATAGAAGAAACTCAAGACCATATACCGGTTTTATGGGGCTTTGTTTGTCTCACTTTTCACTTATGACTCGTACTGTGCAACAGAATACATTTGAATGTATAATTGTCATACTCATTTACATTGGCATTTTGTTAGTCTGTGGACGCGCCAGCTCATATCTTTCTATTAACATCGGAAGCCGAAATTCAGTATTAATGGAATCTAAATCTATAATAGTTCGTTCACCGTACACAGTAATCTGTAAATTAATACAAATTGCTAGTTTAGTGATAGTTTAATCTTTTCATCTGGTTATCAGTTAATTTCTTGAATGCTCGGAGTGTCGTCGTGTTTTGTCGGATAACTTTCGGGTAGTCAATATAGCACCGATGTAAATAATAAAAAAGGTGCTGTTTATTCTTCAAGCGGTTTTAGCTCGTAGCTCGAAGGTAACATCTAACTCAGGGTTAATCAAATATTTCATCTTACACAACCAAGAGTTAGAGGTAAACCTAGAGTGAAACTTTTAAATATTAAGTGCCGATTTCACCAATGAAACTAAACGCGATCATCACTTTTAAACCTAGTTCAAGAGCTGTCATTGTCAATATTCCATAACAATTTTGACACTGACAGCTCTTGAACGCGTTTTAGTTGTGCTGAACGCGTTCAGTTTCATTGGTGAAATCGGCACCAAACCTACCGATGTGGGAGAGTTAAGTCGTAAAAGACTTTGTGGTATGTGAAAATTCGGTACTATATCAGCAAGCAATATATTCATGAACTCTTATAAAATTAAAACAAAAAACTTATTTTTCCTGTTTTCGTCAATCAATAAATTACGTCTCCATGGAAACCACATACAATACGATTTAATAAAAATTTAATGTTACGAAATTCAAAGACAAGAAAGTATTACGTAACGTAATGCAGTGTAAAAGAGATCGGTGTACAATTTCCGTTCATTATTCGTTCATTGAGTTTTTGTCCGATTACATAATTATCAGGGCACATGCATTGCTTATCTATAAAGGTTTCGTCGATTGAACGGCAATGTTCCCAACTCCAAAAACACTAATGTCCAATTGTAACTAACCCGGCGTGACTTTTTAGTGGCGCAACGCTTAAAAAGAGTTGCAAGACCTGCATTTATTCATTTAACACGACTAAACGTGCAAGGGGGCTTAAGGGACAGCAAACTCACTGAATAATTGAACTGGTAAGACTAGAACGTTATTCTCTAGAACAATACCATTGTTGCAACACATTTTCTTTTTTTGCAGCATCATGCTGAGATAGGAGCCTTTTGGCCTCGTACTCTTTTGCTCTCCGTTTGTGATCTTCCAGTGCGAGTCCCAATAAATACTTTTTCTTTCATTCTTTTTTTTTATTACGACATCTTTCATCTCTTTGTAAACAGCATCTATGTTACTCTTGTAAACTGTGTAATTGTAGTGAAACATTGTAAGCCGATTATGCTACTATTCGAACTATACTGACAGTGGCTTACAAAAGTTACCACTCTGAGCTCTGTTTAAAACTATGATGCTAATGGCCTGTCGTGCCACTTCTGATGAATTCCAGTTAACTTTTCAGGAAGATAATTCAAACTAATTCTATTCCATTTTTAATCCTGGATTATTTTCAATAATAGAATTATTAAACAGGCATTACATTTTTTTTTGTCAACTTTTTACCTTTAAAAAATTAAATTTGGTGATGCGGACGAATTATTTGATGCCGAATGAGATCGTCCCCGTTTTTTATATCGTTTCTTATAGGTACATACTTGCACATAACATATATATTTAAGTGTTAGCTTGTATTGTATACTGTTAAAGAAAAAACTACTACATTGACGCAATATAAAGGTCTCTGGCACAGTTATAGAAACGTCTCAACGAAGATTTAATACCAAAAAACCACGCTTATATTCAAAGTCTCGCTGCAGATAAAAACCGGGCTCGCTACAGGCTTTTTAGAAAACCACACTTAGCATGGTGCTTTCACAAGATGGCATTTGTGTACAAAGTAATGACATATGGCGGCTGAGATAACAGCGTGTCCTCGTGTTGTAAGAGATATATTCAAACAATCGTACACTGAGAAATTGTGTTTGAAAGGCAAAAATTCAACTATGCGAAACGCTCCTAATAAAACAATCATCCTCTCATAATTCTTTTAAATGATTAAACTTACGACTAGCCTACTTTAAGGCCAAAGAATCAGCATTTCTATCCAACTTGGAAATGCTGCCAGCCTTTTGGGATTTTTTTTCATCAGAAACTTTAATAAGATTAAAATTCTTGTTATAGTTTTTGATTAGCTACTGTCAATATTGGTAATGTAAATTAATGTCAGTATTTAGTAGAAATAGGGTACAATTTGACTCATATCTTTGCTGTTTGTGGTTAACATGTATCTATTAACCAACCAGGTATTTTCTAGATGTTTTATTTAGTTGCAATTTTGCATCCTACAATAGGCCACCCAGAATCCTTAAAAAAAACGAAAGGCAGAGGCTATTCGTAATAATACCATTTTTAAATCAGATGTTCATTTTTCAACGATCAGTATTCGATTTTCACCCACCATTACGAAACAAATCGGAATAAAGATTGCAAAACATCGAAACATATCGAAACTCATGGGTAAATCAATTTGATTATAACATTATCCACAAATTGCATGTGATTTAGAAATAATCATGCCACTGTTACACACAATTTTGAACCAACAATTATTAATTTTAGTCCCTTAAAGCAGTGAAGGCAATTTTGTAAATTTTCGTAATGACTACGTTTATACTATCAGTTTCGATAATAAGGCCTTGGATTGAACGATGGTTATTTTAATACTTGAACCGGTATCGTATGTATTGATTTTGAAAATTGATGTAGTCATTGCGTTTAATCTTATTAAAAGATAATCGAATGTTCGACTTCGTATCGAACTTAGCTAAATTAAATCGGTTTCCACCGGTAACTCACTCAAGTGACGATTTTTAGAGTTAATAAAAATGTTCCCGGCGCAGATCCATTTTTTTATTAGACAGTAATTTAAATTAGCTCGCAAACAATGTGGAGGGAAATTTTGAAATTGGAATGTACCTACTTTTACTAACAAATAATCATATTTTCAAAATACACTCTATCTGGCCAGCATTATTAATAAAACTTTTTCCGCAATACTTTCTGAGTGGCGTAATATAGAAGAGCGGTGGCCACCACATATTGGCAGTCATGAAAAATTTGGCAGCGGGGTTTGATTAACCTTTGAGCTCCATATCCCCGGTGAACGTAACGTTCCCTCAGTACGGTGTCAAAATAACGCACTCCAGGAAAACACACCACCTTACTTTCATAACTAACGTTTCAGTGATGTGATTCGACGGTAAATTACTGGCACTGGCACTGAAACATGGTCGCTCACAATGGGCCTTATTAGACGGCTCAAAGTCACCCAAAGGGCAATGGAAAGGGTTATGCTTGGAGTTTCCCTACGTGATGAGAAATGAAGAGATCCGCAGGAGTCTCAAAGTTACTGGCATAGCCCGAAGAATGACCAAATAAAGTGGCTGGGCACGTTGCTCGCAGAACAGATGGCCGATGGGTCCGATAGCGTCTGGAGTGGCGACCGCGTACCGGAGGACGTAATGTTGGAAGGCCTCCCACAAGGTAGAGTGATGATCTTATGAAGGCCGCAGGAATCCGCTGGATGCGGGAAGCACAGAACCGGTGGAAGTGGCGGTGCTTTGGGGAGGCCTGTGTCCAGCAGTGGACGTCTTTCGGCTGAAGTGACAATGATGATGATGTGGCTCTCACCGCTCTTCTAGGAAGCCGTTGCTTACGCCTGTTGAAAATATCCGTTTTTAGAACCAACATATCCGTATTTTGAACCGTTCAAACTAATTAAAAAATAAATATACATGTCTTGTGTAAAAAAAACAAGGCTAGCAAACGAATACAAACCCTATTGAAATCTGTTAAAGCATAAGAAAATTCTCTTCTTAGCCTTTACTGTACCTACTTTTGCCCTGTTCTAATTCTACTCTTCTCTCCCCTCAGAGTGCCATTGTCGGGTCGCGAGTGACTCTGCCATGCCGCGTCGAGAACAAAGTGGGGAACCTGCAGTGGACGAAGGACGACTTCGGCCTCGGCATGAACCGAAACCTCAGCGGATACGACCGATACGCTATGATAGGGAGCGACGAAGAAGGTATTTATGACTTTACTCAATAGATCGAACTATTCTTTACATGCTTTTGCCCGCGATTCCATTTAAACGATTCAGTCCCGCGTTCTAGGTTGAAAATTCGTACGAGCCTCAGTAAAAAGTTACTATGGCGTAAGAATCAATATGTGTTTGACCCCTACAATTTTCAATAATATCGACTGGCTAATAAAAGATACTAGTGTAATCAACAAGCGAACACTAAAGAGTAAATTAAAAACTGGAACTCCTTAATGAAATCGTCGCAACATGCAATACGTAGTTAATGATTCAGTTGTTGTTCATTTGTTCATGAACTTCATGTTCGAGCATCCTCCGTGTTCCATTCCACGTAATAAGGGGCGAGCCTATGTCACTAACCGGGCACAAAACAAGACTCCGGAGATTATGTAAAACCCATCAAATCTTTCTCGACCTTAGCTTTTCTTCTCTTTTCTCGAGACATGATAGGCTCAGTTGCGCTTGGATCAACCAGACATACGAGGCTGCAAATAGGCAGAAATAGGAACTAGAAATTATTCTCCAGATAATTCTGTCCACAACCATTCCGATTTGCAGTAGAAGAAGCTATTCTTTGGTCGAGCTTTTTCGTAAAAAAGCTTGCAATTTATCTGATTTTACCCAAAATAAACGTAAAACTGAAATATTTAGCACAAAATTTTCCTTATTGCAATAAAAGAAAACATTCTCTTCGGTCATCGCTACGCATTTTGGCCATGACTCAGATGTAAATAAAAACGCACTTTTAAAACATAGCAACGTATGTCAACGACGTGTTTTAAACTTTATTGTGTGTTGAATAGAGTTGGAAGTTGAGTGATAGATTAAAACATTATATATCCACAAGAAAATTTTTATCTTTTGGGGTTCGGTAGCGGGAAAGATGAAAATTCTTCTCGTCTTATTGCACATATATAGAAAATATAATGTATATTTTGAGCATTCTGAGCAAAGAGATTTTACAGAAAACACCTAAATAAATTTAAAAGATTCACATAATATCACGCCTGCAATACCTGTATACCCACATTTTGGAAGTAATGTTTAAGTCCTATATAATAAGGGGCGAGCCTATTGCCATCAACCGGGCACGAATCCAAACTCCGTCCTGCTACTAAGAAATTCCTGGTGGAAAACCCAATAATACTTTGCCCGATCTGGGAATAGAACCCGGCAGTTAAACAAGAGAAGAGTAATAATGACTTTTCCAAAGTAATAATAATAATTATCACCTACTCTTTGTTTAGGCTGTTAAAGTTGGTACAACCACTATATTTAGTTTTAATTAACATCTACATTTTATCCCCATCAATAAATCAACTCAGTCTATCTGTGCCACAAATTCTTGTTCTGATCCTTCCGCGTCCAGTCTATCCCAGCCAATTTCTTGAGGTCGTCGGTCCATCTAGCGCGCTCCCTAGGCGTCCCACGCTACGCTCGCTGATACGTGGTCTCCACTCCAGGACTCGTCTGCTCCACCGGCTATCGGTCCTTCGACAAACATGGCCAGCCCACTGCCACTTCAGTTTGCTTACTCTGCAAGCTATGTCGGTAATTCTGGTTCTTTTCCGGATAATTTAATTTCTGAGATTTTCCTTTAAAGAAACATTTTATCCCAACCGAGTGCAAATAAGTCCAAACTACACCTATTATCCTTTCTCACCCAACTTTTTAAAATAATTTTAGACTTATATAAAGAACCCACTCCTAAATACACATCTCACTACACACAAACAAAAAAAAACCGTGATTATTTGGCACACGAGTTCGCGCCCGTAAAAACATAACGCACCGAAATATTTAGGTAAATTTCTAGGCAATCTGTATATTTGATCTAGAAAATGGCTAGACTCACACTAGTAGTGCTATTCTGTAACCATCTCACCGTGAAAACTTAGGTGATGTGAGCGTGGAGTGAGCTGGCAGTGCCAATGATGCTAGAGATTGACCAAGACGGGATGACACTAGCAGCTCACCCCACGCAAGTCTTCACGGTGATAATTTTACAGAATCGACATGCTGTTATATCTACATACAGAAATAGCTGGGATAGAGAAAGGAAAGTTTTTTTGGAATCGTTCAACAAAATCATCATCATCTACTAAGCCTCTTCCCAACTTTGTTAGGGTCGGCTTCCAGTCAGAATTTTACATGCAAAATATCAGTATTATATATGGAGAATATCAGTATAATACATGGAGAATCAGTATTTTACATTGAGAATATGACTATTATAAATTGAGAATATCAGTATTTTACATGGAGTATATCAGTATTTTACATGGAGAATACCAATATTTAACATGGAGAATACCAGTATTTTACATGGAGAATACCAGTATTTTACATGGAGAATACAATTATTTTACATGGATAATACCAGTATTTTACATGGGGAATACCAGTATTTTACACGGAGAATGCAGTATTTTACATGGAGAATACCAGTATTTTACACGGAGAATGTCAGTATTTTACATGGAGAATACCAGTACTTTACAAGGAGCGACTGCTAGGCATTCGCTCCATGTCTGGCAGTCTGACCTCATGCTATACCCCTTGGTAAGACTGGTTGTCAGACTCTCGGGCTTCTGACGACCTTTGTAATAAAGCTAGGAAGGATGAAATCAATATCATTTGTTATCTTTTACTTTCTACTCGTAAATATAGAATTGTATAGTCTGTTGATTATCATAAGAGACCTTTTTAAACTTTTAGTTGAGTATATAAATATAAAAGTAAAAAAAAAAAAATTTTTTTTCTTTTCCTATAAAGTCAAAGTCAAAGCATTTATTTCAAATAGGCCCATAAAAAGGCACTTTCGAACGTCAAAATTTAGCTTAAAAATAGAACTGATTCTAGGCGCCACTTCCAAAAAGTAGTTTCGTATGGAGAAGAAGGGGCAAGAAACTCCACCCACCGTTACTCTTTTAAAATGTTTTACAATATTTTGTATACATTCATTATATTTCTTTATATGAAGACGATGCACCAAGAATAAAAAAACTATACCACAATTGGTACAAAAAATTTAAAATAAAGCAAAGGCATGTAAATTAATCACGTGATAGGTACAGTGTGCTCACATATTTACAAACAATTGTAAAAGTATATGCATATACATATAAGGTAAAGAGCGGGACTCGTAGCAAAATAATAACAGTCAGGTAGGCAGTGGCTCCATGTTAAATACTGGCTTACTGACTGACTTGAAGCCGCATCAAACATTCTAACCCCCTGATTACAGCGGCCGCCCGCTACACTCCCTCTCGCATTAGTAGTATTCGCCGACCAAGGCATACTTTAATCGCCCCCGACGACGCCACTACCCTCCTCCAGGAGAGTAGTAAGGCCACCAGCACGCTACATAAGCCCAAAACCGGATCGCCGTCCTACCGTCCTCGCCGCCGAGGCCCGCCGCGACGCCCAAATCCACGCCCATCCCGACCCTTGCTCGAGCCAGCCCGCGACGCTGAGCCTGTAGCTTTAAATTCGTCCCTAAATAATATCAATCCTGATCCAGCTAGTCATTTGCTGCCCTCTTCCAGCGACGCCCTAAGCCGAGGTTCGGACCCCACTGGGAGTGCCCTTAGCGTTGTCGCTTAGTTTTAGTTAGTATATAAGTTTAAGTCCTGGCTGGAGGCCTTAATTTATTAGGGAATCCACAGGCAAGTCCGCTTAAGCAGACGATAACCTCATAGGTTGACCTGCGAGATGCCAAACAAACAAAAAACAAAAAAAAATGACTTGAAGCCGACCGCACATAGATTAAATCTCGTAAATCATCGTTCTGTTTCGGTCAACCGTTTGAAGATGACAGAGGCAGAATGATGTTTTTATATGTTTTAAACTGACTAATATGCAGGAGATTGCAAGTTACAATGGAAAATAAAATACTAATCCCATAAAACTATAAGCAAGCCGGTTTGGACATATGGCATTAAGTTTTGGGGATCATCATAAAACTTACAACATTTCCAGAATGAATCTCTCAATATTGTAACAAATACACCTCTGTTTATCAGAACCGGTGAATTGCACGAGATGCAGAAATGAAAACAGTTAAGGAGGATGTCGAACACAGAGGAAAAATATACAAAGTCCGCATAAAACCTCATATTAACACCCTAGTAACAGCGTTGTGTGAACAAATAAATGACTGGAAGCTCAAAAGCCATCAGTATAATTATGCGACCTTGTTCACACAATTCTCGACACTGGCAACAATGGCTAAGGCCGCTTGCCACAATCAAAAACAAGAAGAAGAAGAGGAACACCTTGTTCACAAAAAAATAAATAACTAGAGACAGCTTCCTCACTGGAAGAACAGTTCTCGCCTGTCAATAAACTCCCACAATAAATCTGTTAAAATCTGTGTAAATCTGTTCTAAAAGGTCGTATAAGAATGTGGCATCAAACACTCCAACCCCTTGATCTCAGCGGCCGCCCGCTACACTCCCTCCCGCTTCAGCAGTATTCGCCGACCAAGGTATACTTTAATCGCCCCCGACGACGCCACTACCCTCCTCCAGGAGAGTAGTAAGGCCACCAGCACACTACATAAGCCCAAAACCCGATCGCCGTCCTACCGTCCTCGCCGCCGAGCCCGCCGCGACGCCCAAATACACGCCCCTCCCGACCCTTGCTCGAGCCAGCCCACGCCGCTGAGCCTGTAGCTTTAAATTCGTCCCTAAATCAAAGAAATCCTAATCCAGCTAGTCCCTTGCTGCCCTCTTCTAGCGACGCCCTAAGCCGAGGTCCGTACCCCACAGGGGGTGCCCTTAGCGTTGTCGCTTAGTTTTAGTTAGTATTTAAGTTTAAGTCCTAGCTGGAGGCCTTAATTTATTAGGGCAACCACAGGCAAGTCCGTTTAAGCATACGACAACCTCATAGGTTGACCTGCGAGATGCCATACACAAAAGTTTAACTAATCGATTTATTGAATGATCGATCTTTTGATGTTTCGTCTAATTCGTTTCGAATATTTTTTTATCATTGGAGCATTAGCTTAATTTAACGTTTTATATTTCTTATCTTTAATGATATTACACATAGTTTTTTCAAAATCATAAATAATTTTGTAATTTTTTGTTTCCGCTTAACTGAACCGAATTCCACTGCACAAATACGGTGCTTGCTTGGTTGCACGAGACAACCCTCAAAATGCTGTTACTAGAGCGTCTCAAACTTTGCCGAAAAGATGGACCCTCGACCTCATGGCGGCGTAAAAGTCCGGGACTCTCGCTTCGGCAAACGTGCTCGAGGCGCTGCAGTATCTTGGCAGTTTCATAAGGGTAATTACTGTACTGAACCCTTAATGAACTGTACATCTTTTTTTGTGAATTTGCAACAAAGTTTGCAGGTGTACATTGACAAGCAATAATCTTTGGACAGAGTTTTCTTTACTTTTTCTTATGTGGAGCTACAGTACAGCCAAGTGTCGTATGATATATTTTAAGCTAGAACAAGAAATTTACAAGAAAATTGCAAGCGATGTGGCAAATGTTAAAAATAAATGAAACACCTTCATACCTTTAGAATACCAATTTAGTTACACACACGTAACCAGGACCCATACATTATTAGCTTTTAACGTTCCTTATGAACGTTGAAACAATGGTCCGTTGACAGAAAATATCAATAAAAACACTAGAACATTTTTTTTTTAATCTATCCATTCTGCTAATTAAAAAGTTTATCCGACATTTGAGGAAAGACTCAAACAGGCTTTGTTGAACTTTGATATTATCTTTTTGAATTAAGAGAATACGCCTACGTTTCAATTCACTGAAGAGGTATTATGAAACCATGAGTTACACGTTTCTGAGATCAGGAGGAGGAAAAATTTACGTCTCGTTGTGTAGTGATTACAAGGAAGTTGAGCCAGCTTTTTAAACTTTTCGTTTATTGGTGAATATGATTCTTAAAAGGCAAGCACCAACTAACTGACCTGCAAATTGCAAAAAAACGAATGAAATTAATTTCGCGGGCGACCTCGCGCTTCGCCTTTAAGTATTAGGTTGCGGATTTTAAACATAGAATAAATTATAACGTATAAAAACCTTGTAGCATTGATTATTTTACCTAGGTAGTTTTGTAGCAAAATCTATAACACTATTTCGTTGGACAACAAAATCGTAACGAAACTTGGACTTAATAGTTTGCAGGTAATCGCCAGCAAGCGGTGAGTAAACGTTAAGGCTTCCACAAAACAGGCGTGACGTGATAAGAAGAGGCATTAGCCTCGAAGTAGGATAAAACAGTGATACCAAGGATCTTTTGGTGTGTGAATCCTGTTGAAGAACAAGACGTCAGTTCGGATTTTGGCCACTCGCTAAAAGGACCTTTTAACACATCAACCGCACTATGCAATGGATACATAACTTATTCTTATAGTTCTCAATATTTTTCTGCTGTCTTTTTCACCTTTTTGAAGTTCAACTGTCTTTTATGACCTTGGTCAGGACACAGCATCATTTGAAGCCTATGAGCCATATTTCATAGAAATCCATTCAGCCGTTTGGAAAGGTAAAAGACAGACAGACGGTTACTTTCGCAACCATACTATCCATACTAATAGAAACATTTGAAAGTATCTCTGTCTGTATGTTACCATTTCACGCCTAAACCACTGAACTGATTTCGATAAAATTTGGCAAGGAGATAGATGGCATCATAGGGAAGGAAGTTAGTAAGTAGTAGTAGAAAGAAGGTAGCTAGTTTTTGTCCCGGTAGCACGCACCCATGGAGTTTTTTTCCGACATCAACGAGACCGATGCCACTGGCAGATGCTAGTAATTTATAGTATATTATATCTTGCTCGCACCATTATTTATATGAAAAACATTCACTTTTCATTTCATATCTTTGCATCAAGGCGTATTATTAGAACTTTTACGCAACAAAAGTCATCGACCGCAGAAATCTTGGCTGGCAATAGCAATAATGATTTAACGGACTCGGAATATAGATTCAAGGTTATCCACGATTTATCTGGCAGGTAGAAAACAATAGTACAATAGGAAAGACAATTCTTCTCTTGAAAAACCCGGAGATGTAGTAAGTCGTCGTTCAATCGAGGAAATGGTCATATCGTGATCTTCCTGGCCATTTCACGATACGCCGACATTTCATGATTTGACCATCTAACATCCACGATTACGTTTAACGCTCAGCGTTCGAAGATTTTCCCAGCGATGCTAGGCCATATCGACTCACTTACGCGTAAAAAAACATAACCCTGTCTTTGCTGCCGCGATGTTGGATAATAATTCCTATTCGACTTATTCCTACTCGAATAAATCCTATTTTAAGGTCCTAAAAATACCCAATTCTTGGACGTAGCGCTCGCCGTCCGCTGCCGTGGCACATTTCGCTTCGCTCGCTCGGCTCGCGCGGTTTAGTCACAGTTCTAACCTAACCTAATCCGGTTGGGGTGAAATACAACTAGTTCATGCCCCCACTGGGCCCTTCACTGGACTTTGCTAGGTATATCAATAAATACGTTGCTTTCGTCGATCCGCCCGATTTTTATTAGGCGCATCATCATCACGATATGGCGATTTCTAAGATCGGACCAAGGCGGGTATAAAGACAAAACATAATGATTAAAGCTCTGGACATACTAAAGTGGATCCCGCGCGGGGTGCGGGACGAAATTCGCTGGAGGTGTTCAACTGGCGCGAATAGTAGCGTGACTAAGTCGCGTCGTCAATCATTGAAAAAATCGTTGCTTGCAGTCGCGTCCTGCTTTCCGCGCGGGATTCACTTTTGGTAGAAATAGACTTAGACAAGAAATGGAAATATTTAAAGATGACCTAATGAAGTTGGCAAGCAGTGTTTCTTTTATGTCATAATTGTTCCCTGTTATTTCACGTTTGGCCAAATGTAGAAACTACAGAAATAGTATTTTATAAATAAACTTCCAACTTACTTTTGTTTGACGTTGACGATAACGTTTGACGTTGGACGTTTTGTTACTTATGTACTGCTGTATGAAATATTGTCTTATCCTGTTTCCTAGAATACCTAATGCTTGGCCTATATTTATTTTATTACAAGTTTGTGACTATTGCACCAGATGTACTGAACGCGATCTTAACTGTGTTCAAGAACTGTCAGTGTGAATATTCTGCAACAATTATGTCACTAACAGCTTTAGTCACTTACAGAACGTGGTTTAAATGTGTTGATCGTGTTCAGATTTATTGGTGAATTCCGCCCTTAATAGCTGTGGATTCAAAACTTAGCATATACCATTGTAGAAGTGGTAGTATGTCTGGTGTGTGATAGTGGTGTCTTACAATGAAAGAAGTAAGGCCAATCGGTCTGGAATCGGCAGCACGCATTTAACAATTGCTGACGTCACGCAAAATCCTGCATCGCGCAAGCAGAGTTTAGCGTGCAACTAGCATATATACAAAGTCCCGACATCTAACGCCGGGGCTCACCAATAGGTACACACCTCCCTGTCTACACCCGACAGGGAGGGAACTCATCCCCGGGCCAATCCACCCGGGGAGTTAGGTATAGGGTTTAGGCTTCGTAGGGAAATTTCTCTTCCCACCATTCCTTCCCTAATATAGTTCCCGCTCCGATCATGGAGGACGCCGTCCTCTTGGCGTTCCTCAAAGAGGTCCTATTAAAGGACCCCGAGTTTTTGGCGAAATATGGCGCCAAAATAAGCCAAGTTTCCAGTCCCACTCCGTCTCAAGGCGCACTCGCTAACTTCAGCGACGCGCTTGAGAGCCCGCTATCGCCACCTGCAAGTGAACAAGGCATTCCGCCCTTTGTTCCGCACCACAATGTTCCGGCAACTATCTCGGCCCCATTGTGTTGCGGCCGCCTTTGTTCCGGTAGACAATACTCCGGCCGCTAATCCGGCCCCTATTGTCTCGCCCGCCTTTGTCCCTGCCGCCATTGTCACGGCCTCCATTGTTCCGGCCGCCATTGTCTCAGAGACAACGCAGCTGCGCGCCGCTGTAACAAATACGACGGAGAGCATGGACACGTCAGTCCCACTCTCCGAGGAAGAAGCCCGCACCTCCTCCTCCAGCGATGACGACTTCCAAGTCGTGGTCAAAGGAGGCAAGAGGAAGGCGGCTAAATCCTCCGCCCCCGCTGGCCCGGTCACCAAGGCCCAGAAAAAACAGGACGACTTATCGTCCAGCTCCACAACCGCCCCTGGTCCGCGGGCCAGTCGCCCCGCCAGCCCTATGGCTTGCCCACCCGCTCCTACCGCGAGGAAGCAGAAGCCCCCTCCCCCGATATACGTCCAGGAAAAGTCCAAATGGACTGAAATATCTAAAATGTGTGTTGATCGCAAGATCAACTATACTAACGCCCGATCCACCCTCCAGGGGATCAAAGTCACGGTCCCCACGTCTGCGGACTTTAGGGACCTCTCCCGCGCCCTACGTGAAAGGAACTACTCCTTTCACACTTACTCCCTTCCGGAGGAAACCCCTACTCGCGTCGTAATAAGGCGCGTTCCTCAAGAAATCTCCACCGAGGAGATTAAGAGCGACCTCATCGCTCAAGGAATCCCAGTTTCCGCCGTCCATCGCTTACATAAAGCGAGACAGGGCCTAGTCTACGACATGGTCCTGGTCATCTGTGACCCCACAGACGGTCACCACCCGATTTTTAAAGTTAAGTCGGTGTGTTCGCTCTCAGGCATCTCAATAGAGAAGCCTTACAGAGCTCAATTAATTGGACAGTGTCATCGCTGCCAATTATATGGTCACTCGCAGTCCAACTGCTATGCCACCCCTAGATGCGTCAAGTGTCTAGGAGAGCATGGCACCGCCGACTGTACCCGCCCAAAAGATAGGGAACTATGTTTAGAGCCTCCCAGCTGTGTACTCTGCGGCCAATCGGGACACCCGGCAAATTACCGGGGCTGTCCTAAGGCCCCGAAGTCCTCCTCTTCCAAACTCGCGAAACGCGCGAGCGACCGCCAGCACAGGGAAAGCCCCTGGGGAAAGCCTCCTTCCGCGCTGATGCCGGAGCGGCTCAGTCCGCAGAGGCCGTCTCCCTGGGCTAACCTTAATCACCTGAAGGCTCCCGCAGCTTCGGTGCCCTCTATTCCCGCGCAACCAGCGCAACCCGCTCAACTTCCAGCGCTGATGGCTTCCGCCATCCCAGCGCCTTTGGTAGCCCCCGCGGCCCCTACGGCGTCTCCAGCGAAACCTCAGGGAACCCAGGGCCGAAACAGCGCCCAAATTATACTTAGTACATACGCGGCTCTCTTCACCACCGCCGCGGACAAAATGGCGGAAGAAATCGTTGCTGCAAACGGCAACGCACTCCGCCTTATGGAAATCCTCAGCGCGTATCCCGAGATCGCGCAAGTTCTACACTCACTCAAATATTAATTCTCAATGGATAATACGAGAGTAAACAGTAACAAACCCCGATCCCTTAAATTAGGCTTCTTCAACGCAAATGGCGTTTCAGGTCAACGTGATGAAATCGCCGCTTTCCTCCGCGACCATCAGCTTGACATCCTCCTCATACAGCAAACCTTTTTAAAACCGCATCACCGAAACCCGAATATTGCCAACTATAAACTAGTTCGCAATGACAGGTCTCGATGCCACAAGGGCGGCACACTAATATACTTTAGGAAATCTTTGTATTGCATCCCTATCGACCCACCTTCTCTCTTCTCCCATCTGGAGACCTCTATCTGTCGGCTCGGCATGACTGGTCATCAACCGATCACCATCATCTCTGCTTATATTCCACCAGACAATGGTCCGGAGGATCCCATCTCGCTCCAAAAGGACTTCACTGCCCTCTTCGGTATGAGTGACTCCGTCATCTTGGCGGGGGATCTTAATGCCAAGCACCCGGCGTGGAATAGTAGCACAACTTCAACCAGAGGTAGGTTAGTTTTCAAGTTAGGCGCATCCCTTAACTTTGACGTCATCGCTCCAATGAGCCCGACTCACTTCCCAGGTAATCCTAATCACCTTCCCGATGTTCTCGATGTAGCGCTGCTCATGAATGTGAACCTCCGTTTGCAATCGATTGAGACGTTCCACGAGCTAAACTCTGACCACCGCCCTGTAGTCATGCATCTTGCACCCTACTCGGGCCCGATCGACCCCAACCGCCCCCCTCAGACCCAGACGATAACCGACTGGAGGAAAGTAAGCGAAAGACTGAAATCCACCACGTCGCCTCACTTAGACACCATCCCCGATCACTTAGTGTCAGTCGCCGACACGACGGCCGCAATCGACTCGTTTACAGAGCACGTACAATCCGTATTGACGGATTGTTCACGGGAAGTTCCGGTGATGGAAGACCATCGCTGGAAACTACCTGCTGACGTACGTGACCTGATAACCGAGAAGAACGCGGCCATCCGTGCCTACGACTCCTTCCCTTGTGACGCGAACAAAGCCCACATGCGCCATTTACAGCGTGCTGTAAAGAAACGCATAGGGGAGGTTCGCTCTGAGGGCTGGAACAAGATGCTCAGCGAACTCGAGCCCACTCATCAAGCCTTCTGGCAATTACAGAGGAAATTGCGTTCCTCAGAAGAGGTCTCTATGCCTCCTCTCATCCGCCCCGACAATAGTGTCGCTTTCGACAGTCCCGATAAGGCTGAATGTCTTGCCGACAGCCTAGAGTCCCAATGTTCTCCCAGCTCCCAACCAGTAGACCAAGCTCACCTGAACAAGGTCGACGCTGAAGTCGAACGAAGAGCCTCCCTCCCTCCCGTCGAAGACCCTGATGATCCTCTGCCTCCCGTCACTCCAGACGAAGTGCACGACATCATTAAAGGGCTCCACGCTCGTAAGGCCCCCGGTTCGGATGGTATTACCAATAAGGTATACAAACTCCTTCCTGCCCCGCTAATAATGCTTATGACCGCCATCTTCAATGGCGCCTTGAGCAACAACATCTTCCCACAATCATGGAAAGAAGCCACCGTCATCGGTATCCCAAAGCCAGGCAAGCCAAAGTCTGAGCCCTCCAGCTACCGCCCTATTAGCTTACTCAATGTCCTCGGCAAAATCTACGAGAGGCTTATTTATAAGCGTCTCAAGGACTACGCCGAAGCAAAGAGCCTCATACCCAACGAGCAGTTTGGATTCCGTAGCCAACACTCGGGCACCCAACAGGTCCACCGTATCGTAGAGCACTTATGCGCTGGTCTGCAGCGTAACGCGACGACGGGTGTGCTATTCTTCGACATAGCGAAAGCCTTCGACAAAGTCTGGCACAATGGCTTGATATACAAGCTCTACCAACTAGGAGTGCCAGATCGTCTCGTGCTCATCTTACGAGACTTTTTGTCGAACCGGACCTTTCGCTTTCGCGTCGAGGGAGCACTCTCGTCCCCTCATCCTATTCGCGCAGGTGTCCCTCAGGGTTACGTACTATCTCCTCTCGCCTTCACGCTGTTCACTAGCGATATCCCAAAAAGTAAAAAGGCTCAGTTGGCTCTCTTCGCCGACGACACTGCCGTTTACTATACCGGTCACTGTCCCAACGCTATAGCTCGTACTCTCCAAACCTCCGCAAACGTCTTAGGCGCTTGGTTCCGGAAATGGAGAATCGAGGTCAACCCCGATAAGAGTCAGGCGGTTCTCTTCTCGAGACGTCGTCGACTCCCTCCCCCACTTCCCAGCCCGATCACTATGTACGGCAAGCCAATCCCTTGGGAGAAGCAAGCCAAATACCTAGGCGTGATCCTCGATGAGAACCTTACCTTTAAGGCTCATATTAAGGCGGTTCGCGCGCGCGCCTCCTTCGCTCTTAGCAGGCTGCAATTCGTACTGACAGCCCGTAGTAAACTGTCCCTCAAATGCAAGCCCCGCATCTATACCGCAGTCATCCGTCCCATCATGACCTATGCCTGCGTTGTATTTGCGCACGCTCACCCACGTCATCTCCATAAGATGCAGACCCTCCAAAACCGTTTCCTCAGAAGGGTCACGGGTGCCCCCTTCTATGTCCGTAATATCGATCTTCACGTCGACCTCAAAATGCCAACCATAAAACAGTTCATGAAACGCTTATCAAAGCGTTTCTTCGACTGCGGCATCAAACATTCTAACCCCCTGATTACAGCGGCCGCCCGCTACACTCCCTCCCGCATTAGCAGTATTCACCGACCAAGGCATACTTTAATCGCCCCCGACGACGCCACTACCCTCCTCCAGGAGAGTAGTAAGGCCACCAGCCCACTACATAAGCCCAAAACCCGATCGCCGTCCTTCCGTCCTCGCCGCCGAGGCCCGCCGCGACGCCCAAATACACGCCCCTCCCGACCCTTGCTCGAGCCAGCCCGCGCCGCTGAGCCTGTAGCTTTAAATTCGTCCCTAAATCAAAGAAATCCTGATCCAGCTAGTCCCTTGCTGCCCTCTTCCAGCGACGCCCTAAGCCGAGGTCCGTACCCCACAGGGGGTGCCCTTAGCGTTGGCGCTTAGTTTTAGTTAGTATTTAAGTTTAAGTCCTGGCTGGAGGCCTCAATTTATTAGGGCAACCACAGGCAAGCCCGTTTAAGCAGACGACAACCTCATAGGTTGACTTGCGAGATGCCATACACAAAAAAAAAAAAACTAACGCCGGGCACTTGCCCGCCAGACTTGACACCTGTCAGCACGCGTAGTATGTTCATCATAGAAACGAGTTTCGACGACGGAAAAATAGACAAAATGTCAATGAAAAAAAAATTAGTAATTTTGTCTATTATACCGATCATTTTGTCTAATATATCCCTTCTCACGTACATACATTTATGAATATATGTCATTTTGTGTATTATATCTGCCATGTTGTCTATTGTATCTGTAATTGTGTCTATTCTATCTGTCATCTTGTCTATTATATCTGTCATGTTGTCTATTGTATCTGTCATTTTATCTATTATATCTGTCATGTTGCCTAATGTATTTGTCATTTTGTCTATTCTATCTGTCATCTTGTTTATTTTATCTGTCATTTTGTCTATTCTTCCTTCGACATTCCAATCGTTCTACGGGTGCAGGTCGGAAGATCACTTCTTTTCTATGGAAGATGAGTGAACTTTACACCCTGTTCCTCATACCTATATGCTAATGTTATTTGCCTTTATATTGTTACAATTACATCAACCTTAATTATCAATTCCGCATTACTTTAAATTTAAAGGAATTTGTAAAAACATAATCTACATAACTAGTCAACACTCCATCCATATCTAGCATGACGGGCAATGCCCACATTCATTGAGACTGCCCCAGAAACAATACCCAGATATATAGCCCAGATTACCGTGCCGTTGAAAAGTGTATTTTTAACATTTTAGAAAGACGTTGAAAGATCCTCTTAAGTGAGCTTCTCAACTAGAGCGCTTTTCACGCAGTTAAAAACGGAATTTACCGTATTTCTTCAGTCCGTAGACACGTAATATTTATATTGCTGTCTAGGGCGGGTGAGATGAAAAGAGATGTTTCATTTTTCTATGTACTTTTCTGCAAACTTACATATAAATTGCTGTGTGCATTTTTATGTAGGTCAGCGTTTAGTGTTGGAGCTACTGTTTAAATCTTAACTCAGCTTGATTGGTCGAGGAAAATGTATGTTTGCAGTTGTTTTTATAAAATTCTGTTCTTGAATTTAATGCTGTGTAAATTGTCAAAAGCAGCAGTTTTACTTCTCTCTATTGGAAATCTTGTTCTGGACCTTCGTTTAGATCATATTTTCTCAACGTGGGCGATAACGCCTCCTCGTAGACCTAAGAGTCACATAAGGGATTTACAAGGCCCAGAGAAAATTAGGGGCCGATGAGATGGGATCTTACGACTATATAATATTACACGTTTAAATATAATCGTGGCAATGGCTGTTTCAGATTCGTGACGGATGTTAAGTGAAAAAAATCGGGGCCTGTTAAAAAGTATTCTCAAAGTGCGGTGGGCAAAATAAGGTTGAGAGCCCATGGTTTGGATCAAGCCGTTTTTGACGTTTATTCTTAACAAGTGCGTCACGATTGCGATAACTTGTCCGAAGTTCACTTGTTCGAAGAACGTCTGCCGGAATGATCGTTTGACCGATGAACTGATGGTTGAAAGAACGTTTGCCCGAAGCCAAGGTTATGGTTTGAAATGTATGATTTAATTATGTCACGGGTAGATACTGATCTTATCTGCTAGCTATACTTTCATGGTACGACCGTTTTCTCGGTAAAAAGATTCTTCACAATGAAGAACACAACATTTTTCACAAATCAACTCCAAAGCCGATTCAAATCCGTGTTTTTAAATGCTGTTATTTTCATTCAAAGAATATCAACATTATTACATCGTAGCCCCTCCCGACCCTTGCTCGAGCCAGCCCGCGCCGCTGAGCCTATAGCTTTAAATTCGTCCCTAATTAATATCAATCCTGATCCAGCTAGTCCCTTGCTGCCCTCTTCCAGCGACGCCCTAAGCCGAGGTCCGTACCCCACAGGGGGTGCCCTTAGCGTTGTCGCTTAGTTTTAGTTAGTATTTAAGTTTAAGTCCTGGCTGGAGGCCTTAATTTATTAGGGCAACCACAGGCAAGTCCGTTTAAGCAGACGACAACCTCATAGGTTGACCTGCGAGATGCCATTAAAAAAAAAAAAAAAAAAGATATCGTACCATGTACTTTTTCAAAAAGTACTTTTTAAAATGAAAGTGAACACAAAAGATGTATTCTTGAAAATTTATTCACTAAATTGGTTAAATAGGTGATGAAGGTTGGCCTGGAAGTTCATCATTTTTGCTATTGAGAAATCTCAGTTACGCGAATTGGTCCAATGAATTGTACCGAGGCGAAATAGCTATGGGGGCAATTTTTTTATTCCGAATACGACTCAACGATGTTGATAGTTTGTGTGGATTTAACCCTTTTTTTAAGAATTGGCATAACAGGCTTAACAATTAAAAATAATAAAGTGACTTTTATTGCGACATCAATAACCCCACCAATCACAGCAGACAAAGACATTTTTTGTATAGGGCCCAGACAAGTGGCAATCGCTTTTAAATCGTTCAGTATTTCTATACAGACATTCAACAGGATTGACATAAGCTTTTCAGTAGCTTAAGTCGATACAATACGTTTTTGAATGTTCCATTTCCATCATTTCTCTCATTTCATGTCAGGTCTCGTATTTTTTTTAACCCAAAATGTGCTTGTTGATATCACCGTCGTGATTAGGCCTCTACCGTAGCTACCTGTTCATTTATACGAATAGAGTACTTAGACTCGCAGATAAAAACCTCAAGCAACATAACATAATATCACGCCTTGTTTCCCCGAAGGTGGTGGCAGAGGGCAGAGGTGTACCTATAGTACACCCACATTTCGCCAGTTATGTTTAAGTCCCATGTAACAGGGGGCGAGCCTAATGCCATCAACCGGGCACAAATCCAGATTCCGGGCTGCTACTGAGAAATTCTAGATAGATAAACCTAGTAACACGTTGCTCGACCTGGTAATCGAACCCAGGACCTCATGCTCAGCAATAGCGATTGCGACCACTAGACCAACGTGTTAGGCAGTCAAACCTCAAACTTATTTAAAATATCAGACACTTCAGCTGTAAGACAAACCAATCTAATAAAACCTAATAGAATAATCTACCTATACAGAGTGTAAAAACACCCATCATATAGTCTTCAACGACGCATTCTGTACATCAAACTTAGTAACATTGCACAAAAATAATTAGGAAACGAATTAAATGTTTGGTGTAAAAACTCGCTGTACGCGTGACGTACCGTAGGCAAAACATTCTGCTTATGGGTGCATGCAACGGTACAGGGGTTGTGGGGGGACATAAAAAACGTCATAAAAGTTGGAATTTTGACCCCAGCCCAATCACTATGTACGACAAGCCGATCCCTTGGGAGAAGCATGCCAAATACCTAGGCGTGATCCTCGATCAAAACCTTACCTTTAAGGCTCATATTAAGGCAGTTCGCGCGCGTGCCTCCGTCGCTCTTAGTAGGCTCCACTTTGTACTGACAGCCCGTAGTAAACTGTCACTTAAATGCAAGCTGCGCATCTATACCGCAGTAATTCGGCCACCAGCACTTTACACAAGCGCAAAACCCGATCGCCGTTCTACCGTCCTCGCCGCCGAGGCCCGCCGCGACGCCCAAATCCACGCCCCTCCCGACCCTTGCTCGAGCTAGCCCGCGCCGCCGTGCCTGTAGCTTTAAATTCGTCCCTTAATCACTCAAATCCTGATCCAGCTAGTCCCTTGCTGCCCTCTTCCAGCGACGCCCTAAGCCGAGGTCCGTACCCCACAGGAGGTGCCCTTAGCGTGTAGTCCCTAGTTTTTAGTTAGTATTTAAGTCCTGGCTGGAGGCTTTAATTTATTAGGGCAACCACAGGCATGTCCGCTTAAGCAAACGACAACCTCATAGGTTGACCTGCGAGATGCAATTAAAAAAAAGAAGGAATTTTGACCTTCAATATCTCCGTAACCAGAAGGTTCCCATGTATGGTCCAGTACGAAAAAATGCCTCGTGGTCTCGTCAATAGTTAAGATGACTAATGTTAAAAATGTTCGAAAAAATAATGTGATTTCAAAGAAGACATAGTAAAAACGAGATAATCGAGAAAATCTGTTAAATCGATGGAAATATGAAGAAGCTACACGCTTTAAAAGTTATTGGCGGGGCTTGTCGCGCGGTACGGACAATGTATGGCGCTAGTATGAAGTTACATAGTCGTGAGGTCACTTCTACAATAGTGCTGTCCTTGTCTAAGAGTTGTTTTAATGCGTTTATAACTGGGCAATGTTTCTAGCTATCACATTTTTTTTAAACATTGTTTGCACTATTTGGAAACAAACGTTTTAATGAGTTAAAAAAAAAGTCTTCATCCCCTATTGTCTTTTTACATCCGTTAGATACTTAATTATTTGAACTAAAGTAGGGTAATCCCAGTGCTCCATCCATTTTTTATTGGACGCGGAACAAAATGGTACTGTCAGCTTATTTAATAGATATCCCTCGTTGAAATGGTTTCGCTGCATCGCCTTTTAGAGGATAATTTTATTAATTTTAAATTGTTCAGACGGGAAAATCTTAATGAGGATATTGCGCCTACTAAGTCCATTTTTGAGTTGGTATTTAAACATAGATATTTCAGGAAAACCTTTTTAGTATAACACCGCTATTTAATTTAGATAAAAAAGAGAAAGCTAAAGTGAGTTGAAACAGTTTTGAGCGACTTATTCGAAACCTAGCCATTCTAACTCATTGACAAACTGTACTCATTTCTCGTTTTTTTTTTAAACTAGGATTCCTTAAAACCAGTGTGTTTTGCTTTTACGGTCTCTTAATTTAAGTTTTTAGTCAACAATTTTACAATTACTTGTGTTAATTATGAAGGACTAGCTGTAGCCAATGTCCTTACTCAGGTGATGGTCTATCTGTATGCCAAGTTTCGTCCAAATCCGTTCAGCCGTTTTTGCGTGAAAGCGTAACAAACTTATTTATTTATTTATTGGCTTTATTTATATCCCTTACATGTAGGTGGTTCTTATGTACTGTTTTGTATTGTGTGCTTATTAATTTATTTGTTAGTAATGTTAGTTTTGTACTTCAATAAGGTTATTATTGTTAGGTGTAAGGGCCGCCTTTTGCGGCGAAAGCCTCCCTCAAACAGACATTGGTCTCTTAATTTTTATTTGCACATGGGTAGAATTGTGTAGCAATCACCATCTTTCCTGTGTGTGACGGTGGTTCCTGAGGCTTTCTGTAGTTGTGTCATGACATATCTGGTAGTTTTTGTCTTTTTATAAGTTTTTTTATTTTATTTCCCACTTGTTTCTTCTATAAATTTGCTAATTGTATCGAGTCTCCTCTTTTAAGGGTTTTTTTTTTGTGTATTGTTCTATATAGTTTACTCCAACTTTTCTTCTCTTGCGTACTTTTGTTTTCCTTGTTTTTTAATATGTAACATAACATAACATCACGCCTTGTTTCCCCGAGGGGTTGGGCAGAGGTGTACCTATAGTACACCCACATTTCGCCAGTTATGTTTAAGTCCCATGTAATAGGGGGCGAGCCTATTGCCATCTACCGGGCACAAACCCAGACTTCGGGCACGGGGTGGGACACGTTGCCCGATCTGGGAATCGAACCCAGGATCTCATGCTCAGCAGTAGCGATTGCGACCACTAGACCAACGAGGCTTTTTAATGTGTTTTTCGTTTTTTAGAGTTACCATTTCTTCTGTTATAATTTATTTATTTCTTTTTTCTTTAGGTTTGGAGGGTGGTCGTCTACAACCCCAGCAAACTTACTTTCGCATTTATAATATTAGTTAGGATTGTTAATTCATTGAAAAACTAAGTATAATTGCCTCAAAAATCAACGAGTACTGCACAGAAGGGTTCTCCAGTTAACATTTACTACATCGGTTACTTTCCCATGTATTAGTAGTTTGTGGTGCTGATGGTGGCGCGGCTAACATTTTTACCAATAAATACGAAATAAGTCAATCTTCACATATGAAAGAAGATAAAAGTTACATGAGTATCTGACAAATATTTTTTTATTTTTGTTTCAGGGGACTACTCTCTAGACATCAAGGACGTGACTCTAGAAGATGACGGACTGTATCAGTGTCAAGTCAGCTCCGGTTATAACAGTGAGTTTTACAACCAATCCTATACAACCGGGAAACAGCTTCGCGTAATGTGTACCGTACCGTATCTTAAGGTGACGACTAATCAACATTAAGCTGTGCTGCGCTAATCTGTGCTGAGATAAGCTAACTCATGTTGTGCTAGTCAGCAGCATGATTCGTATTATGTCAATTTGACAAGATGCTAAGTGATAAGTGATTTTGTTTCTGTTCCTACACTTTATACTTCAATCTTCTTCTACTTCATTGCTGTTCGTTAGTCTAGCTAAAACTAAAAAACAGCTTAACTGACATGTTTTTTTTTTGTTCCTTCTTATACAAGGGCGGTTTGAAAAAAAAAGGCATTGTAAGGCATTAGCTAGTCATGTTTAAAAAATATATTTTAACTATAAAGTAATGTGTTTTTCAATAGTCTCTGTCATGCATTTACCAAAGTACTTTATTTTTATTTACTTCAAATGAGGCTGTTACAGACACAATAACAGTGATTATTTATTATTGGGATAACAAATAATCACTGTTATTGTGTCGGTCGGACGTCAAGATCAGAATCCCTTCTTAACGGTCTCTCCGTATAATATTCACTATAGCACATTGTATATCTTTCTAATATTGCTATTCCAATGAAATATTATGTAAGAACAAAACTATTTGACAAGATAATCATTATTGTTTCACGGAATAGATACGATGTCACGTCGAGCTATAGGTACAAGTCCAGTGTAAGTTGACCTCTAATTGTACGGAAAGCCTTATCCACCATGTATCAGAAAAGTGTGTTCATATTTAAGGGGACTACAGACTTAATCGCAAGTTTTATATTGCCAAAAAGTATATGATCCACTGCAGTAAACAAAATCAGAAAAATATATGATATTCTTCAGGATATATGCTAGTTGTTGTGTTTGATACGATTGAAAAAACATAGGTACTTAGATTCATGCATTCATTCTGATTTTTTGTCAGATTATTATTCTACAAGCAAAATATTATCGTAATAGTGTTTCATTTTTTAGTCTATAACATAACATAACATCACGCCTTGTTTCCCCGAAGGGTTGGGCAGAGGTATACCTGTAGTACACCCATATTTCGCCAGTTATGTTTAGGTCCCATGTAATAAATAGGGGGCGAGCCTATTGCCATCAACCGGGCACAAATCCAGAATTCGGGCTGCTACTGAGAAATTCCAGGTAGAAAAACCCAATAACACGTTGCCCGTTGTTTAGTCCCATCAGAAGATTCTTTGTAAATATGCTATGCTTCAATTTTGCAATAAATTACCAGCGTTGTGTCATCGCGCTTCTCTTTCTTTTCTATGCAGTCTGACAATGAACGCGCTATAGCTCTTGTAAGCCTCTTAATGGCGTGGTACAGACTATCAAATTGAACAACACCCTCCATGTGACCATCGTCGTAATTGACCACACCTATTCAAAACATCCTGGATATTATAGCCTACTCGAATGTGTACAACTTAAAATTGATATCATTTTTACTTAAAAGGGGAAGATGTCACAGGGCATTAAAAAAATTCGTCCTCATCGCCGTCAACGGGACAAGTGCCCAAAAGGCTGGCAGCATTGCCTCTTTGGATGGCAATTCTGATTTTTTGGGATAAAAATAGGCCAGCCCTCTGGCCTCTGGCCTCTCGGTTACGAAAAGAGCCGACGGCGATGTCCCGAAAACATGCTCTTCACCTTTTCTATTATATACTTGTACATAACATATACATATTTTAGTGTTGTCTTGTATATTGTAATTTATTACCCATCAATAATAAAAATCCGCCCCGACAAGAGCGTCGCTTTCGACAGCACCGATAAGGCCGAATGTCTTGCTGACAGCCTAGAGTCTCAATGTTCTCCCAGCTCTCAACCAGTAGACCAGGCTTACCTGAACAAAGTCGACGCTGAAGTTAAACGGAGAGCCTCCCTACCACCCGTCGAAGACTCTGACGATCCTCTGCCTCCCGTCAATCCAGACGAAGTGCACGACATCATTAAAGGGCTCCACGCTCGTAAAGCCCCCGGTTCGGACGGTATTACCAATAAGGTATACAAACTGCTACTTGCCCCTCTAATAATGCTTATGACCGCCATCTTCAGTGGCGCCTTGAGCAACAACATCTTCCCACAAGCGTGGAAAGAAGCTACCGTCATCGGTATCCCAAAGCCAGGCAAGCCAAAGTCTGAGCCCTCCAGCTACCGCCCCATCAGCTTACTCAATGTTCTCGGCAAAATCTACGAGAGGCTTATTTATAAGCGTCTCAAAGACTATGCTGAAGCAAAGAGCCTCATTCCCAACGAGCAGTTCGGTTTCCGTCCCCAACACTCGAGTATCCATCAGGTCCACCGTATCGTAGAGCACTTGTGCGCTGGTCTGCAGCGTAACGCGACGACGGGTGTGCTATTCTTCGACATAGCGAAAGCTTTCGACAAAGTCTGGCACAACGGCTTGATATACAAGCTTTACCAACTAGGAGTGCCAGATCGTCTCGTGCTCATCTTACGAGACGTTTTGTCGAATCGCACCTTCCGCTAGTGCATCGAGGGTGCACTCTCGTCCCCTCACCCTATTCGCGCCGGAGTCCCTCAGGGTTCCGTCATATCTCCTCTAGCCTTCACGCTGTTCACCAGCGATATCCCAAAGAGTAAAAAGGCTCAGTTGGCTCTCTTCGCCAACGACACTGCCATTTACTATACCGGTCACTATCCCAAAGCTATAGCTCGTACTCTTCAAACCTCCGCAAACGTCCTAGGCGCTTGGTTCCGGAAATGGAGAATCGAGGTCAACCCCGATAAGAGTCAGGCGGTTCTCTTCTCGAGACGTCGTCGAGTCCCACCCCCCCTTCCCAGCCCGATCACTATGTACGGCAAGCCAATCCCTTGGGAGAAGCAAGCCAAATACCTAGGCGTGATCCTCGATCACAACCTTGCCTTTAAGGCTCATATTATGGCGGTTCGCGCGCGCGCCTCCTTCGCTCTTAGGAGGCTCCACTTTGTACTGACAGCCCGTAGTAAACTGTCACTTAAATGCAAGCTGCGCATCTATACCGCAGTCATCCGTCCCATCACGACCTATGCCTGCGTTGTATTTGCGCACGCTCACCCACGTCATCTCCATAAGATGCAGACGCTCCAGAACCGTTTCCTCAGAAAGGTCACGGGTGCCCCCTTCTATGTCCGTAATATAAATCTCCACGTCGATCTTAAAATGCCTACCATAAACCAGTTCAAGAAACGCTTATCGAAGCGTTTCTTCGACTGTGGCATAAACACCCAAACCCCTTGATCTCAGCGGCCACCCGCACTCCCTCCTGCATTAGCAGTATTCGCCGACCAAGGCATACTTTAATCGCCCCCGACGACGCCACTACCCTCCTCCAGGAGAGCAGTAAGGCCTACCATCCTCGCCGCCGAGGCCCGCCGCGACGCCCAAATCCACGCCCCTCCCGACCCTTGTTCGAGCCAGCCCGCGCCGCTGAGCCTGTAGCTTTAAATTCGTCCCTAAATCACTCAAATCCTGATCCTGCTAGTCCCTTGCTGCCCTCTTCCAGAGACGCCCTGATCCGAGGTCCGTACCCCACAAGGGGTGCCCTTAGTGTTGTCGCTTAGTTAGTATTTAAGTTTAAGTCCTAGCTGGAGGCCTTAATTTATTAGGGCACCACAGGCAAGTCCGCTTAAGCAGACGACAACCTTACAGGTTGACCTGAGAGATGCCATACAAAAAGAAAAAACAATAATAATAGTTGTCACACTAACAAAAAAAAAATGCTATTGACGAATGTCACCAGCTTGTCGATTCTGTAAAAACCTCACCGTGAAGACTGGTGTGGAGTGAGCTGTCAGTGTCGTCCCGTCTTGGTCAATCCATAGCATCTGTGGCACTGACAGTTCACTCCACGCTCACTTCACCTAAGTTTTCACGGTGAAATACTTACAGAATAGCACTACAGTAGTGCTGATATTTTTCATTATATTGTTCAGGCTTGGCAATTTTTTTGGTGAAAACATTTTCAAATTTCAATTTTTTACTACTGATAAATGCGATCGCTTTTCATCGTGTTTTTCATCTTTTTGTATCCCAATAACAACGTTGCAAATATGTTGCTTTTAGTGTTCAAGATGAACCACGACACGTCCCTTTCGATAACCTCACAGAAAACTATAAATCCTCTGTGATCAAAATGGTATTCGTAACTCGTAATGATTTGTAATAAAGGCAGGTCGTTTGTAAACCCGTTTAAGAATATCAGGGATCAAATTACTGAAGGTATTTTGATGGTCATGGTCTGAACGGCCTATAACGAATTCGCCGTATTTCAACTTAATAATGAATAACAAAAAACAGAAAAACTAATTTGACTCCTATTAAGAATGGTGCAATAAGAAACCATACTTCCGAGCTGGCTACCTTGTACAATGTGAGATCAACTTATACAGGGTATGTACCTTGGTATGTCATCGTGCTTACGTAAAAGTATGAAGATTATTATAGGTTCACTTAAGAGTAATAATGAGAAATGGTCCGAGGACATTTTTGTGTATTTAAGCACATTAATATGAAGTAAGTAAGTAGAATAAGTTGTCTCACATATAATGGGAGAGACATACAATTAATTCTTACATTAGTTGCGTTATGAGGCACGATATTGGTATCATTAAAAGACAAATTAATAGAATGTCTGCTTGTCGAATTCTTAGTTCTTTTTCTTGTATTCTGGGTTCGTTTTCAGCGGACCTGGGTTACTTTTCGATTTCGAATCGGTTGCACCTGGAGACCGAAGTATAAAATAATGAAGAGCGAGCGTTTTTTTAAGCGTGTGAATAACTTAAACTTATTATAAAAATAACTATATTATATAAATTAGAATAACTTACTTCTATTGTAGGACACAACACCAACTGAACTGTTGCTTTCTTTAAGATTACATCAGTGAAGATAATTTGACAGAAATTGTAAAAGGACATTAATAGCGTTAGAAACTAAATTAAAGTCTCAAGTCCAAACCGGGTTATGAGTGATAATATTTCTACCTTGATAAGTTAAATGATTTTCACATAGAAAAAACGGTTTGAAGTACGTAAGTTTTACTGTTGGTTGCGATGCACGCTGATGCGTTGGGATACGGAAAACAGAAGAAAACTACAGACAAAGGGCGATCATCGAATGTTATTTGCTCGTCACTTTGTTTTTCCGGTCTTGTCGCCAAAATGTACAGTGTCTTAAACAGCGATGTCAGGGAGAGTAATGCCCGTTTTCATCATCGTTCCCTCAAACATTTCCTTACTAAGGGTCCTTTAACCAACGGCTCCTAAAATCAGCCCCTTACCTAATTTGGTTTTCACCATGTTAAGGGATACCTACGTAAGGGCCAATGGCAGTTTTTCGATCGTACTTTTTCGATGAAACTACGAATTTTGTATTCCATTCATAAATAATGAAGATTAGAGTAAAATAATACGACAAAATACCGTCGTCGTTGGTCTAGTGGTCGCAATCGCTACTGCTGAGCATGAGGTCCTGGGTTCGATTCCTAGGTCGGGCAACGTGTTATTGGGTTTTTCTATCTGGAACTTCTCAGTAGAGGCCGAAGTCTGGATTTGTGCCCGGTGGCAATAGGCTCGCCCCCTATAACATGGGACTTAAATATAACTGGCGAAATGTGGGTGTACTATAGGTACACCTCTGCCCAACCCTTCGGGGAAACAAGGCGTGATGTTATGTGATGTTAATACAAAGAAAACAAACAATAAACAGATCTCATTTTGGATACATAAAATATCATCCATTATTCATATTAAATTACTGATTAATGCGGAGTGATTTTGCCTTTGAAAAAAATGTGTAAGAAATAGCGACAACTTGACAGATGACACCGCTGCGCATTTGTAGGTTATTTGTTTGTGTGAATTTATCTTGTTGTTTGTTTGAAAGAAAAGCAGGCAAAATTTATTCTTACTATTACTGACATTATCCTCAGTTTGGCATTACGTGTGTAATATGTAGGTACTACTAGATATTCTTCCCAGTTAACTAATTATTGATATATGAACCTTATCACCAGCGTATTAGATAAGTAGGTACTCGTATTCTAAATACAAAGTATGAATAACAAATAGAAGTAAACAAGTAACCCTATCTACTTTATAATAATGTAAAACATAATAGTAAAATAAAAACATCAACGACAAACTCCTTGACCTGCGAAACTCATTCAACTATTGTTGACCAAAATTTACCTGTCCTTGTTTTTTTCTTGCGTTATGTTTTACCGCAAATAAACATATTTTCTTTCTTTTTATTTTATTCTTTCGTTTCATTTTTTTTTTTTTATAAATGGCATCTCGCAGGTCAACCGATGAGGTTGTCGTCTGCTTAGACGGACTTGCCTGTGGTTGCCCTAATAAATTCAGTCCTCCAGCCAGGACTTAAACTTATGTACTAACTTAATAACTAAGCGACAACGCTAAGGGCACCCCCTTTGGGGTACAAACCTCGGCTTAGGGCGTCGCTGGGAGAGGGCAGCAAGGGACTAGCTGGATCAGGATTTTAGTGATTTAGGGACGAATTTAAAGCTACAGGCTCAGCTGCGCGGGCTGGCTCGAGCAAGGGTCGGGAGGGACGTTTCATTGTTCTTTTCTATCCTTATACACAGGCATTACCTAGTATTTCATTCAAATACTGCAAGTACTTTCTTTCTTTTGTCTGTATGTCTTTCTTTTGTCTTTCTATCCTTCAAAATTATTTCCAAATCAGGAAAGTCACAGGCATTAGCTAGTATTCAATACATTTAATGTGATTAGAAAGATGGGCGATAAGTCACGTTGTCCGAAATAGAACGAAGTTTCAGTTTTATGATAATGGGAGTTTTAATGTTACATAATTCGACGTAATTTTGTGTATTATGTATATCTAAATACATATTTGATGTTAAGTAATTACGTATTAACGTTATTTGAGGGCATTTCTACAAAATTGAAATAGAAAAACAACTTGAATTCAATTGTTTCAATTAATCTGTTATCTGAAAATCTTGTCAATAAAAGCATTCAACATTAGGCTAGATTTTCTAGCAGGCCTGTCTTTCACTAGGGGTTAGTAATTAATCAGTTAAAGGGCACTGAAAAAGACAATAGAAGTTTTATTGTTATAAGCCTATGGGCATTTCGTGTCCCTCAAAGATATAAAAGTTATCTTTGTCGTGGTTCCTTGATTCCTAGGTTATTGTTATCAGAAAAGCGTCCCGATTTGTCACCGTAAAACACTAACAAAGCTTGTTCTTTCTAGATGAGCCAGCAATCCGTTCCCGCTACGCTCAGCTCACAGTGCTGGTTGCTCCAGAAGCACCCAGAATACTGAGAGGGGCGTTCATAGACGCGACAGAAGACCAGCCCGTTGAGATCGAGTGCGTGTCTACAGGGGGAAAACCAGCGGCCGAGGTTTGTATTGTATTAAAGCTTTTTAAACGTACGCTACCAAGTGATTACTGGCCAAATATTCAAGAGACGCAAATTCTATCTTAAAGACATTGAAAACGGTTATGCAGTCTTATTTAAGGTTTTAAAAGAAGTGGTAGTGAAGCTGTATTACTTCGGACTTTTACATTGGTTTCAAAGGTAAGTCGAGTTTTATTTATAAACCATAATATCATCCTGAGATTTAGCCCCAAAAAAATGGCGTCCTATAATACAGGGAAAGAATAGTTGCATTCAATGCTAGCTTACCGTGGGATAGTGATCTCAAACTATTAAGGGTGAAAGCACCCTAATTGCGTGACACACAATTAATCACAATCTGAATAATTTCGAAGGATATTGCTAATCCATTGAATTATATGTTCGAAAAAATTGTCTGCTCAACATCGTAAATAACGCAATGGATGTTGTTGAACTGTCAAATTCCTACTGTTAGTGTGTTACGCAATTACCTCGGTGTATAATTTATTCTAAATGAAACAACAAATAATTTTAGTATCCTTATCTGAAGATTAACATTAAGGTTTATTTAAGCCAGCAGTCTACGATACAAATTGCAACATTAGTGTCGGACAGCGCAAAGTCAACGCTTCACAGTTGGGGAGATTACGCAATAAATGTCCGACACACACTGTACGTTGTGAAATAACACATAAGTTTCAATATAAAGCGCGTGTTTACAATGCCTATATTGGACCTGGTTGTGTCAATCAGACTATGAATGTCTTCTACTAAATACAGAGTCAACGTAAATATCGCAATGAATGTTATTGAACTGTCAAAATGAAAGCGATTTCTACTAAAAGTGTGTTACGCCGTTACTCAATTACCCCGCTGGTGGTCTTCACTGTATTTTCCAAAAAGTTGATGGTGTCAAATAAAGTATTTTTCTTTTGTTTAGATAACTTGGCTGGATGGTAGCCAATCAGTGATCAAGAAGCCTGTCAAAAGTACAGTAGAACTGTTACCTGATGGCCAGAGGTATAAAACGAGGTACGTATTCATTAATAACAATTATCATGAAAAATATGAAGTTGTATGTAAGGATCGTAGCAGGTAGCGTTCTGTAGTTAATTTGATTCTTGATGGTACCCCCATGGGAACAAGGCGTGAGTTTATACGTTATGTATCATGAAAAATTGCGAATGATTTACCGTCATTCACGCAACATTCACTGAAGAATCCTCTGATGTCATGTCTACAATGATATTGTGTCCATATGAAACATTGATAGAAGTTGCATCGTTCTCAAACGTAATGCTGTACCCTAATTGCGTAATACACAATCAATCGGAATCTGAATCGTTTTGAAACAGATTGCTAATCTATTGCTTCATAAGTTCGATAAAAAAATCTGCTCAACAATATAAATAACGCAATGAATGTTGTTGAACTGTCAAAACAACAGATTAGTCGTAATCGTTTTTGAAAATGTGTTACGCAATTTGGCTGCAGGTCGCAGTTGTTAGTTTTAGCTGATTGCTGTTTACTAAGATACCTAAGTGTTAAAGAAAAGCAGTTTTTGTTCTTCTTCTATTTTTTAAGAAGGTTTCGAACCCAGGCAGGCGCTGTACTTTGCGTAATTTATTTCATCACCATTGCTCTCAAAACGGTGAAGGAAAACATCGTGAGGAAACCGGCATGTCCTAGAGCCAAAAATTCGAACACATGTGACATTCGTCAACCCGCACTGGGCCTGCTTGGAGGATTATGGCCCACTCCCTCTCACAGAGAGGAGGCCTGTGTACCAGCAGTGGGAACGTTTTATGCTGATTATGCTTACTCTTATTTTTAAAGAAGAGATTGGTCCTTGTTTACACCGTCCTTAAAAAAAATTGTGACATTTTCAGATAAAATGATACAATTTGATTCTTCGGTGTCGCATCCTCAGCACAATAACACATTACAACCCAACGTCCCTATCAAATTAACCAATTGACCAGACACCTAACACGATATACTAATTATTCATTGTCAATCGCAGGTCAGTTTTGCGGTTGACCCCAACTAAGGGTCACCACAACCAGACAATAACTTGTCAGGCGCAGAACACGGCGGATAGGGCTCCGAGGATGGCTACTGTTCATATAGAGGTAATTATCTTTGATATTAGGTACTTTATAAGGCCACGAAGGACTTTAGGGTGTGAAAACTTTTAATTTAGTTTTTTTTTGTTTGGAAAATGACATCTACGGTAGTAAAGTTTTGAAATAAGTAATGGCGACTCACTTAGCGCGTCATATAAAACTGCCAAAATCTGGTTGAATCAGATCTTGTCAATAGCAACACTCAAAAGTCAAATGCAATCCATCTAAGAAAATCGCAGTCGTCAATGTTAATAAAAATAAGAATTCAAAAAATCTGGGTGGTAAGGATCGTGTGAACAAGTTCTGAATTTTCAAATCTCACTGATTGTAACTTGAAAATCCTTGTTTAGTCTATATGCTACTACCTTCATAGTAAAAATGTCAAAAACCATGATATTTCACGGCGACATAACTGTGTTACCTTTCAACCAACAACCAACCACAAGGTTCATGTGACAAATATCTTGAAAGTGCTGTATTCGTCTTAAGCATTTGTGCTCATTGCAGTTTCTAGGAACTGCGAGGTTAGCGCAACCATGGTCGCGCTGCAAGAAAATGTATGTTTAGTTGCGCAAACGATTGGACGCCTGTTGAGATATCCACCATGAAGCTGTGTAGCTATATGTTGCTGGCAGATCTGACCATTCGGTTCCGACACCATGGCGTGCTAGTCAGATAAGCCTAACACACTTACAAGTCCAACGACTTTCATTCTATCAATAGAATACTTAACTCTATTTTTTTATTATTGGTTTTTTCAAAACCTAGATAATCATTTTCTGCGTTTTAAAGTCGATGCTAGACAGAGATAGCATTATTAGCAGCATTGCGCGACAAGGATACAAGAACAACTTCCCCATTTTTCAACCATGTTATTTATTTATTTGCAAATCGTTTTTTAGTAACATCTTTAAAATAAGTATTAATTGATGTAAATTTTTGATAATAGTCAAATCATTTTCGGAAACATTTATCTACGTTGTCGAGGAGACGAATTTTACAAACATTTATGAAGCCATTGCTTCATAAATGTTTGTAAAATTCGTCTCCTTAGCAATTTCCTTCAATTAATTTGAAGGAAATTGCTAATACATTGCTTCAAATGTTGCATTGGAATTGATAGTGATACGTAATTGGGGTGCTGGTTATCCAACATTTTACATTTACGTCCCAAAATTAACAAAAGTACTAAACCAAATCCCCGTTTCCAGGTCAAATACGTGCCAAAAGTGAACATAACGATCAGCTCGGGTCAGAACGGCAAGATCCCCGAGGGGTCCGAGTTGAGGGTCCGGTGTGATGTGGACGCGAACCCTGCAGCGCACATCTACCGGTGGTATGTGAATAACAACCCGGTGGTTGGAGACTACGCTGATGAGATGGTGAGGACCGATTTTCTTTATTGATCTTTTAGTAATATAATTTGAGATTCTGTAAAAACCTCACCGTGAAGACTTCCGTGGAATGAGCTGTCAGTGTCAACCCGTCTTGGTCAATTCGGCAATAGCATCATTGGCACTGACAGCTCACTTCACCTTAGTTTTCACGGTGAGATGGTTACAGAATAGCAATTCTGATCTGATAGTAATGAAAGTCGAAAATAAAATACTTGTATTTAATTCTTTGTACAACACTAAATTGCGATAGTGTTTACGATTACCTATGCTAATTATGCAATTATTCCGAAAAGATTTTTAAATCTAGCTGGCTCTTGTAATCGTTTTTTTTTGTGTACCTATGGCATCCCGCTGGTCAAACTGTAAGGTTGTAGTCTGCTTAAGCGGACTTGCCTGTGGTGCCCTAATAAATTATGGCCTCCAGCCAGGACTTAAACATGAATACTAACTAAAAACTAAGCGACTACACGCTAAGGGCACCCCCTGTGGGGTACGGACCTCGGTTTAGTGCGTCGCTGGAAGAGGGCAGCAAGGGACTAGCTGGATCAGGATTTATTGGATTTTGTAACGAATTTAAAGCTACGGGCTCAGCGGCGCGGGCTGGCTCGAGCAAGGTTCGGGAGGGGTGTGGATTTGGGAGTCGCGGCGGGCCCCGGCGACGAAAGCGGTAGGACGGCGATCGGGTTTTGGGCTTACGTAGAATGCTGGTGGTCTTACTACTCTCGTGGAGGAGGGTAGTGGCGTTGTCGGGGGCGATTAAGGTCGGCGAACACTGCTAATGCGGGAGGGAGTGTAGCGGGCGGCCGCTGAGATCAAGGGGTTTGGGTGTTTGATGCCACAGTCGAAGAAACGCTTAGATAAGCGTTTCATGAACTGTTTTATGGTGGGCATGTTAAGGTCTATGTGTAGATCTATATTACGGACATAGTAGCGGGCACCCTTGACCTTTCTGAGGAGACGGTTTTGTAGAGTCTGCATCTTATGGAGATGTCGTGGGTGAGCGGGCGCAAATACAACGCAGGCATAGGTCATGAGCTCTTGTTATCGTTTTTCCTGCGTCTTTTTGTTACTGGAGGAGGTTCTCTAAGATGTTATAGTAACAGAGCGTGTGGTTTGTTTTAAAATTCTGAAATTAACCTTGTAAATGTTTTCATTAAAAGGGAAAGCGCCAACGTAGTCCGCATTTTTTATATATTAATGTAATCGTATTTTTTACAACATACAGCATAATACTGTCTAGTATTAGGCTGTATGTTGTAAAAAATACGATTCAGAACCGTAACAAGTATGTATTGTAATCATTAAAATCTTTAATGAAACCCGCTTAGTTCATAATTAAAATCCCGATGAACTACCATTTCAACAACTAATTCATGATTAATTATATACTAGATATGAATGTTTGGAAACATGTTGGTCCTCCTCCATAGGACAATCTAGAATATACACAAATGAAACTGGTTTCTTTTGTGTAAATTGTTTTTTTAGTGATTTTTTTTATTATTATTTTTTTGTGTGGTCAGGGACTCAAAACTGAAACTCAAAAGATAAACCATAATAAGTGTTTTAACATTATGTAATTTCTTTAATTCAAACACAAAATTGTTACTTAGGAAAATAAAACTTATATTAACTCAGAGGGGTAATATTGATGCTTTCAATTATTATTATAGGGATGGTGACTAATATTAAAACGAATGGAAAAACTTAATTAATTTCAAAGAAGGCATAGTAAAAATGAGACAATCGAAAAAATCTGTTAAATCGATGTGAATATGACGAACTACACGCTTTAAAAGTTTTTAGAGGGGATTATTCCCGTCCTTGTCAAACGGTCCGGCCGATGTATGGCGCTAGTATGAGTTACATAGTCGTGACGTCACTTCTATGATAGTGCTGTCCTTGTCCTAACCTAACCTAACACTTCTTTTATAACTAGGATTTTTAAAGGTTTTATATTTTTTATTATAGCCTATGGACTCCTGTATGGAATTTAATTTTGTTTGTTTGTTTGTTTGGCATCTCGCAGGTCAACCTATGCGGTTGTCGTCTGCTTAAGCGGACTTGCCTGTGGATTCCCTAATAAATTAAGGCCTCCAGCCAGGACTTAAACTTATATACTAACTAAAACTAAGCGACAACGCTAAGGGCACCCCCTGTGGGGTATGAACCTCGGCTTAGGGCGTCGCTGGAAGAGGGCAGCAAATGACTAGCTGGATCAGGATTGGTTTTATTTACGGACGAATTTAAAGCTACAGGCACAGCGGCGCGGGCTGGCTCGAGCAAGGGTCGGGAGGGGCGTCGATTTGGGCGTCGCGGCGGGCCTCGGCGGCGAGGGCGGTAGGACGGTGATCGGGTTTTGGGCTTATGTAGCGTGCTAGTGGCCTTACTACTCTCCTGGAGGAGGGTAGTGGCGTCGTCGGGGTCGATTAAAGTATGCCTTGGTCGGCGAATACTGCTAATGCGAGAGGGAGTGTAGCGGGCGGCCTCTGTAATCAGGGGGTTAGAATGTTTCATGCCGCAGTCGAAGAAACGCTTTGATAAGAGTTTCATGAACTGTTTTATGGTTGGCATTTTGAGGTCGACGTGAAGATCGATATTACGGACATAGAAGGGGGCACCCGTGACCCTTCTGAGGAAACGGTTTTGGAAGGTCTGCATCTTATGGAGATGACGTGGGTGAGCGTGCGCAAATACAACGCAGGCATAGGTCATGATGGGACGGATGACTGCGGTATAGATGCGGAGCTTGCATTTGAGGGACAGTTTACTACGGGCTGTCAGTACGAATTGCAGCCTGCTAAGAGCGAAGGAGGCGCGCGCGCGAACCGCCTTAATATGAGCCTTAAAGGTAAGGTTCTCATCGAGGATCACGCCTAGGTATTTGGCTTGCTTCTCCCAAGGGATGGGCTTGCCGTACATAGTGATTGGGCTGGGAAGAGGGGGAGGGAGTCGACGACGTCTCGAGAAGAGAACCGCCTGACTCTTATCGGGGTTGACCTCGATTCTCCATTTCCGGAACCAAGCGCCTAAGACGTTTGCGGACGTTTGGAGTGTACGAGCTATAGCGTTGGGACAGTGACCGGTATACTTAACGGCAGTGTCGTCGGCGAAGAGAGCCAACTGAGCCTTTTTACTTTTTGGGATATCGCTAGTGAACAGCGTGAAGGCGAGAGGAGATAGTACGGAACCCTGAGGGACACCTGCGCGAATAGGATGAGGGGACGAGAGTGCTCCCTCGACGCGATAGCGAAAGGTCCGGTTCGACAAAAAGTCTCGTAAGATGAGCACGAGACGATCTGGCACTCCTAGTTGGTAGAGCTTGTATATCAAGCCGTTGTGCCAGACTTTGTCGAATGCTTTCGCTATGTCGAAGAATAGCACACCCGTCGTCGCGTTACGCTGCAGACCAGCGCATAAGTGCTCTACTATACGGTGGACCTGTTGGGTGCCCGAGTGTTGGCTACGGAAACCAAACTGCTCGTTGGGAATGAGGCTCTTTGCTTCGGCGTAGTCTTTGAGACGCTTATAAATAAGCCTCTCGTAGATTTTGCCGAGAACATTGAGTAAACTAATAGGGCGGTAGCTGGAGGGCTCAGACTTTGGCTTGCCTGGCTTTGGGATACCGATGACGGTGGCTTCTTTCCATGCTTGTGGGAAGATGTTGTTGCTCAAGGTGCCATTGAAGATGGCGGTCATAAGCATTATTAGCGGGGCAGGAAGGAGTTTGTATACCTTATTGGTAATACCATCCGAACCGGGGGCCTTACGAGCGTGGAGCCCTTTAATGATGTCGTGCACTTCGTCTGGAGTGACGGGAGGCAGAGGATCATCAGGGTCTTCGACGGGAGGCAGGGAGGCTATTCGTTCGACTTCAGCGTCGACCTTGTTCCGGTGAGCTTGGTCTACTGGTTGGGAGCTGGGAGAACATTGGGACTCTAGGCTGTCGGCAAGACATTCAGCCTTATCGGGACTGTCGAAAGCGACACTATTGTCGGGGCCGATGAGAGGAGGCATAGAGACCTCTTCTGAGGAACGCAATTTCCTCTGTAATTGCCAGAAGGCTTGATGAGTGGGCTCGAGTTCGCTGAGCATCTTGTTCCAGCCCTCAGAGCGAACCTCCCCTATGCGTTTCTTTACAGCTCGCTGTAAATGGCGCATGTGGGCTTTGTTCGCGTCACAAGGGAAGGAGTCGTAGGCACGGATGGCCGCGTTCTTCTCGGTTATCAGGTCACGTACGTCAGCAGGTAGTTTCCAGCGATGGTCTTCCATCACCGGAACTTCCCGTGAACAATCCGTCAATACGGATTGTACGTGCTCTGTAAACGAGTCGATTGCGGCCGTCGTGTCGGCGACTGACACTAAGTGATCGGGGATGGTGTCTAAGTGAGGCGACGTGGTGGATTTCAGTCTTTCGCTTACTTTCCTCCAGTCGGTTATCGTCTGGGTCTGAGGGGGGCGGTTGGGGTCGATCGGGCCCGAGTAGGGTGCAAGATGCATGACTACAGGGCGGTGGTCAGAGTTTAGCTCGTGGAACGTCTCAATCGATTGCAAACGGAGGTTCACATTCTTGAGCAGCGCTACATCGAGAACATCGGAAAGGTGATTAGGATTACCTGGGAAGTGAGTCGGGCTCATTGGAGCGATGACGTCAAAGTTAAGGGATTCGCCTAACTTGAAAACTAACCTACCTCTGGTTGAAGTTGTGCTACTATTCCACGCCGGGTGTTTGGCATTAAGATCCCCCGCCAAGATGACGGATTCACTCATACCGAAGAGGGCAGTGAAGTCCTTTTGGAGCGAGATGGGATCCTCCGGACCATTGTCTGGTGGAATATAAGCAGAGATGATGGTGATCGGTTGATGACCAGTCATGCCGAGCCGACAGATAGAGGTCTCCAGATGGGAGAAGAGAGAAGGTGGGTCGATAGGGATGCAATACAAAGATTTCCTAAAGTATATTAGTGTGCCTCCCTTGTGGCATCGAGACCTGTCATTGCGAACTAGTTTATAGTTGGCAATATTCGGGTTTCGGTGATGCGGTTTTAAAAAGGTTTCCTGTATGAGGAGGATGTCAAGCTGATGGTCGCGGAGGAAAGCGGCGATCTCATCGCGTTGACCTGAAACGCCATTTGCGTTGAAGAAGCCTAATTTAAGGGATCGGGGTTTGTTACTGTTTACTCTAGTATTATCCATTGAGAATTAATATTTGAGTGAGTGTAGAACTTGCGCGATCTCGGGATACGCGCTGAGGATTTCCATAAGGCGGAGTGCGTTGCCGTTTGCAGCAACGATTTCTTCCGCCATTTTGTCCGCGGCGGTGGTGAAGAGAGCCGCGTATGTACTTAGTATAATTTGGGCGCTGTTTCGGCCCTGGGTTCCCTGAGGTTTCGCTGGAGAGGCCGTAGGGGCCGCGGGGGCTACCAAAGGCGCTGGGATGGCGGAAGCCATCAGCGCTGGAAGTTGAGCGGGTTGCGCTGGTTGCGCGGGGATAGAGGGCACCGAAGCTGCGGGAGCCTTCAGGTGATTTAGGTTAGCCCAGGGAGACGCCCTCTGCGGACTGAGCCGCTCCGGCATCAGCGCGGAAGGAGGCTTTCCCCAGGGGCTTTCCCTGTGCTGGCGGTCGCTCGCGTTTGGGAGAGGAGGACTTCGGGGCCTTAGGACAGCCCCGGTAATTTGCCGGGTGTCCCGATTGGCCGCAGAGTACACAGCTGGGAGGCTCTAAACATAGTTCCCTATCTTTAGGGCGGGTACAGTCGGCGGTGCCATGCTCTCCTAGACACTTGACGCATCTAGGGGTGGCATAGCAGTTGGACTGCGAGTGACCATATAATTGGCAGCGATGACACTGTCCAATTAATTGAGCTCTGTAAGGCTTCTCTATTGAAATGCCTGAGAGCGAACACACCGACTTAACTTTAAAAATCGGGTGGTGACCGTCTGTGGGGTCACAGATGACCAGGACCATGTCGTAGACTAGGCCCTGTCTCGCTTTATGTAAGCGATGGACGGCGGAAACTGGTATGCCTTGTGAGACAAGGTCGCTCTTAATCTCCTCGGTGGAGATTTCCTGTGGAACGCGCCTAATAACGACGCGTGTAGGGGTTTCCTCCGGAAGGGAGTAAGTGTGAAAGGAGTAGTTCCTTTCACGTAGGGCGCGGGAGAGGTCCCTAAAGTCCGTAGACGTGGGGACCGTAACTTTGATCCCCTGGAGGGTAGATCGGGCGTTAGTATAGTTGATCTTGCGATCAACACACATTTTAGAGATTTCAGTCCATTTGGACTTTTCCTGGACGTATTTCGGGGGAGGGGGCTTCTGCTTTCTCGCGGTAGGAGCGGGTGGGCAAGCCATAGGGCTGGCGGGGCGACTGGCCCGCGGACTAGGGGCGGAAGTGGAGCTGGACGATAAGTCGTCCTGTTTTTTCTGGGCCTTCGTGACCGGGCCAGCGGGGGCGGAGGATTTAGCCGCCTTCCTCTTGCCTCCTTTGACCACGACTTGGAAGTCGTCATCGCTGGAGGAGGAGGTGCGGGCTTCTTCCTCGGAGAGTGGGACTGACGTGTCCATGCTCTCCGTCGTATTTGTTACAGCGGCGCGCAGCTGCGTTGTCTCTGAGACAATGGCGGCCGGAACAATAGACGGCGTGACAATGGCATGGAATTTAAAAAAATCTGTATCTATTTGACTGTTTGCACTATTTGGAAAAATATTTTTTTTTTTTTGAGTTAAAAAAAAAAAAAATTGTCATCATCCCTATTCTGCGCTTCTCCTTTAATCAAGTTCCGTAGTTTTCTATGTTTCACTGACATTTGACCTTTGGAAGTAATTGTACTTAAGATTCTGACAGTGATTCTAGTGGTCGCAATCGCTACTGCTGAGCATGAGGTCCTGATTTGATTCGATTCCTAGGTCGGGCAACGTGTTATTGGGGTTTTTCTATCTGGAATTTCTCAGCAGCAGCCCGAAGTATGGATTTGTGCCCGGTAGATGGCAATAGGCTCGCCCCCTATTACATGGGACTTAAACATAACTGGCGAAATGTGGGTGTACTATAGGTACACCTCTGCTCAACCCTTCGGGGAAACAAGGCGTGATGTTATGTTATGTTATGTTATTCTGACTAACTTACACAGACCTAAGTCTGCGCCCTAGTGGGGTAACATACTATTAAACACAATCTGAATAATTTTGAAGGATATTCCTAGTTCATTGATTCATGTGTTTGTAAAATTTGTCTGCTCAACAGCGTAAACAACGTAATGAATGTTATTGAACTGTCACAATGCAAACAACCATAATACCATCCTGAGATTTAGGCCCAAAAAAAATGGCGTCCTATAATACAGGGAAAGAATAATTGCATTCAATGCTAGCTTACCGTGTGATAGTGATCTCAAACTATTAAGGGTGAAAGCACCCTAATTGCGTGACACACAATTAATCACAATCTGAATCATTTCGAAGGATATTGCTAATCCATTGCTTTATATGTTCGAAAAAAAAATCTTTTCAACAACGTAAATAACGCAATTAATGTTGTTGAACTGTCCAATTCCTACTGTTAGTGTGTTACGCAATTACCTCGGTGTATTATTTATTCTAAATGAAACAACAAACTATTTTAGTATCCTTATCTGAAGATTAACATAAAGGTTTATTTAAGCCAGCACGCTACGAGACAAATTGCGACATTAATGTCAGACAGCGCAAAGTGTACGCTTCACAGTTGGGGGAGATTTCGCAATAAATGTCCGACACACACTGTACGTTGTGAAATAACACATAAGTTTCAATGTAAAGCGCGTGTTTATAATGTCTATATTGAACCTGGTTGTGTCAATCAGACTATAAATGTCCAGGTTCAAGTTAAATTTGCTATTAAGTTAAACCTAAAATAAATAAATTTGTTGTTTTTTTTTGTGTGGTCAAGGACTCAAAACTGAAACTCAAAAGATAAGCCATAGTTTATCTTTTGAGTTTCAGTTTTAAAAAGCAGTGTTAAAAACACTTATTATGATAAGTGTTTTTAACGCTTTTTAAAACTGTTTTAAAAGAAACAGTCACATTTATAAATGTAACAGAATCAATAATGTATCAAAGTACAACCTATTATATGTGTTAATTTGTGTAACAGAAATAAGCAGTTTCAGTTATAACTGCACAGTACCGCAACAACGTACGGCGGACAGACATACACGGCGATGCCAAAATAGCCTCAATCCATTCGGTACAACGGCTTTTTTGGCAACGCTGCGTTTACCTGTTGCACTTCTACCACTGTTAACACACTTATATGGTTACAAATGTGTTTTGGGTTAACATATTGAAAAACACATAAAAACGTGTTACATATTTGATTCTGTTATCAATTCAAAATGTAAAACTTATAATTCTGTAACATTTACGAATGTGTTTTAAGTCTCTGGTGGTCATTGACCGCAGACCGCAGTTTCTGTAATCACTTGAAATGTCAGTTTAAAAATTAGTTTTTTTTTTGGAAATTCACAAACGCGATTGTTTTCGATATCTAAGGTTCTAAACATGATTTAAAAAAAACAGATTATCTCAACTCAAACATTAAATAACAAAACATACAGCGGACCTTGACACCCAAAAAAACATCAAAGTTTTTTTTTTTAAGATTTTCTTGTTTTGATACCCATCACGTCTGCAAAATTTCGCTTGCTAATTTAATTTGACCCTGTATAGGTTTTCGTCATTGAAGTCCCACTGCAGTGCAAAGGCCTCTTCTCATAAAGAGAAGGTAAAAGCATTTAATCATCACGCTCGCTCTGACTTGAGTATGTGATTTACAAGTCGAGATCGCATTGTAATATATAAGTCTCAATCTGTCAAAAATACAATCAATTACATATATGTATTTTGGACAAATTTTGACATTGATTGTCGTTGAATTTGAACGTTTTTTCGGTACAGGAATAGGAATGATGAACTTAAAAAAATGTTTCCAAATAGTGCGAAACAATATTATAAAAAGTGTAAATACTAAAAAAAAACGAGTTATAATCGTTTTAAAATAAGTGTCAGACATGGCACTATCGTAGAAGTGACGTCACAACTATATAACTTCATACTAGCGCCATACATTGTCCGTATCGTGCGACATGGACGGGAATAATCCCCTCCAATAACTTTTAAAGCTTGCATCTTCTTCATGCTTACATCGATTTAACGGATTTTTTCGATTATCTCATTAAACTAGATGCCTTCTTTCAAAGTACATTATTTTTACGAACATTTTTAATATTAGTCACCATCCATATTGGCCTTACGATGTTTGTCGTTCACCGATAAAGTTAGACACCACTGACATCTGTAAAGAAAAAAACGTTTAAGATACAGCCGCTACTTACGAGTTGTAGTTCGTAGGTTCGACCTTAGACCCCAACATTCTAGGCAGACAATAAATCACAAGGGAACACAGTCTGTTACCACATTAAAACTTTCTACTAACAAAGTAAACCTCTCACACCACGAAACAGTAGCAACAAAGCACTACTAAACTCGTTAATAAAGCAACGGAGAGCAATTCACGTTACGTTAGCAATTCAACTGAATTTCATGGTGTGCGCAACTCACTCATGCATTAACTATATTTTGCGATGTACTGAAAATTTTCTTGTTTGCTGCAGTCTTGAGGGGGAATGGACGGTTGTGTGGAAATTTACAAATTTAATATTATAGTTTGTTGTGTAAAGTTAAAAAGGACTGGTTTCTAAAGAATTAAAACTTAACTAGAGATGCGACGATGCATTCTATCACTTTTTGTGACAAGTCTTTTGCAGTTCATGTTCAAGTACTGTTTTGGAATGCCTTGCCTATGTCGATAAGGCGTGCTCAAACACTGTCCACTTTTAAAATTCTGGTTAAATAACACTTCCTCTCTCCTTAAACATCTGGAATAGTAGCACAACCTCAACCAGAGGTAGGTTAGTTTTCAAGTTAGGCGAATCCCTTAACTTTGACGTCATCGCTCCAATGAGCCCGACTCACTTCCCAGGTAATCCTAATCACCTTCCCGATGTTCTCGATGTAGCGCTGCTCAAGAATGTGAACCTCCGTTTGCAATCGATTGAGACGTTCCACGAGCTAAATTCTGACCACCGCCCTGTAGTCATGCATCTTGCACCCTACTCGGGCCCGATCGACCCCAACCGCCCCCCTCAGACCCAGACGATAACCGACTGGAGGAAAGTAAGCGAAAGACTGAAATCCACCACGTCGCCTCACTTAGACACCATCCCCGATCACTTAGTGTCAGTCGCCGACACGACGGCCGCAATCGACTCGTTTACAGAGCACGTACAATCCGTATTGACGGATTGTTCACGGGAAGTTCCGGTGATGGAAGACCATCGCTGGAAACTACCTACTGACGTACGTGACCTGATAACCGAGAAGAACGCGGCCATCCGTGCCTACGACTCCTTCCCTTGTGACGCGAACAAAGCCCACATGCGCCATTTACAGCGTGCTGTAAAGAAACGCATAGGGGAGGTTCGCTCTGAGGGCTGGAACAAGATGCTCAGCGAACTCGAGCCCACTCATCAAGCCTTCTGGCAATTACAGAGGAAATTGCGTTCCTCAGAAGAGGTCTCTATGCCTCCTCTCATCCGCCCCGACAATAGTGTCGCTTTCGACAGTCCCGATAAGGCTGAATGTCTTGCCGACAGCCTAGAGTCCCAATGTTCTCCCAGCTCCCAACCAGTAGACCAAGCTCACCTGAACAAGGTCGACGCTGAAGTCGAACGAAGAGCCTCCCTCCCTCCCGTCGAAGACCCTGATGATCCTCTGCCTCCCGTCACTCCAGACGAAGTGCACGACATCATTAAAGGGCTCCACGCTCGTAAGGCCCCCGGTTCGGATGGTATTACCAATAAGGTATACAAACTCCTTCCTGCCCCGCTAATAATGCTTATGACCGCCATCTTCAATGGCGCCTTGAGCAACAACATCTTCCCACAAGCATGGAAAGAAGCCACCGTCATCGGTATCCCAAAGCCAGGTACGCCAAAGTCTGAGCCCTCCAGCTACCGCCCTATTAGCTTACTCAATGTCCTCGGCAAAATCTACGAGAGGCTTATTTATAAGCGTCTCAAAGACTACGCCGAAGCAAAGAGCCTCATACCCAACGAGCAGTTTGGATTCCGTAGCCAACACTCGGGCACCCAACAGGTCCACCGTATCGTAGAGCACTTATGCGCTGGTCTGCAGCGCAACGCGACGACGGGTGTGCTATTCTTCGACATAGCGAAAGCCTTCGACAAAGTCTGGCACAACGGCTTGATATACAAGCTCTACCAACTAGGAGTGCCAGATCGTCTCGTGCTCATCTTACGAGACTTTTTGTCGAACCGGACCTTTTGCTATCGCGTCGAGGAAGCACTCTCGTCCCCTCATCCTATTCGCGCCGGTGTCCCTCAGGGTTCCGTACTATCTCCTCTCGCCTTCACGCTGTTCACTAGCGATATCCCAAAAAGTAAAAAGGCTCAGTTGGCTCTCTTCGCCGACGACACTGCCGTTTACTATACCGGTCACTGTCCCAACGCTATAGCTCGTACTCTCCAAACCTCCGCAAACGTCTTAGGCGCTTGGTTCCGGAAGTGGAGAATCGAGGTTAACCCCGATAAGAGTCAGGCGGTTCTCTTCTCGAGACGTCGTCGACTCCCTCCCCCACTTCCCAGCCCGATCACTATGTACGGCAAGCCAATCCCTTGGGAGAAGCAAGCCAAATACCTAGGCGTGATCCTCGATGAGAACCTTACCTTTAAGGCTCATATTAAGGCGGTTCGCGCTCGCGCCTCCTTCGCTCTTAGCAGGCTCCAATTCGTACTGACAGCCCGTAGCAAACTGTCCCTCAAATGCAAGCTCCGCATCTATACCGCAGTCATCCGTCCCATCATGACCTATGCCTGCGTTGTATTTGCGCACGCTCACCCACGTCATCTCCATAAGATGCAGACCCTCCAAAACCGTTTCCTCAGAAGGGTCACGGGTGCCCCCTTCTATGTCCGTAATATAGATCTTCACGTCGACCTCAAAATGCCAACCATAAAACAGTTCATGAAACGCTTATCAAAGCGTTTCTTCGACTGCGGCATCAAACATTCTAACCCCCTGATTACAGCGGCCGCCCGCTACACTCCCTCTCGCATTAGCAGTATTCGCCGACCAAGGCATACTTTAATCGACCCCGACGACGCCACTACCCTCCTCCAGGAGAGTAGTAAGGCCACTAGCACGCTACAAAAGCCCAAAACCCGATCGCCGTCCTACCGCCCTCGCCGCCGAGGCCCGCCGCGACGCCCAAATCGACGCCCCTCCCGACCCTTGCTCGAGCCAGCCCGCGCCGCTGAGCCTGTAGCTTTAAATTCGTCCATAAATAATACCAATCCTGATCCAGCTAGTCATTTGCTGCCCTCTTCCAGCGACGCCCTAAGCCGAGGTTCGTACCCCACAGGGGGTGCCCTTAGCGTTGTCGCTTAGTTTTAGTTAGTATATAAGTCTAAGTCCTGGCTGGAGGCCTTAATTTATTAGGGAATCCACAGGCAAGTCCGCTTAAGCAGACGACAACCGCATAGGTTGACCTGCGAGATGCCAAACAAACAAACAAACAACCTTAAACATCATTGTTACATATAGTTTCTTTCAGAAGTCGACGTCAATCCGGAATCGGGTGATAAGTGATGTCATAATATTTAACAGAAAAATATAAAAGAAATTCTTTGCATTGTATTTAAAAAATTACGGGAATTTATAGAAAAATCGAGAAAATCTGTGACGGTATTTTAACACCTGTTCCTGCTACTTTTTTTTTTTAATTTTCTTTTTTAGAAAATTTAAAAAATGTTTGTGTTTTTGCTATTATGACTACGTTTTGTTAACTATTATCACCTGATTCCGGCTTGACTTGTAGATAAATGTATGTTTTATGTTTAAATGCAGCATACGCCGTTAGAAAAATTCGTAATTTAACTGATTTAGAGACAGCGCGATTAGTTTACTTTAGTTATTTTCATAGTGTGATGTCGTACGGTATTCTTTTGTGGGGAAATGCCGCCGACATTCAAACAGTTTTTGTTTTACAAAAATGGGCAATTCGTTCAATTTATAAATTAAGTCCCAGACACTCCCCCAGAGACAAATTTAAAGAGATTAATATAATGACTGTGCCTTCTCAGTACATTTATGAAAATCTTTTATATGCACATAAAAATATTAATCTGTTAAAAAAATACAGTGATATCCATAACAAAAATACTAGGAATAAACATAGATTTGTTGTTCCCACAATAGGTGGCTCGTTTAAATGTCCATGTATACGTTTTTATAATGGGCTTCCTAGCCACATTCAAGAACTAAGCCTTAATAAATTTGAAACTTTTATAAAGCGGAAATTATGCCAGAAAGCCTATTATACTATCAAGGACTATATTAGGACAAGAAGGCTTGGGATTGAGCTGCTCCAATAAGTTTACACAGACTTATTTGATGTGCAATTTGCTATTTTTTCATTTTTTTTTTCTTTTAATATTTTTTTTTATATATACGTACCTTTTTATCTAAACAATGACATGTATATATTTACTGTATAAAGTATAATATTGTTTTAATTTTTGTGAATGTGAGGACTATGTGGGTCATTGCATTTTTTTTTTCTTCTTTTAATGATGATGGTCTGGCTGTTTGAGTACTTTACGCGGCCTCCCCAAATGTCCTTTCTTTTGTATTGTTCGTCGGATCGTTGAGCTCCTTAGTTCTGAGTTGAGCTGCACGATGATTGACAAATGCGTGCACTGACTGGACAGGTCCACTCAAATCCGTGTGGTTCTTTCCTCAAAAGACCATTTCAGACACCAGTCTACATGGTCCTCATATGATATGACTAAGATTATTTTCATATTTTATTTACACTTTGACATTGATGCACTTTATTTATTTAGTGAATGTGAAGACATTGTGGATTTGTTGTTTTTTTTAATGCATTTTTTTTTAATTATTAGTTTTAATCATGGTCTGGCAGTTTGAGTAACTTATGCGGCCTACCCAAATGTCCTTTCTTTGGTAATGTTCGTCGAATCGTTTAACTCCTTTAGTTCTGTGTTGAGCTGCATGACAACTGACAAATGCGTGCACTGACTGGACAAGTCCACTCATTCTGTGTGGTTCTTTCCTCGAAAGACCATTTCAGATATCAATCCACATGGTCTTCACATGACCTGACCAAGATTATGTCTGGACTTTAAAAGAGACTGTGACCTCTGAGTTTGTTTCGGCGTTTCTTCTCAGAGTAGTCAGATAGGAAATGCCGATCTCACCTAGTTTTTAAAATATGATTGACGTGTAAAAGTGTTTGTACAAACCTATTTACAGAAATAAAATCATTTATCATTTAATGTATTTATTGCTTACAAATGTAAATGGGACACCACTGAATTACTGCTGCTGCAATACATGCAGTATTGTCTCTGCTTCTCCCTTTAATCCATCCAGAGGTTGTAAGTAAAAGGTCGCTTTTAGCGATAAGACCGCCCAGTGTGTCAGCCAAAGCAATTTTTTTTACATATGTCTGTAATTTATAGAAATACACAGTATTCTATCTATATATCCAACTTATAGTGAGCTTATGAAACGTGCCTTATATAAAACGTAGGTTATAAAGTCTTGATTGTAAAATTAGGTTATAAAGTCTATGATTATCACCACATTTTTTTCACCAATTGTGATCAATGAATAATGATTTTATTTCTGTAAGTAGGTTTGTACAAACAATTTCACACGTCAATCATAACTTTATATATTTAATATATAAAATTCTCGTGTCGCAATGTTTGTAACCAAACTCCTCCGGAACGGCTGGACCGATTTATTAAAAATATTGTGTGCATATCGGGTAGGTCTGAGAATCGTCCCGCATCTATTTTTAAAAAAAGAAGCAAAAAAACGTTTGTGGGGTCAGTTAGTACTATCTAATATTGTGCTTATTACAGGCCATATCGTCCCCTTAGAGTTGACTTGCAATAATTTATTTAATTATTTTGTTTCCGTGTGAAACGAAACTATATCATTGTTTTTAGAGGACTCAGGAATACGCATTTTTTTAACGTGTTTTATCTTGTTTTAGATCATCTTCAACGTGACGCGGAAACATCACAAAGCCGTGGTTAGGTGCGAAGTAAGCAATTCTGTTGGCAAAAGCCAAGGAAATACTACTTTAGAAGTTACTTGTAAGTATTTTAGAGTAAGTCACGTCTGCAATCTACATAGCTATCACGGAGGTGAAAATGTAAAACCGGACAGAAATTATTATTTCCTTTTGTAAACGGGGCGGGCCCATTTGTGCGTTCATAGGTTATCCTAAAATAACTCGGAGTAAACAGCTAACTCGGGTTAATCAAATGCATATCTTGCCACTAAGTGCCGATGAGTTTATGTGCAGATCGCGTTCAGTTTCAATGGTGAAATCCGCCCTAAGTCGTTAAACAAGGTTAGGACAGATACATTTACTACATTTAACCTGACTAAACATGCAAGTGGGCCTTAATGAATAACGGGATTGAGTTTTTTTTCTATTCAATCAAATCACAAAAATATACTCGAACCAACCAATTTTTTTATATTTTATGTATGCAAACACGTCATACTCTGATTTCCTAGTGGGAGAAAAAGCCGCGATGTTTATACTGATGATACAACAACCATAAAATTGTGCGCGGGCGCACGGCATTTGACGTCACTGCGTACTAAATACTGATTTGTTCGACGGAAAAATGTATTGGATAATGAGAACTAAAGTCAAACAAACTGGTAACTTTTTGTGACTTTTTCTGGAAATATTGCTTCAAAGTAGAATTTTGATTGTGTTGTGAGTGCGTTCTACTGACGCTTATTACAGAGTCACAAACGCTCTGATACAGAGCGAATATCTGTTAGTGATACAAATATATTTTGTTAGTGTAGAAACTGTAAATATATTTATGACCAGCTGCGTTGAAGCCATTCGCTTAAATTCACCAATGACGCCAGTGTCCCTTTGCAATCGTATGAATAGTCCATGTTAACCTCGATCTGGGTTCGCCAATGAAAACCTAGTGTTGAAGATTTTATTGTAGACCATCAGGCAGTTGCCTTCGCGAGTTGAGGAGTTTCCGATTATTAATTGCTGGAAACCGAATGAAACAAGAACAAAATTCCTATCCATTCATTAAAAAAATGTCCTCAGACCCACCAACATTCAGAACACGGCCTCAGAACGTAGAAACCGACATCGGATCCAGTGTGGTCCTCAGCTGTGACGTCGACGGTCAGCCACAGCCGGAGATCAGGTGGCTGTTCCATGAGCCTGGACGGATAGGGGTAAGTGAATACCATGGTGGAATGGCAGATAAGTATGAGATGAGTTGAAGGCATTTTGGGTTAGATTTATGCGGAAGAGTTCAGTGATTTGCAACTGGCTGGAGAGCCCAATGTGAAGCAGTGTAGATGTTGATGATGATGATGAGGGCAGCTCGAGGAGAGATCCTAACAGCAAAGTGGTGAACCTAAGACCATTTTGAATGGTTTTTAGATCCTAACTATACTATTGTAAATGCGAAAGTAAGTTTGTTTGTTACGCTTTCACGCCAAAACGGATGAACGGATTTGGATGAAATTTAGCACAAAGATAGGCCATGACGTAGGTAAGGACATAAACTACTTTTCATCCTGAATGACAGACGAAGTCGTGGGCAATAGCTAGTTAGAAATAATTCAGTTTACTCTAAAGTAACCTGTACATAATATAATCGGATTAGTATTCATTTTGTCTTTAGAAAGGTCAGGTCCGTAGTACTTGCAACCGGCGCACGTGTATGACGTGTAAGGATCGTAGCAGTCGGCGTTCAGTCGTTTTGCCTACCCCCATGGGAAGAGGGCGTGAGTTTATGGATGATGAAACAAGGTTTTCAGTTTCCCATCGTTTGTATGAATAAGTGTTTCAGGAACATTACGTCAAGTCTATAAGTATTCATCCCGATGACTAACATTAGATCAAACCGCAAAAACATGTGGTAAAATTAGATCACTCATTATTATGATTCTGAAACTATAGTATTAGTAAGAGATATGTACTGTCTGTATGGTCTAGAGTGTCTGAAATATTCTAGCTGTTACGACGGACATATTGAAATACCACAGGTAGCAAATGCACAATCTTTTTCAGTAGTCTTAAAGTATTTCTCTAGCAACGCGATTGATATAGGTACGTACGCACGGTAAAGGGTATCTACTAAAATCATTATAATATTGATTTATTTGAGTGATCTTTAGACAAAACGAACATACTAGTTACTTTTTTTTTCTGGGACATTTGCACCCGCACGTTAAGCCTTTGGTGACGGCTGTCATTCGTGGTTCTTTGGCAGTCGTTACGGGTCGTCAGAAACCCGAAAGGTTGACAACCAATCTTACCAAAGGGTATCGTATTACCCAGTAACTAGGTTGGTAAGGTGAAGGTCCGCTTCATATAAAATACTGGTATTCATCTGAATTCGGTAAGACTAGAAGCATCTAAATGACTGGGCAGCTAATGACGATTTTTTCTTCTAAGAAAGAAAGAACGGTTTTACTGAAAGACTGACGCTGTTGTCGAAGTGATTTTGTCGATTACTCAATTAAAATTGGTTCGGTTACTGATTCATCACGAACCTGGGAATCCATACTAATATTTTAATGTTATAAACTCGAATGTAACTCAGTCTGTATGTTACCTTTTCATGCTTATACCACATAACGGATTTCGATAAACTTTGGCAAGGAGATAGATGGCGTCCTGGGTAATTATTTCCGACATCCGGACGGGCGCTGCGGGCAATAGCTATTGTTTTAGTCATAAGTATACTGTTAAGGACTTCTGGTGAAATTAAGAACTTAACGATAATTTAAAATTGTAGTTCACGTTCTCAAACGTATCTAATGCCACACAAAAAGTTCTTAATCGATATCTTTTGTCAAAGTTTTACTCAATTTAATGCTAAGTGCTTTTACACGGTGCAAGTTACTTCTGCATGTCGCTTGTCTGAGTTACATGCACGAGCTGCTACTCGCACGAGGAGCATACACGATGCGTAAGTCACTTGATCTGAGGGAGACAAAGTGACATTCTATCTGCGATCAAGATTTTAGCTAAAATGTTAGACCGCGGGGAAACCAACGGGTTAACAATTAATTCTCATGTGAACCGCGTTATTAACAGCACCTTTGAAGTTCTAGATAACTAATTATTTATAGCATCCCTTACTGGTGAATATAGACTTTTTTCTTAGAGTTTTGAAAAGTCATTATTAGTACTTCTCTTGCTTAACTGCCGGGTTCTATTCCCAGATCGGGCAAAGTATTATTGGGTTTTCCACCAGGAATTTCTTAGTAGCAGGACGGAGTTTGGATTCGTGCCCGGTTGATGGCAATAGGCTCGCCCCTTATTATATAGGACTTAAACATTACTTCCAAAATGTGGGTATACAGGGATTGCAGGCGTGATATTATGTGAATCTTTTAAATTTATTTAGGTGTTTTCTGTAAAATCTCTTTGCTCAGAATGCTCAAAATATACATTATATTTTCTATATATGTGCAATAAGACGAGAAGAATTTTCATCGTTCCCGCTACCGAACCCCAAAAGATAAAAAATTTCTTGTGGATATATAATGCTTTAATCTATCACTCAACTTCCAACTCTATTCAACACACAATAAAGTTTAAAACACGTCGTTGACTTAGTTGCTATGTTTTAAAAGTGCGTTTTTATTTACATCTGAGTCATGTCCAAAATGCGTAGCGATGACCGAAGAGAATGTTTTCTTTTATTGCAATAAGGAATATGTTGTACTAAATATTTCAGTTTTACGTTTATTTTGGGTAAAATCAGATAAATTGCAAGCTTTTTTACGAAAAAGCTCGACCAAAGACGAGCTTCTTCTACTGCAAATCGGAATGGTTGTGGACAGAATTATCTGGAGAATAATTTCTAGTTCCTATTTCTGCCTATTTGCAGCCTCGTATGTGGACCCAAGCGCAACTGAGCCTATCATGTCTTGAGAAAAGAGAAGAAAAGCTAAGGTCGAGAAAGATTTGATGGGTTTTACATAATCTCCGGAGTCTTGGTTTGTGCGCGGTTAGTGACATAGGCTCGCCCCTTATTACGTGGAATGGAACACGGAGGATGCTCGAACATGAAGTTCATTAACAAGTGAACAACAACTGAATCATTAACTATGTATTGCATGTTGCGACGATTTCATTAAGGTGTTCCAGTTTTTAATTTACTCTTTAGTGTTCGCTTGTTGATTACACTAGTATATTTTATTAGCCAGTTGATATTATTGAAAATTGTAGGGGTCAAATAGTAGTTCGATCTATTGAGTTAAGTCATAAATACCTTCTTCGTCGCTCCCTATCATAGCGTATCGGTCGTATCCGCTGAGGTTTCGGTTCATGCCGAGACCGAAGTCTTAGAAAGTACATAGCTTTGCGTAAGGTGAGCAAAATTCATCGGTTAACCAAAAGGCCTAGACAATGTGACATTCTTTCAGCGAAAACAATGATAGAAAAGTCACTATTGAATTGGATTTAAATAAGCTACCGAAACGATTATTTCAATCCCGTTGAAGTCGTAGAAATACCGAGACGCTTTGAAAGCGATTGCCATTTGTCTAGGCCACTTGTGTGGAACTAGCACGACTCACGAGTAAAAGTCACGTAAATTCGACATAAACATAAACATAACATCACGCCTGTAATCCCAGAAGGGTTAGGCAGAGGTGTACCTATAGTACACCCGCATTTCGCCAGTTTTGCTTAAGTCCCATGTAATAGGGGGCGAGCCTATTGCCATCAACCGGGCACAAATCCGGACTCCGGGCTGCTACTGAGAAATTCTAGATAGAAAAACCCGATAACACTTTGCCCGACCTGGGCATCGAACCCAGGACCCCTCATGCTCAGCTTATGCGACCACGAGACCAATGAGGCAGTCCGTAAAATAGAATGAAATGTGTAAATACTCGTTTTGCTTATAATATTTAATAAGTCAAGATTTTATTCATCACCTATAATTCACATAATCTGAATTAATTTGAAGGATATTGTGAGGCTACATATATTATGTTCATAAGAAAATGTCTGCTTTAGAACGTAAATAACGCACTGAATGTTTTTGAATTGTCAAAATTAAAGCCATTGTTACTGATAGTGTGTTACACAATCACCCCGCAGATTGATAGGTGATATTGAACGTTCGAATTTACGCGTGTTCGTGCTAGAACGCACGAAAGTAACCTGCGCCAGTACCTTCACATAATGAGTTACTAGAGCCGTGTAAAAAACTTATTGAATCCCAAAATCAGACAGTGTTACGTGAACGTTTGCTATTTCCAGCAGGTCAAAGGAAAGGCTTCGAACTTGAAGGTCTACGTAAGCCGGGAGACTGCTGGACGGTACATCTGCAAGGTCATCGAGGAGGGGTACCCTGAGATAGAGAGTGAAGCCACCATTTTTATAAAGAGTAAGTCTTCGTTCATAATGGATGGAGTGGTAAAAAAAACCTGAAAGATGTTGGTTTTGGATCTAGAGAAGTGGAATAATAGGAGAAATGCCTTTGTCCATGAGTTGAACAGAAAGGGTTACCAAAAATAAATGATTATACTGCATGACACTTTTTATTTTCATGTATCCATTTCAGCGAAAGCAAATACTTTTTTCTGCCAGTTGGTATTATTTACAAAAGGTTGTACAAAATACAGTATTTTTATTTGTACAGTTACTGGCTAAGGATACAATTTGGATAAAATAAAACGAATAAAGGGTTTGGCAGGGTGCCTCAATCAATTGTTGCAGTTTTAATTCATCCTAGAATCTTATAAATTAGCTTAAAAAATGTCAGTCAGTCTTGTTTGTATGCTGGAAATAAGTGACGAAAAATCAATAGATTGCCATGACAAGGTTCTATTACGCTTTAAATATAAAAGTCTTTCTAATTTATCTATTTGAAAGTAACATGCAACATTTACTGTCTTTGACTTTTTAAATTACTTTGATGTATGCCATGAAAAATGAAATATATTTTTCAAGCAAACTTAATTATCTCATATCATGAAAGTTCACAAGGAACATTAACCCTGTTGACTTTGCAAGGCAGTTTTACATTACAATATTTAATTTTCAGGGTTAGGAGTAATATAAATATTAACAAGGAAAAATATCCAATTAAGTAAAACACTTCCAAAATTAACAGAAAAAAGTATACAGTTTTCCTCGTTCAACATAAACGCTGCGGTTGTTTTTTAACATTATTTTTTTGTTGCTATTGGAGGTAATATAATCTCTGTAAAATTATATTGAGCTCACAACCTGATGGTCAATTTTGTAAAAATCTCACTGTTAAGACTTGCGTGGAGTGAACTGTCAGTGTCATCCCGTCTTGGTCAATCCCTAGCATCAGTGGCACTGACAGCTCACTCCACGCTCACTTTACCTATGTTTTCCCGATGAGATAGTTACAGAATAGCACTACTGGTACCTCAGTTAAACGTGGTCCTTTCACTTGCTATGCCATTTCTACATCCTGACAACTATTAACTCTTCATCTTTTCTTCCTAGGTGCACCAAAGATCTTATCAAACAGGACTCAGTTCGGCATGGAAGGGGAAAGTGTTAGAATAGAATGTGCTGCTCGATCGGTACCTAAGCCTGATGACATCAGGTGGTACTTTGAAGGTCGGGAGATCAGTGTGATTCAAGATCCGGTAAGCCTGATTTTTAATAATCATATTAAGCTTATCAAGTACATATCCAGTATAAGCCGACCTACAGTCCGCGCGGCCTAAGCTGCGCTTTGCATTTGTGTGAGTGCACATCGACGCGTCCTTTACTTGTCAATCGGACAATCGGCCTGAGAAGCTGTGCGTCCCTCGCGCGATCTCATTATTGCATTTAGTAATCACTCACATAAATGCAAAGCTCAGCTAAGGCCTCGCGAACTATACAATTGTATGGAAAGCGTGATCAGTTATACCTACTGAGCGTACTTCTACAGCACTATAGTATTTTGATCTCACGAAGCGACGGGCGCTTTACTTGTGGTAACCTTGTGAAGCGTGTTTGTTCACGTGGTTACCACAAGGAAAGCGCGCGCTGTGAATGTGTGTGTAAACCCAGGAGCTCTCAGTAGCGTCTGAGAAAATGGCGACGTCGGAAGTGTGTGTGTCCGTGTGTATGTGTGTGTGTTACATGCTTCCGCTACTCGTATTCACGCACACATTCGCAGCGTGTTTGTACACTTTGTTACCACAAGTAGAGCGCGAGTCGCTTCGTGATATAAAATACTGCACAAAGTCATAGAGGCCTATGTCTTTATCGAGCATTGATGACGATGAATTTCACAAGAAATCAGTGTGATCCTAAAAATGTATATTGAACTGTCGTCTCGTTACAATGTAAGTTTTTTCGTACTAATTCGTGATCTCAGTATACCTACAGTTTTTTGAACACAAGAAAGCTCTTGACTTAGATAAACCCTTAATTGACTTTTATGGCTCTCGAGGGAACTCTGGTAAAGTGACCTGCCTGGCCAGCATTCGACCTGCTCAGACAAAAACATTGAATAGTAGTTTACAGTTTGCTGGTACTGAGGCTATTTATAACCGACTTCTAAAATAGAGTACGTTCTATGTATATATTTTATGAGTGTTCATCGATATTTCATCAGTTGTGGACTGATTTTGAAAAATATTTTTTTCATTTTATTTGATGAAGCTTGCGCGGTGGTCTCATATACATTGTATCAACGTTGCTTGGGTAGTTTTAGATTTAGATTCAATAATACTTAATCCACTTGATGTATATTGATGATGAAACTTTGTTTGTTTGCATAACAAGTAGGGATATATAAATTGTTGGTGTAGAAAAAGTGAAAAAAAAATGTACAAAAAAAAACAAAATACTATTAAATGAATTATAACTGAAATTTCGGAAGTTGGTGGCTTACAATGAAAATGAAAATAATTTTTCAATGCACACACATGCGTGCACTGACTGGACAAGGTCCACTCATTCTGAGTGGTTCTTTCCTCAAAAGACCATTTCAGACATCAATCTACATGGTCTTCACATGACCTAACCAAGATTATGTCTGGACTTTAAAAGAGACTGTGACCTCTGAGTTTGTTTCGGCCTTTCTTCTCAGAGTAGTCAGATAGGAAACGCCGATCTCATCTAGTTTTTAAAATATGTTTGACGTGTAAAAGTGTTTTTAAAAACCTACTTACAGAAATAAAATCATTTATCATTTATCACTTGCAATCAATCATTTATCATTTATCAGTTGTTTTTTTTGGAAGTCGATTGTTTTTTTTTTCTTTACCTATCATTGAGGTAGGCTTCAACCTATCATGGAAAATTTATTTTTTCCATTGACAAACAAAAACACTTACCACACAACATTCTTCATTAAAATTCTCTTACAGGATTACGCAACACTAGAAGAATCTTTACCAGACGGCGTGATTAAATCAAGCCTGGTGATCAGAGCCAGCCAGTCCAAGCACTACGGGCAATATAACTGCAGTGTCACCAACGAGTATGGAAATGCTAACGCTGCCATCATGTTGAAGCCTTTGAGTAAGTGGAAGAACAGTAGTGTTATTTTGTAACCATCTCAAGTGAGCGTGGAGTAAGCTTTCAGTGCCACTGACCTAGGGATTGACTAAGACGGGATGACACTGACAGCTCACACCACGCCAGAGTATAATGTACTCTGTGCACCACGCTAGTCTTCACGGTGACATTTTTACAGAATCGACATGCTGTTAGTTTTTGAGTTGCCATTCACAGGTTTTCCTGCACTATTGCGAACACACTTTCTATCATTATCATTCTTTATTTATTTAACGATTTACGTACACACATTTTTACAGACTTAATTATGTTGAAAAATTCGTAGTTGAGGTGCCAGAATGAATATCTGGCTGGTATTATAATTGGATCGAAAACTTACCCGCCCACATTGTCATTTTTTTCCCTTAATTATTTATTAATCTCTATTTTCTATAACATCATTTTGAGCGATTACTATGCCAATTCTTCGGCCGCCTTGTTACTGCAATAAGTGGCACAAGACCCGAGAGATAAAGACGAACAGATTAACTGCTTTGCAAGTGATCTTCAAGAGCCCTCTTGTTCAAGTGGGCTGAGATTTTGTTCACAGTCTCTGTCACACACGGATTTACTGTGAGTTTTTCGGTTTATTCATCCCAGATTAGCCATGTCGACGTTTATTGCATGTTTGTGTTGCTTACATGAGACGTAGACGTTTTAGCGTCAGAAAAAAATTGCCTACGGGTTTAGAGAATCCTGATTTTCAAGTCAAAACTTTTGTTGTAGTATATAGTAGCAGTTTTTTTTATATACGCCTTTGTCTTACAGTGGGAAAAACAAGCCAGTTAGATGAGATTAGTATTTTTTTTGTAGTTGACTGATCTAAGTTCTAACAGACAACCTTCTTTCCAGAAACCTTACCCCTCTACATAATCCTCATCGGTGTGACCTCCGGCATCATAATCTTCTCTGCCTTCATCATTCTCGTGGTGGTCTGCCACAGAAGGAGACGGAAGAACGGTCAGATGAATGAGAAGCCTGACGTCACGGTGACTACAGGAGATGTTTATAACAAGGAGAGTGACAGGAGCTCTAATATCAGTGACCTGAAGCTGCAGCTGCCTCAAAGTGATGGGAGTTACGAATTGGTAAGTTTTTACGAAGAAAAAAGCTGTGATAATAATATGAATCTCTCTGTTTGATTGACAAGTGATTTGACTTTCAATGAAAGAAGCAATATAAATCTTTGAATGTATTTTCATATAATCTTTTTTTTTTGCGAAGAAATCTCCATCAATCGTTCTTTTATTAGTGATCGATGCAGGGGGTCAAAAAAAGAAGCCATAGATTTTTTTTTTTACAAAATCCTTCCTTCAAGTTAGATTAGTGTGTATTGTCTTCATTGGTTCTACATTACCTACGTGTAAATCTACATTAATTTGAGCTTTCAATATTTAACATAATGTTCAATTAGTGGGTTTTTTTCACTTTATTCGATGTATTAAATTTCTAACCCAAAGTATTGCTTGGTATCAAAATCAAATTGCTTGATCTTCAAAGTCAAATATATAAGCTTCTGAGGCTGCATTCCGAGTTAGACCATAATCGCTGACAGCGTTCACATCGATAATTTGCGTTCCGATTTAGATATAACGATTAAGACAGCTGAGAGCTGTCAACAATCCGCTCACAGTAAGATTAATAAAGGGCATGGTCGTCGTTATCGCAAGGTGGCGCAGGTCATGACGTCATCTATGACGATTCATAGGACATCGTTATCGCGCTCACGCTAATTCGGTACGGACGTAAGCCCGCTCAAATCGATTACATCCCAATTCGGAATGCAGCCCAAGACTTACGGCCGAACCCAATAACGTATGTATCTCCAATTTTGGTGTACTGGAGATATAAAAAACCTATCAACCTCCGGTTTTAGCGTCCATTATAGCTAAAGTATGCGACCCTACAACGTGATGACAGCTATTTATTTTACAGGGACGAATAGAATTGTACTGTCTATCATCAGTCGAGATCTGTCCGTAAAACGCTTACTTTCTTGTCGCACAGCCACACGCCAGTAAAAACACTGTATTGTCATAAGAAAAGACTTACTGAAAAATATTTAATGAAAATAAAATAGTTTCATGACTTAAAAACTTTGTAAAAGAGAACTCATTTTTTTTGTTTCTTAATTCTCTAAATGTTGAGTGTGAACATTAATTTTTATGAAAGTTACGATACTGAAGGGAATTCATTCAATAAAAATAACTAAAAATATTCCACTGAGCCGTGCATTTATTTTTAATTTAATTAAAACTGCAAAAATTGGTGATTATTCGATTCAACGAACATCAAACGAATCGCTGTTTACCGGGACTTACGCATTTTCAATCAACAACTACTTTCACAAAAAGCCAGTTTACAACAGCCTCTTTGCTCCCCAGGACTACACCAGCTCCGACCGTTCAGACAGCAAGCTGCACGCAGGTCTACCTCTGGCGGGCCCTGTGCCTCTTCCAAATATGCGCCATGATGACCCGCTGATGCAGTTCCGGTACAGCAATGATTATTCCGATCCTACATATAGTGACCCCTATTTTAAGGTTGGTGGCATTCATCCATACTGTAGTTATAAAATAAATGCTAATGTAACCATGTCTATTTGTTACCTGTCACACCTTAACAGCGGAATGGATTATTAAATTTGGCACAGGATTAGACCTGGGTTAGGTAGGACATTAGGATCTTATCTTTTTATTCTTGTGGGATAATTAGGGATGATGACTAATATTTAAAATGTTCAAAAAATAATTTAATTTGAAAGGAGGCATGCAAAAAATTTAACAATCGAAAAATCTGTTTATAAATCGATGTAAATATGAAGAAGCTACACGCTTTAAAGCTCCCAGACACAGATGCTACACCACAGCGCGACACAAAGGCCATAGATAATACACTATATAATATAAGACAAAGGCACCGCTCGTCGCGCGACACGCGGTGCGCTTTGTGTCGTGCTGTGGCGTCGTGCCTGTTCGTGGGAGCCTTTAAAGTTTTTGGAGGGGACTATTCCCATCCTTGTCGCGCGGTACGGACTATGTATGGCGCTAGTATGAAGTTATATAGTCGTAACGTCACGTCTACGATAGTGTAGTCCTTGTATAACACCTATTTTAAAACGGTTATAACTTGGTAATTTTGAAGCTTTTACACTTTTTGTAATATTGTTTGCACTATCTGGAAGCAAACATATGAAAAAAATGGTCATCATCCTTATTGTCGATATAAACGCGAGCGAAGCCGCACGCAAAAGCCAGTTTTTCATAATATATCGTCATCAAAATAATTTTCAGCCCTTCAGTTTAAGCCTCTTTTCTGTTACAACATTCTTTGAATTTTACTTTTGATAACATATACCTTCTGATGAGATGAAGAATCTAGCAATTATCCAAGCCGTGTTTATTTTTTATTCTCAACCTCCCATGGGGTTATTGTACTCATAATTATGAACAGCGCGAAAATCGCGTTGCATCGCGAAATAAAATCAGCTTTTCAGTAAGTACATTTATAGCAGAATAGTTAGTTCTTACAACAGTATGACCTATTAATATGTTTTTAATGACTAATCAAAAACTAAGGTTGTGTTATGCCCCTAATAAACTAGAAAGAGAGTGAAAACAAAATCAAATATGGAATTTGTGTTCAATTTATAATGTTAAAATAACATTGGTTTTACATTCAGAAAAAAATAATTGAATAGCATCTTCATTTCAACACAAACAAACAAAGTGTTAGTTAAAGAACATGACTGTCCAATTTAGATTTTGCTCATAAAAGTCTTGAATTAATACTGTCCAGTTTATGGAAAAAAGGCCTTTTTTTGTTACAAAACAAATTTAATGTGTAGATCGAAATCGAAAATTGGCCCTCAAACAAGCATTGTACTGTACCATAATGTTTTCATTTTTACTTTTATTACAAAGAAAACCTCAGCTAATGTTGCTTCAAAAGAAAAAACTTATTTTCACAAGCTCAAATTCAGATCAAACTACAAAAGCGAAAAAGAAACCAATTTGACAGTCACAAGTTATCTGAAATAATACCTTTTCTACGTGAACACAACAAAATAGGTGCAGAAATTCCACTTTATACAAAAAAGAAAATATAAATACCTTGGTTTGGTTACCTAAAATTCTGTCAATCAAAAATCAACTTAGCTAACATTATACTAAGCAGATAGTTGATTAAGTGGCAATCAATACATGTAAATTATCTAAGATTGGGAAGTCAAAAAGGCATAAGAATTAGCTCATCTCTGTCAAATTGTCAAGCTATATTATAACGTATCTATCTCCAATTTCGGCGTGCTGGAGATAGACAAATTTATCAATCTCTGGTTTTAAGGTCCCAATAAATCCAAAGTATGCGGCGAAACTACAACGTTTTGACAGCTATTTGTTTGACAGGGACAGACATAATATTTTACTGTCAATCATCAGTAGCGGCCACAGAGCATCATTATAATACTGGTACGCCAAACCCAGTAACCTAAGACAGATTCTTAGGTTATTGCTGTTTGGCCGTTATAGTACGACTAACTTATCTCTGCAGTAATTGGTGGCGCTAGTTGTAAACGAAAATCAAAAAGTTAAACAAAAACCGATCTTATGACCCAATCAAAACATTAGTTCGAAAAACGGCCGTTGCACAGATAAATTGATCGAAGTTTAAGTGGTTTTTCTGCACATATCCTGCAGTATAACCTACTGCGGTAAAATAAAGGTAGTATTACATGTTTCATGGCAGAGCCCCGCCGGCTACGTGTACGACTACCCGCAGGGGTATGCCCCCCCGCCCCACCTCCGGGTACAGTCGCCCCCCCTCGAGCCGCCCAGTCGGTAAGTACATGATTATTTTATTTTTATTTTCTTTACTGTCGGAGTTAAGAGGGGATTTAGGGTCGTCACCCACTTAACGCCATGGTAACCGGTAAAAGTAGCCTTTTATAATCGTCTTTGATTTTTTAAACAGGTTCTCGTATGATTTTTATTATATTGTTAACTATGGGTAAACGAACGGTTTGCGAATAAATGATTTTGAATTTGATTTTTAAATTATTTAATTATTGTTTACCCATATTTGCGAATATGATTTTGAATTTGTTTTTTTTTAATATTTATTGACTGAGTGTGCTGTAGGTCGGTACCGTCAATGAAAGAGTTTGGTATGCGGGCAAGAAATAAAAAATACGTTTATAATCAACCAATTAAAAAAATTGTTAATTTGTCCATTCCTTGATGTCAGGGCCAGGGACATAGACAATTTCGATCGTTGAATGTACACTGGCAAATGACAACAAGCGAAGAATCAAAACAAAAACAATACACCTATTGCATAGAATTCTAAGTAGGTTACACTTTTGTATGAAATTGCGGAATTCTATTTTAATAACCGACAAATAATTTCTACGCTGGGGCGTCTACAATCTTGGACTGAATTAATGACAAAAGTTTGCTGGTCGATGTCCTCTACACCTACTTTTTCAATGGCTCTAAAAATTATAAAAATGTTGATTATTGTTTTTTTTTTAATATGTACTTTATTAAAAAGAACCAGTTTCTTAATAATTGATTACAATCTAGCCTATACGACTAATAAGCAATTTTAGTCTAACTTAATTTGTTACGAGATAATTAAAGAGTGGACCCCTCTCTACGTGGGGAACTGGGTGCAGTCGTACCGGCCTAACACGACTGCTTGTAAATGGAACCAAACTCATTAATGTGTGTAAAATTGTTTTTGTTTTAATCGGGGTTCTTATCCGCATGGTTATGTCAACCCCATCATGCCTTATCCCATCATCCATAAACTACTACTTAGATCTTTAAAAAATGGAAATCTTAACCATTGAAGTCCAACTAGCTGACATATTCTTTTAGCAACATCTGTAGTTGGTTCAACCATAGGCTATCTCTTATGAAATGTTTAATTTGAACTCATTTATTAAAATTTTCTCTTCATCCTGGTTGCTCACACAATCCAATAGGAAATGCTGAACATCCTCAATCACATAGCAAGTGTTAGTATTAGGTGAATTCGCTTTTTAATTAAATGCAAACTTCGCCCAAAGATAGACGATAACTAATTAGCTTGTTTATCTGACGTTTTGTGTTTGACAGCCCTAAGTCGACGTGAAAAATGTGGTTTTCTTTTGATTTTTCGTTCAGATAGTTTTTGTGACATGTTCGAATTGTATTTTTTATGTGAGGATAAAATAAAATCCTATTCTAGTCGCGTTATTGCCAAGATGTGTCTGTGTAGCGAATGAGTTTAATCTCCATATTTTGCTACGAATGTATTGTATTGTCTGTTCTAAGACTTACGCGTTTGCTATATAAACAATAATACTTTTGTGATAAAAAATATGGAAAAGTGAGGTAGAATCGGGACGCTAAGTCAAACTTTTAATTAAACACTTTTGAAAGAATATAATTAAAAACAATACAATATTAAGCTTGTTTTATTAATCACGTATTTTGCACTGGAAATAAAAAAATCTCAATTCTAAATGACAAAAAATAATCATGAGTTTTTGTTTAGTTATGTTTTCAGATAAGTTATGTTTTGTCGGTTTTGCCCAGTGCCTCGTCCAAAACCGGGCCACACCCAAATTAGCCCAATTAGACAATGGAACTCATAAAATTCTTCGGTTTCCCAAACCTTACAGCCTTCATGGGCGCAATTCTTACCCTTAAAACATTGCACCCATGCATGGCTCATTTGCGTTTATTTATATATACTAATAATAAAGCTGAAGAGCTTGTTTATTTATTTGTTTGAAGGCGCTAATCTTTTGCGTTTAATAGCTCAATTATTGATGAAGTCTGTAGGTTGTTAAAGTCACGCAACAACTCTAAGGAGCCGAGCAAAAAGAAAAACCGTCTGCAAGAACGAGCGGGCGGGCAAGGAAGTTTTATAAAATGTAGCTGTTATTACAGTATACTGTGTATCTTATGACTTCCAAGCGAACGATATTGCGAGCAGAAGCTATTTTCAAATAAAATTATAAAATATGTACTAGATAGTACATCGCTACTATCTAGTACATATTTTTTAATTAACCACAAGGTTTGCCCCGAACGCATTTTAGAGAGACAAAGACAAAATGAGCTAAAATAATGCACGCACTCAAAACTTAACCTTTATTCATTGACACTTTAATTCTTTTCTAGCAAATTTTAACTTTGCTAGAAAACAAGTTCACTTACCTTGATAAACGACCATAAATAATGAAACACTTGTTTAATCTAACAATTCACCATAAAAACAATTTATTTAATACTTAACCACATGGATGTACAGACGCGGACTTAATGCTATTGGCATTTTCACAAACTGCCTGGTCCCGGTTTTACCCGCAAATTTCCCCTATTTTCGGATTTTAATACCAACTCAAAATATAGTATTGTTAATTTGCTGTTAAAATTTAAAGGCATTTTATGAGCCTACTTTACTTTTCGTACAGAAATGGCTGTCCATGACATGCCAACTTCATCTCTACAAAACATTTTATGTCGAAATATCTGAAAAAATACCACAAACATTTACTAGACCAACACAGTTGTTTAAAAAACACGGTTCCTGAACCACATTCAAAATAAGCTCCAATTCTAAATACTAAACCCGATCTGAATCCTATGTTAATACTCGACAACAGACCTCCCTAACACCTCACTTCAAAACTCAACGACAATTTCAATCGGCAGGTCCCTGCAAGGTTCATTGACGCGCAGCATCGACACTGCATCAACACTCCCACTGTCAACCGGCAATGGATCCCAAAACAATACATTACAACGAACGACCAAGTCGCCAGATGAGACGGACGCAATTAATAATTTGGGGCTTCCCGTCGGTGACGGTAAGTGCAAGTTCAAAGTAGAAGTTGATTAACTTTAGTTTTGTTGGAAATTATGCTGTATATTAAATAGTTGCAGTTGGATTATTGTTCATTCAGATTTGAAGGTACTAATATAACAGGGAGATCGACATCGCGTCAATGACTTATAGTCCGGTTAAGTAGTCACGACCTCTCAAGGTCAACTACGAGATGCCATACACAAAAAAAAAAAAAAAAAATGCGCCTATGACTTAATCAACGTCAATCACGTAGATTTAAGAACACTCGAAGATATTATTTTAAGGTGCAATATATAACTGGACGATCGACATCGCTTCGATGCCTTGATCAACGTCAATCACGGTGTAAGATCACTGGACGATTAGTGATTGCTGCTTGTAAAAGACTTTGAAAAACGAAAAAAAAACACTTAACACACCCCACCAAAGCGACTGTGGCAAATACGCAATTACGCCACCGTTTGCCTAAATAATCACGTTGATACGTACATACGCGACTTGATTGATCGCGCGAGTACGTCATATTTATACAATGCGGTCCGAATAGTGACAAAGGCGATTAGGTACTTTATGTCTAAAAGAATATTCCATAACAATGAAAATCGAAAAAAAAACCGTTTAAAAATAAATACAGAATTTTTTGGAAGCTTTCGAGGAGCCTGGGAGGTTCCTTTCTTTGGTTAAAATTTTCAAGAAATAAAAAAAAAAGTACTAACTCGAAAACTAGGTATCAAGAATCTTCGGGAGTCGCCTGCAGATTCCCGGCCACCGTAGGCGCGGGCTTGCGGCGACGGCGAGCAACGGGTAGCTCGCCGTCCGGTAAGGACCAGGCTCGGGTCGACGGCGTGTTCTACGCGCGCCTCAAAGAGATGTCAGCACAAAGTGACGGGGTCCGATAGGGCCGACGCCTCAGGGTCGCGGGTAATTCTAAAGAGAAAACCGTGGCCCTGGCACAGGCAACTGAAGGAACACGGATGGGTTTTAGTCAGTAAAAGTCTGACACGCCCTCCCGCTCCACCCAGAGCGGGAGAAGTCATTTGATGATTTCCCACCCAAAAAAATTAATAAAAAAAGGTATCAAGAATCGAGGAGCATTATATACATGGTGTATTTGCGGATACCCCATGTATATAATGTATGAATGATGTTGAGGAATATTTTTTAATGACGTCACTGGACCACCTTATATAAAAGGGCGCGATGGTAATTCTAAAAATGCCGAATATTCTAATTGCATAACCATAAGCATAAGCAGCCTATACAGTTCCCACTGCTGGGACACATGCCTCCTCTCGGTTAGAGGAAGAGGACTGTAATCCACCACGGGCGGGCCCAGTGCGGCTGGGAAGATGTCACATGTCTTCGAGTTTTTGGTTCTAGGACATGCCGGTTTCCCCACGATGTTTTCCTTTACCGTTTTGAGAGCAGTGGTGATGAAATAATTTACACAAAGTAAAGGGCCCGTCTGGGGTCATAGGCCGTTGCCACTGGGTCACCACTGCTCTCCCTATCCAGTCTGCCTCCATGCAAAAAGGCTATGTGCCACTGCTGAACAAGCTGCTGTAGGTCACAAAGAATCTCAACTTAACCTTATTTGTTTGTTCAACAGCGTCTCCGACACCTATATATGCCCAGCCTAACGTCAAGCCACAGCCGAGTGTGGATCTTCGATACTCAGCCACCTACGGCAACCCGTACTTGAGGAATAGTAACATTGGTTAGTTCCGTTCTTTATCTGACAGTAAAATTAAAATAAAAAAACTTTTTGGTATATGACGTTATCTTGTACAAACTTTTGTTTCCTATGTTTACTTCTTGTATTTATTCCGGTGGACTGTATTATCGCTGGTAGCTTGATTAAAATGATTAATTTGCTAATTAATAACTCTTTTTGATTATTTACTGATACAAAAACACATAAAAAGCACGTTAGTTGGAAAGTTCAAACCCTTGACATGAGAGTTTGACGTTTCTTCTAACACAGATTAAAAATAATAAACTTTGTGTTGACATAAACATCCAATAAAGATCGAACTAACACAGTTTTAGGGCTCGTGCTGACCACTCATCGTGCGACACGTGGTGCCTTTGTGTCGCATCGCGTGTCGCGCCTGTTTGAAATAGTCTTTACCTACACTTCTTTATCAAAGAGTGTCGTGCTAAGCCACTGCACCGACTTAGGGCTGATTTCATCAATGAAGCTGAACGCGATCAGCACTTGGACTACTTAAGAGCTGCCAGTGTCATATTTTTCTGTGGAATATTGACATTGACAGCTCTCAAAAGCGTTGATCGCGTTCAGCTTAATTGGTGAAATTATCACATAAGCTTCTCGAAGTGTCAGCATACAAAACAAGCTTATGTTTCTGAAAATTTATAGATAATTACGTCAATACAGTGTGTTCGGGTAAGTTCGGTACTGGGATGAGACCGTAATCCTGGCTAATTGCATTGACAATATGTTTATTTTATTATTTTTGGTCAATGTTGACAATATTGTTTGTGCCATTTTATTCGTACTGATGCCTTACCCAGCACCGAACTAACCCCAACACAAACTCTCGCTTGCCAGTCTGGCGCCTGAACCCCTGGCCTATTACCTTCCTCGTAACTTTGCAATCTTTATTAACGTAACTTGATCGCTTATGTCTCCATGCAGGTTACAACAATCAAGTACACACAGCCAAGCCGGCATCGACTCCTGCGCCGCCCCCCTACTCGGCGGTCAGAAACTCAGTGGTTTTACCTACAGGTAAATAGACGTCAAGGTGTAACGGGTAAGCAGTGTTCGTTATAGAGAATGCTTTACCTTTTAGTTTTAGAATACTTTATAATATATTCGGAATGTTCCAATATTATGCATTTATTTCAAGGATGTTGAGACATTATTCTACCTATGTTTCTGTGTCGTTTAAGAGCAAATACGAAATACTTACCCTCTTTAGACATAATCGATTTAATCAGTCTAACCCACCAACAGATTTCCTGCAATTTACGCACGTATTGCTAATGAATGACGCTTTGAAAGACCCATAGATATTTTCAGTCAATAATTCTTAGACACTTAGTCCACGTTCACAAGGACGTAAAAATATCGCGGCGCACTGGATTTTCAACGCACTGCTTAGCGCCGAGTGTTAAAAACCCAACAGTTTGTTTTGCCAACTAGCTGGGATGCCCCCTGTTGGATTCTCAATGCTCGGTTCAACTTATTTACACTTATGATATCATTGAGCACATAGGCAACACATGCGATTACAAAAATAACTTAGCACCAATTTAGAATCAATTAAAAAAACAAGTAAGCAGCTCAGCACTTGAAATTGAAGAAATGAAAACAGAAATAAAGTGTCTCAACCCTGTAAATTAGACTCGCAACGAAATCATGCAACAAAATACATGACTAAATAAACACTCAACAATACCTAGGCTGTCTGCAAAGTTGTATTACCAAGTTAGACCATCGCTAGCTTAATTCAACTGAATTGTTTGTGTTTAGAACTTGAATTACGATCGATCTTGGCCGAAATGTGTTCCCAAAGTCACATAAATCTAATGCATTCAAACTGGGAGACTTGAATTATTTATTGGGCTAACTTAACTTGCTTCTTGTAACTTGAGGTACTGGGTTTTTGTATTGGGGTCGTTCAGGGGCTCGGTAAGGTTTTTTCTGTCAATGTTTCTGGGAATTTGTTGTTTTGGTGAATTACGAAAGGAAATTAAATACAAGTTTTTTTTATGGTTGCTAGCAATTTGGCTGTATTTTTCTTGAGTTTAGGGTTGGAGAAAGCTTTATCTACGTCAACGGCTGATGATTATTAACATGTTTAATACGGGCTTGGATATTATTAGTTACGACGAACACAACTTTATAGAGCCCTTCAAGCATGATACAATAATATCATTATTAAGTATTACAAAACCAAATACACGAAACACAGAAAAAAAAACAAAAACATTAAACTTTTAAAACCAAGTAACTTACAATTTCATCGTAAATTTTTTCTAAACATTATTATTAAAAGAGCGTGTCACGTCTTTTATTAAAACGAATTTTTACTTAGCTCCGTGCCGGAAAAGGCTGGTTACATAAAATATCTCGTCCAATTTGTATTCTATATTAAAATAATAAATGACCTCTCTGCTTTAAGTTGAACGGTTTTTTCTGAATATCACTTTAGCTAATTGTCTTCATTTTTCACAGGTAATGGCTGTCAGCCCTCCCAAGGCACTCACGTATAGCGCAGGCGTGATGTTTAAGGCTTGTGTACAAAATGGACATTTACTTCGAATACGGCTTGATTAAGCTGTATGTGTAACATACTATGTTCCTAAATGTTTAATGACTGAGGTGTATATACGATAGAATAAGTCTGAAGACTTGGATAATGGGTTAATAAAAAATGATCTAAGAATTTGCTTATGAAAATGGCTAGAGAAAAAGAGAAGGATATTTTTTAACTAAAAGCAACTTCTTACTGCTTGTATTTTTTTTTATCGGTAACAAAACGAAGTTATCTTTTTAACTTCTTGTTTGCAAAATTTTCTTCTCTTTTGTATCCAGTCAAGTAGTTCGAATTATAATTACTTGAATATAATTTATTGTATTAAATTTCGAAAATAACGAATAAATGTCGACTTTGTCTGTGTTAATTAATTTACGTCAAAGCGTTATTAATTAATTGATCGAAAATAAATGGTAAAACTCTATTCACAACACTTTGCTTTGTTTTGAATAAAATTAAATATATTTTTGTAAATACAATGCATGAAAAAAATAACTTTTCTAATTTTTGTAATTAAAATAATTTTGTTACAATCTGTATATAGAATTATATCCGCATTGTATGTGTGAATTTTATTTAGTTTAAGTACAGATTTTTTAATTCATCCAATCCGAAAACTTAGTTCGTTACGATTGCTCAATAAATGAATCGATTACGTATCGATTTTTTTTATAATTCCATTTATTTCCAATTTAGTATAATTCATTTCTTATGTAAACTATACAGACTGAGAGTAAAATATTTAATAAATTTTATTAAAAAATGTATAAGTATCTAGTTATAGCGATGTTTGTGCTGAATCGGAACGAAATATTTCTAAAACTCTTGTTGCTGTCGCTTAGTTATTTTCTAACTTTTTTACGACAGAAAACTTATTTAGATAGACTAAATATTTAGCTGAAATGGTCAATGATGTAGGAAAATCATATTTTCTGTGATAATTGTTTAGTGAAAAGAAATTAGGATCGCATCTTAATAGTTCCATGTAATAGTTAAGATTCCAAACAATGTGTGACGACCTTTAAATCTATAGTTTTAAAATAATTTTAAATTTCGTGTGCCACTTTTAATTTTACTCTCAATTAAAATGTAAATATAAACAATAAGTTACGGGACAAGCTTTACGAGAAAAATCAGCACCTCTATGTATGGGCATAATAAAGGCAAAATAACTTTTTTTTGTTGTTAGAAAAAAGAAACAAAATATATAAAAATATTGCATGATACAGTGTTTTTGTTCTTTGCATGCGAATATTATTTGTCATTATTTTACAATTGATAATGATGCTATCACAATAAAACTTTTGATTTTATTATAACCCTGTTTCATTTGTCTTTTAATATTCCCTTTTTTATTGAAAGGGGTTCAAACATTTTTATTTGGGACTTGGGATACAACTTACCGACAGACAAAAAAAATGGTTTTGGAGACCAGCGATGAAATACATGTCAATTAACAGAGAAAGTGATTACAAACTAAAAATATTTAGTGACGAATATTATAATTGTAATCATCTATATGTCAGAATATGGTAAGTACATTATAAGACATAAGACAATGCTTAAATAAAACTTTCTGAGAAAATTTGTATTTAATTAAAAATATGTCTAAAATTAAATGTTAAAATTATTTTGTTGTGTATTTGTTCGACAACATCGTTAAACGATGGGCGATGACATCGTCATAATGACAGATTCGCTGGAACAGTTAGACCAGCTGCTGCACAGCCTCCATGGAGCCTCGGCATGAATTTTGACAGAAGAAAGTCATGTACCGCCGAGTTCTTTAATATCTGAGCATGTTCGTGAATCAAAAATATATAGGCACACACAGCTTTGCCTTACAGTAAATTGAAAACAATCTGTGTCATCAAAAATGTGTGACTGCATTAAATCAATAATATTGCTACAGACAAAGACTCAAAAAATTGTGCGTAATCCTTTGTTCATATTATTTAGCACAAAGTAAGTTTCACAAATATATAGGTACTGTTTCTCTGAAAAATATCTTGACAATTTGAAATGTCTCGAAGTTTTAAATAAATAAGTGGGTATAGTCTCCGGGGACTCTTTTTTTGGGTGGGAAATAATCAAATGACTTCTCCCGCTCTGGGTGGAGCGGGAGGGCATGGTCAGGCTTTTACTGACGAAAACCCACCCGTGTTCCTTCAGTTGCCTGTGCCAGGGCCATGGTATCTCTTTCGAACAACCCGCGACCCTGGCATGCATCGGCCCTATCTCTTTGAGGCGCGCACCGTCGACCCGGGCCTGGTCGTTACAGGACAGAGAGTTACCCATTGCTTGCCGTCCGCAAGCCTATGGTGACCGGGAATCTCTGCTGGCGATTCCCGACGCCCTGCCTGAGGGGCGTGGGGGCGTAAGGTTCTCTCCCTCAGGCGATCCGCCTCATCCTTCGCAAGCTTTACTACTACACAGAAGGAGGTGACGCTTCCTATCGCAGCCGCCGATCGCCTCCGTGAGGACACGGTGGTGGCCGGAAGCTCCGCCGTGTCCTCCGCTTGATTCACACAATGGTGATACCCGGGTGTTTCCTCCCACCTTATACGGAACAGGAACCTCCCGAAACAACCATGTCCGGTAAGGACATGTGTCAGGTGGAAGGTGAGGACAACGTGGCACCCCTCCAACCACTCCTCAAAGAGGGGACTTATTGAAGCTATTGTGGCGTGCCCAGCACTGGGTTGTGAAAATCGCACCCTCCGTGTCGCTCCATGTGTCTCTGTCCGCTGTGACGCGATTTCTCGCGGCAGCGGAGTTACGTGCCAGCGTTTTGTTTACTCGCGCCACTCCCTCACGTGCGCGAGGCCTTTTGCCTCCAGATCCCATGGCGGCAATCCGGCAAGGAGGTTCCTCACTGGAGACCCTGCGGTATCCCCGGATCAGCCGAATTGCCATGACCCTTTGGGATGCGTTCAACCTGCGGGCTGGTCGGCGCCTCGTCTTCGGTGACCCTAAGAATTTGAACGTTTTCATATTGGTACAGTCCAATTACGAACGGCAACCGGCAAGCAAAAATAAGTTTAATGGTAAAGACCATTTAGTTGAATATTCAAAGCTGTGAGTATAGAAATTTACGAATACTAGATTGCACTAAATAAATTGAAATCTAGAGTATTCACATATTTATGTTCCAGTTTTTATGTGTACAGTGTTCAGTTTATATGATAACATTTTATTGATGTCTAAATTTGTATGGAACTTTACGATCATATTAACGCATACAATATTTTGAAACATTGTAACTGCCAATATATTAGTGAACTCGACTGTACAATTCACACGTCTTCTCAGGTTCAATTCACATCGAAGGGTCGCTTCTTGAAGCTGTGAAGGAGTATGTCTACCTAGGGCAAGTCACCCAGCTCGGTAGACGTAACTCTGAGAAAGAAGTCGGCAGAGGGCTACAATTGGGTTGGGCAGTGTTTACTGACTAAGGTCTTCAACCAGTGCGTCCTGCCTGCTCTGACGGTGCTGAAACTTGGACACTGACAGCTGAATTGGGCTGGTCCACAAATTCATGCGGGCTATGCTCGGAGTTTCTTTAAAGGATAAAATTAGAAATTAAGTTATCCGGAAAAGAACTGTAGTTACCGACACAGCTTGCAAACTGAAGTGGCAATGGTCTAACAATGTTTGTCGAAGGACCGATGGCTGGTGGAACAGACGAGTCCTGGAGTGGAGACTGCGTATGGGCAAGCGTTGTTGATGGACGCCCCCCAGCTACTCGTAATTGGACCAACGACCTCAAGAAAGTGGCTGGGACAGACTTGGTGCGGAAGGCGGAGTATAGGGTGTAGTGGTGCAGCTTGGGAAAGACCTATGCCCAACAGTGGACTGCGATAAGCTGAATTAATGAATGCTGCATATTATGACATAAACTTATCAACGAGGATCTTCCATTTTTTTTTTTCAAAAACAAAAAAATGCTTAACAACTCAGTGAGCTTACCAATTAACCATCAATTACCTTTACCACTATCTCGATCCATTAACTCAGACATAAGTGCCAACACATAAGAACTAACTACAATATTCTCATCTCACTTAGTTTTACAGTTTTTTCTAACAGTCACGCTGAGCTAGAAAAAATACAAAATGAGCTTTTGATGGCCGCAAGACTAATGATCGCGATGTGTCTTTGAGAAGATGTACTTAAGTATAGAATGGATAGAGTTTTAGGTAGGTGCCTGTCCCACCGCTGGCGATTAACGATCGGGAAGCTGCGCAATATCTTATTCTCGTCCCACATACCGCAGTGTCTTAAGACGAAAGTATTTGGGAACCAAGGTAACCGACATTGCCCGAAAAGTTGCCCAACTGAAGTAGCTTTGGGCAGGGCGCTGAACATATGGCCGATGCAGCCGAAAGGTTCTGGCGTGGCAATCGCGTAACGGAAAACGTAGCACTGGACCTTGTGAAGGCCGCAGAAGTCCGCTGGTTGTGGGAAGCGCAGAACTGGTCGAAGTTGCGGTGCTTGGCTCCCCCAAGCCCTATGTCCAGCAGTAGACGTCTTTCGGCTGATGATGAGCAGCAGCGAGTGCGCGACGGTGACGAGCGAATACTCGCTGGTATGCGTAGGTACCAAGCGTGAATCTCTCAGAGAGCGTCACTGAGCGAGTATTATCTTTGTTAGTTTTTGTGGCTGCAACAAACGAGTACTCACCAGCGCGGGCGGTGTGAACAGTCAGCGATCAACTATTAATATACAGGGTGGCACTCACATCAATGCACAAAGAGTTACCATGGATTGAGTACATAGTTATGAACGTTGTATTGCACTTTTATAAGTAACAGCGATTTATTTTTATTTTTATACATTATCATAATAGCATAATCAGCCTATAACGTTCCCACTGCTGGGACACAGGCCTCCTCTCTATGAGAGGTAGTGAGCCGTAATCCACCACGCGGGCTCAGTGCGGGTTGGTAGATGTCACATGTCTTCGAATTTTTGGTTCTAGGACATGCCGGTTTCCTCACGATGTTTTCCTTCGCCGTTTTGAGAGCAGTGGTGATTAAATTATTTACACAAAGTAAAGCGCCTGCTTGGTTTCGAACTCACGACCTACAACTCGTAAGTCGGGACCGTTACCACTGGGCCACCACTGCTCCCTTATCTTTATATTCCTTCCCTTATTTTTATAGCCGACGAAAAATTTTTACTCAAAGTTTCTGGAATCATGTGCTGAATCCAAGGTAACTGTTTGTACGTCGATATTCCTGCCATCCTGTTTGTGTCTCTTTTATTTACACGGGGCCTACAATCTTTCGTACGTTTCTTGAGCGAGAAAATCGTTGACAGCTTGTCGCTTTCTCGCCGGCGGTGAGACAGGTGCTTACAGTATTGGTAAAGGCTTTCTTTTGGTTATTCAAGAAGGTCAGATTCGATTTATGATTCCAGTAATAACATTTTAGGCAAGATAAAAGTAATTTCTTAGTTCAACAAAAATAAACTCTTGTACTTAGTCCTTGAAGATTCTAAAGTTATCACATATTTAACTTCTGTTAAACTAGAACGTTTGTTTATACCATAAAGAAAGCTCTCCTAGGCAAAATTAATCTGCAACGTTTAAATAATCCGCTTGCATCGAGGATTTGACCGATGCAAGCACGATTTCTATTGCTTACCTTCATAGAATAATTAAAATTATTTTACGTTTTCATTAAAAATTATTCTTTTTTATATAAAGCCCGTGATCTATTTTACCGTATATTCCGTAAAAATATCACCTTGAAAACTTAGGCGAAGTGAGCTGTCATTCCAACTGATGCTAGTAATATATACTATTAACAGCTCACTTCAAGTTATTTATTTATTTATAACTTTACACATACAAATTTATAGAGACTGACTTAATGCCATAGGCATTTTCTACCAGTCAACCTGGATGATGCAGATACGCTTATACCTAGTACACATATTCATTTTTATGTGTGTATATAAATCAAAATATACCTAATCATATATGAATATAAGCTCAAAAAAATACATAAACATATGCATATACTAAAACCAAATAAGACAAACAATGAGAAAACATCAAGATCACTCACCTAAGTTTTCAAGATTATATTTTTACAGCATAGCTCGACTGTAAAAGACCCACGGCTAAAATCTAGGTGAAGTCAATATTGTCAATCCCTAGCATCGGTATGTCGATTCTGTAAAAATCTCACCGTGAAGAATTGCGCGGAGTGAGCTGTCAGTGTAATCCCGTCTTGGTCAATCCCTAGCATCAGTGGCACTGACAGCTTACTCCTCACTCACTTCACATTCGAAACGCACTATAGGTTGACATCTCGCTTCAAGCTCACTTCATTAAAGTTTCTACTGTGAGTTTTTAAAAAATAGACCGGCAGTACACCTAACCCTCATACCTATAAACGTTGCTTAAAATTAAGTAATGACTAACGTAGGTTTAAACCTGGAGTCAGTGGTTCGTCTTAGGGTGCGGAGTAGTACGAGTTGCCGTAAACGCTTAGGGCACTATGAGCAGCAAATAAAACATTTTTTTTGTTTGTGACTAAGTAAATTTTTCGAAAGTCCTGCGGCTCTAAGGCATGCACTCCAACCAAACCTGGTTAAAGCATTTATTTTATGTTTTAATGTCCCTTAAATTTAAATAACGTTTATAAATAATAAGGTAAGTGTGCATACTCACGAGCGGCTCGCGTCAGCGATCGCGTTCACTAAACGCGAAACTATCAGTGTCAAAATTGATATGGAATATATTGACACTGACAGCTCTTGAAGAAAAAAATGCCGAGCGCTTTCAGTTTCATTGGTGAAATCGGCACTAAGTGCAAGCCATATAAACAATAATCATTCCACATGAATTGAAACCACAACCCAGCAGCTAATCATACAGCTTGCATGATTACCAAGGCGTGGAATCCATCCACTAGGAAACAAACCAAGTATTAATTTTCAACCGCAGAGCTACGCCGCAAGATGTCGCTGCGGTGTGGTGTGTGATGCAGAAATGCTGACCGACTGGTTTAATCTGTGGTGTAAATAATTGTTGGTTTGCGTGCATATGTTAACGGTTTGTGGATGATAAGCAAGTAAGATCTGATCTGGTGTGTTGTTAGATCAATATTTTATAAATGCTTAGCCTTGTAACTCCAATTTCACAACGTTTTCAGTTCGGATCAAGTTTAAATATGGCGTAGGAGTCATAGCTATAGGTTTAATAGGTTTTCCAGTATAGGATGATTCAATCAGCGCATAACTGTAAATTACTCAACGTACATCTTTACTATGAGAATTTCACTGCTATTACAACAATGGTCATAATATTGGACCGGTGCCTTTTTGTCGCGTGACGCGCTAGTCTGTACTGGCCTATCAGTGGCTAGCATACCAACTGAAACTCGGAGCTTACCTGCGTGACCTCTCCGTAACTATGTATTTGAATTCACGACATGTCACTTGCCAGTCTAACGCCTAATCCATTGGGCGATTTCCGCTTCATACACACTAATAAACCCCTAAACATCCATAAACCAACCAGAAACATACATATAACCAATACAATCATACATGAATGAAAAAATAATAATTCTCCCCTTTACAACGCCATAATATCCGGGCTATTTGATGCGATACGTTGTTACGTCATGGCTTGTAAAGTTATACCATAACGGAGACCATAAAACGCTGAGAAGAACAAATATTTGTTGATACGGCGTTTTGCTAGAGTTGTTGGGTAATAAAATGGTTGTGGATGTAGCTAACTGGATGTGGTAGTTGTGGTAGTGAAATGTTTTGTCCCGGTTTCGACTCAAAACTAAGTTCTTTGTAACTTTTAAATAAATTAGTATGCTAGTAAACCTAATCCTAAAACTAATACGAAATGTAAAAGTGAAATAAATGCGAAAGTGAGTTTGTTTGTTACGATTTCATGTATAAAAGACTACAGATTTGGATGAAATTTCGACACATGGACAGATCTTGACCTGGAGAAGGACAGAGGCTTTCTTTTCATAATGGATCGCAGACGAGGTTGTGAGTAACAGTTAGAAAATTCTATTTTTTGTTTTTGGTTTTGAAACAAAACCATGTGTGCCTATACATTGGTATAGCATATACCCAGGCATTACCTATTCGATCATTTTCTTACAGGAACGTACAGTAGCGCTCATAAGTCCATAAGCAATCTCACAAAGCAATAGATTGACGCTTCGGTTTTACTTACATCCTTCTTTTATAAGTTGTTTCTATACTACAGACACGCACACACACTCACTTTGTCTGTAATTGATAGTAGTTCATTATTTCAACTAACCTAACTTAGGGCATGCTAGCTTAGTCGTTACCGTGATAGGGTAGCAGCGATAATGGCGAGCCCTGAGTTCTGTTAGAGTAATGTTATTTTCAAATAATATCTATTAAAAGTTTTTGATGTTATTAATAATAACTAAAATGAAAAAAAAAAATGTTTTAATGAAATTACTTGAAGTGTTTCGATAATCATTCGATACTTGTCTCGTTCATCTTGTTTACACAAATTATAAATTTTTGTAGGTAGATCACAGAAAACTGAGTAAATTATTTCGATTTCTGTGAGGTAAATGCAATTCGTTACGACTATTCACCTATTTAAACGTTGTTGGTTAGTGACGAATGATTAAATCAATTAATTAGTGGTGCTGTGGTTATAATTTCCAAAGTGCAGTGAAATGTAAATATTAAAGGATTGGCAAATATTATTGCGCTGCGTAAAAGTGGATGTAAATGATGTGATAACACAAATATATATTGAAACCGGACTAAGTGTTAGTGTTCTCATTTAAATATGTCATATTTTACTTAATTTAAATTATTATTTGTTTATAAATATAAATTTTGCTTAGAGATGTCTAATAGTATCACATTCTTTGTTCTAGAGAAATACTGTGAGTCTGTGGGTTAAGAGGTGTAAGGATGCAGGAATCCTTGGTAGTCGGATCGCTTAATTATGAAGTGGATACTTATTTAAATAAGCCCTCACATGGTGAATGAATATGAAACAAATGGTTTCATACCAACCCGACATTTTGCTGAATTAATTAAAAGCGTCATTAAAAACTGTTCGTCGTGTACTCCACGCTAAAAAGGTTGCATCACCGAAGCCCTGTTTGTTGAAGTTTATCCTGTATATTAAAATAACATAAAATAAAAATGAGGTTTGGTTTCAAACATCTTTTCTTAAAGAAAATGAATACTTAAGCTATCCTCAATATGTTACCTACTGCTGCTAACTCATATTAGATTAAAACTCGAACTTTAGCAATGCCATAAACTGGCCAGGTCACGCGCATGATGCGTGTCTAACAAAATTGACGGAAATATATTTTTGTTTCGTGCAGAGCGACGCGAATAGGCGACGATACGTCAGTGTGTGCCATGCAAACTGCGATCTTTGTGGTGTGTGTCATTTAAACACATACAGTCGTACCACGAGTTCACAGCAATACGACTCTTAACGTGCCTATCCACTTTTGAACGCTTACTACACGTTCATTTCGTACGTCTGCTAATGAGCTTATTATGCTTGTTATTATTTTATGCTATAGCTTTATGGTTAATATTAATAGACGACTAACAGCAAACTCCTTTCCAGGCGTGGTGTTTACGACCACCTCTTGAGTTTGTGATCTATTCCTGAGATAGTATTGAAAGTTTGAAACCCATTCTACTTCACACCAATCGTTTTCTTGAAAAAAAAACCGTGTTTTGAAATGTACTATCATTAAAATCATTATAACTCAACGACTACACAAAACTTATCAAAACTAACCCTGAAACTGCGCTCAACGCTCACCACTTCCAGCCAATACACATTCGAGAAACAAAAGCATACAGGCTTGGCTCAACATTTAACAGTGCAATGCACCAGACAAAGGCCACATTACCTCCAGTCACTCCCAAGAGAACTGTCGCTTAAGACCTAAGGTTATTTTCCCATTATACTGCCAGCCTTCTACTGGTTATCACCAGGCTTAGTGGCTGAAATAGTCCTTTGTTTCTCTAATATCTAGACTGGTGAAGTGTTAGTCTAGAAAATGTGGCTGTCGGGGGCCGTATTTGTACCTCGTATAGAGTCGAGAGTTGTATAAAAAATTCAAGTTCTGTTTCAAAGTTGTTTTGTTATGAAAGTCTACAGTTGAAACAGGACGAAAGAAACATTGAAGCCATATTATTATATGGCTTCAATGTTGCATATGTGTTGTAGTGATGTTAGTAAAGTTTCAAAACTCTGTCAGTACTTGATTTAAGATTCAAGTATCTGTTGGCTTCAAAATGCATCGAACTTACAGCCCGTATAAGTTATAGCCTCTGTTCTTATAATCATACTCTTCTCATAATGAAGAAGTATGTCGAGTATGAGAAGTAGGTTGACACAAACGCACCGCACGCGATTCGCGTTGCGTGTCGAGCCTTAAAGCGTGGCCACGGGCCACAGTGGATGATCACGTAAAGTCATGATAGTTGATAGGTACACAAAATGAGTATCTTAACCGTGGACAACAATGTAACAGTGCCTTTATTGATTAGTTTATTTGCAGTGTTTAACATGAATACTTCTTGTAACACGATATCCATATTCATAGTACAGAACTGACTAGAAGACGTTTACCTACCCTTTATCAACCCTTGTGGTCTTTTCGGTTGTATAAAAAAGACAAATACCAAAATGTATGGAAATGTATACCCAAAAAACCGTTTTTATTTTATTTTCTTATGTATACATACATCACACACGTTGCAGTCTAAAACTGATTTACATCCGTCACCTTCCAGTTGAAAACAAGCGTCAGGCACTAGTTGTCTGGCATTTTTGCTGAACTGCGCTTATTTGGCGCAGCCGCGAGGCACACTTTCCTATTCATATATCACAAAGCAGTTTACCCTTTTTTGTTTTTTTTTTGTTTAGTTTGATTATCATAATTATGCTGGGTTGTGTGCCTTTGTGTCTGTGCTAAATAAATGTATTTTCTTTCTTTCTTTACCCAGAACAAAACCGATTCCAAAACCCACCGTCTGGACTCAATACACGTACACATACGACGATACGCCACTAGTTCGAGTCACGATGCTTCAAGGTAGCTTATGACAGGCAATGCGGCGCGCCCTCTGTATACATTGACCACATTAATTTGTCACCAGAACGTTAATTGAGAGAGGCTTATGTAGGACGGAACTATGCTGGGAATAAATTAATTTATGGCCGACATTACGGATAAGGAAAAGCTGGATGAAATGAAATGGCGGCAGGTCTTGGAAACAATCTGCGACTCAAATTCTCCTTGAACTTAAGGTGAAGATATATGAAACAATAGTTAGACCTGCTGTTTAGTGTTGATCAGAAATTCGGGCCACTAAAGTTTGCAGATGAGATAAGAATGCTAAGAGGGATTTGTGGTGTTACCCGAATGGATAGAATTAGAAATGAGTACATAAGAGAAAGTCTGAAAGTAGTGTGTCATTGTATGGGCATCTGATAAGGCGGAATGAGGTATTTTCTAGAGCCCCTAATTTTTTTATTAACTTCTGTCGCGAATTCGAAACAGCTATTGCGACGATTATGTTTAAACGTGTTATATTATAAAGTCGTAAGATCCCATCTCTTCTCTCTCTCCTCTCACTCTGTCTTTTACTGCCCCCATGAAAGTCTCCGAAGTTATCGCCCAAGTTGAGAAACTATGGTGTAAACTATAAACGCAAAAAGTACACACAACATGTTTAATATTGTTTTACACGAGGCTATATAATTACATTGTTTAGCGGCATTTTTTCTCTACTTACAAACGAAATACTACTAAAATAAGTAATAATTATGTTCTGTTATCTCATTTTGTAAGTCTTTGCTTTCTTTTTTAGTTTTTTTAATTCGAAGCCCGATGTCATTTAATTTCCCAAGCTTCAGCCAAATTTCCAACAAAAAGCTTTGGCACCCTGCTTATCCCCAAATCGTTCAAAATATGACAGCCAACCCGCTCAGTTAAATTCGAAATCCGACCGCAAAATCCTAGCACCCAATAACTTTAGTCGAATATCCTCTCATAGTTCCGTTCAATATCAGTGTTGCCATGTTGCATAAAGCCATCCTTTGTCTAGTGTTAATTGAAGTTATGTTGGGACGGACAGACCGGCCATTTTCTTGTAAATAATTCAAATGTGGCTATTCAATGTATCCATGGCCTTTTCCGTGTATTGCAGGATTAAGATGGTATCCTGGTTAATGCTATTATACTCTGGTGGATGGGACTGTTCTTAAATTACCTACCCAGGGTTGATACCATTTTAGTTTTTTCTAATTTGGTTAAGATAAGTGTGGTCGGTTTCCCCATAGAGCTCGTCTTCAGACTGGACACTATCCCACAAATTGCACTGAATGCCCATGAAGTATTTTGTAATTCTGTAACATTTCAGATTAGGTTAGATGGCGTGTGATTGGAAAGGCCTTTGTCCAGCAGACGATTATCCACTTCGGCGTAACATAATTTATCAGCCTATAACATCCAACTTCTGGGACGCAGGCTACTCTGTAAGAGAGAGTGGGCCACGCGGGTGGTTGAATGTCACATGTATTCGAATTTTGGGTTCTAGGACATCTAGGTTTCCTCACAATGATTTGTTTCACCGTTTTCAGAATAGTGAGTGATAAATAAATTACAAAAGTAAATTATCTGCACGTTATTCAGATAGAAGACCAATTCTCCTAATTAAAAACGTGCAGAATTTAGTCGCAGTCTGAGGGCCAATAGCGATGATGACCATTTTTTTTATTTTATATCAAAAAAATATTTGTCTTCAAATATTGCATACAATATACAACGTGTAACAGAATGAACGCAAGAGCTCATACACCCCAATTAGAATATTCAATTATAAGACTAAAATAACATATGTAATTTAATTAAGATAAACCACACCTAGCAATTTTTATAAAATAGTTGTCCTGACTAAACATAAAACGTTTGAGCGCACTACTCGCTCTGTACCCACACTAATAGCGCACGCACCGCACACTCATGTGCCTGCCAGCCGGCTCGGTAGGTAAGCACTGCAAGAGTAGGAGTACGCACTAGGTATGTGTGTACGTTAGTTCAATGACCGAACATTACGTACCGATCACAAGTAAAGTCTCGTACATACTGGCGCGACGCCGCAGCGCGACACAAAGGCACCGCGTGTCGCGCGACGAGCGGTGCCTCTGTGTCGTGCTGTGGCGTCGCGCCTGTTTGTGGGAGCCTTAATAAATAAGCTTTGGATTATTTTGTTCTAAGTTATTAGGTTTAGTAAAGGAGAAACATTTTCAAATCCAGCAACTTTTCGCCCGTTCGCGATAGGGTGTTACCTCCGGCGTGCGCCCGCGCCCCGTCGCCGCACGGTCGCCCCGGAGACCGACTCATTTAAGGTTCGTTCACACGGTCCCGTCGTGCCTGTTCGTGCGAGCCTTTATCTCTGATGCGTCCCTAACTGTCGCGATATCATATTCAGAGTCGGCGTGTATGAAAGATTTGAATCATAAATATTTACACTATTTAAATTCGGTAAAGATAAAAGTAATTACTTACAGGTTTGAACTATTTACACTACACTATTTCTTCGTCTCCTTTTAATTAAACTTTCAAAATGTCCACCGCCTTGCTCGATGCGCTTTATTGCACGCTTTCTTATGTTAAATTTAAGTTTATTAAGTACTTCAGTGTCACTTTTCACAATACCAAAGGCGAGTTAAATTTTTTGTCTGAGGTCTTCTACACTCGTTGCCTCGTTAACGTAAATGAGCGATTTTATTCGACCCCACAAATAAAAGTCTAAAGGCGTTAGGTCAGCCGATCTGGGAGGCCACTGCACTGGTCCTCCACGATCAATCCAACGCCCATATTCCGCATCAAGATGCTGCCGAACGTTCCATGAGAAATGTGCGGGAGCACCGTCGTTTTGGTAAAACGTCTCTTAAAAAGAAGAGCGGGATGTCCTCCAATATGCAATGATACTAGGAACAAACACAAATTTGTTGTTCCTACTACCAGACTCAAGAAAATAGGTAGCTCGTTTAAATGTCAAAGTATTCGTTTTTATAATAAACTTCCTGGCCACATTCAAGAACTAAGCCTTAATAAATTCAAATCATTTATAAAGCGGAAATTATGCCAGAATGCCTATTATACTGTCAAAGGCTATATTGAGGACAAGAAGGCTTGGGATTGAGCTGCTCCAATAAGTTTACACAGATATTGTCTATGTTTAATTTGCTGTTAAACTTTTATTTTTGATTTTTTTTAGATAAACAATGACATCTTTATATTTACTGTTTAAAGTATAACATTGTTTTAATTTTTGAGAATGTGAGGACTATGTGAGTCATTGTTTTTTTTGTTCTTTCAGTTGTTTTAATCACGGTCTGGCTGTTTGAGTACTTAACGCGGCCTACCCAAATGTCCTTTCTTTTGTATTGTTCGTGGAATCGTTGAGCTCCTTAGTTCTGAGTTGAGCTGCACCATGATTGACAAATGCATGCACTGACTGGACAGGTCCACTCAAATCAGTGTGGTTCTTTCCTCAAAAGACCATTTCAGACACCAGTCTACAGAGTCCTCATATGATCTGACCATGTTTATTCTCGGATTTTTACACTTTGACATGACGTGAAAATTTACTTTGTAAAGTATTATAATATTTTAATTATTGTGAATGTGAAGGCAGTGTGGATTTGTTGTTTTTTTTTTATCTCAATCAATTTTTAATTTTTAAAATTAGTTTTAATCATGGTCTGGCAGTTTGAGCAATTTATGCGGCCTACCCAAATGTCCTTTCTTTGGTAATGTTCGTCGAATCGTTGAGCTCCATATGTGTTGTGTTGAGCTGCATGATTACTGACAAATGCGTGCACTGACTGGACAGGTCCACTCATTCTGTTTGGTTCTTTCCTCAAAAGACCATTTCAGACATCAATCAACATGGTCTTCACATGACCTGACCAAGATTATGTTTGGACTTTAAAAGAGACTGTGACCTCTGAGTTTGTTTTGGCGTTTCTTCTCAGAGTAGTCAGATAGGAAACGCCGATCTCATCTACTTTTAAAATAGTATTGACGTGTAAAAGTGTTTGTAAAAACCTACTTACAGAAATAAAATCATTTATCATTTATCATTTAATAACTCGGGCAATGTTTCCCGCAAGAACTGTAGGTAGGTTCTCCAGTTAACCTCGGCAGAAAAACAGGGCCGAGTACGCGTGTACCTATGACGCCCGCCCACACGTTCACGGAGAACCTGTGCTGAAACGAATCAACACGGCATGCATGTGGATTCTCATGTCTCCACAAATGCTGGTTACGCTGGTTGTAAATGCCAACTCGCGTGAAGGTGCTCTCGTCCGTCCAAAAGATGTTTCCTTGCCAGTTCTCTAACAACCATATACTAAATTCCAGACGTGGGAAGTAGTCGTTCGGCGTCAGCTCCTGACAACGTCGCAGGTGATACGGGAGTTTACCATGAGCGCGTAACGTTCGCCACACGTACATGCGAATAATGGCGCTGCTTCTCTTGTACTCTTCTCTGGGTTTTCGTCAAAATAGGTTAATATTGTTGCTTGTAAGCGAGTAGTGCGCACATTCGCCCCTCTATCTATTGCCGTGTTAGGACGAAAGGTACCGGAGTCCCTCAGACGCTGAGTTGCACTTAACATTGTCCTGGCGCTCACTCTAGTATCATAAAGTTCGTTGAACTCTCGACACCAACCAATTACAAAAGCCCCCAACAAGGCGCACAATTGAACGGGCATAACAAATCATTACTACTATAAATAAGAACGTTTGCCAACTACGTAGGCCTATAACAGTAAATCTCTTGTAATTAATCTCGTAGGCACCTCTCGACGACATTTGGCCTCCCGCCAGCGCCAAATCTATGCAATTAGAATTACCTGGATATGTAGATTGAGTGTGTTAAGGCTTTTGTTGGTGGTTGTGGCAGCTTGATTTTGAAGTGAGAATTAACGAGAAATTACACTAATTTGCAGTGAGACGAAAGGCTCCCTCCGAACTTCGTTGATTTTGTCTGATTTAATACTGTTGCAGTGAACTTTTGTGTGTGTTTGAAGGTTATAATTTCCATGATACACTGGAAATTAAGGTTATTATATTTCGAATAAATAATTGTACAATTTGAAGAATTGTTAAACATACGGATTAGTCTGTATGACAAGACGTGGGGTTCGTAAAGTGGCGAGAAATAACAAACGAGTAATGTTAAAGGGAATCATTAATATTACACTGACTCTTATTAAATATTAATGAAAATCATTCTGGATTTATCTATTCCACTTTGGGTAGTCAGTTACGATATTGTATAAGCCAGATAACAATAAAATAAATGTATTTGACGTCCGTTTACCAATGTATTCCAATATAAAAATGTAAAGGTAGTGTCACTAACACGATCAAAACAAACGTATCGCGGTAAGGGGGGCTCGTTTACTTGACATGAGTTGCAAACCTTTGGTCAAAACCATGTTCAGTCGTATTTATTTTGTGAATGTACTTACTACAATAATGAAACTCATGGCCCAAATTATAAATGATAATCATAAATGATTAATGATAAATGATTTTATTTCTGCAAATAGGTTTGTACAAACACTTTTACACGTCAATCATATTTTAAAAACTAGGTGAGATCGGCATTTCCTATCTGACTACTCTGTGAAGAAACGCCGAAACAAACTCAGAGGTCACAGTCTCTTTTAAAGTCCAGACATAATCTTGGTCAGGTCATGTGTAGACTATGTGGATTGATATTTGAAATGGTATTTTGAGGAAAGAACCACACAGAATGAGTGGACCTGTCCAGTCAGTGCACGCATTTGTCAGTTGTCATGCAGCTCAACACAGAACTAAAGGAGCTAAACGATTCGACGAACATTACCAAAGAAAGGACATTTGGGTAGGCCGCATAAATTACTCAAACTACCAGACCATGATTAAAACTAATAATAAAAAAAATGCATTAAAAAAACAACAAATCCACAATGTCTTCACATTCACAATAATTAAAATAGTATAATCCTTTACAAAGTAAATGTCATTGCATATACAAAGTGCATCAATGTCAAAGTGTAAATAAAATATGAAAATAATCTTGGTCATATCATATGAGGACTCTGTAGACTGGTGTCTGAAATGGTCTTTTGAGGAAAGAACCACACGGATTTGAGTGGACCTGTCCAGTCAATGCACGCATTTGTCAATCATCGTGCAGCTCAACTCAGAACTAAGGAGCTCAACGATCCGACGAACAATACAAAAGAAAGGACATTTGGGGAGGCCGCGTAAAGTACTCAAACAGCCAGACCATCATCATCAAAAGAAGAAAAAAAAAATGCAATGACCCACATAGTCCTCACATTCACAAAAATTAAAACAATATTATACTTTATACAGTAAATATATACATGTCATTGTTTAGATAAAAAGGTACGTATATAGAAAAAAATACATTAAAAGAAAAAAAATGTAAAAATAGCAAATTACACATCAATTATGTTGGTGTAAACTTATTGGAGCAGCTCAATCCCAAGCCTTCTTGTCCTCAAAATAGTCCTTGACAGTATAATAAGCTTTCTGGCATAATTTCCGCTTTATAAAAGATTTAAATTTATTAAGGCTTAGTTCTTGAATGTGGCTAGGAAGTTTATTATAAAAATGTAAACATTGACATTTAAACGAGCCTCCTATTTTCTTGAGCCTGGTAGTGGCAACAACAAATTTGTGTTTATTCCTAGTATTTTTGTTATGGATATCACTGTATTTTTTAAACAGATTAATATTTTTATGTTCATATAAAAGATTTTCATAAATATACTGAGAAGTCACAGTCATTATATTAATCTCTTTAAATTTGTCTCTGAGGGAGTGTCTGGGACTTAATTTATAAATTGAACGAACTGCCCTTTTTTGTAAAATAAAAACTGTTTGAAAATCGGCGGCATTTCCCCACAAAAGAATACCGTACGACATCACACTATGAAAATAACTAAAGTAAACTAAACGCGCTGTCTCTAAATCAGTTAAATTACGAATTTTTCTAACGGAGTATGCTGCAGAGCTTAGTTTTTTTGAGAATTTATCTATATATATATAGTTTTCGGGTTTCAACTCTTCACCCTTTAAAAGAACACTAGTTTCTACTTGTCTTACATGAGGTATCGTAAACTTAATACATTTAGTTTTTTTCTCGTTAAGAAGTAGGTTATTGAAATTAAACCAGTTAACTACCTTAGCGAGGGCGCTATTTACATTGTTAGTAACCAGCTGCTGACGTTTCAGTTTAAATAAAAGTGAAGTGTCGTCTGCAAACAACACTATATAATGATTATCTATTAAGTATTGAGTATTGATTATCCTTTATGAGGTATGGCAAGTCATTAATATAAATAAGAAACAAAAATGGGCCAAGAATTGAGCCCTGGGGGACCCCCATTCTAACTACAGATCCAGGTGATCTTTTTCCGTTAACATCTACTCTTTGAATCCTATCACTTAAGTAAGAAGTAAGAAGATCCAGAGAGGCGTTCCGTATTCCGTAGTGGTGCAGTTTCCTGATTAATGTAATATAACCTTCATTTGAATAAGTTATACATTTAAACGGCCAATAATAATTAAAAAAAATCGTTCGTTTGATAAGTAACTGTCCATGTCTTATTGAGAAGAAGTTTATAGGTTGTTAGTGGACACATTCTCACTTCTTCACTCATTAACAATAAAACAAAAAAACGTAAATTATATCAAGACAATCAGCAATAGCTTGAAAACTTTCCGAGTATGAGTTACGCTCCGTCAATCCCACGCCAAAACCAGATTCGGATTGTCTCAAACTGTAAAACGAGACGAAGGATGCTACTAGCTTCATATTTCTGACTGACCGACCCCTTGACAATTCAAAAGTGCCTGTAATTGGTTTATTTGAAATAAATGTTTTGAGTTTGAGTTTGCTACATTATAAAAAATGGAGGACAGGTGCTGCGCCCCTGATTCGCTCTGACGCCACACTCAGCGCCGAGTAAGAAGGTATAACCCAAATTATATTTTCATTTTATGGTAAGGACTTTAACATTCTGTTATTTCAATCAATTGTACACTAATATAAGCTAGAGCTAAGTAAATAAATCCAAGTCTGGCATTTTCTTTTGTTGAAATTAAATTGAAAACATAGGTAATCTCGAAAAAGAAAAATACACCACGAAAATTGGTTTTGAAATATGTTATCAATATAATGTTTATATTTGATTGTTTGAATATATATTTTAGAAACTGAAAAAATAATACCACCAACCATCGTTCCCACGTTTACGTCTTTCTTACTTATTCCGTTGCGTTAAGTGTTTGGTATTATATACTCGTATATATAAACTCGACTGAAGCTTTATTAGCGACAGCAAGTCCGCTTAAGCAGACGACAACCGAACAGGTTGAACTGCGAGATGCCATTCAAAAAAAAAAAAAGTATTAGCTACAGTTTAGTATGACAAACGATCTCTATCGCTACAGTTTCGGGACTTTTTTGTACAAGTTGGAACATTGACTTTTTTTTTGTTATTTGGCGGATACTATATCAGCAACAACCATGTGCTACCACCAACTTTGTTGACCGACATTTCAATAGAAAAAATTGTCTTTTCTACTACTGAAGACTGACTATAAGCTTTGAACATCGATAGATAAACCAGCAACTTGTTGAAAAGTATAGACTGGAAACCAATCGAAAATTCTAGAAAAAGTCTAGTCTGATGTTATTACCGGTGTAGTAAGCTGTCGACAGTTGGAATCTAGCCAGACTGGAATTCAAGCAATTATGTCTACCTGCCTACGTGTGGTGGTTACTATGCTTTGGGCATAATTTGGGATAAGTGTTATACCTTGTAGTGTAGGCTGGTGCAGATAACAATGATGTGAGTAATTATTATGCAGTCTCAATGCATAATCAATTTAAAAAAAATGCTGTTCCTCGGTAAACGCTTCACTGGAGAACCGATTTAGTTTTTTTTCAATGTTTTTAATAATACAAAAGTTTTTGGAAAAGGAAAAAATATAAAAATTGTTCGAGACATTCGAAAATTCGGGAAAAGTTGAAAGTGCTTATTTCTATGGGATTTTTGTTTGGACAGGGCAACGACTGTTGGATCAGCTAGTTAAGAATGAGTAAAGTATCAACTTGAATTGGGTAAATTTCAGAGATAGGGTTATGTTATTTTAGGGTCACTTTCTCATGGTCAAAACTAGAACCGAGTAAGTTATGTTTTCGGTTATGTACTGATACAGATCGCTAGTTAGGTACTCAGCTTAACATAAGTGGCGGCATCTACACCGCTACATGCGAACAACGCATCACACTGACGTCACACAAACCCTGCATCGCGCAATCAGAGTTTATCGCGCAGATAGCATATATACAACTTCCCGACATCCATCGTCGGGCCCACCAGATACGACATCCATCTGGTCGGAACGGAGTGAACTTTACACCCTGTTCCTCATATCTCTTGACACATTTAGTTTCTTAAGTAGGTACCTACTATTTATTATACATTTTTATTATCGTCATAATTTACGGTTCTGTAACAACCGAGTTTTATAAAAGTCCTCATCGATAAGACCAACACCCTAATTGCGTAACACACTTTCAATCACGATATTAATCATTTTGAAGGAAATTACTAAGCCATTGCTTCATTATGTTCGAAAGTCGTTCATCGCGCAAGCAGAGCTTACCGTACAACTAGCATATTTACAACATCTCAACATCAATCCTCGGGCAGTTGCCCACCAGATACGACATCCATCTGGTCGGAGGAATCGTCCCTTTTCCATAGCGTATGAGTGAAATGACAATGCCAGAAACTCTATGGAACTTTGCCCCACTCAAATCAAAAAGTCATTTACAAGCCTGCGATATGCAGTATCTTAAAGCTTATATATTACTGTTAACTAAATATTTGTCCCAATGCCTGTAGAACTTGCGGTTTCTGATAAAATCTTAAAACAATTATGACAATGATTTTAGGTTAGGTGCAGTTTATAATTGTTTTTGTTTTACAGGTATTTAAAAACTTTTTTTGTTGTGTATCATGCGCAATATGTAACGCAATAGGAAATTCAATGGTTGAATTCCTTTTATCATTGATTTGTAATCGGCAAGTTCTACTGTGTAAGGAAAGTGTTATGAAAAGGTCCTAAAATCATTACAAATATTTTCACTAATTGATATTTCCTGTAAATAGCTGGGGTAGGATCTGGCACTGTCATTTACACCCTGTTCCTCAAACATTTATAAAACTGTCAATTTGAAAGCCGTTACTACTTTTAGTGTGCTACGCATTTACTCCGCTGAATAATTTACAAACAAAGGACAGCAAAAGATCTTCCAAATAGTGTAGAAGGTCAACTGGTCAAGGTCAGCAATGTACTGAATCTAACCCTCTCGTTTTTCTTAATGTGTTGACTGTGAAAGCGCTAGCGCACATTATTGTGTAGAAAGTAGTATTTATGCAAACATAATCAAATTCATTCGCTTCAATCAGTGATTGATGTAAGGACATTTCTGTATGGCACTTTATAAGTTGGAAAAAAGGATAATGTAATTATAGACAAAGCTGCGTGCCTCGTTGATTTAGCGGTCGCAAGCATTCCCGGGTCACGCAAAGTGTCATTGAGTTTTTCCATCTGGCATGTCACAGAAGCAGCCCGGAGCCTGGGTTTGTGCTCGGTTGATGGCAATATGCTCGACCCCTATTACATGGGAATTTAAATGTAATTGGAAATATATAGGTACTTTTTTTTGGGTAGGATATCATCAAATAACTAGCTCTGGGACTAGTCCTAATCCTAACTAATATTATAATGCGAAAGTAAGTTTGTTTCTTACACTTTCACGCCAAAACAGATGAACGGATTTGGATGAAATTTTGCACACAGATAGACCATGACCTAGATAAGGACATAGGGATTGGGACATTTTTATCCATGATTGCAGCCGAAGTCTTGGGCAATAGCTAGTTTCGCATGATGTATCTACATTGTCGTCAATTTCTTTCAAAGCAGTGTCTTCTAACAGAAGAAACTTCAAGTGATTCTAAAGCCTAACTTGACAATTAGCCCTTTGACCATCCTTAAGGATTTCTTTTTGTATTGTTTTTTGAGGTGATATCAGTTATGTATGAATCTGTAAGTTTTTCAAAATTTTTTTTGAAGCGGGAAATAGCCTTTTTTTTTGGTTTGAATATCATCAAATGACTTCTCCCGCTCTGGGTGGAGCGGGAGGGCATGGTCAGGCTTTTACTAACGAAAACCTTCCCGTGTTGCTTCAGTTGCCTGTGCCACGGTATCTCTTTCGAACAACCCGCGACCCCGGCAGACTTGGTATGCCCACAGGCAATAATGTTCATCTCTCCACTGCACTGTTTATTGTGTGGATTTTTAAACTTATAGCATTCTTGAGAAAGTTACGTAAAACAATTGACTGCTCATTACTCATCAAACATTGTTTAATAGTAGATGAGAAGTAGTGAGAGATATAGGCAGATATTATACTACTCCTAAAAAAAAAACACCTATATTTTACTTCAATGATCATCATCATCAGCCTACAGCAGTCCACTGCTGGACCTAGGCCTCTCCAATTGCACGCCATTCAGCTCGATTCTCGGAAACTCTCATCCATCTGCTACCAGCCACCCTGCGAAGATCGTCGCTCAAGAACACGTCTACCCCAACGGTCATCGTTTGTACGGCTAATATTGCCGATTCATGACCCATTACTTCAATATCCACCTCCATATAGCATTAGATATAGATCCTACCTACCTTTGCCTATTAGACGTACACATACGGTGTAACATATGTACGTGCTCATAGCAGTATATCTGAGTTATATGACCTGAAACAGAATTTATTGAAATGGTTATTGTATAGATTAGGCAGAACACCTGGAGGTACAATCTCTGAATATAGCTTCTCATTTGAATGTTTTCACAGGCACAAATGTCACATGAAAAAAGAAACCAGAAACTAATTAAAGAGAGGTTGCTGTACTTCTTAACTTTCTTAAACCTCTGGTAATCTAACCAAATGCAAATGTTGCGCAAAAATATATTAAGGAAAATTGAACAGGAAAGGCGCTATGTGAAGACAGAAACGTGAACTATAACTATTGTCTCGAAAAAAAAAAACATATAGATGACACTAACACGCTGTTTAAAAAGTGTACTTACCGTGATAAGATTTCATCACGAGAGCATGTAAAAGTTACATCAAAAGATAAGGCTTATTGTTTTATTGACAACACATTTTGTAATTTCGTTATTATTAAAAAAAAAAAAATATACCATATCTAGCAGTTCAAGCGCTCGCCCCAGCGCAGTGCCCGCCTACAAGCCACCGCATTACGAGAGCATTACGAAATAATACACCTTTAGGGAATCGAACACACAACAGATATATCGACAATCGCTTAGCCATGGTAAATCATCTACCGACAAGATTTTGGTAGCTTAAGGTATGACAAAGCAATACTTCTTCTAAAAGCGTCGAAAGCTTTTGTCCTGGGAAATACTACATCATACATATTACTATGTTTAAGAATAATACAGCTAGTTCACATTAACCCTGGACCGATAAAATAGCCTTCGACAAAAGCAGTGGGATAATGCAGTCTGTCATTAATCAGCAATGCAGAATCAACCAATTATGTCCCCACTTCTGGGACACAGGCCTCCTCTCTATGAGAGCGAGTGGACTGTTTTTGAGAGCAGTGGCGATGAAATAATTTAAACAAAGTTAAACGCATGTCTGGGATTGAACTGGGCCACCGGTGCCCTCATTAACCTGTTACATAATTATGATCATTAATGTCACTGTGTTAACTACAGTACTTACTCAGTCAACATCAATGTCGTGCGCATTAAGGATGCTTCAACGTAACATTCTATTGAAATTGCCGATTTAATTCCTCTCGTTCCAAATTACACAGCTTTAAAAAACTAAACATCTGTCATTTACAACTTAACACCTCCTAAAAAATCTCTAAAATGTATTAAAAAACCAACCCCTCATCGCCACAGTAATTCACACCCGGCGATTCGTTTCAAAGCTTAACGTTTTAATTTATTTTAACCCTTGTGTAAGATTCTCGCTCATTTCCTCAGTAGACACCCGATTAAATAAATAGGGATGCTACTGTACTTATTAGGTAGTTATTATGGTTTTATTTACATGTTAAGAAGCGATTAAATGCAAAGTCCTTTCAGATAGGACCGACTTAGAGACAGTTTGTCATCACACTGCAGTCCCTAATTGCAATCAACCAGTCAAGTTTATAGTCGTATCTCTTAATCTCTTGCCTGAGGGAAGAAGTGTGTTTTCTTTGAATGACAGATCACACATTCTATCATAGACCATGGGTACGTACACAATACTTAATTCAATGTAGTGTCATTCGGTCTGCTAAGTAGCTGTTTGTATTTTGAGGAAAATGCTCGACAGGTTTTTTTTAAATAGCCAATTTGCATATTTCGGTTGCTAAAGCCCGTACACTCCTCACTACACCCAAGTGTATTTACAATCAGGAAAAAATACCTAACACTCCTCACTAAACCCCCTATAGGTACAGTAGCGGTCATTAGTGTATATAGTAGTGTATATTAGTGTATAATAAGTAATTTCGATACTGTAGACACACAAAGTCTCATTCGTTTACAAATTATCTTATTTCATAAATTCAAAACCTAGAGTACGAGTATATGGCATGACAGCTTAACGGTTACCGTATTTATCGAAATAGTTTTTGTAAAGGTAAATACGTAAAATCTTTCGGACAATCACTCTTTTGACCATAGGTCCTTGTTATGTTCGTTTTGTTCACTAAACTCGTAAAACTTTCATGACACATATTTTGCACCCACAGAAACCTGAATAAATTTAATTGATATTAAGGTACACAGACGACTCAATCACCGTGGTTAATTAAAACGTTGTTGGTAGGTTGTTATTGTGGGTTAGTGACGTGTGTTTATTATTTTAGCGGTGTTGTTATAGTTCATTTTGAAATGCAAGCAAATATAGAAAGTATTGAAATGAAAGCGAATAGTATTGCGTTGCGTAAAAGCAGACTTAATATTTCACAACCATCTGAATAAACCGGATTGAGTGTGAGTATATTATGATTTAATTATTTTATCAAACATTTATCCAATTAAAGATAACTGATGATCCTTGTAGTTATGTTTTTGAAACGTTTTACACTTACCATAAAGTCTAAATAGAAGAAAATATGTTTCATTAAAAAGTTAATTTTTACCAAGGTTATTGAACGATGAAAATAACATTATACATAATTTATGTGAAATATCTATTTTCAATCATTTTGTTTCTAAATAGTAATACACATTAGTGTTTTGGTAAGTAGCCTGACCGTACTCATTTTTTGTTTTAGAGAAGTACTGTGAGTCGGTGGGTGAAAAGATATGAGGCAGAGAGGAGCCTTGCCAGTCGAGTCGTCAAGCGAAGTGGAAGACCCCAGCTAATAAAACAGGCGGAATTAAAGTTATTCCATTGCCAGCACGATCTCCTGACCTCAACCCCATAGAAAAACTATGAGGTTTAATAATACAGCGATAGGAAACCCGGAATGAGCGATCTGATGAGCAGTTGAAGTTGCATTGCATGGATATTTCCATGCAATGCAACTTCAACTGCAATTTTCACATATTTGTGAAAATTCAAGGGGCATAAATATATGCCTTAATATTGTAGGATCCATGTGTCAACGATTACTTGATTGTAGTGCTAGTACTCGTAGTAGGGGTTATACAAAGTATTAAGTTATAAATTACAAATACATACTGATTTTAGTAATATTAAAATTATATTGTGTCGTATCCATTACTTCGTTATTTGGATTATTTTGAGGTTTGGTTTAAATCTTCTTTTCGTAATGACAATTAATAGTGAAGCCTTAACCTCAATAAGTCTTATTAAATACGATTTGTTAACTTTGAGGTTTGAGATTGAACGAACTCCTTAGCATTAGAATAAAAGTAGCATTACTGAGTAATTTAATTGTATTGTGACAACGAGTCCGCACTTGTTATATTTACGTGGGTAGTTTGGCGTAAATTTGCTCGTTGTGATTTGTTATAGTACCCAGACACAGTAGTAATTAAAGCAGAATATTATTATATTACTAAGATACAATATTTTAAGCCAGATTTTCATAGTTAATTAATTGATTTGCTACTTTAGTTCAATAAATTGTTTTTAATGAGTAAATAAACTGTTTTAACTAGAAATTTATTTATTTATACTTCATAAAATTATAACGAATAATTATTTTGTAATCACTAGTTTTAACACATTTAAACCGTTATTTGAATAAAAAATTAGGTCATAATAAAATTAAATAATTATTACATTTTTGCTCTCATATATTTCTTTATCGAATAATAAAAGAACAGATGAAGATTATTTTTCTTTATGTTTACCTATGTGTTTTTATAAAACAATAAGGTACGCTACCGATAAGGTAGAAAGTGAATTTTAGCAATGATATGAACCGACCATTATGCGTAATTACGTACTCAGCGTGTGTAAAAAGCGATGATATGTTTTTTGTTTTATTCGACGCCAGAAGACTTCTGAGTTGTGCGTTCTGTGTTGATACAATCAAATCATCACACACAGATGTATGTATAGCCTGTACCGCACGTTCATAACAATACAATCCGAAGCGTGATATTGCACTTATGAGCGCTTACCGAAGTCAGGAAAAAACACTGCACACTCCTCATTACACCCAATTGTATGCACAACCAGGAAAAAAAACCCTACACTCCTCACTGTACGTACAATGGGGTGTCCATTGTATGTACAGTAGCGGTCAAAAGTCCATAAGCAATCTCACAAAGCAAGATTGACGCTTCGGTTTCACTTACGACCTTCTTCTATAAGTTTTTTCTATACTATAGACACGCACACACACTCACTTGGTCTGTAATTGATAGTAGTTCATAATTTCAACTAACTTAATATATGGCATGCTAGCTTAGTCGTTACCGTGCTTGGGTAGCAGCGCAGCGATTATGGCGAGCCCTGAGTTCGAAATCTCATCTGCGCCTGCGTGATGTTATTTTGAAACAATATCTATTTCATATTTTTGATATGTTATTAATAATACCTAAAATGGTCAATTTTTGATTGTTTTAATGAAATTACTTGAAGTGGTTCGAAAATCATTCGATACTTGCCTCGTTAAGCTTGTTTCAAGAAACAAAACATTTTTGTAGGTAGGCCACAGAAAACTGAGTAAAACATTTCGATTTCTGTGAGGTAGATGCAATTCGTTACGACTATTTACCTAATTGAATGTTGTTGGTTAGTGACGAATGTTTAAATCTGTTAATTAGCGGTGTTGTGCAAATATTAAAGAATTGGCAAATATTGTTGCGCTGCGTAAAAAAGGATGTAAATGATGTGATAATTCAAATATATATTGAAACCGGACTAAGTGTGAGTGTTATCATTTAAATATTTCGTATTTTACTAAATTTAAACTTGTTATTTGTTTAAATTAGCGAATGACGAGTAAATGTTATAAATATTTTGCTTATAGATGTCTAATATCACATTCTTTGTTCTAGATAAATACTGTGAGTCTATGGGTTAAGAGATGTGAGGAAGAAGGAATTCTAGATAGTTGGAGCGCTTATTTATGAAGTGGATGCTTATTTAAATAAGCCCACATAAGCTGAATGAGTATGCAACAAATGGTTTCATACCAACCGGACATTTTACTGAATTCATTAAAAGCATCATTAAAAACTGTTCGCCGTGTACTCCGCGCTAAAAAGGTTGCATCACCGAAGCCCTGCAAACAATAACGTAATAAACAAGAACGTTTAAGTTCCGGAATAGTTTATCCTGTATACTGAATTATAAAAATTGAGGTTTAGTTTCAATCATCTTTTCACAGAACGAAAATGAAAATGAAAACTTAAGCTAGCCTCAATATGTTACCTATTTTCACTAAAGCCAAATAAAATGTGAAATACTTAATGTAAACAAACTGCCTTATAAAAACACTTAATAAAATCACTTATTTTAAAAATTCATGATCGAAGCTTAATTGTTTCTGGTGAAATAAATCTACTTATAAATTTTTTGAACATCTCACATGTTTAAATAAAAAAAAATGCTTCAATGTTCCTTGACATGGTATTGCACATCCTGTTTGGCTGTCGAAGTTATTTTAAATAATCGTAGCAGTTATCTTTATAACAAATAAAAATGTTTGAATTTTTGTTATCACTTCTAACGCATATTTTTTTTTATTTTTAGCTATTTATTGCAATAACAACAAAAATATAAAACAGCATTTTTTTAAATATATTATTTCAAACCATAATAAAAAATTGGCAATAAAACTGCGCTGCCTCTTATGAGATCAGAACCTAAGCCGGCGACTTTTCAGTCCAACGCTTGGCGCCTACTGCTACCAGCTCATATTAGATTAACTCGAATTTGAGCAATGCCATAAACCGGCCAGGTCACGCGCATGTGGCGTGTCTAACAAAAGCGACGGAAACATATTTTTGTTTCGTGCAGAGCGACACGAGTACGCGATACGACAGTGTGTGCTGTGCAAAACTGCGATCTTTGTGGTGTGTGTCGTTGAAACACATACAGTCGTTCCGTGAGTTCACAGCAATACGACACTTAACGTGCCTATGCACTTTTGATCGCTTACTGTACAGTCAGGAACAAATACCGAACACTCCTCACTACGACCCAGTTCATGTAAAGCCAGAAAATATTTTTAAACAAATTAAAATCCTAGCAATTTCATACAACTGTCAAAAAACAACAGTCATGATTTAAATCTATGGACTGCTTAAGTTGGTAGCAAATTTCCTTTTCCTTGACTTCATGTTGTAATTTTCTTCATATTCTTGTTATTTTATTTTATTAACAACCATTAATGCCCCACTGCCAAGGCCTGTTACATTTTCTCTTTCCGACAGCCCTATACGCCACTAGCTACCCTTTGGTACGGCGTGTAAACAGCACAGCCATGTTCGAGACAGCTTTGATATTAAAACTTTAGCACGGTTCATTTGTAAACAATTTAATTTAAAGCTTACGTTTTAGTATGTAGTGGTTTTTGTTTCAATATAATATAACGTGAGTTACTGTACGTATAATTTTTATTAAATTAGTAGGTTGTGGAAATTGCTATTTTTTTTTTGTTTAATTGTGTGTTTTAGACATAACGCAGATAATAGCCATATAAATTTTGACTGGAAGTTAACTCCCAAGATAAAAGAAAGAAAGAAGCACAGACTAATTGGCACACAATTTAATGTAAAGCAGAAAATAAAGTAATAAAATCAAATAAAAACTTTAAAGTAAAATGGAAGATTAGCAGGGAAGTGTCCTTCACTCCAATAAGGCCCAGTTCAGCAAAAATGCCAGACAACTAGTGCCTGACGCTGGTGTTCAACTGGACCTGCTGGTTACCAACTTGAAAAACAGTCTAGTTTCAGATGAATTGACATCTCAATTTTTCCTGTTATTGATTTCGTTACTGTTTGTATTCATTACAATTTTCATAGCAAAACAGATGGCCGCTAAAATTGTCCCAGGGACAAAACCAAAAACAAAAATATTTTCCTTCATCACTCTAACCCGTCACTCGCCGCTGCCACAAGATTTACCTCAAAATCTAACTTAACTTCTTGTTTTGAGACTTCCGTAATAAAATGAATGAATGGCACATGCCACAAAGTTTTCTGCCATTGCCTAGAAAATAAGTAGGCGATTGGCTGAAATAAATCAATAATAACAGTTTGGAGTGACTCGTCAAACTCCTAATTGAAATGTTCGGGTCGTGGGATTCATAAATCATGGCTGTACGTGGATATAGAGAAAAATGTGTGGTTGTTGTTTTGTTTTTTTGATACACCTGAGTTGTGTCAAAAATGCATTGCCTTACAAATGATTAACAAAAGAAGACTGTTCAACTTCGTGTATGGGTGCATATTTTATAAGTATATTTTTGTTGAATACCGTCTACTACGCGATGACTAAGAAAATATTTCAATTAAAAAGTTTCCTGCATTCAGCATTAACTCATTTAAAAATCTCTATTTAGCCAGTTCTTAGCAATTACTTGTTCTTATTCGATTCCTTCGACTCATCTAAAGATATTGGATCGCAACCAATGACAACGCAGCAATTCAACTACACGATTTATGCAAAAATCGCCTGCAGGGATGACTTTATAACCCGTTCCTCACCCCTTAACATACCCAATCATAATCAGAGTACCCCATTCTGAACCACAATAAATCAGGTCCTCAAAATCCACGGCCCACATCAATCTTGGGCCCCATCCAGTACTCTAACTCATGTTTACCTCGCGAATTTCCTACAGCGAAAGGTGAAAAATGCTTCCATTCGATAATAATTTTTCATGTCACAAAGAGCTTTGCCCTGCAATATCATAATAAGGGGTACTTTATAAGCATTTTGTGGTGTGTTTTTTTAAAATAGGGTCTGTTTTGGGGGCTTTGTGTTCTTTATGGGGAAATTATTTTGTGGCAAAAGTTTAATATTGATTAAGGGCGGGTAGGCGTGTTTTATGTATAAAGGTAATTGACTGACTGTCCACATAATGCACGGCCATCGTTTAGCTATTGAAATAAAATAAAATGTTTTTTTCTGTAAGTAGATCTTTTAAGACACTTTTACACGTCAATATTCTGTAGGTCAATATTTTAAAACTAGATGGCGCTGTACAGATGAATATCTATACAGCGCTATCTAGTTTTAAAATTTTTAGGCCTTTCACAAAAGAGTACTGTTCTACTCTTCATGCTTTTTGTGTTTTTTCAACATTGTCAGTACACCACCTCTAAAACAAAATTTAAATGAAGGCATCGTTGCTTCCTACTGTGCACTCATAAAGGGACCATGACCACACAAATGAAGCTAACTTTCAAAGTATTTATTCAAAACTAGATGGCGCTGTATATATTCATAAGCGTTTCACAAAAGAGTACTGTTCTACTCTTCATGCTTTTTGTGTTTTTTCAACATTGTCAGTACACCACGTCTAAAACAAATTTTAATGAAGGCATCGTTGCTTCCTACTGTGCACTCATAAAGAGACCATGACCACACAAATGAAGCTAACTTTCATAGTATTTATTCAAAAAACATTAGTTATCCCTTTTACCTCCGCAGGGTTACGTGTTACGGTCGGCGTGTCATTAGTGTGACATGAAGGTGTCACAAACCGGTAATTTCCGGATAAATCAGCTTTGTGTCCCAAATGTACGTTTGTTGCGTTACAGGATTATTAATGATGGCGTTTTTTTGGTAGCATATTATTATTTCGGGTTCGAAATTATAAAACCTGCCTTACTTAAACTCAAATAATGTTTTCAAATAAACCAAATACAGGCACTTTTGAACTGTCAAGGTCGGTCGGTCAGAAAGGTAAAGCTAGTTGACCATTCCAAATATGGTAACAAAATATTGGTTACATCATTCATATTTAAATTATGCATGTAAGAACGTTTGAACGATTCAGTTTTTTGAAGTGAAAACTTCTTTAGCGGCGTTGTACACTTTTTTTGTAATGGGTAAAAAATGTTGAACTCGCGTCAGGACACGTGAACTGATCGCAAATTCGTAAGACGAAAACTTCTTTAGCGGCGTTGTTTTTTTAGATGTATTGACAAGGTACCGTCATGATGTTAATATCTTTGAACAGTTCCCTTTGTGAGCCGCGCCTGTGGGGGTCATATTTGGCTCTGATGACTCTTTTCTGCAGAAAAAAACTAGACTCGCTGTCTGTAGCCCGTTCCCGTTACAAAATACTGTACGACAAAATGCTATGAAAGTACGGTAACTGCGGTGGAGCTGAACTTAGCCGTCCTAAAAGAGATGTTCAACGAGGGCCCCATTGAAGCCTTGAGTTGAGCGTGATACCCAGGAAAACAGTTTTATCGACAACTTCTAGTTTCTCAATAAAATCTCCCTAATCTCAATGTATATTATTTGATGAGCGCCTTAATTAATGTGACTTCTTACAAAAAAACTGCATAAACTCACGACTACGTTCCATTGTGGTAGGCAGAAACTACAGTATGCCACCGGCTACGAGCCTTACAAACTTATTTTGTTTCTTTTTGTCACAGTTTTGGTCATGTACGCACGTCGGTTACGAGTACTCAGAACCTGACAACTTTAAAGAACATCACCAATAAGATCAGTACATCATTCTAGGGGGTCCTTCCCTGCATTTCCACTCATTTTCCACATCTGCCTTAAAAATATATTTTGTGAGTCGCTTGTTATTCATCCTTTCAACAAGACGAAACCATCTAAGTATACTCTATCAAATGGCTTTTTTATTTGATTAGTCTAGAAGTGTGTTTCACTTCATACTACAAAATTACGAATCCAATTCATTTGACGTTTAAAAAGTATACTACTTCATACAAATTATTTACAAGAAATCGTTAACACACTTAGCTTACGTAATTATACTCTTCATACAACACTAACAGGGTGTTTCTCGACGCAATAATCAGATCGTTTGGCGCGAACAATTATTACTTAGCATTCGGAAAGGGCCGCAAAGTGCTTGGCACTGCAATTTGCGAATTCTAGGGTGGCAAGAGGTTAAGTAAAGTAAGACGCACAGGAATTTAAGTTTATTTCATTGTGCTAAACGCCAAAAACTAATTCCATATTAGTTTTTCGCTTTTTTGGTGACAGGCGGCAGTGAGAGGGTTATGTTAGGTACAAGTTTCAACTGTTTTTGTTAATGGTTCATCTTTTCTACATTTCACCTTTAATAAATTTTGTAGAAACTGGATTAGAATAGCAAAAAAGTGATTGGCTGTCTGTGAATGCGGAAGTAGTCGAGGAAATTGATGACATCACTACTGGTACATTTAACAGAAACTTTTAATCCATTTAAAACAACAGTCACCACTATCACTTTAACACAATTCCATCACTCAACTTGAAATTTATTCACTCAATCATCATGCCCTCATCACTTTTATCACCAAACTATAAAATCCCCCAAATCTCAGTGTACGCTTTCCCCAAAACGATTTAATTTTAATGCGCTCGTTTGCTAAGCTCACCTACCACGGCGCTAATGTTGGGGCGACTACGTCATACTGTACGGTCGATGGTTCTACAGTAATTGTGGTGAAGCTAGCAAGTGGTGGAGTCACCCCAATTGTGGTAGGCTAGATGGTTGTTTTTCTAAAACGATTTCTTTCATGGCTTGATGGGCCTGCTCTTGACGTTGATCTCGCCTGATAGAAAGCGTAAATGAAGTCTAAAATATTGGTAAAGCACTAACTAAAGCTTGAAAGCAACTTTGTTGACACTGATAGTGACAGATATAATCGACTTCACGTCATTCCGTTGCTTCCAAGTTTATGTGAAAATAATTTAGAAAACTTAATATTTTGGTTTATTTACTGGCTGCAAGAGCGAGCGAAGCGAGCTCGTGACTTAGGGCATCTCGACTCGAACAGGTTAGGTTCGAATTGGATGGCGGGGTCAAGTACGCATGCGAAGAGAGTGAACAGTTCGCCATCCCCTTCGTTGTATTTTTTTTTTAACCATTTAGAAATCTCGGTCGACTACGTTTTGTTATTATTGTTGCTTGCTTCCCCTCCCCCTCTATCAAGGCGATTTTTTCAGTAATCACTCAAATTGAGTGTATTGTCAAATTTACTAAGAAAATACGTTTTTTATTTTATTTTGTGTCATTATTAAAAAGCGGCCAAGTGTGAGTCGGACTCGCCCATGAAGGGTTCCGTAGCAGCAATTAACATAATATAAAAGATCTTGTAGTTCGTTGTAGCTTTGATCGATGTTTTAATAACAGTTTTTTTTTTTTTTTAAACTGCCTCGTTGGTCTAGTTGTCGCAATCGCTACTGCTGAGCATGAGGTTCTGGGTTCGATTCCCAGGTCGGGCAACGTGTTATTGGGTTTGTCTATCTGGAATTTCTCAGTAGCAGCCTGGAGTCTGGATTTGTGCCCGGTTGATGGCAATAGGCTCGCCCCCTATTACATGGGACCTAAACGTAACTGGCGAAATGTGGGTGTACTTTAGGTACACCTCTGCCCAACCCTTCGGGGAAACAAGGCGTGATGTTATGTTATGTTTTTTTTTAAATTGCGGTTTACAATTTATGACGTATGTAAAAAAAACTACTAACTGGATCTCGTTCAAACCAATTTTCATTGGAAGTTTGCATGGTAATGTACATCGTACATTTTTTAGTTTTATCATTCTCTTATTTTAGAAGTTACAGGGGTGGGGCACATTTTATCACTTTGGAAGTGTCTCTCGGGCAAACTATTCAGGGGGTCTACTCTCTTAGCACGAAGTCCGAAGTTTCGGCCTTCGTTACGGACTTTTCTTACTCCGTATCACCTACGGACTTACGATTAGTCCCGAACTCGAACTAAGAATGAACGACAACACGACTTGACAGTTGTCCCTACTACTCCCGATGCGTTTTTGCCCGTCCGAAAAGATGGATTTGACACTTGTTTTGACGGAACGTTATGTCATTTGATACATACAGGTGGACCGGTGTCGCCGATTGCCTCTTATTAAAACATGTCCATAAATAGGGTATTTGTATTTAAATTATTGATTAGGTTATATATTTTGCTGACAGGACATAATGGGTGTTAGGACATGTGGAAGATACTGTTAAAAACAAAATTTACACAATAAAAGTATTGTTTTTGGTAACAAATTTTTATTTAGCATCAATCAACACAATTCGGCTTCTTGCTGAAGCGGCAGGTAGGTGTCGCCGAACTTGTGGACGTGCACGACGAGAATGTAATGCTGTAAACAAATGAAAATAAAAAACTCAGCTTTAGCTTAGTATTTTATAAACATGATTTATGTGATCTATTTACTAGTGATCAATAATACTTACTTCGCTGATTATGAATTGGTAGTTCCTTTTACCAGTGCCTCAGTAATCACTGCGGGTTGCTCCTGGGAAAGTGGGTTGGCAGATGTAGCCGCAGATATCTGTGTGGGCGTGATGACTGCTGGGTCTTGTCTTACAGGTGGACCCTGTACAACAAAAACTGAATATCATTGACGGACACAAGAAATGTATAATTATGTATCTGTTAAGTATAATTATTTAATTTTAAAAGTCATGGGAAAGACTCCATGCAAAATAATTATAAATACATTAATGCTGTTGTTTCTTGTTTTTTTTTTACCATCAGACAAATTTACTACCTATGTTCAATTATAAATTTAATTATTACCGATGGGAAAGCTGGCACTCTTGCCTCAGTTTGCGCCTCTGCAAGACCCTCTCCCATAATTGACAGTATCCTAAATTCAACTTGCGAGAGGGTTCGTGCTACCGATGGGCCTCCAACTATAGCACATGCTGAACGTCTGGCAGATCCAGCAGCTTTTTCGGCCAAATCTTTTTTAAAATCATTGTATGCATTTTAATAATGGAAAGACCTTAAAATCATATTAATACGAGTAATGTATCAAACTTAACCTTTGCCACTGCTCCACGGACTTTGTGCAACTCCCCATTGAATTAAGGGAGTTGCACAGGCTTTCCCACAGCCGTTTTGATCGGATTCTCCCGTCGGCACCCCTCAATAGTCCGCGAGCCAACTCATTATGCTCACTCATAAAATCGAGAAGGGCCTCAATTTGTGTATGAATTGCTGCCGGAGCGGTTGGGGCCATTTTACTAAACTAGCGAAAACTTCCCGCGTCGTATAAATAATACTATGAAAGTACTAAATGTAAATAAATATTTTGAAAAAAACTGACATTTCATTTGAAAGTTGCCGTCAGAAAGAAAAAGGGCAAAGGTGTTAACAGGATAAGGCCACGATACGGATTAAAATGGCAAAAAATTTTCAATTCTTTAATTAAAGACATAAAAAAAAAAAATAGAAATGTAGTCTTTTTGTAAGAAAACCAATATTATTTTTTGTTTAATAAGCTATAAAACTTCAAAGTAAGTAAACCGGTAATCGACCGGTAAAATAGCGCAGCTCTATCGTCATGCGTCATTCGTTCACAAATATTGTATATAATTCCGTTAGAAACTCATGAATCCGAAATCAATCGGGAGTAGGGTTTAGTGCTTAGTTTCCAACTACCTTCGGACGGACCGGTATCGTCGTTGACGGAGTAAGAGAGTAGACCCCCTATTTAGTAAAAAAGAATGTTAGAAACCTGAATATCATTTTTAAAGATCATTTTTAAAGACCCATAGATACCCCACACGAATGGGTTTGATGAAAAAAAAATGAGTTTCAGTTCTAAGTATGGGGAACCCCCAATTTTATTTTTATTTTTTAAATTTGTGTGTGAAATTCTCAATACGGTTTACAGAATACATCAACTTACCAAGTTTCAACAGTATAGTTCTTATAGTTTCTGATAAAAGTGGCTGTGGTATACGGACGGACAGACAGACAGACAGACATGACGAATCCATAAGGGTTCCGTTTTTTGCCCTTCGGCTACGGAACCCTAAAGAATCGTCAAACAGAGCTTCAAAAATATTTTTCTTCGCATAATTCTCATTTGTTTTTGCGTAATCTATAATCATTTTGTGCTATTACATTTTATATACATAAACGACTTAGGCCGCTTTGTTTTACCCTTATTGCGGAAATCAATAATAATCTTAATATTTTATTTTCAAAGTCACATAAATCTCTCAATACTTTGTAACTGTTTGAACACCGTTCAATTCGACATATTATTCTAATTGGCCCTTTAGGCGGGGTAAGAAGCAATTCTTTTAGTGATTGACAGTAGAGCATCGCGGCAACAAATAAGGTTCATATTTGCGATGCGTATGATGATAGTGAAATAAAATTACCACCAACTTTTGCAGCTTTCATAAAATAAAAATAAAATACACGGCTTACGGCCAAACTCAAAAACCTAAGACCGATAGCTACTGATGATAGATAGAATTTGATCTGTCCCTGTCAAAAAAATAGCTGTAAACACGTTATAGGGTCGCATAATTTGGCTTTATTGGGACGTTAAAACGAGAGATTAATAGGTTTATCTATCTTCAGTACGCCAAAATTGGAGATAGATACGTTCTTGTATTCGGCCGTTAGTGGAATAATTTTGAGGTGCCTACGTCTTTAGTTGATTGAATTCACTTTATTATCACTATAGATTTTGCTACATTCTGCTCAGTTATTTTACCTCACTTGCATTGAGTTTGCATCACTTTCAAAATCACAATGATCTTTATAATCGTTGCAATAAGGTTGTTACTGTGTAAATAACTGTAAATGGAATCCTTTTTTTATTGCAATTTAACGACCTGGCTACTGAGGCTTTTAAGACCAGTGCAAAAGTTTGAAAAGGTATAATAAATCACTAATTTTATTATGCGAAAGTAAACGTAACCTAAACTCCTGGCATTGTCATGTCATCTCTTTTTTATCGATAGTCCTAAACGTCGAATATAGAAAGAGACTAAACATTTGAAAACACTCACGTTTTCCTTCGAGGGGGGACTTTTTCTTTCTAAAAGCTTCATTTGTTTGTCTTCCTCAATCTAGTCCTACTTGTCGATTCTGTAAAAATCTCACCGTGAAGACTTGCGTGGAGTGAGCTGTCAGTCTCATCCCGTCTTGTTCAATCAATGGCACTGACAGCATACTCCATTTCCCCTTCACCTAAATTTTCACGGTAAGATGGTTACAGAATAGTACTACTGGGCTCAATACCCAGGTCGGAAACTATTATTAGGTTTTTCCTTGAGAAAGAAAATGTATAGTAGCATCGCGACGGCAGTATTTGTGCCTGGTTGATAATTTCCTCAGCCCTCTTACATGGGACACCGGGGTGGTTTTAAGTCAGTAAGAGTCTGACAGACCCCTCCGCCCACCCCAAGGCGGAGGACATCCATGAGGATTTACCAACCCCGAACAAACAAAAAGAAATGGTCAATGGGCCATTGTAGCCGGAAATAAATGTTTTATTTATAATTCATCACAGCTTCTTACCAAATGGCACCAGCATTACTGCAGATGTGTACTGTGAGGAACTGGACACAATGATGAAGAAGTTATCAAATCTCCGGCCAGCCTTGGTTAATCGCTCGTCCCAGCTGCTCCTACACGACACCGCTCGACCTCATACGGCACAACAGACGGACTCTAAGCTACAAGAGCTAGGGTTGGAAGTTTTTGTCATCCACCTTACTCACCAGTCCTTGCGCCGCCACCGACAGACTTCTACTTTTTCCAAAATTAGGACAACTTCTTGGCAGGAAAAAAAACAATACCCGAGAGGCAGTACAAAATGCCTTTGAATAGTTTGTTGGCTTCCATACACTTGAATTCTTCAAGTGCATTGAAAAACCAATACCAATGCGCTGGCAGAGATGCATCGATAGCATGGGTGAGTCAAAATACTTCAAACTGATTTAGTTTAAAAAATAAATATTTTTATTTTATTATTATTTTATTTTAGGTTTCACAATTTATAACTTAAAACTTAGAGTTAACACGACGAATGCTAAGTAGACAAACCGACGCTCCTCTGATGACCAGGTCTTTTGTACTGCCGTGATTGCTAATGGCTCTTTGTCTTTGTTCACCAGAACTTTCTCATTCCTGGTGGTCCAAGGGGTAATTAGTATTGGAGGCTGATGTCCAATTGTTCTAGTTTCCATAACATCTCCTATGTCTTCCTTGAAAAGGTTCATTATATTTTTAATGCGTTCATTGTTCAGGTCTTGTTGACTACTCCCCCTTAATTTGGAAGTCCATGGCTTCTTCCAAGCCTTTGAAGAAATTGGAATTGGATTGAAGAAATTTGAAGAAGATCATAATAAAAATAAGTATAGTTATACATAATATCCAACTATACTGAATTAGATTGTTTTCCTTGCGTTGCTAGTTCTTCTATTTGCTTAAAATGGTTTTTCATTTCGCTGAGATTTTCATTGGATCATAATTCAATACAATTTCAAGAGTATCCTTGGTTTGATCAATTTCTAGATTAGTTATAGTTATTTTATTATTTGACTCTTGTGTATTGAATCTTATTATATTTGTAACTTTAACTTCACAATTCTCTCCTGTCAGCAAATAAGGTCCTCTAGCCCATGATGTTTCTTCGTTTTTTCCACAGCTAATCTTTATTTCGGTAGTTTTGTTGAAATACATGTAGATTGCCTTTGGAGATATTTCCTATATTTCTTCTGCTGGTGTATCGGAACTATGATCCATTTTTCTGCAGTTTTATTCCGGTTTCACAAGTTGTCATCTGTCGAATGCTTTCTTTACAAATTATTTCTGCAATCTTCTACTTCATATATTTCTAACTCGGTGTATGCTAACATAACTTTTCGCATTAAAGGATAGGTGCAGGTTGGGATATTTTGGATAATTGGAACAATTTTCCTTGTATTGTATACTTGTGGGTTAACTTAAGGTATTTCTAATATAAAGTATACAATGTGGTCAATTATTTTACTCTTTACGTTAATAAAAGGAATTATTAATAAAATACATCTTTATTAATTTTGTTAATAGTATCTTATAAAAGGTGAGATTATATTATACTATGATGATACTCGTACATATGGTTTTCAGCAAAAGTGATAGCTGTTGACAATCCTTCTGCTATATCCTGTAAGGTTTGAGTTTGAAGCAGTATCTCTTAAGCTACCTTTTGATGAGATTTAAAATTTGCTATCTGTGTATATTGTTTATCTAACAGATTTTGAACATTAACAATTTTCTTATTTTGGCTATTTCATTCTTCTAAAGTTTCGTCTGTTATATAAATACTAGGAACAAACACAAATTTGTTGTACCTACAACAAGGCTCAAGAAAATAGGTGGCTCGTTCAGATGACAATGTATACGCTTTTATAATAAACTTGCAAGCCACGTTCAAGATCTAAGCCTTAATAAATTCAAATCATTTATTAAACGTTATTTGTGCCAGAAAGCTTTTTATACAGTGAAAGACTATATTGAGGACAAAAAGGCTTGGGACTGACCTGCTCCAATTTTTGCATAGTGATTATGGTTTTTAACTGGGACCTAACTTTGGTTTTATTTTATATACACTTTGACATTTCATGATTATTATATACACAATGACATGAATATTTACTTTGTATAATATTATATTATTATTTTAATTTCGTGTGAGGACTTAGTGGGTTATATTTTTATATATTTTGTCTATCTCAGTAATTTTTTTTTTATTTTTTGTTTTAATATCTGGCAGTTTGAGTACTTAAAGCGGCCTACCCAATGTCCTTTCTTTGGTATTGTTTGTCGAATCCTTGAGCTCCTTATGTTTTGAGTTGAGCTGTACGATTACTGACAAATGCGTGCACTGACTGGACAGGTCCACTCAATCTGTGTGGTTCTTTCCTCAAAAGACCATTTCAGGCAATCCACATAGTCTTAACATGATTTGACCAAGATTATGTCTGGACTTTAAAAGAGACTGTGACCTCTGAGCTTGTTTCGACCTTTCTTCTCAGAGTAGTCAGATAGGAAACACCGACCTCAACTAGTTTAAAAAAAATGTTTGAAGTGTAAAAGTGTTTGTACAAACCCACTTACAGAAATAAAATCATTCATCATTTATCATTTACCTGTATACTTGTATTATTACACTAAAAATTCTGTTCGACCTTAGTCACTTCTTTTGACAGCCAAAAATTGGGTCAAATTCCTTACCGATACAAAAGAGGAAATATTTGATCCTCAAAAAATTTATTGACCTTCTACAGATGGACCTTTTTTTAAGTTAATTAACTTCTAACAACTTTTTGCGCTTCCTATTATGTACACTTAAAAAAAAATAGGAATTATTTTAGGTTCACAGAAAGAGGTGCAATTATTATATTAGAGTGTTCAATAATATTTTTAGGAGTTCAAAATGGGAATTATTACAGATTCGATTAAATGCATGCCTCATAAAACGAGCCTTTTTCTTAACATGCGCCATTGCACGTCACCTACTCTTCACATTTGAGCCACTGCTCAAGAAAACTCAGTGTTCGGTGCTGTGAAGGAATACATGAAGAAATCGGAAAGTTCTAGAACCAAAAATTCAAAGACAACAAGGTAACATCCGCCAACCCGCACTGCCGCATGGTAGATTATAGAATAGAATAGAATTATGGCCCACTCTCTCTCACAGAGAGGAGGCCTATCAGATACTTAAAAATTCCTTATTTATTAATGAATTTTTAATTTATTAAGGTATTTATTAAGGAATTTTTAAGTATCTGACAGAATTAAAAGTGATACATTTAGAATTGATAACAGAATCACTTATGTAACACTTAATGTGTTTTTCAAAGTGTTAACCCAAAACACTTACAAAAGTGTAACCGATATAAGAGTGTTAACAATGTTAAGTAAGAGTCACGGGTTAACGCGGCGTTTCTAAAATAGCCCCAATCCCGACGGGATTACGGCTATTTTGGCAACGCCGTTTCTGTCTGTCCGCCGCGCGTTGTTGCGGTACCGTGTACATATACCTAAAACTGCTTGTTTCTAATACACTTATTAACACAAGGTAATACTTTGATTCTGTAACCGTATCTCGTATGTAACTGTAATTGTATCTGTTACATTAATAAATGTGTTTATTTTAAAACAGTTTTAAAAAACACTTATAAGGGTTACAGTTTGAGTCCCTCGTATTATAGGGTGATTGTGTTACACTTGATAGCTTTCATAAGTTTATATTCACGTCGGTGCAAGTGTTCCTAACCTTAGCAAAAGTACAAGCACGTCGATTCTGTAAAAATCCCACCGTAAAGACTTGCGTGGAGTGAGCTGTTAGTGTAATTCCGTCTTTTTCAATTTTCACGGTGAGACGTTACAGAATGGCACTGCTGCATGTCGATTCTGTAAAAATCTCAATCGTGAAAAGTTGCGTGAAGTGAGCTGTCAGTGTCATCCCATATTGGTCAATCCCTAGCATTAGTGGCACTGACAGCTCACGCCACGCTCTCTTCACCTACGGTTTTTTACGGTGAGACATTTACAGAATGGCACTACTGATCGCTATTTTTGCCACCACCAACGAATTCAACGATACAGTACAATAGCTTATCTGTATCACATTCTTGACATCAAAGCGTACAATTCAGTAATGTTGTATGTAATTTACACATCAAAGACAAAACTGTATGTTAATGTCAGATTCGTTTATGTTAAGATGCGTAATTAGTGTGAAATTGTTTTGTATTCATTGACCTTCATTTTGAGTGTGGGTATTTCGAATGGAGCTGTTTACTCGTGTCGAAAATGTGTATTGTCTTAATTGTTATGTGACAATTGGGGATTATTTTTGGGCATTCTTGGAATTGAGAATTGGTAATTTTATGACATGTGTAAGCACCACGGGATCTTACGAGTATCATTATATTAACTGTTTGTAAATATAAAAAAATGTATGAACGGTGATTTGTTTTCGTCAAAGCTCTGTTCTCCGAAGGACCAAACAAGTTAAATAATAAATGAATTTATTTATGGACGTAGTTTTGTACAAACACTTTAACACGTCAATAATATTATAAAAACTAGATAAGATCGGCGTTTCCTATCTGACTATTCTGAGAAGAAAGGCCGAAACAAACTCAGGTCACAGTCTGTTTTAAAGTCCAGCCATAGTCTTGGTCAGATCATGTAAACGACGTGTAGGTTGGTGTCTGAAATAGTCTTTTGGGGAAAGAACCACACAGATTAAGGGGACTTGTCCAGTCAGTGCACGCATTTGTCAGTAATCATGCAGCCTAACTTAGAACTAAGGAGCTCAATGATTCGACGAACATTATCAAAGACAGGACAATTTGGTAGGCCGAATAAGTTACTCAAACTGCAAGACCATAATTAAAACTCACTGAAAAAAAAGACAAACAATCCACATTGTCTTCACATTCACAATTACTAAAAAATATAATAATTTACAAAGTAACTTTTCATGCCGTTATATATATAAAGTAAATCAATGTCAATGTCTATATACAAATTCGGAAATAATCTTGATCAGATCATTTGAGGACCATGTAGACTGGTGTCTGAAATACACTTTTAAGGAAATAATATCTTCGAGTGTTCTTAAATCACGTAGGTGATTGACGTTGATTAAGTCATTGACGCGATGTCGGTCTCCCTGTTATATTAGTACCTTCAAATCTGAATGAACAATAATCCAACTGCAACTATTTAATATACAGCATAATTTCCAACAAAACTAAAGTTAATCAACTTCTACTTTGAACTTGCACTTACCGTCACCGACGGGAAGCCCCAAATTATTAAGATTTGAGTAGACCTGTCCAGTCGGAGCACGCATTTTTCATATATCCTGCAGCTCAACTCATAATTAAAGAAACTTAATGAAATGAATGATGACTTTATACAGTAAATATTCATGTCATTGTTTATGTAAAAAGGTACAGGTATACAAATAAAAAAATGTAAAATAGCAAAATAACATTAAACGTGAATATTCTCTGCATTAAATTTATTGGAGCAGCTCAATCCTTAGCCTTCTTGTCCTCAATATGGTCTGTGACAGTATAGTTGGCTTACTGGCATAATTTCCGCTACTTATGAGATTTGAATTTATTAAGGCTTAGTTCTTGAATGTGGCTAGTAAGTTTGTTATAAAACGTGTACATTTGCATTTAAACGAGCCACATATTTTATTGAGCCTGGTAGTAAGAACAACAAATTTGTATTAGTTTCTAGTATTCAGATTATAGATATCACTGTATTTTTTAAACAGATAAATATTTATAAGTGCATACAAAAGATTTTCATGATTATACTGAGAAGGCACAGTTATTATATTAATCTCTTTAAATTTGTCTCCGAGGGAGTATCAAAGCTCTACAAACCCTATGACATTGAAATTGTTATGAAGTCGGTTTTAGGGCGGGAAGAGTGATTTTTGTTCAAAAGCTGATTCGTCATACCATTAACATGAAAGTGTGGCAAGCGGGTTTCTAGGGTAGATATATTAGGAATGAAACCAAGAGGTCGCTTAACACATTTATTAAACACGAGATTTCAGGTTAGTGAGTTCTAAGGTCTCTGAGTACTGGTTCTGGTCACTGAAGTTAGAAGAGAAGAGAAAGTTACTGCCCTGGGCTTGGCTACGCCGCAGCACGAGGTCCGGCGTGAGGTCTCAGGGCAGGCAGCAGAATTGGGCGGCGACTTCAAAGGTCGCTCGACGTGGGCAGCACCACGCTTGGGTGCACGACCGCGTGTAGGCACGGTCGTGCTAAGGCAGGGCCTCAACACGTGGCGAGCGTGGGGTCTCGGCACCCACGACCCACGTGGATGGCAGGTTAGGCGGCGGTAGCGGCCGCGTGTTCAGTACGCGTGACTGCCGTCTCTCCAGCGGTAGGGCGGAGGCAGCGAGGACGTCAGTCAGCGGTAGGCAGGATAGAAGTTGTGTAGCCCAATACTGGAACCCTGGAATCAGCGCGAGGCGGGTGCTTCCGTAAGCGATGTGCCAGGACTGCAAACCTCCGCCGATGTGTGCGTCTCCCAGGCGTAAGCCCAAAGCAAGGTGGATGGAGGAAGACTCACCCATCGTGGCGGCTTACAATTTTAGGTTATGTCGTGCGCATGCCGCGGGCATTCTCGGAGGTCCCTCGCCGCGTGGCCAGGCGATTTAAGCGAACAGCAAGGCGCAGCGCGGCGAGACAAGCAAAGCGGAGAATGCGAGAAGCATGCGCACGCATTCACAGAGGTGCAGTAAAGGTGACAAGTGATGTGGCAGAAGCCACTATAGGTAAATAGCTTTCTCGACAGTCATAGGGAGGCTGCCGAGAACAATTACATTAGCTGCCAGACCGCGCAGACAGAAATACATAGAGAATGCGATCTGGCAGGACACAATTAAGAATAGAAGCAATCACGCTGAGCACTTACCCGTTTATCTCGGGGTTATTTAGACTTACAACTTGATCTGCTTGATGCGAAGGAAAGGCAACGTTAGGCGTCAAGCAGGGATATTTATAGCCTTAACCATACCACGACACCGAGTGACGTGGTGGGAACTTGTAAGATTTAGGGATGTCATTCTTTTAAACCGTAACTAGTGATGTGCGTTTTAGTTGATCTGTAGGAAATCGACTACAACGCCACAAAAGCATTATCTAAAAGTTTGTATTTAGTAGAAACAAGCTTTCAGGAATGTGACGACCCGCGGGTGGTAAAAAAAAAAGGGTTTTGTAGGCGCACAAATAGTCGGTCCCAGTGCTAAGTGTTAAGTTCAAAAGTGCTGCAAAAACAGTGAGGGTGAAGTGATGACGCGCTTTGTAGGAATGCAGATGGCATGTTGTAGTGAAATTATTTGAACATAATTAGCCTTTTGATTTTTGGTTGTGGTTGTAAATAAGTCCATGACATCATTTGGATGTACGGTTATGAAAGATGAGAGGATTTATGGCACTGTTGACATGGGGCGTTAATTGTCTATCATAAAACTAATGTGAATATAAAAGTATAATGGAGAAGAAAAAGTGAACATGGCAAAGTTTTTTTTTTTTTCTTCGAAATAAGTATTGTTTGTTTTCGGAGAACTGTAAACACACTTGAACGCCATCTACAATATTCTACATTTCCATCAGAGCAGAGTTTTTTTTTTGGGTGGGAAATCATCAAATGTCTTCTCCCGCTCTGGGTGGAGCGGGAGGACGTGTAGAGACTTTTACTGACTAAAACCCACCCGTGTTCCTTCAGTTGCCTGTGCCAGGGCCACGGTTATCTCTTTCGAATTTTCCGCGACCCTGAGGCGTCGGCCCTATCGGACCCCGTCATCTTTTGCTGACATCTCTTTGAGGCGCTCGTGGAACACGACGAGCCGTCGACCGCTCCGCCGTCAGCTCCTCCTTCGCAAGCATTACTGCTTCGCAGAAGGAGGTGACGGCTTTCCATTCTCTGTCGTTCCGTACCGTGACCAGGGCCGGACGCGAGAGATCGCTGCCGCCGATCGACTCCGCGAGGACACTGCGGTGCTCCGCCCAAGCTGGGCAGACCTCCACCGTATGCTCCACCGTGTCCTCCGGGCGATCCACACAATGGTGACACCCGGGCGTTTCCTCCCGGCCTTATGCGAAACAGGAACCTCCCGAAAGCACCGTATCCGGTGAGGACCTGTGTCAGGCGGAAGGTGAGGACGCCGTGGCGCCTCTCCAACAACTCCTCAAAGCGGGGACTTACTGCCGCTATTGAGGTTTGCCCAGCTATCAAAGACCTGTCGATGAGATTAGAATTAAGTGGCCGTCTAATGGAAAGAATGTTCTGAAAGAAGAGGAACAAGAAGATGGAAGTTTAAGCCAGCTTTTGTTTGAGTGAGGCAGGTAGCCATTTCTCATAACTTGCAAGCAATGAGAAAGTGCGAATAGGGGAATAGTGACAAAAAGTTAAGAAGCGTATTATGAATTCCGGAAAGTTATTGAAGAGCGGATAAGTGAAGATTATTTCACTAGGGAGCACAGCAGTTGGGTCGATATGACAGACTTGTGTGGAATTGCAGAAAAATGGCAATTTTTTTAAAAATAAAATTGCAATCTCATCTTCTCCTGTATGCTAGGCATTACTGGCTCAGCGTAAACAACGCTACAATACAAAAGTCAATAATTTGTGTCATAGTTATTAATATGTAATTTATCGCCACACATAGTTTATTTGAGTATAAAAATGGCGAAAAGGAAAAAAGGTTTAATTTAAAAAAAAAAAAATACGCAAATTAATAAGTTCCTAAAAATGGTGAGCTGAAATTTCATACAGCTACGTTCTTAAAATATTTTCCAACTTTTTCGTTAGCAGCAAACTCGCAATTATACGAGTAATTGTATTAGAAAAGAGACAACAAACCAGTTCATAAAAGCAATGCGAAATGTAACTAGCTAATGAGTTATTATTATGAATGACTAGGTGCGAATAAAGGAACGGCGGTTATAGTGAAGTGAAGGAATTGCGTAATCAGATGGATTATCTAATCGTTATATTTTAGCTTTATAAGCAGAGAAGTAATTCTAGAGAAATATAAGGCTATGAATAAGAACGATTGCCACTAAAAGACTTAAAAAGAAGAAAAACGACTTGACACTTACTTATATGTTGTTATTTAAACATATGAAATGAGACAAAGTAAAGGTATAAATTGGAACAAACTCACAAAATGTCTACACCATCCACTGGATAAACGATTATCTGCAAGTTTTCGCCCTTCTTTGTCCGTGACGAATAGTGATGATTACTCGAACATTCGACGGGTCCGAAGTCCGACACCGGTCGACCGCTGGAGTACTTCGTCCTCTAGACGAGTGCGGGTGCTACGCGAAGTTTCTTCAACAAGGTATTGATGATTCCTCCTGGAACTGTCGCCGCTGAAGACCGCAAAATAAGAGCTTCGAGTTTGAAGTTTTTTGTTATCCGAGACCGCTACTTTTGCAAATAAAACGGCGTGATCATTGAAGGACCAATGTTAGCGCGGGGAGCAATTAAAGAGTGAACTGTATTTTCGTTATGGGTTTAATGCCGTGCTTATAACAATAAAAAAACTGCACCGGACAAATAGCTAATAATCAAACTAAAGTAAGAGGAGTATCGTCTGTCGCAGTAAAGTCCGAGGAAGTGAGTGGTCATCTGGCCGAGCCGTGTCGTCAACGTGCCGCGCCTCACCTTGTCACTGATGCGCTGATTAGGCGATGGTTCGATTTCCAACAGTGCCCATTCTACTTTTGGATATTTTAAATAATTGCATTGGAGACTCGTATGATAGCTCAAGACTTCATTATTGGATGGACACGATGGAAGAATGCTATTATTGAGATGTACAGAAACCGGAAACGGTTAGTAGTGAGACATCCGACGCAGACAGTGAAAAGTGATAACAGCGACATTTATCACAGCAGATCAGTGACATATGATAGAGCCGAGAAAGCTGTTGAACCCCGCTAAGAGATTCATAATCCTTCCTATACTAAGGGCACGTCTTCCCTACCATTACAGTTCCCCCAAGTTTATTCCTTGATATGCAATGGTCTTTGTAGCACCATGAAGCCATGAGGCTTCAGGGGCTAGTACAAATCTTGGGGTACATTCGATTAATCGAGTCTGGTCAAACCACTCTGGGGTCGGTGCATTTCATTCATTCATAAATGATAAATAGTTTTATTTCTGTAAGTAGTTTTGTACAAACACTTTTACACGTCAAACTTTTTTATTTAAACTAGATGAGGTCGGCGTTTCCTATCTGACTACTCTGAGAAGAAAGGCGGAAACAAACTCAGAGGTCACAGTCTCTTTTAAAGTACAGACATAGTCTTGGTCAGATCATGTGAAGACCATGTGTATTGATGTCTGAAATGGTATTTTGAGGAAAGAGCCACACAGATTGAGTAGACCTGTTCAGTCAGTGCACGCATTTGTCAGTAATCATGCAGCTCAACTCAAAACATAAGGAGCTCAACGATTCGACGAACAATACCAAAGAAAGGACATTGGGTAGGCCGCATAATTACTCAAACCGCCAGACCAAGATTTAGATTAAAACTAACTGAGATAAACAAATAAAAAACACAAAAGTAAAAAACATTGACCCGCAAAGTCTTAACATTCACAATAATAACAATAAAATAATACAAAAGTAAGTAAATATTCATGTCGCCCTTTTTTGAAAAACTACTTCTAACGGCGTAAGCTGCAGAGCAAAGCTATAACAAATCTTCTTCCACTTCCACCGTACCGTTACAGCACCCGCTTAAAAAACTATTGGATCGGAAAAAGGGACGAAAATTCACATTGTAAGGTCTTATGGAACATCCTGACTATAATTCGGCCACTATCGATTGCCGATGTGAAATATGGGCTCGTCCTTATGGTAGGAAAACCTTTGTAGTACAAAATGTTTATAAGAATTATTGCTGAAGTGATCTTGTTGAAGATGGCTAGATATCACCATATTGGTGGGGTTTCGTAAGGGGATGAATAGACTAACTTGTCTGATTTGATAAGCGATAAAAAGGTGCTGCGAGTGCTGGTGTACAGGATATTGCGTACTCGAGTATAAGATAATGAGAATTCATTAATCTTAAGGTAATAAATAACTAACTATGACGTCAATAGACTTGAAGCCTCTATCCCTACCATCACAGTGAGAACGATGATAATATGGTCGACAATGGTATGCAGGCTTGCTGACAGAAATCTTAAGGTAAATTCCGCAGTACAGTGGGTTCTCATTACAGTGGGTTCACATTTTTGATCAAGACAATTCAATTGATCTCCGGATTTTCTCCTAACGGTAAATTCTCTAGTGACTAAAACTTCTGAGAGAGGCTGCTTTGGTTTTCAACCACTCTCACACATTTTTGTTCATACAAAATCCAATTAATGATATCCCGTTTGACAAAATCAGTTGAGTTTCTGCTGTGCAAAGTAACAAACAAGTTAACAATAGTAAAACCTATAACACTTCTTTAATACATTGTTATGGTCGAGTATAAGTACATTTAATAGGTAGTGTAAATGCGAAAATTATAGCAAAAGCACAACTGCAATTATAGCAGGCAGTGCTAAACAACGTGGACCTTCAAATTCGCATATTACTCGCATCATATTACTGTAGCTATTAACAATGACAAAATGGCATATCACCGGGGTTTTGACCGCTCCAAGCTTTGTTTGAAATATGAAACGTTCTGTACGACTATTTTGGTGTGTGATCGGTTAAATTCATGGGGAACTATTGTTAGTCGGCTATTGTGTCTTACTGATTTTAATATAAACTTATGTACAAAATATTGAGAAATTAAGGGATTTTGTGAAGGAAGGAAGTGATATTTTAACAAACAACTATATTTAACGAGAAAAAAATGCAATCAGAATTTCATAATGCTTAGGTATACGGCAATACTAACATGCAGGCGGGATCAAGGGTCTCATTAAGTGTAGGATGATCACCTACTATTCACACATAGTCATCGTAATATTTCAGCGTTGATCCAGCAGACTAGACAATCCACGTGATAGCTATATCATCCCTAGTCTTTACCTCAGACACTAAAAACGAAAACTCAAGGGTTGACCTTGAGTTTTAGGTTTTGAACACCCCACCGACTCCGCAATATGTGCCCACTAGAACCCGCAATATAAAGCAAAAACGTGTCTTAAAGTATTATTGTGTGATTAAATCCCCTTGTGGGTTTTATCAGTCAATCATGATTACTAAAATTTGCCAAGAGGGGGTTGTGTGGTGTTACAAGAGTGTATAGAATAAGAATTGAGTCCTTAGGAGGAATTCTCAAGGTGACACCGATAATTGAAAAGTTGTGTGGAAATCGGTTGTCACGGTGTGGGTTTATGATATGGAGGAATGGGGAAAAGTAGCTGGCTATAAGCGTAGGCGAAGACCAAAGATACGATGGATGGGCTGTGTGAAAGATTATACGGTTAGAAAGAGGGGTACTACCGAGATGACGAATAATAGAGACGTGTGGAAGAAAAATACATGTTGCGCCGACCCATCACTGTGTGAAAAACCGGACAAGTGCGAGTTGAACTCGCGTGGGGAGGGTTCCTTACGATGAATATGTTACCCACCATAAAAAATTCACGTAAAGGAGGTTGCCAAGACTAACGTAACGCTTTCTAGTTGAAAACCAACGTCAGGCACTTAGTTGTCTGCCATTTATGCTGAACTGGGCTTATTTGGTGCAGCCGTGAGGCACACAATAAGAATTTTCTTCTGTTTTGTTTTGTATTGTGTGCCTTTACTGGGTCAAATAAATTTATTTTCTTGCTTTCTTTCTTTCACTGTTATGAAGTTCTCAGATCTATTGTAGAGCAAAGCCCCTAAGTCTACAAGGGGCTTAACTCTACAAACCTTACCTGCTGGTGAAAATATTGTATAAGCACAGGCACTCCTATGGGCTTATTTTAATACAGACCTGTACCCTTACTTAATAAGGGGATGGGATGGTGAAAATTACAGATTTTCTAGACCCCATTTTAAAATAACATAACATTCGTTTCAATTTTAATTCATATAAATTTAATCAGTCCAGTAGATATGGAGTAAATTGGCTGTGACAGACACACTCGAGTGATCTGATAAGGGTTCCGAATTTTCATTAGGACGTACGGAACCCTAAAAAAAAATTCTGAGGAGGCCTTTACTCTGCAGTGGGACAAAAACAGGCTGGTATTCACAGAGCCTCAGGACCATCAACGCTCGGCGACGGCGATCTGTCACGTCCGGCCCTGGTCCAGGCCATGGTACGGAGCGACAGCGAATAGGAAGCCGTCACCTCCTTTTGCTAAGTAGTCATGCTCGCGAAGGGGGAGGCGGAGTGCGTGAGGGAGAGAGTCTTGCGCCCTCACGCCGCCGCAGTAGACGCCCCGGGCGTCTGGAATCGCCCGCAGATTCTCGGCCGCTTTAGGCGCGAGCTGGGAGATGACGAGCAATGGGTGGCTTGCAGTCCGGTAAGGACCAGGCCCGGGTCGACAGCGCGTCGTGTTCCATGCGCGCCTTTAAGAGATGTCAGCGCATAGTGACTGGGTCCGATAGGTCCGATGCCTGCCAGGGTCGCGAGTTGTTCGAGAGAAATACCGTGGCCCTGGCACAGGCAACTGAAGGAACACGGTTGGTGTTAGTCAGTGAAAGTCAGACTTGCCCTTTCGCTCTACCCAGAGCGGCAGAAGTCATTTGATAAGGCATTGCATTGTCAATAAGGCCATCAACGCGTAGCCTGTTATCATGGAATCAGCACATAGTTCTGAACCTCAACTTTGAACTCTGGGGGAGTTGAAATATTTCGCCGAAAAATGTCTACGCTATAGGTTGTAGAATCCTGTTCGTCAATGTCATGACAATGCCACCCTGTATATAGATCTCAGGATTCAGGACTTATATCCTGAATTAAGGCGTCGTACCCACTAAAAACTACAATGACACACCCTACTTGAAATTGTATTCCACAAAATATATGGCAAAAACGTGTCTGAAAGTGTCCGTGGGTGATTAAACCCCCACGCGGCTCACACGTCGTTAACTGTTTCGTGATTAAGGTTATCAGCCCACCGTTTTTAACCTTTTTCGACCCGTATGTTTGTGTTTGTTTTTTTCTGTTATTTGTGTTGAACGCTCTAGCTCCGTATCTGAGTCTGCTTGGGCGAATTATAAATTATTGTAGACTAAAACGGGATTTAATGTATAAATATTTTATGACCGTAACTTAGTCAACTACCTTTTCAACTACTCGTCTGACCAACGAGTAGTTGAAAAGGTAGTTGACTAAACTTAGCCTTCCTTTCCGCTGTTGAATAGTTGGTTAGTTTGAAGGTAATTAACGAACGGCGACGGCTACTAAGATTATTATATTCAGTTAAAAAACAATCCTGAGCCGGGAAAACACTTCAACAAGAAAACCTGTTGTAGGTTAGGTTTATTCTCCGTTTGAAAAGAAATCCTGCAGTAAGACAATTACAAGCTGGTCACAAAACTAATATCAGTTTCATTTGAACAGACACTTTGTAGTAAGATTGAAACTATGATTGAGCAAGTCTACCAAGTACCTCATGTATCTACTCTTATGTGTAACGATACGCAAGATCAAGCTTTGATCTCGGATGGTTAGGTAAATAAGAGTATTGCCAAAGGATTCGAAAACTACGAGTATGTTCAGAGTATTATGTATTTCAGTTGGTACTGAAATATTAGACTTTCACTCTAACTTGTAATGAGATTTAGGAGCGTGATATATCATGTTTTGGATGAATATTATGCAACCATAGTACATGTAAAGGACACAGCGGATAACTTCGTAACGACGCAGCTGACGAACTAGCCAGAAGAGCATCCAGCACGTCGGCTTGCGGGCCTGTACCCATCATACCCATCCCCTTCAACCAGATACGCAGGTGGCTGCAGGAGTCCACTCACACACAAGCCGAGAGGTGGTGGACCTCGACACCAGGCTGCAGGCAGTCCAAGGAAGCTTTGCCATCTATAGATGGCAGGCTAACCAGAAGTTTATTACGTCTGGACAGAAATGGCCTGCGCCTGGTGACGGGACCATCACAGGACACTGCTCGCTAAACAAACACCTTCATAGTCCTTCGGCTTCTGGAGGGAGGTGGGCTGGTTGGAATATTAACAACCGACGGTGACCAAGAAGTGATTGTGGAACTCTTCATTAGCTCCTAGTAAACCGCTCAAGTCATAACATCATTGACCTTAGAACGAAACTAAATGAAGAATAAATACACTAAGAAGCAAGAAATACCGAGCACAATTTTTTTTAATATTTATTATGCTGTTCGGTTATATGCGTTTTTTTTATATTCAGTGATCAAAACAAAAAAATCTCAGTGTCTGTGCGAAACGGCCAAGCCGTACATTTTGAACAAGATGTAAGATTTGTAGGGTTAAGCCTTGTAGAATTATGAGCTTGACGCTTCATTGGATCTGATAATTTTTTAACAGTGAAAGTTTTATGTTAGTCAAACTCAAACTCAAACTCAAATATTTTATTTCAATGAAGCCATTTACAGGCACTTTTCAATTGTCAAGGAATCGGTCAGTCAGAAATATGAAACTAGTTGCCCATTCCAAAGCGCAGTAGGTCACTATGGAGAAAAACGGGCAAGAAACTCCATGGACGTCGAAGTCTAAGGCAATGTAATTTACATGCAATATTTAAGGTGGGTAACTTCATCGTAAGGAACCTCTCCACGCGAGTTCAACGCGCACTTGTTCGTTTTTTTATTTGCGGGATTCTGAAACACCAAATAAGTAATACCTTTTGTTGTCTGAAGTTACATTAGTAATAATTGCTCGATTTCGATAAAGGTATTTTGTAAAAAAAATATCGTGAATCCCCCCGTCGGGCAAGTATCATTCGGTTTTTCATAAAGTTGTGCACGACAATAGCATAAGCATGATCAGCCTATAATGATCCCACTGCTGGGACACAGGCCTCCTCTCGGTGAGAAAGAGTGCGCCGTAATCCACCACGCGGGCCCAGTGCGGGTTGGTAAACGACAATAGCAAGCCGCACTTGGCCCGCGCCCTCTATTAAGGGACTCCTAACATATAACTTATTTTATTTATTTATTTATTTTATTATTTATGTACACACAGTAAAATACAGAGGGACACGTCATGGTTACAATATGAGTACAAAGGTACTGCTCATTTCTTAAGAAATTTCTTCCAGCAGACCTGCGAAAGGAGAATTGAAAAAGAAATGTAGACAATAGTGTGTGAAAACAAGAAGAGAAAAATATGAACAATGTGAAGTCTAAAACTAAAATAACGCAAATATATATATATATAAGGTGTATCTATTCTTATACGAAATATTTGAACAAGTGCGTCTATAGGTCGAACATAAGCTATAGAAATGATTTTTATTTTTTTATCTAAGCATCTAATTTTAAAAATTTAATATTACTTAACACACATAAAATACTGGCTCTTTCATATTTTGTAACATCCATTACGCTACGAAAATACTACATAGAAACTACTTTCATTGAAGCGGGCAAGGTCATGGCGGCGCCCTTAGATGTCGCGTGGCTTTTATGAATTATCAAAAGAGGCGCCGGCGGCGGCGCCGCGCACGATGCCTCGCCCCGCGTCCGCCGCGCCGTCCGCTCCGCCGCCATGCTCAGTCTCGCGCGAACTCCATGTTGCATTGCACGCGGCTTAACCAACGTGGAATGCATCGCGCTTCGCGCAACAAACGCAACAATGCCGAAATATTCCAACCAGGAGTACCAGAACATGGTGGACTGCTACAATGAGGGTGGACTTATTTTGCTCACAGCACAAGCCCCCTTCCTAGACATCCTAGAAGCTCGACAGCGGCAATGGGACTACGGGGTCTACATGCCCCCAGCTGCAGACGGAGGCAGGTCTGATCTTACGCCGTTGAACTCCCATGTGTGGGGTAGGGATAGACCTGATTTATGGTAATGGCGACCATTTCTAGTGCAGAACAAAAAAACGTGAATTGAGGCGTTTACGCAGTGATGGCTAGAGATAGAGACATTGTTAAAAGTGCAACGACACATTATTTAACGTGCAACTGCAGGGTGAATATGTACAGCAATTCTGGTGTAAATAATGTAAATAAAAACTACGTCGTTATGAGGTATGTACATTTTAAATTGTTCGCGCTATGCACTTCTTACAGTTTACATCTGTACAAATAGGTAGGTACACAACCTATCAATCAGCTGACAGATACGACTCGACGCACAGTTCGTAACAAACAGAAGTCATTACCTTATGCGAAATCGCGTTGCGTCAGCTGTTTATTTTTCTATTATTATTATCTAAAAGATGTGTAACACTGTAGAATATGAATGTTTTAATCGAATCTAGGATCCTTTTCGTAAAAAAAATAAGAAAATTATTGAAACGTTTCGATGCTCGCTCGTAAAAGTCGTAACCCCACAGAGGTCATTAGCTGCTTATTTAGATGTAAGTACCTACCTGGTTTACAGAAGGTACTGTTTTTGTAAAACTGAGGGGAGGGAATTCAATATTGTAGCTACTTAGATTTAGGTCGTTTTGTATTTTAAATTCACATTTATTTTTATTGTAAGCGATAACTCTGTTATCAAAATAAGACGAGATCGAGTTACGAAGAGAGAGACGGCACGCGCCCCGCTGCTACAGTTAGCCGGGCATCGCGCCCGCGCCTCTCCCCGCCGCGTCTTTGATTCATAGAGCTGGCAGAAAAGGTTTTATGTAAAACATCTCAAGCAGTTTTAAATTATGATAATTACGTAAAATAAAAAAACATTTAGATAAAAAATTCTTTTTCGTTTCTATAGCTTCTAAACGACCTATAGGGGCCCCTCTTAAAATATTTCGTGTATGAATAGATACACCTTATATATATATATATATATATAACATATGTATCATTTATATATACATAAATAAATACTCACAGATTAGAGGAAAGATAATGCTCTTTTAATCGACATTTGAATAGGGAAATAGTTTTGAAATCACGAATGCTAGGCGGAAGTGAGTTCCACAATCTTACAGCATGGACAGAGAAGGAATAAGAATAGTAGCTTGTTTTATGAGGATGAGATTTAAGGAGGGATCTAAGGTGCGATCTACACGGTGCGTCGCTAGAGCGAGCGTAAGAAAAACGCTCACGCAGGTAGGAAGGATAAGACGGGTTGTGTAAGATATTGAAAAGGAGACATAAAATCCGAGTGTTGCTTTGAAGACGGATTGGGAGCCACTTGAGTTCCTTGCGAAGGTGAGAAACATGGTCATACTTTCGAAGACCGAAAACAAAGCGAATGCACAGGTTTTGCAAGCGCTAAAGCTTGTTTAATAGCTCCTCAATAGCATCCAGGTAGCAGGCGTCAGCATAATCTATAATCGGCTGAAAATCGGCTCAAGGGTAGGAGACTTTGAAGACATTTCAGCGAATGAAAGGAGAAATGTACCTTTCGGCTGACCTCATTGACCTGAGCACGCCAAGAAAGATTGCAGTCAATAACTACACCCAGATCCTTAGCGGTTTCGGTATAGTCAATGCGAACACCATCGAGATTTATAGGCATCAGGTATGTAACATCCGCCGCATTGCGAACGAATCTGCTACCTATGATAATGGCCTGGGATTTGGTTGGGTTAATTTGCAAACCAAAAGACTTAGCCCAAACGCTGATGCAAGCCAGGTCATGATTCATTGCAGCAATCGCAGAACCCGCGTCAGCCACAGTAAAGTGTCGGTAAAGCTGCAAGTCATCTGCGTAGAGATGAAAACTAGAGGAGATTACTCTGGTAACAAAGTTTATGAAAATTGAAAAAAGAAGAGGAGAAAGAACGCTACCCTGAGGGACACCCTCAGTGAGGCTACACCAATCAGAGATGGACTCCTCCAGGCGAACACACTGAGAGCGTCCACGAAGGTAGGAACTGAACCAGGCTAAAGCGGAAGAAGAAAAATTGATAGATTTGAGGATATCTAGTAAAATGTCGAAATCCACTGAGTTGAAGGCACTACTAAAGTCAAGCAATACAAGCACAGTAAGGGACTTATTCTCCATTGCCCAGCGGATGTCGTCAGTTACTTTCAAAAGCGCGGTTACAGTACTGTGACCAGGGCGAAAACCAGATTGAAAAGGGGATATTATCGAGTATGACGCCAAGAAAAATGATAATTGTCTATGGACTATGTGCTCAAAAACTTTAGAGAGAAAAGGGAGAATAGAAATAGGTCTAAAATGGGTTAATGAAGTTGGGTTGTTAATTTTAGGCAAAGGTATTATGTGAGCCTGTTTCCAAACTGACGGAAAGGAGCAAGAGGAGAATGAGTGGTTGAAGATGTGAGTGAGAACAGGAAGTAACGAGGAAAGGATAAGAGTTATCATTCTTAAACACAATTTATCATTCCCGACTGCTGAAGAAGTAATCGCAAGTATAGACTTCTTAACGTCATCCTCAGTAACATCGTTAAGCATAAAGTGAGAACATTGCGGCAACGGCAAGCTAGCAAGACTCTCTAGTGTCGCAGCTTTGACAACCGGATCAAGAGAAAAGGGAAGGATAGAGAAATGTTTATTGAGATCATTGAGGTTCACATCCTTACATTCGTTGGTTGGTGCTTTGCCGATGCCTACAGATTTGACAAATCTCCATACATCAGAAGAACTGCGGTTATTGAGTTGGTCGTGGAAATAGCGTCTCATAGCATTTTGACACAGATGACTGCAGCGATTACGTAACGATATGTAATAAGAGAGATTCAGCTCTGAAGGTCTGCGCTTATATCTGCTCTGAGCTTTATCCCTGCGAGCCATAAGCTCTTTAATTTGTAGCGTTATCCATGGAGCCGGGTTATGTCTAACTTTGATTCGCCGGATAGGGGCATGCTTATCATATAAGTCAAGAACGGTCGCATTAAAACAATTCACCTTATCTTCGATGTCATCATTCTCAACCAGAGGGGTCCAATCGAGATTGCCGGCATCGCGCTGCAAAGCCTCCAGATCTATGCCCTTATAGTTACGGAGATATAAAAACTGGGACTTACGCTTGGGAACACAGATACGATACGAAAGATAGATGAGGTCGTGGTAAGAAAAGGTAGCCGTCAGTTGACCATGGTGAGAAACATTACTAGGAGAGGAGACAATCATTAGATCTAGAAAAGAGGGCGTACAATTAGGGAAATAGTGAGTTGCAGAAAGAGGCAGAACTTGAAGATTGAAAGAAGACAAGAGTGAAAGGAGTTTAAGGGAGCGAGTGTCATTTTTAATCAAACAAGTATTAAAGTCACCCATTAAAATAAAGTGCTCATACATGGGGCAAAGATCACTGAGAGTGGAGTCGAGAGAATTGAAGTAGTCAATGTGAAGATTAGGACTGTAGAACACTGCAAGCAAAACTTTTGTGTGATGAACAGTTATTTCAAGAAACAAGTATTCAGCCGACTCAGAATACCGTGAAGGAAATGAACTGACCACCCTGTAGGGTAAGTCAGCACGGAGGTATATAGCAACACCTCCACCACCTTTGCCGATCCTATCATTGCGGATCAAGACGAAGCCGGGGAGTGAGTACTGAGAAGAGAGGAGAGATGGCTTCAAAAAGGATTCCGAAATCAAGAGCGCATCCAGGTGTGCACTGCTAAAGGATGCCAGAAGGTCAGAATAGTGACCAGGAACACTCTGAGCATTAATGTGAGCTATATGCAGATTCTTAGGGTCATTGGAGAAAAGAGAAGAGATTTTATCATGTAAAGTAAGAGGTACAGAAGTGTCACTGTCCGCACTAACAAAACTAGTAGAAGAAGAGCACGAGAAGAAGCTGTCGTTAAGATCAGCTACATCATCCATGAATATACCTTAATAATTATAACATAAATATAATTTAAATATCTAAAATACCGTAAATACAAAAACAATTTTCTTAAGGGAAAAACCTCCCCCACACGCTGGTAAACAGGCAGAATATTAATAAACATAATTAAGTTGTGTATCTTTGTTAAAAAACAAAAATCAAGCAGAAGTAGAAGCAAAATAAAATAAGACGAAAAAAAAACATCGAACTGTACGTAGAATGAAACGTGACACAAAGACGGATGTCTAGGATCGGTGACACTGACATCTGTCTACGTCCGTCACATTTATGAATTGTCAAAACATCTAACAATAAACGTATCGTACCAGCAATAATAAAATATAAAAAGTAATAAGTTAAGCGGTGATACAAATAAAAATTACATGTTTAACTACCGGCCCAAAATTATTGTTATGATACAAAGCAGCCAAGTTAAGAAGTTGTGAATTAAACGGACTGATAAAACAATAACAACGAATGTGTTACTTGCGCAAACGCGTCTTCCTCGTTCTTTTAGCGGGAGTAGCCGAGGTTGCGGCTCCAGGAGAACCAGGTTCTTCAGATTGCACTGTATCCTCGGTGTCGACTGAGCAAGATGGATATTTGGCCATCAGATCGTGAAGTTCGCTTGCCGTTTCGATCTTCCTGCGGGATTCGTCCGGGCAAATAAAAACAATCTTGCCTTCCATGGACCAGCAATTTGGCATACCGAAATGCTTACGAGCAGCCGTAAAAACACGATGCCGAACCTGTGTCAAGAACTCGGAGATGGCGATTCCGGTACCCTTGAGAGCTTTGAGCTTTCTTGCTATCCCATACAAGTTGTCGGTGCTCCATTTTAAAGAATCGTACCAGTATGGGTCGGGCCTTCTGCTGTGAGAATCCGAGTCTATGACAGACATGGATAATATTCTTGTCCTTACACACCTCTGTCAATTCAATTTGGTTGGATATGATACTGTGGACTACATCACGCAGATTTTCATTATCCATTTCCGGAATACCATGGAACAACAGGACTTTTCTTCGCATAATGGTTTCATGCCTATCGAACCCAGCAGCAAGTAGCTCAATATGAGTTTTTAACTTGGAGAGTGCTTGACAGACAAACAGCTTAAACTCGGAGAACTCACGGGCAATGGATGCTATGTCTGGTGAAGCTGATGGCGCATCAGAGGTAGCTTGGCGCAACTTGGCTTGGCTAGAGCTATTAAGATTTCTATGTCTACCCACAAAGGATTTTGTATATAGTATGTATAACTGAAAAAATAATGGTGTAGCCTGCCTTCTTCTTTGGAGAATGCGGGCGTAAAAAACTAATTTAATTTGTAAAGAAACTTGCGTTTCATATCGAAGATCAATATTTTTATTTAACATACAGACATTCCAACATCCAACCTCAGTATTGGTAAAATTAGCATCCAAAAGAGAAGTTATGAAATTTTTAAATGGAAAGCGTTTTTTCATGCGGCAATCAGTATGTGGGTATGATGCGAGAATCGAGGCTGGCAATATTTATCTTTGACGTGCCAATAAACATTATTCGGAACTCAAATAAATTATATTGATATGTTTTTTTTAATTTGATGAATGTTAACATAAAAAATTAAAACTTACCTCTCGATTCAGGATGTGTTTTTGGAAGAATATGAAAGTGGGAAATCAAAGTTAGGAACACAGAAAATCATCGAAAAATTTAAGAGTGTTATTTTAATACACACGCTTCTCAAACAGTGAGAGGTCAGCTTATACTGGAAATGTATACCTAACCTGATGTATCGCAGTGTGTACTAGAACTAAAGTCAAGCAGTGTTTGACGCGCAGTTAAGTAATTTAAGAAAATAAAAGTTAGACTTCAAAGTTTTGGAAGTAGCTTCGTAAAAAGCATGAAGTACTTATCTAATGGGTTATTGGACAAACGGCTTCTTATTTTGCAGGCTTATTAACCAGCCGCAAAAAACGCTCTTTCAGCCTCTACACTGGTAAGGACATCTGAGCGCAAACCTTTGTCTGCAAACTGTAAGATTATTTTTCAAAACACATCCTGCGCTTCAAAAATCACATGTATTCGTGCTGCTGTGCAATCGCAAGATCTCGTTCGATTTTCGGCGGGAGATTAATATCGGTAAATTCGGCCAAAATCTCGCGAAAACATGATCTCGAAAGATCAGAACATTGCATTACTTATCTAGTGCCGGTGCACTTACAGACGCATGACATATTTCAGATTTTTTCAGTGAAGGTAACGCAACGGTTTTGCCTCTGGTAGTGCAGATGTCGCTAACACTTATCAGCTAAGCGGACGGTCAGCTTGGTTGTGATCAAACAAAAAACACGCCGAATACTTAAACCCCCCCTTTTTTGAAGCCAGGTTAAAGATAAAAAGGAGTACATCTAGCATGTGCGTTGTAAAAAAAACAGACTTTCGTTAATAAAAGTCCTGTTTTATCTTTTTATTACGCTTAAAAAAACACGCATTTTGGACTCAGGGCAATGTTTACACTGAAATAACAAACTCTCTAGGTACTTTTAATTAAATAAATCATAACTTTGTATGGCTTATAAAAAAATACCTAGGTTCATACATTTCATTAGCTAAAAGCTTCAGTTTATAACAGCGGGGAGACGGGTCTCCCCGCCGCAGTTATGTATTTTTTTACGTTTATTAAATTAACCTAGGTAGGTAGGTATGTTGCAAACGTTGTTTAATTTTTCTGAATAATTAAATCATTTTAGGAGCTGGTTGTTATTTGTGTGGTAGTATTAAAATATGGAGGCTACAAATTATGTTAAACCTACTTGTAGTTAAGTTTTAGCGCAGAATGTTTTAGGCTGATACTGTATATTTATCCCACGAAACGACAAGTTCTTTACTTGTTGTAACTAAGTGTACAAAAACGTTGAATAAGCACAGGAGCTCTCAGTACCGTACGGTTCAACGGCAAAGTCGGAGGTGTGTGTGTGTGTTTTGTGTTTTGTACTGACGCAACTCCACTCCATGCACACGTGTTTGTACTCTGGGTTGCCACAAGTAAAGCGCGTTGCTTCCTGACATAAAAATACTAAATACAAATATAATTTAAATTATAATCACAATGTAGGAGATAAAATCTTTGCTCTACAGTGGCACAGTAATATTCTAGTATTATTAACATCATGTGGACATTGATACAAAGAAAAATTAAAATTATGAGACTCCCTCTTTGGTCTCAATGACAGCAAGCGTGACTTTTGAGAATGATGTCTTGGATTCGACACCCAGGTTGGGAAGTGTTATTGGGTTTTTTACAGCAGAAACCTGGAGACCATAAAGACATGTACTTAGTTTATTGTAACAGCCTAGCTCAGTATAACATGGGACCTGGTTAACCTACAGTCTGAGAATACAGATACGCCTCTGTCTACCCCTTCACGAAATGCAGGCGTAATGTCAAAAAACACACCTCTTTTACTAATATTAATCAAATTATTCCATGTTTACAAAATGAGAAACATAAAACCCAAAGTTGGATAAACAAATTCACATAAAAAAACGACTTCAAAGTTCGTACATTAAAAATAATAAAAACACATTTCTGTTGAAGGTCTGTCGGACCCTACAATTAGGTCACACGCAACAGTGCGTATTTATATGGAGTTGGTAATACCACAGATTTATTTATTTTAATGGGGAAATAGAGCAGAATTATTTGCTATATTATTCATCTAGCTGTCAATTTAGATTTATTCGCGCCTGTACGTATAAGTTTATCTTTGTGTCATACATGAGAACTTGACCCTGAGTCTTAACCTAAATCGATCGTTGCGTGAATACGCGATCAACGCGATCGTTTGTATAAATTTTGACGTACAAACGCAACTTGATTAATAGTCTAAATATCATGTTCATAACATGAAAGAGCGCGATGGTCGCCGTCTCGCGAGACGATCGCTTTTGCATCCAAGGACACGGCCTCTTAGTGAGGTTTTAGAAATTGAGAAACAAATAGTATTATTGTTGCACTATTAATGTTTTTCTTTTCAAAAACATTGACGAACATTATTAACGTGCAACCCAAAATTGATAGAAAATTAAAAAGCTAGTAAGTTAAGTACTTCTTTCCGTCAAATCTGATGTGACAAACACAGCTTTGTCTCTCAAATCGGTAGGTATACAATATGTAATAAAAACCCTATCCGATTCAATAAGAGGCGTATTCCTGGTTTACCATACGTACTAGAAAAAATAGTAAAAAAATGTACGAGATCGTATCGCGAACAATGTCGTATACAAATCAGGAATATTTGAATAGGTTAATTTTTATTTGTGAGTGAGTGTGATTCGGAAATCGAAGTAAGGGCTCGGATTGTGGAAGCTTTCGACTCACTCAAATCGTATACAAGTGCGCTGCGAAGAGTACCTGCAAATTTAATCAAAAAGGTGTCGAATGTGTACTAATGTTCGAGATATACCTGTGGAACATAATCTCCGAGGTATGCAACAAGTAAATGTTTTAATTAACTGATACCTACAGTCGGTACATTGCCAAAAACACATCACATTAACTCAATAATAATTGTTTCTAGATAAACAGAAGGTCAGAAATCGGGGTCACTATGCGTCTATGCCTACAATAAAATATCAGCTGATACCTACGCGTAGCCAAAACGTAGGTTTCTTTAGTCCTAAATTTGTTTGGCGGCATGCGACAAAGCACCGCCGTGCTCAGGCGGCTTCTTTGACACGAAACTGTAGGTGAACCCTGTCGAGCGATCAGTGTTGCCTTTGGTATGATTATTTAATTTTTTTAAAATTAATTATTTTCATTGGGGTAAAATAGTTATCTCGTATCCATTAAATGATTACGTATTTGTGTACGCAGTACGATACCAAATAATACCCTTCAGGATCGGACAGGGTTTTCGTTACATGCTGTATAATGAAAAACATTTTGTTTCCCACTTGTGCCGATATTTTTTGCCTTTGACCTATAGACTGAACTAGGTCAAACACACGTAGTATTTACGAAGCTAGTACTAGTAAATACGTCGTAATAATTCCCGCCTTGAAGAACATTAAGAGTCTGTTAATGTTACAAATGCCTAAGTTATTGGGGATTGGGTCGGTTTTTTATACGTGTTTGTAGTTTTATGGCAGAATATTGTAACAAAACGTTTAGCCGGCGGGCTAAACGTGGTTACATGTTAAACTTTGTAAGAATAGAATTTTAGAAATATAAATGAATATTAAATTAGATTAGATTACGCGAAGCAGTTCACGTCGGCCGCTCCACCGGCCCGCAGTCTGTCGCAAAGCAGCTGGCGTCGGCTGCTAAGAAGAAGAACGAAAGGGAAAAAAGCCTGGTTAAAACTCACGGCTGCCTTTTATAGTCCTTCTAGAACAGACTTTTTAGTTTTTCAAATATAAATTGAAACACTTCATAATGATTTGCATATCGGCCAGAAACAATAAAAGATGGCTAACAGTGAGAACTTGGCTTTAAGCTAGTTTTACAATAGCTTCACAATAAATAGCTGGCCTGTTAGTTTCATTGAATTGAAAAAGAAAATCTGACAGATGACAAAGTAAGATAAAAAATATCCAAGTATAGAAAAAAATCATTGGAGAAGGTAAATAAAAAAAAAATCCTTCTTGTGTGTTGTGAAAATAGACAGATGTAACTAAAGGTTTGCTTTTCAGCAGGACAACAATTATCAGTTAAATAAATGTGAGTTATATGAGTGTCATACAATTTTCATAAAGATTTTCGTACTGAATCATAGAAAGCTTATCTCGCTGAGCTCGACTATATACCGCACTCTATACAAATAATAGCTACATAAATGCGGCAACTCATTATTGCAGTATGTGTAAGCCATCGCCACTTGACATTTGTCAGTTGACGTTGAGAACTAGTGTGCGTGAAGAATTGTTGTTACCAGTGCTCAACTATTACCAGAGTTAATGGAACAAATAATTTATGCTGCGGTCTATTAGTTATAAATATATCACAGCATTATTTTTTTAAATGAACAATAAATTAAAAGCAAATTTATAAATATACGTGTATAGGTTAGGCGTAGGTTTCTTCTTTGGAAAACGGAAGGTATGTATATCAATGATTAGGCCTCATTATTTAGGTACCCTTTTTATACATAGGACGATTTTTTTTTTTCATTTTTATATCAGGTTCCTTGGGGAAAGTTGTTCAGTTTTATGGGTAGAATCACCCCATGAAATAGCGTCAGCTAACATTTTTACACCATAAGTGTACACATTACAAAGATAAACATTAAATAAATTATAGAACTCTAGCTAGGTAAAGAATAACTAGGTTAGATAAATGAAATAGGATATATTATAAAATACAAAAACAATAAATTCACATTAAAAATATCACAACAACGGGGAACTTGTTCTTGTATACGCGGCAACACTGAATGGCGTTTAGGGTTCATGTTATTTTATGTTGAAATTTAGAAATTATACGATACTTATTGATGGTATGTGATCCCAGTGTCCTTCTTATTTTTTGTAGTATTATTGTTTCACAGTTTCACTACGCAAACTGGCATTTCACTTCGTATTAGGCCCAAAATGTAATAAAACACTCGCCCCGTGCACGTGATTCGCGTGACAGCTTGCAGTGTGACTGGCTCAGGTACGCCGACTTTCTAGCGACACTCGGGGTTGCGACAATCTTCGAGAGGATCCGGTAGTTGGGACTCGAACTGGCCCTGCACAAGTCCGAGGCCATGTGTTTTCATGGTCCTCGGAACGCGCTACAGTCGGGTTCCCAGATAAAGGCGGGAGGGGTTCACATCGGCATCGAGTCGACGATGAAGTACCTGGGACTCGTCCTCGACAGCCGGTGGAACTTCGTGGAGCATTTCCGACGTTTGGCTCCCAGACTGGAGAGGGCTGGGGCTGCCCTGAAGCAGCTCCTGCCCAATCTAGGGGGTCCAAACGTCTCCTGCCGGAGGCTATACGCTGGGGTGTAACTCCGCTGCCGCGAGGAATCACGGTGTGGATTTCCCGGAAGACACGGTGGAGCATACGGTGGAGATCTGCCCAGCTTGGGCGGAGCACCGCAGTGTCCTCGCGGAGGTGATCGGTGGCGTCGATCTCTCGCGTCCGGCCCTGGTTCAGGCCATGGTTCGGACCGAGAGGAAATGGAAAGCCGTCACCTCCTTCTGCGAAGCAGTAATGCTAGCGAAGGAGGAGGCGGAGCGCGTGAGTTGCCCTCACGCCCTCACGCCCCTAGTCACCACAGGAGACGCCCTGGGCGTCGGGAATCGCAAGCAGATTCCCGGCCAACTTAGGCGCGGGCTTGCGGACGGCGAGCAATGCGTAGCTCGCCGTCTGATAAGGACCAGGCCGGGTCGACGGCACGTCGTGTTCTACGTGCGCCTCAAAGAGATGTCATCATCAAATGACGGGGTGCGATAGGGCCGACGCCTCAGGGTCGCAGGAAATTCGAAAGAGAAACCGTGGCCCTGGCACAGGCAACTGAAGGCACACAGGTGGGTTTTAGTCAGTAAAAGTCTGACACGCCCTCCCGCTCCACCCTGAGCTAGAGAAGTCATTTGGCGATTTTCCACCAAAAAAAAACGATACGCCGACTTCGGCATGGTGTTTGTTTATTTGGTATACATTTAACAAGTACGCCGGCGGCAGTATCTAGTCGAGCGCAGCGATACCAATAATTTATTTATGACAGAAAGAATTCTTGACACAACAGCTCCTTAAATGGAAATATATAATACTCGTATAATAAGAGATGTGATTTCGGTGTAACAAAATACCACAATTTTTATTTTATTTTAAATATTAGGTATAATTCAAGATTAAAGATACAGTAACTCTTTATGGTATGATTTCATATTTTTTTCTTTTTGGTCTTAAAAAATATTCTTTTCAAATTTAGCTTATCATCATTCACACATTCCATCCATCGTTTCTTTGTTTTTCCTCTACTCTTATAGTCATCGATATTCATACTCAAAACTTGCCTCACGGCTTTTTTCTCATTCCTCATCCCTATCATGACGACGCATTTCCATACAACTTTAAATTTACCACTACCACTTTCAAATTTACACAAAAACACATAAAATCACACACACACACTCACAAAGACATACCCTACTCCACACTCACACACACCCTCACACACTTATACACACACCGACGATAGTAATGAAAAAAAAATGTCAATTACATTAGCACAGCACCACACCTGTAAAAAAATGGCAGCTCGATCACGGTGGTGACGGAAGTAACTGGTGCTTATAGCACAGGAGTCCTCCTAGTTTAAGCCCAGTTGCAAATATCTTGTATTTTGCCACTAAGTTATAGTGTAATTTCAGTTAAAGTAATTGTAAATAGGTTTAAGTCCTAAACAAAAAAAAATTGTTTATTTCCTCTTATGTACTATCATTTCTCATACATTCGTGTGACCAACTTTAACTATTTTCAATATTTTAACTATATTAGCTAGCTTAGTTTTTAACTTTATTGTGCATGCTCTGGTCTTATTTATATAAATGAAGGAGTACATTTATTTAAAAACTGCAGTAGTCCTTTACAAGTCTCGTATATATGTGCCATGAATTGTGTGTATATCTTTTGTTGGCGATCTTAAGTAAATGAATGAACGAGTTTTGTTGGTTTACAAAATTTAAGTAAATAATCTGCCTATAAAGTTTCCACTGCTGGGACACCAGCCTTCTCTATGTAATAGTGAGTAGACGGACCTAGAAGAATGTATAACATTTTATTTGTTTTGGTTGTATACCATGTTATTTGTTCTAACCTTGACATAGGCCTTGGCACTTACACCAACGCTGCTTGGCAGTAGCTAAACGCACAAGAAATTTCAACAATATCGTACAAACCACTCTATAGAAATCCAAGAGGGGCCAAAAATTCGTGTCTCAATTACAAATTTTAGACACACAGATGGTGGACGTCGAAATAATTTAATACTGGGCGACCTTCGACACGGGGGGCTACAGGCAATCCAGTTCACTGATTATTTAACACCCCCAGAATTATTCGCACCCCTTTTCAATGAAGCCGACATTTATTGAATGAATTAGACAAATTATTGAGGCGCTACGGTCGCTTCCTGGTTTGCGGAAAAGCCGCTTTTGCAGCTAAGTCAATCGGATTCAAAGCATGGACTTTAGAAGGAGGTTTTAAGGATATTTACACCTTTAGCGCTTAATTTGCTGGATTGCTTGTTGCTAACTGACAGGTGGAATATTGCATTATTATTTTGAAGGACTGCTGATCATTTGTGACTCCCGGAAATTGGTAAGTGGCTTCGTTATGATAGTATCTTGCAGTGATGAAAGGTCTTCGTACAGTTACTTTTTATTTTACCTATAACGGATGTAAGAAGAAACTAAGCCGAGAGTCATTTATACTCTCCGTCGTTGTGATATTATTTTGTCCTAGACCATATGGGCCAGTACAAAAAAGTGAGGTCGAGATGCCAACTGTTGTTTAATTTCTTCACGAAACCTTGTCTTAATAAATCATAAATTTATTGTACAAAGAGAAACACATACCCAAATAGACTAAGTCATACACAAAAAATGATTGTACAAGTGGCGTTCAAAACAGGTTGAACAGCTAGCTCCTGAACTAACTAAAAATATACTTGTATCTCAGGAGCCAAAGTTCCTAATTAACATTGATAATTTCAACTTAATAATGTAATCAGGTTAAAGTGACACAATAATTAGAAAATATTTAAATAGTGAATGTTTTATTGTCCAGATGATACAGTAAGCAGGTAACAGGTTCACAGGTTAATAACAAATTGAGACGACATCATTCATTCATTCAGCCGAAAGACGTCCATTGCTGCGATATACCTCCCCCAAGCACCGCCTCTTCGACCGGTCCTGTGCTTCCCGCATCCAGCGGATTCCTGCGGCCTTCACAAGGTCATCGGTCCACCTTGTGGGTGACCTTCCAACGCTACATCTTCCGGTATGCGATCGCCACTTCAGAACTTTACGGCCCCATCGGCCATGTGTTCTGCTGCCTACTTTAGTTGTCACCGTCACTGCCACTTAAGTTTGCCAATTCTTCAGGCTATGTCGGTAACCTTGGTTCTTCTGCGGATCTCTTCATATCTGATTCGATCACGTAAGAAAACTCCAAGTATTTCCCTCTCCATTGCTCTTTGGGTGACTCTTCGCCTTCTAATAAGGCCCCATTGTGAGCGACCACGTTTCGGTGCCATAGGTCATCACTGGCAACACGCGCTGGTCAAAGACTTTCGTCTTGAGACACTGCGGTATGTGTATTTTTTTTCATCATCCATCATCGTCATATTGACCATATTGTACGGAACCATATGAAGCGAAAGAAAACATATTTAACGGAGCTTTGATAATTTATAAGAATGTCAAAGATAAATAATACCTATAAATTTTCACAGACACCCTTTTAAAAGGAACTGTGACATTTATTGAATGAATGAAATGAATTATACAGAAACGATTTTCATGTAATGTTGGAATGTTACATGGTCTATGTAAGAATGTGATTCGGTTGGAATAAATATGTACGAATTTTGTATGCTCAAATGGTTTTTATGAGTTTCAGTTTTGTTGTTTGATTTTCAATATATTGATTCTGTTTTCATCATAAACCAATTTGTAATTGTCAATCTGCAAAAAAAAAACGTTTCTTTCTGCCTAAAAAAATGATTTGCGCACTGTATAATATTGGCTCCATCATCATTTGCCAAACCAATGCCAACAATGTTTATGCACTACACCGCCACATGCGAACTACGCATCACACTGACGTCTTGCAAAATCCTGCATCGCGCAAGCAGAGTTTACCGCACAACTAGCTTACATACAACGTCGGTCAGTTGCCCACCAGTCACAACACCCGTCTCGGCGGCGGATCCTCCCTTTTGATGATGAGTGATCTTTATACCCTTTTCCCCATGTCTCTATAGTAAGACTGTTTGGCTGACTTTCAGGTTGCCGACAACCCCTAACGACTCGCAAATATCCACGAATGATAGTCGAGACATTCCTGTCATGTAAAGGCGGTATTCCATGGACCAACCGCGGCAAACAGTTAATACTATTGGCTTAGTTATAATCAAGACGTTCTTTTCTGAACAAAGGCAAGAACCAAGCACCGCCACTTCGACCTCACATGTGACCTGCCACCTTGACTCAGTGTTACTTAGTGCTACCTACATTTTTATAAATTTTATATATTACATAAGAACAAAGTTGCTTTTCAGGTGTTGTACCTACAACAGACTGGGTAAAATAGTCTCATATCATGGAAGAAAATCCGGAACCTATAAAACATGAAAAAAACTCTCTAAATTTATCTTGCCTGTTCATTACACCAAACATTATGTTAGTAATTAAATAAAAAAACGTTACTCATCACTCAGTCTGATAAAGTTGAAAAAAGACCTGAAAGACGAATATTTTTCAGCTGAAAATTAAACGGCGTATACGATTCTTTGTCCTACATTCATAAGGGGTCCGTTTCTTTTTAGAAATTTTTGTTTATTGGAATAATACAGATGTTTTATTCCAATAAACAAAAGTTTGAAGGGGTGGGTGAAGGGGGGCTGAAAGTCGATATTCGAAATGCGAAGTTTCGAATGTTTGGATTTTTTTAAATGTGTTGAATCCTTGCAATGAATTTAGCATTACGACAATATTATCTGCCAGTCATACGGAGAACCCATTATAGCAATGTATTATGGTAACGAATTATCATGGAAGCTACTAGAAAATTGTCTTATACCGTTTTTTTTTTATAAATTGAAAAATGTGCACACATTTAAAGGCTATGAATCTGCAAAATATAAGTACTTGACCCTTAGGCGTGAGGCGCAGCAAGTAGGAACATTTAACTTATAGCTAAGTTATACCTGCTTATACTACTAATATTATAAACGCGAATGTTTGTGAGTATGGATGGATATTTGTTACTCTTTCACGCAAAAACTACGGAACGGATTTGGATGAAATTTGGCCCACAGATAGTTTATAACCTGGATTAACACATAGAGTATCACACATTTATCCCGATACTCCCACGGGATCAAGATTTATGCGAGTTAAACTGCGGGGAGCAGCTAGTGTACTATATATTTTAATAATGTTTTTCTGATACAACATCACTGTAACTTCAACAAAGTACGGTATGTATAATAAATGTTAAAACAAAAACATTCGATTCAAAAACACTTTTTTGCTTAAAAAAGAAACCCGACAGAACCCTCAAAACGTTGGCAGCAACGATTGGCGGGGTTTTGTCCTGCGATTACTAATGGAAAGCGATTTTTGTAACTTTTGTCCTGTTTTTAAGGCGCCCCTGTAAATTGGGGGCAGTCTGACATCCATCATAATTGTGGCGTAATGACTGTCGTTCGGTCCTTTGTTTTGCTCATTCTGCATTAATTATGATTGTTTCCCTTAATTGGGTCGTTTAACCTTTTTTTTTTTTTTTGTGGTGTGGGAGAACTCCATGCAACGTAGTTGCCAGTTTTTTTTTTGTTGGTTGTCGTCTGCTTAAGCGGACTTGCCTGTAGTGCCCTAATAAATTAAGGCCTCCAGCCAGGACTTAAACTTAAATACTACCTAAAACTAAGCGACAACGCTAAGGGCACCAATAGTGGGGTACGGACCTCGGCTCAGGGCGTCGCTGGAAGAGGGCAGCAAGGGACTAGCTGGATCAAGATTTATCGTAGGTGCCAGGGGTAGGTTTATGTTATCGTATGACACTCGTAGTATATATCGTAGTGCCTATATTAGGTATAATTATGTAGAAGTTTCTTTAAGTTCTCACTGACCAATTTATTTGGTGTTACCATTTAACTGATTTGTTGTTCCTGTGTTTAAAATACTAAATTATTGACTTTTAAGTTCCATTAAATTAAGTTGTTAAGAATATACCAAGAGATTAAATTACTTATTAATAAAATTGTTGTGAAGGCATTGATAAAGTTTTTAGTATAGCAGTATTTGTTTTGTAATAATAGTTCAGTAAGGGTAGGCAACTGTCATTAGAAATGTTTTAAAAGATCGTGTAACTTTATTCTTGTTCCTTTTCTGTACGTGTCGCTGGACTGGTAACAATATAAATACACTGTAAGTCATTGATTATTATTTAACGTCAACATTCTTCCCAATACCGGCATCATCTCAGAAGTGGGATAGGTCGTATTCTTGTATGAAACTATCTAGATTGAAGTACCAGATTGCGGGTTTAAAACTTAGCCTTTTCAAAGATACTAACTATATAGGGTGACTGGTAATTAGTGATCGAAACTTAAATACATGATTGTACTCGTCATAACAAACAACTTTCCCAAATACACCTTTTTATTAATTTACCAAGCGAACGACACCAATCATTCCAATAGAATATTGAGTACCAAACAAGAATACAACTTACACCGTCAGATTGAATTGAATTTAGTTATTAAATCCCTTTTTACAAACAAAACTATTCCACTTTTACTATGCATTTTAATTTTTTTCATTTATTTAACAATCGCTTGACACCGTTCTATCTATCATGATTGAAAAAAAAGTAAAAGTGGAATCATTTTGATTGTATAAAGGTATTATTAAAGACTTAAATTGAATAACAGCAGATTCGGACAACGTTCCGCGAGCTTCGCCCAGTATTAATCGCCATTATCGTCCTACCGCGAGGACTATTCGCAGTGCGGTCAATAAATTTGAGTCCACTGGTTCAGTAAAGAGATTTAAGAGCGTCCCATGCATCCCGAAAAAGTCACTGTATGATGTTGTATGATCCCGAAAAAGTCACTGCACACAGAATGATGTTGGCCAAGCCATCACCGTCAACGGCGAGCGCTATAGGTTGATGATTACCAACTTTATTGATCTGTTTTGGATGCTAAGGACACCAACATGTGTTTTCAACAAGACGGCGCTACGTGTCACAAAACTCATGCCACATTGTACATTCTGCACGAGCGGTTTGCGAGCATGGTCATCTCACGTGGAGGTGATGTGAACTGGCCACCGAGATCGTGCGATTTGACCCCGTTAGACTTTTTTATGGGGTTTTCTCAAGTCGCAGTTCATTGCAAATAAGCCACAAACCACAGCGGCCCTCAAAGCCAAAATAAACCATGCCATCGGTCAAATTCAGTCTGATTTATGCGCCAGAGTCATGGTAAATTGGATATAACGGATGCGCGCCACCCAGCCAAGCTGCGGTGGACATTTGAACGATGTAATTTTCCATACAAAATGGCATCGATAGGCCATTCAAACGAATAATACATTTCGATGATATCTCACACATTTTGTTTTCTTTAAATTTAAAGATAGGAAGCGCTTACTGAAAGACCCTGTACGCTTAGAAGACTGATTTAAGGTTTATGTTTATTATTACTAGACTGTGGATGACGCCTGTGTTAATATTATTAATTGTCTGGTTATTATGCTCCCACTGCAGGGCAAAGGCCTCTTCTCATACAGGGAAGGCACGAGCATTGATCATCACGCTTGCTCAAGACGGTTTGGCGATTTTAGACTTATATTAACAATTAGTTCAGGTTTCCTCCACTCATCCGCCCCGACAATAGTGTCGCTTTCGACAGTCCCGATAAGGCTGAATGTCTTGCCGACAGCCTAGAGTCCCAATGTTCTCCCAGCTCCCTACCAGTAGACCAAGCTCACCTGAACAAGGTCGACGCTGAAGTCGAACGAAGAGCCTCCCTCCCTCCCGTCGAAGACCCTGATGATCCTCTGCCTCCCGTCACTCCAGACGAAGTGCACGACATCATTAAAGGGCTCCACGCTCGTAAGGCCCCCGGTTCGGATGGTATTACCAATAAGGTATACAAACTCCTTCCTGCCCCGCTAATAATGCTTATGACCGCCATCTTCAATGGCGCCTTGAGCAACAACATCTTCCCACAAGCATGGAAAGAAGCCACCGTCATCGGTATCCCAAAGCCAGGCAAGCCAAAGTCTGAGCCCTCCAGCTACCGCCCTATTAGCTTACTCAATGTCCTCGGCAAAATCTACGAGAGGCTTATTTATAAGCGTCTCAAAGACTACGCCGAAGCAAAGAGCCTCATACCCAACGAGCAGTTTGGATTCCGTAGCCAACACTCGGGCACCCAACAGGTCCACCGTATCGTAGAGCACTTATGCGCTGGTCTGCAGCGTAACGCGACGACGGGTGTGCTATTCTTCGACATAGCGAAAGCCTTCGACAAAGTCTGGCACAACGGCTTGATATACAAGCTCTACCAACTAGGAGTGCCAGATCGTCTCGTGCTCATCTTACGAGACTTTTTGTCGAACCGGACCTTTCGCTATCGCGTCGAGGGAGCACTCTCGTCCCCTCATCCTATTCGCGCCGGTGTCCCTCAGGGTTCCGTACTATCTCCTCTCGCCTTCACGCTGTTCACTAGCGATATCCCAAAAAGTAAAAAGGCTCAGTTGGCTCTCTTCGCCGACGACACTGCCGTTTACTATACCGGTCACTGTCCCAACGCCATAGCTCGTACTCTCCAAACCTCCGCAAACGTCTTAGGCGCTTGGTTCCGGAAATGGAGAATCGAGGTCAACCCCGATAAGAGTCAGGCGGTTCTCTTCTCGAGACGTCGTCGACTCCCTCCCCCACTTCCCAGCCCGATCACTATGTACGGCAAGCCAATCCCTTGGGAGAAGCAAGCCAAATACCTAGGCGTGATCCTAGATGAGAACCTTACCTTTAAGGCTCATATTAAGGCGGTTCGCGCGCGCGCCTCCTTCGCTCTTAGCAGGCTGCAATTCGTACTGACAGCCCGTAGTAAACTGTCCCTTAAATGCAAGCTCCGCATCTATACCGCAGTCATCCGTCCCATCATGACCTATGCCTGCGTTGTATTTGCGCACGCTCACCCACGTCATCTCCATAAGATGCAGACCCTCCAAAACCGTTTCCTCAGAAGGGTCACGGGTGCCCCCTTCTATGTCCGTAATATCGATCTTCACGTCGACCTCAAAATGCCAACCATAAAACAGTTCATGAAACGCTTATCAAAGCGTTTCTTCGACTGCGGCATCAAACATTCTAACCCCCTGATTACAGCGGCCGCCCGCTACACTCCCTCTCGCATTAGCAGTATTCGCCGACCAAGGCATACTTTAATCGACCCCGACGACGCCACTACCCTCCTCCAGGAGAGTAGTAAGGCCACTAGCACGCTACATAAGCCCAAAACCCGATCGCCGTCCTACCGCCCTCGCCGCCGAGGCCCGCCGCGACGCCCAAATCGACGCCCCTCCCGACCCTTGCTCGAGCCAGCCCGCGCCGCTGAGCCTGTAGCTTTAAATTCGTCCATAAATAATATCAATCCTGATCCAGCTAGTCATTTGCTGCCCTCTTCCAGCGACGCCCTAAGCCGAGGTTCGTACCCCACAGGGGGTGCCCTTAGCGTTGTCGCTTAGTTTTAGTTAGTATATAAGTTTAAGTCCTGGCTGGAGGCCTTAATTTATTAGGGAATCCACAGGCAAGTCCGCTTAAGCAGACGACAACCGCATAGGTTGACCTGCGAGATGCCAAACAAACAAACAAACAAAAAAAAAAACAGGTTTCCTCCAGATGTTTTTCTTCAAAGATGTCATTAATGTCTAAGACAAACTCAGAAAGTACATAAGAATTGAAAACTCACATTGGTACTTGCACGGATTTCACAACCATCACAACAACCTATGTTCCTAACGTTCTAAAAAACACTTTTGAGATATCTCGCTTTTTTTCTGAGAGATTTTTTTCAGACAACAATAAATTAGCTTAGTTCGTTCTATTCATATAAACTATGACCCTCGGCTCAATACTAAAAACTTAAGACTGTCGATACTCGAAAAACCGCTCTCAAAAACCAAACAAAACACACGACCATCTTGTTTTCATCTGAGCTTCTAAGTGAGGAGAACTCATTTTAACATGCAAATACGCGCTAGAATCCAAACTAGGTATATCAGACTGATGGAGTAGAAATTGAATTTCTTTGGCAAAGGACTCGAGCGATGTGCCCTGTAGCGAGTAGATAGAAACTATTTGGAGTTATGACGTAGGTAATGGTATGGATGTTTTTTAAAGTCCTGAGATAATGACAATTTGTTTGATATCCTGTTATATCTGTGAAGATTTCTGATCTGTGGGGGTGGGAAGAAAACGCGGAATAAACGTAACGTAAATTAGAAGGATACTTGAATTTAAACAAAAATACGAAACGATCTTAGAGCATTTCCAAAGCTTTAACGGATGTAAAACAACATTTAACGAAGCCGAAAGTCACGTGTACGTCACTGTTTTTTTTTTGTATCGGACTATAGTTGGGAACTGGGTCTTTTTACACCCTGTTTATGCAGATAGGCACAATTAGGTTCACCCACAACAATAGATAAAGTCTAAAAAAGCTAAGTCAATAACGTAAGCAAAACGAGTATTTTCAAAATTGAAATCGTTTTAATTTACCTTGCGCTCACGCCGAGCGCTCGTTCTAAGACTCCTGAAACTGGCACATCAATGTGCGTATCTAACTTGAAATCACACTCAAAGAATTTTTGAAGGAAATTCGTAATCCATTGCTGCATATGTTCGGAAAATTTGTCTGCTCAAAAACGGGCAATGAATATTGTTAAATGAAAATGATAATTGATTTTGTTTCTGTAATTAGGTTTGTACAAACGCTTTTAGACGTCAATCATATTTTTAAAATTAGATAAGTTCGGCTTTTCCTATCTGACTACTATGATAAGAAAAGCCGAAACAAACTCAGTCTCTTTTAGAGTCCAGACATAATATTGGTCAGACCATTTAGATTGAAATCTGAAATGGTCTTTTGAGGATAGAACTGCACAGATTAAGTGGACGTGTCCAGTGAGTGCATGCATGTGTAAGTAATAATGCAGCTGAACTCAGAACATAAGGAGCTCTACGATTCGACGAACAATATCAAAGAAAGGACATTTGGGTAGGTCGCATTAATTACTCAAACTGCCACACCGTAATTAAAACTAACTTAAACAAAAACCTTTGTAAAAAAAACACTTGAGGATACGAACAACCTGTGGTTTCAACAGGACGGTTTTACGTGCCACAAAGCTCATGCCACATTGGACATTCTGCACGAGCGATTTGCGAGAATGGTCATCTCACGTGGAGGTGATGTGAACTGGCCGCCGAGATCGTGCGATTTGATCGCGTTAGACTTTTTATGGGGTTTTCTTAAATAACAAAAAAAACCTTTGTAAAAAAAAACTCTTGATCTTCACTTTCACAATAATTCTAATAATATAATACTTTACAAAGTAAATATTCACGTCATTGTATAACTTTTAAGATAATAATTTACATCACGGCAATGCTTCACGTTTGTTTACTGCCTCCCAAAATACAAGCCCTGGTATGTAGTAGAAAGGGTGAGGATTCGAAAAAGCTTACTGCAGACTCATGCACACTGCGTAGCGCTGGTGAATGGCTTCGCGGCGCGTCTAGTTGTCTTGGGCCTTGCTACACTTCACTACATATGTATTCCATAGGCGCTGTGTTCGTATAATTGTTCGTATCTTGAGGGGGTGGTAATCACGAATACAACGAAGGACCTTTCTATTTTAGAAAATGTTTATAGTGTGCTGCGCACGTTTCGCGTTAAGAACAGTTGGTGTCGCGAAAAACCACACACGGAAGCATGGCGCTACTGTGCTCATGCGTAGACCAATCGGGTTGCTCAGCCAATGATCAATGAGAATGCCGAACACTTAATCAAATCAAACCCTTATTCATTATGCATAAAAGCTTAATTACTCGAAGTGGGGTGAAAAGAAACTATCCTAAAAATCCCTAAGATTTAATGCAGTACGTAAAACCCACCATATACAGAACGGTACATAACACATGGCTTAGTTTGGGTTTCAGTTTCAGTACTTCAGGTAAAAATAAATAAATAGTGTATGTATATGTACCAAATTCTTGTAAATGCTTCTTGGTTATTTATTTATTTATATATTTATTTATTTATTTATATATACTTTATTGTACACCACAAATTACATAACAAAAAAAATATCATACTAAAAACATACAATGGGCGGCCTTATCGCTTTCTGCGATCTCTTCCAGGCAACCTTAGAATGGACAGTGATTTGTCTGGACATAAAATGGGGATGTCAGTGGTGCAAGAAATAAATATACATTAAACTAAAACAGATACACAGATATATACATATTAACATATCCTAAGGAATAGATACATACATATATGCGAAATATAAGAAACGTAAATAAATGATAATTAAAGTTTACGAAAGTTGTGTTTGTGTTAGATCACTGCGTCATGTTTAAACGTTTTTTCTTCTGCCGCAAATAAAATAAACGTTTTTTTTTCTGTCTTTCTTTGTGAAAATAAACTTTTTACTTTTTATAAACTTTTTGTAAAAGTGTTGAATTGTGAAATTGAAAGGTGTTGTCAATGTAAGTGTGTAACACAATTAAGCGGCCGGCCTCCTGAAAACCCTCCTGAAAAGTCAATTCTTAATTTTAAGGTAATAAATTGATTATTGTTATTTTTGTTAATCAATTACAATAATTTACATCAGATACAGTATATAATTACTCATTTTAAAATGCAGTTGTCAACGTACACAGCGGTAGCGGGTTTATCGGGCTTTCCTAAAAAACCGGCAAGTGCAAGTTGGAATCGCTCACGAAGAATTGCGTACCACAAGGCAAAAAATGGCGAAAAAAAAAAAACACTTTCCTTGTATGAAGACCCCCTTTATTTATTTTTTTGTTATATCGGCAATAGAAATATACATTCTGTGAAAATATCAACTATCTACCTATAACGGTTCATGAAATACAGCTCGCTGACAGACAGACGGACGGACGGACAGCGGAGGCATAGATAGGGTTTCGTTGGCATCCTTTGTGAATGGAACCCTAAAAACACCTTGATTTGGTAAAAAAAATATGACTTCATATCCCACTGGCTCGCAAGAACTCGCCTCACATGCACGCGGTTATCGGTTCAAATTCGGACAAATACAAATTTGACTTTCTAAATTAATAAGTACTTTCAACTGACATCGGTGAAGGAAAACATCGTGAAGAAACCTGAAATTATATTTAACATAAGTTTGAAATCACCAACCCGTCTTGAGCAACCGTGGTTATCAGTGCTCGTGCCTTCTCTGGATGAGATGAGGCCTTTACCCTGCAGTGGGGCAAATGGGCTGGTATTATTATTATTTATGAAAAATATAACTGGAACTGTTGCTCGATTCAAATATGTTTGACTAATCTATACTAAAATTACAAAAAAGAAAAGGAAAGATTTGATTGTTTGTTTGTATTGAATAGGCTCCGAAACTACGGGACCGATTTGAACCATTGTTTTACCATTAAAAGTGGAAATTATGTCTGAACATAGTACATTTTTTCAATTTTTTTTTTTTTTTTCGAAATCCACGCTGACGAAGTCGCGGGCGACATGTCGGGCCTGAAACTATACTTATCAGCTAATCAGTCATCAGTTAATTGGTTTTGAGTTTATTTCAATTACCGAGATAATATTTACATTATTTTAAATATCTAACGGTCTTAAAATAATAATAATAATGTACAAGTTTTTTAATTATATAATTTATTGAGTAATTTGTATTTATTTGTGGAGTGATAGATGATGTATACCATTTGTTGGAGGAATGTATTGAACACATTCCGGACTCAACCGATTTCACTGAGAGTGGAATTGTTGGACGAATTAGATCTGGACAAATTGCAGGTTGGAATTATGAATTCTATTCTCTCAAACCCTAACAGTGAACACAACCCAAAACATTTTATAGAAAAATCAAATAACGTGTCATTTACACTGCTGGCCAATAACAACCAGCCACAATTAGCTTTACGTACTGATAGACAGTTAATTCCTATTTACAATTCAACAATATGCAAACGGTGTATCGGGGTTTTCTCAAAACACTTTAGAATTAAAGAAAAAAAAAACTAGAAAAGTTTCTCCATTCACATACATATCAATGAGTAATTCAGCAATTTTAACATACTATCACGCCTTTAATTCGACGTCCTATGTAACAGGAAGCTTTTTATAGAATAATTACCCAATAAATTAGTACAGGCAGCGGTAGCACAATGTTCTACGTGGTCGGTGTTTGATGCCCTTCGAAACCACACAACCCAAAAACACTGTATCGCCAAAATCCAATAACGTCTCATTTACACTGCTGGCCAATAAAAACCAGCCACAATTAGCCTTACGTACCGACAGACAGTTAATTCAACCGACTCGCAGGTAACGTACGGTTATTGTGCCAATAACAATAAAACCGCTCCACGTATTTATTGTGCTCAAATATATTTTATGTTCTACGGGACCTGCGTGGAAAAGGTATGTATTATTTTCGCTGAGTTTCTCGCTTTTTTTCATGTCTAGCGGTTTGGCTTTATTTTACGTGCTGGTCGGGCTGGAATGAAATAAATTTTGAGCCACATAGGACTTGCAGTATCTTTATCAATACTAAATCATCGCGATGTTCCTTAAAATACTGTTTTAAGGGTCTCTTGAGGTTGAGAATAATTTAAATGAAATAACGATAAATTGAACTAGGCCTTTCATCTTAGAGAAGATAGTTTAATTAACCCTGGCGCTTGGCTATAACACGAATCTACTTCAGATAGTTGATGTCCATCTGCACTGTGAAGTGCAGACATACGGGAAAGTGTGCATTTCGGCAAGTCAAAATTAATTTCAGAGGAAAAATCATAATACGACAAACAAAGTGCATTCTATTAACATCCTCATCATTTCAGCCAAAAGACGTGCACTGCTCAACATATGAAATGGAATGTTTATTTCTGTAAGTACGTAAATCTTATGAGACACTTTTACACATCAATATTTTGTTGGTCAATATTTGATAACTAGATGGCGCCGGCATTGCCTAGCTGAATGATTCCTGAGAAGAAATGCCGAAACAAACTCAAGAGGTCAGGATCTCTTTTAAAGCTCAAACATTATATTATTAGGATTTTATGTCAGTATAATAATGCAGGGCCATGTCTGGTAGGACTTTTTTAAGAAAGGGTTTTTGCAGCTTTGAGTTGGCCTGTCCCAAAAGACGGCATGCATTCATGTAGCTCATCAGTGATCATGTAGCTCAACCCTACTAGGGAGCTCAACAACCCGTCACACGACGCTACCATCTTGTTGTATAATATGTTTATGCAAAGCCTCCATGCAGGCTTTGCATACTCCACTTACCTTTAGTACTACTCACATTTACCTTTAGTTTTATCTTTAAATGTCATCAAAAATATCATAAGTTATATCACCTAAATCAATAAAAATTACAAAATTTAAATCTAAATAGTATTAGTACCATCATGCAATGTGGCGACGCTTGTCACATTGACCTTGATGCGAACAGCACTTATTACTTAATAAGCAATTATACCAGTTGATCGAGGAGCTCAGCAGGACGCATGTCGGATGCTACATTGACGGAACATGTGTCAACAACATAAGCTATGCTGATGATATGGTTTTCCCCCTTGGTCAACGGTCAGGACATTGGTTAAAATCAGTGAACGCTGCGCATCCGAGCATGGTCTCAGGTACAACTCACAGAAAAGTGAGGTACTGATTTATAGGGCTGGAAACCAGGGACCCAGTATAGTGCCTCCGATCATGGTCGATAGAACTGCGTTAAAAGTGGTGCAGAAGTTTAAATATCTGGGTCATCTGGTCACGAAGGACTTAAAGATGACACAGATATAGAGAGGGAACGCAGGGCGTTGGCGGTAAGGAGCAATATGCTGGCCCGTAGGTTCGTTTGATGTACAAAAGAAGTGAAAATAAAACTTTTTAGGGCATATTGCCAATCTTTTTACTCGAGCAGCCTGTGGGTTCGGTATACGCAACGAGCTTACAACGTCCTGCGTATTCCGTATACTAATAATGCTTTCAGAATGCTGTTGGGGTTGCCGCGGCATGGTAGTGCATCGCAAATGTTCGCAAATGCGCGCGTTGATGGTTTCCACGCTATAGTGCGTATGAAAGTGGCGTCGTTATCCTAAGACTGCGCGGTAGCATGAACAGCATTTTGCAAATGATTGCATCCCGACATGACTGTCCATACAGGCACACTGGGTGGGAATAGTTACGGGGAAATTGGAAAAAAAGATTTGTTTTCTTTCTTACTTATTTATTTATTTATATTAAGCAGACCAACAGCACATTCACATACAATTCTAATTAAATAACACTTAAAATTAGCATTTCAGTAACCATGCAAATAACAGGTATGCATGACATTCACATTATGAATATTAGAGAAAAAAGTTAAAATAAAGTTTGTCTAAAAGACCTAAATCTAGAACACTATCAAAACAAACCAATTTAAGCTACATAGACGTGCACTGTTCGCACTATTTAAATAGGGAGCGTCTGTATGATGCAAAACTCATGCTGAAAATATCAATAGGGGAAATCTGTCAAGTTGGATCTTTCAGTATATTGCCTTGCCATTCGTGATAAGGGGCTATTAAATGTGGTATTTAAGGTGGATGTGAGCAATTCAAAAATACGATAATAACGCTTACTACGTTGGCTGGACCTAAAGTTAAAATAATTTACCAATTGAGCATCAATGGAGCCATTTATTATTTAATGGAGGATTAGTAAGTCAGAATGGTTACGTCTTTGTTTTAAGCAAATCATTTTAATTTTAATCGGGCCTGAACAGATTCAACATTATTTGTATAAGTTGAATAATAGGGAGACCAAATAGTGGAACAGTACTCCAAGGAGCTCCTTACTAGTGCATTGTAAAGTAAAATAATACTACTACAATTACGAAACGGTTTCGACATACGGATTATAAAGCCAAGCATTATTTTAGCTTTACTTACAATACCTCCTACTCTTTATATTGCGATCGCGGTCGCGGAAAGATAGGGATGTATCGAAAAGGACCCCTAGGTCACGGATGACCGATACTCTGCTCAGCCAGAACCATCAATTGGATTATCAAATTGAATGTAGTTAATTTTATTCGTGAATGTAAGAGTCTGGCATTTTTTAAACATTGAGCATCATTATATTATGTTACGAACGTGGTACGAACGCATATATGGATTCTGTCCGAAATAAATGAACAGTAATAATAATTATTATTATTTACTACCGCGAGTGTAAGCTCAGATAAAACAGATTAGCTACAACAAAGTTATTGCTGCTGTTACAGCAACTCTTAACAACCCAGTCCCATAAACAAACGCACTTAATTCACGATCCGTCATAAGAAATAAAACCACATTTATTCGGGTTGGACCAACTCAGCGAAATCTATGGGACTTCACAATTTTATGGCAAATGGGGTGAATTCGTTAAAGGTACAATTCCGAAGGCTACCGCAACCGTAAACCGCAGCGGCAACGCAACAGTGACAGGCGCTAATGTCGCCGTACATATAAACCTGGCTTGTCACTTCGGGCTATCATTGCGATTTGGGTGGTGATGACGCTGCTGTTTGTAGTCGCAGTTGCCTTCGAAAGAGCGCCTTAAAGGAACAATGGCGAAGGCCACGGACTGAAGACTTAAGACGGCAGCGACGTTGCGGTTAACACTGGCGACAATGTCGCTGCACGTCACATCGACGGCAGCGGCACTTCTCTTCATCAGTTTTGCAAACATCATTTGTCAAAACGTCTTGTCACTCTGTTAGTGACGGACACTGACAGCACTACTGGTATACCATACTGCAGCAGCAGACGGCATTGTCGTCATCTACGTAAGCGTTTTCATAGAATTACATAGAAACCAATGGTGTTGCTGCGGTCTGTCGCTGCGGTTGAGCGACACTTCTGCAGCAGTCTGCCGTCACCTTCGGAATCGTACCTTTTATGTGAAAATCAAAGCAGGTAGTATTTTGACATACAGCCATTTGCACGACTGTATAAGCAGGCATTCAGACAAGCGTGTTTACATTGCCACATAAAAACGAGGGATGGCGTAACATTTAAATTGAATGAATTGTTGCCAGAAAAATATTGTTTTTTTGCGGCTGGTAACATTTTGTTTTTATTTGAGAGGTCTGTGTTTTTGGTGAACATAATTCATTCATTTCAGTTTGTGTCTGATGCTGGACATAATGAATGAGAGAACATTCACGTCACCTCGATTTGAAGCGTAAATTGCTAAAATGTAGAACCTTTACCAAAAAACGTTGAAATTATTATGCCATTGTTACGAAGACAAGGGTCTTCGTAACAATGGCATGTAGTTCGAAAAGCATGGAGAAACTATTGTCCATCAGCGAATATTTAAGACTAAGAGAAACATTTCTTGGAAGAAGTTATGAACAAAATCATGCCGCTTCAAGGTTACTATCACACAACCACTCGCACTCACATTCCTACTCAATCATATTCAAACTAACTCTAATAGCTTCTTCGACTCTGTAGAAACTATAACACAGAATGCTTGTCCGTCAATCCGTCCGACCTACCTGGCTACAATGTGTTTCACTTTTCAACATCCATAAACAAAAGTGGCGGCGAAGTAATTTACAGTACAACTTTTTTCTTAATGTCTTTTAGCAATCTGTCGTGCCTGCAACTTTAGCAGCTTTCCTACCATTTAAAGAAACACATTTAGGTAAAAGAATATAAACAACTCTATATACTTCCAAGTCGATTGAGAGCGTCCGGTCTGCACCAAGTGCAAAAGGCAACTGATAGAATCCGAAGACTGACGAAATACGAAGTTTGCCGAGGGATGTTAAGAAAATAGTTGTACTATACATATGTTAAGTCACGTCACCGAACCGTGATGCTGAATCTGACAATCGATAAATGCAGACAATATAGTAATTACTATGAGTGAAACAGTTTTTTTATTAGTCATCTACCGGTCATCGTCCATATCAAATAATATCCCCTTTCTGGATTCACTTGACTGTACTTTAACGAACTTAAAACATACTTCTTCCACTATTCTTATCGGTAACACTAATATTGAAATCTGCTCTCCGCTCGACGGCTGCAATATTGAATACCTATCTTTAATGGCTTCACAGGGTCGGTTATCGGCCATAGAAAAACCAACTAGGGGTAAAGCATGTCTAGACCATATCTTAGTCTTCTGGTATTGTATGCAAGGCGTCAGTGACAGACCATGATATTGTTGTCGCAGGTCTGCTCCTATCTAAATGCTTCACGGCAAATAAAACTCCCGTTTGAATTAGAAAATCACCTACGAGGCTGCCGCTTGCGAATTAAATAAGTCAGACTGGTCTCCTGTGACCAGCCCGTCGTTAAACTCAGCAATCGGCAATTTCAATTTTGTCCGCGACATGTGAGAAACATACATCAACAATAAAGTGAGCCGAATTATAATAAATATCAAGCCACGGATAACTTCTGGGCTTATATGCTCGCGTCACAGAGTTAAACTAATGTTAGTAGGTTAGTTTACAGCCGTTACCATAACTTCTACAACTGTCTTTTCCGCAAAATAAAATGAGGTTATAACGCTAGTCTAATATCAGAAAATAGTTCAGACACAAAACGCTTAGGATATCAATCAAAATCGTAAGCGGAACCTCAAACCGTAACAATGGCATACAGAATTACAAAAGAGCCGCCAAACTATTTAGTCTTTATAAAATAACTGCAATAACCACTTAACTTCGGTAGGGAAAGAACTGGTCGTAAAATACTCTGCAGAATATTCACAACAACAACTACAATAGAGACACAAAAATCAGTATTATCTAAATACCAACCTAATAACACGGTGGAGCATGTGCTTTTTTTAACACCCCACTGATCCATATGAACTAAGCAATCTAAGCACTCAGCCCAAAGGCGACAGTTCACCAGGCCCGGACCAGCTTACTGTTCCTCTGATTAAGAAAACCGTTAATTCCAAAGCTGTACCGCTTACGTACATTTTCAACCTGAGCTTAGATACCTGAGGCACGTTCCCTAAATGGTGGAAACTAGGAGCCGTTACCACAATTTTTAGACACACTGCCAAAAAAAAGCTATAGACCAATTGCTCTGCTTAACACCTTGTCCGAGGCACTGTAAAAAGTTTTTAGCACTAGTCCTCGGTTAACTTTCTAGAAAAACATCGATCGGTCTCAGAAAAACAGTTTGGATTTCGCAGGGGTAAGTCCAGGACGCAGTGACACTTCTAATTAATGGAATAGCGTCTTAAACGGATGACAGAGATAAGTGCATTGCGGTGTTTCTTGACCTGGCAAAAGGCGTTCGATGCGGTGTCGGTGGATTTACTTCTGAGGATACTGAAGACGCTATTAATCCGATGAGTAACTTACGACTAGTTCAAAAGTTACCTCACAAATTGCGAACAATTTATGAAAAAAGATCATCACTGTAGCCAACAGCTCCCTATAAACTAAGGAGTCCCTGAGGGCAGCATGCTAGACCCGAATTTTTTCGTTGGTTATTTTAAAATAAATTGTCTTCCATACTTTTTGAGCGTGTAGGTATTGCACTTTGCACCGCTGAACATAAGGTCCGTGTTCAGCGGAGCAGAGGAGGGTTTGACTTATAATTCTACTTCAGGCATCAGTCTCTCACAAAGTTAGCTCCTTGTCCGTGTTTCTTTTGTCAAATATTAGAATCAGGTATTTAAATTGTGTAGAGAAAAAAATGTGTCATATTATTTATAACTTACTGTCACTTAAAACTGTCAAAGCGAAAAATATCGCCTTCTCGAAAACCTCAACCCCTCAAGTCCTCCAAACAACCTACAACTGACAATAAACTCCTGCCCTCTTTTGTCAGATCCACAAGCTGCAAACTGAACATGCCGCCTGAATGAACAGTCAGAAATCTGGGCGTCATTATCGACTCGAGGTTTTCCTTCTGGCCACATATCACTACTTTGGCTGACAGAACAAGGAAACTAATTTTCATAATAAAGAATCTTCGTGAGTCCCTGTCTCCAGACATCTTAAGAAAGGTCTACCATGCTATCTGTTAGCTCAGTATACAGTAATGCGTCTCTGTCTAGGGAAGTGCTGAAAAAGCCACATGATTTACGTTGAGAGAGTTCGGGCGGAATTTCTAAGTCACGTTTAGGAAAACATTCCAATTAAACTTTTCATTGTAACTGCAATCATCTGCACTCACAAAACTCTCCCCAAAATAGCTGACTATAGTGAACTTTTGAACTTCTGTCAAAGTGGGTGTTCAGAATCCCAACTTGGAGCCCAGCACACTTTTATTATTATTTTTTAAAAACGTTGCCCCACGCTAGGAATTACTCCTGTATCGTGGGTGCGTTCACGAACATGAAAACTCACATACACAAGACACCCAGACCCGGAAAAACTATTTGTAGGTCATACAAATATTTGTTCCGAGCGGGAATCGAACCCGCGACACGCAACGAAGCAGCCGATGGCTCAACCACTGCGCCAACCGTACACTCACACTTACACACATTTAACTAGGTCTGCAAATCACTGGATGGCAAAGATTTGTTAACCGCTCGCCTAAAAGTGTACTAAGTAAATGTCTTCTGGAACTAACATATAGGTGCATTTAAACAGAATCATTTATCAAACGTTTGTCGACAAGCCATTGTGCCAGAAAACAACATCCCTCCATCAAAGTTTCACCATTACAGATATTTATACAAACACATGTTGTGTTTGTATAAAATAATAACACACTGTAACTAAACTAACCTTAAAAATTGACATATGTCTTTCTGCTCAATCACACTTCGACCCCCAAGTTTGGGGACCAACGGTCAAACCAAAACATTGTGACAAAGTTTTCTCGATACAAAAGAAATGTAAACTAACCTCTTGAAATGATCTTCCAATAAAAATATCTGTATTACCTATCAACGTATGATGATAAAACTAATAACAATAACGTATCTTAAATACAGAACCGGGTTGTTTGTTTTTTCTATTACTCAACTCATTAATGAGTAAAATTACAAGGGTTGTGTCATCGCGCTTCTCTCTCTTTTCATCCCGACAGTGGCCGCGCTTTACCTCTTGACAGGGTCATAATGTAAGATCACTCACGGTCATCCCTATTTTGCCAACAAAACTTTATTTTGATTGTATTTTTTGTGTGTTAAATCTGTGTATTTTGAAGACACCGTGTAATTATATAATTATATATTGTGCATGTACATCCAATTACTTATGTTACGGAGGCAATTATTTTAATTTTGACCATCTTTATTTTTAACAGGTGCAAACATTAATAATATCAAATAAAATAATTGCCTTGAGTTTTCAGCATGATGTTCCTTTACCCAAAGCCTAATCAAACTTCACACCCCTTTATCAACGTAGCCGTAGTTCATAACTCCTATCATAAACTCTCCCGCAAAAATCAAACGAAAACAATACACGAACGCGGAAAGTCGGAACGTTTAAAACCACACACTGGCCACCACACCTGCGAAATTCAATAGACAACTCACTCTATCGCATAGAAAACTAAAACAATGCCCTCTATACTCTCTGGACGTATCAAAATGGACCAAAGACAAGCTAAACTAAAACCGGTACGAAACCAGCACGAAACGGCACAGGAAATTAAAAACTTTGTGCGGCAAGCATTGAATCGTTCGTTTGAGTACGTTGTGTGTGTTACCGGGAATGCATAGACGTTGTGTAAAATAACTAGATATCTTACAATAATATGTGTAATTGCTACTAACATTAAATACTTAAACAAAGCGCTCTTTCAAACGCCGACAATATTAATCTTCATAAACTTGGGAAAGCTTCATCAATATCTCTTACCATTAATAATATTTTGAACTAAATGAACCTAGATAATACAGCTGCAAGCTGTATTTCAGTTTCCATTTTCCAACGTGACGTGGGAGTATTTAGAGCCATTTCAAGATGTTGCAGAACTACATACAGTTAAACCAGTATGCGCTTCGGCAATTATTGCGTGTCTTTGGAATTACAATCACGCGATGATGCTATCTAATATAGAGCTGTTACAACTATGATTGATGCCGTGCTTTCCTATAATAAAGGCACATGTGTGATCTACAAAGACTATGGGTCAACGCTGTAGGTATATGTATTTTTTTGGTAAGCCTTTATATAAATAATATTATAGAACTTATCTATTTTGTATTACCATGGTTTCGGAAAAGAAATTGACAACTCTATGAAATTCCAAATAACTTTTCCAAACGTGCAATGATAGGTGCACTACAATAAAGCACGGCTAACAAAGGGGGTAACTCTGTGGCTCGACGTTCGTACTAATTCGGAAACACGATGGTTTCCGAATTAGTACGAATTACCATTACCTACCATTTTCTGTTTTAACTATATAGTTTATCTATCTTCTTGGTAACTAACTTAAAACTTGGTAACTTTTATATAAAAATAAAGTGTGTATTCTGACTTAAATCTATTACACTACCAAAACAAACCAATTTGAGCTACATCGACGTGCACTGTTCCAACTGTTTAAATATGGGACGTCTGTATGAAGCGAAACTCATGGAGAAAATATCAATAGGGCTGTCTTTTGACATCTAGGGAAAACGCAATGGATATTATTGAAGTGTCAAAATAAAAGCTATTTTTTATCGCAAAAGTGTCTAAATTGCTTGCTAGCATTAAGGTTCTCTAGCAAAGCAATTTACACGCTTTTACGATTTAGCCCAAACGACATCGAACTAGACCTAGAGTAATTTTAGTCAATTTTTACTTTATTTTCTCTATAAATTAGTAAATTCTGAAATAGAAAGAATGCTCTTTTCCTGTTTACGTAAACATAATTTCACAAATTGGGGATAAAATGTGCATTTACACCTTTGATACACACCAAGTCCTTATCTTAGACCACCGCAATACAACAATTGAGTTTTTTTTTGCTATTTTTTCGTACCTAGTAATGCATAATCTTCTTTATTAAAATTCTGAAACTAAATGGAATTACCTCTATGATCATAGGTCTGCAGTTACAGCATAATTGCAATCGGAAGCACTCTGGCAGCCTAGTCGCGTAACATAATCACAATAGATTGCCAACAATATTCATGGCGCAACCGCCAAGTATAAGCTCCTCCAAGCGTATGTTTTACATAGCATCCCGTTACACAATCATTTTTATCAACAGGTATAAAATATACATGTATGTAGCTCACGACGTTTATTTATTTATAGATACGTAATTGTACACTACAAAATTACATAACAAAAAAAAAGTGCGGCCTTATCGCTTTCTGCGATCTGTTCCAGGCAATCTTAGAAAGGACAGTGATTTGTCTGGACATTAATTGGGGCTGTCGGTGGTGCAAGAAATGAATATACAGAACACTAAAATAGATACACAGATGTTTACATATTAACATAATTATCCTGACGAATAGATACATCAATACATACATACGAAATATATAAGAAACGAAAATAAATAAACACTATAGATAATTACAGTTTACGAGAACAAGATCACAACGACAAGTAATGAGCCTTCACGAGACTTTTAAACACAAGTAACGACTGCGCGCGTTTTATTTCGACAGGCAATGCATTCCACAAACAAACGGCCTGGACAGTAAAAGATTTGTTGAGGAAATTTGTGGAGTGCTTAGGCATTTTAATTAAGCTTTAAGCTATCCGATAACGATTCTTGAGATAGAGAGGAGTGGAAGGGGAAAACAGCCCATTATACAACAGGGAAACAATGTGAGCATTGACGAAATTCGGAAACATGGTCATATTTGCGCAAACCGAATATGAACCTTAAACAATAAATTTGAAGCCGCTCAAGTTTATCGAGTTGGTTTTGGGTAAGGTCAAGATACCTGGCATCAGAATAGTCAAGGATGAGTAAAAGAAGCAATTGTGCAAGGGCAATCTTGGTGGCAGTCGGGAGAAAGATCGCAATCTCTTCAAAGATGCAGCGGATTTAAATAGCTTGCGGCTAACTTCCTGAAGCTGGGCAGTCCAAGAGAAGGTCTTACCAATGAATATCTCTAAGTTTTTAACTTTCTTAGTGAAGGGACAACTGAACAACTGAGTTGTCAAAAGAAACTTGGGGAAGAGTCGTCCAGTTGATCCCTGAGACCGTCCTAGAACTGCCTCCTACAACAACCTGCGTCTTAATGCGGTTAACCACAAGTCCGTATCTCTTGGCCCAGTCGCATATTCGGGCCAGATCACGATTAATCGGTAAGATAGCCTAGGACAGATTTCCGAGAGGAGCTCGCGAGTAAATTTGTAGATTATCAGCATAAAGAAAGTAGGAAGTAATTAGTTCGTCGGAAATTCAGTTAAGAAAAACTGTGAACAGTAAAGGGGATAGAACGCCACCCTGAGGTACCAAAATAGAAAATGTTTACAAATCTATAGTCTACAAGATGCATCTATAGTTGGCACACCCACATTTCGCCAGTAATTTTATAACACATAACACACATAACATCACGCTTGTAATCCCAGAAGGGTTAGGCAGAGGTGTATCTATAGTACACCCACATTTCACCAGTTATAAGGTACATGTATTTGGGCGAGCTTGTTGATGACACCGGTTTCAAATCAAGCTGCTAAGAATTCTACCCTGCAAATCGCCGAATTACTGAGGCGTGGAAAATTATTTATTGTTACTACACGTTTTTACAAAATATGCCTAATTTATCTCGGCCGTTTCGTGTCTTTTAAAATTATACATTATTTTATTTCTGTGAGTAGGTTTATACAAACACATATACGTCAATCATAGTTTAAAAACTAGATGAGAAAAGTTTAAATAAATACATACGATTTGCTTTAAACTACTAACCTACTTTTGGCATCATTTGAAACACACTACCGCATGAATCCGCTGGATCTCCCTGAACTGAAGCTGAATATACCCACTGAACTGTCAACTATTACTATGTTCAACGCGATACTTGTATATTTGCCCATTTACTTCACTCAATTATTAACAAATCCTTGCCATTAACCCTACTATAACCTAAAATTACATTTTAATTCAATTACCTCGCCTATCATACGTCATACATAAAACGCCCGTTTCATTGAACATTATAACTATGTTTTGGCGAGCTTAATCTTATCTAAACTAAATAATGGAGGGCCGTTACTGGTTTGAGCCACGCGAACTTTGCTACCAAATTATTCTGTAGGTGGACTTGGAATCGTTAAAATACTTTTGAGCGAGAATTGAAACATCATGCACTTAAAAATGTCTACACCAGTGCAGCTGTAAAAGGGGTCTATGGTAAAGGCGGGAAATGAGTTTCTAAACAAATTGATTGTATTTCTTTTAATTGAACGTAATTCCTAATCCAATACGTGAAAGGTTACGGTTTCACAAAAATCAACATGGCGGAGTTTTGAACCCAATAAGTAAAGTCGTGAAAAATAGTTTTAAGTACGTCAAAACAAAGGGCTCGAGCAGGTGATTCCATGAATAAGATTATTTATTTTTTTCGTTTCGATGTGCCATCTATGTTTCTTATGTTCACATTTATTGCGGCATCAGAAGCCTTATTTAGATCTTCAAAGGTGTAGGTGAACGGACATTTGGGTAACTCTAGCAGATGAGTCTGTTCAGGAGCCCCGAACTCGCACTGGATGTTAGATAAATGGATAATGAACCATTTTGCCAAATCATGTTTGCAGCGATTTACTTAGGTACCTACTCGATACAGTGCTTTCCCAATAGCCCAGTGTAGTTCGCGACTGAGAGGCAAGTGTTCTTGGGGCTTTACGGAGTCTTGAGATGTTGGATTTCACTCTTCCCACAATTTACTTTGCTCTTTAACTGGCCTGTCTTAGATTGCCGACTTGGAGTGTAAGCAGCTCTTGCGACTTTTGAGCTTACCCGGAGTAGGCACAAATGTTGTCGTAGAAGGGATGTCGGGAATCGGATTCTTGTTTTTTTTTAACGGCGCTTTAAAAAATCTCTATGTTAAAAAAAATAGCTAGTGTCGTGTATAAGTACTAAAGCGTACTCTCTCTAGCACAGGATGTTTCGGATAGTAGAAAAAATGGGTTGCATTGTTTATCTTTTAATGAATATGTCTACGTTAGGTAAAGCTCTCTCCAAAGCATAAATGACATATGACAAATGCATGACAGTGGCGGGCAGTGACAATGATTTACAAAGATAAGAAGGTGCTGCCATTACATACTTTTAAGACTGGACTAATCCATTGATACAATAATGAAATTGATACATTAATCAATGGAGAAGGTCGGTCAAAGCTAATTGTAGATTGCGTGACTATATCTAGGTCCCTACAGCCCACAATAAATTAGACATTTCGTTTATTCATTCCCTTCATGAGTTTGGTTTTATTCCACTATTTCGTTATTTGTGGTGTTTTATTTTTTAAATCAATATTCATTCGATTTAGATAATGTCACTTAAATATTGCTTATTTTCTCGTAATCACTTTGTTAAAAATACATATCCTCGAACTCGGTTTACTTGAAATTATTCTCTTCTAATAGCTTTAAGCCACAATCTTCTAAGTTAGGGTGTACTTATGACTAATGACTTTCGGAAAATGTTACAGCCTAATTTCCGAGCTTTTAGGAACTTAGCAACCTATGATTTTTGCAATAAGAAATGAAAACCACCTCACGCCTTGCCTTATTAGCTTGTTTTGGGAACTAGCTACGACAGCGCCATTTTTACAGTTGCCTTCCTCATTATTAACCTTAGTGTTCATTACGATCTAGTTATTATTCAATACGCTATATATACAGTTTTAATATTTTATTTAAAAAAAAAACACTCTCCAAATAATATCAATTCTTACAAGGAGTCCGCGCATCACTGTTCAGTTTCCCTTAGTAGTCAGAATATTACATTTGCCAGTTTCGTTGATTCGTCAGTTTCAAGGATTGGTCAGTTTTCCTGATTAGACAGTTGCCTCAACTCGGCTGCTTCCTGTATTTGCTAGATTTCGGCGATTCCTCAGTTTAAATCAATTCGACAGCCAATGTACAGTCGTTAGAAAATGGCACACACGTCTACTAAATTAAATAGGTATTAAGATGTATTTGATATTTTTTGTCAAATTGTTTGAATAATACACAAGCTCATTATGTAAAATTGTAGAACAAACATATTAATTTTTATTTCAAGAGCTCCGACAGGAATCTCGTATCTATAATACCAGTTACACACAATATTTTGTTGTTAAAATGAATGAAGAATATTTTAGGTTCATTCAAAGTGACAGCGGGCGAAGAGTTCTACTAAGAACCGGTCACCGCTACAACCATGCGCAAAACAATAAAAACGGCTCTTCATGATGGCGTTGTGGGAAAAGGTCATCTTGTTAAGGGAGTGTGACCTTAAGTTCAGATGTCTCCACAACTACAAGATAATCTGTCTGGAATACAAACTATTCCTGATTATGGTGCAAATTTTGTAGACAAAGCCATCGGCGCATGCAAGTCGCCTGTACACCAAGAGTACGGCAGCGTAGAGGTGATTTACGAAGGTCAGTGTGAGTCATCTGAAGGCAGCAGACTCTGAGTTTGTCGCTGACGTACCAACCTTTATTCCAATAAAAAAAAGTTCGTTAAAATATCGACACAACGAGATAGGCGTTGAAACAACAACTTTCACGTTCGCAAAAGACGTCGTAATACCGGCAAAGCTATCAAAGGATTTTCTTTTAGGAGGACTAGTGATAACAAAACTGTGATGAAAAAAATACCACTACATGCTGTTTTTTACATCACAGTTTCGTTATCACAAGTCCTAATTTATACTATTCCCATAATCATTAACAGTAATTCTAAATTCAATAAGTTATACATAAATTGTTTAATACAAATAAGCTTGTTACTAACTTTAACAATACATATACAATACAATATACACATCATATATACAATCACGCTACTTGCACTCTACATCCGTAACGCACACATACTTAATCGGCCGACATACTATACAAATAAAAGCTAACCAAATGTAATATCGTACCTGCTCTGTACCAGTATATGGAACTGTGTCCATGCTGTTCAGCAGCGCCCATAACATAAATGTTAAAATGGAAATTATTAACATCAACATTCGATAGTACACAAAACAACCTACATAACCTAGATGCTGTCTCGGTGTCGGATGCTTCGACTTGTGATCTGGAAAACTGTACTCCACCAAATTTCAAACCTAATCAAACACATAAAACCATCACACAGAATATAAGAAGTTTAAATAAAAACATGGCGGGCTTTATGACTACACTTGCTCGGACAAAACTTGACTGGGACATAATCGCATTAACCGAGTGTTGGCTCCCTAACACCCATAATATTACCGAGTTGTCGAACTATAACTTTTATCTTACCAACAATAACTATACACAAAATGAAGGTGTAGTCCTATATGTGCATAAAAACTGCAACTGGTTGCAGAGGAGCCGTCATTCTTAGATGCTAACTGTCTCCAGGTTATAAAGACTTAGATACTTTTCTAAACTCCTTGAATAATATCCTAAGTAGACTATCCGAATACAATACTATTATTATTACGGGAGACATTAATATAAATATTCATGAACACTCCAAAGATCCCGCTAAACATTCTTACCTAAACTTACTGGCTACCCATGGCCTGTTACCTGCTCACACAATACCTACGCGACAACAAGCTTGTCTTTACCACATCATACCGGAAACTCGACTACCTGCTTCTACTTCAGTCGCACACTCTGCTCTAACTGATCATGAGACGTAATGTTATTCTTGTCAAAACGAATACCTAAAATAATTATAAAACATAGTATTCGTTATAATTGTGTTAAGATAGACGCAGACCTAAACCAAATAGACTTAAGTGAAGTATACAAGACCCAAGATCCTCATGTGGCAGGGGAAACAATAACTAGATTAATAAAACACATGATAGATTCAAACTCCAAATCTGGTAAGACTCCGAACCGTAAAGAAATATTAAAGCCATGGATTACTCCTGGCTTACTTCGCTGTAAGCGGCATCGTGACATATTGCATAGAAAACTTAAACAGGCGCCTGATAACGAGATTTTAAAAATTACTTTTGCTAGTTACAGAAACTATTGTAATAAATTATTAAGGAATTTAAAAATGAAATTTGAAAAAAATGAGATCAGGAAAGCTGGAAAAAATACTAAACAGTTATGGTCGGCTACAAATAATATCTCAAGCAGGTCGAAAAGGAAAGCCAACACATCATCACAATTATTAGCCTCATCAAGTACACCAAATGTCGCTCCGCAATAACTGTGCCGCGGGATGGGATGGGATATCTGGTGATCTCTTAAAAAGCATGCGGCCGTAATTGTGTCTCCGTTAACGTACATATGTAACCTAGCTCTTTCCACAGGTTAGTTTCCTAACGTGTTCAAAAAAGCCATAATTCATCCGATCTACAAGAGTGGGGACAGGAGCCGTGTTGATAACTACAGACCTATATCTGTGCTAACAGCTTTTTCCAAAATACTAGAACGGGTAATGAACAGCAGACTTGTGAGCTATTTAGAAAACAATCATCTTATCGCACCTGCGCAATTTGGATTTCGCTCAGCCAAATCCACATCTGATGCGGTCCATGAGTTAACAGACTATGTGGTTACAAACATGGATGGTGGGGATAAAGTTATGGCCATATTTCTGGATCTTTCTAAGGCATTCGACACGGTTTCTGTCCCAATTCTTGTACATAAGATGGAAAGCCTGGGAATCAGGGGACTTCCACTGGACCTCTTTAAAGACTACTTGAGTGAGCGTACCCAGCGAGTAAAGATAGATGAATTCATCAGTGAGGAACAAATGATTAACTACGGCACGCCTCAAGGTAGTGTCCTCGGACCTTTACTATTCCTCGTTTATATCGACGATCTGGGTACGCTCACTATTACCAATGGCAAAATCATTAACTTTGCTTATGACACTGCCCTCTTGTTCAGCGCGAGCTCGTGGAAGAATGTCTATGAGCATGCACAATTGGGCTAAAATATGGTATCCAACTGGCTACGCGACAATCTATTGACCCTTAATACAACCAAAACCAATTACATAGCATTCTCCATGAAAAACAATGGTTCCTCCCAAGCATTACATGATACGATTGTAGCCCACTCTTGCACAAACCCATTCATCCGTAGTCGTAACTGCGAACCACTCACCAAGGCTGAGAATGTTAAATACCTGGGAATTATAATCGACAAAAACCTTAGGTTTCAAGATCACATAACCAACAGATTAAGGAAACTAATGTATGTGTTCAAAACGCTGAGACCTGTAGTCGATAAAACATTTTGAAATCAGTGTACTATACCCTTGCTCAATCTTTAATATGCTACTGCATCACCTCTTGGGGCGGAGCTCCGAAAACTACCCTAATAGAAATTGAAAGAACTCAAAGAGCTATACTGAAAGTGTCGTATATTCGACCGTATCGCTACCCCACTGAACAGTTATACAAAGAAACTGAAGTCCTGACAGTGCGTCAACTGTTTCATACACTGCACATACTGTTTCGTAAACAGCATACTCTCTTGGTTTATAACCCAACGCTGTCTAGAGGGAAAAGACGATTTGACCCAGTGGAGCGCCATCATCTACCTCACAAAACTATTTTTGCAAGGCGTTTCTTTTGCTATCTAGGTGGCTACTTATACAATAAAACTCATAAGGAGTTACACATATATAATCTCACAAAATGTAACAACAGACTGGCTCCAAAAATTAAACTATAATGATACTGAAAACATCCTAAAAACGTAAACTCTCAATCACACACTCACACACCCACACTTTTACCAGTACTACACATCTACTAACATTCGTCTCGCATACTTAACCTAGACTATAATAAAAATAAAACTTTATGCCGTATTATACATTTTGTCAGCGCGCTTTGTACATAATTTATAAAATGAAAATGTAAAGGGGTGGGTTCCTGGTGTCCTGAAACAAAGGCCACGAGCCTAGCTTAGGCACCAGTCTCCCACAATATATATACTTACCAGAATTATGTATCTTTCTCGAATCTGACCAATGTAAAATAGTTTATGTATATTGTGGTGAGAAAAAAATAAAGTTGATAGATTGTCTTTTATTCGATAACACCACCATGTATTTTTTTTTAATGTTTATGACATACGCATAAAACAATTGGTGTTAAAGAAATATTGTGCGATGGTACATAAAAGTGCAGTCCATCGCCATTTACCCAGCTTTAATCTATTCATGCAGACATCGCTAGTACAGATAACGAGATAAATGTTGTTCCTCTTGCTCTTATTGAATGTTACTGGACAAAAAACAATCCACGTGTTATCACAGAATCCTGGATGAATACTTATATTAATTACTTAAGCTGTTACCATGTTTTTTTTTTTTGGGAATGGCATCTCGCAGGTCAACCTATGAGGTTGTCGTATGCTTAAGCGGACTTGCCTGTGGCTGCCCTAATAAATGAAGGCCTCCAGCCAGGAAGAAATAAAATTCGAAATTAAATACTGACTAAAAACTAAGCGACTACACGCTAAGGGCACCCCCTGTGGGGTACGGACCTCGGCTTAGGGCGTCGCTGGAAGAGGGCAGCAAGGGACTAGCTGGATCATGATTTGAGTGATTTTGGGACGAATTTAAAGCTACAGGCTCAGTAGCGCGGGCTGGCTCGAGCAAGTGTCGGTAGGGGCGTGGGTTTTGGCGTCGCATGCTCGTGGCCTTACTACTCTCCTGGAGGAGGAAAGTGGCGTCCTCGGGGGCGATTAAGGTATGCCTTGGTCGGCGAATACGGCTAATGCGGGAGGGAGTTTAGCAGGCAGCCGCTGAAATCAAGGGATTTGATGCCACAGTCAAAGAAACGCTTAGAAAAGCGTTTCATGAACTGGTTTGTGGTTGGCATTTTGAGGTCGACGTGGTGATCTATATTACGGACATAGTAGGGGGTGCCCCCTACTATGTCCGTAATATAGATCACCACCACCGTGACCTTTCTGAGGAAACGTTTTTGGAGGGTCTGCATCTTATGGAGATGACGTGGATAGCGTGCGCAAATACAACGCAGACATAGGTCATGATGGGATGGATGACTGCGGTATGGATAGTTTGCGACGGTTTGTCAGAATAAAGTGGAGTCTACCAAGAGCAAAAGAGGCGCGCACTCGAATCGCTTTAATGTGCTCCTTGAAAGTGAGATTTTGATCTAGAATCACGCCTAGGTATTTGGCTTGCTTCTCCCAAGGGATCGGCTTGCCGTACATAGTGATCGGGCTGGGAAGGGGGAGGAGGAATCGACGACGTTGACCTCGATTCTCCATTTCAGGAACCAAGCGCCTAAGACGTTTGGGGAGGTTTGGAGAGTACGAGCTATAGCTTTGGGACAATGACCGTTATAGTAAACGGCAGTGTCGTCGGCGAAGAGAGCCAACAGAGCCTTTTTACTTTTTGGGATAGCGCTGGTGAACAGCGTGAAGACAAGGGGAGATATAACGGAACCCTGAGGGATACCGCCGCGAATAGGGTGAGAAAACGAGAGTGCTCCCTAGATGCGATAGCGGAAGGTGTGATTCGACAAACATTCTCGTAAGATGAGCACGAGAGGATCTGGCACTCCGATTTGGTAAAGCTTGTATATCAAGCCGTTGTACCAGACTTGGTCGAAGTCTTTCGCTATGTCGAAGAATAGCACACCCGTAGTCGCGTTACGCTGCAGACCAGCGTACAAGTGCTCTACGATACAGTGCACCTGGTGGATACTCGAGTGTTGGGCTTGGAAACCAAACTGCTCGTTGGGAATGAGGCTCATTGCTTCGGCACAGTCTTTGAGACGCTTATAAATAAGCCTAAAAAATCGACAATTGGACGTGTTTAAGTTATTATATACTCATTAACACAAATAGAATTTTTTTTTAAATAATAAATTATATGAAATCTGAGATTTAATAAGAAACGTTTTAATTTACTAAACTTTATTTTAATTTAATTTACGACATAACGGTAGAAATAATAGGTATTCAGATTTCAGGTATGTAATGTTAACAAGTATTCTTTTATTTTTTTTATTACAAAACGAAGTTTGATTTTAATAAGCTTCCTTACCAGCAGAGTAAATTATCCACATGTGTAATGCGACACGTAAAAACTTTTCCCTTGAGTGTACCAAAGGCAGCAGCTGGATGAGAGTAGCCGAGTGTCGAGCTGAATGGCGTGCAATTAGAGAGGCCTATGTCCAACTGTTGATTGTTGTAGGCTGATGATGATAATGAAGTAGGCATCTTATTGTCATTCGATCAGGCCACTATTTAATAAATGTTAATAGTCGCAATATGAGTTGTTTTGTTTGTCAAAAAATGACAAGGTGTCACATTTTTACAACTGGTGTTCTTTTTTTTTTTTGTTTATTTGAGATGGGTTTGCTCTTGACTCTAGTCTAGGTCAGAAGTGACAGAGACAAAGTCTACGATGGAGTGAACTTACCCAGAAGAAGCCTGTTCACTCTAACTTTGAACAGATTCGGGTTGAATGCGTTCGGGAACACAGACGCAGGTAGTGAGCTCCACTCTTGCTGTGCGCATTATGAAGGATGTTTGGAAGAGCTTAGTGCGAATTGGTGGAATGGCAACTAAGTATGGATGGTAATTAGCAGTACGTCTATGTAGTCTTAGTTCTTTTATAAAGCACAAACTATGAAAGAATCTTCACATCTGTCACCTCAATTATAATGTGCGCTTTATTTGTGCAGAATAAACCATTTTGTTTCTTTCTTACCTGTGGCATGTCAGTTATATTAAATTGGCACCTGATATAAGCAATTTTACTAGCCATACTACAGAAGTCTTCAACACAGGGGTTCCCCCAAAATGGGCAAGCCACAATAGCGGCGGTAAGTCCCCTCTTTGAGGAGTGGTTGGAGAGGCGCCACGGCGTCCTCACCTTCCGCCTGACACAGGTCCTCACCGGACACGGTTGTTTCGGGAGGTTCCTGTTTCGCATAAGGCGGGAGGAAACGCCCGGGTGTCACCATTGTGTGGATCGCCCGGAGGACACGGTGGAGCATACGGTAGAGGTATGCCCAGCTTGGGCGGAGCACCGCAGTGTCCTCGCGGAGGCGATTGGCGGCGGCGATCTCTCGCGTCCGGCCCTGGTCCAGGCCATGGTACGGAGCGAGAGGGAATGGAAAGCCGTCACCTCCTTCTGCGAAGCAGTAATGCTCGCAAAGGAGGAGGCGGAGCGCGTGAGGGAGAGAGCCTTGCGCCCTCACGCCCCTAGTCGCCGCAGGAGACGCCCTGGGCCTCGGGAATCGCAAGCAGATTCCCGGCCACCGTAGGCGCGGGCTTGCGAACGGCGAGCCATGGGTAGCTCGCCGTCCGGTAAGGACCAGGCCCGGGTCGACGGCGCGTTGTGTTCCACGCGCGCCTCAAAGAGATGTCAGCACAAAATGACGGGGTCCGATAGGGCCGACGCCTCAGGGTCGCGGGTTATTCCACAGAGAAAACCGTGGCCCTGGCACAGGCAACTGAAGGAACACGGGTGGGTTTTAGTCAGTAAAAGTCTGACACGCCCTCCCGCTCCACCCAGAGCGGGAGAAGTCATTTGATGATTTCCCACCCAAAAAAAAAAAAAAAAAAGGGGTTCCCCCAATAACAAAGATAAACTAATTGTAATTGTTAGATTACGCAATAAGACCCTAATTTCTTATGCAATTACTACTGAGATCAACCTATTAAAACTCGTTATCACCTTACAAATAATAGCGAGAAGTCTGAACAGTTTAATATGAAGGGGCAGACAGAGTTCGCAGTTGATTATGTATCTAATACCCATAGCCCGGGCAAGTAGCGAACTAAGCGGTATAAGCACCTTATAGAGGGAGAGTGTCACACCGTTGTGTAACGTGTGACATTTACCCCCAGTTTCACGGGTGGGTTTTAGTCTGCAGCAAAAGTGTAAGGCAGAGTTGTACCTATGGTAGGTACACCCATATTTCGCAATTTATGTTTAAGTACCATGTAAGAGAGGTGAGCCTATTGCCACTGTGAATTTTAGATTGAATATAAAACGCAGGATCTAATACTCAGTAGTAGCAATTGCGTCCACTACTTTTTCTGTAATGATTCATCATCATTTCAGCCGAAAGACGTCCACTGATGGACATAGGCCTCCCCCAAGGATCGCCACTTCGAACGGTTCAGCGCTTCGCGCAACCAGCGGATTCCTGCGGCCTTCACAAGGTCATCGGTCCACCTTGTGGGAAGCCTTCCAGCGCTACGTCTTCCGGTACGCGGTCGCCACTCCAGAACCTTACGGCCTCATCGGCCATCTGTTCTGCGAGCAATGTGCCCTGCCCACTGCCACTTAAGTTTGTCAACTCTTCGGGCCATGTCGGTCACTTTGGTTCTCCTGCGGATCTCTTCGTTTCTGATTCGATCACGTAGGGAAACTCCAAGCATAGCCCTCTCCATTGCCCTTTGGGTGACTGTTATGATTACCTGACAACAATAATCTACATTGAGTTAATTTTCATCACTTTGTGAAGAGTGATTAACTTAACTGGTAATCTATACTAATGTTTTAAAAAGGTAAAATTTGTTTATTTGTGTGTAAGCTTGTATGTAGGGGGGAATATCTCAAACTACCGTTCGTTTGTTTTTTTCTTGAGGAATGCTATAGGCTATGTAACATCACGCTATGACCATAACGAGTCTAAAATGTATTTAGCTAAAGTACATACACTATAAAAGTGAAACATGTCCCAAAAACATCCTATCATACTACAGTTTAACTTTAGTACCAACATTTTTTACTGACTAAAACCCACCCGTGTTCCTTCAGTTGCCTTTGCCAGGGCCACGGTTATCTCTATCGAATTACCTACGACCCAGAGGCGTCGGCCCTATCGGACCCCGTCTTTTTGTGCTGACATCTCTTTGAGGCGCGCGTGGAACACGACGCGCCGTCGACCCGGGCCTGGTCCCTGCCGGACGGCGAGCTACCCATTGCTCGCCGTCCTTTAGCCCGTGCCTACGCTGGCCGGGAATCTGCTTGCGATTCTCGACGCCCAGGGCGTCTCCTGCGGCGACTTGGGGCGTGAGGGCGCAAGGCTCTCTCCCTCACGCGCTCCGCCTCCTCCTTCGCTAACATTACTGCTTCGCAGAAGGAGGTGACTGCTTTCCATTCCCTCTCGTTCCGTACCATGGCCTGGACCAGGGCCGGACGCGAGAGGTCGCCGCCGCCGATTGCCTCCACGAGGACACTGCGGTGCTCCGCCCAAGCTAGGCAGACCTCCACCGTATGCTCCACCGTGTCCTCCAGGCGGTCCGTCACAGTGTTGACTCTACGTTACAAATTTTTTGATACTTTAGCTATCGAGTGTGTAATTATATTTTGTTTGTAGGTAATAGATATGTAGCTGCATCACCGAACTGTATCCCCCGATTTTGTTACCATCAGTTTTTTTAATTGCCTCCCACTATCACAACAAATTTAAAGACGCATCACGTCAAAAATATCTACAGGAATAATTTCCCGGAATTTATCAGCAGAAGGTGAAACAGAACACAATCTTCACACTCCCAAGTTCGTGACGGTGTAAACACATCCACGTTTTGAGTTTTTCACGTAAAGAGTTTTTTTTACATTTTTTGGATACAAAAAAATGCCTTTGATAGCCTCAATAGGGATGATAACAATATTTTTTTGTAACTCAAAAAATATAAAAAAAACTCTTTACCTGCAAACAGTAATAAAAAGCGTAATAGCTTAAAACATTGCCAAGTTGTAAATGTTTTAAAATAGTTGTTAGACAAAAACAGCACAGTCGTAGAAGTGACGTCACGTCTATGTAACTTCATACTAGCGCCATACATTGTCCGTACCGCACGACAAGGACGGGTTTTTTTTTTTTTAAAGCTTGTAGCTTCTTCATATTTACATCGATTAAACAGTTTTTTTTCGATTATCTCATAATCATAATCATTAAATAATTGCATTCCATATTGTAAAACTGTTACAAAGGGCTTAAAGCTATAACACAAAAATACATCTCATTTTTACTATGCCTTCTTTGAAATTACATGATTTTTTCGAACACTTTTTCATTTGAGTCATCATCCCCATTTTTGAGGAAGGTCGTATTTTTTTTTGCCTTTGTTTTCCCACTGCAGGGCTCCGTTTCTCTTTTCCACTGATCTCTGTCTTGAGCTAGTGTGGACCAGTCCTGTCTGTAGATGTCAAGCTCGTAACGCCATCTTCTCTTGGGTCTGCCTTGATGGCGCCGGACGTTTTCGGGGACCCACATGGTGGTAGATTTGGCCCATGACTCGTTCGACATGTGGTAAACGCGTCCAGTCCAGTCCCACTTAGTCTAGAGTCGGTCAGTCAGAAATATGAAGCTAATTGCCCATTCCAAAGCGTAGTAGGTACCTATGGAGAAGAACGGAAAATAAACTCTATATATAAGAGACTTCAGATATATTTCTCAGATCAACCTGTATAATTATTGCTGCAGTATTAATGCGTCTTTAATGAAGCTGTAGGTATCTCTACTATTCTCTAGTAGTTCGAAGATTAGTTGTGAACTAATGCATTTACTGGATTCGCGCGAGGATTTAACATGTTCTAACTTTGACTGTTAATTAATGTAGATATCGTTTTTGGGTATAATTGAAGATGTATCGGGCATGCATTAACAACTAACTAAGCAATCTAACTGCGAGGTTGTTGGGTTCAAATCCGGACAAGTACTAATGAGACATTTTTCATTCTTATTTAATGTACTTTCTTTATCCTGGACATCAATGACATTAGTGATGGATTAACATCGAACGGAAACCTAGACTTATATTGAATATAAGTCTGTAATCGTCAATCCGGCTTGAGAAAGCGTGGTGATCTATGCTCGTGCCTTCTCTGTATGAGAAGATGCCTTTGCCCTGCAACGGCACAGTAATTATTGGCTTGTATTATTGTTATCATCTACTACTTAAATAATAAACAACTGAAGCCGATCTCAATATACTGCATACAAGATTCTTTCGCTAAAGAAAACCTCGTGCAAAAACCTTAACTGAATCATTACTTAACATAACGCCTGTACCTATTCGTAGAAGAGATTAACAGAGGTGTGTACGGTAAAATATTCCTTCAATTATCTGAAATCAGCAGCACGTAGTGATTGAGTATGGCGAACAATTTTTTTTTTTTTTTTAATTGCATCTCGCAGGTCAACCTATGAGGTTGTCGTCTGCTTAAACGGACTTGCCTGTGGTTGCCCTAATAAATTAATGCCTCCAGCCAGGACTTAAACTTAAATACTAACTAAAACTAAGCGACAACGCTAAGGGCACCCCCTGTGGGGTACGGACCTCGGCTTAGGGCGTCGCTGGAAGAGGGCAGCAAGGGACTAGCTGGATCAGGATTTCTTTGATTTAGAGACGAATTTAAAGCTACGGGCTCAGCGGCGCGGGCTGGCTCGAGCAAGGGTCGGGAGGGGATGGCGAACAATGACCAGGTTCCTAGATTTATATGAAAGTCTTAGCTAGTAGGACATAACATAGACAAGTATTTTATAGCTACTTATACCTCCAAATTACAAAATAACGGTAAATGATCCAAATTAAATAACTCCTATAATTTCACTCCAAAACAAAATTTACCTACTCATACCTAATCAAATAAAGTACGCACACCCACATTAATTATAATTACCTGCCTTAGGAGCATCGTAACAATCTCTTTAAAAATTACAGCTTACACACGGTTCCCGCCCAAAATCCCCTAGTTAGAATAAATTAATTTCAACTTCACCTTAATTGAGAGGGTACACATAATTTTTGTGATCAAATTAACGCAGAATGGATGGGTACAGGAGGTACGTTCATATATGAACGTACCTGTGTGAGTGTAAAGTCACTCATCCTCTATAGAAATGGGAGGATCCTCCGACCAGACGGGTGTCGTGTCTTGATGTCGGAATGTCGTATATATGCTTGTTGCGCGGTAAACTCTGTTGCATTCGTTTGAGGTCGCCTTAAGAGCGCATCTATGTCTGTTTCAAAAGAGTTAGTTGACGATTTGCGACACTTTACTTTTACGAGTATTTAAACTAAATGTATTAAGTTTACGATATCTCGTTTTAGACAAGTAGAAACTAGTAGTTTTATAAAGGGTGAAGAGTTGACATCCGAAAACACCACAGTATTCTTTCTTAGGCATAACTTTGGATGCCAAGCTTCAATGGGGCCTCCATATAGATTAATTGTCAAAAAAGCTTAGCTGCTGTGGGGAAATGCAGACAATATTCAGTTTTTATTTTTTTACAAAAAAAGGCAATTCAATTTATAAATTAAGTCCCAGACACTTTATTAAGTCACACTCATTAATATAATGACAGTGCCTTTTCAATTTATTTATGAAAATCTTATGTATACACATAAAAATGTGAATGTGTTTAAAAATACAGTGGTATCCAAAATATAAATACTAGGAACAAACACAATTTTGTTGTTCCTACTACCAGGCTCAAAAAAATTGTTGGCTCGTCAATGTATACGTTTTATAATAAACTTGCTAGTCATATTCGAGAACCAAGACTTAATAAATTTAAATCTTATATGAAGCGGAAAATTTGCCAGAAAGCTTACTTACTATACTGTCAAGGACTATATTGAGGTCAAGAATGCTTGGGATGGAGCTGCTCCAATTAAGTTATACAGATGATGTTGATGTCTAATATTATTTTGCTAACTATTTTTTCTATGTTTGAACCTTTATACATAAACAATGACATGAATATTTACTGTATAGTTTTTATTATATTACAATAATCTTTTTTTATTATTGAGTAATTTATTTGCTAGAAAATTAATTAAAACATAACAACATATAAATAACTAAATTAAATTACTAAATAAGTAAATTAAAGTACAAATTAATATAAAAACACTCAGGCGTCGAAGTACTCATCCGCATCGCTGTCATCTGGAAACGTGCCCAGAAGACTGGCAGCATTGCCACGCTGAATGGCAATGCTGTATAGAAATGCAAATTTACTGTATAGAGAATAATATTATATACATTTTTGTGAATGTGTCCTCACATTGTATTTTTTTTCTTTCACTTAGTTTTAACGATGGTCGGGCAGTTTGAGTACTTTGTACGGCCTACCAAAATGTTCTTTCTTTTGTATTGTTCGTCAAATCGTTGAGCTCCTTAGTTCTGAGTTGAGCTACACGATGGTTGACAAATGCGTGCACTGACTGGAAAGGTCCACTGAAATCTGTGTGGTTCTTTCCTCCAAAGACCATTTCAGACACCACAGTCTACGTGGTCCTCAAATGAACTGACCAAGCTTTTTTTCGGGTTTTTATACAAACGCCACACACCCACACACCATTCCACACACACGCACACACATTTCACACACATTTATGCACAGTTATTGCATACCAAAAGAGGTTGCGTGCAGCTTTAATTTCTTAAATTTTACTTTGTTTGATAAATTAATTTATTGCACAGGTACTATTTAATATTCCACAAACGGGGGAAGACACTGGCCCATCATGACCTATGCCTGCGTTGTATTTGCGCACGATCACCCACGTCATCTCCATAAGATGCAGACCCTCCAGAACCGTTTCCTCAGAAAGGTCACGGCTGCCCCCTTCTATGTCCGTAATATAAATCTCCACATCGACCTTAAAATGCCTACCATAAACCAGTTCATGAAACGCTTATCGAAGAGTTTCTTTGACTGTGGCATCAAACACTCCAACCCCTGGATCTCAGCGGCCACCCGCTACACTCCCTCCCGCATTAGCAGTATTCGCCGACCAAGGCATACTTTAATCGACCCCGACGACGCCACTACCCTCCTCCAGGAGAGTAGTAAGGCCACCAGCTCACTACTTAAGCCCAAAACCCGATCGCCGTCCTACCGTCCTCGCCGCCGAGGCCCGCCGCGACGCCCAAATACACGCCCCTCCCGACCCTTGCTCGAGCCAGCCCGCGCCGCTGAGTCTGTAGCTTTAAATTTGTCCCTAAATCAAAGAAATCCTGATCCAGCTAGTCCCTTGCTGCCCTCATCCAGCGACGCCCTAAGCCGAGGTCCGTACCCCACAGGGGTTGCCCTTAGCGTTGTCGCTTAGTTTTAGTTAGTATTTAAGTTTAAGTCCTGGCTGGAGGCCTTAATTTATTAGGGAAACCACAGGCAAGTCCGTTTAAGCAGACGACAACCTCATAGGTTGACCTGCGAGATACCATACACAAAAAAAAAGGGAAGACACTGGCTCTTGTAAGAAAGGCTCAGTATAGCTCAGGAGCCAGGGTTTCAAAATGTATGTTACACCTGCATATTGTGTCAATAAAGAATTTATTATTAAATGTTAGTCTGTTTAAAAAATACAGTGATATCCATAATATAAATACTAGAAACAAACAAAAATTTGTGTTATAGTATATTCTATTTTTTTTGCTACATAAAAAAAGGAAAAAAAAAAGTGGTCTGCCGATATCGGGAGCAGGGTCCAAGCTACCAGTGGGGTAGCTTGGACCTGGGCTCCAGAGACAGGAACCTCCCCACAATGCGAGCCGTATCGAGGAGTACTGCCTTCTGAATCAGGCCCTTGATCCAACCGCCTAACGAAAGCCTCGAGAGATGTTGATCGAGGCTTTTGGGGCCATCAGGCTATTGGCCGATACGACAATCGGCACAATGACAGCGGAGTTCACATTCCACATGTCAACAACCTCATGGGCTAAGTCGAGATATTTAATTTATTTGTCTTTCTCAGCTTTCACGAGGTTCTCGTCATGCGGAATGGTAACATCGATAATCATTGTGCGGCGCGCTAATCGATCTATCACTACTATGTCAGGCTTATCAGCGATATTATTCCTGTCAGTAATGATAGACCGATGCCAGTACAACGTGACATGGTCATTTTCGAGAACTGGGTCAGGCACATTCTTGTTATATATGGTTGTTGAGGGTTTTCGCATTTAAAAAGCCTCGACCCCCGCACTTCCGCGGGATGGACAGTCTCATCACCGATGATCGTGGGTGATGTATCCGGTTTGCGGTCAGCATTGTCTCTCACGGACCCTCCTATCCTGGGCGTCGAGTTTGGTCTGAGTCCATTTGAGTATGCCGAAAGAGTACATCAAAACCGGCATGACCCAACCGCTGAAGGCGCGCACCTTGTTTCCGCCCGAAAGAAGACTTATTAATACCTTCTTCAGGTGGCCAATAAAGTGCTCCTTCTACGATTGCTTCCTGTCAGTAGCATTGATGCCTAACGCTTCTGACATACCCAAATACTTATAGCTTTCGGATGAGTAGAGGGATCTAAGTTGTATGAAATACGGAAGTTGAATTCCCTCGGATTCCAAAATCTCACCTCGTTTTACATGCATGACTGCACATTTTTCAACACCAAATTCCATTCTGATGGCGCTACTGAAAGTTTCAGTTACCTTCAGTAGCTCCATCAGTCGCAATTTGTTGGGGGCAAACATTTTGAAGTCATCCATGTACAAGAGGTGAGATATGACCTGACTATCTCTCTTCAACCGAGTGGGTGGTCTATCCTGGTCTGAATCTTCCAGCAGTGTGCTTAGAGGATTCAGAGCTAGGTAGAACCAAAGTGGACTCAAACTGTCGCCCTGAAATATTCCCCGTATAATCCATACAGGCTCTTCATTCTCCTGGCTTCGTTGACACCCCGGATAGTGAAGGACCGTCCTCCATTGCCCCATACACGACTCAAGGAAATTGCGTAGAGTTGCATATATCTTGTACAACTCTAGCACCCTCATGGATCATGTATGTGGCACCGAGTCCTAGGCTTTCTGATAATCTATCCAGCATGTCGACAGACCCTTGCAGGAGCGACGAACCTGTTGGTTAATGGCCATGTCGATGAGTTGTAGCTCCTTTGGACCTCGGGACCCGTTCCTACTTCAATTTTGAGAGGCAGCCATAATCGAGTTACTGTTAATGTGCGTATTAATTTTCGCTCTCAAAATGGATGTAAGAAGTTTATAGACCGTCGACAAACACGTGATCGGTATACAATTCTTGGGTGCCGTGGGACTACCTGACTTATGGAGCAGGTGGGTAACGCCTGTTGTAAAAAACTGCGGTAGCGACCCTGACTCTAAGGATGAATAAAACTGAGATGCCAGCAAGTGTGTGAACTAATTAGCCATTTCAGCCAAAAGTTGTACAGTCCGTCCGGTCCCGGTGATTTCCAATTTGGTAACGAACGGACTGCTTTGGCAACATCTAATGGCGTAATTAGGACTGCTTCCATTTCAGTTATAGTTTCACACACTCGCTCGACATCCTGCATCCAGCCAACCTCAGTGTGACATGTGTACACCCACCTGTCATCGCTCTGGAACATGCGATTCTGCGTGTACCGATCAAACCCGCTGCTTATACCGCCGAATACGGCTCGCCCATGCACAAACTTTCTTCTTCAGGAAGTCGATGCACTCTGTGACACGGTACATGTATTCTCGAGGGCTAATTGCAGTCCCCGAAAATGCCCGCCTTACAAAGCGCATCACTAGTGGCCTTGTATTGCTGTCCTTGAAACAGTACAGTTTGCCTATGAGTACCCTGGCCCCATCGATACGACGCTCGATCCTGCATTGCCAGGCTGGTTTTGGTCGAATAGTTCCGCCACAGTTTGGAAACGTGACGTTGGCTAAACGACATGCTGCAACAGCCGAGCAATACAGGATCGAGTGTATATCAACGAGAACCTCGCTGCTCTCGAATACATTCTTAAGTTGCGAGTCCAGGGCACACACCAGCTCCCTATTTTTTTTTTGTGCATAGGTAGGCGTGGTAATCGCGGTCTAAGTTCAGTCGTAGTGGATCTATACTCGCGAAACGTCCAGTGCGCTCCTCAATCGGTCGTTGCATTGGCTACTTACTATGGTAACCATATCATCTTCTTCTTCAACACCATGATTGGACCGCGGTAGATCAATGGTTGACGCTTGTACCGCGGTTTGTGCCGAAGTCGAGACGATAAGGTTGCTCAGGATCTCTGAGCACAGCCTATCAAATTTGGCATCGTCCCATCTATGATTGCGTTTGATGACCCGGACCTGATCCGACAGTCGTTGGGCCGAGACGTTGACGGTTGTTTCTTGTTCCAGAAAGAGAGACAGCATCCTATCACGGTACGCAGTGAGGTTAGTTCCCATGACGTTCTCGTTCATAGACTGAGTCCATCTCATGCGCTGCACACAACCACCGGCAGCGATATTATTACATACACTTTGACATTGATGGACTTCATATATACAATGACTTGAAAAATTTACACATGAAAGGTATTATAGTATTATAATTATTGTGAATATGAAGACAATGAAATTAATTAAAAATAACCTGAGTTATTCTACTCAAAATGATTGTACCCTTGCGTACAATAATTTTCAACCTACAAACTAAAATCCATTAGGTTATCTTATGTTGTATGGTGACATCTATGTTTGCAGTGCCCTGACAGGGTTCATGTACAAAAACCGACAAAAATATCTGTAAAATGTGTGATGTGCATGAGAGCAAACAAATAAATAAATTCTAAAACCTAAAACCAATATTACTGTATTTGTTTTTGGTCAAAAAAGATGAAATCCTGACTGCGTAACAGAATTGAATTGAATTAAAATAATATTGAGTGCTTTCCTATATTTTGAAAGACTGACAAATAGACAAAACTATTATATTCTTATGCTTATTAAATGTGTGTTTTTTTTTTTTGGAAATCACTTTGACAAGTGTGTGTTTTTTGATACCCAACAACACAAAACATTTGTTGAAACTTTAAAAACGACTAGGGATACTGTGTATCTGCCTGTTAGTTTTAGACACTTAGTAGCAAGGCTATTAGCTTTTTAAATGAACTCAGACATAAGTCATATGTCGAAGTCTTGTGATAATAACACCACAATGGTAAGTGATAATTCTTATAATAAGGTGGCTAGCCTGAATAAATGTAGCTCAAATGCTGGAAGTTGTTATACAAATTGTACGAAGGAGGTTCCATGTCCCTCACTCACTACGAGCTCACTGTCTAGTGATGACATTGAAGTCTTGGGCTAAACTCCGGACAATCATTTAAACTAGTTTGTGAGACAACAGAAGGTGCCGGGTAATATTCTTATACCTAACAACAACAAGTTATTTTCTTGCTCAAAAACATTTTAATAACGAACAGAAGGTCAGCAGAATGCCTTGAAGTTATTTCATCAAAATATTCAAGGTATTTCTTCCAAATTACTAGAAATTTAAATGTTTTTAGAGAAAACAAAGTTTGACATTGTTTGTTTTACTGAACATTGGTTAAAGGATTACCAAAATCTATGCTGCGTGGGTCTCTAATCTTGTTTTTTTTTTAATATAAGCAAAGTAATTCAACTAATAAATCACCTATCGGTCAGTTGAACATTGCATCGAACTGTCCTGTGTTAAGCTAGATAAGCATGTTGTGGGGTGCCTGCAGAAAACCTCATCGTGTGCCTGATAAGTGCTGATTCCTTACAGTTACGTTCGAAGGTAAGAGCAGTTGTCGGGCCGGTGCACCCTGTGCATGGTCAATTGGGATGATGACAATTTTTTTATTTTTGTCTCAAAAGACTGTTTGTTTCCAAATAGCGCAAACTAAATTACAAAAAGTGTAAAAGCTTAAAAAATTGCCAAGTTATAAACGTTTTAAGACAATTGTTAGACAAGGACAGCACTATCGTGTAAGTGACGTCATGACTATGCAACTTCATACTAGCGCCGTACATTGTCAATACCGCGCGACAAGGACGGCAATAATCCCCTCCAAAAACGTTTAGAGCTTGTGTCTTCTTCAAATTTACACCGATTTAACAGATTTTTTCGATTATCTCATTTTTACTAAGTCTTCTTTGAAATGACAAAATTTTTATGAACATTTTTAATATTAGTCATCATCCCAATTATCTCTTTTGAAAAAAGTGGTTGGTGGTTTTTTCGGAGAGTGTATTGTCTGTAGGGAATTTCTGCGGGGCAGCAGTATACTCCACGATGTTCTACCACATGTCCCTCTGATAAGCAGAGGGCACAGCGTAGGAACAAGCGAGATGGGTGCTCCTGATCGGTCGACGATCGTCGATTGACACTAGAGGCGACCCTGTCACAATGGTGCCGACGTGGCTGTCGTCTCTTCCTCAAGAGTACTCTTGAGGAGAGAACTTTCGGCAGGTACGCTGAGTCAGGTTAGCCAGACACCGAACAGGGGTATGCATAATGCCGCCGTCGGGGCGTAACCGCCAGGCCCAGAGGAACGACACCTCTAAGATAAAAATCCAGCGAATATAAAAGCGAATAAAAAACATAATGGAAAAGTCAGGTGAAAAAATATTACCCCAGGGCGGTACCAGCTGCTCAGCAGCTGCTATTTTAGGGGCTATTTTGGGGGGGGGGGGCATCAACTGTCTGCCGTTTGCCGATCGCAATAAGAGTCGAGTAGGCTCCTGTCCCTCAGGGGACCAAAGAATCCAGTTGCTCCAAAGATCGGTCCGCACGGGGTCGGCGAGTTTATCCTCGAGTGAGGAAAATCTTCCGACCCTAAAAGACCACAAAGAAAAAACAAATGCGTGAGGTTCGATTTGCCGAATGTTAAAAGTAGTGATTGTGACATAGTATTGAATAAAGAGAAACTAGATTTCGTTAATAAACTGTTTTCTTGGGGCCTTAAGTCAAGCGTGATGCTCGACTCAAGGCTGCAATGGGGTCATTATTTAACATCTCTTGCAGGAAAGCTAAGTTCAGCAGCATATGCTGTAATGTAAGAAAAATCTGTCAATTTACTAATGTAGATACCGCGAGGCTAGTCAATTTCAGTTACTTTCATAGTATCATGTCTTACGGTATTTCATTATGGGGACGCGCTGCAGACATCGAGTCTATTTTTATTCAGCAAAAAAGAGCCATCAGAGCAATGTATGGCCTCAGCATTAGCATCATGCACGTAAGGAAAAGTTAAAATATTTTCAGTAAAAGAGGTGAAAGACACAACTGTAGGACTAGAAATAGGGACACAATCGTTCAACCCAGTTTCAGACTGGCTAAAGTAGATTCATCGTTCATTGTTTAAAATGTTGCAATAAAATACCTCCCCACGTACTCCAGTTGAATGAAAGGAAGTTTAAAACTTGTATCAAACACACACAGGCATCCAAGCATATTATAAATTGGGGATTACATAGCTGACAAAAATGCTTGGCTCAACGGTGGTTCTGCTCCACAAGGGCGCATAAACTAATTGATTAGCATTCGAAAATATTGTTGGAGCTGCTGAAGATTGTAAAACTATCTCTGCACTATACAAATTCAATCTTTTAGTATTGTATAATTGCAAAGCACATGTGTGAGCACTATGTACATACTATAAAGCTACTATTTACTGGGAACGTCTTTCATTGACTTGAATGTGCCCTGGCGGGTGAGAGCATGTCACGCTCACTCATATGTCTGGCTGGTGGTGGCATGTGTTGGATCATTAAGTTCCCTTCAACTTGGTTGAGCTGAATGCTGCAGATCCATACGTCATGTTCGTGAACGGGCGCCGTCAGTGGGGACTGGTCATCTCTTGGGTGGCAGCCAGGATTTTTTTTTGTGTTGTATGTTTTTCATTACGGACGCCTTTAACTTGCACGTCTTTCTAAACCATTATCACATGTAAAATTTCAACATGACTGATGTAACTAATTTTTATATTTCAACAATATTATTAAAAGAGTGTCCATGTAGTTTCTTGCCCTTTCTTCTCCATTGGTACCTACTACGCTTTAGAATGGGAAACTAGCTTCATTTTTCTGACTGACCGACCCCTATTTCATTTCAAAAGTGCCTGTAAATGCTTTGAATTTGAGTTTAAGGATTTCGTGTTTTATTTGTAATTTTTTGTTAGTTTTCAACCATGGTCTGGCAGTTTGAGTAATTTATGCGGCCTATCCAAATGTGCTTTCTTTGGTACTGTTCGTCGAATCATTCTGTGTTGAGCAGCATGATTACTGACAAATGCGAGGACAGGTCCACTCACTCTGTGTGGTTATTTCCTCAAAGTACATCTACATAGTCTTCACATTATCTGACCAAGACTATGTCTGGACTTTAAAAGACACTGTGACCACTGAGATTGTTTCAGCCTTTCTTATCAGAGTAATTAGGAAACTACGATCTCATCTAATTTTTAAAATATGATTGACGTATAAAAGAGATTGTACAAACCTACTTACAGAAATAAAATCATTTATCATTTATCTTTTTTGCTTTAATTTGATTTTTTTAAATACATAAACCCGAAATTCTAATTTACATCACCTGAAAGATGTTTTCATTTGGCAAATGCGGTTACTGTTATAATCTCAACTTTAGTCGATGATTTTTTCAATTACAATTTTATAAGGAAATTTGTAAACGGCTGGTTGACACTTCCCGTGACCCAAGGGCTGGCTTTTCCTTGGCCCGAGGCTAAGCACTGCCATACAACGTGGCAACGCTTTCAGTCTCGTGGGTACATTACCAGTCAACAGCGGTGCGGATACATTTTTTGACGCTATTTTTAAATACTGAATCGTTTTTTTTTTTTGCTTAAATTACTGTATAATTGTTGGAAAAAGTGGTGGGATAATTAAGTAACCTCAAATAAAACAACTTCTTAATATAGGTTAATGTGTTATTCATTTCCTTTAGTGACTGATTGCGTAAGAATATAACCTAAACACTGTTTGTTTATACTTTCATCGGATAGCTTTGGAACACACTATATGCCCACGTAAGCACTGGCGTAAATATAGAGCTGCGGGAATAAGTATTCTGAACGCTCGGTTCAATACCGAGAGTTGAGAATCTAACAGAGTGAATCCAGGCGCGAGCGCGTCGACTAAACACTCTATTGGATTTTCAATTCTCAGCGCTAAGCAGGGCGTTGAAAAACCTGCGTGCGATAAAATCCTATACCGATATTTTTACGTCCTTGCGAATGTAGGTTTATATGTGTGCGTGCACCTGTTTTCATTCTTTGTATTAATTCTACCTTCTGTATCTATCTTAATTGTGCTCCAAATTCTAACTCATAATTTATTCTTATAATGTCCCTTAACCCGACAGCTTTTGGGTTAATTTGCTAAAGGTCTTGTGACTACAAACTCGTGTTCTGAATATTTAATTTAACATCTAAAACCTATTTAGATTCCTCCATCTTTAATCGTAATGTATGTGCGTTAATTGTGTGCCTTGATGTTTAGGAAGTGAGAATAATGTGGTTGATGGAGGTAGAATATTCTATCAAAAGTGGGTTTTCTTGCTTCTGCTGGGGCGTTTTTAGTTAAAGCCACTGGGAACATACATAATGGTTTTAAACAAAAGCGGTTGAGATGATGGCCAGGGTACATTTTCTATACATAAATAACAATGAAATTATGTGCGTTGGTAAGCGCATTACTTGAGACCTGCCGGACTGATTTGGCAACTTTTTTTTCAAGAACGTTTGTCATAAATGTCTGAATTACGTTTATGAAAAAAGGAAAATTAAAAAAAAAAACGAAAATTTTCTAAATCGGAAATAACTGAACGCCCTTTTTTCTATAGGCTATTTGTATTAAATTTGTACTAAAGGCACAATAACTTACGTATAAGTAAAAAAACGTCGTAATTTCTATTTATTTAACAAGTTATTCATTTATCCGAACAAGTTTGCAATATTTTTGCAATAATAAAAAGTACTGAAACGATAAATGACATTCATGGTTATGGATAAAGCAGCAGTGTTGCCAATACTTATTAATTTCGTTCACGAAATAATCGATCATGTTTTCATGGATTAAAAAAAACACATCCGTAATGCTTGATATACGATCTGTTATAACATATACGGTGTTATGTTTTTACTTTTGATATTAAATGGACAAACTATTTAATAGTTGATATTATAATAATGAATACATAGGATAATAACAAAAACGCTACCACACATTTTAATAATTATTCAATTCATGTTTAGCACAATAAAGATCAAATATGACAAAAACGTACTTTTCTTCAGAGGGGGTTTATTAGTGATTATAATTTTGTATGAAATTATGATTCGATTAAAAGTCGATATCGATTTTTTTGTTTTGCTAAGGTGGCAACATTGAGTTACGCTGGCCGGCTGTCAAGTCAAGACACAGTCAAGTGTCAAATCACAAAAATCTACAGAATCTACTTTCATTGTTTGCGGTTGCCTTACTGAGTTAATTCTTGCGGATTTGTTATTTAATCCATCAAATAAGCATATTTAATGGATTCCGACAATTATTTTAACCCTAACTTAAATATCCAATGATAGTAAAGCAATTACGTTAGTCAAGGTTAAAAACTATTTTATCTTAAAAACCCTAACATTTTTGTAAACCAATTCCTTGTCCAGTTAATTGTTTAAATTGCATATTATCCTATCCATATACTTTAAAATGTGTGCACTCGAGGCCGAAGTGTCTATGGACGGTGGGCATTCCCCTTTGGACAGGACAACGTCTGACCACGTTCAGTTAAGGTCATTTTTACTGTTTGATCCACTAATATAGATGTACTAAGTTATCATCATTATTCATAATTTTAGCCGAATGACGTCTTCTTCTGGACATAGGCCTCCTCAAGCATAGCGTATTCGTCTGGTTATGTGCTGCTCACATTCTGCGTATTTCTGCAGTCTTCACAAGGTCATTGGTCCACCTTGTGGGAGGCCTTCCAATGATACTAAGCCTTGCCCTACATAACCCTAAAAAACATATAATAACACACATTACTGAACTATCGAAAACAAAAAAAAAAAACCTGTTGACAACCAAATCTGTTCTTATAAGAGCAACATAAAGTTCGGTGTTATTGCGGGGTCAGTAAAAATTTGGTTAATAATTTAACGGTTAAATAGCGTGGCTAAAGCGGCTCACTTTAAAGGCAGCACTCTCGGTACGGCAATTATTAATGAGTCGATATTGGTTAGCGTACGGAGCTGCAAATTGATTTGGAGTAAGCTTTTGTGGTTTGAAAGGGTAGGTTGAGTTGACCTTCCACGGAGGGAAGTTTCTATTAATTTATATAAGTAATAATAATATAGGTAGTAGTAGTCTGTGGCCCCCTGACTGTTAAGTTGACGGTCAAACAAACTTTTCTCCTTGTATTTTAACATTGATTATAAACAATGCTTTCTTAAGTGTTTCAACACCATCTTTAAAGAACCCAAAATTGGCACCAGGATGCAAGCAGAAAATCAACTACTTATAACACGGAGAATAGTTCAATGCAGTCGCGAAGTCGGGCACGACGATTCATCCAAACTACACACCTTCAGGTTTGGCTCTCAGCACCGCTTAGCAGTTGCCGGAACCTGCTGCAAACGAGAGTCCAGTGATAACAGCCGCTGAAGTTGCGTCGAGTTCGAGTGAAGAATACTATTCGCTGCCGATGTCACCACCACCAGTACGTCGGTGTACAGCGCATGAAGTGGACAAAATTTCAATGAAAATGCCATGCGTGCGTACGTCTGTTTCTTAACTGGAAATCTCCAGGGCCGGACGGGCTGCACAACTTTTGGATAAAATGGTTCCAAGGTACGCACGTCCGCTTGGTATCCCAGGTCCAGTCAGACTTAGAGTCAGGGCCACTGTCCCAGTTCCAAACGGCAGGAATCCCCCAGTTCCTAACACCTGATCCATATATTAGGTAGTACTGCGGAGCCCAAAAATTATGGACCGATCACTTGTCTACAAAGTTCTTACATCCATTTTGAGAGCTAAAATAAACATACATATAGACACCAAATCCAACATATCACAAGGAGCTGCACCTCATTGACCATTACCATTACGACGAACCAACAGGTTGGTCGTTTCCGAAAGGATTTGCCGAAATGTTGGATATAGATTATAATAAGGACTATGACTCGGTGTCACATACGTGTACATTAATAGTAATAGTAATTTATTTCCCAAACTTCAGTAACGTTATGTACATTATTATTATATATATTGTGGTCTCGACCTTTGAACTGGGACATTCAGTATGATAGAGGTCGAGGTTTCCCCTGTAACTTATATCAGTATGAGAAGTTAGGACTAAATACAAATTACTGAAAAAAAAACAGAGATCAAGATCCTGATTAAAAAAAGAATTCACTGCAGTGAATATATACAGAGTATTTTTAAGCTGAAGTCTGACGTGATGCTGGGATATGGTGATAATGCTGAGCGTTTAAAAGGAGACTCCTGCCGAGCATGAGAGTAACAAGAAACTTTGTATTTTTTTTGTGACACGCAATATAGATTTTAGTACAGAATCACTTTTCTCTCTTAATCCATCCAAAGATTGTAAAAGATCGCCTTGCATTTCTACATTCAAATATGTCATTTTTATGGTGTAAATACGTAATAAAGAGTAGGTATTCTATATATCTATCTACTGAATACCGATAAGGATATCACATTAAAAGTACAGCAGTAAATTATACATACAAGTTGAAAGGTATAATAATTAAACAAGATAAAAAGTGTCTGTATGGATTGCCAAGCTATGTCTCATATGGAAACGCTTCCGTGTCACTACTAAATTTATCGACGGGGTCAGGCAGAAGTCTATGAAGGGAAAGCCCTATTCAATAAAAAATATTCAGTGTGTTTTAGATTAATCTTAAAAATCATAAATGTCACAGCGCGGTTTTTCGGAATTAATGAACCAACTTTATTTTTGATCCATGTCTCATATTTTAAACCCCAGCGATGAATTCAGTCGTGACACTTATTTTATTTGAATTACAGACACTCCGTTAAAATTCCTAGCTCCTCGTTACCCACGAACTGTAATGGATGCGTGATGAGCGTTTAGCCTTTATTGATTGAATCTCGAGCAAAATCTATTGTTTTGGATATCATATTCACTGTACGCCACTTATTTGTCATGACCACGCGAAGCTAATATTAATATTAGGTATTATCTGAATAACATAATCTGAGTAATTTATAACACCAAGCCCGTTTCCTCGAAGGGTTAGACAGAAAAATTACCTATGCACCCACATTTCACCAGTAAATGTATAAGTCCATCCATTCTGGATAGATAGATCAATTTCTAACAGAAATTTTCCAATAACACTTTGTTCAAACTGAGAGGTGATCTGGATTTAGGACTGGAAATTAGACTTTATACAAAAAATTATATCTTATGAATCATCAACACAACTCTCTCACGACGTCACTTCATGAAAAATGTGTTATGTGTTTACTTATTATGATTAATTAAATTCTAAGGGCTTAGTTCAGCAGCAATATGCTGTCAGAAAAAACAATCTACTGATGCAAATACCGCGAGGCTGGTCTATTTTAGTTACTTTCGTAGTATCATGTCTTACGGTATTTTATTTTGGGGACGGGCTGCAGACACTGAGTCTATTTTTATTTTGCAGAAAAGAGCCATTAGAGTCACATATAATCTCCACAGGCGCGATTCTCTGATTACATCTTTACAGTAAAAGAGGTGAAAGACATAATAATAGTAATAGCCCCCACGTACTTCAACTGAGTGAGACGAAATTCAAATCTTATATAAGACGCACACTATGCGGGCAGGCAAATAATAAGTTAGGGGATTACATCGCTGATAAAAATGCCTGGCTGGTCCTGCTCCACAATCACAAATAATTAATTAACATTTGTAAATACTGTTAGAGCTGCTGAAGATTGTAAGAACTTCTTTGCATTGTTTAAACTCAATCTCTTTTGTATTACTTAGATGCACAGGTGTGAGTACTATGCCCTACTATAACCGTTTACCGGGTAACATGTCTTTTATTGACTTGAATGTTCCCTGGCGGCTGATAGTGTGTCATGCACACTCAAATCTATCACTGACAGAGGCGCGTGTGTAGGATCATTTAGCTCCCTTCAAATTGGTTGAGTTGAATGGTGCTGATCCACCATGCCGGGCGCCGTCAGTTTGCTCTGGTAGTCTCTTAGCTGCCACGGCATATTTAAATAATTAAATTTTACCATGATTTCATTCTTTTTGCTGCACTTCAGACGCTTTTAACGTGTACGTCTTTTTTACATGGTTCTCACATATAAGATTAGCATTAATGATGTAACTAATATTTTTGTTACAATGTTATTAAAAAAAGTGTCCATGGAGTTTCTTGTTCGTTCTTCTCCATAGGTACCTACTACGCTTTGGAATGGGCTACTAGCTTCATATTTCTGATTTACCTGACTTCTTGATAATTCAAAAGTGCCCGTAAATGGTTTCATTGAAATAAATGCTTCGAGTTGCAAAAAAATGCAAAAGAGAAGATTTTTTTATTTTTCAAGCTTAAGTTATATTAATTAAAAAATAATGGTATGTTGGCATGCATTATTATACTACATTACATAAAAATACGTTTAAAAATCACATTCTCAACACTTGGCACACTCTAAATTCGGGCCAAAGTTTTTGTTTCCTTAATATTATATTATGAACAATACACCTTACTTTACTACAATAGATCAAGAAACAACTTTTTTTTTACTGTGACGCTTACTAGTGTCGTCGAATGGAACTATAATATGTTGTATGTGCAAGAAAACGTTTATTTATGTTCAATGCCTATTTCTATATCCTAGGATTATGCTCCAGACCCTCAGCCGAGTAGGACGTCTTTTCAACATGTGGGGCGAGTTGTGTGCCTGTGCTGCATCTGTGTCGAAATTAAAATAATTTAAAACCGTCCAAAAGTGGAATACTTGCATTCCTGATTCCCAGACTGCGGTTGAGAAAACTACCCCGAGCTAGCTAACCTGGTGAAATCGTTCCTTATTTTGAGGAATTTGCCTTCGAAGCTGTGTATGTAAACTCTTAGGTACGCGCTGCCCCTGAACAGTTGTCTAACCGAAATCGCGCTATTTCTCCGCTTTCACCATTACACGTATTATTTTAGAAATTATGTATTAAAGCTCTACAAACCCTATGATGTCATTGAATATGAAATTAAAATTGAAGCATTGTTTTAAAAAAAACTGTATTTTGTAGCAAAAAGCTTACAAAAATGTGCTTCAGGTAGACACCCCGACGGTAACAAAATAAAAAGGTTTGTCACAAATGGTCGGTCCCAGTGCTAAGTGTTAAGTTCGAAAGTACTGCATAAACATTTAGTGATCGAATGAGTTTTTTTGTTCCGTCTTGGTAGAATGTGGATGCCGCGCCGCGACGAAGCCGCGCGGTACACTCAGCCTGCGCGTGCTGACCGCGGGCAATGGGTGTTGGGTTCGATTCCCAACATGCTGCCCGGATTGAATTGTAGACTTCTTCAGCTGTGAGTAAGGCAGGTAGCCATTTCTCATAACTTGCAATGATAAAAAAATGCAAATGATAAAGTAATAGTAGGATAATAATGATAAGAAGTTAAAAACAGTACAGTGAATTCCGGAAATTATCGAAGAGCGGATAAGTAATCTTTAATAGGTAACACAGCAGTAAGTTGACATGGGCACGCTACAATAGCGGCGCTAAGTCCCCTCTTTGAGGAGTGGTTCGAGAGGCGCCACGGCGTCCTCACCTTCCGCCTGACACAGGTCCTCACCGGACACGGTAGTTTCGGGAGTTTCCTGTTTCGCATAAGGCGGGAGGAAACGCCCGGGTGTCACGAAGGAGGAGGCGGAGCGGGTGAGAGAGAGAGCAGTGCGCCCTCACGCCCCCACTAGCCCTAGCCGCCGCAGGAGACTCGCCTGCAGATTCCCGGCCACCGTAGGCGCGGGCTTGCGGATGGCGAGCAATGGGTAGCTCGCCGTCCGGTAAGGACCAGGCCCGGGTCGACGGCGCGTTGTGTTCCACGCGCGCCTCAAAGAGATGTCAGCACAAAGTGACGGGGTCCGATAGGGCCGACGCCTCAGGGTCGCGGGTTATTCTACAGAGAAAACCGTGGCCCTGGCACAAGCAACTGAAGGAACACGGGTGGGTTTTAGTCAGTAAAAGTCTGACACGCCCTCCCGCTCCACCCAGAGCGGGAGAAGTCATTTGATGATTTACCACCCAAAAAAAAAAAAAAAAAAGCAGTAAGTTGACATATGATATGACAGGCCTGGGTTGAATTGCAGATAAAATTGCCAAAATGATTGAATAAAACTGCAATCTCTGCTTCTACTGTGTAAAAAATGCTACAATACAAAAATGAATATCTTGTAACACAAGTAATAAGTATGTAAATTACCACCAACACATGTTATTGGAGTTAAAATAGGGATAAGGAAAAGAGGTTATTTTAAAACTATGATATCTTACGCATATTAGTAAGTTGCTAAAAAATGGTGAGCTTAGATTTCATACAGCTGCGTTTATTAACGATTTCTTTCAACATTTTCGTTAGCCATAGCGATGATGAGTTATGATTATGAATGACTAGGTGCAATTAAGGAACAGCTGATGCGAAGACAACAGGGAAGCACATCGCCGAGTTATCAGCTGTTATAGTGATGTGAAGGAATTGCGTGAACAGGTGGATTATCTAACCGTTATATTTTGGCTTTATGAGAATAGAAGTGATTTTATAAAAACATAAGGCTATTAATAAGAATTATTGCCACTAAAAGACTTGAAGATAAATGAAAACATTCACTTAAATGTTGATAATTAAACATATGAAATAAGACTAAGTAAACGAATAAATAAGGAATAACTTGGAACAAACTCACAAAATGTCTAAACCATCCACTGGATAAACGATGATCTGCAGTTTTCGTCCTTCTTTGCCCGTGACGACGACTCGAACATTCGACGGATCCGAAGTCCGACACCGGTCGACGTCTGGATAACTTCGTCCTCTGGGCGTGTGCAGTTCTACTCGAAGTTTCTTCAACATGGTATTGATGATCCCTGCTGGTACTGTCCCCGCTGAATACCGCATCTGAAGAGCCTCGACTTCGAAGTTTTTTGTCTTTACGAGACCGTTACTTTTGAAATTAAGACGACGACATCCCTGAAGGACCAATGTTAGCGCGGGGAGCATCTAAAGAGTGACTCCTGTAATTTAGGCAAAGGTTTAATGCCGTGCTTATAACAATAATAAAACTGTTCTTGACAAACAGCTAATAATTAAACTAAAGTAAGAGGAGTATCGTTCGTTTTATTTTCGACAAGCGATTCAATTATTGGAAGAACAAGGTGGACGATCAAGAATGCTGCTAATGAGATATACAAAAACCAGAAACGGTTAGTAGCGAGACCTCAGACGAAGATATTGAAAAGTGTGAAAACAGCAACATTTAAAACAGCAGAGCAGTGATATAGTAAACAACCGAGAAACCAGTTGAACCCGGCTAGAAGATTCACTGATGAAGCTCGACCTGAATCAACCCAGCTGCGACGTCGTTAAAAGATGCCCGGGCTCCCATAGACAAATATCACTCGCCTCTCCAGTAGTCCAACGCTTACGCTAGAGTGCATACTCCGTAGGCTATTAATCCTTCCTATCCTAAGATAACGTCTTCACTACCATTACTGTGGCTTAGTTTCACATAGTTTCTAAGAAGCTAACCAGGCATTTGGCCAATTAGCCCCTGTTCAAAAATTTTTCGCTTTTGTGTTTTTCCTTCCTTCTCCGTCATCAGACCCTCGGTGACAGGCACACCCCAGCTAGGTCTAAAACTCTCATCAAATTGAATGATAAAGCCAACACGTGTTACGAATTCATGTCTGCCATCTCGTATTTTGATTTCGCCACCAAATTTCTTTGATGATTAACAACCAAAATTATACCTATTTCGAAAATTGAACTCGATACTCTCTGGATTTACCATTCGGATTTGAAAACATAAAATTTTGCAATTCATAGTCAAATTCTCGAGGAAGGTATTTTAATATCACGCTACGATCGAGCAAAAATAAAACTAACGTCAGAAAGAAAGCAAAGCGAATACGAAGAACTAGCGCGGGCAGAGAATGCGATGCTAAACAAAAGAAAAACATGCCGTCAAAGTCGTGGGAAGAATCTAGTAGTAAATAATCATTAACTATAAATAAATAAATAATCCCGCAAACGTTGTTTTGCTTCTTTTTTTATAGTTTACGTACTATTCTCAGACCTACTGAATACACACTCAAAATTTCATAAGAATCGGTAGTGCCGTTACGAAGGAGTATTGTTACAAACACTATGACACTAAAAGTTTTTATATTAGCATTGAAAAATTAAAATGATGTGATGACGTATAACAGTCACTGATAAGATCGAGACACAAATAATAAAAAATGTGCGAAAACTGTAGAAAGAGTGAGAGAAAGGAGGCCGGCTTCGTTCTCATCCCTACTCCAGTGTTGAAGATTACTTTAAATTTGATCGAACAGAATAATATAAAAATCGCAATTAAAAAACAAGGGTTGATCGTAGATGACTGAAAAATTGAAGTTGTATATATTTTTCAATGCTAAATCAAATATGAAATAAAAAATATTTAAAAAAAAAAAAAAAAAAAAATTAAGGGGGGTGTACCCTTATCATTAAACCTACCCGATATGCACACAAAACTTTTCGCCGGCCAGCCGTTTCGCCTCCGAAACGGCTGGACCGATTTGTGTGAAGTTTGGTAACAAACATTGCGACATGAGAAATCAATATTTTAGTAGATATACCGTATATTTTGTGTATATAATTTGAAAGTAACTCTGTCTATATGTTACCTTTTCGCGCCAAAACTAGCTGCCAAAAAATTGGCAAAGAGACAGTAGCAATGGATTTCATTATGACAGCTTAACAAAACTAATTGCGTTATTTCCGACGCGGGCAAAAGCTAATACTGAATAAACTTGTTTTCCACTATGTGGTGGAGCGACAATTAAAACAAGAAAAAAAAACGCTATTACGAAATACCAAGACTAAGATCACTCAAGAATATGCTTCCCTCAAAGCATTAAATCCTCCGGTACAATCAGAAGCCTGTCATCCAAATCACGGTAGGTTCTCAGCCAACCTGCCTATCAGCATGTATATTAATTTGTCGGTAGCACAAAATGTATGGGTGCAGAAGGTTGACTCCATCTGTACGTCTTTCTACCCACCACCTATTGACAAAACATTAATATCTACCGTAAATTTCACATGCAATAGCCCCGTAATACATATGGCATGGCATAATGAAAGGTCCAACTTGACGGATTACCCTATTGATATTTCCTCCATGAGTTTCGTTTCATCCCCCTATTTAAACAGTGCGAAAAGTGCACGTCTATGTAGCTCAAATTGGTTTGTTTTGCAGATTTAGGTCTACTAGACACACTTATTTTTGCTCCTTTGTCTCTATTATTCATTTACATCAATGCGATGCATACCTGTTACTTTCAGACGTTTGGTTTCCAGACTGGAGCAGGCCGGGGCTGCCTTGAAGCGGCTCCTGTCCAATGTGGGGTCCAAACGCCTCCGGCCAGAGGCTCTACGCAGGGGTCGTCGGATTGTGGCGACAAATCCCCTCTTTGAGGAGTGGTTGGAGAGGCGCCTTGGCATACTCACCTTCTGCCTGACACAGGTCCTTACAAAACAGGGTTGTTTCGAGAATTTTCTGTTTCTCATAAGGCATAAGGCGGGAGGAAACTCCCGGGTTCACCAATACGTGGATAACCCGGAGGACACGGTGAAGCATACGGTGGAGGTCTTCCTGGCTTGGGCGGAGCACCGCCGAGTCCTCGCGGAGGTGATCGGTGGCGGGGATATCTCGCGTCCGGCCCTGATCAGGTCATAGTACGAAGCGAGAGTAAATGGGAAGCCATCACCTCCTTCTGCAAAGCAGCAATGCTCGCAAAGGAGGAGGCAGAGCGCGTAAGGCAGAAGCAATCCTTGCGTCCTCATTCACCTAGTCGCCGCAGGAGACACCCTGGGCGTTGGGAATCGCCAGCAGATTCCTGGCCACCGTAGTAGAGGGCTTGCGGACGGCAGTGGGTAGCTCGCCATCCGGTAAGGACCAGGCCCGGGTCGACGACGCGTTGTGTTCCACGTGCGCCTCTAAGAGATGTCAGCACCATGCAAAACTGAACTTTCCCACGTAAACATTTTAAATTTTCAAAATTCCTATTTGTTTTAATAATACGAAGGAAATACCTAAATTAGCGCGCGAACTGTCCATTCTAGGTTCTGTGCTCTGCTATTCTATTTAGCGCCAGAAGTTCGGTACGCCCTAAAGTTAGTTTGACTTCTCCCTAAGCACGAGTCTAAGTGTAGGCCTGTTTTCACTCGTAGTATGGAGCTAACCTTCTGTACTTATGTATTTTGTGGTAATAGCGTGGGCTTTGAAAAGCGTTCCGTAGTAATAAGGCATCAGGTGGCATTCTAGCCAAGGTTGGTAAGGGTTTAGACATGTTTTAAGTTGTCATAGTGAATCTATAGTGTGTTTGGTTTAAATGTTTATTTCAATCTGTTTAAATAAAATAAAGTCGGGTTACACCATTTACAACTCAAGAACAGCTGTACCGATTTTAATCATATCTCTGTCTTTAGTATCGATCAGAGAAAAGACCAAGACCAGATTGCACCATGCGTTTTGCGCTGAATATATCTATCTAAAACATCATTCTGTCTCTGGCATCTTCTAACGATGCGATGGACAGAAACAAAGCGATATTTTAAATATGTTTAGCACTATAGTATTTTCATCTCACAAAGCGACGTGCGCTTTACTTGTGGTAACTAAGTGTACAAAACAAACACGTTAAGAACGTGTGCGTGAAGACGAGTAAAGTCAGCACATAACACACAGACAGACTTTCGACTTCGCCATTGTCTCGGGCAGTACCGAGATCTCCTACACTTACACACACATTCACAGCGTGTTGGTTCAATTGGTAACTCCAAGTAAAGCGCGCGTCGCTGCTCATCTGTTGTGCAAGCGGGCCCTAGGCTAAAACTTCTTCTAAAACTTTTGCTGCTCAAGTTTCGCTCATTTTATTATTGTTTGGTTTCGAGGGGCAATTCTCGTAATTTTAAGAACGTTTACATTAAAATCTTAGTCTCAATCGGTCACCTCTAAATTATCTATATACATATTTGACAAGTTTTGACATTTATTGTCGCTGGATGAACGTTTTGAATTACGGGAATTGGCACGTTTGGAGTCGTATTGCTGTGAACTCGCGGTACGACTGTATGTGTTTAAACGACACACACCACAAAGATCGAAGTTTTTCACGGCACACACTGACGTATCGTCACGTACTCGCATCGCACTACACGAAACAAAAATATATTTCCTTAGCTTTTGTTAGACACGCATCATGCGCGTGAACTGGCCAGTTTATGGCATTGTACAAATTCGCGTTAATCTAAAATGTGCTGGTAACTGTTTGGAGTTCGAATCAATGTGTGGCTGTTTATCGTTTTTTTTTCCAATTTTTTTTTTACAAGAAGTTAATTATTAGATGGTATATTATAATTTAACTATTTATGTGATTTTTTATTTTTCTTTTCGGTGTTGGAAGGTGGAAATAAGAAAGTCGTGAAATTTTATTGTGACGTCACATTCCTACCTAGAAAAAAGGAGTTTTCTTGGAACCGTTCATAAGATTTTTTGTTGTATACCCACTCATTCAATTCAAAATAAAATATCATGGAAAGGATATTCTAAAAACATAAATATAATAGTTGATACGCCATTATTATAGGTATAGGTAATCAGCAGAGTTTATGGAAAACTAATATTTGATTTAGACTTTATGCTTTTTTTTATGTAACGTCGTATTAATATTGGGGTTATAGCTTATGAGTTCATTTTCTTGACGAAAAGAATATTGAAACTAATTCTCAATTTAAGATCATTAAATAATTAAGTACGGATACGCTAATATTAGTAAATTTTTTGATACACCGTCTAATAATTGAAACAAAACATCTAGTTATTCGTATTTTGTATAAACGTTTGCGCATGGACCACATATTTCAGTTCCTCTTAAATTTTCCCACACCTCCATGCAATGGGTTTTAAATTGCTGTAAAGATACTCGTAGATAGAACACTGTTTATTATGTACACCTTAAAAATTACAGACATAAATGTAGAAATGCTGCTGCTGCTGTATACACCTCTCATCCTGTGACCTTTGCACCGTCAAACCCCATAAATTTTCTATAGGATTGAGGTCGGGTGATCGCGCAGGCTATGGAAAAACAAATATCTCCGGGTGATTGTGATGCTCCCCGGTGAGGCCAATTGTACTGGACAAATGTTAATTGTGTCAACTCATGAGCTGGGTAAATGTTGCGCACCGTAGGTAGCACAGCATCGTCTAATAAATCTACATAAGTAGAACTCATGGCGCGTGGACGAATAAAAACAAGTTCTCCTGGCCCTGCTGCACTGACCCATCTCCACATATTAATCGTAATTCGACCTGTTTTTTTTTTGGGTGGGAAATCATCAAATGACTTCTCCCGCTCTGGGTGGAGCGGGAGGGCGTGTCAGACTTTTACTGACTAAAATCCACCCGTGTTCCTTCAATTGCCTGTTCCAGGGCCACGGTTACTCTTTCGAATTACCCGCGACCCTGAGGCGTCGGCCTTATCGGACCCCGTCATTTTGTGCTGACATCTCTTTGAAGCGCGGAGCACGACGCGCCGTCGACCCGGGCCTGGTCCCTACCGGACGGAGAGCTACCCATTGCTCGCCATCCGCAAGCCCGCACCTACGGTGGCCGGGAATCTGCTTGCGATTCCCGACGCCCAGGGCGTCTCCTGCGGCGACTAGGGGCGTGAGGGCACAAGACTCTCTCCCTCACGAGCTCCGCCTCCTCCTTCGCAAGCATTACTGCTTCGCAGAAGGAAGTGACGGCTTTCCATTCCCTCTCGCTCAGTACCATGGCTGGACCAGGGCCGGACGCGAGACATCGCCGCCGCCGATCGCCTCCGCGAGGACACTCCGGTGCTCCGCCCAAGCTGGGCAGACCTCCACCGTATGCTCCACCGTGTCCTCCGGGCGATCCACGCAATGGTGACATCCGGGCGTTTCCTTCCGCCTTATTCGAAACAGGAACCTCTCGAAACAACCGTGTCCTGTGAGGACCTGTGTCAGGCGGAAGGTGAGGACACCGTGGCGCCTCTCCAACCACTCCTCAATGAGGGGACTTACCGCCGCTATTGTGGCGTGCCCAATCGTAATTCGACCTGAGTCTGGATAATGGATTACGTTTTTATCACACCAGCGAGTGTTATCCTTGCGCCATATATAATCACAACTTTTTTTTTGGGATTGGCATCTCGCAGGTAAATCCATGAGGTTGTCCTCTGGTTAAGCGGACTTGCCTGTGGTTGCCCAAATAAATTAAGGCCTCCAGCCAGGACTTAAAAACTAAGCGACTACACGCTAAGGGCACCTCCTGTGGGGTACGAACCTCGGCTTAGGGCATCGCTGGAATAGGGCAGCAAGGGACTAACTGGATCAGGATTTGAGTGATTTTGGGGCGAATTTAAAGCTATAGGCCCAGCGGCGCGGGCTGGCTCGAGCAAGGGTCGGGAGGGTATAAAGCCTACCCTTTTGACTACACTTAAATGTCTTTTCATCTGAAAATATAGTAGTAAAACGGGGTGAATAGGGATGCAGGGGTGAATCGAAACAAAACATTAAAAAGGAAGGTGGAGGAGGAAGGATTGGTCTAGTGGTCGCAATCGCTACTGCTGAGCATGAGGTCCTGGGTTCGATTCCCAGGTCGGGCAACGTGTTATTGGATTTTTCTATCTGGAATTTCTCAGTAGCAGCCCGAAGTTTGGATTTGTGCCCGGTAGATGGCAATAGGCTCGCCCCCTATTACATGGGACTTAAACATAACTGGCGAAATGTGGGTGTACTATAGGTACACCTCTGCCCAACCCTTCGGGGAAATAAGGCGTGATGTTATGTTATGTAATATAGTTTGTTGCCGGCCGTCGGCTAAACGACGGACGGCCTTCCACTTCGCTGTCGACTAGCTAGAAATGAAATTAAATGAAATTTATTATTAAACATAGTCAGATTTTTTACAATTTCTTAACAATTCGCTATAACTAGCATGCAAAATTATTGTTGCATTAATTATTAAATTAATCTAATAAAAAATCGTACATTTATCGAAAAATTAAAAATTAAATTTAATGTCAAGTACCTATTTGTCCCGTTATCATATTATATAAGTTAGTGTGAATATTTAAAGTTTAAAAACTCATTCAAAGAATAAAACGTTTTTTCTATAAGCCATTTGAATAACGCTATTTTAAAACGATGATTGGCAATAAGATTTTGGTAGTTTATTAAATATCCCTATAAACCATTGGTAAGCAACTTCTGTGATATAGAAGGCTTTTCATTGATGGAATAATTAATCTATCAGGATGTCTTGTCTTTGGGCACGCCACAATAGCGGCGGTAAGTCCCCTCTTTGAGGAGTGGTTGGAGAGGCGCCACGGCGTCCTCACCTTCTGCCTGACACAGGTCCACACCGGACACGGTTGTTTTGGGAGGTTCCTGTTTCGCATAAGGAAAGGGGCAGTCCGCTCTGGACGCGATCATTTTCAGAATGTTGTTGTCACTTGTAACGAAACATTTAGCCGACTGGCGAACGTGGTTACATGTTAATGTAATTTTAAAATATCAAATACAAAAAGTATATAGAAAAAGAAATTAAGAATTAGAAATTAAATCGATTAGTAGTAGCTTGCGTAGGCCGCTCCTCCAGCCCGCAGTCTGACACGAGGGAGCTCATGGTCGCGATGCAGCTCGAGGTTGAAGCAGCTCGCGTCGGCTGCTCCTCCGGCCCGAAGTCTGTTGAGTGGGAGCTCGCAGCAGCCACTCCACCAGCCCGCAGCCCGATGTGAGGGTGCTCGTGTAGGTTGTTCTTAGACAGGGAGGAAAACCGCGTGGTGCTCAGTCTTAGAAATAAATAAAAATGATTGATAATAGTGGGAACGTTAGGACTTCTCGTCTCACGCCAAGTTATTTATTCCCTCCAAGGCGTTTCGAACTCCTCACGTAGACGCATGTCGGAGGGCCGGAGGTGATCAAATGAGTCGAACACCTTCAGGCGGCGGCGTCTTATGCCACGTTTTCAGATCTCTCAAATATGTCTCGAACTCCTCTTGAAGACGCAAGTGGGAGGGTCGGAGGTGATTGAGTGAGTCAAACACTTACACGCACACAAGATGTTAATAATAAATAAATTCACTGAGTTACAAAATGTTTATATTTAAGAAGTATATGTAGAAATACATTGACTGGTGAGTATCGAGCAAAAGAAAAGAAAAGAAACCTGGTAAAAACTAACGGTTGCCTTTTATAGCCCCTGGCCAACTTTCTAAAAGTGACTTTTTTAGTTTTAAATCCATATACTTCTTAATTGGTTATCGGCCAGGAACAATAAAGACGGCTTACAGTGAAAACCTGGCTTTACACTAGTTTTATGATAGCTTTACAAAAAATAGACGACCTCTTAGCTCTATACCATAGAAAAAGAAAAACTGACAGATGACAATGTTAGATACATAATGTCACAACATTCAATAAAAGGAAAATACTAGGAGATCACATGAAATGAGATAATTGGATGTGGAAAATATACAGAGGTAACTAAAGGTTTTCTTTTCAGCAGTACAACAATTATCAGTTATACAAATGTAAGTTAAATGAGTGTCATACAATTTTCATAAAGACTTAAGTACTTATTGAATCATAAAAAGAATTGCTATGCACAACAGCTCCTCAGGTGTTAAATAGATAATAAGATGTGATTTTGGTGTAACAAAGTACCACACACTAACATGCAGGCGCTGTAGTATGGAGGCCGCTTTCTTTCGCATGATGGCATGAAAACCAACTGTGCGAGCCTATGCGAACATTCCGGAAGCGCTACAACGCCATGGCAGTCCCAACAGCATCCTAAAAGCATTATTAAATTGAACTCGCAGGACGTTGTAGGCTCGGCGCGTGTATGACACCCACAGGCCACTCGCATAAAATGATTGACAGAACGCCTTAAAAAGGGTTACTTTGACGTCTGTAGTACAACGAGCGAACATGCGGCCAAGCATATTGCTCCTCACAGACAACGCCCTGCGCTCCCTCTCTATATCTGCGTCATCTCTTAGGTCACTCGTGACAATGTGGCCAAGGTACCTAAAACTATCGACAACCATAAGTGTTATGCCGTTTAGACTAATGGGTGGTACACTTTGCGGCTGCTGCTTAGTTGCTTTAAATACAAGAAATTCACTTTTCTTCGAGTTGTATATTAGCCCATGCTCCTCCGCATAGGCCTCGCAGGTCGATAACAACTTCTTCAACCCACCTATCGATGGACTGAGAAGCACCATATCGTCTGCTTTCATGTTGTAGTTGTAATTATGCAGTATTTTCTGCAACTCAGTCAATACTTTACCCACCTTAGGTGAATCGATATTGAAATCGCCAGTTATATATAGTTATATATTTTCAGTTGTATTCTGCGTCTTAGTTTTGTTATTAAGTACTCTAATTTGCGAAAAAAAAATGTCAGGATTTGATCTTAGAATTCGATTAATACGAGTACATACACTTCAGTTCCAAAGCATTCGAACGAACGTTCAATGCACAATTCGTTCAGTAATGGAACTTTTTTAGTTTCTATATAATGTTAACACAATATACCAACCTCGCCTCGTTGGCTTGGTCTGGAGTCGAAATCAGCTAGCTTAAATTCTTTCTAAGATAAGTTAGATTACTCTCCTGATCTGCGAAAAGTTTCAGATAGGCATATTATGTCTACATATATATTTTTATTTTAAAAGTTCGCAAAGATAAATTTGAAGAATGTCTACTTTAGTAAGTGCCCCTGCTATGTTTTGATGCAGTATAGTTAGGTAGGAGGTTTCAGATTCACCTTGACTATTAAAAATAACCGGTATATCTGAATTTGTTGATTTATTTGAAATGGGAGGCGACTGATACATATTATACGTATCCTTAGTTAATAATGGTTTAGACTTCTTTATCCGGGAAAAGTTGTTTTTTTTTTAAAAGAAGTACCTTGGTTTCCGCCGTTGTTCCGTGCCAAATTATTGCCGACGTCGTATTTAAAAAATTGCGGATTGGCATGTAAATTATAATAACTAATGAATTTTTCCCTACAGTCCATAGTCAATTATATAATTCAATGTCTCCCGTAATAAGTCCCCTGAAACACCATTAACGTTTATGAAATGGCAGTTCGGAAAACTGTAAGATATTAATTTAAACTGTTGGTTTAACATACGTTCATTCCGGTCAAACTCAAACTCAAATAATTTATTTCAAATAAAACCAATTACAGGCACTTTTGAATTGTCAAGGTCGGTCGATCAGAAAAATGAAGCTAGTTGCCTATTCCAAAGCGTAGTAGGTACCTATGGAGAAGAACGGGCAAGAAACTTCACGGACACTCTTTTACATCAAATTATCAAATTATGTTTACTTACATTAAATTGGTTGCATCATTCATGTTGAAATTATGCATGTGAGAACTATGCAGAACGTTAAATGCGTCCGAAATATAAAGTTGATTAAAATTCAAAAATAAAATTTAATTAAAATACACCATGGCAGCTAAGAGATGACCAGTCGCAAAGACGGCGCCCGTTCACGAACATGACGCATGGATAAGCACCATTCAACTCAACCATTTTGAATGGAGCTAAATGATATAACACACGCGCCACCTTCAGCAAAACATTAGAGTGAGCGTGACATGCACTCAGCCGCCAGGCACATTCAAGTCAATGAAAGACGTCGTTTTCCTAAAGTTATGTTAGAGTCCATTATGATAGGAGTTTGGCACTATGGCACTCCTCAATGCTGGTGGGCAGCTTGCTCTCATCCTCAGGCTTTGAGTTTGCCTTTTCTTCTGTGCTGTATGCACGGACTTTGTGTGAGCTGTATATATTTGCTCGAAGGGTCCTCATTGATGATCCAGAAACATATTTTGAAAGAAAAGGACTACCCTTGTCCTCATATCTTTTAACACAGAGACTTACAGTATTTCTCAAAAAAAAAAGAGAAATTAGGCAGCTATAACAAAATAGTAAAGTGACTCCATTTTATATAATAATATTAATTTAATATAACAGTGTTATAATTATTGAATATTTAAAATCTGCATTGATGAATCCAATATTAAACACTTATTATTTATCTTTTAGGCCTCGGGTTAGATTAAAAAAAAAACAGGAGTCACCAAATAACCTTAAGTGTACATTTAAAATATAAGTTTCAGTTGCTATTCATAAATATAATTAATACTCACATTCAGTACGGTTTCAATAGATATTTGTGTTCTGTTAAGAACACTTTTATTCAGTGTAGTAATAGTCGCCCTCGCCTCAATGTTAATATTTGCCTGCATTTTGAGAATAAATACAATACCGCTATTTACTAAACCACACGTCACTAACCAACAACTACAATCAATCGACAACGTTCATTCCTATCAAGTAAAAAATTCGTAAAACTCATGTCTGACACAGAAATCTAAATTCTGTATTTAGTTTTCTATGATCTACCTTTTTTACTTTACGAAATGTGTGAACAAACCGAGCAAGATAATTAATATTATATTTCTATCACATTACTTCCAATCGAGTAAAAACTTACAAAAAGTCTATGAATACTGCGTGAAATTTGAACTCTCATTTATCTGAACGCGTTCGGCCATCTTGACTCATGTTATAACGCTGAAATTATGAACGACAACACTTGTTGACGATAATGATTATGCGTGTGTCTCTTGGAAATAGAAGGTCGTAAGTAAACTAAACGTCAAGTTATTGCTTTGTGAGATTGCATAAGGACTTTTGGTCGCCACTGTACCTACACTATGTTCGATACGCAGGTTTGCAACCAAAGACATTAACATTTACCGATACCTACATGAAAAATAAAAATGCATCAGAAGTGATATTGGCATTGAAACAAATTGTGAACTACTGTACCGATTACAAATCTGCCACGAGAAAACATGCCAATATCTTAAAGAAAAATATTCTTAAAAGCATTCATGACAGCACTCAATTCAATAGGATCAATCGTCTAAAAAGTTTAATTAGAGTTTGATTTCACCGTTACACAATGGGTCACCGTTTAAAACCTGGCACCAAAGATTACTTTTGTATCTCGATCAATAGGCATGATATTAGAATTTCACTAATATTAAGAAGAAATCTTAATAAACGGCGTAGTTTTTTATTTTGAAGTACATTAGGCCGCTCGTCAGTGACTTTTGACTTTGAACTGGCCTAGAGTATTATAGAGTTTCAATAAAATAAGCGCCCAGCTTACCACCACACACATCAAATTCCACGCATCGTGGAGACGAGGTACGAGGGTGCAGTTACTGGAGTCGCACTACAACGTCAACTTCAAGGCTTTCGTGGTGCGCGTACAGAATTGTAATTTGTTCGTCGTCATGGAAGAAGTCTTTTGGCGTCAGGACGTGGAGTTCCGTCGCTTCCGCCGACAAGTACCACAGGACGAAGTGAGACTAAGAAGATCTACTAAAATAGTTTTAAGGTATATTTATTACAAGTTTTGTTTTATCCTTTACACAGGGTGGATTTTTTTAAACTCACCTGGAAGGAAAGTACACTAAATACTGGCGATATCATATTTTACTCAAAGGAATGTTCGTTTTATTTTTTTAAAGAAACAAATCTGTGTTTAAAGATTGACGAACATCCGCTTGTCATACAAAAATAACGCCCAGCGCTTTAATGGCATTAATTGATAGGGTCAATCATAAGTATCGAATCTCTCTTTACAAACATGATAGATTAAACGAAAGGAAAACCAGTTCTGACGTTTATGTCATATGTCCATCATCTGACGTTTATGGGGATATGCTCAAAATCAAATTTACCAAAAATCCTATGCAACTGGAAACGAGTTAAGAATTGAGGTTCGCACTACGATTTTCAAAATTAATCTACTCGCTATTAAAAGTTACTGGAAGTTAATTAATTAAAAAGAATAAATTTGTGTATCCAATAAAGTTGAAGCTCATTTCAAGCTAGTTAATTTGTAAGTTTAACCTTCTATTTCGTTCAATAAAAATAATTTAAGATTTTAAAATTTTCTGTTAATTTAATTTGTCGTGTTTGTTAGAGAGATTTGATCCTTATAATTTCACCTATCGATTGATGCCACAAAAGTAGAAACTGTTATTTTTTCGGATTTTCGCCGGTTCGATTCCCGAGTGTGGCAAGCGAAGTTATGAAAACCTTTGAACGCAGATTTAATAAAATAAAGGAATGCTTCCTATGGGTAAACTTTGCTATCTCTTTTGTATTAAGAGTACTTTCCCTCCAGGTGAGTAATAACCACCCTGTATAAGGTAAATGCAGCTATTAACGACCCATCGAAAATCTGCTGCTATTACCGATCCATTCCATTAATTTGCAATTTTTACGTAACTGGAACGATTTATGCTGAATACACTTGACGAAACACGCATGTTTGTTCATTGAGCATCGCAAAAACTTACGTTAGTATGCATGGCATCCAGGGAGCTTGCCGGCTGTTTGGTACAAGTCCTTGTTCCTATAGATAAGTAAGCACATCAAATTTTTGCTCAAGTCTTTTGTAGAAATATACTTAACCTGCACTTGTTCTGTATTATTAAATGTGTTCATATACGTGTAAATTCTTCATTTAGCATAGTATTTCATAAAGTTTAAGTAATTTAATAGGATCAAACTTTAAATTTAAGTAAAGCGGAAAAAGCTTCAACGATTTTAATAGTGGCAGCTATTTCCGATCCACGGGTCAATAATTGCCCTGCACGTTATATTTAGTTTTAGCTCTTTCCCGTCGATATGTTATTGTGAAGGAACATTATTAAATTACCTTTGTTTGCATCACCAATGTATGCATTCATTAGTATTATTTGCTACACGAATTAGTTACAATCTCTCATAAAGCAGTTCAAGATATGAGTACGAAGCTGTTAATGTTACATTCCAATAGCTACTTCATGGGACAAACGGGATGCAAAATATGAGAAGAAAACTTGTGAAACTAAGATGGTACTTAATTTGAAAATAAAGAAAAACTGCTTGTGTACTGGATTCACTATCTTGGCAAGTCAGGATTTTCTATGTTAACATTTTTTTAAAGAAAACATTGTATTTGGGACACGCACAGGGAATACAAATAGAAAAAAAAATCAAACTAACTTATTAGCAACCAAAAAACAATAAAACAGTAAAAGACCTATGCGAGGCCAAAAAGACTCCTATCTCAGTATAAAGCTGCGATGTTTAAATATGTGGCTAGCGTGATTGAATACAGGCATAGGTACTGCATAGGTGTATGCAGTGGCGTGCCTAGGGTTCTAAATTAGGGCAAACGACTGTTTTTTTACGAAAAAAAAAGGAGCCGACTGAGGGACTTGATGAATGCGCATTACCACATACCGTTGCCGGAGCTTTTTACCTAAATTCATAATTCGCTTGTCACATTAAAAAACTTAAACGTACTTCCCGAAGCAACCATGCCCCGAGAGCACCTGCGTCGCCCAAAACGTCAGGGAGCCCCGCGCCCGCTCTGCCTCGCGCCACCGGTATAGTGACGCGAGCACCTTCGCCTCCAGGTCCCAGGGCGGGGATCCGGCCAGCGCACAACCCGCCGCGAAGGAGATCATGCGATACCCCCGAATGACTCTGACGGCCATCGCCCGCTGCGGCTTGCGCAGGACAGCTATGCTGCCGGCCGTCAGGTCAGACGCCCAGATCGGCGCTCCGTAGAGCGCCATGGATCGCACGATGATGTCACATCCTACCACAACAGCTAAGTGAGGAGGATTGACTGTTGCCGCCTAGCAAGCCAGCCAGCCAGTCATTATAAAAACAGAGTGCGCCTGTATACGAGTGACATTAATATTCTAGAATTCAAGGAATTGTAAGTGACTGCATTTCTGTTTTATTTGTATTATTTTCAAGCCTACCTGAGTGTTATAATTAATTTAATGTCGATTACAAATGTTAACGTAAGATATAACCATTTAACTTTAACATTTTTTTTACTTATACTTACCTAAAGATTAAGATAATAGCCAACTCTATCTTCATATCAAAACACATAAGAGGAAACTCTTCGATACGAACATTATTGTTATGATAATAGATGAGATATTATGAGATGGTTTTTTTTTCAGTGGTTTATCAAAACTACAAATGCAAACAACTGTATTCATGTGTTACAAATTTTGTCTTTAAAACTGCGTAAGCTACTTATGTTTGTCGTACTCATGACTACTTAACAATCGAATGAGTTGGTACATATTTTAATCCCTTCTTCGACCGGTGAAAAAATACTTGTTTTATTTCCGAGAAATACATACAATAATTAAAGGATGGTGGCGATGAAGTAAAGTCACTTAATATCAGGAAACTCAATGTATTTAGGTACATACCTTTCCGTCGACGATAGTTTCCAAATTCACATTTTGATAAAAAGAGAACACTATATTCACTTACGTCTCCGCACCTACTCTATTTATACGCACCTGCTTACAAAGAGTAAATCTTTGGAGAAGGAATGCCATCATTTGGTAACGTTTGTGTTTATTTCGTGGACCGCATCAGCATTAGTTGATTCTACTACTACTACTTTAAAAATCATAGAGAATGACATCGCCGCAATAACTTTCACATCATTTAAAAAAATAAAATTAATTCATAACCACAACACCGAGAAAATACTCTTTTAAAATTAAATAACAAATTGAGTCGTCATTGCGTACGTTCGCGTTCATAAGCTCGCAACTCACTTAACGCGGTCAACGCAGCTAGTGCACTTGCGCGAACGTAATGCCTGTCAAATGCCGGGCTTCTCATTTCATAGAAATCAGCTTCTATGTACTTACCAATAAATCAACAAATGTAAACGTTTCCATAGCAATTTGTAGGCGAAAACTGGGAGACAAAGATAGCTGAGGCAAGCCTGATTTCAAGCCGGCTGGTGTGAGCGAAACGGCGCATTTGAACGCATTGGGGAGCACCAGAAAGAGATAGCGCGGAATTTAAAAGCTATTCATATTATTTTTGAATACTGAATGATTGGAATTTGACGGGTGCGTAAATCTGGCAACCTTGTGCCCGCGACAGAATAAGCAGGAATTTCGAAATTTTATTATTCCTGTGACATGAATGTTTGAATTCGAGTTCATTGACTGGTGTAAGTTTTTGTTTTGATAGGCTGGCTTACGTTTGTTGTTGTGAATTACAATTTCATTATGGCAAGCTAGGCTTTTTGGCTTCTATGGAAGTACCGCCGCTGGGTGTATGAATCGTATTGCTGACACAATGTTGTTAAATTTAAACAATATTATCTTACATTATATTCTCCTCGTTTCTTACACTCGATAAATGCTTCATATAATATTTTTTTACTTTAAGAAAACCTTCTGTTTAATGCATTTAAGGTAATACATAATTATAAACTAGACTGTGTTAGCAAACACCACACTTAAACGTTATCATCGATTTTATAATTATATTAACGGGGGATTATCCGAATTAACCTGTTTTAGAATCAACTTTAAATGGTCAAATTCGTTTTACTTTGGTCCTTAATTATATTATAGTTTTAATATTCGTAAAATTGTTTTTGCGAAATTGATTATTTCTATGCGGTATGGTGACGTTTAAATGTCATAATGTCATCTTACAATAGTGCTTTACACATTACAAAGGCCGAGGAAGGTGAAAAAATATTCTAAATTATTTTTTACTTCCTGAAATAATAGATTCGACAAATTATAGCTGTAACAGTAGGTACGTCACTTGACAATAAACTTCGGCAATTGTTCCTTCATATGTAGCAGTCAATATTTACGGATTTTCATTAGCGGTGTCAAACATAAAAAACAAAAGAATATGGTTACAGTGCATGTGAAACAGAAACACCATTTAAGCCCATTCTTCTTAATAAAAATCTTTAAATCAGGATTTTTGATTATAATATGGGAAATACGAGTACCATTAGACATGCTTGTCACTTAATAAAATTCTTAAATTCACTGACATTCAACGAACAGCCAAAACCACTGGGAAGAAGCGTGAAGTTTTGCACAAGAGTTCCTTTTGCAACATAAGAGTTATATTTACTTTTTTCGGGCAAAGCAAGATTTCGAAACCTTTACAGTAAAAAGCGGGATTCTTTCGTCGAAATCGGCACATAATAAAACAATTAGGCGGAAGGTAATATACCTTGCCTCAATTCATATATGGCACAGTTTCAAGTTAAATAAATATTTTTATGTATTTTTTATTCTTTGTGTTTGAGTTACAAATTAAATCACCATTGAACATAGAAAGCCATTCAATATGGATTTGAATTAAAATCAATTAATTATCACATTTATTTCAATTTCATCCAAGAAGAAACCAAAGTAGTAAAACATCGCTAACGAAATACAGTAGGTTCAAGTTGGGCGAATGATTATAATTGGCTGAGCATTGCGGAGGAGCTAGAGTATAAAGCTTATTGTACCTAGACTGTGTAAAATAAAGTTTGGTTTTACTCTTTATGAACTAATTAATGATGTAGTGCAGCACTAAAAAACAAGTACTCACTCGAAGATCGCAAGCTCTCGCGCTGTAAGAAATTTAAAAAGCTTATTCCTGGCACCAGGTGTTTCCACTTCTGATCCAGATGGCGGCGATGTTATATGTAAAATGTCTGCCGCAGAAATTACTTCGATATATCGTCATCGGCTGCTAAACATTCGTTAAGCTACAATAGTATGAATTGTTTTCAAATGTTGTTGCCCCTCATGTGTGCCGATTCTAAGATAGCTAAGATTCTTAGCTTAATCAACAAAAAGCGGGATTGAGCCTGCATTTAATTTTGGGCAAAAATCGGGACGACTGGCAACGCAATTAAATCGGACTACCGACATATCGTTATTGGGTTGGTGTCGTTATCTGACAATCTGAAAAGGCCTAATACTCGTATGTATACAGGACATTTTATGTAATCATTTTAGTTCACCACGCCGTAGGTACCTTAAAATGTAAACCTCAAGACAAAATGAACTTCAGATAAACTAATTCGGTTGATCAACTGCAAATATTTTATACTGTGGCATGGATTTTCCGCGAAATGGTCGGCGGCCCATCGTAAATAAGTACGTCGCACTGTATTTGGGGGAGGCGGTGGTAGCGTTTCAAAAGCCTATCCGTACGGGCAAGACTATCCGTGTAGTCAGTTAAATTGTCTGTTGGTAGATAAACACTAAAAACTAAGAACGAACCCACGGGACTGTTAACACGGATCGCGATCAACCTATCGATACAACACTCAACAATAGTCACATTTGGAAACCGTTGTTCCTTCCACATCAAGGCTAGCCCACCGTAGGGTCTTCCGCGTAGGATACCGGCTGAGGTGTCATCCGAAGATTTAGCTGTACAGTCAAATTCCTTATCAATATTGTGAACAAAATCCAGGTCATGACGTAGCAGCCACGTTTCCTGTAACGCCGATATATCAGCATTGACACATAAGTGTCTTATTTGTTGTACTGATATTTTCAAAGATTTGCAAATAAATGAAAACAATACTATCTCTGAGCTTGTTCTATCCATGTTTATGATGATTTGTTTACGTTAGTTGTACGCTCACGAAATCATCTGAATATACTACCACTCGGCCAAAAACCCGCACTTAAAAATGTTCTGAGCTTATGTTTGGGGACAACAATCTTAAATGAACGGAAGCTAGTTTCTTGTCTCTGTGGCAGTATCTGAACATCCATACAATGTTCACCCAATGACAGTAAATGCTCCTTAATATCCTCGATGGTCGTGGTGTTTTTAAGTCTTGATAGGTACACCGCATCAGGAATGTCCGCTACCAGTAAGCGACACGATTCCGTCGCAGTCCCACGCATGTTTCTGTTACGTGCACGCTTCTTTTTGTTATCTACGTAGGTAAATCCATCGTCATTAATAATAGAAAGTTGATCATTAGCGCTCGGTTTAGCGACATTGTTCACAATATAACGGTAAGACGGCGCGTCGACAACCTTCAATGTTTCACATTCTCGCTCAGTGCAGGTAGGTAGGTGAACACTACTATGAACGCACTGCTTAGCCGTAGGCTGCTGTGATATCGGCGGCGAAGTCCTTAGCTCTGAGCGGTTATCGTCCTTATTCCTAACACCGTAAGGTATGGATTTCTTCGAAGCACTGTTATTGATGCTCGTTCGTATTTCGATTAATTCCGTATTAATGCTAGCTTCGAAAGTACTCATATCTTGCTTGGAGATTCATTTTTAAAACAATAAGATCCTTAAGAAGACGACACACATCCACGTAATTCAAAAGTCACTGGGGGTAGAGGATTCAGATATATCGCCACAAATACTGGTTGTTTTGATGGATCCGTGTCCTTGAAGGCCTTAATCACATCTCTAATGTTTCTCTTGCTTTTATCTTCACCCTTTCTCTGCACACATTTTAGGGACAGTGAACCAAATAGCACAGATTTACCGTCCTCAATTTCACTTTCGGTGAAATTACTCGCACATATTTGAGTAACACTCAGCTCATCTATCACGTCGATTTTATTTTGGACAAACTTAAAAACTCTTTAATGATTATAATTGATTCCGCCATGATTAGTTCGCGTAAGCGCGGGATATGCGCGCGTCGCTCGTCTACTATGGCTACGACCGAACTGGAATGGAATGCCTATGGCCTCTGCTCAACCAATGTTTTATATAAAATACACAGATAAAACGGCAGTGGGTGACTAGCACACTCAATAATGGGTCCCCGAAAACGGCCGCGGTTCACGGTCAAGATCCCTACCAGCATCTTGCTGGATAACTTCCTTCCTCCGAGCACGTTTGCTCTTACGAATCTCCACTCAAGACGACCAATGAAGGCAATAAAGAGGTGGAAGCTCTGTTCCTCATCAGTGTTCACTCCAGCCGGCCAATAACAGTAAGTCAGAGGCGAGGAACAGGACTTATCCCAAGATAGAGGATCCGTGGGGTTGCCATATGCTGCCCAGCGGATTTATGTATCTCTCTTAGTCTGGCTTAGTCTGGGGATTAGGCCCGGGACCCTTGCCCGAGGCGGACGGGGTTTCAACATATGGCGCGATTTGTTTGCCTGTGCATCTGTGTCGAAATTAAATTAATTTAAAACCGTGCAAAAGTGGTATACGTGCGTTCCTGATTCCCAGCCTGCGGTTGAGGAGACTACCTCGAGCTAGCTAACCTGGTGATATCGTTCCTTATATTTGAGGCATTTGCCTTCGAAGCTGTATATGTAAACTCTTAGGTACGCGCTGCCCCTGAACAGTTCTCTAACTGAAATCAAGCTACTTCTATGCTTTCACCATAACTCTTGTTATTTTAGAAATTATGTATTATAGCTCTACAAAGTCTATGTCAATGAATCGGAAATTAAAATTAAAGCATTGTTTTAAAATGTTATATAAAGTATTTTGTAGCAAAACGCTTACAAAAATGTGCTTCAGGTAGAGTTACCCAGTGCATAATAGCATAATCAGCCTATAACGTTCCCACTGCTGGGACACAGGCCTCCTCTCTATGAGAGGTAGTGAGCCGTAATCCACCACGCGGGCTCAGTGCGGGTTGGTAGATGTCACATGTCTTCGAATTTTTGGTTCTAGGACATGCCGGTTTCCACACGATGTTTTCCTTCACCGTTTTGAGAGCAGTGGTGATTATATTATTTACACAAAGTAAAGCGCCTGCTTGGGTTCGAACTCACGACCTACAACTCGTAAGTCGGGACCGTTACCACTGGGCCACCACTGCTCTCAGTTACCCAGTGCTAAATGTTAAGTGCTGCAAAAACATTTAGTGATCGAATGAGTTTTTTTTTGTTCCGTCTTGGTAGAATGTGAATGTCGCGCCGCGACGAAGCCGCGCTGTACACTCAGCCTGCGCGTTTGCAGACCGCTCGCAATGTGTTGTGTTGGGTTCGATTCCCAACATGTTGTCCGCATTGAAGAGTAGACTTCTTCAGCTTTTATTTGAGTGAGGCAGGTATCCATAATATATGGAAATCATAACTTGCAAGCAATGATAAAGTAATAGGAGAATAATTATAAGAAGATAAAAAGTGTATCATGAATTCCGGAAATTATTGAAGAGCGGATAAGTAATCTTTAATAGGTAGCACAGCAATTAGTTGACATATGACAGGCTTGCGTTGAATTGCAGACAAAATTGCCAAAATGATTTAATAAAACTGCAATCTCTTTTTCTACTGTCTGCTACCATCACTGGCTCAGCGTAAACAATGCCACAATACGAAAATGAATACCTTGTAACACAAGTAATAATATGTTATTTACCACCAACACTATTGGAGTATGGATGTTTGTTACTCTTTCACGCAAGAGCTGCTGAGCGGATTTGGATGAAATTTGGCACATGGATGGTTTATGAACTGGATTAACACATAGAGTACTTTTGTCCCGATGCTCCGACGGGATCGGGATTTGTGCGGGTGAAACCGCGGGGAGCAGCTGGTAAGGTATCATTTTTAAAAACTATGAAATCTTACGCATATTAGTAAGTTACTAAAAACGGTGCGTTACATGTGCGTTTTTTTAACTATATTTTCAACAGTTTCGTTAGCCATAGCGATGATGTGTTATGATAATGAATGACTAGGAGCGAATTAAGGAACAGCTGATGCGAAGACAACAGGGAAGCACGTCGCCGAGTTATCAGCTGTTATAGTGATGTGAAGGAACTGCGTAAACGTGTGCAGTGCTACGCGAAGTTTCTTCAACAAGGTGTTGATGATTCCTGCTGGAACTGTCCTCGCTGAAGACCGCAACTGAAGAGCCTCGAGTTAATTTTTTTTTTTTTTTTGCTTTTTTGAGACCGTTTCGTTTGCAATTAACACGACGAGATCCTTGAAGGACCAATGTTAGCGCGGGGAGCATCTAAAGAGTGGACTCCTGTATTTTAGGCAAGGGTCTAATGCCGTGCTTATAACAATAATAAAACTGTTCCTGAAAAACAGCTAATAATGAAACTAAAGTAAGAGGAGTATCGTCCGCCGCGATGAAGACAGAGGAAGTGAGTGTCGTTACCGCGCCGCGCCTCAGCCTGCCGATAACGTGCTAAACACTCTGCCTGCGCGTGCAGACCATGCGCAATGTGTTGAGTTGGGTTCGATTCCCAACAGTGCCCATTCTACTTTTGGATACTTCGAATAACAGCTGATCAAGACTTGAACGAGAGCTCAAGACATACAAAATTTCGACAAGAGCGCTTCAATTATTGGATGGACACGGTGGAAGATCAAGAACGAGATATACAAAAACCGGAAACGGTTACTAGCGAGACCACAGACGAAGACATTGAAAAGTTTGAAAACAGCAACATTTAGCACAGCAGAGCAGTGACATAGTAAACAGCCGAGAAACCAGTTGAACTCCGCTAGAAGATTCACCGATGAAGCTCGACCTGAATCAACCCGGCTGCGACGTCGTTAAAAGATGCCCTCCCACAGACAAATATCACCCGCCTCTCCACTATTCCAATGCTAATTTTAGGGTGCACTACTCGATTGGCTCTTTTCCTTCTTGTCCTAAGGGCACGTCCACCCTACCATTAAAGCGCCCCCCGGTCTATTCCTTGATATGCAATGGTCTTTGTAGCACCATGAAGCATGAGGCTTCAGAGTCTAGTGCAAATCTTGGGGTTCATTCGATTAATCGAGTCTGGTCAAACCACGCTGGGGTCGGTGCATTTCATTCATTCATTCATTCATTCTCTTAGTCTGGCTTAGTCTGGCTCCTCACCCTAGATCTGTTTCGGCAAAGCAAACTCTACCGACACAGACCCAGAGTTCAGGAGCGCGCAAGCCCCAACACGACGTCAACGCAAAGAACGGCAGTGGCGATATGTAATTATTTTTATTATTTTTTCTGGGTTTTTAACTAATGATGTGCGGCCTGCTGTGCAAGAGCACTCTATTAAAAGAATTGGAGTTAGCAGTATAATGTTATGAGCCATTCAGTCTGCCAGACTAATCATCATCATCATCTGCCTTTTTTGCGTCAGCTTCCAGTCTAACGGGATGCAAATGAATATATGATACATGCAGCAGCTGCCTTTTTTTTTTGTTTTGTTCCGGGGTGGAAAATCCTCATGGATGTCTTCCGCCCTGGACCGGGCGGAGGGGTCTGTCAGACTCTAACTGACTAAAAACCACCCAGGTGTTCCATCTCACATCTACGTCGGGGTCGCGGGAACATACGATTCTTCCGCAACCCCGACTGGTGCCGGCCCGTCTCTGTGGGACTCCTTGGGTTGGGGGGGAGGTGTTAGACTTCTGTGATGAGGGCACGGCGCGGCGCCTCCCAAGCGGCACACTCTGACAGCGTATGCCATGCCGTGTCCTCCCGGCAGTCGACGCAGTGGTGACACCAGGCGTCCGGCTCCCTGTTTATGCGACACAGGTACTTTCCGAAGCAACCATGACCCGAGAGCACCTGCATCGCTCGAAATGACAGGGAGCCGTGCCTCCTCCCGAGTCATTCGTCGAGCACTGGTCGGATCGCCTCCAGGGTAGCGAGGCCGGCGGAAGGGCGCAGAAGCCTGTTCCGTGACTCGGCCACAAGGACCTCGCGAAGTTGTCCACCGCGTAAAGTGACGCATGGGCCCTCGCCTCTAGGTCCCATGGCGGAGATCCGGCCAGTGCACAAGCCGCCTCGTAGGAGATTGTTCGATACACCCTGATAGCCCTGACGGCCATCGCCCTCTGCGGCTTTTAGCAGCATCGCGATGCTGCCGGCCGTCAGGTCAGAGGCCCACACTTGCAGCAGCTGCCTACCCTGACCTTCACAACCCAGTTAATGGAAAATACAGAACCCCTTGGTAGGACTGGTTGTCAGACTTTCGAGCTTCTGACTACTTACTTAACGACTGTCAAAGATCCACGAATGATAGCAGCGACCAACGGCTTAACGCTTTTCGAGGCACACAGGGGTCTCGGTGTGTTAAGATGGTCACCCATCCGCGGACCAACCGTGGCAAGCGTGGCTTAACCTGATATATCGATCCGTGCGGCTTTTGTGTGGTGTTACGGATTGTCTCATGTAAACATGGAAAAAAAGCAATGAACAATCAACGTCATCGTCATCAAGTTTCTCCAAAAGTCAGCGTAGTCTGAGATTATCTTGGAAAGTAGTATATTGAAAAGAAAGAAAGAGAGAAAACGTACTTATTAAAAATCCATTCTTGTTCTTAGTGTATATCAATGACTTACCATTCTATTTAAATGATATCTGTGACGTTGTACTGTTTTCAGATGATACCTCTCTTATTTTTACCTCATATATCAAGCCTAGCGGGGAGGCTCAGTTCAGCCGTCTACGCCGTCAGGAAAGTAAGACAATATACTGACGTTGATACAGTTCGGTTAGTCTATTTTAGTTATTTCTACAGCGTTATTTCCTGTGGCATTCTGCTGTGGGGCAAAATATATTCGTCCTTCAAAAACGAGCTGTTCGAGCAATTTATGAGCTAGGAGTCAGATTTTCTCGTCGAGATTTTTTCAAAGATATTGGTATTCTCACGGTGACATCTCAATTCATCTTCGCCAACATCTTATATATTAGGCAAAATATAAACTTATACACTAAAAACAACAGTGATTTTCAAAATGTTAACACCAGAAACAAGAACAAACTACGTGCTCCCTTTCACCGGCTTCATTAGGTCCATAACTCATTTGTTGGGCTTGTTATAACCTTTTATAACAAGTTACCCTCTTCTTTACTAGATATACCTTTTAATGCGTTTAAGGCTCAAGTAAAATTAAACCTTTGTCCAAAGGCATATTATTCCATGAACGACTACTTAAACGATAAGAACAGTTGGTCGCTGTGATTAACTCAAGACAATACTCATGTTCTTTCTCCAGAATCAGCTTACCACATACTGACAGGGTTTATGAGTTCATATATTACGAGTAGTTTTTTTTATTTGACGTTATAAGTCAATTATTTTGTAATCTTCATTTATTATTGCCATGATCTACTCATTGTTTTTAATGAGCTGTATTGCAATATCTGGTTAGCTAGCGACCTCGACAATTGATAATATTATTCTTGCCTGAGCAACCGGCAGCAAGTTCGTCAAGCTCCCTTAGATGTCACTGCTTTTGGTAGCTTCGGAGGTCGGGTTTCATCCTTCCCTCAAATATGGCGAGGGGGATAATGGCTGATCTTTGCTTTATGCTCGTGAACGGGTGCTGCTTGTGGTGACTGGTCGTCTTGCTGTCTATGGTTTTATTACTGTTACAGTAATTGTTCTGTTAATTAATAATAACATAATAATAATAATAATAAGAATGTTATAATTATAATTATAATAACAATTTTTTTTAAATTTAAACAAGTTCTCGTCTGGCTAACGAAGAGTACTTGCATAGACACAACCTTGTAGCCAGGATTATCCATCAGCAACTTGCTCTGAAATACAGCCTTGTGGAATCGGAAGTGCCGTACTACAGGTACGTGCCCGACCCAGTTCTCGAAAATGGAAATATCACATTGTACTGGGATCGATCCATCATCACTGACAGGACTATTATTGCCAATAAGCCTGATATAGTGGTGGTGGATCGAGTACAGCGGCGCACAATGATTGTTGACATAACGGTCCCGCATGACTGTAACCTCGTGAAAGCCGAGAAAGATAAAGAAATCAAGTATCTTGATTTGGCTCGCGAGGTTGTCGACATGTGGGATGTGGACTCAGCAATCATTGTGCCGATAGTCGTGACAGCCAATGGCTTAATAGCCAAGAGCCTCGACAAACACCTGAGGAGGCTCTCGTTGGGCAGCTGGATCAAGGGCGTGATTCAGAAAGCGGTACTTCTGGACACGGCTCGCATTGTCAGGAGGTTCCTCTCTCTGGAGCCCTGACCGCCGGTAGCTTGGACCCTGTTCCCGATACCGGTGGGATACTATTTTTTATATTTTTAAATGTTTTTTAATTATTTTTTTTCAGATTTTTTAAAAAATATTTAAAAATGTAATTTATAAGTTTGTAAAATATAATAAAGGAGATAATAATAATAAGTTTATTGATCCAAAAATATATACATAGACACAGGTTGTATATGCTAAGACTTAATCAACTAACAATGGACACAAAGGGAGAAAGAAATAATTGTCTATATTACCAAAAACATTAAATTCTGTCTCCTAAACTAGGGGTGGCCTGTATCTTAGGAGACAGTGATTCAACCGAGCTGTACTGTAAGTTAAATGAATGTTAATTTATTTTACTTTGATGGTCCTAGTTTATCATTTATTTATTTGATTTGTTTCTACATTATCCAGTATTACATATGTAAGCTCACATGCACTTTAGGTCTGGAGGATTTATGTATTAAGTTTTATTGTTTTTTTTTTGTATTGGCGTGGCTAGCTGACGTATGGCAATTAATTTAATTTAATGTTTTGGTAATAACTTACAATTGTATATAATCCAGTTCTTCTAACCGAACAGACAGCTGTGCTGCTGGGGAGTTTGTTGCGCCACATCTTCTTCACAGCTAAAGCACTAGGAAGTAGTGAAGGGCGGGCGTTTTGGGGGACTGTCTTATGTAATTTTGACGTTCGAAAAGTGCTGATTCTCTGTCTAATTTCAATAAATGACTTTGTTTTTGAATAGGCATCTTCTGGGCACGCTCGTTCCATCATAGACCTAATCCATCGTGTTCCACCAGGCGAGATCGAGGTCAAGAGCTGGTCCATTTAGTAATTTAAAATAATAAAAAATAAAAAACGTAGGCCCCTGTACGAGGCCAAAAAGGAGGGAATTATCAGAAAGCATAGAGAAGGGACACAAATGATAATTCAAATAATTCAGGGAATCATATTAAAATGCCATCGCAACTTCTTACTACGTACAGGAAGTATTATCAAACTCTCGAAAGTCCCAATACAATAATAGATCTAAAAATCAAAATAAAACAAATAACCGGGAACACCTTTCCATCCCACACTTTGTTAATTGCAGTGTTAAATTGACCTATTTTTTTCATTTTGTACCAATACTCGGTCCAAATGATTCATTATACAATGCTGCACCATGATTTATGTTCAGGGAAATTAAACCAATTATTACGGGCCTGTTTTTTGTCGATCAACTTAGTTTAGGAGCTCGGAAGTAGGTTTTTTATTTCATAATTTTTAATTAATTTCAATTTAAAGAAGGAAATAAAGAAAAAAACAAAAAGTTGAAATTAAACACCAGAAGACCATGTTGCTAATTATTATTTCTGAAGTATTTTTTCCCACAACTTGCAAAAACATCAACAGACAAAAAACCTCACAAAAAGAATAACATTTGTGAGTGAAATAGCACAGTAAATAAACTTGTATAAAGTGCAATTTTGTTTGCCATTAAGAAGAAGAATAATCTTATTTTTAACTTTTTGTGTATTTAATATGGTCACGGTCAAGAAATCATAGATGGCAGCATAGGTATCCATTATGAAATTAACAATCATTAGAATAGCGATGAACAGCACAATTTTGGCTGACGGTAGATTCGTAAAATCAAAACGTCCTTGTTTATAAATAAATCAGCATTGATTTATTTATTGGCACTCTTAATGCACGTGTTTTCAACAAAAAAACAAATGAAACCTTCAACTTCAATTCGAACCCTTATAATGATAAAAGTAGCCACCTGTTAATCATTTTGTTTGGAGCTCTTGGCAATAGATGGTGTTTTACTCAATTTGTCTTGTCATCACAATGACCATTTTATCGTTACTAATTTAAATAAAAAAACGACAACATGACATTTATTTTACAAAAGAAATGTGTAAGAGCAATATCCGGTGTCGGTCCACTTGAATCTTGTAGGCCTTATTAAAAAACTGAATCTGATAAAAAAAAAAAAAATCTTATCGTATCGGATTTTGTGAGGAAACATAATAAATTCATTAGATTCAAGGTTGAAAATTACACCAAACAGAGACCAAGAGCTGCATAAAAAATTTTTGCTCCTTTTTTGTAATACTTCTCTTATTAAAAATAATGTTTATCATAATTATGTGCATTACAATTTTTAACAAATTACTAAAGATCATAAGGGAGCTAGCTCCATTTAAATATTTTAAAATTAAACTGCGTAGATGGTCATTAGAAAATTGTTTTTATAGTTTGCAAGAATTTATGCAACATAAAGTAATTTTTTTTAATTACGTTTCTCATAGTTTTATGGTATGTGTTTATTTAGTTTATCTGATGAATTTATGTTACAAGGAATTTGTTATTTTTAGTTTTGTAATGTTTTGTATATTTATTTAAACTTAATATTAGAACAGACGCTGACAAGACTGCCTCGTTGGTCTAGTCGTCGCAAGAGCTACTGCTGAGTAGGAGGTCTTGGGTTCGATTCCCAGGTCGGTCAAAGTAGGTATGATTGGGTTTTTCTATTTAGAAATTCTCAGCAGCAGCCCGGAGTCTGGATTTGTGCCCGGTCGATGGCAATAGGCTCGCCTCCTATTACATGGGACTTAAGCATAACTGGCGCAATGTGGGTGTACTATTCGTATACCTCTGCCTAACCCTTCTGGGATTACAGGCGTGATGTTATGTTATTTATTAGAACAGGTATTTTTGAATATATTCTGTACTTATGTATTATTTTTGAATGAGTACCTATGTACTCATGTGTTATTAATTTGCATGCCCTAAACAGGCAAAACTGACTGTACATTAGACCACCAACTTATGCAACTGTGAACACCTACATTTACTACAAATAAATGATTCTTATTTCTAGAAATATAAAAGGATTCTAATAAAATGTTTTTCTGAACCTGGAGCTATAAAACTTTATATGAAAAGATTGCACGAAACGTTTTAAAAGTAAGTCGACTCCTAGATGGCGTTATAAAACTACAGTCTCTGGCAATAAGTGAGTCGCAGATGCTGCCATCTGTTTAAAATTTGGACGTATTAAAATAGCCAGCTCAATAGCCAGACTTCGGGAGGTGCCATTTCGTTGCATGGGATTGGGTATCTGTACGTAGTATAATATTATCTGTGATAAGGTGTAGATTGATTAGTGTCAATCATAGACTAAATTAATCTTACTAAAGTAATCTTTGACATCAAATAAACTAAAACGCAATCTTAATAAATGGAATTTCAGAAGTTTCGTCAAAACTTAAATTTCATGTGACGGTTCTAATCAATCTGTAAACGGTTAAAAGTATGTGTACTTTAATATCATCGATGTTTGGCATAGATATTTTAAATTAGCTAGGTAAACTCCGCAGACGCGATGGATGGACAGTCATTATGGGTATCGATATCTAAACACGATAAAACATAAGAAAACAGTTTTTCTCAACTCATATTTCAAGTAACAACACTAACAGGGGTCGTTGACCTCCCTAATAAAACATGAAATCTTTTAATTGTTTCGTGTTTAAATATCAACCCCTCGCGTCTCCGGAGTTTAGCTAGCCAGTTTATACTCGCACTACGACACAAAAGCAAATATATGACTCAATTTGATATTGTTTTAGCCGTATTACGAAGATTGCTTAACTACCTACCCCATTTAGATCACCTTAAATCCCTTTGGCTTACTACTTACTATAGGAACTTAAAAAAAACCGGTTTGATCATCATTGTCAACATAGGCTCGCAAGTATAATCAGCGTCTGGAAAATGGTAGTCAACATATATCGCACACATAATTGCCGGCTCAGACTGCGGCTGCTTATTCCCTCCATTAATTCTGTCACTCTCTCAGTTTGACAGATAGATACCTAAAGCACTTGTTACTTGTTACCTGTTTAATTAATCTTGCTAACGTCTTTGAGAAACCCAGTCCACCGAAATAGATAATTTTAGCACTGCATTTCTCAACTGCTGATTGCTGATTGATGATTGCGAGCACGGTGTTGTTGTTATTGATTCAGAAACTCATTAGAGCTTACTCCGCGAATGGTTTGGATGATATTTAATGTTCAGTTTCTAGATTATTAGAAATTTTATGTAGTTGATTTTGTCAATTAAAATTACATTGGTAAATGACAAATTATAAATGATTTTATTTCTGTAAGTAGGTTTGTACAAAAACTTTTAAAGTCTAAAATATTTTAAAAACTAGATGAGGTCGGCGTTTCCTATCTGAATAGTCTGAGAAGAAAGGCTGAAACATACTCAGAGGTCACAATCTCTTTTAAAGACCCTGATTGAAGAGAAAAAAAAGGTGTATCATAACATCTAACTATTTTGTCTCGTGTTGAAAAATTGCTTAGGATTTTGGTAAAAGTTTAAGGCGGTCTGCTAGATTGCCCATATTGCAACATAATGTATGAACCTACCTACCTAAAGCAGGTATTCAGTGGATATTAATATATCCACTGAATACCTGGTTTTATAATCATGCTCACATGCATGTTTTTTTATTTTACCAAAGATATTCAAAAGTGGTCGTTCTCTATGATAGTCCGTAATGATTATTTTATTCCCAGATTACAATTTGAAAGAATAAATCTATATACCTACATGTTTTAATAAAAGTAGTTTTTCGTGTCTATAAGTGTGATTTTGATGCAATTTCCCCCACCATTTAGAGAAGTTTTATGATTATATTACGTACATTTTTAACTTACATAACTAAAGATAAATAGATTTTTGTCCAGTTGTAAAAACCGTGCAATGCAAAGGCACGTCGGTAGTTGCATATTTATTTTATAGTTTATTGAGGAATAAACAATCAAGTAAATATTTATCTCAAGACTAAATCAGACAGAGAAAAAACATAAAGAATCCAAACGCAAACTTCAATTAATTTGAATAACGAAATATTCAGATGTCGTGCGCTACTGGAGCCGAGCTCCTAGACTAACTAATGGCCTATTTTACCGTTAAATGATCATGAATATCAATGTAACGTTAGTATTAATCTTTTTGATGGCTCTCGCGGTTAAACTATTTAAATAAATGTTTATTCGATTTTGGACTTATTAAAAGAAACGTCACAATATTTTGAAATTGTAATTTTAGTTTATACATAGAAACTGTTGCATAATGGAAGGCCAACTCCCGTAATTATAAACGTTCAAAATCTAGCTGCACCTGTCACCTCGGCGATAGTCAAATGTCAAAATACTTGTCAAAAATGAAGAAATTGTCTTGTCAGAAATTTGGTTGCAATAAAACTCATTTTTATTAGATTTGGAGGTAGATAAAGTATGTTATTATGGTACAATTTTTATTTTATATTAGGACATACGAAATGAGTGTGGATAAAATATATTTTTTAAGTTACCAATTTATTTGTGTTTGTATTGTAGACCACGCTAGTTTCTTGGAACTGGTTGAGTAAGGAACAAGTTTGTTTTAGCTGGTAGACATCCAATACTAAACGTTCGCCTTCCCCCGGATAAAAGGTAGGTGGTGAATGTCAAAATTAAGCCAGGACAGGTAATTTTACTGTACTCGGCTGGACGTTATCATAAACACCGTACGCTTATAATCAGAAGGTTAATTCTAGTATTAAAAAACCTTCAACATTTAGTCGTCATCTCGTTTGATTTAGCGACAAACAATGCAATTTTTATTTTTTTTTAATATGGAAATTTACAAGTATTTTGACAGATTGAGGCTGATATTACGCATACTGGATGATAGAACACAAACGTTCTTAAAGCAGGAAAGTTGCCCTTCAGAAGTCCTTATTTGTGTTTTTTTTTGTATGGCATCTCGTAGTTGACCTTGAGAGGTCGTGACTACTTAACCGGTCTATCCTGTGGCTGCCTTAAGCGAACTCAAAGCCTCCAGCCAGGGGCGAAAAACTTACATTACTAAGCGAATTCAGAAGTCCATTAAAATATTAATGTTAATTTCAAAATAAGCATCACAAGAATCAATTCGACACAATATTAATTGATAACATCAGTGTGATTAATTAACACGGACCTTCTAAAACCAAACATTCCACTTGTGTGCTTAAGCGCCTCACACAAAAAAACACCTTAACCTTTTTTACATTCCGACATAACAAATGAAAACCAAATAGAACGAGTTACATTTTCAATGCCTTTTTTCCCAGAAAATACATTCATGATTTTACCGCGAACCGAGGCAACTGGCAATGTAATATTTTTTGCACCCTTCACCTCAGTGCGGCCCTGAACACGACATGAATTATTTAGTCCGGCCCTGTGCGCAGTATTAACATATCATTGTTTTATATTGAATGTTTTGAAGGAAATATTGAGTAGGATTGTGGGATGGAATAGCTTAGGTCTTTTGAAGTTTAGTTCAGACGTTATTTTTAAAACACAGATTTTAACAAGGTTGACTAATATGAGTCAATACAACTGCTACGGCGACAACTGTGGCTGTGGGGACGGACACACGCGTAAAGTCGCGCCGCTGCTGAGTAGCAGTGTCGCGAAAGTCAAAGTCAAAGCATTTATTTCAAATAGGCACATAAAAAGGCACTTTTGAACTTCAAATTTTATATTAAAATATGATTGATTCTAGGAACGTGCGCCCGTCATGCCAGCATGAGAAAGTGTCCCTTGACAAGGCGTGTGCGATGCCGCGTAGGGCTCCAGCCTCTCGGGTCTGCCGTGGAAGATGACAGGGGCGATTGAACAAGAGGTCGCTACACAAACGAGTTCTGCTGTGGCGACCCAAGGTCACGCGCATTGCATTAAATATAGACGTCGGCAATTTGGTTTATTAGGTGAACACTTAGACGCTCTTACAAGCCTAATTTAATGTTTTAAATCAACATTTAATGTATTTAATCATGTATATTAAATACGGAACGTTACAGCGTTACACAGAAGACGAAAAGTTTGAAAACCAGTCTTACCAAGGAGTATCGTGTACACAGTGACTTGGTCAGAGAGGCAGATGCTTCATGTATAATGCTGGTATTGAACTACATCTAGATGTATTGGAAGCCAACCAACTCTAACATTTTTGGGGAAATGTTAGGTACAGTTTAGTTTTATCTAAAGTGGCGATTGAAGAATCTAAAACGAGCAAAAAAGCGTGGTGCTACAGTATTTTTCTTTCCGTTAAAGGGCTTTTTTCGCAAACATTATTGTTATGTACGAAGCAACACGATTAGTTGAGGTACCCTTAAAATACCAATGTCTGTACCTGCATTTCGATTCTGTAATAATCTCACCGTGAAGCCTTGCGTGGAGTGAGCTGTCATTGTCAACTCGTCTTGGTCAAACCCTAACATCAGTGGCACTGACAGGTCACTCCACACTCACTTCACCTAAGTTTTCACGATGAGATGGTTACAAAATAGCAGTACTGGTTACCTATGTACTTGATTGATTCAATAATTATCGTGCTATATGAAACTGGCAGTTTCTGGAGCGTAATAGCAACTGCGTGACGAAAACAGTTGGTTCAGTTTAAAATCATTTTCTCTTTAAATTCAGAAGTCATGAAGACAAAAATATACAATGACGAGCATAGCTATATAATAAAAGTCTATATCATCATTTCAGCCGAAGACGTCCACTGCTGGACATAGGCCTATCCCAAGTATCGCCACTTAGACCGGTTCTGTGTTTCTCGCCCTTAAAGCGAAAAAACCTTCACGTCTTCAAGTACGCGGTCGCCACTCCAGAATGACGTGTGCCTGTCCACTGCCACTTAAGATTGACAATTCTTTGGGCTATGCCAGTTATCTTGTTTCTCCTGCGGATCTCTTCATTTCTTATTCGATCACGTAGATAAACTCCATACATAGCTCTCTCTGCCCCTCTCTTCTAAATTATAATATTGACTCTTAATTGCAAGTAACAAAGCCAGGATTTTTTGCAGTGCTAACTGGGTTGTACTTTTATTTAGCTAAATACATTTACGATACACACAAACACACGCACAGCACGATGCGATGCTTAAGGTACATTCTTCCAAAAACAGTGCTATACAATTTCCATAGAGTCTACATTACTTTGTATCTGTTACTTGCGATGTACTCAGTCTCAAAACAAAAACACATCGAATAAACTTATATCCACTGCGAAAATAAAGTAGCAAGCTTGTTTTAAATCAAAAAATTACCATACATAATCCTATACAATGTGCAAAGGGAAGTTTATTCAAACTAGAGTATGGAAAAGCGAGCATGAAGCAAGAATACTCGATATCCACCTGTTGCAGCTGAGTGATCTGTTTATAAAGTAGAAAGACTACTTAAATCTTGGATAGGGATAAAATGTATACAAGTTTTATTTCTATTTATGTGCGGCGAAGTAATACATAAAAATTATTGATGAGTTGTAGCCTCGGTTGTAGCTTCTTGCTATAGCTGTACCTATAATGTTATACAAAAATGACATCTATTACAGTAACACTTTCCAATATCTTAACTTTTGACAAATTTGCAAGCATAAAAAAAAATGCATACTTCTTCTGTTTAAAAGAGCTACATCTAACGTTACAAGAACAAGAATAACGTGAAGCTCATGTCGAGATGAACTTATCTTGTCTCCTTTTGGACAGCACTGAGCGTAACTGCACTACGCAGCGGAACGACACATCAGAATATGTTTTAATATGAAGTTAGAATCAAACTCAAACTCAAAGCATTTATTTCAAATAAACCAATTACAGGCACTTTTGAATAGTCAAGGTCGGTCGGTCAGAAAAATGAAAATAGTTGCCCATTCCAAAGCGTAGTAGGTACCTCTATGGAGAAGAACGGGCAAGAAACTCCACGGACACTCTTTTAAATCAAATTATGTTTACAATAGATTGGTTACATCATTTATGTTGAAATTATGCATGTGAGAATGATGCAGAACGTTATAAGCGTCCGTTATATAAATATGAAAACAATTCAAAAATAAAATTTAATTAAAATACGCCGTGGCAGCTAAGAGATGACCAGTCTCATCTGACGGCGCCCGTTCACGAACATGACGCATGGATTAGCACCATTCAACTCAACCATTTTGAAGGGAGCTAAATGATCCAATACACGCGCCACCATCAGCGAAACATTAGAGTGAGCATGACATACTCTCAGCCGCCAGGACACATTCAAGTCGATGAAAGACGTACGCAGTAAATGGTAACTTTAAAGCATGTACATAGTACTCACATATGGCTTATAGCAATAATTTTTAAGTACAAAAATATTGAGTTTAATGATAAAGGGGCTTGTGACTCCGTGCCTCGGAAAGCACGTTAAGCCGTTGGTGCCGGCTGTCACTCGTGGATCTTTGACAGTCGTTACGGGACGTCAGAAGCCCGAAAGTCTGGCAACCAGTCTTATTAAGGTGTATCGTATTACCTAGGTAGCTGGCTTGTGAAGGTCGGAAAGAAAGTCGCTCTTTATAAAATACTGGTATTTGGTTAAACTAGAAGCTGACCCAACATGGCTTCGAAAAAGTTAGGCAGACGTTGACGTTTTTATTTTTCTCATTTGGATTTGAAGAAATTAGAATGATAGATTCGCGTTTCCTGGTACAGGACAGCATACTTGGAGGCATACAACTTTTTATGACGCCATTTTGTTAACATCAGCCTATTATGTTCACAACCACCGCTGGGACACAGGCCTCCTCTTTTTAAGATTGAGTGGGCCGTAATCCACCGCGCGGGCCCAGTGCGGGTTGCTAGCCTAAAACAATTACTATATAACTATAATAAACTAACCTTAAACAATTAAAACAAATTATCCGAGACACAGTCACTGAGATAACGCAGGAAATGTGTGAAAATGTCATGAAAAACGCAATGAAAAGGGTTCACATCTGCCATGCTCGAGGTGGACATTTGTCTGACATTATTTTCCATACATGATTGCCGGCCCTAAATACTGTATAAAAAGGTAGATAGATAGATAGAATACCCTTTATTATGTATACCTTATAAATTACAGACATAGATGTAGAAATTTTACATTGGGTGACACGACACACTGGGCGGTCTTATCGCTAAAAGCGATCTTTTACAGACAACCTTTGGATGGATTAAATGGAACAGGAGAGACAATACTTCAGGTAGTCAGTGGTGTACTATTTACATATTTATTAAATACATACATACATAAAACATATATTTACCTACACATATAATAATATATACAATAATAAACACGAAACAAGACCAAGGAAACTATATGTAAAAAAAAAAAACATTTTAAAACTATTAATTTTTATATTTCATAGAATCAAATATAAAAAATAAAGTTTGTAACTGTTGTTTGCCCACTCTATAAGATGTGCCGCGCAGTATAGTGCAGTGAGCTGCATTGCACTGCACTACAAAGTCAGTACAGTCCTACCTGAAAAAGGAGTCATTTACTATTCCACCCAACAAAAAAGAGCCCACCCTTTTAACCGCATAAACGCTAACAAATAAACCCAATTCCCTACGCTTCAAGAAGCAATTTTAAAGGCAGTTATCATTAGATCTAAGTCCAGAAACTTTACGGTTTCTAATTACAAGCCGACGCCGGTGAGTTCCGCCTTATCTACGCAGGCGGGCTTAAATACTGAAGTAATGGAAGGCTGTATGTTCTAACCTATGTTTAGTTTTAGTTTTAACTGTTTTTAGTTTAATGGTGTTTTTGGTTTAGTGGCGGTGAGGAAATAAATGTAGGGGTGTAATAGGTGGATATTTCGGTAGTTAATGATTTTTATTTTTGTTAGGTTAGTAGGGGTAAACAAAACAGTGGGGAAGAGGTGTTAAATGTGGAGCATGGGGTCAAGATAAATAATTTTAATTTAACGAAATAATGCAATGTTACGATGTGTGCTGTCGGAGCCGTATCAATTGGAGTGCGGATTGAAACAGGGGGTTCCTCCCTTGCCCTCTTTAATTTAAATATGAATGCCCTGATTATCGCCACAATCACAAGCAGTCATCATGTCGGTTGTCACATTTACGGTGTCTGTGTGAATAATTTAAGTTACGCAGAAGACATGGTGCTAATGAGCACGTCAGTCGGAGGTGTTAGAGCACTATTAGCCATATGTGAACGTCATGCAATAGAACATGAATTCTTGTTTAACGATAAATAAGTGAGTACATTGTTTTTGAGGTGGGGACCAAACACTATATTGATGTGCCTCTCATACGGCTAAGCGGTGTTCCTCGTGAGCGAGTGGAACAATTTAAATACCTGGGTCACTTGGTCACCTTACAAACAAGGCTGATATTGAAAGGGAACGGAGGGCTTTGTCCGTACGCGCGAATATGATAGCCCGCAGGTTTGCACGGTGTACTGTAGACGTAAAGGTGACGCTCTTTAGAGCTTTCTGTACCACATTGTATACCTGCATCTTGTGGGAAAATTATTAGCAGGCGTCGTATGGAGCCCTTCGTGTCCAATTCAATTACACGTTTAGAAAACTGATGGGGTTGCCATGGCGTTGCAATGCGTCAGGTCTGTTTTCGGCGGCGCGTGTAGATTGTTTTCACGATAGCGCGCAAGTGCGCAGCTTCGTTGGTGGCTCGAGTCATGGCCATCCCCAACAGGGTTCTTAAATTGATGTCTGACAGAATAGACTATCCATATATTTATTTATTTTATCAATAACAATTTCCTTAAAGATTAACAAGGCACAAAATCAGACCTCTGGAGTCTATCTTAGCATGTCATGATCTGAGATTTGATCAATGAGCTATTAACAGTTAAGTTGGATTCGAGTTGATGTAATGTTCTTTAAGCTGACGCTTTGTGTTTGTATTATTCTTTGAGTCTCTAATGTCTACAGGTATTTGGTTTAGTAAATTGGGTTTTCTGAAAGAAGCGGTACGCCTGCCATAAAAGTTATTTTTGCGTGGCACTTGAAATAATTTTGATTTTCATAGGAATTTGAATATCACTGTTATCAAATAAAAATACTTTGCAATGTTTAAATAACCCTATGTAATTGTCTTGTTTTTTTTTTGTTTTTTTTTTGTATGGTTCACTGCTGTCAGTTACACGTGTCACCGTATCGTGTTGTTTACTAACACCATGGGGTTCCAACTCGAACAATTATAATTTGTCTTGAAAAAAATTCATAGATGGCAGCATAGGTACCCATTATGAAATTAACAATCATTAAAAAGCGATATCCCTCTCACAGAGAGGAGCCCTGTGTCCCAGCAGTGGGAACATATTAGGCTGATTATAAAAAGCGATATATGGCAGAATTTTGACTGAATTATGATGGGTAAAAGTCTAAACTTCCCAGTTTAGTGCAGATTTATCTATTTCCACTCATAATACACGTATTTTAAAAATAAAATAATAAGGAAGCCTTTATCTATAATTCGAACCCTTTAAATGATAAAATTAGCCATCTTTTAATCATTTTGTTTGGTGCTTTTTGCAATAGATGACGTTATACTCAATTGGTCCAGCCTCATCAGTTTCCAATTTTGTTACTTATTTAAATCAAACAAGGTTCTTTTATTATTATTTTTAACATAGAAATATAAAAGAAATCTAATAACATGTTTTTCTGAACCCGGAACTATAAAACTTTTTATAAAAGGATTGCATGAAACATTTTAAAAGTAGGTCGACTCCTAGATGGCGTTGTAATACCACAGTCTCTGCAAGTAGTGAGTCGCTTATGCTGCGATCTGTTGAAGAATTGGAGGACTAAAAATTTGCCAGCTCAATTGCCAGACTTAGGGAGGTTTCATTTCTTTGTATGGGATTGAGTATTATATTATCTGTGCCAACACTTCGTTTTTAAGGACTATGTCACTAACCCTATAAGAGTCTTCGCTCGAAATAAAGAATTTTAATTAGAATCATCATAATCTGCCGAACCTTCCCAAAAACGTCGGGTTTGTCTTCCAGTCTAACTGACTTCCAAAACCAAGTAGCTATGGGTAAAACAATATACCTTGCTTTGGCTGGTTGTCAGATTTTCGGGCTTCTAACTAACAGTACCGCAATTTCACCACCTTTCAAAATAATGTCATACAAATAACATAACGCCTGTATTTCGTGATAATTGGGCAGAGTTTTACCTTTTACTACACCGACATTTCGCCAGTTGCTTAAGTCCTATGTAATAGGGACCGAGTCTATTGCCATCAACTGGTCACAAACCCTGACTCCGATTTGCTTCTGAGCAATAAAATAAAACCTAAAAAGACCGAATCACCTGGACGACTGTAAACTCCTTGCGTACAACAATTAACCAAGTTTTTTGACTCTGTAACTTCATCGTAGGGGGCGAAGGGGGGAATTCAGGAGGTGAAAGGGGGGTAATAAAACTTTTAAATTAATGCGACTTGTTTGTTGTGGTGCTCTTTGCTTTTAATAATTGCACCTCGTGGGGTGTGTGACGTGTTTATACCTAGGTGATAATTTAGGTAAATTATCGAGTCGATGAAGTTTATGATTTTTGTGAGGTAATCACCCTTTTGCGGAGCAGTAGTGGCCGCAAAGTGGTAACGGCCGCGACTTACTAGTTGCAGGTCGTGGGTTCGAACCCAGGCGCTTAACTTTGTGTAAATTATTTTTATCACCACAGCTCTCAAAAACGGTGAAGGACAACATCGTGGGGAAACCGGCATGTCTTAGAACCCAACAATTCAAAGACATTTGACATCTGTCGCGAATAGACAACTCCAGAAATATGTAGTATGCAATGGCCCTATTTTTTATTTTTAATATAAAAAAGTTCACTACAAACTACATTTATCAATTAATATTGTGTACTTTTGTCATAACTTTATTGAATAAAATAAAAAATTCTGCCACATTAAAATTACTTCGTGCGAGTCGCGTACAGAATAAACAGTTTTATTATTATTATTATTATTTGAGATGGGTCTCTTGACTCTAGTCTTGGTCAGAGGTGACAGAGACAAAGTCTACGATGGAGTGAGCTTACCCAGAAGAAGCCTGTTCACTCTAACTTTGAAGAGATTCGGGTTGAATGCGTTTGGGAACACAGACGAAGGTAGTGAGATCCACTCTTTTGCCGTGCGCATTATGAAGGATGTTTAGAAGAGCTTAGTGCGAATTGGTGGAGTAGCAATTATTATTCAAAGGTGTCGATTTGTTTGAGTAAATTCGTGCGTATCGACTAACAAGCCAACTTCTCGGTTAGTGGTTGGCAAGTACGGTAGGCCACACGTATTTGTAACAAAACCTGTATAAACTGAACTCTTATAGTTTGTCCATTTTCAAAGCTCTTAAATAGTCTGTCCATTTTTGAAGCTCTTAAATAGTCTCTCCATTTTTAAAGCCTAGTCTGTCCAATTTCAAACATCCTGAAATTGAATTGAAAATGACTCAAAAATGTCTCGAATAAAATTTAAGAAAACGCAAATCAGGCCCCCAAGATGACGGACGGCGAGCAATGGGTAGCTTGCCGTCCGGTAAGGACCAGGCCCGGATCGACAGCGCGTCGACCGTGGCCCTGGTACAGGCAACTGAAGGAACACGGGTGGGTTTTAGTCAGTAAAAGTCTGTCACGCCCTACCGCTCCATCCAGAGCGGGAGAAGTCATTTGATGAGTTACCACCCAAAAAAAAGGCCCCCAAGATACAGGCGCTGCCTAGTTTGGGGACCACTGTTCAAATGACTATGTTAAATATTCTAGTAACAGTAAGCATACAATAATATTACTTTTGAAGTTGTATTGTACTAACTATTGCCCGCGGATTCGCCCGCGTGGCGTTCGGAAATTACCCACGGGAACGGACTACCGGGATAAAAGATATCCGTTGTGTTAATTCACGTTATAATAATTTGTCATCCTCTTTCCTGTTTTTCCAAACTCCGCCGACACTAAATAGATCAGCGAAGGATTTTTTCTTATCAATCGCCGAGTTCAACGGACACTCCTGAGTTGTTTTTTCTGCCTGACTCATTAAAACAACTGATTGAGAAAAAAAAAACAAACAAACTCACAAAATGTATTTTATGTGTCGTGGATGGATGGCGCCACAGTACAGCGGACAGCGCCATCTAACAATTTGATTCATAAACGAATGATCATGTGATCGGAAACGCAAGCGAGCCCTACCGCTTGGACACGATCGTCGGTGGAGGGGATGTAGTGAGGACTGGCCGAGAGACCAAGTGTCGCCCCGCGACCTGGTAGCGGATGACGACCCCACAACACCGGACTGACTCCCAGATAAGCCGCAACCAGGTTACACGCGGCTTATCTGTGACAATAAGACTCCACATCCACAACACACATACCCGTTTGCGTAGCGTGTCCTAGGTTAATATAGGCGCGTTACGTAATCGCAAACAGACATCCACCTCTAAACATGCATTCTTACTCACACGCATACGCGCGGTGCGGGCCGCGGTTCGCGTAGACACTGAACGGTGTCACACAGACACAATACCGTTCACACACACATGCAATTCCTTAGCCCGGACAGTGAACGGCTAGCTCTGTGAGCTGGACGGGCGGGGACCACTCACCTACTCTGTAGGCGCGTCGAGTCGGCATCTTCGTCGCTGGTCGTTGTCGCCGGGCCTCCCCTAGGTAACTAGGGGTCTCACCTGGCGGCGACAGACCGCCGAGATGTCGTGAAGAAAGCGACGCTATACTATAAGCGTCGCGGCGCTCCTACAGAAACAAACAAGAATCCACACACATAGGCGCACGTATCTCGCGTGCGCCCAATACCACCCGCCAAGTAGCGACCCCTATGAGGGGCCCGTATTTACGGGCCACCGTACAGCATTTGCGGCCGGGGGGCGAAGCCCCGGCACCGCACGCAACGCCCCCTTACGGGGGCGCCGCGATATAGCTCGAGGGCCAAGTGTCGCGACAGTCAACAGAATACGGTCGAGCATGGACAGTCTTGGCACACGCTCAGTACCAACGCACGAGTCTGTTTCCGTTGCACGTGTTTTTTTTCGTTAGCCAGTGTATTAAAGTTATTTTTTAATTCGAATTATATTTTCGTTCGAGTACCCACTACAGTGCCCACACTAAAATGTGTCGGATCGTGAAGAAGACCCGATGTTTCGCATCTCGGCCACCCCTGATCCGACACATATATTAAAACAACATACTTTTAGCACACTACTATAGTTTCTAATAATATAATTCGATCATGATTCGAAAGACACGCAGTGACATCTAGCGTCCTAAATCAATTGTGACCGTCGAAAGTTATTGTTCTTTCCCTAGGGAACAATATTTTTTTTCTGGATGAAAGGTACCCGTGGCCTTTTCTGTACACCTGACAACGTATTACCAAAGGGGAATGCCCGCCGTCCATAGACACTTCGGCCTCGAGTGCACACATTTTAAAGTATATGGATAGGATAGTATGCAATTTAAACAATTAACTTGACAAGGAATTGGTTTACAAAAATGTTAGTTTTTTTTAAATATAAAATAGTTTTTAATCTTAACTAACATAATTGCTTTACTATCATTGGATATTTAAGTTAGGGTTAAAATAATTGTCGAAATCCATTAAATATGCGTATTTGATGGATAAAATAACAAATCCGCAAGAATTAAACTCAGTAAGGCAACCGCAAACAATGAAAGTACATTCTGTAGATTTTTGTGATTTGACACTTGACTGACTTGACAGCCGGCCAGAGTAGTTCAATGTTGCCACATTAGCAAAACAAAAAAATCGATATCGACTTTTATTCGAATCATAATTTAATACAAAATTATAATCACTACTAAAACCCCACTGAAGATAAGTACGTTTTTGTCATATTTGATCTTTATTGTGCTAAACACGAATTGAAAAAAAACATGAATCCTATGTATTCATTATTATAATATCAACTATTAAATAGTTTGTGCATTTAATATCAAAAGTAAAAACATGACACCGTATATGTTTTAACAGATCGTATAACAAGCATTACGGATGTTTTTTTTTTTAATCCATGACAAATGATTGATTATTTCGTTAACGAAATTGATAAGTATTGGCAACACAGCTGCTTTATCCACAACCGCGAATGTCATTTTTCGTCTCAGTACTTTTTATTATTGCAAACTTGTTCGGATAAATGAATAACTTGTTAAATAAATAGAAATTACGACGTTTTTTTTACTTATAAGTAAGTATAAATATTAAATAAAAATAAAAACAAATAATTATCATAAATAATAATAATATTATATATTTAATATTTTAACCCTAAAACTTTTATTACCCATAGACTAAAACTAAACGTTATAAAATTTCTTGCATACGCTTATACAGAAGTAAAAGCTCGTCGGAAATTCATTCACCATTTTACGAGGGTCGTAAATCTATTTATTTTATGGCTTGTATTTCATAACTCTCTTTATGATATATTATATTTGAACGGAGTAATATTCAATGTGACGATAAACCCCTTACTGGTGTTGAATTGAAAATTAAAATAGGTAGAAAAAAAAACAACCGGAATGTTCGGTAAAAATCTCACCGTGAAGACTTGCGAGGAGTAAGCTGTCAGTGTCACCCCGTCTTGGTCAATCTCTAGCAACAGTGGCAGTGACAGCTCACTCCACGCTCACTTCACCTAAGTTTTCAAGCACTACTGGTCAGCTTGCTTAGTCCGTGGGCCAAATTATTCGCTTCTCATCATATTCCTAGGTTTCAAGTCTATTAAAAAAATTGGACAGATCCCCGTATAACCGTATAGCTGCAGGAAATACCTGTATTTTACATGGAGCTACGGCGAATCTGACCTGCACAATACAGTCACGGGGTAACTCGATACCTCCTGGTAAGGCTGGGGACCGACAGCTTAACTTGCTTTTGGAGACACGGAGTTTCCCATCGATTACGATTGTAAGAATATATTTGCATTATATAAACTCAATCTCCTTTTTTATTATTTATAATACATAGATGCATTGCACAGTACGAGTACTTTGTACTATAGCTACCATTTACCGGGTAATGTCATAGATTGACTTGAATGTGCCTTGGCGGCTGATAGTATGTCATGCTCACTCAAATGTCTCGCTGACGGTGGCGCGAGTGTTGGATCATTTAGCTCTCTTCAAAATGGTTGAGCTGAATGGTGCTGATCCATGCGTCATGTTCGTGAACGAGCGCCGTCAGTTGGGACTGGTCATCTCTTAGATGCCACAGCTTATTAGTTTTTTTTTTTTTTTATTGTTTTTAATTATGTTTTGCTGCACTCTGGACGCTTTTAACGTGTACTGTTTTTGTACATCGTTCTCACTTATAGTGTCAACATTAATGATGTAACTAATATATTTGTAACAACAATATTATTTAAAAGAGTGTCCATGGAGTTTCTTGCCCGATAAGTCCTGGCTGGAGGCCTTAATTTATTAGGGCAACCACAGGCAAGTCCGTTTAAGCAGACGACAACCTCATAGGTTGACCTGCGAGATGCCATTAAAAAAAAAAAAAAAAATCTTGCCCGTTCTTCTCCATAGGTAACTAAGTACGCTTTGCGTTGGGCAACCATCTTCATATTTCTGACTGACCGACTCCTTGACCATTCAAAAGTGCCCTTAAACTACGCTAAAATCTTTAAACATTTGCGAATATTAAGTGCAAATAAATCAACAAAAACCCTTACTAACTAGCGGTTAGTAAGGACAGGCAAAGTGTAATAGGACATTTTCTTTCAGGGATTTCTCAGTAGCAGCCCGGAGTCTAGATTTGTGCCCGATTGATGGCAATAGGCTCGCCCCCCATTACATGGGACTGAAACATAACTCTTGTAATGTGTGCATAGGTATTATAGGTTGATGTTATGATAATTATGTGTTTCACATTTCATAGCATAGCATAATCAGCCTACAACGTTCCCACTGCTGGGACACAGGCCTCCTCTCTATGAGAGGTAGTGAGCCGTAATCCACCACGCGGGCTCAGTGCGGGTTGGTAGAATTTTTGGTTCTAGGACATGCCGGTTTCCTCACGATATTTTCCTTCACCGTTTTGAGAGCAGTGGTGATTAAATTATTTACACAAAGTAAAGCGCCTGCTTGGGTTCGAACTCACGACCTACAACTCGTAAGTCGGGACCGTTACCACTGGGCCACCACTGCTCCGTATTACACAATAATTAACAGACGCTAAACATAACACTTAATCCTTAAAAGTAAAACAATAACCCCAAATCGTTTTCCGAGAAAACCCTCAAAAACGCGTAGTTATTAACCACTTAATCCTTACAAAAGGGTTAATATTAAACAAAGGGAAAAAGATTAAAAACCACGTTTATAGCTAAATTAAGGGCTCTATAGGGAATACAATTTGCGGGTTATTGTTTTAATTGCTACGTAGATTAAGAGGGAGTATATTTCGAAGAAATTTCGCTGGAAATTTTTGGGTTTCGGTTTGTTTATGGCAGAGATAAGCAATATAGCCGAAACATAACTGTTTTAAATTTTATTTTTATCCTTTTGTTAAAAAGAACCAGGTTATTATGACTAATAAGCAATTTTAATCTTACTTATTTATTTTAAAATTTAGAATAGTGTTGATTGTACTTTACACCACAAGTAAAGTCCGTTCCATTTTCTTAGAGTCTGATATAATGATACATATAAAGACTTTGTTCATGTGTTATTATGTGTGTCACTGTCACTATTATTTCTACACTTTACACAACACTTAGTCCAAAGGTTTTGTTCGTTTTAGTCCTCGCACTATATTTGTTTAGTCTAATGTCAGTGGAGTCGGTATCATGTCGGTGGAGTCGATGCTCATGTGCCTCAGCAAATTTTTGGATTATGTTGGTGACGGGTTCCATTTAAGGTCACGATGGAGGTCGTCATTTATTATATACCAGGGCGCATTTACAATGCTCCTGAATACTTTATTCTGGAAAGTTCGTATAATTTTCATGTTGGCCGACTTAATACAGCCCCACAGTTGGATGCCCTATTACCATATTGGCATATGAATAATGCTTATATAGGGTATCCCAGAAGTCGACGTCAAGTCGGAATAGGGTGATAGGTCAATTCATAATTCAAATTGTCTATAAATAAAATTTAAAAAAGTTAAATCTGTAGTAACAGGAGGTAAAAGACCATGAAAGGCAGTTTTAATGCCCGTAATTTTTAAAATACATAGCAAGTTTTTTTTTCTGTTATCAATTATGACTTGACTTGACCTATCACCCGATTCGGCTTGTCGTCAACTTCTGGGACACTCTGTATAATAAAACTTTGGTATACGTTGTTAGCCTTTCAAAAGTTCTGATCGCGTTTAGTTTCATTGTTGAAATTCGCCCCAAGTCTCATGTAATAGAGGGCGAGCCTATTGCCATCATCCGGGTACAAATCCAAACTCCGGGCTGCTACGGCGAAATCCCAGATACATTAACTCAGAAACACTTTCCCCGACCTCAGAATCGAACCCAAGACCTTATATAGCAGTAGCTGTTTCGACAACTAGGCTTAGGTAGTTGTCGAAATGGCGTAATGATATTGAATGGAGTTTGTATTTCACAAGCTACAAGAATTAAAACATATGGAGACCCGAAACCTTCAGTGATCAGTGGAAACTAGATAATGTAGAAAAAGTAAGAAGGAGTAGTCAGGTGCTTAGAACGTGGAATCGGTGAGCGTAGCGCCAAAGGAGTACGCACTGATCCTAGCAGGTACCGTAGTTTTTATCTATGCACATGGGATAAATCGTAAAGGAGAATGCCAAAGTTTCCCACAAGACTCGGCCAGAACCGACAAAGATGAACTATATGCCAAAAAAAGGAAAATAATTATAGAATTACATGGTATAATTAGTTTTCTATTAGGAGAACACCAAACAAAGTTAAAGATCTGTAAAGTTGACCACTTAATACTTCTGATTTTAGCAATGAATAATACAGGTTCGGGTACCGTTTTAAAAGCCAAATACGACTACGTATTAAGTAGAAAATCGGAGTCCTGAAACACAGCAATAAACAATACAAAACTCAAAAAAACACGGAAACACTTCGTCGCTGGTGTTATCACGCGGGAGAAGTAAATACAACTTTTTGAGAGTGACAGATTCAAGTTAAAGTTTGACATCTGGTGTTGCCAGCATTATAGGAATAAACTATGCGAAACGGTATCGATAATCGAATTGAATCTTTTTTAATTATTACTTTATTGTAAAATATATATTTAAAAATGTAACTAAATGCTATTTATTGATATAATAATATGTTTAGTGACATAAGTAAGTAATTAATTCACTTACATAGTCCTATATTGATATTTTAGCAATCGATTTGCAAGAGCAGTTTCGTATCGATATAAATATTTTGGTATTGGTAACATTTCTAATTGAAATGGTAGACTATGAAATGTGTTGATATATTGAATAACTATTTAAAATGAGTTTTCAACGGTGGGCTTCTACAGATTTTATTTATATTGTATAATTCTTACTGTTTTTTATTATCAATTATCATTATTATAGAAAGTCTGTCGGACGCTACCCATGTTTCGAGCCGAATCTTGGCATTGTCCTTTATATGTCTCGTCAGAGACTAGAGATGTACCTCAGATATCAACCAACCTTCAGATTCTTCTATGAAGTCACAATTGGGAATGTATAAAGCATTTAATTAATATTTTATATAATTGAAGGACTCTTTCAAAACGGTGAAGTTTCATCGTGAGAAAACCGGTATGTCATGGAACCAAAAATTCAAAGTCATGTGAGAATTACCAACCTGCACCGGGCCCGCGTGGTGGATAACGGAGAGGAGGCGTATGTCCCAGCTGTTGAAACGTTATATACTGGTCATACATGAGTATCTGATTAGATTGTTCTGCATGAAGGTAAGATCATGAACACCATTTCAGCCGAAAGACATCCACTGGACATAGGCCTTACCCAAGCATCGCTGCTTCGACCGATTCTGGGCTTTTCGCATCCAGATTTCTGCGATTGTCATCAAGTCATCGGTCCACTTTGTTGGAGACTTTCTAACGCTACCGGTACGCGGTCACCACTCCAGAATCTTTAAGCATCATCGGCCTTCTGTTCTGTGAGCAATGTGCCCTGCCCCCTGGCACTTGTGTTTGGCATTTCTTCGGGGTATACCATTTATCTTAGTCCTCCTGCGGATTTCTTCATTTTTGATTCAATCACTTATGGAAACTCTAAGCCCTTTCCATTGTCCTTTGGATACTTCTTAGATTCCGATGGAATGGATGGATCTTCTTAGGTTGCGATCTTAAACGAGAATGGGACCTCTAAAGAATGTGTTCTAGACATAATAATGAGAATAACATACAACAAACACCAAATTATGGCCTTAATACGCACAGAGAAACAATATCAACAATTTTAAATTAAACAAAATTATCACTAAATGCTCCTAGCGAGTAGACGTGAATTTCGCGACGCGATAAAACGGAATTAGCATACAAATAAGGGAAAGATTATTCCGCGTGTATTTATTATGTAGAGGACTGCTTGTAACCTGTGTGTGTTTTTTGGGGAACAAGTCAAGTTTGAGTGTTTTAAAAGAGCATGTATTTTTGTTACGAGTCGTGGCTTTGTAATAAACCTCGCAAGGCTCGATCGATCCGGTTGAGACACGCTTGCCGCAGTTGATCCGTGAATCTTTGCATACCGCGACGCCTCCATGCCTCGAAAGCACGTTAAGCCGTTGGTTCCGGCTGTCATTTTTAGTTCTCGACAGTCGATATGGGTGTCAAAAGCACATGTCTGTCTACCAGTCTTACGAAAAGGTATGCATTGTTACCCATTACCTATTTTTCTGTATTATTTCTAATTTTTTAGACCTTCTTTATTGTAAACCAGCTGTGCCCACGACTTCGTTTGCGTGCATGTCGTAAAACCATAATGTGTCGCTTATAGAAGGTGTTTACACCACTCCTTCATTGAAAAGGAAGAGACTCCCGATTTTGCTTGGTAGGAAGCGCTACTTAAACCCATTCACAAAACAATAATCGTCCGAGTAAATTGGGTGTGTGACATACGGACGGACGTAATGAGATGATAAGAGTTACGTTGTGCCATTTGGCTACGGAAGCCTTAAAACATATGAATTGAGAAATTATTCATTTTTAAAGACGGCTATAAAGATGCTGCAAAGATAGAGAGAACTAAGTGAGGACTTGAATGAGATGAGACCTCTAGAAAGAAAGCTCGAACCAAATATTTCAAGACCCAGGTCCAGACTACTGAACTCTAACACAGCATTTACCTACGAAACTACTTTATTCCCGACAAGGTTATTACAATAATTAAAATTTAGTTCAAAATCTTTGTAACACTTAAGGAATGATTCAGAAAATGACGACTATTGCTCAACGCCACCTATCGATGTGTGTAAGTAACACCGCTGTAAGTCTCGCTCTGCATACAATTAACTTTTTAATGCAACTGAATTTTATTTAAAACTGTTTTAGCGCTATTAATCAACCACCAATGTTATGTGATTTTTATAAAAATTATAATCATTAACATTACTTTTTAAATAACACAGTTACATATATGAAGTGTTTTTTAAATTGTTGTCACGTATATTTGTTAGTACCATTTGGCGTCAATAGATGTCATTACGATGTGCATTACGTAGTGAAAGTTATTCTTGAACACTTTAAATTGATTTTATCTTTTGATAGACCGAAGAGATTTCGATGAAACATAAACTAATGATTACTCCGAGCTATATACGATAATTTAGTAAAAAGTTAACCATTTTGGTTTCGTACTTTTTTATCGTGATAGGTACTTGTTCTAATAAATCTCTCACATCCAAACAGAAAAAAAAAACAAAAATTATAGAAATGGCATCTGTTGGTTGTAACCCTTTAAAACCCCAACAATTTTCTTGGAATTACTTTCAATGAACAGAAACGCCTCGTCCACATATTGATTGTTTGTATGGATACAGAATAGAATAAAGTTAAAGAAGACATGTGTTGTAAGGTTTTTTTTTTAATTTTATAGTGCAATAACTTGGATCTGGGTCTGTAATGTTGTGCATGTTTTTACCAAATAATAGAAATATAAAATAAACAACTGGTTTGTGGAGTCACTTTAATGTAAAATGCTGGTTTTCAGCTGCAACCGAGTAGACTGGAAGCTGATCCCAAGATAGTCGGGATAAGGCTCGGCAGATGATGAGGACTGCTTGTTCTACATAAGTATGTTTTTTTTATCCTATCTACAACAACACACAACATAATGCCTTGTTTCCCCGAAGGTTTGGGCAGAGGTGTACCTATAATACACTCGCATTTCTCATTTCCTATCTGTGTTCTTTATTCTATCTATTTTTTATTATTTACCTACACACAGTAAAATACAAAGGGATACGACATTATATAATTTCAGTACAAAGGTACTTACTGCTTATTTCTTAAGAAATTTCTTCCAGCAGACCTGCGAAAGGAGAAGTGAACGTGAAGTGGACTGCCTCGTTGGTCTAGTGGTCGCAATCGCTACTGCTGAGCATGAGGTCCTGGGTTCGATTCCTAGGTCGGGCAACGTGTTATTGGGTTTTTCTATCTGGAATTTCTCAGTAGCAGCCCGAAGTCTGGATTTGTGCCCGGTAGATGGCAATAGGCTCGCCCCCTATTACATGGGACTTAAACATAACTGGCGAAATATGGGTGTACTATAGGTACACCTCTGCCCAACCCTTCGGGGAAACAAGGCGTGATGTTATGTTAATACATATAATATAAATACTCACAGTTAAGCGGAAAGGTAATGCTCTTTTAATTGACATTTGAATAAAGTTTTTTTTTTAAACAAGTATGCTAGGCGGAAGTGAGTTCCACAATCTTACAGCATGCACAGAGAAGGAATAAGAATAGTTACTTGTTTCATGAGGATGAGATTTAAGGAGAGATCTAAGGTGCGATCTACACGATGCATCGCTAGAGCGAGCGTAAGAAAAACGCTCACGCAGGTAGGAAGCATAAGACGGGTTGTGTAAGATATTGAAGAGGAGACATAAAATCTGAGTATGCCTGCGAAGGCGGATCGGGAGCCACTTGAGTTCCTTGCGAAGGTGAGAAACATGGTCATACTTTCGAAGACAGAAAACAAAGCGAATGCACAGGTTTTGCAAGCGCTCAAGCTAGTTTAATAGCTCCTCAGTAGTATCCAGGTAGCAGGCGTCAGCATAATCTATAATCGGCTGAATAAGTGTTTGTGCCAAAGACATTTTAGTTTTCAAGGGCAGGAGACTTTGAAGACGTTTCAGCGAATGAAAGGAGAGATGCACCTTTCGGCTGACCTCATTGAAGTGAGCACGCCAAGAGAGATTGGAGTCAAAATAGCGGTTTCGGTATAGTCAATGCGAACACCATCGAGATATAAAGGCATCAGAGATGTAACATCAGCCGCATTGCGAACGAATCTGTTACCTATGATCATGGCCTGGGATTTAGTTGGTTTAATTTGCAAACCAAAAGACTTAGCCCATACGCTGATGCAAGCCAGGTCATGATTCATTGCAGCAATCGCAGAACCCGCGTCAGCCACAGTAAAATGTCGGTAAAGCTGCAAATCATTCGCATAGATGAAAACTAGAGGAGATTACTCTGATAACAAAGTTTATGAAAATTGAAAAAAGAAGAGGAGAAAGAACGCTACCCTGAGGAACACCCTCAGTGAGGCTACACCAATCAGAGAAGGACTCCTCCAGGCGAACACACTGAGAGTGTCCCCGAAGATAAGAACAGAACCAGGCTAAAGCGGCAGACGAGAAATTGATAGATTTGAGGATACCTAGTAAAATTTCGAAATCCATTTTGTTGAAAGCGCTACTGTGTCAAGCAATACAAGCACAGTAAGGGACTTATTCTCCATTGCCCAGCGGATGTCGTCAGTTACTTTCAAAAGTGCGGTTACAGTACTGTGACCTGAGCGAAAAACGGATTGAAAAGGGGATATTATCGAGTATGACGCCAAGAAAAATGATAATTGTTTAGGGACTATGTGTTCAAAAACTTCAGAGAGAAATAGGAGAATAGAAATAGGTTTAAATGTGTTAATGAAGTAGGATTGTTTGTTTAAAGCAAAGTTATTATGTGAGCCTGTTTCCAAACTGACGGAAAGGAGCAAGAGGAGATTCAGTGGTTAAAGATGTGAGTGAGAATTATCTTATCCTTTCCTCGTTACTTCCTGAGTAACGAGGAAAGGATAAGAGTTATCATTCTTGAACACAACTTATCATTTCCAACTGCTGAAGAAGAAATCGCAAGTATAGACTTCTTAACGTCATACTCAGTAACATCGCTCAGCATAAAGTGATAACAAGACTCTCTAGTGTCGCAGCTTTGAAAATCGGATCAAGAGAAGAGGGAAGGATAGAGAAATGATTATTGAGATCATTGGGGTTCACATCCTCACATTGGTTGGTAGGTGATTTGCCGATGCCTACAGATTTAAGAAATTTCCATACATCGGAAGAACTCGGGTTATTGAGTCGATCTTGGAAATAGTGTCTCTTAGCTTCTTGACACAGATTACTGCAGCGATTACATAATGATTTGTAATAAGAGAGATTCAGCTCTGAAGGTCTGCGCTTATATCTGCTCTTAGCTTTATTCCTGCGAGCCATAAGCTCTTTAATTTGTAGCGTTATCCATGGTGCCGGGTTATGTCTAACTTTGAGTCGTCGAATAGGGGCATGCTGATCATATAAGTCGAGAATGGTTGAGTTAAAACAATTGACCTTATCGTCGATGTTATCATTCTCAACCAGAGGGGTCCAGTCGAGATCGCCGGCATCGCGCCGCAAAGCCTCCAGATCTACACCCTTGTAGTTACGGAGATTTAAAACTGGAACTTACGCTTGGGAACACGGATACAATACGAAAGATAAATGAAGTCGTGGTAAGAAAAGGTAGCCGTCGATTGACCATGGTAAGAAACATTACTAGGAGAGGAGAAAATCATTAGATCTAGAAAAGAGGGCGTTCAATTAGGGAAATAGTGAGTTGCAGAAAGAGGCAAAATTTGAAGATTGAAAGAAGACGAGAGTGAAAGGAGTTTAAGGGAGCGAGTGTCATTTTTAATCAAGCAAGTATTCAAATCACCCATTAAAATAACGTGCTCATACATGGGGCAAAGAACACTGAGAGTGGAGTCGAGAGAATTGAAGTAGTTGTGAAGATTAGGACTGTGGAACACTGCAAGCAAAACTTTTGTGTGATGATCAGTAATTTCAAGAAACAAGTATTCAGCCGACTCAGAATACCGTGAAGGAAATGAATTGACCACCTTGTAGGGTAAGTCAGCACGGAGGTACATTGCAACACCTCCACCACCTTTCCCGATCTTTTTATTCCCGATTTTACGTCGTTCGAATCAAGACGAAGCCGGGGAGTGAGTACAGAGAAGATAGGAGAGAGGAGAAATTATAGAAATGGCATCTGTTGGTGGTTACCCAATGAACAGAAACGCCTCGTCTGAAAAGAGCGTATTTATATTTTTGTTTTTTCTTAAATTGTTATGATCTATGGGAGTATAGTAACTTACTTTACCTGTAACTTACCAGTAACTAACTTTACATAACCTAGAGTGCGCGCAAACTAAGTGCCGATTTATCAGTTCAATATTTCATGTCGCTGTCAATATTTCATAACAAATTTGTTCTTGAACGAGTTTTAGAAGTGCTGATCGCGTTCAATTTCATTGGTGAAATGAGCACTTAGTGCTGCAACTAGATTCGGCAATTATCTCACCGAGAAAACGTCCGTTAAGTGAGCTGACAGTGTCATACCGTCTTGATGAATCCTTAGCATCAGTGGCACTGACAGCTCACTTCACCAAGTTTTCACGGTGAAATGGTTACAGAATAGCACTACTGGCAGGGATATAGTCATGAAGTTAAAACACGCGCGCAGACTTATCTTCGACGCACTTTATCCATGTTTTCAACAGATTTCGGAACGCTACTAACACCGCGATCGCCGGCGTTTAACGAGAAGAGAGTAGAGTTTGCAACTAAAAATGAATTGGCGAAAAACGAGCAGCGAGTGCAAGGCGACGACGAGCGATTGCACGATGGTATGCGTATGGACCAAGCGTAAGTCCCTCAGCGAGTGTTCTGTCCGCCAAACGAGCGTCGTTGAGCGACTACTCTTTTTGATAGCTCTTGTCGATGCAACAAACGAGTACTCGTCGACGGTGTGTACTGTCAGCGATAAACTATTAATTTATGTATCTCTTTTACTTACATCTTTTGTACGTTTCTAGACCGAGATAATTGTTGATAGCTAGTCGCTTTGTCGTCGGTGGTTTCCTGTGCTGGTAACAGTAACAGAGGAAAAGATACTGTTTGAATGTTTTCCTGAACCTTGGATTTTGTCATGAATTTTAATTTTGTTTAAAACACAACCAGGCGTTATGTTTCTCAGAAGAGCGGTGGCCACACAGTGTCCGCAATTTACTGACGTCACGGGAACTTTAATAATGAAAGTTAATTGGTGTGTTTTCCTAGGACAGCCGTCACTGCAGCTGTTATACGGCAGCCACCGCTCTGCTTGCAAACCCTAGCTTTATCCTTATCTTTACAAAAATATTACAAAAGCGACGGTAAGTTTGTTTGTTTGTTACGCTTTCACGCCAAAACGGCTGAACGGATATGGATGAAATATTGCACACAGATAGACCATGACCTGGGTAAGGATACATGCTACTTTTAATTCCGGATCCTCAGACGAAGTCAGTGGCAACAGCTAGTAAGAGAATATAAATCGGTACCCATAGTGGGCGCGCTATGGCAGTCCCGATAAGGCTGAATGTCTTGCCGACAGCCTAGAGTCCCAATGTTCTCCCAGCTCCCAACTAGTAGACCAAGCTCACCTGAACAAGGTCGACGCTGAAGTCGAACGAAGAGCCTCCCTCCCTCCCGTCGAAGACCCTGATGATCCTCTGCCTCCCGTCACTCCAGACGAAGTGCACGACATCATTAAAGGGCTCCACGCTCGTAAGGCCCCCGGTTCGGATGGTATTACCAATAAGGTATACAAACTCTTTCCTGCCCCGCTAATAATGCTTATGACCGCCATCTTCAATGGCGCCTTGAGCAACAACATCTTCCCACAATCATGGAAAGAAGCCACCGTCATCGGTATCCCAAAGCCAGGCAAGCCAAAGTCTGAGCCCTCCAGCTACCGCCCTATTAGCTTACTCAATGTCCTCGGCAAAATCTACGAGAGGCTTATTTATAAGCGTCTCAAAGACTACGCCGAAGCAAAGAGCCTCATACCCAACGAGCAGTTTGGATTCCGTAGCCAACACTCGGGCACCCAACAGGTCCACCGTATCGTAGAGCACTTATGCGCTGGTCTGCAGCGCAACGCGACGACGGGTGTGCTATTCTTCGACATAGCGAAAGCCTTCGAAAAAGTCTGGCACAACGGCTTGATATACAAGCTCTACCAACTAGGAGTGCCAGATCGTCTCGTGCTCATCTTACGAGACTTTTTGTCGATCCGGACCTTTCGCTATCGCGTCGAGGGAGCACTCTCGTCCCCTCATCCTATTCGCGCCGGTGTCCCTCAGGGTTCCGTACTATCTCCTCTCGCCTTCACGCTGTTCACTAGCGATATCCCAAAAAGTAAAAAGGCTCAGTTGGCTCTCTTCGCCGACGACACTGCCGTTTACTATACCGGTCACTGTCCCAACGCTATAGCTCGTACTCTCCAAACCTCCGCAAACGTCTTAGGCGCTTGGTTCCGGAAATGGAGAATCGAGGTCAACCCCGATAAGAGTCAGGCGGTTCTCTTCTCGAGACGTCGTCGACTCCCTCCCCCACTTCCCAGCCCGATCACTATGTACGGCAAGCCAATCCTTTGGGAGAAGCAAGCCAAATACCTAGGCGTAATCCTCGATGAGAACCTTACCTTTAAGGCTCATATTAAGGCGGTTCGCGCGCGCGCCTCCTTCGCTCTTAGCAGGCTGCAATTCGTACTGACAGCCCGTAGTAAACTGTCCCTCAAATGCAAGCTCCGCATCTATACCGCAGTCATCCGTCCCATCATGACCTATGCCTGCGTTGTATTTGCGCACGCTCACCCACGTCATCTCCATAAGATGCAGACCCTCCAAAACCGTTTCCTCAGAAGGGTCACGGGTGCCCCCTTCTATGTCCGTAATATCGATCTTCACGTCGACCTCAAAATGCCAACCATAAAACAGTTCATGAAACGCTTATCAAAGCGTTTCTTCGACTGCGGCATCAAACATTCTAACCCCCTGATTACAGCGGCCGCCCGCTACACTCCCTCTCGCATTAGCAGTATTCGCCGACCAAGGCATACCTTAATCGACCCCGACGACGCCACTACCCTCCTCCAGGAGAGTAGTAAGGCCACTTGCACGCTACAAAAGCCCAAAACCCGATCGCCGTCCTACCGCCCTCGCCGCCGAGGCCCGCCGCGACGCCCATATCGACGCACCTCCCGACCCTTGCTCGAGCCAGCCCGCGCCGCTGAGCCTGTAGCTTTAAATTCGTCCCTAATTAATACCAATCCTGATCCAGCTAGTCATTTGCTGCCCTCTTCCAGCGACGCCCTAAGCCGAGGTTCGTACCCCACAGGGGGTGCCCTTAGCGTTGTCGCTTAGTTTTAGTTAGTATATAAGTTTAAGTCCTGGCTGGAGGCCTTAATTTATTAGGGAATCCACAGGCAAGTCCGTTTAAGCAGACGACAACCGCATAGGTTGACCTGCGAGATGCCGAACAAACAAACAAAATGGGCGCGCTATGGGTACCGATTTTTGAATCATTGATTAGCGAATCAGCTGTTGCGTCAACAAAGCCATTATTCACTACCAACTTCTAGCAGACTATATACAATATGTTCACGCCGTGAACCAGTCCGCGGGGCCTGAGAGGGGCGCGCGGGAGAGGGGCGCACGCAGCGCGCAGTACGAGCCCGCGCCGGCCACACACACCGCTACGAACTCCGACGCGAGATCACTTGTACTCGTATATCATAAAATAGCAAACAACAATTAATTACCTATGCAGAAACGCAATAAAAGTTATTCTAATTGTATCACAGAAGCATCTTTAATATTCATCAACCGCACAACGACCACCTCAAGAGCTGCTCGTTAACATCAGCTTCGACATCTGGCGACCGTAAGACCGAACCTCCAAGAAGAATTTCGGATAACACAAAGTGCACGACGCCGCCATTTTCTGTAAGCTTGGGTGAGCTATTCGCTTCGCTTGTGCCGCGCTGCATGGCATGCACACCACTCTAGAAGGACGGAACAGGGGAGTTTGGCTTATTATTCCTTTCTATCCATCTATTTCCTTTCCTAGGTACCTATCAATTGTGTGAATGGTGTGTGGTTTTCGTCGTGCGTGCGGCTAGTGCACATGCTTAGGGATTATACACGCGCTTACGTGCATTTTTCTTTGTTTCACAAGTGTTGGTCAGTGGTTTTTTTCTCATAACGTAAAAGGTGTTTCTCATTCTTATTCATTTGCGGACATTGCGTTGCAAGCTTGTTGCATTTCTTCCATTGTAAAGTAAATGGTAAATTCATTAAATTACTTGCATAACTTAATAAAGCTTTAGGTACAATCATCCGCAATAACCGCAATCCGCAAAAAATACCTACCTACTTGTAACTTCAAGTTTCTTACATAATTATACTAAACGTTTCCAGTGAACGGTTGCCGCGTGGAGCGCGCGTTTGGGCAGGAGCTGTGCTGTGTGCTGCCGAGCTCAGCGTGGTTGGCGTACCCGGTGACTACTCAGACTTGGTGTAGCATGTGTCATCTTTAAGTCTGCATGTTAAACGGACCATTACATCTCTTTTAACGGGTTTGAGTGCACAAGTTAATTTGCCTAACTTCTTTATTTGTCCTAACATCTTTATTTTGTCTTTAAAATGTCTGATCCTAAACCACAGCAGGGCTCTGAGAGGAGAGAAGATAAACGCGTAGATATGAAAGAGTTAATAAAGCAGAGAGGTACATTTAAAATGCGTTTAACTAAATTTAAGGATCATATTGCTATTTTAAATCAAATTAGTTCTTGTGATATTACTAAACAACAAATTAAAGAATTAGGATTACGTTTAGGTAGATTACAAGCTCTTTTAACAGAGTTTGATACAATTCAAACGCAAATTGATATTCTATAGATAGAATTCAAATGCTGTCAACAAAGATAGAAGAACAAATTGATGAAAGAGATACCGTAGAATCTCAATTTTATTCTCTTATCTCAGCAGCCCAAGAAATTATTGATTCTCATTCTAGTGGTGATGATTTTAGAAGCGTAGGTGCAAAAACAATTTGTTCGAATCATGACAGTTGTAATAATTTAAATAACATTAAATTACCAACAATAAAACTTCCATCATTTGATGGCAACTACCTCAAATGGTTGGAGTTTAGAGACACCTTTGATTCTATTATTCATTCGAATGAGTCCTTAACCGATATCAATAAGTTTCATTATTTACGATCCTCTTTAGAGGGGACTACTGCTGTTGTCGTAATCAAGTCAATAGAGTTTACCTCTCAGAATTACAAGATCGCTTGGGAACTACTATGTGAGCGTTACGATAACAAAAAGATCCTGATTAATAACCATTTAAAAGCGTTATTTAATATAGACAGCTTAACACGGGAATCTCATAAAGCACTTCGCTTTATTATTGATCACGTTAGTAAAAACTTAAGAGCCCTTAATTTATTAGGCTTGCCAACAAATTATTGGGATATTTTAATCATTTATTTGGTTACCATTAAATTAGATTCCACTACTTTAAGAAAGTGGGAAGAATATAGAAACAAGTTAACGGATTTACCTTCTTTATCGGAATTTATTCAATATTTACGTGACCGAGCAGACATACTTGAAACGATGCAAGTTACTAAAAACGATAAACCTGATTCTAATAATAAATCCAATAACCAAAAAACAACAAAGGCCTTCGCTACTTCAGCTGGCCGCAAACCTTTTAAAGATCCTGTTTGTCCGGTATGTCATGAAGTTCATCGGATAACAGAATGCATTAAATTCCAAGAAATGAGTTTGGATAGTAGATTGAGTGAAGCCTTAAAGTTACACCTTTGTTTAAATTGTTTACGTAGGGGTCATAATGCTGAGAACTGTCGCCTCGGCACCTGTCAAATCTGTAAACAAAAACATAATACACTATTACATAAAAACTCAGAAACAAATAATGCCTTAGTTACACAGTCTGAGAATAACAATACCTCTAGTGACTCATCGATCGCTAGTGCTGTATCCTCTTGCTCTGTCTTTATGAGTAAACAAGTTCTTCTCTGTACTGCTTTAGTAAAACTAAGTAATAGGAAAAATGATAAGACTTACCTTGCCCGGGCTCTCCTGGATGCCGGTAGTCAAGCCTGCTTCATATCTGAAGACATCAAAAATAAATTAGGATTAAATTCTATTAATACACGACCTGTGTGTATTAGTGGGGTTAATAACATGCAATTTAATATAACAGATTGTTGTGAGCTTACCTTAAATTCATTAATAAGTTCTTACAGCACGAATATTAAGTGTTTAGTTATACCTGAAATTATAGGTAACTTACCTAATAGTAATATAAATCCTTTAGCATTAAACATACCTGGGAATATTCAGCTTGCTGATCCCGAATTTCATTGTTCTTCTCAAGTTGATCTGCTGCTTGGTGCTGATATTTTCTTTGATATCATTGCTGCAAAGAAAATAAGATTAGGTGAAAATAAACCTATACTCCAAAGTTCTAAACTAGGTTGGTTAGTAGCTGGGCCAATAGGTAGTTTAGATCATAATGAACAAAAGAACAAGTTACATTGTAATTTTACTAAGGAAATAAATAAAAACCTTACCAAGTTCTGGGAACTTGAAGAACTTCCTTCTTCAAGTGCTTCTTACTCTGAAAATGATCACATTTGCGAAAAGCATTTTATAGAAAATACTACACGTTTAGAGGATGGGAGATTTAATGTTAAAATGCCATTTTGTGAATCACCAGAAACATCACTGGGTGATTCCTATAACATGGCCTTAAAACGCTTTCAGAGTCTCGAACGGAAGTTTATTAAAAATCCTACACTTAAAAGGCAATATTGTGAGTTTATTGACGAATACGATACATTAGGACACTTAAGTAAGGTCGATAAACCATTATTTGGGTATTTTATGCCACATCATGCTATTTTTCGCGAAAATAGCGAAACGACCAAGGTCAGAGTAGTTTTTGATTGTAGTGCAAAATCTAGGTCCGGAAAATCTCTGAACGACATCCAGTTCATAGGTCCTGTAATTCAGGATGAATTAATAAATATTTTATTCAGATTCCGTCAACACAAATATGTTTTGTCTGGAGACATAACAAAAATGTATCGACAGATTAGAATAGATCCTTCGCAGCGTCACCTGCAATTAATAGTTTGGCGTGATAATGTAGACAAGCCACTAGAAATATTACAGTTAAATACTGTTACATATGGGACAGCGTCTGCCCCATTCTTGAGTACGCGATGCTTGCTACAGTTAGCAAAAGAATGCGATGATAAAATCATATCTGAAATTATACAACATGATTTTTATTATGATGATTTTTTGAGCGGTGCTGATACGGAAAGGGAACTTTCCCATATCTATCATTCAGTTAAAAAGGTACTAGCATCTGCTTGCTTTCCCATTCATAAATTCCGTACAAACTGTCCACAAATATTTGAAGCTGACTGTACCTTGTCACAGTCATTGGACTTAAATAAACAATCAAGTGTATTAGGATTGTTGTGGTTTCCTGAGCATGACCATTTACAGTTCTCAGTTAATTTAGACAAAACTGTTAATGATGTCACGAAACGTTCTATTTTGTCTAATACATGTAAAATCTTTGATCCTTTAGGCATGCTAAGTGCGTGTACTATTAAACTTAAAATCTTATTACAAAAGCTTTGGGTTTTAAAACTAAGTTGGGATGAGTTAGTTCCACAGAATATTAAGAAAACTTGGGAAAGGTTTGTTTCCAATGCCCATATACTAGCTAACATTAGGGTACCTAGACATGTTTTATGTACTAATCCAGTGTTAATAGAACTTCATTGTTTCGTAGATGCATCCCAAGAGGCTTACGGGGCTTGTGTTTATTTACGATCTGTAGATCGTCATAATAATGTACAAGTTATCTTGTTATGTGCAAAGACTCGCGTCGCCCCGCTGAAACCAACCACGATCCCGCGTCTTGAGTTGTGCGGAGCGTTGCTGGGCGCGCGACTAGTCGCTAAGGTGTGTCATTCTCTTAGCAGTACTATCAATCGTAAGATCTTTTGGGCCGACTCGACCGTCGTTCTGGGCTGGATTCGAACACAGCCAAAATTGCTCAAGGCATTTGTTTGCAATAGAGTCAACGAGATTCATGAGTTGACAACTAGGGAATCCTGGAGACATGTACCTACTACTTTAAATCCCGCTGATCTCGCTTCTCGAGGAGTCGATCCAGGTCAACTTCAGGCCTCAACTGTATGGTGGAATGGCCCAGATTTCCTGTTGCAAATTGAAACAAACTGGCCTCTTAATATAAATTCCATAGATTCTTCGAATTTACCTGAAATTAAAACGCCTACCAGCGGTTGTATAACTATGACTAATATTGCACAGTCACCATTAATTAAGTTTAATAATTATTCTAAAATAAATAGATTAAAAAGAATTATAGCTTATGTCTTACGTTTCGTGAATAATTGTAAAAATTATAAAAATAAAATAATAGGTCACTTAAGACTGGAGGAAATAGAAAATTCATTTACTTACCTGATAAAGCTTGCTCAAGGTCAAACTTACCTTTCAGAAATATCTTTACTTAAACAAAATAAAAATCTTAAGCCTAAATCTTACCTGTTACAGTTGTCACCTTTTCTCGACGGCAATGGAGTACTCAGAGTAGGTGGTCGTCTACAGCATGCTGCTTGTAAATTTGATAAAAAGCACCCCATCCTCCTGGATGGTAAGCACTATTTCACTCGGCTCTTGATGGAAGGCGAACACCTACGTCTGCTGCATGCTGGCCCTCAACTGCTTCATAGTTCCTTTCGTGAACAATTCTGGCCTGTAGGAGGCAGAACTTTGGCTCGCAGCATTGTGAGAAGGTGCGTTGTTTGCACACGACTGAGAGGAAAAACTATGGAGCCGCTGATGGGCAATTTACCCGTAGATAGGGTCACACCTTGTCATCCGTTTCAAGTATGTGGCGTTGATTTTGCTGGACCTTTCCTTATTTCTAGTAAGAAAGGAAGGGGTAACCGAATAACAAAATGTTATCTTAACGTTATAGTTTGTTTTTCTACTAAGAGTATTCATTTAGAAATAGTTAGTGACCTTAGCACTAACGCATTTATACTTAGCTTACGTCGTTTTATTGCTAGGAGAGGTAAACCTCATACGATATATTGCGACAATGGCACAAATTTCGTTGGGGCAAATAATGAGTTAGGTAGGTTGCTATTGGCCAGCGTAAATTCTATCTATGACTACACCAATGCTGAAGGCATCAAATTCCTTTTCAATCCTCCATATTCCCCGACTATTGGTGGAATTTGGGAGGCGGGCGTTAAGTCTGCCAAATTTCACCTCAAGCGGATAATGGGCAACGCTAGCCTCACGTACGAGGAATTGGACACATTATTTACACAAATTGAAGCCATCCTCAATTCCCGTCCCCTTTCTCCTCTATCATCCGATCCTACCGACTGTTCCCCGTTAACTCCCGGCCACTTCCTTGTGGGGCGGCCCTTAACATCACTGCCGTCTCCACCTGTCACGTTAAAGGCTCCAGACCGGTTCAAGATGATTGAACAGCTGAGGCAGCATTTTTGGCAGCGCTGGCACCAGGAGTACCTAGCTGAACTGCAGCAGCGGACAAAATGGCGCTTGAGAGACAGAGCTTTGAAGGTGGGAGATTTAGTTATCTTAAAGGAAGAGAACGTGCCACCCCTGAAGTGGAGACTCGGGCGAGTCCAGCAACTTTTTCCTGGGAAGGATGGAGTCTGCAGAGTAGCTGACTTCTACACAGCGAGAGGCACCGACAGACGTGCTCTGAACAGAACCTGTTTCCTACCCACGACGGAAGAGCTTGAAAGCAGGAGCTTTCAAGGGGGGGAAGATGTTCACGCCGTGAACCAGTCCGCGGGGCCTGAGAGGGGCGCGCGGGAGAGGGGCGCACGCAGCGCGCAGTACGAGCCCGCGCCGGCCACACACACCGCTACGAACTCCGACGCGAGATCACTTGTACTCGTATATCATAAAATAGCAAACAACAATTAATTACCTATGCAGAAACGCAATAAAAGTTATTCTAATTGTATCACAGAAGCATCTTTAATATTCCACAACCGCACAACGACCACCTCAAGAGCTGCTCGTTAACATCAGCTTCGACACAATATGTAACAAAAACCCTGTCCGATCCAAAAAAGGCGTAGTCCTGGTTTAACATACGTAGAAAAAATTGTAAAAAAAAAATTAACTCATTAAAACCAAAAGTTATTGATTTTTTTTATTTTTAGTTACCATGCGAAATGTAACACTAAATATGGTAAATTTTCATAAGTTGACAACACTCCACCGGCCGGCGAAATCTTTTATTTTTTGCCTATTTTTATTTCAAAGGACACCGCCGTACACTAGCCGCAGTGTAGGTACACATAACGAGTCCTAGACTCTTTGATGTAGCCGACTGGTTGCCTACTGGCTCTACTTGTTTGTCGCCAGTCTCACGTGGAGATAGCTTGCGATCGGATGTCCGTACGTATCACGTGCCGCTATCTTATCGCGAACAATGTCGTATACCAATCAGGAATATTTGAATATGTTAATTTTTATTTGTGTGTGAGTGTGATTCGGAAATCGAAGTAGGAGCTCGGATTGTGGAAGCTTTCGACTCACTCAAATCGTACACAAGTGCTCTGCGAAGAGTACGTGCAAATTTAATAAAAAGGTGTCGTTATTAAGATGTGTACTAAAGTTCGAGATAGACATATGGAACACAATCTCAGAGGTATGCAACAAGTAAATGTTTTAATAAACTGATACCTACAATCGGTACATTGCCAAAAGCACATCACACTAACTCAATAATAATTGTTTCTTGATAAACAGAAGGTCAGAAATCGGGGTCACTATGCGTCTATGCCTACAATAAAATATCAGCTGATACCTACGCGTAGGCAAAACGTAGGTTTCCTTAGTACTTAGTTTGTTTGGCGGCATGCGACAAAGCACCGCCGCGCTCAGGCGGCTTCTTTGACACGAAACTGTAGGTGAACCCTGTCGAGCGATCAGTGTTGCCTTTGGTATGATTATTTTTAATTTTTAAATTAATTATTTTCATTGGGGTAAAATAATTATCTCGTATCCATTATATGATTACGTATTTGTGTACGCAGTACACAATATAATACCCTTCAGGATCGGACAGGGTTTTCGTTACATGCTGTATAAGATCGCAAGACGGGTCTCCAGAAAATTGCTTTATATTTTTAAAAGAAAACTCAATATATAAAGAAAGCGCGAGCAAACAAGGATAAAATACATCAAATATATGACGGCACTTGACGGATGATCCACGTTGCGGCACAGGTATTTGGTTCCTGATTTGAATATCGTTATAGTATCATCATCCTTTTATTTGGGAAATGTTTGCGGAACCCTGAAATAAAGTGAAGGAGATTGTTGCTTTATTTTTTGGAGAAGCAGTAAGGAAATATTGAAATGGGCCTCCCCATTTCAATGTGTAATAATATTGGCAGAGAATAACGGAAACTTATCAATTGTTTATTGACATTAACAACCGGCTCTTTTCAATTCTTAAAAGATTAGTTCTCCTACTAGGGGTATCGTTTTACGCAGTAACTGGGTTGCGGAGGTCAGAGACCCTAGTGCGAGTTTCTTTTAACCATCTCGACTTTACGCATCGACCGCGTTTGGCGCTAAGATTGGCCCTTCACCAATCGATAATCGCGTTTGGAGCGCCGAACGCTGTCGATGCGTATAGTCGAGATGGTTAAAATAAACTCACACTATGGGGCATTTATAAGCATTCGTTATGTGTAAAATACTGGTATTATAAATATAGTAAATTTTCAGGCAGGTGGTGATGACTACGACCAGCAAGCTAACCACAGGACTGTGATGCTAGAATAAACTAGTCATCTCCTAGAATTGTACTAGGAGCTTAGAAAAGCGAAGAGCTATTACATACGACTACTATCTCAAAGGTACCATGTTAAACAAACTTTGTATTATTGAGCTAGACACTAGAACAAACCAGACATTTCCTAGTGTGAAATCCGCGGTACCAGGCGCTCAGAAAAGCAAAGAGCTATTACGACGTACCTATAGTACCTATATTGAAGCAGTATTGTGGGACTCGATCCTCACGATATTTGAACAGCAAACATCACAGAGTACTGGCGTGAGGAGTGTTCTAAACTGTGTATAAATGAGCTTAAATAGTTTGTTTTGTAAAGGAAGGAGGCTTGTATTGCAGTTTTCTGTAGCTGTAGTGAAGAATATATCAATCTGAATTACTTTTTAAGTGTTGAAAAAATCCTGAAAATCTATAGGTAGTTCTAATAGCAAAATGTCCCTAACTTATTTATGTATGAATTTCAAGCACATCATGTAAGCACATGCGCCTTCACCAGTACCCATATGTATTTCCTAGTTTCTTGGTGTGACCATTAAATTGAGACCTGCCCGGACCTGCCCCTGACATCAAGCAATGGACAAAATTGACAAACTTTATGATCTTATAAAATACACAAAGTATTTTAAATCTTTTTTTGGAGTGTGTTTCTTGTTTGAGAAGAGCAAAAATTATAAACACTTTTTATTTCCTTCTGTGTGTCTCACTAATTTTTAACTCACAGATTAATCTCATCATCATCAAAATTTCAGCCGAATAACGTCCACTGCTGGACATATGCCTCCCCCAAGCACCGCCACTTCAACCGGTTCTGTGCGTTTCGCATCCAGCGGACTCTTGCAGTCTTCACCAGGAAATCGGACCCCTGTGGGAAGAAGCCTTCCAATATTAATCTGCTTACTTTCAATCCAATTTATGTTTAAAGTTTACTATCCACTACAGTATAATTGTTTCCTTTTCACGCAAACGGAAAACATTTCCAAAATCATGGAAAGCGGGTAACACATAAATTATTTCAGTGTTAATTTTATTTGTGTTCAGATAGTTACATAGATAAATTATCTATCTATCTATGGGCACACAAAAGAAATAGCACATAACACAAAAGCAGAATTAAATGTTAAGTAAGTACATGAATATAAGGAAAATACAATGTGTCAATAAAAGAAAACAACTTTTTTTACTTTACGTGCATTCGTTTGTTCGTTACGTGCTTCTGCGAAAAAATATTCAGCAATGTATTTTTTCAATAAAACTTCTCACTCTGGTTACCACCAACGTTATTATTTTACTCCATTCCTTAACTTCGAGAAGCTTAGAACAAATAAACCATCGTTCCTAGCTATAATTAACTTCTCGAAAATCTCCATCCACCACATCGCTATGGAAATTCGTTTTCCGCCAATCCTGGCTGGCATGGCCAATTGGTACCAAATATTATTTTGCCTGGTTTCTACAAAATTGGCGGGTCGACGGAGATAATATGATATTCGTCAGTTTTGAAGAGATTTAAACCGTTTATGTGGTAAACGAGGGTAGGTTAGCATGATAAAGTTATTTTGCGTTTGCGTTTTAAATTTTGTGTGGATGTGAAGCACATTTTTTATCCAAACTTGTTTGTAATCATCATGCTTCTCGCATCCAGCGGATTCGTGCGAACCTTGCCTCAAGTTCTCCTGAATTTGTTTTAATTGCATCTAAATGTATTTTCATTCTTATCATTTTATTTTAATGAGTTATTTCGGCAGTACCGAGACATGTCAAAAATGTCAAAGCACCTATATTTTCTTAATTCGTGACTGACAACTGAAATCATGAATGAAACAAATGATGAACGTCATCATGTAGGTATTTTATATTCGTTGTCGAAATGGAAGACCTCTTGTCAAAGTGGCGCCAACTGGGTGGCGTGAATTTTTATGAAAACCACATTGAAGTCCTACAAAGTAGTTTTGTTATCATTCTGTTACTGATTAAACGTCAAATCTATGTGATGTAAGTACTGCTGACAACGGTCTTATATAAATTTTGGACATCATTGCACCAAAAACAATAACAGAATATAAGTTTTATGCGTAGTTAAAGAAACCTTATAACCTTGCTATTATCTAACAAAACAAAAATACACAAATACAAACACAGTAGGTATGTATATTGTGTGCAACATTGATAAAATTCGTGGTACATTTTTGCATTTTTGGATTATTTTATTTAACGTCTTTTTAATTTTAACAAAATGGCATACGATATTTTAGTCATTTCTACTGTAGAATAAGCAAAATTCGTATTTTTATAACAAACAATAAAAATACAAAGTTGGTTAAAATACAAAGCAACTTTTGTTACTCTTTAAAAACAACAGACACTTTACTTTGTGGCAGTACATTGTGCTATAGTCACTGCAAGCTTTTGTCAACAACTGTATCTAGTTCTCTATAACCCTATTTCAAGTCAGTTATACAATCATTGTCTATGCCTGTGTTTCGGCTGAAGTGATAAAGATGATACATTCGTTATTTATGTGCAAAGTTATTCAAATAATCTGGCAAAAAATAACGACTTGGACTTTGAGAGATTATTATAATTGTAAGAAAAAAAAAACCGGCTAAGACCAAAAAGCAAAAAAACTTTACGTTTCGTGGATGGACGATTTATTGGATTACATTTTTATTTTAAACTTTTTATTAGTATTATTTTACACATGGTTCATGAGATACAGCCAAAGTATGGGACGGACAGCTGTGGATTAGGCTTAATAGGGTCCCGTTGGCACCCTTATGGTACGTAACCCTAGAATGCAGAAGGAACACACAACCAAAAGCCGTTGCATGACAACCATAGAATCGAGGTTTGTCTACGGCTATGCATGCTGAGCAGAATAAGAGACAGTCACAAAAGCATCCTGAAGGCTGTAGCGGCAGACACTTTCTCTGCGATAATAAGGCAATTTGTGAAAAGACATAAAACCCTAGTTTCTATCCCTCGTTGTGTCTTGTGGATGGGCGGGGTGATCTTTTCATTAATTCGTCTTTAGTTTAAGCTAATCTATACTAATATTATAAAGAGGAAAGATTAGATTGTTTGTTTGTATTGAATAGGCTCCGAAACTACTGGACCGATTAGATTTTTTTTTTACCATTGGAAGCCGAAATTATGTCTGATGAACATATGCTAGTGGCCAGTGCTCGTAATAGAAATAACATTATTTATTTTAAAACTATAAACCAAAGAAATTTTTATCCATAACTATAAATAACAAAAACAAAAGTCCAAGAAATTCATTTGATTTAAATAAAAAGCGGTTGAACAAAAGTTAATTAAGAATATATTTGTGCTATAACCTATGAAAGATCGCTACTGATGATAGATAGTACAATTCTATCTGTACGTGTCAAACCAATAGCTGTCAACACGTTATAAGGTCGCATACTTTGGCTTTATGGGACGATAAAACCAGAAATTGATATATTTTTCTCCCCTCCAGTACGCCAAAATTGTAGATAGATACGGTATTGGGTTCGGCCGTGAAACAACCACTTCAGTACAGTATTCAGTCTACTTAATTCCACTTTCGCACCCCGCAGTACAATCCCCTATTCCATTCAATTCATTCATTCATGGCACAGCTATGTTTGCAACCCTCTCTACATTTACCTGGCACTTAGACAGTACCTCAGTATGCACCACTACTCGACGTACCTAGGTGCAGTGTTTCCCTATGTTTACAAATCTTGGCTGTATACATACTTATAACAATTGCTCAGACAATGGAGACGTAACAAATGTTGTGTTGAGTTTTGAAGGTAATAGAATTACAGATACAGCGGGTTCTTGTATCGGCATTAAAATTGAGAATTGCTCATGATGTGATAAGCGTCGCTGGAAGAGGTCAGCAAGGGACGAGCTGGATCAGAATAGTTGTTATTTTGGGACAAATTAAAAGCTACAGGCTCAGCGGCGCAGGCTGGCTCGAAGAAGGGTCGGGGGGGGGGGGGCGTGAATTGGGGCGTCGAGGAGGGCCTCGGCGGCGAGGACTGTAGGACGACGATCTGGTGCCCTTACTACTAGGAGGAGGGTAATTGCGTCGATGGCGTGATTAAAGCATGCCTTGGACGGCGAATACTGCTAATGCGGGAGGGAGTATATCAGGCGACCGCTGCAATCAGAGGATTTTGGGCTTGCTGAGGTTGGTCCAGGTTGAGTCGTTGGTCTCAGTTTTCATTCGCAGATAAGATAGTATTTATTTGCTTAAACATGTGTCATACATACACGAAAATACATGCATGCAAGATGGTAACAACATTATTGGATACAGACATGTTTGCCACATGATGTGACGTGCAAATATCAAGAAACTATTACAATTTAAAACATCCTCTTTCAAATAATAAAAATAACAATAAATTAAGTAATTAAATAGTAATAGTAATATTGTTATAAATTTAAAATAACAAAAATCATTAAAATGAATAAAATAATATTATTTTAAAACACATCACAAAAAAGTAAAACATAACTTGGATCTTCAATATTTATTTATTCAAAACGTAGAAATGAATGCATATTATAGAGGTAATTTTTTATTTACATATTTTTTCTTATAAAAGGAATAATGTTTGAATAAACACTCCACAGGTAGCCAACTCTATGCCTCGCACAACAAGGCACATTATAAAAAGATAAGTGTGTCATGCTCCTCTCTACTTTTCTTTGAGTCTCATGAAAATCCTAACGTAAGATGGTCCTAATCCGTCATCGGCCTAAGTCCAGGTTCGCACGGACGTGAAAATATCGCAGCAGAAAATCTTTCCGCACTGGATTTTCAATTTTCCGTTTAGCGCCGAGAGTTTAAAATCCAACAGCGTGTTTGTCCAGTCAGATATCGAATACTTTAAAAAACTTCTTGTGATTCGACTCGATTCAGTACATATTTTTCAGCAAATTACATTTTTTACCAATAATCAAATGAAGCAACTCATGTTAACGTCGAAATTTTATAAATTAGAAATAGAATATGATGGCCATAATTATGTGCAAAAAAAATGTCGTCACCGCAGAAATCAGTCTGCTACGTAGTTCCATCTAGCTACCGGACGTTTAAAGGTTTTCGAGCCGTAAAAATGCGTACTAGTAAATATAGAAAGAAATTATAACTTTTATTTCTACACAGTTCTTGAACCACAAAATACAAAAAAAAAGTGTGCGCCTCACGGCTGCGCCAAAAAGGTTCATTACAGCATTTTATGCCAGACAGATGCTGTCTGACGCTTGTTTTATAATGTACCATTCGGGATAAGGTGACGGGGAGAAAAAACAGTCTAAGGTAAGGTATGTGTAATGTTATTTTTCCAGCAAGTCTCGGGCTTTAGAAATCAGTATAAGCCAAGTTTTTGCAAAGACTAATAGAGCTGAATCGCTTTGAGCATTAAAGACTTCCACAAACAGAAGCGACGCGATAGCGCGAAACACGGTGCCTTTGTGTCGCGCTGTCGCGTCACGCCAGTGTCTACGAGCCTTAAATCACTAATCTGCCAGAAACATAACATATTAACTTTTTTGACACCACCACCCGTTTTTAATGTCGTCTGCAAAATCCTAATTCCTACAAAACCCGATCGCCGTCCTACCGTCCTCGACGCCAAGGCCCGCCGCGACGCTCACACTCACGCCCTCCCCGACCCTTGCTCGAGCCAGCCCGAGCCGCTGAGCCTGTAGCTTTAAATTCGTCGCTAAATAACAACAATCCTGATCCAGCTAGTCCCTTGCTGCCCTCTTCCAGCGACGCCCTGAGCCGAGGTTCGTACCCCACAGGGGGCCCTTAACTTGTAGTCGCTTAGTTTTAAGTTTTTGAAGTCCTGGCTTGAGGCCTTAATTTAATTGGGCAACCACAGGCAAGTCCGGTTAAGAAGACAACCTCATACCGTTGACCTGCGAAATGCCATTCAAAAAAAAAAATACTAATTCCTATTATATTGTATTAAGTGTAAAAATCTGTTTGTTTGGATGTTTTTAAATTTATTTATTTATTAACACATCATCACACATCATCATTTTAGGCGGATGCCGTCCACTACCGAACGTATGCCTCCCCCAAGCACCGCCATTTCAACCGGTTCCTTGCTTTCCGTATCCAGCGGATTTCTGCGGCCTTCACAAGATCATCGTTTACTTTGAGCAAACTAATGTACAGATGCCATAAGCGGCCTTTGGTTATTTGATGTCTTTGTTTCTGGCAGTTAACATACTTCAACTGAATGAGACGAAATTCAAATCCTATGTTAAACGCACACTATGCAGGCAGGCATATTATAAATTAGGGGATTCCATCACTGATAAAAATGCCTGGCTTAATGCTGGTCCTGCTCCACACCACAACTACTTAATTGACATTTGAAATACAGTTGGAGCTGCTGAATATTGTAAGAATATTTTTGCATTATACTTGCATTGAGTTTATACTCAATCTCCTTATTAATATAAAGATACGTTGTACAGGTGTGACTACTTTGTACTATAGAGCTACCATTTACCGAGCAATGTCACAGATTGACTTGAATGTGCCCTGGCGGCTGATAGTATGTCATGCTCACTCAAATGTCTCGCTGACGGTGGCGCGTGTGTTGGATCATTTAGCTCCCTTCAAAATGGTTGAGCTAAATAGTGCTGATTCATGCGTCATGTTTGTGAACGGGTGCCGTCAGTTGGGTCTGGTCATCTCTTAGCTGCCACGGCTTATTTTAATAATTTATTTTCTGGATTATTTTTTACTATGTTTTGCTGCACTCTGGACGCTTTTAACGTGTGCGGTTTTTGTATACCGTTCTCACCTATAATTTCAACATTAATGTTGTAACTAATATTTGTAACAACAAAATTATTTAAAAGAGTGTCCATGGAGTGTCTTGCCCGTTCTTCTCCATAGGTACCTACTACGCTTTGGAATGGGCAACTAGCTTCATATTTCTGACTGACCGACTCCTTGACAATTCAAAAGTGCCTGTAAATGGTTTAATTGCTATGAGTTTAATTGAAATAAATGCTTTGAGTTTGGTGATGCGGAGACAAACGGGTAGGAAGGTGCAGTAACAAAAATTGTAGACTACATATTTTGATTTATGTAAATCAATCACACTTCAACGGCTGAACGGATGTAGATACAACTTTGGCACACAGGTAGACCTTGACCTGAATTAGTACATAGGATACTTTTTATTCCGGTGATACACTCCCATGGTACGATTTCCGAATTCTCCGCGAGGGAAGCCGCAAGCATAAGCTAGGTAGAAAAAAAATACAATATATAAAATAAAATATCAAAACATACAGCTTCAAAACCATATTTATAATTTGTAATAATCCTAATATTTTGTTCTATCTGTGAACTTGCACATGCATGGCACACGCATGCAAAAGGAAAAGAAGATTTTGCAAGGCTTCATGACATCATCTATAATCCAGGGATAACAAAGTTTAACTGAAGGCTAATTAGATAATTCTTAGAAAACCTGATAAAGTACATAGTATAAAAATGTATTTTAAAACGTGTCCGAAACACCATCAATAATTTTCATAAAACATAGTATCGTGAATTACAGCAACAACCTAAACCCGCATATTGTATGCATAACAATTTTATTCAGACGTCGCTCGTCGGTGCACGCAACAACACCCCAAGCACCACCAACCCGAAACAGAATATGTAATGCAGGTGTCAGCTTAATGTAGTAGTGAACTGTCCGACCAGAGGTTTGGTTGTAGATTTGCTCAGTTTCGGACAAAAATCTCGTTTCGGCCGCAGTTTTGGTTACGGCTAAAAGTTGTCGGTCCGACCGAAACTGGGGTTCGTGAGCTTATTAGTTTTGATAGAATACGAACGACTGACATTTATACGGCGTAGAATTAAGTAATACAGTCACTTCTGTTATGTTATATAATACAGGCTCTTCTCCATAAGAAACGACTAATTGGAACCGTGCATCTATCTTCTGACGTAATAAGTGCCCATGTAGGTTTATGTGATATAACACATAACATAACATCACGCCTTTAATCCCAGAAGGGTAAGACAGAGGTGTACCTATAGTACACCCACATTTCGCCAGTTTTGTTTAATTCCCATGTAATAGGAGGGGAGGCTATATTGTCACCAACCGGGAACCAATCCAGACCCTTTTTTTTTTTGGGTGGGAAATCATCAAATCCCGCTCTTCGTGTCAGACTTTTACTGACTAAAACCCACCCGTGTTCCTTCAGTTGCCTGTGCCAGGGCCACGGTTACTCTTTCGAATTACCCTGAGGCGTCGGCCCTATCGGACCCCGTCATTTTGTGCTGACATCTCTCTGAGGCGCGCGTGGAACACGACGCGCCGTCACGCAGGCCTGGTCCCTACCGGACAGCGAGCTACCCATTGCTCTCCGTCCGCAAGGCCGCGCTTACGGTGGTCGGGAATCTGCAGGAGACTCCCGACGCCCAGGGCGTCTCTTGCGTCGACTAGTGGCGTGAGGGCGCAAGGCTCTCTACCTCACGCGCTCCGCCTGCTCCTTTGCGAGCATTACTGCGTTGCAGAAGGAGAGACAGTACAACGCCTTGCGAGTGCAATATAATAATAATAATTCAGGGATGCTCGCCGGGTAGCAAGTAGACTGTTTTTACTCTACTATGCGAAAACGATACATATTCCTGGTGCGCAGGGTTCGGGCTAGCTCCAACGGCATCCTGAGATTACCAGTACCTGAACCAATGATGTCTGGCACACATACTGACCAATCAAGTTCTGTAGTATGTTTGAGTGTGTCTTAATTTTTATTTTTTGTATTTTCTGTGCCTATGACCCTTTGTTGGTCTTAACGTTTTAATTTCATGTAATTTAATAACCATAATATTATCCAAAATTGTCAAACCAAAAATCCAAATAAAAATAAAAATATTTTTCTCTTCCCTTAAAAACAAAATGCAAAAATAAAGCTTTTTTCGGCGCCGGCTACACGCAACAAGAGTGCACCAACTCAGAATGTATAATGCCGCCGTCGCTTTCGACTAGTGTGGCTACACCTTTATGCCGACGACAATACTGAGTAGGGTCTTAAGTGAATAATCGTTTCGTAGAAAATGGTTTTTGAGAGAAAATGATGGAATAAGATGTAATTACCAGACGTGGTACGAATTTCATTGTTCACTTGGTTGGAATTTAACTTTTTTTCGTTTTAGACTTAAATGGACTGTGGTTAGTTTTTGATAATTATTATTTGCAGTATATTATTATATTACCAAGCTTTTTACTATTAATGTTTCTACAGCTTCCCAATTTTAGTTAATTGCAGTTCAGTTCAGTATGAACACAGTACCAAGAAATACTACTGGTTCATTATTTTGAAGCGAGTAGAGAATAACAATCTAAAATTCGAATGAAACAGCATCAGCATTGGCGCATAACGAAATCGACTTTATATAAAAGTAGCACAGATTCCGGTTCTTTTTACTCATCTTTCTGATGTTTCCTAATCGCCTGTTACGATACCAACATGAAAAAGATGAAATCGTTTATTCTGTATTCAATTCGCATAAACGATACGGTGATCCCCTGCCGCTTTCATTTCCAACTGAATGATAATCAACTTCATCGTTCTTCATTTTTTTCAGATCTTCCATTAAACGTTCTACATTCAAATAACCGTAACTCATTTTCCTGCTAACCTTCTTACCTTTTAATATGAATTCCGAATACAGAATATACGCGTACAGCATTATTCATGTAATCCGTTAGGGTATCGTACAATCGGACAGTCGGCGAGAGTGGCGCGGACAAAGACGCTACGAAATGGAATTTTCAAGTAGAAGCACTTGTGAGCGCGAATGTACCGCAGCAGATGGATTACTGTGGAATTGTTGTAAGATGTTACGGTTTAAAGTAGGTCGGGTTATGATGTAAAATTTTGATTCGTACGTAGTGTATAAGAAATGTTTTACTTCACAAATGAGTAAAATCACGAAAGAAAATCAAAAGTCATCATCATCATTGTCATTTAAGAGTAATTTCTTTAATGAGTCTAAAACGTGGATCATAGACCTAGGGTAAAAGGCTGCCAATCTGAAATGGGATTGAGAGGGTGACGTCAGCCGCGTGCACAGTGACCGCTGGATAACAGTGTCCAAACGGTGGGTGCCTGAGGATGGATGGCGCCGCCGAGGCCGGACAGGAAGAGGTGGTGAGACGGCCAAGACGCGTACCGCAAGGGTTGGATCGAGGTGGCTCTAGAAAAGAAAGTCTGGAAAGCTTTGGGGAGACCTTTGATCAGAAGTGGGACAGTGAAGGCCAACTTAAAAAAAAGTTATCTATACAATGTGTTTTTTTTTATCCCATAACTCTAGGGTTATATTCTATAAATTAAATAATACAAAAAGTCTTAGACTATGTGGTCCGAAAATGCATAGTTTCGAAGATATCAGCAATCATACGTAATGTATGTGTTGTTTAGTTACAAGTTTCACCATTAAATACGACTAATTCGTTTTCATTTAATCCAGTAATTCATATTAAAAACTAAAAAATGCGTAGTTGTCATATTTCACATTAGGGTGTTTAACATTAATAATCGTGACTTTGTCAAATTATTTTGCACTAGCTTCTCCCTGCAATTTCACCCGCATAAATCTTGATCCCGTATCCGTGTGCCAAATTTCATCCAAATCCGTTCAGTAGTTTTTGCGTGAAAGAGTAACAAACATCCATCCATACTCACAAACTTTCGCGTTTATAATACATATATTAGTAGGATGAGAAATGAAAACAATAAAAAAGGTAATTGAAAAATAATTCATATGCCATTTGATTCCTTGAAAATACCCTAGAGTTAAGCGATATATTAAAATAAATAACCTTATAAACAGTATGTATCAGAAAAATTTCGTCATTTAAATGAACTAGTATTTTGTATGGGACAATTGATAACTTTTTCGCGATGACAATGTTGGTTCCATAAAAAGTGGTTCAGTTTGATAGTCACCCTGTTACACACCCTTAAATACACACACACACACAATACATACACACCTTTCTGATACATATTGTCCACAAGCTGCGCATACGCATAGGTCTCGATCCCGTGGGAAAATTTTGATAAAAAGTATGATAAGTCCTAATATATGTCATGGTCTGCTTATGAATTTCATTCAAATCCGTTAACCCGTTTCAGCGTGAAAGCGTAACAAACAAACCTTTAAATACAAATCTTTCCTCTATATCATACTAGCATCTGCCCGCGGTAATGTCGAAAATTATCCCACGAGAACATACTACCAGAGCAAACAGTTTCATAGTGTATTCAGTGGTTTAAGCGTAAAAAGATAACATACTAAAGAAAGAGTTACTTTCGAATTAATAATGTTATTATGGACATGGATTGGACACGACACAACTAAACGTGAGTTTCATAGTGTATTTTATATTGTATTTTGTGTAAATGTGAACGAGCATTGGACAATAGTCGGTTAGACTAGATTAATATTAATCGAGTCAGAGGTCAGGTTGGCGAATAGGTCATCGTAGGAGACACTCTGGGCGAGCAATGTGTAGCTCGCCGTCCGGTAAGGACCAGGCTCGGGTCGACGGCGCGTCGTGTTCCACGCGCGCCTCAAAGAGTCCGATAGGGCCGACGCACAGTGGGTCGAAACTATGATTTTAGTGACTTAGGGCTCAACTTTGCTTTTTCACTTTTTTTTTTATGCGGATGGGTAGAGCTCATTAACCTCAATAATAATTGTTCTGATGTATTATTTCCTAAACTTTATACTTTGGGTAGAAAAATGTGTTTTGTTATTTTTTTGTATGGAGCGGCTCAAATAAACTTAAATTCCTGCTAAGTAGCGTGTGATCCCGCGTTGAAACTTTATTTTTCATATACCTTGTCTGGTCTATTATCATTTGATGCTATAAACAAATGCATAAAGTTGCAACTCTGCCAAATAAATGGATCGAAAAAAATGAAAAAATACATAGAATAAAAAGCTTCATTTTTTACTTTCGTAAGTTATTTTAAGTTAAATTTGATATGGAATAGTAAGTAAAAGCACGTAATAATACACATAATTACTTAGCAACTAACAACAATACATTTAAAAGGTCCCTAATTAGCTTAAATTTACTAATACTACATATATTAGTAAATTTAAGCTAATTAGGGACCTTTATTTAAAAATGTGGATATGAAATCAATTAATTTCTATTTGTGTGTTTAATTACTGTAATTAGCTTAACCTTTTACCTTATAAAATAACAATGTTTTTCACTTTTAGTCATTAATGTAATATTAATTAGGATAATTAGTTAATGAGGGTAGTAGAAAAATTAGTAAACATTGTTTGTCACTGGATTCTGGAAGTATAAAATGACCATAATTTATTATATACTAACTAGTGTTCGTTTATTCGTACTACTACTAACATCTCGTGATTCTGATCGTCCCTTTTTCGTTATAATGGATAATTTAGTTAACAATTTAGATTTATTTATGATTTTAAGAGAGCAGGTCAAGTCACTGTCGGATAGTCAAAAATTCTTTCAATTCCTACAACATAAAATAAACGTGACCGAAGAGAACAGTGTTGAGCTCCAAAAATTCTGTACGCGCTTTTGTTCAAATATAAGTGCAAGATGGGAACGAAGTAGTCGCACGTTAGCACAGTTTGTAAGAAAAAATGGTGATTGGTTGGAACGTGCAATAAACTGGCCCGAAGGAATGATACCTGAAGCTGTGAACACTGAACAGGAAAGGCTCGAGATTTGTAATACTGAAGATGTCGAAAATCTACCACCATCTACTACAGAAGCTTCGACATCTACATTTACACCTCGAAAACCTTTCGAGGAATTGGGCTCCAGGCAAAAACGACGACGCGTTGATCAAATTAACCAATCGCTTTCGTTATCCCCGGATGAACTTAAAGCTACTACAATTGCTAGTTTAAGAAACACCGGAAATGAGGATGTAGGAAAAATTATGAACCATTTACTAAATCACCCCGAAGATCTAGAAAAAGTTAAAGAGTGTTTAAGTACAAGTAAACCGAAAAGTAGTACATATTCACCCGATAAGGCACTGTCTTTATTAGTTTCACTTAAATTAAGTAAGTGGCAGTATATAAGCCTAAGAGAAGCAGCAAGTGAAAATAGGTCTGATTTATACCCTTCTTATTATAAAATAAAACAAGCGAAGGCAAAATGTTATCCAGGGAAAGAAGACATAATTATAACTGAAGAAGGAGCTGCTATTAAACTGCAAGCTTTACTCAACTTGACGGTATCTAGGCTTTTAGAAGTGATTACTTTAGATTTGGATTCGCCAACTGAGTTACTGCTAATAAGCAAATGGGGTTTTGATGGAGCCTCAGGTCAAAGTAATTATAAACAAAAGACTGAAGCAGAGTTTGATGACTCAACTATCTTCATGGCCAGTCTAGTTCCTATAAGGCTTCAACAATGTGATGGAACAATTGTTTGGGAAAACGATCGACCCTCATCAACTTTCTATTGCCGTCCGATAATGTTCAAATTTACCAAAGAAACGCAGTCAACAGTGGTAACTATAAAAGCTAGCATAACCGAAGAAATAGAAACACTTCAGCCAATCAAGTTCAATCAAGTTGAAGTTAAGCATCAATTGCACTTGACGATGATAGACGGCAAAATATCGTCATATTTGTCAGACACATCTTCAGCTGTCTGTGATATCTGCAAAGCAAAACCGTCAGAGATGAACAATTTAGAGTCACTTGCTCAAAAAGAGAACAACGAAGAAGTGTTCCAGTATGGAATGTCATCTTTACATGCCTGGATAAGAAGCATGGAGTGCTTACTTCATATCGGTAAATATAATTTTATTAGTTCATAATTTTTTTCACGTTATATAGTTACTTGTGAGATTTTTATTTAAGTGATATTTCTTTTTGTTTGCAGCTTATCGTTTGGACTTCAAAAAATGGAGTTGCAGGGGCGATGACAAAGAAAAAATGTCACTCAGAAAGAGCGCTATACAGCAAGCGTTTAAGAAAGAATGCGGTTTACTTATTGACGTAGTCAAGCAAGGAGTAGGCACAACCAATGATGGCAATACTGCCAGAAGATTTTTTAGGGATGCAGAAACAACAGCTCGCATAACAGGAATAGATAAAGATTTAATAGAAAGGTTTCATGTGATTCTTCAGACGGTTGCATCTGGAGAGAGCGTGGATCTTTCTAAGTTTTCCGAATTTTGTAGAGATACTGCACAATTGTACGTTCACTTATATCCCTGGTATTATATGCCTTCCAGTATACATAAATTGTTAGTACATGGGAGTGATATAATTAAGCACTTTGGTGCCATACCTATAGGTAAACTGTCGGAAGAGGCAGCGGAAGCTCGTAATAAAGATTTCCGGAAATATAGAGAGAGTCATTCTAGAAAGGTAAGTAGAACGGCGACAAATGAGGATATTATACACAATCTTCTTTTGTCTTCTGATCCAAAGATCACAAGTCTAAGACCTCGAATGGTGAAACAAAATATAATGGTTCTCTCTCCAAAAGTCAAAGAGCTTCTGCTGATTTTTCCCACAGAATCCGATATAGATTTTATTGATGTAGATAATTTACAAGATAGTCATAGCGATAGTGAATAAGATTTTTTGGTAGTTTGTAAGTTTCTTGTTTTTTTTATTAGTTTATAAATGTCAAACTCATAATTGAAAGGAAATAGTAATGTTTGATGTTGTTTATAGTTAGTTTTTAGTTTGCTTGTGTTAGTTGTAGTAATGTTAGTTTACCTTTACTAATTTGTATTATTATGTACCTATCTTTACTCACTATTCAGTATTAAATCTAACTTAAAATAACATTTCATAAACATGTTAAAGTCATTAAAACAAAGAAATTGAAATTCATAGATCCCTAATTAGCTTAAATTTACTACTACTACATATATTAGTAAATTTAAGCTAATTAGGGACCTTTTAAATGTATTATGATTAGTGTGATTAGCTTTAAATTTACTAATACTACATATATTAGTAAATTTAAGCTAATTAGGGACCTTTTAAATGTATTATGATTAGTGTGATTAGCTTTAAATTTACTAATACTACATATATTAGTAAATTTAAGCTAATTAGGGACCTTTTAAATGTATTGTTGTTAGTTGTTAAGTAACTATGTGTATTATTACGTGCTTTTACTTACTATTCCATATCAAATTTAACTTAAAAGAACTTACGAAAGTAAAAAATGTAGCTTTTTATTCTATATATTTTTTCATTTTTTTCGATCCATTTATTTGGCAGAGTTGCAACTTTATGCACACGTTAATAGCATCAAATGATAATAGACTAGACAAGGTATATGAAAAATAAAGTTTCAACGCGGGATCACACGCTACTTAGCAGGAATTTAAGGTTATTTGATCCGCTCCATACAAAAAAATAACAAAACACATTTTTCTACCCAAAGTATAAAGTTTAGGAAAAAATACATCAGAACAATTATTGTTGAGGTTAATGAGCTCTATCCATCCACATGAGGAAAAAAGTAAAAAAGCAAAGTTGAGCCCTAAGTCACTAAAATCATAGTTTCGACCCACTGTGCGACGCCTCGGTTTCGCGGGAAATTCGAAAGAGAAACCGTGGCCCTGGCACAGGCAACTGAAGGAACACGGGTGGGTTTTAGTCAGTAAAAGTCTGACACGAAGAGCGGGAGAAGTCATTTGATGATTTCCCACCCAAAAAAAAGTATGGTAATGGATTACTAACACGTTAAATAACATGTCCCGTAATAAACGCACACCACCAACACCCCAATTATAATATTATCTTATAGTCATAATACATACACAGATGTTTTACTATTGTGTATTAAGCATTGTTCATTTATTAAATTAATAATACTGATTGTGGGAAAAAATTGTGGTCACATTAGAAATCTGCACACGCACACAGTCGCACACGTACCTATATGGTTATAGCGTAGTACATCGTCCATTTTGGTTTGTTTTGAGTGTACAGCAGAAGTGTGACTGCGAATGGGCAACTAGCTTTATATTTCTGACTGACCGACCCCTTGACAATTCAAAAGTGCCTGAAATTGGTTTATTTGAAATGAATGCTTTGAGTTTGAGTTACCTATAAATACGTAAAAAAAAAAAAAAAAAAAAACTCAGGGAGACTGTTGACACTCGACGCTCGACTCTCGCCGCGGAAGGACGTGTTTGTGCGCTCTCCCGCTCCAGTGTTGTGTTTCGTAATTCTACTCGTCGCTACCACGTGACGTCGTCGTAGTCGCCCCGACTACTCCGATTCAAAATCAAGTCAAGAAATTGATTTGATTTTAATCAATCAAAAAGTGCCTTTTTCAAGGCAAATCTTATTTCTTATTCGCGAGTTTTGTGAGTAGCTTCACTAGGCCCCTTCTGGGTAAAACCACAGTTTCTTGGTCCTCGGTTGAAACCTTACGGTGTCAACGAAGCCGAGTGGGGTGTTGACCCAATTCACACCCGCCGAACCCCTTCAGGGCGAGGCAGTTAGTTGGACGAGTCCCAGATAACCGGCCTTGGGGGATCTCCTAGTCGGCTCTGGTGACAGTTTTGCTTTCCAGCTACTCACCTAGTGTCTTTATGGTGTGTCTACACCCTTCGCGCTAGACTGGTCAGGGCCCCGTTCGCACAATAGACTGGCGACGGGTATACAAGCTTAGGGCTCACCAATAGGTACACACCTCCCTGTCTGCTCCCGACAGGGAGGGAACTCATCCCCGGGCCAATCCACCCGGGGAGATAGGTATAGGGTTAGTAGGCTAAGTGGAAACTTAATTTCCACCATTCCCTCCCTTAAGCTTTCCCCCCACTCCGACCATGGAGGACGCCCTGATAGTGGCGTTCTTCAATGAGGGAATGGTGGAAATTAACTTCCTCGCCAAGTATGGCGCCAAATTCGCTGCTCTGCAGCAGTCCGTCCCCGGTCCCTCTGACCTAGTAGGCACCGACAGCTCTGACATCGCTACGTTTAGCGATGCCCTCGAGCCCTCTCCGTCGCAACTTCCAGGTTGCTCGCCGCCGGCTGTCGCGCCCGACCTCGCCTTACTTAGTTGAGAGCGACGACCAGAGCTCCTCCCCCTCTTCCGACGAAGGCGTCTTCAAGACGGTCGGCTCGAAGAAGAGGAGTCTAAAGGAGAGCCACAGTGCTGCCAAGCCCACTGCCCAGCCTTCTGCGGCAAAGAAGACCGCCCCCCCTCCCCCTGTGTACATCCAGGACAAGGGGAAGTGGACAGATGTGTCCAAATGGTGCACCGACCTGCGAATCGGCTACACCAGCGCGAAATCTACCCAACAGGGTATTAAGGTATTTGTCCCGACATCAAACGACTACAGAGAGCTCACGAAGACTCTCCGTCTTAGAGGTGTGTCCTTCCACACCTACGCCCTCCCCGAAGACCGTCAAATCCGAGTCGTGATCCGTAGGATCCCGAAGGAGATACCCGCGGAGGACATAAAAACCGACCTTCTGTCGCAAAACGTCCCCGTTGCGGAGGTCCACCGCATGCACCGCGCCCGAGGCAGGGTACCATTCGATATGGTCCTCGTAGTCTGTCCTCCCACTGAGGGTCACCACCCCATATTTAACGTCCGTTCCATCTGCAACCTCACCGGCTTGCAGATTGAAAAACCGATCAAGACCGGTGTCATAGGGCAGTGTCACTGCTGCCAGTTATACGGGCATTCGCAGATGCACTGCCATGCGAAACCCAGGTGCGTCAAGTACCTGGGCGATCACGGCACTGCTGAATGCTCACGCCCAAAAGACCCCACCTTGTGCACAGAGCCGCCTAGCTGCGTGCTATGCGGTGACTCAGGCCTTCCGGCCAATTATCGTGGGTGCCCCAAGGCCCCCAAAACCTCATCTCCCAAGCTGACGAAGCGTGCAGACGTCAGCAAAGGGAAAGCCCCCGCTACGCCCACGCGTGGCCTACCACACATCACCAGGAGCGACTCAGTCCTCAGAGGCCCTCGCCCTGGAATTACCTCCACCATCAGCAGGCTTTTCCAGCCTTAGCTCCCAGACCCGTTCCTGCGGCCATCCCTCCACTCATGGACCCCCGCATCCGCGTCAACGCGCCCCCAGGCATTCCTATGCCCATGAACAAAGCCGCTCCCGCCGCTTCAGCTCCACCCGCAGCCACCCGTGTTATCGGCCAGAACCCGATGGACGCGTTTAACGTCATGTCGAGTACTTTTACGGCCTTCCTTACCCCTCGCGCCAGGAAAATGGCCAGCGAAATTGTTGCCGCCAGGAATGCCAGCAACATATTCATGATACAGAGTATCTATAATGCGTACCCGGACATTACGCAAGCCCTGATGTCCTTTTCCAACCAACCCAATCCTAATAATGGATAAAGGAATCCTCGCGCGAACCAAACCCCGATCCCTAAAGTTAGGTTATTTCAATGCCAATGGCATCCTGCGACAACGCGCTGAAATCAGCGAGTTCCTCCGCGACCACCACATCGACATCCTCCTTGTTCAGGAAACGTTCCTCAAACCGAGTTACCGAAATCCGTCAATTGCAAACTATCGTACAGTTCGCAATGACAGGACGCGTTGCCATAAGGGCGGTACCCTTATCTATTACAAAAAGGAGCTATACTGCATTCCCATAGACCCTCCCACACTCTCACGATTAGAAGCGTCTTGCTGTCGGCTTGGCATGACAGGTCATCAACCGATCACCATAGTTTCGGCCTACCTCCCCCCCATTAATACTTCGGAGAACTTCCAACTCCTTACTGAAGATCTTTCTGTACTTTTTAGCCTGAGTGACTCCGTTATCATAGCGGGTGATCTCAACGCAAAACATCCCTCCTGGAATAGCACCAGGACCTCTTCCAGAGTGAGACACTTGTTCAACCTCTCCTCCTCTCAGAACTTCGATGTCATCGCGCCGATGACTCCCACTCATTTTCCCCCCGATCCCAATCACACCGCCGATGTCCTCGACGTGGCGCTCCTACAGAACGTCAACCTACGGTTGGACTCTATAGAAGTGGTACAAGAGCTCGCTTCCGATCACCGTCCAGTAGCCATGAAACTGGTCCCCCGCATAGGTCTGCCCGATTCCACCCAACCCCTTCCCAACAAAGTGGTAACGGACTGGAGGAAAGTAAGCGATCGCTTAAAATCCACCACGTCCCCCCACTTGGACCCAATCCCCGATCATTTTGACTCTATCGCTGACACGACGGCCGCGATCGACTCATTCACAGCTCACGTACAATCAGTCCTGAACGAATGTTCAAGGGAAATTCCAGCGACGGAGGACCGTTGCTGGAAGTTGCCGGACGATGTACGTGAACTGTTGAATGAGAAGAACGCGGCTGTCCGTGCCTACAGCAACTTCCCCTGCGACGCGAACAAAGCCCATATGCGTTACTTACAGCGTACTGTAAGAACACGCATAGAGGAGCTGCGTACCGCCGGCTGGGACAAGATGTTGAGCGAACTAGAGCCCACCCACCTAGCCTTCTGGCAACTCCAGAGGAAGCTCAGATCCGGAGAAATAGTCTCCATGCCCCCCCTGATCCGTCCCGACAAGACCATCGCCTACGATGATGTCGACAAGGCTGAGCTTCTAGCCGACAGTCTAGAAGTCCAATGCTCGCCTAGTTCTCAACCAGTACACCAAGCTCACCTCTCTGAGGTCGACGCTGAAATCGAACATAGAGCCTCCCTCCCTCCCGTCGAAGACCCAGAGTATCCGCTGCCCCCCGTCACGCCTGACGAAGTGCACGACCTCATCAAAGGTCTTAAGGCTCGTAAAGCCCCCGGCTCAGATGGAATCACGAATAGGGTATTCCAACTTTTCTATTCGCGCAGGAGTCCATCAGGGCTCTGTGATCTCTCCCCTAGCATTCAAGCTATTCACCAGCGATATGCCCAAGTGCAGCAAGGCACAGTTCGCTCTGTTCGCAGACGACACGGCCATTTACTATACCGGCCGCGATCCAGACTCGATATCTCGCATTCTCCAAACCCAAGTCAACAAGCTTGGCGCCTGGTTTAGGAAATGGAGAATTGAAGTAAATCCCGACAAAAGTCAAGCGGTTCTATTCTCGAAGCCGCGTCATACCCCCTGCCCCCCTCGACCGAACACCATGTTCGGCAAGCCGATCCCTTGGGAGAAGCGAGCCAAATATCTTAGTGTAGTTCTCGACGAACATCTCTCGTTTTCAGAGCACATTAAGGCGGCTCATTCGCGCGCCGCCTTCGCTCTAGGTAGACTCCACTTCGTCCTCAATGCACGTAGCAAATTGTCACTAAAGTGCAAATTGCGTATCTACACAGCGTGCATTCGCCCGATCATGACCTATGCCAGTGCAGTCTTCGCACACGCCATGCCCGTTCGCTTCAATAGAATGCAGACCCTCCAGAACAAGTTCCTCCGTAGGATAACAGGCTCCCCCTAGTACGTCCCCCTCCTCCATTAGTCATGTCCGCCGTCCCAAGCATGTCCTCACCGATCCCGATGACCACATAACTCTCATTCAGGAGAGCAGTAGGGCCAGTACAGTGCACAAACACAGACCGACATTCCGACCTCGCCGCCGAGGTTCCTCGCGTAGATCCCGACGTAATTGTCCCCCCCGACCCTTGCTCGACGAAGTGCCAGCCCGCGCCGTAGCTGAGCCTGTAGCTTTAAATTCCCCGAATAATAATAATCAACAAAATCTGATCCAGCCTGTCCCATCTTGCTGTCCTCCCGTCAGCGACGCCCTAAGCCGAGGTCCGTACCCCACAGGGGGTGCCCTTAGCGAGCGTTCGCTTAGTAATGTAAGTAGTTTTACGCCCCTGGCTGGAGGCTTTGAGTCCGCTTAAGGCAGCCACAGGATAGTCCGGTTAAGTAGTCACGACCTCTCAAGGTCAACTACGAGATGCCATACCCAAAAAAAAAAATATATATATATGTCGCATCCGGTCAATAGTACGGAGAAGAAACGAATCGCAAGCGCGTCACTTTCGACATCAGGGGTTCTACCCACACCTACAGCGCGCTTCTACAGAGTCGTGATGTTTTAAGTCTACGGCGAGGAAGATATTCAGTGTCTGATCGCTTACGAGTTAAGACGTCGCGGAACTGTACTCGATTCGTTGAGCTCAGTTATTGTGTTAATTGTTTAGTAGTGATTTTAATAAAAGCAGTGTATCGCACCCAGTTTGTTTTCATTGCACGAAACCCTTCTTCTTCCCACATAATGTCTGAATCTAACGGGGTAAATCCTGACGATCCGACATCAGAATTGGGATCACATCGTGCTAATGAGATCACACGCGGGAACAGTGACAATAACAATCAGTGGCGGTTACTTTTTGAAATGCAAAACCAATAAATGCACGCGCTGATACAAACTCTTAAAACACAGCCAGTGAATAGCAAGTTGGTGTTGCCGGAATTCTACCCCGATAAACCTGAGTCCGATGCGCGTTCATGGTGCGCCACCGCTGACTTGTGTTTCGACGGGAATGCAATGGAAGGAAGCCAGCTTATTTGGACAATAAACAAGGCATTGAAGGGCTCCGCATCTACGTGGCTGTCGCAGATAACCTATCCAGGTATGACGTGGGACCAGTTTAAAGAACTGTTCAAGGCTAGATTCGTGTGCATCGAAACTTCTGCGGCTACACTAATTAACCTGAGCAATGACAAACCAATGGAGAATGAGACCTATGCCGCCTATGCTAGCCGTCTTATGACGTCTTTGTTAAATAATTGGAAGGATCTGAGTGTTGAACAGATTGCTGTGTCGACTGTTATCGCTCACTTGGTGCAAATCGAAACACGCTTGCAACGTCTCGCATTTACAACGGAGATTTCAACGCGTCATAAGTTGCAGCAAGAGCTTCAAGCGTTCTCTTACCTGAAGAGGAGAGCCCCTACAGATATGCGCTCTGACGGGAACGAGAAACGTTTGAAGTTTTCGTCACTACCACCAATCAAGTGCCACGCATGTGGCAAGCTAGGACACAAACAAACAGATTGTCGCTCGAAGAAGAACGACGTCAAGAAGCCGTTGCCTGTGCCGGCTGATACGGGCGCCGGGCAGCGACCACAAGCCAGCAGCAGCTCACTGGTGTGCTTCAAGTGCGGCACGCCGGGCCACATCGCCAGTCGCTGCACAGCGGTCGGGTCCAGCGCTGCTGTACCGGCGGAGAAGCGAGTCGACCTTTGCATCGTCGAGCCTCCATCAGGAAAATTGAAGCATTTTGGTGAGTGGTTTAAATTTGATTTTGATTCTGACGCTGAATGTTCTTTAATGAAAGAGAGTATAGCTTGTAAATTTAGAGGTAGAAGAGTAAATGATGTAGTATCTTTAGTTGGTATAGGCAATACAAATGTTAATAGTACTTTGCAATTGCTTTGTCAGGTAGAAATCAACGATTTCGCGACGGAGATTCTATTCCACGTTTTGCCGGATACGTACTTGCGTAGTAACATTCTATTAGGTCGAGAGATTTTGAATAACGGTTTTTATGTGAGCATGACTGCAACTAAATTAGTTTTGACTAGAGAAAAAACTATAAACGTGTGTAACGCTATTCAGACTACGGCAATAAAGAATAATTTTGATAAAATTGACACTGATTTACCATTAGATGGAAGACGTGACCTTGTAAAAATCTTAGAAATATACTGTGACTTTTTTATTAACGGTTTTCCGACCACACGTGTTAACACTGGTTCGTTGGATATAAGATTGATCGACCCTAATCATACAGTGCAAAGACGTCCTTACAGACTGTCTCCGGATGAACGTCAAACCATGCGAGATAGGGTAAACGAATTGTTGCAAGCTAAAATAATTAGATCCAGTAGTTCGCCGTTTGCTAGTCCAGCCCTTTTGGTTAAAAAGTATGATGGATCAGACCGTATGTGCATAGACTATAGAGAGCTTAATAATAATACATTGCCGGATCGTTATCCATTACCGTTGATTTCTGATCAAATTTCACGACTCCATGGTGCAAATTACTTTACAAAATTAGACTGTGCAAGTGGTTTCCATTTAATTCCCGTCCAAGAACAATCGATTGAACGCACTGCGTTTATTACACCTGATGGACAATTTGAATTTCTAACCATGCCGTTCGGTTTACGTAACGCAATATCAGTTTTCCAACGAGCAATCATTAATGCACTTGGTGACCTTGCATACCAGTACGTAGTTGTGTACGTCGATGACATCTCTATTAGCTCCGACTCTATAGAGCAGGGCCTGGAGAGGCTGCACACTGTGTTAGAAAGGTTAACGAAAGCAGGGTTCTCGCTGAACCTTAAGAAATGCTCTTTTCTTAAAACGCGTGTAGAGTTCCTGGGTTATGAGGTTGAAGCAGGTAAGGTTAAACCATGTTGGGCGCGGCCGGGGCGCTGGCAACGCTGCTTCCCAATCTAGCGGGCCCGAGCGCCGCGGGAGCGGGGCGAGCGACCGATGCAGCAACATATCGAGCAGCATCGGTTGCAGCTCCGCGAGGTCCTGGTGGCGGAATGGCGGGTGAGGCTGTCACGCCCTACCGCCGGCCTCAGCACCATTGGGCGATCCGGCCAGTGCTCGACCGCTGGCTCGGGAGAAGGCACGGCTCCCTGACGTTTCGGGCGACGCAGGTGCTCTCGGGGCATGGTTGCTTCGGGAAGTACCTGTGTCGCATTAACAGGGAGCCGGACGCCCGGTGTCACCACTGCGTCGACTGCCGGGAGGACACGGCGTGGCACACGCTGGCAGAGTGTGCCGCTTGGGAGGAGCCGCACCGTGCCCTCATCACCGAAGTAGGCAACGACCTGTCGCTGCCGGCTGTCGTGAGCGCGATGGTCGGCGGCGCAGAGTCCTGGGACGCAGTGGTCTCCTTTTGCGAAACGGTCATCTCGCAGAAGGAGGCTGCGGAAAGGGAGAGAGAGATCTCGACTCTCGACCCGGCTCGCAGCAGACGCACCGGGCGTCGGAGGAGGGCGGACAACGCCCTCTTCCGGCCCCCCTAAATGGGTCCAGGGGCGACGGATTCGGGGACATCCGTCGCCCCCCAACATCAGGACCCGAGAAGGCGGCGCGCGTAGTGTACCGCGCGCGCCGGCTACAGACGTTGCGGGGGGAGTACACCTCACTCCCCCCGCCCGAGACGGGGCCCGCGCAAGCGGGCCGGCACCAGCCGGGGTTGTGGAAGAATAATGTGTTCCCGCGACCCCGGCGTAGGTGTGAGATGGAACACCGGGGTGGTTTTTAGTCAGTAAGAGTCTGACAGACCCCTCCGCCCGCCCCAGGGCGGAGGACATCCATGAGGATTTTCCACCCCGGGAACAAAAAAGTAAAAAAAAAAAGTAAGGTTAAACCAAACAAGCGAAAGATAGAGTCTTTGTCATGTATACCTCCACCACAGACACTAACGCAGGTAAGACAATTCGTAGGTTTGGCTTCTTACTTTCGTCAGTTCGTACCGAACTTTTCCCGCCTCATGGGTCCGATCTATAGATTGACATCTGGAAAGACTCCGTTCGAGTGGACACCCTGCCGTGAAGAAGTTAGACAGAAGGTAATCCAAATACTAATTAGTGATCCAGTGCTCATGATCTTCGACCCGCAGCATCCAGTGGAGCTTCATACCGATGCCAGTTCAGAGGGTTATGGCGCGATTTTGATCCAAGTTGTAGAAGGTAAACAACATCCTATCGCCATTTTAGTAACTTATTGCCTCTACCACCAAAACAACAGGCTTGTAGAGTTGAACAGAAGCAAGTAAACTTTACCGAATTGTCTGACAACTGGCTTCTGGCAGAGCAGCAGCGAGATGAAGATATCAAGAAAACCATCTCTGATCTAGAGCAAGGACTGCTCAGCGACGACGTAGCTAAGACGTATGAGGTAAGATCAGCTATACTTTACCGTAAAGTTCAACGTAACGGTCGAACGAAATGTTTACCTATCGTTCCTCGTGCTATGCGATGGTCTGTCATCAATAATATCCACGAATCCATTATACATCTAGGATGGGAAAAGACGCTGGAGAAGCTGTACAATCATTACTGGTTCGAAGGTATGAGTCACTATGTAAAAAGGTTTGTAGATAATTGTGTCACCTGCAAGATATCGAAGTCGCACTCAGGTAAAGTACAGGTGGAACTTCACCCTATACCCAAGACAGCGATTCCATGGCATACCATACACATAGATGCTACATGAAAGCTGAGTGGCAAGAGTGATAACAAGGAGTACGTGTTCGTGATGATCGACGCATTCACCAAGTACGTATTGCTGTTTCACAGTAAAAACATTGACACAAAAAGCAGCATCAAGGCAGTGTCAGACAGCGCTGCACTCTTTGGCTCTCCTGTACGAATAATCGCTGATCAGGGACGGTGCTTTTCAAGCAAGGAGTTTCGTGACTTCTGCCAAGGTAAAAATATCAATCTACACCTAATTGCGACTGGTTCATCTCGTGCAAATGGTCAAGTGGAAAGGATAATGAGTGTGCTTAAGTCAATGTTAACTGCGATAGAGACTGATACAGATCGGTCGTGCTAAGACTCGCTAGGAGATGTACAGCTAGCTCTTAATTGTACGGTTAATCGCGTTACAAAAGCTAGTCCATTAGAACTTTTGATAGGTAAGGTAGCACGTCCACTTCATTTAATGGCTAACGACAATGACGACATTATAGACCTTGATGATACTAGGAGATTAGCATCCGAAGGCATTGAGAAGTCTGCGTGTTATGATAAAAGTATTTTTGATAGTACAAAGGCAAGCGTCAGTAGGTTCTCTGTCGGTGAATTCGTGCTTATTCAGAACGAGGAGCGTAATCAAACTAAGCTTGACGTAAAGTACAGAGGGCCATTTCAAATTGTTGAAGTGTTAGATGGCGATCGGTATGTTTTAAAATCTCTAGTTAACAAGCGTACTTACAAATACGCTCATGACCGTGTTCGGAAGATGCCCGAGGGCCAAGTACCAGTTGAGATTGTAGACGAAATAGATGATGAATTGGCATCACTTTAGTTTGTGTAAACAGGTTCTCGGTTCAGTGGGTCGAAGACTATACCAGAGTATCGTAGCCGTAGCCCGTTGGAAATCGGTATCTGCTCAATGAGTAGTCCGTGGGTACGCGGTAGGCGGTAGCTCTGGGTGGTATAGTCGGGTTTTGCCTAGAAGCAAAGACCATAGAGTCAAGGGTTGACTCGGTATTCCCGTGGGGAATAGTGTGTGTTGTTGACCATGAATGATATACCTGAAGTTTTGTTTCTTTGATTATTGTTGTGTGAAATCGTTGTGCTTGGTTTCGGTAATCTGAGAATTAGATTGTTCCAATTTGAAAATAGATAGCCTAGTAATTAGTTTCTAGTTTAAATGCTATTTGCAAATTGCTTGTGAAATAAAATTCATTTCAAAAAGTCAAGCCTCTTTTATTGCCTTCATATGAGGCAGGATTGGACGAGCAGATACTGTGTGCCGGGATGTTGTATTTCCAGATTAACAACACACGAGGACGTGTGCATCGCAGGATAGCCGTGTCGCATCCGGTCAATAGTACGGAGAAGAAACGAATCGCAAGCGCGTCACTTTCGACATCAGGGGTTCTACCCACACCTACAGCGCGCTTCTACAGAGTCGTGATGTTTTAAGTCTACAGCGAGGAAGATATTCAGTGTCTGATCGCTTACGAGTTAAGACGTCACGGAACTGTACTCGATTCGTTGAGCTCAGTTATTGTGTTAATTGTTTAGTAGTGATTTTAATAAAAGCAGTGTATCGCACCCAGTTTGTTTTCATTGCACGAAACCCATCTTCTGCCCACATAATGTCTGAATCTAACGGAGTAAATCCTGACGATCCGACATATAAAAACTTATTAAAAATGTCCTATATTAAAAATGACAAAACGATTCTGAACAAATTACTTTCGAAATGAACATAAATTTAGTTACACATTGTATGTATTTGACATAATTATTTATATATACTGTGTACAAAATATTTCATAAAAAATCCATTGATTAAAAGAAAATACTTTTCAAGATTCAGTCATAAAATTAATCTTGGATATGCGTCATTTGATCTTATTCCAACGAAGTACGACTGTGCTTTTGGCTGCTTTGTGCGTGTATTATTTGTTGTTTTATTTTTGTAATGTGCTTGTTGTTTGTGCAAAATAAACAATTCTTTATTTTCTATCCTAGTATAAAATTGTCTTCTACCTACTCATGTATATTGAGGAATTTACACTGGGTAGATTTTCGCCGTGCGGCTGGTCGCTTACCAAATCGCCACCCTATTTCACAAGTCGTTAAAAATCGCTGGTTACTAGTTAATTTTGCATCAAAATTTCGACCTTCATGCGGCGGGCGATAGGCTGCGACTGAGCATTTTTACGGTCGATTTTAGTCACCGACGCATGCAACCTGTCGCCAATAAAAGTCGAAACCTACTCCACTTTGGAACCTGCGGCCTAGCCGAATGGAACCTGCGGCCTAGCCGAATTTAGACAGTCGGCTATAGCCACCCGTGTAAATCCCGCATGAGATATAATGCCAAGCTGTTGGGGAAATTTGTTTCTGCACAAACTCTTTCACGTCTAATTGTCACCCTAAAAGAAAATAAAGGTGGTGTACGCATAGTAGCAGACCGTAAGGAGCAGAGGAACATTGACTATAGCCGACTGTCTGGCTATAGTCACCCGTGTAAATCCCGCATAAGATATAATGCCAAGCTGTTGCGGAAATTTGTTTCTGCACAAACTCTTTCACGTCTAATTGTCACCAAAAGAAAATAAAGGTGGTGTACGCATAGTAGCAGACCGTAAGGAGCAGAGGAACATCGCAGCTTGTAGTGCGAAAATTTCATTTCGCGAATGATTGTTCTACACGCGTGGTGTTGGGCTATGAAACAGGCGTTTTTAATTGTGTACGCCGGAACCTGAAATAAAAGGGCAAAGTGCCAATCGGACGCGCACATTTAAAGCAAGTTTACCTCAATATTCCATAAGAGTTTTGACACTGACAGCTCTTAAACGCGGCTTAGATATGCTGAACGCGTTCAGTTTCATTGGTGAAATTCACCCTAAGGGTACCGTACCACCGTGCAATATTTAACACTACTTAATGTTTTTATTTATTGTAATAACGGCCAGAGTAATACTTACACACTCGGTGAAAATTTAGTGCGGTTCAAAAGACAGACGGACGAACAGCAGAGCCTTAATAGTAATATAGTCCCGTTAGTACCCTTAGGTACGGAACCCCTTAAAATAGACGTGCCAATTGTCGTACCTATCTGTAAAGTTACACTACACTTATCTCTGATGGTTTTTAGAGGTGTAATCCCAATTTATAATGACTCTTTGCTTGTGTCGTCAGTCAATCATCCTGGTTAAAACAGGTCCAACCATTCTAAATCAATCTTATGATAATTTATATACATTGGTTATGTAGTTTAGTTGCATAACATACGACAATTGCTTTACATATTTCTGACACATAAGCTTCAGCAACAACAATAGCATCAACAGCATCTAATTACATTAGGAGCTGATTTATACACATTAGGTTATGGCAATTAGTTGCAAAACTCACTGCAATTGCTTTACCCATGTCTGACACATAAGCAACAGCAACAACAATAGCATCAACAGCATCTAATTACATTAGGAGCTGATATATTATATACATTAGGTTTTCATGCCGAAATTAAAGGTCAGAACAAGCGATCAATTTTGTACTTCTTACCAACCGTCTGTACCTTATTTATGCAAATAAATGACTTTGATTTTAAGCACTTATGTTCAAACCGTCATGTAAAAAGGTAGTGTTGTTTGTTTGGAGTTACCCTCCGAACTCAGTCCTGATGGATGGAAGGCCCGAATATAAATCAAAGTTTAACTGCGAACCCCTTTTTTTGTTAATGATTGGGCGGGTTAGCTAGTTTCTCATATTTATTACGATGTTTTATGTGACTAGGGTTGTTTAGTGTGATAGTTTGTAAAATATGATTTATTAAGACAGGACAAGGGCCGAAATCAAACAGCGATTATTTCAAATGAAGTTATTAGGTTTAATGTTTGATAGCCAATCGAATTTTTAATTCGTAAAAATTTGCACCACATAAAACTTTTAGCTCTTGAAAAATGTGCATGTTGAAAACTAAGATGCCTGCATGATAAGCTTACAAATATGTAAGTTTATTCTACTCACTAAGAGGTGGATACCACAAAAAAGACTCCATCTGTATAAAAAAAACGAGATTTGTTTTTGATTAGAGCGTTTTGAAGTAAAATAATGACCAGCAATGCTTTTGTCTAAGCTAAATCTTTTGATAATACATTTAAAACGATTGTCCCAGCAAAAATGTGTCATCGCTGTTTTCATGGCCGCACAGGTAGGCCTATATAACGTACGTTGCGTAATGCGACAGAGGAAATTAAAGCAATGTTGCGTTGTTTACTTTTATTACTTCACGGGAATTTGAAGTGGGAGACGACGAGGGACGAACTGTGTAAATAAGATTTTGTTTAAACCGTAGCAAAGATTCGTTGGTTGGTGCTTATGAATATCTTCCTCTTCGAACATTTTGAAGCACCCGCAGTTAACTATTTCTTTTTCTAGTAATTTTAAAATTAAATAGATGAAAAATTTGGCGACCAGGTTACGTGTATCTCGAGATATGAGGCATTCACGTAAAGCTTCTCGTGTGTGCCATGTTTGTAAAACGTGACTCTAAATATATATCTAGCATTACATTCGGAACATCTATTGCAAGTCCATTAACATATATATGTTTGCCGGTAGCTAAATACTTTGGACCGGGTGGCGATTGTGGCCATGTTTCAATCAACTGGCAAATGAGAACTCGTTTTCGGGACTACAAGACCTAAAACGCAAGGTTTATAATGCCTAAAAGTATAAGATCCACTGCAGTAAACATAATTAGGAAAACATACGATATTCTGCAGGATATATGATGATTAGTTATAGTGTTGAAAATATAATTCAACTTATTTAAGACAATAAAAAAAAACGTAAAGAAATCTCTTACAATCTATTTTAACTATTAATAAATTACAGTTTAAAAAAAACTTTAAAAACTCGCTTACGCAAACTAACTAAAAGTGGAAAATAAAAGAGTTAGCGTTACTGCAATATAAACATACAAGCACAAACAATCGATTACCTTAATTAATTAAGAATTTGATGAATATAACTATTAACATTAATATCTTAATATTTATATTAATCTTATTATATATCTTAATATCTTACATAAAGCGTGGGGTGCTTGATATCGAATGTGAGGATAATTTTATTAGTTACTGTTTGCAAATTAAGCAGCCCACGCTTTTTACTTTACTAGAATTTTTGATAATATCTTAATATTTAATAATATTAATATTATATAACAATATAACAAATATATAGCAAACTCTCTTGTTGGTCTAGTGGTCGCAATCGCTACTGCTGAACATGAGGTCCTGGGTTCGATTCCCAGGTCGGGCAACGTGTTATTGGGTTTTTCTATTTGAATTTTCTCAGTAACAGCCCGGAGTCTGGATTTGTGCCCGGTAGATGGCAATAGGCTCGCCCCCTATTACATGGGACTTAAGCATAACTGGCGAAATGTAGGTGTACTATAGGTACACCTCTGCCCTACCCTTCGGGGAAACAAGGCGTGATGTTATGTTATGTTATATAACAATATTATGCAAATTGTCAAGTTAATCAGACTCCTAGAAATAGCTGAAAATTAAGTTAAAAGATTTTGTTACATACATACAGGTCAAGCTAATAAAAGCTTGTTAAAAACCATAACAATGCAAATGCAATAATTCAGATTTTGTATTAGATTATTCTACAAGCAACATATTTTCGTAATAATGTTTTGTTTTTTTAGTTCAATCCTTGTGTCATCGCGATTCCCTTTTTTTTTAAATGTAGTCTGACAGTGACCGCGCTTGTCAGCCGCTTATGTAAAACAGGCGCGACACGACTCTAGTAAAACAACTTCTATGAAAACTACTTATGAATTGTTCTGACTGCGGGAGCCTTACCTAATTTGGCAGAACTCAACTCTACCAGCCCAGCTTATCTCGGAAATGTATGACGAATGTTTCTTCATAATCTTCGCACATCTCGGTCTAAGCTTGTGGGCTGCTCTCGCGTCCGAATATATACCAATTTGTCATAGCACTCGACGGGGTAAAGTAATTATGTGTTACAATTGTTTAGGCTTCAAGATACCTTTTCCTTGTTGCATGACTGCACAGGGCTCTAATTTTCTATGACCACTTAATGGTTCCTTGATTCGTTACCTCGTCAATTCTTTAGCTAGACACGACATCTGCTAATAACGTATTCTCTAGGAATAACGCACAATGAACGAAACCGCGCGAAGTGAACGCGAAATTGGAGTGGCTTGAACTGTCAAAATACCACGCTTGAGAACCGTACGGAATCGTTGTAGTTTCGAGTAAAGTAAGATTGAGTTCGAGTAAATTTCAGCAAAACTTATATTGTCATAAGTTGGAAACAATTGTTTTTCGTATATACATACACAACACAGACATATAAAGAGTAGCAGAGCAAATATTCGCTAAAATTGCGTAGTCATAACGCACACATATGTAATGTGGTCTTTATAGGACCGGACTGAGGTCGGTTGCCGCCGATTTATTTACTGAAAATCCACGAATATCAATATTCTCTGGTTATAAGTCTTAACGAATAGAACCACCCATCTATTACGGTGGTTATTGTAAAAGGTGACAAAGGGAGTATTTTAAGAGGACGATTGGCAGCACTTCACTCTCCTCCTTTTGACGGTATTTAGACACATACCTTTGATATCATCGGATAGCCAGGCCTGCAGTCTTTAACCCACATTCCCAGCTTGATGGGACCTAGAGTCAAGGTGTTGGTATGCCTGAAAGCTAGTTTATGAATATATCAGGCATTTTGAAATAAAATAATGAATTTAATGAGTATTTATATATTTATATTTTACTTGTTTTGAAATAACACACTTTTGTTATGATGATTCTTTTGAGACCAATTCGTCTCTGTGCATTCGTTCATTCATTATTTTTAGATGGTGTTTATCAATATGGCGGCGCGGGGTAGACAAGCTAAGCGTAAAATTTTGTCTATGTGTGAGTCAGTGTTTGAACAGGTGACAGAATGAGATACTATTTACGACTTGTGGCTTCGCAAGTAAAGGATAAAGAATCTAGTCTATCTATATAAATATAACTAGAGATTAATGTTTGGTCTGCAACTCTTTATATGTCTGTGATACACAAGGGCCATTGTAGCTTTATATCCGTAAACTGTTGACGAAAATGATAATAGCCACTAAAGCGTCGCCGCCATTTTTGACAGATGTTGACAGGCGTCATATTACTTCTTGGGTGGTCTGGCGCAAAATGGCGCGTATGATTAAAACGACGATATCTCCGTAAATATGTACGGGAGGTGTGTAAAAGTGACGTTGATAGAATCGTTATTAAATTACCTAACAGATTATGTACGGATAAGCCCAGTTTTGCCTTGAAATGTATGAGTAATTCTAGTTTGTATTCAGTGTAAGGGGTTTTTCCCAGTTTCTTGTGTAAAGGTCTTATGACCTTTACACAAGAAACTGTTTTTATTTGCTTGAAAACATGGTACATTTAGGTCTTATAAATAGAATTACGATCTTACATGTTTCGCCATGGACCGGCGGTATACAATTTAAAAAAAATTAAATCGATCCTTTAATTTCTTAACATTATTATTCTCACTTGTCTAAGACTGGTAAAATCTGAACAATAATAAAATCTTAGTAATGTACCAAATGAAAACTTAGTAACCATATTTATCTGATACTTTTTATTAATAAATTCTTTCACACTATAAAAACAATTACCAGTTAGCCATTTACGTAGTATGTATTTAAAGTGTTTAAGAGGGAGTTCTCTTATTTATTTTGGAATTTGTTGAATATTTTAATTGCCGTGATGAAGCTATTTTTTTGGCATAATGTGCTTTGATGTGAAGGAATTCTTAACCGTGTTGGGTCTCAATGGGTATATTTCGAATTTAAGACACATGTTACAATAAAATAATATATCCTGCAGACTTCTATTAAAAAAAAAAAAAACATTAACCGGCCTTCTCTTTTACAAATACACCAGCTTGCCTTATAAGAAGACCGGTAAATGTTTTTTTTTTTTTATAGAAGTCTGCAGGATGATAAAAGACTGATACCGTAGACTGCTCTTAGGCATTTTTCTCCACTAGGAATGCTTCATTTACGTTCGTCGAGTTCCCCCAGAGTAGAAGTCCATAATACTTACAATTATTTCCTACAATCACAAAATTGTCTCATCAGTTATTGATGGTAACATTATTATTTCAAAATCTACAAGAAAACTTTTAAAAAACATACATGTAAACACACTCGGACAGCGTTTGAAAACAGACTTAAGTTTTTTCAAAAACATCAACTTAGTAAATTTAAATAATAATATAAATTGGCCATAGGGCGGCCTTAAGTTTTATAAATAATTATAAAATAAAATAAAAAACGATGCTTTAGGAATTATTGATGTTCAAAATTGAGTATTTGCAATTACTAGTTTTAGGATGAAATACTGTCGAACAAAACTTCAAAACGCACTCGCGAATGTATAATGTGCCACAGACAATTAGTCTTGGAGCATACAGAATACGACATTTCGATTCCTTGCACTTACATGGGTTTCTACAAGACACGATAATGACGTGGATTGCACGCGGAATCTTATCCGCGGGGAATAATAATTACAATACAGAATTGGGACCCAGATGGGTTTAACCACGGAATAGAAAAAACAAGTGGTTGTGTGTGTCGCAAGTGGAAAATATGTAAAATAATATAAAAAAATATTAATTTTGTAAGAACAACAAAGCTTTTAGTCGAAATTGAATTTGTTGCTCATATAAAATTAAGTCTTATCACAACGGACGAAAGCTGTTTTGAATTTAAATATTTTTGTAGGTTTAACGATCCCTAATTTATTGATGCAGAATTAGACTTCCTCGTCCTTCCATTTTTCCAGCACGCGTATCATGACCATCATAGAAACAAATTATGTCGACCGAAAAATATACAAAATGACAGATGAAAAAAAAACCCGGTCATGGTACGCGTGCTGCAGGGACTCAAACTGTAACAGTAATAATAAAGTTAAAATTTTAAACATTGTATTTTAAAACTGTTTTAAATGAAACACATTTACAAATGTAACACACACAATTCCATCGATGCAGCTGTACGTATCACGTTTACATCACACCACGAAGGTAGAAGAGGTCGTGGAGTACATACTGACGAAGACCAAGTTTACCTTGAGAGTCGAGAAGTTTGAGTAGCGCTATAAGATTAACTTCAAATCTTTTGTGGTGCGGGTTCCGACTTATCACCTGGAAATTTTCATGAAAAAGGAATTTTGGCCGACGGGTGTCGTGTATCGGCGTTTTCGCGGAAGGCTACACGACACCACGACTCAGCACAATTCGTCGCCGACCTACCGTAGTAAATAAATGATTTTGTGTTTTTATAATTATGTTTTTTAGGCTATAAGGTATTTAAGAGTATGTTATGGGTCTTTTGTTACCTGAATTAAATGATTTATTATTATTATTAATAATAATGTTACAGTACCAATTTAAACCTTTTCAATGTGTTAATATGTGTAACAGAAATAAGCAGTTTTAAGTAAAATTAAACGGTACGGCAACAATGGGCAGCGCGACAGCGACGCCGACGACGATCTTCAGTACACATACGATCTTCGTATGCTGTTATATTTATTAACACTGTTAACACTTCTATATCTGTTACAGATGTATTACAGTTAGACTTTTGTAAGTGTTTTGAGTTAACACATTTTGAAACACATTTGTATGTGTTCCATACTTGATTCTATATAAATTCAAAATGTAACACTTATAATTCTGTAACATCAATGAAGATGTTTTTGAGTATCTGGTTTCCAGGGCTAAATATGACTATGACTCTGCTTGAGCCGCTACAATTAACAAACAATTACAATGGGGAAATAAAAGATTACTTCGTCAGAAAAGCCTCCTGTTAGCCTCACTCTATATAAAATACCGAGAAAAAAGTCAAAGCCTGATTCAAATGCAAATAATAATTATTTGGGTTTGTATACCTACTTATCTAAATGCAATGGGTATTTTTGATAATTGCTAAAACAAATACGATGAATGCATGGCTTTTGCCAATCCCCTTAAGCACAGTAAGCCTGTTTGCTTATCCCTCCGGACTAAATACATTGACCGTTAAAACCCAAAAATGTTTTTTATCAGACACAAAGATATTAAAGCAGAAAAGACGTGACTTAACAAACAAGTATCTAACACAGAAACGAATAATCCCTTTATTTTTTTTCACTCACACAAAATTAATCTTCCATTCACGATCCACCTAACAATGCCTGTATTATTCCCCATATTATTGGGATCACGGTCTCAGATTCCAGAGATACTTGACTACCCAGATTGTGGTCATAGGATAGCTTTATTAGCAGCCAGATGTTTCCAGAATGTAGACCCTGGTTCTATTACTAAACCACTGGCCTTTGGTCGAGGGGGCGAGTTCGGAATTCTTATGAACCGTTTTGAGATAATAGTCGGTTTTTTGGGGCATTTGTAAGGTTTATTTAATGGTTTGTTGTTTAAGGTTTTACTGGTATTCAGCACAGAGTATGGCCAAATTGAATTGAGTTTAAGGTTTAAGTTCGAACCCCATCTGATGCATTCATGTAATGATGTGGAGATTACTGTTGTTTTCTATATCTTTCGTAATTTTGAGATTGCTCAGTAGCATGTAATCGACTTGGTGTAAACATAGACGCTATGTACCTACAGAATCCTGGCTAAGCGAAGGCACGATTCTGGAAAATCTACCAGATTTTAATGTATTTCGAACAAACTCGCAATACAAGAAAAATTGTGGTATAGTCCTATGCACCAAAATTAACCATGTCGTTTACAATACAGGATACAGATAGCCTTTCCTTAATTCTGTACAATAAACTAGCCATAGTGGGACAATATCGATCACCATCTTTAACCAGTTTCACAAACTTTATCGCTGCATTAGACAATTTCCTTAAAACGACCAATTTGCATCCAACTGAAATTATCACCGGAGACATAAACATAGACACATGTTGAACCACAAATAACAAACATCACGATAACATGAGCCTTATGGTTTCGTATTGTCCATAACCTGTTATAACCAAACCAATACAAAAATCTTGTCTTGTGCAGATATTTGTCAAAAGCAATACCAGACCGAGAGGCATTATAAGCAAAAGCTCTATCACAGATCACGACATAGTAATGGCTCACATCTCTCTCAAACATAGCTACACTAGAGTCCTTTAATTAAACGAAAACGATTTAGCCACAGACTTAGCCAATATTGACTGGACTACACCCTTAACCACGTACGTGTATGTAGCCTCTGCCTCTTTCTCCGGAATTCTTGCCAAGTTAACAGAAACACACACTCAAAGTTAAAATTCCGCAAAGCAAACGTAACATTCAGCTTTCGATCACATCCGGACTTATGAGAAGTATAAGTCTCTAACATGTAAGATCTGACCCGAAAACGAGACAAAACAAATAATCAACCACCTTTTTAAAAATGTCAACAATCTCTTACGGAATCTTATAATTGAATGCGATGGTCGAGTAATCCAGGAGCCTTATAAAAATTCTGAAAAGTTATGGAAAATTCAAAAATCAATGTACATCCCTAGCCGCCAAAGCAAAAATACATACAACTTAGTGACAAGCTCTGCAGACCCTGTCAAGTCCCTCTAAAAATGCAACTCTTACTTCACATCCGTAGGCAAAAACCTGGCTGCTACCCTACTGACAAGACTATCAGAAACCCAGATTTCCTTCACTAGTAAGTACTCATCACCAAATACGTCACCTTTCTCTTTTTTTCTATATCCCACTGATGAAACAAAAATAACAAACTTCATTTATCAGTTAAAAGACGATAGTTCCCCAGGTCCCGACAAAATCAGTGTAAAACTTATAAAGAAAATACAAAACTTAATTATAACACCACTAACCCGAAGTGGAAGGTTGCAGCAGTAAGCCCAATACATGCAATAAATTTGAAAATAATAGACCAATAGCACTTCTTAGTATGTTATCTAAAATCCTAAAAAATTTAGTTAACACCCGCGCAGTAAATATTCTTGACAAACATCATCTAGTTTCATAGCGACAATTTTAGATTTAGAAAAGGAAAATCAACTGAAGACGTGGCTTTGCTGCTAACAAACTCCATATCAACAACACTAGAAAAGGGTGAACGCTGCATTGCGGTCTACTTAGACCTAGCTAAAGCGTTCGGCACTATTTCTACAGATCCACTACTTCCAAATTAGAAACAGCAGAGATAACTACTTTTTATCTATTTATAATTTTTTTTATTTTTTTTTATTTCTATTTTTTCTTTTTTCTTTCTATCGATTACGGAGTTCCGCAAGAAAGCTTACTAAGCCCAATACTCTATATAATCTACATGGACGATATACTGAACCTCACTCTTCCAAACGACGAAATAATTATAATGAAGGATTCGCAATAGTAGCGCAAACACTCGACCATAACTTACTTTACACTCAAGTAAAGAAAACCAAATTTATTTATTTACAATTTCCAAAATATATTTATCTAGTCCTCCTCCCAACCTAACTTTGAAATTTCACACATGGTAAAACCATCTGAACACATTACGCAAAAACTGCTCATGCGATTGTATTAACCGGACACAATCCATTCGTTGTTTTTCATATTATAATTTTTTATGGCTGAGTGGAAACTCCGCTCACCAAAGACATCGTGCGAATGCTTTCGCAATATAACAGTCCATTATACAAGATTGCGTAACCATTTTGGGGTGGAGCTGGAAAAACTATATTATTTGAGCTTGAAAGGGCCCAGAAAGCTGTTATTAAAGTTCTCTTATTAAACATTTTTCTGCCCCACTGACTACTTGTACAAAAGAGTTTCAAGTTTTAGGTATCCGCCAACTATTAATTCTCAATGCATGCCTGCGCATAAACAAAACCTTAAAAATCCAACTTGATTTCCGACTTGGTTATCCTGCATATCTACACAATTTTGTGTATGAAAAGGTTACCAGTAGTTTTGCCTTCTGACCCAAAAGAACCTCTCCACGTGGAACACGGTTGTCAAACAATGGCTATTACGTCTTTAGGATGAATCGGAAAACATTCTCACATCACTCAATTCACACTCGGAATCCAACTCCCACAACAGACATTGACACCTACAAACCTGTCAAATATTTTATTTACGATTGTTTAAAATTGAATTCTTGATGGTTTTTACGTACCGTTCTCTCTATGGTCGTTTTACCTACTACATTAAATCTTAGGGATTTTTAGGATAGTTTATTTTCACCCCACATCGAGTAATTAAGCTTTTATGTATTATGAATAAGGGTTTGATTTGATTAAGTGGTCGGCATTTCTCATCGTTCATTCGCTGAGCAATTTGATTGGTCTATGCATGAGCATAGTAGCGCCATGCTTTCGTGTGTGGTTTTTCGCGACACTAACTGTTCTTAACTCGAAACTAACGTGCGCAGCGCACTATGAATATTATCTAAAATAAAAGGTCCTTCGGTGTATTCGTGATTACCACCCCCTCAAGATACGAACAATTATACGAACACATCGCATATGGAATGCATGTGCAGTGAAGTGTACAGGGTTCAAGACATCTGGACGCGCCGGGAAGCCATCATCATCAGCGCCAAGCAGTGTGCAGGAGCCTGCGGTAAGCTTTTTCGAATCCTCACCCTTTCTACTACACAATGGTTTAACATTTTATTTTTATTGTTTAATATGTTTAGTCTTGTGCTGTGTTCAGTGCAAATTAAGCTTTATTTTTGTTTATCACAATGTACGATTTAAGTTTTCACTTTCACATTGATCCCAATATTAATTTAGTTATATAGAATCGTTTGCAAATAACTACTTACCCTCACATAAACGCCAGTGGTAAATAGCACTAAGTATCACAACTCTGGTCCCCAAGATACAGGCGCCGCCTAGTTTGAGGTCTGCCGTAAAGATCAAAACGCAGATCGCTAACCGTTACAGACCTTAATTATAAGGACCAGAATTATAAGGTAATAATTGTGACATTGATAAATGTATTATTATTGTAGAGTTCAAATGAATTGTATGCTGTGTCACGCTTTGAGCTACATATCAATATGTTTGTACAACATATTATTTATATTCTAACCACTACTACTTAAGTCAGTTTTGTGGCCAAAATCTATTCACTAAACATTATAAATGCATTAAGTAATAGACAGACAGACAGCGCACAGCAAACAAATGGGTCTAGAAGCATGGTAATTTTTCACAAGAATTTGTTTTCTAACGAAGATGAGCAATAATGAAGAGTTTGAAAAAAAAACCTTTAAAATGATCAAACATGAACAAAATCATGAAAGTTTGTGTGGAACTTCGTCATTTTAGGGAAATCCATAGGGCACATGGTTTATTTATAATTAGCTTCTTCCCGCAACTTCAATTGTGCTTAATTTTTTCCACCTCATTGCATCGCCTGTCTGCACAATTATTTCGTTTTCGCACTTTGGGTCCTAGCGTGATGGTATGTAGCCTATAGCCTTTCTTATGAGTTTTCCTTTCAAAATCAAAAATAATTGTTCAAATCCGACTTGTAGTGCCAGATATTAGCGCGGTTAAACAAACATCCATCATCTAAATAAGAAATTAAAATACTAAAAACGTAACAAGTGCACCTTGAGGGCAAACGCCAAAAAAAAGCATGAAATGCAAGCATAATGTTATTTGAAACAGAAACCGCTCAGATATTGCTCTATTTACATGCAAAGTAACAAAAGTCAACGTTTAAACTTTAAATGTAACCATTACAGTTAACTGAAGCTCTAACGTTAACGATAGTTACAATGTCGTGGCATAGTTCACTTTATTATTACTTAATTGCTGTTTTGTTACTCAGATATAACTAGGGTTACTTTGTTGTTTAGTTTTGGGTGTACCTACTGTTTAAGTTTTAACGGTGGGAAGAAAAGTCATTAGTAGAATTCTAGACTATTATAATGGTAGATTTAAATAGTTGATATTTGCTTTGGAAAAGCTACTTACCTAAAATTAGGCCTCACAATTCACAGGTACAACAGGGCTGCAGGTACAACTTACTCAAGTGGGGGCATTCTCATGAGTCACAGTGTGACTGTGAAGCCACGTCGCAAACGATGCCTCACCTCTTGTGATGCTCTCTGTGCAAAAAACACAACAATTCAGAATCTGATCAAAGCGAATTTTAAACTAGTAAATTAAATCATCGACAAGACGAAGTATATTTTTTAGACGAATAAAAATGTATTAATGGGTCCCGGTGTTTTTTTCACAGAAACGTAATATATCATCACGACTTGTTTCCCTGAAGGGTTAGGCAGAGGTGTACCTATAGTTCAGACACATTTCGCCAGTTATGTTTTAGTCCTATGTATGGGGCGAGCCTAAATATAATATAATAAATATTTAATAATAAATGAAATGAAAATGCATGATGAATTCAAATAGTTGATAACTAGGTATGTAAACATTAAATAGAAAACTATGGAATTATTATTATTTTATTAAGTATATTAGCTCTTACTTGCATGAAATAGGTATTTAAGGAATGTTATAAAAGTGTAACTTGTTATATTTTGGGAATAAATGGCTTATTATTATGGGGCGAGCCACTTGTCATTAACCGGGCACAAATCCAGACTCCAGGCTGCTTCTAAGAAATTCCAGATGGAAAAGCCAATTATGATGTGAAACACTTAGTCGGACCTTTTTTTTTTTTTTTTTTGGTGGGAAATCATCAAATGACTTCTCCCGCTCTGGGTGGAGCGGGAGGGCGTGTCAGACTTTTACTGACTAAAACCCACCCGTGTTCCTTCAGTTGCCTGTGCCAGGGCCACGGTTTTCTCTGTGGAATAACCCGCGACCCTGAGGCGTCGGCCCTATCGGACCCCATCACTTTGTGCTGACATCTCTTTGAGGCGCGCGTGGAACACAACGCGCCGTCGACCCGGGCCTGGTCCTTACCGGACGGCAAGCTACCCATTGCTCGCCGTCCGCAAGCCCGCGCCTACGGTGGCCAGGAATCTGCAGGCGACTTAGTCGGACCTGCGAATCGAATCAAGGACCTCATCCTCAGCAGTATCGAAGCGATACTGCTGAGGATGAGGTCCTTGATTGACCACTAGAACAACGAGGCAGTCTTTAGTTTTTCAATTTATTTATTTATGTATGTCATGTTTAGATACATCAAATGAAAAAAGATATAACACTTTTCATGGAAGTGAAAATGGTCAACTGTAAACTAAAAGCGCGATAGAATACCACAAGAGAATTTAATCATTATTCTTTCTCTTTTTCTATGTGTTATAAATAGTTATCCTATATCAAAACAGTTTTGTGGGAACAGATTGTTAGTTAGTTTTAGAATGTTTTAATAATAAAAAGAAAATTTACCAATCCTCTTGTCTTAGTGTTAATAGGGTTGCTAGTAGTATTTTATTTTTTTTGAAATATGTTTCACAAATTTCGGAAACCTATTGATTGTTCTGCATTTAAAGGGGCTTACTTCTGCTAGTCTGTACACTGTCAATATTTTCCAATATCGCTAAATAAACTCCAATATTGCAGTGCAACATTCCAACAAAAGAATGATACAATTCACTGTTTTCATCAGTTTTTTTTTGCTAAAATAAACCAACCAAGCTTTTGTCTAAACAAATTCATATGAAATCTGGCGTAAGCCCCAACATATTTCAGCCGGTCAATCATTCCGACAATATGAATAATTTCGCCAGCGTGTAGGCATCCGTCCCTCCACCGATCAGGAAGCGACTAGATATCAACGATTTTCTCGCTCAGAAACTTACAAATGATTGGTCCCGTAACGAGACTTATAAACACCTACATAAATGTTACAGAATCATAAGTGTTACATTTTGAATTGAAAACAGAATAAAAAATGTTACAGTTATAAATGTGTTTTTAATATGTTAACCAAATCACTTACAAAAATGTAACAGTTTACATATTTAATAACAGATATAAAAGTGTTAACAGTGTTATTAAGTCTCACAGGTACTGTGCATTTATGGTTAATAAGCATTAGATACCCGCAATCCAGTCGCCGTCTTTCTGTTGTGCAATTATACCTAAAACTGCATATTTCTGTAACAACAACATCAACAAACAACAACAATTAACAAATATAAAAGGTTCTGTAACATTATTGTGTCTGTTACATTTATAAGTTTGAGTATTTTAAAACAGTTTTAAAACACTTATTATGTTTACAGTTTGAGTTCTTACTGTATAAGTAAAAGAGTTGATCGCTGACTGTTTACCGCCGGAATACTTATTTTGTCGCAGCGACAAAAGCTTCAAAGAGCATAGCATAATCAGCCTATAACGTTCCCACTGCTGGGACACAGGCCTCCTCTCTATGAGAGGTAGTGAGCCGTAATCCACCACGCGGGCTCAGTGCGGGTTGGTGGATGTCACATGTCTTCGAATTTTTGGTTCTAGGACATGCCGGTTTCCTCACGATGTTTTCCTTCACCGTTTTGAGAGCAGTGGTGATTAAATTATTTACACAAAGTAAAGCGCCTGCTTGGGTTCGAACTCACGACCTACAACTCGTAAGTCGGGACCGTTACCACTGGACCAGCACTGCTCCTACCACTGCTCCACTGCTCCTTCAAAGAGAGTACTGACAAAATATTATATTTAAGATTCACGTTTGGTACATACGCATACTAGCGAGTAATCGCTCGTTGCCGTCTTGAACTAGTAACTAAAAAAGTGTTCATCGGCAACACATTTTTAGTTGCCAGTTTTACGCGCTCACCGGCGCGACGGTGGGACAGGCGCTTTTGTTATGTTTTTAAATCATTTTCATAGGCGTTAGGGCCTCTTCGCTCAGCCGATAGGCCGCCGACACGACATCTGAAACAAATGGTATGCGCATACATTATTATGTACTGATAGGCTTGAGGGCGGTAAAATGGTGCAATGAATATGTTGCTGGGTTACATTAGGTTATGTTTTACTAACTAACACTGTTCGGTTTTATTTAGTCATGTTTAATTTAGTACTTTCACGTTGATTGTTGATTGTTTGTTTCATGTTGAAATACATTTTAATTTGACGTTGGATTTGCTACGTACAAACTATTGAAAATTGTTTTTTTTTTTTTTTTAAATTGGTATATGTGTACTAACAAAGTGAAGTTCTCACTCCTGCGCTAGGTAAAAAAAACCTGTATTACAAGAGCCAGTGTCTTCTCCCAATCAGTAGGTTCTAAATTTTATGCAATATACAATTTACTTTAAGACAGTGAAAAATAATAATTCGTATAGCAAAACAGTGGTTACATTAATTCTTAAAGTAATAATTAAATTTATGAATAAAATAGTTATTGGTTACATTATAAAATGTATCCAATAACTATTATGTTATTGATATTACGGTATGCCGCAGGTTACAATCGTAAAAGGATAAGACAGAGGTGTAGTTTTAGTATACCCACATTATGCCGCTCGTCAGTTGTAACAAAATAATAATATTGAAACTTCGTACATTGGCCACCAAATGATTAAAGTGTTACCACCGAATAACGGTCCACTGTCACAATACATATTCAGTTTTTAATATATTCTATAATATTTATTGGCTTTATAGTAACGGCCCAAAACAAAGAAATATAGAGGTTAAATATTTCATAAATTTCTCAAAACATGCCTTTCAAACTGACACAGAATATTTCCAGTTAAAGCCAGTGCATAAGAACGATTTGCAAAACACTGCTTAATAACGGTTTTCAACCAGGTCGATGTACAGAACATATTCTGGAATAGTTTTATTTTGTTGTTAAATTAGAACTGAAATAATATGGACTCTGATCGTGCAGAACAAAAGTAAAACGGTATTTTAAATTTGTATGGCGTTTTTTACAAGCTGGTTAAAAATATTAACCAGATTTCCGAGCCCCGGTTGTAGCCGAGCTTCTGCAGCATTTTATAGTCGCATGTCGATTGGCTTCCAATCATGAATAATGGCTACAACAAAACTCCGTTGCCGTCGTATCGTCGCTCAGTCGCGCATCGCGGGTGTGTCGCCGGCTTTACGGTGTGTCGAGTATGTTGTGGTGAAGAGAAGTTAATAAAAAAACTTTATTTCGGATAGTTACAAATCCATAGGCACACGAGAAATTAATATAAATAACTTAAAAAATAAATTACACGACGAACTAACGACCTCCACAGAGGGGATGAGAACCTGTCCGCTACGGTCATCAATATTTTTTTGCGGCTGCCACGCATTCTACGGATCAGGGATGCCGTATTAATGCGAATGATGGCATGAAAGCCACACGTGGTTTTTATTTTATTTATTTATTATTCAAAATCTGTACAAACTTATCGTCACATATCGTCTGCCAAACTGCATAACAGTTTGTCGGCAGTTGTTCTCGTCTAACAATAAATTACAAATTTTGAAGTTTATGTGCTTGTGTAAATAACTTAATTACGCTAAGTAAATAAACTGACGCACTACAGAAACGAGGCAGCCCAACATCATTCTGAAGATATTATTATACTGGATACGCAGGTTATCGCCACCTTTCGGTGTGACTGGTACACAGATTCCCAGTGTAGATGCTCTGACTGTATGCCTTAAAAAGCGTAATCTTAACTTCTTCAGAACATCGGTTGAATCTGCTAACCAGCATGTTATCTCTGACGTCTACATCGTCCTCAAGGCCATCGGTTAGGAAATGCCCCAGGTATTAAAATTTAACGAAACGATTAACGTTTCAGCCATTCAACGTGAGCCATACAATGTAAGTGCTCAGGACATCTACCAGCGGCCCTAAAGACCATGTATTCACTTTTTTGTACATTAAACACAAGGCCGTGTGTATGAGCATAGACCTCACACACCTTAAGCAGCTCTCCGAAACCCCCCACGCCGTCGAGCTCAGCAGCACCATATCGTCCGCGTAGCTAATGTTGTTGATACTGACGCCATCTATTGAGCAACCGACGCGCCTGCCACTGAGCTCGACGATGAGGTCATTTACCATATAGGTTGAAGAGCTTGGGAAATGTCAACCCTTCCTTGCTCACCCCGCCCTCCAGCCTGTATGCCTCAGAGAGTGAATTGGTCCACCTCACAAAGTTGGTCTGATTACTATACCAATAATTGAAAACGTTGATCACGGCTGCCGGCACACCCTTGTCCCTCAACTTTCCCCAGAGCACATCGTACGACACAAGATCAAATGCCTTGGAGAGGTCAAGGAAACATGCATATACCGGCGTCCTACGGTCAGTATAGTATTGGACAGTATGCTTGAGACTCAAAATTGCGCTTTCAGTAGATAGCTCATGCCGAAACCCGAACTGAGCGTCATGCATTGTTATATACGTATCTAAGCAAGTATGAAGCATACCACCCAGCACCATAGCAATCGCAGTTGCTAGAGATATGGGACGGTAGTTCTCCTTGTCCGAGATGTCACCGGTCCTGTTCTTCACAATAGGCACCACGATGGTTATTTTCTTTTATTTGAGTTGGGTTTGCTCTTGACTCTAGTCTAGATCAGAAGTGACAGAGACAAAGTCTACGATGGAGTGAGATTACCCAGAAGAAGCCTGTTCACTCTAACTTTGAAGAAATTCGGGTTGAATGCGTTCAGGAACACAGACGCAGGTAGTGAGTTCAACTCTTTTGCTCGCCGTGCTCATTATGAAAGATGTTTGAAACCGCTTAGTGCGATTTGGTGGTAATTGGCAGTACGTCTAGATGTCCGATGGTAGAAGGGGGCAGGTGGGATGAGGTCGTGGAGTTCTTGCGCACACTCACCGAAGTACAGTCTATAGAAGACCGGCAAGCAGGCAACCTTGCGGCGATGAGCTATGCTGTGAAGCTTGGCTTCTACCAGTTTTACGTCGCCTATGAGCCTCTTAGCTCTGCGTGCCACTGAGTCGAGTGCGGCAAGTTGGTATTTTGCTGAGCCATCCCAAAGGTGGCTGCAATACTCCATGCAGGATCGGACTTGCGCTTTATAAAGAGTTAGAAGCTGTCCAGGTGTAAAGTATCGCTTCATAAAATCGTGCGGCAAGTAGGAGTGTCTCATGCACATTGAGAACAACATGGCCAGAACCCTCGGCAGGTGAACCCCTGCATGCCTTAAATGCTCAACACTAAGACCGTCATGCCCGGGAGACTTACCGCCTGTCATTTTCTTTAAGACGAGTCTTATTTGACTAGCAGTAAAATTTACAGTCGACTCACCTCCTCAATGGTCAGCCTCAGAGCTAATAGGCGACGCTGAAGGGTCCAATGGGGAGCACACCTTAAAATGTTCACTGAACATAATCGCAATATGGGCTGGTACACTTTTCCCACCAACACTCACTGGACGGCCAGGCCTTATATCGAGCTACCTAGAACGCCTTCCAAAATTTGCTGAAATCATTAGCCGACCTATGTGTGGCCAGCATATCCAACCTAAGCTGTTCCTGGTTATTTTGGCAAAATCAACTTTTGAAAATTTTACGCGCCTCACACATTTCATCAAAAATGATGCCAGCCGAGGGCCGGTTACATGCTACCCAGAGCTGGAATTTAAGCCTGGCCGCCCGATGAGCTTCACGAATATGTCTGTTTCAGCCGCATAAGTACCTGCTTTTGCCCCGATCAATGCCGCGCTTCCCACTAGACCCCACATCGTCATCACTCAAGATGAGCACAATATTGCCATACAATTTGTCCAACACACTTTTGTGACCTTCCGAACCACATAACCCACGACTGTATTCAGAGAACTCAGCGGGAAAGTCTATGTTGCGTAATTCACTGTGACAATTTGCGGTAGATATTTACTTGAGTTTCATCTCTCTCACCCCACACAACTGAGCTTCGCCGCCAATCGTTTGTCATTAGTTTAGAACTTACAGCACTACTGTCACACTTCACAATTAAAGGTAAGTGATCAGATATGGACACATCTTCAATAAATCTTAACTCTTTATTGGTTTGCCATGCCGACAAGGACACTACACAATGGTGAAGCCAACGCCTGCACCCATGAACCTCTCTGATAAAGGTTTATGTATTATCTTGTGGGCCTAAGTTTTCAACGTATGCACAAGCCCAAGACTGATCAGAGCAAAAATTAATAAATTCAGTAAATAAATATTCACCAGGGTGAGCAATGAAATCGCCTAAAATAAAAATAAAATCGACATCCTCGCTATCAACAATCGCACTTATTTCACCAAACACCTCAATTAAAATTGGTGAGTCAGTCGGCATATACACAGAAAATACAATAAACAAGTGGTCATCCACAACAACCCGAATATCCGCCAGTTGGGCGCTGATACAATGCAACACAGTAACATTTTCAAACATACCTTTTCTCCAGAGTATGACTCCCCCATAAGGTCTTCCCTTGAACAAGCCCACCGACGTGTTGTGGTATTTTGTTACACCAAAAGCACATCTTTTAATCTATTTATCTATTTAACACCTGAGGAGCTGTCGTGCACAGCAATTCTTTCTATGATTCAATAAGTAGTCTTTAGTCTTTATGAAAATTGTATGACACTCATTTTACTTACATTTGTTTATCTGATAATTGTTGTACTGCTGAAAAGTAAACCTTTAGAGACCTCTGCCTATTTTCCACATCCATTTATCTCATTTCATGTGATCTCTTATTATTTTCCTTTTATTAAATGTTGTATCATTTTGTATGTAACATTGTCATCTGTCAGTTTTTCTTTTTCTACGGTATAGAGCTAAGAGGTCGTCTATTTTATTAAAAAGGTATCGTAGAACTAGTGTTAAGCCAGGTGCTCACTCTAAGCCATCTTTGTTGTTCCTGACCGATAATTAATTAAGAAGTATTTGATTTAAAACTAAAAAGTCACTTCTAGAACGCTCGGCCAGGGGCTATAAAAGGCAACGGTTAGTTTTTACCCGGTTCCTTCCATTTTTTTCTTTGGTGATTCTCTTGCCATTCGTGAATCGGTCTTGAAATAATCTTCTCTAATCTTAGTTTTTTTAACCAATCATCAACCAGTACTCTATGTATTAATATTATTGAGAGAAATAATAAATACAGTTAATAACGGTGGAGATATACGTTTAATTCCTAGTGACAAATACTGTGTGTGTAATACGCTCTCCAAATTGAGTGGCGTGAGACGCCCTAGCCGGTCATTCTTGGACTGGGAGTTTTTCGACGCTGGGTCACTCCACCCACGTGTCATTCGAAGGCAAAGGACACTACTCCTGGCAAGCGAAAGGCGCTGCCTCAGAAGTTGAGTAACGTGAACCCTCTTGTTGATAATTTCTTCTTTTGGACAGATTTGAGCACCTCGCGGGTTCCTCCGCAACGAACCAGAACCGATGCGAGCTCCCTCACAACGGGCTGCGGGCTGGTGGAGCGGCTGCTGCGAACTTCCACTCGACAGACTGCGGGACAAAGGATCGTCAAAGGATTTTGTATTTCATATTAAAAAATTATATTAACTTGTAACCACGTTTAGCCAGTCGGCTAAACGTTACGTTACAGTGTCCACAGCAGACTTACCAGTGTTCTCAAACTCATTATAAACAGTCCCCAATAATGGTATGTAGTGGGGGAGCAACCACGTCTCTTGGAGTGCTACCAAATAGGACATTTCACATAAATATCTAACACTATCAATAGACCGCTTAATCGACTTGCAATTAAAACTAATCATATTTAAAAAAAAATTACCATATCAGTTCATACTGATAATTATAATTTACTAGCGTCAGAATTTGATTTCTTGTGCATAAAATGTACAAAACACCTGAACGTTATTCCATCGGGCCAACAATTATCATTTAGAAATAACTCTAGATTACATTTAGAAACATGCACTTTGTATGCTTTCTTAGAGTCACAGTATCGTTAGTTTTATCATTAATGTAACTAACAATAATAATATGAAAATTCTGTAAACAGTAATTTAAGTATGACTAAAAGTTGACCATCCTATAGTGTGGGATGAAAAATGAATTAAATTTTATAACATATACATTGGTGCTGATTCTCTTGTTACAAATGCCTCTAAACTAGACTAAAAAACACTAAATGTTGGTTTAATCCTGTCAAACGACAATTTCCAATTCTGAAATTAACTAAAGTGACACAGCTGTCAAACCAAAATATAGTTAATTTTGGTTTGACAGCACTAAGATGGCACTGAGTTATTAGTTTAGTGAAAATGACAATTTTTCTATACTGAATTAGACGTTTTTCACCAAAAATTTTGATTGTCTAATTAAAAATGAACATGACACTGATTATTTTTAATCGCGATTAAAAGGGTGTGGAATAAAATTAGTTGTCGTGAACTAAAATTCACATCAACACCTCGACTTCAGTCTTGCAAAAACAGTATTGTATATTTTTTTTCTTTTGCTTTTATCTCGGAAACGGTGTATCCTATCTCAAAAATAATGAAAATTTCGACCCCCTTTCGGAGACCCCTAAAACCGAACATGTACAGTACCATAGTTCATTTTCAAAATCTTAATTCAAGGTTTCAAAAATCAAAATCAAAATATTTTATTTCACATAGACCTACATGGGCACTTATGAAACGTCAGATTCTAGGTGCACGGTTCCAATTGGTCGTTTCCCATGGAGAAGAGCCGGCAAGAAACTCCATGGTTACTCTTTTAAAAATATGTCTTTTACAATGTTTTCCAAATACAGTGATTAACAGGTATGGGAGGACAGTGTAGGCCTGTCAACAAGTACCATATGTTAAACAAATAGACAATTGTCTATAATTTATAATCCACAGGGCCTACGACGTTCTCACATTTACAAAATATAAAGTAAAATCAAAAAATAATTTAAAAAAATTCAAAGAGTATATGAGTATTATATCACCTACCTACAAACTTCTACACTAAGGTAAGTACTCATAGCTCATACATACAATAAATAACATTAGAAAAGGCGGTAGATTCCCAGTTAATGCAAAGCACAATCGACATATCTGCTTTCCCCATACGTGGAATACAGGAATGATAATGCCATGCCTATTAATACAATGTAGACAATAACTTTACGATACTGCAGGTTTCGTAAAATAACCTCAACTTTCATACCGTAATAAGATTCGAGTGTCGCGCATTTTGTATCCAGTCTATTGTGTTTTTAATATCAAAACATGCACGCAGACAAATAATTGAGGATTAATTAATGGTAGATGAAGAGTTATGGGTCAAGGGGGCGCGTCGAGGCGAGTCGGGGGCGAATCAGGGCTAAGTACAATGGTTGAGTTTTGTACTATCGCGAATATAATGGGGCTTTGTGATAACATAGACAACGTTTTAAAAGTACCTGCGGAACCAGCACCGGCACATGGTGCAAACGTAACGTAAAATCAATCGATTATTAAAAAAAAATACTCGTTTCGCAAATAACATTGTCACAAAATATGATCAGTTATGCTATAGGATAATAGTATTTTCGATTCCAAAAACGTTCAAAATCACGTTATGTTTACGTCGCACACTTGTGTTTGGGATCGTCGTTAAAATTTTATTTCTGTAAGTAGGTTTCTACAAACACTTTTACACGTCAATCATATTTAAAAACCCTATGAGGTCGGCGTTTACTATCTGACTACTCTGAGAAGAAAAACCAAACTCAGAGGTCACAGTCTCTTTTAAAGTCCAGACATAATCTTAGTCAGATCATGTGAAGACCATGTAGATTGGTGTCAGAAATGGTATTTTGAGGGAAGAACCCCACTGATTGATTGGAACTGTCCAGTCAGTACTCGCATTTGTCCGCCGCACGAATAAGAACAGACGCACAAGTTTCTTCTGTGGATGGGTGGCCATCTTTACCTGCCGGTGTGCCTCGGCAGGTCCCGGCTATTAGTCGTTACGGGTTTTGCCAAGGAGTAATGTATTACCCAGACACTGGGTTCAGGTCAGATAGGCAGCCGCTCATGTAAAATACTGGTAAGACTAGAAGCTGACCCCATGATAGTTGGAAAAAGTCTAGGCATACTGATCGTTTGTGCTATCCTGCTAGGGCCTCTGTTGTAGATGACACACGATTACCACATTTAAATTCTCTGCCAAACTAGGCGATACTTTAACAAGCCGATTGATACTTACATCCGAACCCAATAACCTATTTTCAGTGAAAGACTGATCGCTATTGATGTAACACAAAATTGCCAGGCAGGGTAATTCCATACCTATTTACACTGCAATTTGATAACATTGTGAAAGTAAAATATTTTTAAAAGAGTAACTGTGGAGTTTCTTGCCGGCTCTTCTCCGTAGGAAACGACCAAGTGGAACCGTGCGCCCAGATTCTGAAGTTTCATAAGTGTCCATGTAGTTTTACGTGAAATTAAATATTTTGATTTTGAATAGCACACATAGCATAACATCATGCCTGTAATCCCAGAAGGGTAAGGCAGAAGTGTACCTATAGTAAACCCACATATCGCCAGTTATGTTTAAGCCCCATGTAATAGGGGGCGAGCCTATTGCCATCAACCGGGCACAAATCCAGACTCCGGGCTGCAACTGAGAAATCCTAGCTAGTTAAACTAATATACCACCCATTTAACACACTGCCTGATCTGGGAATTGAACTATCTATCGTCGTGATCATTGATCCGGCTCGAAGGACCAATGATCGCGACGATAGATCGTAGTGGAGCAAAATGAAAACTGTAGTGGACTGTATAACATGTAAGTATAATAAAATAAGAAATGAAATTTAAATTACAACGGTCGGTTTAAAAATGCAACAAGATAAATATATAAGATGTTAAAAAATGCGTAAGCGCAGCCGTGCGTGGAGGCATGCAGCAGCTGACTGGTTCGCGCGGGGGCCCGCGCTCGGCCGTGGGCCGGTTGACTCCCCGCCGTCCCCGCACCTCTCGTTCATTGCCGCCAGCGCGCGGCCATGTTGAGGGGAGCGGTCTCAACAATGTTCTTTAAAATAATGTAATTTCAAAGTAGGCATAATAAAAATTTGATAATCGAAAAAATTAGTTAAATCGAAGCAAATATGAAGAAGATACGCTTTTAAAGTTTTGGAGACGATTATTCCCGTCATTGTCGCGCTGTACGGACAATGTACGGCGCTAGTATGAAGTTACATCGTTGTGACGTAACTTCTACGATAGTGCTGTCCTTGTCTAACACTTTTTTCAAAACGTTTGTAACTTGGCAATTTTTGAAGCTTTTACACTTTTTGTAATATTGTTTGCACTATCATTCCTATTCTATCTGTATCCGTCAAACAAATAGCTGTCAACATGTTATAGGGACGCATACCTACTTAAGCTTCATTGGGACGTTAAAACCAAAGATTGATAGGTTTTCTATCTCCGGTACGCCAAAATTGGTGATAGATTCGCAATTGGGTTCGGCCGTAAGAAAAAATGTACACTCCACGAGTTTTGATTCTAAGAACATGATGATCTGAACATGATAAAATAATTATAAAAATGAGGTGTGGCTGTGTCGTGGACACGGCCGTGTGTTGTGTACGTGAATACGTGGTCGAGCGTAGTAGTAAATTTTGTGACGTCACTTCTACGATAGTGTTGTCCTTGTCTAATAGGTACTTATTTAGAAAAAAATCGTAAGTTTCACGTGTACAGCAGAATCAATGTGTCATGTTCTCGCGGTTGGGATACAGGCCTCCCCTCGGTGAGAGGGAGTGGGGGTTGGCGGATGTCAAATGTCTTATAGTTTTTGGTTCTAGGGCTTGCCGGTTTCCTCACAATGTTTTCCAACACAGTTTTGAGAGCAGAGATGATGAAATAGTTTTACACAAAATAAAGCGCCCATCTGTGTTCGAACCTGTGACACGAAAGTCGTTGTCGTTACCACTGAACCACCACTGCTCTATAATTTAACTAACATAAATTATAATAAAGAAATATCGATGTTTGTCAAGTTGTAAAAACCGTGCAAAGCATGGCGCATCGCTATTAAACATAATATTATGCCATTACTACGCTACTGCTTCTTCTCTGTACAAAAGTACGCATTTGCCCTGCAGCAAAATAATAAGCTGATATTAATAATGTTCTTACATTACTGATCTTCAAAGTAAAGGCTTCACAACATAAATACACAAAGGAAGTCTGCTTACTAGCATTTTCGTTGGATGAAACTGTTCGAACATCTCATAATCCGTGAAAACTAATGTCTTGAACAATGACTAGGACGATATTACAGGGTTTTGTGCTTTTCGAAGGATCAGATTTTGGTAAATTAATTAAATACGTGTTTGTTATTTTTGTGATACAGATGATTCTACGTTAAGAAAAGATTTGAAATTCTACGTTAGTAGGTGGATATGACGGATGGATTAGATTGAAAATTATGACGATCTAAGATCCAAAAAAATCTATTTTTAAAGTAATCAGCCACAGTCCACGACGCTACTCAAAAGCAACGGGTTACAAACTTTTACGAAGTTCCACGCCCCTCCCGACCCTTGCTCGAGCCAGCCGGCGCCGCTGAGCCTGTAGCTATAAATTCGTCCCAAAATCTAATAAATCCTGATCCAGCTAGTCTCTTGCTGCCCTCTTCCAGCGACGCCCTAAGCCGAGGTCCGTACCCCACAGGGGGTGCCCTTAGCGTTGTCGCTTAGTTTTAGTTAGTATTTAAGTTTAAGTCCTGGCTAGAGGCCTTAATTTATTAGGGCACCACAGGCAAGTCCGCTTAAGCAGACGACAACCTTATAGGTTGACCTGCGAGAGGCCATACATAAAAATAAAAATAACTTTTACGAAGTAATTCACTAACACGTTATTATCTCGTTTGTGATTGGTTGTCTCGTATACGCACTGCCCGACATTTATTAAAATACTAGAAATAAATATGTGTTTTATGTATGTATTTATGAATTGTACATGTAAATTCTACACCACTCCACCACCACCTGCATTATTGTCTCTTCTCCTGCCTTTAATCCAACCAAAGGTTGTCTGTAAAAGGTCGCTTTTAGCGATAAGACCGCCCATTGTGTCACCCAATGTTATATTTCTACATTAATATCTATTATTTATAATGTTTACACAATACAGAGTTTTCTATTTATCTATCTATCTTGTGTGAGATTTTGGCAACTCATTGGTGATTTGAGTTTGAAACGGTTGCTTTTGAATAGTGTCATGAACGTAGGGCTTTAATGCTGTACAAGTTTACGAAATATTCACTCACAAATGAAATTCTATCGCCACACCTGTTTCCGACAGACATAATAATTATCCAAAAATACATCATCAAAAATACGGGATAAAATCAAACAAAAATGAACAATTAAATTTAATGATACCTGAAACAAAACAGAGGTTCCCAACGTAGATGGCGGCGGTCGCAAATGAATGGAAAAATACACCAAACTCGAATTTATTTGAAAACAATAAAACAATGATAAATGCGTGGAATCTGCAGTCGACGCAATTTATGGAGTATTCCACCACAACCCCGTGGATTAAATAGGCTTTGTATGGAAACGTGGGTTTGAAATTAGTAAAAAAGGAGACAAGTATTTAGGTATTAGAGTTATCGTTCTTATATAATTTCCTGTGATTTTAGTTTGCCAAACAACGGAATCTAAACTGATTACTATATACTAACACTAAGCTGAAGAATTTACAATCGCGACGTTCGTGTCGCGATGGTAAACATCGCGAAGAAGTATTAGTCGGAAGTAGCACTCGCCGGCCTCTGCCGCGGCACTGCTCGCTTCGCTCGCTCGGCTCACGCGCGGTTGGTCACAGCTCTAACCTAACCCCAACAAACGCGATGTACGTTACTTTCGCAGTAACGTACATTGCAGTTATGAAGCAACGGTTATTTGTTCGTTTTTTTGTAAGAAAACAAATCGCAGGAAAACTCTAATCACTAATAGAAAGCTTCACTATTGCTGAATGCCATAAGCTATGTTTTATGATTTGACTTACATCATTTGATTTCAAAGTAGTTGCTAATTAAGTTATTCAATCACAATTAGCATAGAGTTTGATGGGAGACTCTCGGTTATTTTTAATATTATTACTCGATAATAATCGAGTAATAATATTAAAAATTTATTTCTTATTAAAAGTCTATTTGCGTTTATATTATACTGTTTTTAACATGTATGTGATTTCATCCAATAGGTGTACACACCAAATGATCTGGAAGACGATCCGCAATCACAAATTATTTACAAATGCAGCCAAACGGAATGTTTAATGCCAATGACATCAACATAATACTCTGTTAAGACAATGAAGTGTCAATCGAAGTCCTAATTAGTACTTCATTAGTAAGCCCATTAGTACCGAACAATTAATAAACTCTAAGGACACAACACATACAAATATACAATCCATTACTATAGGATAAATCTGGGTATACGAATAAGAATAATTTATTTGCAGAAAATATAGGTAATACGAGTTGTAAAAGTTGTCTGTTAAATGTACAGTTCCTATAAATTTAAATGAGATATGCAGAATATACATAAAAATACCTATTTTCTTATTTAATTTTTAAATTAAGACAAATTTTAAGTCAGAATTAAAATACAAACTTGTTAAAAATGTGGGTAAATTTTCATTTTGTCTTTAAGTAACATAAATTATTTAAATAACCGATGTAAATGAATGTTAAAAGACCACAAAAATATAGGAAACATACAAATACAAACTGTTTATTTATGTACCAACTATGTAGTTTACATTAGTTTATGATTGGAGCCTCCTTTTAAGAATGATGACGCCTGTGTTTGGCTGTTTGTACAACTTACAAAATACTTTATTTTATTTTATAGTTTTTTTGGGTCACATTCGTTATAACTGGAACAATAATAATGTGATTGTATCAAGCGCGTGTTGTGTGCTTTATTGCCATTTAAATAAAGTATGATTATTATAAATTCAAGCACGCTCGCTCGTTCGTGAATTGAACAGAATGTTTTCATTAATGTAGGTGTGTTGGGTGTGCGGAGTGAGTGATTTGTGTTTGAGGTGTGTTGAGTGTGTGTGGTGTGTGATGTGTGTGTGTGGGATGTGTGAGGTGTATGGTTTTTGTGAATGTGTATATGAGGGAGGAAGAAAGTGTGGGTGAGGTGTTGCCAGTAAAACTAATTTCAACTTATTGTATCAATAACTCATCATCTAGGTACATAAGTGCGTGATTTTAACCAATCTACACACAACAAAAAAGTCTAAGCAACACATACTATTTCAAATAATTATATAATTTCTTACCAAGTAGGCTGTACCTATGTAAACTTTTTTGATCTAGAGGACATACTGGCTGGTTGTAAAAAAAAAAAGAGTATCATTTGTTTTTAAAGAATTTGTGAAAGAAAAATGCATTTGTTCGAATTTTATAGCGTTTTCTTTGCTTATTAAAATTTAGTATTCTGTATCAATTTAATGAAATATTTGAAAAAAGTTTTGAACAAATTTGGATTTTGAGAAATTTTTTACGTCATGAAGCGACGTCATTTGAACGCAGATGAAATGCAAAGAGCTGTAGGGATGTTGCAAGCGGGAAGAAGTCAATCTCAGGTACCTTGGTATTTTGGTGTCAACAGAAGCGTTTTTGCCATCTTTATCAGCGTTACACTAACACGGGAGATCCTGCTGAGCAACACCCAGGTCGAGGAAGTTGTACAACCACACGGCAAGTTCGATACATACAACTGACTGCAAGACGCAGGCCAATGTTAACCGTCCGAGAGATAGATTTAAGGCTACTAAATTAAAGTGGTGTTGTTGTTAGCTGCCAAACTCTGCGAAATCGACTGCATGAGTATGGCCTACAAGCACGACGGCCAATTAGGAGCTCACTGATACGTCACGGGAATCGCGCTCGTCGCAATGAATGGTGTAGGGAACACATTACATGGACCCGGGAACAATGGGATAAAATTTTATTTTGCGATGAGTCTCGATTTGGGTTCAAGCCTGATACTAGAAGGGTAAGAGTGTACCGTCGTTCTGGAAGTACTGAAAGACTGACGTGCTTTCAGGAAGTGCATCCATACAACGGCTCAACAGTGGTATAGGCGGGTATTATGAAGAACAGATGAACTGAGCTCGTTTTTGTAAATGGTAACATGAACGCTGTAAATTACGTTGAGGATGTTCTAAGGCCTTATGTCCGTCCATTCGCACAAACGCTTGGCTCTATTTTCACGTTGATGCATGACAATGCGCGTTCGCATACAGCTTTGTACACATGGGAGTACTTGGCAAGGGAAAACATTCTGGTATTGCCAGACCTCAATCCCATCGACATGGCATGGGACAAGTTTCAGAGAGAGTTCCAGAGACGAGTTTTAAAGGACTTGGATGGAATGACAACCACCCAACAACTGATGGACTTACTAAAATTTCATTGGGAGCAATTGCCGCAGGATAACATTAACAATCTCATTATATGAATAATCGGTGCCAGCAAGTTCTCAATAACAGAGGAAGCCACACTTTGTATTAATTTATACAATTTTTGTACAACCATTTAATTTCAGTTTAAGTTTAGTTGATTAAGCACCTTACTTTGTACTACGTACATACAGTACATACTCGTAATTATTGTTAATTAAGATTATAAAAAAAACAAGTGTTGTTTAATTTCAAAAAATCATTAAAAATAATATAAATAAGAAATACTAAGGATTTAATGCGAAAACACATTGTAAAATTGATTTTTTTATGTGTTGCATAGACTTTTTTTATGTGTGTATTAGCATAATGTTACTAACAAATAATGGACCTGGTGTGAAATAAATGTTTTATAATAATAATAATAATAATCTTGAGGATGTTCTTACTACACAACCTTGTAGCCAGGATTATCAATCAGCAACTTGCTCTGAAATACAGCCTTGTGGAATCGGAAGTGCCGTACTACAGGTACGTGCCCGACCCAGTTCTCGAAATTGGAAATATCACATTGTACTGGGATCGATCCATCATCACTGACAGGACTATTATTGTCAATAAGCCTGATATAGTGGTGGTGGATCGAGTAGAGCGGCGCACAATGATGGTTGACATAACGGTCCCGCATGACGGTAACCTCGTGAAAGCCGAGAAAGATAAAGAAATCAAGTATCTTGATAAGGCTCGCGAGGTTGTCGACATGTGGGATGTGGACTCAGCAATCATTGTGCCGATAGTCGTGACAGCCAATTGCTTAATAGCCAAGAGCCCCGACAAACACCTGAGGAGGCTCTCGTTGGGCAGCTGGATCAAGGGCTTGATTCAGAAAGCGGTGCTTCTGGACACGGCTCGCATTGTCAGGAGGTTCCTGTCTCTGGAGCCCTGACCGCCGGTAGCTTGGACCCAGTTCCCGATACCGGTGGGATACTATTTTTAAAATTTTTAAATGTTTACGTTATTTTTTTTCAGATTTTTAAAAAAAATATTTAAAAATGTAATTTATAAGTTTTTAAATAAAATAAAGGAGATTATTATCTCCTTTATTATATTTTAAAATCTTACCTTTAAGAAGATGTTCAGTGTAACTGTAACCGTGCTGATTGATTATTACATTGAGTAGCAGCAAAATTGGTTTTAGTTTTGGGGGACTTGCACAATAATATGCTTCCTAATTTTTAATATTATGTTTTTATCATATTTGCCTTATGCCTCCACAAGGTTGACGCACAGATATATAATTTCCTAAAAGATAACAGGCCACTGATCTCATATAGACATTCAGTAGGGAATCTCCGTTTCGTAAAATACATTATTTTTATCGGACTTCTTTGTGCTCGTTATACGTCTATAAATTTTGATTTCGTTGCTGATTTTCAATCTGTGATAGTCTACTGTGTATGAAGTGGGGACCCCATACAGATACACAGTAGACTAGAAATAGTAGAATCACAGATTGTGCAAGGGCTGTGTAAATTTTGGAAAATTTCTCTTAGCGCCTATTTTTGTGACTATACTTGCAGGGACCACGTATCCAATGATTTAAATATCTATCTCAATTTTCGTATTCTATCAGCTACGTGTTCGAGGTGTGAGTACCAATTTAAATGTTGGTCAATTATGATACCTACTATATTGTTTGTGTTACTTTATTAATTATAGGACATGCACAGGCATAATTTTGATATTTAAATCTTGATCTGGTTGTGAGCGATTTCTAATTGTAAAACATATATAATTGGACGTCCAATCACTGCTAATTAGACGATGAAGTTACTTATTGTAAGTATACAAAGAAAGAACGACAGAAAAATATTTATTTGCACGCAGGTCGTAAAGCACAAAATAGAAATATAAAAATACAACAACAATAGTGTGTGGCTCACGGCTGCGCCATAACGATTCATTTCAGCAATAATGCCAAACAGATGCTGTCTGACGCTGGGTTTCTAATGAACCTTTAGGGACAAGTGACAGGGAGTACAAACAGTTCACAACAATGTTAAACTAATAAATAATAGTAGATTATTGCATCGAGCACAAAGTAATTTATTATTGCACAGAGTGCAATATAAATTACTTAAGGCGAGGTGCATAATCTGCTTTCCTTTCAACTATTACCTATAGGAATAGTAGATAAAAGTAACTCATATCAAAGTTCTTGAGCAATTATTAAACTCAAGGTTAAGAGTTTTGTTGGGCAAATTTATATTTAAATTTGGAACAAGTAGGATAGAAACGAATAATACGTACGTAAAAAAAAAGTATTGATATCGGCTGGCTGAATAGAGCTAATCCATTGAGATTGGCACCTTTTGGTGCCATGAAATTTCATAAATTTTTATTGCTCTAGAGCATTAAAGACTCGCTTTGTACTGAGTTTTTAGTGTGATTGTGATGAAATTAAAGCATAGTTGGAAGAAAATAAATAAACTAGCTATTGAAACATTAGGAAACGAAAAGAACAGGAAATGGCTCAGTAAAACCCGTTGTTATACTGTAGCTCCATCGTGTCAGGGACATTCGAAGCAGCAAAGAACGGAATTCACCGAACGTCCAACCATCCGCATAACCAATATATATATGACACTTCAGGAATGATGTTTTAAGTACTGCAGGCATTTCATATAAGTGATAAATGTTTCGGGGCGACCATTTCCAGTTTCTGTTGCGAATCTATTAGATACTGCCGTAGACGTGTTCTGAACGAGTGGATATTAATCCACACCTTAGATGCAGCGCATCGGAAAGTGCCTCTGAAAGCCGTCGTCCTATGAGACTGTGCTGAAAGTCGTTGTGCACATTGCCTGGGCGCGCAATCTCGCTCTCTCCTGCTAGCCATCCAACTAGGCTTGTCGTACAAGTACTTCGGTTTCTTAAACTATATGACACCAAAAAGCAACTCGACTTCATCTTGAGAATAAAGTGTTTGTTAAGAAAGAGGGTGACATGAGGGGGAACAGAGCAATAGAAGCGCGCACATGCATTTTGGACTCTTTGTATCTGTTGTTTGGTACGAGCAAGCAAGCGTGGGCCGTAAACCGTATCAGCGTAGTTTAATTTAGACAGAACAAGGGTTTCGACTAACGCGAAGATTTTCAGAAAAGAACGGCCTCATTTTGTACAGCAGTTTCAGACGATGAAAGCAGTATCTAACGGAGTTAGCAACTTGTTTCTCAAATGTAAGGCTGTTGTCCATACGGACATAAGGTTCCGTGTCTCATTCACACGGTCAATTGAGCCATTAGAGTTATGCCACAGCCAAGACCTAGCCTAGAATCAGTTCTATTTTTAATGTAAATGTTGACGTTCAAAAGTGCCTTTTTATGGGCCTATTTGAAATAAATGCTTTGACTTTGACTTTGACTAGCATCGTTTAAATTTACGCATATTTTCCCCAAGCTTGTGTTTTTTTGTGTGTTTTTATTTTTCTTTGGGTCATGTTAAGCTTCAATAAATGTATTTTATTTCTTTCTAACACAGGCTTTAGTCTAATTCCTAAGTAGACCTCACACTCACGGCAACCACATACCAAAAGAGTTAAATCCAAAACTAATTCAAAAATTAAACTCTAAACCAGCTTTCCAGATAATCCAGACTTGTTCGAGAGCCCAAACTCAGTTTCAGTCCCCAATGAGATATAGCGGCTGGAACTTTCTGGACCAAGAGTTATAATTCCAGCTCCTTGGACATCTGCCAACTCCCTAATGTAAAAAGCGGCGTAATGGCCATAAGGCAATGTTCTGTACATCTTTATTGAGTCGGAATTTAAGAGAAAATTAGTTTTATACGAAGTTAATGTAGGGTAGGATTGTATGGTCGTGTTGGAATTGAAATTGTGTGTTTTTTTCCTTATTGTATATTTGTTAGTTCGAACTTTGTATGGGTCATTCTTGAATTACTGTTTGTTAAGATTAAGTTATACAGCTACTGGTTTTACAGGGATGCAACTCTAAGAGAAAACGAGTTTGAAGTAACAGAGAAAATAAACTTAAATGTGTTATCATCACCGCTTAAGTAACTGAATGCGACTTGTTAAAGTAAAATGTTCCGTCATTGGCCTTCAAAAGAATTATCACAGAAGAAATTAATAAACGCCATTTCTTCTGTGATAAGACGTGCCCAGAATCCTCTTGACGATGTTCCTAATTAGGCCTTAAAAATACAAGAGAATCCGTAAAACAATATTTTTTGTGTTGAATTTCGCGATGGCCCAGTGGTTAAGACCTCGCCTTTCATGCACGAGATTATCGATTTAAATTCGGGCAATTTCCAATGTGACTTTTGCAATTCATTATACCTATGTACTTCCACTGAGCGAGATTATCTTGAACATAACTAACATCGGTGAAGGAAAACTTCGTCAAGAAACCTGAACTTATAGCTAATATCAGTCTGAAATCGCCAACCAGTTTTGAGCAAGCGTGGTGATCAATGCTCGTGCCTTCTCTGTGTGAGAAGAGGCCTTTGAACTGCAGTGGGAAAATATCTCGTATGATCCTATTTGCAACCAAAATCCTTTCCTAGCCGTAATATACCGTGGTATAATTTTACGAACTGCTAAGTGATTTACCCATGGCGAATGGCTTGTTTCAAATTGTATGAGGTTCTTGCTCATTAAGTAGAAATACGGTCTAATTACGCTTCCACACGTTATTCCAGGTGTGTCCATTAGGTGCGAATGAAATAATTATTACCCACATTACCGCTTGTGGGTTTGGAAGTGGACTTAAAACAGGATAGTCTTGTTAATATATTCATGAACAGCAGTATGGTGCGACCAACGTTGTAGCACAACGTGCCATCCGTGTTTTGGTAAGAACTTCTGCTAAAGGTGCAACCACGACCACTACTGGTCAGGGTTGTGAAAAAGGGTCTTTAGACTCTTTAAAACAAGGTGGATCGTCAATGCATTTGCAAGTTTTACGTACATGGTTGAAAAGTCTTGACCTCGTGTGTTAAAATTGATCACGGGATCTGTCTGAAAGTAGCTAACCCTGATATGTTGGTCGGCTAGTGCTGTTACCTAGTTTTTTCGAAATCACTTCATGGTAGTACTCCACTCCATTAGACTGCGAAGGTGTTCGCTTGGACCATAACTCACAATAACATCTTGGTTGATAGAGACCTTCTTAGACTATAATATTAAGGTTAGGTGTAGTATAAACCACATTAGTGGTAATATTTGAACTATGAAAACAGCCCTTACTGCTAAGACTTATATAAGCTGTCAAAATAAAAATGTTTCCATGGAATTGTGGTCGCTTGTACCTGTAAAAGTATCGATGGTTTTAACAAAGTCGAATAACGTAGGCTTCCTCCATTATTTCTTCCAAAAATAGCCCGTTCCTAACTTTTTATTTCGCCTCTTTAAATGTCAATTGAAAATGCGAATATGGGTAAACAAAATATAATAGAACCCATATTTTTACAGAGCCACAGTGCCACTTAAACACGTTGGGGGCTTGGGAGCCTTTTGTATCCCAAGGACGGTGTTTAGAAATAAATTCACCCTTTGATTTTTTGCATATTTTATACTTTTTTCCCTCTACGGAGGCTTTCGGGCGGAATCTTTTGGAAATATTGTTTATTTTGTTTCTCTTTTGTGCTCGAAATAAATTATTCTGTGTGTGTTTACGGCCTCATTTTTTAGAAGAGTGTAAGGGATGTTGGAATATTTTTAAGAAATAGGAAATATAACTGAGTAGAAGATGTTATGAATACTGGTGAGTGATCATTTCAACAGCTTTTATCTGAGCGATCAGATGTTGGATTCTTAGTACAAGCTGTGTAGCAGAGCAATGTGTGATTCAGAAGGAGCTTGTTTTACGTTCACAAGTTGTGTGTGTGTTTTGAAACGTTTTCGATTTTCTTGGAAGTAGTTTTAAAAGCCATACCTATTCTTCCCTCCGAGCAACATTCCTGTACTCCGGTGTGTGGTGTTGAGCGTTTTATTATAAGAGACAACGATATCCACTTTACAACTTTGTTACTGAAAGAGGAGAAATGTAATGTATCCGATTACAATTTCGTCTGGGACACCTCCTACGCTGATATTACCTACATACCTATACAATATATAAGCAGAAGTTACCATCATAACAGATTCTTAAACTAATTCCAGTACAAAATGGTTTCCTTTTCAAATTATAATCTAAAAAACATTTCACAAATCTGCTTCCCAGACAGTCTTTGGTCCACAGATAATTAATTTAACATCCATACTACTTATGAAAGCTTATTAAAATTCCTCGTCATGTATTCAAATAAAATGAGAATCATATTAATCCAAATACTTTTGGCCTCGAAATATGAAATAAAATAAAATCTTATCTGTTAAGTCGCAGATATTCACTGGGACGGATATTGGCACAAAATTAAAGGAACAAAGTGAGGGTAACGTAATAATCTGATGATGAGAATTTCGGGAACATTGTCACTCCGAATTTCGGTTGTTAGATGGTATGGAATATTTCGATTTAAATAGCTTGTTTTAGCATAGATTTTAGAGGACTAAGATTGTGTTTTCGTTAGAAATGTCATACCTACGACTATATTATTTTATTACCATGCGTAAACTGTTTGAATTCCCACTAATACCTTTGCTGACTAATTAAACCGTCAACTTCGGCATGAGTTATGCTGCGCTGGTTATTATGCCAGTTTAAACATAAACTTAAACTCAATCAATACACAAAATTGTAACAGTAAAATATCTGTAACCGATATAAAAGTGTTAACAGTGTTAATAAGTGTAACAGTTAAACGCGGCGTTGCCAAAATAGCCGCAATCCTGACTGGATTGAGGCTATTTTAGTATCGCCGCATCTGTCTGTCGCCGCGCGTTGTTGTCTTATTGCCTGTTACACATTATTAACACTTATTGCGATGAAACGTAATAAGTGTTTTGAACACTGTTTTCAAAACTTTTTCAAAAGAAACACATTTATAAATGTAACAGATACAATAATGTTGCAGTATCAAAAATGTTGTATGTATTAATAAGTAAAATAATGTGTAACAGACAATAAGACAACAACGCGCGGCGACAGACAGACGCGGCGATACTAAAATAGCCTCAATCCAGTCGGATTTGCGGCCATTTTGGCATCGCCGCGTTTAACTGTTAACACTTTTATATCGGTTACAGATATATTAATATATTACTGTTACACTTTTGTAATTGTATTCATTTAACTTATTGAAAAACACATTTATGAGTGTTACATATTTGATTCTGTTATCAATTCAAAACGTAACACTTAAAATTCCTTAACATTTATGAAGGTGTTTTAAGTCCCTGGTTTCAAAGTAATATGGTTTACAGTAAGTACTTTCTACCAATGGGAAACAACTTGCTATCAATTGCACACGACCAGGACGTGTTTAAAGTCAATAAAACTTATTTTGTGCAAACCGGAAACAAATTCTCCGTTGTAATATTCCACCAAAAACAAAAGCAAACACTCATAAAACAAACGCATCTACATACTATACAATTACCCAAACGAAGTTTATAAACACATGCGCGAGGCAGCCGAAAATTAAGCCACGCCTGATTCTAGAGAGGAATTTAATCATAAGATGAATGGGAACAACTGAATAGTTTCCACCAGACATTAACTTTGTATATTGTGAGAATTTACGTAGTTTCGAGCGTAGATTTAGAAGTGTTACAGTCTTAATGGTAATTGATATAGCTCCGATTTGGAGTTTCTGTCAGCTGTAGTTGCTGTAGCGGTTGAGTCTCATTGCCTATAATAACTTCCGATGACAGAGCTGTTTGATAATGAACTTAATTGATTATGAACTATTGTCATATATACTTAACCTTGGCAGTTAATTGTAATGGTATGACGTAGACTTAGAATCGTAGCATAAGCTGCCTTTAAGCTTCCTACTACTGAGAGACGGGCCCATGGAGAAATTGCCTGTGTCCCAGTAATGGGAGTGTATACTTTTGACTTCGAATCAATCATAACAGAACTTGGCCTGGTAGGGATCACAGGAATCCGCTTAATGAGCGCAGCGCAAGACCGGTCGTTGTGGCAATCTTTGGTAGAGGCTTGTGTCCAATAGTGGTTGTCCTTCGGCTGAAGTTACGACCAAATAAAATGAGCACAGATAAGATAATTCTTAGGAATAACTTTTGGGACACTTGTTTGCCACTCGCTTTTAGAATAATTGCATTGATTTTGATAGTTCAGCCTAGCATTTTCCCAATTTTTTTGGTCCGGCTTCCAGTCTTAGCGACAGTATTTTTTTTTTTTGGGTGTGAAATCTTCAATTGATTTCTCCTGCTCTGGGTGAAGCGGATGGGCGTGTCAGACTGACTAAAACCCACCCGTGTACCTTCAATTGCCCGTGCCAGGGCCACGGTTGCTTTTTCAAATTACCCGCGACCCTGAGGCGTCGGCCATATCGGACCCCGTCATTTTGTGCTGACAGCTCTTTGAGGCACGCGTGGAACACGATGCGCCGTCGACCCGGGCCTGGTCCCTATCGCAAGGCGAGCTACCAATACCCACGTCCGCAAGCCCGCGCCTGCGGTGGCGGGGAATCTGCTTGCGGTTCCCGACGCCCGGGTCATCTCCTGTGGCGACTAGGGGCGTGAGGGCGTAATGCTCTCTCCCTCACGTGCTCCGCCTCCTCCTTCGCAAGCATTACTGCTTCGCAAAAGGAGGTGACGGCTTACCATTCCCATGGACCAGGGCAGGACGCGAGATATCGCCGCCGCCAATCGCCTCCTCGAGGACACTGCGGTGCTCCGCCCAAGCTGGGCAAACCTCCACCGTATGCTCCACCGTGTCCTCCGGGCGATCCACACAAAGGTGACACCCGGGCATTTTCTCCCGCCTTATTCGAAACAGGAACCTCCCGAAACAACAGTGTCCGGTGAGGACCTGTGTCAGGCGGAAGGTTAGGACGCCGTGGTGCCTCTCCAACCATTCCTCAAAGAGGGGACTTACCGCCGCTATTGTGTCGTGCCCAGCGATTGCTTACCTGACCTCGTCCTGACATTTCCGTTACTGGGTAACATGATACCCGTTGGTAAGACCAGCTCTCAGCTGACTTTCGAGTTGACTATCTAAAAATGAAAGCGATGAAACTATTCAAAATGATTGCATTAAATTAGATATCGTATGCAATAAAGACGAATGACCATGTTTCACCTGACTATGAAAAGAAATGAAATAAATCTTAAAATGCAACTAATTTCATCGTTTATTAATAACGCTAAACACAATGTTAAAAGAAACGCAGGGAAAAAAGATTTTTTTAAGATTTCTTGCTTGCTTGCTTATTCTACGTCAAGAGTAAACATATTAGCATGTTTTGAACGCATCTCAACTTCCCTTTTTTACGACGTTCCATTGTACATACTGCTACTTGACTTTATTCAACTCTGTTTTTTAATTTCATGCATTATTTTACGTTTTATATAATCATGTTTTAGTAGTCTTTGTATAATACAGATTAATTAAAAATAACATAACAATTAAATTAAATAATCATGCAATATGCAATTGAGTTCGATCGATTGAAACGGATTTTTTTGTCGTTTGACAGTTAATGCTTGACACTCGATTTACAGTGATAATCATCTAGAGTTTAAGCAGTGACTTATGGGCAGTTGGTTTCAACGAATTCACGAGGTAATAAAGTCGCTTAAGACCATAGATTTGTGTTATTAAGAAAGTATTCGTAGTTAAGACTATACTTCGAGCGGTATTTAATTCGTTCTAGCACATTTATTACTTTATATTTGGTAAAGGAAAATCCTAACCTCAAAAGTAACATTAATGTTTTTTGGACTTCGTAGCTTTTAAATCATAAGAATTACTTTATCACATTATTTTATAAACATACACGTAGTCTTTCTACTATACCTCATAACTATACATAAACTTTCATTATCAGGTTTTTAAATGAATGGGAAGTGGGCAATGTTCTTTAAAGCATACGGTGTATGTGTTATCACAGAATTGAAAAATGTAGGCAATCTAATTCAAATGTTTAGTCTGTTTCTAAATTAGGGTACACTCCACATCTACAAACCACCAGCCAAAACCTCGATAAAAAGAACCCAAGTTTCTTTAAATTATTAAAAGTATAGTATTGATATTCCTCATTGTCAATGCAGCTCGTTCGACCTATTGGACAGCCTGTCCCAATGAACAGAACAACTCAAGCGTCGAATTCACAACCTGCATTCGTTGTTCCACTATTATTTAGAATACTGTAGATGCAACACTTTTGTTCTCTTGTTATGATATTATAGTTTTTACGAGTTTATTTGTTATGGCGCTACCCCGAAAAAAACTTTGCGATAACGCGTTATTCAGATCCTATTAACTTAATAATTAAGAGTAATAAACTACATTTAAAAGCACATTTTCGATGTCCGATTTCCCATCATCACATTGCACGTTCTCAATTGTGATTATGTGTTATAAATACATTTAAAATGTCCTTGTAAAAAAGTGACTCAAATTATTGATAACCTGTTTTTGAATAAATGTATTCTATTCTATTCTATTCATACATCTGTTGCTAAATGTGACGTTCAAAAAAATTTAGGATTACGATAACTTAAAAACCTAAATAATCCGCGTTTCATTTAATTTCAAATTACCGCTATACTCTTTTTTTTTAATAATTCCAAAGAAATTTCGAATTCTATGATATAGGGGCGTGCGCAGGGTGTGGGACAAAGCGAGACTTGGCGGCGCGGCGCGCGGCGGGACGAAGAAGGACCGAACACTTAAGAGCAGGGCGACGCTCGAATTGTCCATACAAACGTAATACCTAAACCATTTGCAATTTATGCATATTTCTATCACATTATGCTTATATTTGGATTTAGACAGTATTTATCTAGGTATTTTTTTTTTCAAAAATACTTACCGAAAATGAAGTTTAAGCTAATTGTATTTCATACTTTTTTACAGCGTAAATGACATGTTTTCTTATAGTTTTTTTTTTGTACTATAAACAACAATATCTGTAATGTTTTTGTATTAGAAACATAGCCCATATTATCAAGTTGCGAATAGCCGAAAAAAACAGGAAAAAATATTAAGTTTTCATTCATTATTTTTGGTATTACGGAATACATCAAAATTTATCATAAATTTTCAGTAGCTAGTAGTGCTCTCGCGTCAAGCAAATATCAATGTGTGCGTAGTCAAACTCCTCACGGTAGTAGGTGTATATCGCTCGGACAAGCACACACGTTACCGCAACGTAATGCCCGCCGGGGTGTTCCGTGATTATTGTCAGTGTCAGACGATTACTTTATTGTCCTGTGTGTGCGTATTTATTTGCTTTATAAATTGTATTATAATATTTCTGACACAATTGACTTATGCTGTGAACTTGGATTTAGATTTGCCTTGTTATTTGGTATCGAGTAAACTAACAATTCTTACGAACTTTAGCTTTGCTTACGGACTTATTATAAGTCTATAAGACTTATTATTTACGATATTTTATTTACAATTTGGTTTGGTTGCCGACATGGACTCTGAACGTTGGGATGTATTTAGTAGTAAGTATTATCCAATGATATATTATAAGTTACCTACCTACTACGTTCTTAGTTACTAAGTGTTTTGCATAGACACCCCAAAGCAATAAGTGCCGATTTCACCAATGAAACTGAACGCGATCATCACTTTTAAACATAGTTCAAGAGCTGTCATTGTCAATATTCCAGAACAATTTTGACACTGACAGCTCTTGAACGCGTTTTAGTTGTGCTGAACGCGTTCAGTTTCGTGGTGAAATCGCCACTAAGTCGGTTAGCGTAAAACTCAAGTATTACAGTAAAAATGTATTTTTGTTTTTATTGAATATGTATCTTTTCAAGGAGTCGAAGTATTGCGTTCATTGATACATCAACTGAAAGCATTTTCTTCGTGTAATTCAATTACGATGTCAACATTAATTTATGTGTGGGAAATACTTTGCAGTTTAAGAAAATAAATATTGCAAAATTAAGACAAGTAAATTGTTTCAATAATATAATGCAGTAAGTTGATACGTAACATTACAAAACGGACTTATCTAACGTTGTTTCTTACTAGCTTCCGCCCGCGGCTTCGCCCATGTGGAGTGTTGATGAAAAATAGCCTATGTTCTTCCCCAGGCTTCAAACACAGTTCATCGGATTAGCCGTGAAACGTCACAGCCCCGCTGTGGACACCACTCGCGGTGTCCGCGGTGTTTACGTTCTCAGTTCGCAATAAACTTTTGACTTTGACTTCAGTAACTTTTGAACCATCCGTCCAAATGAAGAAGTGTAAAAAACAAAGTTTCCCTACATCAAACTCCAAAGGCGATAAAGGTATTCATTTTGATGAGAAATAACTAAATAATACTGACTAACTGGCGAAATGTGGATGTACTATAGCTACAATATCTGCCCAACCGATGTTATTTTATGTTTATGTTAACTAAATACTCTAAAATGTGTGATGTAAAAACAAAAAAAAACAATTCATTTATGGGCTCACTATTTGGCTATAATAGCTTCCACATAAAAGGTAGATGTATGCTGTTGCGGACTTTTATTCAGAATAATACATAGACTATAGCTGTATTACTGTTTAGTTCCATCAAAATCCGTTCAGCAGTTTTTGCGTGAAAGAGTAACAAACATCCATCCATCCATCCTCACTAACTTTCATGTTTGAAGTAGTATAGTAGGTAGGATAGAAAGATTAGTAGGATAGCAGGATGTCAAAGACGATACGTATTTTATTTTATTTTTTGTTGTGGTTATTTTAGATTGATACAGTCTCAGTATCGTTGCAAACCGTTGTAGTCAAAAACGCTTGTAAGTTCCCATAACGGTTTCAGTTGACTCAAAACAATTCGACAATAACCACGTTCTAACATTTACTAAGAACTGCACGATTCATTTACGCCATTATGTCGGTAATAGCAACTTATGAAAATTCAATACTTTAAGCAAAACAGTTTTGTATTGATACGCAAAGATACTTTTTTTGTCATAATTTTTGTTTTTATTTTCCCTACAATAAAAGTATTATTCATGATATCTTTGTAAATCACACTACGAAAAATGAAAAAACAAATTGCTAAGATTTATTCCAACCCGAATGACGAATTCGATATAACTATAAAAAGTCCAATTTTACTGACTTATTGCTTCAAAACCCGATCGCCGTCCTACCGTCCCCGCCGCCGAGGCCCGCCGCGACGCCCAAATCCACGCCCCTCCCGACCCTTGCTCGAGCCAGCCCGCGCCGCTGAGCCTGTAGCTTTAAATTCATCCCTAAACCACTCAAATCCTGATCCAGCTAGTCCCTTGCTGCCCTCTTCCAGCGACGCCCTAAGCCGAGGTTCGTACCCCACAGGGGGTGCCCTTAGCGTTGTCGCTTAGTTTTTAAGTTAGTACATAAGTTTAAGTCCTGGCTGGAGGCCTTAATTTATTAGGGCAACCACAGGCAAGTCCGTCTAAGCAGACGACAACCTCATAGGTTGACCTGCGAGATACCATGCCCAAAAAAAAAAAAAAGACTTATTGCTTGAGGGCATCGACTCAGCCCTAGAAAATAAAGATTTTTTTTTCTTGGTCTGAGTTTCACACTAGTAGGTACCTAAGTATATTTTGCATAAATTAGTATTTACCTACCTATCTACCTACTTATGACCATGTTCGCACGGACGAAAATATCTCGCTCCGGGATTTTATAGCGCACTGCATTTTCAACACTTTGTGTTGATCCGAGCATTGAGAATCTAACCCAGCGCGTCGACTAAACACTGTTGGATTTTCAACTCTCGGTGCTAAGCAGTGCGTTGACGATCCAGTGCGCGAAACAATCCCGCTGCGATTTTTTACGGCGTAGGTAATTATCTCAAGGACACTGACTGAGGGCCTAGACAAAGTAACATCGTTTTGTAATTTCAACAGTATCAAAATAGTTATGCTTGCTGCTTGCTTTAAAATAAGTCAATATCATAAGTAACTGTTGAACGATTTTTTTGCAAGTTTGTTTACGCATAACATGACATTGAGAGTGAGACTATAGGCCCTATAGGGAGTGCACCTGTGTCTGCGCACAAACTTATGCGCTTTACTATATTGTAACCGAAATCGCAAAGGACCAGGAAGACATTATTATTATTATATTTTTGCTGGACGTAACCAGGTTTCATACAATACCCGTGATATGATGAATATTGATACCTCAATAATCGATTTGTTTAAATTGAGTAGATATTACCTATATTATAATGGCTGAATAGTATAAATGATATTCATATTCATTAAATTAGCTGTAGCACAAACTTATGTATCGAGCTCAGTACTAAAACATTTCGTATTGTGTCGCATTTACTTTGCTTGCCAGGATTTTAATGTTATTTTAATTGTATAATAAAACTTCATGCCGCTAGAATACGGTTGATTGTCATCTTATGTACGGTACTACAGATAAAAAGCCAAAAATAAAGCAAATCATGAACATAACCAATTACTAATAGATAGAAATATCTTCAGAGTCGTTATGAATGAATGGAAGGTACAGTTAGTACAGTACAGCTCATAATAGCTATCTCTCTACTCACACAGTCACACATACACACACGGCTGCGCACCGCGTCCCTCGCTCCCTTCTTTTGTCAAACAGAGATAGCAATATTACGAATCCAGCCTCGAATTCCTTTATCCTATTGTTCGCCGGCCCCTTAAGGTCGTTTTGTCCAAAGTCAAGACTTGAGCTAAAGTACCTTTTAAAAAAGGTTATATATCTCGTAAGACTACAATGGCTTATGTGGAACCATCTCAGAAATCAAATTCAATAGCACCCATTACAGACTCCAACAAATTTTAACTGTTTTTATCGCCATGTTTGATGAACAAACTCACTCGATGCGACGTACACAGACACCGTCATTGCACTTCTACTTTTCAAAATTCACACGCATAATAAGCATATAATGTACTGAACTCAGCGCTAGAAGTGTTATATTAACGTGAAGATACGGACATAACGTAGTTGTTTATTAACTATTTTAAGAGCTCGCAAGTGCTGCACTGATGCTGATCATGTCTATTTCGGTAGAAAAATGTGGTGCATATGGTATTTCTTCTCTGAAAAAAATCTTTCTATATTCAAATAAGTGGTCGTTGTCAAAATCGAAAACTTAAAAGAATAAATGAGATGGAAACACCAATTCTCATCACACGCTCAAATTCAGGAAAATGGAAAAGATTTTCCAGAAAACAAATTTTCTTGAATCCGAATTACAGTCAGTCACACACGTCTGTTTATTTACGTTTCATCAGAGCGTTGAGTTAAACAAATATTGCTAAGCATGATATTATTTACTTTCGCTGATTTGTTTGCACATCAACCTATACGTTATAAGCGATTGCTTTCGTAATATTTGTTTTGAAAAATTGATTTTCTTTTTCGATTTTTAGGGTTCCGTACCCGGCCATCCGTCCGTTCGTCCATCTGTCGCAGGGCTGTATCTTTTGAACCGCAATAGTTAGACACTCGAAATTTTCACGTTATGTAAACAATTATGTTATGGTTATGTAAAAAAAAAGTTATGTAAAAATGAATTAACCCTATAATTTTTTTAAACATAATAGATTTCTTTTTGTTAATGATTTATACATTCACACTTGAAAAAAAAAACCTGCATAAAACCAATCTTTTGAAACTTTAGACTCTTAATTAAAAAATTATATGAAAAATAGTAACTAACAAGGCAAAGACAGCATCAAAGGAACTCCTAGAATGAATCCCACACAACGTTTTGAAATACAAACCAAAAACGAGATTTTTATACAAAATAAACTTGCACAAAATAATGTTTTCATCTTAAAAAGTCAGGTACAACATTTCAAAGCAGCATCACACACAAATTGACGTTGAATTTCAAGCGCGTTCAAAAACTTACGTCAACGTCGTAGGCTGACGGTAAAATAAAAAAGTCACAAAGGGCGTAGTGCAACGAGTTGCCGCGGCGTCAGTCAAACCTGACGACCGATTGTTGGTGTTCCCACTACACGGAGACAGGAATTAAGCGAGAAGTTTTAATTTTAATTTTGAGATTATTTTTTGAAGTGAAAACTTCTTTAGACGGACTCTTTTGAACATTGAATGAAATTGTCCCATTCCGCTTGGGTGGGTGACGCTGAATCGCGTATACTCAGCTCCAGTCGGTCGGTGACGCTAAATCGCGTATACCAGGTTACAGTCGGTCGGTGACGCTGAACCGCGTATACTCGGCTCCAGTCATATGTTTTCACTTCTATCGTGTCATACCCTCATTTTTCTACAAGATTTTATATTAAATTCACTTGTAAACAATAAACAGTCCAGTTGATCGTTGACCATGAAACGCTTATACTCGGCTCTAGTCGGTCGATGACGTTAGTTTGCGTATAATCGGCTCCAGTCGGTCGGTGACGCTGAATCGCCTATACTCGCCTGCAGTTGATCGTTGACGCTGAATCACGTGATAAAATAATAGAAGTAAATTTTACCCTACTTTTAATTGTCTTAAAGAAATGATATTTTGTATATTTATGTAGTTTGAATGACAATACTATAATCTTGGAGCTGATTTGAAGATGGAGCCAGGATGAGGACGAGGTGGATAGTGAAACTCTTGGATAGTGGCTACTAGTAAACCCCTCAAGTTTGGGCTCATATGATTTGTTGTGACGAGTCTAATAGACAGGGTTTGGTAATGCGGGTCTTATGGTGGAGCCAGGAGGTGAATAGTGGAATGATTCAGTGGCTAGTCTACTAGTGGATAGTTACTTGTAAATACAAATTTTGTGGCTGATATCTTAAGGAACCAGGTTGAAATAGAGTGTATTTTCAAAGTCCTTTTTCGGTATTTATAAGTGTGTCCTTGCAAGAAAATAAATTGCAAAGCACACGTGTGAGCACTATGTAGTACCTACTATAAAGCTACCCTATACTGGGCACGTCTGTCATTGACTTGAATGTGCCCTGGCGGCTGAGAGTATGTCATGCTCACTCAAATGTCTCGCTGTTGGTGGCGTGTGTGTTGGATCATTCAGTTCCCTTCAAAATGGTTGAGCTGAATGGTGCTGATCCATACGTCATGTTCGTGAACGGGCGCCGTCAGTGGGGACTGGTCATCTCTTGGCAGCCATGGCTTATTTTTATTTCCGATTTTTTATGTTTTTATTACGGGTACTACATCGTTCTCACATGTATAATTTCAACAAGACGGATGTAATAATTTTTTCTGTATCCATTTTATTTAAAAGAGTGTCCATGGAGTTTCTTGCCCGTTCTTCTCCATAGGTACTTACTCTCGCTTTGGAATGGGCAACTAGCTTCATATTTCTGACTGACCGACCCCTTGACAATTCAAAAGTGCCTGTAATTGGTTTATTTGAAATAAATGCTTTGAGTTTGAGTTTGAATAAATCGTTTGATAAATGAGTATTTACACCGCAGATGGTAGTGAGGACAATCTATTTATAAGAACCTGGAACCTAATTATAAAGAACCTGGTTTCTTAATAACAAATGACAAAAATGATAATTATTATGACCCGTTATGCCAATCGCTGTATCAATTATCTCTGGCTTAACGTAAATAAAAACTTAATTGTGCACGTATTGATTATTTTGAAGAACTAACTACTGTTTTTGTTACGTTTTAAACGGTTGTTGTTTTTGTATGGCGTTTCTATACATAACATAACACCAGGACTGTAATCCCAGAAGGTTTAGGAAGAGGTGTACTTACACTACACCAGTAATGTTTGAGTCCCATATAATAGAGCAATCAATCGGGCACAAATCCAGACTCCGGGCTGCTCCTGCTTAGCCCAATAGCACCATGCCCAATCTGGGAATCGAATCCAGGACCTCATGCTTAGCAGAAGCACATGCGACCTCTAGACCAAAGAGGTAGTCACCTTGACGACACGTTATTCAGAATTTGCCATCATAAAACAAGATTGTCTGTCTACTAATATATCATTTTCCTGTCCTATAGTTGGAGGCGTGGATTTTTCATTTTCTCACAGGAGATTACTTAATATTTAATTTGCTACAAAGCTATCGTCGTTTTTGCTTCAGATTTCAAGAAATGGTACAGACGAGACGATTTTTTTTATTTTTATATTATAGTTATTAATATAGAGCCTGTGACTTTTCCATCAGACATAATAATTAGAAAAAAAAACTTAATTTTGATTTGTCTTCTTGTTTATCATAGCATAAGCATAATCAGCCTATAACGTTCCCACTGCTGGGACACAGGCGTCCTCTCTATGAGAGGGAGTGAGCCGTAATCCACCATGCGGGCCCAGTGCGGATTGGTAAATGTCACATGTCTTCGAATGTTGGTTCTAAGTTTCCTCACGATGTTTTGAGAGCAGAGGTGATGGAATTATCTTACACAAAGTAAAGCGCCAATAACAATTCAATGAAAATGTTTGATGTCAAATTATATCACTTAAGTATTCCCCGAAGGGTTAGGCAGAGATGTACGAACGATAAACGAATGAACGAACGAAGAAGGAACGACCACGACGACAACGACGACGACGTTCGTTCCGTGAATGATATACGTGTGATGTGTATATGTACATCCACATTTCGCCAGTTAAGTTTAGGTCTCTTAAAAATATTTTAATTACGATTAAAACCTTTCATACCAATCCTTTACGACCTATTTAACGCCACATCCACAAACATTCTACATGAATGAACGGAACTCTTTAGTAGACACGTCACGGATTCGAATTGGAGTTGCCAACACAAAAAATAGTGAATCGACGCTTTAGCGGGGAATGAATGAATTCACTGACGTCGCTGCACTCAGCGGGAAGTAATGTAACATTTTTAAAGAGTGTTTTAATATCGGGTTGAAGGGTTTGAGAGTTAATCATCACTTTTAGGTGTGTCACACCTTAAAGAACGGAACACGAACGCACGAATTATGTGTTAAACACAACAAATAATTCGTGTGACGCAACCCTCACTGGGCCTGGGTGGTGGATTATGTCTCACTCCCTCTCACCGAGAAGAGGTTTGTGTCCCAGCAGTGGGAACATTAAACAGCGAAAGTCTTCATAATGTGCACATGTGTGCACACGAAATGAGGAAAACTAAGCTTTGTTTAATCGACGGAAAATACATAAATTAGACAGTAAACAAAAGCATGATTTCAATTCTTGTTCGCCGCTGTGATTAAACAAATCGGTATAACTTTTAAAATAAAAAATCGATAACCATGAGACAAAGTTAGTTATGACTGGGAATAACAGGGCGTCCACATAAAAGAAAAAATAAAGAAAATACTTGTCCTCAAATGAGAATTAGGGTGTTTTTTTATTAGGTACTCTTAATTATGTTCCAACGTATCAGCTTTCTAAAAGTATAAAAACCATTATATAGAAGTTTTGACGTAACTTAATACACATACTAGAAGTGTTTCCGCAATCAATGGCTCACACACATCCAAGTCAGTGACGGACTTAGTTGATGGATGTTTGATTGATAGCACAACGTCTGACGCACTATAGGTGTCAGACCTAGTGCGCTTACTTCACCTACGCAGCCTACCGCGCCACTACCGTACGCCTGCTACTCAATGCACCTCAACACCAGAGGCCCTGGGTCACGTGGCCACCATCGTTCACTGCCTACCGCACCACTACGTGTGCGTCAGCCACCGTTGTTCCCAAACGGACAAAGCCCTGGGCAGTACCTACTATTCTCACCTACGGAACAGTGAAAGATCCTAGAGACTCTAAGAACCTACACCCTAAGAATCTGTGCTGTCTATTAGAGAGCACAGATTTGTTTTTAAGTGGTAACTTGTTGCTTCCTTTCTTAACATCAAAACAACTACGCACGCCACAGCGGGTACGTGCAATTATATAATACCTAAAACTGCTAATTTCTGTTACACATATTAACCCATATAAAATGTTACACTTTGATACATTAGTTTATTATTGCATCTGTTACACCTATAAAGGTTTTTCTACGAAAACAGTTTAAAAAAACTGTGTCAAAAACACTTATTACGGTAACTCTTTGAGTCCCTGCCCAGAACCTCATACTCAGCAGTAGACAAATAAATTAACGAGGGAGTAATGATTATGACGCTGCTAATTTTATAGTTATGTCGTTGACCTCGGTCCTTTTATTGTCACGACCGATTTGAAAATAGGTCATTCCTCATTAAAAAAAAATACCAGTCAACAAGGTGGTAGGGCTGACCATCCTGGGCACGTTGGACGCAGGAACTGTTAAAGTTAGGCGCGCTAACTGTACTGGAACCAAATCGGGGCAGGTGCTACATACGAAACTAAAAAGCAAAATTGGATGTTTGCTGTTTATTTTAAAAGGACTCACTTTTACCCACATATAACATAACTGATGTTTCGTGAAAAAAACTTATTATGTATGTGATTCAAATAAGTGTATTTCTATATAAACTGTGTTTCTTCAAAATTGTGCCTCAATTAATATTTTTTTATATTAATTTATATTTGCCGTAAGTCTATTACAACAATAAATCAAATAAAATAAAATTTATTCGTAAATATAGGTTTGATTACAATAGGATGTTATACTAAGATGGTTCGTTCGCTACATTTTACTCGAGAGCATACAAATGAATAAAATCGGTTGTGTCGAAACCACACGAACACATAAAAAAATAACTCAATTACTTACATACAACACGCAATTACCAATGTCAACATAATAATATTCTAGATGTAAGAACATGAATATAAGACAGAATAACTCAGAATATAGTCTGCGCTCCTACTGAGTCTACAAAAAGAAACAGTCCTTTACAACATCTAAAACCATTGAGGACAATAAAATTAACTTAAATGTAATAATTATCATAATTATCTAAATATCAGCGGTGTCCTACATAAATTCAGCGGTGGAGTAGTAACATTCATAAATAAAAAAACATTTCAGTTTCTTTTTAAACATGTGTTATTAAGATATTTTTATCTGTCGTGGAATTTTATTGAAAATAACTGCGAGCCATTCGTTAAATACTTTTACGTAGGAGGGCTGTTTTACTGCGAACAACACAAAGAAAGTTCGGATCCTTTTTCCTTAACTGAAAGAACATTTCGTTACCCGGAATTTTGGCCTTCAGCGGTTAACTGTGGATCAAGCTGGCGCTCTTATTTCGAAAAGCTGTGGGTTTGTCTAAACAAACACTGCCACCTCAAAGATGTATAATGACGGCAATGTTAGATACTTCAAGGATTCAAAATATGGTTTACAACTGTCGCTTGGGTGTAGATTACATACAGCACGTACGTATTTTTTTTTGTGCTATGGAAACGTAATTATTGTCTGTCGAGTTAAGCCAGAAAACGAATCCGTATCTAAGAACTGATTCTGGTAGACAATAACACGGCATCATTTCACACACAAAATTTCATGAACATGCGGTTTCCACGTAAGTTGGCTGTCTATTACTAACCCTAAAAACTTTGTAGTATCTGTTTTTTGTAACTGAATGTCCATTGTGACTTATATTAACCGGTAGTTGTTGTCGTTGTCGCTGATAAAAATGTATTATATACGTCTTTTCTAAATTCAATTTTAAATTATTCGACTGCAACCAATTAATACTTAGCTTTAGCGTGTAAATGATTTCTTGTTCATAATTGTAGGACTTTTTTTATAATTTTTGTAAAAATTATCAGCAAATAATACTGTTGTGCGACTTTTTGGAAGATCATTTATGTACACCAGAAGTAGTGGGGGACCCAATTCACTCCCCTGAGGTACACCGTACTTTACCGTTCTAGGTTTTGACCGATATTTGATTTCACGCTTGGTTTTAATATTTGTATTTGTTATATCTGTGTATTGCTACCGGTTGCTTAAATGTCATGTATTAGTGTTTGCGATTCGGTCCGCTGTCAATGTCCAAGACCAAGGTGCCCGTGTCGGTTGGCTACTTAATTTTTTTTTTATGAAAAACATTTAATGCCAAAACACAAGTTGGAGGTAAACTGGTTTTCGGCGTTAAATATTTTTTTATAATTATATGGCAATCTGAACTATCGAAGAAAAATACATTCAAATTCCCTGTTTAGAAAACCAATTCAAAATTCGCTTGAGTGATCGAATATAAGTAACCAGATTAATTTTTCTACCAGCCTGCACAATATAAGGTTCCCTTTTGCAGACTACCTTCACGGTACTGAGACCTACTTTCGATTATCGCTTCTTATGGAGGCTAGATATTTGATAAAAGATAATCATCAAGCACATATGACTGAACACAGATTTTAGATTCTTCAATCGATTTGGATGAAAAACGCTTGCATAATCAGATATATAGAGAAATAGATTGTATCAAAGACGATGCTAGCAAATGGTGACCAATGACGGCATCACCCTGTGATAAAGCCCCGAAACAACACTACTTTCAAAAGCACTCACAGAGAAACAGTGTGACTACTCAGGCTCGAACGAGCTATACAAATCAAATACCAACTTCGGAGTCAGAGTTTTCTCACACAACCTTAAAATAAACATATCCAGTCGTCTAGGAATTTTCAACACCCTCTACCAGGTGGAATAAATGGGCATCATATAAGCGGTATGGGCCATACAAGCTAGTAGTGTTACGAACACCAATATACTAAGACTCTCCAACTGTACCTCAGTCCTCCAATCCCTAGGGAAAAAATAATATTACTTCAAGTCTAACACTAGAATGTCACAATGCACTAGAACGTGTAACGGTATCTAACCGCAATGCAGTGACACTGCAATGGATAAAAGAACATTGCGGATCACGAAGTAATGACGCAGCTGACGAACCGGCTAGAAGAGCATCTAATGCAGCAGTCTGTGGACCTGAAACTATCATACCCACCCCTTTCAACCAGATACGCAGGTGCACAGGAGTTCACTCACACACAAGCGGAGAGCTGGTAGATCTTGACACCTGGCTGCAGGCAGTCCAGGGAAACTATGCCATCCTTAGATGGCATGCTAACCAGACGTTTATTAAGCTAACGCGACACCGCCACCACAGGACACTGCTCGCTAAACAAACACTTCCACACAATAGGTATTAAGAACAATCCTCTGTGCAGGGCTAACATGGGGTTTGGATGGCTTTGAGTACATAGGCGTTAACCAGATTAGGACAGAAACCCTCGGGACAACCAAATCTTACACAGATGTTCTCAATGACCAGGAGATTTGATCAACTTCTGGAGGGAGGTGGGCTGGTTGGAATAACCACTGACGGCCGCCATGGCCCACGCACAATGGTTCAATTGAAGGAATAAGTGCGGAAACCAAATCCTCTAATATAGAACATAGATAGAAAAATACTCTGTAATATGGACACCTTATTAATTACCTTGTTAGCCTATAATGTTCCCACTACTATTACACAGGCCTCCCTTCTGTGAGAGGGTGTGAGCCGTAATTTCCCACGCGGGCCCAGTGTGGGTTAGTAGATGTTACATGTCGTGGAATATTTGGTTCTAGGACATGCCGGTTTCTTCACGATGTTATCCTTTACCGTTAGGAGAGCAGTGGTGATGAAATTAAATACACGAAGAAAAATGCCTGTCTGGGTTCGAACTCAAGACCCGTAAGTAATAATACACCACTGCTCACGAAGAAAGAACGATGGAGAACCCACTTGCAGTAAATAGGGATGGTGACTAATATTAAAACGGTTCGAAAAAATAAAATGTTATTTCAAAGATGCCATTGTGAAAATTATATAATCGAAAAAATCTGTTGAAACGGTGAAAATATGAAAAAGATACACGATTTTAAAAGTTTTTGGAGGGGATTAATTCCGAACTCTCGGCACTTATAAGTGATTACATAGTCACTTCTACGATAGTGTAGTCCTTGTCTAACACTTATTTTAAAACGTTCATAATTTGGCATTTTATTATGCTTTTACACTTTTTAAAATCCCACTCCTGGGCAATGGTCTCCCTTCACTCTATTTTTCGTGATCCCGCGCGTCCTCTTTCCAGTTCTCACGGAACCTGTCCAGCTCGTCCCGCCATCTCCCACTTGGTCTGCCGCGACCCCGCCTCACTGTCTCAGAGCTCCAGTTCTGTGTTATTTGGGCCCACATTTTTCCGGCAAACATGACCTGCCCAGTCCCATTTAAGTTGGGCAGCCTTTTGTACCACGTCAGCTTTATTTTTTTTGGAGCGCAATATTGTTTCGAACACGATCCGTTAATTTAACGCATAGTATACTGCGCTCCATAGCTCGTTGGCAGTCATTGAGTTTGGTCTTCTGGATGTTAGTCAAAGACCAAGTCGGTGCACAATGGGCTAAGATGGAAAAAATAAACATTTCCGTGAGCCCATTTGGAATCAAATATTCTTTTCAGTTAAAAATAAAACAATTGTCTTCATCGCTATTAGAAAAAGATACATTAAAAAAAAATTAATAAAATATTCAAGTAACATTAATTAAACAATATTTTTAAATGTCAATGGAAGTATCGGCTTTCCATCTGTCGTAATATAATTAATTTCATAAAACTCAGTAGCAGCTATATTGTTTTGTAACGTAATGAATGAGCGGATCTTTAATAATACGATGTCATTTTATAAATATAAAGTATATGAAATTCTAAATAAAGAAACGAATTCACAGGCAGAAATATTAACCTGAAATAATTTTACATATATCAGGAAACAAAGAGTATACAAATAAAAGTCATATTTACAGTTGAGAGGAGACAGTAGTGCTATTCTGTAACCATCTCACCGTGAAAACTTAGGTGAAGTGAGCGTGGATTGCTGTCAGCTGTCAGTGCCACTGATGCTAGGAATTGACCAAGACGGGATGTCACTGACAGCTCACTCCATGGCGAGATTTAAACAGAACAGACATGCAGTTGAAAATTTTAACATGATTGCGATGTTGGTGATACAGCATATAGTTATACAACGTCCTGACATTAATCGTTGGCAGTTGCCCACCAGACACAACACCCGCCCCAGGATCCTCCCTTTTCTATGGAGGATGAGTAAGTTTTACACTCTGTTCCTCATACCTTCACAGTGTGAACAGTCATGTTCTGAACTCCCATTGAAAGTAAAATAATACTCCTTTGTCCACATTTTCTTTAGTCCGAATTCCAAAATACAATTTCAACAGAAAACTTTTAACTTTATTTGACTAACTGAGAATTTTGTCCCAGCACTTATTTCTGGGCATCGAGCATTCGGTATTCCTTTCAGACATTTCAAGTTCTTGATGTAATTATTTTTAAGTTCTTTCTAAAATAAAGTTCGACAGTTTGGAATTAAATTGAAAGTCCCTTAGGTGTCTCCAAATGGAGCGATAAATATATTTTGTTTAGGTGTATTTTAGTAGAAAATACAAACCCATTTACCGCTCAAGGCCCGCTGGTCCCATTTGGGTTCGGTAATCGAAAATTCTCTCAAGCCCCGCTGGTCCCATTTGGGTTCCAACCGTTTCGCTCGGTTTTATCTCTAACAGTAAAATAAATAAAGGTTATATTAGTCTGTGGTTTATGTCAGGGTCGAGCCAGATAGTTACTCTATTCATATCAGTCGTTCGAAACCATAAATGTTGTCGGAATTTTTTTTTAAAAAATGTTAAAGTCGCGTAGTTTGTCGCCGTGGGTGGTCTGTCAATGGCGCATGTTCGTTTTTTAGTGAATTTAAGTGTTTTTGTGTTTAAATTGACTGTGAGTGGATTGATATTTACTTGTGAATAGTTATTTCATTGTTGTGGATAGTTATTTGAGCGAAAAATCATAAAAAAAAGTTTTTGTGTGCAAAAATGTGTTACGTAAACAAACCGTTTTTGAAAATTGTAAGTATTATTTCGTCATTTATTTACAATATTCAACTCTCGTATTACGAATACTGTTTTTGTTTTGTAATATGGTATGTTTATTCAAGAACCCAAAATAATTTACTTATAGTGTGTGGAATCTACCAAAAATTAATGAAAAAGTTTTTTTTTTATCAAAACCGCGTAAACGGCGAATTTCCGCGATTTCGCGAAATTTTGCGAGCGTTTTGTCACATGACGTTAGCCGTTTCCGGGGCCGAGAAAGGTTTATTGGCAAAGTTTCAAGTAATATTGGTCGAATAGAGTTATATCAATTACATACTTGTGAACTAAAGACATAGCTTCCTTTGGTGGTTCAGTGGTTGCAAGCGCGAATGCTGAGGTCTTGGGTTTGGTTTCCGGGTCGGGCAAAGTTTAATTGTGTGATTTTTTAAACCAGCACTTATCCTGGATGTTTGGCCGGTTAATGGAAATAGGTTCGCAATCTATTACATGGGTTTGACAATAACAACTGACAATAGCGCACCGCGGCAACAAATAAGGTTCAAAACCAGCGGTGCGTTTGACGTTAGTTGTATCGAATGACCATAATATTGCACTTTAAAATTTTAAAAAAATGCGCCACTCAGTAGAGTAATTTTAAGGTATTTCTTTAGTTGATTGAATTCAAAAAAAATTATAAGTTATCGCTCTAATTTTAGAAAATTATGCGACGACGTTTTAGCTCTGTTCTTGCGTTTTTTTATGTTGAAACAAATTTATTTTTATGAAATACGAATATTTTTGAGTAAGTTTTTTTTACCATTAGAGAATACACAAAAAAACTGGCTTGTAAAATGTACCATGTAACCACGTTTAGCCGGTCGGCGAAATGTTTAGCCGACCGGCTAAACGTGGTTAATACCACATTGTTGGGGAAATGTGGTATTTTGTTACAACAAAATCACATCTTACAATCTATTTATCTATTTAACACCTGAGGAGCTGTTGTGCACAGTAATTCTTTCTATGATTCAATAAGTACCAAAGTTTTTATGAAAATTTTATGAAACTCATTTTACTTACATTTCTGATAATTATTGTACTGCCGAAAAGCAAACCTTTAGATACATCTGTCTATTTTTCCACATCCTTTTATATCATTTCATGTGATCTCTTATTATTTTCTTGTATTAAATGTTGTGACATTTTGTATGTAACATTGTCATCTGTCAGTTTTTCTTTTTCTATGGTATAGAGCTAAGAGGTCGTCTATTTTATTGTAAAGGTATCGTAAAACTAGTGTTAAGCCGGGTTCTCATTGTAAGCCATCTTTATAGTTCCTGGCCGATAACCAATTAATAAGTATTTGGATTGAAAACTAAAAAAGTCACTTCTAGAACGATCGGCCAGAGGCTATATAAACCATCCGATACTTTTCACCAGGTTCTGTTTTTTTGATTCCGTCTTTTGACTCGGTCTTTTGGCTTCTTTCGTTTTGCCATTTTTCTTACTCATCAGTTTATGTTTTTCTAAAAAGCTATTTAAATATAAACCTTTCTAGAAGTTATTCTCAGTGAATTTATTACAAATATCTTGTGTGTGTAAATGTGTTGGACTCACTCGATCACCTCCGGCCCTCCCACTTGCGTCTACGGGAGGAGTTCGAGACGGTTTGCATAGAACTAATAAACATGGCGTGAGACACCGCCGCCGGAAGAAATACCAACCGACGCGAGCTCCCTCGCAACGGGCTGCGGGCTGATGGAGAGGCTGCTGCGAGCTTCAACTCAACAGACTGCGGGCCAGAGGAGCGGCCGACGCCTCGAGCTGCTGCATGACCGTGAGCTCCCTCGTGTTAGACTGCGGACCAGAGGATCGTCCTACGCAAGCTTCGACTAACTCTTAATTTAATATCTTTTTCTACGTAATTTTGTATTTTATAATCTAAAAATTATAATAACTTGTAACCACGTTTAGCCAGTCGGCTAAACGTTTCGTTACAACCAATACGCCTAACCGTGCGACAAAAACTGAGTGTTTTAGGGTGTCCTACGTTTGGGCAGCGCCTTAAACAAAACTGGCAAAATTTAGTTGTTCTCTACACCCTTTGAGGAATACAAGCATGATGTAACGTTATGTTTATAATCCAAAATTGATCATTACACTTAATTTCAAAGTCATGGCTTGTAATCAGTTCAGGCAGCATTTGATTCATCATTTTAGTAGTGAATAGTATTAGGTGATAAGGTAATCTGCAATTATGTTGTGTAATCTAGATAGCTTTAATTATAGGTATTATGTCAGTTAGTAATCTAACGTCTTAGTAAATAGTTAGTGGATTAGGTTTAACATTAGTGGATAGTAATAATTTTTGTGGGGTTCCGTACCTCAAAAGGAAAAAAACGGAACAATTGTGGGATCACTTTGATGTATGTCTGTCAAGACCCTTTTCCTCAGAATAGCGTGGGGTTATCAAGTTCCTCAGAGCTCTCACAAAATTAAATTTTTATTTCAACGCAATACGAAACTACAGCCATTTATGCGACATATTTTAATCCTTGCAAATAAATCAAAACCTATAGAGGATTTGAGCCGTCGCCGTTAGCCGAGACGGTCGTCTCCACTCTCGTGGTGGTTTTTATAACGGTGCCTCATTTGCTTGTTGTGTGTCTCATTTAAAACGGTGCAAAAGTGGAATAGGTGCGCTCCTGATTTGCAGCCTGTTATTGAGGAGCACGTAGACATCCCCGAGCTATCTAACCTGGTGAGATCGTAACGTAAACTCTTAGGTACGTGCGGCCCCTGAACAGTTGTCTAACCGAAATCACGCGATTTCTCCTCGTTCACCATAATTCCGATATCTCAGAAATTAGGTATCAAAGCTCTACAAACCTGATGTCATTGAAATTTATATGAAGTCGGTTTGAGGGTGGGATGAGTGACTCATCATAATCAGCCTATAACGTTCCCACTGCTGGGACACAGGCCTCCTCTCTATGAGAGGGAGTGAGCCGTAATCCACCACGCGGGCTCAGTGCGGGTTGGTAGATGTCACATGTCTTCGAATTTTTGGTTCTAGGACATGCCGGTTTCCTCACGATGTTTTCCTTCACCGTTTTGAGAGCAGTGGTGATGAAATTATTTACACAAAGTAAAGCGCCTGCTTGGGTTCGAACTCACGACCTACAACTCGTAAGTCGGGACCGTTACCACTGGGCCACCACTGCTCCTCCTGGATGAGTGACTGTATCCCAGCTTTTTGTTCAAAAGCTAATTCGTTATATATTCTGTCAAAAAGTATCGGGAATTAATGATTTAAAATCAAAATCAAAAGTAATTTATTCAAATTAGACTGAAAGTCAGCACTTTTCGAACGTCAAAATTACATAAGACAGCCCCCCATAACGCCCGCCCTTCACCACTTCCTAGTGCTTTAGCTGGGAAGAAGAAGTAGCGCAACAAACTCCCCAGCAGCACAGCAGTCTGTTCAGTTAGAAAAACCATTGAATTATACAATTATAAGGTAATCAGAGTTAAATAAAAAAAAAAAACGAAACAGAAAATCGTATTAAATTATCTGCAATATGTAAGCTAGCTACGCCAATATACCCAAAACAGAAACCAATAAAAATCAATGAAAAAACAACATAACTTAATACACAAATAAAAGCCTCCAGGAATAAAGGGCATGACACCTTACATATGCATAATTGGATTAATTTAAAGTACACACAAATGATAAACAGGGATCATCGAAGTAAAATAAATCAACAGAACAATTACTTTAACAATAACAAAACCATAGACAGCAAGACGACCAGTCACCACAAGCAGCATCCCCGACGCTACCGCAAGCAGTGACATCTACGGGAGCATGACGAACTCGCTGCCGGTTGATCAGACAAGAATAATTTATGATCAACTGTTGAGGTCGCTAGCTATCCACATAATGCAATACTCGTACAACTCGTTAAAAAAACAGTGTAATGAGTAGATCATGTCAATAATAAATGAATGAATTTGTTTATGGTTCCAAATATGTTTTATTAGATTTTTTGTTGTTCATCACTACTGGAACTGGTTTCCATTTTGGCGCGGAGTTTGAGTTGCATCTGTTATTTAGATGTAATAAAGTGCTGTTTTTATTAAGATCATGTCTAGTGTGTATTGCGAATGTCTTAATGGACAAAAACACGTAACAAAGAGTTTGTCTTTAATTTTGCATCGCTAATGGAAATTCGTGTTCAGAGTCAGTGAAAATGTTACAAAAGGCTTACGGTGAATAGACTTTATAAAAACACGTGCTTATGAATGGTACAAAGCGTTCAAAAGCGGTCGAGATGTGATGGAAGATTTGCCTCGCTCTGGTAGGCCATCGACGTCTTCAACTGAAGTTAACACCGTAAAAGTAACTCCGAAATAGTGACTGAAAATCCTCATTAAAGTTTGAGAGAGATAGCCGCTGAACTTTCCGTCTCTCACGTGTCGATCCGTAATATTTTAAATAATCACTTGGGTATGAAACATGTTGCCGCTCGGCTAGTCCAAAAAACCTGAATTTTCTCCAAAAACTCATTCGCATAAGAGTCGCTGAGAATATGTTGGAACTAGTCAATTCCGCCCCAACATTCTTGAAACGCATTGTTACTGGTGACGATACGTTGGTTTACGAGTTTGCCCTGCAAACTAGTCAGCAAGCAAGCTTTGGAGTGGGTCCTTCCGCCTGAACCGAAACCGACAAAAAGGAGAATTCGCGGCGAGAACAGAACTCAATTCCGGAACAGGGGTTTAAAAAATGTTTAGATGATTGGATTGTTCGTTGGCGTAAGTGTATCGTTTCTGAAGGAACATATTTTGAAGGCGATGAAATAAATATGGATGAATAACTAACATTTTGTTTATTGTGATCTTTTCCCGGTACTTTCTTGACAGAGTAGTATCATTATAGTAAAAGCATTGTTTCCAAAAGTTTGTTTTTTTGTAGCAACAACCTGAGGGTGACAAAAAAAAAGGTTAGGCGCATAAGTGATCGGTCACAGTGCTAAGTGTTAAGATCAAAAGTGCTGCAAAAACATTTAGTGATCGAATCAAAACCGAGAATTTTTTGTTCCGTCGGCGAGTCCGAGGAAGCGAGTGGTCATCGGGCCAAGACGTGCCGATGACGCACCGATCACGCCGCCTGCGCGTGCAGACGAAGCGTAGACGTCAAAAATCTGAAAGTGAGCCAATTTAAGTCCATGCCTTCTGAACGATGATCCTCGGTTTCACTTTAGTGACTCCCATCATTGCCTGGGGACCACTCAGGACTCCTCCGAATATGGTTCGCTGACATAGCGCACCATGCTTTCCATATTGCCATCAGAGAAATGTGGATCAGAGTAGAAAAAGTGTGCGTCCAATGGAAACAGAATGAGTTGAGTTTGCTAAGAGATAACAAACCAGTTTATAAAGCAATACCAAATGTAGCTACCTAATGAGTTATGATTATGAATGACTAAGTGCGAATAAAGGAACAGCAAATGCGGAAGTAACACGTACGTCGCCGAGTTATTAGCTGTTTTAGTGAAGTGAACGAATTGCGTAAACAGATGGAATATCTAACCGTTATATTTAAGATTTAAAAGCAGAGAAGTGATTCTAGAGAAATATAAGGCTATGAATAAAAATGATGGCCACTAAAAGACTTTAATTGAAGATAAATGAAAACACTCACATACATGTTGTTTTTTAAACATATGCAATGAGAAGGATAAAGGAATAAAATAAGGAATAAATTGGAAGAAACTCTAAAAATATCCAAACCATCCACTGGTTAAACGATGATCTGCAAGTTTTCGTCCTTCTTAGTCCGTGACGGATGTCCTGCTGGAACTGTTGACGCAGAAGACCGAAAATGAAGAGCTTCGAGTTTGAAGTTTTTGTTTTCCGAGACCGTTACTTTTAAAAATAAGACGGCAAGATCATTGAAAGACAGCAAGCAATTAAAGAGTGGACTGTAATTTTGGCAAGGGTTTAATGCCGTGCTTATAACAATAACAAAACTGTACAGGACAAACAGCTAATAATCAAACTAAAGTAGGGGGGGTCCGTCGTGGTGAAGTCCGAGTAAGCGAGTGGTCATCGGGCCGAGCCGTGTCGTCGCCGCACCGCGCCTTAGCTTGCCGATGACGCGCTAATCATGCTGCCTGCGCGTGCAGACTGCGCGCAACGTGTTGTGAAAGTTCAAGAATGCTGCTAATGAGATGTACAAAAACCGGAAACGGTTAGTATTGAGACCTCCGACAAAGACATTGATTAGTGGAAACAGCAACATTTGTCACAGCAGAGCAGTGACATAGAAAAGAGCCGAGAAAGCAGTTGACACCCGCAAAATAATTCACCGATGAAGCTCGAAATATTTTTTTGTTCCGGGGTGGAAGATCCTTATGGCTGTCCCCCGCCGCTACGCCGCTGTGTGTGGACGCCCTGGGGTGGGTGGTGGCGTCTGTCAGACTCTTGCTGAATAAAACCACCCCGGTGTCCCCTTCTCACACTTGCACCGGGTATCATGGGACCTTGATGAAGCTCGACCTAAATCAACACGGATGCGTCGTTAAAAGATGCCCCATAGATAAATATCACGCACCTCTACACTAGTCCAACGCTTACGCTAGGGTGCTTAGGCTTTTAATCCTTCCTACCATTACAGGGCAACCCGGTCTATTCCTTGATATCCAATGGTCTTTGTAGCACCATGAAGCATGAGGCTTCAAGAGAGTGCAAACCTTGGGGTTCATTCGATTAATCGAGTCTGGTCAAACCACGCTGGGTTCGGTGCATTTCATTCATTCATTCATTCAAATAAATTAAAACATATAAGGTACTTCGCGTTGACCTGGAATCATGAAAGAACAATGCCCACTTCCCATACATTTCAAAACCTGATAATGAAAGTTTATGTATAGTTATAAGGTATAGTAGAAACACTACCTGTAAGATTAGAAAATAATGTCATATGGTTATTTTCACAATTGAAATGCTACGAAGTCCAAAAATATTAATGTTACTTTTTAGGTTAGGATTTGCCATTATAAAGAAATAAATGTGCTAGAACGAATTATTTAACACTCGAAGTTTAGTCTAAAATAGTAATACTTAGTTAATAATACATATCTATGTCCTAAAACGTCTTTTTTAATTTGTGATTTCCTTAAAACCAGCTACTTTTATGTCACTGCTTAGACTCTCGATGATTGTCACTTTATATTGAGTGTCGAGCATTAAATGTCAAACTTCAAAAATACGTTTCAATCGTCCTAACTCAATAAAATATTGCATGATTCATTCATTTAATTATACATTTATTTTTAAATAATCTGTATTATACATGGACTAAAAATGAAATACTTACTGAGTAAATAAAACTTAAAATAATGTATGAAACTCAGAAACAGAGTTGATTAAAGTCAACTAGCAGTATGTAAAATGGAACGTTGTAAAAAATGGTGGTTGAAATGCGTTCAAAACATGCTAATATGTTTACCCTTGAAGTAGAATAAGCATAACAAAAAATAAAATTTAAAAAAAAATCTGCGTTTCTTTTAACATTGCGTTAAGCGTAATTAATATTAAATTTAATTAGCTGTTTTTTAAGATTCATTTCATTTCTATATATAGTCAGGTGAAAAATGGGCATTCCTTTTTGGCAAGAAGCAAGGTCTGACAGCACAAGTAAAGACAACATCCGAAAATATAAGATTTTTAGTTTTATCACTTTGTGGAATTTACCATGTTTTTCAACTACAATGTCAAGTTTGTTTTTTGGATAAGTTCATGCCAACTACGGAATCCTTCATTATGCGTGGGCCAACAAGCATTTGGCCGGTTTTTAAGCACAATAATTTTACAATTAAATATTCTATGCTGCGTTTTATTGGTGAAACGGAACGCAAACCGCAATGCATCGTCATTGAAAATGCCGGTAGTGACGTTATTTAATATATCATGTCAATCAAAAATCTTATTTGCAAAGTTGTATTTGTCAATATTATAATTGCTGTTTCTGCATCAAATAAGTTAATGTAATTTAATTAAGGCTTATAATACCGACTATTTGACGAATTGTAAAAATTAGGTTAATACAAATTTTACAAGATCAGATAAGCAAGCTTTCAAAAGCTTTTGCTATGTATGTATTTAAACACTTTCAATATATCTGTGAGTTGTGTAACAATTTCAATGATTTAGAGATCTCATATTATGAGATTTAACACAATATAACACATCACACGTCAGTTTATTAAACTGACGTGTATTGTTATAAAAAAGGGTGCTACGGCTGCTACGCCGTAGCTGCCGTGATGCTACGCTCTCGTAGCAGATATTCGTAGTTCACCCTAAAGCTACCCGACGACGAGTTTTCATGAAATTGTTTGTTAATAAATTATAACTATGTCGTGTAATCTAATGATTTTAATCATCGAAATATTAATTTCTTTAATTGACATTTCAAGTGTTGAAACCAGTCCTAGGTTAGGACTGATTTTTTCACTTGAACTGTCAAATGAGAAATTAATCTTTAAATAATAAAAGCTGCTACAAAAATGAGTATTCACACATTACCAAAACTAAATTACTCGTCTGACAATCTAATAAGAAAAATGGATGGTCGCATTCAATCTTACCAATCCCAATATATTTAAAATCATGTGAATGACAAATGTGAATCCATCAAAACTTTTTGAGTTGTCAATTGCGTACATTTGTTTCAACACCCCCTTTCATCCCTCTTCTTATAACTTAGTTACAATGTAGGGGTGCAATGTGCGACGTAAATTACTTGGTATTTGTCATCGGATGGGGTTTTGGATGTGTTAAAGTGATGTGATGGATTTGAATAATACATTACTATTAAACATATAAAAATATAATTAATGTATACAAATATTGTAAAATATTTTAAAAGAGTAACGGTGGAGTTTCTTGCCACTTCTTCTCCATACGAAACTACTTTTTGGAAGTGGCGCCTAGAATCAGTTATATTTTTATTGTAATTTTTGACGTTCAAAAGTGCCATTTTATGGGCCTATTTGAAATAAATGCTTTGACTTTGACTTTGACTTATTTATGGAATCGGAATAGTGTCGAAATTCTAGGTTAACTTGTGATTTGGAACAGTTTAACATGTAGAACGCAAAGAGTAAGCAAGTAATAATAGTAAAAATTAATTTAATGATATAATATAATACTAAGACTTTGTCACTGACATGAAACTAATGTATTTGCACGCCCTATCATGGCAGGATATGCCGAAATAAAAAAGACTTTAATAACATCTACTGTACAATATTTCAAGCAAATAAATATTTTTGATTTGATTTATGGTGATTAATGCTCGTTCTTAGTTTATAATAGTCGTTGTTAGCTTAATTTTTTTTATCTCTTAAATTTCCCTTGCATAATGAATATCACAGGAGACATTTTTCTATGAAGCTCCCGGAAAAAGTGCGTTGACAAAACTACTGTCAGACGTGAATGTCATCGTGATGGATGCGTTCCTTATGCTACGTCATTACTTCGGAAACTATTGTTACCAAACACAACACGTCGCAAACAGCAGGAAAGAAAAAAAATACAGCCTGCTGTTTGCGACGTGTTGTCGCAAACAGCAGGCTGTATTTTTTTTTCTTATGAGATACCCTGCAGTTTTTAGGACTGCCTCGTTGGTCTAGTGGTCGCAATCGCTACTGCTGAGCTTGAGGTCCTGGGTTCGATTCCTAGGTCGGCCAAAGTGGTATTGGGTTTTTCTATCTGGAATTTCTCAGTAGCAGCCCGGAGTCTGGTTTCATGCCCGGTTGATGGCAATAGGCTCGCCCCCTATTACATGGGACTTAAACATAACTGGCGAAATGTGGGTGTGCTATAGGTACCTACACCTCTGCCTAACCCTTCTGGGATTACAGGTGTGATGTTATGTTATGTTATTTTCAATAAAATATAAAATGGTACGCCATAATTAACAGAAATTGGCATAAACATGCCAATAAAATAAAATTAAATACCTAAGAATAAAAAGCTAATCTCTATAATAAATTATAATAAATCCGATTATGCCAAAGTCACACAAAATTGTAAAAGAAAGACAAATGACAGTGGAATTTACTTACTTTCGCCAGATTCCTTTTATTCGATTTTCGGAAAAACAAAATCTCAAGTCTTTGCCTCGTGTCTAGTCTAGGACATATTTCCAATAATACTACAAGACAAATTTAACAAGAGTTTTTATTGATTACAAACCAGTTACTGTGACAAAGATTGCTTCAGACGACAAATGTGATTTTAAGTCGTTTGAAGAATTTGCTTTGATCTGAAAACTTCTCTTTATGAGTTACTTATGACTTAAAGATTTCTTTATTTTAAGTAGGTTAAATATCAGTATATTAGACTCATACAATTTTGGTGAAAACCGCATCAAAATTCGTTTCGTAGTTTAAAAGAACAACGCTGTGCACGCATACACACATCGATGGAATCTAAGGATATTTTATTTTTCATCAAATATCTATAAATCTATGAACAATTTTCTGAAATTGTACATGGAAGAATGATAGGTTATTTGAAGGTCTTTTATTAATAAAACATAAAAAAAAACTTGTTTTTTTATAGCTGTAGAAAATTAATACGATAAAAACTTAATTTCTTCTTATAAAACTATAAATTCTAATTAAAATTGTAATATTCTTATAAAATCTAATTGTTAATAATCAGTGATGCCACCTCTTACATTCGCCATCGATTTTTCATGCTTAAAATGAAATTGTAAATGTCTTGCTGCAGTATGAGCCCAATGCAGATGTCCCAATGTTCATAAAGTTGTTCTTCCGTCATCAAATTTGGCGGGAAATCTCTCAAAGCTTTTCAGTGTAACATGACCCAGGCATGCTCGATAGGATTTAAGTCGGGCGATTGTGCAGGCCAATCCAAAACTTGAATATCGTGGTCTCGGAGAGCGGCCGACACCGGAAGAAGCATTATCGTGCATGATTAGAAATTCCTGGCTTGCAGTCATGTTGCCTTGGATCCAAACTAGCTGGGTTCGTCCGCCAAGACGAATTTCTGCCCACACCATGATTATCCCGCCTTGGTATGAGTAGACCCCATGAGGGCGCCGTAAACTCTCCCTGGAGTTCTCCAAACGCGTGCTCTTCGTGAATCCGGATAAAACCCAAACTGGGACTCATCGGTAAATAGCACCAAAGACCATTGTTCGTCACTCCTTGGTAAATGCTCCCGAGCCCACGAAACCGCCGACCGCGATTGCCACGTCGCAATACTGGAACACGTAGCGCTGGAAGACCGCTACGTGTTCCAGTATTGCGACGACAAACTTCATGCAACCTCCTTCGCACGGTTTGGTCGCTTACCAGCAGCTGGTGGTCCTCCTGGAGCCTTTGTACTAGTTGCATCGCTGTGATAGTGGGGTGTTCTGGTAGTCATTTGGTGAAATCGATCCTGTCTGTGCGTAGTAGTAACACGATATCTTCCAGTATGCCGTTCAGCCACATCCCCAGTACTGCGATAACGTGACCACAACCTTGATATCACGTTTTGTCTCGTGTTTAGGGCCTCAGCAACGACGCGTTGCATATCACCATTTTCTAACATGCCCACGGCTCGTAACATTTCATTTCGACTCAAATGACTACGTGCCATGACTTTTAAAGCTCAAACGGCGCTTTAAATTAAAATATAAAAACAATGTGATCCCTTTTTATTAATTAATATTAATAAAACAATTTTAATTTTCCTTAGCGTGACGAATTACTAACAATTTTGCCGCCGTATTTTGTTGTCTCTTTAGTTTATTTACATTTTTTAATATTGTAAATAGAATAAAAGAGTTTTCAATATGTATTTTAACTTAATATAGAAACGAACAAGATTGAAAAATATAAATTTGCAAATAATTTAGGAATAAGATATCCCTAGATTATGTCGATGTGTGTATAGATAAACTACTTAGCACTGTTAAACAGGTTGACATTAAACAAACGCTTTAAATGTCAAGTGTATCTAGCAAGTCGTTTAGAGTATCGGCTCCAATATGTTATCATATTGGAGCCGAGAAAGTATTTTCACTTAAATAATAATTAATCTTTGACTTTGATTTATGAAGTTATTGAAAATATTTTTGTTATTTGTTTTCGTTCTCTATCAGTATTTGTCGTCATTTTTAAGTGTTTAGCGTTCATAAAGCAAGATATTTTTTTTTTTATTTTTACTCATCTATTTTTTAGTTGGAAAGAAAAGTTCGCAAAGTGAAAATGTTTCTTCATCGTCACACAACACTGTTTGTCAATTTTGGCGGCCATAGTTGGTCAAAAAGATTATTATAGGTACTACGTTGGACAAGCAATCCTAAATAGATCGAGGTCAAGAGCAGGGCCATTCAACAATCAATAAGAGAGAAAGATCTTTAAAATTAAGAAACACAATTTTAAAGAAGCATCCGTATTTTATTTGAAGATTCCAACAACATGAATTCTCGTTACCATTAGATAATAATATTATAAATAACCAAAATTATAAGTTTAGGCAATCGATCTGTATCCAACAATAAGTGATGGATGGTTCCCTGGGTACCCAACAGTAGATAGTTCCACGAGATGTGGCAGTCCGAAACTCAACCCATATTGAATGACATGATTTTAGTATGATAAATATATTCCCAAAGTGGTCATGAATTGGGTTCGCTATTTATTTACGAGATATTTCAGCTTGTGGAATACGGTTTAGGGATTTTGAGCAAGAACTGCAGAAATGTATATCATCATAAAATATTATTATCCACGCTGATATAGTGGTCATTTCCCGCAACGAAATGATTTGGTCTTGGTAGTACAATCAATCTATAAAAATGGCAGATTTATAATTGTGAAAAACAAAGCTTATTTTGCTCTGATCATTTACGAATCGCTTTTCGCGTGCGTTTCAAGCAGGGACAGAACAGATAATTACAAATCTTACACTTCGAATTGATAAAACAGAATCAAATATGTAACACTTATAAATGTGATTTTACATGTGTTAAACCAAAACAGTTACAAAGGTATACGAGTAATATATCTGTTACAGATATAAAAGTGTCAATTTGTGTAACAGGTAAACGCGGCTTCTTCAAAACAGTCAAAGCAGTCCAGATTGGATTGAGGCTATTTTGGCAACGCTGCGTCTGTCTGTCCGCTTTGCAGTACTGTGAAATTATACCTAAAACTGCTTATTTCTGTTACATATATTAACATTTATTATCACATAAAAAGTTCCACTTTGATTCTGTAACCTTATATACTTTTCCAGCTGCTTTTTTGACAGTGGTTGTCGCTACCTTTTTCGTTAGCTCGCCTTTTAATGAATCTGTTACATTTATAAATGTGTTTCTTATAAAACAGTTTAAAAATACAGTGTAAAAAACACTTATTACGATAACAACTTGAGTCCCTGGTTTCCAGTAGTACCGACGATACGCCTAGTGGATTACTTTCGATTTGATACATACTTTTTTTTATATAAAAAATCACGCTGATTTGATAGTACCACTGGGGGCAAACCGTTCTGCCACGGGAAAACAAATATTAACATTTCAACGTCTATATCGACAAATAAAGTTCAATTTCTGAATACCATCAAAATACAAAGGTACTCTGCTGGTGATTTTGCACAGCATCTAATTAGTAATACCAGCTATTACTTCCTGTTGCCTCGTTGGCATAGAGGTCGCAAGCGCTACTGCTGAACATGAGGTCCTGGGTTCGATCCCGGGTCGGGTAGTGATATAGGGTAGGAGAAGAGGACGGGACGGGTACGCGGCATTCCTTTCACGTAGATACGTGAAAGGAATGCTGATGAGGAATGAAGATTCATAATCTTCTTACTCCAGCAAAAAAACAATAGTAGTTAAAACGTACAAAAATCATTCCCTCTACATCGATTCCTGTTAAAATTACAACTTGCTATTCCTCACAGCACAGTTAATTCCCGTTTATCTAATTTGCATTACAAAGGCGAACAAACCTGTAAAGCAAAGCGAGTATCCCACTAGAACTCTTTGCCTTGTGATGCACTATAATACCACAGAATAGTGGAAGGTTCTCCATAAAATTAGCGCAAACAAGCGCACACGCGTCCGTTAGGCGATCACATTCTATCTCATTTGAAAGCCAATCGCAAACTCGTTTTACGTGAAGACAAATTTAAATTGATCCAGTATATCAATCTATGGCTGGAAGTCAGTAAAATTTCATAGATATTGGATCATTGTGAACACTTTTTCAATCCAGTGCAGGATTATTCATTTAATTATGCACATGCACATATAACTAGGTGTAAACACATATATTTTTTTGTCGAAAATAATGAATGATAAATTGATAACTGACCACTTTCCTCTCGCTCGTGTCTAAAAAGGGGCTCGGGGTTTAATAGTAACAGCCACAAGGGCCGATCTTCAAGGTTAAGCAACACTTGCCGAGGTCGGTATGTGGATGGGTGACCATCCATAACATACCCGTGCCTCGAAAAGCACATTAAGCATTTGGTCTCTGCTGTCCTTTACAGATCTGTGACCGTCGTTATGGGCAGTCAGAAGACAATGGAAAGCACAAAGCAATGCCAGTGGCGCACTTTGTGGAAAAAGGCTTTAGTGGCTACTATGTCACTATTGTGTATCGGCTATTTACGTGGAATTATTGTTGGCTTATCATTTTTTGAGAACCCAGTATTAAATTCATCTTAAGGCTGATTATCATTTGCATAATTTAAACCACATATATAGATATCTATGATTTACTATGTAGCCGGTTTAGTAATACGTCAGTCCATAAATGTATTTGCACTTACATGAAATTAAATCGGTATGTGTCATGGTTTAGGTAAATTAAAACCAGCACTGGGGCTCTGTCTCGGATAGGGTCGTAGCATTAAGCTGAGCGATGGCCGTTTTGCGTGGATGTGACGCATATTTTCCTCCAACTTGTTATTTTTGGTGTTTGTGTTCAATCACTGCGTCATGTTTACCGAAAATAAACGTTTTTTTCTTTTTCTTTCTTTCATTCCTAAAATTATAATTAAAACGTTTGTGCTCAAATATCTACCATAATTTTCATAAGTTAACCGGAACTTATAAAGAGGGGTTCCTTTGGCATTAGAAACGTTATTTTGTGTTTTTCAAGCTGAAACCTTTGTTGACAATTGTAAAGTGCCTGTAATTGGGCTATAGGCGTAAGGGCAGTAATCACTTTTTCATCTGGCTAAACCTATTAAAATCAATACTGATATTATAAATGCGAAAGCAGTTCTGTCTGTATGTTACCTTCCATGCCTAAATGGCTGATTTGAGTTAATTAAGTATCGAGATACGTCAGTGTTTGGTGTGTGAATGGACTGTCATTCACTGTTATATTACCACTGACAGCAGGATTTCAATAGCAACCTTATTGCAACGCTTATAAGATCATTGTGAATTTAACAGACTTGTCAATGGCAGCAACCTAACAGCAACCTTATTGCAACGGCTATGAAGATCACTGTCATATTGACAGTGATACAAACTCAGTGGTAAAATAACTGTGAACGGACTCTACCTTGGATTGGAAAGAAACTTGACGTCTATAAGTGAGACTTGAAACACACAATAAAAAACAGACACATTAACTAAACTCGTTACATAATTATTGCAAATGTACCAGGGCACTGATGTGGTATTGCGAAAAAAATTTTTTATGTGTGAGACACTGGCAAGTAATACTCTATTCTGAAAATATGATTATTTTAAAGTAACATATGTACGTTCCACTTAACTCGATTCTAGCGGCAGATAAAAATACTGGATCAATGTAAATCAACATTGTAGCGTGTGTAGCCACCAGTCATCACAGCACTTAACCACGATTTGACCCTCAGTTTAAGAAACATAGAAACAAACAGTTCTCAAAAGAACTGTCACAACCACGTTTTGACATTCGTTAAAGAAATAGGAGCTGCAGAGGCCACACGCCGCCAATGTGATCTCCAGAACGCTCCAGTCTTTTCCGCATGACGAGCGTCTGCAATTCGAAACTCAACTCACAACGCAAACTATTTTTTTTTTTTTTTGCGAATGGCACCTCGCAGGTCAACTATGAGGTTCTCGTTTGCTAAGTGGACTTGCCTGTGGTTGCCCTAATAAATTAAGGCCTCCAGCCAGGACTTAAAAACTGAGCGACTACACGCTAAGGGCACCCCCTGTGGGCCTCGGCTTGGGGCGTCGCTGGAAGAGGGCAGCAAGGGACTAGCTGGATCAGGAGTTGAGAAATTTTAGGGCGAATTTAAAGACACAAACTCAGCGGCGCGGGCCAGCTCGAGTCGGGGTTCATGAAACGCGTTTCATGAACTGGTTTATGTTTGGCATTTTAAGGTCGACGCACAGACTGGTATTGGAGTCAAAAAGCTGGCCAATAATATTTATTGCTTTTTATGTGCTTTTGATGTGTCTATTTGAGGAGTTCGTTGGCCTAGTGGCGTTTTCTGACATTTTTACGATCGTACGGGTTAAGCAACATCTGGCACTGTCATTATTTAGATGGGTGACTGATTATTATGTGTTCAAAATTGAATTCTCAAACTTCTCCGTGCTTTGGAAGGGGCGTTATGCCGTCAGTCTCGGCTGCTATCCCTGGAAGCAGTCGTTAGGTCAAGTTAGAGGCCCGCGCGGCGAGCCTGAAAACTCTAACACCAGATATATTTTCAATATAATGCTATTACTTCTAAAAATACACTCGGTAACAGTTATTGCACACACAGTTAACTATTTAATCAAAGTTAGGACACTATAAAATCTCACCCCTACTTATAGGTATAAAAAAACATCTTTTACAATATTGAGGTATTTATTAACAAAATTTAACATTCATTAAAAAAAGATCTAAAAACAAAAGTTACACATAGAAATAAGCCTACTACCTATTAAAATATTCTTCCTCACCCTCCTCAGGCTCGCCAGAATTTAAAAACTCTAAGGCTTCCTTAGAAATTGCCATTCTGCTTCTTTTAACATTGTGTCTACTCAGGCTACTCAAATATGGATCAGAAGTTAGCAAGAGCCTGTTAAGAACGTCCTCATTGCATTCTGTTCTAGAAAATTTTCTGGCAAAGTTTTCCCTGTATTGTCTAAAGTGTTTGTTCCTGGCTTCTGCAGCTTCTTCCGACAATTGGCCAATTGGTAATAAGGCATGCGATATGACACTCGGAGCATGAATTAATATTTTATGGACAGTTGGTGACATTGGTTGCCAGGCATACAATTGAACGTAATGTTTGGCTGCGTCCATGGTGTATATACCAAATTTTTCGACAATTATTTCAAAACCTGAAGAGATCACCTCTAATATTATTTTAAATCGTTGAATTAACTCGATATCGATTCCTGTGATGGTAGCTGCTACGTTAATGTCATTAAAAAACCTACGGGATGTGTTGCCATCATTTGTATTACCATATCCGGCTTTGGGTATGTCAACCAGCAATCCCATTTTCTCTCTAAATTCTTTTTGAATATGTTCTTTGGCTGACTTTATTTTATCTTTATCATTTTTCAGTGTGACGCGACTTTTATGTACTTCTGCCTTTAATTTGTTAAGACAAATGTAAAAGAAATTCGAAGAATCTGATTCTCGCATGTAAAATCGATAATCCAAATTTGAATGTCTCTGGATCTTCCGTGTTTTGCAAAATTAAATCATTAAAATCTTTTGATGTTTTATTGCATATATAGCAGCGCATTGTGGATGTTGTGTAAGTGGCTGCATTGCACACTTTTCCATCCACCATTGTTGGTAGTAGTTTGTGTTTTATTTCAATTCTTTCACTGATAATAGTTGGTTGCAAATTCCTAGATTGATTTTCTATGTGTTCAATTTCTTCATTTGTGACGTCCTTGTTTTCTTTGATGAACCTCATTCTAATCGGCCTACAAAATCTAGGCGAAGATGGGCAAGGATTTTGCCAAATAACTCTCTTATCAAATGTCAGTCTTAGAGGAACAAGGGAACTAAGAAACATGCTGGCATCACTGTCTGTTTCGTTTTGAAACTTTTGTTTATATTGGCTTTGTTGCGATCCATCGCATCCCCACTTAAAAATCAGCACAAAATCATTAGTATGATTTCCGCGGTATACATGTAATACTTGCTCTAAATATTTACACAATCTTCTAGTTGTATGATCCACCAAGTCTTGTAGTTTAATTTCAGCATAAGTTTCATGAAAAATACGTGCTGGATAACAATCTCGTTTAGCAATTTGAATATATTTATAACATGGATACACATCTTTGTTGGCCTGATGAATAACTTCGTACTGGGTCATGGTTAAGTTGGCTTCCACAAATATTGCCAAAGCTTCTTCGGGGGAGTGTTTTTTCGTATTAGTACGTTGACTACTAACAGCAACTGCTTTGCGAATCTTTGTTGCTCTAGTTGGAGACATGGTTATCTCTTGAATCATTTTAGCCGTGTCTTTATTACCTACAGCCCGGTGACTCATTTGCGCAGCATATGTCAGCTCATCAACAGGCACATTCTTCCTAAGCTCCTTTGTTTTTCGCCGCTTTGAACGGTCACTTGATTCCCGGAATTCTTTTGTCGGTCGCCCTTTTATATTTGTTGAAGTTTCTCTAGCAGGTAAAATAATTTCTTTACTTAACCAGTCTTCATTGTTTTCGAAAAACCGGCTCTCGGTACTGTGACACGTGAGCCATTTTCGCTTATAAACAGCCTTGAAATTACGAATGACCTGCTTGAGCTCGGCCAACTTTTCAGCGGGACACTTTGTTATTTCCAATAATTTGACTTCAAAATCTTTGAGTTTTTCACTAAAAAGCCTTTTTGGGCTTCTTCTTATTAGCTCGTGCAGTTCTTTTCTAGTCATTGTTATGACTGAAGGCTGAGATACTGGGGAAATAATAAAAAAGAAAATAAGCAAAATTTTTATGGCGGCTCTACATTTACCTTTATTTTTTTTTGGGGAAAACTCGGGAAAACTTTGGAAGTGGAATGTGAAAATAGACATTCTAATTTATCATATGACATAACTTTGATGCAGTACTAATGAGTATAATGTATTTAAAATATCTATTTAAGTTAAAACTTATGAAAAAGTGCACTTATTTTTAGATGTATTTTTAGGAAGGCAAAAATACAGTAAAGTAACAATATTTAACAAGTAAAAAAGGTGCAATATAAAGTACATACCTTGCTCAGACACTTCCATAATAACAATTTCAACTAAAATCACTTAAAGTATAAGAAAGTGCAACGCGACTGTGTTGAAGTACGGTAACGCAGTGAACAAAGTCCGATCGTATCGAGCGAGTGCTACGTACTGAATGTTGTTACACCCAACTGGTATAGCCGATTGCAGTGGGGATGGAGCCAAATGACGTCACATTTATCAACCTGTTTTGGGACCAAGTGCCATCGTTATGCTTAAATGTTTGGATTTTCGATTAATGGCCAGCTTTTCGGCTCCAATACCAGTCTGTGCGACGTGGAAATCTATATTACGGACGTAGTAGCCCCACCCGTGACCTTTCTGAGGAAATAGTTCTGGATGGTCTGCATCTTGTGAAGATAACGTGGGTTAGCGTGCGCAAATACAACGCAGGCATATGTTATGATGGGACGGATGACTGCGGTATGGATGCGCAGTTTGCATTTTAGTGACAATTTGCTACAGGCTGTCAGTGTGAAATGGAGTCTACTAAGAGCGAAGGAGACGCGCGCGTAAACCGCCTTATTTTGCTCCTTAAAAGAGAGGTTTTGGTCTAGGATCACGCCTAGGTATTTGGCTTGCTTCTCCCAAGGGCCGTGTAGGGGGATCGGGCTGGGAAGGGGAAGGGGGAATCGACGACGTCTCGAGAAGAGAGGCGGTTCCGTTCTCGAGACGTCGTCGACCTCGATTTTTTATTTCCGGAACCAAGCGCCTAAGACGTTGCGGAGATTTGGAGAGTACGAGCTATAGCTTTGGGACAGTGACCGGTATAGTAAACGGCAGTGTCGACGGCGAAGAGAGCCAACTGAGCCTTTTTACTCTTTGGGATATCGCTGGTGAACAGCATGAAGAACTTAACTATCATAAAAGATATATAGCTGTGTCGCTATCATGTTTTTCTATAACAGCCAAGAATTTGGAAAAACAACTTGCTTCTTTTGAGCAATGCAATGACATTTCACTATTCTTCCATTAATTTGGAACCAATTAATGACATTGATTTTCATTTAAATTAGAAATAAGGACAATAGAGACCACCTCTTGCAAAAATGTAAGGAAAGCAAATAATAAATCAAATGTGTGTGTAAATAAATTAAATAGTATCAACCTGGTGCATCAAAATATTCAAGGGTTTTTAAACAAAGATTTAGAAGTAGTATTATTCCTGAATTGTAACAATATTTATATTTTTTGTATGACAGAACATTGGCTTAAAAGTCACCAGTTATTCAATTTTAGTAATCACGAGGTTGGTAGTTCGTTCAACAGAGTAAATGCTATACATGGTGCTCATTAATTTTAGTAAATAACCGGATCAAATTTAAAGACCGTAAGGATATTGTGTGCCTCTCTCTTGAGCGAACAATTGAGATAGCCAGTATCGAATTGGAGCAGTTCATTATATTAAGTGTGTACAGACCGCCTTCAGGATTGTATCATTGTTTTGAAAAGGTTATGGATGAAGTGTTGAACAAAATCTGTAATTCAAACAAGTCTATCATCACTTCTGGTAATTTCAATGTTAATTTGTTAGAAAATTCTGGTTTAAGAACTAAAATTATAAGTTTGTTTCAGTCATAGAATCTTGCTAACCAATTTTCGGTAAACTCCAACTAGTGCCACATGCCTAGATAACGATTATACAGATGTTATACTCAGATCATTGCGGACAGTTGGTCACTATTTCAAAATTAACAAAAAAAAATACTAAAAAAGATGTCACTGTAAATGCAAAAACTACTAATTGTCTGGAATCATTTAAAACTAAACTTCTAAGTAATTTACCACTTTTATCAAATAATGATGACTAATAAAAAATATAATGCTATTTTCAAAATATATTGTACACAATTTGAAAACACTTTCATTCCAAAGACATTTTCGATTAATAGTAAAGCTTCCTTCAGTGACTGTGCTACCATAGGTATACATAAAAGTAGAAAACGACTGATGAGTTGGATGATGAACGGACTTGTATAAATACTGCTGAATTTAATTTATATGTTAGGAATTATTCAAAATTATTTTAAAAAGTATGTTGTATGCCAAGTCACGTTACTTGAGTTCAAATATTAAAAATAGTAGTAATGTAATTAAAACGACATGGACTATCATTAATAGTGAAACGGGAAGGTCATGCAACCGAAGTAGTGACTACAGCCTTGATATTGATGGCAACATAATTAAAACAGATTCTCAAGTCGCCGCGGCCTTTGAAAACTTCTTTGTAGAGATTCGCGTATCGACTACTAAATCTGTAAACTCATCGCCCACTACTGCAGAGTCTTTACTTAAAGAAAACGTTAATTTAATTTCCAATATGTCACATGTAGAGATATAATTAAAACAATTCACACATTAAATGTTAAATAGACCACAGATATATGGGGTAATTCTGTGCACGTTGTTAGGTCAATTATAAATATTGTAGCACTTATTTTAGCTGTTATTTTTAATAATTGTATCGACCGTGGTGAGTTTCCTGATCGTATGAAAAATAGTAAAATAATACCATTGTTTAAATAAGGGTAGTACATCAGACCCTACTAATTATAGACCTATTTCAGTGCTACCTGCCTTTAGTAAAAAATTGAAAAACTTATTTTAGACCAAAGGCAAAGATTTTTAATAAACACAAATTACTGCATAACAAACAGTTCGGTTTTACAAGGTGTCGTTCGACTACTGATTTTGGAGTTGAACTTTTAGGACGCGTTTATAATGCATGGGAGGACAAGTGCGATGCTTTGGGCATCTTTTGCGATTTGTCCAAGGCATTTTATTGTGTTCTTCATGAAACATTAATCAGGAAACTGCACCACTACGGAATCCGGAACGCCTCTCTGGATCTTCTTTCTTCTTACTTAAGTGATAGGATTCAGAGAGTTGATGTTAAGGGAAAAATGTCACCTGGTTCTCTAGTAAGAATGGGGTTCCCCAGGGCTCAATTTTTGGTCCATTTTTGTTCCTTATTTATATTAATGACTTGCCTTACCTCATAAAGGATTATCATGATATAGTGTTGTTTGCAAATGACACTTCACTTTTATTTAAACTGAAATGTCAACAGCTGGTTACTGACAATGTAAATAGCGCCCTCGCTAAGGTGGTTTAATGTTAATAACCTACTTCTTAACGAGAAAAAAACTAAATGCATTAAGTTTACGATACCTCATGTTAGACAAGTAGAAACTAGTGTTCTTATTAAGGGTGAAGAGTTGAAACCCGAAAACACCACAGTATTCTTAGGCATAACTTTGGATGCCAAGCTTCAATGGGGCCCCCATATAGATAAATTGTCAAAAAAACTAAGCTCTGCAGCATACGCCGTTAGAAAAATTCGTAATTTAACTGATTTAGAGACAGCCCGTTTAGTATACTTTAGTTATTTTCTTAGTGTGATGTCGTACGGTATTCTTTTGTGGGGAAATGCCGCCGATATTCAGACAATTTTTGTTTTACAAAACAGGGCAATTCGTTCTATTTATAAATTAAGTCCGTGACGATCCATCAGAGACAAATTTAAAGAGATTAATATAATGACTGTGCCCTCTCATTATATTTATGAAAATTTTGTATGCACATACAAATATTAATCTTTTTAAAAATACAGTGATATCCATAACCTAAATACTAGGAACAGTTACAAATTTGTTGTTCCCACTACCAGGCTCAAGAAAATAGGTAGCTCGCTTAAATGTCAATGTATAGCCACATTCAAGAACTAAGCCTTTATAAATTCAAATCTTTTTTAAAGCGGAAATTATGCCAGAATGCCTATTATACTGTCAAAGGCTATATTGAGGACAAGAAGGCTTGGGATTGAGCTGCTCCAATAAGTTTACATAGATATTATTGGGGTTTAATTTGCTGTTTAACTTTTATTTTGATTATTTCTGTTCGTTTTAGATAAAAAATGACATCTATAGATTTACTGTTTAAAGTATAAAATTGTTTTCATTTTTGAGAATGTGAGGACCATGTGGGTCATTGTATTTATCTTTTTTTCTTTTAACGATGGTGTAGCTGTTTGAGTAATTTACGCGGCCTACCCAAATGTCCTTTCTTTTGTATTGTTCGTCGAATCGTTGAGCTCTGACTGATTGACAAATGCGTGCACTGACTGGACAAGTCCACTCAAATCCGTGTGGTTCTTTCATCAATAAACCATTTCTGACACCAGTCTACATGGTCCTCATAATTATAATATGACCACGATTATTTTCGGATTTTTATTTACACTTTGACATTGATGGAGTTTATGTATACAATGGCATGTTAATTTACTTTGTAAAGTATTGTATTATTTTAACTATTGTGAATGTGAAGAGATTGTGGATTTGGGTTTTTTTTTTGTAATGCTTTTTTTATTATGTTTAGTCACGGTCTAGCAGTTTGAGTAATTTATGCGGCCTACCCAAATGTCCTTTCTTTGGTAATGTTCGTCGAATCGTTTAGCTCCTTTAGTTCTGTGTTGAGCTGCATGACAACTGACAAATGCGTGCACTGATTGGACTGGTCCACTCATTCTGTATGGTTCTTTCCTCAAAAGACCATTTCAGACATCAATCCACATGGTCTTCACATGACCTGACCAAGATTAAGTCTGGACTTTAAAAGAGACTCAAACTCAAACTCAAACTCAAATCATTTATTTCAATTAAACCATTTACAGGCACTTTTGAATTGTCAAGGAGTCGGTCAGTCAGAAATATGAAGCTAGTTGCCCATTCCAAAGCGTAGTAGGTACCTATGGAGAAGAACGGGCAAGAAACTCCATGGACACACTTTTAAATAATAATGTTATAACATATATCTTAGTTACATCGATTAATGTTGACACTATAAGTGAGAACGATGTACAAAAAACCGTACACGTTAAAAGCGTCCAGAGTGCATCAAAACATAATAAAAACAATCCAGCTAATTAATTATTAAAATAAGCCGTGGCAGCTAAGAGATGACCAGTCCCAACTGACGGCGCCCGTTCACGAACATGACGCATGGATCAGCACCATTCAGCTCAACCATTTTGAAGGGAGCTAAATGATCCGACACACGCGCCACCGTCAGCGAGACATTTGAGTGAGCATGCCATACTATCAGCCGCCAAGGCACATTCAAGTCAATCTATGACATTACCCGGTAAATGGTAGCTCTATAGTACAAAGTACTCACATCTGTGCAATGCATCTATATAATAAAAAGGAGATTGAGTTTATATAATGCAAATAAATTCTTACTATCTTCAGCAGCTTCAACAGTGATTCGAATGTCAATTAATTAGTTGTGGTGTGGAGCAGGACCGGCATTAAGCCAGGCATTTTTATCAGTTATGTAATCCTCCAACCTATAATATGCCTGCCTGAATAGTGTGCGTTTGACAAAGGATTTGAATTTTGTCTCATTTAGTTGAAGTATGTGGGGAGGTATTTTATTATAACATTTTAGACAGTACCCCATGAAAGATGAGTCTACTTTAGCCAGTCTGAAACCTGGTTGAACTAATAGGTCCCGATTTCTAGTACTATAATTATGTCTTTCACCTCTTTTACTGTAAAGATGTAAATTTTTTCTTACGTACATGATGTTTTCATAGATGTACAAGGTACCGTCATGATGTTAATATCCTTAAACAATTCCCTTAGAGAATCGCGCCTGCGGAGATTATATACGGCTCTGATGGCTCTTTTCTGCAGAATAAAAATAGACTCGATGTCTGCAGCCCGTCCCCAAAGTAAAATACCGTAAGACATGATACTATGAAAGTAACTAAAATAGACCAGCCTCGCGGTATCTACATCAGTAAATTGACGGATTTTTCTGACAGCGTAAGCTGCTGAACTTAGCCGTCCTGCTAGAGATGTTAAATGAGGACCCCATTGTAGCCTTGAGTCGAGCGTGATCCCCAAGAAAACCGTTTTATCGACGAATTCTAGCTTCTCTTGATTCAATACTATCTCACAATCACTACTCTTGACGTTTGGTAAAGAAAATCTTATACACTTAGTTTTATTTCCATTTAGTACTAAATTATTAGCCGTGAACCAATTTTGGACCAGCAGTAGGGCGTTATTTACGTCGTCAAAATTTGAAGCACGTCTATCTACCATAAAAATTAAGGAAGTATCGTCAGCAAATAACACCATTTGTGGTTGATTTATTAATAAATGGAGTAGGTCATTAATATATACTAAAAAGAGGAAAGGACCCAATATCGAGCCTTGTGGAACACCCATTTTTACCTTTAAACCAAGTGAATTGACACCATTTATTTGAACTTGCTGTTGTCTATCATTTAAATAAGATTTTATTAAACTAAGCGCAAGTTTTCCAAGTCCGTAATGCTCAAGTTTCAAAAGCAGGGTTTCGTGATCGACGCAATCAAATGCCTAGGAGAGGTCACAAAAGATTCCTATGGCGTCTTGAGCCTCTTCCCACGCGTTAAAAATATGTTTTAATAAGGTAACACCAGCGTCGGTCGTACAACGCCCTTTGGTGAAACCATACTGTTGCTCGTGAAGGATTTTATTAGTATTAAAATGATTGAGCATCTGACTAAGCATTATCTTTTCAAAAACCTTGCTGAAAACCGGCAACACGACTGTGACATCTGACTTTGTTTCGGCCTTTCTTCTCAGAGTAGTCAGATAGGAAACGCCGATCTCATCTAGTTTTTAAAATATGATTGACGTGAAAAGTGTTCTAACAAACCTATTTACAGAAAATAAATCATTTATCAAGACGAAAGGAGATAGTACGGAACCCTGAGAGACACCGGCGCAAATAGGATGAGGGGACGAGAGTGCACCCTTGATGCGATAGGTGCGATTCGACAAAGTCTCGTAAGATGAGCACGAGACGATCTGGCACTCCGAATTGGTAAAGCTTGTATAACAAGCCGTTGTGCCAGACTTTGTCGAAAGCTTACGCTGTATCGAAGAATAGCAAACCCGTCGTCGCGTTACGCTGCAGACCAGCACACAAAGGCTCTACGAGAAGGTGAGCACACAAAGGCTCTACGCTATGGCTTCGGAAACCAAACTGCTCGTTGGGAATGCTTTGGCATAGCCTTTGAAACGCTTATAAATAAGTGACGGTTGCTTCTTTCCACGCTTGTGGGAAGATGTTGTTGCTCAAGGCGCCATTGAAGATGGCGGTCATAAGCATTATTTGAGGGACAGGAAGGAGTTTGTATACCGTCCGAACCGGGGGCATTACGAGCGTGAAGCCCTTTAATGATGAGTGACGGGAGGCAGATAATCATCAGGGTCTTCAACGGGCGGGAGGTTGTCTCTCCGTCCGACTTCAGCGTCGACCTTGTCAGGTGAGCTTGGTCTACTGGTTGAGAGCTGGGAGAACATTGGGACTCTAGGCTGCCAGCAAGACATTCGGCCTTGTCGGGACTGTCGAAAGCGACGCTCTTGTCGGGGCGGATTAGGGAAGCGCGAACTACGAGGCACCTATATTTATGCCTTCGGCGAGACCGCCACGTCGCAGCTGCGAGCACACAGGTGCCATCTCGCAGAATCAATACGACAACAGTGTACTGTGATGTGATTGGACGAAATAACGCTAATACTATTTATTATGTTATTGTAAATGTTTTATTTAATTTGCAAAATAAATATTATTTACATTCGTGCATCGACAATAAGTATTTCTTCCACCTTCTACTAACCCAGTCTTTCTTAACGTGTCTATGTCTGCGTCCGTTTTCTCTCGTTGTATGGAGCCGATCTTCTGCATCTATCTGTTTTGTGATATTAAAGAATGACTTCAGCATTGCAAAATGCCATCGTCGTTGAAGTAACAAGTACTTAGTATACTCTATAGGGAAACAACAAGTGGGTGGAGATAGAGTTAACTGGATGTGGCGTTGGAAAGAAATTGATTTTTTCACCGAATAATATTTCGTTTGTATCTTGATTGATGGATAGATCAGATCTGGAGTTTTCATTGGGTAGTTACATGATTTCACACTTAAAGTATTGTCCTAAAGAGATAATATCGAGTTATGCAAGGTGCACCTAACTAGTAGGTCTTTACTACTGATCCTCCACCACACTCCTCGTTCTAAACACTTCAAACCATGCTTATCATTTTTGTGTTAGTGAATGCAACAAGGTAAGAATAATGTCTATTAACACTTAGGAAAGAAAACAAATTTTTAATTTACGGAATTTGAACATCGCTTCTTGCCTTTCCCATGATGTAGTATTTCTATTAAAATTCGAACTTTATCTCATTCTTAGAATCAAACCAAAACATTCAAAAACCAAGTCGTACACATACATAAACACATATTTATTTATGGGATATGGGGGGGGGGGGGGGTAAAGGGTATGTATAGTACACCTACAAAAAGCATTAGAATGTTTTTGCCATAAACCATCCAACCGATTCCAGCAGTTCTACAAACTTCAGAATAGACGCGTTTTAAAAATAAAATTTTCTTTGTAGTCTCCAAGAGGCTTTAGACAATGGATAGCACAAAGCAATGCCAGTGGGGCACTTTGTGGAAAAAGGCTTTAGTGGCTACTATGTCACTATTGTGTATCGGCTAGTTACGTGGAATTATTGTTAGCTTATTTGAGAACCCAAGATTATATTCATCTTAAGGCTGATTTTCATTTGCATAATTTAAACCACATATAAATGTCGGAGCAAGAGGCCGATCAGGGTGAGGATCTTCCCCTGAAAACATAATGTGTAGGTGATGGGTTAGCGAGCAAACAAAGTATTTGATAACCACTGCTAATTTATTTTATAACCAAGTTGGTACACTGAACACAACGAGTCGTATGACAGTTTCTAGACTTGTGTTGTCCGCGCGGCTGCCAGCAGAGAAGTGAAGTGATGCGTCCCCTCCTGCGATCGGACCTCTCAGCTTAGCCCGCACGAACTTCAATCTAGACTCCGTCGAAGCGTTGACGTCTCAACGCTTCCGCCTTGTTGTTAATTTAGCTTCCGTACTAATAGCTTCCGTACTAATGACTTCTCCGACATATAGATATCTATGATTTACTAAGTAGCCGGTTTAGTAATACGTCAGTCCATAAGTGTATTTGCACTTACATGGAATTAAATCGGTCTGTGTCATGGTCAAGGTAGACACCATTCCTAAAATTATAATTAAAAATATAATATAATAATAATATTTATTTGGAACAAAAACACATTTTACAAAATTGATTGCGTACGTAAATAGCTACATTAGTTACAAACTGTGGCGCAGCTATTAACGCCCACCTCCAAGAAGGAGACTACGGCATTCCAAATTTCAGGGATAAAAATACAAAGGGTTTAAAAAAGAACAGTTACAAAAATTCAAAATAAAATTTTAAGTGTTTAACGTTGTGCATGTGGGGGTGTTGTATGCCAGGGTTTCACTAAATTCTAAAGATCTTTCATCCGTAAACATGCACACCAAATACACGTAGCGTAGAGTGTGCTCGTGGGGTTCCAGAAGCGCACTCAACACTTACACTCTACAGACACGCACTACACTCACATAGTGCGCTTGTGGAACCCCACGAGCACACTCTACGCTACGTGTATTTGGTGTGCATGTTTACGGATGAAAGATCTTTAGGGTTTCACTAAATTCTCAATTTCTTCGTATGTGAGAGTATGAAGCCATTTATCACTAATTCTTTTGCAATCCCGGAGAGTACATGGATAAAATGTAAGAACTTTTTTTTTTTTATAAATCACGGGACTGCAGAAAGTGAACTGCCTGCGGACAATTTCCAATTTAACACCTGATGTCGAACAAACTCTGTCAGTCCTACGTTTATGTCTTCTAAACTCAGGGTCAAAAGACAAGCTTGAATGCTTCCGCAACACTGTACTTAGCACAATAGAGTGCCTTACTGTAGGTAGCTTCCATAGCGTGTACAGTTCGCTGGTAGGGAAGCGATAGGGTTTAAAGGCCATTATCTTAAGGACAGCCCTCTGCGCCCTCTCCAAACGCAGCAAATTAAAACGTTTGTGCTCAAATATCTGCCATAATTTTCCTAAGTTAACCGAAACTTATGATGAAGGGTTTATTTGGCCTTAAAAACGTTAGTCTGTGTGGTTTTCAAGCTGAAACCTTTCTTGACAATTCCTAAGTGCCTGTAATTGGGTTATAGACGTAAGGGTAGTATCCACTTTTTTATCTGGCCAAAGCTGTTAAAATCCATACTGATATTATAAATGCGAAAGGAGCTCTGTCTGTATGTTACCTTCCATGTCTTAATGGCTGATTTGAGTTAATTAACTATCGAGTTACGTCAGTGTGTGTGTGAATGTGTGTGTGAATGGACTGTCATTCACTGTTATCTACTTCTGACAGCAGAAAAACAAAAGCAACCTTTTTGCAACGATTATAAAGATCACTGTGATACTAACTTTGTGGTAAAATAACTGTGAACGGACTCTACCTTGGATTGGAAAGAAACTTGACGTCTATACGTGAATCTTCACAATGAAAAACGGATACCTTAACTAAACTTGTTACAAAATTATTGCAAACGTACCAGGCCATTCAGAAAGTATTGCGAAAAATGTTTTGATGGATGAGAGACTGGCAAGTTATAATCTATTTTGAAAATATGATTATTTTTTAGAAAAAAAAAAACGTTCCGATTTCAAACTTCCCTCCACATAAAAACAGCTCAAATGAATACAATTTTCCTCGCCAAAGATGCGCGTCAGCGTTCGAGCAGGCTGTAAACGAGGTGTCTATGGCGGATTGAAAAAGTGTTTCGAAAACAGATTCAGACGCATGAAACTTTGTGCAGAGGTTAGTGTAGAACACTTATTTTCGCACAACTTTCTGAGTGTCCCACGTAAATAAGCTATTAGTGTCGCCAATCAAGTGATATGGTGGTAACAGGATCAGCCTGTATCGTTCCCACTGCTGGGACACAGACTTCCTCTCTGTGAGAGGAAGTGGGCCTTACTTAATCCACCAAAGTAGACACAGTGCGGGTTGGCGGCATGAAAAGAAAATAAGAAAGTATCCTACTGGAATCAGGGATCCTGGTTGGAGTGTAGCCTTAGGAGCGCAGCACTTAGTTTCGTTTTGAACCTGTCGTAAAGAACACCTTAATATAAGGCTAAAAGCATCTTGGTGATTATTTTCTGCGTAAAAATGATGTGGAAGTGATCCATTTAGAACTTAGGATGCAAGAACTAGCGAAACAAGCTCGGGACTTGGGGCATCCTGACTCGGACAGGTTAGGTTTGAAGGGGATAGTGCTCGCCTCGATTACGCCTACGTGCGTCGGCCCTGCTTCTCGGTTGGTTTTTATGGTCAATATGGTTGCTGTTCTTTATGCCCCTGAGTGTATACTGCAACTCCTACAACCCCACCCCTAAGCCCACCCACTGACCGGGATCCTGATTTAGACCCTAAGATAGGGCAAAGTGTTATTTGATGTGATTTGATATGAAACTTCTTAGTTGCAGTCTGAAGTCTCATTTCAGCCCAGGTAATGGCAAAATTCCTACCCCCTCTTACAGGAAACATTAGGCCAGTGATGTTTTAGATCACTGGCTAAATGTTGGTGTATTAAACACCCCTGCCTTCCCGTTCGGGCAAAACATGCATGTGGTATATTTATTTCAACTTCAAAATTTACCAATAAGTACCTATATGTAATATCCTAAAATTAAATTCAATAAAGTAACAAGTCAAAACTGTATAACTTTTCATCGATTATATTGATGGATCGATCACGATAATATTAATGTTACCGCTGAAAAAAGTGTGATTGGTATAGAGCATATAATTCCGGCAGATGAGGCAATATTTTGACAATGTGTCAATAAAATTATTTGGTCGTTCTAGAAGGCTACGCTTTGTTGAAGTAGAGGTTCTCTTGGAAAACATTATTCGAGAAAGTAAAAGTATTACACTACTCACCTCTTTTTCTGCTAAGAAGCTGTTATTGTTGTACCTTTTTCAGATTGAAAGGTATGATGTTGTATTAACATGAAATGACTTTCGCAGTGTTCGTATAGGTCCTAACTGATCCCCACCGAGGGTGTCTTCACGTTGTCGTCGTGGTGGGTCTTGCGTGTCTCAATGATATTGAAGCTTTGCCGGTTGAGATACTCATGCCGGGAAGGTCCAAGTGAGAGACCAGACTAAGAGAGACACGGGGCAGGGTCCATTTTATCGGACTTCTGCGAGGGGCGCACCGTTAAGTGTAGTAATAGTGTTCGTGTTGCAGAACGATGCGCGATTTATTTTCCGAGTTTTTGGAAAGTAACTAGGGAGGTTTTTCGTCGTACATCGTGCGATGACTCATGGAGCGGGTCTATCGGACGGTGTGCAACTTTTTGATTGAGGTTTTGGTAACTATTTTTGGGAAACTAAACTAGGATGGGGTGTTTTGTCGTGTGCCGTGCGATGGCTCACGGAGCAGGCTGATCGGACGGTACGTGATTTGTTATTCGTTCCTCGAAATCTTCGTGGAGCGAACTTGGGGTGGTATTGTTTGTCAAGAACTGAGGTTGAAGGCCTAATCAGGCAGGCTCGGGAAGGAAGTTCACTTCTAGTACGCGTCTGGTCATCAAACGTAACTGAGAAGGTGTACCAGTGTCGGCGCACTGGGCGCAGGCGGAGGGCGGATAACGCCCTCTTCCAGCCCCCCTAAATGGGTCCAGGGACGGCGGACTCGGGGACGTCCGCCGCCCCCCATACATCAGGACCCGAGGTGGCGGCGCGTAGTGTTCCACGCGCGCCCCTCTTAGACGTTGCGGGGGGAGTCAAACACCTCACTCCCCCCCCCCCCCCCCAACCCGAGGAGGCCCGCAGAGGCCGGCCGGCACCAGTCGGGGTCGCGGAAGAATCATGTTCCCGCGACCCCGACGTAGGTGTGAGATGGAACACCGGGGTGGTTTTTAGTCAGTAAGAGTCTGACAGACCCCTCCACCCACCCCAGGGCGGAGGACATCCATGAGGATTTTCCACCCCGGGAACAAAAAAAAAAAGGCACCCAAGTTATTGGGCGCGGCCGGGGCGTTGGCAACGCTGCTTCCCAGTCTGGGGGGCCCGAGCGCCGCTTGTAGGCGGCTCTATATGGGGATGGTGCGATCCATGGCGCTCTACGGAGCGCCGATCTGGGCGTCTGACCTGACGGTCGGCAGCATAGCTGTCCTGCGCAGCGGGCGATGGCCGTCAGAGTCATTCGGGGGTATCGCACGATCTCCTTCGAGGCGGGTTGTGCGCTGGCCGGATCCCCTCGCGTCACTGTACCGGTGGCGTGAGGCAGCGCGGGGGCGGGGCGAGCGACCGATGCAGCAACATATTGAGCAGCGTCGGTTTCAGCTCCGCGAGGTCCTGGTGGCGGAATGGCGGGTGAGGCTGTCACGCCCTACCGCCGGCCTCGGCACCGTCCAGGCGATCCGGCCAGTGCTCGACCGCTGGCTCGGGAGAAGGCACGGCTCCCTGACGTTTCGGGCGACGCAGGTGCTCTCGGGGCGTGGTTGCTTCGGGAAGTACCTGTGTCGCATAATCAGGGAGCCGGACGCCCGGTGTCACCACTGCGTCGACTGCCGGGAGGACACAGCGTGGCACACACTGGCAGAGTGTGCCGCTTGGGAGGAGCCGCGCCGTGCCCTCATCTCTGAAGTAGGCAGTGACATGTCGCTGCCGGCCATCGTGATCGCGATGGTCGGCGGCGTAGAGTCTTGGGACGCGGTGGTCTCTTTTTGCGAAACGGTCATCTCGCCGAAGGAGGCTGCGGAAAGGCAGAGAGAGATTTCGACTCCCGACCCGGCCCGCAGCAGACGCACCGGGTGTCGGAGGAGGGCGGACAACGCCCTCTTCCGGCCCCCCTAAAAGGGTCCAGGGGCGACGGATTCGGGGACATCCGTCGCCCCCCAACATCCGGACCCGAGAAGGCGTCGCGCGTAGTGTTCCGCGCGCGCCGCTCACAGACGTTGCGGAGGGAGTACACCTCAATCCCCCCGCCAGAGACGGGGCCCGCGCAAGCGGGGTGGCACCAGCTTGGGTTGCGGAAGAATTATGTGTTCCCGCGACCCCGGCGTAGGTGAGTGATGGAACACTGGGTTAGTTTTTTGTCGGTAAGAGTCCGACCGACCCTCCCGCCCTCCCCGGGGCGGGGGACATCCATGAGGATTTTCCAACCCGAAACCAGAAAAAAAAAGGCACCACTGGGTGCAGGCCCGGCGGAGGAAATGGACACCTCGCCTTCCCAGCCCTAAAAGTACTCCAGTGGAATTTGAACCACTGCCGCAATGCGCAGAATCTTTTTCTGCAGGCTATTGCGGAGTGTTCGGTTGCTTTGGCGGTGGTGGCAGAGCCGTACGGCCTTTGGGATCATCCTAGCTGGTTCCGGGACACCGCGGACTCTGTCGCTGTTTACTGGGTTAGTGGAAGCGGTTGTCTTCACTGCTCCCTATTAGATAGGCGGCACGGATGTTGCAGTGGAATGGAGACCTCTGGCCGTAGTGTGCTGCTACGTGCCTCCCAACATTTCCCTCATCGAATTCGAGAGCACGGAGTTGCGAACTGCGTTAGGTGTAAATGCTCACCCCGTCCAGTGCTTGTCTTGGGTGATTTCAATGCTCACTCCAGAGCTTGGGGGAACACCCAGGACAAACCTAGGGGACACGCAGTACAAGACTGGGCTGCGTCGCTTGACCTCCGACTTCTGAATCAGGGGTCCATTTCCACATGCGTTCGGTGGCAGGGGTAGTCGATTGTGGATCTCTCATGGGCAACGCCTTCGGTTGCTCGCATGGTCTCGGAATGGAGAGTAGCAGAGGAGATAGTCACACTCTCAGACCATCGCCACATCGTTTTTAAAGTTACACTCCGCCCTTCAGACGGCCTGAGCCGTTTAAATCCTAGCATACTGACGCGGCGATGGGCCCTCAAGCGGCTCAATGGAGATATGCTCGTCGCAGCTGCTAACGTTGTGGCATGGCTGGAAGATAATGGTTCCCAGGGGAACTCGCCCAATCCTGAGGAAGAGGCAATCTGTTTCCGGGATAAGATGACGTTGATTTGTGACGCTTCCATGTCCCGGGTTAGGTGCGCCCAGCGTCCGGGTGCAGCTTACTGGTGGTCGGATGATATCGCGCAGTTGCGTGTTTTCTGTCTTAGATCGCAACGCCAGTATCAGCGCACCAGACGCAAATGACAGCCGAGAGCTACGGAGGAGGAAATAGCCAGAAGCTATAGAGTGTACCGGGAGGCGACAATGGATCTTCAAAACACCATTGCAGATGCCAGGTCAAGATCCTGGCGGGAGCTTCTCGTAGGGCTGGACAGGGATTCATGGGGAAGACCTTACAAGTTGATCATGGCCAAATAACGTCCATGGGTCCCTCCTATCACAGAAACCATGGATCCATATCTACTGGAGAGAGTCGTAAACACGCTTTTATCAGTAATTAGGGACAGTCCATCGCCACACTTGTCTTCTTCAGACTGGTCTGACGAGTTGCCGGTGACTGAAAGCGAGCTAGACCAAGCCGTGAGACGTTTGGCGGCTCGTAACACAGCGCCAGGACCGGATGGTATCCCCGGTCGCGCTTGGATTCTGGCTTTGATTGCTCTGGGGGACCGCCTAAGACGGTTGTCCAACAGTTGCCTCCAAGCGGGCGTGTTTTCCTCCGGCTGGAAGGAGGCTGGATTGGTCTTGTTAAAGAAGCAAGGCAGGGACTCAGAGTCTCCCTCTGCATACCGTCCCATTTGCCTGCCTTGGCGGCTACGGGCTGCATGAGGACCACTCCGACTGCAGCAGTTGAAGCCATGCTGGAACTGCCACCGCTCCACCTGTTCATACAGCAGGAAGCCACACTGGCGGCGGTGCGTCTTAAGACACTAAATCTCTGGGGTAAGAGAGACACATCACACACCGCGCTACTTGAGGGACTCAACAACGAGTTCCCCATTACGAGAGCCATCAATGATCGGGTACCCAAACAATTTATCTTTGATAAAAAAAACAAGATCCAGCTTCACGAGGATCGCAGATGCGAGGGTTTGTGCCCTGCAGAGCTGCGCATCTTTACAGACGGATCCAAAACAGGTAATGGCACAGGTGCTGGAGTCTACTCGGAGGACCTCAACATACGTATAGCGACACCATTGGGGGTCCATAACACAGTTTTCCAGGCCGAATGCATGGGTATTTCTCTGGCTGCTTCGGCCATCATGGCCAGGGAGGTAAGGACCACTCGATCCGTATACTCTCAGACAGCATGGCTGTTCTGCAATCGCTAAACAGCTACACAGTTGAATCTGGGCTAATATACGAGTGTCACCAGCGCCTTAACCAGGTGGGTAGACTCAATAAAATAACCATTCAATGGATCAAAGGACACAGCGGTTCGCTGGACAACGATGCAGCCGACGAACTTGCCAGAAGGGGGTCGAGTGAGACAGCAATGGGACCAGAACCCATCGTGCCACTCCCCTTCGGATATCTACGCACTCTGGTAAGGAAACGCACCAGGGAACAACATCACAAACAATGGTTGGAACAAGGTGAGTGCAGGCAGGCTAGGGAAGCACTCCCTGCAATTGATAGCCGCCTCACGAAACAAGTTCTCCGACTAACTAAACAACAGCTGCGCATAGCTACGGCAGCCTTGACTGGCCACGGGTCATTTAACAAACACCTCTTTGTCATAGGAGTCACAGACAGTCCGTTGTGCAGGGCCTGCATGGAGGAGGACGAGACAGCAGCTCATTTGCTTCTAAACTGCCCGGTGGTCGCCACATACAGGGCAAAGCACTTCGGTAACCCAGGTACCCTACGCGAGGCTGTCAGTAACATCAAGGCGTTGCTGGCCTTCCTCGAGGAGCTGGGGTGGATCGAATGATCGATTTTCCCACCGTACGCAAAATACGCGCATTGACGTGGAGTTGCGGACACCAGCCCGTATTACCTATTACCTATTACCTAAGGTTCGTCGAGCATCTATCACGTGTTGGGCCCGACCTTGCCGACTGCCAGTATGGCTTCCGGCAGCAGCGTTCTACTGTGGATGCGATCGTACGCGTCCACTCTCTGTCGAAACAGATGGTGTCCCGGGGTGGGGTGGTGCTGGCGGTAAGTTTGGATATCGTCAAAGCCTTTAACTCTCTGCCTATATATATATCAAAGAATGCCTCCTTACCTAGAGTGCATCGTCTGGGCCTACCTTCGCAACCGGTACATTCGCTATGTGGGTCGAGACGGTAGCGTTCATCGTAGGAAGATTACGTGTGGGGTTTCGCAGGGGTCAGTTTTAGTTCCTTTCTTGTGGATCCTCGCTTACGATGTGGTCCTGCGTGTTTATCTCCCCGTTGGTGTTAATGTCGTTTGATACGCAGATGACACCCTGGTGTTGGCCGGCGGGGACACTTTCGAAGAAACCATTCAAGTTGCCGAGCTTGGAGTGGCAAAAGTCGTGGCGTCGATCCGCGATCCGTCTAAGCCCAGGCTTAGAGATAGAACCTCATAAAACTGAGGCACTTTGTTTCCATAAACAGCCTAGGAGTAGAGAGCCACCAAGCTCATTGGTCAGAGTGGGAGATGTGCAAGTCCAGGTGGGTCGATCCATTAAGTATCTCGGCCTAACCCTGGACGGTCGGTGGGGCTTCTAAGAGCACTTTGAGCGCCTCGTTCCCCGCGTCGGGAAGGCAGTGGGTGCATTGCACAGACTGTTGGCTGACATGCCCAATCTCGGTGGACCTCGAGAAGAAGTTCGCCGCCTCTACGCGGGTGTTGTGAGATCGATGGTCCTATACGAGTATGGGGCACCTGTTTAGTCAAATAGACTGTCAGGCGTCCGAAGCTGCAGGACAAAAATCAACAGCCTGCAGCGGAAAATGGCTATCCGTATCGCACGAGGATACCGAACTGTATCCTTTGAGGTGGCAACTCTCCTTACACGCTTTCCACCTCTGGATATCTTGGTGGACATGGACGCAAGGGTTTATAACCGAATCCATGCCATCCGTCAAAGTGGCAATGGCGTGACAGGAATCGCTGTTGTTCGGCTGAGGCGGCAAGAACGGTGACACGCGCTCGTTCGGTGGCGTGAGCGGCTGCAACACCCGCAACATATGTATAAGCGCGTTGTCGATGCCGTCCTATCGCACTTCGAAGCCTGGCTGACAGGTCCTAATCGCCAGGATCGGGCGAGATTTGTCTCTACCAGCAGTAGTTGGGTCTATGCTGGCAGAGTCGGAGAACTGGAGAGAAATGGCGTCCTTCTGTGAGGCTGTGATGGTCCAGAAGGAGGCTGCCGAGTGCGATTGTGAGAGGGCTGATCCCGCTAGGAGAAGAAGGCGTCGAGGAGGCAACCGCCTCGACACTTGAACGACGAAACCCCGCCTGCATAATTTAACTTTGGCGGGAATTTGGGGTCGCGGGGCTCAGAGTGGGGACTCTGCCCGCCTATTGAGTGACCTTAGGGGGCGCATAGTGGTCACGTGCTGCCTTGCACACTTGCACAGTTAGGTATCGGGGAGACCCCCTTTACAGTCTCCCTAGAGATGTGCCCTAAGAGGCGTTGCACAGAGGGGGTTTCGGTTTGGTCTTTTGAGAGGTAACGGAACCCCTTCCATGTGCTGATGGTGATCACCGGGGTGGGTTAGTGAGGTAAAAATCCCACACTCCCCGGGCTTTTCCCCAAAGCCCGGGCGCCTTTTGAAGGTTTCCCCCCAACAACAAAAAAAAAGGTCCTAACTGATTACTAATAATAATTGAGGGAGTTCTGATACTTGAGACGAAGTAATTTTGACGTGAATACATCCTTTAAATTTGATGTCATAATGGGTGGCCATTAAAAAAACTGATGATAACAAAACCGGGGGATACGGTTTGGTGTTGCAGCTACATTCCTATCACCTCCATTAAAAATGTAATTCATCACTTGATAGGCACATAATCAAAGAATTGTTACGTCGAGTCAGGACTGTGACGGGACGACCTACCCACCTCAGAAAATATTACCCGTAACACGACACACCCACACCCCTTTTTATAATAATTGTTATATTAGTAAGAACTTTAATATTTTTCTTTGTTATTTTCCTCACGGGTCATTTTATGTTTTGTAAATTTGTGTACTTGTACCTACGTATATATTGTGACACATAACATCGCCTTGCATGAGTCTCTGAATGTTTTATAATTAAAATTAAAATAAATAATAAATACTACATAAACATGATAAGTTAACTGGAACATAGCTTTAGAAACTGTACAAAAATACACCAAAGAGGTTTCAAGAAGGTTGTGCTGATTTTAGAATGGAAGAGAGTAGAAATATTATTATATTTTAACTGGGGACACAGAACTCCTCTCGGTGAGAAGGAGTGGGCCGTAATCCATCACGCGGGCCAGGTGCGGGTAGGAAGATGTCACATATCTTCGTTTTTTTTTGGTTCTAGAACATGCCGGTTTCCTCACAATGTTTTCCTTCACCGTTTTGAGAGCAGCGGTGATGAAATAATTTACACAAAGTAAAGCGCCTGTCTGGGATCGAACCTACTACCCTCAACTCGTAAGTCGCGGCCGTTACCACTAGGTCACCACTACTGCACTGTTCTGACCAAAATTTGCATATTATTTAGTGTTCCTGTAGGTGATGAACAAATAAAGTTAAACAACATATAAAAAAATTATGTCTACAATATAGCCGGTGTACAATAATAAGAAAAAAAAACTATTAAGGATAAACAGAAAACTTAACACATTCTCCTTTAGTACTAAAACACTCAATTTTAACGAAAATCCTGTTAATTATTTGTGTTTGATTTCATACGTGTTAACCCATCTTCACCCAGTCACAAACCACACTCACAAATATATTCTAATTTTTTTAATCCAAGAAAGTCGAAAGAAATAATAACGCCTCTTTTTCTTCCACACTGTGGCACAAGCACCAGGTGTCTGATAGGTCGCGATCAATCATACTCCTACGGTGACAAGTGTCAACATAGACGAATCAATAGGCGCTTGAAACGAGGCGCGACGTTACAATGGATTGTTCTAAGTGTATTGGCGTTTTAATAACATGAAGTACTTACATAGAATCATTATAGTTTTTCTAATGTTTATGTCACTACTGCCTTTTTTTTTTGGGTGGAAAATCATCAAATGGAGGGCGTGTCAGACTTTTACTGACTAAAACCCACCCGTGTTCCTTCAGTTGCCTGTGCCAAGGCCACGGTTTTATCTTTAGAATTACACGCGACCCTGAGGCGTCGGTCCTATCGGACCCCGTCACTTTGTGCTGACATCTCTTTGAGGCGCGCGTGGAACACGACGCGCCGTCGACCCGGGCCTGGTCCTTACCGGACGGCGAGCTACCCGTTGCTCGCCGTCCGCAAGCCCGCACGTACGGTGGCCAGGAATCTGCAGGCGACTACCGACGCCCAGGGCGTCTCCTGCGGCGGCACGCCCCCAGCGTGACGGCACGTACGACACGTACTTACGAGTGGTACACAGCGTTTAAAAGGGGTCGAGATGTGATGGGAGATTTTCCTCGCTCTGGTAGGCCATCGACGTCTCCAACTGAAGTAAATGAAACTGAAGGAAATAGTGACTTTCAAGTTTGAGTTTAGTGTAATCGTTTCTGAACTATTGATTTAGTGTAATATTGATCTTGTGACACACAGTTCATCAGCTGTGTGTCAGAAGTAGAGCCGTCTATCTCCCTCACAATATCACCATATTGTGGAGACATCTTTACTTGTTTCTTTTGATGTTACAAACCTCGTGATTCATATCGCGTATGCGCTTCTGTAGCGCGTAGGGGATGTTCGCACAAGCACGCGTTTTGGATTTCGGTTCGCTGTACGTCTGCCAATCGAGTCACTGATGCGTCGGGTGCGCGGCAGCCCCAACAGCCTCGTGGCTACAGTGGCCGGCAGGCTGGATGGCTTAATAATGATGTGGAGGGTGGCATGTTATGGATCTCTGGTCTAAAATGAAGGTTTATATTATTATTATTGTGTCCCTATGTAAGCAATCCAACCAAAATCCTCTCAGCAGTCGCGGTTGCAACCAACTCACATCACACAAACTTGGCAGTAAACAGAGGATGGCAAAACATCTACATAACCTGCATCAAATCATCAACAGTCCGGACCGTCACTTTTCTCCTCAAAATACAACAAAATATCAACTAAAGTGTAATACTTCCTGAAACTCCATACAATCTATACAATCTATAAAATTACGAGCGATCTTGCAAGGGTTAGTAAGCGTTTCGTATGTAAAAAATAAGGATATCCTTTTAAAGGTGGATGCTCAAATAATACAAGTTGTTTCCCGTATACGGTAACGTGATCATAACATATCGTATAAATATATTTGTAACGAGTATTTGGGTATATTTTTATCGGAAACAAATATTTTATTTTGATGGATTGTTGCCGTTTTTTTGCTGGAAATACATGACTTACTAATCGAAAAAGTTAAAGAGGTTTTAATACGTCACACAATAACAACATGACATCACGCCTCCTCGAAGGGTCAGGCAGAGGTCTACCCACATTTTTCCAATTATGTGAAAGTAAGAGATATGATAGGAGGCGAGCCTATTGCCGTTAACCAGGCACAGAGCCAGACTCCGGGCTACTACTGAGAAGTTCTAGATAGAAAAACTCTGCCCAGAATTCGGCTACGTGTTTGGCGTCCTCACTAGCGTCAATCAGTTCCTGTAACATGCAGCTGACGGGAAATGCAGGACATGATTTCAAGTGTCCCATCGTTTGTGGGACAGCACCACATTTACACTGCAAGCCTGAGTCGTTTATGAGTCTTCACCTGAACAGGTTTTACTTACTTCGGCCAACCTGGTTCCGGAGTCTGTTGCGACAAACCTTTAACTTTGTTGGGGTCGGTTTCAAGTCTAACCGAATGAAGCTGAAAACCAATATTCTACATGGAACGACTGCCTATCTGACCTTCAATACCCAGTTACAGGGTAAAACGATACCCCTTGGTAAGACTGGTTGTCAGACTTTCGGGCTTCTAAGTACCCGTTACGACTGTCAAAGATCCACGTACGACAGACGGGATCAACGGCTTAACAATTATCAGCTTTTAATTCAGCAGCTTTTTATCCTCCAACCCCATCCAACCCCCGTCTTTAAATTTCTACACATCTTACGCAAGAAAAATAAAATCCACGTGCCTCGGCACCCTCTTTGTTAGAAGTTTCCGTAGAGTTATGTATATTTGCTTAGGACCCGGTTGTTCTTTACAGATCAATGGGAACGTTGGGGTTTATAAACATCGAAGTTTTTACCTCGAATGGAGTTCTGTAGGATTTAGACCAGAGTCAAGGTTGTTTTTACTTGAAAGTGATGAAAAAAGTAAACTATATAATAATTGGTAAATGTAGGTTCTAATGTACTTTTTATTAACTTTACTGCATGAAATTCAAAATGTGCCAATTGGATCACACACAATCAAATACACTACTACGCTTAAAGAAAATAAAATGTTTTTTAAAGTGTCGATTAGCCCGTTTCGGGCTAGTAATCGACGAAAAAATTGTTTATTATATAGGAAATAATCAGCTGTATCCGCGGGGTACTTGCGTTACACACTCAGTCGTACAAATAAAATCTTACTTATTCTAAACTTATACTAAGAATAGTGATGATTAGAATAAGCTAAGAATAAGGAGATTATAATTTCTTACAAATAAACTCGTCACAACGTCGGTGTAACTATTCTTAAGTTATGCCACAGGCACAAGACGATAACGTCGCGGTTCATAGATAAACTTATGAAAAAAACAGAAATTTGTCTGTGACAACCGTGTTTCTGTCAGTTTGACATTTCCGTTCGTGGTTGTGTTTTGTTGTTGTTTGTTGAATTTATTTTGATTTGATTTATATTATCAAGTGTTAGAAGCTAATAAAATGCAAAATAATAAAAGAGAACATTGTATTAATTGGGAGAAAGAAGAAAAGGTATGTAGTTTTGTTGATGTTGAGTAAAACTGAAACATGCATGGTATTTAATTGCTTTTGTTGAATTTAATACATGTTTCTTGTGTTCGATTACAGCAACTTTTTAGAAATATATTACGACCCTTTCTGCCTATGATTGAAAACAAATATTTAAGTACTAACACTAATAAGGAGAAAATGAAGGCTTGGAGCGAAATAACAGAGACGTAAACAACATTTTAACAAGGTATAGTTAAAGAAAACCTCACTACATTGTTTAATAAAAAACGTTGAGTTTTTTATTTATTTAATCTAGCAAATGTAAGGAATAGAGACGAAAAACAATTGATGAACCAATGGAAGTGCCTGAAACTAAATTCCAAAAAAGAATTGTCATCTTACCGCCGAGAAACATCAAGAACCAAGGTGAGCCAAAGAGAAAAAAAAGAGGTGGGCCAAAGCCACTTTACCCTTCCCAAGATACAATGGAAGTTTTTTTGGAAAATTACAAACTGATATTCTTGTAACAACTTTACGAGTCGCAGAATAATAAAAAAATAATGTATTAAGTAAAAGTTTTATTTCCTTATATTATATACTTTAATTGCTTGAAAACCTAAATTAAGTACCAAAATAACTTAAAAGTTTTCTTCAATAAAAATAGTCGTTACTGCTGCTCCACGCAGTGTGTTTTGATATGAGGGAGCTGTTGTTGGTTGAGGCAGGGTCTCATCATCATCATCATCATCATCATCATCATCTGAGATAGGTTCCTCATTCAGTTCTGTGGCTATATTGTGCAATACTGCCAAAGCTCCTATGTACATCTGGGTGTTCTCCAGAGATGTTCTGAAGCCTGACAGTAAACACCTAAATCGGTTTTTCCAAACACCAAAACATCTCTCTACGCTGTTGCGAGTTCTAATGTGGGCACAATTGTATGCTTCTTCTTTACGAGTAGTTGTATTCAGCACTGGTGTAAATAAATAAGGAATGCAAGCATATCTAGAGTCTCCTAGTTCCCTCATTCAAAGATATGGATATTTTAATATAATTAAATCTTTTCTCTAATATTGCCCTTGCTACTCGTTTGCACACTGTAGAGACAGACTGCTGAGTAATACCATGAATGTCTGCAGCATCATCTTGCATCTGAAAGTTAATCGAAATAATGGATTTAAGGTAAATATGGACACGTATAATAAATCTTTGGTGTCAAGTCCATATAACATGCAAAATAATATTTAGATCGTGTAAAATACTTATTCTTACTTGGTTACGACCCCAACATCTCAAAGCTATTAATATCTGAAGAACAGAAGACAAACCGCCCCCCTGTTTGTCTTGAATTAAGGACTTACCAAATAATTGGTCTAGAAACATAATATCCACGTTTATTTGTACCACTGTAATAGTAGTAAATGGCTTTAATTTCGACAGTCCAACAACATTCAATGCGTTATTTACGATGTAGAGCAAACTTTTTCGAACGTATGTTAAAGATTGTGATTGATCGTGTGTTACACATTAAGGGTGCAAGTTGCATCAAACTCAAGTAAAACCTGTACCTGTATTCCAAATGTCAATTAATTAGTTGTGGTGTGAAGCAGGACCAGCATTAAGCCAGGCATTTTTATCAGTGAAGTAATTCCCTAACCTATAATATGCCTGCCTGCATAGTGTGCGTTTGACAAAGGATTTGAATTTCGTCTCATTCAGTTGAAGTATGTGGGGAGGTATTTTATTATAACATTTTAGACAGTACCCCAAGAAAAGTGAGTCTACTTTAGCCAGTCTGAAACCTGGTTGAATCTGGTATAATTATGTCTTTCACCTCTTTTACTGTAAAGATGTAAAAAATTTCTTACGTACATGATGTTTTCATAGATGTACAAGGTACCGTCATGATGTTAATATCCTTAAACAATTCCCTTAGAGAATCGCGCCTGTGGAGATTATATATGGCCCTGATGGCTCTTTTCTGCAGAATAAAAATAGACTCGATGTCTGCAGCCCGTCCCCAAAGTAAAATACCGTAAAACATGATACTATGAAAGTAACTAAAATAGACCAGCCTCGCGGTATCTACATCAGTAAATTGACGGATTTTTCTGTCAGCGTAAGCTGCTGAACTTAGCCGTCCTGAAAGAGATGTTAAATGAGGACCCCATTGTAGCCTTGAGTCGAACGTGATCCCCAAGAAAACCGTTTTATCGACGAATTCTAGTTTCTCTTGATTCAATACTATCTCACAATCACTACTCTTGACGTTTGGTAAAGACAATCTCATACACTTAGTTTTATTTCCCTTTAGTACTAAATTATTAGCAGTGAACCAATGTTGGACCAGCAGTAGGGCGTTATTTACGTCGTCAACATTTGAAGCACGTCTACCTTAAAAATTAAGGAAGTATCGTCAGCAAATAACACCATTTGTGGTTGATTTATTAATAAATGGAGTAGGTCATTAATATATACTAAAAAGAGGAAAGGACCCAATATCGAGCCTTGTGGAACATCCATTTTTACTTTTAAACCAAGTGAATTGACACCATTTATTTGAACTTGCTGTTGTCTATCATTTAAATAAGATTTTTCTAAATTGAGCTCAAAATTTCCAAGTCCGTAATGTTCAAGTTTCAAAAGCAGGGTTTCGTGATCGACGCAATCAAATGCCTTGGAGGGGTCACAAAAGATTCCTATGGCGTCTTGAGCCTCTTCCCAATCGTTAAAAATATGTTTTATTAAGGTAACACCAGCGTCGGTCGTACAACGCCCTTTGGTGAAACCATACTGTTTCTCGTGAAGGATTTTATTAACATTGAAATGATTGAACATCTGTTTAAGCATTACCTTTTCAAAAACCTTGCTGAAAACCGGCAACACGGACACAGGTCTATAATTATTAGTGTCTTTACTGTCCCCGGATTTGAAAAGTGGTATGACCTTACTGTATTTCATTAGATCCGGGAAGACTCTTTGATCCACACAGAAATTAAATATTAAGGCTAAGTAAGGCGCTATAGTCTCAATTATGGAGGTACAGACTATAATAGACATTCCCCAAAGATCTTCGGTCAATTTGATCTTGATTTGTTTAAAAGATTTTATTACTGTTAAGGGGTTAATATGCTTAAAGTTAAAATCAATCGGGCATGCTGAAACATTGGCCCTCATTAAATCAAAAGCAAGCGAGGGCGAAGAATTTAAAGTTCAGTGGTTTTTTGTGGGACACTGGTAAAAAAATTCACAAATTCCTGAGCAACTTTTTTGCTATCGCAAATGAGACCACATGACGTCTCCAGTATGTAATCAGAATTTTGCTTTTTGATCCTGTTCGTTTCATTATTGATCATTTTCCAAACCGTCTTTATTTTATTGTCTGCTGATTTTAGATTGTTGCTAATGGATAAGGCTTTAGCTGCCTTACATGTGTTCTTAAAAATGTTGAGTATGAAGCAACATTCTTATTAAAAGTTTCCGTGTTAATATAAGAAAAGTCTCCCTACTTTTCCTAAGTCCTTGACTTGCCCAGTCACTAAATAAAAACTTAAGGCTGATAGTTTTAGTGTTCTTCTTCATCCTACTTATTTATTAATCAAATAATCATGTTAAAATTTTTCAGAAATAAATAACAACAAAATGCAACGTTGAAGAAATTAAAATGCTTCTGCAATAAAATTGTATCGTAAAAACAATAGAGCCTTTTTGTGTTTGAAGACTGCGTTCAAAGAAGTAATAAGCCTTTTTACAAAATCAATGTCAAACACATAAAACAACCAAAACTTTAGAAAAGATAGTTCTGTCATGAACATAATGTCAAATCAAAGAAGTAACTTATAAACACAAACTATGAAATAAATTACAAAAAAACCGCACCAAAATGCATCTTAGCCAATGCAAACATAATAAGAATTGTTTAGAGAACATTTATTAAAAAATTCTTGGTATCTGAGATAACACTTAGTACCAGGAAAATCTAATATTTGAAAAGGAAGAGATTGGAAAAATGGGAATGATTAATAGTAAAGACTTTGGAAAGATAGATGAATCTACTAGTAACTCCAGGTAAACAATTTGATTGTATTTTTTTTTTCAAATGACTGTAAATGTCATGTTTTGCTCACATAAATAATTTGACTTCCATGGTTAAATGTTCAAAATAATATAGGGTCCACCGCATTAACCAACCCAAAGACGTACACTGTTTGACCTCCCAGAAAATTTTCTCAGAGGTTGTTCTTATCATTTATTTTTAAACTTTATCCTCTCATTAACTTTTTTATGTTCTTTTGCTCAGACATTTTTGTAGGGACCAACTTTGAATTTCCGTATTATCAGTTATGAGAAAATTTCTAATTATTTTGTTGCAGTCTATCCAACTTACGTTACGTTATAACTGAGAAACCAAAATGGAAAGTTTTTAAAAAGAAAGAGTGAGTATTAATATTTTTTTCTGTAAATGTAAAAACGATTCCGAGTGCGATGAAATGTGGCTGTACTATTGATACGGCTCTGCCTAACCCTCGTGGAAATAGCCATGATGTCGAGGTTATGATTTCAAAATCAAAATCAAAATATCTTATTTCACATAAACCTACATGGGCACTTATGAAACGTCAGATTCTAGGTGCACGGTTCCAATTGGTCGTTTCCTATGGAGAAGAGCCGGCAAGAAACTCCATGGTTACTCTTTTAAAAATATTTGTCTTTTACAATATTTTTTAGTTACAGTGTTAATAGGTATGGGAGGACAGTGTAGGCCTGTCAAAAAGTACCATATGTTAAACAAATAGACAATGGTATATACTTTTACAATCCACAAGGCCTACGAAGTTCTCACATTTACAAATATAGAAATAATCGAATAGAATAAAATCAAAACTAATTAAAAATTGTAGGTATATAATGTCAAATAATGAAAATATTATGTCAGAGTTACTTATAAGTCAATTTATAATAATAAAAAATTAAAATTAAACACCATAATTTGGAACCAGTTATTAGTAATTTACATAGTGATGCCGTTTATGAGGTACCAGGGAAGCCACATGTGCAGAGGGAATTATTGCCAAACTTTCTTGTCTTCGACGTAGTCTTTAATCTTATAGTACGCTTTTTTGATAAGGACACGTTTGATGTGGGTTTTGAACTTTCCATCGCTAAGTTCTGTAACCGACTTTGGCAACTTGTTATAAAAGCGGATGCTGTTTATCAAAAATTATTTGCTTGTTTTAGTTAATCTAAATTTGGGTATAACGATTTCATTATTACTACGTGTATTTATATTATGGAAATCGCTTCTTATTTTAAAAAAGTCCTGGGTTTTTTCGAACATACAAAATACTTTCTAAGATATATAGAGAAAGCAGAGTTAGTATATCAATTTCTTTGAATTTGTTTCTAAGAGATTCGCGAGGACCCATTTCATAGATCGCGCGGATTGCCCTCTTTTGTAAAATGAAAATTGAATCTACGTCAGCTGCTGATCCCCACAGCAGAACGCCATAAGACGTAATACTGTGGAAATAAGCAAAGTATACTAACCTAGCTGTGGCTATATCGGTCAACTGCCTTATTTTTCTTACTGCATATGCAGCTGAACTTAATTTACCTGAAAGAGCTCTAATGTGAGCGGGCGCTCAAAAAATTGCAATTTTGAATCTAAAGTAATTCCTAGAAATACAGTTTCATTAATAGCATCTACTTTCTTGCCATCAAGTTTTAAATTTAAACCCACTTGGGGTACATTAGGTAATGAGAACTTAAGACATTTAGTTTTGTTCGCATTGAGTAAAAGATTATTAGCTGCAAACCATTTCGAAAGAACAGCCAGACTATCATTCACATGTAAAACATTCGTATCTTTTCTATCTATTTTAAAAATAAGAGAAGTGTCATCAGCGAATAAAATTATATCTGATAAGTTAGCCATCATGTAAGGAAGGTCATTAATATAAACTAGAAATAAGAAAGGGCCTAGAATTGAACCTTGAGGCACGCCCATCTTAACTAAGGATCCCGAGGACGTCGCCCCGCTAACGTTCACTTTCTGTTGCCTGTTTGATAAATAGGAAAAAACAAGATTAGCGGCTTGTCCACGAATTCCGTAGTGGTGTAATTTACAGATCAGTGTATTGTGGTCAACGCAGTCAAACGCTTTTGAGAGGTCACAGAAAATGCCAATTGCATCCTGGGACTTCTCCCAGGATTCCAAAATGTGACTGACCAGTTTTACTCCCGCATCAGTCGTCGACCTGCCTTTCGTGAAACCATACTGGCGACTATGTAAAATTCCATTTGAATTAAAATGTGACAACATCTGGTCTAGCATGATTTCGAATAATACATTTGTGAAGAAGTATAATTCAAGTTCAAAAAACACGAAAAAATTACTTGTACCCCCGAAGCGTAGAATCACCATTTGTAATTTCAAGCGTTCGAGCTAATTCGGTAACACGAAGATTTCCGAAGCGCTAACATTTTCTGGTTTACCTGTAGGTACATTCTGCTGCGCCTGACATTTGAAACCAGTGTTTTAATTTCAGAGTGGTGCCTTTGCCACAATATCGTCCTGCGAGGGGATGTCCTTGCGGCAATGATGGCCCTTGTAAGCAAAAAGTGACACCGAAAGGAGTCATTATACATTATCCTCAAAAGTAAGATATGGTTATGCCAAATTTTCTTTTCTGCTAGTTCTTAGCTCTGTTCAAGCATGCGAATTGGTGTAATATCCAACATAATGGGGATGATGACAATTTTTTTATTTTACTCTCAATAAAATGTTTTTTTCCAAATAGTGCAAATAGTATTACAAAAATTGTAAAAGCTTAAAAAACTGCCAAGTTATAAACGTTTTAAAATAAGTGTTAGACTAGGACAGCACTATCGTAGAAGTGACGTCACGACTACGTAACTTCATACTAGCGCCGTACATTGTCCGCACGGCGCGACAAGGACAGGAATAATCCCCTCCAAAAACATTTAATGCGTGTATCTTTTTCATGTTTACATTGATTTAACAGATTTTTTCGATTATCTCATTTTTAATATGCCTTCTTTGAAATTAAATTATTGGCACAAACATTTTTAATAGTAGTCATCATCCCAATTATATAAAGTATAAAACAAAATGTTGTTAATATATATAGCTTAAAACTATGTTAGTAGCACTTCCCTAGCTTGTTCTTGTGTTATCTTGTGGTACTTGTCCGCGGAAGCGACGGAACACCACGTCCTGCGGCCAAAAGTCTTCTTCCAAGACGATGAGCAATTAAAACACAAACATAACAAACGATGAACGAAACGATGTCGGACAAGCGGACGACAGACTCTGTCATAAAGCTTATTATAGTAGGACTTGCATAGGATGCGTAATGTAACATGGATGATCAGCAAGCGTGAGTCCAGAGGACCAACCCCTTTTTTTTTTTTGTGAATGGCATCTCGCAGGTCAACCTATGAAGTTGTCGTCTGCTAAAACGGACTGGCCTGTGGTTGCCCTAATAAATTAAGGCCTCCAGCCAGGACTGAAACTTAAATACTAACTAAAACTAAGCGACAACGCTAAGGGCACCCCCTGTGGGGTACGGACCTCGGCTTAGGGCGTCGCTGGAAGAGGGCAGCAAGGGACTAGCTGGATCAGGATTTCTTTGATTTAGGAACGAATTTAAAGCTACAGGCTCAGCGGCGCGGGCTGGCTCGAGCAAGGGTCGGGAGGGGCGTGTATTTGGGCGTCGCGGCGGGCTTCGGCGGCGAGGACGGTAGGACGGCGATCGGGTTTTGGGCTTATGTAGTGTGCTGGTGGCCTTACTACTCTCCTGAAGGAGGGTAGTGGCGTCGTCGGGGGCGATTAAAGTATGCCTTGGTCGGCGAATACTGCTAATGCGGGAGGGAGAAGACCAATCCCATTATTGAAAATGTTTAAAATGTATTCGCAATCTCCTCTCAACGATAATCAATGTTAAGAACTTGACTTGAAACCTAAAATGTACGAAAATTAAAGGGGTTTTTGATAGATTTAAATAGATTCGTAGATTCGAATGCGAAAATTCGGGAATTGTCCATCTGATAAATCTCGAGCATATTGGTACGATCGTCGGCGATATTAGTTTAATATTCATCGGACTATTTCATTTTTCAGAAAGAAAAAATTCGGCTCTTTCGGTTCGTACAAGCCACCTAAAGTTCAGAAGAGTTATTTCACCAGGTCTATATACTTTTTCAACTTTACTAAGCCTCATTTATTTAATTAGGTTTTTTAGAAATTGCATATATTTAAAAATGTTTGGGTTTATGATTGAAAAAGTTCAAAATCTTAATCGTAATTTACTTGTTGGAAAACTGTAGTACATAAATAGTTGACAAATACATTGTAGGAACATTAATTGCTCTTAATTTGTCCAAAAAGAAGAACAAGAACAGGCACCCCTCAATCGATCTGTTTGCGTTGCGAAAGGTATGAAGTACCTGCATAAGCAGTATAATGGTTGATTTAGTGCTGTATAGTTATTTAGTTATTGTTATGCTAATAGTAAATCAATTACTATGCTTGTACAAACAATACTCTATTGCTTACTGTGGAGGCTTGTAAATGGCTTGTCGTGAATAACATTAATTTTACTTTTGTATTGTTAGCTGTAAGGCTGTAAGCCACCCAAACACAATAAAATAACCTTAGTTCAACTAGTGTCACCTAATTGTCGTTGAACGTCAGATCAAAAGCACATATACAGTCGAACAAGCTATTTGGTATAGAGCCAGCTAACTTGCAAACCACTTTTAAACAATATTGTTAGTATGCTCAGAAGTCAATTCATTAACATTACTCTCTTATGAATGCCATTAGCTTGAAAAGTTATTACGCACAAAATAAAAATAACGATTGCCAGTGTATTCGAAACAGGGTTTTTTTGCCTGTATACCTACCAAATACACTGATAAAGTCCATTCACAGTTATTTTACCGCTAACAACCCAATTGCAATGTTATGATAACGAGTGTAAAGATCATTGTGAATTTAAACAGTGATGCAAACTCAGAAGTAAATTACCTGTGACCGGACTGTACACTTTTGGCGCTCAAATGACATTGACAAGGGGGCGCTGTTGGATAACATTTTGTGCGAAATTTATAATAAAAAAACAAGTTGGCGATGGTAAGTTCAGATTTTTGCCACTCGTCGAAAGATCCCCCTACAGCTATTTCTTATTTATTTTTTAAACTCATCGAACCCAAAGAGGTACAAAGGCGGACTTAATGCCTTAGGCATTCTCTACCAGTCAACCAAGGGTGGTGAAGAGATTAGATGGCAGGTGCATTGGTTGACTGTACCTACCTACTTCCTACTACATTTTTTAAATCTTTATAATAAACTCAAAACGCAGTAAGAAATCACGAGACAAATCTTAACAAAAACGTCTTCTATGTGCCGTATTAGACTTAGAATCTTGTTTGGAATCATAAGCACTAATACACCTATGTTTCTTTTGTACGCAGATTAGCGTGGAAGTGTCTTTCCAGTGCTTTACCATTCCAAACAAGAATCAACGCGAGCATAAACATAAGTCTACCGGTATTGCCTACATACAAAGTCGCGAATGCGTTCAAAGCGGTAAAGTCGATGAAAGCAAATTTACCTTCAATAAATAGCAAATTTCAAAATTTAAAGTCATTGAAACCGAAGAAGAAAGCTAGAAAGGTAACCAGCGCGGATTTCATGTTCATGCCGTTCTCGTAATAAGGTAAGTGCCTCCAAAATCAGAAGTTAGCATACGTTGCTGCCCAAATACAAAGCGAATTTTCTTAGTATTTTCAGAATATGAAATACTAGCACTTCGCCCGCGACTTCGTATCCGTGGATTTCGAAAAAAAAGGTAGCCTATGTTCATCAGACATAATTTCGGCTTGTAATGGTAAAACAATTTTTCAAATCGTTACAGTCGGAACCTATTCAAAACAAACAAACAATAAAATCTTTCCTTTTTATAATATTAGTATAGACTTGTGAAAATGATAGATTATTTGGCCGGCCATTATAATATGATGAAACCTAAATTTAACCCAACTTCTGGGTGCACTTGTTTCATGTAGATCAAAGGAGACTGTAACTTTTACTATGGGTGCTGGTCCAAGTGTGTTGCAGATCACAACCAGTGCAAAAAAACATTACGGCTGCAAAAAAAAATATCCCAAGGAACTGATATTTTTTAATGTTTGTGTAAAAGGTAAAACGTCTAATGTTATGAAAAACAAAACAAACGATAACGGCATTCAAGTGTCATGCTAATTCGCCCAAGCTATACCAAGTTGGCTATTGCTCTGGACTTTATTCACCCACATTTTACTGAACTTTGTACCGCTTCAGAAATCAAAACCTTCTTTGTTACATTTTCGTTCTTTTTTACCATTTCAATAGTTATTCCGCATTTTAATACTTTTATTCATACAGAAACACAAAAGTCGAAAAAATATTACTTCCATTGGGTTTTTTTTTGCTGCCGTAATAAAATGTTGCACTGGTTGAGAACTTTCGTTTAACAATGCACATCTTCAACACACTTAGACCAAAGCTGACAATGTCCTTTATTGCTTTCTATAAAGCAAAATAGAAAAGCACTAACGTCTGGACATGGGCACTGTTTACATCATAAAACAGTTCTGCTTTCAAAGTCATACCAACGGAACACAGACCGCATAAGAGTTAAGTCCTTCAAAACCGCTCATTCGGTTACACAATGTGAATTAAGGAACATCTTACATGGGTTAACTTTTTATAATACTATGAAGGGGTTAACCCTTTCATAAAACTCTTTGAAAAGGTAACCCTTTTTATTTTGGAAATCGATAGAGTGAGATAAGCGCACATTGTTGTCATCGCGGGCGGAACATGAATGAGGCACCCTCTTGGCGTGGAGATTTGTGGGTACAGTCGCACTGAGGATAAGGTTTGGTTATGATGATGAACCGATAAAAAGGGTAATCCCTTGAAAGGGTTATATTGGTAGAGGTGGCTGTTACGGTTCAAAATAAACAGAGTTCTGCCCTTAGTTTCATTAATACGGTTTGTGAATGTGTTAATCTTCTCTTATCTTAACAGAAAAGCGATATAAAGTTAGTCAAATAAAAGGAAGTTAACCAGAACTACTGTTTTTGAGTACTGTTCTACGTTAGCTAGCTATTTTCTAATGGAGATGGTGACGACACGATAAAGACGGAAGCAAAATTGTATGAATTCTAAGTATGCGTTTTTCCACTAGCCGGCGACGACTCCAATTCATACATTTTGCCTCAATCTTTCCCGGGCCGTTGCCTTGTTGGTGCTAGTGTCGACGTCGTGCCAGCCAATGGAAAAACGCCCTACAGGCCGCTTATGATCGAGGCCGCTCAACATGTCATTAGGAGTTCATCTGTGGTGGCCCGAAACAGTCTACGGCTGACCCTGAACCATCGATTTTATTGTTCAACAAGCCATGAGCACGATAAAATTTCCCTTCGGAAAAAAAATACGAACCTCCATACTAACTCACATTCCCTATATGGTTATCTAAGGAATGAAAGTTTGAACCTCTTTAGGGGGAAATTTTCAAAATTCCTTTCTTTGTGATCACCCTTTTGTGTAAAATTTCAGTGTACGCTCTGCGTTGTCCGCCAGCGATTGACATGAATGAATTTAAGTATAGTATATAAGTGTAGTAGTGATTTGAATTTATAGTAGTACATATTACGAATGTTATTGATCGTTAGGGTTGGTATTTAATAAAGATTCTCTTGGTGTTAAGAATATTGCACCGTTAACGTATTGCACAATATTATTAGGTCTAGGGCCGTCCTAATTCACAACTTACAATTTTGTACCTGATGTGAAGCAGCGAGAGTTCAAATTAATTTCACTAAATTGAAGGAGCAACCCTTGTCGTTGGTAAAAGTTAAGTTCTTGCTGTAAGGGTTACCCGAATGGCATAGTAGGTTCAATTTGTAATAATAAAAATAGCGGCTAAAGTCGAGTTTTTTTTTGTTACAGCGTCGCCCCAAGAACTATAAACAAAGTAAAAGTGATTCGGCAAAAGAAATTATTTTCCACGTGGAGGTTGGACCAGATATCGTGTAATTCTCCATTTTGCAGGTATTATCTATTACTTTAAACATAAGAACAGTCTACGGTAGTAAAACTTTGACCTTAAGTTGGCCTTCCATAGTACAAAATATCAAAATAATAATAGGCCGGCTTATAGTGTTTTTTTGCCTAACTGTACAATCGATTTACGAAAACCTTAACCATACTTGGAACCTTTTCATATTAAATGAAATAAAGGACGATGCATATAATGTAATGCATTATTGAAATTGACAAGTAACGATTTGTATGTGACAAAGACCAAAAGTGATCAAGGTTGTCATAAGGTTGCATTTCAAGAAAGCGCGTCAATCATTCCGATCCATATTTTACTAGCCAAATCGGTTATTTTATCGTTGTATTTTTTTGCAAAATTCCATAAAAACTTTCATCCCATATTTAACCCCTACAAAGGATTTTTAAAAATCCTTCCTATTCGCTTGCTCACTTTCGTTATACAGGGTGGCAGCAACATCGACGCGGAACCTGTTACCCTGAATTTAGTACATTCTGAACCCTGAAAAAAAAATACAATACAATTTGACACTTTTCTATGAAACAGCAGATATTTTTTTTATAACTGACAAAAAAAAACAACGCTGGGTGTTCAGAATCAAGTGCTTCGTGGTTTCAGTTTGCGCGTCGATTTTCCTGACAGCCAGTATAAAGAACTCTTGTGCTCAACTTTATGCTTATAGAACCAGGGGTTTAGACTGTGCGTTGTGTGTGAAAAGAGTTCCTGGAAAGACTTGGGGGAGGCCTTTTGCCAGCAGTGGGGCAGAATAGACTAAACGGAGAACAAGATGACAACAAAATAAGTACCAACGCCCGCTCCTGAGTTGTGGAATATTTGCACGAATAATAATGCGTTTGTTTATTTTTAGGAATTACAGTCAGTGCTCTGTCGCCGAAAAATCCACGCGGAGGGCTAGAGAGTTAGGATTAAGCGAATTTTTGCCGCACAGTAGCGTTACTGGGTTCCGACTTGATGGGTATGGATGCTTGTCATAATTTGTTACATCACAGCATGAGACGTTAAAAAAAAAAACTTATTTGTCAGCCATGATCTTCATCAATTTTCGCCTTTTTCCCAACTATGGTGGCTTCCATTCATACTGGATGCTGAGTAACTGCCTGTCTGACCGACATAATCCAGTGAATGAGTAACAAGATATCCAAATCTGTGTGGTTATTTCCATAATAGATCTGACAATGATAATTTTTGGACTTTATCTTTGTCAAGTCACAGAAGAGACAGTGTTCTTTTGTTTTTTTTTCGATGCTTCTTCTTCTGGTCAAAACACCGATCTCATCTATTTTTTAAAATGTTTATATTTCTTTTGACGTGTTTGAAAGTGTTGATTGCAATCAATTTACACAAAATCAATACCATTTATCATTTACCTCGCGGCAAGGCTGGTTGTGACATCTACCAACCCGCACTGGGCACGCGTTGTGGATTACGGCCCACTCCCTCTCACAGAGAGGAGGCCTGTGTCCCAGCAGTGGGAACGTTATAGGCTGATTACGAGGGTTGGTGGTCAGACTTTCGGACTTCTGCCAATAACATAATAAGAGACCTACTCAACCAGTCTTGTGATTTATTTAGCGTACTTATATCAAAAAGTTTTATCATGTTTTCGGTGTAAAATCAATTTAAATGACTTATCAAATGATGTTTCTATAAATAGGTTGTTTCAATTGATACTCAGAAGTCATCAAAACATTCGATTACTTTTCAGACCTGTCGTACGCTCTCCGCTGCCCCGGCCGTCGCCTTCGTCGACCTCTGTTGTGAATCAAGAGTCCGTTTCGCCATTGAATATGTAATATTATCATGTATCATAAAATTATAAGTTGCTTTTTATTTTCGTTTTTTTTTTATTGCATGGTGAAATCATGTAAACCCGGTTCCAGACGTGTTTAATGTGTTATGTGATGTATCTTGTTATGTATGGCGAATTTGTAGACTGCATACAAACTAAAGCGAATCCTGTATGTGGTCGACTGCGAAGGCCTCTGTGCTGATAACAGATCAGCGCGAGCTCCACTCCGAGCGTTAAAAGTATTGCGCGTACAATAGCCGTCTACACGCAGAATTCGGTGTTCATTACACATTACACACGTCAGGAACCGGCGACGGGCCTCCTGATCCTTTACCGCGTCCTTGTTGGAGTTGGCTGGTGTATCATCGTAACACCCATTTTGAGCCAGTGACCCGACTCCCGAGACTTCACAAAACATAAATAATAACAACATCATCAGAATTAAATATATACACTTAAACTAAAAGATTGGTTTATAGTTAGCTAACTTGAGTTGTGTTGAGTAGTCAAGTCTTTTACATCTCTCTTGACACTGAGACACTCTTAGTGTCTTGTTTCGATAAAAACAAAATTAATATTGGCAGTGTAATATTTTTGTCTCTATACCAAACTCTTTGTTCGACTGTAGTTTTTGTGATCACCAATTTGATTGCCATAATTTGTTGTTTATGGCTCTAATACTGCTTGAAGAGATATGAGGAACAGGGTGTAAAGTTCACTCATACTCTTGGAAAAGCGATCCTCCGACCAGATGGATGTCGTATCTGGTGGGCAACTGCCCAACGTTTGATGTTGGGAAGTTGTATACATGCTAGCTGCGCGGTAAACTCTGATTGCGCGATGCAGGATTTGTGTGACGTCAGTGTGATGCGTTGTTCGCATGTAGCGGTGTAGATGCCGCCACATGCTTTATTGCAGCAAAAAGCAGGAAAGAACTCTGACACGAAAATTTTATCAACCGATCTATTCTGTAAAATCTCAGCGTGAAAAGTTAGGTGAAGTGAGCTGTCCACAATGTCAATCCGTGAGATGAAGTGTATAAGTGATAGAAGTGCGCATCTGGTGGAATGACAGCTCACTTCAAACTCGCTCACCTTAGTTTTCACGGTGAATATTTTACAAAATAGACGGGCTAATTTTTATGATTCTACTGATATTCCGTTAGCCATGTTATTTGAATCATCAATTAAGAACAACAATCATAGAAAATAAAAGACCCGTGTCCATAAAAAAAATATAATAGCTACTAAAGCTGCCCTTAGACAAAATCCGCTCTCAGCAAAGGCAATTTGTTCCATAATCTGTTACAATGAGATACCCACAATACGTAGCTGGTGTCAGTGACATGGGTCCTGACACCGTGATAGAATCTAAGGCACCGTTCACGGCCTCAGGCGACGCGACACGCGCGGGTGTCAGGCCGCGTCCTAGTTTAAAGCAATCGTCGCGTTCATATTATGTCGCGTTTTGTTCGGTGATCCGGATGTAACGTTGTAACGTTCCGTTTTTTTTTTACTTATTAATTACATAAAATAATGATTTAAAACAGCAAACACAGCAATATTATCTTTGTTTACTTATTAAACCAAATTGCAGAGGACTATATTTAACGCAATGCGCGTGACCTTGGATCGTCACAGCCGAACTCGTTTGTGTTATTCCCTCGCCCCTGTCTCCTCCCGCGGCAGACCCGTCAGGCTGGAGCCCTGCACTCACGTCTCGCCGATGACAAGGCACACCGTCCTATGCTGGCATGACGGACGCACGTTCGCGTCACTGCTACTCAGCAGCGGCGCGACTTTATGCGTGTGTCCGTCCCACAGCCACGGTTGTCGCCGTTATAACGGTTTTATTTTATTCTTGCTTTTACTAAACTCAGTGTTACACCCATATTGGGTAAGTGTTGAACAATTTCGCTGTTATAGTTCCTTTCTAGATCATATTAGAGCGTGTGCCTATTTGCTAATTGCCCTTATTGATTTAAATTAGTGTGCCCTCTGCTTAAATCTTTAGTATGCAACCTATTTGCCTCTTTTGCGATTTGCATTTTGTTAATTATTGTATTTTGCAATCACTCCAAAAGTGCAAGGCATGTCGCGCTTCTCACACATTGTGATTGTGATAACCACACACCACCATCATAGCGCACTGTACATCTCGCATTGCTTATGCATGAGTGTCACAATCAGCGGAGATAACCATTATGGCCACGTGGTGACACGCTGGACGTTAATGCCAGGGTCCAATATACTCGTACCGGCTCAACTCATCCTAAGTACCTGCTCAACACTGCATAGTTCCGGCTTATTATCATCGCTGAATCTTATCCGGTAACATCAGCGTCATCCAGACGCTGTGAACCGGGCCACCACCTTCCGGCTATTCCGGGTATCAACGGGCTCCGCGCCGGGTACTTATTGTTTGTACCCGCGTGGCCGCGTCGAGCTCGCTTCCACGGGTCTGCCAACCATCACCTTCCATCATCTGCAGTGTGGCGTACCCGCTGCGGTCATCGTCACACCAGGCTGAGCCAGGAGAGTACTGTGCTACTTCCAAGGAAATCAAGGAACTTAAGTAACCGTAGACCTATCTATCCCATTTATACAACTTTATTATTTAATATACCTTTTTCTACGCTGACTAGGTTTCGTGGTATCATTTCTCTCCCCACGATAACCCTTTACGTCACACGGAACGCATGGTCGAGGCGACAGAGGGCGTCTCTGGTTTTCCCTCGGTTATCCGAACAAAAAGTGACATACTCGTAGTAATGTTTTTGACAAATTAAGAACGCGTAAGAAATTTTTCATTTGTTTTCTCCACAATTGCCGTCACAAAACGGGTGTCACTTGAACGTCCTCCTGGCCACGGTGTAATAAGAAATGATTTATGTTTCGCAAATATTCTTAGTTCAGAAATTTTTGTTAAGGATTTCGGGTTTGCTGAGAATTGAGGTCGAATTCCGGATGGGTGCAGAACTTTGGTGACGATTAATGGGAACAGCTGTTGATTGACTTATGGAATATTATAACGTGAATTGAGCCGTTTTTAATTTCTTGGTTGCAAAACGGGTGGAATAAGAAAAGGTACGACGTGACTCTTAAATACGTAAAGCGACACTCACGCGCGTCACTTCTTTCCATCCGTAGTAGCAAGTCACGTCGCGTCGACTTGTGGCGCGATCTAAACAACTTTTTTCATTTGTTTTCTCTGCAGTCGCAAGACGCGTGTCGCTTGAACGTGTAGGCTCGTGGCTACGGGGTAATAGGAAATGATTTATATCTCACAAGGATTCTCATAGTGCAGTTATTTTTGTTAAGGATTTCGATTTTGCTGAGAATTGAGGTCAAATTCCGGTTATGTGCAGAATCTTGGTAATGATTAATGGTGGGAACATCTGTCGATGAAATTATGGAACTGTGTACTGGGCAGTTTTTTCATTCCTTGGGTACTAAACGGATGGGATAAGGAAATGCTGAACATCCCTTGTTCTATTTATTTCTGCATGTAGTATTAATTCTACCTATGTAAGTACTTACTGTTGTTACATGAAGTTTAAACCTATCAATTTAAATAATTACCCGCCTTCTTGCATCTCAGTAGTCGTGTAAAAATGAAATGCTGTCCGCTGGTAAGTGCATTACTTGAGAACGGCTGAACTGATTTGCCTATTTTTTTTTAATTTTAAAGTGATTGAATTTAGATTTTTATGGACTGAAAAAATGGAAAAACAAATCGGTTTTTTCTATGGAATTTTATGTATGAGTTTTTGAAGTTTGGACAGGATAACGTCTGTTGGGTGTTGCTAGTTAATTAATATTTCCTAATCATCATCATAATCCGCCGTGACCTTCCACAACTTTATCTTGGGCCACCAAGATACAGGCTTTGCCTAGTTTCACTTCTACTTTTATACTTTTTTAACTTGCTCATTGTATTTTGTTTTTCTATCTTTGTATGTTACACCTAACTTGTGTGTCAATAAAAAAAATATTTAATTTAATTTATGTTGGAGCGCATTCAGAAAAAATCCTCGCGCCATTCTTACATTAAATTATATGAGGTTTATCCGTTTTACCCACTCGTGTATCCCACTTTGTTTGTCTGACGGGAGCCTACGCTGGTCGCCTACTTGGCAAGGGTGCTTCGTGGAGAGGATAGTAACCCGGGAGTACAAGTATTGCATCGCTTGAGCCCGCGTGTGCCGGACCGCTACGTGTGGAGGCGGCGTAGCCTGCCACTGCTATGGGTGCCTACAGCCAGAACTAACCTGCTTACCAAGGCACCCCTTACCAGAGCTATCCGTACCATTACGTGTTGTCTGAGTTAATTCGCAAAGGTTACTTACTATTTATATTATGCTACAAGCAAAGTAATGCTTAAGATAATAGGTACTATGTTTATTGCAATTAATTATGTTATGTTTTTTTGTGTTTTTAATGGTGTGATAGTTTAATAATGGTGTTAATTTTAATTTTTCTAATTTGTTTATTGTAAGTATATAGTTTAGGTTATTAGTTTAAGCCACTATAAAACAAAAAAAAACATTCATACATATATTAATATTTAAATAAATAAATCAAATACATAAATAAATAAATACACAATAATGCGCAAGCGCGCATCATCGCATCTCTGATAGTAGCTCGATTCAGGGCCAAACCTAACAGGGTTCTAAAAATATGCAATTCACTTCTGTTAGCTACATTTATTTATTGATTTATTAAATAGAACGGCCGAAGCCAATTACACTATTTCAACATATTATGTCACCGTACCGTATTTTATATTATCACTTAGTTTTTAAGTAATATGTTACTAGCTCTTATATATAGACTCATATAAGGGCTAGAAACATAGTCCTTAAGTAAGAATCTCGCGAAATAAAGATTTTGAATTTGAATTGATTACTGTTTAATAGATCGTGGCAGACGGATAAGAATAAAAATAATTTATTTGTAAAGGATGACAATGGGTGGATGGACGGACAGACAGATGGACAGCGGAGCCTTAGTAATAGACTCCCGTTGGCTTTGGGTACAGAACCCTAAAAAATAATATTTTAATGCGTCATAAAATATCAACTCCAAACTGAACGAAAATTTTATTTCCCATTTAACTTTTGTTTAAGTTTTAAGTGATCTAACTTCTGATTAATTCCGATGATTAGATCGAAAATAAATAGGTAACCTTCCAATTAATAAGTAAGTTTTAATAGATTTCGTGTAAAAGCTTTCAGAGGCACGAATAACGTTTACGGACTATTTAAAAAATTGTTTAATGAAAGGTTAAAATATTGTTTGTTCATAGTAATCAAGTAGAAAACTAAAGGAGTGTTTTTCAATAACGTAAAAGGTCAGCCGTTTTATTGGGCCATTTGTTAGGCACGTAGATGCAGAATAGGTACGTAGGTGCAGAAATTTACAAAGAAAATGTTTAGTCTTGAATCAGTGCGTCCTGCCCGTTATGCGGGGCCAAAACGTGGACACTCACAGTACGGCTGGTCCATAAACGCTCACTCGCTGAGCGGCCTTCCAAGCATAGCCTGATCCATAGCTCTCTATGGTTCGGATTTTGCTTGGAATATTTCTGAGTTATAGAATCTGGAACGAGGTAATCCGGCAAATGACCAAAGTTGTCGACATAGCTGACATAATAAGCAAGCTGAAGTGGAAATGGGCCGGCCATATTAGCAGTAGAACCGATGGCCGTTGGGTTAGACGTGTTCTTGAGTGGAGACCACGAATCGGCAAACGTATGGTAGGACTGTGGCGGCATCTATACAGCCACATGCGAACAACGCATCACACTGACGTCACACAAATCCTGCATCGCGCAATCAGAGTTTACCATGCAGCTAGCATATATACAACTTCCCGACAACCCGCCCACCAGATACGACATCCATCTGGTCGGAGGATCCTTCCTTTTCTAAAAGACCATGAGTGAACTTTACATCCTGTTCCTCATATCTCTTCAGGACGTCCTCATGTTAGGTGGAGCGACGATCTCCGCTGGGTGACTGGTAGCAGCTGGTTGAGAGTTGCCGAGAATCGAGCTGAATGACGTGCAATTGCAGAGGCTTATGGATCGAACCCCGTGCTCTGCAATCAAGACTTTTACGAGACAGACATAACTAAATAATCAGAAAATCAAAATCACATAAAGAAGCACTATTAAAGGCTTATATTATCTCATACCCTCCTCCATCACTTTGTTTTGTTTGTGCCAATACGAAACTGTTTCAATGGTTCTGCAGAAGGCTTGACTTTTGAGGTTATTGTAACTTATAAACAAGTTATGTTTGCTGTGGTGGTGGATTGCGCTGTAGAGGGAGTGCGGTGCCATGCGTAGCACTCGTAGTTTTGTCCGAGCAGCCGTAGCAGCCCCGGTCAACTTTAGAAAATAAGATACATCGTAGATACGGTCAACCATAAACTTGAACTACGAATACAGCCCTTAAGACTAAGAAATACAGACGATGTCATAGTCAAACTGTTACTATGAACGAGCAGACCATAAGAAGTGTTGGACCTATTACACTACCCTGAGGCATCCCACATGTGATAAGCTGTTTAAATGATTGTGAAAAGTTATTATCCAAAAGCATTGTCATATTTGACCAAGCCAGTCGCGAAAATTTTGTAAAACATTACTTTTGTTCCCACGGCATCAAGTATTTCCTCTAGAATGCGAACGAAACAGTGTCGAAAGCTTTAGTTTAGATAAATAAAATAAAATTGACTGAGAGTTTTAACAAAATATCATCACGTCTACTTTTCACGAAGGGTTAGGCAGAAGTACACCCACCAGAAATTTAATTGACAAAAATAGATATGATTTTTAGGTTTCTTTACTGGTAACACATAACTTCCGGCGATGACGACAATGACTTATGAATAAAAATATTGCCATAAAATTATCCTGACTTCCATGTAGTGGAGTTTATCCTTAGCTCATTAAGTATTTTGTACTGGAATATTAAACCAAAAAGTATTTGACAATGCTATAGTTGATAACTTGAATAAAACTGTTAAAATCCTCATGTTTTATGTTCATTACGATGGTCCAACAATGAAATAGAATGACATTTTTATAACAAGTAGGATTTTATTTCAATATATACAACACGAAGTTACCAATGGCGTCGGCATTATAAAATAAACGTCAGTTGTTCTGTTGTTTGTTAATAAAATGAACTGAAAAAAAGTTTAAATTATGTAACAAAGCATGATAGCTTGCGTTGAGTGCTGTGCAAAACTCATAAAAAAATTATAAAAGAAAACATGTGAAAAAAAATGTGTTGATGTCATCTGTCTGATAGGAATGTAAATAATAAATAAAAACTTATTATCATATTATTGTTGTTTCATTTTAATTTTTTTCTAATAAGGCACTGTAATTTGTAAGAAAACTAGAACAACGTAGCGAATTCGAATTTCTTTCAAGCGAGAGTGCCCAATTGCCCTAAATTAAATTATTAAAAAAAAAATCGCGGTGCATGATAGTTCGTTAGGGCTCAATCTAGATGTCGCCAGATGCGACTTCAGTTTTTCTTTTTTACTTGAAGTTGACATTCTTCTCCGCTAGGAGTAACAGTGTTCTGTGAGCTGTAGCGACAGCACGGATAAAGCAGTAATATTGGAATCCGTTTTTTGTTGTTCAGACCTACGCTACCTTTACCTATACCTGTGCCTAAAACAAGACACCACAGTTATGAAGCCGTAATATTCAACTTAACCCCCAATTCTGAACTGTTAAATGTACCATTAAACGCAAATGACTAAGGCAGCGATTTAAATTGCAATGTTAAACCTGAAATATAAACCACAAATTCAAGGTTGCTCAGCGTACAATGGAGAGAGCAATACTCGGCGTTTCTCTGGTGGATAGAATTCGCAACGGAGGCATTCGCCAGAGAATTAAAGTCACCGACATTGCACACAGAATCAGCACGCTGAAGTGGAAGTGGGCCGGCCATGTCTGTAGACGGACAGACGTTCGATGGAGCAGACATATGCTAGAGTGGAGACCGCGTTCGGGCAAACTTAGTGTGGGATGCCCTGCGGCACGATGGGTCGATGATTTGAAGAAGGTGGCTGGCAGCAGATGGATGCTAATATAATGACTGCGCCTCTTTTTGTGAACGTCAAATACAAAATAGCCAAGTAACTTGATTGGTTCCAACCTTTTTTTTTTTTTTTTGTTCCCGGGGTGGAAAATCGTCATGGATGTCCTCCGCCCTGGGGCGGGCAGAGAAGTCTGTCAGACTCTTACTGACTAAAAACCACCCCAGTGTTCCATCTCACACCTACGCCGGGGTCGTGGGAACACATAATTCTTCCGCAACCCCGGCTGGTCCGGCCCGCTTACGCCGGCCCCGTCTCGGCGGGGGAGTGAGGTGTACTCCCCCCGCAACGTCTGTGAGCGGCGCACGCGGAACACTACGCGCGCCGCCTTCTCGGGTCCTGATGTTGGGGGGCGACGGATGTCCGTCGCCCCTGGACCCATTTAGGGGGGCCGGAAGAGGGCGTTGTCCGCCCTCCTCCGACGCCCGATGCGTCTGCTGCGGGCCGGGTCGAGAGTCGAAATCTCTCTCTCCCTTTCCGCAGCCTCCTTCTGCGAGATGACCGTTTCGCAAAAAGAGACCACTGCGTCCCAGGACTCTGCGCCGCCGACCATCGCGTTCACGACGGCCGGCAGCGACAGGTCGTTGCCTACTTCGGTGATGAGGGCACGGCGTGGCTCCTCCCAAGCGGCACACTCTGCCAGCGTGTGCCACGCCGTGTCCTCCCGGCAGTCGACGCAGTGGTGACACCGGGCGTCCGGCTCCCTGTTTATGCGACACAGGTACTTCCCGAAGCAACCATGCCCCGAGAGCACCTGCGTCGCCCGAAACGTCAGGGAGCCGTGCCTTCTCCCGAGCCAGCGGTCGAGCACTGGCCGGATCGCCTCGATGGCTTTTATTTTGTATTTATTTGATTTGAATTTTATATGATTACATTTCCGATTAATTTTAAATTTTTATTTAACATTGTCTTGATTAGTTTTATTTAACATTGTATTTATGATTTGATGACATTGTATTTGTTTTTATGTTGTGATTTGCTGTAATTGTAATATGGGAGTACCTGAAATAAAAGTTTTTTTTTTTGGGTTCTAACGGCCGCGACTTACGTATTGCAGATCGTGGGGACCAGCAATTTGTAAGTCGTGGCCGTTACCACTGAGCCACCACTGCAAATTAAACATGACTATTTACACAATTGTTAATAATAAAATAATTTAAAAAGTCTAGTGACCAGGATCAAATACCTCACTATAATAAATACTGGAACAAACGAGGCTACACAATTGAAATACTAACTCCTCAAAAAATAAAATACACACTTTTCCCAGGTCCCTACAAAGTTCAGGAGGGAAATAAAAAACCTTCGTTTACTGTTAATTTTTTGTTCCCTCTTCATTTGCAGAGATGTTTTAAAGAAATTTTTCGTTGCGCTACTGCAGACCCTTGTCGGCTTAATGAGCCACTCCTATTGTGCTTGGGCAGAATTCATCGATATTTCATTTTTATTTAGGACCTAGTTTTTCTTTGAGTTGAGGATTTTGGGTGTTCTTCAAGTTGTTCTGTTTATTTGTGTGAATGAAATAGTGTTTGTTTACTTAGGGCTGCGCTATCCGTCCGTCCGTCCAACCATTAGTTCATCCGTCTGTCACAGGGCAGATCTTTTGAACCGTACAGATCGGACACGTAATAAAAACAAATCAAAGGTAAAAATTAAAAGGGCTGTCTATACAAGAAACGTGGTAAGGAAATATCTATGCGGTGTTAAATATTCTACGGTGGTATAGCGCCCTTCGCGTGCCAGTCCGACTTGTACTTGGTCGCTTTTTTGTGATAAAATATGAAGCTAACGTTGTATTATAAAATGCCATGTAAAACGATATTCTCCAAAAAAAAAAACAATGCTTTCAATTACATTATAACAACGGAGTTCTTAGAATCTACAACTCAAACAATGATGAAAAGTTGTAGGTAATCCTGAAATCCCGAAAATATAAAACCACGGAACCACCTAAAATAGGCTTTACATAATAATTCCAATGGCCCTACTGCTAATCTAAGTTCCAATAAGCTAAATTGTCCTTAAGTACCAAATATGTTAGTTAAGTTTTCACAAGAGGTGGTCGTAATTCACGATAAAGGTTGGCTTAGGGATTAATAAGTAAATTATGAGTTTATTTTGCGAGGTATTTACGGGTATGAGGTTAAATACCTATTGAAGAATGGATTAGCTACACACCTAAGGTAAGTTTGGGATTAGGCTAACTAATTCTGACAGAATGAATATTTTGTGAAGCAGCTCATCACAAAATATTCATCAGAAACCATTCAGGGAAATTAATTGTTTATTACACGCTGTACTGCGTCAATTTGCTGTGTTAAAGCCATTGCCATACAACTGCCAAAGAATGACAGTTGTGTTTCAAATATGCGGACAATTTAAGTTGGCAGTCAGTTAGATATTTAAAAAAGACCTGTCTGTACAAAGCTTACTTTATTATTATTGAATGTATTTTTCAGGTGTGTCAAATGACAAAGAAGCTTGTTAAAATTTGGGCCTGACATCATTATGATGAAAGAAAAGTAATATTTTTGAAGTGATTGAAATAAAATTCGCTACTCAGCTATTTTTAATTTATGAAGTAAAGCAAAAGATAAAAGCATTTTTCGTATTTTTTTATGAAATGTTTTTTTTGCCGTCTGTAGGGCAAATCATATTTGTATTCATTTTCTATTCTGAGCAGATTGCTTGCAACCACGGTACAGGAGAAATTTTTTAATGTTTCAAAATGACGTACAAATTATATTCTTATTTACGATACCAACATAAAACACTGATTTCCATGATATGCAATATGAACTAAAATTCCATTTTCGTTTTACAAGGGCTCGTAATAACAGTCGCACAGGTCGATCGATCAGGTTAAGTAACGCTTGCCGAGGCCAGTTCTTAGATGGGTAACCTTTACATACCGAAACCCCTTCATGCCTTGGCAAGCACGTTAAGCCGTTGGTCCCGGCTGACATTCGTGAAAGTCGTTATATGTCGTCCAAAGCCCATTAGTCTTACCAAGGATTTATCGTGTTACCCAGGACCTTACTGGGTTGTTGAGGATAGGCATGCAAAATATTGTTACTTACCTGCATTAAGTTAGACTGGAAGCTGACCCTATAGTTTGGAGAAGGCTCTGCAGAAGATGATGAAATAAATATTATTGCATTTTTAGTACATGCACATTTAGCACATTGCTTCCCTGATTATACATTAATTTAGAAATTGTATTTTTATAAATACACAGGGTGTCTCGTAAGTCGACGTCAAGCTGAAGTCGGGTAATAGGTCACTTTAGTTAACAGAAAAAAAAATGCAACACTTTTGTTAACTGAAAAAAAAGACCGTCATAGATAGATTTTCCCGCAGACCAAGGCATACTTTACCCCCGACGACGCCACTACCCTCCTCCAGGAGATTAGTAAGGCCACCAGCACACTACATAAGCCCAAAACCCGATCGCCGTCCTACCGTCCTCGCCGCCGAGGCCCGCCGCGACGCCCAAATACACGCCCCTGCCGACCCTTGCTCGAGCCAGCCCGCGCCGCTGAGCCTGTAGCTTTAAATTCGTCCCTAAATCAAAGAAATCCGGATCCAGCTAGTCCCTTGCTGCCCTCTTCCAGCGACGCCCAAAGCCGAGGTTCGTACCCCACAGGGGGTGCCCTTAGCGTTGTCGCTTAGTTTTTAAGTTAGTAAATAAGTTTAAGTCCTGGCTGGAGGCCTTAATTTATTAGGGCAACCACAGGCAAGTCCGTCTAAGCAGACGACAACCGCATAGGTTGACCTGCGAGATTCAATTCCCAAAAAAAAAAAGTTGATTTTCTCGTTTTTTTTTTATAAATGCCCGCAATAATGTAAAATTGTAATTGTAATTTTTCTGTTAACTATTATGACTTGACCTATCACCCTATTCCCGCTTGACGTCGACTTTCGGGAAAACCTATATAGCAATTGCTAGCTGAACTTACAGTAAATACCGAAGCGCGCAACAAACCAACACTTACCAAAAAAAAAACACACACACCCTCCACCAATACACATCCTCTCACCAATATCAGTAATCATTAATCATCTATAGCAGGAAAACGTACTTACAACATAAATTTCGACCAAGCCTCAACTCGTGCGCCGTTCCTGTCAAACTTAAGCCATATTAAGGCAGTAAGTTGTAAGTTTTATACCTCTTCGAACAAGCGACTTGAGTTACGTACGGGTCGAAATGTTGACTGGCTTTACTGCTACTACTAGATAGTTAGTACACAAGTTTTATGTGCAAAAAGATTTTTGCTGAATAATTTTGAGGTCTGTTATTAAAATGTGATTTTGAAGGTATTTTATAAGGTGTCATTTGCTACTCAATCATAAATGATAAATGATTTTGTTTTTGTAAGTAGGTTTGCACAACACTTTTACACGTCAATCATATTTAGAAAATAAAAATAGATGAGATCGGCGTTTCTTAACTGACTACTCTGAGAATAAAGGCCGAAAGAAACTCAGAGGGCGCAGTCTCTTTTAAGGTCCGGACATAATCTTGGTCAGATCATGTGAAGAACATGTAGATTGATGTCTAAATTTGTCTTTTGAGGAAAGAACCAAACAGATTGAGTGAACCTTTCCAGTTAGTGTATGCATTTGTCAGTAATCATGCAGCTCAACACAGAACTTAAGAAGCTCAACGATTAGACGAATAGTACCAAGGAAAGAACATTTGAGTAGGTCGTATAAATTACTCAAAGTGCCAGACCATGATTCAAATAAAATTTAAATAAAATAAAAATGTTTTAGTTTATCGAATGTCAGTAGCTGATGTCTGCTAGTAATAATATTAATAACATTTTTATGTCATTTACCAAACACGGTTACATAAATTCATATAATACTTCACAACTATATTTCCCTGCGGTGCAATGCACTTTCCCTTACAGGAAAAAGAGGGTGCGAAACCGTGATGTTATTTTTACCTGACTTTTGACCGGTTTGTATGTATATATGAATATATGTATGTTGGCTCAGGGGTGGCCGAGATGCGAAACGTCGGGTCTTCTTCACGATCCGACACATTTTTAGTGTGGGCACTTTAGTGGGTACTCGAACGAAACGATAATTCGAACTAAAAATAACTTTAATACACTGGCTAACGAAATAAACACGTACAAACAGACACGTGCGTTGGTACTGAGCGTTTGCCAAGACTGTCCAAACTCGACCGTATTCTGTTGACTGTCGCAACACTCGGTCTCTCCGTCAGTCCTCACTGCATCCCCTCCACCGACGATCACATGATCATTCGTTTATGAATCAAATTGTTAGATGGCGCTGTCTGCTGTAGTGTGGCGCCAACCATCCACGACATGTATGTATGTTCATATGTGTCCTCATAACTTCTAAACTACTTATCATAATTTGTCACATGAGGTACTGTTGGAAGCGTCTTGATCGTCCACTGCTTATAGGCTTTAATTTGTCACATTAAATTGAATATGGCGCCCTCTACGACGTAGAGGACGTAAAGCCATGAAATGTATGATGTCTTGTTGGGTATAAAATAATTTAAATTAAAAGTAAGTTAAATAAGTAAAACGCACAGGTTCAGTGCAAAAATGGTCAGTGTATATTATTATTATTATATTCTTTATTTACGGACAACATTGATCCAGCGTGTTAGTGACAATAATATAACTTAATACTAGTGTTAGTAGTTACATTACAAGACAAAAATACAGAAACAACTAGTATTGTGAAAAGAACATCCCCACATTAAAGTTTAGTGATTGTCCTTCTCACAAAACTTTTAATAATCGGAGAGTCGACACTCTCCGCCATAGTTTTTAGAATGCTGTTGCCACTCGCCCGCAACCTTGACAACAGCGATGCGGTTTTCTTGCGAATGACGGCGTGGAATCCGTCAGTTCGGTTTAGCGCAAACATATTAGACGCGCTGCACCACCTTGGCAGTCCCAACAGCATCCTAAAAATATTATTATATTGCACGCGTAGGTCATCCAGCGCTCTTTTGGTATAGTTGACCCAAAGATTCCCCGTGTAAAAGCTCTGGCAATATGCCTTAAAAAGCGTAATTTTCACTAGCTTGCTACACCGATGGAATCTTCGGGCCAACATGTTACCGCGGACCGCCAATGCCCTACGCTCCCTTTCAATATCAACATTGTCCTTAAGGTCGTCAGTGAGAAAATGCCCTAGATATTTAAATTTTGTCACTCTTTTGACGCTCAAGCCGTTTAGGGTAATATCAGGTATATTATCTGGGCATTCACCGCCGGCCTTAAAGACAATGTATTCGCACTTTTTTACATTATAAACAATTCCGTGTGAGGCAGCATACGCCTGACAGACCCTCAGCATTTCATTCACGGCACCTGCCGTCGACGCCAGCAACGCCATGTCGTCAGTGTAGCTGATATTATTTGTTTTCACACCGTGGACGCTACATCCGACCCGCATATTGCTGAGGTCCACGATTAGGCCATCGACATATGTGCTAAATAGCCTAGGAGATGTCAAACCACCGTGCCTCACACCGCATTCTAACCTATATGATTTGGAAAGTGCATTGGACCACTTCACAACATTTTCTTGGTTCCCATACCAATATTGCAGGATCCTGAGGATTCCCGTCGGTACACCCCTATCCCCAAGCTCTCTCCAGAGTACATCATAATTTACCATATCAAAGGCTCTGGAGAGATTCAGAAAACAGGCATATACCGGCGTTTTACGATCGGTGTAATACTGGACCGTATGTTTGAGACTTACTACGGCGCTTTCCGTTGACAGTCCTGGTTGAAACCCGAACTGTGAGTCATGCACGGATAGATATTCTTTCAAGTAAGAATCAATCATACCGTCCAGCACTTTTGCCAATGTGGTTGCGAGAGATATAGGTCGATAGTTTGACTTATCCGAACTGTCTCCGGTCCTATTCTTAATTATGGGAACCACCAATGTTTTCATTAGCTCTGCCGGCAAGTGAGAATGACTGAGGCACATGGTATAAAACAACGACAAAACCCTTGGTAGATGAACCCCAGCAAATTTTAAATGCTCAATACTTAGCCCGTCATGTCCGGGAGATTTACCTCTATTCATATTATTTATTACAGCTGCAACTTGCTTGGCCGTGGTCGCATGCCATTATAATTTTTTAGGTGTTCATGGTATACAGGCATTGCGACCACGGCTTTACTCTGACCATTTTTGTACTTATGTCTTGATATTTTGAATACATTTGATATTTCAGTCTGAAGTATTTTTTTGAACCTATTATACTTATTTTTCTAGCGATATACACTGGGCTACATTTTTTATTGATCTCAGTAATAAAATAATGGTCACAAAGTACTCTATAGAAAATCAAAGACGACTTCGACTCAAGAGTTTAAATGGTATTTAACATTCGAAATCAAACCGGGACAACGGAAAGGCAAGGTGGTTGATTCAGAAATACTTACTTTGGTTCAAAGATTTTGAATTTCAAAGTTTTTGATTGTTTGTTTAACAACATAAACAAGACGGATTGGAAAGTTTGAAGAGCTTATTATATGCTATACAAATACTGTATCGTTTATTTTTCTTTTTGTATTTACAAAAGTCAAAGAGGCGTTTTAATTTTCTCGGCGAATGCTTTTTCTGATATCAAAACTAATTAGCGTTAACTTTGTGACCTTGATGTTTAATAAGGTTATTTCGTGGAGCCTGACCTCTTTATTTGATGGAAATTAATTTCCTTTTATTCATAAAAATTCTGGTGTCCTTGTCAATTTCAGGTCAATGAACTATATGAGCAATGCAAGGCCATGAAACATTGACTTTCTTCAGAAATTATTATTATTGAAGTAAGCTGGTGAAAATGTCAGGATATTTGTTTCTCACTCTTTCATAACGGTTAATCCATTTAGATGAAAACTAGTTACGAGACAGGTCATATCTTGGAGTCTAACCTAAATTTCTTGCTATACAGATATATTTTTTTGGATTGTTTTCTATTATTTTGTGCTGTACTCTGGACGCTCTTAACGTGTACGGTTTTTGTACATTGTTCTAACCTCTCACCAAAACACAAAATTAATTATATAACTAATATATTTGTAAAAACATTTTTTTTAAATAGTGTCCATAGAGGTTCTTACCCGTTCTTCTCCATAGGTACCTACTACGCTTTGGAATGGGCAACTCCTTGAAAATTCAAAAGTGCCTGTAAAGAGTTTAATTTAAATAAATGCTTTGAGTTATAGTTAAGTTTGAGTTTGAGGTATATCAAGAACTTTCTGTAGAATGGGAATGAAAGAGCTAGTCAACTATGAACATCATATCCGAGATTCGAAAGTATTTGGATATTCTAAACTTGTTTTTTAAAGGTTGCTGTATGAAAAATGTTCGACAGAATGTACGTCCTTATGTTTTCCTGTTTGCTGACGCCGGATAGTTAATAAAATCCCCAGGTTTCGCACAACATAGCGAAAGTATTTTAATGTATATTACCAATAAAGGCTTGGTTTTAGCTAGAGATTTATTAGACGATATCGTGGATTGTTGATCATTAAATTATTTAAAAATATACTTTGGTCTTGTATGAATAGTGTTGGGACCTGAAGTTTTAGAAACCCGATTCCAAAGCCTTATGAAGTGGATTTATAATCCAACAGCTAATATTCATGTTACTATTCAGTATCATTGTGCATATGTCTAGATTTTTAGCATCTAATAAATTTTCAAAAGTGGCAAAGGAAGAGATCGTAAAAATCAAGAAACCATAAAAATCTAAGAGGGCACTTTGTATCTTCATAAGTTAGCTGGTGTACCATTAGGTTTTATAAATTGTTTAATAGGTAAATATTTCAAAGTATAAAACATGAAAGAAAAAAACTTAGGTACGGGAAACAAACTCAACATAAAAATAAACATATTGAAAAAAATATTCATAGAGAGAAGGCATGTTTCTAATTTTAATAAAGTAGTGGGTTTACCTTATTACGCGCACGTATGGGAATGGCGCGAGGAGGCAAAACGCCGGGGTGTAACTCCGCTGCCGCGAGAAATCACGGTGCAGCGGACAGAGCTCCGGCGGGATCTCATGGCGACATGAAGGGTGCGATTGTCGCAGTCCCCTCTTCGAGGAGTGGTTGGAGAGGCTCCACGGCGTCCTCACCTTCCGCCTGAAACAGGTCTTCACCGGACACGGTCAAACTCAAACTCAAAGCATTTATTTCAAATAAACCAATTACAGGCACTTCTGAATTGTCAAGGGGTCGGTCAGTCAGAAATATGAAGCTAGTTGCCCATTCCAAAGCTAAAGTAGGTACCTATGGAGAAGAACGGGTAAGAAACTCCATGGACACTCTTTTAAATAATATGGATACAGAAAAATTTGTTACATCAGTCTTGTTGAAATTATACATGTGAGAACGATGTAGAAAGACCCGTAATAAAAACATAAAAAATCGGAAATAAAAATAAAAATATGCCGTGGCTGCCAAGAGATGACCAGTCCCCACTGACGGCGCCCGTTCACGGACATGACGTATGGATCAGCACTATTCAGCTCAACCATTTTGAAGGGAACTTAATGATCCAAGACACACGCCACCACCAGCGAGACATTTGAGTGAGCGTGACATACTCTCAGCCGCCAGGGCACATTCAAGTCAATGACAGACGTGCCCAGTATAGGGTAGCTTTATAGTAGGTACTACATAGTGCTCACACGTGTGCTTTGCAATTATGCAATACTAAAAGATTGAATTTATACACTGCAAAGATAGTTTTTACAATCTTCAGCAGCTCCAAAAATATTTCCGTATGCTAATCAATTGTTTAGGCGCCCTTGTGAAGCAGAACCAGCGTTGAGCCAAGCATTTTTGTCAGCGATGTAATCCTCCAACTTATAATATGCTTGGCTGCATAGTGTGCGTTTGATACAAGTTTTGAACTTCGTTTCATTCAGTTGGAGTATGTGGGGAGGTATTTTATTATAACATTTTAAACAGTACCCCATGAAGGATGAATCTACTTTAGCCAGCCTGAAACCCGGTTGAACCAATTGGTCCCTATTTCTAGTCCCATAGTTGTGTCTTTCACCTCTTTTACTAAAAAGATTTAAGTTTTTGTTGACGGTTGTTTCGGGAGGTTCCTGTTTCGAATAAGGCGGGAGGAAACGCCCGGGTGTCACCATTGTGTGGATCGCCTGGAGGACACTGTGGATCATACGGTGGAGGTCTGCCCAGCTTGGGCGGAGCACCACAGTGTCCTCGCGGAAGCGATAGGCAGCGGCGATCTCTCGCGTCTGGCCCTGGTCCAGGCCATGGTACGGAGCGAGAGGGAATGGAAAGCCGTCACCTCCTTCTGCGAAGCAGTAATGCTCGCGAAGGAGGACGCGGAGCGCGTGAGGGAGAGAGTCTTGCGCCCTCACGCCCCTAGTCGCCGCAGGAGACGCCCTGGGCGTCGGGAATCGCAATCAGATTCCCGGCCACCATAGGCGTGGGCTTGCGGACGGCGAGCAATGGGTAGCTCGCCGTCCGGCAGGGACCAGGCGCGGGTCGACGGCGCGTCGTGTTCCACGCGCGCCTCAAAGAGATGTCAGCACAAAATGACGGGGTCTGATAGGGCCAACGCCTCAGGGTCGCGGGTAATTCGATAGAGATTACCGTGGCCCTGGCACAGGCAACTGAAGGAACACGGGTGGGTTTTAGTCAGTAAAAGTCTGACACGCCCTCCCGCTCCACCCAGAGCGGGAGAAGTCATTTTATGATTTCCCACCAAAAAAAAAAAAAAAAAAAAAGGTTCTCCTCATTAAAGGCTCCCACAAAACCGTGTGTCGCCACAGCGCGACATAAATGCACCGCTCGTCGCGGGACACGGGGTGCCTTTGTGTCGCGCTGTGGCGTCGCGTCAGTCTGTTAGAGACATAACACGTTCAACGCGGAAAGTTTCTGACGGAGTTTGCTTGTTTGTGCGTTACGATCGCTGTATATACCCTACCAGAGTTTCCTGATATGCTATACGGCCCGTACCACTATCAACTTTTGAAATCCCCTTTCTCCATGAAGAAACTGAATTTAGATATGGTTCTTTCTAGAATACGTGGACAGCATATTCCTCTATATAAATTTGAAGTCGCCTGTAAATCCCTCAAGAAACTTGTTAGTTGTGACCCCCTAAAAATATAATCCGTGCCGCGCACATTGATCTCCACTTCACGGGGTTGTTTGTAAAACAAATAAACATATTTTCTTTCTTTGTCAATATTTACAAAGCAAGAAAATATATTTATTTGTTTGCTTAGTAGTATATGTCTATTTGGATAGAATGTGTTGTTACTACTTATAAAAATCTCCTTTACATCACGATGTATTTTATTTATTACAGATGTTGAATAACGCATTCAAATCCATTTTGCATATTTAGGATAGGCTTCAATATAAATGAAAACAAAACCATTATATTTTATTTCTTCCACACAGATTAGGTAGATTAAAAACTGAACAAATATTTTTATTGAACTTTAAAATAGAGTGATTACACAAGGACTCAATGAAATGACTTACTAACTATACAAATAAATATAAAAACAAAAGGGATACTTAGGCGTCGAAGTACTCGTCCGCATCGCTGTCATCCGGAAATGTGGTCAGAAGAAGCATTACCGCGTTGAATGGCAATGCTTATTCTTTGGACAAAGAACAATCTTGCAGAAATTTGCTCAAAAAGGAGACGCGCACTCGGGCCCCAAACGGCTCAAAACTGTAGTTACCCCATAAGGTTACAGTATTTGCGCCGCTTGAGGGTCTCAGCAACTGCAGCAGCAGCGCCAGCACAGCCTGCTGTGCTAGGAACATGAGATAGCGCAAGGGTATCGACACAGGTTGCATCCCACACCAGAGGCCTATCCGCATTCCAAGGCAACAACGTCATACCGTGCGGTCTCTTCCCATCGTCACGTACCAAGTTTAAATAAACTAAACCAAAATCCGACTGTCTTCTCAGAACAAAAAACACAATAAAGAGTATCTACTCCATATAGATAATAGTATCCACGACATAATGAAAACACGGCACGTTTACGGCTTTTTCGGTTATTCTTACTTGTTTTTTATTGCGCAGGTAAAACTAAAAGACACGCGTGCGCACATCACTACAAACCAGTGAGTGATGAGTTTCGCATACACAACATAGTGCGGAAGGGGGTGGTGCATATGGGGTATATTCTTGCCATATAGCATCGAATTGAAACAAAATTATATATTGATGCGGTACGACCTAAATACTTCCCGTATTTTGTTAGAGTAAAAGTTGCGATACTTAAAATATATCTATTCCTTTCCTACTCGCAGGAGAACATTGATAACTGTTCTGCGCACAGCGAAACAGACAACGATTTCGAGCACCGCACTGAGATGAAAGATCATGCATGTCGCATACTACCCGTAACTCACTGAACCTGCTAATAACAAAAACTTTAGTAATTGAAGAAAATGACTTCAAGCCAGTAAAAAGTATATAAAAACTTACAAACGTTACCCGGGAAGTTTTCTTTGAGTTTACCATGCATTCATTACTTTGAAAGTTTAGACATATTTTGTGTAGCAATTTTGCTCTTTGCATACGTTTTTTAAAACTTCGACTCTTATTCCATACGTAAGTTTACTGGTGGATAGAAAGACAAAATTTTGATGCTGAGATTATAATACACAAGATAAAATAGGTTGCATTTCATCAAAAGTTTTCGTTGTTGCCAAGGAAATCAAATTCTTCTTTCGTATCAGCAAGAATTATAAAGTAATCACTCTTTCCTTGATAAAAAACTTGATAATATTGGGCAGCCAGTAAGCTGACTACCTTGGCAACACTGGGCGTATATTTAACATTCATTTTTATTATTATTGTAAATATATAATAAAAGAATATATTTTAACTCTTGATTACAGTAAAACGGAAGACGTATTAAAATCGCAAGATACATGACCACTCTATACAAACACACCCACCCAAACACACTTACACAAGCACTCACCATACTTTTTTACGAACAGAATTGTTCCTCACCAAAACTTTTAACAAAAAAATAAACAACTAAAAAGGAAGTCGGTGTCAAAAAAACGAAAATTTTAAACCAAAGAACCCGGCTTCCGAAATTTAAGTTATTTCCACTTCGTCGTGTTTTGTTTGAAGTCGTTGTTTTTTACACTTTTTGTTGAGGTTGCTTTCTATGTAAATAAAAGTGACTGGAAGTTATTATAACATCATCTATATACGCTAAGTGGAAAAATACGTTATAAAGAAGCTAATTCGCTATTCTAGTTCTATTTTTGACCTCAATTTTGACAAAAGTAATTCAACCTTATATCAAAAATCTTTCACACAAACAAATTCAAACCAATCACCCGCCACCCGTTCATACATTCAAATACCCGAAACACGTAGCTCCACGCAAGCATTCACAAGTTGACACTATAAATCATTAATGGGGCAAGTTTGCACAACTATTTAATAAATTACCTACCCACCGTAGGGTCAGTTTGTAACAGTCAGAGACAGCTACACGTCTTTGGGAAACAATTAGTAAATATTACAAGTTTACGTTTGACCCCTAATTTACATGGGGTGATTGAATAGGAGGGTGGATTTTGGTACGGAACTCTGCGTTTTGAAATACTAAAGAAAAATATAAATTTTGTCATAAAAGGTGAAGTAGATATCTGACATAATTATGGCAAATAATTTAATTTAATGTTTTGTACTGTTAACATTATATGGAATCAAGTTCTTCTAACTGAACAGACAGCTGTGCTGATGGGGAGTTTCTTGTGCCACTTCTTCATCCCAGCTTAAGTACGATAAATTGGTGAAAGGCGTTCGTTTTGGGAAACGCTCTGTAATTCTTAAGTTTTTTTGTTTGTCTGGATTTAGCAACTTCATCAAGGAAATATTACATGGAGCCTATTTAACTTGATGATTTTATAGAGATCGAGTTTATGGGGGGGGGTTATGGAAAAATGGGAGATTATTGAACAGTACCTATTAGTCACTTTGATTTACTATTTCAGTCTACCTGCCTATTTATGAAATCCATCATATGGTACCGTTTTCTATAAATTTAATCGATAACGCTTCTTTCGTGTATGGGTCTACTGACTTATCATTATTGACATTATTTGCATGATAATAGTGGAACTTTCTTGTGAAAATGATTGAGGTGAAGAAGGAACAGGGTCAACTGCAAGCGCAACTTAACTGTGCTACAGCATGTCGATTCTGTACAAATCTCACCGTGAAGACTTGCGTGGAGTGAGCTGTCAGTGTCATCCCGGCTCGGTCAATTCCTAGTTTCAGTGGCACTGACCGCTCACTTCACCTGAGTTTTCACGGTGAGATGGTTACAAAATAGCACTACAGGTCATCATGGTTGGCAGCAAACAAAGTCAAAGTGAGAGCAGTGGTGGCCCAGTGGTAGCGGCCGCGACTTACGAGTCGTAGGTCGTAGGTTCGAGCCCAGACAGGCACTTTACTTTGTGTAACTTCTTTCATCACCACTGCTCTCAAAACGGTGAAGGAAAACATAGTGAGGATACCGGCATTTCTTAGAACCATAAATTCGAAAACATGTGACATCTACCAACCCGCACTGGGCCCGCGTGGTGGATTAAGGCCCTCTCACAGAGATGACTACTGTGTCCCAGCAGTGGGAACATACTAGGCTGGTTATGCATTATGGAAAGTCAAAATAAATCTGTAAAAGATATTCGACGCTTTCGTTTCCTAATTAAACCACAACCCACAACGGCTACGCCCCAAAAATTAACGCGTACATTTTCACCTTCCCAACCCTTTTAAGTCCACCACGTTAAATATCGATCCGTCACGCCTGACGTCGACTTAATTATTTTCTCAGGTAAAACTCACTCAATAGGTAATTGTTTATTGTTTCCCTTATTTTTATAAAGTAAGTAAATATCACTTTTTTTGATCGACACAGGCTTGATTCAATTGGTTTTGTGGCGCGTCAATGAGGTTACTGTTTTTATTTTTTCACAGATTTTTAGGATGGTGACTGACAAAAGCTGGACAGTAAGAATTTCAAATGCACTCATTTCGATGTTTTCATGTCAATGTTTGTCAAAATAGGTCATGGGTGCTGTGATGTTTCAAGCAATTTTGAACTATTTGCGTCACAATTTATTACCTACTGTGTCCTTGAACTGCCTTTTGCTTTAATTAAATGGCCCTGGAACGGGTTATAGAACCGGCACTCACTTGTCAGTCAGTGTATGTATGGTGAATCATTTTATAATGTTCTGTGGATCTGTACGCTGGAATCAGTAGCAATAGGAAAGTACGTGAGTACGTTAAGTATTAGAGAGAGTAGTAGTGACCCAGTGGTAAGGCCGCGACTTACGAGTTGTAGGTCGTAGGTTCGAATCTAGAGAGGAGCTTTCCTTTGTGTTCATTATTTTATCACAACTGCTCTCAAAACGGCAAAGGAAAACATCGTGAGGAAACCGGCATGTCCTAGAACCAAAAATTCGAAGTCATGTGACATTTGCCAACCCGCACTTTTCCTGCGTAGTGTATAATGGCCCACTCCCTCTCACCGAGAGAAGGCCCAGCAGTGGGAACAGTTGGTTATGCTAAGTATACGAAAGTATAAAAGCTTACAAGAATATAGATGATTGCTGTTAAGAGTCTAATCTAGCCAACGAATGTATTTATTAAATCGGCAGGAAAAACCCTTTCCGTCCTGTCTCAAAAACTCACCCTGCACACCTACAACTTCAATAACTGTTTCGCCCACGACAACGAAACTCCAATAATATCTCGACCGTCAAAAAAACTGCGGAAAACAGCAAAAATGTCCATAAAATGTTCCAAGACGTAACGTAGCAAGCTGTCGGTTTTGACAAATGGACAGAATCTTCAAGACCATTGCAAAATGTCCGGGAACGTGTCGGATTTGCGGAAAAAATTGGTCCTTACTTGTTAGTGAACCATTCTGTTGTTAGTGTTGGAGGGATGAAAGAAAAAAGATGTTGCTTGTTATTTTTTGGATTTTATCTTTTGTGGGCAATCAAAATGTGAGACCTAATCCACTGTATTATATATTATTAGTATACTACTTAAGAGTGTTATAAGGAACTTTATATATATAGGAAGGTTATAAACGGACGCTCGTTTGACCCGTTTCAACGTGAAAGAATAACAAACAAACAAATATATCATCGGGCACAGTCCCTAATTTTTATCTTTATAACAGAATTCACAGAAATAGACAAAGAAGTCTTTTAAATTTTTATCGAGAAGACTGTTTTTTTCTACTCCATTTCCTTGAATACTTACTTATCTCGTAAAACCAGTTCGCGATTAAGCGATTCAACATGAACTACCCACAAACAAAGATTAATACACTGAACTACTTGACAAAAGTCACATCACATCGTTTTCTTTGAAGACAATATGAATAGCTACATACACAGATAGAGCGGTGACGTTGACAAACGTCGATACGTTTGTTGTCACACGTCAATAAGTAGACCCTTTAAGTAAACTCGGGGTAAAGTTGTGGCATTAGGACCACTTTTTTTTTTATAAACATGACGCGTCCTATAAATGACTTAGCTTAGGTATAATAAATATTAATTACGTAATAAATAAAAATAACAATAAGTAAATAAAACAAAAATAAATAATTTAAAAAATAAATGTTTTTTACAATGTTACTAATTAAATAAATGTAAACAAATTATAAAACAATAATAATAATTCTTAAATTCAATTATGTATTTGTCGGCGTGATCTATGTAAACGACAAGTGCAGCGGGCTGAGTTACGCTGTGCAAAGTGGCACATTCACCTCCCCACTCTCCCCACTACTCAGGCCACTTTATGTAAGCAAGTGCGCAGCGTTGGAAGGGATCATTCTTGTGGCAGGCTGTACGTATGAATTACTAGAAGTTGTCACTTATCATTTTCCAACGGCTACTTCTGTCAGATTCTATCGAAAATCATGGTGAGGCGAACTGAACGTGGACCAGGTTCCATAGTATCAACGAGACAGATAATTTAAAATCGTGCAGTTTGATAACAATGGGGTGAAACAACAACTCAGATGTGATGCTCGTGAGTGTGCAAGATAGTAAGACCTCGTCAAAAGCTCTCACATCAGTTTGAGCGGAGCAACGTTATAATATGTTAAATATGAAAAACGCGGGTATACGTTATGTTAAATCACGTCAACAACCGTGGCTTGTGCCAATTCCTTGAAGCTACGTCACCGCGCAGTATTACTATAAACTTTGAAATTGCTAGCGCTACTCCACGTCAGATTTATCGTCACACACATACATTCACACATAGCCCACACATACATTCTTGTTCGACGTGTGTTAACGGTTGTGTCACATTTCATATGATGTTTTCTTGTATGAAAAGCAGAACGTCACTAATCGTCATTTATTTTGTATGGGAAAATAGTGCACCGCTCAACGAAAATTTGAATACCCGGATGCTCCGCTCAAAGTGGTTAAGATTTGGTTCAGATCTTCCGACACTTCTAGATCTTTCCTAACGCAAAATAAAATTACACGAACATCTCAAAACAATCCATAAAAAAATAAGAAGAAACCCAATTTCTTACTATAGAATATAATCTGTTTTCAATTACCTACCTCTTGGGATCTAACTCTTCTATATTGACGGGAGCCCCAGTGTCCGCGTAGGCCCAACTCCCTAGGGCCCTCTCAGTATTATCATTATTCCCTCCGAGGCGACTTCGGCGACATTTTCACGAGTGACACAGAAAGTATTTGCTATACTGTCTCGCCTTTAGGATATTTTTTTAAGGATTTTTGTTTTACATGATTGTATTCTTTACATTTAGTACTTTTCGGTTTTTTTTTTTTGTATATTTCCACCACCTAGAAGGTTGTCGGTTGCTTAACCGGGCGTGCCTGTGATTACCCTAATAAATAGGGCGTCCAGCCAGTGCTTAAAAACATAAAAACTAAGCGACTACATGTTAAGGGCACCCCCTGTGGGGTACGGAATTCGGCTTAGGGCGTCGCTGGAAGAGGGCAGCAAAGGGACAAGTTGGATCAGAATGATTGTTATTTAGGGCGCCAGTCCGCTCAAGCAAACGACAACCTCATAGGTTGACCTGCGAGATGCCATTCCCAATTTTTCTTTTATTTAAGGACGAATTTAAAGCTACAGGCTCAGGGGCGCGGGCTGGTTCGAGCAAGGGTTGGGGCGGGCGGGAATTGGGGCGTCGCGGTGGGCCTCGACGGCGTGGACGGTAGGACGGCGATCGGGTTTTGTGCTTGTACGAGTATATTGTGCTGGTGGTCTTAGTACTCTCCTGAAGGATGGTAATGGCGTCGTTGGGAATGGTTAAAGTATGCCTTACACGGCGAATACTACTTATGCGGGAGGCAGTATGGCGTGCGGCCGCTGCAATCAGGGTGTTTTGTGCCACATTCGAAGAAACGCTTTGATAGGCGTTTCATGAACTGGTTTATGGTGGGCATTTTAAAGTCTACGAGAATGTCTACATATCGGACATAGCAGGGGGACTCCCGTGACCTTTCTCAGGAAACGGTTATGGAGGGGCTGCATCTTATTGAGAAGTCGTGGGTTAGCATGCGCAAATAAAACGCAGGCGTAGGTCATGGATTTGACGGCTATCTGCGGTACCGTAAATTTCACTCAAGTGACAGTTAGCAACAAGCTGTCAATATAAAGTGAAGCCTACCAAAAATTTTAGGGTATAGACACACCCTGACAGAGACTTAGTGAGTAGCTTAAAAGGAAAACTGTACCCCAGATTCGACTAGGAGATCCCCCAAGGCCGGTTAGCTCTTGGACCCGTCCAATTAACTGCCTTTCCTTGAAGGGGTTTGGCGGGTGTGATTGGGACAACACCCCACTCAGCTTCATTGGCACCGTATGATTTCAACCGAGGACCACGATCTCGAACGACCTGCAATAAAAAGTTTGTATTACATAGTATTTCTCGAAAAAAATATGAAAAACAAAGTTAATTCTGCGGTTGTAACCGAAAGTATCCCATAGTCACTTATCATATCTTTATCATTTTGGCTAAGTGATCCTACAATACCCCACCCACACGTTCATGTGCTTTTTTTATTTAGAGTATCGAAGGAAGAATGCAACTTTAAATTAAAAATGAGAAAATTGGGTGGACGGTCAGCACTAAGTGTGGATTTCACCAATCAAACTGAACGCGATCGCGTGTCATTATTTTGTGTGGAATATTGACACTAACAGCTCATAAATGCGTTTACGATGTGCTGAACGAGTTTAGTAACTTTGGTGAAATCGGCACTTAGTGGCGACCGATAAAACCGAACCCGTTTATGTGCTGATTGCGTTCAATTTCATTGGTGAAATCCACTCTAAGTAGTATTATTTTTGTCAAGATTTGATCGTGTGTTCTAAGAAGTTGAGGTATGAAAAATGGTAAAAGTAAGATTGTAGAGAGGATGAAAATGTCTCTATTTTTGCCTTTTGCATATTTTCATTAAGAGTGTATGTTGTTATTGTAGATACATATTTTCAGCGAATTTATGTTGCCTACCTTTTGGATAGATGTAGTAATACTTATTTTATATAACTCGCAGTAGACTGACGTGGTTTGACCCACCACACCATATAGAAGAAAAGAAAGAAAAGAACGTTTATTTATGGTAAACATGACGCAGTGATCGAGCACAAACACCAAAGAGAACAAATCGGGGGAAAATATGCGTCACATCCACGCAAAACGGCCATCGCTCAGCTTAATGCTACGACCCTATGCGAGACAGAGCCCCAGCGCTGGTTTTCAGCGACAGCGGGCGTTGAATGACGTCGACCAGTGTAGCAAACGCTAAGATGAAAATAAAAAATAAAAATACATACACATAATAACTGGATAAGTGTTCAACAAAATAAAATAAACAATATTTATAAAAATGGTAACATTCCGGGCATTGAAAGCTCACGCGCCGTTAGCCTTTGATAATCTGCCGCGCAGCTGTCATTTAAAATAGGTTTGACGTTTTGACATACTGTGATATAACAAAAGACATTTGCCATCAAATTATAGTTTATAATAATAGCAATTTTTTTATTTTTATAAATTCGAATGCTGAAAATTGATGTAAGATGTTTTGACATACTATGATATAACAAAAGACATTTGCCATCAAATTATAGTTTTCAATAATAGCGATTTTTTTATTTTTATAAATTCGAATGCTGAAAATTGATGTAAGATCCTGAATTCCATGACGTCATTCTCAACATCAGATAGAACCTATGCAAAGTTTACACACAAGACATCCTTTTTCCAAAGCAAGTATTATTTATTATTATGATTCCGATATCAGTGTTTTACTAAGAGCTCTATTACTTCAAAACACTTAGGAAGGAACTTCAAAATGATCACCCAACAATAATAAAATAGTAACAGCCATTTATTTAGGAGCCGGCTATAAAGGCTGTCATACAAAGAATTAAGATTTTCCTGCTCTCACGGACTTTGAGAGAAAAATATAACTAGTCACAGGGTGTCCGGACTTCTAGTTTACTTTTTACAGGGCTTATGACTGGGGTAGAAGAGCGGGACCATTTTATTTTATTGTTAAAATGTTGCAAAATTGATTTATATCGTTATGGTTTGTGTTATTTTGAATACAAAGACAGGTCTGCCTCACTCAAATTTTATTGTTAAACGTTAGTCTTAGTAACTAAAGACAACAAAATAAGATTGGACAACAAATCACTGCTCTGTATGCTTACACGCAAATCTACCGAACAGATTTTGATGATTTTTTTCACGAGGTACTTTTCATCTCAAATAATTAGAGAGCCGTATTGTACCATAACCACTTACTGCCGCCTTCAGAGTCGTGACTAAAACTGCTCAAACAACTGGTAACAAAGTGAGGAGTTAGCTACTTAACTATCGCCTCCTCAAATAAATCCTTACTCCTCTGATGAACCTACCTTTACAAAAGTTTCCCTCAATTAATCGAAGTCTGCAATTTGAGACCATTCATCCTTCTGAGCGCCACTCATTAGCTGCACCTTGATTTAAGAGCGGAAAAGGGGTTAGCAAAGTTCCTCGTTTCTATCTTTAGTTGTCTATTTGAAGTTTCTTGCAATAGGAAGGGAATTACTCCGCATTTACGAGGGTTGAAGTAACTTTTTATAGAATTAGCTGTTGCCGGTATTGCTTGTTATTTTTTTCGCATTATTAACAGGCTTTTATTGAAATAACGTAGTAGTTTATGTACTGATCGCGTTCGGTTTCATTGATGAAATTCACCCTAAGACATTGTGACTTATAACATCGCCATGGATAAGTCTATGAAGGTATTATAATTGCAATTTAAATAAATAAATACATTATAACTGAAAACCCGGAAAGAGGCCATTGTACTCATCATTCGGATCATTTTAACATAATACGGCACTAAACCTGAAATCAAGAGGGCAATTCGCGCGATCTATGAAATGGGTCCTCGCGAATCTTTTAGAAACAAATTCAAAGAAATTGATATGGTAACTCTGCCTTCTCTATATATCTTAGAAAGTATTTTGTATGTTCGAAAAAACTTAGGACTTTTTAGAATAAGAAGCGATTTCCATAATATAAATACACGTAGTAAAAATGAAATCGTTATACCCAAATTTAGATGAACTAAAACAAGCAAATCATTTTTGATAAACAGTATCCGCTTTTATAACAAGTTGCCAAAGTCGGTTACAGAACTTAGCGATGGAAAGTTCAAAACCCACATCAAACGTGTCCTTAACAAAAAAGCGTACTATAAGATTAAAGACTACGTCGAAGACAAGAAAGTTTGGCAATAATTCCCTCTGAACATGTGGCTTCCCTGGTACCTCATAAACGGCATCACTATGTAAATTTCTAATAACTGCTCCCAAATAATGGTGTTTAATTTTTATTTTTTATTATTAGATATTGACTTATAAATAACTCTGACATAATATTTTCATTATTTGACATTATATACCAAAATTTTTTTATTAGTTTTGATTTTATTCTATTAGATTATTTATATATTTTGTAAATGTGAGAACGTCGTAGGCCTTGTGGATTGTAAATTTATATACCATTGTCTATTTGTTTAACATATGGTACTTTTTGACAGGCCTACACTGTCCTCCCATACCTATTAACACTGTAACTAAAAAAATATTGTAAAAGACAAATATTTTTAAAAGAGTAACCATGGAGTTTCTTGCCGGCTCTTCTCCATAGGAAACGACCAATTGGAACCGTGCACCTAGAATCTGACGTTTCATAAGTGCCCATGTAGGTTTATGTGAAATAAAATATTTTGATTTTGATTTTGATCATGTTAAAATTATTTCCTGTTCCTTAGATTTTTAGAAATACTGTCCAGCAGTGGACCTCGTTCAGCTGAAATTATGCTCTATGGTGATACATGTGCCGATGGTAGGGCCAAGAACCATAAGATTCAGTGCTTCTCATCGCATCAAGCTGATTTCTGCGGCCTTCACCTGGTCATCGGCCCACCTTGTGAGAGGCCTTCCAACGCTACTCCAGGACCTTTCAGTCCCATTGGGCAAGTTATTTATGCAAATATAAAATTTAATACAAGGAACTGCCGATTCCGAACCGGCATCAAGTTCGTCATGCTCCCTGCTTAAATGTCACTGCTTGCTATATTGTGATGTAGCGTCGAAGGTCGGGTTACCTCCTTCCCTCAAATATTGCGATGGTAATGGCTGATCTTTGCGTTATGCTCGAAAACGGGCGCTGCTTGTGGTGACAGGTCGATTTGATGATGCATGGTTTTATTATCGTTATTAATAATTTGACTGTTTACTTATTTTACTTCGAAGATCCTAGTTCTAAGAAACTTCTACAAACTTCAAGTTACAGCTACATTGACAATGAATAATTGCGTATGTAAGCGGGCACGCCCTTTATGCCTCGATAATTTTAAATAGGTGTTAAATTCTAATTACGTTTTATTAAATATTTCTGTTTGAGTATAGTTGTTTAGTTTGAGGTCATGGGTTCGATTCCCAGGTCGGGCAAAGACTTATTGGGTTTTTCGATCTATAATTTCTCAGTAGCAGTCTGGATTTGTGCCCGGTTGATGGTATCAAGCTAAGATGGCAATAAGCTCGCCTCATATTACATGGGACAAAAGCATAACTGGCGAAATGTGGGTGTACTATAGGTACACCTCTGCCTAACCCTTCTGGGATAACAGGTGTGATGTTATGTATAGTTTTAATGTTTTTGTTAGTATATTGGCGAGTGCTAGCTGACATGCAGCAATTAATTTAATTTATTGTGTTTCGTAATGTTAATTACTTACTATTGAACTACCAATATTACTTAAACTACTACTACACTACTACTACAACTTTTACTTTCTTGACGGGTAGGAGGTTCAGTAAGTAACAAACACCGAGTCGTCCTTCATAAAGTTTATTGCTTAGAGTATTATCATTAGTTATTCATTCCCAAAACTATCACACAAAAAAAATAGAATTTGGTGGGAAAAAGTTGACCTGCTAGGTCAACTTTTTCCCACCAATTTCTAGTTTTTTTATATATGCGAGTGCTAGCTGACATGCAGCAATTAATTTAATTTATTGTGTTTCGTAATGTTAATTACTTACTATTGAACTACCAATATTACTTAAACTACTACTACACTACTACTACAACTTTTACTTTCTTGACGGGTAGGAGGTTCAGTAAGTAACAAACACCGAGTCGTCCTTCATAAAGTTTATTGCTTAGAGTATTATCATTAATTATTCATTCCCAAAAATATCACACAAAAAAATAGAATTTGGTGGTCAAATTCACTGTGTTAGTTACTTGTCATTTTGACAACCAACCTCATCTAAATCATGTTTTTGGTGTTGCCAACAGAAAACAAATGTGGAGCGTTGCGTTCGCCGCACCACCCCCCTACGGAGAGAAAAAGATGCAAAGAAAACGAAAAATTAAACTTTATAAGATGAAACTGACAATTGTTTATAGATCCAGAACTTCTCTGAATTTGACTCTGCTGCCAGTTCTAGTGTTAATTATAGGAGCAGATCATAGGACTACTGTTACAGAAGGTTCTGGAATAGTTACTTTAGTTGGGGCAGGGGCAGAAGATGGAGTGATGGCGGAAACCAGCATCAGGTGTCGTGCGGTGTTCCACAGGGATCGGTCGTGGGACCGCTCCTGTGGAACATCGGCTACGACTGGGTGCTGAGGGGCGAGCTCCCGTCGGGCGCGGACCTGACGTGTTACGCGGACGACACGCTGGTCACGGCCCGGGGGAGTTCGCACAGGGAGGCAGCGTTGCTCGCGACGGCGGCGGTCTCACTCACGGTGAGCCGCATACGGCGCCTCGGCCTGGAGGTGGCCCTCAACAAGTCGGAGGCCATGGTGTTCCATGGCCCCCGGCGGGCGCCGCCGGCCGGATCACATATTGTGGCCGGGGGGTCCGGATCGCTGTCGAGCCCACCATGAAATATTTGGGATTGGTGCTCGACAGCCGGTGGGACTTCGGACCCCACTTCCGGCGGCTGGCGCCCAAGTTGTTGGGCGCGGCCGGGGCGCTGGCAACGCTGCTTCCCAATCTGGGGGGGCCGAGCGCCGCCTGTAGGCGGCTCTATATGGGGATCGTGCGATCCATGGCGCTCTACGGAGCGCCGATCTGGGCGTCTGACCTGACGGCCGGCAGCATAGCTGTCCTGCGCAAGCCGCAGCGGGCGATGGCCGTCAGAGTCATTCGGGGGTATCGCACGATCTCCTTCGAGGCGGGTTGTGCACTGGCCGGATCACCGCCCTGGGACCTGGAGGCGAAGGTGCTCGCGTCACTGTACCGGTGGCGCGAGGCAGCGCGGGAGCGGGGCGAGCGACCGATGCAGCAACAAATCGAGCAGCATCGGTTGCAGCTCCGCGAGGTCCTGGTGGCGGAATGGCGGGTGAGGCTGTCACGCCCTACCGCCGGCCTCAGCACCATCGAGGCGATCCGGCCAGTGCTCGACCGCTGGCTCGGGAGAAGGCACGGCTCCCTGACGTTTCGGGCGACGCAGGTGCTCTCGGGGCATGGTTGCTTCGGGAAGTACTTGTGTCGCATAAACAGGGAGCCGGACGCCCGGTGTCACCACTGCGTCCACTGCCGGGAGGACACGGCGTGGCACACGCTGGCAGAGTGTGCCGCTTGGGAGGAGCCGCGCCGTGCCCTCATCACCGAAGTAGGCAACGACCTGTCGCTGCCAGCCGTCGTGAACGCGATGGTCGGCGGCGCAGAGTCCTGGGACGCAGTGGTCTCCTTTTGCGAAACGGTCATCTCGCAGAAGGAGGCTGCGGAAAGGGAGAGAGAGATCTCGACTCTCGACCCGGCCCGCAGCAGACGCACCGGGCGTCGGAGGAGGGCGGACAACGCCCTCTTCCGGCCCCCCTAAATAGGTCCAGGGGCGACGGATTCGGGGACATCCGTCGCCCCCCAACATCAGGACCCGAGAAGGCGGCGCGCGTAGTGTTCCGCGTGCGCCGCTCACAGACGTTGCGGGGGGAGTACACCTCACTTCCCCCGCCCGAGACGGGGCCTGCGAAAGCGGGCCGGCACCAGCCGGGGTTGTGGAAGAATAATGTGTTCCCGCGACCCCGGCGTAGGTGTGAGATGGAACAGCGGGGTGGGTTTTAGTCAGTAAGAGTCTGACAGACCCCTCCGCCCGCCCCAGGGCGGAGGACATCCATGAGGATTTTCCACCCCGGGAACAAAAAAAAAAAAAAAGGGGCAGAAGATGGAGCTAAAACTTGTGGCGAAGAGTCAGGGACTGTGTCTGTTTTGGGTCTGGGTCCAGATAGGCAGGCTTGACACGGTCTATGCTTACGGTGAGTCGTTTACCACGCACGTCCAACGTTAGGGTTTTGTCTAGCCTCTGTATAATCTTATACGGGCCCGTGTACCATTGTTATAGTGGACGTCTTACCCTGTCATCTCGTAAGATGACATGTCTAGTGGACGCCGAGTCCTTAAAAACGAATGTGGCCGGCTTGTTGTGGAGAGCTGCCGGTGTGGGTTGAATAGACTCCATTTTGCTTCTCAGCGGAGTCACAAAGTCCAGCATGTCACTGGTTCTTGTTTCCTCTTGCGGCACGATGAGCTCTCCTGGGAGGCGCAGGGGTTCACCATAAACGAATTCAGTGGCAGAACTCTGGAGGTCCACCATAAGCGCTGTCCTCAAATCCAGCAATACAAAGGGCAGTGCCTTTGACCATGTACTTTCGTGGCACATTACAGCGGCTTTTAACTGGCGCTGCATGCTCTCCACCATACCATTGGCGCATGGATGGTAACTTGTTGTTCGAATCCGCTGAAACAAACTGGATTCGAATTGCCGCCCCTGATCACTTGTCAAAATATTAGGCACGCCGACAGACATTGTGTCAGCCACGATGTTCTCCTTTTCTTTAATGTGTACAAAATCAGTTGTAAATTGTCAGATGAACGAGAACTGGTTGAGTTGCAGTGCTGGTAGCTTCTCGCGGCGCCGGAAAAATGCGTAAATTAACGGTTTATGGTTCGTATTCGTGTTTACGTGGTGAACCTTCAGTACATGCCGATAATGTTGCACTGCTTTAAATACTGCGAGTAACTCGCCGTAATACGCTGTTCAGGTGGTCTGACGTACAATCAATATATTATTAAAGAAAGCGAGAGGCTGCCACTGCGCATTGACCAACTGCTGTAAACAAGCGCCAGCGTGGCTTTACGAGGCGTCTGTGAATAGAACCAAAGGAATGTTTGATACCGGGTGGGCTAGAAGAGTGGCATTTAAAAGGTCTCAAGTAAGCCTCTATCCTTTCCGGTGGTGGGCTAGTACCATCGTTTAAGATACAGTAACCCAAAAACGTCACCTACGCAGCGGCCAGCACACACTTAGAACGCTTAACGACAATGCCATACTCGGATAGCTTCTGGAAAAGGACGAGTAGGTATTGGGCGTGCTCAGCAACGTTTTTGGAGAAAACCAGGATGTCGTCGACGTAAGGATAGCAGAAATCGAGTCCTCTCACGACCTCGTCCATAAAAAGTCTCTGAGTCTAAAAAGTCTCGCCAGTGTTACGGAGAGCAGAGGTCGTGAAAGGAAACTCGAATATAACCCGAAGAGTGTAGTAATGGCAGTCTTGCAGATATCCGCCTCGAACACGAATCTGTTGGTACGCTTTGACCAAGTCTATGATGCTGAAGATCGTGGTACCAGCTAGGTTGTGGGAGAAAGCAGCTATGTGCCGGACAGGGTCCAGGCGTTCAGCGCTCGGTAGTCCCCACAGGGGCGCCAGCCGTCTTCACCTTAGCGAGCCATATGCAGCGGTGACGCACAAGGACTGTCTGAAGGTCGCGCAGTTCCACATCGCACCATATCTCCTAATTCCTTCTTCGCAGCCAGAAGTTTCTGAGGCGTGAGTCTACGAGGCCGTCAAGAAACAGGTGTTTGTCGGTAGTCATGATGTGATGAGCCGTTGAATGCTTCATGGTCCTTGGGATGCCAGGTGGTCGAGCAATATCCGGGAATTCCGATAGGATTCTGCTGAATGGCGAACCCTCAACAATCTTCACGCTGGGTGGGTTCACTTGGGCCATGGTGCCATCTATGAGACGCTGGCCGCGATCGGGCAACAAGGTGGTAGTGAGATAAAAAGTCGGCACCAATGATTAGTGTGCTTACATCTGCTATCACGAAGTTCTACCTTAAATCTCGGCGGAGACCTAAATTTAGACGAAGAGTTGTGGTGCCGTAACTTTTATTGAGCTACCGTTGGCTGCACGCACGTCAAAGTCTAACGTCCCTTGAGAAACTGACGTGGGAAACAACAAAGATCGGAGCCAGTGTCAATCACTAACCGACGTTTTGATTCCAAGTCCAAGACAAATAAACGGCGGCCAATTAGGGAGCAATCAGTTTCCGCCACTATTGATTGCTCACGGCGTTTCCTTTTATTAGAATCTCAGGTGCAGGGGTTTATAAATAACTTTTTCTCGGAATCTTTTGTGGTACCAGCATAATTGGTCCCTAGTTTGAGAAGATCGCCGGGATTGAGACTGAGCGCGCCTTATTGATCTTGAGCGTCGAGACTGTACTGCTGCTTTGTCTCGAATGAGAGTATCAACTTTCCTTGTCAACTGTAGCATTGAGGTGCTACGCATGATATTTCCAATATCAAATGCGGCAGCGGAGTGAACTAAACCTAAGGGGGCGGGCGAAGTTTCAACTATGCTGTCCTCAATTTCCGCAACCTTGTTAAATGGGAGGTCTACTTGAACCATAAGAATTCTCTGTACGTCGGGTTGGAGGCGGCGCATCCATAATTCCCTAAGGATGCCTGTTTCCTCCACCGAAGTACCAGCCAAAGAGCGTAGGTGGCGGAGAAACGCGCTAGGTTTCCAGTTGTAGATTTAAAAAAATTCAATTCCTAAATTGGTGTAACAGGGGTTCAGCATTTGAATGGACAAATCATATCAGTACGAAGCTTCGCAAGATTACTCCTGTTAACAAATGAATAAACACGTGTTTCGTGCTTTTTCAAAAACAACCTCTGCAGGGGATAAGAAGGAGAAAACGGCAAAAATCCACATGGACGTTGGTCACGTTAATGTGTCATTTTGAAAGTGCGGTACGGTACAGTATAACGTATTATATTTGAATTGCCATCATAACTTTCTTTTATCCGCATATCTTTGTGGGAAAATATCAATTTATAAGACTATCATTTTGCTTGTTTTAGTTTGATTTTCATCCGTCAGTTACTAATGTTGCAAGTCATTACAATAAAATGGTAATTAGTACATTTTCATTGTTCGAAATGACATGTATTAACTTATATTCTAAATAACAGAGTTAAAAAAATATATTTTTATGCGTGATTTGTGGTAACGGAACTAAAAGTAAAAAATCCACATTATATTTATCTCTTTAATTAAAAGTAAATAGATCAATTGGTTCTTCAAAGTTCTACGTGGAAACACTATCGTCTTCTGTTAAGACAGGTATACACACAGGATAAGTATATGTTTTCAAAATAACGCATATTTCGATATAGTGATTGGTCGAATTTCCCAATACACATAACATCACGCCTATAATCTCTGAATGGTCAGGCTGAGGTATACCTACAGTATACGCGCATTTCACCGGGCACAGATGCAGACTTCTGGCTGCTACTGACAAAACATTATTTAACCATAACATAATTTCTTAGTAAGTAAGAATCTTAACAAAGATACATTAAAAATTTAGTGCAGGACACATTGCAATATTTTTGTAAGGTATTTGTAATGTATTTTGACACATTTTGTGACATTAACTAAACATATACTTTCTGCTTGATTAACACACGCACTTAATATTCCTAAAAAATGAAAAGATGCACAGTCCGTAAGCGGACTGTGCATCTTTTCATTTTTATTAACATTGGCTCCACGAATTTGAACAGCCGATTTTGGCCCTATTTCTAATAGAGAATTGAAGCTGCACTAACTGTGGTATCGCAACGCTTCGCTTAAGGAGCTATTTATTGGATTTGCATGAAATTCAATCTGTTCTTAAACAGTGGATTACTCCGCGATAGGAGACTTTTAAACATTGTCAGTAACGTCTTCAATCTTATAAGGTTGTAGGGTGTATTTGTTAATACTTATGTAGGTTTTTTATTTTAGGTCACTGCGTCTGATTATGTGTTCCATCTTGCTGGTTACTGGCTAGGCAGACATTTTACTCTAGTACAAGGGGAACACGAAGTGTTAGTTATCGTTGTGTGTGGATATTAAGAAAGATCTCTGATGTGTATTCGGTTTCACACACGGACACATAACCCTGAAAGCAATAGACACATTCAAGATGTAATATCTAAATGGATTATTTAACAACTGCGGACTGCCTCGTTGGTCTAGTGGTCGCAATCGCTACTGCTGAGCATGAGGTCCTGGGTTCGATTCCTAGGTCGGGCAACGTGTTATTGGGTTTTTCTATCTGGAATTTCTCAGTAGCAGCCCGAAGTCTGGATTTGTGCCCGGTAGATGGCAATAGGCTCGCTTCCTTATGTTATGATGTTATTATTTAACAAGTTTGGATGAAAAATGTTTGATTTTATTATGTAAGTACCACGACTGCTTAAATATTTTTTATTAATTTATGAAATGATACATTTTGAACTTTTTCCATTAGCCACCCATGTTGGCAACAAGCTTACAGAGCGCAGTCTCCAGTACCTAGGCGGCCAATCAACGTCAACGGCGACAGTCAACAACAATAAGACAAAAACATTGTTCTAAGATAATGTTTAAATAGTTATACCAGCCTATGCTTGTCCCACTGTAGGACAAAGGCCGCTTCTCATACAGAGGACGCACGGACATTGATCACCACGCTTGTTCATATATTACGTTCTAACAAACGAAAGCGTTTTCTGTAAAATAATAGTCATCATCATCATTCAGCCAAAGAAGACCACTGCTAGACATAGGTAGGACCTCGCGGAAATTCGCTATTTGCGAGAAGCATAGGCCCGGTCTATGTGATACCAATAGATTATTGTACACACGTAGAAAAAAAATATAAAAATTAAATACATAATACCAGCCTATTATTGTCCCATCCACTGCAGGGCTCCCCTTACAGAAAAAGCACGTGTACTGCACGCTTGGTCAAGACTGGTTGGCGATTTTAGACTTATATTAACTATAACTCCGGGTTCCCTCGCAATGATTTTCATTCACCGATGTCAGTAAACTGAGAAAGTACATGATACGAATTGGAAACAGTCACAATAATACTTGCCAAGAATTGAACCCACAACCTCGTGCATCAGAAGTGAGGCCTTAACCCAGACTGTCACGACAATGTACAAGCTTACTGTATTCACAACAAAGTATTTAATTATACTTATATCTCGTCACCACCGAGTTCTGGAGTTATAAAATATTAGCAGGACCATTTTATACAAATATACCTTCATATAATATATTATTTTATTTATATCCATGTTGGACTAAACTTGTATCGGAGCGTTTTCCATCTCCTTTATTACACTTGAATATCAAAAATAGTCCTCACTTATTATTAATTAATAATTTTCTAACAAATTTTGTTACAATAAGAATCGATAGGATCCTTTCGCAGGTCTGCTGGAAGAAATTTCTTCAGAAATAAGTAGTACATTTGTACTCAAATTGTAATTATGTCGTGTCCCTTTGTAGTTTACTGTGTGTACATAAATAATAAAATAAATAAAAACATGACGTTAAATCTATTTAAAAAGTCGGTGCTAATTTGACGTTCTGTCAAGTCGTAAAAAGGACGCAGTTTTGAGCGCTTACATGGCCGCGCGCTCACATTAATATATATTATGTCTATTTTATAAGGATGACCCCAGTAACCATTTTTTTTCTTTTAGAACCATTTTTTTTTTCACAAAAAATATTTTATTTTCCGAAACTATTTTGGCCGGTATATTACTAATTATTTTTCGATAAAATACGCTATTAAAATTAGGTATTTGCAAAATTGACATCACATAATATGATTTAAATAAATAATTTAATGAAGGATCACTGAATGTCGAGCAAAAGTTAGTTTACAATCAAATTATCCCTAGCATTGAAACAAATGAAGGTGGAGTAATATTATTTTTAGATGCCCCAAGTGGAACAGGGAAAACTTTCCTAACAAATTTGCTTTTAGCGAAAGTTAGAAGCACACGCGGCATTCGCAACCATTGCCTGGACTTTGGCTTATTCTGGGATCACAGCTACACTGCTTGAGGGTGGTCGAACTGCTCATGGCTACCTTCAAGTAACCACTTAATATAATTTTACAACTGCTGGTTTTCCGATTAGTAACATAGTAATTTTTCTGAAGTATACAGAATACGATAATGATATAGTGTGCCCGTGTGAAATTACAATGGCTCACAATAAAAAGTTAATGGGTCGTGTAACAGTTTTTCTGGCTGGAAATTTTAGTCAGACCCAGTAGTGTCAAAATGAACCAGAGCCGATGAAGTTAAGTTTTTCAAGCTCTCGAAAAATGAGAGGGTACAGTTGGGAGGAGAAGAGTCTGCTGGGGTGTTTGCAAATCTCCTACTTGAAATCGGCAACCGTGACTACAATTGATGGAATGATAAACATCCCGAAAAATTACGGCACAGTTGTAACTACGGTTTAGGAGTTAATATCAAAAATGTATTCAGATATTGCTCATATTTACGATAAGTTTAAGGAATAGTTGTGTGAAAGTGCCGTACTTACCCCGGAAACGACCAAGCCGCAGCTATCAATGAAACACCGCTGATGTATGGGGGATAAAATGGTCTATACTTCGATAGACACGGTGGTCAACACATGTGACGCTATTCATTTTTCCGGGTCTTCCATATTATCACATTCTGCGCGAGAGTACTTCTGTTATGATGTTGCGAAATTTGAAACCCCCCTAAACTGTGCAACGAGACCAGACTGAAAGTCAAAGCGTTACATTGCAATATAGACACAATTTTAATTGAGTATGCGCAAGGAGAAACTGTATTTTTACCACGAATTCCTTAAACTCCGAATGATCTTCTGTTTGAATTCAAACGATTGCAGTTTCCCCTCAAAGTTTGCTTTGTAATGACGATAAACAAGTAATGGATTAGTGAAGAATATTGTCTTATAATAAGTTTTGACGATAATGTTTTTTTCTGTTGTAACTTATGTTTACAAATATTACGTTCATAACGTATCGTATCGTAGTCGTTACCAATACATATAGTATATGGCAACGACTTAAAAACTATGTTAGTAAAAGTTACAAAACTAACCTAAAAACAACAAATACCTACGTGGCTAAACACACATGTTGGCGCGTGCCTCTACAACCAGTGCCTAATAAAGGGGTTGTCCACCTTGTCGGACAATGTTTTGATAAAATTCAAACGCTAACGCTAACTAAAACTTATCAATCAAAATCAAACTAGGCGCGAGCGAAGCCGCGGGCTAAGGCTAGAATTATCTAATAATGGCTTTTCATTAAAATGTCCGTTTTTATTTAGTAGTTTCAATTTTGTCACAGCAAAAAGATAAAATTAAGATTAAATCTTAATTTTATTATTTTGCTGTGTCCTCTCAGGCACTGCTCTAGGCCCTTTGTGACATCGTTTTTACAATATGGAATGCAATTAATAAATGAATATGAACAACAACGGGCTTAGAGTACGAGATGATAAAACGTAAAAATGTATGGTTAGCATTATTAAACTGTTCTTTCCTTAAAATAGCATTTTAGACACCAATGTTCATGGTATTCACATGATCTGACCAAGATTATGCCTAGACTTTAAAAGGGACTGACCTCTGAGTTTGTTTCGGCCTTTCTTCTCAGATTAGTCAGATAGGAAACACTGATCTCATCTAGTTTTAAAATATTTTTAAAACTCTTAGTTTTAAAAATATGACTGACGTGTATAAGTGTTTATACAAACCTACTTGCAGAAATAAATAATTTATTATTTAACTTGTAAGTCGCGGCCGTTACCACTGGGTACCAGTGCTCAATCATATGACTATTAAATTTCATAAAAGTTTTTATAAAACCTCAAAATCAATCAATGCAAAAGAAATAATCGTACGAATCCATGGGACAATTTTGTTAAAAAAAGTTACAACGTCATTTTAAACCAGAATTCTGATTACAGTTCCATCCATATGTACCTTACGTCTCTTGCAACACATTCCTTTTGCACTGCAAGATAATTGACTACCACATGAATACTGTGTACCCAGTTCCCATTTCTCCAACTCCGATATTTCAAAGTTAACTTTAATGGGACACGCGTCTCTAGTCCTAAGTATTTTTCAAAACTTTGATTTTAGCACTTAAGTTCTTTTCGCGCTACCGAAGTTTGGAACCTAATTAATGGATTAAAGAGGAAAATAAAATAAACAATAAATCTATACTAAAAGCAAAGTTAGAGTCAACACTGGAAACTTTGGAAGTGCCCATTTTGTGGATTAAGTTATGAGAAATCTTAAATAACAGACTTTGTTCTAAAATCTTATTAACTAAGTTAAAACCGGACCAATGCGAGTTGAACTCGCTTGAAGGGGGTTCCGTAGTTTACCAACAAAAACATTTCATGTAAAGTAGGTTGCCAAGACATACATTAAAAAGTTATCTGATCTAATGCAGAGCAACGCCTCTAACTCTACAGGGCTTAACTCTATAAAACTTACATGTCGGTTGAAATGTACGGCTTGCCGTTTTGCGGCCGTCGACGCGTCGTTGCGTCGTCGCGTCGCGTCATGGGATAAGAAAATAAGTCACTGGTCTTTAAATTTGTATCATGCAATCGTTCAAAGGAACGGTTACGCCATACATTTTGACCAGTACGTCAGGTTAGTAGACCTACAAGGTCTAACTCCACAAACCTGACATCTTGGTGAGAGAATGAGATGATGAGAATGAGAAAACAATTAGACGATGGTATACCGATTATTTATAATAAATACAGACTTGCACCTCCTTTTTAGGGGGCCCGATTTCTAAGTTTTTTTGTTGTTTGTGTGCAAATCCTAGATTTAATACCAATTTTCAGCTTTTTTGGACTTCGGGAAGTGTACTTGATAAAAACCTGAAACTTTTTATGTTTTAAAAGTCTGCTAATTACATTTTATCCTTGGAATTCCAGCCTTCTAGTATTATCCAGGCTGATGCTGTGAGGGAATGAAAATACGGCGAAACGCTTCGAGCAAAGCTAGGTTTTAATTAAAACAAAAAGCAAGGGTACTCCTTGCTTTTTGTTTTAACTCGTCTTGGCGGGGGGTACGACCGTGTCCCCAGATACCAAATACAAACTTGACGTTGTAGTTCAAAACATGTTCTCTCATATTTTCAAACAGCAATTATTAGTTTGTACGCACAACATTGAAAGATTTACCATGTTATTTTAAGACCATAGACTTCTTACAGGCGTTCCTGTTATCTGTAAGTAGATAACTAGTTCCTTTATTTTTTATTTCAGGCTTAGTAGTTTCGGAGATAAGGGGCAATGGTCAATTTTCATATATACTCCCAAAAAACTTAAGGGTTTTGTTTAAAATATACAAACAATATTTTTAAGACCCTCACAAGAAGCACTTTTATTTGATATATCACACTGTACAGTTTGCAAAACTTTTGTTTCAAATTTGTGTGACCTTTATTCAAAATTTATTTATCTATGTTACACGTTCGTGTTTCGGTCACAGATAGTAATATGTGTACCAATACTGAATCTGTCTAGTAGATCCGTAGCAAAATTGGCTGTGACAGGGGGACATGCACACGAGTGATCTTAAAAGGGTTCCGTTTTATCAATTGCACATTCACAGGCTTACGGGTATTTTAAACTGAGGCAAAGCAGTGCTTCGAAGCAACAAAAAAAACATACTTGCAGTTACGATACGGGATTTTTCTTGTATGTATAGATCGTGTATACTCGAGAGAATAACTAATCCGTGCTCCGCGAAAAACATAGATATATATTTGTTCCTTTGCTAGAATTTATTAATAACGGTTGACCAATAAAACTAACTGATCTTTTAATTATGTGCAGTGTATTCCATCAATTCTGCTATAAAAACGGTGAAGGATAACGTCGTGAAGAAACTGACAAAACCTACAACCAACCAATCAACCAGTCGTGTGACGTGCATATACCAACCTACACTGGGCCAGCGTGGTATACTATTGTCCTCTAACTCAAAGAGAAAGCCTGAGTCCCAGCAGTGGGAACATAATTCGCAGTTTCAGTTATATAAATTACCATCTCTTTCTTCTAACTTAAGGCAGCCCCCACCAAGTAGGTCAAGTTGGCTGAAAAGGTTTAAGCGTAGATTTAGCCATCGCCAAGTCTAGGAAATGGAACTAGAGTGTTCACTGAAAGAATATTTCAGCTTTCAGTGCGGGAAAGGTCGAATTTGGTTTCAAAGTGTCATGGCGACTTGGAATTGTTGATAGAAACATTTTAAGTACAGCTGTAGTTTGTAGAATCTCTTAAGTCACAGAGTTTGACGGTTATTTTTATGTAAGTAGTTACGGCACTAGCTATAGACATAATGCGAAAATATGGTAACCATGAAAATACTGTTACAAACATTTCGGAATGTGATGCTTGGGGGCTTGTAGCCAGAAGTGAACGTATTTTATTTTGAGATGCTGATAATGATGATGAGTCTTCCTTTCGGTCGCGAAATTCCTCGAAATCGCGAAACCCCGGGGGCTTCAGGAGACTGAGGGAACTTTCTTATTTAACCGCTGAAGATTAAAATTCCCCGGAATTTTAATCTTAAGCGTTTAAATAAGAAAGGGCATGTATTACTACTCTTACTACATAAATAATGATATTTTCGTTTACCATAAGTGTGCTAAGTTTCTACTTTTTCATTGTAGCAATAAGGGCGCTCACCAACTGCAGACCAAGTGCTTTATCAAAACTTAAACCTCGCCTACACCGCCCCATAACAACACCAAACTTAGTCCAATTTTACAAATGAAACTGAACGCGATCAGCACTTTTAAACCCAGTTCAAGAGCTGTCAGTGTCATAACAATTTTAAAACTGACGGCTCTTGAAAGCGTTTTAGATGTGCTGAACGCATTCATTTTCATTGGAGAAATTCACCCTTAAAAACATCCAAACATCCTTTATACAGTATAATCACCTTAAATCGAGCGCAACTCGTAAACGAATAGATATATTTTCATTTAAAAGGCTGAAACGGGCTAAGTTCGACTAAGAACTTTGTTAACAGGCAAATCTTAACGAAAACAAATATTCTGTTAGTTAATAACGGACCCAGTTTATAAAGGAACCTTTATTGTTGAACACAAAAGCTGATTTTGAATGGAGTTGCCCTGATTTGCTGCATCTGAGTAAGCTGTTTTGGAGTTCGTAATAGTGCCTTCAAGGTTTTAATTATTTTAAGTAGGTAATCAAACTGGGAAGTCTAGAGAAAGGGGATGCCGATTCTCATCAGTGGGTGATTGCGGACTGAAATGATGAATTATGATCATGTGATAATCAATCAAATCACAGGGACAGTGGTTGCCCGGACAGGCGCTTTGCTTTGTGTAAATTATTTCGTCACCACTTTTTTTTTGTCGTTTGGATGGGAAATCATCAAATGACTTCTCCCGCTCTGGGTGGAGCGGGAGGGCGTGTCAGACTTTTACTGACTAAAACCCACCCGTGTTCCTTCAATTACCTGTGCCAGGGCCATGGTTACTCTTTCGAATTACCCGCGACCCTGAGGCGATTTCATCACCACTGCTCTCAAAACGGGAAGGAAAACATCTTGAGGAAACCGGCATGTCTTAGAACCGAAAATTCTAAGACATGTGACATCTACTTACCAGTACTGGGCCCGCGTTGTTTAAGATTGTGTGGATTAAGGCCAACTCCCTTTCACAGAGAAGAAGCCTTTGTCCCAGTAATGGGAACATAATAGGCTGATTATGGAAAATCTATCTTAATAACTATTAATTGTTCGGAACATTTCGGGCATCTGACCGAATCAACGAATTCTGTCAGATCTACGAATGACAGTCGGAACCAACTGGTTATCTTGCTTTCCGAAGCACGTAGGGGTCTCGGTATGTAATCATGGATGGATACCCATCCTCGGACCGACCTCTTCAAGCGTTCTTGCATAATAAGGGAATCTTATAAAGTATCCGAAGACATACATACACTTATTTGATAAGGTTCTGTTGACTGATATAAACGTGTACATAAACATACGCCTTCTTCACATGGGGGTAGGCAGAAACTACAAAACGCCTCTCGCTACGATCCTTACATACGACTTTTGCCTCGTCTTTTGCCTCGTTTACGTTCATACACGCACGCCGGTGCTGGTTGCGATTACTACGCACCAGACGTTGCTGGTTGCGATTACTACGCACCAGACGTTGCTGAAGAACATCACCAATAAGGGCACTAAATGTCCTCTTAGGGCTTCGTCCCAGCGTTGCTACGCACATCTGTATAGTATCTAAATAGTGTACTAGATATAGCAGTACAGTTTTAGGTGAAATGACTGTTCTGGAGAGCTTTAAGCCTCATTACGTGGTATGATTTAATTGCCTGTGGCATACCTAGCATTAGTTGAAACAACAATTAAAGATGCATCGTCAAAACCATAGGTTCTCAACAAGAGAGATAAAGCGTTTGAGACTTTCAGGGAGGCAGTAGAAGCAGAAAAATAATGGGGTCTTGAGATCTTATAACTATATACACGTTTAAATATAATCGTGGCAATAGCTGTTTCAGATTTGCGACAGATGTTAATTAAAAATAATTGGGGGCTGTAGAAAAAAATAATTTTCAAAGTCGGCGCGGTGGGCAAAATTATTTTATTTTATTATTATTTATTTATCATAACAAGTTCACAAAAACCTTCGAATGCTCCACAACACCAAACGGTTCTGTTGACTAAAATCTTTGAATGCCCCACAAAACCGTTTTAACGCGTTGTCTGTGGGAACGGAACAAACAGTCTCTAACTAACGTTTATTAGTGCGGACACTATTTACTTATAACTAATGGTAAGAAAAATCTTTAAAAAATGCTCTATTTTGTTCTCCCTCAACAATTTGTGAACCACTTTCTTAAGATCATAGACGAGAAAGAATAGCTTAAGTAACTTTTCAATGTTGCCTTTTATTTCATGATTTTTTATATCAGCCGGAAATCGGTTAAGAAAATATGGTGCCCTTTTATCAAGCGTTTGGTCGCCAAAATTATTGGTTATTCTGGGTACATCAAATATGCCTGCTGATACTGTCCTAGTAGCGTGGTTATGGGTAACTAGAGAGTGACGCTCCCAGCTACAACGACTGTAAACCAGAAGCAGGTATTTATTTGCACGTCCAAAACAGTTTTTAAACGATGTAAGTCATTTGTTGCCTCAATTGAATTGCGTGCCACAGGCTTACATCGTGTGCATAGAGCTTTAGGGAAATGTGTTGTACAAACATACAGAATTACATGCATGGTCCATATACTGTGTCCAAGTTTCCAGTTCTTCTTGCCGTCGAGGGTAGGTGAAGAGTTTTCTAGTTTAAGTCAGAAAAGTTTAAAGTGCTCTAGATTTCTTGCTAATTCGAATTGGAAGCTATTGTAATGAAGTTACAAGAAGTAAGGTCAGCATGCAAAACCCCAAAATACTTTGTAAAATAAACTTTTATTTAAGACTACAGTGTATTAATTGGTTATTATACATACTAGACTTAGAAAGTAACTTGGGACTTACATCGCTAGTGCTACTAAAAAGTGCCGATTTCACCAATGAAACTGAACGTGCACACGTAAAACGCAACGCGTTCAAGAGCTGTAAGTGTCAATATTCCATAGAAAATAATGACACTGACAGCTTTTAAACGTAGCTTATGTGCTCAATTTCATTGGTGAAATCAGCCCTTAGTGTTACAACTCGGGCGAATTAGCATGGCACCTGGCTCGAAACTAATATCGATATTTTTTAAATAGTTTTAAATAAATTAATGGTCAATGTTAAGGAATTTGTTAGGTCAAAGTATGGTATAATATTAAGACATTAAACAAAATTAAGTTTTAACTACATATAATAATAAGTACGTTCCTTTTTTAATAACTTTACTTAACTTTTTCGGCAAACGAGCCGGGTGTTAGGTTAATTCGCCCGAGTTGTACATCAAAATCATCATATCTACAGCTTTCAAGTAAGTTTTTGTGTTTGTCAAGTACCTAAGTAAATGTTTTTGTGCACTACCCTGACCAAAGTATATTTGAAGACTCCAACTCGAATCAGACGCAGTGAATAAGCACTCGTATAGCGTGTCTGAATAAGAAAGTTATTTAATATTAGATTTAAATTAATATCTTATCTCCAAATTACTTAATCAAAACTAAAAGACATTTAATCAAAACATTTAATAAAATATTAACACTATTCAATTTCTTACAGATAAATATCAAATAATCCCTCAATAATCGTAAACCTTTTTTTATCGATATTCGTTATCCGATACAAACGAAACATGATATTAATCAGATTGTTCGATGATAAATTGTATCGATTTAAATCGATTACATAGTTACGAGTTTGACACCTTATAAACTGTTCGCACCTTAAAGATTGGGAGATAAAAGAGAATCTTATGTTTTCCTTAATAACTTTACACCTTTAATCGAGAAAATAAAAACAAAACCTTAAAAAAATGTGTTTCACATTAAGGGACCGTGTGTGGCGGTATTTTTTTCTGATAAAATAAGCGGCCAATTGCGAGTCGGACTAGCACAGTAAAGGTTCCGTACTACTCTTACAAGGCAAAAACACCGTACGACAAATCCTTTTCTTCTACCTAAATTAAAGGAGTTAATTTTTAGTTTAATGAAATTTGAACTATTTACTTATTACGGTTCAAAAGATACAACCCTATCACAGAAGGACGGACAGCGTAGCTTTAGTAATACGGTCCCGTTGTCGCTTCTTGGGTACGGAACCCTAAAAAACACAATTCCTCTCAGCAGTAAAAAACTAGCCGTTGCTTTAAATTGTAACTTAAAACGTTTGCTGCCACGTTTAAACCGGTAGTAGGGCGAACAACTAAATATATGAGGTACTTAAGGCCTCGTTTAGGTCATAAGAAACTATTGAGGAAAACGTTGGTACTGCAGCAGCAGATGGGCAATGGATAAGGCTTTTCTGGGTAATTCCGAGAAGAATGAAGTTTTATCGTATCGATGATGAACCGATTGCCTGCCCATAAGCCGCAAGACGAGAGACGAGACGTGTTATGGTGTTATTTTAATGACTCCTGAGAGCAAAAACAGACTGAAATAAACCCCTCGCGTGCCATGAACCGTGCCAACAACCAAACCCATCGACCAGGTCTTATCGACGAAAGAATAGACGAAAAACAGATTGTAGACAGATTTCTAATCATTTGGTACACTCTTTCAGTCATTTTGTCTACTTCTTCTGTAGACAAAACCAGTGCTTACGGTGGTCTTGCTACGCGTGCTTTAATAACTTACTTGTAATGATGATTTTCCCCTTTTTTAACACGTGATACGTCTCCGAACTTTTTTTTAAATACGGTCATTTTCTTGATACTTAATGTTAATAAATAAAAACCCATTAAAGACGATTTTTTTACTTTTTATTATCATTTAAGATGGGTTTACTCTTGACTTTAGTCTAGGTCAGAAGTGACACCGACAAAGTCTACGATGGAGTGAGCTTACCCAGAAGAAGCCTGTTCACTCTAACTTACAAGAGATTCGGGTTGAACGAGTTCGGGAACACAGATGCAGATAGTGAGTTAGACTCTTTTGCCGTGCGCATTACGAAGTATGTTTGGCAGCGCTTAGTTCGAATTGGTGGAATGGCAACTAGGTATGGATGGTAATTAGCAGTACGTCTGGATGTCCGATGGTAGAAGGCGGCAGGTGGGATGAGCTCGTGGAGTTCTTGCGCACACTCACCGAAGTATAATCTATAGAAGACCGACATGCAGGCAACCTTGCGGCGATGAGCCAAGCTGTGAAGCTGCATACACCAGTTTGACGTCGCCAATGAGCCTTTTAGCTCTGCGTTCCTCTGAGTCGATCGCGGCAAGTTGGTATTTAGCTGAGCCATCCCAAATGTGGCTGCAATACTCCTTGCAGGGTCGGACTTGCGCTTTATAAAGAGATAAAAGCTGTCCAGGTGTAAAGTATCGCTTCACTATATTAAGGATGCCCAGTTGTTTGGCCGCAGTTTGGGCTTTGCGCTCAATGGTGGCGCCAAAGTTGAGACTGGACGTCAACTCCATGCCTAGGAGCTCGAACTAATCAGTTGCAGGAACAGATGTCCCCGAAAAGTAGGAGTTTGGTCGAAACGACTCCTTTTTGCGGTGAAAACACAAGCCTGTGTTTTAGTGGCGTTAAAAGAGACCAGATTGTCATCAACCCACTGGGAGACATGGCTTAAGGTCAAATCAGTTCGCTCTACCATGGCCTTTCATAAGGAATGAACCTCACCCCAACTGGTTTTCGGGCTGGACAAGTATCTCTCTGAAACAGTACTGTCATCTGCGTACCCAACAATACCAGGTTGAAGTAGGTCATTGATGTGCCCCCCCCCAGTGGGCTCCCGCATTGACGAGGCGGGAGGGCTCAGTAACCGTGGCGTGGACACCACGGTGAACCTAAGAGGAACCCGATGAGGGGCCGCTCGTCAGGGCTTCTGCCGAAAAGCCGACGTAGCGGCCAAGGTTGCGGTGCCGTTGGGCGACATCGCAACTGAGGTGAGGCTGCAGCGGGAGAGGAGTGCCAATATTGCGGTGCGCCGCTCTCCCTACCTTCAGCGACCTTAACGAGGTCGCTCCGTTTGATGGCGGATGCGGTAGGGCCGTAGGGGAAGAGGAGTGTCGGTATGTCGTTGGCCGCTCTCCCTCTCCTCTACGGCCGAAAAATGGTCAGGCGACGGGGCCATTCATCAGACTCGTCGCAAGGGGTAAGGGGTTGGTCGTAGGCGGAGGGCGGACAACGCTCTCTTCCAACCCCTCTAAATGGGTCAAGGACGGCTCGAGGACGTCCACCGCCCCCCATACATCAGGACCCGAGGTGGCGGCGCGTAGTATTCCGCGCGCCCCTCTTAGACGTTGCGGGAGGAGTCAAACACCTCACTCCCCCACCAAACACGAGGAGGCCCACCGAGGAGGGACGGCACCATTCGGGGTTGCGGAAGAATCTTATGTTCCCGCGACCCCGAGGTAATTGTGAGATGGAACACCAGGGTGGTTAGTCAGTAAGAGTCTGACAGACCCCTCCCAGGGCGGAGGACATCCATGAGGATTTTCCACCACGGAACAAAAAAAAAAAAAAAGGTCATTGATATGCAGTAGGAAAAGAGTTGCAGAGAGAACAGACCCCTGAGGAACTCCGGCATCACTACTCATACGCTCAGAGGAGCAGCAGTCAATGACTACTCTAATTGATCGTTCACTAAGGAAGTCTGATATCCAGCTACAAAAATCAGCGGGGATGCCATAAGCAGGAAGCTTGCTGAGTAGACATGCGTGCCAGACCCTGTCAAAGGCCTTCGAGATATCTAGCGATACATCGAGTGCTTCGCCGTATTTCACGATGGCTTCACCCCGTTTCTCTATGGCTTCACCCCAGCAGTGCGTGTCAAATGCAAGAAGATCGCCAGTTGACCGTCCCCGGCGAAAGCCATATTGACGGTCACTGAGGAGATCATTGTCTTCAAGGTAGGTCAGCAACTTACTGTTCAGTACCTTTTCCATAACCTACACAGAATGGAGGTAATGGCGATCGGTAATGGTAATGGGCACGGTCTGCACGGTTGCCCTTTTTGGGCACTGGTTGTACATTAGCAAGCTCCCAGGATTTCGGCACCTTTCTTTTTTCAAGAGTGAGGCGGAACAAGCCCGTCAACACAGGAAAACAGTTCAGGCGCACACTGCCTCAACACTCTCACTGGAATACCTTCAGGCCAGCTGACCTTGTTCACATCTAGACTGCACAATAACATTATAACATTAGAGCAAATGAACAGTTTGGATTTCAAAAGCACAAGTCGATAACACAGGCAATATATTCCCTTTTGAGCAATGCCCTGAGTAATCTAAATAATAATCACATGACAACAGGACTTTTTTTCGACCTATCCCAAGCTTTCGAATTTGTAGCACATGCCGTTTTATTAAAAAAAGTGAGAAACAATTGGAATAAGAGGACTAGCACTGCAGTGGATTTCGTCTTATTTAAGTGTTAGGAAACAATACGTTGTCATAGATAAAGTTAACGAAAACTTTCTTTCTTCCTATTCTTCTGACTCCAGGGAAAATAAATGTGGCGTACCTCAAGGGAGTGTCTTAGGACCCATTTTATTTATACTATATATAAATGACATAGCACTAGTGACTAATCATAAATGTATATTATTTGCAGATGACATTTCAATTATCGTTAAGTCTGACAAGAAAAATAAATCAAAATCTGACCATGAAATGTACATTAATACTATTGACAATATTTTAGAATGATTACAGACAAATAAATTAAGAATCAACTTAGACAAATCCAATTTTATACAATTTAATCAATCTACACATGCTAAATACAATTTTAAACTTAATATTTATAGACTGAAAGAAGTTACACAAACCAAATTATTCGGTGTACTCATAGACCAAGACTTAAATTGGAAAGTACATGTAGATAATTTGTGCAATAGGATCAATAAATTTGCATAACGTGACAAATAGCATAACGGCAATAACTACGAGTACATACAATGCTTATGTAGAATCCATTTTACGTTATGGGCTTATTTTGTGGGGAAACAGTACGGATAAGGACAGAGCATTTATTGCACAAAAAAATGCGTCAGAGCCATCTGTGGGCTCAATCCTGATGAGAGCTGTGAACCGTTTTTTAAAAAGCTAGCTTTATTGCCACTTCCCTCAATTTACATATACGAAATCTGTAAATTTGTGTACAGTAATAAGGGATTGTTTAAAAAAGCGTATGATGTAATCTCTCGGCCAACAAGAGATCCCTACAGACTTGTATTAAAGGAAAATCCTAAGTCAGCCAAGTATGCGAAAAGCTGCCTTGTGATGTGTGTACGTATTTACAAGAAAATACCAAAAGAACTAAAATTACTAAATAATACTAACTCATTTAAAAACAAACTATTTAAATGGCTGAATGGACAAAACTTTTATGACATTAAAGATTTCTTCAACATGAAAATATAAAATGGGTATGTACAGGTATTAATGAACATGTAAATGAATTATGATCTTAATGACTATTATTGTATCACCAATTATTCTGTGACATTGTATAAGTTCACCTATAACTTGTGTATTAATTATTTTGCATGCAATTGATACAATATTCTGTATAGCTAAACATGTGGACATTTTTATCAAAACCAGACTGTAACAACTTTATACCATGTTTAAGGCAAATAAAGGCTTATCTTATCTTATCTTATCAATACTCTTCGGACCTCTTTATTATGAATTGCGATCTCCGACATCGAAGAGTCACAACGAGGTACAGTAGGTTGTTGATTGGAGCCAGCGTCCAAACGTGAATTACTTGCAAAGAGAGATGCAAATAAATTTGCCTTCTTACCTGCAGAGTGAGCCAGCGACCCATCTGGTTTCATCATTGGGGGTAAGGTGGGACGACAAAAACTGCTCTGGACAGGGACCAGACCTGTTTGCTTCCCAGAGGGTGCGATGCCAACTTGGCCCCGATACGTCTAACATGGTCAAAACGCGCCCCACGTAGAACCCGCTTGCAGAACTTGGCAGCAGAATTAACCGCTCTCTTCCTCGCGCGAACTCTACGTTCTCTAACTTTTCGGCCGTGGGCCTTGACCCAAGCTTGTTATGCAGACTCATTACGGGCCTAAGCGTTGGCGCATTTTGCATTATACCATGGTCGGAATTTGTGACCGAGCGCGATGTCGGAGAATGGAATAAAATACTCCATCCCCTGCCAAATCACGTCCGCAACCTCGTCAGCACAGCCACACCACCATGGATAAGCCGCAAAAAAGTGCTGCATCTCATCATAGTCTGCTGACTCGTATCACCATACTCGCCTCGTGCCTCTGGGACTCTCATCTGGCGGAGAGCAGGTCGACGGATTTCACCAGACAGTGGTCAGACGTTCCCAGCGGGGCTGAGACCGATATTGAATGACTGTCCAGATCAGTTGTCAGCAGTAGGTCCAAGCAGTTGGGTGCATGGCCGTCAACAACCGGTACCCGCGTTGCCACATTCACCAGCTGGGTTAGATCTAGCGATAAAGCAAACTTGCGTGCCTTCAACCCAGCATGGTCAGTTTTCTGGTACGGGAACAGCCACTCTTTATGATGGGCGTTGAAGTCTAACCTTTTTTTCTTAACTTTTGTCATAGTTGTTAGAGTAATTGGGGGAAAAGGCGAACTGACGAGACGCTGCTCAGTGAACCAAGTGGAACACTAGAGCTAACCCAACCTGTGGGGAACTCATTTGGAGACTGCGGGGACACCCAAACCCCCCTGAATATGGCCACCGGGTCCTCCCATCCAGTCACCGGCTAGCACGGTGGAGCATAACGGGATTTAACGCGAGTTGGCGGGGCAGCCTGGCACGTGGCTGGCATGCTACTTGGGCCCCCTACTGACTGCGGTCGGCCAACGGCTGGCACCGTGCTCTGGATCCCGCTACCCTCCAATTAGTTTTCCGACAAGTTTTGCCCAGAGACCAAGACCGGTTCTAAACAGCGCAACTGATAACCTCCTTCTCCCCCAAAGGCACTGGCAATCCCACACACCGCCGGAACACAGCAAGCTGCTTGGCGCCGGACTCCAATAGGATGGTGGTCGCAAGCCATTCGGCCCCTTGTGGAACCTACCACAGCTTAAGTGGGATCGGTCAGCCGTACCACAGGCCAGCTAGTGGTGCCAATGCCCGGGGTAGACCGCTAGGAGGTAGATCCCAAACCACCCCAATCAATTGTAAGAAACAACATTAAAATACTAATTAAATAAACAGAACTTACGAAACTCTACTTCCAAGAAATAAACGCATTCGTACATACATTATTAAAATTATCACATTCTTTAGCACAATATTTAACGAATGAGATCAATGAAACTGATATTTTATAACACGTTGACATGTTCTTTGTTAAACCATCGGTATTTTGATAGGGTTGGGCCAATTCAATGGTTTCTAAGAACGTGTTAATAAGTTATACTTTAAGAGAATGATTATTATTATAAAAATGGTTCGGTTCGGTCTTTTGAGAGGTAGTGGAGCCCTTTCCATGTGCAGATGATGACCAGCAGGGTGGTTTTAGTGAGGTAAAAACCCAACAATCCCCGGTCTTATCCCCAAAGCTGGGCTTTCGAAAAATTCCCCCCGTATACAGAAAAAAACGTTGTGCTCTTCTAAAGTGTTTAGTGTAGCCAATATCAAGACCACCAACCAAAGTAACAGCTTGTTAATTTCGACATCACTTTAACGATGGTAATCAACTCCAGAGATGAAAATCAATATTCAATTACAAAGCAGACAAAACCAAAATCAGTAAGTAATAATCTCTTGTTATCTTAAAGGATCGATTAAAGTTCTCATTTAATTTATGGGGAACATTATCAACCTTGACTGCCTCGTTGGTATAGTGGTCGCAATCACTACTGCTGAGCATGAGGTCTTGGTTCGATTCCCAGGTCGGGCAACGTGTTATTGGGTTTTTCTATCTGGAATTTCTCAGTAGCAGCCCGAAGTCTGGATTTGTGCCCGGTAGATGGCAATAGGCCCGCCCCCTATTACATGGGACTTAAACATAACAGGCGAAATGTGGGTGTACTATAGGTACACCTCTGCCCAACCCTTCGGGGAAACAAGGCGTGATGTTATGTTATGTTTATTATCAACCTTCGACCTGAATGGACATTCTTATTTATTTGTTTTAAACCGTTTTTAAGTTTAGAGACTGGCCAGTAAAAGTCTATTTTGATAATATGATTTTTTGAAAGTTAAAAAGGTACGTTCCAATTTCAAAATTTATTATTCGCTAGCAGATAATTACCATTTATTTTATTGTATTTAAGACCACCTGATTCTTAAACGTGTATTGTTAATTTAGCCCTAGTTTGTATAGTGCCTATTTAAATAATATTGTTGGATTGTTTAAAGTGGTCTATTTTAGACTTGCTATAATATTTTTTATGAGTAATTAATAAAATTGAGCATTAATAATAAATAACAGGAATAATTAGAATTGGCAATTGAAAAATGAGCTCAGAGAAGTTGTAGGAATAAATAGAAATACTGTAGGCATTACATAGCACATTTGTATATGTATTTTTTTATATTGCGGATGCCTTTCAGATTAACTTTAAACAAAACTCTGATACGATTATAAGAAACTCTGTTGGTCTGAATTTACAAATTGTTTTACCACAATCACTTCTGCGTCAGTTAATTCGCCTGTTATTTTATAGCGCCTCAACAACGTTCACTTTTTTTGAATATAGGTTTATATAGTGTCGATAATCATTTTATTCGATGTCTCTCATATTAATATTACTTATTACCTTGCGAAACTATAAAAACTTAGTGCCGATTTCACCAATGAAACTGAACGCGTTGAACACGTCTAAAACTCGTTCAAGAGTTCTCAGTGTCTAAGTGCCGATGTCACCAATGTTACTGAAAGTGTTAATGACCTCTAAAACGCGTTCCATAGCTGTCAGTGTCAATATTCCATAGTATAATGACACTGACAGCTCTTCAACGTAGTTTATGTGGTGAAATCAGATCTAAGTGCCACTTTCACCAATTAAACTGAACGAGATCCTCACATCTAAAATGCGTTCTTGACACTGACAGCAGTGTCAATATTCCACAGAAAATAATGACACTGACAGCCCTCAAACCTAGTTTATATGCTGAATGCGTTCAGATTCATTGGTGAAATCCACCCATTGTTATGGAATATTGACACTGACACCTCTAGAACTGGGTTTAAAAGTTCTGATCGCGAAATTGGCACTTAATTGCTCAGATAAAGTTTAATTTAGACTACAATTTGTGAACAACATGACAAGATATATCCTCATCATCTAGCCTAGCCACTTCCCAACTATGTTGTGTTCGGCTTCCAGTCCTCGGACGCAGCTGAATACCAGTATTTTACATGAAGCGATGGACTATCTGACATCCAGAACCCAGACAAAAGATATACCTGTGGCGGCAGCTACATGCGAACAACGCATCACACTGACGTCACACGAATCCTGCATCGTGCAATCAGAGTTTACCGCGCAACTAGCATATATACAACTTCCCGACATCAAACGTCGGGCAGTTGCCCACCAGACACAACACCCGTCTGGTCGGAGGATCCTCCCTTTTCCAAGTGTATGGAGTGAACTTTACACCCTGTTCCTCATATCCCTTCATACCCACTACCACAACCACTGACGATGGTTTTTCTCCGTCTCACTACAAAAACTCAAACAAGTTCAAAATTCCTACATAAATCACGTCTTCTCACCTCTTCATACAATGGTACGGCATTCGACCGCACTCAGTTTTATCATTCGATAGATTTTCCGAACGATTTCAGCAAACGAACGCCCGGCGATTTATCGAATAATGTGGAAGATAGCGTAAGAGTTATCGCTCATTTACCCGTATCGAAACGATATGGGATACAAGCTCGATTGCGGATTATGGAGGCGAAAATTTATTCATAATTCTTTTGTGGCGGAGGTTTTAAAATTTATTGATGTCCAGTTTTTTGTCTGGGTAAGGCGAGCTAGAAGGAGGAAAACTAGAATTGTTCCGCCGAAACTGGAAGTAGGACGCGCGGATTTGCAAAAATGGAAGAAGAGAGAAATGAAAAGGCGTTTATTGGTAATGCACCATAAAACAATAAAAAAAGCAGAAACCTATAACTATAATTCCAAAAGGGCCACAGCTCAGCATAATGTCAGATGGCAACAATAAGGTATACCACCTGACGTTGATTTTTAGCTGAAACCGACTAGTGCCATACGCTAGAATACTAAACACAGAGAAGAGGAAATCCATTTTAATTAAATAAGAGACTTAATTAAAATTAGAATAGCTCATAAAAATCAAATAAAATGTTGTGACATACATGTGTGTTTGTGTGTGTGATTAGTTGTATTGTGATGAATGAAAAACTTAAATAAATACCCAGTATCTGCGTACTACCTATATACATTTAAATAATAAATCTATGAATAGAAAGTACCTCACGGCCTATAATGCAAAACCGTGTTACTGCGTTGTTCTTCTAAAATACGACATGGATTTTGATGCGGTTTTTTTTAAAGGCCAGCAACGGCGCGGGCTGGCATTTCGTCAAGTAAGGGTCGGGGGGAATTGTGGTGTTGTGCTTCCATAAAATGTCTGTGTAAAAAGATCCTATACGACTGCGCTGACCGCTTTAACAAAATCAATAAGTAAGTTAATCGCTGTTGTAAAACTCTGAAGTTAGTACCAATAATCAATAAATTAGAAAATCTCTATTTCTAAATTCAAACACCGATTTAAGGCTCGTTTACATAGGCCCGAAGCGACAGCGCGACTCTAAAGAACCGCATGTCGCGCGGCGATCGGTGCCTTTGTGTCGTACTGTCGCGTCGCGCCTATTTGCCTTTAGACGTTATTAAAAAACGAGAATCAAGGGTCGTGTACATAGGCGCGACGCGATAGCGCGACTCAAAAGAACTACCTGTCGCGCGGCGAGCGGAGCCTTAGTATCGTGCTGTCTCGTCGCGTCTGTTTGTGGAAGCCTTTATACTATATATATAATTTTCTGCTCATTTCTGTTCAAATTCTGCCAACGTTTACCTTATTTTATATTCAGCACATAAGCAAAAGCGCATTAGGTACAAAACAAGAGATGCAAGATAAGTCACCATTTGAGGATGGTTCAAATCATAACGGAGAGATATGAAGACATTGACAAACGTGGCGCCTCTGGAGGTGTTTGGTACAAGGCAGGAGGAAAGCGAGGCTTTTACAGTAAGAGATAGCGTTTTAATTGGTTAAATTAAAAAAACAACTTGAGCCTTCATGGGAAATGCTGACAGAAGTAGAAACTATAAACTATAAAATAACATTAACACAGCACTTACATTGCACAACGCGTCACCCCTACAACTAAAAACATAATAATAATTATAGTGCTCCTGACAGATTTCGCCCACGGTGACCAGTCTTAACGGAGAATGGCCAGGTACGCAGGAGACATTACAGAACACAAGTGTGTGCTCAAACGCAGGTGCATCCTCTGTTCCTTTACTCTTATAATCCGATGAAACGGTAATCTGTCACGTTAGGGGAGAGATCAGGCGCAGCTCAACGGCTTAACGTGCTTTACGAGGCACGGCGGTATTACACCACCCAAACTCAAACTCAAAGCATTTATTTCAATTAAACCATTTACAGGCACTTTTGAATTGTCAAGGAGTCGGTCAGTCAGAAATATGAAGCTAGTTGTCCATTCCAAAGCGTAGTAGATACCTATGGAGAAGAAAGGGCAAGAAACTCCTTGGACACTCTTTTAAATAATATTGTTCTTACAAATATATTAGTTACATCATTAATGTTGATACTATATGTGAGTTTAATAGTTAGTTGATACGATGTAGAAAATCCGTACACGTTAAAAGCGTCCAGAGTGCAGCAAAAAAATAATAAGCCATGGCTGCTAAGAGATGACCAGTCCCAACTGACGCATGGATCAGCACCATTCAGCTCAACCATTTTGAAGGGAGTTAAATGAGCCAACACACGCGCCACCCTCAGCGAGACATTTGAGTGAGCATGACGTACTATCAGACGCCAAGGCACATTCAAGTCATTATAAGACATTACCCGGTAAATGGTAAGTCCATAATACAAAGTACTCACACCTGTGCTACGCATTTATATAATACAAAGGGGATTGAGTTTATACAATGCAAATATATTCTTACAATCTTCAGCAGTTGTGGTGTGGAGCACGGCCAGCACCAACTTCCAAACTCCGGGCTGCTACTGAGAAATTCTCAATGGAAAAACCCACTAACACAAGATCAACGGAGCAGGTCAACTCCACAGATAAACTGTTATTAGAGGTTGTCGGTGATGTGAACCCATAGCACTTTCCCCTACCAAAAACTCAAGCGCCTAAAGAAGTTTTTAATTTAAAAAAAAATGCATTTCAACAGTCGTGTATGGCTTAAGAAGATGGCTTAAGAAGATGAAGATGAATTATCCAGTACCCGCATTTGTCATTATCAGAAGTATTCTGCTCATATGAGTCCCATTACAAAGAGTTTGTACATTGAATAATAACTTTTAAATTCCTTCTAACTTTATTCATTCAAACTTGCACAAATAAAAATAAACTGTACAAAGGCGGACTGCTTCATAAATTATCTACCAATGATACCAGATGCCTTAGACATTTTCTACCAGTCTATCTAAGGGTGAATTTCCTAAGGAATGCCAAAAGTTTACGTAGACATTAAAACTCGTGTAAATACCTACCATTTTGTCGATTACTATGTGAAACATTTAATAAAAACAGACCTCAAGAATTCAAGACAGACCCTGTTTGCAAGGAAAAAGGAGGCCTTTCCTAGAAGTGGAACACTACGGTAACAAAAAAAAAACATATCGGCAGTCGTATCGCAATAATACTACAAGAGACTTCTATAGAAATTCGCACCCTAATTGTGTTACAAACTTTTAAGCACAATCGGAATCATTTTAGAAGAAATTGCTAATCTATTGCTTCATATGCTCGAAAAATATGTCTTCTCAACAACTTAAATAACGCAATGAATGTTGTTGATCTGTCAGAATGAAAGCCATTGGAGTGATATTATTTTTTGCACGTATGCTTGAAGCATGATTTTCTCTAAGTTCTCTCACGATCGACCTAATCTTGGAACAGGTCAATGACCTAACCGCATAATTAGTGACAGATTGTTCGACCCATAGCCATCGGACATCTAATCTGTTTCCTAACTACCAAACTGTTTCCCTTAATTGACTTACGGTGTTAAATACACAATATAGTACAGATATTGATCCGTTGTGGGTTAGGTACTGTTTTGGCACAGCTTGTAGTGTTTATGGTTATTGGAATTGCAAAAGAAACGAAGGATAAAGTTGATTGCGGGCTTTTAATCTTAATATAAAGGTGAATTTCAGTGTGCGTTGATGGCCAAATCTGAAACAATAAGAAATAGTGTAAAATACTCAAGAATCTTGGGACCAATTTTGATGAAAACTGAAATAGTATCATTCGATTTTTAAGAACTGTCTAATCTTTATGCAATGAAGGCCTCAATCCCGCAAGGTTCTATGCTCGGGCCCGTACTCTATTCGATCTTTACTGCAGATCTTGCTAATACTAATGAAGTGGTAACTGTGACGTATGCAGACAATGATCCAATGCAGACATGTCAGAAAATACAAGTCCAATTGAATAAAATTGATCTTTGACTGAAAAAAATGGAGAATTCAACCTTGTATAACTAAGTCCGTTCAAGTGACCTTCACCCTCCGGAAGGGCGATTATGCCCCAGTGTTCATGGAAAGCAAACAACTGCCAACTAGTAACACCATAAGATACCTTGGGCTACATCTAGACAAAAGGCTTACCTGGGCCAACCATATAAAGGTCAACAAAGACTCTTTGGACGACAATCAACTTTATCTCTTTGCAACAAGATACTTGTTTACAAAGATACAGTAAAACCAATATGGACTTACGCATTAACGAAACTCATTAAAATTAAAAAGGTTTCAAAATTTAGACCTGAGAACAAGCTCAAGTGCACCCACCCTGATTTGTTAGAAACACAGAAATACACGAGCAACTTAAGATACTAACAGTGAAAGAAGAGTTATGCGAAAAATGTAAAACATATAAACAGAGATTGAGCAAGCACAGCATTGTCATAGCCAATAACCTTCTAAATAGACGACGAGGGATATAACGCTCCTAAAGAGATAGCAAATCCTGAACTTGGACCAGAGACAGTGATAGTTTAAAGTTTATTTAGTACTGGACTTCGTAATGTGAAAGTTCAACGGAAAACTACAAAAAAAATTCTCACACTAACGGCACGACACGACTAGAAAGCCGATCGCAGATAAAAGGAGAAAAAATATATTAATAAAAATAAAACAATTCCTAGCCAGAATTTGAACACGTAGATATTGGAAATAAAACACAAATACTGTATAATTGAGACAGCCGATTGTTTCGCTAGAAATAATTAAATTGTTACTGATTAGATTGTCAGTGGTGGTTTGATAGATTTTATTATGAATTCATACATTATCCGTAACGTACGATTCATATCGCTAGATATAATAAAAACTTGTCATTTTTTTTTAACTTATCTCGAAAGTGGTGTTAACTGTTTCTTCTAAAAATAACCTAACTTATTATTTTATCAAGTCCTCAACATTAAAATTTGTCAGTCAGCTCACACAACATTTAACCCAAAAACACCAAAACCCAAAAGCTAATACATAACCAACAATTTCCACTGAAAATATGACTTGTTTGACATGTTAGGGTTGTCCCCAATGGAACCAGTGAAGGCCCAACCCTTGATGTTTTTAGAGATATTTGTCCCTGGGGTGAAAAATGGACTTTCGTAAAAGCTATATATTATATTATAGTTTGGACGGTTTCGTGCCGAAATGACAGTTATCTGAGTGTGTTTTCTCTTGTGGTGTAAGTGTTGTGTGTATAAGAAGAGTAAGTACTTGTTACTATGCAAAAGTGCACGCTGTTTCAGCATTCAAGCAGTTAAAGGTTCGTTCACACTGGTGCAAAGCGACAGCGCAACACAAATGCATCGCTCGTCGCGCCTGTTTTTGGAAGCCTTAAGCCCGTTCGTCCACGAGTAAAACGTTTCTACTCAAAAGTAACCAGATATGGGGACTCCAGGACGTAAACGCAAGAATCGAGTCAGGGGTCAGGTTGACAAATAGGTCACCGTAGGAGACGCTCTGGGCGTCGGGAGTCGCCTGCAGATTCTCGGCCACCGTAGCGCGGGCTTTAACTTAAATTGTCCGTAAATTCAAATCACAGCAGCTGTCATGCTTTGTTAGTTGTATAATAACGCTATAACTTAGCAATACATTTTCAATACCTGCCCACTTTCAATTTAAGCATATAAAAAAAAAAATTGTTACCTTATTGCATTACACTTAAGGTTAAATAAAAATATCAGAGATAGGTTGGTACACGAGTAAAATGCATTTAGTACAACCTATTATCTTTTACGGCATTACCCGTTTCCTTGTCTAAAGAGACGCAGAGTAATAAACAAATAATAAAAATCTTTTTACTATCATCATGCCGTAAAAGAAGGAACATTAAACTAAATAGGTCTCTAAACGAAGACTTGGATTCTAGAATGGACTTTTATATGATAAAGATGATTAACCATTTTTAAAAGAAAATGATACGTGGGACACTCGGAAAGTTTTGCGAAAATAAAAATAAATGTTCTTTATGTAAATATTTTTTTATTATATCTTTTCAAAGTACGCTCCACTAGCCTATATACAAAGTTTCATGCGTCTGAACCAGTTTATGAAACGCTTTTCCATCAGTCCGCCGTGGACGCCTCGTTTAAAGCGTGCTCGAACGCTGACAGCGCATCTTTCGGCGACCAAAATTGTATTTCTTTTTACTCCCAAAAATAAAATATCTGTTATATTTTATTTGCGGGAATAAAAAGAAGTCACACGGTGCTAGGTCAGGGCAGTAAGGAGGGTGACCTAGGAGTTTGACCGGCGTGGTGTCCCGGAAGTGCCTCGTTTTGTGCGCGGTCTGCTAAGGCACGTTGTCGTGGTGGAGCAGTAGCCCGCGGGACCCTGTGTTTGGTCGCTTGTTTCTCACAACAGAGAAAACTTCTACCACGCATTTGGTAGAATACCGTTCAGCGTTGATGCTTCTTTGGTACCGTAAAGGAATTGACACTAAAAAGCCAATCAAATGGGGAAGGCAACTGTCAAAGTGGCGCTGTATACGATTGTTCCAAATTATCTGTCAAATTGTAGCATCATAAAGAATATGTTCACAAATAACATAGAAATTACAAAGTGTTGTGTAATTGGGTGTTAAAACGTAGGCCAACACAAATTTCCAATCAATCGTTTTAAAAGAAGCAAGTGGATAGCTGCCGTAAGGATTAAAAACTGAGCCTACTAGGACGACGAGGTTATGTCGAGATCATTTTCATGAAAATGATTACCAAACATACAGTGTGAGTAAAGGTGGGTGTTATAAACGATAGTTCTTCTATTTAAGCTACTATCTATATACCTAAATTGTTAACATTACATAATATCTTTAAATATTTATCATTCTTCATCTTATTTTAAAGTTTGCCCTGTGTACACAATTTTTTAAAGAAAGAAGCAGTACCAAGTCTCTTTTCATGGAACCAGAAAAGGATATCAGCCAGTGCTCGTGTGAGAGACGTAAGACATGCGAAGAGAAACATTTAAAAGAATCTTTTCCAACATCTTTCAAGCAATCATAACCCACATCCTTCTATTTGTCAGAATCCACAATATAATGGAATACGAAAGAGAGTTAGAAATTTCTTCATAAAACATCAGTTTCTACTCAGACTGCCACAATGTCTCTTTTTTCAGCTGATCTTTTGTTAAGTCATGTTGAGTCTGCCAAGTTTTACACTGGATTAGAAAATTATCAGAAATTTAAATTTGTTTTGTCAACATTACTGCCTATTGCAGATCATTTGAAATACAGGTGTGAGTGGGGTAAGCGGAGTATGTACTGAACAGCTTTACTAAGACCTATAGATATTAAATAATTTTACATGTCAAATTTTATGCAATTTCCGAGAGTGTATCACAATTAAAACTCATAAATAACTTTAGGTGCTTTTATTAAATAACTTTAGGTGCTTTTATAATCTTTATACAGAAATTTATTCATAATTTCAGCCTTTATATTGTTATTGTAAAATAATCTAACTTTAATAATATGTTTTCTATGAACAACTCATCTTTTTCAATATAAATAAATTACAGAATTTTCTGCCACTGCAGTACATTCATCCTTGTACTTGAAAATCATACAGGCAGGTTTTTTAAATAATAATTCCCCATTTTGACTCTGTATATAAGGTACAGATTCAGGGCTAATAAGTCTGTTTCTGCTTACATGCCATGCCATGCCATGCTACTCCCAAGCCATGCCATGCCACCCTGGTCATCTATCTTGATGTCAACTTGATAGTTAAGTTTTTTCATTGTCTTCTTGACAAATCCTTTTATATAAAAGTGATAATTAATAAATGGGGATCTTATCAATATGAGGAATCTATCTTCATATAATTTTTCTGATGCATCTGTTTTTTTGTTGAATCTTCAAAATGACAGAAATATTTCGTATTAGTAAAATAGGAACTACCTACCATCTCATAAAATATACAATACATGACAGTATTCACCAACAATATAAAATTTTATTTAAAAGTACATAATAAATATACATACTAACGACTACCAAGTTATTTAATTATAAAATTATTCGTTCAAACATTGTAAGCGTATTGATTTCAAAGGTCTACGTTGACCTAGGTCTAGGCAAACAGCTCCTAAAAAGTTTTTTTTTCAAGAGTCCTACCTTTCCACATATACAGCTTTTCTACCTTTAACAGACGCCCCTCTTCTCTTTAACTCGGCTTTAAGTTCAAGCAAGCTACAAGTAGAATTTTCGCGTCCATGTTATCAAATGAACTACACTAATCGCCCACAATGTTCGTTTTTTTGGTTTGTTTACACGATTCAAGAAATGTCATACTGACGCCATTGAGAACAACTGTACGCAGCGCCATCTGAGATTAGCTTTATCTTGCCATCCCCATTGAAAAAGCTTGCAATCAAAATCTTCCCCACGCTTCTAGATCGCTTCACTTTGGTGGGCGATGATTCGTTTTGAAACAACCAAACCGTCGACTGTCCTTCGTTTCTGGATCGTAGTGTTAAATCTCATAGACTCATCACCTGTAATGAAGTTGTCACACGCCGATACGAGCCTGCTTCAAATTTGTTTATCACATCATGGCACCATTCCATTCGGACCTGCTTCTAAGCATCGGTGAAGTTGTGCGGCACCCAGCGTGAAATTACCCTCCTCACGCGAACATGCACATGTAGAATTTCGGGAAGGATTCCCGATCCAATCTGCAGTATGTGCTGAATCTCTTGATACGTAACTCGCCTATGGTCCTGGATTAAATTTTTCAAATTTTTAACTGAAATCACGTCTTCTTACGTAACAGCCGTCCAATGGTGACCACTTCTTTCTTCATCCACCAAAGTTAGTCGACCGCGCTTGAATTAGTTATACCAACGTTACACGGTTACCTTAGAAGAGCCTTCATCCATGAATGTCACTTGAAGTCTATCGTACGATTTGTCCGGTTTCAGCTGAAATCGTAAAAATCATAGCGCCAAAATGTTCCCGGCGCAGATCCATTTATAATGAGACACGATAATAATTTAAATTAGCTCGCAAACAATGTGGAGGGAAATTTTGAAATTGGAACGTACCGATTATACTTACAAATAATAATAAATTTTAAAAATAGACCGTAACTGGCCAGTCTCTCATACATCAAAACTTTTTTACGCAATACTTTCTGAGTGGCCTGGTAATGGTACACATTAGTCATCATCTGCCACTATGTCGGGGTCAGCTTCCAGACTTACCGGATCCAGCAGACTACCCGTATTTTACATGGAGCGACTGCCTGTGACCTCCACAACCAGTTACTTGGTAATACGAAAACCCTTGGTGAGACTGGTTGTCACACAGTATGTAAGTTTATTGTGTTTATTGATATGTGCCAAAATTGTGACCATTGACCCAAGACTAAGCAAGCTGAAGTGGCAATGCATTACTCACATCTCTCGCAGAACCGTCAATCGTTGGGGAACATGAGTTCTAGAGTGGAAAGGGATGAATCGTTTAAAAATCAATAAAAAAATAAATAAAAAAAAGCTCTTTTTCTACAGTGCGTTTCAATAATGTTTAAAACATAAATTAGATTTTCTTTACCCTGAGGTGAAGTCCTCCTCCAGAGACTGCCAGCTTCCTCTGTCTATCGTTAAGTTCAGCTAGCGTAATCCAGCTATATGCACGATCTCGTCCACCGTACGAGTTAGTGGTCTTACTCGCTTACGTTTGCCAACCGGTTTCATCCAAGAGCTCATACATTGTCATGCAGAGTTGCAACATGGCGTGCTCATTTTCACTTAAATTGAGTATATGTGTAAGGGTATCGACTGCTTTTGATGCAGATCGAATTTTAGAGTGAAAATCAATAAATCTTGTTAATTGTTAACATAACATATCATAACGACTTGTTTTAGCGAAGGGCACAGGTGTACCTATAGTACAGCACATTTCGCCAGTTATGTCTGTCTCATGTAATAGGGGGCGAGCCTATAGCCATCAACTGGGCACAAATCCAGACTTCGGACTGTTACTGAGAAATTCCTAATGGACAAATCCTATAATAATTTGCCCGACCTGGAAATCGAACCCAGGACCTCAAGCTCAGCAGTAGAGCTTGTAACCGAAAACCAACGAAAATAAGATATATAGTTTAAAATCAGCAAAATAAGTAATCAATTCTCAATATCCGTGATGTGAATGAGAATCAATAACAAAATTACGCAGTTATTTTCTTTTTCAAAAACTACTTTACTACCATTATCTATCCTATCTGTATATATATTAACAAATTCTACTATTATTTATCCTACAAAAACTTCCTGTGAAGCTTGCAATATTGCCTCTCAATAATCTCTTATTTAAGCCTTCACAGACTGTAATAAATAAACAATATTTTATTTTCCGATAATAATTTATTACTCCGCTATGAATACTGCGCGTGAAAATTGCATTTTTTAACGACGCAGTTGGTGTTAAAAATGTTATTATTCAATAGGATTTCGTTTGCGGAGTAAACTGCGTTGAACAGGGTTCAGTCGGTCTGGGTACCAGAGTTGGTGGAAATTAAAGAGGTCCTCGTTGGTCTAGTGGTCGCAATCGCTACTGCTGAGCATGAGGTCCTGGGTTTGATTCCTAGGTCGGGCAACGTGTTATTGGGTTTTTCTATCTGGAATTTCTCAGTAGCAGCCCGAAGTCTGGATTTGTGCCCGGTAGATGGCAATAGGCTCGCCCCTATTACATGGGACTTAAACATTACTGGCGAAATGTGGGTGTACTATAGGTACACCTCTGCCCAACCCTTCGGGGAAACAAAGCGTCATGTTATGATGATGTTATGTATGTAAAGAGGTACATTGATATCCTAGAATCTTTGACGCAAAAACTTTTATTTCAATTTAATTTTAATTGAAACAAAAGCATTTATTTCAATTAAACCATTTACAGGCACTTTTGAATTGTCAAGGAGTCGGTCAGTCAGAAATATGAAGCTAGTTGCCCATTCCAAAGCGTAGTAGGTACCTATGGAGAAGATCGGGCAAGACATGGACACTCTTTAAAATAATATTGTTGTTACAAATATATTAATGACATTATTAAGTTAAATCCTTGCTGTGATATCCCTTGGTACGACAACTTTGGTGTCAGTATTTCTTGGGCTTTCTTAAGATCTGCGAATGAGACCAACGGCTCAAAGATAATTTCCGAAGCACGGAAAGACGGTGCGGCTAGCGTAGCTCAACCTGATCGATCAACCTGTGCGGCCTGTGCGGCCTTATCCATGAGCCACTCCAAAGTATCTCATTTTGTGCTAAGAATAATAATTGCCAGATAGATTGGCTGACTGTCAGTCTTACGAAAGTTTTAGTACCTACATATCTAGATTCTTCGTACATAGTTGAACAAGCTAATTGGTGATCAGGCTGCAGCTGCTTTTACAATGATTTTATTTTTGTAAGCAGGTTTTTGCAAACACTTTCCACTTTTTTTTTTTTTTCATAAATGGCATCTCGCAGGTCAACCTATGAGGTTGTCGTCTGCTTAGACGGACTTGCCTGTGGTTGCCCTAATAAATTAAGGCCTCCAGCCAGGACTTAAACTTATGTACTAACTTAAAAACTAAGCGACAACGCTAAGGGCACCCCCTGTGGGGTACGAACCTCGGCTTAGGGCGTCGCTGGAAGAGGGCAGCAAGGGCTGCTACTAGCTGGATCAGGATTTGAGTGATTTAGGGACGAATTTAAAGCTACAGGCTCAACGGCGCGGGCTGGCTCGAGCAAGGGTCGGGAGGGGCGTGGATTTGGGCGGCGCGGCGTTTCGTTTCTGAATACTCTGAGAATAAGGGCCGAAACAAACTGAGAGGTCACAGTCTCTTTTAAAGGCCAGACATAATCTTGGTCAGACCATGTGGATTGATGTCTGAAATAGTCTTTTGAGGAAAGAACCACACAGATTGAATGGACTTTTCCAGTCAGTGCACGCATTTGTCAGTAATTGTGGAGCTCAACTCAAAAGTTAAGGAGCTCAGCTATTCGATGAACAAATACCAAAGAAAGGACATTGGCAATTACTCAAACCGTCAGATCAAGATTAAGATAAAAAATAAATGAGAAAATTAAATAAATAAAAAACACAAAAGTCATAAAATAATGACCCACATAGTGTTAACATTCACAATAATAACAATAAATAATATACAATTTTGTTACTGTACTGAGTAGTCAATTGTTTTACATCACTCTCTTAAGTATTCCGTAAGTTTAAAAAGTTATTACGCACACAATTAAAACGAATGTAGGCGATGTAGTGAATGGTAAGATAGGTAGTCTCGCCATATAAAATACTGGTATTCAGCGTCATCAGGTAAGCCTGGAAAACAACCCCCAAAAAGATAAAAAAGATAGATAGAAAAAAGATAAATATGTTTACCTGGATACCAACTAGCTTGTTGGACTGTGCATTGCCCTTATAAAGATACATTACGTAAAATTTGTTTGTCACGAACAATACCCTAACAAAAAGGTACAAAAAAGCTACAAAAACTTTTATTTATTTATTTGAGATAGGTTTGCTCTGGACTCTAGTCTAGGTCAGAGGTGACAGAGACAAAGTCTACGATGGAGTGTGCTTACCCAAAAGAAGCCTGTTCACTCTAACTCTGAAGAGATTCGGATTGAATGCGTTCCGGAACACAGACGCAGGTAGTGAGTCACATCAGAACACATAAGAAGAACTATGTAAATATAAAATAAAGAATTACGTGCAAATACAAGGGCACAAAGAATAAAGGAAATTCTTAATAAAGCTTACGCCTTTGGAGTTTATTGAAAAAATAGCCGAAGGAAAACATATTTCGATTTTTCCGTTTGCCGCGACGAAAATATCCTGGAGTTAGAAAATGAAATCATATTCGGGGCTCTGTCTATCTTAGCGTTTTGTTGAATGCCACGCAGAACGATAAAGGGCAAGACATACTTAGTATATGCCACGCCATCCACCTTCGTTTTTGTGAGCATTCTATTGCTTAGTATTTTTATTTTTCATGTTACTATGATTCATAGACAATATACATTCAAATACATTAATAATACAAAAAAAAATACTTTAACATGCACACAATGCAATACAAAACAAAAACCACAGTACTTTCAACACTAACATTTAAATTAATGATCGACAACTGAAGTTAACGTGCAAGTCACTGCAGCGTCATTTGTATGGAAAGTCGAGCCTGCCCACTATCATCATCATTTTATAGCTGTCATGTTAGACACGATTTGTCGTTTGTACTGGAGTAATTTAAGTTTTGCTGAGATGACTAAACTATAAAGGTTTAAAACGGTAGAATTATTGTTTTTGCTGATTCTTTTTACTGCCCGACTTTTGACACCAATCCGTGATCGGCATTTTGAGGTTAGTTTGAAACTGATTTGTCAATGGCCTCAGTTAGATTTTTACCCTAAAATAACTCCCTGAAGTCTTGAAGATTATAATAGATAGCAAAAACTAATAATCAATGATCTGCTACAAATGTTTTTGCTTATTTTCCTGTCAAATACTCAATCATTTATATGATACAACACGACACACAGATTGGTTGTAAGATAAATAAAAAAACTGTTGTTAAAATATTGCAGTACTTGCATAATAAATATTCGAGATTGCATCTGAAACAGCGGAGGTAAAATTTTAAAACGTTGCATATTTTTGTGATAAATAATTTCACTGAATTTTATATGTCAATTCGTGTACATGATAATGAATGCATTTTAGATTTCTGTCGGTCATTGATCAAAGTCGAAGTCAAAAGTTTATTTCGAACTAAGTGTACAATGTTGATCTGTCAGATAAGCTATGTTAACAATGGTATATTAAAAGCAAATTCATTAATGACGTAATTATAATACATGTTTTAGTTGCATAATTTTATTCGGATGTAAAATTTACTACAGAGATCATAGTCAGACTCAACGCTAGCAAATGCAGAAAACAAATAATGTAGGTTTTTGTGGTGAAATGCTCTTTGTAACATTTGCTTCAATAAAAGAAGACACAATATTCTGACTAGTGGTTTGAATGAAATTATTTGTTCCGTTAATGAGGAAAGTTACTCTCACAAAGCAATATTTTTTGCTTTTATCGGAATTAATCCATTGTCTCTCAACAGTAAATGACGGATCATTTACTGTTGACAATGGATTTATTCAAAAAGATCCAATGCCACTCACCCATCATCATTATCTAACCTAACCTTACCGGATGCAGCTTAGTACCAGTATTTTTCATGAAACGACTGCCTATCTGATTGTACTAACGTTACTGGGTTCAGTTACTGGGTAACACTTCTTTACCCAAATATTGAAATCGTTAGATTCGCCCTTCTACGTCAAAACATGGCCACGTTTCTCTTCAGTTGACATTTGAATAATTGTGGTCTCGTTCACTTATACTGAAAATCGTATCTATAGTTATTTGCGAAATGTGTGAACTCACTTTTTCCAGTGTATATACTTTTTTCTAGCCTGAGTAGTGGGGCACTTCTGACGATTGAAATCTTTAAAATCACCCATTTACACCCTCGCCTGAAATCGTCAACACGTCTTACGACCAAACCCATTAAGACAGATCGCTACTGATGATAGACAATACAATTCTATCTGTGCCTGTCAAACAAATAGCTGTCAACACGTTATAGGGTGGCATACTTTGGCTTTATTGGGACGTTAAAACCAGAGATTGATAGGTTATTCTATCTTTAGTATGCCAAAATTAGAAAAGATACGTCATTGGGTTCGGCTGTTATGCAAGCGTGGTGATCAATGTTTCAATGTTTTCTGTATGAGAAGAGGCATTTGTCTGGCAATGGGACAATAATAGGCTGGTGTTATTTACACCTTAATTCTGCCGCCGCATGAGCTAAATATGTCACCAACGTAAATCAGTCGACTCGGCGTGGCCTCTCGCAGTGGATTTGTCACGAGCGCCCGCCGTTCGTCCGTGATTTTGCACCAATAGGGCTCATTATCGCTTCACTATCACAGTCTGTTTTGAAGATGGATTTACGATTTGTTGACTAAGAACAAATTTACGTTTGTAATTTGTAAATAGGGGGTGAGTTACGTTTGCTTTGCGGGGTGTTAATACTGTTGAGTAATTGTGGTGCTGGAAAGAACAGTGGTATGTTTCGGTATTTGTAATTCTACGTTTTAGGGAATTCCGGTAGCCCTTTTAACGAGCTTATCAAAAAAGATCCTTACTAATCTTATAAATGCGAAATTACGTTTGTATGTTGTTTTTATAAGGATTTGGATAAAATTTGGCTCACACATAGACCATGACCTAGGCAAGCACATAGGCTACTTTTGATTCGAAATTGCAGACGAAGTCACGTCCAATAGCTTGTACAAAATAACTTTATTAACTTTGTTCCATTGAGTACTCTAATTTTTTTCTTAAAATTTAAAAACAGTTCTTTGAGCAAAGAATTACCGTTGATATTCAACGTGGCAATGCTGCCAGTCTTCTGGGGATGTTTCCAGATGACAGCGATGCGGGCTAGTATTTCGACTTACTTAATACTTTTGTATTTTAGTTAGTTGGTCATTTAATTTAGTATCTATTAAAAATAGTTAGTCGCGTTTTAAATTGTACGTAATAATTTAATGTTTAGTAGATTAATAGTTTGTACTTTGTCTTCGTTTATGGTTTTTACTATTTGATTATTTAATTTTAGTTTATTACGTTTAAAAACAAAAATGTAATATAAATAATTTATATACTTTATTGTACACCACAAAATGATATAACAAAAAAAAAATATCTTACTAAAAAACAAGGGGCGGCCTTAACGCTTTCAGCGATCTCTTCCAGGCAACCTTAGAACCAACAACCTTAGATGTATACCATGATATTAAACAAGTGAAATAAAAAAAAATCAATTTCAAATTCAAAAAAGCAATTTTGCAGCTATCCCCAACTAGGCACACCACTTTTCTTGAAAAAACAGCGATTAACACTTTTTTAAATGAAGAACTACTGACGAATCGAGTTATAAAATGGAATCCAGCTGTAATGAATAACCTACGGAAGCGTGAACACAATTTAATTTCGTCGCACTTATTTTTCGCAACTCCAGCTCATCGGAACCCAATCGAGGATTCTTAATTTACAAGATTAAGTACCTTTTCAATGAATGTTATTGATACGATTACACAAGGATCCCTAATTGATTATGGTAATCGAATTTTCTGGTTTTCTCCACATTGTACACAGCTTTCCTGTTCATTTTAGATGGAAGGTTTTCTTTAGAGGCGTCCTTTGTTAGACGGCTTATTTTCTCGGATTGTGTTAACAATAGAAAATGAGGAAGTATTTTCTGGTTTACTGTAGAATAATATTGTATGTGGAATCAAAGAAAATATATTGTAGGTTATTGTGTGGGGTTTTAAATATAGGTCAGGGATTTAGTCCGAAATAGACAGAGCTTATTTTGTTACGGTAATTGTACTAACAATCTAGGTAGGTAATATGTATATAGTATAATAGCACATAGCTTCGGCGTTACGCCTGTAGACCCAGCAGGGGGGGGGGGGACAAAGAGAGGTGTTTGTTGGGTGTGTAGTGTGTGTGTGTGTGTGTGGAGGGTAGAACTTTATAGTAAGTATAATGTTGCGATCACGAATCGGTTTAACAAAATTGGTGACTACCTACAGCGATACGTAGGTACTTAACTCCAGAGCAATATTGGGGCAAAACGTACAACCCCAGCCTACCCTTTGTTGCTTCAGGGTCGCGGGATGTTCGAAATAGATACCGGGGCCCTGGGACAGGCAACTCAAGGAACACGGGTGGGTTTTAGTCAGTAAAAGTCTGACACGCCCTCCCGCTCCATCTCCGCGAAGTCATTTGAAGGCGAGATGTTATGAGAAATATGTAAGTAATCTGAATTGAAAGTTTATAACAAAGTATGGGAAAAGGCTTCTAATCGGTGATAAACGGTAAACTATTTTTAATCATCATCAACTACGTAGCAATGCTGACAGCCTTTTGGCACTTTTTCTGTTGACAGCGATGTGGACAAAATTTTGATGACCTTTGATTCTTTCCCCTCCTATAAGATCACTTTGTTGTCCGTTCGTCCGTCTGTCTGTCTGTCAAGACCCTTTTTCTCAGGAATGCGTGGAGGTATCAAGCTGGAATTTATGTCAAATATTAAGGTCTACTGTCTCTTGGAGCTGTGAAAACATCAAACTTCTAAGCCAACGCAATCAAAAGATACAGCCGTTTATGGTGCAAATTTTCGACACTCGCAAGGAAATCAAAACCTACAGGGTACTTCCCGTGAACTCAGAATCTTGAAATTTGGTACGAAGCAACGTCTTATAGCACAGATAAAGAAAAAATTGCGAAAACCGTAAATTTTTAGTTACATCACATAATAAAAATATTTTTAACAATTTTAAACTTACTACCCCGTGCCTCATGAACGCGTGTGAACTTTTACTTATATACCTACAGGTTTGTACGGAACCCACGGTGCGCGAGTCCGATTCGCACTTGATCGGTTTTTTATTATACTTGTCTTATATTCATTATTACATTTAAATACTTTATTTTATTTTTTTATATAAAAAAAAATATTGTACCCCACCGGATTCGGGAAAAACCCCGTACAAGCTACCGGCGTGGCGGTCAGTGCTTCAGAGAGAGGAGCCTCCGTAGAATGCGAGCCGTGTCCAGAAGTACCGCTTTCTGAATCAAGCCCCTGATCCAGCTACACCACGATAGCCTCCTCATGAGTTGGTCGAGGCTCTTAGCTATTAAGCCATTGGCTGTCACGACGGCACAATAATCGCTGAGTTCACTTCATTATTTTACGTATTATTATTATTTTGAGACGTTTAGCTTTTGGATTGTGTCCTTAATATCTTGGAAATTTTCTTAAAGAATCATTAACGACGTCAATAATAAACGAGACAGATATCATATCATACTAGCTCATCTTTCTTAAACTTTAACAATCGACTGATCTCAAAACAAAACAAAACTAACAACAACAAAGAAATAGAACAAACAAACGTATTTACAAATTACTACAGCGCAGCGGGGCGTGCATGGCCTTCTGTGACATGGCTTGAGTCACACATTTTATCACAGTTTGTGCGATAAAACCGTTTTGTTTTAAATGCTAGCACGGCGGCGTGAGATAATTTCTTGACATGTGACATAACTTCTTAACGTTTAGTTGGGACTCATGATGTCTCATATGCCTTGCACCCATTTTGTCACAATGTCACAATGAAAAATTTATCAAGTTCGTTCGGAGGTGGTGATAAGATTTGAAAATTGATTAAAATAAAATGTTCTTGTAATAACTGTACCAAACGGAAACGGCAATAAAATAAACAAATAAATTGACAAGACTACGAAATCGTCAAACGCGTCGTGTATACCTACCGCAAAGATTTCTTGAAAGGTATACAAAGTTTTGTATTCTTTATTTAAATGCTTAATTCTGTTGCAAGATTTGAACTTAACAAACTAACATACATAGATACATTGCAAGCTAAGTAAAAGCTTGTAATAAAAAAAATCGTTTGAACAAAAATATCAAATCAAATAAACAAAACGAAAGTCGAAGTTGTGATTCACGCATACAAATTAGTTCCCATCAAAAATCAAAAGTCGTTTAACTATATGAACTGCAGTCCTTTAGACGTATTATTTTATTTGGTCGTTGGTCTAGTGGTCGCAATCGCTACTGCTGAGCATGAGGTCCCGGGTTCGATTCCCAGGTCGGGCAACATGTTATTGGGTTTTTCTATCTAGATTTTTTCAGTAGCAGCCCGGAGTCTGGATTTGTGCCCGGTTGATGGCAATAGGCTCGCCCCCTATTACATGGGACTTAAACATAACTGGCGAAATGTGGGTGTGCTATAGGTACACCTCTGCCCAACCCTTCGGGGAAACAAGGCGTGATGTTATGTTATGTTATTTTAATTTTATTTACCGTGTCACACTATGAAGTCAGCAACAAGTAAGGCATTTGCCTCTAGATTATGTCACTTGTTTGACCTGTGCTAGCATTTAGTACAAACTGTCAGACGTAACATAATTTATTATGTCTTGTTAGAAACGTCTTGTTTACGCCCATGCTCGCCCAGCAGGTAAACCTCTGCCTAACATTTCAGAGCTTACAGTCGTTATGTTATAAGTGGTCACACAAAAGTTCAAGAAAACATCCACCATAAAATAACAAAGACCAAAAGTTAAGGTACCTGACCACCTGTAGCTCGTGCTTATCCAGCCAACACCCAAATAGGACCACGATTTACCCGGATTACGCCGGACAACGCCCGACTACGCGACCCGAGCCGTTCATCCGTTTAAGACCGACTTTCGGTCTGATTTACATTGTAAAGAAACTTTGTTTAATTTTTGAAGAGTTCTGATTGATTTAATCTGTCAGTGATGGAGTTGTTTTGTAGGATTTGGGCGGATTAAGATGTTAACTCTTTCTCGAAATGGTAATTAGGTTAAGGATTGACTTAAGCTTAAGTGAAGTCGACTGACTTAATTGACTGTAGTGACGACACGATAAGTTAAAGTGTTAATTGGTGATGACTGACCTTGACTTTGTTGACGTTTAGTCAACGTAAACATGATAGAGCAGTAGAAGATGAAATTAGAAATGTTTCTTGAGTGTAAATAACCATCATCTACATGAGATCAGCGTGGAATAACCTGCATGCCCTTTATATGACTAGAGTGAATAAGGTTACGGGCGAAACGAGGGTATCATAGCTAAGTACATCTCTACTTGTACCTTCGGGAAATACGGGCTTGATGTTATGTCATAGGTGGTCAAACGTGAGGCAATCCTAACTAATATTGGATGTATTTTTAAATGCGAAAGCAATTTTGTTTTTATATTAAGCTTTCACGCTGTAGCGGCTGAATGGATTTGAATGAAAATTATCAAAAAGATTGACAGGATTTGTCAAAAAGAAGTCACGGGCAACAGCTACTACAAAATGACTATGTTTACTTTATTCCATAGATCACTTTTTTTTTATCTATTTAAAAACAGTTCTTTGGCAAAAAAACGGGTTTGGTTTGGCTCGTTTTTTTAAATCGATTTAAAAAAATATTAGGTATTCAGACAGAGATACAGGGTTATCTCTGTAAAATATTTACTTCCAAATAATATTTCATACCAGCTTGTATACTATTTCCAACCACACAGCACATATTCTAAAGGCACTCAACCTCAACCAAGAGCCTCCTTTGCTTGCTATCTGAATAGAACCCATCGATGCGAGAAGTGTATGCGCATCAGCTGTGACCGTAGCAGTATTGTCAGTTGTATTCGAAACAGCTAGCCGAAGTATAGGAAGGACAGCTGGTATTTCTATGTCATCTTGTGGTAGCAATCTTTAGGTAGAAATATAAAGGGTTCTGAGTGAAATAAACAACAAGTTCTTAACAAAAATAATAATAATTATTATTCTTCATCAAACGCGTATAATTTATGATTGTTTTAAGATACACCGAAATTTACCCAAATATATTTAAACAAATATTACTTAGTTTTGTCTTCTATAAACAAGAATTACACGAGCAAAAACTTAGACGCACAAGAACGTAAATACTTTTTAAGTCTGTTTTTCAATAAACGTCTTATAGAGCCTGATTGCATTCGGTATTCTAAGGACGCGCATGTTAAATATACTAGACGTTTAAGAGACGGCGCGGCGGCGCTAAGTAAAGGCGACTACAGGACATAAATGCCAGTTTTATAATGCCTTAAGTATATGATCCAGTGCCGTAAACAAAATATATGATTTAACAAAATATATGACTTAGGATATATTTATGCTAGTTAGATAGTGTGTTGAAAACATAATACAACTAATTTGATACAATAGAAGAAAATCACGAAGATCCCTTAAAAAAAAATTAACGATTGAAAACCTACATGCAATCATTCTGATTTTTTGTCTGATTATTTCAAAAGCAACATATTTGGTTGCGCTGAATCTATTGGAATTATAATATTGTCATTTCCTTTCTATTTTTTTTGTTAGCAAGATAATAATGGATAAGGTTGGTTTTGCATTTTCCTATTCCTATCCCTTTCCTTCACATTGCCTTTCGTTCGCGTGTGAGCAAGACGGCTACAATAAGTGGCGCCATCTTGCGCAATCTCTTCGCTACACTGGAACTAAAGAAAAAGATCGTGTGTGTGTGTTCGAGAAGTGCCGCTCGCGACAGTAACTCTGGTGTTCAAACTCGAAGAAACAAGGGAGATTTGCGAAAATAGCCATAGTATCGTCGATCCATGCCTCCGTCGCATCATGTTAGGTATTGTGCACCCTTTCCTCTATCGTCTAATTACAGACCAAAACAGTTTGGTATGCACCATCCCATTTTTGTAAAGCCAACCAAAACTTCTATCGTCGAATATCGCATTAATGGCGCATCCAATATTAAACGTAACAGTGTTTTTTTGTGCATTTTTTTGTAAATAGATAATTCCTTCATTTTTGCAATAAATTACCAGCTTTGTGGAATCGCGCTTCTTTTTCTTTTCTATGCAGTCTGACAGTGGCCGCGTTTTAGCTCTTGACAGTCTCTTAAACCGTGATCATGGTATGAACTTAAATTAAGAAGAAAGTGACTAAGACTTTAGAATAATCAAAATGTAAATATCCGGAAATCCTCCGTACGTCGATCGTGGCCGTCGAGACATGATCACAAGTCTAGCAGTGCAGGTCTCGTCGCAGGTCGAGAGGTAAATTTTTTACGACTCACAGGCTAGACTCAATTAGCCTGGGGGGGTGAGGCTGGAATTCGGCTTGATAAACACGGTTAACACCTAAGACAAATAATAGGAGATGAGAACCGTGACACAAGCAGAATTCATGATAACAAATAAGAAGAGAGAATTAAAATACCATTTAGTCAAAGATATGATTGAATCGCTATTAAGCACACGAAGACGAACTTTCACTGAACGTTGCCAGTTTACATCGGAAAAACTAATAAATTGATTGGGTAATCCGACTGATTACCGTTAAACCCATTTTATCTCGCAAGAGATATGTTGGCCTTTATTGGCCTAGTCAAATAATCAACCAACCATTTATGATTTTCTCTGCAGACATGTAAAAAAAACTCTGGATGACACGAAAGTTCTAAATGTATTTTTTTAAGAATAACATTAATTACCAACCAAATAAAGCTTAAAACAGGTTAAATATGTTTTAAACGTAGGAAGATTATTTTTTTATTTACATTAATGAAAGAAAGAAAAAACGTTTATTTAGCACAGACTAAAAGGCACACAAAGCAGGTAAAAATTATAAGAAAAACAAAAAAAAAAACATACAAAAATAATAAAAAAGTGTACAGCGCGAAGTATGAAACTTGCAGGGTAGTGTGCCTCACGGCTGCGCCAAAAAGGCCCAGTTCAGCAAAAAATGCCAGACAACTAGTGCCTGACGCTGGTTTTCAACTGGACCTGAATTGTGAGGTAACGGATGTAAATCAGTTTTATACTGCAAAGTGACGTGTGTATGCATACATATAAAAATAAAATTGTTTCAAATAATAATAGTCATGATTAAGTACATAAATAGAGTAAAATGCAAAACAAAAACAAAAAAAAAACAACGAAAACGAGCCGGAACAAACCAAAACCTGTTTTAAACGATGCCAGACTTCCAGGTATATGCTACAGGTATATGCTGCAGGTATATGCTGCAGGAATGCAGGTATATGCTACTGCAGTTTGTAGACCTCATGGTCAATCAATTTTGGCTTTAAAGTGGATTTGAGTACGGATTTCAATGGGGTCTAACAGTTAAAACTAGAGCTTCGCGGGCTCCATCAATATTTCAGATGATTTTATTTACATCTGTAATCTACGATGATTACGATCGATGTCTTTGGGTTATTTTAGATGAACAAGAGAACACCTCTGTTCCTCCCTCTGCTGATCACATTCATAAAGATCTAGAATATTTTTGCTCTCGTTGATCCCATGTTATTTTTAGTCCCTACCACATGGTTGTTTACTTCCTTTCACAATTTTTGATAAATTCATAACCTACAACAATAAAACATTTTCTTCGCACGAACTACACTTGGAAACTTCTATGGAAACGTAAAACTCTTGTGATGCGTCGTATTTCTCCATCCGGCTTACATTTATTTGCACTCGCATTAGTATCTCAGTCGAGAGGCATAAAAAAGAACGTCACTACCACATAAAGCATTTCAGATAAAATAGTGGTAGCGAATCGTCCCTTAGGGCGATATATTCTGTCAAAATCACTTAAATTACAACGTCGGGCACTATTTTATGCCTTATCAGAAGAGCTGTGGCCATTACTGGGACCTTTTTTTTGAAAAAAATTCAGTAAATATTTACAATGTATTTTCCACCTTATTCTTCACAAGCTGAGGTAGCTTTTTCTTTGTAGTTTTTGTAGCATATGTCATAGAAGTGGCTTGGCCGTCTTTTCTGGGGTAAGTTGGCGAAATTGATTTATATGTATCGCTAAGGTTTTATAGTTTCAGTGCACAATTACGTTAGATTCGATACGGGTATTCTGTTACTAAAGTTTTTTTGGGTTCGATCACCATACGAAAACGTTGATAATTTTTGGACATTGCCATTTATAAGGCGTTACTAACATATTATTTTTTAATGGGCTTCTCCATTTTAAATGGTTGTTTATTAAGATACTTGTCAGTTGTTATGATAAACTCCTAATGCCGACGGTCAAAGGCCAACTGTAGGTACAGTCAAACACTATTAGGTACTTCCAATGTTATCAACATCAAATTGTTGCCACCTAAACGTGTGGTAGACTGTATCTACTATATAAGAAATAAATTACATTCCTTATGAAACGTATCCTTTACAAAGGGTGTTTCTAGGCCAACGGAATTCATCTAAGGAAAAGACGGTTGCATGCAATTAAGTCGTCGATGACCCAGGATAGATTGACCCAAAGACCCACAGAGGGGGCAAACCCAAATGAAATGGAATAAGTATTAGAAAAGGAAGAGACAGAGTATATTAAGCGCCTCAAACGAAACCAACAAACGGCGTGATTAAGTGGTTCTGTCAGGAAATCGGGAATACGGATTTAATTGTGTTTGGAATCTTTACCTGAATCTGGATTGCGTGTATTTGAAATCGTTTTTTTTTTTTACTTCAACTGGGACATGTTTTAGGTTTAAATTAGTTATTTTATTTGAGGTTATTTCAACAACATTACATTACATCACACCTGTATTATCTTAAGGGGTTGGCAGATTACACTTCTTTGTTGTTGGCAGATTCAGTAGTTAAAATTAATTGGTATTTAAAAATGGGCCAGCCAATTCACATTAACTGGACACAAACCCAGTCTCTGGACAGCTACTTTGAACTGCCCACTAGGAAAATCCCAATAGACCAAACAATCAACGAACGAACGACCAATTAACGTTTTTTCTTCCTTTCTTCTTTCATTGACCATGATCTGGAAATCGAATCAAGGATTTCAGACTCTGTAGTCAGGCTTACGCACTAAACCACCGTCGCAGTATTCATGGTGTAAAAAGACCCACAGCCGTCAACTACGCAATCTGTACATCAAATTAAGTAAAATTGCACAAATATAATTACTGGGAAATTGCTTTTTTATTGTTGCGAAAAGCTGTTTGCAGTAGTGCGCAATGTAACATACGAAAAACATTGGCACATGGGTGCATGCAACGGTATTTTTAAAGTAGTGTTAATAAAAACTTGTTTTCGTAAAAAAAACGTCAGTATTTTTTTTTTTTTTTCCCTTCAATATCTACTTTACCAGAAGGGGAACCTTCAGGTATGGTACAATACAAAAAAAAAACGTGTGATCTTTAAGTGTCTTTTTCCCGTTTCAAACCCGTGGCTGCCTTATCGAAGAGCCTCCCCATGGAAACTGATAAAAGAATCTCCATGAGATCAATTATACATTTGGGAGTGATGTGTTACCCTAAACTTTATGGTGATAAAGAAAAATAAATTTTACGATTCTTCTTTTACGTTTCAAAAATCCCTTAAAGAGTTCAAGTTTGCATTGTGTTTATATTGTAATTTTGTATTTTGTGAAACATTATGCTTATTCTATTACTGAGTTCAAGTTTGATTATTATTGATTTCTATTTTGTCGTAGGCTTTTCGTTTACGCAATATCACATAGGGAGACTTTAATGCTTTATTGCTCGTAGTATTTAAAAACCACCGCATGGGTCATAAATGCGGTCGGTCCGTGGATGGGCGATTCTCTTTACATACGAAGACCCCTCCATGCCTCGGAAAGCCCGTTAAGTCTTTTTCGAAGTCAGAAAGACTAACATCCAGCATTACCATCATCAGCCAATTGCCGTCCACTGCTGAACGTAAGCCTCCTCCAAAGAGCGCCAACCATCCCGGACCTGAGCAGTCCAAACGCGGTCTCCACTCTAGCACATGTCTGCTCCATCGTCCGTCTGCCCGTCTACAGACATTGCCGGCCCACTTCCACTTCAGCATGCTGATTCTACGTGCAATGTCGATTACCAAGGGGTATCGTATTACCCAGTAACTTGGTCGTGAAGGTCATATAAGCAGTCACTTCATGTAAAATACTGGCGTTCAGCTGTATACGTTTAGACGTGAAGCCAACTCCAACATATTTAGGAGAAGGCTAGGCAGGTGATAATGGCACTTTATTGCTTTTCAGTTTCAGTTACTCGAGACAATTTTGCGTTTGCAATACAACATTTTTTTTTTGTATGGCATATCGCAGGTCAACCTGTAAGCTTGTCGTCTGCTTAAGCGGACTTGCTTGTGGTGCCCTAATAAATTAAGGCCTCCAACCAGGACTTAAACTTAAATACTAACTAAAAACTATTGCAATACAACGTAAAGAGTACCTACTTTAGGTTTAAAGTTCTCTTTTAATCCACAGTTTACATCGTTTCCATTAGATTTTGCTTTTAAACTGGAAAAATCACGTCTTTTTCTTCTCCTTGAAAGGTTCATTTCATAGTTAACTCTCATCATCATCATCATCATTATCATCATCAGCCTATTTTAGTCCACTGCTGGACATAGGTCTCCCCTAATGAGCACCATAGCGCCCTGTCAGTTAACTCTCATCTCGTAATAAATCTACTATCAAATTTTTACAAACTTCTTGTATAGTTAGAATCAAATATTTGCCGAACAAACACCAGCAATTTGTTTGCAAACATTCGCAGTCCAATTAAAATGTAAATGTTTTTGTATGCATACAAAATTGTCAATGATTGGACATGGAGGGTCAATTATTATTTTTTCATTGTGATATTGATTTAGGGCGAGTTATTTGTTTGAAAGTTATAGCAATTGAGTTTTATTAAGGTTTAATTGGCGTATTGCTATAAGCTGTCTTGTCGTTTTCTTTGTAGCTATTATTAACTACTATTATTTGTCTATTCTGCTGTTCTTTTGTTTTGTTTCCTCATATTTGTATTTTTTTTTCTCAATCAATGGTATTAACAAGTCATATAACTCTTGAAACTTTGGTAAAACCAATCTAACAAAAGTCCCTTTCTTCAGTTAAGGCCAAATCTATTATTATTGGGGCCAGGCTTGGGTTTTAGAATTGAGAAGATCCAATTTTAGGAGAAGCCTTTTTTTGTCATTTCATGACTCGTTATTTTGATTTAAAAAACGTTACAGTTTCATCAAGTTATGAACTATAGCCAACAAACCACTAAATAGTTTATCGGAGTTAACAAATCATTTCAGTCCGCTAAAGGGTACTCAATATATTGGATTTATGATCATCACATGAAATTTTATCAAACTTCATATTCCTTGGTTGTTCTACTTAAATCAGTTTTATACAGCATGCATCGGAAAAGTGTAAAAATCGTTATCGCGAAAACATAATCAACTGAACGTTGTTTAATTCATGGTCTGCACTACGTCCTCCTTTTTGATACAATAATGCTGTATAGAAGAAGCTATTATATTACCAACGTATTTATTGTTAAAGACACTAAAGAGTTTGGTCCTAACAAACAAAACCTTTTTGCTATCTTTATTCTCAGCTCCTTTCTTCTATCTAGAAACAACATTATTTTCGAAAGCGATTGTCACATTATTTATTTCAGGCAGACCTTTAGTTCAGCAAGACCGGGGGCTACTTGGAAAATCTTGGAGATAAAAGTAATTTATTGGCGAGATTAGGACCGGCTCGATTGTTTGGTGCTGTGTCAATCTGGACGAGGGAAATGGACTTTTATAATTGAGAGATTGGACACCTTGGAAAAGTGTGCTGTGAGATTAAGGTTAATTGGTGAGACAAGTAAAGATAATACGAGCACTATTTTATGAGTAAATTTGATGTTTGTAATTTAGTTATTTATTTTGTTTATCAAATCTTCGGCAGGGTTCGAAGTAAAGACACATAGAAATTCAAAACACAATTCATGATTGCATTCTCGAGAGAATTCTAATATAAGTGAGTTACTATATCTACACCGCTACATGCGAACAACGCATCACACTTACGTCACACAAATCCTGCATCGCACAATCAGAGTTTACCGCGCAGCTAGCATTTAAACAACTTCCCAACATCAATCGTCGGGCAGTTGCCCACCAGAAACGACATCCATCTGGTCGGAGGATCCTCCCTTTTCTAAAGAATATGAGTGAACTTAATACCCTGTTACTGATACCCCTTCCTGTCCATCAGGAAAAGGCTATAGAGTTTCCAGTTGAAATTTTTGAATTCTTAGTAGGCGCCTTCCAGGGTATTGATATGACGCACCCAATTTTAAAGAGAGTCTGTCACACAGGTATAATGGGAAGGTAACAGAGCCTACTCTTAAAAAAAAACAATGTGGCTTACTTATCAAATTATTTAGATCCATGTAGCGTAGTGTAGGTATCTTATTTTACGAGAAAAATATTAGGACCGTTCGATTGTTTGGTGCTGTGTCAATCTGGATGAGGGAGATTTTTTTTTTTTTGTTTGTTTGTTTGGCATCTCGCAGGTCAACCTATGCGGTTCTCGTCTGCTTAAGCGGACTTGCCTGTGGATTCCCTAATAAATTAAGGCCTCCAGCCAGGACTTAAACTTATATACTAACTAAAACTAAGCGACAACGCTAAGGGCACCCCCTGTGGGGTACGAACCTCGGCTTAGGGCGTCGCTGGAAGAGGGCAGCAAATGACTAGCTGGATCAGGATTGGTATTAATTAGGGACGAATTTAAAGCTACAGGCTCAGCGGCGCGGGCTGGCTCGAGCAAGGGTCGGGAGGGGCGTCGATTTGGGCGTCGCGGCGGGCCTCGGCGGCGAGGGCGGTAGGACGGCGATCGGGTTTTGGGCTTATGTAGCGTGCTAGTGGCCTTACTACTCTCCTGGAGGAGGGTAGTGGCGTCGTCGGGGTCGATTAAAGTATGCCTTGGTCGGCGAATACTGCTAATGCGAGAGGGAGTGTAGCGGGCGGGCGCTGTAATCAGGGGGTTAGAATGTTTGATGCCGCAGTCGAAGAAACGCTTTGATAAGCGTTTCATGAACTGTTTTATGGTTGGCATTTTGAGGTCGACGTGAAGATCGATATTACGGACATAGAAGGGGGCACCCGTGACCCTTCTGAGGAAACGGTTTTGGAGGGTCTGCATCTTATGGAGATGACGTGGGTGAGCGTGCGCAAATACAACGCAGGCATAGGTCATGATGGGACGGATGACTGCGGTATAGATGCGGAGCTTGCATTTGAGGGACAGTTTACTACGGGCTGTCAGTACGAATTGCAGCCTGCTAAGAGCGAAGGAGGCACGCGCGCGAACCGCCTTAATATGAGCCTTAAAGGTAAGGTTCTCATCGAGGATCACGCCTAGGTATTTGGCTTGCTTCTCCCAAGGGATGGGCTTGCCGTACATAGTGATCGGGCTGGGAAGTGGGGGAGGGAGTCGACGACGTCTCGAGAAGAGAACCGCCTGACTCTTATCGGGGTTGACCTCGATTCTCCATTTCCGGAACCAAGCGCCTAAGACGTTTGCGGAGGTTTGGAGTGTACGAGCTATAGCGTTGGGACAGTGACCGGCATAGTAAACGGCAGTGTCGTCGGCGAAGAGAGCCAACTGAGCCTTTTTACTTTTTGGGATATCGCTAGTGAACAGCGTGAAGGCGAGAGGAGATAGTACGGAACCCTGAGGGACACTGGCGCGAATAGGATGAGGGGACGAGAGTGCTCCCTCGACGCGATAGCGAAAGGTCCGGTTCGACAAAAAGTCTCGTAAGATGAGCACGAGACGATCTGGCACTCCTAGTTGGTAGAGCTTGTATATCAAGCCGTTGTGCCAGACTTTGTCGAATGCTTTCGCTATGTCGAAGAATAGCACACCCGTCGTCGCGTTACGCTGCAGACCAGCGCATAAGTGCTCTACTATACGGTGGACCTGTTGGGTGCCCGAGTGTTGGCTACGGAAACCAAACTGCTCGTTGGGAATGAGGCTCTTTGCTTCGGCATAGTCTTTGAGACGCTTATAAATAAGCCTCTCGTAGATTTTGCCGAGAACATTGAGTAAACTAATAGGGCGGTAGCTGGAGGGCTCAGACTTTGGCTTGCCTGGCTTTGGGATACCGATGACGGTGGCTTCTTTCCATGCTTGTGGGAAGATGTTGTTGCTCAAGGCGCCATTGAAGATGGCGGTCATAAGCATTATTAGCGGGGCAGGAAGGAGTTTGTATACCTTATTGGTAATACCATCCGAACCGGGGGCCTTGCGAGCGTGGAGCCCTTTAATGATGTCGTGCACTTCGTCTGGAGTGACGGGAGGCAGAGGATCATCAGGGTCTTTGACGGGAGGGAGGGAGGCTCTTCGTTCGACTTCAGCGTCGACCTTGTTCAGGTGAGCTTGGTCTACTGGTTGGGAGCACATTGGGACTCTAGGCTGTCGGCAAGACATTCAGCCTTATCGGGACTGTCGAAAGCGACACTATTGTTGGGGCGGATGAGAGGAGGCATAGAGACCTCTTCTGAGGAACGCAATTTCCTCTGTAATTGCCAGAAGGCTTGATGAGTGGGCTCGAGTTCGCTGAGCATCTTGTTCCAGCCCTCAGAGCGAACCTCCCCTATGCGTTTCTTTACAGCACGCTGTAAATGGCGCATGTGGGCTTTGTTCGCGTCACAAGGGAAGGAGTCGTAGGCACGGATGGCCGCGTTCTTCTCGGTTATCAGGTCACGTACGTCAGCAGGTAGTTTCCAGCGATGGTCTTCCATCACCGGAACTTCCCGTGAACAATCCGTCAATACGGATTGTACGTGCTCTGTAAACGAGTCGATTGCGGCCGTCGTGTCGGCGACTGACACTAAGTGATCGGGGATGGTGTCTAAGTGAGGCGACGTGGTGGATTTCAGTCTTTCGCTTACTTTCCTCCAGTCGGTTAACGTCTGGGTCTGAGAGGGGCGGTTGGGGTCGATCGGGCCCGAGTAGGGTGCAAGATGCATGACTACAGGGCGGTGGTCAGAGTTTAGCTCGTGGAACGTCTCAATCGATTGCAAACGGAGGTTCACATTCTTGAGCAGCGCTACATCGAGAACATCGGGAAGGTGATTAGGATTACCTGGGAAGTGAGTCGGGCTCATTGGAGCGATGACGTCAAAGTTAAGGGATTCGCCTAACTTGAAAACTAACCTACCTCTGGTTGAGGTTGTGCTACTATTCCACGCCGGGTGTTTGGCATTAAGATCCCCCGCCAAGATGACGGAGTCACTCATACCGAAGAGGGCAGTGAAGTCCTTTTGGAGCGAGATGGGATCCTCCGGACCATTGTCTGGTGGAATATAAGCAGAGATGATGGTGATCGGTTGATGACCAGTCATGCCGAGCCGACAGATAGAGGTCTCCAGATGGGAGAAGAGAGAAGGTGGGTCGATAGGGATGCAATACAAAGATTTCCTAAAGTATATTAGTGTGCCACCGTTGTGGCATCGAGACCTGTCATTGCGAACTAGTTTATAGTTGGCAATATTCGGGTTTCGGTGATGCGGTTTTAAAAAGGTTTCCTGTATGAGGAGGATGTCAAGCTGATGGTCGCGGAGGAAAGCGGCGATCTCATCGCGTTGACCTGAAACGCCATTTGCGTTGAAGAAGCCTAATTTAAGGGATCGGGGTTTGTTACTGTTTACTCTCGTATTATCCATTGAGAAATTAATATTTGAGTGAGTGTAGAACTTGCGCGATCTCGGGATACGCGCTGAGGATTTCCATAAGGCGGAGTGCGTTGCCGTTTGCAGCAACGATTTCTTCCGCCATTTTGTCCGCGGCGGTGGTGAAGAGAGCCGCGTATGTACTTAGTATAATTTGGGCGCTGTTTCGGCCCTGGGTTCCCTGAGGTTTATCTGGAGAGGCCGTAGGGGCCGCGGGGGCTACCAAAGGCGCTGGGATGGCGGAAGCCATCAGCGCTGGAAGTTGAGCGGGTTGCGCTGGTTGCGCGGGGATAGAGGGCACCGAAGCTGCGGGAGCCTTCAGGTGATTTAGGTTAGCCCAGGGAGACGGCCTCTGCGGACTGAGCCGCTCCGGCATCAGCGCGGAAGGAGGCTTTCCCCAGGGGCTTTCCCTGTGCTGGCGGTCGCTCGCGCGTTTCGCGAGTTTGGGAGAGGAGGACTTCGGGGCCTTAGGACAGCCCCGTAATTTGCCGGGTGTCCCGATTGGCCGCAGAGTACACAGCTGGGAGGCTCTAAACATAGTTCCCTATCTTTAGGGCGGGTACAGTCGGCGGTGCCATGCTCTCCTAGACACTTGACGCATCTAGGGGTGGCATAGCAGTTGGACTGCGAGTGACCATATAATTGGCAGCGATGACACTGTCCAATTAATTGAGCTCTGTAAGGCTTCTCTATTGAGATGCCTGAGAGCGAACACACCGACTTAACTTTAAAAATCGGGTGGTGACCGTCTGTGGGGTCACAGATGACCAGGACCATGTCGTAGACTAGGCCCTGTCTCGCTTTATGTAAGCGATGGACGGCGGAAACTGGTATGCCTTGTGAGACAAGGTCGCTCTTAATCTCCTCGGTGGAGATTTCCTGTGGAACGCGCCTAATAACGACGCGTGTAGGGGTTTCCTCCGGAAGGGAGTAAGTGTGAAAGGAGTAGTTCCTTTCACGTAGGGCGCGGGAGAGGTCCCTAAAGTCCGCAGACGTGGGGACCGTAACTTTTATCCCCTGGAGGGTGGATCGGGCGTTAGTATAGTTGATCTTGCGATCAACACACATTTTAGAGATTTCAGTCCATTTGAACTTTTCCCGGACGTATATCGGGGGAGGGGGCTTCTGCTTCCTCGCGGTAGGAGCGGGTGGGCAAACCATAGGGCTGGCGGGGCGACTGGCCCGCGGACTAGGGGCGGAAGTGGAGCTGGACGATAAGTCGTCCTGTTTTTTCTGGGCCTTGGTGACCGGGCCAGCGGGGGCGGAGGATTTAGCCTTCCTCTTGCCTCCTTTAACGACTACTTGGAAGTCGTCGTCGCCGGAGGAGGAGGTGCGGGCTTCATCCTCGGAGAGTGGGACTGACGTGTCCATGCTCTCCGGGCGAGTCGTGTTTATTGCTGCGGCGCGCAGCTGCGTTGTCTCTGAGACAATGGCGGCCGGAACAATGGCGGCCGTGACAATGGCGGCCGGAACAAAGGCGGGCGAGACAATAGGGGCCGGATTAGCGGCCGGAGTATTATCTGCCGGTACAATAGAAGGTGAAACAATGGGGGCAGAGATAGTAGCCGGAACATTGTTTGCCAGAACAAAGGGCGGAATGCCTTGTTCGCATGCAGGTGGCGATAGCGGGCTCTCAAGCGCGTCGCTGGAGTTAGCGAGTGCGCCTTGAGACGGAGTGGGACTGGAAACTTGGCTTATTTTGGCGCCATATTTCGCCAAAAACTCGGGGTCCTTTAATAGGACCTCTTTGAGGAAAGCCAAGAGGACGGCGTCCTCCATGATTGGAGCGGGAACTATATTAGGGAAGGAATGGTGGAAAGAGAAATTTCCCTCCGTAGCCTAAACCTAACTCCCCGGGTGGATTGGCCCGGGGATGAGTTCCCTCCCTGTCGGGTGTAGACAGGGAGGTGTATACCTATTGGTGAGCCCTAAGCTTGTAACCCGTCGCCAGTCTTATTGTGCGAACGGGGCCCTGACCAGTCTAGCGCGAAGGGTGTAGACACACCCTAAAGACACTAGGTGAGTAGCTGGAAAGCAAAACTGTCACCAGAGCCGACTAGGAGATCCCCCAAGGCCGGTTATCTGGGACCCGTCCAACTAACTGCCTCGCCCTGAAGGGGTTCGGCGGGTGTGAATTGGGTCAACACCCCACTCGGCTTCGTTGACACCGTAAGGTTTCAACCGAGGACCACGAAACTGTGGTTTTACCCAGAAGGGGCCTAGTGAAGCTACTCACAAACGTCTGTTAATGAAACGAGATTTGCCTTGAAAAAGGCACTTTTTAATTGATTAAAATCAATATCAATTTCTTGATAATGATTTTATATCGGAATAGTCGGGGCGACTACGATGACGTCACGTGGTCGCAACGAGTAGAACAGGAAACATAACACTGAGCCGGGAGCGGGAGAGCGCGAGACACGTCCGTCCGCGGCGAGAGTCGAGCGTCGAGTGTATGAGGGAGATTTTTTTTTTTTTTTTGTATGGCATCTCGTAGTTGACCTTGAGAGGTCGTGACTACTTAACCGGACTATCCTGTGGCTGCCTTAAGCGGACTCAAAGCCTCCAGCCAGGGGCGTAAAACTACTTATATTATTAAGCGAACGCTCGCTAAGGGCACCCCCTGTGGGGTACGGACCTCGGCTTAGGGCGTCGCTGACGGGAGGACAGCAAGATGGGACAGCCTGGATCAAGTTTAGTTGATTATTATTAATCGGGGAATTTAAAGCTACAGGCTCAGCTACGGCGCGGGCTGGCACTTCGTCGAGCAAGGGTCGGGGGGGACAATTACGTCGGGATCTTCGCGAGGAACCTCGGCGGCGAGGTCGGAATGTCGGTCTGTGTTTGTGCACTGTACTGGTGGCCCTACTGCTCTCCTGAATGAGAGTTATGTGGTCATCGGGATCGGTGAGGACATGCTTGGGACGGCGGACATGACTAATGGAGGAGGGAATATAACTAGCGGCTTTCACAACCAGAGGGTTGCGGTGATTCGCGGCGGGTCTCGAAGAAACGCTTTGAAATGCGTTTCATGAACTGACGGATAGTGGGAATCCTGAGGTCTACGTGGAGGATTTCGTTACGAACGTACCAGGGGGAGCCTGTTATCCTACGGAGGAACTTGTTCTGGAGGGTCTGCATTCTGTTGAAGCGAACGGGCTTGGCGTGTGCGAAGACTGCACTGGCATAGGTCATGATCGGGCGGATGCACGCTGTGTAGATACGCATTTTGCACTTCAGTGACAATTTGCTACGTGCATTGAGGACAAAGTGAAGTCTACCTAGAGCGAAGGCGGCGCGCGAACGAGCCGCCTTAATGTGCTCTGAAAAAGAGAGGTGTTCGTCTAGTACGACACCCAGGTATTTGGCTCGCTTCTCCCAAGGGATCGGCTTGCCGAACATGGTGATCGGTCGAGGGGGGCAGGGGGTATGACGCGGCTTCGAGAATAGAACCGCTTGACTTTTGTCGGGATTTACTTCAATTCTCCATTTCCTAAACCAGGCGCCAAGCTTGTTGACTTGGGTTTGGAGAATGCGAGATATTGAGTCTGGATCGCGGCCGGTGTAGTAAATGGCCGTGTCGTCTGCGAACAGAGCCAGCTGTGCCTTGCTGCACTTGGGCATATCGCTGGTGAATAGCGTGAATGCTAGGGGAGAGATCACAGAGCCCTGAGGGACTCCTGCGCGAATAGGGTGGGGGGAGGGCGATTCGACAAAAAGTCCCGTAAGATGAGCACGAGACGATCTGGCACACCGAGTTGGTACAGCTTATATAATAAGCCGTTGTGCCAGACTTTGTCGAACGCTTTCGCTATGTCGAAGAAAACAGCACCGGTCATCAAACCTCGTTGGAAACCGAAGTTGATGTGTTCGAATATACGGTGGACCTGTTGTACGCACGAGTGTTGGGTTCTAAAACCAAACTGTTCGTTGGGGATGAGGCCCTTTGTCTCGGCGTAGTCTCTGAGGCGCTTATAAATAAGCCTCTCATAGATTTTGCCGAGGACATTGAGCAGACTGATGGGGCGGTAACTACTAGGCTCTGACTTTGGCTTGCCGAGCTTCGGGATACCGATGACGGTGGCTTCTTTGAATGCCTGTGGGAAGATGTTGTTGCTCAGAGCACCATTGAAGATGGTGGTCAGTAGCATTATCAGGTGGGCAGGGAAAAGTTGGAATACCCTATTGGTGATTCCATCTGAGCCGGGGGCTTTACGAGCCTTAAGACCTTTGATGAGGTCGTGCACTTCGTCGGGCGTGACTGGGGGCAGTGGATACTCTGGGTCTTCGACGGGAGGGAGGGAGGCTCTATGTTCGACTTCAGCGTCGACCTCAGTGAGGTGAGCTTGGTCTACTGGTTGAGAGCTAGGCGAGCATTGGACTTCTAGAGTGTCGGCTAGAAGCTCAGCCTTGTCGACATCATCGAAGGCGATGGTCTTGTCGGGACGGATCAGGGGGGGCATGGAGACTATTTCTCCGGATCTGAGCTTCCTCTGGAGTTGCCATAAGGCTAGGTGGGTGGGCTCCAGTTCGCTCAACATCTTGTCCCAGCCGGCGGTACGCAGCTCCTCTATGCGTGTTCTTACAGTACGCTGTAAGTAACGCATATGGGCTTTGTTCGCGTCGCAGGGGAAGTTGCTGTAGGCACGGACAGCCGCGTTCTTCTCATTCAACAGTTCGCGTACATCGTCCGGCAATTTCCCTTGAACAATCGTTCAGGACTGATTGTACGTGAGCTGTGAATGAGTCGATCGCTGCCGTCGTGTCAGCGATAGAGTCAAAATGATCGGGGATTGGGTCCAAGTGGGGGGACGTGGTGGATTTTAAGCGATCGCTTACTCTCCTCCAGTCCGTTACCACTTTGTTGGGAAGGGGTTGGGTGGAATCGGGCAGACCTATGCGGGGGACCAGTTTCATGACTACTGGACGGTGATCGGAAGCGAGCTCTTGTACCACTTCTATAGAGTCCAACCGTAGGTTGACGTTCTGTAGGAGCGCCACGTCGAGAACATCGGCGGTGTGATTGGGATCGGGGGGAAAATGAGTGGGAGTCATCGGCGCGATGACATCGAAATTCTGAGAGAAGGAGAGGTTGAACAAGTGTCTCCCTCTGGAAGAGGTCCTGGTGCTATTCCAGGAGGGATGTTTTGCGTTGAGATCACCCGCTATGATAACGGAGTCACTCAGGCTAGACAGTACAGAAAGATCTTCAGTAAGGAGTTGGAAGTTCTCCGAAGTATTAATGGGGGGGAGGTAGGCCGATACTATGGTGATCGGTTGATGACCTGTCATGCCAAGCCGACAGCAAGACACTTCTAATCGTGAGAGTGTGGGAGGGTCTATGGGAATGCAGTATAGCTCCTTTTTGTAATAGATAAGGGTACCGCCCTTATGGCAACGCGTCCTGTCATTGCGAACTGTACGATAGTTTGCAATTGACGGATTTCGGTAACTCGGTTTGAGGAACGTTTCCTGAACAAGGAGGATGTCGATGTGGTGGTCGCGGAGGAACTCGCTGATTTCAGCGCGTTGTCGCAGGATGCCATTGGCATTGAAATAACCTAACTTTAGGGATCGGGGTTTGGTTCGCGCGAGGATTCCTTTATCCATGATTAGGGTTGGGTTGGTTGTTAGGGAGGGAGATTGGAGTTGGTTTCTTTTTTATATAGGAGAGGCTGAAGTGAAACGAGTGCATGTAAGAGTTTAAGATATTGTTGTTTGCAATGTAGTTTTTTAAATATTTTCATATATCCATAGCAGGAGAAGGCAGTGAAGATATCTAGAACCACGAAACTCAAAAAAAAATCTCTCAATTTCTTTCTAGGGAGATTCTAGTGCCTGATTGAGTTTCTATGAATTCCTAGTACTCGGATTGATATGACACATCCAATTTTAGAGGGAGACAGTCCCTCAGATATGGCTACGTAGGTAACAGAAATTAGCCTTTATAAAGCAATTGTTTTTTTAAACTGTGTGGGCTAAAATAATTGAGAATTGTGGCTAATAATTGAAAATAATTGAGATATTGGCATAGTTATATGGTATAGATTAGGACCTCGCTCGATTGTTCGGTGCTGCTTTAATCTGGTCAGGAAGACCTGTGTAATTTCTTTTTAAATTGCGAGATTGGAAACCTTTGAAAATAATTGTGTGGTCTAGGATAAAGGTGCCTCATGTGATTGCAGTTCTTTACAATGTATTGTATGTGTGTCTGTGTTTGCATCACTCTCAAAATCACAGTGATCATTATTTCCGTTGCAGTATTATATTTTAAAAACTAGATGAGATCGGCATCTTAGTCAGGTCATATGAAGACCATGTAGATTGGTGTCTAAAATTGTCTTTTGAGGAAAGAACCACACAGAATGAGTGGACCTGTACACTAAGTTCACGCATTTGTCAGTAATCATGGAGCTCAACACAGAACTTAAGGATCTTAACGATTTGACGAACATTACCAAAGAAAGGACATTTGGGTAGGCCGCATAAGCTACTCAAACTGGCAGACCATGATTAAAACTAACTTTAAAAAAAAACTTTGTGTTGAAAAAAGGACAACAAATCCACATTTATTTATTTATTCACATAGGGACAACAAACAGCAGTGTACTAATAGGTAAATATAGATTAGATGTTAATAGGAGTAACAAACACACCACTCACAATGTTATCCACAGATAAAATAACAGATCTATTGGTTGTTAGTAAGAACAATATAAAATTAACGGAATAAAAGTAAACATCACTTAATTATTACAGTTCTGATCACTTAAATATTTACAATTTATTTTCTAAATGAAGCCTGGCTGAGAAACAGGATATCACATTCACAATAATTAACATTATATAATACTTTACAAAGTAAATTTTCATGTCATTGTTTATCATAGTCCATGTCAAAGTGTATAAAAATCCAAGAATAATATGTTGCCTGACACCGGCGAAAGTAGAAAGGAGTTCTCGTAACACAGCCACAAGTGTTTATCCATAATAAAATACCTCACATTTATTGTACCTTCAGCTTCAGTGGAAGCCAGGAATGCTTGCACTGAAGCTGAAGGTACAATAAATGTCACAATTACGTGCAACTACCGATTACTTTGTCCGTGCTTTTAAATTTAAGTCTATTTGTTTGTTCTACTAAATGATTTAACCTTATTTGTCTTATTATAAGCATAATAATATGTCAAAGAAATGACAATAATAAAACAACTTTTCTTTTTCAATCGAGTTTTATCAGACAACTGTCTGACTGTGCTTTAAGATGTCGAATGTACAACTGGTCGAATACGATTTATTAATGAGATGTAACATCCCTTCAGAAAATAACTCTTTAATAAAGTTCAGGGTATGAATTTAAGTAGATACAGCCATTAATAAAATGTCTATTCCTAGTATCCAATTTCCTATTATCCAGAACCTGCGCAAAAACTTAACAGTTCGATGCAAATCCTCACAAAGTTCCGTAAAATATTATATTCCAGCAAAACAGTCACAAGGCGTAAACGATCGAACATCTACCCCATTCCCTCTTAAATCCCCAAAGATAAAAACACCTGTACTCAGCATTTCATTACCATCATTTCTTTGTGCCTGTTCTCTAGGTTTAGTCGTAAAATTCATACATGCAGTATTCTCGGCGGAACACCACAGGGCCAGAATTTTTGCTGACTGTACTTACGTGAAATGAATGCAGATCAGAGTTCGTGTTCGGATTATGGTACTTCAGTTTAAAAGTTTTTTTTTCCATGTTGGAAAGTAAATAATAAAAACTAACTCTCAAACAAATGAATACGTATTACTTTGAAGGTGTGCTTAGCCAATATACACACATCAGAAGTAGCGACGAAAAATCAGTTTTTTATATTATATTTTTTGTAACTCCTATGGACACTGTTGAGTAAATTTCGTTATTTGAAAAGGGAATAGTTTTTGAATTACGGTAAAAAGTTGAAAACCTTCTGTCAAATAGTATTTCTATATTAATCCTGCAACGGGTTTGAGGCCAAATCAGTAAATTTGTATCATAATTCTGCGAGAAAAAAATTATATGAGAGAAGACGTCCTTTGCCGAGAAGAAATTATCAGAGCTGTGGGAATGTTAGAAACTTCACTGGCAGCGTGGCACAGCGACATGAAAGACGAGCTAATATCACTACATGCAGACGAGATTGTTTCATATTAATAACTGTTCGACGAAATTGTACCATGACGGCGATGATGTTGGTAACGAGGCTTCATAGTTCTTCAGGGATGTTAAAAAGCGGCGTTAAAATTAGCATGAAGTCAATCTCCGTTCCCGAAGGCCGCTAAAAGTATCACCTATTGAGTATAGACTTATTGGAAGACCCTTGGACGCCAAGAAGGTTTAAAATCATGTCGAGAACTCCATGCAGGCAACCCTAATGCACAGATTTATGATGAAACGATTTAATCATATTTTGTCATTCCATTGTGGACCCAATTCGGTGCTTTATTTCTGCTTATGCCTGTCCACACACTGCCAGACGTTGAAAACATACTTGGCGCAGCTAATATGAATGTCCCACCATGGCCTGCTCAATTGCCAGACTTAAATCCCATTGAGCACTCATGGAATATGCTTCAAAGAAGAGCTCTTCTAAATATGGATGCCGTACACATCAAAGAATCTTTTCCGTCTGTTACAACGGACGTGGGTTGGATGAACTCATACTGAGTAAGCCTAATTGCATTTGCTATACGCGTTAACGGCGGAAATACAGACAACAAATTATTTTTTATAGTATCACATTTTAATGTCAGAATTAACTGAGGTGAAATATTCAGAATAAGCAAAAATCGAGAAAACTATTAATGCAAAAGCAGAGAGTACATCGTCCATAAATCCAACCATACACATACCAACAAAATCCTAATAATTGTTGCCACAAATAACTTACAATACAGGTTATACAGGGTGCTACATTATGAACAAACGGAATCGGAAGCGTAGTTTGATAACATTTCCGTTCGTCAAATTACAGGTCACGTGGTTTGAATGACAGTTGAACTTCTGGCGGCCTCTGGTGGCGAGGTCGAAAACTGACGTCGCGTCAGCGAAAAATACAAATATGAATATGATGGGGAAAACAGATGTGAGAATGTGTACAGGTTTTTAAATGGGCAGAGAAGAATAGTGCTAAGTGATACCCGTTAGGAACAAAACTGATTTATTTATTTGTTTTATTTATGGTGGTAGCTTCATATCTGACAGTGAATATTCTAAACACTGTGCATTTTTTTTTTTTTTTTGTTGGGAATGGCATCTCGCAGGTCAACCTATGAGGTTGTCGTCTGCTTAGATGGACTTGCCTGTGGTTGCCCTAATAAATTAAGGCCTCCAGCCAGGACTTAAACTTATGTACAAACTTAAAAACTAAGCGACAACGCTACGGGTACCCCCTGTGGGGTATGAACCTCGGCTTAGGGCGTCGCTGGAAGAGGGCAGCAAGGGACTAGCTGGATCAGGATTTGAGTGGTTTAGGGACGAATTTAAAGCTACAGGCTCAGCGGCGCGGGCTGGCTCGAGCAAGGGTCGGGAGGGAAATGCAAGAAAAATAAGAAACACAGAGTGACCTAATAATTAAATATTTATAGAGTTTTTCCGCTGCGAAATGATTTTGTCTTGGTAGTTACAAAATACACTGTCCTAACCAATTGATTAATCAAAATGAAAAATAAAAGGAATCAAAATTTGCAGATTTATTACTTATTTTACTCTGTACATTTACGAATTGCTCTTTTCTTTGTCTACAGCGCGCGGCGGCGCGTGCTTTTCAAGAAGTATGCATCACTAGTAGACGCAACGTAGGTAACGTTGGTAGGTAGTGATGCATACTTTTTATTGTTTGAAAACCAACTTTTATTTATTAATTTAAACTCCATGATTCGATAGTACTTCTGAGGCCAAATCGTCTGGTAAACTACCATGAAAATTTCACCGTGTATAACGCAGGTAAACGAAACAACAGTCACATTTTCCCATATTTAGTGGAGGCCGATGGAAAAGATAGCAAAAGTGGTATGTCTGGTACGTAGATTACCATTATAAGTTATTTAGGTATTAATTTTTAATATAATTAGTGGAGGTCGATGATACAGATAGCAAAGTGGAATGTCTGGTACGTAGATTACTTTAAAAAGTTAGGTCTGGGGTTATTACAAAATTAGTGGAGGCCGACGGTACAGATAGCAAAGTGGTATGTCTGGCAAGTAGATTAGTGTTTTAAAGTAAGGTGTGGGTTTTTATGTCTAGTAAAATAGTCTTATCATTTGCCTAGTGTTTTTTCAACAATTTGAGGGTCGGTAGTCTAACCGGATGTTACTCTATACCAGTGTTTTACATGAGGAAACTGCTTATCTGACCTCCGCAACCCAGTGTACCGGTAAGATAGTCTATCGCCTTTGAATTAAGTTAGCGCAATATTCAATTAAGTGGGGTGCGTGCAGAAAACCTCCTCGTGTGCCTGATAGCTGCTAATCCCTTACGAATACGTTCGAGGGGAAGAGCAGCTGTCGGGCCGGTGCATCCTGGGCATGGACAATATACTCTTTTGAACAAAAAGGCTTTGGGGTTTTTTTCGGATAGTGATTCAAAATCATAAACAAAAATCATTTATTCAAATTAGGCTGAGAATCAGCACTTTTCGAACGTTAAAATTACATAAGACAGTCCCCCAAAACGCCCGCCCGTCACCACTACCGCAGAAGCAATATTCAAAGAAGTGGCGCAACAAACTCCCCAGCAGCACAGCTGTCTGTTCGGTTAGAAGAACTGGATTCTAAACAAATGTAAGTAATCACCAAAACATTAAATGAATTGCCATACGTCAGCTAGCCACGCCAATACCAAAAAAAATATATATTGAATGTAAATAAAACTTAATACATAAATAAAAGCCTCCAGGCCTAAAGGGCATGGCAGCTTACATATGCAATACTGGAATTATTATACAAACAAATAGAATAAATAAATGATAAACTAGGACCATCCAAGTAAAATAAATTAACAGAACAATTACTGTTACAATAATAAAACCATAGACAGCAAGACGACCAGTCAGCACAAGCAGCACCCGTTCACGAGCATAACGCAAAGATCAGCCATTACCCCCCTCGCCATATTTGAGGGAAGGAGGAAACCCGACCCCCGACGCTACCGCAAGCAGTGACATCTAAGGGAGCATGACGAACTTGCTGCCGGTTCAAATCAAATGAAATCAAAATATTTTATTTCACATAGACCTACACGGGCACTTATGAAACGTCAGATTCTAGGTGCACGGTTCCAATTGGTCGTTTCCCATGGAGAAGAGCCGGCAAGAATCTCCATGGTTACTCTTTTAAAAATATGTCTTTTTTAATGTTTTCCAATTACAGTGTTAACAAGTATGGGAGGACAGTGTAGGCCTGTCAACAAGTACCATATGTTAAACAAATAGACAATTGTCTATAAATTTACAATCCACAGGGCCTACGACGTTCTCACATTAACAAAATATAAAATAATCTAATAAAGTAAAATCAAAAACTAATTAAAACACCAATATTACCAATTGTTGAGATCTCTAGCTAACCACATATTGCAATACAGCTCATTAAAAAACATTGTAATGAGCAGATCATGTTAATAATAAATGAAGAAAACAAAATAATTGACGAATACCGTCAAATAAATAAAAGCCGGTTTGGCAAGACAGCGAACGGAGGTATGTCTAATGCCGTCGTCGGAGCGGAAGGACACCTGTAAGATAAAAAACAACCTAATCCTAAGCTTTGAGCGTGGCGAGAGGATGAGTGGCTGGTGCGGCACCAGTTGCTAGCGCTCCAGGAATCGCACCCTTTAAAACTAAACAACTAAAATGTAAAAGTCCGATGATTTTTTTTTACCCCAGGGCGGTACCAGCTGCGCAGCAGCTGGAGAATCCGCCACTCTACCTTCAGTAGCATCATGACCCACGTATTTTGGTGGGTAATCAACTGCTTTCCGCTTGCCACGGCCCGGGGGGATTCGTACAGGGAGGCAGCGTTGCTGGTGGCGGCTGCGGTTTCACAAGTGGTGAGCCGCGTACGGCGCCTAGGCCTGGAGGTGATCCTTAACAAGTCAGAGGCCATGGTGTTTCATGGTCCCCGACGGGCGCCGCCGCCTAGATCACACATAGTGGTCAATGGGGTTCGAATCGCTGTCGAGTCAACCATGAAGTACCTGGGATTGGTGCTCGTCAGCCGGTGGGATTTCGGACCCACTTTCTGCGGCTGGCGCCCAAGTTGTTGGGCGCGGAATGGCGGAACAGGCTTCTTCGTCCTTCCGCCGGCCTCGTCACCATCGAGTCGGTCCACCCAGTGCTCGACCTCTGGCTCGGGAGGAGGCACGGCTCCCTGTCGTTTCGGGTGACGCAGATTCTTTCGGGGCATGGGTGCTTCGGAGAGTATCCTTGTTGCATAAACAGGGAGCCGGACGCCCGGAGTCACCACTGCGTCGACTGCCGGGAGGACACGGCGTGACATACGCTGGCAGAGTGTGCCGCTTGGGAGGAGCCGCGCCGTGCCCTCATCTCAGAAGTAGGCAGCAGTACGGTAGCAGTGACCTGTCGCTGCCGACCGTAGTGAGTTCGATGGTCGGCAGCGTCGAGTCCTGGGACGAGGTGGTTTCCTTCAGCGAGAAAGTAATCTCGCAGAAGGAGGGTGTGGAAAGGGAAAGAAATATCTCGTCCACTCTCCCGATCCGCAGCAGGCGCACCGGGTGGACAACGCCCTCTTCCAGCCCCCCTAAAATGGGTACAGGGACGGCGGGCTCGGGGACGTCCACCGCCCCCCACACATCAGGACCCGTGGTGGCGGCGCGTAGTCATCCAGGCGCGCCCCACTTAGACGTTGCAGTCAAACACTCACCAATCCCAGGAGGCCCGCAGAGGCGGGCGCCGGCACCAGTCGGGGTTGCGGAAGAATCAATTGTTCCCGCGACCCCTACGTAGGTGTGAGATGGAACACCGGGGTGGTTTTTAGTCAGTAAGAGTCTGACAGACCCCTTCGCCCCAGGGCGGAGGACATCCATGAGGATTTACCAACCCGGAACGAAAAAAAAATTAAAAAAATAGTCTTCAATTAAGTAAGAGCAGTTCTCAGGAAACAATTTTGTGAGGTTGAGAGGTCTCTGTTATGGGTTAAGTAGATTTAAAGGAGAATTACTCAAAACCTATTATCACAAGTTTTATGGTTGTGGTTTGCTAAAGTTTAGAGAAGTCATTAAATGACTTCTCACGCTTTGGGTGGAGCGGCAGGGCGTGTCGGCCTTTTACTGACTAAAACGCACCAGTCCTTCAATTACCTGTGCCAGCGCCACGGTATCTCTTTCGAACAACCCGCGACCATAGGGGCATCGGCCCCATCGGACCCCGTCACTTAGTGCTACAGACATCTCTTTGAGGCGCGCGTGGATCACGACGCGCCGTCGACCCGAGCCTTAAACAATAAAATTTCTTATAATATTTGAGGATTAATTTATTAGCATGATAAGCTTATTTGACGTTTATTAAATATATTTCAGTTCATTGTTATAATTTACTTATGACTTAAAAGACTGTCCCGTATACTAATTAACATATAAACACGATGAAAAGACACTTCATTAATCTCTAACGCGTAAATTTGAACGAAAATTAACGTACCATTATAAAATACATTAAAAAGCACACAAAACAAAATCAAGCGGGAATTGTTTTGGACAAAAAACGGTTACTTTGAGAAAATTGACTGAAAAATTACTATAGATGCACCATGATGCAAAAAAACACAGAAGGTCTACTATCTGTATAATTATTTGCGTATTGGATTATTTTTAGTAGGTAGACTCGCCTCAGAGCTGCAAAGCTTAGCTTAAGCCTCGCGGAACTTTGTGGAGCATTTTCGACGTTTGGCTCCCAGTCTGGAGTGGGCCGGGGCTGCCTTGAAGCGGCTCCTGCCCAATCTAGAGGACATAACCTCCTGTCGGAGGCTCGTGCGGTCCACGGCCCTTAACGGGGCACCGGTGTGGCCACGTTCTTTGAGCGCCGACCAGCCCGCTGGTTGAACGTGTCTCAGGGTCATGGCCGTCCGGCTGGGCCGGGGATACCGCACGGTCTCCTGCCAGATAGCGAGCCTTCTTGCTGGATTTCCGCCATGGGATCTGGAAGCATAAGCCCTCGCGCACGAGGAGGTTAAACGCCGGGGTGTAACTCCGCTGCCGTGAGAAATCACGGTACAGCTCCGGCGGGATCTCATGGCTATGTGGAGGGTCCTATTGTCGCAACCCAGTACTGGGCTCGCCACAATAGCGGCGATAAGTCCCCTCTTTGAGGAGTGGTTGCAGAGGCGCCACGGCGTCCTCAACTACCGCCTGACACAGGTCCTCACCGGACACGGTGGTTTCGGGAGGTTCCTCTTTCGCAGAATTCGTAAGGAAACACCTGGGTGGAGCATATGGCGGAGGTCTGCCCGCCGTGTCCTCCGCCGTGTCCGCCGTGTCCTCGCAGAAGCGATCGGCGGCGGTGATCTCTCGCGTCCCGCTCTGGTTACAGGCCATGGTACGGAGCGAGAGGGAATGGGAAGCAGTCCTTTTGCGAATCAGTAATGCTCGCGAAAGAAGAGGCGGAGTGCGTAAGGGACGCCCTGGGCGTCGGAAGTCGCCTGCTAACCACCGCAGCACTTGCGGGCTTGCGGACGGCGAGCAATGGACAGCTCGCCGTCCGGCAAGGACCAGACCCGGGTCGACGGCGCGTCGTGTTCCACGCGCGCCTTAAAGAGATTGCTGACATCTCTTTCTCACAGGGATGTGGGGCCGATGCCTCAGGGTCACGGGATGTTCGAATGTACCGTGGCCCTGGCAGGCAGCAGGCAACAGAAAGAATACGGGTGGGTTTTAGTGAGTAAAACTCTGACTTGCCCTTCCGCTCCACCCAGAGCAGGAGAAGTCACTTGATAATATCTCACCCAAAAAAAGGCCTCGCGGACTATACCACGTTGTTAGATACAAGTAAAACACACACGAGCCGGCTATACTCTATGTTCTATGTTCTATGTTCTATGTTAGAGGGTATGGTTTCCGCACTTAGTCCTACATGTGGACCATTGTACGTGGGCCATAGCGGCCGTCGGTGGTTTTTATTCCAACCAGCCCACCTCCCTCCAGAAGCCGATCAAAGCTTCTGGTCTGTTGAGAACCTCTGTGTAAGATCCGAGTGTCCCGAGTGTTTCTGTTCTAATCTGGGTAACGCCTGTGCACTCAAAGAGCACGTGCGCAACGGTCTCGTCCGACTCCATGCAAGCTCTGCACAGAGGGCTGTCCGTTATACCTATTGTGTAGAAGTGCTTATTTAGCGAGCAGTGTCCTGTGATGGTCCCCGTCATCAGGCGCAGGCCATTTCTATTCAGACGTAATAAACGTCTGGTTAGCCTGCCGTCTAAGGATGGCAAGGCTTCCTTAGACTTCCTGCAGCCTGGTGTCGAGGTCCACCACCTCTCGGCTTGTGCATGGGTGGACTCCTGCAGCCACCTGCGTATCTGGTTGAAGGGGATGGGTATGATGGGTTCAGGCCCGCATGCCGACGTGCTGGATGCTCTCCTGGCTAATTCGTCAGCTGCGTCATTGCCCAGCGATCCGCTGTGTCCTTTTATCCATTGCAGTGTCACTGTGTTGCGGTTTAATACCGTTACTCGTACTAGAGCCTTGTGACATTCTAGTACTATACTTGAGGTAATATAATTTTTCCTCAATGATTGGAGGACTGAGGTGCTGTCGGAGAGTATACGTATGTGTGTGTCCGTAACTTTCCTGGTTTCTATGGCGTATACCGCTTGTATAATGCCCACACACTCCGCCTGATAGACAGTGTTGAACATTCCCAGCGGGTTTGATATGTTTATGTTGAGGTCGTGTGAAAAGACTCCAACTCCGGTCCCGGATCCGGTCTTCGAGCCGTCGGTGTATACTCTCATCTCGTTCGGGCGTGAGTAGTCACACTGTTCTTCCGAGAGAACGATGTTGTAGTGCTTTTGGAAGTAGTGTTGCTTCGGGGTTTTGTCGCAGGGTGATGCTAACATCGGCTGTCGTTTGACTGCATCCTCCTTTATGCGTGTGTGCCTGACCCTAGAATCTTTGCTTAGGGTTCCCGATATATGAAGCCTAAAGGCAGCCAGGGTCGCCTCCTCCCGCACGATGAGGTGTAGGGGTGGCAGCCCAAGCATTGCCTGTAGGGCAGCAGTGGGTGTGGTTCTCATGCAGCTAGTGATTGCTACACAAGCAAACCGCTGCAGTTTTTCGAGATCTTTTTGGGCTGTGCTCAGGTCTGTCCTAGGCCACCAGACTAACGAGCCGTACGTGATAATTGGTCTAATGACAGTAGTGTATAGCCAGTAGGTTACCTTGGGGTTAATCCCCCAGTTTCTGCCAAGCATTCGCTTGCACTGCCACAGAGATATGCTGGCTTTTGTAGTGATGTAGTTGGTGTGTTTTGCCCAATTCAGCTGTTTATCCAAATAGATGCCTAGGTACTTGGTTTCGGTTGATAGGCTTAGGGTAGTTCCGAAGAATCGTGGTAGTTGTAGTGTCGTCAGTTTCCTCTTTTTCGTAAAGAGGATCAGTTCGGTCTTTGTGGGGTTGGCGGTTAGCTGGTGTTCGTTGCACCAGTCCTCTACTATTTTTAAGGCTTGGCGCATAAGGTTGCATAGGGTATTTTCGTGGGTGCCATTTATTATTATGGTTATGTCATCGGCATAGCCTACAGTAAAGTATCCTTTGTCATTGAGTGTTCTGATGAGGCTGTCCACAACCAAGTTCCACAGAAGTGGCGAGAGAACGCCCCCCTGCGGGCAGCCCTTCGCCACAATGGCCCTTGTGGTGTCGTTCACTGTTACCTGTACAGCTCTCAATTTGAGCAGATTAGTGATCCACCCGCTCACGGTCGGGTCTATATTGTGTCTGTCGAGGGCCATGTTGATGCTACCGAACGTGGTTTTGTCAAAATCACCCTCGATATCAACGAAGACAGCTAGTGCTGAGCATTTGTGGTCCACCGCGCATTCAATCTTGGAAACCACGCTATGTAACGCAGATTCCGTTGATCTGCCTGTGGAGTACGCATGTTGTTGTTTATGAAGTGGTTTTGCCTGAAGAGGTCCGTCTCGAATGTATCTATCACAGAGTCTCTCCAGGGTTTTCAGTAGGAAGGATGTGAGGCTTATGGGCCTATAGGCCTTGGGTTGTGTGTAGTCGGATTTGCCTGGTTTGGGTATGAATATGACTTTCACTTCGCGCCAAGCTAGGGGTATGTGTCTGAGTGCTATACAGGCTCGGAAGGTCTCCACCAGGCATGGTGTCATTATATCAACCCCCCATTGTAGGAGGGCTGGAAAGATGCCATCCAGCCCAGCGGACTTATAGGGCTGAAAGGTGTTGATGGCCCACTTTATCCAGTCTTCTGTTACTATATTGCGGGCTCTTGACCAGTCTTGATCCGTTGGGGTCCATTCTGGTTCAGCTTCCCATACCTTGTCCTCTAGGAGTTTGCAGTCTGGGAAGTGAGTCTCGAGGAGGATCTTACTGGTTTCATGGTCATTTAGTGTGTATGAGTTGTCGGGTTTTTTCAGCGCGCCAAGGGTTCGGTCCTGATCAGTTGATAGTATTTTCCTTACCCTTGCGGCTTCATTATTGGTTTCGATGGATTCACAGAACTTCCGCCATGCTGTTCTTCTGGCAGTTCTGATTTGCTTTTTGTATGTATGTTGGGTCTCTTTGTATGACTCCCAGTCGTCCGGGTGTCTGGTGTTTTTGGCTCTGTTGAATTGCTTACGTAATGCACCTCTGAGCTTACTAAGTTCAGCGTTCCACCAGGGGTTCCTCTCGCTGTTAGTTTTTGGCGCCCTTAGTTTGCAGCATGCATGGTATGCCTCGGTAATATATTCTGATAGTTTGTTTACGGTGTATTCTAGTTGTGCGTGGTCTGTTATGGTTACTAGTGATAGGTGTCTGCCTAGTGAGGAGGCTAGGAGGCGCTTATACCCGGGTACATTGGTGCGCCGCGGGTTCCGCCTAGGCACTGGTTTACTTGTGTTGGTAGTTAATGTAAAGCGAATCCTTCTATGGTCTGAGCAAGAAGGCTCGTCGGATACGTGCCAGTTTGTGATAAGGTTTGTTGCATTTTCTGTTGCAAGGATTAGGTCTATGATCGTTTGCCCTCGGACTGTGACCCAAGTGGGTTCAGCACCACGGTTAACAATGTTAAGGTTAGTGGAGAATAAATAGGTGGATAGTACCTCTCCTCTGGGGTTCGGTGCGTCGCTGCCCCAGAGTGGGTGGTGAGCGTTTGAGTCGGTGCAGATGATCAGGTCCAGATTTGCACGCTCGCAGTGTTGTACCAGGTCGGTCATCTCTTTTGGCGGGCAGTTTGCGTCCTCGCCTGGCATGTATACCGAGGCCAATACAACATCGGGAACGCCGCCTTCGGTCTGGAGCCTGACAGCTGTCAGATCTCTGGAACAGAACTGAGTGAGTGGTGTGGTAGGAATTCCATTGGGTATGTAGGCGCAGGTTCTTGGTTTGTCTGAATTGTGTGTGTTGAGGATTAGCTTACCTCCGATGTTGCCGAGGCCGCATATCCTATTGTTCCTGATCCATGGTTCCTGGATCAGTGCGATGGTTCGGGGTTTTACCTCCAGTGCCCTGCGCAAGCTAGCCGTGGCAGTTTGACTATGCTGGAGGTTGGTCTGTATGACGTTTAGGGGCTTCGAAGGCAGTATGGTGGAGTTAGTCGGAGATAGATCCATCGGACGGTATCTCCGCTTCCTCCACTCTGGCTTGGTATTCCTGTTGATCACATGGCGACGAGGCGAGGAGTTGCTCGTTCCAACCAGGTGATCCGGGCGATATGGTGACAGCATCGGCCATTGCCGCACGGGCCATGACCTCCTCGAGGTGGGCGATGTCCGGTTCAGTCGTCTGTGTCGATGTCAGTGCTGTCTCTTTCACTACTGTACCGTCAGTCTTTGTGTCGGCAGGCTGGGTCGTGGGCCAGAAGCGTACGTATATCGACCCAAGAAGGTACGATATCCGTCGCTCCCGGGCCAAGACCTTTTCCACTTCCTCCGGTGGCACACCCAGGGTCAAAAAAGTCCCACAGTTGTTGCCACCGACGGTAGTTGCCCTGTACAGCGACCACCTGGCGATGTCATACCAGGTGTTCTGACGAATCAGAACACTTTGGAGCCGGGCCACGTCACCTCCATAACGAGGGACGAAAAGCGAGGCTCGGACACGGGTGGGCACGTCAGATTGTCGTAGTACCGTAAGTGTAAGGTCGGTGTCTGGTAGTCGGATTTTGGGCGCATTTTGCGACAACCAAGTCAGGGCATAGTCGTCCTCGCACCACATCTGCACGGTGCCTTCCGCTACCCGTGGGTAACCGCGGAAGGAGGGGAGTGGTGTCGTCGAGTCCGTGTTCATCATCAGGTCTTCGAGGCCTGACTTTATAAGTTCAGCCTCATCCCTAGTCAGGTCTCTGGATGGGGTAGGGAAGCAGATCGCCACGGCCAGCCGCGCAGGTATATCCTTCGTGGCTCGCGCGTAGGTTCTCTGCTCCCCCTGGGGCGGAGTGGACCCTCACACGTTTGGCGTCCCCCTGAAGTGCTCTCGGTGAGGCTGTGTCGTCAGGGCACACTCTCTTCGCCGGCCCTGTACCGCTTGGTCCAGGCTGCGGTTTGGAGGTGCCTGGCAAGTTGTCTGCCAGCTGCGCCTGTGCGTGTGAGGCTCTAAGGCGCCTACCCCTGTGCTGTCTTGGTCGAGTTCTAGTGTGAGTATGGTCTGTGTTATGGGGTCGACTGGCGGCCCTGGCAGACTCTGTTGCGTTCGGGAGCTTTTCGCGCCGGGTTTCCCCTTCGCGTACTTGCCCCTGCCCGCTTGGTTCCGCGTCCGGCCACTTTGCGCGCCGGGTTGCCCCTTCGCGTACTCGTGGCTGGTCGCGTACTGTTATTTCGGCGTCCGATCGCATTTCGCGCTGGCTAGTGCCTTCGCAGTCCTGCTTTCGGTCGCCTACTTTCCCGTCCCGGGCAGTGATTTTTCCGCGCTTCTTCAGCAGTCGTACTTCGTCAGCCGGGAGGGTGGTAGAGCTGCCAGCTCCGTCATCCTTCCCTGTCGCCCTCTGTCTGTGTTTGTCTTGGTCATAGTCGGGGTTAGTGACGCTGTTCCGCACAATACTCTGTTGCCAGAGGCTCGTGGGGGGCGTTATGCGTTGGGATGCGGGTACTGGCGCGTTGATCGCGGCCGAGTTTGTGTGTGTAGGCGCGTTAGTCGCGGCCGGTGTTGAGGGGTTAGGCGCGTTAGTCGCTGCCTGGTTTGTAGGCGCTGAAGAGCGTTGTAATATTTTGCAGTCTGTTGCCCCCCCCAGAATACGTTGGGGGCTGACCGCCGTGGCGGTGTGGGATTCCCCGGCCTGGCCGGGACCCACCTGGGTAGTTTTATTTACATTCTGCATTATATCTTTATTTGGGGGTGGGCTTTTTTGGAATCGAGGTTACCCCTCCTCTGGGACCGACGGGAAATAGGGATAGGAAGGAAGGCATTTGGTGAGAAGGTGTGGGTAATTTGGGGTCACCTTAGGTCTGGGATTAGGCCTAAGGATTTGGGAAGCGGCAGGAAATTAGTGGATAGGGAGGGATGGTTTTGTTAGGCGTTCAGGTTCATGGGAGGTAGGGTAACTGGGTTACCCTGAGCCTGGGATTGGGCCTTCGGGAACTTCTCTTGTCCGGGATCTCTTACAAGATGCTCCGGCCGGGATCGACCATTCTAGATGGTCCCACAGCCGGAGTTGGGCTATCCGCAACCTGCCCACCCGCTCGGTTGCAAGAGAAGAAGTGCCTGGCGATCCGGGTCGCCCCACCGCGGATGTACGCATACATTCGTGTTGGAGCAATCCAGCTCGCCCCGAGGCCGGCTATACTTATAACAACGTACCGTCAGGAAACTGTATTGTTTCACTTAATAAACTATTAATTTAAATTGTCCTTAGAATCAAAGAATGACAGTAGCTTCCATTCTTTATCAGTCGCATGCAATTACACTTCAAATTGATTTAACGTATGCGTATCAATCCCAAAATTTCTTTTCTCGAATTTACACACTTACACGTATCTCCAGTCAGAGAAGTTAATTTGCAAAATTATACCCTTAGCAAACATAAAAAATTAAATAAAACTGTTGTGATTTCAATATACGGACAGTATAAGTTGGTGAAAATATGCTTATGAATAGATTTTCCTTACTCTATGTTGACCGCTGAGATACAAGCCCCTAACCGGCTGTGGGAGCGTGTATGGCACAGAAACATTACACAGCTAAAGGTAGTGACAGAAGGAGAAGGGCGAAGGGCAAGCGGGTAAAACAAACGACTGTGGCTTAGGACATACTGGTAGCGGTGATACAGACGTGACATCCGTCAAGAACCCTCATTTATATCTCACGAAAAGCCAGCCTTGCACGCTAGCCTGATGGTTATAAATTCGCAACAAACTGTACCTATAAGAAAGGACGTGTGAACTAAGAAACTGTGCAAATGACGTGTTTGCTTGCACAGTCTTAGGCGTGCATGCATAACCTAACGCGAAAGGCTAACTCAGCGCTTTTTTTTTGTTTGTTTGTTTGGCATCTCGCAGGTCAACCCATGAGGTTGTCGTCTGCTTAAGCGGACTTGCCTGTGGATTCCCTAATAAATTAAGGCCTCCAGCCTGGACTTAAACTTATATACTAACTAAAACTAAGCGACAACGCTAAGGGCACCCCCTGTGGGGTCCGAACCTCGGCTTAGGGCGTCGCTGGAAGAGGGCAGTAAATGACTAGCTGGATCAGGATTTATATTATTTAGGGACGAATTTAAAGCTACAGGCTCAGCGTCGCGGGCTGGCTCGAGCAAGGGTCGGGAGGGGCGTGGATTTGGGCGTCGCGGCGGGCCTCGGCGGCGAGGACGGTAGGACGTTGATCGGGTTTTGGGCTTATGTAGCGTGCTGGTGGCCTTACTACTCTCCTGGAGGAGGGTAGTGGCGTCGTCGGGGGCGATTAAAGTATGCCTTGGTCGGCGAATACTACTAATGCGAGAGGGAGTGTAGCGGGCGGCCGCTGTAATCAGGGGGTTAGAATGTTTGATGCCGCCCCTAACTCAGCGCTGTGCAAGAGTGCATTATAAAAGTTGCCAATGTCGCAAACAGCTGACAAAAAATACGCTGTTTTGCTTATAAAACCAATAAATTACTAAATTGAATAATGAAAAGTCGCTTTGTATTGCACTAAAATATTGATTTTTAATTGCAATAATGACATTGGATTGAGTGTTCAAACAGGTTTACATGTAAAAAAGCACATATAAAACTAAATAAACAGTGTCACGATTTAAGTTATTGCAATTCATTATCAAGCAATTCGTTAGTAGGTAAAACACAGAGCGACATAACATGTTTAGTCATTTTCATTAATTTATGGTGAACCGATGACCTTGTGGAGGCCGCAGAATGCCACTGGATGCGGTAACTACAGAACCGGTTGATGTGGTGGTGCTTGGGGCCTATGACCAGCATTTGATTTCTTTCGGCTGAAATACTGATGATTATGATGAATTAGCAGCTAAATGTGTAGACCAGCCGCGGCGTGTTCTCATAGATTTTACAATGACAACCTTCTGCGTTAATTTTGCAAAGTAATGCTTTTATTTTTTCGAAGCGCCTTTTACAAAATGGACCATTTACCTATTGGAAGGAGCCGTAAAAAAATTGTCTTTTCATGAAAACCTTTCAGTGCAACTTTTTGTTATATTAATATAAAATGCCTACGTCAAGCCTATTTAGGCTTTCTATTTTGTTAAATAAATCAAATTCGGTGAGTCTTTTCGACCCCAAAATATATTTTTCTGGTAACAATTAATAGATATTTTTAAATTCTTTTAAAATTGTTAGTGCACGGTCGGCACGTCTATGGTAACAGAACAGTTTTTCTACAGAAACTAAGTATTTAATTAGGCTATCTGTAGGACAAAGAGTTACTAACGACTGCGACGTGCGGTCTACTTAACAATAAAAATAAGTTTAAAAAAAAAACCAGATGATTATTTCATGGGTAATTGTCCAATTACGGGCTGCTATTATGCATTCAAAAAAGTATTACCCCCATATTTTACGAAAAATAAAGATATTTTTCTCACATACAATAAATAACACTACAATATAGAAATTAACTCCCAACTTTCTACAACCATCAAGATACCATCAACCAATCAAATAAAAATAATATACCATGAAAACCAGTAGCGCATCCTGTTAGTTAAGCGTCAATTAATATGAGACACACTAATTATAATAACTTATCAGAATCATCAATTGATAAGTATCAAAATGGAGAAGCGATGCGTGTGAACAAATTTGACAATTATCAGTATGAGCATGAAAGAAATGAATATTTATTGATTGACTTTGAGGACTTATTAAAACTTTTATGATATTTAATCGTCCTTGGATAGAGCAATTCTGGCTCAGTGGCAAAGGCTGTGACTAACGAGTTGTACGTCGTAGGTTGGAACCCAGATAGGCGCATTACTTTGTGGAAATTATTTCATCATCAATGCTCTAAAACGGTGAAGGAAAACGTCGTGAGAAAACCGGCATGTCCTAAAACCAAAAACTCGAAGACGTGTGTCATCTACCAACCCGCACTGAGCTACAAGATTACGAACACTCCATCTCACAGAGAGGAGGCTTGTGTCTCAGGATTGAGAACAATAAAGACTGATTATGCTAGTTAATTGAATGACGCCTCCGGTGCCCGATTCTTGCTTGCGGATAGAGCGAGGGGTGGTCCCTCTATTTCTCTATCACCTCCTATGCGGCCATATCTTCATCGCAAAAGGCGGCGAAGTCGCTGTAGAAATACGAAACGCTTTCAAAGTGTTTATTTCCTATTGCCACTTGTCTAGGCCCTTAGAAGTGGAAGGTTATCCGCAGCACCAACAGCCGCAACCATGTCACGGTATTCCAATAGCCGGACTAGGCACTCCTCTAGTGTGTGACAACCCCGCGCATCGAAAAACAAGTTAGACCACGTTTGCCCACCAAAGAACGAAAATGTAAATAAAACAGAGTCCTGCACGAGTTCAAAAGGCTCTTTCTATCACAGCATAATGCTGCGACACTTAAAATAAGTATCACAGCGCTGGTATTCTGATAGCGCCCACTGTGATGTCACGAACTTAAAATAAAATTAAAATAGGAAGTTGGAACATGCAAAGTAACTTGGTTGAAAAAAATAAAAATTTCACTTTATCTCAAACCGCGTGTCACTACCCGACATAACATCAAATACTTGTGTAAATATGTCTTTAGTGTCTGTATGTTGTACTGCACTCTATGTCAGTGTTCTGTGGGGTCCCAGGTTCGATTCCCGGGTCGTTCAAAGTGTTATTAGGTTTTTCCCACAGGAATTTCTCAGTAGCAGCCTGGAGTCTGGATGATGGCAATAGGCTCGCCCCCTATTACATAGGACTTATAACATAACTGAACGCGTATCATGAATAACTTTTGTCGACGGAAGAATATACAAAATTACAGATTTCATTTTTCATCTGACATTTTGTCTCATCCTTGGTCGATAAAACTCGTTTCTATGGTGTTCATGCTTTGCGTGCTGGTGAATTGTGGGTATAAATTAGGTACAACTCTGCCGAACCTTTCGCGGAAATAAGGCGTGATATTATTATGTTATGATAAATTAAATCTTAGACCCATTACTGTTCCCTGTTTCAATTTAATTGTTATTGTAAAGTATCTTACTACTTAGGTTATAGGTAATACTGGCTGGTGTCCGCCACTCCACGTCAATGCGCGTATTTCGCACACGGTAGAAAAATTTATCATTCGATCCACCCCAGCTCCTCGAGGAAGGCCAGCAGCGCCTTGGTTACCGAAGTACTTAGCCCTGTATGTGGCAACCACTGAGCAGTTTCGAAGCACATGAGCTGCTGTCTCATCCTCCTCCATGCAGGCCCTGCACAGAGGACTGTCTGTGACTCCTATGACAAAGAGGTGTTTATTAAATGACCCGCCAGTTAAAACGGAGAACCTGTTTCGTGAGGCAGCCATTAATTGTAGAATGTGCATCCTTAGCCTGCCTTACTCACCTTGTTGCACCCATAGTTTGTGATGTTGGTCCCTGGTTCGTTTCCTTACGAGAGTGCGTAAGTACCCGAAGGAGAGTGGCAAGATGGGTTCAGTTCTTACTGTGTAAAGTACATATGTGGTTCGATGCAATAACCGCAATCGACCACGTTATGCTTACGTAACAATATGATGCGCCGCACCAAGTGCGCCTCGAGCTCAGTGTATAACGGACAGCAACTGGGTGCATTCATTTCCAACATTTTAGCGACAGTTTACGTTATCTCAATAAAACCCTTAAAGTTGTTTGAGTGTTTAACTTCGCCACCAGCCCATCAGGTACCACTTAGTCTCGAGGCGCACTCGGTGCGGCCGCATCATATTGCTACGTAAGCAAAACGTGGTCGATTGCAATTATTGCATCGAACATTTGTACATTTTAATTTCTCTTTTATAAAACCGTATTCCCGCATAGTCCCGATATTACACATACAGACATGCGCATGACAACTGTCTACATAAGCTCGATATAATCGTCATTACACGGATGACTTGATATATAACATAACTGTGGTTAAGATGACATTCAAGATAATGTTAGTTAATCCGTTTCTTAACGTTTACTGACAAAATAAAAAAAAATATGAATGGGAAGTTACTTCTTGCTTGACGAGTTTGTTTAATTTTTAGAGGTAGCATATTTAAATCAGTATAATTAGCCTATAGGAGTTCACTGCCGGACTTAGGCCTCTATAATCGCTCGTAATTTAACGTGATCGTAGGCAAATATTACCCAGCTGCTACCAGCAACCCTGCGAAAATCGGCGTCCTACCTTACGTTTTTCCGTTTCGCGATCTCCACTCAAGAACACGTCTACGCCAATGGTCATCAGACTTCTAATGCCTGTGGTATCTACGGATATTATGAACGGCCCTACCATTGCCACATTACGTAGCTGCATATTTATTGACATAGCTGACAGCTTGGTCAAAGGCCTCCTCAATGTGCGAAGGAGTGAGCCGTAATCCACCAAGCGGACCCAGTGTGTGTTTATGAATGTTACATATTTTTCGAATTGTCGATTCTAAGATATGGTTTCCTGACAATGTTTACTTCAGCACAGAAGTGATGAAATAATTTAAGATATCATGAAAAAGTAATCGTCTGTAAGTATAGGGGCAGGCAGAGACCATGTGCTGCGATTCTCACATACTGCTTTTAATCCGTTTACGTTCATAGAACAGGTCATACACGCGCGCCGGTTGTGAATACTACACATCTGTCCTTTTTGAAAGACATCTCTGTATGATAGCACTGTGTTTTTTCCGTTCTCGCTTTTCAACTAACACCCTTCTTATAAATTCCATTTGCGAGGTTGCTATGTTTACTTACATTACTAGCGACCCCCCTGTTTCTACGACTTCACATAACATCGAGATTTAATTATTATTCATGTAAGTTACATAAACCTTGCTGAATAAATTCTGTAAATGATAATCAAAGCTTCATTAATATCTGTTGCGTAGTTTACATAGGCAGATATACAAAGCGACTTTGTTTTGTATTATGTATACATCATCTGCAATGCCACTCTAAAAAACCAAAACTGAAACACGGTTAAAAAAACATTAACAACACACACACACGTAGTAGAATTAGTCAATAAAAATGTTAAAGTGTATACTTATACTATTAAAAAATTTGAAACTAGAATTTTAAATCATAATGTCGGATTACGTAGACCTGCAACAATTTCAACTAACTTTTGGAGCGCACTGTAGATTTAAAAGCAGACGTTAGATAAGTATAGAAATTCGTTTATGTAGTGGGTGTAGTAGCATTTTTTTTTGGGTGGGAAATCTTCAAATTTCAATGGGACTATGGGTGGAGCGGGAGGGCGTGTCAGACTTTTACTGACTAAAACCCACCCGTGTTCCGTCAGTTGCCTGTGCCAGGTCCACGGTTTCTCTTTCGAATTTCCCGCGACCCTGAGTGGGTTTAGTACCTAAAAGGTCATTAATAATGTCATCATAATGCCCAGTAAGAAATAAATTGTAACTAACACAGTTATTGTGTGTGAAAATTTCTACAGAATCTATATTATACAAAGTGCACTGGAGGGGCTTGTAGCTAAGTAGTAACACCCGCACTTGTAGATCGATCAGGTTAAGCCACGCTTGCCGCGTTTGGTCCGTGGATGGGTGACCATCTTTACATAGCAAGACCCCTCCGTGCCTAAGAAAGCACGTTAAGTCGTTGGTCCCGTTTGTTGGTCGTCAGAGGCGTGAAAGTCCGCCAGTCTTACCGAGGGATATTATTATCTCCTTTAGTACATTGAAAAAGTTATAACTTACATTTTTAAATTTATAATAACTAAATATAAAACATATAAGAATAGTAGCCCACCGGTATCGGGAACAGGGTCCAAGCTACCGACGGTTAGGGCTCCAGAGGGATGAACCTCCTGACAATGCGAGCCGTGTCCAGAAGTACCACTTTCTGAATCAAGCCCTTGATCCAGCTGCCCAACGAGAGCCTCCTCAGGTGTTGGTCGAGGCTCTTGGCTTTATTATTGCATCTGATTAATGTGGATGCTGACTTCAACATACATAGTTGGAAAAAGGACACAGATATTGATTTCATTAGAAAGGGAGTGTAGCAATCCCAACATTAGAGTGGGTTCAGGTTACGTTTGTTGGATATGGATAAGTCTGTTGAAAACTACAGCGAAAAACGCTGCAAAACGGGTTTGCGTTTGCTTTGCTTATTATTACTAGCTGTTGTCCGGGACTTCGGCAGCGATCCAGGGTGAAAACTATCCAATGCCCTTACCCAGGTCATCTTCTATCTGTGTACCAAATTTCATCCTAATCTGTTCCGCCTATTCGGCATGAAAGCTTAACAAACAAACTTAATTTCGCATGTACAATATTACTAGCTGATACCCGCAATTTCTCCTGCAATCCAGGATAAAAGTACCCTATGTCATGGTCTATCTGTGTGCCAAATTTCATTAAAATCCTTTCAGCCGTTTTCGCGTGAAAGCGTAACAAACGAACAAACTTACTTTTGCATTTATATTATTTGTTAGATTTATATATACTATATTAGTTAGGATATCAGTCATTGCAGTGCACTTCTGAGCATAAGTCATCTAATAACTAGCTACGGTTATAGATCGTAAGGCAAATTTCTAATTCAACTTGGCAATCGGACATTTGAACAAACTTTCACAGATAACTTGGAAATATATTTAAAAAACCACTATCAACATTTGCAAACCTCCTTCAAATGGGTAAAATTGATACAAGCTTGAGGCGCGACTGACATTAGTTAGATCAAAACAAAGCCTATTTCAGGCTGCTGTACCCATAAATCGTTAGAAATCAACCCTTGTTTATTTCTATGCAAATTCATCCTTTGTTATCTGGTACCAACAATGATTCAACATCGCGCAAGAAAAAATACACCTTACCGTCCAAACCTTAGGGTTTCATTTTGGTTGACATGTAATGCTTATCCGCTATACACGGTATGAGAGCGTAGTATTGCGCTCCCTTTATTTATTTAAGCAAAAATGATTCTTATTTTAGTATGCTTGAATGGTTATTTTTTGTTGAGATAACACCATAGCTTAATTTTCACCTGTAAAAATATTGAGGGACAGTTTATGGTCTGATTTTGTGCTCGTAGAAATAAAATAAAAATAACTTTACTTTTAAATGGCGATCACAGAGGGGTAATTTGTGGTGATCACAGGTAAGCCAGTTGTATTGTTATTATTTGAAATAAAAGTAAAATTCATTCAAGATATTTCAACAGTTAGATATTGAAAGGTTTTTCATAAAATATGATATTAAGGGAGTAAGAAGTCAAACACATCAACTATTCATTTACTCTGTCTGACAGAACGCAATCTACCAAAGTAGATAAAAGGATTATCTGAAAACTTTCTAATCAGTACGGCTTTCCACAGGGTAGCATCCTCGGTCCAACATTGTTCTTATTACATATATTATGTTACATCAAGTTGCAAAACGATTAAATCCTCACTTTTGCTGATGATACTGCCTTGATATTCGATGCTAACACCTGGGATGAGGTTAAAAAGTATGCTCAGCGAGGTTTTGTTAGGGTATATAAATGGTTACATTCCAATTTGCTTGCCATCAATGTCGATAAGACAAAATACATGACATATTCCCTTATTCCCCAGTATCAACCTAACTTCAACTTAAAAGCCCACTCATGCAATTTCATCGACCACTGGGTTATATTGCAATACCATTTGGTACGGTACCTCTTAAACTTATATGATCAATTAATAAAGAGCTCAAAGAGCTATATTAAAGGTAAGTTGATTTTTCCGAATCCTCAATCCAACTTTCCAACTTTACAACACTGCCAATTGCTAACGGTTCAACAGTTTTGTATTCTCATGACTGTACTAAAAAAACACTCTGAACTTACTTAGTACATTCATTTCTATTTTGTGTTCGGAACAAAATTGACGAGCAAAAAATGTTTGCTCAATCACCCGCTATAACACCAGTTTCTCCCAAAAGTTTTTCTGATTTCTTGGCACTTTCTACACGGCACTGTGGACCATACGGTGGAGGTCTATCCAGCTTGGGCGGAGCACCAAGGCGGCGGCGGCGATCTCTTGAGTCCCTGGTCTAGGCCACGGTACGGAGCGAGAGGGAATGGATAGCCGTCGCCTCCTTCTGCGAAGCACTAATGCTCGCGAAGGAGAAGGCGGAGCACGTGAGTTTGAGAGCCTTTCACACTCACGCCCCTAGTCCCCGCAGGAGACGCCCTTGGCGACGGCAGTCGCTTGCACATTCCCGGCCACCGTAGGCGCGGGCTTACGGATGGCGAGCAATGGGTAGCTCGCGGTAAGGACCAGGTCCGGGTTGACGGCGCGCCGTGTTCCACGCGTGCCTCAAAGAGACGTCAGCACACAATATCGGACAATAGGGCCGATGCCTCAGGGTCGCGGGATTTACGAAAGAGAAACCGTGGCCCTGGCACAGGCAACTGAAGAAACACGGGTGGGTTTTAGTCAATAAAAGTCTGACACGCCCTCCCGCTCCACCCAGTGCGGGAGAAGTCATTTGATGATTTCCTACTAAAAAAAAAAGGTCCCTACTATCACAGACACCTTTCTCCATTTAAGATTGTACATTCTATTAACCAGTACCTGCAATATGAATATAAATAAAGATTTATGATTACGATTATTATGATTATAGCATAACATAACATCACACCTGATTCCCTAAACAGGGCAGAGTTATTAGTTAGTTAGTTCTAAGAAGTAATTCGGGGAAGAGCCTATTGCCATCCACCGGGTACAAATCCAGACTCCGTTCTGGTACTCGGAATTTAGATTTTCCCAATGGCCAAACCCTTTATCAATAACACGAACTAGAACACATATTTTAGTAAGCAGTGTTCTAGTCTGCGTTATGCCGAACGAAATTTGCCGATCGGCATAACTTGTAGGCTAGACACAATAAGAACTGCGCCGAGCGGCTTTTTCTCAAACATACAACTACATTCGATTTTGTTGCCGGGCTCACCCAAATCTTACCAACCCGAACATGTCTGTACCTTACTAAAATGTGGCCAAAACAGTGCAATCTGTACCAATTGAAAACGTCAGGTTTATTTAAAACATGAGGTTTCTTGGAAATTCGATCCCTATTTGAAAACCAACAGAACAATAAATGTATGCTTGTACACTACTTTTACTTTTGCAGGTTTCGCAGTAAACCCAATATTCTCAGTATTCACAATTCTTGAAATTTTCGTTCGTTGTGAGGCAAATCGATGAGGATAGTCTGCTGTTTTTCTGTGGTATTATATAAATGAAATTTATCAGATTATATTCCTAGTATATTTAATTGAGGCCTTTTGAGGCCAAATTCACGCTACATAAATAGAATAGTCAGATTCTTGAAAGATTGAATGAAATAATGAAAAGTAGATTTATTTGTCACAGAAACACACAAACGTGTATCTAAACCACAAAAAAAAAATTGCTGGAATTGACAAAAATCGGCCAAGTGCGTGTCCGACCACGCACAATAAAGGATTTAGTAGTTAGAATGAATTTATCCCAACAAAATACTTACCTTTGTAGTTGATAAATGTTCTTCCATACATCGATATGCATCAAAGTCAATTCTCCAATTGCAAATATAGGTTTATAATCGGAAAAGTAGATTTTATTTTTTGTGATAAAACTACAAATTAAACAATTTTCGGAACTTTACTTGTGCTGTAAGACCTTGCTTCTTGCCAAATTGTATGATTCCAGGTCAGCGGGAAGTACCCTATAGGTTTCAAATTATTTTCGAGTATCAAAATATGTCGCATAATTGGCTGTATCTTTTTATTGCGTTGACTAAGTAGATTATTTTATTGAGAGATTCCTAAAGCTCCCTCATATTATCGTATTATACATTAATTTCAACTTGATACCTCTACGCGTTCCTGACAAAAGGGGTCTTAATAGACAGATAAACGGACGGACAACGAAGTCATCCTTTATAAGTTCAGTTTTTTCCTCATGAGGTCGGGAATTTAAAAATCACTAACACAGAACAGGAATAGTCGGCAGCAGCACGTCGTGGCTGTGAAAAGAAGGCTTCCACTCAGCATGATGCTGTGTAATGCGAACCCAGAGCACTGTTTTACTTGCTTTGAACGAAAATTCTGGTATATTTATTCTTACTCTAAATGTAAGCAATTAAACAAAAAAGCTTTGATGTCATCTTCTACTATACATATAGTTGGTACGAAGATTACTTTAATTTCTGTATTTTATTATTTGAATTTTGTGTTTCACTTCCAAATAAACTTTATTCTTCCTTTCTTTCTTTTTCAAGTATGTTTATTTGTAGAAAATCTCTTACAGTGTTACAAATTTCACCAGTATTTTTATGATAGTTCGCATTCTAATCTCAGTCTGAATCTGTCAAAACACAATCAATTTACATAAAATTTTGACATTAATTGTCGATGAAATGAGATTGCGACTTGAATTTGAACGCTTGTTAAGTACAAGAATTGGCCTACAGTTAGCAAGGTAGTACATTTAAGTTACTCGTGGTTATTTCAATGCACCGACAAATTACTGGGGCGTTTCTTCCGCACCTCTTACCAGCTAGAATACTAGGATGTAGAGGACATAAAAAGGTTTTTTTAAAGGTATACTGAGAAGGCACAGTCATTACATTAATCTCCTTATATTTCTTTCTGAGAGAGTGCCTCGGACTTAATTTATAAATAAATGGTACAGCTCTTTTCTTAAAAAGAAAGATAGTCTAAATGTCGGACGCATATCCCCACAACAGAGTACCATACGATATTACACTGTGAAACTAGCTAAAGTACACTAAACGGACAGCCCCACTTAAATTACGAATTTCCCTAACAGCGTATGCTACGGACTTATCTTTTTTGAAAATTTATCTATATGTAGGCCCCTCTGAAGCTTAGCATCCAAAGTTAAGCCCAAGAATACTGTGCTGTCTTTAGGTTTCAATTGCTCGCCTTCGATCAATACATTTGTTTTAACTGCTTAACGTGAGGTGCGTTAATGCACTGGTCTATTTTTCATTTAGAAGTAAAACATTAATAGTTACCATTATTAACCAGTAAACTATTTTTGAGATCGCGCTATTTACATCGTCTGTAACCAGCTGCTGGCGTTTAAGTTTAAAAAGAAGTGAAGTATTTTACGCAAATAATACTATAACATGAATATCCTTTTTGGGGTAAGACAAGTCATTAATATAAATAAGAAACAAGAAAGGACAAAGAATTGAGCCCTGTGGAACTCCCATTGTTACGATAGATCCGGGATTATTTTTCCCATTAACATCAACGCTCTGAATCCTTTTAATACTAAAGTATGAAGTAAGATCCATAGCGGTGTTCCGGATCCCGTAGTGGCGAAGTTTCCTGTTTAACGCTTCATGAAAAACGCAATCGAATTCCTTTGAAAAATCACAAAAGATGCCCAATGCGTCGAATTTATCGTCCCATGCATTATAAATATGTCCTAAAAGTTCAACACTATCAGTAGTTGAACGACCTCTTGTAAAACCGAACTGTTTGCTATGTAATAATTTATGTGTATTTAAAAATGTTTGCAAGTGGTAGGTAATACTGTAATGAATTTGTGAGGTCTGATGTACTACCTGGTTTAAACAAAGGTACTATTTAAAGAAATAAATAAAAAAAAGTTCGTCGGCGTCAAATCTGAGACTGAAATAACATATCTGCCACTAAAATAACTTTTTATTTACAGTCAGGTTTTCAGATTTTTTTTATTTACTATGTTGGTATCATTGTACTCGTACAACGAGAATAACATAATTACCAAGTGTAGAACTTTATTACACGTGGCGTAAGGTAACTACTTACAGTACAGTCCAATTCAAACTTTACGCTGCAGGGCCTCACCTCTCACCCCCTGCTGAGACATGAATTTGTTACTACGCAGCGACTCGCCTCATGCTCCGAGCCAACATAAAGTTTGAATCGGGCTGTACTAACAGCCGGTTAATATGACACATCGGGTTTTTGGAAAAGTTCGACTTCGTAGCGTTGTTTCTGTCGACCATACTGTGTCATGACAGTTTCTTTTATTCAGGTATGTTATCTTTAAAGAAAACCGGACGGACGAGTTCGAGTTGAACTTGCTTGGAGAGGGTTCCGTACGATGTAAAGTATGTTGCCAAGTATTACATGACGCTTTCACAGTTAAAAAGTTATCAGACCTTATGAAGAGCCAAAATTTTAGACTCAGTAGTTTCGGAGATAAGCAGAGGGGGGCCAAGGGTGAATTTTCATATAATTTTGTAAATAACATCAAAATTGTTTATTTAAAATTATACAAAAAATACCTTTGAGACCTTTACAACAAATCGTTTCATTTGATCGGTTGCACGGTAAAGTTTGCAATACTTTTGTTTTTAATTTACTAGTTTTTCCCCCAAAAGTGGGCCACTTATTCAATATTCGTTAATTTACATAACACGACCGTCTTTGGGTCACGGAAATTCATATGTGTACCAAATTTCAACGTAATCGAAAGACAGACAGACACACGAGTGTCCTCCATCCTCCTCCATAGGCTTACCACGAACGCGCGGAGGAAACGTAACGTAAATCCAAACAATTTTAATATCCAACGTTTTGAACACATACTCTTTTTTTTTGTGCTGGTTTGAGAAACACAGAACCGGTAGGAGTGTCGATGCTTGGGGGAGGCCTTTATTCAGCAGTTGACATCTTAAGTTAATCATCATTTAGTTTTTCAGCTGAAAGTATGATATACTCTCTTTTTTAACGAACGAACGAGACGAACTTGACCCTTATCGTAAGGAGTGGTCCATGTTGGCTCAGGATCAAGTTGAGTGGAAAAAGGAAAGGGGGGGCTTAACCCGCAGTGAGATAATACACGCTGACTATATATAAATAAATATATGTATATACTAGCTTCTGTATGCGGCTTCGTCGGCGTGAAATTTCTTGTAGCCACCCCGTCGCATAGCATCGGCTACCCGCGAGTTTTTTTCTTCTTGATCAGCTCCTCAGGGTCCTACAGTGATGTTAAATATAAACCCCTACATACAAACTTAGAAACAAACGAACAAATTTGACCTCTTTATATTACTATTATTATACACTCGGTTAAAAAAATTACGGGTCAGTCACAAAAGTCCGAATATCTCCCGAACTACGTATGCTATCATAATGAAACGAATACTGTTCGATTGGGCATTTAATGATACAAAAAATGATTAAATTGAAACTAAGTGCTTGTCTGAGCTCGGGTAGCGTGATTGGTGGGGAGTTACGACGTTTTACGCAACGATCGATCTCGTCCCATGCATGCTCTATGGGGTTTAAATCAGGGCTTTGCGCTGGCCACTGCATCAGTACGATACCGATCTTTCCAAGGTATTCATTTACAATCCCGGCGGTATGGGGACGCGCATTATCATGCATTAATATGCCATCCCGGTCCATCCTCGCCATGAATGGTCCCACACGCTCATTCAGGTTCTCCTCCACTTACCTCTCTGCATGCCATGGAGTGCCATTTTGAATTAGCACGAGCTCGGTGCGGGCCTCCGCCGTTTGCCACTTTTTCATCCACACAGTCTTGATGGAAGCGTTCCCCTGGTCTTCTGTACACCAACTGCCTACCATCATGCTTGTAAAGCATGAATTTCGATTCGTCCGTGAACATTACCCTAGACCAACCGTCCAGTGTCCAATGTTGGTGCTCGCGCACGTATCTCTGTCTTGCAATTCGATGTTGCCGTTCCAGTTTGGGGCCATTTGCGGGCCTTAATGGTTTCAAGTTTGCCTCAGCAAGACGTTTCCTCATTGTTTGTCCACACTCCTCGCTTAAATTGCTACCACCAAAGCGAATAAGTGTTTTTTAGACCAACTGCAGTTTGAAAACGATTTCGGAGCATTGCAGCCACCAGGTTTCTGTCATACCTTGCCGTTGTGCATATTGGCCTGCCATTTCCTGGTCTCCGAAGGTGCGATCCGGTCTCTCGGTACCGCTGGACTACCCGCTGAACAGTCGACAAAGATACACTAATGTTTCTTGCTGTTTCACGCTGGCTCCGCCCAAGTTCCAAGAAAGTCAGGATTCTGGTACATTCATCTAACGTGATTGCCATGCTCCACCTCACAGAATACTGATTATGCACGTGGAAGTCGCTCACAATTTTTTTTTTTGTGACAGAATAAAAAAAAAACATAATGACATAAAGCACAAATTTTGTTTTCCAAAATTTACATTTTTCAAATTTTGTTTTTTTTTATAAGGTTCATTCACCAGACAGTATAAAAAGAATGTAATAAGAAGCGCAACTAAATAGGCTTTATTCTGTTTTTTATTTCATTGTTATAACTCTTACAGTTTTGTAGATATTCGAACTTATGTGTCTGACCAGTTATTTTTGGAACCGAGTGTAGTGTATTAGTTTCTAGAGCTAATTCATAATAATCTATGTGTGATACTAATTGAACTTTTTCTTTAAACCTAAATGAGGATGTGGATATCAACAACATCTCATCTTTGAGCGAAAAAGTTAAAAGGTCCATGATGAGACCATCTAATTAAGAGGAATTTGTTGCGCTGACAGACATTTAACCCTTCAGTGGTCCGGCGAGGAGAATTAATTCATTCGGTCTGTATGACCGGTGAGGGTTGACAAGGCCGCGAAAGGTACAAAAGGCACACTTGACGGGTGATAAGGATTACGTAAGTAAGGTTTTGGGCAGTTGATCTGTAATGTTGGGGTGTTATCACGTTTGTTGTTGTAACATCCTGTTCTGTGAAAGATTCTGGCATTTGAGACATGGATAATCCCAGTGTAGTCCTGCGAATTATATTAATAACTTAATATTAATATTGCGTTGACTAAGTAGATTATTTTATTGAGAGATTCCTAAAGCTCCCTCATATTATCGTATTATACATTAATTTCAACTTGATACCTCTACGCGTTCCTGACAAAAGGGGTCTTAATAGACAGATAAACGGACGGACAACGAAGTCATCCTATAAAAGTTCAGTTTTTTCCTCATGAGGTCGGGAATTTAAAAATCACTAACACAGAACAGGAATAGTCGGCAGCAGCACGTCGTGGCTGTGAAAAGAAGGCTTCCACTCAGCATGATGCTGTGTAATGCGAACCCAGAGCACTGTTTTACTTGCTTTGAACGAAAATTCTGGTATATTTATTCTTACTCTAAATGTAAGCAATTAAACAAAAAAGCTTTGATGTCATCTTCTACTATACATATAGTTGGTACGAAGATTACTTTAATTTCTGTATTTTATTATTTGAATTTTGTATTTCACTTCCAAATAAACTTTATTCTTCCTTTCTTTCTTTTTCAAGTATGTTTATTTGTAGAAAATCTCTTACAGTGTTACAAATTTCACCAGTATTTTTATGATAGTTCGCATTCTAATCTCAGTCTGAATCTGTCAAAACACAATCAATTTACATAAAATTTTGACATTAATTGTCGATGAAATGAGATTGCGACTTGAATTTGAACGCTTGTTAAGTACAAGAATTGGCCTACAGTTAGCAAGGTAGTACATTTAAGTTACTCGTGGTTATTTCAATGCACCGACAAATTACTGGGGCGTTTCTTCCGCACCTCTTACCAGCTAGAATACTAGGATGTAGAGGACATAAAAAGGTTTTTTTAAAGGTATACTGAGAAGGCACAGTCATTACATTAATCTCCTTATATTTCTTTCTGAGAGAGTGCCTCGGACTTAATTTATAAATAAATGGTACAGCTCTTTTCTTAAAAAGAAAGATAGTCTAAATGTCGGACGCATATCCCCACAACAGAGTACCATACGATATTACACTGTGAAACTAGCTAAAGTACACTAAACGGACAGCCCCACTTAAATTACGAATTTCCCTAACAGCGTATGCTACGGACTTATCTTTTTTGAAAATTTATCTATATGTAGGCCCCTCTGAAGCTTAGCATCCAAAGTTAAGCCCAAGAATACTGTGCTGTCTTTAGGTTTCAATTGCTCGCCTTCGATCAATACATTTGTTTTAACTGCTTAACGTGAGGTGCGTTAATGCACTGGTCTATTTTTCATTTAGAAGTAAAACATTAATAGTTACCATTATTAACCAGTAAACTATTTTTGAGATCGCGCTATTTACATCGTCTGTAACCAGCTGCTGGCGTTTAAGTTTAAACAGAAGTGAAGTATTTTACGCAAATAATACTATAACATGAATATCCTTTTTGGGGTAAGACAAGTCATTAATATAAATAAGAAACAAGAAAGGACAAAGAATTGAGCCCTGTGGAACTCCCATTGTTACGATAGATCCGGGATTATTTTTCCCATTAACATCAACGCTCTGAATCCTTTTAATACTAAAGTATGAAGTAAGATCCATAGCGGTGTTCCGGATCCCGTAGTGGCGAAGTTTCCTGTTTAACGCTTCATGAAAAACGCAATCGAATTCCTTTGAAAAATCACAAAAGATGCCCAATGCGTCGAATTTATCGTCCCATGCATTATAAATATGTCCTAAAAGTTCAACACTATCAGTAGTTGAACGACCTCTTGTAAAACCGAACTGTTTGCTATGTAATAATTTATGTGTATTTAAAAATGTTTGCAAGTGGTAGGTAATACTGTAATGAATTTGTGAGGTCTGATGTACTACCTGGTTTAAACAAAGGTATTATTTAAAGAAATAAATAAAAAAAAGTTCGTCGGCGTCAAATCTGAGACTGAAATAACAAATCTGCCACTAAAATAACTTTTTATTTACAGTCAGGTTTTCAGATTTTTTTTATTTACTATGTTGGTATCATTGTACTCGTACAACGAGAATAACATAATTACCAAGTGTAGAACTTTATTACACGTGGCGTAAGGTAACTACTTACAGTACAGTCCAATTCAAACTTTATGCTGCAGGGCCTCACCTTTCACCCCCTGCTGAGACATGAATTTGTTACTACGCAGCGACTCGCCTCATGCTCCGAGCCAACATAAAGTTTGAATCGGGCTGTACTAACAGCCGGTTAATATGACACATCGGGTTTTTGGAAAAGTTCGACTTCGTAGCGTTGTTTCTGTCGACCATACTGTGTCATGACAGTTTCTTTTGTTCAGGTATGTTATCTTTAAAGAAAACCGGACGGACGAGTTCGAGTTGAACTTGCTTGGAGAGGGTTCCGTACGATGTAAAGTACGTTGCCAAGTATTACATGACGCTTTCACAGTTAAAAAGTTATCAGACCTTATGAAGAGCCAAAATTTTAGACTCAGTAGTTTCGGAGATAAGCAGAGGGGGGCCAAGGGTGAATTTTCATATAATTTTCTAAATAACATCAAAATTGTTTATTTAAAATTATACAAAAAATACCTTTGAGACCTTTACAACAAATCGTTTCATTTGATCGGTTGCACGGTAAAGTTTTGCAATACTTTTGTTTTTAATTTACTAGTTTTTCCCCCAAAAGTGGGCCACTTATTCAAAATTCGTTAATTTACATAACACGACCGTCTTTGGGTCCCGGAAATTCATATGTGTACCAAATTTCAACGTAATCGAAAGACAGACAGACACACGAGTGTTCTCCATCCTCCTCCATAGGCTTACCACGAACGCGCGGAGGAAACGTAACGTAAATCCAAACAATTTTAATATCCAACGTTTTGAACACATACTCTTTTTTTTGTGCTGGTTTCGAGAAACACAGAACCGGTAGGCGTGTCGATGCTTGGGGGAGGCCTTTATTCAGCAGTTGACATCTTAAGTTAATCATCATTTAGTTTTTCAGCTGAAAGTATGATATACTCTCTTTTTTAACGAACGAACGAGACGAACTTGACCCTTATCGTAAGGAGTGGTCCATGTTGGCTCAGGATCAAGTTGAGTGGAAAAAGGAAAGGGGGGGCTTAACCCGCAGTGAGATAATACACGCTGACTATATATATATAAATATATGTATATACTAGCTTCTGCCCGCGGCTTCGTCGGCGTGAAATTTCTTGTAGCCACCCCGTCGCATAGCATCGGCTACCCGCGAGTTTTTTTTCTTCTTGATCAGCTCCTCAGGGTCCTACAGTGATGTTAAATACCAACCCCTACATACAAACTTAGAAACAAACGAAAAAATTTGACCTCTTTATATTACTATTATTATACACTCGGTTAAAAAAATAACGGGTCAGTCACAAAAGTCCGAATATCTCCCGAACTACGTATGCTATCATAATGAAACGAATACTGTTCGATTGGGCATTAAATGATACAAAAAATGATTAAATTGAAACTAAGTGCTTGTCTGAGCTCGGGTAGCGTGATTGGTGGGGAGTTACGACGTTTTACGCAACGATCGATCTCGTCCCATGCATGCTCTATGGGGTTTAAATCAGGGCTTCGCGCTGGCCACTGCATCAGTACGATACCGATCTTTCCAAGGTATTCATTTACAATCCCTGCGGTATGGGGACGCGCATTATCATGCATTAATATGCCATCCCGGTCCATCCTCGTCATGAATGGTCCCACACGCTCATTCAGGTTCTCCTCCACGTACCTCTCTGCATTCCATTGAGTGCCATTTTGAATTAGCACGAGCTCGGTGCGGGCCTCCGCCGTTTGCCACTTTTTCGTCCACACAGTCTTGATGGCAGCGTTCCCCTGGTCTTCTGTACACCAACTGCCTACCATCATGCTTGTAAAGCATGAATTTCGATTCGTCCGTGAACATTACCCTAGACCAACCGTCCAGTGTCCAGTGTTGGTGCTCGCGCACGTATCTCTGTCTTGCAATTCGATGTTGCCGTTCCAGTTTGGGGCCATTTGCGGGCCTTAATGGTTTCAAGTTTGCCTCAGCAAGACGTCTCCTCACTGTTTGTCAACACTCCTCGCTCAAAATGCTACCACCAAAGCGAATAAGTGTTTTTTTAGACCAACTGCAGTTTGAAAACGATTTCGGAGCATTGCAGCCACCAGGTATCTGTCATACCTTGCCGTTGTGCATATTGGCCTGCCATTTCCTGGTCTCCGAAGGTGCGATCCGGTCTCTCGGTACCGCTGGCCTACCCGCTGAACAGTCGACAAAGATACACCAATGTTTCTTGCTGTTTCACGCTGGCTCCGCCCAAGTTCCAAGAAAGTCAGGATTCTGGTACATTCATCTAACGTGATTGCCATGCTCCACCTCACAGAATACTGATTATGCACGTGGAAGTCGCTCACAATATTTTTTTTTGTGACAGAATAAAAAAAAACATAATGACATAAAGCACAAATTTTGTTTTCCAAAATTTACATTTTTCTTTTTTTTTTTTTTTAATAAGGTTCATATATCAGACAGTATAAAAAGAATGTAATAAGAAGCGCAACTAAATAGGCTTTATTCTGTTTTTTATTTCATTGTTCTAACTCTTACAGTTTTGTAGATATTCGAACTTATGTGTCTGACCCGTTATTTTTGGAACCGAGTGTAGTGTATTAGTTTCTAGAGCTAATTCATAATAATCTATGTGTGATACTAATTGAACTTTTTCTTTAAACCTAAATGAGGATGTGGATATCATCAACATCTCATCTCTGAGCGAAAAAGTTAAAAGGTCCATGATGAGACCATCTAATTAAGAGGAATTTGTTGCGCTGACAGACATTTAACCCTTCAGTGGTCCGGCGAGGAGAATTAATTCATTCGGTCTGTATGACCGGTGAGGGTTGACAAGGCCGCGAAAGGTACAAAAGGCACACTTGACGGGTGATAAGGATTACGTAAGTAAGGTTTTGGGCAGTTGATCTGTAATGTTGGGGTGTTATCACGTTTGTTGTTGTACCATCCTGTTCTGTGAAAGATTCTGGCATTTGAGACATGGATAATCCCAGTGTAGTCCTGCGAATTATATTAATAACTTGTCAAAAGTTTTTTTTAACTAAACATTCAAAATAAAAACTATAAAAGGCCGACCGGCATTTAGATATCGTATCAATATTATAAGGAGTACTTCGAAAAAAGTCAACTTAGATTTGAGCATTTACTTTCAGATCCTTTACTTTTTGACTTTAAATATTAATCCAAAAATCTGAAATTTTTGGAACTTATTTTGGTTGAAAATAAGCATTGACGGCATATTTATTGGTCTCTTTGACTGATAAGACTAATGTTGCTGCTCGTAAAGGTCGCGGGAAACTGCAGGATGCAGACATCCCAAGTCGTCCAGGTTGCTCTGGCCATGCTTTGGAGAGGTCTTCGTCCAACAGTAAGGATCTTGTCGCAGATATGATGAATATATCGATGTAGACTGTTGTTTTCCAAACATTTATTTAAAGAACTTCTAAACTTCACGTTAAACGGTGTTGGAAGCTTTTAAATGTGTTTTAAATGTATTTTTCTCATTAGTAAGCCTTTGGAATTGACGTTACTACACAAAGTAACGTCAAATCCAAAGGTAGGCACTGTAAATATGTGTTTTAGGGGTGATCGTGATGTTCTGTCCTTAGTTTTTGCATACTATAGTATATGTTATACTTACACCATTAGTCGTCATTCATTCATCCATTCATGTCCCGTATCATATTCTTTTATTTGTTAGCATTTTACGAATCGTTCTAAAACGATTTCTTTACGAATATCTTTAATAAAACATTCATATTTTTTCTTACATTTTCCATTGTTGTGACCAACCTAAGTCAAATTATCAAACTGTCATTGTTTTTCCTTTTCTCTTTTAGTCTATGAAGATTGTTTTTTGGTTTATATAACTTGAATTATTTTTATCAATAGGTTTAGCTGAAATATTGTATTTTCTATTTACCGATTGTTAAGACTCGATCGTGGAGGTTTTAATACATCTTGGCTGAACACACAGGCTGGTTTTATGACTGGCAGATGAGATGTCAGAATGAAGAAAATCATAATTTTTTAACTTCAAAAATCGTTTACAATAAATTCTGGAAAAGGAATATTATACCTATAAAAGAAAAGGCATCTGATGGGGATTCGGCGTCCGGGCTTAGTCAACAAGCCATCGGGCTGGGAATTCTACGTCTGCACTCTGCAGCCTAACCATCTGCCTGGAGATTCGAGATTCTACTTCGAGCTTTGTCGAAGGATACTGGCACTCTGAAGTGTCCCTTCGACACCTGAAGACCCTCTTTCTCCATCTCCTCCTCTTCTTCTCTTCACGTAGCCGATTACGCCCACGAAGCCACTCTACGAAGATCCTCCATCCTCCTCCTCAGAGCGAACATTCCAGCTGTTCATCTTCAAGACTTCTATATAAACTTCAGTGTTGTGTGTACAGTGTTTAGTGTTTTTATAGTACTACCTGTATTTTCTATCTCATCCATTAAACTATCTGTTCCAAGTCTATTTTCATCACTTTATGTAATTAGGGTCAAATAGTTATGTTACAATACCAACCAACCGGCCTAACCGGAGGCAGCCAAATACCAGTATTTTACATAGAGTGACTGCCTATTTGACCACCGCAACCCAGTTACTGGGTAAAACGATACCCATTGAGTAAGACTGCATGGTACGAGTAGTCGGACTTTCGGGCTTCTGACGACACGTAACGACTGTTAAAGATCCACGAATGACAGCCGGGACCAACTTTAGCGTGCTTTTCGAGGCACGGAGAGGTCTTGGTATGAAGAGATATGAGGAACAGGGTGTTAAGTTCACTCATACTCTTGGAAAAGGAACGATCCTTCGACCAGATTTATGTCGTATCTGGTGGGCAAGTTGTATATATGCTAGCTGCGCGGTAAACTCTGATTGCGCGATGCAGAATTTGTGTGACGTCAGTGTGATACGTTGTTCGCATGTGGCGGTTTACATGCCGCCACAGGTGAAGAGAGATGGTCACCCATCCACGGACCAACCATGGCAAGAGTAGCCTAACTTGGTCGATTGACCCGTGTGGCTGGTATTGATCCTTAGACACAAGTCCCTTCCTGTCCTATTTTTTCATTATTAGAAAATTATAGTATGAGGAACAGGATGTAAAGTTCACTCAAACTCTATGGAAAAGGGAGGATCCTCCGTAAGGACTGGTGTTCTATCTGGTGGGCAAGTGCCCGACGATTTAAAACTCTGCGACATTGTAAACTCTGCTTGCGCGATGCAGAATTGCTGCGTGAAGTCAGTGTGATTCCTAGTTCGCATGTGGTGATGTAGATGCCACCACAATAGGAAAGGTTCAAGCTTTAAGTCTTAGCCAACAAGCGTATGGCTTACCTCATAGGAAGTGGTTACTTATCATGCACCGTCCACCCAAATGAACTCGTACAAAACCTTAGAGTCGAAGTTAAAATGTCTCATATTCCTGTAATTTAAGCGGTATGGCGAGGGGGGCAATGGCTGATCTTTGCGTTATGCTCGTGAACGGGTGCTGCTTGTGGTGACTGGTCGTCTTGCTGTCTATGGTTTTGATATTGTTAAAGTAATTGTTCTGTTAACTTATTTTAATTCGATGGTCCTAGTTTATCTTTTGTGTTTACTTAAAAAATAATCCAATAATGCATATGTAAGATGTCACGCCCCTTATGCCTGGAGGCTTTTATTTGTGTATTAAGTTATGTTGTTTTTTTCATTGATTTTTTTATTGGTTTCTGTTTTGGGTATATTGGCGTGGCTAGCTTAAATATGGCAGATAATTTACTATGTTTTTTTTTGTGTTTCGGTTTTTATTCTTTGATTACCTTATAATTATATAATTCAATGGTTTTCTAACTAAACAGACAGCTGTGCTGCTGGGGAGTTTGTTGCGCCACTTCTTCTTCCCAGCTAAAGCACTAGGAAGTGGTGAGAGGCGGGCGTTTTGGGGGACTGTCTTATGTAATTTTGACGTTCGAAAAGTGCTGACTCTCAGCCTAGTTTGAATAAATGACTTTTGATTTTGATTTTGATTTATAACCTTCATACTGATATATATATATGTTGTCTGAAATAAAGGACTGACGTTACTAGACGCTTTATGGACTCAGTACGGATCGGACGTGCGTGAAAATCGGGCTGTAAAACAATTTGAGTGATTATAAACGATGTTATTTTGTTGTCTTTTATTGGTTTCTCTTCTGATTTGTCTGTTTGAAAAGGTACAACATATTAGAATACAAGCTGTTCCAATGCTGCCGCAAGTCAAACTAAAAACTAATCGAAAAAATCCGACATTGCAATGTAGACCACTGCTGTGTACCAATAGCAAAAGCGTTATGTGTGCTGGCACCCAAACAGCTAAGGAGTATTTAAAAAGTGGGGTAATTGCGTAAAACACTAACAGTAGCAATGACAATCATTTTGAGAGTTCAACAACATTCATTGCAATGTTAACGTTGTTGAGCAGACAAATTTTTATTATCCCAAAATATCCTTCAAAATTATTCAGATTGTGATTTAGGTCTTGAGTTCGAACCCAGGCAGGCGCTTTACTTTGTGTTAATATATTCATCAACACTACTCTCAAACCGGTGAAGGAAAACATCGTGAGGAAACTGGTATGTCCTAGAAACAAAAATTTTGAAGACATGTGACATCTACCAATCAGCACTGAGCTCGCGTGGTGGGTTTTTATTGTGTGAGGACTTAGTGGGTTATTTTTTTTATATCTGGCAGTTTGAGTACTTAATGCGGCCTAACCAAATGTCCTTTCTTTGGTATTGTGTGTCGAATCGTTGAGCTCCTAATGTTCTGAGCCACACGATTAATGACAAATGCTTGCACTGACTGGACAGGTCCACTCAAATCTGTATGGTTCTTTCCTCAAAAGACCATTTCAGACACCTACCTTTAAGGTCCTCATAGATGATCTGTAAAATAAACAACGACATGAGTATTATTGTATTGTTATGATTCTGAATGTTAAGACTATTTGGGTCATTGTTTTTTACTTTTGTGTTTTTTTTTATTATTTCAGATAGTTTAAAGAGATATGAGAGTATGGCCTACCCATTGTCCTTGGCAACCAATTTACCAATGTCTTTGGTGTTGTTCGTCGAATCGTTGAGCTCCTTATGTTTTGAGTTGAGCTGTGCGATAGGAAAAGCCGACCTCATCTAGTAAAAAAAAAGAGTATCACGTGTAAAAGTAAAATCATTTATCATTGACCATAAAAACTGCAGTATCGTATATACCTACATCTAAGCAAAGCTAACGTTATTGCAGCAATTTTTATGCTTGTTAAAATGTTTCGGCCCCTATTTTAGAAAAAAACGTGAAAAATCAAATCAAAAATATATAACTATATCTTAACATAATATCACGCCTGCAATCCCAGAAGGGTTTGGCAGAGTGTACCTTTAGTACCACCCACATTTCACCAGTTATGCTTAAGTCCCATATAATAGTGGGCGAGCCTATTGCCATCAACCGAGCACAAATCCAGACTCCGGGCTGCCACTGATAACTTATAGATAGAAAAACCCAATAACACTTTGCCCGACCTGGGAATCGAACCCAGGACCACATGCTCAGTAGTGGCTCTTACGACCACTAGACCAATGAGGCAGTCCAGGCAGTCAAAAATATAAATTTGCTGGAATGTGGTACAATAGATGTTATTGTAGTTTAACGTAACATTACAACTTCAATAAAGCTACGGATTCCAATAAGAGGGGTGACCACCACATGCGGCCGTACTATCCAAATACAAAGTGTTTTTGACACCTTAATGACAAATACTGGTGAAAATAACAGAACTGCTTCCTTATGAAACCGTAGCATTACTCCACCAGCATGCTTATTCATTTCACCGTCCATACCTCCCTATCTATACAGTTCCATTCAGTGTGTTCGGAATGAAAGCGAAATAAAATTAGATGAATTGATTGAACCGTACCACTTTACGTTACAGGAAAAGGGATAACGTTAGCCTTATTTTTGCTTTTGATAAAAAATACATTTATTTTCATTTGGCTTTGACGTTTGTGTTCAAAGGAAATGTTCATTTATTGTTCGGGAACATGGTCTTGATTTGGTGAGTTCAGGTTATGTCAAAAGGTTTTTAGCTTGAAATGGAGGATTTTTATTTAAAGGTTGTGTTTAATAATAAAATTGAGTGGATGTTAGTTTAAAAGTCACATTATTAAAGGGCATGATGGCTACACCATTGTAATCTATTAGTCAAGCAAAAATTTGTACTTAGCTGAAAAATTGTATTGTTTTCTGCTAAGCATTTGGTATAAGATTCAATCTGCATAAACAAAGGACAGCAGACGGTTGGACCAAGTATTATTGTGTTTTTCAATTAGGTATTTCACAGTACCAACTCGAAATCTGGATTAATGCCCGGTTAATAGCAACGGGCACGCCCCTATCGGAATTAGGGCATAATTTACACCTTATAGTATTAAGAGAGCTTATCTCTTATAGTATTAAGACATGAAGTAATATAGAATGATAGCATTTGAATACAAAAAAACAATTACTACCACAATAAGTTTGGCACGTTTTCATGTCCCAAGAAATCAAAACTGAAAACGCAAACTCCATGAACAGGATATCTTGTTTAAGTTAAAGATTAGCTGGCAAAGCGACTGTGACGAGCTGCTAACTTACCTGCATACGCTGAATTGAAGTTTGTCTCATAACAAGTTAGCTGTCATAATTTTGCGCTAGTAGCTTTAACTTGTTTTCTGGCAGCAGAGTTTAAAGATTGTGTTAGGTGTTTACTTAGATCATGAATTGCTTGGCATGTGTTTCGGAGCTTGGCCCTGTCGAGTTAACGCGGCATATACAAGCACGACTAAGAGGCTCTTCGCACTATTATTCGGGAGATCGAAACTTAAAAAAAAAACTATCAATTAAACGGGAAACAGAGTTACATTTTCAAGGTTGGGTTGGAGCCTGTCACATGTCTGGTTCTAGGAAATGTCGGTGGGTTATGAAATCGACCACAAACTCTATCAACTCATTTTTGTTTATGTATTAACTGTTCCTAATTCCATAAGGTTTCACCAACATTAAATCAGCCACAGGTTCTTGATATGGAATCATTTTATTGGAATGAGATGATGACAGAGGACTTAGACAAGTGACAATCACTTTCAAAGCCTTTCGTAATTCTACAATGACTTTCAACATAATTTACTTTGGTCTGTTTGCTAATAGAATGTCACTGGATTGTAACTGTGGGTCTCCCAGAAAAATTTCGTCAATAGAATACACTTAAAAGTTTATGATATCATGTACTCGTACATGTCATCTGTCAGGCAGACAGATAAAAAATCTGTTTTTTGAATTATAATGTATTTATTTTAAAAAACCAATTGTGTCATAAATTCGTAAAGAATTAATGCAATATGGATGGAATTATGGAGAAGTGTATTGGCGCTGTGTGAGCGTGCGTGTTCCATCGGCACCTGTTCGATGTCCACCTTTACCTTATTTTTTTGCGTTGCAGTAGAAGGATAAATAAATACGTCTTGTGTGGTTCTACAAAGTAACCACGATTTAAATCTACCAAGATTAAGGCGAGACACTTAAGACAAAAATTTCTCTACTTAGTTTAGACATTTAAGTTAGTCCTACTAAAAATATTAATGTTGTTGCAAGTAATGTAAATCAGCCTTTTACCGTTCATCTCATTGTACTAAAAACCCCACTCCTCTCTTTGTAATTAAGTAACAAAAGCTGAGTAATTATGCAAGGAACGAAACAATCTACTAGGCAAATGTATGGAGTTAGAATTCATGGAAGTGGCAACGATAGTACTTTAAAAGACGTGCCTAGAAGAACTATCGAGTTGGTGAGGCGTTGTGATCCGAACTATAATTTGCACGTAAATGACTTATGAATTGTCCTCCATTTTTTTAATAAAATAAATTTTCTTATCCGTGTTGATAATTGAAAGTGAGATTTCAAGGACGCGTCACGTTTAGAAACATTTCGTAAGTTGAGAGAGACGAAAGATATAACTCTCTCTCCGTCTCTCACACTAAATCTATCGTAACTATTCTATATTTTTTATTGTGTTTCAAGATCTGTTGCAAAATAAATGTTATTACATATTTAGAAACATATCTAGGACTAGCTCCTATCCTCGGCACTGTTTGCATCCAAACTTGAATCCTTTGTTAGAACTCTCAGTAGTCAACTTTCGATAATATGATGTGTTTTCTTAGTACACCTCTGCAACTTGTTATGATCATATTTTGATACATGTTTATTGCACGTGGCTAAGTTGCAAGCGTATATTAGGTCAATTTTTTTTTCTTTCCATTTTTCTTTTTCTTAGCAGCATGTCATGAATATTCTGTCCATATGTGGATTATCAAAACACTCAAAAGCCCTTAAACCAAGATTAAGACCTATCACATCCAGCACTTTAGTTCTCACCACCGCTATTTTGCTAGTGACATCGGCGGGCGTGGGTTAATTCCATTAAAAGATTAACAAACCGCAGGAGCGCTGAGATCGCCCGCTCAGGCCATGCAAATGAGGGGGGAGGAGGGGAGGGAGACGCATTACAGTATGTTACCACCACACTAGCAACAATCACATTGTGCTTGGTGAAACAGAGCCTTGAAAGCCTCCTTATGTGGACGGAACAGTGTGTCTCAATAATTATATTAAGCTTGACACCAGTCAAGGTCTTGTTCGGGGAAAAGGGTAGGGTTGATAAAATGTGATAAACTCAGCCTATCGAAGTCCACTGCTGGACATAAGCCTCGCCCAGGCTGCGCCACAACACCCTGTCCTCGCCTTCCGTATCCGGTCTAGCCCAGCCACCTTTCTTAAGGTCATCTGTCCACCTAGCAGGGGGGTGTCCCACACTACGATTGCCGATACGCTCCAGGACTCGTCTGCTGCGCCGGCCGTCGGTCCTTCCACAAACATGGCCAGCCCACTGCCACTTCAGTTTGCTTACTCTGCAAGCTATGAAGGTAACTCCGATAACTGTTCTGCTACGAAATGTAAAGGTTAACGTTATATGGCTGTTGCCAGGCAATAAGTGGACGATAGCAATAATATAGAGATCTTTGATGGAAAGGTTCGTTTTGGGCTACTGTCTCTTTTCTAATAAATAATAAATAAATAGTAATAAATCATTTAATTCAGTAAACAAAGACCCATAACATAAATACCTTATAGCCTAAAATACATAATTATAAAAACCACAAAATCATAAACACACTACACTTGGGAGCTTCGTTTTGGTCGTGCTGCCCTGTAACACACATAACATCACGCCTTGTTTCCCCGAAGGGTTGGGCAGAGGTGTACCTATAGTACACCCACATTTCGCAAGTTATGTTTAAGTCCCATGTAATAGGGGGCGAGCCTATTGCCATCTACCGGGCACAAATCCAGACTTCGGGCTGCTACTGAGAAATTCCAGATAAAAAACCCAATAACACGTTGCCCGACCTAGGAATCGAACCCAGGACCTCATGCTCAGCTATTGCGACCACTAGACCAACGAGGCCCTGTAACGTCTGTACATAACTCCTGCCGGCCAAAAATCTGAGCTAAGGAAGACAGCCTTCTGCATCGCAGGAACCTGGAGGACTTAGGACTTAAAATTTATAGCCCTGGTTGACTCCAACCGTTCCTCGGCACCAATTTGATCTTGACTCCTCGTAATGATGTAATGGAGGAGCTTATTTCCCGATGTCTGTGGAAAGCGATGATTGTGTCTACGATGGTGCACGCTTGCCGATGCTCGTTACTTTTCTGGGTAACTCGAACAGTCTGTGTGAAGAAAATCGACCATTATGAGACAAAAGATTAGTCTTCAAATGACAAGTACCAATGAGTGATAACACTGAAAAAAATCGTGAGAAAACAAGAAATAATTTTAACTCGGTTTTTTTTCACCATAACAGTTTTTGATCGACAGGCAGTGAAGAAGTGGCGAGATCAAAACTTTTCTTTTGACTCTGCATTGTCGCTAGTATTCTATTTATTTGTTGCATCCGAAAATGTGTTGTTACAAACCTGCAGTGAAACCCCATCCTGAGCGGTCATGTAAACCCTCACTTTGCGTAAAAGCTGTTGTGTTTCGTTGATTAAATTCAGATCGCGATACCTCGCTGCAACATTCAGTCTGATACCCAAAACCGCAACACGTTCGGCGCTTTGTCCGGCGCCGTATACACTAAGCGATAAATGCGATGTTCGATCATATTCGCGCCGTAAAGGACTTGATATTGAAAATAGATAATAGTTGTTTATGATAACACTTGGCATGGGCAGTGAAAATTCTTGAGAATAAAGCCTGGCACAACTCTGTCTTAGTGCTGATTTCACCGGTGAAACTGAACGCGAGTACTTAGTACTTTGCAGTACTTTTATAGAGCTACCATTTGCCGGGTAATGTCATAGATTGACTTGAATCTGCCCTGGCGGCTGATAGTATGTCATGCTCACTCAAATGTCTCGCTGACGGCGGCGCGTGTGTCGGATCATTTGGCTTCCTTCAAAATGGTTGAGCTGAATGGTGCTGATCCATGCGTCATGTTCGTGAACGGGCGCCGTCAGTTGAGACTGGTCATCTCTTAGCTGCCTCGGCTTATTTTAATAATTTATTTTTTGGATTGTTTTTAATTATGTTTTGCTGCACTCTGGACGCTTTTAACGTGTACGGATTTTGTACATCGTTCTCACTCTAATAGTGTCAACATTAATTGATGTAACTAATATATTTGTTACAACAAAATTATTTAAAAGAGTGTCCAAGGAGTTTCCTGCCCGTTCTTCTACATAGGTACCTACTGCGCTTTGGAATGGGCAACTAGCTTCATATTTCAGACTGACCGACTCCTTGACAATTCAAAAGTGCCCGTAAATGGTTAAATTGAAATAAATGATTTGAGTTTGAGTTTGAGCGATCAGCACTTATTAACCCAGTACAAGAGCTGTCAGTGTAAATATTCCATTACAATTTTGACACTGACAGCTCTTCAACGCGTTTTAGATGTGCGTTCAGTTTTATTGGTGAAATTGGCACTTAGGCTGCTACACAAATCGCTCAGCGCGCTATGAAGCGGGCTATGCATTTATGCAGTTTCTTGAATATTCTTCTCGATATGAAACTACATTTTTGGAAGGGGCAACTAGAATCAATTCTATTGTTTTGTAAATCGATACTGGAAATATGAAATAACGTAAGGGACAAAACTAAGGTTTTCAGGAGAGCAAAAATAAGTTTTTTTCTTAACCAAACTGAATTAAATTTTTTAACTATATGTTTTATGTAAAAAGTGTCTAGGACAAAATTTCTTAGATTTCTTTACTCTTTTAAGCTAAAATAGCAAAAATTCAATAAGTCCTATAGTTTTAAAGATAGCATGTGCCTTACGTTAAATAATAATGAATACGTTTGGCCTAAGTTAACAAAATTTGAGATGTAAATGAACAGCATTGGTGTAAGGGACATTATAGGAAATACACATTAAGAGTTCTTCAAAGTAAAGGTCTCCTAATGGTGTACTCTTTAACGCTTATGCTGTTAACGAATAAAAAAAAAGTGAATTTAATACATTCATGACATACTGTACCAAAACAATATAGTTTAAAACAATTATTTAATAATTTAGTGTTAATTACAATATTATTAAATTATTTTTAAAATCGGGAACAATAAAAAATGCTATTTTGGTTTACTAAAAATAGACTTATTGTCCAAAGAAAACGTAAAATGCACAATAAAAAACTAAATCAACAAGTCAGTCTTCCTAAGTAAATAATAAATATTCAAACAAATTAACTCCTTCCTCAATAGAAAGCCTAAAGTGAAATTGAAAAAATCTCTAAATCTTTATCAGTTTCATCATCGTCGATGTCATTAAGCCTATCTTTAGTTATACTCTTATTATGAAGATTCAGGTTTATGCCATGAGGTCCTGGGTTCGACTCCCAGGTCGGGCAACGTGTTATTGGGTTTTTCTATCTGGACTTTCTCAGTCGCAGCCCGGAGTCTGGATTTATGCCCGATTGATGGCAATAGGCTCGCCCCCTATCACATGGGACTTAAAAATAACTGGCAAAATGTAGGTGTACTATAGCCACTATAGGTACACCTCTGCCCAACCCTTCGGAAAACAAGGCGTGATGTTATGTGTAGGTTTACAGGATTGCAATCGCGTTTCTATTCATTACTTGACAACCAGTAATAATCAAATATGGACGGCCTTCTTTCATCAGATGTTTCGTAACATTGTCTTAGAAGTTTAGCCTGTGCACACAGATTATCCTGTAACTTCCGACCTTCTTTTTGTATGCCACATGTGTGTTACTTACGAACATTTTCTTTCATTTTTTTTCTGGTTTTGTTTTCTTCTTCGGTACCACATCTTCTTGACTATTGTTACTATTTGTTTTCACAGCTTGCTTTAACCTCCTTCTTGACTTGTTTTTCTTATTATTAACTGAACTATCTGAAAATTCTTCTTTTTCTGACCAAACGTCTGAGCTTCCTGAAGAAAAATAGTTTTGTCCTTCGTCAAATTTTTAATCCATGCATTATTTTGTAAATTTTGAGGTCTCGCAACGTTTTTTCTTCGGTCTAACATCTAGATCTTCGTTTCCTAAAATATCATCTTCCTGAATCAAATAAGCAGAAGATGCAACTGGTTCAAACATATGCATATTGGCTGCTTCTGAAGTAACGCGATGATTCGTTTCATTCTCATTGCATTGAAAAAATACAGCAGTGTTTTATGTATTGTGTGGTAGTGTAAATGGAATACGATTTTCAAGCGATATCAATGTCAGGAGCCGCGTCTTTATCCTGTTGATGTAAATCGCTTGGAATTTTCGGATTTTAATAGTATTGGAAGTGATGTCTGTTACTTCTGGTTTGTTGCGGCTCGTTTTCGCAGTATTTCTTTATTTCCGTCTCACTTATTTATCAGTATATTTTTTTGCAATTTAACTCTATTTATGTACTTAATCATCACTTTTTTTTTTTTTTTTTATATGTATGCATACACGCGTCACGTTGCAGTATAAGACTGATTTACATCCGTTACCTCACAATTCAGGTCCAGTTGAAAACCAGCGTCAGGCACTAGTTGTCTGGCATTTATTTTTCTGAACTGGGCCTTTTTGGCGCAGCCGTGAGGCACACTACCCTGCTAATTTCATACTTCGCACTGTACACTTTTTTATTTTTTATCTTTATTTTGATTGTTACTCTACTTACACTACTTACGATTGTTTACCTGCTTTGTGTGCCTTTTAGTCTGTGCTACATAATCGTTTTTTCTTTCTTTCTTTCTTCTTACTAATAATTTGTTATTGTTAAGGGTTATTGTTGAAGGTGAATAAAACTAGGGTTAAAATTTTAACGTAAGTGACCTTATTATTGTGAGTTTCAAATGATTTAAAGTAACTTCAACAAAAAATAGCACATTTTATAGTTATGAAATGAATAGTGTTAAATGTTATTACAGCAAAAATTAACGTGTAAGTCCCTTACGTTAATTTTTGCTGTTATAAAAAACATTATTTTATTATTGTTATGACTAGAATTGTTATAAGAAATGCAAATATGTAGCTACAAAAAATAACATTCAAGTAGTAACAATCGTAAGTAGTGTAAGTAGAGTAACAATCAAAATAAAGATAAAAAATAAAAAAGTGTACAGTGCGAAGTATGAAATTAGCAGGGTAGTGTGCCTCACGGCTGCGCCAAAAAGGCCCAGTTCAGAAAAATAAATGCCAGACAACTAGTGCCTGACGCTGGTTTTCAACTGGACCTGAATTGTGAGGTAACGGATGTAAATCAGTCTTATACTGCAACGTGACGCGTGTATGCATACATATAAAAAAAAAAAAAAAGTGATGATTAAGTACATAAATAGAGTTAAATTGCAAAAAAATATACTGATAAATAAGTGAGACGGAAATAAAGAAATACTGCGAAAACGAGCCGCAACAAACCAGAAGTAACAGACATCACTTCCAATACTATTAAAATCCGAAAATTCCAAGCGATTTACATCAACAGGATAAAGACGCGGCTCCTGACATTGATATCGCTTGAAAATCATATTCCATTTACACTACCACACAATACATAAAACACTGCAGTATTTTTTCAATGCAATGAGAATGAAACGAATCATCGCGTTACTTCAGAAGCAGCCAATATGCATATGTTTGAACCAGTTGCATCTTCTGCTTATTTGATTCAGGAAGATGATATTTTAGGAAACGAAGATCTAGATGTTAGACCGAAGAAAAAACGTTGCGAGACCTCAAAATTTACAAAATAATGCAGGGATTAAAAATTTGACGAAGGACAAAACTATTTTTCTTCAGGAAGCTCAGACGTTTGGTCAGAAAAAGAAGAATTTTCAGATAGTTCAGTTAATAATAAGAAAAACAAGTCAAGAAGGAGGTTAAAGCAAGCTGTGAAAACAAATAGTAACAATAGTCAAGAAGATGTGGTACCGAAGAAGAAAACAAAACCAGAAAAAAAATGAAAGAAAATGTTCATAAGTAACACACATGTGGCATACAAAAAGAAGGTCGGAAGTTACAGGATAATCTGTGTGCACAGGCTAAACTTCTAAGACAATGTTACGAAACATCTGATGAAAGAAGGCCGTCCATATTTGATTATTACTGGTTGTCAAGTAATGAATAGAAACGCGATTGCAATCCTGTAAACCTACACATAACATCACGCCTTGTTTTCCGAAGGGTTGGGCAGAGGTGTACCTATAGTGGCTATAGTACACCTACATTTTGCCAGTTATTTTTAAGTCCCATGTGATAGGGGGCGAGCCTATTGCCATCAATCGGGCATAAATCCAGACTCCGGGCTGCGACTGAGAAAGTCCAGATAGAAAAACCCAATAACACGTTGCCCGACCTGGGAATCGAACCCAGGACCTCATGGCATAAACCTGAATCTTCATAATAAGAGTATAACTAAAGATAGGCTTAATGACATCGACGATGATGAAACTGATTAAGATTTAGAGATTTTTTCAATTTCACTTTAGGTACTGTATAAAAAAGATCTACTAGTTAAACGAACTCAAATGTACAATATAATCCGCAATACAAATTTTCTTTGTAACGAACCAAGATACTTATCAATATAAAACAAAAGGTATTTTCAAGAAAAATCCCATATAACCTAAAAGAAAAACACACATTTTATTTTATGTACAAAATCATAATGCGAAATTTTTTCTTGTGTTAACATGAAACCTGAAAAAAATGTGTTTACTTCATCTATCTTTATACCTAATATTCGTAAATATTTTCTGTATTTCGTAAAATAGCGTTAATACAAGGAATTTCCATAAAAATGATATCTTGTGACCGCAATATGTTATCGTAATATTCGGTTCGTGGGAGATAAAAAAAATGGTCACGTAATTATGATACAATGGATGCTTTGGTGCTCGGGTTCAGTATATCTACAAATATTATTTTCATATTTTTTATTGTTTGTATTGACTTTTATCTTGCAAATTAGAGGTCGAGATACAGAATACATATGTGTAAACAGATATCAAGATTTTTTAACCATAACACATGGTATAACTGTGATTTTTCTGGCTAAAATGTTAGGCGAAAAAAAAAAAATCTATGAAAAAGTTTTGTGTAAGGCAATTAGCGAGTCATTAATCAAGATATGCTGGGTAAAAGCCTTGAAAACGTCACACACTACAATATTGATTTAATAAAAACACATAAAACATAACATAACATCACGCCTGTAATCCCGGAAGGGTTAGGCAGAGGTGTACCTATAGTACACCCACATTTCGCCAGTTATAAGTTAGAAGTGTTAGTTAATAGGGGGCGAGCCTATTGCCATCAACCGGGCATAAATTCAGACTCCGGGCTGCTACTGAGAAATTCTAGAAAGAAAACCCAATAACACTTTTCCCGACCTGGGAATCGAACCCAGGAGCTTGTGCTCAGCAGTAGCTCTTGCGACCACTATACCAACGAGGCAGTCCACAAAAATATCTAAAAATCATTTAAAAAACACTGAATTTATTTTATCTGTTTAGTTTATAGTAAGTTATTAATTTATCATTCGTTTTCGAACTATTAGGTATTAATTGTTTTATTTAATTGATTATTATTATAATGCTGTGCTTCTCTGCAAGTAATGGCGTGCTTGTAGAAAATGTTATGTAATTGTGTACTCATTGTTGAAAAGCCTAATACATAAATATTACTTTAAGGATTGGTGCTTACTTAGGATTGCTTGAAGGTAATATCAAAAAACAGTAAGTAACTATATCCTATCTGAAAACATTCATATTTTATAATACCACGGAACCCTAAAAAACCAACACAATATTAACACATCCTACCGAATGGATGTTCGAATCAATAGATAAGCGATCGCCAACCATTTGTCGTTGCTAATAATACCCCGCTCTTCTGCCAGACGTTGATAAATGATGTGCCGAAGGCTGGCGGCCTGTCAACAAGTTCGTCTTGCAATATTTTTTAACGGAGACCGTGAAGAGTTGATGCATTATCGTTCATGGTTTTTAGGATCCTCAATTTCGCAAGTTTTTGATCGATAGATTTGTTGAAAGTAATTGGGTCTGATCTACCTACCTAGGTACTTGGTTTGCAAAACTTGGTATTAGTATTATAATGGTTCAGAATGACTGCCTCGTTGGTTTAGTTTGAATGACACTGCTGAGCATGTTGCTTTGGGTTCGATTCACAGATCGGGTAATGTACCACGGGGTTTTTTTTTCATCCAGAAGTTCTTATCACCCTGGAGCCTGCACTCCAACTGCGTATCTAGCTTTCAATCACTATACAACGGATTTTGAAGAGAATTGCTGTAAATCACGCAACGGAACAGTGGTGGCCCAGTGCTAACGGCCGCGACTAACGAGTTGTAGGTCGTGAGTTCGAACCCAAGCAGCGTGGTTTTGTGTAAATTATTTCAACACCGCTGCTCTCAATACAGTGAAAGAAAACGTCGTGAGGAAAACGACATGTCCTGGAACAAAAAAAAAAACAAAGAAATTTTTTATTAAACGAAAGGCCCGCGTGGTGGATTACAGTCCACTCTCTCTCGAAGATACGAGGCCTGTGTCCCAGCAGTGGGAACATTATAGGATGATTATACAAATACAGAAACCTCATTAAAAACTAAGTTATAAGTGGAGGATTTTGGACCACTCCCTCTCATAGAGAGGAGGCCTGTGTCCCAATAGTGGGGCTTTGCTATTGTACGTTTGTTATGCTGTTACCCCGCCCAGTTTTGTGCCTGGTTAGTGGCAGCAGCATGTCGATTCTGTAAAAACCTCACCGTAAAGATTTGCGTGGAGTGAGCTGTCATTGTCATCCCGTCTTGGTCAATCCCTAGCATCAGTGGCACTGACAGTTTACTCCGCGCCTACTTCACCTAAGTTTTCAAGGTGAGTGGTGCGTGCTTTCCGAGGCACCGAGGGGTCTTGGTATGTAAAGATGGTCACCCATCTACGGGTCAACCGTGGCAAGCGTAGCTTAACCTGATCGATCTTCTCTTGCGCCTGTGATTACTTAGCCAAAAGCTCCTCAGCAGAAACACTTAATATTTACTTAATTTTAATTCACTTATTCATTCCTACTTGATACTGCCTACTAAATCTTTCGTGAAATTCAAGCTAGTTTCCCCAAGAAAACCTACAGGTATGGGTTTCTTTCGATCGATGCTACAAAGTTAATCAGAAAACATTCGTCTCTGTGAGAAATCTGAAACGCAAAGTTAAGTTATACCATCATTTGTTTAGAAAAGGTTTTTTTAAAGGTTTCTTTCTGTTCAGTTACTTTTTTTTTGTTTGGATCATAAACATATAAAAACTGTGTGGGTCGTTATTTTGATATCGAATTGAAGATATATTGGATGTTATATGATGAGACATATTCATCGATGATCGATGACTATGTCTACAATCTTGGGCGATACCTATGTCCTTTGCTAGTCAAAAGGATAATATTCAAGGCGTTTAGTGAAATAATTATAATTAATTACTTTTTCGATTGAATAGTCTGACAGGAACAAGTAATGTCGGTATTTTTTGGCGATACCATACATAGAAAGAATGTATATGTTTGACGATCTGCTCAGGGCAGTGTCAAAAAACTAAGGTGCCCCAGTAACCCGGTCAAATTTGAGGGATTTAAAGCCGTTGTTAAATTTTTTATTGAATCAAGTCTACTATTATTTTGTTCTTACTATGATACGGTGTTGGTCGAAATAATAGTCAGTATTTTATTTTATTTCATGTTTTGCCACTAGATTTGGTACTGCTTGCACAGTCGACCTCGGTAGATATTGAAAAAACTCCTAGTGAATTAATTCAAAATAAAACAGTGTAACTGTCACATTAGTCTTGAAATCAAAAACTGACCATGTCTGTTTATGACGTGCAAGTAACACTTGCGATAGGTGCGCACTACGATATTTAACGTTGCTGATATTTATCACAAATCTGTGAACAATGAGTCCGCGAACTGCGGTTAATAAATCGCTTGAGTTTCTTTTCGTTTACAATTTTAAATTCGCAACGATTAAATTCGTAGTCCGCGCTTAGCCTTAGGGTCGTAAAGAAACTACGAGGTTGACTGTTCAAAAACAGCCATTTTCTGCTGTATCACAAATCTTGAATATATATAAAACTGCTTCTAACCTAGTAAACAGCAAATTCCCTGCTACATCCAACACATATTTTATTCCTCTTCACATTTTCTTTGAGGTAAATCAGATCATTATGACGAATACTTTTCAAATCGTCTTATTTTCCCCATGGTGTCGTACCATGAAGGATTTCATTGCGTACGTTTCTATATACAGGTACGAATGAAAGTCGAGTTATTATGTTCGGTAAATAACTGCTTACTAGGTAAAATGTTTGTGTAATTGAGGGTATAAGTTTTCTGTTAGGTTTATAGTAAGCCGTTTATTTCGGAGCTTTGGGTACACCGATTATTAGCATAAAGTATTTAGGCCAAAGCCAAGTTATATTCTGTCCCGCAGCTTGATGAGCCATTTGGCATAGGCCTTCTCCAACTGTCTCCATTGTCTTCTGTTCTCTGCAACGCTGGTCCATACTGGCCCCAGGGTTTGATGTAGTCATACCATCTTGTTTCTGGGCGCCCCTGTTTTCTGGTCCTGTCTCTTGGGTACCATACGGTCACTTTTTTCCATTTGTTTGTTTTACAACGAAGCATCTGTCCTGTCCTGTTCAGCCCAATTTAAATGGTCTATATGAACCAATATATCCTTAACTTTCGTTTTACTTCTTATTTCGGCGTTTCTGATTTTGTCGTTTAGTTTGACTCCAAACATGCTTCTTTCCATCGCCCTTTCACTCGCTCTATGATTGTCGGCGAGTGACTCAGTGTTAGCGTTAAAAGTTTTCCTCTTAATACATGCTTGTCTCATGAGTCTTTGATTTTTATTATTTACTTTAGAGACCAGTATTTTTCCAGTCACAAGCTATTCTTCTGTTAACTTCCTTGGACATTGAGACATTTGGGGAGATATTTTGTCCCAGGCAAAAATAATCACTCACAGATTAGAAACTGTTTCCATAAACTTCTAGATCGAACGTTTCTGTAAGGTGGTTGTTAGGTAATTATGGGTCATCCTGTCTTTAGTTGCGGGTCTTCAGGATTATGTGTATCTACTTCAGTGCATCTAAAGAGCCTCTTCGATTACGTGCCGCACATTAGTGAAAACAAAATCAGTATAAGCTAACTTCTTATTATATTGAAACTTCTTACTACGCTTCGATAGTTAACACAATTCTACTGATATATACCAATTCATAGGAACCTGCCACAGACTGTTGGTACCAATTTTGTTGATTGGTATTTTTTTTCACCACAGTATGAATTAATCTCGTATGGCTCCTGACGGCATTGGAAAAATGATTGAGTACTCTCCTTTACATAAATTACATCCACTGTCATCATTAATAAGTACAAATCAATGGAAGGGTGAAGATTGAACTCTGCCGGAGTTTTAGATTACTATTTTTACGAATGAGGAATTGTAAGTTTGAACAACGCAACTTTAAGTAAAGCTTGCCGAGGTCAGTTCTTGGAAAGGTGACCATCAATTACATATCGGTACTCCTCCGTGCCTAGGAAAGCATGTAAAAAACGAAACAAAGTTGTAAAGGAGATTATAGTAAACTATTTAAAATATGTAAAATTCTACCGATCAGTTACAAGCATAAGTATCTTTTAGCAGTTAACCACCATGGTACCCAAGAGCATAACTTAACTCACGTATTCAACAACCATAACACACAATCTATGGCTGCAGGCAGATTCAATGTACCCAGAGTCACTAATTATTTTGGTGACAGAAACCAAAAAAAACGAATACCATTTATTGAACAGTCTGCCAGCAGACATAAGGAATGAAACGAGTATAAATCTTTTTTACAAGAAATTAAAAAGGTATTATTTAGAAACGTGTTAAAGTGCTACCTTATAATTATTAGTATTAAGTACAAAATTTAAGAATGAGTGTGTAGACTCACCGACCCCACAGTCAAACCATTACTACGGTTTTGGGGGGCTTAGTTTATTAGTTATTTATTTACCATTTAATATAAATAAATAAATAAAATGTATGTGCGTCAAGCTCTTGGTCCCAGCTGTCATTTGTAATTCTTTGACAGTCGTAACGGGTATTCAGAACCCCAATAGTGTCCGACTTATGGGCTCTTTCCCCAGTAACTGGGTTGTAAGGGTTATCTAACCTTCAGGCCGTCGTTCCATGTAAAATACAGATATTGAGCTGCTTCTGGTCAGACAGAAAGCCAACCTCAACATAGTTGAAAAAAGGGTAGACAGATGAATGAATTAGAACTTAAAAAAATAACTATCAAATCTAAAACAAAATGATTCCACTCATGACTCCGATTCTAATAGACAAACAGAATACAAACGAACATTGTTTACTAACACTATTACAGACCGAAGCTAATTATTTAACACAGTCTCCCTTCACCGACCCTCCCCACGAATATGTTTATTTGTTGAAATATGGCTCGAGGGTGCAGCGTCGATTGAGAACGGTACGAGTATACATAGGTAGAAGACAATATTTATGGCTAGAGAGACAATATTGTAATTGTAGAAATGTATATGTGAGTGTGTTTAGCATAGCACATATTATTGGTACCTTGCATACTTTTTAGACCTGTTGCCAATTTTTTATGCTGGACGGCGCAGTATATATCAGAAGTGGTCATCATATTAGTGAATGATTCAGAAACTTCAATATCATCAGCGTTAACCAGAACATAGCAGTTTTTCTTAAACATCGTACCACAGCAGCTCCCTTGACCTCATCTCAGTTATTGGAAGACAGATGCCACGCAAACATTTATTAATTAACATACACACATATGCTACCATCGATGCAACGCTCCGCTAGAGTGACTGTTACCTGTGATTCCTAGTAGTTTCGTAACAAAACAAGTAGGCGTCACTTACTGCGCCTTCATGCTTATTTATTACATTGTCTCCTACGTATTTGATACAAAAAAACTACATACTCAAAACAAAATCCTCATATAATTACTTGTCGTTGAATCGAATCCACTTCCGTATTACTGCCCAAGCAACTATTTTAATTCCACCATTTAAATTCAATAGCCTTCCTATAGAGATCCATAGCTATCAACCACCATAGGGTTACGTGCGGCCTCAAAAACACCCTCATTTAACCATAGGTATGCGTATAGCCACACAAACACCCCTATATAGAAAGCCACACGTCCTTGGTAACGGTTTTTGACAATGACAGCAACTTTATTTCGTGGTATTAAGGGTGGTTTTGGTAGTTGCAAGTACATAGAATCTGATGATTTATATATACTACGACGCACGTCAGTAATGCTTATTACAAAACGAAAGAAATTAAAACTTACGACTAGAGCTAAGAATACGCGATTCAGCGTCACCGACCGAGCGTGACGATGCAGTTTCGTTTACTTTTCAGAAAGAGGGCAAAGTGCGCCTAAAGAAGGTCTCTCTTTAAAAACTTCCCTGTACCACTAAAATGTATGTAGATTGTAGATGCCGAAGGTCGGTTTCAAACAACGATCGAATACAAGCGCATGCCCACATAGACGAGTACGTAGGGCAGCGATTTCAAACAAATGCCAGTCGCGAGTGCGGTTGCACTCGCTGTACGTGAAACGTGTCTATGTGTGCATGCGTTTTAGCTACTTGAAAGGAGACGCATTTCTGTGTGCGCTGTACTATTTTGTGCCATATATCGTTATGCGTGGGCACAACGTACGCCTCTGTTCCATAGTGGGGTGCGGTGCAATCTTGTTGATTGTCCTGCGTTAGACCGGACCGTATTGTTACTCCCTCAGAAGGGTCGTTTCGTCTCCCCCAAATTTTGGAATAAACTGAGTATAATTTTGTGGAGCATGCGGATACTGGAAGCAATCGTGTTTCTACAAAGTTATTATTATCAAGTATTTCAACCTTTAACACATTTCGGGACAAACCGTCTTTCGACGTTATCTCGGTATATCATAACGTGACAGTACGGCTAAGGGCGGTGAACTTTATTTCATGTCATTTGGCAAACCGTCGATAGCCGTTGCTTGCCCATAGCATTCATAGGAAGCACGTTATCTAGTGTCACATCGCACGACTTCATTCGTTCGTAAGTGTCACGGCAAACTCTTTTCGAGTCATCTTTCAACACACAAATACGCAGTGCTTATGAAACTAAACAAGACAGTCATACCGCCGACAGGCGTAGACTGGGTCATACAGAACCTTAGGCGTCAACGTCGGTGGCCGTATTAGTCGTATAAAAAAAATAAAAAAAATATGTTAGTACGGCTGTAGACGGTATGATAAAATGTATGGGATTTTGAAGGGTCATATCATGACATTTGCAAAATAGTCAAGTGTCCCGCATTTTTTTTGCGAATTGAAAATTAGTCCTATCTTAAAGGTTTTTCATATTGATGGGTGTTCTACCCTATAAATATTAACCCCCCTTAAGTTTTATGACCCCTTAAATTTTGTTGTTTACTGCCAGTAATATTATAGTTTCCGAACTTTAGCTTGCTCCTCTGATGCTAGTACTTGTGTTTTTTTTTGCAATAGATACAGTCAGCAAAAACGGTTTCCCAAAATACAAATTACAATAATAAAATACAAAGACTTTTAAAATAAAGAACATTGAAAAATGACTTTTAGATGAAGATTTTTAAAATATATAACGTATCAAAATCTGCACAGTTATTTAAGTTTTTAATTAAATTTATTGGTTACATTATGTTGAAATTTTAATTGTATTTTTTAAATGTTACGAAAGTTTTTTTGTAAAAAACTATAATTTCCAAACCAGCGCAAAATCTTGTTAAAAAACTACTTCACAATAGTGCCTATTGTGACAAGGTAGGTACTTAAGTTGTATTTAATACAATGTTCCCTTTTATAAAGACAAATGGAATCTATTTTATCTCTGGCACGACGCGGCATAAAGTTAACAAAATAAATATCAACAACTCAATTTGAGAAATTTTTAAAGTAAGTACCGTTTAAATGTGATACTTGAAATTTCGTTACGAAATTGGGTCTCATTATTTTGTTTATCGATACGAAACCTTTTTAAATTCGTTATGGTTGTTTCCTTTGGCTATGTACCCATATTTTGCGTAATTTTGCGCATAAAAGGAAAGACAAATTAGAAAACAAATTAACGTCATTTTTAACAGAACCTGCTTGACAACTTTTTTCAAACTCAAACTCAAAGCCTTTATTTCAATTAAACCAATGACAGGCACTTTTGCATTAAATCGATCAAGGTCGATCGGTCAGAAAAATGAAGCTAGTTGCCCATTCCAAAGCGTAGTAGGTACCTATGGAGAAGAACGGACAAGAAACTCCACGGACACTCTTTTAAATCAAATTATGTTTACAAAAGATTGGTTACATCATTCATATCGAAATTATGCATGTGAGAACGATGCAGAACGTTAAAAGCGTCCGTTATATAAATATGAAAACAATTCAAAAATAAAAATTTAATTAAAAGACGCCGTGGCAGCTAAGAGATGACCAGTCTCAACTGACGGCGCCCGTTCACGAACATGACGCATGGATGAGCACCATTCAACTCAACCATTTTGAAGGGAGCTAAATGTTCCAAGACACGCGCCACCATCAGCGTAACATTAGAGTGAGCATGACATACTCTCAGCCGCCAGGACAAATTCAAGTCAATGAAAGACGTACCCAGTAAATGGTAGCTTTAAAGCATGTATACATAGCACTCACATATGGCTTTTAGCAATTGTACACTACTAAAATATTGAGTTAATACAATGCAAAGATTCTTGTTTTTAATCTTCAGCAGCTCCAACAGTATTTTCTAATGCTAATCAATTAGTTGATGAGTCCTTGAGGAGCAGGATCAGCGATTAGCCAAGCTTTTTTTTCAGCAATGTAATCCCCTAACTTATAATATGCTCGGCTGCATAGTGTGCGTTTTATACAAGATTTAAATTTGGTTTCATTTAGTTGATGTATGTGGAGAGGTATTTTATTGTAACATTTTAAACAGTACCCCATGAAAGATGAATCTAGTTTAGCCAGCCTGAAACCTGGTTGAACTAATTTCTAGTGATATAATTGTGTCTCTCACCTATTTTACTAAAAAGATGTAGATTTTTCCTTACGTACATTATGTTTTCATAGATATATTGACAAGGTACCGTCATGATGTTAATATCTTTGAACAGTTCCCTTAGAGAGTCGCGCCTGCGGAGGCCATATATGGCTCTGATGGCTCTTTCTGCAGAGTGATAATAGATTCGATGTCTGCAGCCCGTCCTCATAGTTAAATACCGTACGACATAATACTATGAAGGTAACTAAAATAGACTGGTCTCGCGGTATCTACATCAGTAAATTGACGGATTTTTCTCACAGCATATGCTGCTGAACTTAGCCGTCCTGCAAGGGATGTTAAATGAGGACCCCATTGAAGCTTTGAATCGAGCGTGATCCCCAGGAAAACAATGTTATCGATGAATTCCAGTTTCTCTTGATTCAATACTATCCACAATTAGTACTTTTGACATTTGGTAAAGAACATCTTATGCACTTAGTTTTTTTCCCATTTACTACTAAATTATTAGCAGTGAACCAATTTTGGATCTGCAGTAAGGCATTATTCACGTCGTCAAGATTTGATGCACGCCTATTAATTTTAAAACCAACGAAGTATCGTCAGCAAATAACACTATATGTGGTTGTGTTTTAAACAAATGGGGTAGATCATTAATATAAACTAAACAGAGGACCCAATATCGAGCCTTGTGGTACACCCAATTTTACTTTTAGACCGAGTGAATTGACACCGTTTATTTGGACTTGCTGTTGTCTATCATTCAAATAAGATTTTACTAAACTGAGTGTAAGTTTTCCAAGTCCATAATGTTCAAGTTTTAAGAGCAAGGTTTCGTGGTCGACGCAATCAAATGCCTTGGAGAAGTCACAAAAGATTCCTATGGCGTCTTGGGCCTCTTCCCACGTAGTAAATATGTGTTTTAATAAGGTGACACCTTCGTCAGTCGTACAACGTCCCTTGGTGAAACCATACTGTTGACCGTGTAAGATATTATTGGTGTACAAATGATTTAACATTTGATTCAGCATAACCCCTTCAAACACCTTGCTGAAAACCGGCAACACGGATACGGGTCTATAATTATTGGTGTCTTTACTGTCCCCGGATTTGAAAAGTGGTATTACCTTACTGTATTGCATTATGTCCGTGAATACTCCTTGATCAACACACAAATTAAATATTAAAGCCAAGTACGGCGCTATAGTCTCAATAATGGAGGTACAAACTTTAACAGACATTCCCCATAGATCTTCTGTTAGTTTGATCTTGATTTGCTTTAAAGCTTTCACTACTATTATGTCAGTCTATTCAATTCAGTCTGGCAAGATGAAATGTTTGCTTTTAATAAGTCAATAGAACGCAAGAGCGAGGAGTTTAAGGTTTCACTCGTTTTAAGTGGGATACTGGTAAAGAAATTAACCAATTCTTGAGCAACTTCTTTGTTACTGCTTACGAGACCACTTGAAGTCTGAGGTGTGAAATCATTATTGTGTCTTTTATTCCTGTTGGTTTCGTCATTGATAATTTTCCAAACCGTCTTTATTTTATTATCGGCTGTTTTGATCTTGTTGCTAATGTACAAGGCTTTAGCTACGTTCCAGGTTTTTTTAAAAAGTTTTAGAGTATTTAGCAACGTATTTATTAAAACGTTTCAGAGTTAATGTAAGGCTTAAGGCCATACAGCGCAAACAATTTTTCCCTACTTTTCCTAATACCCTTAGTTGTCCAGTCACTGAACAAATAATTGGGGCAAATTGTTTTTGTTTTTTTCTTTAAAGTATTATTGAACTCGGTGCTCACTAACGAAAATAATTCCTCATATAATTCGTTTACATTGTTTCTAATATGGCCCGGTATACTTAACTTACTAATTAAGTTATTATTAAATCTATTTAGATTGCTGGGCGTTATTTGTCTAGATTGTATCAGATTTTTTTGTAAAAGTGTGTTTGACTTGAAAGGAACGGTTTGACAGCTGTGATCAGAAGGGAATTTACAATGGTTTTATGTAAGTAGTCGCACAACAAAATATATTAGCAATGCATGTAGCAGAATTTGTAGTTATGCGGGTGGGTTCTGTAAATACATTTGACAGATTTAATGATTTCAAGAGACTTAATAATCGACGGCTATTTGAACTATTCTCTAAGATATTAATATTGAAGTCACCACAGATAATTAGCGATTTTTTACCAGTTGCCAGTTTTGCTAGAACATCTTCCATTACTGACTCAAATACGGAGTAGTATGTAAACGCACACTATAACATGTTTATCCAGCTCAACACAGGACAGTTCAATATTATGTTCAACCGAAAGATCAACTATATCTTAACGAGTCTTGGATTTAATAGACTTTTTAACTAAGATTAGTGAACCCCCTCGCAGCATAGATTTTCGGTTAAAACAACTGCCCACATTATAATTTTAATAATTAATTAGGATTTCATAATCTTTCAACCAATGTTCAGTTAAACAAATAATTTCAAACTAAAATAGAACTATTTTTAGAAAGACCATATTTTCAAAAAATAGTTTTATTTCTAATTGTATGTATATGGAAGAAAAACCTTGAATATTTTGATGAAATATTGTCAAGGAATTCTCTTTAGAACCTTTCTTGCACTTAACTATTTGCGAGCAAGAAGACACCTTGTTGTTGGTAGGTAAAACTGTATTGTTACTGGTACCTTCTGTTGTCTTACTATCACATACATACATCCAGAGTGAGCTCCAAGACTCCCATGCCATCACCAGGTAGTGAAATCCTACTACTTGTGGACCCCACATTTGGACAAGAAATATTGTAAAAGGTTATAGCATTAGTGCTACAGTTACTTGAGGTGGCCACCTATAACTTAGAATTACTACTAATATTTGCGGTGTTAATAATATAATTAGACTTCGACATACTAATTGTGTCTGAATTTATAATATTAGCTAATAGCCTCGCTATTTTATTTCTAAACCTGATGGGCAGATACACTGTATTCTTTGTCGATTTTAACTTTTCAACAAAAATATTGGTGTAAAAAATATAAGTTTGTCACTGTAGTGACTTACCAAGAACTCAATATGCTTATGAAGCATATGCATATAATTGTTTTCTCTATTTGATAACCTCTCAAAATATGGGAAAGCACACAAAATAATTTTATTACAATTTAGCACTACTAGCTACTGACTGTACCACTTGAGATAATTCTTGCGCCATATCAGGTATATCTTGTTTGGAGATACAGTCGAGAGCACTCACAACTTGGGACGGGACTACCGTTGCCTCAGGCTGGTGGGCATCAATGTTGGATCGCCTCTGACAAGTACACTGAGTGTTGCTGAGAGTCAGCAGGTCAACTCTCTCTACCAACTCGTTTGTAGCAAGGATGTGTTATGACGAGAGCATACATATTTATTATAAAGGGACTTTAGTGAGTCATCAAGAACTTGAATTTCTGACTGTAAGCATTGAGTGTCTATTTCATAAATACTATCTTCTAATTTTAATTTGATAGTTCTTTAATTTATTGATAAGAGTCACACGTTCTTTTCTCAATTGAATATTTTTGCAATTAGTTCTTGAATTTATTACATTTTTTAATAATTTTATTCAGCCTTGCATATTTTTTAATTTTATTTTGACTTATTTTATGACTGTAATTATGTTTCAGTAAGGAATCCTCTGTTAGGTCTATTGTTGCTATGGGATGAGGGTTACAATTTGAGTTTAACAATTCATGAAACAAATGGTCACTTTCTTTCACCTGAGTCCTTATCCTCTGTTAATTTTCGAATTTACAAATTACTGCAGTTGTTGAATCCATCTGTGACCACCCTTAGTTGATCCCGTTCATCGACAACATTGAGGTATCGATGATGTAAGTCTACTAGGTCCTGTTTTAAGCTTGAGTTTTTGTAAACAACTTTTTCGACTTCCTTCTGCCTTTCCTCTCTCTCTCTTCTATCAGCGCTTGGCATTTGTCCTTTGAAGCCTGAAGTTCGTGAAGGATCTTTCTCAATAAAAGCTCCTGAGCAGCAGCCTTACGGGTCATCACAGGCATGGTTTCAGGAATTAGTACTGAAAGTAGAATAAAAAGAACGGTGAGAACGAATAAGCCAGATCACCAAGAAGGGAAAGCTAGAAATGAAAGGAGTTTTTCCTTTCATTTCTAGCTTTCCCATCTTGGTTGGTGTGGAGTAGTTATTGTTGCTTTTGAATCTAATTTAAATGCAACTTATATGATTAGATCACGTACAAAGTTGCAATGATTCTATTGTCTTATGATTTTAGTTTAGCTTATGTGGGTAGGAGCATGCCTAGTTTTTTTTTTACATTTTTGCAAAAAACTAGTTTAGCATACAGATTACAATTGAAATTAAGATAGCCGACGTTATCGTTGACTTATGGAATTGCTGTGTTTTAATATTTTAAAATACGAAATTTTGCTAGCTATGTAAAGAATGTGACTTGGACCCAGTGGAGGGTTCCAAATCAACCAAAGATTGTGATTAGACACAATAAATATAATAATTATGGCTCAGAGTAATGATTGTGTGCTAGTTATAGAATAAAATTAAACAATACTCCCCGTTTAAAACCGTAGGTCGAACATCAGCTGTTCGTGATAGGTAAAGGTTACCGGTATCGGCTGACAACTAAACACTGTGTTTTACTGTGTAAATTTGCAGGAAAACAATAATCCTGAGTATTTATGCAGCTATTTTACATCTAGATGTATTATTACACCTTAATTCCACTTACAAATTAATTAAAACTAATTTTAAAATACGGCACAAAATTTTGACATGTCACCCGGGCAGTATTGCTAAAAAAAACAAAATAAAAACAATTTTTTTTTAAGTTAGTCCACACTGTCCCACTACTGAGCAAAGGCCTCCCTCAAATCCTTCCAGGCATCCTTTTCCAGAGCCACCTCGATCCAACCCTTGCGGTACACGTCAAGGTCGTCTCGCCCACTCTTCCTAGGCCTTCCTAGGCGCTTTGTCGGCGGCGCCGTCCATCTTCAGGCATTCACCGTGTGGAGACTGTTGCCCAGTGGCAGCGATCACTGTGCATGCGGCTGATGAGACCTACCCAATCCCATTTCAGCTACCTACTCACATGACATTATGCTGAGCTGAGGCCTTTTGGCATTACTATCTTTGATTTTTGTTTTTATTAGTTTTCAGGTGTCTTTTTTTTTGTTGTGCAATGCCAATCAAAGTATTTTTCCTTTTTTCTTTATTTTATTTTACTCACAATATGGTCTATTATGATTTAAAGTAAAATTACATCACGCTAGTATTCCTCGAATTGTTAAGCAAAATTGACCTACACACACATTTCGCCAATTATGGTTTCAAAGTTAAAAAAGGTATCCTTAGATACAAAGAGCTAAATAATAATTAACCTGCTATTCCACGATGAGTTTTATTCAGTATTTTAATCTCACAAAGTGACGCGCGCTTTACTTGTGGTTACAATGTCTATAAATACGCTTTGAATGTGTGTGTCTTTCGGTACAAAGGCGAAGTGATAAGTGTGTGTGTGTCCGTGTGCGTGTGTGTTATGTGCTGACGCTACTCTTCTTCACGCACACAGCGTATTTGTACACGTGGTTACAACAAGTGAATTGCGTGTCGCTTTATGAAATCAAAATACTATAGAAAATATTCCTTACCTATTTTACAATTTTTATTTTGACCTGTTGGAGATCTACGCAACATGTCCTTTTCGTGAAAAGCATAATATGCTTTTACACTTCTAACATAAAACTCACAAACACTGATCACAACAACAACTCTAGAAAATTCATACATTAAGCATCACATGAGCAAAAACATTTTTTTTTTTTTAAATTCAAATTTTTGCTTTTTTCGCTGCCGCTACTTCAAAGCAGACGGTGAGCCCTCGCTGCAAAACGATATATCTTATACATATTGCATTACGCGATTTTGAACAGATATCTACTCTGTGTTTATTAATGTTTCCTGTAATACACACCGTAAACATCTATAAGTACCTACATGGTATATAATATATAGTTATTTGATGGAGAAAAAGATGGGGATTGAGAAGTAACATTTTATTGTTATTTACTAGCATTGCTTAGATAATTCTCAGGACATCTTATAAAATAAACTTACTCTCAATTTTCTTACAGTTTTGAGCTTTTTGGGGTCGAAACGCTCGGGTAATGGGGCCCAAGTGCGCGATTCCATTATACAGAAGTTTCTCGCCTACTAAAATGGTTGAGACTTCACGTGACCATAGGGCTGGCTCGTTCTTTGGTCAAAGCATAAGCATCAACATCTACAGCAGTCCACTGCTGGAGATAGGCCTTCCCAATTGCACACCATTCAGTTCAACTCACGGCAGCTCTCATCCAGCTGCTACTAGCTACCCTGCGAAGATCGTCGCTCCACCTAGCCTGATGACGTCCTACCTTAAGTTAGCCGATTCGCGGTCTCCACTCATGAACACGTCTACCCCAACTGTCATCGATTCTACGACTAATAAGGCCGGCCCATTACCACTTTAGCTTGCTTATTCAAAGAATTAGCATTACCATGCACAACGCGGCAATGAGGCCAGTCTTCTGAGCATGTTTCCGGATGACATGACAGCGGTGTGGACGAGTGCTTCGACGCCTAAGTGTCGTTTTATTTGTAAACTTAACACAACATCACACCTGAAATCCCAGAAAGGGATGCCAGTTATGCTTAAGTCCCATGACACAGACATCCAGACTCCAGGCTGCTACTGAAAAATTCGAGATAGACAAACCCAATAACACTGTTCCCGACCTAGGAATCGAACCCAGGACCTCATGCTAAGCAGTAGCTATTACTATTAGTACTGTTTCTTTCTGTTTTGTTTCGTTTTTTGTGATTATTGTGTGCCTTAACCTGGGTTAAATAAATAAATTTTCTTTATTTATTTAATCGGGCCGTTAATTTGTACAGTTAGTCATTTAATTCAGCACCTAGTGTAAATAGTTCAAAGTCAAAGTCAAAGGATTTATTTCAAATAGGGCCATAAAAAGGCACTATTGAACGTCAAAATTTACATTAAAAATAGAACTGATTCTAGGCACCACTTCCAAAAAGTAGTTTCGTATGGAGAAGAAGTAGGAAGAAACTCCACCGTTACTCTTTTCGTTAGTTGCGTAATAACACTATAATTAAAGGTAAGCATGTTAATTTAAAAAAAAGCAAAGTGCAACAAAGAAAACAACAAAAAAACACAAGCAATGTTTCTGGTCTAATTTAGCGAAAGTTAAATACAATTTATTTTGCTTTCGTTCAGAAATTAGAAGTTTCCACTTAATTTCATGCACTTTTTTTTCAATCCCCAAGCTTGATGTAATTTTATTACCACATATTGTTTCCAGATCCAGCAATACTGCTTAGCACTTTCCCGAACAAAGGACCATGGGGGTTTTTGTATGAACCCCGTCCCCACCCTACAACAGTCATGAGATACGTCAATATGTTCCAAGTGTTATGGGACCCAAAAAAGCCTTTAGTATCTGTATTAGTTGCAAAAACGATTCGGTTTATTTATAATAAATAAAAACTTTTTGGCAAAAATGAATTTATTTTTAAACAAATAATATTTTTTCCACAAACAAAAAAGCATATTGCACGTACACAAATGACGATCTATTTATAAAATACTTAAATCTCAAACTGAAAATCATTGAGTATAATTACAGTGTTTAAGTTAATTAATATACCTATTAACTCATTAGTACAGCCCAAATCATGTGAAACGACGCACTACTTGCTTAAGTTAAGCTCTGTTTTATACTGCATGCCATACAAAACAGAGCTAGTACAAAGAGTCAAGCTTGTCGTGCTCTTGACTGTACTAACGATGACATTTAGTCGCCTATGAAAATATTATCAAGAATTTGTGCTGGTACATGAGAGCCAAAATGACGCCCTAACCCCATAAGCCATACAATGGATATTATGTGCACATAACTTCCCACAGTGCGATTGCCTGACACTGCATAAGGCAAGTGCAGTATCAATAAGCAATAGCATGTCTGCCAGCCAAATCGCGGTCTTAAAACATAACTCTATTAAATACGTAAACGGACATGACGCAACTGAATCACAAAAAAAAATTTTACGAGCGATATCTTAAAAAACCTTTACCTTATATGAAAACATTATTAAGATCGCCATGTTCTTATCCTTTTTATTGCACATTAAGTAAATGCGTTAGTAAAAAAAAAATATGCGTAAAAAAGACAATTTTAAACTATAAAACCTTTTCTTTTTTTTTCACTTGTGAAAATTCGCATGAATGTCCTCCACCCTGGGGTAGGTGGAGGGGTCTGTCAGACTCTTACTGACTAATACCTCACGGTGTTCTGCTGCTACCTTTAGCCGGGGTGCTGGAGTGTTTGTTTGATTCCTCTTATTATAAAACCCACGTATTTGAAGGACGTCGCCACAGTAAAAAATGATCTATCCTGCTAGACGCACCAATTGACACTTATTTCAAAGCTCTTGGATGGTGGGGACGTTTCTTCCCATCAACCTGTAGCATTGGCTCTTAGGGCTTGTAATCTTGCTGATATTAATAATTCCTATCAGTACCTATGTTCTAACGAAATCCTTGATTCCTATTTATGTTATTACAGCGTGACACGCGGATGCGGTACGTTTGTGTTGCACTGTATCGTTGCGCCTTTTTTTTTTTTTTGTTTTACATCTCGCAGGTCAACCTATGAGGTTGTCGTCTGCTTAAACGGACTTGCCTGTGGTTGCCCTAATAAATAAAGGCCTCCAGCCAGGAGTTAAACTTAATGCTAAATAAAACTAAGCGACAACGCTAAGGGCCCCCCCCTGTGGGGTACGAACCTCGGGCGTCGCTGGAAGAGGGCAGCAAATGACTAGCTGGATCAGGATTGATATTATTTTGGGACGAATTTAAAGCTACAGGTTCAGCGGCGCGGGCTGGCTCGAGCAAGGGTCGGGAGGGGCGTGGATTTGGGCGTCGCGGCGGGCCTCGGCGGCGAGGACGGTAGGACGTCGATCGGGTTTTGGGCTTATGTAGCGTGCTGGAGGCCTTACTACTCTCCTGGAGGAGGGTAGTGGCGTCGTCGGGGGCGATTAAAGTATGCCTTGGTCGGCGAATACTGCTAATGCAAGAGGGAGTGTAGCGGGCGGCCGCTGTAATCAGGGGGTTAGAGTGTTTGATGCCACAGTCGAAGAAACGCTTTGATAAGCGTTTCATGAACTGTTTTAAGGTTGGCATTTTAAGGTCGACGTGAAGATCTATGTTCCGGACAAAGTAAGGGGCACCCGTAACCCTTCTGAGGAAACGGTTTTGGAGGGTCTGCATCTTATGGAGATGACGTGGGTGAGCGTGCGCAATATAACGCAGGCATAGGTCGGGACGGATGACTGCGGTGTAGATGCGCGGCTTGCATTTAAGTGACAGTTTACTACGGGCTGTCAGTAAAAAGTGGAGCCTGCTAAGAGCGAAGGAGGCGCGCGCGCGAACCACCTTAATATGAGCCTTAAAGGTGAGGTTTTCATCGAGGATCACGCCTAGGTATTTGGCTTGCTTCTCCCAGGGGATCGGCTTACCGTACATAGTGATCGGGCTGGGAAGTGGGGGAGGGAATCGACGACGTCTCGAGAAGAGAACCGCCTGACTCTTATCGGGGTTACCTCGATTCTCCATTTCCGGAACCAAGCGCCTAAGACGTTTGCGGAGGTTTGGAGAGTACGAGCTATAGCGTTGGGACAGTGACCGGTATAGTAAACGGCAGTGTCGTCGGCGAAGAGAGCCAATTGAGCCTTTTTACTTTTTGGGATATCGCTAGTGAACAGCATGAAGACTTTGGCTTGCCTGGCTTTGGGATACCGATGACGGTTGCTTCTTTCCAAGCTTGTGGGAAGACGTTATTGCTCAAGGCGCCATTGAAGATGGCGGTCATAAGCATTATTAGCGGGGCAGGAAGGAGTTTGTATACCTTATTTGTAATACCGTCCGAACCGGGGGCATTACGAGCGTGTAGCCCTTTAATGATGTCGTGCACTTCGTCTGGAGTGACGGGAGGCAGAGGATCATCAATGTCTTCGACGGGAGGGAGGGAGGTTCTCCGTTCGACTTCAGCGTCAACCTTGTACAGGTGAGCTTGGTCTACTGGTTGAGAGCTGGGAGAACATTGGGACTCTAGGCTGTCAGCAAGACATTCAGCCTTATCGGGACTGTCGAAAGCGACACTATTGTTGGTGCGGATGAGAGGAGGCATAGAGACCTCTTCTGAGGAACGCAATTTCCTCTGTAATTGCCAGAAGGCTTGATGAGTGGGCTCGAGTTCACTGAGCATCTTGTTCCAGCCCTCAGAGCGAACCTCCCCTATGCGTTTCTTTACAGCACGCTGTAAATGGCGCATGTGGGCTTTGTTCGCGTCACAAGGGAAGGAGTCGTAGGCACGGATGGCCGCGTTCTTCTCGGTTATCAGGTCACGTACGTCAGTAGGCAGTTTCCAGCGATGGTCTTCCATCACAGGAACTTCCCGTGAACAATCCGTCAATACGGATTGAACATGCTCTGTAAACGAGTCGATTGCGGCCGTCGTGTCGGCGACTGACACTATGTGATCGGGGATGGTGTCCAAATGAGGCGACGTGGTGGATTTCAGTCTTTCGCTTACTTTCCTCCAGTCGGTTATCATCTGGGTCTGAGGGGGGCGGTTGGGGTCGATCGGGCTATCGTTGCGCCTGTGCGTACGAGCCTTTAGATACACAGTTTTATATCCAAATCATCGTAAACTCTAACAACAGAGGGTCGTAAGAATAATAAGAATAGTAATTTATTTAGGTACCTTTTCAATATCATTTCTCCCCATCTGACCTCTGAATAGTATTTCTAGGTGAATGGATCGGCTATTAATTTTGTATGACAATAGATTCTCATTCATTTATGCGTTCATAAAACCTTGGTTATGATCTATTGGCTGTTACAATTAGTGGCTAAGTGGTGGGGGACCTTGTTCGCCATAAAATATTGAGGAAATTAGGGGGGAAATTATTTTGTTAATAATCAGTGCAATATTGTTAATGGTGCTTGTATAAAGACCCTTAAGAACGCCGTTAAAAAGAATTGATTTTTCATGGATACCTAAGTTTTAAAATGTAGTTGTAACATGACTAACCACTTTAGTTTTATATATAACTAGTCACCTTCTCCAGTCGCTCAAACACGTAAAAGCTTAAAAAAATGGCAAGCTATGCACGTTTTAAAATAATTGTTAGACAAGGACAGCACTATCATTGAAGTGACGTCATGGCTATTTGACTTCATACTAGCGCCGTACATTGTCCGTACCGCGTGACAAGGACGGGAATAATCGCCGCCAAAAACTTTTATATTTACATCGATTTAACAGATTTTTTCGATGATCTCATTTTTACTATGCCTTCTTAGAAGAATTAAAAAAAAATGCCATGGCTCGTACAAACAGGTGCGACGCTACAGTGCGACACAAAGGCATCGCTCGTTGCACCACACGCGGTAAAAGGTAATCAGAATCAAAATCAATCTAGCCTTTTCCTGTCTATGTCTAACCTAACGAGCGACTGACTATCTGACCTCAACAACCCAGTTACTGGGTAGTAAAGTCAAAGTCTAATAATTTATTCTAAAATGTACACAAATGGCATTTCCAAAAAAATTGCATTGATTCTAGTTGCCCTTTCCAAAACTCCACCGTTACTCTTTTAAAATGTCTTACAACATTTTGTACTTGTCTTTACATTAATTATTTAATTATATTAACGATGCACATATAATAAAATAACTATATCACAATGGGTGAAAATAATTGGATATAAATCAATGATTTTGTAAATTAATAGTGTGATAGATCATGGTGCTCACATATTTACAAATTTTGTAAAAGTGTATGATGGTTTGATTTTTTTTTACTGGCAATAGTTTTGTGTGTGAGTAAAGTAATTCTGTAATTACTTAACTGACACACAAACACTCACACGCATTCTGTAATGTAAAATCAACGTCTTACAAATTAAAAAAATATACAATTCAAAAAGCAACCAGTTTGATTTTGTCTTTCATCATTCATCATCATTCTTGATGTCCCTTGGTAAGACTGGTTGTCAGACATTCGGGCTTCTGACGATCCGTAACGACTGTCAAAGATCCACGAGTGACAGCTGGGACCAACGGCTTAAAGTGCTTTCCGAGGCACGAAAGGGAGTAGAATGTTAAGATGGTCACCCATTCACGGCAAGCGAAGCTTAACCTGATCGAACGACCCTTGCGGATGTTGTTGCTTAGACACAAGGTTCTCCATGGTCGTTTCACATGCTCCGTTTCACGCATGTACCAGCACCAACGTCAGGCACTAGTTGTCTGGCGTTTTTGCTGAACTGGGCATTCTTGGCGCTGCTGTGAGGCACACTTCCCTGGTAATTTAAATAATACATCGCTCTATTACAATTTTTACTTTTTACCTGCTTTATATTTGTTTTGTTATTGTCAAATTGTAATTTATAATGTTTTTATTGATGGCTGTTGTAATTCCTTTTTTTATTTTATTTTTAAATTATTATTATTAATATTCATATGCATTTTTTTTTTTTTTTATCGCAATCTATCATTCTTGCAGATATTCAGCAATATGTTTGATATCTTATCGGGTTCGTACGGAAGCTGTCCAGTGACTGCTCCGTTTATTCTTGCATTCTCTTAGTTTGCTTATAATTTTGTGACGCTTTTAGTCTGTGCTAAATAAATGTATATTCTTTTGTTTCTTTCAAGTATAAAAGGATAATTCAATTCAGTGACCTAGAGAGAGAGCAGCGATTCAACAACAATTCGTTGTACCTGCACCATGTAAATTAAATGCATAGTTTGTAAGTCCTTCGTGTACTATAACACCTTTATGTACCTAAACTAAATTAAGTTATTATATTATAATTGGAGATGGATTTATGAAAAACGACGGATGGCAACCATTGGTTTTGGTGGTCGTAGTCTTGTATGCGGCAGCGTTTAAACTGAGTACACCGAAGGAAAACACATAGTCGGTTTGTGACACTGAAACGTACCATAAACATGCAATACAGAGTTTCTCTGTCCGCTTCTGTTTTGTTTCGATTCTCTCCTGTTTTGCTTTCAACGTTGCGCGCAAAGGTTTTAGAGTAATTGATTGAATAGTGACATTCGCTGAATAAAGTGCAGTAACTATCTCCATTTTCCATAGGATTTTAGTTATTGCTTGTTTTTTAGGGTTCCGTACCTCGAAAGGAAAGAACGGAACCCATATAGGATTACTTTGTTGTCCGTCCTTCCGTCCGTCTGTCTGTCTGTCAAGACCCTTTTCACAGGAACGCGTGGAGGTACCAAGCTGGAATTTATATGAAATACTCAGGTCTACTGTCCCTTGGAGCTATGAAAAAATCAAACTTATAAGCGAACGCAATAAAAAGAAACAGCCGTTTATGCCGCAAATTTTCCCGGAATCAAAACCTACAGGGTACTTCCCGTGAACTCAGAATCTTGAAATTTGGTACGAAGCAACGTCTTATAGCACAGATAAAGGAAAAATTGCGAAAACCGTATTTTTTTTGTTACATCATAAAATAAAAATAATTTTAAACCTACTATTAAAGCCTACCCTGAATCGAAAAATGGTTTCACACACCCGCAATATTTTTGAACGGCCTTTCAAAAAAGAGTCTAAGCAACACACACAAATTTAATTTTTTCAATGTGTTTGCGCATTAAATCCTTAGTATTTCTTTTTTATATTATTTTTAATGCTTTTTTGAAAATAAACAAATAGTTTTTTTTAATAATTTGTAATTAACAATAATTACGAGTACTGTAAGTACGTAGTACAAAGTAAAGTGCCTAATCAACTAAACTTAAACTAAAATAAAATGGTTGTACAAAAATTGCCTAAATTAATACAAAGTGTGGCCTCATCTGTTATTGAGAACTTGCTGGCACCGATTATTCATAGAATCGATGAGACTGTTAATGTTATCCTGCGGCAATTTCTCCCAATGAAATTTTAGTAAGTCCATCAGTTGTTGGGTGGTTGTCACTCCATCCGAGTCCTTTAAAACACGTCTCTGGAGCATGTCCCATGCATGCTCGATGGGGTTGACGACTGGCGCTTGTGCAGGCCAAAGCAATGCCAGGATGTTTCCCCTTGCCAAGTACTCCCGTGCCGGCCGTCAGGTCAGATGCCCAGATCGGCGCTCCGTAGAGCGCCATGGATCGCACGATGTGGTTGTACACCTTCCTCGACCTGGGTGTTGCTCAGCAGGGTCTCCCGTGTAAGTGTAACGCTGATGAAGATGGCAAATAACGCTTCTGTTGACACCAAAATACCGAGATACCTGAGATTGACTTCTTCCCGCTTGCAACATCCCTACAGCCCTTTGCATTTCATCTGAGTTCAAATGACGTCGCTCCATGACGTAAAAAATGTCTCAAAATCCAAATTTGTTTAAAACTTTTTTCGAATTATTGTTTATTTCATAAAATTGATACAGAATACAAAAAAATTATAAGCAAAGAAAACGCTATAAAATTCGAACAAATTCGCTTTTGAATTTGTGAAAAAAAAAGAGACTAGATTTTTTTTTACAACCAGCCAGTATGTCCTCTAGATCAAAAAATTTTACATAGGTATTACCTACTTGGTAAGAAATGATATAACAATTGATTAATAATGTGTAATAGTATGTGTTGCTTAGACTTTTTTGATGTGTGTATGTATATCCATGTCAAATTACAGCTTTCTACTAATTCTTATTAGTCTCTGAGCTAGGGTGTGGACAGACAAACGGACGGACGGACATGGTGAAGTTGTAAAGGTTCCTTGTTGACTACGGAACCCTAAAAATGTTAAGCAATGAGGAAATCCTTACGTGTAGGTATCGTAAGAACTGCGGTAGTTGCAGCACCTGTGACGTTCTGGATTATTTATTTATCTCATCCCTTACTGGTGAAAATACACCTCTAAAATTAAAGGCTGAATCTAAAAACTATAAGACCGGGTACAAAAGTAACGGCGGGTCGAAAGCAACAAATGCTTAGTAGGTTTATCAAAAAGTCAAATCACCGCTTCGCTGCCGTCAGGTGATAGCCGATGGCGCCCCCCTCACTTGCATTCAGTCACCGCGCGCGCCGTGCGCCGTTGGGTTGTGTGAGAGGATGCTACGTGATTTCTCAAATCAAAAGTAAGTTTTTTGACGTTCACGTGTTTAATTTTTTGTATTAAAAGGATGAAAATAATCTGAGCATTTGCATACTAATTCTGGATTAGATTGATTGCACAATGTTTTAATTCTCTTTTGTCTAGCACGTGGCGTTTTAAAGTTATTTTTAATGTTTTATCAAAAATATGGTAGGGTACACAAGTAACATAGTCCAATGGGTACACAAGTAACATATTACTTTTGTCCCCGTATTAATTTACTTATGTAATCTTTTTATGTTTGTGTTTATTTTTACAGAATGCCGCGACACCGCATAAGAACTACCACACGAGGAACTACTTACATGGAATTGTACCGAAAAGCAACTGAAGAGTTTTTCAAAGATGGTGCAAAAATTAGAGCCCTGGATGAGGAAAAAATCTACAGGACTATTTAATCAATTGCTCTGAAATTTATTTTGGTCTATCACCATCTGAAGAACGTAAACTGGCATACGATTTAGCGATTAAAAAAGGAAAAACAATTCCTGAAAAGTGGCATGACACTCAAATGGGGGGTAAGGAATGATTGACGACGGGTTTTTAAAACGAAACCCGAGCCTCTCTTTGAGATATCCTCAAGCAACAAGTCTGTCGCGAGCCTCAAGTTTTAAAGAACATAATGTGAATAAGTTTTTTGATAACCTCGCTGACGTAGTGGATAGGTATAAATTTGAGTCGAAAGATATCTGGAGACGGGGGTGACCACTGTCCAAAAACCTAACAAGATAGTAGCTCAAAAAGGAATTAAACAAGTAGGTGCATGAACCTCAGCAGAAGGTGGGAGATAAGTAACTGTTGCAGTGACGGTTAATGCTCAAGGAGGACACATACCTCCTTTTTTTGTTGTCCTATTGAAGCGATTCCAAAACCACATGATACGTGAAGGTCCTGATAGTTGTGCCAGCTTGAATGCTAGTGAATGCATGACTATCTGACTGACTATTGACTATGTTCCATCATCTGTGACTGACTGTCCTTTGCAAGTTAACTGTGAATACTGTAGTTGATAATCTTCCAACATCGAGTGACCAGCGTACAGTTAGTAATGAGTTGTCAAACAAATCATACAATAAAAACAAATCACCGTCTGTTCAACATATACCGGATCCGTTCTCAGCTAACGCTGATTCTCTAACTAACTCAATTACTGATAAAAGATCTAACTCACCAGCACCGGGACCTAGCGGGCTACAACGAGCAAGTTCTTCTCAGTCATTTAATTTCACACCTAAAGATCTTAGACCTTTACCACAAGCAGGTCCGAGGACTGTAACAAACACTGGTCGTGATTACGTAAGACGGCAATATTGACGGACACGCCCGAAAAAACGCAATCGAAGAAGAATACCAACAAAGAAATAAAGCCAAAAAAAAACGGTTTTACAAACCGATACTGGAAAACGCAAGAGGAAGTTTATAACCACGATTGGAAAGGGAAAAGGAAATAAGACAAAGAAGTCACCTAAAGACAAGGAAAATAATTCTGACGACGAAGATTGCTTCTGTCTAGTTTGTTTTAGAAACTTTTGACAATAGTCGGCCAAATGTGCAATGGATACAATGTTTCGAATGCAAAATGCGTCAATGATGAAGCAAATTTATGTGTGCCATAATTGCGAGTCTGAATAAAAGACTGTTACTGAATAGTCTGATTAGAAAAAAATATTTTCATAAAATAATTGATCTCATTAATTAAATTAAACATAATTGCTGATGAGGAGTCAATAACATTGATTTACTTTCTTAAATATATGGTTTATGAAAAATGAAAATGTTTATTTGTGTTATCATAGTAGTTTTCTATAGAAGTTTTCTAATAATAATTTGTTGATTTAATGTTCATTACAAACCATTTTGTACTGTTTTTTACTTTCGACCTATCAAAGTGGTCGAAAGTAACAAATAACTACTCTTTTTAAAATCAAAATACTAATGTAAATAACATGAACAGAATTTATTTATGGCTAGATTAATTTCATCAAAACAATAACACCTAACTATAAATCAAGTTAAAAGTCCAAAATCTTACTTTCGTCCCCAGTCTTCCCTAGTTTTGCGTAAGGCAAACAAAAGTCGTCGGTTAAAAAGGAAGCTTCGGTTGACAGTTTTTGAAAGACAAAATAGATCAACCATTTTTCAGACTATCTAAAGCACATACATCTTTTATGGGGTCACACAATCTTGACACTAGACAAAATCAAACTGGTTGCTTATTGAATTATGTACTTAGTTATTTTTACTTAACTCACACACTGACTTATTCCAAGTTAATACTTTAGGAAAATCATTTAATTTTACAATGTAATTATGTGAGCACCATGTACCTATCACGTGATTGATTTATCTGTCTTTGCTTTATTTTGAATTCTTTTTACTCATTTTGGTATAGTATTTTTAATATTGGCATCGTCTTCACATTTAAAAATATAATTAATGTATACAAAATATTGTTAAACATTTTAAAAGAGTAACGGCGGAGTTTCTTGCCCCTTCTTCTCCATACGAAACTTAACAAGGGGCGCCAAGAATAATTTCTATTTTAATGTAAATGTTGACGTTCAAAAGAGCCTTCATTTACCTATTTGAAATAAATTCTTTGACTTTGACTTTGTCCGCAAAATTAGCATTTTCTTATGTTTTTTTTTTTGTAATTTCGAGTTCAGTGTCAGGTTGTATGTTAAACAAAATTTGATTAGCGACCGTAACAAGTATGTATGTAATTACAGAATTCATAAGTTCTTGAAATCCTATTAACTGCTATTTTATGAATAAATTAACATGACGGGTTGTATTGATGATTTTAAATGTTATAGTTCGGTAAAGCTATGGGTGCGACTCTTATCTTGTACAACACACAATCCGACGGTGACCTGCTGATTGCATCGCGGGCATCCTGGGGCTTCCTTCCTTCCGAAACATTATTTGGTGCAACTGTTTTGTGAAATATCACTTGAAATGTATTTCCGGACGCAGTGCCCAGGAGCAGATGATTCGGCGTCAGGACTACAGGTTGGATGTGGTCGTCGTACACGAAGCTCAGCGGTCGGCTGTTCACAATTAACTCGGCCTCTGTGACGAGGGTATAGAGGACCTCCTTACGAGGGGCCCGTTCCTTGAGTGTGCTGCAAAAAAGATGGCGGCGTTACCTTTGGCCACGTCTAATTATCGACTGGAGCAAAAGGTGTAACTTAGGTATATAGTATTTTATATCACGTAGCGACGCACGCTTTACTTGTGGTTACCAAGTGTAAAACACGCTGTGAACGTGTGCATGAAAACGAGTAGCGTCAGAGCATTACACACACTTCCTACTTCGCCATTGTCTTGGACCAAACTGAGAGCTCCTGCGCTTATACACACATTCACAGCGTGCTTGTAAACTTTTCAACCACAAGTAAAGCGCGCATAGCTTCGTGAGACAAAAATATTGTTTCCATGTAGAGAATCAATTTTTTATAGTTTCTGAACACCCTCATAAGGAAAATAGTATCGAAAAAAATATATACAGAAGATATTTTCCTTCTAATATTTCAGTAAAACATTTCTACCAGCTATTCTGAACATACTGTCAGGAGGTTTTTATCAGAACGCCAATTATTTAAGGATCGACGGTCCGGGAAGAAGTAGTACAATATGGTGACTGGATTACGAACTCGTCCTTATTTTTCTATATTATTTAGGTTTTGATAAACGTTATGGCAGTTTCTTTTTTAGGATAATAAACATTAATAGTATTATCATTTTGTTTCGTATTTTTATTGTTGAAGTAGATAATTCAAGACAATTCTTAGTTTACACGGAGTGTAAAATAAGGTTCTATAGCGGTAATAACATCACTCTAATTGCCTATAAAACCAGGTATCTTTCCGTTTCATCTTTTCAAAATATTTCAGGCATGAGAGCTTTGAAGTTCCATCAAATGTTGTACTCATAACTTGGCTAGACCTACGGAAAAAAAATAAGCTCAGGTAAATTAATTTGTTTCTATGAATATTTACCAATTTCTTTTTTTACATAGGCTGTCTTTACGAGTAACATGTGCCAAATTAACATTTATTTATTTAAACTTTTAGCACACAATGCCTTAGGGATTCTCTACCAGTCAATCAAGGGTTGTGAAGAAATTAAATGGCAGGTGCTTTGGTAGTAAAGAATAATGATGAATAAAAACTCACAAAATAAATAAATTGTGATGAATTATAAATAAAATAGATATTGTGTACCTACACAAATAGTTGAAAACTTTTATTGCACATACATACATATGAACTATAATCATATACTCGTAATATATTTACATATATACGAATTCAAGGATGAGAGGTGTTGAGATGACCCTTTGCTATTGCACACACCGACTATTGACCGTCCTGATATCAAGAGAAAGCGCATTCCAAAGAAGAATGGACTGAATATGAAAGGAAGAATAAACAAAGTCTAAGTATGAGAAGGACAAAACAAGAGAAGATTGTTACAATAACGCAGTTTCTTAGCGTAAGATGAACGTGGATATTGGAAGTGAGAAAAGAAAAGAAGGAGCAGTGGGAGACTTGAGGATTGAGCAAAGCGTGGTCAAAGCGCGCAACTTCTCCTTTGACGAATGGACATTCATTTGAGGTCAGCCCTACAGCTCGACTTGGTCTTATTTCCTGAGGTTAAATATGAACCAGATACAATTTTCTTTGTCTTTTTCAATCAATATTGAATGTCAACCGAAGCTTGTTTAAAACCAAAAATTTCCACTATAAAAAGTTTGTAGGTACTTATTTATAAAGATATTTAGTACTTAAAGACAAGAAATTGCCACAAGATGGGGTCCGACTTACGATCACGTTGTTACGGATATAATATTACTTTGTTGTAGACTTTGCTCGTACCATAGGACAGGTAGTATTTGCGACAAAAGTTTTAGACGTTATGTAACAAGTTACTTGGCCCTATTATTATTTAGAACATAGTCTGTAGGTACTGTTTACAACTTTAGAAGTAAAAAGAACAACTATTTCCCTGAAAATTAGGAGGCGTATATTGCTTTGATCTTTGGCCACTTTTATCCCTTTCTTAATGTCAGTTGAAAGACGTCCACTGCTGGACATAGGCCTCCACCAAGCGTCACCAAATACACCGGTTCTGTGCTTCTCGCATGCAGCGTATTTCTGCAGCCTTCACACCACCGACCTTCTAATGCTGCGACTTAAGTCCCTCTATTATCAATTTTTGATTAGTACTGTTTTTATACGCAGCGTTCTAATATAGGACCACTCTTAATAATATTGATAAACATTTTCTGGGTTTGAAGGCGAAAAACGGGGGACATAACATTCGGGGAGCATTTCAGGGACGTATGTATTTAATGGGCGATACGACGCTGATAAAAACAGTCAAAACGAAAATTATTGTGGCGGAAACCACATGCGTATAGTAATTTTCGCTTAGATTGGATGTGGGAAAAAAAATATTTTTAGATTATTGCGGGTCGTAAACTAATAGAAGCCAATTCGAATGAGTCTTGTCTTACGATATGATACAAGACAAATATCAGTATTATTCAAGATTTCCGTACGTTACATTTAAATTCAAAAATACTAGTCGACACTTCACGTGACCAGAGGGCTGGATTGTTCTTTGGCCAAAGAATTAGCATTGCCATTCAGCGTGGTCTTCTGGGCACGTTTCGAGATGACAGCGATGCGGACGAGTACTTCGATGCCTGAGTGTTTTTATATTAATTTGTACAGGTAGTTAGTTATTTAGTAATTTAATTTAGTTATATATATGTTGTTATGTTTTAATTAATTTTCTAGCAAATAAATAGTCAAGCTTACTTGAAAATTATTAATTAATTTTTCAAACGCTCTTTTAACATCCATAATGCACTTGGCAATGGGCTTATTTTTCTATCGAAGTTGCTTGAAGTAAAAATTGAATAAATAATTAAATACCTACGACGCAGTTGACTGCAAAAAAAGTAACGGTAAGAACCAACAACTTTTGCGAATAATTATTAAAATTAGTGCAATGACGACTAAAATGAACATCAGCAGATTAACGCCAAATTAAAATGGGTAGGTTTCCTATTAACGTACAATTAATAAATCGGTAATGTTATCTCGCAAACAAAGGGTTGGGGAGACGCCCCTTGACAGCGGTTTAGGGCTGAAAGGATTGCAGAAGGGATTTTTTTAAGGGAAATTGTGGTAACTAGAATCGGTAAGTTGTTTTATGATGTAGATCATAAAACTAGAATTAAACAATTACCAAATTTTCAAAAGTATAGATCGTAATCTTTATTATCATGTCAATACTCAATTACCAACTCTTGATGTTAAGCCACAGCTCATGTTTTTATTATGTCTCCTAAAAATCATCAGATATTGAAAAGATTATAGTTGATAGCCAATTCAATATAACTAGAATCGACACAATTTTGCGGTTCCCAATAAAAAACGAACACATCTAAACATAACATAGCAGTTAAAAAAGTCATTCGTCCGGAGTGTATTTAATATAACACAACGCACACATCAGAAGGTCGGCTTCATACATATTACCAGCAAAATCAGGCGCATGCCTACATCGACGAGCTCGTACGCAGATCTCAAACTATCTCAAACGAATGCCACTTGCACTCGCTGTACATGAAGCGTGTCTTTGTGTGCGTGCGTTTTCACTCCTTCAATGGAGCCGATCTTCTGTACCTATCCACTTTGTGCCTCAGTAGTGCAACGAGTGAAGTATGAACTTCGAACTAATGGCGTCACCCTCGTACTGGCATTTAAATATTCTTATCTAGTTTAAAAAAAAATGTTTGACGTGTAAAAGTGTTTGTACAAACCCACTTACAGAAATAAAAAATCATTTATCATTTATCATTTACTTATTCCGTTGCTTGATTTCTTTCTCAGACTAGAATTGTAAAATGCATAGGTACTAAAATTGACGATTCCTCTTAAAACCTTTTTTTTTTGTAATGTCTAGGGTTCGCAGGTAGGCTGCACAGACTGTTAACTGGTAGGTAGGTAGACATTGAAACACTGAGAGAATGCTGTTTTGCTCTGAGCACTAACACACTTTAGATTAGGAAGGGTTCGTCCTTGGATCATTTGGGCGGCGGAGAGATGCTCAGCACGCGGCCGGTAAGGCCTACGAAGGGGCCGCAGTTGTTGTGCGTTGATAGTCGACGCTGTAGCACGCCGGTGGCGCACGGATCAGCTACACATTCAGCAGCGTGCCAATTCCAGTAGCAAGCGATAACTGATAGCCCTGCTCTCAGCCAGGACGTAGAACCCCTAGGTTGGGGTAAAAAGAATCCTGAGGTCAAGGACTAACCGGTATGGTAGGTCAGCGGAATTAGAAAATCCGAGTGTCAGTATTCTTAGATGAATAGTGTAGTTCCATGATTTTAGTGATGTGCGTAGCAACTTACTGATATTGAAAAATTCGCATAGCATAGCATCTCGACCATTTAACGTTGAGACTCCTCACAACTGATCACTCCCCACAAATGATAACTGACGAAAAATTTCTACATCATGTGTACACATGGAATCATGTGCTTTATTAATGGTTAAAGTTTGCGGGTCGATGTCCCTGACTCCCAGTATAATACCGAATAACACAATATAAAATAAAAGCAAAACTGGGAATTTTCAGAGCAATATTCTATTTGTCTACGTCAAAAACGTGTGATATTTTCAACGAAACCACAAAAATATAACTAAACCGTTCGCTTCCAGTCTCATCTAGTTCCGTGGTATACTTTAATAATAACCTCTGTTGCGGAACGGCGATCGTTTGTGTGTTACACTCCTAATTGGAGCCAAGTAGTAGGAAATGTACTGGACCGCTTAATTATTGTGCGGCATCCCTTCCTAATGTCCTTATTTCTAGTTGAGGCTTGGCCAGTGCCAGATACAGTTAATAAGTGGTAGGACTTATTAGCGAGAGGTTAAGTTTCCATAGCCGCGGCTGGATTGTGGACAGGTGACCACTCTTTTAACATTGAGAACCGGTGACTCCCAGGCGCTATACCCTTCGTGAGAAAAAGGTATGCAGATGAATTACCAGCGGTCTAACTTAAGACCACGTTATCGCTAGGTGTTTAGTTATTGTGTTTTGAAGAACCTAATCAGCTACGGATTTTTATGGCTGTTTTCAGGGTTCCGTAGGCAATAAGAAACTCTTATAGGTTCGCCATGTCTGTCTGTCCGTTCGTCTGTCCGTAGCTTAGCTCAGTGACTCTTAGTACTAGAAAACTATCATTTGGCATATACAACCTGTTTTTTTTACATCCCATAACTCTAGGGTTATATTCTGTAGGTAAAAATAATACTTAAACTCCTAGAACAGGTGGTCCAAAAATGCATTGTTTCGGAGATATCAACAATCATAATTAAATTTGGTCAAAAATTGTCACCAGTATGACGAATCTTTACTTTTGCGAGATTGCCAATTTTGTTTGCCTACCATACAAACTAGACCCTCGATGTGTATGTATCTAACATTCATTGATAAATACGAGTAATTAATTTTTATTCAAACAAATTTTAAGCTAAGAAAATACGACGTTGTCATAATTATTTTACGTAAGGTTACATTAATAATCGTGACTTTGTCGAATTAATTATTATGAAAAAAAAAGTAGGATAATTGAAACGTAATTCATATGCCAGTTGATTCTTTGATATGGTCTCAATCATACCCTAGAGTTATGGGATACCAAAAAAAACTGGTTGTACAATACAATATTAGTCAAAGTCAAAGTCGAAGTCAAAAGTTTATTGCGAACTAAGTGTACAATGTTGATGTTATTTTATGATAGCACTTATGACTTAGCAGCCTTTTACAAGCATTGCAATTTTATCATTCGCCTGCCCTTATCATCCTAAATTGGCATGCATTAAACATTATTATATCATAATTATTTCCTTATATTAGTATAATTCGTTTGATAAATTATAGTTATGTCAAAATTAAAAGTCAAAGAGTCTAATAAAAAAACAGCAACATTTGTGTCATCCTCTTCAGGTAGTGTAAATTAAAAATATCTTAAGAAGTTAAATAGGATAGACTTAATCTTATTGTTTGTATAGGACAGATACCAATAAAAAATAATGGGTGCCTCCCCTACACGTAAAGTGGGATGAATTATTTTTTCTCGTCTATCCCATGGTTTGGGGTGTCGTTAGAAAGGTCATTTAAAAATATTTCGGGTGGGTTGGAAAGTATTAAGCTTTAAATTGCAATTTTTTATGAGAGTCAGGTCTCCCCACACCTACCAAATGGTTGTTTTTGGATATGTGAACAAATTACGAAGTTAAAAGGAAAACGATCACAGGTAGGTAGGCTTTACACGTAAACGAGTAAAAGTCGACCAACTTACATTTGCAGTTGGGATGTATGGGCGAACATGTTTTTCAACTAACAAAATTAAGTTTGTTCTCGGGATAAATTCATCCAACTTCGGAACCTGCTAACCTCCAACAAGTGTAGCATAACCTCCAAAGAAACGAGTTTCGTCGACGGACGAATAGACAAAATGACGGTGAATAAAAGAAATCCGCCATTTTGTCGTTTCTATATGTAATTTTGTCTATTCTTCTGTGGACAAAATTTTGTCGAGCTACCCGTGCAACTGTGTCATAATTAATGTTCTGATGAAACAAATGCTTTGAGTTTAAAAGGCTTAACACAGACACATCTTAATCAGAGCAAATACTCACAGAGTGGATTTTTGAGATGAAGCTGTAAGTGCAAGTAGTACCTAGGTGGTAAGTTGAAGTAAGTGGCTGCTAAAGTTGGCTGACTGTGCCACTTTTCCAAATAGTTATTGTTCCAATGCAGAGCGAAAGCCTCGTCTCATATAGAGCAGGCACGAGCTTTTATACGCTTGCTCAAGATTTATTAGCGATTTGAGACTTATATTAATATAAGTCCTGGACTTCGTTTCCGATCCAGGATAAAAAAAAGTTCAATCTGTGTGTCAAAGGAGTATAGCGGTAAATGTCGGTTAGCAACATAAACACCACTCATCACCACTGCTCTTCTAACGGTGAAGAAAAACATCGTAAGGAAACTGGCATGTCCTAGAACCAAAATTTCGATAACATGTGACTAAGGAAACTGGCATGTCCTAGAACCAAAACTTCGATGACATGTGACACACCAATACGCACTGAGCCCGCGTGGTGGATTATGGCTCTCTCCCTCTCATAGAGAGGAGGCCTGTGACCCAGCAGTGGGAACGTTATAGGCTAATTATGATGATGAGGATGACATAAAAAAAAGTTTTTGTTTTTAAATTCAAGGTGGATGTAATAGTATTACACGTTTGAAATATTCCGATTTCACTATCAACAATATATCAAAATAAAGCTAATAACCTAATCAACCAAATATAGGCTACGACCCGCACCGCACACTGTCTCTTCGTCATATTTTCAATGATAATAAGAAAGATAATATTTTTTTAAATAATAACTTGCGTGCTATAGATTATCGATATTTAGAAAACATATTGTAAACACCTATGTTATTTAATAAAACATTTTATTATTATGTCCTTTATTACATTTTTAAACCTTATAAATTACATTTTTAAATATACTTTCAAAACTCTGAAAAAAAAATACATTTAAAAATATAAAAAATAGTATCCCACCGGTATCGGGAACAGGGTCCAAGCTACCGGCGGTCAGGGCTCCAGAGAGAGGAACCTCCTAACAATGCGAGCCGTGTGCAGAAGTACCGCTTTCTGAATCAAGCCCTTGATCCAGCTGCCCAACGAGAGCCTCCTCAGGTGTTTGTCGAGGCTCTTGGCTATTAAGCCATTGGCTGTCACGACTATCGGCACAATGATTGCTGAGTCCACATCCCACATGTCGACAACCTCGCGAGCCAACTCAAGATACTTTATTTCTTTATCTTTAGGTTACCGTCATGCGGGACCGTTATGTCAACAATCATTGTGCGCCGCTCTACTCGCTCCACCACCACTATATCAGGCTTATTGGAAACAATAGTCCTGTCAGTGATGATGGATCGATCCCAGTACAATGTGATATTTCCATTTTCGAGAACTGGGTCGGGCATGTACCTGTAGTACGGCACTTCTGATTCCACAAGGCTGTATTTCAGAGCAAGTTGCTGATGGATAATCCTAGCTACAAGGTTGTGTCTATGCAAGTACTCTTCGTTAGCTAGACGAGAACACCCGGAGATAATGTGTCTTATTGATTCCCCCGGACGGTGACATGCCCGACAGATGTCAACCGTGCCGTCTTTCTCAATAAATCTCCGGTAATTGTTCGTCATCATAACTTCGTCCATAATTGCACAAATAAAACCTTCGGTTTTTCCAAAGAGGTCACCGAAACGTAGCCAGGTCACGGACGCTAGAAGATCTACATCGGGTCCATGTAGGGCCCGGAAAAAGCGTCCGTGAAGCTCCTTACTCTGCCATACTTCCATGCCATCATTAGTGTCAAGCACTACAGGTTTGCGCCAGTTCTCTTTGGCCAAGGAGAGCGGGGTGAGGCCCTTGTCCACCGCGACCACATCACGATGCATCCCCACGTCGGCTTCTAGGAAATATTCCCTGAGACTGCATATCTCGCGATTGTGTAGGGTCTTAGCGTTTAAAAAGCCTCGACCTCCACACTTTCGCGGGATATACAATCTCATTACCGATGATCGTGGGTGATGCATTCGGTTTGCAGTCAGCAGTGTTCGGACCCTCCTATCCAGGGCGTCAAGTTCGGTCTGAGTCCATTTGAGTATGCCGAAAGAGTACATCAAAACTGGCATGACCCAACCGTTAAAGGCGCGCACCTTGTTTCCGCCTGACAGAAGACTATTTAACACTTTCTTCAGGCGGCCAAAGAAGCGCTCCTTCAACGATTGCTTCATGTCAGTACCATTGATGCCCAACGCTTCCGACATACCCAAATACTTATAGGTTTCGGATGCGGAGAGGGCTTTAAGGTTTATGGAATCCGAGAGTTGGGTTCCCACGGATTCCACAATCTCCCCTCGCTTTACATGCATGACCGCACATTTGTCCACACCAAAGTCCATCCTGATGGCGCTACTGAAAGTTTCAGTTACTTTCAGTAGCTCCATTAGTTGCAAATTGTTGGGGGCAAAGATTTTTAGATCATCCATGTACAGAAGGTGAGATATAACCTGACCACCTCTCCTCAGCCGATAGCCTAGACCTGAATCCTCCAGCAGTGTGCTTAGAGGATTCAAGGCTAAGCAAAACCAAAGCGGGCTCAAAATATCGCCCTGAAATATGCCTCGCTCGATCCTTATCGGCTCGCTATTCCTCAGGATATTCCGACATCCTGGATAGCGAAGGACCGTCCTCCACCGCCCCATACATGCCATCAAGAAGGTGTGCAGAGTTGCATCTACTTTATACAACTCCAGCACCCTCATGAGCCACGTTTGTGGCACCGAGTCATAGGCCTTCTTGTAATCTATCCAAAATGTCGACAGATCCTTTCGGGAACGTCGAACCTGTTGGCTAATGGCCATATCAATGAGGAGTAGCTCCTTAGTACCGCGGGACCCGTTCCCACATCCATTTTGAGAGGCAGACATGATGGAGTTGGTGTCTATATGTTTGTTAATTTTAGCTCTCAAAATGGATGTAAGCACTTTATAGACCGTCGGTAAACACGTGATCGGCCTATAATTTTTGGGTTCCGCGGTGCTACCTGATTTATGGAGCAGGTGGGTAACTCCTGTTGTTAGGAACTGGGGTAGCGAACCAAACTCCAAAGCCGTCTGGTACTGGGCCGCCAAGTGAGCGTGCGATCTTGTATACCATTTAATCCAAAAGTTCTGCAGCCCGTCCGGCCCTGGTGACTTCCAGTTAGGTAACGGACGGACTGCACGAGCTACATCTTGGGGGCAGATGGTAATAGCCCCCATTTCTGGTATTGGATTGTAGGCTCGCTCGACTTCCCGAGTCCAGTCACCTTCGGTGTGACTGACAGGCACCGACCAGATACTTCGCCAGAAAGAACACATGGCATCATCATCTGGCAGGCACGTGTCAGCCACACTTTGGTTCGGTCGCTCCCAACCCCTATAAACCCACCTTTCATCGCTCTGGAACGTGCGATTCTGAGTGTATCGCTCTACTCGCCGCTTATACCTACGAATACGGTTAGCCCATGCATACACTTTCTGCTTCAGGAAGTCGATGCGCTCTGTGACGCGGGACAGATAGTTCTGAGAGTTAATATCAGTCCCTGAGAACGCCCGCCTCACAAAGCGCATCACTCTTGGTCGAGTATTGCCGTCTCTGAAGCAGATTAGTTTGCCGATGAGCGCTCTGGCCCCACCAATACGGTGCTCAATTCTGCACTGCCAAGCTGGTACGGTTGGTTTCAGTCGCGTAGCTCTACAGTCATTGGTAAATTTGACGTGAGCTACACGACATGCCGCTACAGCCGCGCAGTACAGAATTGAATGAGTATCGGTGAGGTCTTTGCAGTCATCAAAATAGTTTGAATTCTGCGAATCCAGGAGCGCCACCAGCGCCCTATTTTTGTTATGCATGGGCAAACGAGGTAAGCGTGGTCTAAGTTCGGGCGACATGAACCGATATTCCCGAATCGCACACTCCAAAGCACTCCTCAATTCCTCATTGCACTGGGTACTTACGTTTGTAGCCCGATCATCACTTCCTTCGTCAGCTTGATTTGTGTTGGACTGTGATAGTACCTCAACAGTCTGCGACGGGGGGGCGATGACATGGCTACTCTGCATTTCACTTCGCAGGTGATCAAGCACAGTGTCATCCAACATATGATTACGTTGGATGACCCGCACCTGATCCGACAGTCGTTGTGCCGAAACGTTGACAGCTGGCTCAAGCACCTGAAAAAGAGAGAGCATCCGAACACGGTACGCGGTCAGATTGTTGCCCCCCTCTGTAGCCCCATAGTATGAGCGCATGACGTTTTCATTGATGGATCGTGTCCATCTCATACGCTGCACACTTCCGCCGGGAGCTGGGACCCTATCAGAGGCCGGTGGGCCTCGAGGTCCTAAGCCGTCCGGCGGCCGGCGTCCTCCTCGTCGACGAGCAGGTGGTGGCGTCGTGGGCGGGGAGAAATACTCGTCGCTCGAGCTCGACGCAACTACCGCGGCCGGTGTCGTCACAGCGCTCCCAGTAGCGCTGGGTACCGGCGGCGGCGAGGCGGAGCTGAGCGATGAGTCCGGAGGTGGAGGGCGTGCTCGACGTGCGGCTGATCTCCTCAACATTTCTTCATTTTTGGTTTCTTATTCAGTGATGTTTTACCGGAGGTGACATCTGTCATGTCACCTCCGATGCGGTAGTTTTTGGTTTCAAAACTACATTATGTTGTAGTTTGATGTCGTTATTGAATTTTCTTTGGTTTTGCAGGTTTCAGGTTTACTTCAGAATAAAAATATCTTGTTAAATAGGGTCAAAAAAAATTATAAGAATTAAAATTACGTAAATGAGAAAACGAGACTTTTGTTGATACGATTATGATTTAACTTGGCATGCAACAATAAATCGAACAATCCATACAAAATCGATATCATTACATTTATGTAGGTAGTAGGGCACATTATATACACATTATTGAAAGACGATAGTAAAAAATGGCATATTCTATAGTCGGAAACATGAAAGTACTAATTATTGTTCAAAAAACTATCCTATTGTAAATAATAATTTAGTCTTATAACATAAATATAATTTTTATTTTAGATATTGCATGCTATTCGAATTTTTGAGACACGAGACAGTTCGCAAGTGTACTGTCCGTGGGCAATCTCTTTTCATCCAAATCCATTCAGCGGTGTTAGCGTGAAAGCGTGACAAACAAACAAACTTACTTTCGAAATTATCATATTAGTTAAGATTAAGTGCAGGTTTTCTCAGGATGTTTTCTTTCATAGATGTCAGAAATATCCGAGATATACACAGAAAGTACATATGAAATGAAAAAGTCACATTTAGTTGGAATTTGAATCCACAATATCGTATACGAGAGTCGAGATACGGATGGTCTCCTAGGAATGTATTCTTGTACCTACAACGGTTAACTCATAATTTCAAAGTGTTACTGTATCCATTAGAATAGAATAGAATAGAAAACTTTTATTTCAGACAGGAGTCCATAGGGTTAGTAACAATTTAACTTAACTTCTAGTGTTAGTAGGTTACAGACACAAGTGAACGAAATACAATTAAAATTCAGCGTGAAGCTGTATCCATCTACGCAACATCGGGGAATCCCACCGATCTGCGAATACACTGAGAATACTATTGGTGCTGCCGCGAACCCGCATCATCAGGGATGCGCATCTATTCCTAATAATAGCAGCAAAACCATTAATATTATTGTCCGCAAACATCCCTGACGCACTACAACGCCACGGCATCCTCAGCAGTACTCTCAGTGAATTATTATATTGAACGCGTAGATCGCTGTATGCCCGCTGAGTGAAGTTGACCCACAAGCTGCACGTGTAGAAGGACTGACAGTACGCTTTGAAAAGCGTTACCTTAACTGGCTTCGTACATCGTGCAAACCTGCGAGCCAGCATGTTACAACGGACAGTCAGCGACCTACGTTCCTTTCAATGTCACAATTATCCTTGAGATCTTCAGAAACCCAGTGACCCAGATATTTAAATTTGTCCACTCTTCGCAGTGGTTCTCCACAAAGTGCGACACGTGGAATACACGAGTATGTCACACTGCCTGCCTTAAAAACCACTAACTCGCTTTTTGTGACGTTATATTTGAGCCCATGACTCAACGCATAACATTCGCATATAGCGATCAGTCGCCTCAGAGCACCTATCCATTAGGAATATCTTCTGCGTAGACACGGCTACAAATTTTATCAAGCTGTACATTTCCAGTTTTAGCTGACCTCGCATTGTATAATTATGCTTTACGTACAATGAGACGTCAGCTTATACTGGAAATGTATAGCTGACTGTGCGTACTTGAATAATCTCTGTTGAGATTGGCTATGGTGACTGAAATCTGTCAGAAGGATATTATTTATTTCATTAACCGATTTCCAAAAGGAAATGTATTTAATTTACACAATAAAAACGTAACAAACGTTAGGTGATATTTCCGGCAATTGTGAATCGATTTCAAAAACTCTTTTTTCAATGGATAGGTTATGGTTCAGTTAAATTGTATAAACTATAGGAAATTTTATTAATAGTTTGCTTGGGTATTTTTTCAGTTAGCTTCAATCACACGTATTTTTCTACTTGAGTATATTGATGATATTTTAGTAAATTCCTTTCACTGTTATTAACAGTTTTACATAGCAAGTAAAGGTATACGATTTTGTGTGGGGTAGGTACCACAACCAACCTGCCAACCTACAACCCCACAACCAGCCTGGTTGTTGGTTAAAACCAACCTGGTTTTAACCAACAACCACCAAGTCAGTGTAACTTGCACCAAGTCACTACTGCTCACGAAAAGTTTAACTAACCAGTACTAATAAGTACTCACTTAGTTTAAAAACTAGATTCCCTCTCAAAACTACCCTACAATTTACAACGACAGCCCAGTTATGCAACATGTCCCCTAAAAACACGAACACTCTTAAAATTAATTATTCGGAATGAGTTTCAGCCGTCGCGTCACTACGGATGTAATTAGCTTGGCCGGACAGACGAACTTTTTCCGGCTTTTTTCAGAGTTCTCTCAGTGACTCGAAATGGTTCCGTGATTCTTTTGAAACAGTTGGTGTTACGTGATGTTTACATTCCGTATTGTAAAATATTAGTATGTATATTTCGTTTGTTTTTGACATAATTATAGTGTTATTAACAAAACACAGGGCCTAGATCAAGTGTAATTCTATGTATCAGATTGACATAACCTACCGAAAAGCGAGAGTTATAACGGCCCCAACTTACGAGTTCTAGGTCGTGGGTTCGAACCCAGCCAGACGCTTTACTTTGTGTAAATGATTTCATAACCACTACTCCCAAAACGGTGAACGTAAACGTCGTGAGGAAACCTTCATGTCCTAGAACCAAAAATTGTAAGACATGTGATGTGGGATCTACCAATCCGCACCGGGCCCGCTTGTTGGATTACGGCCCACCCCTCTCACAGAGAGGAGGCCGGTTTCCCATCAGTGGGAACGTTACAAGCAGATTTTAACCGAAAAGCTTATTCAATCTTGTTGAAATTCTTTGTAGAAATACGAACCGCTTTTCAAGCGATACACTTGTCTAAGCCCTCTGTTACCTGGTAGCCACAAAAATGCATTAATAAGAAAAAGCCTTCTAATAATGGGTCCCATAATCTATAATAAAACACCTAATAATGCCTACTAAGAAGAATCATAAAATACCTATATTTAAAAAGAGACTAGCATCCTTAATATTAGATAAATTTTACTATTCCGTACAACATTGTTTGAATGACAAGAGTTTATGTTATATTAATTTATTATTTTTATTTAAATCAATCGCTACTGCTGAGCATGAGGTCCTGGGTTCGATTCCCAGGTCGGGCAAAGTGTTATTGGGTTTTTCTATCTGGAATTTCTCAGTGGCAGCCCGGAGTCTGGATTTGTTCCCGGTTGATGGCAATAGGCTCGCCCCTTATTACATGGGACTAAAACATAACTGGCGAAATGTGGGTTATGTATTTTCATTTCAAATTTCATTAGACGTTTTTTTTTGATAATCTAAAAAATAATAAATTTAATCAATCATTTATGTTTGATGTTTAGTTTAGGCAGGAAGGCTGTAGTAGCTCCTCATAACAGTTTTTTTTTTGTTGTTCTATTTTACTAGTTTTTTTTTTCTTTTGCATTCTGTGAGGCAGAGTTTGGTGGAACTGCTTTTATAATGATTACGTCTTATTTTGTACCTACATTCAATGCAAAATAAATGATTTCTGATTTCACTTAACTTTTTAGTCTTGTGGTCTCAAGCGCAACTACTGAACATGGGGTCCTAGGTACATTCTCCAGGTTAGGGATTTTAGTGCAAAAGGGGTTGATCTACTATGAATTTATTAGCAGCCCGCAGACTGGATTATTTTTACCCATAGGCCGTATGATAACAATAGGCTTGGGCCCATTACATGGGACTTAAACATAACTTACTAAATTTAATTTTTTCTTTTGTTACTTAACATCTTTACCTACTTTCTTAATTTCTACCTTGCTTCTTTATCTGCACATCGTCATGGAAGAAGACTTTTCGTCGCAGGTAGTGGTGTTCCTTTGATTCCGCGGACAAGTACCACAGAACAGTTCAAGGACAAGCTAGAAAAGTGCTACTAACATAAGTGTAAGGATGAGCTTAGTTTTGTTTTATACAAGTTTTGTTTTATTATTTATATAATATGGTAGTTTGTAAGGTGTATGTCAATTGGCAATTGTAGCCTGAAATAAATGTTTTATTATTTATTCACATTCAAGAAATGGAGTCGTCGTGCTATTCATTCATGGTGCTATTGGTTCATTAGAAAACCAGCGTCACATCATCACTGTCTGAAATTGGAGTTTAAGGCGCAGCCGTGAGGCATACACTATTGTTGTTCATTTTTTTTTTGTATTTTGTATTTCTCGAACCGTGTCCAAATAAATATTATTCTTTCTTTTTAGATAAGATATGAAACAACGTCCATCTGTATATACATCATATATACACATTTATACATCTATTTTACTCGCTGCAGGAGTCGTACGCGCCGCAGTCATCGCATTTTATAAATCTTTATATGAAACAGTATGCAACGTCATACACCAATCCGCGCCGAACGACCCGCATTTCAGTAAAATACTGTGGGTAAACGGATTCCACCAGCGCGCAGGGATGACGTCATCAATATCGACGCGTGGCGCGTGCGGTGAGTACGGTGCGGGTGGTGCCGATGATGTCATACATCAGAATTACTGTTAAAATAATGGATGCGATTCCGCGCGTACACGTAGGGTGGATTTCACCAATGAAACTGAACGTGATAAGCTAATATAAACTAGGTTGGGGGTTGTCAGTGTCATTATTTTCTATGGAGTTTTGACACTGACAGCTCTTGAAGACTTTAGACTTGCTGAACGCGTTCGGTTTCATTGGTGAAATCGGCACTAAGATTTTCGTACACGAAAGATATTTTCGAATAGTCCCGCACACCGCCTGTTTAGTATTATAAGTATAATCTCTTAAACTTATCCTGTGGGTGTCGTAAATATGCAATGATTGATTGATATTTACACAGTCGAATCCGGTTGATAGATTTAGTATAAATCTCGCCGTAAGAACTTAGGTGAAGTGAGCTGTCAATAGTGTTAATCCCTAGCATCAGGTGAAATGACAGCTTCACCTAAGTTTTCACGGTGAGATTTTTATAGAACAGTGTAGAGAACTTTTGATGAGGTCGTGTTTTTTGACAGGAGTTAGGAATTTAAGACAATGACTAACAAAAGACAATGCTGAATTTATTAAATCTCTGAGTTATGAACAATTCACCTTAATAACATAACAGCACGCCTGTGATCCCCGAAGGATCTAGACCGCAATATGCGAGCTACGCATCACAATGATGTCACGCAATAATTTTGCATCGCGCAAGCAGAGTTTACCGCACAACTAGCATTTATAACATCAATCGTCGGGCATTTACCCACCAGACACGACACCCGTCTGGTCGGAGGCTCCTCCCTTTTCTATAAAGTATGAGTGAACTTTACACCATGTTCCTCATACCTCTTTAATAGTACACATTTTGTTAGTTATGTTGAAGTGCCATCTAATAGGGGTCGAGCCTTTTGCATTCAACCGGGCACAAATTCAGACTCCGGGCTGCTATTGAGAAAAACCTGACGAAAAAACCTATTAACAGTTATTAGGTTTTGTTGCCTCATAAAGTTGCCTATATTTGCGTTTATGTAACGAAAAACCAGACAGAACAGCATTATTACCAGACAAACATTAATACAAATCACCCTAACATTGCACATACAGTACCATTGTCTACAAACCCAAATCACATTCATTCACTTTTCATTTCCGCGAGGCTTTTTCAGTCCCCAAAGGCTGTTAGTCTGAACTGGACTTCGGGACAAATTTAATAGAATATTTAATCCGATGGGGCGAGATTAACTTAGGAATGTGCTTCGTCTGTTTTAGAAAATTAACGTACGAAAAACATTTGACAATCAACTCTTATACTTATTAAGAGTTGATTGTCAAATGTTTGTTTGTACTTCTGAACTTTGGTATAGTTTCGATGTAAATGAGATGTATCTATTGATATTGTGAAAGGCCGCCGATAATTTCCACCGGCATCACCGTTTTTGACATAGACCTTATAAATAAATACTAAACAAGGTCTATTTTCTTTACAAAGCGTTGTAAAGTTGGTAAAGGCAGTCCGAAGCTAGAAAGTCTGTTAAATAGATTTATTTTTGGTTCTGTCGGGGATAATTTTAAATGGCTGGCTAAACAGTGCTCTAATAGGTTACTTTAGATGTGTTTATCCTCCTCCAGACTCCGGGCCCTGTCAGAATATCAGCGCTGCGTTATTTATTTTTTAAATATCGCAGCATTATGCTGAGATAGGAGACTTTTTGGCCCTGCACAGGTCTTTTTACTGTTTTTTGTTGTTTTTTTGGATGTTAATTCTGTAAGTTTTTTTTTTCCTTCATTTTATTTATTTTACTATTTGTATTCCCTGTGCGTGCCCCCAATAAAATATTTTTCTTTCTTTCTTGTCTCCAAATTCTGAAAGCTATCTAATTTATGTTTTAACCTTTGTGGTATTAGATATTTCTAACTATGCTTCGCTAGCGTGGATGTCGAAAATTATCCCACGGAACTTTAAACCGGGATAAAAAGTATTTCATACCCTAACCCGCCCAAACATCTATATTAGTTTAGCGATTAAAGCTTGAAAAGATAAACAGACACAGACAGAGAGTATTATAATTATAATATTACACACACAACAAAATCACGCCTTGTATCCCCGAAGGGTTGGGCAGAGGTGTACCTATAGTACACCCACATTTCGCCAGTTATGTTTAGGTCCCATGTAATAGGGGACGAGTCTGTTGCCATCCAGATTCCGGGCTACTACTGAGAAATTCCAGATAGAAAAACCCAATAACACGTTGCCCGACCTGGGAATCAAACCCAGGACTACATGCTCAGCAGTAGCGATAGCGACCATTAGATAATTTCTTTTAATACTCAACGCAGAACAACTTGGACTTTTCAAAGGCTTAAGAAGCATTAAAATTCTCACCCAAAATCCTATCCTAAATCTGTTTATTTTTCGGCACAGCCCAACCTCAAGAAACGTCTAAGACAAAGACACAATTATTATTCCTCTGATAAGAAAGAGGCAAAAAATAATTGAGGGGAGTTTTAGCTGATGTAGGCACGATTATAAAATGGGACAGACCTAGTTCAATGTGGAGTGACAGTTTCTTGTCCCAACTTATTAAAAAGGTTGTTGGTGACACTGAGAGATAATTCATTTTTTCACTCGACGCTCGACTCTCGCCGCGGACGGACGTGTTTGTGCGCTCTCCCGCTCCAGTGTTGTGTTTCGTGTTTACTACTCGTCGCTACCACGTGACGTCATCGTAGTCGCCCCGACTACTCCGATTAAAATAAAATCAAGCAATTGATTTTATTTTTAATCAATTAAAAAGTGCCTTTTTCAAGGCAAATCTCGTTTCTCTATCAGACGTTTTGTGAGTAGCTTCACTAGGCCCCTTCTGGGTAAAACCACAGTTTCGTGGTCCTCGGTTGAAACCTTACGGTGTCAACGAAGCCGAGTGGGGTGTTGACCCAATTCGCACCCGCCGAACCCCTTCAGGGCGAGGCAGTTAGTTGGACGGGTCCCAGATAACCGGCCTTGGGGGATCTCCTAGTCGGCTCTGGTGACAGTTTTGCTTTTCAGCTACTCACCTAGTGTCTTTAGGGTGTGTCTACACCCTTCGCGCTAGACTGGTCAGGGCCCCGTTCGCACAATAAGACTGGCGACGGGTTACAAGCTTAGGGCTCACCATTAGGTACACACCTCCCTGTCTACACCCGACAGGGAGGGAACTCATCCCCGGGCAAATCCACCCGGGGAGTTAGGTATAGGGTTTAGGCTACGTAGGGAAATTTTCTCTTTCCACCATTCCTTCCCTAATATAGTTCCCGCTCCGATCATGGAGGACGCCGTCCTCTTGGCGTTCCTCAAAGAGGTCCTACTTAAGGACCCAGATTTTCTTGAGCGATATGGCTCAAAACTCCGCCAACGCTCCACCCCCACTCCGTCCCAGGGCGCACTCGGTGAGTTTAGTGACGCTTTAGAGAGCCCGCTATCGCCACCGGCATGCGAACAAGGCATTCCGCCCTTTGTTCCGCACAACAATGTTCCGGCAATTATCTCTGCCCCCATTGTTACACCCGCCTTTGTTCCGGTAGACAATACTCCGGCCGCTAATCCGGCCCCTATTGTCTCGCCCGCCTTTGTCCCTGCCGCCATTGTTACGGCCTCCATTGTTCCGGCCGCCATTGTCTCAGAGACAACGCAGCTGCGCGCCGCTGATACAAATACGACGGAGAGCATGGACACGTCAGTCCCACTTTCCGAGGAAGAAGCCCGCTCCTCCTCCTCCAGCGATGACGACTTCCAAGTCGTGGTCAAAGGAGGCAAGAGGAAGGCGGCTAAATCCTCCGCCCCCGCTGGCCCGGTCACCAAGGCCCAGAAAAAACAGGACGACTTATCGTCCAGCTCCACTTCCGCCCCTAGTCCGCGGGCTAGTCGCCCCGCCAGCCCTATGGCTTGCCCACCCGCTCCTACTGCGAGGAAGCAAAAGCCACCTCCCCCCATTTACGTCCAAGACAAGTCCAAATGGACTGAAATTTCAAGGATGTGTGTTGATCGCAAGATCAACTACACCAACGCCCGATCCACCCTACAGGGGATCAAAGTTACCGTCCCCACGTCTACGGACTTTAGGGATCTCTCCCGCGCCCTGCGTGAAAGGAACTATTCCTTTCACACGTACTCCCTTCCGGAGGAAACCCCCACTCGCGTCGTCATTAGGCGCGTCCCCCAAGAAATCCCCACTGAGGAGATTAAGGACGACCTTATTGCACAAGGCGTCCCAGTATCCGCCGTCCATCGCTTGCACAAAGCGAGGCAGGGCCTTGTATACGACATGGTCCTTGTCATCTGCGACCCCACGGAAGGTCACCACCCGATATTCAAGGTGAAGTCGGTGTGCTCGCTCTCGGGCATCTCTATCGAGAAGCCCTACCGAGCCAACCTGATAGGCCAGTGTCATCGCTGCCAACTGTACGGTCACTCGCAGACCAACTGTTATGCGACCCCTAGATGCGTCAAGTGTCTAGGTGAGCATGGCACCGCCGACTGCTCTCGCCCTAAAGATAGGGAGCTATGTGCAGAGCCGCCGAGCTGCGTCCTCTGCGGCCAATCCGGTCACCCGGCAAATTACCGGGGCTGCCCGAAAGCGCCAAAGTCATCCTCTCCGAAACTCGCGAAACGCGCGAGTGACCGCCAGCACAGGGAAAGCCCCTGGGGGAGGCTTCCCTCCGCGCAAATGCCGGAACGGCTTAGCCCTCAAAGGCCCTCTCCCTGGGCAAACCTTACGCACCTTAAAGCTCCCGCAGCTTCGGTGCCCTCCAAACCCGCTCAACCCGCTGAAGTTCCAGCGCTGATGGCTACCGCCATCCCAGCGCCTGCGGCAACCACCGCGGCCCCTACGGCTCCACCGGTTGCACCGCAAAGAGCCCCGGGCCGCGACAGCGCCCAAATCATAATCAGTACATACGCGGCCCTCTATTCCTCCGCCGCGGAAAAAATGGCCGACGAAATCGTTGCTGCAAACGGCAACCCTCGTCGTCTTTTAGAAATCCTTAACGCGTATCCCGAGATCGCGTTAGTCCTGAAAACCTTAAAATTCTAATTTCCAATGGATAACACAAGGTTAAATTCCACCAAACCCCGATCCCTCAAACTAGGATTTTTCAACGCTAATGGCGTATCCGGTCAACGCGATGAGATCGCCGCTTTCCTCCGCGACCACCAGCTCGACATCCTCCTCATACAGGAAACCTTCTTAAAGCCGCATCACCGCAACCCGAACATTGCCAACTACAAACTAGTTCGCAATGACAGGTCTCGATGTCACAAGGGTGGCACACTCATATACTTTAGGAAATCTTTGTATTGTATCCCTATTGACCCACCTCCTCTCTTCTCCCATCTGGAGACCTCTATCTGTCGGCTCGGCATGACCGGCCACCAACCGATCACCATCATCTCCGCTTATATCCCACCCGACAATGGTCCGGAGGATCCCATCTCGCTCCAAAAGGACTTCACTGCCCTCTTCGGTATGAGTGACTCCGTCATCTTGGCGGGGGATCTTAATGCCAAGCACCCGGCGTGGAATAGTAGCACAACCTCAACCAGAGGTAGGTTAGTTTTCAAGTTAGGCGAATCCCTTAACTTTGACGTCATCGCTCCAATGAGCCCGACACACTTTCCAGGTAATCCTAATCACCTTCCCGATGTTCTCGATGTAGCGCTGCTCAAGAATGTGAACCTCCGTTTGCAATCGATTGAGACGTTCCACGAGCTAAATTCTGACCACCGCCCTGTAGTCATGCATTTTGCACCCTACTCGGGCCCGTTCGACCCCAACCGCCCCCCTCAGACCCAGACGATAACCGACTGGAGGAAAGTAAGCGAAAGACTGAAATCCACCACGTCGCCTCACTTAGACACCATCCCCGATCACTTAGTGTCAGTCGCCGACACGACGGCCGCAATCGACTCGTTTACAGAGCACGTACAATCCGTATTGACGGATTGTTCACGGGAAGTTCCGGTGATGGAAGACCATCGCTGGAAACTACCTACTGACGTACGTGACCTGATAACCGAGAAGAACGCGGCCATCCGTGCCTACGACTCCTTCCCTTGTGACGCGAACAAAGCCCACATGCGCCATTTACAGCGTGCTGTAAAGAAACGCATAGGGGAGGTTCGCTCTGAGGGCTGGAACAAGATGCTCAGCGAACTCGAGCCCACTCATCAAGCCTTCTGGCAATTACAGAGGAAATTGCGTTCCTCAGAAGAGGTCTCTATGCCTCCTCTCATCCGCCCCGACAATAGTGTCGCTTTCGACAGTCCCGATAAGGCTGAATGTCTTGCCGACAGCCTAGAGTCCCAATGTTCTCCCAGCTCCCAACCAGTAGACCAAGCTCACCTGAACAAGGTCGACGCTGAAGTCGAACGAAGAGCCTCCCTCCCTCCCGTCGAAGACCCTGATGATCCTCTGCCTCCCGTCACTCCAGACGAAGTGCACGACATCATTAAAGGGCTCCACGCTCGTAAGGCCCCCGGTTCGGATGGTATCACCAATAAGGTATACAAACTCCTTCCTGCCCCGCTTATAATGCTTATGACCGCCATCTTCAATGGCGCCTTGAGCAACAACATCTTCCCACAAGCATGGAAAGAAGCCACCGTCATCGGTATCCCAAAGCCAGGCAAGCCAAAGTCTGAGCCCTCCAGCTACCGCCCTATTAGCTTACTCAATGTCCTCGGCAAAATCTACGAGAGGCTTATTTATAAGCGTCTCAAAGACTACGCCGAAGCAAAGAGCCTCATACCCAACGAGCAGTTTGGATTCCGTAGCCAACACTCGGGCACCCAACAGGTCCACCGTATCGTAGAGCACTTATGCGCTGGTCTGCAGCGTAACGCGACGACGGGTGTGCTATTCTTCGACATAGCGAAAGCCTTCGACAAAGTCTGGCACAACGGCTTGATATACAAGCTCTACCAACTAGGAGTGCCAGATCGTCTCGTGCTCATCTTACGAGACTTTTTGTCGAACCGGACCTTTCGCTATCGCGTCGAGGGAGCACTCTCGTCCCCTCATCCTATTCGCGCCGGTGTCCCTCAGGGTTCCGTACTATCTCCTCTCGCCTTCACGCTGTTCACTAGCGATATCCCAAAAAGTAAAAAGGCTCAGTTGGCTCTCTTCGCCGACGACACTGCCGTTTACTATACTGGTCACTGTCCCAACGCTATAGCTCGTACTCTCCAAACCTCCGCAAACGTCTTAGGCGCTTGGTTCCGGAAATGGAGAATCGAGGTCAACCCCGATAAGAGTCAGGCGGTTCTCTTCTCGAGACGTCGTCGACTCCCTCCCCCACTTCCCAGCCCGATCACTATGTACGGCAAGCCAATCCCTTGGGAGAAGCAAGCCAAATACCTAGGCGTGATCCTCGATGAGAACCTTACCTTTAAGGCTCATATTAAGGCGGTTCGCGCGCGCGTCTCCTTCGCTCTTAGCAGGCTGCAATTCGTACTGACAGCCCGTAGTAAACTGTCCCTTAAATGCAAGCTCCGCATCTATACCGCAGTCATCCGTCCCATCATGACCTATGCCTGCGTTGTATTTGCGCACGCTCACCCACGTCATCTCCATAAGATGCAGACCCTCCAAAACCGTTTCCTCAGAAGGGTCACGGGTGCCCCCTTCTATGTCCGTAATATCGATCTTCACGTCGACCTCAAAATGCCAACCATAAAACAGTTCATGAAACGCTTATCAAAGCGTTTCTTCGACTGCGGCATCAAACATTCTAACCCCCTGATTACAGCGGCCGCCCGCTACACTCCCTCTCGCATTAGCAGTATTCGCCGACCAAGGCATACTTTAATCGACCCCGACGACGCCACTACCCTCCTCCAGGAGAGTAGTAAGGCCACTAGCACGCTACATAAGCCCAAAACCCGATCGCCGTCCTACCGCCCTCGCCGCCGAGGCCCGCCGCGACGCCCAAATCGACGCCCCTCCCGACCCTTGCTCGAGCCAGCCCGCGCCGCTGAGCCTGTAGCTTTAAATTCGTCCATAAATAATACCAATCCTGATCCAGCTAGTCATTTGCTGCCCTCTTCCAGCGACGCCCTAAGCCGAGGTTCGTACCCCACAGGGGGTGCCCTTAGCGTTGTCGCTTAGTTTTAGTTAGTATATAAGTTTAAGTCCTGGCTGGAGGCCTTAATTTATTAGGGAATCCACAGGCAAGTCCGCTTAAGCAGACGACAACCGCTTAGGTTGACCTGCGAGATGCCAAACAAACAAACAAACAAACAAACTGAGAGATAATTATAATTTGGACTTATTCACTCACTCTTAACTTTGATGTCAACTGTTAATCTGGGGTGATCTGGGTCAGTTTTTTCCAAATTAATCTGGGTTTTCACGGGTTTTATTCTTCACTATTTTAGTATTTCGAATATTTTTTCTTTCTGAAGAATTGGTACAGCTTTCTATGACAGTATATTGCTGCTGACTGCTGAGGGGCTCGTGCCAAATTGATGACACTACAATTTAGATTTCGATTCTATTATTTTTCAATTATTATTTTTTGACAATTTTAATTTGACTGACGAGTTTATTTTAATAAAAAATATTTTCAACGTTTACATGCCTTTTTTTTAGGTAGATAGTACAGGGATCATAAAGTTTGAAAACATCAAATAAACTATTATGATTATATTAGAATTGGTTGGGCATCGATGTTTATTAAACCGTGTGGGTACAGTAACGAAAATGACTGAGCCATCATTTCATAATAATATTATCGTTCACTAAGAAACCTGCTTATTAATCTCAAAGTAGGTATCTGAGAAACCTGAATAACAGTGTCTTAACATTGACATTTCTGATTAAGTTCGGTTCATGTCCAAGAACCGTTGCATCCGGCCACTGTGTTTTGTTTCATTTCAAGTGAAAATAGGGTTCCTTTTGAATACTGGTAAACTAATCAGACCAACGTGCAAAAAGTGGATGCATATACATTATGTCCTGCAGTGAATCGCCAACATTTTACTGCAGAGTATCAAGAGAGACTGTACTGCTTGTGTGTGAATCATTATTGCAAGCTTTCCACATAGGTTTGAGCAGAGATTCTCAATAGTTTAGGGCAGTGTTAGATTTAGTGTGTAGATTTAATTTACTAACATAGTCGTTAAGAAATATTGTTCCGAACATATTACGTCTAACTTGCATGTTCATAAACTATAAAAAATATATAAAATCGCATACGACTTTAAAGTAGTGAAAGTGGTGTCAAAGGTTATTTCTTCATAATAAAGTTAATTTAACCCATAAATAAGAATATTTTAATAAATCATAGTTATTGGCTAATAACCTAACAAATTTTCGTTTATTCAAACCTACTGAAATTGACTTTTATTAACTTAATTACTAGACAAATTAATGGCAGCTAACTTTTAATTAGCTAATTATCACCAAAAACTAAAACAACCACTCTCTAGTGGTCACAAAATAATGTGAATGCTAACAGAAGCTGCCTTTACCAAGCAACACTTTTTTTTTTTTTTTTGGAAATTATGAAAAGAAGGGAGTGGTTTTAATGGCATCGTGTTTTCTAATAACAAAGTCATGTCCTTATATGTGATGATTGTTTAAAATCAACCGCATAATCTGCAATTATTTTAAGGGAGTTGGGCTACCATTTAATAGGCTTGTTAATAGTAAGAAAATTACATAGGAATTTTATTTGGTGTAGGTTACTAAGTTTGTCTGCAGACAACACCGTTAAAAAAAAAGGCCGACACTTGATCTGCCATGACATCACGCCACGTTTTGACAGCAAAAAAATCATTACGGTCATAAATGAAAAAATTGTATTTTTAATGTTATTATTTCGCTGAAATATTCATACTAGCTGTTACCCGAGACTTCGTCTGTGATTCAAAATGAAAAGTAACCTATGTTCTTACCCAGGTCATGTTCTATCTGTGTGCAAAATTTCATCCAAATCCGTTTAGCCGTTTTAGCATGAAATACAAACTAACAAACAAAAAAACTCACTTTCGCATTTATAACATTAAAGCTAAGCTTTTGAGGAAAATAAACCTCAAGGAACATTACTAATTGGTTTCTCAAAAACTGTCAACTTGCTCTATTAATTCAACTTAAATATTTGTCTACAGAACCCAATACTGAAGATCTTGTTGTCATCCTTGACTCTTATAACTTGACAATAGTCAATTGTCAACCGCGTGCTAAGCGAAGCGTATAAGACACAAAAATGTAGATAAAAAACAAAAGAAAAAAGCAACGTTTGATAGACGCGATAATTCCCAGATAAAGTTTAGCTTTGTTAGTTCGCACGTTGATAATTAAAGGTGGTTGTTTTTTTTTTGCAATGAAAAAGTAACTTTTATTATAAGTACACCTAAGTAAAATAATTTGAAGAGCAACATTTACAAATGTTGTGAATAATTTCTATTTATTTATTTTATTTATTTATTCACAAAATCCACAGCCCTTAAATAATTTAACTTTAAATGAATAAACTAATCTTACAGCCAATTACGGATTTACAATTTATTACCTACACTTATCAAATGCACAGAAACAAACAGGATGACAGGCTAGCACCCTCCAAACATACCTAGGTGTGCAGTGTGGGTGGGTGTGCAGTGTGGGTGAGTGTGTAGGTGTGTGTGTGTGGTATTGAGTTGTAATGGTGTATGGATAACTTATTAAATACTATTTATAACTGTTAATCAATTCGTTGCACACAGAAGTTACTAAGAGTTTTCTGAACATACCTTTCTTGGTGCAAAATATGTCAAGATGAGAGAATTTCTTGTTAAAGTTTCTTAATAACCTACCAATCACAGAATTTTGAGCGTAGTTTGTACTACTATGTGGTACATCGCATCGAATAATTCTGAGATTATTCTGATGTTTTATTGGACGACCTATAAAATAGGTAGTGAACAGTTTCAAAATCTAATTATGTATTCAAAACTACAATCTATCTCTCCAATGGTTTACTTATTCGATTCTACATGCTATACAACAGAATTGGTATGATCAATACGTTCTAAAACTATATCAAATTCAGCATTTTTATCTGACTCTACATAGTATGACTAAGCGTGTCGGGGAAAGAAGACAACCTTCTGCGATTTACAGTGTTAGAAAGAGACGACAATTATTGAAAGCTCACAATCGCAGGACATAAGCGTAAAGTATAACTAATTTGCTGCTGTTTATTTTTGCCGTCGATTAAGTGTGCGTTGACCTTTAAATTTTGAAAAAAGATCAGTGTTTTGTCATTTTATTTGTGCCACTAATATGTTTTGCAGCAGTTACTCACTGATTACATTAATGTTAGTACGTAGACGTGTTAGTTAAATGCTAAATTGATGATCGCAGCATTTTATTATGTAAAGGCAATATTTTTCGAGAATATTGGGCAGGCCCATGATAAAATGGCATTATAGAATAGAATATTGTTGCTGCAGGACTTTCTCTCTCTTTCTCTCTCAATTTGATATTTATTAGTAATTTATTTACAAATAATTTGTTTCAATATTTTTTTTTTTTTTGGGAATGGCATCTCGCAGGTCAACCTATGAGGTTGTCGTCTGCTCAGACGGACTTGCCTGTGGTTGCCCTAATAAATTAAGGCCTCCAGCCAGGACTTAAACTTAAATACTAACTAAAAACTAAGCGACTACACGCTAAGGGCACCCCCTGTGGGGTACGAACCTCGGCTTAGGGCGTCGCTGGAAGAGGGCAGCAAGGGACTAGCTGGATCAGGATTTGAGTGATTTAGGGACGAATTGAAAGCTACAGGCTCAACGGAGCGGGCTGGCTCGAGCAAGGGTCGGGAGGGGTGTGGAATTGAACGTCGCGGCGGGCCTCGGCGGCGAGGACGGTAGGACGGCGATCGGGTTTTGGGCTTATGAAGCGTGCTGGTGGCCTTACTACTCTCCTGGAGGAGGGTAGTGGCGTCGTCGGGGGCGATTAAGGTATGCCTTGGTCGGCGAATACTACTAATACGGGAGGGAGTTTTTAACATTAAAAAAGTTATCTGCTTTTTAAGAGCTTGGTCCAAAATGGCAGTAGACTGGAAAAAGTGAAAAGAAAGACGGAAGGCTTTTGGCTAGCAATGGGATAATATGTTACCTTATTAGGCAGTTAGTTGATATTTAGAAAAACAGTGTGAGAGAGGGGGGCTTTGCTCTATAGTGGGACAATAAAGGCTCGTGCAGACGGGGGCGACACGCGACGCTAATCGCACGTGATACACTACAATGCTCCACGTGTCGAATGACGATAGACATGGGTAGTTCGCGAACGATTGAAGGAAATGAAGTACTTCTTTTCCCAAAATAAACTTATCACTCATTCAGTAGTCATTCAAATGTGTCTCTACTTCATTTAGTTCAGTATTTCTTTTCGTTCGCATCAACTGTGTGACGCGTAAGGCGACATCACCCTCACATGTAAACATTCGTACACATTCGTGTCACTTCGCCAGCAGGATAGATACGTTCGATCTTACGGACGAGCGACGGCGTCTATCTAAGGGTGGTAATAATAATCGCTCACAGCGCTTACATCAATAATAAAACACTACTAAATAAAAATAGTTTTCATATTTCTTGGTTGACAGTCCTAAAGCCTGTATAAAGTATGCAGGATAATCAAGATAAAAAAAAAACAAGTGAAGTGTCATTCGTCGTAACATAGCAATCGGGCTATGGACTACTCGGGCGGGACTAGTTCTGATTTGCTGAACTAAATGAAGTACTGAACTAAATGAGTGGACTACTTCGTTGAGCGAAAAGATATACTTCATTCATTTCTTTTCACTGACACATTTTGCGCATGTCTAAGTGACGAGCAGTGACTTTGCGTCACGCGCGATTCGCGTCACGTGTCGCGTCTGTTTGAAGGAGCTTTAACGGTCCAGTTTAATAGATAATGGTATGCCTATACTCAGTATCGAGCACTTAATTGCTGACCTGATAATATAAATACAATATTATTACTACTACATTAAGCACAAAAGTATCTTTCAAAAGTCATTCATTTGGAATATTTTGCAGTAGCCGATTCATTAATTAATGACTCAAAGTGAATGAATAATGACCGAATTTAAAATGACCACTATTCAATAATTTCCGATAAAACTTTATGTGAAGTGCTCCCACTTGGTATTACAACATTTTAAGTTGAACAGACAATACTTTTCCTCTAAAGCAATTTAAAATCGTGATTTATAATTTTAAAATATGGTTGAATGGTACATTTGCCTACATTAAAGCTTATCAGTAACACGTATTTTTAGAAAATGTAGAAGCTTTTATATGATTCATTTTGTAAGGGCACTGTCCAGTGACGGAGCTATGCGATGCGAAAAACAAAACGGAAAAGGTCGTGTCGGATCACGCACAAATAAGGGTTAAGGTTCCCACAAATAGGCGCGATGCCACAGCGCGACACAAAGGCACCGCGTATCGCGCGACGAGTGGTGCCGTTTTTTTTGGGACAATCTTGTCCCAAGAATATACTTAACTTTGTAGATAAAAAAAATATATCCCATACATCGACATACCTCACGGTTATTGTTCAACTGTTGTCTTCCCATTTTTTGTTTCTAGGACTGGCCTCTTTAATCACGATGTTTTCCTACACTGTTTTGAGAAACAAGACATACTAGTTATTTAAACAACTATTGTTATTAAATAAACGATTCCTATACAGTTAGAGCGATAACAGTACAGCTCTTAGGTTAAGTCGTTTCCCCCACAGTCTTGGCAATAAAAAATCCGTTAAAGTTAATTTAAACTAACGTTATCCTGTCTTTGCGGTAGGTGTGCCAACAGGGTCCCGGTGCCAAGCCTCATCGGTTGTGTCTAGCACTCAATTAATTACTGTTTAATCTGCAAGATATAATCTTGGAACTGTATTTTTTAAATCCTTTCCTGAATAAGGAAAAGAGTTATATTATATTTCATGTTCGGAAGGTTGGAAATAGGTACTATCAAAACAACCTCTTGTAAAACGTAAAGTGGTCTTGTTTACACGTATGAAAACAACAAAAAAATCAACATACATTCATACCTACTAACTAACGTCAAAATAATTGTTTTCGAGTTTTTTTCGGGATGACAATTTTCGGGAGTTATTTCGAAACTAGCTTCTTCCCGCGACTTAAGTCGCATATAAGTCGTTAGATACACAAAATTTATTTATTTATTAGCATTATGTACATTCAGTTACAGACTAGGCTAAAAACCTAAGAGTACACGACCCTGTTAGTGCGCAGCATGTATTATTACATTTAACTTATATCTATGTTAAATGCTTAAAAGTTAACCCACTAAACTCACACAACCCACTAGTTTTAGTTAGTATATAAGTTTAAGTCCTGGCTGGAGGCCTTAATTTATTAGGGAATCCACAGGCAAGTCCGCTTAAGCAGACGACAACCGCATAGGTTGACCTGCGAGATGCCAAACAAACAAACAAAAACCCACACAACCCACACCAACCTACTAAATATCAATATACTACTAATATATAATGGAATTGGTTGGAACCCGACTGGAAATTACGAAAGGAGGCCTATACCCGTCCAGGGATCCTTAATTTATTTATTTATTACCAAAAGAACTTAACGTTTATATCAAAATAGGAATAATAAAGGCTTTTTTTTACGAAAACAAACTCTTTCTAAAATAATATACAGGGTGGAAGGGACATCGACGCACAACCTGATACCATGGATTCAGTACATGATTCTGGACCCCCTGGAGTGGAATTTTTTCAACTGCATGAAACTATTATTTCTATCTAACCCAACGAGGTTTGGAAATTTAAAAAAAAAACATGAATTCTCGTATTCCACTTAAAACAGCAATGTAATTAAACCCGGAGAGGACTACTGATCAGCTGTTTTGCTAAAGTTTATTATCGAGGTCAACACCGGCCTAGTACCGTAAAACAAGAAAGAGGCAAGGAAGAGGGCAAGAAACTATTTTATTTAAATGTTAAAATCCTTTTTAAAGTTTCCTTTCGATTCACCCCTGCATCCCTATTCACCCCGTTTTACCCGGTACAATGCCTATTCGCTATCAAACGCGCAGACAAAGGACCACGGGGACTACCGATCTCGTAAACAAACTACGCCGACAGATATTAACGAATCTAACAGACGCGACGCGTCACTTGAGGCATTTTAATCGTCTAAAAAGTAATGTTCGATGGAACATTATTTTTAGTAAATGTACTACATTTATTTTAGTTATGTTTATTACGAGGGATACTTATTTTTCTAAATCTTATTTATTTAGTCACGTAATTTTTGCAATTCAACAATTTGTATTGTTTCTTATTAAAGTAAAAAAGGATAAACTTAGGATAAATTACATATATTTTCGTAATTATTTTGTGACCAAGTACAACAAAATATGAATGTACAGTCAATCATTTTATTTATATGTGTTGTGTGTAGGTAGTGTTGCCTACACTGGGTGGCAAATTCAAAGAAACGTCAGCAAAGTATATTTATTTTCCATGTCGTCGATTTAAATTTGCCAGTTTCTAGAGCTCCTAGATTTCGTCGATCGCAAAAGGATGTGATGTTCAATCATCAATTAAAATCATAAGTTTTGTTTTGTGTGAAAGTGTGTGTGTGTGTGTAATAAACAAATCTTTAGTGCCCTCGAATACGGGAATAATTATGCCCATGTGCAGCGAGACCATGATGAAACTCTGCGCCGCGCTCGAGCGATTTGGAGGCAGATACTTCGAACCCTATTTCATTAGGAATGAGCGAGTATAAGGTGAGTTCATTCATTTAAGTAATGTTCAATTAATGAACTAAATCGATACGTACTTTTCAAGCACATTTTTTTTTAAACAAAAAGGTGCTTGATAAGTACGTACCATCATTGGCATCGCTATTTTTAAGGGAATAAAGTTATTGTTAGTTTTTTTATTCACAAAGGTTAGTTATTGAATACCTATTATCTTTAATAAAGACTAATTTAATATGATTTTTATGTGGTATCTAACAATGTGGTCGGTAGGTGATATTTTGTGGGTACTACTATCGCAAAAGTCCGGCGAGATGACGGGCGGCACAGACTTGTGTGTGTGTACGAATAGGTAGTCAGGTAGCTCGCGCGCGCCAACTTTTACCGCGGAGCGTTGTGATCGCGTTGTTTGCAATACATTGCGCGCTAATTTACGAGTTGAATGACTATCGTAATTTTATTAATGACATTGGGTGTAACCTTCTCACGACGTTTGCGCGTCGATATTCCTTCCACCCTGTATTTATTTTTAAATGATTAAGGTCATTTAAAATATATCATATTATTATTATAAAATAAAATTATTTTATACATTAAAATAACAGCCACACATTTTTATTAGACTCCCTCGTCCACCGCGTCGCATCACATCAGTAAGAATGATTTTTTCAAATCCGATCGGTAGTTTCAGAATTATCGCGTTTAAACAAAATAAAAAATCTTTAACTTTATTATATCAGTTTAGAGACAGATGATACATTCGCTAAAGTGTATGTCTATGGAAAAGTAAAAATTAAACGCAGTAGGTCTGCTGTATTTCCTCATCAGTCATTTAGTTTTCAAATCTTTCGCTTCGTTCATAGTGTAGGGACACCTTTTTAACACAATGCATTCCACCAACAATTAGTCATCTAAAAGTATGTTAAATATTTATTTTTAAACCGTATTGCTACATTTTAACTACAAATAGTTCTAAATAAGGTGACTTTAAGTTGTACTGATAGTAATATAAAGAATTAAGATAGGACACATTCTTTTGTTAGTCACTCATGCAGTATATAAGTTAATTCGATGACGTAAATGTTAGGAATGGCTGTCAGGTCATCTACCTACCAGTAGTGTAATAAAATGAATGTGTTATAATGTTCCTTAAAAATGCATAGTCCAGCAAAGTAGGGACATTGATAAAAAAAAATGGAATATTGTAAAAATCCAAAATGACATTTATAATTAATTTTGACAGTAACGATTACCTAATTTTAATAATACTAGTTAATTTATTAGACTGTTTGTAAATAACAAACCTAAAATTTTAATGATTGTACTTAGATAAATAAGAATGACATCTGATTATTTGTACACCATACCCTAAATTATGTTGTGGGAGAATGTAACTTAAAAAAATATTTACACCATATTATGTATATCAACATTCTGACAAATACATAAATTCTAATTCTAATAACTTGTTAAATACGGATCCCTAATGCATATCTCCGACGCTGCAATTCCTTCAATTTACGCCGAGTGCATAAAAACTGCATCGATGACATCCGTCCAGCCACGAGCCGCCGACGCAGCGAAATTCGACATTAGCAATTAGTTATTTTTGATACATATTTTTGTCATTCCATATTCTAGCATCGAATAGGTTTCACCAATTTAATTGTAGTAATTTCCTTTAAAATAAATTAGTTTTAAAATAACTTTGGTTTTTTTTCGATCCTCCGTCTGCAGTTTACATAATTGGCGCAGTCGGTAGGATACTCGCGGGCCGGTTCGCGAATCGCGTTAGAATCACTTCACATCGATAATCACGATCGCGAGTCACCCGGGTGGCTATCAAGTCACGGTACGAGTATCCTGAATCTACAGTAAAGCTGCGGAGCCGGGTGGAGAATCCAGACTTCGATTCACGGAGAAGAACCAGAGATGAAATATATGTGAGTACACCAGAATCTTTCTCGTGTTGCTTCCCATCTATCCCTAGTTACTTTTATGTCCAAGATTTTCCATCGCGAGAAATCTTATACCCGGGAACCTGCATCGCGACAGGCGCGCCGACACATAGTAGATATTAATAGAGACTTAGACAGTGAATTACATTTTAACTTAAGTAGTTTGTTTGAACCTAAAATGCCGTACGATCCCGACGTAATCTTTAAGGCCTTACGCCTTGTGCCCGATTTCGACGGAAACCCCAACGTATTGACCAGGTTTATTAACATCTGTGACCGGATAGTATCTCAATATGCAAGCCCCGAGCTAGGAAGTGAGCTAGGAAATCTGTGTCTCTTAAATGGCATTCTAAACAAGATCACAGGGCCTGCCGCATCTACTATCAACTCGAACGGCATTCCCGAAACTTGGGCAGGTATTAGATCAGCTCTAATTAATAACTTTTCGGACCAGAGAGACGAAACGGCTTTGTACAATGACCTCTCGTTGGCTACGCAAGGTAATCGAACCCCTCAGGAATTCTACGATCAGTGCCAAACCTTGTTTAGTACTATAATGACATTTGTGACGTTACACGAGACCTTACAGACGACTATTGAGGCTAAACGGACGCTTTATAAGAAAGTTACCATGCAGGCTTTTGTACGTGGACTAAAAGAACCCTTAGGCTCACGTATACGATGCATGCGGCCAGAAACTATAGAGAAAGCTCTGGAGTTCGTGCAGGAAGAATTAAATATTATATACCTGCAGCAACGTCATGATGTTTCAAAGACTCAAACTGCTCAGAGCGCACCTAAAATGTATAAACCTCCTCTTATGCCTGCTTTGCCGTTTAACCCATTAAATATTCCGCGACCCCCAGTACCTAACTGGCCTACTCCCGTAGGACAGCGTGGATATCAACCTCAGCCTCAGGCCTTCAAGTTCAACATGCCAGGCAACCAATATCAAAATCGTATGCCTACTCGAACACAACAAATGTTCCGTGCACCATTACCAAACTATCACCCTCAAAGTAACGTTTTTAAATTTCCATCCAGGAATAATCCACCACAAAATTCGGGTCCGAAACCCATGAGCGGCGTTCAACATTTCAGTCCGAAACCATTACCCATGACGCACGATTGGCAAAGAAACGGGAACCCATCACCGAATAATTATTTTAAGACGCGCGAGTTAAATCTTAATGAACTCGCTTTGCCTGATAGTTCCTATTATTCTGCTGACTACTACTATGAACCAGGATATGATTACTACACAGACTGGAATGGCTCTTACAATTGTTATGACTATGACTATAACACTAATACGACTGACTGTAATGCGACTTGTGATAATCAGGTAACAGGAGAAACAGAGCCACAACCAGGCCCTAGCCGTGCTAACCAGAATCAGGATTTTCAGTCGGACCAGACATCCATAGAGCAAAAATAGACCTCAATTTACAGACTCAAAGACAGTTACCTTACATAGAAATTTCTAGCCCTCCTTTAAAATTTTTAATTGACACTGGCGCTAACCAGTCCTTTATTAGCCCCGAGGCTGTACAAAAGTTTTTTCATGATTATCCCCTCAACTATGACCCTTTCGAAGTTACAAATGTTCACGGTGTCAGTAAAAATGATAACTCCATAACTCTACCGTGTTTTAATGAATTCAACGAGGCCGATAGTATAAAATTATTCGTATACCGTTTTCACAATTACTTTGATGGCCTTATAGGATTAGACTTATTATCCAAATGGGAGGCTAAAATAGACTTAAAAGATTTTCAATTAGTAACGCGAACTGCTACAAATCCAATTAAAGTATATAATTCACGCAACATCAACTTGTATGAGCATATTATCCCTGCCAAAAGTACTAAATTAGTAAGACTACCTATTAATGCCCCGGATGGCGATGTTTTAGTAAGCGAACAAGTTTTTTGTAATTGTATTATCCATGAGTGCCTTACCACTGTAGCTAATAGTCGTGGATATGTGGAGTTAGAGAATCCAACTCCCAATGACGTAATTTTTTCATTAGATCAGCCAACTTGTGCAGAACTGTTCAATGCTGAGTGCATGCAAGTAAAACAATCGAATCGCGTAGATGACGTATTATCGCGTTTGCGCACGGACCACCTTAATGAAGAGGAAAAAGCTAATCTTTTAACACTTTGCTCTCGCTATGCGGATGTATTTTACATTGACGGGGAACCATTGACTTTCACTAACAAAATAAAACATCGCATAAGAACAACAGATGAAATTCCCGCATATACTAAAAGCTATCGATACCCTTACGTCCATCGGGATGAGGTTAGGGACCAAATTTCAAAAATGCTACAGCAAGGTATAATAAGACCTTCCGATTCTGCATGGAGCTCGCCCATTTGGGTCGTGCCAAAAAAAATTGACGCTTCCGGAAAACAGAAATGGCGTCTCGTAGTTGATTTTCGCAAGTTGAACGAAAAAACCATTGACGACAAATACCCCATACCTAATATCAGTGACGTCCTTGACAAATTAGGAAAGTGCCAATACTTTACGACTTTAGATTTGGCAAGTGGCTTCTACCAAGTGGAGATGGACCCTCAGGACATATCAAAGACCGCATTTAATGTGGAACACGGGCATTTTGAATTCCTTCGAATGCCCATGGGACTAAAAAATTCACCGTCCACCTTTCAACGAGTTATGGACAATGTTCTAAGAGGCCTTCAAAATAGCATATGCCTCGTATATCTCGACGATATCATCGTCTATAGTACCTCTCTTCAAGAACACATGGATAATTTGGAAAAAGTTTTCCAAAGACTTAGGGAGTCCAACTTTAAAATCCAGATGGACAAGTCCGAATTTTTGAAGCTCGAAACTGCCTATCTGGGTCACATTATTAGTAGAGACGGCATAAAGCCGAACCCCGACAAAATTTCCGCAGTCCAAAAATATCCAATCCCAAAGACCCCGAAGGAAATCAAACAATTTTTAGGCCTTCTAGGTTATTACCGGAAATTTATCCCCGATTTTGCTCGCATCACCAAACCTCTTACCCTTTGCCTAAAGAAAGGTAGTAAAATCACTCTTAGCCCTGAATATGTCAACGCCTTTGAAACTTGTAAGACCTTATTAACTAATGACCCTATCCTGCAATACCCAGACTTCAAAAAGGAATTTAATCTCACGACGGACGCTTCAAATGTCGCTATTGGAGCAGTGTTGTCTCAGGGACCAATAGGTTCTGACAAACCCGTCTGCTATGCATCTCGCACACTTAATGAAAGTGAGCTAAATTATAGTACCATCGAGAAAGAGTTACTTGCCATAGTCTGGGCAACAAAGTACTTTAGACCTTATCTTTTTGGTAGGAAGTTTAAGGTACTGACTGACCACAAACCATTACAATGGATGGTGAACTTGAGAGAACCCAACTCACGACTGACCAGATGGCGACTAAGACTTAGCGAATATGACTTTACCGTAGTGTACAAGAAAGGCAAATTTAACACCAATGCTGATGCTCTCTCCCGTGTAGAAATTTATAATGAGGAGACAGATGAGATCAACTCACTGATCGAAAGTATTAAGGATCTAAGGTCAATAATTAACAACCCATCTGAGGCACCACCGCCACCGACAAACTCCTCTACGGACACCGTACATACCAGTAATGAACATCCTATATTAGAAATCCCCATTACAGATGAACCTCTCAATAAATTTCATCGACAGATTCGTTTTACCATAGTTGGCGACATAAAACGCCGTCCGACAGTAACTAAACCTTTTGAAAACCATACACGAATTGAAGTCCAAATCTCACAATCTAACCTAGAGTGCGACATTATCAATGCTATCAAAGAGTATGTCAACCCTAAGGTTAAAACGGCCATATTAATAAATCCACCGTTAGCCATGTATTCAATAGTACCAATTGTACAAGACAAATTTAGAAGTTCTTCATTTAACCTAGTATTAGCTAAAACGGAACTCGAGAATGTTAAAGAATACCTCCGACAACAAGACATTATCCGACACTATCATGACGGTAAGACGAACCACCGTGGGATAAATGAATGTAATTTAGCCCTCTCACGAAAATATTACTGGCCAAAGATGAAAGATCAAATCACCAAATTTATTAATGAGTGTACCATTTGCGGTCAAGCTAAATACGACAGAAATCCAATTAGACCTCAATTCAACATAGTGCCCCCAGCTACAAAACCACTTGAAATCATTCACATGGACCTCTTTACGGTTCAGAACGAAAAATACGTGACTTTCATTGACGTTTTCACGAAATATGGGCAAGCGTATCATTTGCGCGACGGTACCGCTATCAGTATCATACAAGCATTGCTACGTTTTTGTACTCATCATGGACTACCCATGACTATTATCACTGATAATGGCACCGAATTTACAAATCAGCTTTTCTCCGAATTTATACGTCTTCATAAGATAACTCACCACAAAATTCTACCTCATAGTCCAAATGACAATGGTAACATCGAACGATTTCATTCAACGTTATTGGAGCACATTAGAATTCTTAGACTGCAAAATAAAGACGAACCAATAGTCAATCTCATGCAATACGCCATCATAGCATATAATAGTTCTATCCATAGCTTCACTAAGTGTAGACCCTTTGACCTATTGACTGGACATTTTGACCCCAGGGACCCAATCGATATAGACCTGACAGAGCACATCTTGCAACAATATGCACAGAATCATAGACAACAGATGAAAAAGGTTTATGAAATCATTAACGAATCATCTCTTGCAAACCGTACAGCTTTAATTAATAACAGGAACAAAACCCGCGAGCCCGAGATAGAATATGCCCCACAGCAACAAGTTTTTATTAAAAACCCTTTTGCTAGTCGCCAGAAAGCGGCACCGCGTTACACGCAAGATACAGTACTCGCCGATTTGCCTATACACATATACACTTCAAAAAAACGTGGCCCTATAGCCAAATCGCGGCTGAAACGAGTTCCTAAAGCGAGCCAATTGTTACAGGATCCTGCTGCTACTGACAATCCATGCGACACACCCTCAAGAGATAAGACTTGAGACTTTAGCCGATGGACCAGGACTATTACCGTACAGATTAGGACTGACTAGACTAACCACACATTACCACTCATTCATACAGTATATACAACTAACTGACATTGAAGATAAAATAAACTCCGTACAGTTGCAACTTAAGACTTTTAGAACTAGACTTAATAACGAGACTTACATGCTTTACGAATATCAGATTGAATATCTTACTCACAAACTTAGTAAGGTACTACAACAAGTAAAATCTTTGGAACCTGTTAGAGCCAAAAGAGGTCTTGTAGATAGCCTTGGGTCAGTAGTAAAAAGTGTAACTGGCAATTTAGATTATATAGATGCCTTAAAATATGACGAGGCCATTAAAACTTTACAAAATAATGAAAATAAAATAGTCTCAGAATTCAATAACCACATCAGTCTCAGTAAAGAATGGATGTCCCAGCACAGCACTATCTTAGACCAAATAACAAAAAATCAGGAAAAAATTAATGCAACATTAGAACTACTCCTTGAGAAAAATGCTTATACCGATTATAGTTTAATAAAGTTTGCAAAGTTTGCCCAAATTTTAGGAATCATAACCAATAATGTAGAAGATTTAATGTTTGAAATTATCAGGTTAGAAAATATAATGGCTTTTATACGCGCGTCTAGCACCCACCATTCTATGATCGATATAGAAGTGTTAAGGTCTATGATAGATAGGTTAAAATCGATATACAATCAAGATCAAATCTTAAACTTAGAGTTACGAGAGTATTATAATCTAATAAAACCAGGTTCCTATTTTATTGAGAAAAAAATAGTTATAGTATACAGTTTCCCCATAGTCTCTAAAGACACCTACGATCTATACAAGCTATCCATTGTACCTAATAAGAAACAACTCGCCCTAATTCCTCCCACTCCCTACATAGCAACAAACGAGAAATCATTCGTGTACATGGAGGCTGAATGCCCGAAGTACAGCAGCATCCATCTCTGTGAAAAGAAGACAAGTCATCAGATCCGGACAAAGCCTGATTGTATCCAAGAGCTCATCATCAACCAAGGTCTAGAAGACAACTGCCAATTCACCAAGATTTCACTCTCCAAAGAAGCAGTAGAACAACTGGATGACCAACACTACGTTCTTTCATTGCCCCAGCCGACCAAAGTACAAGTAGCCTGCGGCAGAAAAGACTTTAATATTTTACAAGGAAGTTACCTCGTCACCATCCCCATGGATTGCTACTTGCAAACAACGGAATTCACAATCATTAACGACAGCAACGAGATAAAAGGACAGCCACTAAAGTTATCAAAGATCCCTTATAACCAGATGAACCAAACGGTTGATTCCACCCCCATCATTGGCCTCAATTCAGTAAACCTGGAAGAACTTCACAGCATCCAGAACAAAGTATTAATGGAAAGCCCTATTCAGATCGACAAGACTGAGTCAGTTGTCTTATACCATACAACCATACCATTTTACATCATTGTTCTATGCGCAGCCATACTCATCATTACGGTAATAAGTCGCAAATATAAATATTGGAACCTCAGAACAGACGACAAGAAGCAGCATAACTATGAAGATGTGACCAGCGATACCAGGAAGCGAGATGGAGTCCCAGCAATATTTTCTCTCAACATGAGCAAATAGTTGCTGATCTGCGGGTGGAGGTGTTAAATACGGATCCCTAATGCATATCTCCGACGCTGCAATTCCTTCAATTTACGCCGAGTGCATAAAAACTGCATCGATGACATCCGTCCAGCCACGAGCCGCCGACGCAGCGAAATTCGACATTAGCAATTAGTTATTTTTGATACATATTTTTGTCATTCCATATTCTAGCATCGAATAGGTTTCACCAATTTAATTGTAGTAATTTCCTTTAAAATAAATTAGTTTTAAAATAACTTTGGTTTTTTTTCGATCCTCCGTCTGCAGTTTACATAATTAACTTCTCAACATTGTTTAAATATTTACAAAATATTAAGTTTTTTAACATAAGTCTTTATCACAACCGTTCTACAATTCTAAACACAAAAAACTGTACTAAATTCATATGGTATTTTTGTTTATGTTTCTGTCAACCAGCCTATTCAAAAATAGTTTTCATTTGTTGTTAAAGAAATCCATCGCAGTTTCACACACCCCGACAACGCGACGTTTGAATTTCGAAGTGATGTTCAAGCTAGCAATTTATCAGACGTTTCACTTGAGTGAATGATCATTTTAATTTCATTCCACGTTTCCACAAAACCGACAAAATAACATAGAAATGAACGTTAATATGCTCAATTCATTCATATTATTTGATTATTTGGAGTGAGAGTGAAATATGACGAATACCGAAACCGTTGGATCCATTCACATTTAAATTGATTTTTCAATTTTGATTCACACGTTTCACTTCGAATGAAATACTGCAAACGAAAGACATAAATGACCAAACAATGAAGCTTTACAGACTAACACTTTTGGTCAAAGAGGCTCTTGTTAGGTTATTCAATAAGTCAAAGTCAAAGGCTTGATTCAGAAAGCCGTCACAGTGCATAGTTCTATTGTTAGGAGGTTCCACTCTGTAGCTCCCTGAACGCCTGTAGCTTGAACCTTTGTAGTGTTACAGTCTAAAAAGTGCTTCGAAATTCAAACTGTCTGGGGCAGTGAATCCAATGTCAAAAGAAAGTGTTACTTTTTATTGTGTGCGGTCACTTAAGTGTTTTTCACAGTAAACTGTGCATAATAGCACGATTAGTGTTTTCATTTACCCATAATAAACCTTAAGTATAACTTGAAATAAGAATCTAGATGCACTGCCTCGTTGGTCTAGTGGTCGCGGTCATGGTTCCCAGGTTGGGAAAAGTTTTATATTCAATTTGTGGAGGGGGGAATGGCAAATCTTTGCGTTATGCTAGTGAACGAGTACTGCTTGTGGTGACAGGTCGTCTTTCTGACCATGGTTTTGATATTGTTATTAGTAATTAACTGTTTATTTATTTTACTTCGAAGGTCCTAGTCTATCATTTGTGACTTCATGGGACATCCATATGAACATAATGCAGCATTGCATATGTAAGCGGGCTAACCCTTAATGCCTGGAGGATTTCATTTAAGCATTGGGTTCTGTTTACGTTTGTATAATTTATTTCTGCTTGGGCGTGTCAGACTTTTACTGACTAAAACCCACCCGTGTTCCTTCAGCTGCCTGTGCCAGGGTCACGGTATCTCTTTTGGACAACCCGCGATGTGTCCTGTTGATGGCAATAGACTCGCCCCCTATTACGAGTACATCCTACTAATAATATTCTTTTCTAACGTGAAAGTTTGTGAACACGGATGGATAGAAGGATGTTTGATACTCTTTCACGTGAAAACCACTAAACGGCTTTGGATGAAATTTGGTACACAAATTCAAATTCAAATTAATTTATTTCGTGAACACAGGGTACATACATAAGGTGTTATAATACATTAGATCCGAGCTGTGTCCCGCCAAAAGGAATACAAAATATCAAAGATTCTATACAATATTCAAAATTACAAAATTATATAGTATGTCACATCATTAACAGATTGGATTTAACATAACATGTCTTATAATTAAAAATTGTCATTTAAATATTCGTCAACAGAATAATACACCTTGTTATTTAACAATGCGAATAGATTTCTTTTAAATTCGTTTATGTTACTACTTGAGATAACTTGTCCTGGTACCTTATTATATAGTTTTTGAGCCATTTTATAAAAGCTGTTGCTATGAAATTTCGTTTTTGTTGCTAACACCTGCAACTTTTTTAAGCGCCGTTTACTTTCTACAAATTCATATTGTGTTTTATAAAAATACAGGCTTCATAAATATATCACAGATAGTTTATAACCTGTATTAACACATAGAATACTTTTCATCCCAATATTCTCTCGGGATCGAGACCTATGCGGGTAAAACCGCGGGGAGCAGCTAGTGGGACATAAACATAACTGGCGAAATGTGGGTGTACATGGGTACACCTCTGAGCAACCTTTCTGAAAAATAAGTCGTGATGTATATGCTAATAATCTAGATAAAGATGTTAGATAATGATTATATCTTCAAATAAATAAAGCACCTTCTTACAAACCGACTCCTTAACTATTGAAAACTTCGAAGGACTTGCTGGCAAAACAGAACGTTTCCAATAGAAACGCTGCCTCTATTGAAAGCACTATAACCAATAACAAATTGTCAACTAACACACAACTTTACGAAAATACTTGCCGTAAAGGGTGGTTCATACAATAGATACTGTTTTTATTTATGTAGTAATCTCTTTTGTTGTTCATCCGAGAAAGGTGGGTACTGACATTACGGTCGTGACCAAACTGTCTTAAGAATGTGGTAGGGCGCAGTCAAGTACACTTTTTTTTCTGTGTGACTTCAGAGGGTCAAGACAAAGTAACACTCGTAACATTCGATTAGCGATGACGAAAGCCAAAAAATGTATGGGATTGACATAAGCTATCGTAATGTCACGTGATCACAGGTCATAGCGTAGTATTATGTAGTGAAGAGATAGCGAATGTAGAAATAGAATCGCTCAGAAGCTAACCAACCAAACACAATACCCGTGGCGGTCGGATGATCCTCCTTTTCTTTGGAGGATGATTGAACTTTACATCCTGTTCCTCATAACTCGATATAATAAGCCAGAATTGGAGAACGTACCTTGGTCCTTATGCTTAAGCCATTAGCGACGCCCTTGCTACCATAGTCTGCAGATCCCTGGTGCGCAGGGTTCGGGCTAGCTCCAACGGCATCCTGAGGGCATTCGCGCAGAGGTTCGATCCAGTCCTGAACCACTGCTGTATGGTTCACATACTGGCCAATCAAGTATGTTTGGGTTGTATGTTTAAGTGTACAAGTTTTTGTTTTTAAATATGTCTATGATATTTGTTGGTCGAAATAAACGTTTTCATTCATTCATTCATAAGACTATCGAGGCATTCGAGAAAAATTATCTTTATAACATATCCATGATCCCCTCAATAGAACAGCACCATAAAACCCTGTTTTAGTGTATACAAGGCACAAATGACCCAAAATCCGGTTAAGTGCAAAGTTTTGGCACGAAAGTTAACCAGTAAATAATATAGAAGAGTTTTGTTCGTTATATCGGCACTTATTCTTTCGTTAGTTTTTTTTTGTTTTGAGTGTTGTGACAATAGCAATTTTAGCAGTTTTTACGGACATGGAATTATAATTTGGGTTATGTCAGTGAAAGGGTGAATGTTATGATTATTATTTTGATGCCAATGTTTTGTTTCCCAGTGTCTGTGTGGATGCAGTTTATCAGATAAACTCAAATTGAAAGATTTTATATGTTTTATTTTTCTAGATGACAGTCATTTGTTTTTTTTGAGTTTAAACATGATGGTGTTTGAAAAACATGAATTTATTTATTTCCGTATTCTTTTCCTGATTTAAAAAGCATAGTTTTCATCAGAACGCCAGTTCACGTATTTAAAACCGTTCAAAATCTTGTATCAATCTTATCTCAGCGACGATGAATGACAAAAACGAAGATGTATTTTTGAAAGATTGAGACTGAGATTAGAATTTTTATGTTCTTTCAAATACGGGAATTACCCCCGATATAGTGGCGATTGACAGAAACAATTTTTGCTTGTAGTTAACACACTGACATATCGTTGATTTGGTTTTTCCGATAACCAAAAAAATACCAAATCAACGACCTGTAATGTTCCCTCTGCTGGGACACAGGCCTCCTCTCGGTAAGAGCGAGTGGGCCATAATCCACCACGCAAGCCGAGTGCGGGTTGATAGAGGTCACATGAATGTCTTCGAATTTTAGGCTCTAGGACATACCGGTTTTATCACGATGTTTTCCTTCACCGTTTTGAGAGCAGTGGTGATGAAATAATTTACACATAATGAAACGCTTACAACCCTATAGAACTTGTAAGTCGACAAACGATCAAATAAAAACGAAACGTGACATTTTTGGAAAGTCTTTTACTAAAGGTTATTACAACAGAAGCATTAAAACAACTTCAAAACACCATTTACTACCAAGACGACAGAATATCCGTTTTAATACTATCAAAACGTAACTACCTAATCTCGACCAAACTGAAGCACTCACTTACCGTTTCAATGGAACATGAAGCAAGATAAACAGAGACGCACCGCGATCCCATTAATCACAATTAATCACCTTATTATCACCGTAATATCACCGTAATGTCTTTGTATCACCGCTCAATGTTTACGGCGTGTATTGAATGTTAATTCATCACCATTGGTACGGTTTTATTATCGGGTTTATATGCGTTGAATTAAGGCACTGTAGTGTGATTATGATAGGGACCGTGCATACTTGAATCAAATTAAGTTAATTGTTATACAACGTTAGGTGGTCTTCTTCTTAAAGATGAAAACAAAAAATGTAGGTATGGAAAAAGGTAGATATTAGAAACACTTTGTTGTTGTGATCCGTGTGGCATCAAACACCCAAACCCCTTGATCTCAGCTGCCACCCGCTACACTCCCTCCCGCATTAGCAGTATTCGCCGACCAAGGCATACCTTAATCGCCCCCGACGACGCCACTACCCTCCTCCAGGAGAGTAGTAAGGCCACCAGCACTCTACGTAAGCCCAAAACCCGATCGCCGTCCTACCGCCCTCGCCGCCGAGGCCCGCCGCGACGTTCAATTCCACACCCCTCCCGACCCTTGCTCGAGCCAGCCCGCGCCGCTGAGCCTGTAGGTTTAAATTCGTCCCTAAATCACTCAAATCCTGATCCAGCTAGTCCCTTGCTGCCCTCTTCCAGCGACGCCCTAAGCCGAGGTTCGTACCCCACAGGGGGTGCCCTTAGCGTGTAGTCGCTTAGTTTTTAAGTTAGTACATAAGTTTAAGTCCTGGCTGGAGGCCTTAGTTTATTAGGGCAACCACAGGCAAGTCCGTTTAAGCAGACGACAACCTCATAGGTTGACCTGCGAGATGCCATACCGAAAAAAAAAATTGTGATCCGTATTTAGGTATTTATAAGAATAGAACAAACCCGTAGTTTTTTGAAATGGTAACTGGATTAGTCAATGGAGTTTCTTACCCATACTTCCCTGTACAAAACTACCTTTTGGAAGAGGAAAAGAGAAAAGATTCATCCTATAAATTTTAACGTTCAAAAGTGCCTTTTGAGCTGGTTGAAATTATAATTTAACTTTGAGGTACGCAAGTAATAATGATTTGTAACACCACAAAAAAATTATGGTAAATCAAATAAAAGTCCCTATTAATTAAATTGATTAGACTCCAACCCCGTCTTACTTCATTAGAAAAAAATCGTACATTAAGACAGTCAAAAATATTTTATGTTTGTTTCAACAGAAAAAAGTGTCCCAAAAGTTGCACTATCTCTTACTTAGAGATAGTTGAAAGTTTTATGACTTTTTTAAATCAGATAATGCTCGCTTATTCAACTGTGTTGTCACAGATAAGTAAGACTTTAGAAAAAAGTTTTATAAAGTTATTTCGTGAATTTAATTTTAAACGATTTGGACATCTATCGAAACTTTTTTCCGGGAAATCCTTATTTTTCTATAGAGATATTATGTTTTTTTTTGTAGGTCAGTGTAATAATAAATTTGACCAAATATAGAAAACACCACCCTCGATCTTGCGCACATCGACTAACACTACCCAGGAAAGTAGGAGGACGACGAATAAAAGATATAACGAACCTACAAAATAAACAAATCAGTACCCTTCTCCAAAGCAATAGTTTATAATTTTCGAAAACAAACTCCGCTAAACATTTCTGACAAAAGTATTTGCCCCAATTGATGCCCCAATGAGTCGAGGTGGCTAACTGCTGGAGGCATTTAGCGCTCTGCTTGTGGACCGGCCAAATGTGCATATGATGAGGCTGAGGGTGATGACCGGATATGCGCTTGCGCTGCATGCTGATGGTCAGGACAACCGTTCAAGCCGTGGTTGCTGGCTGCCTGGGTGACTTGTGGGAGTGATGATGATGACGTCACGCTGAAGTAGTTGCACGAAGGCTACGCTGACGTTCATGCTCGGGGTCACCAGTGAAGAGATATGAGGAACAGGGTGTAAAGTTCAGTCATACTCTTTAGAAACGGGCGGATCCTCCGACCAGATGGATGTCGTATCTGGTGGGCAACTGACCGACGTTTGATATCGGGAAGTTGTAAATATGCTAGCTGCGCGGTAAACTCTAATTGCGCGATGCAGGATCTGTGTGACGCGTTGTTCGAATGTCGCGGTGTAGATGCCGCCACATATTCAAATATACGTGAAACAGACTGATATACAGACTAAAATATCGGAATGGACCCAGAAGTCACTTCATGGAAGACATCGCTCAGATCTTTGCCAACCTAACGTCGATAAGTTAGCGTCGAACAAATGGCTCAGGCGCAGAGACTTATTCCCTGAGACCGAATGGTTCTTGACAGCAATTCAAGACCAAATTATTGAACCCCGTAACTACTAAAAGCACATCATGCGAGTACCTCTTTCAACAGACACTTGTAGGCGATGTCATAATTCTTCTGAAAATATTTCAACACTTTACTGGAGCATGCAAAGCATTAGTAAACACAGGTACGATCAGATACCACACATAATTCATCAATAACTTGTTAGAAATAAATAAATTACTACATCTCCAGTACCTTACTACAAATATACTCCAAAAACGGTTCTTGAAATCACAACACACAAGCTATACTTTGATCGAGCCGTCCTCACAGACAGAACAACACATTATAATAGACCAGACATAAGTTTACTGGATAAATTTACTAAAACCGCGCAATATATTAACATAGCAGTGTCTACCAAACACACACGACCTACAAAACACTAAAGCAAAAAAGCTGTCAAAATAGGAATATGTCGAATGTGGGCATTAGGTAGCGTTGCCATTATCCGGAAAATCATGCTGAACGACAATGATGCACAAATGTCACACGCATAAACATCATTCACAACTGTCTAAACATAATATCATCACGTCTTCTATTATCATCAACTAACTTAGGTTAGTTCTCTTAGGGGCACTTGGCTTTGGCCCGTGCTACCCTTAATAACCGGCATATCAGTGCCGAAATACAAAAATGTATGCTAACCAACCAACCAACCAATGTTGAATATTAGTTTACAATTAACTAATCTAATTATCACAATAACACAAAATAAAAATAAAACTCACGTTAAAAACAATAAAAAAATATTGTTTGATATACTTATTATCAACAAACAGAACAAAACCAATGCGAAAGCACCAGAGGTTATATTGCATGCAAAGACCCCCAGTGCCTTCGCATTGGTCTATCAATAAAATGCCCTCAGAATGCTGTTGTCACTCCCACAGCTCCTCTGCATCAGGGAGCTAGCTTTTTTGCGCAGGATTGCGAAATAATCGTCCTTACACCCTCAATAAACATGCCTGATACAAGTACACTACAAAACCGGAGCAGCCGCAATAGCACTCTGTAGGTAGGTATTTATTGAATTTTATTTATTAAAGTTTTTGTACACATTATAGAAAACTGTAATGGCAGACTAGTACTAAATACGAATATTTTCTGTTAGAAGTGACTAGAAAAAAATAATTTAGTGTAAATGCTTCTTAACAATAGCGTGACAAAAAATTCAGTATGTTGTTTCTTAATTATGCCCACTTCTTAATGCTATAAAGTAAAGTGCATCTGATTATGTTTAATTAAATTAATCTTTTGAAGCGGCCGTAATTCAATTAGGGACGTATTTATCGATTGTTAAACGATTATTTGAATGTTTCTAGGGGTTCGAATAATTGGAATAATTTGGTCTTTGTTTGGAATTAAAATCAGTACTTGGAAATGATTGGGTAATTTAATTATGAATCGAATTATTTTACTGATATGGATCCATTTCAATTTGGCTGTCTCGTTGGTCTAGTGTTCGCAAGAGCTACTGCTGAGCATGAAGTCCTGAGTTCGATTTCCAGGTCGGGCAAAGTATTTTTGGGTTTTTCGATCTAGAATTTCTTAGTAGCAGCCCGGAGTCTGGATTTGTGCCCGGTTGATGGCAAAAGGCTCGCCCCCTATTACATGGGACTTAAACCTATATGGCGAAATGTGGATGTAGTATAGGTACACCTCTGCCTAACCCTTCTTTGATTACAGGCGTGATGTTATGTCCAATTATTTTATTCGGTATTGTTTTTAGTAATTTTGTCTGCATGTACTAATTCTTTTAAACGTTGGTGAGTTTTCTTATTAACTGTTGAAAATCAAGACGCCAGGATACTGTTTTGAAGGAACCATAATAGAAGTATTTTGCAATAAAACAGAAAATATAATATGACAAACACAGTTTTGAAGACATCTATGAATGATCTTGACAGTGTTAGATCAGCTCGCTGTAAACGTATATTCCCGCGAATTCTTTCTATAATAAAAGGTCAAAGTTAATACAGAATTGAATACTACATATTTCATTTATGAATTCTTTCATACTAATAACAATATCAGACAGCTTCTTAAAATATTTATTTCGAAAAACCAAACTACATTTTGTTAGACCCTGGGATACACCCCAGAACCATTTAACGAGGTAGCAAAACAAAACTGTCGTGCGTAGATCTAGCTCCTAGATTTTTTTGTCGCATCATTGAGTCTTCTAGCTTTAGTTATGTGTGTTTCATTGAGCTCCTTAAGTTCTGTGTTGAGCTGCATGACTACTGGCAAATGCGTGCACTGACTGGACAGGTCTACTCATTCTATGTGGTTCTTTCCTCAAAATACCATTTAAGACACCAATCTTCATGGTCTTCACATGACACATTTCAGACACCAATCTACTTGGTCTTCACATGATATGATCAAACAAAACATTAATGACATCATCCGTCGTGTTCTTGTCACCGCTGGGGTGCCAGCTGTTTTAGAACACAATGGCTTGGCACTTGACGATGGGAAGAGGCCAGATGGAATGACCATAATGTCTTGGAAGTGGGTTAGGCCTTTAGTGTGGGATGAAACCTGTGTCGACACCCTCCCGCCATCCCATCTTCCTAGCACGGTGGGCTGTGCCGGGGCGGCTGCTGCATGAGCAGAAAACCTCAAACGGCGCAAGTATAACAACCTTATTGGGAGCTATATGTTTGAACCGTTTGGGGTTGAAACACTAGATCCTTGGGGTCGGAGTGCTCATCAGTTATTTCGGGACATCGACAAACGGTTGGTCGACACTTCTCGTGAACAGAGGGCTGGCCAATTTTTTGCCCAATGAATAAGCATTGCCATCCAACGTGACAATGCTGCCAGCCTTATGGGCACTTGTCCCGTTGACAGCGATGCGGACGTATTTTTTGATGCCCTATGAGCTCTTTCCCCCTTTTTTTGTATACATTTGTACATTACAAATATATTTTAGTGTTAGCTTGTATAGTGTAATTTAGATTTTGATTAATAAGTTTTAACTTCATTAAAATTAACATTTATAATTAATTTTAAGATATGTGATTTACAATTAGATTAACATATGTGATTTATTATAAATAAGCCTGAAATAATAAAACCGATTCTAAAGTTAGATTGTCTGGACTTTAAAAGAGACTGTGACTGTGTGTGTAGTCAGATAGGAAACGCCGATCTCATCTAGTTTTTAGAATGTGATTGACGTGTTAAAGTGTTTGTACAAACCTACTTACAGAAATAAAATCATTTATCATTTAAAATCAATTATCATTTATTCTAAGTTTATTAAATATCTAATCTTAACTATCCTAGCTTCCTAACTTATTTTATAAATGCGAATAGACCATGGCCTGGATAAGAAAATACGCTACTTTTCAACTATGGATCACAGACGTAATCGTGGGCAATAGCTAGACCATTATGAGTTTAAGTCACATACGGAACCAAAGTTTATGAGTGAAATGTTTTTATTACGCTGTTACCAATTTATTACGATAATATTTTTATGATAGCTCCATTGTTAGCTCAGGTATAATCCGACTTTTATGCTCCTAATGAAATTTATACTTGTTCGGAAATGAACTATAAAAATTGTATTAGTAGATTTTTTTTATGAACCTGCTATAGAGATTTGAGATTTATCCGGAAAAAATATGTACGTACCTCGTATTTTACGGTAAACAATTTAATGTTATAACTAGTGATATTAGTGTTATTAGTGCCTCGTTGGTCTAGTGGTCGCAATCGCTACTGCTGAACATGAGGTCCTGTGTTCGATTCTTAGGTCGGGCAACGTGTTATTGGGTTTTTCTATCTGAAATTTGTCAGTAGCAGCCCGAAGTCTGGATTTGTGCCCGGTAGATGGCAATAGGCTCGCCCCCTATTACATGGGACTTAAACATAACTGGCGAAATGTGGGTGTACTATAGGTACACCTCTGCCCAACCCTTCGGGGAAACAAGGCTTGATGTTATGGTTAGTAATTTATGTAGGCAATAGTGTCTGTGATGTAATTAATGTTATAAATTAATGAAATGTATTAATTAATGTTATAATTAGTGGTATTAGTGTTATTAGTGCCTCGTTGGTCTAGTGGTCGCAATCGCTAATGCTGAACATGAGGTCCTGGGTTCGATTCCCAGGTCGGGCAACGTGTTATTGGGTTATTCTATCTGAAATTTCTCAGTAGCAGCCCGAAGTCTGGATTTGTGCCCTGTAGATGGCAATAGGCTCACCCCCTATTACAGGGGAGTTAAACATAACTGGCGAAATGAGGGTGTACTATAGGTACACCTCTGCCCAACCCTTCGGGGAAACAGTGTTAGTGCTATTTCAATATTATTCTTAAGTAATTATTTTCTTTTATCTGTGACAATATGAAATTTAAATTGTACTGTGTTGCATTATCTGAAATAAAGGTTGATTTAATTTGATTTGAATAGGCATGTATGTAGCTTGTGCATAAAAAGCGGTCTACCATAAAACCATACCACCATTTGTACCTACTGGTTTATTTTTGTACCAGCAAAATATAGAGGTGGACTCAATTAAAAATCAGTCCAGGAATAGTTCAGCAATTGAAGTAGTTATGTTTTTCTTCTATTCTAAATTCATAGTAGCGCTTTTCTCATGTGGCGGCATCTACACCGCCACATGCGAACTAACGCATCAATCCTGCATCGCGCAATCAGAGTTTACCGCGCAGATAGCATATATACAACTTCCCGACAACAATCATCGGGCAGTTGCCCACCTTTACACCCTGTTCCTCATAACTCTAAATCTCATAACTTTAAATGACTTTTCTTTAATGAAGAGAAAGAAGGATAAGGTTGCATCCAAGAATGACCATGCAGGTCATTAATCTCTACAGTACTACCTAATACACACATATTTTTTTCTCATAACTCAGATTTAATTCTTTCCAGGCATAAATCGTTTTATCTCAAACATGGACAGTACAAGTACATACTAGATAGAAACTGAACGATATTGCCAGTTCCCATGGCAACCAGTATTCCAGTATTAAACAAGTATTATAATAAAACTTGATTAGGTACCTACTGTGACTATCGACATATACATGGTGTTCCGAGTATTCTTCTAATTACAAAATATATTTTGTCACCAAAATTAAAAAAAAAGTTGTGATAATACACATAAACTCGGAAATTTCTTCCCAATGGGAATAATTATAGTATATTGTTACCATTAAATAGACCTCCCTCTCACAGAGAGGAGTCCTGTATTGTGGGAACACAATAGGCTGATTATGCCGATGCTATGTACCTAAATTTACAAAATAATCTTACTGACTGTATGAAATCCTCACTGCTTTTAGGTTTAAGTAACGAGAAATGTTATGCTATATCTATCAATTCTAGGGATCATAAGGTCGCAGCTTTTGCATAACCTACCATGTAATATATTTGAATTAAAGCCTAAATAAATAATAATACTGTGTTATTACCTCAACATTCGCATAGCCACACCATTGGGGGCCTATAACACAGTGTTCCAGGCCGAATGCATGGGTATTTCTCTGGCTGCTTCGGCCATCATGGCCAGGGAAGTTAGGGACCACTCGATCCGGATACTCTAAGACAGCAGGGCTGTTTTGCAACCGCTTGACAGCCACACAGTTGAATCTGGGCTAATATACGAGTGTCACCGGCGGCGCCTTAATCAGGTGGGTAGCCTCAATAACATAACCATTCAATGGATCAACGGACACAGCGGTTCGCTGGGCAACGATGCAGCCGACGAACTTGCCAGAAGGGGGTCGAGTGAGGCACCAGTGGGACCTGAATCCATCTTGCCACTCCCTTTCGGGTACATACGCACTCTGGTAAGGAAACGCACCAGGGATCAACATTACAAACTATGGTCGGAACAAGGTGAGTGCAAACAGGCTAGGTAAGCACTCCCTGCTATTGACGGCCGCATTACGAAACAGGTTCTCCGACTAACCAAACAATAGCTGCGTATAGTTACGACAGCTTTAACTGGCCACGGGTCATTTAATAAATACCGCTTTGTCATAAGAGTCACAGAAAGTCCGCTGTGCAGGGCCTGCATTGAGGTGGACGAGACAGCAGCTTATGTGCTTCTACACTGCCCGGTGGTCGCCACATACAGGGCAAAGTACTTCGGTAACCCAGGTACCTTACACGAGGCTGTCAGTAACACCAAGGCGTTGCTGGCCTTCCTCGAGGAGCTGGGGTGGATCGAATGATCGATTTTCCCACCGTACGCAATAAACGCGTATTGTCGTGGAGTTGCGGTCACCAGCCCGTTTTACCTATTACCTAATAATTATAATAATTTATTTATTAAAAAATTAAAAGGCATAAAAATTATTATAGTTTTGCTTAAATGTAAATCATCAATCCATGAAGATTATTTATATTGGTTTTCTTCTTGTCCAGGATTTTGCAATTATATGGATCCATATAAACACGCTTGTACTGGGTGAGTATGCAAACGTTTACGTAAAACTAAATGAAAAATTGTACCTGCAACCACTACCGCAAATAAGTAGCAAATTGAAAATATCGCATTGGGGTAACAAATAAGGTTCAAAACAGCGATGCGTTTGGTGTTAGTTGAATCGAATGACCACCAAAATAACTTAGCTATAAGTTATTTTAGTCTAGTGGTCGCAAGAGTTACTGCTGAGCATGAGGTCTTTGTTTCGATTGCCAGGTTGGGCAAAGTGTTATAGGGTTCTTTCTATCTATAAATTCTCAGAAGCGGCCTGGTGTCTGGATTTGTGTCCGGTTGATGGCTCACCCCCTATTACATGGGACTTAAGCATGATTGGCGAAATGTGGTTGTACCAGAGGTGCACCTCTGCCTAACCCTTCTGGGATTACAGGCTACAGGCATTGTTACGTTAAAAATAAATGCACGGCTCAGTGGAATAATCCAAAATATAGTTTTTAAGTCTGTTTTAGGTTTTTTTTTCATGAAACAATTTTCTTTTTAATAAACATTTTTGAATAAGTTTTTTCTGGCTTGTTATAAATATGTACCAATACACCTAACTAACTGTGAGACAAAAACACTGGGTGCTTTACGATGTCCTACACTTGGGCAATACAATGTTATAATACATCATTATCATTTCAGAAAAATATTACGTCGAAAAAGTTGATCTAAATATTAACATCACCCTGTATATCAACGAGACCGATTCATTAAGTGGCGGGACACACCTGTCGCTCCCGACCAATGGGCCACCATCTCATAGACACCTCACAAATATTGGGCCAACCTTATCTGATACATCATATGAGGTTAAAAGAGACTTTGTCAAATTATTTCGGTAAAAAACCGGTTTTTATAATAATCGGTGTTCCGTTTTGTTTGGTAGTAACGGAGTTGGAAATACATTTATTGTTAGTTTATTTAATTGATATTAATATCGCTAGTTTTGTTTGTCATTAAATGTCACGTTTACATAATTATAAAAATTGTAGAACTTCGTGCTAATGTGGTTTTAATGGTATTGTAATTTATTTAAAGGCCACTTAACGTATCTCCGGTGAAATACGCTTTTCCTTGTTTTTTGTTTTTGGGGATACTTTCAAAAGGCGCACGGGCTTTGGGGATAATACCAAGGATTGTGATATTTTCGGTCACTATCTGCACATGAAAGGGTAGCTCTCAAAAGATCAATTCGATGGTTAAAAAAAAGTATTCTTACAACATACCTCTATGGTTGTATGTCGTTTAAAATGTCATATTTCCTGTAATTCTTGTACCTGCTTACCTTTTTTGAAATAATATCAAAACAAAACCATTGATTCTATCAAAAGAGAAACGAGAAAATTTCTAGAAAAACTTTTTGTTATACACACATAGGAGCAGTTAAATACACAATAATCGGATTCCAACAAAGCAATTTGACTTTAAATGTTCTTACACGTTCAAACTCATCAGAAATTCATTTGAAAATAAAAGCGACTGCGAAGCATGGTTAAATAAGGCGAAGTACAAAGAAAACGGAAGATTTTCTCCTGAAACAATAATGCACAAAGCTAAAGAGAGTGCACGAGTGAAGGAAAGATAAGGTACTTATTTGGATGTGGCATATTTTTTTTTTTTTTTTCTTTTTATTTAATGAGGGACTTTTATTACCGCAATGCGTATGACAGTCCCATCGTACCCTTAATATACATTGCTACGGATTTTATTTGGGCCATGAACCTCAACAGAGCCTTCGCATCATCACAACTTGGCTGAGACAGAATTTTGTGAAATGTGCCCATATTAAGTCGGTTCTTGTTTGGGGTCTTGAAGTTGAACCGACTTAATATGGGCAATATTAAGTCGGTTCAATTTCAAACAGTACATACTCGTATCTATGAGACTCGAATCGAACACAGTCCACACAATTAGGCGAGTTGACTTTTTTCATCATGAACGCAAACATGGAATGTGTCCTGATCTGAGTCTACGAGCTGTAACAACAAATTTTCTACTTAAATTACTATTTATAAACCAGGGCACACGAAAAGGCTGACCCTGCATGGTTTTATACCAGATTCCTTTTTCCAACGAACGTTTATCAAAATACTCCTTCCAGTCATCGTAACACTTCCTTTTTTGTAAAATTTTAAAGCATTGTTCAACCATTATAAATGTGAAAGTGAGTTTACGCTAAAACAGCTGAACAGATTGGGATGAAAATTGGCACACAGCTAGATCATGACCCGGGTAAGGACGTATGCTACTTTAAATCCTGAATCGCAAACAAAGTCGCAGACTGATTTTAATCTGCATTTAGCGGGGTGATTATTTAACACACAAAATATAATAGCATTTATCCTTTCATTATGACAGTACAGTCACGTCCATTGAGTTATTAACGTTGTTGAGCGGACGCTCTATAACGTTATGAACGTTATAAAAAAGTCAGCAAATTTTTTAAACAATGGATTAGTTATTCCATTCAAACAAAACCCTAAAATTTTGATTCGAAAGTTTGTAACGCAATTAGGGTACATGTAAAGCAATCAACCAGTTACTTTTAAGGCAATACCTGTGTACAGGTTTCCCGAATAAATAAAATACTCCAAAACACCGAATGTTGTAGTCAGCATGATCATTTGTCAGTATGACATCTACTTAAAAGTCATCAGTCCAAAACGCAGTTTTTTTTATGATGGTCTTATTACACTCTGCGGCATAACTTTTTATGGATACCTTAACTGTTAATTCATTTATTTATTTAACCATTTATGTACACACTGACATAAAAAAAGAATAATAGGTACAAAGGTGGTGAATATTTCTAAAGAAATCTCGTCCAGTATACGTGCTATAGGAAAGTTGATAATGAGACGTAAAAATTGTGTGTTAGAGTAAAAGAGATATTAATTAACATAATATGAGAAACAAGACACTTTTTGAAGTTAAACAATAAATATGAGAATATACTTACCAATATACATACTTCTTAGATAAATATCAATAGAATATTCATAACTAGCCGACCAAGGCATATCTTAATCGCCCCCGATGACGCCACTACCCTCCTCCAGGAGAGTAGTAAGGCCACCAGCACCCTAATTAAGCCCAAAACCTAATCGCCGTCCTACCGACCTCGCCGCCGAGGCCCGCCGCGACGCCCAAATCCACGCCCCTCCCGACCCTTGCTCGAGCCAGCCCGCGTCGCTGAGCCTGTAGCTTTAAATTCGTCCCAAAATAACACCAATCCTGATCCAGCTAGTCATTTGCTGCCCTCTTCCAGCGACGCCCTAAGCCGAGGTTCGTACCCCACAGGGGGTGCCCTTAGCGTGTAGTCGCTTAGTTTTTAGTTAGCATTTAAGTTTAAGTCCTGGCTGGAGGCCTTAATTTATTAGGGCAACCACAGGCAAGTCCGCTTAAGCAGACGACAACCCAATAGGTTGACCTGCGAGATGCCAAACAAACAAACAACATAATTTTATTGTAATTAAAATATACATACAAAACGCAAATATGACGAAGTGGAAAGATAGTCTTCTGCCATGCTTCTTTTTTTGTCATGATCATCAGCCAAAAGATATTTTAATGTTGGACATTAGCCCTACAAGAATCTCCACAACAACTGTTCCTTTGCTGCTCGCACCCAGCAAACGTTTGATAACATATCCATTTAATACCTTGCTCCCAGATCGTCAGAGACATTTGCAAAAAGCAGCAGTCCTTGTATAGTGAACGAGTCCTTTGAGCCAGAATCACCTTTGGTGTCCTGTGTGAAACGAACTGAGATACTGTCCTGTGTGAAAAGAACTGGGATACAACTTAGAACATGAATACTATAAAACTATTCTCCAACTATTTGTGCCGTGGGCTGAAGTATTGATTGCCCCGTTGGTCTAAAGGTCACAACCGTTAATGCTGAGCACGAAGTCCTGGGTTCCATTACATAGTTATCTCGCGATTTTGGCGGCAAGATATCACTTTCTGTAATTTGCAACTCATTCAAGATATCAGGTGGAGTAGATTCCATATTAATTTGTTTATATAAATCAGTCGGAAAGTCGCAACAATCTTGACGCGAATTTGCAAGTGCGCAACGTACGCGTGTTGAATTTTCTCTTAAGTAACAAAGTGAGACAAACGTATTGAGCAAAAGCGCTTACAAGGAGTTTCGAACATTCAGCTTATTTAGAAATTAAAAAAAAAACCGTAAAGGAAACGCACGGCGCTATACAACGGAGTATGCGGTAAAACAGGCACTTAGGTTCTATTTTAGCGCTCATTCCATTGTATGGTGCGTAATTTTTATCATTCGTCAATGTATACAGGCTTCGTAAATGCATTTTTTTAGCTAATGTGTTGAAAAATAATTTGCGAAACATTTTCCATAGAATCATAAATAGGTCGACCAATAAAAGGTATCGTATTATTTCCCCATAGGCAGATGTAACACAACGTGGGTCATGCAATGCAAAATCACTATGATCTTTCAAAAATCTCAACTACGAGTATTGCTTCTAAAGAGCAACTTATTCTTTGAAAGATCAACAAGATTTTATTTCTTTCAATTTCCCGGAAAAAGGCACAAAGTCTTCTTAAGTACTGTGCTCCGATTCGCGGCACAAACTGTCAGTTGAGCGAATATAAGATTTCTTTGTGAACTTACAACGCAAACACTAATGCTTCTTTAGCTAAAAGAGCGAAATCGTCGTTAAATTTTATTGTAGCAAAAACGGAAACACGCAAGTTTTTTTCTTTGCTTGTAATGGAGAAAGACTTACTAATATTTCATTCTGAAAAAGGACATTTTCTTCTTTAAATATCTAATAGTGGTCACATAAAAATTGTAGGTTATTACTTCTTCTGACAGTTCTGACCCGACTTCACGACGGCGAAGACAGGGTTATTTTTTGGCATGTGGGATTCTGTATACTATTGGATTGGAATTAGTACAGGTTCCGTACCTCAAAAGGCACCCTTTTATGATCACTTCGTTGTCAGTCTGTCTGCCTGTCTGTTAGTTTGTCAAGACCCTTTTTCTTAGCAGGAACGCGTCAAGTTGAAGTTAATATCAAATACGTAAGTCTACGGTCCCTTGAAGCTCTAAAAACATCAAGCTTCTGTTTCAACGCAATAAAAAGTATGGCGAAATAGGCTACATATTATGTAATTCGCAAATAAATCATACTTAAAATCATGACAAGATACAAGGTCTCACAGCACAAGTACAACAAAAAGTTCGAAAGTCGTTAATTTATTGTTTTATCACATAAAACAAAAAAATTGCGATAGTAAACTTACATTTGCAGTTGGAAAATTGACCGTGACGTATTTCGATTTATGGCGATAATCTAAAATGTTAAGTTTGTTTTTTGAATAAATTCATCCCACCAACGCAACTATTCATTTTGCGTGGTCCAACTCACACCCATCCATTTTTTTTAGTAATACAGATTCAAGAGAAAGAAGATCATGACGTTGTAAAGCTTTGCTTTGCGTTATACATTGTAACGGTTAGGGCTTAGTAGGTAGGCCGCGCAGACCGTTAACTGGTAGTTAGGGATAGTATTGAAACACTGAAAGAAAAATGCTTACAAATATATTTAGTATACAAGTTTGGAAGGACACTGTTGGTCTGGGCACTGACACACCTTAGTTAATAGGAAGAGTACCGTCCTTGGATCACTTGGGGCGGCTGAGACTGCCAGCAGTGGCAGCAGATGCACAGCACGTGGCAGGTAAGGCCTACGCAGGGGCCGCAGTTAGAGTGCGTTTAGGTCGACGCCGTAGAACGCCGGTAGAGCACAGAACAGCCACGCCTTTAGCGCGTCTTCGGAGCTGCGTCCAGATTTGGAGCAGCGTGCCGTATGGAGCAACGTGCCGATTTTGAGCAGCGTGCCGATTAGAGTAGCAAGCCCGAAACCGGGACGTACTCGTAGAACCCGTTGGGGTACAAGGAATCCTGAGGTCAGGGATAGCTAAGATCGCTATGCAAGCGGAAGTCAAAATGCCCGAGTGTTCCTAGAAAATTTTGTTCTCTGATTGTGGTGATGTGCGTAGCAACTTACTAATTATGAACTATTCAGATCACTCGACTATTTAGCGCTGAGACTTCTCACAACACTACAAAATACAAAATTAAGAAAACTAGTTCATAGTATATATTTTTATATTTCTGATACTGCAGTCGTCGTCCGTCGATCAATCAAACAATCAATAAGCCAGAATTGATTAATTGATATCACTATATATTGGTCGATTCCGATAGATGTTTGCATCCTGCAGGCTCGAAATAATCAGACTACCTCTCTTCAAATCACGAGTGAATAGGTTACTTGCGAAATATGTACCATACTTGACCACGTCATCGCTTAAACATGAGGTGAAGACGTAACATTAATACAAAATAGGTGTCAAATTAGATATTCTGTTTTTGTGGCAGTCTTTGGAGAAAGCCTATATCCAGCAGAAGGGGGATTTGAATGATGATGACAAGTCTTTTTTTGGAGGGATTTCGTACATATATTTGACTGCAAAGCTACTAAGTCCAATAGAGATCCCGCTAAGAAACGAATAAAAAACATATGGTTGCTGCTCCAATAAAATATGCTTATATTAAACACCTTTGCTTAACCTGAGGTGCAATATGAAACAAGATAATCTTCAGCTTCCTTTATTAACTCGTAGCCTATATAATATATGCTAGCAATTCTCCATGCATGTAGTTACAGCAAGGTCTTTGGTGGAAATACGGTATAAGTTCATATGATTAGCGTTATACAAACAAAAACTCACGACTTCTTCCCATGGGGGTAAGCAGAAAATATGCAACGCCAGCTGCTACGAACCTTACATACTCCTTTTGCCACTAACAGTAGGAACAGCTTTTATTTTAACAATTTAACAATATTTATTGCGTTATTTACGTTATTGAGCAGACCAATTTTTCGAGGCAATGGATTAGCAATATCCTTCAAAATTGTTCGTGTTGTGATTGATAGTGTGTTACACAATCAGGGTGGTGGTCATATACATACGCCGGTTGCGAGTATGTACCACACGTTTCGAAGAACATCACAATCATTAGCAATATTTTTATCATCGGTTGAGGTGCACATCTGACGCACCCTGGATAATTCCGCTACCAATAAAGATGTAACGAATACAAGCAAAACTTTTGCTTGTACAAATGCTTTACAATTACTATTAAAGCCTGCATTACTAGAGATAAAATGTAAACTTTTTGGTCATGACTACTTCCTCCCACACAAAGAAGAGGCCCCAACAGAGGAATGTTGTACCCTGTTTATGCTATGCTATGTTCATGCATTACAATTTCTAGGTGATGCTTCTGCAAGTTCGTCAGATGCATTTTAAAATTGGTTTTATGTTTTAGATAACTTTGTTCATAATCAGACAACATTGTTCCCATCTGGTGGGACACAGACCTCCTCTCCGTGTGAGAGAGAGGGCTGTAATCCACCACGCGGGCCCAGTGAGGGTTAGTAGATGTCGCACGTCTTCGTTTTTTTTTGTTCTATGACATTCCGGTTTCCTTACCATGTTTTCCTTCACCGCTTTGAGAGCATTGGTAATGAAATTATTCACACCCAAGTCGCAGTCGTTACCACTGGGCCACCAATGCTCCTATAACTGATAACGTTGTTCATCTTCATCAGCCTAAAGCAGTTCACTGCTGGACATAGGCCTCTCCAATTGCAAGCCATTTAGCCGACTCTCGCCAGCTATCATCCAGCTGCTATCAGCCACCCTGCGATGATCGTCGCTCCACCCAGCCCGAGGACGTCCTGCCTTAAGTTTGCCGATCTGCGGTCTCCACGGCCATCGGTTCTACGGCTAATATGGCCGGCCCATTGCCACTTCAGCTTGCTTATTCTGTGAGCTATGTCGACAACTTTGGTTCTCTGCCGGATCACCTCATTCCGGATTCTACCCCTCAGAGAGACTCTAAGCACAGCTCGTTCCATAGCTCGCTTAGCGACCTTGAATGTATGGACGAGCCGTACCATGAGTGGTCACGTTTTGGCTCCGTAGGTCATAGAGGTTGTTCCTCGGTACCAATTGCATTACTAATTGCATTATCAATACCGTTCGAGCCAGACAGTGTGAAAGATGATAAATGGCGAGAAAGAGAGTAAATACGGGTGAAGTAGTATGAAAATTAAAAGACAAAGTGCTGCGCTGACCTCAAACAAATGGGGTAAAGGCAGGAACATGATGATTCCACTGAAACTAAAACTTAAGAGGCAGACAAGAGCAAAGGCGCGGTCATTGTCAGACTGCATAGAAAAGAAAGAGAAGCACTATGACACAACGCCAATAATTTATTGCATCTATTTACAAAAAAAAACTATTGATTGGACAAAACAAAACACTATTACGTTAATATGTTGCTTGTAGAATAATCTGACAAAAATCTGAATGATGTACGAGTATGTTAGTATCATTTTTTATCGTTCGGCTCGCCCCCTATTACATGGGACTTAAGCATTACACCTCTGTCTAACCTTTCTGGGATTACAGGCGTGATGTTATGTATGTATCATTTTTTGAGGTATCTTTGTGATTTTTTGGGTTCCGTGCGTCCAAAAGTAAAACGGAACCCTTATAGGATCTTTCGTGTGTCTGTCTGTCTGACCGTCTGTCTCAGCCAATTTACTTCGAATCTACTAGATTGATTAAGTTGTTTGGTACACATTTGAATTTCCATGATCCAAAGACGGTCAGGTTACGTTAATTAACGAATTTTGAATATAGGGGTCACTTTTGGGCGAAAACTAGAATATTAAGAACTAAATTTTCTTAAGACCTATCAAATGAATGGGCCTCTTGTGGTGGTCTCAAAAATAATTTTGTAAAGTTTTAAAATTAACGATCTTAGAGTTATTTAGAAAATTATATGAAAATTTACTCCCCTATTCTCAGAAAGTACTGAGAATAAAAATAAAATAAAATATAGAGAAATTTGTTCATTTGGAAAACCTATAAGAAGTCTGTGGTCATAAAATAACATGGTAAATCTTACATTATTGTGCATTATTGTCCGATCCTGCATGAAGTATTGCAGCCACCTTTGGGATGGCTTAGCTAAGTACCAACTTGCCGCGCTCGACTCAGTGGAACGCACAGCTAAGAGGTTCATTGGCGACGTAAAACTGGTGGATGCCAAGCTCCACATCTTAGCCAAGCTGTGAAGCTTCATCGCCGCAAGGTTGCCTGCTTGTCGGTCTTCTAAAGATTGTACTTCGGTGAGTGTGCGCAAGAACTCCACGACCTCATCCCATCTGCCCCCTTCTACCATCGAAAATCCAGACGTACTGCTATTATTATTACCATCCATACCTAGTTGCCATTCCACCAACTCGCACTAAGCGCTTCCAAACATCCTTCATAATGCGCACGGCAAAAGAGTGGAACTCACTACCTGCGTCTGTGTTCCCGAACGAATTCAACTCGAATCTCTTCAAAGTTATAGTGAACAGGCTTCTTCTGGGTAAGCTCACTCCATCGTAGAATTTGTCTCTGTCACCTAGACTAGAGTCAAGAGCAAACCCATCCCAAGTAAAAAAAAAAACTTGCAGATAAAGTAGGAATGTATGAGAGAACATGTTTCTCAACTACCGTGTCAAGTTTGTTCTTGGGATCTCTGGGGACCTGGTAGTACACCGCGGAGACGAGTCAATAACAAAAAGCAGGGGCACTACCTACCTTTTCTCGAAGTTTTCGTCGTATTTCATATTTTCATGATAGAGAGCTCAAATTCTTAACATAAAGTATAGACAGCAGGCTTTTAAAACACAAAAAGCTTCATGGGTCTAGCTTTTACACTGACTGACTCACTCTCTCGCTCATTAAACCTCTAGGGAACTTTACGAAGAGCTTTAAATTTGGTATGCTGGCTAGGATTTGCACTCAAACAATAACAAAAAAAAAAGGAAATTTGTAACTTTCACCCTCCAACCCCCTTAAAGGGAGGTGCAAGTATGTATTTTTTACGAATAATCGGTGCATCTACTACCATTTGTTTTGAAAGTGAGATGAGCATGTACATAAACAACGAAGACGCAACTCTTTTTAACACGCTTTTATTAGCTTCACTTATAACTAACAATGTAGTAAAATCTTAGAAGTCAATTATTACCAACTTTTAACTGTCGTATGAAATGAAACTGTGAACTTCCGATACTCGTTCCAAATAACGTTTTTATGTATATGCAACCAGTATTTCTTTAAGTGAATATTGTATTCTGTTTTGAGAAATAAATGTCTTAAACCATATAACTTTGTGTATTTATGTAGTTTAGATGACAAAACTATAATTTGGTATCTTGGATTTAATCTGATGATGGAGCCTGTAGGTGAATAGTGCAACTCTTCATCGGCTACTAGTGAACCGCTCGAGTTTGGACTCATATGATTCGTTTTGTCGATTCCTATAGATAGCATTAACAGTGAAAGCATTATATAAGTCTTGGCAACATCGTACGGAACCGTTACCACGCGAGTTCAACTTGCACTTGTCAGTTTTTTTTCTATTTTATCAAATGAGTGGTATTATGTTTCCAACACAGTATCTAACTGGCACATAGAATGAAGAATATCACATACTTTTCTGATTTTGTTTTCTGCAGCGGTGCAGGCATTATCCCCTTAACATAAGATCATAAGCGTCATCTCTTCACTTGTACCACGACAACCGTAGTAGCAGAACTATTGCAAGTCAAGCCGGTAACTGCCCACATGGGTTTCTCAGCGCTAGAAATTTGAATTTTATTACACAGACATGTGCAAAATGTACCAGACAGCGTTATAGTGTTCGCTGTTGAACTTATTATTTTTGAGCTAATCTGTTTATGCCGTTTTAGTGTGTTTGCTATATTATTATGTTGAGAATAACACACGTTTTTATGTAATTTGGAACATGAAATTTCTTGTTCTCTCGTTTTCGCTCAGCGACGTAGCGTGATATTAGGGCCAAATAACGAAATACCAAATAACCTTCCTCAAGAATTGGGCTATCATATGCAAAAAAAAAAACGACTCGTAGCTCCAGAGATTAGTGCGTTCAAACAAACTCTTAAGCTTTGTTATTAACTAGCTGCTCCCCGCGGTTTCACCCTCATAAATCCCCTTGATCCTGTGGGATTATCGAGGTACTCTATGTGTTAATCCAGGTTGTAAACTATCTGTGTGCCAAATTTCATCCAAATCCGTTCAGTAGTTTTTGCGTGAAAGAGTAACAAACATCCATCCATGCTCACAAACTTTCGCTTTTTTAATATTATAGTGGAATATAAGATCCCTACTATAAATTATTCGATGGCAAACAAGCAAGCCACCATCGGTCTTATGGCAAGTGGTGACTGAAATATCAAAGGCATGGATTAGGTGCGTTGCCAATGCAGAGAAAAATTAAGTAAATACAATAATAATAACATGACATCATGCTTATAGTTCCCAAAAGGTTAGGCAGAAGCGTATACCTTGTTTAATACACAACATTTCGACAGTTATGTTAAAATACTATAATGATAACAGATAGGGACTTGAATTATAGTATCTTATGTTTTAAATTTGCTACATATTGAGTATCGGAAGGATTCGATAACAAAGACACTATTCAAAAATAAACATCATCATCATCATAAGCCAATGCATCCAACAGCGGTAATGGTATACCACAGTCATGTATGTTCAATATTTAGGTGATCCCATACATACGTGATAATCGTATGGGGAAACTCTACAGACGCTCAGAGAGCATTTTTAGCTCAGAAAAATTTCTTAAGGTCAATTTATAGTCTGAAGTGGACTGATTCGTGCCGACCAATATTCACTGATAAACGTTTACTTACACTGCCATCCCTATACGTTTTTGAAATGTGTAAATTCGTTAGAAACCACCCTATCACTTTTTGAGCAAGATGATAAAGCCCAATTTAAAAGGAAGATAGTACAAAGAACCTTTGGTAGTACCACGAAGCAGAATCAAGTTATGTGACAGAAACTGCTACACCATAGCGGTGAATTATTTTAATAAACTACCGGAAAGAATAAGAAAACTAAATAACTTAGATATAATAGAACTTTAAAAAATTGGCTTTGTGACAGATGATTTTATTCAATTGATGATTATTTAAATTTTACAGTCATAATGTATGAATATATAAATTTACGAACACTTGCTTAAATTATAACTGTTATTACTAACTATTATTATAATGACATTATTCATAAATATAATCACTAATTTGATCGACTCTCTTAACTGCGAGATAGTATAATCTAAACTAATTTAATATATTTTATAATGTAATGTGCCAATTTAATATTAACAAAGCAAGAATGTAAATTTTAATATGATTATGATGTGTATGACTAACGACTACTGTCATTGATGTTATTTCGTGATGTAAATGCTTGAGGGTCTCAGTAGCCGCAGCAGCAGCGCCAGCACAGCTGCACAAAAATTTCGGTCGAAAAGTCGAATAGTCGAAAAGTCGAATATAGTGAGACTTAAATTATTTTACCATGTCATTATGTAAGTACCTATATTCTGGCAAATAAATTAATTTCGTTTCATTTAAATGGCCGTCCACTGCTGAACGTAAGCTTCCCCCAAATAGCGCCAACCATCCTGGTCCTGATCCAGCATCCATCCGCAGCCAGCCACCTTTTTCAAATTATCGATCCACCGTGCCACATAATGAACATAAACAACTGTCTAAAATTCTGTGTACCATACCACTCACATACTCGAACATTGATGTTCTGTATGTATATTATTGCGAATGTGAAGACATTGTGGATTTGTTGTTTTTTGAATACAATTCTTTTATTAGTTTTAATCATAGTCTGGCAGTTTGAGTAATTTATGCGGCCTACAAAATGTCCTTTCTTTGGTAATGTTCGTCGAATCGTTTAGCTCCTTTAGTTCTGTGTTGAGCTGCATGACAACTGACAAATGCGTGCACTGACTGGACAGGTCCACTCATTCTGTGTGGTTCTTTCCTCAAAAGATCATTTCAGACACCAATCTACATGGTCTTCACATGACCTGACCAAGATTGTGTCTGGACTTTAAAAGAGACTGTGAGCTCTGAGTTTGTATGATTGACGAGTAAAAGTGTTTGTACAAACCTACTTACAGAAATAAATAATTTATCATTTATTATTCACTCTGCCTACCCCTTCCTGGAATACAGGCATAATGTTATGCAATAGCACCACAAACTAGAAAACCATACATTTCCATTAAATCCTTAAACGGAACTACAGACCAATCCTCTAAAGCATTTATTTTAATCAAGTATTTTTATTCACACGGGAAAACGGGTTGGTCTTTTACAGCCAAGACAACAAAAGCATATAAATATATTAAAACTTTACAAGAAAACTCGAGTTAACTGCTTTTTCTTTTACCTTTAGACTTGAAAACTAAGTATTCATTTTTAACTGCTACTATAAATATTACGTCACATGGTAATTTCTACTGTCTCTTTAGGACATTGAGTGACTAGTATTTGAAGTACTTTAAACTTATTTTCTGTCATTCGATGTAGCCGGTGTCATATTAGTTTATTTCTGACTGGCTACTGTAACGATCATGTTTTATACAGTGTTAAAAATCTACCCTTGATTTATCCAGAATAATTATTGTAATCTCAGATTAAATTTAATACAATCATGTTACGAGTGGTCAATAAGCCGTTCCTGGTGCACTGGACCCGTATGCATAGCTGCAGGTCGGACATAGTTATACCTAGGATATTGAAGTTGTGTCGTGTTGTTAAAAGTAATAATAATAAATTACGAATCATGTGTTGCGAGAAAGAAACGTCTATTGTGGTATTTTGTTACACCAAAATCACATCTTATTATCTATTTATCTATTTAACACCTGAGGAGCTGTTGTGTACAGCAATTCTTTCTATGATTCAATAACTACTAAAGTCTTTATGAAAATTGTATGACACTCATATAACTTACATTTGTTTATCTGATAGTTGTAGTACTGCTGAAAAGCAAACCTTTAGCTACCTCTGTCTATTTTCCACATCCATTTATCTCATTTCATGTGATCTCTTATTATTTTCCTTTCATTGAATGTTGTGACATTTTGTATCTAACATTGTCATCTGTCAGTTATTCTTTTTCTATGGTATAGAATTAAGAGGTCGTCTATTTTATTGTAAAGGTATCGTAAAACTAGTGTTAAGCCAGGTTCTCACTGTAAGCCATCTTTATTGTTCCTGGCCGATAATAAATTAAGAAGTATATCGATTTAAAACTAAAAAAAGTCACTTCTAGAAGATCTGCCAGGGCCTATAAAAGGCAACCGTTGCTATTCACCAGGTTCTTGTGATTCCGTCTTTTGACTCCATCTTTTGACACCTGGTTCTTTCTTTACTGTTCCTTTGCTTGATACTCACCAGTCAATGTATTTCTCAAGTTCCTTAATATAAACATTTTGAAACTCAGTGAATTTTTTTTAATATTAACATCTTGTGTGCGTGAAATTGTTTGACTCATTCAACATCCTCCGACCCACCCACTTGCGTCTTCGAGAGGAGAGGAGTTCGACACGTATTGGAGATATCTGAAAACGTGGCATAAGACGCCGACGCCTGAAGATTGAACACCACACGGTTTGCCTCACTGTCTAACAACAACAGACTTGGGCTCCCTCACAATGGGCTGCGGGCAGGTGGAGCGGCTGCTGCGAGCTTCCACTCGACAGACTGCGGGCCGGAGGAGCGACCAACGCGTGCTGCTTCAACCTCGAGCTGCTTCGCGACCGTGAGCTCCCTCGTGTCAGACTGCGGGCCAGAGGAGCGGCCTACCCGAGCTTCTACTAATTATTATTATCTTTTTTTACATACTTTTGTATTTTATATTTTAAAATTATTCCATTTTAACTTGTGACCACGTTAAGCCAGTCGGCTTAACGTTTCGTTACACCATGTGCACATCGTCTGTCTGCACTCAGCATCAATATAATACTCCATTTATTATCGCCTCTGTGGCCCAAACCGTATTTGCATCCACATCACGTGGGAATTGCCACAGTCTACGTCTTACAATTTTTGAATTAAAAAGAAAATGTAATGCAAAGTGTCACAGACACTCTTGATCCCAGCTTATGTTTTATTCTAGACTACAGTTTTTGAATATGCAATTTCTGTGATGAGGGATTTAATGTAATCTGGAGGTAGCAAGATATTCGAGTTTGTTATAGAACATTATTTTTTTTTGTTACATACATAGTGTGTTGTTTAACCTGTTATTATAAAGGCTTCTACCAATATCTTTGTGCCTGTTCAACGTGAAGATCATCAAAAATCAATTAGGTGAAATTCAGTCGTAGAACAACCCCTCTATGTCCTGTAATAACCCATCAATAGTAGATTGAGTTGATTAATTAGAACAGAACTAAATGCTATTTTGACTACGATTCAGTCAAAAATCACATATTAAATTCGCAGAGGGAAAAGTTTCGGAAAAAGCTATCCTTAAATGCATTAACGTTTTACACGACCGTGTAAAAGGTTAATGCATTTATTTAATTCTGTGAAGATTAGAGACTTTTAATCTTCACAGAAGCGACACCCGAAAACACCAACTAGAAGGCTTAATTTCTTAACTCCATCCAGACTGTCGACAGCTCATCAATTATTAAAATACCAACGAATAACTATGTGAGAAAGACTCACAATCTGTACATATTTTATCCAACAGCGGTGTCCAATGATTTCTCAAGGGACCCAAGATGTGGCCATTTGACCGCGATTTGTGTTAAATTCTTAATAAACGGTAAAAAACTTTTTCCTTCTATTTTTATCTAGCTTATCTTGCCTCTGGGGTAAATTATTTGATGTATTTAATAATTGAGTTGTATCTTCTTTTTTACTGCTGTTGTTATCGGGTGTAAAAAGACGGTCGGGCTTTGCATAATTAGTCAGGCTAAATAAATAAATTAATAGTAAATTGTTAAGGGCGGTAAACTAAGATTTGTCACTTGTTTATAGTTGCGATTTCTTGGCTTATTGCCAGGGTAAATAATAAAGAACTAGTCTTAAAAGGCGTGGTATTTTTTTACAGTTCAACTCTTATTATGTTTTAATTGTATCAGCTACAAAACAATCATAGGTACATAAAGGCCTCACTGCTTGCACCTCTACAGTAAACTCCATTGCTATCTCCACACTTCGTGGCTAAAATGGTGGCCACAGTTATAATTTTCATTTTGCGTGGATGTGACGCATACTTTACCCCAACTTGTTCTTTTGGTATTTGTGTTCGATCACTGCGTCTTGTTGACTGCAAATAAACGTTTTTTCTTTCTTCCTTTCTATTAGTTTCTACCTTTCTCTTCGCAGTTATCATAATCTATCGGTACATAATATTATAAATTAATTAAAGTCACTTTTCGTGTTTGCCTGTGTGACCGTGTGTTGTTCTGATTTGTCTTTATGTTTTATAATCGAGTGATCTTATCTTTTTGTATGCACGTGTTTCTGTGACAAATAAATCATATTTTCTTTCTTTCTAAACTACGCAAGGAATATTGATGCGGTTTTCTCCACATAATTTAGAGAGTTAATTCCGTAAAGATTTTATGTATAACACATAAATAACTAAACTAACATTCATAAAAGGGGATGTCGATGTTTTGTTGAGTTAAAAACAGAGGCAGAAGAAGCAAGGGCTAGATGCTAGTTAGCAACAAAAAAGAAACTTGCATACCATCGAACCTGGAACATTCAAAAACCCATTTAAACTTTCTTCAAATCCTTGCAGCAAAATCAGGTGCTGCAATTAAGTATAATGACAGTGCAATTTAAAATACTCGTAGCACCTCGCCTAATCCTTCATTCCTTTTACTTTTTTAATTAGTGCCACAATGCAAAGAGGCCCCAAATCAGGTCACAGCAATTAACGTATTTGGTTTTATTTCGTGCCAGTGCCAAATTTTGAAAAAAAAAAAGAACGTATCTTGAATTCCCGCCAACCTTCTACAGTGTTAGATTAACTGATGTTAAAAGTTTGCAACCCCTGGCTGTATGCCAGTTTGTTTAGCCTGACTGATTTATATAGTTGTCGAAGTGATGTTGTTTAGAAGAGAAGTGATGCTGAAGGCAGGAAGTTGGTACAGGAAATGTATTTTAGGTTTCCTTTTAACATGATTGGTTACTTGATAAGTGTCCTTTTTAACCAGTATACTTGTTGGTGTAGAATTGGATAACCGTATTTTGGAACGAAGATAATAAACGCGGCTTGCTGTAGGAGTAAACTTGTAGAAATCTACTCTGCTAAAACTACTGGTGCTAAAGCCAATAGCGAGATTAAAATGAAAATTCAAGATGGCGGATGAGTTTTTTTTTTCATGGATTTGTTTTTCATAGTTTTCGAGGGTGTTAAAGTCGATAGTGAAGTCAAAATGAAAGTCCAAGTGGCTTTGGCGAGAGCTTTACAGAGACGACAACTTTATAACGGTTTCTAGAAACTTAAAGTAGATGATGGCTCTGTATAAAAACGCGTATTAAATTCACACTTTCTCTCTGTCTCTTTCTATTATATACGAGTGTGTGAGTGAACTTTGTTCCTGACGGGGATCCGTCAACCGCACACGTTTTTTTGATTTTGTAAGTACTGTAAACGCGAAAAGTGACAGAATTTTTGGACCGTTCTTCAGAGGTGACCAATCTATTAAGCAACTCCAAAGTTGGCTTGATTGTCATGTCTGTTGTAAATATATTCTAGGAATCATTTTGGTGTGGTTGTTACCCAAAGTCCACATTAATTCAACCGACATCTATTCCTACCCTTTTAACTGGAACACAGAAATGGTTGCCGAAATAATTACGTTGCTTCCCTAGACGAACTCTATGACTATTCATTTCACTCTATAAATGAACAGAAAATGCCACTTTGAATGAATATTAACGGGTTCTATTTCGTACTGGCATTTATGCAGTATCTAAAAGCGACAGATGGACTGTTTGTAAATGAAGGCACAAATTTTACATAATATTTCGCACTGAAATTATATCTGAGGATGAGGTTGTTATTAATTTGGTGTTCATATACTTCAAATATATATATTCTAGGCAAATATTTTATTTTACATAAACCAACATCCATGGGCACTTAAAAACGTCAGACGGTAAGTAGAGCCGTGCCTAATTTTTCGTTTCCAATGGAGAAGAGCCGGCAAAATACTTTTAAAAAAATACCATTGTTTTCAAAGTGCACTGTTACTATCTGTGGGAAGACAAGATAGTGTAGGCCTTTTAAAAAGTACCAAATAGAAAATGGTTATCATATCTAAACATTTGAGTTTTGCCGGAACGGGCATATCGAAAGTGTGAATACTATAGTTTTCGAGGTGTACTTGATATTTTGTTGTATTTTGATAAGTTTCAAAAACATGATGTTGGTGGATGTCATAAAATAATATTATTAATAGTATCCTGGGGCATCATGGTGGTGCAACTATGGTTACACTGCCTGAAAAATTTCTACAGCGTTGAGGCGGGTATATCACCGGTCCTATTGGTTGTGCAACCATGGTGTAAAAAGTAAAAAATTGCGCACGGTAAAATGAGCCTAGAAGAGTATCTAGAATGAAAGAGTAGTTTTGGTAACGTAACAACTAGAAAACGGATTGCGGTACTGAATTTGAACCTAACCATACACTATATCACTACAAAAGTATATCATATATACCCGTACAACATTTTCTTCTTCACCTACAAAAAGACGTGCACAAACAAGAGGATCACAATACAAACACCAGAAAATCTAGTTTACAAATGAAAACAGAAATACAGAATAAGCAAGATATGTTTATCTTGACAAGAGTTGAAGCAAACTCTTGAACCTATTGTGTTCATGCTCTTTTCTATGATTATTTCTAAAGATAGGGAATATAAAAGTAAAAGGGATATGTAACAGTATTCTATCGCTTTGTTATTGTGTGTGGATGGGAATCAGAAAGCTGGTAATAATTTAATGTAAAAGTTATTTTATGCCTTCGAATCTTTAGAAAGAGTTTAAATCCGGTGACATTCTAACGTCACGCAAAATGCCACATGACCTTTAGTATGTTATCAATATTATTACAGGCCAAACTGTTTGTCATAATATCGGCCTGTTCTTTTAGTAATGAATTGGAAAAGCATTGAGCTTGCTACATATCATTCTTGCTTTTTTTGTTTGTTTTACATTCATTTCGTATTCGTACAACGACTTTCAATAGGATTGTCTTTTTTTATGGCTATTGTCAACTGTGTATCAATCCAATACTTATGTCAAACTGTGTGTCATGCCAATCGAATACAATTGACATAATCCATAATCGTTATAACTGATAGAATGTCACTTTGTCTCACCTTACGTAAAACTATGTCATTATAGTTTCTGTGATTAACGCAAGGGAAGCGCAAGGTTAGCCCACAAAATTAAATTTTTAAAAAGTCATTCAATCGGATTAAATTTTAATTATGATTTTAATGATTATAATTATGTAAACACATAAAACAATATTTTATTAAACAAACCTACAACCTGCCACTGACCCGCAAAATTGCGAAAAAGTAAAAAAATATTAATTGAATCAGGGCCCATTTTCACAAGTACTTCTAATCATAACTATAGATAACTAGTTATCCAGAACACCACAGGTGCTGTAACTACAGCTGTTTTCAAGATGCTCACATGTAACAATTAATTATCAACCCGTCCGTTTCCTCACGGTCTTACTTTGCCGTTTCCAGCAAATAAAAGTTTGATTTTGTAGTTCCAACGTCTGCTAGTTTTCTGTTTAAGAGTGATATTTTGCTCAATCTAGGTAGGCTTTACCCTGAATAAATATGGAGTAATGATGAATATATACATACCCAGCCTATAATGTTCCTACTACTGGGTTAGGTGAGAGGGAGTGGGCCGTCATCCACCACGCAGGCTCAGTGCGGGTTGGTACATGATGAATTAATGTATGAAAATATTTTTATTGTGACCGTCAATATTGTAAGGACTCACCTCAACTCAGAAATGAAACAACGATTTAAAAGATATTCCTTGATTTAATTCTCTCAACCACTGTTAGCAACGCTCTGTTCGACAGTTCAATCCTTAGTGCCGCGCAAAACGAGTCAAAGTGAAACTGTCTCACTTTCAAAATAATCGTGGAAAAATTATCAACTCGTAACAGCCAAACAATGTTCATTAAATTAATCGATTACTACTTTAGTGAATGGTATCAGTGAACGTTACCAGACGAAAAGGCAAGACTGTTCACGTGTATGTGACAGCTGACAGATACTTGTCACTGCTATAAAATAATAAAAATAGAATAACAATTTTATAACTTATATCTTGAATCTAATACGAGTATACTGTTAGTCTTACAATATCATCAACCAACCTGCGCCTTTGCCGACAAAGTAGAAATAACAATATGTCTATGATTTTAACAATACCTACATGCTCTTCAAACTGGAACACAGTGAAGGTGATAGGCGGAAGAAAAAACCCGGATGAGACTTGTACAATGAACTTCTAGGTTATGAGTAATAGTTGCATTGAACCCTATTTCCTGTATCATATTGTACACGAAAGATACAAATCTATTGTACAATCATCAATATTATCGTCGAGAGTAAAGGCCTACCGCGGAAGTGTGGTGACATAGAATAAGGAAACTTTATAGAAGCGAAACTTATGTGAAGACCAACATGGCTCTAAATGAACGTGGTTGCGGCGCTGCTGTTTGTTAATAAAGATGTCAAACACCTGTCAAATGCAATATATTCACTGTAACCTGCTACACGTTCAAGCGACACTCATCTGGCCGTAGCGACTGCGGAAGAAGTTGTTTCATCGTAACGCGACTTGCAGAGCGACGGACGGAAACAGGTGACGCGCGTGTCGCGTGATGCAAGTCTCAACGCACGAGGCCGTGAACGGGGCCTTACTTGTCCATTTGGACATGTTTATGATGTGGCCTCTTTGCTTCGGTGCCATCCATCTTCAGACACCCAATAGCGACTCTTGCTTAGCGGTCTACCATGATAGCCTTTTTGCCAAAGTCTATGTTGTGATTGCAGACAGATTTTTTATTGCTCGAATAATGCATAAGTGAAAACTAAACAATGTATGTTCTTTCTCACCCAGCATCACACTGCGATCCTTTACTCTTTCGCTTCCATATTCTTATTCTATGTCAGTACCTACTAATATTTATTTGTAGATAAAAAGCGTGTATGCGGTACGTAGCGCTACTGATCGTAATTATGTTTCGTCATTACGTATTTGATGCGGTCGCGGTATGTTTTTTTTTGTTTATTGCATGGGCGTAAGAATGTACGCAGTATTATTTTAGTTGAAGATTTTTAATGAAATAACGGAAACATAGATCATATCATATTGATCACTAGCTCAAATATGTATTTTATTTAACTGCGATAAAAAATATAATTACAACAATAAAAATCAAAGCTCAAAAAATAAACCGAAACATAATAATAATACAGTATTGAACTTGGAGAGTAAAAAGTTATCGTGTTACCCAGTAACTGGGTTTTGATGGTCAGACAGTCGCTCCATGTAAAATACTACAGTTACAGTTATTCTGGAAGCCTTCCCCAACATGAGTGTGATGAGAAGCGCAGATTGATTGAGTGAACTTGAACATCAAACGCAGTGATTAAAAAGTTGCCGTAATTGGCTTTTTGGTTGATTTCATCAACGTTTTCGACAATTTGCTTGTCAATTTGTGAAATGTGCAAGTCAAGCATGTACATATGCATTTTTTTTTTCCAAATGTAAAATGCCTCCGAAATATCTTTATATTAGAAAAAAAATACAGACTAAGTACACGAAATCATAACAAATGTCTTAATGGATTTCACACTCAACCCTCCCAAAGCATTTTCTTAGAATCCTGAGCAGCACAAAAAAAAAGTTCTTATCAACGTTCTCCAAGTATTTTCTTTCTCACAACAAAATAGCGACCGGACTTTCGCCCGTCCGTACATTGGCCACCACAACAGAGTCATTACCTTCAAGATATCCACAATTGAATTAAGATAGTGTCATTAACTCGGAACAGCCGAAAGAAAATATCACCACCACAAAAACTGGTGCGAAGTGTGTTTGAACGAATTCTATGGATGTTATTGAGTTTGAGTACTAATTGTGTAACTGTAAGTGATGTTTACGGTACATATAATAAAAAATCTGTCAGCTATTTGTTGTGTATCAACTGACTCTGCTGACGTTGTTGTCATCGACTGAGACAACTTTGTCGGTGTTAATTTTTCTTTTGTAGAGTATCTCGCAGGTCAACCAATGAAGTTGTCTGCTTCTCAACCAGGGTAACCTGTGGTGCCTTAAAAAATTAAGGACCCCAGTCATGTCATACAACTATTATATAATGTCTCAGCGTTTTCCGATAGTTGCCAACGGAAATATTTTTTGACAAAATTAAAAACTTGTTCTGAAAATGAAAATATTTTTTTTCCGTAGGGGAATACTGATTATATAAATCTATTAGCCCTTAGATACTCCTGCGACTATACATTTGCCATGGGTTAAGTTGCTCCTGTCAATAAGGTATGTTCTTTTGAGGATTCGGTTGTCACAAATTTGTGTTCACTGTTGGTATAAGTTTATTTTAAGGACTTTTTAGGCTTCAATAGACCTTTTGACTGGATCTGTTGTACAAACAAAAACACTTTAATAACTTCCAACAATCTTCTTTAATAATTTTAAAACTTCGCTAATCCCTATTTCCCAATTATCCCTTTCCAGGATCAAAAACAGCTAAAATATTCAGATTTCGAAAAACAATTTCGATAAGAGCAAACAAACTATCCGGAATCGAGTTAGTAAGCGGAAAATAGTCGATTATACTCTCGAGCTCGGGACTTTGAACAAAATCAATTATACACTGACGTTAGCGGGCTGAAGGGATATGTTTAGTATCGAATCCGTATCGAATGTCTGTTGAATCGAGCGAATTTTAAAGAGTTGGAATAGTGGCTTTGATTCTGGAAGGATTCGGGATGCTGTTTTGTTTTGTTACTGCATCGTTGGTTATGTGAAGGTAGAGGCGGATAAGTTTCAAGATTTAAAGATTGTTCGGGCTTTAGCTAATATCCGTTTGTTTTATGGGTTCCGTACCTAAAAAGTAAGAAACGGAATCCTGACAGGATCACTTCGTTGTCCGTTGTCAAAACTTTTTCCCAGGAACGCGTGGAGGTATCCAGTTTCAATTAATATCAAATACGTTCCCTTTGGGCACGCCACAATAGCGGCGGTAAGTCCCCTCTTTCAGGAGTGGTTGGAGAGGCGACAAAGTGTCCTCACCTTCCGCCTGACACAGGTCCTCACCGGACACGGTAGTTTCGGGAGGTTCCTGTTTCGCATAAGGCTGGAGGAAACGCCCGGCCGTTGTGTGAATCGCCCGGAGGACACGGTGGAGCATACGGTGGAGGCTGCCTAGCTTGGGCGGAGCACCACAGTGTCTTCGCGGAGGCGATCGGCGGCGGCGATCTCTTGCGTCCGGCCCTGGTCCAGGCCATGGTACGGAGCGAGAGGGAATGGAAAGCCGCCACCTCCTTCTGCGAAGCAGTAATGCTTGTGAAGGAGGAGGCGGAGCGCGTGAGAGAGAGAGCCTTGCGCCCTCACGCCCCTAGTCTAGGAGACGTCCTGGGCGTCGGGAATCGCAAGCAGATTCCCGGCCACCGTAGGCGCGGGCTTGCGGACGGCGAGCAATGCGTAGCTCGCCGTCCGGTAAGCGCGTCGTGTTCCACGCCCTCCTCAAAGAGATGTCAGCACAAAATGACGGGGTCCGATAGGGCCGACGCCGAAGGGTCGCGGGTAATTCGAAGGAGATAACCGTGGCCTTGGCACAGGCAACTGAAGGAACACGGGTGGGTTTTAGTCAGTAAAGTCTGACACGCCCTCCCGGTCCACCCATAGCGGGAGAAGTCATTTGGTGATTTCCCATCCAAAAAATAAAAGGCACCAAAACCATTATTTCTCAAACGCAGTTTACAAATAGTTTGGAAATCAATGAAAAGTTCAGAAAATAAAGTGGAAAGTATTTAATTGTAGCGGTAAATAAAATGGGTGTACCTGTCTGTTCCGTTCACTAATTACTTTCTGAAAGTTAGAAAGTTATTTATTTAATACTTTTAGAACACAAATATGTAAAGGCGAACTTAATGCCAGTAAACCTTCGGATGATGTAGAGACAAGTATTGGTAGGTGCAATAAAGAAAATCAAGTATAGGCAAGTCTTCTTCGACGTATCGATAATAATCATGGTGAGAAAATTGACTTTGCGTTACAAAGTGCAGGGACTAAAACTGTAACCTTATTAAAAGAGTGATAAAAACTCTTACAAGAAAAACCTAAATGTTACAGATCCAAAAAAAATACAGTATCAAAGTGTAACCTTTTGTATGTATTAATATGTGTAACAGAAATAAGCACTTTTAGGTGGGCGCGGCGGATAGACAGATACGTCGTTGCCAAAATAGCCGCAATCAAGTCGGGATTGATACTATTTTGGCAATGCCGCGTTTATCAGTCACACTTCTTAAAGTGTGTTTTCAGTAAAAGTAAATGGTAATACAGTGTTAGTTGTTCAAGTGTACTGCTGAGCGTAGGGTCTAAGGTTCGATCCCAGTCGAGTCAAGTGTCATTTGATTGATCTATTGCGAAACTCTCAGCCCAGAGTCTAAAATTACTCGGTTTATGGCTATCGTGATCCCCATCAGGAGGAGTAAAGAAGAAGAAAAAAAAGTTGCGCTGACCCCAATGCAAAGTTGTGCCAACCCCAAATAAAAGTTGCGCCAGGGTATACTATTATATCTGTAACCGATTTATAAGTGTTAAAATACTTATAGATCGGTTACAGATATAACACTGTTTGTGTTTTTGATAAACACTTCTAGTGTTACATATTCGATTTTGTTTTCAATTCAAAATGTAACACTTATGATTCTGTAACCTTTATATAGGTGTTTTAAGTCCCTGACTGAGTGCCGGCTGTACCCTGGGTGTACCGAGCATTTTAATTTGACCTGGACGCCGCTCGGGGATGCTCTTCTTGTGCAACCCAAATAAAGTCAACTTAGAATAGAATATAATAGAATATATTTAATTTCTGAAAACATGGTACATAAGTCTTATAAATAGAATTACGATATCACTTGTTCCGCCATGGACTGGCATTTGACAAATATTTTAAAAATTAAATACGATACATTAATTTCTTAACATTATTATTCTAACATGTCTAAGACTGGTAAAATCTTAACAATAATAAAATCTTAGTAATATACCAAACAAAAACTTACTTACCATATTTTTCTGATACTTTTTATCAATAAATTCTTCAACACTATAAAAACAGTTACCAGTTAGCCATATAAGTAGTTTGTATTTGAAGGGTTTAAGAGGGAGTTGACTTATTTCTTTTGGAATATTGTTGAATATTTTAATTTTCTAAATATTAATTTAATTCTTTTAATTTTTGGAAATTTCAGGTCACACATTACTTTAGGTCTTCAGAACGAATTATAGACATATTATCAAATCACAACACTAATCAAACATTCATCTCCCCGTACCTACCTACATAATTATATTCAACACATTACATCTTGCTCTCCATCCAAGCAAACCCTGCGGTTTCCGGCACAAATCGCACTACCCACACATTTCTCGAGGATGGGGCAATTAAATAATACATCTATGAACTTGAGGTGTGCAGTGGTATTGTATTAATAACATAATATCACGTCTATTAACAGCAAAGTATAACATTCTACCTGTTCTCCACGAAGGCCTCCCCCCCATTCCAAGGACTTCCCTTTTACCAATTGATAAAGTCAAGTAAATTTACTACCAACCTAAATTGTTCGTTTATTCAAATAACAACTGCCATTCTTTGAGCGTTTTATGAAATGGCTATAATATGGCAAATTGACGTAGGGTGCCAATTTGCTTAACGATCACTTTCCCATGCGCAACTTTTATTTGGGGTTAGCACAACTTTGATTTGGGGTCGGCGCAACTTTTTTTTTCTTCTATACTCCTCATGATGGGGATCAAAATTGCCATAAATCTAGTAATTTTAGACTCTCGGCTGAGAGTTTTGCAATAGATCAATCAAATGACACTTTACTCGACTAGGATCAAACCTTAGAGCGTAGGGTACGCTCAGCAGTACACTTAAACACACTTTCGATCTAAAAAAGAAAGAGAAAAATCTTTCCATAAAAAACCATTTCTACTTAGCCATATAAAAAACAATCACTTCACTGAAAATAAAAACTTTAACTTACAACTAGTTTTACCGCAGCACTATAGAGTTCCATTCGAAAATCGAATACCTATGGTACTCGATAACCCCTGAAACGATGCAAGACACTATCGGCCAGAATAACCTGACCCTCTAATCTAATCAAAATTCTTTTCAGAGCTCCGTCTAAGAAAACAATTGCGAAGCGTGGAAGTTTAATTTACATTGGTAGGGTGATGAAGCGAAAACAGTTCATTTGGCATCTGAACTTCAGCCGCCTCTTTTTATATTGTGCTCAGTTTTTCGTGCAGTAAGTGTAATATCTTTTTAGCTCGAATACTGAATCGAATATCAGATTCCTCGAGTTTTTAGTCGATGTTGAATAAGTGATGTTCAAGCATTTACTTTTTTTTAAAGTGAAGATTCGATAAGGCGCTTTTGGTGGCAATTTGATTTATTTATTATTTTCTGAGGACATTGAGTGCGGATTTCAAGTTTTTTGGTAATCGAATCTTCGGAGACGTACAACGCAAATACTCAGATACGAACTATTTTTAAGGAAAGTTTCATGCACGAGGTTGTGTATTCAAACCCTTGCAGGTAAGTAACAATGTCAATTTTTCAATATGAGTTTCTTAGACATAACTGACATGAATGACGGAAAACCTTCGTGAGGAAACCTGGAGTTACAGTAAATATTAATTTGAAATCGGCAACCTGTCTTGAGCAAGCGTGGTAATCAATGCGCGTGCCTTCTTTGTAAAAGAAGAGGCATCTGCCCCGCAGTGGGACAATAATAGGCAGATATTATAGTCAGAAACAATTAGCAGTATGACTTAATTAATTAGAGGGAAGCATTACCACTCTAAAATTAAAACTTAGCCAAGGGTAATTATGTAAATTCCTCAAAGCTTGGCAAGACCAAATCCATACTAATATTATAAATTCGAATGGAACTCTGTCTGTCTGATTGTATGTTAACTTTTCACGCCGTAACCACTGAACAGATTTCGGTGTAATTAGGCACGGAGATAGATGGCATCTTGAGGAACGACATAGATTACTTTTTGGTCTCAAAACAATCCTAAATGGATAAAACTTGTATGGGAAACCCAGGATTTCTGAAGTTTAAGATAAGAAAATTAAAATTTATACCTATGGTAAGAAATAAAGAATTATGTGTTTCAGCGTTTTTGTTAAATCAGCCCCCAACGTGCTACCGGGACAAGTAGCCTCTGTCCTTCCCAATGATGCCATCTATCTCCTTGACAAATTTCATCGAAATCCGTTTAGTGGTTTAGCCGTGAAAATGTGACATATAGACAGAGTTACTTCCGAATTTATTATAATAATATCTATTATATTTTCTGTCTATCGCGCTTCTACATACTCCCTGTAAATTGAGAGGCCTGGCTCTTGTAATACTGGTAATCCTAGTACAAGAGTCAGGGCTAAACTGATGTTTGAGTCTTGAAGTGAAGAAAAAAAAAATATTATACCTAGTACTGGCTGTTGACTGCGCCTTCGTCTGCGATACAGGATTAAAAGTAGCCGAAGTCCTAACCCAGGTCATGGCCTTAATGTTTGTGCGTCAAATTTCATCCAATTCATTTCATCCGTTTTAGCGTGAATGCGTAGCAAACGAAAAACCTATTTATAATACTAGTTAGGATGGATAAGTATGGATTGAAATTTTTGTTTGTCTTTTTCTAGGGATTGAAAATATGTATAGTCTGCAGTATTAGCTATTATGTTAGCTGAACCAAATTGGATGAAAGGCATCCAGATATGCAAAACAGAAAAAAACAAACACCAAATTGAAAAACTTTATTTTATTTTCTGAATACGCGGCCTTTGGCTACTTTGTACGTGTGTATTTTTTTTTGTTGTAATTCAATTCAATTCGTTTATTTCAAACAACAATTGGGTCATAATTAATAGTATTATTAAAATAAAAAGTCAAACTAACATTAGAAACAATCATAAATTACACTTAATATTTAAAAATGATAACTCTTAAAACATTTATCAACATTTTGTAATGTGCGTTTTGTTTATACAGAATAAACAATTTTTCTTTCTTTCTTCTTGTCTTTCATGGCCTTGGTTAGGACATTAATCAAAAATCACGCGGGCGTGGACGCGGGCAGAAGCAAGTAAAAAATTAATGCTTCACCCTCTAAATTAGACCCCTTACCCGTCAGTAATATAACAACTAGTCCCACTGTTTCAACCTGAAGCAGTGGAAGGGTTACATTTCATGTTTGTACGGTCGGGCTACCAATATAATGTTTATTCAACCCTCCCTTTGCTATGATGTTGAAAATAAAATGGATCTCCTTGGTACATATTTGAACAACGATTGTGATTTTCATGTCTTATTTGGTACTGTTCTTTGGCTCGTTACTTTAGTTCTAGATTTCTGTTTTTCAGTAACAAAGCTACGTAATCTGTGTATTCTGCTTATAACTAAACTAGCTGATGCCAGATTTTGATTAGGTGGCTACCTGACAGTCATGAATTTCCACAGTGGTTAGGTGTCAAAGCTCTGTAGAAACTAGTTAAAAAAAACGTGTTGGGTCGACCACCGTCAGGATCGAAGTTCCTTACGCTTGTTCTTCAACTCAATTTTGTTTACATTTTTACAGCCACTATTTTGGATTTTCATTTTGACCTCACATTGACTTTAGGTTCCTCGAAAACCATGAAAACGACACCCATGATGAAAAATTGTAAATCTTCGTATCCGATATATTATATTTTCATATTGACCTCACTAATCGGCTTCGACAACCTCAAACGCCATGAAAACTATCTGTGTCTGTCTCTTTATTTTATATACACATGTAACGAAAACCCTGTCCGATCCTGAAGGGTATTATTTGGTATCGTACTGCGTTCACAAATACGTAATCATTTAATGGATACGAGATAATTATTTTACCCCAATGAAAATAAATAATTAAAAAATTAAAAATAATCATACCAAAGGCAACACCGATTGCTCGACAGGAATCACCTACAGTTTCGTGTCAAAGAAGCCGCCTGAGCGCGGCGGTGCTTTGTTGCATGCCGCCAAACAAACTTAGGACTAAAGAAACCTACGTTTTAACTACGCGTAGGTATCAGCTGATATTTTATTGTAGGCATAGACGCATAGTGACCCCGATTTCTGACCTTCTGTTTGTCAAGAAACAATTATTATTGAGTAATCGTGATGTGCTTTTGGCAATGTACCGACTGTAGGTATAATTTTATTAAAACCTTTACGTGTTGCATTCCTCGGAGATTGTGTTCCGCATGTCTATCTCGAACATTAGTACACATTCGACACCTTTTTATTAAATTTGCACGTACTCCTCGCAGCGCACTTGTGTACGATTTGAATGAGTCGAAAGCTTCCACAATCCGAGCTCTTACTTCGATTTCCGCATCACACTCACTCACGAATAAAATAAAAATATTAAAATATTCCTGATTGAGACATTGTTCGCGATACGATAGCGGCACGTGATACGTACGGACATCAGATCGCAAGCTATCTCCACGTGAGACTGGCGAAGTGGCCAAAGAAGTAGCGTGACAGTAGGCAACCAGTCGGCTACATCAAAGGGTCGAGGACTCGTTATGAGTACCTACAGTGCGGCTAAAGCACGGCGGTGTCCTTTGAAATAAAAATAGGCAAAAAGTAAAAGATTTCGCCGGCCTGTGAAGAGTTGTCAAGATATGAAAATTTACCATATTTAGTGTTACATTTCGCATGGTAACTAAAAATGAAACAAATCAATAACTTTTGGTTTTAATGAGTTACATTTTTTTTTGGATCGGACAGGGTTTTTGTTACATATTGTATACTAAAAAGTAGCATGGAGAAGGCATAACGCTTTTTCGTTACGTTTACTCATAGCGCACTTCGTTCCAATAATATTAAGATACCGAACTCATGTAAATCTATTATGTGACACTATTATTATTAACCATCGTAACATCGTGATGTAAGTGTAACTAACTTTTTGGAACAATGTTTTAATTTCAAAAGATTTTTACAAAGAAAAACAACAGACTTTATTATTCACTTTTAGTTGTGTTCCCTACCCCACACTAATTCCTATAGCACTACATAATCAGCCTATAATATTCGCAACGGTTAGGACACTAGCCTCTTCTCGGTGAGAGGGATTGGGCCGTAATTGAAATGGAATGTTGGAATGGATTGATTGGAATGGGCTGGAACCTCGTGTTTGACCACGCGGTTCCAGGGCGGGTTGGTAGATGTCACATGTCTCCGAATTTTTGGTTTGAAGACATCCGGTTTTCTCACGATGTTGTCCTTCACAATTTTGAGAGCAGTGGTGATGAAATAAGTTACTCAAAGTAAAGCGTCTGACTGGGTTAGACCTTCGACTTTTTAGAAAGTTAATAAAATTGATATGGAGGCAAACACTATCCAATAACATTTTATAAGAAATATCAACAACAAAAAAATGATCCCCAACTGCTAGCGATATCGCGTAACAAACATACAAAAAAAAACACAAAAAAAAAATGAAGTGGAACCTCATTTTTTGAAAGCCGGTTAAAAAAGTGCCCATAGATTTTTTGAACCCTTCTTCTCCATAGGAAACTCCGCTTTGAAATGCAATACTCCTTGACAATTTCAAAGTGCTCTTATTTGGTTTAATATACTTTGAGTTTTGTGTTCGAGTTTGAGAGTTTGAGTTTGACTTTAAAGTTTGCAAAGAAGTAACCCACTTCCTCATCAAAGAAAATTACATAATAAAATATCTCATTTAGGTAATCATACCAAAATACCTCCTCCATTCATTCCAACATCTCTGACCACGACCTTTTCTATCTAAAATATTAATGTTTGACTCGTATGAAAAACGTTTGAGGCGGCGGGCAGAGCCTCTGGCACAGTAATACCTCCATTCGTGGTTTCATTAATTAATCATCTTCTGTAATTCATGAAACCGAGTGGTTTTCATACTTCAAAATTCTGTTACTGAAAGTTGATATCCTTGGCTAATTTTGGGAGGAAAAAATTACCTGAACCTGCACGCTGTTTTGGTTGGCACTTTATTAAATAAGGTGTAGTAAAAACTAATAGCTAAATGACTAAATGTGTGACATCACAGTGGGCCCTATCAGAATACCAGCGCTGTGACACTTATTTTTAAGTGTCGCAGCATTATGCTGAGATAGGGGTCTTTTAGCCTCGTGCAGGACTATATGATGATATGATGTGCATACTCGGAACCCAAAGATTAAAGTGCCGATTCAGTGAAGTAATCAACAGTGGGAGGACAGTAGACAACACCAATAATGGTTTTCGTTCCTCTGACACAGACTTCAAGGAAAATAAACTCAGCAGAAGCAGAATAATTTGAAGAGGAAGTAGCAAGTATTTTATGAGAAAAGTCATTTCGAAGGTATATAGCTACACTACCTCCTCCCCTACCAATCCGATCATTTCGTATAAGATCGAAACCAGTAAGAGAGTAAGTGGTGGACAGGAGATGTGGTTTGAGCCAAGTTTCAGAGATCAGGATGGCGTGAACATTGCTGTTATTAAACGCTGTAGTGGCTCGGAACACTTTGTGCGTTAATGTGACACACATTCACCAACCGATTAGACTGATCATTGAAATTTTGTTGCAAAAAGTCACCAAGAGTGTAGCTGAAAGAACAAAAGCTATCATCGCTAGAAGAAGCAGTAGACTGGTTGGCAGAAAAATAAGACTCATTGTCTGACATAAATATAAGTTGATAGCTATTAGGTTGAAATGATTATACAATAGATATAAAACAGAACAACTAACAGGTGCAACTGCACTACCCAGTTCAGTTTGTGATACTGCGTATCACACAACGTACTATATAATGTGTATTCCTGTGTGAGTCCTAAAAAATAGTTTTTCTTTCTTCTTTCTAAATCGCTGGTATAGTTGTTGCGAGCAATACTGCTGAGCAAGAGGTCCTGGGTTCGATGTCCGGGTCGGGCAACGTTATATTTGGAGTTTTCCATTTCACAGTAGCAGCCCGGAGTCTGGATATGTTCCCGATTGATGGCAAAAGGCTCGCCTCCTATTGCATGGTACTTAAACATAATTGGCGAAATGTGGGTGTATTAGAACCACACCACTGCCTAACTCTTTAGGATAACAAGCGTGATGTTTTTTTGATTAAATAAAGTATAATAATTTTAATTACTTTCTTAGGTGAAGTTAAGTCGAAGAAATGAACAGCAACATCCTCCTGCGTGCTATTATTAACAAACAAATTAGTTTCTGGGTTGGATTTTGTACTGTTTGAGAATTGTTGTTTGCCCACAACATTATGATGAAAAAATGTTATTTATAAATATTTGATTAATAAAATATGTATTTAAAATATAAAATTAAGAACATAATTTACCTAATTCTAATTTTAATTAACGATAAAAAAAACATAGGGTTTTGCTTAGTTTTTAGTGGTTCAATTCCATTAGTAGAAGTGACGTCACGACTATGCAACTTCATACTAGCGCCATAAATTATCCGTACCACGCGACAAAGGCGGGAATAATCCCCTCCAAAAACTTTTAAAGCGTGTAGCTTCTTCATATTTACATGGATTTAACAGATTTTTTCAATTATCTCGGTTTTATTATGCCTTCTTTGAAATGACACTACTTTTTCGAACATTTTTAACAGTAGTCATCATCCATATACTGGACCTGGACGCGTAACGCGAGGGCTGGTTCAAGATGGCGGGGAAAAGAGTTTCTGCAAAGATTTGCGGATGCCTTTGCCCTGCAGTGAGACACGATAATTTAACAAGAAAAAAATACGTTTGTGGAATTATGACTGTGGTCACGTGTTTTGTAATGATCTTGAAAGTTTTGTTCAATTGAACGTTTATAATTACGCAGAAAAGTTATCCGTTCACGTTACCTTGCGCAACAAAGTGATTTTTTGCATAGAAACTCTCCCCTTTCCCCTACCAAACTTTATACGGATTCACACCGACCATTTACACCGTCAATTTCCTAAGTCCAAACAAATTGTGAAAAACACAAGAATCCATATTGGAGCACATACAACAAAAGAGTTGTTATAACAAAGAAAATAATAACAAAAGTTAGGGAAAAGACCTTATCAAAGAGTCAGAGCAACAAACAAAATATTGAACGAAACATATTATTTAATAACGGATACAATTGCGACAATATGTGACATTGTGGAATTAAACAATAGAAGGTTTACGCGACTTTGAAATAAAGGAGAAGTCGATGGAAATCCAAATTGTGATAAAGATCCAGTGGTGATGGAGCCACATCAACTCAACCGATGTCCAATAATCAGTTTTATTGGCAATTAAAACTGCCAACAAACAAAATGATCAGTAGATGCGGCGTGTGCCCCGCTTAAGAATGTGGGGTTTAAGCTGACGCCCTATTGACTATATTATTTATTGTGTTTTTGATGAAATAGCATGAGATTCAATAAAACTAAAAAATAAACTCGACAGGCAGTACGTTATTTTAGTTCAACCTCAGATTTGACGCCACCAACTGCATTAGACTTCTTGAAAAGTGAGCTTCTTTTGAATCTCATAATATAATAAATAATAAAATTTATTTATTTTTCTCACCACAATATTTTATAGTTTACAAGTCGACATTGATTAGTGTTAGGCTATTGATACACATTACAATATTGTGGGAGACTGGTGCCTAAGCTAGGCCAATAACCTGTGTTTCAGGACACCAGGTCTCCACCCCGAGTAACAATGTCTGGGCGTACTATAGCATTACACCATATACAATCATGCGGCGAGTACAGCGTTGTGGAGAGTTGTGCGATTGTGTACGAGAGTGAGTGTGTGATTATGTACGAAATGTGAGTATGTGTGTGTGTGTGTGTGTGCAGTTATGAGTTAACTAAAAGGACACTTTCAGTATTATCGTATGACAGCTTCAGCAGCCAACTAGTAAGCTTGCTTTTCAATTTGTTGCTAGGCAAAGTGTATATGTCAAGAAGACGATGGATCTTATTATGAATTCGGGCACTGAGTACGTTGAAGTGTTTGCTTGCAAAAGAAGTACGACACCGAGAAATACTACAAACTGGGTAACCTTTACGTTTTTTTAAAAGTTTATCGTCAAGAGGTAGCAAAGAATGACGGCGTAAAACCGCACGTAGAATGAAGAGTTGGCGAACGTTGAGGACTTCTGATTCCGAATAGAGCAGGGCAGTTGGGTAATCTCTGCGCTTGAACTGCATAACTTTAAGAATGGCCCTCTGCGCTCGTTCAACCTGAATCAGGTGAGTCTTGCAGGTTCCTCCCCAAGAAGAAATACAGTAGGTAAGAACAGAGACACACAGGCTCTGATAAACAAGAAACAGGGTTTCACGATCAGCTGAGTGTCTCAGTTCTTTGTAAATATAAATTAATTTTCTGATTCGCGAGCTTAGTGCATCAGTGTGGGGGCGCCAGCTAAGATGCTCATCAATTACCACTCCAAGATATTTGGTGCTTAACTAGTGACAGGGTGAGACAAGTGCATGCGTTGTTACTGTGATCCATAAAATTCAGGCAGCTATGGGCTCGGATTATACTAGACTCTATGGGAGGGGCGCTCGTGTGAGGTAGAGAGAAGCGGACAATCTTGGTTTTGTCAATATTGAGAGTCAAAAAATTCGCCGAAAGCCATGTCATCACTCGTTGAAGTGATAGCTCTGCCCTAAGCTTAGCATTATCCCAGTTATCGTCATATATAACCAGTGCCGTATCATCAGCATAGGTGAATATATCGCAGTTAGGTATTGAAAAGCGGCACTAATCGTTTATGTATAGTAGGAAGAGTGTGGGTCCCGAAATGCTTCCCTGAGGCACACCAAAACGGATGTCTTGATCATCACTATACCATGAGTCGATTTTCACACATTGTGATCGATTTGACAAATAGTCTGAGAAGATTTTAAGTGCCATACCGCGGATTCAAATGGTTTCCATCTTCGATATCAGTGTAGGTACAGAGACAGAGTCAAACGCCTTGGTCAAATCAAGAAAGACGCCAAAGCACTTGAGCCCCTCATCCAACTTGGTTACTACAAGATCTGTGATTTTAAAACACGGAGGTGATAGAAGTACTTGTGTTCGCGTCGGCGTCGCGGGGGGGAATCAAATAATCCTTTCCTTTCCTTGCTGTTTCGGTCCAAATTTTATGTAATTTCTCCGTTCTTCCTTTATATGGAAGCAGTCACACCTTTTAGAAAAAATCGATCCTGTTGTTTGAAATACTCTAACATCCATTTTAAATGTGGCATTGGATGACCGTACGTGCGTGCTACCCATTCGTTTTGGTGGGCTCGGCATCCGCAAAATTACCAGTGCAAGCCAACCAGCGTTCCTGTCCTCGGTCCATATCACCGAAAAGTTAACCACAAGAATTTGCCCGTGCCCGTTGGCAGGTTGACTCTGAAGTGACGTGTTTGACCGATGAGGTGTACGCCTGGAAAGTGGCTTGCCCGGATACGGTTCATCCCAAAAACCCGTCTTCCCAGGGACTGTGGGATGAGTGACAATAATCTCATTAGTACGTCCACCAATACTGCAGAGCGAGCCCTCCTGCTGGCTGTGGGTGAATGGGAGTCGGGCCTCTGGCTTCAGGCGCTACCGTCACGCAACATAGGCACTAAGCTGGGTAACTCCACATTCCGGCTCGCTACTTGTTTGCGTCTGGGCGCTCCTTGCGGGGCTCCAAATCGCTGTCAATGCAGTGAAGCAGTCAGCTGCTTCGGTCACCATGCCCCATCCTGCAGCAAGAGTGCTGGTCGGATGGCACGGCACGCCAGCATTAATGATATCATCCGTCGGGCTCTTGTCACCGCCGGGGTGCCAGCTGTTTTTGAACCCAATGGCTTGGCACGTGACGATGGGAAGAGGCCAGATGGAATGACCATTATGCCTTGGAAGTTGGATAGGCCTTTGGTGTGGGATGCAACCTGTGTCGACACCCTCGCGCCATCCCATCTTCCTAGCACGGCGGGCTGTGCCGGGGCGGCTGCTGCAGGAGCAGAAAACCTCAAACGGCGCAAATATAACAACCTTATTGGGAGCTATATGTTCGAACCGATTGGGGTTTAAACACTAGGCACTTGGTGTCAGAGAGCTTATCGACTATTTCGGGACATCGCAAAGCGGTTGTGTAGCGTTGTGAGGAGTTTCAACGTTAAATAGTTGAGTGATGCTAAATAGTTCTTAAATAGTAAGTTGCTACGCACATCACTAACATCATGGAACAACACTAATTTCCTATGAACACTCAGCCATTTGGACTTCCGCTTGCATAGCGAGCTAGGCTATTCCTGACCTGAGGATTTCTTGTACCCCAACCTAGGGGTCCTACGTCCCGGCTGCGGGCTTGCTACTTAATCGGCACGCTGCTCGAAATCTGCACGCAGCGCCTAAGATGCGCTGAAGGCGTGGCTATGCTGTGCGCTACCGGCGTCCTACGGCGTCGACCTCAACGCACCCTATCTGTGGCCCCAACGTAGGCCTTACCTGCTACGGCATTAAGTCCGCCTCTGTACATGCTTGTGCGGAAAGTATTAAATAAATAAATAAATAAATCTGCTGCCACTGCTGGCAGTCTCCGCCTCCCAAGTGATCCAAGGACGGTACCCTTCATATTAACTAAGTGTGTCAGTGCTCAGAACAAACAGTGTGTTTCAAAACTATCATCAATATATTTGTAAGTATTCTCTAAGTGTTCCCTTTATTCTAACTACCTACCAGTTAACGGTCTGGGCAGCCTACCTGCGAAGCCCTAGCCATCCAACGAGGCAATGCTGCCAGCCTTTTGGGCACTTGTCCCTTTGATAGCGATGCGGACGGTTTTTTTATTTTAATTGTAATTTAGATTGTTATATTTTTGGAATCGTTTCCTCAAGCCCTTTATGTTGATACCCCACATATTAATAGTTTTTTTTTCTGGTTACATTTTGATTTGTAAAAACAAAACCTAGCCTTATAACCTTTGTGCGACCCAGACGAGTCGATAGACACTTTATGTACAAAATCCATTCACCTTTAGGATGCTACAAGTGTATAAAGGTATTTCACATACAAAGATACATAGGTCGAAAAATAGACTATTCTCCTCGGGAATAAAGCTGTCATCGTCTTGAGCGCCCGCGAAATTAACACACTGCTTTATCTCCTTAGTCAATAATCCACTATTATATCGCTGTTGTACTATTATTCAGGCATAGATCGAGCTTGAAATCAAGGTATTCCCCATTGAGTGTTGGTGAGTCTAGACAGCATTCCAGATTACTTCATGAATTTTTCGGCGGTGAAAGTCAACTTTATTAAATCATTAATAAATTGAAATGCTTATTCTGTTACGAAAAAACTTCTTAGCCTCATGAGAAAACGATCTACAGATTCATGCCAAAGGCACAATGCAATCCCTCCAAAACCATTTCAATGAAAATACAAATCGAATACACCACACTCCAATCCACTAAGTATTATTAAATCGCACAGATATACAAAAACACACGCACAAGTGTATTTCCACCATGTGTTACGTTACGCCATGACAGATCGCATGATAGACCTTTGATGTGTTAATATAGCCTCTATATCCTTTTAGAAACAATCCGGGGATTTTTCGGGTTTCACAGGGTTGCTAACTTAGGGATTTTGTACGGTTTTTTTGAGGGATTAGAGTGTGTGTTGAAGATTTTGGGCCTAGAACTACCTTTTCAATATCTCTTGGATAGACTCTATTTATCTGAGGATAAACTGAGCCTACATTAACTTTGAATACATAATTTTTTACTGAAGACTATTTTATTCATATTTCTGTTTTTTCTGGTAAAACTTTGCCTTCCTGGCTCTTTGAAGCAGAAAACGATATCGTGAGAGTTTACTGTAGTCAGTTTTGAAGCTGCCCCTAACCCTAGACCTTATGTTTTATCTGGTTACTAGAAAGAAAGAAAGAAAACACATGGCTTCGTCGTATAGGCCCCTAAAGCTTTTAAAAAGAAAAATCCCGAAAAGACCTGTCAAAATCGAAGGTATAATTTGGATGCATCACTGCTTTCTTTTCCTCCATACATGACATCTCCAGCACCTCCCTTCGTCATTAGTTTCACAAATAATAACACGTAGTTAGGTTCTGTTACTTAATTATCAATAAATTCAACAACATGGCCAAAGAAAAGATAGGAAGATATAGTAGAAAGTGAATGATAGCGTGACCGTTGACAGAAATAATGGAAGATGAAAACGTTTTGCGCCAATCCCAAGTAACATGGAACAAGCGCTGGAAGCCGATGATGAATAAAATCAACAAGTCATGACACTTTAAAAGGATCATAACAACGGGTCCTAAAACTCTATAACAACTATGAGGGTTATCTGAAATGACGTTTATTAGATGGCAGCACTGACATGTTAGGTCAGAGCACCTGTCAAAAGTGTCAAAGCGCCTATATATTCTTTCGGGGAACAACCAAATAGAAATTTTGAACCATTCGAAATTATGAAAAACGGTATTTTGAAATTCGAAGTTGTGACTGACGAAGTAAAGTTTTTCGTGTTTATGTATCGGAAGAATGGGTTTCTTTAGTCGTGACTGAATGACGAAAGAATTAATAGAACGAATGATGAACGTCATTTTTAAGATCTCTTGTCAAAGGGGTGCCAACTGGTGGCGTGAATTCGCATGAAAACCCTCATTGGTGGAAGTGCCAGCCCTAGTCAACCGTAACAATTGCTGTAAGGTATAATAACGTGTAGGGCTTTAAGAGGGTTTTCGTTTGTCTATTGATTCCTGTTATACCATTTCAACTGTTGAGGGACCTTCCAATCTTTACTTATTTCCATGTTTCTGAATCGGGAATATCGCTGTTATTTATCTAATGTCAGTACCATTCCGTAATTTTATTCCTATTCAATACAATTTTAATTATTTCTTAAATAAAATCAATAAAAAATAAAAATAAATTGTGGTCCAAGGTACAAGGTCCAGAGACAGGAACCATTACTAATATTATTTGGTATACGAATACCTAATAGATAAATTAAAAGAAACCATTCGATTTTATAATAATTTAGAAAATAGTTTTTTTTCTTTCCATCATGCGATATCGACCCATCAAGTTCGAAAAGTTTTATCTTTTATATAAAAATAATAAGCAAGAGCATGCAACCCATGAAGGTAAAAATGAAATGACCATTGCTTAAAATCTACATGGTGATTATCAAATTATTGTTATAACGTTTTGAAGTTATAACTTGGAAATTCGAGCATTATTTTAACAACCGTCTTCGAGATACATTGAAAATGATGTTCCTTGTGAAATACATGCGAAAAGCGGCCAGCAATGTCAGTATGAAAATCCATATCTATGGTGTAATTTAAAAATGAAACGTAATTTTACTTCGACCTATGGCAACCAAGGAGGTCTTACCAAAGTTGTTATTTGCATCTCGAACTGGCTTAACAAATAGAACTGTTGAAAGTAAAAAAGAAACAAATGAACATACTCGTAATACGAGTATATTGGCGCAAGAAAAGTTACCGATGTTCGTCATTGATTCTGAAATGTAGCTATAATTAATTTTACTTTATATTTAGGATGAGTACTATACAAGCCTTGGCCGCAACAGACATTGATGGACGAACGTGAAAATGTGGCCCGAGGCGAAGCCGAGCCACATTTTCTCACTTATGTGAGTTCAATGCCTCTGTTGTAGATCGCTACAGTAATGTACTATTTTGTCTGAGAAATGTATGCCCCCATTTTAGTTTGTAAATAAAGTGCGGGTTTTATTGAGTTTTCAGCCGTACACAATTTGCGATAAATTCATTATGTTCACATACATGCATTTGAATGTAGCGCGAATCACTCAACTTTTATTTAACTTTTTGTACAAAAAATGTATAATTATTTTTGCATTGACTTTCGTCAAAATCAGTCAATTATAGTTAAATAAAAGTTAAAACTAAAAAAAAACTACTTAAAGCGGCTGAACAGATTTTCTACTTTCTTTTTATTTTATTTTTTATCTAGTAACACTCTCGAACAAGTCTCGTTAGAAAAAAAAAATACTGTTCAGTGGTTTGAAAGCTACGGTGCCGCAGACATACACACGTTAAAATTATAACACCGAGGGGTTTTACCGTCGGGGCTTAAAAAGAGCCTGTACGAGTGGTGAGTGACTGCTTCCAAATGTTCTATGGTCTTTCTCCAGCTGTTATGATCAGTAGCCTGGTGGAGTGCGCGCTGATGGGTATCTCCATTTGCTCCGACATTTCAACGACCATTTTTTGGGTTTCGCTATGACGTTCCATGTTGTTGGTACCTCTGCGGGCAATGTGGCTAAAATATCTCACGACAAGTTGCGGGCACGTTGAAGACAGTTGTTGTGCTATCTCTAATTTGAGTTCTTTAAGGATCTTGATTTCGAAGGCGTCAATTGTTTTCCTGTCGGTAGATTTGATCGTCCAAGTCTCTGTCTCAGGGGTATCTTTGTCCGATTGATGATATTTTGTCTTTCCAATATTTTTTCTGTTGAGTCATTGCTGTTTTAGCCACGCCAATTCGTCTTCGAATTTCCAGTTCACAGCATCCTTTATTGGTGATTACAGAGCCGAGATACTTAATCTTAATAGGCCGTGCCAGCACCACATTCTAAAGGCGTCAATTCTTTTTCTGTCTTTAGATTTGATCGTCCAAGTTTCTGCCCCATGAATGATGTAGAAGACCAGTGTTCGGACCAGGTGTTTCTTTGTCCGATTGGTGATTTTTGTTCATATTTCTTTTTTTCTGTTGTGTCATCGTTATTTTAGCCACGCCAATTCGTCTGAGAATTCCCAGATCGCAGCTACCTTTATTGGTGATTACTAAAGTTCTTGATAAAATAAAATAAGGAAAAACATGATATGAAATTACGAAAACACGTGGAACCTTCAAATATTTTGACCTTGCTTTAGTTTTCTCGTTGGTGGGTATGTTTCCGAATTTTCTGATTAGTTTTGAACCCGAGCTAAGCTCTTTTCGTGACTCATCATGCAACAAGATCAAAATCAAACTGTATGTAGTTTGGCAAGTATTAAGATAAACTTGCGAAAAATAAAGTAAGGTTATTTGTATATTTTGTTGTGTAATCGCGGACGAACGATAAATCGCCCAGAAAATTTTCGCCAAATAATGAACATTCATTATTAATTTCTTACAAAAAGCGATTGAATGCCTCGAGAGAAACATTTACAGTCACAGTTTACGTTTTGATACGTAAACTGTGACATTTTAACATGCATCGCAACGGTCATTGTTCCTTGATCGTCTTCAACCACCACGCTTTTTTACGACACCAAAATATAATTCAAATTTTTTTTTTTTTTTATCACTGGCAACATTGTGCTCCAACACTCATAACATCCTCAACGAATAAAAATTGGCAATTCAAAACTATCACAATTTCAATCCAACGTTCGAGAGGGGAGTACCCCTGACTTGGTACTTACGAGTACTAGGGTACTTGTAACTGACAGACCAATTTGAATGATGACGTAACTGTACTTGAACTGAAGTGGGACCCACTGACCCCATGTTTATAGCCGGTAACAGTTCCGTTTACAAAGGACGAGATGTGGAAATGTAGATTTATGGGGAACCACTAAGATTAAGCTCATTTAACAAGTACCTATTTACCATCAATAGATCTCAGTTAACATGCAAAGGTATGTAGTTTTTGGATATCTGATGAAGTTGTAAAATAACTTTTTTTTTTTGTAGTATAATTATTTTTGTATTTCAGGAAAACAACAACTACAGATTTGCAAAGAGACTGGTAGAATTCTCCATTAGATGGGACGATAACTTTAACCTTAAAACCTGTAACCACCAAATCAACGACCATTTTACTTCATTACTATACTTACACTTCGATGAAGAGCTCGTTTGGGGTTTCTGTTACCTGTGTAATTAGTTACAGGCCCACAAAACATTTCAACTTTTTCTCTGGTTTATCAGGTGTCAATTGGCATCAGAGATTTCCAACCATCAGGGTTAACATGACAAGTGCGAAAACGCTCTCTATCTCGTTATGCCGAAATTTGTCTACGATTTTGACGTCATCACAACGCCACCGTTAAACCCGAGTAAACTCGCAAAAGGCACTTAGACACTAGCAAGTATTAAAAACAATTTGTTTTGATTATTGCAACATCGGTCGATTTTACGCATGAAATTTTACTTCCACCTCTTTTAATTAATTTTTATTTTCTTGCAACCGACTTTTTGAACTAAAATTAAATGTAATTCTTTGACATGGCTCTTATTATACTCACTAGATAATCATCACAATTGGCAAATGGGTCGACGATCACAATCCAATAAAGCGAAGGTAATTAATTGTAAAAATCACCAAAATTGGGAAATTAACTAGCGATTTTAGGAATGACATTGCAAGGTTTAAAATTTCCATATAGCCTTCCTTATAACTTCCTAGATATCGGTAATCACCACCAAAATTAGCAGAGACTCATTATTACTGCACGTAATGCTCATCTATTAGTTATTTTGGATATTTTTATTGTATTATAATTTTGTCTACTCTTCTCGTCGTCAAAATCGAGGACGACTAAATTAGAGAAAATATGTGATTTTCTCATGTTGAATTGTCAAAATTCGAGATAACTTAGGGACCATGTTTTGTTTTTTGACCAGGGTTTGTCGAGAAAACATCAAAGTTTGACGGAACGAGTCGATTACTTTGTGTGGCAGCGCTGTCAGAAAACGAAAAATTTACACACAGATATGAGAAAACGCGAGAGTGAGTAATTGTCGCGTGTGGCATGTTAGCCCTGCATGTGAGCCGTCTGCTTGTAGATATACGAAAAAAACCTTTACTATGATTTTGAATTAGCCAAACTAAAGTGACTTTGATCGAACTTAATTTGCTAACAAATTAAAACCAAAGTTAAAGTATTCTCTTTCAAATAAATTACACCATTAGGAAGATCTATTTAAAGTATCAATCCAAATGTTTAGATCAAATCTAACACTTCAATTAACCTTCAAAATCGTCACTCGGAATTCACGCAGAAAGCCCTGGGCATCGGTAACGAGCTAACTCGAATCGGTTAACTTACCGATCGCTTAGAGCCACTTAAGAGTTCCGTAGTAGTTGTATAATAGGAAATGTTCGATCCCTACAATTCGGATTTCAATTCGATATGATTGATCCAAGTTCTGCTTGTTATGAGTTTGCATGATTTTGTGTATTATGCTGAGTTTGATTTCGTGTTACTTGATTTTGTAAGTTCTTCGTGGGTATTGACTTTGTGTTATAGTGTAGGATGAAATTATCTTGTTGTTAAGTTGGTAACGTTTCTCATTTGTGTTCTTGGAAGTCAACGTAATGTATGAACGATTTATGAATCTAAAACACAGCTTTTGAACTGCGACAAGCACATAAGTATCAAAGATGTGAATAAATTCATTAAAGTAAATAAATGTTACATGCGATACGAGCTTTTCCAATTCAAAAGTTTTTCGAATTAACGTTTAATTACTTCGTGTATTCGTGCTTGGCCATCTTCTGCTTCTATCTTCATCACATTTTATACGAAAGTAAACGCCTACCGCTTTTTACATTATTCACAGACATACATAACTATCTGTTCTTTCAATTTTACTCCCCAAACTTTCAAGTTTGATGGCAAGACAACGTACCTCCCAAAAAACACTAATCTACGTACCGTAAGGTAATAACCACTATTGGTAAACTGGGTTCCGATCACAGGCTGTCATATTTAGCGATAGCAGGACTTTGCTGACCTTCTTTTATGACTAATAGGTTATTCATGCCAAGGATTAGTTAAATATTACTATATATTCAAATTATACCATAACATTCCCAAAAATATTACACCACCTTAACGACTTTATATCACTATAAAAAATCCCATAAGCAATCCAAAACCCGACACATCATTAGTTAGAAGTACCCACTCATTTGCCAGTTATACCTGCTTCAAATTCACGCAATTTCGGGCCAGCTCCAACTCGGGTCTCCGTAATGAGCGGACAGATACCGCGCGTCAAAATCGACATTCCCTCACAAAGGAAGTACGTAACCTTTTTTAAAAACCTGTTAAAAGTGACCTTTAGCAGACTGACCGCTGTGAAACTGCCCTCATCCGAGACCCTTTCTTATCCAACTCGGATTTTTCCATTCGATTTAGCGAACTAAGAATTTGGGACCCATCTTAAAGGTCATTGAATTGAAAGCAAGAAAATTCAATTTATACGAAGCCACGATGCTTTCAACGAATTTACATATTAAAATAAGAATTGTTTTGGCATAATGTAGGGGACGAAAATGTTTGTTTATTAAATCCGGTTTGAATTTCTTGCATTTCGACGATCTAATTAGCTGATCTGTGATATTCATGATTTTGGATTTCCATTATAGTAAAAGGTTCAAAAGATGATAAGGTCAAATGCAAGTGTATAGTCTTTCGAAGAGGTTAAAGCTACTTTAGCCAAATACACTTTGGATTACAGTTTGGCTAAAGAACTTTTGGGTTACAGGCTTAGGCGAGGAAACATTTACATGTCTGATGAAGTAATGAAAGGTATACTTGAAATAAGCAGACCTATCACAGCAAATAGGCTTGCACAACACAATAATGGTACTACAATATATCTCACAATTTCAAAAGCCGACATAACCTATCTTTCCCTAACTAACGAACCACTTCAAGGAGAGATAACCAGAATTTAACCACAAGTACATGAGTTATCCGACTCGTTTTACGTCTCGTATCCATAAAACGGTGTGATAGTATTCCCTACCATTTTATGACGTCATCGCTGTCCCTTCCGGTTGGTCCGAACGGTAACATATGGTGTTTATTTAAACACGAGTTTTGTGTGTGGTGAAGTGAAAAAAATTCTGTGAAAAGTTTGAGGATTCGATTTTGTTTTAGTTCGTATATCAAAAATTTGTTACGTTGATGATCATTAGTAGATTGCGATTTAGCATGATAGTTAGAAAACTAATTGGATACATTCTAACTAAGGGCAAATTTCATCTGTTAAACGCCGTTTACATGTGCTGAGCGTGTTTAGTTTTATTGGTGAAATTAACTCTTAGAGATTAGTCATTCCAGAATCTACATATTTAATTAATGATCTCAAAAAAGATCAAGTGTTGCTTACGCAAAGGTAACATTATATTACCAATACAAGTTACCAAAGACGACATAACCCAATTTGGTTGCATCTTCTCACCAAGATAAAGGCATTCAATGTTAAATAGGTTACAATAATAAAAGGAGAATAGATCTTAAACCGAGAAGTGAAACCGAATTCAGTATTTAACATAAAGTGTAGGAAGAAATCAAATATTGTCTTAAGGAAGGCTAATAGAGAGAATCTTGAGAAGTAAAACTTAGCATGAGAATTTTAATCTAAAAGTCAATTAGTTCTACTTGGGATGTTTGTCAGCAGGAGTGTGGCACAACTTGTGAAATGTTCTTGAAGAACCATGGGAAGTTCTTCAAGGACACTTTTTAGAAGTAACCAGGAAAACTATTAAGATGTAACCAGGGTTTTGGTCCCGGGACGTCTCGTGTCTCGAAGTCCCGGGACTTTATAGAAATTTTGTTGTCTCGGGTTCCGTGACTTTTGGGTCGTGACTCAAGACACTGGCCGCCTAACCTTATACCAGTAGCTCTACAGTACACAACGAATAAGACGAGTCGTTTGAAAGTAAAAAAAAAACGAAGAAAATGTAATATACCTGAAATTCTTGCAAATATAATCAAGACCAACATTAAAAAAGGTGTTCCAGTTGTTTAAAGCAACCGGAAAACGTAGTGAAAGTCTGGAACTAGTTTACAAAACTTAACTACAATAAAACTGACATCAGTTGAAAAAGAGAACTCTGAGTTCGCTTTCTCCGGCGGCATTTTTACAAAAATCAAAAGGAAATAGCTTCTTTTATTGATACATCTGGCCCAAAATTAACTCGACTGTAACTTTATTCTGAGAAGTCTCGAAGTCCCATCCCGTCGTCCCGGGACTTTGGTCGTGGGTGGTCTCGTGTCTCAAGACTTTAAGATAGTCGAGACTTCCCAAACCCTAGATGTAACCAACTAAAAAATATACTGGAGTCCATTTTTCTATGGGCTTGTTAGTGGCAAGGTGGTTTGATTGAAGATTATTTTCTTAAGGACGAAATAGTGTGTTAAAATTTGTCAACTACTTGTTGACGAGCTAACACTTGCACGACTAATTTTATTGTGTGAACCGATATGAAAGAAGAACAATCATGGGATGACACTGCATGGAAACCCTACTTCTGGTTATAATGGTTTTATCTAGGAGATAAATAAATACAGGACGGTACTTATTTTTTTGTTCCTATTATTTAATTTATGAACTTCTCCATTAATTTCTTTATCTACATCTCGGTCAATAAAACGGTAAGGTTTCCAATTATTTATTGTTGTCTTAATTTGAATGTTGTTTTCGTATCAGTTAACAATTTAAACAATAATTCTGAGAAATCTTTAATGATTAAATCGGCTTCTTTATTTTTGACGGAATCTGTTTCAAATATCAAAGCTTTCAAGTTTCATTTGATGGACGATGAAATGGGGTTAGCGCTTCAACAAAAATAATTAAATAAAGGCTCGTACATACTGGCGCGATCCCACATCGGGACGTGTAACGTGGCGATTCTGCGACATTATCGCGCCGCAACACCTTTCACACTGGCGACTTGTAGCGCTAGCGACGCGACGCCTCACCAATGCATCATTTTGTATGGTAAAGCGGCGATATCGCGTCCGCTACATCAAGTAGCAACGCGATATCCCAAGACAGTATAAATGTTGATGCAGTCCCAGTTGAGCTCAGCAAGACACGACGCTCGACTCTCGCCGCGGACGGTTGTGTGCGTGCGCTCCCCTGCTCCCGGCAGTGTTGTATTTCGTGTTTATATTCGTCGCAATTACGTGACGTCATCGTAGTCGCCCCGACTACACCGATTACAAAATCAAATCAAGATTTTTTTTGATTTCACGTTTTTGCGCGTTTTGTGAGTAGCTTCAGAAGGCCCCTTCTGGGTAAAACCACAGTTTCGTGGTTGAAATCTTACGGTGCCAACGAAGCCGAGTGGGGTGTTGTCCCAATCACACCCGCCGAACCCCTTCAGGGAGAGGCAGTCAATTGGCCAGGTCTCAGATAACCGGCCTTGGGGTGTCTGCTTGTCGGCTCTGGTGACAGTTTTCCTTTTCAGCTACTCACCTAGAGTGTCTTTAGGGTGTGTCTACACCCTTCGCGCTAGACTGGTCAGGGCCCCGTTCGCACATTTCGACTGGCGACGGGTTACAAGCTTAGGGCTCACCAATAGATACTCACCTCTCTGTCTACACCCGACAGAGAGGGTCATACATCCCCGGCCCACCCGGGGAGATAGGTATAGGGTTTAGGCATCGTGGAAATTTATTTTCCACCATTCCGTCCCAGAAGTAGCTCCCCCTCCTCCGACCATGGAGGACGCCGTCCTATTGGCGTTCCTCAAGGAGGTCCTGCTAAAGGACCCCGAGTTCTTGGCGAAATATGGCGCCAAAATACGCCAACGCTCCACCACCGCTCCGTCTCAGGGCGCACTCGTGGAATTTAGTGATGCAGTGGAGAGCCCGTTATCGTCCGAACAAGGCATTCCACACTTTGTTCCGCTAGACAATGTTCCGCCCGCTTTGTCGGCCCCCATTGTCTCGCCGCCATTGCCCCGGCAGTAATTACGCCGGCCGCTAATCCGGCTTCTTTTGTCGCGCCCGCCTTTGTCCCGGCCGCCATTATTCCGGTCGCCATTGTCTCGGATACAATTAACCCGACGCAGCTGCGTACCGCAGCAACTAACTCGACTCGACTCGTCAGTCCCTCTCTCCGAGGGAGAAGCCCTCTCCTCTTCCTCCAACGAAGACGACTTCCAAGTAGTTGGAAAGGGAGGCAAGAAGAAGAATGTAAAATCCTCCTCCTCCGCTGGCCCGGCCAAGGCCCAGAAACAGGACACGGATACCCTCTAGTCCAACTCTCCTCCCACCCCTCCTCCGTGGGCCAGTCGCCCCGCAGGCCCATGAATTGTCCTCCCGCTCCTACCGCGAGGAAGCAGAAGCCCCCTCTCCCAATTTACGACCAGGAAATGTCCAAATGGACAGAAATATAGAAAATGTGTGTTGATCGCAAGATCAACTACACTAAATCCCGATCCATCCTCCAGGGGATCAAACTTACTGTCCTCACGTCTTAGGGATCTCACCCGCGCCCGGCGTGAACCTACTCCTTTCCGGAGGAAACCCCTACTCGCCTCGTAATAAGGCGCGTACCTCAAGAAATCACCACCGAGGAGATTAAGAGCGACCTTATCGCTCAAGGCATTCCAGTCTCCGCCGTCCATCGCTTCCATAAAGCGAGACAGGGCCTTGTCTACGACATGGTCCTGGTCTTCTGTGACCCCACTAAAGGTCACCACCCGATTTTCAAAGTGAAAATGGTCTGCTCGCTCTCGGGCATTTCTATTGAGAACCCCTCAATACCCCACTTGATTGGTCAGTGTCATCGCTGCCAATTATACGGTCACTCGCAGTCCAACTGCTATGCGACCCTTAGATGAGTCAAGTGTTTAAGCAAGGATGGCTCCGCCGACTGCTCTCGCCCTAATGATAGGGAGCAATGTGCAGAGCCGCTGAGCTGCGTCCTCTGCGGCCAATCTGGTCACCCGGCAAATTAACGGGACTGTCCGAAAGCCCCGAAGTACTCCTCCCCCAAACTCGCGAAACGCGCGAACGACCGCCAGTACAGGGAAAGCCCCTGGGGAAAGCATCCCAACGCGCAGCGGCTTAGTCCTCAAAGGCCCTATGCCTGGGAAAGCCTTTCCCACCTCAAAGCTCCCGCTGCTTTGGTGCCCTCCAAACCCGCTCAACCCGCTTAAGTTCCAGCGTTGATGGCTACCGCCATCCCAGCGGCTTCGGCAAACACCGCTTCCCCTACGGCTCCACCGGTTGCACCGCAAAGAGCCCGGGCCGGGACAGCGTCCAAATCATTATCAGCACATACGCGGACTTCTACACACCGCCGCGGCCGACATAATGGCCGACGAAATCTTTGCTGCAAACGGCAACCCCTGTCGCCTTTTGGAAATCCTCAACGCGTATCGCGTTAGTCCTGAAATCCTTAAAATTCAAATTCTCAATGGATAACACAAGGTTAAATTACACCATATCCCGATCCCTCAAATTAGGTTTTTTTAACGCAAATGGCGTTTCCGGTCAACGCGATGAGATCGCCGCTTTCCTCCGAGACCATCAGCTCGACATCCTCCTCATACAGGAACCCTTTTTAAAACCTCACCATCGAAACCCGAACATTGCAAACTATTAGCTAGTTCGCAATGACAGGTCTCGATGCCACAAGGGTGGCACCCTAGTCTACTATAGAAAATCCTTATACTGCAGCCCTATTGACCCACCTCCTCTCCTCTCTCATCTGGAGAGCTCACTGTCACTTCAACATTATGCCCATTGGTAAATTATCTGAAGAGGCATCGGAAGCCAGAAACAAAGACTTCAAGAAAATTCGAAGTACCATTCGCGCAAATTTTGTCGTAAAGCGACAAACGAAGACATCTTCAATGGTCTCCTTGTATCGTCAGATCCTTATCTGTCCAGTATAAGACCTGTGCTAAGAAAATCCACAAAAACAGCTGTTACTGATGATATGAAACCTCTTCTCATCAGTGACGAGACAGGTGTAGACAAAGAGAACATTGAATTTGTCGATGTTAATGCGTCAATGATAGACTCGGATTTAGAGGACTTTGATGATGGCGAAGATACTACCTGTTAGTAGTAGTTTTCCTAACCCATCGCTGTTTCAACTTTATTTGTTGCCACGATTCGCTGTTTTCAATTTACTACTTATTTGCGGTAGTGGTTGCAGGTACAGTATTTCATTTAGGCAAGCATTTTGTATGGATCCAAATAATTACAAAATCCTGGACAAGAAGAAAACCGATATAAAGAATCTTCATGGATTGATGATTTATTTAGGCTTTAATTCAACTATATTTTCTGGTAGGTTATGCAAAAGCAGCAGAAGCCGCGACCTAATGATCCCTAGAATTGATGGATATAGCATAACATTTCTCGTTATTTAAACCTAACAGCAGGGTTTCATACAGTCGGTCAGATTATTTTGTATACTTAGGTACATAGCATAAGCATAATCAGCCTCATATGTTCCCACTGCTGGGACACAGGCCTCCTCTCTGTGAGAGGAAGGCACATTTAATGGTAATAATATATTGTCATTATTCGCCATGGGAAGACGACGTGAGTTGTATTATCACAAAGTTTATTTGTAATTTTTTTACAAAATAAATTTGGTAATTACAAGAATAGGTACTATATAGGAGCACCATATATATGTCGAAAGTCACAGTAGGTACCTAATCAAGTTTTATTAAAATACCTATATATTACTGGAACACTGGTTGCCATGAGAACTGGCAATATCGTTCAGTTCCTATATAGTATGTACTTGTACTGTCCATTTTTGAGACCCCACGCTCAGCAAACACTCACAGACCTGCCTTCGTCCTCTGACGAAGATCGTCTGCTAATGAGCTGAACTTTTTTGTTTGTTTGTTTGGCATCTCGCAGGTGTGACTGTACCTAAATTACCCTAGGCTGATGAATTCTTCGTTTTTCCTAATTATGTTAATATTAGCGTTAAGGTCGGTTTCCCCCGAAGGGGAAAAGGCCGCACTCCAACCCCGTGCGGCCCTGTAGAGCTCGTCACCAGACTTGGTCACTCTCCCACCGATAGTAGAAATGTATTCCCAAATTTATAGAAGGTAATATAAATGCCTTGATATTATTAATAAGGCAAGGAAATATTTATAACAAATGTTAGATGTTACTTGGGAATTCATAGTTATGAAATATATTGGATGTGATTTTCAGGCTAAATAATAGAGGGATGCAGAGTCAATTATTATGTAAACTTGTGAATAACCCAAACGCTAGCGCGTAACAGGTATTTGATCATTCGTAACTCACACAATACCTCGCATCTACACTCGGAGTACTCAGAGATACACTTCCTTATAGTGACGCAAGCGGCTTTACAGCGGCATAGCGTCGACATCATGCTCTTTTGGAGTCATGGCCCCTAGCAGTTCTCTCGAACTGATAAACGTGACGAAGCGGCTTTTCCTGCGGCAACCGTGCGACTGTCCTTGTCTAGCAACGGAGCGGCTAGTTCTAGCGGCATTGCGTCTGCATCATGCTCTTAAGGAGACATGGTCCCTATCAGTCCTTAGACTGGATATGAGATAGTTGTGGTCACCCAAACCCCGGAAGTTCACTCTTTGCACAACAAGCATATTTGCAAGACACGTGCTCATGTCAGTCTGACCGAGTTATTAGTATAAGATAAAGAATATAATATTCTTTGGATTACTAGATAATTTGAGTTGAGAAATCAAAACTCGAGGGTTATTACTAAATAAAGTTTAGAGTTATAGTATCGGCCAAAGGCAACGAAAACAACATTCAAGAATTACTAGTTATGAGAGTAGAGAATCAAACTCAAGCATAATTAATAGAGTTGTGAATCAACTCTCTTGAAAGTCTATAGACAGCCCCAAACAGCCCACCCGTCACCACTTCCTAGTGTTTATGCTGGGGAGAAGAAGTGGCGCAACAAACTCCACAGCAAAACGAGTCTGTCTGATTAGTTATAATGACTATCAACTCCCTCAGCCTAGGATAACTATAATAACTAAAGGCTCACCCAGTCTCACCTACAAACACTAACACATACTACGTTAAAAACTAGATTATAGAATAATAATAAACTAAATCTGTGTTTCAACACAACTATATTTTACTTATTTAATATTAACTCGTTCTCCTACAACTGCCCACTTGGACAAGGCCTCTGGCACTCAATAATTCTCCTAACTTCCTTAGCCTAGCCTTACAACGACCGCTTCCTACCGCGGTCTGTCTCCCTTCTCGCTGGTAGCGCTAATAATACCTGTAATAGAATCTTCATAATGTGAAGAGGTAAGGGAATCGTTACGCTTGCGCTTTAATCAATCAATAATAGCTACGTTAATGTATCTGTGTATGATGTACCCATTTCAGTGAGACGGAGAACCGTTTTACAACGTGTGTCTCATTGTACGTGTTCTACTAAACCTAACGCATATAACCTCTGAGGACAATATACGATTTTAGTAGAACATGTTCCCTAAGCACAATATAAATGTCTTACTCAATCCTAGAGACAGTGAACTACGAAGCCCAACTGCCATTGAGTGAGACAAGTATTGAGTATTAAATTCTAAACGCGTGCTAATGTTAATATCATCTTTACGGCAGCCTAGCCCCATTTCTAGAATAACAGAAAATATCGCACAAGCGTACCGTAGACTCAGTCTGTAGCAAAACTCAATGCGATCGTACTCGGTGTTTGCCGAGGTGGCTATTTCGTCACCTCACATCTCGTTAATCTTCCCCATTTCGAGGATACAGTGCGGCTGTAAGCGGCAAAGCGTCCAAATTGACGTGTTTCGATAAATAGTGTCGATTTAGAAATTGGCGTACCATATGCCGGGTGTAGGTTTTATCGAGACACGGTCCCTAGCGTTCTTAGAACGACTACCAATCCAGTTTGGGGAAGTGTGTAAAGCCTACCCCCTCTCCCCGGAGATGCGCCTACAACGAGCCTTTCGTAAAGAGTTGTGTGGCCAAACCTTTTTGGAAGCAGTAATTATCACTAACGTTTGATTGTTTTATAATGCCGATTTAGATCGACTTTATAGTATATGTTGTTTTAAATGAACTGAGAGTATTTACGGTTCTGCCTTCCGTATGTGGTTGCGCATGTTACAGGTCAAAGTCGTCAAAAGTCGAGCGTCAGTGCTCAGTGTCAAATAAAGTGGAAGGCCTTCTCCGTTTCCCTATAATCAAACGCAAATGACAAATATCTGTCAGGGTATGGATTAGGAGATGGACACGTAATACAATAGAAAATAGAGTTAAATAATAGCACAATGTCGCTATGCTGGAATAAATGATTATTAATCGCTCTGCAGCGATATTATCTGAATGTTACCTACAAATCATAAAACAAATCAGCCTACGAGAACAACACAATGGAAAAGACACATTATTAGTAAAGAGTTTAACACTTACCAATGACATCTTTGTAGGGAATTACTACTCGCACCTAATGCCGCACGTAGTACCAACTTCACCTCGAACACAGCTCCTCCTAGCTCAGAACACTCACCAACCTCCTAACTTAACTAGCTTTCCCTCTTGAGACTATAACGACCGAACCCTGTCATGTCCTAAGACCAACTGCCCTACCTCACCACCCCCGCCAACTATCCAAAATCTGGGCTCGGTACTTTCCCACACTATTTTTTTGTAAACTTCAACTTAAAACACATTTTTCTATTTCTTAATTGCTTTTACGATTCACAGCTGGTTGCAATAACGCGCCCCCCCTTTAACTTTCTCAGAATTTGTAAAGAACTATGGGTTTCGATTGTCTAAACATTTCTTTCAAGCGATGACGGCTGCCATAAGTGGTCATTTGCGTGTGCCATTAAATAGAATTGGAATGGACTTCTAAGAGGTTCTAAACTATTTTACAAGTGCAAAGAATTAGGATATCTTGTTATTTATTAGGGTAACGCGTCAAGCTGTCAGACCATAAAATTAAGATTTTATGTGTTTCTAAAGTGGGCCGAACCATATGCATGGTTTAAGAATAAATATAATATTCTGTTATTAAATAGGAATAAGTGACAGACAGTCACACAGGTCAACCTATGAGGTTGTCGTCTGCTTAAGCGGTCTTGTCTGTGGTTGCCCTAATAAATTAAGGCCTCCAGCCAGGACTTAAACTTAAATACTAAATTAAAACTAAGCGACTACACGCTAAGGGCACCCCTGGTGGGGTACGAACCTCGGCTTAGGGCGTCGCTGGATAAGGGCAGCAAATGACTAGCTGGATCAGGATTGATGTTATTTTGGGACGAATTTAAAGCTACAGGCTCAGCGACGCGGCTGGCTCGAGCAAGGGTCGGGAGGGGCGTGAATTTGGGCGTCGCGGCGGGCCTCGGCGGCGAGGTCGGTAGACCAGCGATCGGGTTTTGGGCTTATGTAGGGTGCTGGTGGCCTTACTACTCTCCTGGAGGAGGGTAGTATCGTCATCGGGGGCGATTAGGATATGCCTTGGTCGGCGAATACTGCAAATGCGGGGGTATAGCGGGCGGCCGCTGAAATCAGGGGGTTTGAATGTTTGATGCAGATGCAGTTTGATCACAGTCGAAGAAACGCTTAGAAAAGCGTTTCATGAACTGGTTTATGGTTGGCATTTTAAGGTCGACGTGAAGATCTATATTTCGAACATAGTAAGGGGCACCCGTAACCTTTCTTGAGGGTCTGCATCTTATGGAGATGACGTGGGTGAGCGTGCGCAAATACAACGCAGGCATAGGTCATGATGGGAGGGATGACTGCGGTATAGATGCGCAGTTTGCATTTTAACGACAGTTTGCTTCGGGCTGTCAGTGTAAACTGGAGCGAAGGAGGCGGGAGCGCAAACCGCCTTGATATGTTCCTTAAAGGTAAGGTTCTGATCTAAGATCACGCCTAGGTACTGCTTGCCGTGCATAGTGATCGGGCTGGGAAGGGGGAGGAGTAATCGACGACGTCTCGAGAAGAGAACCGCCTGTTTCTTATCGGGGTTGACTCCTTGCGGGCCAGCGCCCTGGCCAACAGGATCCACGCTCGGAGGGCGCTGTTTGCCGCTCTGTACCCTTCGTACAGGTCCGCCAGTATGTCTTCCTTATCCGGAGGTCTGATACCTGCGATGCATGGTGTACAGGTGTCGCGCAGCCACGCACGTCTCGCGCAAAGCCGTCAGCTCCGGCGACCACCAACACACCTGGCGCCAGGCACGTCCTGTCTGTTTTTATCAATGTTAACAAATAAAAAAATAATAAAAGATCATAAACTTACTATTTTGATCTGTACTTGGTCGATAGCAAGCTCGCCCCCTATTACAAGGAACTTATATGGCAATATATGGGAGTATTAATGGTACACTTCTGCCATTACCCTTCTACGAATTCAGGCGTGATGATGTTTATTTGGACTACATTGTTCTACATTCCTCATTAAAATCTTAACTTCATGGACTAACAAAAGTAGGAAGATAGAGACATTCAAATTAAATATTTTGAACGAGTAACATTGGCATTCAATGCAGCAATGTTGCCAGACTTGGCACGTTTCCGAAATCGGGCTATATGCAGGAATTCTAGGTAATTACGGTAAATTTACTGTGTTATTAGATTTTTTTATAAGAATGAAAAGAGTTATCTTTTGAAAGACAACTTTGTAATGTGGCCTTCTGAGATCTTTGTTTCAGTAAATATTCTATTAGAAGTTGGCGATTGGCTTACAAAACACTATCAAATTATATGTGCCCAAGAAATACATGAACTTAATTATATTTCGTAAAATATTACATGTAACATAACAAAGGCGAGGCAGAAGTAGGCCTTCTTATAATCTATTCAACATGTCGACAGATCCTTTCTTGAACGATGAACCTGTTGGCTAACGATCATATCGATGAGGAGCAGTTCCTTAGTACCACGCGACCCGTTCTTACATCTATTTTGAGGGATAAACATGATGGGGTTGGTGTCTTTACGTATTTGTATTTTTATTTATCTTTTCTCCAAATGTTCCATCCACATTTTGTCAGTTATGTTTAAGTCCCATGTAAGGGCGAGCCGACTGCCGTCAACCGGACACCAATCCAGGTTCCGAGTGGAGAAATTACTGATGGAGAAACCCGATAACGCTTTGCCCGACACGGGAATCGAAACCAGGACATACTTAGCAGTAGGGTTTGCGACCAATGATTTTGATTTTTATAATTCCAATGTCTCTTTTTGTATTAAATTTTAGGTACCTACCAAAATGTTTTCCTCTAGCTACAAAAACAACGACCAAAATGTAAATTCAAAACTTTTTATAATAACCGTTTTCATTTAAAAGAACCGGCATTTTTTGTCACTCAAGAATTGCATACGAAATTTGTAAAAGAGCGGCGGTAATTTGAAATTCGAATTCGTTCCGTGTCAGTCGACGTTTGGCTGTGCCTCAGTTAGCACGTTTTAATGAAGTGCATTTAGCAGATGGCGTAGAAGTAACGAATTTAAATTACTTTGTCCCCTTCTTGATTAAGAGTTTTTGTCTCTTGAGCTCTTAGTTCAACTGTTTCCTTTAACCTTATCTTTGTGATAAAGACGTTTCATTATCCTTCGACCGTTTTTTATTTTTATTGCCAACGCCTTTCATGGTGGTAATTAAAGAACAGATATTTTGTTGCTTCGTGAAATTAAAGTTTATCCCGGCACGATTTACGTTCTTCTTGTTAACCTTTTTAGATTAACTTGGACTTTTAGTGGTTGAAAATAGAAATAGAAGATTGTAGTAGCTACTGAAATGTATTTAATTATTTATTTTCTACACTAATATTATAAAGAGGAAAGATTTGATTGTTTGTTTGTATTGAATAGGCTCCGAAACTACTGGACCGATTTGAAAAACTGTTTGACCATTTGAAGCCGAAATTATGTCTGATGAACATAGGCAACTTTTTTTTTCGAAATCCACGCGGTCGAAGACGCGGGCGAAGTGCTATCTCAAATGATTTAATTCACAGTTCTAAATCAGTAAATACATTTGTACACATTAAACGCAAGGAATGGTGTAAACTGAAATATTGTATAAAATTTACTGACTATGATTCTTGTGACTTTTACGTTTGCATTGAGTTCGCCTTGAATAAAACGTTTTGTTTAGTGATCTCTAAATATATATAAATCCTGTTCCAAATCCGTTCAATAACTGAACATGAAGTATAAGTCAATAAGGATTGTTCTTGGAGGTTCAAATTGTATTCATAAGTATTTCAAAATTAACTGTGGTTGTTTGACATTGCTTTCTGACTTAAATTTATTAATTTTAATTTATAGATCAAAAACTTTTTTCTCAAACACTGTGGTGCATGTCACATAGGTGCACCTCTGCCTAACCCTTCTGGGAATACAGGCGTGACGTTCTTTTTTTTCTGTCCCACCTCAAACGTAGAAGAGCGTGAAAATACAGACGCCTTTCCAAACTATGGAACTAGCGCGATGAGTCAACACTACTTAAAATTCCGCAGTCTACAGGGCAAACTTTATACACATTTCAAACAAAAGTATATTCCAGGAACGATTTTCTATTCAGGGCCAGATAATATCAATAAAAACCCGAAGAAACTCGTAAAATTTAAATAGAGTTTCGGAACTGCAGTAACAGCTTTGCTGGACCAGTTTTTAGATTTTGTGTTGGAGTTGAAAAAATTGGTGTTTGCGTAAGGTGAATGAGTTGGATAAGAGGTTTGGCTTGATGCTGGTGGTTTATATTTGCATGGTTTATATTGACCATGAGGATGAGATTTTTGAGCTTATTTCGATAATTTTCGGGAAGTTTTAAGTTAATGAAATCAAAATTAGTAATAACAAAGGCATTGCTAGTACGTTTTCTCCCAGACAAAGCTAAAATGTATAATGTGACTGTAGCCGGTACCCATTCCTTTCAAACAGGAACACAGGAACGTTGCTTCGGCAGAGTTAAGGTACAAGGCAGTGGCCGACTGCAGGCAGCAGCATGCGACTTGTCGCCGCAACAGTACTGGTTTCTGTGTTTTTCTATGAAATATGTGGCAAACGACGAGAGCCATTGAAAGAATTTTGCGCGTGGAGATATCAAGTTCAAAATAATATTAAATACACAGTTCTATGATCCCTTTGGGTTCTAAAAAAATGAAGCTTCCTAAGTGAACGCAATAAAAAATACGGTGATATATGTGACATATTCTGAAACTCGCAAAATAATCAAAACCTACAGGATACTTTCCATTGAAATAGATTCATGAAATTCGGCAAGAACACAAGTAAAACTCCTTGAACTTTGATCACAGAACATGGTTTTCAACTACAATGTTAAGCTTGTTCTTGGGATAAATAATTCATGCCAACTACATTGTGCGTGGTCCAAAAGCTTTAGAATAATCATCTTTGTGAACAGATAATCTGTAGGTACCAATCGGTTTGCCATACGTGGTGATTAAAGCAAAAGGTATCAACCTCACAAAACATCTAAAGAGTTACAATCATTTTATCCGAAACAAAATACAGAAGAGCAATATCAGCAATATTGTTAAATCGGGTATTAGCACCTCAGTAACTCGAACTATTAGCCACGCTCGAATACACAGAAACATTTTCAATGGAGCATTGTGTGAGGGTTATACTCGTATTGAATTGAATCTCGTTTATGTATGTTTGGATTGTTTTGTGTTATCTTTTTTGCACATTTTATAATACATAACTTGAAGTTTTCAGGTACATGGTATAAAATCGCATGATACCTTGCTTTTCGTCGAATGCTGACTTGTTAATATATTTAATAATATGAACAAAAGATTTGGCGTCATAATTATTATAACCATTAAGTTGGTCTTGTGATACACCTGGTCATCATTTGTTATTTTATATCTCAATTAATATGCTAAAGGGTCAGATGCGAGCTAGATGTATGAACGTAGGCCAAGCAAAAGGAGTATGAAGGAATTTATTTCTTGGCTAGTTATTCGTTTTGTAGCTTCTGCTCATACCCATAGAAATACTTATAAGGAAAACGTTACCACCAATAAGCAGCAATAAACAGGAAGATTTATTAAGAATATTCGTCTCAATAATCTGAACAGCTCCATATCACGAACCTTACTCATATTGAACATTTAATTCTGAGGAAAACATCTCCCAGGACCTGTTGTCAAAAATATCACGTAGAATGTTTATTGGCAGACACATTTGAACATAAAAAGAACTTTACGATCTCGCCGGTACATCGGGAGATAAAAGTCAAAACAAACCACAATATTGTATGCCTGATGCCTTTTTTCTTTTGTTATCTAATATTTTAGCTGACGCACTGGCAATAATCTTTACTGGTTCGCCGCAAATTTCTTGGGGGGTATTCCCTCAGTAACTTACCCTTGGGTTATTACGTACGAGGGTTGTTTTTTCCCTGTGGGGTTCTAGCTGCTGCCATGTACGGTATTGGGCTGGCTGTACTTCACTTCACACAAAGAGTAAAGAAATAGTCGTAATAATAAAGAATAACTTTTTATTCATACCTGTTGTCTTGGGATACATTTTTGAACAAAATTACGATCTTAGTTCGACTGCTCTTTGTATTGTAACGGCTAGGGTTTTGCAGGTAGACCGTTATCTCGTAGGTAAATAGATATAAAGGAAACACTTAGTAAATGCTTAAAAGTAATTATATTACACTAGGTAGAAGTACCAACAAGGAGTTCCAGATCGTCTCGTGCTCATCTTACGAGACTTTTTGTCGAATCGCACCTTTCGCTATCGCATCGAGGGAGCACTCTCGTCCCCTCATCCTATTCGCGCCGGTGTCCCTCAGGGTTCCGTACTATCTCCTCTCGCCTTCACGCTGTTCACTAGCGATATCCCAAAAAGTAAAAAGGCTCAGTTGGCCCTCTTCGCCGACGACACTGCCGTTTACTATACCGGTCACTGTCCCAACGCTATAGCTCGTACTCTCCAAACCTCCGCAAACGTCTTAGGCGCTTGGTTCCGGAAATGGAGAATCGAGGTCAACCCTGATAAGAGTCAGGCGGTTCTCTTCTCGAGACGTCGTCGATTCCCTCTCCCACTTCCCAGCCCGATCACTATGTACGGTAAGCCGATCCCCTGGGAGAAGCAAGCCAAATACCTCGGCGTGATCCTCGACGAAAACCTTACCTTTAAGGCCCATATCAAGGCGGTTCGCGCGCGCGCCTCCTTCGCCCTTAGCAGGCTCCAATTCGTACTGACAGCCCGTAGTAAACTGTCCCTTAAATGCAAGCTCCGCATTTATACCGCAGTCATCCGTCCCATCATGACCTATGCCTGCGTCGTATTTGCGCATGCTCACCCACGTCATCTCCATAAGATGCAGACCCTCCAAAACAGTTTCCTCAGAAGGGTTACGGGTGCCCCTTACTACGTCCGGAATATAGATCTTCACGTCGACCTTAGAATGCCAACCATAAAACAGTTCATGAAACGCTTATCAAAGCGTTTCTTCGACTGCGGCATCAAACATTCTAACCCCCTGATTACAGCGGCCGCCCGCTACACTCCCTCTCGCATTAGCAGTATTCGCCGACCAAGGCATACTTTAATCGACCCCGACGACGCCACTACCCTCCTCCAGGAGAGTAGTAAGGCCACTAGCACGCTACATAAGCCCAAAACCCGATCGCCGTCCTACCGTCCTCGCCGCCGAGGCCCGCCGCGACTCCCAAATCGACGCCCCTCCCGACCCTTGCTCGAGCCAGCCCGCGCCGCTGAGCCTGTAGCTTTAAATTCGTCCCTAAATAATACCAATCCTGATCCAGCTAGTCATTTGCTGCCCTCTTCCAGCGACGCCCTAAGCCGAGGTCCGTACCCCACAGGGGGTGCCCTTAGCGTTTTCGCTTAGTTTTTAGTTAGTATTTAAGTTTAAGTCCTGGCTGGAGGCCTTAATTTATTAGGGCAACCACAGGCAAGTCCGCTTAAGCAGACGACAACCGCATAGGTTGACTTGCGAGATGCCAAACAAACAAACAAACTAGGTAGAAGTTATGGTTGGGGTAAGGACACTGTTTCTGTTCTTAGCACCAGCACACTTTACGTTACCGTAAGGGTACCGTCCTTGGTTCACTTAGGCGACGGAGACACTGCCAGCAGTGGCAGCAAATGCTCAGCACGTGGCCGGTAAGGCCTGCGAAAGGGCCGCAGTTAGTGTGCGACGGTAGTAAACGCCGTAGGACGCCAGTAGCACGCAGTACAGCTCCGCATGAAGCGCACCGTCGGGAGCAGCGTGCCAATCCAATTAGTTAGCGTTGTTAGATGTTCTGCCCCCGGCCAAGAAGTAGAGTCCCTAGGTTGTGTTACTAAGAATCCTGAGGTTAAGGAATAGCTCAGTATTAGCATACTGCCATACAGTGCCAGCGAAAGTAGAAATGGCCGAGTGTCAGTATTCTTAGATAATTTGTGTTGTTGTGATTTTGTGAAGTGCGTAGCAACTTACTAATTTTAAAATATTTAGTTTCACAACGTTACAGTATTAAATCTGTCCATGCCTCGTTAAGGAGATAATGACGTGTCCAATTCTTTAGATTTTTGTGTAAGAAATTATTTTGTATTGGAAATCGAAAGCCTATATTCTCACTATGTTTTTTGTTAACCCTTAAAAACCATTCCGGTTCTTCGAATAGCTATCCTGGATTTAAACTCCCGGGTTATTCAAAGCCTCAAAAGTCAGTCTGACTTCTAAGTAAAAAAACGGCACCCTGCATAATTTCCCGAACCCTTCCTAGCAAAAGCAACAATACCCTCGAAGAAAACACTAAACTTGAATCACCGAAACCCAGGAAAAAAGGTCTAGCCACATCCCATATAAGTTCATGTCCCAAAAGGTACCTATTTTAGGAAAACGAAAACGGCTCAGGCTAAACAATCTGGCGACCCTAATATTATGCAAAATGTCGCCGTGAGGATATTGAGGGAACTGTCTAAGGCAGTTTGGGAAACAATGGATGAGAGTGGCGCCCTTCAAATGGGCCAATAGGTAGCATAAGGAGGTCGTATGTAGGCTTCTTTTGACTTCCCTTTTCAAGAATAAGAGATAATAGCAGAATTTGAACCCAGTTGTGTTCAGCTTTTTAATAGGTTAGTTTAGTGAATGTACCCCTATTACATGGGACTTAAACATAACTGGCGAAATGTGGGTGTACTATACACCCCTGTCCAACCCTTCGGGGAAACAAGGCATGTTATGTATGTTAAAATATAATGGGACGCAATAAGAATAATTTTTTGGCCCATTGTTCTAAAATATGTCTAAATAATAATTGGTGTAACTATTTCCTTACTGTTACCAGTAATTAGCCTTACTGTTACTAGTAAATTAATTAACATTATTACCTGAACAGTGACAACAAACTAGGCAGCACCTGTATCTTTCCGAGTTGCGTTTTCTAAAATTATAATTTTCATCCATCCAATCCAAGAGATGTTTGCGTTAACTTAATTTTGAAATCAGGATATTTGGTAACGGACAGAATTCTTCATAAAATAATGATGGGTAATAAAACGAATATTAAATGTATTTGCTAAGAGAAACCGTGAATATGAGAACATAATTTCGTTCTTTCTATCAAAGAGGAAAATCTCACAGAAAAATATTAAGATTCCATTGGTTCCATTTTTCTGATGAGCAAACTTGGTGGATATTAGCTATCGTTTCAATGCTGGTACCATTTTAAAATCATAATTTAAACTCATCTTCTATCATAGGGTTTTAGAATTTGCTTAATATTTTAGATCAGAATAGAAAATACTCAAAACCCTACTTGATTATCGCGGGAAGTAATATTTATGATCTGTGTCACACTTTGTGTTGAGCCTAATAAGACTATGAAGTATCTACCTACTAATCTACTATGGGGATTAATTTTAATCTTCCATCAATTATATGTACGCTTTTACAAGAAGTTACCAAATAACAAAAGCTTTTTCTTTGTATAAAATATAAAATTTTGATAAAAGTAAATAACAGTAAAATGTACAAGACACTAACAAAATAATTATGTCATAGTACTTCGAGAAATGAAAAAGTATAACACTTAGCAAATGAAATTAATTTGTCAAAAATATACACTTCATTAAACCACATAAACATTGTTACAATCGAATAATCGATAGCTATCTAGATACTGAAGCAAACTCATTGTTGATTAAGATTATAAAGCAATTAGTTTTATTGGAAAAATAATCGATTAAATTACTTTGGTGGTAAGGGATTATCGACCTTAGACTTTGGGAATAAGCGATGATGTTTAACGATGGTTTGTTGCTATCTCACTCTAGAATATTCCGATAGTTGTCGCTTTTTTCATGAGTATTGAAAAAGCTTTTAAGTAAGGTTATTAATTATACTTAATTTTCAAGGAGGTTTTTGTATTAAAAGAGGTATTAACGAATAATAATTGGGCTATAAAGGAAGACAATTATGTCAAGATGGTAAATAGATAAATGTATGAAAGAAAGAATCGACATACACACACGTGGTTCTAACATGATCGACCTTTGTTCTCAGAGTAGTCGGATAAGAAACACCGAACTCATCTAGCTTTTTGATTGACTTGTAAAATAATTTGAACAAACCTAAATACAAAAATAAAATTATTTTTCACTAACTGCACTAGGCCTAAATAAATGGGATAATGCCAGAAGGATTAAGATTACTGCATCATGAGGTGTAGATAAATAAATTACTCTGATCAAGAATTAAAATATCTTAACTCATTAACCTGTTATCTAAGATTGACAATCCGTAAGAAAGAAGAGAGATACACAGAGATCAAGGAAGGTCTAGAGTAAGAGGAAAGGCGATAACTAAACACTGTGCAATAAAATGAGAAAGATATGAAAAATAAATAAAGTGACAGAGAATGGGATACAAATCTTATAAAATAAAACAAAATGAAAAAGTTTGTTTATTATTTTAACAAGTAAACACATCACATCAACACTTTATTTCTACCGATTGAAGCATCTTTCTAAACAAAGAAGCGTGGGTAAGGGGGAGTCCCTACTCTGCCGCTATGAAAAAAAATAATAATAATATAAGTACAAGTAGTAATATGGTACAAGTTGTACGGGCAACTAATTCAGCCGTCAAGTGTCATTAAGAAATGATAATGAAGTTAAACTACTAAATATGAAAACTGCTATTCTCCTTGTAAAGTCAATCGAATTGACGTACAACCCAAATTTTCCGTATTTTTACATCACAACGCAGCTGTCATTCTTTAAAAGTTGTATTTAATAATTGACGTAGGATGTCAATTTGCTTAATACGTTAATAATTTCCCTGCCTGTACAATCATATCTAATGCTTTTAACAGGCTGGCTAATTTTTAGGTTAAATTATAAGCATTGCTTATCCAACATGGCAATGCTAACAGCCTTTTGGACACTTTTTCCATTGAGAGCGAGCGTGTAGACAATTTTTTGGTGACCCAATGAGCTCTTTACTTTTTTTATAACGGGTATAGAAACACCCATCACAGAGCCGTCAACTACGCATTCTGTGTATCAAACTAAGTAACACTGCACAAAACAATTACTGGGAAACGACTTTAACTATTGGTAGGAAAATTTGCTGTTTGCGGTACTGCGCATTGTAACACGTACGCAAAACATTGTGCTTATGACGACAATACCCCACGACACGACGAAAAAACGGAACACTTTACGAGAACAAATGAGGTTAGTCTCATAAAGTTTTTTTGATTAATATAAGAAACCAAATCAAATGGCATCAAAAACAGTTTTCATGAGAATCGCCCATTTTCTTGCTGACTGCACCATTTTTATTTAATGTGTGAAGGCTGATCTAAATTTCTCAAAGTTATGGACAGTCTCCAAAGACTGTTTTCCCGTAGCTACCAAACTTAAGGCACCTACCCTTGCGGCCCCGTCTGATAAATACACCCTGTATTATGACTTAACATATTTTTAGTGTTAGCTTGTATTTTGTATCTAAAATTTAATTTCAAACAGTGTTTCCGTGGCCACATTTTATCTTGTTTAAAATAACTCGCTAGGCATGCCGCTCAAATTGAATAAACTAAGTATTGAAAAAAGGCTGCGGCAGCATAAAATGTGTTTGCCATATTTAAATACAACTTTACCCACTTTCAGGAAATGCATTTAACATTTCCGAAACTAAGTTAAAAATTACTTAACCGTTGACCGTTCTGTAAATATACTTTTTACGTTCAACCCATTTTAAACAAAAAATAAACGTTAAAGCTTTTTACTGTTACTCTGCTTGAAGCGCGTGGCTAAATACGTGTTTTAGTAGGAATTGTATGTAAGTAGATGTAGAATAATATTAGGATTATTTAATTTCTCCGAGCAGTGGTGGCCCAGTGGTAACGGTCCCAACTTACGAGTTGTAGGTCGTGTGTTCGAACCCAATCAGGCGCTTTACTTTGTGTAAATAATTTAATCACCACTGCTCTCAAAACGGTGAAGGAAAACATCGTGAGGAAACCGGCATATCCTTGAACCAAAAATTCGAAGACATGTGACATTTACCAACACGCACTGAGCCCGCGTGGATCCACCACGCGGGCTCACTACCTCTCATAGAGAGGAGGCCTGTGTCCCAGCAGTGGGAACGTTATAGGCTGATTATGCTTATGCTATTTAATTTCTCCTGTCTTGTACATAGCTGTTCACAACCATTGAGGAAAAACTCGTATGTAAATAATAACAGCCGCAAGGGTTCGATCGAAGAAGATACTCGTCATGTTCACCGCAAATAAACGTTTTTTCTTTCTTTATTTTCTTTCTTTAGGCTAAGTCGTTGGTCCCGGCTGTCATTCATAGACCTTTGAGAGTCGTCACGGGTAGTCAAAAGCCAAAAAGTCTGAGAACCAGTCTTACCAAAGGATATCGTGGTGCTCAGTAACTGGATTGAAGAGATCAAATAGGAAATCCTATCTATGTAAAATACTGGTAATCAACTGCATCCGGTGAGTCTAGGCAGACTGAGGTATTCAATACGCTTCCGTGGCGTTTCGTGTTTTTTTATTTTTGGGAATGGCATTTCGCAGGTCAACCTATAAGGTTGTCGTCTGCTTAAGCGGACTTGCCTGCGGTTGCCCTAATAAATTAAGGCCTCCAGCCAGGACTTACACCTAAAAACTAACTAAAAACTAATCAATGTTAAAATGAAGACAAATTAGACAGAATCAGCACTTTTCGAACATAAAAACTACATAAGACAGTCCCTCATAACAACCCACCTTTCACCACGCATAGTGCTTTAGCTGGGAAGAAGCACAGCTGTCTGTTCAGTTAGAAAAAAACTTGTTATCGAAGGAGTCATCTAGACAGTTCACAAACGAAAACTGTGAACGTTTAAATCAAATAAACGACCGACTTCGACACGGCAACCTGTCGAATGATTGTTAATGCTTTGCAGGTCTTTTATGATTTCATGGGCAATGACTAACCTGAGACTAACATTTAAAAAAAAACTACTGATATAGGTAGGTACTACCGAAGGTGACTCCGATACCTATTTGAACTTTGACCAGACGACAGGACTACTCAAATCTGTGTGGTTCTTTTCTGAAAAGACCATTTCCGACACACGGTCCTCACATGATCTGACCATGGTAATGTCTGAATTTTAAAAGAGACTATGTCCTCTTAGCACATCCTCCAGGTATGTTTCGGTGTTTCTTCTCTGAGTGATCGGGTAGAAAACACCGATATTTTCTAGTTTTTTTAAATATGATTGACGATTACAAGGGTTTGTATGAACTAGGTTACTGCAATAAACATCATTTACTTTGCTGCCTTCTCAACCTATTTATCTTACAGCATGAGCATAGGCTCAACATAACTAACACCACACCAACTTCCTTCTTCAACCCCGATAAGAGTCAGGCGGTTCTCTTCTCGAGACGTCGTCGATTCCCTCCCCCACTTCCCAGCCCGATCACTATGTACGGCAAGCCAATCCCTTGGGAGAAGCAAGCCAAATACCTAGGCGTGATCCTCGATGAGAACCTTACCTTTAAGGCTCATATTAAGGCGGTTCGCGCGCGCGCCTCCTTCGCTCTTAGCAGGCTCCAATTCGTACTGACAGCCCGTAGTAAACTGTCCCTCAAATGCAAGCTCCGCATCTATACCGCAGTCATCCGTCCCATCATGACCTATGCCTGCGTTGTATTTGCGCACGCTCACCCACGTCATCTCCATAAGATGCAGACCCTCCAAAACCGTTTCCTCAGAAGGGTCACGGGTGCCCCCTTCTATGTCTGTAATATAGATCTTCACGTCGACCTCAAAATGCCAACCATAAAACAGTTCATGAAACGCTTATCAAAGCGTTTCTTCGACTGCGGCATCAAACATTCTATCCCCCTGATTACAGCGACCGCCCGCTACACTCCCTCTCGCATTAGCAGTATTCGCCGACCAAGGCATACTTTAATCGACCCCGACGACGCCACTACCTTCCTCCAGGAGAGTAGTAAGGCCACTAGCACGCTACATAAGCCCAAAACCCGATCGCCGTCCTACCGCCCTCGCCGCCGAGGCCCGCCGCGGTGCCCAAATCGACGCCCCTCCCGACCCTTGCTCGAGCCAGCCCGCGCCGCTGAGCCTGTAGCTTTAAATTCGTCCGTAAATAATACCAATCCTGATCCAGCTAGTCATTTGCTGCCCTCTTCCAGCGACGCCCTAAGCCGAGGTTCGTACCCCACAGGGGGTGCCCTTAGCGTTGTCGCTTAGTTTTAGTTAGTATATAAGTTTAAGTCCTGGCTGGAGGCCTTAATTTATTAGGGGATCCACAGGCAAGTCCGCTTAAGCAGACGACAACCGCATAGGTTGACCTGCGAGATGCCAAACAAACAAACAAAAACCAACTTCCTTCTGAAAGGAGATAAACTGATGCCATAAAAAAAAAACGACAATTGATAATAATTATTCATATACCAAATAAAATGAACCACAATTGATAATAACTATCAGTTAACTGACCTGTTAAAGCGGAAATTAAGTGGTATTTTTTCATCCATTACCACTCTTATTATTCCAGTTTTATAATAAATTTCCACATACCGTCGCACCACTTCACTTCACACATATTTTAACGTGAGATAGCAGAAACAAAACTAGAAACTCATAAAAAAGGTTACAAAACTATGAAGTTCCATCTAGCGCATAGACAAGTATGCTGGCTACCGGGGGGTTTTCCGAATTTGCGTGTTTTAGAATCAATTTTAAATGGTCCAATTAGTGTTATTGGTCCTGTAAAATATATGTCATAGATACATCTTTGTTTCTCGTGTATGACCGTATTTATGAACGTAAACGAGGCAAAAGTAAGGATCGTAGCATGTGGCGTTTTGAGGTTTCTGCCTACCCCCATAGGAAGAAGTCGGGAGTTTATGTATGTATGTACCTACATCTATGTTTCAGGGAAATTAACGGTACAATACACAATAAATTGTAATATGTAAGATTACAAAAAAAAACAAGACGTGGTCTATTTCAAACCATTTTTAATCTCATTTCCTAATTCCAGCACAAAATAATATGAAAATACGTTGGGTTTTTGAGCTTAATTGTTTTTTTTATTTATAAACACAAACCTAGTAAATCGGGCAGTATAGGTTTGCGCTCAGAGTCCGGCGGCGAGTCGAAAGTGAGCCAGTCAAAAAAAAAAAAACGGTCACTAGGCCGTTTTTCAAAAACAAATCAAATTAAAGAGCAAACACATTCGGTATGAAATTGCGACAGCTCAGAAAAAATAACTAGTAATCACATGAATTATAGTTTAAATGAATAAAACTGTTTTCGAAAATGTGATTATTTCTATACGGTATAATCTCGTTTGACACATCATAAATTATTGTCAGCCGCAGAAATAACTTCGACATGTCATCATTGGTTAAACATTTTTTTAAATATAATTAATTGTTTTCAAAAGTTCTTGCCCTCTAAGTACGTAATCCAAGATAGCTCGACGATGCGGCACGGCGGAGCTAAGAATCTTCTTAGCTCAGAAAAGCGGACCTGAGCCTACGTTTTTAATTTTGGGCAAATAATTGGGACGTCCAGCCAACATTGGGACCTCTAGCAACTCTGCCTAGTACTGTGGTCGTTTAGTGCGTTGCAATAGTCATAGATATTCACCAATACCATCGGATCGGTAACAATTATATCTGTATCGAATGAGTGTGGCTATTCCCACCGACATATCGTTAATATCGGGTTGGTGTCGTTATCTGATAATGTGAAAATGACCATTAGGTACACAGGACATTTTAAGAAATATTTTTTTAGTTCACTACACCGTTGGTACATTAAGATGTTAAACCCAAGGGAAAAAAACGAACCTTAGTAAAACTAATTCCGTTGATCAACTGCAAATACTTTATACTGTGGCGTAAATAAATCATTGAGGGAGGTGGAGGCAGCGTTTCAAATGACTACAGGCCCGAAAAACCTCGCCAAAATCACTAATGCACGACAGAAAACTAAGGGATTAAACTTTGGAAAAAAAAAAACATAATGCATTGTGTGCCAAGTCTCAACAGAGTCGATTCAGGGGTGATAATTCAGTAGGTTTAAATCAATCATCATCATTGAGAGCATCGGTGCCCCACTGGTAACGGCCGCAACTTCGTCGGTCGTAGGTTCGAACCCAGACAGGCATTTTACTTTGTGTAAATTATTTTATCACCAATGCTCTCAAAACAGTGAAGGAAAACAACGTGAGGAAACCGGCATGTCTTAGAACCAAAAATTCGAAGACATGTGACATCTACCAACCCGCACTGGGACCGCGTGGTGGATTATGGCCCACTCCCTCTCACAAAGAAGAGGCCTGTGTCCCAGCAGTGGGAACATAATAGGATGATTATGCATGAATCTTATGATGATGCAAAAACTTACACCTTTACTACAGTTTCACTTCAGCCGTAATAACTACGTAATATGTATTGCCATGTTTTCAGGTAGGATATATTCAAGAGTAGTACCAATAAAAGTATTCCGTGCGTGCACTATAACCTTTTTATTTCATGCCTGTCTTTGCCCCTTACCTTTGGGGATTAAGACAGGATAGGCTCCAAAGTAAGCTTTTTAAATGAAAATTATATTTTTCTAGCATTTTCGCTGATCACCGTTGAGAGCTTTTAAAGCAAATTTTAGTTTCAATTAACCTTAATTAACTCAACTTATGTTGTAGAGGATATTACTAATATAATATGACTTCAAGTTCCCATTAGTTTATAATGCCAATGGAATACACAGTCACGGAAGCGAAGCCGAGGGCACAGTTATTTAAAATCAGTACTGGATGCTCTGGGCTTATTTTCATAATTATTTATAGAGATTATTTCAGCAAGTTCTATTTTCCAATGTCAGAAACGGAAACGAAAAATATTACTTTGTGACTTCTTAGCAATCTTGTAATGAAACTAACCCCCAGTTTCATTAAAAGATTGCAAAAACTGACAATTTGATTTATAAAAAAATATGGTGCAAAAAATAAAGTTGTAGGTAAATATTTGTGAAGTTATCACAGAAAGTTAGTTCCGATTTTGGCCGCGCGTCATAAAATGCTTGAATATTTCATGGGTAACAATAGTCATAGAATTTTGAAATACATATATTATAATATTATTACTTTTACTCATGGATTTTCCCAAATTATAAGACAGCCTTCTCCGGATCTATTTTAGCCAACCGCTATTTTCGTGGCCCTACGCAAACACGGGTGATAAACATTTTACGTCCACGTCCATCTACAATATGAATTTCCTCATAACATCTACAAAGTAGGTTCCACTGTCATGTATGTATCTGTATGTATCATACGTACAAAGTGTTGAAGGATCCCACTTACTTCCACTTTTGCCATAGTTTTATTTGCGTACTCAAACGTAGAGACAATTTTCAGTGAATACTTTCTTGAGAAATAAGTATCCGGTATTCATTGGTAGGTTGGTATTCGTTGTTTACTCACAAAAAATATCTGCAATTAGAAATCAACATGGCGAATGAACTACAATTGTGGTGCTATGATTAACTAAAACCACTCAATGAACTGCGTATTCTATGTTTTTACAAGTATGATTGTTCTCCTGACCTTATAACAATTTATTTGGGTTTGGAGCAACATGTTTTTTCTGCCATTCTTCTCCATCTGTCGTCATCTCGGTAGTCCCCCCCTTTCTAGACATATCATCTTTCACACAGTCCATCCATCGTTTCTTTGGTCTTGTTTTACTCATATAGCCGTCCACATTCATACTCAAAACTTTCCTCATGACATTTATGGTTTAAATCATTTAATTTAGCGATATGCTTCAAAACATTTAAAGATTTGCTGCAATACCTTCTCTAACTTTTAAGATCACCAAAGTTTGTATAATATAATATACAAACTTTGGTGATCATCTTATTTAAGAAACACCATACTTACCTCTTTGTCGTCGGGTGATAATACAGGGTTGAAGAACATTGTATCGTCTAGGTATTATTTTATTGTTATTATTGTGAATGTTAAGACTATGTGGATCATTGTTTTTTACTTTTGTTTTTTTTATTTTATTATTTCAATTAGTTTTAATCGTAATCTTGGTCTGGCGGTTTGAGTAATTACTCAAACCGCCAGACCAAGATTACGATTAAAACTAATTGAAATAATAAAATTATTGCGGCCTACCCAATGTCCTTTCTTTGGTATTGTTGGTCGAATCGTTGAGCTCCTTATGTATTGAGTTGAGTTGTACGATTACTGACAAATGCGTGCACTGACTGGTCAGGTCCACTCAATCTGTGTGGTTCTTCGACATCGTGTGGTGAACATCAATCCACATGGTCTTAACATGATCTGACCAAGATTATGTCTGGACTTTAAAAGAGACTGTGACCTCTGAGTTTGTTTCGGCCTATCTTCTCAGAGTAGTCAGATAGGAAACGACTACATCATCTAGTTTAAAAAAAAATGTTTGCGCGTAAAAGTGTTTGTACAAACCCACTTACAGAAATAAAAATCATTTATCATTTATCACTTGTTTGAAAACCATATTTTTTGTTAGAGACAATTCATATAATATTCAACATACATCCGGTAATTAAGGCTTTAGTGGCATAAAGCCTTAATCACATGAGTGTATGTTCATTTTTGTTTTCATTTTTGTTTCTTTTAGTTAGGCACCCAAAATAAGTTATTTGTTCTTTTGAAATCAACATTTAAGATTTCTAATATATTTTTGTTAGAAAGACTGCTAAAGATCCTAAATTGGTCGATTAAACTATCACTTCCTACGCAAATAATCCGTCACGAATCATTTCATCGAAATAAAAATAAACAGCAATACGATCTATTGAAAAGTGAAACCACTCGCTCAAAACTTGTAGTTCAGACAAAATAACAAAATAAAACGTGTAGTCATAGGAAATGCCAAAAGAGATCACTCAATATGTTTCCCCGCTGTACACAAAGAGCTTCGTACTTTGACATCGGGAAACAAAATTAGATTCCCCGGAGGGTAAAAGAAAACACATGTTACATAGGCCAAAGTTTCGTTTTATTTAGAAAAGTAGTTTGTACAATTTTACTAATTTACAAGTTGCAACTTTTTATAACTCGATCGTTACGCTTTTCTATCTACTTTTTTTTCTCACTCCATAAAACAACTTTCCTCTCATCTATCGGCTAAATTAGTTCACAAAGTCAAAAGCTTTACATTTTTTTATTTTTATGTAGTACATTTTTCTTAACAATTTCACTCACATAGTACTATAGCGATTCATATGTACAAAAAACACTTTAATCTATGTATCACAGAAAAAATAATTATTTATCTAGCATAATAATAGTATTTTTTTTTATTACAAGAGGATTAATCGACATAAACCACCCTACACACAGACGTTTTTGCGTGTTGCGAAAGATAAAATCGCGAGTGTGTAAGCAGTTTTATATTTAACTAGTGAAATTCTCGAAATTTTTTGTACTTTCCGACACCTAACTTTAAAAACACAGTTTTTTTTTTAATCTTAACAAAAAGAGAAAAACATATACATAGTTTTCGAATTCACAGTAAACTATTATTTTCCGTTAGTCGTAATAAAAAATACAAAAAATATCGAGATAAAATTTAACATTACAAGACGGATGAGATGATTCCTAAGGCGATTATATTCCGACAAATATTATGAAATTGTAATTTGTAGGCCATTTTGTTTTTGAAGCAATTTTATTGACTCAATCATAAATAATGTTGTTTTATTGATATAGTAAAATATTTTATTTCGAAAACTGTTATATTAATCTCACTTTTCTCTGTTTATTAGGGGGTTTTTTCTCAATTAAGACAAAAGTGGCCAAAATTAGGGAAATATGTATTTTAATTTCATTTTTGCAAAACTTGAAAAGCCTAATTGATTTGTTCAATTGACATTTAAGCGAAGCATTAATTTAAATTTCGATCGAATACCTACTTTTGTTAAAAGTTGTGACAGTAAAAATCAATTATAATTTAAAAACAGTTTAAATCAACTATAACAAAAATTAAGCGTGTGGTGTAGGTTAGTCTAATCAGTCTTGAATTGAAAATTTGAAATGAAATGTATTACGTCTCCTACATATTATTGAGCATACTGTGATAAGCCGTAATTATTAAATAACTATTTTAAATTTCGTAATTGATTTATTTTACTAAAAAATTCTAACAAAAAATTACAATCAAAAATAAAAATTTAATGTGTATTTCAAAATATACCCAGATTTTTTAAATGTCATAGTTTTAAATGTATGTAAGATATGTTTGGGATATCATGAAAATAGCACATTTAAGAGAAATAACAGCTTATTTCATAAAAATAAGATATGTCTTACTAACAGGATCGATAATATAAAAACGATACTAGTTTTGACTATCCTGATATGTACTCTTCTAGAAAAAAAACTTTATAACTGAAAGCTATACAATTATAACTGTGGATTTTATTTTTATAGATACACAATATTTTTATTTATAAAAATATGAAAAGAAAACATAAAAACGATTAATAAAATATCATTATAAACATAAGTAAACTCCATATTTATTAGGAAAAGTTTTGAATAAAATTGACTTTGATTTAATCTACAAGAAAATAATAGTTATATTATGTATCTAGAAGGCGATGATTTGTTTTCCTTTATTTTATCTTTAAGCTTTATACAATGTCCTTTTATGAGCAAAACTTATGAAAACCTTCCTTATTCCGTTACAGATTTGGTTGCTGGCTGATTTTAGACTTTGGTTTATCCTGACTGCATTTTATAGTATATTTTGGAAATATATAGTAAAGTTCAGAAACATCCAAAGTACCTACCGATCCAGATATTGAGCTCATCAAAGGACAACCTATTTCATACAAATTACACCGCCATTACATTAAAATATTAATTTAATTATTATTACACACACTTTAATACAACAGTAACAAGACCAGTCTCAGTCGGGTTATACGAAATTGACGAAAATTTACTTATTTTTTTTAAACAACTTTTAAAGAATTGACAAAATTTTTGTTACTGTAGTGCACCATTTTGTTTTTTTACCATTCAAGAAACTGGGATAACGTGGTATAAGTACAATTTAAATTTGTAAATTTTTTCAAAGGTATAAAACGCCGATCTGCCAATTACTTAATGCTTTATCCTATAAATAGAATTTGACAAAAAAAAACATAAACTTCTCTCGCAGAACTCCAGATTTATATTAAAATACAATTGAAATAAAATAACATAAATTTTGAAATGTAGAACAAAGTTTTGAAGTGATCGTGAAGTCAGTGTCACTGATGCTAGGGATTGTCATTATTAACAGCTTACTTCACTTTAATTTTCACGGTGAGATTTTGAAGTGAGCGTGAAGTAAAGTCAGTGTCACTGATGCTAGGGATTGACACTAACAGGTCACTTTATTTGAGTTTTTACGATGAGGTTTTGAAGTGAGCGTGAAGTAAAGTAAGTGTCACTGATGCTTAGGATTGACGCTAGTAACAGTTCACTTCATTTCAATTTCCACGATGAGATTTTAAACTGAGCGTGAAGTGAAGTCAGCCTCACTGATGATTGTCACTTTTAACTGTTAATATTACTTAAGTTTTCACCATGAGCTTTAGAAGTGAGCATGATTTGAAGTCAGTGTCACTGACACTAGGGATTGACACTATAAACACCTCACTTTATTTAAGTTTTCACGATGAGATTTTAAAGTGAGAACGAAGTGAAGTCAGTATCACTAATGCTAGGGATGGACACCATTAACAGCTCACTTCTCTTATGTTTTCACGTTGAGATTTTTACAGGATAGATCGGCAGGGGTAAATACAATCTTGGGTGGGTATTTATTTATTAAGCCATGAAACAAAATGGTGCCAACTCAGTATTTCCATATTTCCCGTAAAATTAAACACCTGTTATGGTAATATACACGCAATAGGCTTACTTAACATCATGAAAGGTTTAAACCGATCAATCTTCGCCTAATTCGGTTGTGACAAGAACTCTTTTGTGGTAATCTAATTTTTACGATCTATAACCTAGATTTTTGAACACTAACATGCTAGCTTACTTCAAGGACAGTAGAGGCTCGCAGTTTCTATTCAAACATTTTGCTGTCCAATCAGTTTTTTAGTATACATATAAAAATGTACAGAAAATGCTTGAACAAAAACTGTAATGATTTACAAAAGTTTAATTGATTACATTCCTTTAATTTGACCGTAGAAGTGACTTGAAGAAAATACTTTTTAATTAAATAAAAATTAACTATAGTACACCATATACGCAAAGTCTTTGCGTAGTAAATTCATCAAAAGTCTTTTATAGAAAAATGTTTAAACTTAACTCATACGTGGGTCGCTAGCGGGGTTTGGTGACCGTTACCTGTAAAGAACGAAAAAACTGTAATTATTGACATAGTACTTTTTTACATCGTTGGCAAAAAAATCTGTCACTTGTAACTGTTTTTTTAATACTTTAGTTAAGCTTTTTTATTACAAGTTTTCCTGAAAAAAGTTACATGACATTGTCACGCTTTTAATCCCCGGAGGGTTAGTCAGAGTTGTACCTATGGTACTACACCCGCAATTTGCCAGTTATACTTAAGTGCCTTGTTATATTGGGCGAGCCTATTGCCATTAACAGGGAACTAATCCAGACTCCGGGCTGCTACTGAGAAATTCTTATTGGATAAACCCAATAACACTTTGCCTGGCCTGGGAATCGATTCCAGGACCTCAAGTTCAGAGGCAAAAAATAATTGGCTGATGAAAAATCTGCTCTAGTCTCAATCTATTCACTATTTGTTCTTACTTTATTTACTACATCGTTTTCACTCACTACCTAAACCATTAAATACTTGAACGAAAACACGATCTATCTCGAGGTTTTCAAAATAATATCCATGATTTAGTACCACGTTTTCAACGTAGTGTGAATTATTTACCCGTTTGACGTAGCATGATATATTCCCGTATTTGATTTCCGGACACTGGAATCGTAATACCAAAGACCTTTCAATACCTAGTTGAATTGAATGCACATATAAAATTAAATGTCTAGCTGACTACGAGTCAACTAGACTTTAATATTTAATTTTATTATTACATAATATATTAGTAATTCTAGACTAAAGTTCAGTGTTTTTTAAGTCGCTGCCCAAACGTGAATAGATTTTAACAATACAGTATGGAATAGTACATAATTTAGGATAATTTCTCACCTTTCTTTGTAACAGTAGCATTACTAATAGTCCTATTTGATGGCGCGAGGATGTAGTGAGCACTCGGCGATTGTGGCGTCGCTGATGATGTCGCTACACCAACCTGAGATAAATATTGTACCGTTAAAAATTGAAATTGGAAAAATATTCATTTCTAAGATCTAACTTAAAACCACGTCCGACGTTCTAATAGCGAAGAAAACGATTCGACCCTCTTGTAGTAGAAAAGGTTACGTTTGTATGTAAGACATATATAAATGAAATACGATCGCGTATTCTTTTTTTTTTTTTTTCTCCCTTCCGCATTAGCAGTATTCGCCGACCAAGGCATACTTTAATCGCCCCCGACGACGCCACTACCCTCCTCCAGGAGAGTAGTAAGGCCACCAGCACACTACATACGCCCAAAACCCGATCGCCGTCCTACCGTCCTCGCCGCCGAGGCCCGCCGCGACGCCCAAATCCACGCCCCTCCCGACCCTTGCTCGAGCCAGCCCGCGCCGCTGAGCCTGTAGCTTTAAATTCGTCCCTAAATCACTCAAATCCTGATCCAGCTAGTCCCTTGCTGCCCTCTTCCAGCGACGCCCTAAGCTAAAAAAAAAAAAAATTTTTTTTTTGTGTATGGCATCTCGCAGGTCAACCTATGAGGTTGTCGTCTGCTTAAACGGACTTGCCTGTGGTTGCCCTAATAAATTAAGGCCTCCAGCCAGGACTTAAACTTAAACACTAACTAAAAACTAAGCGACTACAGGCTAAGGGCACCCCCTGTGGGGTACGGACCTCGGCTTAGGGCGTCGCTGGAAGAGGGCAGCAAGGGACTAGCTGGATCAGGATTTGAGTGATTTAGGGACGAATTTAAAGCTACAAGCTCAGCGGCGCGGGCTGGCTCGAGCAAGGGTCGGGAGGGGATCGCGTATTCGTGCGACGATCACTTTCTATAGGACAGGGCCTTAAAGTTCTGTTCAAAATTGTGTAAATTCTTAAAATTCGTATGTCTTAAGAAGGGATGACCCTATTGTTACTATTGCTATATTTTGTCAGAAGTGTGTGTATTTATGAGCAATACTATTTTTCATAATAATTGAAACATCATGAGAGCAGTGGTGGCCCAGTGGTAACGGCCGCGACTTGTTGTAGGTCGTGGCAAGCCGTCACCTCCTACTGCGAAGCAGCAATGCTAGCGAAGAAGGAGGCGGTGCGCGTGAGGGAGAGAACCTTGCGCCCTCAAGCCCCTTGTCGCCTTATGAGACGCCCTAGGTTTCGGGAATCGCAAGTGCTAGTAGCTCGCCGTCCGGTAAGGACCAGGCCCGAGTTGACGGCGCGTCGTGTTCTACGTGCGTCTCAAAGTGATGTCACCACCAATTGACGGGGTCCGTTAGGGCCGATGCTTGCCAGGGTTCGGGGATATTCGAAAGCGATACCGTGGCGCGCGAAGGAACACGGGTGGGTTTTAATCAGTAAAAGTCTGACACGCACTCCCGCTCCACCCAGAGCGGGAGAAGTCATTTGATGAGATGAGAGCTGTCACAGTTTACGCACTGCTTGACAGCTTATCCTGTATACTCTTTTTATGTTTCCATGATTGTGTTCAGTTTAGTCTGGATACTCCTGTGCGAGTCCCAATTAATATTTTTTCTTTCATTCTTACTTCATGGTCACTTCTCCTTAGTCTTCCCGGTGAGATTTTTACAGAATAGGCCGTTGGTTAAGGAATAGTTTATTAGAGAATAGTTTATTTAACTTACTGGTGGTTGCGTACTATCAGTAGACATGGTTGAGGTGGTGATGGGGCTGGTAGCACACTGTGGTGATGCCAGACTAGTGGGTGACGTTATTGAGTGGGAGGAATTACCTGAGGAAGAAATAATAATATTATTTATGAGTTGCGTGTTACACAGCTACCTTATTTTGGAAATCTAAGTGAAGCGATACTAAAGTGTTGGAATCAGAATCAGAAATTTATTTGCAATGAATGTAGGTCCAAGTGTAAGATGTGCGCGCGTGTGTCAGATGTGTATGGGTGCGCATAAAGAGTCACACAATTAATTTTTCGTTCTTAGTGTGTAATTTCCTGTAGTATTTATATAAGGTGACCATATGATTAATTTTCACACAGCCAGCCTTTATTAAAACGCTGAGCTTTGGATTTTATTGCTAAAGAAGAAAACAAACCAATGGTTTTAAATACTACCAGATCTTACCATTGAAAAAAGAGCAGACAATAAGGATCATGTGTTATGATTACATAAAAATGATCAATATTTCTTTCTGGACGCCTCAAAACCAAAACTCTACGAACAGTTTCAAAGTTATCAACAAAATATCATCATCATAACAGCAGTCCACTGCTGGACATAGGCCTCGCCAACTGCACGCAATGTAGCTCGATTATCGGCAATTCATCCAGCTACCCTGCGAAGAATTTAAGTTTGCCATTTCACGGTCTCCACTCAAGAACACGATTAGCCCAACGGTCATTGGTTCGACGGCTAATATGGCCGGCCCATTGCTACTTCAGCTTGCTTATTCTATGAGCTATGTCGACAACTTTGGTTCTCTGTCGGATCCCCTCATTCCGGATTCCATCCCTCGGAGAGACTCCAAGCATAGATCGTTCCATAGCTCGCTGAGCGACCTTGAATTTATGAACCAGTGGTACCGTTGTTTACGTTTTGGCTACGTAAGTCATAACAGGCAAGACGCACTGATTGAAGACTTTAGTCTTTAGGCTCTGCGGAATACGCGTTATATGTTAATATTAAAACATTTTCTAGAGTCTCACTCACCTGATGGTAAAATAACAGAACTTCTAACAGATGAATACGGTGGCGGCGCTGGCGTTGACGCCGGTTTCGCCGTATTAACCGTGTTAGCGAACCCAAGTCCGCCACCCGTACGGAGGTGGGGGTTGCCGTAAGTGGCAGCGTACCGGACATCTACGCCGTGAATGATACCACCGTTTGGTACACGGTTCACTGAAAAGAAAATTAGGGTTAGGTTTTGTTGGTACTCTTACAATAATAATAATACAAACAATAATAATAATACAAACAATAATAATAGCCTGTTATCCTCGAAGGATTAGGCAGTGAGTCTCATGTAATAGGGGGCGAGCCTACTGCCGCCAACCGGGCAGAAATCTTGACTCCGGGCTGCTACTAATAAATTCCTGATGGAAAACCCAATAACACTTTTCTCGACCTGGGAATCGAATGCAGGACCACATACTCAGCAGTAGTGCTTGTGACCAAAGTATCGAGGCAGGCAGGTTTAAGGAATAGGCACGAAGATTACCCGAAATGAGCGTAATTTATTGCAAAAAAAATATTATGTTAAGGAAAAATCTATTACTACTAGAATATGCCTTTACAAAAATATTCTTGATCTACATGAAATACATCTTTCATTTTAACTAAACGAAATTCCTATACATTGAAACATTGAAGAGAAATTTTATCGAGTACGGTATGAAGGAAATATTTCTTGAACGTTTTTTGCTCTTTTTAAAGCCTTTAAATTATTACGTTAGAACGCACGATACAAACAGAACCTATGTCAAAGAATTGTATGCTTTGACGTCACAGCGCTATAAAATATGGCTTCGTCCCAAAAAAAAAAGATTACATATACATTTTACATACACACAATTTTAAGGGGCACATAACCTTGATAACAAACAATCAATTATGTAGGCATTATTAAGTGTTTGAAGATTGATGAAGTTTATAGAAAACAAGGTTCAATAGCGAAAGGCCACATGAAAAAGTTAACTGTTGTGACTGTTTTGCAAAAATAAGTATCGACTACTGGCCAATCATACCACTTGAAATAACAACACTAGAAACCAGTAGAGTAAAATATCCTGCAAAATAGGGTCTACATTTTGGAACATTAAAAGCTAGTGTGATGAATGAGCCCCCAACTGCGTTCTCCTGTACGTGTGCACGAACGTAAAAATATCCCGGGGGGGTTTTTCCGGGCAATGGATATTTAACGCACTGCTTAGCGCCCAGAAGTTGAAAAACCAACAGTATGTTTTTCGACGCGCTGGAATGCACTCTGTTGTATTTTCAATGCTTGGTTCACCACCGAGAGTTGAAAATCCAGTGCCTTTTGAATGTGGTCTACAACCTCATTATAATTATTTAAACTCACCCTCAGTGTTAGGAAGTCCAAGATTATTGAGCGCATTGCTGCTATCTTGTCTCTTCTGTTTGCGCTGCAACGAGTTGTTCTGTGACCCGTTGCCAGTGTTGAACTGGACTGTTGAAGGCATGTCCACACTACGCGGTAGACTGCCGTTTACAGATCTGTTGCAATAAATAATATAAAGGGTCAAATTAAATAATCTTTTTTTTTATGTATGGCATCTCGCAACCTGTGAGGTTGTCGTCTGCTTAAGCGGACTTGCCTGTGGTGCCCTAATAAATTAAAGCCTCCAGCCAGGACTTAAACTTAAATACCAATTAAAAACTAAGCTACTACACGCTAAGGGCACCCACTGTGGGATACGGACCTCGGCTTAGGGCGTCGCTGGAAGAGGGCAGAAATGGACAAGCTGGATCAGGATTTATGAGATTTTGGGACGAATTTAAAGCTACAGGCTCAGGGGCGCGGGCTGGCTCGAGCAACGGTCGGGAGGGGAAATAAGCCAGCAAAACTCCGTAGAAGGATATGGAAACATGATTTAAAAAAAAAAGTCCGCAACCGTACTTAGTTACTTGAAATACAGCGACAATACCAGCGGTCGTCAACCATGATAAAAATATGTAAAATCATATCATAGTTTTTATATTTTTCCTTTTTGAAATTACGATAAAGAGCCCGTTACATCCGCGGAGTTTCGCTAGCTAAGTAATTTGAACCTTTAGAAGTACTTTTGATAAGATCGCTCGACAGATAGAAATAAGAGGAATCGTACAAAATAAAACATAATGATGTTGAAAACTTGTTAAAGTTCAAGTAAATAAATGGTCTCTCTTAAAACAATATAATGGTCTTCTGATCTAGCAGTAACGTAGCTAGATGCACCATAATGGTAGATTGATGACATGAGAAGTGCTATCAGTAGGACCTACACTAGTGGCTTTATTTTTGATAAAGGTACTTAGTTCTCTTTATCATTCATAGGAAAAATTATCAGACAAAATCTTTGAAGCTTAAAATGAGAAAGAATTGATCAAAAGAACGACGAATACGATGAATATGGAAGAGACCTTTACAGAGAAATGGGAAAGGTAATCCTTAATAATAAAATATGTATCTTACCTATTAGGTGTAAGTTTATCACTGTTCATGGTAGGAGACTGTACCCTCAAAGACCCAGGAGTGTAGTCGTGACCATAATGCACGTACGTTTGATAACCGTTGCTAAAGCCGTTTACCTAAAAACAAAAACAAAATTGAAGAAAATTCATCACACCATATTAATAACAAGGACAATGCAGGCTTAGATAAAAAACAATTAAAAGACTGATTGATGAATTCGTTTCATCTTTAAAGGTATTATTTATATGTTGCTTCGCTTAGAGTATAGGTTTAAGTCATCGATATAAATTACTAAAATTTTCAGATACATACAACAGAAAATACTTAAATTTTCAGACACATGCAAAAGAAAAACAACGCTCCATATACAGAAAAAAACCGCTACATTACATTACAGCTACATTCTCCCAAGATCATACAAGATATGGAATAGAATATTGATAGACACATTACAAATTCCATTACCTTATAACAATCAGCGTACGCGGGATCCGTGTAGTCATTGCTATATCTATACGGCTGATATGTGTTCGTCTGGTTTATAGATGATAGAGGCACTGTACCGGCGAGCGGTATACCGCTACCAAGTTTAGCGTTCGAACATAATGTGCTGTCCGATCCTGTGTTTGAGTAATCCTAGAAAAAAATGTATTGTTGTTATTTATGGAGCTTATGAGTTTAATCAGAAATCATGAACGGTAACTGTGGGTTTCATAGATTTTTTACAAGACTGCCCCATAAATAGCGTTAATTTAAAAAATGAAAATACATACACCGAATGTATGCTTTCTTAACTTACTTATGCGTCTCAGTGATACTGATTTCATTACTGAATAGAAGATTAGTCGTTTGGAACCCAACCTTTCATAGAAAGAATTCAATTATTATAATATATCCAATTCATTCACCGTGGCGTGTCATGCACGTCAACAATACACATAAGCGTCAACAATAGTTATCGGCAAGAATATTTTGCCGGTACCAAAATGGTCATGACCATAACCGCGTGGGATGACCGTTCTAAACCCGTTTTTAACTAGTTAAATAGCGTCTCCGTAAATGAAATGTATGAAATATTGTACAGCGCCCTTGTGGTCACAGAAAGAATTAAATTTCGTACCATGAGTACTATAGATTTCGATAGGTAAGAAACCTAACGTAATTTATTCGATAGTCACCAACGTTTTTCAGCTGTCGCCATACAAAACGGCGTTTATAAAACGGCGCCATGAGTCACTAATTTGGACGTTAGCGAAAAGTACATTTGCGATATTAGTTACGTAGCTCACTAGCATTTTGAGGTGGAACATATGTTTACGTTAAAACTACATACATTTTTGAGTAAATAATGTATGGAAGAGATATTTAACATGGAATATGTTAGTGGCCGCTGATTTTGAAGTGGCGACACGAAACACACGATTTTTTTCAATTCCACCAAAAATTTAAATCGTGTCAAACTATTTTCTATTTTTGTAAACTTATTTCATTTAATTTAAGTCAAAAACGCCGCGAATTTCACATTATCAACAAAATTACAAATTGAATAGAAGACACTCGACAGTGACTTACTACAAGGAATAAAAATTCAGCAACCTCTAAGTGCCATAAGTCTAGTCCAATAGCCGCGATCCTTAATATTTAGTCGGTTTATTTCGTGATAATGACTGTAGTAAAATATATAATCATGTGAGCCGTTCTCTCTTCTTCTAAATGAGAAAGAAAGAAACAAAACACAGGAGTGAAGTTAGCTAGTCGACACGATCTATCGAGTTAACCATGGCGAATGCGTAAGACTCCGTAAAACGCATGGTGGAATAATAGATAGCATCATCGAAATCGATCCACTTTTTAATACGCTAGCGAGTTTAACGCTAGCGAGGATGTTTTCGATTACAGCTCATGGTAGAGGTACATGTATTCTCCCTTAACTTTTCGTCTTACTAGTAATGGCGTGATCGTCAGTTTTCTATTTCTTTCTCGTCTAAAATAATGGCTATCATTGCCAATTCTCTCACGGACCATTTGTTAATAGCAATCGTATGATATAGTAAATAATGTGCTTAGCAAAAATATTTACTCACTCTTCCTGACTTGCCTGCCTCACACGAAAACACAGGTAAACTACTACAACCGAGAGAATTCCATTGTGGACTAATACTCTAACCGTTATGCTCGAGTATGATAGGCTGTTGAAACGTTGTCGTAGGCATTTTAGTCCGTGTAATGTTTCTTTCCTTGCCTCATACGTTCATAGCACAGTCATGGTATAGTACGGTGTAGTGGGCAAAGAGCTTTAATTTGTTAATATTTACAATTTCAAACGAAACAAAATGTTTACTTACAATTTCACAGCTTCCATTCGCCTGCCTTAATTCAAGTTTGAGATCACTTATATTAGAATTCCTATCATTCTCTTTGTATAATTCTTCTGCAGTAACAGTGACATCGGGTTTCTCAGCAACCTGTGTTTGTTTGTTCTTCCTCTGCTTTCTTTGACATAATATCACTAACATTATCACTGCTCCTACCATAATTGTACCTGATGTCACTCCGAATAGGATTAGTAGTAGCGGAAACGTTTCTGGAACAAAAAAAGTTTCTAAATCGGAATAGGTTTCAAATTCTATGGAACAGAGTATTCTGGGTATCAAACTAACAGACAGGGTCAAGAATACGACCATGCATTCCACCGCAAAGGTAACTGATGTATCTTGGAAAGCTGTCACGCTAAAATGGAATTGGGCTAGACACTTCTGTCGCATGTGATGTGTGTTCGGGTCCCTTTTAACATGCATGGGATATCGCGGCAGGCCCAGAGAGATGGTCGGATGAACTGGACTCCTTCAACAAGAACTGGCCTTCAGCAAGCTTAAAACAGAGAGAAGTGGAAGAGAGTTGCAAGGTGTTTGCCCTGCAGTGGGACATCACAGGCGTTGAGAAAATCGGAACTAACACCGTGCCGAACTAGCACCGTGTGTGTTAATACAATTTTACAAAGCAATACTTACATACTTTTACAAACAACGTCTCTCTGTTAATTTCATTCAAGAGCCACAAGGTCTTTGGAACACCTTAAAAATCTTTTCACACGAAACGATACAAATAAGTCGTTCTAGCCATTAATTTTGAATGTGAGATATATAGCCGCATTTGACAAAGATTGGATCACACAAATATATCAAAAGAAACCTAGCACCCATCAAGCAACAATAATTTTTTTTTCCAGTCTTAGACAATATTTTAGTCTAAGACCTTCGATCAAAACTGATCGAAGTACGAAAGCCTGAAACCAATCTAGTGTGAAAATTTTCGGAAAAAATTTAAGAGAATTTTGTATAGAGACCGAAGATGGATAAGCTATAGTTATAAGAGGGTTATTTATAACGTCAAAATGGCGATACATTTACGATAATGCACGGCCGTTGAAACTGTAATAGCGGTTCTGCCAGCCGAGAAAATAATAGTAATGTCCTTTCGACCGAAGGGACGGGAGCTTTTAACGATTTTTCGAATGAATGACAGTAAAATAAAAGAGTTATTCACTATTTCGGAAGTTCATAGTGAACAATCGCTTTTATTTAGTATGTGATACAAAGAATCGACAGTCACTTTAAATATTTTCATTGATTTTATCTATATTGAATGTCAATTCACTTAAATCTACCATTAAGATAGGGTTAATATAATTACGAGATAACATGACATATAAACATACTTAAACCCTTCATCTTATCAAGACCTATCACAAATGTTTCTCTACAAAAACTATAAAGTTAATTTTTGAAGCAAATTACAGGTCTTTAAAGACCATCAAAAAGAAGATTATCCTGTTCTTTCAATTTCCTCGACGAACAGTCATAAACTCGAAACTCGTAAAGTAGCTGTCATAAAATACTTAATAAAAAACAATGGTTGTAATGACGACCCTCATCATCTTTTAAGACCAAATGGAAACAAGATTTTTTTCACTTCCCAATATTACTTTCTTTTATAGTATTAGATAAGTAGTAATAAAAAGCAATATTATTAAGAAAGAAAATAATTAAACTGGAAAAACATGATAACACAAGTTGTTAATTAGGAATAGGTAACGTTCAAGAGATGGCTTATTATGTTGAGAAACCAAAAAGATTAGAAAGAAAATTCAAGAGTATTGTGTTACTTCTACTAGTGAAGATATTTTTAATTAGACAGCTACTACTACTGGATTGAACTAACTTAATTACTAACAAATAAATACGAGATTCTCACTTTAAATGTTACTATGTTACGGTCAATATTTGCCTATAAATTGTTTTGAGTCCAAAATAAGACATAAAGTAACCACACCAGAGTTTCTTACTAAAGTTACAATATTCCGAACGTGCGTACATCACTGCAAGTAATACTTTGACGTAAGATTCAAATGACGTGCACTCGTGAATTTAAAGGATAATAGGTACTTTCTAATGTGTATTGGAACTCAGAATCTCAAATTCAGAGAATTTTTGGGAACGTAAACTTAATTTTAACTCCTTCGCAACTGAATGTTTCAGGACTTTCATTAAAATCGGTCAATAATGAATCAACTTAGATTACATGCATATCAATTATCCAAGATTAGGTACTCAAGTACATAAAACATATTTTAACAGAGATAAACTTACTGTTAGGCCTCAACACAATTTCCATAGTATCGCTTCCATAGTCGTTAGAGACGTTACACTTGTAGACCCCGAAGTGTTTGGACTGGCTCTCTCGAATGATTAGTGTCGAGTTCACTACACCACCAGATTGGAGCTCCTCCAGGAACGCGTAGTCCTGGATAGAAAAGGCTTATTAGTCACTGATATTAGTTACCTCCTACTGAAAGATTGACTCACAACAGCAGACGAAAAAGGTGTTTGGACAACGGAGGGGAGGCGTTTGCCCAGCAGCAATACAAAACTAGCTAAAAGAATAGAGTTGGTGAAAATTGTACAGATGAGTACATTTGCATGATGTTTTTTTTTCTTATATATTTTCTTAAACTGTCAGGTCAGATCTTGATGGCGTCATAATAATACGATCATACATTAAACAAAGTTCATACACTTAATATTTGCAATGAGTGACACTGTTGACCCTGTGTCAAGCTAAAATATACAATTATTTCTGATTTCAACATCAGAATCGTTTTGTAAATTGAAATTGGCGTAAACTTTCTAACAAGTTTTGTTTGTTAATAATGAGTGACAGCTTTTGTCATTACGGCGAATAGCAATTGAATAGAATGACATGAGGTTTTCGGTATCGTTAAAGTTTTGAGTTTTGAGTTTTGATTGCAATAACATTTTCAATTTTTTTCTTTGACATCTTACGTGACTTTATTATTACTCCTGACCTTCTAATTGTCAGGTTTGGTCTTCACTAAATTCAATACCTGATCATGTATAGCATCGATTTCTGTTCCATCAAAGGTCCAAATTATGTTGTCAATTCTGGGTACTGCAAAAGCTGCACATTCTATGTTCACTGTGTCTCCTTGATTTCCGAACTGGGTTTGATTTGATACTATCTTTGGTGGTCCTGAAAATAAGGGTTATGTCAGTACACAGATCATAGCCACTGGTCATTATCACTATGCTTGGGAAACGATCATCATCATTAAACAAAAAGGTTGTTTCAAATTCAAAGTATTATTTATAATTCTTTCGTTATTCTAATTATATCCCTTGCCGACTTAATCAAGATTTCAAGAGCTACATTATTTGGTTTAAGGTGCATTAATTACAAATTGAGCTCATAACATATACGGTCATATACATGTCATAAACGACGCGTGTGGTCATAATTTTCGGTTTAATGACCGTAAGTTGCTACTATACCATTTATGGTACCTCCTATGGTAGTTTCTAAATATGGTCGGTGTTGAGTAGCTTTAGGCTTATCATTACCAATTAAAATTGTATTTAAAAAAGGAATCCGTTTGGTAAAGCATCTTTTCTATAGCATCGCTTTTTGAGTTCTGGTAATCTTTTAAGTTAGTGTCTCGAGTATTAGGATCTTCCGACAGACCTACAAATTATTTCCACATTCGAATATGAACTCTATGTATTACTGAACTGTCCAACCATGACATCATATTAGTCCATAAAACTAATCGACAATAATTATTAATACACCGAATATATCACCTGTCTTATTCGTTCTAGTAACCTTATTTACATACCACAATACGAGGCTTCATTTTGCTTAGCAAGTTTAGATTGAATGGGAGTAGCGAGTGTTTCAGGGTTTTAAAGCAACCCCTTTGTTACTAACCTAGTTAGACCTGCCCTACTTACACCTGTGATTAAAATTACAAATTATTCTAGGTAAGGGGTCTCGCGCACTGATCGACCGAGACCGCGACTTTGGTCATAGTGACAAACACCGGAACAGTGACGGACCGCGCGCGTTCTATCACCTGTTATTCCGGAGTGGTTCGGTCATGCGCTTGGCAAAAAGAAATCGTTTATTTGGGAAAGTTGTTTGTTATGACGAGTACAATCATGTGTTTAAACATAGATCACTAATTGCCGAGTAGGCAACTAGGTATTGCACTTTTCTATGAAACAACAGATTTTGTTTTTGATAACTGGCGAAAATTTTCTTAATTCATGGGTTACAGTTAGCGCATCGATGCCACCCTGTTTAATGAAGTCGGCTTCCAGCTTAACTATATCAATACAGCTTAAGAAATACAGATGAATTGCTTAAGCTGTATTTTACATGGATAGACTGTCTATCTGACTTCCACATCCCAGTCACTGAGTAATTCAATATCCCTTGATATAAGTGGTTGTCAGTCTCCCGGGCTTCTAGATTCAAAACAGATGACTAAAATCTACGAATGACAGCCGGTACCAACGGCTAAGCGTGTTTTCCCAGCCCTAGAAGGTTCCCGGTATGTAATAGATTGACCGTCACCCATTCACGGACCGCCATAGCCAAATGCCTTTATGTTTAACCTTCCATGACCCGTGCTGCCGAAATTACTTTTCACTAATAAAACACAAAACTGTGACTGCAACTACGGTCGCGGGCGTAGTGCTCCATTGCGCGTGAGGCCTAAGGACCGAGCTGTATGACTTGAAAATGTCTGCTTTTGTTCAGCGAGTATTGTTGGTCTCTGAATAGTCGGTTATTTGGTTCAAGACTTGTTATTATGAAGCATTTTATTTACTTGAAATGCGTCATTAGTTTGATGGACGTTGCTTTTTACGTATTTATATCAAGGACTTTATTAATGATCACGTTTTAGAAAGATTCGTCATTCCATATTTTTATAGGCGTTTGTTTAAAGTTTTGCGTACTAGACAAAGAACGCAATAAGTTTGAAAATCCTTTGACCTTAGTTACTGATCTGAAAGATACTTATAACGATGTAAGCATAATAAAATTGATAGTTTGATATTCTTATTACTACTATGATTAATATCTGGCGTGTGACGTAATTAAGACCTTTAACGTGGAGGTACTGACGTCGGTAAACCTTACACGGTGTGATGATACGAACATCATTTCTAGAGGAGAAGGCGATATGGATATGATGAACAAAATGATCATTGTAAGAACAACATAGTGTGTGAGTGCCTAACAGAAATGAAGCCTTGTGACGAAAGCTTACTAGAAGATAACACAGGAATTAGCTGCATTAACAAAACATAAGAAACACACGGTACAATCTTAAGTGGGATTGGGTTGGACATGTCTGCCACATGGCAAATGAGCTGGGAGACAAAAGAACCAATCATCGAATCCCATTCAATGCTAGGCGATATTGTAGCACACCAAGACGAAGATGGAGGGAAAAACTAGATTCGTACTGAAAGAACGGACCCGCAATGGCGGAAGACAGATGTGTGTGGAAAAGCAGCTGAGGAACAATACCGACTAAGTAGATAAATAGATAGATAGAAGGCACAAGACATTCTAAAATCTAAGTTCCCAAACACGCAAATGAAGCCATAAATACACATTACGACGTTCCACCTACAAAAGAAGTTACTTTAAGTCGAGCTATTCCCTAACATTTTGTTAGACCATATATTCATCTACATGACAGTAATGACAGACAAAGAGTGAGACCAGCGTTGTGGAAACGACGAGCGAGTTGTATGAAACTTCTTATTCAACTTTCCTGAGGTAGCTACATTCGCAAACTACCCCAGATACATCGTGAAGCCCTTACTAACGGTTCTTAGTTGTTTTCGAAAGGTTTTGTGTGAAAAAACAAAATTTTGCTTGGAAAATGGTCGGTTGTCTAAATATTTTATGGTGTAAAAAGGAACGCTTTTTTTTTCTTCTAGATGTAGTAAACGTTTTATATTTTATGTTCATTTTAAATATTTTTTACGGTTTTAGGTCATTAGCATCGTACACAATTTTATCTGAAATAGTTCGAAATGCGAAAGATTTACTTATCTAGAATACGTTTATTTCACTGTATGAATAAAAGACAAACGTGTGCTAGCGTTGCTGATATTTCTAGGCAATATATTATGTTAACAGATCTTTATTTGAAAATAGACCCTGGAAATATAAAACAAGGTTTGAAATAATATCAGTAATAGATAATCACCGATACCCTTATAGTCGTATTCATTAACTATAAATGTTTTACTTAAAATTTAGTAACGTCAAGTAAATTGTTAAACAACTGGACTACCAATTTTAATTGTCCGTATATTCAAATCATTTCTGTCATTCTTTGGCAGTAAAATTAAATGGTTACAACACGGCAAATTGCTGTCTGCAATGGTGGCTGCGTTAACCCAAAACACTTACAAATTATGGATTCCCTAATAAATTAAGGCCTCCAGCCAGGACTTAAACTTATATACTAACTAAAACTATGTTAATAAGTGTAACAGGTCCTATGTATTTATGGTGAATAAGCCTTAGACAGCCGCAATCCAGTCACGGTCTGTCTGTCCGCTGCGCGTTGTTCCCTAACCGTGCAATAATACCTAAAACTGCTTATTTCTGTTACATATATTATCAACCTATGAGGTTGTCGTCTGCTTAGACGAACTTGCCTGTGGTTGCCCTAATGAATTAAGGCCTCCAGCCAGGACTTAAACTTATGTACTAACTTAAAAACTAAGCGACGACGCTAAGGGCACCCCCTTCGGGGTACGAACCTCGGCTTAGGGCGTCGCTGGGAGAGGGCAGCAAGGGACTAGCTGGATCAGGATTTGAGTGATTTAGGGACGAATTTAAAGCTACAGGCTCAGCGGCGTGGGCTGGCTCGAGCAAGGGTCGGGAGGGGGACCGAACTCAATTATTACACATACCATAAAAATAAAATAACACAACCTAATAAGATTCCATACTAAAAATATGAATTACAATGAAGGAAAATAGTAGGGTTCTTCATTAGAAATGTGTGAGCTCTACAGAGTACAAGAACCCAAGGATGGAATTCATTTATTTTTTATGTAAGAAAGCGTACTAGTCGTAGGTACTGAGAAACGGGCCTTCAATAGAAACTTCTAATTATACATTTGTATGAAAGTTAAATGGCCTCAGCAGGAATTTTATACTGTTTTTGGAATAATAATTACCTATGTCAAGTTTATACGTAGAATTAATGTAGGTCACGTGTCATCAAATAGTTTCTGATACGTATAATTCGAATCCAATTCCTCTAGTTTCATTATTACCGTGTATGACATTGATATTTAGTGGTAAGTTTGCGGTTCGCAATAGAAGAATATTGTTTTTTTTGTTCTGAGAAAGTTGTGACTCTCGGAATGTGTCATTATATATAAGTGGAAAACTAGAAATGAACAGATTTAATTTATGAAATACTGTTTTGTTCAATTTTATTTGTTAGGTTTTAGGTCCGTTGAAATTATCAACCCTCATGTTACATTAGAAGTAGATATAATATCTCTATAGTACATGGCCTCCCTTTCAACAATGGTAATTAAATTCTGATACTTGAAAAATTCATCTACATTCGACCTCGTACCTAATTGCTCAACTATATTTGACAAAAACTTCCAGTACATTGAAACTTAACCAAGTTTCAAACTATTTAACTGCCATAATTAGCCATTTTTTCTCAGGGTTAGTCAGATATATAAGGAATGTTTTTTTTGTTTGTAATGATTACGTTTAGATGTGATTCCGATTTCCTATTTACTGAATTAACAATTCATTTTATTTAATGAAAGCAAAAGTATACCTCGACGTTTTATGATGTGCATGTGATATTCAATCTTATAACAGGTTGTCAAAGTAATTACGAGGTACTATAACATAATCATCTTCTTAAATAAAAATCAATTGCTGTTCGTTAAACTTTAGTAAGGTGTTGTGGTCGCGTCGGAGAAGGTTTTAAAAAGCATTCAAACGCCGGGTATTAGCTAAACATAAATATTTTTTAGTTCTAGAATTCTAGATATTTCTGCGTACGTAATACGCCTTCTCTGCGTTCATTAATAATTATGAATAGGCTTATGTTAGCAGTGGTGGCCCAGTGGTAAAGGCCGCGACTTACGAGTTGTAGGTCGTAGGTTCGAACCCAGACAGGCGCTTTACTTTGTGTAAATTATTTCATTACCACTGCTCTCAAAACGGTGAAGGAAAACATCGTGAGGAAACCGGCATGTCTTAGAACCAATAAATCTAAGACATGTGACATCTACCAACCCGCACTGGGCCCGCGTGGTGGATTACGGCCCACTTCCTCTCACAGAGACGTGGCCTGTGTCCCAGAAGTGGGAACATAAAAAAGGCTGATTATGTATGCTACTTAACTTTAGTATTAACTTACCTTTTATAAAAACTGAAGCTTCAGCCTCTATTTCATTATATCCATCAATGCTTGCTTTACAAAGGTACCGGCCAGAAGTGTGGGTGTCCAATGTGAGAGTCAAGTTTGCTGTTCTTCCAACTCGCTGTGGACAAATATATTGGTGAATACTTCGATAAACCTTAGAATAATAAGGTCGCCCATTGTATGGTTTATATGTTTTTTTTGTTTTTTATTGTTATGTATTTTTGTGGTGTACAATAAAGAATATATAAATAAATAAATAATAATGAAAGAATGAAGAAGATGAAAGAAAAATGGGTTTATTTGTGACAGAAACACGTGTATACAAAAAGATTACAAAACATAAAAACAAAGCAGATTTTTATTTACGAACACATGTCATAAATAGGTTGGTTATTAGTTGTTTGGTTCCTCATTTACAAACGATTAGGTTGTATATGAGGTTGTTGGATACACAGGCTGGTGTTATTATTATCAATGACCACTAAAAAAAACTTAAGTTTATAAAAACGAGACTTTTGAAAATATTGCAGATCAACAGTACTACTCGTAAACACATTATTGTAGAACCACTCAAAAGACGCTTAAAACAAACGAATATTAAAATTCAAGACCAGACAACAATACCAAAATTCAGACAAACTGGGCTATCTCATGCCTTGTTACTACAATTCTCTGAGAGATATGACAAGTTCGTAATAAAGCGGCGGCGAAGACGCCCACAGACAAAGTTATGTAACTAATGAGATTGCCCCGGGATAGCTTCGGATTTTAAACACGAACTATAAACTCACGAACTATATTTTTGAATCTTTTAAATTTGCGGAATAATTTTTCGACAACACACCCACACTTAAAAAGGGACTGGTAGCTCTGTGAATATAATAAAAAATGTTTGCCTTTTTGAGACCTAATTTAGATATTTTTACTACATGCATGGGGAGAATTCTCATTCCGAAATTGATACCAACTCCAAAAAATTACAAAAAATACAAACAAATTACCATAAACGAAATAACTATTAGTGGGGCTGAACAATTAGAACACGATATTGACACTGGTACAGCACCGTCTAAAATTGGAGATATAATTAAAAATGATAAGAGATTATTCTTAAACAAAATCAATGATTTTTATAGTTTTTTGTTTAAACATATAGCTAATTAGGAGCTATTTGAAGACCGATAACACAAAAAAGAAAAAGGGGTCGATGACCAAAACGGTGGACAGAGCTGGTTCTACGTGTAATTGGTAACGCACTTCTAGTTCTATCCCTTTGAGTACTATGGCTAAAGGTTGTTTTTTTAAGTTAATTTTAATCATGGTCTAGCAGTTTGAGTAATTTATGCGGCCTACCCAAATGTCCTTTCTTTGGTAATGTTCGTCGAATCGTTGAGCTTCTTTAGTTTTTTGTTTAGCTGCTTGATTACTGACAAATGCGTGCACTGACTGGACAAGTCCACTCATTCTGTGTGGTTCATTCCTCAAAAGACCGTTACACCAATCTACATGGTCTTCACACGATTTGACCAAGTGCGTAGTGCGTGCAAAACGTGTGAACTTCAAAAGAGACTATGACCTCTGAGTTAGTTTCGGCCTTTCTTCTGTAGTCAGTTAGGAAACGCCGACCTCATCTAGTTTTTAAAATATGATTGACATGTAAAAGTGTTTGTACAAAGCTACATAAAGATATAAAATAATTTATCACTATCATTTAACAAGTTTTTTTTTTGTGTATGGCATCTCGCAGGTCAACCTATGAGGTTCTCGTCTGCTTAAACGGACTTGCCTGTGGTTGCCCTAATAAATTAAGGCCTCCAGCCAGGACTTAGACTTAAATACTAACTAAAACTAAGCGACAACGCTAAGGGCTGTGGGGTACGGACCTCGGCTTAGGGCGTCGCTGGAACAGGGCAGCAAGGGACTAGCTGGATCAGGATTTCTTTGATTTAGGGACGAATTTAAAGCTACAGGCTCAGCGGCGCGGGCTGGCTCGAGCAAGGGTCGGGTAGTTTTTTTAATTCCTGTCATTAAAGTAACTAGTGAAGGTGAGAAGGTAAAAAAGAGGATAAAAAAGACGATCGTTGAAATGGACCGTATTAAGGAACGTTTTATTATTTTTTTTTGCGAATTTATCCTATTGTTATAAGATTCCTAATTGTGGTACCCATCACGCCATTGACAAAGATTACTCACGAAACAGTCAGACAATTAACATTTATTAAATGCAATGGAAAATGTGTAAAATCTAACATTGGCACCTCGTTGAACAATCATAATTTAAACCACAGTCAAAACCTAATTACCACTTAACCGATAATCTACACAGTAACGGTGAAACTTTTGGTATAAAATTGTCCACAACAACGCTTTGGTCACCGATTTCACACAAAACTTTAGTACATGTGTTACATAATTACTTATGACCAACTAACTTTATACGGTGTTCACTGCGTCTGTTTTTTTTTTGTACTTTTTTCGCTTCTAATTGAGAATTCTATTGTTGGTTCGTAAGTTTTTGGGTTTATTCCTTTTGTCGTTTTTACCCTAATATAACGTTCGAATTTATTGACTATACACATTTCACTAGTAATATAAGTCCCACCCCATGTAATAGAGAGCAAACCTATTGCCATTTACCAGGCACAATCAGGACTCAGTAATGCTACTGTCTAGATGTGTGCCCTGGTAAAGCCTCTCTTTGAGTGACTACATCAACGAGACAACATTTTGTTTCAAGAAAAATACTTATAATTCCAATAATATTAAACTAAGTAGGCAAAACCACACATTCTGTCAATTCCAAACTTTGGATGGCAGGCATCAAATAAATCCTGAGAAATATCGAAGTGGTAGCTTCGAGGAATGCTATTAATATATCTCTCGGGAAAAATGTAATGGAGATCGGGCCACTCGTGGCTTTCAAGATTTATTTAACTGAAATTATTCTGCAAAAGTAAGAATAAATACCGTAAGTATACACGTTAGTAGGTGTCTAAATAAAAGTATCTTCAAGGTTGACCCTGTAATATCAATACATTGGTTCGAAAAGATTTGGGCCGATACTCTCCCAAAGCGTTGAATTGGGCCTGATTTTCTTGTCAGATCCTGTGTCTGTTCGCAACTGAGTTGCAGTGAACCAAGTCAGTGTTTTAATTTTAGAAACCACAGTTGCTTTTAGCGAGCGATCCTTTTTGTGTTTGGTCTTCAATAATATAGCAATATTTAAGAAATTAAATAAACACTAAGATAACAACTGATAGAGATGTAAGTAAGACGCACTAATATAGGTACTTACAATCATCTGGTCTTCTTCATGATGCAGCCATCTGATCTCCGCTGGAGGATAACTATCGACATCACAACTGAGGGTAACAGAAGTGCCAACTTCTGCTTCCACGTCTTTTGGTAGGTTTCTGAATGTTGGAGCATCTAAAATGTACAGTCTTGGTTTAGAAACTATACTTTTTTCAAAAGCACCTTTTTCATTTGTTGATGCTATACTACTACGAGTATGATAGGTATTTATTATGTGGTATATATATCATTAAATAATGATTCCAAATGCAGAAACTGTTATTTTACTTAAAAAAATCTTTGAGTAGCTTGACTCTTATTGTGTCACTTTTAGTTACGCATGTTCAAGACATGGCACGTTATGAACAGCATGAATCAAGTCTCCTTCAAAATAATGTTATAGCCTATTTTACTTCAGAAGCTCTTTCTACTCACATGTAATTTCAAGAGTCTCTATTTCTTCGCTGTTTCCAACATCGTTGTAGACAACGCATTTGATCGTTGAATCGTGGTATTTTCTTGTAATGTTGTATATTTTCTGTTTAAAAAAAAAATGTTATTTTCATAATTACTGTCTAGGTATTGTTTAATTTCTTTATCATTAAGTTTCCAATGTTCATAATTTTATTCAATTGGATTGTTATTTTATTTAAAATGCATTCTGTCAGTTTTAAAGAGAAAAAAAGTGAAGAAAGAAAATACACTAAAGAGAATTTTAAGAGTTCGTTGTGTTCGTTTTAAAATCTTTTATATTTACTCATGTATAAAGTGTTTTATTGTTTGTTATTTGGGTTAAATAACTTACCAATTCAGTGGTATTTCCTTCAATAAGTTTTTCGTTCAAGAACCACTTGAACGTCAGGTTGGATGGGTTTGCATTAGCTCTGCAGGCTGTTGAAATAAAAATAATATTTCATATTAAAATATGCACTAATTAGCGACTGAATAAATATGGGAAAACGCTTCAATACACATGACCTAATTTTAAACAAAATGGAATACAACGTGCACATTTAAAAACAGTTTTAAATATACGAGAAATTACTACTTAACATAATGATGGTCACATTGATAATTTAATTATTATTTTAATAATGGACAGTGTAGTCTTTGACATTTATCGATGAAGCTCTTTTGGATGGATTTCCAATTGAGCGAATAAAATAGCGATTAAAATTCAAGTAGGTTCATTTTTGTACTTCATTTTTTTTGACAATAGTTACTCATTTGTATAGGGTATCGTGTTAACTAGAAGTCGTAAATCAACATTACCTATAATAACGTCATTTCCTTCAGGAATCTTTCCTTTGGCACCAGATTTGATGTACATCTTCACTTTAGGAGCGTATTTTACCTGTTAACAAACACCGTTATTATTTTCAAAATCATTGTGTGTGTAGAGCTTCAAAACAGATTAATACAGAAGGTTGGTTCCAAAAAACCGATATCTCCTACGGAGATATCAAACTATCTTGAATAAATGCCAGTCGTGAATGCGCTTGCGCTCTCTGTACGTGATGCGTGTCTATGTGTGCGTGCGTTTTCGCTCATTTTGTGGAACCGACCTACTGTAACTTTAAGAGTTACCGAGCTTCTGTTTCTAACGGTGTTAAGAGGCTTTCAATCTTTATTGTGAAAAGGAAGTGGGTATGGAGGAAGTGTCGTTAATATATTTTAACAAAGACTCGAGTACGTTGTTTCGAAGTTAAATAAAGACTGCATGGATCGATCTCCAAGTGTTTTGTCCTGAGATGGATGAGGCTTTTTCATAGTTGGATAGTTATTTTTTGTATTGGAGACCACGATTAGTAGCCCAGAGCTTCTCGAATCTGTGAAGGTATATATCGTTCGTTAACAGTTCTTTGAAGTTGGAAAAGCCAAATTGAACAGGAGAACTTGCTTCTGACCGACCTGGTCAGAGGGATAAACTTACGAAACACTACTTTTTCAATCTACACAAGAATGCTTTTTACGAGATGAAGCGAAATTGGAAAATTTTATCGTAGCTGAATCATAAGGTTGCAGTTTGTCAAAACCTGAGAGCGTCGTTTTACTTTAAAAAAAATGTACTGGCAGGACTGAAAGCTCTGCGCTATTCTATAAGGCTATCTATTGACATTCTCAAGTAGGTCAAGTCCAATATCGATTTTCATTCAAACAACAGTTTGGTGAATCGTTAAAATATTCTAATGGATTTCAACTCGGTTTACCTAACCGATTAAGGATTTATGTGTAAGCTACACAAGATTTCATGTTGGAGAGCAGTGGTGGCCCAGTGGTAGCGGCTGCAACCTACGAGTTGTAAGTCGTAGGTTCGAACCTTAGTCAGGCGCTTTACTTTTTGTAATTTATTTCATTACCACTGCTCTCAAAACGGTGAAGGAACATCGTGAGGATCTGGAGAAACCGGCATGTCATGGAACCAAAAATTTCAAGGCATACAACATCTACCAACCCGTACTGGGCCCGCGTGGTAGATAACAGCCCACTCCATCTCGAAGACAGGAGGAATGTGTTCCAGCAGTGCAAATATTATAGGCTGATTATGCTATTTATGATTCACTGGAAAGGATAAAAATCTCTTTCAATTAGAGTCTGCTTTTTTTTTAAGAAAGGTTTTTGTTACGTGTGCTTGGTGCACCTTGCTGCTTTTCTTGTTACAAACTTGAGAGGTAATAAGGTAATTTTTGTAGTCTGTCTAATGTTCTTTTAGCTTATGCAGGGTATCCGTAAGTCGACGTCAAGTCAGAATCGGGTGATAGGTTAGTCTTAATAGTTATCAGAGATATGAAAAATAAATATTTGAAATGATTTTGAAAAGTTACGGGATTTTATAAAAAAATTACGAGAAAATCTACTGCCTGTGTCGGTCGTTTAACTCCAGTTATTTATTTCTGTTAACTATTATGAGCTGTCCTACCCCACTCCGGCTTGACGTCGACTTACGGTACACCCTGTAAATGCAGAGAAATTATAATACAGAAAATAATATACAGAAACAAATTTTGAATCCTGTACATACAATTTATCCTTTGCATATTATCTTTACAAAAGAAGACACTTAAAATATCAAAACAAAATAATCAGACTCCAAATTTACGACCCTAATTTCTAAAATTCTATTACAGAAACAAATTTAAACTAACAATGAACAATTACTTGATAATGGTAGCAATTACTTTTGTTACTAAACGAAGATTTGCAATATATTAATCTTGTTCAACGTCTCGATGACTAAACTTTCAAGCAATTGTTTCAAAGACTTTGATTCAAGCAATTAAAAGTCTTTCAGAACTACACAATGGATGTTAAAAAAAGAGAAAACTAGTAAAACATCAAGTACGATAAAACTGAACCAAAACGTGAATTCTGAATCTTAAAAAAAAAACATAATAACATATAAAAACGTTCGAATTCCATTGCAACACAATTAATTAAGGACCTTATTACAAATTATCACTCCAAAACCAGCCAGTTAATCACAATGAATATAATTTGAACTTAAGTAGGTACAGTCAGGGAAATTAATTATTTATCACATTAACACACTTCGTCAATTTGCCACATTATAAAATATGGACAATTTAAGTTAATGGCTGACTTTACTAATGTTGTAATAATCCCTGATATATTCGGACATTCACCCAATGACGGTATTACGCCAGTCCCATCTAACAATGACAAAACAAATTACCATATTGCCCTCGATACCAAAGTCTGCTCCAATACTAAGAATGACCTTACACAAAAGGCAAAGATCACTGAACCCAAATAAGGAGTAGAACAAAGGACCTCTCGAAGTTGACTAAAGAATCGAATAGCCCAATGAAGCAATCAAACAAATGCTTGCAAGTTATATGAAACAAGTGCAAGGAATGAACAAGTTGAAACTCTTGTTAGAGCTTGTAAATTCTCACGATGAAGTGTGTTCATTACGGTCTGAATTACAGCATCACTATTTGCCAGTGATGCTGTAAAAAAAAGAAGTATTACCAAAACCGTAGAGTTAATATTTTGTCTAAAGGTGACGATAATAGATTTTATACATTCTGCATAAAGATGCTTTAACTGTTTAACATAATAATGCGATTTGCGAATGATTTACTCCTTACTATGGTAACTGAGATTTGATTAAAAATACTTCAACGAGTTAATAACATTTTTGAAACCTCAGTACCTCAAAATTAACAAAGAAATATAGCTCTAAAAAATCTGAAATCTTGGGAAAATCGATGGCAGCATTTTCAACACAACAAACTGACTGACTACATCTCTCTGATCTGCTCTGATCTACATCAACATCTATATTACGGTTAAATCGAAAAGGTTGTACTAATATGAGAGATATACGTCGATACAACTTTAAAATGTTCAAAGTATTGCTCACTGAAATCGACACAATACAAATAATGACTAGCAACAAAACTTTTTCATAATCATTATCATCATTTTCCTGCCCTTATATTCCATATTTCGACTTACTGTATTAGTAGTCATTTAGACAGTCACACCCTCTCTAACCATATCATATTTCAGACCGTCTACCTATAGTATCTTTGTAATTCCAACTTTTTCCATAACATAACTCTAACACAAGAAAACCAAAACACATGTATTGAAAAAAAAAACAACTGTTAACAACTATCCCTATATGCTAATTGTAAAATGAGATATTTGAAAAAAAGAGAGAGAAGAAAGTAGTTGCTTAATATTTTAAAACAACCGGGAAGACCTCATTGCCGTTTAAAAACAAACTAGAGACAATAAAAATGATTTATTGCACCTAGAAAGTACTAAAAGCAGTACCTGCAGGCGTAATTAATGAATACAAAGTAAAAAGTATGGAGCAGACGCACAAAAATATTCTGAATTATGCACAAGGCACGGTTTTTGTACATTTTTAATAGCTGCAGCAATGAGGAGGTTGTTTTTCAGTCTCTGCATGAATGGACTCTGAATTTACTGTATGCTGTTCTGTTTCTTTCTTAGTATTGACGTTTTTCATATTATTAAAGAATGCTCTTGGTTTGATTATATTTACAGGATGGTTCTCTATATCACGTTGGGCAGGGTTTCTGAAAAGTGCATGTGTACGAGTATGAAGTATCGATCGACTGTGGCGGCCACATGCGAACTACGCATCACAATGACGTCACCCAAAATCTTGCATTGCACGAGCAGAGTTTACTGCTCAACTAGCATATTGTTTTATATCCTGACATCAGTCGTTGCCCACGAAACACGATACTTGTCTATTCAGAGGATCCTCCCGTTTTTATAGAGGATGAGTGAACTTTACACTCTGTTCCTCATTCTTCTTACGATTATAAATAGGCCTGTTAAGTGGAATTTAATTAACATCCTTCAGAATTGTTGGTTCTGTTGATAATTAACCTTTATGATGTAGGTTTTGTAGGTTCATTATATGAGTGAAAATAAATTAAACTCAAGTTAAATCGTTTCTCGTTTTTAGACTGTTGGTTATTTGACTTAGCTATATAATTTCAAAATTATTCCGTCTTTCAAATAAATAATACCGACCCTATATCGCAGCAAACATCTTTATCATCCTTAATCTTCGATTTATGTAACTTACACAATCCACTTCCTAAATTATCAACGAACCACAATATCCTCCCAAACCCATAAAGATCGATGCCCATAAAGATACCATAAATTTGACCTACAAGTTTCAATCACAAAAAATAGGAGACGCCATGAAAATTTATATTTGCCACCATTAAAAAAGAAAAACGGTCACAACGGTATTACATGTATAAATGGCAAATATCTCGGTATCGTAGCGATATCATAGCACATCAGATCGTAAAAAGTAATTGGGTTGCCCGTAAAAAGGGGTTTTATTTTATGACCAACGAAAAAATATATGATAAACATATCGGCCTTTTCTCGTCATAACAACGGCGTGGGTTTAGAGAGAATAGATGCGGTTTAGGGTGCAGAAATAGGCTGTTTGTGAGCGCAGTTAGGGTGTAAAGTACTTGGTATTTTTGCGCTGTTGATTTTATTCTTTCAGATGTTACAGACTGATGTTTGACTTCATGATTTAGCACTTCGCATTTATTACGCTTCAGTTTATTACAGTTATCAATTTGATGACGAAGTATTCTGCAACTACTAATTACTTTAATCTGCAAATTATGATGTGTGACGAAAATAAAAAGTCACGTAAAAACCCTTCGAAAACTTAATAATTGATCGTCTATTTTAACTGAAAATTTGCTTATATATTTTTGTTGTTATATTTAACTCTTCCATTCCATTTAACTAAAAAAAAAAACGAAACTTATCCAGACTTCGATATCTAAGTAAAACAATAAACGAAACCTTAATATTAAAGGGAGAAACATATTAATATTAATACCACATCCAGTTTCTCAGTATACGCGACCGGAATAGTAATTTCCTACTGACTTTGGGGACGACAATAATTTTTACATCGGTACATACTTACGTTACATTTCATCAATGTATGTGTATGTTTATGGACATCAGTGTATGTATTTTTATAGACCATTAACAGTAAGTAGTGAAGAAATATCATAATGCTTCCTTATTGAGTATTTGGAAATAAAAATATTGGATTAGTTCTTTTGATAAAATTGATGTTCGTAGAAGAGATAGTACAGAGCGTTTGTAAAGAGATTGTGTAATATTGAGGAATGAAGATAAGATAAAGACGGAAATAATATTTTTTCGTAGCACGCACCCGTAGTGAATCTGTTGTGTTCCTTACAGTTTTCGATTTAGATTAAAACTGTGTGTGGATTACAAAACTAATTGTACTAAAGTTTTCTGAGGGATGATTTATAGGAGTCATTTTGTATCGATCTCAAAGTAGCATGGGACAAGGGCAGAAAAAAGTTTCTTGTTACTCCGACCCACCCCTTCATCGCGTCGCATCGCGTCGCCTGCTGCGCCATGACGTCGTCTTCGCTTAGCATTATTTCTGACTCTTCTTGCTTTTTGCTGGGTCCCAAAGGGACTTAGCGTGATGTTAAGGAGCCTATAGCCTTCCTCAAGAATGAGGCTATCAAATACCAAAAATATTTTCAAGTCCGCCCGGTAGTGCCAGAGATTACACCAAACTACATACAAACTTTCAAACAAACAAACAAATGACAATGCCAAATCCTGCCCCAGCTATTTACAGGAAATGTCACTTAATGAAAATAATTGTAATGATTAAAGGACCTTTTCATAATACAATATTTTACAGTAGAACTTGCTGATTACAAATCAATGATAAAAGGAATTCAACCCCAGAATTTCCTATTGCGGTATTTATTGCGCATGATACACAACAAAAAAAAAGTTTTATATACCTGTAAAACAATAACTCATATTACGATTATCATAATTATGATAATAACCTAGATGTTGTTTAAATTGCTTTTTTACAATTATAAACTGCACCTAACCTATAATCAATGCCATTATTGTTTTAAGATTTTAACAGAAACCGCAAGTTCTACAGGCATTAGGACAAATGTTTAGTTTACAGTAATAAATAAGCTTTAAGATGCTGCATTTTGCAAGCTTGTAAATGACTTTTTGATTTGAGTGGGGCAAAGTTCTTTAGAGTTTAAGGCATTGTCCTTTAACATCTTTATAATATTGGTATATAAAAACATTCCAATGCATTTTACACACTTTTGTTAGACAATTACAAATAAAAAGTGCTGCTGTTGGCGTACCAAATAAATAAATTAAACATTGGATGGGGGCAGGAAGCAGAATAAGAAACAAATCATTCTAATGCTAAACCAATTGCTGAAGAAAATATGCTTGCTGATATTAGAATACCAAAATACAAAACAGCAACCCATCACAATCATTCTCACGATTCAACAATATACACAAACAATTTCTTTGCAGATAGCAATATTTTATAAGAGAAAACAAATACATGAGCCTAAAAGTTTACTAGGGGTTGAAGATAGCAAATAGCTATGACTGGAATTTTATCTCAATATTTTATGAGATCCCATGCCGAGGGGCTACTGATTGCTTTGCAGAGCTAGGGTGAGTTTAGAGGGAGGTATTTATAGAAGGAAAGTAAACCTTTAGATATTTATATCTTAGATCATTGTTAAGGTAGAGACGTAGATATAGACAATACATGGTTGGTGATGCTTCCAATATGATAAGGAAAGTCTTATCGGAAAACACAAAATAAGACCACATGGAAATTGAAAAGTTGAGCTTTTGTGGAAAAAATAAAAGAGGGAGAAAAAAAGATACTAAATCTCTACAACAACAAGTATTGATGACATCGACATGACGACCAAAGCATAACTAGAAAACGTTATGAATGTACATACAACAGTAACTACAAGTTCTTATCAAACATGTGAGCTTGCCAAACAAACTTTTCAAAAACTAAAACCACAATGCAAATATTTATCAGTACAAGCCTTTTTTGTTAAGTCCAAAACATTTCTTAGCTTTTTGGTAGAAAAACCGCGGGTTTTACTGGGAATGTCGAACACGACTGGAATAAGTAAAGAGATCACGGTACAACTAAGCAGGGATCCGATGTAGATTCACTACGTATTTTCCTAATTAGGAGAAAGAGGATTCTGTGCAAAAATGTGTTGGTACTCTATTACTCATGGGATTTGTATTTTAGGGCCAGGTTTGAAATTTAAAACCTTGATTTGTGATTCATCAATTTGCATGGTATTCATTCCTTTACGACATCTATGTAATGACTTAATACCGCAGAAGAAGAATTCCTATCGAATCCGAAAGCAATGATAGTGATATTTTGAATGCTACTGCTGCTATGAATAACTCAGATTTCTGTGAAAAACTGATGAACATAAGAATAATTTTCAGACTCTCACATTTTGATAACGTCGTTTTGAGTAAAAAGAACAAGACATTCTTGAATAAACAAAAAGGTATATTAGATTAATGAAATCCGCTTGTTAGGCATCCACGGATCCAAGGACCTCTTAACAAAATTCTTGGAGCACTCCTTTTCAATTAATTAGCTACATCACTTTCATTCACAGGTCACAAAATTTACAATGCAAATGATTTTCAAAGAACATCCTCCCGTTGTTTGTTTTGTTTGTTTGTTTGGCATCTCGCAGGTCAACCTATGCGGTTGTCGTCTGCTTAAGCGGACTTGCCTGTGGATTCCCTAATAAATTAAGGCCTCCAGCCAGGACTTAAACTTATATACTAACTAAAACTAAGCGACAACGCTAAGGGCACCCCCTGTGGGGTACGAACCTCGGCTTAGGGCGTCGCTGGAAGAGGGCAGCAAATGACTAGCTGGATCAGGATTGATATTATTTATGGACGAATTTAAAGCTACAGGCTCAGCGGCGCGGGCTGGCTCGAGCAAGGGTCGGGAGGGGCGTCGATTTGGGCGTCGCGGCGGGCCTCGGCGGCGAGGGCGGTAGGACGGCGATCGGGTTTTGGGCTTATGTAGCGTGCTAGTGGCCTTACTACTCTCCTGGAGGAGGGTAGTGGCGTCGTCGGGGTCGATTAAAGTATGCCTTGGTCGGCGAATACTGCTAATGCGAGAGGGAGTGTAGCGGGCGGCCGCTGTAATCAGGGGGTTAGAATGTTTGATGCCGCAGTCGAAGAAACGCTTTGATAAGCGTTTCATGAACTGTTTTATGGTTGGCATTTTGAGGTCGACGTGAAGATCGATATTACGGACATAGAAGGGGGCACCCGTGACCCTTCTGAGGAAACGGTTTTGGAGGGTCTGCATCTTATGGAGATGACGTGGGTGAGCGTGCGCAAATACAACGCAGGCATAGGTCATGATGGGACGGATGACTGCGGTATAGATGCGGAGCTTGCATTTAAGGGACAGTTTACTACGGGCTGTCAGTACGAATTGCAGCCTGCTAAGAGCGAAGGAGGCGCGCGCGCGAACCGCCTTAATATGAGCCTTAAAGGTAAGGTTCTCATCGAGGATCACGCCTAGGTATTTGGCTTGCTTCTCCCAAGGGATTGGCTTGCCGTACATAGTGATCGGGCTGGGAAGTGGGGGAGGGAGTCGACGACGTCTCGAGAAGAGAACCGCCTGACTCTTATCGGGGTTGACCTCGATTCTCCATTTCCGGAACCAAGCGCCTAAGACGTTTGCGGAGGTTTGGAGAGTACGAGCTATAGCGTTGGGACAGTGACCGGTATAGTAAACGGCAGTGTCGTCGGCGAAGAGAGCCAACTGAGCCTTTTTACTTTTTGGGATATCGCTAGTGAACAGCGTGAAGGCGAGAGGAGATAGTACGGAACCCTGAGGGACACCGGCGCGAATAGGATGAGGGGACGAGAGTGCTCCCTCGACGCGATAGCAAAAGGTCCGGTTCGACAAAAAGTCTCGTAAGATGAGCACGAGACGATCTGGCACTCCTAGTTGGTAGAGCTTGTATATCAAGCCGTTGTGCCAGACTTTGTCGAAGGCTTTTGCTATGTCGAAGAATAGCACACCCGTCGTCGCGTTACGCTGCAGACCAGCGCATAAGTGCTCTACGATACGGTGGACCTGTTGGGTGCCCGAGTGTTGGCTACGGAATCCAAACTGCTCGTTGGGTATGAGGCTCTTTGCTTCGGCGTAGTCTTTGAGACGCTTATAAATAAGCCTCTCGTAAATTTTGCCGAGGACATTGAGTAAGCTAATAGGGCGGTAGCTGGAGGGCTCAGACTTTGGCTTGCCTGGCTTTGGGATACCGATGACGGTGGCTTCTTTCCATGCTTGTGGGAAGATGTTGTTGCTCAAGGCGCCATTGAAGATGGCGGTCATAAGCATTATTAGCGGGGCAGGAAGGAGTTTGTATACCTTATTGGTAATACCATCCGAACCGGGGGCCTTACGAGCGTGGAGCCCTTTAATGATGTCTTGCACTTCGTCTGGAGTGACGGGAGGCAGAGGATCATCAGGGTCTTCGACGGGAGGGAGGGAGGCTCTTCGTTCGACTTCAGCGTCGACCTTGTTCAGGTGAGCTTGGTCTACTGGTTGGGAGCTGGGAGAACATTGGGACTCTAGGCTGTCGGCAAGACATTCAGCCTTATCGGGACTGTCGAAAGCGACACTATTGTCGGGGCGGATGAGAGAACATCCTCCCCTAATTCCAATATCATAAATATATAAGCCGTAAAAAAAAAACGACAACGTTTCGGAAACAATTTTCATATTTCTACTTCATTCTGTATTCTGGGAGTGTACCCATATTTACTGCGCTTGCCTCTGTCAGTGCTAAATCTCTTCCGTGTTGCAAATGGCGACACGTATCGCCCATCCGACTCGGTGTCCAGTCCCTTATGTCAATATTTTTCTGGTCGATTCTGGTTTCTGTTATTTTGTTTTGTTATTGTGTTTTTGTTAGTTCATCTTTAGGCGGTTGTATACAATAAAACGGTTTCTTTAAGCATTTGGCATAATTTTCACAGACTTGGGCAGCTAAATCCAATTAGAATTCTAGTTAGAATACTTTTAGATGGATCCACACTCATATTCTACATAATTTTATCTTAACTATTTTTTTATTACCAGCCTAAATATAACCTGTTTATAAATTGGTATAATTTTGGTAATTTTTTTATTATAATTTTTCCTGCGTTACTGATGTTCTCTTACTGACTGTTTAAATAGTTTGACATCTGTAGCTTTGGCTTCTATTTAACAAATGTTTTAAGTTTTAATATTACCTCATAGCAATCAGCTTATAATGTTCCCACTGCTGTGACACAGGCCTCCTCTCTATGAGAGGGAGTGAGCCGTAATCCACCACACGGGCTCAGTGCGGATTCGTAGATGTCACATGTCTTCGATTTTTTGGTTATAGAACATGCCTGTTTCCTCACGATGTTTTCCTTCACCGTTTTGAGAGCAGTAGTGATGAAATTATTTATACAAAGTAAAGCGCCTGGCTGGATTCGAACTCAAGACCTGCAACTCGTAAGTCGGTGCCATTACCACTGGGCCACCACTGCTCTTTCATATAAGACTCACCTCTATTTGTATGCTTGCAGCTCTGTATGCTCTGTCAGCTGTGTTCTGTGCTTGACATGTGAAGGTCTGGTTGTGGTGTTCCTGCTTCGGAGTCATCTTAATAATTGACCTGTTTGAACAAAAATATAGGTTGGTGTCAGATAAAAATGAATTACAGAGTGGGACGTCGATACGACAATAAACTCGTATATTTAGTAAATGACGTTTCCAGTGTAAAAACAAAAATTCAATCAACTATATAATATCCAAATAGCCTGTGTAGCTAGTCGGCTGATTCGCAAAACCCATAGTCGCCTATCACGACTATTTAGATTGTTGGTTTAGTATTTATTTTGATGTTTGAATTCCGAATTCTAAATATTCCAATGGATATTGCTAGGGTCTTGTTTCATGTCATAGACCATTTTCATGAAACAGTCAATTATAATATAGCTACTCGACATAAACGACCAAATCCCAACAATTACTTACCTAGCTGTAAACCTCTGTCCATCAGGCATCGGTTCAACGCTATACGTGACTCCTTGCGTCAAGACACCAGCATTACTGTCTACCCACGTGATCTAAAACAAAGAAAGAGCACAGTTACTAAGTATTCAGGACGCCGACCGTGTGAAGATGAGAACTATATAAATGCAAAATAGTTCTTTGAGAATGTCTCTCACATTGGAATTACAAAAGAAAAATATGGGTTTATGGGGCCGTGTCTAACTTTATAACAGAGAACTAGGGACAATTTTGTAAGACCTAGCTCCGCTTTTACTGGTCTTCTGTTATTCAAAGTAGTCAAGACTACATTTTCATCTCATAGTTCGTCAGTTTTTGTCATTATTAATTTGTGGTCGGTACAGCACATCATGTTCTTCTGTCATTCATTAGCTGTATCCAAATTATCTTTCACGTATTTGCCTGTTTTATTAGTACCATCCACTTGAATTCTCATCCTTATTTTAATCAAGAAGAAACACCGCCACAAAATTCGCTCTACCAAAAATTTGAAAATACACATTAATTATGCAGGATGATTAAAACCCTCATCAAATAATTTCCGCATCTCCTCAAATCCCAGTCTCATCACAGATATTACTTGAGCCAATCCTAATCCTTCATTATGAAATATTTGTGAAATCAAAACGCTGCAGCCTCGAAGGACCCACAATACAGACGCAACATCATTTTCAATTTAACTCCTAATTGTGCGAGCATCCCTAGGGCGGTATACCTATTCACTCTACTTGAAAAGCTTAAATGGAATATTCTCTTGCTTAATACCGGGACAAACAAATTGACACAGAGCTAAATAAATTGGACAGACTGGGTCTCAGCGGATTTGTTTACGTAGAATGTGACAATTTTGAATTTTTTCCTTCGCATGCCTTAATTTCATGGTTACGTTTGGAATGAGAGAGAAATTAGTTTTTAGGATTACTTCGCGGTTTATTTAAAGCTTTTAATTTTTATGTTTTGGAAGTTTTTGAGAAGTCATGGGACAAAGGACCACTTACCAATTTTTATTTTGGAACGTAGGACCAGTTTTTGACCTGTGCCAGAAGTCTCTTAAAAACGGTAGAATATTTAGTTATGCAGACGATACCGTATTAATATGTCACGGTGAAAGTTGGGAAGCAGCGCAACAAGCGGCAGAGCTGGGCCTACGGGAAATAATCCGTTGGCTGGAAAGTAACTTACTTACCCTGAATATTTCAAAGACCTCATATCTGCAATTTACTTTTGCCAATACTAGACCCTTGGAAATAAGTCTCAAAGCACACTCCTGTAACGATTTTAACGGTCACCAATGCCCATGTCTTCCAATCGCTCAAAAAAAGTCAGTGAAGTACCTAGGTGTACTTCTGGATGAACGACTAAGCTGGCGTCCTCACATTGAATTGACCACTTCCCGTGTTAGGAAACTTATATGGGCATTTAAGAAGCTTCGACACGTGGCTCAGTTTGAACTATTACGAACGGTGTATCTTGCGCTGGCACAATCAATCATAGGCTACTGTATCACGGCCTGGGGAGGCGCTTGCAAAACCTTTATGATTCACCTCGAAAGAGCCCAAAGATCCCTGTTAAAGGTCATGACATTCAAACCATTCCGGTTCCCTACGAAAGATCTGTACGAAAATTGTAAAGTACTTACCGTGAGACAGTTGTACATTCTTAATCTCACAGTGAGACAACATCAAATCACACCGGTAAAGCCCACCACAAAATTAAAGAGAACGATTACTCGTACTGACATATACAGACCAGTAATTTGTAAAACCGGGTCCGCTAGACGACAACACTTTTACATGGCTACATACATTTACAATAAAATAAACAATGCACTGAACATAAACCCTTTAACAACTAGAGAAAGTAAAAACAAAATCTCCACATGGCTTCGAACATTGGATTATCATCGGACGGAAGATCTAGTTCAGCAGCGGTACTCATAAGACACAAACCCACACATCACCACCCATTTAAACATACACAATCACAGACTAGCACACACATTCACACACACACATTTATTGCATACCCAAAGAGCTTGGCTTGCGTACATCTTTAATTTCTTTTATTTTACTTTGTTTTTAAATTAATTTATTGCACACCTACTATTATTATTCCACAAACGGGGGACACTGGCTCCTGTAACACAGGTTGCTACCTAGCTCAGGAGCCAGGGTTTCAATTTGTATGTTACACCTGTATTTTGTATCAATAAAGAATTATTATTATTAGTTTTATAAATTAAGTTCGGTCAGTTATTCTAATGGAACCAAATACAGGAATAGTGAGATGGTAGAAGTGTCTATAAGATTGAAAATATCATTAACTAAATTGATCTTAACCACACCCTAGAGCCTATCTCTTAAGCACTAATTCCTAATATTAATGACCAATATACCTTAATTAATACACTTATCATGAAATCTGAAGTATAAATTGTTTGCCAACAATTTCGTGCGAAGCTCAATTTCATTTAATAATGAAACCTAGTCCTATATTAATTATCATCGAAGCTAACACCTCTTGTGTAATACCAGCTTCAATATGTATCATGTAACAATGTTCGTGTAACTGGATAATCGTATGCAACAACGCAATTGTACCAAAATTAATTCTGAAACAGTTAAACTGATTGATACAAATGCTACGTGCACAATTCGAGGGTTTAACAATGATTTGGGTTGGTACGACATTCAGGATTTTAAACGGAATAAGTATGTTTGACACACAACATAAAACCCCCGGAGAAAGGTTAGACAGAGGTGTATCTGGTACCAGATACTTAAAAACACTTATTCTGGAACCTTCATAAAGGTTACAGAATAAGTGTTACTTTTAGAATTGATAACAGAATCAAGTCTGTAACACTGATTGTGCTTTTCGAAGTCTTTACCCAAAACACTTACACTAAAGTGTAACAATAATACATTTGTAACCGATCTAAATGTGTTAACAGTGTTAATAAGTGTAACAAATAAACGCGGCGATACCAAAATAGCCTTAATCCCAACTGATTTGAGGCTATTCTGGCTAAAACCCCTTATTTTAATTATACCTAAAAACTCTTATTTCTGTTACACATATCACATTTAAAAGGTTACACTCAAGTACTGTAACATTATTGTATCTGTTACATTTATACAGGTTTTTCTTTTGAATCAGTTTAAAAACACAGTGTTAATACACTTAATACGATTACAATTTCAGTTCCTGCCTAGTACATCCATATTTCAGCTAAGTTCTCATTTAAGTCCAATATAGGTGATAGGGGGCAAGCCACCAATCCGGCACAAATCCAGACTCCGGGCTGCTGCTGAGAAATTTCTGTCAGAAATTTTGAATTTTATTGATGATCATGATGGTTATAAAGATTCAAACTGAAAAAGAACAGTCCAAGTAGTTTTCCTAGCACTGAATTTATATGTAGGGAGGGCAGTGTTATTTGGTTTGCATTAGAAAATTCTCGTGGGTGTAAAAGACAGACTAGACTAGACTTAATCATAACTGGCTAAGTGAAGATGTTCTTTTCCACCTCTGCCTAGACGTTTGGAAAGTACAGCCCGTTACGTTTTACGTTGTATTGCAAGTAAACGTCACCACATTTCTCCATAACTCCTAAATCACACGAGCGTGCGTGACATGAATTTTATTATAAATAGTTCCTGTTTGCTCACAAATTGTGTTCGATTCCTCATGTTCTGTTCGAGATCATGCTTCATACTTCGGCACTTCTCCTGATACACGTACCTCTCGTATTTCTCAGTTGTCGGTAAATAGGTCAGTAGTTCTTGCTATGGCTTCATATCGGAAATATAGAGTTGGTAGTTTGATGTTAGTTTATTTTCATGTATGACTCCTTGAAATATTGATGATAAAATGTCTAGTAAAGAAGTAAATAGCTAATAGAGATGTTAAGATATGCTGCTTTAAAGGCAGGAATAGAAGGGTGAAGAAAGGCTGAAAATGATGACAGTGAAAAGCAGGATGTTGAAGATGAAATGAAAAAAAAATTGTGAAATGCTCAACCAAATTAAGTTTTAATTTGAAATCGGATTCCAACCATATTATGTCAATGAAATAAGTTAAATAATATAAAATAAAGCGTAGCATGCAGCCTATAATGTTCCCACTGCTGGGATACAGGACTCCTCCTCTCGGAAAGTGAAAGTGGGCCATAATCCACCACGCGGGCCCGGTGCGCGTTGGTAGATGTCCATATATCTTCGAAGTATTCGGTTATTGGACATGCCGGCCGGTATCCTTACGATGTTTTCCTTAAACTTTGAGAGCAGTGGTGATGGATTAATTTACGCAAAGAAAAGCGTCTGTCTGGGTTCGAACCTTCAACTCGTAAGTCGCGGCCGTTACCATTTGGTTACCCCTGCTCCAAGAAAGCGAGAATGTAAGAAACTACCTAAATAACAATGACCTTTCAAATAATTGTTTTGAGTTACAGGATGCTAAGGATTAGAATTCGGACCAATTTAATAAATAAGTATTATTATCGAAAAGACAGGTATTATTATTGGTGCGAAAATATCAATACCAAGCTTTTAGACCGAAGTAAAACTTCTTCAATAGCCTACAAAATAACATTAAGTAGATTAATGACTGTCGAAACCTGACTGAAAGGCGCCAGAAACCATAAATTAGGTACATTAAAAGATTCCATTACAATATATTTTAAAAGCTTTTTAATAGAAAGAAATAGATCTTTCGAAAGTACGTGAAATATTAAGAAAAATGAGAAAAAATATTAAAGGTCGAGGTGGTACGGCGGCAAGCCTATATAATGCCATTTATCTAGCGACATTGATTAATTAACATTATCAGGGGCTCACAAAGTAGGGTGACAACTGAAAAAATATTGCTGTAAAAACATTCATAGTGACATCCATTAGTTTCTTTAGTAACTAAGTTTTCAAAATGAAATACTATTTAAAAGTTACGTCCAAAAAGTATCCCAGCATTATCTTCTTGCAATTTGTTTTATTCTTTATGGTTTTTATAACTAAACTTTAATATACAGGAAAACAACTGTCTGTCTAATTACAAACGGCTTAAATAAGTAATTACTAACGAGAAAGGAAGAGCTCAGTTATATTGTAGCGTTTATTTATTCAAACTATTTAAACAATTAAAAAAGAAAATTTACAAAGGCGGACTCATTGCCTTACGCATTTCTACCATTCTACCTTATGCTGCGGTCCCACGACCCGCTATCTCACAAGGCAGGCCGTCAGGCTGAGGGCATTTTGCGGAACGCAATTTTTGGCTAATATTTCCTACTCCTACTAAACGGCTTTGGTATTTGGAAAAAAAAATACATCGGTACTGCAGAAGTTATCATTTATTTTCTTGTCTTTTGCTTATATCCTATCTCAACAATAATAAAATTTCATCTCCTTTGTAAAACCCCTAAAACTGAACATGTAAGTAATATTTTTTCGTATTTTCGATGCAAAATGTGAAAAATTTCATATTAAACATTTAGATTTTAGATATCAAAATCATTTTTAAATTGAGAGTATTTTTTTGCAGAACAGCTTTAAGATTTGGCACCATTGTACACCTTTTTATACAAATATCGGGCTAAGATCCATAATTACCTCAACCTTTTATTTTCTCTGAATTAATAATAATAAAATAACTATAGAATACAACATTTTAACTTTTGGCTGAGTTTGATATTTAAAAATTTTACCTTTAGTATTTTATTTTTATTTTAAGTCTGTAGTGTGTTCGCATGTTTTATACTTATCCTAGATAGACAGGGAATCCTATTGTTAGCCATACAATACTGTAACACACAAACTATGTAACATGCTGTATGAAACGATGGTTGCCTAAATAAATAAATTAAAAATAAAATTACTTTCAGCATGACCTTATTTTATCGAGGGAAAATAGACAAAAAGTCAGATAGAGTAGACAAAATTAAAAAATACTTTTATTCATCTGTCATTTTGTCTATTCCTTCGTCGACAAAACTCTTTTCTATGGTGGTCATGCTACGATGGAGTTGTAGACAAAAATGGCAGACCGCAGAATGCGCACCTATGCGCATATCCAAAGAATATACATATTCGTCGTTTAGGTGTAGCGGGCCACCGCCGAGCATTACGTCTGAACGAGAGTAGTGCGTTTAGCTCTGCCCACATGCGCAAGGTCATCGAAGCCTTTATACGCCTTAACGGGCCGTCGGACCACACCTTTTGGGTGCCCAGAGACAAAACATGGCAGGTGCAATACAATATAAAGATATAAGAGAGATTTAGTCATAGTTACTTTCACTCATAGTATATAGCACACACACACATAAGCAAGCCTTCAACCCATGAAGGTATGGAAATTATAGACCGCCATCTGCTACGATCCTAACATACTCATTTTGTTTCGTACGTTTTACATTCATAGTTATTGCATTAAAACTATCCATCACATACACCAAACACATTCACCATCACTTTTAAAACCGAGGTTTCAGCCTTTACCGAGACTTAAATTCATAACATTTAAAATCTTATAGGAGTATTGCCATGTAAGTTGGTAGTTTTAACCTTAGTTTTTTGCTAGATTTATAGAAAATAAAAACTATTGTTAACAAGCGTTTCTCGCCATCAAACTAGTAAGTTTGTCGGGTAAAATTATTATAACAAAAAAAAAAGTACATATGTTTGTGAACAATTTAAAAAAAACACGAAACACTGAAAAACACACAAACATACAGAAATCAATTCTTACCTCAGCCGGAGGTTTTCCACCAACAGACACGCACTCCAATTTGATACTTCTGTCTTCTATCGTCGAAAAGAAATTGCCTTCAACAATGCGCGGTGGCTCGGGCGGTACCAACACGGTGAGTCGTGCGTACCGGGATCGGATCGCCGGTTCTCCTGTCAAATAGTTTTAATATATTACTCTGTATCGAAAACGAGTATCGGAAAAAATATTGGGAGTTATAAAATTGTAAGGAGATTTAAAAGGCAGGCAATTTTGTTTCATGAGTGCTGTCAAGTTGGGAGTGGTTTATAGGTTACAGAATGCCATTTTAGATTGTACACAATTTTTTGGATTGGTGCCTATACTGGACTATAATTTAGATGTTTAAAAATTGTGTTGGATTAAATTGTGAGTGTTTCGTGATGCATTGAATGTAGCTTTTGAAAACTGAAATTTGTGTTTTAAGAAGTAGCAATATCGTTAATAATACACCCTATTTAAAAGTCATCATCTCTATTGGACATAGTTTAGTGAACAAACCGTTTAATTTATGCAAAACATAGTTTGCCAACGAACACTATGAAAATCGTAAACGTTAACATTTGTATAAAGCTTCCCTCTGTCGTTAATCATCAAAGTTTTTCAAATTATTCGTTATCTTTAACAAAAAAAAACAAGTTAACCTATTATTATAATGGCAACTAGTTTGAACTCTGAGCTGTAATTACTCTAAAACAATAGTTACTTGTTATGCAAGCTGCAAAGTAGTTTTTTGGCGCGAGTACTTGCATTGAAACCTGAGCAACCGAAGGAATCTAGGATTGGTTCAAATATAGGACCCTGAGCGTAGCGAGGGTTTCAAAGTTACGAGACGCAGAATAAGTTTGCTGCCGAGCAAAACACACAACTTTTCTCTTCACTACAACTAGGCAAATACTAGGTGCAAGAAAAATAGCGTAATTAATATACTAAATTAGTGTTTTTTTTTTCATGCAATCGTCGTGCTTGCCAGTGCGATTATTCTTAAAATGAGGTTGGCACACTGACATGAAATAAATATTAATGCATTTTTTGTGGACTGGCGGTATTGAAAATGATTGAATAGAAAGGTTCCAATTTAAATAAAACTTTCCACGCTAGCGGATAAAATGCACTATTGCACACAGATTTCGGATGATAAACAGAATTTTTCCGAGGTTTTGAGGTGAAAAGATGTTTTATTTAAAATTTCAATGTTTTGGTTTATAAATTTTCATTTACAACACATAACACATAACATCACGCCATACACCCACATTTCGCCAGTTATGTTTAAGTCCCATGCAATAATGTAGTTATGTTTAAGTCCAGACTCCGGGCTCCGGGTTTCATTTACAAAATTTCGTAAAAAAACCCTTTTCTAACATTTAATTTAGGTTATTTTGCGCATGCACACCTATAGTTCATGACAGTGTGATTTAAAGAAGCTTTGTTAATTTACTAGCTCTTGTCTGCGACTATGTCTGCGATCCAGAATGAAAAGATTTCATCCAAATCCCTTCAGCCGTTTTGGCGTGAAAGCGTAACAAACAAAAATACTTTCGCATTTATAATATAGATGGCATAAAACAAAGAAGCCTGTGTTGTCCTCCTGCAGGTCACAGGCCTCCCTTTACTCTTTATTGTATCATTTACCGGGTCACCTTTCAAAGACCTGCAGCCTAATTGCGTAACACATTTTCGTAAACGATTACGACTAATCTGTTTTATTTTGACAGTTCAACAACATTCATTGCGTTATTTACATTGTTGAGCAGATTTTTTATCAAACTTATGAAGCAATGTATTAGCAATCTGTTTCAAAACGATTCCGATTCTGATTGATTGTGTATTACGCAATTAGGGTACTGTATTGGTTTCAAATAGGACCCATCACTAGATTCTGCCCGCAACTGCGACCGCGTGGATTTCGGAAACCAAAAAGTAGCCTATGTCCTCCCCTTTGGAATCGCAACCTTTCGAATTTATAATTTCATTTAAGAATGGAAGTATCGTCGATGACAATGAGGTATTTAACCTAGTTTATATTTTACAGAGATTTTTTGATGGTCCAACTACTAAAATGTGTTTCGTGTAGGAACTAGAGTCACTACTGAAAACATCCCGATACTATATGGTTCTAAGATGGTGAATGAATTGTATCTGATTTGCTTCGTCCACCAAACGCTTTATCAACTATAAGTTAGTGTTGGCTGTACTTACACAATAACAACCTACCTCATATAACTCTGGCAGAATAGAAATTAATTCCATCACAAAAATTAAGAAGGAATTTTGTAAATTCGTGGTCGGAAACCCACGGAACCACGGATCACAATTTAATACAACACGAGGGTACAGAGACAATGCCTCGTCCCGCCTTGAGATAGTTTCTTCACAACTCGGACAAAACTTTGTGTAGTTAAATAGTGCAAAGTTGTACAATTTTGCCGCAAGACTGTGTCCATTGTATTTGCTATGTTAAAAAACAAAGTTACTGCAGTTAGTTTCATGTAAATCTTGGTTCTTTTTTCCAAAGTTTTCTAGTGATGGAATTAATTTGAGGCTCTGTGGGGACTGTCGTAGGTCCTTGCAGGAAAATATGGAGTAACGTTTTTTTATTGTGTATTTGTATTGCTTTTTTCATGTTCTTATTTGTTGGATATGAGTAGATTGCATTTTGTAAGATAGACGGGCGTACATATTTGCGTGAGTATGTAAGTTATTGTTAAAATTTTCTTTATTACCCATATGCACTTTTATCAACGCATTACTATGACTTGTTTTCTTTTGAGTTAAAAGTCTTTCTTGGTCTCCTTACATGTCACAGCCTGGCTAGGTATGAAAGTGGCTAAGCAGCTTTGTCGCAGGTTATTATTTTATTATTGATGACATTTTGCTTTCTCATAGAAACCAAGACAATGGTTTCTCTTTAATGCGTCATATTAACACTACTCAAAATTCAATAAAACCCAACAATTACAAGACCACGCACATCACACATGAAAACATAATTAACATACGTATCCAAAGCGACAAACGCCTTGAGGCTTTACAAGACAGCAACGGAACAAAGTGTACCAAGAATTGTTCGCGATTAAATTTGTTTTAATCTGAATTATCCTGAATCTAACTTCTCTAAACACGGAGCTTATTATTGAGTTGATACAGTATTTGTTCTCGACGAGAACATTTCTACGAAACACAATTTAATTACTGGAGTTCTGTGTTATTATCGCATCGTGTTCTAGTTTCTAAGCGGATTAAAATGGAAGGTAAATAGAAATGGGATCTCATAATGTTTCTAATTAAATGGAACAGGGATTTTCTATATATTCTATTTGATTTCTTTCTTTTCTCTACATCCAAGCTCACATTTCAGTAAAATAACAGACTTGTTTATACTTTCCGTAAAATGTATTCTACGAATTTTACGTACATTTTATGAAGCTATACTGTAAAGATTTTCAGAGGAATTAAATACAATTCCGAAAACTTACTTAAACCACCCGAAAATAATTAAATCCATACTAAAAGGATCACGGATAACAAATGTATAAGATTACTAAAGGAATACAGAATCTAAATCTTGAAACAAAAGCTAAATAACCCATAAGAGCCCGCTTTAAACGAGATAAGAATACTAACAGAGACGTTTCAAGGGAAAAGCGAAATTTATCAAAGGTTACGTTCTAAACAAAGGGTAATGTAAATTAATATTATAGACCTTTTCGTTTGAATAGAGTCCCGTCACTCGAGGCTAAAAGGATCGAAGCACTTGAAATTTCTGAGATAGCATTTTTTTTTTACTGGCATCTCGCAGTTCAACCTGTTCGGTTGTCGTCTGCTTAAGCGGACTTGCCTGTGGTGCCCTAATAAATTAAGGCCTCCAGCCAGGACTTAAACTCCTTCCCGATGTTCTCGATGTAGCGCTGCTCAAGAATGTGAACCTCCGTTTGCAATCGATTGAGACCTTCCACGAGCTAAATTCTGACCACCGCCCTGTAGTCATGCATCTTGCACCCTACTCGGGCCCGATCGACCCCAACCGCCCCCCTCAGACCCAGACGATAACCGACTGGAGGAAAGTAAGCGAAAGACTGAAATCCACCACGTCGCCTCACTTAGACACCATCCCCGATCACTTAGTGTCAGTCGCTGACACGACGGCCGCAATCGACTCGTTTACAGAGCACGTACAATCCGTATTGACGGATTGTTCACGGGAAGTTCCGGTGATGGAAGACCATCGCTGGAAACTACCTACTGACGTACGTGACCTGATAACCGAGAAGAACGCGGCCATCCGTGCCTACGACTCCTTCCCTTGTGACGCGAACAAAGCCCACATGCGCCATTTACAGCGTGCTGTAAAGAAACGCATAGGGGAGGTTCGCTCTGAGGGCTGGAACAAGATGCTCAGCGAACTCGAGCCCACTCATCAAGCCTTCTGGCAATTACAGAGGAAATTGCGTTCCTCAGAAGAGGTGTCTATGCCTCCTCTCATCCGCCCCGACAATAGTGTCGCTTTCGACAGTCCCGATAAGGCTGAATGTCTTGCCGACAGCCTAGAGTCCCAATGTTCTCCCAGCTCCCAACCAGTAGACCAAGCTCACCTGAACAAGGTCGACGCTGAAGTCGAACAAAGAGCCTCCCTCCCTCCCGTCGAAGACCCTGATGATCCTCTGCCTCCCGTCACTCCAGACGAAGTGCACGACATCATTAAAGGGCTCCACGCTCGTAAGGCCCCCGGTTCGGATGGTATTACCAATAAGGTATACAAACTCCTTCCTGCCCCGCTAATAATGCTTATGACCGCCATCTTCACTGGCGCCTTGAGCAACAACATCTTCCCACAAGCATGGAAAGAAGCCACCGTCATCGGTATCCCAAAGCCAGGCAAGCCAAAGTCTGAGCCCTCCAGCTACCGCCCTATTAGCTTACTCAATGTCCTCGGCAAAATCTACGAGAGGCTTATTTATAAGCGTCTCAAAGACTACGCCGAAGCAAAGAGCCTCATACCCAACGAGCAGTTTGGATTCCGTAGCCAACACTCGGGCACCCAACAGGTCCACCGTATCGTAGAGCACTTATGCGCTGGTCTGCAGCGTAACGCGACGACGGGTGTGCTATTCTTCGACATAGCGAAAGCCTTCGACAAAGTCTGGCACAACGGCTTGATATACAAGCTCTACCAACTAGGAGTGCCAGATCGTCTCGTGCTCATCTTACGAGACTTTTTGTCGAACCGGACCTTTCGCTATCGCGTCGAGGGAGCACTCTCGTCCCCTCATCCTATTCGCGCCGGTGTCCCTCAGGGTTCCGTACTATCTCCTCTCGCCTTCACGCTGTTCACTAGCGATATCCCAAAAAGTAAAAAGGCTCAGTTGGCTCTCTTCGCCGACGACACTGCCGTTTACTATACCGGTCACTGTCCCAACGCTATAGCTCGTACTCTCCAAACCTCCGCAAACGTCTTAGGCGCTTGGTTCCGGAAATGGAGAATCGAGGTCAACCCCGATAAGAGTCAGGCGGTTCTCTTCTCGAGACGTCGTCGACTCCCTCCCCCACTTCCCAGCCCGATCACTATGTACGGCAAGCCAATCCCTTGGGAGAAGCAAGCCAAATACCTAGGCGTGATCCTCGATGAGAACCTTACCTTTAAGGCTCATATTAAGGCGGTTCGCGCGCGCGCCTCCTTCGCTCTTAGCAGGCTCCAATTCGTACTGACAGCCCGTAGCAAACTGTCCCTCAAATGCAAGCTCCGCATCTATACCGCAGTCATCCGTCCCATCATGACCTATGCCTGCGTTGTATTTGCGCACGCTCACCCACGTCATCTCCATAAGATGCAGACCCTCCAAAACCGTTTCCTCAGAAGGGTCACGGGTGCCCCCTTCTATGTCCGTAATATAGATCTTCACGTCGACCTCAAAATGCCAACCATAAAACAGTTCATGAAACGCTTATCAAAGCGTTTCTTCGACTGCGGCATTAAACATTCTAACCCCCTGATTACAGCGGCCGCCCGCTACACTCCCTCTCGCATTAGCAGTATTCGCCGACCAAGGCATACTTTAATCGACCCCGACGACGCCACTACCCTCCTCCAGGAGAGTAGTAAGGCCACTAGCACGCTACATAAGCCCAAAACCCGATCGCCGTCCTACCGCCCTCGCCGCCGAGGCCCGCCGCGACGCCCAAATCGACGCCCCTCCCGACCCTTGCTCGAGCCAGCCCGCGCCGCTGAGCCTGTAGCTTTAAATTCGTCCCTAATTAATACCAATCCTGATCCAGCTAGTCATTTGCTGCCCTCTTCCAGCGACGCCCTAAGCCGAGGTTCGTACCCCACAGGGGGTGCCCTTAGCGTTGTCGCTTAGTTTTAGTTAGTATATAAGTTTAAGTCCTGGCTGGAGGCCTTAATTTATTAGGGAATCCACATGCAAGTCCGCTTAAGCAGACGACAACCGCATAGGTTGACCTGCGAGATGCCAAACATACAAACAAAAAAAAAAAGGACTTAAACTTAAATACTAACTAAATCTAAGCGACAACGCTAAGGGCACCCCCTGTGGGGTACGGACCTCGGCTTAGGGCGACGCTGGAAGAGGGCAGCAAGCGACTAGCTGGATCAGGATTTGAGTGATTTAGGGACGAATTTAAAGCTACAGGCTCAGCGGCGCGGGCTGGCTCGAGCAAGGGTCGGGAGGGGTGTGGAATTGGACGTCGTGGCGGGCCTCGGCGGCGAGGGCGGTAGGACGGCTATCGGGTTTTGAACCCTCTGAGATAGCATATTATAAATTCGTATTTATATGTCAAGATGATGCTTGAGAAATTATTTTAAATGACTTAAACGACAGGGTTAAGCGTATTGAAGGTAATAAGCGTTGAGCTGTAATCATTGAGGAAATAAGCAATATGAATTTGAACGTTTCGCTTTTCGAGCGAAATTATTTGTCGGGAGGGAAATTAAGTAAGGTGCTGCTTTTTGCCAATACGTCGAGCAATACCACTATATTCTGAATCAGGATTCGTGGAGTGTCGTTAAATACCAAAATCAACTGCTGAACTGAGGTTGTTTAACAGATATCCTACTAATATTTACTTGTACTATATATATAATCTAATGATATTAACGTGCAAGGTTGTGTGTTTAAAATCTGGAACAACACATAGGATACATTATGTTTATCCCGGTAGTACGTTTCCGAAGAATATTTTTTTAAAGCTAGAATGCTTATAATAGGAATGGTGATTATAAAAATGTTCTAAAAAATAATGTTATTTCAAAGAAGGCATAGTAAAATGATTTAATCGAAAATATCAGTAAAATCGATGTAAATATGAAGAAGCTACACGCTTTTAAAGTTTTTGGAGGGGATTATTCCCATCCTTGTCGCGCGGTATGGACAATGTATGACGCTAGTATGAAGTTATATAGTCGTGACGTCACTTCTACGACGGACTACGGACGATAGTGCTGTCCTTGTCTAACACATATTTTAAAACGTTTATAACTTAGGATTTTTTAAGGTTTTACACATTTTTTTGCTATTGTTTACAATATTTGAAAAAATGTTTAAAAAAAAATTGTCATCATCCCTATTTAAATTTTTTTAGGTGGATTTCATGAAGTTCAGTATCCAAATATAAAGCCTTGTAATGATGTCAAATTGCCCAAGGAACCTGAGGGGTAATTGCGTAACACACTTTTTGTCACTTTTATTTTGACAGTTCAATAATATTCATTTTTATATTTTTCATAAGAAGCAATGGATTAGCAATTTCTTTCAAAACGATTCATATTGCGATGAATAGTGTATTACGCAATTACGTTGCCGTTCAAATATACTAAATCTATCTCCATAAGCTTCAACAGGAACTTAAGATGTTACAATAATATTCTTTTCAAAAGGAAATGACAATGCCAGATCCTGCCCCAGCTACTTACAGGAAATGTCAATTAATAAAAATAATTGTAATGATTAAGGTCCTTTTCATAATACTTTGTTTGTCAGTAGAACTTGCCGATTACAAATCAATGATAAAATGAATAAACCCCTGATTTTCTTATTGCGTTGCTTATTGCGCATGAAACACAACAAAAAAAAGTTTGAAATACCTGTAAAACAATAACTCATATTACGAATATAATAATTATGAGAATGCGTGACGTATATTCTGTTTAAATCGCTTTTCAACAATTATAAACTGCACCTAACCTATAAACAATGTCATTATTGTTTAAAGATTTTAACAGAAACCGCAAGTTCTACAGGCATTAGCACAAATTTTTGGTTGACAGTAATAAAAAAGCTATAAGATGCTGTATATTGCAGGCTTGTAAATGATTTTTTGATTTCAGTGGGGCAAAGTTCTATTGAGTTTCTGGCATTGTCCTTTTATATCCAATCCGCAGAATAATAGATCTTTGCGGCGAGAAATGCAAATCAGGCGTTACGAAAAATTACAAAACAAAAATGGAAGTGGAATGAAAGGGCAAAACCCTTTCATTCCGCTACTAATTAAGGTTCACCACTAAACCGCAATTTGCATTAAATAATGGGAATTGTTAAAAAAATACCAATTGAATGAACCAAATTGGTTTGCAGAAACGATACCTGACAAAAAAATATACCGTAGCTCCTACAGGCTAGTTTTTTTTTATTTTTTTTGGGAATGGCATCTCGCAGGTCAACCTATGAGGTTGTCGTCTGCTTAGACGGACTTGTCTGTGGTTGCCCTAATAAATTAAGGCCTCCAGCCAGGACTTAAACTTATGTATTAACTTAAAAACTAAGCGACTACACGCTAAGGGCACCCCCTGTGGGGTACGAAACTCGGCTTAGGGCGTCGCTGGAAGAGGGCAGGAAGGGACTAGCTGGATCAGGATTTGAGTGATTTAGGGACGAATTTAAAGCTACAGGCTCAGCGGCGCGAGCTGGCTCGAGCAAGGGTCGGGAGGGGCGTGGATTTGGGCGTCGCGGCGGGCCTCGGCGGCGAGGACGGTATGACGGCGATCGGGTTTTGCGCTTGTGTATAGTGCTGGTGGCCTTACTGCTCTCCTGGAGGAGGGTAGTGGTGTCATCGGGGTCAATTAAAGTATGCCTTGGTCGGCGAATACTGCTAATGCGGGAGGGAGTATAGCGGGCTGCCGCTGAGATCAATGGGTTTAGATGTTTGATGCCACAGTCGAAGAAACGCTTAGATAAGCGTTTCATGAACTGTTTTATGGTTGGCATTTTAAGGTCTACGTGGAGATCTATATAACGGACATAGAAGGGGGCACCCGTGACCTTTCTAAGGAAACGGTTTTGGAGGGTCTGCATCTTATGGAGATGACGTGGGTGAGCGTGCGCAAATACAACGCAGGCATAGGTCATGATGGGACGGATGACTGCGGTATAGATACGCAGCTTGCATTTAAGTGACAGTTTGCAACGGGCTGTCAGAATGAAGTGGAGTCTACCAAGAGCGAAAGCGGCGCGCGCGCGAACCGCCTTAATGTGCTGTTTAATCGTTAGAATTTGATCGAGGATCACGCCTAGGTATTTGGCTTGCTTCTCCCAAGGGATCGGCTTGCCGTACATAGTGATCGGGCTGGGAAGAGGGGGAGGGAATCGACGACGTCTCGAGAAGAGAACCACCTGACTCTTATCGGGGTTGACCTCGATTCGCCATTTCCGGAACCAAGCGCCTAAAACGTTTGCGGAGGTTTGGAGAGTACGAGCTATAGCATTGGGGCAGTGACCGGTATAGTAAACGGCAGTGTCGTCGGCGAAGAGAGCCAACTGAGCCTTTTTACTTTTTGGGATATCGCTGGTGAACAGCGTGAAGACGAGAGGAGATAGTACGGAACCCTGAGGGACACCGGCGCGAATAGGATGAGGGGACGAGAGTGCTCCCTCGATGCGATAGCGAAAGATGCGATTCGACAAAAAGTCTCGTAAGATGAGCACGAGACGATCTGGAACTCCTAGTTGGTAGAGCTTGTATATCAAGCCGTTGTGCCAGACTTTGTCAAAGGCTTTCGCTATGTCGAAGAATAGCACACCCGTCGTCGCGTTACGCTGCAGACCAGCGCATAAGTGTTCTACGATACGGTGGACCTGTTGTGTGCCCGAGTGTTGGCTTCGGAAACCAAACTGCTCGTTGGGTATGAGGCTCTTTGCTTCGGCGTAGTCTTTGAGACGCTTATAAATAAGCCTCTCGTAGATTTTGCCGAGAACATTGAGTAAGCTAATAGGGCGGTAGCTGGAGGGCTCAGACTTTGGCTTGCCTGGCTTTGGGATACCGATGACGGTGGCTTCTTTCCATGCTTGTGGGAAGATGTTGTTGCTCAAGGCGCCATTGAAGATGGCGGTCATAAGCATTATTAGCGGGGCAGGAAGGAGTTTGTATACCTTATTGGGTAGTTTGTTACCATCCGAACCGGGGGCCTTGCGAGCGTGGAGCCCTTTAATGATGTCGTGCACTTCGTCTGGAGTGACGGGAGGCAGAGGATCATCAGGGTCTTCGACGGGAGGGAGGGAGGCTCTCCGTTCGACTTCAGCGTCGACCTTGTTCAGGTGAGCTTGGTCTACTGGTTGAGAGCTAGGAGAACATTGGGACTCTAATTGGATAAGGCTGTCAGCAAGACATACAGCCTTATCGGGACTCCTCAGGCTAGAAAATCATAAATTGTTTTATAGGAAATGTATATGAATTTTCATCATCGTAAGATGATGCACCTGTAGACTAATACGTTAAACAGAAATCCACTACCAAAACGGATGAAGCAGAAATAATGCTTTCAAACACTGTCTTTCGGCAGTTCACGATTCACCGGAAACCTATCACAAACGTTGATATCAAACAAAGCCAAATACGAAACTGCTAAACTTGACTGACATCAGCAAGCGAGCATAGGAATTATACGTCACAGCAAACAGGTACTGTGAGCGGACTATTCACAAATACAGTTGATCAGATTCTTGCCGAAGAAATAGACATATTGATAAACATTTAGACCATAACACTGAGCTTTGAACGGTTAGTGGTGATGTTGTTGATAGACTTGTTAAAATAGTGAGTTAGGATACTTTAATGGTGGCTAAAGTATGTATGGAATAAAAAAAAAATTCTATCAAAAACAATCGATGGAGATAGTAAAAGATTACGTGCAGTAATGAAGTTGTATGAGTATTGCGATAAGATATAGAAGCACGTATTAACACATTTGGCTCCGTGGTAAGTGATTTATCCAACGACATAAACTTCTTTCCCAAATTGATGTTCCCCAGCTGAGAAAGAAACAATCAGACTTTTCCCTCACGAAGCAAACTTTCAAAATCCATCAGGGCGGATTACAAGCTCCTAAAATATAGGTATTATATAGAATGGGGAGAAAAGTCGTGAGAAGACCTGAAAACAGGCCAAGAATAAAATGCGAGTCAAGATTTTCAATTTATGAAAAGCAAACACAATTTCGCGGGCTCCGGCTCAAGTACGAAAACAATAGTTAGTTGGCTCGAAAGAATTAGCTTTGGTACAAAAGATGAGTTTTAAGCGATTTCTTACACAACAGTTGCTCGACTTTTGTCTTTGGATCTGGATTTAAATGAAAGGTGTTGAAGGTTGAACAATTGTTCATTCGTCAACTAGCTATTTTACCCGCAACTCGAGCAGATGTCAGAAAATATCCCATGGGTACATACTACCGGGATTCAAAGTACCCTATGTGTTAATCCAGGTTATAAACTTACGGCGTGCCAAATTTCAGCAAAATCCGTTTAGCCGTTTTACGACATACATCCAGAACAACAAACAAAAAGTCGTCGTAACTATTTTATTATGTGTAATTGTGTGTTTAGTTATGTACGCATCGAACTAATACTAGAAAGGAACTGACTAATATTGAGTTGACAAATAAATATAAAATCTTGAACTAAAGTAATTTATCTATCTTTGAGTGTATAGGTTTAGTAATACTTACAAGTATTATCTATCTATATCTTAACAAATTGTGGGAATCAAAACGTACAATAATTTTATTCACGTTAGATAGTGAGGTAATTTCTGTTTCTCTCACAAGGTATTATCAATTATGGGTCTTTAATCTTACATTGCCTTGTCTGGTTACAAGTGATACCAGTTTAACTCATCCTATGATACCCAAGCCGCGCTTGTAATCAAAATCGAAAAGTCCAATCCATAAGAAGATAAGTGAACCATCTCATTTAGTGGTAATAAATTCTTATAAGTGGAAATAAAGTATAGTGTGTGGTACTAAATCAGTAAAATAGCTACATCTGGATAGTTCATCATCGGCTGCCTTGTCGACTTGCAGACGAACCGGATGCATCAGAGGCCCTAGTGTGAGTTTCTTTTAACCCTTTCGATTTTACGCATCAACCGCGTTCGGGGCTCCTATTGGCCCTTCACCATTCGATCGTTGCGCTGCGATTGCTAAGGGCCAATCGGAGCGTCGAACGCGGTCTATGCGTAAAGTCGAGACGGTTAAAATAAACTCACACTAGGGCCACTGACCTCCACAACACAGTTACTAGGTAACATGATAACCCTTGGTGGGACTGGTTGTTAGCCTTTTGGGGTTCTGACTACCCGTAACGACCGTCACATAATCAAAATCAAAAGTCATCCATTCAAATTAGGCTGACAATCAGCACTTTTCGAAATTCAAAATTATATAAGACAGTCCCCCAAAACGCCCGCCCTTCCCTACTTCCTAGAGCTTTAGCGGGATGAAGTGACGCAATAAACTCTCCTCAAATCTGTCTGTTTAGATAAGAAAATACTTGATTCTGTACAGAGCATTCAATTAAATTATTTGCCAAATGTCAGCTAGCCACGGCAATATACCATCAAATACATATACAATATACTCAAACGAAATAAATTAAATACAAAATGTAAAAGAGATAATACCTAAATAAAAGCCTCCAGGCATAAAGGGCGTGACAGTTTTAAGAACTTAAAATAAATAAACAGAACAATTACTAATAACAATAACAAAACCACGGTTAGCAAAGAGCTTATCATGACAGCCTGGACCAATGGCTTAACGTACCAAGGCATACTTTAATCGCCCCCGACGACGCCACTACCCTCCTCCAGGAGAGTAGTAAGGCCACCAGCACACTACATAAGCCCAAAACCCGACCGCCGTCCTACCGTCCTCGCCGCCGAGGCCCGCCGCGACGCCCAAATCCACGCCCCTCCCGACCCTTGGTCGAGCCAGCCCGCGCCGCTGAGCCTGTAGCTTTAAATTCGTCCCTAAATCACTTAAATCCTGATCCAGCTAGTCCCTTGCTGCCCTCTTCCAGCGACGCCCTAAGCCGAGGTTCGTACCCCACAGGGGGTGCCCTTAGCGTTGTCGCTTAGTTTTTAAGTTAGTACATAAGTTTAAGTCCTGGCTGGAGGCCTTAATTTATTAGGGCAACCACAGGCAAGTCCGTCTAAGCAGACGACAACCTCATAGGTTGACCTGCGAGATACCATTTATAAAAATAAAAAATAAAATGGCTTAACGTGTTTTCCGAGGCACGGAGAGTCTCGATTTGCAATGATGGCTGTTTTCATTTACCCATGAGTACCTTGCAAGTGTTTATAAAGTATAGTACCACTAAGTCCATAAAATTGCTACATCAGGGTAGTTCAATGGGAGAGCAAATATATTATGCAGGCTTTTGTCCACAACTTCGTTTGCTTGGCCTTTGGGAGTTTGCGAAATATAGCTGAGTTCTCTGTTACTATGCTAACTTAATAATATATTGAAATCATGCTGGAAAACGGACGGTGACAAAGGATCAATGCTGGACAGCTGTCTGAACTATTGTATTTTAATTGTATGAAAGAGAATATTGGAAATGTGTAAAAGCATTTGTAGCGGGTGGGGAAAGAAAATTTGTGACAAAAGTTAAACAAGTTTCTAGTTCAAGGATATAAAAATATTTGTATGAACTCTAACCAAATTCAAAACGTACGAGTAGAAAGGATAACAAACCACTTTGCCGTTCGACTAATCCAACAATTTTGATTACAAAACCAAATTATTCTGGAGACTATTGCGATGCCAAATTGTCGTATTTATCTGCTACTTTATGTCAACTACTAGACTCACTTATCTTCGCGCTCTTTTTCAATTACGGGCTTGGCAGTCGTCCAACCGGAAAGCACTGGTACAATTTCAAGGAGTTGATGTCGGAGCTTTTTCTATTTTATTATTGTTATTAAAAGCCTTAATTTCTAAACTCATGGTTGATGTTAAAATTTTTATTGGCTTAAATGCAATCGAACCTCATGTAATTCCAAACCTAACCTAACGGTCGAGGTCCTAGTTAGCTCAATTATTAAAAAAGGTTGCATCATGAGAAGCGCAAAAAGGTTTTAAAGATTTATTTATTTTAAAAAGCGTCCATAATTAGAAGGTCAACAAGTTTTTAAAAGAGAGTTGTATATTTCTCATTTTATTTCCGGTTATATAGCACCTGGCTTAGGTTACCAATGAAATTAAATTAACAAATCGTTGTTAACTTGCTGCCTTCCTTAAGATGTCTGTATTTTACGTGAACGGAACTGCAACATCAACTGATTACGTAATGAATCGGGCTACATCTTCTAACGGAGTCGTGTCCTAACTTCCCTATTAACTTGGCATAGCAGATTAGGATGGCGTTAAATATTCTCAAACTCAAAGCATTCATTTTAATGAATTGAATTGTCAAGGAAACGGTCAGTCAGAATTATGAAGCTAATTGCTCATTCCAAAGTTTCTTACCCTTTCTTATCCATAGGTATCTACTACGTACCTATGGAGAAGAAAGGGTAAGAAACTCCATGGACACTCTTTTAAATAATATTTTTTTTACAAATATATATTATATTCATCATTTGTTGAGCTAGCCTTCACACTGATTAATTTTGATGTGCCGTACTTCACCGAGGCTTTGAATGCCTGGTGACTCGCTTGCCCAAATTCAGATCCACCCGAAAATCCACATTGACACGGTGGGATGAGCCGCACTGCAGAGTAGTACAGAAAATATTTATTTCACACGTCTGCTACTACTGCAGAGCGTGCGCGCCTGATAGCTGTAGGTAAGTGGGAGTCGGGTCTTGGCTTCATGCACTACCGTCGTCGAACATAGGAACTTGGTTCGACGACACTACTTTCCGCCTCGCTGCTTCCCTGCGACTAGGAGCTCCTTGTTGTTCTCCTCATCGCTGTCACTGTGTCGAAGTTGTCAACAGCCTCGGACACCACGGCCTGTCTTGCAGCCGAAGTGCGGGCCGCTTAGAACGGCACGCGAACATAAATGACATGTGCTGGCACTGCTGCTGCGGCTGCGGAAAACCTCAAGCGGTGGAAGAATAATAACCTTATCAGTAATTTTATTTTCGAGCCGTTTGGGGTTGAAACTTTCGGGCCGTGGGGTCTGAGTGCTCATGATTTGTTCAACGAAATCTCCATACTCCTGGTCGACACTTCCCGCGACCAAGGGCTGGCAACGTGGTAATGCCACCAGTTTCTTGGGTACATTACATGTCGACAGCGATGCGGAGGAATTTTTCGACGCCATATTTGAGTTTATTTGCAGTTTTAGTTAGGTTTCGGTTATTTTATTTTAATACTTAGTTATTGTATTAATAATTATAAATAATTATTGTATTAATTGGAGTTATAAATAAAATTATAAATCATTGTATTACCTTAAAATAGTTTAACACGATAAGGTTTCTCATAGTAATTATGTCTGTAACAATTGGTAATATTCATTTTGTTATAAGAGATGGTCCCCGAACTAGGCGGCGGTGCGGCGGTGTATCTTGTTTTTTTTTTATCTAAATATATTAACTGAATCCGGAATAATCATAATCAAATTTTATGTCCATTTTCTTTCCCCGCTCCACTCTCAAAACTTGGACCCGCAAATTATATTTTTCCTTGGATGCTCGTTTTAACAAGTATATATTTGTACGCTACCGTATCGTAATTCTGTGTGTCAAGCATTGATTCATTATTCCCAATTACAAGGAGTTCCGAGGAAGACCACTTTATCCGAAATTACGGATAATATTGGAAAGTTCAATATAATTTGGGCGTAATTATTGGTTTAATGTGTGTTGGTTTTTGTTAAGTGCAGTATTGTGGGTTTAAGTAGCGCTTCTTTTAATAATTATAGTTTTGGTCGTATATGTTGACTGGCTTGTGTATATTTTCATTTAATAGTGGGAAATCAATTACGGAGATAATCGTGGAGTGTTTAAATTTACGAAAATGATGATGATTTTAAATCCGAAATTGAGATTAATTTGGCATTACGTCACTCCACATAAGCAGAAACAATATTTTATTAAAGTGCCATGCTCGGAATTATTTTTCAGATGAAGATACAGGGTAGCAGGGACTGTTATCGTGAATTCCGTACATTATTCTGAACCAAGCTGTGTTTAAATTTTTCGTCGGTTATTATTAAAATTGCTGTCCTCCCTGCGTCGTATTGCTCAATGCTGAGGGTCGTGACCTCCCTTCAGTATCACTTTCTCTCGGATGATCTTTCTCCATCTGTTTCAAAAATTGCTGTAAGTACCATACATTTTGGTACCGTTGGTCAAATCACTTTTCTATGACACAGTTTTTTTTTTTCAAATAAACGATGACAAATTTCTTTTCAAGGGGGTTCAGAACCACGTACTAAATTAATGTTTACAGATTGCGAGTCGATGTCCTGCCACCCTGTATATTATTCAGTTTAATACTCGTATTTAAAAGAAAACAATACATTTTCAAAATAAAAAATTAAATTCGAATGAAAAAACTGTTTTTATCAATTCGTTTTGTAAATTATTACATAGAAATAACATAGCAAATGTTAAAATACAAACCTTTAATTCCTGAGCTGACTTGGCACTGATATTTAGCGTCGTCATCCAACGTCACGTCCCTGATGTCCAAAGAATAATCACCTGCGGACAGTAGGACCAATTAGTAACATTTATGGATCGAGGACATTATTTAGAACGGAATTTTCCTCGATATGTCACGCATTATGAGGAGGTTTCTTGTCTGTAGACTATATTTTTACTCGTGGAATTAAGGATGCTCTTCGTCTGGGAAGAACACAGGATTATGACGAACACCTGCTGACTAAATCGCCTTACCGCTTTCATGAGTCAGGGATTCAATAGTCCTAACCACTATTTTAACCCCGTATCCTTTACGGTGTATCATTTTTAAATGCATTTTTTATATATATTAAATCATAACATTCTACATTAATTAGACATACTTTGTTTCGCATGGTCCTACACGGTCACTTATGAATCTTTACAAAATAGGAGCACGGTAGGGTTACAATTGGTCGTTCCTTATGGAGGCTATGGAGAAGAGCAAACAAGAATCTCCACGGATACTCTTTCAAAAATAACTGACTTTTACAATTATTTTGAATTTTTATATTACAGTGTTAATAGGTATGGTAGGACAGTATTGGCCTAAAACAATTAGGTGCCAGGTACTTAACATGAACGTCAAAATTATAATTTCTTATCAAAACGTTTTCAAAGATAATCTGAATGGATAACCAATGATAGTGACCCAAAATACATACATAACTCACGCCTTCTTTCCATGGAGATAGGCGGAAACTACAGAACGCTACCGTTTTTTTTGGGTTGGAAATCATCAAATGGCTTCTCCCGTTCTGGGTGGAGCGGGAGGGCGTGTCAGACTTTAATGACTAAAACCCACCCGTGTTTCTTCAGTTGCCTGTGCCAGGGCCACGGTATCTCTTTCGAATTTCCCGCGACACAGCTATCTGTCGTGCTATTCTGTAGTCATCTCACCGTGAAAACAGAGGTGAAGTGAGCTGTCAGTGCCACTGTTGCTAGGGATTGTACAAGACGGGATGACACTGACCGCTCACTCCACGCAAAACTTCACGGTGAGATTTTTACAGAATCGACATGCAGATTGTGTCACAATTTATTATAGTTCACAACCACAGTACATTACCACAGCTGCTTTAACATAAAATTCTGTGATACCTATACCAACAATATCTTCCTTTGCCACGTGCATTGAATACGGAAAGCTCGTTCGTGCGTGTATTATGTGTGCACCAAAGCGGTAGCTTCTTTTAAGATATTGTATTATACTTTCGTGTAGTGCGACATTGTCAATGCTAAAATAAAAGTATTAGGATAAGCATGGCTTAATGTATGTATGTATTTGTATATGCGAATGGTACACCACCCTGCAGTATTGTCTCTCCTTCTCCCTTTAACTCCATCCAAAGGTTTTCTTTAAAAGATCGCTTTTAGCGATAAGACCGCCCATTGTGTCAGTCAACTTATGTACAATTTCTACATTAACATCTTTAATTCGTATGATGTATAGTAACTACTCTATTCTGTCCTATTCAAAATTTTGCTGGTTTTACTTGCGTCCTAGAGAAACCACTTCATGTAAACGGATGGAGCATGAACTGACGGATAGTGGGAATCCTGAGGTCTACGTGGAGGATTTCGTTGCGAACGTACCAGGGGGAGCCTGTTATCCTACGGAGGAACTTGTTCTGGAGGGTCTGCATTCTATTGAAGCGAACGGGCTTGGCGTGTGCGAAGACTGCACTGGCATAGGTCATGATCGGGCGAATGCACGCTGTGTAGATACGCAATTTGCACTTTAGTGACAATTTGCTACGTGCATTGAGGACGAAGTGGAGTCTACCTAGAGCGAAGGCGGCGCGCGAACGAGCCGCCTTAATGTACTCTGAAAACGAGAGGTGTTCGTCGAGAACTACACCAAGATATTTGGCTCGCTTCTCCCAAGGGATCGGCTTGCCGAACATGGTGATCGGTCGAGGGGGGCAGGGGGATGACGCGGCTTCGAGAATAGAACCGCTTGACTTTTGTCGGGTTTTACTTCAATTCTCCATTTCCTAAACCAGGCGCCAAGCTTGTTGACTTGGGTTTGGAGAATGCGAGATATCGAGTCTGGATCGCGGCCGGTGTAGTAAATGGCCGTGTCGTCTGCGAACAGAGCCAGCTGTGCCTTGCTGCACTTGGGCATATCGCTGGTGCATAGCGTGAATGCTAGGGGAGAGATCACAGAGCCCTGAGGGACTCCTGCACGAATAGGGTGGGGGGAGGATAGCGCTCCTTCGATGCGATAACGGAAGGTGCGATTCGACAAAAAGTCCCGTAAGATGAGCACGAGACGATCTGGCACACTGAGTTGGTACAGCTTATATAATAAGCCGTTGTGCCAGACTTTGTCGAACGCTTTCGCTATGTCGAAGAAAACAGCACCGGTCATCAAACCTCGTTGGAAACCGAAGTTGATGTGTTCGACTATACGGTGGACCTGTTGTACGCACGAGTGTTGGGTTCTGAAACCAAACTGTTCGTTGGGGATGAGGCCCTTTGTCTCGGCGTAGTCTCTGAGGCGCTTATAAATAAGCCTCTCATAGATTTTGCCGAGGACATTGAGCAGACTGATGGGGTGGTAACTACTAGGCTCTGACTTTGGCTTGCCGAGCTTCGGGATACCGATGACGGTGGCTTCTTTGAATGCCTGTGGGAAGATGTTGTTGCTCAGAGCACCATTGAAGATGGTGGTCAGTAGCATTATCAGGTGGGCAGGGAAAAGTTGGAATACCCTATTGGTGATTCCATCTGAGCCGGGGGCTTTACGAGCCTTAAGACCTTTGATGAGGTCGTGCACTTCGTCGGGCGTGTTCAAAATCTTCGTAAGCTTTCACATTTTATAATACTTCTGGCCAGTCGTTTCGTTTGTCTGATTTTGCATGCAGCGATAACTTTGTTCAAACGTCTACACACAAAATCGAAAAGAAAACCTCATTATTATTACCAGCTAATTATAATTACTATTACATACAATGTTCAACTGCTTTGTGTGTAATAAAGAAAAAACATTTAAAACAAAACTTATATAGTCCGCACATACTATCAATTATTGTAGTTAAAAAGTATGATATGAATACCTAAGAATATCAATTCAAATTACTAATATTAAATACATAACGTAATATCAAATATTAATATCATTACTAACGTTGGAGGTCAAAACGGTTGAATAACTAATTCTTTGAGACATTTTATTTCATGAAAAAGGTGAACGTGAGGACGTTTCGTTGATTTGTAATATTCGGTACTTGTAGTTATGTACAACTATGAATTATTATAGAGATATTAATAATAAATTATCATGACTGGGCCTAAATAATAAAGACCAAACTACATACTTAGACCCTGGGTTCAGTAAGCTTAAAATAAATAATCTTCTTAGAAACTTATTGTAGGATCAGTGAAATACTTCCAGGTTTCTTACCTACATAATCCTTACAACAAACAAAAACCAAAAATGTATGATAACTGGAACGAAACATTTAAGTAGTAGAATATAACAATCAATTTCAAAACGTATTTTGAGCGGAATATATTTGACCGTCACATTTCCAACTTTCTTGAAATGATAAATCGGTCAAGACCTCTTTTTATGTAATCGGAAAATAACCTAAACGAAATAATACTCTATTTCTAGTCCTCCCACATCAAACGATAAGGCGGTAAGAAAATAACTTAACTTTACTTTACTTGTAAAAGTGCTTTTCGAACCATTTTACACATATACTCGTATACGTCATTTACCATTTCGCCTAAAATTATCTAGTGACAAAAAAAAACGTCAAATGACGAAGCAGAACATAGTTATGTAAAGAGCAAGTTTTATGTTAATCCAAGGAACCCTAATAAGTATGAATTATTGCCGCTCCTTACAAGACATGTTTACGAAAGCAAAAAAGGTTCCCTTGAAGATAATATTCACATTAATTACGTTAAGAGCGTGAATAAAGAAGATTGTGTACGCAAAGCAAGTTTATGAAAAACAGACCTCCATAGGATGGGTAGGTTAGCTAGTTACTTCGCTTTAATTAAAAGTTAAAATTAGCGTTTGATGTTTTATGGGTATTTTAATATTTTGCGTATTTTATAGCCGCTGAGGGATTTGTTACTAAAAATATTAAGAGTAAAGTCTAATACGGCAAAGTGAAATGTTATAAATCACGGAAAGTGTTGAAGTAAATCATAAAGATTCTAACTCACAGAAGTGAATGCCAATTGAAAATTCTAGCACACAGCGTTATCATTCAACAACCAAATAGAATAAGATCAATGGACAGCTAATTCAATCTGAATGCAGCGTCAGCGAATAATATCTAAGGTCTGTCAGCTGCTTTAGAATCCGAAGAAAGCAAAATGGTTTAAATGGCTCTTCGATTGGCTTGAAAGCTGAAGATAATTCACTTGGAATTCAACCTCACGAAATGTTTAGCTTTTACTGTAAGAGAGACGGATTCTCCTTTAGAATTGGGCTTTGCTGCAGTATAATTTAAGCCAATGGAATATTCGGAATCGATTATTTATTTTGAACTAGCGGTTGTCCGATACTTGGTCCGCATACAAAATTCAACGCCCCTCAGGAATTGATCCTCAATGCATACATCGTTTCGCGTTTCCAACTTTAGTGGTTTGTAGGCTTTGCGTTGCCCATCAGTCAGTCAGTCAGTTTTATGTGTTCAAAAGATTTATCTTTTAGCTCTGGACACATATGTTTTCCCATGTAACATCAGTTGTGGCTTAACAAGTTGCAACTGCAAAAAGCCACAAACAGTTGCGGCTACCAGCAGTTTGTGGTGGCGTTAATAGCTTTTGTTCACAACAAACTGATCTTGACGACACTTTATCCACTAAAGTGTTTCTATTTAGATGAATCTTTTGTTTACGATACTCGTATATTCTTTTTTTCTAAGATAAGTTCATGCGAGGTTAAGTTTATCATAAGGAAGGAAAGTATGAATCTATTTCCTAATAAATATAAATTTACGAGATTCTAAAGTTAACGTATCTTTCCATGAAGTTCACTAACAAAAGGATACTAATACAAGCCTAATTAAAAAAGTTATTACTGCATTCCCAATAAAACATAGCCTTCTTATATTGTAATTGTCAAACACTGTAACCCACTTTTAGCAAATTCCAACGGTTACAATAAAGTAAAGAAACACAAAATTACCTTCTTCATCGCTCCCGATCATCTTATACCGGTCGTAGCCGCTCAGTTCACGATGAAGGCCGAGGCCGAAGTCGTCTTTCGTCCATTGCAGCTGGCCCGCTTTGTTCTCCACTCGGCATGGTAAAGTCACTCGAGATCCAGCTACTGCTGTCTGTTGGTTAAGAAATAGAGGTATTAGTTTGTTATATTATACTTTATTCATATTTTTATTGTCTTCTCTAAAAACGTTAGGAATTTAACATTTATCGCCCATTTCGTACATATTATTGATTGACAAATTTACTAGCTGACGTCTAAAATAGAAGTAAGAAAAAAAAATGTGTTGCACCGACCCCAAATAAACTACAGTAACAGCCAAGCATATGATCGAGTAAGGTGTTTTTCTTTTTCTTCGAGTCGATGACACGACAGTTAATGATTTTTAAAATTAAATTTAATAGTAATAGGAAAGAGTTAGTAGAATTTAAATATTACCGCTTGTTAGTCTAAGTATAAGCTTTTTAACACCTTCCAAATTGTGATGAAGGTGTGGTCCCTGAAAAGCGGTTTTAAACCCCCATTTGGAAGTATCCTAATAGCATGTTCAGGAACATAAGAATTAACCACCGTGTAAGAACAAACAAACCTGATACTGAAATATAAAACAAATGTTTAACCCCGGACACTAAACATGATTAAGAACATAAATTCTAAGGCAAATAAACTGACATTTATTTTGGGCTTAATTAATTCGAGCTGGTTGAAAGGCTCGTCTTTGGCCCTGGCTCACAAACTAACCTAAATAATGTTTTATTCGGTGCAACAATTAAATAGATTGCTAGTCTAAGTTATATTGTCTTAGGTAGATAGGTTTTTGGTATTCGTAGTCTAGGATTCGGAGTCTTAAGGGATTTATCGTACAAATTAAACTTTGGAGCTTGATCGTTTCTTATCTTATTTTGAAGTACCTAATCTAATTTAGTTTCTTTTAATAGTGTTTTATGTTGTTTTAGTACACAATGAATGTAATTTAATGGTGAATTACTTTGATGATTTATTTTTAGTTTCGATGACATTTTATACACAATAAAGTAAAAGATCGAGTCACTTAATAATGAAAGTTATGAAAATAGTTTAAAGGGCAATTTTATAGTTACATAACATAACATCACGCCTTGTTTCCCCGAAGGGTTGGACAGAGGTGTACCTATAGTACACCCACATTTCGCCAGTTATGTTTAAGTCCCATGTAATAGGGGACGAGCCTATTGCCATCTACCGGGCTCAAATCCAGACTTCGGGCTGCTACTGAGAAATTCCAGATAGAAAAACTCAATAACACGTTGCCCGACCTGGGAATCGAACCCAGGACCTCATGCTCAGCAGTAGCGATTGCGACCACTACCATTGATTCGATTATAACTCCACTCATTCTGCCCAAATTTGCCATTTCTGTAACATTTCCAATTATCGAGTTCGTTAAACATAAACTGTTGAGTATTTGACTAACTTACAAAAATAAAACGTATACGACAAACGCTTCCTTCCTACATTTGCTTAGCAACTTATGACATGTGTCCATTTCAGAGTGGCGACGATAATTTTCGTCCCATTTCCTGTTTCGACTGCATCCGTGTCGCTACAGGTGTGGTCTAAATCTTGGCCTTTGTCGTGGGTTTGAGGCCAAGGATATTTACCTTTTGAAGTTGGTTCAACTTGTTTGGAAGATAAGATTTGAGCGTATTGTAACTTTTTGGATGGAACTGGTTTGAATTGTCGATCGATAGAATTTCAAAAGTTCTCTAGAATGTGGTTAACAGTTTGTTTACAATGGTGACTACAGACATTATTTTTCACCTGTTAAGTGAAATTTTTCTTTCGTTTTCAACCGACTTCCAAAACGAGGTTCTCAATAGGGATGATGACATTTTTTTTTATTTTTGTGTCAAAAAAATGTTTATTTCGAAATAGTGCAAACAATATTACAAAAAGAGTAAAAGCTTAAAAATTTACAAGACAGTTTTTTTTGTTAGACAAGGACAGCACTATCGTAGAAGTGACGTCACGGCTATGTAACTTCATACTAGCGCCGTACATTGTCCGTACCGAGCGACAAGGACGAGAATAATCCTCTCCAATTTTTTTTAAAGCATTTATCGTTTTCCTAATCTTTACTATGCCTTCTTTTAAATGACATTATATTTATGAACATTTTTAATATTTGTCGACATCCCAATTAGTCTGCTTTTTTTGTATGTGCGTCACGCGATATTTCCGACAATTGTGGAGAGATTTCGAACATTATTTTTAATGCATAGGGTATGCAGAGGGGCTTCAGGGGGGCTCAACTTTGATTGGGTAGTTTTACAGTTTTTCCACTTAGTGTACATTGATGTTGTTTTAATAACTTCATGTTACTGTTATTTACATACCAAGTAGTGGTGTACAAATATGTGTGGGGTAGGTCCCACAACCAAAAAAAATAAAACTAAAAGTTTTTCGAAAGTCGGCAGTTTTTTAACTTTTTATTAGAAGAGATGAAGTAAATACTTTAATATGATAATATAGATTTTTTGTAATAGATATTTCACAACAGCTGCAGGACTCATGAATAGTAAGAAGAAATAAAACAGAATGATTACCTGATCCTGAGGCTCCATCGCAAACTTCTGCTCCTGAAATCCACCACACACACCAATAACACCAAATAACACTGTACAAAACCCGATCACTTTCACGTTCTGAGTCCGTAGCAAAAGAAACAATTGAGATACTCCCCTACTAGTAAGTCTCACTCTAAAACTAACTTTTAACATCATTTTAATCACACTACACACAGTACTATTATCTTTCTGCCACCATAACAAGGATATCCGGGTTTTATTTTTAGGTATTCACATTTTAACGGAAGCTTCAGTTTCCCCTATGCGAACGTTCTATTTTTGAAACACACAGTTCTGATGTGAATGCCATGCTTTATTTTTGGAAGCTTTTTAGTCTAATGATTTACTGTTTTTCGGGTTTTAAAAGCGGCTGCTGATGTGTGTCTGAAACAAAAAGAAAATGACAGAGTTAATTATATTAATGCTGGTTGATTAAATTATTTTGGTAATGGACAAAATTGTTAGTAAAATGAGGGCTGTGACGTTTGTTGGCACTTAACTCTTGACAGTGCTTCTAATTTATGCTTTTAAATGTATTTTCGAATGAAATTTCAAATTGCATGCCATGCTTGAAATAACAAAATTGACGTCGTTATTTGCTCTCATCCGCCCCGACAATAGTGTCGCTTTCGACAGTCCCGATAAGGCTGAATGTCTTGCCGACAGCCTAGAGTCCCAATGTTCTCCCAGCTCCCAACCAGTAGACCAAGCTCACCTGAACAAGGTCGACGCTGAAGTCGAACGAAGAGCCTCCCTCCCTCCCGTCGAAGACCCTGATGATCCTCTGCCTCCCGTCACTCCAGACGAAGTGCACGACATCATTAAAGGGCTCCACGCTCGTAAGGCCCCCGGTTCGGATGGTATTACCAATAAGGTATACAAACTCCTTCCTGCCCCGCTAATAATGCTTATGACCGCCATCTTCAATGGCGCCTTGAGCAACAACATCTTCCCACAAGCATGGAAAGAAGCCACCGTCATCGGTATCCCAAAGCCAGGCAAGCCAAAGTCTGAGCCCTCCAGCTACCGCCCTATTAGCTTACTCAATGTCCTCGGCAAAATCTACGAGAGGCTTATTTATAAGCGTCTCAAAGACTACGCCGAAGCAAAGAGCCTCATACCCAACGAGCAGTTTGGATTCCGTAGCCAACACTCGGGCACCCAACAGGTCCACCGTATCGTAGAGCACTTATGCGCTGGTCTGCAGCGTAACGCGACGACGGGTGTGCTATTCTTCGACATAGCGAAAGCCTTCGACAAAGTCTGGCACAACGGCTTGATATACAAGCTCTACCAACTAGGAGTGCCAGATCGTCTCGTGCTCATCTTACGAGACTTTTTGTCGAACCGGACCTTTCGCTATCGTGTCGAGGGAGCACTCTCGTCCCCTCATCCTATTCGCGCCGGTGTCCCGCAGGGTTCCGTACTATCTCCTCTCGCCTTCACGCTGTTCACTAGCGATATCCCAAAAAGTAAAAAGGCTCAGTTGGCTCTCTTCGCCGACGACACTGCCGTTTACTATACCGGTCACTGTCCCAACGCTATAGCTCGTACTCTCCAAACCTCCGCAAACGTCTTAGGCGCTTGGTTCCGGAAATGGAGAATCGAGGTCAACCCCGATAAGAGTCAGGCGGTTCTCTTCTCGAGACGTCGTCGACTCCCTCCCCCACTTCCCAGCCCGATCACTATGTACGGCAAGCCAATCCCTTGGGAGAAGCAAGCCAAATACCTAGGCGTGATCCTCGATGAGAACCTTACCTTTAAGGCTCATATTAAGGCGGTTCGCGCGCGCGCCTCCTTCGCTCTTAGCAGGCTGCAATTCGTACTGACAGCCCGTAGTAAACTGTCCCTCAAATGCAAGCTCCGCATCTATACCGCAGTCATCCGTCCCATCATGACCTATGCCTGCGTTGTATTTGCGCACGCTCACCCACGTCATCTCCATAAGATGCAGACCCTCCAAAACCGTTTCCTCAGAAGGGTCACGGGTGCCCCCTTCTATGTCCGTAATATCGATCTTCACGTCGACCTCAAAATGCCAACCATAAAACAGTTCATGAAACGCTTATCAAAGCGTTTCTTCGACTGCGGCATCAAACATTCTAACCCCCTGATTACAGCGGCCGCCCGCTACACTCCCTCTCGCATTAGCAGTATTCGCCGACCAAGGCATACTTTAATCGACCCCGACGACGCCACTACCCTCCTCCAGGAGAGTAGTAAGGCCACTAGCACGCTACATAAGCCCAAAACCCGATCGCCGTCCTACCGCCCTCGCCGCCGAGGCCCGCCGCGACGCCCAAATCGACGCCCCTCCCGACCCTTGCTCGAGCCAGCCCGCGCCGCTGAGCCTGTAGCTCTAAAATTCGTCCTTAATTAATATTAATCCTGATCCAGCTAGTCATTTGCTGCCCTCTTCCAGCGACGCCCTAAGCCGAGGTTCGTACCCCACAGGGGGTGCCCTTAGCGTTGTCGCTTAGTTTTAGTTAGTATATAAGTTTAAGTCCTGGCTGGAGGCCTTAATTTATTAGGGAATCCACAGGCAAGTCCGCTTAAGCAGACGACAACCGCATAGGTTGACCTGCGAGATGCCAAACAAACAAACAAACAAAACGTTATTTGCTCAATGAATTAACGAAAGCTTTCACGGTTTGTTTTACACTAGAAATAATTAAATTCTGGATAGTTGTGTATATTAGATTTGTGCTGGTAAATCTAACACATATATCTAAGCATGGGTAATAGATATAAATAAAGTACTAACAAGAACCTAAAAAACAAATTATTTCCTACTAACCGAATTACATACATACATAAACTCACGCCTTCTTCCCAATGTGGGTAAGCAGAAGCTACAGAACCACCTGCTACGATTCTATTAATACTTTTGTTTGGTTTACATCCATACATATTATTATTTACTAACCGAATAAGTACTGACGAAACAAAAAAATTAACGGCAACAGACAAGACAAATTAAAATAATTTTATCAAAATTCATATTTTAACTGTGTTGCAAATACCTTTAGTTTGCAAAAATGTTCATCGAGAAAATAAAAATATAAAATCCGCCATTTTTGTTCTACAAATTATTGTTCGTGTTTTAAATTCTTGCACCGTTGCACATCTGACCTACTTTTGTGGAGTAACCGATCGATAGAGCAAAAAAATTATGTGTATTTTCTTTGAAAGTATTATTTTTGCCTCAAATTAAGTGTTTCGTATTTTTCTGTAGCACCGAAGCTTTTGATAACCCTCAGTTTCGTTAAAAATAACAGTGGATTTACAACCCATGGCAAGAATTTGTGCCTGTTAGGATTTTTTATGCTCACGTTGTATCAAAAGTTAAGGTAAAGATAAAAGTGTATATTTTAATAAATGTAGGTACATAACGTAAAACGCTCCGTTTTTTGTAGCACATTTAGGCGTATTGGTAAATATTACAAGCTAAAAAAAATGTGTCCAAAGAAAAGACTTAAAAAATATATTTTATAAAAAAGAAAAACCTAGTAGGTATCATGACAAAAAAAAATCGTACACAGAGGTCAACAATTTTTTTTGTTGCATAATTTTTCAAAATTTTGAGCGTCAATTATTTTATGAATACAAAAATCTAAGAAATATTCCAGTTTGCCGTGAATTTATTTTAAATTTGGTGGTCATTCGATTCAACTAACATCAAACGCATCGCTGAATAGAACCTTAATTGTTACCCCGATGCGCTTTTGTCAACTACCTAAAAATTTGCTTCTTTTGGCACCGTGAAGCAACATAAAGTCGGCGTTTGCATTTTCAGTCAACCCTTTATTTACATTTCGTCCTACTAAACTTGGTAATATTATAATTGAAACACAATACCAACCTACACTATAAAATAAATCTTACAACAACGTCAGGTCAAAACTTTAACAAAACGCGCAACCAACGCTGTTTCTTCATGCCCTTAGTTGGCACGAAGTCTTAAAATAATAAGTTACTAAGAAAACATAAAGTTCGGACTAACTTCCGAGACAGCAAGAAATGTTATAGGCTTTGGTCGCACTTTCAAAACATAATTTTTTATATTCTTCTAGGAAAAATCTCGTGATAAAAACTAATTTCACTTCAGTTTGCCAACTACAGGTTGGAAAAAAAGAAAGAAAATTGTTTCGTTAATTATAAAATGTTGTTAGTTTAATTTGTATGTTGTTTAATATTAATTTTCATAATATGAACAAGAATTTATAAAATACACAGAGACTAACTTACTTACAAAGTAAAAACTACTTTAAATCCAGACACGTAAGTTTTAATTTTGCTTAGAGGTTGGTAGAGTAAGGCAGTGCAGTTTTCGTACAATTTTAATAGTGTATAAATAACTATTTGCTGCCAGCCCCAGTCTAGTGTTCTGGAAGTATTATTATGATAATTTAAGCAAAACGATCTGGGCAGAAATGCGGTTACATAGAGTTGGTAGTCCGAATGGCTAATAAAACTTCTACACATCTAATCTTCTTTGTAAGCGATTAAAAGAAGGTTTCATGATGAGGCAGAAGTAAGCTTTGGAAAACAGATTATGTTTTTATACGCTGTAGTCCAGTTTTCAAAGAAAATGCATGTGCTACAATCAGTGGGCCAATCCTGAAAGAATCAAATAGCGATTTTAGCGATTTTAGCGATTTTCACGACATAAAAGCGAACAAAACATAAACTAATTGATGTCAAGGAAAATGCATTCCTTTTAACAGAATGCTGAAATCTGTCATCAGTGGCAGCTTAAAAATAACCATTCCGCCGGATCAACATACTGAATTCAGGCATTAAAAAGCCGATAGTCATGCACTATTAACATCACTTAAAAGGACTGCTATTTTAAAACTATTACATATTAAAAAGGAGATAAATAGTGCGATTAGTCTGCAGCAAGAACTTAAATCCGCCATCATAGTCTACTGATGGCAGATTTACGTCGTTTAAGACTTGACTTAGAACCAAGTAGTTCTTAAAACCAGATACTTAATTGTGTTTGTTTATGTTATTATGCTTTGTTATAAGTGCACGTGCGTGTTATGTAAAACTAGATGTATTCAAATATATATCTATCCGTCTACTCTGGAAAGAAACATCGAAACAAATACATAGGTCTCAAAGTTATGTCCATCTACCGTATAAGCCTTCCAATGAAAAATCAAGATGTAGTCATTACGATTATCAGTAACAATGCGAATTTGTGAAGTGTGTAAACTGCAAAATTTAATCCCATTATAATTTGTATAATGCAAATATCCAGTTACATATTTTTTATTTTGTTTTCTTATTGTATTTTATGTGTTCATAAGTTTAAAAAAATAAATAAAAAAATAGGCACATATACCAGTCCTTTTATGTTATTGTTCTGTCTTTTTTGTATGTACTGCTGTTGGTGTACCAAATAGTTAAACTGTGAAGCTATATAACTTGCTGTTGCATATTATCCTCTAGAAGTAATCCTGGTACAGACACATATAGTGGAAACAGGAATAATGTGAGTATGTAGTTCGAGCATAACTGTTTGACGCTTTTTAATTTAATCTTCAACAGTAGCAAAAATAGGACAAGCGTTTACTCAACGTTCGTTTTAAAACAACACCTAATCTTCTTTACATTCCCAGCTAAGAATGTTCTAGTTCTCGCTGCATGTTCTTATTTTGGATTCATTTGTCCTTTTTTCTTTTGTCAAACAAATGAAAGTGTAGGTATACTCTTGAGATTTGAAAGGCGATTATACATAATCGACCTCAGGATTACTTCATCACTTTAACGTCATAAAACAATAAGGTCTATTTTTGATCTTAATTACGACATACAATGCAATACGATAGGACAGAAGGAAGAGACATATTGTGGTAAACTAATTTCGGGGTTGACTATATGATCTAAACTCTTCTCATTCATGAAGACTACCGAGACAGACATGCACTGGTCTCATTGAACAAATACGTGAATTTAATGAGATTTATCAGGAACAAAGGAATTGATATACAATCTTCAGTACTATCTACAGGATGACAAAAGGTCAATTTATTTGATAAATTTGTCAGTGAGTAAATTAATAGTGTCGATGTATGAACATGAGCTAACTAATCTGTACTTTCTGCCTACCCTCATGGTAAAAAGCTTGCATTTACGTATATTCCCTTTCCTTTTTTAAATTTTCTTTGAAAAAATACATGTTCACAGCAATTTACTACTTGGCGTGCAAAGTCTAGCTGGCGTAAAACAAATTCTCACTTGAAACAAGTTACAAAATAAAAAGCAGACCAAACAAATTGTCATTACAGCAGTTTTAACTAAAAACCGGTCCAAAGTTATTAGTTTCTAGTCAAAGCTAATCAGTATTAGACGTAATAACTAGACTAGACAAGAATAATGTCTAGATTTATGCATAATTATGTCATTTCGCTCGTATTCCCACGGGCCTTGGGATGGGATGGCGTTATTATAGATATTTTTGTGTTATTTGCATGTGGTAGGCAGATGGCAAAATCCAGTTGTTTTATTATTTTCTATACGGCTTTTTATTTCTGGTGTGACTTCTTTTTATGTACCAAATTGTGACGATAACAGTTTTTTTTTTAATTCTGTAGTTCTGACGTTTGTTATGGACCCTATTCACAGTGTCCAGATAAACACTGGGCACTACCAGAAAAATGACAAAGCAGAATATTTTTTATGAAATGATGTATGTGTCATTAAACTAACTTAACTCAAACTTATCTGATGGAAAACTCGTAGGTTATAAATTTAGAACTGCCACTATATATATTTTATCAGTATTTTGTGTGTCTTTTAAATGCTTATACCACGTTCGCACGCACGTATAATATCATGATGGGATTATTTCACGCACTGAGTTTTACCAAGCATTAAGAAACCAGCAGAGTGCGGCGCGTCGAAAAACACACTGTCGGATTTTAAACTCTCGGCGCTAAGCAGTGCGTTGAAGATCCAGTGCGCGACAAAACCCCGCCGCCATATTTTTATATCACATTTTAGTTTCCGATGTATACAAAATCAAAATCAAATGGCATTAATTCACTATAGGCTGAGAATCAGCCATTTTTGAACATAAAAATTACGACAGTTCCCTAAAACGCCCGGCCTTCACCACTTCCTATATGCACTACGCTGGGAAGACGAACTGGCGCAAAAAACTCCTCAGCATACATAATCCGATTTTGTAAGTACTATATTATATGGTACTTAAACATAACTGACAAAATGTGGGTGTACTATTGGTATTGGTACACCTTTTTCTAACGCTTCGGGAAACACTTGCATTGTAATAAGTTATGTTATGATACATTGGGTGTTTCTTTACTCATTCCCCTAAATGCACGAATAATAAACACGTCTGATAAATGGGATTGAATTAGTTGTAACTCAAAACGTGCTCTTTCAATAGCTATAAATTCAAAACTTATAATTTTCTGTTCAATTAATGTTAAAGCGTTTATACGAGTATGTTACATGAAATTGAAAATATTAAAACTGATATTATTATGTTTATCAATTAGAGTTAGTTGTTGCATTGTAAAACTTAGTTTTATTGATGTTTTATGAAGTTCGTTCATAAGTTTTGGAAGTTGGAATGACTCGTATTATACTAACGCATGTGAATAGTAGTTTCTGTGGGAAAACTGGAGGCAATCAATAATTTTATCATAACTATCTATTAAGATTAATGGTAAAAGTGATTTAATTATTCCGTGATCTGTATTAAATCATAACAGTAATCCTGCAAGCAAACGAGAACATAATGTGATTGACATTTGAAAATATCTGTGTACTTTTACACAGATATTTTCAAATGTCAATCAGATATTTGAAAATGTCTGTATACTTTGAGCAGTAACATTCTATGAAAGCGATGATATTGCGCACACTCTGAACAAAACAGTTTCTTTCATAACTTAGTAAGGGTGCTGGTTGCAACACCGACCTGTTTTATTAAGTTTAGCATTAAGTCAAGTGAACCTACAGATGATAGTATTTAATGAGAACATTGTTATTTGATTAAATAAATTATTAATATACAAACAGGCAAATGAAACAACATAATATGTGTTTCATCAAGTTAGGTTTTGTAAGATTTTTCATCTTAGGAGATTGGACATTGTCCTTTGGTAAACTCGAATTGAATTATAGGAAGAATGGCAGTTCTGATGTCGCTTAACTTGTAAGTATATACATTACATATATAATATGATGTATACGTACTGAAAAAAAACTGTTTTTCTAGCAAGACCAAAATTCTCCATGACCAAACAGTTTCTACTGGCCAAACTGTTTCCCTTGTCTTTATTTGGTCCCACATAACCTGTTTGTCTTTTTCATCATCAAAGTCAAGCACACATCCCATTTAACCCGATCTAACACTGATAATTTAACTTGAATTATCTCTATACATTAGCATATCATTACACTACAGTCTTATTAGATATAAAACCATGGAATAGATAGCTGCAGAAGGCCAGCTTCACAAAACAAGCGCACTTACACATACACGCTTATGAGGAAATCAACTTATGACATTCTATAACAATATATTATGGCTACTGTCTTGGTATATCGTTTACACCTAAAACAAGATGTAAATACTATAAATTGTGTATAAAAGCTGTAATAAAATTGTCAAAAAACTACAAAAACATGAACAAAATGGATAACAATGCATTCTGTAATATCGTCAATCTATATAAATGAGACAATGTTGGGTTAGTTACACCGTTTACAGCTCAAAAACGGTTGGACCGATTTTATGATATTAAATTTGTTGGATTTGTCTTCGCCCCGAATTGCAAAATATCTATTATAACATAGGAAAAATTCACGAAAAAAATTATATAGAAGATAATATTCTGAGGCGGTACGAAATTCGCCGAATCAGATATAATTATGACACATGTTTAAGACAACTTGTATATGGGTACGTGAAGCCGGAGTTCTAACATAACATCACGCCTGTAATCCCAGAAGGGTTAGGCAGAGGTGTACCCATAGTACACCCACATTTCGCCATTTATGCTCAATTCCCATGAAACAGAGTTGCCATCCACCGGGCACAAATACAGACTCCGGGCTGCTTCTGAGAAATTCTAGATAGAAAAACCCAATAAAACTTTGCCCGACCTGGGAATCGAATACAGGACCCCATGGTCAGCGGTAGCTCTTGCGACCACTAGACCAACGAGGCAGGCTGGCCTTCTGTACTTAACGATTCTGTGATCAAAAGAAATATCAATCGTTTAAATAAAAAAATAATGTTCCAGATACCACTACCTAATTAGTAACCGAATCATCAGTATTTCTAAACTAAAGAAGGTTATTTGAACCACTATCGTGACCATTTAAATTTATTGCTGATAAGCAAATTGAAGAGGATGGTAGAGATAAAGATTTAAAACTAATTTCTTAATAATTCGATTGGTTTGAGTCTCACGGTTCCACGTGTTCCGTATAAAGTTTTTTTGAGTTTTACTGAGTTTTAAGTATGTTGATAAAGGGATTTTAATACAGGCTTGAAATCGAACACCATTTTTTAAACTTTTATTTCCATTTTTATAAGTTTTTAATTTTCTGTTAACCATTTCGAAATGTAATAATTAATTTCATATTAAATGTTATCTGATAATATTCGGATATAACTTCACTTGAGTCACTCTACGAAGGGAGGATCTCATTAGGTACTAAGACAACATGAAAATATTCTTGGTAACAGTTTTAACGGTGCAAAAGAATGTGAAAGTGATATCTTTTTGTTTCATATTATCAGAAGGAGGAACAATATTCACGTTAACATGATTATGTAGCTTACGTAGCAATAACACACGGACTTACCAGTACAAAAAATATCACAGCCAAAACTTTTTCACAATTTGTTCTAAATCACAAAACGTAACCCCGCCTCTGCAGACGTAAAACCGCGCTGTGACCTGGCAACCCGTGCCTCGCGACTGTCCCGACATTTGAGTATTCACCTCCCTCGGAACCCTCGGAAGCTCAGTCTGCTCGGAACTGAGTCATAGAGGGTGCCACAATCCAGTGATCTCCGGTCGAGTAATTAATTAATTGTTTCTGTTGTTCTTGTGTTATAAATAGGACTTAATGCAGACGGATGTATACGAGTATGAACAAAGTTTGGGTACGTGTTTCTACAGTTGGTTGTGATTACAGATTGGAATGGATGGGTAATGTTTCATTGTTAATGGGTAGATTTGAATAAGGTAACAAAGATTCGAGAGTTATTTTTGGAATTTTTAATATTATGATTTTTTTAAATTAACTCACAAATCACACAATAAAACAAAACTGGTCAATTGCGAGTTGGACTCGTCCACGAAGGGTTCCATGCCACAAGGCAAAAAACGCCGCAAAAAAAAGTATTCTTGTATGTTCACACACGCTTCTTCTTTACTTTTTAACTGTTTTTTTTTAAGCAGCAATGGAAATACACACTCGAAACTCTTATATATTCGTTATGGAACCCTATAAACTAAATAATCTGATGTCCCTAAAAAAAATACCGAAATCTGACTAAAATTAAAACTCACGAAAGTTCAAGCTTCCTGAAACCGAATACTTCAACGGACGTAAAATCAATTTCAATTAAAATAGTTTCACCCAAATGAACTTTCGACAACACATTAAACGCATTTTCAATATTTAAATCGGTCTTAGCGACTTTAAAACGCATATTAAGCAAAGTGAGGAGACAAATATATTATGACATCAACTACAAATGGTGTGAGCCAACTGAAAGCTTTAGTTAATTTTGAATTCAGATAATTCAATGGCTGCATTCAGTTGATTCATGAATGCTTAAATCTGATCATTGAAAACAAGAATGATTTTCAAAATGGAACCTTAACGGCTAAACAGATAGCACTGGGGAAGACGCCATTCCAGGTTCAAATTTAGAAATGGTTCTAAATTTAAAGTCTCAGTCGCTATTGGCTGTCCGGAAATGGACTGCATTCTGAGTGCTGATAGATACAAGTTTCGACATGATCCAGTTTTTTAGGGAGTGCTTGAGAAAAAATAGGATACTTTTGTAGCTTTTATTTGTTTGTTACTTTTCGAGATTTATTTGGAACGTGTGTTACGCTTCAATGAAAGAAAAAACGATCGAAATGTAACTATCGGTATAGAAAGAACTAAAAAAACTCATCATGTGTGTCTAATTCCTTTTCTTTACACAAAGAGAAGATTTTAAAAGTAACTAAACCTTAAATAAACGCTATTTATCAATAATAAAGTAGACCGTATTAAAATCAGAAAACCATGCAATTGGTTTTAACCGTTTTTATGCCGAATGACAAGCAAAACAGAAAAATAACAGCAATGAAATAAATGAATTTCTGCTATTCAAGTTTTTGTAAACGGTCATTTATTTATATAATAATACTTAAACAAAAGGAAATGATTTTTATTTGTGATACTAAAAGCAGAGATTTGAAAACCGAGATTAGACAGTATTCGTTCGTTTAAAATAAAATGAAATCGGACGCCAATCACAAAATAATATGTAGATGAGAAAAGGCATAGATAATTATGATTGACGATTCACAGAGTATTAAACGTGATCTTGAATAGTAGGTCTTTAAAAAAATAAAACTAAAGGTACAGGACTCGACAAAGAGCAAAATAACTATGAAACTTTAAGCAAGTTAATCAAACAAGTTGCATTAACAACTTACATAGCAAATGAATGCAATAATATTAAAAATAATCCTAAAAAATTATGATGCGACGTTGCCCTAAAATTTTCAGGCTTTTAATTAAAAGTACACAAGTGTGTGCGCATACACATACATACATAGAACGAACAATCAGACACGACAGGGGAGAGATCAGACGCAGAACCAACGGCTTATCGTGATTTCAGAGGCACAGGGTCATCACACCACCGACTTCCCAATAACTCTTTGCCAGACCTGTAGACCAACCAGTAGACCAACGAGGCAGTCCACACGTGGCAGGCCTTTAATGCTCCGAGTTCACATCGAACAAACATTTTCCATACACCATTAACACAAGTCATTACTGTCAGTACATCAAAATATTCATGAGAAAAGCCTATCATTAGACAAAACAAACTAAAACGCTAATTACATGTTGTTCAGCAGATTCCTATCCTGTTCCATATAGATCACTATTAGCATGACTTTTGGTGTTCTTGTTATGATTATCATGCAATTACTGTTTGTTACGTAAGTAGGGTTCCGAGTTTGGTGGTTATAAGCCTGCCAATTGAGCATAGAAAATATATTTATTACAGACAGTAGGACTGAATACACCGTTAGAACAATATCCTTTTTGTATGGTTAGTAAATCAGGCCCATTGCTTACCAAATTGAAGATGGTTACTGCTATATTAAACATCACATGAGGTATATCATATGGAGCCTAGGTATACGGGACCATTTTACTGATAAAATTACAAATAAAATTTAAATAAATCTAGCTTGCCTGTATGTTTTGGTTCTCCAAAACCGACTTAAAATAGTGATGAAAGACAAACGTTTAATCTTTTTGTCATTTTTTTTTTTTTTATAAATGGCATCTCGCAGGTCAACCTATGAGGTTGTCGTCTGCTTAGACGGACTTGCCTGTGGATTCCCTAATAAATTAAGGCCTCCAGCCAGGACTTAAACTTAAATACTAACTAAAAACTAAGCGACTACACGCTAAGGGCACCCCCTGTGGGGTACGAACCTCGGCTTAGGGCGTCGCTGGAAGAGGGCAGCAAATGACTAGCTGGATCAGGAATGATATTATTTAGGGACGAATTTAAAGCTACAGGCTCAGCGGCGCGGGCTGGCTCGAGCAAGGGTCGGGAGGGGCGTAGATTTGGGCGTCGCGGCGGGCCTCGGCGGCGAGGACGGTAGGACGGCGATCGGGTTTTGGGCTTATGAAGCGTGCTGGTTGCCTTACTACTCTCCTGGAGGAGGGTAGTGGCGTCGTCGGGGGCGATTAAGGTATGCCTTGGTCGGCGAATACTACTAATACGGGAAGGAGTGTAGCGGGCGGCCGCTGAGATCAAGGGGTTGGGGTGTTTTATGCCACAGTCAAAGAAACGCTTCGATAAGCGTTTCATGAACTGGTTTATGGTAGGCATTTTAAGATCGATGTGGAGATTTATATTACGGACATAGAAGGGGGCACCCGTGACCTTTCTGAGGAAACGGTTCTGGAGGGTCTGCATCTTATGGAGATGACGTGGGTGAGCGTGCGCGAATACAACGCAGGCATAGGTCATGATGGGACGGATGACTGCGGTGTAGATGCGCAGCTTGCATTTAAGTGACAGTTTGCAACGGGCTGTCCGAATAAAGTGGAGTCTACCAAGAGCGAAAGCGGCGCGCGCGCGAACAGCCTTAATGTGCTCTTTGAACGTTAAGTTTTGATCAAGGATCACGCCTAGGTATTTGGCTTGCTTCTCCCAAGGGATTGGCTTGCCGTACATAGTGATCGGGCTGGGAAGGGGGGGTGGGACTCGACGACGTCTCGAGAAGAGAACCGCCTGACTCTTATCGGGGTTGACCTCGATTCTCCATTTCCGGAACCAAGCGCCTAAGACGTTTGCGGAGGTTTGGAGAGTACGAGCTATAGCATTGGGACAATGACCGGTATAGTAAACGGCAGTGTCGTCGGCGAAGAGAGCCAACTGAGCCTTTTTACTCTGTGGGATATCGCTGGTGAACAGCGTGAAAACTAGAGGAGATATGACGGAACCCTGAGGGACACCGGCGCGAATAGGATGAGGGGACGAGACTGCACCCTCGATGCGATAGCGGAAGGTGCGATTCGACAAAAAGTCTCGTAAGATGAGTACGAGACGATCTGGCACTCCTAGTTGGTAAAGCTTGTATAACAAGCCGTTGTGCCAGACTTTGTCGAAGGCTTTCGCTATGTCGAAGAATAGCACACCCGTCGTCGCGTTACGCTGAATACCGGCGCACAAGTGCTCTACGATACGGTGGACCTGGTGGATACTCGAGTGTTGTGGACGGAAACCAAACTGCTCGTTGGGAATGAGGCTCTTTGCTTCGGCGTAGTCTTTGAGACGCTTATAAATAAGCCTCTCGTAGATTTTGCCGAGAACGTTGAGTAAGCTAATGGGACGGTAGCTGGAGGGCTCAGACTTTGGCTTGCCTGGCTTTGGGATACCGATGACTGTTGCTTCTTTCCACGCTTGTGGGAAGATGTTGTTGCTCATGGCGCCATTGAAGATGGCGGTCATAAGCATTATTAGCGGGGCAGGAAGGAGTTTGTATACCTTATTGGTAATACCATCCGAACCGGGGGCCTTACGAGCGTGGAGCCCTTTAATGATGTCGTGCACTTCGTCTGGAGTGACGGGAGGCAGAGGATCATCAGGGTCTTCGACGGGAGGGAGGGAGGCTCTTCGTTCGACTTCAGCGTCGACCTTGTTCAGGTGAGCTTGGTCTACTGGTTGGGAGCTGGGAGAACATTGGGACTCTAGGCTGTCGGCAAGACATTCAGCCTTATCGGGACTGTCGAAAGCGACACTACGGGCGGATGAGAAATCTTTTTGTCAGTTGAAAGCTCAGTTTTAATACAACAATATCAAACTTACTCCTTCTATACTACACTACTTCTATATTTAATCATTTAATTTGTTGTGTATGCGTTTTTTTTTCTCTCCTACTCTTACGCTGTCTACATCTCTTTTTTCTTCCGTCCTATCGCAGGAATGCTGGGCGAGAGTTTTTCAGTAATAAGTAACACATTTAAACCCATTTTTTCTGTTCTTTTCACTTTGTTAATGCATGTGTGTACAGAAATGATAAAATAAAATAAAGAAACATGATATTGCTTTCAAAATTAAGTATATAAACATATAACGTCAATAGTAAAATCTAACACAAGATATTACGTGTGATTTTAAAAACATGTTTTAGCACATTGAGCATTCGTTTGTCACTTTTTAGGGTTCCGTAGTCTACAAGATACCGGACAGTTTGTAAAAACGGTCCGTTCGTCTCTCCGCAGCTTAGCTCAGAGACTCTTACTACTAGATAGATATTAGTCACGCCGACACCGAGTTAAATGGTTGTTTTTGGATACTTATGTGAAAAAATCCAAGGCAGTAATATACATATACACCGAAATTAAAAGGAAAACTATCACAGCTAAGTAGGCTTTACAAGTTATCGAGTAACAGTCGACCAGCTTACATTTGAAGTTGGAATATTTGGAAGAACATGTTTTTCAATAACAACATTAATTTTGTTCTTGGGATAAATTCATCTAACTACGGAACTCTTCGTCGTGCGTGGTCCGACACGCACTTGTTTTTAAAGAATTAACATGTGCGTTTGACATTATAATAAAAGTAAAAAGAATTTGCTAATTATATCTTCTCAGAATCATATCGGCTTCATATGTTTGTGACTCATTGATTACTCCGAAAGAGTAGCGTGTTAGCATGTTATAACATTTATAATTAAAATCATTAGCTATGTGAACAATAAAATCGGTTCAACCTCCACAAGTTACTGGTCCCCTCCCGACCCTTGCTCGAGCCAGCCCGCGCCGCTGAGCCTGTAGCTTTAAATTCGTCCCTAAATCAATCAAATCCTGATCCAGCTAGCCCCTTGCTGCCCTCTTCCAGCGACGCCCTAAGCCGAGGTTCGTACCCCACAGGGGGTGCCCTTAGCGTGTAGTCGCTAAGTTTTTAGTTAGTATTTAAGTTTAAGTCCTGGCTGGAGGCCTTAATTTATTAGGGCAACCACAGGCAAGTCTGTTTAAGCAGACGACAACCACCATATGTTGACCTGCGAGTAGCCATTCCAAAAAAAAAAAAATGCAAGTTACTGAGTAACACGATGTCCGTTGGTAAGTCCGGTTGTCAGACATTTGGCCTCCTGACTACAGGGAACGACTAAATTCCTACATCAATTAAAATACAATTCAAAATATTTAAATGATTCAGAAAACTACTATTGGCTGCTTTGTATGTGTGTATTTTTTTTGAAAGTGCGTTTTGTTTTTGCAGAATTATTTTATTTTATTTTTTGCAGCAGTGTTCAATCATCAGACACAATATGTAGTAGCCATCTTGATTAATAGGAGTGAAGTATGTTCCTTTAAAACGCTGAAGAAAAATCGAAGAAATTCGAAGCCCACGTGGGAACAAGAGACCTGAGAACCAGGGGTGGGTTCATTACAGGCTGTTTATGCTTAGGTTGCGATGAATGTTCCTACTTCTGCCAACTATTGCGCATCAGCTGTAACTAGCTTAAGGTCCTTTATAATGCTCTATCCTTTTCTATCGCTCAGGATGGTAATTTCCTAGAGAGATAGAAAAGGACAGAGCATGAAAAAAGGCGATTATGTGCTGAAAGGCGTGTCCTTATTCATATGAGTAACTTACACTTTGTAATAATAATGCCTGAAGTGGCGTCAAAATGTATTTTTTATCAATAATTGCATCTCATTTTACATTTTTACCGCGTCAAGGGAGCATGCATAATTTTGGAAAATTATACATAAAATGCATTTCATTTTACTCATTCACGAAAACGAGAAACCCGTTTCAGATGGTTCATTCACATGAACGAACGATAATTTCAATGACCGAGATTTTTTTTTTAAATATAAAATAAGTATGGCTCATTATATCAATTATTTTCGACGATTTGATTCCAATTATTTGTTTTCTGAGCCATATGGAAGCGAGTTTTGAGCTATTAAAACTAAAAACTATTGTTAAAACAATCATCTTATTACCGTATCCATGTTTTGAAGGGTTAAACGTGATGCTGCTGTGACACACTGTTACAAAGTTTGGTGAGTAACGAACTACGTTTTTGGCTGATACATGTGAAAATGGGTGAACTAATTAAAATTGCATACAAATGACAAACTAACAGGATAAGGGTATGCAGCAAACATACAACATACAAGAAAAAATCTTGTTGCACACATATCTCATTTGTTTGTTTAGAAAATTTAATGGAGGGGCGCATAATTATAAATTAGATGACCTTTAATAAAAACAAGTGTCTCAAGTAATATACAAAGTAATACTTCGCTGAATCTGAAAAGGTATGTTAAAATGCCAATTTCCTAAGTCATGAAAAACTGTGTGAAAATGCTAGATGCATACACACCTGATCGGTGTTAATAAACAAGCAAACATCGCCATAAAACATTATTTTAATTGTTTCAACACCAAGGGCAAAGTGATTTGAAAACAATAAAATAGTGAACCAAATAACAATTACCTTGGTTTCATAAAAAATTGTCGCTTTAAAATTGCCTGAAACGTTCAAAAAACTTTAAAAAATTCTCCAACAAGCTCCTCAAACTACTTAACCATATGTCTCGACTTTTTTTACCGTTTCAATCCTTCTGAGAACGGATGTCCAGAGCATCCGTTTAATCGTACAATCCGAAAACAACTGCCTACCATCGGAGATTAACCTCAAACCAATGTAGATTTTAAATTAAGAAACATAAAGGTGAGAATCGAGTGTACAATTTCCGTGATGATATCTGTACCTCAGCGGTGAACTGTGCATAAAGTGGGCAACTTAACGATGTGGCTGGCCGGAGAGAAAAAAAAATGAAACAGATACGTATTCGATTTTATTGCTCACTCGTTCCCTTTTTTTAAAAAAAGGGTGCTGATTCTGTGTGCGTGTAAAATGTTATTTTTTGTTCATCCGGTGGGTTGATATTTAATGGGTAAGAATATCATAATCGGTTTAAAGGTCTGACGATATGGCACTGAGATTAACAATAAAATTGATGTTACACTTGATAAATTCAGAAGTCTTTAAGACAATAAACTGGCATAATTAAACCCTGTAGATAGTGACACAGTATCGTAACTCAATTATGGAATGTATGATTTCAATCAAGTAGAAGACCTCTCTAATAAAAGGCTCTAGAGGGGACGTCGGCGACTCTATCACCTTAATCATTTCTGCGTTAAGCAACATTTCTTTGTTTTTAATTATACAACCTGTTTTTTTAATATCCCGTAACTCTAGGGTATGATTGAGACCATTTCAAAGAACTGGCATATGAATTATGTTCCAATCATCTTATTTCGTTTTTAATTTTCATCCAAAATAATTCGACATGATTATTAATGTAAAACAAACACCCTTACGTTAAATACTCGTATGACAACATCGCATTTTCTTAGCTTTAAATATGAATAGCATAATCAGCCTATTATGTTCCCACTGCTGGGATACAGGCGTCCTCTCTGTGAAACGGAGTGGGCCGTAATCCACCACGCGGGCCTAGTGCGGGTTGGTAGATGTCACATGTCTTCGAATTTTTGGTTCTATCGTGAGGAGGACGGTTCCTCACGATGTTTTCCTTCACCGTATTGAGAGCAGTGGTGATGAAATAATTTACACAAAGTAAAGCGCCTGTCTGGTTTCGACCTACGACCGACAACTCGTAAGTCGCAGCCGTTAGCACTAGGGCACCACTGCTCCCAGTTTTTTAATGTCTGCTCTCTTAAATATGAATGATTGGTTTGAATAAAAAAGAATTATCAATGGAACTTAAGATACCTACACACATATTATGATTGGTGAAATCTCCGAAACTTTTTTTTTTTTTAATGGCATCTCGCAGGTCAACCTATGAGGTTGTCGTCTGCTTAAACGGACTTGCCTGTGGTTGCCCTAATAAATTAAGGCCTCCAGCCAGGACTTAAACTTAAATACTAACTAAAACTAAGCGACAACGCTAAGGGCACCCCCTGTGGGGTACGGACCTCGGCTTAGGGCGTCGCTGGAAGAGGGCAGCAAGGGACTAGCTGGATAAGGATTTCTTTGATTTAGGGACGAATTTAAAGCTACAGGCTCAGCGGCGCGGGCTGGCTCGAGCAAGGGTCGGGAGGGGTCTCCGAAACTATATTTTTTTTGACATATATAACCCCAGAGTTATGGGATATAAAAAAACTGGTTGTATAGTAGGTATGGGTGATGGTGTAACTAGCACTTGAGATTTAAGTTTGCCTCTAACATAGAACTACATCGGTTAAACAGTTAAAGCTCCAGTTTTTTGGAAAGCAGATGATCATTCGGATTTATTTAAAGTGAAGCCCGCCAAATTAAAATTTTCTTTTGTTTTTTGCAAGTTGATCGAAATGCGATTTGCGAACGCAGAAATGATACAGTATAATATTTCCACTGCTGGGACACAGGCCTGTCAAGGCCGCTAGCTATATTCCCTCCTCAATTAGTCATGTCCGCCGTCCCAAGCATGTCCTCACCGATCCCAATGACCACATAACTCTCATTCAGGAGAGCAGTAGGGCCACAAGTACAGTGCACAAACACAGACCGACATTCCGACCTTGCCGCCGAGGTTCCTCGCGAAGATCCTGACGTAACTGTCCCCCCCCGACCCTTGCTCGACGAAGTGCCAGCCCGCGCCGTAGCTGAGCCCGTAGCTTTAAATTCCCCAGATAATAATAATATAATCCAGATCCAGCCTGTCCCATCTTGCTGTCCTCCCGTCAGCGACGAGCAACCTAAGCCGAGGTCCGTACCCCACAGGGGGTGCCCTTAGCGAGCGTTCGCTTAGTAATGTAAGTAGTTTTACGCCCCTGGCTGGAGGCTTTGAGTCCGCTTAAGGCAGCCACAGGATAGTCCGGTTAAGTAGTCACGACCTCTCAAGGTCAACTACGAGATGCCATACACAAAAAAAAAAACGAAAACCATCAACCATCAATATATCAACCGTCATAGATCCACCTAAGTTTTTTTTTTTTAATTCTTAGGTTGAAATAATGATTGCCGTAAGAAGTGTATTTTTAGGTAACAATAGCCTATTGCGACAACAAATAAGGTTCAAAACAGCGATGCGTTTGATGTTAGTTGATTCGAATGAACACAAAAGTATGAGTAATATTGCAGTTTTAGTAAAAAGAAAAATAAATGCAAAGCTCAGTGGAATGATTTACAGGTATTTCTTTACTTGCTTAAATTCCCTTTATTCACATTACATCAAATTTATATGCTTGTTAACGCTTGGAATAGAATTAACGACGAATAAAATTGATACGATTTTAAAATTTAAAAAATTTGAGCTCTGTATTACGATGTTTTTATTATGGTACTTAGTTACTATTTTTTTTTTTTATGAAATATGTTTAATTTTAATGAATTACTTTTTTCTGGCTATATGTACAAATATGCCTGCTGTGCGACAAAAAACTGAGCGTTGCACGGTGTCCTACTATTGGAACTTTGAGCAGCGCCTTTTCGTAAGAATGTAATCAACGGTTTCTTTGTGCAATAGGTATAACACAGATAAGTAATTGGTCACAATTTATACTATTTCATTTGCAATCAATTGAGTTACTTATTTTGCATAACTCTTAATATACAACGATGCTATTATCTGCACTCTTTAATCCCCGGACACCTATGTCTGTTAATGAGGCGAGAACAGAATAATTGTAATCAATAAAATGTTGGATTTTTGGAATTTTTGGCAATATATACGAGATGATGTGGTCCGTTTGTTTATCAGCTAGTAATAGCTAGTGTTTGTGTTGCTCCTTTAATTTTACTATTCGTTATTTGTGACTATATTTTGGATCTTAGTGCTGTTGTGAACAGTTTCTTGAATACTTAGATATTATCATTACTTCAGTTTTGTGCTTCAAAATCAAAATTAAAACTAGGCTGAGAATCAGCACATTTCGAACAAGATTACTTAATACAGTCCCCCGAAAACGCTTGCTCTTCACCACTTCTTCTTCGCTGGGAAAAAGAGGTGACGCAACAAACTCCCCAGCAGCACAGCTGTCTGTTCGGTTAGAAAAACTTGATTCTATACAATAATATTGCTGCTTCTCCTGAGAACCAAATAATTTCCGTTTTATTATTTCCGTTCCTATGCTTCTAACTTTTCCCAATCGATTTAAGGCAGTATCTAGCTAATGTCTATTCGAAGACATGGTTAATTAGAATAAACACTATCTTTTAAGGTAGGTAGGGGGGTGGGGGGTAGGTTGAGACCATCTGATCCATCCCAGATTACACCAGAATAATCTTCCTTCATCATAGTTTGAATGTATAAACATGCACTCTAAAATACAAAACGAGACTTGTGTACACGCTGTCTTTATGTATGAAGACTAAACTATCTCCTAGAACACAAAACCGTATCCAGACTAAAGAAAAACACATGTCTGACTCATACCTCACGTGTAATTAGTACAGCATCGCTAATGAGGTGGCACCTGTTGCTGACACTGTCATAAGATACAAAAGGTAGACTTCATACGTCGGCGCTACCAACCAAAAATAAAGGTACAGAAGGTATACTTCATACAACGAACGCAAACAGGCGCTACGTGCGCCAGCTTCCACTCATAAAGGCACGTATGGGCGGTAATCTCAACCTATCATAAGGGTGGGTTTAGATTTAACCAAATGGTTTACAATAAAAAAATTAAAAAAAAAAAAGAACGAGATCTGTCTTTTCTTGATATTCATGACATTTTAGTAAGCATAGACCAACGAAAGAATGCACTGTCCCTGTTCACACATTAAGAATTTGGATGACTGACTGCCTCGTTGGTTTCATAAGGCTCATTTTACCACAGTCAGATCACTTTTATCCCTGAAATAAATTGACGTCTGACAGTTCTAGTATGGAAAAAACTGACAAAAATTATTCTCAGGATAAGACGTATTCTAGGTATAGAAGTTTTGGGAAATTCGCTCTTAGTAGCAGCTCAGAGTTTGGATTTGTGCTCGGCTGATAATGTCAATAGCATAGCATTATGAGCCTATAATGTTCCCACTGCTGGGACACAGGTCTCCTCTCTTAGAAAGGGAGGCTATAATCTACCACTTGACGGCCCCAGTGCGGTAGATGTCACATGTCTTCGGTTTTAGGACATGCCGGTTTCCTCACGATTTGTTTTTCTTCGCCATTTTAATGGCAATAGGCTCGCATATACTCGTATACCTACATGGGAATTACATATAACTGGTAAAAATATGTAAAATATAAATAGGTACACTTCTGCCTAACCTTTTAGGGATTACAGGCGTTATGTTATATGTATGAATGTAATTTAGAAAAGTGGAGAAAAAATGTGTACTAACTCGTCTGGTCTAAACAAACCTTTAAACAAATGCCAGTCGCGAGTGTTCGTGAAATTTCGCTCATTGTATGGAGCTGACCTTCTGTACCTATTTATTTTGTGACGCTACAACTAAATAAATCTTGGTTAGAAGGCATATACCTAAGTGAGCGAGAGGCGGGTGCGAATGTGAATTTATGAGTGTTGGTAGTCCTGTTTATGTTTGAAGCACATTAAGTAAGGCTAGTTTTGTACATAGTAAAGTTTTGCTTTAACTTTTACCGAAAAGGCAAAAAACTGATTTTGGGCCGGCGCACACTTGGCGAGGCGCAGCACAGCGCGGTTGTCAATGCCAGACAAAACTCAACATTGTGAGCCTTAAATTAAAGTCGAGAATAAATCATATAAGTTTATTTGTTCTCAATTTCATTTCAACTTCAGCAAGTTCGATTGTTTGGCTATGAGAACCGGCTTGCCAAGTGCCTTTTGACGCGACCATCTAAAATCATTGTCAAAATTCACAAATACTGGTACCCGGTTTTCGTTGGTAAGGGAGGAAGGTGATTCCCTCAACATAGCGCGTGAAATGCCAAATTTTTAAAAGACATTTTTTACAGTAAGAAGACTTTTACAAATTTTGAATTATTTAGAAACCTGTTGGCCAATTCTTGAACTTATGAAACGTATCAAGTGGCAATCTCATCTCAGCGACAATAAATGTCAAAACCTTGTCAAAAATGTAAATTAAATTGATTGTACATTTGACAGATTGAGACTGAGATTAGAATGCTCTTGCTTTTTCCGACTGCAGTAGTAGGTAAGTATCTACTTGTAAAAATCAAAGGGTAATGCTGACTCATTCAATTCCCAGACTAATTAAACCCTTTACTCCCAGTCAACCTGACCTAGACATTGAAATACGACACAAAAACGACCAATGCGAAGTAAAATCAATTAAACAGAAAACTCCAAAAAATAACCCTTCTCTCTTCACGGCCCCTTTCTTTTCGACTAAACAATCGATTTAGTCGATTAGTTCCACTCGATTCGACTATGCAATGTTTACTTTAGTACTGAGCATCGAATGTGTTAAGAGGACGCAAGGGAAAATCTCATTATGTAAGGTCAATTTCGTTGTTCAACCCGGTTTTGAGTTTGTGTTGTAATGAAAGATTAGCTTTGGCCGGATTTTTTCTGTTTAAAAGCAAGGAATGAAGGATTTCACTTTGGATAGACTTTGGGAATAGCAACTTAATGATATTGACTATCTTTTTATAGCTAAAGGCAAATGTTTAGCTGAAGTTTTAAATTAAATTGAAGCTATTCGAATAATTAAACGACGTCTGAATCGGTCCGGACCAGTCCGTTAGTTTTGCAGTGAAAACACACTTAAGAGAAATAAATACGTAATTGTTTTTGAATTTGTTTACCTATTACGACGCACTTCAGCAAAAGAATTAAAAAAAAAAAAAAAAGTGCGCAGTCACACCTCGATTAACAACTTACACTGACTGAATAATCTTATAACGACACCGTGTCAACACAATAAAACAAGTTTTTGAAGAGACAACAGAGTTTACAATGGACACGAAAATTTACTTTGTGGATTGTAATATTTTAATTATTGTGAGTGTGAAGACAATGTGGATATAGGCGGCAAACCCAAATGTGTTTTTTTTTGTATTGTTTGTCTGAAATCGTTGAGCTCCATAAGAGCTGTGTTGACCTGCATGAATACTTACAAATGCGTGCACTGACTGGACAGGTCCACTCAGTCGTGTGTGGTTCTTTCATCAAAATACCATTTCACCAATCTATTTTGTCTTCACATGATCTGACCAAGATTATGTCTGAACTTATTAAGAGACTGTGACTTTGTTTCGGCCTTTCTTCTTAGAGTAGTCAGATAGGAAATGCCGACCTTATATAGTTAAAATAAAATTGATTGACGTGTAAAAGTGTTTGTACAAAACCACTTACAGAAATAAACTCATTTATTATTATAAAAAAACCTGAAAAATTACTCATACGCAATATCAGGCCTGCAATCCCTAAAGCTTTAGGCCTAGTACCTATAGAACACCCAGATTTTCTCAGTTATATTCAAGCCTCATTGAATTAGCCATCAACCGGGCACAAATCCAAACTCCGTAATGCTGCTGAGAACTTCCAACAAAATTCCAACACTTTGCCGAACCCGAAAGGACCTCATGAGCTCAGCAGTATTGCTTGCGACCACTAGACCAACGAGGCAGTTTTACTCATTTTCTGTTAAAACAAAAGAAACGAGATAGTAAGTAAACGTATAGCATATCACAAGCTGGAAGTCAAATATTAGGGGTTGGTCTCTTCAACTTTGTTCAAAGGTTGTTTCCCCTGTTGTGTTTTATTCAAAACTCGCTTGTTATGAATATTTTTACTTAACTTGACTTAAAAATTCAAGTTTGCTAATTTTTACTTGAGGAAGAATGATGCTTTAAAAATTGTTAAAAGTTTATGGAAGATGAAAAAGGTAGAGTTATGTTATTATGTGCCTTGTTCTTCAAAACACAAAATTAACGTACAGGTACGTCAGTGGTAACACAAATAGTAGGCTTAAGCTGCAGCACCCTTATTCCGTAACACTCTATCAATCTCAACCTGAATCATTTTAAAGGAAGCAAATCCATTGCTTCCTAAGTTCAAACATTTGTCTGCTCAACAACGTTAATAATGAAATTAATGTTGTTGAAATGTCAAAATGACAGCCCTTCCCACAAAAAAAAAACAAGAACATACATTATCAAATAAAATTTTGTGACATAAGTACATGTGTGTGTCTGTGTGTAATACTAGTGTCCGTTTTAATAAATAAAGAGAATAATAATAAAAAAATAACAAGCTCTAAAAAATCAAATAAAATTTTCTGACATAAGTACATGTGTGTGTCTGTGTGTAACACTACACTGTATATCAGACCTGAAAAGCAGTGGTGTCCCAGTGGTAACGGCCGCGACTTACGATCTGTAGGTCGTAGGTTCTAACCCAGACAGGCTCTGTACTTTGTGTAAATTATTTCATCACCACTGCTCTCAAAACGGTGCAGGAAAACATCGTGAGGAAACCGCCAAGTCTTAGAACCAAACATTCGTAGACATATGACATCTACCAACCCGCACTGGGCCCGCGTGGTGGATTACGGCCCACTCCCTCTCATAGAGAGGAGGCCTGTGTCCCAGCAGTGGGAACATAATACGCTGATCATATATATATGCATGTTATGTATATCAGACCTACTGGGCATATCTTAAATAAACAGTCATACTTGACATTAACTTTGAGTACTACAAAGCCATTGCGAAGTAATTGCATGGAAAAAGTCTCCATGAGTGACGATAAAAGCACCAGGAAGTGGTGAAGGGTGGGCGTTTTGGGGGACTGCCATACGTAATTTTGACGTTCATAAAGTGCTGATTCTCAGCCTAGTTTGAATAAGTTACTTTTGATTTTGATACCTAGGTAACATATAGCATAGAATCACGCCTTATTTCCCAGTAGGGTTAGGTTAGGTTAGGTTAGGTAGGTAGGCAAAACGTGGACACCCACGTTTTGCCAGTTCTGTTTAAGTCCCATGTAATAGGGTGTGAGCCTATTCCCTATAGGAACAAATTCTAGACTCCGGGCTGCTACTGTAATGCTCTCCCGAGTAGCGCTTGCGCAGAAAAGACCAAGGAGACAGAAGGAGGATGTTATGGGAGGACGTGAATCTTGTTTAGTAGGTCGCACGTCAATGGGTAGCACTTAGACCTTTAGTTGGTCTAGCGTAGTAAGGAGTTTCAATAGAATAAAAGGCCAGCTTATACTGGTTTTTACTGGTACGTGTAGCACACCCTGGTTATTCAGCCTTGCTGCTAACTTTCCTGACTTTCTAATCAATCTTTATAGACACGAGAAATTAACAATATTGTACAGATGAACAGTACGCATAACTCCAAACGATTATTACGTTATTTAAAAGCCCATTTGAATAAATCATAAAAAACCATGAAGGAACAGGTTTGACAGAACAAATCGAAAGTAAATAATACATCAACTCTACGCGTAGTAAGTTGATGACTGCAATAAATCTATATAGAATTTTAATTAACAGAAGTAGTTGTTTATCATTTCATATCGTAAGTTATAGCTGATGTCTACTGGCAGAAATGGGTCAGTTTTTCTCGTGCATCAAAACAGATTGCTCCAGCCGAGGTAAAAATATTAGACAATTATCAGCTAGGCGGCTTGTCTAAGCCCTCTGGACGATGGATAGTCAGCCGACTGTGCATTGTCTAAAGGGCTTAGACAAGTGACAATCGCTTTCAAAACGTTTCTTATAAAGCAAGCGTAGCATGACCACGATAGAAACGGGTTTTGCCGACGAAACTCAAAGCATTTACTTCAATTAAACCCTTTTGAATTGTCAAGGAGTTGCCCATTTCAAAGCGTAGTAGGTATACCTATGGAGAAAAACGGGCAAGAAACTCCATGGACACTCTTTTAAATAATATTAATGTTGATCTTATTATTGTGAGAACGATGTAAATAAGACGTACACGTTAAAAGCGTGCAGAGCTCATCAAAAAAAAAAAATATATCCATGGCAGCTAAGAGATGACCAGTCCTAACTGACGGCGCCCGTTCACGAACATGACTCATGGATCAGCACGGCAGCAGCCCGGAGTCTAGGTTTGTGCCCGGTTGATGGCAATAGGCTCGCCCTGTAACATGGGACTTAAACAATACTGGCGGAATTTGGGTATTCCATAGGGATACACATCTGACTAACCTTTCGGGGAATTAGAACGTGATGTTAAAAATTAGGAAAAAAAGGGCCAGATTATGAGGAACCACGTCGATTAGAAGTTAACTCATTCATCGTTATGATAAATAATGAATGATTTTATTTCTGTAAGTAGGTTTGTACAAACACTTTTACACGGCTATCGTATTTTTTAAACAAGATGAGATCGGCGATTCCTATCTGACTACTCTCAGAAGAAAGGCCGAAACAAACTCAGAGGTCAGTCTCTTTTAAAGTCCAGACTAATCTTGGTCAGATCATGTGAAGACCATGTATATTGGGGTCTGAATGGTTTTTTGAGGAAACAACCACACAGATTGAGTGGGCCTGTCCAGTGAGTGCACGCATTTGTCAGTAATCATGCAGCTCAACACAGAACTTAAGGAGCTCAACGATTCGACGAACATTACCAAAAAAAGGACATTTGGGTAGGCCGCATAAATTACTCAAACAGCCAGAACCAAAAAAAAAAAAAGAATTGGGTTGGGTCATACTTCCCATGCGTTTCAATTTAAACCAACCTATCGCCACAAAAGCTACATACCACATATTTTCAATAACACTATTTGGGTGTAATTGAAAATATGTGGTATGTAACTTCATCCACATTAAAAAACTTCATAGGTACATCTATCACTAAGTTGTTCATTTCATTAGCATATTGATTGGAACATCCACAGTGGCGGGTATCCGTCATAACATAGTATCACGTCAATCATAACTTGATGAGAACTTATGACATATCATTACTTTAACTGCCACCTAAGCAATGTGTTCATTGCAAGTGTTTGTCCGTTTTTTTTATTTATGTTTTTATTGCCAAATGGGCCTGCTCTTGACCTTGATAAAGCCAGATGGCAAGCGATGGATGAGGTCATTAAAGGAACGAGCGTGGCCAGAAGATGCCTGTTCACTCTTGCTTTGAAGGGAAACGGTTTAAATGTGGAAGGGTACACATACGCTAGCAGAGAGTTCCACAATTTGTTTGTGCACATAATATATGTGGAGGAGACGCGCTGAGTATGACCAGTCGGGATATCAACCAAGTGCGGATGGTACCCTTTTTTTTTTAATGACTAAAACCCATTGATCCTTCAGTTGCCTGTGCCAGGGCCACGGTTATTCTTTAGAATTTCCCGCGACCCGAGGAGTCGACCCTATCGGACCCCGTCATTTTGTGCTGACATCTCTTTGAGGCGCGCGTGGAACACGACGCACCGTCGACCTGGGCCTGGTCATAACCGGACGGCGAGCTATCCATTGCTCGCCGGTGGCCGGGAATCTGCAAGCGACTCCCGACCCCCAGGACGTCTCCTGGCGGATGGTACCCTGCAGTACGTCTGGTATTCCGGTAGCAAAAGGGCGATGGTGGAATCAGGTCGTGGAGCTCCTGCGCACACTCTCCGAACTACAGTCTGTAGAAGACCGATAGTCTTACCAAGAGGTATTGTTTTACCCAGTAACTGGGTTTTGGGGGTCACATAGGCAGTTGCTCCATGTTATCCTGGTATTTAGCTGCGTCTGGTGAGGCAGGAAGTCGGTCCTGACAAAGTTGGGAAAACGCTAGGTGGGTCATGCAAGGTGGCTAACGTAACCCTTGGAAAATCCTAATGGATGTCCTGGGGTGGAAGGGTCCGTCAGACTCTGAATGACCAAAACTCATCCCGGTGTTCCCTTCCCACGTTGCACCGGGTATTATGGGAACTTGATGGCTAACCTAACTGAACCTTTTGTGTATGTGTGAAAATCATCACGAAAAGCTGGTACATAGATTTTCGGCAACTTTTGTTAAAATCTCGATGTTTTCAAAAAAAAAAATTGAAAGAGACTTCGTGAATTCTGGTAGATCTGTGCTCTTTGGCTTAAAACATCCTGTGGGAGAGAAATCTTTTCACGTCAAATCATCGCGGGCGAGGCAAGACCTGCTCATTTTTGATCCGTCAATGCAAAAGGCAAGTTATACAAATGGCATTTCAAATTGGTAGTAATAGTCTGGAGAATGTCATAGCACAGAAGCATCAGAGGTGTAAACCTTTCTAGCATAGTGAAAACCCAGCAAGTCGACGACGACGTATTTCACAGACTGGCAAAATGAAACGATTTCAATAGGTAAGTCTGTAATTTAATATTCTCACACATGCCATTATTTTATTTGCAAAAACATTTTATTTCGCAGCCACTCGGCATACAATCTGATATGCTTACTCTGGTATCCCCTTTCACACGCTTGTTAGTCAGAAAAATAATACTTATGTAGATTCATTTAGTAGCAAACCAAGACTCATTTTTCAAGATATTATAAACAAATTAACGTGATGATAACCCACAACATCTTGATCAAAAAATATCAGGTTACAATCATGATATTCTTGTCAATTAGGTATCACGTAATTACTCCATGACGTCACAGAAAATCCAATATGGCGGATGCTAGATGTGAAACTACAAACTTTTCAAAATCAAAATCATTTATTTGCTAAAAATGTGGTAGGTACAAAAGATGTAACATACAATTTCAATAAAAGACAAAGACAAATTAAGAAAAAATATTGGCAGAAATGAATTTCTAGTTTTTAGCGATATGGAGTCTACAAACGTAAATAACAATTAATTTTAATTTTAAAGCTACATAGACTGTAGATAAATATTAAGATAAGAAGTTAGCTAAATTAACAAAGTAACAAAAATTTACGACAATTCAGTTGTCTTGTCTCGGTAATTGACAGTTTTTTTTTTCCGAAACCAAACCAATTTTATTTTCAGATAAGCTTAGTAAGACACGTACTCCGAAAATATACAAAGAAGGTTTAATGAAATTCGGCTTCGATTCGCATGGCTTAAACTTTCCCTCGACTCATTATTTAAAAAATAACACAGAAACTTTTTGACAGCGAAATATTCAATTTCGATAAATTACACAAGTTCTTATACAGTTCAAAAGTTTGTTGTTGTTGGATTTTGAGCTTTGTGCAGCTGTGTTAAGGGTGTTGATCTGTTATTGGGATAGTTAATAAGCTTGGTAATTCTGGTGTCAGGAAATGTCAGGCGTATCAATTGACAGGTAGAAGTTCTTCTCTTGTTTTTTGGGCGTAAAAAAAAGATACGAATGAATTAAATAACGCTGTATGATATATTTGTTTTGTGAATTGCCTGCTACCCTGGTATTACTTTTCTGAGGAGGGATAGGCGGGTATAAAAGCTGTTTTTATTTTGCATCACTTTAAGTTTCTTGGGTGCCTTTTAAGATGTAAAACATATCCTTTTGAAAATAATTTGGTTGAAAGCTGGACTGCCTCGTTGTTCTAGTAAGTAGACGCAAGCGCTACTGCCGAGCATGAGGTCATCTGTTCCCGGGTCGGGCAAAGTGTTATTGGGTTTTTTCATCTGGAATATCTCAGTAGCAGCCCGGAGTATTGATTTGTGCCCCGTTGATAGCAATTGGCTCGCCCCCAATTACATAATCCTTAAACATTACTGGCAAAATTTGGGTGTACTATAGGAACACCTCTGCCAAACCCTTCATGGAATTAAGGCGTGCTGTTATGCGATGATGGTTGAAAGCTTCATACAGCTCTATATTATTAAACATTCATCTATTAGAATATAATAGATAGGTATAATAAGGCTGGCATCGGCTTTCTATCATAATAATTGAAGTGGTCGTTCATATTAATTACTAGATAGTTAGGTACTACGTAAGTTCAAGCACTATATCATTAACAATGTGTTCGTCAGAAAGTCATTTTATGATGTCTAGGAGAATTCTTAAGACAAGATAGTCTATACGACAAGACTCATAGACTGAATTGATTGAATTGATAACAGATGTGTGATGTTTTTAATGTGTTAACCCAAAACACTTGTATAGGACCAGCGTTCCTGTTACACAAACAGTGTAACAAGAATATATTTGTAACCGATATAAAAGTGTTAACAGTGTTAATAAGTGTAATAGGTAAACGCGTCGTTGTAAAACTGCTTGTTTCTGTAACACATATATGTAACACTTTGATTCTGTAACTTTATTTTATCAGTCTGTTACATTTTGAAATGTTTATTGTAAAATTGTATAAAAAATTGAGTTAAAACACCTATTACGGTTACAGTTTGAGTCCCTGGGACTTAGAACAAAGTCATTAATGATTTAACGCATTTTATTTCGACAATTTTCATTTCATAAAAACTAGCAATTCAAGAAAGTTTTGCTGTCGCCAATTATATGTTGATCAACATACAACCTTAAACTGCCTTGGAAATTGGAAAAAAGAAAGAAAATGTTTTTTTTTAAACCTTTCGCCTTAAGGATTTTTGGAAAGTCAGCCCCGCCACCACCTTGATGATTAGCTTTCCTTATTTAGTTCATACCTAAACGTATGAAGAAGAACCACGGGGCGAACGATGCTTCGCCTCTTGTCGTGCCCTTTGTTCCAAAACACGTGCTCTATGGAAGACCTTTGCGAGGCCAACGCTGCGAACGCTTATATAAAATTCATATAAGGATTGATATCGATACCGATACGACGAAGGAGAAGAAGTGTGTATCAGATTTGTGTGTTTATGGTCGAGTATGTAGGTATTGGAGATTTTTATAGGACTGTTGTTCTTTTTTCGCGATTACCATGTTATTATGTCCCATGGAGAAAGTTGTTCAGTTTGATGATCTGTTTCACAGCCTTAAATATGAACACACCTTTCTTATACACGCTGTACCTAAACAAGTTGTGTTTATCTCGCTTTAGATTATAAAATATTATGATATGATGAAATATAAAGTATTATGATTTTTTTAAATTATTGTGAATGTGAGAACTATATAATAGGGGTCGTTGCTTCGTTGCTTTTTTTTCTGAGTTAGTTTTAGTCATGATCTGGCAGTTTTAGTCATTTATGCGGCAAACGCGAATGTCCTTTCCTTGGCATTATTCGTCGAATCGTTGAGCTCCTGAAGTTCTGAGTTGAGCTGCTCGATTACTGGAAAAAGCGTGCACTGACTGGAAAGGTCCACTCAATCTGTGTGGTTTTTTCATTCATTGACATGGTCTTCACATGATCTGACAAAGATTTTGTCTGGATTTTAAAACAGACTGTGACCTCTGAGTTTGTTTTGGCCTTTCTGCTCAGAGTAAACAGAAAAAATATGCTTGACGTGTAAAAGTGTTTGGACACACTACATAAATAAAATCATTCTATCATTAATATTGCTTGTTTATCTCCAACAATATTCTCATTTCCGTAACTCACTGTGTACTTTTAAAAACAGGATCAACATTGGAAATACTCCATTTTATACACCACTGAAATAGTTCCAATTAAAATTACTCTATTAATTACTTAAAATCGTAAACCTGTTTCGAACAGTATTCAATTATTTAACACTTTCATCCGATGTTGATAAATAGGTATGGACCTATGTGAACTGGTTATGTTCTCATTTTGTGGGTTCCGTAATGATCAGTCAGTTAGTGTTAAATTTAATTTAATCCGTGGGAGTATGTATTCGATGACTAAGTGAAGGCCGCAGGAATTTGCTGGATACGAGAAGCATAAAACCGGTCAAAGTTGCGGTGCTTGCGGTAGGCCTTTGTCCAGCAGTGCGTATTTCGGCTGAAATCATGATGATGATGATTTATCGATAATCTGAATGTAACGTGACTATTACTCGAAGTTTCAGACGCCTCCATTTTTTTTTTCTCCTTATGCACAAAAGTAACGTAAAAAAGTTTAACAACTTACTGTCTATATGTGACAAAATGATGGGCCCAAATACTAAGGATTTCCTTAACCGGTATCAACGATTTGTTGAATCGATTCGTAACCCCTGTAAGTTTTCGTCACATTTAATAAAAATCCAATTTATAAGAATCGAATGGTCACACTTTGATAAGTATCACATTACATCTCTACGGAACCCTATCTCGTACGTGGACCGACTGGTACTTGGCAGTTTTAAATATCTATTTACAGGAAATACCAAAATGTTTACGAGGTTTTTTAATGAGCTGTTTTAGCACTAACTTCCTCTGGTGTTAATTATTAATTATTTCGTCAGGCCGTCCCCGAAATAGATTATTTACAAGAATTTTTTCTCTAGTTATAGTCAAAGACTTTGGATATAAATTATAAACTGGTTCTGCTAGATATAATTAGTTGGTGTCCCCACACTAACAAATTATATAATATCTACAGCACCTTTGCAATTTTTTTTTTTTAGTTAGTTTGCTAATAAGTTTGGTCTGAATATTTTATATAATGTTGCAGTATATGAATTATGACACAGGTTATCGGAAAATTCTGTATAGTCTGGGAGATATGCAACTTAAGACCGCTAAGAAGAGGTAAACCGCGGTCACTGTTGGCTGTCGGACTGCATAGAAAGGAAAGAGAAGTTTGATGACACAACGCTTCTAATGTATAAAAAAAATATGAAGCAATTGTGTGAAACCTCGGCGCGGTTGGCGCAGTGGTTGAGCGATCGGCTGCTGCGCTGCGTGTCGCGGGTTCGATTCCCGAACGGAACAAATATTTGTATGACCTACAAATAGTTGTTCCGGGTCTGGGTGTCTTGTGTATGTGAGTTTTCATGTTTGTGAACATACCCACGATACAGGAGTAATTCGAGGGGCAACGTTTAAAAAAAATATTAAAAAAAATAAAAAATTGAAAATGAGTTGAGTAATCGAAAATAACACACAACCAAGTTTTTTATTTAAGTATCATACTTAAATAAATAACTTGGCTGTGGCGTAATGGTATTAATTTTACCAATGTACGTTGATAAGTAATACAGATAATTTTGATTAAAGATCATTTTAAGAGTATAGTTTACCTTTTTATTTTGTATCGGGAAACATTTCAAAAACGTGAATTGGATACTACAGTATTGGGTCCTCAGAAATATGTTCATAATTCACACATATTTTTTTCGCTACCAGAAACTTGTATAGATTTTCGGCATTTTTCTATAGACAATCCGTGTATTCAAATAACAACTTTCATTCATTGAAAACTGTGTGAAATCGTTAAAACACGACAAATAGACACAGGGTGTCAATTTGCTTAGCAATTAATTTCCCTGACTGTACCTAGATTAATGACTCATTAGACCTGTGAAAGATTTTGAATTCAGATTAATTTAGGGTAGGTATCTCTAATACTAAGAAGTACTGTGATACTCCTCTTTGTGTACTCGTATTATATTTACGAGACCCGATTGTGTTAAAAAGAGACCACAAAACACGGATAATCCCGATCAACCCAATAACAAACAAGAATATTCTTTATTGTTCTCTCATTATCAGAAACACAGAACCAAGTAAAGGTAACACTTAATAAAGACTGGCGTCTGTTGAAAGTAAAACCTGTATTATAGATAACCAGGCATTCCATCAGAAAACTCACTTTTGATCTATGACTGTTTTAAATGAACGTATTTCCTGACCACTCTTTCCCTTTTCATCTTTGTAAGAGAGGTCTGGTAATGCAGAGCACTGGAAGTACATAATAAAACACTATTACAAATTACTACTAATATCAAAACCAATTACAAAAGTAAAACGAAATGGAATGGAAAATTAGAAACAAGTAAAACAATTTTGATGGCAAAAGTGGCTTAAAAATGATTTGGGGGTGAGTTGTTGGGTTGAGACACACACTCTCACCGACACGCAGTCGGTGAGTTTGTGTGTGTGTGTGTGTGTTTGGTGGAATGGGTACGTGTGTTAATTGTATATCTTTCTATGCTGTAAACGATACCATAAGGGTTTTAATAAACGATCAACACCTTGAAGCCACGAACAGACTTTTTTCTTGGAATAAGCCCTGATGCAACACAATTAACTCATTGGGATTTTCTGCTTCGCTATAAAATCGCTGCCAATACATAGCCAGTCTTATTAATTTCAAACCGGATAGATGTCGCTACTTATTACCATAAACAGTTTATCGAACCAGGATGATGACTAACTAGCTAGGTAAAACCAGTTATTTTGCGACTCAAATACAGTTTTAAAGACCTCAATTTGAATTTTTTCCTGACACACAGGAAGTGATAGTGCATGTATTGAATGTTTTTTAGTTTCCTTCGTTTCAAATCAACATCCTTCCTATTTGTATGTTTTTTATCTTTTCTATGAAGTGAATAGAAAAGTACTTAGTTTTTAATATCCTGTGTGAATTGTTATATATTATGTTGTGATGTCCCAGTAGATAAGGATTCATCGCTCGTGCACGAGGTGGTGGACTCAAATCCGGACAAGTGCCAATGTGACTTTTTCAATTCATACGTACTTTCTAAATTTACGTTGAACCCAACTGACATCGGTGAAGTCTAACATCGTGAGGAATCCTGGACTTATAACTCGATATTAATCTGAAATCACCAACCCGTCTTGAGCAAGCGTGGTGATCAATGCTCGTGTCTTTTTTGTATGAAAAGAGGCCTTTGTCCAGCAGTGGGACCTTAACATAATAAACCATTAATGTTTACACTGCTGAGCCGGCCTCCTCTCTCTTTTGAGAGGGAGTGGGTCGTAATTCACCAGGCGGGCCCAGTGCGGGTTGGTAGATGTCACATGTATTCGATTGTGTTCTAGGACATGCCGGCGTTTCCTCACGATGTATTCCTTTTGACTATCACTGCTAGCTTCTTTTATTTCTACCCACCACGCCCGTGTTACCTAAAGGGATAGTAGCTATTATGTAATGTCATATCGCAATTTCTCCTGTTCTTTTATGTTCTGTTCTGTCCTCATTCCAATTTATTCAGGGTATAATTATTTCCTTCACCGTTTTGAGAGCAGTGGTGATGAAATAAATGATACAAAGTAACTCACTGGATTTTCTCACCCATGATGTACAATTCGTAAGTTGGCCCGCTATTACTAGGCCATCACTGCTCTCAATGAGACAATAATCAGCTTGTATTATGTGTGAAATTGGTGTTAACAGACTTGTAGAAGCTCATCATCTTTCACACAGTCCATCCATCGTTTATTTGGCCTTCCTTTACTCTTATAGCCATCCACATTCAAACTCAAAGCCTTCGGCATTGTTGACAATTACAAAGTTTTCTTCATCAAAACTAAAAGTTTATTTCAACTAGCGTACTAGATCCATATATTTTCCAGTAAACATCCAAAGCTGAATAAGAGCCTTGGCGCCTATCAATAGACAAACATTTTATTACTAATGAATAATTATATTAATTTATTCCAAACAACACTATAAAATAAAGATATGAAAGTTGGTTGACCTCTGACTATAAAATTAAAAGAAAATTATCAAAAATATCTATCTATCGACGATCAAAGAAAAAACCTATTTTTTTATGTATTCATCTTCATTTTGATGACAAAATTATTATGAGATCGAGAGATGTCTTAGAGAGATAAAATAATTAATACCTAAAATAAATGACAGAAATTAAATTATATTATATTTAAAAAAAAAACTATGTGTTGGTTTAATGCCGTATGGTATCCGGGAAATGATATTTAAGAGAAGACGTAAGAAAGACAGAAATCATTTTATTAGCATCAACATCCCCTAACTAATAACAAACTCATTCGATCACCAATTCCTCAGTCCAGTAACGAAGTGTGGTGCGTTTTTTTGTGCTCTCATGCCAATAGAAGCATTTTTCTTTCTTTCTTTCTTTATACGCATCAATCTGCGTAGCCTTTTCCCAACTATGTTGGGGGTCGGCTTCCAGTATATCCGGATGCCGCTGAACCTATATTTAACATCGAGCGACGGCCCATTTCTCTCTATCGCCCCCGACGACGCCACTACCCTCCTCCAGGAGAGTAGTAAGGCCACCAGCACTCTACGTAAGCCCAAAACCCGATCCTACGTAGTCCTACCGCCCTCGCTGCCGAGGCCCGCGCCGCTGTGCCTGTAGCCTTAAATTCGTCCCAAAATCTCATTAATCCTGATCCAGCTAGTCTCTTGCTGCCCTCTTCCAGCGACGCCCAAAGCCGAGGTCCGTGTCCATGCCCTTAGCGCGTAGATGCCTAGTTTTTAGTTAGTACTTAAGTCGTGGTTGGAGGCCTTAATTTAAGCAGACGACAACCTCATAGGTTGACCTGCGAGATGCCATTCCCAAAAAAAAAAAAATTGGGATTCTGACTATCCGTAACGACTGTCAAAGATCTACAAATCAGAGCCGGGACCAATAGCTTAGCGTTATTTCCGAGGCCGTGCTTTTTACAACATCTTCAGCATTAACTCGATCGATATTTCATACCCTACTTTAAAACAGCATTCTAAATACCTATATCCTCTAATGTGATTTTGTATCATTTAGGCGTATCATCGAGGCGCCACAAAAGTTTTGACATTAAAATCGCGTTAGCTACCAAATTAAATAGTCGTATTGATGTAAAGTTTTCGTCGGATTGTTAGTGGAAAGTTGATGAACTTTTGCAAACGTGTAGGTAGATAGTTAGATATCTAGGCAAAATTTTAGAATTACGTTTAAGTTCCCAAGGGTAATAATATCCTAAACGTATCAGTTATATTTCTAGAACACAAAATTATACAATGTAAGTATATTTTCATCATAGTTCTGATTTAAGGACACTTGGTAATGGTCAAACGGGCTGGCTTCGGCTACTCCACGTCAATACGTATATACACATACAAATTCATAAACTCACGTCTTCTAATCAGAGACCCCTCTGATTAGAAGGCGTGAGTTTATGAATTAGGCAATTATATAGGCAGAAACTACGGAAAGCTGCCTCCTACGATCATTACATAGATAGTACATTTGTTTCGTTTACGTTCATACAAGCCATGCACGCACGCCAGATATTGATATAATGTAGGACTCCTCAAAATAAAACTGCAAAGTCCAACAACTCTTCAATTGGCAATATTAGTCTTTGACAAAGCAGGAATAAAATTTCATTTACAGCATTAACGTACATGAAATTTTGATTTTCGGGCAACGTTCTATAGAAACACTGGCATTGCCTACAGCAGCTGCTTCACTGCTGGACATAGCCCTCTCCAATTGCACGACGTTCAACTCGATTCTCAGCAACTCTTATCCAGCTGCTACCAGACACCCTGCTCCAAGAGGAGCAACGAGGCTTACCCCAGGCTAAGGAACTGCTGAAGCTGAGGGCGTCCTACCTTACGTTTTCCGATTCGCAGTCTCCACTCAAGAACACGTCAACCCCTACGGTCATCGGTTCTACGGCTAATATGGCCGGCCCATTGCCACTTCAGCTTACTTATTCTGTGAGCTATGTCGACAGCTTTGGTTATCTGCCGGATCACCTCATTCCGGATTCTATCCCTTAGAGAGACTCCAAGCATAGCTCGTTCCATAGCTCGCTGAGCGACCTTATATTTATGGTCCAGCCGTACCTTTTATGAACTACGGAATCGAAACGTGGACAGTTTCGATTCCGTAGTTCATAAAAGGCAGGACGCGTTCAGTTCGCTGGTCCTGAGTTTGGACGGTCATTGTCGAGTTTCTCAATGCTATGCCAATATTTATTCATGTTTTCGTTTACAGAGTCACTTCCTATGAAATCTCTTATTTCAATATTTATTTATCATATTTTCGTTTACAGAGGCACTTCCTATGAAATCTCTGATTTCGGGAACTTTCGTGTGTCATTGTTTCCCGATTTGACAAATTCTGGACCATGATTAAACGAAACTCATTAGAACAACTTGCACAGTTCAATTTTGTTACACCATAACGTCTGAATTTAATTTTTCCATTAGCATTTTGCGCAGTTGAAATAATACTGTTCATCCGAGCTCAAAATTCAGAATATTATAATTGTAACGTTGTTTTGGAAGCTTTTTGTGTAACGCTATAGTCTTTTTTACAAAAAATTAAACTAGACTGGAATCTATCAGTCTTATGTTACGGTATAAGATTTCTGTCTGTAATACAGTTACTGGACGTTGATGCTTACAGTTTTAACCCTGAACTTTGACATTTCCAAAATAGACTTAAAACAATAAATTATAAACCCAACTCAATAACGGATGCAATTTAACTGAAATAAAACTGAGAAAACACGATAAAACACCCACTGCCGTATAGGCTAATAAATTATTTTGCCTCTCGCTTACGCTTAATAGCCTTTGGTCCCAGTGGCTAGACTTGACGGGAAAATACCGAGCAAAATAAATTTTTTAACATTCGCCAGCTTTTTAGAAAAGACGTCTCAATGAGGGTTTAAAAAAAAATTAAAATAACATTTCTGTATTTGCGAAATCTCATCAGATACAGTGTGCCAATTTTTTGTGGGAGTTTTAAAACCTCCACAAAAATGTTTGTTTTCAAGTTCAATATTGTTTTGTCGATTAGAAACCATTGAAGCTATAATTAAGCATAATTACAACATACCAAAATCTTCCAGAACCTACATTGTCAGTCAACGCAGATTGTCTCATTACAAACATTCGAGCTAGTTTTTTTGTATTTCGAACTTTATTCCAACTAAGGTAAAATTCATATTACAAAACTGTCCCCACGGTTTGATGATTAGATTGAAGTTTGAAGATTAGTAGTTGTTAAGATCGCATGGGTTTTGAATACCATGTATTGGTAAGTTTTTTTTTATGTTTCGAGCATATTTCAGTTGAGAACATCATTACCAAATGTCCAGAACTCACAGTTGGAATATACATAAATTCTGAAGCTAGCAGAATATTCTACGCATTGATCAAACCAGTGACTGGAGAGGGTAGTTATAACGCTTGGCTAGCATGTTGCTGACCACATCTGACATGAACAACATAGAGTAGTATAGTAGTATATACCTACATTAGTGGTAGACAGTTACTGTCTGACCAGGCGAACTAACATAAGCGGGCGAAACAGTTGAGCAGTCACATCATTTTGAAACATCACGCCTGTATTCCGCTAAGGGTAAGGCAGAGGTGTATCTTAAACACCTACATTTCGCCAATTTTGTACACTATATTTAATTTACCAATTACTATTGTATACTTTTTTTCTTAATTAGGTATGCATAAACATTCAAGATGTGCCAATTGCATAACACAAATTTTTGGAGTTGTCGATTTGCCGAAAAATTAATTAACTCCGTTCGAGTCGCCTACATCGCACAAGCGTACCGTAGACTCAGTCTGTAGCAAAACTCAATGCGATCGTACTCGGTGTTTGCCGAGGCTACAGAAATAATAACATTATTTAAAAGTGTCGATTCGCCCGTTTCAAGCGAGTGAATTTGTACGAATTGACTTAGAATCCAGTAGAACGATTCACTTTTCATTTCTTAATAGGCAACTTGCAAGCTTCGAAATCTAAATTTTTGACACGTCACACACATCAGTGGTTTTTTAAGTCAAGGCTAGTGTCTGTAAAAGTTGTAGTTGAAACATTATTGCGAGGCCACCTGGGAACATTTTGATGTCGCTAGTTATTTATAAGAACGGGCATTAAACCAAAGAGGCAGTCGCAATTTTATTATCGCATTATGTCACGATAAAACGTTACGACAAATTTTGTCGCCTGACCAGACATAATCAGTTACTTACCCATTACGACACCCAAAGGTACAGACCTATTCTATAGACAAACATACTTAATATCTGTCCAGAATTCTCGTTCCCTAATCACTATTAAATTAACTTTCCTACAAATTACAAATTATTATGATAATTAATACAATTTCATTTCATACACAGGTACTTGTTTACGTCGTGTTACGAATATTTCCTACGTATTTAATTAAAATGAATTTTGTGTTGAAAACCGTTTTCATTAGAAACATTTTTGCGTTCAAAATTGATGTTTGCTATAGTTAATTAACTTTTGTTGTTGACTGTAGGTACGGCGTTAACAAGAGAAAGTAAATGATTTAATTACTTACCTAAATATTGTTGTGTTTGTTTCTTTTAAGTGCTATATAAGGTAGGATCCCTTAATACGGACCTGAACCTATGCCCGGGACCACTATGACAAAAAGCAGGACATTTGCGAAAAAGTCCGGACATTTTCTTATAAGCCCATCTTTTTCAGTAAATTTTAAATTTTTCAAAAGACAAAAAATCCGGAAAAATTACAAGGCCGGAAAGATTATTGACGGTAGGCGGAAAAAGCTCTACCTATGCCTGTTTTACTTACGTACGTAACGAATGAATGAATGTACGTAATGAAACTCAACGCTAGGAGCCAACCTCAGAAATACAAATCATTCAACAAGTATTTTAACAAAAACTTCACTATTGTCATAGTACTTTGACATCTACTTACATCCATCACTTAATAAAAACCTAACATACCCAATTATCTTCTTCTATTCATTTCTAACAATAAAGCTTAAGTTCCTTGACATGAACGATCAATCGTTTGTTTTATAGCAACAAAAAAACAAATTTCAAGAAAACGTAAATCATTGTAATCGCTGAGGTATGTACGAGGTTTTTTTTGTATTCTGTTCGCACTTGACACCTGTCGTACTGGCTGTGGTTTTTATTTTAGGGATCCGCAGTTAGACGTATGAAACTCAGTGGACAGAGTTCAACGAATTTTCCCGTAGATTATTTTCATAATAAAAACATATATTTATGTTTTATACGTTTGTTGCACCACTGCCTAAACCTTCGCGAAAAAGGGAACATCAAAAAAGTTTTTTGAACATTGCCCATTTTCTTGCTGACTATATAATATTTATTATGGATAGTCTTTCAAGACCGTTTTCCCGTTGCTACAGCGATTAAGGTACATACACTTACTGCTCCGTCCCAAAGTTCACCCTGTGTAAAGGTACAAGGAGAGTTGGTTTAGTCAAAGTCGCATTATGCTTACAAAAAGGGTAGACTCGGATCAAAACCTTCACTCAATGCCTTTAAACAATAGCTGAAATTCCATTGTCGCCTTTGCATTTCACTAAACAAATGTAACTTCTCCGGAACCCGATCCGTAATCCCAAATCAACCTTAGTTTCCTTTTTCAATAAAGTGACGAATCAGAAACCTGTTTTAACAAATAAAACATTGTATCGCGTGTGTTTAATATAAGATTTTTGCATTTTTGAGTTGGCAAAGTGTAATAAAATAATATAAAAGAACTAAGATGGATAGCCGTTGGTTTTTGCGGTAAGGTTTATTTTTTATCTATGGAAAAAAAGGACCAGAATGTGAAGTCGATACGAATTATGGCGCTTTATTTTTTCGAAATTTTTTTTTTTTTTTTTCCCGCTTAGGTCTGGATCCCGTGAGAATATCGGTGTAAAACGTATCGTAAGTCTTAATCCAGGTCTATACATGTGCCAAATTTCATCCAAATCGTAAGAAACCAACTTAAAACACACAAAAAATCAAATCTTTTCTATTAGTTTAGATTTATATCTAAACTAGATAAATTATCTACAGTGAAACATACTAAACTACATTAAACGTACACAAGCTAACACTAAAATATATAATATTATTGATCATTATAAAAATCGTTGGGATCGTTGTGAGTGGGAAATGTGCCGAAAAGGCAATGCTGATTATTTCCAGATAATTATAATAAAGAGGTTACGTAAAATATTTGCAGTTATCGTATTTTTTTTTTAAAACCAATGCAATGTGTCGTTATGATGTATTAAGTAAATCAATTTACCTTAAACAAGTGGACGTACTCTTACTCAAAAGGTCATTTGAATTTTCTAATCTTTTGAATGTGAACGTTATACAATTTTGCCATGCGGTTATAGTAATAATAATATAATATTTATTGACACAGACCTTGTTACATTTGAACAGATATACAGGACACATTCAAGTTTTCTTAAATTTATAATGAAAGCATCTGTGTCTGAACTAGATATAAAGATATCTGTATCAGACATCAGCGCTCTTCCTTATGATGACCATTACATTGGTCATCCCATTACATTACTAGCTTAATTAGACATATTAATGAAAGGAGATATCATTACACAGAAAAAGAAAAAAGTTTAAATCATAATAATCAAAAAGGAGTGTGGAGTGTTAACCTCTCGGTGACTTGTGTGAAATTGTGTGATATGGTTATGTCTGATACCTGATATTATCATTCAGTGATTTATGCCTAAACAAATATTCTATTAACCAAAAAAAAATGTGGACAAAAATCTACCCACGGCGATTTTAGAGATGTCATTTCCTGAGACTGATATTATTTTGACAGCTTCACAAATAGAGGTAGCTGGTTGAAGGCTCCCTCCCCCTTGGAGAGAGACCTTATCTCAGCCGTGGGACATAAAGAGCTAAATAGATAGATATAATAAAGGAGTTATATTTTCAAAGGAGTTTGGAGTCTGAATTTGTGCCCGGTTGATGGCAATAGGCTCGCCCCCTGTTAGCTCTGCTCTGCCCTGTTAGCCTTCTGGGATTACAGGCGTGATGTTATGTTATGTTATATTTTCAAAAGTAGTTTAATCCGTATTCTAGAAAAAGAGCACGTTCTCAATTGGTCGTAGTCTTCTTCATTAACGTTTATTCTTTGTCTTTACAATAAGGTAGAGATCACTGACCCTTGTCTAAGTGATTAAATACTTTATATCGTTTTTCATGTTCTACCGAGCAAAACTAAAAAACACAAGAGAAATATGGGAATTCCCAGAAGTTATTACTAAGTGCATCGTTAACAGGAGACGTTAATTTCATAAACTGTAGTGCCATAAAAGGTCTCTTAATTTAAAGTTTATCTGAATAATGATCAGTATAACAGACCACACAAGAAGAGATAAGGAAAGAAGTACAGTTGACCGCACCCACAACTTTATTACGATATTCGTCCTTAAAAGGCTGACAAGAGCTAAAGCGCGGTCACTGTCAGACTGCATAGAAAATAAAGAGGAGCGCGATTGCAAAAAATGAAGCAACTATCTGTTAACAAAAAATCTGTCAAGTCTAATGTAATAGGGGGCAAGTCTATTACCATCAACCGGGCACAAATCCAGACCCTGGATGATACTGATTAAAATTGATGAGAAAACCCAATAACACTTTGCCCAACCTGGGAATCGAAACCAGGACCTCATGATTAGCAGGAGCGCTTGCGATCACTAGAAAAACGGGGCAGTTCAAAATGTATGTGACTGACATAAGCAACCGAAAAGCTGATGTCAATCCTGTTGAAAGTCGATGTAGAAATACGGAACGCTTTGAAAGAGATCGCCTTTTGTTTTGGCCTTCTGGTTGTTTATTTTTTTGGGAATGGCATCTCACAGGTCAACCTATGAGGTTGTCGTCTGCTTAAGCGGACTTGCCTGTGGTTGCCCTAATAAATTAAGGCCTCCAGCCAGGACTTAAACTTAAATACTAACTAAAAACTAAGCGACTACACGCTAAGGGCACCCCCCTGTGGGTTACGAACCTTTTTTTGCTCTAATTATTGTCACTTTCATGTGTTGAGTGTAAATAATAACATTAATAATTATTTTTATTCTACTACTCTGTTTTTATTAGGCGGAGTAAGGCACTAACGGATCGGCGGCCAAGGACTTGAAGACGAAGTTTCGGTCGTCTGGTGACAAGATGGGCGGACGACATTGTAAACATCGCGGGTAGAACCTGGATGAGAGTGGCACAGGAGCGTGGGGATTGGCACAAGTAAAGCCCAGCAGTGGGTGAAGCCTGGGTGTGGAAGATGATTACTCTATTTTATGTCCGTCTTAGGCTGAGCGCGACGCACTACGATTCCGCGCACTGCTAAAAATCGCTTGAGAACTTGCTTGAAATACTATTTTCGTTTGGGATTTAATTTCGCAGGTACGACAAAATTGTAGTGCGCACTTAGCCTTACAACATAATTTAATTTATTTATAAACCTCCACAAGACACAAAAACCTGACCGAAGAAAAAGGACCAAAAACCAGTTCCCTTTTAACAGTAATACGTATTGAGTCCTTCGGTACGCGAAAACCAATGTAACTGTTGATTAAACTGATAATTCTGACGCACTCATATAGGTTCATTCTCTGCATTTCGCATTCATTCAACGAATGGACGTGTCCAGATGTTAATGACATTTTTCGACTATAAAATTGAACTTCATTAATGCATTTTGGCAATGCTATAATCAGCATTATACATAATTAGCACTTCGTCTGCGACTTCGTCCGCGTGGATTTCTAAAAAAAAAAAAGTTGTCTATGTTCATCAGACATAATTTCGGCTTCTAATGGTAAAACAATTGATCAAATCGGTCCAGTGGTTATGGAGCCTATTCAATACTAACAAACAATCAAATCTCGCCTCTTTATAATATTAGTATAGATAAACAAAACATCACGCTTGTAATCTCAGAAGGGTTAGGCAATGCTGTACCTACGCACCTACCTAAGTACCTACGTACACCCACGTTTCGCCAGTTAAGTTTAAGTCCCATGTAATAGGGGGCGAGTCTATTGCCATCAACCGGGCCCAAATCCAGACTCCGGACTGCTACTGAAAAATTCTAGATAGAAAAACCCATTAACACTAATGCACAACACTACACACAACACACTATAATACGTATTTTTTTTATCTTTCTATCTTTAAATATATGTATAGGTAACTAATAATAAAGCCGAAGAGTTTTTAGTTTGTAGGTGCTTATCTCTGAAACCATCCATCGGTTTAAAAAAATCGTAATGAATTTGATAGCCTAATCCTTGAGGAAGGTTACAGGCTAAATAGCATGTAACCTTCCTCAACATCACGGTAAAGCCCTAAGGAGCTGAGCGAAACGAAGAAAAATCGGAAACATCGCTAAGCGAAAACGAAGCACGGATTGGGAGAACAAGAAACGCGGACGAAGTCGCGGGCTACTTGCGGGCATGTTTTTTCAAAAAATAACGGCTATAGTTCAATAAAAACGAGATTATGTATTAGGTTAATAAAAATAGTTAGCTTATGGTAGAGAATCATGCAGCATTCACTTAACTAACCACACTGCAAAAAATACGACTAACCATTTTCTTTACATAAACACTTAAGCTTCGATAAACATTAACAACTATAATTATTCTTCATCTCCTAACAACTGATTACCTAAGACATAATCATGTTAATGTTTTTTGTTAACCAATTTCTTTGCCGTGCAGCGCGTTGGAGGTATTAACTGAACAGACGGTCCGCATAACTTCAAGCCCGCTTTATGGTACTTCTGTTTTCCTCCTAGTCGTAAGTTTTAACGCACCACGAACAAAACTGGAAGCTAAATGACGGGTTGAGACGTCGCAAAACATTGCAGCCTATAAACTACCGTAGAACATTTCAATAAACATTCAACCTAATCCTCATACCCCAAAGTGCTATTTTGATCACAGCCATCCTGACGCTTGTGCTGTTTCGGAAATTGGATGCACGGTAGACGGCCACGCGAACGCTTCGGTATCCTAAAAGCCGTTTTGGATTTTATTCCTTGGAAGTAAGTGCCAATTTAGGATGAAAGGGAAAATGTGTATACGACGTTCTATGTCAGGATAATGTCGCCACGCGTAAAGTACTTGCGGGAACTCAACTGGGATTTGTTTTTATGTATTTTCTTTTTTTTTTGCATTTTTTCGATGCGCCGCCTCAAACGTTGGGAATCTTTATTTTTATGCTATTGTTCAAAAATTGCAATATTTTATATTTATGTTTCGAATTTAAAATATGAGGTTTTCATGGTCTTTGGTAATATTTTTTACTTTGTGTTAAAATAAATAAAGAATCTTGACGTTTAAACATTTTTATGTTGTATTCTTAGGAGACGTTCTGTTGATAACTTCATAAAAATGAATAATTTATGGTTTTGTCAAGCTGTATGATTGAATTTAAAAATTTAAGCGTATATGGTTTGTAAATGAAACTATTTTTAGTCATTGCAATAGTAAAATAATGACGTAACAAAATAAATTGAAATTCAAGAAATAGGTTCGCATGAAATTCGCATTCCAATATTGAAATCAAAGTAAACTTTATAATAACTTTTTTTTTCGCTGCGCGTAGTAGAAACGTACATTTATTCAAATATTCATAACAATTTCTTCAACACAGCATTCAGATAATATTGTTATAAAATAACAAGATAACCCCAATCCACGACTCTGACCCAACATTTAATTTAACCTCAATACTATAAACGTGTTATAAATGACCAATACTGACTTTAAATCCCCTGTAATTCTACTGCCTCCATAAAATAACTATACGGCGATCTTATTAACCTCGGTTGGAGTCAGTGTAAGTCTATCTGGAGCCACGTCAGTGGTAGCCAAGCAACGAGGCGTCACAAGTATGTAACTAAACAAAATAAACGTAACTGCATCCGGCCACTACAGAGATTTTTTAGAGAAGTTTCAGTTTTAACATTATTGTGGTGTTCTTCAAAAAGGACAAGATTTTATTTTAATAAATACAAATAACGAGTACCTACTGGCTTCGTCATTTTATCCATTTGTATTTTTTGAGTATTAATTAAACGAATAACAATCACTAGTTGACAGGCCGTGTATTTTTTATTTCCGTTTATCTCTACAAAATGATTATATTATGTGGATCGACTGTTCTCCCCTTTCTTCATTGCAAAACATTATAATTAATATTTACAGTTTATGAACTCATAAGTAACAAAATTATAGGGACCTTCACAGAATTTTATTATTATGTTAAAAACCTATACACGAGTCTTTAACTTAAGTTCAACGACGTATGTGTATGAAAAAATATTAAATTAGTTATGTTCGCGTGTAAGAAAAAATGTGCGGCGTTTGTCGCCCGATTCGATTATTTGATAATGCTCTTCGATGTTAGTAAGCCATGAAATTCGATAAAAAGACGCAAATGACGTTATGGAATATTGTTTCACGTTGTCACACGTCTTATTATTTTATTGAATTTACTGCAAACACCAATTTTTGGTACAATTTGATTGTGTTTTACTCTCTCGGGAGGGTGATGTGAGATAGGCCAAAGACGATATTTATTTATCCTGGTTTCAGTAGGGATGATGTGTTTTATTAAAAGTACCTTTAAGACCAATTTTTTATAATTGGGTTTCACAATTTCTGGTAATTGAGCGTTATAGGTACGTTAGAAACCTATGAACGGAATACAGGCTTTATTGTAGAGATTTTACTAAAATAAAAATAAATTGTAACAAGCAAATGTTATATATTAACCTAATGTTACTTCTACACTATTTTATCTGTGCGTTTTTATATCGATCACAATAAATGGGCTCGCCCCCTTTTAATGGGAATTAAACATAACTGGCGAAATGTGCATGTACTTACGTACACCTCTGCCCGAACCTTCGGGGAATTACAACGTGATTTTATGTTATGTTCTTTCCAATCAAAGACAATACGCCAAACATCACAGAGAATTAACAAAACACACAATTAACAAAAACCCGTGCGAACTAAACCTTCTGTCCAAACCCTTATGCTGTACAGGCGCCGTTCGCGACAGGTGTATAGAGCGGATGTGTGACCGGTCGCAGCCTCCCAGCAGCCAGTTTGTGGTTGCCTGGTCGCTATCTCACTCTACCAGTATCTCAGCGACCACGTATTGGTTTTCTAATTTGATTATAAATTGTTTTGGTCTTTTGGTACGGAGTATCTAGTACTTATTATATTTTTATTTATTTATTGGTAACGAAACCAATAAAAACAAAACAATATAAATGAATTAAATCAAATCCAAACTTATATTAATATCGCATGTAGTAACCCAAAAAAATCTATAGGTTTTTATATCCATTGTATTTTTTTAGATCGTAGAAAAGATTAAGTAAACGAGTTGAAAAGGCAATCATTATAATTTTCTTCTTAAAGTGATGGAGTGGCTAATAAAAGTAACATTCAATCTGTTTTTACATAAATCATGTTTCACAAATGTTTAAAAAAACTTGTAAATTATCCCACAAATGCCGATAAAATATGAATTATTTGCACTTTAACAAAAAATAAGTGCGTGTCAGAAAAACGTTGTTAATATACCAGATATTTTAAGAGCCTGTAATTTCCAGTTGGCAATAATTTGTGCTTAATAATACCCTGTGCTTACCACCTGGTCACCGCTGGCCTTAACGAAACAGTGAAAAATTTAAATATTTTGGTAAAACTATTCACAATTTTTCCCTAAATCTTAGGTTTCCGGCATAAAAAGCCGTTTAAAAAACTTTCCAAAACTTAAAGCCAATAAAAAGTAATTTTACACAGTTTTCAGCTTTATTGCCTCCTAACAATGCGTGGAATCCTCCTTTTTTTCGACCGCAAAAAGACCTCGTAAATAATGTTTTATATTTTTTATGTTAGCATATATTTTATATGGGTTGTATATTTCCCGAAACGGTTTACGGTAAATCATTTATACGGCCAGTAAAAGTCTCAGGTTTCCTTAAAACTATCCGCGACAGTATCGTAAAAAATGTGAGGTTTTCGGTACCCTTTGAAAAGTGGAAATTAAGTTTTTATCTTGAAGGTTTTGGGCCAGTGGGTTTGAGATATTGACCAAGCATTCAATTTCTTCGAAGATTTAGAACAATAATTAATCATATAAATGAAAACAATGTAAAAGGTATGTCTTAGAGGCAATTTAGAATAGATTCCCAGACAGTTAAATTAAAATTGTAGTAAAAAAAAATAGTCTAATGAAATCAAAAGATTGTCAATTCAACATAAACAATTTTAGTGAAAGTTGATCATGTTAAATGATTCTAGACCTTGTAATGTTACTTTTGGCTTAAGTCTACATCTATGTGTGTTTTAGTATGCAGTCTATTGCATACTAAAACCTATTATTGTAAGTGAAGAGCCCAACAAATTGTTAGAATTATTTCATTTAAATAACAATAATCACCATCACAAATATATCTGTTGCTAATAATAATATAATAGGTTTCTTTCTCCGCAAGCATAAGCTGTTAAGATTTACAATTACAAAGTGAAATGCACTGCAATAAATCTTGAATTTACTGTCTTTTAGTCTTCACTTTTGCATCTGTCTGTATATAATAAAATTTACATTTTCCAACAATAAAATGTGACTGAATCATTCATGGACAGATTCGAGACGTCAACATAGAGATTTGTGGTAATTTCATTCAAAAATGTTTTACAAAAATTGTACTAAAAATGTTTGTGAATGAATTGCATATTATAATGAAACAAAATGGAATATGTTACAAAGAGGATGGGTCAATCACATCAATTATCATAAATAAATTTGAAAAAACGTGAAGTTAAAGAAATGATGTCATTGTTTTAGGATATTTTATAATGAAGAAGTTAGAGAGAGAGGGAGGAATGCCAAAGAAAATATGGATGGATTGTGTGAGGTATGATATGGTAGAGAAAGGAGCGAATGATTGACAGGAAAGAAGTAAACGTGTTGAGCCAACCCCAAGTGATATGGGACAGGGGCAGAAAGATGGTGATGATTTATAAAACAGTTAAAGAATATATTTTGCGTTGAAGATGAGGTTTTAGGATTAGATGACAAAAGACGATTTAGGAAAGATAGAATGCATCCAGCATTTAATGAAAGATGATACGCATGGCTAGAAAGAGTGTGAATACTGAGATCAGCAAATACAGACAATTTTCATGCAGAAGACCTGATTGAAAAATACATGCTGTGTGGAAGATGGTAATTTATAGACGGCAATGCAAGAGTATGACAATAATAAAGAGTTAGAACTAGTTTAAGTGAATGATAGCGTGACGGGCAACTAGCTTCATATTTCTGACTGGCCGACCCCTTGACAATTTAAGTGCCTGTAATTGGTTTATTTGAAATAAATGCTTTGAGTTTGAGTTTGCAGATGAGACGAAAACGTGTTGCGCCGACCTCAAGTAACATTGGAAAACGGCCGGAAGATAATGATGAACTGGTTTGGATTTTTGTGTGGCAGTTTTTCTTTGTATGAATTCTTGAACAAAGAGCTCTATTTCTGTATTTTTTCTGGTTGTGTCTAGGTATACTGTCACTGAACATTTTAATAAGAACACGATCTTGTTTCAAACACAATAAATAAACGCCTCAGCAAGAGGCCGGAAAAACTATATAACCCAAAGAAAAACTGTCAGATTGCACGTCTCTCGCTTTACTTGAGTATCAGTAAAAACCTCATTTACTCGCTTGCCCATTTCGACAGCCATTGCAGAAAGTGTGAAGTCTATTATGTTGTATCTACCAAGCTGTATTTATGTGCAAAAAGTAATTATGTAGGTACTATTATTATAATTCCAACCTCATTACGTGGATTTCAAATTTTTTAGTTTGACCGTTACTTTTTAAATGTTTGTTGACAAAAACTTTGATAGGCGGATGGATGTTGTCAATTACGGCGCGGGATGTAATTAATGTGACGGTAAAAGTTGGTTGATTTTTAGTATGAATTTGCTGGGTGTATATTAGGCAAATTGCTTTGAGTATACCGTTTGAAAACTGCCATAATGGTCATAGATGTGAAAAAGTAAAGTAAACTAAAAGTTTTCTATTTGGAACATCAACAAATTGGCATAGTTACAATAGAAACGATGATAGCTACAAAGTTAATAACTGTGTCGCAGCTATATCAACGCCCGTCTTTTACAATAAGAACACATAGTCCAAGAATTAATCTTGAAATGGGTACAGTTTAGCCAACATTGCTGTAGATAGATGTCGAAGAAAAATATGTAAATCACAGTAACAATTTTAAGATATTAACATTATGCTACCTACAAAAGGAGATGAGACGCCAAGGCGCATGACACACATAACACAGCATCACCCTTATGATCCTAGAAGGGTTAGGCCTGCGGAGGGCTTGTACTGAGAGTGTGTATAGCAGAAATACGTATGATGTTGCAGAGGTGTACCTTCAGTACACCCACATATCGCCAGTTATGTTCAAGTCCAATGTAATAGGAGGCGAGTCTATTGCCATCAGTCGGCCAAGAATCCTCCAAAAAAATGTCTTCTATAAATTTGGTATTTAAGGCATTAAATTAAGAACGGTGGTAACATCCTACCGACCTCGCCGCCGAGGCCCGCCGCGACGCCCAAATCCACGCCCCTCCCGACCCTTGCTCGAGCCAGCCCGCGTCGCTGAGCCTGTAGCTTTAAATAGGTCCCAAAATAACATTAATCCTGATCGAGCTAGTCATTTGCTGCCTCTTCCAGCGACGCCCTAAGCCGAGGCTCGTACCCCACAGGGGGTGCCCTTAGCGTGTAGTCGCTTAGTTTTTAGTTAGTTTAAGTCCTGGCTGGAGGCCTTAATTTATTAGGGCAACCACAGGCAAGTCCGCTTAAACAGACGACAACCTCATAGGTTGACCTGCGAGATGCCAAACAAACAAACAAAAAACGGTTGTAATAACATCTATAAGCTGCATTTTACAATATGTGACCCCATAAAACTACATCGTGGGCGAAATTGATTTATTATCAATAAATTATGTCGGTCTGTCTATTTGATGGTCATTTTACCTTATAAAAACAATATATCATTGAATTAATGTCCTAAAATATAATATTAAGTTAAAAGTTTCATTTTGTACATGTTTAACATTTACATACGGCTTTCGCTTAGTCATGGGTTAAAATGCTTGGGAAGTTAATTATATGTGCTGGTTAAGTCTGAGCTGAAGTGGTAAGTTCCTTAAAATTTAATTATATACACCCATAAACTCAAGCCTTCTTTCCAAGGGGGTAGGCAGATACTAAAGAACGTCACCTGCTACGATCGTCACATACTTCTTTTGCTGAGTTTACGTTCATAAATCTGGTCATACTCGTACTCGTACGCCAGTTGCATATACTACGCACCTGACCTTTCTGAAGAACGTCACCAATTAGGTTACTTACTACGAGTAAATGGTCATTGTAAATACACTATTCTAACTAATATGCGAAAGTAAAATTGTTTGCTTGTTTCTTTTTTTTTGTTGGATTGTGGCAAAACATAGCTCACATATTACATCCGTGTAGGTTTCATAATATTCGACCAAGGGATCAGATCAAGAGGATAAGCAGCATCCTTGTAATAAACTATTCTGTCAAAACAGAAATGTGATCACTGGATGTTCAGCAATGGCAGCTTCCAAACTGTCACAAGACATAATTCGTTTATGCTTCTTGTAACTGTTGCATAAGCATAGCATAATCAGCCTATAACGTTCCCACTGCTGGCACACCGGCCTCGTCTCTGTGAGAGGGAGTGAGCCGTACGCGTACGCGGGCCCAGTGCGCGTTGATAGATGTCACGTGTCTTCGAATTTTTGGTTCCAATACATGCCGGTTTCCTTCAGCGTTTTAAGAGCAGTGGTGATAAAATTATTAACAAAAACTGAAGCGCCTGCTTAAGTTGAACCCACGACTTACAGCTCGTGGGTCGGGGCTATAAACACTAGACCACCACTGAAAGAAGAAGAAAGAAAAATAGATTTATTTGTCACACGTGTTTTCACGTGCAAAAATGAACGGAGGAATGCATTGCTGTCAACACAACAACTTGTGACTGTAATCTATAGAAAACACGCATTTTTTCTAGAGCCAATTGACACATCAGTCAAGCAATTTCCATTTATTTCTTGTCCACAAAGCCCATTGACTATTTCCTATGCTTTCATTCACAAAAAAAAGAACAACAATAGAATAAACGACCAATCAGTTTTACACTTAATTCTGAACATCCACCACTGGCCAACTATTGGACAAAACCAATTTGTGACCAACATTTGTGGTGATCAGCCTAATTATTTTTACCTCACTATGTAATGTGGAGTACTTCCATCAAGTATCTACCTTTTAATAAAGTTCATAAAAAGTGCAAAAGTAGGTGCTAGAAAGTGTAATCGATTCGTTTTATGGGGCATCTATGTGGTTATCGTTAGTGCATTCAAAATTAACCTACATTTTACCGGTTCTATAAGAAACCAATTTAGTTGCTTATAAGCCGGCTACCTGATCTGCAAAGGTATTAATTGACAAGGAAATAGAGAACACTTCCTAATGCATAAAACCTGTAGCGCTATTCTGTAAAAATCTCACTGTGAAAACATATATAGGTGAGGTGAGATTGAATTGACCTGTCAATAGTGTCAAACTCTAGCATCAGGCGGAATGCAACTCAGCAGCTCACCTCGAGGCTACTTCACCTAAATCACGGAGACGTTTTTAAAGAATCATCCGGCTGATTTCCCAAAAGATTCTGGGAAAATGGTCTCGTGATTCGGACGAACAGATTGGCTGATTCAGACATTGAGGAAAATATAAAAAATTATCTCTGCTTCTTATTTACTTTGAAATTGTCTTTTTGTTATGTTAACATTATATTGTAAAACATTTCAAAAGAGTGTGGAGTTTCTTGCCAATTCTTCTCCAAACGAAACTACCTTTTTGGAAGAATAAATTTTGACGTTCAAAAGTACCTTTTATGTGCCTATTTGAAAGTGATGTATTTTTTTTGTGGTGATTAAAGTTTTTTTACATTTAAAGCGTTTACTTATTGGTATCCAGCTGACCCGGCGAACATCGTACTGCTTCAGAATATTGCATTCATTATTATTATTTTCGTGAATTTTTCCCATGTTTTAAAAGTTGTTCTACAATCAAAGATCATAAAAATTTAGCCATTCCTGAGTTATAAATGGTGTAAATAACCCGACTTTGTTTTAGTGTAAAACTATCATTTTGTAAAAAAAAAACTTGTTCATAACTTTAAACCAGCGGTGTGTCTTTAATTTTGTTCTTTTTTCTTAATTTTGTCTGACCTGATGCCGTGTTTTTGATGGATTATATAAAAGGTAATTGCGTATATTTATTTTGTGAATGAAGTAGATTCATATATTGGAATATCACACATCGTAAACAAAAAACCATCATACCCTACCTAACAGAATTTTTCTAACATCTAAAGATCCAAATCTCACCTCTACGGTCCCAAATTATATGACACAATAAATAAAAAAAGAAACGATCAACATTTTGCAAGAGCACAATATGTTTCACCGTCTGACCCGAAAGCCATGAGGCTGCGTCTAAGGTAAGAAACACACGCGAGTGCTTAAGCAGGCACGAATTATCAAACCAGCGCGGTTTTTACAATTCAACAACATTCATTGCGTCATTTACGTTGTTGAGAAGACAATTTTTTCGAACATATGAAGCAATGGATTCGCAATATCCTTCAAAATGATTCAGATAGTGATTGATTGTGTGTTACGCAATTAGGGTGCTGTATTGACTTGTAAGTGTTTTAGAAGATCAACTTACAGAAATAAACAATACATTTTTACAATAAACATAGGAAGGAACCTGCCGTTTGCGTCAATACATTTGCGTGTAGTGACTTTGGAGGGCACCTAGCCCGTCGCGACTGATTACCCGTTTTCAGTACCGTCAAAGTAACGTCTAGTTATGCAAAACCGTAACAAGCAGTTTCCCAAGCATCGACTCATGTTGCAGGATTTGTTTCTCAGTATCCTAGTATGTTAAATTCACCACGTAAGTTTCGAAATGAACGTTTTTACTTTTTGAAGGCAAGCAGTAAGGCAGTAAGTGAATGATTGATAACTCCGTGATTTATATTAAGTATAGTTCGGTGCTGTTAATTTTGTTTCAAAGCTGATGTTTGTCGTTTGCCCGCTACCGCGTCCGCTGTTGCCCTATTCACCACGCGTTCACTCTGGACGAGGCCATGGGACGTCGTGGGCGGACCAGACCATCGCGCGATCTCTAACGGTCTCGGAAATCCGTAAGCAAACGACATACGAATACCGAATGTTGGTATTGTGTTTGGCAGTTTGTGTTTAAACACGAATTTAGTTGTTTTTTCCTGACTGGCATAGTTCATCGTGGTGAACTTTTTATTTTCTTGTAGTAAAAAAGGCATATATCTGGGATATATCTGAATCAAGCCAATGGTACAATTAAGACGACTAATGTAAGTTAATTACTCAACTTAATTATAACCAATTTTAGCTTTAACTTAGCTTTATCAGAACTAGGCAAACACTCCGTGTTTACCTATGGTAGAACCAGTAAGAGGTACCTACCCAGATTATTAAACCGCTCAAACTATCTTCATGGCGAGGTTGCAGTACTTTTAACTTTCTTAAACACCGTTAAGCCAAATGTAAATATTGCGCAAAATAAGGCGATGTATTTTTGGTTTTTTGCTTACAACATAATTACTATAATGAGTCAATACGCGAGGATCTGTAATTGGCTTGCTGTTGACTATGGTCTCCTTTTTTTGTCTCTTTTATTAGCTATAAATCCTCCATGTACTATAAATAATAAATAAAATAAATATTTTAGGAACGTTTTTTGACAAGCACTGTGTGAAGAAAGAAAGGCGAATTAATTGGCTCGCATAAAAAAATACATAGAGATAACACTAAATCGCTATTTGAAATAAGGTTATAACAGACGATAAGGCTTATTGCTTTTTAGGGCATGTTGAGAACACATTTCATGATTTCGTTATTTATTTATATATACTTTATTGTACACCACAAAAAGACATAACAAAAAAATGAAACAAACTAAAAACATACAATGGGCGACCTTATCGCTTTCTGCGATCTTTTCCAGGCAACCTTAGAATGGACAGTGATTATTTTTTAAATATAATATACAAAATTTAACAGTTCAAGCGCCCGCACCGTCCGGCCAGTTCCCGCAACAACGCACTGCAAGAGGGCCTTACAAGTCTTTTTCAAATAGCATAGTTTTAATTTTTAGTGACACAGTTTCAGCTAATCGATTAATTGGGACCGTTTTATACAAGAATCTTAAGAGATTCTTTAAATTTCGAAAAGGAGTGGGTCAACTTGTGCATCGTTTGTACAATTTGAAGTAGAACATCTCAATAGCCAATCAGATGTATGCTTTCATTGCTCCATACACAAAACATCCATACATAGATCATCTACTAATAATTCAGCTTCAGCTAAGTACTAAGACAGAAGTGTTTACGTCTGTAAAAGCCAATTCAGATAATGATATATTTGCGGATGAGTGGAAAACGATAATATGATAGGTATTATTAGGCTGAGTAGGCAGCATCCGCATGGTATTCCTGGCTTTAGTAAATATGAAGGAATTACTTATGCTTGGGTGAAATAAAAGTAAATAAACAAGGGAAGTGAAGGAATCATCGTAAGTACACCAGCATGTCCTACACAACGAACACAACATACCAGTCATAGAACATCTACCCATCTGAATCTAGAGAATAGGTGGCTCGTGTTACATCAGTGGGAACGTCACAGGTTGATTATGTTTGTGTGAAGAATGGAGGAGATATCAACTCACTTTTTATCGAGGTGAAAACTTTCAGAACTCGACGATGACGAATTGTGAACACCAGAAGGAGAATTTCACTAATGCCAGTTGTACACGCAGCAGCAGCACATAGCAGACCAAATGCCTTTTCTAATAAAGCTAGCATGAGCATTGATCACCAAAATATGACATTCTACATTGACCCTGAATAAATTGGGATGAGGACTGAACAGTACATAAATAATAGAATATATATTTTCTCATGTTCACTGAGCGAGTTCGCAAGGATAACGTTACAAGTGTTATGTTTTTAATTTTTAAATCTACTATGGCATGGATAGATAGATATCTTATAAACGTTTTTTTTATGAATGGTGAATTAACTACACTACCGAATTGGGAGACTGTAATGGTAGCGTATATATGCATGTATAATAAATAAATAACTTAAATAAATAAAAGAACAGGAGAATAATTAATGACTAGGACGAACTGACTGAATTAAATAGTTATACGAAAGTATTTCTACTTCCTACTATCCTATAGGTAATACTTGCGTGAAGTGTATAAATCCGAAAGAAAGAAAGAAAGCGAGCAGTGGTGTTCCAAAGGAAAATAGCGTGAGGAAACCAGCATGTCCTAGAACAAAAAATCGAAGACGTGACATCCACCAACCCGAACTGGGCCCGCGTGGCGGATTTTAGCCCAGTCCCTCCCTCACAGAGGAGTGCTGTGTCCCAGCAGTGGGAAAATTTTAGGCTGATTATGTATACAAATCCAAATTCCTCAAAACGTTCTTCTTCATTCAGTGGTGTCAAAGATACACATAGCACTGAGTGTTTAAAAAAGCAATCTAGAAGCCGAAGTAAACCCTACAAGCCATGGTTGGAAAAAATCATGATTAAAAAAAAAAACGAACAAAGCACGATTTTTTTTTTAAATCCTAATTAATCACGATTTTTTTTATTTTATTATTTAATTTAACTATATTTTTGCGCAAAGCGGAACGCGCCCTCAAGGGATTGCGCGGACACACCGCGGGGATTACCCTTTTGTCTGACATGTGAATACAAACAGAATTCACACTGACAGATGAAGAAGAAGAAAGTGCGTTGGAGGAAGCACGAATCACTATGATGGTTAAATTTTGCTACCATTGATAGTAGAGCAAGTCAAAATCAAAACCATTCAGAAGTGTGATGTTCGCAGAAGAAAAAAATGTGACAACACTAGTCGGGTAGATGTTACAGAAAAATATATTTAACGAAGAGGATCAGTATTTTTTTTTCCAGTGGTGAAGCAATTGTTTGGGGCGAAAGCTTCTTCAGTTGCTGTGGAAAGAGCGTTTTCCACCTTTGGAATTGTTAAGAAACCGACTAGGTATTGAAAAGGCTGTTAAACTAGTTTTTTATTCAAATAAATAATATTTAAATGAAAAACTAGTTTAACAGCCTTTTATAATCATATAATCATATTGACTTCTCAGTATTAAACGACCCTAGTTTGCAACTTAATTATCATTTCTAAATCTGTTTTTTATGTTGATTTCATTGAAAGAAAGTGATTTTTTTTATTTATTAAATCATTGATTTTTATTGAAAAAATCATTTGATTTAAATGATTTATTCATGCCAACCTGCTACAAGCTAACAAAGTCTCAATTCTCAATATCACAAATATTTCTGCAATTCCCACAAAGGGTTCTGACATAAAGAAAGCATTTAAAAATACTCAGAACACCGCTAAAATATGTAAATAGGTAGCCTATCGCCCACAAGTAATTCGAAGAATTCGCGTGGGCTGCACGTCGGTCGTCGCCAAAGTTGTAGAATGCATCAGCAATTTCCTATGTATACTCCACACCTTCAATTTCTTTAGAAAATATGCGGTATTTTATAACTTTATTTGATAGATGAGAGTGGTCAGTGATGTGAAGGGGGTTTTATCTAGAAGTGGACTTTTCTAATGATGTTGATGTCTCGATATTCACGTGCGTTTTATCGGGATTTTCTGACTATGTTAACGTTAATCGGAGTCTTCTCATGAGCGATTAAGCTCAAAACAAGTCGGGCAACACAGTAACATATTTAAGTAAGTAGCTAAGTAAGTACACTCACCTATTGCTCGCTAATAGGTACGCCACGACTGCATGCGTGTAGAAAGTCACAGACTATACCTACTACGTATTTCTTTGTAAAAGCTTTTAAAAAGAACTATTAACAAACACAAAATATCAATTTTCCGTGAGAATTTGAAACAAAGGAACGACGAAACTCTTACAACTTGATTTACAACTTTAAAGTTGCCGCAAGAAAGTTGCAAATCGTTCGCTTATTGAATTTCAAATCTGTGCACAATGATTTGAAACTTTAACCTCTTCTGAATAAATACTAAATTCGTTTAATCGCTCGCTAAGTGTTACTTACGTGGCTGATAAGCCACGTATCGGGTTCCATAGACGATAATAATTCTCATTACTGATAAGGCTATCGGCTATAAGTGAGCTAAATTGTTATGGCCTACCTACATAACACAAAGGATGGTAAAAGGCTTTAGTGTTTACGTCGATTATGTGTTGAAATGATTTACGATAAAAACGGTTTATATCGACTATAGAAACTTATTCTGAGGTTCGCAGTATGGTTTAATTACTTTGCAAGTTTGTTTGATATATTAATTAAGTTTGAATCTTGTAGTAAAAGACAATGATGTGGGATACATTTTTATTACGCAGTTCCATTTTTTTACACAATTTAAGATTGTAAAAGCTTCCAAGAACTAATCTTCAGCAATCATTTATTGAAGTTCATCCAGAAAAAACATTCCATTTCGGTTATACAAGAAATGAGCATTCGAAGACCAACCATATTTTAATCGAAAAAGTACAACCGATTTAAATATCTATGTTATTCGAATATGTATTTAAACATCACAAGTAAATCCCTTGAAGCATTAAAACGCCCAAAAATACCAAAATACAGATACAAATCATTTCGCTACACTACACTTAAAAACTTTTCTTTTAACCAAAACCTACGCAAAAAACGACTTACTTAACACTCACGTAAAAGGGTGAACCATCAAAAACAAAGTTATACAAAAAAAACTTATATCAGTAGGTAACTGATCTTGATCGTCTAAAAGCAACCTGTGAAAGGACCTGACAATACACGATAAGATACTATTGAAAACTCATTTGGTTATCACTTTAGCTCAGCTGTTATCACTCGATTCTCGATTAGGTAGATGAAACGTCGCATTAATAAATAAAATATTTTAATAATGTCTTGAGGTTATTAAGATCTGTGTACAATGTTAAATCAGGAACGACTAAAATAATTCCTATGGTAATCTTATCTATAAAATCCTTAACATCTGTGTCAGAAGTCAGAGATATCTTAATTATTTTAAGAATGAAAGTGATAAAATGAAGCAAAGAAATAATCCATTACTCGTTACAAATCAAGAAGTATTGCTGCATTCATACACTATTAAACCTGCAAATGAAACGGAATAAAGCTCGAATTAAGTTCACAATAACTCATCAAAATCTCTACAAAATAGGAAAATTAATGGTTTATTCTTGATAAAAAAATGCAATATTGGGAATATAATAATAATTCTAGCTACACAATATCGAAAACATACATACATTTAGGCAGTTTTTTTTGTCGAGTGATAATCAATCGACCGTCAACCGGTAACCCAACTCAAACCTTAGTAACCCTCCTATTAAACAGGGAGCGGGTTTTTGTGCCCTGGGATAATTGACCAACAGGTGTGTCTGAACTTTGTTTATTTTTATTCTAAGTCGACTGGTTCCGAGGCGAGACTCGATCAAATGTAACACAGCGTTTGCGGGTTTCGGTCAAGTGCTGTTTTGTGGTCTCACTCGCCCTGTTGGTTCGTCTATGTTTTTTTAAAGCACATATTTAATGTAATATATTATATTTTAATAGAACAGGTATATAAAAATTACATCCTACATTATATACGATTGTGTGTGTGTTCATCCGAGTATTGCGTAAGGAACTTCATTCCTGTCAAAAAATTGTATATAAGTGACTTATATACAATTTTTTACTAGATTACTTATTATGTTTTCAACAAAGAGAATCATTTAACTTAATTATAAATAATCAGTAGTCTTAAAAATTACAGCAGTGCAACAAAATTTTGACTGAAATGTTCTTTTTATATTTGTAAAAATAATATTTAAACATAATCAACTGTGAAAAAAACAAATGAGAATAATGTAAGTTCCAAAAGCAATAACATAACAAAATAATCAGGCTTAAAAACAAACGTATTCGTAGAGTAACAATTTTTTACAAGTGAAATGTTCTGAAATTTTGTAAGCATCAAAAATAATCAACTGCAAAAAATTAAACAAAAATAAAAGTTAAAATTAAAAAAAAAAACTTAAATATGTACTTAGACAAGCAAAACCATCTCTTTTCACTAAGTAAGTTAAATTATAACTTTTTTGGACATGCTCGTGGTATTTTTTTTTGATTTTTAGGAATTTTGGTCATAGCGTACTCAATGCTTTTTCTGGAGAAAAAGGTGAGGTGGCGATCTATTATCTCTGCTATTTGATAGAAAACTTTTGTATAGCAAGGAAAAATTTGAAAAACCTTGCGAAACATTTTCTCATTTACTACTAAGTGAAAAATCACAAAAAAATGAAAACATATTACATTAATCGAATCGGGGGCATCGGCCACAGGTGCCTCGACAACTGGAGGGCTAAGCCACGGACTCAAAATTTCGCCTTGGGAGTCATTTTGTAACTTCTATCAAAGAGGGATTTACTTCACAATTGTAGAATGGGTTCTAATGCTAAGACAGTTACAGTACCTTTCTTCCAACTGCTTATGTATCAAAATCTAAATCAAAATTTTTCATACACTTATGAAACGTCAGAATCTAGGTGCACGGTTCCAATTGGTCGTTTCTTATGGAGAAGAACCGGCAAGAAGCTCCATGGTCACACTTTTATAAATATTTGTCTTTTACAATGTTTTCAAATCACAGTGTTAATAGGTATGGGAGGACAGTGTAGGCCTGTCAACAAGTATGTGTAATACATGTGTTTAACAAATAGACTATGGTCTATAAATTTACAATCTACAACGCTCTCACATTAACAGACAAAATATAAAATAATCTAATATTTAAAAAAAACAAATTTTAACCAAAAGCCAAAATGGAGAGTTGAAATTAAAATTGTAGTTATATATAATGTCAAATAATGATGTCTGAACATAGGAATCTAACTAACTGTAACGACTATCATAGATCTAAAAACGATTTACGAAGCTTGCTTTTGTGATTTTTCAGTAACACTATCATTAGCGATGTATATGTCATACCAGAAGTTCCCTTTCTCATTAGCAATTTAAATAATTTTACTTTTCTATTAGTAACTCAATTGTAAATCACTACAATTAGTACATTGACCTCCAGAATAATTGTTGGCGAACTTGACAAAATCTATTGTTTTCTGAACAATATAGTCCCTTTGATTGTTCCCTTCGAATATTCGTCTACAGAGCCCCCATAAATTAGCATGCTAAAAGGCTATAATGAAAGCTTGTTACGTTAGATTACTAGATTGTAGGAAAAAGTAGCATTAGTTTTGTATTGCCGTTTTACGTTGTGATTTAAAACATTCTTTTATTTCGAATAAATTTGCACCCCTATGTGGTCGTTTCGTGAAAATTTGTAAAAACAACATGCTTTTAAAGTGTCTTTTCTCACGTTTCATAGTAGGTAAGTGGATTCATTAGTTGGGGATGCATTCATGTAGTAAGAGATAAAATCTTTTACTGGGGTTGAATACACAGTGTCATTAGAATATTATCCTAGAAATGAAATTCAATAGTCACAAGCCAAAGACAAAGCATTTATTTCAAATAGGCACTTAGAAGGCACTTTTGCACGTCAACATTTACATTAAAATAGAATTGATTCTAGTCGCCCTTCCTAAAGGTAGTTTCGTATATAGAAGAATGGGCCAGAAACGATCTACATATATATTCTATAAATACTACAAAAAAAACATAAAACACGCAAAAAGGCCATACTTTGATGTCTCATCGGTCATCGTGAACAAGCATTCCAATGACGATAACTGTCACATTATCGTGATAGCAGGCACACCTATTCTAACATAATCCTATTGAGGTTACGATAATAAACATACACTTCTTAGGTTTATACTAAACAAAAGATTTTATTTAGCACACGATACACAGTAAGTATCTTGTTGTATCTTGTACTCGTATAGCTGTAACTATTTATAGTCTTCATTAACTTTTGTTGCTTATATATTTAGTATGTATGTATTTATGTATTTATGTATCAATTATTTAAGACATGTTTAAGTATATTTGTGTATCTATTTAAGTATTTTACATGTTACATCATTTAGTACTCTTATTATTTGCACCAACAATAACCCGTTTTTATGTCCAGACAAATCACTGTCCATTCCAGGGTTGCCTGGAGGAGATCACTGAAAGCGATAAGGCGGCCCATTGTATATTTTGTAGTGTTGGTTTTTATTTTTTGTTGTGTATTTTTGTGGTGTACAATGAAGTAAATAAATAAATAAATAATAATGTAAAACGACATGACATTTAATATAATAGCGCCATCTGGTGTTACATTAGAAAAATAAGCAGGCACAAACATTCACAGCGTACAGCCAAGTATTAATATAAAATTTAATCCAAGAAATCTAATAACTTGTTTCAAAGAAAAAACCCAAAAAGAATTTGGTTTTGCTACCTCCGGCAGTCAATCTACATGCAGCATATATCACAAAACGCTGGAAAAACTGCTCTCAAAACGGTGAAGGAAAATATCATGAGGAAACCGGCATATCCGAGAACCAAAAATTCGAAGACATGTGACATCTACCAAACCGCACTGAGTGTGCCCGCGCGTGGTGGATTCGCGCCCGTTCCCTCTCACTGAGAGGAGGCCTGTGTCCCAGCAGTGGCAACATTATAGGCTGATTGTGCTATGTTTCACAAAGGTGAGGATATTATTAAGGCTTTGCTATACATCATCAACGCTGTAAATTCAGCAACTTTAAATGAAGGAGTAGGTAATGCCTTTGAAAAAAGTATATGCAGGGGAACAAAAAAAAACGGTTACAAATGGGCTGACTGCCCGAGTTGGGCTACTAATAAACATCGTCGTTTCAGCCTTAAGTCGTCTACTGCTGGACATAAGCATCCCCAAAGCGTCACCACATGGACCAGTCCTGTTCCTCTCGCATTCAGTGGGTTCTCTCGGCTCCAGTTTTTGTTGTTACCTACCTTCCATACCACACTGTGACTGTCCTTCAAGATAGTGTTTCCCTTGTTTGAAGGTCAGGGGTCTTTATCATTTGTAATAATCTATACCCGTCTTTCATTGAAACAACACTGATGCTGATGAACTAATCATTTATTTACCATGAAACTAAGCCTCGGTGGCTTAGTTTCATGGTAAATAAATGATTAGTTTCTTATCTACTTATCATGACCAACATAGAGACTAGTTTTGTCTACAAAATCAAAGATGAATTAAATAAATCTGGCATTTTGTCTATTTTATCTGTATTTTGTCAACTCTTCCGTTGGCAAAAGTTGGTCTACCTACGCGTGCAGGTAGGTCGTGATTCAATGAATAAAAAATCCGGAACCTATCAAACTTCACTAAAAACACCTAACCACTCTCTTAATTCCCAACAAATTGATCGCTTTTCATCAAAAAACAATTGAAGAATAATTTGGAGATGGACAAAATGTGCCCCACGGAGTACAATCGTACATTTAATGCAGATAATTAAAATAAAATAAATAAAGAATTTTGAATAACTTTTTATGCATCATAGCAGAAGTGGAGAAATAATCGTAACTAAAAGTTTTTCTGTTTGATTTGCGTTTTAAATACCTTTTAATGTTGCCATATAATATTAGATAAATTCAGAACAGGGAAAAAAATATTATATGAAGGTTTTTAAAATAATAAAAAAACGCTTAGCAGGCCTTAAATAAACACGTAAATTATTCGTAACCATAATGTAATTAAACTTATTTTTTGCATGTGTTCTTATCTATAAATCGAACCATCTATGACTGAACTTATAGATGTAGTGCAGTTACGGATAGGATAATATGACGTTATTACTGGCAACACCGCTGACAAATGTCAATTGTCAATACCATATTCCTTATTTGACGTTTGCGCCGGTTTTCTCGTTCGAATCGTGTTTTTGTTTCATTGTTTTCGCTTATACGTTTATATTTTATAGTGTCGTAGCGCCACACGAGTGCTCTTACTAATAATGACTGTAAACTGTATAATTACAAACAACGAAAATGGACCTTTTACAAGCGTGTGTTGACTGTAGTTTCCCAATAAGACAACGCGCGCAGGCGGCATGTAATATCATCATTACCCCCTGATGTGATGAGTTCTTCTATAGGAGTGGTTAACTTTTGAGGTAAGTTCTAGTTTCAATAAGTACCTCCTACTAAAATATACACGACAGGTATTATTTACTCCATATTCTAACGTCGTGGTTAAATCTAAGACTAATAAGTTCCTATTTTATCTTCACAGTTGTCACCTCATAGCTGTGTCTGTGGTGCCTGTTATGACAATAAACCAAGACGCCTTGTAACCAATTCAAGGGAAAGACAACTTGGTCATACCAATGTTTGTTATGGCTGTTGGAGATCAGGTATACGTGCAAGAAGACACGACATTTTGGAATTGAAATAATGTTTTGATAACATTCAATGATTAAAATAATGTTCTTTATTTTATTACTTGCCTTATACAGAATATGCTACTGTAGATATTTTACTTTAAGTGCTATAAACAATAGTTACAAACTATAGATTTTATCAGATTATAAAAAAAAAATGCGAATACTTTTTTTAAACTAAAATATTATTTATACTAAACGCCTGGCACATATATATACACATTAATTTACATGAAATACCTTAGCCATAGTGCAAAAATCAACCTTTTCAAACGTTCATAACTTTTGTCCACAACTGCTCAGCAATATGCCTCTTTTTAATTTTGCTTGTAGAAGATCAGTACTATTAAATGACATATATTTTGTATATGTACATTCTGGGGTACAAGCCCATACAATTTTTGGCCATGTACTTTGACTATTTTAACATTACTCAACATTTTTACCTGACGTCACGATTCATGACACTTCTCTGAATTAGGGGGTCATAAAGAGGGTCAGGTGGATTATCCACCCCTAAGTACAAAATAATGTTGTTATAGTTCATTTTTCATATTAGTAGTGGTGGTAATAATACGAGTAATTAAGATTTTTCGTTTGATGTGTTTTGGTTTTAAAATAATGGAGTTTTGAAGTTATTTTTTTGTGTAGGTAATATGTCACGCCCCTTATGCCTGGAGGCTTTTATTTGTGTATTAAGTTATGTTGTTTTTTTCATTGATTTTTTTATTGGTTTCTGTTTTGGGTATATTGGCGTGGCTAGCTTAAATATGGCAGATAATTTAATATGTTGTTTTTTTTTGTGTTTCGGTTTTTATTCTTTGATTACCTTATAATTATATAATTCAATGGTTTTCTAACTAAACAGACAGCTGTGCTGCTGGGGAGTTTGTTGCGCCACTTCTTCTTCCCAGCTAAAGCACTAGGAAGTGGTGAAGGGCGGGCGTTTTGGGGGACTGTCTTATGTAATTTTGACGTTCGAAAAGTGCTGACTCTCAGCCTAGTTTGAATAAATGACTTTTGATTTAGATTTTTTTTTATTTTGATTTTGTAGAAATTGGTTGTGTTAAGAGGCCTATATAAATGTATATTGGCTGTAGCTAGCTTAAGTATAATGAGGAAACACCGCCAGAAAAGTTTTTATTGAAAGCTACCGCTGGGTGTTATAATTAGAGATCGGATATACGAATGCTTGTTTACCTAAAGTTTATTTTTCGATATGAAAGTATGGAGCGGCTTATGTTTTTTTTTTGTAATTAAACACCCGTGTTGCCACGGACTTCGGGAATGTATACCTAGTCGGGTGTACAGTATGGAAGCGACTTCAAAAAAAAATTAAAAAAAAACGGGACTTTTTACAATATCAGTTATGCATCCGATTCTATTGTCAGAAAAAAACACAAAATTTGTTGATTCCGAGCCGCGGGATTTTTTTTAAATACAAAAGCTCATTCCATGTTAGCCAACTTCGTAGTTGCAACGCAATTGAGGTCTAATTTCACCAGTGAATTTGAACGCGATCTGTGCCTAAACTCCGTTTAAAAGCTGTCAGTGTCATTATTTTCTATGGAATATTGACACAAACAGCTCTTGAATGCGTTTTAAATGTGCTGAACGCGTTCAGTAACGTTGGTAAAATCAGCACTTAGTCTTTTTCTTAATCGTAATATTCTGTACCGTAAACAGCGTTGGATAACCATAGCGTAAAACATAACTGATATTATGCCGCAGAGGCCGTGCATGTATTGCTTCAAAGGCATCCCAACCTGCAAACCACTGCTTTACATGAGTCATTCAAGCGATACAGATAAACAGACTTATGTTAGGCAGAGGTGTACCGACAGTACACCCACATTTTGCCCAGTTATGTTTATGTCCCATGTAATAGAGGGCGAGCCTATTGCCATCAACCGGCACAAATTCAGACTCCGGGCTGCTACTGAGAGATTCTAGATAGAAAAACCCAATAACACTTTGCCCGACCTGGGAATCGAACCCGGGACCTCATGCTCAGTAGTAGCTCTTGCGACCACTAGACCAACGAGACAGTTAATAAATGTTTTAGTAACAAAAAGGACCACTTTTTAATAATAACACGCGTAATAAAATTGCTATCATTATTATTTTCCTAATAACATACCTTTAACGTTCAAAGTACCCTCGAGTTACACTTAAAACATTGCTTGTACTCCTAAAATTAACGACGTGTATATACAAAAGATAATTTCCATGCCAAGACAATGTTTTGACACAATAACTCCAGTGTTGTGATTATGTTAATGAGTTCTGTACGTAATTATTTTATGTTGAACATCGGGGAATATGTTGGTACAGTGTTACTAATGTGCGTGAAAATAGGATCTATGTTGAGGCTTCTTTAGTAGTTGACGTGGATTTTGTTGCGGTTTTTCAGTTAAACATTTTACCAACTAGAATAAAAAACATAGTCGTAATTCTTACTAGGACTCATCCAGCAAAAAATTTAAATATATTGATTTAAGAGCTGTTTACGATAAAATACAAAATAAACCCACTGTCTCTTTTCATAATATTGTAACTAATAAAACTTAAAACCTTCGGGAATTGTCGCTCGAAAAACGTGTGGAGGAAAAGCTAAGTAAATATTTCTCATACATTTTAACTACCTAGAACCCGTAAGTAGCTTTTTGGGCGACATTGTAGCAGCTACAGTCAACATTTAATATTTTAGTGTAGAAATAAAACAGATATAAAACACCAGTAGCGTGAAATTTCAAAATGGTCCCTGTATTTGCATGGAAACGCGCTTTTTTCTGACAAATCGTCCAAAAACTTTGCATCATCAACACGTTTCATTCATAACAAAAATAAACCTGTCACTAAAAGCACAAACACGCGAGAATTCATATTTTACCAAAAATATATTAGTCCACTAACCTTCAGCTTCGTTATCACGAAAGAAAACGTTCATTACTTAGGTAATCCTGTAATCTTTGACATTAAAATCCACATTTGAAACCGGCACAACACTAAAGAAATCCACGAAAATAATTATCCGCCACAGACTAAAAAAGTCAGTTGATTTTCACACTGGCACTCACAGAAAAAAAAACAACGAATTGTTTTTATTTTCTAATGTTCGTTTTTCAAAATGCCGCGTAATGACGCGTGTTCAAACGCGCGCGGAACACACTGACACCTGCAACGTTCAGCTAGTAACTGAGGGTGTACGTAAAGCTGCGCTCGCCCGGCCAGGCTGGGCACCAAAGAGTAGGCTGTCGGGAGAAATGGCTATAGTTTTATGCCTATGACGTGTGGAAGTTGTGTGAAAATTTGTTTTGTTCTGTAAATGCTGTAGTTATACAGCCTTACTGAACGTGTCTATAATAAACTATTTTGAAGTTAGGAACTGGTTTGGCAAAACAGATTGTAAATTATTGCCAATGTGTTATCTAAATACGTTGTGCTGTCATTCAGATTTATGAAGTAACTATTTCTTAAACCTGCGACAGAGATAAATATAAATGTTCCAAAGAACTTAAAAGCTGATGTTTGAAATGGAATAAGTGAGTAAATGAATTGTATGAATACCTTAGTGCATTGTATCGTGTCAAAGTGATTCGGATCGCGCTGTAAAAATACTTTAACAAGAGTTAAGTGAAACTAGCATATAATAGTCGTAGCAGTAAAAAATAAAGGATGTTTTCATACCTTTGCGTTGGTAATGATAATAACGTTGAGTTGATAATAAATATATAAATAAAGCATACAAGTATAATGAGCTAACAGGATTGGATACTCGAATCCCAAAAGAAATGAATAAAAACAAACAAAGTAAGTTTCTCTTTGAAACTACAAAACATTTAAAACACTGTCTGTTTCCTCACTGAGAAACCCCGAAAAGCTTCCAATTATTCTACCCACCCTCATTTCTACAAATTTTCCCACTAACCTGTTCTTTGCTCGACAACGACCTTAATCTGAAATCCCTTTTCAACTCCTCGTGCGTCTCATTATTGATCTCTTTCACTCCTCACTACCGGTGCAATAATACCTCTGTCTCGCTCTGTCAAAGCGTAGTCGTATATATCTGTCTCTGTTCCGCATCACTGCAGAGCCTCAAAAACGAGGTAGAACCACCGTACTATCAACGTGCGCGTTCCGAATAAGAAATTTTTCCTTTACACCGACCACAGCGTAGACTGGTTCAGTTCGTTCATTTGATCTTACTGATAATTTTTCTTGAAGACTCTATGAACTTTTTTTGTCTACGCCATTTCTTGTAGAAATGAGAAGTTAAGTATGAACGGCTGGATGACTTATAAATTTCTTTGAAAAAAAAATGCGGATATAAGTCGGAAGTGTTTTTTTTAAAGCTTTTTTATGCAACAATCGGCTTGATATTCTAATAGAGGGAAGTCGGGTTCGGGCGTTGAATAAAATATGGAAACAGTTGGTCAGACACAATATTTTCAATCGAATTGGTTTGTGTACTGGAACCATTATTGTAACGATACGTTTGGCGGACTGGTTTGCGAGGGGAGATAGGTTCGGAGAATGTACATTGTATTTTCTCTTTTTTGTCAGAATGCATTCGTTGTGTTGCATCGATCAACAACTTTTTGTACAACACTGTTGCTTGCTGACAGAGTCCAAATAGAGAGATGGCAAAAGTGATGAATATGTTTGGAGCCTGCAGACTCATTTATCCAGTAGTGAAACAATTGACAATCGAACTTTCCACAACGACCAACTTTCGGATAAACAGGATGAGTTTTAAACACGTGTTAAAAATTTACTTACAATTGAAAAGAGACTGGCATCGTCCGTACTGTTAAGTACGTTAACAAATACGCTAAAGACTTTTGATAGCCAATGTTTACGTGTGTCCACAGGCACCTGCAGTTGCTGGTGGATTTTGGTCCTTTTCCCAAACCACGGACTAATTGATTAACTCTTGAAAATGCTGTTAAAGCTGTTGAAGATTGTAATGATGGATTGTGCAGATCTTTGCATTGTTTAGACTCAATCTCCTTTGTATTATATAATTGCATAGCGCAGGTGTGAGTACTATGTAATGATGAGCTACCATTTACCGTGTAATAATTGTGTCCGTCATTGACTTGAATGTGCACTAGCGGCTGATAGTAAGTATGTTATGCTCACTCAAATGTGTCGCTGATGCGACGTGTGGATCATGTAGCTTCTTTTAAAATGGTTGAGCTGAATAGTGCTGATGTATGCATTATGTTCGTGAACGGGCGCCACCACTTGGGACTGGTCATTTTTCTCAGCTGCCCCGGCTTATTTTAATTTTTGTTTTTTTTTTCTATTTGCTCTATATGCAAGAATCTAACTTTACCAATTATGATGTTAATAATTTTAATCATAATCAGCCTATTATGTTCCCGCTGCTGGGACACAGGCCTTCTCTCTGTTAGAGGGAGTGGGCCGTAATCCACCTCACGGGCCCAGTGCGGGTTGGTAGATGTTACATGTTTTCGAATTTTTGGTTCTAAGAGATGCCGGTTTCCTCACGATGTTTTCCTTCACCGTTTTGAGAGCTGTGGTGATGAAATAATTTACACAAAGTAAAGCGCCTGTCTGGGTTCGAGCCCACGACGTGCAACTCGTATGTCGCGACCGTTACCGGTGGGCCACCACAGCTCGATACTCACTCACTCTCCAATAATTTAAAAAGTATTATAAGTAAAAATATTTTTCAATGTCACTTTTTCGATTAAGCTCTATACTAGGGTTGACAAATATTGAAACTGGGTTTTGTACGTTTTTCCTCTTACAGTACACCCCACAGTACACCCCACAGTTCGAGAAAATGTTTAATTTTTTTCGAATCATTCATCTTCTTGCATATTGGTTATTTCCTGTTTCTTTAAGGAAAGTAATTTGGGTAGAGCGTATTTTCTTTTGCACAGTTGTTTTATTTTATTTGAATTTATCTTGTTTAAGAAGTTATGTTCGGTTTTTTTTTTTGGTATATATAAATTCTTGATTAAAATACTCATTGGCATTGGGCACCTTTTGAGAAAACCTTTAGTTCTAGTATACACGGTGTAAAAAGTCCCACCACATTACCTTCAACCACGCATTATGTACATCGAAATAAGTATCACGCCTTGTTTCGCCGAAGGGTTGGGCAGAGGTGTACCTATAGTACACCCAGATTTCGCCAGTTATGTTTAAGTCCCATGTAATAGGGGGCGAGCCTATTGCCATCCACCGGGCACAAATCCAGATTTCGGGCTGCTACTGAGAAATTCCAGATAGAAAAACCCAATAACACGTTGCCCGACCTGGGAATCGAACCCAGGACCTCATGCTCAGCAGTGCAACAAGGCGTGATGTTATGTTATGTGAAATAAGTATCATAGCACAAAAATAATTGCTTTATATAACGAATTTAGTTTTTGGTCATTTATTTTACTTTGATGGTCCTAGTTTATCATTTATTTATTTTATTTGTTTGTATAATAATTCCAGTATTGCATAAGTAAGCTGCCATGCCCTTTAGGCCTGGAGGCTTTTATTTATGTATTAAGTGTTTTTTTTTTTTATATTGGCGTGGCTAGCTGACGTATGGCAATTTATTTGATTTAATGTTTTGGTAATTACTTACAGTTGCATAAAATCCAGTTCTTCTAACCGAACAGACAGCTGTGCTGCTGGGGAGTTTGTTGCGCCACTTCTTCTTCCCAGCTAAAGTACTAGGAAGTGGTGAAGGGCGGGGCGTTTTGGGGGACTGTCTTATGTAATTTTGACGTTCGAAAAGTGCTGATTCTCAGCCTAATTTGAATAAATGACTTTTTGTTGATTTTGGTGGTTCATTGTAAATCATAGTTGGCAACAACGTACATCGCGGTAATGAACTTGGCAACTATGAGTTACACTCGTAAAATATCTTTGTTTACGCTTGCGCAACGTAAGGCTATACATGGTGCTTATGGGTGCATGCAACGGTGCAGGGTTCGTGGGGGTTTTATAGTTGTGTTATATTATACAATGCAGTGTATACTATCTCAGTAACCAAAAGGTTCCCAGGTATGGTCCAGTGCAGATTCCCGGCCACCGTAGGCGCAGGCTTGCGGAAAGGCGAGCAATGCGTAGCTCGCCGTCCGGTAGGGACCAGGCCCGGGTCGATGGCGCGTCGTGTTCCACACGCGCCTCAAAGAGATGTCAGCACGAAATGACGGGGTCCGATAGGGCCGAAGCCTCAGGGTCGCCGGTAATTCGATAGATATAACCGTAACCCTGGCACAGGTAACTGAAGGAACACGGGTGGGTTTTAGTCAGTAAAAGTCTGACTTCGCCCGCTCTTCTCCCGCTCCACCCAGAGCGGGCGAAGTCATTTGATGATTTCCAATCCAAAAAAAAGGGGTCCAGTACAAAAAAAGTTTTTTTTTGTACTGGACCAAGACTGGACAAGTGACTCTCGGCATCGTTAAGTGTCTTAGACTGTAATGGGTCTTACACTGTAATAGGTACTGTCACCAACTTTTCTTGACGTTCTTTATTTTCTTTCGATATTCCTTTAATTTGATATACCTAATTTTGGGGCCTGGGCTTCGACAAAACTGAGTTACCAACAAATATTTAGATAAGTCGTGGTCATTCTCGAAACAAGGGAGGGCACATGGTTGAGTTTAGGGAAAAAAGGTGCCAAAGTTTTATTTCTTCACGGCTTGAGAAATTCCCCTCCATTTTTAAGTGAGAAACATTTGCCTCCTCCTTGAGGGAAGCCTGTGTATACAATCTTTGGCTGTCAAAATCACAATACCGGTGCACCTGTTGCTTCAAAAAGATTTCAACCTATGTCATAATCGAATACAACCATGAAGGAACCTCGCCCGTTGCAAACCATAGCCGTTCATCAGGTGTGCGGAGCAAGTTCTGTCATAAAAACTGACAAACCTAGAGTTATCCTGTTTGAGCCACGCGACTGCAGCCATTTCTGTCACTCCTGTATATACTTCTCTATCTATCTCATTCTAACATTGCGCTTATGTGGTATGACTTGTATGGGTACTCGATAGAAATCCAGTTTTTGTTGATGATAAAAATATACCGTAGTTTATCTCTTGGTCACGGCGTGTCAAGTCGGTTCTTGCGAATCAATTGATTAATTAATTTTAGTTGTTAAAGAATGCATTGTTTGTCTTTTTACGGTTATTTCGTGATTGTATCGGTATTTTATTTTGCGAGTATGTGTGATGCACAAAATTGTGATTCAGTCGAATCTGGTCGGACTGGAACTTGAGAATGACATTCTTGAAAAAGTTTGAATTATTTCATTGTTGGGTTATAGGCTTATATGATCTGTAGACACATTGGTACGGTTTTATGTTTAGCTCCCTTCAACATGTTTAAGTTGAATGGTGCTAATCCATGCGTCATGTTCGTGAACGGGCGCCGTCAGTAGGGTCTGGTCATCTCTTAGTTGCCACGGCGTGTTTTAATTAAATTTTGTTTTTGAATTGTTATCAACTTTATATTTCGGACGCTTTTAATGTTTTGCATCGTTTTCACGTGCATAATTTCAACGTGAATGATGTAATCAATACATTGTAAATATAATTTGATTTAAAAGAGTGTCCGTGGAGTTTCTTGCCCGTTCTTCTCCATAGGTACCTACTACGCTTTGGAACGGGCAACTACCTTCATTTTTCTGACTTGAGTTTGAGTTTGAGTCATAGACATTTTTGTAGGTTGATGACCATTTTTCATTCACTTTCTTATATAAAACTCACGCCTTGTTCCCATTGGGGTAGGCAGAAACAGAACTCCACTTGCTACGATCCTTACATCCTTCCATGTCCGGTGCATATTGATAGTCATGGCATTTCGTGAAATAAACAATAGTGGATCATCAGTTTGTTTCATTCGCTTAACTTATATTTTGCCTAGAAAAATTCTACAATTTATTTTCTTAGACAGAAATACATGGTATCACATTATTTAAGTTTGCAATAAAGAAGTAAAATGTACGTTTTCTATGAAACGCGTTTAGTTTAATAAATATAAAAGTCTTAACGACATTTCTGACCGCAAAATGAAAAAAAAGTAAGTACACGGAAAAACTAATTGCCGCGGCGTATTACTTTTATGTAATGAAAATAAATATCATTGTGTGGGATGTAAAAATGTTATATTTTTGTTTTGTTGTTCTAGAATATTGTTTATTTTAGTTAGAAGAGTTAGGTTACATTATTACTCCCTCCCGACCCTTGCTCGAGCCAGCCCGCGCCGCTGAGCCTGTAGCTTTAAATTCGTCCCAAAATAATACCAATCCTGATCCAGCTAGTCATTTGCTGCCCTCTTCCAGCGACGCCCTAAGCCGAGGTTCGTACCCCACAGGGAGTGCCCTTAGCGTTGTCGCTTAGTTTTAGTTAGTATTTAAGTTTAAGTCCTGGCTGGAGGCCTTAATTTATTAGGGCAACCACAGGCAAGTCCGCTTAAGCAGACGACAACCGCATAGGTTGACCTGCGAGATGCCAAACAAACAAACAAACAAGTTACATTATTACTAATTGTTGACCGCGACTTCATCATCGTGTACGATATTTTGTATTTCATCATTTATTTAAACTATTCTTCACGAATATGTAATAAAGCTGTTTTTTTTTTTTTGATGTTTGAACGTGCTTATCTTTGGAACAGTTTGTCGGATTTGAAAAAATATTTTTTAGTCCAATTCTCAAAGAAAGCTCCATCGAATACCAAATTATAGTTTTGTCATACGAAATACGACACTTAGAAAGTTTTGCGAAAATAAAATAAATGTACTATAATATGTAAATATTTTTTTTATTAATTCTTTTCAGAGTACTCTCCACTAGCCTCTATACAAAGTTATTGTTAAACTGCCACCGAATGTCCCTAAAAAAAATACATTGAAGTCGCTTTTTTTAAGTCATGTTGAAACGAACTTAACTTGTAAACAAAAGTTCGCTCCTATACAAGAAGCACCAAACATTCCACGCACTAACTATTCGAAGGTTGACACGTTGACGAATAATTGGAGTAGCCGATGTTCACATTTCTGTTGATGTGCGAACGTAGTGGATACCCACCTTAGATAAATTATGTAAACATCAATTAGAGGATTTACAGTGATTCGGTTGGGGTTGTACCATGATTGTTTTCATCAAGAAAAGTTTACTGCTGCGTTCAAATCCTAACTAAAAGAACAATTCAATTCAAAATCAAAGAACATTCACAATTTTTGACTTTGCAAGCCGTTTGGGGTGGGTTTTTAAAGTTTCAGTTTCGAGGTTCTCAGGATTTCAAATCTTCATACAGGATCTGCATAGCATACCATAATCAGCCTTTAATGGTTCTACTGCCGTAACACAGACCTCCTCGCTGTGAGAGGGAGAACTATGTTATCCAGCACACGGGCCCAGTTCTGGGTAGGTGGAGGATTTTTAAACTTTTTCTTTAATATCTTCTAAAACATTTAATGATTGCTTCCTCAAGTTACACAGTTCTAACAATCACCTGATGACTTCGTGAAAACTCATATTGACATTATGTCCGATATTATTGTGAATAATACCGTGGTTTACTTTACTTCTTAGTAAACGTTTGTTTGTATGTATTTATGTATGCATGTTTCTTTGAATGAAAGGGGATGTGTGTTATGAACGTAGCGCGGGTGTGCGTTCTAAATGACATGTTTCATAAAATAGTAAATTTTGAATTTTTAATATTTTTACTTTTGAATTCCTACAAAATAAGTAATCATATTAAAGCGTTCTTCCTCTCTCCTACTTACTTTCATTTATGTTATTTCTGTGCCCTTACAGGGTCCATATTTTTGTTCCTAGCTTAAAGCCCTTTGCAACATCTTTTTACAATATGAAATGCAATAAATAAATGATTATGATTATGAACAATTTCTTATTAGTCGATTCGCACGAATTAACTATCTCGAATCAGGTGAGTTAATGTATTTGTTTGAATTAAGAACTCCAGTAATACCTACGTTTTAGACAATTTACACACTTTTTTTATAAACCCGTAAGTACACAATCATAAAGTACGGCGAGGGTACAAAATCCTCTCACATCCTTAGTCACTTTTTAAGACTCCGTACGTGAGAAAACTACATGTGAGAAAAAGGTCACTCGCTTACCGGAAAGTTATATTTTTTTTATTTTCAAACCTAAACCTAAAAGGTGATGAGGAATTAGAAATGTTTAATTTATTCAATAAATTTCTCTCTCATTATATTAATCATGAATACTTTGGCTTCATGTTGTTATTACTACGAAACATCTTTATAAGTTGCCTTATATTTATCGTAAATCGAAATCTGTTTGAATGTCCCGCAGTGTATATCTTGATACTGATAGTATCGCTACTACACTTGAGGCCGAGATAAGGGTAATATCTCATTTAATGATAGTTGCTGCAATGAAGTAGCTTTCACTTTCAGTAAAACTTTCGTTGTCATTGTCTAACATGGAACAATTAAGTTTTTTTAAAGACATTTAATTACCAAATTTTTTTAATGTTCATATATAGAGAGGTACACGTCGTAAAGATCAAGCTTTTTCTAACAGAAGACAAAATCAAAAGGAGACAAAAAGCAAGTAATGCATTCCTTGGAAGGAGGCATATGTCCCGCAATGGGAAAATAATAGCTACAATAAAATCCTTTACTTACAATTCCTTTGTACTTTAAACTAAAAGCTAACACGTGCATGTAAATATGCACTTGTAAAGTACACACTGTACTTTATGTACGTATGTATTACCGAATAAATTACCACTTTAAAACCTTTGCTAGTAGGCATCCACCTACTCAGCTAAATTGGTTCAACAAATGAATACATCTATGCAAGGTGCAAAGTGATATCTCAAAGGAGAATCTGTGTAAATGCTCCACAGTACAATAACTCGGTACTCACCGATTATATCGGCTTCTATGCAATTTGTACACTGCGGGACAAAGTAAGGGGAACAGTTATGTTTCATTGCTATAATGACGTGGTCACGATTTTGTTTTATTGCATTTGAAAAAATGTGTCATGTTTACATTGTGTGCTAAATGCTATTATCATTCGAAGTATGATAATATCAAATTGTTTAATTTATAAAACACGATAGTTTATTAATAATTTGTTACTGAATGGTTACATTTATATGATTGTTTAGTTTTATCTATTTTTTATGAAACTTTTATTGTAAATGACAAATCTGCCTTCATAAACAAGTGTTTTTTTCGCACTAATAACTAATACAAAATAATAGCTTTTGCTAGCTGCTTCGTCCCCATGGAGGTCGAAAATAATCCCATGTAGAATTTTCTCCAAATCAAAATACATGGATACAGGTACCAACTGTCACAGTGACCAGTTAAACGTTGTTATATTTTATCGAGCTCTTATGTACTAACTTTCTGTTATATTTAATATCTGTATACTGTCCTATACCTTGTACACCTGCTATAAAATAGAAGAAGTTTGCAATAGGGATGATGAAATTTCTATATGATTTTTAACGCAAAAAAATGTTTGTTTTCCAAATAGTGCAAACAATGCAATAAAAAGCATAAAAAATTGCCAAGTTATAAACTTTATAAAAAACTGGCAGACAAAGACAGCACTATCGTAGAAGTGACGTCACGACTATGTTACTTAATACTAGCGCCATACATTGTCCGTACCGTGCGACAAGAACGGGAATAATCCCGTCTAAAAACTTAAAGAGCGTAGCTTCTTCATATTAACTTCGATTTAAAAGATTTTTTGTTTATCTCAATTTTACTATGGCTTCTTTGAATTTACATTAGTATTTCGTATATTTTTAATATTAGTCAGCATCCCTTTTAACACCACAACATTTAAATCTCATCAAAATAGTGTTACTCATCTAACTGTGATGATGAACCGCTAGGAATTCTGCTCACATCGTAACCATAACGAGAGCATGAAGATAAATAGTGCCCTCATTGCAATTGCTATTGTGATTGTACGAAATCTCACGATCACGCGTACTCCAGATACTAGCCCACTGACTTACACAGGTTGAAGTATGCTGACTGTTATTACTGAGTAGCTTGTTAATTAATGAATATTCATTAATATACCATCATTTGCATAGTAAATGGCTGTTTCTTTTTTCCCATCAGGAATCCAAACCATTTTTAGTTCAATACTACGGTATCAAAACCCACAAAAATTATTAACAGGTATTAATTGAGTGTGCAAGTCATCCCCAGCCATTTTATCCGTGTATTACATAACATTACTCAGGCAGGGGACGTATTTCTGCCACAGTTCTAGGTAACCGATCTATTATAGCTACCCAAAGCCCAAGATGTTTTGTTTCTATGTTCTGCAGTAGCCCTGCACCAACCAGGGCTTAACCTTGGGTGCACTTGCAAAGTGCGTACAGGTATAATCGTCGGTTGGTGCCTCATCACAAAAAGTCATCTAAGGGCCCTCTGCATGTGGGCTTAGGCCCCTTGTAAGTACGCCTTTCAAAGGTGAACATAATAAATAGTATTCTATATATCTATTTATGTCAAAGACATTAAAGTCAGTAAATCGTCAGTAAATAATTTGTGTACAATCACTAACAAACAAACCTTTTCAAAGTTCAGTTTTGCACTTTTTATTTAATCGAAGCAATGGATAGATAAGCTATCGTCACTATCAATACGTAAATTCAACAACTTATTGCCGTCTGTCAGTGAAAGGGATTTTGGTCGTCTAGCCAAACCGCGCAAAAAGATTAAGTCTAAGTCTATATATCTCGTAATGTCACGAATTCGTAGCAGGGTAGCTACAGTTGTAACTTAGAAGTTATAGCCTCCAAATAAAGTAACTTCAACTTACTCTTAAACATCGAACGGTACTTGACACAATCTAGACCAACAAAAATAAAGGCCCAATAGTTCTGTCCCGCAGTATAAACAGGTTAGGTTTAGCAATGCATTGGCTATGTCAAAGCAGACGTGCCGAATAACCCGACCATAGGCGAGGCCTTTAAGAATTTATCCCTTCACTTAGAAAGGACTTTAATATACGAGTATCTATTGCAAAACGATTTTATGTATCGTGGTTAGTCCTTGTTAGTTTACTGTTTCCTGTGAAGTTGCTAATTTCGTATTAATTATTGCTAACTTATACTTACTATACAACATTATTAACAACGAAACTTATAATAGTGACACAAACAGTGATTTGAATAGAGCATTGGTTCATCACAATTTTAATGAAAATCAATAATAGCCTTGATATAAAATTTTGAAACTCAAGATCTTCAATTACCAACAATAGCAGATTTCAGCAAGGTTACCCTCCCTAGCTTGCTTAAATCTGGTATTGAGTATAGATCTTGACTTGAAACTTGAAGCTAGTTTTAAACGAGATTCATTAGGAAATAACATAGAAATTATCGAAAGTACTTTATAATTATTATGTTCTAAATGAGTGCATGTATTGAGCAGTCTTTGTCTTTAAGGCTTCAATTTTATTTTATTAAACACAAAATGAGAAATAACTACAACTAGACCTAAACAACAAACAAAAATTCTAATCAAATTAAAAACAACAGCATTCTGTCAACGCATCAACAATCCGCCATTTTGTGAATTCACCTCGTGTGCAGAATGGCCGTTCGTATTTGTGGCCAGTATCGTTCTCCTTAATGTCCATAATAAATGTCAAATTGCAATCGTTACTTCTAAAAATTATGGTGTACATTTGTACGTGTTTGGCTCAGTAATTAGACGTTTTTGGGTATAATATTTTTTCGTTCCGTTTGCTGGTGCAATGTAATTACTATGGCTTTTACTGAAACTGTGGTTCCAATAACGTTGAAATGCAGTGTAAAAAAATGGGCGTAAAGTTTTGTCTTATTGGTTAATGCCGAAAGCGGCTTCTGAATAATTGGATGTATGAAAATAAGCTTCGTTAATAAGTTAATCATGCAGTGGTCGCCAGATTCGTTTTGCTTTATTTATAATTCACTGTGGTTCATTATTTGGTGAGCTTACGGGTTTCTGGGACAATTAACAGCTGTGTTTAAAAATCGACAATAACTGCATATCGATGGGAGTACTATTTTTACCCGACTGAGCGACGCAAAGGCTGTGTTCAGTAGCCTACATTACGTATGTGTGTATGTTTGTTGCTTTGTGGCGCTCTAAAGACCATGATAATTGATAATTCTTACGTCAATCGATTTGTCTTAATCTTGTGAGAGAACAGACACTATATCCCAAAAATTAAAAAGTCGTCAAACTATGTCAAATGTGTTATCAGTGCACAGGTCTTTGAAAATCATTTTTAGGTCTCTCTGACCATTTTTCATTTCGATTGAATTTTGAATTGCTTAGCAATCATTCTCATAAAGACTTTCAAAACTTATAATAAAGTTCTGATATAATCCAGGTGTTATTAAATTGCAAAAAAAGTTTTTAAATTTAATTCAATTTAATTCTTAAAATCGAGTAACGAACCCACAATTTTACTGCTTCGAAAGATAATTTTAACGATCGTTACCTAAAGAGTTACTTAAATTTACTGTGAGAGAAAAATACCTAGCCTAAATACCTAGAAAAAACCTTATTAAGTTTTTTTTTTTTGTTTTGTCCTCATAGCTCCGATCGGCTTTCTAGCCATGTTCAGATGGGGTGTTCGTGTGAGTTTTTTATGGTCTTCCATTGAACTTTCACATTACGTTGGTCAGTACTAAATAAACTTAAAATTTTCACTGCCATCTCTTTAAGCGCATTATATCCCTTGTTAGAAGGTTCTTGGCTAAGACAATGCTGTGCTTCCGTAGTCTCCGTTTATATGTTTTACATTTTTCGCATAGTTCTTCTTTCACTGTTGGTATCTAAATGTGCTCGTGTATTTCTGTGTTTCTAAAAACTAGGGTGCTCTTGAGATTGTTCATAGCGCAAAATTTTGGAACCTTTGTAGAATTTCGATTTTGGCGTCGCCAGCCAATCCCCAGAGTTCTATTCCATAAGTTCATTTTGTTTTTACTATAACATTTAATAAAGAATCTAGTTACAATAAAAAATAAAATAAAAAAAAAACCCGGCTGCGTAAAATTTAAACATTAACGAAGATGGAAACAACATGATATATTTCTGTTTCCAATCCCACACCCTGTACTTGTCCATCCTAAAGCATCGTACTAATAGAACGTAAATGCGCGCACATCGCGCGAGTAAGCGATGCGACCAAGCGACCGTGGTACCGCTGCGCCGCACTATGTGGAGATTGAGTCGGTTTCGGGTCATAAATGCATAACTTCCATGTTTTCATAGATTTGCTGCAGATTTTTTTTTTGTGTATTCTTGAATAAATGTACTTTTAAATAATATACAATTAATGGATATAATCATATGTTTATTGTCTAAAAAAAATAGTAAACTTGAAATGTTGAAAAATGTTCAGAAATTTATGACTATATTTAAATAATATGACCTGAAATGTATAGCATTTAAGGTCAAAATAAACACAAATTAAACTCTTAAAATGATTTGTGCTATTATTATGTACCATTACTTTTAATTAAAAAAAAAAACACTGTATTATTCAACTAACTCTAAAGCTTCATCTATAAGTTCCATAGACTTTTTACTAGATGGTTTTCTTAAACTTGTTATGTGAGGGTCCGAAGTATACAAAAGTGTATGTAGAACATCTTCATTTGTAGCTATTCTAGAGCATTTCCTAGCATGATGAAGTCTGAATCGTTTATGACGCTTTCAACGTGAATTAGGACTTTATGGACAGATGATGGCATATAATACCACATATATTTATTAACATATCTTTGTGCTGTATCCAAAGCATACTGACCGAATTTTGTAGCGTTAATAACTTTTCCACTTGACATAACTTGAAGTAAAACATAAAATCGTTTAATCAATTCCTCGTCCACACCAGTAATTTCTGCACTGCACTGATAATTTTGAAAAAATCTTCTAGCTGTATTACCGTCATTGCTGTTACCAGTACCTTGTTTAGGTTTATCTATATTTAAACCAAGTTCTTCTCTGAACCTTCTTTGTACATATGCCTTCTTTTGATTTTTCAAATCTTTGTTTTCGTTTGTTGTAGCAGACCATTTTTCGAAGCCTAGATTATAGGATACATGTAAAATTAACTCCATAAATCGAATCCAGCAATGCAATGTCGATAACCCAAATTGATAAGCATTTTCATCAACGGGTTTATTTTGCACTTTTTCTAAATTATTCATCTCTGTTGGTCTTGCACCACAAATAGTGCACACAGCACCTGATGAAGTTTCTGACAAAACTTGAGCCACTTTCCCGTCAACCATGGTTAAAAATAATGTATGTTTAATTTCGATACCTTCTCCATTTATATTGACTAAAGTTGGTGTAAGAGCGTCTTTTGAGCTTCAATTTCATTAACTACACTTCTTGTCTTTTCAGGTGTCTCCTTTGAAAACTCTATTAAAATGGGCCTACAAAATCTTACTGATGATGGAACAGGGTTTTCCCATACAGTTTCATTTGTATTATTATTTATAAGTTTCAGAGGCACTGATGAAGCTATAAATAAATTAGTGTCAGAAATTAACTCACTTTCTTCAACTAAGACTTGCTTGTATTCACTGTGTCCGCTTGAACCATCACAGCCCCATTTAGAATAAAGCATTAAATGTGTTTTGCCAACTTTGTATACACCATCAATTTGTAAAATTCTTGCAATAGTGTGATCCAGCAGATCTTGAAGTTTCACCTTTGCTTTAATATTATTAATTTCTACGCTTGATCTTGGTGGGTAGCACTTTCCTTTAGCTTCCTGAATTGATTTGTATGATGGAAATAATAAGTAATTCTTCGCGATTAAGTAACTCCTCATGTTTTCATACTGTGCCATATTAAGGACCAACTCGATGAAAATACTGAGAGCTTCGTCTTTAGAGTACGCTGTTAAATGTGCCGGTTCGTTTAGGAGATTTTGACGTATATCACTTTTTTTTCCATCGGCAATACTCGTAAAATTTCGACAATGAATGCTTCTTCGGTTTCCCCTTGAGATCTCAATACCTAAAGATATGAATTCAGTATAAAATCAAGGCCACATGTTTCAAGCAACTCCTTGTTTTTTCGTCTTTGTGTTCTATCGGAACTGTCGAACGTTCTATCGGAAGTAACGACAATGACGAACGAAAAACAGTATGTAATTATTGAGTATTCAGAACCCCTATTTTATGTAAAAATATTGATTTGAAACGTGTGCAAAATTGTGGTAGAAAGAACGAATTATCATTGTGTGGTTATGCGGTTTACGACATGTATAATTGATAATTTATTATGTATGTGAACTAAAAAATGGTGGGAAACACTCGATACATTATCTTAACGTAAACCGCAATTAATAAAATGTCACAAATAAGACCTATAATAAGCAAGTAGTCAAATAGCATCACCTACGTATTTGTAGGATTTTTTATTGTTTTATGCTATAATGGATTAACATATGTTGTGCAACGAAATTGCAACTTTTCTTTTCTTATTTTATTATAATATTAAATTTCCTATCAAATAACATAATTTCCAGACCTTCGGCAAATTTCGGCAACTGTCAAAACTCTAATTGAAAGTTTCAGGTACGTAAAAATGATATGTCACGAGATAAATATTTTTAGTAAATATATTTACACATATATAGCATTTTTATGCATATCGGTCAAAAGTACATAGTATATGCTTTCTGTAATGGTATAATACTTGTATAGTTTTCATTGCTAGGTGGCTAGAAAATAATCTTGAAAAAAATACAAATTCAGATCGTTTTGTGATAGTTTAGGAATGATCGTGTTTAGATGATCTTTTTTATAAACCAGTACCGACCACATACATAATTTATGTATAATATAGTAGATTAACTTCTTAGCTACAGTTTGAGGTATAATACGAGTACCTGCGCCGATTTTTACAAAATGTATTTATGGCCAGGCCCTCTTAGGCACCTCCACATAGTGCGCCGACACAATTCGCGCGGATTTCACTTAGGACACCTATTCGAATTCAATATGTTTGATCGCGGGTTCGTACGAACTAAGTTTGCGCGAATATATTTACAAACAATTTGATTCGCGTGACAGCGCCGTGCGATTGTCAGTTAGGACATCTATTCGAGTTCAATATGTTTGATTGCGCTTTCGTACGAGTAAAATTCGCGCGAACCTACGATGATCGCGCATTCGCGTTCTATTTGGACGATGCCTTAGTAAAAATCTCATGCAGTCGGAGGTATTTTAGATTGTAAGGCATACCATGTACATACGAGGTGTGGTATTGAAGACAGAAATATATCAACTTGATTCTATGTTTTTTTTTAATTTCACTTTTTACGCAAACGGTTTTTTTTTTAATCTCTTGTTTATGGTTTGTATGATGGAGCCCAATACAGGTTGCAGTTGACGACAACCTGTATTGAGTTTTGAGAAATATTTTAGTATTTTTTAGTTGAAACAACTTTCCTATTGAAACAATTTTTTTTAATTACTTAGCGAATGACCCCAATCACCCCAACAGAATACTGAGTAAGTACCTAACAAGAATAATAAACCATTAGCTGTGATTTTATTAAGTGACTAATCCTTTACAAACTCAATTAATCAATCCACTTTTACCACGCATTTTTCTCTTTATTAAATTTGTCTACCGCACGAAACACTCGCGCGCAATCAGCTGTGCGGCGCTTGACCCCGTCCGTTCACATGTTCATGTAGGTACTACCGTAAAACGCGCAGCGAAAAAAAATTGTTTCTTTAGGAATGTTGTTTGTTATGATGAGTACAATCATGTGTTTAAGTATCGGTCACTAATTACCCTATATACGGAAGGCATACGCTCTCCGCTTAATTAGATTCTAAATTCAGAAAAATATAAAGCATAGGTATTAATCGATATTTATATATCAAAAATATGGCAAGCCAAAATCGGTAGTGGGTTCAGTACCTATAGTTTTATTTTGCTTTAAATTTTTTTTAGGATTACGTTGTAGGTTGTGTTATGTACATTTATTAAGGATTTCGTAGTAGATTTGTTGTTTGTTAAACGTTGTTTAACAAACAACAAATCTACTACGATAAACTATATATATACATATTTTAAATCCATTGCCAATGTACTAATTTTTTTAAGCACTGTTAAGTTATAAAAAAATATATGTGTCTTTTATGGTTTCACTCCTATTCATCATAATTTCTAGCTTCGTAAGTGTCTTTAATATTATAAAGACAAAAAGTATTGGAGTCGTAGTCAATTACATAGACGAAACTGGAACGCAGCCGGCTTATTCAGTAAAAATCTCACCGTGATAACATTGGTGAAGTGAGCTATTATTCTACCTGATAATATACACAAGGCACTGGCACTTCTTCTTCTTCTTATCGTGTCGATGGCAATCTAAATGGACTCTGCCCAGAATTCGGCTACGTGTTTGTCGTCATCACTAGCGTCCATCAGTTCCTGTAACGTGCAGTTGACAGGACACGCACACACATGATATCAAGATACAAGTGTCCCATCGTTTGTGGGACAGTACTACATTAACACTGCCAGGCTGAGTCGTTTATGAATCTTCACTTGAACAGGGTTTCCTAGCTTCGGCCAACATGGGTCCGGAGTCTGTTTAAAGACTTCCAGGTTACCCAAGGCAACTCATGTCCAGGTGGAAGATCATTGGCACTGTTGACAGCTCACTTCAACTAAGTTTCCAATTTGTGGTTTTTATAGAAAAGTTCGGATTTTCTACCTTTTTTTTTTTTTTTTGGGTGGGAAATTATCAAATGACTTCTCCCGCTCTGCGTGGAGCGGGAGGGCGTGTCAGACTTTTACTGACCAAAACCCACCCGTGTTCCTTCAGTTGCCTGTGCCAGGGCCACGGTTTTCTCTGTAGAATAACCCTCGACCCTGAGGCGTCGGCCCTATCGGACCCCGTCACTTTGTGCTGACATCTCTTTGAGGCGCGCGTGGAACACAACGCGCCGTCGACCCGGGCCTGGTCCTTACCGGCGGCGAGCTACCCATTGCTCGCCGTCCGCAAGCCCGCGCCTAAGGTGGCCGGGAATCTGCAGGCGACTCCCGACGCCCAGGGCGTCTCCTGCGGCGGCTAGTCAGGGCGTGAGGGCGCAAGGCTCTCTCCCTCACCCGCTCCGCCTCCTCCTTCGCGAGCATTACTGCTTCGCAGAAGGAGGTGACGGCTTTCCATTCCCTCTCGCTCCGTACCATGGCCTGGACCAGGGCCGGACGCGAGAGATCGCCGCCGCCAATCGCCTCCCTGAGGACACTGCGGTGCTCCGCCCAAGCTGGGCATAGCTCCACCGTATGCTCCACCGTGTCCTCCGGGCGATCCACACAATGGTGACACCCGGGCGTTTCCTCCCGCCTTATGCGAAACAGGAACCTCCCGAAACAACCGTGTCCGGTGAGGACCTGTGTCAGGCGGAAGGTGAGGACGCCGTGGCGCCTCTCCAACCACTCCTCAAAGAGGGGACTTCCCGCCGCTATTGTGGCGTGCCTACGGCTGTTCTACCTACAGTATAAATTAAGAGTATATTAATAATGATAGGTGAATGAAACGTTTTATTGTAATGTCTACTGTATTAGTAGTTACTTATTTATTTATTTTTTTAAACCTTAAATCTATCTTTACAGGTTGCCCTAATGCGATAGTTAAGTACAAATATACTATTAATTATATACTAAATTCACATTAAAATAAACAAACATGACACTTAATTTTAACTTCAGTAGAACACAACACCCTAAAAGTCGCCACAGTAAAGTCTTTCAGTGTACAAGAAAACAAGTCTATTCTATCGGCTACCACGTTGAGCGTATAAAAATTGTGCATGCGGCAACGTACAAGATACAGAAATTAAACTTCTTAAGAAATAAATATTAAGATAAATTTAGTGTGGAAGAGAGAGTTATATATTTCGTCTCTCTCATGTAACGGAATGTGCCTAAACGTGACGCGTCCTTAAATTTTTTCTATCAATTCCCGTCCAATTATCGAATCGAGCAGTTGTGGCCCATTGGTACCGGCCGCGACTTACGAGTTTAGGTCGTAGATTCGAACTCCGACAGGCGCTTTACTTTGTGTAAATTATTTCATAATCACAGCTCTCAAAACGGTGAAGGAAAACATCGTAAGGAAACTGGCATGTCTTAGAACCAAGAATTCGAAGACATGTGACGTCTACCAACCCGCACTGGGCCCGCTTGGTGGATTACGGCCCCTCCTCTCAGCAAGAGGAGGCCTGTGTCCCAGCAGTGGGAACATTATAGGCTGATTATGTTATCGAATCGATGCCTAAGAAGTTTCACTTCAGGATAAATAAATGGTTAGTTATTTACTATTTTATTCAAGCACCGGAAAAAAAAAATGCGATGACTCCATATACAAGCAGCATTTTTATTTATTTAAATCTAATCGTATCTATTGCCCAAGGAACCCTAAATACTATTATAACGCTACCTCATCCGGTGCGGAGCGAACGGAAATAATAAAACAAGCACTCTACATACCGACACTAGATAACACTCTTATTAATAATAATTGCTTTGATTCCGACGTTCGGTGTTTCAAAATTAATAATACGTCGAGTTTGGGAAGATTGCTGTGGTTCAGATTAGTTGTATGACTCGTTTATAAAAAAACTGTTTCCTTGAATTTACGTGTGTTTTGTTTTTGACATCATTTCCTTATTATTTCGAGGGTTGGCAGTTTTTCAAGGTAGCATACAATAAATATTCTGGCTTGGTACATGCTAGAGCTGTTAACACAATAAATGAAATTATAATTTATTTAAGCCACAAGCATTGCAGTAACATTATCCGATTGACTAAATTCGCTTGTCACACGAAACTAGCACACAAACCAGGATACAAAAATCTGTGGTGAGGGGTTAATAACTTAAAAGTATAGAACCACATCTTATTAAACTATCTCACTCGATTTTTATCTTTTCTACTAGCTTAGCATGAGCATAATCAGCCTGTAATGTTCCCACTGCTGAGAAACATTTTATGCATTAGAGTTGAGAAAAAAGTACACTATAAAGAAACTACATTTACCAATTGTTATTTTGTACTTTTTTGCCTACGTACTTGGCGATTCGGCGATTCGCCCGCAAACAAATAAACTTAGTGCAAGTCGACTACAGAAAATAATATATTGAATAACCCGAAATATCGAATCACCCGATTCGGCGAGTAAATTCGTACGAATCTACTAATAAGCCAATCCACCACGCGGGCCCAGTGCGGGTTAATGGATGTCACATGTCTACGAATTTTTCGCTGATCGTGTGCATTTTCGATATATTTTTATCGGTTCGTCTTTTTTTTTCAAAATTACTGTTTTATTGTTCTTAAATGAAAAGTTTACTTTAAATGTGTAGTATTTATAGTTAATCGTACTGGGGTACTGTCTAAAATGTTATAATAAAATACCTCCCCACATACTTCAACTGAATGAGACAAAATTCAAATCCTTTGTTAAACGCACACTATTCAGGCAGGCATATTATAGGTTGGAGGACTACATAACTGATAAAAATGCCTGGCTTAATGCCGGTCCTGCTCCACACCACAACTAATTAATTGACATTCGAATCACTGTTGAAGCTGCTGAAGATAGTAAGAATTTATTTGCATTATATAAACTCAATCTCCTTTTTATTATATAGATGCATTGCACAGATGTGAGTACTTTGTACTATAGAGCTACCATTTACCGGGTAATGTCATAGATTGACTTGAATGTGCCTTGGCGGCTGATAGTATGTCATGCTCACTCAAATGTCTCGCTGACGGTGGCGCGTGTGTCGGATCATTTAGCTCCCTTCAAAATGGTTGAGCTGAATGGTGCTGATCCATGCGTCATGTTCGTGAACGGGCGCCGTCAGTTGGGACTGGTCATCTCTTAGCTGCCAGGGCTTATTTTAATAAATTATTAGCTGGATTGTTTTTAATTATGTTTTGATGCACTCTGGACGCTTTTAACGTGTACGGTTTTTTGTACATCGTTCTCACTTATAGTGAACAACATTAATCGATGTAACTAAGATATATGTAAAAACATTATTATTTAAAAGAGTGTCCATGGAGTTTCTTGCCCGTTCTTCTCCATAGGTACCTACTACGCTTTGGAATGGGCAACTAGCTTCATATTTCTGACTGACCGACTCCTTGACAATTCAAAAGTGCCTGTAAATGGTTTAATTGAAATAAATGATTTGAGTTTGAGTTTGAGTTTGAGTTTGAATCATATTTCTGAAAAAAAAAACTATGCCATAGGCTTCTACCTGGAACGCTTGGAACGGTTACAGTTTGAGTCCCTGGTCTAAGCTAGGATCAAGAAGTACCAAGAGCAAGTTAGAACCTCCCTACTTTCCTGGTTTGGCACGTTCTAGTGCTGTTTACATGGTGCCAGATAATTTGAAGACAGTATAGTACAACACGGAAGTGTTGAAGTGGCAGTAGGCCGGCCAGGTGGGATGACGAGCTGCGAAAGATTGCAGGCAGATGCTGGATGCGTCAAGCTGAAGACAGGGCGCTATGGTGCTCATTAGGGGAGGCCTATGTCCAGCAGTGGATTAAAATAGGCTGATGATGATGGTGATGATAGTACAACACGTGGTTGCGGTAATAAAAACAAAACGCGTAGTCTCAGCACACTAGCCAACCGAATACTAGCTTAGCCGCTCAAATGAAACTAGTACACAAGCCGGGACCGTACAAAGGTGGAGGTGCTATCTCAAAAAAAAACACAACAAAGTAAAAAATAGCTTACATTTCGAAAGTCGGTGTTTTTGTTTCTGCATTTTCGTTTTTTGCCAACCACTTCTGAAATTAAAGTAATTTTTGACTATGTAGTGTTTTTTTGGACGTCGGTTGTTTTTTTTTTTTGACAAATTCGTATACCTTCACTTGCTAAGTACATAATTGACAGGAAGCTATAAAAACATCAACATACATTAAGTAAACTCGAATTTGCAGTAAAATAAATAAAAAGACGTACTACTTTGTCAAGAAAGTAGCGGGAAAATGTCAATAATACACAAACTGTTCAGTTATTCGTCCAAATTTATTTAATCGCCTCCAAATTATGCTCTTTCAGAAACGATACACTTACACTTACGCCAACAATAATCCTATCATCAAAAAAAATTTTAATGCCTTTTCCGGAATTGAGTTCAATTCTCCTTTATGTCGGTTTGGGTTAAGGTTTCACTTTTGCGATGTTATCTTCAGTTGAAGTCGTTGATGGCCAACCAGAGTGAGAAAAATTTTCCATCACATCTCGACCGCTTTTGAACGCTTTGTACCATTCATAAGTGCGTGTTCTTGATAAAGACGAGTCACTTTAAGCCTTCTGTGAAACTTTCAGTGACTCCGAACACGAAATTCCATTAGCGATTAAAATTTTAAGACAAATTCTTTGTTCGACATTTTGTCCATTATGAAATTCGCAATACACACTAGATATTAACTAACTGAAAACGGCACTGCTTTTAATCTAAATGATACATGCAAATAACAGATTTTGAGTTCAAAATACGCGCCAAAATGTAAAGGAAAAAGTTGTGCCAATCTAACAAAAAAAATTGTTTGGAACCATAAACAAATCATCCTTTCCCGATATTTTTTTGACAGAATGTATATTGTATGGTGGCACAAGCAGAGGAAGACAACCAAAGAGTTGGTTTTCCGCTCTGAAGGCCATCGTCCTGTTGCTGCTGCCAGCCGGCCTCGAGCCAGCTGAAGCGACATCGTTTATGTGGTACAACTCGATAAACAAACCCTTTCAAACAAAAGAAGAATTTTTGAAATCGGTTTATAGATGACGCAAACCTAACAACAACCGAATAGAGAACCTCCCCCTTTCTTGAAGTTGGTTAAAGAACCGCATCCTATCAACTATCTGAGCTTGGGACTCTAGCGTTCTCAGTAACCTACTAGCCTAGACATGAAGCTAGTTCTGTATTTACGAAGCCAGAGTTACTAGCTTGTTAACTGACTATCCTGGCTTCAGAAAGTTGCCTCGTGTATCTCTCGTGCATAATATGGGTGCAATGTCTAGTTTGCATTTACTTAAGTAAGAAATAACTAACACTTCTTTGTCGAATTCTTCTTAAGCTCAAGTTGTCAACACGTGGACAACAGCATAATGTTTGTTTCTGCACAGTGGTACAGCAGGTGGTACGCCAGTGGCAACCAAACCAGTATAAGTTGGCCTCTTATTCCAGGTCTGCGTATAGGTCAGCTCAAGGTTAAAGTGTGACGAGTGGACTGTTATGCATAAGGCCTTCCTGTTAACAAAAATCTACCTGTGCATTTAATTTTCACAGCAGATTTTTGATTTTGACATTAGCAAAAGCTACGTAATATACCGTAGTATCTCAAGACGAAATTCTTTTACCAGTGCGTGTTGCCAGTGATGCCCTACGGTACTGAAACGTGGTCGCACGCAATGGGCCTTATTAAAAGGCTAGAAGTACCTCACAGGACAATGGAGAGGGCTACTCGTATGCTTGGAGTTTTCCTACGTGATCGAATCAGAAATGGAGAGATCCGCAGGACAACCAAAGTAACCAGCATAGCTCGAATAATTGCCCAACTAGTGGCAGTGGGCAGGGCACATTGCTCGCAGATCTGGAGTGGTGATAGCGTACTCGAAGCCGTAACGTTGGAAGGCCTTTCACAAGGTGGACCGATGACTGCAGTTGACCGCAGGAATCCGCTAGATGCGGGAAGCACAGAACCCAGGGGAGGCCTTTGTCCAACAGTGGGCGTCTTTCGGCTGAATTGATGATTTGCAAAAGAAGTTGGTACCAAATTTATCAGTCTTCGGTATACGGTAATCCATTTTCGACGTTCATAAACAAGTTAGACCAGAGCAATACAAAAAAAATACACTTTCAGACTAGGTTTGTGAAAAATCGGTTTAACGTAACACAGTTTTAGATCTGGTATTAGATCAGTGGCCCAGTTTGGAGTTTATTTACGTGCCTACAGCCTGGTAGCCAGCTATTAATATTATAACAGTGAATGTTGAAATACTTTTTGTGTGCGTTTATGTGTTTTTTTAAGAGAATTGCAAAATTAAAACCCGAACAAAAGTGGGCAGATTTTTCTTTCTTAGCCGTTTTTAAAACCTTCTCATTTCCTTTTATACAAATAATGGGTAGATCTGCAAATCAAGAAAGCTAGCAGACATTACAAATAATTCTATGTGTTCAAAAAATTTAGTTTTTTGTGTCTGTTTGTGTGGCCGAGTGGTTCTTCTGAACTAACGGATTTTCATGCAGTTTTCAAAGTAATTTTTAGAATTGACTCCGAATGGAATGTAGTGAAACACATCCTTATTGAACTTACCTTCAAAGAAATCTCAATGTTTTTTGAAGTCATAAAAACCGGGTAAAGCAGAGGCGGGTCGCTAGTTACGGCTTTATCACACATGTATTTTAATTTTTGGGACGTATTCGTGATTTTACACAATTTGTGAGCGTGTGTATACGGCCTTATAAGTTTAATTGCCACTGACAAAATAAAAACGAATTGCATTAAATCATGATCCGGTAAAAAATACGATTCGTTAATGTGTGAACACACCGTTCGTCATAAATATTGTAAGTACTAACTTAATTGTCATTATTAAAATGAAATCAACTACCACAACATCCAACTTACAAAAATGCTATCAAAGTTTATCCTTCAAGCAAGACCTACCAACTTCCCCAAAAAACATTCAACACAATGCCAAACACTTAGTAAAAGCGATCAAACTCACCCGGTTTCCGCCAACCAATCAGCGCTCAGTGATTTTTCCAAAACAACATTTTTGCTCCAATAAAACTGAAGGACTGAGTCAGGCCTTGAGGAATGAGTGTCGAAATGAAAATAAAACTTCGCGTCAATTGTAACTGTGATTTTCACCGGTGACTCGCAATTAGGAGATACACGGGGGTAAAGAAGGGGTAGCTTAATACAGTAACGTGTATTTTTTTTTACATAAGTCAGACTTAAAAAGATCATATTCTCTTTTATTTTATTGATTCAATGATGGAAAATAAATTCATTTGACTCAGGTTGAGGCCCACACAATATACATACAGAAAAAACCGAGTCGTGTGGCGGCATCTATATCGCCACATGTGAACTACGCATCACATTGACGTCACGCAAAATCGAACATCGAGTATGAGTGAACTTTACACCTTATAGAGTTATGAGGAACACTTCATACCTCAATATTTGTAACAGTATTGTGTGAATTGCTTAATTTTGGAAGAAAAATGTAACGATTAAATATGGTAATTTCGAAGGCTTACAAAAAATATTAAACTAAACTAAAATCCATCATATAATGCAACTAACGAAAATTCATCTTTTGCGATTAGAGGTAGCATATCCCAACTCCATTATTGAATAACATTTTATTAATATCTTTTTGTTATAAAAAACTACCTAATAACCTACTTTTAACAAACAAATAAAATTGTACTTTTTTTCACGCAATTGTGTAGTCAAGTGACATACGTGAATGATGTTCAAATTGTGACTTAAAATATGTGCACTGAATAGTTAGCTTAATGACTTAGGAATGTTTGCCTCCAGTGTACAGAATGACAGTGTCAAGAACAATGTTTATTAGACGAATCTGCCTCATTCCTATGTTCTCAACGCATCTTTCTGGTAGATATATGACGAAGTGTAACACTGCACCTATTTCTGCTAAGAAGAAGGAAAACTTGTTTCAGTTTTAAGGGCTGTATCTAATGGGCAGAAGAGATAGGCTAGCCATATTCTGGAAACCATAGTGCTTGATCTATGCATAGAACCTCAACAACCTTATTTACGTCAATAGGCTAAGTTAATTACTTTGATTGATATACCTTTCAAAGAAACATGACGCCTGTACTCCGCGCAGGGTTAGGTAAAGGTGTACCTTTATTAAAACTAAATAACACTTTTCCGGGGGGAACCGAACTCAGGTTCACCAGCATCGCTTGTGACCGCTATAACAACGAAACAGTCAAAGTTTTTTTGTTTGTTTTATTTGAACTTTTGACATGTTTATTCGCCGTTCCTCCACACCCGTGTGTCCCGAACACACGCACCGTTTACCCAATAAATGGGCTTCATTAGGTGGAATTTAAGACAATCGGTCTTGGGTTACCTGCGACGTAATCACTGTAATTGGTAGCAAGCTGCTCGATCTTAACCATCTGGCTGCGTATTGAGGCTATTGTACGAGTTTTTCTCTTTTTGGATTAATGTTATTAGATTGATTTGTAGGGTACATGGTATTGACAGAGAGTAGCTGTGGTTGCCCACTGCGGAAATTAGCGCCCAATGAGACCAGAGGTTGCCTAATGAGAGCAGTGGTGGCCCAATGAGAGCAGAGTTGTGCTGTGGGAGCAGAGTTGGTCCAGTGGGAGCAGTGTTGGTCCAGCGCAAGCAATGGTGTCCCAGTAAGCAGTGGCAGCTGAGTAAGTGTATTGGCAGCCCTAGCAGTGGTAACATTATAGGCTGATGATGTTTAAAGTTGTCATTACAGTAATTGGTAGCATGCTGCTCGATCTTAACCATATGCCTACGTATTCTTCCCGTTACGTACGAGTAGTTTTCTTTGTTGTTACGTATGAGTAGTTTGTGTTGGCTCAAAAAGACCAGTGTTGGCTCAACAAGACCAGTGTTGGCCCAAAAAAAGCAGTGTGTGCCCAATGAGAGCAGTGTTTCCGAATGAGTATAGTGTTGACCCACGCGAGCAGTGGTGTCTTAGTAAGCAGTGGCAGCTCAGTAAGAGTAGTTGCAGCCCCAGCAGTGGCAACATTATAGGCCAATTATGCTTAAAGGCTCCCACAAACAGGCGCGACGCCACAACGGTACAGAAAGATACCGCTCGACGCGAGGCACGCGGTGACTTTGTGTCGCGCTGTGGCGTCGCGCCAGCGTGAACGAGCCTTAATGTTTTCATAATAGTGATTGAAAGCGTGCTGCTCGATTTAAGCATATGCTTACGTATTGTACCTGTTACGTACGGGTGATTATTCTTGACAATGTCATGTTGTAATTTTTCTTCGACTTTTATCATTGAAAAGGAGCTCGTGGCTACATAATAACAGCCACACGGGTCGATCGAAGGTTAAACTATGCTTACCACGGTCGGCTCATGGATAGGTGACCATCCGTTAAATATCGAAACACCTCCGTGCCTTGGAAAGCACGGATGTGTTTCTATCGATATGTTACGGATGCCGTTGGTCCTGGCTGCTGTCATTCGTAAATCTTTGACAGTCGTTACGGGTACTTAAAAGCCCAAAAATCTGACAATCAGCCTTATTTATTATTATATGATACCAGTCCAGTATATCACTCGACGCTCGACTCTCGCCGCGGACGGACGTGTTTGTGCGCTCTCCCGCTCCAGTGTTGTGTTTCGTGTTATTATTCGTCGCTGCCACGTGACGTCATCGTAGTCGCCCCGACTACTCCGATTTAAAATCAAATCAAGAAATTGATTTGATTTTAATAACTCAAAAAACTGCCTTTTTCAAGGCATCCCTGTTTCATTATCAGTCATTCGTGAGTAGTTCACTAGGCCCCTTCTGGGTAAAACCACAGTTTCGTGGTCCTCGGTTGAAACCTTACGGTGTCAACGAAGCCGAGTGGGGTGTTGACCCAATTCACACCCGCCGAACCCCTTCAGGGCGAGGCAGTTAGTTGGACGGGTCCCAGATAACCGGCCTTGGGGGATCTCCTAGTCGGCTCTGGTGACAGTTTTGCTTTCCAGCTACTCACCTAGTGTCTTTAGGGTGTGTCTACACCCTTCGCGCTAGACTGGTCAGGGCCCCGTTCGCACATTAAGATTGGCGACGGGTTACAAGCTTAGGGCTCACCAATAGGTACTCACCTCTCTGTCTACACCCGACAGAGAGGGTCACACATCCCCGGGCCCATCCACCCGGGGAGATAGGTATAGGGTTTTAGTCTACGTGGGAATAATTTTCCACCATTCCCTCCCTAATCTAGCTTCCCCTCCGACCATGGAGGACGCCTATATTTTGGCGTTCTTCAGAGAGGTCCTTTTTAAGGACCCCGATTTCCTAGCGAGATATGGCGACAAGCTATGTCATCGCTCCACCCCCACTCCGTCCCAGGGCGCACTCGCGAACTTCAGCGACGCCCTCGAAAGCCCGCTATCGCCACCTGCATACGAACAAGGCATTCCGCCTTTTGTTCCGGCAGACAATGTTCCGGCCGAAAATTCGGCCCCCATTGTCTCACCCGCCTTTGTCTCGACAGATAATACTCAGGCCGCTAATCCGGCCCCTATTGTCTCGCCCGCTACTGCCCCGGCAGTAAATAAGTCGGCCGCTAATCCGGCTCCCTTTGTCGCGCCCGCCATTGTTCCGGCCGCCATTGTCTCGGAGACAATAAACCCGACGCAGCTGCGCACCGAAACTGACTCGACTCGCCCAGAGAGTATGGACACGTCAGTCCCACTCTCCGAAGAAGAAGCCCGCACCTCCTCCTCCAGCGATGACGACTTCCAAGTCGTGGTCAAAGGAGGCAAGAGAAAGGCGGCTAAATCCTCCGCCCCCGCTGGCCCGGTCACCAAGGCCCAGAAAAAACAGGACGACTTATCGTCCAGCTCCACAACCGCCCCTAGTCCGCGGGCCAGTCGCCCCGCCAGCCCTATGGCTTGCCCACCCGCTCCTACCGCGAGGAAGCAGAAGCCCCCTCCCCCGATATACGTCCAGGAAAAGTCCAAATGGACTGAAATATCTAAAATGTGTGTTGATCGCAAGATCAACTATACTAACGCCCGATCCACCCTCCAGGGGATCAAAGTTACGGTCCCCACGTCTGCGGACTTTAGGGACCTCTCCCGCGCCCTACGTGAAAGGAACTACTCCTTTCACACTTACTCCCTTCCGGAGGAAACCCCTACTCGCGTCGTAATAAGGCGCGTTCCACAAGAAATCTCCACCGAGGAGATTAAGAGCGACCTCATCGCTCAAGGAATCCCAGTTTCCGCCGTCCATCGCTTACATAAAGCGAGACAGGGCCTAGTCTACGACATGGTCCTGGTCATCTGTGACCCCACAGACGGTCACCACCCGATTTTTAAAGTTAAGTCGGTGTGTTCGCTCTCAGGCATCTCAATAGAGAAGCCTTACAGAGCTCAATTAATTGGACAGTGTCATCGCTGCCAATTATATGGTCACTCGCAGTCCAACTGCTATGCCACCCCTAGATGCGTCAAGTGTCTAGGAGAGCATGGCACCGCCGACTGTACCCGCCCTAAAGATAGGGAACTATGTTTAGAGCCTCCCAGCTGTGTACTCTGCGGCCAATCGGGACACCCGGCAAATTACCGGGGCTGTCCTAAGGCCCCGAAGTCCTCCTCTTCCAAACTCGCGAAACGCGCGAGCGACCGCCAGCACAGGGAAAGCCCCTGGGGAAAGCCTCCTTCCGCGCTGATGCCGGAGCGGCTCAGTCCGCAGAGGCCGTCTCCCTGGGCTAACCTAAATCACCTGAAGGCTCCCGCAGCTTCGGTGCCCTCTATTCCCGCGCAACCAGCGCAACCCGCCCAACTTCCAGCGCTGATGGCTTCCGCCATCCCAGCGCCTTTGGTAGCCCCCGCGGCCCCTACGGCCACTCCAGCGAAACCTCAGGGAACCCAGGGCCGAAACAGCGCCCAAATTATACTTAGTACATACGCGGCTCTCTTCACCACCGCCGCGGACAAAATGGCGGAAGAAATCGTTGCTGCAAACGGCAACGCACTCCGCCTTATGGAAATCCTCAGCGCGTATCCCGAGATCGCGCAAGTTCTACACTCACTCAAATATTAATTCTCAATGGATAATACGAGAGTAAACAGTAACAAACCCCGATCCCTTAAATTAGGCTTCTTCAACGCAAATGGCGTTTCAGGTCAACGCGATGAGATCGCCGCTTTCCTCCGCGACCATCAGCTTGACATACTCCTCATACAGGAAACCTTTTTAAAACCGCATCACCGAAACCCGAATATTGCCAACTATAAACTAGTTCGCAATGACAGGTCTCGATGCCACAAGGGTGGCACACTAATATACTTTAGGAAATCTTTGTATTGCATCCCTATCGACCCACCTTCTCTCTTCTCCCATCTGGAGACCTCTATCTGTCGGCTCGGCATGACTGGTCATCAACCGATCACCATCATCTCTGCTTATATTCCACCAGACAATGGTCCGGAGGATCCCATCTCTCTCCAAAAGGACTTCGCCGCCCTCTTCGGTATGAGTGACTCCGTCATCTTGGCGGGGGATCTTAATGCCAAACACCCGGCGTGGAATAGTAGCACGACTTCTACCAGAGGTCGGATCATTTCCAAGTTAGGCGAATCCCTTAACTTTGACGTCATCGCTCCAATGAGTCCGACTCACTTCCCAGGTAATCCTAATCACCTTCCCGATGTTCTCGATGTAGCGCTGCTCAAGAATGTGAACCTCCGTTTGCAATCGATTGAGACGTTCCACGAGCTAAACTCTGACCACCGCCCTGTAGTCATGCATCTTGCACCCTACTCGGGCCCGATCGACCCCAACCGCCCCCCTCAGACCCAGACGATAACCGACTGGAGGAAAGTAAGCGAAAGACTGAAATCCACCACGTCGCCTCACTTAGACACCATCCCCGATCACTTAGTGTCAGTCGCCGACACGACGGCCGCAATCGACTCGTTTACAGAGCACATACAATCCGTATTGACGGATTGTTCACGGGAAGTTCCGGTGATGGAAGACCATCGCTGGAAACTACCTACTGACGTACGTGACCTGATAACCGAGAAGAACGCGGCCATCCGTGCCTACGACTCCTTCCCTTGTGACGCGAACAAAGCCCACATGCGCCATTTACAGCGTGCTGTAAAGAAACGCATAGGGGAGGTACGCTCAGAGGGTTGGAACAAGATGCTGAGTGAACTCGAGCCCACTCACCAAGCTTTCTGGCACCTTCAGAGGAAATTGCGCTCCTCCGAGGAGGTCTCTATGCCTCCCCTCATCCGCCCCGACAAGAGCGTCGCGTTCGACAGCACCGACAAGGCCGAATGCCTTGCTGACAGCCTAGAGTCCCAGTGTTCTCCCAGCTCTCAACCAGTAGACCAAGCTCACCTGAACAAGGTCGACGCTGAAGTCGAACGGAGAGCCTCCCTTCCACCCGTTGAAGACCCTGATGATCCTCTGCCTCCCGTCACTCCAGATGAAGTGCACGACATCGTAAAAGGGCTCCAAGCTCGTAAAGCCCCCGGTTCGGACGGTATTACCAACAAGGTATACAAACTCCTACCTGCCCCTCTAATAATGCTCATGACCGCCATCTTCAATGGCGCCATGAGCAACAACATCTTCCCACAAGCGTGGAAAGAAGCAACAGTCATCGGTATCCCAAAGCCAGGCAAGCCAAAGTCTGAGCCCTCCAGCTACCGTCCCATTAGCTTACTCAACGTTCTCGGCAAAATCTACGAGAGGCTTATTTATAAGCGTCTCAAAGACTACGCCGAAGCAAAGAGCCTCATTCCCAACGAGCAGTTTGGTTTCCGTCCACAACACTCGAGTATCCACCAGGTCCACCGTATCGTAGAGCACTTGTGCGCCGGTATGCAGCGTAACGCGACGACGGGGGTGCTATTCTTCGACATAGCGAAAGCCTTCGACAAAGTCTGGCACAACGGCTTGTTATACAAGCTTTACCAACTAGGAGTGCCAGATCGTCTCGTACTCATCTTACGAGACTTTTTGTCGAATCGCACCTTCCGCTATCGCATCGAGGGTGCACTCTCGTCCCCTCACCCTATTCGCGCCGGTGTCCCTCAGGGTTCCGTCATATCTCCTCTAGTTTTCACGCTGTTCACCAGCGATATCCCACAGAGTAAAAAGGCTCAGTTGGCTCTCTTCGCCGACGACACTGCCGTTTACTATACCGGTCATTGTCCCAATGCTATAGCTCGTACTCTCCAAACCTCCGCAAACGTCTTAGGCGCTTGGTTCCGAAAATGGAGAATCGAGGTCAACCCCGATAAGAGTCAGGCGGTTCTCTTCTCGAGACGTCGTCGAGTCCCACCCCCCCTTCCCAGCCCGATCACTATGTACGGCAAGCCAATCCCTTGGGAGAAGCAAGCCAAATACCTAGGCGTGATCCTTGATCAAAACTTAACGTTCAAAGAGCACATTAAGGCTGTTCGCGCGCGCGCCGCTTTCGCTCTTGGTAGACTCCACTTTATTCTGACAGCCCGTTGCAAACTGTCACTTAAATGCAAGCTGCGCATCTACACCGCAGTCATCCGTCCCATCATGACCTATGCCTGCGTTGTATTCGCGCACGCTCACCCACGTCATCTCCATAAGATGCAGACCCTCCAGAACCGTTTCCTCAGAAAGGTCACGGGTGCCCCCTTCTATGTCCGTAATATAAATCTCCACATCGATCTTAAAATGCCTACCATAAACCAGTTCATGAAACGCTTATCGAAGCGTTTCTTTGACTGTGGCATAAAACACCCCAACCCCTTGATCTCAGCGGCCGCCCGCTACACTCCTTCCCGTATTAGTAGTATTCGCCGACCAAGGCATACCTTAATCGCCCCCGACGACGCCACTACCCTCCTCCAGGAGAGTAGTAAGGCAACCAGCACGCTTCATAAGCCCAAAACCCGATCGCCGTCCTACCGTCCTCGCCGCCGAGGCCCGCCGCGACGCCCAAATCTACGCCCCTCCCGACCCTTGCTCGAGCCAGCCCGCGCCGCTGAGCCTGTAGCTTTAAATTCGTCCCTAAATAATATCATTCCTGATCCAGCTAGTCATTTGCTGCCCTCTTCCAGCGACGCCCTAAGCCGAGGTTCGTACCCCACAGGGGGTGCCCTTAGCGTGTAGTCGCTTAGTTTTTAGTTAGTATTTAAGTTTAAGTCCTGGCTGGAGGCCTTAATTTATTAGGGAATCCACAGGCAAGTCCGTCTAAGCAGAAGACAACCTCATAGGTTGACCTGCGAGATGCCATTTAAAAGAAGAAACAACCAGTCCAGTATAGACCCACTGCAGGGCCAAGGCCACTTCCTCATACAGAGAAGGCACGAGTATTGATCAACACGCTTGCTCAAGACAGGTTGGCGATTTCAGACTTCTATTTACTAATAAGTTCAGGTTTCTTCAAGATGTATTCCTTAACCAATGTCAGTAATATCCGAGATAAACTCAGAAAGCTACGCTGCAACTGAGCGTACCAAGGTATATTATTCTGGACTATTGCTAGTCGTTTGGAGCTTAGAAATCTAAACCAAATTGTCAGATAGAAATTCATGGAATAATCAAAATCGTATAGCAATGAACTGATAAAATAGCAAACTGTAATTTGTGCACACTACGTTAACTATCCAACGTGCATACAAATCGTGCAAAATGAGCAACAAATAATTCTAATCTATTTTATAGTTCAATCCCCTAATCAAAACATTTAATTAATATTATCTCCATTAAAATGTATCCAACGTTTAAGCGCAAAACTATTTCTCTATCAAAATATTTATGTAAGAATAGGGATGACCACAAAAATTTGTACAATGTACATTTGTTCGATACAATGAACCGATAGTGTTGCGACCGGTCGATATGTATCGAGACGGAAAGAATATCGACATTCCTAGTTCGTATGATAGCAATGTAATGTAAGCGCCACACCTGCGGTTGAGGCTAGGGTTGGGAAGGTGTTTACGTTAAAATGGTTGGATTTAAAATTGTTTAATTAAAAAACAAAATAATATCGGTTGTTTTGTGGTGGTTACGTAGGTTTCGGAATGTTTATTTTTCAATACAAAAGTCAAGGTTGAGTTTCAATTACTTAAGCGTTTAGAACTAAAATATCAGCATGACATATGTTTTTAAAGAATTCTCATGGATACAAATATAAAATTAAAGAAAAGAAAAATACACACTTAAGAACATATTTTTGGTTTTATCATACTAATAATACTGTTTTGAGTGCTGTGATTCGATTACAGACAACTCATACACATCACTACCTAAATATCAATATCTTTCAATATTTGATCGTTCTATTATTGTGAATAGTTGGAGTAATGACGTTATTATCTAAACGAATAAACACACACGCCATGTCAATTGCACATCATAATATCGATAATGTCGATAGATTAGTCGCAACACTACGCTCAATTACAGTAGGAGCGGCTAATAGCAAATGTGCGTTGGATGCTCGTCGTTAGTACATTTGAATACGATGATAATGTTGTAGATTTATCTATAGAATATCTAGATTCTAAGCTTTGTTGTTATTATACCTAGATTATTTGACATTTGTGTTGATTTCACTTTGAAATAATTATTTGAAGGGTTTGTTTTAATTAGGTTTTGCAATGATTTTGTGCCGTGTGGTATCCGGCAAGTAAAAAGAATAGAACACCCCATCTCTTCCCGTGGGTGTCGTAAGAGGCGACTAAGGGGTATTAGCCGGAATATTATGTGATAACATCCCATCCGTTTAAAATCTGGTAACCGATACATGGCGGAATATCCATGAACCATGCTGGAATGCTCCTAAAAGTCGAACCTTATAGTGGGCAGCAGCACTACAAGAGAAAGCATTCCAGGAACTGCGTTAACAAACCCGCCTGCCAAGCGTGGTGAATATGGCAAATCGCCTCAAATGACTAGCAACCCAGATCTACGGACCCTAGTTCCCGGCAGCTGCACTATTCCTGGCCATGGTACAGGCCACGGTAACCGTGCAGTGGGGGGTGCTAAGAATCCCCGGGCTACGGCAGGGTACCGACACCGTAATCTTTACCTGGTGTCATTTAATGGACGCTCTCTTCGGCTTAACGAGCACCTTGCTGAATTGGAAGTAGAGTTAAGTCGTACTAACTGGCACATGGTGGGACTATCGGAGATCCGAAGACAGGGGGAGGAGACGATAGCCCTCGATAGTGGCCACTTGCTCTACTTCCGAGAGGGACACCAACCAACCCAAGGTGGCGTCGGGTTTATGATCCACAGGACACTCAGGGGTAACGTTGTGGAATGCGGCAGTGTGTCGGCAAGGGTGGCAAACCTTGTACTTAAGTTAACAGAAAGGTAACTCCTTAAAGGTCATACAAGTGTATGCCCCAACGTCCGCACACCCTGACGACGAAGTCGAGGCCCCGATAACGTGACAAAGAACTAGATCGACTTCGTTATGTGGGATAAGCGCAAATATTCCGAGATGTCTCTGTGATCAACAGGGTCAATACCGGAAGTGATCACCGACTGGTTAGAGGCACTGTAAATATAAATGTCAAAATCGAAAGAGCTCGCTTGACGAGATCGACTGTCAGACTTACGCTGCCCCAGGTCGAAGCTGGTTGCGAAAGTTTCCAGTTAGCACTACACAACCGATTTGCCGTGTTGGAAACCACTAAGGACATTAACGATGTCACTGAAGGCCTGTTACGGGTCATCCGCGAGGTAGGCTATAAATACTTTCGACCAATTAGTAATGGACGTAAGTCGGTACTTATCAGCGACACTCTGGAATTGATGAGGAAACGACGAGAACTCCCGAATGACACACTGTCTGAGCATCAGGTACTTAACAGGGATGTCAGAAGAAGATTAGGCGAAGTTGTTGAGTTGTTGTAGAAGTTGATTAGGCGCGACACTCGGAGCGCAAATACCCTAGCCATTGAGCAAGCCATAGCGCTTAACAAAGGCTCGAAGGTATTTACCAAGCCTCATACCACCCGTTGTCACTTGGCGAAACTCAGAACGTCACAGGGCACCACAGTCACCTCGAAGCCAAAGATACTCAGTGAAGTCAAAAAGTTCTACGGAGATTTATATGCTCAATAAACATGCCCACCTCAGGCCCATGGCGTGGATGATCCACGGCGCCAGGCTTACACGCAATCTCACAGACGAGACGCTACGTCGAGGTGATGAGATGTCTGTATAAGGCCGCAACAATGACCGTCCAAGTAGGTACAAGAACAGAGCACAAAACCAACCCAACTCTCCGAAACTGTTTACGAACGCGTTGGAGGACGTTTTCAAGACGCTTGATTGGAAAGGACGGGGCATAAATATCAACGGTCAGTACATCTCGCACCTCCGGTTTGCAGATGACATTGTCATCTTAGCGGAATCTCTGCAGGAGCTGGAACTGATGTTGAACAGCCTGAGCGATTCTTCAAGGCGGGTAGGTCTTGGAATGAATCTTGACAAAACCAAAGTCATGTACAATGGTCATGTCACCCCGAGACTTTTAATCGTAAATGGCGCTACTCTCGAGGTTGTGCAAGAATACTTGTATCTAGGCCAAATTATACAACTGGGGCGGCACAACTTTGAGAAGGAGGCGACCAGAAGAATACGCTTGGGCTTGGCGGCATTCGGGAAGCTGCGCGATATCTTCAAAATCAAAATCAAAAGTCATATAATCAAATTAGGCTGAGAATCAGCACTTCTCGTACGTCAAAATTACATAAGACAGTCCCCCATAACGCCCGCCCTTCACCACGCAACAAACTCGTTGCCATTGCCATTGCCATTACAACTGTAACAAATCTAAATTAATATTATATCCACAAAGAGTTGAAATTAGAATTGAAGGTAGGTATATAATGTCAAATAATGAGAAGATTATGTCAGAAAAGAATGTTTTTTATTATATATATAATTTATTTTTATTTTATTTTACACTCTTTTCTGACATAACCTTTTCATTATTCAATTCAATTTCAAGAAAAAAAAAACACAAAGAAACATCTTAGTTTGGGAGCACTTAATAGACATTTTCATACACTTAGTGATTGCGTTAATGATGTCAGGGAAGTCATATGTGCATCAGCCTTGCTACCAACTTTACAAGCTAATAATGTTATTAGTTACCAACAACCCGCCCCTGCTTGTAACAAAATTGACATTTTACTACGCGGTTGCAACAGACACGACAACCGATTTTAATTTATTTAACTTTAATGTACGAATTTTCATGTAACTCTTGCCAAGTTGAGATCATGCAGTTATAATGTCAACAATACATATAAAATTCGCCTAAATAATATGCCGTGCGTTGCAGCTCCGCCAAAGCGTGTCGCAAGAACGCATTGAATTTTAACAAAATAGGTGTGACCATAAAGTTATACCATCCATTAGCTGTAGTATAAAGTCAGTTTCTAGTTAACCCACTCAAGTAAGTCCAAGTAACGGAGGTAAATATGTTATTGTACTAACTTGCGATGGCTTAACTGCTCTCTGTTTGTGTGCCCTTTTAATCTTAGTGCCCACGCGAGAAGTTACTACATTTTGACTTTTGCCTCGAGTACTCACGTATTAAGTACATTTTCTGTAGACACGTCTAGATAGGTGCGTAAGTCCATAAAGAAAATAGTTCTCGTGATTGTGTTCTTTTCTGTGTCAAAAAAAACTCTATCTAGTTATCAAGATTTTGTAATTTTTTAACTGACTTCAAAAAGGGAGGAGGTTCTACGTTCAGCGAGTTTAAAGGCATCCCTGAAAATAGTTGCAACTAAGCACTGAGTTTCTGAGTTTTGACGGTATTAACAGTCACTTCAATAAATAGGTTTTAGTCAAAGTTTAAGGTATCTTCGGATCGGTCTTCATTCTTAATCAACATCATTCATTAAGCCGAAAGACGTATGCACCGCAGAACATAGACCTTTTCCAGCTATTGCCAAATCGACTTGACTTTTGACTGATCCGTTTTGGTGTGGCCATTTGGGCGGTCGGCCAAAGTGTTATTGGTTTTTCAATCATTAAATTTTCAGTAGAAGCCTGCAGTTAGAAGTTAGAAAGTGGTTAGTGTGGCAGCCCCGTGCCTCGTAAAGCAACCTTCAAAAGGAGTCAATTTGGAATCAGATTAGGAATTTAAATAAACCTTTTTTATAGTCTGTTCAAACGATTTTGACTTCTATTCCGTAAGTATAAGGATTTAACGGGACCATAATTCAATTCAATTTTTTTTACTTTTCGTTAATCGCTCTCGCTGATAGAATGTCACTTTGTCTTCAGGTCTCCGTTACTGAGGATTATCTTACATTGGTCATCCCCGTATTATAACTGGAATTCGCATAATATTAGAAGAATGGGAGGGAGGCGTCTCTGTCGGGGAAATAAAGATCAGCAACCTGCACCAACCCACGGAGGAAGCAAACGAAAAATCAAGAGAAGGACTCAAATGGCCAAAGCTGCGATGGACACTGGTTTTCTCGATGTTCCTTTACGGCTCAGAGTCGTGGACGATTCGGACAATAGAACGGAAAAGGTAGAAGGTTTTGAAATGTAGTGTTGGCGAAAAATGCTCCGCACACCTTGAACCGCCACGAGAATGAACAAATCTATCATCGAACAACTACTTAAAGAGATAGACTATCAACGATCTGTTACCAAAGGATTCTCGATAACTTTGATCACATTGCCCATCGGGAACCAGATAACTTTGAAAAGTTCGTTATTTGCAAGGTAGAAGAGTAAAGAATTCGCAGCTGGTCACCTACCTGGTCAGAACTGTACCTGCCCTGAACAGTAACTGCCCTCATAGGACTTTCTGTTACAACTCCGCCCTGAGAGAAGCCGATAACCGAACGAAGTGGAAGAACATCGTAGATTAAGCCACGAAAGTCTTACAGGGACACGACCTTCAGGAATGAAGAACACGACCAAGAAGAAGAGATATCATACGTAGATAATTGAACTCTAATCATGTTGAATTTGTGCTCAGTTCATTTGAACATTAGGCTAACTTTAGGGATATGAGGAACAGGGTGTAAAGTTCACTCATACTCTCAGAAAAGGGAGGATCCTCCGACCAGATGGATGTCGTATCTGGTGGGCAACTGCCCGATGATTGTTGTCGGGAAGTTGTATATATGCTATCTGCGCAGTAAACTCTGCTTGCGCGATGCAGGATTGATACGTTTGTTCGCATGTGGCGGTGTAGATGCCGCCACATCACTCCCCCCCTCCCACGACCGGAGGTCGATAGTGGACTAAGTCTTGTATCTTGCCATGCTTGCCAATGCCAGTTGGGTTCCAGTGGGTTGGAACCGGGTGTCGCATAGTTCGCGGTGAGTCGGAACTGTCTGCGAAGATGCCCCAGTGAGTCGGGGTGGCTGACTGCTGATGTCGACCAGGAGAGGGATTAAGCACTCTGGTTGTGGACCGGCCGAATGTGCAGTGTGCTGAGCCAAGGTAGCTGATGAGGCTGAAGGTGATGACCAGGTATGCGCTTGCGCTGCATGGACAACTGTTCAAGCCGTGGTTGCTGGCTGGCTGTGTGACTTGCGGGAGTGATGATGATGACGTCACGCTGAAGTAGTTGCAGGAAGGCTGCGCTGACGTTCATACTCGGGGTCACCAGTTTTAGGGATATGAGGAACAGGGTGTAAAGTTCACTCATACTCTCAGAAAAGGGAGGATCCTCCGACCAGATGGATGTCGTATCTGGTGGGCAACTGCCCGATGATTGTTGTCGGGAAGTTGTATATATGCTATCTGCGCGGTAAACTGTGCTTGCGCGATGCAGGATTGATACGTTTGTTCGCATGTGGCTGTGTAGATGCCGCCACACTAACTAACATCATATTGGTGATCATCATAAGTAAATTGGGTACCTACTGATTAAATTACTTAGTTATACGAACAGGTAAGATTTATATGTTTAGTAACCATTTAAGTGGCATATTTTTTATTACGTGCTTGATTAACATTACATAGCTTGTATGTTCTATTTCTACTTCAAAATCAAAACACATAATCACCTAATCCCGAAGCCGTATTTATCAACCCGGGGTCAGTAATATAATCTCGCCTCGTCAATAGGCTCGCCCCATATTGTACGCGGCGTTATTACCGAGGGATAGCAGTGGTAGCCAAGTAGTAACGGCCGCGACTTAGGATTTGTAGGTCGTAGGTTCGAACCCAGACAGGCTTTCCTTTGTGTAAATTATTTCATCACCACTGCTCTCAAAACGGTGAAGGAAAACATCGTGAGGACTACGCGAGGCTGTCAGTAACACCAAGGCGTTGCTGGCCTTCCTCGAAGAGCTGGGGTGGATCGAATGATCGATTTTCCCACCTTACGCAAAATACGCGCATTGTCATGGAGTTGCTGACACCAGCCCGTATTACCTATTACCCTATTACCAAACATTGTGAGGAAACTGGCATGTCTTAGAACCAAAAATTCGAAGTTGTGTGACATCTACCAACCCGCACTGGGCCCAAGTGATGGATTACGGCCCACTCCCTCTCACAGAGAGGAGGCCTGTGTCCCAGCAGTGGGAACATAATATGCTGATTATGTTATTACCTACCTGCATACCTCAAAATATACTATGAAATTAAACTTAAGATATACTTCTGGTTGCCCCTACGGGAACAGGCTTGGTAAATATGTCTTCCTAAATAAATGCACTAACATCACCGCCCCCCACAAGGATGGCAATGATCTGGTAAAGATCGCGGTAATTGGCTGGATGTGAGAAACTCGGGAACGGTCGATGCGAGGAGTTTTTGTGTCTTTTGGAGGATTGACGGATAGCACTCTGGGCTACGCGCACTTCATCACGTGAAGATATTTGAATACTATGGGGAAAAAATGGAAACTTAACTTAACATAAGCGCCATGTACCCGCAAAATTTAACTTAACTTAAGCGCCATGTACCCGCAAACTTTAACTTAACTTAAGCGTCATGTACCCGCAAAATTTAACTTAACTTAAGCGCCATGTACCCGCGAAATTTAACTTAACATAGGCGCCATGTACACTATAAATTTAAATCTTCTTCCGCTTTTTGCAATTTGCAGGTCTGTCATGCACTGTCAGGTTGAATGTTAAACAAAATATGATTGGTACCGTTACCGTATTAACTTAATAGGGATGATGTCAAATTTTTCAGTTTTAACTCAAAAAAAAATTGTTTGAAGAAAACTTTGGAAGTGTGTAGCTTCTTCATTATTTACATCGAATTAACAGATTTTTTCGATTATCTCATTATTACTGTGCCTTCTTCCTTCCTCCTAACATTATTTTTTCGAACATTTTTAATATTAGTCATCATCCCCATCATAATCATTGAGATCATTAACACAACCCTCTAAGTTCATATAATCCTATTGAATAACAATTTCAGAAAATATTAATCATTATGAACTTAGAGTGTTGTATTCAAGTTGTCCAGCATACCTTCAACCTGACACTGACCTAAAAGTTGCAAAAAACTTAAGAAATTTGAATTTGCGGGCAACTTGGCGCTTCCCCATTAAAGTAGAAACAGAATTAGTGAGTTGTCGAAGTAAGTACTTACTTACACCAGTGTTAATTTTGAATGAGACATTCTTCGTGAATAAAAGTAGATTTATTCTGTTCTAACAATGGCAGGCTTTCCTTGAATCCGTTTCGTGGAACATTCGTTGGTCCGGTCGCGGTACAGATGGTAATTTACAAAATTATTCCCTTCCTGTTGCGTGATCGTCCTTGCATTGTCACCCTATTACGAAGGCTTTGTTTAACATTGATTTTAGAAGGTTTTACTTGTGTTCTGGTTTTTCAAGAGTTTGTTAAGTGTACTTAGTTTTCGTTTTATTAGTATAAATGAAATCATTAGTAATTTAAAAATCAATTGCGATCAACAAGCCTGTTGAAAGAGAAGATTTTTTTATATTTTTATATCGTAACGATTGTAGATATAACCAATAAGGGATATCTACAATCGTTACACTGTTCATACCAGCCAAGTGTAATATTGAAGCAATATGCAAAGCATGCAACTACACCGGCTTGGTGAGTCACAAGACTTAGACATAAGGAGCGCTACGAGAACCTTCATCTACGAAAAATTGTTTAGGATAGGATTTTAGACATGATTATGTGTCAAGAATAAGATACCAGATGAGAGAATATACTTTAATGAGATACTGTACACCTTAAACCGCTTGGTCTAGCAGCATAATTTTTTTCACAATATTTACTTTTATGGACAGGTCCACTCATTCTGTGTGGTTCTTTCCTCAAAAGACCATTTCAGACATCAATCCACATGGTCTTCACATGACCTGACCAAGATTATGTCTGGACTTTAAAAGAGACTGTGACCTCTGAGTTTGTTTTGGCGTTTCTTCTCAGAGTAGTCAGATAGGAAACGCCGATCTCATTTACTTTTAAAATTGTAATGACGTGTAAAAGTGTTTGTAAAAACCTACTTACAGAAATAAAACCAAAAGAAAGATATTTGAAAATTCATTACTAAAAACAACATTAGTAAAAATAAATAGGCGTAAGAGTTCGAATGATAATTCGTAATTCTTGACGATGGGAAATTTTATCGGGTGCACTGTTGTTTATTAGTAGGTAATCAATAGGTAAACTAATTGCTATCTCCATCTCCTTTAATTAATGACGATAAACTAGAAAATAACAATTTTACAGTATAGTTACCCATCATTCTGCTATTAAATCCTAATATTGTTTCCCGTTCAGTATCAAAAACAATATAATCATGCACTTAACGTAGTCAAAAGCTGTCAATAACAGCTTCAAATCGGTGTCATATCAAAGCTAAAAACTGTACCTCGAACCGAGCGTACTATAACTAATCTAATAAGCCATTAGCATTATATTAGCTATCACTTTGTTTAGTTTTAGAACACATTGTTGTGAATTTTAAGTGCTTTTGGTGTAACGTGTTGGTATGGAGTTTAAATCTATTGTTATGTGGATCATGTCTCTTTAAAGTATTTACAAACAGTTTCGCGCCATCATCATCATCATTTTTTTTATTTTTTTTATAAATGGCATCTCGCAGGTCAACCTATGAGGTTGTCGTCTGCTTAAACGGACTTGCCTGTGGTTGCCCTAATAAATTAAGGCCTCCAGCCAGGACTTAAACTTATGTACTAACTTAAAAACTAAGCGACAACGCTAAGGGCACCCCCTTCGGGGTACGAACCTCGGCTTAGGGCGTCGCTGGGAGAGGGCAGCAAGGGACTAGCTGGATCAGGATTTGAGTGATTTAGGGACGAATTTAAAGCTACAGGCTCAGCGGCGCGGGCTGGCTCGAGCAAGGGTCGGGAGGGGCATCATCATCATGATGATGCAACAGCATATAGCTCCTTGCACTGTCGAATATATGTATTGTAGAAGCTTTTGAGATGTGGTGTTGGCGAAAAATGCTCCACATACCATGGACCGCCAAGAAACCGAACCAATCTATCATTGGACAAATCCGCGTAAGTGAAAGACTATCCACGATCTGTTAACAAAGGTTTTTCGGTTACTTTGGTTGCATTGCCCGTTGGGAAACAGATAACCTCGAAAAGTTGGTGGTGATTGGCACGGTAGATGGGAAAAGACCTCGCGGCCGGTCACCTTACCGCTGGTCAGACAAAGTAACTGGACTCTGTTACGACCCCGCCCTGAGAGAAGCTGAGAACCGAAGGAATTGGAAGAAAATCGTACATAACGCCACGAAAGCCTTTCAGGGACACGAACTTCAATAATAAAGAACGCGGCCAAAAAAAATAGACAGCATACATAGCATACAAATCAGCATAAATGTCTCTTTAAGGTATCAAGAAACAGTTTCGTATCACTATGGTCATCATCAACAGCCTAGAGGTCCACCGTCCAATATATGTAAGTTCCTCTCAAAAACTGCATGCCGTGTTTCAAATTGCTTAAATTCTAGTTTTTCCTTCTGCCGGCAATGCCAACGGTGGCAGTTCACACTTTTTTCACCAGATTCTGTAGGCTTTCGGTAAAGTTTAGGCCAACAAATCAGTCATCCAATAGGCTCATAAAAACTGTGATCTCCAACCGTTTTTTTTTAAACTACCAAGCTGGATACACTTTGGTGTTTTAGAAAAAAAAAATGCCACAAAAAAAGTAGAAATTGATCACCATGCTTGCTCACTATACGCGTTCAAGTAGCCACCATGAGTGATGAGTGTAATGAAACTCACATAAAATATTATGACACTCACATCGGCACGAGGCTTGCCGGAGGTAAGTACCTCGGGTTAGCCTTGTGCCGATTTGAGAGAAGAAGAATACTGTGTGTAGGCAATTCGGTATTTTCAGAGTAAGCTAAAGTTAATAACCCAAAAATTTATTTCCCAGAATCGCAACGCTTTCTCTACCCAACAGCCCTTACTCGTACAAGAAACTTATGTGCGTGCTTCTCAGTTATGTCGGCAAAGTTAGAGATGCCTCATTTATATGTTCAACATGTGACACCAACTGTAAGTAATATGTGTCGTTTGGCTTTATGTTGTTTGACCTTTGTTGTTGAACTTTTGACCTTGAGAGCAATAACCTGGCAAAAGGGATATTTGAGTTAGTATGTTTGTGTGGTGAGTTTTGAGAAGTAATATTTGTTACTTGTATGTTCTGTTGTTTTACTTATTTGTGTTCATTAGTAGCCTTCAGTAGTAAACCACTAGTCGTACCTTCCCTCGATTTGTGGAGGAAGTTACAGGAATCTTGGTTTTCTCTGGACATCTGAATAGAAAGTGTTGCATGGAATGCTTACTACATATGAGTATCAACGTAAAATCTATCAACAGATCTTGAAACAGTAGAAACCGACTAGGTATTCCATATTCACTAGCCGAACTTACTGCCCAGGCCAACTGTGGCACATGTTATAAGTTCATACCTACAAGTCCATTCACAGTTATTTTACCTATGATTTTACACTTGACTGCAAATTTTTATTTATTTAGATTAAGCACACCAACGGCACAGTCACTTACAATTCTAATTAAATAACAAAATACTAAAACACACTTAAACTTAAAATTAGCATTTCAGTAACCATGCAAAGAACAGGTAAGCATGACATTGACAATATGAATATTATTAGAGACAATATTTAAAATAAACTGTGTCTAGAAGAACTAAATCTAGAACACTACCAAAACAAACCAATTTGAGCTACATGGACTTGCACTGTTCGCACTGTTTAAATAGGGGACGTCTGTTTGATGCTAAACTCATGCAGAAAATATCAATAGGGTAATGGGTGTAGGGTAATCTTTAATCTCGTGAAAATGAGGTGCTGTTAGGTTGCTGCAACTGTCAAATCTGTTAAAATCACAGTAATCTTTATTGCAGTTGTAATAAGGTCGATGTGGGGTTGCAGCTGAGGTAACATAACTTTGAAAGGACTGTAATACATGACACAACATCACGCCTGTAATCCCAATGGGATGGTCCCACAGGCAGAGGTGTACCTATAGTACACCCACATTTCGCCGGATAAGTTTAAGTCAGTCCCATGTTGTAGGGGCGAGCCTATTGCCATCAACCGGGCACAAATCCAGACTCCGTCCTGCTACTGAGAAATTCTAGATAGAAAAACCCAATAACACTTTGCCCGACCTGGGAATTGAACCCAGAACCTCATGCTCAGCAATAGCTCTTGCGACCACTAGACCAACGAGGTAGTACTAGTTACTCAACAGTCTCAATATTTGTCGTGGAGCTCCATTTAGAACTTCATTTGAAGAATAAATTGACGTGTAATTACTTGGCAGTGCACCTTTTAGTGGTCTCTAAAACATTATGCAAGCTTCATAACCTATTGTGAGAAAAGAAAGAAAATAATGAAAGATTGGTTTATTTGTCACAGAAACACGTACACATAAAAGATAGCACAATCAGCCTATAATATTCTTCTGCTGGAACACAGGATTCCTCTCAATGAGAAGGAGTGGGCCGCACTGCGGGCTCGCAGGGCATGTTTTGGTGCTAGGACATGCCGGTTTTTTTTCTCAAGATATATTCCATCACCGTTTTGCGAGCGGTGGTGATGAAATAGTTTACATATAGTAAAACGCCTGTCTAGGTTCTTCTTCTGGGAACTCGAACTTACGATATACAACTCGGTAAATCGTGACCAAATAAAAATAACATCTATAATCACGAGCACACAACAGACATAGTAGGCAGCTAGAAGTTGTTACTGTAAAAAGAAGGTTTCCACTCAGCATGATGCTGTGCTATGGGGGACCCACAGCACAACGCTGATTTTCAGAGATCACCTGAAAACGACGTACGTGAACCAAGTCAGGTTTAGCTATTTGTACAGATTCAACAAATAGGTAATAAAGTGACAGAAAAAAAAGCTATCGAACTGTTTTGGCCCTTTCTGTCAAGTTTAAATGAGGTTTGACAGAAAGGGACAAAACACTTCGATAGCGAAAATAGGTATATGTAACGAATGGCTTTATTATGAATAAGACGGTTAGGTACAAAATACAAATATGTACTGCTTTATTTTTGAGTGAGATAATAATTATTATATTTTGAAAATTATCGTGACCCGCGACAATATTGTACAGAAATAATATATCACGAAGCACGGGCGTGAACGTGCGAGTAGCGTCAGCAAATAACACACATACGCACACACACACGATTCCAACTTCGCCATTGTATCGGACGTTACCAAGAGCTCCTGCGCTTACACACTTTCATAGCATGTTTGTACACTTCGTAACCACAAGTAAAGCGTGTGTCATTTCGTGATATTAAAATACTATAATTATGATACATTGTGCAGTCATCTCGACTGCCACCTTTGCCGACTAATTTTGACGCGTAACCACTGAATAATAGTAATGACTGAATAACCGAAAAGAAAAGAATTGAATATTGTTCAGTGTTCTTGTACAAATAAAGTAACCAAAAAAAAAAAAAAATTAAGAGTATTTACAACGTACCTCTAGGATGTACGCTATAAAAAAAAGAAGATTATTCTTACATGCATAGAATCGGTGTTTACTGTTTCCCGATTTCATGGTAGATTAATACTTTGACACCTCTAGATTGATATTCCGCCGTTCAAGTACACCTTCTGAATACCGTTATTACCTTCGAATAATATCCCAAAATTTCTAGGAACCAGTAATGTAATATCCGCCTTAGAATCCTGTCCGCGGATACCTCTGCCGATGCAATTTCCTACAAGAGGTATGGGCAATAAAGGTATATGAAAATCGATTGAGCGTCCAAGAGATTGTAAGACGGTAAAGCGTAGACCAATATCCAAGATTTATAGGTTGAGCTGAATGGTGCTGATCCATACGTCATGTTCGTGAACGGGCGCCGTCAGTGGAGACTGGTCATTTGTTGGCTGCCACGTTTTTTTTATATATTTAAATTTCCGTTTTTTTCTGTTTTTCATTACGGACTCCTTTAACGTGCACGTCTTTCTACATCGTTCTCACATGTATAATTTCAACAAGACTGGTGTAACAACATTTTCTGTAACAATATTATTTAAAAGAGTGTCCATGGAGTTTCTTGCCCGTTCTTCTCTATAGATACCTACTTCGATTTTGGAATGGGCAACTAGCTTCACATTTCTGACTGACCGACCCCTTGACAATTCAAAAGTGCCTGTAATTGGTTTATTTGAAATAAATGCTTTGAGTTTGAGTTTGAGTTTTATAGTAAGCGACCAGTCTCACCAAGGAGTATCGTAATACCCTGGGTTGTGGAAGTCATAGAGGCAGTCGCTCCTTCTAAAATTGTAGTAGCGGTTTTACTTTCATTAAGGCTTTCATTTTCACAGTTCAACAACATTAATTGCGTTTTTTACGTTGTTGAGCAGACATCTTTTCGAACGTATAAAGCAACGGATTAGCAATAATAATCAAAATAATTCAGATTGTGTTTGAGATAGAGAGAAACGCCTATTCCTAGCAATGGAACCCTTCAGGGTGGGTGAGGTCGGGGTGTGGATGACGTTGATTATGAATATATTTCATAGTTTTTATACACCTTCCAATAATACATTATACATCATAACTTCATGCCTGTTATCCCAGACTGGTTAGGCAGAGGTGTACATATAGTACACCCACATAGCGCCATTTATATATTTAAGTCCCATGTAATAGGGGGCGAGACTACTGCCGTCAACTGGGAACGAATCCCGGCTCCTGGCTGCTACTGAGAAATTCTGGACAGAAAAACCCAATAACACTTTGCCCGACCTGGGAATCGAACCCAGGATCTCATGCTCAGCAGTAGCTCTTGCGACCGCTAGACCAACGAGGCAGTTCAATAACAACTATCTAAATATAACGAGAATTTTCAGCGTAACAGGCTATGTGGCTATTAAAGTCTACTATAATGGGGATGATGACAATTTTTTTATTTCTATCTCAAAAAAAATGTTTATTTCTAAATAGTGCAAATAGTATTACAAAAAGTGTAAAAGCTTAAAAAACCGCCAAGTTATAAACGTTTTAAAAGTAAGTGTTAGACTAGAACAGCACTATCGTAGAAGTGACGTCACGACTACGTAACTTCATACTAGCGCCGTACATTGTCCGTACCGCGCGACAAGGACAGGAATAATCCCCTCCAATAACTTTAAAAGCGTGTATCTTCTTCATTTTTACATCGATTTAACAGACTTTTTCGATTATCTCATTTTTACTATGCCTTCTAGGAAATTACATTTTTTTAAGAACATTTTTAATAGTAGTCATCATCCCAATTACCAACTTGAAAATGGAATCCAATTACAATTTAATATAATATCCAAAGCAGAACAAAAAATCTCGATCACATGAGAAATGTAACAATGAAATGAATCAAACGATGTACGTTTCGAAATATAAATCATAATACATTGTTTGGATCATAGTAGATGGTCGAAACAATAAGATATTATTAAAACATCAATTAAGTGATTTATGGAATCGGTATGGTAAAACGCGTGGAATCGGTCGCTTTTAAAGACTAAGGCAAGAGTGTTCTTCTTTTTATGATTACGTTCACAGACACAAATCTCATAATTATGTACAAATTTTAATCTTTCATAACGGCTTATTTTATGATTCTAATTAGGTTTAATTAGCTAACTGGCGAAATGTAGGTGTACTACAGGCACACCTCGACCATACCTTTCAGGGGTTACAGAAATGATGCTTTATTATGTTATTGATTATGCTCTTTTCTCACGTTTTGTAGAAAAGTTGTCTATGTGAAGGCCACTACAAAATTGGATATTTTTTAAACTATTGTCCATCGTTTTTCATAGATATATATAGACCTAAATTGACTTATGTTAAACAGTACTCTGCGAACATTTTGATAAGGCAAAGAATCTCCCTTTTCCCTGGGAGAATTATTTAACATAAGAATCGTATGATTCCTATCATGTAAAAATATTTTTGCCAAGAAGACGATCAGTGTGTCGTCGGGTTTGTCGACGAAATAATAGACAAAATCCAAGACTGAATAGACAAAAATACACATTTCTTTAGAAATTTGTCAACAATCTCTCATTTTGTGTCTACTCTTCCGTCGACAAAACCCATTTCTATGGTAGACATGCTACGCGTGCTGTCTGATCAACAAACAACATTTTTTTTTATTTTTTTTAACACATCACTATATTTTATTAAAATTTTTAACAATCAACGTTAAACCAAATGACATAATTGCCATTTCAACTGTTAAAAATCTGAATTAATATACTGTTCACAAAAGCCACAAATGAAGAGTTGAAATTAGAATTGTAGGTATATAATGTCATTTATTGAGAATATTATGTCAAAGAGTTATGTTAAAAAAAACAGCGTTATTTGGGAGCAGTTATGAGAAATTTACATAGTGATGCCGTTTATGAGGTACCAGGGATTCCACATGTGCAGAAGGAATTATTGCAAAACTTCCTTGTCTTCGACGTTATTAAGGTTTGATTAGAAGCTGCAGTGATTAATTTGACCAGTTTCATTTGTTTTCAATAGTAGAGGTTTACTCACAACTTGTTATAATGAGAGACAGGTTTCTAGCTTGGGCTTATTGGTCGATTCGCACGATTTTACTCCCTCGACACGGGCGAATCGGCACTTTTATTTAATATATTTTTTTCAGTAGGCGACTCGCACGAAGTAATTTATTTGTAGGCGAATCGACTATTCCATAAACATGTGTTAGGCAATTGGCACATTTTGAGAAAAGTACACAATAATAAACATAATAATTGGTTAATTGGTAAAATTAAATGTAGTTTATTGTGTACTTTTCCTTTCGCTTACAGACAAAAAAAAATTCGGGCGAGTAAATTCGTGCGAATCCAATAAAAAAGCCCTAGCTTATCAAGTTTATCAAGTTGATATAATAACACTTTATCTAGGTATCTGGGAACAATTAGGACAAGGATTTCAACCTGTCACTGCGTACAGCAATAATTTTATCAGTACAACCCGGTACTAAATGCCAAAGTTACGCTTTAGCACGCATAAGTAATTAAATACCATGAGTCTGTGTTATTATTACTATTAAAGTGTTTTGTACGATAATTAGCTTTACCTTAGCTTATTTCCATTACTGTTAGGCCCTTTGTACACACACAGTTTTCTTGCCGTGAAAAACTAAGGCTAATTCACCTGGTGTAGGCACTGTCGTTAGTGTTGTGTGGATCACTTTGGCAGCTAATTGACGGACACGTCTTTTCTGGGTTTATATGCCGTTCCGTAAAGAAACAGTTCTGTGTGTAGGCAAGCACGTCAGTGTTGGTTGGATCACTATGGAAGCTTGTTCAGACGCGTTTTTTTCTACGGAATCTGAATCATAATACCATTTATTTGCCTACTTTGTGTTTTACGAAATGTCTCTGTGGCCGGTGGGCCGTACAGAGGTAAGTGAAACTTAAACCCAAAGCATTTATTTCAATTAAACCATTTAAAGGAACTTTTGAATTTCCAAGGAGTCGGTCAGCCAGAAATATGAAGCTAGTTGCCCATTCCAAAGCGTAGTAGGTACCTATGGAGAAGAACGGTCCAGAAACTCCATGATCACTTAAACAATATTGTTACAAATACCTATATATACATCAGTCAGCTAATAACTTATGTCCTAATGGACCAATGTTTGCTGTGTTCTGATTATTCGTAATATGTGAGACTGTTTTGTCACCGGTACGGTTTTAACGCCGTGTGTAGGCGCGGTTGTCAGTGTTGTATGGGTCACTATGAAAGCTTGTGGACGGACACGGTTTTTCTCTGACTCAGTTACGCCGTTTGAAGGCACGGTCGTCAGTGTTATAAGGATCACTACGAAAGCTTGTGGACTGACACGTTTTTTCTACGGCTCGGTTAACACGCCGGGTATAAGCACGGTCGTCAGTGTTATAAGGATCAATAAGAAAGCTTGTGGATGTACTCGTTTTTTCTACGACACGGTTAATACGCCGTACCGTATAGAAACCCTGCCGTGTAAAATGACCCTTAAGCCCCGTAAACACCGGAAAAAAGATGAGCATTATGGTTTCAGCTACATGTTTACGTGTTGAAACTATGTTGCTGGACACATGGTGTTGCAGAATTGAAAGCAAATTCATGGTTAACAATAGAGATAGAGATAGATAGATACAGATAATAGAAACAGAAGAACAACATTGGCAACAATGTTGCGCGGTTGTTGCTCAACAAGCATTCCTTAGCCTTTACTAATACTGTCAGACAGCATCATCCCACTGCTGGGCCTTGACTTCTGCCTTCTTATACACTCTGAAATTTGAGTGATTGTTTTCAAGCAGCGAAATGATTTGGATTGTGCTACACAATCGTTTTATAAAAATGAAATAAAAAAAAAAAAATTGCAGATTTATAATTGTGCAAAAATAAAGCTCATTTTGCTCTGAACATTTAGTACAAATCGCTCTTTAATTTGTCGGCAGCACGCGGCGACGCGTGCTTTTCAAGTAGTACCTACGTCACATCTAGTAGATTACTAAGGTTTCTTACGCTTTCGCGCAGATTTTTTTGATAATTACGAAACCATGTCTTTTTAAATTTTACTACATGATTCAATAGTACTACTAAAAGCAAATCTTTCTGCCACGGGAAAACAACCATTTAATCCAGATGATAAACTATCTGTGTGCCAAATTTCATCCAAATCCGTTCAGGTGTTTTTGCGTGAAAGAGTAACAAACATCCATCCATACGCACAAACTTTGGCGTTTATAATGTTAGTAGGATTTCCCTCTCACAGAGTTGAGGCCTGCGTCCCAGCAGTCGAAACATAATAGGCCGAAAATGTAATATAATGTAATACGTATTAAACTTACCTATATAAAGCACAGTTTTGTCGCCACATCAGTATTTCATCCGTGCAAAGTATAGGTCACCAGTCTATAATAAAGAAACGTTAACTAATATCACCATAACGTTGCCCCTAGCATATCTTTGTATCATTTAAAGACTCGCAGATCCGAAATTATTATCTCTTGGCCACGCAAGCACTTGTTTCTTACAGGTATCAAACCCGTAGGACACGACTACTATGCAAATCAACCTGTCATACAATTATTATCTCTCTATCATTTTGTATCGTAAGGTTTGCATACAGACTGACACACAAGTAAAAAAAGATTAATTTAGTTATAAGTGATGTGTAAGATTGCGATTTTCAAGTCGAGATATTAAAAAAAATATCATTCATCGGTGTTTAAAGTATTGTATGTCTGTCAGTTTAGGGCCAAGCACGACCTCGTATAGCAGGATTATGTTAATCTTATTTCAGTGTGAAACAGATGGAGACGAAAGAGATGGAGCTTTGCAAGACAGATACCTTCATCTCTGTCTCACGCTGAAGTAATATTAAAATAATTCTGCTATAAGAGTCGGTGGTAGTTTGTGCATGGCATCTCGTAGTTGACCTTGAGAGAGAGAGAACCGGACTATCCTGTGGCTGCCTTAAGTGAACTCAAAGCCTCCAGACAGGGGCACAATATTTTGTATACATTAATTATATTAATATACGGGAAGACGATGCACCAAGAATAAAAATACTAAACCACAATAAGTAAAAATAGTTTAAATTAGTTTAAAATAAAGAAAAGAAAGATAAATAAATCATGTGATAGTTACATGGTGCTCACATATTTGCTAACATTGTTTTTACAATATGATTTTCCTAAAATATTAACAAGGAATAAGACAGTGTGTGAGTCAAGTAAAAATAACAAATTATACAATTATGAATATACTGACATGCCATTGTGAGTTTTGGAGATTACGAACTTTTGGCACAATGCAAATGGCATTGTCTTTGTTAGTTTATCTTAATGAATAATCATTGAGTATAGTAGACTTGGCCCCCAGGCAATAGGCTCACTACTACCGCCTACTCCCTACATGGGACTTAGAACATAACATGCCAGATATGGTGACCCACATCTCATCATGTAGTTATCTTTTTCTAACCCCAAGGGTTAGGAAAGAGATAACTCTCTGCCTACCCCTTCGTTAAACACAGGCCTGACGTTTAGAGATTGTTGGAGAATTATGGACATTTATATGAACCCCCTTCTCACATATGGTGCTCGAACCTGGCCTTTAACGCTTCAGCAGACGTCCACCAAGCTCGCGCTTTTCCAGCGAGCCATGGAGCGCAGTATCCTGGTTGTTCGATCTTCGGACTGTATAAGGAACACAGCACTGCGCGCCAAAACCAAGATCACGAACGTTACCCACAAAAGCCGCAATGATTAGTCTGCCGCCTGTCAGATTACAAATGGGCCAAGAGAATCACCGGCTGGGTCCCACTAAACTCACAGTGCCGTCGCGGCCGAGACGAAGATGGCGGACGAGCTTGACTCCTACCGAAAGGACTGACCGGTAATTTCAAAAGACAGAATTGTGTGGAAAAGGAAGAGGGCGGCCTTAATCTGCAGTGGGACAAAAAGGGCTAGTTAGTTAGTTAAGTTTGATGTTTCGTTATGTAAAAACCTAATACATTAAACAGACAACGGTTCTTATACTCACCTATGTAACAGGTAACTCACCAGGCGGTAAAAAGCAGCTTAATGTTACTGACCACTGTCGGCATCATAAGTGGCTACTATTTAGTACAGTATTGTCCATTATCAATCAAAAGTCTTTAGAAAACCATTCGATAACATTTAATATCAAAGACCATTAAGAAAAAAGAGCTTCAATCCATTATTTTTGAACTACAAAAGAGTATTTTACACAATCGGTGTCGGGAGCAATGCTTATGGATAAACTTGTAACAATAGATATTTTATATCATTAATCAGATCATAAATGATGATTGATCTAACAATCACTAAAAAGGAAGTCGATTTAAAAGCCGACACATAAAAACACTAAATAGTTTTGTCGCAATTTTGTTGTTCGAAGAGCTATCTTATTTCTTTAGGGTATGGTGTATTATTGCATTTGTACCTACAGTAACAAAAAAAATGCAGCTTTGCTACATATTTAATTTGTTCAAAAAGCATCATAATTTCTCTACGGTAAGGTTTATTGGTTGTTAACATAGATAAGATATTGATCAGTGGTATTTTTTGGAAAACAAAAGATTTTTTTTAATTTATAACATTCCGATTAATAAATCATTAAATGATTTGAAAAAGGATTGGCTGTTTCTATGCATTAGACATATGGGGCACGGTTTTGCAAAATAAAACTGGCCAAGTGCGTGTCGTGGTCCGACACAATTAAGGGTTCCGTAGTTGGGATGAGTTTATCCCAAAAATTAACTAAACATTGTAGTTGAAAAACATGGTCTCCCATCAACTCAACTCAAATCAACTGCAAATGTAAGTTGGTCGACTATTACTCGCAAACTTATAAGCCTACATAGCTGTGATAGTTTTCCTTTTAACTTCATTATATAAACAACTACAGTGTTTTTTTTTTCATATCCAAAAACAACCATGTATCTGAGAGGGAAGAGCCATATTTGACTCAAACAAAAATTAGCATTTTAAAGCTTAATATAAAACAAACAATAATTTTGAAATACCTATCCAACGACATTCCAAACCATGTGGCAGACGAAATACAACAAAAAAAAAACTAATTTGTCGGCGTGAGTAATTTGTATAACCATGTAAAATTATCTTTTCTAGCACGAAGAGCCTCGGACGGACGGACATGGCGAAACTATAAGGGTTTCTAGTTGACTACGGAATCCTAAAAAAGGGGGTGTTTGTTAATGTTTATGACCACACGATTGAAGCGAAAACTTACATGAAATACGCATTTAAAATTCAGTGCCGAGCATATGATTTCAGCGAGATTCAGCGTCACAGTCGTCAAAATCAAAATATTTTATTTCACATAACCTACATAGGCACTTATGAAACGTCAGAATCTAGGTGCACGGTTCCAATTTGTCGTTTCCTATAGAGAAAGAAACTCCATGGGTGCATGTCGCGACCTTACGAGTTGTAGGTCGAAGGTTCGAAGCCAGACAGGCGCTTTACTTTGTGTGTAAATTATTTCTTCACCACTGCTCTCAAAACGGCGAAGGAAAACATCGTTAGAAAACAGGCCTGTCGTAGAACTAAAAAGTCGAAGACATGTGACATATACCAACCCGCATTGGGCCCGCTTGGTGGATACGGCACTACCTCCCACAGAGAGGAGGCCTGTGTTCCAGCATTGGGAGCATAAGAGGCTGATTATGCAGCGTCACAGACCGACTGAAGCCGTGTATACCCAATTCAGCGACTCAACTCGATCGTGACGGTTCAATTTCGTTCGCTTTCAAGAAGTTTTCACTGTAGAAAATGGGACAGTAGCATGAACAGTATTGTACTTTTTTATTTTCCTAAACGGTTACCTCTGCAGGGGGCATCAAATCAGGTCTATCAAGTAATTATAATTTTATAATTAGATTGTCAGGCTTTTGCACCTTTTATATGAATTATTTGTTTTTTTTTGTTGTAGCTTTGAACACACCTAATTGGCAATCAAAAATGTTCATTATTTAACAACAAGTTTAAAATTTAACTTATTTTTTAGGGTTGAGTATCTCAAAAGGAAAAAACTAAACCCTTATTCGTTCTCTTTCTGTTTGTCCGTCTGTCTGTTAGTATGTCAAGACCATTTGTCTCAGAAACGCGTGGAGGTATAAATTTGAAATTAATATCGAACTACGGTCCCATAAAGCTCCAAAAAAAATCAAATTTCTGAGTCAACGCAATAAAAAACTCCGAAAATCGTTAATTTGTAATTTTATCACATTTAATCTTTTCATGCCATTACAAGCTTACGCCAGTCACTACAAATTAGTTGGAGAATTGACCGTGTGGCGGCATCACCGCTACATGCGAACAATGCATCACAATGACGTCACACAAATCCTGCATCGCGCAATCAGTTTACCGCGCAGCTAGCAAATATACAACTTCCCGACAACAATCATCGGGCAGTTGCCCACCAGATACGACACCCATCAACACCCATCTGGTGGGAGTATCCTCCCTTTCCAAGAGTATGAGTGAACTTTACACCCTGTTCCTCAAATCTCTTCAACCGTGACGTAAATCGATGTATAAGAGAACATGTTTTTCAAATACAATGTTTATTATTGAGATAAATTCAGCCCTACTACGGAACCCTTCATTGTGCGTTGTCCGACACGCGCTTGGCCGGTCTCTTTTTAGGTGTGGCCAAGAAGTTAACGTTTCGATTCTCAGCAACATCAGAAAACCACCTTAAAATGGTATGTAAAGTGTAATGTTTTTCAGAAAGGACAGTTGCATAGAACTCGCAACCGGCGTGCGTGTATGACCAGAGAAAAATCAATGGCTGTCATTTTAACAGTGCAACAGCATTCATTGCGTTCCTTACGTTGTTGATCAGACGATTTTTTCGAACATTTGAAGCAATGGATTAGCAACATCAATACTCAATATCTTTATTGCTTTACCATTATGTATACTTAAGGTGGTAACTATATACATTAGATCATTACGGATCTTATAAGGCACAGCAAAGGGTAGGAGAGAAGAAGCCCTGTCAATTTGAATCATTTAAAATGATTCAGATTGTGATTTATGGTGTGACGAAATTAGGGTGCAGATATATAACAAAGCTTATTGAGTATGTAAGGATCGTTGCAGGTGACTTTGTGTAGCTTCTGCCTAATTTTGAAATGAATACGAGAGAAAAAAAAGATAACAAAATCAGGGGATACAGTTTGGTGTTGCAGCTTCATATCTATCATCTGCATCCAAAATATAATTACATGACTCGATAGCTAAAGAATCAAAGAATTCGGTACGTCGAGTCAGGATGGCACGACCTCTACCCACCTCAGAAAATATTACTCGTGACGTTCACTTATTCACCTGAAACCCATGGACGACACACCCGTTTCCACGACACAGCCACACCCGTTTCTATGCCTTAAAATGTTGTTACACCCGGGATAAAGGAATTTGATAACAGATAAAATAAGTACATTACAACAGAATGTGTTTGCGGCACATTATATTTTTGCTAGAACTCAGGAATACTGGCAAATGAAAAATATTCACATCGTTCCAGGTAACAATAAATGTCCTCATTCAGAATCCGATAATAAATCGTCATCTCTTTCATACAGTGTGACAAGATAATAATTGAATTCTTCCAACCAAAGTACAGTCGACAAAAGAAATTCGTTTACAGGCTGGAAATTATTAGATTTGCACGACACTTTCTTTGATATTGGGTAGTATAACTGATTACATTATTTCTTTTTACCACTAAATTCACGTTGGTAATTTTCGTTAACTGTGAGTACTGGGGCAATAGGTTTGCTCCCTTTTAACTTAAACATAGCTGTCAAAATGAGGGTATAACCCTTCTGGTATTACGGCGTGATGTTATGTTGTTGTTGCTGTTACAGTATGACTTCGTTGTAAAACCGAGCAATTTGTAGCAGTACTAAAATTGTATAGTAATTGGCAAAAAATTACTCCTAACACTTACAAGTGACGAACAATATTTTTTTACAATAGAATGAATTGCTTTTGACAGCATTGGTCTTGACAGCTCAGCTACAACACATAAACATAACTGTCCAAAAATACAGGGTGGAAGGGACATCGACGCACAACCTGATACCATGGATTCAGTACATGATTCTGGACCCCCTTTTTTTTTGTGTGGGAAATCATCAAATGACTCTCCCGCTCAGGGTGGAGCGGGAGGGCGTGTCAGACTTTTACTGACTAAAACCCACCCGTGTTGCTTCAGCTGCCTGTGCCAGGGCCACGGTTTTCTCTTTAGAATAACCCGTGACCCTGAGGCGTCGGCCCTATCGGACCCCGTCATTTTGTGCTGACATCTCTTTGAGGCGCGCGTGGAACACAACGCGCCGTCGACCCGGGCCTGGTCCTTACCCGACGGCGAGCTACCGATGGCTCGCCGTCCGCAAGCCCGCGCCTACGGTGGCCGGGAATCTGCTTGCGATTCCCGACGCCCAGGGCGTCTCCTGTGGCGACTTGGGGCGTGAGGGCGCAAGGCTCTCTCCCTCACGCGCTCCGCCTCCTCCTTTGCGAGCAGTACTGCTTCGCAGAAGGAGGTGACGGCTTTCCATTCCCTCTCGCTCCGTACCATGGCCTGGACCAGGGCCGGACGCGAGAGATCGCCGCCGTCAATCGCCTCCACGAGGACACTGCGGTGCTCCGCCCAAGCTGGGCATACCTCCACCGTATGCTCCACCGTGTCCTCCGGGCGATCCACACAATGGTGACACCCGGGCGTTTCCTCCCGCCTTATGCGAAACAGGAAGCTCCCGAAACAACCGTGTCCGGTGAGGACCTGTGTCTGGCGGAAGGTGAGGACGCCGTGGCGCCTCTCCAACCACTCCTCAAAGAGGGGACTTACCGCCGCTATTGTGGCGTGCCCATTCTGGACCCCCTGGAGTTGAAATTCGATCGAAGTTTTTTTATTTGTTACGTTATCACGCCAAAACAGCTGAACGGATTTGGATTAAATTTGACACACGGAAAGACCGTGACCTGAGTAAGGACGTGGGCTAATCTTCATTGCTGAATACCAGACGAATTCGCGTGCAACAACAGCTAGAAGTGTAATATTTTCAGCGGCTACACATCACTACAACAAAATTGTAGAACAAAGATAATAGACAATTTACTAGATTAATATTTTTGTGGCTGACTGTACATTGCAATATTAATCTTATTCTGTCCATAAGTCCTACCCGAGATTTAATAACACATGATGGCAGTATGTTGTATTGTTTTAAAGACTTTTTGCCTCCAGCTGTCCGGAACTGACAATTGGGTATTATTATTTTTTATAAATGTGAAATAATTGGGGCTCTTCGACGGATATTTAATTGGAAACTTATTAAATATTCTCTTTTTGTGGTGCGGAAAATTGTGGGTATCCGCTGTTTTTGCCGGAGCCAAATAAATGATGAATGGGTGAAGGTTATTTGAGTACGTGTGAATGATATCTTTATTTCGTACGTCTTCACAAAGCAAATGGTTAATTAATCAAAGGAATCAATGAAAATACAAAAACAGAATGGAGAAAATGAAGAAGAAATCATTGAAAGTGAGTAGTAATAACTATATATCGGTCTCATTTACCTTGTCTCTTTGATTCAATGATTGTGTCATAATATTTCAACGAAAAACCATTAAATCAACATTGTAAAAACAATGTCACTTTTTACCCAGATTGGTATGAAAGTTATTAATAATTTAGGCTCATACGTATAAAATAATAACTACAGTCGGTTTGCAGACATTATTATAAATTGAAAGTGGCGTTCGATTAAGCTGGTTGCACACGTTCTTATAATATTGTCAAGTTTAGTGTAATTAAGGGCAAAACTTCAAGCTTTTACAAGGTTAGGCGGCTGTCCATCAGAGCTTAGGCAAAATACGATATCGATAACAAACTGTTGTCAGACTTTTCGCATCTTGTTATCCTTACGACTGTTACTGATATCTTATATTTCTTAAAAAAAAAAAAACAACATTATTTGCAATTTTGCCCATTTGTATGAATATCAAAAACAGTTTGTATTTCATTTAGCTTTTCTTAATTTTGTAGGTTTTGCTTATATTTAAATACAATTGTAATTTTTTACATGACTGTAACACAATTTAAAAGGGCACTAACCAAACAATAATTGAGAAAAGTTATTACACAATTGACGACTTCCTTTAGGATAAATCTTTGCACTGATTGATAAACCATTATTAAGATTACATTCAAGTTCCTATTCTGACAATTTTTATTCTGATTGACACTTTGACATTTTACTTTTTTTTTTATTACTGTAAAACAATTAATATTGTTTTTAGTCTGCTTTTATTTTGTTTTTTAATTTCGTTTGTTTAATTTTGAAATTTAATATTATTTGCATGCCCATGAGACGGTAGAATATGGAGGACTATATTTTAAGAAAACATCTATGTCCCAATTTACCCATGTTTGCAAAAATAAATGATTTGATTTGAAACTTATGTTGTACAATAACTTGATTCTAACCGTTTTGCAAATTAACATGTCCTATCTAAGAGAGCCGGGTAATGTGTAACTGTGGACCCTGCTACGTCAGACACCTTTTTCTATTGAAGATTGTGCATTCTATTAATCAGTGCTTATAATATAATCAAACACACAGACAATATCACGCCTGTAATCCCAGAAGGGTTAGGCAGAGGTGTACCTATAGTACACCCACATTTCGCCAGTTATGTATTTAAGTCCCATGTAATAGTGGGCGAGCCTATTGCAATCAACCGGGCACCAATCCAAACTCCGGCCTGCTACTGAGAAATTCTAGATATAAAAACCCAATAACACTTTGCCCGATCTGGGAATCGAACCCAGGACCTCATGCTCAGCAGTAGCTGTTATATAATGTTGATATAAATAAAGTTTTGTGATTATGATTATCTTATTCTTCTAATTTCATAACACACAGGTACAATAGCAATACCTTACATTTCGATATGATTCAACAATATTCACGGCGTTATTTGTCGAGCATTGACATGACATTTGTAATCTAATTTGTTGATATTTATACATAGTTTTAATTTATTGGCATTGTGCCTAATTCCGAATGTTTTTGTATAGTATGAGTGTTCATACAAATACAATAAAATCACACTACGACGTCGTCAACGAGCGACGCGGCACGGTGCGGGGACCGGGGATGCAAAAGCGTCGCGGCATTGGATCGTCCGACACGACCGCGTCGGACATATACCTTTGGGTTGCTATGAGATTGTGAAACATCGAATAAACCCTTTATAATACAGTCCACTAGCTTAATTTAAACCCGCAGCCTGATTGTGTAAAACATTTTCGTAAACGATTACGACTAATTTGTTGTATTTTGACAGATTTTTTTATCGAACTTATGAAGCAATGTATTGGCAATCTGTTTCAAAAAGATTCAGATTCCGTTTGATTGTGTATTACGCAATTAGGGTGCACGGCCTGAATAATGAGTGTTTTTAATAATGACAGTAATTTTGCTTAGTGAATGGAAGGCTTTTTTATGCTTTTTTATTGTTTTTGTCTAGTAAATTTTATTTTAAATAAATTTACATGCTACGGCATGCAAATTGTATATGGGACTCTCATCAACTGATTCAGATTAATTTATCAAACATATAAATAATGTAATGAATTTTGAATTTCCTTTCAAACATAGGGAATTGTGATTGTGAGTGTGTTATTTGGGGTGCGAAATGACGCACCTACTCCACGCAATTAGGGTGAGGGATTGACGATTTAACGGGTCTGTTGAATGTTCAACTATTCACAGGCTGACTGTGCTAAACTGAGCTTAACCCCGAATATCGTTTCAACAGAACACTTGCCAGAATCTTACCAATCCTCCAATAACGTGAATAAGACCACACATGGCCCAAAATCTAAATAATTACATCCATCACTCCCACTGCCATTCAAAGGCTCCATCAAAGTAATTAGTTACGGAGGTATGGACAGAATTTGAAGGCATTAGGCCAACGTGTGGAAGCAAAGTTACAATTTAATTGAATGGTAGAAGAGATATTATTGTTGGGTAGATTGAAAATGGCTGGTAATTTGGGAAGTTCTGTTGCAATTGCAGTGGTCGTAACATAGGTGGGTGATCAGAATTAGGTTAATAACCGGTTCCTGAATTGATAATTTTAAATCGCGCTCACGCCCGAGAACGTCATTTATAGTGGCACCTTATTGGTGATGTTCTTTAGAAAGGTTAGGTGCTTAGTACTCGCAAGCAGCGTGCTTTTATGAGACGCAATAACCTAAACGAAGCAAAAGGAGTATTTAAGGATGGTATCAGATGGCTTTCTGTAGTTTCTGCCTGGGGTAGGCATGGGAGTTTTTTTACATAAGTAAGTAATTTTTGTACCAAATCATTTATTTTGTCGATTTTTATTGTTTTTACACCTAGTAACCTACCATGTACCACTAGTTTTTACACCTAGTATGTGCACGCTGTGGTCTGGGGTAATTGAAAGCACACGTTAAATAAACTTTTATTATTGTGATTTACATTTTGTATGTGTATACTTTGAGATCCCAAATAAAGAAATAAAAAATTATTTTATTTTATTTTTTATTTATTTATTTTATTAGTCTACACAAGTTCTTAAATATACAAGTAGCATGGTATGGCATTCTCACTAACAGAAGACTTAGATTAAGCAGCGGGCCCCAAACTAGGCTAATTATGTTCATTACAAAATTAACAAAAAAAAAAAAAAACATAACAAAAAGAAAAATTTGATTACCTACAAAATATAATAAAATTAATAACATAGATTAAACATGGAAAACAGTTAAGGTGAGTAAGTGTGTGGTGTAAGTGTGAGTGAGGGCATGTATTCTATCAGAGTGTGTATTAGCATGCGCTGCAAAGTAAACTTTCTGTTTCCTCATATGTCCGACCCAGCAACCATTATTTTAGTTTAGTTTTGGCCTCAGAGTAGTTGTTGGGAACAGGGAAGGTTTTGCTTATATCATTAAACACCCGTATGGGCAAATACGACGAAAACCGGGTCGCAAAGAGGGTTTTAGATCTTGGAAGTGGGATTCTTTAAGCTATTTTCCTACCCCTGCTACTGCAACTGGAGCGTTTTTTGTTACATTTTATGAGGCTCAAAAGTGACAGTAGGATGAACAGCTGACGTACGCGTAAAACCCTGGATTCCATATAAAGTTCGTCCGTAGAGAAACGCCGCGGCCTTACCAGAAGTACCTTGAGGACAGCCCGCTGGGCCCGTTCCAGCTCCAGCATGCATGTCTTGGCGGCGCTGCCCCAGAAACTTACACAGTGTGGACCATTGTAGTACAGATTGGCGTAGAGATGTGTAAACCTGTAAACATACGTTCTTAGGAGTTCTGACTCGTAAGAGTTTCGCAATGTAAATGAACTTGCGAGTCTTTTTTGCGAGTGTTCGAATGTGTGCTTTGAAGGAAAGGTTCTGATCGATTAAAACACCTAAATATTTTGTGGTTTCTAGTCTGACAATGGCGTTGCAGTTGCAAATGGTAGCAGAGACGGCAGCAGCTGTTAAAAAATTGCATTTGCTATTGTGTATTTTAAGTGTGTCAACTCTACTAGATCGAGTGACGTGAAAGGTTAAGAAATTAGTATTTTTCAAGTTCAGTGTTAAGAGATTTTGCTCTAGCCACGTTGCTATTATGCTCATCCCTTTTAAGCTGCATCCAGGGTCTCTTCCCAAGTAGTACCATGAAAAAGAATAGCAGTATCATCGGCATAGCAGATCACATCAATATTAAGCCTCAGAATGTCATCCATGTATATGATGAAGAGGGTAGGTCCCAAAATACTGCCCTGAGGCACCCCGAAGAGAGACCGCAGTGTAGGTATTGCAACGGTGTCAAATAAATTTGAAGTCGAGATTTTGACAAATTCTACTTTGACATAACTTAAGACGAATTCTTCAATGTCGCCTGCTCCATTGGAGAATTTTTTTCAATAATCGGTTGTGAGCTATCCATCTCGAGAGTTAACAAGATGAACACTTCTTAAGCTCAATTTCCTAACGGGACGAATATTTCTATAGACCGTGTTTGAGCAAATTCAAGATGTTTTAAGCGTCCTACACACTTGTTCGAGTCGTTAGGATTTCGCACTATTTGGCAAAATATGTATACGATATTACCGTCCAGCTATGCCGATTCGTGGCCGTACCGGAACAAGTGTGTAGCACCCCTTTTTGTGTGATTCTTTACTAGAACGCAACTAAGAAGCAGTTGAAATACTGGCTAATGGTAAATGAGAGTAATCTATTTTCGTCGTAATATAGAGGAAGCAGTATCGTATGTTAACCTGAGTTAGCATCAATTTTTTCGTGTATCGTTAGCCTGTCATAAGCTTGGAAATCTATACCACTGATGTGTTTGCAATAAATAAATAACATGCATTTTTAATGACAGGTAAACCGATGTAAAATACTATACTACCATTACTTATTTACAACAACAACATAACAGAGCACAGAACAACCGAACAACAGAGGTGTACCTATAGTACACCCACATTTCGCCAGTTATGTTTAAGTCCCATGTAATAGGGGGCGAGCTTATTGCCATCAACCGGGCACAAATCCAGACTCCGGGCTGCTACTGAGAAATTCCAGATAGAAAAATCCAAAAGCACGTTGCCCGACCAGGGCATCGAACCCTGGACCACTTATTTATTTATTTAGGATTGCTTATATGTTTTTTTTTATTTTTTTGCTTGAGTTTAAATTGTCATTGTATTTGTTGGAATATTGGCGTGGCTAGCTAACATTACGACAAATTATTTTATTTAATGTTCTGTGTCTCGTCTTTTTTATAACTGAACAGACAGCTGTGCTGCTGGGGAGTTTGTTGCGCCACTTCTTCTTCCCAGCTAAAGCACTAGGAAGCGGTGAAGGGCGGACGTTTTAACGGACTGATTTATGTAATTTTGACGTTCGAAAAGTGTTGTTTCTCAGCATAATTTGAATGGATGACTTTTGATTTTGATCACTGAATATATTATTTTCATGCACAGACGAGTAATACGACGTAAGTTTTTTGGTGTTTAGGAGCTGTAAGTCAATATTATCTTTTGATCTTTTAATAACAATAATATACGTAGTACTTACGTACTATACTATACGTATCGTATATATTATATGATACCCTAACACTGTACTTTTGCAGGGCAGAGGTTTCTTCTCATATAGAGAAGGCACGAGCAATGATCACTACGCTTGCTCAAGAAGGCTTGGTGATTTGAGACTTATTACTTGTTTTATAACTGAACACACAGCTGTGCTGCTGGGCAGTTGGTTGAGAAACTTTATCTTTAAAGCTAAAGCACTAGGAAGTAATGAAGGGTGGGCGTTTTGGGTGACTGTATTATGAAATTTTGCCAGCCCGTCTTGTGCAAGCGTGGTGATCAAAGCTCATGCCTTCTCTCTGTGAGAAATTGCCTTTGCCCAGTGGGACAGTCACATACTGGTATTACATAACATAACATCACGCTTGTAATCCCAGAGGTGTGCCTATAGTACACCCATATTTCGCCAGTTATTCTTAAGTCCCATGTTAGAGGGGGGCGAGCCTATTGCCATCAACCCAATAACACTTTGCCCGATCGGGGAATCGAACCCAGGACCAACGAGGCAGTAACTGGTAGTATTATTATTTAAATGGTTTTGCTGTTAGACCGCGTTTGTACGGACGTTAAATATCGCGGCGAGATTTTTTCACGCACTGGATTTTCAACTCTCGGTGTTGAACCGAGCATTGAGAATCCAACAAAAACATACACTATTGGAGTTTCAACTGTCGGCGCTAGTGCGTTGAAGATCCAGCAAGCGAAAAAAATCTGCGTTGATATTTTTACGCTAGACCGGATTTTACCTTAGAGAAATCTAAATGAGAGTTGTTTTAACAAATGAGAGTTAACAATATCTACAAAGGTAAAAATGTTCAAACTTGTAAAACAAACAACGTTTAATGAAGCAACTTTGGTTTATCCGACCGAGTCTTATAGAAGCGAAGCTAAAACTAATTGTAATGGCCACTGCTCCGGCCATGTAATTGCTAGCTGAGCAATTAGGTGGAAACTGTGACAAAAAAATTTAGTCAGAAAATTAAATGTGATAACTTGATATTTGTTAAAAACAAAAAGTATTGTGAACGAAAGAGTTTGGTACCAACTTTTTATTTCTCAGGCGGCACCGATATTTTTTTTGCACATTTCAAAAACTTCTAAAAGTTTCTCTCGTAATTGTGGGATATAAATGTTTGTTGAGACCCACACAGATGGCTTTCATGCCATAATTCGCAAAAAAACCGCGTGGCGCGTGCGAGTTACTCGCAAATATATCCTGACAGCTGTGGCGGAGAGCTATAATCTAAATATTCGGCAGTTTATGCGGAGGTTGCTCAGGTAGGAAATATGTAGCCGACCTCTGCATATACTCGTATTGTGCTTTATTTAATTACTTACCTATTTTTATATTAGTAATAACTCACAAAATCATAAGTTATTATGTAAAATTAACACAATATGGATCACTGTTGTCCAAATAAATTATTTTTTACTAAAAGTCCAGGGATACCAGTGGTGGCCCAGTGGTAATGACTGCGACTTACGAGTTATAGGTGGTACGTTCGAACCCAGACAGGCGCTTTACCTTGTGTTAATTATTTCATCACCACTGCTCTCAAACGGTGAGAAAACATCGTGAGGAAACCGGCATGTCTTAGAACCAAAAAATCAAAGACATGTGACATCTAGCCCACTGCCCTCTCAAAGATGGGAGGCCTGTATGCCAGCAGTAGGAACATTACATAGGCTGGTTTTGCTATTTTTGTAAAAAAACAATATCTACCACATTTCGCCAGTTATGTTTAAGATCCATGTTATAGGCGACGAGCCTATTACTATCAATCAGGTACAAGTCAGACTTCAGGATGATACAGAGAAAATTTCAGATGAAAAAAGAAGGAGGAGGCGGAGCGCGCCCCCCCCTAGTCGCCCTGAGCGTCGGGAGTCGCCTGCGGATTCCCAGCCACCGCAGGCGCGGGCTTGCGGACGACGAGCAATGGGTAGCTCGCCGTCCGGTAAGGACCAGGCCCGGGTCGACGGCACTTCGTGTTCCACCCGCGCCTCAAGGAGATGTCAGCAGAAAATGACGGGGTCCGATAGGGTCGCGAGAAATTTGAAAGAGAAACCGTGGCCCGGGCACAAGCAACTGAAGGAACTGGAATACTGGACTGTTTAAACATATACATTATTAATGTGTTATTGTTAATCCTACTCTGAGTCTATATTACTTGAATCACATAATTTTATTTGATTATATAACATTTGATATGATAAACAAAATTAATCAAATAAAATCCTTGATTACAACAAAGTAGTTTAACATCTATAACATTCAGATCTCGTCGAGTGCACAACAAGCATTTTAAGTATTAATTAATTAACGCTTATTAATTTACTCTTACTTAACGCTAGATCAATTATTAAACCCGACATTTAGGGTTGGTTCACACGTACCACAAACACACCACATCGAAGCGACAAAATGTGGGTAAGCAGTAATTACGTGTGAATAGTGTCGCTACAACTTCTTTCAGTTGCATTGTCGCTAGTAGTTGCGATGTGGTTAAGTTGTGGTCAGTGTTTGTAGACATACAGATCGATGTCGTTTCGATGTGTCCGGCCCCTAGTGCGCGGTCTTGCTGGTGGTTGCGTTGTATCGCTCACACGGTTGATTTTTACGGTCAAATGTGGTACGTGTGAACTATCTATTTGTTTTCATACAAACTAGTGCCCGACCACCACCGTGTTTTTGTTGTGGTTATGGTACGTGTGTCCGGGCCCTTAATAATTACTGTAATGGCACTGCATTGGAACTGCATTTTTATGATTCAAATAAATTTATTATTTAAAAGATAGCGGTGGACTATTTTACGTTTTATAACGTAATATAAAATTTACATTATTGTAAATTGGAAATTTGTTTTTTATTGTTACGTGGAAACTACATAGCTTGTTGTAGATTGTGTGCGTTTTTTGTATAAAATGTGTTTGAACATGACCAGAATGTGGATGAATGATACTGAGCAAATAAATCCATAAGTCTCGATTGAATTGTTTGGTTTTAGACCAAAGATTTTTTTGACCTCAAACAGTACAATGATTATTTTCACTGATAATGAAACTCAGATTATTTTCTTTATTCATGAAATTTTTAAATTATACGCATAACATTTAAAAATCTTGAGTAAAATGTAAGTGAATAAGTGTTTTATTTCGATTACTTTGTTTGATTAAAAACAAAATTAAAACATACAATTATTCCATTTAAACTATCAGGGTCAACATTGGCAAAAATCTAATTTCAGAAGTTACCTAAGAAACTCAAAGCACCAGGAAAACCTCACAAAAGTCCAATTTAAGTTTTCTTTAGACCCTCAAATTTCGGGTCGTTTTGCCAGGGAGGCACTCGTGTTGCCTCGAGAGGTGAAAACTTTTTAAGAGTGCAAAAAAACGTTTGTAAATTGGTTTTGCTTTTTGGACGCTTGAATTCGAAGGTTGTATTTCTTTTTGTTGAGCCAGAATGTTATTTATTTTCGAGTAATGAAACGTCAATTAAGTGAGAAAAATATATCGCCAAGAAAGCAATACGGAGAAAACAAACTAGCTTTTCAACATTATCACTAGAATTTCCTAGAACCATTTCTTTCGCTTGCTGCTTGACAATACGCTGTAAAAAAGTGCAACTATGTCTAGCCTTGCAGAAAATTTAAACAGAAAAGGCGAGCAATTTCACATTCAACTACCAGCCATCAAGTGCCATCTCGACAATGAAAAAGAAAAAAAACTGCAGTGTTTTCCAAAGTACATTCTGAAGCGGTCATATTGCCCATCGCAGACCTAGCTATAATATATATTATGCCTTCATTTCATTGATGGTGGACCTAGCATCTTGCTAATACCATAGAATAATCAGCCGATAATGTTCGCACTGCTGGGACACAAGACTTCTGTGAGAGGTAATGGACCAGTGCGGGTTGGTGGATGTCACATGTCTTCGATTTTTTGGCTCTAGGACATTCCGGTTACCTCAGGATATTTCCTTCACAGATTTGAGAGTAATGGTGATGAAATTAAATACACAAATCCAAGTGCTGTCAGTGTTTGACGTGAACTCACGACCTACAACTCGTTCTTACGTCAGGGCCGATACTACTGGGCCATCACGGCTCGCTATACCATAATATGCAATATGAGTATAGGTGAGTGACGTCATAGAAATATATATTATAGCGCATGCTGTCACTCTTATGCAGCGTTTTGGCTCAAATGCGCCCCTGTCCTAAAAAGACGTAGATCCCCAACATCACTCGAATAGACTAATGGCATTTACACAGCGTGGTTATTTGAAAAGTTTTCAAAAAAGGAATTTGTGTTTTTTAAACGTTCCACCTTTAAGCTAAAGCGGCGTGACGGTTGTTAAAAAAAAGCAAAGTTCTTCATCTTGTTGGAAAAGATTTAAATGAACAAAAGGCGGAGACTTTAATAAATATTTTAGAATACGCCGGACAACACTGGCTAGCTTATTTATTTTTCCTAAAGATCTCTATACCGCGTAACTGCGTTAATAACTCTTAACGCAGTTTACAAAGGAGTAATGAAATATTCGTGCTTTTAGTGTGTTGGTAAGTAAACATCTGGCAATGCTACTTGCATTGCCAGATTTGGGAATTCCTAAATATAATTTTTTATTACTAATCCTTTTTCTAATACGAACTACATTGTTTAATACAAGGCAACTTTTTCTACTCTATGGTCAAATTGAATTAGGTAACGAAACTTCTCATACTTAAAACAGAAACAAAAAAAGATTTTCTAACAGATAATTATGTAGTTTAGCACACAGCAGCCGTTGACAACGTTATCGGCTGTATTTACAAGAGTAGAAAATCTGTTCTTTTGTTTTATGGACATTATACGGGGTGGCTGAGACTTCGTATCATACATGGGCTTAGTACATGATTCTGAATCCCCCTTCGTAGTATTTTTTTTGGGTAGTTAAAAAAATCTACAAATAGAGGGTAAACCATGCGATCCCTCTGTAATCATGAGGTTAAAGATGTATTAGGCACAGGGTGTAAAGTTCACTCATCCTCCATAGAAAAGAGGGTATCCATCCGACCAGACAGGTGTGGTGTCTCGTGGGCAACTGACCGACTACGATTTTTTTTATTTTTTTTGGGAATGGCATCTCGCAGGTCAAGCTATGAGGTTGTCGTCTGCTTAAACGGACTTGCCTGTGGTTGCCCTAATAAATTAAGGCCTTCAGCCAGGACTTAAACTTATGTACTAACTTAAAAACTAAGCGACTACACGCTACGAACCTCGGCTTAGGGCGTCGCTGGAAGAGGGCAGCAAGGGACTAGATGGATCAGGATTTGAGTGATTTAGGGACGAATTTAAAGCTACAGGCTCAGCGGCGCGGGCTGGCTCGAGCAAGGGTCGGGAGAGGCGTGGAATTTGATGTCGCGGCGGGCCTCGGCGGCGAGGGCGGTAGGACGGCGATCGGGTTTTGGGCTTATGTAGAGTGCTTGTGGCCTTACTACTCTCCTGGAGGAGGGTAGTGGCGTCGTCGGGGGCGATTAAGGTATGCCTTGGTCGGCGAATACTGCTAATGCGGGAGGAAGTGTAGCGGGCGGCCGCTGAGATCAAGGGGTTTGGGTGTTTTGTGCCACAGTCGAAGAAACGCTTAGATAAGCGTTTTATGAACTGTTTTATGGTGGCCATTTTAAGGTCTACGTGGAGATCTATATTACGGACATAGTAAGGAGCACCCGTGTCCTTTCTGAGGAAACGGTTTTGGAGGGTCTGCATCTTATGGAGATAACGTGGGTGAGCGTGCGCAAATACAACGCAGGCATAGGTCATGATGGGACTGATGACTGCGGCATAGATGCGCAGCTTGCATTTAAGTGACAGTTTACTACGGGCTGTCAGTACAAAGTGGAGCCTGCTAAGAGCGAAGGAGGCGCGCGCGCGAACCGCCTTAATATGAGCCTTAAAGGTAAGGTTTTCATCGAGGATCACGCCTAGGTATTTGGCTTGCTTCTCCCAGGGGATCGGCTTACCGTACATAGTGATCGGGCTGGTGACCGACTATGAATGTCGGGACGTTGTATAAATGCTAGTTGCGCGGTAAACTCTGCTTGCACGATTCAGGATTTTGAGTGACGTCAGTGTGATGCAAGAATTCACATGGGTATATCGATACCCATCATGTCTGTAAAGTCTATGCACACCTCAGAGTTTGAACTTTTGTTTCGGTGTAATACCCTAAGAACCATGAAATCCTCATTGCAATCAAGCTGTTGAATTTATCAATGGTTTACTTCAGTGCAAGTACCTGCTACTATACCCATTATTCTTGCAAATTTAAACCTAGACCAATGCTGAAATGGAAGCTTAGGATTTGGAATAATAAGCAGTAAACCGAATTGAGGTGATTTTCAGAATGTTGTTCATTAGCTTTGCAAGAAACAAGGTATGGGTTCCATTTGTACGCCTAGTTTTGGAATTTCTGAGTAGCAGTTCGAAGTTTGATTTTGTGTCTGGTTGATGGCAAAAGACTCGCTCCTTTACATATAACTAAAAAAAACCCCTGAAGATCACCCACCTGCACATGAGTTGGCTTGGGTAACCTGGGAGTCTTAAAACAGACTCCAGACCCAGGTTGGCCGAACTTAGGAAAACCGGCTTAGGTGGAGATTCAGAGACCACTCAGAATTGGTGTGTAAATGTGGTGCTGTTTTAAGAACGATTGGACCCTTAGTATCATGTCCTGTGTGTCCTGTCAGCTGCACGTTACAGGAATTGAAGGATGCTAGTGATGGCGTCAAATACGCAGACGAATTTTGGGTCGAGTTAGTCAGCGTAAGAAGAAGGAAGGACTTAAACATAACTAGCAAAATGTGTGTTTAGTAGATCTACCCAACCCTTTTTAGAAAAAAAAAGCTTGATGTGCTTATGTTTTCTACTACGTCTTACGCCCAAACCCAATAACCTAACGGCTTAACCTTGTCCATCATCAGTAGCGATCTGTCTGATGTTAATGGGTTTGGCCGTTAGACAGGTATCTACGAATGATAGACAGTACAATTTTATCTGTCCCTGTCAAACAAACATCTGTCAACACGTTATAGGGCCGCATACTATTGCTTTGTTGGGATTTTAAAACCAGAAATTGATAGGTTTTTCTATCTCCAGTACGCCAAAATTGGAGAAATATACGTTATTGGGTTCGGCCGTTAGATATCATAACTAATCAGCACATCACTGCCGCATTAACCAAAGGGTAAGGCTGCTGAAAGCTGGTTGAGGTCTCTGAGGAGTACGCGGGTAGGCATGGGCCCAAATATAATGTTGGCAAGAGTCATGGTCTTTGGAGCCAGCGGTGAAAAATGCCTAGAAAATGTCCACCAGTCTTTCTCAATGGTGTTCCCCTAAACAGAGTGGACCATTTTAAATACTTGGGGCATATAGTCACGGCTGACCTCAAGGATCATGCTGACATCGAAAGGTAGCGGAGGGCCTTGTCAAAAAGAGAGAATTTTTTGGCTCGCAGGTTTGCACGTTGCTCCGATAAAGTTAAGATCACCCTTTTCAAAGCATATTGCACTCCACTGTACACGTGCAGCCTGTAGACTCGCTATACACAAGCTTCGTACAGCGCCCTACGAGTCCTGTATAACAAAATGTTCAGGGCGGTGTTGTGGCTGTCCCGCTTCTGCAGCGCCTCGGGCATGTTTCCGGAAGCGCGCACCGACTGTTATCACACCACCATGCGCAAGCGGTGCGCGTCCTTAGTGCGCAGGGTGCGGGCCAGCTCCAATACTGTCCTGATAGTTTATGCTGAGCGATTTGATTGCCTCTACATACGAAAATGCTGTAACAGACATGTATAGCCAGGGCGCTTATGGTAATGACACGGACCTATATTTATTATGACTTGTTCGTTTTGCACTGTTTTTATGTGCAATTTTTTATTTCAATTTTTGTGTTGCCTCGTTGGTCTAGTGGTCGCAATCGCTACTGCTGAGCATGAGGTCCTGGGTTCGATTCCCAGGTTGGGCAACGTGTTATTGGGTTTTTCTATCTGGAATTTCTCAGTAGCAGCCCGAAGTCTGGATTTGTGCCCGGTAGATGGCAATAGGCTCGCCCCCTATTACATGGGACTTAAACATAACTGGCGAAATGTGGGTGTACTATAGGTACACCTCTGCCCAACCCTTCGGGGAAACAAGGCGTGATGTTATGTTATGTTTTTATTTCAATTTAATTTTTATTGTATTTCTGTGACCCTTATAATTTTATATTTTATCATTTAAATACCTACTCAGTCGTTTGTATTTTGAATTTGTGATTGTATTTTTATTGTATTTTTGTGACATTTATAATTTACTCATTTGTAAGTTGAAATGCACATCACATTGGCATTTTATATTTTCTGCTGCAGTTTTGTAAAAAAATATTTATTTATTTTTTATGTAATATGGGTTTTGCCTGAATTAAACTAAAATTTTTTTTTTTTTTTTAAAGGCACAGGTATACCTAACTACATCCACATTTCACCAGTGTCGCCAATACCAAAGCATTTATATAAGAATAAGTGTGTTTAAGGAAAAGGCAGTGGTGGGCCTGTGGTATCGGCCCCGACTTACAAGTAGGTCATGAGTTCGAAACCAAGCAGGCACTTTAATTTGTGTGCTTAATTTCTTTATCACTGCTTTCAAACGGTAAAAACATCGTGAGGAAACCAGCATGTCTTACAACCAAATTCGAAGACATGTGGCATCCAGCAACCTGCACTGGGCCCGCGTGGTGGATTATAACTCACTATCTCTCTAAGAGAGGAGCCCTGTATCCCAGCAGTGAAAACATTATAGGCTGGTGCTTCTAAGGAAAACCCGCGGGCAAAAACTAGTAAAAATAAATAACCTGGAGCGATGCCGAAACAGCCAACCTAAATTTGTATCACAAAAAATTACCAACGTTACTATGTAATTTCGAAATTCCCAGATGTATTAAGGTCGGTTGATGTCTGTATTAATGGCGAAGATTGGTAAGACGACCAATAGAGAATATTTTTGTCATCACTTAAGTGCCTAAGCTTCTTATAATTACGCTCCAATTGTCGGTTTTCGTACCAATTATACTTAACAGAAGTTCCACTTTACATACACCGCGGTTGAAGTGTTTCACTTTCTGAAAATATACCGTAATTATAATAAAGTGAGCCGTACACTTTATGTAAAATATTTCATCACCACTGGTTTCAAAACGGTGAAGGAAAACTTCGTTAGGAAACCGGCATGGCCGAGAACCAAAAATTTGAAGACCTTTAACATCTACCAACCAACACTAGGTCCGCGTTGTGGATTACGGCCCACTCCCTCTTACCAAGAGGAGAACTGTGTCCCAGCAGTTGGAACGATCTAGGCTGATTATGCTATTATGCTCAGCAGTATATCGTCTTCATACAACAGTCGCGCGTGCACCACAGTTACTTAAGGACGCGTACGGTACGAGACGCTCTCGCACATTTATTAACGTGAAATATGGCAAGAAGTTATCTAAACAAGGTTTACTTAATTTAATTTTCATAATTTTAAAAAAGCCTGTATAAATAACATAAATTTTAGATTTTCCTTATTTATGATATGTTGGTATTTCCAACATGACTTCCTTGACAGGTACATAGCAGGTGAGTATCTCCTTTTTGTATTCGATTGATGCTCGATTGAAGGATTAAAATATACCAATACTAGCTTCTGCTCGTAGCATCACCCGCGTAGATCAAAAACAAGTTCGTGAAATCTAAACTATTCCCTTCCCTTAATCATCCATATGATTTGTTGTCAAATTTTTATCTACTTACATGAAATTTCCCTGACGATAAGCAAATTTATTTCTATAGGGATTTAACACTGCCTACTCAGTTACTCAACACAAATTAACATATTTAATACAACTCTGTCATATTTTATTAATTTACGAATGATCCTGAGCATTTAGATATAAATCATCGCGGCCTTTTATAGACCTTTTCATGTAACTTTTGTATAGAAAGGATTTTATTTTTGAACTGGATAAATTGATAATATCTTTTTTTTTAAACAGACTCAACATCAACTCAGACATTTGAATAGCTTCGGCTGATGTGCCGAGATGATTTCGCAAACAAGCCTAACACCACATGCTACCGGATTTGTGAAAAACATTTTAATGTAGGACATACTGTCTTCAACAAATCGCAAGGGTTTAAAAAAAATATTATTTATTAAAAATTCATTATTAAATTTGACTTATAAAGTACGGTTACAACCCAAGAGACACAGTCAATGGGCAAATCTGGTGAGTGGTTATCTTCCGAGCGGCCGCAGGTCTGCCTAGACCAAATACTGCTTACTTTTTACTATGCTGTGGATTTTTTTTTTACTTTATGAGAAAAAAAAAGTATTAATTTTCTCGATTCCTTCCATTTTGACATCATTTGCTTCATTGGTATGAAAATATCGTCACCTCAACAACGTAAATAACTCAATTAACGTGGCTGAACTGTGAAATTAAAGGCCATTTTATGTGTTTATGTGTGCTTGTCTTAAAACTACCCCAAGAGCCATGAGCAGTGGTGGCCCTGTGGTAAGGGCTTCCGACTAACGAGATGTAGGTCAATCCCAGACAGGCGCTTCACTTTGCATAAATCATTTCATCACCACTGTTCTCAAAACATCGTGAGGAAACCATCATGTTCTTGAACCTAAAGTTCAGACACACAACCCGGACTGGGCCCGCGTGGTAGATTACAGCCCACTGCCCGCTCAGTGAGAGAAGGCCTGAGAGAACCTATTGGCTGAACAAGTACAGCCAAGATATTCCAGTGGTTGATGGCACGATTAATTGGTGCAATAGCTAATACCTATTTTGAAGGTTTAATTTTTCTGAAAGTTGGTAGAATCATGAGCAGATCCTACTGCTTTATAGGTACCATTGAACAGACAGACAAATGACAACATTAAACATTTCCTAGTTTCTCACCTCTAGCTATTTGCGAATATAAATAATGTAAGTACTACAAGTGTAATGGAACATCAGGTGAGTTCGATAAATTAAGTAAACCTTCTGTTTCAACTGTATTGCGTAGTCAAGCGATAAATTAACCTGGACTTGTCTATAAAAAAAATATACCGAAACCGGTTGCGTAACGGTTTTTAAGTGTGACGATAATCTAATTAATGTTTTTTTTTGCGGTTAGTTTCTATTTAGGTTTTTTAATCAATGCATAATTATATAAAGAGGCGCTAAAATATTTACATACATACATACATAAACTCACGCCTTCTTCCCATGGGGGTACGCAGAAACCACAGAACGCCACCTGCTACGATCCTTACATACTCCTTTTGCTTCGTTTACGTTCATACATCTGGTCATACACGAGCTCCGGTTGAGAGTTCTACGCACCTGACCTTTCTGAAGAACATCACCAATAAGGTCACTATATGTCCTCCTAGGGCGTCCCCTCCCGGCGTTTCCACTCACATCTGCCTTGTAAATACCTTTTGTTAATCTCCTTTCATTCATCCGCTCAACATGACCAAACCATCTAAGCATACTCTTTTCAATTTTTGTAACTACATCTTCTTTTAAACGACACCGTTGCCTTATCACATCATTCCTCAGCTTATCATTCAAAGTCACACTACACTTGCTCCGCAAGAAACGCATTTCCACAGCATTTATTCTGCTTTCATGCTTCTTTTGCCACACCCAACATTTGCTAAAATATTTGGCATACATTAAACAATTTTTTTTTCTTGGGAAAGCCCAATTTTGAATTCCTTGAATGGGTTTTTTATTTTTTTTGGGTTCAATACCCAAAGAGTGCCAACGAAACCCTATTAATAAAGCTCTGCTGTCCGTCCTTCTGTATGTAATAGGTTGAAATTTGTAATAATAGTTGACAATGTAAAGTTGACAGCTGAAATTTTCATAGTGCTGCTATAACAAAAGATAAAATAGTAGTAAAATTGCAAACCGAAAATCTGTTAAGAAAAAGAAGTTATAAATATTGTACGATGGTGTGGACCTCTTCGGGTCCTACTGAGTCCTACTCGCACTTGTCCCGTTTTTTTAATTTTTTGACTACCATGTTGGTCTACTGGTCACAAGCGCTACTGCTGAGCATGAGATCTTCGGTTCGAATTCTTTGTCGGGCAAATTGCTATAAGGTTCAGTCAGTCCGCATTACATAGGACGGGTGTACTATAGATACAGCTCTGCCTAACCTTTCGGGGAATGCAGGCGTGACTTTATGTTGTCTCACATAAAAGTCCAATTTAGAACTGGTGCATTCATTTTATGCACAACTCTACAAGAAACGTTTTCAAAAAGAAAACTTGTTGTACGGCCGAACTCAATAACGTATCTATCTCCATTTTGGCGTCCCAATAAAGCCAAACTATGAGACCCTTTAACGTGTTGACAGCTATTGGTTTGACAGGAGCAGAATTGTACTGTCTATCATCAGTAGCGTTTTGTCTTAAGTTATTGGGTTTGGCCGTTAACAAAGCTGCTACCTACTTGAGAATTGATGACAAAGCCATTCCATAAATGGCTGCTTAACTAGATATTCATCATCAACTGCCCAGCTTATTCCTAATTATGTCGCGGTCAGCTTCCAGTCTAACGGATGCAGCTGAATACCAGCATTCGACATGAAGCGACTGCCTATTTCACCTTCGCAACCCAGTTACTGAGTAACAGGATACCTTTTTCAGACTTTCACGACGCCGACGGGCTTCTGACTAGCTATAATGACTTACTAAGGGCTACGAGTGACAGCCGGGACCAACGGCTGGAAAGTAAGCTATCGTTCGGTTAGGATGATTACTAATATTAAAAAGTCTCGTAAAAATAATATTATTTCGGAGAAGGCATAGTAAATATGAGATAGTCGAAACGAACTGTTCAATCGATGTAAAACTAAAGAAGATACACACTTTAAAAGTTTTTGGAGGGGATTATTCACGTCCTAGTCGTGCGGTACGGACAATGTGCGGCGCTAGAATTAAGTTACATAGTTGTGAAATCACTTCTACGATAGTAACCGTCTTTGACTAACACCTATTTTAAAACGTTTATACCTAACTTGGCAATTTTTTTAAGTTTTGAATTTTTTTGAAATGAAACAACTATCCTTACAGGGTTACCCTAATGCGACAGTTAAGAACTTAAACTATTAATCTAAACTATGTACTTAAAACATGAAAATTATAAATATTAAAACTAGCACCTTAAACTATTACACAAATACGAAAAACACAAAACAGCATAACATACATACAGCATGATATACTAGCCTAATTATTTTGCTTGTAGCATAGTATAAATAGTACCTAATACCTTTGCGAATTCACTCAAACAACAAGTAAACACATCAATCTGGGTTTGAAGGTCGTTGATGGTACGGATAACTCTGGTAAGGGGTGCCTTGGCAAGCAGGTTACTTCTGGCTGTAGGCACCCATAGCAGTGGCGGGCTACGCCGCCTCCACACGTTGCGGTCCGGTACACACATGTTCAAGCGCTGCAATGCTTCCGGGTTACTCTCCACTCCACGAAGCACGCTCACCAAGTAGGACTCAACTCCCGTCGGACCTGTAGTTGATTATAGCCAACCATGCCCAGGACAAAGAGATTGGGATACATCAGTGGGTAAAACGAATATACTCCATATAATTTCATGTATATTGTTTGCACTATTTAGAAACAAACATTTGTTTGAGACAAAAATATGAAAACTCAAAATCCCCGGGTCACAATATAAAAATAGAACCGTATTGTTACCTCTAGTAGAAATTGATACGGTAAAAGCGAAGGTTAGGTAAGTAGTAATGAACTTAATATGACGCAAACCCGATCCCGGGGCCTTTCATTTATGCCGCCACTTTATTTTGTTTTTTTATTTGTAACTGACACAAGTAACTTGTGGTTATAGCGCGGTAAGTGAGGAGTGGGCTTTAGTTCATTTAAAATAGTGCTTGCTCTGCATAAAATTATAACGGCAATAAAGGTCACCTCCATTTAAGATGCCTATTTTTCAGATTGGATTGTTTGAGTTTGAAAATAAACACAAAACCTACTACCAAGACACATAAAAATTGCAACAAAGCAAAAATACGTCATCCAGCTGTTTGAGCTGCTTTCTTGAAAAAGCCTTGGCAATAAGCGGTACACGTACACCCGGCTTCGTAAAAAAATTATTTGTTAATAATAAATCTGATAATTGAGGTTTTAATCTGAATTAACAGTAGCAACTCTTGAAAACAAATAATATGTGATGATCCACCACAGATTTTTTTTTCAAAACTCCGAGCGTTCGGCACAAAATCCTTTTTTCTCACAAGCGTCTTCAACTCCTCTCCTGCTCGGTTGAAAACGGAAGGCCGTCCAAATCCAGGCTAGTAGCTAGCAATCAGCGAGCACCGCCCAAACACAGACACTGCAAGATTTATGTACTGAATATGTAATTCATATTCACTTCTTGGTCAATCAGCATTTGTGTCAAGAGTTTGTTTTATTTGCTCAAGGATTTTTTTTATTTCTGTGGAGGTACTGCTAATCAGGTTCCAATTTCAATTTTGGTATAACACCAAAAAACGATGGATGGATTCTGTAAAAGTAAAGGAGATGCCTTTTTACCTATGAGATGACGGTAGATGTACGGAAGAAGAAGACATTGCTGCGCAATGCATAATCATGCAATAACATTCCCACAGCTGGGATACAGGCCTCCTCTCGTTGAGAGAGGGAGTGTGTCATCTATCACGCGGGCCGCAATACAATTTGGTAGATGTCACATGCCTTTGTTTTTTTTGTTACTAGGACATGCCACTTTTCCTTCACCTTATGCTCCTTACCATGATGTTTTCATTACACTGGACTGACCTCAAATTAATTGGGATAAAGCTGGGAGAATGATGACATGTTTTAATAAAATTCCAGGATTGTGGTTGGAGGATGTTGTGGGCATGCGTAATGGCATCACGTCATCGCCGGATGTCCCTGAAAACCAGCGCCGGGGCTCTTTCTCGCTTTGGGTTATAGCATTATGCTGAGCGCTGGCTGTTTTGCGTGGATGTGACGCATATTTGACCCTAACTTGTTCTTTTTTGTGCGTCATGTTTAACGCAAATATACATGTTTTATTTATTTATTTAACCATTTATGTACACACATATAAAAAGACAAGAAGAATTTAAGAGAACAGAAAAGTACGTACAAAGGTAATGCTTACTTCTAAAGAAATCTCTTCCAGCATACCTGCAATAGGAGAGTATATGATAGATGTAGACAATGTGTGTAAGAGTAAAAGAGAAAACAAAATACATAATACGAAACAATTCACTAATTTAAAAATAAAAATACAATGTCAAAATATATTTACATAGATACTTCTAAAATAAATAACACTAAATACTCACTTACTTTACTTTCTATATTTGTTTTTTGAATTGGACCATTGGGAGTGCAGTCTTCATCTCCAAAGGTTTTTTTACGGGAGTTGGATGACGAACAGTTAAGGTTTTTGTGAGTAAGTCAAACCAAAAATATCCTAAACTGTTATAATACTCGTAGGGATTACGTTTTTTTTATCTTTGTCTCAAAAAAATATTTACACAAAACAGTATTAAAGAAAGTGTAAAAGCTTAAAAAAATGCCAAGTTATAAACGTTTTAAAATAACTGTTACACAAGGACAGCACTATCGTAGAAGTGACATCACGACTATGTAACTTCATTCTAGCGCCATACATTGTCCGTACCGCGGGACAAGGAGGGGAAAATCCCCTCTAAAAACTTTAAAATAGTTTAGCTTCTTCATATTTTCATCGATTTTACAGATTTTTTCGATTATCTCATTTTTGTTATGCCTTCTTTGAAGTTACATAATAAAAAAGGTTTTTTATTTTTTTATTTATTTTTATAATATTTTAGATTTTTTTAAATATTAGTCAACATTTCTATTGAGAACCCAAGTTACTGTAGGTATTATTAGAAAATGTGTCGTGATGTACGACCGTTTACTTAAAATTTTGTACGAATGACAAAACTGGGTTTTGCATAAGCATTTGATTCAGTTCGAAAGGTCAGTTTATTGCATTTGAATGTAATAAAGACCAAGTACAAACCACACCCTGCAGATCCTTCTAATATAATATATAGTGAAGGTCTATCTAGTCCAAAGTTCGCAACACTGCAATCAGTGAAAGGCGACCAGCCAATCACCTACGAGCACCTTTAACCCTAGCGTACTAATCATCGCTAGAGAGGCCGTTTGCCCTCGTTTTTTCTGGTTTATTTGAAATTGGGTGACCCCTGAGGAGCTGTATATTCGTGCCAGAACCGGGTAACCAACTACGTGTTATATGGTGATCCAGCGCTTGGCTAGCTTACACCGTTACAGAGATATTAACCATGCAATCGATCATTGGTATAAAAAGAAGAAAAAAAACTAAACCTCTTTTTTTTTATTTTGTCAACTAGAATACTGTTTTGTTATGATAGTCATAAGTATCTAAATTTACACAATATAAATTAAATTACACAAAAAATAAAAGCATCCTTTTACCAAATTAATTCAGTTACATAAAACTTAATATAAATTTTAAATGGCATAGACATTTGTAAAACAGTATTTTTTATTACGCTTTGTTTTAAAAGAAATAGTGTGGACCGTGCTTTTCAAAGGCGACCTGTTAAATATTTTTTTCTGATTGCTGTCGTGGACTGTGTTTCACAACATACAAATTCGTGAAGGTATGTAGCCATGTTAATGATGTAACAGTTTAAAATCGATAATATAAAAGCCTCTCTAACGATCAGCACACTCGTGCAGTGCGGTTACAAAATAACAATAGTATTCTAGGGTTAAATGACCCGTATACTTAATATATGCTAACTATCTGCGTAGAACCTATGTTGTAGATATTGTAAGGTCTTAGTGCTGCCACGCCTTGGCTGGGAAAAGGTCAATACGCAATGCTGGTCATATTGCAGGGTAAGAATAGATAGATTTAGAACTGTTTATTGCAATCAGTGTAAAAAGGAAATAATAGTGTACACTTAATTGGTTAGCTACGCGACGATGACACTTTAAGGCTCCAACAGACAGACGCGACGTTTCATAAACTTTTCATAGAAATTGTATCCTGTTTGTAGGAGTCTTAAACCTGTCAGTAGTAAGCTTATTAGAATAAAATCCAGCGCCGGATCATAGGGCCTTAAACCTTATCCGGTGCAACAACAAAAAAACATTCTTATTACACCTAACATTTTTTAGACAAGGATGTGGTGGTTTGGGGGCAGCCTATGTCTAGCAGTGGAAGTCTTTCGGCTGAAATGATGGTGTTGAAGGATGGCAATGATAAAAAGGTAGGTGTGAAATACCAACTTAGCTAATTAAACTACAATAATAAAAGTAACTAAACAGGTCCATTACAAACAAAAATGATGAAATGTGGGTAAAGGTACACCTCTGCCTTACCCTTCTGGGACCCTAACCCTTTGTTATGTAGGTCAATTAATAAGGGTCTTAAAATGGTTACGCAATGAAATAGTCTGTTTTATTCTGGAAGTTTTTGAAGCCAGAATATGGTGGATGTTTTAGTTTCAACAACTTTAAAAAAACATGTCGTTGGAGAATTAAACAATCTCATTTTTACGTTTCAGACACAATCCCTAACGCACTCTCTTAGTGTCGATTTCACCAATGAAACTGAATGCGATCAGCATGTCGATTCTGTAAAAATCTCACCGTGAAGACTTGCGTGGAGTGAGCTGTCAGTGTCAATCCCTAGCATCAGTGGCACTGACAGCTCACTCCACTCTCACTTCACCTTAGTTTTCACGGTGAGATGGTTATAGAATAGCTCTACAGCACTTTTATATCCAGTTCAAGAGCTTTCAGCGTCAATATTCCATTACAATTTTGACACTGACAGTTCTTAAACGCAGTTTGTGTGCTTATCGCGTTCATTTTCATTGGTTTAATCCGCCAATAAACATGCAGATCGAAAGGGGGTACCCAACATTTTGTCTAAAAGTCATGACAACCTCACTGCTCAAAACCGACATCAAAACAAACGAATATCATCTAATATTACTTACAACCGAGCCAGGGCACATAAAACTCACTTCGCAGGTAATCTTAGCTTGTCAGATACAAATGACACGCCCTAACCTACAGACGGAGATAATTTTTACAGAACATGTTTTATTTCTTTATTTTCGAGAGCATATTGAAAATTATGACGTTTGGAGGCAGGAGAAGGTGTGCTTTGATTATTAACGTAATTTCCTTGTTCATTTGGGAATTTGGCGTCCCTGGAAAGGTGTAAAATAACAAATGAATGTGTGGATGCTGAGACACGTGTTTTAAATTTTCTCAAGGCTCATTTGGTTTGAAGGGCATTAATATCCACTTGGTAGGGAGTGCATAGAGGTTCTTGAGTTAAGCACATAATCATTGTCATAATTTGAGGTGATTTACACTTGGTAAACCGGGTATGGAGGTTCTTGAGAAAAGCGTGCATCATCATTAGAATTTCATCCAAAAAATGTCCATAGCTGCAGATAGGCCAACCCCAGAAATCACCACAACAACTAAAGCTAACAAAGAACGGCTGTCTTTGAAAGAAAAAGTAGATGACACCAAAGGAAATAAAACTTTGAAAAACGATAGTTAACGTACGAATAGAATCGAAAGAGAACTAAGAAAGAACAGTTCTCGTTTTGCCTAAGTACCTTTGTAAGTAGGTAGCTAAATTTGACAAAAATGGTAACCACCATTTGTCTGCCATTTCAACAGATAACATTTCTTTTCCCAATATTTTCTCCAACTTTATCACGGAAAAACACTGTCTTCAAAACCCACACACGATATTAGAAGTACTTCATAAAATTATACTGATAATGGAGTCCCCCGCGACCTTACAGGAGGTCAATAAGCCCTCCTGAAATCTTTTTCAGGAGAAAAATAGAACTTAGTAACATTCCGAATACGTACGTACATCCCCCACCTTATGTAGGGTGACCATGTTTTGAGTTTTTGGACGACTTGTTCGCACGGCTTGCTGGAGTTGCAATAAGCATAATTTTATTTTTTTACTAGTACTAGATTATTTTTATTTTTGGCTAGATTTTCTTAATTTCATCGTAGTATTTTTGTCTCTGATCGCGGTGTAAAGCTATTCAATAAAATGTCACAAACTCTTATGTTGCTTATAGACATATAGGGTAATTTCGGATTTCCAGAAATCAAGTGGCATTAAGGTACAGTCTTTTCTTTCTATGTCAGTTTCCAAATTTTGTTTTGTCAATTAAGGAAACAATAATTTTTGAAGATAAAGCAATAACCAGACTATTGTTTAGAAAGCTAAACCTTTTTAATAATTTGATAGTAAAGATCAAAATAGCATGGCACTTTTGGCCAATAACGACGAATAAGTGACATTGGCCTAAAACATCTTCAATTGCTTTACAATTTTTTGAAATATTACTTATGAGGGTTGCCCGAGAAAAATTGTTTGTCAGTTTCACATACTTTATCTTATTTAATTCGGTCTGCCATGTTAAGGAGATGATGGTGACAATGGCTGATTATAACTATGCTGTAATGATATTGCGAGGAAACATAAAATACTGAGTCGGTAAATCAGATTCTATTGAGCAATGAACAGACAAAAATTGCCCTCACGGTGACGAACATATTATTTTGGACATGACTGTACTTCACGAAGTAAGAAGTAAGTCACGTTCAGAATAATAATAACTTGCAATGTCACCGTCTGATTGTCTGCGCCCCATCCTATCAGTAAAATCATGCCAGTATTTTAACTAAGCTAGTGTAAAATAAATTTTAAATATATAATTTATCTTTTATTTTTGCACATATACCAATCCCTTCAACCAAACATGGTAACCCTACTCAAAGGTTATCTCAGAAGCAAGTAAATAATTATTATTTAGTATTCGCATCACGTCGTCGCGGCTTTTGGGGAGGCAAAGAGACTCGTGTGAAGTTGAATAACGAATAACAATGATATTTTCTTATTTTCACAGTTTTTTCGAAGTTACAGGTTTATGCATGGGCACTTGAGGGGAGGTTTGTTCATGTGTTTTGCTTTTTGTATTTTGAAAGGGCGTTATTTCGCCGCTCTAACACTTGGGATTGAGAGGTTTTCAAAGTTATGAAGTGCAGAGGTAGCAAATATTTTGCATAATGTGGTTGAATTTTCGTCCACCTCCCTGCCTCGGTAAGCACGTTATTCCTATGGTCATGCGTAGATCTTTGACCATCTTAATGAGTATTCAGAAGCCCAAAAGTTTGACAACTAGAGTATGAGGAGGTATTGTCTTGCCCAGGAAGTGTCTGTGAAGGCTCCATGTTACTCACTGCTCACTAAAAGGTAAAGGTAAAAGGTTTTAAAGGAAGTTTTTTAAAAGGTTAGGCATCTATGAAAAAGGCTGTTTTTTTTCAGAATTAATAAGCTTGAAGTCATCATAGTATAACATAGCATTTCATTTTATTGGTTATTGTTTCAACAAAGTATGCTGCTTTTAGGGTACAAATCTAAAACGTCCATTAAATTCGATATTGACGAACCCGCAGTACTCAATTTTCACGTTAAATAAGCCTTAGATAAACCAGCGTAATATTAACCAGATTAATAGGTTTGGCTGCATGATTCTGTGATAAATTTTCGATGTAATAAAGTATTTTCATGAAAATCAATTTATATTGTTGCGATATTTGTAATTGAACAATGTTGAGCATATAAATTAATTAACAAACCTGAATAACCAACCCTTTACAAAAGCAAGCCACTGTTTATTTCCAAAGTTATTCCTCTCTTTTACTACGGCAAAACAAAAAGGAGAACCCTCCTTTAATTCATCTTTGTGTAAACAAGGCTTTGACGAAATTGAAACGAACATAAAGATCTGTGAAAGTTCGTATTACGTGTTTAGTTGATTAAGTGTGGCTATTGTCATAGAAAGAGCTCTTTTCATAAACAAGGTTGTGATTCAGATACATGCATCCGTTAAGCGAGTGATTCTACACGTCATTCTAAACAACTTTCGTAATGAAACTCATAGCGGAAAATTATAACATGCAAAACATGCATGGAAATAGTCTGTCTACTGTTAAATAGGTTTTTTTTTCACGGATCGCATAAGATTTTACAGCGAAAGTTGTTTAAAAATTACGGGTAAAATCACGCCCTTGATGGATGCTGGTGACTAAATCGCCACCTTGTATAGGTAACTATTCAGAATCATTATAGATTAGATCCACTATTTATTTATTTAGACACACCAACAGCACAGTCAGTTGCAATTCTAATGATAAATGATTTATTTCTGTAAGTAGGTTTGTAAAAAACACTTTTACACGTGAATCTTTTTTTTTAAACTAGATGAGGCCGGCGTTTCCTATCTGACTACTCTGAGAAGAAAGGCCGAAACAAACAGTAAATAAATAAATAAACTCAGAGGTCACGGTCTCTTAAAATCCAGAGATGATCTTTGTCAGAACATGTGGATTGATGTCTGAAATGGTCTTTTGAGGAAAGAACCACACAGATTGAGGGGACCTGTCCAGTCAGCGCACGCATTTGTCAGTAATAGTGCAGCTCAACTCAAAACATAAGGAGCTCAACGATTCGATGAACAATACGAAAGAAAGGACATTTTTGTTTGTTTGTTTGGCATCTCGCAGGTAAACCTATGCGGTTGTCGTCTGCTTAAGCGGACTTGCCTGTGGTTGCCCTAATAAATTAAGGCCTCCAGCCAGGACTTAAACTTAAATACTAACTAAAACTAAGCGACAACGCTAAGAGCACCCCCTGTGGGGTACGAACCTCGGCTTAGGGCGTCGCTGGAAGAGGGCAGCAAATGACTAGCTGGATCAGGATTGGTATTATTTTGGGACGAATTTAAAGCTACAGGCTCAGCGGCGCGGGCTGGCTCGAGCAAGGGTCGGAAGGGGCATGGATTTGGGCGTCGCGGCGGGCCTCGGCGGCGAGGACGGTAGGACGGCGATCGGGTTTTGGGCTTATGTAGCGTGCTGGTTGCCTTACTACTCTCCTGGAGGAGGGTAGTGGCGTCGTCGGGGTCGATTAAAGTATGCCTTGGTCGGCGAATACTGCTAATGCGAGAGGGAGTGTAGCGGGCGGCCGCTGTAATCAGGGGGTTTGAATGTTTGATGCCACAGTCGAAGAAACGCTTTGATAGGCGTTTCATGAACTGTTTATGGTTGGCATTTTGAGGTCGACGTGAAGATCTATGTTTCGGACGTAGTAGGGGCACCCGTAACCCTTCTGAGGAAACGGTTTCGGAGGGTCTGCATCTTATGGAGATGACGTGGGTGAGCGTGCGCAAATACAACGCAGGCATAGGTCATGATGGGACGGATGACTGCGTTATAAATGCGGAGCTTGCATTTAAAGGACAGTTTACTACGGGCTGTCAGCACGAATTGGAGCCTGCTAAAAGCGAAGGAGGCGCGCGCGCGAACCGCCTTAATATGAGCCTTAAACGTAAGGTTTTCATCGAGGATCACGCCTAGGTATTTGGCTTAAAGAAAGGACATTTGGGTAGGCCGCATTAAGTAATCAAACTGCCAGATAAAAAAAATATAGACGAAAAATATAAAATATAAGCCACTAAGTCCTCACATAATAATCAAAATAATAATGACTTCGCAAAGTAAATATAAAAATAAAAATGTAATATTAAAAACCCTTAAAATTTGCCTTTCAGTAACCATGCAAATAACATGTATGCATGACATTGGCAGTATGAATATTAGGGACAAAAATAAAAATTAAGTGTGTTTAGAAGACCCAAATCTAGAACACTACGGAAACTATCCAATTTGAGCTACATAGACGTGCACTGTTCGCACTGTTTGAATAGGGAGCGTCTGTATTAAGCGAAACTCATGCAAAAAAAATCATTAACCCACCCGATAATGGTCCGGAGGATCCCATCTCGCTCCAAAAGGACTTCACTGCCCTCTTCGGTGTGAGTGACTCCGTCATCTTGTCGGGGGATCTTAATGCCAAGCACCCGGCATGGAATAGTAGCACAACTTCAACCAGAGGTAGGATAGTTTTCAAGTTAGGCGAATCCCTAAACTTTGATGTCATCGCTCCAATGAGCCCGACTCTTTTCCCCGGAAATCCAAATCATCTTCCCGATGTTCTCGATGTAGCGCTGCTCAAGAATGTGAACCTCCGTTTGCAATCGATGGAGACGTTCCACGAGCTTAACTCTGACCACCACCCAGTTGTCATGCATCTTGCACCCTACTCGGGCCCGATCGACCCCCAACCGCCCCCCTCAGACCCATATGATAACCGACTGGAGGAAAGTAAGCGAAAGACTGAAATCCACCACGTCGCCTCACTTGGACACCATCCCCGATCACATAGTGTCAGTCGCCGACACGACGGCCGCAATCGACTCGTTTACTGAGCACGTTCAATCCGTTTTGACGGATTGTTTACGAGAAGTTCCGGTGATGGAAGACCATCGCTGGAAACTACCTACTGACATACGTGACTTGATAACCGAGAATAATGCGGCTATTCGTGCCTACCACTCCTTCCCTTGCGACCCGAACAAAGCCCACATGCGCCATTTACAGCGTGCTGTAAAGAAACGCATAGGGGAAGTTCGCTCAGAGGGTTGGAACAAGATACTCAGTGAACTCGAGCCCACTCACCAAGCCTTCTGGCACCTTCAGAGGAAATTGCGTTCCTCCGAGGAGGTCTCTATGCCTCCCCTCATCCGCCCCGACAAGAGCGTCGCTTTCGACAGCACCCATAAGGCCGAACGCCTTGCTGACAGCCTAGAGTCCCAATGTCCCAGCTCTCAACCAGTAGACCAAGCTCACCTGAACAAGGTCGACGCTGAAGTCGAACGGAGAGCCTCTTACCACCCGTCGAAGACCCTGATGATCCTCTGCCTCCCGTCACTCCAGACGAAGTGCACGACATCATTAAAGGGCTCCACGCTCGTAAAGCCCCCGGTTCGGACGCTATTACCAATAAGGTATACAAACTCCTACCTGCCCCTCTAATAATGCTTATGACCGCCATCTTCAATGGCGCCTTGAGCAACAACATCTTACCACAAGCGTGGAAAGCAGCAACCGTCATCGGTATCCCAAAGCCAGGCAATCTATGTGCAAAAAATCTATGTGGCTAAAGGCAAAAAATGTGAGCCCTCCAGCTACCGTCCCATTAGCTTACTCAATGTACTCGGCAAAATCTACGAGAAGCTTATTTATAAGCGTCTCAAAGACTATGCCGAAGCATAGAGCCTCATTCCCAACGAGCAGTTTAGTTTCCGACCCCAAAAATTTAGTATCCACCAGGTCCACCGTATCGTAGAGCACTTGAGCTCTGGTCTGCAACGTAACGCGATGACGGGTATGCTATTCTTCGACATAGCGAAAGCCTTCGACAAAGTCTGGCACAACGGCTTGTTATACAAGCTTTACCAACTAGGAGTGCCAGATCGTCTCGTGCTCATCTTACGTGACTTTTTGTCGAATCGCACCTTCCGCTATCGCATCGAGGGTGCACTGTCGTCCCCTCACCCTATTCGCGCCGGTGTCCCTCAGGGTTCCGTCATATCTCCTCTAGCCTTCACGCCGTTCACCAGCGATATCCCAAAGAGTAAAAAGGCTCAGTTGGCTCTATTCGCTGACGACACTGCCATTTACTATACCGGTCAATGTCCCAATGCTATAGCTCGTACTCTTCAAACCTCCGCAAACGTCTTAGGCGCTTGGTTCCGGAAATGGAGAATCGAGGTCAACCCCGATAAGAGTCAGGCGGTTCTCTTCTCGAGACGTCGTCGAGTCCCACCCCCCCTTCCCAGCCCGATCACTATGTCATCATAATCAGCCTATTATGTTCCCACTTCTGGGACACAGGCCTCCTCTCTGTGAGAACAGAGTGGGCCGTAATCCACCACGCGAGCCCAGTGCGGGTTGGTAGATGTCACATGTCTTCGAATTTTTGCTTCTAAGACGTGCCGGTTTCCTCACGATGTTTTCCTTCACCGTTTTGAGAGTAGTGGTGATGAAGTAATTTACACAAAGTAAAGCGCCTGACTGGGTTTGAACCTACGACCTACAACTCGTAAGTCGCGGCCGTTACCACTGGGCCACCACGGCTCTCGGCTCACGGCGATCACTATGTACGGCAAGCCAATCCCTTGGGAGAAGCAAGCCAAATACCTAGGCGTGATCCTCGATCAAAACCTTACCTTTAAGGCTCATATTAAGGCGGTTCGCGCGCGCGCCTCCTTCGATCTTAGCAGGCTCCACTTTGTACTGACAGCCCGTAGTAAACTGTCACTTAAATGCAAGCTGCGCATCTATACCGCAGTCATCCGTCCCATCATGACCTATGCCTGCGTTGTATTTGCGCACGCTCACCCACGTCATCTCCATAAGATGCAGACCCTCCGAAACCGTTTCCTCAGAAGGGTTACGGGTGCCCCTACTACGTCCGAAACATAGATCTTCACGTCGACCTCAAAATGCCAACCATAAACAGTTCATGAAACGCCTATCAAAGCGTTTCTTCGACTGTGGCATCAAACATCCAAATCCCCTGATTTCAGCGGCCGCCCGTTATACTCCCTCCCGCATAAGCAGTATTCGCCGACCAAGGCATACCCTAATCGCCCCCGATGACGCCACTACCCTCCTCCAGGAGAGCAGTAAGGCCACCAGCACTTTACACAAGCGCAAAACCCGATCGCCGTCCTACCGTCCTCACCGCCGAGGCCCGCCGTGATGCCCAAATCCACGCCCCTCCCGACCCTTGCTCGAGCCAGCCCGCGCCGCTGAGCCTGTAGCTTTAAATTCGTCCCTAAATCACTCGATTCTTGATCCAGCTAGTCCCTTGCTGCCCTCTTCCAGCGACGCCCTAAGCCGAGGTTCGTACCCCACAGGGGGTGCCCTTAGCGTGTAGTCGCTTAGTTTTTAGTTAGTATTTAAGTTTAAGTCCTGGCTGGAGGCCTTAATTTATTAGGCACCACAGGCAAGTCCGTTTAAGCAGACGACAACCTCATAGGTTGACCTGCGAGATGCGAATTAAAAAAAATAATATCATTAAGGTAATCAGTAAAGTTGGATCTTTGAGTATATTGAATTATCATACGTGTTAGGGGGCTATTAATTGTGTTATTTGAAGTGGATGTGAGCAATTCAAAAATGCGATGATGACGCTTACTACGTTGGCCGGACCTAAAGTTAAAATAGTATACCAGTTAAGCATCTATGGAGCCGTTTATAATTTTATGGAGTATTAGTAACTCAGAATGGTAACGTATTTCTTTTAAGCTAATTATTTTTAAGTGCCTTTACTTGTTACTGTAATCAGGTATAGCTTTTCGAATCCCATTCTTCATACATAAATACCTAACAAAACGGTCTCAGGACCGTAATTCAACATTATTTGTATAAGTTGAATAATAAGAAGGACAAATGGTGATAGTGGAATAATACTCCAAGAAGCTCCTTACTAGTTAGTGCGTTGTAAAGTAAAATAACGCTACTATAATTACGAAAGGGTTTCGACTTACACCTATTATAAAGCCAAGCTTTCTTTCAGCTTTAGTTACTATACAATCTATATTGTCAAAGAGAGATAGGGATGTATCGAACTCCCTAGGTCATGGATGACCGATACTTTGCTCTGTACTGAACCATCAATTTCTTAATCAAATTTCATTCTGTCTGGTATTTTTTAAAATTGAGCGTTATTCTGTTGTTCCAGCACCATTGTTGAAGGACATCAAGATCTCATTGAAGCTTTAAACAATCACTTAGGTCCGATATCCTACAGCATATTTTTTAAATCAACAGCGTAGGCTAGACGATAGCAATTTATTAAATCTAATATCTAATTTAAAAATACCAAAAAAAATACGAAAAACCTATACATAACATCATAACATCAAGCCTGTAATCTCAGAAGGGTTAGGCAGAGTACACCTCTGCCTAACCCTTCTGAGATTACAGGCAGATCTTATCTGAGATTAGCTCAGCAGTAGCTCTTGCGATCACTAGACCAACGAGGGAGTCAATTATTGAACTTACCCTAAGTGAACTTCTGAAAAAAAAACAATTTTGTTATCAGGATAACATCAGGTGTTATCTAATTAAGATAACAATAGTTAAAACGTTAATAACGTTTCAATAAAGATGCCATTACTATGACGGGCACTTACGTTCCCTGCGTTTTTCTTTTAACTTATTTTTATAACGTTTGATGTTGCGTCTAAAATATTCTTAATTATGTTTGTGTTTTCTTTTTCCCATTACTAATTATTACTACACTAATGCTTTTCACAATTAAAATTTTAAGGATTCTCTACGGATGTAAATTGAAAAAAAATATTAATGGCGTATCAATGCAACATGCAACACACGAAGAACGAATGAGTTTAACAGATGACATAGACTATCAAATGTTTTTTTGTTTTTTTTTTAAATCTTTGTACAGTGTGGCAATGGAAGACGCACTACAAAATATGTTAAATCTCTTCGGATGCAACATTGAAGTATAATGGTAATTGTTAAATAATTCAAAGTTTTTCACTATTTTCTGTTTGTAAGTCTAATAATTAATTAATAATTGGTAATTGTTTTCTACTTTTGCGACCGCACGTAATAAACTGCATCTGATAGGGTACAACCATTAGATCTCGACAATCAAAAAATTTCAAAAAAAGTGTCTTATAATGTTTACAAAGTGCTGAATGTGTCGTATTTCGGAATAATTATACAACAAAAATATCTTCGTAATTATCTTAAATAGCTCTGCAGAAGCTTTAGTTCACAATTTCAATCAATCAACCATTTCCATTCAATCCGCAACACGTACTACCGCCCTCAATCCCTAACAATTCCTCGGACCTGTTGAATGCAGATCTTCTCTGTCATATTTAAACTATGTTGCTTCTATCTGCTTTCAGTTGAAACTCTCCCTCTGTCTAGCAAATTAAATTAATTCTGTAATTATATTTCAACTTGTTTCAAGGAAAACTGACCTTTTTGTGAACACAAATGGTTACAAAGAAGTTTTAATGTCAAAATGAGGTGGATACAGTTTTTGTTTCACTAATGAACGCTACTTTTGCGCGCTTTATAAAGCGCTCTCTAGGAAAACACTCTAACTTATTTAATTTGACGTTCCAGTGACGTCATTCGACGGTAAATTTCCGATGTGGCGACACCGCAGTCTAAACAAACCCTAGTTTTAGCAAAGAGCACGGAGAGGGCGCTGCTAGAGGCGTCATTGGCAACACGTAGTTGTAAACTACGTGTTGCCAAGCATGTCACCCTACACTCGCATTACGTCACAAATGATATATAGACACTGACGGTTTTGAAGGCGCCCCGAAACTGCGTTCATCCCTCATCGCAGTTTCGGGGCCACGAATTTTTGAGTACTACTACTGTCTCTAGACGTTTTCGGCGCCGCGATTCCGTGGTCTATGGCAAAGTTGGACCAACTAATCTGTCGATCGGAATTTGTTTAACTTTTTGTTTTTCGATTACAGTCAGTACCACCAATCATTGCACAGATTATTTGTTCGTACTCTAGGTACTTAGTATTGATGTGACAATAAAGCTGATTGAATTCAAACTTCGAAATCTATTCTTTAAATTATTTTCTACTTTGAATTTTCATAATTATTTCAGACAAAGACGTCCACTGCTGGACATAGGCCTCCGCCAAGCATCGTCTTTTCGACCGTGCTGTGCTCCTGGCATCCAGAGGATACCTGCGCTCTTCACAAGGTCATCGGTCTTCCTTGTGGTAGGCCTTTTAGCGCTACGTCTTCCGGTACGTGGACGCCACTTCAGAACCTTGAGGCCTCACGGGCCATCTGTTCTGCGAGGAATGCCCTGTCAACTTAAGTTTGGCAATTCTTAGGGCTATGTCGGTTATCTTTGTACTCCTGCGAATCTCTTAATTTCTGAATTTGATGCTTGCATATTATTTTTAAGCAGAAACAAATTCCTTTTGTTTCAGTAATATTGACAAGTGTGCGGGAATATAAAGTAAGTACAAAGAAGCTCTGAAACAATGGCAACTTGAAATGTGCAGCATGAATACCTTTTTCTATAAATTAAATTACTTTAAGAAGAAGGAGGTATTATGTTTTTGTGAGAAAAGCCTTAATATTGCAGTAATATTTTATAATTTTTTGCAGCTTGGAAAAAAAAAGTCTTTTTGCCACGTTTGTACCTTTTTGGTATTACTGCCGTCTAGAGTAACCGTGGAGTTTTTTGCCCGCTCTTCTCCATAGGTAACGACCAATTGGAACCGAGCACCTAGCTTCTGACGTTTCATAAGTGCCAATGTAGGTTTTTGTCGAATAACATATTTTGACTTTGATTTTTTTTTTGGATGATCCAATATTGGTGTCGATAATTTCAACATACCGTCATATCCTAGGGAATTTTATTTCAAACGTTCAATGCTCTTGGAAATTCTCTTCTTGCTTGCAAAGTAACTCTGTCTGTCCGTCAGCTACCTTTTCATGCCATAATGGCTGAACAGATTTATATGAAATTTGGCGCACGGACGACCTGAGTAGGACATGGGACTATATACTATATACTTATTCTCCCGGTACGTTTCCGTGGGATAATTTCTGACCTCTACGCTGATGAAGCCACGGGCAAAAGCTTTTCTCACAAATACGGCAGACACGGAACAACTTTTTATGCCTATTCATTTAGATGAACCCTAATATGATTATTTTATAATAACAAAATAAATATTTAAATAATTACTCGGTAATTAATCTTTATTTAACACCGCTGGCCGGAAATCGGGAAGTTCGTGAGAATAGCTGTTAAACGAATACAGAACATTCTGGTACAGTCGACCCCAAGTACTGTATTTATATGACATTGACAGCGCCTTTATGTTGTAGCAGTAATGGCGATTTTCGTAGTTCACGTGTTAGACATGTGGTTGACCACACATAATTAAGGTTGCTCCACTTAAAGTGAGCATTAACGTTAATATATTTTAAGCGTTCCGTAAGTGATCGCTTTTGAGTAAGACTTTAGTGATAAGCGGTAGCGAGAGCGCGTAAGACTATAGGTAAAGAAAGCATATCACGAAAGAAAATGCATTTATTTAGCGCAGGCTAAAAGGCGCACAACATTAGTAGGTAGGTACAATTCAATTTAAATACAATCATAACGAAAGATTTTACGAACTGATAAGTAGTTGTTCTAGTTCATAAGTTCTACTTTACTTTTTCAGTCATTAACCGGAAAAAAATCCTTATCATAAATACCTCAATCATCATAATTTTGTTCCTAAATAATTGTTTTAACTCCCACGAGAGGGATTTAGTTCAAACCAATGGAATAAAACTTCATTTTTGCTAATCTCTGTGCTATTTGAGAGGAAGCATTGTTAATTGAAATAAAAAATCAAGCCATTTTCATTGTCATATTTGTATAAACTTACACTATTGCTAGATCAAGGAACATGATTGTTAATCAAACTGACTAATTATCAACTTAAATAGTCCAATTGTATAACTGATTAGTTGACAACTAAAATAAACCAAATAAATCATAATTGCTGTAACACGGCCAATTAATGTAGTGTCGCAGGCAGATTGTATAATTCGTCATTATACACCGCCTTCTGTTTGCATACGTTGCCGTAATGTATAATGCCTAAGTTAGAATAGGTAATTAAATAAACATTAAGCAGTAAAATTACTTAACGGGCAGTTAAGTATGGGAAGATAACAAATCGGAAGAAGTCGCTGAGAAATCTAACTTGAAAGTAGCGCTCGCAGGCCGCTGCCGCGGCACCACCCCTTCGTTCGCTCGGCTCGCGTGCAGTTGGTCACAGTTCTAACCTAACTTAACCCAATTTTTTTGTTGTTGTGTGGTTTGAAATGCTCATTGATTTCCTCCGCCCCGAGGGTGGGATGAGGGGTCTGTTAAATTCTTACTGACTAAAACCACCCCAGTGTTCCCCCGTACACTTGCGTCAGGAGCTGCGGGCGCGATTGTGACTTCCGCTGCCCCAGACTGGTGATAGCGCTATGCGGGCCACGTCCTATAGGGGAGGAGTGAGGTGTTGAACTCCCCCCGTAACTTAGAGAGGTGCGTGTGGACTACGCGCCACCATCTCGGATCCTGGGGAAACCTAACTGCCCTATTCCATAATTTTTACCGGCCTTTTATTTATTACAAAACCTAAGTATTTTTGTCTCCCTTGGCGCGATGCAATAACTGACCAATTTCCTTTTATTACTGTTCATGTTTTGCTGTGACACTAATTTACCAACCGCCGAAAAATTAAATGTCTGTCCGATATTTTTTTCAACTGATCATAATAACCATTGGAAGGATATTCGTTTTTACAACTTTAATTTAGATTTTAGGAATAATGTCTAAATAATAGTTGTACAAATGATTATCCTTTATTTATTAGCAGGAGTCCGCCGAACGCCAGTTTCCATGGATACTTGAGCGTGTTTTACGAGCTGGATAACTTCTAAAACTTTTTGTCTCTCTCTCTGGCTTTTTTAATTACCTCGTTAGATATTCGTAATTTTAACTCAATCAGTTGTTTCTTGCGGCACGCACTTGTTTTCATACTCATTTCAGAAACACTCAATCAAAGTCATTGTTGTTGTTTTGAAGGCAGTGCCTCAGGTGGTAGAAAATTTATTTTAACTAGTTGTATCAATTCACCTAGGCATTATGTGTAAAGCGATCGAATCATCAATTGCTCTTCAAGGACTTTTACATAATGCCTGGGCGTTAAACATTTTGCTATAGGCAGTATACATAAAGACGACAGTATACAACGGACGGTGCCGATGCTATAATGACTACAATTGTGTCCAGGTGCACTTAAATACTTTCTTACGTGACGATGTTACAGTGGAAATCCACGACCATGTCATAGCATCACGAAAAATCAGGGAAGTAAAAGATGCTTTTAAACTCTCATTTACTATAATGTTATAACGTACACGTATTTCCATAAATTTTGTGGTCGTCGACGTGCCGTTTACGATAATATCGGCACGGTAGAAATTGTAAAAGCGCACAATCGGCTCAACAAGCAAGTTCCCTGACTGTACATGGTCAAGATCCCAATAATTAGATACAACCAATAATAATTTTTAAAAAAATCACCAGGCTTGACATATTTGTACTTAATCAAACACTGTACATACAATTCTTTCCCGTTCGCTTCAATAGAATGCAGACCCTCCAGAACAAGTTCCTCCGTAGGATTACAGGCTCCCCCTGGTACGTTCGCAACGAGATCCTTCACGTTGACCTCAAGATTCCCACTATCCGCCAGTTCATGAAACGCATTTCAAAGCGTTTCTTCGAGACCGCCGCGAATCACTGCAACCCTCTGGTTGTCAAGGCCGCTAGCTATATTCCCTCCTCCATTAGTCAAGTCCGCCGTCCCAAGCATGTCCTCACCGATCCCGATGACCACATAACTCTCATTCAGGAGAGCAGTAGGGCCACCAGTACAGTGCACAAACACAGACCGACATTCCGACCTCGCCGCCGAGGTTCCTCGCGAAGATCCCGACGTAATTGTCCCCCCCGACCCTTGCTCGACGAAGTGCCAGCCCGCGCCGTAGCTGAGCCTGTAGCTTTAAATTCCCCGATTAATAATAATCAACAAAACTTGATCCAGCCTGTCCCATCTTGCTGTCCTCCCGTCAGCGACGCCCTAAGCCGAGGTCCGTACCCCACAGGGGGTGCCCTTAGCGAGCGTTCGCTTAATAATATAAGTAGTTTTACGCCCCTGGCTGGAGGCTTTGAGTCCGCTTAAGGCAGCCACAGGATAGTCCGGTTAAGTAGTCACGACCTCTCAAGGTCAACTACGAGATGCCATTCACAAAAAAAAAAATACAATTCTTTTTATTCCCTAAACAAAATCTCTTTGCTTTAACAGCGGCCCGTAAGATACTAATAATATTCCCTCTCGCATTAAATAATTACATAATTATTAACCACTAAGACCGAACCCTTAATTTGCTAAGCTCGTGTGTGAACAGAATTTATCATTAGCTTAAACATAACTTCACTGTAACACCCAATAATATTAGTGTAAGTGATCATCTTGATGCCTCAAAACAAAATGAGTGATTTGAAGTAATAAACCGTTGTAACATTGAAACTGATGACCTTTTAAGATTGATTAAAATATAAAATAATAAGCAATCTTCATCTAAAGGGTTCGATTGCGAAATCAAAGGTCGTAAAGATCTACCATCAATTCAGCGGCCTTTCGGACTGAAGTGAATCGGTAACTTCAAGTGACAATATACCATTGCTGTTCAATTCTTGGATGTCATACCTAAAATGGGACTGAAGAGATATGAGGAACAGGGTGTAAATGGGACTGAAGAGATATGAGGAACAGGGTGTAAAGTTCACTCTTACTCTTGGTAAAGGGAGGATCCTTCGACCAGACGGGTGTTGTGTCTGGTGGGCAACTGCCCAATGATTATTGTCGGAAAGTTGTATATATCTATAATCTTTATTTATATATGTATCGGGATAGGCCCTAATCAGCGATATTACGCTTGCACTTTGTAAGTAGGCGTGGATTGTCGGACGAAGAAAATAGAGACGGTAGGTAGGTGGCGTTCTGTAGTTTCTGCCTACCCCTATGAAAAATAGTCGTGAGCTTATGTAAGTTTATCTTCCTAACAATATCGAGTGTCGTATCGGCACGAACTATTTAAAATAGCTTAGCCGTGGTAGACAAATACTTACTGTATTTGTCTATCAACAACAAGTGGGGTTTATTCTCCAGGGTTCGCTTGATGTTATCCAAACTGACGGACGACCTGATGTTATCCAAACTGACGGAGTGACGTTTTGACGTTTGTACTGGTGAGATCGTTGCCCAATTTTTCGCGGAAATAAAATAAAAGAACGAAGATTAGTGTCTAAAATTTGTTTAATATAGTGTTTAGCAACATAATACGTATTAAACAGTGTAGTGAGATTTTGTGAGTTCTCCTAAAGTGCACAATTCTTGCGTAAACGAATACCAAATGTCAAAACTATTTTTAAATACCCACAAATTTCAAAATAACTTTGAGACTGAAGATTGAAACTGTCAGTGTTTGGTGTGTTGTAAATGTCAACGGTGTCAACGTCAGATTGACAACGTAAATACTTTGTGTACCAATTTAAGAGGATTATTGAGCTAAGAGCAAGTCCTGTTGCAAGAATGCCGGTAAAGTGCAGTGGTTGCGGCAAATTTTTGTCAGCAATTAACACAGCGAGGTGCACTAAATGTGCCGTCGCTTATCACAGAGTGTGCGTCGGCTTCCCTACGAAAGGCCCCCTAGTCTCTGCCTGGCACTGCCCTGAGTGCAAGAATAATGTCCGTAGGGATAACAAGGCCGAAACGTCGGTACGAGGTTGTGCGGCAGAAGTACAGGGTGAGGAGCCGGCTTCTATATCTGTGCCAACGCCATCACCTGTGGCGACGCTGGAGCCCGCGACTCCCACAACGTCAACAATGTTAATGCACTCGACGACGCCTCTATCAACTGCCGCATCGCCGACGCCTCTGTCTACTGCCACACCGGTGACGCCACGCCTCCCCCAATCGTGACTGTGGCTGCGGACACAGACAACACCGCTTCCAAGATGATTCCTGATTTCCCGCAGGACGTATGCTCCGCATTCAAACTGATAGTGGAGGAGCTGCGCACATTGAGATATGAGGTGATGGAGCTTCAAAAAGACGTGGCGGAGCTGAAGGCGTCTAACGACTCGTGCCACAATCGTATGGATGGCATAGAGTCTAGACTGGAGGCGCTTGAAAAGCGTCACGATGCCGGTTGCGATCCGACAACAAATTTAAGTGCGGTGGAGACTGTGGTCCAACAGCTCAAGAGGGATCTCAATGACAGGGATCAGGAGCTAATGGCAAACGATCTGGTGATATCGAACGTACCTGAGTCGCAAGCGGAAAACCCAACACACCTGTGCCAGCTGATTGTCACTAAGCTCGGCGTCACTTTAGAGGACCGCGATATAGTGAGCGCAGAGCGAGTCGGCGGCAGACACATCAAAGCGACCAGCCCTATAGCTTCAACAGAGCCCCGTCCTTGCGCTATTATGGTGCGCTTCGCTGGACGTGATTAGCGGGACGCCGTTTTGAACAGTGCCCGCGTGCGACGTACAACAGAGGGTTTTGGACTGACTGGGAAACCTGTACGCTTCTTTGTCAACGAGAGGATGACCAAGCTGAACCAGCAGTTATTTCGTCAGACAAGGGCCGCAGCAGGGATCCATGGATGGCGGTTCGTATGGACGAAGCGTGGCCGCGTCTTGATCCGGCAAAAGCCTGGAGAGTCCACTCACAGGATTTCATCTGGGGAGGACATTCTTAAGTTTATTGGTCCATACACGGACATTCACATATGAACCTTTGTCCTGTTCTGCACAGTTTTTTAAACTATTTAATTTTATTTCTATTTGTAATCGTTTATTAATCATGGTGTATGTGTGTCGTATCTGTCGTGATCTGAGTAGGTGGGAACATCATAGTGAGTACTGCCATAAAACGAGGGACATAATTACTTTATTTACACATATTTTTATCTTCACACTTATAACAACATTTTTTCCAAACAAAATTCCAAGTCACAATAATTGGGAGCATTGTTTTTTACCTGAACTACAACTTATGCACAATAATTACTTTCACAGAATAAATAAACAGAATTACTATTATACACATAAGGAAATATACTATCTATACTATATAAATACACTTACACAGACATTAACTTTTACATAATATGATTATGTCAAAATTATTAAAGTTTGGATTATTCAATGCAGGCTCTCTGGCAACTAATCAGGACGAGTTTCTGATTGCAATGTCACAACATTCAGTGGATATAATGGCAATAAACGAAACGTGGCTGAGACCTGGGGAGGATGGACGCGCGCCTAAGGTTCCGGGCTATACGTTAAAGCACGTGCCGCGCCCTGCGACTATACGTGGGGGGCGAGGTGGAGGAGTAGCATTTTACATTAAAACGGGAGTTAGGGCGCGCGTACGGCCACTCTCGGAGCAGTCTGAAGTGGAACAGATGTGGTTGAACCTAACTATTAATGGTAGAAAGTTGTTGATTGGCACTGCATACAGGCCATCCTGGTTTGAAGTGGCAAAATTTCTGGATGGATTAACTGACAGTATAAGCGCATTGGCACCTTACGATCATTTGGTATTACTGGGGGATTTCAATGTTAATCTATTGGATACAAACAATACAAAATTTAAAGATATGATGGAATTCCTAAATTATACCAACCTTAATCAGGTTGTAAAGTCACCAACTCATTTTGTAGGGGATAGTAGTACTCTCATAGACGTGATCTGTACCGATATAGGGGTTCGTAATGTGCTAGTCAGCCATATCAGTGAACTTGGTCATCATTCTTTTGTTGTATGAGATACTGTCATTAGGAAAGTAAAAAGCAAACCTAGGCTAGTTGTATATCGACCTATGATGGACATATTGGAAGGTTACTTTGCAGTAGACCTGAAATTAATGCCATGGTTGGAAATTGGCTCACTGCCAGATGTTAACAGCATGATCGAACATTTCAATTTCTGTATAACCCAATTATTTGACTTACATGCCCCATAAAAAGTAAGATATTTAGAGACCGCCCCACGCCGTGGATAACAGATAATGTTAAATTGATGATTAAGCTGCGAGATGAGGCAAAAAATAATTATCATAAGGACAAGCTAGATACAATAAAAATATATTATTTGGATTTTAAAAAACAAGCTATTACAGCACTGGTGCAGGAAAGGAAGGTGTACTTTGATAGACACATTAATAGTCAGATAAAAAACCCCAAAAAACTTTGGAATAATCTCAAATCTGATGTTTTCTCAGAACATAGTGAACATATGCTTCTAGAACATTTCAATGACCCAGATGAGATAAATAAGGCATTTCTAAATGTAGCAGGACAGTGCATACTGCCCGCATCGCAGCTTTCATATTTTTGTATTTTTTCATATTTTTCATAGGTTTGGTGAAACTCAATTTAAGCTGAGAAATATTAATGAGGAAGAAATTTCCAAAATTATTAAGAGCTTGGGGTCAAATGCTGAAGGGATTGATGGAGTGGGTCTGGATATGATAATGTTAACATTAACAACCACCCTTCAGGCTATCACCACATTAATAAATAAGTCAATAGATACCCACACTTTCCCTGACTTATGGAAGTGTGCTATTGTGCGTCCTCTACCTAAAAGCAGGAAATGCTTGTGTTAGGAGACTCCGCTCTTCCACTTGTCATTATCCAGAATATATAAGATTGAAAAACATGTATATTAGGTATGAACATGCAAGTAAATTTAAACAAAAAGGAGAAATAGGCGTGTTTAAGTGAAGTGTAGCGTATTGTAAGGTATGTGTATTTGTATGTGAGTGTATGAGGATGAGTGAAGGTGTACGCTGACAAGTGTGATTTGATTAATTTAGGTATTATGGTTGGTTTATAACCAAATGTTGGAATACTTAGAAGCAAACAACATGCTTCCCGACCTTCAGTCTGGTTTTAGGAAAGGCCGTGGGACGGCCACAACCCTTTCTGACGTAGTAGGGAATATTCTAGAAGCAAGGGACAAGGGGGAGGGAACAATCCTTGAACTTCTTGATTTTTCACGGGCCTTCGATGCAATAAACACCGCATTGTTACTTTCCAAGTTGGCTTATTATGGTTTTACTGCGGAAACAATACAGTGGTTTGCTAGCTACTTGCAAAATAGGTCACAGCTCGTTGAAATTCAGAAGGAGGATGGATCAAAAATGTCATACCCCCTTCGTCAGATGCCACGTGGTGTGCCTCAGGGATCCATTTTAGGACCCCTTTTGTATATCCTTTACAGTGCAGACATTATTAAGTCTTTCCAGCATTGCAGGTATCACATGTACGCAGATGATATCCAACTATATATAACTTTTAAACCAGCTGATACATTGGAGGCAGTGGAAAAAATCAATGACGATCTTGACAGAGTAGTGGTATGGTCAGATAATAACTCACTAGTATTAAACCCACTGAAATCTAAATTTCTGGTTTTGGGGAGTAAGAAAATGATCAACGCGATACTGTCAGCCAATCCAGAAGTTGTAATCAGGGGTGAAAAAATAGATAGAGTGGAGATAGCATGCAACCTTGGGTTAACAATGGATCCGGAACTAAGATTTGAGAAACACATAAGTAACTCCATGAGGAGTTGTTTTTATAGATTGAAACTTCTATATTCAATTGGAGACTACCTGAGTGTTGATCTGCCTAAGCAATTAGTGGTTAGCCTTATTTTATCGAGACTTAACTACTGCGATACCGTGTATGGACCATGCCTGTTAGCAAGAACAGAAAAGCTGATACAACGCATTCAAAATGCGTGTACACGGTTCTGTGTAAAGATACCTCGTAGAAGTCATGTCACTCCTTTCATAAATGAAAATAATATTTTAAAAATGGCTTCTATAAGAAGGTTGCATATGGCTGGTTTACTTTTTGGAGTAGTCAATACACAAAAACCGCACTATTTGTTTGAAAAGTTAAGTTGGAGGCAGAGCAAATACGAACCACGTTTTTCTACCAAACCCCTTTGTACATCACAACATAGGACCGCAGCATTCATGGGGAGTTTCAGATATGCCGCCACACACTGTTGGAATAACATTCCTCCACCAGTAAGAGTCCTGAGGACAAAAAAGCATTTTTGTACTTACATCAAGCTGATATAGCTGACTTTTTTGTACTTACATCAAGGGTCATGGCCTACGGGCAATGGATATGGATTTTCAGCAGTGTGAGTTGCCTCTGTCTGAATCCTCCCTGTTTGGGTCCAGTCTGTGTCATTATTACAGGAGTGGTAGTCCTCAATTATGTGTTGTGTTTGTTGGAAGTCTTTCTAAAGCTGCATTTTCTGGATGGGACAATAGGTAGGTATAACATTTCATAAAGTATCACTTTAGGTACTTACCAATTTTGTTTTATGTTGGGCTGGATTTCTGTCTCAATTTAGTTAAGTAATGCAACACCTACTAATAGCTTGTGAATACTAATGACTGTAGTCATGCTTACCATGAAGATCAAGAGAACACTATCAAGCTGTACCACTTGGCTAACTTATCGCTTTGATCTAAAGAGCGTGGTGGTCGTTTGCCAACGCCATGCCTCGAAGCATGTCTATAAGCAGATGGCCGCTGTCGCAATTCCCATGGTCCATAGAAATAATTAAGTTGTATCAATGAATTCACTTCACTTTCTATTTAATAATTGAATATTGATAGTATCGAAATTATAGCTAATACAGAGTTAATTAATAGAAGGCATTTTTGTTTTCATTATACTGTGTTTAAAGTAAAAGACAAAGACAAAGTAAACATGTTATTATTAATAATAGTTGTTTATTGTACTGTGTGTATGAATAATACGAGTACTAACAAAAAATAATTTGACCGTCTGCCTCACACTAGATAGTTGAAATTTTCACAGATTAAGTATTTCTGCTGCTGCTATATCAACAAATACCACTAGAAACCGTTTTTTTTTCTCGGTATTAATAACAACAACAATAGCTAGACTCATGAAATATTCACAGGATATTTAGATGTTTGAGAGGGTTGTGATTTTAAAACATTCGTAGCCAGCTGTTCAGCTTGGCATTTGTGACCAAACAATTTTTGGTTTAAGTTTAAGTGAGTTGTAGGTACCTAATTATAAGCTGAGATAAAAAGTTAATAAAATTACTCGTCAGCTGTTTCTTGCATTTTAGTTGAGTAGGTAGGTGTTGTTGTTTATAAGGATTGGAGTCCATGTTTCCCAAAACAATTTTTAATTAAGCTTTTTAAAAGAATGCGGATTTTTATACTTTAAAATTTAATAATAAAGCATTTCGTACGTCTCAGTCGAGGCGAAAATATTTTTAAGTCGCAAATTTATAAGACCGATTTGTTATTCAAACATAAACATGGTTTTTTAATTATTTCTACGAATCAAAAAACATCACGCATTGTTATTGAACACTTCCTATTAAATTCACAAAGTATTTTATTTGTTTATATACAAAAGTATATTTACAATCACAAAAGTAAATCGAAACACAAAGTAGGCAAATGTAATTAAAATGCTGGAGGCGGGCAGCCCTATCGCATGTTTACGTACCGCGCGGCTGTAGGCATTTATTTTAAAGATACCGCCGAGTTACAATACTGTATGATATTATTACCGTGGTCATGGTAACGGGAAATCTATTTAAATGAGAAATTGACTCATTTGTGCCTAATTTCCTACACCAAAAAACCTATCTCCTCGGGTGGATGGGACCGGGGATGTGTGATCCTCTCTGTCGGCTGTAGACAGAGAGGTGAGTACCTATTCGTGAGCCCTAAGCTTGTAACCCGTCGCCAGTCTTAGAGACCCTAAAGACACTAGGTGAGTAGCTGGAAAGGAAAACTGTCACCAGAGCCTACTAGGAGAACCCACAAGGCCGGTTATCTGGGACCCGTCCAATTGACTGCCTCTTGTCTGGTTCGGCGGGTGTGACTGGGACAACACCCCACTCGGCTTCGTGGGCACCGTAAGGTTTCAATCTGGGACCACACTGCTCGTTGGGTATGAGGCTCTTTGCTTCGGCATAGTCTTAGAGACGCTTGTAAATAAGCCTCTCGTAGATTTTGCCGAGAACATTGAGTAAGCTAATAGGGTGGTAGCTAGAGGGCTCACACTTTGGCTTGCCTTTTTTTTTTTTGGGTGGGAAATCATCAAATGACTTCTCCCGCTCTGGGTGGAGCGGGAGGGCGTGTCAGACTTTTACTGACTAAAACCCACCCGTGTTCCTTCAGTTGCCTGTGCCAGGGCCACGGTTATCTCTATCGAATTACCCGCGACCCTGAGTCGTCGACCCTAACGGACCCCGTCATTTTGTGCTGACATCTCTTTGTGGCGCGCGTGTAACACGCGGGCGCAAGGCTCTCTCCCTCACGCGCTCCGCCTCCTCCTTGCAAGCATTACTGCTTCGCAGAAGGAGGTGACGGCTTTCCATTCTCTCTCGCTCCGTACCATGGCCTGGACCAGGGCCGGACGCGAGAGATCGCCGCCGCCGATCGCCTCGGCGAGGACACTGCGGTGCTCCGCCCAAGCTGGGCAGACCTCCACCGTATGCTCCACCGTGTCCTCCGGGCAATCCACACAGTGGTGACACCCGGGCGTTTCCTCCCGCCTTATACGAAACAGGAACCTCCCGATACAACCGTGTCCGGTGAGGACCTGTCTCAGACGGAAGGTGAGGACGCCGTGGCGCCTCTCCAACCACTCTTCAAAGAGGGGACTTACCGCCGCTATTGTGGCTTGCCCAGCACTGGGTTGCGACAATCGCACCATCCATGTCGCCATGAGATCCCGCCGGAGCTCTGTCCGCTGTACCGTGATTTCTCGCGCAGCGGAGTACCACCCCGGCGTTTTGCCTCCTCGCGCCACTCCCATACGTGCGCGAGGGCTTTTGCCTCCAGATCCCATGGCGGCGACTTTGGCTTGCCTGGCTTTGGGATACCGATGACGGTTGCTTCTTTCCACACTTGTGGGAAGATGTTGTTGCTCAAGGCGCCATTGAAGATGGCGGTGATAAGCATTATTAGCAGGGCAGGATAGAGTTTGTATACCATATTGGTAATACCGTCCGAACCGGGGGCCATACGAGCGTGGAGCCCTTTAATGATGTCGTGCACTTCGTCTGGAGTGACGGGAGGCAGAGGATCATCAGGGTCTTCGACGGGAGGGAGGGAGGCTCTTCGTTCGACTTCAGCGTCGACCTTGTTATGGTGAGCTTGGTCTACTGGTTGAGAGCTGTGAGAACATTGGGACTCTAGGCTGTCAGCAAGACATTCAGCCTTATCTAAACTGTGGTTTTACCCAGAAGGGGCCTAGTGAAGCTACTCACGAAGGTCTGTTAAAGAAAAGAGATTTGCCTTGAAAAAGGCACTTTTTGATTGATTAAAATCAAATAAATTTCTTGATTTGATTTTAAATCGGAGTAGTCGGGGCGACTACGATGACGTCACGTGGTAGCGACGAGTATAAACACGAAACACAACACTGGGCCGGGAGCGGGAGAGCGCACAGTTTCAGTATAGTATAATGTACTCTGTGGCGCACAGAAACGTCCGTCCGCGGCGAGAGTCGAGCGTCGAGTGTGCTAATGGATATTTTTTTTTTTTTTTTTATGGCATCTCGTAGTTGACCTTGAGAGGTCGTGACTACTTAACCGGACGATCCTGTGGTTGCCTTAAGCGGACTCAAAGCCTCCAACCAGGGGCGTAAAACTACTTACTGCTAAGCGAACGCTCGCTAAGGGCACCCTCTGTGGGGTACGGACCTCGGATTAGGGCGTCGCTGACGGGAGGACAGCAAGATGGGACAGGCTGGATCAGATTTACGAAGAAGGCACAAGGACCGCCTAAGGTCAGAGCCCCCCGCTCCGCGGCTGTAGTGATAACGCTGCAGCCCGGAGCCGTCGAAAGGGGCGTTACTTATAAGGCGGTCCTGACGCAGGCGAAAGCCAATGTCGCGTTCCCCGACCTTGGCACACCGTCCGGCTTCAGAATGAGGCCGGCGATTACGGGGGCGCGGCTGCTTGAGGTGTCGGGTGCCTCTAGCGGGGAAAAGGCGGACATCCTGGCCACCAAGCTGAGGGAGGTCCTCAACCCGAAGGACGTCCGGGTGTCCAGGCCCATGAAGACCGCTGAGCTGCGCGTCGATGGCCTGGACGACTCGACAACCCCAGCTGAGGTCGTGGTGGCCGTCGCCCGAGTCGGTGGATGTCTGCCAGGAGACGTGCGGACGGGCGACATACGCGCCGACGCTTCCGGGCTCGGTACGATTTGGGTGCGTTGCCCGGTGGCTGCGGCGAATAAGGTCGCTGACGGTAGGCGTCTGCTGGTGGGGTGGGTTGCGGCGAGGGTGAAGCTGCTGCGGCCCAGGGCCTTGCGGTGCTACCGATGCCTGGACGTGGGGCATGTTAAGGCACGGTGCACCGCCGCAATTGACCGCAGCGAGCAGTGCTATCGCTGCGGCCAGCCCGGCCACAAGGCGGCCCAGTGCTCCGCGGCGCCAAACTGCAGCCTCTGTACAGCTGCAGGGAGGCCCGCTGGGCACAGAGCGGGCGGTAAGGCCTGTGGCGCGCCCGCCAAGAAGAAGAAGAGAGGGTCTGCCAAGGCTGTCGGGGGCTCTTTACCCCCCCCTCAGCCTGGTTGCCCTCCGGCCGACTCCCGGCCTAAGAATGGTGCCGAGGGAATGGATTGCGCATAACGGCGCTCTACCATTTCCTCCAGGGCAACATCAACCACTCTGCCAGAGCTCAGGATCTCTTGCTCCAGAGCATGGCAGAGTGGTCGATTCACGTGGCCGTGGTCGCCGAGCCGTACTGGGTCCCGCCCAGGGATAACTGGGTGGGAGACCTGGACGGTTTGGTGGCCATCATTGGCGGGGCTCTCGTCAGCCCGTCGCGGGGGCACGGCTGGGTAGCCGCCCTCGCAGATGGCGTTGGCGTCGTTGGGGCGTATTTTTCGCCCAACAAGAGTCTCGCCGACTTCGAGAGCTTCCTTGTCGAGTTGGGTGCCGTCGTGGGCCGACTTCGTCCTCGCCCGGTGCTGTTGCTCGGGGATCTCAACGCCAAGTCTACGGCGTGGGGATCTCCGGCGACCGATGCTAGGGGTGAGGCACTGGAGGAGTGGTTGGTCACGACTGGCCTGGCCGTCTTGAACCGGGGATCGGTTCACACGTGCGTGCGGCAGCGGGGTGGTTCAATAGTGGACGTGTCGTTCGCTAGCCCTGCTGTCGCAGGCCGTGTCCGCGACTGGCGTGTCGCCGTGGAGGTGGAGACGTTGTCGGATCATCGTTACATCCGTTTCGACGTCTCCGCCCAGACCACTGGCGGCCGCAGTTCACCGGTCCCGCGAACGGACGGTCCGCGCTGGGCGCGCAAGCTCATCGACAGGGAGCTCCTCGAGGAGGCCGCTATTGTCCAGGCCTGGAGCCGGGAGTCGGCAACTAGCGGACCAGTCGACGTCGACGTCGAACAGGAGGCGCTGTGGTTCCGCGGGGCGATGACGCAAATTTGCGACGCGTCCATGCGCCCCGGGTCCACACACAGTCCGCAAGACGCCAGGTGTACTGGTGGTCCGCCGAGATCGCGCAGTTACGCGTCGCGTGCGTGGCGGTTAGACGCCAGTACACCCGTTACCGGAGGAGACGTCGTCGGGTCCCTGACGAAGAAGCCGCGCTGTACGAGGTGTACCGCGCGGCAAAGGAGACTCTGTGGCTGGCCATCGGCGAGGCGAGGACGCGAGCCAGGGAGGAGATGTTGGAGACTCTAGACGGGGATCCGTGGGGGCGCCCGTATAAAGCGGTTCGAGGGAAACTTCGAGCCGCGGCGCCTCCACTTACGGAGAGTCTCCAACCCGAGCTGCTGGAGGAGGTAGTCGCAGCCCTCTTCCCGGCAAGAGCGGAGCATACCCCGCCGCCGATTGCTTTGCCCACAGCTGCAGGGTCTACAGAGGAGAACGCCATCAGCGTCCCAGAGGTGACACAGGCAGAGATGGGGGCGGCCGTGATGCGGCTCCGGACCAAGAACGTGGCTCCGGGGCCCGACGGGATTCACGGCCTAGCGCTAGCCCTCGCTCTGAAAGAGCTTGAGCCCCAGCTAAGAGGACTCTTCACAGCGTGCCTTGAGCGGGGCCAGTTTCCCAGTCTTTGGAAGATTGGACGTCTGGTCCTGCTCAGGAAGGCGGGGCGCCCTGCCGACTCACCGTCTGCGTACCGGCCCATAGTGCTGCTCGACGAGGTGGGCAAGCTGTTCGAGCGCATACTCGCAGCCCGCCTCGTCGGCCACTTGTGCAGAGAGGGGCCGGACCTGGACGAGAGCCAGTTCGGCTTTCGGCATGGGCGCTCTACCATCCACGCTGTGTCGAGGGTGAGAGTCCTGGCGGAGGAAACAGTGTCCCGGGGCGGGACATATCCAACGCCTTCAACACCCTGCCCTGGAGCTGCATACGGGAGGCACTGCGTTATCATCGGGTGCCTCTCTACCTCCGCCGCATCGTTGGGGCTTATCTGGCGGGGAAGTGTGTCACCTACATGGGACGTGATGGCGGAAACCAGCGCCAAGTGTCGTGCGGTGTTCCACAGGGATCGGTCGTGGGACCGCTCCTGTGGAACATCGGGTACGACTGGGTGCTGAGGGGCGAGCTCCCGCCGAGCGCGGACCTGACGTGTTACGCGGACGACACGCTGGTCACGGCCCGGGGGAGTTCGCACAGGGAGGCAGCGTTGCTCGCGACGGCGGCGGTCTCACTGACGGTGAGCCGCATACGGCGCCTCGGCCTGGAGGTGGCCCTGAACAAGTCGGAGGCCATGGTGTTTCATGGCCCCCGGCGGGCGCCGCCGGCCGGATCACACATTGTGGTCGGGGGGGTCCGGATCGCTGTCGAGCCCACCATGAAATATCTGGGATTGGTGCTCGACAGCCGGTGGGACTTCGGACCCCACTTCCGGCGGCTGGCGCCCAAGTTGTTGGGCGCGGCCGGGGCGCTGGCAACGCTGCTTCCCAATTTGGGGGGCCCGAGCGCCGCTTGTAGGCGGCTCTACGTGGGGATCGTGCGATCGATGGCCCTTTACGGGGCCCCGATCTGGGCGGCTGACCTGACGGCCGCCAGCATCTCTGTGCTGCGAAAGCCGCAGAGAGCAATGGCCGTCAGAGTCATAAGGGGGTATCGCACGATCTCCTACGAGGCGGCTTGTGCACTGGCCGGATCCCCGCCATGGGACCTAGACGCGAAGGTGCTCGCGTCACTTTATCGGTGGCGCGAGGAAGCGAGGGCGCGGGGCGTGTGGCCGATGCAGCGCCATATGGAGCAGCGTCGGTCGCAGCTTCGCGAGGTCCTGGTGGCGGAATGGCGGGACAGGCTTTCACGCCCTACCGCCGGCCTCGTCACCATCGAGGCGGTCCGGCCAGTGCTCGACCTCTGGCTCGGGAGGAGGCACGGCTCCCTGTCGTTTCGGGCGACGCAGGTGCTGTCGGGGCATGGCTGCTTCGGGAAGTACCTGTGTCGCATAAACAGGGAGCCGGACGCTCGGTGTCACCACTGCGTCGACTGCCGGGAGGACACGGCGTGGCATACGCTGGCAGAGTGTGCCGCTTGGGAGGAGCCGCGCCGTGCCCTCATCTCAGAAGTAGGCAGTGACTTGTCGCTGCCGACCGTAGTGAGTTCGATGGTCGGCAGCGCCGAGTCCTGGGACGCGGTGGTTTCCTTCTGCGAAACAGTGATCTCGCAGAAGGAGGCTGCGGAAAGGGAGAGAGAGATCTCGTCCACTCTCCCGATCCGCAGCAGGCGCACCGGGCGCAGGCGGAGGGCGGACAACGCCCTCTTCCAGCCCCCCTAAATGGGTCCAGGGGCGACGGATTCGGGGACATCCGTCGCCCCCAACATCAGGACCCGAGAAGGTGGCGCGCGTAGTGTTCCTCGCGCGCCGACCACAGACGTTGCGGGGGGAGTACACCTCACTCCCCCCGCCCGAGACGGGGCCCGCGCAAGCGGGCCGGCACCAGCCGGGGTTGTGGAAGAATAATGTGTTCCCGCGACCCCGGCGTAGGTGTGAGAAGGAACACCGGGGTGGTTTTTAGTCAGTAAGAGTCTGACAGACCCCTCCGCCCACCCCAGGGCGGAGGACATCCATGAGGATTTTCCACCCCGGGAACAAAAAAAAAAAAAAAAAAAAAAAGGCTGGATCAGATTTGGTTGATTATTATTATCATGAGAATTTAAAGCTACGGGCTCAGCTACGGCGCGGGCTGGCACTTCGTCGAGCAAGGGTCGGGGGGGACAGTTACGTCGGGATCTTCGCGAGGAACCTCGGCGGCATGGTCGGAATGTCGGTCTGTGTTTGTGCACTGTACTGGTGGCCCTACTGCTCTCCTGAATGAGAGTTATGTGGTCATCGGGATCGGTGAGGACATGCTTGGGACGGCGGACATGACTAATGGAGGAGGGAATATAGCTAGCGGCCTTGGCAACCAGAGGATTGCGGTGATTCGCGGCGGTCTCGAAGAACCGCTTTGAAATGCGTTTCATGAACCTTGAGAGGATAGTGGGAATCTTGAGGTCAACGTGAAGGATCTCGTTGCGAACGTACCAGGGGGAGCCTGTAATCCTACGGAGGAACTTGTTCTGGAGGGTCTGCATTCTATTGAAGCGATGGGGCTTGGCGTGTGCAAAGACTGCACTGGCATATGTCATGATCGGGCGGATGCACGCTGTGCATTTTGCACTTTAGTGACAATTTGCTACGTGCATTTAGGACAAAGTGAAGTCTACCTAGAGCGAAGGCGGCGCGCGAACGAGCCGCCTTAATGTGCTCTGAAAAAGAGAGGTGTTCATCGAGCACTACACCTAGTTATTTGGCTCGCTACTCCCAAGGGATCGGCTTGCCGAACATGGTGATCGGTCGAGGGCTACTGGATTAGGACAACGGATACGTTTTATACCGATTTCCCCACGAGGTCGAGATATATGCTGGTGAAACCGCGGCTGCAGCGATCTTATACATAAATACAAATGAAATTCAGTTCGTTGGTAAGAGCATCACTTGAGAACGGCTAAAACGGTTTGTCTATTTATTATTTGAAAATATTCGTAGTAGTACAATAAAGTTTCCCGTAAAATTTTCAAGTTCGGAGAAAAGTAAACATCTTTTATCTATGGGATTTATTATGTATTAAATAGAATAGGTATGTAAGGATCGCAGGAAAATGGAGTGAGTTAAATTGTGAGTTTCACACCATGATACACTATTTTCACTTCCACTCACCCATCAACCCACAAAGTCAAATAACCACAAAAGTCTGCCATTCCAGCATGAAAACCACGCTTAGACGTGACAAGAGGCTGGCGTTTACCTTAAACAGAGGATAAGCTTGCTGTCTAGCTGGCAATATTGCCTAAAATTGGAGCACTGCCAGTTGAGCGCTTGGTACTTTTTTCGCTTTCGGAATAAGTTCGTTGCTTATCGTCCGACTCTTTTTCGAATTGGGAAAGTAGGATATGAAGGGAAGTTTTGCTGGTGTAATTTTATTGTTGTGATTGAGACTTAATTTTGCTCGTGAATGGGGAGATTGGAGATCATTGATAATGGAGACACAATTCGATGAATGATGTCAGCATACAATTTGATTTAATGAATGGCAAACAAGCAGTTGCTGGTGTTTGTGATACAAAGATTTATTCATTAGTACAACACCAACGATACACTTCTTTCTGAAATGTTGTATTTTATGGAAAAGTTGTTGTTGTGAACCGTAAATGTGTTTTTTTCTGAAATCAATTTTTTATATTTTCTTTATTTTTTAGCATATAATTTATTTTTTAGCATATTTTCACGTTTATTTGCGGTAAACATGACGCAGAGAACGTACACATACACAAAAAAGTACAAGTTGGCGGAACATAATTATGCGTGCACATCCACGCAAAAAGGCTATCGCTCAGCATAATGCTACGACCCTATTCGAGACAGAGCCCCAACGCTGGTTTTCAGCGACAGCTGGCGTTGACATAAGCCGTCGCCGCAACGTCTAATCTATGTTCCGAATTGGCGCATAAACGGCTGAACGGATTTGGATGAAATTAAGTACCTACTCAGGTACTTTATAACCTGTACACATATGGTACTTTTATTCCCAGTAGTAGGTTTCCGAACGATATTTCCCGACATCCACGCGGGCCAAGCTGCAGACAAAAGCAAGTGCTACATACGTTTTTATTCTCATTTTTCATGCGGTCCCAATTCCAAAGAAAATGCTCCGAAAACTAACAATTTTATTTTCAAAAAACCAACCAAAACAAAAACATAACTACAGCTTCAGTTACTGCATTGCAAGAAGAAACAACGGAGAAAACTGCTCACCCTGCTTGATTGAACTCCTATAAAACAATTGAAAACAATACGGAAGCTATTTGCGCAAACCCCTGGAGAATGCTCGTGGCATTTAATAGTAGTAACATTAGACCGTCTCTAGAGAGCTTGTGACAACATTGAGGTAGATACAAAAAGAATAAAAAAGTAAAGGTTCCTAAACTGCTATTCTTATTTTTTGTCAGGAAAGATTGCTTTGAACACTTAAATGATAAATGATTTTTATTTCTGTAAGTGGGTTTGTACAAACACTTTTACACGTCAAACATTTATTTTTAAACTAGATGAGGTCGGCGTTTCCTATCTGACTACTCTGAGAAGAAAAGCCGAAACAAACTCAGAGGTCACAGTCTTTTCTAAAGTCCAGACATAATCTTGGTCAGATCATGTAAAGACCTAGTGGATTGATGTCTGAAATTGTCTTTTGAGGAAAGAACCACACAGATTGAGTAGACCTGTCCAGTCACTGCACGCATTTGTCAGTAATCGTACAGCAAAACTCAAAACATTAGGAGCTCAACGATTCGACGAACAATACCAAAGAAAGGACATATTTTTTTTTTTTGTATGGCATCTCGTAGTTGACCTTGAGAGGTCGTGACTTAACTTTACTACTTAACCGGACTATTCAAAGAAAGGACATAGGGTAGGCCGCTATAAGTACTAAAACTGCCAGCTATAAAAAAATTAAATAAGAGTCTGAGATAGACAAAATATATAAAATATTACCCACTAAGTCCTCAAACAAAATTAAAATAATAATGATATTATACAAAGTAAATATTCATGTCATTGTGTATATAATAATCATGAAATGTCAAAGTGTATATAAAATAAAACAAAAGTTAGGTACCATACTCATTATGCAAAAATTGGAGCAGGTCAGTCCCAAGCCTTTTTGTCCTCAATATAGTCTTTGACTGTATAAACAGCTTTCTGGTACAACTTACGTTTAATAAATGATTTGAATTTATTAAGGCTTAGATCTTGAACGTGGCTTGGAAGTTTATTATAAAAGCGTATACATTGACATCTGAACGAGCCACCTATTTTCTTGAGCTTTGTTGTAGGTACAACAATTTTGTGTTTTTGTGGTCATATAAAAGATTTTCATAAATATAGTGAGAAGGCACAGTCATAACATTAATTTCCTTAAATTTCTCTCTGAGAGAGTGTCTCGGACTAAATTTATAAATTGATCTCACAGCTCTTTTCTGCAAAACAAATAAAGTCTGAATGTCGGCGGCATTTCCCCACAACAGAATACCGTACGACATTATACTATGAAAATAGCCAAAGTATACTAAACGGGCTGTCTCTATGTCAGTTAAATTACGGATTTTTCTAACAGCGTTTGCTGCGGAGCTTAGCATTTTTGACAATTTATCAATATGTGGACCCCACTGAAGCTTAGCATCCAAAGTTAAGCCCAATAATACTGTGCTGTCTTCAAGTTTAAATTCTTCGCCCTTTATCAACACATTTGTTTTCACCTGCCTAACGTGAGGTAGCGTAAACTTAATGCATTTAGTCTTCTTTTCATTAAGAAGAAAATTATTAACATTGAACCAGTAAACTATTTCTGAGATCGCGTTATTTACATCGTCAGTAACCAGCTGCTGACGTTTAAGTTTAAACAAAAGTAAAGTATCATCTGCAAACAACACTATATCGTGGTTATCCTTTATGAGGTAAGGCAAGTCATTAATGTACATAAGAAACAAGAATTGAGCCCTGTGGAACTCCCATTGTTCAACGCTCTGAATCCTTTTACTCAAGTATGAAGTAAGAAGATCCAGAGAAGGTGGCGGTCACCAGCCCGTTTTACAATGCAGGCTACTTTATACTACTGGGCACGCCACAATAGCGGCGGTAAGTCCCCTCTTTGAGTAGTGGTTGGAGAGGCGCCACGGCGTCCTCACCTTCTGCCTGGACAGGTCCTCACCGGACACGGTTGTTTCGGGAGGTACCTGTTTCGCATAAAGCGGGAGGATACGCCCGGGTGTCATCATTGTATGGATCGCCTGGAGTACACGTTAGAGCATACGGTGGAGGTCTGCCCAGCTTGGGAGGAGCACCGCAGTGCCTCGCGGAGGCGATCTCTCTCGTCCGGCCCTGGTCCAGGCCATGGTACGGAGCGAATGGGAATGGAAAGCCGTCACCTCCTTCAGCGAAGTAGTAATGCTCGCAAAGGAGGAGGCAGAGCGCGTGAGGGATAGAGCATTGCGCCCTCACGCCCCTAGTCGCCGCAGAAAACGCCCTGGGCGTCGGGAGTCGCCTGCAGATTCCCGGCCACCGCAGGCGCGTGCTTGCGGACGGCGAGCGTTGGGTAGCTCGCCATCCGGTAGGGACCAGGCCCGGGTTGACGGCGCGTCGTGTTCCACGCGCGCCTCAAAGAGATGTCAGCACAAAATTACGGGGTCCGATAGGGCCGACGCCTCAGGAGCGCGGGTAATTCGAAATAGTAACCGTGGCCCTGGTACAGACAACTGAAACACGGGTGGGTCTTAGTCAGTAAAAGTCTGACACACCCTCCCGCGCCACCCAGAGCGGGAGAAGTCATGTAATGATTTCCCACCAAAAAGAGGAAAAAGGCTACTTTATACCATGGTCATTTTAATCTGTAGATCCATCTGCACACACAAATAAATAGGCACTACAAACTTCAGATTCCTTTAGCAAGAACAATTACTTGAATCTTTAATTTAATTTGAAAAACAAACTGTCACGAGTTCCAATTAGAATCTTTAATTTCAAACAAAATAAATCAACGTTTTTCTTACCCCACTCGAGCTCAAAACAGATTTACAAAAAAAAAAAAACCTCACTCTTTTGAATTTTCAACAATGCCCCACGTCCCCATATTTCAAATGCTAGCACGAAAAAGATAAGTACAGAAACCCAGCTTCATAAAACTTACGAAAACGGGCTCATGCACACAGAAGCATCAGCCTATAATGTTCCCACTGCTGGGACACAGGCCTCCTCTCTGTGAGAGGGAGTGGGTCGTAATCCATCACGCGGGCCCAGTGCAGGTTGGTATGTCACATGTCTTCGAATTTTTGGTTCTAGGGCATGCTAGTTTCCTCACGATGTTTTCTTCCGCCGTTTTGAGAGCACTGGTCATAAATTAACTTACACAAAGTAAACCTCCGACCTACAACACCTAAAACTCGGCTTGGGCCACTACTGCTGAGATCCATTTGATCTGACCAAAATACGTACCCTGTACGTACCAAACGAAGGTGGAACGATTACTATGAGAAGCAAATTGTAATATCTAAACTGATCTTCCTGTAATTTTGCGTTACCTAGATCTGATATTCTTTTCTTTTTATTACTCTAAGCCTTAAAGCTTGCTGTGCAGGAATAAAAAAAAAATTACACTGTGGTAACAGTGCCTAAAACTTTTGGTAAGCACTAAAATTACAGGCCCACAAGTGGTGATGTTTAAATATTTATCCAGAGCACCCTGATATTCAGTCCCGTTATAATCTTACTGACTGGCCAATAGTTTTACCAAATCATAAGCTATCTTTAAATAATTCTACATACAATAGCCTTATCAGAAAACTCAAAGTCACCCAAAGGGCAATGGAGAGGGCTATGCTTTGAGTTTCTCTACGTGATCGAATCAGAAATGAAGAGATCCGCAGATGAACCAAAGTAACTGACTTAGCCCGAAGAATTGCCAAACTTAAGTGGCAGTGGGTAGGGCACATAGCTCGCAGAACAGATGGCCGATGGGGCCGAAAGGTTCTGGAGTGGCGAACGTGTACCGGAAGACATAGCGTTGGAAGATCTACCACAAGGCGGACCGATGACCTTGTGAAGGCCGCAGGAATCCGCTGGATGAGGGAAGCACCTAACCGTTCAAAGTGGCGATGTTTGGGGGAGGCCTATCCAGCAGTGGACGTCTTTCGGCTGAAATGATGAAGATGATGACATGCAATAGAAGTCATGAATTCTTGTCATGTCTTGTCATGTAATGCCTTATGTAGAGCCAAGCCATACATTTTAACAAGATGTCGCATTTGTAGAGCTAACTAGGCCTTGTAGAATTAGGCCATTAACAACTTAATAAACTAGTGTTAGTACAAACAATTTACAAAAAACAAGAATGTCAGTCGTCTTTAATTAAAATTAAATTAAAATTAAAATTAAAAAATAATTCATCGCAGACAGACCAATTAAAAACCAGTCAGACGTCATGTTAGTAGTAATTAAGGCCAGGAACTCATACTGTAACCGATATAACCGTAATAAGTGTTTTAACACTGTTTTTCAAAACTGTTTTAGAGAAACACATTTATTACTGTTAAAGATATAATTAAATTACCGAACCAATGTGTCCTTTTATAAGTGCTCTTAAGTGTTAATATTTGTAACAGAAATAAGCAGTTTCAGGCATAATAGGGTTGATGTTTTTTTTTTTTCATCTTTAATTAATGTATGTTTCCAAATAGTGCAAACAATATTATAAAAATTGTAAAAACTTAAGAAAATGACAAGTTATAAACGTTTTAAAATAAGTATAAGACAAGGGCAGCACTATACATTGTCCGTACCGCGCGACAAGGACGGGAATAATCCCCTCCAAAAACTTTAAAAGCGGTGTGGCTTCTTCATATCTACATCAATTTAACAGATTCTTTTGATTAACACATTTTACAATCCATTTGCTTTTAAATTACATTATTTTTTCGAACATTTTTAATATAAGTCATCAGCCCTATTGCACTGTACAGCAACAGCCGCAATCCTGTCGGGATTGGGGCTATTTTGGCACCGCCGCATTTATCTGTTACACTTATTAACACTGTTGATACTTTTATATGACTGGACTGGACACTGACTGGACAGGTCCACTCATTCTGTGTGGTTCTTTCCTCAAAAGACCATGTCAGACATCAATCTACATGGTCTTCACATGATCTGACCAAGATTATGTCTCGACTTTATAAGAGACTGTGACCTCTGAGTTTGTTTCAGCCTTTCTTCTCAGAGTAGTCAGATAGGAAACGTCGATCTCATCTAGTTTTTAAAATATGATTGACGTGTAAAAGTGTTTGTACAAACCTACTTACATAAATAAAGTCATTTATCATTTATGGTTACAGATAAAAAAACACTTTTACACTTTGTTTAATTTTTAACACATTGAAAAACACGTTTGTAAGTGTTACATGTTTGATTCTGTTATCAATTCAAAATGTTACACTTATAATTCTGTAATAAAGGTTACAGAATTATAAGTGTAACATTTTAAAGGTGTTTGTAGTCCCTGATAAAGGCATAAATCTAATAGTTCACGTGTGACTCCTGATTTGTAATTAATAGTTTATACCTTTTTAGTTGTTGCTTTTGGGTTCAAGTTTTTAAACTCATGTTATTTTGTAAAAAGTAGTAACAGTAGTTGAAAGACCGTCACAGGCAGTATATTTAAAAATGCCCCGTAATTTATAAAATACACAGCAAAGTTTGTTTTTTTGTTTACTATTAGTATGACTTAACACCCGATTCTGGCTTGACGTCGACTTAAGGGACACCCTGTAGATCCATTTTAATTCCACTGAAGTGAGGTAAATCTGCCTCCTTCCGGCCTTTATCTCAGATTATATATGAAATCAACACAATACGCCTTTTTCCTTCCATCCATCTTAATTAGCAATCTCATTAGAGCTCATTCCCTTCTTAGCCACAATCATCTGTTACACATCTGTGTAACTTGTCAACCTTTCGGGTTTATAATGACAAAACTAGTATCTTAAGTTTAACCCAAAATTATTGTGTTAATCTTAAAATACTTGTTAAAAATTTAGGGAAAACATCGACTTTTAAAATATTTGGAAATATGTGAGCAACATGTATCTATCTCACATTTTTTATTTTACAGTTATTGCATTATATTTAATTCTTTTACCTATTGTGGTATAGTTATTGTATTCTAGGTGCTTCACATATAGTAACGATGGAGTTTCTTTTTTGTAAATGTTGACGTTCATGACTTTGACTTTACACAGTACTTGTGGAGAAAAATTAAATATTTAAAAAGAAGATTTCTACCGACACAAATCTCAACCCGGTAGCGCAAAAGCCAAGTTAAATCATCAAAAAAAGATAATACACCCACACCAATTACAATGTTAACTTAGACCAGTATTTAACTCTCATCTATTTCAGAAACCCAACCCGAAACTTAACGATTTGTATGTTAGTCTGTTATTAATTACGAGATGGCCCCGAGCCATCCAAAACGCTATTTTAATTGTTGTTCTTTGGAACTTTGAGCATACTTTATACGTGAATGTGATGGAAACTTTTTGGAGTTCTTTTGTTTGAGTTACGTTGGATATAATGTTTCAAACAGCTGATGTTGAATTTGTGGTTCTCTGTTCAGGTTTTCTATTTTCTTTTGAAGGAAGTTGTCTACGAGAATAAGTTAATAAATAGTGCGATTAGCTAGTGAAAACAGTTGATATCAGTGCTGGTTGCCCAGTACGCAGTGTGTTCATAATTCCGAGGTCCTGTACCACCTCAATTAAAGAATGTGGTTATTTAATTATTAATATTTATTTAAATCTTTCTGCGCCTAACAAAGTCGTTTGCTAATAAATTGAACAAGCCCATCATTTTAGTTGATTAGTTTCATTTACACCTACCAATGAACAACTTGTTGTCAAAGGTAAACCCTGATCGTTTTGACCGCAAGAACGACTTTAATGCGCAAAGGTGTCCGCTACATGGCGCTAATCATTTACAATAAATTACCGAGGAGTTGGAAAGAATAACTTGACGTTATTTAAAAAATACTTCGGTTTTTTTAGTAGACAAAGCGTAATAAAGTGTAACGGAATTTTTCATGGAGAAAGGAATTTCTTGAAAACTGTTTCAAGGGATTAGAAATTAGAAAAACATGACATTTAATCTTATTATTTTTTAATTTTTTTAGTTGTAATTTAATACCAATACGACATTAGTTCGATTGGAGAATAATTATTGTGAACAATAATTATTGAAGTACTTCATAATTCAAATGTAATTATAGTTAATCAATTTCTATATTGACATTGTCTATTATTATGTATTTCATCATATTGTATTTTTTTTTGTACTTTTGCATGCCTTCTGGTATAATATGGCTGTCACTGTGTTTTGTACCTTTATTTGCAAAAAAAAAATCTCCATCTCTCTATCTCTAACGTTGAACGAAATCATAAATATTTGTTAATCTTTTGATAGGTAGATGGGTTATTTATCTTAAAACTCGATGAAAATTTATGAAAAGTTCGTGAACACGAATGTTAACTAAAGTTTTTGAAGTTTGGCGTCAAAGTCCTTCATTAAAAACTATAGATTGTATACGTTATTATTAATGCAGTGGTAGTTTATTTCCAAAAAGAAATTCCAATTAGGCAAAATCATTTTATTAGCATTTTTATTTGTGTCCTGTTTGAGAACTACCCTTTTTTGCGGAAATCCATAGATTCTCCGTCTGGGGAGGAAGAAGGCTTTCATGATTTCATCGAACTTCGACAGACTAAAACCCCACGGTTCCTTTCACTACCACGAGTTGGTGGCTCGGGAGATAATCCAAACTTCCCCGCACTCCTGACAGATATCAGCCCGCTACGTCTAGAGGGCAGTTCTTACGAAAGTATTGGATCAAAAGCCTAATAACCGGTATATAAGATGATATTTAATTGGTGCGCCCCGATGACGCCACTACCCTCCTCCAGGAGAGTAGCAAGGCCACCAGCACCCTACATAAGCCCAAATCCCGATCGCCGTCCCACCAACCTCGCCGCCGACGGCCTAAATCCACGCCCTCCCGACCCTTGCTCGAGCCAGCCCGCGTCGCTTAGCCTGTAGCTTTAAATTCCTAACATCAATCCTGATCCAGCTAGTCCCTAACTGCCCTCTTCCAGCGACGCCCTAAGCCGAGTTTCGTACCCCACAGGGGTTGCCCTCAGCGTGTAGTCGCTTAGTTTTTAGTTAGTATTTAAGTTTAAGTCCTGTCTGGAAGCCTTAATTTATTAGGGCAACCACAGGCAAGTCCGGTTAAGCAGACGACAACCTCATAGGTTGAACTGCGAGATGCCAAACAAACAAACAAAAAGGTGCGCCAAATTAAAGTATATAATCCAACGTGATAACAAGAAAGTTTAGAGCATGTCATTCGGCCGAGAGAAAGGAAATGGATAAACGATTTTTTTCGTGAATTTGGGTTTGCGAAATGACAATTTATAATGACTAAAACAGTTACTAAACCTCCTACTTCGAGTTGGCGCAAGTTTTCAATTTCATTCTGTTTGAACCGGGTAGGGGGGACCACCCCAATATAAGGATAATTAAATCACCGTATAGTAGAACACTTATGCGCTGGTCTGCAGCGTAACGCGACGACGGGTGTGCTATTTTTCGACATAGCGAAAGCATTCGACAAAGTCTGGCACAACGGCTTGATATACAAGCTCTACCAACTAGGAGTGCCAGATCGTCTCGTGCTCATCTTACGAGACTTTTTGTCGAACCGGACCTTTCGCTATCGCGTCGAGGGAGCACTCTCGTCCCCTCACCCTATTCGCGCCGGTGTCCCTCAGGGTTCCGTACTATCTCCTCTCGCCTTCACGCTGTTCACTAGCGATATCCCAAAAAGTAAAAAGGCTCAGTTGGCTCTCTTCGCTGACGACACTGCCGTTTACTATACCGGTCACTGTCCCAACGCTATAGCTCGTACACTCCAAACCTCCGCAAACGTCTTAGGCGCTTGGTTCCGGAAATGGAGAATCGAGGTCAACCCCGATAAGAGTCAGGCGGTTCTCTTCTCGAGACGTCGTCGACTCCCTCCCCCACTTCCCAGCCCGATCACTATGTACGGCAAGCCCATCCCTTGGGAGAAGCAAGCCAAATACCTAGGCGTGATCCTCGATGAGAACCTTACCTTTAAGGCTCATATAAGGCGGTTCGCGCGCGCGCCTCCTGCGCTCTTAGCAGGCTGCAATTCGTACTGACAGCCCGTAGTAAGCTGTCCCTCAAATGCAAGCTCCGCATCTATACCGCAGTCATCCGTCCCATCATGACCTATGCCTGCGTTGTATTTGCGCACGCTCACCCACGTCATCTCCATAAGATGCAGACCCTCCAAAACCGTTTCCTCAGAAGGGTCACGGGTGCCCCCTTCTATGTCCGTAATATCGATCTTCACGTCGACCTCAAAATGCCAACCATAAAACAGTTCATGAAACGCTTATCAAAGCGTTTCTTCGACTGCGGCATCAAACATTCTAACCCCCTGATTACAGGGGCCGCCCGCTACACTCCCTCTCGCATTAGCAGTATTCGCCGACCAAGGCATACTTTAATCGACCCCGACGACGCCACTACCCTCCTCCAGGAGAGTAGTAAGGCCACTAGCACGCTACATAAGCCCAAAACCCGATCGCCGTCCTACCGTCCTCGCCGCCGAGGCCCGCCGCGACGCCCAAATCGACGCCCCTCCCGACCCTTGCTCGAGCCAGCCCGCGCCGCTGAGCCTGTAGCTTTAAATTCGTCCCTAATTAATACCAATCCTGATCCAGCTAGTCATTTGCTGCCCTCTTCCAGCGACGCCCTAAGCCGAGGTTAGTACCCCACAGGGGGTGCCCTTAGCGTTGTCGCTTAGTTGTAGTTAGTATATAAGTTTAAGTCCTGGCTGGAGGCCTTAATTTATTAGGGAATCCACAGGCAAGTCCGCTTAAGCAGACGACAACCGCATAGGTTGACCTGCGAGATGTCAAACAAACAAACAACAAACAAAATTGTTAAGCAAATTGACTACTTTTGTCCTTAATGAAATCAAAGAATGACAGTTGGTCATTCTTTGGCAGTTGTGTGTCATGGCTATATAATACCCAAAATTGATGTAGGGTACAAATTTACCTGACGGTTCATTAGTACATCGTTGGAAAAAAGCTAAGACGAACTCTCTCGTGCCCTTAAATGAAAACGATTCAAAGACTCTGGGTCATTAAAAAAACTTTGAAATTTAAAATACTACTGATACTTAGAATATTCATATAAATCAATTGAAAACATGCTAAGCTTTAACACACTAACAGTATCTAAGTGCAGTAAATACAAAGTAATGTTGTCGGTATGTACCTAAGTACATAATATACCTAACAGTAATTACATGGCTATGGTGGTGTTTTATACATCACGTTATCAATTGTCGTCAATCAATCAATGAGTAGAAACTTTTCGGATTATATAAATTGTCGATATGGATTTCAATATTCAAATACGTACGCGGATTAAAACGTATCCTGTATATTCCTGCAGAGCTGACTGAGTTTATAGATAATTTATCATATGTTGTATAAATATTATTTTGCCTTCTCATCATTGTTTCGCCCTTTGTTGTATTTATCTTCCATAGTTCTCTATTGGTCGTTTATATTTGCCTCCTAAATTTGTTAAAAATTGTTAATCAGAACTTATATAACACGTACCTACGTATTTTTTTGCAAAATTGTATGTATAAACGAAATGAAACAAACCATGGTTTTACATAGTAGGTATTAACTTTTGTTCAAGTTCCATTGACACATGACAGTAGCATTTTTCTGGAATACTCATACAGTATCTAATAAGATATAATTTTCATATCTTTGCAGAATTTTCTAGAACCAAACACCAAACTTTGACTCTCCTATACACTAGAGATGTGTGAACGTGCCTTCAAGCTCATCATTAAGTAGTACAACGTCATAGTAAATGTAAAGTCACAGGTAAAGTTATTGTACTGTTACTAAACGGGTCACTTCTCAAGAATTATGTCCGAACTCAGAACTTTATCAATGATTTCAATCTACAGTTAGATTGTTTCTCCTTTACGCTTTTTTAAGCGGATTAGATGACCATTTTCTCAAGCTCTTCGTTAAGGGGAAGTGGTCCATTATTTTGTAAATAAAAGTTTCATAGCAAGATCTAAAGTTTTAACCTCAGAACACCACGATGGCTGGACGATGGTTTTCTTTCAAAGTGAAGACTCGTGAACATATTCGTGAGAAGTTTGTTCAATCATCTCAGCGCTGATTTGCTGGATTCGTCTTCTTGTGCCAAAGTTTAATCTGTTTATATAGGTATGTATGTATTTAAGCATCCATGTTTTAGTAGTTTATTCTTTTTCGAGTTATCTAACCCTATTGTTGCACCTGCCATGTTTTGTATCTGCATCACCCTAAGGTTGACTGGTAGAAAATGCCTCAGGCATTTAGCTCACCTTTGTACAGTATTTTTTACTTGTTCATAAAGTTTTAATAAATAAATAAATTATAGTAAACCAAAATAACGAATATTCTTAAAATAAGTAGTCGTATTATCTAAATTATAATGTTGAAGTCTTAATTTATTTTAAGGAAGATTGCCTGGCTTAATTTGGTCTTGAAACTCTATCGCCCAGAAATTCACATTCGAACTATTGAGAAATTACATGAAAGTCATACAGCTATTAGGAAATATTGTACAGATTACGAATCAGTCAACAGTTTGATATGGGTTTCATAGTAAAACAGCGAAAAATATGTGCTGATACGCAAGTAATTTGAAATGGGGCGGTAGCCAATGTCAAGATCGTAACAGACTTGCCAATCTTGAAGTTTGACAGCTCGGACCTACAGATCTTACAGGTTCATACATAAACTTATGCCTTCTTCTAATGGGGGTAGGCAGAAACCACAGAACGCCACCTGCTACGATCCTTACATATTCCTTTCGCCTCGTTTACGTTCATACATCTAGTCATAAACGAGCGCCGGTTGCGAGTACTACGCACCTGACCTTTCGGAAGAACATCACCAATAAGGTCACTATATGTCCTCCTAGTGCGTCCCCTCCCGGCGTTTCCACTCACATGTGCCTTTTGTTAGTCTCCTTTCATTCATCCGCTCAACATGACCAAACCATCGAAGCATACTCTTTTCAATTTTTTGGTACTACATCTTCTTTTAAACCGAAACGTTGCCTTATCACGTCATTCATCACCCTATCATTCAAAGTCCACACCTCACATGCTCCGCAAGGAACGCATTTCCACAAAAATAAAAATATGGTTGCTTATACAGCATACAACGGCTCAACAAGAAAAAATTACAACTGCTTAATCTTCCAGCCAGATTGATCTCCGCGGTAGCTAGATGGCCGTAAGCCATATATAATTATAGTAAATACACATATTATGTACCGATGAGATATCTTAGTATATCAGTCGTAATAGGTGGGTAGGTACACTCAGACGCAGTGTGCCTAGAGGGTATTATGCGTCCGGCATAAAAGTGTCATGATTACTATATTCATATTTCTTCTATCGTTATGTATTTCCATGACTGATTGAGTGATATAGCACTTTCACACAATCTTATAACTATACAGGTTCAGGGTGACATAAAAAATATGACACAAAAAACACACACTACAGATGACATAAAAAATTGTTGCTAATTAGTGCAAACAATATTATTAAAAGTGCAAAAACTTAACAAATTGTCAAGTTATTTACGTTTAAATAACTGTTAGACAACGACAGCACTATAGTAGAAGTGACGTCACGACTATGTAACTTCATACTAGCGCCATATATTGTCCGTACCACGCGACAAGGACGGCAATAATCCTCTCCAAAAACTTCTTAAGCTGGATTGGGTGGAGCACCACCGTTTCCTCGCGGAGGCGATCGGCGGTACGGAGCGAGAGGGAATCGAAAGCCGTCACCTCCTTCTGCGAAGCAGTAATGCTCGCGAAGGAGGAGGCGAAGCGCGTGAGGGAGAGAGTCTTACGCCCGCAAGCCCATAGTCGCCGCAGGAGACGACCTGTGCGTCGGGAGTCGCCTGCAGATTCCCGGCCACCGTAGGCGCGGGCTTGCGGACGCCGAGCAAAAGGTAGCTCGCCGTCCGGTAAGGGCCCGGCCCGGGTCAACAGCGCGGCGTGTTCCACGCGCGCCTCAAAGAGATGTCAGCACACCGTGACGGGGTCCGATAGGGCCTATGCCTCAGGGCCGCGGGATGTTCGAAAGAGTAACCGTGGCCCTGGCACCGGCTACTGAAGGAACACGGGTTGGTTTTAGTCAGACAAAATTCTGACACGCCGTCGTACGTATCGTAACGTATCATATGATGATTTTAAATCAAGGATAACCTATTTATGATATTTTGAACTTGTAGACAAAAAGTGAACAAGTAGGTTTATTATTTATCAACTTATAATCATCCAATCTTATAAGGATTAAATAGGTATGGTGAGTGAGCCCTTTATAAGAAGAAATATTACTTAACTTGAATAAACAGAACAAGGCCTACGAAATTCTATATAAAATACACTAGAATCTATTGTATTTGATTTAATTCAAAAGGTCTAGAAAAGTAGTAGAATAATATCGTCCTTTTTACTAACGTACAAAAGTGACCATCTATTTTAGTTCAAGTACTTTTCCTATCCTTCCAAGATATTACAATTCCCCTTAAGTGTGTAGTGATCGACATACAAGTTGTTTCGGGCGCCACACCAGATCGATCAAGTGTCTAATACGCGTTAACGGACTGTGTGCTAAGATACCATCTATGTACATGGATTCACTAATGTGTTGACTTCGCCGAGTAGTTTTCTCTCAGTCCTAATTCATGTTTTGTTCAAATAGGAAATTTTGTGTGGAACTAATCACCAATGTGATCTTTTTATCATCATCGGAAAAGCGTGCCACCGTCCTGTTCGAATTCATCATCATCGTAATTCAACAGCCAGACGTTCTGACGCCATATATCAGGGTTTTTGCTCTCTAGCACTGTCTACTAGTTCTTATTTGAATGTCAGGGCACATTCGAATAAGTTTTTTGATAGTGTGTTTTCCATAATTTGGCAGACCCTGACAGAATTAATGTATTTCAAGCTTTATTTAAGAAAATTATTAAAAGAACCGAATTTGAATCAAATGTAAATAAGCACCAGAGCAGAGTCCCTTATTATTGAGTATAAACTGCAATAGAATTCACTTAAAATCAACGTCCTCTTAATTCTGAATTTATTTTCAACTGTGCGCAACGAATCAAGTCTTACAAATCTTCGTAAATCTATGTAAACCGCGGTCGGGTAGCCGCCAACTCGCCGGACTAGTTTGACAAATTATTTTTATTTTCTGTGTGCCCCTCATTTGCGGTCACCGCGGGACATATGACACTTTACTTCGTAACTTTGAACATTTTGACATCGATCTCGCTTTTTTATTTTTGTATTTGGATAGGTTAACTGGTGTTTGACAACTTTCATATCGTCATATTCATTATTTGCCTGTCTTTATCCCAATTTATTTGTTTTCTGCTTCCATACATTAGCCGTCATTTTAGTTTTGACATAGATGTCGGGTTTTTGTATTTTTTTTGTATTGGGTAGGATGAGAATGAGAATAATTTATTTGGAAAACATAGGTAATACACATAAAGGTCTTAAAAATAAGGTAGTTCGCTCTGTTTTGCCAATATTGGCATGCAAATGATTAATCTGATTAAAAAATATTAAATAATAACTATAACATTACAACATAATAATAATTATTATAAACATTTGAGTACTGCATGCAACAATTCAGTGTCAATAACATTTCATGTCAAAATTTAAAGTTAATAAAATTTAAATATCAAGAGAGTATGAACGTAAAGTATTAAAATTTATGTCAGCATTATATAATTATAGAGATTTGTCATTAAGAAAGTCATTTAGAGTATAGTTACATTTTTTAAGCGGTAACCCGTTAATTTTTTTTTTTACTTTTGCAATGGCATACATTTTATTTCAACGGGTATTTTATTATAAATTTGTGGAGCAACACCAAAGAAGCTGTTCTTCATTAGAGACGTTTTACATTTCACAAGGCATAAATCATGAATATATTGAGCACGTGTTGGTGTTTTCTTTACTACATAGTTTCTTGAATAAGTGTGAATTCGCTTTCACAAATAATACAGTTTCCAGGATGTACGAGTATAATTTTGGTAACGGTTATATTTTAAACTTCTTAAAATATGGAATACAACTATCTTTTGATTTTAAAGCAAACATTGAACGTATACATCTTTTCTGCATCCTTAAAACAAGTTCTCTATTAGTTGAATGTCAACAAAAAATAACACCATACCGTAGAACTGAAGCGACTAGTCCGTGATAGGCTGTTAAGAGTGTTTACTTTTTCTGAGATAGCAAATATGCTGATTTACTTAAACGCTTGCAAATTTCCTCCAAATGCTATTTCCAGGTTAGTTTATCGTCTATAGTTATACCTAAGAACTTTGAATTACTAGCTTCTTCCATTCTATAGGTTCGCTAGAGTTTGTCCACCAATTGTGGTATCATCATTATTTGCACGCCTTGATTCCAATTTATTTGTCTCCTACTTCCATATATCTCTATCAGCCGTCATCTAAGTTTTGACATCGATCTTGGGTTCTTGGTTTTTTTGGATTGGTTCGGTTCGCTGGTGTTTGTCTACTTTCATATCATCATCATCATTTGCCTGTTTTATCCCAATTTATTTGTGTTCTGCTTTCATACATTAGCCGTCATTTCAGTTTTGACATCTTTATCGGTGTTTTTTATGTTGAACTACATAGAAAACACCTACATTTCGGAAATTACTAACTCGTAACTCACTACTAAAGTTTATAATAATATATATCTAATATATCTGATCATGATTCGAAAGACACGTAGAGCCGTTTAGTGTCCTAAAGCAATTGTAACCGTCGAAAGTTATTATTCTTTCCCTCAGGAAGAGTACTTTTTTTCTGGATGAAAGGTACCCTATGTCGTTTTCTGTAACCATGATCACGTATACGCAAAATTTCATGATGATCTGTTCAGTGGTTTGGCGTGAAAAGGTAACAAACAAACATACTTACTTTCGCATTTATAATTATTAGTTAGGATAGGTAAACTGGTGTTTGATTATCACTAGATTTTTTTTCATCATCTACTGTTTTCACCCCATTTCTAGACTTAATTATCTTTTATTCATCGTTTCTTTGAAGTGACTCTACTGTAATAGCTATCCATCTGTTCCCCCGATTAAGAAAGTCATTTCACGTTCAATTTGCTGAGACACCGTACTTAGGTAAATAGTAATTATAAGAGTAGTTCCAACCCTAATTTAAACATGTCTTGTCATTTCTATGATTAATTGTAAGAGGATTATATTTATATAGTGTTGCTATATAAATAGATAATAGCTAACTATAAGTGCCAGCGCAAACTGCCGTTTTGGCACCGTTCAGCCGTTTTGGCGTGAAAGCGTAACAAACTTAATATCGCAGTCTGATAAACAAGTGGAGTCCTACAAGGATATTTTGGCGCCTAAATTACATTGAAATGTATGATTAATCGATAGGGGGGCACTGTTGGTAAACATGTGTGCAACTGTTTTGTGAAATATCACTTGAAATGTATGAAAAAAAAAAGATGACCTTGAAGCATTGTTTATGTAATACGTCTCTTTGATAAGCAAGTAGAAACAAAACTCCATTTATGAGACAAACACACCAACTTATAAATCAATAAAACGAACCAAGAAACGGTCGATTTCTTAACAACATACAGTTCTAAAGATACAAACTATCGATAAATGTTGTACAAACAGCGATGCTATCGATAGTCATGACTGGGCCATTAGTCACCACTGTATACACGAGTGATGGACGCCATAAGGAACTGTCGATTGGTTGAAAAAGTCACAGTCACTTTTTAAGTCCAGACATAGTTTTGGTCAGGTTTAGGTTTTTTCATATACAATTTATTTCTCCGTAGCATCTTTTTTTTGGGTGGGAAATCATCAAATGTCTCCCACTCTGGGCGGAGCGGGAGGGAGTGTCAGACTTTTACTAACTAAAACCCACCCGTGTTCCTTCAGGTGCCTGTGCCAGGGCCTCGGTATCTGTTTCGAACAACCCGCGACCCTGGCAGCTCTGTAGCATCCTGGAATCCGGATTTGTGCCTGGTTACTGGCGTTAGTGGCTCACCCTCTATTACGGAAGACTTAAATAAAACTGGCGATATGTAGATGCACATACCATACAGTGACTACGAGCGTGAGTTTATTATCTAGTTAAAGACTTAAATCAAAGCAAGATTTGCAACTGTCACACACAACACAATATACGATGCTTTTGTGATGCACTGTATCATTAATATTCCGACGTCAGTAGCTAACATTTGTATCGGTTTACGCCCACCGGTAGCGAAAGATATTTATTAAAACAGCTTCCTTTTCTTCTTATCTTGAAGACGATTATTCAAAATGTATATATTTTTAAATCAAACTGGTGGGGCAAGATGTATTCGGAAAAAAGCTTCTGTCTGTTGGTTCTTAATCAATCTGGGGTCAGCTACTCGTACCAATACCTTGTCTACCATGTCGAACGACCATCTAACAAACGGAGGAGTAATTGCCGAAATTTTAACAACGTTCGCATTCTAATCTCAGTCTCAATATGTCAAGAATACCTCTAACTTTCCTAATGACAAGTTTTTGACAGTGATTGTCGTTGAGATGAGATTGCGACTAGATTTTGTTTGTGTTTTCGGGAATTTGCCTTCAGGGTTTGCTGAAGAATATGCATTTACTTACCTAATCGAATTTAGTATTTTTCTTTTTAATATAATTAAAATTACATTTGTAACCCTTAGTTAAACAAAAAGTAAAAAGGCTCAGTTGGCTCTCTTCGCCGACGACACTGCCTTTTACTATACCGGTCACTGTCCCAACGCTACAGCTCGTACTCTCCAAACCTCCGCAAACGTCTTAGGCGCTTGGTTCCGGAAATGGAGAATCGAGGTCAACCCCGATAAGAGTCAGGCGGTTCTCTTCTCGAGACGTCGTCGATTCCCTCCCCCACTTCCCAGCCCGATCACTATGTAAGGTAAGCCGATCCCCTGGGAGAAGCAAGCGAAATACCTAGGCGTGATCCTCGATGAAAACCTTACCTTTAAGGCTCGTATTAAGGCGGTTCGCGCGCGCGCCTCCTTCGCTCTTAGCAGGCTCCACTTTGTACTGACAGCCCGTAGTAAACTGTCACTTAAATGCAAGCTGCGCATCTACACCGCAGTCATCCGTCCCATCATGACCTATGCCTGCGTTGTATTTGCGCACGCTCACCCACGTCATCTCCATAAGATGCAGACCCTCCAAAACCGTTTCCTCAGAAGGGTTACGGGTGCCCCTTACTATGTCCGAAACATAGATCTTCACGTCGACCTTAAAATGCCAAAAATAAAAAAGTTCATGAAACGCTTATCGAAGCGTTTCTTTGACTGTGGGCATCAAACACTCCAACCCCTTGGTCTCAGCGGCCGCCCGCTACACTCCCTCCCGCATTAGCAGTATTCGCCGACCAAGGCATACTTTAATCGCCCCCGACGACGCCACTACCCTCCTCCAGGAGAGTAGTAAGGCCACCAGCACACTACATAAGCCCAAAACCCGATCGCCGTCCTACCGTCCTCGCCGCCGAGGCCCGCCGCGACGCCCTAATACACGTCCCTCCCGACCCTTGCTCGAGCCAGCCCACGCCGCTGAGCCTGAAATTCCTCCCTAAATCAAAGAAATCCTGATCCAGCTAGTCCCCTGCTGCCCTCTTCCAGCGACGCCCTAAGCCGAGGTCCGTACCCCACAGGGGGTGCCCTTAGCGTTGTCGCTTAGTTTTAGTTAGTATTTAAGTTTAAGTCCTGGCTGGAGGCCTTAATTTATTAGGGCAACCGCAGGCAAGTCCGTTTAAGCAGACGACAACCTCATAGGTTGACCTACGAGATGCCATTCACAAAAAAAAAAAAAAAGACCTTAGTTAAAAATGCACTGTATTTTGGTCAGAGAATAAAGGCTATTAGTAGTAATATATAAAACTAGCTGAACCCGCAAATGTTGTTTTGCTTCTTTTTTTTTTGAAAAATAGATGTTGGCCGATTCTCAGACCTACCCGCACACAAAATTTCATCAAAATCGGTCTAGCCGTTTCGGAGGAGTATGGCAACGGAAACTGTGACACGAGAATTTTATTTATTAGACTAGCTGACCCCGCAAACGTTGTTTTGCTATGTTTTTTTTTTTTTGTTTTTTTTTTTTTTTTGAAAAATAGATGTTGGCCGATTCTCAGACCTACCCGATATGCACACAAAATTTCATCAAAATCGGTCAAGCCGTTTCGGAGGAGTATGGCAACGAAAACTGTGACACGAGAATTTTATATATTAGATGTTAGTTCTGCTTCTAGTCTAACTAAATTGTGTGAAATATTTGTTCTTTATACGGAGCTACTGCTAGTAAATTTCAGTGTGTTGATCGCAAGACAGTTTATTGAATTTTGTTGACCCAAAAGTTTGCCATTTCCACGGCGTCGGCCACGATGCAAACTTCTATGGATAATACAAGATGTCTTAACTGAAACGTGTCTCCATTTAGTGGTTACACAAAACTAGTAAGTCTGTTTTCACCTGCTGTGTAGGTCCATTCATATGTAGCTCGTAGGTAAATGTTTGAACCAGAGCTTGCCTTAAATAGTACTTAATAATGTACCTCATATATCAGAGGTTAAAAAAACAGGACACAACTTTTAAACAAAACCAAACAGTGCTCTTGTAAGAAAATCACCATAATAGGAGTAGTTTTATACATAAAATATCTGGCGATGCACTCGCTAATGAGTGATAATATATAAAATAAGTGCTTCATTCAAGTAAGCGATAAAACGGGAACACACCGGGATCAAGAAGTCTTACCGACTTTATTAAAAACTATGAAAGGATCGTTGTAAGTTTCTGCCTCAATGTATAGACACAAGTCGGCGTAGCATTATGCATGTACGGATCGAAAGGTTTGGCCTCGTAACACCGTCATTTTGCCCGTTATTATTTCAGTCTCATGTCAAATTAGAAAGCCTTTTTGGCACTGGGAGAAAATTAAAATAACACGTTGTTCGACCGGGATCCCATAACCCCATGCTCGGTAGTCAGCGCTTGCGACTAATAGATCATCGAGCCAGTCAAGTGCCACTTTTTGTACCTATATTATATCAAATCCATCATTCACGATACAGCAATATATGCTTTAGAACTTGGAAATTAATCTAGGGAGCTTGGGGCTAAGAAATAACAGCTGGACGGGTCGATCAATCAGTTTAAGCTACGCTGGTCGCGGTGGGTCCGTGGATGGGTGACCATTTTTACTCATCAAGAATCCGCCATGCATCGGAAAGCAAGCTGTCGGTCCCAGCTGTCATTCGTGAATCTTTGACATTCGTTAGCTACGGGAAGTCAGAAGTCCGAAAGTCTGACCAGTCTTAACCTAGGGGTGTCGTATTACCCAGTAACTGGGTTGTGGAGGTCAGGTAGACAGTCGCTCCATGTAAAATAATGATATTCAACATAGTTGGGAAGTCAGGCTAGGCAGATGATGATTACCGGCCCATAGTGCTGCTCGACGAGGTGGGCAAGCTGTTCGAGCGCATACTCGCAGCCCGCCTCGTCGGCCACTTATGCAGAGAGGGGCCGGACCTAGACGAGAGCCAGTTCGGCTTTCGGCATGGGCGCTCTACCATCCACGCTGTGTCGAGGGTGAGAGTCCTGGCGGAGGAAACAGTGTCCCGGGGCGGGGTGGTGGTGGCGGTGTCCTTGGACATCTCCAACGCCTTCAACACCCTACCCTGGAGCTGCATACGGGAGGCACTGCGTTATCATCGGGTGCCTCTCTACCTCCGCCGCATCGTTGGGGCTTATCTGGCGGGGAGGTGTGTCACCTACATGGGCCGTGATGGCGGAAACCAGCACCAAGTGTCGTCCGGTGTTCCACAGGGATCGGTCGTGGGACCGCTCCTGTGGAACATCGGGTACGACTGGGTGCTGAGGGGTGAGCTCCCGCCGGGCGCTGACCTGACGTGTTACGCGGACGACACGCTGGTCACGGCCCGGGGGAGTTCGCACAGGGAAGCAGCGTTGCTCGCGACGGCGGCGGTCTCACTCACGGTGAGCCGCATACGGCGCCTCGGCCTGGAGGTGGCCCTCAACAAGTCGGAGGCCATGGTGTTTCATGGCCCCCGGCGGGCGCCGCCGGCCGGATCACACATTGTGGTCGGGGGGGTCCGGATCGCTGTCGAGCCCACCATGAAATATCTGGGATTGGTGCTCGACAGCCGGTGGGACTTCGGACCCCACTTCCAGCGGCTGGCGCCCAAGTTGATGGGCGCGGCCGGGGCGTTGGCAACGCTGCTTCCCAATCTGGGGGGCCCGAGCGCCGCCTGTAGGCGGCTCCATATGGGGATCGTGCGATCCATGGCGCTCTACGGAGCGCCGATCTGGGCGTCTGACCTGACGGCCGGCAGCATAGCTGTCCTGCGCAAGCCGCAGCGGGCGATGGCCGTCAGAGTCATTCGGGGGTATCGCACGATCTCCTTCGAGGCGGGTTGTGCACTGGCCGGATCACCGCCCTGGGACCTGGAGGCGAAGGTGCTCGCGTCACTGTACCGGTGGCGCGAGGCAGCGCGGGAGCGGGGCGAGCGACCGATGCAGCAACATATCGAGCAGCATCGGTTGCAGCTCCGCGAGGTCCTGGTGGCGGAATGGCGGGTGAGGCTGTCACGCCCTACCGCCGGCCTCAGCACCATCGAGGCGATCCGGCCAGTGCTCGACCGCTGGCTCGGGAGAAGGCACGGCTCCCTGACGTTTCGGGCGACGCAGGTGCTCTCGGGGCATGGTTGCTTCGGGAAGTACCTGTGTCGCATAAACAGGGAGCCGGACGCCCGGTGTCACCACTGCGTCGACTGCCGGGAGGACACGGCGCGGCACACGCTGGCAGAGTGTGCCGCAGAGTGTGCCGCGCCGTGCCCTCATCACCGAAGTAGGCAACGACCTGGCGCTGCCGGCCGTCGTGAACGCGATGGTCGGCGGCGCAGAGTCCTGGGACGCAGTGGTCTCCTTTTGCGAAACGGTCATCTCGCAGAAGGAGGCTGCGGAAAGGGAGAGAGAGATCTCGACTCTCGACCCGGCCTGCAGCAGACGCACCGGGCGTCGGAGGAGGGCGGACAACGCCCTCTTCCGGCCCCCCTAAATGGGTCCAGGGGCGACGGATTCGGGGACATCCGTCGCCCCCCAACATCAGGACCCGAGAAGGCGGCGCGCGTAGTGTTCCGCGCGCGCCGCTCAGAGACGTTGCGGGGGGAGTACACCCCACTCCCCCCGCCCGAGACGGGGCCCGCGCAAGCGGGCCGGCACCAGCCGGGGTTGTGGAAGAATAATGTGTTCCCGCGACCCCGGCGTAGGTGTGAGATGGAACACCGGGGTGGTTTTTAGTCAGTAAGAGTCTGACAGACCCCTCCGCCCGCCCCAGGGCGGAGGACATCCATGAGGATTTTCCACCCCAGGAACAAAAAAAAAAAAAAAAAAGGCAGATGATGATGAACTTGGAAATATATCTGGCTAAGACTCAACACGAGTATTAACTATTGAAACCCAAGAGTGATCTAATAGCTTAGTGCGCTATGTAGATTGTTGTATTTATTCTCTTATTCTCTTGTAGATTAATCCTTTTTAATAATGGATTCTGTCTCCCAGTCTTATAACTAAACATACACAACATACCGGATTGTAAATAATTTCATCACTACTGCTCTCAAAACGGTGAAGGAAAATATCGTTAGGAAATCGAAAATCCTAGAACCTAAAATTCGAAGACATGTGACGTCTACCAACCCGCACTGGACCTGAAGAGACGAGGCCTGTGTCCAAGCAATGGAAACATTATAGGCTGATTATGCTAAATCAAATATTAATGAAAAATTCTTGAATGAAATACAACAAAAATAGGAGACATCGGCGTCGGTATCTGGGATTTTGAATACTTACTTACAAATTTCTTCTTACATTCAGTTATATCCTATTGAAGACGTAAAGAACATGCAAGATCCATCGTTGAGTATTACTAAAAGTATATAAAATGCGGTGTTTGTTGTGATTTTCCGAACGAAATTTTTCAAAAGAAGCTCTAATCATAGTTACCATATCCTGTTGAAAAGGAAGTACCTGGAAAGTTATAAATCAACATTAGTCCTTTACAGAAAATGGAACTACAATGTCATTTATAAAATCCTAATTTTAATCCAACAATAAACTAGGTAGTTAACCTAATTAAATACCATGTTATTAACGACGTAATTTGTTACTACCCCGAGGTACTACCGAGCGACGCAAATATAGTCTTTCCACTGGCGTTTAAAGTTTCGTCAGTTTAGCCGTTTGAGTTCGGTTTGTTACAACGTCATGTAACAAAAAATAAAGGGGTGTTGCTGTGTCATGGACACGACCGTGTGTTTTACGTGAATACTTGATCGTTCTGGTGGGTAGAGGTCTTGCCGTTACAGTCCTGAATCAACGTAACAAAATTCCTTGATTCTGCTATCGAGTGATAACGAGTATAATTATATTTTGGATTTAGATGATAGTAGGTAGCTGCAACACCAAACTGTATCCCTCGATTTTGTTTTCAGTTTTTTCAATGGCCTCCTATTCCAGCAAATTCAAAGACGTATTCAACAAAAAAAGTCGTGGTGGGGCTTGCGCGTGTTAATGATCTTGGGGCTCTGCCGGGAAGGCCCAAATGAGAAACCTGACTAAGAGATATACCGGGTCGGGGTCGCTCCTGATCGATCGACGATAGTCGATCTACAGAAGACGTGACCATGCCGCTGCGGTGCAGACGCATCAGAGCGGCGCTTGTTTCTCTCCTTGAGAAGTTTCCTTCGAGGAAAGAGGTTTCGGCGGGATCGCTGAGTCGGGTTGGCCGGACAGCGAACGGAGGCATGTTTAATGCCGCCGTAGGAGGCTTGGCTTACTTGCCTGGCCCAGAGGAAGGCTACATCTAAGATAAAAAAACACCCAATCCTAAACTCTGAAGCGCGGTGAGAGGATGAATGGCTGGAGGGAGTCCGGTCGTGAGCGCTTCCCCTGTAGAGCACCTGCCGCACTCTGCAGTATGTAGTCTTACTGGGCATCTACGCTCTGCCCGGTGGACATTTTGCACCTACATCTACTCGTGAGAATAATATGGAAAACGAACAAAATAAGAAAGAAAAACAAGAAAAAGAACAACAACAATCACATAAATTGCCGATCGTTGTGGTCGAGCAGATGGGTGCGACCTCAAAGCGCTCTCGGGGCGAAGAAGAGATGGTTGGGCGTCCTTCGAAATGTTTGTTGGCAGGCCTCTCTTCTAGCAAGGAGAACCTATTGGACCCCATGAGGCCAACGAGCAGAAGAGGGCGAGGTCGCGCAATTAATAGGGCGTCAGTTTCTTCGATGCCACGTGACTCAAGGCGGTTTCTCAATCGCCCCGACACGCCGTCATCCAGTGGAGGAAGCGACTCTGGGTCTAAGCAAGTGGAGAGCGTTTTTAAACAAGACTCCCTACTCCCTCTCGTTGGTCAGCACAAAAGGTGAGGTCAGTTCCGCTTGGAGAGAGGAAATATGAGCAGTGGCTCATGGTGAGGTTGCTGAAATGGCCAGTCAGGAAAGAGAGCTGCGGTCTGCTTGCTCGACCACTGCCGAGGATCTTCGGGACGAGGCCCTAAACCGCCAAGTATTGGACAGCGTGGACGTGGTTCTGAAGGTTGCCACCAAGTCTGGCATCTTGAAAGGCACGTTCACGCGGGCTCTAAAAGAGGCGGCGGAAGAAATTAAGGAGGCACCGGACGACCTCACAAATACCGACACTCAGAAGAGACGGCAAAGCTACAGGAGGAGAACAAAGTCTCCAATCAGAGATGGAGGTCATCCGGCGGGAACTCGCCGCTTTAAGGGCTAACTTTTGTCGGAAGTAAGAGCGTGCGTTCACTCCAGCATCTAGCTCTCCGCAAGCCGAGTTGGTTGCAGAAATACCCCGAACCGTCATGCTCTAAGTAGGGGGCATGATGAATGTCCGACTCCAGGGGTTGGAGTCGAGACTCCTTCCAGCCCAGACCCTACGGCCGCCACTCGCAGTGGACAATCGAAGGAAAGATGAAACCTCAATTGTGGGACCCCCTCAATTGGCCAAGAAATCTGCGGTCGGGGCCAAAAGGCCTGTGGCCAGAGCCAATAAGCTAGAAGAGGGGTGCGAAAAGTGCGCAGAGAGGAATTCCCGCTTAGATAGAGAGCCACGGAACTTGTGACCGCAGCCGGACCAAACGACGAGGCGTGGTGAACTTTCGTATAAAAGAAAAAGGGCGGCCAGAACAATAAAGTGCCAGAGCCGAAGGGCGGGGCCGCCTCACAAAAGGTGGGGCTTCCCAAATTTCGCACGCCACGTTCTGCGGCTGTTGCAGTTACGTTGCAGCCTAGTGCCGTGGAAAGGAGCGTCACGTACAAGGCGGTCCTAGCGGAGGTGACATCCAAGTTCAACTTATCTGAACTTGGCATATCGTCCATCCGCTACAAATAGCCGCTACGGCAGTGCGGCTCATCGAGGTGGCGGGTGCCTCAAATGGCGAAAAGGCGGAAGCACTGGCTCCATAATTGCGGGAAGTCCCGGTAGCAGTGGCGAAGAAGGTTGCCGAGGAGGGGCGTTTGCTGGTGGGGTGGGTTGCGACTCCCGACCCCAGAAAGAGGTTGCCAAGAAAATGGAGTACCAATAATGGCAAACTACCATTTCCTCCAGTGTAATATAAACTACTCTGCCAGAGCTCAGGATCTTTTGCTCCAGAGCTTGGCGGAGTGGTTGATTCACGTGACGGTGGTCGCTGAGCCGTATTTTGTAGCAGAGGAGTGTAACTGGGTATTGGATACTACTGGGTGAACCTAACGTGTTACGTGGACGACACGCTGGCCACGGCTCTGGGGAGCTCGCACAGGAAGGCAGCGTTGCTGGTTACGGCTGCGGTTTGACAGGTGGTAAGCCGCATCCGGCGCCTGGGCCTGGAGGTGACCCTCAACAAGTCGGAGGCCATCATTTTCCATGGCCCCCAACGGGCGCCATTACCGGGATCACACGTCGCACAAGTGTTCGGGGGACCCGAATCGCTGTCGAGCTAACCATGAAGTACCTGGGGTTGTTGCTCGACAGCCGGTGGGACTTTAGGCGCGGCGGTCGCGCTCGCAACGTTATTCCCAATCTAGGGGGCCCGAGCACCGACTGTAGGAGGTTGTATCTGGGGGTCGTGCGATTCATGGCTCTGTATGGGGCCTCGGTGTGGGCCTCTGAAATGACAGCTGGCAGCACCGCGATGCTGCGAAAACCACAGAGGGCGATGGCCGTCAGGGCTATAAGAGGGTATCGCACAATCTCCGACGAGGCGGCTTGTGCACTGGCCGGATCTCCGCTATGGGACCTAGAGGCGAAAGCCCTCTGGTCACTGTACCGGTTGCACGAGGAGGTGCGGGCAAAGGGTGGAGTCCTGAGACGCGTTTTCCTTCTGCGAACCAGATATCTCGCAGAATGAGGCTGTGGAAAGATCTCGTCCACATCCGATCCACAGCAGGCGCACCGGGCGTAGGCGGAGGGTGGACAACGCCCTCTACCAGCCCCGTTAAATAGGTCCAGGTCCTCCCTCCATACACCAGGCACCGAGGTGGCGGCGCGTAGTGTTCCACGCGCGCTCCTCTTAGACGTTGCGAAAGGGAGTCAAACTCCTCACTCGCCCCGCTCAACTCGAGCAGGCTCGCCGAGGCGGGGTTGCGGAAGAATCGTATGTTCCCGCGACCCCGGCGTAGGTGTGAGATGGTACACTGGGGTGGTTTTTAGTCAGTAGGAGTCTGACAGAGAGGGCGGAGATCATCCATGAGGATTTTCAACACCGGAACAATAAAAAAGCCCTAGTAAAGTTATGGGCTTGGCTGTACATTTGATCTGATATTATTTAATTAAAAAAGAATCAAAACGAATCAAATGAGCTCAAACTCGAGCGGTTCATTAGTAGCCACTGAAGGTTCTCATTAGTCCCTTCCTTTCCATTCATTCCTGCAGCGTCTACCATAAGTCAGAGCGAGACAGCAATACAAGGCTAGAAGAAGATTGACCTTCACAGACACCATTTTTTAAAAGAATCAATGTTCGATTAATCCGTTGCCGCGAAAGCATCTCTTCAAAGCTTTTGCCGCTAATATATCAGGATTACGTGTTACGAGTAAATCCGGGTTTTCGGGTCCATATAACCAACTAGACCTACCTACATATCAAGTTACACTGACTTGAAGAGCTGTGAAAGAAATAGAAACCGTTTATCTGTGAATCTACGCTGGCTTGCCGCGTGGCTAACATCGCATCAAGGACATGCAAGGCCCTAGCAGGTGGAAGGCGACATTAGGCTTCTAGAAAGGTATGGCACTGCATCCTGAGTCCTTCTCTTATTCCTGTTTTTCCAAACCATGGGGTCTCAATTCGAACAAATTATAATAAGTCTTAAACAGAAATCTTAGATGGCAGCATAGGTAGCCATTATGAAATTAACAATCATTAGAAAGCGATAAACGGCAGAATTTTGGCTGAAATAAGATTAGTAAAACTCAAAATTTCCTTGTTTAATGCTGATTTATTTATAAAACACTCATAGTGCACGTATTTTCAACATAAATGAAACCTTTATCTTCAATTCGAACCCTTAGAATGTTAAAGTAGCCATCTCTTTGCAGTAAGATAGAGTTTTACTCAATTTGCCCTGTCGTCAAAATAACCACTTTATCGTTACTAATTTAAATCAAACAACTTATTTATCTATTACTAAAAGAAATATATTAGCTCGCGGCGCTAACAGTACCAAATTATAGTATTGTCATACAAAATACATGTATAAGGTTTTTTTTTTAATATTTAATTTGCTATCGTTACGTTACGGTGTAACAGTAAGCAACTTTTGTTAGCAAACCGACGAATCCGAGTGTTAACTTCAACTTTCTGGTTTTAGTTTTAGAGTAGTAGCAGTTTATTGGTTTTACTCACGATCTGAATGTTACGGAAATTTCGTGTCGGTGCGATTTATTTTATTCAATGAAATAATTATGTGTGACGTGTTAGTTCGGTGAGAGGTATTAAACTATTTAAAAAAAAAAACATTACGGTTTTCATATTTTGCTTTTCTAGGAACGAGTAACAAAAACTGACACATATTCGAGCTAGCAACAATTTGTTTGTTATATAAGGTAAAATGTCTAAACTAATATTTTATACAGAACAGATTCGAGTTTTTGTTAATTTTGTTTGTTATGCCTTCACGCTAAAACGACCAAACGGATTTGGATGAAATTTGGCACATGACCTAGATTAAGACTTAGGATACTTCTATCCCGATATTCCTACGGAGTCTTACCCTTGTCTAGATTTATGCGGTCGAAACCGCAGGCGCAGCTTCCTATATAAAGAAAAGCGGAAAAATCTGGTTACTCACGCCTGTATTCCCGAAATTCTTTATCGGCTTACAAATTGAAGCCCTGACCCCTGTGCTAGGTAGGAACACCTGTGTTACAGGAGCCAGTGTCTACTCCCAATAATCAGGTTCGTTAGGAGGTTAGGTAGGAGCATGGACAAACAAAAAAAGTCGGAAAGATTCTCGCTAACAAAAAACTGTGTCACTCAAGTCAGCCAGCTCGTAGTACGTACAGGCACGCACGCACACATGCACACATGATACTTCCATTACGCGCGCAAACGACAATACACATAAATATTCACACATAAACGGGACTGAGTTTTGTCTTGGAGTTCTGTTCGACATTTCTTGTTCATCCATGGGTAGTATTGTAGCATTTATATTGCGCCAATTATGTTTAATTCCTATGCTATATGGGGCGTGCCTATTGTTATCACCCGGCCAAAATTCCTGATGGAATAATCCACTACTCTCCTTCTCCCTTTAAATCCGTCCGAACGTTGTCTTTAAAAGATCACTTTTAGAGATAATACCGCCTATTTTACACATGTTTATACCCACATTTATTCGGGAAAAGCGAAAAAAAATAAAACAAAAGGTTGTTCCTTAATTCACTTTTCTATGAAACAGCAGATTTTTATTTGATAACCGACAAAAATAGAATAGAATACTTTCAAAGAGTATTCTATTCTATTCTATTGCATAATTTCCTGTTTTGGAAATCTAAAGACCCTACCAAATAACAAACATACCTTAACCCTTAACAAACCAACCTTTATTGACATTGAACTAACTGTTTCTGAACTAGTTTAGTAACATTTCTTCAATTTCTAACCCTTTTATTGCTAGAGTCACGAGAAGCACATTATCGTTGGTATAATTGTAAAACAACGGGTCTCGACACGACACATGTCAATTGAGTAATGTGTTGGCTTAGAGTCGACACGTGCCGCGCTGGGGGCAATGTCAAGGTAGCAGGTAATTTGTATAATAATTTCGAAAGTAAGAGATACGGTCAATCGCACGTCAGAAGAAACACTTTTAACCACGAAAAATCTAATTCGCTATAATTTTCGTACGGTGGGTAACTTTACTATGAGGAAAGGAGAAACTGATTGATCCTCTCAATTTTTTTATGTGACTAGATAGTTCAGGCGGGGTTAAGCAGCAATGTTTTTGGTAATTAAATGATTAATGATTTTTATTTCTGTAAGTGGGTTTGTACAAACACTTTTACACGTCAAACATTTTTTTTTTAACTAGATGAGGTCGGCGTATCCTATCTGACTACTCTGAGAAGAAAAGCCGAAACAAACTCAGAGGTCACAGTCTCTTTTAAAGTCCAGACATAATCTTGGTCAGATCATGAAAATCAAAATAGCTAAAGCTCTATAAATTAGTAATAAAATAAAATCAGCTGATGATAAAATAAAAACTACCTGGCAAATAATAAATAATGAAACAGGTAGGAAAAAACAGCGTAATATTGAATTTAATTTAGAGACTGCACGTGGCTCCATCAACTCAAATGTAGATATAGCTCAGGAATTTGAAAACTTTTTTGTTAATGTTCCACTTAAAACTACTGAAGATTTTAATTCCTCACCCGCGCTTTCTGCTGCCTTACTTAAAAAATGTAAAACCATGCCCTTTGGCGTTTAGGTTTCAGGATACAAACCCCCAAGCTGTTATAAAAGCTTTTAAATATCTTAAAATTAAATCAACAGAGAAACCCTTGCGCCCTATTTAGCTTTCATATTTAACACCAGTGTAGACCAAGGAGTCTTTCCGGATCTTATGAAACATAGTAAAGTGATCCCATTGTTCAAATCCGGTGATAGTAAAGAGCTCAATAATTATAGGCCCGTGTCAATTCTGCCAGTTCTCAGTAAGGTGTTTGAAAAGTTGATGCTCAATCAAATGTTACGTCACTTTAATAAAAACTCCATCTTGCATGAACATCAGTACGGTTTCACTAAAGGACGTTGTACCACTGACGCCGGTGTCACCTTATTAAAGAACATTTTTAGCGCCTGGGAGGAATCCCAAGATGCCATTGGAATCTTTTGCGATCTCTCTAAGGCGTTCGATTGCGTAAACCATGAGACACTTCTGCTGAAACTGGAGCACTATGGGATTAGGAATGAAGCTCTTGATTTGCTAAGATCATACTTGAAAGACAGAAAGGTTAAAGTACAAATAAACGGCACAAACTCATTAGGGTCTGAAATGTCAATGGGCGTTCCTCAAGGTTCGATATTGGGTCCATTCCTCTTTTAAGTCTACATTAATGATTTACCCCAGTTACTTCAAAATCAACCGAAGATGGTGTTATTTGCAGATGACACTTCATTGATCTTTAAAATAGACCGAAGGTCACAAAATCTTGACGACGTGAACAACTCTATTCTTCACGTCCAAGATTGGTTTACGGTAAATAATTTGGTACTAAATGAGAAAAAAACCAAATGCATTCGATTTAAATTACCTAATGTTAGAAGTAGCGAATGTGACATCAGATTGAACGGAGAAAAACTGGAATTTAGTAATCTGACGGTTTTCCTAGGAATCACGCTAGACGAGAAGTTACAATGGGGACCCCATATAACATCACTCGCGGGGCGACTAAGCTCGGCAGCGTATGCTGTTTGAAAGATAAGACAGTTAACAGACGTTGAAACCGCGCGTTTGGTTTATTTTAGCTACTTCCACAGCATTATGTCATACGGCATTTTACTGTGGGGTCGGGCTGCTGACATTGAACCCATTTTTATTTTGCAAAAGAGAGCTGTCAGAGCCATTTACAATCTACGTCGCCGAACTATTTAAGAAGATTAATATAATGACTGTACCTTGCCAGTTCATTTATGGAAATATTATGTATGTTAGAAAAAATCTGCATCTATTTAATAAAATAAGTGATAGACATAATATTAACACTAGAAATATAAATAAAATAGATCAACCATTTTTCGGACTATCTAAAGTACATAGATCTTTTATGGGGTACTGTGTTAAATGTTACAACAAAATACCTGGTGAAATATTGCAATTAAATGAAAGAAAGTTTAAAACTCATGTTAAAAAAACACTTTGTAATCAAGCATATTACAAATTAGAAGATTATATCCTAGATAAGAATGCTTGGAAACATGCTGGTCCTGCTCCATAGGACAATCTAGAGGCTAGACAAAATCATACTATTTGCTTTTTGTATTGTATATTTGGTTATTTTTACTTTACTCACACACTGACGTATTTCTAGTTAATATTTTAGGAAAATCATATATTTTTACAATTGTTTGTAAATATGTGAGCACAATGTACCTAACCTTAATTTATATGCCTTTGCTTTATTTTTAATTTCTTTGTACCAATTGTGGTATAGTATTTTTATTCTTGGTGCATCGTCTTCACATATAGAAATATAATTAATGTGTACAAAATATTGTAAAACATTTTAAAAGAGTAACGGTAGAGTTTCTTGCCACCTCTTCTCCATACGAAACTACTTTTTGGAAGTGGCCCGTAGAATCAGTTCTATTTAAATGTAAATTTTGACGTTCAAAAGTGCCTTTTTATGGGCCTATTTGAAATAAATGCTTTGACTTTGACTTTGACTTTTTTGACATGTTAAGACCATGTGGATTGATGTCTGAAATGGTGTTCTGAGGAAAGAACCACACAGATTGAATGGGCCTGTCCAGTCAGTGCACGCATTTGTCAGTAATCGTACAGCTCAACTCAAAACATAAGGAGCTCAACGATTCGACGAATAATACCAAAGAAAGGACATTGGGTAGGCCGCATAATTACTCAAACCGCCAGACCAAGATTACGATTAAAACTAACTGAGATAATAATATAAAAAAACAAAAGTAAAATAAAAATGACCCACATAGTCTTAACATTCACAATTAAATAATACCTAGGTAAGTATTCATGTCATTGTTTATTTTACAGATCCTATGAGGACCGACCATGTAGGTAGGTGTCTGAAATGGTCTTTTGAGGAAAGAACCATACAGATTTGAGTGGGCCTGTCCAGTCAGTGTACGCATTTGTCATTAATCGTGCAGCTCAACTCAAAACATAAGGAGTTCAACGATTCGACGAACAATACCAAAGAAAGGACATTTGGGTAGGCCGCTTTAAGTACTCAAACTGCCAGATATAAAAAATTAAAGGAAAAACTGAGATTGACAAAATATATAAAAATATTACCCACTAAGTCCTCACACGAAATTAAAATAATAAAATAATATTATACAAATTAAATATTCATGTCATTGTGTATTTAATAATCATGAAATGTCAAAGTGTATATAAAATAAAACAAAAGTTAGGTACAAAACAAAAAAAAAACAGTATGCAATAATTGGAGCAGGTCAGTCCCAAGCCTTTTTGTCCTCAATATAGTCTTTGACTGTATAACCAACTTTATTATTCCAAATATACTTACGAGTAATTCTTATTTATTCTAAAATCAACGCACGAGTTTATAAAAACCATTATTTCGCGGACATTGGTGTGGGTTACACGTTTAACTAGTTTCTAACTTACTCTGTCAGACTTTAATTATAATGTGTAATTGTTTTATGTCCCAATAAACTAAAATTAAATAAAATGAAAGACTGCAGGCAGATGCTGATTGCGTCAAGCTGAAGACAGGGCGCTATGGCGCTCATTAGGGGAGGCCTATGTCCAGTAGTAGACTAATATAGGCTGATAATGATGATGACTGTCATTTTGTCTTATCTTCTGTAGACAAACTCGTTTCTATAGTGGTCATGCTACTCGTGCAGGGGAGAGTGGAAGAAGAAAAAGAGTTGCGTCGACCCCAAGTAACATGGGAAAATAATAGGATGATGATGATTTTAACGGCTTATTATTCGATTCGCACGAATTTACTCGACCAAAACGGGCGAATCGACAGTTTTAAATAATACAAGTTTTTTGTAGGCTATCATGAAGTTAATTTATTTGTCGGCGAATCGGCCACTTCTGAAAAAATTGTTACGCAATCGGTACGTTTTTAATTATAAGCAATAAAGTTAAGAAAAAATTACACAATTATAATTGCTAAATGCAGATTATTGTGTACTTTTTACTATGGGGCCGTGCACGAAATCTACAGATTTTGATCATTTTAGCGCGTTATTTGTGAGAAAGGGAAAAATAATTTAAACTAAATTATTTGTGATTAGAAGAGTCGAGTTCTTTGTTTCAAATAAATGAAGCATTCATAAAAAATCACAATAACGAATCGCAAGAAGTTTTCCAAAAAAACGACGTGCGGCTGACGTTTGATATTTAAAGATGTCGATTCGCCCATTTCGGGCTAGCAAATTCGTGTGAATCGACTGGTAAACAATTTTTGCAAAAGTCGATACCAAACTGCGTCATAATTATATCATCAGAATTAGATGAAATGTTTTTATACCATGTAATCAGACACTAATTCACCACTTTATTTGATACTATAATTATGTAATTTATAACGACTTGCGACATAACAGATGTGAATTGAGTTATTCATGTATGAAACAAACACGTGACTAGCTTGGGGCTAGGTGTAAGGCACGTGTATAGTGTGAGCAATATGGTTATTATTCTAGCTTTAAAGTAGCTTACAAATTTTGTAGTCATAAAAAAAGTTTAAAAGTTTGCTGGTCACCATGACTTGTGATTTTTTTCCAACCCAATGAATAGATACTTTTAATGTACCTAAGTTAAGTTAGAATTCAACTTAAGTTCCACGTATGAAAAATACCATTATAATGCAAAACATAGCATAAACTTAGCCGAGCATAAGCATAATCAGACAATAACGTTCCCACTGCTGGGACACAGACTTTGTGAGAGGGAAACTCAGCCCGTTGACATTTAAATAACAGACTGCCTTTACAGGTGTTTCCGAGAAGTGAAACAACACTAGTTTTTTTTTAGGAGGAGAGAGAAAAGAGTGTTTGGGAATGCGACTTCTCAAAGTATCTTAAGAGGATGGTATTCTACTCTCACTCTGTAAAGCATTGCCAGCGGGGCGAGCATTTGTTTGTTTGTTGACCGAATGTGATAAATTGTTCATAACCATGTGTCAAAGTGTCACCTTTGTGACCAAATTAGCAAACAAGACATAGAGAGTCCCAATTAAACGTCAAGAAGTTATGTCACATGTCGAGAGAATTATCTCACGCTACCGTGCTTGCATTTAAGCCATAACGCTTTATTCGACCAAAATGTGATAAATTGCGTGACTCATGACATGTCACAGTAGGGCGGGCATGCTCGCCCTGCAGCAACAAGAAAGGCATATCACACCATACTATTATGTCACATGGTTGACCCGTATTAGCATTTAAGACAAATTGTCAGACATGACATAATTTATCTCATCTTGTCACAAACATCTTGGGTACGCACATGCTCGCCCTTCAGGTAATGATTTGACGACATAAATACAAATTGAATGTTCTCGTATGCTACTATATTTATCACCTCGCTGTTTCTCCACAACAAGCTTTAAGTAAATTTTAATATTTCGATACAAAAAATGTGTAGTCAAAATAGTAACAGACATAACATGAAACCTTTCACCGTTTGTAATAATTACTGTAGTGTTAATATTGTACCTTTCATCCTTTGTCTTCACGTCAGTGTTTAATATTTGACGGATTTAAATATAATTATGATGTTGTTGTTTTTTAAAGGATAGTTTTTTCCCTTGGGGTATACAGAGCTTCGTGTTTTCATACCTACTGAGCTGTATTTATACAAGGTGTTTTTTTGATATTCCATAACTCTAGGGTGTGACTGAGACCATTTCAAAGAATCAACTGGCATATGAATTCTGTTTCAATCATACGTTTTTTTTTTCATACAAAATAAATTCGACAAAGTCACGATTATTAATGTAAAACAAACAGCCTTACGTGAAATATGACAACGTCGCATTTTATTAGCTTCAAATATGAATGATTGACTTGAATAAAAATGAAGTAGTATTTATCAATGAAACTTAGATACCTACACACATATTATGGTTGATGATATCTACGAAAGTATTCATTTTTGGAGCACCTATTCTGGGAGTTTTAGCATTATTTTTACGTACCCGTATAGCCCTAGAGTTATGGGATATCAAAAAAACAGGTAGTATATACCTTTGTACAATTTGGCGTCCATTGGGGCTTTTGTAATCGCAAGATCACTTTAGGTCAAGAGAAAAATCTATCAAGTGTCGATTGCTATGATATTCGAAATATTCAGACGAAGGAAATTATTTTTAAAACGATTTTAATTTGGTGTTTTAATTTCTAATTAAAAACTTAAATATCTATTAAAAATCGTTCTAAAGTACTCCTTACTTTTAAACGAAGATATTGATATTTATATGCGATCCTGATCAAGTGGTCATTCATAATATCGTACGGTCATTCATAATAGAGCACATGCGCAACGGTTTCGTCCGACTCCATGCAAGTGTGCAGAGCAGGGGACTGTCCGTAATGCCTATTGTGTGAAGGTGTTTGTTTAGCGAGCAGTGTCCTGTGATGGTCCCCGTCATCAGGCGCAGGCCATTCCTGTCCAGCCATAATAAACGTCTAGTTAGCCTGCCATCTAAGCTCTCCGAGGGGTATCGTATAACCCATTTATTAGGTTTTTTTTTGGGCAGGTGTGGGAATTCCTAAACTGGATAGTGCTGGACTCTTACCGGCTAAACTACACTCCTGCCTTTGCTCAGTGTCCCTCTGACATGATCAGAGGCCTTTTAAATTTTAATTTTATTAATTTGACGTTTCTATTTTGATTTTACTGAATTTTGATAAAGTTTTTACTAGTTTTCTTAATTAAATCTTTGTTTCATTTATTACCTTGACTTGGTTTCGGTTACTTTTTTTTTTAATTATTTAGTTTTTTTTTATGTTAAAAGCATAGCTTAACGTTTTACTTATTTTGTTTTTTTTTTTTTTTGTGGCTATTGTTATGCAGTACTCTAATAAAATATTTCTTAGTTTTCTGACCATTTATTGGGTTGTAGAGGTCTCTTCAATGAGGTATTCAGCTGTATCCAGTTAGACTGGAAGCTGACTTCAACTAAGTTAAGATTGATAGATTCTCAGATTGTACGTTACTTAACTCAACAACCACCATCATCAAGATCGTGAATGACAAAGCTGTAGTGCTATTCTGAAAACATAGGTGGAGTGAGCTGTCAGTGCCACTGATGCAAGTGGTTGACTAATGCTCTGTTCCTATAAACAAAAACGAATCGTTTTGCTTACCCACGGCAGCATTTTTTTTTTGGCGAATTAAGCATTACAAGATATATTATCCGTATGCATATTTTACCTGTGATAGCTTCTTCCATATGGAAGGGTCTACTACGCAAAGCTATGAGTTCTTCGCTTCACTAGTGGTAATAATAACGGTCCGTAAATTATAGGAATCGGCCAAAACACGGTATGACACTGACAGAGTGACAGCCCACACCACACAAGTCTTCACGGTGAGATATTTACAGGATCGACATGCTGATTCTTGTGCGTAGCTGTCCCTTAAGTCATAGAGTAGGGCCAACGGGGAAAAAATGGTTTGAATAGAATCCTAAATTGTATACCATTGGTCCAAATTAGCATCACAAACTCCAAATTAATTCCATTTCATCCCGCATCTAATGGACTGATAAAACACAAATAAAAACTGTTCACTAATGTTGTTACTAATTAACAATCAGTAAGTTTCGGAGTTAAGTTTTAAATGATAACAGAGCGTTCTGAATTACACCGATGCGACTAACGTTACGCGCGCACGCGATGCATTCCGTGTCGCTAACTGTAATGGGTTTAGGGGTGGTACTGTGTAAATTGTAGAGGGTTACTTTTGGTTCTAGATCACATAGGTATTATTTTTAAGGTGCTATCCCAGGAAAACCTTGCGATAGTGCGTTATTCAAAGGAATAGCCTTTAATTAAAATAAAACTCATTAATGAAGAGTAATAAACTACATCTAAAAGCACAATATTAATGTTCCATATCCTATCATCACATTGCACGTATTTGTTTTTTTTGTATGTGTTATAAAAAAATATGTTTAAAATCCCCTTGTAAAAAAGTGACTCAAAGTATTAATTGCATGCATCTGTTTCTAAAGGGGACGTTCTGATAATTTGAAAAATCGACATAATGCACGCCTTATTTTATTTAAAAAGGTACTTTAGTTATTAAAAAATATGCTATATGGCGTGCGCGGGGAGCGGGACAGAGCGACACTGAGCGAAGCGCGGCGCGGCGGGACAGAGCAGGACCGAACGCTCAAGGTCTTTTAGTCAGCGAAGCGCCATAAGGTACTAGCATTGCCACGTTAATGGTTAATTGCCAAATTAAAGGCAGTAGGTCTGTTAAAACATTAGGTTCTACTTGTAGGAGAAAGACAGATTTCCACCAAAGGTAGAAATCTGTCTTAAATAAGTAATTAATAAGTAGGTAATTCATTTGTTTCAATGTTAGAATAAGGACGAACTTCACCAAACTTCTATACCTATTTTTAATTTTTTTTAGAATTAATATTTAATTTTTGACAGTTCTTTCAAATTAGAACTGTCAGACGTCAATTTTTTTCGAGACTTGGGTGAAATCAGCCCTTAGTAACGCTTTTGTGACTGGCATAATATTATTTTTGAGTTTATCGTGTTTAGACAGACTGATGCGGTCGGGAGAAGAATTAATTTTATATAATTATATGTATACTGATCAGTAACATTCATCAGTTTATTTTAAAAAAAAAACAGCAATATGAATTTTTAGTACAACTACAACAAAAACTAAACCTAACTTAAAAACATACAACACTAAAAATTACCACAGTTTTTCACAAAAACAACTAATATTAAAAAGCTGCCATCCCTAACCGCTTGTTGTGCATAATGGCATTTACCCGACCCGTACACTTTTGGTCTCTCCCACGAAAACAAGCAGAGCATAGAAGCGAAGCTTTAGCGAACTAGGTTTTTCAAGCGGTTGTACTTTGAATGGATAAGTTTGGATGTGGTATTTGTGTTATATTGATTGAAACTCAATGCTATGTCAAATATATTTACATAATACAAAGTCTTCTGTAATCATTCAAATTTACTGATATAATATTATTTTCAATGACCAACACAACAACGTAACATAACTGGCGAAATGTGGGTGTACAAACAAAACTGGTTATTATCACTAAACCCTAATCGCTGTTTGTTTATGTTGTTTATTTTATAGAACTAGATATATTTTGTCTAACTAAACAATTATTTAAGAAAATGGCTCTGATTGTTATTTTTAGCGATTCATTTAATTTAAATTAAGCAAAGTAACTCAGCAATATTGTAACAGCGACTTTTGTTTTTTTGCTCTTTTTAAAAAAAAAGAAGTGCTGAAGACATGTGGTCAGCACTTATTTTAACCTTTTGTTAAAACGTCGACTATGGATGGTGTGGGTTACGTGTTTGTTAAAACTTAGTTTAAGTTTTTCTCTGTATTTTGTAGCATGTTAGTATTTTTTGTCCCTAATAAAAAAACAAGATGCATTCACAAGAAATTGGTACTAGGTATAAAATAGAAAATTTATTTACATACATAACATCACGCCTTGTTTCCCCGAAGGGTTGGGCAGAGGTGTACCTATAGTACACCCACATTTCGCCAGTTATGTTTAAGTCCCATGTAATAGGGGGCGAGCCTATTGCCATCTACCGGGCACAAATCCAGACTTCGGGCTGCTACTGAGAAATTCCAGATAGAAAAACCCAATAACACGTTGCCCGACCTGGGAATCGAACCCAGGACCTCATGCTCAGCAGTAGATACCCGATACCCGTACTACGCCAGGGCTTGTATTTCGAGAGTCAGTACTCAAAACATCTCTACCGAACCCTACGACGAATCCCTTCGTGATGTTACGTTATGTGTGTTATGTAATTATTATAATTTTATGGTGCGCGCTACACGCGGTTTCTTTGTGACGCGCTGTCGCGTCGCGCCAGTGTCCACAAGCCAAGTAAAATTAAGTACCTGGCGTGGACACTCAATGTACTTACTGCTCCTATCTAAGTCCATATTCCACGGTATGGTGTTCAAAAGTCTATTGTTGTACCCACTGCAATATGATTATAATTAAATATTTAACTAGGAAGAAGTTTTCTATAATAACAATGCTTGGATGTTTCTGTTTGCGAAACTAACAAGCTATTTATTAAAGCAAATAAATCCTCATTAAAATTGGATGTACTCTTCATTATTAGCAAAAATATATTTGCTTTTTTAATTTAAAATAAATAGTGTATTTTGCAAACGCACACTGGAAACACATTTTGCCTACTCCCCATATTGAGAGGGACGTTGTATAACGTCACTCAATTTGGGGCAACGATTTATTTGTGGTTTGTATATATTTTTGTCCCATACATGTCTGTCAGCCGTCGTCTAAGTGTCTTCCTTCCCTGTCATAGCATTCTGTCACACTATTCATCCAACAGTTTATTTTTGATCCGCGTCTTTTTTTTGCCATCGACATTCATATTTTTTTGAAAATCTTTTAAGATGCAATACCAATAATTTAAAAATCGTATGTAGTTACATCAATCATTGCTGCGCCATTTATCATGGAATGGAGCAGTAGTGATTGGTTGAAATTGCTTTTATAATAATGTTTTGTTGTGGGTAGTTATAAGTATTACTAATACTAGTCTATAAGAAAAATTGTCGAGACAAAATGGGCACCATGCGGCAATGGTCTGAAATAAAATGTTTTATTAATATTGTTATTTGCAATTATTAATAAAAGTATTGTGAACTTATCATTTTTTTTATCAATTCAAATTAACAATTAAAAAAATTGGAAATCAAAAGGGGAGTCTCCAAAACCGTTTATGACAGATATACTCGTAGTTGACCAGCTCAAACTACCTAAAATGAAACCAGATAAATGTTTATAGGAATGCTTAAAAATACCTAAAGCAAATGGGAAAAAGCAAACTTCAAAACAAAGATTTAAAACACAAAACTATGATTAAATTAAACAGGCTTTTGCGTACCTTTATTTTTAAAAATATTTACTTCCTCAATTTTCATTATTGTAACTACCACTGTTTGTCTCTCCAAAAGTTGACTGATAGAGAACGCCTATGGCGTTAAGTCCACCCCGTACTCTGTGAAGGTTAGAACAGAATCATCGTGAAATGAAAAATGTAGTATTGCCTTCTCCATCATAAGAAGCTACTGCATCACAACTCCTTGGTATTGTCACAAGAAACAATGTCGAGTCTGAACTGAAGACACAACATGATCTGCATTATCGTTGACCTTGCATTGTTCTCAGTAATATTTATGGCTATTATCAACTGGTTCCATATATTTTGAACCCGTGTTCAGTCTGAGAAGATTAATTTTGTATACGTGATTATAAAAGTTGGAGTGCGTTGAAGCTGATACTAATTAATACGAATAATTTAATGATTAGATGATACATGAGTGATGATTTGTTGATACATGAGGTCGCAGACGTAGACGTCAAGCTGGAATCGGGTGATAGTTCACGTCATAATAGTTAACAGAAAAATTTAAAAATAATCTTTGGTATGTATTTTAAAAGCAACGAGCAATTATTAAAAAAAAAAAAATGTACTGTCTGTGACGGTCTTTTAACTACTGTTGTTAAAATTTTTAACTTATTTAAATATATGTAGTTTTAGAAAATTATAAAAAGCTGTTTTTATTTTATTTTTTAATGATTCTGTTAACTTTCACTACTGACTTGATCTATCACCCGTTTCCGGTTTGACGACGACTTCTGGTACACCCTGCATACGACAGGTCTCGTTTAATTTTTTTAACAAGCTCTGTAGCTTGTCTTCTCTTGTCATAACACTGCCACGGTCAGGCCAAAATATCTTAAGCAGCTTCATCTGCTAACAAAATTGTTAGCAGCAAAAATTAACAGTAGCAATGGCTTTCATTTTGACAGTTCAACAAAATTCATTGCGTTATTTAATTTGTTGAGCAGACTAATTTTTCAAACATGTGAAGCAATGGATTAGCAATATACGTTAAAATGATTCAGTTTGTGATTGAAAGTGTGTTGCACAATTAGGATGCTGCTTTGTGTCATAATTGTTTTATTGAATCAAGCACGGAAGCTTGCTTTCTCTTGTTAAACTATTGCCCCGGTCAGGCCAAAGTACCTAATGCAGATTCACCTGCGGAGTTGAAAACTGTTCAATAACTATCATTGTATTGTTTAATTAGTTAAGCAGACAAATTTTTCAAACATGTGAAGCAATGGATTAGCAATATACGTCAAAATTGTGATTGAATGTGTGTTGCGCAATTAGGGTGCTGATCAGTTTGGCCTCACTTTGCAATGTCATTAGGCTTAGTGGCAGTAGCAACACCGTAGATTAAACTTATAATGCCTTGTAACCGAAATATATAAAACTATATTTTGCCCGCGGCTTTGCCCGCGTTGACCTCGGGAATAATCCCACAGGAACGTACTCCCGGGATAAAATCAAGGTTATGAACTCTGTTTGCCAAATAAGAATGTCCATTTTTAATATGAATGATCATCTTTTTATAGAAATTTAATAACTCTTAAAATACATCTCATTGAATTGTATTTTAATTACGCTTATCACAATTTTAAACCAAACGCAGGCTTTGTGTTCAAAAATTTCTTTATGCTTATTCTACGTCAAGGGTCAACATATTAGCATGTTTTGAACGCATCTCAACTACCCTTTTTTACGACGTTCCATTTTACATACTGCTTCTTGACTTTATTTAACTCTGTGTTTCTCTGTTTCTGAGTTTCATAGATTATTTGACGTTCTAAATTAATTAAATTAAATTCGTAATCAGTAAGTATTTCTTTTTTAGTCTTTGTATGATACGGGTTATTTAAAAACAAATTAATAATAAAATTAATTAATCATGCAAAAATCCGTTTCAATCGTACTAACTCAATCACATAGATTGAGTTAGTACGATTGAAACGGATTTTTTAACGTTGACAGTTAACTTATAGTGACAATCATCGAGAGTCTAAGCAATGACTTAAGGGCAGTTGGTTTTAAGGAATTCACAAAGTAAAAAATACGTTTTACACCATAGGTATGTATTATTAAGTAAGTATTCCTATTTAAGACTAAAGTTCGAGCGTTATATAATTAATTCTAGCACATTTTCTTTTGACTTCGTGCCGTTTAAATCATAAAAATGACTATTTGACATTTTTTCTAAACTTACAAGTAGTATTTCTACTATACCTTATAACTATATATACATAAACTTTAATTATCAGGTTTTTAAATGTTTCAGAAGTGGGCATTGTTCTTTCAATCAAATCTTATTAGCCGTTTTGACTTCATTGAGTAACAAACATCCAAACATACAACCTTACACTTAACCTTACTTAACTTTCACATTTATAACATTAATACTAACTTCTGCTCACGGCATCGCCCGCGTGGTTTTTTTTTATCAGGAAATTATCGGAAAAAAAGCCTTATATCCTGCCCCATATTGCCATATATATCTCTCTTCGCTAAATTTTATCGAAATCCGTCCTGTGGCTTAGGCGTAAAAAGGTTACACAACCAGAGTTACTTCCGAATTTATAATAATATAGTATGGATAATAGCAGCCGTCATTCTTGGCAGTAAAAGTTAATTGACCATTGTTAAAACATTTTATGTTATTGAACACAAAGAAATGGGCATCGTTTAATGTAGTACAAAAATGGTTAACCCACTAAAATGAAGAATGGATAATTGCGGCCTTCGCAAACACATATTAATCTTTTATTTTCATTGTTAAAGTTTTATTATTGTTGGGAAAGAGAAAAGGAATAGTTAACGTTATGAAGCGGCAATAGTTTAACAGTTATGGTGTAGGACTGTCAAACGAGTTGTCGTAAGTTCGAAGTTTTCATTTTGCACTTTTGTCATGAAGCTTTTTTAGCTGAAATGCAGTACATCAAAGTTAGATTGTGTCAATTTTGTTTACGTGTAAACGTGACAATGTTAATGCATGGTATTCTGTTGCTCACCGTACCTAGTGTGTCCAACTCCATCCTGAAGACGATAGCGGGGAGGTACGATCCTCCTTACCTCGTGGAGTGCCTGTAGATGACGTCTTCAGGGAGATTAGGAGATACTATTAATTCAAAGATTAGAGATGCTATTAATTCTTAGTTTAACGCGGTGACTTGGTATTTGACGTAATTCTTCCAGGACCTGACAGTGTGGCCCATTTGCAACAATTAAGCACCCCAAAGCTAGGGGCAAATTTTAATGGAATCTTTCATGTATTTTTTATAACATCCCAGAACTCGTTGCTAGATATCACTTCTAAACTCGTTGCTAGATATCTCTAAACTCTCCAGTGGAATGGCCTTTATTGGGCACCTAATAATTTACACATACCTTTTGATGTGACCAAATTTTCTAAAACAACAAACAGTTAAAAGTTATGGACCACAGAGGCAGTCTTATTCACGATTCGCTTATAGACAGCAACTTTTTCTCTTTGAATAATGGGACACATACGCGAGTTCGTTTGGTTGACAACAACTTTCAACAGACTTCACCAGACATGTTATCACTGATTTCTACAGAAATACATTACATTAATTGGACCGCTAAATGAAAGTGTTGTCAGTGACCATTTAATGATTAAAACCTCAACGTTGTGTACTTAATACCTTCAGCTATTAAAAGGAATTTTAAAAGCAGACTGGACTACATATAAAAAATAACGGAAACAAAACATTTGCCATTTCTGTTTGCCGAATGTCCTTCAAAAAGCTTATAATTTATTTTTGGATAATTTGAATGACGCTGCTAACAAATTCATCCCTATGTTTAAATAAAACCAAAACCCTACTTTAGATTTTACTCCATAGCCGTACTGGACTTCAGAACTGTCACACGTGACTCATCGAAGGCTAGCATTATCCAAATTTAGGCGTAATCCCACTCCCCAAAATCTTGATACTCTCAACTATAGGATAACTATATCTCAGAAGTTACTCCGGCAGGATAGGGGAGTGAACTGGCAAAATATTGGTTATACAGTTGACCACGCTACATCGTCTAGTGAAATGTGGCACAAAATGAGATGGCTGAAAGGGTACCGTGGACGCCCAAAGTGTCACAAATCTTTCAAATTCTTTAACACCAGATTATGTTTCCCCATCGACCCCTTTTTTTTTGTGGGAAATCATCAAATGACTTTTCCCGCTCTGGGTGGAGCGGGAGGGCGTGTCAGACTTTTACTGACTAAAACCCACCCGTGTTCCTTCAGTTGCCTGTGTCAGGGCCACGGTTATCTCTTTGAATTACCCGCGACCCTGAGGCGTCGGTCCTATCGGACCCCGTCATTTTGTGCTGACATCTCTTTGAGGCGCGCGTGGAACACGACGCGCCGTCGACTCGGGCCTGGTCCTTACCGGACGGCGAGCTACCCGTTGCTCGCCGTCCGCAAGCCCGCAATACGGTGGCCGGGAATCTGTAGGCGACTCCCAACGCCCAGGGCGTCTCCTGCAGCGACTAGTGGGGGCGTGAGGGCGCAAAGCTCTCTCCCTCACGCGCTCCGCCTCCTCCTTCGCTAGCATTACTGCTTCGCAGAAGGAGGTGACGGCTTTCCATTCTCTCTCGCTCCGTACCATGGCCTGGACCAGGGCCGGACACGAAAGATCGCCGCCACCGATTGCCTCCGCGAAGACACTGTGGTGCTCCGCCCAAGCTGGGCAGACCTCGACCGTATGCCCAGCCGTGTCCTCCGGGCGATTCACCCCATCGACCCCTACGGTTCAATAACCTTAATTAGAGTGCGAGATCTTATTCAGGAGCTAGAAAAATGTATCAAATCTATTCAAGCATCTTATTCTATGATTAAGAATTTGCCTGATGTGGGTAAATCGGTTTTACCAACGTTATATTATCATTTTTTTACCTTAGGTTTGTTCCTTCTCAGTGTCGCGACATTTGTATCGTACCTATTCCAAAACCAGGTCGAGATCCTCGTAACGTTTCTTCTCTCCGGCTTATATCCTTGTTGTCGGGCATATGCAAATTTTTCCATTACATTTTATTTCGAAAATTGGAATGGTTTCTGGAAAAAAAAAACACATTTTCTGCGAACGCAGTAGGCTTCCGAAGAGGTAGGTCGTGTTTAGATGGCTTAAGTTGTATAATATCCGTAAATCAAACTGCTTTTGCCGAGGGTTCCTACCATGGGTGTTTCTTTTTTGTTATTTATTATGGATAATAATAAATGTTTTAGACAGCTTTCAAGTAGGATCACTCCTTTGTCTTTATGTATTTAATTTTCTTCATAAAAGAGTACTCAAAATAAGATCTGGTAATGATTTTATTAGCAGATATCCGGGTAGTGAATTGGCTCAAGATGATCCGTTATCTCCACTATTATTTAATAAAATAACTTCGGATATATAAATAGAATAAACGTTTGCAGGACAATATTTGCATATCCTATTATGCGGACGATTTCGTTATATTTGTGCAGTGTTCGTCTGTTAGTGAGGGCAAATGCAAGATCCAGTCTGCTCTTGATCTAATCAACCACTTTTTATCGCAAGTAGGTTTAGAAATTTCTCCCGCTAATAGTAAAATTTGTTTGTTTAGTACAGGTTTTTATAGACCACTTATAAATGTCCGTATAAACGGTACTTTGTTAGAGTTAGTAGACTATGTTAAATATTTAGGATTATGGGTCGATAGGGTTCTCTGATCGAAGAAACATATAAATGAGGTTCGTGAGCGAGTACTTAAACTGATTAACAAATTTTTAAGGTTTTAGTAGGACCCAGGACCACTTATGACAGTTATATATTTCACTAACTCGTAGTCGTATTGACTTCGGTAGCTTTATACTGGACAATAGCGACACACATTTAACCATACTGGATAGACTACAAAACATTTGCCTGCGGTTAATAGGTGGGTTTTTCAAAAGCACACCTAATCACGTGATGTAATCCGAATTGATATTGCCTCTTCTTTTATTCGCCGCCAATATTTAGCTGGTAAGTTTTACTTTAAACCGAAGTGTTACGATTTTCCTCTAATAGGAGGCATATTGGATGAGCTTCATAGTCTTTGTGGGAATAATCCTTAGTTATGTCCCACGATGTCCCACCCCTAAAGCAAGAACATATATGTACTGCTTCTCTCCATGGACGCTTGGGTCAGCAATGTGGACTTATCACGTGTTGTAAAGCATAGTTTTGATTCCGTAGACAAACCTAAACATTGTTATTTTATTGGGTTCTTATGGTACATTTTGACATTTATAATGCTGTGAATATCGGGAAAAAGTTGGTAAATAAAATATATCGTAAACGAAAACAAGCTGATGCATAGACAATACAAGTCTTTGCTTGAGACTCGATTTGAGTCTCGCTTCAGCTGAGTATAGATTGATTACCGATAGAACGATGTTCAAGTAGTGATTCTATACTGATCGACTGATTGATGATCAAACTTGACTTGAGGAACGTTCTGTAATACGGGCCTTGGTGTGTTGTTCAAATACCCCGCTGTTGAAACTCATTATAGACGTACGCAACGCTATGAAAGCGTTTTAAAAAAAAAAAACTGTAACACAGACCGAATGGCACAAAACGTAGCACCAACAACAATATCTCACAAGACACCTTTAGCTCCTGAACAAAATGTCACAAACTTCGAAAAACCGATATAGAAATATTAAAATCCTCTACAATCGAATATGAAAAATTCTGTACAAAGATACCAAGAATCCAATTCCTTGTTGGCTCCAATTCTTTATGTGTTGCAATTCTGCCTGCTGGTGCGCGCAAAGTTAAATTAAAAATGTCGATGCCAACCTGTGTATAGGGATGGTTTGTTTTCTCTTCGTTGTTTTGTTTTCCTGGTAAGGTTGTCGGAGTTATCTATATTTTTGAAATCATACCTTTTTGTAAAAACATTTTAAGTATGAAATCGAAAGAAGTGAATCTAGCACAGATTCACTTCTAGATTCGAATTCTAGACAATCGTACTATTATTGATCGAAGTAATCGAATGACGATTGTTGGTGTTGAAAATTTTATGGACGTAATAACCGAACAGTCAGGGGTAACACACCATAATGATTCAAGCATGTTTCTAAGTAAGCAAGCTACTGCTTACATGCGTTTTTATTTTCTGTCCGAATATATGTTGTTATATTTTACCAAATATTATGCATTCAAAACGTCAATGAATTAAATATAATTATCATTCCCTTCATGTAAAACCGACTCAAGATCTAGATATAAAATCACACGACGTTAATTTTTTTATAACTTTATGAATTATTATTGTTATGGTTTCTATTACAACTTCATGCACAAGATAAAATAACTATACAAAGGCCGACTTCAGGCATTATGGCGTGTTCTTAGACTTTACTACAAAATCGTCACTTCTTTCTAAGACAGCTTTACCAAAGGAACCCTTACAACATAACTCAGCAACTCTCCAACTACTTTAATAGAAGAAACATAGCAAGATCGAACATGGCTGTAAAGAGACGCATTGACCAGAGGCACGTAGCAAGTTGGTGGGGCCCCGCTCATTACGCGATATAATTAATTGGAGTTCAGTAGAAAAGTTCCCAGTTCGGGGTAGGTTTGGGAAATTTAGGGACGAGGATGTATATAGAAAAAAAGTGATAAGATTCTACATGCTTTTAAGATAAGTATTTTAAGATAAGATTCGATTGAAAATTACACCGTGTAACGGAGCATGTGCTTTATTTGTTATAAGCTTGCGTTGTCCCAGCACCAAGACATGACCTCCATAGAAACGAGTTTCGTCAGACAAAATTACAGATAGAATAGACAAAAAATCAGATTTATTTTCATCTGTCATTTTGTAGATTCTACAGTCGACCAAATTCCTTCTGTCCACTTGTGTGGAAACTTCCACAGCATGTGCTTATTTAGACTGATTTAAAGACTTGATATGGACCTTAAAATAACGTTTTAATGGATCTAAAATCCACTGAACCGCAATGAACATTTGCAAAATAATGAAAGTATTGCTACTATGATTGGTACTATCTAGTAAAATAATACTAGAATACAAAAAGAAATCAGCTAAAACTAGCTATCATATTTTGTTTAAATGTATTAACTTAGGATCATTATTATTGTCACAAAATTAGAGTTTTAGGGGTATTCGAGGTGCGGTCAGAGTCTGACGCGGCATCTGGCGCGGAGGGCTCATTTAAGAGCCCGGAACGCGTAGTGGTGGGCGCTGCTGGGAAGAACAAACGGTTCTTCCTGAGGCGGCCCAAACCGAGGGATGGCCAGGGGTCACACTCGGATGGCGGGATGGCCTCGGCTCGAAAAATCGGTCGAGGTTGTGGGGTCCGAGGAAGAGGCGGCCTCGTATGCCACCACTGCGGCCAAACCAGGGTCCTCGGGGTAGACCCAAAGTGGGGCCGTGGCGGGCCCGACCCTGGCGAATCCTGCAACGCCCCAGACCAGGAAAGGTGGGGTGGCTGCACAGACGGCAAGGGCCCCAGCCCTGAAGGAGAAACGGCCAACCCCGGCTTCTTAACCGCCTTCAAAATCTCCTCCGACCGACGCCGAATGGCAAATAGTCGGGGAGAAGGGGAAGGTGGGCAAGGCAGCAAGGCCACCCTTGCTGCCTTGCCCACCTAAGAAGAAGGCAGAGGCGGCAGCGGCGCAAGGAGCGAAGCGTCGCGGCTAGGCTCCGTGCCAGGAAGTCCGCAGCTGTAGTTATCACACTACAGCTGTTGCTCCAGAGCATGGCGCAGTGGTCGATTAACATCGCCGTGGTCGTTAAGCCGTACTTTGTCCCGCCCAGGGATGACTGGGTGGAGGACCTGAGCGGTTCAGTGGCCCTAATTTCATCGGCCGCCGCCGGTACCCTGTCCCTCGAGGCCGTCAAGAGGGGACGGGGTTGTGTGGCAGCACGGTTCGGGGATATACTCGTAGTAGTGGTGGGTGTATACTTCCTCCGAACCGAACTCTCGCCACAGTTCCACAACTCCCTGGCGGAGTTGACACTTGAAGTCGATGTGTTTTGGTGTGAATTTAGTTCACGACAACTTATTTTACTCCGCACGTCTTCTGTTGCGATAAAAAATCACATTCACATTTAGGATCAGATTTAGTTAGACAATCAAAATTTTAGGTGAAAAACATAAAATTTCGATTAGCAAAATTGCCATTTTTACTAAACTTATATCTCAGTGCCATCTTAGTGCTGTCAAACTAAATTACTCGTATAATAAAGTTGTGTCACTTTTGTCAATTTCAGAATAGGAAATCGTTGTTTGACAGGATTCAACCAAATTTTAGTGATTTTTTGTGTAGTTTAGAGGCATTTGTGTCAAGAGAATCGGCACCACTGTAAACTTTAAAACCACATCTAGAGTTCCAACATCTTTGTACAAAGCTGTATTAGACTGTGACTGGAATCGATAAGGAAACTCTGGCTGGAAGTTTTTGTCCAATTCGAGAAAGGTTAAATGATAAAATACTTCTGAAGCAAGAAATTTCGTTGTAATTAATGTTCTTCCGTGATTATTGGAGGTAAGATAAATTGTTATAACTTTATCGCTAAAGTTGTGATTGGTATTATTTACGTTAAAGACAAAAGATTTTAACACAGAGCTTGAGGGCTTTATTTTGAGCCATCGGTCGGGTAAAGTGTTATTGTGTGTTTAAATTACAAACCTCAGATAATGGCCAAAACTTTCGCCTCATATTACAGTTTGTGGACCGCCCGAAAAATCTGTGTGCACAGCATAAGGTTGCTGAAGAAGCTGAGGGTGTTGACGAGCGATGCGCTAGCGCTGCATGCTGGTATTCAGGATACCCTTTGAAGCCGTGGTTGCGGGCTGGCTGTGTGACTCGCCGCTCTAAAGTTTGCGGAACTGATGACGATGACGTCACGCTGAAGTAGTTGCACGAAGGCTGCGCTGGCGTTCATGTTCGGAGTCACCAGTATAGAGGTATGAGGAACAGGGTGTAAAGTTCACTCATTCTCTATAGAAATTGGAGGATCCTCCGACCAGACGGGTGTAATGCTGCAGAAGACTGATGTCGGCGTTGAATAATATATGCAATTTGCGCGGTAAACTCTGCTTGCGCGATGCAGGATTTTACTTGACGTCAGTGTGACGCGTAGTTCGCATGTAGCGGTATAGATGCCGCCACAAAACTGAAGCCATTGCACGACGCAATTTTCTTGCGTGTGACATACAATAAAATTGAAGTAACAAATAACTTCTTAACACTGTTTAGACGGTGTAACTTTTATTGGTGCTTCAACTGATAGGCAAATAGGAAAAAAAAATGTGTACAGCCGGAATCACATTACTGTGTTGTGTCGTATCGTGACGCCTTCTGACGCAGTGTTAACCAATCATAAAGGCTCCCACAAACTTGCGCGATGCGACAGCCCGATTCAATAGCACTGCCCGTCACGCAACACGCGGTGCCTTTGTGTCGCGCCGTCGCGTCGCACCAGTGTGTACGAGCCTTAACTCGTTGTGATTTGACATAGTCCTGCTGGGTAATGGTGTAACACAAACATCAGTAGTAATCGCTTTCATTTTGACAGTTCAACAACATTCATTGCGTTATTCACGTTGTTGATCAGACAATTATTTCGAACGTATGAAGCAATGGATTAGCTCCTTCAAAATAATTCAGATGTTGATTAATAGTGTGTTATCCAATTAGAGTGCTGAACAGATTAGTTTGATTGGTGTATCCCACGTCACCACAAAACGTGACGCTGTGATGTGTCCGTGGTTTAAATCAGGTTTATGACGTAACTGGGGAAATTCGCAATTGAATTCATTTTCTAAATATAGTCTCTAAATTTTATTAATCTTTTAAATATAATATTTACACAAGGACTAAATTAAATGACTAACTAACTAATTAGTGAATATAAAAACAAATGAATATAAAAAAGGAATACTTTGGCGTCGACGTACTCGTCGCATCGCTGTCATCCGGAAACGTGCCCAAAAGACTGGCAGCCTTGCCGCGTTAAAAGGCGATGCTAATTCTTTGGCCAAAGAATAATCCAGCCCTCTGGTCACGTGAAGTGTCGACTAGTCGGTGAGAAATTTGCGTAGAAAGGAGACGCGCACTCGGGCCCCATGACCAGAGCGTTTCGACCCCAAACGGCTCAAAACTGTAGTTACCCGTATGTTTACAGTATTTGCATCGCTTGAGGGTCTCAGCACTGAATTATTTATTATTTATTTATTTATTTACCAAGGCACCAAGTCCCAATATACAAATTACAAGAACATACAATTTCATCTAAATTTATAAAACGTTAAAACATTAACATTCAATCCAATCATTAAAATAAAAACATTCAATTGAATATACATTAAAATTAAAATTAATTAAATTGTTACCATCAATAAATTACACAATAAAAATATCATAAATTTAAAATTATAAAATCTTTACCGTCTGTTGTTCCTCCGATGAACTTCGAGCCAATACCTGTAGATCGGACTGCTCCAATCCTCACTAACGACCTTCAACAGCTGAATGCTCGATTTGCGTAAAATGCTGGAAAACGATGCTATGCGCGATCGAATAATGGCACGAAAGTCTGGCACCCTCGCTTTAGCGAACATACTCGACGCGCTACAGTACCTCGGAAATTTAATTAAGATGCGGTAGGCATCATTGTACTGTACACGCATAGTACTTGGCGTCGACCTTTTAAATTTTGTCCACAACTGGCATGTGTAAAAACAGAGGCAATAGGCACGGAACAACGTTTTTTTTAACACACGTACTATAAAGGGAAAATCTGCGCGCAAGCATATTGCACCTTATGGAGAGCGCCCACATTTCCCGTTCTATGTCGGCGTCATCTGTGAGATCGTCAGTAAGGACCCCCTACTGGTGGTAACCCTTACTGGTGCACCACAAATAAAAACATCCGGGACTGTCTCCGGTCACAACACCACCACGTCGTCGAGGCTGCCCAGGCTGCCTCCGGCTCTAACAAACAAATAAATTGCGAAATCAAAAGAAAAAAAAACATGTGGACTCGCGATTGTCAAATTCGATTTAAGTTGTGTCAAAATTATTTTTAAATTTAGAGTTTTTTTTCCGCAGAATAGCTTCAAGATTCTCATAGTAAAAAGTAAGGAATTTTAGTGATAGTTTAGTTCGATGTACAAGAGAATCGGCACCATTTGTCCCTTAATGTTTACAAAATTCATCAGCACGACAACAATAAAATCGCAATGGATGTTTTTTCAAAGTTATTGTGATTACACATGGTAATTACAATTTGTTACGCAGTTTGTGTGCTGAGTTTAGAATCTTTCGTTGTCTCAATAAATCTTACAAGTGTTTTTAGAGCTTTTAAGTAACTATTATTTCTCGTAATGCAAATCACAACTGATGTTTATAAATTTTTGTGTCAGTTACGTAAGTTTGGTAGCGAGATCTACGCGCCGACCCGAATATGCACTCCTACGCATATCTTACAAGGCTCTGTCAGATTACTGTTTGTTTGTTATAGTATGCTTAGCGTGGATACGACTTTTGTTTTGTTTTTAATATTCTTCGGATGATGTTTGTATTATCACAGCATATGTATAAAAATTTATTAATGTTGCCCTTGACTTCGTGTGTGATGGTTATATAATATAGATGTTACCCGTCTGCGTTCCGGGATGAAAAGTATCATATGTCCTTACCCACGTCATGGTCAATCTGTGTTACAAATTTCATCTAAATCCGATCAGCCGTTTTTGTGTGAAAGCGTTACAAACAAACAAACTCACTTTCGCGTTTACTAGCTATTACCCGCGACTTCGTCGGTTACCCAGGATGAATGGTCCACCCATGTGCCAAACTTCATCCAAATCCGTTCCGTTTTAGCGTGGAAGCCAAACAAACAAAAAAAAACTCACTTTCACATTCTTATTATTAAAGTTAGGATTTGGATTTTATCAATGCAGTCCGATTTTCGTGGTCAGTTTTGCACAGTTTTTATTTATATGTATAGTGACTAGTTTATTACTTAGCTAGTCTAATGCCTCAAGTTATTATTAAAATCATCCCCTTTACTATTAAAATCACATTGCGAACTAAAAATGGTGGTTATAAAAGACAAGCTGTTTCCCGCAACTTCATCTGCAATCCGTGATCAAAAGTAGCATATAAATGTCCTTACTCAGGTCATGGTCCATCTGTTTGCCAAATTTCATCCAAATCCATTTAGCCGTGTTGGCGTGAAAGTGTAACAAACAAACTTACTTTCGCATTTAAATTAGGATTACGAACCAAAAACATTATATCTTGCCTTGAGTATGACTATTTATTTTATTTAATACTTACGCACAAGGATGTACATAGGCGGACTTAATGCCGTAGGCATTTTCTACCAGTCAACCTTTGGGTGATGCAGAGTCAAACATTGGTAGGAGCAATTTATAAAAAATCAATTGGGAATAAATTTTTAGATATAAAGATACCTAAACTATAGATACTATTGACTTATACCTACTATTAAAATTTTGGTAGGTAGGTATTTCCTGCACTATGTAGTATCAGTTTGATGCGACGTTCCTTCTCAGGAATCGCCAGATTGAATTCGTCTTCTGGTTTAAACTATTCCTCTGTATCAATGTTAATAAATATTGGCAGTACAGACACTGACCACAAACGATTAGCGGATGGACCTGCAGCTCTCTTCTGTACAGCATATTTAGAAAAAGTTACATTTGCACAAAGTGTTAGTTTTAAATACATAGAACGAAGATAATATAACGAAAATAATAATAATGCATTCAGACAGAAACAACCGGAGCACGACTGGAATTTAGGTACAAACACGTTTATACCTACATTCTAGTACTTAAAAAAAGTAAAATTAAAATCAGCATTAAAAAAACTGGCCGATCTAAATGGCTAACGAAAGGAATAAGGATATCCAGCAAAATGAAGCGATTACTAAATCTTATAAATAAGGCTAAGTGTGACACGTCGTTATTAAAATACCATGAACAGTATCTTAGAACTTATAATAAGATAAGTAGGAACGCTAAAAAAAAGGGAGTAACTAATTAAATAAATAAAGCAGCTAACTCTAGCAAAGAAATTTGGAAAATTGTCAATAAAACTTGTAAAAAAAATTACAAAAATTTCGATATTATTATTACAATACTTAAACATAATAATAAAATAATTTGTAACCCTATAGACATTGCTAACATTTTTGCGGAAATGTTTGACAATAGTAAAGGTTTAAACACTGGTAATCCAGAACTGTCTAAGAAGCATTTAAATACTGACAGAATGTATAAGTCTATAGTATTTGATCCCGTCATGCCGATAGAGATTTACAAAATAGTAAATGGTATGGAGAGTAAAAAGTCATTTGGAACTGATGAAATACCGCTGAGTGTTATAAAAGGTAATATAGACATACTAGTACACCCAATATCTGAAATAATAAATAACTGCGCGAATGAAGGCGTCTTTCCTGACCAATTTAAGTTAGCTAGAGTTCTACCACTATTTAAGAAAGGTGTTAAAACAGATCCAGGCAATTACAGGCCCATTTCATTGTTACCGGTTCTATCCAAACTTTTTGAAAAAGTGATCAAATCTAGGCTTGTAAGACATTTAGCATAGCATAATCAGCCTATTATGTTCCCACTGCTGGGACACAGGCCTCCTCTCTGTGAGAGGGAGTGGGCCGTAATCCACCACGCGGGCCCAGTGCGGGTTGGTAAAAAATTGAGCAGTCTAAAAAAATTAACCGTATCAGTTTGGATAACAAAAAAGTAAAGGGACACTAGATGCAATAGACTCGTTAGTTAATAACGTAGTTAATAAGCTGAACTAAAAACTTAAACTTGCTGGCTTATTCATAGACTTAAGTTCTGCGTTTGACACGTAGAACATTGCATTCTAATGGATAAGTTAAAGCATTACGGTGTTGGAGAAAATGTTTTAAAACTTTTTAGTTCTTATTAAACCAAAAGGAAACAGAAATTATAAATTGGGTGACACAATGGGCGGTCTTATTGCTAAAAGCGATCTTTTACAGACAACGTTTAGATGGATTACAGGGACAAGGAGAGACAATACTGCAGGTATAATACATACATTTATCTACACATATGTATACAATAATAAACACGAAGCAAGACTCAGGAAACTATATGTAATAATGATTAAGAAGTGAGGAAGTGTTTTTTTACTAGAATTTTAAAAGTGGACAGTGATTGAGCACGCCGTATCGACATGGGCAAGGCATTCCATAACCGTACTGCTTGAACTGTAAAAGACTTGTCATAAAAACTGGTGGAATGCATCGGCATCTCTAGTCTTAAGTTTTCCGATGACCCCAGATTTCTGTTATGTGTGTCATGAAGGAACTTGAAACGTTTTTTTAAGATAAGAGGGTTTTGTAGGGTTGAACATAATACTGTAGAGCTGAAATAAGATATGAGAATTCCGGCGAAGACGTATGGGAAGCCACTTGAGCTTTGTACGAAATTTAGATATGTGATCATATTTGCGTAGGCCAAATATAAATCTATAAATCATTTACTGTAACTAGAGGTGTTCCGCAGGTATCGGTGTTGGGCACCCTTTTCTTTATAAAATTTCTTAACGATCTAACTGAATACATTAAAAACATTATACCGGATGCTGACTTGATAATATTTGCGGAAGATACGAGTGCTGTTATAGCTGCTAACATACATGGAGACCTTAAAATATAAATTAAATGCTTGTGAAGGCTGGTTCTCTATGAATAATCTTAAATTTAATATAATTAAAACAAAACAGTTAAGAACAAAGCTTTAGTAGACGTAGAATCCTAGGGCAGGAAAATTGACATTAGGATGAAAGTAAAAAAAAATTGGGGGTACAAATTGATTATTTGCTTATTTGGAAGCCAGAACTAGATTCAATTACGAATACAAAAAGTAGTGCGTGTTACGCTATCAGATCTCTCAGAGATATTTTATCTATGGCTCAACTTCGTACCGTCTATTTTGGACTAGTTGAATCTAAACATAGATATAGCATACAATTTTGGGGAAACAGCTATAAATTTAATACTAAAGGCAGCCTTACCATACAAAAGCGAGCATTAAGAACCATGCTTCGTTTAAAGTAGTCAGAATCATGTAAAGAGTATTTTATTAAACATAGAATTTTAACGGTACCATGTTTTATATATTAGTTCTCCTTACTCATTTACACAAAAACTTAAACGAGTTTGAAACAGATGATGAAAGAAAAAATAGAGTAGGTACTCACAGAAAATATCTTCCTACTGTTCTGCGGGCAAAGCTTAATGTTGTTAAACACTCGTCACGCGTGCAGTCTGTCAATATGTTTAATAAATTACCAGCAGAAAATATTCAGAATGTGAACGTGTTTAAAAATAAACTCAGGGCTTTGTTAATAAATAAAGCCTATTACAGCATTGACGATTTTTGTAATGACAAACTAGTATTAAATTGAACGTACTACTTTTTATACTGAATATTTCGATGATAAATGTATTTTTGTAGCATTTTACTAAACCTTTGTTTTGTATCTAATAGAATTTTAATGTTTGTAAATATATTTTTATTGTTTATGATGCTTCTTTGTTGTGTACCTACTGTGCAAGTATTTCGACACAAATGTATTTTTGTTATGAAATAAATAAATTGAACTTGAACTTAATAAATTAGGGCTTCAGATACTTTTTGTAACTAAAAAAGCATTTTACCAACAAAAAGTGTTTGACGCATATCCATAGTAAGCCATCGCGAAAGCTTATTGACGACATTGCCGTCGGCGCCACATTCGTCGCCGCTTGCGCAACGAACTTAGTTTCCAAATTTGAAATATTGAATGCGTTTACCAGCAATATAAACCCTTTTATGGAGTTTATAGAGCTATTGTTTCGACCTGGTTTTCGTAAATAAAAGTGAATGTCACATGGAATTAATAGTGTTAATTTATTGTTGTGTCGAGTTATTTGTAATAGGCAAATGGTTAGGTGTTATTAATTTATGACATGGTTTATGATATTTTTTTAATTGTTATTGTGGGACTACTAACTGTAACCGGTGTAGAAAACTGGTTTAAAAGACTGTGCAATATTTGCTAAAGAGGCTGTTTTTCTCTGTCAATCAATCATTGATTTTGATTGATTGACAGACAAACAACCTCTTTAGAGGTTTTAATAATTGTTATAATATAGTAACTGTAACAGTATTTTATTCAATAATGTCAATTGTCTTGTTATTGTTATAAATGGTAGTTCATTACTATTAAATTTTCTGGGTTCAAATCTGACTGTTCTCTTATGTAGAAGTCTCAACTCATTCCACCAGCATGTGGATTCTGTAAAATATCACCGTGAAGACTTGCGTGGAGTGAGCTACCGGTGTCACCCCGTGTTGGCCAACTCCTCGAATCAGTGGCACTGACAACTCACTCCACGCTCACTTCACTTAAGTTTTCACGGTGAGATGGTTACAGAATAGCACTTCTGATGCTTGGCATTCAAACTAGTGACAGCAGAATAGATCGGTAGCCATCATACTTTGTGCAAATTACTTGATACAAAATGCTTTATAAAGGTTGACAAAAAAAAAATATTAGAAAACTGCTAACAATGTCTTAAAACCAAAATTTTGAGACTTGTGACGTTGGCAATCCGCGATTGGTGAATGTTGGAACCTTAATTAGTGTGGTTAGCATCGTTGCTACCTGTAGTTCCTACAGTGAAAAACCCTGAGTTTTAGCAGTTCCCATTTAAAGCTGATTATGAGGTAAATAATCTCTCTGCATTTAAATGTTGCAACTTTCCCACACACACTTAAAACAAATAACCAACATTAATCAACGCTCTACGAAACCTTTTAGCACAAATGATTGTGTTACAATAAACTTAAAACCGAAAGTGTGACTCACACTAATACCGTTTGCTTTGAAACGCTGTTTATTAGTGGTGGCCACCCAGATACCATTCCTCATTTGGTACGGAACCCTAAAACTAAAACAATATAAATCTATTAAAGTCTGCGAGTAGATTAGATTAAACAACAGAAAGTGAGTGTGGTTTGTGTTTTTAAGGTCACACCATTTTAATGGCTATAAATTATAATGGTAATAAATTGATTTTAAGATTTTGCAATAATTCAAAGCACAAGCATTATGTAATTTGGAATATTTGAATATTGACAAGGAAAATTTAGCGCTATCTAAGTATTCCTATTTAAAGTAAGTATGCCATAAGCATAATTGGTGAAGACCAGAATGACACAAAAGGGAGGAGATCGAAAAACTCAGCAAGGCTGCGTGATGTGAGTTGAGTGATGAGTATGAGTTGATGATGGTAGCCTAAACAGCCTATAATGTTCCCACAGCTAGGATCACGCCTCCTCTCTGTGAGAAGAGCCGCACAGGGCCAGCGTGGTGGATTACGGCACACTCCCTCTCACAGAAAGGAGGCGCATGGCCCAGCAGAACGTTGTGATTAACGGATTATGCATAAAGGACACGTGATTTTATTGGATGTCGGTGTGTGAAGTACTCTGTTCGATTTCCAAGTCACATGTGGTATTGGGTTTTTCCATAAGCATTTTCTTTGATGTTGATGGCAAAGGATCGACACATATTACATGGGAATTAAACATCACTGTGATGTTATGTTAAGTTAAAAATAATCTCAATCTCTATCTTAATCCCATAGCTTTATCAATGGCGGACCCATAGCAGACCAATAAACATTAACGTCCTTTGTAACGGCACTTGTAAAAGTATGTAATTGTTGTGATGAAAAATTATTACATTTGTGCCCCTTGTTTGGAGTTTTCTTGTTTTGTTTTGATTTTAGGGTGAAACACCCGGTGGCAGGACCTTGTGAGTTTGATAAATAATAATATGTGCACAGCACCGTTGAATCTAGGCAAGTCGAATAGTAAATGCAATATTTTGGACACGATTTATGGAATCGTCAAATTACTAGCTGCACCCCGCGTTTTCCCCGCTTAAATCTCGATCCAGTGGGGATATCGGGATAAAAAGTATTGTTTGTCCTAATACAGGTTTTGGTCTAACGCATGTGTCAAATTTTACCTATGTTATGAAAACGTAACAAACGAACATTCAAACATTAAAAAAATCATATCTTTTCTCTTAGGAGAATGACCAAAAATCGAACCAAGAAGTCTCATGCATCAAGATCAACATTTTATAGAAATTATTTTCAATTTTTTTTATGACATTACGCGTCGGGAATTTCATTTTTGAACAGGGAATTTAATTTAAAGTTTAAAAGTATGTCTATTTGACGATAATGTTTTACTCCCTTCGCATTACGTTCCGCTTCACATGATAATTATTATTTATATAACCTTAAATTTTGAAAGTTCCATTGATCAAAAAATCATTAAAAAATAAACACTTTGCCAATTCTACATTAATTAGAAATAACTAGAACAGATTTTTTATTTAAATCATTACCTTTTTATCTATGCTTAAATGGCAGTGCACAGCCGGTCATAGTGATGTAGAATGCAATAGACTTTTGAATTGACTTACCAGGAATTTCTTTAACGATTTTTTATTATTATTAAATAAGTAAAACGTTTGCTTGAAAAATATTTCACGAACTATATGTTTTAGCTTTACTTTCGTTTTGTGGAATAATATTTACAATTAAGTAAAATCAGTACACCAAATCGATTTAGTATTGCTTAGTCACACAAAATCGATTTTCTAACTCAAGATTTTGAATTATCGACTACATCCATAAATCCCGGCCAACACATTTCTGACGTATATTTTAATTATTAGATTGTGTGTTGAGAAGTAGAGCTTGTATGTATTTTGTGAACTTATTTATGGCTATAAACAAACATAAAGTTAGCAAAATTTGGATAATTAGTGTTTTTTTTTATATGATGAATGGTTTATGTTTAAGTATTAACCCTAGAAGCCTAACCTACTTCGGACGTACACAAAGCCTTAATATACGTCTCAGAGGCGTACACATATAAAAGCCCCTATTTTAAGTATACTATTTAATAACTTTTTTTATTAAAGCAGAAATTTGAATTCGGAATAAAAACTTAAAATAAAACAACACTGCTTTTAGTTATAACTATAATCACAGTTATTTATTACAACAAAATAAAAACAATATGCATAAATTGGAACAACAAAAATTAACTTTTTCAAAATCAACTAAAACATATTTTTTTTTTTAGAATATCAATATTTTTTAAGCTAATTATATATTCTTAGAGCAAACATTACAACAAATCAGACTTTAAAAGACTAGCTTATTTATTTATTTATTAGGGACAAAAAACAGTTACATGCTACAAAATACAGAGAACTACTTAAACTAAGTTTTAACAAACACGTAACCCACACCATTGTCCACGATTTAGCAAAAGGTTAAAAGCCGTGCTGAAGACAAGTGATATAAAAAAATAAAATAAAAATAAAACAAGAATACAGTAGTCGCTGTCACAATATTGCTGAGTTAAATTAAACTACTCGCTAGACAAAATATCCAAAGCCATTTTCTTAAATAATTGTTTAGATAGACAAAATATATCTAATTCTATAAAATGTGTGTTGTAAGAATCAACAAGGCGACGAAGCGGCGCACGTTCCCCAGCGTTAGTCTTGCATATTCCTGTATGGAACAGTTGAGGCACGCGCACTCCCCTTCGAATAACACTTCTGGGTACCTTGTAACACAATTTGTTTGTAAGGTCTATACAGTCAAATTTGTTATTGCATATGCCGTGCAGTGTCATGACATCAAGTAACAGCCGCCTAGATCCCAAATCCATAACGCCATACCGTTTCAATAGCTGCACGTAAGGAACCTTTGATCGGAAACACTTATAGTTCATAGACCGTAAGAACTTCTTTTGTACCCTTTCAATTCTAGTGCAGTATTTGTCGTAGAAAGGGTTCCAGATAGGGATGGAGTATTCTAACTGGGATCGTACCAAAGTCTTATAAAGCAGCAAGAACGTAGAGGGCCGCACAAAGTCACGTGAAGATCTCATGACAAAACCATACATCTGATACGCCTTGTTTACTATATTGTCAACGTGTTTGTCGAAGTGTAAACTGGCATCCAGTGTGACACCTAAGTCACGAACAAAACTTACTTCATTTAAGAGTTCGTTATTAATTGAATAATTAAAATTTATTTTATTTCTCTTTTTGGTAAATGAGATTGCATGGCATTTGGGTAGACTGAGAAAAAGTTTACTATTGTTAAAGTACGTATATAATCTTTCTAGGTCCATTTGAAGAAGTAGACAGTCTTGTATATTCTTGCAAGATTTGTAAATTTTTATATCATCCGCATACATTAAAAAATTAGAATTAATAAAACATTGTTTAATATCATTAATAAATATAATGAAGAGTAGAGGACCTAAAATGGATCCTTGCGGTACGCCAGATGTAACAACTATAGGGTCTGACTCGTAACCATTAACAACAATTTTTTGGGTCCTGTTATGAATATATGAAACAAACCATCTAAGCAAATTGCCACGTATTCCGTTGAAAGCAATTTTTTCTAAAAGCAACGTATGATCCACTTTATCGAAAGCCTTTTGAAAGTACGTGTACACAGCGTCCACTTGAACATTTTGATCCAATTGCTCAAACAAGTAGTTTGTAAATACTAACAGATGAGTTGCGGTTGAACGACGTTTGACGAAACCGTGTTGCTCAGGTAAAATAAGCTGATGAATGTGAGGGTACACGGCACCATGCACAAGACTCTCAAAAACCTTAGACAAAGTAGAGAGGATAGAGATGGGGCGATAATTCTCTACATTGTTCTTATCACCAGTCTTATAAACAGGGGTTATAAACGGACGTTTCAAAATCGCAGGAAAAACACCCGCACATAAACATTTATTAAAAATAATATGTAATGCAGTACACAAGCCATCACATGTTCTTATGAAAAAACTGGGTGGTAAGCCGTCAGGTCCGGCCCCTTTAGAGGAATCTAAAGATTTTAAAGCCGCGCGTACAACCTCCGTGGATAGACAGATTTCGGCTATGCAAAACGAGCTATTTGCATAGCGACCAGATGGTTGCCATTTGACAGGGTCCAAAGTAGAGGGGTCGTAGACAGAAGAAAAGAAAGATGAAAATAGATTGCAGACGTCTGTAGGGTCATCTGATGAAACATTCCTGAAATACATACTAGCCGGATAGTTAGCTTTTCCTTTTCTAGATGAGATGTAGGACCAGAAATGCTTTATATTCTTTGGAATACTGTCTTCGACCGAATCAATGTACTTCCGATAACATTTAAGTAACTCTCCTTGGAAAAGCTTACGATAGTTAGAAAATTTAAAGTAATCAGATTGATTATTGTACTTCTTCCATCTTATCCAAGCCCGTTCTTTTGTTCTAAATATTCTTATGAGAGAGGGTGTAAACCAGACAGGAAAACTTGAGTTTCTTATCCTAGTCAGCGGAACATACGACTTGATAATACCGTATAATGTCTCATAGAACACGTTAACAGCTTGGTCACAGTCAAGGTGAGATAGTACCAAGTTCCAGTTAATTTTACTCAAGTCAAAAATTATTTTATTGTAATTAGCTTTATGAAAGTTATGTCTACAGACCGAACGGTATTTTAGCGGAGTGTAATGCGTATTCAGACAAGTCAATATAGAAAAAACTGGATGATGACTATCAGGGTCGAGCAGAGCATTGCATGATACGGACTGGCAGTCAACATTTGAGATAAACAAGTCTAGTGTTCGACCCAAATTGTTTTTTGTAATATTGAATTGTGAGCCACCAATTAAATTAATAAAATTCAACAATATTCGTCCGATTGTGTTCGAAACTTGTGCGATTGAATGATTCCCACGGTCCAACCAGTCAATGTCAGGTAGGTTAAAATCACCGACAATAAAGTAAGAGTCGGTAGTAGGATCGTTAGCCAAGTCTTGTAGAATGTCAAAGTAATGTGTATATATTACTTCATGCGTTCGCGGTGGCATGTACGCAGCACTGATGATATGGCGTTTATTGTGCTGGGAAGCAGGAAGTTGGACAATGACTTGTTCAACTTTTGCCCGGACGAACTGTATCGGTAACTTAGAAGGACGCAGTTCACGGAGAACAGCTATTAGAACTCCTCCCCCGTCTTCTTTGTTCGTCACTGAACGATCACGATCGCATCTGAAGACCACATAACGATCGTCAATAAATTCATTATCCTGGATGCTGGGAATCAGCCAGGTTTCCGTCAGTATAATGACGTCATAGGAACACGCTACAATATTCATATACAATGTGTGTAACTTCGAGCGGACCCCTCTACAGTTCTGATAATAAATCACTATATTATTAGTAGCCATTGATAATTAGAATTTTGCAACAAAAATTATAATTAACATACTTTTTTACGTTATATGTAACGTAAAAAAGTATGTTAATTATAATTTTATGATACTGATACAGTATTATGATACTGAAAAAGTAATTATAGATCTGAGGTCCGGTACAACACTACGAAAAACTTTATGCAGGCACCTAGGCATGAAATAAAAAAATGTACCAACCAACACATAATTAAGAAGATGGAGGAAATATAACAGTGGAACTGTTGTTAACAGCACATAGCATGAAAAAAGGCAAATATGACAAGTTGAAAAAGGACAGCAGTACATACATAGCTCTGAGGGAGCGTAGATTAGAGCACATACCATACATAAAAGCAACAAGCAAAAGGCAAACAATAATCTAAAAAATAATAAAAATGTATCGCACATCGAGTCATTAAATTGAGTTCTCGGTACCGTTCTTCTCGACAGCAGTGATCTTTTTGAGATCTTCAGCGGATCGAATCGCGAATGATTTGTCTCCATCTCGCTCACGTACAAGTACCGTCGATCTCCTGATCCAAACATATTTAAATCCATGTTTCTTGGCGAGTACTTTGGCCTCACGAAATAAAGCCTTATTTTTCAGGGTTAGATGCTCGTTCAAGTAGATAGAAACCGTAGTAGAGCCTGGAATTCCTATCTGATCAGACTTGAGACTCTTCGCATTACGGTAGGCGCTGAGTATATTGTCACGAACGATCCGTGATCTGAGCTTTACAATTAAGTTCTTAGGTTTGCTATCCTGCTGCTGTGCATGTGGGACTCGATGTATTGACACGATTTCATTTTGCGGCACCGGCGAATGAATGGCTTTACCTATAGACTCCATAATGGTTATGAGGTTTTCATTCCGTTTTTCGGGTACATTGCAAATCTCAATGTTGCACTGGCGTGCCTGCTGTTCCATGGAGTCAATTTTTGCTTCAAGTATGGCCACCTTATGTTCGCAATTATTGCTGGCTAATCCATGGAAGCGCTTCACATATTCTCTGTGCTCCGCCTCTACGGAATCTAAGCGAGTCTTCATATCCTCGTATTCTACATTAAAGAATTTGATTGATTTCTCAATCTCTTCAAAGGATTTTTGAATAGAGAGATTCTGCTGCCTTAGTTCGGCCTTCCAAGACTGCAGCATGCTCTTTAATTCTTCGAGACCTTCCGGCTCCGCGCAGCTATCATCGCCACGAAAACGTTTATTGCTCGGCCTTGTAGTAACATTTACCGAGTCATAGATGCTTCTTTCCGGGGCCAACACAGCAGGAGACAAGTCGGGTTCCGATTGCGTCTCTATTAGAACACGGGCATTTGGGGAACCCTGTGGGGGCGAGCGAATCATGCGAGGCATGGTTTGCCTGTCGGTTCAAAATCCGTAGAAACTCAAAAGTAACCGTAAAAGTCAGATGACAGGACAGTTGATAGTTGATAGAGGTCAGCTAATTTGCCTTTCTGCTACACGACGAGTTGGTTCGGAGCGCACAAGCACCGACTCAGATTCGAAGTGTCGAGAGGGTGCGAGTTCGCGCCCAGGCAAACGCAAAACTTTTTGTAAGTTTTTCAATGAAGATTTTAAAGTTGTCACTCAAAGTATGAGCTCACCGAAATCTTCTATCTCACTTCAGCTCCTCCCACTAGGCGTAGACCGCACGTAACAGCACCTCAAGAGCGACAAGGAATCGCAAATAAGAGCGGCAGCCAATCGGAGCTCAAAGAGTCACACACAAATTAAAAATCACAGCGCAGCGCGCACACGTCTGCTCGCTTCTGAGTACGTAAGATAACTGCTTAACATTTTTTTTTTTTTTTTTGGTATGGCATCTCGTAGTTGACCTTGAGAGGTCGTGACTACTTAACCGGACTATCCTGTGGCTGCCTTAAGCGGACTCAAAGCCTCCAGCCAGGGGCGTAAAACTACTTATATTATTAAGCGAACGCTCGCTAAGGGCACCCCCTGTGGGGTACGGACCTCGGCTTAGGGCGTCGCTGACGGGAGGACAGCAAGATGGGACAGGCTGGATCAAGTATTGTTGATTATTATTATTCGGGGAATTTAAAGCTACAGGCTCAGCTACGGCGCGGGCTGGCACTTCGTCGAGCAAGGGTCGGGGGGGACAATTACGTCGGGATCTTCGCGAGGAACCTCGGTGGCGAGGTCGGAATGTCGGTCTGTGTTTGTGCACTGTACTGGTGGCCCTACTGCTCTCCTGAATGAGAGTTATGTGGTCATCGGGATCGGTGAGGACAAGCTTGGGACGGCGGACTTGACTAATGGAGGAGGGAATATAGCTAGCGGCTTTCACAACCAGAGGGTTGCGGTGATTCGCGGCGGTCTCGAAGAAACGCTTTGAAATGCGTTTCATGAACTGACGGATAGTGGGAATCCTGAGGTCTACGTGGAGGATTTCGTTGCGAACGTACCAGGGGGAGCCTGTTATCCTACGGAGGAACCAGTTCTGGAGGGTCTGCATTCTATTGAAGCGAACGGGCTTGACTGCTTAACTTTAAGAGCAGTCTACACATATACCAACCTTGTGCTCGCCACACACAGATTTTTTACATTTATAACACACTCATTTTGACATTCTCTTTTTTTATAACAGCAAAAGGAGCAGTATTTACGTTTCTTTGTGTAGGGTTCTTCTTCTTGATTTTCATTATTTGAATCTTTAGGTTTATCAAGAATATGGCTTATATTTTCACGTAAAGATCTCTTTAATGTCGGAGCTTCAAGTCTCTTCTCCATCCAAGGCGTGACCAAATCTGTGCTGAATAGCTTCATGAATTGTCTTCTGTTCAATGTTTTTTTATTATTCTTGATCATGTTGTGGCCATATATTATAGCAGAATTAACAAAAGCCATATTTAGGATACCATAAAATACAGCCATCGGCCATCTATTAGTCTTGCGGCTGCACGACATTGAGGAGCACATTTGATCAAATGAGTCTACTCCGCCTTTTGTTTGATTGTAGAATAGAATCATGTCAGGTTTACCACTTGAATCATTTATTACTGCATTTTCATTGCAAGAGGATAAGAGATATACCATCTTTGCAGGTTTTGGCTTATATGATACAAGTGTCAGGGGGCCATCAAAACAAAACATAGAGCTGCCAACTGGACGTGATCTCGAATTCTTCCATTCTTCAGGGATCTCCCGTTTATTTGATCGTATAGTGCCTACTGGAGTCAATTTATAAGGCTGTTGAAGTAAACTTTTGGCTAACGGTATGGATGTAAACCAATTGTCACAGGTTATGTTTCTGTTCGATCCATGAATAGTTTGTGACAATTTCTTTATATAAAATTCGCCAAGTGGTACCCCGTCAGTATTTGTACTTCTGCCTATATATGGATCAGCGTCGATCATGTATTTAGAAGTTGCATCACACATCATCGGAAACTTGATGCCGTATTTATCCGGCTTGTTCGGTATGTAAATCCGAAATGGACATCTACCTCTAAAGCCAAGTAACTGTTCATCGATTGTCACCTCAGATCCAGGAATATAATTGATTTGACATTGTTTTATAAATAATTCCCAAACATTTCTAGCTGGTACAAAAGCATAATTTGGTCGAAGAGTTGATCTCAAAGTCTTATCATCCATCCTAAGGCATCTGACTATGAACTCAAATCTTTCTTTGCTCATAACTGACATGTATCGTGTACCAGAAAAGGTAGGATCAAAAAGCTCATCTGTTGAAAGATGATTATCCTTCATGACTGCAGTCAAAGTCAATAACACAACGAATGCACGAATTTCTACATCAGTGACATCTCTATGAGTCGCTGTATTTTTAGCTACCTTTTGGCGTTTTGAGATCATTTCAACATTAGTCCATTTCACAATTTCTGATAAAATTGCATCAGTTATAAATAAATTAAAAATTTGCGCAGGATCAAAAACATTTCTGCACATGCGAGTTTGACCTCGAGAGGTGCGGACTATGTTCATAGCTGAAGTTCTGTGAGATGTTTGAGCTTTAACAGTTGACCAAATATGTCCATTCTTACCTCGGAGAGTACGACCACGAACACGAAAAATCCGCTCCGAGTTGGTAGGTGGTAAAACACGGCCTGCGCCAGATGATGGACCAGCTTCTGCAACAAGGGTTCGGTCGGTTTCTTCAGAGGGTCCAGATTCTTGTAAAGACGAAACGTACTCAGACACTTCATTATTTTCGTCCTCGCTTTGAACGTCGTCGCAAATCTGTTCATCCTCAACTTCGGAATCTGAATCTTCCTGAGAAGGATTGTCTTCGTCGTTCAAAATTGCAATGATATCGTCTTCGTCTAATATATTAGACCGTGACATATTTATACCTGAAACAAAAAAGGATATAAAATATACGAAAAACAAACAAAAGTAAAATCACTCAATCTTAGTTAAAAGTTACACAAAGCCTAAACATACGTCTCGCAGGCGTGCAACACTTCGATAAATCAAAAATGGCGGGACTTACCTTAACGATACGGGCACCGTCCTCTAGCTACCGTAGGCCACTGAGGTAACAGAAGAGCACCACGCGCTGGCTTCAACCGTTAGAAAGAGACAAACGATATTCGAATGCGTGTACGCCTCGCAGGCGTAGATTAGGCTTCTAGGGTTAAAAAAAATTGGCTGTGTATATTTATACAATTCAAATTAATATTACAATTTAATATTATTCAAACCCAAATAGACTTGTTTGTTTTATTTTTTTTCTATAATTTACCTAGTCAATCCATGATGACAACATAAGCATGAGCAATAATGTCTGTCATGAACAGTATTTTAGATTATAAAGGGTTATTATTCAAGATGCTCTTTAGACTCAACAAGCACTTTATTCAGTCCAACTGGTCACACTTATGATAATGTTTCATTGGTAGGTGTTAGTGTGGTAGTGTGATCACGGTAGCGTCCAATGATATAGGTAGGTACCCTTAGATACGTTAATCGCTTACAGTATTAGCAATATAAAGGTCGGGTTAATTCCCTAGTTTCAGTCATGCACGTATTTACGAGTTATAGAGACGTATAGCCGCGACATAGGGTCGCGGCTATACGTCTCTATAACTCGTAATTCTTACTACTATTAGTGGATTACGTTGTTTTTTAGGGCAATAATACGGCTTTCTACGCGAGGCTGTCAGTAACATAAAGGCGTTGCTGGCCTTCCTCGAGGAGCTGGGGTGGATCGAATGATCGATTTTCCCACCGTACGCAAAATACGCGCAATGTCGTGGAGTTGCGGACACCAGCCCGTATTACCTATTACCTATTAGGGCAATAATATTCGTTCGTGTATGAAGTGTCTCTAAAAAATACGTCATTGGTATCGTCGAACAAAATAAACATAAGCACCTAGTTTTTAGGTTATTTTCGATTTTATAAAATAACTCTGAAACCCGGGTTTTGTTTCTAAAAACAACGTTTGCCGGAGTTAATATTTTATGTGTAGTCTATAAAAAACAAAGTTTGATTTTGATGCAGCATGGTTCGGGATTCCATACGTCTATGAGCATTGACTTTTAGATTTACTAGGTGATCCGACAGACGTTGTCCTGTAAAAATTTCAATAATTCATGCAAAAATCATTATCTTTAGCATCCTTTAAGGATGAAAAAAACGCATTAGATATATTATGTTTGACAGAGCATAATGTGGCTCATACAGATACGCTTTAGCTTACAATACTTACCTAACTTTACTCTCGCATTTAATTTTCGAAAAAATAGACGAGGTGGCTCATGTATACTTGTACGAAGCCCAGTGTCGATAACGTCTTCCTTTTGAAAATAATTAAGTAGAAACAGAAACGGGCCGTTAATATGGCACATCGAGGTTTAGAGTTTGGTGTGGTAATTGTGAGATAGTCGTAACGGCCCGACTTACAAGTTGCAGGTAGTGAGTTCGATCCCAGGTAGGCTTATACTTTGTGTATCCTTCCTATCCTTTCTCCTAAATTATATTTCAGACACAAAATATCACGAAATATCGAAGCCATTGTTTCTAAAGGTTTCTGACAAAAAGTATGTTTTTGGTTGACCCAAACAAAAATCCGGAACGGAACACAACGGAACCCTAAAAATCATTAACACATCCCCAGCACTGGAGTTAAGTAACAAACACAAGTATAAACCCTCAAGTAATTCGTTTAACTTTCCAACTTTTTAATGTTTACCCGACTCCTGAACTTTTGTAATTTATTCGCCGAAGCCTATGTACTTCTCTGTGTTACATTTGTCTAAATTTGGAATTTTAAGTTGTTTGTTTTGAATGTAAAGGCGAATTTGTGTGAAAAAGGTAATTTTAATATACATACATAATTTAGACAAGCTTAAAAACTATTTGACACTATTTTGTGAGAGACTGGTGTCTGCACTAGGAATACCTGTATAGCAGATCAGACCAATGTGTAAACTTGACATAAATTAAAATCTCAGCTTGTAAACTCGGCTTTATTTTTTGAAACAGCAGCTAGAAGAAGAGTTCGAATGAAAAGGGTGACATTATTGTGTTCAGTGAAGTCCGACAAGAGGAGGATCCGAGGACACATAACCCTAGAATCGGGACACCTTTTGAATTTGAATTTTCGAGAGAGAGAGCAGCTATGCCAAGCCGGGTTCCTAGTAAACAAATCCCTTTGTGACAACGTCGTGGAAGTCTTCAGTGTGCCGAACAGGGTTGCGTACGTCGTAGTTAAACTAACCGAGAGGTATAGCCTCAAGGTTGTTCAGGTTTACGCGCAGAACTCGACACACTCGTTATTTTTACTACGCTAAAGTGGGAGTGTAGAATTGCAGCGAATCGGTAGTAGGATCCTACCTGGGTTTGGCAGCAGAAATCATCGGGGGCAAATGCTTGTCAATTTGCTTGAGAAGGTGTTTATTTTTTTGATAAATCCTTCATTATGAAACAGCCCCAAAAGAAGTGGATTTGGTAAAGTCCCGACACTACGACGAAAAATTACTTGGACTTCATCATAACGAATAAAAAACAAATATACAGGGATATCTTGGTGATCAACAGATTCAAATGATTGTGATCGTGACTTGTTCGAGGCTCTCTGAATATCTACTTCAAACTCGAGGGAACTCGTTTGATGAAGTCTAGGCTCCGACCAAATATGCTCCAAACTGTGTTAAGATCTGAAATGTTCCAGTCAACCTTTTTTTTTTGTGAACCGATTCGCTACCGAGAAGCCACACCTATAGAAAGGTATTATATTTCATTTTGCAAAATGCGGCGTACCGGCAAGAAGTCGAAAGTTTCGGAAGAAACTCTGGAGTTTATGATGGAACGACGTAAAACTCACCTATTACTTCATCAGAACAAAGGCCCCTCAAAATATTAGGACATTGGTACGACACGACCTCCGACGCTCCAATAGACGCTCTATAGCTTAAGCTATTGAGCAAAATTGAGAATCGAAAGTGTTCGTCCAATCACTTGGGAGGAGCCACCTGACAAAGTAGACCAAATCAAGGGGATATCGTCGTTTTGAAGCCGGAGATCCTTTCGGAAGTCGAAAACTTCTACGGCCAATAGTACACATCGCAGGCATCTCGACCTGATCCCGAAAATGAGGATTCTAGAGCCACCTTAATCCGCCAATTAACGGAAGACCTGCCAGAAGTCAGCCAAGACGAAATCCAGGCGGCTCTTAAACAGCTTAAAAATTGAAAAACGCCCTGGTGAGGATGGGATTACGAGCTCGGTCGTAATCCCATCCTCACCAGGGCGTTTTTGCCTATTGCTTAGGGCCTGCCGGCGAAGCGGGAAGAAGTACTGAACTGAAAGAGCTTGGAAACTTCTTCAACTCTGTCCTGTTCTCTGGGAGAATTTCAGAAACGTTTTGAAGGAGCGTGGTCATTCACTTCTAGGTATAGGTGAAAAGACCCAAAAAAAAAAAACAGACCCATTTCATTTCATAAAGTTACCATGAATCGTCTAACCCAAAAACTCGTCGAGTTTCAGCCACCAGAGCAGGCCGGGCGTCGAGAAGGATACAGCACCCTTTGGTGCTACTCTACACCACATCCACACAGCTCTGCAAATTAAATAGAAGGCCGAAGAGTGTAATCGGCCCCTGTGTCTTGCGTTTGTGGACTATGAGAAGGTTTTACTCTACCGAGACCTGGTCTGTTTTGGAGTTTATGCAGCGATGCCTAGTCGACCGGCGATACATCCAAGTGAAGAGATGTCTTTATGGAAACGCAACAATGACCGTCCAAAACTCAGGAACAGTGAATTGAAAAGTGGTTCTTAGACAGCCGTAAACTGCTCTTTCGAAAGTTGAAATTTCTTCCACTGCCCTGTATGTATATCAGAGATATCTGCACTTTTACAAAGACTCACATGCATTATTTTAAGCAACATACCGAGATTTTACCACGACAGAAAACGGCTTGCATTTTTTACTGCCGTAAGCGAAAATCTCCTTAAACATGTATTAATCCACGGCTTCTTGAATCTACGTAACAAGTTAATTATCAATGTAGTAGGAATTTGTTTATTTTGTAAACATTCAGACATTCGTAAACAAAATACAGGCTTATCATAAATCAATTTGAGGCAGAAGTTGGTTTCAGAAAACCGTTCAAGTGCGAGTTGAACTCGCGTGGAGTGGGTTCCGTACGAAGATGTTACCCACCAAAAACATTCCTTGTAAAGGAGCTTGCCACGACTTTACTTATGCAATTTTTTTAATTTTTGGTATTTCATATTCTTCATTAAATTGATAAGTCTGAAGTCAACGAAGTTACGACTTGAGCGGTTTACTAGGAGCCATTGATGAGTTCCACTATCACTTCTTAGCACCATCATCCGACCCTCGTTACCAAGCCCACGCTATTGGAATTCATCCGATATTGATAGGACAACAAAATTTTATACACTGAATTATCTTCTCTTCCGACTCCCAGTTATTCTCCATTTGTTTTTGGTTAACTCTCCACATGTGATGTTAAGAAGAGTATACTACGAATTACTTCCAATGCAGTAGGCTTGGTAGTTTCGGAGATAGGAGGGGGGGGGTAAGTTTTCGTATAATTTCTTGAAATAACATCAAACCTCAGACCAAACCGACAAACATCAGACCCTCATAACAAACCCTTCCAGATTTAAAATTCGTTTATTTACGTCATACGACCGTGTTTGGATCACAGAATAGTCTTGTAGATTCGGAGAAAACAGACACATGAGCTTATTTCAATTAATTTATAACATAAATTGTGATTAATTTGTCCAATGTATGTTACACACCTACTCTATTAGATGTTTGCATGCTATCATACATGGCGGAATGTGTCTTTGCACTGAAATTTTATGTAACATCTTTTGTACACTACCACATGCAATGATTTTGATTTTGATCCTTTATGGGTTCCGTTTTTAATTAGGACGTCCGGAACCCTAAAAACACACCTATTGTCAATTAGAGTGGGTATCAAGAAGCTTTAGATACTAATACCATGGTGGGTTTCAACTTCGTCAATTTTTGTTAATTTTTAAAATCTTGCGACACCTAATAGAAACCACTTCCATCGCGTGAGTTATGTTTGGTTGCTCCCTTGGAGCTCTAAAATCAAGCTTCTAAGTCAATAAATAAAAAAATACAGCGATTGTTATTGACTAGAATCATAACATTTGGCAAGAAGAAAGGTCTCACAGCACAAGTAAAGGAAAAAGTCCGATTATTGTTAATTTGTAGTTCTATCACATTAAAAAATGCGATTGCAAACTTTCATTTTCAGTTGGAAAATTGACTGCTACTTATTTGTCTGGGTGCTCCTTGCGTGGCTCCACATCGCTGTCAGTGCGGTGAAGCAGTCGACCGCCTCGAACACCACGGCCTTTCCTGCAGAAAGAGCGCTGGTCGTTTGGCAGGGCACGCCAGAATTCATGACATCATCCGTCGGGCTCTTGTCACCTTGTCGGGGTGCCAGCTGCTTAAGAAACCAATGGCTCAGCACGCGACCACAATTCCTTGGAAGTTGGGTAGGCCTTTGGTGTGGGAGGCCACCTGTGTCGACACCCTCACACCATCCCATATTCCTAGGCTGTCCTTATAAAACCTCTATTCTCTTTATTGGGAGCTATATATTTGAGCTCTTTGGGGTTGAAACGCTAGGACTGGGGTCCGAGTAATCATCGAGCCTTTCGGGACATCGCCAAGCGGGTGGTCGACTCTTCAAGTGACCATTTTTGGGTTAAAGAATCAGCGTTGCCATCCAACGTGGAAACGCTGCCAACCTTTTTGGCACTTTTCCCACTGACAGCGACGCGGATGAATTTATAGATGGCCAATGAGCTAATCCCTTTTATTGATCTTTATAAACTTGTACATAATATAGGTATTTATATATTTTGTCTTTTACTATACTATAAAGTTTGTTCTTGGGATAAATTCATCCCAACTATGGAAACCTTCACTGTGCGTGGTCCGACACTCACTTAGCCGGTTTGTTTTTAATAACATCTGCATAAACACAGTATCTGTCACGATAATTTTGTCGCTGCGCAGCCATTCAATAAATTTTTAAACTTTACATTTTTGACGATGTGGAATTTTAACAAACTTGTTAATTCAATTAAAATATTCATTCGCCCATTACATTGTTGTGTGAGGATATAACGACATTGTCGGTGATTGTCACAAACAACTGGTTATTGACGAGTAAGTACGTAATGTTCTAATTAGGCAAACTAATTATGCTGAAACGAAGCAGATGTTATTCAGTGACTTCCGACTGTGATTGACCGGACCATAATTTTCATTTTATTTTTATGGTGAAGCCTTTCATCTTTTAATAATGTGACAGCGAGCTGTGCACTAGTGTAAACGAAAAAGCACACAACTACAAAGTAAATGAGGACGAGATTACTTCACATTATTAAGGATTGGACGTAACTACTCTGCCTTCTCTTTATATCTTATAAAGTATTTTGCATGTTTGAACAAACTTAGGACTTTTCTTTCAAAATCTAAATACACGTAGTAAAAATTAAATTGTTATACCAAAATTGAGATTAACTAAAACAAGTAAGTCATTTCTTATAAACAGTATCCGCTTTTATAACAAGTTGCCAAAGTCGGTTACAGAACTTAGCGATGGAAAGTTCAAAACTCACATCAACGTGTCCTTATTTAAAAAGCATAATAAACGACTAAAGACTACGTCGAAGACAAAGAAGTTTGGCAATAATTCCTTCTGCATATGTAAGTCACATATGCACTGGTAGGTACCTTAGACCACTCGACGCTCGACTCTCGCCGCGGACGGACGTGTTTGTGCGCTCTCCCGCTCCAGTGTTGTGTTTCGTGTTATTATTCGTCGCTGCCACGTGACGTCATCGTAGTCGCCCCGACTACTCCGATTTAAAATCAAATCAAGAAATTGATTTGATTTTAATAACTCAAAAAAACTGCCTTTTTCAAGGCATCCCTGTTTCATTAATAGACGTTTGTGAGTAGCTTCACTAGGCCCCTTCTGGGTAAAACCACAGTTTCGTGGTCCTCGGTTGAAACCTTACGGTGTCAACGAAGCCGAGTGGGGTGTTGACCCAATTCACACCCGCCGAACCCCTTCAGGGCGAGGCAGTTAGTTGGACGGGTCCCAGATAACCGGCCTTGGGGGATCTCCTAGTCGGCTCTGGTGACAGTTTTGCTTTTCAGCTACTCACCTAGTGTCTTTAGGGTGTGTCTACACCCTTCGCGCTAGACTGGTCAGGGCCCCGTTCGCACATTAAGACTGGCGACGGGTAACAAGCTTAGGGCTCACAAATAGGTACTCACCTCTCTGTCTACACCCGACAGAGAGGGTCACACATCCCCGGGCCCATCCACCCGGGGAGATAGGTTGTTAGGTGTAGGAAATTAGGCACAAATGAGTCAATATCTCATTTGAATAGATTTCCCGTTACCATGACGGACGCTAGCATCCTGCTAGCATTCGTCAGGAATGTCCTCCTAAAGGACCCCGACATCCTCGCCAAATATGGCAAGGAAATTGTGGGTCTACGCCAACACGCTACTCCGTCTCAAGGCGCACTCGGCGATTTCAGCGACGCGCTTGAAAGCCCGCTATCGCCACCTGCATGCGAACAAGGCATTCCGCCTTTTGTTCCGGCAGACAATGTTCCGGCCGAAACTTCGGCCCCCATTGTTTCACCCGCCTTTGTCTCGGCAGATCATACTCCGGCCGCTAATCCGGCCCCTATTGTCTCGCCCGCTACTGCCCCGGCAGTAATTAAGTCGGCCGCTAATCCGGCTCCCTTTGTCGCGCCCGCCATTGTCCCGGCCGCCATTGTCTCGGAGACAATAAACCCGACGCAGCTGCGCACCGAAACTGACTCGACTCGCCCAGAGAGTATGGACACGTCAGTCCCACTCGCCGCGGACGAAGCCCGCACCTCCTCCTACAGCGACGACGACTTCCAAGTCGTCGTCAAAGGGGGCAAGAGGAAGGCTAAATCCTCCGACCCCGCTGGCCCGGCCTCAAAGAAACAGGTCACGAATACATCGTCCAGCACTACTTCCGCCCCAAGTCCGCGGGCCAGTCGCCCCGCCAGCCCTATGGCTTGCCCACCCGCTCCTACCGCGAGGAAGCAGAAGCCTCCTCCCCCGATATACGTCCAGGAAAAGTCCAAATGGACTGAAATTTCCAAGATGTGTGTTGATCGCAAGATCAACTACACCAACGCCCGATCCACCCTCCAGGGGATCAAAGTTACCGTCCCCACGTCTACGGACTTTAGGGATCTCTCCCGCGCCCTACGTGAAAGGAACTACTCCTTTCACACTTACTCCCTTCCGGAGGAAACCCCTACTCGCGTCGTAATAAGGCGCGTTCCTCAAGAAATCTCCACCGAGGAGATTAAGAGCGACCTCATCTCTCAAGGAATCCCAGTGTCCGCCGTCCATCGCTTGCACAAAGCGAGGCAGGGCCTTGTCTATGACATGGTCCTAGTCATCTGTGACCCCACTGAAGGGCACCACCCGATATTTAAAGTGAAATCGGTATGTTCACTCTCGGGTATTTCCATTGAGAAGCCCTACCGAGCAAACTTGATTGGCCAGTGTCATCGCTGCCAACTGTACGGTCACTCGCAGTCCAACTGCTATGCGACCCCTTGATGCGTCAAGTGTCTAGGAGAGCATGGTACCGTCGACTGTACCCGCCCTAAAGATAGGGAACTATGCTCAGAGCCTCCCAGCTGCGTACTCTGCGGCCAAGCGGGACACCCGGCAAATTACCGGGGCTGTCCTAAGGCCCCGAAGTCCTCATCTTCGAAACTCGCGAAACGCGCGAGCGACCGCCAGCACAGGGAAAGCCCCTGGGGTAAGCCTCCTTCCGCGCTGATGCCGGAACGGCTTAGCCCGCAGAGGCCGTCTCCCTGGGCTAACCTTAACCACCTGAAGGCTCCCGCAGCTTCGGTGCCATCAAAACCCGCGCAACCAGCGCAATCCGCGCAACTTCCAGCGCTGATGGCTACCGCCATCCCAGCGCCTTTGGTAGCCCCCGCGGCCCCTACGGCCGCTCCAGCGGCACCTCAGGGAACCCAGGGGCGTAACAGCGCCCAAATCATATTAAGTACATACGCGGCTCTCTTCACCACCGCCGCGGATAAAATGGCGGAAGAAATCGTTGCTGCAAACGGCAACGCAATCCGCCTCATGGAAATTCTCAGCGCGTATCCCGAGATCGCGCAAGTTCTACACTCACTCAAATATTAATTCTCAATGGATAATACGAGAGTAAATAGTAACAAACCCCGATCCCTTAAATTAGGCTTTTTCAACGCAAATGGCGTTTCAGGTCAACGCGATGAGATCGCCACTTTCCTCCGCGACCATCAGCTTGACATCCTCCTCATATAGGAAACCTTTTTAAAACCACATCACCGAAACCCGAATATTGCCAACTTTAAACTAGTTCGCAATGAAAGGTCTCGATGTCACAAGGGTGGCACACTCATATACTTTAGGAAATCTTTGTATTGTATCCCTATAGACCCACCTCCTCTCTTCTCCCATCTGGAGACCTCTATCTGTCGGCTCGGCATGACCGGCCACCAACCGATCACCATCATCTCCGCTTATATCCCACCCGACAATGGTCCAGAGGATCCCATCTCGCTCAAAAAGGACTTCACTGCCCTCTTCGGTATGAGTGACTCCGTCATCTTGGCGGGGGATCTTAATGCCAAGCACCCGGCGTGGAATATTTTTTTTTTGTTTTTTTTTTTTTTTTTGTTTTCGGGGTGGAAAATCCTCATGGATGTCCTCCGCCCTGGGGCGGGCGGAGGGGTCTGTCAGACTCTTACTGACTAAAAACCACCCCGGTGTTCCATCTCACACCTACGCCGGGGTCGCGGGAACACATTATTCTTCCACAACCCCGGCTAGTGCCGGCCCGCTTGCGCGGGCCCCGTCTCGGGCGGGGAGAGTGAGGTGTACTCCCCCCGCAACGTCTGTGAGCGGCGCGCGCGGAACACTACGCGCGCCGCCTTCTCGGGTCCTGATGTTGGGGGGCGACGGATGTCCCCGAATCCGTCGCCCCTGGACCCATTTAGGGGGGCCGGAAGAGGGCGTTGTCCGCCCTCCTCCGACGCCCGGTGCGTCTGCTGCGGGCCGGGTCGAGAGTCGAGATCTCTCTCTCCCTTTCCGCAGCCTCCTTCTGCGAGATGACTGTTTCGCAGAAGGAAACCACCGCGTCCCAGGACTCGGCGCTGCCGACCATCGAACTCACTACACGGTCGGCAGCGACAAGTCACTGCCTACTTCAGTTATGAGGGCACGGCGCGGCTCCTCCCAAGCGGCACACTCTGCCAGCGTGTGCCACGCCGTGTCCTCCCGGCAGTCGACGCAGTGGTGACACCGGGCGTCCGGCTCCCTGTTTATGCGACACAGGTACTTCCCGAAGCAACCATGCCCCGAGAGCACCTGCGTCGCCCGAAACGTCAGGGAGCCGTGCCTTCTCCCGAGCCAGCGGTCGAGCACTGGCCGGATCGCCTCGATGGTGCTGAGGCCGGCGGTAGGCGTGGAATAATAGCACAACCTCAACCAGAGGTAGGTTAGTTTTCAAGTTAGGCGAATCCCTTAACTTTGACGTCATCGCTCCAATGAGCCCGACTCACTTCCCAGGTAATCCTAATCACCTTCCCGATGTTCTCGATGTAGCGCTGCTCAAGAATGTGAACCTCCGTTTGCAATCGATTGAGACGTTCCACGAGCTAAATTCTGACCACCGCCCTGTAGTCATGCATCTTGCACCCTACTCGGGCCCAATCGACCCCAACCGCCCCCCTCAGACCCAGACGATAACCGACTGGAGGAAAGTAAGCGAAAGACTGAAATCCACCACGTCGCCTCACTTAGACACCATCCCCGATCACTTAGTGTCAGTCGCCGACACGACGGCCGCAATCGACTCGTTTACAGAGCACGTACAATCCGTATTGACGGATTGTTCACGGGAATTTCCGGTGATGGAAGACCATCGCTGGAAACTACCTACTGACGTACGTGACCTGATAACCGAGAAGAACACGGCCATCCGTGCCTACGACTCCTTCCCTTGTGACGCGAACAAAGCCCACATGCGCCATTTACAGCGTGCTGTAAAGAAACGCATAGGGGAGGTTCGCTCTGAGGGCTGGAACAAGATGCTCAGCGAACTCGAGCCCACTCATTAAGCCTTCTGGCAATTACAGAGGAAATTGCGTTCCTCAGAAGAGGTCTCTATAGGCCTCCTCTTATCCGCCCCGACAATAGTGTCGCTTTCGACAGTCCCGATAAGGCTGAATGTCTTGCCGACAGCCTAGAGTCCCAATGTTCTCCCAGCTCCCAACCAGTAGACCAAGCTCACCTGAACAAGGTCGACGCTGAAGTCGAACGAAGAGCCTCCCTCCCTCCCGTCGAAGACCCTGATGATCCTCTGCCTCCCGTCACTCCAGACGAAGTGCACGACATCATTAAAGGGCTCCACGCTCGTAAGGCCCCCGGTTCGGATGGTATTACCAATAAGGTATACAAACTCCTTCCTGCCCCGCTAATAATGCTTATGACCGCCATCTTCAATGGCGCCTTGAGCAACAACATCTTCCCACAAACATGGAAAGAAGCCACCGTCATCGGTATCCCAAAGCCAGGCAAGCCAAAGTCTGAGCCCTCCAGCTACCGCCCTATTAGCTTACTCAATGTCCTCGGCAAAGTCTACGAGAGGCTTATTTATAAGCGTCTCAAAGACTACGCCGAAGCAAAGAGCCTCATACCCAACGAGCAGTTTGGATTCCGTAGCCAACACTCGGGCACCCAACAGGTCCACCGTATCGTAGAGCACTTATGCGCTGGTCTGCAGCGTAACGCGACGACGGGTATGCTATTCTTCGACATAGCGAAAGCCTTCGACAAAGTCTGGCACAACGGCTTGATATACAAGCTCTACCAACTAGGAGTGCCTGATCGTCTCGTGCTCATCTTACGAGACTTTTTGTCGAACCGGACCTTTCGCTATCGCGTCGAGGGAGCACTCTCGTCCCCTCATCCTATTCGCGCCGGTGTCCCTCAGGGTTCCGTACTATCTCCTCTCGCCTTCACGCTGTTCACTAGCGATATCCCAAAAAGTAAAAAGGCTCAGTTGGCTCTCTTCGCCGACGACACTGCCGTTTACTATACCGGTCACTGTCCCAACGCTATAGCTCGTACTCTCCAAACCTCCGCAAACGTCTTAGGCGCTTGGTTCCGGAAATGGAGAATCGAGGTCAACCCCGATAAGAGTCAGGCGGTTCTCTTCTGGAGACGTCGTCGACTCCCTCCCCCACTTCCCAGCCCGCTCACTATGTACGGCAAGCCAATCCCTTGGGAGAAGCAAGCCAAATACCTAGGCGTGATCCTCGATGCAAACCTTACCTTTAAGGCTCATATTAAGGCGGTTCGCGCGCGCGCCTCCTTCGCTCTTAGCAGGCTCCAATTCGTACTGACAGCCCGTAGTAAACTGTCCCTCAAATGCAAGCTCCGCATCTATACCGCAGTCATCCGTCCCATCATGACCTATGCCTGCGTTGTATTTGCGCACGCTCACCCACGTCATCTTCATAAGATGCAGACCCTCCAAAACCGTTTCCTCAGAAGGGTCACGGGTGCCCCCTTCTATGTCCGTAATATAGATCTTCACGTCGACCTCAAAATGCCAACCATAAAACAGTTCATGAAACGCTTATCAAAGCGTTTCTTCGACTGCGGCATCAAACATTCTAACCCCCTGATTACAGCGGCCGCCCGCTACACTCCCTCTCGCATTTGCAGTATTCGCCGACCAAGGCATACTTTAATCGACCCCGACGACGCCACTACCCTCCTCCAGGAGAGTAGTAAGTCCACTAGCACGCTACAAAAGCCCAAAACCCGATCGCCGTCCTACCGCCCTCGCCGCCGAGGCCCGCCGCGACGCCCAAATCGACGCCCCTCCCGACCCTTGCTCGAGCCAGCCCGCGCCGCTGAGCCTGTAGCTTTAAATTCGTCCACAAATAATACCAATCCTGATCCAGCTAGTCATTTGCTGCCCTCTTCCAGCGACGCCCTAAGCCGAGGTCCGTACCCCACAGGGGGTGCCCTTAGCGTTGTCGCTTAGTTTTAGTTAGTATATAAGTTTAAGTCCTGGCTGGAGGCCTTAATTTATTAGGGAATCCACAGGCAAGTCCGCTTAAGCAGACGACAACCGCATAGGTTGACCTGCGAGATGCCAAACAAACAAACAAACAAAGGTACGTACCTTATAAATGGTATCACTATGTAAATTAACTGCTCTCAAATTACGCTGCTTTATTTTTTTATATTCTCTACTAATTTTTAACATACTTCTTCGACATAATCTTCTCATCTTTTTTTATGTTTACCTACAATTCTAATTTCAACTCTATATTACTGGTTTTTGTGAACAGGATATATAATTCAAATTTGTAACAGTTAAAATAGCAATCATGTCATTTGGTTTTTAATTGTATAATTTAATTTTTCTTTTGTTAGATTATTTAATATTTTGTGAATGTGAGAACGTTGTAGGCCTTGCAGACTGTAGATTTGAAGACCATTGTCTATTTGTTAAGCATAAGGTACTTTTTGACAGGCCTACACTGTCCTCCCATACCAATGGGGATGATGACAATTTTTTTTATTTTTATCTCAAAGAAATGTTTAATTCCAAATAATGCAAATAGTATTACAAAAAGTGTAAAAGCTTAATAAAACTGCCAAGTTATAAACGTTTTAAAACAAGTGTTAGACTAGGACAGCACTATAGTAGAAGTGACGTCACGACTACGTTATTTCATACTAGCTCCGTACATTGTCCGTACCGCGCAACAAGGACAGGAATAATCCCCTCCAAAAACTTTTAAAGCGTGTATCTACTTCATATTTACATCGATTTAACAGATTTTTTTCGATTATCTCATTTTTACTTTGCCTTTTTGAAATTACATTATTTTTACGAACCTTTTTAATAGTCGTCATCATCCCAATTACCGACAAGAAAGACCACGGTTACTCTTTTAAAACTAATTGGTTGGTACCAATTAGTTTTAAAAGAGTAACCGTGGTCTTTCTTGTCGGCTCTTCTCCATAGAAAACGACCAATTATAACCGTGAACCTAGCTTCTGATATTTCAAAAGTGGCCGTGTGGGTATGTGAAATAAAATATTATGATTTTTATTTTTTTAAATGTACTAATTTTACCAGACTATGAAAAGGACTTTCCATTTGTATTTTCAAGTTACAGCGATTTTGCTCACCTCCTATTCCTCTGTGCTCCAAAACATGCCGCCAAAGTGACCTCTGCCCTGCTACCGATAACGCCGTGGAAGTGGCAAAGTTTTGACCAACAAAATTTGAATAACTATCGTTATAGCGAAACGAAGAAGAAGCAATTTTCCGGATTGTCGCAACCAAGAAAGGAACACATAGATGGTCTCGTCCGCGTCCCAATAAGGTCAAAGTCACAATTGAGTAAAATCTATGCAGCAAAAGATACTTATCCAAACAAAATCGCAAAACCTAACTAGGTATATGAGACCACAACAGTAATCTTTTCAAAATACAACCCGCATTCTTTTGATTATAAAAGACACCTTTATTAATCAAGGAGTTAACAAGGGACGGAATGCACGAACGGTGGTACCGTGGCACTTCAAAGAGACACATTAGCATATTAAAATGGTGAGACACGTCTGGTTCGTCGCATGGACGCTTTTGTGGAACTAAAGAGATGAAAGGAGTTCGCATGATTGTTGAATAAGGCGTGGTAATGTATAAGGACGATTGTTGCGTAGTTAAGGGACTTTGGAGTGACAATAGCCTAGCATTTGGAAGTCGGAATCAGAAAAGGTATGAAAATAATAAATGAAAGGGGAAGCGTTCACTGTGAGAGGGTTTTTCTAACAGTTTTCAAGTAATTTCCTTGGAAATAGTTTTTAAGTGTCCTGATATTGTGAAATAGGGATACCTTTTTTCGCACCAAGCAACATTGGTCCGTTCCAGTTATAGTGCTTGGAATGTGGGTAAAATTGAAAACACTTGAGTTTTTTCAACTTTCCTTCTGAGGTCTCACACTCGCAATATCCTGGTTAGGGTGGCGAGCACTAAGCATCTGGTAAATTATCTGCTTTTTCCCAACACCGAACATAAAGTCCTAACTATTTATTAATGTATTGAAACTTCAAGTTCCACAAGACATTCTCTGCTGGTCGATATTTGAGTTAATAGGACTACATTTACTTCTTCGCATGGAGAAGTAATTAGTAATAGCTCTAATTAGTTGATTTGGAAAAAAAAAAACTATTAATCAAATCTTAAGTCACCACGGCAAATTATGAAGTAGCTTATAAGGCTCAACAAAAAACTAGACGTTACAGATCAAAATACTTTTAAAGCAATCGGTTCTACACATGTTGCTCTTAAAAATATATACAAGCACACACTCCACAAGCAGTTCTATACAAAAGAATTACATGCTTTCCAAGCAAGACATGTTTATAATTCGAGAGAGGAGTTTATTGTTAGCTTAGAAACTGTACTGTTTCAATGTACCTACACTCTTTGCTTTGAATTCCAATTTTCTTCCAACATAAGCATGTGTGTGTGTTTCATTTATTGATTCAATACTATGTGTTGTTTGATATTGGGGATTTTTTTTGTTGTTTGCTTGTTGAGTTGCTGCCATAGGTACTGTATTTTATTTTTATCGGTTTTGAATTTTTAGGTACCCAGACTGACTGAACTGTCAACCTGACGACAGACTTGGTTTTGGTAAGTGATAAATGATTTTATTTTTGTAAGTAGGTGCTCCTCTAGGCCCCCCTTCCAAAAGGTAAGACACAGATTGCAAAAGTCTAACTTTTGATTTTTGATCTTTAGATTTTCGTGTCTACATTTTTTAGTTCTCTTTAAGACAATATCCAGTCTCTAAGCCAATCGTATTTATTATTTCATCAATACGACGATAGGTAGGTACCTCCGACGTACCTATCTCTGCTTTTATTTCCTCTGTATCTTTTGTTAACCTGTACGTTCTAACAATCAAGCGAAAAAATCGATGTTAATTATTGTGAGGATTTCTGTTCGTGCACTTTAATCACCGCAATTTGTCATTATAGTTGGATTTCATTGTTTGGATAGGCAACATAGAATTTGAAAAGACTTTTATGCCAGAAAAAAACAAAGGAAATTGCAGTATGTTTACTGAGACTGAAAGGTGAAAATCCTTTGACTGCCTTGCTTCGCGTGACCACATCGCGTTTCAAACTGCCTGTTGTGTTGACATTCCTTTTGAAATATCTCAGTTTTTTCCAAAGTCACTTTTTACACCGCTGCGTTTCTTTGCTCAGACTTTTTTAACAGGCGTTCTAACTTTTCAATGGATAGTAAAATAATTAGTTTAGTTGAAAAATGCGACAAAGCTGTCTCGGTGACACGTCATGGCATGATTTTTATGGGCCTGCTAACACTGTTATCTGTCTAACTAATTGATATTGAATATCGCGATATTTTCCTAAAGTAAGACGGATTAGAGGCATTTTTGTTAGGACTGTCTTCATTTGTTAAGTTAGATAGCAGTGTTTTGGTTGGTTTAGAATGTAAATGCTTGTTATTAGAGCATAATTTGGCAGATACCTCGTCGTTCTAGTGGCCGCAACTGCACTGCTGAGTGGGAGGTCTTGGGTGCGATTCCCGGGTCGGGCAGAGTGTTATTGGGTTTTTCTACCTGGAATTTCGCAGTAGCAGCGCGGCGTCTGTTTCTATGCCCGGTTGATGGCAATAGGCTAGCCCCCTATTGCCCTCAACCGGGCATAGAAAAAATATAACTGGCGAAATGTGAGTGTACTATATAATATTTAAACTCAATCTCCTTTTTATTATATAGATGCATTACACAGATGTGAGTACTTTGTACTATACAGCTACCGTTTACCGGGTAATGCCAAAGATTGACTTGAATGTGCCTTGGCGGCTGATAGTATGTCATGCTCAGTCAAATGTCTCGCTGACGGTGGCGCGTGTATCGGATCATTTAGCTCCCTTCAAAATGGTTGAGCTGAATGGTGCTGATCCATGCGTCGTGTTCGTGATCGGGCGCCGTCAGTTGGGACTGGTCATCTCTTAGCTGCCACGGCTTATTTGAATAATTAATTTGCTGGATTGTTTTTAATTATGTTCTGCTGCACTCTGGACGCTTTTAACGTGTACGGTTTTTGTACATCGTTCTCACTTATAGTGTCAACATTAATCGATGTAACTAATATATTTGTAACAACAATATTATTTAAAAGAGTGTCCATGGAGTTTCTTGCCCGTTCTTCTCCATAGTAACCTACTGCGCTTTGGAATCTTCATATTTCTGACTGACCGATTCCTTGACAATTCAAAAGTGCCTGTAAATGGTTTAATTGAAATAAATGATTTGAATTTGAGTTTGAGTTTGAATACAGGTTGTCCTGCAAGTCGACGTCAAGCTGGAATCGGGTGTTAGGTCAAGTACACGTAGTTAACAGAAAAATCAAAGTATTTGCTGTGTACCCACTCCGTCATCTAAACATATAATAATATAATATAAATGTGATAATAAATAGTTGGGTGCTAAAGGATATCTAACTGGTGTCATTTCTATCATTTTTTGACGTTTGTCTGTTCGACGGTTTACCGGTTTGTCGACGTTATTGTTAATAATATTATTCTTTGTACTGGTTAGTAATGAGTATATCGGGATAGGCCCTCATCAGCGATATTACACTTGCACTTCGTAAGTAGGCGTGGATTGTCGGGCGAAGAAAATAGAGAGACTAGTTACATCACAATCACTTTATTTCACTCACAATTTATTATAAAATAAACACCATGAAATAACCTGAAGGCAGAGGTCCGACATATTAAATGAAAGTATGAGATATAGCAGTAACCAACTCTTTTATTCCGACCGCTTGTTAATTAATTAAATAGATCGCTATAATAGCTCTAGGCGCTACAGCAGGCGCACCGGGGCGAGTCTGCCACAAGAATGATCCCTTCCAACGCTGCGCACTCGCTTACATAAAGTGGCATGAGTAGTGGGGAGAGTGGGGAGGTGAATGTGCCACTTTGCAAAGCGTAACTCAGCCCGCTGCACTTGTCGTTTACAAAGATCACGCCGACACGGCCATACTGACGTGCGGACGTCCTCGTACGCGTAGTCTCATCAAGCATTATCTAACATGACAGAACGGTAGTACTAATGTTCGTTCATCCTGACTAGCAATCTGGTCTGGATCATCTCTTCACAGTTTGCCACTTACTCTAGACCGCTCGACATCGAGCCTTCGTTATTTATCCTAATACTAGCAATCTGGTCCGGTTCACCCCTGCAGAGTTTGCAACTAATTCTGGACCGCTTTTTATTAAGCCTACAGGATTTTAGCAATCTGGACCGGTTCACCCCTTCAGAGCTTGCTACTAATTCTGGACCGTTCATTTTTGAACCTTCAGTACTCATCATTTTTTTTTCCTTTTTTTTTGTTTTCTGGACCAGTCATTGCGGACTCTACAGGGTTACCTCATATGCTAATTATTAGTTTTTATTTGAATTTTAATAATATACCCAACTTAGACACTCCACCGAACGCGTAGCAGGCCTGTGTAATGCAGAGCGAGTCTCAAGTCATAAAGCCAGCAAATCGTCACTTCAATGTTCATAAGCGTTCGGTGGTGTCATGTCACCGAATGTGTCGTAGCAGACACATTAATCATGTTCATAACACTAAACTAACAGCGACAACTATGAAATCTAATTTTAGTATTAAAGCGCCGTCACGGCCAGACCGACATTCGCGCGTCCTTGTGCGTCTCCATCCTCTTATGTCGCCGTAAGCAACCGCGTTGCCCATTTTTCGGATGATGTGGTTGTCCATACACGTAACAGGTGAGACGGTTCGTATCACGACTCTCCGGTGCTGGTGCTCGATTCGAATTATTCACTTCGGTCAAAGGTTTGTACTGCCACTTGCTTCAATCAATTGATTGTTGGTCCGTTGTGCTTCAAAGATGAGATGTGCCAATGAAGCTATTGTCATTATCAGGATCAAACCGTATCAGTCGCGCAGTTGCGGTGAAATTTGAAGTTTGCGGTTAAGCGGTTGCCGGAAGTCGTGATAGCAAAAACTCCATATGTTGAATAGATTCGACGTTGGTCCACACTTCACTGTCGTCACTATTTTCTTCAGGTTTTTGCCCTTCGAATCTCAATTCTGATATCGGGATAGGCCCTCATCAGCGATATTACACTTGCACTTTGTAAGTAGGCGTGGATTGTCGGGCGAAGAAAATAGAGATACTAGTTACAGCACAATCACTTTATTTCACTCACAATTTATTATAAAATAATCACCATGAAATAACCTGAAGGCAGAGGTCCGACATATTAAATGAAAGTATGAGATATAGCAGTAACCAACTCTTTTATTCCGACCGCTTGTTAATTAATTAAATAGATCGCTATAATAGCTCTAGGCGCTACAGCAGGCGCACCGGGGCGAGTCTGCCACAAGAATGATCCCTTCCAACGCTGCGCACTCGCTTACATAAAGTGGCCTGAGTAGTGGGGAGAGTGGGGAGGTGAATGTGCCACTTTGCAAAGCGTAACTCAGCCCGCTGCACTTGTCGTTTACAAAGATCACGCCGAGAAGTACTTATTGTCTTCATAACAAAAACATTAATGAGGACAATGGAGCTGCTTTAGTGCAGCCTGTGTGACGTGTGTGTCACACATATGTACAGTTTTGTAGAGGGTTTGATAGTGAAGAGGTTTCATGGACACCTGGACTGTACACTTTTTGTTATACTATTAAAGAGCCAGAGCATATTGATAAGTTTATATCACTTTGGCAATGACATTTCTTTGTTCACATTTTTCGGCCCGAATTCCATTTCCGAGTTTAGCTGCGACACAGGACAGAGCATAGTGTATTGGGCTCTACTGTACTTTACCTGCCACTCGTGCGAAGCTTCGTAATTTTATAACGTAAACATGTCTCAAGTAAATCACTTTCGTAAAATATTTCACTGCAGAAGCGAATGGTTTATGGAAAAAAAAAGTTACAGAAAATTCAACATTTTAAGGAATATAATTGACATTTTACCACAGATAATGTACGAATTTCACGTCTAGGTAGTTCTGTTTTACGTTCAAAAAAAGTTGCTGCGGATCTTAATGGTTTTTAGGTATAAATATTGTAAGCCTTTAACTTTTTAAAAGTTTTATTAGTACTAATATAGGATGGTGGGTTACGAAACATAATCGAATGTAAGTTATGTTAACCGGTAAACGTTTGACAGTTGTCACTCGTTGTAAGTACTCACACTCGATTGCGTTTATCATATCTAATCCTGTTTACAACAAAGTTGATTGACACCATGGCGTTCGATCCCGAAATGCTAAGTGTCGTGCAAGTGTCGTGACTTAGTAAAAGGAAGTGACAACTTACTATTGATTTCACCAATGAAACTGAACGCAATCAGCACATAAACTACGTTTAAGAGCTGTCAGTCTCATTATTTTCTTTGGAATATTGACATTGATAGTGCTTGAACGCATTTTAGATGTACTGAACGCGTTTAGTAACATTGGTGAAATCGGCACCTAGGATGCAAGAGCGAGCGACCCCGACTCCGACAGGTTAGGTTAGAAGGGCAACTGAGGGGCGAGCTCTCGCCGGGCGCCGCCGGCCGGATCACATATTGTGGTCGGGGGGGTCCGGATCGCTATCGAGCCCACCATGAAATATCTGGGATTGGTGCTCGACAGCCGGTGGGAATTCGGACCCCACTTCCGGCGGCTGGCGCTCAAGTTGTTGGGCGCGGCCGGGGCGCTGGCAACGCTGCTTCCCAATCTGGGGGCCCGAGCGCCGCCTGTAGGCGGCTCTATATGGGGATCGTGCGATCCATGGCGCTCTACGAAGCGCCGATCTGGGCGTCTGACCTGACGGCCGGCAGCATAGCTATCCTGCGCAAGCCGCAGCGGGCGATGGCCGTCAGAGTCATTCGGGGGTATCGCACGATCTCCTTCGAGGCGGGTTGTGCGCTGGCCGGATCCCCGCCCTGGGACCTAGACGCGAAGGTGCTCGCGTCACTGTACCGGTGGCGCGAGGCAGCGCGGGAGCGGGGCGAGCGACCGATGCAGCAACATATTGAGCAGCGTCGGTTGCAGCTCCGTGAGGTCCTGGTGGCGAAATGGCGGGTGAAGCTGTCACGCCCTACCAGCCTCAGCACAATCGAGGCGATCCGGCCAGTGCTCGTCCGCTGGCTCAGAAAAAGGCACGGCTCCCTGACGTTTCGGGCGACGCAGGTGCTCTCGGGGCATGGTTGGAAGTACCTGTGTCGCATAAACAAGGAGCCGGACGCCCGGTGTCACCACTGCGTCGACTGCCGGGAGGACACAGCGTGGCACACGCTGGCAGAGTGTGCCACTTGGGCGGAGCCGCGCCGTGCCTTCATCACTGAAGTAGGCAACGACCTGTCGCTGCCGGCCGTCGTGAACGCGATGGTCGGCGGCGCAGAGTCCTGGGACGCAGTGGTCTCCTTTTGCGAAACGGTCATCTCGCAGAAGGAGGCTGCGGAAAGGGAGAGGGAGATTTCGACTCTCGACCCGGCCCGTCGGAGGAGGGCGGACAACGCACTCTTCCAGCCCCCCTAAATGGGTCCAGGGGAGACGGATTCGGGGACATCCTTCGCCCCGCAACATCAGGACCCGAGAAGGTGGCGCGTAGTGTGCCGCGCGCGCCGTTCACAGACGTTGCGGGGGGAGTACACCTCACTCCCCCCCGAGACAAAGCCAGCGCAAGCGGGCCGGCACCAGCCGGGGTTGCGGAAGAATCATGTGTTCCCGCGACCCCGGCGTAGGTGAGTGATGGAACCCTGGGTTGGTTTTTAGTCGGTAAGAGTCCGACAGATCCGCCCGCTCTCCCCGTTTTGGGGGACATCCATGAGGATTTTCCAACCCGAAACCAAAAAAAAAAAAAGGTTAGAAGGGCATCTTCGTCGTGGTTATTTTTTTAAACCACTCAGAAGTAGGAACCCCACTACAAGCGGGGCTCTATCGACTACGCCATAATACATTTATTAACAAATAAAGTTTAAAAAAAAAACTTAAATTTGACCTTGAAGACGTCATTGACCTCATTATTGCTTGGAAACAAATTTAGATCCGCCACGTGATCTTCTTCACTCTTAATACTCCCACTATCCCACCAATCCCGTAAAAAACTTAGGGATTTTTTCTCGGCCGCTATGGTTGTCCGCACTTTGGGGTTTTCAAATTTACGCTAAAAAGCGTATATTCTACCCATAAAAAAACTGCTTCAAAAAGCGGCGGCAGATAAGGTACAGTGGTTCCGTTTGATATTCATAGTTGCAACTTTACTCCTCATCTCAAACAGTTTCCTCAGTCAAGGTGAATTTAAGTGGTGGAAGCAACTGTCAAATCTATGGTACGTCGCCATCTACCTTGCAACTTCCTTGACTAAGTTTAAAATGAAGTTATGGTTATAACTAAAAACACGCAAGTTTATCCGATTTACATAAAGTTTTTATAAACTTTATGAAAATCGGATATATTCAATAGACTCTGTTATGAGTCTATTGATTATTGACTTATTCGCGATGTTTGTTGACCTCATAATTTTCTTAATCTGACGACTATGAATAACGATTTTGAGAGTCTTCCGAGGTCTCCTCGACGGAGTTGTGAGTCGAGTAGCTTTTGAGGTCATGACCTAAAATGTGAGTGTTTGAGCCTGACATCAAGCAAATGGTCTGGGCACGCGCGCCTCAAAGAGATGTCAGCACATAGTGACGGTGTCCGATTGGGCCGACGCCTCAGGATCGAGGGAAATTCGAAAGAGAAACCGTGGCCCTGGCACAGGCAACTGAAGGAACACGGGTGGGTTTTAGTCAGTAACAGTCTGACGCCCTCCCGCTCCACAGAGAAATCGTTTGATGATTTCCCACCCAAAAAAAAAAAGGTTTTTCACTCTGGAACACGAACTAAAGCCATTTTTAGATAAACTTATGGTAAATGCATTTATTGAGAAATAAAGAAAAGATTTTAGTTATAAGTGAAAAAAAATACCTTGCTTTTATCTTGCTTTGAGCTCGGGTAAAGCATCTCAAGGTCATCATTGAATTTACTTGCATTTTTGACAAGTTATTGTTATTGATTTGATTTGTTTTTCGCTAAGCTGAGACTACGACTTTGAACGTTTTTAATTACAAGAAATGGCCCGCTGATATGTTTAAGTCCCAACACTCTGCCTGACCTGAGATTCGAAACAAGACGTAATGTTTAGCAGTAGATCTTGCGATCACTCGACCAACGCTGCAGGTTTGGGAAGTAATTCTTCGAAAATTGGAATAGTTCACATGATTTCTGTCACATTTTTCCAGCACCTTCATTTCCACCAATTCTCGAAAGAAAACTCTTTGAACCCCGCCAAAAGATTCACCGGTGAAGCTCGACCTGATAAGCCCCACTGCGACGCCGTTAAAAGATGCTCTCCCTAAGATAAATATCACCCGTCTCTCCACTGGTCCAATGCCTACACTAGGTGCATCCTAGAGTATCCGGTAGGCTCGAAATCCTTCTCTAAGGGCACGTCTTCCCTACCATACGGTAGTACTATAGCTTGATATGTAATCGTCTCTGTAGCACCATGAAACATGAGGCTTCAGGGGCTAGTACAAATTTTGGGGTTCATTCGATTATTCGAGTCTGGTCCAACAATGCTGTTGCTGCAATTCATTCTCGAAAGAAAACTCTCTTTGGCAAATGATCTTTAATTATTAATACTTCACGCACACGAATGTGAGAGGCGGTTTTAATGACACAGGCATTTTCTACCAGTCAACCTTTTGTTTTGATGTTGCTTGCCTATTACTGAACTTACAAATAGTCCTTGATCTTACATGATAACCAGTGGTGGACATGAAGCTATCACATATTTTCCTCATAGAAATAGAAGTTCGTGATGTCACCAAATTATTCATGGCGATCCCACTTTTCAACCAAACTACTGTCACCATACAACCCCGCCTACCGCGTTTGTCAACAATTTGACAGTGGATCGATTGCTGCCTAATTAGACATGCGTAGGTAATTGTAGACTGGATATTCGATACTCTTTACCACAGAATAGATAGTTGCAGAAGACCGGCTCCATGGAACGAACGAAAAAGCACGCACACAATGCCACGCTTCACGTACAGCGAGTGCAAGCGTACTCGCGACTGGTATTTGATTGAGTTTACAACAGGTACGCGTCTATGTGTGCGTGCGCCTGTTTCGTGAAGCTAGCCTTCTGTGCCAATCTATTTGATACCCTATACTGTAATAATCATGGGTGTAATTACCGGTTCGGTTTAATTTGCTGGCTTTGTCTATTATGGTAACTACGTGAGCGTGAGAATATAATAGCTTTGTAATCAATCTATACATAAATTGTAAAGACGAATTTATTTATAGCGGGTTATCTTCGGAACTACTGATCCGATTTCGAAAACTATTACACTAAATTCAAGCTACAGGATACCCTTTGCCACAGGATAGTATTTTATGTTACGATAAGAAATTTTCACATCATCATAATCAACTGTCACAATAAAATTGATAGGTAACATAGTTTTTGACCAAACAAAGTTGCTCCAACAAAAAAAAAACTGCTGCTACTCCTGAATTCGCAGCTACGAGTTGTTGGCAGAGTTGAATAATACGTCATCTTTTGCCTAAATAATAAAATTATAAAGGAAAAATAATATCACATTAGGATCATCCTTTAAATAATAAAGGATGATCCTAATGTGATATTTCAGGAACGATTCCAAACTATGGACTGATTAACTATGGACTGAGAAAAATATAAAAATTTCTGTCCAGACCTACGAGGAGGTAGACAAAATCAATCTGCCAAACATTTTCTCAAATGTGTTGGGAGGCTTCTAGTCTATATCCGGATGCTATACCAGCCAGAAACAGCTGGATATCTGTATTTTACATAGCTTATCTGACCACCACAACCTCCAACATTAATAGGTAAGACGATATTCATTTCATGTTGTAAAAAAGATGTTACAAAGGCCTTACAACTAGGAATAAAGGAATGAACCCTGTAAGGGCACAGCAAAACGACTAATAAGACAGACGTCGCCAACTCATCATGTAGGAAGCGATTTGTACCAGGAAGCTGGCAGATGTCAACTTATGAGAATCAACCGTGTCTCACTATTGTTAATACCTAACAATTGCTGAGTTTTTCCGTTATATCTTGTGTACGATTTCCCTGATTTGTATGTGAATTCTTTGATTTGTCTTGGATGTGTAAGTTCACGTATTAAACCTGACAGCGATGCTGCACCTGGAGTAATTATATGATTAATCTGGTGAAAAGATAATTCTGCACATAATCGTGGTCGTAATTGCTCGAGGACTATCATGTACTGAAGGATTAAACGTTGAATTTTCTATGCTATGCGTATAATGTGTTTGTGTGTTTGTACCTATGTTTTGTCGTTGGGCTAGTGGTTGCAATCGCTACTGCTGAGCATGTTGTCCTGCGTTCGATTCCCAGGTCGGGCAAAGTGTTGTGGGTTTTTCTATTTGGAAATTCTCAGTAGCAGCCCGGAGCATGGATTTGTGCCCGATTGATGGCTATAGGATTCCCCCCCTATTACATGGGACTTAAACATAACTGGCGAAATGAGGGTGCACAGGTACACCTCTGCCCAACTCTTCGGGGAAACAAGGCCTAATGTTATCTATGTATGTTTATGTTTGATTATTATGAAAAGTCTTGGTCCCATCCAATGACAAAGGACCATTTTAGAATGACCGTATAATGTAGCGATTAGGCTCTTTCTTGTCTGCCAGGGTCAGATACCGTGGCCCCTGGCTCAGCCAACTGAAGGAACACTGGTGGGTTTTAATCAGTCATAATCTGACACGCTCCGTCTAGAGCGGGAGAAGTCTTTTGATGATTTCTCAACAAAAAACCACCAAAGGCTCATTCTTGTGCGTACTATTATGGCGAGCCAAACCTCTTTTGGTCCTAATCGCGCCTGCTAAACCTAGCCAAGAACGTCCGTATCCATAATCTACACGAATGTAGATAATAGATAGGGACTTTTTTGAGTACCTAAGTCCATGTTTACAGGGCTATACCAATATAACCCTGTTAACAAGGACCATGGGTACTCTAAGCGAAGCTCATCCAGTTCCCACCAATTAACTAACCCTCAAAAATTTACCCCCAAGCAGACATAAAAGCATAACCCTCAACCGCCACGCGTCACCATAACGTAAACATCAGTAATTTCTGTAGGTACGGGTGGCACTTCGCAAAATAAATAAAAATACAAAAAAAAAATTAACGCCCCGGTTGCGTTAATTTTTTTTTTTTTCATTTAACGCAACCGGGACCTTTTGTGCGTTGAATTCGCGTATTTGTCAGAGCGAAAATCGTGGTTGTACTGTAATTGCCGTGTAGGGTTGGCGGGCCGGTTCGACCCCGTGTAGTTGTTAAGGGTTAAAGGAACACAGATCATACAAAGACAGAATACTCTTTATTCCACATTATGTTGATGTTATGAAATCAATATTTTAAACAGACTGCTTACCGTGATTGTGGTCTAAAATTAACTGTAATCCCTCGTTTGACCAGCACCCTTAATGCGTAATACACTTTCAATAATTATGCGACATTTTTCAAGGGAATTACTCATCCATTGCTTCATAGGTTTGAAAACGTCGTCTGATCAACAACGTAAATAACGTAATTAACGGCAAAATGAAATGCATTGCGATCAATTGCCAATTTTTGTGTGTTAAATAACTCCACGGGGCGGTGCGAGCACGTCATACTGACATGGCTTTAGTCACACATTTTATCACAGTTCGGTAAAACCGTTTTGTCTTAAATGCAAGAACGGCAGCGCACACAAAGCCTGTTTCCCAATTAACGATGTTAAAATAAAGTGTAGGTTTTTATTTACTTTCTGACTTGGTTATTATATTTTAGGGCGAATCTTCATTGTACAGAAACTCAAACTCAAAGTACGAGTATTTATTTCAAATAAACCAATTACAGGCACTTATGCATTGTCAGGGTCGGTCGGTCAGAAAGATGAAGCATTCCAAAGCGAAGTAGGTACCTATGGAGAAGAACGGGCAAGAATCTCCACGGAGTGTCCCTGGAGTTTCTTGCCCGTTTTTCTCCTTCTCCTTCTTTTAAATCAAATTATGGTTACAAAATACTGGTTACATCATTCATGTCGGCTCAGAAACCTAAACTGGCTAATAGGCAGAAGATCTCACATCACCATGGAAAATAAGATACTTATCTATAAAACTATATTCAAGCCAGTTTGGACATATGGCATTGAGTTATGGGGATCAGCAAAAACACGAATGTGGAGATTTTACAACGGTTCCAGAATAAAGCACACAAAATAATAACGAATGCACCTCTTTTTATCAGAACCAGTGAATAACATGAGTCTATAGATATGAAAACAGTTAAGGAGAAAGCCGAACACAGAACAAAAGCATACAAAGACCGCATAAAAGCTCATACTAGCACCCTAGCAACAGCGTTATGTGAATCAATAAATGTCAGAAGGCTCAAAAGACAACACATAGGGGACCAAAACAAGTTTACAAAAAAAAAACAAAAAAAACAAGAGACGCCATTCTCACTGGAGTAACAGTTTTCGCCTGTCAAGAAACTTGCACAACAAATCCGTTAAGGGCTTGTCAAGCCGATTGCAAAATAATAAAATATATATAAATTATGCATGTGATAACAATGCAGAAAGCCAAAAGCGTCCGTAATATAAAGATAAAGACAATTCAAAAATAAAATTTAATTAAAGTACGCCTTGGCAGCTAAGAGATGACCAGTCGCTACTGACGGCGCCCGTTCAGGAACATGACGCATGGATCAGCACCATTCAGCTTAACCATTATGAAGGGAGCTAAATGATCCAACGCACGCGTCACCGTCAGCGAGACATTTGAGTGAGCATGACATACTATCAGCCGCCAGGGCACAATCAAGTCAATATAAGACATTACCCAGTAATTGGTAGCTCCATAGTCCAAAGTACTCACACCTGTGGTATGCATTAATATAATACAAGAGAGATTGTGACACATGGATTAGCATCATTTAACTCAAGCATTTTGAAGGGAGCTAAATGATCTAACACACGCGCCACCATCAGTGAAACATTACACACAACATCATACACACAAATAGAAGAAAAATACAGCGGCGGAAGAAGAAGAAGCGCGCGGTGGCGGCGCGAGAAGTTTTTATTCGACGATTGATGTCTGGACGTTGTAAATATGCTACTTACGAGGAAAACTCTTTTTTTTTTTTGGGTGGGAAATCATCAAATAACTTTTCCCGCTCTGGATGGAGCGGGAGAGCGTGTCAGGCTTTTAATAAGTAAAACCCACCCTTGTTCCTTAAAGTGCCTGTGCCAGGGCCACGTTATCTCTTCCGAGCAACCCGCGACCCTGGCAAGCATCGGCCCTATCGGGCCCCGTCAATTTTGTGCTGACATTCTTTGCGAACGCGTGTCGAACACAACGCGCCATCGACCCGGGCCTGGTCCTTACCGGAAGGCGAGCTACCCATTACTCGCCGCCCGCAAGCCGGCGCCTACGGTGGCCGGGAATCTGCAGACGACTCCCGACGCCCAGGGCGTCTCCTGCAGCGACTAGGGGCATGAGGGTGCAAGGTCTCCCGCACGGGCTCCGCCTCCTCCTTCTCGAGCATTACTGCTTCGCAGAAGGAGGTGACTGCTTCCTATTCCCTCTCACTCCGTACCATGGTCTGAACCAGGGCCAGACGCGAAAGATCGCCGCCGCCGATCGCCCCAAGCTGGGCAGACCAGACCTCCTCTGTATGCTCCACCGTGTCCTCCAGGCGACCCACACAATGGTGACAACCGGGCGTTTCCTCCCGCCATAAGAGAAGAAGGAACCTCCCGAAACAGGACCTATGTCAGGCGGAAGCTGAGGACGCCGTGGCGCCTCCCAACAACTCCTCAAAGAGGGGACTTATCGCCGCTATTGTGTCGTGCCCAGCACTGAGTTGCTACAATCGCATCTTCCATGTCGCCATGAGATCCCACCGGAGCTCTGTCCACTGTACCGTGATTTCTCGCGGCAGCTGAGTTACACCCCGGCGTTTTACCTACTTGCGCCACTCTCATACGTGCGCGAGAGCTTTTGCCTCCAGATCCCATGGCGGCAATCCGGCAAGAAGGCTTGACGCCTCGCAGGAGACTGTGCGGTATCCCCGGACTTGACCCCATAACCTTTTGTGACGCGTTCACCGGCCGGCTGGTCGGCGCCTCAAAAAACGCGCCCACACGAGGAAAACTCTGCTTGCACGATGTTCTCATGTGGCGGTGTGGATGGGCTACAAGAATTTAAAAAAAAACTTAAAAAAGGGGAGACTTCGCAACTTTTCCTTCACAGGGGTGGTTCTAAAGGAATTATAAAAAAATATAAGGACTGCGTGAAACATTTATTAAATGTCTATAAACTCAAGAGAATGAAGATTTATGTATAAAATTAGTCTTCCGCGTAAAGTTATATTACTGCTCGATTTATGGAAAAAACTGACAACTTAACAATAATAAGTAGAGTACGGACTTCAATATCCATGTTAAAAAACTCCAATTTTTTTACAATGCGTGGCAGAAAATAACGTTGTAACTCCGTTAATCTTTTGGGCGGAACTGACTCACGTTTACCGTGTGAAAAAAAGGGACACAAAGCACGCTTACACAGGCTTTGTTTTATAATCCGATGGTTAGTTTATTGTAGAAGAAAAATGAAGTAGTTTTGGTAAGTTTCTAGACATATCAAATTTTTATTTTTGTCATCGTAAATTGGCAAACCGGCCTTGTGTGCGGCGTGAGATAATTAGTTGACATGTGACATAACTTCCTGATGTTTAGTTGAGACTCACTAAGTCGTATTTGCTAATATAGGCGCGCCCATTTTATCAGAAATATAAAAATATCCCATTTTGACATTATGATTACGAAGAAATTTCGTTCGGAGGTCATAAGTTTTGAAAAACGATAAAAATAATATTTGCCTGCTAATTACTGCACCAAATGCCAATGAAATGTATGTAAATAATTTCATAAGTAAATTGATTTGATAAGACTACGAAATCGCCAACAGCCTCGTCTATACCGCAAAGATTTTTCGAAAGGTATGCAAAGTTGTGATACTAACTGCTATGATCCTTCCATTATTCAGCTCAAAAACTGTAAATTAAATCAAACTCATATTACTAATAATATAAAACAAAAAAAGTGGTGGTTTGATTTAATTTAAAGTTTCCTTTTCTTTTTTAAGTTTCCCTGGACATATTCCTTTTTTGTTCGTTTTTCTTCTCAGAAAACCCTTTGAATTGATACATACAAACATTGAAAATTAAATTCAATCTTGTAAAAACAAATACAAAATGAAAGTCGTGCGTTTATCAAAACTGAATTAGTTCCCAACAAAATTTAAATGTTGTTTAACTGATAATATGAAATGCACTCTATTAGACGTATTATTTTATTTTACTTGCTGTGAAGTCAGCAACAAGACAGGCATGGCGCCGCGCCTCTAGATTATATCACCTGGTTGACCCGTGCTAGTTTCTGAGAAAAATTATAAGACATGACATACTCGTAATTTATCTTATCGTGTCCTGGGCACGCCTGTTGTGGTATTTTGTTACACCAAAATCACATCTTATAATAACACCTGAGGAGCTGTTGTGCACAGCAATCAATTCTTTCTATGATTCAACAAGTACTAAAGTCTTTATGGAAATTGTATGACACTCATATAACTTACATTTGTTTATCTGGTAGTTGTTGTTCTGCTGAAAAGCAAACCTTTAGCTACCTTTGTCTATTTTCCACATTAATTTATCTCATTTCATGTGATCTCTTATTATTTTCCTTTTATTGAATGTTGTGACATTTTGTATCTAACATTGTCATCTGTCAGTTTTTCTTTTTCTATGGTATATAGAACTAAGAGGTCGTCTATTTTATTGTAAAGTGAGAACCTGGCTTAACACTAGTTTTACGATACCGTAAAACTAGTGTTAAGCCAGGTTCTCACTGTAAGTCATCTTTATTGTTCCTGGCCGATAACCAATTAATGAAAACTAAAAAAAATCACTTCTAGAAGATCTGCCAGGGCCTATAAAAGGCAACCGTTACTTTTCACCAGGTTCTTTTGATTCCGTCTTTTCACTCGTTCTTTTTGACTCCATCTTTTGACACCTGGTTCTTTCTTTTCTGTTCCTTTGCTTGATACTCACCAGTCAATGTATTTCTAAAGCTCCTTAATATAAACGTTTTGAAATTCAGTGAATTTATTTAATATTAACATCTTGTGTGCGTGAAATTGTTTGACTCATTAAATCACCTCCGACCTTCCCACTTGCGTCTTCGAGTTAAGAGGAGTTACTCACGCCACGTTTTTAGAGATATTTACTAGAGAGATCTAAAAACGTGGCGTGAGACGCCGCCGCCTGAAGAAACAATGACCGACGCGAGCTCCCTTGCAACGGGCTGCGGACTGATGGAGAGGCTGCTGCGAGGTCCAACTCGAAATACTACAGGCCGGAGGAGCGGCCGACGCATGCTGCTTGAAACTCGAGCTGCTGCGCGACCGTGAGCTCCCTCGTCACAGACTGCGGGCCAGAGGAGCGGCCTACCCGAACTCTTTTAATTCTTGATATCTTTTTCTACATACTTTTGTATTTTATATTTAAAAATTATTTCATTTTAACTTGTGACCACGTTTAGCCTATCGGCTTAACGTTACGTTACAACGTGCTTGCCCGCAGGGCCCCAATTCTGTATGGTAATAAAAATAAACAAAGATTCTAAAACGATTAATACCAAATACTCCAGTTTCAACATATATAAATAATTGCTAAATTGTCGTTTTTTTTTTATTTCATAATTTTATGACATAAAAACCATTAGGCGAACTTTTATTGAACAAAAAAATACAATGAAATTATTTTGTCAGCACTGTCAAAATTTATTAAGTTATTGTTTTAACGAACTTACGTCTGTTTTCTAAAGCTGTCTGAGTGTTTAGACGTGTACATATTTTATTTGTTTTAGGGTTTTTTGTAGATTTTGACCCTCACTTTGCTTAGGTGTCCCTTAATCGTATTCTTATAAAATTTTACATTAATATGCATAAAACATTTCGTAGAACAAAAACATTTAAAAATGTAGTTTAGTAATATATTTGTCGGATCAGGGGTGGCCGAGATGCGAAACATCTTCTTCACGACCAGACACATCTTAGTGTGGGCACTGTAGTGGGTACTCGAACGAAAACATCATTCGAATTAAAATAACTTTAATACACTGGCTAACGAAATAAACACGTGCAACTGAAACAGACACGTGCGTTGATACTGAGCGTTTGCCAAGACTGTCCAAGCTCGACCGTATTCTGTTGACTGTCGCAACACTCGGTCTCTCCGACAGTCCTCGCTGCATCCCCTTCGCCGACGATCGTGTCCAAGCGGTAGGGCTTGCTTGCGTTTCCGATCACATGATCATTCGTTTATGAATCAAATTGTTAGATGGCGCTGTCCGCTGTACTGTGGCGCCATCCATCCACGACACGGCCATCCCTGACTAGCACCCGTCCTCAGGTATAGCACATGTGGACAAAATATGCTCAGAGAGTAAAATAGCTCGGCTATCCTGCTAATAACTAATAACTGAGGTAGCTTGGCTATCCTGCCAACACTTAATAACTAAGGTAGCTCGGCTATCCTGCCATACAATCTTAAAACTAACAAAATTAAGATCGTAAAACTTAAAATCATTACAAATTCAACAGTCTTACTAGGGCTTACAAACAAAATCATCAGGTCAAGTCGCAACGATTAACAGGTTTAAGTTTTAAGCCACGTTATACATGGGATCTCTGATAAGTCAGTCAGTCAATCGATTGAATTTTTTGCCAGTCTGTCCATCGACTAGAAATTCTATTTAGAAAGCGCCAGTCCTTCGGCGAGTGCCAGTCCTTCGGCGAGAGCCAGTCCAATATCTTCGGAATGCGTGGTCTGATTTAAAAAAAAGTCAACTGGAATATCCGTTTTAAACATAAATCTACACATTAGAACAAAATAAACAAAAAATCACATTATCAAGTTACGTACGAAACTACAACGAGTCCGCACGGTTGTCAAGCGTGGTATTTTGACAGTTTAAACCACTCCAATTTCTCGTTAATATCGCGTGGTTTCGTTCATTGTGACATAAAGAATACGATATATGCTGATTTCGTGTCTAGCTAAGGAATTGACGTGGTTTAAGCAAGGAATCATAAAGTGGTCATAGTGAATTAGGGCCCTGTAGTGCTATTCTGTAACCATCTCACCATGATAACTTAGGTGAAGTAAGCGTGGAGTGAGCTGTCAGTGCCATAGATGTTAGGGAATGACAAAGCCGGGATGACACTGACAGCTCACTCCACACAAGTCTTCACTGTGAGATTTTTACAGAATCGACCTGCTGGTCAAGTTGTGCGAGTGTCAAAAATAAATTAGTTGGCAAAACAAAAGTTGTTAAACTGTTAGTATGAACTGCACTCTTCAAAAAATTAAAATGTTAAGTAAAACGTCTAATAGGCACATTACATTACGTTTTGATGAAGGTCTAATGGACGTATTATTTTAGATTTTATTCTGATAATTAATGTCATGTCTTACAAATTATAAGACATGACTTATTTAACATGTCTTGTCACAAACGTCTTCGCTTCGTCTTTGTCTACGCCCGTGTTCGCTGGTCGGGAATAGAGTGTCAAAATCTTTTTGGCATGTGTGTCTACCTACCTTCCAAGGAACTTTCAGATAGGTTCAGCTTTCGACAAAAGGTTTGAAACGTACTTAAAAAAAGTTACTGCTCTCCAGTTGGTGAATCGGGCACATCCTGGACAGTCATTTCATCTATTAGCGTACCTTATGTATTGGAATACATAAGGTACGCCGTACTTTGTGAAAGCGAAAAATTTCGTGTATTTTTTTCAGGAGTATTTCGGTTTCTTAGAACATAAGGAAAAAGCTTGAATAATAAACAAGAACCTTTCATTAGTAACAGATGGATGACGGATGAATTGAAAGGTTACGCGTGTAAAATATTAGATCTAATATCCGTCATAATTAATTTTATGGAAGCATTTCAAGTTCGTTCGATATTCAGTTACAAAAAGTTTTTTTTAAACAGTTTTAGACAAAATTCATGAGCGATGGTTAGTTTTTATTACAAGCTTTTATTCTACATGCCTTGTTAGTAAGTATGTTTTGATCAAATCTTGCAAGCTGAATTAAAACCACTTTCTCATATCCTGCGAAATTTAAATTTTATACGTTGATTCTGTTTTGAAGACAATCCATTTTTCCATAATGCATGACCTGATTCTATACCCACGATTGGCTCCGGTCGAGGAAGCTCCTCAACGGCCAACAGTACAGAAGAGGAATAAATACGCAATTAATTATGACAGTCCATTCTAAAGTCTAGTACAGGTCTAACATGACAAGCGCGAGAACGCTCGATATCTCGATTTCTCGAAATTTGTCTACGATTTTGACGTCATCCTTACACCTAACATGACCGCCAAGCTCGAGTAAACTCGAAAAAGGCACTTTGACACTTCTGTATCTCGCGACGAGAACCCGATGTAGCAAGTTATTAAAAACAAATCATTTTGATCACTGCAACATCGGTCGATTTTACGCATGGAATAAGTATGTTCTGTATTGATTTAACGTCCACCTCTTTTAATCATCTACTTAATAGTGCTTCCCTGCGCCAAACTTTCTCTCGCGGCCGCCGAAAGGAACTTCATTCCAATGTGTATAGTAGGCTGTTTAAAATTAAGTATTTTCATTCAATTCAATCAAATCAATTATGTTAATTCAGTATTTCAATTAAGTTTTTTCATGTTGTATATTAGAACTAGAACGAAAATAAGTATAATTATGAATTTGCCATGTTATTTTGGATAATAAATTTTTTTGTTGTATCATAATTTTGTCTACTCTTCTCGTCGTCAAAATCGAGGTCGACTAAATTAGAGAAAATCACGATTTTCTCATGTTGAATTGTCAAAATGCGAGATAAATTAGGTGGTCATGTTAGGGTTTAACGAGAAAACATCAAATTTGACAGAACAAGTCAAGTATTTTGTATGGCAGTGCTGTCAGAAAACGAGTTAAGTGACGATATAGACGCGACGAGAAAATACGAGAGTGAGTAATTGTCGCGTCTGGCATGTTAGCCCTGCTGGCTGCTCCACCTGAAATTGGTGTCCAGATGAGGGAATTCCTCAAGGGTCAAAAGTCTAGACACGAAATTATATGTACGATTTAATTAGGATATCTAATTCTTAAGTGCATCATGACCTGGCTGCTGCAGGATTGGCTCCAGATAATGTTACTCCTCAGCAATCAACAACAGACACACTCAATTTTATATACGCATAAAAAATATAGTCCGTTCTAAAGTCTGCTATACGGGTCTTCTATATAATAAGGAACTGACCTCCATTCTTTTGTATCAACTCTTTTTACACATTTCAAACATCGCATTTAAAATTAATATCATAACATCACATCTGTATTATTCGAAGAGTTAGGCAGATATGTACAACCACATTTCACCAGTTACGTTTATGTCCCACGTAATAGGGGATGAACCTATTGCCATCAACCGGGCCCAAATCCAGACTCTGGGCTGCTACTGAGAAATTACAAATAGAAAACACTTTTTCCGACTCAGGAATCGAACTCAGGATCTCATGCTCAGCAGTAGCGCACAAGACCAAAACGGACCTAAAAATTAAATTAACCAAACCCTTAAATCCCAAAAACAACCTTTCATAACTTTTATTAAACACATCAAAACTTCAACCACAGAAAAAATAAATAATCACCAACCTTCTTAATTACATTGAAACCCTAAAGTCATTACTAAATGTCATTCCGGATATCGCCCGCCCTGTTCCCGGGGTCATTCTGACGCGAGTGTTAAAGGGTTAATTTAACGGTCACTGCTTTGCGACAGACTCGAACCGTGTATTTCGGCGTATGTAGTGCTGTAGCGAGACGGGATTCAAATTAAAATTCCGGGAATTTGCATGGCAGTGAACATAGTTTAGTTTAGTCGAGTAAGTCATTTTATGATGAGGCAATTAAGTTTTTCTGAATAGAGATGCGGAGATGCGCTAGAATTAACATTATATTACGCGTCTATTTTCACAATGTCTTCCACTTTGGAAAAGGAGGTGTATTTCACAAGCCATTTTATTATTCTCCATTGTTGTTTATAGTCCCACGTATTAGATTGCAACTGACTACTATTATGATTAATAACACATTACGTACACCAGTTGAGTTTGAGACCATTAGACAGACAAGGCAAGTTTTGTTTTGTAGGGTCAGAATTTATTTTCGTTTATTAAGAAAACAAACTCGTTTTTCCTAGTAAAAGGTGAATTAGGTATACTACAATAGCACGTTTTAAGTACGTACATAAATAATACAAACGGAACTGTTTACATATCTGGTATTGGTGTTTGTGTAGGATGCAAGTTTATTTTAAAAATAATTAATTATAAATCGTCTGCGCCTGCTCGAAGTGCGTCAGCAACACGCGTACGCTTAGATTTAACTTCATGGTATGCGGTCTACGCTTAGATGTAACATTTTACCTTTTTGATTATCTTCACAATCTAGCTCATTATAAACTAGCTCAACCAGAAACGGAGTTTTCACCACTGTAGCACCCAAATCCCCGGGAATCCCGGGAAGAGATTCAGCATCACTGTTTGACTACATGTCGTTTCGTACGTCAGGTGCGTGAATTTTATGTATATCATACGGTTACTTTTGAATGGCACACAGTTGGATTTTACATTTAAATGTATTGTCAGGCTTTTCGGTTATTTTAATACTTAAGGGTTGTTTATATAAAAACAAAATGAGTGTCTGATGAGTGCCATCCGCGAAGCAGGGCTAGACAATGTCTACTTGACAATGATGAAAATACTTGAGTATGAGTAAGCGAAAAGAGAGATATGGAAGTCTATTGTTACCCGGTTCCTTTAGATTACAGATATTTTTTAAACAAGATGCTGATGGTTTCAATAATAACACTTACCACAGTGCTAAATTTATAGAGTATTATAAGTTGTAAGGGAAAGATTCAATTAAACTAGTACCTTCTTATACAAACACAAAGTTTATTGTAATACACAGAAATGAAGCTGTAAAACAACAATTGTGGTAAGCACTGCCCAAACCCTTCCCACACACTAAGGTGTTCACTCCGACAAAACTGGTTCTCCGTTCAAGTTTGTGTCGGGGTTTCAAACTCAAACTCAAAGCATTTATTTCAAATAAACCAATTACAGGCACGTTTGAATTGTCAAGGGGTCGGTCAGCCAGAAATACGAATCTAGTTGCCCATTCCAAAGCGAAAGTAGGTACCTATGGAGAAGAACGGGCAAGAAACTCCATGGACACTATTTTAAATAATATGGACCGTTTACACCTGCAATGAGACTAAAACAATAAGTCAGAGTCGCTATTGTGAGTCCGTGAGATGAACTGCTTAATAACTTCTAGCTCATCCAATAATTTTTACCTATTATGGTTGTGCTTATTAAGGAAACATAACGCTTATTCAAAGCAACCCGAGACACAATAATCTACAACAACTGGTCTTACCAACTAGTTCTTACAAAAGGCCTAAGTCTCTCATAGGTCAAATTATGACAATTCAGTTTTAACTCCGTGTTCTTTGAGTATATTCCTTTCAAATGCCGGGACTAAGACCCTTTGCGTCGAACACAGGATAACGTGTTCACACACATAAACTTGGCCTACGGGTATAAGCGGTGACGCTGTCGTTACCTCCAGGTAACAACAGCGTCACCGCTTGTTGGTGAGCTCGCCTCTATTACCATCAAACGGGTAAGTAAGGTACCTCAAGGGATAACCTTCAAATTGCCCGCACCCGGATCAAATCAAATTCTTCTGACCACGGTGCTACACTTAAGTTGTTTCGTTATTAGAAAAAGGAGCTGATTTCACTTTTGTGGATACCAAATATAACTAACATCAGAGTGTTAATTCTCCTTCGAATAGCTGTGAAACGCGACGCCACACAAAGGCACCGCATATCGCGCCAGTCTGCACGAGCCCTTAAGAATACGATTCCGCAGGCAGCGTTAGATTTGGGACAGAACAGCGAGGTAATTGCGTAACACACTTACAATGGCAATGCTATTAATTTTGACAGTTCAAAAATTTTATTTGCGTTACGTTACATGAAACTTATATGAGCAGACGAATTTTTCATACAATTATGAGCAATGGATAAGGAATTTCCAGCCAACAGAGACAGAGAGAGGAGTGAATATGACACTATGATCAATTTAGGCCATTTTTGGTGTCACAATCTACAGCAATTACTTTTCTCGTCACTATGACGAGAAAAGTAATTGCTGTAGATTGTGTGTGTATGGTTTTTGAATGGTTAAACACAGAACTTACCTACCTACACTATCCTACTAATATTATAAACGAGAAAGTTTGTGAGTATGGATGGATGTTTTTTACTCTTTCACACAAAAACGACTGAACGGATTTGGATGAAATTTGGCACACAGATAGTTTATAACCTGGATTAACACATAGAGTACTTTTTATCCCGATATTCCCATGGGGTCATGATTTATGCGGGTAAAACCGCGGGAGCAGCTAGTATCCTATAATTATTTTTTCCCTTGGAGCTACCATTTACCGGGTAATGTCTTATGTTGACTTGAATGTGCCCTGGCGGCTGTTAGTATGTCATGTTCACTCAAATGTCTCGCTGACGGTGGCGCGCGTGTTGGAGCATTTAGCTCCCTTCAAAATGGTTGAGCTGAATGGTGCTGATCCATGCGTCATGTTCGTGAAAGGGCGCCGTCAGTTGGGACTGATCATAATCATTACAACAACTTCTCTTTGTGTAACTGCAATTGTATGCCTATGTGAAACTTTATGTGCGTGTAATTTACAGGGTTTGTGTTGTTTTGTGTATGTGTTTGTGTTTGTACTGGCATACATACATAACTGACGCCTTCTTCCCATGGGGGCAGTCAGAAACCACAGAACGCCACCTGCTACGATCCTTACATACTCCTATTGCGTCATTTACGTTCACTGATCACAAACGCACGCTGGTTGCGAGACAACTGGCATTTGTTTTCGGAGATGCTTAATCCTAATAAAGACAAGATACTCACAAGGTTCAAGTGTGATTGGACCTATAGGAAACCCATCGGGTTATTTGGACACAATCTGGTAATTTTAGACTGGTCTCTCTCCCGAAACGTGCTCCTCGTTGTTACGCCTTGAAAGGAAAAACCTTCTCAATCATTTTGACAGATACAACTCATAGACGCCCTTCGAGAATCCATGTCCACAGACTCTAGGGAATTCTCATCGATTTGTGCTTGCGCAGACCCACGAAAGGTGTCGCTACTAGTTGCTTTAATATTTTATTTTTGCAACGTGACATTAGGGTTCCGGAGACTTTTGACCAGCATACAACAGTGGGACAGCATACTGTAAGTTGCAAAACTATATTGTATTTCAAGTTCAGGGGTGACTGTTGGAAAGTGGATATTTCAGTATAAAGGATACCTTCTGGTCTTATTTTTTGGTGACATTTTAAGATAGTAGCAAGTAGTGTAATACCAAGAGATGGGCGCTGTCGTGTTAAGCCGTGCTAAAGAAAGTAACCAGTTAGCTTACATCCATGTTCAAGTTACTGTAAGACAATAAGGTCTATAGTAATAACTTCAGTAATGTGTAACAATCAAAACGGATATTCACGAGTGCGTGTGGTTCTAGAGAATCGGCGCCGTGAGGGTCGTTAAAAGTGAATGAGGTATTTCGTCAATGGATGGGGCAAAACCACGGATGCTCTCAAAACGGTGAAGGAAAACATCGTGAGGAAACCGGCATGTCCTAGAACCAAAAATTCGAAGACATGTGACATCTACCAACCCGCACTGAGCCCGCGTGGTGGATTACGGCTCACTACCTCTCATAGAGAGGAGGCCTGTGTTCCAGCAGTGGGAACGTTATAGGCTGATTATGCTAATGGAACAGTCACCAGAAATAATTGAAATATGTGAGTTTACCGCACACTGAGCAGGTGGACCCACTTCCATTCTTGCTGATATTTTCGCTAATAATTTTAGCTATTTTCATAGAGCACTTAGTTAGCTTGTAACGAAACAAGTGACAAAGTCTCAAATACAAGGTTTCGTTTAATTTTCTTTAAATAAGTAAATAAACAACGGCGAGGCAGATTGAGCGAAAATGCCTCGCCTTTTCTCAACCATGTTGGCGTCAGCCTCCAGTCTAACCAGATGCAGTTGAATTCCAGTTAGTCTGCCTTCCACAACCCACTTACTACGTAATACGACACCTTGGTAAGGCTGTTTGTCCGACTTTTGGGCTACTGACTGTCAAAGATCTACGACTGATAGCCGGGACAACAACAAGTTTTCTGAAGCACCCCTCCGTGCTTCAGATATGTTATGGATGGTCACCCATGATCAAAGAACCGACCGCAGCTTAACCTTAGATCGACCCGTGTGGCTGTTACGTTAAGCCACGAGCTCCTAAAAGAAACTGTAACTGCAACTATACAATTTCCCTCGACGATCCAACTGTAATTCGATATAACTGTCGAAAACAGTTAGCATAACTCATCCCGCATAAATAAATCATGGCAACGCACGTAATGTCATTTGGAACTGAGCGTCATTACCGCCTGTCGCAATTCTGATCCCTTCCTGAGGACGTGACTATTTGTTTTATTATATCTTAAAGTTGGGCCATAGTAACTGTGGGAGATGGAGCGGAAGCGAGGAAGAGCTAGTGATGGTCTTGCAAAAAGTAAGGAAGAAAATACTTTCTAAGTAAGGAAGAAAAAAAAATCATAAAAGAACAAGTTGGGGGGAAATATGCGTCACATCCAAGCAAAACAGCCATCACTCAACATAATGCTGTGTCCCTATTCGAGACACAGCCAAAGCCCTAATTTTCAGCGACGGCCGGTGTTGACGTGATCACTTGAACCGGTACAACATAAAATGAGATACAAACCACTTAATGAGAAATAAAATAAATACACCTTAGAAGTTCTAAATCTTCGAATCAAAAGTAAAATCAAAAGTCAAAATTACATAAGACAGTCCCCCAAAACGCCCACCCTTCACAAATTCCTAGTGCTTTAGCTGTGAAAAACAAGGGGCGCATCAAACTCCCCAGGAGCACAGCTGTCTGTTCAGTTAAAGGAACTCGATTCTATTTAATGATAAGTAATTAACGTTATGTAACACAAAACATTTAATTAAATTCCTTGCCAAAATATGTACGCTAGCACACGCCATTCAATATGCGTTAATTATATAATAGCTCATTTTGCCATACTTCAGCCAATTCGGCTGTGCGCACCAGACAAGTATGTGCCGCGGCCGCCGCCGCTTGCTGCTGCTGGTGGTGCCGACTGCGCTCAACAATCTGCTTCAGCGCGATACCACAGACGCGCGCTATCCATGTTCAACGCATTACCCGATAGAATAGACTTGTTTTCTTGTACATTGAATGAATTTTCTTTGGCGACTTTTAGGGTGTTGCATTATTGTTAAATTAAAATGAGGAGTTATGTTTGTTTATTTTATTGTGAATTTCGTTTATAATTAATAGTATATTTGTACTTAACTATCGCATTAAGGCAACATGTAATAAATAAATAAACAAACAAATACATTGAAAACTAAACACAAGCAGAAATAAATAATAAAAACGTAAACAGAACGTATTACATAAATACAAGCCTCCAGGTACAAAAGGCGTGACCGCTTTCATATACAATGCTGCATTATGATTATATAGCTGTAACTTGAAGTTACACATGATAAACTAGGACTTTCGAAATAAAATAAATAAACAGTTAGTTCCTTATAACAATATCAATACCATGGTCAGCAAGACGACCAGTCACCACAAGCAGCACCCGTTCACGATCATAATGCAAAGGACCAGCCATTCCTCCCTCCCATATTTGAGGGAGGAGGCAACCTGACCCCCGATGCTACCGCAAGCAGTGACATCTAAGGTTTAAATATTTATTCTCAAAAAGACAAAAAGCCACTTACATGAGAATATAAGATAACATAATGTAATAAACTTATTCTAGGTAACGGTCACTGATCCAATACAATTTGTCTTACACATTATTTTGTTTTTAAATGGATGGTTAGTCGTTCAACGGGTTTAATACAAACCAGTAGGCTACTAAGACTGTTAGTGAGTGATTTCATATATGTTATTTGCTAGTTTTAATTTAAAACTGCTTAAAGAGCTTACATATTTTATATAGGATGGTAGATTATTAAAAAATTGTGCTCCTTCATAGGTGATATTCTTTTTAGCATAGTTTGTACGCGTCCTTGGCACAACAAGTAAGCTGGGTCGACGAAGACTGCGTTTACATAATTGTGATTTTTTTGTAAAAGTAACGTTTGTGTGAATGGTTTCATGCATTATTTTTCTTATTAAAATGCAAGTGTTATATATATAGAGTTGTTTGATACTCATTAGTTTTGTTTCTTTAAACATTTTGTTTGTTGGTGTCAAGTATGGGTAGCGAAACAGTGTCTTTATGATCCTGTTCTGCATTATTTGCAGATCCTGTAGCTTTGTTTTACCAGCGCTACCCCAGATTTCAATGAGATATAATAAATGTGATTTCACAAGTGAATTGTAAATTTCCAAGCGCAGTTTTTTGAGTATATATTACTGACATTCCGGAGTAATCAAATAAGTGAGGACATTTTATTTTTAATGTAATCAATTTACTTGTTCCATGTTAAACAGTTTTCGATTCTAAGGCCAAGGTATTTTTCGTAGGTTTTTTGCTCTAATGGTATGTTGTCTAAAGTTAGCGGCTCATGTAGGGTTTTTTAATTATTTTTAGCTCTAAAGACAATGTAACGTGTCTTCGGGATGTTAACGGTCAGCAAATTATACTGAAAATTAAATGAGGATGTAGTTACCATGTAGCTCTGTTATGTTATTAATAAATATTAAAAATAATAACAGTCCCAATATGGATCCTTGTGGGACTCCATATGTGATAGGTCAAACATTACTTTCGAAATTATCTAATTTCACTACTTGGAATATATTTCTTAGGTAAGATTTTAAAATTTTAAGTGCATTTCCTTTAATACCAACGTGTTCTAGCTTCTCTCTATTTTGTGACCCACGGTATCAAACGCTTTTTTTAGATCGATTAACATACCCAATACAAAAAAAAACTTATCTCTATTGTCCCTAATTTTTGTTATCAGGTCAATAGTGGCTGCAGTGGTACTATGTTTAGCTCTAAATCCATATTGGCGTTCCGATATGAAGTTAAAAGAGTCCAAGTAGTTTAACAGATGACAATGTATTATTTTCTCCTAAATTTTTGACATTATTGGTAGCACAGAGATCGGGCTATAGTTTTCGGGGTCGGTTTTAGGTCGTGATTTATAGATTGGTGTAACCTTTGCAATCTTTAGGGTGTCTGGAAATTCCCCGTCAGTCAAGAGTTTATTAAAACAATTTGTCAAGCTTTTTGAGATTAAATTTTGAAAACTCTTTATGACTTTTGTGCTTACTCTATCAATACCGCTACTAGAGTTTTGGTCTAGATCATTAATAATTTTAGTAAATTCAACAGCACTACATGGATCTAATGTCAAAAGGTCTTGTTTTTTTTGGGATTTGAAAACACATTAGGTTAAGGAGTCATTCAGTCAAAATACTTGTTAAAAACCTCGCAAATTAGAAATGTGTTTGTAACTTTGTTAGCATCAACTAAAAGCTTTGAAGGACAGTTCTTTCTCTCAGCTCTTTATAATTTATCTCTAATAACAATTTTTTCTGACCATTCCTCTGTTGTATCCATAGGTGGTTTCTTTGGCTGATTCCGGTAATGATATCGTTGTTAACCCAATCTTCTTGGGGTGGATTTAAAACCTTTGTTCTCATTACTTTATTGCGTTCTACGCACTGCTTCATCTTTGATTCTAGTTCACTGTAGTTGTTTGACATGTCTTCTATTCCACATGATTTCATCGAACGATTTAGATTTTTGTAATCTATTATTTCATAACTTGGGCATATTTTGGGAGGAGGTTTCAATTTGTTTATTTGCATATGATCTGACATGGATGAATTGATGATTGATGATGTTGAAATGTTCACATTTTAAATCTGGTCTATGATAGATTTATTTGTGTTAGAGTCTCTTGTCCAATAGGTTTTATTTACTTTGTTTAATATTTTATGTCCTGATTCATTTATTACTTGTTTGTAATTTTAATTTTTGTCAGAAGGTCAATGTTAAAATCTCCAAACACTTTTGCTCTCTTCCGTTGCCGTTGCTGTAATTGTCCTTCTTATGCATCTAGAAACTTTTCAAGATTAGTGTTATCAGGGTTGTAGATGACGCCAATATGTAGCGCGAGTTTTATCAATTTGTACCCACAGGTAATTTTTTCCATCTTGATATATTGATTAACTGAGATTATGCTTTAAATAGTTGTGTACATAAGCTGACACACCCCCGCCCCTTCTGCCTGTTCTATAATTATTATAGTAATGTGAATAGTTTTCTATCTGCAGTTGTAAGATTTGTTTTACATTCTCTATCCAAGTGTTTTTTTTTTTTTAAACGTTGCCCCACACTAGGAATTACTCCTGTATCGTGGGTGCGTTCACAAACATGAAAACTCACATACACAAGACACCCAGACCCGGAACAACTATTTGTAGGTCATACAAATATTTGTTCCGTGCGGGAATCGAACCCGCGACACGTAGCGCAGCAGCCGATCGCTCAACCACTGCGAAAATGATGTGTATAGTTGTAGATATAGATTTTACAATACATTAAAGTTCCTCTAGTTTTCCTCTCTTCCTTCTCTTCGTATGTTTAAATATAGTAGTGATAGGCGTGATTTTTCAGTTTTGTGTAGTTGATAATCGTTTTTTATTTGATATGTTATTTTATCAGCCGGAGTATCATTCTCGGTGGTTGAAGTTTTTTACTGATTGTTTTATAATACTTGGTACACCATTGATGTATTTGATTGTTAAATCTCTTTCTCCGGACTCTGTTCGGCGTGTTAGTTCATCTCTTATAGCCAGGAAATATGTTTGTTGGGCTGGTGTTTGGTCCGAAAATATTTGAATACTGTCAGATATTTTATCTTTATTGCGAAGTAGTAGAATTGCTAGCTCTGGCTTATCATAGCAGACTTTGATTATACGCATTTCCGGCATCGTACTGTGGCAAGCGGGTTTCTAGGTAGATAAGGAATGAAACCAAACCACTTTACACATTTATTTCACGAGACACAGAAATCAGGGAAGTATGTTTTAAGGTCTCTAGAGTACTGGTTCACTGGTCACTGTAGTTAGCAAGGAAAGAACGTTACTGCCCTGGGCTTGGCTATGCCGCAGCACGTAGTCCGGCGCGAGGTCACAGGGCAGGCAGTAGATTTGGGGAGCGACCCCAGAGGTCACTCGACGTGGGCAGCACCACGCAGAGATGCACGACCGCGGGTAGGCACGTGTTCCGCTCAGGCAGGGCCTCAACACGTGGCGGGCGTGGGGTCTCGGCACCCACGGCCCACGTGGATGGCAGTTTCTGGCGGCGGTAGCGGCCGCGTGGGCAGTCCGCGTGACTGGCGTCTCTCCAGCGGTAGGGCGGAGGCAGCGATGACGTCAGTCAGCGGTAGGCAGGATGTGTAGCCTAATACTGGAACCTTGGAATCAGCGCAAGGTGGATGCTCCCGTAAGCGTTGTGCCAGAACTGCAAGCCTCCGTCGATGTGTGCGTCTCCAAGCCGTAATCCCAAAGCAAGGTGGATGGAGGAAGACTCTAGGTGAGTCGTGGCGGCTTACAATTATAGGTTATGCCGTGCACATGCCGCGGGCATTCTCGGAGGTCCCTCGCCGCGTGGCCAGGCGATTTAAGCGAACAGCAAGGCACAGCGTGGCGAGACAAGCATAGCGAATAATGGGAGAAGCATGCGCACGCATTCACAGAGAGGTGCAGTAATGGTGACAGGTGATGTGGCAGAAGCCACTATCAGTAAATAGCTTTCTCGACAGTCATTGCGGGGCTGCTGAGAATAATTACAATAGCTGCCAGACCACGCAGACAGAAATACATAGAGAATGCGATCTGACAGGACACAAATAAGAGTATAGGCAATTACACTGAGCACTTACCCGTTTATCTCGGGGTTATGTTAACTTACTATTTGATGCGAAGGAAAGAGGACGTTAGGTTTATTTTTTATTTTTTTTGTATGGCATCTCGTAGTTGACCTTGAGAGGTCGTGACTACTTAATCGGACTATCCTGTGGCTGCCTTAAGCGGACTCAAAGCCTCCAGCCAGGGACGTAAAACTACTTACATTACTAAGCGAACGCTCACTAAGGGCACCCCCTGTGGGGTACGGACCTCGGCTTAGGGCGTCGCTGACGGGAGGACAGCAAGATGGGATAGCCTGGATCTGGATTATATTATTATTATTCGGGGAATTTAAAGCTACAGGCTCAGCTACGGCGCGGGCTGGCACTTCGTCGAGCAAGGGTCGGGGGGGACAATTACGTCGGGATCTTCGCGAGGAACCTCGGCGGCGAGGTCGGAAAGTCGGTCTGTGTTTGTGCACTGTACTGGTGGCCCTATTGCTCTCCTGAATGAGAGTTATGTGGTCATCGGGATCGGTGAGGACGTGCTTGGGACGGCGTAATTGACTAATGGAGGAGGGAATATAGCTAGCGGCTTTCACAACCAGAGGGTTGCGGTGATTCGCGGCGGTCTCGAAGAAACGCTTTGAAATGCGTTTCATGAACTGAGGGATAGTGGGAATCCTGAGGTCTACGTGGAGGATTTCGTTGCGAACGTACCAGGGGGAGCCTGTTATCCTACGGAGGAACTTGTTCTGGAGGGTCTGCATTCTATTGAAGCGAACGGGCTTGGCGTGTGCGAAGACTGCACTGGCATAGGTCATGATCGGGCGAAAGGACGTTAGGCGTCCAGCAGTGATATTTATAGCGCAATCCATACCACGACACCGAGTGACGTGGTGGGAATTTGAAAGATTTAGGGATGGCACTTTCGTGAACCGTAACTAGAGACGTGCGTTTTAGTTGATCTGTAGGAAATCGACTACAACGCTACAGTACTTGCCAATACGATAGTCTTTATGGGTATGGTATGTTTTCGCTTACTTTTGTGGTGATATTTAAAACGTCGAATTCGTCTGTAAATATTCTCTCCTGGGTACTAGTGGAGCTCTGCTCGGGTATACCAACTACAATGATATTGTTTTCCCTTGTTTTACGATCTTGAACTTCTGAAATAATTAGTTCGTTTACACAAAGCTGATTTGTCTTAGTAGATTTCGGGCTTAATTCCAATTCTTTACAATCGCTTTCAAGCATCTTTATTTTGTCTTCACTGTTTGATACTTTTATTTCTATTTGAGATAACTAACTTTTTAAATTACCATGTTCTGAGGCAATTTTCGCTGTTGTAGATTTGATATCTTGAATTTGTGTACTAATTTCTGCTACATTTGAAGTAATTAAACATCTTGTTTATTCATGCAATGCTCTCAGATCAGCCATCTCGCTTTTGACGGCGATGATACTCTCTTTCATTTTATCCATCATATGTTCGTTGTGACTAGTGCAATTTTCAAATATCGAGGTAATTCGCGAGTAATCATTTCTCATTAGCTTTAGTTCATCGGAGCATACACATTCGGGTTGTTTACGTTTACGATAAGTGACTTTCGCCTCATTTAGTTCGTCGTTTAATTTTGATAGATCCGGTTGTGAGCCGGTCTCCGCAATGTACTCGTTTGCGGCCTTAGAACATTTGGTTAAATGCTCTAAGGAGGAGACAGCAGTTTTCGGTGGAGGTCGCGTCACATTAATGGTCTATTATTATTTATTTGTAAAGTTGTTTACAATCTACAATTCAAAGGGAGCAAGACACAACTTGTTGCCGGTTGCTAAGTCAAGTATAATATGATCAATTGTCGAGGTCGCTAGCTGGCCACATATTGCAAACAAAAGTCGTTAAAAACAACATTGTAATGAATAGATTATGTCAATAAAATTAATAATAAAAAAAATGTATAATTAAATGGCAAAATTCTGTTCAAATCATTGAGAGACGTCCACCGCTGGACAACGGCATATAACTACCCCAAATATCGTCACAATAGTCTCACGATAAAACCCGAAATTGTCCCGCGTGGTGGATTATGCCCAACTCTTTCTCACAGAGAGGAGGCCGGTGTCCTAGCAGTGGGAACATTAGACAGTTTTGCATAGGCTTTCTACAAAAGAAATCAATCCTATTAAATATTCTAAATTTAGTTTACCTGATAATACTTCCTTGAGCTGAAAGTGTCACATGATAAGCTTGCTGGGAACATACTGTGAAAATAATAGTTCGATAATGTGTAAGTTCCTCAAGTACGGCCAAAGTAATATTGATTGATAATACTAATAAAATCATCAGACACAGATTTTCTTCAAGACTGATCTGAAAGTTGTTGTAAGACAAAATTATAGTAGATGATACTCGTATATTTAACTATGTTCGGCTTCTCAAAATCGCTCATTTCAGAGATACACACAAACGTAAATCTGTGCTAATGCAATAAAAGGGGCATATTTGTATGACGCACTGAACGAATGAACGAATTGAAGGTCCTTTGTTATGAACAATGATTTGCATACATATCTGAGCGGAAAGAACGACTGACTGAACGGATGTATAAGCAAACTGTGTATTTGCATTGCAATTTTCTGCTTGAATTTTGTTTTACGGAAATCGAGTTTGAGAAATCGTTGCGTAGGTTGTTATTTCGGAAAAATAAAGCTGTATGTCAGTGCAAAGGGCAAAATATGACGTAACTGTTTGAAAAAAATAGGATCCGGTTCGGTGCGGATTCCTAAAAACTATTTAGAAAAAGAAAACGAAAAATGTCTATTCTTGCACTACATATCTTATAGGTATAACACTAATTATAGTTCTAGTAGGAGTCTTTGTATTAACCAGGGTAGGTTACGAGTATTCTAGATATAATAACTTCGTAATCCTAACCACAGATAATATAATACTACGTACAAATACCCAATACCATAAAAAGAAATGACAGCTCCCTTAGTCAGGCTATTGAGCTGGCCATTTTTCTTCGTCCAATTTCTCAACAGATGGCATCATCAGCGACTCACTAATTGGCAGAGACTGTAGTTTTACAACGACATCTAGGGCTCGACCTCTTTTAAACCGTTTCGTGCAATCCTTACTAAATAAAGTTTAATAGTTTCGGGTTTAGAAAAACTTTTTTTTTTTGGAATTGGCATCTCGCAGGTCAACCTATGAGGTCGTCTGCTTACCTGGACTGGCCTGTGGTTGCCCTAATAAATCAAGGCCTCCAGCCAGGACTTAAAAAAACATAAAAACTAAGCGACTACACGCTAATGGCACCCCCTGTGGGGTACGGACCTAAGCTTAGAGCGTCGCTGGAAGAGGGCAGCAAGGGACTCGCTGTATCAGGATTGGTGTTATTTAGGGACGAATTTCAAGCTACAGGCTACGCGGCGCGGGCTGGGTCGGCAGGGGTTCAGAAAAACATGTCATTAGATTTCTTAATTATTTCTATGTAAAGTATTTTATAAAACAAAAGTTGATGAAGAGGTGATGACAGGACAAATTGAGTAAAACGCCATCTATTGCAAAGAGCTCCAAACAAATGGATAAGCAGATGGCTACTTTTGTCATTATATGTATTCGAATTGAAGTTAAAGGCTTAATTTATATTGTTTGTTGAAAGTACTTGAAAAAAATACAAACAGAAAAATTAACATTAAACAAGAAAATTTTGATTTTACCAATATAATTCAGACAAAATTCTGCCGTTAAACGCTTTTTAGTGACTGAGTTGAGAATCTTTTTTTTCACATTTGTTTCACATTTTTTGTTTGAGATTTGTTTGTTACGCGTTCACGCCAAAACGGCTTAACGGATTTGAATGAAAATTGGCACACAGATAGAACATGACCTGAGTAAGGACATATGCAACATTAATTCATCCTGCAATTGCAGACGAAGTCATCAGCTTATTTATATATTAGGCTAGGCTTATTATTTCTTTCGCGTAGGTGCAATCTTTTTAGTAATTAATACTTAAATACTTTTGAATTGACAGTGCGTTCATGTGCCTATAACAAATTACGTCTCTATCAAAGTTATTTTAGGAAAGAATTTCAAATCTTATCTTAAAAGTGCTTCAAGGATCTATGGCGCTTCAATGACATTGACAAGGATTTTTTTTTAAAGTAGTTTGGCGAAGTTGGACCCACGTAATTTAAACATTAACGGAGCACCGTTCACGCGCTAGTTAAATATAATAACAAGTTTATGAGAGTTCTTAAAAAAAAATGTTGAGTTACTAGGCTATGGGATTTAAAAGTTATTAATGATTTTAATTTACAAAAAATCAGGCATCGTGCAGTTTCCGAACTGAAAATTTTTCGTCAATTATATTGATATAATTCAAATTCAAATTCATTTTATTTGCCAGAATGTAGGTTTACATGGAAATGTATGATCTTAAAACTATGATGGTCCCTTTACATTCTACCATAACATACGGTGTGCAAATGTTTTATTCTATAAAATATACAAAACATACAAAATGGCAGCAACAACTAATACGTGCTCATGCATTAGGTTTATTAATGTCAGATTAAGAATTTAATAAATAATTGTAAATTGTAATTAATTATGTCAAAACTTTATAATGTCAAAGTGTCGAGATAGTAACATTATCAACCCCGATAAGAGTCAGGCGCTTCTCTTCTCGAGACGTCGTCGACTCCCTACCCCACTTCCCAGCCCGATCACTATGTACGGTAAGCCGATCCCCTGGGAGAAGGAAGCCAAATACCTAGGCGTGATCCTCGATCAAAACCTTACCTTTAAGGCTCATATTAAGGCGGTTCGCGCGCGCCTCCTTCGCTCTTAGCAGGCTCCACTTTGTACTGACAGCCCGTAGTAAACTGTCACTTAAATGCAAGCTGCGCATCTACACCGCAGTCATCCGTCCCATCATGACCTATGCCTGCGTTGTATTTGCGCACGCTCACCCACGTCATCTCCATAAGATGCAGACCCTCCAGAACCGTTTCCTCAGAAAGGTCACGGGTGCCCCCTTCTATGTCCGTAATAAAATCTCCACATAGACCTTAAAATGCCTACCATAAACCAGTTCATGAAACGCTTATCGAAGCGTTTCTTTGACTGTGGCATCAAACACTCCAAACCCTTGATCTCAGCGGCCGCCCGCTACACTCCCTCCCGCATTAGCAGTATTCGCCGACCAAGGCATACTTTAATCGCCCCCGACAAAGCCACTGCCCTCCTCCAGGAGAGTAGTAAGGCCACCAGCACACTAAATAAGCCCAAAACCCGATCGCCGTCCTACCGTCCTCGCCGCCGAGGCCCGCCGCGACGCCCAAATACACGCCCCTCCCGACCCTTGCACGAGCCAGCCCGCGCCGCTAAGCCTGTAGCTTTAAATTCGTCCCTAAATCAAAGAAATCCTGATCCAGCTAGTCCCTTGCTGCCCTCTTCCAGCGACGCCCTAAGCCGAGGTCCGTACCCCACAGGGGGTGCCCTTAGCGTTGTCGCTTAGTTTTAGTTAGTATTTAAGTTTAAGTCCTGGCTAGAGGCCTTAATTAATTAGGGCAACCACAGGCAAGTCCGTTTAAGCAGACGACAACCTCATAGGTTGACCTGCGCGATGCCATACAAAAAAAAAAAAAGATAGTAACATTTTAAAATTAATCAATTATTATGTTTAAACCAATATTTCAGTTTCCTTCTACGCTATATGACATGTGTTCATTAACGATTGGGTAACGATTTGCAAGTGATTTGGACTTTGTCAACTATTAAAATGCGTTGTGTTGACATCGTTTGTCTGACGAAAGTGATCAGATAGTAACCGAGTCCAGAGATGGGTGTATCCGCGTGATGGAAGTTAATTCGTAAAATAATTTGCTTTATTTCACGAACACACTAATTATATCAGTATTAAAACAAAGGGATCGAGCTAAAGTAGAGATTTCTTGTAGATGTTAGCTTTTACTATAGATACTCTTTTCATAAATATGCTCCTCCTGCTTGCTTTAAGTATTTTATAATACTTCAGATGACTGTTTTTAGTGATACTACTGACAGTTTAATGAGGGCATTAGAGTAGGCATATCACAATCGAATATTTGTCTATCCTTTATATAATTTTTTTTTTTCTTTATATATTTAGAACCATAAAAAAAACATTTTAGAATATTTCATAAAAATAGAATGAAAGACATTTAAAAACATTTAAAGCACCGGGATCAGGACTTAATCTCTTAATATTTTCAAAGTAATCTCTACTAGCCTCTATACAAAGTTTCAGGCGGCTGAACCAGTTTTCGAAACACTTTCCAGTCCCCCGTAGACACCTCGTTTACAGCCTGCTCGAACGCTGACAGCGCATCTTCCGGCGACGAAAATTGTAACCCTTTGAGCAGATTTTTTATTTTTGGGAATAAAAAGAAGTCACACGGTGCTGGGTCAGGGCTGTAAGGAGGGTTTTGAGCGCGATGTGGAGTAGTGGTCTGCGGAGCCCTGCAGTTGCATACATTTGGAAGTATATCATTCAGCGTTGATGCTTCTTTGGTTCCGTAAAGGAATTGACACCAAGTAGCCAAATTAAAAAAGCTCGCGATCAAAATCTTCCCACTGCTTCTAGATCGCTTCACTTTGATAGGCGTCGATTCGTTTTGAAATACCTAAACCATCGACTGGCGCTTCGTTTCTCGATCGTATTGATAAATCCAAGACTCATCACACGTAATGATGTCGTAAACACGCCGAGACGAGCCTGCTTCAAATTTCTTTATCATGTCACGGCACATTCACACGGTGAGGTTGGTCGGCACCCAGCGTGAAACTATCCTCCTCACGCGAAGATGCACGAAAAGAATTTCATGAAGGCTTCCCGATTCCACTTGCAGTATGTGCTGAATCACTTGATATGTTCGCCTACTGTTTTGGATTAAATTTTTCACTGCCAGCACGTTTTCTTCCGTCACAGCCGTCGAAGGGTGACCACTTCTTTCTTTATCCAAAGTTAGTCGACCGAACTTGAATTCGTTATACCAACGATACACGGTTGCCTTAGAAGGGCCTTCAACCATGAATACCATTTGAAGTCTATCGTAAGATTCGTCCGGTTTTAGGCGACATCGATCAAATCGATTGAAATCGTAAAAAATCATAGCGCGAAAATGTTGCAGATCCATTTTTGATGAGACACGATAATATAAATTAGCTTGCAAGCAATGTGGAGGGAAATTTTGAAATGGGAACGTACCTATTTTTACTTACAAATAATCATATTTTCAAAATAGACTATAACTGGCCAGTCTCTCATACATGAAAACTTTTTTTGCATTACTTTGTGAGTGGCCTGGTATTTTGTTGGTCAATATTTTAAAAATAAATGGCGCCGGCATTTTCAGCTGACATATCGCTGATAAGAAATGCCGAAACAAACTCAGAGGTCATGGTCTCTTTTAAAGTCCAAAGAAATACTATTAGGATTTTATTATTTGTATAAGCAGTTGCGTTCTTTTCAACTAAATAACTTCTTCGTATTTTATTAAGTGTGCACATAGTTTTGCTCGCAGCTGTACGTTTGTATTAGCTTGATTTTTATTACGAAAGTAGGTAACTTTCAGAATTGTTCTGCTATTAAAATATTATCTTGGATGAATAAAATTGTGTGATTGTGAAAATTCTTTGTTGTGGAATATGGAATGACATATCGCATTTTTTTTGGAATTTGCATAGTCGTTAAATAAAGCTATTACGAATGTTTCTGCTATATCCTGTGGTGTGTGGTTTTATCTTAACAATAAAAAAAAATATATACAAAGTGGTGTTAATAATTTGGTATATGTTCCTCTGATATTAACTCGAATGAAAAAAAACGAATCCCGCTACACTTGCCCCAAAAATCAATAGAACCCTATAATCAATCCACAAAAATCTGACCGGTCATTGCAAAAATTTCTCACGTATTCGCTTTCACCCATCAAAAATCACTTACAAGTGCTTACAGGCCAATAAAAACAAACGGCCGTGCCTCCGAAACTCGCCCTTACTAGTTTGAACTGGAGAAATATGCCCCATTTTGCCGTATAACACCTCGAGAAGCCGCCCGAGACCGGTGTGAACTGCTTTTCGCCAGATGTCGCAAGACAAATAGCAATGTGGTTCTAGATGATTTCGGGACTCTTCGGGCGTTTGTTTCTTATTGAGCGATAAGCGAACAGTGGTTTTATTTGGATTACTGGGTTTCATACTTATACAGACATTTTTATTAGAGCATTATAATTATATTTGAGCCAGTCCATAAGATACGCGGCTTCTTTTGCCTATTAATCATAAAATGTTGTCTTCTGATGACGCCGACGTCCAAATATCACAGTTTTGAAATCGTCACAAAAAAAAACCCGTGTTCCAGAAAATAGAAAACAGTACTGCTTGACGTCAAATGGCAAGTCCCAGAAATATGAAGAAGAATGCTAAATTAAAAATAAAGCATTATCATGAAATTCTTAAAGAAACAATCCGAACACAACAACAAAACAATCATCATGAGTATCAAAATCATCATTTCAGCCGAAAAAAGTCCACTGCTGGACATAGGCCGGCCATCGCCATTTCAACCGGTTCTGTGCTTCTCGCATCCATCGGATTCCTATGGCCACGAGATCATCGGTACACCTAGTGGTAGGCCTTATAACGCTACGTCTTCCAGTACACGGACACCACTCCAGAACCTTTCGGCCTCATCAGCCATTTGTTCTGCGAGACATGTGCTCTGCAAATAAATAATACAATACTCGTTTGTTATAAGTAGAAATGGTACTTATGGATTTCATCAAACCACGTCAATTAAGAACCCGAACAAGCAATTTACTTCGAAATCATATAACTCTATGTCGTTGTTAGTTAAGAAGTATTTAATAACTTGGCAACTTTGGCATAAAGTAGCTACTAGCTAGCGTTAATGCCAAACTTATAGCGCTTGGCAAAGTATAGAAACTTTTTACGCTTTAGATCTCTTTAGAGCATGAAGGCAACCTCCTTGACGGTCGGTGACTCGAGAAAGTAAAGTGATGTCACGCATCCTAGATTCATCAAATTTTAAGGACAGTAACTCCTTGTGAAAGGAATATATATTTATCGGGATAGGCCCTCATCAGCGATATTACACTTGCACTTTGTAAGTAGGCGTGGATTGTCGGGCGAAGAAAATAGAGATACTAGTTACAGCACAATCAATTTATTTCACTCACAATTTCGTATAAAATAATCACCATGATAAGTATGAGATATAGCAGTAACCAACTTATTTATTCCAACAGCTTGTTAATTAATTAAATAGATCGCGATAATAGCTCTAGGCGCTACAGCAGGCGCACCGGGCCGAGCCTGCCACAAGAATGATCCCCATCTTCGCTGCGCACTAGCTTACATTAAGTTGCTTGAGAAGTGGGGAGAGTGAGGAGGCGAACATCCCGCTTTGCACAGCGTAACTCGGCCCGCCGCACCCACCGCTAAAGGTGACGCCGACACGGCCATACTGACGTGCGGACGTCCTCGTACGCGTAGACTCATCAAGCATTGTCTAAAAAGACATAACGTTATTATTAATGTTCGTTCAGCCTGACTAGCAATCTCGATGAGCAAAAAATCCAGGTCATCCCTACTGACTGTGCAACCAACACTGGACCGCTCAATATTGAGCCTTCAGGACTTATACTCCGGTTATAACAAACCCTTCAGGATTGTTACTGCTTGGTCCGGTCATGAATGACCCTTCAAGATCACTCCAGTTTATACAGTTTTTTTTTCTCTATTTTTGTCTCTTTTTTGTCACTTTTTAGTCTCTTTTTTTGTCCCTTTTTTGTCTCTTTTTTAGTCTTTTTTTAGTCTCTTTTTTTGTCTCTTTTTTAGTCTCTTGTTAGTCCGGACTAAAATGGTCCCTGTAGATTAATAATCAAATGTATTAAAGTACTTGTCTCAACAATCCACACATGCTATGTTCATTGGTAGTTTCACTACCACTAAAGTCATTTACTTTAGAGCCTATATCAGAAACAAACTATTTTAATCTTAAGAATAGAATTGACTTCACTCCACCGAATGCGTAGCACGCCTGTGCGATGCCGACCGAGTCTCATGTCATACAGCCAGCAAAATGTCACTTCAAGGTGCATAAGCGTTCTGTGTTGTGTCAGAGTGTCATGTCATTGAATGTGTCGTAACAGACACATAATTCATGTTCATAACACTCTAAACTAACAAACGACATCTATGAAAACTAAATAACACTAATTTAAGTATTGAAGCGCCGTCACGGCCAGACTGACATTCGCACGTCCTCGTGCGTCTCCATCCCCTTAAAGTCACCGCGGGCCCATTTTCTGTAAAAATAATAAAACTGGTAGATACATTACTTTGTACGCTCGTCCATCAGTGACATACATTACAACGCTTTATAACCCACAAAATCAACCTTTAGGAGCTGAGCCGGACAACTTAAATAGGCGTCCCTTCAGCCAGTTAGCTCTCCAGATAACATGGACCAGGCAACCAATCAGCGTCTCTCCGATCACTCACTCTCCATTGATCTCATAGCCTCTCAGGCTAGACGATCACTTTATAATATGACCCAGAACATCGGCCTGCATAATCCAGTTGTTTAGCCTACCCAATAACACACACCATAGGACGTCAACGTAAGCAGTGGTGGCCCAGTGGTGAGCAGTGGTGGCCCAGTGGTAACGGTCCCGACTTACGAGTTGTAGGTCGTGAGTTCGAACCCAAGCAGGCGCTTTACTTTGTGTAAATAATTTAATCACCACTGCTCTCAAAACGGTGAAGGAAAACATCGTGAGGAAACCGGCATGTCCTAGTACCAAAAATTCGAAGACATGTGACATCTACCAACCCGCACTGAGCCCGCGTGGTGGATTACGGCTCACTACCTCTCATAGAGAGGAGGCCTGTGTCCCAGCAGTGGGAACGTTATAGGCTGATTATGTTATGTTTTATGTAGGACGTCAACCCGCATGAGTCAGTCCCTTACTTTATCTCACAGATTAGTACGAATGTTATGTTTAATTAAGTTTCATCACTCTCCGAGGCCGAGAGGCTTCCAGAGCTGGCGGATAACGTACGTGATTAGACACACAACAAAGGGAAGTCTGTACTCCCTGCGAATCCCAATCGAACCCCCCCCTGTCACATTCAATGAAGTAGGAATCACCACTGTAGAACGGTCTCATTTTTCCCACTGTGACGCAGCAACTCCTAATATTCTCGGATGCTATCTTACGAATTTCACCCAAATCTAACCGAAACCCAGACTCAGAATATGAAGCCACACTTAAAAACCGCGCCCGAGTCCCAAACACAAGTTCTGTTTGTGTGTACCCTAGACCTTGCACCATCCGTCGCTAGCTGCACTTCGAGAAGCTCGCCGCGCCAGGTCCCACCAGATTCACCTTCGATTATAACAAGTAAGCACCTCAATGTCCTCATGACTCTCTCTACCCGAACACCTGTCCTGCCAGACCGGTTAGCAACAAGGTGCAACTCTACACCATGTTCACCATAAAATTGCTCTGTCTGCGCCAATACAATACCCACCCCGATCCGAAATGATCCGCGAAGTCGCACCGAAAAGACAGAACCTCCTTTAGTGCTTCATCTGCACCTGTTGCATCCAACTAAGAAGTGCACTCGAGAAGGACGCATTTAGTGAAAGAGTCAACAATGACAAGAATACTCCCTACCATCGATTTCTCCACACAACTTCTCCGCGATGTCTAAATGTACAGTCCCTGTACCTGTTGAGCCCCGAACAATCCCTTGAGGCCCAGCACACAAGTGTGAAGTTCAATCAGTGCGTTCCAGTCAAATCATTTTAGTCAGAACCCGTTCTGATGTTAGTATTTCGATCACTTTCTTGTAAATATCTTGTATGTGCATTTGATAGGCCCTTTTAATTTGATTCAAGATTCTTAACGTAAAACACGTGAAATATGGGGCAACCCGCCAACAACTAATCTAAAAGACCTACAGATCGCTCTAAATAAAATTATTAAACTATTATTTAACTATGATTACCTTACAACTACAGTTAAAATTTACAGGGAAACGAAACTCATGAATATTAAACAACTTTCTGTATATTGTACCAGAATACTTAAAAATTCTAAGTAAGTTCATTCACACAAAAATACATCAGGTACACAATCGCAGCAATAGTAGGAAGGATCACATTTTACTACCGCGAGTGCGGACAGTCAATGGCGAGAGAACAATTATTTTTGCGGGAGTGCAACAATATAATAAGCTACCTGTAGAAGTGAAGAATGCAAACTAAACGTTTGGTATTTTCATATATATTTTTTATTCACTTTATAAATGATCAAACACTACTCCATTAAACAGACTTCCCCTACTACTGCATTGCTTTATTGTGGCACCGGGATCGCATTCCTTATATACGGTAATAATTTCTTTTGCGGGTGGATCGAAAAGTTTTAAGTTTTGTGTTAGTTAATAATGTTATTTGCGTACGAAAAGAAATGGTATTACAACTTAGATGATATAATATAAATTCAAACAATAGCTGCTTAGTTTGTGTGTCCAAGTTATATTTTAAGTTTAAAAACGTTCTAAGTAAGTGAAATCTTTGTAATTTCTTATCGAGAAATAAATTTCTTTAACCATAAACACCATACCATAGAGTATAGTAACTAAAACACCATACCACCAATAAAGAATCAATTATCCTTTCGCACTGAACTAATGCGAGTATATCTTCACCATGTAGGTCAGTGTTGATGTTGTGGTATATGATAATGAAACTCTTCAGTAACGTTAACTTTCTTACCCCAAATAGAATGTAATTTTGACAATATTCGTACGTACATGGATCTACTATCTAATAGATCCCTACCTATAATAACTGGTTCTGTAATTGAGTTAACAGGTACAACATGAAACAAAAAGGACACTGACGTGTTGAATTTCACCACGGCTCAGTATTCTGCGATTCATATTTAACGTTTTCTTTACCTATACCTGTAAGGTAAACTAAATCACAACGCATAGTGCCCTGGAATTTTTGACAAAGCTAAAAGCTATAAACGAACTAGCAGATTATCTATTAAAAAGAAAAGGAACGAGCTCACCGGATGATGTGGTTGTCCATACACGTAGCAGGTGAGACGGTTCGTATCACGACTCTTCGGTGCTGGTGCTCGATTCGAATTCTTCACTTCGGTCAAAGGTTCGTACTGCCACTTGCTTCAATCACTTGATTTTTGGACTGTCGTGCTTTAACGATGACATGTGCCATTGAAGCGATTGTCATTATCAGGATCAAACCGTATCAGTCGCGCAGTTGCGGTGAAATTTGACGTTTGCGGTTAAGTGGTTGCCGGAAGTCGTGATAGCAAAAACTCCATATTTTGAATAGATTAGACATTGGCCCACACTTCACTGTCGTCATTATTTTCTTCAAGTTTTTGCCCTTCGAATCCCAATTCTAATATCGGGATAGGCCCTCATCAGCGATATTACACTTGCACTTTGTAAGTAGGCGTGGATTGTCGGGCGAAGAAAATAGAGATACTAGTTACAGCACAATCACTTTATTTCACTCACAATTTCTTATAAAATAATCACCATGAAAAGTATGAGATATAGCAGTAACCAACTTGTTTATTCCAACAGCTTGTTAATTAATTAAATAGGTCGCGATAATAGCTCTAGGCGCTACAGCAGGCGCACCGGGCCGAGCCTGCCACAAGAATGATCCCCATCTTCGCTGCGCACTAGCTTACATTAAGTTGCTTGAGAAGTTGGGAGAGTGGGGAGGCGAACATCCCGCTTTGCACAGCGTAACTCGGCCCGCCGCACCTACCGCTAACGGTGACGCCGACATATTGATAATAGTTTTTTTTGTGATTTCAAACATGAGACATTTCAACAGATTTTCTTTAAGTTTGCAATTTGCATTGACAAACGCCCCGGTGTTGCAGATGTTTTTGGTGACAACAGTCTATAGGTACCTATTACAAATTAAATTTGCTTTTCGAGTCTTGCTTCTTCTAAATTACGCGACACGTTTTGATGTGTTTTTCACCATCATCGTATAGAATTTATTCACGAAGGTTTTTTTTTATGTGTATAAATAACATTATTATAGTAAAAACTTCCCTAAAATAGAGAAATCTTGACGTTTCGTCAAGTTGCAAAACCGCGCGAAGCAGCGGCGGGTCGCTAGTATAAGCCATAATTATGCTAACGTTAAACTACGAATAAGAAGTTTTTCCGACCTTGGGGTCAACTTTTAGTCCAGCCTTATTCAAGTATTTTCTTTAAAAGTTTTCCCGAATGTGTGCATCAATGAATTAAAAAAAAAATAGTTTTGCTTTTTTTCCAAGTACCTAATATCCATAACACATAATACCACCAAAACTATTTACTGCAGAACGTGTAAAAAATCTGTATAAGAAATGTTGTCACAGGTCAAACTTTACGCTAATCGCTCTGAATTAGACCAACACCTAATAAATCTTTTGAATTTCATAGCACCCCAAATTAAGCACGATAATATAATTGCTATTTCGTAGGGCTCTCAAAACAATATACAAATGTACGTACATACTGTAGGGCCTAATTATGTAAGACTGGAATTAAAGGCCGGTGCCTAATTTAGAAAGGTGAGGTCTTGTAATCCAATTTGGTTAGCGCTACGTTCAAACCCTTGATGTGTTAAGTGGGAACGTAATGGCTGCCCATTCAAAACTAACTTTGGGTTAAGCATAGCAGATTTAAAGTATACAATTGAAAAACGTGTTTTACTACTTTTGTTCATGTTCCTGTTTATTGATGTATTCTTGAGTAGAGCTAGAGACCGTAAGGTCTTCAGGTCTTCAGCATCGGTTTAGGTTGAGTGTTTATCTATGTAGGGTAGTCGTTAGCATGTGGATGAGAGTAGTCTATGTTTTTTTCCAATCTATCATCATTTTCGATTGTTTCAGGAGCCTGGTTCAACAAACTGCCAGCCAAATGCATTATTATCTACATAAATTAAACTATTGTCTGCAGTCATCTGATCTTTCTATAAACACATTCACTGGCTGATAATTTGTCAGTCTTCGTGTCAATGCTAAAGTATTATTCAGAAACGAAAATTAATTGGCAAAATGAATAAGCACGAAAAAAAAACAAAGAGTCACCTTTCCACACCATCTCCCTTGAAAACCTCGAAGGAAACTCAACCGTAAAAAACAACCACTTACCGCCACTAAATTCAGTCGGCTAATTACACAAACAGGACAAAATTCTCTTCCGTTCCAACGAATAAAATTCAACAGCGCACTTTCTTTCAAAACGAAGGCTTTCTTCCTCAAAAATCCGACGTTAATGCCCTGTTATGGAGCTCAGAAACAAAAGCATAAAAAATAATCGATTTCGCACAAAATGGGGGAGGTTTCTATTCAAATCGGAAATGTAACAGTTTTTCGCTTCGTTTTATTAAAATCTGCTTAGGTCTGGCTGGAGGAAACATTTATTCTTTGTGTTATGAGTATTTTGCTTGGTTGATTTAATTGGTATATTTTCGGGTAATTGGAAAGAGTTTTTGGTGATTGCTTTGCTTTTGGAAAGTCAATGATGTACGTGAAGACTGTATTTTTTACTTAGAAGACAAGTTGACATTGGAAAAGCTATCCAAATGAATAAATAGAAATAGCTTTTTCGATATTTTTTTTCTATCGGACACCAAGGTGATTATAATGCGAGGATATAGATCTCCTTTGAATAAAAGTTTTTATGGATGTGTGGCGGCATCTAAACCGCTACATGCGAACAACGCATCACACTGACGTCACACAAATCCTGAGACTGGCCAGATACAATCTATTTTGAAAATATGAATATGCTTATTTTAAGTAATAAAACGCAAGTTCTAACTTCGAAATTTCCCTCCACATTGTTTGCGAGTTAATTTAAATTATCGTGTGTTTTCTCTGTTGTGAGCAACAAGCGTCCAAGTAGTTCTACTTGGACGCTTGCACTTTAAGTATTTCAAAAGATATCAATAATTTTAAAAAATCCTTAATAATTTCAATAATTCAAACTATGATTTGCCTTTCTTTGAAGAATTGCCTTCCTGGTTCCATATGGGAACCAGGAAGGCAATTCTCGCGCATCTCCAAAAAAATATTATATAAAACACTTTTTTTTTTTAATTTTTGGACATATATATATATGCGAGGTGCCCTAGTAATGTTAAGGAGCTGCAAGCTTTTTTGGGTTTGTTGAATTTTTATGACAGGTTTATGAAATACAAAGCTACGTTATTGGAACCACTTCATAGGCTTTCAGATAAAGATGCAGTATGGAAGTGGGGCAAGTTAGAGACAGAAACATTTCAGAAGGCTAAAGCTGCACTATCTAGTAAAGATACTCTTACACATTTTGATAATGACAGGAAGGTAACATTAACATTTGTGATGCTTCAGAATATGGGGTAGGAGCCGTTCTATCTCATGTTACGGATGATGGATCAGAAAAACCTGTTGCTATGGGATCCAGAACTTATCGAAATCGGAGCGTAACTATGCACAGATTGATAAAGAAGCGGCGGCGATTATATTTGGCTTGGAAATATTCAATCAGTATGTTTAAGGAAGACATGTAGTAATATGCGAGTATACTGATCATAAGCCTGGGATTTTAAGCCCCAATAAAGCAATTCCTAGAGTGCTGTCTCCGTGAAAAATACGATGGGCTTTGAAACTCAGCTCATATGATTATGAATTACTAAATAAACGCGGCACTGCTATAGGTAATGCTGATGCTCTCAGTAGGTGGCCAATGGATGCTTCTGAAAATTGGAAGTCGGATACTAATGACGTGGAAGACAGTTTATTACTGTCGGAGACACCAAGCGCGGTTTAGTATTCAGCAAAAGATATTGCAGAATAAACAGGACTAGACAGTGTGTTATCTAAAGTGTATTCTGGATATTGCGTGGATGGCCTGATACCGTTAACGACAGTAACATTAAATACGAACTGTGCACGACATGATCAACTATGAACGCGTTCAGCACATCTAAAACGCGTTCAAGAGCTGTCATTGTCAATATTCCATAGAAAATAGTGACACTGACGGCTCTTAAACGTAGTTTATGTGAAATCCACCATTAGTGCCGATTTTACCAATGTTACTAAAAGCGTTCAACACATCTAAAACGCGTTCAAGAGCTGTCAGTGTCAATATTCCATAGAAAATTATGACACTGACAGCTCTTATGTAATGAGTTTATGTATTGATCGCGTTCAATTTCATTGGTAAAATCAGACCTTAGTTGTTATGAACGGAAGATTAAATTATTCGTTTTTAAACAAAACCGAATAACTGCGGTAACCACGATATACACACAGTTCATTAGTTGACTCAAAAAAATGCCCACCCTCCTTGCTAAATTATATCCATCGTAGCAACACATTTCTCGAACTCAACACGTTTTTGCTTTAGTATTAATGTAAGCATTCGTTCAAGTTGTGTGCGCAGGGCGGGTATACATCATTCTTAGTGAAATATGGCCGACTTAAGTGGATTAATTTACTTGTACGCAATTCTTGCTAATTGTTAGAGTGTAATTTTTATTTCAAGATGTTATTTATTGGGTTTTGGTCTATTAAACCTTGCGCATGGCTGCAAATGAGTGGCTATAATTGTTGATCCGTTTCTTTTTCTTTTTGTATGCTACAACTATACAAATAGGACATGAACCCATATCAAGGGTCTCTAATAATGCAAATGTTTCTCCATGTCGGTAAATGACATCAGAGTTTGCATTTAAATCTGTCTCAATCCGTCAAAAATTCCACTAATTTACCATCACTTTTTTAAAAGTTTTGACACTGATCGTCGCCGAGATGAGACTGCTATTGGATTTTGATCATTTTTTAATTACCGAATGGACGGTTTTATTGTCCTGCTATCCAAACCTCTTTCTAAAGCTTAAAAAATATAGATACTTTTATCAGATAATAAAAAAATTCTTCCTCAAGGAAATATGACAACAACAACCTGAGCTTGCAGAGATCAGAAATAGACACTGAAATATACAGATTTTAAAGTTAGAACTCTTCGTAATTATTTCGTCGACTGAGATGAAAGCGAATAGATAAAATAAGGACCAAATACTACAAATGAAATGACCTTGTCCTTACTTGATATGATTATGTTATATTATATATTTTACAATATTATAATAGTTATTATAAATGCGAATGTAAGTTTGTTTGTTACACTTTCACGCCAAAACGGCTGGGCGGATTTAGATGAAATTTGGCACACAGATAGTCCATTACCTGCGTAAAGTCATAGACTGCGTTTATCCTGGATCACATACGAAGTCGCGGGCAACAGATAGTGTAGTTATAAGTAGGTTCAGAAACCCTTAAGACTATCGGATCAAGTCAAAATTTAAACATTTTGAAGCCTTAGCAGAAATTTGGTCTTCGTGAAAAAGGAATTAAGATCTAATATTGGCTGTAGGTATATGAACCTAGTTTTCTATCGATCGCCAACCTTTCGAAAGTGGAGCCACGCGAGAACTAATGAGTTTGTATTTGTCTCTGTTGTATTGGAGTTTAACCGGTTGTGCCTAAGAGAATAAGGTACTTTGCAGCAAGTAACAACATTTAAATATTTTTTCTCAAACTTGCTTGGAAAATCGAGCATTGTTTTGACAATCTTCTTCAAGATTAATCGAAAATGCTGTACTGGTCAAATACATGCGAGCAGCGGTCGGCAATGTTAATATGAATTACATATCTGTCGTCTTGAGTGGCCGAATAAGTAACTATGAAAACTCTTCTCTGTGGTGTAATAAAAAATGGAAAGAAAAAAAAAAACATTTATTTTACACAAACCTACATGGGCACTTATGAAACGTTAGAATCTAGGTGAACGGTTCCGATTGGTCGTTTCTTATGGGGAACAACCGGCAAGAAACTACAAGGTTACTTCCTCTTTTAAAAAGAATTGGCTTTAACAATGTTTTCAATTTACAGTGGTAATAGGTAATAATAGGTATGGTAGGACAGTGTAGGCCTGACAACAAGTACCAGGTACTTGACAAAATAGAAATGGGCTACAAATTTATAGTATTCAAGGCCTACAACATTCTTACATTCACTAAATTTAAACATAATAAAAACCTATTTAAACCAAATGACATTATTAATTGTTGATTCAAAATACAATCTCTATTTCCTCTCAGGTTTGGATCGAAGACCGAGCGACCAAAGCGAGAATTTTGTTGCAATGACTTCAAAGATCAGGAAAATCTAGATTTACCCAACAATTTTAAGGTCGTCTTCTTTCAATCTAACCGGATGCAGTTTTAAACCAGTATTTAATTCAACCCTGTCAGAAAATTCATCGGTGACGCTTGACCTGAATCAACCCGGTTGCGTAGTTAAAAAAATTCATTGATAAATATTACCAGACTCTCACTAGTAGGTTCACAATCCATCCTATCCTAAGGGCACGTCTTCCCTACCATTACGCCCCCCGGTCTACTCTTTGATATGCAATGGTCTTTATAGCACCATGAAGCTTCAAAGGCTAGTGCCAATCTTGAGGTTTATTCGATTTATCGAGTCTGATCAAACCATGCATTGGTCGGTGCGTTTCAATCATTTAATTTGGTACGTGGAGCGACTGCCTAATCCTGACCACCAATATCCAGTTCTTGGGTAAATCGAAACCCCTTAGTAACGTTGAATTCTGTATACAATGTTTCCAAATCTTAGGATTTACTAGACATTCGTGGGTTTCTTCAATTATTTGATTTTATTGTTAGCTAAGTCGATTGGCAGACAGATAGACGACTGGGTCTGATTGGATGGGGTGTAAATTTTAAAGTCAATCGAGGTAGATATTTTGTAGTTGTCAATTTGGTAACTAAAGAGGCTTTATTTTAGGTGTATCCGCTTTTCAATCAAATTATAATGTTTAACTTTTTATCTACCTAATGAAACAAAACATAAAAAAAGGTTTTTTTTATTTATTTCGATCATAGTATAAATAAATTGCCGTAAACGTCACATTCAGCTAAATGCTATCCGTTCACTGCTGGGCATAGGCTTACCCCAAGCATGGTTACTACGATTAGTCCAGTAGTAAAAAAAAAACGTTTAAATTAAAAGGCATTGCAGATTTTTTTCTACGTCCTTAAGATCCTACATATATTATAAACGTGAAATTTTGGATGTTTGTAACTAAATTATACCAAACGGATTTAAATGAAGTTTGGCACACAAGTAGACAAAGAACAGATGCTAACTTTTATTCCGGTAGTACGTTTACATGGGATAATTTCCGACTTCCACGCGGGTGAAGGCACAGGATAGAGCTAGTATTATAAAAGCTGTAAGCTGTGTATCTCATGACTCTCGAGTTATATTCTGTATGTAAAAATAATACTAAAACTCCTATAACAGGTGGTCCAAAAATGCATAGTTTCGGAGATATCATCAATCATTATATGTGTGTAGGTATCTAAGTTTCATGGTTAAATACGAGTAATTCATTTTCATTCAAACTTATCCTTCATATTTAAAGCTAAGACAATGCTACGTTGTTATATTTCACGTAAGGGTATTTTAATAATCGTGAATTTGTCGAATTATTTTGTATGAAAAAAATAAAACAAAAGATAATTAGAACATAGTTCATGCCAGTTGATTCTTTGATATGGTCACAAAACTAATCCTAGAGTTATGGGATATAAAAAAAGGTTGTATATAACAATTCCCATAGAATATTCAACGGCTCCGATCAAAACAAACACCCTTTTAATATCCAACATAACGTTATTAAGACAGTGGGGTCACGGGTGCCAAAATATGTGACCCTTGCCCCCCACCCCGTTTTACCCTAAAATTATACCAACTGTTATGGTTATACCCGTTAAATTTAATTGGTTAAAGGATCAGTTAGAGGAAACAGTATCCTCCTGATTCTAAAATGGAATGATAGAGATAGACTGTTATCGTATCGTGTTATAAATTGTAACGGGTTTAGGCAATTTTAGGGGGAATGGTGGTCCATGTGGATCTCAACTCGACGCTCGACTCTCGCCGCGGACGGACGTTTCTGTGCGCTCTCCCGCTCTCGGCCCAGTGTTGTGATTTCGTGTTATTTTCGCCGCTATCACGTGACGTCATCGTAGTCGCCCCGTCTACTCCGATTTAAAATCAAATCAAGAAATTCATTTGATATTAATCAATCAAAAAGTGCCTTTTTCAAGGCAAATCTCTTTTCTTTAACAGACGTTCGTGAGTAGCATCACTAGGCCCCTTCTGGGTAAAACCACAGTTTTGTGTTCCTCGGTTGAAACCTTACGGTGCCAACGAAGCCGAGTGGGGTGTTGTCCCAACACACCCGCCGAACACCTTCAGGGAGAGGCAGTCAATTGGACAGGTCCCAGATAACCGGCCTTGGGGGGTCTCCTAGTCGGCTCTGGTGACAGTTTTCCTTTCCAGCTACTCACCTAGTGTCTTTAGGGTGTGTCTACACCCTTCGCGCTAAACTGGTCAGGGCCCCGTTCGCACATTAAGACTGGCGACGGGTTACAAGCTTAGGGCTCACCAATAGATACACACCTCCCTGTCTACACCCGACAGGGAGGGAACTCATCCCCGGGCCAATCCACCCGGGGAGATAGGTATAGGGTTAGTAAGCCAAGTGGAAACTTAGTTTCCAAAATTCTTTCCTCAATTTAGCCCCCCTCCTCCGACCATGGAGGACGCCATCCTTTTGGCATTTCTCAAAGAGGTCCTATTAAAGGACCCCGAGTTTTTGGCGAAATATGGCGTCAAAATAAGCCAATGCTCCAACCCCACTCCGTCTCAAGGCACACTCGCTAACTTCAGTGACGCACTTGAAAGCCCGCTATCGCCACCTGCATGCGAACCAGGCACTCCGCCTTTTGCTCCGGCAGACAATGTTCCGGCCGCTATGTCGGCCCTATTGTCTCACCCGCCATCGTATCGGCAGTAATTACGCCGGCCGCTGGAAGGAAGGTTAAATCCTCCTCCCCCGCTGGCCTGGCCACCAAGGCCCAAAAACAAGACACCCTCTCTTCCAGCTCCCCTCCCACCCTGCCACAGCGGGCCAGTCGCCCCGCCATCCCCATGAATTGTCCTCCCGCTCCTACCGTGAGGAAGCAAAAGCACCCTCCCCCGATCTACGTCCAAGACAAGTACAAATGGACCGAAATTTCTAGGATGTGTGTTGATCGCAAGATCAACTACACTAACGCCCGATCCACCCTCCAGGGGATCAAAGTTACCATCCCCACGTCTGCAGACTTTAGGGATCTCTCCCGCGCCCTGCGTGAAAGGAACTACTCCTTTCATACTTAGTCCCTTCCGGAGGAAACCCCTACTCGCGTCGTCATTAGGCGCGTACCACAGGAAATCTCCATCGAGGACATTAAACGCGACCTTATCGCACAAGCTGTTCCCGTATCCGCCGCCCATCGCTTGCATAAAGCGAGACAGGGCCTTGTGTACGACATGGTCCTGGTCATGTGACCCCACGGAAGGTCACCACACGATTTTCAAGGTGAAGTCGGTTGGCTCGCTCTCAGGCATTTCTATTGAGAAGCCCTACCGAGCCAACTTGATTGGTCAGTGTCATCTCTGTCAATTGTTTGGTCACTCGCAGTCCAACTGCTATGCGAACCCTAGATGCGTCAAGTGTCTAGGTGAGCATGGCACCGCCGACTGTTCTCGTCCTAAGGACAGGGAACAATGCGTTGAGCCTCCGAGCTGCGTCCTCTGCGGCCAATCCAGTCACCCGGCAAATTATCGGGGCTGCCCCTAAGTCCTCCTCTCCTAAATTCGCGAAATGCGCGAGTGACCGCCAGCATAGGGAAAGCCCCTGGGGAAAGCCTCCTTCCGCGCTGATGCCGGAGCGGCTTAGTCCGCAGAGGCCGTCTCCCTTTTTTTTTTTCTTTTTTTTTTTTGTTCCCGTGGTGGTAAATCCTCATGGATGTCCTCCGCCCTGGGGCGGGCGGAGGGGTCTGTCAGAACCTTACTGACTAAAAACCACCCCGGTGGTCCATCTCACACCTACGCCGGGGTCGTGGGAACACATAATTCTTCATCTGTCGGCTCGACATGACCGGCCACCAACCGATCACCATCATCTCTGCTTATATTCCACCAGACAATGGTCCGGAGGATCCCATCTCTCTCCAAAAGGACTTCACTGCCCTCTTCGGTATGAGTGACTCCTTCATATTGGTGGGGGATCTTAATGCTTAGAGACGTCCCACGAGCTTAACTCTGACCACCGCCCAGTAGTCATGCATCTTGCACCCTACTCGGGGCCGATCGACCCCAACCGCCCCCCTCAGACCCAGATAATAACCGACTGGAGGAAAGTAAGCGAAAGACTGAAATCCACTACGTCGCCTCACTTGGACACCATCCCCGATCACATAGTGTCAGTCGCCGACACGGCGGCCGCAATCGACTCGTTAACAGAGCACGGATTGTTCACGGGAAGTTCCGGTGATGGAAGACCATCGCTGGAAACTACCTACTGACGTACGTGACCTGATAACCGAGAAGAACGCGGACATTCGTGCCTACGACTCCTTCCCTTGTGACGCGAACAAAGCCCACATGCGCCATTTACAGCGTGCTGTAAAGAAACGCATAGGGGAGGTTCGCTCTGAGGGCTGGAACAAGATGCTCAGTGAACTCGAGCCCACTCATCAAGCCTTCTGGCAATTACAGAGGAAATTGCGTTCCTCAGAAGAGGTCTCTATGCCTCCTCTCATCCGCCCCGACAAGAGTGTCGCTTTCGACAGTCCCGATAAGGCTGAATGTCTTGCTGACAGCCTAGAGTCCCAATGTTCTCCCAGCTCTCAACCAGTAGACCAAGCTCACCTGAACAAGGTCGACGCTGAAGTCGAACGGAGAGCTTCCCTCCCTCCCGTCGAAGACCCTGATGATCCTCTGCCTCCCGTCACTCCAGACGAAATGCACGACATAATTAAAGGGCTCCACGCTCGTAAGGCCCCCGGTTCGGACGGTATTAACAATAATGTATACAAACTCCTTCCTGCCCCTTTAATAATAATAAATAAAAAAAAACATTTATTTCAGGTCCTTGACCCATATAAGATATAAAAAACAACACAATTCAATTTTGACAATATTGTAACGTTAAAATTAGGTGACTGATGAGATGACACGATAAAAGTGAATGAAATTATGTAAATAAATAACAGATAAACAATATATAAATGTCAGATCAAATCAATTTATGATAATATTTTAATTCATTCACAAAGCAAAAATAAAAAATAAAAAAAAATACAAAATTATTAAACAGTCAAATGAATTAAAATATGAAAATGAGATTATGACATGAGCAAAACTAAAATTAAAATTTCCAAAATACTACATAAAAAGAAAAATACACCTATATAAAAAGAAAAATCAAGCACCAATGTAAGGGCAATCCAGTCGCTGAGCAATCATCGCCAGGACAGTATTGGAGCTAGCCCGCACCCTGCGCACTAAGGACGCGCACCGCTTGCGCATGGTGGCGTGGAAACAGTCGGTGCGCGCTTCCGCAAACATGTCTGAGGCGCTGCAAAAGCGGGGCAGCCCCAACACTGCCCTGAACGCGTTGTTATATTGGACACGAAGGGCACTGTAAGCAGCTTGTGTGTAAGATGCCCATAGGCTGCATGTGTATAGTGAGGTGCAGAAAGCTTTGAACAGTGTGATTTTACCTGATTTGTACAACGTGCAAACCTACGGGCTATCATGTTTGCTCTCTTAGAAAGTGCCCTCCGCTCCCGCTCAATGTCAACATGGTCTTTCAGATCGTCTGCTACCCAGTGCCTCAAGTATTTAAATTGAGTCACCCGTTCTACAGGTACACCATTCAAGCGAACAGGGGGCACATGCTGTGGACATTTGCCTGGCTTTGGGATACCGATGACGGTTGCTTCAATGGCGCCTTAAGCAACAACATTTTCCCACAAGCGTGGAAAGAAGCAACCGTCATCGGTATCCCAAAGCCAGGCAAGCCAAAGTCTGAGCGCTCTAGCTACCGCCCTATTAGCTTACTCAATGTTCTCGGCAAAATCTACGAGAGGCTTATTTATAAGCGTCTCAAAGACTATGCCGAAGCAAAGAGCCTCATACCCAACGAGCAGTTTGGTTTCCGAAGCCAACACTCGGGCACCTAACAGGTCCATCGTATCGTAGAGCACTTATGCGCTGGTCTGCAGCGTAACGCGGCGACGGGTGTGCTATTCTTCGACATAGCGAAAGCCTTCGACAAAGTCTGGCATAACGGCTTGATATACAAGCTTTATCAACTAGGAGTGCCAGATCGTCTCGTGCTCATCTTACGTGACTTATTGTCGAATCGCATCGAGGGAGCACTCTCGTCCCCTCATCCTATTCGCGCCGGTGTCCCTCAGGGTTCCGTACTATCTCCTCTCGTCTTCACGCTGTTCACCAGCGATATCCCAAAAAGTAAAAAGGCTCAGATGGCTCCCTTCGCCAACGACACTGCCGTTTCCTATACCGGTCACTGTCCCAATTCTATAGCTCGTACTCTCAAAACCTCCGCAAACGTCTTATTTGCTTGGTTCCGGAAATGGAGAATCGAGGTCAACCCCGATAAGAGTCAGGCGGTTCGCTTTTCGAGACGTCGTCGATTCCCCCCCCCTCCTTCCCAGCCCGATCACTATGTACGGCAAGCCGATCCTTTGGGAAAAGCAAGCCAAGTACCTAGGCGTGCCTTACCTTTCAAGAACCGGAACATATCAAGGCGGTTCGCCTCCTTCGCTCTTAGTAGACTTCAGTTTTTATTGACAGCCCGAAGCAAACTGTGCATCTATACCGCAGTCATCCGTCCCATCATAACATATGCCTGCGTTGTATTTGCGCACGCTCACACACGTCATCTCCATAAGATGCAGACCCTCCAGAACCGTTTCCTCAGAAGGGTTACGGGTGCCCCTTACTATGTCCGAAACATAGATCTTCACGTCGACCTTAAAATGCCAAACATAAACCACTTCATGAAACGCTTATCGAAGCGTTTTCGACTGTGGCATCAAACATTCAAACCCCCTGATTTCAGCGGCTGCTAGCTACACTCCCTCCCGCATTAGTAGTATTCGCCGACCAAGGCATATCTTAATCGCTCCCGATGACGCTACTACCCTCCTCCAGGGGAGTAGTAAGGCCACCAGCACCCTAATTAAGCCCAAAACCCGATCGTCGTCCTACCGACCTCGCCGCTGAGGCCCGCCGCGACGCCCAAATCCACGCCCCTCCCGACCCTTGCTCGAGCCAGCCCGCGTCGCTGAGCCTGTAGCTTTAAATTCGTCCCAAAATAACATTAATTTTGATCCAGCTAGTCATTTGCTGCCCTCTTCCAGCGACGCCCTAACCCGAGGTTCGTCCCCACAGGGGGTGCCCTTAGCGTGTAGTATATTATATGCTACTTATACTTACAACATTGTTCATCATTCATTAATTCATGTCCCGTATCATATCCTTTTATTTGCTAGCATTTTACGAATCGTTCTAAAACGATTTCTTTTATAATATCTTTAAAAAAACATTTATTGTTTACATTTTCCATTGTTGTGACACAAGTCAATTGTCAAACTGTCATTAAATTTTCTCTTTTAGTCTATGAAGATTACTTTTTGTTTTATATAACTTGAATTATTTTTATCAATAGGTTTAGCTGAAATGTTGTATTTTCTATATAATTACCGATTACTAACTGAATTTCGACATCTACAATAATTAATAAGGACACGCTCATTCTCGATCGTGGAGGTTTTAATACGTCTTGGCTGAACACACAGGCTGGTTTTATGACTGGCAGATGAGATGTCAGAATGAAGAAAAACAATTTGGAAACTTCAAAAATCATCAAAAATTAATTCTGGAAAAGGAATATTTTCCTATAAAAGAAAAGTCTGAAGCACCTGATGGGGGATTCCGCGTCTGGACCTATTTCACTAACCATCTGCCTCGGATTCGGCGTCTGAACCCGTTTCACTAACCATCTCCAGAATTAGGTTACATACTGACAGGGTATACGAGTTCGTATATTTATTTTAATTTTATTTGACTGTATAAGTCAATTAGTGTAAGTTACCTTCATTTATTATTGACATGATCCGCTCATTACAATGTTTTTCAATGAGTTGTATTGCAATAAGTGGTTGGCTAGCGACCTCGACAATTGATCTTAAATTATTCTTGCCTGAGCAACCGGCAGCGAGTTCGTCATGCTCCCGTAGATGTCGCTGCTTGCGGTAGCGTCGGGGATCGGGTTGCCTCCTTCCCTCAAATATGGCGAGGGGGCAATGGCTGATCTTTGCGTTATGCTCGTGAACGGGTGCTGCTTGTGGTGACTGGTCGTCTTGCTGTATATGGTTTTGATATTGTTAAAGTAATTGTTCTGTTAACTTATTTTACTTCGATGGTCCTAGTTTATCATTTGTGTTTACTTAAAAATAATCCAATAATGCATATGTAAGATGTCACGCCCCTTGTGCCTGGAGGCTTTTATTTCTGTATTAATTATGTTGTTTTTTTCATTGTTTTTTTTATTGGTTTCTGTTTTGGGTATATTGGCGTGGCTAGCTTAAATATGGCAGATAATTTAATATGTTTTTTTTTTTGTGATTCGGTTTTTATTCTTTGATTACCTTATAATTATATAATTCTATGGTTTTCTAACTAAACAGACAGCTGTGCTGCTGGGGAGTTTGTTGCGCCACTTCTTCTTCCCAGCTAAAGCACTAGGAAGTGGTGAAGGGCGGGCGTTTTGGGGGACTGTCTTATGTAATTTTGACGTTCGAAAAGTGCTGACTCTCAGCCTAGTTTGAATAAATGACTTTTGATTTTTGATTTTTTTGATTTTTTTATCTGCCTGAGGATTCCGCGTCTGGACCTATTTCACTAACCATCTGCCTCGAGATTCTGCGTCTGGACCCGTTTTACTAACCATCTGCCTGAGGATACGGCGTCCGGGTTTTATCAACAAACACCTATCAATTCTAGGTTTGTACTCTGCTGAGTAACCATCTGCCTGAAGATTTTACGTCGAGCTTTGTCGAAGGAGACTGGCACTCTAAAGTGTCCCTTCGACGCCTGAAGACCTTTTTTCTCCACCTCCTCCTCCGGACTTCAATTCAAGCCTATTAACTTCAGTGTCGCGTGAACCGTATTGTGGTATTTTTATATTCCGACCTGTATTTTATATTCCATTTATTAAAGTATATGTAACAAGTCAACTTGCATCCTTTCATGTAGTTAGGATCCACCATTACGTTAGAGTAGTCGCTTAGTTTTTAGTTAGAATTTAAGTTTAAGTCCTGGCTGGAGGCCTTAATTTATTAGGGCAACCACAGGCAAGTCCGCTTAAGCAGACGACAACCTCATAGGTTGACTTGCGAGATGCCAAACAAACAAAGCATGTGGATCTTATGACCATCTTATGGATCGACTTCTATAGTTTTGTTCGTATCTTTGCCTATGTCGAAAGCTTCACAACTTAAATTAGGGGATCAATTATTTCTTTAAAAGTCACTCTTTTCATGGTAATGCTGCCTTTATTTTTTATTCATAACCCAGTCTTCCAGGCATCGCATTTCCTGATGACAGCTATGTAACCTCATTCAAATCGCTATTTTTTATTAAATTTCTTAAATGTTCATATTTTCACTGCATATTAACATTTTTACCTATTATGTCTTTGCTAAAAGACGCTGTTTAGCGAGAGAGTTTTTCTATCTTTGACGCATAATATGTAGAGTATCCTTGTACAATTTTTTTTTCAATAAATTATAATCCTATTTACTACATTAGTAAAATTTATGGCTAAAACACAGTTTCCAGCTAAAAAACACTACGTTTCTCCGAACACATTACGCCGACGCACCGGCTGAATGACCCATCCCCGAATCCCTATTTGGGGATGGGTCATTCAGCCGATGGGCAACCAATAAATTGTTTTCAGTGTTGTTTCCCAGAAACGCATAGCAATCCTGCCTTTGTAATCGGTATCATTGGGTGTAGCACCACAACCCGTTAGCGCTTTAGTGCTTTAACACCCATTTCGCACATAGGCCTCTGAATAATCGGTACTTACGGAAATTTGTCTAAGGGGAAATAAATAATATTTGTTTTTGGGCAGTTACCACCCCTAACGGATTAGGAAAATGTCTCATCTAGTACATTCTTCAGTGCATTATATTCATTATTTTGAAGATGTTTTTATTCTTGTATCGTATCGGTTCGAATTACGATATGAGAACCACTCATGCTGAAGTAAAAATATTACTTGCCAGCAAGTCAGTGCTGTCAGCCAGGTGTTAGCGGGGTTCAAACTCAAACTCAATTAAACCATTAGCAGGCTCTTAAATTTTCGAGGAGTCAGTCAGTCAGAAATATGAAGCTAGTTGCCCATTCCAAAGCGTAGTAGGAACCTTTGGGAAGAACGGGCAAGAATCTCCATGGACACTCTTTTAAATAATATTAACAAAAATATTACTATACCTAATCAGTTTTGCTTATCAATAACATTCACGTACATAATAATTTTGTCGCCACTCGCTATTTCTGTATCGCTACCTTCGCTTCGGGCTTTCTAAGAACAGGCTGTCACTTAATACCTTTGACCTTTACTACTTTTGTTAATAGAATTGTGATCCCTGACGATTATTTTGGGAATAATCTTGCCAATGTAGTGTTTCTGATGTTATTGAGATGACCTTACACAGACTAAGACATAACCAGATTCCAGCAGAGAAAATCGAGTGATGTTTCCATAAGTATCTAAGTTGGTCACTATCTAATTTGATGTTATGCTACGCTCCACAATGATACATGATATCTAGCACTAACACGTGACGCGTGGATTACACACATGAACAGGCATAAGCAGAAATAATCAGCTTAATACGCTGAGATGTGTCCCAGCAGTGGAAACGTTACAGGCTGAGTATGGCTATAATCCATCACGCGGGCCCAGTGCGGGTTAATAAATGTATTTTTTTTTCGTATTTTTGGTTCTGGGATACGACGGTTTCCTCACGACGTTGTTCTACACCGGTAAGAAATGAAATAATTTACACAAAAAAAGTGCCTGTCTAGGTTCGAACTAACAATACATAAGTCAGACGTGTTAAAGGTGAGCCACCACTGTTCCATGGCTCGGAAACACAATATTTCATTCCCTTATTGAAGTAAAACTGCCCAAATTATTCAGCTTGCAAATCACCATAACGCCTGAAAAGACTCGACGGTAATAAAACAATGACGGAAATCTACATTGATACCAAATGGCCTACTCGTGTAGAATCATTTGTCATACACTCCACAATAGCAACCTCATTCACTCCAAATTACACCATATTGTTCAAGGATTAAAGTTGAAAACGCAACGTCTGGAGATTTTTCCCTGAAAATCATTGCGAACGATTTCGGTCGACGATTTAACCGCAAGTTGCAGGTACTTCAGAAGGTTTGTTTTGGAATGTAAAATTGAGAAGCATGTCGATTATGTAATCTCACCATGAAGACTTGCGTGGAGTGAGCTGTCAGTGTCATCCCGTCTTGGTCAATCCATAGAATAATAATGCGTAGAAACCTAGAACGAGCACCAAAAGTGAAGCAACTCAAACTGTACCTAATACGACCTGGAAAGCGCAGCAAGCCGTCAGTTCTCAAGGTCACGCTTTGTTGAACACAGCGTAATTACGTGCCGCTCACTCACACATAAATACTAAAGTGGCGTCACTTTTTAGTAGGCAGCCTGTATAAGACTAACCTTCTATGCGTTATTAATCTAAGCCCTAGCATCAATGGAACTGACAGCTCACTCCAAGCTCACTTCACCTAAGTTTTCAAGGTGAGATGGTTACAGATACAGCACTACAGGACCGATTGCCAGATGAGAGAGTGGTAGGTGTAGCTTTGTCTTAATAGAATGTTGGCCGAGAGAAGGTATACAAAATGTAACACGTCCTGCACGCGTACCATGACGATCTCGAAATCTGTCAACATGACAGATAGACAAAGTTACCGATATCTTTTGTTCTGTCATTTTTTCTATTCTTCATGGTCGTCCGCTTGCTGCAGTATGATGATGACATCGGATAAGTCACGACCAAGACGTGAAGCATCACTTACATGGTGTGATATAATTGCCTGTGGCTTACCATACATTTAAGCAACAATAAAAAAGGCACTGTCTTAAGTTACGCAGTGTTTAAACACGTAAGTCCATTTATTGTTGCTTTAAATTAATTGTAGGCCACAGGCAAGAAACTTGAATTGTGTAAATGGTGCTTTGCACTGGATCGCGGTGGATGATAGGCTAAAAAGAACGCCAATGGGGCAGTCAGAAGTTATAAAATTAGTGGATACTTACAAATCAAATAAAAAAACGTATATCAGTTTTGAATCCAGGATAGAAATACTTGGTTGCTCAAATGAACGAGACTGCAGTGTGACGAAGAAGGCTGTTGATGATAACGATTAATCACAGTTCTGAAATAAGTCAGTCAGTGAGTTCTTAACAGATGAACTATACTTTGCCTTCTGACTATCTTTTACACTAGCATAACTGAACGACCGATTTAAATTTCAAATTGCCAGTTATCCAGATAGAGGTTAGCGACGAATGGAGTAGCATTAAGTTCTCTGCCTACTTTCTGCTCGCCTATAACCAAATCTTATTACAGAACGTTTTAATAATAGCCACGTTTACCATGATTGACAAAAGATGGCGTATTGTTAGAAAAATGTTCATGATGAAAGTGGATGTTTTGATAAATAAACTTTATGATGTACAAATAATAGAATTACGAAATAAGTAGACAGATTTTTGAAATCAGGATCTCATCGTCATCATTCTCTGCTCTTATCCCAATTTATTTGAGGTTCGTGCAACTTGTCTTTCTCTTCAAGTTTGGGTAAATAAAAAAGCGCCCTAGTGCAAGTTAGACCCGCACACGAAGGGTTCCGTACCACCATACAATATGTAATCACCAGCTTCAGTTTAAATTCGTCCACTACTCGACGTAAGCCTCTCCCAGTGAACGTCACTGAGCCTGATCTACATCTCTCCTCATCCAGTCTTTACCTTGCCTTTCGCAAGTCGTCGCTCCACCTGGCCAGCGGGCGTCCCAAATTACGTTTGTCTAAACGCGGTCAACACTCGTTTCCTCTAACTATTGTCGGTTCATCACCTCGTTTCGGATTTTATCCTTCAGGGAGACTCCAAGCATAGTTCTCCCCATAGCTCGCTAAACGACTTATTACTTGTGGACCAGTCTCACCGTGAGTGTTTACGTTTCAGCTTCGTAAGTGATAACCGGTAGGATTCACGCGTTTAAGACTTTTTTACTACATCAACTACAGGTACACCTTCGCCCACCACCACCTCTACCTCCAGGTTTTGTACTATAGGTACATCTCTGCCTGACTCTTCTGGGATTACAGGCGTGATGTAAAGTTATGTGTTCTATATTTTTGGTAGAACACTCAATGTGAAAATTTCAAGTGTCTACTACCTATTACGGTTCAAAAGATACAGCTTTGTAACAGACGGACGAATGGACGAACATCGAAGCCTGTGGCAACGTTTGGTTATGAACCCGAAAAAGAACCTTGGTGATTAGGATCATTTTTGCTGAAAATTATTTCTGGAGAAAGAAATGAATTTGGAAAAAGATTTAAGATATCTTTAGTTATTAATATCAGTTATTGTTCTGAGGTCATAAACAATGCAATCCCTCCAGAGATTACATTGTTTTGCTTGCGAGTAGTTTTTTTTTAAATGTAATTTTGCCGTACCTCTCAATTACGCACAAAATATACCCGGAGTTTATTTTGCGTCCCCTTCCTGTTAAAGGGTTTTAAAACAAAGAAAATTAAAACGTCTAAACTCAGCACCACCATCTTAAATGCAAACGTTTTAATAAAGACAACTGTCACAACAAACACTCCTTGGTTGGAAGGACTTTACTTCTTTATAACAAAGAGTAAAGAATAATTTAGGTGTATTTATGTATTCTTTTAAGTATAATCTTTTAAGTAAGTTAAGTATTATCACTTTACGAGTTGTTAAAAAGTTACATGATTTTATTCACGTGAGTAGATTTGTACAAACACTTGTTAGAGTGCTACAAAGATCTTTTGGTGACTGAATGGCGATGAAAAAGGTTTTTTTTTTTTGTAAAATTGTCACAGATATTGTATTGACTTCGATCAGGAATAAATTTCCGATGAACGGATAAAAACAGCAGGAAGGATAAGACCACAAAATGTTGTGATCTTATTTCACAATATAATTATATTTTTTTAATTTATTGCTTAGAAATTATGTTTTTTGTTTTTCGATAAATATTTCTGTTCTTATAAAAAAAAAAACGTACTTTTCAATCGAATTAGTAAATATATTGCAAACGATAATAAGCTTTATGTTTGAAAGTTAAGGTTTATAATCAAGCTATAAGCAATCGAGGCCACTTGAGCGATGTGCTTTTGTTCCTAATCCTTAATCTAGTGCTTTTGTTGATCGAATTACAAAGCAAGATGTCGGCGTTACCTCCAATTTTGACCATGCGCCAAAAGAACCTCACAAGTTACAAGCGGGTTTGTATGTATTTATTTTGGTCTACCGTAAGCGACAACTTAACACTCTCCAAAAAATAGCTGATGCTACCATAGAATACTAAGATTGCAAAAAAGTACTAAAAACGTTCGTACCTAACAAAAAAATTCAAAAGCTAAACCACAAAATCCAAAACTGTATTTCTAAAACAACATATTTGCATTAAAAAGTTTAAAATTTGAAAAAGCCGCGCACTGCTGTTTTATTACTCCCCTAGGGCTTAAAGTACACGCACTGGCAGGACTGGAGTAGAAAGTACACGAAGACCCAGCTTTATAAAATCTCGGTACAATGATTCCACTACATGTGACGATTCACCATATTAATGAGAATAATAATTTAGTGAATGATCAGACGGCCTCACTTACATCATAATATTTTACCCAGAGTGAACGTCACTGATCAGAATGATTTTGATTACTTCCCGGTGAAACTGAAATGGAACGTACACGGTGAAGGATCGGTGTCATAATCTGTATTTCATTATAAAACCGCCGTGTGACCTGCGCAACCCACCAGGAAAAATGATGAACGTCCTACCAAACTTTGATCCCTTATTTAACCTCTTTAGAAGATGAATTTTCAAATATCTTTGCTTGATTTTAATCTCCGTTATTTTAGAAACTCTTACGCAAAATTGCATGTTTCCAGACACTGGGGTTATCTGTCAGTAAATGATTGAATTTAAGATTTTGGTTTAGTAGAAGAAAAAGGTAGGTACATTACGTATGTGTGTAGACCGAGTGCGTCTTGGTGAGTCTACCTTTACACTCAAACATTGCGGTTATAAAATTATATTGGTATACTTTAAAAAGCTAGGCCTTTGTCAAGGATCTACTCCTGTACCAACAGTAGGTCGGTATGTATTCGTATATATATAGGGATGTACGTACTATGCACGTCGCCAAACGAATATTAATTTTAGGTAGCCTTTTTTTGTAGACTTGTTGGCCTACTTAAAACTCATTAATTGGATGCACAACAATTTATTGATGCTATCAAATAACTATACAAAGTGAGAGATATGATTAACTATGAAATTCTGCCTGCAAGGTATGCATGTGGCGGCATCTACACCGTCACATGCGAACAAACGCATCATACTGACGTCTGACAAATCCTGCATCGCGCAAGCAGAGTTTACCGCGCAGATAGCATATATACAACTTCCTGACATCAAACGTTGGGCAGTTGCCCGCCAGATACGACATCCATCTGGTCGGAGGATCCTCCCTTTTCCAAGAGTATGAGTGAACTTTACACCCTGTTCCTCATATCTCTAAATGCATAATTTAGGAATGGTGCATAAAAAGAGCCTTTATGAAAGATGATTAAACAACGTTCAGTGCAATCGATGCAGTCTGTCTCGGTAGTAACCTTAAGCCAGGGTTTCCTAAGACTGCGGTGGCCGCGACATAAAGATATAAAATGTTTATTTCTGTAAGTAGATCTTTCAAAGCTGCAATGGTTCTTTCTCCAAAAGGCCCTTCTAGTCATGGCCCATCACTGTGAGACTCACTTATTCTTAAAAATATAATGGTCTTTACTATTATACATGTCAATATTTTGTTGGTCAATATTTTAGAACAAGATGGCGCCGGCATTTCCTGGCTGACTGATCCCTGTGAAGAAATGCCATAATCGACTCAGACGTCACGCTCTCTTTAAAACATTATATTTTTAAGAATAAGTGAGTCTCACAGTGATGGGCCATGACTGGAAGGGCCTTTTGGAGAAAGAACCATTACAGCTTTGAGTTGACCTGTCCCACAGAGGGCATGCATGTCATCTGTCATCGTGCAGCTCAACCCTATTTTTGGCAGCTCAACGACCCGTCGCACGATGCTACCAGATATGCAGGACATTTGCGAAGGCCACATACAACATACTCAAAACCGCCAGACAGTTATAAAGTCATGTATTCTGTCTAGCCTGCATGGTAGTTACATTTCCGGTAAGTTTTTTCTTTAAATATTATCAAAAATATCATAAGTTATGTCATGAACATCTATAAAAATAAAATTGTCAATTTTAATTCTAAAACACTTAGTATAAAACAATTTGTTGCTTGGGGGTAACTTAATTAGTCCCAAACCTTTTTGTCATCTAAATAATCTTTTTTTAAATTATTTTTACATAAATCAGGTTCTCGTATGCATATTAAGATGCGCCTGTCATTAAATTAATTTATTTAAATTTATCTCTCAGTGAATGCCAACAGCTAAGGTTAAAAAAAGGTCGAATGGCTCGTTTTTGCAGCACAAATATAGCCTGAATGTGCATTTCCCCACAGCAAGCGTAGCGTGCGCAATTTACCATTGAATTTCGTCACTGAAACATTATTTATGAAATGTTGTGTGATCCCTAGAGAACATTTTTTGAAACCGTAAAGCTATACCATAATTTTCGGTGAGGCCGTTATCTGGTGGCCACCACTGTCGTAGGAAACCAAATCTTCGACCTGGAACATCATTTTATCATGCTGTTTTTGTACAGTTTGTGCCAATGCTTAAAAAGAAGTAGCAGGTCTATCTTGGTACCAATCGGAGGGTACGAAAGAATTTGTACACTTTTTTGCCCTTCAAAGTTAAAATTGGCATAGGGCAAACATAATTCATTCACCATCGTCGTCATCGTCAAACTTTTTTTTTTTAACTAAGTTACTTTTCGTGTCTGTCTGTGTGACCGCCTAGATCTTCTAAACTGCGCAATGGATTTGGTAGCGGCTTTTACCAACATTTAGTGCCTTTATTCCGGTATGTTTATGTATATAATAAATTATTATTTAACCTAGATATAGCACCTTAATCCGCTGATATTTTCTGTAAATATTTCGAAAATGTTGGTGAAGTAAGCTTGCTGTCAATAGGGTCAATCCCCTTTTTTTTTCCCGGGGTGTAAAATCCTTATGGATGTCCTCCGCCCTGGGGCGGGCGGAGGGGTCTGTCAGACTGTTACTGACTAAAAACCACCCCGGTGTTCCATCTCACACCTACGTCGGGGTCGCGGGAACATGATTCTTCCGCGACCCGGCCCGCCTCTGCGGGCCTCCTCGGGTTGGGGGGGGAGTGAGGTGTTTGACTCCCCCTGCAACGTCTAAGAGGGGCGCGCGTGGAACACTACGCGCCGCCACCTCGGGTCCTGATGTATGGGGGCCCGTACGTCTAGTTAGCAATAGCAAACGTCGCACTAATATGTTATTACTTTAAAATGAATATAAGACTTTTAATTTTAACATTACCGTACAATTATAAGGGTTTAATTGTGTTTATCCCTATATAGTTGCAAATAAAGAGTATTGTTGTGAATGTAGGTATAAGTATTAGTTTCCAGTAGGCACAAAATTAAGATTGTTTGACGGAACGTCATGGCCACATTCAATATTTATTTGAAAAATGGCAAGTATCTATGTATAGCGGCTATCCCTGACTTAGCATTCGGTGGAAAGACAGCAATACTTCACCTGAATTTTTACCGGGAGAGATTTAAAAAAAAAAAAAAGTTTTACATGTCACCATTGCACCCGCGTGAAGCAGGGGTGGGTCACTATTTATCTTACTTACTTTTACTTGTACTGTACAACTATTTTCTTCATGTCGTGCCTTCAACTTGTAGTAGTTTTCCTCCCATTTTAAAATAAACTACGTTAAGTTAAAAGAGTATTCACAACTCTATATACTTCCGAGTTGATTGAGAGCGTCCGGTCTGCACCAAATGCAAAGAGCAACTGATACAAACCCGACGACTGACGAAACACGAAGTTTGCTGAGGGACATTAATAAAAAAATTGTACTGTCCCGTTATATTGAATATACGTCAGTAAGCCTTTATAAACCGTAAAAATATTTTCGAGGAAATAAAGACGGGAGGTCTTTATTTCCTCGAAAATATTTTTACGGTCTATATGAATGCAAAGCTTACACGATTACCCTTACTTTAATTTTGTAATACAGCTCAAGAGTGAAAATAATATTGAAATTAAATAAAACCATTATTTCCTTTTTCATTTTACCTGATTTTATTTTTTGATCTCAGGTAGCGTATCTTATGCTTTCTGTTCCAATAAATATTTATACTACCATTCAGCCTTCCTTCTTAAATGTTTTATTTTTTTTCATCGATATTGAGTCTTTCTATCTCTAATAGACCGCGTCTAGTCTATTTCCAGACTCACTAGGGATCTCAGGATTAATGCTGAATATTAGACCCAAACATCAGAATTTTCCCTAGAGAATACAATACTGTCTACCTGCACTTAGCACCATTAAGATTTTAAGCCAAATTCGGACTGTGGCCAAAACGTAGTTAACTCCCTACATAGTTCACTACTTACATAGTAAGCAATGCTCATGTCGTTTGACTTAACCCTCAAACTGCCTATATACCCGTTGTTCACAAAATATTCGAAGACCAGAAGACCAATTCTCGTAACCAAAAACGTTTAAAATGTTGAACGTTTTTGATTGACTTTGCATCTAGATAGGTCGGTATACGCTACGCTAACGTTACGGTAACGCAGTATCTATAGCTGCACAAGGACCTTTTGACGCGTGGCCAAAATCGGAACAAACACCGCCATTTTGTTTTTGAAACACATTTTAGAACACAAACTCACAAATGCTTCCCTATAGCGCCTCCCTGCGATGACATTCGAGCGCCAAAATAATCTTTAACCACTGTATGTGGCGTCAACGAGACGTTCATAGGTAAACCAGAAACAAAAAAATGAAAAATGTGACCTGTTAAAAGTATCAATCTGTAATAGCAGGTGGCTCACTTCACATAAGTTTTTACTGTGAGATTTTTACAGTATAGACCGGCAAACCCCAGATGCAAAGGCGTCACGATCGCGTTACTGTTTATGTCAAGAAGTCGAACACAAATCAAACGCCATCACAATTCAAACACAAATTGCACCCAGGATGCGTAATTGCAAAACCCATTTACCTCACTCATGAAGTCAACCTGAGGTTGTGTAGCAGAGTAACAATTAGTTTAACATATGCAAACGATTGCAATTGGCGACGTCAACTAGGATTTGGTGAATGTTAATGTTTTCTAGGCTTGGGAAATGTGTAGAGTGGTCAGTGCAGTTTTTATTTTTTTGAGCTATTTTTAACGCGTAAGGTTTTACACTTTTCGTGGGCGTAGTAAAAAACCTGTCAAATATCACGTCAAATAAAGCATTAAAAAATTTGACTAACCTTTTTTTTTATATGAATTTTCATTCATCATTATAATTATGTCACACTACAATCCATATTCTACGAGTAAGTCAAAACCTCATGATATCCTCTACTTTTTTTTTTTGTTCCCGGGGTGGAAAATCCTCATGGATGTCCTCAGCCTTGGGGCGGGCGGAGGGGTCTGTCAGACTCTTACCTACTTACTTACTCTAAACTTACGTCGGGGTCGCGGGAACATATGATTCTTCCGCAACCCCGACTGGTGCTGGCGCGCTTGCGCTGGCCCCGTCTCAGGCGGGGGGAGAGAGGTGTGCTCCCCCCGCAACGTCTGTGAGCGGCGCACCGCCTTCTAGGGTCCTGATGTTGGGGATCGGATTTGGAATCCGTCGCCCCGGGACCCGTTTAGGGGGGCCGGAAGAGGGCGTTGTCCGCCCTCCTCCGACGCCCGGTGCGTCTGCTACGGGCCGGGTCGAGGGTCGAAATTTCTCTCTCCCTTGCCGCAGCCTCCTTCTGCGAGATGACCGTTTCGCAAAAGGAGACCACTGCGTTCCAGAACTCTGCGCCGCCGACCATCGCGTTCACGACGGCCGGCAGCGACAGGTCGTTGCCTACTTCGGTGATGAGGGCACGGCGCGGCTCCTCCCAAGCGGCACACTCTACCAGCGTGTGCCACGCCGTCTCCTCCCGGCAGTCGACGCAATGGTGACACCGGGTGTCCGGCTCCCTGTTTATGCGACACAGGTACTTTCCGAAGGAACCATGCCCCGAGAGCACCTGCATCGCTCGAAACGTCAGGGAGCCGCGCCTTCTCCCGAGCCAGCGGTCGAGCACTGGCCGGATCGCCTCGATGGTTCTGAGGCCGGCGGTAGGGCGTGACAGCCTCACCCGCCATTCCGCCACCAGGACCTCGCGGAGCTGCAACCGACGCTGCTCGATATGTTGCTGCATCGGTCGCTTGCCCCGCTCCCGCGCTGTCGAGCACCAATCCCAGATATTTCATGGTGGGCTCGAAATATTGATTTATTTATTGAGGAACAACAAACAGCGGTGTATTAATAAGTAAATATAGGCTAGAACTTAATAATATGTAGAAGTAACAAACAATACTCACAACGTCATCCACAGATTAATAAACAAATCTACTAGTTTTTCGTAAGAACAATATAAAATAAACATAATAAAAGTAAACATAACTTAGCTATTAGGGTTCTGATCACTTAAATTAGTAACAATTTTTTTTCTAAATATTATAGCCTTGCTGAGAAATATAATATCAGTTGAGCCAAACTGCCCATTGTAGGAGTCAACTAATCGAAATGCGACGGTTTTTTTTTGGAATGGCATCTCGCAGGTCAACTATGAGGTTGTCGTCTGCTTAAGCGGACTTGCCTGTGGTTGCCCTAATAAATTAAGGCCTCCAGCCAGGACTTAAACTTAAATACTAACTAAAAATTAAGCGACTACACGCTAAGGGCACCCCCTGTGGGGTACGAACCTCGGCTTAGGGCGTCGCTGGAAGAGGGCAGCAAATGACTAGCTGGATCAGGATTAATGTTATTTTGGGACGAATTTAAAGCTACAGGCTCAGCGACGCGGGCTGGCTCGAGCAAGGGTCGGGAGGGGCGTGGATTTGGGCGTCGCGGCGGGCCTCGGCGTTGAGGTCGGTAGGACGGCGATCGGGTTTTGGGCTTAATTAGGGTGCTGGTGGCCTTACTACTCTCCTGGAGGAGGGTAGTGGCGTCATCGGGGGCGATTAAGATATGCCTTGGTCGGCGAATACTACTAATGCGGGAGGGAGTAAAGCCCTAGGCTGAGCTTCGTACCCCACAGGGGCTCCTGTGGGGTGCGAACCTCAGCCTAGGGCGTCGCTGGAAGAGGGCAGCAAGGGACTAGCTGGATCAGGACTTGAGTGATTTTGGGACCAATTTAAAGCTACAGGTTCAGCGCGGCTCAAGCAAGGGTCGGGAGTGCGGAATATCCGATCTCTACTTATCAATCTACCTGGTTTCCTAACTTTGGGCTTCGTACTACCCGTAACGACTATCGAATATCTACGAATTATGCCCGGGACCAACGGTTTAACGTGCATTCCGAGGCACGGTGGGGTCTCGATATAATTATGTAATGGATTGTCACCCACCTATAAACGGACCGCGGCTAGCTTAGCTTAACCTTCTTAAGCTGTTATTATTTGGCCAAGCGTCTCCTATCTCATGATGTCAAATAAACAAACAATAAAATTTTACTAGTATTACAACCCCACGCTTTTCTTAATCCAACCCGTATGTCAACGAGATGAGTCTGGGTACACAGTACTTCACCCCGGCTTTGTTTGTGGCTTTGTAATTACACATCAACTTTGTTCATACACCGCGAGATGCTTCATCCCAGTTCTCTTAATCTTCTAATGTATTAACACCTTTTTCTTTTGTGGGTGTCCTTTTGTCGCTTACATTTTTGACAGCTGTCAAATCTGCTAATGTCATATTTGCTGTGGTTGGTTGACAAACATTTTGATAGAGATTCAATTCGATTTATCAATAACTGCCTGGCCTTTCCAAACTATTTTAGGACCGGCTTTCAGGCAAAATGGATGCAATAGGACTACCGACTGCCTGTGTGACCTACCCAGTAACTGGGTAAATTGAAACAGAGTGGAACTCAAACTTCGTCTATGTTCCCGAACGCATTCAACCCGAATCTCTTCAAAGTTAGAGTGAACACGCTTCTTCTGGGCAAGCTCACTCCATCGTAGACTTGACTCTGTCACCTCTGACCTAGACTAGAGTCAAGAGCAAATCCAACTAAAAAAAAAACCTTTTGGTAGGACTAGTTGTCAGTGTTTCGGGCTTCTCACTAGTGTAGCGACTGACACAAACATAAACAAATAAAAATTACAGCTGGTACAGTCCGCGAGCCCTAAGCTGATCTTTGTATTTGCGAGAGTTCTTTCCTTGGCAATCGGACCATCGGCCTGAGGCACTGTGCGATCGCGCGATCACATTGGTGCGATTGATTATCACTCACACAAATGCAAAGCTAAGCTGAGGTCTCGCGAACTGTACCAAAGGTTTAACGTGCTTTGCGAGGCACGGAGGGGTCTTGATATTTAATCTATGGTCATCCATACACTGACTAAACTTGGCAAGTGTACTTACGGCTGTTATAATTTAGTCATGAGCCCCTCTAGAGTCAATTCGAGTTCATTGAGCTGTTAAATATTGAGTCTATTAGAGACTCATCCTTAGGTCAGATAGGCAGTTTGGGTTCGTAAATACTAGTATATAGCTGCATCTAGTTTGACTAAAAGCTGACCCCGTAGTTGGGAAAACGCTAGACAGATGATGATAGAGCCTCATCCTGAAAAGTCTTCTTTATAAATAAATAACGTTCACAACAACGATCAGCAAGTCGATTCTGTAAAAATCTCACCGTGAAGACTTGCGTGGAGTGAGCTGTCTGTGTCATCCCGTCTTGATCCATCATCCTTGCATCAGTGTCACTGACAGCTCACTCCACGCCCACTTCACCTAACTTTTCACGGTGAGATGGTTATAGAATAGCACTATTTTACTCATTACATTTTTTTCTTAATGCATTTGGTTTTGACCGTATGAACAGTGGGATGATGACGTGTGATAGAATATTTTTACGTAAAATATCGTATTGATCACTACCTATTGGATTATTTATAGTGATTTGGACGACTCAGTTAATCTAAACACAATTGTTTCTCTGTAAGAAAATAAATTTATTTATGTACAATATTTTTACATGTTACATTGAAATTTATAAAAGCATCTTGTAAAACAACTTTACCTGTAAGAAAAGAAACGACATTAATGTTATTAAATCACTTTGTCGATTCCAAAATCACAGTACGTCAATAATTCTTTTTTGTTTTCTCACGACAGTCGACTATTATTCGACCACGGTTACATATACATACGGTTATATTATTCGACCACAAATTACTAAATAAAAAGTATGGTTTAGCTATTTACTACGATAGCGCTTGATGCGCGGGAATATTTAAATTAAGAAAAATATATTTTTCTTTACATCCTTTAAGGTAGGCTTAATTAGTGTATCACCATCGATTAGCAGATGTGGTTTTCTAAAGTGACTCTTTTCTCTTATTTACATTTCGGCTACTTTTTTAGCTTGTGCGTTTCCTAGTCGACACTTCATTTACTCTTCTTTTTTTCCATTAAATCAAACATCTTGTAAGACTGAAATATTTAAATTAACAAGGCGGATTGCTACTGGATATTCTAACATGCTTTGAAAAGGATACCCAGTATTTTTTCACCGTACAAAAATACGCAGGCATATTTCTCTTACTTATTATAAATAATTTGCTTATAATTTTCCGGGAAAAGTCTAGTTCGAGGTAGGATGAAGAACTTCTTTTTCTCATTAAGTTTACGGTTCTAGGTAGCCTTAAGTACTAAGTTATAAAGTAGTATCGCCAGGTCCTTTTATAAGAAATAGCTTAATGAAATGCTAGCTATTTTAATAAATTAAAATGAACTAATAGTTTTGACACAGGCCTCCTCTCTACGAGAAGGTGAGGGCTGTATCTACCACGCGGGACCAGTGTGGGTTCGTAAATGTTTAATGTCTTAGAATTTTTTGTTATAGGTCATACCGGTTGCCTCTTGATATTTTCCTCCATGCTTTGAGTTTTGAGAGCAGTGGTGATGAAATAATTTAAACAATTAAACAAAGTAAAGCACCTGCTTGGGTTCGAACCCAAGACCTACAACTGCTCAGTCGGGGCCGATACCACTGGGCCACCACTGCTCTTCAAATTAGAAATAAAATTATGTTCTTATGGAATTATGGAATTTCACTCCAACTTAGATGTTATCAATGAAAGCTCCAGATGCGACCACAAAATCTACGAGTAACCTAAAAGCTAACGACGTAGGACTAACCTACTACTACTACTTCACTTCACTTTAAATTATTTTTACCTATTTGTGGTATAGTATTTTTATTCTGGGTGCATCGTCTGCACTTATAAAAATATGTATAACTAATGTACAAAAAACATTGATAAACATTTTAAAAGAGTAACCGTGGAGTTTTTTGCCCCTTCTTCTCCATACGAAACTAACTTACATTTTTGACAGCTGTCAAATCTGCTAATGTCATATTTGCTGTGGTTGGTTGACAAACATTTTGATAGAGATTCAATTCGATTTATCAATAACTGCCTGGCCTTTCCAAACTATTTTAGGACCGGCTTTCAGGCAAAATGGATGCAATAGGACTACCGACTGCCTGTGTGACCTACCCAGTAACTGGGTAAATTGAAACAGAGTGGAACTCAAACTTCGTCTATGTTCCCGAACGCATTCAACCCGAATCTCTTCAAAGTTAGAGTGAACACGCTTCTTCTGGGCAAGCTCACTCCATCGTAGACTTGACTCTGTCACCTCTGACCTAGACTAGAGTCAAGAGCAAATCCAACTAAAAAAAAAACCTTTTGGTAGGACTAGTTGTCAGTGTTTCGGGCTTCTCACTAGTGTAGCGACTGACACAAACATAAACAAATAAAAATTACAGCTGGTACAGTCCGCGAGCCCTAAGCTGATCTTTGTATTTGCGAGAGTTCTTTCCTTGGCAATCGGACCATCGGCCTGAGGCACTGTGCGATCGCGCGATCACATTGGTGCGATTGATTATCACTCACACAAATGCAAAGCTAAGCTGAGGTCTCGCGAACTGTACCAAAGGTTTAACGTGCTTTGCGAGGCACGGAGGGGTCTTGATATTTAATCTATGGTCATCCATACACTGACTAAACTTGGCAAGTGTACTTACGGCTGTTATAATTTAGTCATGAGCCCCTCTAGAGTCAATTCGAGTTCATTGAGCTGTTAAATATTGAGTCTATTAGAGACTCATCCTTAGGTCAGATAGGCAGTTTGGGTTCGTAAATACTAGTATATAGCTGCATCTAGTTTGACTAAAAGCTGACCCCGTAGTTGGGAAAACGCTAGACAGATGATGATAGAGCCTCATCCTGAAAAGTCTTCTTTATAAATAAATAACGTTCACAACAACGATCAGCAAGTCGATTCTGTAAAAATCTCACCGTGAAGACTTGCGTGGAGTGAGCTGTCTGTGTCATCCCGTCTTGATCCATCATCCTTGCATCAGTGTCACTGACAGCTCACTCCACGCCCACTTCACCTAACTTTTCACGGTGAGATGGTTATAGAATAGCACTATTTTACTCATTACATTTTTTTCTTAATGCATTTGGTTTTGACCGTATGAACAGTGGGATGATGACGTGTGATAGAATATTTTTACGTAAAATATCGTATTGATCACTACCTATTGGATTATTTATAGTGATTTGGACGACTCAGTTAATCTAAACACAATTGTTTCTCTGTAAGAAAATAAATTTATTTATGTACAATATTTTTACATGTTACATTGAAATTTATAAAAGCATCTTGTAAAACAACTTTACCTGTAAGAAAAGAAACGACATTAATGTTATTAAATCACTTTGTCGATTCCAAAATCACAGTACGTCAATAATTCTTTTTTGTTTTCTCACGACAGTCGACTATTATTCGACCACGGTTACATATACATACGGTTATATTATTCGACCACAAATTACTAAATAAAAAGTATGGTTTAGCTATTTACTACGATAGCGCTTGATGCGCGGGAATATTTAAATTAAGAAAAATATATTTTTCTTTACATCCTTTAAGGTAGGCTTAATTAGTGTATCACCATCGATTAGCAGATGTGGTTTTCTAAAGTGACTCTTTTCTCTTATTTACATTTCGGCTACTTTTTTAGCTTGTGCGTTTCCTAGTCGACACTTCATTTACTCTTCTTTTTTTCCATTAAATCAAACATCTTGTAAGACTGAAATATTTAAATTAACAAGGCGGATTGCTACTGGATATTCTAACATGCTTTGAAAAGGATACCCAGTATTTTTTCACCGTACAAAAATACGCAGGCATATTTCTCTTACTTATTATAAATAATTTGCTTATAATTTTCCGGGAAAAGTCTAGTTCGAGGTAGGATGAAGAACTTCTTTTTCTCATTAAGTTTACGGTTCTAGGTAGCCTTAAGTACTAAGTTATAAAGTAGTATCGCCAGGTCCTTTTATAAGAAATAGCTTAATGAAATGCTAGCTATTTTAATAAATTAAAATGAACTAATAGTTTTGACACAGGCCTCCTCTCTACGAGAAGGTGAGGGCTGTATCTACCACGCGGGACCAGTGTGGGTTCGTAAATGTTTAATGTCTTAGAATTTTTTGTTATAGGTCATACCGGTTGCCTCTTGATATTTTCCTCCATGCTTTGAGTTTTGAGAGCAGTGGTGATGAAATAATTTAAACAATTAAACAAAGTAAAGCACCTGCTTGGGTTCGAACCCAAGACCTACAACTGCTCAGTCGGGGCCGATACCACTGGGCCACCACTGCTCTTCAAATTAGAAATAAAATTATGTTCTTTTAGCTACAACTTTACTAAGATTAGAAATACCCCTTTGTAGCAAATTTTTATTGAAACTGACACTCAAAATGTTTCTGATATTCAAAACGGTGTTTTTAAAATCTTTCATTTGAAGTTTTTAAATAAACTAGTAAGCCAAAGAATTCTTAGGCTATCAAAGAGAGTACTCGCTCAGCGACACTCGCTTGGCGGGCAGAACACTCGCTGAGAGACTCGCTTTTATACCAGCGAGTACGCAGTCATCGCGCACTTGCTGCTCGTGGCTCATCAACTCATTTTTAGTTGCTTGCTCTACTCGTTTATCTGCGGAGATGGGACAGGTGTCTTTTTACCTCCTGATTGTTGCTTGCTCTGCTAGTTTCTCCTTTATCTGCGGAGATGGGACAGGTGCCTTTTACCTCCTGATTGTTGCTTGCTCTACTCGTTTCTCCTTTATCTGCAGAGATAGGACAGGTGCCTTTTTACATCCTGATTGTTGCTTGCTCTACTCGTTTCTCCTTTATCTGCGGAGTTGGGACAGGTGGCTTTTTACCTCCTGGTTGTTGCTTGCTCTAATAGATTCTCCTTTATCTGCAGAGATAGGACAGGTGCCTTTTTACCTCCTGATTGTTGCTTGCTCTAATAGATTCTCCTTTATCTGCAGAGATAGGACAGGTGCCTTTTTACCTCCTGATTGTTGCTTGCTCTACTAGTTTCTCCTTTATCTGCGGAGATGGGACAGGTGCCTTTTACCTCCTGATTGTTGCTTGCTCTACTAGTTTCTCCTTTATCTGCGGAGATGGGACAGGTGCTTTTTACCTCCTGATTGTTGCTTGCTCTACTAGTTTCTCCTTTATCTGCGGAGATGGGACAGGTGCCTTTTACCTCCTGATTGTTGCTTGCTCTACTAGTTTCTCCTTTATCTGCGGAGATGGGACAGGTGCCTTTTACCTCCTGATTGTTGCTTGCTCTACTAGTTTCTCCTTTATCTGCGGAGATGGGACAGGTGCCTTTTACCACCTGATTTGAGTGCCTTCTTTTCAAACAATTTCTTGCTTTAGTTATCTATTTCAGCGAAATAAAATAACAGAAAACTTAAGGTGCAATAATTTTTCTCGTGATATCTTTTCCTTAAACCAAATTCTGCGTTTAACTGTATTTAATAATACGTTTTTTTTATACTTTACCGTGTTAGAGTGGTGAATTTTCCTCTTTTATTTCGCTTTATATGGATATTCGAATTTATTTTATATCCTATCCGAATTTCACTCCAACTTAGATGTTATCAATGAAAGCTCCAGATGCGACCACAAAATCTACGAGTAACCTAAAAGCTAACGACGTAGGACTAACCTACTACTACTACTTCACTTCACTTTAAATTATTTTTACCTATTTGTGGTATAGTATTTTTATTCTGGGTGCATCGTCTGCACTTATAAAAATATGTATAACTAATGTACAAAAAACATTGATAAACATTTTAAAAGAGTAACCGTGGAGTTTTTTGCCCCTTCTTCTCCATACGAAACTACCTTTTGAAAGGTTTTTTTTTTATTTTTTTTTGTATGGCATCTCGCAGGTCTACCTGTAAGGTTGTCGTCTGCTTAAGCGGACTTGCCTGTGGTGCCCTAATAAATTAAGGCTGGAGAGCCAGGACTTAAACTTAAATACTAACTAAAAACTAAGCGACAACGCTAAGGGCCCTGTGGGGTACGGACCTCGGCTCAGGGCGTCGCTGGAAGAGGGCAGCAAGGGACTAGCTGGATCAGGATTTGAGTGATTTAGGGACGAATTTTAAGCTACAGGCTCAGCGGCACGGGCTGGCTCGAGCAAGGGTCGGGAGGGGAGCTTTTGGAAGGGGCGCATAGAATCTATTTAAATGAAAATGTTGACGTTCAAAAGTGCCCTTTAGTGCCTATTTGAAATAAATGCTTTGACTTAGACTTTGACCTACGTTACTTATTATTTTTTCTTGTTAATACAAGAACAAAGAATAAGTAACGACTTCAGTCGAAGAATTAAATAAATTATTATTTAAGGATATTCTTTTTGTGTCATACTGGAGGAAATAATATTATGTGATCCTAAAGATGACCCTAGTAACACGACATTTAATAATTTCGCAATTTTAAATTTTTACGACTGAATGCTAGTTGATTTTTAACCAAGACTGTAATTTGCATCGGGATAACTTGGCAACGTTTTGGTCTGCATTCACAGATTTCGAAAAAAAAACAGTATTTCACAGAAAAAAAAAAAAATGTTGATGCTAATCTATCCTGTTACATATAAGGAAAAAAATAACTGAGTTTGAGTACTACAAAAGGCAGAAATCGCAAATAAAACTCGACTGAGATGAGAGAGAACACAATATCCAGTGTATGACAATTGATTATTGTTATTACTTCACTGGGCTGAAAAGGGCACGAATAACGAGGATAGTTACAGATTTAACCTTTCAAGTGATAACATCCTGCTATACCTTTAAGGAGCTGCCCCTCCCGACCCTTGCTCGAGCCAGCCCGCGCCGCTGAGCCTGTAGCTTTAAATTCGTCCCTAATTAATACCAATCCTGATCCAGCTAGTCATTTGCTGCCCTCTTCCAGCGACGCCCTAAGCCGAGGTTCGTACCCCACAGGGGGTGCCCTTAGCGTTGTCGCTTAGTTTTAGTTAGTATATAAGTTTAAGTCCTGGCTGGAGGCCTTAATTTATTAGGGAATCCACAGGCAAGTCCGCTTAAGCAGACGACAACCGCATAGGTTGACCTGCGAGATGCCAAACAAACAAACAAACAAAGGACAATGCCAAGATTAGGCTCGAAACATGGGTAGCGTCCGACAGACTTTCTATAATAATGATAATTGATAATAAAAAACAGTAAGAATTATACAATATAAATAAAATCTGTAGAAGCCCACCGTTGAAAACTCATTTTAAATAGTTATTCAATATATCAACACATTTCATAGTCTACCATTTCAATTAGAAATGTTGCCAATACCAAATATTTATATCGATACGAAACTGCTCTTGCAAATCGATTGCTAAAATATCAATATAGGACTATGTAAGTGAATTAATTACTTACTTATGTCACTAAACATATTATTATATCAATAAATAGCATTTAGTTACATTTTTAAATATATATTTTACAATAAAGTAATAATTAAAAAAGATTCAATTCGATTATCGATACCGTTTCGCATAGTTTATTCCTATAATGCTGGCAACACCAGATGTCAAACTTTAACTTGAATCTGTCACTCTCAAAAAGTTGTATTTACTTCTCCCGCGTGATAACACCAGCGACGAAGTGTTTCCGTGTTTTTTTGAGTTTTGTATTGTTTATTGCTGTGTTTCAGGACTCCGATTTTCTACTTAATACGTAGTCGTATTTGGCTTTTAAAACGGTACCCGAACCTGTATTATTCATTGCTAAAATCAGAAGTATTAAGTGGTCAACTTTACAGATCTTTAACTTTGTTTGGTGTTCTTCTAATAGAAAACTAATTATACCATGTAATTCTATAATTATTTTCCTGTTTTTGGCATATAGTTCATCTTTGTCGGTTCTGGCCGAGTCTTGTGGGAAACTTTGGCATTCTCCTTTAAGGAGCTGGCGATGTTTTTCCACCTTTAAACGAAGCAAATAGGTTAGCTAGTTATTGATCATAAAAACAATAGAATATACAAACAATAAAAAGCCTTTATTCGTTTTGTTAATAAAAAATTACTAAGAAGGTAAAATAAATTTATTCCGATTGAAGTTCGAATTTAGTATTTTAACAGAGAGAAAGAGTGTTATTTTTAATTGACAACAAAGAAAAGCTTGTTTAGAAAAAAACATTTGGTCATGCGAACTATCATAGTGATATATGATTGTTCGTGAAACGTACACAAAATCTTCTGTCCTCTTTGGTTATAATAAGAATAAATATCTATGGTTAGGTGAATGTCATTGAAAAATACGGTGTGTTTACAACCCACTGTTATATTATTTTTGCGATAGCTGTTCGTCAGGAATAATCTGCATGATTGAATCAGTTAGTGTATCAGTATCGTGCCATTAGGCAGCATATCCAGGAACGCATTGCAGGCGTTCATTAATTCACTATAAACCAAAGTCTTCGCAAGCAATGAGAACTTGCTACTGAACTTGACAACATCAGGACGAGCTGCTTCTTCCGGACAACTATACGTCGCTTGACCTGCGTCGCCAGTCCTGACCCTTCATATTTTGTCATCTTCTTCTTAATTGTGGTGTCTTCCGACTTACACGCGGAGGAAGTCGCGATGAGAAGCTAGTTACAAAAAAAAATTACAAAATCATCTCATTGACTTAACCAACTCCTTATAATAAAGCAACTCTTCCAGGCTTTCAGAAAAAGTTTATTCCAAGAAAACGGTTGTCGCACTTTTTGTTCGCATCAAAGTCCTACAAAGGAATGGCAAAAAAACAAAAAAAATACATTATTTTTTAAGGCGACGCTATTGAAACTGTCTTCGCCTGCATAAGGAAAATTAACCGAAGAAAATGTAATACGCTTTTATGTTTTGACCGTCAATAAAAGTTAATTATACTGGTCCCAGGAAAATGCATTTTGGAAGACACAGGGAACTTTTTGAAGTTTTATATGATAATATTGAAATCTATACTAATGTTATAAATTCAAAAGCGACATTGTCTGTAAGTTACCTTTTCACGGCTAGAACACTTAGATAAAATTGGGCAAGGAGACAGATGGCATCGTGGGAAGGATATAGGCTACTTTTTAGGGTTCCGTAGCCAAATGGCAAAAAACGGAACCCTTATGGGTTCGTCACGTCTGTCTGTACGTCCGCATGTCACAGCCACTTTTTTCCGAAACTATAAGAACTGTTGAAACTTGGTAAGAAGATGTATTCTGTGAACCGCATTAAGATTTTCACACAAAAATAAAAAACAGTTTTGGGGGTTTCCCATACTTAGAACTGAAACTCTATTTTTTTTTTTCATCAAACCCGTACGTGTGGATGTCAAAAATGAAATTGAGGTTTCTAATGTCTTTTTTTTCTAAACTGAATAGTTTGCGCGAGAGACACTTCCAAAGTGGTAAGGCTTGATTTTTACGGATTATCGAGATAAAAATTGTATGTGTTAATCCAGGTTATAAAACTACCAGAGTGCAAAATTTAATACCAATCCGTAAACCCGTTTTGGCGTGATTGATTTTCAATTACCCAAGAATACAAATTTTCACATTATCCGTGGGACACTCAGATAGATTCGCGAAAATAAAATAAATTTTCTGTGGGTAAACACTTTTTCTAGTCCGCCGTAGACACCTCATTTCTAGCCTGCTCGAACGCTGTGAACGCATCCTCCTGCGACGAAAATTGTGCTAGGCAGTGCACACGGTGCTAGGTCAGGGCTGTAAGGAGGGTGGACCCAGGATTTTGACCGGCGTGCTATCCAGGAAGTCTCTCGTTTTGAGCGCGGTGTGCGAAGGCGCATTGTCGTGGTGTAGTAGTAGCCCGCGGAGCCCTGTGTTTGGTCGCTTGTTGCTCACAACAGAGAAAACTTCTGTCATGCCTTTGGTAGTATACCATTCTTCCTTTAGTTCCGAAAAGAAATTGACACCAAGTAGCCAGTCAAACCTTAAAAGCTAGCGATAAAAATTTCCCCCTCCCGCTTCTAGGTGGCTTCACTTTGGTAGACGTTGATTCGTTTTGAAATACCCAAACCATTGACTGGTGCTTCGTTTCTGGATCTTATTTATATATCCAAGACTCGTCACCTTTAATAATTTAAATAAGCTCGCAGACAATGTGGTGGGAAATTTTGAAATTGGAACGTACCTATTTTTACTTACAAATAATCATATTTTTAAAATAGACTATAACTGGCCAGTCTCCGCGACCATCAGCTTGACATCCTCCTCATACAGGAAACCTTTTTAAAACCGCATCACCGAAACCCGAATATTGCCAACTATAAACTAGTTCGCAATGACAGGTCTCGATGCCACAAGGGTGGCACACTAATTTACTTTAGGAAAACTTTGTATTGCATCCCTATAGACCCACCTTCTCTCTTCTCCCATCTGGAGACCTCTATCTGTCGGCTCGGCATGACTGGTCATCAACCGATCACCATCATCTCTGCTTATATTCCACCAGACAATGGTCCGGAGGATCCCATCTCTCTCCAAAAGGACTTCACTGCCCTCTTCGGTATGAGTGAATCCGTTATCTTGGCGGGGGATCTTAATGCCAAACACCCGGCGTCGAATAGTAGCACGACTTCTACCAGAGGTCGGATCATTTTCAAGTTAGGCGAATTCCTTTACTTTGACGTCATCGCTCCAATGAGTCCGACTTATTTCCCCGGAAATCCCAACCATCTTCCTGATATACTCGATGTAGCGCTGCTCAAGAATGTGAACCTCCGTTTGCAATCAATAGAGACGTTCCACGAGCTTAACTCTGATCACCGCCCAGTAGTCATGCATCTTGCCCCCTACTCTGGCCCAAGCGATCCCAACCGCCCCCCTCAGACCCAGATGATAACCGACTGGAGGAAAGTAAGTGAAAGACTGAAATCCACCACGTCGCACAGTATTTCGCCTAGAACATGCTAGGTGGACAAAATTCAAGTTTTCATTGCCAGGAAATCGTAATTGCATAACACAAACAACACCCCCAAACTCCAAATTCCGAGAAAAAGTTGTTTTACAAATGCTTAACTGATGAGTCATAGAGTTCAGAAGTCAGGTAATGAGTTTAATGCAAGCGTTCCGGTCAATCAGTTGCAATTTAGCGACACTTTTGTGCACATCTCATAGTGGTTTATCGTGATATTGTGAAAGTTTTTTGTGGTGGATATTAATACTGAGGGTATGTACTATTATTTAATATATTATTTTCATCAGAATCTATTAAAATTAATTTTTAGCATTTTTTTAACTTAATACATAAATTTTTGCGTAATTTTTTCATAAACAAAACTTTGAACGTTCAGGAAATACATTGATTCGCCTCTATTCGGGCTAGTTTTTATATATATTGTAGGTATAACTGTGTAGTTTGTAAAAATACACATATTGTTCAGCACACTGCAGTACAACATATTTTTTTATTTATTTTTTCAGAACACGTTTACTCTATTTCAAGGATAGCATTTTTTGAAGAGTGGTTGAAACACACGAAGAATGATAAAAGATCGCGTTTTATGACTATCTTTCTTCAAAATTTCACTTTGGTGACATTACTGAAAGCAGCCAAAGAGAAATAAAGTTGAAAATATCCAACTTTTCTACTAAGATTGAAGCCAAATGGTTGGCTTCGGGAAAATCGAAGGAGCGTTTTTTAATTAGAAATAACACTTGGCTGGATGAAGGAGACATACAGTTTACTGTGAGTTCTTTAGCCCCATAACCTTCAACATCGAGTGAGGTTGGACCTCGCAAAGATTTCGAGGAATCGTCGTTTAAGACGAAGAAACGTCGAGTCGTGGATCTCGTAGAATCTCGAAGTGCCAGTGAATTAGTGACTGCTGCCGAAATTGCTATGCGTTCAGCAGGGCAAAGAAAAGTTGCCCATGTGATTAGAGACATTAGTGAAAGGCCAGATAATATTATTAAGTCAAAAGAAAATACCAGTTCCGTTAATCCTAGGCAGTTAAGTAGTGACGAAGCCTTAGCATACTATATAGATTCTAAGTCAACAACACATGCTTACAAACAAACTAGGAAGTGGTCCATAATGGCAGGACATAATGTGTTTCCGTCATATTTTAGTGTAGTAAAATATAAAAAGGCCTGTTACCCTGCAGAGGATCACATTTCTATAAAAGAAACTCGTGCTGAAATAAATTTGCAAGCCTTAATAAATAAAACAGCGGAACGTCTAGTAATAGCACAGAATGAAGTTATCAGTAGTGTCCTCCCAACAAGTCCAACGTTTACACATGTTAGTAAATGGGGATGTGATGGAAGTTCTGGGCACAGCACATACAAACAGAAATTTGAGAACACTGAAGATACGGACGAATTTCTTTTCGTATTTTCTTTCGTTCCCCTTAAGTTATATGATGGGTCTAAAATTATTTGGCAAAATCCTCGGCCTTCATCAACTATGTATTGTCGCCCCATCAAATTTATATTTGCTAAGGAAACGAGTGACTTCACCTTAGCGGAGACAAATAGATTGTTGGAAGAAATTAATGCTCTTCTTCCAACACTTATCAACTTTGGTGATTCTCAAATCTCTGTGAAAACGAACTTCTTCAGACAATGATAGACGGAAAGGTATGTAACGCCTTAACGGAAACTCGTTCATCTCAAAAGTGTTTCATCTGTGGTGCCACCCCCAAGACGATGAACGATGACCCCGCGAAGTTTAACAGCAATCAGGAACATTTTGGCTTTGGTTTATCTACACTTCATGCTTGGATTCGTTGCTTTGAATGCCTTTTACATATCAGCTATAAGTTGAATATTAAGAAATGGCAGGCTAGAAGCGACGAAGACAAAGCTGATATCAAGATTCGTACCGAAGAAATCAAGTTGATATTTAAGAACGAGATGGGACTCATTGTAGATAAACCAAAGCCAGGATTTGGTTCTTCCAATGATGGAAACACAGCCCGTCGCTTTTTTAAGAATGCTGAGATGAGCGCTCAAATCACAGGATTGGATGTTACTATTATCAAACAATTCGATGTTATTTTGAGGACATTGTCTTCTGGGTTCGAGATAAACTTTGTTGAATTTAATAAATTTTGTCTTGAAACTAGAAGACATTACCTTAGTCTCTATTCGTGGTACTATATGCCTGCTACTGTACATAAAATATTAGTACACAGTACTGAGGTCATCAAAGCGGTATTGCTTCCAATTGGGCAACTTTCCGAAGAGGCTCAAGAAGCACGTAACAAAGATTGCCGCAGATTTAGGGAGTACAACACCCGCAAGTGCTCACGTGTTGCCACGAATAGAGACTTGCTGTCCATGTTAATAATAACATCTGACCCTTTGATCAATGGCTTTCGTGAGATTCTCCGAAAAAAGCCGGAAAAAATATGTGCAGAAGTATTAAAGTTAATCGTAAGCCCGACCATAGTAGCATCAAGACCGGAAACGTCATCATATTGTCGCACATTACCACAAAATGATGACGATTCACCAGAAGATTTTGATGATGATTCTGATGATTAGGTTTAGGTTAAGTTAGTTTGTACAGTAGGTATTTATTTATTTAATGCATTTTTGTTGTTTGTTTATTATTTTTAAATATTTTTTTCTGTTTTTACATTTTTTTTTGTTTTTTATTACAAAATCATACCAAAAACTATTAATAATGCCTCAACATGACTACTTATATATAAAAGCATCGTTAATTATCATAAAATAATATTGTCCACCTAGCATGTTCTACGCGGTACACTGTGCATCGCCTCAATTGGACACCATCCCCGATCACATAGTGTCAGTCACCGACATGACGGCCGCAATCGACTCGTTTACTGAGCACGTTCAATCCGTTTTGACGGATTGTTCACGGGAAGTCCCGGTGATGGAAGACCATCGCTGGAAACTACCTACTGACGTACGTGACTTGATAACCGAGAAGAATGCGGCTATTCGTGCCTACGACTCCTTCCCTTGTGACGTGAACAAAGCCCACATGCGCCATTTACAGCGTGCTGTAAAGAAACGCATAGGGGAGGTTCGCTCAGAGGGTTGGAATAAGATGCTTGTTGAACTCGAGCCCACTCACCAAGCCTTCTGGTACATTCAGAGGAAATTGCGCTCCTCCGAGGAGGTCTCTATGCCTCCCCTCATCCACCCCGACAAGAGCGTCGCATTCGACAGCACCGACAAGGCCGAATGCCTTGCTGACAGCCTAGAGTCCCAGTGTTCTCCCAGCTCTCAACCAGTAGACCAAGCTCACCTGAACAAGGTCGACGCTGAAGTCGAACGGAGAGCCTCCCTTCCACCCGTCGAAGACCCTGATGATCCTCTGCCTCCCGTTACTCCAGGCGAAGTGCACGACATCATAAAAGGGCTCCAAGCTCGTAAAGCTCCCGGTTCGGACGGTATTACCAACAAGGTATACAAACTCCTACCTGCCCCTCTAATAATGCTTATGACCGCCATCTTCAATGGCGCAACAACATCTTCCCACAAGCGTGGAAAGAAGCAACCGTCATTGGTATCCCAAAGCCAGGCAAGCCAAAGTCTGAGCCCTCCAGCTACCGTTCGATCTACGAGAGGCTTATTTATAAGCGTCTCAAAGACTACGCCGAAGCAAAGAGCCTCATTCCCAACGAGCAGTTTGGTTTCCGTCCCCAACACTCGAGTATCCACCAGGTCCACCGTATCGTAGAGCACTTGTGCGCCGGTATGCAGCGTAACGCGGCGACGGGTGTGCTATTCTTCGAAATAGCGAAAGCCTTCGACAAAGTCTGGCACAACGGCTTGTTATACAAGCTTTACCAACTAGGAGTGCCAGATCGTCTCGTGCTCATCTTACGAGACTTTTCGTCGAATCGCACCTTCCGCTATCGCATCGAGGGTGCACTCTCGTCCCCTCACCCTATTCGCGCCGGTGTCCCTCAGGGTTCCGTCATATCTCCTCTAGTCTTCACGCTGTTCACCAGCGATATCCCACAGAGTAAAAAGGCTCAGTTGGCTCTCTTCGCCGACGACACTGCCGTTTACTATACCGGTCATTGTCCCAATGCTATAGCTCGTACTCCCCAAACCTCCGCAAACGTCTTAGGCGCTTGGTTCCGGAAATGGAGAATCGAGGTCAACCCCGATAAGAGTCAGGCGGTTCTCTTCTCGAGACGTCGTCGACTCCCTCCCCCACTTCCCAGCCCGATCACTATGTACGGTAAGCCGATCCCCTGGCCTTGCATCCTTGATCAAAACCTTACCTTTAAGGCTCATATTAAGGCGGTTCGCGCGCGCGCCTCCTTCGCTCTTAGCAGGCTCCACTTTGTACTGACAGCCCGTAGTAAACTGTCACTTAAATGCAAGCTGCGCATCTACACCGCAGTCATCCGTCCCATCATGACCTATGCCTGCGTTGTATTTGCGCACGCTCACCCACGTCATCTCCATAAGATGCAGACTCTCCAGAACCGTTTCCTCAGAAAGGTCACGGGTGCCCCCTTCTTTGTCCGTAATAAAAATCTCCACATCGATCTTAAAATGCCTACCATAAACCAGTTCATGAAACGCTTATCGAAGCGCTTCTTTGACTGTGGCATTAAACACTCCAACCCCTTGATCTCTCAAAAAAGAGGCCTACGTCCAGCAGTGAACTGCCATAGGCTGAGTTGATAATGAAGACTATTCATATATGGTGATAAGTCTTAATCAGTAAACCAACAAGTTTAATGACAATTACAATCATGCGCTCTGTGGGTATTTCCCATCGACCAAATGTCGAACGTCCATACAATCTCGCATCCCCCTATTTAACCCTTTTAGAGGATTCATTTTCAAAAATCCTTCCTTAGGACTCACTTTCGCTAAATAAAATACTTGAAAGCAAACTTTCATGCGGGCAGACCAAGGAATTTATGCTGTGTGTAGTTGTGTTCCAAGAAGACAAGCCTATGTGCCTGATGGAATCTGCCATCAGCTAAAATTACCCAAAAAAAAGTCCGCATGGTTGTATTTCTAACTACGAATATTGTGGTTACGTCACAATAATCAATCAAAACAAAAGCTGAGAGCATTCGCATCATGATATTAACATTTATGCAACTAAATAGTTTCATAATCAAGTTTAATAAATATAGATAAATAATCATTTACATATAAATCCATCTAATCTAATTTATCTTTAAGTTATGCGAATAGGACTCGTTTAGAAGTTAAGGTGGATATAAAAATGCTTAAAGTAACAAACAGAACAGCTCGCGCTTACAGGCGAACCAAACAACATATCTATCTCCAATTTTGGTGTACTAGAGATACCAAACAATCTCTTGTTTTAACGTCCCAATAAAGACAAAGTACTCGAGCCTATAACGTGTTGACATCTATTGGTTTGACAGGGATAGATAGAATTGTATCATCAATAGCGATCCAATTTAGATAATGTTTTTTTTGTAAACTAGACGCAATTTAATAGTAGTTTGTAATTTAAGCAATATTTTTTTATCATTTAAATTTTATTGCTAAAATTTTAAAACAGCGGCTGTGGTGTCTCTCTAATGCCGCGTCGCCGCCCAGCTCCGTGCAAAGTGGGCATCACCGAGTTGCAAACTCTGATAGCCCATTTCTTGAGGAAGGTTCGAGGCTATATAACATCACGCTACGGCACTAACAAGCCGAGCAAAAAGAACAAGAGCCAGGAAGAACGCTGAGCAAAAACAAAGGAATAGCGCAGGCAAGAAATGGGCTGTTATTTTAGTATATTGCGGTGTCTTACTTCTTTCACACGAACGAAGTCTCGAGCAGACGCTAGTATATGATATAAGTAGTATTATACAGCATGGTTCACTGAGGTTCTATTCCTTTCAGGTTTATCCAAATGTTTGTCTGTACGCAGAATAGAAGCATACAATCTAGTACCCATTATCAGCTTATAGCTGTCCACTGCTGGGCATAGGTCTCTCCAATCGCACGCTATTCAAGTCGATTCTCGGCAACTCTCATGCAGCTGCTACGGTCAGTTTTAAGTAGCCTTATTTCACAAGCCATAAAAAAAGACACAAAAATAAAATTACTAACCCTCAGCATTTCCATACATCATTCACTCGAAGACAAGGCAACTCCTGAATCAAAAATTCACTTCAATGGGGAACCGACTGAATTGATTGGCCAGACAGAGCACATCAACGGATGACGTCACCAAGTGCCCAGTGACGCGAAACGACCACCCACTGTGGTGCACGGTTTAACCACAGAATAGGTAAGCACAGAAGCCCGGCATCGGATTTCGGAAGGAGCACACTAAACTGGGTCAGCAATTTAGACTAGAAACAAATCGAAAACCTGCCGATCATATCTGTAAAAATCTCACCGCCAAGTTGTTTTTGAAGTAAGTTTGACGTGACCTGTCATCCCCACTGGTGCTAGGGATTGAAACTATTGACAGCTCATATCAAGCTTAAGTTGCATTCACAGTCACACAATTGATTAGCACGATATTTTACTACGAAATTTTGGGATCATCTGTAATTTTCCCACTACATTTGTTTTTAACCGTATTAACAGTGGGATGTTTACGTGTGATCCTAGCTTTTTTCAGTAAAATATCGTACAGTATAGCGCCATGTGAACAGCCGCTGACTTCAACTGCGTTTTCACGCTAAGATTTTTACAGAATAGCACTGCTTGTCTCAACTATCCCTAAAAATATAAGGCCTGCTCAATTTACACATACACACAAACACAAATACTGCATAGGTACGCAATTATAATTTTCTTTTATTATAGTTTCTAATTTGCATTTTGAATTTTTATTGCACTACATATTGTATTTATTTTATCATTTCTGAAGTCTGTTAACCACGTTAACAAGCCGTGTTATCATGTAATTGGCAAGGGAATTGTCTCCTGGGAAACCGGCTAACAACCCGGTTAAGGAGTAATATCATTATAAAACAAGCAGAGACGTACACATATAGACGGTTTCGTACGGCTATCTCAAATTGTGTAAAGTAAAAAAAAAAGTAAAAACAAAATCGTATTTTTTTAAATTAAAAATTACAGTATGGAGTTAGCGTTAGTACTAAACTATGCGAAGCCTTTATCATGGACATTTTGGTTAATTAAACAAAATAAAATCTGTGGCGAGTGCGCTTGCACTCGCTGTACGTGAATCGTGTCTATGTTTGCGTGCATTTTCGCTCGTAATATGAAGCCTGCCTTCTGCACTTATACTTTACCGATCCCGATGACCACATAACTCTCATTCAGGAGAGCAGTAGGGCCACCAGTACAGTGCACAAACACAGACCGACATTCCGACCTCGCCGCCGAGGTTCCTCGCGAAGATCCCGACGTAATTGTCCCCCCCGACCCTTGCTCGACGAAGTGCCAGCCCGCGCCGTAGCTGAGCCTGTAGCTTTAAATTCCCCGATTAATAATAATCAACTAAACTTGATCCAGCCTGTCCCATCTTGCTGTCCTCCCGTCAGCGACGCCCTAAGCCGAGGTCCGTACCCCACAGGGGGTGCCCTTAGCGAGCGTTCGCTTAATAATATAAGTAGTAGTTTTACGCCCCTGGCTGGAGGCTTTGAGTCCGCTTAAGGCAGCCACAGGATAGTCCGGTTAAGTAGTCACGACCTCTCAAGGTCAACTACGAGATGCCATACACAAAAAAAAAAAAAAAAAAAAAAAAAAACTTATACTTTATTTTGTGGTTAACCGTTGGAACAACTACACCTGTCAATGCAAAGGGAGAAAAAATACTCTTGCGGCTCTCGTTTTGGTATAAATTAGTCGGTCTTACTTTTTTTTTTGGTGGACGGATCTGGACAGATCTGAAAATATTTTTGGAAAAAATGTGAATGTGGATAGAATACGAAAAGGTCAGTTTTTATACGGTTTAAGTAAATATTTCCATCATTTTGCAGAGCGGTTTCTGAGACAAAAAATAGAATTGTAAGCCTATGAATTCACATTGAAATGTTGATGTTTTTCAAACTAATATTTTCAACAAACTGCTTATACTCCAAAATAGACTATTTTACGTCCACCCGCTCACACGTTATGGTGAATGAATTATCACGTATTTCACGTATAAATCCATATCCACCATGACGCCATCAAACATGAATCAACAAACACATGATAATGATGCATTTCCTGAACACCATGATCACACAAAAAATTGTGTTAGAAAATTTCTATTGTGTTAAAAAACTTTGGCGTCTGAACAATGCATGGTGAGACAAAGACCTTGGAGTGGTGGTCGAGGGCTCTTATTGTGAGTCACTTTTCACCACATTGTCGGGTCGTGAAAGAGACCCCTCACAGGAATTATCGGAAGAAGGGAAATTTTATGCAACATTTTTTTCAAAGAACCGTGCTGGTCGATGTTTGCACGGTGTAACTTATCTATGTGTGATATGTTTAAATTGCTCTTGCTTTTGACGTTGATACTCTGTAACCGATATTGCATCAGAATGAAAACCAAGTAGGGCTAATATTTTTGAGACATTAGTCCCTAAGGCGTCAAAAAACTTCTCGGTCAGGATTTTTGCCCAGTTAATTAAAATAGGCTAGCTCCCTGTTAGATAGGACTTTAACATATCACGCGAAATCTGAGTTTAACACCTCTGTCCACTCCTAAGAAATATAGCTGTGATCATGTGAAAGTATCACCAGTTACCCGCCTTTAAAATAAACCTGCATCACCTTTTCTCAGTTATTAAAAAAAAATGTAATGCCTTTCTACTCCGCGCTCAGCATTATTGGATTAAGTAAAAATAATTACTACAGCGTCGGCAACTGACGTGAAACTAATCAACAAAAACCACATTAGTAATCCTTTGAGTTAATACCCTCATTTTTAATTGAAAGCTGTTCTAAAAGACTAAGATTTAATTATTCTGATAAAGCTTGCGTTCATATTGGTTGGTGACTTTAAATGAAGCGCGAAAGTAATGTATGGTGTGGTGAAGATATAACTTTACATTTTAAGGTGAGAACTGTGTTTGGGATTGGACTTTATAAAATACTAGTTTTGCATACATTTTGACCGCGTAGCTGCTGCACTTTTTATGAAACACTTGTTTGTTTTTGATAAAGAATCCGTTTCCTGCACCACAACTGAAATGTGAAATACTGATGCGCTGAAGATTGTATGACTATGTTTCATTGTATTAAATCGTTCTCCTTTGTATTATATAATTGCATAGCACAGGTGTGAGTACTATGTAGTAGGAGCAATCGTTTACCGGGTAATGTGTTCTTTGTTGACTTGAATGAGCCCTGTCGGCTCTTAAGTCATGCTCACGCTGACAGTAGGGCGTGTGTTGGATTATTTAGTTCCCTTAAAAATGGTTGAGCTGAATGGTGCTGATCTATGCGTCATGTTCGTGAACGGGCGGCGTCTTTTCTCATCTGTAGCAGGTGCTGCGGCTTATTTAAATAATTAGATTTTTTGTATTGTTTTTTTTTTGTTGCTATTCGCTGTACTCTGGACGCTTTTAAAGAATACGTCTTTCTTTTACATCGTTCTCAGATATAATTAAAAGTTCAACATTAGTGATGCTTCTATGATTATTATAATAATATCATTTAAAAGAGTGTGCATGGAGTTTCTTGCAAGATCTTAATCCTATAGGTACCCACTACGCTTTGGAATGGGTAACTAGGTTCAAATTTCTAACTGACCGACTCCTTGACAATTCAAAAGTGTGAGTTTTCCTCCGTCTGGGGAGACCGAAGCGTTATGTCGGACTCCTATCGATTAAAAGTCCAAATTTTTTGCCACTGAAATGGTTTGAGGGCCCGGATGATAGTCGTACGTTCTTGCTCACCTCCAACTGGATGATGAAGAATCATGAAAAATCAAACAACAAAATTATTCAGCCTGTTGCAGTCTTTGCTCACGAGTTTCCATATTCTGAATCCATAGGAAACTACTGGACTGGGTACTGGAGAATAATGGCTGAAAGGTAAGGAGACTTTTACCCAGTTGTAGGTATATCAGCATTAGCAGTTAGTTAAATCAAGTAGGTCTAAAAAGTATGTTCAATTGGTTTTGCTTAAAACTAAACTAAGCAAGGTGCAACCTATAGGTCCTTCCCGAACCCTTGCTCGAGCCTGCCCGCGCCGCTGAGCCTGCAGCTTTAAATTCGTCCCAAAATCTCATAAATCCTGATCCAGTTAGTCCCTTGCTGCCCTCTTCCAGCAACGCCCTAAGCCGAGGTCCGTACCCCACAGGCACCCCCTGTGCGTGTAGTCACTTTGTTTTTAAGTCTTGGCTGGAGGCCTTAATTTATAAGGGCAACCACAGGCAAGTCCGCTTAAGCAGATGACCTGCGAGATGCCAATCAAAAAAAAAAAGCAACCTGTAGGTAATTCAAAGTCGATTTTGATGTTATTCCTGTCTACATAATCTGAAAATAATGTTCCCACTGCTGGGACGCAGGCTTCGAGAATAGGGTGTATTCTACCACGCGGATTCAGTTGGGGATGGAAGATGTAAATGTCTTTGAATGTTTGATTCTAGAACATGCCGGTTTCCTGACGATGTTTTCCTTAACCGTCTTGAGGACAGTGGTGATAATTTACACGATAAAAAGCGTTTGTCTGTGCTCGAACCTACAATCTACAACTCGTAAGTAGCGGCCGTTACCACTGGACCACCACTGCTCTTAACCTCTCTTCTCCCGTCTTCGTAAGTATATTTAAATGTCTTTAGTACTAAATTAAACAGAGATACGAGTACCAATCTACGTTTTAAAAGTAAATCTTCTACAACCTGCCAAATACGTCACGATTATCCAATTCCTGTAATGCAGTTATCAGTTTTGTTGAAGATTCTACTAAGCGCGTTATTAAACTATCGCAACCAACCTTTATATTATTAAAACAAGTCGTGTCTTTTATCCGGACGATGAATTTCCATTACCTCAGCTATGAAACGCTGAATCTTCAGACCTAATTGTAGCTGGATCCGCTTGTTTAAAAATACTGGAGCGGTAACTGAATTACTTGTGCATTTTATCAGTGTGTAAATGTCAGTTTGTAAATACGTGATTGTAGCTGATAGTTTAGCTTTTCGAAATAGTGGAAAGCGTTCAGACCTGGTAATAAGGACAAATTAGCCAAAATACATAGATACCTAAGTAAAAATATTATGAACAGTTCCTAAAATCATGCATCATTAGGTATATATACCATAAACTGATGAAAAAAAAACTATTTGCAGGATACATTTATTTTGCAAATCTATAATTTTGGTAATGTCAATGCTAAAATCATGATACTCCTAATATCTTATTTATTTCAAACGTTTTGATCCCTCATCCAATAAATTGGTCTGTAGTTACAATTCTAAGAGTTCGTCTAGGTGTACCCAATAACCCGACCAACATATAATAATTCACACCACTATTTAAGGATGTCAAAGTCAACCTTCTAGCAAAATCCGTTTTATTGGTACTCAAGACTAATCCTTAGAACCTGTCGCTTTGATCTTAAGCTGATTTATAGTACTCACTTTAGTTAGTTTACCTATGTTTTGCAAACTAAATTGATTTGATTTGTCCTTCACAGACACTTTAATCCTCTTACCAACACTCCCTCTTTGATCTCGTGGCTCACAAACTCCAAAGATCGATCCATATAAAAAACTTACCGTACTACCAAACATATTTTAAACTCTACGACTGATCCAACTGAGAAGTAGATATTAGGCTTCATTACAATTCGACAGGTAGAGTCAAAAGTTAAAGCGGAATCGCTCTACTGACGCTATAAGTATTTCAGACACGTCTAGAATGGTGTTATGCCAAATGTTGCGACGAATAAATGTGCTGGTTCTGATGAGTTTAATTTCCGAGGGGGCGTAAATTTTTGGGTGGATGTTCGTGTGATGACGTTTCTTGTGTTATGGTAGGTAGAATATTAAATTTTAAACCAGGAGCACATTAATGTTTCACAATGGTGCCGATTCTCTGGTACACCGAACTAAACTATCACTACAAGATTCAAAGCTAAAACAAAACTTAAAGCTATTCTGCAAAAAAAAACTCTAAATTTAAAACATTTTTGACACAACTGAAATCGAATTTGACAATCGCGACTTGACATTGTTTCTTTTATATTTTCTTTTGTCTTCGCAAAGTGGTACTTTGCTGCTCTGCCCCATGAATTATTCCGCCGCGCCTGGGGCGCGCACAGGGGGCAGCCTCGACATGTTTTATATGGAATTTTTCACTTTTAATTGGAATGGATTTTTTTATGTATGGAAATTATAAAAAATTATTACCTACATGTTGGGTATACGGAGTTTTAAAACAGGGGTCGAAATTTTAATTATTTTTGCGATAGGACACACCATTTTCGAGATATAAGCTAAAGAAAAGAAAAACGATACAGTACTGTTTTTGCACCCGAAGTCGAGGTGTTCACGACAACTAATTTTATTCTACAAGTTTAGTCGCCATTAAAAATAGTCAGATTCATGTTTAGATTTAGTTGGTCAATCAAAATTGTTGGTGCAAAACGTCAAATTTGCAAAATTGCCATTTTCACTAAACTAATAACTCAGTGCCATCTTAGTGCTGTCAAACGGAAATACACTTAAGTTGTGTCACTATACTCAATTTCAGAATGGGAAAACATCGTTTGACAGGATTAAACCAAATTTTAGTGATTTTTGTCTATTTTAGAGGCATTTGTGACAAGAGATCGGCACCATTCATTTATTTTTGTCGGAATTCCAGGACACCAGTTGCTCTGAGTGGCATTTTATGTTTATGATGAACGTGGTTTTTTTTGCACAGATTTTTTGTGTGCAACAAGATTCTGCATACGTCATGGAGTTAGCATCATTGTACCCGTAGCTCCATACTGGTATGTCAAAATTTAAGTACTTCATTGTCACGAAAAATAGAACAACCTTTCTTTTTGCCTAAAGAACAATGCCAGATCCTGCCTCAGCTATTTACAGGAAATATCAATTAATGAAAGTAATTGTAATTAATAAAGTACATTATCATAAAACATTATTTTTAGTAGAACCTGCCGATTACAAATCAATGATAAAAGAGATTCAACCGCTGAATCTCGAGTCGAGAAGTCTGACAACCAGTGTCAGACTTCTCGACTCGACTCGTAACGACTGTCAAAAAGTCTACGACTGACAATCGAGGCGGCCCGGGGCTTTACGTGTTTTCCGAGGTAAGGAGGGGTCTCGATTTGTAATAGACGGTCACACATCAACAAACGTTTCTCGGCAAGCGTATCTTAACCTACTATCGACCCGTGTGGCTGTTATAAGTTAACCACGAGCCACGAAATACTGTTATAAAAAAAAAAAAATAAGATATCTTTCTTGGCTCTCTCCAGTTTTAAAAAACATTGTTTTTCAGTAGAACTTGCCGATTACAAATCAATGATAAAAGAGATTCAACCCCTGAATATTATTATTGCGCATGATAAACAACTTTTTTTTTTTCAATACCTGTAATACAAAACTCGTATTACGATTATAATAATTATGATAATGCGTAACGAATATGTTGTTTAAATCGCTTTTTAACAGTTGTACACTGCACTTAACCTATTATCAATGTTTTAACATTTTAGTTTTAAGATTTTAACAGAAACCGCAAGTTCTACAGGCATTTGGAAAAATGTTTGGTTAACAGTTTAAATAAGCTTTAAGATGCTGCATTTTGCAGGCTAAAGTCATTTACAGACTTTTCGATTTAAGTGGGGCAACGTTCTATCGAGTTTCTGGCATGGTCCTTTTCCCAAATTTATTAGAAATACCTGTATTTTACATTGAGCGGTTGCCAATCTGATCTTCATAACCCAGATACTGAATAACATGATACACTTGTAAGACTGGTTGTCAGACTTTTCGACTCGACTCGCAACGACTGTCAAAAAAGTCTACGACTGACAGCCGGGGCGGCCCGGGGCTTTACGTGTTTTCCGAGGTAAGGAGGGGTCTTAATTTGTAATAGACGGTCACACATCAACAAACGTTTCTCGGCAAGCGTATCTTAACCTACTATCGACCCGTGTGGCTGTTATCAGTTAACCACGAGCCACTAAATACTGTTATATAAAAATAAAAAAAAATAAAAAGATGTCTTTCTTGGCTCTCTCCAACATGAAAAAACCTTGTGAATTTTTCCCTCGATTGGCAAATTAGAGTGTATGCGAGTCGTCGGGATATCTCAACTGATTCTACTCAGTTCTGATTCCACTCGGTTCACTGGAGTTCAGATCACGATAGTTTTTCACTTGTTACTACCCAGGTCATTAAGTTAAGTAGGTTTATAGAGGAGGAGTTTCTTGCCCCTTCTTCTCCATTCGAAACTACCTTTTGGAAGGGGCGCCTAGAATCAATTCTATTTTAATAAAAATGTTGACGTTCAAAAGTGCCTTTTAGTGCCTATTTGAAATTAAAGCTTTGACTATTGACTATGACTATCACTATACCTCGTTTCACAAGACGGCGTTTTTAGATCGAACCAGATTACCAGGAGATTCATTAAATGAGATCGTTAGTAGGTTCAGGAATTTTTAATGGTTCGATTTTGAAAATAAATCGTGGTTTTATTGTGCGGGATGTAGAATATTAATTTAAAAACGGATAATTATTAAAGGTAGTTCAATTGGTTGTCGTTATAAATACGACGAATACTTTTGAATATTTATGAAGGTACCAAAACGTAAGGTTTCTTACAAACCGTAAGAAACCTTATGAAACCTTTAACCGTAAGAAAACTTTTTTTTATAAAGCGTGTTTCAGAAAGGTGTGGTCAAATTTAAGGGCCACACCCTTCCCCTCCCTATAGACCAGACCATCAAACTGAACAACTTTCTCCATGGGATCAGTTGGTCCCAGAAAGATGTACAGTTGTAATTGAAAGTTATTCCTATGCTTGTGTGTGTTGTTTGTAATCGAGAAAAAATTATCAACTGCCCCAGACTACAAAACTTAAATACCAACTCGACCCGATCGATGTGTTGGACGGCAGATAATTCGTTCTCACATTGAGCACACCATACTGATACATGCTCTTGATAGTTAACTTAATGTCCACCGTGTTCTCTCTGGGTAGTCAGAACCTTTGCCATTTACCACAGTATGTGTTGTTTGTGCAAAACTGACTGATTTTAATTTTATAGTGCGTTACGTGTCTCATTATTTTAACTACAACCTTATCAAAAAATAAATCATCCCCACAGAATACTTAACCCGTAAACAAACAGTGCAGGTCTATATTACCTGAAAGAATAATAAATTATTCACTTAATGAAGCGGCCATGACAGAAAGGAAATTGGGTGCGTTACCGCCCTGAAATTAATCCTTTTTAAAGGGTTAAGCTGTAAGACAGTTAATTTGTTTTTCAAGTGCGTTTCTTTCGGATACTTTGGCACTTTGGTGTTTGACTTTGTGACTTTTGTGCTGTCAAGCAGTTACTCAGTTACTCAAAGTGCTACAGTCCGTCCAAAGTTATTTTGCATCACGGTCAAAATCGCGGTGATCTTTATTGTCGTTGCAATAAGGTTGCTTTTGGGTTGTTGCTGTTAGGGGTAATATAACTTTAAATGGACTAAGGATGTTTCGGCTCTTGAATGGCATTGACATGGAGGCGTTGTTGGTAAACATTTGTGGAATTATATTGAAACGGAGATAGTCTCGTTAGTTCCGACTTTGGCCATGCGATGAATGATCCTATTACTTCTATATCTGGATTGATAGGAACCCAGGATGAAAAATTGTAAAATACCGACGTTGAGTCATGACAAAAGTAGTCATTTTTCACTTCACAATCTTGTTTTTGTTTGTATTGTTTGAGTTATCTTATTGACATTTGCCAATGTCGCAACACACACAGAGCAATGTGTATTGTCTTTGGTGCTGAGTGGCATCAGGCAATGGACAAAAATGCAAAACGTTTTATTTTTTTTGTATGTAAATTGTGTTTTTATTTTTACGTGCGTTTTGTTTGTGCAGAATAATTAATTTTTTTTTTCTTTCTATCTTCTTTCTTTATATTTGCTGTCATAGTTGGAGGAAAAAAAAAACAGATGCAAACAATATCGGGGGATGCAGATTGGTGTTGCAGCTACGTATCTATCATCTACAACCGAAATTTAATTACACCACTGGATAGGTACAGAATCAAAGAATTCGTTACGTCGAGTCAGGTCTGTGACGGCACGACCTTTATGATACACACCTCAGAAATTATTACTGGTTATGTTTACGTATTCACGTAAACATAACCAGTAATACGACACAGCCACACCCCTTTTTAGTAACGAAATAGCCTATTGATACGCAGTTCGTGCTTGTACAGAAGAACAGCAAAGCATAATCAGCCTATGAAGTTCACACTGATGGGACACAGGCCTCCTTCGAGAGGGAATGGGCTGTATACCCCGTGGCTCAGTGCGAGTTGGTTGGAAAAACACACATAAGTAATACCTAAATAAAACCATACAAGAAGCATTTTCGGCATTCCCTTTACTTTTAACTTTATTTTTCCGGGCTACCGCCGGCCCAGAGGTTGAAGCTCCCACCATTGACTTACACCCATAAAAATTGTACCAATTTAGAGCTCGACATCTCATAATTACGGCTAGTTTTTGATAAAGTAGGGGGACGTGGGAGTCCTGTCACAACGATCTATAATGATTACAGTAATATTCACTAACAGACGAAGACGAAGTGCCGGAGCTAAAATTTTATGTTTATTATTTGATGGTATAGCGGCTATACAAAAATACTTATTTATGTTTTATTTGTAAAACTTACCTTATTTTACTTTTGCAGCTATTTTCGTGTCCTTTGTTAAGTTTTAACTTTATTGTTCTTAATAAACTTTAATTATTATTAATAGGTACACACTCTGTGAACATTTCAACTGTCAACCTATTACAGTTCATGAGATACAGCCCGCTGACAGACTGAGGACGGGCAACGGGAGCTTAGTAATTCCGTTAGCCCTTTGGGTACGGAACCCTAAAAACCAATGTTTTATATTGAGGCCTTCTTAGAGACTAATCTAAGGCTCGCTTTCACCACAAATCATTAAATGCGTTTAGCGTTAAACAAAATTAACACATCGTTTTATTTCTGTCAACTGTATGAAGATGAAAGAGACCGAATGATTATTTAAATAAACCATTGGGGTCGGCTTCCAGGCTAACCAGATGCAGCTGAAAAGCAGTACTTTACATGAAGGGCAAGAACATGCCTTTCTGACCCCCACAACTCAGTTACTGAGTAAAACGATACCTCTTGGTAAGACTTTCGAGACGTAAAATGGGGTGAATAGGAATGCAGGGGTGAATCGAAACGAAACTTTAAAGGGGATTTCCCACCCCTTCATCCTTATTCACCCTGATTTACCGTTGCTTCTGACTACCCGTAACGACTTTCAAAGTTCCACGAATGTATGTCTGTGTATTATAAGTTACACAATATCTATTTTACATCACACATCACAAGTTTTTTTTTTTTTTTTTAAAGTTATTTTTCTTCCATCATCGTTCCCTTCAATTAAAGCACCTGCAATCTAATCTCTTCACCACCCTTGGTTGAATGGTAGAGAGTGCCTAAGGCATTAAGTCCGCCTTTGTACCTCTTTGGGTTCGAAAAGTTTAAATAAATAAATAAATGACAGGTGGGACCAACGGCAGCAATTTAACTTGCTTTTCGAGGCACGGAAGTTTTCGATATGTATAAATGGTCACCAATCACCCATCCATTGACCTACCGCGACAAGCGTAGCTGAACCTGATCAATTGACCGATGTGGCTGTTATTTTTATTGATGATTTTTAAAAAAGACGTTTTTAACGTTAACCGTATTTATTAGTTAATGGTACAAGTAACCCTTTTTTTAATAAACCAATTCAAAATTTAAAAACTCACTTATGACTCAGTATTGTTGGTTACACCTAACAAGGAGCAATATTGTTGATAATCCTGACAGGATCCTTCAGTCCCCTTTCCGGCTCGCACAAAGAAAACACAATTCATTTCCCGCTCGGGAAAAATATCAAAAATCCTCGTCCCAACATGCAATTGTAAGGACGCAACAATAACATCTTGGTCCAAAATAACTTCATACAAATCACGTGCCCAGTAAACATATAAATTAACTGGATTTAGGGTGGTAGACCCTTATCAGGGTGTTGTCAGCTCCATGCTGTGCAAACAACTCTTTCGAAACAGTCACCTGTAACGCGGGTGAGAACGGCATGTGTACTTTTAATAAGTATGTTAAAGTTTTATTAATTATTGCGGGGCTTAAAAAAATATTGTGAGGTTTTGAAAAATAATGGTTAGGCTTTAAATTGTTTCTTTTTTGTTTCTTGCAGAATGTGTTTTCATAACATAACATAACATCACGCCTGTAATCCCAGAAGGGTAAGGCAGAGGTGTACCTATGTCCACACCCACATTTCACCAGTTACGCTTAAGTCCCATGTAATAGGGGGCGAGCCTATTGCCATTAACCGGGCACAAATCCAGACTCCGGGCTGCTACTGAGAAATTCTAGATAGAAAAATCCTTTACCCGACCTGAGAATCGAACCCAGGGCCCCATGCTCATCAGTAGATCTTGCGACCACTAAACCAACGAGGCATCCAACGAGGCAATGTGTTATATGGTATTTATTTTAGGTTTTCTTCAGTATTAGTCTGAGTTTGTGACGGATTCGTGGCAGTAAGCTCGCCCCTATTACAAATGAAGTATGGGTGGTCAATACAGTTCTGCCTACCCCCTCTTGGTTAAAGACTGATGTGCTTCATGTAACTATGCACTCTTAAGACATGCTTATACCTGACTTCTGTATCTTAGGCCGCGTTAACACCAAACATATTGTAGTGGCATGTAACCCACACATGCACAACCCTGTTAACCCAATTGCCTATGACGTCACACGTCTGCTAAGATCGTATACAGAATCAAGTCAAGTTGTTTACTGGTTACCGCCCGCGTTACTCGCATCAAATATAATCTCTAGATTATAAAACCATTTCGTGACACTGAAGAAACATTTAATTTTACCTGACTATAGAACCTAAATCACGTCCCAACAAAAGTTCTGTAATATTATCAGTGTGACTGTGAGCGTCCGTACATATTAAAGTTTCCGTTCACACCAAACTTATAATACGCTATTACTAGCAAATATGCTATTAGTGAGCCTGTTTGCAATTGGTGGTTGACTTTACGTTTTGTGTTAACACGGTCTTACTATCAAAATCCTTGCGTAGTCTGCATTACTTAGCATGGACACATTCATTCTATTAAGCCATTTAAACAGGCTGACTTTAAATTGTATAATTCAGCGAAAGTACCTACGAATGAACAACTAGGTACCTGGGTACTCATTCAAATACATAGTTTTCTCTTCACAAACAATAGCATCCTAATATTTTAGACAAGCTGAAAAACTATGTGACACCAGTTTGTGAATTTTTTGTGTCTGCACTAGGAATACTACGGTCCACAGCACGGTATTTAAACATAATCATCATCATCATGTAAACATAATCATAATTTCAGCTAAAAGACGTCCATTTCTGGACATAGGCCCACCCCAAGCATGGCCACTTTCAGCTTCCGCTCATCGCGCTTCACGCGGTGCCTTTGTGTCGCGCTGTCGCGTCGCTCCAGTGTGTACGAGACTTCACAGATTAAAAACTCAATAGAAATAGGAGTAAGTGGAAAAATTTGTGAAATAGTAAGTTTCGGGAAATTATCAAAATAAACATAATAGAAATATTATGTTTATTTTATTATATATATTTTGCCAATAGCAAAAAAAAAGCATTTAATTTCATAGATTGTAACGTAACGTTTAGCCGACTGGCCAAACGTGGTTACAAGTTAATGTAATTTTTAGATGATAAAATACATAGGTATGTAGAAGAAGATATTAAATTAAGAGTTAGTCGAAGCTCGCGTAGGACGATCCTCTGGTCCGCAGTCTAACACGAGGGAGCTCACGGTCATGCAGCAGCTCGAGGCGTCGGCCGCTCCTCTGGCCCGCAGTCTGTTGAGTTGAAGCTCGCAGCAGCCTCTCCGTGCTCACAGTCGCGAGGCAGCTCACGAATAAAATAAGCTCGGTCGGCCGCTCCTCCGTCCTGCAGTCCGTCGGGTGGTAGCTCGCAGCAGCCTCTCCATCAGCCCGCAGCCCGTTGCGAGAGAGCTCGCGCAGGCCGCTCCACCGGCCTGTAGTCCATCGCAAGGGAGCTCGCGTCGTATCTCTGGTTCTGTTTATTAGCGGCGGCGTCGCACGTCACGTTATTTGATGTCAGGACCTCTCGTCCCAGTGTACTAGCGGCGGCGTCACACGCCACGTTATTTGATTTCTATTGTATTTCTCAAAGACGTCTCGAACTGGCGGACTCAAGCGGGAGGGTCGGAGGTGATCGAGTGAGTCCAACACATTTACCCACACAAGATATTTGTAATAAATTCACTGAGAATAACTTCTAGAAAGGTTTATATTTAAATAGCTTTTAGAAAAACATAAACTGATGAGTAAGAAAAATTGCAAACCGAAAGAAGCCAAAAGACCGAGTCAAAAGACGGAATCAAAAAAAACCTGGTGAAAAGTATCGGATGGTTTATATAGCCCCTGGCCGATCGTTCTAGAAGTGACTTTTTTAGTTTTCAATCCAAATACTTCTTAATTGGTTATCGGCCAGGAACAATAAAGATGGCTTACAGTGAGAACATGGCTTAACACTAGTTTTACGATACCTTTACAATAAAATAGACGACCTCTTAGCTCTATACCATAGAAAAAGAAAAACTGACAGATGACAATGTTAGATACAAAATGTCACAACATTCAATAAAAGGAAAATAATATGAGATCACATGAAATGAGATAAATGGATATGGAAAAATAGACAGATGTATCTAAAGGTTTGCTTTTCAGCAGTACAATAATTATCAGATAAAGAAATGTAAGTAAAATGAGTTTCATACAATTTTCATAAAAACTTTGGTACTTAATGAATCATAGAAAGAATTACTGTGCACAACAGCTCCTCAGGTGTTAAATAGATAAATAGATAATAAGATGTGATTTTGGTGTAACAAAATACCACAAGATTCCAGCTAATTATATAAGACTATAATATTAAACTACCATAAAGCAGTGTGGTGATAAATACCAAATCGTACGTGTATTACTGAAATTGTTTTGCGAGCCAGAATTTAAATCGCATACATTTTTGGTATGCACGCTGCCAAAACAACATTCGGACTAAACGAACATTTATTTCCACCAATTAAATTTATTGTCTTGCAGCGGGCATTGGTTACAAACATTGGAACTAGATATTAATTTTCTAAAATTTATTGCTGGTTCCGAAAAGGAAGAAAAATAAGGAAATACGTGGATTTTCACGTTTATGTTGCTAATTGTTGGAAAAGTTAGGCGGGGTCGTGGCAGACCATGTAGGAGATGGCGGCACGAGCTGTAGAGGTTCCGTAAGAACTGGAAAGAGGACGCGCAGGCTTGCGAAATATGGCAGGAGTGGAGGGAGGCCTTTGCCAAGGAATGTAGGGTAGTAAAAAAAAAAAAAAGTTGCTAATGAAATAGGGCTCGTGGCTAAATATTAAAAGCCACTCGGGTTGATCGAATTTTAAGCTACGCTTGCAGCAGTTGGTATTTGGATAGGTGACCACGGACTGACTGCGGCAAAATCAAAATTCATTCATTCTAATTAGGCTGAGAATCAGCACTTTTCGAACGTCAAAATTACATAATACAGTCCCCCAAAACGCCCACTTCCTAGCGCTTTAGCTGAGACGAAGAAGTGGCGCAACAAACTCCCCAGCAGCACAACTGTCTGCTCAGTTACAAAAAACTTCAATCTAAACAATGATAAGTTAGCAATGTAGTAAAATTTTCGAGACACTGAAGATCATTTTAAATTATCTGCCATATGTTAGCTAGCTAAGCCAATATGCAAAAAAAACCTGATTATCTGCATTATTGTCTCTCCTTCTCCTTTTAACCCATCTAAAGGTTGTCTGTAAAAGATCGCTTTTAGCGATAAGACCGCCCATTTTGTCATCCAATGTAAAATGTCTACATCTGTGTCTGTCATTTAAAGGGTGTACATAATAAATAGTACACTGGCGTGACAGCTTGCATATGCAATACTGGAATATTTGATAAAGGTATCATACCGACACCCCTCCGAGCCACGAGAAACAGGATGCCGTTGACCCTGGCTGACATATGTAGATCTTTGACAGTCGTTACGGGTAGTTTGAAGCCCAAAAATCTGACAACCACTCTTACCAAGGTGTATCTTGTTACCCAGTTACTAAGTTATGAAGGTCAGGGCGTTGCTCCATTTAAAATACTTATATTCTGCATCATCAAAATGGTCTACAAGAGGCAACGCAGATGATGATTGCTGGTTCCTGAATATTACGTGAGAATAACATAACATAACATCACGCCTTGTTTCCCCGGAGGGTTGGGCAGAGGTGTACCTATAATACACCCACATTTCGCCAGGTCCCATGTAATAGGGGGCGAGCCTATTGCCATCTACCGGGCACAAATCCAGACATCGGGCTGATACTGAAAAATTCCAGATAGAAAAACCCAATAACACGTGGCCCGACCTGGGAATCGAACCCAGGACCTCATGCTCAGCAGTAGCGATTGCGACCACTAGATCAACGAGGCAGAATAAATAGGGTTTGAATTTAAATTCTTGTTTTGATCACGCTAGATTAATTACCATGTTAAACTATAAACCATAAATTTTACCATTAGGCTAACATTAACGAAGAAGACTAGGTTTTGAACCTGACTGTTCTTGGAGTCATTTTGATTTATGATTTTTTCTAAATTCTAAATCGTTGATTTTGAAAGTTGCTGAGGATCGAGTGAAATGACGTGCGATTGAAAATGCCTATATCCAGCGTTGGACCGCTAAAGTAGGCTGATGATAATTATAAGAATTTGCTTGGAAGATAGAAGTGATTAGTATATTATCTATATTCACTCACATCCACAAAGGATGTGAGTGAATGTAGATGAACCAGCAAAGAACCCAAAACATGCAGTCGAAATAACGCCGACGTAGTCGCGAAGTTTTGACCTATTCGCACGAACGACAAAAATAATATTATTATCAAGGACTCGCACGAAGTTAATTTATTTCTGGGCGAATCGACAATTCCAGAAATATGTAACTCCACATTTTGAAATTTTGTACAATAAAGTTAAGAAAAAAGTCATCATTATCAGCCTATAATGTTCCCACTACTGGTACACAGGTCTCCTCTATGTGAGAGGGAGTGGATCGTAATCCATCATGCGGGCCCAGTGCGGGTTGGTAGAATTCACACGTCTTCGAATTTTTGTTTCTAGGACAGGCGTTTGGGAACGGCCGCGTCTTACGTGTTGTAGGTATTTGGTTCGAACCTAGACAGGAGCGTTACTTTGTGTAAACGGTGAAAGAAAAAATCTTTTAGTATACACTGTTCCATACAGTGTTCTAGTATACTTTTTATAACTTCATACACGCCGAAATTCCGTTTTTGACATCGGCATTCCTCACGGTTATATGATTATCGTTCTTGTAAGGTACTAAAAATGTAAAGCTCATTAGCATTTAGATCGACTGGTTGTCGACACCAACACATGTAAGGTGGCTAAGGTCTTCTAAGAGCTATGAATAATTAAGGTTATGAATAATTTTTTTAAAGGCAAATTAAAACACAGCTTCACTGTTGCTTGTTGAGTAAACAATTCGTTACTTTTCGTTCTTCATTCGTCCCCTAACTTTCTGTTCATTGTTGTGTTTGAGTCAGTATCTCATCCTACTAGGACAGCTTTAGTGTTACGGACTAATAAAGTACCATAACATCACGCCTGTATTTCACGAAAGGATAGGCAAAAGTGTTCCTATAGTATGCCCACATTTTTTCAGTTATGTTCAATTTCCATGCAATAGGGGGCGAGCCTATTGCCATTAATAACCAGACATAACTCTAATCATGCGATAATTAATGCATTTAATTATACTTTATAAGTAGGTAAATCAGAGTCGAATTTAAGGATACAGTGAACTTCACTTGTAACTAACTAACAAAAAATGTAAAACCTCTTGATAGTCTCTTTCAACCTACTTCTAATGGTCATAAGGCAATTAAACTGTGTATGTATATATGTAGTTCGGATGACAAAACTATAATTAGGTATCTTGATTATTATTTGGCAAATCAGTTGACGACCCTTCTGCTACCAAGTGATCACCACCATTATCAACTAGCTGCATCACAGTGAAAAACAATGAATATAAAACTAAAACACATTCTGTCAAAAAAGTATCGGGAGTGAATGATTTGTATGGTTCCACATACAATTTTTCTGTTGTTATTCCATATTCCATTTTGGCGAAGAGTTTGAGTTGCATATATTATTCTGATTAAAAACAGTACTGTTTTAGTAAGATCATATCTAGCGTGAATTACGAATTTTGTTATGGACAAACATCGAACAAAGAGTTAGTCTTAAATTTTCAATCGCCAAAGAAATGACAATGCCAGATCCTGCCCCAGCTATTTACAGGAAATGTCGATTATTGAAAATAATTGTAATGATTTTAGGACCTTTTCGTATTACATTGTTTTTCACTAGCACTTGCCGATTACAAATCAATGATAAAAGGAATTCAACCCCTGAATTTCCTATTTCGTTACTTATTGCGCATGATACACAACAAAAAAAGTTTTAAATACATGTAAAACAAAAACTCATATTACGAATATAATACTTATGATAACGCGTATACGTTGTTTAAGTCGCTTTTTAACATTTATAAACTGCACCTAACCTATAATCAATGTCAATTTTGTCTTAAAATTTTTAACAGAAACCGCAGGTTCTACAGGCATTAGGACAAATGTTTGGTTAACAGTAATAAATAAGATGCTGCAAATTGCAGGCTTGTAAATGACTTTTTGATTTGAGTGGGGCAAAGTTCTATAGAGTTTCTGACATTGTGCTTTCGTGTTCGAAATCACTGAAAATGTTACAGGAGGCTAACGAGGAATCGATTTTATCAAAAACACGTACTTATGAGTGATACAAAGCGTTCAAAAGCGGTCGTGATGTGAAGGAAGTTTTGCCTCGCTCTGGTAGGCCATCAACGTCTTCAACTGAAGTTAACATCGCAAAACTGAAGGAAATAGTGACTGAAAATCCTCATTCAAGTTTAAATGATAAATCATTGTATTTATCTATTCAGGTTTAAGAGTTTGTCATGAAAACTAGTCTAGTGGCGCCTTCCAACTGAACCGAAATAGAACAAACCACGCCAAAGTCGATCAAAAGTCAAAGTCATGTTGAATGTTTTCTTTGACTATCGCTGTGTTGTGCATTCAAACGGTAAAATAATTATTATATATACAATATTATTTTAGCGTTATGCGGCGTTTAGGAGAGCAAATTCAACGAAAAAGGCCAGACTTGCGGAAAGAAACTTCATGGATTTAGCATTACGCTGATGCGCCTTCGCACACAATTTTTTACAAAATACTCATCAAATACCATCGAGTAAGCACCGTATTCACCAGATATGTCTCCACCCGACAACTTTTTTTTTCCTTAAGTCAAATTACCATTTCGTGGCACCCGTTTTCATTCGGTAGAAGACATAAAACAGAATTCGCGGCGTGAACTGATTTCAAGTCCGGAAAAAGCGTTTCAAAAGTTTTTATGATTGGATTATTCGTTGGCGTAACTAAGCGTATAGTTTCTGAAGGAGCAAACTTTGAAGGCGATAAAATAAATTTGGTTTTTATTTGTTTGTTTGGCATCTCGCAGGTCAACCTATGAGGTTTTCGTCTGCTTAAGCGGACTTGCCTGTGGTTGCCCTAATAAATTAAGGCCTCCAGCCAGGACATAAACTTAAATACTAACTAAAAACTAAGCGACTACACGCAAAGGGCACCCCATGTGGGGTACGGACCTCGGCTTTGGGCGTCGCTGGAAGAGGGCAGCAAGGGACTAGCTGGATCAGGATTGATGTTATTTTGGGACGAATTTAAAGCTACAGGCTCAGCTTCGCGGGCTGGCTCGAGCAAGGGTTGGGGAGGGCGGTGAGTTTGGGCGTGGCGGCGGGCCTCGGCGGCGAGGACGGTAGGACGGCGATCGGGTTTTGGGCTTATGTAGAGTGGTGGTGGCCTTACTACTCTCATGGAGAAGGGTAGTGGCGTCGTCGGTTGCGATTAAGGTATGCATTGGTCGGCGATTACTGCTAATGCGGGTGGGAATATCCTGGGAATAACCTTTTGTGGATTATTGATCTTTTCCCGGTACTTTCTTGACAGAGTAGTACTAAAGGGCCTGAATCATGAAATAACGAACATTGATACTCTATTCACGCTACCCTGTCCAAATCCAGGGTGTGATTAAATCCTGCCGCGATATTTTTACGTCCGTGCAAGCGTGGGCTAACATAAGTTCCAATTTTGCCTCAACAAAACCGAAAAAAAATACGCAATTTTAAATCCCAAAACAAACAGACAAACAGTTTTATCGGTACAGATTCCCACATTTTAAGCGTGCAAAGCCTTTTATCAATAAATTTCAACTGTAAGCCCTCTTAAGCCTTCGCTGCGAGTATGGCGCTAATTTGTGGACTAATATTGTTCCGTAGATATTTAGTTTGGCTTACAAATGATTTTGTACCTGTATCCTGTTATTTTGTCGTTTAACTCGTGTTGCTAATGGGAATGTTATACGGTTCTGAAATTCATATTTGAAATAAAGTTTTCTTTTAAATTTTTCGTTTACTTTTGATTTTGCTAAGCAAGGGTTTAAAGGCTTTTTTATTACAGAGTCAGCCTAAAGTAAATGTTCCCACTGCTGGGACACAGACAGAGGTAATCCACCACCTGGTGGGCGTAAGTATTGGATTACCTACTCGCTTTCACATGTGTGCCAGGTTGGTTGATGACATGTGATTTCTTCGAATTCTGATGTTTTCCTTCTCTGTTTTGTATTTGATGTCTTTGTCTAGTAGATAAATGGTTCCAGTTATAATATTAAATGATTCTAAGGGCCTACCCACACGATGGCACTTTACACATGAGAAAGCAGCACCTGTTAGATAGCATTACGTTTTGGTGCGACATTGTTCCGTAATATGTGCGTCATCGTGTGCATAGGCCCCAAGTCTAGCGACAATCTGCCGAAAATGACGTCATGTAATTCGGCGCCGACAATCTTATAAACGATGTTGAATAGTTTATAACTTCATTGCTGTAAGTCGCCATCGTTCGACTGCTAAACAACATTCTCGGCGACTACCTAAGACAAAATTCTTAGAACAAAACGTTCACTGTATTCCTCAAATAAATCTAGCCATCTACTTGTAAACCTGTTACAGACAAACAACAACTTTAAATATAGACCAAACACATCCGCCATACTTGTGTAAATCACAGCATCCTGTAAAAACTAAAGGGGAAACCCATTTCCACACGACGTAAAGCCAGCAACAGGAAAGGGGGGAAGCGACAGCTTCCGGTTCCTCCCCCCACTTGTGACTACTAAAGGAATTCTTCCTTATTCCCTCTTTTCCTACGTAGACATTATTTGCATTAGAAAAAAATATTTATTTTGCCTGTTGTTGCATTGCTGTTTTTTTTTAGATTGGTAGTGTTAACCATTGCTATTTTTTTGCGCAAAGAAAATTATAAGAAGCCTAAAACTTTTTTTTTGTTTTTTTTTTTTTATAATAATGTTTACGAAACACACGGCTACACATCAAATCGGATACTCTTTATACCCATAACTAAGCTACCAGTAATACAGAGAATTGTAATATAGGGACTGCGTATCGTGGCAATGACCAATCACAGCAAATTATTCCGAACTACGAATGCCTTTATTGCGCGTGGTCCTACATAGATTGATATAAGCTAAAAATAAGTGTGAGTTGAACACGCTTGCAGAGAGTTCCGTACGATGATGTTATCCACCAAAAACATTTCATGTAAATTAGGTTGTCAAGATTTAAATAATGCTTTCACTGTTAAAAAGTTATCAGATCTAATGAAGAGCCAAGCCCCTAATTCAAAACCTTACATCTTTGTCAAAATGTACGGATTGACCATTTTGCGACAGTCGCACAGACACTCCTATTGTAAGAAATTATGTCACTGGCCTTTATTGTTGTTTCATGCAATAGTTAAATGGAATGGCCAGGCCATACATTTTGACCAAGATGTTATGTTAGAACAGTATGGCCTTGTAGAGTTAGAGGCTTGGCTGACCATTAGATCTGATAACTTTTTGAGAGCGGTATATCTAAGTCGTGGCATTACTTTAAATGAACGTCAATGCGCGTATTTTGCGTATGGAGGGAAACTCGATCAGTCGATCAACCTCAGCTCCTTAAGGATTGCCAGCAACGCATTAGTGTTACTGACAGCCTGGCGTAGGGTACCTGGGTTACCGAAGTACTTTGCCCTGTGTGTGGCGACCACGGGGCAGTTTAGAAGCACATGAGCTACTGTCTCCTCCTCCTCCATGCAGGCCCTGCACAGCCGGCGCCTCTTTATCATAGGAGTCCGTCTTTGACTCCTATGATAAAGAGGTATTTATTAAATGACCCGTGGTCAGTCAAAACTGCCGTAACTGTACGCAGCTGTTGTTTGGTTAATCGGAGAACCTGTTTCCTGAGGCGGCCATCAGTTGTAGAGAGTGATTCTTTAGCCACCCTGCACTCGCCTTGTTCCAATCATAGTTTGTGATGCCATCCCTGGTGCGTTTCCCTACCAGAGTGCGTTAGTACCCAAAGGGAGTGGCAACATGAGTTCAGGTCCCACTTGTGTCTCGCTCGACCCCCTTCTGGCAAGTTCGTCGGCTAGCAAACCGCTGTGTCTATTGATCTGTGGCGGCATCTACACCGCCACATGCGAACAACGCATCACACTGACGTCACAAAAACCTGCATCGCGCAATCAGAGTTTACCGCGCAGCTAGCATATATACAACTTCCCGACAACAATCATTGGGCAATTGCCCAACAGATACGACATCCATCTGGTCGGAGGATCCTCCCTTTTCCAAGAGTATGAGTGAACTTTACACCCTGTTCCTCATATCTCTTCACTGGTGACCCCGATTATGAACGTCAGCGCAGCCTTCATGCAACTACTTCAGCGTGATGTCATCATCATCACTCCCGCAAGTCACACAGCCAGCCAGCAACCACGGCTTGAACGGTTGTCCTGACTATCAGCATGTAGCACAAACGCATACCTGGTCATCACCTTCAACCTCATCAGCAACCTTGGCACAGCACACTGCACATTCGGCCGGTCCACAAGCAGAGCGCTGAATCCCTCTCCTGGTCGACACCAGCAGTCAGCCACCCCGACTCACTGGGGCATCTTCGCAGACAGTTCCGACTCACCGCGAACTATGCGACACCCGGTTCCAACCCATTGGAACCCAACTGGCATTGGCAAGTATCGCAAGATACAAGACTTAGTCCACAATCGACCTCCGGTCTCCGGAAGGGAGTGATGTGGCGGAATCTACACCCCCACATGCGAACAACGCATCATACTGACGTCACACAAAGCAGCATCGCGCAATCAGAGTTTACCGCGCAGCTAGCATATATACAACTTCCCGACAACAATTACATATTACATTGGGCAGTTGCCCACCAAATACGACATCCATCTGGTCGGAGGATCCTCCCTTTTCCAAGAGTATGAGTGAACTTTACACCCTGATCCTCATATCTCTTCAGATCCATTGAATATTTAAGTTATTAAGGGGCTGGTGACACTCGACCAGATTCAACTGTGTGGCTGTTCAATGCTTGCAGAACATCCATACTATCTGAGAGTATGCGGATCGAGTGGTCCTCAAGATCCCTGTCCATGATGGCGAAAGCAGCCGGAGAAATACCCATGCATTCGGCCAGTAACACTGTGTTATGGACCCCCAATGGAGTGGCTATGCGTACGTTGAAGTCCTCTGAGAAGATTCCAGCACCTGTGCTACTACCTCTTTTGGATCCGTCTGTGAAGATGCGCAGCTCTGTAGGGCACAAACCCTCGGATCTTGAAGCTGCTATACTCGTGAAGCTGGATCTTGAATAATAATAAAAAAAAGATAATTGGTTTGGGGACCCGATCATTAATGGCTTTCGTTTAGGGGGAAACTCCTTGTTGAGTCCCTCAAGTAGCGCGGTGTGTGTCTCTCTTACCCCTGATATCTAGTGCCTTAAGGCGTACTGCCGACAATGTCGCTTCCTGCTGTATAAACAGGTGGAGCGGTGGCAGTTCCAGCATGTTTTCAACTGCTGCAGTCGGAGTGGTCCTCATGCAGCAAGGAGCCGCCAAGCAAGCTTGTCTTCGCATGCGTTATAGTATGTTTGAGGATATGGCCCGCTTGGTTCGGGACCACCAGACCGCCGCCCCCAGGTGATCATGGGGCGGATCACTGTGGTATACAGCCATAGTATAATTTAAGGGTATAGTCCCCACTTCTTACCTATCATTTTCTGCACTGCCAGAAGGTAATTCTGAAAGTAAGCCTTTCAAAACCACGACTCTATGCTACTGACGTACTGTATCAGGAAGCTGAGACGTTAACTGTAAGGCAAATATACATCATTTTTACTATTCTTCAGCAACATTCTGATCCATTATCTTTCGATCTTTCTAAATTAACAAATAGGAGGCAGTATGCAAAATATAGAACCATCAAATCCTAAACAGGTTTTGCCCAAAAATTTTATACTTTCCCAGGACCTGAACTCAACAATATGATAAATAAATAATTTGTAGTATATTTATTGACAAAAATCTACCTACATGTAAACTTATATTGACTAACTGGCTACTAAAAATGAACTACACAAAAACAGAAGAGCTAGTCATAAGAACGTAGTAGGTACCATTCGTTTAGTTGGACATGGACCCACTCACATACCCTATCACCCTCTCAACACTACACACACACACGCACACACACAAATAAACACGAAATAAATCACACCCTCACCCACATCCTACATGCACCTGAACTCCACTACACTTCTTACAAATTAAATATTTTATAATTAATATTTTTTAAGATTTTTTTTTTCCTTCTCTTCCAACAAATGGTTTGCCATTATAACATAAAATGTAACTTTCGATAAGCACTGTATAAAATAATGTTTTTGATGATATTTTCGCCCGTAGGGGGGAGTCCCTGATGTCCTGAAATACAAGTCACGGCTTAGTTTAGGCACCAGTCTCCCACAAATGAACATTGTACTGCATCGTATTAATTTTATTTTTTTATAAAATAGACATTTTTGTTTAGTTTGTTGTCCAAATCACTTCTCCAGTTTAACTTACATCTTGAATGACCCCGAGATAATTGACCTCATTGGCCAACTGAACTGTTTTGGTAGGCGGAAAGGGCCTAATTAACGTTTTTGGGTAAACATGACTAGTTCAGTTTTAGTGGTGTTCACTGATATGTCAAATTCCCTGCACCAATTTTCTACGATACGTAGCGCTTGCTGAGTGAGGTTGCAGATCGTACCCGTCACCTTCCCCGAAACAAGGATTGCGAGGTCGTCAGCATACCCCATTGTGTAATAGTGGCTGGCGTTGAGATTGGTAATTAACCAACAGAGTCCATAGAAGGGGAAACAGCACCCCTCCCTTGGGGCACCCTCTGGCTATCATGGCCAGCTGCTGCTTATACTCAAGGCGAACCACACGTTTGCTTGACATGTTTGTAATCCAGACGGTTAGTACCTGCTCTACTCCATGTCTGAAGAGGGCGCTGCTGATGCTGGAGAAGTTCGTTTTGATGAAAGCTCCTACGGTGTCATTCTGGAGAAGTTCGTTTTGATGAAAGCTCATACGGTTCATTTCACCCTTACATGGCTTAGGGATGAATATTACTTTCACTTCCCTCCATCCTTTAGGAACGTAACTAAAGGCACGCTCTCATTAAAGGCACCAGTCTTATTGCGACAACAGACTCTGTCAGGAACAGCTGCCTTTGATGGATGGAAGCTCCGGATGGCCCATTGGAGTTTCTCCAACGTGATTAGCCTGCTGGCGTAAAGCCAATCGTTGTCCGATGGTGTTTGAATTACCTCTTGCCAGTCGATTACCTGTGCGAAGATACATCCATGGAAATGAGTTTCAATAAGGATGCGTCTCGTTTCTTCTGGCGAGGATGGTAATGTCGTGAGGTGTTGGTTGGAGAGTGAAAGTTACAAATTCGTTACTTTTTTATGTTTGTGTGTAAGTCCTAGCCTGCATGCCAAATTGTAGCTTTCTAGGACTTTAGGAATTATCCTAGAGGCTTCATTTTATACAAATACAGATTTGCTCTTTTGGGGGGTTGAAGGGTAAAAGTAACAGATTTCTGTATTTTTTTTTTGTTGTTGTTTGAATGCAAATCCTTTTACACCAAATTTCAGCTTTCTAGGACTTCGGAAAGTGCGTCAGTCAGTGATGAAATCATCGTATTATAGGTATTAATAAAATCCGATGTATTAAAGCTACACAAATTAAGCTATGAGGGTATGAAAATACGACGAAACGCTTCGAGCAAAGGTAGGTAGTGACCCTGCTTTTTGGTTTCGGTTCGTCTTGGCGTGGGGTACTACCGTGTCCCAGATCCCAAGATTAAACTTGACATTGTAGTTGAAAAACACTGTAATCTTAAGTAAAGAATTAATTTCGTTATTTTTTTTCAAAATATTAGGCTCAGTAGTTTCGGGTTATATTTTAGTCAATAGTCAATTTCCATATCATTCCTTATAAACTCAAATCTGTTTATTTAAAAAATATACTCATAATAAGACCTTTCATTTGGTATGCCACACGGTACAGTGTGTAAAACTTTTGTTTTCAATTTTTCAGTATTCCACCCGAAAGTTCCCCCATATTCAAAACTCATTTAACTTATTTGACCATTTTGGGTTACAGAAATTCATAAGTGTGTACCAAATCTCATTTTATCAATCTAGCAGATTCGGAGCAAATGGGCTTGAAAGACGGACTTTATTTCATTAGGACGTACGGAACCTTAATAACATTCAAATTCTAACAGACAAGATACCAAACACATTATTATTTCTCTACTATCACACAACACACACAAACTAACGTAAAATCTACACATAATTACACTTCATTATCGAGTTCGTTTACCGAATGCGAATCACGTAGCGAACGCAAATAATCGAGTAACTCGATTGATTATATTGATAAACTTAAAACTATAATCGCTTTGTGTGTTATCTATAATAATGATAATTATGCCTCCGTTTTATGGATCGTTTTATGTTTTATGCTAGACTAGCTGTTGCCCACGACTTTGTCTGCGATTCAGGATGAAAAGTAGTTTATGCCTTGCCTAGGTCATGGTCTATCTGTTTGCCAAATTGCATCCAAAACTGTCAAGCTGTTTATGCGTGAAAGCGTAACAAACTTACGCTGGCATTTTTTATATTAGTATTATGTATTCAGACACTGCGTTACTTGGAAAAAATGTAAGTACTAGTTGTATAAAACTTTTTTCTTTAAATCTTCCTCACCCAAGGTACGACCGGGTTTGGGATCAAAATCCATACTTTGAACTAATAAATCAAACTTACCTACATCAATCAGCACACATCGCATTTTCTGTCGACCGAAGAATAGACAAAATGACAGATTTCTTTCATTCATCTGTCATTTTTTTCATCTTCTGTAGACATAACACGTTTCTATAATGGAATGCTACGCTAGCAGTGAAGACTTGTGTGATGTGAGCTCTCAGTGTCATCCCGTCTTGGTCAATCCCTAGCATCAGTGGCACTGATACCTCACTCCACCTAAGTTTTCACGGTGAGATGGTTACAGAATAGCCCTACAGCTATATAACTAACTTAAATAGAATATTAGTCAAGGGTTATTTCAAAAATTATTATTGATAAATAACAACAAAATACGCTGTTGCTTAAAAGGAACAACCTGTATCAATTCAAACATTCCTCCACCACTTTTGTTGCAAGGACATTAGTAATAGATAATATTTTAGCTTAAACGGGTATAAGCTAAAATATTATCTATTACTAATAACTCTTTTTCATTTTATTTGTTAATTTTTGACTATGTACGAGTACCTTCTTGAGTGATTATTATTCTGTTATTCTTTAAATGATGTCGTCGATGGTTTTGGTGCACGATAAAACTCTAATGAGTTTATGTTGGCAACAACCTAATATAATTAAATGTATGTGTACTTAACTGAATAAATAAATAGAAAAAAAAAACATACTTCAACATCACCAGTGTTATTCAATTTTCTTTGTTTTACACACGATCAACCCTCAAAAGCCACGCAGGTTTTTAAGCCCCTTTGTTTAATGCCCTTAAAGGTTTTTTTTATCCATTTTAATTTATGGACGCTGTCAATTTTCTCATTGTTACTGCAATATCGCTGTGACCATTCTGGTGTAAAAAAGATGGAGTAACTCTTTGATGGAGTTTACACTCTTTTGGAAAATAGCGTACAGACGGCTTAGCTGTAGAACCAAAGGCTTCCCGTCATGTTACCGTCAAAGATTTAAATCGTTAGATTTATCCTAACGCGTCAATAGATTGTCTCGTTTCTGTAACGTTGACATTGACATTTGCATAGTTTTGTCTCGCTCACTCATACTGAAAATCTAATCAATCGTTACTTGCAGGATGTGTGAGTTCAGTTTTCTCTGTGTGGACTTTGTTTCGCACGACCTAAGTACGGTGACGGCACATCCCGCACAATCTTTTGCTACCGTTTTGTGTTTCCGACGTTTTGCCGTATCATTGACGATGCGTTGTCCACCCATTTATAAATCCTCATTGGTAATTTACGAGCAGTAAAATTCAACTACTATTGTGTGAAAGTGTTTTAACCAAAACACGAACAGCCAATTAAATCAATTGACAACTGATTTGCCAAACATTAAAATAAGCTTTAAAAAACAACCGGGGTATACATCTAATTAAATGCAGAAACACTTTTTTGGTCTCCTTTAATGTAGCGACAGCAAAAAAAGTAGTAATAGAATTGCATGTAAGCATATTTTCATATTTTATGATTATATTAAAATAAGAGAATTGTTTGGTTTTTATGTATTTTGTTTTCTCTTCTACATAAAGACACGTTGCCTACATCCAATATATGCTCTCCTATCGCAGATATGTTGGAAAAGATTTTAAAATAAGCTTCACCTTTGTACGTATTTTTCTGTTTCTTTGTTTTCTTGAATGTTTAAATGTGTGTACATAAATGGTTAAATAAATAAAGACCAATATCAAAAGTCTTTCAATTACCTAATATTTTGTCAGAAAAATTAATTTCGCTAAAATATTGTCCTAGGAGGCTATAAAAAAAGATAGCACTTACCTAATTTATTTATTAAACAGGTCCATATTTTTTATCTTAATAGAGCCATAAAACGCGACGTGCGGAATATTTCGTTCAATTAGATGGTACGGTACCTAGTCACTTAGATACAGTCGCGACCATAAATATGTTACAATTACCCAATTTTCTCCTCAGGCGCGGATCTAGGTTTTTGCTCAATTGGCAGATGTTTCTCCCTGAGAAAAAGGGGGGGGGGGGGGTGTTCAAGCTGAAAAAGACAAAAAAAAAACCTACACCACCTATTTTCCTCAACTAAACAATATGAATATCTTAGTAATGCAACAAATCCATGTGTCTTAGTGACTGGTCATCTTTTAGCTTCCACGGCATTGTTCTCTCATGCAATATTTCAACTTGAATGATTTTAAAGAGGATTTATCATTCATGTTGAAATTTTGTAACCATATTTTATTTTCAAAGAGTGTCTGTGGAGTTTCTTATCTGTTCTTTTTCATAGGTAACTACTACGCTTTGGAATGGGCTTCATCTTTCTGACCAACCTTGACAATTTAAAAGGGCCTGTAATTTTAGGTTACAGGGGCTGATGATGAGGGTTTCGTGACAGTGCAAAGGAGGAAGTGCCGATCGCAAACGAACAAGAACCGCTGCGGCAAAGTTCCATAGATGCCCGAAGTCAGCTTGCTGGCCGCAAAGCCGAATACACCGGTGTACATCTCTCGCCTACAATAAACCACTAAGGCTGAAGACATTGTAGAGTACGTGCGCCAGAAGACAAGGTTCACGCCGAGGGTGCAGTTACTGGAGTCGCACCGCAACGTTAACTTCAAGGTGTTCGTGGTGGGCGTACTAAATTGCTATCTGCCCGTCGTCATGGAAGAAGTCTTTTGACTTTTGGCTCGTTGGTCTAGTGGTCGCAATCGCTACTGCTGAGCATGAGGTCCTGGGGGGTTCAATTCCCAGGTCGGGCAACGTGTTATTAGAATTTCTCAGTAGCAGCCCGGAGTCTGGATTTCTGCCCGGTTGATGGCAATAGGCTCGCCCCCTATTACATGGGACTTAAATTTATTCATAATGATGAGTACAATTACCCCTTAAATGCATGCCAATGTATTCAATTTCAAACGGTATTAGTATTGTTTACATGTTGACTATTATTATCCGCAACGGTTAAAATTCGTAGTGCGCGCTTAGCCTAACAAAAATAAAATGGCAAAATATTTTAGTGCCTTTCACTTTAAAATCCATTGCTTCATATGTTTGAAAACTTCGTCTGCTGTTAAACGTAAATGACGCAATGAACGTGGCTGCTCTGTTAAAATCAAAGGCATTGCGATCAATTGTAGTTTTAAAGTGTGATACGCAATTACGCCGCTGTTCTGTGGCTGATTTATTAGAGACGAAGCAACTACAGCCCAAATTACTCAAAATTTGATTTCGAATTATGTAGAAGGTAGGTATATAATCTATCAATGTAGATAGGTATGTCGCAGGCAGATTGTATGATTCGTCATTATACATAAGGGGCCATCAATTATACATAGTGTCATCGTTATGTATAATGCCTAAGGCAAATAGATGAAGCCTCTGATCTCATCCATTTCATCAAGAGTCTTATGTTAGAGTAACCATGATAATTAATAAGTAAGGCAGTTATAAGTGAGCAGTACACTAGATAAAAAAGTCATAAATGGGTTATTAAATAAATATTAAGCAGTAAAATGACTTAACAGGCAGTAAAATACGGGCAGTTATCATATCGGAATTAGTTGCGAAGACATCTAACTTGGAAGTGGCGCGGTTGGTCTTACGATTACTACTAACAAAACCCATTTGGTGCCCTGGCTTAGTTACCGCGTTCAATTCGAATCGCGCGTTGTTGGTCACAGTTCCAACCGAATTTATGAACAGCCGAACTTTTTACCTAACTGCCCATTCCAAAATGTTTTTACACTTCTTGAGTATTTTTTGTACTGACACCACTGCAGGATGAAATAAAGGACCAATTTTATTTTTGTTACTGTTGATGTTTTACTGTCACACTACTTTACTTATTATCACTCCTTATTTATTAGCAGGAGTCCGCTGAACGGCAGTTTGTATGGACACTTTAGCGTGTTTGACGAGCCGAATAACCTTCAAGAAGTTTTTTATATTCCACGGCTCTTATAAAGGTCCCGTTTGAGATTCGTAATAATTGTTCAATATTGTTATAGTAAACGTCTTTAACCGTATAGTTCGGAAATGCATCTGATTGGACCCGAACACGAACCTCCGCCGGCTCGATATTTTGTCCCATTGGACGCCAAAATGACAACATACGACACCCTAAAATGATTATGTAAATATGTATCCCACCAAAAACATTCTGTAAAAAACTAGCCAAGTCTCAATGGAGCTGTTTGTTTATCTCTAAAAAGTAATTAAATCCAAACAAAGTCGTGCCAAGTCTAAGGTTCCTTACTGCGAATCCTTTATTGTTATAGTTAATGTTGTGTGACTTGGTCGTTGAAGAGTGCACAAGGGTACAAAACCAGGTGCGATACCTTCGATTTTTGACATCAAATGAAGCGGCCCACCAAGTTGAAGATTTTATAGTTTTCCCTATATGTGGCCATTAAAACCTAACTCTGTACCAAATTTCAGCTGTCTAAGTTTATGGGAAGTGTTTGTTCTATTCTGATGATCATGAGTGAGTGAGTGAGTGTCATAAATGCGAAACTTTGCTTTCGCTTAACTTCGGACCTAAATGACCTCCAGACTTGAAGTTTTGGATTTTAAGTATGTGATTATAGCTTACTGGATGACGAACAATTCTGCGTTATGGTCTTATCCAGAGGTACTCAAATAGGGACCTGAAAATGCGGCGAAATGGTTCCAGTAAAGGCTGGTACGGCAGTATTTGCTTCGCGCTCGACTTGGCGCGGGCACTGCCGTGCCCCCCGATTGTACTTTCTATCAAATCCTATGAATGTACGTTAACTAAGATAGTTAGATTAAAAAACTCGTTTATTAAGGCCATTCAATCTTTTATATTTGGCACCAAGGGAACTAATTTACATTTATAAATCCAAGTCTGTAAATGCGGTAATCGCCCGCCATTTCGATGACAGTGGTGGTCGAGGATAATAATCATAAAAGTTAGGGATTTCGAACATCCAAACTCCACCACAGGGGCAATGAATAATACATCATTTAGTTATTTGACGAATTCATCCATTGTTTAAGTTAAATAAGTAGTGGTAATGATTTTCTTTATTCAAAGTCGAAGTTTCGCGCCAATCGACTGTTTTGATTTTTACTGTTCACATATGACACACTCACACATGTAATTGAGATTTAAAATGTGCCAAATATTATAAACAACATGAAAATGCCCCAATAACAAATTTGTGTTCAAAATCGCCGACCATTATTGTTTTTTTATTGTAATGATTTGCGAATGCGATTGTATTTATCCACACGATTTTTTTTAAGTTTCGATCGTTTCGAGTAACTTATATGACGAATGTCAGAAACCGATATCTGTTCATTGAAATAAAATTGTTTAAAGCATTAATTATACAATAAGCATTATTTATATTAATGGTTTATATTTTTCTAATGTAACTTTAAATAGTTTTTCGGACATTAAATTGAAACCGAGTCAAAAGACGGTACTTATGACCAGGTCGCGAAATTCAGTAAATGAGGTACTCATTTACTGAATTTCGCGACGAATTGTTCCCATAAGTTAGTTTAAATTCGGGACATACGCTCGCTGTTCAAAATTATTTTAATTTATTGGTTAATAATTTCCTATACATTTTATTATTGATTCTGATTTTAAAAAAAACTTTATGATAGTTTGCTACAGAATGCCCAGCATACAATTATAGGTATGCTTAAAACTAATGTTTTAAAATAATGTTATTAATTAAACATAATCAGCCTTTTACCTTCCCACTGCTGGGACACAGGCCTCCTCTCTGTGAGAGGGAGTGGGTTGTAATCCACCACGCGGGCTCAGTGCGTGTTGGTAGATGTCACATGTCTTCGAAATTTTTGGTTCTAAGACATGCCGGTTTCCTCACAATGTTTTCCTTCACCGTTTTGAGAGCAGTGGTGATGAAATAATTTACACAAAGTAAAGCGCCTGTCTGGGTTCGAACCTACAACTCGTGAGCGGCCGTTACCACTGGGCCACCACTGCTCTCGTATATGCCACCACTGCTCTTGATTAGTACTTAATTACAAATACATAGTTTTTTTTTGTGATACGAAAAACCTTACGGAATTAGCCAAGTGTTTGTATGTCTGGCCACGCACAGTGAAGAGTTCCGAAATTGTATGAATATTAATTTACTTATTATAACAGTCGATAAGATAAATGCTTTGCAATAAAGCGTTAATCGGCGTTCGAATCATCAATTGGCTGTCAAGGCCTTTTACATAAAGTCGACAGTATGCAAACGGATGGTGCCACATATACAGGGTGGAAGGGACATCGACGCACAACCGGATAATGGCATATAGTGTTACTGCTTAAAGTTTTAGTGACCAGGACGTCGGTTTTGCGTTTTTTTTTTCAAGGTATGCTTTTATGGTTTTTTCAAAGCGACGAAAATTTTTGACCACAGTTGGTGTATTTGTGTTTTTTAATATATCGCTTCAAATAGTCGTGGAGTTGGGTTGTCATTACTACCACCGTGTGAACGTATATTGGTGAAAAATAGTTCTATGTGATCTTGGAAAATCTTATTAAAAGGTATATATTTGACTGAAGATTTTTTTTCTAATATATCATGAAACATTGATTAAGTTAATGTCTCTATTGTAATTCGTGTATTAAAAGATCTTTAAAAGAGATTGCCCATGGACAGTCCTCTTGCGAATTGTCTCGTGTCTCAAAAGTTCGAACAGCATGAAATTTCAAAAGTACAAATTTTTTTTTTTCATTAGACTAAAATAGCATTCACAATGGGAGTTTTTTGAACAATAATTTGTACTTTTATATTTCTCTTTTTTGTTTTTTGTTTGCCTGTCAATATTAGGGATGTCCATTTATCTAATGCGTAGTATGTGCCCACCTCCATACATTAAATATAATGATATCGATTCTGTATTGATTGTTCGATTTATTGTTGAGTGCCAAGTTAAATAACTGTTTATTTAAAAATAAAGATGTTTACGATATGTTTTCTAAATATCGATAGATAGCACGCAAGGTTAAATATAAAAAAGTGTCTATATAACAGAACCTCATCTTTCTTATTTTCATTGAAAATGTGACGAGATTATAGTGTGCAGTGCGGATTGGTGAAATTATAGAAGAGTTCTAAATCACATGTACTTGCTGGTTTTTGTAAATACCAATGGTAGTCAACAACATGGGCGCCAAGAAGTATTCGTGAAACACTATTAGCTGGTTTGCGGAAATCGATAAAAAATCAAATGTATTAGAATCTTTTAACTGCACGGGTACAGCCTTATATGGCACTATATATTGCGCGTCTGTCATATTTATGCAATAGGATAATTCCACAAATTATAGAGAAAAAGATATAGCAAAAAAAATACTTTCAGAAGGGACGCAAGGATGAAATACATCAACGAGAGTTCTTGCTGCTTTTCCACCTTCAAGTTTCACCAGTAGAAGATGAACTCCGATAAATAATATCAGAAAATAAATCTAAGGATAATGTAACTATTAACTTACCGATGAAATATCATGCAATTTTTTCGGAAACTCGAAGTCTGACCGTTGTTACCAAACCAACGTATTGTGCATGGAGCCATTATAGTATTTATTTTCGCCAGTTTTTATCGACTAACGCGGTAGTGCTTACAGCTCACAGAAGTGCTCGAACCTGAATCAAAATTGTTGAGTGGTGACCTATATCAGATGTTTAAGTCTGATGTGTTGACAGACATCGGTCGCCTGGCATTAGGTGTCCATGGGCTATATGGTCGTTGTTTTTATCTAATACTTGTAGTACGTCCCCGTTGAAAAAATCTGGACACTTTTCATTTTAAAACTATCATTCGTATTATTTTACTTTGATTTCCTCACGTAGGCATATCGTGGAAATACCTATATCTACCTACTAACCCAACATTAAGCTAAATATGCAGTGAATGTTTGCAGCCGAGCCAGCTCAAAGGTGCATCACGTCGTTCAAAGTTACGAGTACTTCTGCTGAAACGCACAAGCTTACTGAACTGCACAATTTCGAGGGTTTGTGGTTTGAGAACTGGGGGAATCGATCAATAGGGAAATTTCAGCTGGAATTGTCAGGATAGAATGTGGATGGAAGTCGGTTGACAGGAATTAATAATAATAATACCTAACGACAAAAGGGGACCGTGGAAAATGATAAAAGCCATACGGCTCTATCGAAGGTTAGGCTACGTTTTTAGTTCATAGATGGGTGACCATCCATTACTTATCGAGGCCCCTCCGTGCCTTGGAAAGCACACTAAGCCGTTGGTCCTGGATGACATGTGTAGATCTTTGTCAGTCTTTACGGGTCAGAAGCTAAAAAGTCTGACAACAAGTCCTACCGAGGGGTATCGTGTTGCTCAGTAACTTGTATGTGGAGGTCAGCTCCATGTAAAGTACTGGTATTCAGCTGCATTTGGTTAGACTTGACGCTGAATTTAACATGTTGGGAAGAGGGTAGGCCTTAACAAAATAATATACTGCCGACAATATTGTCCAAAGAAGACATAATATTATATAATTAAAACAAGCTGTAAACAAACGTTAACTGTAGCAGGAGTAAAAAAAGAAGTAAAAAAAGAAAAAAATAGATGAACAATATTCTATAAAAAATTCAAACAAATAGAAAAATCTAATTCATGCGTACATTACTCGTATGTAGGTCCCTAGCCTACAAATAATGATACCTACATAGTGTCAAATCTATGGATCATGCAGCTGGTCCTTTAGAATTTTAATTATAAAACACAAACCAGTCACCTACTCAGGGCAATCAAACTTGTTACGGCATACCCTGAATAACGTCATTGTCTCAAGTAGAACTTGACTGTAATGTAAGCGGGTCGTATTCTTTAAGAAGCGATTAGTATGACGTTGTCTTTCAAAAAAATCTAGCATAGTAAGGATTCCAGATCAGTACTGCGTATTCTAATTGCGACCTAAGTATGGACTTATACAGGTGCCAGAAGGTGGAGGGACTATGGTAATCTATGTATGCTCTCATTATTAAGCCAAACATCTGGTATGCCTTATTGACAATGTTTTTACATTAATATCGAGATGAAGTTTCGAGTCTAGCTACATGCCAAGATCACGAAAATTGCTAACTTTGTTGATAACACTATTAGCAAGTCATATTTGAAATGTATGATATTTTTCTTTTTAGTGAACGTTAAAGTTTAACCATGACACTTAGGCAAGCTAAGGTACAGTTTTAAGAGCAATAGTCTCGGACACATTGATCACAACCTTTCGGATCGCCAACCAACGCAGGCGTTCCCCTCTAATACCATTTTACACAATTTTATTGAGCATCTACTTCATCGAATGCCTTTTGAAAATCTGTGTATACCGGTCTGTCTGTTGCCTGTTATCAAATAGTTGTGTTGTGAATAAGAAGAGATTGCTTATACAAAACCTATATTTTACATAGCTATGTTTGCTCCTTTATTAGAACATGACGAATAATCGGATAAATCTCAGCATGGACAAGTATTTCAAGGAGTTTAGAAAATACTGATAAAATAGATATTGGACGATGCTTCTCTAAATTCTTTTTAGAACCACTTTTGTGTACTGGTATGATATTTGCGCGTTTCTATAGGTCCGATAAGACTCCATATGAAATACATTTGTTAAACAGTATAAGTATGGAATAGCATACAGCCGAGCTCACATTCGACATGTCAAGAACCTCGTGTGCTAAGTCGAGATATTTAATTTGTTTCTCTTTCTCAGCTTTCACGAGGTTCTCGTCATGTGGACTGGTAACATCGATAATTATTGTGCGGCTCGCTAATCGATCTATCACTACTACGTCAGGCTTATTAGCGATAATAGTCCTGTCAGTAATGATAGATCGATCCCAGTACAACGTGACAAGGTCATTTTCGAGAACTAGGTCGGGCACATACTTGTAATACGGTACCTCGGAATCCACAAGTTTATATTTCAAAGCAAGTTGCTGTTATGGTAGGTATTTTGTTTTTTTAAATAAGCAGGTATGCCGTCCGGACCAGGTCCTTTAGTAGAATCCAAAAAAAATTGTTCAATTCGAATATTTTCTAAGGGGAAGTACAATTTAGATAAGTTAACATTATGATCAGCACTTGTAGGCGGAAGTACCCAAGAATCAGAGTTAAATGGAGGGTTCGTACACAGAATGGAAAAAGGAAGAGAACAAAATACGCGGTGTAATAGGATCACTAGCTGAAATTCGTTCGTAATTTAGCAACTTCTTAATCTAGCAGTAGTAAGCCATGTAATAATTGGGCGGAAAAGGAAATTCGCATTTCGGGATAATTCGTGTACGTAGAAACGGTACGTGAATGTAAAAGACTAGATGAAAAATATCGATGCACAAGAGAGGAACATTAGAAGTAACCACTACAGAATGTGCATTACTTTATGCGTCTTAACTTAACTTAAACACTTTTTCCAGTCCGCCGTAGACACCTCGTTTACAGCTTGCTCGAACGCTGACAGCGCATCTTCCGGTGACGAAAGAAAATTGTATCCCTTTGAGCAGGTTTTTATTTTCGGCAATAAAAACAAGTCGCACGGTGCTAGGTCAGGGCTGTAAGGTGACCCAGGAGTTTGACCGGCGTGCTGTCCAGTTAGTCCCTCTTTTTGAGCGCGTTGAGCGAAGGTGTGTTGCTGTGGTGGAGCAGTAGCCCGCGGAGCCGTGTTTGGTCGCTTGTTGCTCACAACAGAGAAAACTTCTGCCTAGCATTTAGTAGTATACCATTCAGCGTTGACGCTTCTTTGGTTCCGTAAAGGAATTGACACCAAATAGCCGGTCAAATTGAAAAAGCTCGCTATCAAAATCGTCCACCCGCTTCTGGATCGCTTCACTTTGGTAGGCGTTGATTCGTTTTGATCTCCCAAACCGTCGACTGGCGCTTCGTTTCTGGATTGTATTGTTTTATCTAAGTCTCATCACCTGTAACAATGTCGTAAACACGCCGAGACGAACCTTTCAAAATAGACTATAAGTGGCCAGTGTCCCATACATAAAAACTTTTTTTCGCAATACATTCTGAGTGGCCTGGACACAATATAACACCGTTTTTTTTTTTGGGTTACAATACGATCACGATCGCCTCAAATACAAGGAAAAGTTGGTCAATAAATTCGTTATTTGACATATCAGGTGTCAGCCAGGTCTCGGTGAAAACAATAATGTCGTAAACAATCGCCAAAATATTCAAATACAATGTGTTCAGCTTTGTCCTGATCCCTTGCAGTTTTGGTAATATATAGACACATGATTATTAGGCATTAATAAAATGAGGCAATTCAATAGTATTAAATAAGAGCAATATTGGTTAGATTATAAACATAACATTACATTTTATTTCAGAAAAAATACATTTACGGCTCACAAAAATGATTTTCGAAGTAAAATAGAACATTTCAGCAATAAGTGTATCGTAGGTGTCTATAATAATAAAAAAATCATTGAATCACAAAAACCAGAGTTAAAACAACGACTCACTATAAACAGAGCAATAATTGAGGCATAGATATAATTATAGTATTACAGCAACAATATATGGATCGGCAGTAGCACCAAAAACAATAAGTGGAGTTTTTGCATGGCACACATTATTTTACAAAATAGTGAAAATCTTACATAATTACGTGCAAGACAAACAAAATAAAGAAAAGGTGAACCTGCAGAAGACAGCATATTTAGATTAATGATAATAACAGAAAATTTCCCGTTATAACACCACTTAATGAACCATCTAAAGGGGGTTTGATTATCAGCGATATTCTCGAAATGGTTTGTGGTGTGTTTTTGTTAAATATGTCGGCTTCCGTAAAAAGTGACCGAGTCATCCACTTCTTTGACCAAGATGGTCACATTTCTGATCCATACGTATCTAAATTTATTAGCTTTGGTTGCTTCACGACATTTGCGAAACAAATCCTTATTTCGTGTTAGGTGCTCATTTATGTAGATTCGAAACAATGTTCCGGAGAGGCCAATGCGATCGGATGTCAGCCGCTTAGATAGTGCGTACGCACTTGGTAGATTATTGCGAAGCAAGCGGGACGCAAATTTCACTATGATGTTCTTAGGACGATTATTCTCGCATGTGCATGAGGAACACGGTGAATAGCAACTAGATCATTTTTGCTATCGAGATATTAATGGTGACGCAGTTGACTAAAGCACAGAAATCAGGTTTTCACCTCGTTTTTCAGGTATGTTCCCAAGCTTAATTTTACACTGCCTCGCTTGCTGTTCCAACACGTCCATTTTAAATTATAACAGAGCAACCGACGCCGCCGCAGAATTCCTGACTGTTCGACAGAGTTTGACATTTGAGTTAAAATTTGCTGTTGAATACCTAACATTTAAAGAACAGTGAGCTTCGACAGTATTTCGGATACAATGTAGACAGAAATCCCGCCCGAAAGTCTGACAACCACTCATATCACGGTATCGTGTTACCCAGTAACTGGATTGTAAAGGTCAGCTAGGCAGTCGGTTCAGGTAAAATACTGGTATTTCGCTGCATTCAGTACAAAACGATTCGTAGGTGCGAATCGGACCAAACGTGTGAAAGATATAGCGCTATACCGTTCATATAGCATTGTTTTTTTTCCATTAAAGTAGTCAACAGACAAATTGTTCGTTATTTCCAGCTCGAAGCATTATTGAACGGTAAGGGTCATGGTACGGATATGAGTATTGTTAATATAAGCTTGAAACAAAACTGTCATGAAGTAAGATTGTTTTGTAAAAGGTGGTGGTAAAGGTAAAATGGGGTGGCCTCGTGGTCTGCTCTGTCTTCGTTAACCGAAGAAATCCTTGTTCCAATTTTTAGTCAAATTCCAAACCTGATAGTAGAGGTATCCATTTAACGCGGATCTATTATGTTTTTCACGTTCATGTTACCCCAATTATCAACTATCAAGGGTCAACTAACATAAATGTTTTGTGACAAATAATGTGTATGAAAGTAAGAAAGAAAAAAACGTTTATTTGCGGTAAACATAACGCAGTAATCGAGTACAAACAGCAAAAAGAATAAATTGGGGGAAAACATGCATCACATCCACGCAAAGCAACACACAAGCGTGCATATGGAGAAGAACGTGATTTTGAAACATGGGATTCTAAAACTACTGCGCGTGTGATTTTCAGGCTTTGAATAATTCCTCGAAACTGTTTTTTCTTCTCGAAATACTTTCAGTAGGAGTCCAAAAACCAGAAAGATATCATCATGCTTAGAGTTTGGACTGATCTTTTTTATTTTATTTTATTGATGAATGAATGCACTTGACCTTAATCACTCCAGATGGAAAATCATGGATACTTTCTATGATGGAACGAGCGTGTCCAGAAATGCCCGTTGTCTCTTGCTGTGATTGTGTATAGCAGTATTTTGTTTAAGACGAAATAGGTTCACTGTCAACCATCCCATTGAAATAATCCGACGAGTATTGCAAAAACAGTGTATTCCATTCTTTGCCATTAATTAAATCCACCAAATTACTGCCTTATTAGTCAAGTGGTCGGAAGCGCTACTACTGAGCATGTGGCACTATGTTCCATTCCCAGGTCGGACAAAGTTGTATAGGGTTACTTCATCAGGAATATCAGTAGCAGCCCGGAGTCTGGATTAGTGTCCGATTGATGGCAATAGACTCGCCCCATACTACATTGGAGACAAAAACATAACTGGTGGAATGTGGGTGTACTGAACGATTACAGGCATGACATTATGATAAAAAAATTATCTCGTCTGCTCGACGTCCACATGTCACTGCAGGGATACGGTGGAGGTCTGCTGCGTAGTACCGCCGTATCCTCGCAGAGGCGATCGGCGGCGGCGATCTCTCGCACCCGGCCCTGGTCCAGGCCATGGTACGGCGCGAGAGTGAATGGCAAGCCGTCACCTACTTCTGCGAATCAATAATGCTCGGAATGCGTGAGGAAGAGGCAATCCTTGCGCCCTCATCCCTAGTCGCAACAGGAGACGCCGGAAATCGCCAACAGATTCCCGGCCACCGTAGGTACAGGCTTGCGTCCGTTGTGTTCCACGCGCGTCTCAAAGTGATATCAGCACTAACTGACGGGGTTCGTTAGGGCCGATCCTTGCCAGGGTCGCGGGTTGTTCGAAAGAGATACCTTGGCCCCTGGCACAGGCAACTGAAGAAACATGGGTGGGTTTTAGTCAGTAAAAGTCCGACACGCCCTCCCGCTCCGCCCAGAGCGGGAGAAGTCATTTGATGATTTCCCACCCAAAAAAAAATCTGCGTCATGTATATTCGCCTGACACATGCTGTTCTGGACTCCCATTTGGAGCAACATTGAGACGCACACCGTACCTTGCATATTCGCTATTTGATTTGAAGTATGTCATAGTGTTTTTTTTTTTTTTTTTGTATATCGGCACCTTGTTTTTATATTTATATTCATGTAATTTATAATCACTTAATTGTGCTTTTGTCTGTTGTTCTATGACTTTTGTGTGTACTGGTTTATCCATCTATATTTGTGTAAATCCACCAAAAATATCAAAAAATATTCCTGCTACACCAAAAATAAAACTACCCACATCATTACATAACTTCTATTAGCACACGAGTCAGTCCCGCTCCATGTCAGGCGCACAATAACATGTCCTCAACTAACTTGACACTTTTGAACGCTACTCTAAAACTAATATCGAAGTTTATTACCTATTCTAGCGAACAGAACCGAGTTTAAAGCTGCCTGTTCATGGTACGACAAAAAAACTTGGTAGCCTCTTTGTGTTAGTCTAGTTGATGAATAGTTCATGGAATAATGGTATTTTGCAGACTCGTTTTGAGTAGGTAAATAAAAGTGCTTTAATAGAGTATGATGAAAATGGAAAGAAGGAAAATAAAATGATAATTTTGCAAAGGTTTTTATAAAGGTAAGTCTGTAAAAGCTTCGTATCTCTTCAAAAAAAAATTGGTTGAAGGCAAAAGATTAAGCTGAACGCAGTGTAGTGTAGTGTGTGGAATAGTTGTTCATGTATAATTGTTTAGCGACACAAGCAATACAATAGAAAATCATAACTTTAAGAATTTTAAAGAAAGATCGAAATTAACTTAGCAGTTGGTCACCATGACAAAAAGTTCAATTTCAGTATTCATGCCACACAGATGCTTCTACAGAACAGTTTTTGTCAAACATTTTCCTCCACAGCCATCCCCCAAATTAATCCAACAATCGCAGCGACTAATCGCATATCCGTAACCAGCTTTAAGAGTAAAGTCGGTATCCGGAACTAGGTCGCCATATTGTGTTGTGATTGAAATTTAATGCCCCTGTTCGCAGTTTGTTTTAAAACAACTTTCTTTGGACTTCGCTATGTAAGATTTATTTCGTACATATACCGTTAAGTTTGTGCAAGGTTAATAGTTCGAGCCTTCGTTATGACCCACCCCTAAAGTTTGTGAGTGAAGTTATAGTTAAGGGTAGGTATTTTTAAGTTCGATGTGTGCTCTAAACTTTGGCAAGGTAAAGTTCGAGGTAGGATGAATATAACGTCTTATACGGAAACAAAAAAACTTCGTCTGCAATCCAAGACAAGACGTAGTCTATATTCTTCCCCAGGATACGTCATCCTTGCCAAATTTTATCGAAATGCGTTCAGTGGTTTAGGTGTGAAAGTGTAACAATCAAACTTTCGCATTTACAATATTACAAGCTAGGATAAGTATGGAAGTGACTACTATCTAACGCTGTGTACGGAATGGCTGAACTGTGCTGTGTACTGAATGTCATCATCATCTCAGCCAAGAGCCGCTTACTGCTGGACAAAATCCTCCCCCCAAGACCGGTTTCGAGTTTCCAATTAATTGGTATCAGTGTACTGATAAAACTCAGACACTTAAATACTACACTTCATCATAATACTCTTGCCCTTTTCCCATTGGTGTCGGTCGTTCGATGTCTTTTACTTCCATGGCATAATCAGCCTATAAAGTTCCTACTGCTGGAACAGAGGCCCCCTCTCGGTGAGGAGCATAATCCTTGGCCCCGGGTTTTGTTGTTCTAGAACATCCTCACGATGTTTTTCTTCACCGTTTTGAGAGCAGTGGGAGCCCACTGCTCTGCTCTTCTTCGGTACTTCACTGTTATTCGTCTTCTAGGTAGTCACTTGCCTCGCAAAATCATCTTTCACACGGTCCATCCATCGTTTCTTTGGTCTTCTCCTACTCTGATAGCTTGATGCTGTACTTGGGGTCGGCGTAGTTTTTGAGCCTGTAAGCGCCTCAGCGAACAACTTTTCCACCTTTTCTTTGGCCTTCCACTCCCCCTTCATCGATGTACTAATGAGTGCTTAATCTTTTGAGGTGACTCCTGCTCCTTCTTTATTGATTATGGAAGATTTCTTATGAAGCTGGTACATTGTAGCTCATCATACTCAAACAAAACTTTACCAAGCCCATACCATCACAACCGATTCTCAAACTACTTTTCAGTTACCGGTGCCCGAGAAAAATACTACACTTAAAAGCTCTTTATTTCCTTAATTTAAAACGTAAGTGGCTAAGCCTATGTCAAAGAACAGAACTACGTCCGTATGCAGACATTTTTCATACTGATTGATATCTGCGGATTATCTATTACCTCATTTCTAAACAGTGAGGCTAACTGCATTTTGCAACTTACCTACAAAAAGATCTGGAATGTGTAAATATGGAATGGGCAACTAGCTTCATATTTCTGATTGACCGACCCCTTGATAATTCAAAAGTGCCTGTAATTGGTTTATTTGAAATAAATGCTTTGAGTTTGATCTATTTTAAAATTGATGAAGATCGGAGCCGTAAGGTCTTGCTATTTTCAGGTTTCAATACTTGAAAATACCAGTATAAAATGTAATGGGTTTAAAATGTTTTAAAAGCTAATCTTGACCTCACGGACATCTGGTGAAAACGGCATGAAATCCACAACAGCAATTTGAAAAATGGGCTGAAAACAGAGAAAATTGATTTAAGTCATTTTTTATTTTATCTAGGAAAACAAGTACGTACTCTTACTGAAACAACCACAAATGAATATCAGAAAAAAATAACAGAACACGCTTTTAGTTTCCAAGAAATCAAAAGAAAATCGACTTTTTTCACTATAAACCGTGGATGGAAGCCAATCAAAATTTTCTTATAGAAAACATATAAAAAGGGGTCGGTACGGAATCCGTTGCAACCTATTATTCAGTGGTAAAGCCACCGTAGCTTTCGCAAACAGAATCCCCGACAAAACAGCGCTCTTTGACTTATGTTAGTGCAAAAAATGAACTTACAGCGTTTTGCTCCTTTTTGTTTTGTACTACACTAGCTGCGTCCCGCGGTCTCACATGCATAAGTATCGATCCCGTGAGAATATCGGTATAAAAAGCATTCTGTGTCCTAATCCGTTCAGCAATTTTAGCGTGAAACCGTAACAAACAAACATATCAAAAATGAAGACTTTTCTCTTTGTAATATTAAGTTAAGATAGGGAGTGAAAAAAAAACAACTAGTTTCAAGTAGCTTAGTGCCTACAGGGATATTATAATTTAAAACAGGCGTATAATCAGTTTAGAGTACAAAAAAAGTGTCAATGACAACAGTGTGAAATGCTGAAGAAGGTAGCGGTAGTTTAAAGTAGGTATAAACCTCAATTATAAAACTATAAAACTAATGAAAAATCTGACAATTAACTCGATAATTTAAAAGAAACTGAAACAACATACAACAACAACTTTGGGACGTACAATAATTGGTATTGTAAAACTATCTATGATATATACCTACTAGTGTTCCCTGCCTCAGTGTGTTATGTATATGTAAGTATATACCTATGCTACAGTATGGGATAGTTAAGTTACAGAGGCTGTTCACATATATCAAGAAAAGGGTAGGTCCCAAAATTGAGCATTGGAGAACTCCAAAAGACAATACGTGTTTGACAATAATTTTAACACATTGTGTCCTTTCAGAGAGGTAGCTAACAAATATCGCTAGTGCTGGACCCCTCACTCCTATCGTCTCTAATTTAGACAACAGGATAGGGATAGAAACAGTGTCAAAAGTCTACTTATCTGCACGAAACTCGCTTTTCTCATAACTTTGCGCCAACACTAAGATCCTTCAAATTATTGGGGCTATAAGTAGCAACGGAGGACTCTTGTTACCCCATGACAAATCAAAACGTGACTTTCGGTGTTTTTCAATTGACTCACCCACTTCAGACGAACAGGACAATATTGAAGAAGAATGATATGGTACCCATAATGAAGGCTTTTTCGTATGGAGATATCGGGAAAAGGGGGACAACAAATATTTAGTTACTACTGTAAATTCTATACCCTCAAAAACTGATATTTTAGAGAGTTGATGAGCGAAGAATGATTGCCTATTCCATGTAAGAGGATGACCGTGTCATTGGCAACGAAACTTTTTGGAAAGATAGATCATGCTACAAAGATATGAAAAAAGGGGACAGGGAAATGATTTTCAAAATGCGGAAAACCCCAAATGAACCTAAGGTACGTAAGGCGTGTAATGGAATTGAGATTTTGAAGAAGTAAGACGAATTACTACTCTTATTGTTACTCAAGCAGTATAATGATGTAATCCATAAAAATAACGAGAATGAAACATAAAAATAAACGCAACGCATAAAAATAAATTTAATTATGTAATCAGACGTGTCCTCAATAAAGTGTAAGCTGTGGTAACCTGTAATTGTGTGTGCATTACAGGATAACGCATTTATTTTACAAGTTTTATAATTGTAAAAGATAATTAATGTAATGTTTATATCTTTCTTGATACTTAAATAAATAAATTATGAAAATCTAAATGCGATGAAGTTTTTATACAACTTGAGACTAGGTTCTTTGATGGTTTTATACGGAACTTCACAGGGTAGTGACTTGCAAATAATCTACTAATTACTTTCCGAAATCCGAATTGCTTTCCGAAAGTGAGTTTAGTTCCGAAGCATAGATCGTAAGTTAAGAAGAGCTATGAGAAAAAGCGACAACCCTACAATAGTTATTTCTTGGTAAGTTGTTTTTAATCGCGAGTACTTGCATTGAAACCTAAGCAAGCGAAGGATTCTAGGATTCAAATTTAGAATCCTTAGCGTTGCGAGGGTTTCAAAGGTACAAGACGTAGAATTACTTTGCTGCCGAGCGAAACCCACAACTTTTCACCTCACTACAGCGAGGAAAATGCTAGGTGCAAGAAAAACCGCTTATTTGATATATATTAAATGAGGGTTTCTTTAATAACAAACATAAAAGTTAAATTACTCGGCTGCCTAGGTGGTCTAGTGGTCGCAAGAGCTAATGTCGAGCATGAGGTCCTGGGTTCGAAACCTGGTCGGGCAAAGTGTTATTGGGTTATTCTATCTAGAATTTCTCAGTAGCAGCCCGTAGTCTGGATTTGTGCCAGGTTGATGGCAATAGGCTCGCCCCCTGTTACATGAGACTTAAGCATAACTGGTAAATGTGGGTGTACTGCAGGTCTCAGAGTCTGCAGGGTTAGTCAGAGACACCTCCACCAGTGATGTTATTTTTATGTTAATTTACTACTTTTGGTTTTATTGAAAAATGTTTTTTTAAATAATTATTAATGCATTTTCAGTGGACTAGCGGTGTGGAAAATTATTGAATAGAAAGGTAAGAATTTAAAAAAAAAACATAACATTTCCGAGGTTGTAAGTTGAAAACTAAATTGTGCATTAACGATGTGACTTATTGCCGTAGACATATGCTTTCGTATTCTGATGCGGTTTTCTGTGATAGATTTTGTAGAGTTGTAGTGGCCCCGACATCAGTGTCGTGGGTTCGAACTCAGCCAGAGGCACTTTACTTTGTGTAATTTAATCCATCACCACTGCTCTCCACACGGTTATAGAAAACATCGTCAGGAAACTGGCATGTACTAGAACAAAAAAATCGGATAAGACATCTAAGAGGAGGCCTGGGTCCTTTTTTTTATTTTTATAAATGGCATCTCGCAGGTCAACCTATGAGGTTGTCGTCTGCTAAGACGGACTTGCCTGTGGTTGCCCTAATAAATTAAGGCCTCCAGCCAGGACTTAAACTTATGTACTAACTTAAAAACTAAGCGACAACGAACCTCGGCTTAGGGCGTCGCTGGAAGAGGGCAGCAAGGGACTAGCTGGATCAGGATTTGAGTGATTTACGGACGAATTTAAAGCTACAGGCTCAGCGGCGTGGGCTGGCTCGAGCAAGGGTCGGGAGGGGCGTGGATTTGGGCGTCGCGGCGGGCCTCGGCGGCGAGGACGGTATGACGGCGATCGGGTTTTGCGCTTGTGTAAAGTGCTGGTGGCCTTACTGCTCTCCTGGAGGAGGGTAGTGGCGTCATCGGGGGCGATTAAAGTATGCCTTGGTCGGCGAATACTGCTAATGCTGGAGGTAGTGTAGCGGGCGGCCGCTGAGATCAAGGGGTTGGAGTGTTTAATGCCACAGTCAAAGAAGCGCTTCGATAAGCGTTTCATGAACTGGTTTATGGTAGGCATTTTAAGGTCGATGTGGAGATTTATATTGCGGACATAGAAGGGGGCACCCGTGACCTTTCTGAGGAAACGGTTCTGGAGGGTCTGCATCTTATGGAGATGACGTGGGTGAGCGTGCGCAAATACAACGCAGGCATAGGTCATGATGGGACGGATGACTGCGGTGTAGATGCGCAGCTTGCATTTAAGTGACAGTTTACTACGGGCTGTCAGTACAAAGTGGAGCCTGCTAAGAGCGAAGGAGGCGCGCGCGCGAACCGCCTTAATATGAGCCTTAAAGGTAAGGTTTTCATCGAGGATCACGCCTAGGTATTTGGCATAGTGATCGGGCTGGGAAGTGGGATAGGGAGTCGACGACGTCTCGAGAAGAGAACCGCCTGACTCTTATCGGGGTTGACCTCGATTCTCCATTTCCGGAACCAAGCGCCTAAGACGTTTGCGGAGGTTTGGAGAGTACGAGCTATAGCGTTGGGACAGTGACCGGTATAGTAAACGGCACTGTCATCGGCGAAGAGAGCCAACTGAGCCTTTTTACTTTTTGGGATATCGCTGGTGAACAGCGTGAAGACGAGAGGAGATAGAAGGGGACGAGAGTGCTCCCTCGATGCGATAGCGAAAAGTGCGATTCGACACAAATTCTCGTAAGATGAGCACGAGACGATCTGGCACTCCGAGTTGGTAAAGCTTGTATATCAAGCCGTTGTGCCAGACTTTGTCGAAGGCTTTCGCTATGTCGAAGAATAGCACACCCGTCGTCGCGTTACGCTGCAGACCAGCGCATAAGTGCTCTACGATACGGTGGACCTGTTGGGTGCCCGATTGTTGGCTTCGGAAACCAAACTGCTCGTTGGAAATGAGGCTCTTTGCTTCGGCGTAGTCTTTGAGACGCTTATAAATAAACCTCTCGTAGATTTTGCCGAGAACGTTGAGTAAGCTAATGGGACGGTAGCTGGAGGGCTCAGACTTTGGCTTGCCTGGCTTTGGGATACCGATGACTGTTGCTTCTTTCCACGCTTGTGGGAAGATGTTGTTGCTCAAGGCGCCATTGAAGATGGCGGTCATGAGCATTATTAGAGGGGAAGGTAGGAGTTTGTATACCTTGTTGGTAATACCGTCCGAACCGGGGGCTTTACGAGTTTGGAGCCCTTTTATGATGTCGTGCACTTCGTCTGGAGTGCCGGGAGGCAGAGGATCATCAGGGTCTTCGACGGGTGGAAGGGAGGCTCTCCGTTCGACTTCAGCGTCGACCTTGTTCAGGTGAGCTTGGTCTACTGGTTGAGAGCTGGGAGAACACTGGGACTCTAGGCTGTCAGCAAGGCATTCGGCCTTGTCGGTGCTGTCGAACGCGACGCTCTTGTCGGGGCGGAGGCCTGGGTCCCAGCAGTGGGAATGTTATAGGTTGATGTGGTTGCTTATTTTATTGTTCTGTTTAGATTTTGTTTTGATTCTGAACATTTTCTGTGTATGTCAAAGAACCGAATTCCAAAATCATTGTATTAATTCATAGTAACGTTCAACAATAACGTTCATGTGTAACTTATTTGTAGTAGTAACGGATACGTCATAAATCCAATAAGGAATACCAAAAATAAATATCATAAACATACCCTAATAATGTAGGTACATGAAATCGTACCCCAACCCAAACATTGAGAGGGAACGCGTGACCAATTAGACGATACTTCCCTTACAGCCGTGATTGGGTATGGGACTCTTTTGTTCTACCCTCGTTATCATACGATGTATGGAAAACTTACTTTACTTTTTAGCCCCGGGAAATTGAGTGGTGAATTGTTTTGATGGTTCGTTAGGATTTAAATATTTGTAGTGTTACAGCCTCCTTTCATTTATGTGTTCCTGGTACTCGTTAGCAATCTTAAGGCACCTATTCCACTGCCAGCGATTAACAAAAAGAAAGAAAGTGGTTTATTCTGCACAACCAAAACGCACGTAACAAAAAAAAGACGTTAAATACACACATAAAAGTAGCCAAAAGCCTTGTATTCAACCAATTCTAGTGTGTCAAATTTGTCCATTGTTTGATGTCGGGGCCAGATTAAAAAAGACAATATATGACAACAAGCAATCCAAACAAACACAAGATTGACAGCTCATCCCGTCATCAGTCAATCCCTAGCATCAGTGGCACTGACAGCTCTTGTGAGCTATCAGTGCCACTGATGCTAGGGATACATACTATATACACTATATGTATCTATATATACTACACTCGGTCCCAAAAATAACAGGTCAGTAACAAAAGTCCGAATATCTCCCGAACTACGTATGCTATCATAATGAAACGAATACTATTCGATTGGGCATTTAATGATACAAAAAATGAATAAATTAAAACTAATGTGTACCTTCATTCTTATTCTCAAAAAAAAAAAAAATACTAAAGTAAGACATTTTTTTTCTGAAACTTAAAATATTTGTAAGATATTTTTTTTTGCTTTTTTTCATTACATGCATAATTTTAATACTTCGTATTGCCTCCCCGAGCTCTTCTTGCAGCTTCCAGGCGATTCGGCATGCTGAACACCAAATTTCGGAGCCGGTTCTGAGGAATGGCTTTCCATTCCTCCACCATTGCTTGTCTGAGCTCTGGTAGCGTGATTGGTGGGGAGTTACGACGTTTACGCAACGCTCAAGCTCGTCCCATGCATGTTCTATGGGGTTTAAATTAGGGCTTCGCGCTGACCACTGCATCAGTTCGATACCGACCTCTCCAAGGTATTTATTTACAATTCCGGCGGAATGGGGACGCGCATTATCATGCATTAATATGCCATCCCAGTCCATCCTGGCCATGAAAGGGTACCTCTCTGCATTCAGAGTGCCATTTTGAATTAGCACGAGCTCGGTGCGGGCCTCGGCAGAAATTCCAGCCCAAACAAGTACTGAGCCTCCGCCGTGTGCCACTTTTTCCTCCACACAGTCTTGATGGAAGCGTTCCCCTGGTCTTCTGTACACCAACTGCCTACCATCATGCTTGTAAAGTATGAATTTCGATTCGTCCGTGAACATAACCCTAGACCAATCGTCCAGTGTCCAGTGTTGGTGCTCGCGCACGTATCTCTGTCTTGCAATTCGATGTTGCCGTTCCAGTTTGGGGCCATTTGCGGGCCTTAATAGTTTCAAGTTTGTCTCAGCAAGACATCTCCTCACTGTTTGTGCGCTTAAATTGCTTCCACCAAAGCGAATAAAGTGTTTTTTTAGACCAAATGCAGTTTGAAAACAATTTCGGAGCATTGTAGCCACCAGGTATCTGTCATTCCTGGCCGTTGTGCATCTTGGCCTGCCATTTCCTGGTCTCCGAAGGTGCGATCCGGTCTCTCGGTACCGCTGGACTACCCGCTGAACAGTCGACAAAGATACACCAATGTTTCTTGCTGTTTCACGCTGGCTCTGGCCAAGTTCCAAGAAAGTCAGGATTCTGGTACATTCATCTAACGTGACTGCCATGCTCCACCTCACAGAATACTGATTATGCACGTGGAAGTAGTTAAAAAAAAAAATTGTTACAGAATAGAAATGGAAAGAAACCATAATGACATGACATAAAGCAAAAATTTTGTTTTCAAAATTTTCCATTTGTTAAATTTTGAATTTTTGTCAATAAGTTTCATTCATCAGCCAGTATACAAATTATGTAATAAGAAGCGCAACTAAAAAGTCTTTATTCTGTTTTTATTTCATTGATCTAACTCATACAGTTTTGTAGATATTCGAACTTATGTGACTGACCCGTTATGTTTGGAACCGAGTGTATATAAAGTCGAATGGAGGGGGCATAACGATGCTGCAGAGTGAAAAATATGCTACTTTTAAAACAAATAACAATAATTAGAGCAATTAAGCCGTGCGTCGCATCTGTGCAAGAACAGTGGAACAATTCCCGTGTTTTTAAGAACGTTCGCATTCTAATCTAAGTCTTAATCTGTCAAAAATACAATCAATTTACGTACATTTTTGAAAAGTTTTTGACATTGAATGTCGCTGAGATGAGATTGCGACTTGAATTTGAACGATTTTAAAGTACGAGAATTGGCCTTTAGGTCGTTGCTCAGCAAAATGCTGACAGATGAACTTATCGCCAACAACGCAGATTTTCAGCAACTTCCTCTCGAATGACGTAATGACGTGTGACTTATTAAATCCGGTGAGTTTAACAATTTTCCACAGAAATGTGTGATTCTAGCTTGTAAATTAAAATATGTGTTTGTATTTTTATTTATAACTATTATACATGTTTTAAATTAAAATACTCATAAACTAAGACAACAAAAAAAACTAAGTAATTACTCCTATCCTATGTGTTTTCCTATTTATGCCATTTTAGTTATTATAATTTCGATACACTACGCACAATTAAAACTCCTTATTGACGTAATTAAGTCTTTACTGTGATACATTTTAATTTCATAGACGCTTACACCGGTTTGCGATTCGCATCGATTTAATAAGATCGAGGTTCGATTTCTATGTTCGCAAAACAATGATGGAAGGTACAATTCTGTTGTCGAGAGAACTAGAAAGTGAAAAAAACTTGTATTGAGGATTGGACGCTCAACTACCTTAGTTGCTGAGAGGAAGCTCCTGGTATGCCATTGTCCACCCTACGAGGGTTAAGGGTTTATCGCCCGACACATGCTGACGCGGTTGCCGCGGTCGGCTTCGAACATACACTGAGCGCCGAATTGCGCTCTGACACATTGGTATGTCAAATCCAAATTAGCGATGCGTGGGAGAACGCTGCTGTCTCTCTCTCGCGACAACGGGACACGCGTTGGAACAGAACTGGGGTGGGCCGTTTTGCAATCCTAATCCTTGAACGTTACGGACTTGGAAAACTTGCGCTCGGTTTAGTAAACTCTTATTTGAATGATATAAAACAGCAAGTCCAAATAAACGGTGTCAATTCACTCGGTCTAAAAGTAAAAATGGATGTACCACAAGGCTCGATATTGGGTCCTTTCCTCTTTTTGGTTTATATTAATGATCTACCTCAGTTGTTTAAAACCCAACCACAAATAGTGTTATTTGCTGACGATACTGTCATAATTTTTAAAATTAATAGGCGTCGTTTAAATTCACGTCGTCAAGATTTGATGCATCAAATCTTGACGACGTGAATAACGCCCTCCTGCAGATCCAAAATTGGTTCACTGCTAATAATTTAGTATTAAATGGGAAAAAACTAAGTGTATAAGATTTTCTTTACCAAATGTCAAAAGTACTATTGTGAGATAGTATTGAATCAAGAGAAACTATAATTCGTCGATAAAACTGTTTTCCTGGGGATCACGCTCGACTCAAAGCTTCAATGGGGTGCTCATTTAACATCCCTTGCAGGACGGCTAATTTCAGCAGCACATGCTGTGAGAAAAATCTGATGTAGTTACCGCGAGACTAGTATTTTAGTTACTTTCATAGTATTATGTCGTACGGTATTTTACTATGGGGACGGGCTGCAGACATCGAGTCTATTTTCATTCTGCAGAAAAGAGCCATCAGAGCCGTATATGGCCTTCGCAGGCGCGACTCTCTAAGGGAACTATTCAAAGATATTAACATCATGACGGTACCTTGTCAATAAATATCTATGAAAACTTTATGCACGAAAGGAAAAATCTACATCTTTTTAGTAAAAGAGGTGAAATACACAATTATATCACTAGAAATAGGGACCAATTAGTTCAACCAGGTTTCAGGTTGGCTAAAGTAGACTCATTTTTGATGGGGTACTGATTAAAATGTTACAATAATATACATCCCCACATACATCAACTAAATTAAACTAAATTTAACCAGCCGAGCATATTAGAAGTTAGGGGATTACATCGATAATAAAAATGCTTGGCTAATCGCTGGTCCTGCTCCTCAAGGACGCATCAACTAATTGATTAGGATTTGAAAATACTGTTGGAGCTGCTGAAGATTAAAAATATAAATCTTTGCATTGTATAAACTCAATATTTTGGTACTGTATATTTGCTTAAGTCATATGTGAGTACTACGTACATGCTATTAATCTAACATTTACTGGGTACGTCTGTTATTGACTTGAATGTTCCCTGGTGGCTGAGCGTATGTCATGCTCACTCTAATGTTTCGCTGATGGTGGCGCGTGTGTTGGATCATTTAGCTCCCTTCAAAATGGTTGAGTTGAATGGTGCTAATCCATGCGTCATGTTCGTGAACGGGCACCGTCAGTAGGGACTGGTCATCTCTTAGCTGCCACGGCGTTTTTTAATTAAATTTTATTTTTGAATTGTTTTAATATTTGGTGATGCTTTTAAAGTTCTGCATGTTTCTCACATTAGTTTATTATAACGTTCTTCTCCATATGTACCTAATACGCTTTGGAATGAGCAACTAGCTTCATTTTTCTGACCGACCGACCTTGACAATTCAAAAGTGCCTGTAATAGGTTTATTTGAATTATATGCTTTGAGTTCGAGTCTCACCTAATCGATTCGCATTATTAACACGAAATAGGAAGAACAGACAATATACTGTAATCGTATTCAGAACAGCACGACGATTCTCCCGGGTTCGAAGGGATACCTTCAAAATTGTATGGGTAAAAATACAAATTGAATGCACTAAATGGAACGAAGTTGAACTAAAGCATATCTACTAATACCCCCTTTTGTTTTTTGTTCCGGGGTCGAAACTCCTCATAGATGTTTTCCGCCCTGGGGTAGGCGGAGGGGTCTGTCAGACTCTTACAGACTAAAAACCACCCCGGTGTTCCATCTCACACCTACGTCGGGGTAGCGGGAACATACGATTCTTCCGCAACCCCGACTGGTGGCCCGCCGCCGCGGGCCTCCTCGGGTTGGGGGGGAGGGAGTGAGGTGTTTGATTCCCCCCGCAACGTCCAAGAGGGGCGTGCGTGGAACACTATGCGCCATCACTCGGGTCTTGATGTATGGGGGGCGGCGGACGTAACTAATACCCCCCTTTTTTTGTTCCAGGGTGGAAAATCCTCATGGATGTCCTCCGCCCTGGGGCGGGCGGTGGGGTCTGTCCGATTCTTACTGACTAAAAACCACCTCCGTGTTCCATCACACACCTACGTCGGGGTCGCGAGAACATACCATTCTTCCGCAACGCCGACTGGTGCCGGCTCGCCTCTGCGGGCCTCCTCGGGTTGGGGGGGAGTGAGGTGTTTAACTCCCCCCGAAACGTCTAAGAGGGTTGCGCGTGGAATACTACGCGCCGCCACCTCGGGTCCTAATGTATGGTGGGCGGCGGACGTCCCCGAGTCCGCCGTCCCTGGACCCATTTAGGGAGGCTGGAAGAGAGCGTTGTCCGCCTTCCGCCTTCGCCCGGTGCGCCTACTGAAAGAGTGGACGAGATCTCTCTTTCCCTTTCTGCAGCCTCCTTCTGCGAGATTCCTGTTTCGCAGAAGGAGACCAGCGCGTCCCAGCGCTCGGCGCTGCCGACCATCGAACTCACTACGGTCGGCAGCGACCGGTCACTGCCTACTTCAGAGATGAGGGCACGGCGCGGCTCTTCCCAAGCGGCACACTCTGCCAGCGTATGCCACGCCGTGTCCTCCCGGCAGTCGACGCAGTGGTGACACCGGGCGTCCGGCTCCCTGTTTATGCGACTAAAATACTTTCCGAAGCACCCATGCCCCGAAAGTACCTGCGTCAACTGAAACGACAGGTAGCCGTGCCTCCTCCCGAGCCAGAGGTCGAGCACTGGCCGGACCGCCTCTATGGTGACGAAACTGGCGGTAGGGCGTGAGAGCCTGTCCCGCCATTCCGCCACTAGGAACTCGCAAAGCTGCGACCGACGCTGCTCCACATGGCGCTGCATCGGCCGCTCGTCCTGCGCCCTCGCTTCCTCGCGTCACCGATACCAGTGACGCGTTCGCAGTTCGCCTCTAGGTCGTCGGACGGGGATCCGGCCAGCGCACAAGCCGCCTCGTAGGAGATCATGCGGTACCATCTTATGACTCTGACGGCCATTGCTCTCTGTGGCTTTCGTAGGACAGAGATGCTGGCGGCTGTCAGTTCAGCTGCCCAGATCGGGGCCCCGTAAAGGGCCATCGATCACATGATCCCCACGTAGAGGCGCCTATAAGCGGCGCCCGGCCCCCTCAGATTGGGAAGCAGAGTTAAATAATACCACCCTTTTTTTTTTCGTTTCGCGGTTGAAAATCCTCATGGATGTCCTCCGCCCTGGGGCGGGCGGAGGGGTCTGTCAGACTCTTACTGACTAAAAACCACCCTGGTGTACCATCTCACACCTACGTCGGGGTCGCGGGAACATATGATTCTTCCGCAACCCCGACTGGTGCCGGCCGCTTCTGTGGGCCTCCTTGGGTTGAGGGGGGGAGTGAGGTGTTTGACTCCCCCCGCAATGTCTGAGAGGGGCGCGCGTGGAACACTACACGCCGCCACCTCGGGTCCTGATGTGTGGGTGGCGGCGGACGTCCCCGAGTCCGCCATCCCTGGACCCATTTTAGGGGGAAGAGGGCATTGTCCGCCCTCCGCCTGCGCCCGTTGCGCCTGCTGCGGATCCGGAGAGTGGACGAGATATCTCTTTCCCTTTCCGCAGCCTCCTCCTGCGAGATTACTGTCTCGCAGAAGGAATCCACCGCGTCCCAGGACTCGACGCTGCCGACCATCGAACTCACTACGGTCGGCAGCGACAGGTCACTGCCTACTTCTGAGATGAGGGCACGCCGTGTCCTCCCGGCAGTCGGCGCAGTGGTGACACCGGGCGTCCGGCTCCTGTTTATGCGACACAGATACTTTCCGAAGCACCCGTGCCCCGAAAGCATCTGCGTCACCCGAAACGACAGGGAGCCGTGCCTCTTCCCGAGCCAGAGGTCGAGCACTGGCCGGACCACCTCGATGGTGACGAGGCCTGCGGAAGGGCGCAGAAGCCTGTTCCGCCATTCCGCCACCAGGACCTCGCGAAGCTGCGACCGACGCTTCTCGCCGCTCGTCCCGCACCCTCGCTTCCTCGCGCCACCGATACAGTGACGCGAGCACCTTCGCTTCTAGGTCCCAGGGCGGTGATCCGGCCAGCACACAAGCCGCCTCGTAGGAGATCGTGCGATACCCCCTCATGACTCTGACGGCCATTGCTCTCTGCGGCTTTCGCAGAACAGAGATGCTAGCGGCCGTTAGGTCAGCCGCCCAGATCGGAAAGGGCCATCGATCGCACGATCCCCACGTGGAGCCGCCTACGAGCGGCGCTCGGGCAATGTGGGGGCATTGGGAAGCAGCGTTGACAGCGCCCCAGCCGCGCCCAACAACTTGGGCGCCAGCCGCCGAAATTGAGGTCCGAAATCCCGCCAGCTGTCGAGCACCAATTCCAGGTACTTCGTGGTTGACTCGACAGCGATTCGAACCCCACCAAAATAATACCCCCCTAACCTAACCTGAACCCAATTGGCGTAGCCTCACGACTGGACGCAAGTACGATCGAGTTGCTGTTTTCACCCGAGACGTGTTACTCCAGTAGAATCAGGGAAAACTTCTTCCACGACACCCAGGCAGCCGGTGAAGTGGAGGTGCATTCTCAGTTAAAAGAACAACGACGGTACCGACAACGATTGGATCGTCTGGCGTATTCCATTTACGACGTGACCTGTTTTCCAACGCCGCCAAAGGGATTAAACAAACTTGTCTAACAAATCATATCTGGAAAGGATATTTAAACCTTCTTATATTTCTTGAGCGGCAAAATACTTTAAAGTGAGGTTCAAAAAGTGCGGTGGAGTTAAAACGAGGGATCGTTAGACACGTTCTACATAGAGGTCGATAACGGATTCATTTTGAGCACACACAGTGCTTAACTCTTCAAACGACAAAACCGGGTGAAACGGTTTAAGGTGTCGAAAGGGGCGACTGCAAACATTACCTTCCTCAAGCTTAGCGAACTCATTTAGGAAATAGCAACGTTGAAGTTCACGAAGAACTAACAATTCAGCAAAGTCATAGTCTGACGCTGATAAACGACAACGACTAGGCATTATATTTGAGGAATCTGCAAACGAAAATTACACAATGCAATATTTTTTACCAAGACGAGAAGTAATGCCCTTACGAGATAATAGGGGACTCTGCCCGTGGTAGCGAAGTAAGCAGCGTATGTTTTTTTCCTTTGCCGCTTCTACTACCGCAGAAAGGTCAACCCTTCTGCGGTAGTAGAAGGGAGCAACAGGCCACTGTGAGCCGTCGGAGCGAGCCCACGTGGGCCCCATGAACCAAAGCGGCTGTTCAATAGTTTGCGAAGGGGTAAGCCCGCGTACCAGACTCATGAAACAAGGTTTTAGGCGATAAATCATCTAGCATTCTCGATAACCTATTGGCCACAAAGGTATTCCACCAGAGTGGCGACGCATGTGTCCAACAAAGCGCATCAGTTGAATCCGAGAATGCAAAGATATTTCGAAACCTAAGGCGAGTAAGTCCGAACACTACTCTGTTAAACTCGAAAACCTGTAAAGATTGTAGCGGCGAACCTTTAAAAGAAAAAAACGGTTTATAATTTTAAACACTGAACATTTATAAATTTAATCATGTTGATGAGCGTCAGTACGCGAATTCGATTTCGACTTACGTTCAACTCGTTTCACGAAACCTAATAGGTTTTCAAAAGGAGAGAGTGACTGGTAACTAACGACATATTCGGGATTCAATTTCAATTCAATTGCCACTATCTTATCCAGCACACTTTAAAAATCCTCACGTTATGAGTTACGGTTTAAATTTCACATTAGACCCCGAATCGATATCCTGTGAATGGTCATATCACGTCATCAATTGAGTTGAGATGGAACATGGAGCTAATCAACGCGTCGTTGCTGAGGCCCTATGCACCAGCCAAAACGTGATATCAAGGTTGTGGTCACGTTATCGCAGTACTGCGGATGTGGCTGAACGCACACTGGTAGATATAGTGTTACTTTGCAGAGACAAAATCGATTTCTCCAAATGACCGCCAGAAGACAACCCAATATCACTTCGATGTAACTAATGCAAAGGCTCCAGGGGGACCAGCTGCTGGTAATCGACCAAACCGTGCGTAAGAGGTTTCATGAAGTTGATGCTTGAACCGATACATGTTCCAGCATTGTGACGTCGCGGTCGTCGGCTTTCGTGGACTAGGGAGCATTTACCATGGAGTGACGAACAATGGTCTTTGGTGCTGTACACCGATGAGTCCCAGTTTGGGTTTCATCCGGATTCACGAAGATCACGCGTTTGGAGAACTCCAGGGAGAGTTAGCCGTTTACGGCACCCTCTGGAGGTCCACTCATACCAAGGCAGGACAATCATAGTGTGGGCAGGAATTCGTCTAGGCGGACAAACCCAGCTTGTTTGAATCCCAGGCGACATGACGGAGCAAAAATACCACGAGAAGGTAGTAGAGTTTGTTATTGTCCGACACAGAATTAAATGGGCCAGGAATTTCTACTCGTGCACGATAATGCTCCTTCCTATACGGCGCGGCTGGTGTCGGCTGATCCATGATCGAGACAAGTATCGTATGATTATCGAACCACTTCAAGTAACATTATTAAAACAAAAGAAAAAAAAACATAAAACTTGCGCAGGTGAGATTCGGCTCGCCATAATCGCTACTACCCAAGCACGGTAACGACTAAGCTAGCATGCCATATGTTAAGTTATTTGAAATTATGAAAAACCATCAATTACAGACAAAGTGAGTGTGTGTGCGTGTCTATATTATAAAAACATCTTATAGAAGAAGGTCGTAAGTGAAACCGAAGCGTCAATGTATTGCTTTGTGAGATTGCTTATGGACTTATTAGCGCTACTGTACAGTAAGCGTTCAAAAGTGGATAGGCACCTTAAGAGTCGTATTGCTGTAAACTCGCTGTATGACTATATGTGTTTAAACGACACGACACACACCACAAAGATCGCAGTTTTGCACGGTACACACTGACATATCGTCGCGTAATCGCATCGCACTACACGAAACAAAAATATATTTCGGTCGCTTTTGTTAGACACTCATCATGCGCGTGACCTGGCCAGTTTATTTGCATTGCTAAAATTCGCGTATTTCTAACATGTGCTGGAAGCTGATTGGGATTAAAATGGACGCATGATCAAGATCTGAGTTCGAATCAATGTGTGGCAATTTTTTGTTTCTTTGAAACCACAAATTATATTTGTATTTTATACAAAAACTTGTTAGGTATTCATGTTTATTTATGCTTGTTTCAAGCATCTTAATTTTGTTTTTGGAGAAGTTAAATATTGCATAGTGTATTATCATTTAACTATTTATGTGAGTTTTAATGTCTTTTCGGGGTTGGAAGGTGGAAATAAAAAAAAGCCGTGCTACATGATAATAAAAATGTTTATAAATTTTATTTATTCATAACATTAACAAACTTTTATGAGAATGTTGACGTCACATTCCTACCTAAATGAAAGAAGTATTCTTGTAACCGTTCATAAGATTTTTTGTTGTATACCCACTTATTCAATTCATAATAACATAATAAGGAAAGAATATTCTAATAACGCAAACGCGTATCATTGTTGATACCCAGTTATTATAGGTATAGATATTCAGCCTCGTTGGTCTAGTGGTCGCAATCGCTACTGCTGAGCATGAGGTCCTGGGTTCGATTCCCAGGTCGGGCAACGTGTTATTGGGTTTTTCTATCTGGAATTTCTCAGTAGCAGCCTGAAGTCTGGATTTGTGCACGGTAGATGGCAATAGGCTCGCCCCCTATTACATGGGACTTAAACATAACCGGCGAAATGTGGGTGTACTATAGGTGCACCTCTGCCCAACCCTTCGGGGAAACAAGGCGTGATGTTATGTTATGTTATATTCAGCAGTTTTTCGTCCACTGCAGGTATGGTACCAATGGCTAATAATCAAAAGTAGTTAGATCTGTTTGCCACAATTCCATCATATCTACAAATATGTAGACCAACATCAATAACCCAAAATACATATAGGAAAAAACGTAATCCCTCTTACACCAATTAGGTACTCGCTTTGGGTAACCTTCATTACTTTCATCGCCACTAAATTACTAGTAAATTCAGGGAAATAAACCGTTAAGCAAATTGACACCCTTTTGTTTTTTTGTGGGAATGGCATCTCGCAGGTCAACCTATGAGGTTGTCGTCTGCTTAAGCGGACTTGCCTGTGGTTGTCCTAATAAATTAAGGCCTCCAGCCAGGACTGAAAAAACTTAAAAACTAAGCGACTACACGCTAACAGGGGGTGCCCCCTGTGAGGTACGGACCTCGGCTTAGGGCATCGCTGGAAGAGGGCAGCAAGAGACTAGCTGGATCAGGATTTGAAATATGTGGCTTGAGCAAGGGTCGGGAAGGGCGTGAGTTTGGGTGTCGCAGCGGGCCTTGGCGGCGATTACGATAGGATGGCGTACGGGTTTTGGGCTTGTGTAGAGTGCTAGTGGCCTGATTGCTCTCCTGGAGGAGGGTAGTGTCGTCGTCGGGGGAGATTAAGATATCCCTTGGTCGGCGAATACTGCTAATGCGGAGGGAGTATAGCGGGTGGCCGCTGAAATCAGAGGATTGGGGGTTTTATGCCACAGTCGAAGAAACGTTTAGATAAGCGTTTCATGAACTGGTTTAAGGTTTGCATTTAAAGGTCGACGTGGAGGTCTATATTACAGACATAGTAGGGGCCCGTGACCTTTCTGAAAAAACGGCTCTGGAAGGTCTGCATCTTATGGAGATGACGTGGGTTAGCGTGCGCAAATATAAAGCAAGCATAGGTCATGATGGGACGGATGACTGCGGTATAGATGCGCAGTTTGCATTTAAGTGATAGTTTGTTTCGCTTACTTTCCTCCAGTCGGTTATCATCTGGGTCTGAGGGGGGCGGTTGGGATCGATCGGGCCCGAGTAAGGGGCAAGATGCATGACTACTGGGCGGTGGTCAGAGTTAAGCTCGTGGAACGTCTCTATCGATTGCAAACGGAGGTTCACATTCTTGAGCAGTGCTGCATCAAGTACATCAGGAAGCTGATTTGGATTTCCACAGGGGTCCAATGAGCCCGACACATTTCCCCTAATTTTTTTTTCATTTGACGTCAAAATTAAGGGGTTCAACTAACTTGAAGACGATCCTGCCTCTGGTAGAAGTCGTGCTACTGTTCCATGCCGGGTGTTTGGCATTAAGATGCCCCGCCAAGATGACGGAGTCACTCATACGGAAGAGGGCAGTGGGGTCCTTTTGGGACGGTGGGATCTTCCGGGCCATTGTCAGGTGGGAATTGACACCCTGATCAACTGTCGAAGTTATAGCTATTTAAAAGAACTGTCAAATAGTGACGGTTGTGATTTGAATATACGGACAGATTAGGATGGTAGCCAATTTGCTTAGCAATTAGGTTTCCTGACTGTACAAGCTAGACGTATAGAACAGCCCATCTTATGGGTCATAAATCTTTGCGAAAACCGTCTGAGACTCAGCAATTTTGGTCAATATTAGACATGAAAGACTTAAGACGTAACACGAAATTTGTGGCAGCGATTAATATTAAGTGGATTTGTAGTTTGGGTCTAACAGAGGTGATATATTGTTTGGCGTTTTACACTACAACTTGGTGATTTTGGATAATGGAGGGTGGATATTAAAGTGGAGTATCTAATAGTGTTTGTTTTGGTAACAGCTTGATAAATGCTCTTGAAATCTTCCCTGGGAGTATTAAATTAAGTGCAATTTTAGCGGAAGCATTATAAGCCTATAATGTTCTCATTGCTGGGATACAGGCCTCCTCATCGCGAGAGGGAGTGAACGCGAGCCCAGTGTAGGTTGGTGGATGTCACATCTCTTAAAAGTTTTGATTCTAGCCGTTGTAGGATATTATGCCGGTTTCCTCATGATACACAGTAAACTTCAACTCGTAAATCGCGACCTTTACCACTGGGCCACCACTGCTCCAAGTCTTAGAAGAACGGGTAGAAGACGAAGGAGGGGTACTTTTTTCTATTGTGATAGTAACGTATGGTCTAATAAGACTGAGTTAAAATTAATATGAACTAATGTTAAAGCTCTCCAAATGTCCTAATGCAGGAATTGGGATATGGATAACGGACTGAGCTAAAGTTTGCATAAATCTTGCCATAAAAAAGAAGAGCAACATGCATTACTTTGAGCGAAGCTAATCCAAGTAGATAGACCATAAAGTTGACGATGACAAAAATCTCAAATAACATTGAAAGGAAGAAGAAAAATACTCCGAACCCCCAATTTTTCAAAACCCACATCCGTAACTAGAAAGTCTCAGTAACCTTCAGTGTGACGCCGATATTTGTAAAACATAAGCCATAAGCTGTGCGACACGCGATCAAATAAAACACACACGCTCAGGATTACTGAACCCTTTTGTGGAGACTTTTTTTGTCAGGTTCCAAGAGAGGACCGGTAGCGGAGTTAAATATTCATGTGGGTTTTAAATAACTAGGATTTATGTGTGCCCTATGGAGGTATGAGGGTATGATGAACAAAGTGGAAAGTTTTTCAGCCTTCTGTCAAATGGGAGGCTCCTCCGATCAGACGTGTGTTGTGTCTAGTGGGCACCTGCCCAAACGGTGATGTCGGGATGTTGTATATATTATGCGGATAACTCTGCTTGCGTGATACGAGTTTTGCATGACGACAAGGCAGCGTCGTAGATGTCACCACCAACTTTCTAAAACAGCTTAACAAATACTTACCTATTGCTTAAAGGGTTTTCACAAATATTTCGACAGGTTAGGTTTGAACACTTGACCTCTTACTACCTTTCCACACATTTCCAAATTTGGATATTATTTCCATTTTGTTTTTCATTTCCTACCCAATAAATACTTTCTTCCTTTCCATGAGGCGTTTTTATGTTTTTGTTTTTAACACCATATGTAGCTAGTAACATAGTTAGTAGGCATAAAAATTGCCATCTCACTTTGGTTGGTTTTGCCTTCATACAGAGCGTCAGGTTCCTGCCGAATGAAGCTCACGATACCACTTATTTCACTTATTGCCTATACACTGTACACCTGAGCATCTCCTGGGTCACAGAATGCATTTAATTCCTAAACTCAGCCTATGGCAATCCACTTCTACTCAAAGCCCACTCCTAGGCAGTGTCATAACACCTGGTTCGGAAAGCTACTAAGCTTGAACTGCCACTTAAATATGTTTTTCTTTCTTCTCTACTCGCTTATCACTCACACCGTCCCCTTTATAAATAGCCTCAATATTTCTACTGAGAATGTTTGGTGACTGCTGAGTGCCATCAATCGGTGACCAGCGAACACTGGATATATCCTCACTCCAAGAAGATTTGGACGGCCTTAATGATCGGGACTGAAGTGTTAGAATGAATGGGAGGTCATTAATACCTGTAGAACTGGATTTCTAGGGGATGAAAGAGGGATTGGTGACGTTTGCGCGAGTTACATAGAATTCAAAATAAATACCGGTTTCATCAGGACCCTTCACAAAGCCAACATCTATACATTCTATACATCTAATAACATAAATTATTTATGCATATAGTAATTTAGGTTTACACCAATATAAAAGTCGTTTCCTAAAACGTATATTAGGTTGGGGGAAAAGTCTTTTCGCATTATAATATGTACGAACTTGTAATAAAATCTCTTTGGCTATACTATTTGTATCTGGCTGGTTTTGGTATCATTTAAAGTTTACATTTTAAAGAACATAATTCCAAATTCAAATTTTTTTTTTTTTTTTTGAATTGCATCTCGCAGTTCAACCTATGAGGTTGTCGTCTGCTTAGACGGACTTGCCTGTGGTTGCCCTAATAAATTAAGGCCTCCAGCCAGGACTTAAACTTATGTACTAACTTAAAAACTAAGCGACAACGCTAAGGGCACCCCCTTCGGGGTACGAACCTCGGCTTAGGGCGTCGCTGGGAGAGGGCAGCAAGGGACTAGCTGGATCAGGATTTGAGTGATTTAGGGACGAATTTAAATCTACAGGCTCAGCGGCGCGGGCTGGCTCGAGCAAGGGTCGGGAGGGGCGTGGATTTGGGCGTCGCGGCGGGCCTCGGCGGCGAGGACGGTAGGACGGCGATCGGGTTTTGGGCTTATGTAGTGTGCTGGTGGCCTTACTACTCTCCTGGAGGAGGGTAGTGGCATCGTCGGGGGCGATTAAAGTATGCCTTGGTCGGCGAATACTGCTAATGCGGGAGGGAGTGTAGCGGGCGGCCACTGAGATCAAGGGGTTGGAGTGTTTTATGCCACAGTCAAAGAAGCGCTTCGATAAGCGTTTCATGAACTGGTTTATGGTAGGCATTTTAAGATCGATGTGGAGATTTATATTACGGACATAGAAGGGGGCACCCGTGACCTTTCTGAGGAAACGGTTCTGGAGGGTCTGCATCTTATGGAGATAACGTGGGTGAGCGTGCGCAAATACAACGCAAGCATAGGTCATGATGGGACGGATGACTGCGGTGTAGATGCGCAGCTTGCATTTAAGTGACAGCTTACTACGGGCTGTCAGTACAAAGTGGAGCCTGCTAAGAGCGAAGGAGGCGCGCGCGCGAACCGCCTTAATATGAGCCTTAAAGGTAAGGTTTTCATCGAGGATCACGCCTAGGTATTTGGCTTGCTTCTCCCAGGGGATCGGCTTACCGTACATAGTGATCGGGCTGGGAAGTGGGGGAGGGAGTCGACGACGTCTCGAGAAGAGAACCGCCTGACTCTTATCGGGGTTGACCTCGATTCTCCATTTCCGGAACCAAGCGCCTAAGACGTTTGCGGAGGTTTGGAGAGTACGAGCTATAGCATTGGGACAATGACCGGTATAGTAAACGGCAGTGTCGTCGGCGAAGAGAGCCAACTGAGCCTTTTTACTCTGTGGGATATCGCTGGTGAACAGCGTGAAGAGAGATATGACGGAACCCTGAGGGACACCGGCGCGAATAGGGTGAGGGGACGAGAGTGCACCCTCGATGCGATAGCGGAAGGTGCGATTCGACAAAAAGTCTCGTAAGATGAGCACGAGACGATCTGGCACTCCTAGTTGGTAAAGCTTGTATAACAAGCCGTTGTGCCAGACTTTGTCGAAGGCTTTCGCTATGTCGAAGAATAGCACACCCGTCGTCGCGTTACGCTGCATACCGGCGCACAAGTGCTCTACGATACGGTGGACCTGGTGGATACTCGAGTGTTGGGGACGGAAACCAAACTGCTCGTTGGGAATGAGGCTCTTAGCTTCGGCGTAGTCTTTGAGACGCTTATAAATAAGCCTCTCGTAGATTTTGCCGAGAACGTTGAGTAAGCTAATGGGACGGTAGCTGGAGGGCTCAGACTTTGGCTTGCCTGGCTTTGGGATACCGATGACTGTTGCTTCTTTCCACGTTTGTGGGAAGATGTTGTTGCTCAAGGCGCCATTGAAGATGGCGGTCATGAGCATTATTAGAGGGGCAGGTAGGAGTTTGTATACCTTGTTGGTAATACCGTCCGAACCGGGGGCTTTACGAGTTTGGAGCCCTTTTATGATGTCGTGCACTTCGTCTGGAGTGACGGGAGGCAGAGGATCATCAGGGTCTTCAACGGGTGGAAGGGAGGCTCTCCGTTCGACTTCAGCGTCGACCTTGTTCAGGTGAGCTTGGTCTACTGGTTGAGAGCTGGGAGACCACTGGGACTCTAGGCTGTCAGCAAGGCATTCGGCCTTGTCGGTGCTGTCGAACGAGACGCTCTTGTCGGGGCGAATGAGGGGAGGCATAGAGACCTCCTCGGAGGAGCGTAATTTCCTCTGAAGGTGCCAGAAGGCTTGGTGAGTGGGCTCGCGTTCACTGAGCATCTTGTTCCAACCCTCTGAGCGCACCTCCCCTATGCGTTTCTTTACAGCACGCTGTAAATGGCGCATGTGGGCTTTGTTCGCGTCACAAGGGAAGGAGTCGTAGGCACGAATAGCCGCATTCTTCTCGGTTATCAAGTCACGTACGTCAGAAGGTAGTTTCCAGCGATGGTCTTCCATCACCGGAACTTCCCGTGAACAATCCGTCAAAACGGATTGAACGTGCTCAGTAAACGAGTCGATTGCGGCCGTCGTGTCGGCGACTGACACTATGTGATCGGGGATGGTGTCCAATTGAGGCGACGTGGTGGATTTCAGTCTTTCACTTACTTTACTCCAGTCGGTTATCATCTGGGTCTGAGGGGGGCGGTTGGGATCGCTTGGGCCAGAGTAGGGGGCAAGATGCATAACTACTGGGCGGTGGTCAGAGTTAAGCTCGTGGAACGTCTCTATCGATTGCAAACGGAGGTTCACATTCTTGAGCAGCGCTACATCGAGTATATCTGGAAGATGGTTGGGATTTCCTGGGAAATGAGTCGGACTCATTGGAGCGATGACGTCAAAGTTAAGGGATTCGCCTAACTTGGAAATGATCCGACCTCTGGTAGAAGTCGTGCTACTATTCCACGCCGGGTGTTTGGCATTAAGATCCCCCGCCAATATGACGGAGTCACTCATACCGAAGAGGGCGGTGAAGTCCTTTTGGAGAGAGATGGGATCCTCCGGACCATTGTCTGGTGGAATATAAGCAGAGATGATGGTGATCGGTTGATGACCAGTCATGCCGAGCCGACAGATAGAGGTCTCCAGATGGGAGAAGAGAGAAGGTGGGTCGATAGGGATGCAATACAAAGATTTCCTAAAGTATATTAGTGTGCCACCCTTGTGGCATCGAGACCTGTCATTGCGAATTAGTTTATAGCTGGCAATATTCGGGTTTCGGTGATGCGGTTTTAAAAAGGTTTCCTGTATGAGGAGGATGTCAAGCTGATGGTCGCGGAGGAAAGCGGCGATCTTATCGCGTTGACCTGAAACGCCATTTGCGTTGAAGAAGCCTAATTTAAGGGATCGGGGTTTGTTACTGTTTACTCTCGTATTATCCATTGAGAATTAATATTTGAGTGAGTGTAGAACTTGCGCGATCTCGGGATACGCGCTGAGGATTTCCATAAGGCGGAGTGCGTTGCCGTTTGCAGCAACGATTTCTTCCGCCATTTTGTCCGCGGCGGTGGTGAAGAGAGCCGCGTATGTACTTAGTATAATTTGGGCGCTGTTTCGGCCCTGGGCTCTTTGCGGTGCAACCGGTGGAGCCGTAGGGGTCGCGGTGGTTGCCGCAGGCGCTGGGATGGCTTTATCGGTGGCGCGAGGAAGCGAGGGCGCGGGGCGAGCGACCGATGCAGCGCCATATGGAGCAGCGTCGGTCGCAGCTTCGCGAGGTCCTGGTGGCGGAATGGCGGGACAGGCTTTCACGCCCTACCGCCGGCCTAGTCACCATCGAGGCGGTCCGGCTAGTGCTCGACCTCTGGCTCGGGAGGAGGCACGGCTCCCTGTCGTTTCGGGCGACGCAGGTGCTCTCGGGGCATGGTTGCTTCGGGAAGTACCTGTGTCGCATAAACAGGGAGCCGGACGCTCGGTGTCACCACTGCGTCGACTGCCGGGAGGACACGGCGTGGCATACGCTGGCAGAGTGTGCCGCTTGGGAGGAGCCGCGCCGTGCCCTCATCTCAGAAGTAGGCAGTGACTTGTCGCTGCCGACCGTAGTGAGTTCGATGGTCGGCAGCGCCGAGTCCTGGGACGCGGTGGTTTCCTTCTGCGAAACGGTCATCTCGCAGAAGGAGGCTGCGGAAAGGGAGAGAGAGATCTCGACTCTCGACCCGGCCCGCAGCAGACGCACCGGGCGTCGGAGGAGGGCGGACAACGCCCTCTTCCGGCCCCCCTAAATGGGTCCAGGGACGACGGATTCGGGGACATCCGTCGCCCCCCAACATCAGGACCCGAGAAGGCGGCGCGCGTAGTGTTCCGCGTGCGCCGCTCACAGACGTTGCGGGGGGAGTACACCTCACTCCCCCCGCCCGAGACGGGGCCCGCGCAAGCGGGCCGGCACCAGCCGGGGTCGTGGAAGAATAATGTGTTCCCGCGACCCCGGCGTAGGTGTGAGATGGAACACCGGGGTGGTTTTTAGTCAGTAAGAGTCTGACAGACCCCTCCGCCCGCCCCAGGGCGGAGGACATCCATGAGGATTTTCCACCCCGGGAACAAAAAAAAAAAAAAAAAAAAAAAAAAAAAGGGAGACGGCCTCTGCGGACTGAGCCGCTCCGGCATGAGCGCGGAAGGAGGCTTTCCCCAGGGGCTTTCCCTGTGCTGGCGGTCGCTCGCGCGTTTCGCGAGTTTGGGATAGGAGGACTTCGGGGCCTTAGGACAGCCCCGGTAATTTGCCGGGTGTCCCGATTGGCCGCAGAGTACACAGCTGGGAGGCTCTAAACATAGTTCCCTATCTTTAGGGCGGGTACAGTCGGCGGTGCCATGCTCTCCTAGACACTTGACGCATCTAGGGGTGGCATAGCAGTTGGACTGCGAGTGACCATATAATTGGCAGCGATGACACTGTCCAATTAATTGAGCTCTGTAAGGCTTCTCTATTGAGATGCCTGAGAGCGAACACACCGACTTAACTTTAAAAATCGGGTGGTGACCGTCTGTTGGGTCACAGATGACCAGGACCATGTCGTAGACTAGGCCCTGTCTCGCTTTATGTAAGCGATGGACGGCGGAAACTGGTATGCCTTGTGAGACAAGGTCGCTCTTAATCTCCTCGGTGGAGATTTCCTGTGGAACGCGCCTAATAACGACGCGTGTAGGGGTTTCCTCCGGAAGGGAGTAAGTGTGAAAGGAGTAGTTCCTTTCACGTAGGGCGCGGGAGGGGTCCCTAAAGTCCGCAGACGTGGGGACCGTAACTTTGATCCCCTGGAGGGTGGATCGGGCGTTAGTATAGTTGATCTTGCGATCAACACACATTTTAGAGATTTCAGTCCATTTGGACTTTTCCTGGACGTATATCGGGGGAGGGGGCTTCTGCTTCCTCGCGGTAGGAGCGGGTGGGCAAGCCATAGGGCTGGCGGGGCGACTGGCCCGCGGACTAGGGGCGGAAGTAGTGCTGGACGATGTATTCGTGACCTGTTTCTTTGAGGCCGGGCCAGCGGGGGCGGAGGATTTAGCCTTCCTCTTGCCCCCTTTGACGACGACTTGGAAGTCATCGTCGCTGGAGGAGGAGGTGCGGGCTTCGTCCGCAGCGAGTGGGACTGACGTGTCCATACTCTCTGGGCGAGTCGAGTCAGTTTCGGTGCGCAGCTGCGTCGGGTTTATTGTCTCCGAGACAATGGCGGCCGGGACAATGGCAGGCGCGACAAAGGGAGCCGGATTAGCGGCCGACTTAATTACTGCCGGGGCAGTAGCGGGCGAGACAATAGGGGCCGGATTAGCGGCCGGAGTATTATCTGCCGAGACAAAGGCGGGTGAAACAATGGGGGCCGAATTTTCGGCCGGAACATTGTCTGCCGGAACAAAAGGCGGAATGCCTTGTTCGCATGCAGGTGGCGATAGCGGGCTTTCAAGCGCGTCGCTGAAATCGCCGAGTGCGCCTTGAGACGGAGTAGCTGGCGTAGACCAACAATTTCCTTGCCACATTTGGCGAGGATGTCGGGGTCCTTTATGAGGACATTCCTGACGAATTCTAGCAGGATGCTAGCGTCCGTCATGGTAACGGGAAATCTATTCAAATGAGATATTGACTCATTTGTGCCTAATTTCCTACACCTAACAACCTATCTCCCCGGGTGGATGGGCCCGGGGATGTGTGACCCTCTCTGTCGGGTGTAGATAGAGAGGTGAGTACCTATTGGTGAGCCCTAAGCTTGTAACCCGTCGCCAGTCTTAATGTGCGAACGGGGCCCTGACCAGTCTAGCGCGAAGGGTGTAGACACACCCTAAAGACACTAGGTGAGTAGCTGAAAAGCAAAACTGTCACCAGAGCCGACTAGGAGATCCCCCAAGGCCGGTTATCTGGGACCCGTCCAACTAACTGCCTCGCCCTGAAGGGGTTCGGCGGGTGTGATTGGGTCAACACCCCACTCGGCTTCGTTGGCACCGTAAGGTTTCAACCGAGGACCACGAAACTGTGGTTTTACCCAGAAGGGGCCTAGTGAAGCTACTCACGAAAGTCTGTTTAAGAAAAGAGATTTGCCTTGAAAAAGGCACTTTTTGATTGATTAAAATCAAATCAATTACTTGATTTGATTTTAAGTCGGAGTAGTCGGGGCGACTACGATGACGTCACGTGGTAGCGACGAGTATAAACACGAAACACAACACTGGGCCGGGAGCGGGAGAGCGCACAGACACGTCTGTCCGCGGCGAGAGTAGAGCGTCGAGTCCAAATTCAAATTAGGAAAATGTGTGATTTTTATTTGTTTTACGTATTTTAAGATGATTGAATCTAATGAAGAAATTCGATACATTTTAAAATTTTACTACAAAAAAGGTAAATTTATCAACGCAAGCCGCGAAAAAAAATTCCGATGTTTATGGACCTAGTGCAGTGTCTGTGAGAGTAGCACAAATTTGGTTTAAGCATTTTCAATCCGGAAATTTTGATGTCAAAGATGCACGTCGCTCTGGTCGCCCTATTACGGATAAAATGGATGCCATTTTTGAAAAAGTGGAGCAATATCGGCATATCAGTAGTTACGACGTCGCTGAAGAACTGGGAATTGACCACAAAACAGTTTTGGCGCATTTGAAAAAAACTGGGTACACTAAAAAGCTCGATATTTGGGTACCTCACGAGCTCACTGAAAGAAACCTAATGAACCGTGTACTCATTTGTGAGTCTTTATTACGACGTAATGAAACCGAACCATTTTTTAAGAACCTGATAACTGGTGACGAAAAGTGGATCACGTACGACAAGAACGTGCGAAAAAGGTCGTGGTCAAAGGCCGGTCAGGCTTCACAGACTGTGGCGAAACCCGGGTTAACTCGCAACAAGGTGATGCTGTGTGTGTGATTATGAGCTGTTACCACCAGGCAGGACCATCGATTCTGAACTCTACTGCGAACACCTGATGAGATTAAAGCAAGAAGTTTAGAGAAAGCGGCCGGAATTAATCAACAGAAGGGGTGTGGTTTTTCATCATGATAACGCTAGACCTCACACATCTTTAGCCACTCAGCAAAAATTAAGAGAGTTTGGCTGGGAGAAGGTAATGCATCCGACGTATAGTCCTGACCTTGCACCTTCAGATTACCACCTGTTTCGGTCTCTTCAGAATTCTTTAGGCAGTGTCAGGTTAACATCACGAGAGGACTGCCAAAACCACTTGTCGCGGTATTTTGATCAGAAGTCCCAACATTTCTATAGCAATGGGAAAAGTTATCGAACAAAATGGTACCTACATACATGAGTTAAATGTAAATAAACTATGTTAAATAATGTTTTGAATTTTCTTAAAAATGCGAAGAAACTTTTTCCCCAACCTATTATATATACATATAATTATATTGAAGTAAAAATTTGCTGCTTACGGTAGTAATGCGCAATGTAACGCACGCAAATATTGTACTTATGGGTGCATGCAAAGATGCAGGGATCGTTGGAGTATTTTATAACAAAAAAAAAAGAAAAAAAAAGAAATAAGTTGGAATTGTTATCTTCAATATCAGGTATATCCAGTACAGAAAAAAAAACATTATTAGTTTCACACCTTTCGATATGGTTCTATTTAAGGTGGTACCAAGTTTTATAGGAGGTGTGCCTATGTAGAAAAATGATTGGCGAATTTTAACCTTTTTCAAAGTTTTTGACTTACGTATGTCATGTGTTTTGTTTAAATGCAACAACATCCTTGATTATCACCAAACGCTATGGCTCGTCCGGTATTTATTGCGCTAATAACTAGTTACCCACAATTTGCATCCATCAATAACCTGACTCATATGTGTAATGTTGCTTGCCTGTCGATCTTTTACAGAGTGAGTGCAGGAGCTCCACGATCAGATTCCACCCTTTCAATACCAAACTACCAAACGTAGGTACTGCAGGGTATCATCTGCACTAGGTTGATATCGCGACCAGTCTTACTCAGCGCTTCTCCTTCACATTTATATGCCAACGGCCAAAGTGTGTAACTCGCTGTCAGCGTCTTAGTTCGCTTCCACATATAACCCATCAGCCTTCAATACAAGAGTGAACAGGAGTCATCTGGGCACGCTCGTTCAATCGTAGAACTCACTCATCGCTTCCCACCAGGCGATTTGGAGGTCAAAAGCAGGCCCCATTTCGCAAAAAAAAGATATATATTCGATTTATACGTTTCTTGATTTTTATAATTCAATATATTCGAGTAAAGCCGCGGGCACAGCCTGTACATTGGTTTTTTATAAAGAAATAGTCTGTTAATTTTAGAGAAATAATGGTCAAAGACGAGCTGATCTCAATTAAAAAATTAAAACAAAATTTAGTATTCAACCTTTCCATTATTCTCAATTAGCCCAATTTACTATGGTTCTTTTGAATTCAAGTTCTTTTTCATTTATTTATTTTAATCACCATCCACTTTTCATCCGATTCTAGGTTTATTATTTTCTCGAAAAAACCTAAGGGTTATCTGCCCTCAGGATTTAGTTTTGATGTCTTTCGTAACATATAAAAAGTAAAACATTTGGTTCAACCAAATTTATCTGATGTTAGGTCAAGTACAACTGAACAATTCATTCCCTTGTTTTATTATCATGGGACATCGAGAAATTAGTAGTTTGTTAAATCAAACCGTGACTTGTAAACTATAGATCGAATGAATTCGTTTGGCGAATTGTGCATCACAACAAATGATCATAGTGAACAAATGATCATAGTGATGATTCAGATAAATTAAAAGAACACATTCTCGTTCTCTTATCGCAATTTAATTGGGGTCGGTGCGACATATATTTTCCTTCTTACTATTAGTCTTCATCTTGGTAGTCACCCCATCGTTTCTTTGGTCTTCCCCTACTCTTAAAGCCATCGTACATTCATACTCAAAACATTCCTCACGAAATTTTTCTCATTCCTCCGTTTCACATAGTCATACCATGACAATCGATTTCTACACCACTTTTCAGTCACTGGTGTCACTTTCAGTTTTCCTCCTATGTACTCATCTCTAATTCTATCCATTCGTGTAACAAAAAGTAAAGTTTAATAGCGAATGCAATGCAATGCAATGTACGATATTATGTTCGACAAAAGTCAAACATAACATCGAACATTACCAACACGAAAACGCATATTTAAAGTGTACATTCGCGCGAATTTATTTCATAGAAATGCTCAAGTTTGCACTCACCTTAAGGCGAACATAAAATATTCACTCCGCCCTGTCCCCCTCTTTCGCCCTTAGTCCCCTTTGCACAGTACTTGTGGTTTTTTATGGTCCCTCAGGCGCAACCCAAGGTTCGCGTCCAAAAACCTTATTAATCCTTTGTCCGCCCGTCTGTACGTTGTTAAATTTAATTTCTGGCATAAATTAATAGCTCACAGTGTGGTCGAGATTTTTTCTCGTGATTGTACTAAAATTTCCTTACACCCCGAGTTTTTAAGTTAATAATATGCCAAAAATTTGTGAATATTATGAAATAGTTGTTGCTGTTCGCAAAATTATACACTGAAAATGACAGTATAAAACTATCGAGAGATTCGGTTTGTAAGCAAGTTCGTTTAAGCAGACGACAACCTCATAGGTTGACCTGCGAGATGCCAAACACAAAAAAAAAAAGGTTTGTAATTTTCTATGTTCTTTACTAGATTAACAACATTTGCAAAATTTCTGCAATGTACATGCAAAACTACAACTTTACCAAGCTTTAGAAGCAACAAACCACAAAAGAAACGACACTAAATTAAGTAAATCAATTGCATCAATTAGGTTATCGCCCCCAAAATTCTGCACAATTACAAAGAGAGAAAGATAAATCTTTAGAAAATTGCCTCTATCCATCCTCTGTACAGAATTCTCCCCCAAGATATGCAGCAGCAACTGAAATTACAATAACCGTATGGGGCCGAAAATCCACTTGGATTTGGGCGTCCAAAATAAATAGGTATCAGGGAGTTGAGCTAGAAGAATGTAGTGTAATACGTCACGGGGACGTTGCGCCGATTGGCTGCGCTCCGATATAGACGTAGTGAGGGGACTGAAGTGGTTAAGGAGATGTTAATAGCGATATTTTTGAAGTAAAAACTTCTTTAGCCGCGTTGAGCGATTTTCCGTAGGGGCATAACTTATGGGTTCGCGTCACTGACATGTTATCGTCACTGACATGCTAACGTGACGTGTTGCGCCAGACTGGTAAGCTAAATTAATTAATTTCTTTTATTTTCGAGACAAATTGCAACACAATAAAAAAGTATAAAATACCTAATATTCAAATAAGTATATGGTCATTAAAAGAATTGAAATGTTATCATGTTTCTTTTATTTTAATGGACGATCTAATAATAATAAACGTATTGGTTTTCACGACAGTGGTTGTTTTTATTGATTTTGTCTTATGAATTGGAACAGACATTTTACTTCATCATCGTTATTCAGCCAAAAGACGTCTACTGGTAGACCGGCGATGTGACTGGTTTTGTGTTTCTTGCATTCAACGGATTCCCACAAGCTTCAACAGTTCCATTTTGCATGAAGGGCACGTTCGACTAAGGTTAAAAAAAAAACATTATTAACTAAATTTGCAGGTTTTAGTTAATAGCAAAATACTGTTCCTCGAAAAACTTATGTCTGCAGCCTGAAAACATAAGTTTAAGTTTTTCGAGGAATTGTTGCAATTTGGCAAAATTTCAACAATTCCATCGACACGTCTACAACACTACGCTGAACAGAAGAACCGACTAATTTTATTGGCTGGATTTAGGATTTCACGATAATATACAGATACTGCCATTTGACTAGCTTATTTTTTACATAGGATTTCAGCCTGTATTTCAATTGACTGGTAGAGAGGGTTTTGTTTTCGATTGTTCTCTGCTGCTCGTATCCGGGTATTTTTGTTTTTCTTTTAATTAATGTTTGTTTGAGATAGACTTTTGTTCTAGCTCTGAATTTGTATTTGTTTTTTCAGGCTATATTGTCTCACCGGGCAAAGACCTCCCGCAAAGTATTTGTCCCTCAAGTTCAGAACTCTTTTCCCGAGTCACCTCGAACCAGCCTCGCGCCCAGCTTTAGATTAAAGTAAAAAGCACGCGTGTTTAAAACACTGCATTATGAACCGTTTATGAGTAACTGTGTTGAAAAATATCTTTATTCAAGGATGTATCTCTTTAAAGATAAAATCATGTTCCTGCTGTACCTATTTATGCACAATGTCTCAAAATTAAAACTATAGACTTAGCTTTTCCAGCTCGGCCCTAGTGACGTATCATTTTCTGGGTATGGCATATAAATATGGTCATATTATTTTGAACAACCATTATTAACCTGAACACAAAACATCGACAATTCGCCCTAAACTTTATTATCAACTCATTTATTATTAATTTACGCAAACATTTCACGTATATAAAATTTATATGTGTACGTGATGCAATTATGTAAATTAGAACAGCGACATGAGGGCCTCTCCATACTTTAATCGGATGAAAATGTAGTCTTTGACAACCATAATGTTGCAGTGGGGTGCTAAACTTTTCAGAGTTTTAAGAATTAGATAAGGTAAGGTTAAAAACCTATTTTGTGTACTCTTAGTGCCGAAACTGCGCTGAAGAGCTGTCAATGTCAATTTAAAAAAAAAATTGACAGCTCTTAAAACTTAAGACAGTGTGTGTCAACCATAAGGGCTTTCAAAAACTTTTAAGATTTTAGGGTAGATGGAGAAGACAAGGTGACCCAAACATCTGTTGATACTAAATGATAAATAATAAATGATTTTATTTCTGTAAGTAGGTTTGTACAAAAACTTTTAAACGTCAATAATATTTTGAAAGCTAGACGAGATCGGCTACTACATAATAATACACAATTATTATACTTACTGTTTAAAACTGCGATAGCAAGTTTTTTTGTTTGTTACTTTTTCACGCCTAAACCACTGAACCGATTATCATGAAATTTTGCTTATACGTTGTCAGGGGTACAGATCGCGGGTGATTCGAAAGAGATAACTGTGGCCCTGGCACAGGCGACTGAAGGAACACGGGGGGGTTTTAGTCAGTAAAAGTCTGACACGCTCTCCCGCTCCACCCAGAGCGGGAGAAGTCATTTGATGATTTCCCACCCAAAAAACAAAAAAAAGGGGGTACCGAAAAGGACATACTAGGGTACCTTTCTTCCAGGAAAGAAGTATTGTTCCCAAAGGAAAAGAACAATAACTTTCGACGGTCACAATTGCTTTAGGAAGCTAGATGGAAGCTAGAAGCAGGATGCTGATTCAATCATGATTCGAAAGACGCAAGGAGTCTTTCGAATCATGATTTAATTATATTTATTAGAAACTAGTAGTATTTTTATTAAATAAATATATACATTTTGTAAGTTTATAACCTGGATTAACACATAGGATACTTTTTGTCCCGGTAGTACGTTTCCGTGGAATAAATTTCGACCTCAACGAAGGCAATGCCGCGAGCAATTGCTAGTCTGACATAAATATTAAGTTAAGTCTAATAGCTTTTAAGAAAAACCTTCGATTGTTCGCTTGAAAAACGTAAGTGAGATAGGAAACGTTTACGCAAAAACACAATAAAATTTAGAATACTGACTCGTAAACAGTCTTACTTGCAGCAATCGACATCATTTAGCAATACTACCATAAATTCTTAACTGCAACTTATGCATTCTCAATACTTAGGAAATAGACTCTCAAATCGGTACCATAAGCGATAATTAATTCCATATTATTTGCAATGCACTTCTCGGTAGAGACTGCACCTGTTACGTTATGAATTATTGCAATATTAAATTCGAACTTGAGCTTAAACAATTTGCAAGTTGTTGGTTATAAAGTAGTGGTGAAATGAAGCTATAATTTGGAGAAGTTGGACTAATTGAGACTATGAAATATTAAGGTATTTTCTTGGCAGAGTATTTTCTGTTAGTAAGTCAGAACGAGGGCTTTTATCTTGTGAGTTTGAAGGAGGAAGAAGGTTCTTGTCTTTCAAGACAAAAATGTTGAAAGTCAGCATTTATTCAGTGGAAGAATAGCTCCTTAAAACTTAACTACCAAGCAACATGGTCCTGTTGAGGTTTAAAGGTTAGACACGTCATTACTGCGCAATAAGAATGTTCAACGTTGTCTCTGACATACGTATCTTGTTAGAAATCTCAAGAGCCTGCAAATTGTTCATAAACTTCGATCGGGTGGATTTTTGCTGTCCTATTTGCTAACGTATAACACTAGAGTTGTATCTACATTTTCAAAATCTAACATCATAATTCCTTTTTGTTTGTTTGTTTGGCATCTCGCAGGTCAACCTATGCGGTTGTCGTCTGCTTAAGCGGACTTGCCTGTGGATTCCCTAATAAATTAAGGCCTCCAGCCAGGACTTAAACTTATATACTAACTAAAACTAAGCGACAACGGTAAGGGCACCCCCTGTGGGGTACGAACCTCGGCTTAGGGCGTCGCTGGAAGAGGGCAGCAAATGACTAGCTGGATCAGGATTGGTATTATTTACGGACGAATTTAAAGCTACAGGCTCAGCGGCGCGGGCTGGCTCGAGCAAGGGTCGGGAGGGGGGCATCATAATTCCCTTGCCTTCTTCCTATTTATTTGTGGTCAACGCAGCGTGTCTCAGTGGTGACCCAGTGGGAACGGCTGCGACCTACACGTTGTACTTAGTGCTTTATTATTCTTATTTCATCACCACTGCCATCAAGACGGTGAAGGAAAAACATCGTGAGGAAACCGGCATGTCTTAGAACCAAAAAAGCGATGACATGTGACATGTACGAACCCGCACTGGGCCCGCGTGGTGGATATGTCCCGAGAGGAGGCCTGTGCCCCAGCAGTGGGAAAATTTTAGGCTGATTATGCAACATCTCCAGCGTCTTCTTTCAGACTTTTCTATTTATCAATATCTCAGTAGTCATCCCAGTTCTAGTCTTACCAATTTTTTACACAGTGCATCCATTGTTTTCTTGGTATTCTACTCTCATCCTCCGTTGTTTGTTTTCCTCTTGTTTTTTCTACAACAGCATACTCTTTTTTTCTTAGAAAATGTTGTGTGCCTATTAGTCTGTTCTAAATAAAATAATGTATATGTAAATGTATATATAAATAATGTATACTTTCTTTCTTTTGTATCATACTCATTCATACATTTTCATAGTCTAAGCTCCATCAAACATTCTCCGAAGAAAATCCCCAAACGCACCATAATTAATACCCAACTTGATAAACAAGATTGTATGTCAAAAACAGTTGTAACAACGATACAATTGTACTGAATATTTCATTGGGCTAGACCCAGGCAAAGTCCCTGAGGCACAAAGGTCAAATGCTGTCCATATCCTATTTCTAAAGGTCATTTGTCAAACGTCGAGATTGTGAAGCTACGAATGGCTGTTGTGCTTGGAGTTCATAATTCGTATTTATTTTGGTTGGTATATGGCGTGTGCGTTTCGTAGGGTAATGATCTGATATAGCAGGAACGATGTGGATTATTGAATTGAGACTGAGACATTTGCACGGGTCATTCGAAGGTTAGGCTGGATGCGGTCGGTTCGTAGATGGGTGACCATCCATTACATATCGAAACCCTTACTTGCCTCGGCCAGCATGTAAAGCCGGTTACGGGTTGCCAGAAGTCTGAAAACCAGTCAAGAGTAACACGTTACCCAGTAACCCGGGCAAGATAGGCAGACTCTCCGTGTAAAATACTGGTATTCTGCTGCATCCGGTAAGACTAGAAGCTGACCTCGACATCGTTGGGAAAGCTAGGCAGATTGATTGATTGATAGAGAGTACATTTTGTGAGGTATCTGATATAGAAGAAGCGAAGTGGATGATTAAGACTATTTACTGGTTCAATACAATTGTTTCAATGGGGTTGTTGATTGTAGCGAGCTTCTTGGAAAGCTGCAGAAAAGTGCACCATCTCGCTTGCCGCGGAAATGCAACTAAAACCTTTTCTATGTGCCGGGACCCAAAACAAACCTCGGACACTTCGCCGTTTTGCCAAGGCTCTGTAGGCAGTATAACGAAATATCGAAACGTAATGAATTAGATATTAAAAGCAAATTATCAAATTTCAAAAAGGATGTAAAAGTTATAGTAGCGAACTCGTAATTTTGGTCCGTTGTTTTGTTATAAATGGTTATTCTTTTTTTTTTTTTTTGTTCTTGTTCCCATAAGTTTTTTTTATGACTTTTTTTTAAAAATGACCTTGTCAAACCTAATGTACCTAGATTATAAGCAAACGATGTGGTCTCCTATAATTGGAAGCGCACACTTGTATTTGTCCCTGATGTATGTATCCTTGCATTTAATTGTGTAGCCTCTTTTGCAGATCCAATAAATAAATAAATAAATATTGTAACAGCCAATTATTTTTAAATGAATAACCTATCTATATCCTATATATATAAGTTTCTTTCCGGCTCTTCTCCATAGGAAACTAGCAATTGGAACCGTGCACCTAGCTTCTGACGTTTCATAAGTGCCAATGTTGGTTATGTGAAAAAAAAAAACTGATTTGATTTGACATACAAAGAAAACTGACTCTGAAATTAGAGTATCGCAAAATAGACCCTAAATACAATCCTCGAGCTGTAGAATACATGAACAAACTTATAAATTCTAAAGTAACTCTAGTTCTCAAACCTTTTAACCTAATCTACTGAACCGATCGTAATGAAAAACTGTTAGGTAATCCGGGTGCTGAAAAAGGAAATAGGCTTTGGATTCTGGATATTTGTACTAACACATGATGAAATACCAAATATAATAATATAACACATGGTTCCATATATCCATACTTTTTATCAAAACCTCTTGATTTCCTCGACTTGACTCAACCTCACTTAGGTAGTTTGATATTTGTGGTTGGAATTCTCAGTCGAGGTGAGTCTGAGTTGAGGAACCAACTGTCAAAAAAAGGGTATGGTAGCATGTACCTTGACGCTTCCTTGAGGTTGTCAACAAGGAAGTTTTAACCAAAACATGCGTTTTTTATCCGATTTCCATAATTTTTTGGAGTGTTTATTGAGTATTGACATTTTCGTGACGTCACCTTGAATCAACTCATTCGAGGGACCTCATTATTGCCTTAATCTGACGACCATGAATACGATTTTGAGGGTATTTCAAGGCACGCCTTGATGTCTCCTCGACAGAGTTGTGAGCCGAGTAGCCTTCAAGGTTACGACTTAGAATATGGGTGTTAGAATCAACTATTAAATCTCTACCTTTAATTGTAGGTATCCGTATGATGGGCTCACTTATCTCCAAGAATCACCCAGGCTAGTAATTACGTTAAACAATCTATCAACTCAGCTTATCGTAGTCCATAACGTAGTGTGGGACGTCCTGCGGCACGATAGGTCGATGATTTTAAGAAGGTGACTGGCAGCGGATGGATGCGGACTGCTCAGGACCGGGATGGTTTGCGCTCTTTGGGGGAGGTATACTTTCAGCAGTGGACGGCAATTGGCTAATGATGATGATGATGATCGTAGTCCACTGCTGGACACAGGCCTCTCCCAGGCTGCGCCAATCACCCTGTCCTCCACCTTCCACATCCAGTCTGTCCCAGCAACCTTTTTAAGGAAGTCGGTCTATGTAGCTGTATGCCACACAACGGTTTCCGATACGCGGCCTTCACTCCAAGACTCGTCTGCTTGCTGTCAAACTTACCACATTGTTGCCCCGAAAAAGCTTTAAAATGTTTTTCTAGATATTCGTAGCTCAACGTTGCACATAGTGATGATGAAGGGTCTAGTTCAGTACGTCTCGCGGGCTTAGCTTAAATTTTAACTGAGCGATGTGTGTCCATAAATTACATACACACATACACCTTTTTTTACTTGTTTATTACCAACTAAACCCGTTTTCTGAATGTTTTTATATAACTTTTAGGTGGAAAGGGCGCTTAATATAGTACAGTTTCGTTTTAAAATGGATATGGCATGTATTTTTGTTAATTAATGAAGATATTCATTGGCTGGTTGTTGGATTTCAATAGAAACTTTTATTGGTAAAACCATTGTGAATACCATCGAAACTTTTCTTTATAGATACCTGCCACAAATTGTTTGTGACAGAAAAAACAAACTGTCAAACGTGTGTCAAACAACAAAAATAACACCCTATTTAATTTCCAGCGAAAAAAATAGAAATCTTAATGGTGCCTCTAATATTACACTGGCCTGTGGACACTTTCTCCTCAGAGATAAAATTTCACGTGTTATAGCTTGACTTAAAACACTTACGTATTGCACAGCCTAATAAAAATCCACTGCTTAGCAGAGGCTAGTGCCTCTGCTTTTAAAACCTCAACTCTCGAAGTGGTCATCAATACCTGGCTTTATAAACATCTGAAACATACAATCATCATCATAACAATTTGAATAACCTTGAAGGTCAAAAGTTAATTATGGCGGAAACACCAGGAGACGGTATTCGATCTTTAAAAACTTCTCCAGCTTTTCGAATTACGAATTTTGAACTATACATGAAGCCAAATGCGTTTATCATGGGCCTTGGTCTCTGTTGCTTCACTTCGGCAGTAGGTTACCTCGCCTACATGAAAGCCAAATATGAACCAGTTGGAAATTACGTGACTCAAGACCAAGATGGTCAAGAGCACATTATGAAAAAGAAGTCGAAATGGGATTAAATCTTTATTATGTGAGGTTTGTAATTTATTTTAAATGGACTAAATAAAGATATTTATTTATGATGTGAGGTTTCTACTTTATTATGGACTTAATAAAGATTTTGATACTAAAAGTACAAGCATTAGTAGAGTTTATTTATTTATCATTCAAAAAGAGATTCAACATAGCGTAAATCTGTACCCACTGAACTTTTTAGAGAAAATGTTAGAGAGTTTACATTTTCTTAAATACCTATATTTTCTTTTAAAAAATACTTTCTTTTATTTAATACTGAGTATTGGTAGTACATGCGTTTAAATGTGAGTCATTACTCCTTAATCTATACGGACACACAAATATATATTAACCTGAAATGGAATCTTTCAGACAATTTGGTACTGTAGTGCCTATCCATTCAAAAACAGCTCGGAGTCTGGATTTCTGCTCGGTTGATGGGAATAGGCTAGCCTGCTATTATGTGGGACTTAAACATAACTGGCGTAATGTGGGTGTTAGTTAGTTAGACCTCTGTCTAACCCTTCGGTGATTACAGGCGTGATGTTATGTTATGTTAGATAAACAGATTAATTATGTAAAAATTATTCTCGACAAAATAATGAAATAAATTTTTCAATATTCGCTTATGTACTTAGGCATGTTAGTAAATACTGCAGTGAACAGCAATCATTTGTAGTGGAAAATTTTGAAAATCACCAAGGGTTGCAAGAAGAATTGTCAATGGGGAAGGCAACTGTCAAAGTGGCGCAGTATACGATTGTTCCAAATTATCTGTCAAATTGTATAGCATCTTATAAAATATGTTCACAAATAACATAGAAATTACAAAGTGTTGTGTAATTGGGTGTTAAAACGTAGGCCAACACAAATTTCCAATAAATCGTATTAATAGAAGAAAGTGGATAGCTGCCGTAAGGATTAAAAACTGAGCCTACTATGACTACGAGTTTATTTCGAGAACATTTTCATGAAAATTATTACCAAACATTAAGTGTGAGTACAGGTGGGTGTTAGTTCTTCTATTTAAGCTAGTATCTATATACTTAAATTGTTAACATTACATAATATCTTTAAATACTTATCATTGTTCATCTTGTTTTAAGGTTTGCCCTGTTTTGTACACAAACTTTTAAAGAAAGAAGCAATACCAAGTCTCTTTTCATGGAACCAGAAAAGGATATCAGCCAGTGCTAGTGTGAGAGACGAAAGACATGCTAAGAGAAACATTCAAAAGAATCTTTTCCAACATCTTTCAAGCAATCATAACCCACATCCATCTATTTGTCGAGAGTGTATCACAAATAAAACTCATAAATAACTTTTAGGTGTCTTTATTATATTATAATAATCTTTATACAGATATTTATTCATAATTTCAGCCTTTATATTGTTATTGTAAAATAATCTAACTTTATAATAAGTTTTGTATGAACAACTCATCTTTTTCAATATAAATAAATTACAGAATTTTCTGCCACTGCAGTACATTTGTCCTTGTACTTGAAAATCATATAGGTAGGTTTTTTAAATAGTTATTCCCCATTTTGACTCTGTATATAAGGTACAGATTCAGGGCTAATAAGTCCGTTTCTGCTTACATGCCATGCCATGCCATGCTACGCCATGCCATGCCATGCCACCCTGGTCATCTATCTTGATGTCAACTTGATAGTTGAGTTTTTCATTGTCTTCTTGACAAATCCTTTTATATAAAAGTGATCATTGATAAACGCGGATCTTATCAATATGAGGAATCTGTCTTCATATAATTTTTCTGATGCATCTGTTTTTTGTTGAATCTTCAAAATGACAGAAATATTTCGTATTTGTAAAATAGGAACTACCTACCATCACATAAAATAAAACCGATAAGAAATATTCACCTTTCAAAATAATCTAATACATTGTCTTTCAAGCGGAGGTAAAATAGAGTTAATATTTATGTCATGGTACATCTCCAATGGTAGAAGCATGATAGAGGGTTCTGTTGGATTTGGAGAGAGTTGTGGTGTACTAAAGTTAAAGTTTTTGTCATACAGCTCTTACCTGGAAAAATATAACCAATTATTCATCTCTCTTTAACTCCAAAAGTAAAAAGAACTATTACATAAGTAAAGTTATGCATTAGTTAAGCTGTTGTAAATATAATCCTGAATTTTGATTCAATAATTTTAACTTATATTGATTTAAAAATTTATAATAAATATGCATACTAACGACTAACAAGTTATTTAATTATAAAATTATTCGTTCAAACATTGTAAGCGTATTGATTTCAAAGGTCTACGTTGAACTAGGTCTAGGCAAACAGCCCCTAAAAAGTTTTTTTCAAGAGTCCTACCTTTCCACTTAATCAGCTTTTCTACGTTTATCAGACGCCCTTCTTCTCTTTAACTCGGCTTTAAGTTCAAGCAAGCTCCAAGTAGTATACATTTTCGCGTCCATGTTATCAAATAAACTACAATAACCGCCCACAATGTTCGTTTTTTTCGTTTGTTTACACGATTCATGAAATGTCATACTGACGCCATTGAGAACAACTGTACGCAGCGCCATCTGAGATTAGCTTTAACTTGCCATCCCCATTGATGATCGAGGTACTTGGCAACAAGTGACAACAAATAAATATTTCTTCTCAAACATGCTTGGAAATTCGAGCATTATTTTGACAACCTTCTTCGAGATAATTCGAAAATACTGTACTGGTCAAATCTACACGAGTATGTTAATATGAATTCGATATCTGTGGTGTTTAGCGGCCGAATAAATTACTATGAAAACTCATAACTGTCGTGTAACTTCAAAATAGAAAGAAAGTTATTCTTCGACCCATGGTAACCAAGGATACCTCCTTGGTTGCCATTATTAAAGAAATAGAAATAGAGTCAGAAATATCATAATGTACAGGACGTTTTACAAGGAAAAATATAAATCAAGAAGTGAGACCAGTGTTACTATTCTTTTTAAGAATGTCCAATGGTTATTCCATTATTCTATGGAGGTTCCATAGCTTCACCTTCAAAGAGTTTTGACATATATACAAACTCTAACAGCTATGGGTCGAAAAAAAACGTTCTTATTCTTAGACTTATCAAAGATTTAATTATATCTTGAACTGGATATACTTTACAAGTTCAAGTTTATAGTGAAAATGAACATATTAGCACGAAAAAGATATCGTTTTGCGTCATTGATTCTGGAATTTGTAATTAATTAACTTAATTTGAATTTCCGCGCATTATTTGAGAAAATAAAACACAAGCCTTGGCCGCAACCAGGTTTCTGTTATCGGCCCGTGCAGTAATGTACTATACCCGTTTGGGCTCGATACTTCAGTATTTCGTGGTGTGGTCAAAATATATCGTTACATAATTTGGCAGTTACTAATACGTCATATTCAACTGCATCCGGGGGCTGGACGGTGATCTCAACATAGTTGGTAAATTCCTAGTCAGACTTAGATAGGCAGGTAGTGGTTAGGTTGCGCCAGATGTAACAATGTCGGCAACAAATGTCGGCACCTCGAAAACTACTCGACTCACAAGTTTGTTTAGGAGGCTTGCTCGGAAGACCCTCAAAAATGCGAATTCATAGTCGTCAGATTAAGGAAATTATGAGCTCCCTTGAATGAGTGTGAGTCGAGGTGATACTTCACGAATACGTCAATTCCGAATTCTTCCGAAAAAATCGGATGAAATACGCGTGTTTTAGTTAAAACTTCCTTGTTGACTACCTCAAGGAAGTCAAAACCCGATCGCCGTCCTACCGTCCTCGCCGCCGAGGCCCGCCGCGACGCCCAAATCCACGCCCCTCCCGACCCTTGCTCGAGCCAGCCCGCGCCGCTGAGCCTGTAGCTTTAAATTCGTCCCTAAATCAAAGAAATCCTGATCCAGCTAGTCCCTTGCTGCCCTCTTCCAGCGACGCCCTGAGCCGAGGTCTGTACCCCACAGGGGGTGCCCTTAGCGTTGTCGCTTAGTTTTTAGTTAGTATACAGGTTGACCTGCGAGATGCCATACAAAAAAAAAAAAACCTCAAGGAAGCCTCAAGGTACATTCACACATATATACACACAATTTTATAATCAGTGGGGAAAATCCCGTATTTTTTGAGCGTTCGCATTCTAATTTGTCTTAGTGCCGATTTCACCAATGTTATTGAACGCGGTCAGCACATCTTGAACGCGTTCAAGAGCTGTCAGTGTCAATAATCCATAGAAAAAAATGACACTGACAGTTTTTAAAAGGAGTTTATGTACTGATCGCGTTCAATTTCATTGGTGAAATCAGACCTTAATCTGTCAAAAATACAATCAATTTACATTCATTTTTGACAAGCTTTTGACATTGATTGTCGCTGAGATGAGATTGCGAATTGAATTTGAACGATTTTAAAGTACGAGAATTGGCCTTCAGGTTAAATCGGTCATGTCATTCTCGCGATGATTTAGGTATAACGTAATTTCAAAGCACTTTTTTTCCGAGTCGTTCAACATTTTATCATATTTGCATCATCATTTAAAGTGATGACTTGAGTAAAATGCTTTTGATATTAAAGGTAACTAGATGACCTTCGCTCACACCGTAGCGTATCAAGAACACTGCAACGTTATTTATAAAAGTAAGTTTATGGGTTTTCTTACAGAGCATTTTTTTACACCGTAAAGTCAACCCTCTGCCGCCGTTATGTAGCGACCACCGCTTTACTAGGAAACTTTTGCTTATGATATCAATACGCCTCGTTGGGCTGTCCTGGTTTTTGTTTGTATGTTTGTATGTTTGGCATCTCGCAGATCAACCTATGCGGTTGTCGTCTGCTTAAGCGGACTTGCCTGTGGATTCCCTAATAAATTAAGGCCTCCAGCCAGGACTTAAACTTATATACTAACTAAAACTAAGCGACAACGCTAAGGGCACCCCCTGTGGGGTACGAACCTCGGCTTAGGGCGTCGCTGGAAGAGGGCAGCAAATGACTAGCTGGATCAGGATTGGTATTAATTAGGGACGAATTTAAAGCTACAGGCTCAGCGGCGCGGGCTGGCTCGAGCAAGGGTCGGGAGGGGCGTCGATTTGGGCGTCGCGGCGGGCCTCGGCGGCGAGGGCGGTAGGACGGCGATCGGGTTTTGGGCTTATGTAGCGTGCTAGTGGCCTTACTACTCTCCTGGAGGAGGGTAGTGGCGTCGTCGGGGTCGATTAAAGTATGCCTTGGTCGGCGAGTACTGCTAATGCGAGAGGGAGTGTAGCGGGCGGCCGCTGTAATCAGGGGGTTAGAATGTTTGATGCCGCAGTCGAAGAAACGCTTTGATAAGCGTTTCATGAACTGTTTTATGGTTGGCATTTTGAGGTCGACGTGAAGATCGATATTACGGACATAGAAGGGGGCACCCGTGACCCTTCTGAGGAAACGGTTTTGGAGGGTCTGCATCTTATGGAGATGACGTGGGTGAGCGTGCGCAAATACAACGCAGGCATAGGTCATGATGGGACGGATGACTGCGGTATAGATGCGGAGCTTGCATTTGAGGGACAGTTTACTACGGGCTGTCAGTACGAATTGCAGCCTGCTAAGAGCGAAGGAGGCGCGCGCGCGAACCGCCTTAATATGAGCCTTAAAGGTAAGGTTCTCATCGAGGATCACGCCCAGGTATTTGGCTTGCTTCTCCCAAGGGATTGGCTTGCCGTACATAGTGATCGGGCTGGGAAGTGGGGGAGGGAGTCGACGACGTCTCGAGAAGAGAACCGCCTGACTCTTATCGGGGTTGACCTCGATTCTCCATTTCCGGAACCAAGCGCCTAAGACGTTTGCGGAGGTTTGGAGAGTACGAGCTATAGCGTTGGGACAGTGACCGGTATAGTAAACGGCAGTGTCGTCGGCGAAGAGAGCCAACTGAGCCTTTTTACTTTTTGGGATATCGCTAGTGAACAGCGTGAAGGCGAGAGGAGATAGTACGGAACCCTGAGGGACACCTGCGCGAATAGGATGAGGGGACGAGAGTGCTCCCTCGACGCGATAGCGAAAGGTCCGGTTCGACAAAAAGTCTCGTAAGATGAGCACGAGACGATCTGGCACTCCTAGTTGGTAGAGCTTGTATATCAAGCCATTGTGCCAGACTTTGTCGAAGGCTTTCGCTATGTCGAAGAATAGCACACCCGTCGTCGCGTTACGCTGCAGACCAGCGCATAAGTGCTCTACGATGCGGTGGACCTGTTGGGTGCCCGAGTGTTGGCTACGGAATCCAAACTGCTCGTTGGGTATGAGGCTCTTTGCTTCGGCGTAGTCCTTGAGACGCTTATAAATAAGCCTCTCGTAGATTTTGCCGAGGACATTGAGTAAGCTAATAGGGCGGTAGCTGGAGGGCTCAGACTTTGGCTTGCCTGGCTTTGGGATACCGATGACGGTGGCTTCTTTCCATGTTTGTGGGAAGATGTTGTTGCTCAAGGCGCCATTGAAGATGGCGGTCATAAGCATTATTAGCGGGGCAGGAAGGAGTTTGTATACCTTATTGGTAATACCATCCGAACCGGGGGCCTTACGAGCGTGGAGCCCTTTAATGATGTCGTGCACTTCGTCTGGAGTGACGGGAGGCAGAGGATCATCAGGGTCTTCGACGGGAGGGAGGGAGGCTCTTCGTTCGACTTCAGCGTCGACCTTGTTCAGGTGAGCTTGGTCTACTGGTTGGGAGCTGGGAGAACATTGGGACTCTAGGCTGTCGGCAAGACATTCAGCCTTATCGGGACTGCTGTCCTGGTTTGGTATGGCAGCGACTTTTAAACGTTTGATCAAAAACCGCACTCAAAATTGTCGAGCAGCAGAAAATTTGTTCTTATTGTTTTGTACTCACTGACCACTATGATAAAATCTAGATATATTTCCATTTTCAAGGAGCATGTAAGAATCGCAGTAGGTGGCGTTTTGATGTTTCTGCTTACTCCCATGAGAATTTCCATTTTGCAAGTTTTTTTAAGAAACAGGTTTTTCTAAGATTAACGCCCATCAGCGGTGTCACTATACGAATTAAAGTGGAACAAAGTATCTTATGATGAGCTATAAAATTCCAATCCATCATCTAAACATTTTTACAACAACAACAAAGTTTTAAACTTTTCCACCACTTGCTCTACTTACATTCTCCAAGACTTCATAGCATGTTGTTGTAATGTAATTTCCTTCATACGCCATACATTTTTGCGAAAGCAGACAACATTCTTCAGTTCAACACTTGGGCATCATACTTGTTAACAATTTTTCAAATCTTTAAATTGTTGGTCGAAGCGATGCAACAGGCTGTTGAGAATGTATGCTAATTTTAAAATATTTCTTTAAGACATGTACGACAATGTTAAGTTATATTTACGAATTTATTTTCGTTTTTTCGGCCGTCTAGTTTCGCACTTAACCGTAACCCTTAGTTATGATCTAGTTGCGGGTACACCAATTCTTTGTTTGAAAATTATTTTATACAAGTTGTTGCCCGCGACTTTATTTGCGATCCAGGATTAAAAGTATTAAATGAACTTACCCAGGTCATGGTATATCTGTGTGTCAAATATCATTCAAATCCATTCAGCCCTTTTTACGTAAAAGCACAACAAACAAACAAAAAAACTTACTTACGCATGTGTAATGTTAGTTGAATAAGGATTACGAATTCTGCGGAATAAGGATTCTGCGGGGTAATTTCGTATCACACATAATGGGTTTCATTTTGACAGTTGACCAACGTGCACTGCGTTTCTTACGCTGCAGAACAGACCAATTTTTCAAACCTATGGAGCAATCGATAAGCAAAATCCTTTGAAACTGTCTTATTGTCATTGTTAGTGTTACAGTCCGCGAGGCCTAAGCTGACCTTTGCATTTTTATGAGTGATCCATCGCGCAAGCACCTTATTCACCAGATAAGTCTCCAGCCGACTTCTTTATTTTTCCTAAACTCAAATTACCACTTCGTGGCACCCCTTTTCATTCAATAGAAGACGTAAAGGAGAATTCGCGGCGAGAACTGAACTCAATTTCGGAAAAAGCGTTTGAAAATGTTTTGATGTTTGGATTATTCGTTAGCGTAAATGTATCGTTTCTGAAGGAGCATCCTTTGAAGGCCATGGATCAATAACTAACATTTTGTGTATTTGTTAGCGACTAAGTTAATTATAAGTTAATTGTTAGATGATAAATATTGACTATTAATTGTTATCTTTAGAAGAAATAAAGTATTCATTTCGTGTTTCTTATTTACTCCGCTAGAGGAGCCACTTACTAAGTGACGAAAAGCTTAAGTGTAAGGAAACTTTACCGTAACGAGAACCGTTACAGTTTTTGTTAATTTTAAGTCTCTAAAATAAGGCATACTAATAAGATTTTTTGTAAATGGATAGAGGAAATCATTACCTATGTTTTAAGACTAATTTCAATGTAAACAGAAGTACCTAACCACCGAAAATCGCCAATCAAAATTTCCCATACAAAATCGGATTAGTGCCGTGTGCAAACTCCAAGAGCCGTGATTGGTAGACAGAAAAATTATTAGTGCCGTGTGCAAATTCCTAGGGCTGTGATTGGTCACAGAAAACTATAAAAGAGGCTCATTTTTGGTGGTCGGGCATTCCGAATCCAGCAGTATTAGAAGAAGCAACTAAATAAAGAAGAAGTAAAGTGTTCCAAGAAAGTATTTTTTATTCAAGAAACCCCTGCGCTGCTCAAGTCTCTCCCGCCAGCCTAGCCAAGAAAGTTTTTTCAACGTATTTAACAGTGGTCCTTCGACAGCCGGATCGGGTTTCAAGAAATGAAGAGGATGCCTACTACAAGAGCAGGAGCAGTGCGTTTGAAGACTACGGAGGAAGAAAGTGCTTCGTCATCAGACTGGAGTATGAATACGCCAAGTGATACTGCAAGCGAGTCAACCACGGACGCATCAGTGGCAAGTCGGTCGACACTCACGCCGAGATCGCCGCCGCCCAGCACCAAGAAACCACCGTCACCCACTCGCCAAGCAGAGAATGCTGCTGGGAAGGAATCAACATCGGGGAAAGCGACCTCCAGCGCACCTCCCACGACCCGCACCATTGAAGAACAAACCGAACAGTCTAATCCCGCACGCCAAGTAGAAAGCCACCTTTCGCGGCAGAACCCTGAAAGAAGTGTCGCTGTGAAGTTACGTCGAAACGAAGGAAGTGCACCGACGTCAAGAGAAGGGAGTCTGCAGCCGCCTCAACCTAAGAAACCGGCCCGCGATACAGACATACAATCTGTTCGCTCGTCGCATAGAAGAAAGACAGAGGCACAAGCAAAGTTAACGGTGGCATTAAGGAACTTGGAACTGGCAGAAGCGCGATCCAAAGTGGCTCAAGCCGAATTGGCGCTCGCAGCGGCTGAGTCAGAAGAGGAAGATGGTGCTGAAGAGCTGTACGAGCAAACTCACGAAGTTGAAAATTGGTTCATCGAAGCCGGAGTCAGGCCTAGCAAGGAACAGATGCCGGCACATACAGAAGAAAAGAAGAGTGACATCCAAGAGTTAGCCCAAGTTATAATGAAGCTGTCCGAGAAATCACGTGATATCAGTATACCGAGACAGCTTGAACTCCCTCACTTCAACGGATCCTGTGAAGAATGGTTGGCGTTCAAGAGATCATACGATGACTCGGCTGCCTCCTTCAGCAACGCGCAGAACTTAGCGCGTCTAAGAAGAGCAATACAAGGAACAGCTAAAGAAGCAGTGCAGAGCCTATTGTTCACGGCCGAAGACCCTCACGAAGTAATTAAAGGCCTGGAAGCGAGGTTTGGAAGACCTGGTGCATTAGCGTTAGCAGAACTGGAAAGGATGAAGTACCTGTCAAAAGTAACTGAAAACCCAGGTGACATATGTGTGTTCGCAAGCAAAGTAAGGAATGCCGTCGAGACGATCAAGGCACTGAAGAAACCACATTACCTTAGTTCTCCGGAAACCTTGAAGGCCATAGTGGACAAGATGCCATCATCCATGAAGTTTCGATGGTTTGCCTACCATAGAAGCAGAAGAGAGGAAGAAGTTCAAGAATTAATACTCGTCGAAGCGTTTTTAGAAATAGAAGCCGATATGTGCGGGGACTTTGCTCCACCTGAAGTGTTATCGGAGCAGAAGAGAGGAACGCGAAAACCCGTACATACCGTACAAGAAGTGTCAAGAGAAAAGTATAAGAAGTCGTACCCGGTGTGTAAGGAAGAGCATTTTGCAACAGAATGCAAGAAGTTCAAAGAAGCCGACATTGATGAAAAATGGGACATTATCAAGAAAGCAAGAGTTTGCTTCAAGTGTCTCCGGTTTACGCATTCAAGAATCAATTGCAAAGCTCCAGTCTGCAAGCAGTGCAAAAGGTGGCATCACACTATCCTACACTCTGACAGACCACCAAAATCGTCAGAAAAGAAGTCATATGAAGAAGTCAAGACAGACACATCAGAAGAGAGAGTCGCCTCAATCAACAACACTAAAAGAGAAGAAAGGGTTTACCTGAAAATTATACCCGTGAATCTATACGGACCAAAGGGACAGGTTCGCGTGCTAGCGTTGCTGGATGAAGGGTCGACGGTCACGCTCTTAGATGCATCAATAGCCGAGAAGATTGGAGCTAAAGGGGACCGGGAAACTCTTTCAATTGAAACAGTCGGCGGGAAGGTCATACAGAAGGATAGCTCGCAGAAAATTAAGCTGAGAATAGAAGGAACTCATAAAAAAGTCAAGAGGCCTATCACCGTGAGAACCATCGATGACCTGAAACTGTCTGAACAGAGCATAAACAGGGACACTATAAAGAACTGTCAACACCTGAAGATAATCGAAGAGCAACTTCTTTACGTCGCAGAAAGGCCCAAGTTGTTAATAGGCCAAGACAATTGGGGACTCATAGTGACCAGAAGACTAAAGAAAGGCAAGCCAGCTGATCCTGTAGCCTCCCTCACAGACCTAGGATGGGTGCTACACGGCTGTGAAACAGGATTGAACGCCGTAGTAAATTTCATTCACCATGGCAGATCTTCAAGCGATAAGGAAGATATCGAAGAGATCGTTCGGGAACACTTCCAGTTGGAATCACTTGGGATTCAGAATCGGTCACCAACGAATGACAGCGATAGAAGAGCTTTAGAAACCCTCGAGAAGACAACGTCAAGACTTGCGAGCGGTCAATTTGAAACAGGGCTCTTGTGGAAAAAAGAAGACGAGAACCTGCCCAATAACTACAGGCATGCCCTCCGACGCCTATATAACCTAGAAAAGAAACTAGACCAGAATAAAGAGGTCAAAGAGTCCTATGAAAATCAAATCCAGAATCTTATTGAAAAGAGTTACGCAGAGACAGCGCCAGAAACAGCGAGTGAAGGAAGGACATTCTACTTACCACACTTTGCCGTCGTTCATCCAATCAAGAAGAAGCTTAGGATAGTTTTTGACGCAGCCGCTAAGTGTGACGGAAAAAGCCTAAACGACGCCTTGCTATCGGGTCCAGACCTGTTGCAATCATTATTCGGCGTCCTGCTGCGCTTCAGGGAGGGGCCAGTAGCCGTCATGGCAGACATCCAAGACATGTTCCTCCGAGTGAAAGTAAGAAAAGAAGATCGAGACAGCCTCCGATTCCTGTGGCGTCGAAATCAGAGATCAGGCAAGCCAGAAGAATATAGAATGTCTTCCATCATCTTCGGGGCAGCATCGTCACCAGCAACGGCGATATACGTAATGAACAGAAATGCAGAAGATTTCGAGAAAACACACCCAGAGGCAGTAAAAGCCATAAGAAGAAACCATTACATGGACGACTACCTACAGAGCTTCTCATCTACCAATGAAGCAAGGAAGGTATCAAAAGAAGTGAAAGAGATACACGAAGTGGCAAGTTTTCACCTGAAGGGCTGGGCAAGCAATGATGCAAGAGTATTGACAGAGGTGGAAGACGTCAAAAGTGAAGATTCTCTACAACTAACCAAGGAAGAAAAGACTCTGGGCCTTCGATGGCTGGTAAAAGAAGACATGCTCGCTTTCAACGTTGGACTAAGGAATACGTCAAAGGAACTTCTGGAGGGTGAGAGAACTCCAACGAAGAGAGAAGTCACGAGCGCCGTGATGTCCACCTTTGACCCTATGGGTTTTGCCACACCAGTCCTAATCCAAGGAAAGAAATTAATCCAAGATATTTGGCGGACACAAATAGGCTGGGACGACCCAATTAATGAAAATCAGAAGACAGCCTGGATAAAATACTTGGAAGAAGTGTCGACATTAACAGAACTACAGATTCCAAGGTGCGTTTCACCATTCAAAAGAAAAGGACAACTGCACACCTTCACCGATGCAAGTGAAGAGGCCTACGCAGCGGTGGTTTATTGGCGAACAGTCGAACCCGATGGAAGCGTCCACGTCTCAATAATCGCTGGCAAGGCAAGGGTAACGCCGACGAAGCCCGTATCGATTCCAAGATTGGAGTTACAAGCGGCCTTACTTGGCAGCAGGCTATCAGCCGCGATTGAAGAAGAGATGGACCTTGAAATATCAAGTAAAACCCACTGGACAGACTCCAGCACAGTACTGCAGTGGATCAACGCGGAACCAAGAAAGTTCAAGACCTTTGTAGCCAATCGCCTGGCAGAAATAGAAGAAAAGACCAAGCCCGGAGACTGGAGATGGGTACCGACCAAAGAAAACCCAGCAGATGATGCTACGAGAGGGACTCCAACGGAATTTGACCACAACGCCAGATGGTTCCAGGGACCGTCATTTCTCCGTCAACCAGAAGAAGAGTGGCCATTCAATGACTTTAGGCCAGAGGGTATGTTGTTAGAAGAAAAGAGCAAGCAGAGAGTGACGGCATTAAAACCAGAAGAAGGAATACTGATCAACCTAGAAAGATTCTCAAGCTGGGACCGATTACTGCGCGTTACGGCCAGAGTAATAACCTTCACACGCCTTTTATTGAAGAGGACCCACACGGAAACCAACGCCACCGTGCGTCAAAAAGACGAATTGTGGAGACCACAAAGAAGATCCCAGAAGGCCAAGCCGCGAAACACCAATCTACCAACTACCAGAGAAGAGAAGAAACGATTGTTCCTACCCTTGGAAGAAGAACACTTACAGAAAGCTGAAGAGATATTATTGAAGATAAGCCAAAATGACAGTTTTACGTCAGAAATAAGAAATTTAAAGGCAGGAAAACCCTTAGAAAATACTAGTCGACTTAAGAAGATCGACGTCTACATGGGTAGCAATGGGTTAATCAAGCTAAGAAGCAGAACGATGAAGCTCCGCGTCGAAGGTGAAAGGAAGATGAATCCTATTATATTAGACGGAAAACAAAGGATTACGCGTCTCATCATACAATATTACCACAAGAAGTTCCTTCATGGAAATGTCGCTACGATTATGAATGAGATCCGTCAAAAATATTGGATCCTGAGTTTAAGAGCGACTCTAAAGGCAGTCGCACACAGTTGTCAGTGGTGCAAGGTAAAGAAGAGCTTACCAGAGACACCTCCGATGGGAGACCTACCGAGCGAGAGACTACAACATCATCAATTCCCATTCTCTTGCACAGCAGTGGATTACTTCGGACCGATGCAAGTCACCATCGGTAGAAGGGTTGAGAAACGCTGGGGAGCGCTTTTCACTTGCCTTACCACTAGGGCCGTCCACTTAGAGTTGGTACCCTCTCTAAGTACCAGCTCGATGATCATGGCACTTCGGCGAATGTCAGCGAGAAGAGGAACCCCAAAAGTTATATTCAGCGATAATGGGACCAATTTTGTTGGTGCGAGCAAAGAGTTAGAAGAGGCCGCAGAAGAGAAGGGCATCAAATGGAAGTTCATTCCCCCAGGATGTCCAAACATGGGGGGCGCATGGGAAAGACTCGTCCGTTCGGTGAAAACGGCATTAGCAGTGGTGCTCAACGAAAAAAGTCCACCTGAAGAAGTACTTCACACCCTAATGACAGAGGTCGAACACATAGTGAATTCCAGACCTCTCACACCTGTTAGCATGGATCCAGAAGAAGAAGAAAGTCTGACTCCAAATCATTTCCTACTAGGGAGGTCATGTGGAGCAATGGCGCCAGGAGAATTTGAAGACAAAGATCTGATTGGAAGAGCAAGTTGGAGAACCACCCAAAGACTTGCAGATCACTTTTGGAAAAGATGGATCAAGGAGTATCTACCCCTCCTGATGCCGAGAAAGATCCAAGGAAAAGAAACTAATGACCCGAAAGAAGGAGATATCGTGCTCATAGTGGACGCAACGCTACCACGAAACTCATGGCCTCGTGGAGAAGTCGTCAAAACGTACCCCGGTCCAGATGGAAGAATTAGAGTGCTGGACGTGCGGACACCAGGTGGAGTGCTTCGACGGCCGACGCGACGGATCGTCGTACTAGTGCCTGCAAACTCGTCGCTCCAAGAAGATGTAGTGCTGCGCACCGTGGGGGAGAATGTTAGCGACTAAGTTAATTATAAGTTAATTGTTAGATGATAAATATTGACTATTAATTGTTATCTTTAGAAGAAATAAAGTATTCATTTCGTGTTTCTTATTTACTCCGCTAGAGGAGCCACTTACTAAGTGACGAAAAGCTTAAGTGTAAGGAAACTTTACCGTAACGAGAACCGTTACAGTTTTTGTTAATTTTAAGTCTCTAAAATAAGGCATACTAATAAGATTTTTTGTAAATGGATAGAGGAAATCATTACCTATGTTTTAAGACTAATTTCAATGTAAACAGAAGTACCTAACCACCGAAAATCGCCAATCAAAATTTCCCATACAAAATCGGATTAGTGCCGTGTGCAAACTCCAAGAGCCGTGATTGGTAGACAGAAAAATTATTAGTGCCGTGTGCAAATTCCTAGGGCTGTGATTGGTCACAGAAAACTATAAAAGAGGCTCATTTTTGGTGGTCGGGCATTCGCCCTAAAGATAGGGAACTATGTTTAGAGCCTCCCAGCTGTGTACTCTGCGGCCAATCGGGACACCCGGCAAATTACCGGGGCTGTCCTAAGGCCCCGAAGTCCTCCTCTCCCAAACTCGCGAAACGCGCGAGCGACCGCCAGCACAGGGAAAGCCCCTGGGGAAAGCCTCCTTCCGCGCTGATGCCGGAGCGGCTCAGTCCGCAGAGGCCGTCTCCCTGGGCTAACCTTAACCACCAGAAGGCTCCCGCAGCTTCGGTGCCATCAAAACCCGCGCAACCAGCGCAATCCGCGCAACTTCAAGCGCTGATGGCTACCGCCATCCCAGCACCTTTGGTAGCCCCCGCGGCCCCTACGGCCGCTCCAGCGGCACCTCAGGGAATCCAGGGCCGAAACAGCGCCCAAATCATATTAAGTACATACGCGGCTCTCTTCACCACCGCCGCGGATAAAATGGCGGAAGAAATCGTTGCTGCAAACGGCAACGCAATCCGCCTCATGGAAATTCTCAGCGCGTATCCCGAGATCGCGCAAGTTCTACACTCACTCAAATATTAATTCTCAATGGATAATACGAGAGTAAATAGTAACAAACCCCGATCCCTTAAATTAGGCTTTTTCAACGCAAATGGCGTTTCAGGTCAACGCGATGAGATCGCCACTTTCCTCCGCGACCATCAGCTTGACATCCTCCTCATACAGGAAACCTTTTTAAAACCACATCACCGAAACCCGAATATTGCCAACTTTAAACTAGTTCGCAATGACAGGTCTCGATGTCACAAGGGTGGCACACTCATATACTTTAGGAAATCTTTGTATTGTATCCCTATAGACCCACCTCCTCTCTTCTCCCATCTGGAGACCTCTATCTGTCGGCTCGGCATGACCGGCCACCAACCGATCACCATCATCTCCGCTTATATCCCACCCGACAATGGTCCGGAGGATCCCATCTCGCTCCAAAAGGACTTCACTGCCCTCTTCGGTATGAGTGACTCCGTCATCTTGGCAGGGGATCTTAATGCCAAGCACCCGGCGTGGAATAGTAGCACAACCTCAACCAGAGGTAGGTTAGTTTTCAAGTTAGGCGAATCCCTTAACTTTGACGTCATCGCTCCAATGAGCCCGACTCACTTCCCAGGTAATCCTAATCACCTTCCCGATGTTCTCGATGTAGCGCTGCTCAAGAATGTGAACCTCCGTTTGCAATCGATTGAGACGTTTCACGAGCTAAATTCTGACCTCCGCCCTGTAGTCATGCATCTTGCACCCTACTCGGGCCCGATCGACCCCAACCGCCCCCCTCAGACCCAGACGATAACCGACTGGAGGAAAGTAAGCGAAAGACTGAAATCCACCACGTCGCCTCACTTAGACACCATCCCCGATCACTTAGTGTCAGTCGCCGACACGACGGCCGCAATCGACTCGTTTACAGAGCACGTACAATCCGTATTGACGGATTGTTCACGGGAAGTTCCGGTGATGGAAGACCATCGCTGGAAACTACCTACTGACGTGCGTGACCTGATAACCGAGAAGAACGCGGCCATCCGTGCCTACGACTCCTTCCCTTGTGACGCGAACAAAGCCCACATGCGCCATTTACAGCGTGCTGTAAAGAAACGCATAGGGGAGGTTCGCTCTGAGGGCTGGAACAAGATGCTCAGCGAACTCGAGCCCACTCATCAAGCCTTCTGGCAATTACAGAGGAAATTGCGTTCCTCAGAAGAGGTCTCTATGCCTCCTCTCATCCGCCCCGACAATAGTGTCGCTTTCGACAGTCCCGATAAGGCTGAATGTCTTGCCGACAGCCTAGAGTCCCAATGTTCTCCCAGCTCCCAACCAGTAGACTAAGCTCACCTGAACAAGGTCGACGCTGAAGTCGAACGAAGAGCCTCCCTCCCTCCCGTCGAAGACCCTGATGATCCTCTGCCTCCCGTCACTCCAGACGAAGTGCACGACATCATTAAAGGGCTCCACGCTCGTAAGGCCCCCGGTTCGGATGGTATTACCAATAAGGTATACAAACTCCTTCCTGCCCCGCTAATAATGCTTATGACCGCCATCTTCAATGGCGCCTTGAGCAACAACATCTTCCCACAAGCATGGAAAGAAGCCACCGTCATCGGTATCCCAAAGCCAGGCAAGCCAAAGTCTGAGCCCTCCAGCTACCGCCCTATTAGCTTACTCAATGTCCTCGGCAAAATCTACGAGAGGCTTATTTATAAGCGTCTCAAGGACTACGCCGAAGCAAAGAGCCTCATACCCAACGAGCAGTTTGGATTCCGTAGCCAACACTCGGGCACCCAACAGGTCCACCGTATCGTAGAGCACTTATGCGCTGGTCTGCAGCGTAACGCGACGACGGGTGTGCTATTCTTCGACATAGCGAAAGCCTTCGACAAAGTCTGGCACAATGGCTTGATATACAAGCTCTACCAACTAGGAGTGCCAGATCGTCTCGTGCTCATCTTACGAGACTTTTTGTCGAACCGGACCTTTCGCTATCGCGTCGAGGGAGCACTCTCGTCCCCTCATCTTATTCGCGCAGGTGTCCCTCAGGGTTCCGTACTATCTCCTCTCGCCTTCACGCTGTTCACTAGCGATATCCCAAAAAGTAAAAAGGCTCAGTTGGCTCTCTTCGCCGACGACACTGCCGTTTACTATACCGGTCACTGTCCCAACGCTATAGCTCGTACTCTCCAAACCTCCGCAAACGTCTTAGGCGCTTGGTTCCGGAAATGGAGAATCGAGGTCAACCCCGATAAGAGTCAGGCGGTTCTCTTCTCGAGACGTCGTCGACTGCCTCCCCCACTTCCCAGCCCGATCACTATGTACGGCAAGCCAATCCCTTGGGAGAAGCAAGCCAAATACCTAGGCGTGATCCTCGATGAGAACCTTACCTTTAAGGCTCATATTAAGGCGGTTCGCGCGCGCGCCTCCTTCGCTCTTAGCAGGCTGCAATTCGTACTGACAGCCCGTAGTAAACTGTCCCTCAAATGCAAGCTCCGCATTTATACCGCAGTCATCCGTCCCATCATGACCTATGCCTGCGTTGTATTTGCGCACGCTCACCCACGTCATCTCCATAAGATGCAGACCCTCCAAAACCGTTTCCTCAGAAGGGTCACGGGTGCCCCCTTCTATGTCCGTAATATCGATCTTCACGTCGACCTCAAAATGCCAACCATAAAACAGTTCATGAAACGCTTATCAAAGCGTTTCTTCGACTGCGGCATCAAACATTCTAACCCCCTGATTACAGCGGCCGCCCGCTACACTCCCTCTCGCATTAGCAGTATTCGCCGACCAAGGCATACTTTAATCGACCCCGACGACGCCACTACCCTCCTCCAGGAGAGTAGTAAGGCCACTAGCACGCTGCATAAGCCCAAAACCCGATCGCCGTCCTACCGCCCTCGCCGCCGAGGCCCGCCGCGACGCCCAAATCGACGCCCCTCCCGACCCTTGCTCGAGCCAGCCCGCGCCGCTGAGCCTGTAGCTTTAAATTCGTCCATAAATAATATCAATCCTGATCCAGCTAGTCATTTGCTGCCCTCTTCCAGCGACGCCCTAAGCCGAGGTTCGTACCCCACAGGGGGTGCCCTTAGCGTTGTCGCTTAGTTTTAGTTAGTATATAAGTTTAAGTCCTGGCTGGAGGCCTTAATTTATTAGGGAATCCACAGGCAAGTCCGCTTAAGCAGACGACAACCGCATAGGTTGACCTGCGAGATGCCAAACAAACAAACAAAAAAAAAAAAGTGGTCGGGCATTCCGAATCCAGCAGTATTAGAAGAAGCAACTAAATAAAGAAGAAGTAAAGTGTTCCAAGAAAGTATTTTTTATTCAAGAAACCCCTGCGCTGCTCAAGTCTCTCCCGCCAGCCTAGCCAAGAAAGTTTTTTCAACGTATTTAACAGTATTATAGATCTTTTCCCGGTAATTTCTTGACAGAGTAGTATTCTCCATTTACAACATCGATTTAAATGGATAGACGACTTCATGTTCGCTGTAAAACTGCAAAAGAAATATTATTTTTCACAGTCACTAAATGGAGCAGTGAGTTAAGAAAGAACCAACTCAGGTACTGTATGAGTTTGGGCACGCCACAATAGCGGCGGTAAGTCCCCTCTTTGAGGAGTGGTTGGAGAGGTGCCACGGCGTCATCACCGGACACGGTTGTTTCGGGAGGTTCCTGTTTCGCAGAAGGCGGGAGGAAATGCCCGGGTGTCAACACTGTGTGGACGGCGAGCAATGGGTAGCTCGCCGTCCGGTAGAGAACAGGCCCGGGTCGCCACCGTAGGTGCAGGCTTGCGTCCGTCGTGTTCCACGAGCGCCTCAAAGAGATTTCAGCACACTCAAACTCAAACTCAAAGCATTTATTTCGAATAAACCAATTACTGGCACTTTTGAATTGTCATGGTCGGCATGGCACTTCACAAAATGACGGGGTCGGTCGCGTGTAATTCGAAAGAGTAACCGTGGCCCTGGCACAGGCAACTGAAGGAACACGGGTGGGTTTTAGTCAGTAAAAGTCTGACACGCCCTCCCGCTCCACCCAGAGCGGGAGAAGTCATTTGATGATTTCCCACCCAAAAAAAAAGGTACTATATGACTTCAGGGTCGCGGGAAATTCGAAAGAGAAATCGTGGCCCTGGCACAGGCAACTTAAGGAACACGGTTGGGTTTTAAAATCAGTCAAAGTCTCCTCCCGGTCCATCCAGATCGGGAGAAGTCATTTGATGATTTCCCACCCAAAAAAAAAATGGTACTCTATAAGTTTAAAATTAATATATAATACTTAAATTCTTTCTCATATTTATGTTTTCTGATCAGAGTACTTAACTAAAACTAACGAAATATTCCCTTCTTACGTTAAACTCCCTCGATTTGGTGTAACAAGCAGCCAAAAGGTAAATATTGACATGGACGATGAAAAATCACCGCACACTGCAAACGCTTTCATTAGCCCCGTACGAGAAAGCGGGTAAAATATGATACCCCGATCTTAAGGGATAATCCACCGTCCTGGGCGAGAAACCAATGCGATGTGAGGCGATGCGATATATGAAATTTTTAACAAGGCACAAGTAATTAACATAGTTATAGCTTACCTAGTATGTATGTAAATACTGTTGTAATTATAGGAAAGATCAATTAGACTTCTGTTTTTTTTTTTTTTTTTGTCCAACTTTCATATATCATTACAGAGTAATCTATTGCGATAGTGTACATATCCAAACACATGTCCTAACTAATAAGTTAGGACATGTGTTTGGATTGTGTTTTTACATTTTGTAACTTAGAACAAACAATGCATTCTTTGTGAACTCACTCAGAGAACAATGGTATTTAATTTTTATTTTTTATTATTAGATATTGACTTATAAATAACTCTGACATAATATTTTCATTATTTGACATTATATACCTACAATTTTTAATTAGTTTTGATTTTATTCTATTAGATAATTTCTATATTTTGTAAATGTGAGAACGTCGTAGGCCTTGTGGATTGTAAATTTAAATACCATTGTCTATTTGTTTAACATATGGTACTTTTTGACAGGCCTACACTGTCCTCCCATACCTATTAACACTGTAACTAAAAAATATTGTAAAAGACAAATATTTTTAAAAGAGTAACCATGGAGTTTCTTGCCGTCTCTTCTCCATAGGAAACGACCAATTGGAACCGTGCACCTAGAATCTGACGTTTCATAAGTGCCCATGTAGGTTTATGTGAAATAAAATATTGTGATTTTGAACAATAGAATAGGTCCGTGTCACTAGCTATGAGGTTGAGAGTGCGGAGTGCACGCGTCAGTGGCGCCTCACTTAAAAGATTGGTCCGAGCGCGCGGCACCGCCAGCAGCCTTGGCTGTCATCGTTGCCACACGTACTTGTCCGTAATACACAAACATATGTGCCCTAATAAGTCCAATAACAATATCTACAGTGTAGGTAGATCATCTAATCTTAACTATATAAAATATAAATACGAAATTAAGTTTGCCACACAGATAGACCATGACGAGGCATAAGGACTTTTTATCTTGAATAGCAGACGAAGTCGCGGGCAGCAGCTATTCGAAAACATAATTGCTTCTGTACCCATCGTGTTTTATATTTCCGCATCGCATCGCATCGCATCGCACTTGACACCACGTAGGTCAATAGATTGATGTTCAAGAGAGTGAATATAAAAAAGTTATAATGCCCTCAAGTGCTTGATATTACACATTGGTACTAAAATGAATCAAAAGCCTAATTGCTTAACTTCTACGGATATGGCTTTGGCAGGAATCCATTAATTCATCGTTCGTTAGTTAATACTGTGAAAGCATTTGAGTTTGGGTGATATGACCTTGATAATGGGTTGAATAGTTTTTGTTAAATTTTTTTCAGTCCGAAAATAATGTATCCAACAAAAAACAGAAATAAAAGTTCTAAACTAAAGTAAAGTTAACAATACCCAAAACGTAGATCATGGATACGAACAACCACAATTGCATGCGTTCACAAAGCACTTGCAATACTCTCCCGCATGCGGGCTCCAAACAACTTTTTACTACTTAAAGGACCAATTGAATTCAAAACCGATTCAACAAAGGCTCAAAGCATAACTCTTGAGCATGAAACAAAGAAATAACATAAAAACTTTTATGTTCAGCATCTTATTTCCCCACGGTGCATTGCAGAGAAGGATATAAAAATAGGAAGTGCAAAACGGACACAAACCTTCGCATTGCATTTCAGGAAACATAAAAATGTTTTAAGGCCACTTAGTCAGGATTTAGATGTTTAAAAAACATTTTGATTCATCTAGCGACGTTTTTAAAAGTCTAGAATTTCCTGCAAGATAAACTGAATATTTTGATAACTCAGTGGGGTTATTACATTACATACATTAATTGGCAATCGATCGAAACGCCTTTCAATTAGACATCCATTGATTTATAGGTTAGAAAAATTTGTGTGCTCAAAAACGTAAATAACGCAACGAACTTGGCTGATCTGTCAAAGTGAAACCCATTGAGATGGATTGCCATTTTATGTGAAATGGAATGACCCGGCTGAAGTTAAGGAGTCGCTGCTCAAGCACGAAGAAATCTGTTCGGACCTTTCAAGTAACAATAAGAATTGCATTGAATGAGAAAATCAGAGACTTTCCCAGTGAAAAGAAAAGCCCTCTTCTCATACCGAGAAAACACAAGCATTGGTCACTCTTTGTACTTTGTGCCTAACACCACAACTACCTTTTGAAAGGGGCATAATCAGCCTATTATGGTCCCACTTCTGGGACACAGGCCTCCTCTCTGTGAGAGGGAGTGGGTCGCAATCAACCACGCGGACCCAGGGTGGGTTGGTTGATGAAGACATATGACATCTCATATGTCTTCGAATTTCTGGTTCTAAGACATGCCGGTTTCTTTTGCCCCATCCCAATGTTTTCCTTCACCGTTTGTTTAGAGTAGTGGTGATGAAATAAATTACACAAAGTAGTGCGCCTGTCTGGGTTCGAACCTACGACCTACAACTCGTAAGTTGAGGCCGTTACCACTGGGCCACCACTGCTCTCGAAGGGGCGACTAGAATCAATTATATTTTAATGTAAATGTTGACGTTCAAAATGCCTTTCCTATTTGAAATAAATGCTTTGAAGTTTCGACTTTGTGCCTTTTGTGTTTTTGATAAATGGTAAATGATAAATGATTTTATTTCTGTAAGTAGGTTTTTACAAACACTTTTACACGTCAATACTATTTTAAAAGTAGATGAGATCGGCGTTTCCTATCTGACTACTCTGAGAAGAAACGCCAAAACAAACTCAGAGGTCACAGTCTCTTTTAAAGTCCAGACATAATCTTGGTCAGGTCATGTGAAGACCATGTGGATTGATGTCTGAAATGGTCTTTTGAGGAAAGAACCAAACAGAATGAGTGGACCTGTCCAGTCAGTGCACGCATTTGTCAGTAATCATGCAGCTCAACACAACACATATGGAGCTCAACGATTCGACGAACATTACCAAAGAAAGGACATTTGGGTAGGCCGCATAAATTGCTCAAACTGCCAGACCATGATTAAAACTAATTTTAAAAATTAAAAATAGATTGAGATAAAAAAAAACAACAAATCCACACTGTCTTCACATTCACAATAATTAAAATATTATAATACTTTACAAAGTAAATTTTCACGTCATGTCAAAGTGTAAAAATCAGAGAATAAACATGGTCAGATCATATGAGGACTCTGTAGACTGGTGTCTGAAATGGTCTTTTGAGGAAAGAACCACACTGATAAGAGTGGACCTGTCCAGTCAGTGCATGCATTTGTCAATCATGGTGCAGCTCAACTCAGAACTAAGGAGCTCAACGATTCCACGAACAATACAAAAGAAAGGACATTTGGGTAGGCCGCGTTAAGTACTCAAACAGCCAGACCGTGATTAAAACAACTGAAAGAACAAAAAAACAATGACTCACATAGTCCTCACATTCTCAAAAATTAAAACAATGTTATACTTTAAACAGTAAATATAAAGATGTCATTGTTTATCTAAAAAAATAAAAAATAAAAGTTTAACAGCAAATTAAACATCGACAATATCTGTGTAAACTTATTAGAGCAGCTCAATCCCAAGCCTTCTTGTCCTCAATATAGCCTTTGACAGTATAATAGGCATTCTGGCATAATTTCCGCTTTATAAAAGATTTGAATTTATTAAGGCTTAGTTCTTGAATGTGGCCAGGAAGTTTATTATAAAAACGAATACTTTGACATTTAAACGAGCTACCTATTTTCTCGAGTCTGGTAGTAGGAACAACAAATTTGTGTTTGTTCCTAGTATTTATGTTATGGATATCACTGTATTTTTTAAACAGATTAATATTTTTATGTGCATACAAAAGATTTTCATAAATATACTGAGAAGGCACAGTCATTATATTAATCTCTTTAAATTTGTCTCTGAGGGAGTGTCTGGGACTTAGTTTATAAATTGAACGAATTGCCTTTTTTTGTAAAACAAAAATTGTCTGAATATCGGCGGCATTTCCCCACAAAAGAATACCGTACGACATCACACTATGAAAATAACTAAAGTATACTAAACGGGCTGTCTCTAAATCTGTTAAATTACGAATTTTTCTAACGGCGTATGCTGCAGAGCTTAGTTTTTTTGACAATTTATCTATATGGGGGCCCCATTGAAGCTTGGCATCCAAAGTTATGCCTAAGAATACTGTGGTGTTTTCGGGTTTCAACTCTTCACCCTTAATAAGAACACTAGTTTCTACTTGTCTAACATGAGGTATCGTAAACTTAATGCATTTAGTTTTTCTGTCGTTTAGAAGTAAGTTATTAACATTAAACCAGTTAACTACTTTAGCAAGGGCGCTATTTACATTGTCAGTAACCAGCTGCTGACGTTTGAGTTTAAATAAAAGTGAAGTGTCGTCTGCAAACAACACTATATCATGATTATCCTTTATGAGGTAAGGCAAGTCATTAACATAAATAAGAAACAAAAATGGGCCAAGAATTGAACCCTGGGGGACCCCCATTCTTATTACAGATCCAGGTGATCTTTTTCCGTTAACATCAACTGTCTGAATCCTATCACTTAAGTAAGAAGTAAGAAGATCCAGAGAGGCATTCCGGATTCCGTAGTGGTGCAGTTTCCTGATCAATGTTTCATGAAGAACACAATCGAATGCCTTGGACAAATCGCAAAAGATTCCCAAAGCATCGCATTTGTCCTCCCATGCCTTGTAAACATGTCCTAAAAGTTCAACTCCGGCATCAGTAGTTGAACGAGCCCTTGTAAAACCGAACTGTTTGTTATGCAGTAATTTGTGTTTATTAAAAAATCTATGCATTTGATCTAAAATAAGTTTTTCAAAAATTTTACTAAAGATAGGCAGCACTAAAATAGGTCTATAATTAGTAGGGTCTGATGTGCTACCAGATTTAAACAATGGTATTATTTTACTGTTTTTCATAAGATCAGGAAACTCACCACGGTCAATACAATTATTAAAAATAACAGCTAAAGTAGGTGCTACAATATTTATAATGGACTTAGCAACATCCACAGAGTTACCCCATAGATCTGCGGTTTTTTTAACATTTAATGTGTGAAAGGTTTTAATTATATCTTTACAAGTGACATATTGGAAATTAAATTCAAAATCACAAACTGGAACGTTTTCTTTAAGTAAAGACTCTGCAGCAGTGGGCGATGAGTTTAGAGATTTAGTAGTCGAAACGGGAATCTCTGCAAAGAAATTTTCGAAGGTCGCGGCGACTTGAGAATCCGATTGAATTAAATTGCCATCAATTGCAAGGCTGTAGTCACTACTTCGGTTGCATGATCTTCCCGTTTCGCTATTAATGAAATTCCATGTCATTTTAATTACATTACTGCTATTTTTAATCTTTGAACTCAAGTAACCTGACTTGGCTATGCAACAAACTTTTTTAAATAATTTCGAATAATTTCTAACATATAAATTAAATTCAGCAGTGTTTATACAAGTCCGTTCATCATACAACTCATAAAGACGTTTTCTACTTTTATGTATACCAACAGTGGCCCAATCACTGAAGGAAGCGTTACCATTAACCGAGAATGTCTTTGGAATGAAAGTTTTATCAAATTGTGTGCAATACATATTAAAAAAAGCATTATATTGATGATTAGAGTCCTCATTAGTTGACAAAAGTAGTAAATTACTCAAAAGTTTAGTTTTAAATGTTTCCAAACGTTTAGTTGTTTTTGGATTAACAGTGATATCTTTTTTAATAACTTTTTTGTTTATATTTGAAATAGTGATCAACTGTCCACAATGATCCGAGTCTATTAAATTAATAATTTCTTTGTAAGTTGGTTTAACATCTGTATAAATGTTATCTAGGCATGTGGCACTAGTGGGAGTTATTCTAGTGGGCTCCATAAATTGGTTAGCAAGATTGTATGACTGAAACAAACTTATAATTTTAGTACTAATCCCAGAGTTTTCCAGCAAATTAACATTAAAATCACCACAAGTGACGATAGACTTGTTTGAAGTACAGATTTTGTTTAACACTTCATCCATAACTTTTTCAAAACAATCATACAATCCTGAAGGAGGTCTGTACACACTTAATATAATGAACTGCTCCAATTCTACACAGGCTATTTCAACTGTCCGTTCAACAGAGAGGCTCACAATATCCTTACGGTCTTTAAATTTAATCTGGTTATTTACTAAAATTAATGAGCCACCATGTATAGCTTTAACTCTGCTAAATGAACTACCAACCTGGTGATTACTAAAATTGAACATGAACTGGTGGCTTTTAAGCCAATGTTCTGTTATACAAAGAATATCTATATTGTTACAATTCAGGAATAATTCTACTTCTAAATCTTTGTTTAAAACCCTTGAATGTTTTGATGCACCAGGTTAAAGCTATTTAAATTTTTTACACACACATTTGATTTCTTATTTGCTTTCTTTACATTTTTGCAAGAGGCTACCTCTATTGTCCTAATTTCTAATTTAAATTAAAATCAATGTCATCAATTGGATCCAAATTATTGGCAGAATATTTTAAGATGTCATTGCATTGCTCAAAAGAAGCAAGTTGTTTAGCCAAATTCTTGGCTGTAATTGAAAAAAAATATGATAGCGACACAGCTATCTGTCTTTTGTGATAGTTAGAAAGATAGTACATAATAATATTATACCTATCTCTCGTCAAATACAAATTTCTACCAACATAATTGTTAGTATCTACTAAATGAAATTGATTATTATTTAATGTCAGATTATGCAATGTCATATTTATTTTAAATCTAATGTTATTTTCTTCCTGTGGCAAACTGTTACTATATGGGAATGTAAACAACACAATTTTTCTTAACTTGAGATTACACAATGTTTTATAATATTGGAGAAATTCTCCTTTGTTAACATTTCCCCTATTACCCAAGAAAATTATTAATGTAGTGTCTTGGTTAAAGTTACATTTAATAATTTCTTTCATAACATCAAATAAGGAACAGCCAGGCATACAGTAGTTTATTATGGAGTGTCCTGGATATTCACCTGTCATCAAGTGGCCTAAGTCCTTTCCAATCTCATCACAAAATAATATTACATCATTTTTTACTCTGTCTTTACATTTTTTATTGGAACTATTAATAACAGGAAATGTCAAATCAACACAAGGCTGCGGTAAGTTGGTATTGTATGTCGACAATGAATGGTCCGGTGTAGACACATGGGATGGTGTTTTACAATGCTCACAGATGCTTGATTGTGAGTTTACCAGTTCATTCATTGCCAACACATATTCCCTCATGAGATCTTCAGAGGTATTATACTTGATAGTCATTGAACTAAGTTTCTCCTGTAAATGGTCAAGTTGAGATTGCAAGACCTCTGTGTCATTGTTGTATCTCCTGGTACTTTGTTCCAAATTAAAAGAATACATATCTAATTGTTTAAGTAAGTTTAGCCTTTCTCTATTAAGTTTGACATTTTTAATAAAGAACTTTATGTCTTTTAACCATCTTTTTAGTTTTAACAATGTATTTATTAATTTTAATGTATTTTTTGAGTTTGTTTTTGCTGGTGACTACCCTCAATGAATTACATGACTTTGTGTCATAGTGACTATAGTGTATGATGTTTTTTTTGCAGAAACCATTAAGAGGGCAATAGGCATCAACTCATTGAACAGACTTTGATTCAGCGAGGCAGTGATATTATGATTTGTAGTCTGAAGTTCTGTTATTTGACTATGAGCCTCATGTAGCTGATGTTGTAGTAGATGTTTATGACTAAGAGCTTGTTCATACTCTATGCTACACTGGCTGAACCCGTCCACAACAAGTTGAAGCCTGTCCCGTTGATTGCTCTTTGTGGATAAGTGATTTCAGACGTAGGAACAGAAGTTCGGGTTACTTCAAGAAGTTTGAGTTTGTCTTGGACACAACTAAAGAAATAGTAAGAAAAAGCCAGAAGGAGGAAAAAGCAGAGGTATACTTATACCCAAATTTCGCCAGTCATGTTTAAATCCCATTGCCTATTGCCATCAACCGGACACAAATCCAGACGCCGGGCTGCTACTGAGAAATTCTAGATAGAAAAACATAATAACACTTGGCCCGACCTAGGAATCGAACCCAGGACCTCAAGCTCAACAGTAGCTCTTGCGACCACTAGACTAGAATTGCAGTATTTTTTTTCAATTTAATTTCCATGCCAGAAGAGTCTACATAAGCAAACTATAAAAAAGTCTGATACAGACACATCATGAAAGGTATTGAATTATTTCGAGTCCGTTCATATCAATCCAATAGTGCCTTTTCATGTAAACCGATGACGAACAAAGCTATAGTTATTTCACCCTTGACAGAAGCAACCCAATAACAGCCTTATTGCAACGGTCATAAAGATCACTGTGATATTGACAGTGATGCAAATTTAGTGGTATCAATAACTGTGGACGGACTGCCATAGCTAAAATATGTATTAGGATGACAGATACAGACGTACCAACGCACGTGAACTGCCAATCAATAACGATACATCTGTACATGCATTCAGACATGCATGTTTAGGTTACGGGTGTTGTGTGAACATTTTGTAAAGTTCAAATGATACTAAATCGATCTTCTTTTGAAGTAGCAGTGTTCGTGACACGTCATGTTTAAAGTGTTTCAGATAAATAAAGATATTCAAAACATACAAGTTAGGTTAATAGAGTTTCCTTTAATTTCCCCATAATTTCATTCTTCTGATCATTTTATCAGCTTCTGAACATACACGTTTGTCACGTCATTCAGGGAATTCCCAAAAAGACACTACAACGCCTTTGCAATATAAGAATGATTTCAGGGTGCTGATGGAGGGCACGCCACAATAGCGGCGGCAAGTCCCCTCTTTAAGGAGTGGTTGGAGAGGTGCCACGGCGTCCTCACCTTCCACCTGACACAGGTCCTCACCGGACACGGTTGTTTCGGGAGGTTCCTGTTTCGAATAAGGCGGAAGGAAACGCCCGGTTGTCACCAATGTGTGGATCGCCCAGAGGACACGGTGGAGCATACGGTGGAGGTCTGCCCAGCTTGGGCGGAGCACCGCAGTGTCCACGTGGAGGCGATCGGCGGCGGCGATCTCTCGCTTCCGGCCCTGGTCTAGGCCATGGTACGGAGCGAGCAGGAACGGAAAGCCGTCACCTCCTTCTGCGCAACAGTAATGCTCGCGAAGGAGGAGGCGGAGCGCGTGTGGGAAAGAGCCTTGCGCCATCAAGCCCCTAGTCGCCGCAGGAGACGCCCTGGGCGTCGGGAATCGCATGCAGATTCCCGGCCACCGTAGGCGCGGGCTTGCGGACGGCGAGCAATGGGTAGCTCGTCGTCCGGTAGGGACCAGGCCCGGGTCGACGGCGCGTCGTGTTCCGCGCGCGCCTCAAAGAGATGTCAGTAAAAAATTACGGGGTCCGATAGGGCCGACGCTTCAGGGTGGCGGGTAATTCGAAAGAGGAACCGTGGCCCTGGCAAAGGCAATTGAAGGAACACGGGTGGGTTTTAGTCAGTAAAAGTCTGACACGCCCTCCCGCTCCACCCAGAGCGGGAGAAGTCATTTGATGATTTCCCACCAAAAAAAAAGTGCTAATGGAGCTGCCCCGATTCTACAGCGCATCAGGGATGTTTGCGGGGTCGAAAGTAGACTGTTTTTACTCTACGATGCGAAAACGATGCACATCCCTGGTGCGCAGGGATCTGGCTAGTTCCAACGGCATCGTAAGGGCATTCGCGCAGAAGTTCGATTGCCAGTACCTGAACCATTGCTGTCTGGTTCACATACTGAGCAATCAAGGTAGTTTACTATGTTTATGTGTATGTCTTTATGTTTATTTTTTGTTGGTCGAAATAAACGTTTTCATTCATTTTCAGCTAAAAGACTTCCACTGTTCGACATAGGCCTTCCCCAAGCACAGCCACTTCGACTCATTCCTGCGGCCTTCAAAAGGTCATCGGTCCACCTTGAGAGAGGCCTTCCAACGCTACGTCTTCTACGTCATATCCAAATCTCATTAACAACATCACCTAGCCATTCGTCACAGTACCCTATTTTCGAACATTCCGAGCGACACAGGTACACAAAGGGTATGCATGTTTGTGAATTATTCCTCTATCGATTCACGCAGCGAAATATTTGTCGTTTTGCAAATGCAATTTGCATCAAAATTTGCCGTGCATTGTATTGTATTGTTGTAAAAGCTTTATGGAAAACGGTGCGAAATTATGTTAATGTGCTGTAGAGCGTTTTCACTGAGGTTTAAAAATCTTTAAAACGTCGACATATTCAAACATTAAACGATAAGGTCGTGGAAAAAATAGAGAAAACCCACCTGTAAATAGAGGAAGGTATTATTCACAAAAAAAAATCTTTCAATCAAGCCGCAATAACTAAATGAGCCGCGGCATTTACGTTTCACTTGGTTATTCATTTACAATTTCGACCATAATGTAGACTGTTGCCACATAATATTAAATTGAATGCAACGTTATTTTAGAGCAGCGTATATGAAATGGAATCGACAGAACCATGCACAGAAAATATACGTTTTGTAAAAGTGACCTACACGTTCTTTAAATAAGTATAGCATTACTTCCTCTATCCAAGAACAATGCATACGAATAAACCTCAGGGACCATTATGTAAATAAATCGATACAAAACTGTTCGGAACATATCTCTCGATAATCGAATATCCTCGCGGCTCTGAATTATAGAGCGGAGCGCGCAACTGCCAGTCGTAAATAACGAGTTAGCGCCGATTCGCTGAGACAACGATTGTTCTAATCGATTCCACTTCTCGATTATTCGAATGTTTGTTTCCGAGTCTTGTTGTGTAGTGCTGTTTATGAATGTATGGACTTGTGAATTACGTTTGAGTGTGTTTTGTCTAGAGTGCAGTTTGGGAGCTTTGCGATTGTTGGTACGAGTAGTAGTACCAAGTATTTTGTATCTGACGTTCTAGAAATAGCTGTTCATAGGATAGAGTAGCCTAATCAGCCAATAATGCTACATTCCCACCATTCCCACTGCTGGGACACAGGCCTCAATTTTATAAGAGGGAGTGGGCCATAATCCACCACGCGGCCTAATGCGGGTTGTCGCATGTAACATGTCTTCTAATATTTGTTTCTACGACATGACGGTTTCCTCACTATGTTTTCCTTCACCGTTTTGAGAGCAGAGGTTATGAAAATGCACAAAGTAAAGTGCCTGCCTGGGTTCGAACTCACGACCTTCAACTCGTAAGTTGGGGCTGATAACCCTGGGCCACCAATGATCTCCGAAGTTGGGAACGAATAGTAATAAGCAATTTTATTATCACACGATTGGGCTTTTGACAATTGTAGACGCCATCGCCAGGCAATATCTGGAATTAAAACGCGAAACAAAAGAGCATTCATAGATCCATGACTGGCCTATCATTCCATTATGTCGATTCTATATGATAAAAATCTTAAATTCGCTGAAAGTCAACGCACAGCCAAAATTGCTGGGTATGTAAGAAATTTGTAGAAAAGTTTCTGATGAAGGTACCTGGCATGCACGCAGGACACGGACCGGCCTACACATATCCAAGTCATGAGAAATCTGCTCAAAATGAAACACAGGAACCTATACTGGCTGCTTGGAAGAAATTCTGTTCTGTCGATAGACAGTAAAACCGGTTTTGTTGACGAAAGACTAGACAAAGCAAAATAATTACAATCGACAAAAAAAAAATATGAAAGACGGATTGTCGGAAGAATTTCCATCGTCGACAAATCCACACAAATGTGTTTATCACCATTTTAAAGCCAATTTGGGCATTTAGGCATCCAACTATGTATTAGGAACTGCTAGTGTCTTTAATATCAACATGCTCCAAAATGTCATCCTTAAAAACGTCTCCAATGCACCATAGTTTACAAGAATCTGCGAGGTTCTTGAATATCTTGAATCAAAACACAGTGCATCAGGAAGTGAAAATCTGGGCAGACCGCTACAGAGCACACCTTCAGAATCATCTAAATCATTTGGCGAAAGCGCTTACAAAGCCGAATCATAAAAGGCGGCTGAAAAAGTTATCTGTAATGGACCAACTAGGATCTGTTGTCATGAAATATAAAGAGGGAAATCTCGCTGGAGAAACCACTCTGCACTGTCAAATCCAACAAGAAATCTGGTCATAGTCCAGGGACTGATCGCAAAAAAAAACATTAGAGAAAAAAAACAATAAATGCTAAGGATTTTTGCGATTCCATCTGCAAAAGGGGTTAATCAAGGGATGAAAGTAGATGTTCACTATTCGGGTGCACGGCTAGTATAGCATAAATCGTTCCTAAACACTTTATTATGTTCTTCATTAATATCTGCTATCGTCATAAAAATCATTACGTAATGAACTCACCATTAGGGACAGATTGATGATGTAAAAAGGGTCGCATATTTTGTCAAAATGTTGTAAAAAGCATTAAACCTACAGTGACCGTCGGTGGACAAATTCAAAGTTTAGTGTTAAAAATGACATTCGTACTCACAAACTTCAATCTCTCTTATCTTCTTCTAACCTTAGTATTCTGCCTTTTTCTGCTACTCATAAATTCCCTAACTGCACCCCTTCACTTTTGGACCTGATGATTGTCTCTAGTTCCAATAATGTATCTGTCCACGGACAGCTCACTGCTTGTTTTTCTTATCACGACTTCATCTTTATGTCCTACAAGATTCGCCCTCCCAAGCGTAAACCGCAATATATTCTCCACTAGACATAATAGTAAACTAATCAATTACTGTACGTCATAATACTATCTATTTACCCATATTATACAGTACTAACACAATCTGTGATATATCATGACCTCCACACAAACCACGATAATATGTCTCTATGTTAGTCTCGGTTAAGTGGCACTTATAATTGATCTAACTCATCACGAGTTAGATCAACTAGATGTGGCTTGTATCCTACATGATGAGGCGTAGACTGTTTAGTTGTCCTTGTCGACATAAGCGAGACCGCTGTGCGTGAGATGGATCCCTAGGCAAATGTAATTTAGCCCCGCGCACTATTCTCCTGAGGGCATAGTCAAAGTGACATTCTATTAGCGATGACGTTTCCATACGTCAAAAATGCATTGGATTGACATAAGCTACCGTAATGCTTGTCAATCCTGAGGGCTTTGCTAAAGTTACATTCGATTAGCGACGCTAGTGGAAAAGCTTAAAAATGTATGGGTTTGACATAAGCTATCGCAGCATAGTGAAGCGAGCTCCGAAGCGAATGCCATTTGTCTAGGCAATTTAAAAGCAGTTGTAGACATAAGTCACGCTTAAAAAGCGATTGCCGCCCTTGGACGTCAGTGGCTGCCTAGGTAGCTAGAGAGTCTGTAGTAGATACATACGGTTTCTTGATTTACTCTTCCCAAGAGTGATGATACAAAAAACTATAGCTTCATACAAAAAGGGAAAATTCTAGGTTTTATTACAGTACCTGGTACTTTATGGCCTGCCTACACTGTCCTCCCATACCTCCTATCAGTGTTATTTGGAAATTTTATAAAACCCAATTATCTTTAAAAACGTAACAGTGGAGTTTACTTCCGGCTCTTCTGTATGAGAGACGACCAATTGGTATCGCGCTCGTAACTTCAGTTCCAAACAGGTTTATGTGAAATAAAATATTTTGATTTTGATTGTACAAGCTAACATTGCATTCTCCTATTCTTCTGCCATGCGTGATGATTATCGCCAACCATCGGAATTTAGCTAAAGCATTAAAAATGCTTTCGAGTGTTAATAAAATGAGACGAAGAACTTATTACCAAATCAAATCATTTATTTCATAGCAAACATGGGTGTTTTATAATAAAGTTCTCCATATTTTATCGTCACATGGGCATGCAATTCATAACATAACATCAAACCTTTAATCCCAGAAGGGTTAGGCAAAGGTGTACAACCACATTTCGCCAGTTAAGCTTAAGTCCCATGTAATACGGAATGACTCTATTACATGGGCCATCAACCGGACACAAATCCAGGCTCCGGGCTGCTACTGAGAATTTCTAGATAGAAAAACCAAATAACACTTTGCCCGACCTGGAAATCGAACCCAGGACCTCATGCTCAGCAGTAGCCCTTGCGACCACTAGGCCAACGAGGCAGTCCACAGTTTACGAGTACTATTCCAAATAATAAAAAAAAATAAGGGTCAGATAATTGGAATTACAAAAATAAAAACAGTAAAAATGTCAGCGTGGTCACACAGCAATAAAAAATTAAATAAATAAGACTATGTAACGTCAAACACAAATAAAAAGTATGGATAGCAATAATTATGTCAATCAGTTACCACATCTAGTCAACCGACATCTTGAAAGCATGAATAACAATCACCCCATCATCCTTCGCGAGAGCAATCTTTATTGTTTTTGCATCACAGCAAATCCTATTCACATTAGAAGCTCAAGTTCGGGTCTGAGCTGATAGTGGCGTTTATTAAACCTCATTTTCTTATGAAAGGTTATTATGCAGAGATTTAAAGAAATTATTAAATTGGAAATGGACTCTGAATAGAGTTGTATGTTTGAGGTTGACTGAAGGGATTTGCTGGTTGCGGGCAGCGCATGACCAGACGTTACAAACGTATATTAATAGTTCATCGCTGACTTTTCATACTACCGGCGAGAAATCTATCTTCATTTGTTTGTCGCAGCGGTAAGAGCTCACTTTAATAAAGACTTTTTTCATAATTTCACTAAACTATTGTTTTGTGGTGCAAATAATACACCTTATTTCCAATTTTCTTCGACATGACAGGCGGACAGACTGACAGATGGACAGGCGAACATGGTGAAATTATACGAGTTATTTATCCGTATATGCTTTTTGGCTACGGCATCCTAAGACCTTATTCAATTAAAAATTAAAAGTTATACCCTGTTTACCTTACCTTTTTAACGGGATAATTATGGCAATGTAATTATATGTTCGTCTCATTAAAATTATTCGCGAAAAGTATTTAAAAATAATAATTTGCATCATCCATTTTAAATCTCAATATAGGTACCATCAACAAAATTGAGTACCGTACGCAAAAAACGCGCAAACCAATCGAAATACCCTTCAAATCGTTTCTCATAACCCAAGCGTTTTAAGTCGTCAGCAAAAAAATACATTCAGATTTAGCTGACATGAAAATTACATTTTCGATATGAATGTAGGTCGAACAATTTTCTCTGTAATTATTTTCAGTGTGCAGTTCTCTGAGTTTTGAAAGCGAACTGCAAGTGATCATATTTTGCGGGTATGTTTATGTGATACCTGTATTTTTTTGCAAGTCTTTTTGAGGATAGATTTTCGGTCTTGCGAAAGAAAGAAAGAAACGCAGGTCGTAAAGCACCAAATACAAATTTAAAAAGAGAACAACAATAGTGTGTGCCTCACGGCTGCGCCAAAAGGGTTCATTTCAGCATTAATGCCAAACAGATGCTGTCTGACGCTGGTTTTCTAATGAACCTTTAGGGACAAGTGACAGGGAGTACAAACAGTTTCAACATACCTAATTTAAAATGTTATACTAATAAATAAATAAATAAACTAGCAATTGAAACATTAAGAAACTAAAACAACAAGAACTGTCTCAGTAAAACCCGTTGTTAAACTGTAGCTCCATCGTGTCAGGGACATTTGAACCAGCAAAGAACGGAAAATCACCGAAAGCTGCATACGATGTTATTCATAGCTCATGTACTTAATATACATTGTAAAATATACGTCATATTGGTAGTACAACGTAAATATTTGAATGTTTTCAGATCTACCTCTCGGCACCGATAATTTTAATCGTTAGATTCGCCCTACCTCGTCAAAAAATTGTAATGTTTTGGTAAGATTTAAAAACTCTGAGACACAAAATTAGGTGAAATTACTTGATTGACTTAAAACGCCAATTTGATACTGAGTTGATACTTTTTCGCGCGACTAAGTACGGGTGAGGCAAAATCTAACTAAATCTTTGCTTGGTACTGGCAACGGTGGTCTGTGGACAGACTTCCAAGACCGTCTACAGACCGTATGTGGTCTGCTGGCCCATTTCAAAGCCATCTGAAGCTGTGGACATACAGAGAAACTCTCATTTTAAATATGGACTTGGAAGGACATATCATAAGGAGTTAATTGTGCTGGGACATAGGGAATAACTTGATATTTTTTCAAGAAGTTTAAAAAATCATAAATAGTGGCCTATTAATAAAAACATAACTAAACTAATAGGATATTCCCACTCCGGAGCGTGGACAGTGAACCTGTTCACCCACTGAATTCATGTATAAAAAAAAAACTCTGAGATTTTAATGAAACAAAACAAAAAGAGTCCCAAAGCAAGATCTATGAAACTTCCCTTCACAACAGTGAAAGACCACTAATGAAGCTATAAAATACCATGAGATAAAGAGAAAACCCATCATCATTAAAAATTTCAGTCGCCTTTCAATTTCGGATTATAGCTTAAAACTTTTGTAACAGAAAAACTCAATTATATTTATTTCCATCACTTTTAATAGCCTCGAAAAAACAAACAGTGAATGAGGTTATTTTGGTTTCATGTAACAGAAATTAGCAACATCTTAGTAACGTAACACATGATCAATCAAAATCTGAATCATTTTGAAAGATGTTCGAAAAATGTGTCTGCTCAACAACGTAACTAACACAATGAATGTCGTTGAACTGTCAAATATAAGCCTTTCCTACTGTTTTGTGTTACGCAAATACCCCGCAGGTGCAATTTCAATAGTTTTGTGGGCCTTTGAAATTTCTCCAGAAACACTTACATCATCATCTTTGACGGCCTTTTATTATGAACTGTAGTACTATCTTGAATTGAACTGTCAACAGTGTCAATCTCTAGTACATTTTTTAAAAATCTCAAAGTCAAAGCGAAAGGCAAATCAAAACGTCGACATTTCCACAAAAATTGAATTTATTCTAGTTGACCCTCCCAAAAGGTAATTTCGTATGGTGAAGTAATGGGTAAAAAGCAACAGCTTTTAAATTGTGTTACAATATTTTGTACACACACATTAATTATTTAATTACAAATGTGAAGACGATGCAACCTAGAATAAAAATGCTGTACCACAATAGGTAAAAATAATGTAATTACAAACCATTGGCAGGTAAAGTAATTATGTAATAGATACACGGTGCTCACATATTTTAAAAAAAAAGTAAAAGTTTTCCAATAAAATTTTAACAAGTTATAATTTTGTGGGTGTTTTAAGTAATACAGAATGTGAAATAAACGTCAAAAAAATTAAAAATTACACACAACCAGTTTGATTTTGTCTAGAAATGTGCAGGCTTTTTTTTTGTTTCGGAGTGAAAAATCCTCGTGGATGTCCTACGCCCTAGGGCAGGTCTGTCAGACTCTTACTTACTTACCACCACCCCGGTGTTCTCTTCACACTCTTGCACCAGGGATCATGGGAATTCCCGGCTGGTGCCGCCTCTGCGGGCCTCCCCAAACTATTGATTAATGAACAAAATCAAAACAAAAATATATGATACTCTTCAGCATATATTCTAATTAGATAGTGTGTTGACAACATAATACTACTAATTTGATACCATAGAAAAAAATCACGAAGATACCCTAAAAATTCCTTTTAACTAATCTTTCAGAATTCCGATTTTTTGTCAGATTATTATATAAACGACATATTAGAGTAACAGTGTTTTACATTTTTTGTCCAATCAATAGATTTGTTGTAAATAGGTATTTGCTTCATTTTTATGCAATAAATTACCAGCGTTGTGTCATCGCGCTTCTCTTTCTTTTCTATGCAGTCTGACAGTGACCGCGCTTTAGCTCCTTGTGAGCCTCTTAAGCTTCACTTCACATATGTTCTCACGGTGATTTTTACAGAACAGGTCGGCAGATAGTCATATCTCGACTAACATCAAAAAATGAATGCATGACCTCTCTTAGTTACGCTTGGCTATTGCCTGGCACTTCGTCTGCGATCCAGGATGAAAAGTATCCTATGTCCACCCATTATGACTACCCAGGTCATGGTCTATCTGTGTGCCAAAAGAGATGTTCCAAAATGGGCCAGTAGGGCTAACATGACAGCCGCGAGAACGCTCTCTATCTCGATTTGTCGAAATTCTGACGTTATGAGAACGCCTAACATGACCGTTAGGCTCGAGTAAACTCGAAAAAGGCACTTTGACATTTCTTTATCTCGCGACGAGATACCGATGTAGCTGTAGATATTAAAAACAAATGTTTTTTTCATTGCAACATCGGTCGATTTTACTCATGGAATAAGAATGTACTATAATGATTTTACGTCTACCTCTTTTAATTTGTGTTTCGTTTCTTGTAACAGACTTTTTTTTTCCAAAATTGAAAATACAAAATTAGTGGCTAAAGTTATTATGTTGCGAAAGTTTGATATTGCCATTCACCCACAACCTCCTAGATTTCGATAATCACCATAATTGGCAAAGAGACTATGAGCACATGATGCTCATCCATGTAATTAATAATGCTCCCCTCCGCCACAGTTTTTCTCGCGGCCGCCGAAAGAAACTTCGTTCCAATGTACATAATAGTTGATAACTAAGTTTTTTTTTATTAATATTATGTTTTATAATAAATAGATGAGTAAAATAGGTATAATTATGAATTTGCCATGTTATTTTGGAGTTTCTATTTCATTTTTATTGTATGGTAATTTTGTATACTCTTCTCGTCGTTAACATTGAGGACGACTAAATTAGAGAAAATCGGTGATTTTCTCATGTTGAATTGTCAAAATGCGAGATAAATTATGTGCCATGTTAGGGTTTAACGAGAAAACATCAAGTTTGACAGAACGAGTCGAATATTTGTACGGCAGTGCTGTCAGAAAACGAGTAAAGTGACGGTACAGACGCGACGAGAAAATACGAGAGTGAGTAATTGTCGCGTTTGGCATGTTAGCCCGGCGGTCTGTGTATACTACCTCAAAAAAATAGAATATTCCGTAGAATTCGAGAAAAATACAGATAAATAATTTAAATGTATACTGTTGTGGTAGTTAATTGGTATTTATCAATTACTTATATCGATTTTATAAAGGAAATCATGGCGGATTTAGTCACTCTGTGCTCTAAAACAATGACATTACACCATAGATCGACTGTCAGCTGTCACTCCAGCCACTTTCGTCATGTCAGACGTCATTAATCAATCAAAATCACAGCTAACGCCATTACGGGTTTTTGTTGTGTGTTGCAATTTCAAGTGTAATTTCTTGTGTTTTACCAGCAAAGTCAGTATAAAGTAATTGGATAGTTGAGAACTGTTTTAAATGTGTTTCCCTATTTTTATGTATAGTGAACAATGACCTGGTCCAGACTCCGTACATTTTGGCACATCTCCTTTCATTAAAATCCGTTTCGCCATTTTGGCGTAAAAGCATAACAAACAAACATACTTTCGCTTTTTTACTACTACACTGTTCTACACTGTTCGGCTAGCCTGCACTGGAAAACTTGTACTCAGTTTGGTAACATTTTATTTAAATAATAGTCAATAGCAAGTTCAAATAAATGGTCAATTCACTTGGTTTAAAAGTAAAAATGGGTGTTCCACAAGGCTCGATTTTGGGTCCGTTCCTCTTTTTTGTGCATGTTAACGACCTACTTCATTTATAAATAAATAAACCACAAATGGTGTTTTTTGCTGACGATACTTCCTTGATTTTTAAGGTAGATAGACAAGCTTCAAATTTTGACGACGTAAATAACGCCCTACTGCTGGTCCAAAATTGGTTCACTGCTAATAAACCTGAATGGAAATAAACCTAAGTGCATAAGATTTTCTTTGCCAAATGTCAAGGGTAGTGATTGTGAGATAGTATTTAATCAAGAGAACGGGATCACGCTCGACTTAAGGCTACAATGGGGTTCTCGTTTAACATCTCTTGCAGGACGGCTAAGTTCAGCCGCTTACACTGTCAGAAAAATCCGTCAATTTACTGATGTAGTTACCGCGAGGCTGGTCTATTTTAGTTACTTTCACAGTATCATGTCTTACGGTGTTTTACTTTGGGAACGGGCTGCAGACATCGAGTCATTGATTTAGTGTAGTCACATATTTATGATGTCACGGATTGCTTACAACTTATTGTAAGGAAAAGCTGTTTATTGCTGATTAAGAAACTTAAGTTCACTAATATAATAAGGCAGTGACAACGTTTCAAAATATTGTAAGCGTCAAAATGATCAACCAAACCAAATAGTAAACCACTCACGTAGCTTCAGTACCGTGCAGGTTTACGTGAAATAAAATATTTCGATTTGGATTTTACAAACTAACATTGCATCTTTCTTCTGCCATGCGTGATGATTATCGCCAATCATCGGAATTTAGCTATAGCATTAAAAATGCTTTCGAGTGTTATTGAAATGAGACGATGAACTTAATACCCAATCCCTTGTTCATATTGCACAAAGAGAGGTTCGCAAATATCTATGCAATGCTTCTATAAAAATATCTTGACAATCATTTACCGGGTAATGTCTTGCTACACACTTGAATGTGCCCTGGCGGCGGATAGTATTTCATGCTCGCTCAAATGTCTCGCTAACGGTGGCGCGTGTTTTGGATCATTTAGCCCCCTTCAAAATGATTGAGCTGAATGGTGCTGATCTATGCGTCATGTTCGTGAACGGGCGCCGTCAGTTGGGACTGGTCATCTCTTAGCTGCCACGGCTTATATTATTTTATTTTTATATGTTTATGCATTATTTCTGCACTTTAGACGCTCTTAACGTGTCCGGTTTTTGTACATCGTTCTCACCTATAAGATCAACATTAATGATGTAACCATTATGTTCGTGAGAACAATTTTTTTTTAAAGAGTGTCCATTGAGTTTCTTGCCCGTTTTTCTCCATAGGTACAGTCGAGTTCTTTAATATCTGAGCATATTCATTAATCAATAATATAGGCAATGGTAAGTTTCATAAATCAGCAATAAACAGCTTTGCCTTAAAATATATTGTAAGCAATCCGTGACATCATAAATATGTGACTACACTAAATCATTAATATTGCTACCGACAAAAATTGTGCGCAATCCCTTGTTCATTTTGCACAAAGTTAGGTTCACAAATACGAATGTTTCTATAAAAATATCTTGACAATTTGAAATGTCTCGAAGTTTTAAACAAATATGTAGGTATTGTCTTCGGGTACTCTTTTTTTTTGGGTGCGAAATATTCAAATGACTTCTCCTACTCTTTCGTGTCAGACTTTAACTGACTAAAACGCTTTCCTCCCACCATAGACTGAACAGGAAACCCCGAAACAACCATGTCCGGTAAGGACCTGTTTCAGGCGAAAGGTGAGGACACCGTGGCGCCTCTCCAATCACTCCTCCAAGAGGGGAGTTATCGCCGCTATTATGGCGTTCCCAGCACTGGGTTGTGAAAATCGCACCCTCCATGTCGTCATGAGATCCCGCCGAAGCTCTGTCCGCAGTCCCGCAATTTCTCGCAGCAGCGGAGTTAAGCCCCGGCATTTTGCCTAATCGCGCCCATCCCACACGTGCGCGAGGGCTTTTTCCTCCAGATCCCATGGCGACAATCCCTCGAGGGGGCTCGTCGCCTCGCAGGAGACCGTGCGGTATCCCCGGACCAGCCGAATTGCCATGACCCTTTTGAGACGCTTTCAACCAGCGGGCTGGTCGGCGCCTCGACTTCGGTGACCCTAAGATTTCCTTATGCGTTGACCCTAAGATTTCCTAAAACTTAATTAATCAACTATTACAGCTCTCTCTTAAAAATTATAATAAAAATATTTGTGCGCCGTTGACGGCAAGACATAGCATTAATTTTTATTAATATTGATATCTGTACTTTTTGTTTACCTGTGTTCTACAAAGAAAAATACTTGAATTTGAATTTTTACGTTTTCAGATTGGTACAGTCCTATTACGAACAGCATGCGGCAACCGGCAATTAAAAATAAATATAATGCTAAAGACCATTTAGTTGAATATATGTCGGCGTCACCGTTAGCGGTAGGTACAGCGGGCCGAGTTACGCTGTGCAAAGCGGACGTTCGCCTCCCCACTCTCCCCACTTCTCGAGCAACTTAATGTAAGCTAGTGCGCAGCGAAGAGGGAGAGCATTCTGGTGGCAGGCTCGGCCCGGTGCGCCTGCCGTAGCGCCTAGAGCTATTATCGCGATCTATTTAATTAATTAACAAGCTGTCAGAATAAAAGAGTTGGTTACTGCTATATCTCATACTTTCATTTAATATGTCGGACCTCTGCCTTCAGGCTATTTCATGGTGATTATTTTATAAGACATTGTGAGTGAAATAAAGTGATTGTGCTGTAACTAGTATCTCTATTTTCTTCGCCCGACAATCCACGCCTACTTACAAAGTGCAAGTGTAATATCGCTGATGAGGGCCTATCCCGATATCAGAATTGGGATTCGAAGGGCAAAAACCTGAAGAAAATAATGACGACAGTGAAGTGTGGGCTAACGTCTAATCTATTCAAAATATGGAGTTTTTGCTATCACGACTTCCGGCAACCACTTAACCGCAAACGTCAAATTTCACCGCAACTGCGCGACTGATACGGTTTGATCCTGATAATGACAATCGCTTCAATGGCACATGCCATCGTTAAAGCACAACAGTCCAAAAATCAAGTGATTGAAGCAAGTGGCAGTACGAACCTTTGACCGAAGTGAAGAATTCGAATCGAGCACCAGCACCGAAGAGTCGTGATACGAACCGTCTCACCTGCTACGTGTATGGACAACCAAATCATCCGGTGAGCTCGTTCCTTTTCTTTGTAATAGATAATCTGGTAGTTCGTTTGTAGCTTTTAGCTTTGTCAAAAAATCCAGGGTACTATGCGCTGTGATTTAGTTTACCTTACAGGTATACCTGTGTAAAGAAAACGTTAAATATGAATCGCAGAATAACTGAGCCGTGGTGAAATTCAACACGTCAGTGTCCTTTTTGTTTCATGTTGTGCCTGTTAACTCAATTACAGAACCAGTTATTATAGGTAGGGATCTATTAGATAGTAGATCCATGTACGTACGGATATTGCAAAATTACATTCTATTTGGGGTAAGAAAGTTAACGTTACTAAAGAGTTTCATTATCATATACCACAACATCAAAACTGACCTACATGGTGAAGATAAACTCGCATTAGTTCAGTGCGAAAGGATAATTGATTCTTTATTGGTGGTATGGTGTTTATGGTTAAACAAATTTATTTCTCGAAAATAAATTACAAAGATTTCACTTACTTGAGAACGTTTTAAAACTTAAAATATAAGTTGGACACACAAACTAAGCAGCTATTGTTTTAATTTATATTAAATCATCTAAGTTGTAATACCATTTCTTTTCGTACGCAAATAACATTATTAACTAACACAACTTAAAACTTTTCGATCCACCCGCAAAAGAAATAATTTCCGTAGATAAGGAATGCGATCCCGGTGCCACAATAAAGCAATACAGTAGTAGGGCAAGTCTGTTTAATGGATGTGTTTGATCATTTAGAAAGTGATTTTTTAAAATTTAATCTTGAAAATACCAAACGTTTATTTCGCATTCTTTACTTCTATAGGTAGCTTATTATATTGTTGCACTCCCGCAAAAATAATTGTTCTCTCGCCATTGACTGTCCGCACTCGCGGTAGTAAAATGTGATCCTTCCTACTATTGCTGCGATTGTGTACCTGATGTATTTTTGTGTGAATGAACTTACTTAGAATTTTTAAGTATTCTGGTGCAATATGCAGGAAGTTGTTTAATATTCATGAGTTTCGTTTCCCTGTAAATTTTAACTGTAGGTGTAAGGTAATCATAGTGAAATAATAGTTTAATAATTTTATTTTGAGCGATGTGTAGGTCCTTTAGATTAGTTTTTGGCGGTTTGCCCCATATTTCACGTGTTTTACGTTAAGAATCTTGAATCAAATTAAAAGGGCCTATCAAATGGACAGACAAGATATTTACAAGAATGTGATCGAAATACTAACATCAGAACGGGTTCTGACTAAAATGATTTGACTGGAACGCACTGATTGAACTTCACACTTGTGTGCTGGGCCTCAAGGGATTGTTCGAGGCTCACTCCATCCTATGCTTAGGGTTTCTGCACAATGTTATACTGTACATTTAGACATCGCGGAGAACTTGTGTGGAGAAATCGATGGTAGGGAGTATTCTTGTCATTGTTGACTCTTTCACTAAATGAGTCCTTCTCGAGTGCACTTCTTAGTTGGATGCAGCAGGTGCAGATGAAGCACTAAAGGAGGCTCTGTCTTTTCGGTGCGACTTCGCGGATCATTTCGGATCGTGGTGGGTATTGTATTGGCGCAGACAGAGCAATTTTATGGTGAACATGGTGTAGAGTTGCACCTTGTTGCTAACGGTTCTGGCAGGGCATGTGTTCGGGTAGAGAGAGTCATGAGGACATTGAGGTGCTTACTTGTTATAATCGAAAGTGAATCTGGTGGGACCTGGCGCGGCGAGCTTCTCGAAGTGCATCTAGCGACGGATGGTGCAAGGTCTAGGGTAACACAAACAGAACTTTAGTTTGGGACTCGGGCGCGGTTTTTAAGTGTGGCTTCATATTCTGAGTCTGGGTTTCGGTTAGATTTGGGTGAAATTCGTAAGTTAGCATCGGAGAATATTGGGAGAGTTGCTGCGTCACAGTAGGAAAAATGAGACCGTTCTACAGTGGTGATTCCTACTTCATTGTATGTGACCCCCCTCTGGGTTCATTTGGGCTTCGCAGGGAGTAAAGACTTCCCTTTGTTGTGTGTCTAATAGAGAATGCAAATATGGTCGTAAGCATTTTCGTGCAATGCCCGGGGGAAGTGAGGGCTTGGTACATTTAGCTACCGAGGCCGAGGTGGCGGCAGTCCGCGATTGACGAATGGAGTGGGCGTCATCGGGTGGTTTTAGTAATGCTTTGTCTATTCGTAGTTCACGTACGTTATCCGCCAGCTCTGAAAACCTCTCGGCCTCTGAGAGTGAAGAAACGTAATTAAACGTAAAATTGGTACTAATCTGTGAGATAAAGTAAGGGTCCGACTCATGCGGGTTGACGTCCTATGGTGTGTGTTATTGGGTAGTCTAAAGAACTAGCTTATGCAGGCTGATGTTCTGGGTCATATTATAAAGTGATCGTCTAGTCTGAGAGGCTATGAGATCAATGGAGATATGTGTGGTACTAGTGAGTGATCGGAGAGACGCTGATTGGCTGCCTGGTCCATGTTATCTGGAGAGATAACTAGCTCAAGGGAGGCCTATTTAAGTTGTCCGGCTCAGCTCCTAAAGGTTGATTTTGCGGGTTATAAAACGTTGTAATGTATGTCACCGATGGACGAGCGTACAAAGTAACGTATCTACCAGTTTTATTCTTTTTACAGAAAAATGGCCCCGCGGTGACTTTAAGGGGATGGAGACGCACAAGGACGTGTGAATGTCAGTCTGGCCGTGACGGCGCTTCAATACTTAAATTAGTGTTATTTAGTTTTCATAGATGTCGTTTGTTAGTTTAGAGTGTTATGTGTGTGTGAACATGAATTATGTGTCTGCTACGACACATTCAATGACATGACACTCAGTGATATTTTGCTGGCTGTATGACATGAGACTCGGTCGGCATCGTACAGGCGTGCTACGCATTCGGTGGAGTGTCTAAGTCAAGTCTATTCTTAAGATTAAAATAGTTTGTTTCTGTTATAGGCTCTAAAGTAAATGACTATGGTGGTAGTGAAACTACCAATGAACATAGCATGTGTGGATTGTTGAGACAAGTACTTCAATACATTTGATTATATAATCTACAGGGACCATTTTAGTCCGGACTAAAAAGAGACAAAAAAAAGAGACAAAAAAAAGAGAGAAAAAAAAGAGACAAAAAAAGGGACAAAAAAAAAGAGACTAAAAAGGAGACAAAAGAGAGACAAAAGAGAGACAAAAGAGAGACAAAAGAGAGAAAAAAAGAGACCAAAAAAAGAGCAAAAAAAGAGCAAAAAAAAGAGAAAAAAAAACTGTATAAACTGGAATGATCTTGAAGGGTCATTCATGACCGGACCAAGCAGTAACAATCCTGAAGGGTTTGTTATAACCGGACCAGGAGATTATAACTCTGCAGGGTCGTAAGACCGGACCAGGAGGTTATAATTCTGAAGGGTCATTTGACCGGACCAGGCGGTTATAATTCTGAAGGGTCGCTGGACCGGGCCAGAAGATTATAACTCTTAAGGGGTAAACCGGACCAGATTGCTAAAGTTCTGAAGGCTCAATAACGAGCGGTCCAGAATTAGTAGTAAACTCTGCAGGGCTGAACCGGACCAGATTACTAGTATAATTCCTGAAGGCTCAATATTGAGCGGTCCAGAGTTGGTTGCACAGTCAGTAGGGATGACCTGGATCTTTTTTGCTTATCGAGATTGCTAGTCAGGATGAACGAACATCAATAATAACGTTATGTCTTTTTAGACAATGCTTGATGAGTCTACGCGTACGAGGACGTCCGCACGTCAGTATGGCCGTGTCGGCGTCACCGTTAGCGGTAGGTACAGCGGGCCGAGTTACGCTGTGCAAAGCGGACGTTCGCCTCCCCACTCTCCCCACTTCTCGAGCAACTTAATGTAAGCTAGTGCGCAGCGAAGAGGGAGAGCATTCTGGTGGCAGGCTCGGCCCGGTGCGCCTGCCGTAGCGCCTAGAGCTATTATCGCGATCTATTTAATTAATTAACAAGCTGTCAGAATAAAAGAGTTGGTTACTGCTATATCTCATACTTTCATTTAATATGTCGGACCTCTGCCTTCAGGCTATTTCATGGTGATTATTTTATAAGACATTGTGAGTGAAATAAAGTGATTGTGCTGTAACTAGTATCTCTATTTTCTTCGCCCGACAATCCACGCCTACTTACAAAGTGCAAGTGTAATATCGCTGATGAGGGCCTATCCCGATATATACAAACCTGTCTAAATATTTAGGAATCCTAGCTTGCACTAAATTTATTTAAATTTAGAGTATTTAGATATTTATGTTCTGAAGAGTGGTCAGATTTTTTTACTGCACTACCGTAACATACCTATTTAAGATAACATTTTATTGATGTCTAAATTTGTATAGAACTTTATGATCATTTTAACGCTTACAAAATTTCGAATGGGCAACTAGCTTCATATTTCTGACTGACCGACTCCTTGACAATTCAAAAGTACCTGTAAATACTACAGTTTTGAGCCGTTTGGGGTCGAAACGCTCGGGTCATGGGGCCCGAGTGCGCATCTAATTTTTAAACAAATTTCTCACCGACTAGTCGACACTTCACGTGACCAGAGGGCTGGGTTGTTCTTTGGACAAAGAATTAGCATTGCCATTCAGCGTGGCAATGCTGCCAGTCTTCTGGGCACTTTTCCAGATGACAGCGATGCGGACGAGTACTTCGACGCCTGAGTATTTTTTTATATTAATTTGTATAGGTAGTTAGTTAGTTATTTAGTAATTTAATTTAGTTATAAATATCCTGTAAATGGTTTAATTGAAATAAATGCTTTGAGTTTGAGTTTGTCCTACTCCTTCCATCTTTCGCGAGCCCGCGCGTCGTTTTTATAATATTAAAATGTTATTTAATATACTAATTTTAATATTACTATAATATTATGTAGGTAGTTAGAATAGGATGCGGTGGGGTGCAAACTAGCAAAAAAGATCAACAGAATCTACAGGTAAGGTAAATGCTTTTTTCAATGAATGTGCTTACATAAAAGAAAGATACCAGTCACATTTCCTCTAGTCCTCATCAACATTTTCATACCCAAAAATCCAAATCCAAAAATGTACCAGAAATGTTTTGAACATTGTTTCGCTAGTTGGTAGCGAACAAAAGTCACGTTTATTCCACACGTAACGTGTTTTGAATGTGATTGTACTAGAAACGGTAGTGAAGCGTGCCCCAGTAGATCTGATTCATCATTTTGAAAGAGATTTTCTGGTTTTGTGAAACGATTCTCTGGTGTTGCACACATTGCAAGTATGATTTTGGCAGTATTTAGGGCTATAATATTAATTCAATCAATGATTTATAGGGCGGGTCAAGGTTACAGCTGGTGCGTCGACGGCACGAATTCGAACGACATTTTTTTTTTTGTCTAATGTCACTATCATAATCATCCATTATTGAAACTAGGCTGAAAATCAGCACTTTTGGAACGTACAAATTACATGAGACAACCCCCAAAACATGTGTTGTTATAGGGAGGGAGCGCAGGGCACTCATGAACATGTTGGCTCGTAGATTTGCTCGGTGTACGGAGCTGGAAGGACCTGGACCTGCAGACCTGGGTGTATTCCTTGGAAAAAAATGGCCGCATTAAACTCCCCAGCTACACAGCTGTCTGTCTGCTCATCATGACAAAGAAAAACATAGACAATCGCTTTCTACTAACCTAAACTATCCATTACTCGCCATCCGCCTGCCCGCTCCTGCAGTGGCCGGGAATGTGCTGGTAACTCCCGACGCCCAGTTCATCTCCTGCGGCGACTAGGGACGTGAGGGCGCAAGGTTTGTCTCACCATCACGCGCTCAGCCTTCCCCTTCGCGAGCATTACTTCTTCGCAGAGAAGGTGATGGCTTCCCATTCACTCTCGCTTCGTGCCATGGCCTGGATCAGGGACGGACGCGAGAGACAGCTGCCGCCGATCGCAAGTACAGTACCCCTCAAACTCGCTGACACGTGAACTTGTAAATGTACAGCAAGTTCAAGTTCGAGACGCCAGAAAGTTTGCATCGGGCAGTACACAGCCAGCGGCGGTACGTTCATAGAAGCCAAAAAGCATGGCTTGTCCTAATAAAATTATAATTCACAACATAAACGTAAGCCTATAAAAAAAATACATGAGTGAATGTTACTTCAAAATTAACCGAAGATTGTGTTATTTGCAGATGACACTCCATTGATCTTTAAAACAGACCGAAGGTCACAAAATCTTGACGACGTGAATAACTCTATTCTTCAGGTCCAAGATTGGTTTACGGTAAATAATTTGGTACTAAATGAGAAAAAAACCAAATGTATTCTATTTAAATTACCTAATGTTAGAGGTAGCGAATGTGACATCATATTGAACGGAGAAAAACTGGAATTTAGTAATCAGACGGTTTTCCTAGGAATCACGCTAGACGAGAAGTTACAATGGGGACCCCATATAACATCTCTCGTGGGGCGACTAAGCTCGGCAGCGTATGCTGTTAGAAAGATAAGACAGTTAACAGACGTAGAAACCGCGCGTTTGGTTTATTTTAGCTACTTCCACAGCATTATGTCATACGGCATTTTACTGTGGGGTCGGGCTGCTGACATTGAATCCATTTTTATTTAGCAAAAGAGAGCTGTCAGAGCCATTTACAATCTATGTCGCCGCGAATCTCTTTGGGAACTATTTAAGAAGATTAATATAATGACTGTACCTTGCCGACTTGACTGTACATTTATGAAAATATTATGTATGTTAGAAAAAATCTGCATCTATTTAATAAAATAAGTGATAGACATATTATTACACTAGTAATAAAAATAAAACAGATCAACCGTTTTTCAGACTATCTAAAGTTCATACATCTTTTATGATGTACTGTGTTAAATGTTACAACAAAATACCTTGTGAAATATTGCAATTAAATGAAAGAAAGTTTAAAACTCATGTAAAAAACGCTTTGTAAACAAGCATATTACAAATTAGAAGGTTATATCCTAGATAAGAATACGTGGAAACATGCTGGTCCTGCTCCATAGGACAATCTAGAGGCTACACAAAATTATACTATTTGCTTATTGTATTGTATAATTTCTAATTTTTACTTTACTCACACACTGACTTATTCCTAGTTAATATTTTAGGAAAATCATATATTTTTACAATTGTTTGTAAATATGTGAGCACAATGTACCTATCACGTGATTAATTTAAATGCCTTTGCTTTATTTTTAATTATTTTTACCAATTGTGGTATAGTATTTTTATTCTTGGTGCATCGTCTTCACATATAGAAATATAATTAATGTATACAAAATATTGTAAAACATTTTAAAAGAGTAACGGTGGAGTTTCTTGCCACTTCTTCTCCATACAAAACTACTTTTTGGAAGTGGCGCCTAGAATCAGTTTTATTTTTAATGTAAAATTTGACGTTCAAAAGTGCCTTTTATGGGCCTATTTATAATAAATTAATAAACTTTGACTTTGAATCAAAATAAAATTTCAAAATTCCCGCATTATATGCCGCGCGCACTAGTTTGCCATATATCTACTCACCCTCAATCATAGCTACTCACCCTCAATCATTCAATAATCAAAATTATTAGGAATAAATCCCGCGCTATCTCGCTCCCGCGCTGGTCAACGCATTCAAACGCGCCTTCTCACTCACACGTAAGTCGGCTTTTATCTGGCTTTCTATACCTTTCTTTGTCTAGCAGTTTTTGCCTACAAATTGCTACAGAAACGTTTTCATTTATTGTTATATTGGTAAGTACGAGTACATCTACGCAGATTTCTATGAAATGAGAAACACGGCTTTTGAGAAACATTAAGTTCGCGCAAATGCACTATCCGTGTTGAACAGCTTAAAGTTAGTTGCGAGCTTGCGAAACCGAACGCACGCAACGCAATGACGCAATGACGCATGTTATTGTTTGAAAATTTTGGAACAGTATTTTCCAGGTGTGTTCCTGTAATGTTATTGTTATTGCGGGGATGTCATTCCCTATGATTATATAAGAGATAAGTGAAACTGTCGTCGTTGGAAAGGTATGTACTGAAATATACATTGAGTTTTCTGAAAATAAGTGACTTTACAGACAGTATTTATCGGTAATAAAAACAAGTATTTTTGTAAGTCGAAGACATCGGTCGAAGAGCAGTTTGAAGTAGGGATATACTCATACGATTGTCTATTACGTATAAGTATGACAAACTTAGGTAGCTGGTGCAATTTAAAAGACATTTGCAGCCATGAATTGTCTGGTTTGTAGGGCATTTGTAGTTTTGATAAACTGATAAACAAACCAATATTGGTCTGTAATCTCTCAAAACAATATTGTTCGTACCAAAGTGGTTCTTCATAGGTGTTTTGTAATGAAGATTAGAGTTGGCTATTATTTATTTATTTATAAAACTTTTCGAACCCAAAGAGGTACAAAGACGGACTTAACGCCTTAGGCATTCTCTACCAGTCAAACAAGGGTGGTGAAGAGATTAGATGGCAGGTGTTTTATTAATATAGATTGCGCTTATGACAATTACGTACTGATGCTTGAAATATATTATAGCTTCGTATATATATAATAAAAAATAAAAATTATTGTCAGGCATCAAGGCCCATAGGGTGTTAGTATTAAATTTTACTTTAAAACTATATATTACTACGTAACATGCAGGAAAACTAAAATGTTATCAAATAAAATCAAAATCACAGGAAGGTTTAACAAGCCTTGTTGCAACCATGTAGCTTGGTAAACTTTCCCATTTTAGGCCCATCCAGCCTCTCTGCAAACACCTTCAGAATGCTGTTGCTTCACCCTTCACTCGGGATATTACTGAGGCAACTTTCTTCCGCATTATCGCAAAGTAATCGTCGGTGTGCGCATCAGCAAACATCCCTGGCGTACTACAGTAAGGTGGGAGCCTCAACAGCGCCCTGAAGGCATTGTTGTATTGAATGCGAAGGGCATTGTCTGCTTTTAGGTTATGGTTCTCCCATAGGCTGCTGGTGTAAAATGTTTGGCAGTAGGCCTTAAACAGAGTTAGTTTCACGGGAACTGAACAACCATGAAACCTTCTTCATATCATATTTCCCCTCACAGCCAGGGCCCTACGCTCCTTTTCCATATCCAAGTCGTCTTTTAATTCTTCAGTAACAATGTGGCCCAAATATTTAAAGTGGTCAACTCACTGCAAAAGTGAACCATTTAGTTTTACAGGAGGGACAAATGTTGGATTTTTATTCCTACCTCGAAACACCAACAGCTCGCTTTTTGTAGGATTATATTTAAGACCGTGCTGTTTGGCATTTCCTTCACAAATGGAGAGTAACTTTCTAATTCCACTGATAGTAGGGCTCAGCAGCACCATGTCATCTGCATAACTTAAGTTATTTAAACATACTCCATCTATATGGCATAGGTTTCCTAACCAAAATTATAATAATGGTGTTAGTACTACTAATAACCATGGACAACATTCATTCAGAGATTCAGCCAGTTAGCTGCTTTTATTTCGTTTGTAAAAATCTGTCGGTTTGCCCGTATTCTGTCCCCTAGTCTTTGCTCTTGACCCACTTTTTAAGGAAATTAATTGCTAACATCGCAGCTTTTATGATATTGTCAGTTGATCATTTTAATAATTTTGTTAATTCCCTTTGATATGGAAGTAATTGAAAAATGTTTTTTGTTGAAGTTTGTAATAGGACTAAAAACATAAGATAACTGTGACTCTCTAAGAGTTGCTGATGTTGGTAATGATGCTTTGACATTCATAATATGACGGCCATCCGAAGGAGTCTGATCGATTGTTTCTAATCAATTTTATAGGGATACCCGATCTATTCTGAAGTGAGCTAATTCTGAAGTAACCTTTTTAAGCTCATTTCTCCAATGTTTTCACCATGAGATTGTGGTATTTTGTTACACCAAAAACACATCTTATCTATTTATGTATTTAACACCTGAGGAGCTGTTGTGCACAGCAATTCTTTCTATGATTCAGTAGGTACTAAAGTCTTTATGAAAATTGTATGACACTCATCTAACTTACATTTGTTTATCCGATATTGTTGTATTGCTGAAAAGCAAACCTTTAGCTACCTCTGTCTATTTTCCACATCCATTTATCTCATTTCATGTGATCTCATATTATTTTCCTTTTATTGAATGTTGTGACATTTTGTATCTAACATTGTCATCTGTCAGTTTTTATTTTTCTATGGTATAGAGCTAAGAGGTCGTCTATTTTATTGTAAAGGTGTCGTAAAACTAGTGTTAAGCCAGGTTCTCACTGTAAGCCATCTTTATAGTTCCTGGCCGATAACCAATTAAGAAGTATTTGGATTGAAAACTAAAAAAGTCACTTCTAGAACGATCGGCCAGAGGCTATATAAACCATTCGATACTTTTCACCAGGTTCTGTTCTTTTGATTCCGTCTTTTGACTCGGTCTTTTGGCTTCTTTCATTTTGCAATTTTTCTTACTCATCAGTTTATGTTTTTCTAAAAAGCTATTTAAATATAAACCTTTTCTAGAAGTTATTCTCAGTAAATTTATTATAAACATCTAGTGTGTGTAAATGTGTTGGACTCACTTGATCACCTCCGACCCTCCCACTTGCGTCCACGAGAGGAGTTCGAGACGGTTTGCATAGAAATAATAAACGTGGCGTGAGACACCGCCGCCGGAACAGACACCAACCGACGCGAGCTCCCTCGCAACGGGCTGCGGACTGATGGAGAGGCTGCTGCGAGCTCCCACTCGACGGACTGCGGGACGGAGGAGCGGCCGACGCGAGCTTATTTTATTCGTGAGCTGCTTCGCGACTGAGCACGGAGAGGCTGCTGCGAGCTTCAACCACAGACTGCGGGCCAGAGGAGCGGCCGACGCCTCGAGCTACTACCGACTAATCATTTCTAATCCTTAATATCTTTTTACTTACTTTTGTATTTTATAATCTAAAAATCATTTTAACTTGTAACCACGTTTAGCCAGTCGGCTAAACGTTACGTTACAGTTTAACCGTTACGTTACAGTTTGGCGCCCTTCTTTCTTGAACCTCACACCCTCTATTATAATACACTCTATCTCGTGCACTCATTAGGCGAAAACGTCTATAAACCCTCCTCAAACATACACTCTCACTATCTTGAAATTTTTTGACTCTAACGCCCTCACGCGCGATATCTAACTATTTTCATAGCGTGGGCTCGATTTTTTTCCTTCAAAATTCTAAAAAACTACTACCACTAGTATAGACAATTTAACCTTTCTGATTTCAAAACTTCGTAATTATTTATCGCTAGACCTTTTACTTTTAACTTTTTACTTTTCCTAGTTACTAATAGGAGTACCTTTCTCTTAAAGGGATCCCTAGACGATCAATCCCTTTAAAATAAAAAAAAATCTACTACTAATGTTAGAACCCTCCGAAACCCTCTCATACTACCTCTAATCCTCTTAGTACCTCTCTAACCCTCTCTTAGTACCTCTCTAACCCTCTCTTAGTACCTCTCTAAACCTCTCTTAGTACCTCTCTAAACCTCTTAGTACCTCTCTAAACCTCTCTTAGTACCTCTCTAAACCTCTCTTAGTACCTCTCTAAACCTCTCTTAGTACCTCTCTAAACCTCTCTTAGTACCTTTCTAAACCTCTCTTAGTACCTTTCTAAACCTCTCTTAGTACCTCTCTAACCCTCTCTTAGTACCTCTCTAACCCTCTATTAGTACCTCTCTAACCCTCTCTTAGTACCTCTTTGGCCCTCTTAGACACTGAGTATATCGCTCTATACCTTATTAGTACCTCTTATACACTCTTAGTATAACCCTCTTAGTACCTCTTATAACCCGCTAAGACTCTCATAAGCACTTAACCTATTAGGCTAACTTTGTAATACCATTATTTATTTATTTTATTCTTATGATTGTATATAGGTTCTTTAGCCATACTCTTTCGAGCGGTTGGCAACTCTATAAAAAAGCCCCTAATGCCATTTAGTTTTAACGTTCTTCTAAACTTGGTTTTTTCTTAAACTTGGTTTTTCTTAATCTTAAACTTGGGTTTCTCTTAAACTTGGGTTTCTCTTAAACTCGGGTTTCTCTTAAACTTGGGTTTCTCTTAAACTTGGGTTTCTCTTAAACTTGGGTTTTCTCTTAAACTCTTAAAACCGGGTTTTATCTCAAACTTGGTTTTCTTAATGCCTTGTACATATTGTAAATAATTTAAATATGGGTTTTCAAACAGGTGCGGGTTACGACACCTAATTAAAAAAATAAGCCTTCGTAATTTAATTAAATATTTCCTTGTGGAGTATGCGTCATCGAATGTGAACCATATCCCCTCCGTATGTATGATTGAATGAGAGAGTTTGCTGAAAGAATGAAAGAGATTGTATGTTAGGTCAAGGAATTATTTTAACCATCAAAATTTTCAATGAGTTGAAAATTTTCCGGGGTTGTTGGGGAAATGTGGTATTTTGTTACACCAAAAACACATCTTATCTATTTATGTATTTAACACCTGAGGAGCTGTTGTGCACAGCAATTCTTTCTATGATTCAGTAGGTACTAAAGTCTTTATGAAAATTGTATGACACTCATCTAACTTACATTTGTTTATCCGATATTGTTGTATTGCTGAAAAGCAAACCTTTAGCTACCTCTGTCTATTTTCCACATCCATTTATCTCATTTCATGTGATCTCATATTATTTTCCTTTTATTGAATGTTGTGACATTTTGTATCTAACATTGTCATCTGTCAGTTTTTATTTTTCTATGGTATAGAGCTAAGAGGTCGTCTATTTTATTGTAAAGGTGTCGTAAAACTAGTGTTAAGCCAGGTTCTCACTGTAAGCCATCTTTATAGTTCCTGGCCGATAACCAATTAAGAAGTATTTGGATTGAAAACTAAAAAAGTCACTTCTAGAACGATCGGCCAGAGGCTATATAAACCATTCGATACTTTTCACCAGGTTCTGTTCTTTTGATTCCGTCTTTTGACTCGGTCTTTTGGCTTCTTTCATTTTGCAATTTTTCTTACTCATCAGTTTATGTTTTTCTAAAAAGCTATTTAAATATAAACCTTTTCTAGAAGTTATTCTCAGTAAATTTATTATAAACATCTAGTGTGTGTAAATGTGTTGGACTCACTTGATCACCTCCGACCCTCCCACTTGCGTCCACGAGAGGAGTTCGAGACGGTTTGCATAGAAATAATAAACGTGGCGTGAGACACCGCCGCCGGAACAAACACCAACCGACGCGAGCTCCCTCGCAACGGGCTGCGGACTGATGGAGAGGCTGCTGCGAGCTCCCACTCGACGGACTGCGGGACGGAGGAGCGGCCGACGCGAGCTTATTTTATTCGTGAGCTGCTTCGCGACTGTGAGCACGGAGAGGCTGCTGCGAGCTTCAACCACAGACTGCGGGCCAGAGGAGCGGCCGACGCCTCGAGCTACTACCGACTAATCATTTCTAATCCTTAATATCTTTTTACTTACTTTTGTATTTTATAATCTAAAAATCATTTTAACTTGTAACCACGTTTAGCCAGTCGGCTAAACGTTACGTTACAAGATTTCTATGAATAAAGGATGTTCCTGAGGCAAAATTCAGCATTTTAAGGTCTGATATAGCAAACACTGATGCCGATTGTCATTTCCAAATGTTTCTAGTGTCCTAATACTTTTTAAATTTATTTCTTCTTTGCCAATTCAAAAGTGCCTGTAATTGGTTTATTTTGAATTTTTACCTGGTACATAAAGACTTGTCTTTCAAAAAGTTTTTCCTCCTTTGAACCAGAATAAAAGTACAATTCTAACAACGTACAGCGTATCCACAAAGTTGTGCACATGTCCGCACTCGTCTATAAAACATTTTCAGAGCAAAACCTTATTGTTGGCAGTACAATAGTCCCAGTATCGGACGCCTCACAATACGGTATTGTTCGTATTGTAGACGAAAGACTAGATAATGTAACATTCAATGCTTGTTCGATGGAAAAATGAAGTAGTTATGTCTTTTGTTTCTTTGGTCAAATATGTCAGTGAATGTAGGTAAAAAGTCATGGACTTCACCCAAAGTTCATAAATACTTTGGACTCAAAGGACCATCTATGGACCTAAACTTGAAGATTGTTGCGTCGAAACCAGCAAAGTATAAATTTTTCGTTCTCAAATTCGTTTACTGTTACAATATCGTTTTTTTTTAAATTACACAACCTTTTTTATATTTACATGCAAATTATCAAAGTTCAAAAAGGATAGATGTCTTATAAAGCCATTTATATGTATCTAAGTCTTAAAATTTTGTTATTTGTTTTGTGGTTTTTTATTGTTATTGTCTATTTCTTATTATTCATTGTGTTTTACATTGTATTTTAATGTACTTTGTTTCCTGTGAATGAATTTCTTGTTCTGTTTTTAAATTATCTGAATGTTTTTATCTTGTCAAACTTACTGTACCTAGATTATACGTAAATGACGTGGTGTCGTACAATTGGAAGCGCGCGCTAGTATTTGTCCGTGTTCTATGTATACTTGAATGTAATTATTATGTCTACAAATATTATGAGATTTCAAATTTAAGACTCTAGATATTGATGGCTAATAGAAGGAAAATCCGACCACATCGACTAGAATTAAAGTTTTTGTTGAAAAGGAAATGTTCTCCTACTACTTGATAAATTCTCCTTACTTTACATTTCGCATACTAGGAACTTTAAGCATTCACAAAGCCATTCACAATACCAGACGTTTCAATAATTCGACCATTTCTAGGAACTGCCAACTCAGAAATTCTGTAAAAGGCAAAAATCAAGCCTTCAGCTAGAACCTCCAACCTTAACTAAATAATCTGTGATGCCAAACTTTATGTTTAACAATGACTAACAGTTAAATTAAAACGCAATTTTCGTATCTACGTAGCAAAGCAATTTCTTCGAACCTGCTTCACTGTTTTGACTTTTCTCAGAATTTAATTAAAGTGCTTGTAATAATTTTGTTGGTAAGTCCATAGTGATGGACTTGTGTGGGTGCTGTAGCGGGCGGGGCTGTGGACTGAATCAGACTTATGAGCCCGAATAATTCTGCATCTCTATCCATGATTGTCGCTTAGAAGCATCTTATGGTAGAGCGAGAAAGCTTGGTCCGGGTATCAGACAGCCGCGTAGCCGATGCGAAAGAAAGCGGACACCTGAGAGCAATCTTTCTCGATTATAGAATCTTGGTGGTATAGTATGTATTATACTTACACCATTAGTCATCATTCATTCATCCATTCATGTCCCGTATCATATTCTTTTATTTGTTATCGTTCTAAAACGATTTATTTTATAATATCTTTAATAACACATTCATATTTTTTTTACATTTTCCATTGTTGTGACACTTAGGTCATATTATCAAACTGTCATTGTTTTTCTTTTTCTCTTTTAGTCTATGAAAATTACTTTTTGGTTTATACAATATGTAACAAAAACCGTGTCCGATCCAAAAAAGGCGTATTCCCGGTTTAACAAACAGCCCTTGGCAATCGGAGCGTAACTTTCGAATGGTGAAAGGCCAATCGGAGCGCCGAACGCAGTCGATGCGTAAAGTCGAAATGGTAAAAAGAACTCGCACTAGGGCCTCAGGTCAGTTTTATTGTATTAAGTGATATATAGAATAGAATAAGACATTTATTTCAGACGTAGTCCATATGCTGTTAGTAACACAAATCTTACAAAATTTTTAGTACAAAAAAATATATACAAATAAAAATAATTAAAAAACACTAAGTGGCACCGCACAGGATTGCCAGATTATGCCAAGCCACCACCCACAGTGTGCAGTCGCATCCAGTGCCGCCACATTGGCGAGTCCCAGCGGCACACGAACACGCTCAGAAGGCTGTTGGAGCTGGCCCGCAAGCACTTCATAAGAGATGCACAACGCTTCCGCATGATGGCATGAAAACGATCCACGCTTTTTATCGCAAACATTGCTGAGGCGCTGCAGTGGCGCGGCAGCCCGAACGGTACCCTGAACGCGTTATTAGACTGGACTCGCAGAGCACTTTATGTACGCTGCGTGTACTTACTCCACAGGCTGCAGGTGTTGAAATATTGACAGAAGGCCTTAAATTATGTCTCTTTGATCGACTTGCTCCATACACCGTGCAAACCTGCGGGCCAGCTTGTTACAGCGCACAGACAGCTCTCTGCGCTCCCTCTTCAAATCAATGTTGTCACATAAATCCTCTGAGACCCAGTGACCCAGATATTTCAAATTAGACACTCTGTTTAAACTGGCACCGCAAAGATACAAGGAAGGTACATTAGCAAATGATTTATTACCAGCCTTAAACACCATCACCTCACTTTTCTTCACATTATATCTGAGTCCATGGGTTCGAGCATACTTTTCACGAATATCTAGCATTCTGCATATAGCACTGATCGACGGGCTCAGCAGCTCCAGCTCCTGATATTATTGAGCAGCTCCTGATATTATTGACGCGCTGTAATATGGCACCCAATGCTTGTTCTGCCGATCAGCTCGTTCATGTATAGGTTAAACAAACGAGGAGAGGTTAATCCCCCATGCCTTACCCCGCACTCCAACCCCTACACGTCCGAGTGTGCGCTTGCCCGCCGCAAAACATTCCTTTGACTCGAGTACCAAAATCTTAACATAGCGCCACATCACGTGGCACATCATTTTCATGAGTTTAAAAACACCATGAATTTAGTTTCATCACAGAATTTGAGAATGAAAATTGATTTAATTTTACATTTAAAGATTCGACCATTCGGTTATTTCCAACTCGCTCGTCCAAAAACTTTTGGTTATTTAACCGTTGCCGTTGGCTAGAAATAAACTGTGAACTCCAAAAATACGTGTTTTTTTTTACTATTATTTAATAGTAAAAAAAAACACGTATTTTTGGAGCTCGCTGAACGCTAACTGAACGGTTCAATGATTATGTTGTAGTTGGCGAACTCGGTCCATAGTAGAGAGCGTTTTTGAACAACGTGAAGTCAAACACCGCTGACAGACATATCTACCTGCTACAGCTTCGCGCCATACACTGTTCAAGGATAGAACAAAAGTGACTCAAAAATCTATCATCTGATCAGTACTTAATCTAAATTATGGCAAAATCTGTGATTTTGTGCGCGGCAGCGGACGCAACTTACCGCTAGTCGCACCCGCTTCCGCGCCTTTCACCGTCTATTTCTCAGCTATATGCCTTATCATTGCTTTGTTTCGGGTCTATGTAGTATTATTATTTAGAGCAGTAATCTTGTTTGCTTAGTGTTAGCCTATTACATGAGTGATCTAATAGATACCTCTGTAGTTTGAATTCCTAGAGATATTTGATTAGTCTAGTCTAGCTTGCAAATTATTTGGTGTGGTATTTGTTAGGTTATACGATGATTTCATCAAAGCCGAGTTGGTATCTGGTTCAGGTGGATGAAACATACCCACACACTCCATCGCCTCACTTGGTTATTAATTATTTCATTTTATTCTCAATGACAGAGAGGTTTGGAACTCTGCCATTACAAAGCTGAAAGAATGTCAAATTAAATTGCATTTATGGCAAAAGTTACTGTAATATGGCAATGGAGCGCTCACATAGCGATGATATGGGAATGAAAACTGAATGGTTGCATTGCATTTATTGGAACAAAACACTTTATAGGCTTACGAGAGCTAAAGCATTGTCACTGTCAGACCTCATAGAAAAGAGACAGAAGCGCGATGAGACATAGCCGGTAATTTATGGACAAAAAAAATTTAGCATAATACAACTTATTAGCTCACTAGCATATATCCAGAATAATATCATATATTTTTCTGGTTTTGTGTACTGCAGTGGATCATAATTTAGGCATTATAAAAGTTGCGTTTAGGTCATGTAGTCCCCTTTATGAGATTTTATATCATGCTTGAGGTGACCAAGCAGCGGACGAGGACGTCTCGAAAACTAATCTCTCTATGGATAGGTAAACTTACCTGCATTCACAAGAGCAACGAATATTACTACACCATATACATCTTGGCACACAATACCCTATATCCAGTTCCAAGTGTACCATGAAGCCTGGTCCTTAACTAGTGAAAGTGAAACTAGTATTTGCACAGTCTAGCCTAAGCTTAATTGGATCGCGTAAGGGTAGTAATACACGGTGGTCCTTAGAGCTTTGCAGTTCGCTCGATACAACGTTGTTTGTAGGGCTGGCTGTTATTCATTTGTTTTTCCTTCTTATTCTGTTTTCTTATTTTTTAAGAAATTAAATCAAGTAACTGTTAGTTTTGATTCATTACAAGAGATCGGATTTTCGGGCGCATTTTTATCTAAAGTTAATTTATGTTCTGAAAGTATGGAAGCGGCTTCATAACATTTATTTATATTGTAAAAAGACCTGAGATGCCAGGAACACCGGTAATGCATAACTAGTCAGAGTATGGAAAAGACTTAAAAAATAAACCCGGGATTCTTTTCAATATTTTGGTAGGTAGATGCATCCGGTTCTGTAGTAAGAACAAAACAAAAAATGTGTTGACTCCGGAACCGCGTGATTTTTTCTATGCAAAAGCGAAAATATATTGGCCAACATCTCAACTTTTGACACAACAAAATATTAACTACCTACCTATAATTGTCTTGCACACTATTAATATAGAAGCCCAGCTATTAGACGTATAATAAATTTGCGTAGTCTTTTCCCCAGTATTTTAATTGGAGCGACTCCCTAGCTGACCTTCACAACCCAGTTACTGGGTAACACGATACACCTTGTTAAGACTGGTTGTCTGACTTTTTGAGCTTTGACTACCTATAACGCCACTTAAAGATCTACGAATGACAGCCAGGACCAACGGCTTACCTAGCTTTCAGAAGTAAGAAGGGGTCTCGACATGTAATGCACTACGAAAGCTATTTGACATAAAAACGGTAAATAAACTAGAGTAACATTTCCTCATCATCATCATTAACATCATTAGACGTTCACTGCTGGACATAGGCCTCCGCAGTGGCAGTGCTTCGGGCACCGCCACTTCAACTGTTTTCGCATCTGCTTCTATTATGTTCCCACTGCTGGGACACGTGCTCATAAACCGGTTCTGTGCTTTTCGAATCCTGCAGATTCCTGCGGTTAATCTCATTAAATAAATTTTCCGTAGGTACATGTATTACATTCTGCATTAGATATTTTAGTCCTACGTTGCAGCGTAATGAACTTTAATAACATTGTCAACCCTACTCTGCCGAGTCTCGCACGGCACATTAATTTGCATTATACTCTCTCTCCGTGGTGCATAACCCTATAAAATGTAGTAATGGACAAGCTTATGCGCCATAAAGTGTTACTTCGCATGAGGTTGGAATCAGCAGCGCCGTTCTTTTGATGAGCCGATTAGATTCGAACGCAAGCGATTCTCGGCTTTATCGCCTTCTACGGTTTTATTGGAAGTGATTCGGGAATTGGGATCGTTCGTCCTATATTTGGGAATGTCGTGCATATAGAATGCGTGATAAGAATAACTTGTATAGTTATATTTGATTTGCAGTAAACAATTTGATTCTTTAGTGACCCGCCGCGATTTTTTTTTAAATGTAAATAAACCATTCAGAAAAAATCTTAAAATTATGAAGAAAGCATATCAACCTTTGCCTAATTTAGAAGAACTACAAAGTCACAGAGACAGACATAAAAAGCGACTTTAATCTGGAATTATGTATAGATGTAAGTAAGGATATAGAATCATCGTAAAGACAGCTTACGTAGAAAATTAAGCTTTTGTTAATCCGATTTCGTTTATTGTGAATTTGATGAAAGCTGAATTTTCATTAAAAAATCAATTAACGATGTCGTTTTCGTGCGTTCTTTAATTTATCTTGCTGGTCTTATTTATTTATTTATACTTACTTTATTGTACACCACAAAACAACTTGCCTTCAGGCAACCAACCTTAGAAATGGACACTGATTTGCCTGGACATAAAAGTTTTATCATATTAATTCATCGGGAACTCAGTTTATTTGAATTATTAGAAATTCCAACTACATTTTCAAAGTTGCAGGAATTTTGTCAATTGCCTAATTCGCATCTAAGAAGTATCCGGCTTTGCTTAGGTTGATCTGAGGAGTTAGTAGTACTCCTTAGAACTTTCTGGTTAACTACTTACTGATCTCTGGCTGACAAGGTTCAGACAACTGTTTTCTAAAAAACAGTCCCCTCTCATCCTTGAATTTGGGCGGTTTTCTATAGAAATATATAGTCTACGTCTAATATCCATACACTACAATAACTGTCAGTAGCAAGCTATGTTCCGTACATACGCTCATAGTAATTCAAAACGCCTCAAGTAGAATTTCAGAAGGAAAGTTTTACTTTAGCGTGGAGCAACTGACATGTTAACGTTATCAAGCCAGGGTTACGGATGTTGGGATACTGGAAGAAGCTTTTAATTGCGTTGGTTGCTACTAAATAACTGCCTGACAATAGCGCCAGATAGATTCAGGGCTGAAATTATGTATGAAAACAATAAGTGCATAATTTATTTTTGTATTGGTCAAGCATTCCTTTATAACGAGTTGCCTAGAAAGATGTTAGTATAAATTTGCATGAGTGTTGGGAGTGTTGGAATTATGTATTTATAATTCCTTGTAAACATTAAAAGCTGTTGGCATATAATAGTATTGTTCGAATTGGTCTCTGTCTTTGTAAACACATCTATCAGTGACAGCGATTACATGTGTCAACTGTCAGTGTCATAGAAATATATATCTAGGAAATAGCACTGTTGTCCCGTCCCTTGTGTGCTTCCCATGACGAAATGTTTTTCTTTTTTCCCTAAATAAATCTGTTTAAATCGCGCAATTACTTTTTTTCATTGACCACTTTCTAACAGGGAGAACATCAATAAGTTCACGAAGTTATATTTGACGCAAATGCAACATTATAGTCTGAATGGGGACGGTCATGGAGATTCTTAGCGGTAGCTGCATAAGAAGCAAAAATTCAATCCAATCGTTGTTTTGCCATTTCACAATCTAAGGAAATTACCAAAGTCCTTCCAGCAAAACTATATCAAACTCCCAAACCCATTAAATCTGGCCAAGTAAAATTACGAGCCAGTGTGTGAAGGGTCGTTACATGTATTTTCCATTCTTTGTGTACAAACGTCGTTATTATTACTGCCTCTAGAGGGCGCTCTGTACTTTGACGTGACACAACCGGCACCGTTTACAGTCATTTTAGGGGTGTTAAAGGTCATGTGTGTGGGATTGAAGGTCATTAGCTGGTCCTGCTTCACACCACAAATAATTAATTAACATTTGAAATACTGTTCAACTGTACAACTCTTTCTTAAGCCTTGTTTGGTGGCTGCTCAGCAATTAAAAATATATTTTTTATTAGCATAAATGCAGGTTGCGGAAAAAAATTGTGGAACCCTGACTCCAGAGCTAGGTTAAAGAACCATTATTTCAGAAGTCGGTGACTTCTTCCAGTTAGGTTACAACTAAACAAGTTTTATGCGACAAAGGAATAAATTTATAAATTTAATTTATTAGCACAAATCTTAAGCCAATAGAAACGTAATCTGTTGAAATCAACGAACTTCCAAGAAACATAATCCCTGAATCCTTTCATCGGAAACAACAAACAATCAAAATAATAAGTGAAAATTCTATAACAAATGATTGTCCTAGATAAGTACTGTGAAGCCCTTATAATTAATGAACTGGCAATCCTTTCTACATTGGAGTAAATGAAGTTGGAAGAGAACACACGGACGGGACGCTGATCCAACAAATTGGATTAACTCCTGTCAAAATTATCTAGACAACGGGTTCCCGAAAGCTGGATTGAATTCTGTCAAGTAAACCTGCTGTCAGATGCTGCTAGGGATTTGGTGCAACACGTAAGGTAAATAACAATTACTAATCGTTTGAAGTTAACATGGGAATGGAAAAAAGATTAAAATGAAGAAACCGGGTCATTACAGAAATGCTTTTCAGTGGGAATGCCTGGTATGCTTTTTAATAGAACGATTGTGTTTATATAATAATTTTAAACCTATCAGCCGCAGTGACAGTTGTCAGCGGAGTTTGACTTCACGTTGTTCAAAAATGCTCTCTATTATGGCCCGAGTTCACACACTAAAACATAATAATTGATTATGTAACCATTCCGTTAGCATGTAACAGTTACAAAAAAAAACACGTTACTTTCGACTTTATTTCTAACCAACGGTTATATAACCAAAAGTTTTTGGACGAGCGAGTCTCTTTAACCTGTACATGAATGAGCTGATCAACGAGCTCAGCAGAACAAGCATTGGGTGACATATAGATTAACGACGAGAATAATAAACGTCTGCTTAAACATTTATTTTTAGGCTTGAATGTCACTTAACTTTAAGCAAGGTTTATAAATAAACTCCTAGGGCTTCTATCAAAGTTTAGTTCAAAAAAATGCAATAAAGGGTTTAATAATGAAAAAAAAAGTTTCAAGTAATAACAAAAATAAAAACAAATTTATTTGTTACAATATTTTACAGTACCTGTGGATAACAAACCGATACGATTGTTTATAAAAACTTCTTCAGCCAAATAGGATGTGTATTACTATATCAAGGAACTTAGAAGAAATTTTTTTTTATTTTGACGTGTGAAATGTTCAAAAAATTTGAAATGTAGATTTATTTCACCATAAACATTAAGCTGCTATCGTTACCTACTTTCCAAAATAAGTGCTTTTAATAAGCGGTTATGTAGGGCAGTTTGCTTACATTAAGTATTTCCCATTTTGTTTGGTTTTAGTGAATATAGATTACATATTGAAGATAGCTTAAGTATTCATTTTCTATGAAAAGGTGATTGAAACTAAACCTAATTTTCATAATTAAATATACAGGATAAACTATTCCGGAACTTAAAATGTCTTGCACATTACGGTGTTGTTTGCTAGGCTTCGTTGATGTATCTTTTATAGCATAGAGTACACGACGACCAGTGTTGAATAATTCATCAAAATGTCCAGTTGGTATGAAACCATTTGTTTCACATTCATTTACCATGTGAAGTCTTGTTTAAATAAGCTTTCTACTACATAAACAAACGCTCCGACTAGCAAGGATTCCCTTTACTTTGTGACATTGCCTATGGACTTATGAGCGCTACTGTACACCTTATAACGGTGCGGTGCTGCTTGCTAAGGGAAATAGTCACTTTCTTGAAATTTTGTAACTATAGAGATGATCGCGTTTACCAGACGGCATCATGACCATAGCTGGAATCCTTTACCACCTTCCATTGTAGTTGCATTGAAGCAGCTCTTCATCCAGCAGTATCATGCAGCTAAAGCTTAAAGAACTACGAACCAGTGTGTCCAAAGAAATAGATCCAGCCACTCCACTTCACCGGGATTGATTTACGTAGCCTTCTAATTATCAGCGGAGAGATTGAAAGTAATTCTCCGAAAGACCGTCTTCCAGGATAATCGGTAACCGATTGGATAGAATTTATTCAATAGATCCATTTGGTTGTTTATTGATCTTGGACTTGGTGCGATGGAAAAAGTTACAGATGCTTGAAGAAAAAGTAAAAAAAAAAAAACACTGACACTCGGTTATTAAACGGAGAATTTGAAATTGAAAACTTGTCAAATAAGTACTACTTAAGGTAAAAAATCGCGAAATTAAAAACGTTTTCCCGAAGAACGTGCGAAATTTTGAATATCGCAGGCTATATAATAACCTCAAGGTTATTCCTTCAATGTTATGAATATAATGCTACAATAGAGTTGATAAGTACTCCAATTCGAATTCTCAATTACGAAACCGGCTAAGGGTAAGTCTCAAGTATATTATTTAGTGAGTAAATGGCGTTTCACTTATGAGCTTGGGAGATGCCAATGTCTAGCAGTGAACTAGACAAAATAAATCTGGTTGCCTATTTAATTTTATAATTTTCAAGACGTTGATTTTACATTCTGTAATAACTCAAAATGATTACTTGTTAAACAAAATAGGGAAATCATCTACTTTTACAATATTTGTAAATATGTGAGCACCGTGTATCTATCAAATAATTAATTTACCAGCCATTGCTTTATATTTAATGCTTTTTTACCTATGGTCTTAGTAATTTTATTCTAGGTGCATAGTCTTCACATACATATAATTAATATCTAAGTATTAAGTACACAATAATGTAATACATTTTAAAAGAGCAACTGTGGAGTTTCTTGCCCATTCTTCTCCATACGAAACTACCTATTGGAAGGGGCAACTAGAATCAATTCAATTTTTTTGAAAATGTTGACGTTCAGAAGTGCCATATAAGTGCCTATTTGAAATAAATGATTTGACTTTTGACTTTAGACTTTTTGAACTGCGATAGGGATTGATTGTTTTGTTGATTGTTCCGCAGATGGGCAAAGACATTTATCTGTTTCCAGTTTCCACATTACAAAGAGCACATTGAAATTACTTGTTTTGCCATAGTAATCAAATTATATACAATCAATGTAGTAGTAATGTGTACCTATGCATGTTAAACTCAAACTCAAAGCATTAATTTCAATTAGAACATTTACTACAGGAACTTTTATACTGTGAAGGTGTCTGTCAGTTAGTCAAAACGGTGAAACTAGTTGCCCATTCCAAAACGTAGATCTCTATGGAGAAGAACGAGCAAGAAACTCCGTATACTATACAAAGAACAAAGCTACTGGCCAACGACAGAGTAAAAAAATCTCGTTCTTTTTTCAAAAGGCCTGAGCACACGTAGTGGTTTTATCTAGGGAACCACATGCCATAACTGGTTTAGATACGTCGAAATGCAAGACCCTGACAAGGAGTTGATCAATGTTAGTCTCTCAATGCATAGCATAGTCTATAGAGGTTGCCACTGACAATCCTATAATTGCTTAACTAAACATTCTGACGTGCGTAAGTACCTACGAACATTGCGGCATACGTATGCACAAGATACGGCTTAGTTTATTCTATATATCTAATTAATCCAAATAATTCTCTAGTTGTGATTAATCGTCGTGTGTATATTTTTCAAAATGAAGTTATTAATAGCAGTTGTGTTTTGAGTACCTAGTTATCAAGTTGCTCAGATGTTTTTTTTCTAACACAACATTTTATTATTCCACAATATTCTTATTCTCATAAGAAATGTCAAGTTTTAATTAGCCTACCTAGTGTTTAAGTCTTAAACAACAAAATATTCGTACTAAACTAAACTTCAGTGACTTTTTATTTTTCACTATCTTGGCATAAAACTCGTAAACATTCAGTTCGTAAAATACTATTTGTTTCAATACAGAGTAAGTACTAACTAACGATTCGAATTTCGCAAAGTAGCAAAGTTCTCATTACTAAAATTAACGTTTTAAATCATCGAAATAGATTCAAAGATAAAGGAACTGTTGACAACAAAAGCCAACGACAACTATTATATTAATAAAACCGCCAAAGAATAATTAAAAAGTTCCAATTTGCATACTTATCGAAGTAAGCCATTTTACATTTTGCTCTATCTAGGCCACCACCTTTCATTCACCTAGGCTACTTCCATGGGACACTTAATCAAAGTGACATTTAATCCATCACCTTTAGGGAACCCGAACTTCCCTTTTCAATTCATTATGCCGGTCTCAATGATAAAATGGGTGCAATTTTTCAAAGATATGACTATAAAAGCTTTAAATATCCATTCAATTTATTTTTTTCTTTAAGAATTTCGTGTTGAAGCACGGCCCGATGAGGCGGAAGCGTTCCACTGTGTTCAAAATCATTGATTTGAGGGAATGAGATCGTGTTTTTGTCTGTCGACATCAATTAAGATTCGATTTGGCTCGTGAATAGAATCGCGTTCCGAATGTACTGTTCGGGGATTTTAGATGGAGTTTAAATTTGTTGTATTTACGTTGGGTGTTCTATGATGTTGTGAATGATTTTAGCTTAACGACAAACCCTGTGTAGTAATTCAGAAAATTGGTATGATTGCTACTTTGTAATTTAAAGTTTAAATACCGTGTTTCTTATCTACTTAGTAGAAAAGTAATAGTAACTCCTTTTTACCAATATAAAATAATATAAAAAAATTGTTTTGAGCTTCGGCGCACGAAAGAAACAAATGTGCGTGTGTATGTTGTGTTGTGTGTGTATTGTGTGCATTGTGATGTTGTGTGTGTGTATGTTGAGTCCACCGTTGTCTACAACTTCCTCTTTTTATCTTATTTTCTATCGCAGGTATGCTGGAAGAGATTTCTTTAATACTGAGCCTTTGTACGATTTTTTCTGTAAGTTACATATATTTCTTTAATTGATTTTAGAAGTATGTATGTTCTTAAATAATATATTCTCATATTGCATGTGTATATTTAAATATATAAACATACAATATGAGAATATATTATTTTGATTTCCTCTCTGCTCTTACACATGTTGTTTACATATCTTTATACATATCTATTGCATACCTGCATTAGAAAATTATCCTTGCAGATTTCTTTAAATGATAAATGATTATATTTCTGTAAGTAGGTTTTTACAAACACTTTTACACTTCAATCATATTTTAAAAGTAGATGAGATCGGCGTTTGCTATCTGACTACTCTGAGAAGAAAGGCCGAAACAAACTCAGAGGTCACAGTCTCTTTTAAAGTCCAGACATAATCTTGGTCAGGTTATGTGAAGACCATGTAGATTGATGCCTGAAATGGTCTTTTGAGGAAGGAACTACACAGAATGAGTGGACCGATCCAGGCAGTGCACGTGTGGCGGCATCTACACCGCCACATGCGAACAAACGCATCAATCCTGCATCGCGCAAGCAGAGTTTACCGCGCAGATAGCATACAAACAACTTCCCGATAACAATCATCGGGCAGTTGCCCACCAGATACGACATCCATCTGGTCGGAGGATCCTCCCTTTTCTGAGAGTATGAGTGAACTTTACACCCTGTTCCTCATATTCCTAAACTGGTGACCCCGACCTGATCTGCATATCCCTTCACTGGTGACCCCGAGTATGAACGTCAGCGCAGCCTTCGTGCAACTACTTCAGCGTGACGTCATCATCATCACTCCCGCAAGTCACACAGCCAGCCAGCAACCACGTCTTGAACAGTTGTCCTGACCATCAGCATGCAGCGCAAGCGCATACCTGGTCATCACACTGCACATTCGGCCGGTCCACAAGCAGAGCGCTTAATCCCTCTCCTGGTCGACATCAGCAGTCAGCCACCCCGACCCACTGGAAACTCAGCTGGCACTGGCAAAAAGCATCGCAAGATACAAGACTTAGCTCACTATCGACCTTCGGTCTCCGGAGGGGAGTGATGTGGCGGCATTTACACCGCCACATACGAACGAACGCATCAATCCTGCATCGCGCAAGCAGAGTTTACCGCGCAGATAGCATATATACAACTTCCCGACAACAATCATCGGGCAGTTGCCCACCAGATACGACATCCATCTGGTCGGAGGATCCTCACTTTTCCAAGAGTATGAGTGAACTTTACACCCTGTTCCTCATATCTCTAAAACTGGTGACCCCGACGTGATGAACGTCAGCGCAGCCTTCGTGCAACTACTTCAGCGTGACGTCATCATCATCACTCCCGCAAGTCACACAGCCAGCCAGCAACCACGGCTTGAACGGTTGTCCTGACCTCCGGTCTCCGGAGGGGAGTGATGTGGCGGCATCTACAGCGCCACATACGAACGAACGCATCAATCCTGCATCGCGCAAGCAGAGTTTACCGCGCAGATAGCATATATACAACTTCCCGACAACAATCATCGGGCAGTTGCCCACCAGATATCCTCACTTTTCCAAGAGTATGAGTGAACTTTACACCCTGTTCCTCATATCTCTAAACACGCATTTGTCAGTAATCATGCAGCTCAACACAGAACTTAAGGAGCTCAACGATTCGACGAACATTACCAAAGAAAGGACATTTGGGTAGGCCGCATAAATTACTCAAACTGCCATACCATGATTAAAACTAACTTTAAAAATAAAAATAAACTGAGATATAAAAAAAAAAACACAAATCAACACTGCCTTCACATTTACAATAATTAAAATATGATTGAGTTTGAGTTTGAAATACTTTACAAAGTAAATTTTCATGTCATTGTATAGCACACTAAGTCCATTAGTGCAAAGTGTAAAAAATCCAAGAATAAACTTGGTCAGATCATATGAGGACCCTGTAGACTGGTGTCTGAAATGGTCTTTTGAGGAAAGAACCACACTGATTTGAGTGGACCTGTCCAGTCAGTGCACGCATTTGTCAATCGTGGTGCAGCTCAACTCAGAACTAAGGAGCTCAACGATTCGACGAACAATACAAAAGAAAGGACATTTGGGTAGGCCGCATAAAGTACTCAAATAGTCAGACCATGATTAAAACAACTGAAAGAAAAAAAAGAAAAATATAATGACCCAAATAGTCCTCACATTCACAAAATTAAAATAATATTATACTTTATACAGCAAATATATACATGTCATTGTGTAAAAAGGTACAAATATGGAAAAAAACATAATAATAAAAATAATAACAAAAATTGCAAATATTAAACATCACGATTGTCTGTGTAAATTTATTGGAGCAGCTCAGTCCCAAGCCTTCTTGTCCTCAATACAGTCATTGACAGTATAATAGGCTTTCTGGCATAATTTCCGGAGAGATAAAAATCACCTGTGTACGTACTTTTCTGTTCCTTTCTTCCTGTATGTTATTTAAACAGATGTATGTAAAAGTTAAAATAAATAAGATAACGAAAAATTCTGTGTTCAAATATATCCCCGCTAAAAACGCGCACAATATTTCAGGAGCCAAACCTTCAATCTTCTTTGGATTTGTCTACCTTACCAATCAATCGGAGGGGCTGACAAATCCGATCCCTTCGATCCTATTGTCGAGAACCTGTCGTGGTCGGAAGACTTGCAAAGTGCAATTTTCCGAAGCTATTGATCTAAAGGATTTTTCCGATATTTTTCACTGAGTTCAAAGCTAATAACGTAAGAAGGTGTTGAATATATACGACCTACTTTGAATAAGTCCTATTTGAGTGCTTCGTTAGTCTTGTGGTCGGAAGCGGTACTGCTGAGCACGAGGTCCTGGTTTCGATTCCCAGGTCGGGCAAAGTTTTATCGGGAGTTTGAGTGGCAGAACGGATTTGTGCTCGGTTGATGGTATTAGGCTCGCCACCTATTACATGGGACTTAACCATTACTGGCAAACACCTCTGCTCAACCCTTCAGGGCCACAAAGCGTAATGATTTTATGTGTCCTACGTACATTTAAAGTGAGAGTGTTGGTTCATTTATTCGTCTCTTCATTAAAACATTTAGGCGAAAGAGGTCCACTGCTGGACTGAGGCTTTCCCCAAGCACCGCTTTTTCGACCGATTCTGTGCTTCCTGCATCCAGTGGATTCCTGAGGCCTTCACAAGGTCATTGATCCACCTTGTGAGAGGTCTTCGTCCCTTGGCCTTATCGATGGTCCTATTTGGAACAACAGTTACTTCAAACTGACTTGAAAAATGATATTGTCAGACATGCAGACTTCATCACATCGGATCCACTACGAGGAGAAAGCCTCTTCTTAATCTAGCATTGATAATCACGGGGCCAACTCATCTAACATAATAAAATATTTTTACTTTTGTCATCGACCCGAAACGACATTTGTAGTGTCACTTACAAGTTTATCGATTTTATTTTATTATTCAAAAACCCTAACTAGAACTCATATTTATTTTAGATCATCCGTAATTGAGGTTTTTTATAACCTCAATTTTCGTCGTAAATTTTTCAATTACAATACAATACCTACATAAGGCTATTCAAACAATAATTGTTGGTATAAATGATGATAAATAAACCTTCCAATACAAATGAAAATAACTTTTTAGCTATTGCGCAAGAATTTAACCTGAACAGGTTTGTTTAGACTTTTATTACAAAGTTTTGAAACAGAGCGTAGTCATAGACAGAACTTCTCAAGATTCTTTCCTGGCATTTAAAGTCGCATACGTACACGGTAGTGCAAAAAAACTACTTTGAAGCAAAATCGGCCATTTTGCTTCAAAAGGTTTATGGCAACACTTCCTGGTTATAACTGCATAAGTTTCCTACACAGAACGGTTTCCACGTGAGTATGTTGGTAATATCCGCTCAAGTAACTCAGTTCCTGTATAGACTGGAAATAGAAGACTGTGTGAGGAAGTTGTGTGTGCACGTCTTATTTTAAATGTTTACTGTATAAACATGTATACAGAGTGACAGGGAAATTCGACCTTTTTCTTGAAAGGGGTTTTACTAGAGGTTTTTTTTTTTTTTTGTAATATGATAAAATTTATCGAATTTAGCAAAAACTTCAATCTGAAATTTAAATTATACCTTTCTGAAAACTGAAAAATAAGTGATCATTTAAAAATAAATGTTTGCCCAAAACTTACATAATATCAGCAATAAAAGGTAATAAGTATAAAATCGAAGAACAGTATGTTGGTATGAAAACCTTCGTGCACAATTGTCAACTTCAAACGAAAAAGGAACCTTTTATATTGTGACACATACAAGTGTGTCAACTCGATAGTAATATGTTTTCAGATATAATCCTATAAAGTAATATAAAAGTGATCTCCAATTTCCTTGTTTTACTCTGGACCTTCAGGAATATCTAACAAGTGGTAGCAGAGCGTGGTTTAAATGTAAGTAAGTCAAATATAAAGATGACTACATACTACCGAATAGATTCGCTAACAAAAAATAATTATGATACTTGGAGCGTCCAGGCTCAAGCCGTATTAATTAAGAATGGGTTGTGGGAGGTTGCCAGTGGCTTTATAACGCCGTCTAAAAATGAAGATGAGAAAAATATCTTCAACGAAAAGGATCAACTGGCACGATCTGAACTTTTGTTACTGATCTCACCATCAGAGATAAAACAGGTAAAAAATTGCAAAACATCTTACGAACTTTGGAGTAAATTGAAAAATATATACCAGAGTACCGGCCCTGCCCGTAAGGCAACATTACTAAAGCAACTAATACTAAAAAAAAATGATAGTAATGATGTTCGTGAACATTTAAATCATTTCATGGACATAGTCGAGAAGCTCGCTGACATGAACGTAGACCTGCATCCAGACCTACTATGTATAATGATGCTATACAGTCTGCCGGCAAACTACGAAAATTTCAGAATCGCAATTGAATCTCGTGACAAGTTGCCTACACCTGACGAACTAAAAATAAAAATAATAGAAGAAAGTGAAGCTAGAAAGAACACAAAAACAGAAGAAGAAGCTTTCTATACTAAAAAGAAAACCAAGTTTTGCAATACCTGTAAGAAAAAAGGACATACTACAGAAACATGTTGGAGCAAAAAGAAGGTTGTTAAAATGAAACAAGAAAATGACAAAAGACGTCTAGAAAAGTCTTATAACCTTACACCAATTTGTTTGTCAGCCACCTCTCCTAATACGTGGTGTTTAGACAGTGGATGCACTTCTCATATGTGTGCTCAAGAAGAACAGTTTGAATCAATAAATTCTGAAACTGGAACACTTAAATTAGCGTCAAATGAAAACACAACAAAAGTAGAAGGAATAGGCAAAGTTCGCATGAGCATTAATGACGAAATAATCAATTTGCAAGATACATTGTACGTGCCTGCTTTGGCAACAAACTTAATGTCAGTTGCAAAAATCACTGAAAAAGGTAACACTGTTGTTTTCAATAAACACAAAGCTTATATCAAAGATGAAAAAGGCCAAACCGCATTGATTGCCGAAAAACAAAATGGTCTGTACTATATTAAAAGTGATGAAAAGGCGCAAGTGGCCCACGCTGTAAACAACGATATTCAGATGTGGCATCAAAAGTTAGGCCATCTTAATGAAAGTGACTTGAAGTTGGTTGCGAAGAAGAACCTTATCAAAGGAATAGAACTGGGAGATGGAAATTTGCCTCAGTGCGAAACATGCATAAAAGGAAAGATGACACGATTGCCATTCCAATCCGTAGAAGGATCCCAGTCTAATCAACCATTACAAATAATACACACCGATTTGTGTGGACCCATACAACCGGAAACTTTGGGCGGAGCGAAATATTTTGTTACATTCATTGACGATTACACAAAATATTGCTGCGTATATTATATTAAAAACAAAAATGATGTTTTCGAGATTTTCAAGGAATATAAACAAAAAGTCGAGAAGTTCCATGAAAAATATAAAATAAAGAACTTACAGTCCGACAATGGATCTGAGTACCGTAATCGGAAATTCGACATTTTCCTAAAACAAAATGGGATTAAACGAAGGTTAACCGCACCATATACCCCCCAACAAAATGGGCAGAGTGAGCGAAAGAACAGATCATTACTGGACAAAGCTCGATATCTAATGATTGATGGAAATATGCCTAAAGAATTATGGGCGGAAGCGGTACATACTGCCAATTATTTAATTAACCGATGCCCAGCTAAAGCTCTGAAAGGTTGTACCCCTTACGAAAAATGGACTGGACGTATACCGTCAGGAAACCATCTAAAGATATTTGGTTACAAAGCTTACGTTTTGGACAAGAACAGAAAAGGGAAATTTACCCCAAAAGCCACAGAAGGAGTTTTTGTAGGCTATGCCCAAAATGCGAAAGGTTACCGAATATACTTACCACAAAAGAAGTCTGTAATAATAAGCAGAGATGTAAAGATAGTTGAGCGAATGTATTATCACAGTCATCACGATAATAGTGACGAAAAGTATAGAAATATTTTCGGTGAACAGGAACAACAACAGCCAGAAAAAGAAAAACTGAAAGAGGATGAATACATACCTGTTGTAGATATCGAAGTAATGTCGAACTCATTTCAGGAACCTGCTGCAACTGAAACCAGTATAAGAACTGAATGTAGTCAAAGCAGGACGAGCGTAAGAGAAGCTGAACCTGAAAGTAGAAGATCTTGTAGACAGAAAAAAGTCCCAACATGGCATAAAGACTTTGTGCTCGATCAGTCATCTACATCACAATCGTCTTCGGATGAATATCAGGATGTTTCAAGCTCAAATGAAAGAGACATAGATGAAATTACTTACCTATGCGAAGTCGAAAATAAAAATGGAAAAGATTCAGAATGGCATGAAGCTATAAAATCGGAAATAAGAGCGCATATTAAAAATGGTACTTGGGAAATAAAGAAGAAAGAAAATGAGAAAAACATTATAGATTTCAAGATGATACTTAAAGAGAAAGCAGATAAAACTAAAAAGGCTCGCCTCGTAGCACGTGGATTTACACAAAGACCTGGCATAGATTATAATGAAACTTGGGCGCCGGTTGCCAAACTGAGCTCCATTAGACTAATGTTGGCTACTGCGATCCAAGAAGACTTGAAACTTCATCAATTGGATGTCACAACTGCTTATCTAAACGGTGACTTAGATGAAAGAATTCTTATGAAAAAGCCAGAGTATTTGGAAGAGTACATCATGGAACTTATGACAGATGAAAGCTCAAACGAGGATCACACTGTTTTTCGTAAAGCAAAGAAAATGCTAGAAGATGTTACAAAGATCAAAGGAGAAAAAGTATGTTTACTAAAGAAAGCTTTGTATGGCCTTAAGCAATCCGGGCGACAATGGTTTAAAAAATTAGATAATGAACTGAAGAAGCTTGGCTTCATCTCTTCAGCAGCTGATCCATGTATCTATGTGCTGGAGAGAGGAGGAGCTAAAGTTATTCTAGGATTATATGTCGACGACATGCTGATGGCTTACTCCTGCAAACAATTGTTTGAGCAAGTAAATGAAAAATTAAAATCAATTTTTGAAATGAAGGCCCTGTAAACGATTTTGTAGGAATTGAAATTAAACAAGAAAATGACAAAATCAAACTAAAACAGGAAAAGTATATAGAAAAATTACTCACCAAATTCAGAATGGAAGACTGCAAGCCGAGCGTTACGCCAATAGAGCCTCGCCTTAAGTTGGAAAAAGAAGGGAAAAGTGATGAGACAATACCCTATCAGAACCTCATTGGATCCTTAATGTTTGTAGCTGTAGCCACGCGACCAGACATCATGTTTGCTGTAAGCTATTTATCACAGTTTAACAATTGTTATGGAAGTGAACATTACAAGGCTGCAAAAAGGATCTTACGTTATCTTAAAGGAACTAAAACAATGGGGATAAGTTTCGGGAAAAATACAAATAAAGAAATGGTTAGATATGCAGATGCCGATTGGGCAGCATGTACCTTAGATCGGAAGTCCTATACTGGATATTGTTTTATGATGGCGAATGGAGTTGTCAGCTGGGAGTCAAGGAAGCAGAGAGCTACAGCCATGTCTACAGCGGAAGCAGAGTACATGGCGTTATCTGATGCTGTAAAAGAAGCCCTTCATATCAGACTCTTGCTTAAAGACATAACAGCGCTAAAACAAAATAAAGTACAAATATTCAACGACAATCAAGCCGCATTAAAGATATGCCAAAATGAAATAATAAGCAGTAAGACTAAGCACATTGATCTAAGAATTCATTTTTTGAAGGAGCATATTAATAATGGAGTGATCATTGTGAGATATATGGAAACATCCAAGATGTTAGCCGATTTGTTAACAAAAGGAGTTCCAGGACCTCGGCAGCAAGACTTGAGAAAATCTTTAGGGTTGCTATTGTGAGGAGGAGTGTTGGTATGAAAACCTTCGTGCACAATTTTCAACTTCAAACGAAAAAGGAACCTTTTATATTGTGACACATACAAGTGTGTCAACTCGATAGTAATATGTTTTCAGATATAATCCTATAAAGTAATATAAAAGTGATCTCCAATTTCCTTGTTTTACTCTGGACCTTCAGGAATATCTAACACAGTCACCGCTCAATAACCAACCAGTTTTGACCCCTAGTTAACTTGACTGCATTTGTTGATATTGACTTTTAGTATAACCCCTTTCAAAGAATAAAAAGGTTAAGCTATTTTTAACCACATGACTAATAAAAAGCTTTTTAAACTGTCGTTACCAATCAAAATATTGGCAGTACGTACAATAAGTGGCACAGATGTTATTTCTGTTATTTTTTGCTGTGTAAATTTTCTTTTATTTGGTTTTCCTCTTGAGTACAATCTGCCTTAGGCTCTCGTGGTCGGCTATGTGAAGTGAGCAGACCGGAGCGGAACCTAACACCTGACAGTTGACGTCTACGTATCTGTCAAAGTCAACTGTCAAACTGCCATTCAACGTTTCATTCTATTACGTTTTTACACACGCTTTTCTTTCCACAACTAGAATTGTCCTTTTTGACGTGACAACGTCTAATAAATCGATGATCGCCGGCTGCTCCCACTCCTCTGGTATCACTCCCATGAAAAGCTAAAGCACCATTCTTGAGAAAAACTAATTATTGTAACCTAACCTCAAAACACTTTAATGTCGCTTCAGCAACGTCTCCGGCGCTGCGGGAAGTACAACCCCTTCGCCCTTACGTAACAAAGGATAGGCACCCATACTCGCACGGGTGCCTAGCGTTGTTACAGCGGTCGGGGGCTGCCCTCCCTTCGCGCCTCCGGATTTTTATAAACACTCTAGGGGTAGGAGCCAAAAGACTACGTGGAGTCGGGGTGCCCCGATTCGATTTGGAACAGAAAGTCAAGTTGGAAGTCATGAAGTGGGGGTACACTAACTTCTCACAACTCGGGGAGAAACGAAATGAACGTAAACAAATGACACTGACACATGACACAAATAGCGTTTTTTTTTAAGTTCCATTACCTTCTAATAAGAGTGGTAGCATTATAATCAGGGAACCCACCCCTACCATCTTCACCCTTTTTACCGCCGAACTCCTGCCAAACGATACTAAAGCCGACTCGTAAATTACTTTAGCTTCTCCAAAAAACAGACAGATATTACAAAATAAAAACAGTATTCGTATTACGAGAGTTGAATATTGTAAATAAATGACGAAATAATACTAACGATTTTCACGAACGGTTTGTTGTCGTAATACTTTTTTGCCCACAAAAACTTTTTTTATGGTCTTTCGCACAAATAACTATCCACAACGATGAAATAACTATTCCAAAGTAACTATTCATCCACTCTCAGTCAATTTAAACACAATACACAATACACACATAGTTTCACTAACACCTCACACGACCACGAACTACGCGTCTTGTACATTAAAAAAAAATGTAAGACAAGCTATATGGTTTTGAACGAATGATTTGAGCAGATTATCTATCTGGCTCGACGCTGACACAAACCACAGACCATTATAACCTTTATTTATTTTACTATGTAAGATTAAAAATTAAAAAAAAATATTATATTTTATTCATAATATTAAATTTCATCGTTTTGATATGACGTTGTCACGTTCAACTATCGTATGTAAGCCGACTTTACAGACAACCAATTTTTTTTTACGGACATTTAGCTCAAGGAGTCCCATTAAAATGTTAAAACTGTCTTGGAAAAGTAGTTTAAATTAAGTGTACACTGCACTATTTAGTGATTTTTCGCACATAAGGGTCTAGTGTTTGTAAAATATATATCCCAGTATGAAGTATCGTTGTTTGTGACCAAAATACACAGTCAAAGAAACAAAAACATACCTTTCCCGACTTTTCCTGTAACCAGTTACCCATTTAACCTCTCGCACAGAAACTAGAGCTTCCTTTCAGGAATATTAGGAACAGTCTCACGTGTCAAACATTCTGTATCGCTTGCAGTTAGCCCTCGCAACAGATGGCGTTCGCTAGAATACATGATGATCGAAAACTCTTGTGCTTTTCTACGCACAATTTTATACAAATATAAGGCATAGTTTCTTTTAATAGAATAAACCGAAATAGTGATCACCTATTTTCGTGAAGAGATCAGAAATGCAAGTCTGTATGTGTCTCACTTAATAAGGTATGGACTGATTCGGCTGTGATTGTTTTTTGTTTTATAGATTGTTAATAGTCCAAATTAGGTTAATATAATTACAAATATTTTTAATTTTCAAATTGGGAATAAACGGAACGTGCTTTTTTTTGGTTTGTAATTTTTGTATGTTTGTAAATCGCCAACACATTTTTGCCAGTTTTGACCCGTAGTTAACTGTAGTGCTATTCTGTAACCCTCTCACCGTGAAAACTTAGGTGAAGTGAGCGTGGAGTGAGCTGCCAGTGCCACTGATGCTAGGGATTGACCAAGACGGGATGACACTGACAGCTCACTCCACGCCAGTCATCACGTTGAGATTTTTACAGAATCGACATGCTGGACTTAACTTGCTCATTGTTGCTAATGACCTCTAGTATAGTCCGTTTCAAGAAGTAGATCGAATTTCCCAAACAACCTGTATAATAATAAAAATGAAATGCTGTTAGTTGGTGAGCGCATTACTTGAGGAGGGATGGACCGATTTGACTATTTTTTTTAATCTACAACGTTCGTAATAGTTCGTATACGGTTCTCACGGAAATCAAAACTGGAAATGTTGTTTTTAGTATGAATTATGCAAAAGACAGGACAGGACAAAAACAAAATGAATGACTACAGTACTTACCTACCGTTAAAAGCAATTTATGGGTACCAAGATTCTTATGATTACTCTGTTATTAAACCCGTTCCCAGGGTAAAAACAAAATAAACTTGAAACCATTATCTCCATTTTTATTAACCTTACTCATAAAAAATCCCCTAAAGTACAATTTCTTTGACCAAAAAGGAACTGTTTAAAAGTGAAATGTATAACGATTCCCGTGACGCGAACTTAACCCTTCTGCCGCCACTTCAGGGGAGTGGTCGCGCATGTCCAAGGACAGATGTCTCGCGTCGGCAGGGTTAACTCGTATAATGGATGCTAAAAAGGTTTGATGGTACTTTTTGTCATTCATTTACGCTTTGCAACTATGTGGAAGTCTGAAAAGAATAAGAAGTGATGTTTCAATGTCTTGCTATTACTGAAATATTATAAAAATGTAGGCTGGTCTTTACACGAATTCGTCTTCAGTCTAAGTCAATAACAATAATATTTTAGATGCATACTTGTAACCAACAATTTATGGATCTTTTAGGTGTCGGAAATAAAATTATTTAATTAATTTATTTATAAAGATGCTTTAAAACCACGCCCTGTAAAATGTAAAGGCTTTTAAAGCCGGAAAATAAAATTATATTTCGTGCGTGTAGCAACGTAGGCGTAGCTGTCTACGAAGCTACACGCACGAGCTACGCTACGCACTTAAGCTACGCGACGCTGCTACGAAATCAGGTGAGTGCTACGCTTCTTAAAACCAACCACGGTTCAATATTATGTATAATTACAAAAAGGAATGCAAAAAACAACAACATAAAAACAACATCACGCTTGTTTCCCCGCAGGGTCTGGCAGACGTGTACTACCACGTCCACATAAACATAACTGATGAATTTATGTTTAAGTCCCAATTAATAAAGCCCGACTCTTTTGCCATCAACTGGACACGGACCCTTACTCCAGGCTGATTTACTTAAAAATCTTGCTATAGAAAAATCCCAATGGCACTTTTTTTTTTGGGTGGGAAAACATCAAATGACTTATCCCGCTCTGGGTGGAGCGGGAGGGCGTGTCAGACTTTTACTGGCTAAAGCCCACCCGTGTTCCTTCGATTGCCTGTGCCAGGGCCACGGTTATCTTTTTCGAATTACCCGCGACCCTGAGGCGTCGGCCCTATCGGACCCCGTCACTTTGAGCTGATATCTCTTTGAGGCGCGCGTGGAACACGACGCGCCGTCGACCCGGGCCTGGTCCTTACCAACGAGCAACGGGTAGCTCGCCGTCCGCAAGCCCGCGCCTACGGTGGCCGGGAATCTGCATGCGACTCCCGACGCCCAGGGCGTCTCCTGCGGCGACTAGTGGGGGCGTGAGGGCGCAAGGCTCTCTCCCTCACGCGCTCCGCCTCCTCCTTCGCGAGCATTACTGCTTCGCAGAAGTAGGTGACGGCTTTCCATTATCTCTCGCTCCGTACCATGGCCTGGACCAGGGCCGGACGCGAGAGATCGCCGCACCGCCTGCTTAGCAGTAGCAAATCAAATTATTTTATAACACATTTTGCTCGTGAAGGGTCTCTTATTCCACCAATTTCAATTTCGTAATGTATCTCATTACGAACTTGTGCGTTATTGTAATGTAAAACGCACGGTTTATCAAAATGCTCCGTCTAAAACGAACTGTACTTTTTTAAATCTTAGCAAAGAGTTATATGCCAGAAAAGTGGTCAACATTTGATGAATAAAATTAACATTGGGAGATAAAATATAACAATAAAAAACATTTAATTCTTCAATTTAATTGATTTTGACAATAAATTACAAACATTTATCTATTACAAAAACACATTTTTTTAAATTAATTTATTAATAATACTGGCTGTTTTTGTGCCTTTGCCTTAAAAAAAAGCGCTGATGAGCGCGCATCGCTAATTTTTTAACAAGTAAAAATTATTCCGCACGCTTTTTCTTTTCGCTGTATTGTTTTTATTTGAAAATGTCGTCAAGTAATGATGAATTTATTAATTCGACACCGCCAGAAGTCTCTGAGGCAGCAAAAAAGGCTACCCTAAGCCTCTTGCCCGAAAAATCGACCGATAGATACTGTTGGGGAATTTTAGGTGACTGTTCAAAGAAACTCCAAAAATGCTGAATATTAGTCAAACGTGTATTGCCTCGATGACGAACAAAAATGGAAGCATAATGACAAGCAAGTACGGAGGATCCTTACATCTAATTAGTTCGTTGGTCGTTGAATTGCTGATGCCAAACGAGCAGGCGTTTGCTCGAACATGCCCCCGGACGTTGGAAGCAGCAGAGGCGCTTTAAACCAAACGCAGAATCAACGGGCAGTGGGCAAATCCTATTAAAGGCTCTTCTGATGACTCCAGCGGTTGTTTTGACGTCTGCCACACGAACAATTCCGTCTGATCCTGGATGCACGGCAATGACTCTTCCCAATCTCCATTTAAGAGGAGGAAGATGGTCCTCCTTTATGACGACCAAAGAACCCAACTTTAGCGTGTCTTTGCAGGTATGCCACTTAGTCCTTTGCTGCAGCTCAGACACAAACTCCTTACTCCAACGAGCCCAAAAGTGCTGGCGTAGCTGCTCAATCATTTGGAAGCGAGACAACGAAGCAGTGGAGTGGCTCTGTAGATCTCGCTGAGGAAGTGAAGTCAGTGGCCGGCCAACCAGAAAATGACCCGGAGTCAGTGGGGTGCAGTCCGCTGGATCTGATGACAACGGCGTCAGTGGACGTGAATTCAGTATCGCCTCAATCTGGGATAAAGTTGTGTTAAGCTCTTCAAATGTTAAATTAAAATTTTCCAACACTCGCCTGAGATGATATTTAGTTGACTTAACACCCGCTTCCCAGAGTCCGCCAAAGTGAGGAGTATACGCGGGTATAAAATGGAATTTAATTCCGTCATTAGCCAATTGCTCGCCCAAGGAATTGCAATTAGATTTAAGGAACTTCGAAAGTTCATTGCAGGCACCGACGAAAGAGGTACCGTTGTCGGAGTAGATGTCACTGGGTTTTCCCCGTCGCGAGATAAATCTAAATAAAGCTAGCATGTATTTACTGCTGGTTAAGTCACTTACCAGCTCTAAGTGAATGGCCTTGGTGGTGAAGCACACAAAGATGGCTATGTACACTTTTACCAGCCTACATCTACCCGACCTTGTCTACTAGCAGCCATGATGGGACCAGCATAATCCACACCAGTGCTTTCAAAAGGATCACCGCCTGGAAGCAGACGCTGCTGTGGCAAATTACCCATCAAAGGAGTAACTGTTCTACCCGACATGCGACAACAACGCACGCAATTACGATAACAACTCTTTGCAAGGCTTCGTCCGCCTATGGGCCAGTATGAATCCCTAATAGAAGCCAGCAGTAACTGAGGGCCTGCATGCATTAGCTTTTCATGTTCAAATTTGAATAGTAACTTCGTAAATTTGTGGGTGGACTGTAAAAGAATGGGGTGCTTTTTATCAAAAGAAAAAAATGAATTCGCTAAGCGTCCTGTGATACGCATAATTTTATTACTATCTAAAAATACGTTAAATACGGTAATAAGGGCGCTTTTATAAGGCAACTTCTGATTATGAATGAGTAATTGATACTCAGGAAAAGACTCAATTTGGCTTCTAATAATAATAATATTTAATGCATCCTGCAACTCGACTTGTGAGAGAAACTTAATACAATGAGTTACCCTACACAATTTTATAAACCTTAAAACTGTTGCTACACAACGGATCAGCCTTAAATAACTAGAAAAACGATTAAAGTCGACGAATGTATGATATTGACTATTACTACTAATACTGAGGATGACTCACCCTCAGAACGCGAAGTGATCTTACTGTCATTGGTTAGATAATCCATCCCTATTTGATTGAGGCAACGCGTAGCAAGAAATGGTGCACTAGCCGTACCATAAGTAACAGTATTTAATTTGTAAACCTTGACAGGTTCGCATGCATTATCACGCCACAGAACCTGTTGCAGGTACCTATCGGATGGGTGGACGTATAAACATCTATACATCTTCGCAACATCAGCTGTTAAGACGAACTTGTGTTGTCGAAACCGAAGAAGTATAGATAATAGATCGTCCTACACTGTAGGACCCACCATCTGCACGTCATTGAAGGATACCCCTGAAGAAGTAGCACAGCTTGCATTAAAAACTACACGAAGCTTGGTAGTTGTACTACATTCACGCAGTACCCCGTGGTGTGGTATGAAATATCCACTGGGACTGACATTATCCTTGTTTTCGGTCATATGTCCTAAAGTCTCATATTCAGACATGAAGTCACGATATAACTTACCGAACTCAGGCTTGGACTTCAGCCTGCGTTCTAGGGAATATAGACACTTAGAAGCCCTTTGGACCGATTCTCCTAAAATAGACGGATTTTGCTTGACAGGAATACGAACACAAAAATGACCATTCTCTAAACGTGTCGTATTCTTGACAAAATGCTCCTCACACAACTTCTCCTCGGGTAAATAATGTGAGGATTGTGTGTTAATCTCTTCCAGATTCCAGAATTTTTCCAAATCAGTACGAATTTTATTTAAATCACCGTAACTAGGGGAATCCGTTTGAGTTAAATTGCATGAAATATTATTCAACATCAATTTACCATTATTATAGGTAACAGGGCCAGAAACAATCCAGCCTAACAACGTTTCACACAACACTGGCTTACCTACTCCTAGTCTAATTCTCTGTGAACCAATCAAGTCCCAGAAGAGATCCGCTCCTATTAGGACATCTACTTCTGAAGGCTTGTAAAAAGTGGGGTCAGCTAAACAGACATTATCTGGAATGTTCAAGTCAGAAATGTCGACTTCACGACAGGGCACAACAGTCGTTAATGATGGCAAAACAAAACAATAAAACTTAGTTACCTATTGTCTAATGACGTCATTTTTACATGACATGTTTTGCCTACGCGAGAACTTACGTTATTAATGCCTTAGACCGAACCATCTATCTGACTAGTATTTAAGTTAAGCCGTGTACATAATCGTTCCGTCATAAAACACGATGTGCTACCACTATCAAGCATGGCGCGCACTACGTGCTCACGATCATACTGATCACATAACTTGATAACAGCGGTGGACAATAACACAGCGCGTTGTTTACGATCACAACTTAACGAACTGAGATCCGCAGACAAAGTTAAATTATTTGCACTCACATTAGTGCTAGCCACGGCGTCAGTGGGCGATAACGTTGATACGGAATGCGACGAGCCACTGTGTGATTTGTTGTCGTTAGTGAATGAATTCGTCGTACTTTTATTCTCCGACGAATGAATTAAAGTGTTATGTCGGCGCTTACATATCTTGTATCCCGGCTTTTTGCACCGGTTAGCGAAGTGACCTGCACCAAAACAGTTATAGCACACTTTATAGTTAGGTATTAATTTGAGTCGGGCGTCTATACTAAGTGCAAGGAATTGTGAACAACTACTTAAAACGTGATCAGCTTTACAGTGCGGGCACAACTTACTTAGTTCATTGCTGGAATTATTAGCATTTTGTGATACAACCATAGATTTCAACTTACTAGTATTTGAACTAGGCTTAGCGGGAGTGGGATTACTACTATTTCGTGCTGTTTCTAACGTTTCTAACAAGTCAGCGCGAAAGCGAATGAATTGGATAAATGCAGCAAAAGTTATCGTTCTATCTTTGTCTATACGACCTTTGTGCTCCTCCCACTCACGATAAGTTAACTGATCCAGTTTTCGAGTAACTACGAATATTAATAAAGTGTCCCAATACTTGATGGGCTCACCTAATGATTCCAACGCACGGAGGTTTTTATTAAGATGGTCAATCAATCCTTTCAACGCAACAGAGGACTCCTTTGCAATAGCATTCAAGTTAAATAAGGATGACACATGATTGTGAACTAACAACCTTTTGTTATCAAAACGATCACAAATTAGCTTCCAAGCTGTATCGTAATTACTTGCGGAAAATTTAATAGCGTGGATTACAACAGCAGCAGATCCTTCCAGGGACGCTCGCAAATAATGGAATTTGTTAACTTGATCGATTTCATCGTTGCAGTGAATGAGGCTAGTATGAGTTTTCACTATTCATCGACTCATTATCGTTGTTATATTTACATAACAACTCCTGTGACCTAGACAGTGCTTTGTAATACTGTGACTCAAATTCAGTACGCTCAGAGAATTGAGCTTTAACATCTTCTACCAGACATTCTAATCGTAACTGTACCTCATCGTAATGCTCATACAAAGATTCGATTTTTCCAATAACTGCAATTCCTTGACCTCACAACTAGTCAACTCCTTGTCACTGGATGCATCAAGGTAATTGATGAACGCAGTTAAACGTCCCTTGAAGCTTCCTCGTTTTTAACTAGTTCTCTTTCTTCGGACATACTGGGAATCGAATGTAGTCAACCTTGAATTTTACAAAAACAACTTAGGTTTATTTTTATACAAAACAACTTTAATTCAAGGTACCTACATTTAGCTACTATGGTATAACAATTTATCAAAAGATGTTAATACTGTAAATAGTGTCTACTACGTGTTGTAAATATTACATTTGTGAATACAAGATGAGATTTTTTATTTAGACTTTTATTTAAGCTACTTATATTCCTCAAAACCTGAACACTTAATTACCTAACGTCGAACTTAAAAGCAATACACTAACAAATAATTAATAAAACTTGACTAATACGGTTTCATTAACTGAATAAAGACTAATTATGACTTCCGAACCTACACACTAATTACTATTTAATATGAATAGTTAACTAAATTACTGCTGTACAATTATAAATGTAGCAAATAACTACTGGATTTTTCACTTTAATAGAAAGAACGTGTAATTGTATTTGCAAAATAAGTATATATAATTAAATAAATGATAAGTACTAGTAACTATTCACAATGAAAATAGGTATAATTATGTTAATTTGAACAATATTCAGGAAGATAAACACTAACCTTTAAACATCCTTAAATGGTTAAATAGATATTACCTGAGCGAGTGTTGGGTGACAATATATTTAACTTTAATATTCTTAACACCGTAAATTAACATGTCCTTAGTTCAGTCACGTTGCCGGCTTAACCTCCTTGGCAAAAACTCCACGGTAATAATGTCCAAAATCCACAGATTTTTAGCAAATCTTCATGTGATAACGAATCCGGCTCGGTAAGGACCAAAATGTTGGGGAATTTTAGGTGACTGTTCAAAGAAACTCCAAAAATGCTGAATATTAGTCAAACGTGTATTGCCTCGATGACGAACAAAAATGGAAGCATAATGACAAGCAAGTACAGAGGATCCTTACATCTAATTAGTTCGTTGGTCGTTGAATTGCTGATGCCAAACGAGCAGGCGTTTGCTCGAACAGATACTTAAAAGCGTATAAAAATTTCATGCTGTGGAAAACAAGTAAAGATGCAAATACATTTCCAGAAAGCGTTTTTTTTAGCCTATTTCATGGAACTTTTTCAAAAAAAAATTTAAGTCATGCTCATTGTGGTGCTATTATTCAATGCTGAAAAGCACTGTAAAAACAAAACATGGTATTGATATGAAGTCTACGCCAACTTTTTTAAAAGACGCTCAAGTGGCCATGTGAGTTAAAAGTCGAAAGTGTTTTCGGCTGAGAATGTAAAGAAGTTCCTAAAAGAAGCTCCGGATTGCCGATATTTGGCAACAAAGGTTAGTTGAAACAAAATTATTGTTATTAACTTCTTTCACTTTCGTATTTCTTTACAATATAGCTGTTTTTCACGCTGTTTTTAACTCTTTTCAGATTGGATTAATATTCGGCATAAATGTTGCATGTAGACATCAAGAGTTGTCCAGGTCAAAACACAAAAATTAAATTCCAAGATCGTTCACAATTCAGGGGCCTTTTCACGACATCGTGAAGAAATACGAATCGCTTCGTTCAACAAAATCGATGTCTAACAGATTTTTACAAAATTACCAAAATGAAAAATGCACTAGCCAACCTATTGGCATAAATAAAATTGGAGCAATGCCGAAACGAATTGATAATCTTAAATTTGGATGATCCACATATGATGATGAATACACAAGGCACAGTTTCAGAAGGTTCTCGGCTATATTGCTCGCCGATTCAGGTGCGCACTTATTGACACTAAAACGCCACGGAGGGTGGCTGTCGAACGGTGTAGCCAAGGGCTACATAGATAACTCGATGAAAATAAAGAAGAAATTAGCTCCCACATTACAAGGAATATAAATTTGGATCCAAGTGTTGACTCTCGACCATCTACGAGCACAGACAGTACATTCCACCATCGTCGCCGCCGCCGCAGCCGCCTCCGTCGCCGCCACCGACTGCAGAACTCTGTCTCTCGTTTCTCCTACTTTCACTCAAGAGAGTAAGAGAGAGACTGGTGAAATTGTAACTAATTATAATAACTTAAGAACATTAAAAATGCCAACTGGCAACGTAATAATCAATTTTACAAATTGTTCAATTTTCTAACTGCTCCATCAAGGGATTAAAGATTTATTCGTTTAAAAAATTCCGAGTTTAATTTATTTCCTCGCAAATATGATATAAAACGTCTTATGACATACGTGGGCTTTGATAATTACAGCCTCTGCTTTCGTGTATATCGCCACGGCTGTATTTCACATGTAGGTTTACTACACGAGCACTTATGAAACGTCAGAAGCTAGATGCACGATTCCAATTGCTCCTTTTCTAAGGAGAAAAGCCTGCAAGAAACGCCACTGTTACTTTTTTTTTTATAATTAGCTATTACAATGTTTTCAAACTACAGTGTTAATAGACATAGTAGGACAGTGTACTCGTAGTTGTAGGCTTGTCAACAGTACCAGGTACTTAACAAAATAGAAAATGGTCTACAAATCTACTGTCTACACTTTTTTTTTAATGGCATCTCGCAGGTCAACCTATGAGGTTGTCGTCTGCTTAAGCGGAATTGCCTGTGGTGCCCTAATAAATTAAGGCTTCCAGCCAGGACTTAAACGTAAATACTAACTAAAAACAAAGCGACTACACGCTAAGGGCACCCCCTGTGCGGTACGGACCTCGACTTAGGGCGACGCTGGAAGAGGGCAGCAAGGGACTAGCTGGATCATGATTTTTGTGATTTTGGGACGAATTTAAAGCTACAGGCTCAGCGGTGCGGGCTGGCTCGAGCAAGGGTCGGGATGGACGTGGATTTGGCTGCGAACCTCGGCGGCGAGGGCGGTAGGACTGCTGAGTGTTGGTGGCCTTAGAGAGGTGGTGGTGGCCCTAGGAGAGCAGCTCCTGGAGGAGAGTAGTGGCGTCGTCGGGGGCGATTAAGGTAAGCCTTGGTTGGCGAATACGGCTAATGCGGTAGGGAGTATAGCGGGCGGCCGCTGAAATCAAGGGATTTGGGTGTTTGAAGCCACAGTCGAAGAAACGCTTAGATAAGCGTTTCATGAACTGGTATAAGGTGGGCATTTTAAGGTCGGCGTGAAGATCTATATTACGGACGTAGTAGGGGGCACCCGTGACCTTTCTGAGGAAACGGTTTGTGGAGGGTCTGCATCTTATGGATATGACGTGGCTGAGCGTGCGCAAATACAACGCAGGCATAGGTCATGATGGGACGGATGACTGCGGTATAGATGCGCATTTTGCATTTAAGTGACAGTTTGCTACGGGATGTCAGAGTAAAGTGGAGTAGACTCCACTTTATTCTGACATCAAGAGCGAAAGAGGCACGCGCGCGAACCGCCTTAATGTGCTCCTTGAAAGTGAGATTTATTTATTTATTTATTTATACTTCACGCACATTTTGTACAGCGGCGAACTTAATGCCATAGGCATTTTCTACCAGTCAACCTTTGGGTGATGCAGAGACAAGCAGTGGTAGGTGCAATTTATAAAAAAAACCAAGGAATAAATATTTAATCTAAGACATACATATATACATATATACCTAATTATATAATTATACTAAAACAAATAAAACAGCCAATGAGAAAACATTACCCTTAAGATGATACTGCCAGCTTCTTGCGAATGTGCTCACGAACTTTAACTTTAAAGGATAATCGGTTGGTTGCCACCCTGATTTCTTGGGGGAGTGCATTCCACAGAGAGATAGACTGAACGAAGAAGGAAGAGTGAATGAAGTCTGTGCGGTGAGTGGGACATTGAAGAAGACGATTGTGTGATGAACGAAGATTTCTGTTGTGGTTGGCGCAAATGTACTGAAGTGGGGGGCTAGATAACCAGGGAAGGAGGTAGAAACAAGAAATGAAAACAAGGTGGTCAGCGCCCTTTGCTCTCTGCGCTGACGTATCGGCAACCACTTTAGAAGTGACCGATGCGCAGAGACATGGTCATATTTACGCAGATTGAAAACGAATCGAATGCAGTTATTGAGAAGACGGTCAAGTTTGTCGAGGAGATCTGCATTCAGGTCATAGTAGCACACATCACCATAATCGATGATAGGGAAAATTAAGGACTGCACAAGCATTGTCTTCGTACTCGATGGCAATATATTTTTCAACCGGTACAGAGCACGCAACGTTCCGGTAACCTTCTGGTTTACCCGGGCGACTTGAGTACGCCAGTTCAGGGTACTATCAATGTGCAAGCCTAGGTCCTTTACGTCAGTGCTAAAAGGAACGATAATACCATTGAAGAGTACTGGTGGCAAGGTTTTACCATCCACTTTGCTAATACTACGAGAACTGCCAATGATGATCGCCTGACACTTCGTAGGGTTTACAGTTACACCAAATCTGTCAGCCCAGGTTTTTATGGCTACCAAGTCCCTATTTAATTTGTCGATGGCGTCAGGTAATTCATCAGCCTTCCCTTGACAGTACAACTGCAGGTCATCTGCATACAGATGATACGCACACTGAAGTTCGGAAGTTATAAGATTAATAAAAATAGAAAACAGGAGAGGGGAAAGTATAATGCCTTGAGGAACACCAGTTTCCAAATCACACCAGCAAGAAGAAGAATCCCCAAAATGAACGGACTGCTGACGTTCCTGAAGGTAAGAGGAGAACCATTTCAGTGCTTCGGGAGAGACCATATTATATGACAGAATGGCTAAGGGATTAGAAACCTTAGGTAGTGGACGAACATAGGTTTTGCGCCACAGGTAAGGGAATACTCCGGTGTACAAGGAGAAATTTATTATGTGTGTAATCGCGGGTAGGAGTTGATCCAGAATGGTTATGATCATACCACGGGTGATATTGTCACATCCCACCGCTTTAGATTTGATGGAGAGAATGATCTTTCTGATCTCTCCCGGTTCAACTGAAATGAAACTGAAAGGATTAATGTGAGGACGCGTTAGACCAGAAATTAGAGACAAAGTGTTTTGCTTGGCTAAACGATCCATGGTAGTAACGGTGGAGAAATGCCGGTTGAGATCGTCTAAGTCAATTGAACAAGGTAGATCTAAATGTCGCGATTTGCCGATACCAAGAGTTCCAAGAAATTTCCAAATATCGGCAGAAGAGGAAGAATTGATAGTGTCAAGAATATGGCGGCGTTTAGCATTGCGTATCATCTGATTACATCTATTTCTTGCAGCCTTGAATTATGTCCAGTTGTCATCAGTACGATCCCTTTTAAATTTACGGAACGCACGGTCCCTACGTCGCATTGCCATCTGTGTACCTCTAGTCATCCATGGAGCAGGTGGGCGTTTCAACTTAACTTTTTTGACGGGAGCATGGATGTTATAAAGGTTATTTACAACATCATTGAAGATGGCAACCTTGTCGTCAACTGAAGTGGCTTCCGACAAGGGCTCCTAATCGACCACAGATGCATCATCTTTGAGCTTCTCGACATTCATCCGCGCAAAACAACGCCTGTACAGAACCTTGGGCTTAGGTTTGGGAGGTTTCAGGATATATGAAAGGAAAATCATGTCGTGATGAGAAAAGGCAGGAGCGTCATGTTGACCGTGAGAGGAAATGAGGGTAGGATTCGAGGTGAGAATCAGGTCGAGCCAGGTGTCGTCGCCAACAGTGTTATGATGAGTAGGCTTAAGCGGCAATACGTGCAGACTAGCTGACTCAATAAGGTGCAGGAGCTTACGGGATCGAGGAGAGTTGTGGGCAAGGAGGTTTGTGTTGAAATCACCCATGATGATGTGATGTGCATACTCCGAACCCAAAGATTCAAGTACTGATTCGAATTCAGTGAAGTAATCAAAAGAGGGAGGACAGTAGACAACACCAATAATGGTTTTGGCTCCTTTGACACAGACTTCAAGGAAAATAAACTCAGCAGAAGAAGAGTAATTTGAAGAGGAAGTAGTAAGTATTTTATAAGGAAAGTCATTGCGAAGGTAAATAGCTACACCACCCCCTCCCTTACCAATCCGATCATTTCGTATAAGAACGAAACCATTAAGAGAGTAAGTGGTGGACAGGAGATGTGGTTTGAGCCAAGTTTCAGAGATCAGGATGGCGTGAACATTACTGTTATTAAACGTGTCGTGCAGCTCACTGTAGTGGCTCGGAACACTTTGAGCGTTAATGTGACACACATTAACCAACCGATTAGACTGATCATTAAAATTTTGTTGTATAAAGTCACCAAGAGTGTAGCTGAAAGAACAAAAGCTTTCATCACTAGAAGAAGCAGTAGAATGGTTGGTAGAAAAATAAGACTCATTGTCTGACATAAATATGAATTGGTGGCTAATATGTTAAAATGAATATACAATATACATAAAACAGAGCAACTTACAGGTGCAACTGCACCACCCGCCAGCTTACACCAAAACTAAAAGCAATTTTAAACATGGTATTCAGCACAAACTACGAGTACACGTAACAAAACAATTGTTCACATTTTTGTCTACTTTACAAGTTAAAAACCGTAGTTCCCAAAAAAATAAAAATACCTGTCCAGAGAGGGAAGAAAAACGAAATTAATAAATGCTTGTACAATACATTTAAAAAAATGCTACACCCAACTGCAGATTGAGTAAAGCGCAACGTGAAATTAAACGTTAGTAACAATGTAGCCAGTTATTTCAGAACGTTTACTTGTAACGTCAACGTCACTTTAATTTGACAAGCTGACATTCAGAACCACATTTACATCCTCTCGGTAGAGAGTAGTTATATTCTTTGATTTACATCAAGAGAGTAGTTGTAGTCTTTGATTTACATTCAAAATTAGTGTTTACGGTTGAAAACTATACACTGTTGAGGGTATCGAAAAACTTATACCTCATTATTGAGAAACAGATTATGTAAACAGTTGGGGCACAAAACAAAAGAAAGATAATTATGAGTCTACGAGACGGGACAACTACACCACGGTGAGTAAAGAATATAAATACATGAAACGACAAATTAGAATCCACAACAAGACATCAAAGTAAACATTAACCATAATTACAAAATGTGTTTTTCAGGCTCCCGGCAGCTTCAACCCCTGTTCATCTCGTTTATGGAGTTGCGCCTAGCGCCTTAGGATACTTGGCTATCAAGGGCTTCAGCTCGTCGATGGTAGTAACCTTGTGCCGACTTCCATCAGAGGTCTTTATGAAGATGATGCCGTCTTGAGTCCAACACCACCGCATGCTAAAGTGCTCGCGCGCCCTTCCGAAGACAGATTGCCTGGCCCTGGTCAAGAACTCCTTTACAGATATTTTGGTGCCTTTCAAGCCTGTCGTCGCCTTCCAGACAGATGCCTTGATGTCCACACTGGCGAACCTTACGAGGATAGGCCTGTGATGCTCCTTGCTTTGGGCTCCAAGCCTGTGACAGGCTTTAATTGAGGAGGCCGAGAGATTTTTGAGGGCAAGCTTGGTATTGAGAACCTCCAGAATTACTGCTGTGCTGTCTTCGTTCTCCACTTCAGCAAGACCTTGGAAAACCAATGCTTTCCGCCGGTGCCTGGTCTCTAGGCCATCAATTTGCTTGGCACACTCACTGATTTGGCTTCGGAGCAGACCAAGCATAGAAAATATGAGCTCCCGGAAACTGCGGAACTCTTCGGCTATCTTTGCCACTGTGTCCTTGGCAGGACCGGCACACTGAATTTGTGCTTCAAGCTCACCCATCTTCCTCAAATAGTTATCCTCAAGGGTTTTCTGTGCAGCAAGGACTTCAGCAAATTGTGACATTCTGTGATGTGTAGTGCTAACAAATGTTGTATGATAGTGAAGGATTAGCCGGCAGGTGGTGTTTATACCGTTTATATGTCACATAAATGCACCACAAACGTGAGTTCTTATTAACTTTCTATTGTAGACTAAGTACTGACGTAAAATTAATCAGTATTTCAATTTAATTATATTTTAAATAAAATTCCGGATTTTAAAACGTCTATACTTTTTTAACACCTACCCCCGAAAAAACAACAAAAAAACAAGATTTTGGTCTAGGATCACGCCTAGGTATTTGGCTTGCATCTCCCAAGGGATCAGTTTGCCGTACATAGTGATTGGGCTGGGAAGGGGGGGAGGGAACGACGACGACGTCTCGAGAAGGCTACCACCTGACTCTTATCGGGGTTGACCTCGATTCTCCATTTCCGGAACCAAGCGCCTAAGACGTTTGCGGAGGTTTGGAGAGTACGAGCTATAGCTTTGGGACAGTGACCGGTATAGTAAATGGCAGTGTCGTCGGCGAAGAGGGCCAACTGAGCCTTTTTACTTTTTGGGATATGAGGGTTTTGGGATACCGATAACGGTTGCTTCTTTCCACGCTTGTGGGAAGATGTTGTTGCTTAAGGCGCAATTGAAGATGGCGGTCATAAGCATTATTAACGGGGCGGGAAGGAGTTTGTACACCTTATTGGTAATACCGTCCGAACCGGGGGCTTTCCGTACGTGAAGCCCTTTAATGATGTCGTGCACTTCGTCTGGAGTGACGGGAGGCAGAGGATCATCGGGGTCTTCGACGGGTGGGAGGGAGTCTCTCCGTTCGACTTCTGCGTCGACCTTGTTCTGGTGAGCTTGGTCTACCAGTTCAGAACTGGGAGAACATTGGGACTCTCGGCTGTCAGCAAGACATTCGGCCTTATCGGGACTGTCGAATGCGATGCTCTTGGCGGGGCGGATAAGTACTGTCTACACGGCCTACAACGTTCTTACATTGACAAAATATAAAAGAATCTAATATCAGAACCTGTAAAACTTTTTGCAACTGTAACAAATTTTAATTTAAATACTGTAATTGCACTAGATCAACGAAATAGTCTGACAAATACGATACATCATAATTTATTACAAAAAACATGCAGATACTTTATTCTAATATAAATCTCCTTCACTGAAGGATAGTCTTCATAAATCTATTTTCTCAGACAGATCATATGGAGCACGAATAGTATTAACTGTATCAACTTTTCCTTACAGTATTCACTACAAAAAACTCACTTCCTACAGGAAAATGTTATTAAATAACTGCGAATCACGTTCCAAGTAACTGTCAAATGGAGGAATTCATCTTTCTTGGTTTCCTGATGGGGCAAGAAATCCTCTGTATTTGTTTTGAAGAACTTGGAGGTATTTCTGGCAAAGATTTAATATCAATGAACTCTTATAGATGGGTATTGGAAAATGTGACAATGGAATGAATGATGTAATGGAAAATGAACAAACTTTTAAAGAATCAGTGGTGAGAAAGTTGAAGCGAGCCCTTTGCAAAGCGTAGATTCCTATGGTAAAGAAATGAAGTGAAATTAAATTGTATTTGCAGCATACAATGCATGCGGTAATACTGTTCATAGTATCAAACTCAAAGGAAAAAAATAAACGAACAGTTATTAGTAGGTACTGTTACGAGTATATGTACCTATTACTAATCATCAAATGAAAAATTATTGCATTTTACCGTTACTCCTCTAAATCGATTATAAAGTTTTGTTCATTTTGGCGCGTGGCTAAAATTGGAACTAACCCTGCCTCTCTCCCCTCTTATTTTGCCAATACATTTCACAAAACAATATTGCACAAATGTTTACTAACAGCGCCCTTCTTCCAATTTCTTTCAAATGCCTGTACATACTTGTAGCAGTGTAAACTTTTAAAGAATCATATTGGTAGCAGTTAGCAGTATCTAGTAAACACTGCAATTTTGCATTAAAACAGCCTCCACGAGTATGTGTAACGCAGCGACGGCTGCCATTAATTGCAGCCTAATATTTTCACTAAGTGTACGGCCAGAGTGTCCGCTCTGCCCGAGCGTCGGGCGGGGCGCGGTACGTAAACATGCGATAGGGCTGCCCGCCTCCAACATTTTAATTACATTTGCCTACTTTGTGTTTCGATTTAGTTTTGTGATTGTAAATATACTTTTGTATATAAACAAATAAAATACTTTATGAATTTAATAGGAAGTGTTCAATAAAAATGAGTGATGTTTTTTTATTGGTAGATTTAATTAAAAAACCATATTTATGTTTGAATAACAAATCGGTCTTATAAATTTGCGACCGAAAAATATTTGTGCCTCGACTGAGACGTACGAAATGCTTAATTCTTACATTTTTAAGTATAAAAAAATCCGCATTCTTATATAAAGCTTAATTAAAAATTGTTTTGGGAAACATGGACTCCATTCCTTTTAAACAAAATTAAAAACACAACCATCTCAAACATCTAAATATCCTGTGAATATTTCATGAGTCTAGCTATTGTTTTTGTTATTAATACCGAGAAAAAAACGTTTCTAGTGGTATATGTTGATATAGCAGCAGCAGAAATACTTAATCTGAGAAAAATTCAACTATCTAGTGTGAGGCAGACGGTCAAATTATTTTTTCTAGTATTATTCATACACACAGTTCAATAAACAACTATTATTAATAATAAATGTTTACTTTGTCTTTGTCTTTACTTTGAATAATACAAACTAACAAAACAAAACACACATGCCTGAGGTTTTAACACAAGCGTACCTACCGTTTCCTGTGTTATGAACCGCCTAAAACTACCTATTTGACTCGTGTCAATCACTTTCCTTTACTCTATTCGCTTTATTTATTAATCCAGACATCTTTTTTTTCGGGAGATAAAAGGAAATACTTATCCGTTAAAAAGACACACTTTATGTACCGACCTACTAGTAAGTAATAGTAGATTATGCACCGAGGGATTCAAGCTAGCCCAAGGCAAATACACCTTTAGCCCAGAGGAGGATACTCTACTTTTTACACCTACTGTGAGAAAATAATAGCCATAGTACGAAAAACAAAGTATTTATTAAATAAACAAACAGTAAGAATAACATATTTGGAACTAGTTAGTTATATGCAAAATGGTTTTGGATGATTGGCTGTTTGCATTTTGAATTTAGAACGTCATTGGAGACGCTCGTGAAAATAGAGTATTTTTTTATAAAATATGATAAATCGAATGTGGTCTAGATAGCTTTTATTATTTATTTATTTATTCACAAAATCCACAGCAATCTTAGCGCAGTTTACTTTAAAAAAAATAACTAATGTTACAGCCAATTATGGAAGTAATGCAAGTTTTAATGTTATTCCATTCCTTTTAAAAAATGTTTCGTAGTTATCTAGTTATTCTTACAATATTATGTCTTCGAAAACATGGCAACGATATGAAGAAGCAGTCGTTATGATTTTGTAGGAAATCGAGAATAGCTTTCCTCTTTCTGGCACTAAAGAGTGTTTGTTAGTACTATACTGCCAATTTAGCTGAGCATGTGAGATTCCAAATTCAAATCACATTATTGACCAGCGGGTCTTAATGAAATCCAGTACAACATTATTGACCGGCTGTGCCTCCGGCCACTAATGACTCACTTTAGGTTAAGGTTGCTTGACATATAATTTGACATTTTCGAGCAGGTGGTGTGAAAAATTATTTTTCTTCCAACTATGCTTTAATTTCATCACAATCACACTAAAAACTCAGTACAAAGCGAGTCTTTAATGCTCTAGAGCAATAAAAATGTATGACATTTCATTACTGCACAGTTTTTTTTTAATCGCACTAAAAGGTGCCAATCTCAATGGATTAGCTCTATTCAGCCAGCCGATATCAATACTTTTTTTTACGTACGTATTATTCGTTTCTATCCTACTTGTTCCAAATTTAAATATTAATTTGCCCAACAAAACTCTTAACCTTACGTTTAATAATTGCTCAAGTATGACTTTTAATTTCAATAATTAAGCTTCTATTTTAACTGTTTGATATGAGTTTCTTTTATCTACTATTCCTATAGGTAATAGTTGAAAGAAAATCAGATTATGCACCTCGCCTTAAGTAATTTATATTGCCCTCGTGCCTGTTAGATTAGACAAACTCTGAAAGGTAATACTATTATAGTCTTACCTTTCAGAGTTTACAGGTAATCTAAAAAAAGTTATCTCTGGAACGCATCCAGTGATAACTTTTTTTAGATTAACCATAAACAGCACAATATATCATATTCGTCATATTAAATATGTACTGAACTTAGTTTTAGTGAAAAAATCGCTTGACATATAATTTGACATTTTCGAGCAGGTGGTGTGAAAAATTATTTTTCTTCCAACTATGCTTTAATTTCATCACAATCACACTAAAAACTCAGTACAAAGCGAGTCTTTAATGCTCTAGAGCAATAAAAATGTATGACATTTCATTACTGCACAGTTTTTTTTTAATCGCACTAAAAGGTGCCAATCTCAATGGATTAGCTCTATTCAGCCAGCCGATATCAATACTTTTTTTTACGTACGTATTATTCGTTTCTATCCTACTTGTTCCAAATTTAAATATTAATTTGCCCAACAAAACTCTTAACCTTACGTTTAATAATTGCTCAAGTATAACTTTTAATTTCAATAATTAAGCTTCTATTTTAACTGTTTGATATGAGTTTCTTTTATCTACTATTCCTATAGGTAATAGTTGAAAGAAAATCAGATTATGCACCTCGCCTTAAGTAATTTATATTGCCCTCGTGCCTGTTAGATTAGACAAACTCTGAAAGGTAATACTATTATAGTCTTACCTTTCAGAGTTTACAGGTAATCTAAAAAAAGTTATCTCTGGAACGCATCCAGTGATAACTTTTTTTAGATTAACCATAAACAGCACAATATATCATATTCGTCATATTAAATATGTACTGAACTTAGTTTTAGTGAAAAAATCGCGCGGTTATTGTTAAAAAAACAACACACCGCCCGTTCGTTACTACGGCACAGTCGAGACTGTCTGCATGCCGCGCGCGTGCCTTGAGCGAGGCGCGTAGGCATAGCTCGCGCTTCGTCCGTTTGTATGAAGTTGGAATAAATACTGTATGATATTATTACCGTGCCTTACGCTCAGCCTTTGTGGTGGAGGTCGTTAGTGTCGATTGTGGCGTATGCGTCGTTCGATATTATTGATATGTATTTAAAAGAAAATTTGTGGCTGAAATTTTATTGTGAGTCAAGACAAGGTCCTGGTAACATTGTGAAGCAACGGAAACAATTTGGAGATTGAATTCCCCCCACACTCCTGCTTTAACTATTCTGTTGTTATATTAAGAATGCGAAGATAAGCATATTTCAGGTTTATTTTGTATTTCTGAAATTATTTCTTCAAACGACATCCTTCAAGAACGCTCTAATCACCCCTGCAAAACACAAACTGTATGCTTAGTGCGAGTGACATACTAAAATTCGAGTAACGTCTCGATCGCGTAAATCGAGTTAACTTCAAACGCGTCGACCACCGTTATCTTGCGAGTGTGAGTCTCATTACAGTCAACGATTCGCTTCGCGTTAATTCACCGTGAGAAATGACGATTGGTGAACGAACGAACGAACGAACATTAGTAACCGGCCAAAATAAATTGACATTTGTATTTTGTGTTCTTAATAGAAGTGACTGCCTATTCAAATAGTCGGGTTATAAGTCAAGTTAGAAGACGTTTTGTAAACAAGTTTGTTTTTGTTGTACTATGGATAAAGTTTTTAATATTATTGTTGAAAATGAAGTCTAGCCCGTCCCAATTTGAAATGATGGTGACCTATATGGAGCAGTAAGTGTAATTTAATTTGGTGTGTAGTGAAATAGTAATCCAACTTGTGAAGTTTGTAAAACTATGTTGTTATTTTTTAGGAATGGAGATCTAAACAAATTATCTACCTTTAATGCCCGAGGTAGGATAACGAGAATACGGAATTGGAAGGATTTGATTGCATTGTTAAACAGTGTGAACTCGAGGTTCAACTCGTAGACGAGCGAGGCCAGCACAGACCGAGCAGGCAGCACAGCACTTTATCCAAGCTTATTCATTTTGGTGAAATTTCAAAGAACAGCAAGCAGCACAGAGACAACGTCAGATTGAGAAGAGAGCAAAGTAGAATAAGGGAAATGGAGGCACAGGCTCAGAGGAACTGGCAAGCAATAGGCGGTAGAGTTGTGAATGTTTTGGAACAACTAGCTGATTGATAAATATTGCAAAGATTAATAACTAAAATTAATCTTTACAGTATTTCTCAGGTACATTATGTTACTTTTAGAATAGAGGGCTTTGTCCAGCCGTCGGACAGTCGGCTGGTAATATTATTAGTTTTTAGAAAATAGATTTATTATTCACTCAGTGACATAGAATCGCGCTTATCTCGCGATAGCAAAAACTTAAGTGTTTCCTACGTTTGTTTCTTATTCTATGGGGTTCAAAAATGTTTAGATTTTGTTCAAAAGGGCAATTCATTGTATAAGAACGCACTATGAAGAACTCTTAATTTTTTTATGGAATTTTGTCCCTTGAGTGATATACGATGTTATTCCACATGATGCATGCAATTATCATTCTACAAATTGGAGTGTTTTACTTGTTGACTGTTTATGTTACTTTAAAAGCTGAAACTATGATGAAGTCCGAACTCCTCTGTGATGATTGTTATTTTGGACTTATACTGGACTTCACCACCTAATGTTTTCCTTTGTACAAATTAAATGCTACGTAATGCTTAGAACCAAATGACTAATTATATTATTAAGCTTAGTTAAAGCAGGTGTGTAGAGATTTTATTTGTTTTGGTTGTGTGTGTGTGTTGTGTCAACTTGTTATAGTATACCTGTCTAATAATTTGAAGTGATGTAAAAAATAAAATAAAAAACCAGCTTGAACCATAATTTCTATAATCAATTATATTAATAAAACTATTGCAACCTAAGTTTTTGGTCTTTTAATACAGTTCCTCTAATAAATATTCAAGTAGGTTAGCTTCAGTTTACTATGAGCTCCAAAAGAACGGACAAGAAACTCCATAGTTGCTCTTTTCAAATATAAGTTTTACAATATTTTGTTTATGTACATTAATCAATTGATTATGTGTGAGGATGATGCACCCAAAATAACACTACATATAATAGGTACAACAAAGTAATCCAGCAGACATACTATTGATGTAATGATATAATTAACAACAATGGATCAGTGTGTGAGTTAAAAATTAAATATCAGAAAGTACACATGTAATAATATTGTTAAGTATATAAGTTTCATAATTTTATTCTAAAACAAACAGTTACTTATTACAATGCCTTAACATATCTAGAAATCTAAAATCTAATCTATGATTATAGAAATTTAACAAGAGTAAAAAATGCCAAGCATTTCAGGGGATTTGAGGGATGCGACATGTGTCACTACCATCAGCAAGATTCATAGTAGGAACATGGTACCTACTCACATGTGCTATGAAATTATATAATTCTTTAAGAGACTGTAATAGTACAGTTGAAATAATGTAAATAACTAACAGAGATCACTCCACTCATTCATTCCCTCATTATAATTATTAGTAAAATAGAATAAAACATTACACTTTTTACAAGTATTTCTATCTTTTATATTCTATTTCATCTATTATATTCTATTGATACACCTATTATATATATATTTCTGTGTGAATGGGCTCTTCGTTTTCTTGTTCTTCATGTTCCAAACCTATCAAGTAATATAATTTAGTATTCAATACTCATTTGTGCCATTGATTGATTAATCAAATTATTACCAGTGATGTCCTCTTCTTCTACAACATTAAGATCAATGCCAATGTTATGTAAAACGCAGCAGGCTTGAATAATTCTAGCACATTTAAGTCCCTTGTAGTGAAGCACTCTATCTTTGTTAAGACATCGCCATCGATTCTTCAAACCTCCAAATGTATTTTCTATGACAACTCTGGCTGCCACATGCTTATGGTTGTAATTGGCTTGCAAGGTGTTTGGAGCAGCATCTAAAATCGGAGTCATCAGCCATGGTTGTTGTGGATAACCAGAGTCTCCTAAAATGATGATCAACGTATTAGTTAATTTTGCCTTAGCTTAATGCAATGTTGTTCAAACAGTTTTTGATAGGGAAGAGCTTACCTAAAAGCTACACTACACTATTTCCCCATTTTGGTGCAATGACTGCATTTTTTTTTATAATGGTTGATGTCATGCTTTCCCATATAAAAGAATTGTGATTTGCACCTCCAAATTTGGAATTTACATTTATAATTCTATATTGGTCATCACATAACTGTAAAATAAAAATACAGATACAAAAAATCTTATACCTAGGTAGGTAAGAATAAATCATATTTGAACATTTATTGAATGATAGTGCTTGTACTTGTACAATAATACAGCTGTTCTTCATCTTTTGGAGGACCAAATATTCTAAAATGGCTACAATCAATACACCCAATTACTCCAGGTATTCCATAAATTGCACAAAACCTGAAACACAGGTGCATTTCAAGCAACAATGATATTGATATTGTATATTTACAGTATATAAATCATGTAGACCATACCTTTGACTGATTGCTTGTCTGGCAATTGATGAATTAGGAAACCGGATATATTTTCCTACTATGTTCTTATGGGTCAGGGCCTTGGTAACTTATTCAATGTAGACACTGCACATTTTTTGTGATACGTTTTTAGCAACTCCCACCGGGCGCTGGTAAGACCCAGTTGCATAAGAAATGGCTGTGAGTACCTAAAATAACAAATGTTATATAAAATGCAAGTCCTTACATAGTGGCAGGGGGCAGATGGAAAAAAGTGTGTTTCAAAATTACTAGGTGTATGATTACCTTATCTTCCAAGGATACCCGTTGAGAAGACTTTGAACCAGCCAGCTGCCTCAGGAAGCCGATATCTTCTCTTAAATTCAACCTACGGAAGGTCTCTGAGCGGATTGCTCGAGATACGTGCTCTTGTACGACCAATGGACGTTAGATTACGCTCATCTTGTGCTCTTGCGGTCTCAAACATCCTCCAAGCGAAATACACACGAGATGCCATTGTTATTTTTAATCACAATATGAATTTAAATTATATCACTTTGATAATTCACCACTCTCACAACGCTCTCACGACAAAATCTAAAGTGACAACTTAACGCGCTCGCAAGCGACTGCGTTTCGTATTCGAGCTGTCAAAACTGTCAAAATTGTAACTTACACTCACGATAACATGCAAACGTAAACGTTTACGCTCCAAACGATCCTCACTTTCGAGTGGGACTCGCTCGTCACTGGTGACGGCGTTAATTTTAAAACTGACACTCACAAAATTTTGTTCTCGCGTATGACGCTAGGTAGCGCTTACCCAGCGCCATAGTAATCTGCGTAAACGTTAACGCACTCGATGCGTAAAAAAAACTCGCACTAAGCACACTGGTTTGAAATTGCACGCGACGCCTTGCTCGACGCAAACTAGCCCGCTGCGCCCACGCTCCGCTCGGCCGATACTCAGGACGGTCACTACGCGTAGTACGTGTTTAACATGAACGCTGTACGCCCCGCCCCGCCCGACGCGACGCTCGAATAGAGCGTGCACTCTGCCCGTACACTAAGACATTTGAGCTATACTTGCACAGCTAACTTAGTTATTAAAATGTAATGTGTTCAATTTATTGGACGCATTCTAAGCTAGTTGCTGCATGAAGTTTAAACAAAAAAATTGACAACCCAAAAAATTTGCATAAGCAAAAGACATTTATACTTTATTTTGTATCCAAATTAACACAAAAAATGGAAGCCAAGTTACCAATTTCTTGTTTCTCCTCACCAAAGAAAACTGAATTTTCTGAAATAATATTGTGAAGTGTCATTTTTATACGTCCATAAAAATCGACACCCTTTTACGTAATGTCTCAGAAAATAACAATTTAAGTAATGGTGTAATACAATTATGGTATCAATTTCTCTTGTAAGGGTGTCGGAATATTCCAGTTGGAATTATCCTGGCTACGGAAAAATTCCGAACTGGAATTACCCTGGCTCCAAAGAATCGTAGATTCGTTCGTAATAAGGCATTTTTGGCAAAGTGTAGCCCGATGACGTGATGTGGATTGCATGAGTTAAAAATAATGGTGCGGAAGTTACGTTACAGGCTTCGCTTGTAAGGATTGGGTGACGTTACGGAAAATAAGAAAAGTAAGGCTCGAGTTGATTTTTATTTCGGCTGATATCTGACGATTTAGCATTCGTCTCGAAAGCTTATAAAACAATGATTGGTTTAAAAGAATATGGTCTTGCGCTAATAGATAGGTACAAATGGTATCAGTTTTTAGTAACAGAATAGATATACAAAAACGAGCAAAACGTAGCAGGTGGCGTTCTGTAGTTTCTGCCTTTTCAGCGTTCTGTAGTAGATATTTACGTAGATTAAATTCGAACGTAAAACCCTTTTAAAATTATTTTATACAATATAAACAGTATTCAATCAATCTTCACACATCAAACTGTCTTGGGATCAAGGTAGGTATTTAAAATTATTTATATTGCCCTATTGAAATTATATAAAAAATCTAGTAAGATTGATTAAATAAAATGTTTTCTTATGTGTAGAACGACGAAATACTCTCTGCCTTTGCATTCATAAAGACTTTTAGGGATTTTTGCTTGTGTTGGATTTTTCACATTATTTAATCCTGACATTAACTGTGATAAAAAGATAAAAGTAATAGTTTTTGAAAGTTTACAATGCGTAAAATAAACAATTAGTAGTCTGTATTTCCCCCATTAGTGCATTTATCACAATTGCAGCGATTCGGCATACCTACTCAATATGAGTTCATCCAAATCACGTTGCGGAATGGCTGCCCACGTCCGTTGTAACAGGCGTAGAAGATTTTCTCGTGTGCGTACGGTTTCCATATTTGGCAACTCTCTTCTTTGAAGCATGTCCCATGCGTACTCAATTCGACTCAAGTTTGGCAATTAAGCAGCCCCTATCGTGATTGTTCCTCCACTGTATGCATGACAATCTGGCATGATTTTAAACGTTCTTAGCGACCAGGGGCGTTTGAGATCGTGTCGATCTAGTATCTGGCTTATTATCAAAACGAGATTCGTCAGAAAAACACACAAAACGTCATTCTGTTGTCGCGAGCCCATTGATAGCGAGCTCTGCGATAGCGAAAATCAATAGGTGTTTACACTCAGCGGCCTTCAGGAATGGAGATTGATTTCATGAAAGCTATTTCTTATGGTTTGAAAGCGATCAAACCATAAGAAATATCTTTCATTAACTGATTTGATTTGATTAGAAAATTATTTCGTCGAGCATTCATTTGTATGTTATATTATTATCTGCGTGTGGTAATTAGCGCGAGCTAGTTATCCGTGTCGCTCTGCCACGATGCCAGTGATGCGATAACGTGTCCAAAGTCTACTTATAACATTATGCGTAGTACCCAGAGCGATTGCCACAGCAAGTTGCCGAGAACCAGCTTCCAACATTCCCCCGGCTCTGATCAATAAAATGTCATCACGGCTCAAATGACGTCTCCTCTCCATAATAACGTTATTATGTATTGATTCTACTCGGAAATACGGTAGGAATTTTACTGATTTGGCCCCAAACCCGTCGCTGGATTATATAAGAATACGACTTGACAGAAGATTTTCATCGTTTGGCCGATATTAAAAACCTGTTCTATTTTCAAATGATGTAATTTATTCATAGGAGTTACAAAAAATGTAATTATAAAACCTGAGTTTTAGTAACCATCAAAAACGTGCTTGATTCCTAGACACTTTTGATGTGTGTATTTATCTAAATATAAATTAGCAAATACATTAATTAATCGCGTCACTGATTTCAGCTATTCTTCTTCTTCAGACACAAACCATATTATAAAAATAACTCATATCATGTACAAAAAAGCCAGGTTGTACTGGTATGGCTGACAATCCTGAGTTCGCCGAGCGTACCCACTTACATCTTAATTTCGCTACTTATAGAGGCAGATTCCAGCTATACCAAAAACTAGCTAAAAAAAACGGAAGTTACATATAAAAGCAAAAAGAACGCTGGAGATGTACCATATACCTTATAGTCCGGTTAAGTAGTCACGACCTCTCAAGGTCAACTACGAGATGCCATACTTTAAAAAAAAAGGAGATGTACCAGTTACAAAATAACAGTTCACGGTGACAACGGAACTGTTATAAATCACAGTACAACGTGCCGTAGTGCCTACTATGGAAGCGATACGTGAAATATCGAGGCAAAGTTGATTGTGTCCATATAGTGAGACGGTGGACACGGAAAAAATGGGGAAAGCTAGAATTTGTGTGTAATTGTTATGATGGATTGAAAGTTTGATAGAGTAGAGTGAGTTTTGTACGGTAACGTTTCATAAAACTAAACAAAATCATGTTAGAATTTCATTAAAAATGTTTTTTTATTGGTGCTTTCAAATAAAGTAATGCAATCTTCGTCTTCATTGTCTTATCAAAATATGTGTAACAAATTGATGGAAGCCGAGCCCTACATAGTTGAGCAAATTCTTGGCAGAGATGATGTTACAAATACAGCCAAGAAAATAATTTTTTCTACGTTGTCATCCTTCCCACGTATAAAGTCAGGAGAATTCCGAAAAAAATACTCATAAATGTATGTAACTCATAAATTTATGTACGTGAGAAGGGATCACCGTAACGTCTCGGGATAAAAAATTCCTGAGATTTCAAATCCTTGACCGCCCCGGGATAAAAAACTGCACGCACATGTTTTAAAAATGTCTTTTCTCAATCGACTAAATATAACTTTATAGAGTCATTCTCTATTAAACTAAAAGCCGTTCGCCACCGCCTCACACCAGTGACCAAATCAAAAAAACGACAAAAAAAATGTGTCAAGTTTCAAGTGGTGTCATCGTAAAAAGTTTTCAAGTGGTCGTGCTATCGGTTTTGTTTACAATTCATTTGTTATCGCAATGTTGAAGTGTTATTTATATATCAAAACATCTCGAGATTCGTGCTTTGAGATTAAGTAAACATTTCACTAGCTAAAAGTTTGTTTATGTTGATATTACGTAATGGATAAACACGATCCTTGCGCGGCCGGTGTTAATAATACATTGCGACAATCTGATTGATTCATACAATTATAGATGAGAATTTAATTAGAATGTGGAAATAAAATGATCATTAGAAATATAACACACCAAGACATTAAAAATACAACGAAATTACAAGGTCAGGGGATGTTTATTTAGGTTTATTGTGTTACTCAGAAAATACCTAGTAAGGACAAATGGACATCGAAACGAAGGTAATACAATCTAGTTTCATTATTAACACTAACTTCAAAATAATTCGTAAAAATGTAGGTAGAAGTAATATTTTACACAATTTCAACCCGAGTTCTCAAGTTTTACTTTTTTTTAAAGTAGTTTGGACTACTTCTTGTAATTAAGTTTTCACATAGATTGATTTTGTATAGTTTCAGCTATACACATCAATTTTAATTTTAATTTTGGTATAGCTGCAATAGTTTGCTAGATAATAAGCTACGGGTTGGTGCGCATGCGCAGCCAAAATTACGTTTTTTAGGGAAACGTTAATTGCGGCGGTCAACGCTCTAGCTGTCAAAAATCTCGACGTTTGAGACGACGATTAAAATATATATACTGGATAAACTTATAATGGAATGTGAAATGAATTGTAATTTAAACATGCGGACAATTTAAGAGTTTGGGTTTAGAAAAGTGCTGGCTTGCTAGAAGAATGTGAGACTATTTGGGGGTTCTAGAGGGGCAACAATATTATTTTGCCGAAGACACGGTTTTTTTTTAATGAACAAAATTTTGTAGTATTTTTAGGTTAATAACGTAAATGAACATCACAAATAAACAATTTAATTTGTTGATAAGGTTGTTAATTTGTTGTGTGTTGTTTGTTGTTAACGTTGGAACTTTTAGCTACCGCGCACGACTCATCTCCGGCAAAAAGTATTGTTGTGGTGACACACTAGAACCTCCAAACAGTCTTACATTATTTCTAAGGTTGGTAACAATTTTGATAAACAATTATTAATTTCCTTGACTTAACACTGTCAATTTCCACGGGCCTTATATTTACGCCTTTCCCGAAATAAAAACTTAACACAAAATTCTTTCACACGCGTTACACATACATAAAATCAGAGCAGCACCATAAAGGCATACAACATTCATGAGCATAATGTTAATATGAGGGAACCAGCCATAAAAACAGTATTACAGAGCAAAAACTGCCAACCTTACCTACGGACTACACAAAATGGTCTCTTATTATCCATAGAACAATGACCACTTTAGAAGGCTCGAGAACCCTTGAAAAAGGGAGACGGGGCCAGGAAAATCTGTTAACCAGGGGACAATTCCTTTTTTTTTTAACACGTGATGCCTTACGCTTTTGGGGACGTAAGAAGTAGTGTAACAAGTGTGCTTCAGCCTTTTGATTATCGGTGTACGAAAGTGAGTAATGTTATATTGTTGTTGTTGTTATATTGTTAGTAATGTTAACCTAAAAAAATGTAACAAAGAATGTGAAAAATCATTCCCCATTTGTAAAATCTTACCAATAGACAGGAAAGTTGAATATTTAATAAGCCTAGAACACTATTTTAGTGATGAGTTAAAAGTAACTGTTGAAAATAAATTTAATACAAGAAGTGTAAGAGAGAAAAGACTAGTTCAACCGAAAATAACTAATTATTATGTGGAAAGAATGTCAAGATATTTAGTGCCAAAAGTTTTTAATAAAACAAGTATGCTAAGGCAAAACCCTAAATTAAGTAAAGGTATCTTGAAGTCAAAATTAAAGAATTTGTTTCTCGATAACGAGGTTTCAGCCTTTACCGAGACTTAAATCCGTACCATTTAAATTCATACAGGAGTATTGTCATGTAAGTTGGTAGTTTTAAGGTTAGTTTTTGCTAATTTAATAAAAAAATAAAATAATTGTTAACAGGCGCTTCTCGCCATCAAACTAGTAAGTTTGGCGAAAAAATTCTTGTAACAAAAATTATTGTACCCATATTTGTGAACAATAAAAAATAAAAAAACTATTTTTTCGATGGACACAATTGACATGAATATTATTGACTAGCTGCTATTATGGACTAGCTGCGCCCCGCGGTTTCACCCGCATAGATCTCGATCCTGTGAGAAGATCGGGACAAAAAGTATTATTTGTCCTAATTCAGGTCATGGTATACCCATGTGCCAAATTTAATCCAAATCGTAACAAACATGCAGATTTACAAAATATCAAATCTTTTCTCGTTATAATATTATAGTTTAGAGATGAATGAGCATGTCATTAGCAAAAAACAAATTATATAATAATTAAATGATATCATAATTATTATTTTTATTAATTTTGTAAGCTTTTTTTTTGTTACACCTTGAGGTTTAACGGCAATTATACTTTTGAGTGACCTTTTATGCAATGTCGTCGTAAAGTGTATCCCGACTTTATAGAAGTGCATCATTATAGCAACACTATCTTATAGGTCACCAGGTATTTAAAATGTAACTACTACAAGGACGTATATACAAATGAACAGATAGGTACTGTTAAGATTTTATCGGCATTTTCAGACAAATTACTTGACTCTCTAATTAAATTTGCAAAACTTTCACGAATTCCAAAGCTTATATAAATTTCAAACACAATAAATCAACCTTCATCTACCCCACTCGTGCTCAAAACAGAATTACAAAAAAATAAAGAAAATTCTTCACTCTTTTGAATTTTCAACAATGCCCTACGTCCCCATATTTCAAACGGACTGTGCTAGCACGAAAAAGATAAATACAGAAAGACAGCTTCATTCAACTAGCGAAAACAGGCTCACGCACACAGACGCATATAGCATAGCATAATCAGCCTATAACATCGTGAGGAAACCGGCATGTCAAAGAACCAAAAATATATAAAGTGAGACATGGTGACATCTATCAACAGTGGGCCCGCATGGTGGATTACAGCCCACTCTCCCCCACAGAGAGGAGGCCTGTGTCCCAGCAGTGGGTGTTCCTACTGCTAGGACACAGGCCTCCTCTCTGTCAAAGTAAAGTACCTGTCTGAGTTTGAACCTCGACCAACAACTCGTAAGTCGGGGCCGGTTCCACTGGGCCACCACTGCTCAAAAATACGCGTACCTACGCGTCTCCAATAGACGCGTAGGTACGTACGGCGTTCTCAAACAAAATTTTACAGTTGCGAGTGCGCTAAGACAACGTTCGCGTGGTGGATACCACGCGGGCCCACTGTTGAAAGATGCCACCATGTCTATGACTTTTTTTTTTTGGTTCCTTGACATGCCGGTTTCCTCACGATGTTTTCCTTCACCGTTTTGAGAGCAGTGGTAGTTAAATAATTTACACAAAGTAAAGCGCCTGTCTGGGTTCGAACCATACGCACGGCGACCTCAAACAAAATATGACAGTTGCGTGTGCGCTAAGACCACATTCGCAGGGAAGTAAAATTATCGGGGCGAGATTTTTTTCGCACTGGGTCTTTAACGCACTGCTTAGCGCCGAAAGTTGAAAATCCAAACGGTGATTTTTTCGACGCGCTGTTGACGCGATGCGATGCATTCTGTTGGATTCTCAATGTTTGGTTCAACACCGAGAGTTGAAAATCCGTACGTGTTAACTCTCAGTACAGTCCTTACAACTATGCAATATTAAAAAGCAATTTACTCCTTGTACTTTGACTTAAACTTAATGATGTTTCGAAAATGGTCTTTTCAAATAGGTCTTTATTCATAGTCGCAATAGTCATTTCACCGGAAAATCGCTTTTGAATTTTACGTAAGTGTAAGATATTTTTGCTCGTGGCTGTTCGTTTTCGCTCTTTTGCACGAAGCTGACCTTCTGTACCAATAAATTTTGTGGGCCGGGGTGATGCCGATCAACAAACAATTTTTCGTCTTTTTAAGGAGGGGAATTTATCAATTTAGTTCCCCCCTCCCCGCGTCCCATGGAATTTAAGGTAAGATTATGTAAATTGGGAGTAAAACGGCAAATGGAGTGTGTTTTCCATTTTTATCAATGGGATTTGTTTTCTATAAGAATGGTTTGGGAGCTAAATTGATCAGTGGCGATTATCTGCTTCGATTTTAGTCATTTTGATTGGTATATATTAGCCTAATGATTTTGTTTGGCTTTCAAGTTAAGTGGTCTCAGTGTACAATTTTGATATTCATAGTAATTTATTTTGTTAAGAGAATGACAAAATATAGTAATATTTAACCATTTATGTACACACGTATAAACAGACAAGAAGAAAGGAACAGAAACATACGGACAAAGGTGATACTTATTTATAAAGAAAACTCTTCCAACACACCTCTCGTATCGCAGGAGAGTGTGTAGACAACGTGTAAGAGTAGAAGGGACAAAATACACAAAAAGAATTAGGTATCTAATTTAAATGTAAAAATTATTATTGGAAATATACTTACTTCTAAAATAAACACTAAAATAAATGTAAATACTATTCTTATTCCTTCTCTGTCCATGCTGTAAGATTGTGGAACTCACTTCCGCCTAGCATTCGTGATTTAAAAACTATTTCCCTATTCAAATATCGATTAAAAGAGCATTACCTTTCCTCTAATCTGTGAGTATTTATTTATGTATAAATGATACATATGTTTTATATATATATATATATATATATATATTTGCGTTATTTTAGTTTTAGACTTCACATTGTTCATATTTTTCTCTTCTTGTTTTCACACACTATTGTCTACATTTCTTTTTCAATTCTCCTTTCGCAGGTCTGCTGGAAGAAATTTCTTAAGAAATAAGCAGTACCTTTGTACTCATATTGTAACCATGACGTGTCCGTCTGTATTTTACTGTGTGTACATAAATAATAAAATAAATAAATAAATAATAATAGTGTTCTTTCACACTTCTTCAAACTCTTCTTCTTTATTTACAATCAAATCTATCATTGAAGCGATGTTTTTAAATTCTTTACATTTATTTCATTGCTATCTCAAACATGCAATATAAAAGCCTTTACTCCGTAAAACAATGCTATTCCACAATTATTACACATAATTTAACATTAGCGTTGTAATGTATTTGGTCAATAAATTTTATCGCGCAAATTCATAGGAACCTCATGAATTATGCACTGTTGATAAATATTAATGAGCATAATCATATTCCTGTCAGGACGTATTGTTATGAACGAGGGCAGTAAACTAGTGTGTTAGAATTAGTTAGCTATTGTAATACCTAGTATGCTAAATCAAATAGTAATACAATTTGAATTCTAAATTTCCTGGTATCTGCAGAAATCGGAGACCGGACTACTTAGCCCGTAGTTTAAAGGGACAGCACGCGAAATTCAAATTTGCATTTTTTTTTGCATTCTGAAGGTGCTGTGCTAGCCTAGCCATCTCGCCGTGAAAGCATAGGTGAAGTGAGCGTGGAGTGAGCTGTCAGTGCCACTGTTGTTAGGAATTGATCAAGATGGGATGCAAAACTCCACGCAAAACTTCACGGTGAGATTTTTACAGAATCGACATGCAGGTTGTATGTTGAAAAAAATATGATTCGCGACCGTAAGAAGTATGTATTTACAGAATTATAATCATTAAAATTATCAATCCATCCCTCTAATTTGTGCGGGCTACTCTGGCGCTTCCCCCTTTATAAGTTTTTTTAATAAACGATATTATTATTTTATCGTAAGTTATTCACTAAGGAGATAAAGCAGTGTCTAAAGCCACGGGCGCTATATTGCATCCTGAGTTTTTGTTTGTTCACAAACGTGGGTAGATAATTTTTTGTTATTATTTTTTACTCACCAAGTTTGACCCTTTCTAGTTTGATGGCGAGAAGCGCTTTTTAACATATTTTTTTTAATAATCTAGCAAAATTCCTACCTTAAAACTACCAACTTACTATGGCAATCAAACTCAAACTCAACGCATTTATTTCAATAAAACCATTTACAGGCACTTTTGAATTGTCAAGGAGTCAGTCAGTCAGAAATATGAAGCTAGTTGCCCATTCCAAAGCGTAGTAGGTACCTATGGAGAAGAACGGGCGTCAAACTCCATGGACACTCTTTTAAATAATATTGTTTTAACAAATATATTATTTACATCATTAATGTTGAGACTATAGGTGAGAACGATGTACAAAAACCGTACACGTTCAAAGCGTCCAGAGTACAGCAAAATAATAATTAAAGACAATCCAAAAATAAATTATTAAGATAAGGCAGCTAAGAGATGACCAGTCCCAACTGATGGCGCCCATTCACGAACATGACGCATGGATCAGCACCATTCAGCTCAACAATTTTGAAGGGAGCTAAATGATCCAGCACATGCGCCACCGTCAGCGTGACATTTGAGTGAGCATGACATACTACCAGCCGCCAGGGCACATTCAAGTCAATCTATGACATTACCCGGTAAATGGTAGCTATGTGATAAAATATAAAATTATAATGTCAATTAATCAGTTGTAGTGTGGAGCAGGACCAGCATTAAGCCAGGCATTTTTATCAGTGATGTAATTCTCCTTAAGTATGAATTTAAATGGTGTTAATTTAATTCTGGGTGTGCGACTGCAGCGATCTCAGTAGAGAATACTCTGCTTTTCACACCTTCTGCGAGGTAATAAAAAGCAATTCGATTTCCTAATTAGTATATTACTGCAGCGGCCGACAACAGGGGCATTAATGGACAAACGTGAAAATGTGGTTCTAGTCTAAGCCGAGGCACACATACGTAGATCGTTGCAAAAAAGAGAGTAAAAATTGCTAGAGTGAACATTATTTTTAGAAAAATAATTTTGTTAAGTGTTTTTGTTAAGTACTAATTTTTGTTAGTCAGGTATAACCCCCACCTGCCAGCCAAATGGTTGTTTTCGGATATGTGAAAAAAATCACGGCAGTAATATGTACATTCTCTCAAAAAAGTATCGGGAATGGATGGATGATTAGTTTATGGTTTAAAATTATTATCTTTTGTATTTTTTTTGTTGTTGTAGGATTGGCACAACTGTTTTCCAATTTGGCGCGGAGTTGCATCTGTTATTTGGATTATTTTTGATGCTGTTTTTGGAATTTCATAGTGGACAAAAACATCGAAGAAAGAGTTTGTCTTAAATTTTGCATCGCCAATGGAATTTCGTGTTTGGAGTCACCAAAATGTTACAGAAGGCTTACAGTGAATCAAATTTATCAAAAACACTTATTTATTAGTGGTACAAAGCCTTCAAAAGCGGTCGAGATGTGATGGTAGATTTGCTTCGCTCTGGTAGGCCATCAACATCTTCAACTAAAGTTAACATCGCAAAAGTGAAGGAAATAGTGACTGAAAATCCTCATTCGACCCAACATTCATAAAATACATTGTTACTGGTGACGAGACGTGGGTTTACGAGTTTGACATGCAAACTAGTCAACAAGCTTCGGAGTGGCGCCTTCTAACTGAACCGAATCCTACATAAGGAATTTGCGGCGAAAACTGAACTCAATTCCGGAAAAATCGTAAGTGTTTCGTTTCTAAAGGAGCATACTTTGAAGGCGATAAAATAAATTTGGATTAATAACTAACATTTTGTGTATTATTATTGACCTTTCCCCGGTACTTTCATGACATATTAGCATAACGAAGTTAAAAGGAATGCTATTACAGCTAAGTAGGCTTTACAAATTAACGAGTACTATTAGACCAACTTACATTTACGTATGATTATTTACTCACGTATTTCAACTACAATATTAAGTTTGTTCTGGGGATATATTCATCCCCAGAACTGTGATTGGCACGCAAATGAGCGGTATTATTAATTATCTTTTTTATTTAATTAATACTATCTGTTTGTCTGAATTCTTTAAAAACATTTTCTTTTGAGTTACTTTATAACTTACAGAAGATAAAATGGTTATACCATTCAATTAAAGTTTTATTGGCCCGATTACTGTAATTCTTATAGGTTTCCTTCCTTATGAAAATGGCTGATGAAAAATTTACTATATATTATCAAAATTGTAGGGAGCTCCGCACTAAACTGCATGGTCTATATTATATTAATATTTATCGAACTGTTATGACATTATTATACTCACCGAGACTTGGCTCACCTCTGAAATATTAGACTCCGATTTTTGTTTCCGGGGTGGAAAATCTTCATGGGTATCCTCCGCCCTGGGGCGGGCGGGGGTGACTAAAAACCACCCCGGTGTTCCATCTCACACCTACGTCGGGGTCGCGGGAACATATGATTCTTCCGCAACCCCGTCTGGTTGCGAGACGGGGCCCGCTTGCGCCCCGCTGCGGCCCGCTGCGGCTTGCGCAGGACAACTATGCTGCCGGCCGTCAGGTCAGACGCCCAGATCGGCGCTCCGTAGAGCGCCATGGATCGCACTATCCCCATATAGAGCCGCCTACAGGCGGCGCTCGGGTTCCCCAGATTGGGAAGCAGCGTTACCAGCGCCCCATACTGTTAAACCCAAATCTCTATTACTCACCGTTGTATATTCTAGTCTCGAGTAAATTGCGTAATAGTTCGATGATGCGGAAGACGGTTCAAAAGCACAATTATTTGAAGGCGAATTATGAATTTATTCATCGGGATTTACTCAAAATAAACTGGGATTATGAACTTCACGGGCAATCTGCAGAAGACGCGCTGAATACGTTTTATGAAATTGTTTACCAAATAATTAAACATCATGTTCCTCTAAAGACACTAAGGTCTACCAAATTTCCCTTGTGGTTTTCCCCCTCTTTAATACACATTTAATATAAATTTAAGGCATGGAATTAATGGAAGACCTATCAAAACATATCTAACTATGAACAGTTTTCACTTTATAGGTCGAGATTCCAAACTGAATCCAAGAACTGTTACCGTCTATACCTAAAACAGTAGAAGATAGTTTTAAAGTAAACCCCAAATATTTTTGGACTTATGTTTCTAATCGGCAATCTAAGGCTCCAATCCCTTCAACAATGCACTTTAAAAATCAATTTTCAACTGATCCCGAGGAGATTTGTAATCTCTTTGCAAACTTTTTCCACTCGGTGTACGAACCCTCCACTCTCGCAAATATTCAAACCCACGACATTGAATATATATGCTGAGAATTGTTCTCCTGTAAGTAGCCTTGTGCTTAGTGCTGGCCAAGTACTCAGTGCCCTCAAATCTTTAGATTGTACTAAAGGACCAGGACCAGACGGTATTCCACCAATTTTCCTTAATAAGTCGGCTCATGCATTATGTGCACCTTTGCGTATTATTTATAATAAATGTTTATGTCAGGGAACTTTTTCCGAAGTCTTGAAGCGAGCAAATATTAATCCCGTTCATAAAAGTGGTCCAAAACAGGATGTTGAAAATTATAGGCCTATTTCTATATTGTCTGCCTTGTCGAAGCTTTTCGAGAGGCTCGTTCACAATCAGTTGTATCCGATTGTCCATGACAAAATATTACAGCACCAGCATGGGTTCGTAAAAAGAAGATCTACAACAACCAATATGATAGCATTCACTGACTATTTGTTTAATAGTATGGACTCTCGTATGCAAGTTGACGCTGTATACACTGACTTTCGAAAAGCCTTTGACAAGGTGAATCATGAATTGCTTCTGAAGAAGCTGGCATTTAACGGTATCCGTGGTGATTTGTTACGTTGGTTAATTTCTTATGTGCCAAATAGAACACAAAGAGTAGCTGTCAATGGGTTCTATTCTACCACCACAACCGCAACGTCAGGAGTGCCTCAGGGCTCAATTCTCAGACCTCTGTTATTTGTAATTTTTATTAACGATATCGATATGTGTTTTCTTAACTCTAAGTTCCTACTCTATGCGGACGATCTTAATTTTTTTAGACCCCTTAGATCAATACAAGACTGTCATTTACTCCAAGTAGATCTTAATCGCTTATTAGAATATTGTATTAAAAACAAACTACTACTTAGTATTCCCAAATGTTGCTTTATCAGCTTTACTAAAAATAAAAACCAATTTAAATATCCCTATGCACTACAAAGTGAAATCTTAGCCAGCGTTAACACAATTCATGACCTAGGAATACTGATCGATGATAAATTGCACCTAGACGCACATGTTGATGACTGGATTCGTAATAAGATCAACCACAGAATTCGTCAATCCGGTCTCAACTAGAGTATGCGGTGCCGGTGTGGAGTCCGTATTATAATAAATTATAATAAATATACTGACTGCATCGAGCGTGTACAACGTAAGTTCTTGAAAACAATGCAGTTGTTCGTTGTTCTAGAGGTCGTATTTACCACCCTTATATCGACTTATTGAAAAAATAAAATTTGCTCTCTTTGAAGTGTAGACGTACTTTAATAAAAACTATGTTTCTATACGATCGGTGTAACAACTCGTATGATTGTGTGGATATTCGTAACAAGTTGTGCTATGTTGTCTCTAGAACCATTCAGGGACGTGAGGTGCGCGCAGAACCTGTTTTCGCCGTTACTGCTAGTCGTACGAATGCAGGTTTGCGTTCGCCTTTACGTCGTCTCACAAGCAATTTCAATGAGTATTTCTCTAACTTGGATCTATTTGCCTTATCCGCTGGAATATTTAGAACCCTATTGCTTGACAGTCTCAAAAAATCATGTGATTAATACAAATTATCTCTAGTGTTCCTTTTCAGTAGCTGTAATTTATGTGTATTTTCTGTCATGTACTTATCTATTCTGTCCAACTTTTACTTTACCAACATTGTCTTTGTCTTCTTGTGTCTGTGGAGAACGTTGTCGGTTGCACATTTGTATAACTCCTAATTTTCTACTTCTTTGTAATATATAATGTGTAATTGTTTGTTCTTCCAAATAAATAAGATAAAAATAAAAGCATTTTGATACGCCAATATCCAACCGTTATACAGTGTAAAGCATCATAATAGTTTTGAAATGCCAATATAGGGCGTCAAGATGCTCGGGGAACTTATATAAGAGCTTATATGGACCTTAAGTTCTACTATTCGTTTGTTAAAATGCTTCCTGTGTTACTTGGGACGTAGGCTTTACAAATTAACGAGTACTATTTTACTAACTTACATATACTCATGATTACTTACTCACGTATTTCAACTACAATGTTAAGTTTGTTCTGGGGATATATTCAACCAACTATTCCGTAGTTCTTCATTGTGATTGACACGTAAATGTGGCATCGATAGCCACACAATTTGAGAATTTAGAGAAAAGTGATATTTAAATGACGAATAAAAAAAATACATAAAAGTTGTTTTTTCTCGAATCCCTTGAACTTTCGCCTATGGGGTGTTAAAATATTGCAAAGGAGTTACACTATCACGTCATGCACGCTTAACATTTCTAACTTTCGTCGACGGAAAAATAGACAAAATGACGGATAAAGTAGACAAAATGACAGATTTCTTTTGTTCTTGTCTCTTTTTGTCATTTTGTCTATTCTTTCGTCGAAAAAACTCGTTTCTATGGGGTCGGGGGTCACACTAGGCGTGGTAGAAGGAATACATCATATTACCAGTCGACCTGTAGAAAAAAACAATTTTTATAAGTTTAATATTACACACTTAGCCTTTTGAGTAAGCAAGCACATTTAATTTAAATATCAAATTCTCAATCAACCCTGTTACATTTCATCCTCACATTATCCTCCTTATATTACAATATAATCTCATTTTCCACAATTATTCAAAGATAAATGGGCGAAAAACAAATTTTCGAGGCAACAGAACCGTTTTTAATGGCGTCCGTATTATAAATCGTCATGATAATTGCCTTATCGGTGCAAATGGATAAACTGTATTGAATATTGTATTCTTTGGGGAGCCTAATTACACTCGCTTTTTGCTGTTTTTCAATGATTTTTTGTTATTTTGTGAATGTTTATCGAATCTACTATTTATTACATATTATGCATCTTTATGAACTATAAACGATATATTTGTATAACGCATAGCATAATTTATAACATTCCCACTGCTGGTATAGATCGCGCCAAAATTCTAGACGCCTCTGATATAGCTCACGCCAACTTCAGAGGCGTCTAGAAGTTTGGTGCGATCTATACACATGCTTCCTCTGTTTGATACGGAGTTTGTCAAAATCTACCACGCGGGCCTACGAGTTGGGGATGTCACATGTCTTCGAAATTATGCTTCTAGAACATGCCAATTTCCCCATATATGTTTTCCTTCACCGTTTTGAAAGCAGTGGTGATAAAATAAAGTACACAAAGGTAAGTGCCTGTCTCAGTTCAAACCTAACCATGGTGTCTGAATAGCACATACAAGTTACTCTAAGAACTTATTCTATTTTATCTTGTAACCTTAATTACCAATCATTAAACCTGACTTGGTTTGCGTACGTCCTTTTAGGGAAGCCACAGAAAATCGCTGTGCTGGTTCCATAGCACAGCATCATGCTGAGTGGAAGCCTTCTAGTCACATGAAGTACAGCTGCCGACTATTTAGACCAATTCTCGTTCTTAAAAAACGTTCAAATCCAAGTCGCAGTCTCAATGTCACAAGCTTGTCAAAAATATCCTACCCTGCTAGTATTATAAACGCGAATGTTTGCGACGATGAATGGATATTTGCTACTCTTTCAGACAAAAATTACTTAACGGATTTTAATGAAATCGCTGCCTAAACCGTTAGACATACACGAAGATAACGTAAAGTGAGATTGTTTTTTTTAACAGTTCTAAATAAAAGTCCGCGACAGTACATAATATCTATATTTTATGTGGAAGCTATAATAGCCAAATTAGTGACCCGTAAACACATTTAAAATAGATACTTATTTTACAATGCACATTTTTAGAGTAAACAAAAAAAACGAACCTTCAAGACTGGTTTCGTCGACTTCAAGTAAGAGGAGTCTCGTCCGTCGGGCTGGAGTCCGAGGAAGCGAGTGGTCATTGGTCCGAGACGTGTCGTCGCCGCGCCGCGCCTCAGCTTGTCGAAGACGTGATGATCACGCTAGCTGCGCATATAGACCGCGCGCAATGTGTTATGTTGGGTCCTAGAAAACTTCCGGCGACATTGCGGCAGACGAAGAAGATGGCGGGACGACCTTGATGCCTACATACAGGATCAACACTAGCTCAAGAAAGAAAGGAAAAGGGCAAAATCCTTCCCTACCAACGAGGAAGGAAGGCTTTTTCCCTGCAGTGGGACAATATAGGCTAGAATTACTAATAATAAGTAAATTCAGGGTTTTAATAACTATTTTGATCACTCAGGTCACTTTATCCCCAGGTGGTTTAAAAGAAGATGTAGTGACAAAAATTTAAAAGATTATGCTTAGATGGTTTGGTCATGTTGAGAGGATGAATGAAAGAAGACTAACAAAAGGTATTTACAAGACAAATGTGAGTGGAAACGCCGGGAGGGGACGCCCTAGGAGGACATTTAGTTACCTTATTGGTGATGTTCTTCAGAAAGGTCAGCTGCGTAGCACTCGCAACCGGCGTGCGTGTATGACCAGATATATGAACGTAAACGAGGCAAAAGGATTATGTAAAGATCGTAGCAGGTGGCGTTCTGTGGTTTCTGCACACCCCCATGGGAAGAAGGCGTGAGTGTATGTATAAACAAATAGTAACGTAAGTTGATATGACTCAATATAGTAAGCTGATATGACGAAATATTTCAGTACTTACGTTTATCGTATAGCGATAAGATAAACATAGGTACTGAAATATTTTCACATTGTGTTTTAGGGCAGTGGTTTATGTTGGAAACGGAGTCTTCAAGCATACGATTTCTAAAAAGCTACGGAAGTTCTGATCAGATTCCGAAAAATCTTTTACTAAAGAAACTTTGGCCGCAGACCACGTAGGAGATGGCGGTACGAGCTGGACAGGTTCCGTGAGAACTGGACAGAGGACGCGCGGGCTCGCGAAAAATTTAAGAAATGGAGGGCGGCTTTTGCCCAGGAGTGGGACAGTGTAAGCTAGTAAAAATAACATAAAAAAGAAGCTTTCTAGGAAGTTACAGTATTGCCGAATGTCATATGATATATTTTATGTACGACGGTTTTTGATATCGGAAAACGAGTTATAGAACTCAAATGGAGTTGGGCAGGACACCTGGCAAGGCGCAGTGATAGAAGGTGGAGTAAGCCAGTGACCGAGTGGCGACCCAGGACTTGAAGATGAAATTTCGGCCGTCGCCGACGATATTGTTGCTATCACGGGTAGAACCTGGATTATGCTGGCGTATGAGCGTGCAGATTGGCACAAGAAAAGGCCTGTCAATGCCGAGCAGTAATTGAAGTCGGTTTGTGGATGATAATGATGATATTTTATGTTAAAACAAGTAATGTCACGCGGACGAGGTCGCAGGTAGACACTAGTAAAGTATTGATCCAAAAGACAAATAAAGTGAGAAACTCATTTCATTCGCAAATAAATCATATTGTAATTGCTATTTATCTTCATCTCTAAACATACGAAATGAAGACACACAATCATCGCAGTTTGATCTCCGATCCAAATTACTAGAATCGTAATAATATACAGGGTGTTTGGTTCATCGTGTGCGGATTCGACGCTCGACTCTCGCCGCGGACGGACGTGTCTGTGTGCTCTCCCGCTCCCGGCCCAGTGTTGTGTTTCGTGGTATTATTCGTCATCGAAGTCGCCCCGACTACTCCGATTTAAAATCAAATCAAGAAATTGATTTGATTTTAACCAATCAAAAAGTGCCTTTTTCAAGGCAAATCTCTTTTCTCTAACAGACGTTCGTGAGTAGCTTCACTAGGCCCCTTCTGGGTAAAACCAAAGTTTCGTGGTCCTCGGTTGAAACCTTACGGTCCCAATCACACCCGCCGAACCCCTTCAGGGAGAGGCAGTCAATTGGACGGGTCCCAGATAACCGGCCTTGGGGGGTCTCCTAGTCGGCTCTGGTGACAGTTTTCCTTTCCAGCTACTCACCTAGTGTCTTTAGGGTGTGTCTACACCCTTCGCGCTAGACTGGTCAGGGCCCCGTTCGCGCAATAAGATTGGCGACGGGTTTACAAGCTTAGGGCTCACCAATAGGTACACACCTCCCTGTCTACACCCGACAGGGAGGGAACGCATCCCCGGGCCGATCCACCCGGGGAGATAGGTATAGGGTTAGTAGGCCAATTGGAAACTTAGCTTCCAAAATTCCTTCCTCAATTTAGCCCCCCTCCTCCGACAATGGAGGACGCCATCCTTTTGGCGTTCCTCAAAGAGGTCCTATTAAAAACCCCGAGTTTTTGGCGAAATATGGCGCCAAAATAAGTCATTGCTCCAACCCCACTCCGTCTCAAGGCGCACTCGCTAACTTCAGTGACGCGCTTGAAAGCCCGCTATCGCCACCTGCATGCGAACAAGGCAGTCCGCCTCTTGTTCCGGCAGACAATGTTCCGGCCGCTAATTCAGTCCCCATTGTTTCACCCGCCATTGTCCCGGCAGATAATACTCCGGCCACTAATCCGGCCCCTATTGTCTCGCCCGCTTTTGTCCCTGCCGCCATTCTCAAGGCCTCTATTGTTCCGGCCGCCATTCTCAAGGCCTCTATTGTTCCGGCCGCCATTGTCTCAGAGACAACTCAGCTGCGCGCCGCAGTGACAAACACGACTCACCCGGAGAGCATGGACACGTCAGTCCCAATCTCTGAGGACGAAGCCCGCACCTCCTCCTCCAGCGACGACGACTTCCAAGTCGTCGTTAAAAGAGGCAAGAGGTAGGCTAAATCTTCCGCCCCCGCTGGCCCAGCCACCAAGGCCCAGAAACAGGACACGACTACCTTATCGTCGAGCTTTACTTCCGCCCCTAGTCCGTGGGCCAGTCGTCCCACCCGCTCCTACCGCGAGGAAGCAAAAGCCCCCTCCCCCGATCTACGTCCAAGACAAGTCCAAATGGACAGAAATTTCTAGGATGTGTGTTGATCGCAAGATCAACTACACTAACGCCCGATCTACCCTCCAGGGGATCAAAGTTACAGTCCCCACGTCTGCGGACTTTAGGGATCTCTCCCGCGCCCTGCGTGAAAGGAACTATTCCTTTCACACGTACTCTCTTCCGGAGGAAACCCCCATCGGTGGCTCGCGCCGAATCTCGCCTAATCTCGCATCGTCATTAGGCGCGTACCCCAGGAAATCTCCACCGAGGAGATTAAGAGCGACCTTATCGCACAAGGCGTTCCCGTATCCGCCGTCCATCGCTTGCATAAAGCGAGACAGGGCCTTGTGTACGACATGGTCCTAGTCATCTGTGACCCCACGGAAGGTCACCACCCGATCTTCAATGTGAAGTCGGTGTGCTCACTCTCAGGCATTTCAATCGGGAAGCCTTACAGAGCTCAATTAATTGGACAGTGTCATCGCTGCCAATTATATGGTCACTCGCAGTCAATTGCTATGCCACCCCTTTTTTTTTTTTTTTTTGATGGGAAATCATCAAATGACTTCTCCCGCTCAGGGTGGAGTGGAAAGGCGTGTCAGACTTTTACTGACTAAAACCAACCCGTGTTCCTTCATTTGCCTGTGCCAGGGCCACGGTTTTCTCTTTAGAATAACCCGTGACCCTGAGGCGTCGGCCCTATCGGACCCCGTCATTTTGTGCTGACATCTCTTTGAGGCGCGCGTGGAACACAACGCGCCGTCGACCCGGCCTGGTCCTTCCCGGACGGCGAGCTACCCATGGCTCGCCGTCCGCAAGCCCGCGCCTACGGTGGCCGGGAATCTGCTTGCGATTCCCGTCTCCTGCGGTGACTAGGGGCGTGAGGGTGCAAGGCTCTCTCCCTCACGCGCTCCGCCTCCTCCTTTGCGAGCATTACTGCTTCGCAGATGGAGGTGACGGCTTTCCATTCCCTCTCGCTCCGTACCATGGCCTGGAGCAGGGCCGGACGGGAGAGATCGCCGCCGCCAATCGCCTCCGCGAGGACACTGCGGTGCTCCGCCCAAGCTGGGCATACCTCCACCGTATGCTCCACAGTGTCCTCCGGGCGATCCACACAATGGAGACACCCGGGCGTTTCCTCCCGCCTTATGCGAAACAGGAACCTCCCGAAACAACCGTGTCCGGTGAGGACCTGTGTCAGGCGGAAGGTGAGGACGCCGCGGCGCCTCTCCAACCACTCCTCAAAGAGGGGACTTACCGCCGCTATTGTGGCGTGCCCTTGCTATGCCAGCCCTAGATGCGTCAAGTGTCTAGGAGAGCATGGCACCGCCGACTGTACCCGCCCTAAAGATAGGGAACAATGCTTAGAGCCTCCCAGCTGTGTACTCTGCGGCCAATCGCGACACCCGGCAAATTACCGAGGCTGTCCTAAGGCCCCGAACTCCTCCTCTCAAAAACTCGCGAAACGGGAGAGCGACCGCCAGCACAGGGAAAAACCCTGGGAAAAGCCTCCTTCCGCGCTGATGCCGGAGCGGCTTAGTCCGCAGAGGCCGTCTCCCTGGGCTAACCTTAATCACCTGAAGGCTCCCGCAGCTTCGGTGCCATCTAAACCCGCGCAACCAGCGCAACCCGCTCAACTTCCAGCGCTGATGGCTTCCGCCATCCCAGCGCCTTTAGTAGCCCCCGCGGCCCCTACGGCCTCTCCAGTTGCACCTCAGGGAACCCAGGGCCGAAACAGCACCCAAATTATATTAAGTACATACGCGGCTCTCTTCACCACCGCCGCGGATAAAATGGCGGAAGAAAGCGTTGCTGCAAACGGCAACGCACTTCGCCTTATGGAAATCCTCAGCGCGTATCCCGAGATCGCGCAAGTCCTAAACTCACTCAAATATTAAGTCTCAATGGATAATACGAGAGTAAACAGTAACAAATCCCGATCCCTTAAATTAAGTTTTTTCTACGCAAATGGCGTTTCAGGTCAACGCAATGAGATTGCCGCTTTCCTCCGCGACCATCAGCTTGACATCCTCATCATACAGGAAAATTTTTAAAACCTCATCACCGAAACCCGAATATTGCTTACTATAAACTAGTTCGCAATGACAGGTCTCGATGCCACAAGGGTGGTACACTAATATACTTTAGGAAATCTTTGTATTGCATCCCTATAGACCCACCTTCTTTCTTCCCCATCTGGAGACCTCTATCTGTCGGCTCTTATTATTGTACCACCCTTGTGGCATCGAGACCTGTGTCTCGATGCCACAAGGGTGGTACACTAATATACTTTAGGAAATCTTTGTATTGCATCCCTATAGACCCACCTTCTTTCTTCCCCATCTGGAGACCTCTATCTGTCGGCTCGGTATGACTGGTCATCAACCGATCACCATCATCTCTGCTTATATTCCACCAGACAATGGTCCGGAGGATCCCATCTCTCTCCAAAAGGACTTCACTGCCCTCTTCGGCATGAGTGACTCCGTCATCTTGGCGGGGGATCTTAATGCCAAACACCCGGCGTGGAACAGTAGCACGACTTCTACCAGAGGTCGCATCATTTTCAAGTTAGGCGAATCCATCAACTTCGATGTCATCGCTCCAATGAGTCCGACTCATTTCCCCGGAAATCCCAACCATCTTCCTGATATACTCGATGTAGCGCTGCTCAAGAATGTGAAACTCCGTTTGCAATCAATAGAGACGTTCCACGAGCTTAACTCTGATCACCGCTCAGTAGTCATGCATCTTGCACCCTACTCGGGCCCTACCGACCCCAACCGTCCCCCTCAGACCCAGATGATAACCGACTGGAGGAAAGTAAGCGAAAGACTGAAATCCACGACGGCCGCAATTGACTCGTTTACAGTGCACGTTAAATCCGTATTGCCGGATTGGTCACGGGAAGTTCCGGTGATGGAAGACCATCGCTGGAAACTACCTACTGACGTACGTGACCTGATAACCGAGAAGAACGCGGCCATTCGTGCCTACGACTCCTTCCCTTGTGACGCGAACAAAGCCCTGCTCGCTAAACAAACACTTTCACACAATAGGCATAACGGACAGTCCATTGTGCAGAGCTTGCATGATGTCGGACGAGACCGTCGCGCATGTGCTCTTTGAGTGCACAGGCGTTACCCAGATTAGGACAGAAACGCTCGGGACACCCGGTTCTTACACAGATGTTCTCAACAGACCAGAAGCTCCCGTGAGACCGAAGAGGTGGGCTGGTTGGAATAAAAACCACCGACGGCCACCATGGCCCACGTACAATGGTCCAAATGAAGGACTAAGTGCGGAAACCAAAACCTCGAGCACAGAACATACAGGTAAACCCTTCCGCCTTCTTAACAGGGTTGGATTGAACCCCAAAATAGTATGCTGTTTTGATACAATACTTAAGACAAACAGTTGCCTACGTAAGTAAAGTGTAATTTGTTACTTTGTATTGCTCTATATAACGCTTTGGAATCATATTCTATAATGTTGGGCATGTGAACTAAAATAAATAAATAAATGACGAAGAGTACAAGTGACTCTCGGCTTTGTTAAGTAACTATTTACACCCGTTATTTATTAAAGAACAGTCCGTGTTAATCCGTACATTTTTAAACAATCTCTTATATTGCCACGTAGGTACTAGGTTATCTGGGCTGCTAAACATTAATACAAGTACACACTACAATGTTTAATTTCATAAAGCAAATATTATTTTTCTCGGAAAATACGGTTGCAGACTCGGTTCAGTAAGAAATAAAAAAAAAACTTGCCAACGGTAAGTTTAGTTTACGTTGACTAGGACGAAGTCGCTTATTAAAAATAAATTGAAGATGTGATTTGCTGTTCTTGAAAACTTTTAGTTATTTTCGTTACTGGGTTAAGTTAAGGGTTGTTTAAGTCGAATGTAGAGGAATGAGATTTAGAGAGGCTCGTGGCTTAATAATAACAGCCACACGGGTCGATCGAAGGTTAAGCTACGATGTTTATACGATGTACCGATATAAATGATCGGGCAGTTGCCCACCAGACACAACACGCGTGAGAGGATCCTCCATTTTATAGGGATGAGTGAACTTAACACACTGTTCCTCATAATGTCTAAACGTGTAACCTTGTAACTGGATTGTGGAGTTCAGATAGGCAGTCGCTCAGTGTAAAATACTGGTAGTTAGCTACATCCGGTGAGACAGGAAGCCGAACCCAACATAGTGATTGTTTGATTGTAGATGAATGCGACTTTGTTTGTGTGTTTTCAGGAACTCTCTAATGATCAATATTTTGTTTACATCTCAAATGCACTTTTATGAATCTATATAAATAAAAATCAATCGCCACAAATGTTTGTTCGCGCATCACTCCGGCTTTGAGCCGCTGCACCTATTTAACTAATTCCTTTTTCGTTGTATTTATAATTGTCAGGACAACGTTTGAATGTAAGTAAATATTTTAAAAATTGTACGGAAACAAAATTGAGTATAAACATCTTTACAGAAAATAGTGTGTGAAGAAAGTCGGTGCTAGGTAGGGTGATCTTAAAACATTGACAGATTAATTTTAATTTCTTCACAAGACTGAAGACGGGCACCATAAGGCTCCTTTTCATCCTGAATCGGAGTCGATGTAACGGCTAACAGTTAGTACTATTTATATAAATTAGACTGGCTAACTGAGAGCAGTGGTGGCCCAGTCTACGATTTGTAGGTTGTGGGTTTGAATCCAGGCAGGCGCTTTACTTTGTGTAAATAATTTCATTACCACTGCTCTCAAAACGGTGAAGGAAAACATCGTGAGAAAACCAGCATGTCCTAGAACCAAAAATTCAAAGACATCTGACATTTACCAACCTTCACTGGCCCTGGCTGTTACCTCTCACTAAGAGGAGGCCTGCGTCTCAGCAGTGGGATCATTTTAGGCTGATAATGTTAGATAAACAAGATGAAATAACCTCATACTGTAAAAAAATATTAGAAAATTGTTTAAAAACAAGTGCGAGTCGAACTCGCATGGAGAGGGTTCCATACGATATAAAGTAGGTTGCCAAGACTTATATAACGCTTTCACTGTTAAAAAGTTATCAGATCTAACGAAGAGCCAAGCTCCTAATTCTACAAAGCTTACCTCTACAAACCTTACATATAATAATATGTCAAAACGTACTGCTTAGACGTCACGCTGCCTTCGCACATACACTCCTATGAGGCTTATGGTAATAAAGTCGCCGTTCTTTATTGCTGTATCATGCAATAGTTTTAAAATAACGGTCAAGCTATACATTTTGACCAAGATGTAAGGTTAGGCCTTGTAGATTTAAGAGCTTGGATGCACATTAAACTTGACAACTTTTGAACGGTGAGATAATCTTGACGACCTTCTTTACATGTTATGATTTTGGTAGGATTTCATTTGTTTTTGTAGGGTGCTCTATTTTCTTTTTGCGGTGATAATGTACCGCTATTACTCAGACGTTGTTTAAATCATAACCTAGCATAGTCGGGTAAAAAATATATTTCTTGCACGTGAGCAGTTACTTTCTTCATAGGCAACGAAAAAATATGTAGTTAATTTTTATTTAAGGTTTGTTAAATAAAATTTTGTGCGTGATTATAGCGTATTTTTAGCACGTATTTTTATTTTTTGCTTTATATCTAGTATATTATTTATTACGTTGATAAGTGAGAAGTCAACGAAGTCATGACTTGAGCGGTTTACTAGGAGCCACCGAAGAGTTCCACTATCACGTCTTGGCACCATCATCAGACCCTCATTACTAAGCTCAATCTATTGGACCTGCAAAACAAATATGAGCACAAATCCCAAATCAAACCCAATCAATACAACTCGTCAAAACGAATCTTATAAACCTGGACTTGACAGTATTACTAGCAGCCACTGGAGAGTTCAACTATCCACCTCCTGGCTCAATCATCAGACCCCCGAAACCAATTTCAATATATACACCAAACTCGAGGGGTTTACTTGTAGCCACTGACGAGTTCCACTATAAACTTTCTGGTTCTATCATCATACCCTCGAAACCAATTGCACTTGCAGTTAGACTATGTTTCAGAAAAGTATTTCACCCCGAAAAGAGATGTTTAAAAATTGGCCAGGTAGATGTATACTACCTCCAAAAAAAAGAAGTAAATCAATAGAATTCGGAAAAAATACAGATATTTCATTTAAATGTATACTATTTCGGTAGTTAAATGATATTTATCTACTACGAGTAGATTTGGTCGGCGTTTCCTATCTGACTACTCTGAGAACAAAGGCCGAAAAATATCTGAGGTCACAATCTTTTTTAAAGTCCAGACATAATCTTGGTCAGATCATGTGAAGACCATGCAGATTGGTGTCTGAAATGGTCTTTTGAGGAAAGAACTTAATGAGCTCAACGATTCGTCGAACAAAACCTAAGAAAAGTTAGGTTTTTAGGCTTTACGTTCAAAGGGCAATTTTTAAGTATAGTGTACAAGGACCTGGCCCAAGCTCCATCCGTTTTGGAACATCTCCTTTGACCACACCTTTCTGATAAATGCTAGAGATACACCTCTATCCATCCATTCGGATAAACAAGGCCTCGTGTTCGAAAAAAGAAAGAAAGTAAATTTATTTATTCAGCAAAAAAAATATGCATATAACAAAAATTTACATAAATTTCACACATACAAATTAACCTAAAGCCTTGTATTCAAGAATGTAATGTTATTAGACAAAGATAAACCACTCTTAAAACTGTGCTACAGCGTTCAACAATAAAATCTGATAAGTGTCTCTTAATAACACGAAATGAAACGCCAGCGAAATCAAGCTTGCCCTGAACAATTCGCACTTTCAAATAAATTGGAAAGATTTCTAGACACTCGCCGAAAAAAAAGTCCTGAAAGAGACATTTCGGACCATTATCTAAGATCTTAAGTTGTTGCTTCCATAAAAACGTAGCTACACGAAGTTTTTATTCAATTCAATTGCCAAATGGTTGCCTCGTTGGTCTAGTTATGGCAAGCGTCACTGCGGAGAACGACGTCTTGGGTTCGGTTCATACGTCGGGCAAAGAGCGATTAAGTTTACCCATCAGTAATACCTTCAGCCTAGCAACAGCCTAGAGTCTGGATTAGGCGGAATAGGATCACCCTCAATTCATCATTATCATCATTGGCAACCTTGTTTCACACAGTGCTAAGTAAAGCCTCCACCCTTCTGTGCCACGCTTTCCAGCTGGGCTAACATGACACACGCGACAATCACTCACACTCACGCTTTCTCGTCGCGTCCATTTCTGTCACTTTTCTCGTTTTCTGACAGCGCAGCCATATAGAATACTCAACACGTTCTATCATTTGATGTTTTCTCGTTAAACTCTAACATGACCACCAAATTTATCTCTCGTTAAATATATTTTATTAATAAATCATCGAACTTCTCTCATTTAGTGGTCCTCGATGTTGACGACGAGAAGAATAAAGAAAATTATGATAAATAATAAATTAAAAGAGGTGGACATAAAATCAATATAGTACATACTTATTCCATGCGTAAAATCGACCGATGTTGCAATGATAAAAATGATTTGTTTACAGCTACAGCGAGCGGTATCTCGACGCGACATATTGAAGTGTCAAAGTGCCTTTTTCGAGTTTACTGGAGCTTAGCGGCCATATTAGGGATTAAGATTACGTCAAAATCATAGAAAATTTTCGACAAATCGAGATAGAGAACGTTCTCGCGCTTGTCATGTTAGCCCTGCTGGTCTGTGCAAGTCTCATTCAGCTCGTTCCTGCGATCTTCACCCTCCACCAGAGGTATGTCCGCACTGTTCCGCTTTATCTTCGCCTTACGTAGGCATGATTGAACATTGAAGAGCACGTTCCGAGAATGTATATCAGAATAATACCAAATTCTAAAACTTCTTTTGTTTTAATCGTTAGAATCAATTTAATTGATTTCTATTCAATTCATTTGATTCCAATTCAAATGTTTCGAAATTTGGAGCCATTGAGTCAATTAATTCCATTTAGATTAGGTTGGGAATTACATAGTGCGATGTTGCCCCAAAATAGATGTAATCGCATTTAATTCGGCGGTACCGATCAGTTTGCTAAATCACTTAATTGCGCTTATGGCACTTATTCGCATAAGTGGGGTTTGATTGATTGTATTGTATTAGTAACTCCACTTGTGCATTATTATTATTAATTTTGTAGAGGTACAGGGAATAAGGCGTAAAGTTCACTCAATCTCCATAGAAAAAGGAAGATTTCCCGACCAGACGGGTGTTGAATCTAGTGGGCTACTACCCAACGATCAATGTCGGGCCAAACATTGCTAGCGAGATGCAGAATTTTGCATGACGTCGCCATTTATTTGATACTTCAAGCACACAAATATACAGAGACGGGCTTATTACCAAAGCATCTGTCAATCTATATACTAATCAAATAATTTGTTTTATTATTCTTTAAACTTTTGGCTCTTTAGACGGTTAACAACAATTTTCTAGTTTACCTATTAAAACAATAACACTTTCCTGAATGTATATATTGGCTTATTACGTTTCCCTTAGCAAGCGACTATCAAACCGTGATAGACGGGTAATTATCCCTCTATTACAAAATAAAAACATAAAATAATCTGCCTTGTCACCAAATCTTGGCTTCAAATTACCTTCCTTTATGGATTTACTACGCCCCACTAACCAACTGCTGTGCAAAGTTCTCGGTCGAAGGAAGCAGTGAGTGACCGAAAATTCACTGCCCTAATTCCCCTATAAAAAATGTGTCAACTAAACAAGACAGGAGCCGAGTCCATGTTTGCCCATAATTTGCCATTAAAACAGTCTAATTGAGGGGAATGTCGGCTAGAGGAAATTTAGCGGAGTGACTTTCCTTGTAACTGAGGTAATTGTGGACTGACGGGGCCTATTGCGTGTTTCGCGTCTACTATATTACTTGGGTGTGGGTCGAGGTGTAAGATTTTTGGGCTTAAGAAAACCGTAGTCTATGAGTCGAATCTCGCATCTCGACTGGAATTTTGGATGTTAGTTTATCATCATTATCACCATATCAACCGAAAGACGTCTTCTGCTGGACATAGACTTGCATATACACATGCATGAGTACATGCACCGACCGGTTTTGTGCTTCGCGCATCCAGCGTAATCCTGCGGCCTTCTCAAGGTTACCAGTCCACTTCCAACGCTACGTCTTCCGGTACGCGGCCACTCTAGAACCTTTCGGCCTTCTGTTCTGCGAGCAATGTGCACTGCCCACTGCCACTTCAGTTAGGCAATACTTGGGGCGTATGTCGGTTATCTTAATTCTTCTGCAGATCTCTTCATTCCTGATTTGATCACGTAGGGAAACTCCAAGCATAGCCCTCTCCATTGCTCTTTGGGTGACCTTGAGGCTTGTTAGTTAATATAATTCTGAAATCGCCAAACCGTCTTGAGCATGCGTGGTGATCAACTCTGGTGAGCTCTGGTCTTCTCTCTAGTCGTAATTTGATGATCACCTCTATTATGTGTGTATTCTATTTAAGGTAGATGCTGGTGACCAATACATATTCACTAAATTTGAACGTGATTCTGACAAATCAGGACCTCAACTTTAAACAGTTTTGGCTAACTTATACATGTCTTTATTTTAGAGTTTTGTATTCATGTTTAAAACAACAAACTCAAAGTTTCTTTTGTTTTTTGTTTTAAAACATTATTACTCGTAAAACCGCTTTCTGTCACAACTTTTACCTGACCCAATAATATAATACCAAGCCTGTGACGTCTTTAAATACCGTCTGAACTTCGAGTTCAACGATAAAAACTTAACTCTACTGTTATTATCAGGAACTTATCAACTTGTGGAATCCTAGTTCCTTTTAAAAGTTTTTAGCTTCTGACGTTCTTCTTCTTCGTTTTTAAGTCTTAAAGCAGTTTTTTTCCTGTTTCTGTTAAATACTCATCTTTGTGATTGTTTTAACTTGGATCTTTAAAGCTCCTAGATAATGTATTGGGTTCTGTCATTCGTCATTTTACATATATACTTAAACTCCTTCAACTCAACTCAACTTCTTCCAGTGTGGTAGGCAGAAACTACAGAACGCCACCTGCAGGCTGCTACGATCCTTACATACTCATTTTGCTTAGTTTACGTTAATACATCTGGTCATATACGACGCCGGTTGCTAGTACTACGCAACTGATCTCTCTGAAGAACATCACCAATAAGGTAGTTCGTACTTTGTGCTTTTATATTATTCTATTTTCACTTCTTAAGGCGCTAGGTAACGCTTATTGCTATATTCCGATTTGTTTGTCTCCTAAACCGTTGCACCTGGAAAAAATCGTCGAAAAATCATTCTAAAGTGATTTCGATTCTCGATTTTTGGATTCAATTTTCTCTTTAATTTAACATCAAAATTACTTTTTAACCGACTTCAATACATGTCACCGAATGCTTAACCGGAGGAGGTTAATACATATTTTTTTAATGACATATGAAAGTTAATTTCGTAGTGAAAATTTCGGTGGTTATCTTAGGTTTTTGAAGAAAAAAATCACTTCAAAGCGCAGGGCCCAATATTCCGCACGAAATTTGTGGGTTTTACTCGTCGAGGTGAATGACCTAACCTAGCGCCTTAAAATAAGTCTATTGCCTGAAACTTTTGTGTTAACTGTACAAACAGTTATGCCATGTATCTGTATAATTAACAGAACCATGCAACTAAGCATCCAAACGACATTATATTTTAAAAGTAATTTTCTTAAAACATGCACCTCAATCTCTATTCCAGAAAACATGGCGTTATGTTACATACATTCGAATCTGAATCATACGTAACATCCTCGAGAACATTTTAATTTTCGATTGCAGATAATCTGTCCGCCCTTTAAATGAACCATCTGGCAGACTTAAGCACAATGTTTTCCCCTTTGAACGCCATAGAACTGTATTTGCCAAACGCCAATTCTACGTTAATAGCATTAAAATGTACAACTTCCTAAATAAAAAATTAAAAATTTATTCTTGCCCCATATATCAATGCAAAAACCTACTTAGAGATTATCTACAAACACTAAGTTATGACAACACTGAGGATCTTCTGCTCGGTAATTTACAATGATTTAATGGCTACACCCAATTGCTTCTTACTATAAAGACCCTACAGCTACAAACTACATAGACACACTCACATATCCTACACTCACTCACTACACACACACTCAAACCCTACATTTATTCACCTCACCATACAGTTAAACGTTTCTCATTTTGTGATTTCTTTACTAAATTTATATCCTGTTTTTTTATTTTTTTACACCATTTGCTAATTGTTAAAACGTCCTATTTAGTGTAATATGGCTTTGTTTCTTACGGAGAATCACTGATTCCTAAGACACAGGCACATACACCTAGTTTAGGAGTCAGAGTATTAAATTTATTGTTACCTAGTTATAAGCCTAATGTGCCCTTGATCTTGGTATAGTAATAGGATGGCTTTTGGTGAAATAAGGAAAAAAAAAATATATAAATAAAAACTTGGCCCTCCAAAACGCCATAATTATGCGAAAATCCAACTTATCTTATCTAAAAATGAATCAGTTGCCACTGAATCTAATTGAAACAGTAGACCCAATTCCTGGAGCTAACTATTACCTTCATAGGAGCTAACAGGTATTACGGACCATTTCCTGTGCCATTCAATTATTTTTTACGATCAGGTGGGACAAAATGGCCGACAGATAAAACTCAGATACCCCACGTCCACGTATAACAACCTTCAAGGTGTTTTCACGGATCATATTTGAAAAGTTTAGTTATTTTTGCACGTTTCGCAGGTCTTAATTGAACCACAGTGTAAATTGGACCGTAGGTTAAATTGGACCATTTTAATGTCTTTTACATAATTTTGTTTGAGAGTTCATCGTTTCGGGTACTTTTTCATTAAAAATTTATACAAAGATGAGACGGCAATACGGCAATAAATTAAACTGCGTATCTACAGTGTGTAAAAAGAAAGAAAATAGCAAAGCCTTCAATTACGCGTTCTGTATATCAAATCAAGTAACATTGAACCAAAATAATTGCTGCGGAACGACTTTTATTTTTGGTGTGGAACATTTGCTGTTTGCGGTGCAAAACATTGTGCATATGGTTGCTTGGGATAACGGTACATGGGTTGTGGGGGTATTTAAAGTTGTGTTATACAAGGTGTCGTTTTGCATCCTCGTCAAATTCAAGGCGGTTACTATGCTAATTATTATCGACACGAACCAATAATAAAATAAGTAGGTTAATTATTTTGTTTTTCAAATTTTCGGTAATCGACTTGTGTGGAACGCGCATGTGAAAACGCGGCCCGTGCGATACCGCACTGTTACTGCCCTGTTATGCGACATAGCTGTGCGAAATTGCCTACACAGCGGGGGGATTCTGTTCTTTGAAAGTGGTTTATTCTGAAAAACAGTCAAACTTAAATAACAAAAAAGTAATATAAAAATAATTGAGCATGTATTGTAATTTTATTTGATTAGTTATGCCTTTCATAACAGCCTCCTGAAATTTGATGAGGATGCAAAACGACACGTTGTATATAACATTAAAAACTTTTTTCTTAAGTCAGTAAAAGTTGAAGTTTGATGTTAAATATCTCCGTAACTATTAGGTTCCAGGTAAGGTCAAGTCAAATGGGATTATAAATTCATATAATCCCATTTGATGACAATTATGAAAAATATCAAGATTATATGAATTTAGAGTACGTACTACCTTTTGATGATTTTAATTATTATTATTCAGTAAATACTTTTAACGGTCACGAATAAAATTTTGTTTTACAACCTGACATTAGCAAAAAACGTTAGAAAATTTGAATTTCGCGTAGCATAGCATGCGTGTAACAAAACTCGCGTGACCACCATAGAAATGTATAGTTTTGTTGACGGAAGAATAGACAAATGACAGATGAAGAAAAGAATTTTGTCATTTTGTCTATTCTATCTGTCATTTTATTTAATCTATCTGGCAGTTTGTGAATTCTATCTGATATTTTGTCTATTCTATCTGACATTTTGTCTATTCTATCTGACATTTTGTCTATTCTATCTGACATTTTGTCTATTCTGTCTGACATTTTGTCTATTCTATCTGACATTTTGTCTAGTCTATCTGACATTTCGTCTACTCTATCTGACATTTTGTCTACTCTATCTGACATCTTGTCTATTCTATCTGAAATGTTGTCTATTCTTCCGTCGACAAAAGTTGGTCATTCTACGCGGGCTGGCGCTTCTCTCTTGAGCTTTGATTTCCTACATAAAACATCACGCAAGGCAATCCCGAAGGGTTGGGCAGAGGTGTACCTATAGTACACCCATATTTCGCCAGATATACTTAAGTCCCATGTAATCGGGGGCCAGCCTATTGCCATCTACCGGGCACAAATCCAGACTCCGGGTTGCTACTGAGAAATTCAAGATAGAAAAACCCAACAACACGTTGCCCGACCTGGGAATCGAACCCAGGACCTCATGCTCAGCAGCGATTGCAACCACTAGACAAACGAGGCATCTCTTTGAGGCGCGCGTGGAACACAACGCGCCGTCGACCCGGGCCTGGTCCTTACCGGACGGCGAGCTACCCATGGCTCGCCGTCCGCAAGCCCGCGCCTACGGTGGCAGGGAATCTGCTTGCGATTCCCGACGCCCAGGGCGTCTCCTGCGGTGACTAGGGGCGTGAGGGCGCAAGGCTCTCTCCCTCACGCGCTCCGCCTCCTCCTTTGCGAGCATTACTGCTTCGCAGAAGGAGGTGACGGCTTTCCATTCCCTCTCGCTCCGTACGACGCGAGAGATCGCCGCCGCCAATCGCCTCCGCGAGGACACTGCGGTGCTCCGCCCAAGCTGGGCATACCTCCACCGTATGCTCCACCGTGTCCTCCGGGCGATCCACACAATGGTGACACCCGCGTTTCCTCCCGCCTTATGCGAAACAGGAACCTCCCGAAACAACCGTGTCCGGTGAGGACCTGTGTCAGGCGGAAGGTGAGGACGCCGTGGCGCCTCTCCAACCACTCCTCAAAGAGGGGACTTAGCGCCGCTATTGTGGCGTGCCCAAGGCAGTTGACTTCCTAAGAAATCATAATATGACTTCCGTCATGAAATCTGCAATTTACACCAGTATTCGACATTGAGTCAAACCCAGCTGTCCAAAGATTGAAATCGCTAGACTTGCTCTCACCGTTCCTCTCGAAAAAGTGCTTATACTGAGAAAAGTGAGCTCATACATTATTTCCTTGACAATCAAGTCAAGTCACTAGCACGTTCAATCCGTTTTGACGGATTGTTCACGGGAAGTTCCGGTGATGGAAGTCCATCGCTGGAAACTACCTACTGACGTACGTGACTTGATAACCGAGAAGAATGCGGTTATTCGTGCCTACGACTCCTTCCCTTGTGATGCGAACAAAGCCCACATGCGCCATTTACAGCGTGCTGTAAAGACACGCATAGGGGAGGTTCGCTCAGAGGGTTGGAACAAGATGCTCAGTGAACTCGAGCCCACTCACAAAGCCTTCTGGCACCTTCAGAGGAAATTGCGCTCCTCCGAGGAGGTCTCTATGCCACCCCCCATCCGCCCCGACAAGAGCGTCGCGTTCGACAGCACCGATAAGGCCGAATGCCTTGCTGACAGCCTAGAGTCCCAGTGTTCTCGCAGTTCTTAACCAGTAGACCAAGCTCACCTGAACAAGGTCGACGCTGAAGTCGAACTGAGAGCCTCCCTTCCACCCGTCGAAGACCCTGATGATCCTCTGCCTCTCGTCACTCCAGACGAAGTGCACGACATCATAAAAGGGCTCCAAGCTCGTAAAGCCCCGGTTCGGACGGTATTACCAACAAGGTATACAAACTCTAATAATGCTCATGACCGCCATCTTCAATGGCGCCTTGAGCAACAACATCTTCCCACAAGCGTGGAAAGAATCCTCGCCGCCGAGGCCCGCCGCGACGCCCAAATCCACGCCCCTCCCGACCCTGGCTCGAGCCAGCCCGCGCCGCTGAGCCTGTAGCTTTAAATTCGTCCCTAAATCACTCAAATCCTGATCCAGCTAGTCCCTTGCTGCCCTCTCCCACCGACGCCCTAAGCCGAGGTTCGTACCCCAAAGGGGGTGCCCTTAGCGTTGTCGCTTAGTTTTTAAGTTAGTACATAAGTTTAAGTCCTGGCTGGAGGCCTTAATTTATTAGGGCAACCACAGGCAAGTCCGTCTAAGCAGACGACAACCTCATAGGTTGACCTGCGAGACGCCATTTATAAAAAAAAAAAAAAGTCAAGTCACTGCGTCATTGTTTAATAGGTTTCAAAGCTAAACAAAAATGCGGCTATCTTTTGACGCGGTAGAGCGAACCTAACGATTTAAATCTTGGTCGCAGTCATCATTTTCATGACACCGTTCAGTCCAGCCACCGCATAATAAAAGGATTTCAGAATTTTGGTCAAACTCCTCATTCGTTACAAATATTTGATCCTCTTTAGATCTTTTTTTAAACGACTATATCCATTTTTGTCAGACTATTGATTTTTTCACTCATTGAGAGTGACTGGAAAAGACTTTTTGACTTTTTTTATTCATAAAAACTAGCATAAAACCGTTGCAAAAGACATTCATTGACCGAATGCAGCTGTTTTTATTTATAATATTTAAATCAGTTCCCTTTTTACTTATTCTCGGCGGTGTGTGCCTCTTTACAATAAATTGACAAGGCTGCAAAAACATGCCTCTCGTATTCACTTTTTATGACAGAATCCGTTTTTCCGCTTTTTCCGCGCTTTTTCTAGTGCCTAGTGTTTATCGCTAAAAATGAGTTATTAAGTATAGTCACGAGCATAAATATACTAATGTGGACAGTTCGGCAATAAGATTATGATTTGTTGAAGGCATATACAAGCGACATCAAAGGAATGTAAAAACTATCTGACGAGACAAGCGACGCCAAAATATAGAATGCTGCATCGGCTTCAAAAATATGTGTCACATCTCAGAATGCAACAATATCGCAGATATCTTGCGTTGCCTACTAAGTGAAAATCAGAATGTGATACTTCGTTGTGATCAAAATTATCTGAAATCACTTTAGCAGCATAAATACCCGATAGTTGTGCTGTTTTTAGTAATATATTTATGGTAATTACGGTACAAATGACATTGAAATAGTAAAGGGTTTGGAACCCTTTTCCTGACTTTTCAAATGATTATTTATTTATGAATAACATGTATAAATAAACTTTAGCAATCCTTTGAACTTTAAACCCAAAACTTGGTTCTTATAGCTAAAGACAAAGCTGAATATGAGAAAAATATACGAAATATTTCACGTGTACTTTCGCTCTTCATTGGAAAGTTTAAAATGCGTTTAAAATCGCACATCGGTAACGGATTCACGGTCATACAATACCATTGAATGATGCAATTGTACACAGCGATCATGCTTGGGTACATTGAATAGAGCACATTTGATTATTTTGCGTTAAAAAAAGAACTACAAACTACAGAACATTCAAATTAAAATTCTCGTAGATACATATACTCTGTGCGAAAAAGTTTCTGCTGGCGGGAAGGGATTGTGTTTTGTTTTCATCGTGCTTGATGAGAGGCGTAGGCAAGGGAGCGCGATTGATTTTGTCTGGGTCTTTGTCTTAAGTGAACCTACAGATTTGACACTACTAGACCATTTTAAATTGCTTACAATGCTTACAATGAATGTAGTTAAATAACGCGCGTCCTCTATTAATTCATTCTAACTTCCAAGTAAACTAAAGTAGGTAGTAAAATTAATTCCCAGTGGAATCGATCGAAACACCAAATAATGCTTTCCGCTGCGAATATTTGCGTTTGGTTTAAATACAATTAATATTTGTAGGACGATGCTTCCCTGTTTGTGTAAGGGTGGATGGCGTTATAAGAGAGTTAGCTATTTTTTTTATATAATTCAGGTAATTTGAGGATTGATATTAATAGGCTGAAGTCTTAGCGGTTGTTGGTTTAATTGTTAGGTACTTATTTATAGGAAGTAAAATAATTAGGTGTGTAAGGGTCGTGGCAAGTGGCGTTCTGTCGTTTCTGCTTACACCCATGGGAAAAACGCGTGTGTACGTATTATTTATCTGAATAATAATAGATACCGTATTGTTCGTCTCTTAAGTACAGTTTACCTATTCTTTTGTTTGTTTTTTAAAACAAATATGTTTTCTTGTTAATAAATTGTGTTTTGTGCTTTCTTTTTCTTCAACAATAACATTATAATATCGATGTGCTATTCCCATACAGTTTGAGCCCGCAGAAGATTTCTTTTTAAATTCATTGACACGTCTCGCATAAAACACACCAATTGCAGTGTGAACGTTGTAATCAATGTCGTTTGTATTTACTATGGCAGTAACTGCTATGCTGCAGTTCCGAGCCGCGCCGGCATTCACAGGTAGGTATTCTGATTTCAATGACATTCTCGTGATTTACGGTCAATTGCTGGCTTTTTTGTGATATCTTTCATTCAAGGCTTTGTTGAATGATTTTCACTGGGTTCTCTTTTTGAATTCGATCAGTGACTGTTTGACTATATTTTTTTTTTTGTAAAACTATCAATCGTGAATTTTTTACTATGTTATTTTTTTATAAATGTGTAACAATTCAATAATAAGAATATATATAATGTAATAACTAAGAAATCACGATAAGTCACTACAATACGTGAGACACTCAGAAAGTTTTGCGAAAATAAAAATATATGTTCAATTGGTAAATATTTTTGTATTAAATCTTTTCAAAGTACTCTCCACTAGCCTCTGTACCAAGTTGCATGCGTCTGAACCAGTTTTCGAAACAGTTTTTCTAGTCCGCCGTAGACACCTCGTTTACAGCCTGCTCGAACGCTGAGCGTCTTCTGGCGACGAAAATTGTATCCCTTTGAGCAGATTTTTTATTTATAGGAATAAAAAGAAGTCACACGGTGCTATGTCAGAGCTGTAAGGAGGCTGATCCAGGAGTTGGACCCGCGTGCTATCCAGGAAGTCCCTCGTTTTGAAAGCGGTGCGCGAAGGCGCGTTGTCGTGATGGAGCAGTATCCCGCGGCGCCCTGTGTTGGGTCGCTTGTTGAACAGAGAAAACCACTGCCAAGCATTTGGTAGTATCCCATTCACATTTGATGCTCCTTTGGTTCCGTAAAGGAATTGACATCAAGTAGTCAGTCAAATTAAAAAAAGCTTGCAATCAAAATCTTCCTCCCGCTTCTAGATCGCTTCACATTGGTAGACGTTGATAAATTCAAGACTCATCACCTGTAATGATGCCGTAAACACGCCGAGACAAACCCGCTTTAAAATTGTTTATCACATCACGGCACCATTCCACCCGGGCCTGCTTCTGAGCATCGGTGTGGTTGTCCGGCACCCAGCGTGAAACTTTCCTCCTCAAGCGAAGATGCAAGTGTTGAATTTCGTGAAGGCTTCCCGATCCAACCTGGAGTATGTGTTGAATCTCTTCATACGTAACTCGCCTATTGTCTTGGATCAACATTTTTCACTGTTAGCACGTTTTCTTCCGCAACAGCTGTCAAAGAGCGACCGCTTCTTTCTTTATTCCCCAAAATTAGTCGACCGCGCATGTATTCGTTATACCAACGATACACGGTTGCCTTAGAAGGGCCTCCATCCATGAATGCCATTTGAAGTCTATCGTACGATTCGTCCGGTTTCAGTCGACACTTGAAATCGTAAAAAATCATAGCGCGTAAATGTTAATTTAAATTAGCTCGCAAACAATGTGGAGGGAAATTTTGAAATTAGTACGTACCTTTTTACTTATAAAAATTCACATTTTCAAAATAGACTAGTCTCTCATACATTAAACAAACGCAATACTTTCTGAGTGAATTAGTGTTTAAAGTAACTTGCAAAATCAAACCTAACAAGAAATTGCCCTTTCTCGCATAAACCGAACCGTCGTAGTGTGAACTCAGTAATCAATGTTGTTTGTGTTTATTACAGCTGCACCCGGCTGCAGCTTTAGACAACCAAGTATCCCAAGATGTTCCCGTGTTCCGTATTTACTGACATTTCCGGGATTCAAGAGTCTTTGCAGAGATTTCTGAGATGTTACTCTCTCTTACAACATACTGATACTGTCTGATAAAATTACTACACTAGATCTTCTAAAGTAACTGGGACTTCGTTGTGATTTTTTCGTCGAATTATTTAATCATTATTGTAGAACATTTCAAGTGGGTGTTTAACACTTTGAGCGGAGGATCCGGGTATTGAAACATCTGTTGAGCGGCGCACTATATTAGAATGTATTTGTGTGGGTGGCTCTGCGTGAATGTATGTGTGTGACGATAAAACTGACGTGGAGTGGCGCTAGCAATTTAATAGTTTAAAGTAATATGACGCGATGATGTAGCTTGAAGTATTTGTTGTTGGCATGATTAAACGTTGTGTCAACTAGCGTTTTTAAATTTAGCGTATCATAACGTTGCTTCGCTCAAAGTGTTAAGGTATAAAAAAAAATTAAGTTGGCGTGTTCAATTATGGTGTTCATGTAGTATGTAATATCTTGTATATCTAAATGTTATTTATATAAACAAGATATTACATACTACATGAACTATTCTATTTAAATGTTATTTATTTTCTATCTTTCTTTTCTTAATTCTTTTGATTAATTATCATTTATTTCAAAAGTTCAAAAGTACACTCAATGGTTTTAGTATGTATAATGTCTTTTCAATACGAAACAGGATCGTTATAACTAAAAAGCATTGATCACCACGCTAGCTCAAGACGAGTCGTTACAAATAATTTACCAAAACTGTTATCAAGTAAGTAGTCTTGACTAAGGGCGAATTGAAAATGAAACTGAACGCGATCAGAACAAAAACTACTTGTAAGAGCTGTGCGTCATTATTTTCTGTGAAATTTTGTTAATAAGTATAACATTAGCATTTCTTTGTATTTCTTTATACATGGACATAGAGCATATCTGACTCTCTAGATCTGTTTTAATACCCATTATTTTGTCCTGATTCTGGCAAGATTTCTACATTCGTTCCTGTAGGATTATTTAAATAGGTTTTCTTAATTTATTAGTTATCGCTTCAATAGTCTAGTGTTTGCTACTAGTCTTGGATTCAATTACCGAGCCGGGCGAGAAAGGGAATTGCGATTTCGGAATGCAATTTTTGGATACTGGGATTGTAATTGTTTTAACAAGTTTCGTGAAACAGATAACCAAGGCGTTTGTTATGGCTTAAGTCGTGGTAAGAAGCAATTTTTTTTTGTGTTTGAAAATAGCGCCTTGCGGCATAAATTGGTACTAAACAACGATGCGATGTTACTTGAATCGAATCACCGCCAAATCTTGCAAATTTAATTAAATTAAAAAATAAATGCACTACTTTTGTGATGTTCTTCAGTAAGGTCAGGTGCGTAGTACTCTCAAATGGCACGCGTGTATGATCTATGAACGTAAACGAGGCAGGCAAAAGAAGCATGTAATGATCGTAGCAAGTGGCGTTCTGTGGTTTCTACCTTTCACCATGGGAAGAAGGAATGAGTTTATGTATGTTTGTATGCCAATGTATGTATTTTTTAGTTGATTAATTCCATAATATCATCTAAAATCTTCAGAATTATGCGACATTTTTTTTGTTATTAGCTTTGTTTTACGATTTATGTCATGATACTCGTGCTTTTTAATTTTTGTATTTGTTTTTTATAAGTGTTTTATTTGAACAATCAACAATACACTAGTTTTTTCTGGCTTGTAATATGTACTAATACGCCTTACAGTGCGACAAAAAACTGAGCGTTTTACGGTGTCCTACGTTTGGGCAGCGCTGCGCTTTTCACAGGCTCATACCGTTTGATACGACTGCGACTTATCTAGCTCTAAGCAACCTTGATTATTATCACTAAAGTAATTCTAAATTTTGTTTATTAGCGGTTAACTATGACAAAAGTTTGTTTGGGGTTTAAGTCCAAATATAATAAAGTAGATTAATTATCTAGACTCGGTTGGGACTTTTTCATTTGTAAGGGATGCACCTAACAATAGTGTTATACCATTTGAACTTGTTAGGCCAGTCTCTATAGTTTGAGTCCTAAGCGACAAAAAATTGATAAAAGAATAATTTATTTCAGTTCATCATCAATCATCTCCTAGCCTTTTCCGAACTATGTCGGGGTCAGCGTCTAGTCTAACCGGATGAATACCAGCATTTTACTTAGAGCAACTGCCTATCTGAACAGTAAGTGGGCATCGATACCGCTTTGTAGGACTTTCTGTCAGACGTTCGGGCTTTTGACTACTGATTTAGAGAATGGGCCACTTGCTTTCATTAGACAAAGCACAGACATTTTACACAATTTGTATCACGAGAAATCAATGATGTCTGATCTGAACCTTCATGATTATGTAAGAAATTATTCTAAAATATTCAAAACGGTCTGCGCTCAAGCTAAATGTAAATTTTTATGCAACAAAATTTGTTCTCTCTTTCTAATAATAAAGTAAATGCTGTGCTGCAGGTAATTAACAAAGAAACTGGAAACACAAAACAGCGAGATCAGAATGAACTGCCTCTAAAAATTTATAATAAAACCATTTAAGATAAGTTAAAAGTTGCTGAGACACTAGATAATTTACCAACATCTCAATTGAGGTTCCAAAATCTTGTCCCTCTTCATCTGTATTAAGTGATTCTTTACTCAATTAAAACTCCAGTGAGGACATTCCTGGTTTTGAGCCCACTTCTATGGTCACAATTAAAAAAATATTCAAAAATCTTAACAGAAAAAACACTGACAAGACATATGTGGGATTCCCGTTAAAGTTCTTGGAGTTATCATTGACGCAATTGCCCCTGTCAATTTTCAAATCGGGCAGTAGGAATGATCCCTCTAATTATAGACCTATATCTGTGCTAAATTTATATGCGACCAAATACACACTCTTTATCGGGACAATGACATAATTTCCAAAGCACAGTATGGATTCCAAAGTAAGAAATCTACAGCTCAACTACTTTCCAATTTTACTGATGAAGTAAACAACTACCTGGATGAGAAGCAGCATATGATACTCATATTCATTAATTTCAGCAAGGCCTTTGACACTCTGGGACACAGTACACTATTAAAGACACTCGAAAACTCTGGTATAAGAGGGAAACTACTCGACTGGTGCAAAGAATACCTTCGTAGCCGTAGTTATCACGTCAAAGTTGGTCCTAGCCTTAACAGACCTGTAAAAGTGACGAAAGGCACTGCCCAAGGTTCAGTGTCTGGTCCACTCCACTATCTGGCATACGTTAATGACCTAGAAAATATAATAACACACTGTTCCCTTTATCAATACGCTGATGATACCTGTATACTATCTGCTAACAAAAACCTTAAGTTGGCCGCAGAATATTTGCAGAAAGATTTCACTTCTATGACTAATTGGGCCCATGATATGGGATTTGTTCTGAATCCATAAAAAACTAAAATTATACACGTACATTCAAATCACATAAGTACTTCTCATCCCTTTAAAATCATAGCTCATAGTCACGATTGTCTGCATAAAAACGTACCAGACTGCCACTGAGCGCCTATAGAGCAGGTGTCATATCATACCTATCTGGGATTGAGATATGATTGAGTCAGCAGGTGGAATCTGTTTGCGGCAAGTTACGTGCGATGCTCACCAAGTTTTCCATTATAAAGCGCAATATACCGTACAGAACCCTCCTCCAAATGAACACAGCTCTTGCTGAGTCGATTATCTCCTATGGACTCACCAGCTATGGACGCACATTTAAAACTTACCTAGATAAAATACATAATTTGCAAATACGTTTGCTATAATTGGTAGTACCAAACTATGTAAAAAGTAAATACCAAGACAATTAGACATGGCGTTTTTAGACATTGCAAAGTATTACCTGTTATAGCGCGCGCTGAGTATATGTTCCTGATAGAACATTTTGATAACAGTGATATTCAAATTCCCGTGAAACATGTCGTGAATACACGACAAGCCAAATCAAAACTATTTCAAGAGCCACGCAAAAATAACTTTTATGGCAGGCGTACCGCTTCTTTCGCAATACCCAATTTACTTAACCAAATACCTGTAGACATTAGAGACTCAATGAATAGTACAAACATAAAGCATAAGCTTAAAGAACATTACATCAACTCGATTCTGACTTAACTGTTAGTAGCGCGTTGATCAAATCTCAGGCCATGGCATGCTAAGATAGACCCCAGAGGTCTGATTGTGTGCCATGTTAAACTTTAAGGAAATTGTAATATGTAAAATAAATAAAAATAATTCCAGTATGAAAAATCATCAGAAAAATCATACAAGACCAGATATTGTCACATTAGGGATTTTACAAACAAAGTCGCCAGTTTGGTTTCATGTAAGGTAGGTGGAAGACCGACGCAGGAGTAAAGCTCATTCATTTATGTCACATTTTTGAATCCTGGGTGAAGTCCCAGGATGCAATTGACATTTTCTGTGATCTCTCAAAAACGCTTGACTGCCTTGACCACTGTCTGGCTGCTTCGAAATGATTTGCAGCTAGTAAGCTTGTTCTTTTACTTATTAATCTTTTTTTTTGTTGGGTATGGCATCTCGCAGGTCAACCTGTAAGGTTATCGTCTGCTTAAGCGGACTTGCCTGTGGTGTCCTAATAAATTAAGGCCTCCAGCCAGGACTTAAACTTAAATACTAACTAATACTAAGCGACTATGCTAAGGACACCCCCTGTGGGGTACGGACCTCGGCTTAGGGCGTCGCTGGAAGAGGGCAGCGAGGGACTAGCTGGATCAGGATTTATTGGATTTTGGGACGAATTTAAAGCTACAGGCTCAGCGGCGCGGGCTGGCTCGAGCTAGGGTCGGGAGGGGTGTGGATTTGGGCGTCGCGGCGGGCCTCGGCGGTGAGGACGGTAGGACGGCGATCGGTTTTTGGGTTTACGTAGAGTGCTGGTGGCCATACTACTCTCCTGGAGGAGGGTAGTGGCGTCGTCGGGGGCGATAAGGTATGCTTTGGTCGGCAAATACTGCTATTGCGGGAGGGAGTGTAGCGGGCGGCCGCTGAGATCAAGGGGTTTGGGTGTTTGATGCCACAGTCGAAGAAACGCTTAGATAAGCGTTTCATGAACTGTTTTATGGTGGGCATTTTAAGGTCTACGTGGAGATCTATATTACGGACATAGTAGGGGAATCTTTTGTTTATTTGATGCTTTGTCTTAAGTTCTCATTAACAAATATACTCCAAGTGGATCTAAATTTAAAACTTGATGGCAAGAAACTAGATGCTTTTATGGAAACTTTATTTCTAGGAATGACTTAAGATTCAAAATAGCAACATTAGATCTCTTTCAGGTAAATTAAGTTCAGCTGCATATGCAGTAAGAAAAGGCAGTTGACCGATATAGCCACAGCTAGGTTAGTATACTTTGCTTATTTTCACAGTATTATGTCTTATGGCGTTCTGCCGTGGGAATCAGCAGCTGACGTAGATTCAATTTAAATTTTACAAAAGAGGGCAATCAGCGCGATTTATGAAACCTGTCCTCGCGAGTCTCTCAGACGTAAATTCAAAGAAATTGGTATACTAACTCTGCCTTCTCTTTATATCTTAGAAAGTATTTGGTATGTTCGCAAAAACTTAGAACTTTTCCAAATCAGAAGCGATTTAGTCTAAATACACGTAGTAAAATTGTAATTGATATACAAAATTTGGATTAACTAAAACAAGCAAGTCATTTCTTATAAGTAGTATCCGCTTTTATAACAAGTTACAGAACTAAGCAATGGAAAGTTCAAAAGTCACATCCAACGTCAAAAAAACATAATATGAAATTAAAGACTACGTCGAAGACAAGAAAGTTTGGCAATAATTCCTTCTGCACATGCTTCCCTGGTATCTCATTAACGGCATCACTATGTAAATTAGTATTAACTACTCGCAAGCTACTGTGTTTTTTTATATATTTATTTCCTACTTCTATGACACAATCTTGTTTATTTACCTACAATTCTAATGTCAACTCTTTATTAGTGGTTTTTGTGAACAGATTCAGATTTTTTACAGTTGAAATGGCAATCATGTAATTTGGTTTAAATAGGTTTTTATTTTCCTAGTTTATTTTTCTTTTATTATTATTATAATATATTATATTATATTTTGTGAATGAATGTAACTGGCGAAATGTGGGTGTACTTTATGTACACCTCTGCCCAACCCTTCGAGGAAACAAGGCGTGATTATGTTTATTTTGTGAATGTGAGAACCTTGTTTACTGTAGATTTGTAGATCATTGTCTATTTGTTAAGCATAAGGTAGTTGTTGACATGGCTACATTGCCCTCCCATACATATTAACACAGTAATTTGAAAACATTGTAAAAGTCAATTATTTTTAAAAGAATAACCGTGGAGTTTCTCGCCGGCTCTTTTCCATTGGAAACGACCAATTGGAACCGTGCACCTAGCTTTTGACGTTTCATAAGTCTTGTACCACTGTAGGTTTGTGTGAAATAAAGTATTTTGATTTGATTCGATTGGACCCGTAACGACTGTCAAAGACCATTTCTTTCAATTTATGAGTAAAGCCCGTCACAGACGTAGCTTTAATATATATTAATATACCGAGATATATATTATAGTATAGCAAACTACCACACACGAGAACTATACTATAATATATATTTTGCCCTTACCTCGCCTTTGCAAGCGCACGGTTTTAAAGGCCAAAATATACCGAGATATATATTTCGACATATTTTGGTGACGTCATAGAAATATATATTATAGCTGCATGTGCGGTCAATCGAAATTGTGTATAGAAAATATGTCGTAATATGCCTTGCTATGATTCATATTAATATATATTATCGCTACGTCTGTGACGGGCTTAAAGGTTTTTTATTTTTATTTTTTACTTTCCTACCTTCAGAATTTCTTACCGCTGCAACCCTGTATCAATTCCAAGGATAAAACATTGTCAGCCAGCTTATAACCACCTGATTCCATTACCCAAATCGAATTGACAATAACCCGGAACCTCTCGAAAGGAAGAGGTTCACAATAACTTCTTCATCAAAACGAAATGAAATTTCAAAAGCGTCAATTATAACTTCAGTGTTGCCCTTTGTTTCTTGAAATGTCCACCGCTCAAGTAATTTGTACCTTGTTTACAAAAGTTTTCTCATTTCATGTTTATCCAACCCTCTGAGAGGCTTAATCAAATGCTTTGAAAGCTTTATGAGGAAAACTTTAGGGACTTGGACGAATGAAAAGAATCGTTGACTTGAAAAATATTGTTTTCGTGAGCACAAGGCCTTAGTAATGTGTTAAGAGTTGCCAGTATAAAATTTTCCGAAAAGTTCTCTATGAAGTTTGAATTAAACAGCGTTTTATATTTTGTTCGTTCTATCTCGGCCAAATGTTGCCATTTATGAAAATAAACTGAAGATGTATTTTTATATTTTAATTTAGCAACGGGTAGTGTTGTTTTTTTTATTAACGTCTGGAATGTAAACTTTACAATCAGTAGTAACTGCTATTTACTGATTGAATCTCAATTATTACCGGTATTTATGAATTATGACTATTGAACTGTAGATAAAACTTGAAATTATATATTTAGGATACTAATTAAAACAAAAAATTACAGTCAAATATTTAATCAATTTATTAGTAACAACTATTTAACTTATAAAATAATGAAAATTCTTATGTTATTCTGCAATTTCACGTAACGAAAATTAACTGCCATGCAAAATCATTATACTAAATTCAAACTGTAAATCGAACATTACATTCCATTACGTTCGAAATTCGGAATTTCCAAAATGCGGATTCCACCAATCACAGTTTAGAACATCAAATCCCGATTCGATTTGTTTTTACGATTGAATTTACGAGTGTGCGATACCTTAATTTACGATTAAAGTTTAGTTTATATCGATTTTAAATCGATTAATGGAGTATACTCGAGTTGATACTGGATGTTTTATGGCTGTGCGAGAGAGACAATGGGTGATGCATTTTATTTAAATGGGGTTTAAAATCAATTGGCTTTCATTGCATAAAAAAACAAGCAAATGTAAAATACAACAATTGCGTAAAGGAACAAGCAAATGTAAAACTAAAATAAATAAATCAACCCTTTTCGTCTACATCAATTTTTTTAGGTACTAAAAAAAAAAATGTAGATTTTATAGAAAAAAAACATTGCAAATCATATTAGTAGAAAACGACATATCAAAATCGAATATTACTGTTGCTTTTACACATCATCTGAATTGACAGAATACTATTCGATTAATTGTTTTTCAGCAATTTTAATTGAACATTTGACGCGATAACTACTAGGAATATGAACTAAACCAGTTTTTAAAATACTAACTTGATAATAATATTATTTTTATTTTTAAAGGCTAAAATTAAAATTTGATATTTCATTCGCAACCCGTAATTATAACAACTCACGTAACAGAACTGTTACCTTATTATATTTAAATAATCACAAAACCACATTCATTCACCAAATCCTCATGAAATTAGATTTCTGTCTACTATTTTTCTTCGACCTTCCAAACTTAATATACCCTTTCTAAATAGACTTTACCGTCTAATTTTATCTCAAAATATAGTCCAATTTTATCAGGTGCCTTCATAAATATAATTATATAACACCCGTATATTTACGTAATTCGCTTACGTACCTAAATCATGGGTATATAGAGTAAAGCTAGATTAGCTCAGCGCAACGTCGTCGGTTCAGGCAAGAACGTAATACGTATTTTCTCGGTTTAGAGACTAGAGAACATATTGTTGGAATTGAGTAACTTCTAATATTTAAAATTATCTGAAAAATTGCTCATTTAATGATGATAAACTTAAAAACTGAGTTACTGTTGTGAGGTCAAAATCAGCCTTAATTTTATGACATGGCAAAAATAACAGCTCTTTTCCAAAAAGTAGAAGATATTGTTGTATTGTGGTGAATTCTTAAGCTTTTAAGCCTCAATTGTTATCCCTTAATGTTATAATATGATGTGAAAATAAGGTTGTTCGATTATGGGAAACAAATAAAATGAGTAAGTACGTAGCTCTGAGCTCAAAACTAGCCTTGATTTTTTTACTTGAAATTTTTGTCAGTTTTTGGCATACGGGTTGCTGATTCCTGTTGTGCAGCATCTACACAACGGTCCATTCACGATTATTTTGCTTCTTTTTTTTGGGTGGGAAATCATCAAATGATTTCTCCCGCTCTGGGTGGAGCGACAGAGCGTGTCAGACTTTTACTGACTAAAACCTACCCGTGTTCCTTCAGTTGCCTGTGACAGGGCCACGGTTTCACTTTCGAATTTCCTGCGACCCTGAGGCGTCGGCCCTATTGAACCCCTTCATTTAGTGCTGACATCTCTTTGAGGCCCGCGTGGAACACGACGCGCCCTCGACCATGGCCCGGTCCTTTGCGTCCGCAAGTCCGCGCCTTCGGTGGCCGGATATATGCAGGCAACTCCCGACGCCCAGGGCGTCTCCTGCTCCTCCTGTCATTTTACCTCTGACAACAGTAACCTAATAGATACCTTACCGTGATGATTATAAACTGCATTGTGAATTAGACAGACTTCTCAATGGCAGCAACCCAACAGCAACTTGATTTCAACGAACGTAAAGATCACTTCGATTTTGACAGTGATGCAAACTCAGAGGTAAAATAATTTTGAACTGACTGTACAAGGATGTGTTGAGCTCGAATGACGTTAATTTAATTTGTGCAATTGGTTTGCAAAATTTATTGAAAAAACCGCCAAGTGCATGTAGGACCACGTACAATTATATTTCACTTTATCTCAAAAACAAACTTAACATTGTGGTTGAAAATCATGTTCTCCCTTACATTGATATACGTCACGGTAAATTCTACAACTGCAAATATAAGTTTGTATTTTTTATGTTATCTAACTATCTAATAATTACCGATTTTCGGACTTTTTCCTTTACTTGTGTTGTGAGACCTCGGTTCTTGCCAAATTTCATGATTCTATGTCAAAGGGAAATAGTTGGTTTTGATTCCATTGCGAGTATCAAAATATGCGGCATGTTCGGCACAAACAGCCTAATATTTTGATTGCGTTAACTTATAAGTTTAACTTTTTCACAGCTCCAAGGGATTGCAGACTTGTATTTGATCATTTCAACTTGATGCATCCACGCATTCCTGAGAAAAAGGGACGGATAGACGGACGGACAACGAAATGATCCTACAAAGGTTCCTTTTTTACTTTTGACATACGGAGCCCTAAACACAAGATTAGTTCTAATTTTGGCCACGCGATAATAGAACACAACACGATGAAAAAAATGTTTTTCCATTGTAATTTTTTAACAAACACTCGTATTTTTGTCTCATTTGGACAAATGTAACAGTCTAAGATTTTTTGTCCTATATTAGTTAGAAAGGTTATTTCCTCCCACGTTGAGAATGTTGAGGTACTGTTGGAAATAAAAAGAGAATTAGATTCACTATACGTATTTTTTGCTTGTTCTTGTTAGTACGACAGATTGGCAGAGAAATATTGGACGCGCGACTAGTGTAAGTGCGATGATTGAATTTATTTAAACAACTAAAAACACACAGAGACATTCATAGTACATATAATTTAGAAATACAATAGCATGCAATGCATCTAAATTAAAGGTAAGCACAGTATTTTATTTATGTCTGCGTATACAATAATAATGAATATAAATATGGATATGATTTTAAATATGGATGGCTTGATTTATTTTATTTTAAATGTCTTTATTATTAACATAAGGTTATAAAGTGCATACAATAAGATCTTATTCTAATTGTGTACAACCATAAATAACAAGTTCTTAGGCTATCTTACATTCACAAACATTTGACTTTGAGTTTACTTTTCACATTCTATAAATATTCTATAATAATTCAAAATACGAGGAACACACTAAAATGCGAAAGGACACTCGACGCTCGACTCTCGCCGCGGACGGACGTGTTTGTGCGCTCTCCCGCTCCAGTGTTGTGTTTCGTGAACCTACTCGTCGCTACCACGTGGCGTCATCGTAGTCGCCCCGACTACCCCGATATAAAATCACTATCAAGAAATTGATTTTGATTTTAATCAATTAAAAAGTGCCTTTTTCAAGGCAAACCTTATTTTTTCATCAGACTTTCGTGTGTAGCTTCACTAGGCCCCTTCTGGGTAAAACCACAGTTTCGTGATCCTCGGTTGAAACCTTACGGTGCCAACGAAGCCGAGTGGGGTGTTGTCCCAATCACACCCGCCGAACCCCTTCAGGGAGAGGCAGTCAATTGGACGGGTCCTAGATAACCGGCCTTGGGGGATCTCCTAGTCGGCTCTGGTGACAGTTTTGCTTTCCAGCTACTCACCTAGTGTCTTTAGGGTGTGTCTACACCCTTCGAGCTAGACTGGTCAGGGCCCCGTTCGCACAATAAGACTGGCGACGGGTTACAAGCTTAGGGCTCACCAATAGGTACACACCTCCCTGTCTACAGCCGACAGGGAGGGAACTCATCCCCGGGCCAATCCACCCGGGGAGTTAGGTATAGGGTTTAGGCTACGTAGGGAAATTTTCTCTTTCCACCATTCCTTCCCTAATATAGTTCCCGCTCCGATCATGGAGGACGCCGTCCTCTTGGCGTTCCTCAAAGAGGTCCTATTAAAGGACCCCGAGTTTTTGGCGAAATATGGCGCCAAAATAAGCCAAGTTTCCAGTCCCACTCCGTCTCAAGGCGCACTCGCTAACTTCAGCGACGCGCTCGAGAGCCCGCTATCGCCACCTGCATGCGAACAAGGCATTCCGCCCTTTGTTCCGGCAAACAATGTTCCGGCTAATATCTCTGCCCCCATTGTTTCACCCTCTATTGTACCGGCAGATAATACTCCGGCCGCTAATCCGGCCCCTATTGTCTCGCCCGCCTTTGTTCCGGCCGCCATTGTCACGGCCGCCATTGTTCCGGCCGCCATTGTCTCAGAGACAACGCAGCTGCGCGCCGCAGCAATAAACACGACTCGCCCGGAGAGCATGGACACGTCAGTCCCACTCTCCGAGGATGGAGCCCGCTCCTCCTCCTCCGGCGACGACGACTTCCAAGTAGTCGTCAAAGGAGGCAAGAGGACTAAATCCTCCGCCCCCGCTGGCCCGGTCACCAAGGCCCAGAAAAAACAGGACGACTTATCGTCCAGCTCCACTTCCGCCCCTAGTCCGCGGGCCAGTTGCCCAGCCAGCCCTATGGCTTGCCCACCCGCTCCTACCGCGAGGAAGCAAAAGCCTCCTCCCCCCATTTACGTCCAAGACAAGTCCAAATGGACTGAAATTTCCAGGATGTGTGTTGATCGCAAGATCAACTACACCAACGCCCGATCCAACCTCCAGGGGATCAAAGTTACCGTCCCCACGTCTACGGACTTTAGGGATCTCTCCCGCGCCCTACGTGAAAGGAACTACTCCTTTCACACTTACTCCCTTCCGGAGGAAACCCCTACACGCGTCGTTATTAGGCGCGTTCCACAGGAAATCTCCACCGAGGAGATTAAGAGCGACCTTGTCTCACAAGGCATACCAGTTTCCGCCGTCCATCGCTTATATAAAGCGAGACAGGGCCTAGTCTACGACATGGTCCTGGTCATCTGTGACCCCACAGACGGTCACCACCCGATTTTTAAAGTTAAGTCGGTGTGTTCGCTCTCAGGCATCTCAATAGAGAAGCCTTACAGAGATCAATTAATTGGACAGTGTCATCGCTGCCAATTATATGGTCACTCGCAGTCCAACTGCTATGCCACCCCTAGATGCGTCAAGTGTCTAGGAGAGCATGGCACCGCCGACTGTACCCGCCCTAAAGATAGGGAACTATGTTTAGAGCCTCCCAGCTGTGTACTCTGCGGCCAATCGGGACACCCGGCAAATTACCGGGGCTGTCCTAAGGCCCCGAAGTCCTCCTCTCCCAAACTCGCGAAACGCGCGAGCGACCGCCAGCACAGGGAAATCCCCTGGGGAAAGCCTCCTTCCGCGCTGATGCCGGAGCGGCTCAGTCCGCAGAGGCCGTCTCCCTGGGCTAACCTAAATCACCTGAAGGCTCCCGCAGCTTCGGTGCCCTCTATTCCCGCGCAACCAGCGCAACCCGCTCAACTTCCAGCGCTGATGGCTTCCGCCATCCCAGCGCCTTTGGTAGCCCCCGCGGCCCCTACGGCCTCTCCAGCGAAATCTCAGGGAACCCAGGGCCGAAACAGCGCCCAAATTATACTAAGTACATACGCGGCTCTCTTCACCACCGCCGCGGACAAAATGGCGGAAGAAATCGTTGCTGCAAACGGCAACGCACTTCGCCTTATGGAAATCCTCAGCGCGTATCCCGAGATCGCGCAAGTTCTACACTCACTCAAATATTAATTCGCAATGGATAATACGAGAGTAAACAGTAACAAACCCCGATCCCTTAAATTAGGCTTCTTCAACGCAAATGGCGTTTCAGGTCAACGCGATGAGATCGCCGCTTTCCTCCGCGACCATCAGCTTGACATCCTCCTCATACAGGAAACCTTTTTAAAACCGCATCACCGAAACCCGAATATTGCCAACTATAAACTAGTTCGCAATGACAGGTCTCGATGCCACAAGGGTGGCACACTAATATACTTTAGGAAATCTTTGTATTGCATCCCTATCGACCCACCTTCTCTCTTCTCCTATCTGGAGACCTCTATCTGTCGGCTCGGCATGACTGGTCATCAACCGATCACCATCATCTCTGCTTATATTCCACCAGACAATGGTCCGGAGGATCCCATCTCTCTCCAAAAGGACTTCACCGCCCTCTTCGGTATGAGTGACTCCGTCATATTGGCGGGGGATCTTAATGCCAAACACCCGGCGTGGAATAGTAGCACGACGTCTACCAGAGGTCGGATCATTTCCAAGTTAGGCGAATCCCTTAACTTAGACGTCATCGCGCCAACGAGTCCGATTCATTTCCCCGAAAATCCCAACCATCTTCCTGATATACTCGATGTGGCGCTGCTCAAGAATGTGAACCTCCGTTTGCAATCGATAGAGACGTTCCACGAGCTTAACTCTGACCACCGCCCAGTAGTTATGCATCTTGCCCCCTACTCTGGCCCAAGCGATCCCAACCGCCCCCCTCAGACCCAGATGATAACCGACTGGAGGAAAGTAAGTGAAAGACTGAAATCCACCACGTCGCCTCAATTAGACACCATCCCCGATCACATAGTGTCAGTCGCCGACACGACGGCCGCAATCGACTCGTTAACTGAGCACGTTCAATCCGTTTTGACGGATTGTTCACGGGAAGTTCCGGTGATGGAAGACCATCGCTGGAAACTACCTTCTGACGTACGTGACTTGATAACCGAGAAGAATGCGGCTATTCGTGCCTACGACTCCTTCCCTTGTGACGCGAACAAAGCCCACATGCGCCATTTACAGCGTGCTGTAAAGAAACGCATAGGGTAGGTTCGCTCAGAGGGTTGGAACAAGATGCTCAGTGAACTCACCAAGCCTTCTGGCACCTTCAGAGGAAATTGCGCTCCTCCGAGGAGGTCTCTATGCCTCCCCTGGCGCCTTGAGCAACAACATCTTCCCACAAGCGTGGAAAGAAGCAACAGTCATCGGTATCCCAAAGCCAGGCAAGCCAAAGTCTGAGCCCTCCAGCTACCGTCCCATTAGCTTACTCAACGTTCTCGGCAAAATCTACGAGAGGCTTATTTATAAGCGTCTCAAAGACTACGCCGAAGCAAAGAGCCTCATTCCCAACGAGCAGTTTGGTTTCCGTCCACAACACTCGAGTATCCACCAGGTCCACCGTATCGTAGAGCACTTGTGCGCCAGTATGCAGCGCAACGCGACGACGGGTGTGCTATTCTTCGACATAGCGAAAGCCTTCGACAAAGTCTGGCACAACGGCTTGTTATACAAGCTTTACCAACTAGGAGTGCCAGATCGTCTCGTGCTCATCTTACGAGACTTTTTGTCGAATCGCACCTTCCGCTATCGCATCGAGGGTGCACTCTCGTCCCCTCACCCTATTTGCGCCGGTGTCCCTCAGGGTTCCGTCATATCTCCTCTAGTTTTCACGCTGTTCACCAGCGATATCCCACAGAGTAAAAAGGCTCAGTTGGCTCTCTTCGCCGACGACACTGCCGTTTACTATACCGGTCATTATCCCAATGCTATAGCTCGTACTCTTCAAACCTACGCAAACGTCTTAGGCGCTTGGTTCCGGAAATGGAGAATCGGGGTCAACCCCGATAAGAGTCAGGCGGTTCTCTTCTCGAGACGTCGTCGAGTCCCAGCCCCCCTTCCCAGCCCGATCACTATGTACGGCAAGCCAATCCCTTGGGAGAAGCAAGCCAAATACCTAGGCGTGATCCTTGATCAAAACTTAACGTTTAAACAGCACATTAAGGCTGTTCGCGCGCGCGCCGCTTTCGCTCTTGGTAGACTCCACTTTATTCTGACAGCCCGTTGCAAACTGTCACTTAAATGCAAGCTGCGCATCTACACCGCAGTCATCCATCCCATCATGACCTATGCCTGCGTTGTATTCGCGCACGCTCACCCACGTCATCTCCATAAGATGCAGACCCTCCATAACCGTTTCCTCAGAAAGGTCACGGGTGCCCCCTTCTATGTCCGTAATATAAATCTCCACATCGATCTTAAAATGCCTACCATAAACCAGTTCATGAAACGCTTATCGAAGCGCTTCTTTGACTGTGGCATAAAACACACCAACCCCTTGATCTCAGCGGCCGCCCGCTACACTCCCTCCCGCATTAGCAGCATTCGCCGACCAAGGCATACTTTAATCGCCCCCGACGACGCCACTACCCTCCTCCAGGAGAGTAGTAAGGCCACCAGCACACTACATAAGCCCAAAACCCGATCGCCGTCCTACCGTCCTCGCCGCCGAGGCCCGCCGCGACGCCCAAATCCACGCCCCTCCCGACCCTTGCTCGAGCCAGCCCGCGCCGCTGAGCCTGTAGCTTTAAATTCGTCCCTAAATCACTCAAATCCTGATCCAGCTAGTCCCTTGCTGCCCTCTCCCAGCGACGCCCTAAGCCGAGGTTCGTACCCCGAAGGGGGTGCCCTTAGCGTTGTCGCTTAGTTTTTACGTTAGTACATAAGTTTAAGTCCTGGCTGGAGGCCTTAATTTATTAGGGCAACCACAGGCAAGTCCGTCTAAGCAGACGACAACCTCATAGGTTGACCTGCGAGATGCCATTTATAAAAAATAAAAATAAAAAAAATGCGAAAGCACAAAAGTCTTAGCACAGACTATAAACGCATTCCACTACTGTTTACCTACTAAAGGTAAGCATTAATCAACTAATACAAAGACTATTTGAAGCGCAGCATAAAACACTATAATAGTAAAACTTATTTGAACATATTTTTACATCGATGAGTTAAAAAATATAAAATAAATTTCGGAACTGAGGGTAATTAATAATTACTGCTACCGGGTTAGGGCTGGGGTCCTAACCCGGTAGCAGTGGTAAAAATAAGTTTAATTAGTACTAATATCAATAATCTTTTTACTAAAAACTAACTGAAATTAAATTAAAAAAGATTGAATTAGATAAGAAACTAAAATTGCCTATTATTAAAAAAACACACAAAATAAAATAAAATAAAACCGGCCAAGTGCGAGTCGGACTCGCGCACCGAGGGTCCGTACAAACCTGTAAGTATATACTACCTGAGTATTTGATATCAATTTCAATTTAATACCTCTACGCGTTCATGAGGAAAGGGGTAGTAAGTTTAAAATTATTAAAAATATTTTTATTGTACGATGTAACAATTAAATTACGGTTTTCGCAATTTTTCCTCTATCTGTGCAATAAGACGTTGCTTCGTACCAAATTTAAAGATTCTGAGTTCACGGGAAGTAGGTACCCTGTACGGAAATTTGCGGCATAAACGGCTGTATCTTTTGATTGCGTTAGCTTAGAAGTTTGATGTTTTCACAACTACAAGTGACAGTAGACCTGAGTATTTGATATAAATTCCAGCTTGATACCTCCACGCGTTCCTGAGAAAAAGGGTCTTGACGGACAGACAGACGGACGGACAATAAAGTGATCCTATAAGGGTTCCGTTTTTTATTTTCGAGGTACGGAACCCTGAAATCAAGAATTATAAAAAATATTAAGCAAATGTACCATACTATTGAGCATAGCTCTTTTAAACTTAGTGATGCTGTCTGAAAATATGTCTCAGTCACTATCGTAAAAATAGCGGGGTATCAAATTTTGCAGATTTATAAATAATTTTGTTGAAGGGTTTTATTTGTTGCACTTCACTTTAAAAGCTCACACAAGTCCAAGGAACTATGTAACGTAATATTACCCCCACTAAATAGTCTTGATAAAATTGTGTAAAAAAAGATGTGAAAGTTTTATTCTTATTTTGATTTCTTTTAATTTATTTGATCTAAAACCTAATGTTTTTGCATACTGTGTCTATAGCTTAATATTTTGCACTTGGCTTGTGCATTGGCTTGTGTTAACTGGTTGAATAGTATCACCAATAAATATCATAATCAGCCTGCGATGTTCCCACTGCTGGGACACAGGCCTCCTCTTTTTGAGAGGTAGTGGGCCGTACGTAGTACACCACGCGGGCCCTGCGTGCGGGTTGGTAGATGTCACATGTCTTCGAATTTTTGGTTCAAGGACACTTTTACACGCGGTTGTTTTTCTTCAGCAATGTCATAAATAATTTATCTACCATGTGAATCAACAACGCTTTTCTACATCAACATCAAGTTAACAATTCATGCACAGGTTCTTTGAATTTCGTTGCTTTCTGTACTTTCTCTTCTATTGTTAATTTTCTAAAAGATTTCCCTACTTATTCTTAACAAATAGATAAAACCTAATTACCCCGATGTACAGAACCATTATTTTAGGCACTACATCATATGACCTCCACAACCCAGTAACTATATAGGTAATACGATACTCCTTGGTAAGGCTGGTTGTCAGACTTTCGGGCTTCTGACGACCCGTAGCGACTGTCAAAGATCCACAAATGAGAGCCCGGACCAGAAGCACGGAGAGGTCTCGATATGTCTTTACATATCGAGACCTCCTCTTTTTGAGAGGTAGTGGGCCGTACGTAGTACACCACGCGGGCCCTGCGTGCGGGTTGGTAGATGTCACATGTCTTCGAATTTTTGGTTCAAGGACACTTTTACACGCGGTTGTTTTTCTTCAGCAATGTCATAAATAATTTATCTACCATGTGAATCAACAACGCTTTTCTACATCAACATCAAGTTAACAATTCATGCACAGGTTCTTTGAATTTCGTTGCTTTCTGTACTTTCTCTTCTATTGTTAATTTTCTAAAAGATTTCCCTACTTATTCTTAACAAATAGATAAAACCTAATTACCCCGATGTACAGAACCATTATTTTAGGCACTACATCATATGACCTCCACAACCCAGTAACTATATAGGTAATACGATACTCCTTGGTAAGGCTGGTTGTCAGACTTTCGGGCTTCTGACGACCCGTAGCGACTGTCAAAGATCCACAAATGAGAGCCCGGACCAGAAGCACGGAGAGGTCTCGATATGTAAAGACATATCGAGACCTCTCTGTGCCTCGGACCAACCGCGACAAGAACAGCTGAATCTCATTGATCGACCCGTGTGGCTGTTATCCTATTTTATGCACTTAAATGATAATTATTGTAAAGCGAAGCCTCGTTGGTAGTCTCGCTCAGCAGTAGCTCTTGCGACCACTGTCTAGTGGTCGCAAGAGCTACTGCTGAGCATGAGGTCCTGGGTTCGACTCCCTGGTCAGGCAAAGTGTTTGGGTTTTTTCTATCTAGAATTTGTCAGTAGCAGCCCGGAGTCTGGACTTGTGTCAGATTGATGGCAATAGGTTCGACCCCTATTACATGGTACTTAAGCATAGCCGACGAAATGTGGGTGTACTAAATAGGTACACCTCTGGCTTAACCTTCTGGGATTACAGGCGTGATGTTATGTATGTATGCAAAGCTAATTGGCTTTGCCCTATTTTTAACTCTCCACCAAGATTTTACTCAATTTTTATTTGTCCAAATGAGTGCCGAAAGCTTTTAGGTAAGTTTATCCAGCAGTAATGAAATTAAAGCTCGAATGAAAGTACCGCTCTCCAGTCTTACTTCAGATATTTGACCCGTTGTCAGACGGGTATGGAGTTTAATAAAATCGTTTCAAAATCTTATCTCCTATCAAAGCGATTTGAACTACACAATTAATCGGAATAACTTCTCACTAATAAAAAAAAACGCTTGTGTCTTTGTAACACAATGCAGGAAGATTTGAAACAGCGGGTCCTGTATTTCCATAGAATGAGAATTACATAGAAGCGCAACTCCAGCTCCGAAAACATTCTGAAAGATGTTTCCGGGCATAAAGAAAGATCAACTAGAGCCTATCGTCCACGACGTTGCTCAAGAGCGTTGTAAACTCCGATAACCAATGAGTGGCCAGAATTACAAAACAACTCATGCTTTACAAACGCTTACGGTGTGCATACAACTGTCAAAGAATGACTGTTGTGATTTCAATATACGAACATTTTAAGTTGGTAGTACAAACGGTCTCAATCAGCAACATATATTTGGCTGGTATCAGCACACGCCCAGGAAAAAGCAAATTCAGCAATTGTTCAGCAAATTGACTACAATTATAATGATTGCCCGTACATTCAAATCAAAACTGTAATTAATCTTTTAAACTTGTATGAAATGGTTTTAACATGGCAAATTAACGTACTGTGTCAATTTTATAACCAATTATTTTCCTTGGCTGTACAATTGTTTCGTATCTGTACCGTGATCATAATCTTTGGTATTGCTAATAAAGCGCCAAGCATTTGATGTCGCAAGAGCGCGCCGTTTTGTTTTTATTGCTGTGCCAGTTTGAGATGGAACTTGAGTTGTTTTTTATCGTTGTCAGTAAATAAATGTTCTTGAAGTAGGTCCTTAAGGCTACTCAGAGATCTACCATTTCTGCTGTTAGAAGATTGCAGTTCTGTTGCCTTTTGTGTGACGAAATTTAAATATCTACCCGAAGTTTTTTGTAATCATACTGTTTCTTAAGCTTAAAATATCTTCTTCGTCTGATAGATCCTAATTCAAAGGCGAATTAATAAAAAAATACAAAGTATACAATTAATGTTTTGGTTTCAAAAATGCTAATAAAAGCCTTGAAATTGGTATATTTATATTATTGTGCTATTTAGATTCGAATTGATTTGTTGTCCATTTGTCTTTAGAGGTAATCAAGTTTTAATTATTATTAAAAAAAAAAATCTTCTCTGCCGTGACCACAGCGCGCACTTTTTTTTAGGGAATGGCATCTTGCAGGTCAACGTATGAGGTTGTCGTCTGCTTAAACGACTTGCCTGTGGTTGCCCTAATAAATTAAGGCCTCCAGCCAGGACTTAAACTTAAATACTAACTAAAAACTAAGCGACTACACGCTAAGGGCACCCCCTGTGGGGTACGAACCTCGGCTTAGGGCGTCGCTGGAAGAGGGTAGCAAGGGACTAGCTGGATCAGGATTTGAGTGATTTAGGGACGAATTTAAAGCTACAGGCTCAGCGGCGCGGGCTGGCTCGAGCAAGGGTCGGGAGGGGCGTGAATTTGGGCGTCGCGTCGGGCCTGGGCGGCGAGGACGGTAGGACGGCGATCGGGTTTTGCGCTTGTGTAAAGTGCTGGTGGCCTTACTGCTCTCCTGGAGGAGGGTAGTGGCGTCGTCGGGGGCGATTAGGGTATGCCTTGGTCGGCGAAAACTGCTTATGCAGGAGGGAGTATAGCGGGCGGCCGCTGATATCAGAGGATTTGGGTGTTTTATGCCACAGTCAAAGAAACGCTTCGATAAGCGTTTCATGAACTGGTTTATGGTAGGCATTTTAAGGTCGACGTGGAGATTTATATTACGGAGATAGAAGGGGGCGAAGAGGGCCAAGGCGAGACGATCTGGCACTCCTAGTTGGTAAAGCTTGTATAACAAGCCGTTGTGCCCGACTTTGTCGAAGGCTTTCGCTATGTCGTAGAATAGCACACCCGTCGTCGCGTTACGCTGCAGACCAGAGCTCAGGTGCTCTACGATACGGTGGACCTGGTGGATACTAGAGTCATGGGGTCTCAACTAGAACAAATTATAATTTGTCTTGAAAAAAATTCATAGATGGCAGCATAGGTAACCATTATGAAATTAACAATCATTAAAAAGCGAAATACGGCAGAATTTTGACTGAATTATGATTGGTAAAGTCTAAACTTCCCAGTTTAGTGCAGATTTATCTATTTCCACTCATAATACACGTATTCTAAAAATAAAATAAAAAGGAAGCCTTTATCTATAATTCGAACCCTTTAAATGATAAAAGTAGCCATCTGTTAATCATTTTGTTTGGTGCTTTTTGCAATAGATGGCGTTTTACTCAATTGGTCTAGCCTCACTAGTTTGCAATTTTGTTACTTATTTTAAATCAAACAAGGTTTTTTATTATTATTTTTTACATAGAAATAAAAAAGAAATCTAATAACATGTTTTTCTGAACCCGGAACTATAAAACTTTTTATAAAAAGGATTGAATGAAACGTTTTAAAAGTAGGTCGACTCCTAGATGGCGTTGTAATACTACAGTCTCTGGAAATTAGTGAGTCGCTTATGCTGCGATCTGTTGAAGAATTTGAGGACTAAAAATTGCCAGCTCAATTGCCAGACTTAGGGAGGTTTCATTTCTTTGTATGGGATTGGGTATCTGTACGTAGTATTATATTATCTGTGCTAGAGTGTTGGGGTCGGAAACCAAACAGCTCGTTGGGAATGAGGCTCTTTGCTTCGGCGTAGTCTTTGAGACGCTTATAAATAAGCCTCTCGTAGATTTTGCATAGTACATTGAGTAAGCTAATGGGACGGTAGCTGGGGCGCTCAGACTTTGGCTTGCCTGGCTTTGGTATACCGATGACGGTTGCTTCTTTCCACGCTTGTGTGAAGATGTTGTTGCTCAAGGCGCCATTGAAGATGGCGGTCATAAGCATTATTAGAGGGGCAGGTAAGAGTTTGTATACCTTATTGGTAATACCGTCCGAACCGGCGGCTTTACGAGCGTGGAGCCCTTTAATGATGTCGTGCACTTCGTTTGGAGTGACGGGAAACAGAGGATCATCAGGGTCTTCGACGGGTGGAAGGGAGGCTCTCCGTTCGACTTCAGCGTCGACCTTGTTCAGGTGAGCCTGGTCTACTGGTTGAGAGCTGGGAGAACATTGGGACTCTAGGCTGTCAGCAAGGCATTCGCATACAGCACGCTGTAAATGGCGGATGTGGGCTTTGTTCGCGTCACAAGGGAAGGAGTCGTAGGCACGAATAGCCGCATTATTCTCGGTTATCAAGTCACGTACGTCAGTAGGTAGTTTCCAACGATGGTCTTCCATCACCGGAACTTCCCGTGAACAATCCGTCAAAACGGATTGAACGTGCTCAGTAAACGAGTCGATTGCGGCCTTCGTGTCGGCGACTGACACTATGTGATCGGGGATGGGCCACTGCGCGCACAGATAAACATCTTTTTTAGTATTGAGCCTATGCACGTGCGTTAATGGCAGCACGATGGAATGTTACCATTTTAAATATTATGTCTTGGACAATTACCAATTGTTATTATGGTTGTCCTAATAGTTGTTTATTGTATTAATTGCATTTTATTTTTCTTGGATTGATCTGAAGCTCTGTTTTAAACGTTAGTCCCAGCATTATGCTGAGCACTAGCCGTTTTGTGCGGAAGTGACTCATATTTTATGGTCAAATAAACAAATTGATTTTTTTTTCCTGCAATTTTGTCGATTTTTGCACTTACCAAAACTTTAAACCACTACAGCCACACACACAGCCACACATTACACACACATAATGAATAAATTCGAACTCCTCCATATTTTTATTAGAACGATCATAGTTAATTCAATAGTTGCACCACAACCCGTCGCACACACAATATCAAACGTACTCTGACAACAATAGAATTCACTTCCTTCCCGTAATCGGAAATTATGGTTTAATCATCAAGCAGGTGTTATAACTGTTTTTGTTAGAGTTATGAAGCTTATGATACCTTGCAAGGCTGTGAACTGAGAATCCGAGAATAATCTAGTGATTATACAAGGTGAACGTTACGGAAAAATTTAGTCAAGAAAAAGTGCGTTTGTGAAGCGTGAGGGAAACTCCGAGGTCATGAGAAACAACCAAGTTTCTTGTTGCAAAGCAGTACTAACTTTTTTGCACAGTACGCGTACCAGTTCAACCTCCGAACTCCTTTATAATTAAATGTGTGTGTTTGTGTGTTATGATAATAATGTTATTTCTAACAAATCCAAAGTCACTAGAGTCTGTTTACATGGGTAACTTTTAAGGTAATTCAAAAATAGTCTATAGTAATGTGAAGTGAGTTATTTAACTATTGACTCTAGCTATTGCCAGACGTGTCATCAATCGCAGTGAGGTCTGTATTGCTGTATTTTCACTAAGCGTTCTGAACAGAGGCCCTAGTGTTAGTTTCTTTTAAGCATTTAGATTTTACGCATCGACCCCGTTCGGTGCTCCGATTGGCCCTTCACCATTCGATCGTTGCCAGGCCCAATCGGAGCGCCGAACGCGGTCGATGCGTAAAATTGAGACCGTTAAAATAAACTCACACTAGGCCCACTGTTCTGTCCGAGCAAGCGTTTGTTGAAAACGCTTGATCGAGCGAACATCAAGCGATGATCAGTTGGACTCGGTGAACAACGCTAGTTTTAAGAAATAAACGTTTTCTATACTTTAAAATATCATACCTAACTCATCTCCCCTTTCTTAACTTCATAAAATTTCAACTCCATCACATAAATAAAACAAAGTAAACAAACACGTAAATTTATCTATACGTCACTTTAGTGCTGGGACATTAATTCCCAGACCTATGCCACAGAATAACTACCACAGCAGGCCGACTGCATACAACGTGTGAAAACCATTCACACATAGACATACGTCGTACATCACGTACAGCGAGAGTGAGCGATGACTCGGTGGCTTCTGCTAGAGGCGCCATTGCCAACACTTTCCATACAAACACCACTGTTTTCTCGCGCTACGATTGAAATGACGTTTAAAAACTGACGGCTTTGAATGGCGGCCCGTGACAGAAGTTGTTCGTTTGAAGCACTGTCGGCACCCCGAATTAGAATGAACGTAGACGGCGCGCGGCGATTTCGTGCACTATGGTCTATTTGTGCGTTTTGGTCGTTGTGTGAAGCTGACCTTCTGTATTACTAGGTATTATGTGTCGATGTTACCAATTTAATTACGGGCCGCGACCCGAATGGAGGCCGAAAGTATGCCCATCATAATATGCAGCGGTTATTAATTATTAAGCCAGGTTATTATTGCATATCAAGCGTAAATTGAGCTTGAAATTATCGTGAAATATCGCGTATCATATGCGTTCATTTTACATATAAAATAAAATTAATGGCGAGAGAAATGCATATTAAGCAAGGTTGAGCAAGGTTCTTGGCAAAGCAAATAACTACAAAAGAAACAGCATTTTTTGTTTTGGGTGGTTTGACAAGTGACAAGTGGAAAAGGGAAAACAAATGTTTTCACAAATTCATAAGAAATCTTTAGTGATTATGGCAAAAATTACAGAATATTTTTAATCTAGGACTCTATTAGGCTAACGAATAGTTTAGTTAAGTTTTCAATCATCAGTTAACTTATAACTGAAGAACAATGATTGGGGTTTTTTTTTTTTAGAAAAGGTATCTTAATATTGAAACATCGGTCCTTGTCTAACAAAATAAATCGCTAATTGAAACTATCCTTTATCAAGATAATCCTATCTCATGATATTCTTCACTTGAACAAGTTACTCAGACTTATGTAATTAATAAACTTTTTACAAAAACAAAATGTGCAGCGTACTCGAAAAAGAAACGCAAAATCATTAAAAGCTTGCCACACAAGATACGTAATCATCGCATCGACCTACTTAGTCAAGTGGTATACTGTGTCACTGCTGGGTACTCAGTTTTTTAATTATACACTGTCTCGTCGCAATCAAGACGGTATATCAAATAGTAATAATAGCGGGGAGGGGTAGAGGTGAGGTTGGGTTGAAAGCGGGGTTGTTTTTTTGTTTTAACTTTTAATCTATGTAATAATCTATGTAATAAATGTTTTTGTAACTAACATGTTGGACTGTAGTCTCAAACAGCAACAAATACATGGTTTCTAGTTTTGCATTTTTGCTATGAATTTGAAGCCTGTAATATATAAATGTTTGCTTTGCTCATAATGAGACAGCGTTCCTTTTTGGTCAATGGTATATTTCAATCACCGAAAAATTACTAGGTGTGTAAAAAATATTCTCATATCGAAAACGGTGTTTAAATTGTTTTTATTTGTCATCTTCGCTTTATTGTCACAAGTAAAATTTAATTTGTATTCCAAAAGGACATTGAACATGAAAAGTTATTTTTACACAATGTATTGATGTTTCTCATTTGTTTTTGTTAGCTTTTAATAAGAGAATAGAATAAAATAATACCTAATGAAAAAAGTTAATAATACCTAATGAAACAAGTTCCTTCCCCCGACTGTACAGAATGTGGGAAAGTGGAAGACGTTCTTCACATCATGGAGCTGAGCTATTAATACACTGTGGTGTTGATGTTAAAGAGGTGGGAAGATGCAATAATATTTTAGCATTCCCCTTGTCTGACACAGCCAAGCGGATTGGTATTCGTAGAAGATAGTTATTTAATTATAAGAATTGTATAATATTTAAAAAATATTGTGTTATATTATAAGAAGGCCTTTCGGAGCGACTTAGACTTGTTTTCGAAGCTCCATAAATAAAGAAAAAAAAAAACTTTTAATAAGTAAAGCAACTTCTATTGCACAAAACTTGGTGAAAGTTACAACAAGAAAGAAGCTTTTTTACATCGCTCCGCTCGCTTTTCAAATCGCTCCGCTCTCTGCGCCACAATGTGTCAACTCCACAGCCCATTGTCACGGGTACAATAGTCTGATTAATGCCAAACAGCCACTGAGATTGGCTCTTTACAATGTCTCTGTTTACGCCGATGATAGCTTTAGTGATTTACGTGTGTTCCCAGCCTAAAATATAAGGGCTTCAGTCCTAAGAAAATCTTGTGGCGTAGCTGTATTTGTGTGTTAAGCTTCAGTTTAAGTTATGATTATGAGAAGATTTTTGGAATAAAGGGTGTTTTTGAGCGTGTAATTTGAATGCAAAAATGCCAAGTAATTAAATGATTCATTAACGATTTAAAGCAGTAAAAAATGCAAGCCTAAAAGAAGCAAGAGCAGTGGGCCATGGCCGATGACTGAGTCAAAAAGTACTGCAACCTCACCTTAATCTAAGTTTTTTTTTGTTGTATATTCATTTTAATGTTAGTAACTAGTGAACCTACAAATCCATGTTTAGACCGTAGTTATCATTCACACTCGTAAATTATTGCACTTATCGGTATTTTGATTATATATTATTTTATTTTATTTTTACTAGCCTACGCTGTCCCACTCCTGGACGAAGGCCTCCCTCCACTCCTTCCATCTTATCGAAACCTCGCGTCCTCCTTTCAGTTTTCACGGAACCTGTCCAGCTTGTCCCGCCATCTCCTACGTGGTCTGCCGCGACCCCACCTCACTGTCTCAGGGCGCCTGTTCTGTGTTATTTGGGCCCACAGTTTACCCGGCATGCGGCAAACATGTCCTGCCCCGTCCCATTTAAGTTGGGCAGCTTTTTGAGCCACGTCAGGAAAATTTTTTTTGGAGCGCAGTATTGTGTTCCGAACACGATCCGTTAATTTAAGCATTCTGCGCGCCATTGCTCGTTGGCGGAATTTGGTTGGTCTTCTGGATGTTAGTCAAAGACCAAGTCTGAACACCATAGTTTAAGACGGGAAGAATACACATGTCCATGAGCCTGCGTTTTAGTGTCATAGGCAACATTGAATTTTTCGTTCATGGTCCAGATGGATGCTCTTCCAGACATTTTCCGTTCAACTTGTGATTTCTTTATCTTATCTCGCCTGGAAAGGGACTACTTGGCCCAAGGAAAGGTATTCCTGGACATGTTGTATTGTCTCCCCGTCAACTTTTATGTTTCCAGGTGTTTCGTTGCACATAACTTTGGTGTTTGACTTCTTCAGTCCAGCCTCAAGGCTTGCATAACTGAGTTCTTGGAGCGTCCGTTCAAATTCAGTGGCTGAGGATGGAAAGAGAACAATGTGGTCGGCGAAACGTAGATTTGTCAGTCTCGCTTCGCCAAGGACAATGCCTCTTTTCATCCATTCAGCTGCCAACTTCTTATAGATTTCTTCGAGGGTACTGGTGGAACAGATTAGGAGATAGCGGGACGCCCTGTTTGACTCCTTTCTCCATATTAAAGTTTGGACCCGCGGTTCTTAGTTTTATAGCGGTTGTATTATTTTGTAAATGTTGCGTTATAGATTTATATAGGTGGGATCAATGTTTTGGTTACTTAAGGCCTCAAAAACGGATTTGTGTGAAATGCTGTCGAAAGCTTTGGAGAAATCAACAAAAGCGAGGTATAACGGTATTTTATATTCTTGATGTTTTTCTATGAGTTGGTTGACTGCGTGCAAATGATCTGTCGTAGAAAGGCCAGGTCGGAAACCTGCTTGCTTAGGAGGTTGATGGATGTTGTTGATAAGTGTTTTGTAGAAATGTGATAAAAAACGAATTGGCCTGTTATTATTAATATCTGATTTATCACCGTTTTTATGAAGCAGAATAATATTAGAATGACAAAAATCATTCGGAAAGTTACTAGAATGCAGAATGTTATTAAGGAGAACAGGTTCGCCTATTTTCAGTGATTTTATGCTAATACCATCTTCGCTACGTGATATATTGTTTATCATTGTAGTGTGAGCTACATGAACCTCGTATCTGGTTGTAGGTGGAATACTGTCAGGGCAGAGATAATCGGATGTTGAGGGTGGTTGAGTGTCGTCGGAGTAGAGGGATTTGTAAAAAAGGTTTTTAAAATGTTGTACATATATATACTTTAAATCTATTCATTTGTTTCTTACCGTATCCATCTTTTAAATATGTAATTCATGATGTGTGATAAGAAATACCTTGTTTTGCTGTTTTCAGGTAGCAGTTATTTTCTAGTGCATCCTGAACTTGTCCATTGTTGTAATTTCGAATATATTTTCTAATACTACGTTTAACCTGTTTATCTTTAAGTCTTGTAAACTTCTGCTTGTATATAAATTATGTATCTGATCTATTAATTTTACTAGTTATAGGTATAGGTTTGATTAGTTTATTTAATTTTCTTATTTATTTTTTCATATGTTGTTGGCGATTAATTTGGGCGTCTAGTTTAATTATTGCGCGTACAGGTCAATGATCAAAACTAAATTTAATTTGATTAACGATTTTAATGTTTTTAATTATTTGTTTATTTGAGATAAGGATGTAGTATACATTCTGTAAAAAAGTTTCGGGAATCCAAACGATATATTTTTTGTTTTATTTTTGTTGTTAGATTGGCACAACTGTTTTACGTTTTGGCGCGGAGTTTGAGTTGCATCTGATATTAGATAGATTTCTTGATATATATATATATTTATATATGATATTAGATGGGTTGCATAGATTAAATACAGTGCTGTTTATAATTAGATAACGGAAAAATAAAAATAAAACAATTGCGAATTTCATAATGGATTAAACATCGAACAAAGGTTTTGTCTTGAATTTTGCATCGCCAATGGAATTTCGTGTTCGGAGTCACTGAAAATGTTACAGAAGGCTTAAGGTGAATCGACTTTATCAAAAACACGTACTTATAAGTGGTAAAAAGCGTTCAAAAGCGGTCGAGATATGACGGAAGATTTGCCTCGCTCTGGTAGGCCATCAACGTCTTCAACTGAAGTTAACATCGCAAAAGTGAAGGATATAGTGACTGAAAATCCTCATTCAAGTTAGAGAGAGATATCCGGTGAACTTTCATATTCACTTGGGTATGAAACAAGGCCTGATTTTTTTTCAAAAACTCAATCGCATAAGAGTCGCTGAGGAAATACTAGAACGAGTCTATTCCGACCCAACATTCATGAAACGCATTGTTACTGGTGACGAGACGTGGTTTTATGAGTTAGACATGCACACTACTCAACAAGTCTTCGGAGTGGCGCCTTCCAACTGAATCGGAACCGAAAAAAACACGCCTAAGTCGATCAGAACTCAAAGTCATGTTGACTGTTTTCTTTGACTATCTAATCGCGGTGTTGTGCACTCAGAATTCTTGCCGGAAGGTCAAACGGTAAATAAATAATATTATTTGAACATTATGCGGCGTTTAAGTAAGCAAATTCGACGAAAAAAGCCAGATATGTGGAAAGAAAATTCTTGGATTTAGCATCACGATAGTGCACCTTCGCACAAGGCCATCATTGTGAACTATTTTTTACCAAAAACTCAACAAATACCATCGAGCAAGCACATTGTTCACCAGATATGTCTCCAGTCGACTTCTTGCTTTTTCCTGAACTCAAATTACCACTTCGTGGCACCCGTTTTCATTCGATAAAGGAGAATTCGCGGCGAGAACTTCGTGGAAAAAGCGTAAAAAAAATGTTTATGATAGGATTATTTGTTGGCGTGTATCGTTTCTGAAGGAGCATACTTTGAATGCGATAAAATAAATTTGGATAAATTTGGATGATTAAACATTTTGTGTATTATTGATCTTTTCCCAAAACTTTCTTGACTTGAATTCACGACCAATAATTGGACTGATAATATCCCTTCAAACTACTCAGGTTCTAGTTCAAATCCCGCCCAAGGCACTATGAAAGCACAAGCATTTGAAGAGCAAATACCTCTTCTCATACAGAGAATGCACGAGCTTTGACCACCACGCTTGATTAATAGTTGTAACAGTTATTAAAATCATCGAACCTTGAATGTCCAATTAGTAACCTATTTGTTAGTTTTTAATTAAATTGCATGTATTCTTCCAAAATTTTAAGATTTTAATTGAATTTCGCTTATGTTTTAATACTTAGGTTTCATGCTGGATTATTCGAGATAATATGGCAAGGTGAATTGTAACTGAATAAATTGAATTGAATCGAATCCTCGTAATTCAGGATTATAATTGAAAACACAAACCACAGTTCAGTTCAACATAACATAAACGTAAAGCATTGCACTCCTACCTAGAATATATCAGGGTATTGGTCTGGAGTAAATATCTCAGTCAAATTGTCACTATTAGTTAGACGCTCTGTGACATTGTCCTAGAACCCTAGACAGATTGTCTTTGAGCAGAAGGTTCTGGTAGTAAAGCTCTTTATGAATAAACTCGTAAGGGGACTTAAGTACGTTCATCATCATCATAATCAACATTGGCAGCCTTGTGCCTCTTTCATTTTGTTTCATGCTTCCCTGGTCTCTGCTAGTCTCATCAAGGTCTTTCCCGCGGTCTTCTGTAGATCGTCCACACACCTGGATAGTGTCCTACCACCGCTCTTTCTACCGTTTCTCAGCAAATACATGTACCTCATCTATTTCTCTCGCTTAGCAGCGTCGCCGCGTTCCGATTTGCAGGTGAGGGGTCTTATACAGGCACATGAGTAATTTTAGCTTTTTCTCTAGGATGGCAACGCAACTGTCTTCAGTGTTCCTAATGTCCATACATATGACCACATACTATGCAGTGCTCTAACATGAACACTTCCATCTTAACTCTACGTAGAGAAGACAAATAAGTTTCTTAACAAAAAATCCTTTTGTCTTCCGTTTCTATAGAGGCCATGCTGATAGTAAGTTAAGGGTAGTAAGATCCCCAAAAGACTGACGACCAGTCTTGCCAAGGCTATCGTGTTACCCAGTTACTGGGTTGTGAGGTCAGATAGGTCGGATCGGTTAGAATGTTCTGGTTAGACTGTTCCGGTTAGACTATTCCGGTTAGACTGTTCCGGTTAGACTGTTCCGGATAGACTGTTCCGGTTAGACTGTTCCGGATAGACTGTTCCGGTTAGACTGTTCCGGTTGGATTGTACTACCGTAAACATTGTGACAAAACCAGAATACAATCAGCATTAATTTTTCATAAGCAGTGCCAAAACAATATAATACCAAATGCACTTCCTACAGTCCAAATGAAAATTAACATTAAAATAATATAACAGCCATACAAAACTGACTAAAACATAGATTTAGGTTATGAATTCCGTTTTGCTACTGTTCGCAACACTATCAACCGGAAACGGATGCTAACAACACAATTCCGAATGCGGAAATGCTGTGTTTGCTACCACTTCCTGTCATTCGGATGTGCTTTGTAGTGCCAGCAAAAAAACGTTCGGAAGTTTGATATATGGGCTGGAATCCTAGTTAATATTTATAGGTCAAGATTGGAAGCGTTTGTTTTTCAGTTGTGAGGAAACTATGAAGTCAGTTTGATTGATATGTTACTGAATAATAATATTGAAGTCTTTCTGTGTAGTTTGTTACGCTGCTTTTTTTTAACACTAAACGGTGAGCGAAGGCCGTTTTTGGGGCTTTCTTTTGTTACTTTAGTTAACAAGAAGTGATCAGCAAAGTGACGTCCAAGGACTGGAAAAACAATTGTTGGTTGTCGGATAGGCAGACGACATTGTTGCCAATTTGAATGAATGGCATCTCGCAGGTCAACCTATGAGGTTGTCGTCTGCTAAAACGGACTTGCCTGTGGTTGCCCTAATAAATTAAGGCCTCCAGCCAGGACTTAAACTTAAATACTAACTAAAGCTAAGCGACTACACGCTAAGGGCACCCCCTGTGGGGTACGAACCTCGGCTTAGGGCGTCGCTGGAAGGGTTTAGCTGGATCAGGATTTGAGTGATTTAGGGACGAATTTAAAGCTACAGGCTCAGCGGCGCGGGCTGGCTCGAGCAAGGGTCGGGAGGGGCGTGGATTTGGGCGTCGCGGCGGGCCTCGGCGGTGAGGACGGTAGGACGGCGATCGGGTTTTGGGCTTATGTAGTGTGCTGGTGGCCTTACTGCTCTCCTGGAGGAGGGTAGTGGCGTCATCGGGGTCGATTAAAGTATGCCTTGGTCGGCGAATACTGCTAATGCGGGAGGGAGTATAGCGGGCGGCCACTGAGATCAAGGGGTTTGGGTGTTTGATGGCACAGTCGAAGAAACGCTTAGATAAGCGTTTCATGAACTGTTTCATTGTTGCCAACGTAAGTAAAACCTTTTTATTTTTTAACGTGTGGAAATCCTTATGAATGTCCTCCACCCTAGGGTAGGTGGAGGGGTCTGTCAGACTCTTACTGACTAAAACCACACGGTGCTCTGCTACTACCTTTACCCGGGGTGCTGGAGTGTTTGCGCATTGTGCGTCACGCTCCCCCGGCTAGGTGAACTCATACGGACCAACACGAAGTAAGTTAAACCGAATGAGGTTGGCACAGGAGCTGGGTTTTGGCATAGCAACTGTCCAGAAGAAGACGTTACTGTAACATGCATCCATTTCTAAGCGAAGAGGCAGCCTATGATAGCTTATGCTCAGCAGTGGGTGAAGCCAAGCTGTGTCTGTCTGATGCCGATGTTGATGATCAGCAATTCTCCTTGGCAAACGATGAGCTGGTCAGAACAAAAGGCAGTGAAGCAAACCTCCCGAAGTTTTTCGGTTGCTGGTACTTAAACATCATCTTAACACAACATTTTGGAGGCTCTTCTCAACATTAACTCCTGCTATTCTTTGAGCCCGTTTTTAAAGATGCTAATATGCAGTTGTTCACTTAAATTTATAGCACATACTAAAACACATACCACATTATAATGATAATACAAGTAAAATACGAAAGTGTGCCCGCGGCTGCGCCTTATAGATCCAATTCAGCAAAAATGCCAGACAACTAATAGTGCCTGAAGCTGGTTTTCAACTAGACCTGAAACGTGTCGATAAACAAAGCGGATTCTTTAAATATGACTCTTCAGAAACTCAAGTACTAGCAATTTGATCTCGCTATTGTTTGCATCGTTCTCAGTAACGCTTTAAAAGCGATGTATTCGTTTTTCAATGTTAAAATACGACGCATAAAGACAACAATGTAGGTCCCATTACCAGGGCCATTGTATTGTATGTGGAGTTTAATGTGACTTCTGAATAGAGTGTTGTGATTTATTTTGATTATCTCTGGGGATAACATTAAGACAACTTAACATCACGTCATTCCTATGCAGAGTTAGATTGTACATCCACATTTCACCCGTGTGATTGGGCAGAGCCTGTTAACCAGGTAGAAACCTAATCTCTCGGCCAATGTGCTACAAGAAACCACTAGGAAAGAACAGTAGATCATATTTTTCGCATTCCGAAGATCGAATTTACATTGATCGGATGCACTCTGTTAGATTCTAAACGCTTGGCTCAACATCGAGAATTGAAAATCTATTTTGCTTTAAAACCCTGCCGCGATATTGTCACATCCGAAAGAACGTGGGCTTACAGCTGTAAGTTCCTGGATGAGTGACGTTTCTTCAAATTTTGAAACCGTTCCGTGCCTTAGAAAGCACGTTTGTCTCAGTTCATAAACAAATAGCTTAGTTTAGTCTTAGTTAATAAACAAATAGCTAAGTTTCATCCTGACATTGCCTTGGAATATTAGTTTTGCTCGGTTATTGGTTTGTGAAGGTCAGATGTAGTACAAGAGTATTTTTTTTCGATCTTGGTTGGTAAAGTAGTGCCACACCACCCACTAAAACCGTTTAAAACGTGTACCTTGAAGATATTCCATCATGAAACCATGTATAAAGTTATATGAAAAGATGAGGCTTATATTTGAACACATATTTGATAATCTTGTTATTATTTTAATAAAAATGTCTACAAACTCTTGCAGTTCAAGCACTCGGACAGTGCCCGCCGAATCTCCCTTCAAGACACACCGCATTACAGGCGCGAAATGCAGCGCGGATCGCGTCAGTCTGCATGAGCCTTAATTGTAAATGGAAGTATGACGAAATTACAAAACTGTAATAAACAAACAGACAGGCTAAACGAAAGAAAAAGGTTGACAAATGTCTAAAAACTAAAACTCCTATCTGAAACCTAGTCTCAAAATTACCAAATACTCAAATGAAACGTCTTCCCGAAAATAGGTCAGCTTACCCGTAACAAAGGCCACTATAGAGACGTTAATCCTAATTTCATATCCATTGCCTGGGGCGCATTCTACGTAGGTCTAAATTGAACGTAAACATCGCCTTGATTGCTTCAGGCTAAGCCCGCATAAGCTCCAGCGTTTATATCTAAATAAGATACAATGTTTGAACTTTTTTGTGAGTTACTTCTCTATTGCAATATTGAAACTAGGCCAAATTTGTCATTTCTAGATCTTTGATCTTTTGACTTTCGGACTTTTGACGACCCGTACTAGCTAATCCAGTTAACAATGTATTAATTCCGTCAAACTTTGTTTTCATATAACCGTTTTTGTTCCCAGTCGGCGTGTTTTTTTTTTGGCATTTCAACAGTCATCGTCATATTCCAGTCAATTTACATAAAACCTTAATAAATTATACACCTAAACCATCCTCATGAAACACTCCGTTTATTGAAGAAAACCGTATGAAAATGTTTTCAGGTGTTTTTGAGTTTATCGCGTTCAGTCAGACAGACGTGGCGGGGGGAGTTTGTCTTATAATATGTAGGTAGTGATAGTGATGTCACGCAGAAATGCTATATCGGTTTTCTCTTATTATCTTAGGTGGATCTCAGGACACATTCGCTATTATTTTGTAAGAATGAAAGACAGGCGATAAACAAAAGGGACCTTAAACCGATAAAAAAAGGCTTATAGGCTTGTGGTGGCATCTACATAGCCACACGTGAACTACGCTTAACACTGGCGTCACGCAAATTCCTGCATCGCGCAAGCAGAGTTTACCGCGCAACTAGCATGACCCTTGCTCAAGCCAGCCCGCGCCGCTGAGCCTGTAGCTTTAAATTCGTCCCAAAATAACATCAATCCTGATCCAGCTCGTCCCTTGCTACCCTCTTCCATCGACGCCCTAAGCCGAGGTCCGTACCCCACAGGGGGTGCCCTTAGCGTGTAGTCGCTTAGTTTTTAGTTAGTATTTAAGTTTAAGTCCTGGCTGGAGGCCTTAATTTATTAGGGCAACCCCAGGCAAGTCCGCTTAAGGAGACGACAACCTCATATGTTGACGTTGCGAGATGCCAAACAAACAAACTCAATCGTCGGGCAGTCGCTCACCAAAAACGACACAAATGCTTTTTTGCTTTATAGGAAGACCAGGAGAAGAAGCGCCTGGAACAGCTTTAGAAAAGTAATGGAGTCAATGAAGGTTGCTTCAAAGGCAGCACAACCACCTCCCAAGATTATTCGAGCACAAGTTGAGAAGATGAAGAATTTTTAAGGAAGATGAGTGAACTTTAAAACCTGTTCCTCATCTCTCTATAGAATGATTATCTGATTAGATTTACTAATTCTTGAAAGGTAAAGCACCGATCTTATAGCATCATTTAACACACACTTCTATTTTACTGAGTGGCTGCAAGGCAGTGGCTAGGTTTTCTCAACCTGTCAGACTTTGTGGTTTCCGTCATGACAACCCTGACCTAAATAATGCACCGCATAACCGATTTTTCACTAACACGTTATTCGTCAAAGCTCTATTCTTCGACACAAAAGAAGTGAGAGCACTTTGGGCCAGAAAGTGCACAAGTGGTAGTCGCTTTCTTGTCGGCTATTGTTTTCCACTCTCAGCTGGTCCCCTTTATAGATAAGAGTGTGCCACGACTTGAGATGTTCTTTGATAATGTTTTATCAGAGTGAGTTTTATTTTTAAAATGGCGGTCGTGTTATGTTTTGTGGGCGTTTTGATGATTTCGTAACCGATTTAGATCATAATGAACTTAATTTGGAAATAAAGTCGGGTTTACATTATAAAACTAAAAGCGCAAACATAGTTATTCATTGCATTCAGAGGTTAGCCCTCTGTTTCATACCAATAACTATGTTTCACGAAATTTCATGACGCACCGACGAAGTTGCAGCGCAGTTGCAGTTAAGTTTAGGTTTGAGTGTTATAGGGTATACTCGTAATCTTTGAACTGCGCGTCAGCTGCGCGTGAACTGCACGTCAACTGCACGGCAACCAAACTCATGTCAAACTCTAGCAGACTTACCTACGGAGTGGCCACATGAGAGAAAAAATTTTACTCACTAAATAATCGAATAGAATCGATTACATTAAAATGAATATTACGATAATATAATACTTAACAATACCCCAGTACTAATTTCAGTGCTTTTTCTTATCCATATAAACGAACAATTATGTTTTGATTCAGAATCAAAGATATATTTTGCTAAAATTTGGCTGAATGATGGTCTAACATTGCCACATAAAACTAAAACTGTCAAACTCAACTCAAACTCAAAGCATTTATTTCAAATAAACCCATTACAGGCACTTTTGAATTGTCAAGGGGTCGGTCAGTCAGAAATATGAAGTTAGTTGCCCATTCCAAAGCGAAGTAGGTACCTATGGAGAAGAACGGGCAAGAAACTCCATGGACACTCTTTTAAATAATATGGTTACAGAAAATTTGTTACATCAGTCTTGTTGAAATTAAACATGTGAGAACGATGTAGAAAGACCCGTAATAAAAGACATAAAAATCGGAAAAGAAAAATTAAAAAAAAAAAAAGGCGTGGCAGCCAAGAGATGACCAGTCCCCACTGACGGCGCCCGTTCACGAACATGACGTATGGATCAGCACCATTCAGCTCAACCATTTTGAAGGGAACTTAATGATCCAACACACACGCCACCACCAGCGAGACATTAGAGTGAGCGTGACATACTCTCAGCCGCCAGGGCACATTCAAGTCAATGACAGACGTGCCCAGTATAGGGTAGCTTTATAGTAGGTACCACATAGTGCTCACACGTGTGCTTTGCAATTATACAATACTAAAAGATTGAATTTATACAGTGCAAAGACAGTTTTTACAATCTTCAGCAGCTCCAACAATATTTCCGAATGCTAATCAATTGTTTAGGCGCCCTTGTGGAGCAGAACCAGCGTTGAGCCAAGCATTTTTGCCAGAGATGTAATCCGCCAACTTATAATATGCTTGGCTTGTGGGGAGGTATTTTATTATAACATTTTAAACAGTACCCCATCAAGGATGAATCTACTTTAGCCAGCCTGAAACCCGGTTGAACCAATTGGTCCCTATTTCTAGTCCCATAGTTGTGTCTCTCACCTCTTTTACTGAAAAGATTTAAGTTTTTCCTTACGTACATGATGTTTTCATAAATATATTGACAAGGTACGGTCATGATGTTAATATCTTTAAACAGTTCCCTTAAAGAATCGCGCCTGCGGAGGCCATATATTGCTCTAATGGCTCTTTTTTGCAGAATAAAAATAGACTCGATGTCTGCAGCGCGTCCCCATAATAAGATACCGTAAGACATGATACTATGAAAGTAACTGAAATAGACCAGCCTCGCGGTATCTACATTAGTAAACTGACGGATTTTTCTTACAGCATATGCTGCTGAACTTAGCCGTCCTGCAAGAAACGCGTCATATGAGGAAACGCGCTAATGACTTAACAAGCGCGAAATTCAAGACTCAGTGAACTTTCACGCAATACAGCCTAACGTTACTCCCAAGCCCTGGTTTTACCCGTACAAAAAAATATCAAAGATAGTGATTTCTATTCTTTGCCGTCTTCGCATAGGCCATTGTTGTACGCCGGTCTTCCTTAATTAAATTCAGGTCAGAGACACATCGCTCTGTGAATGTGGGTTGGATGAAGGTACTTTGGAGCACATCTTTTTTAACTGCTCCAATAATAACCCAGCCCATGACCTGTATAGCCATCTCCCTAAATTAAAGATCCCTGTCCCAACTGACTTTCCATCCCTACTAACACATTCTTCTCCAAAGCTCTTTGAGGCTTTGATGTTTTTTATTCTTGTCAATGACATTAAATTATGATGTTTTTTGTGTAGTTTATCGACTATTTATGTACATTTAATAATATAACTAACAAAATTTTTTGTTTGTTTGTTTCAGTGTAACTACTAATAAATTCGGCTTGAGTCTAGTATCGTTTGGCAGGAGTTTTGGGGTAAAAAGGTTTGAAAATGGTAGGGGTGGGTTCCCTGATTATAATGCTACCACTCATAATACAAGGTAATGCGTATTTTTCGAGAAATTAATAATAAATGTTTCTAACCTCAAATTAGATTACAGCGTAACGAAACGTTAAAATCGGCGATTGACAACCAAATCTGTACTAGTGTATTGTCTGTGGTGTAAACTGTCGTGCAAAATCGATGAAACGGATCGTAAAAAAAAAAAACGCTATTTGCGTCATGTGTCAGTGTCATTTGTTTACGTTCATTCCGTTTCTCCCAGAGTTGTGAGAAGTTAGTGTACCCCCACTTCATGGTTAAAATAGGCCGACATTGTTCCAAAACCGAATCGGGGCACCCCGACTCCACGTAGTCTTTTGGCTCCTACCCCTAGAGTGTTTATAAAAATCCGGAGGCGCGAAGGGAGGGCAACCCCCGCCCGCTGTAACAAAGGAGCCGTTGGAAAAGCGACATTTAAGTGTTTTGAAGTTAGGTTACAATAATTAGTTTTTCTCAAGAACGGTGCGTTACCTTTTCATGGGAGTGGTACCAGGGGGGACGGAGCACCACCGTCCACCCCCCCACCACCTCCCCACCCCTTCCTCCTGCCAAACGATACTAAACTTTAACCTACGAAGTATTAGAAGGAATTTCCGATCCAACATCCGGAATGGATCCACAAAAAACCTATGTCTTTTTAGGGTTTGCTGATGTTTTCGGCCATCTATTTCGTCAGCGAGGGATAAAATCCTCAAGCCAAGTTTGTAACTCATGTTCACTAAAAAGGTTAAAAAACATTTAGAATTTAATTGAATACGACTTGTAGTTAACAGGTTTTAACAATAAAACGTATAATATTTAATTGTAAACACTTACATTCCCAAAAAATACAATTTGATGCCAACAAAAGTAAATATTGAGGAACTTATGTTGTGCGTAACCGAAACTGCACGTTGATCGAATTGAAACCTAAAAGGTGTCATTTTGAGACGTCAAACGAATAGTAAAATACCGATCTTGTTTCGTTCACGTTCAGAATCACGCACTGATGACGCGCAGTAGGAGAATACCGATAATGCGCTCGCGTGACGCGAACTTGACGCGAGCGTGTCTGATAGCGGTAGAGAATACGAAAAACGTTGTTTTGATCGAAACTTCACTGCAACTGCACTGCATCCGAACTTCTTTAGTTACGTGAATTTGCCTAGAGTGGCCCTGTGAAACAGACTGCTACTCACAAGCTGTAGGTCGTAGGTTCGAACCCAGACAGGCGCTTTGTGTAAATTATTTCATCACCACTTCTCTCAAAACGGTGAAGGAAAACATCGTGAGGAAACCGGCAGGTCCTAGAACCAAAAATTCAAAGACATGTGACATCTACCAACCCACACCGGGCCCGCGTGGTAGATTACGGCCCACTCCTTCTAGAGAGGAGCCCTGTGTCCCAGCAGTGGGAATATTTTATGCTGATTATGATTATGAGCATATATAATTTGAAACCTTACTGGCGACATGTGGGTGTACTATTAACTACACCTCTGCCTATCTCTCCGGGGAATACAGCCGTGATGTCTTGTTATGGTATTTGAAAAAAAAAAATACTCACAAAAAAAAAGTTACCTCTCGGTCCAAACTGTATTTTAATAAAGATGTTTTATTCTAATTAATTTTAACTAACTGCTGCCTGCGTGGATGTCGTAAGTTATCCCACGAGAACGTGCTACCGGGAAAAAAAGTAGCCCATGTTACTCTTTATAACATCAGCTATCTGCCAGTCCCGTCATTATCGGTTAGCCGTTTCGAAAATGAGCCGGAACAAAAAACAGACACAAAAAAAAATGTATTTTGTTTTATATAAGTACTGTTTATACAACTCAGGCAAATTAACATGGAACCTGGCTCTGAACTATTACAGACATTTTATATGGTCGTTAAATATTAATAAGATTAATAGTCAATGTTTTGAAACTTCTTAAATAAACGTAATGTATAATATTAGGATATTATACAACAAAAAGTTATAACTACAATAATGAATATATTTTTTTTATTTATTTATTCAACAAATGTCATTCGAGCCAGATGCTATGTTAATTCGCCCGAGTTGAACTTTTCTAGGCATTTAGACAATAGATGTAATTTTGACATTGCAAACAGACACTTCAATTTTGAGTTATTCGTATAGGCCTCAAATGGGGTCTCAAATCGAACAAATTATAATTTCTCTTGAAAAAAAATCATATATAGGCAGCATAGGTAACTATTATGAAATTAACAATCATTATCGTTTAGTTTAGAATCGTTTTAAAAGTAGGTCGACTCCTAGATGGCGTTGTAAAAGTAGGTTGACTCCTAGATGGCGTTTTAAAACTACAGTCTCTGGCAATTAGTGAGTCGCTGACGCTGCCATCTGTTGAAAAATTGTACGAAGAAAAATTGCCAGCTCAATTGCCAGACTTAGGGAGGTTTCATTTCTTTGTATGGGATTGGGTATCTGTACGTAGCATTATATTATCTGTGGTATAGGGTACAGGTTTCCCATAACAATATTTTTTAGGAAATCATTGTCACTGTGACACATAACATAACATCACGCCTGTAATCCCAGAAGGGTTAGGCAGAGGTGTACATATAGTATACCCACATTTCGCCAGTTATGCATAAGTCCCACGTAATATGGGGCGAGCCTATTGCCATCAACCGCGCAAAAACCAGACTCCGGGCAGCTACTGAGACATTCTAGATAGAAATTCTAATAACAATATTTTTTTTACAATTTAAATGATTTTTGAATAATATTTAAAGACGTAATTGACAAGATTTTTAATGAAATAAAGGAGATACTTATTAATAATAATAATAGTAATTTTGTTTTAATTAACATAATTAATAATCGGGTGAAATGATGATACCTACCTGTATTAAAAAAACCGGTCCCAATTTTTCAACTTTACAATAAGCTTAGCTGCAGGCTTAAAAAAACATTTTTAAGCCTGCTGCTAAGCTTAAAAGTTGCTATAGGAGTAAATTTAAATTTAACAAGTCTACAACGAGCGGGGTTGGATCTTGCGACCTCTTGCTGTTTTGGGTTATTGCCTCTAAAGATCCCGTATCAGCTGATTGTATAACTACACTACTGCACTGGTTCATCATCATACCAAGCCTTCTCCTGCAGGCATTGCTTCACTCTCAACCTTTTCCCACCATTCGTTGTGACTGACAGATGACATTAGTGACATAAACCTGTCTAACATGTGTGCATGGAATTAGTATGTACTGTATCTTAGTTGTATGTATGAAGAGTGTTTATATAACTATTAAATAGATACACTACAACCATATTTAACGTTTGATCAATTTCGACTTTAACTCTGCTATCTTCTTATACTTGCTGTTACATTTATAGTTTTTTTTTTCAAAATGTGTTTTTTATTAAATACCCGTGGAACACTCAGAACATTTTGCGAAAATAAAAATGAATATTCTAAACATGACAAGTTTTTTTTCAAAGTACTCTCCACTCACCGCTATACAAAGTTTCATGAGACTGAACTAATTTTTGAAACACTTTTTGCAGTCCGCCGTACACACTTCGTTTACAGCCTGCTCCAGCGACGAAAATTGCATTCGTTTGAGCAGTATTTTTTTTTTTCGGGAATAAAAAGAAGTCACACGGTGCTAGGTCAGGGCTTTAAGGAGGGTGAACCAGGAGTGTAACCGGTATGCTATCCAGGAAAAAAGCGCTTTTTCGTTGTGGAGAAGTAGCCTGCGGAACCCTGTGTTTGGTCGCTTGTTGCTCACAACAGAGAAAACTTCTGCCAAGCATTTTCTTACGTAACAGCTGTCAAAGGGAAACCACTTCTTTCTTGAACCACCAAAGTTAGTAGATCCCGCTTTTATTCATTATACCAACGATACACGATAACTTTACAGGGCCTTCAACTATGAATAGCATTTGAAGTCTATCGTACGATTCGTCGGGTTTCAGCGACACTTGAAATCGTAAAACATCATAGCGCGAAAACGTTCCCGGCGCAGATCTATGTTTTAATGAGACACGATAATTTAAATTAGCTCACAAACATAGTGGAGGGAAATTTTGAAATTGGAACTTACACGTTTTTACTTACAAATAATCATACTTTCAAAATAGACTATAACTGGCCAGGCCAGTCTCTCATACATAAAAACTTTTTGCGGAATACTTTCTGAGTAGTTTAGTAGCTGTAAATTTCATAAATAGATAGATGGTCCTGTTTAGCGGCTGCGTGTAAGACATACCTATAAGTGTGACTAAGTATTAACAGTTTTTTTTTTAATATGATTAAATTAGTGTTCTGTTTTTTTTAATACTTCACAAGTTTGTTGCAAAACGTAGTATAAAAATTCAGGATTACTGAGTTATTTTCTTAGATACCAGAATACTCAATCCTGGCGTGAATTTGGCCAGTTTTTTTTTCCATTTCCTTACCTTAAAATATATTGGTCGGGTAAACCAATTTATTTTGCATACGTACAAAACAAGAATATGAATTAAGACATTTTTTGTAGTTTCTGTACCAACCACGTTTCAAAGGATTTCTTATGGAGTACATAAAAGCATATAGATATCATTCAAAACTTTTATTAACCTTGTTTTTCATTGCGGAAACGACTCCAAAAACATTTGATTATCTAGCAGTACAAATAGTTCTAATTATATTACAGTTCAATTAAAACCATTTTCAGTAAATTAATTTACTACAAACCTTTGGACTATATAATTATTTTATTAAAATTATAAAAAGTGTTAAAAAATAATCAAGAAAACTTTATCTTTTATTTAAAATACGCAGTAAGATACAGTGACTGAATAAAGTCTAGAAAAATATAAATCAACAAAAAATACACGTATGTAATGTAATGCAAAAGATTAACACAATAATTGTAATTATGTATTTTAGAAACATAAAATTAATTACAAGTAGTATGTACATATATTAGTAACTAACCCAAATACTAATCTAAAGTAATTTTCAGTCTCAGTCAGAAGGTTTTCTGAAGTTATTTACATAAACTAGATACTTAATTTTACCAAAATTATTTAGCAATAGACATACAGGTCAAAATATTTATTTTAGTTCCATACAAGGACTTTCAATAAAATCGATAATTTGAGGTTAAAATACTACTAAAATTAACATTGACGACTTAATTGACAATATTGATATAAACAACAAAAAAAACTTTTCTAAATAAAATGAGATATGCACTTATTTATTTATTTTAATAAACATAATTCTATTTCAAGCACATCTTATTTTAAATATCAGTATTTTGATTATCTACAGTTTAAATTATGACAGCTTATTCAAAACTTAAGTAATTACAACTTCATTTTAATCTAAAAATAACTCAAATAAGGTTCGTTTTTCTTTGACATGATAACTTAAAGCTTTTTAATTTTAGGCTCGTTTGTCAAATTTTTGACGTAAGTAATTAAAGTCGTGAGAAGTATAATAAGGAAACGTATTTTTTGCACCAACGTTAACTACACCAGTTTTCTTTTTAATTACTACGTGCTCACATTAATTTTCACTATTTTTTATTATTTAAAAAGTGTCTTTTGTTTGATGACTCATAGAATTTAACTAATCAAACATATAGAAATGGTTCACATAATTCATGAAAATCTTTCAAATCATCTACAAAGTGAACTATTTTCGTTACGTACCTAAAATTAATTAATGTCAGAGTACAAAGACGAAAATTATAATGCAGCCGAAAGAAAAATACCTTAGTTCGGTATTTTTCAAAAATATTTGTTAAAATAATCAAAAACCTCCCTGACTCTGGGAAAAACTAACAAAATGAACCAATTACTACGGACCAATTACTAATCGGATACCTTTATGAAGATATAATTCAGTTTTTGTAAACAAACTCTGATGACGTCATTGCAATTTTCTAGTCCATAACGTTAAAAATTAAAAGGACCAAATTTCAATAGTAAAATCCCTACCATTTTCGTTTCTTTAGTTAACATCAGTGCAATAACATCAATAAACAATTTACAGTGTCTTCGACACGATAGGGCGATTCATCTTTAAGCTTACGTATATTATTTATATTTAAACTGATTATATTTTATAATATTTCATGTATTTCACCTAACTACACATCATTTAATTAAACGTGGGTCCCGGCTGTCAGCTGGGCGCCATTACCTGAAATTGGAGCCAATATTAATAAAATGCATCGGCAATCATAATTTATTGGATGTTTCATGTTTGAGAGGCAGGGTGATATAGGATGTGATCAATGTAATTTGACATCTTTTAGCATGTTGAGAAAAAAATTGTGAAAATAATTTTCTGTTATTCAACAAAATTATTATTAAAGAGCAAGATAATCGGTCCTTAGGTAGTGGCGTTTAAAAGAGTTTTTTTTTAAATAATAAAAGTAGAGTCCATGCATGTTAATTATATCAAAATAAAAACGTTAATTGTTTGTAAAAAAGGCTAACATATTATTATAACTATTGCTATACAATTTCATAACCACGAGTATTAGTTCCCTCGCGTTTTAGTTCTATTCATCGCTTTGCTGAAAATTAAAGACATACCTTTGGTTGTAATCTGATGAGACTGCAGGTTTCCTTGACTGGACGGCGGAAGAATATACAAAGCTCCTGAAGACTGCGAAGATGATTTAGGCACCTGTTTAGAGAAAAATATGGTTTTAAATTGAATAAACAGTCTAGGCGAAGAAAAAGACGGAGGAAGTAACTTTTTGGCAGGTACCAAGCAAAAGCAGGTAACCTGCTTTCTTTTGGTGTTATTATAATATTATTTAAGCCTTTTGGTTGACATATTATTTACCTAATAAAAATGTACCAAATTTTTAATCAACTTTTAAAAAGGGTGATCGATATTTTCATAAATTAAATGGAGCGGTTATGAAAATTATTTTTGTAGTGGAAGCTTGCGCGGTGGCCCCATATGAATTAATATTTATTAATACTTTCGATAATACGTTTTTAATCCACTTGGTATATGTTGATGTGTTATAAAAGTTCCTGCCAAGCAAGTAAGTAGTGGTATATGAATTGGTGTGGGGTAAGTACCACAACAAAAAAGAGAGAAAACAAAATACCAGTTTACAAAAACAAAACAACCGATTCCAAAAAAATACCCTTCTAATTTGCGTTACAGTTTGATCAAGGCCCACTGTTTATTTTCGTTGCTTTTCTCTTCAACCGTTACTTAGATATATTTCTTTTGATTTTATAAAATAAATTCATAAACTCGTGTGAAAATATTATTTATTTCCCAAACGAAATTTAACTCTAAACTAAGGCTCGAAGGTCGTTAACAAACTATGGAGGATATATTATTCAGTTAAAGGACCAGCTATCGTTAAGTGTTTAGTAACTTTTCCTATTATACCCAAAGGACCAATATGTGAGCTGGTTGCTCACCTAAATTAGTAACATAACCATTACTTCAGTGAAATTATTCGGGAATATAGCTTTATAGCAGTACAGGCCCATTGGTAACGTCCCCGACTTCATATAATCCCATTAAATTACTTTTTCATGAAAAAGTCGTCCTGTAAACTCTAAATATAAATTATAATTGTCGCGAATCATATTTTGTTCAATATGTATCTTGCTAAATGAAAAGGTAGGAAAACTAACTGTTAAGGAAAACGAAATGCTTATCAATAAATTTTCCTGACTGTCATAAAATAATAAAGTTATTTCAAAACGTCATTCTATTAAAGCTGCGTATGTCAATATGTGAAGCATGTGGTGGCCCAGTTGTAACGGCCTCGACTGAAGAGTCGAGACTTACGAGTCGTGGGATCGAACCCAGACACTTTACATTGTGTAATTTATTTCATTGCCACTGCTCTCAAAACGGTGAAGGAAAACCTCGTGAGGAATCCGGTATGTACTACAACCAAAAATTCGTGATGTGACCCCACAGTGGCCCCGCGTGGTGGATTACGGGCCACTCCCTCTCACAGAGAGGAGGCCTCTCAGCAGTGGGAATATTATAAGCTGAGTAAGCTTAGTCTTTACTAGTTTGAATTTGAATGACTCTGCAAATTCTTTGGCATCTAGACTTCTCTTGAAATTGAGTCATATAACTGTAATTATATAACAAGCAACTCTCGAATTATGGAAGTCTCAAGCTTAAAGGTTTTTTTGACTAATGAAATTATAACTTTCTTTATTTGTTTGGTGATGAAAGTTAAAAACATAATTATGTAGGCGTTTTTGCGAGCGCGTATATTGTTATTTTATTGTGTCATGATATCTTGTAACGTAGTATTTGATTAATCAGATTTCGCATGACTCATCAGTAACTGTCTCAAACTCGATTTATCCCAGACCAGCTTCAAGTTACGATATGACGTGAAAACGGTGTTATGTTATGAAGACGAAGCCGAGCCTTTGATTTTTGTGTTCCCGTCTCTTTCTTGCACTTCTCGTTTGACAATTGTGCGACAGTGACATACATTATGCTGAGTCAATTTTCAGGCTAAGTAATGTTTATCAATCTTGGTCTAAGTTCTGCATCTCATAATCTCACTCATACGTCCTATACCTATGTATCATTTCCATAAGTTTCCTTTTTTAGGACACCAATGCAATGGCTTGTTTTTAACAATAATGTAAAATGACTGTCTCATTGGTCTAGTGGTCGCAATTGCTACTGCTGAGCATGAGGTTCTGGGTTCGATTCTCAGGTTGGGCAACGTGCCCACAGTATATATAGTATAAAATGCAAAATAAAAATTGATTCAATGTCAGCAGCCCGACCCCACAGTAAAATGTCATACGACATAATGCTGTGGAAGTAGCTAAAATAGACCAAACGCGCGGTTCCTATATCTGATAACAGTCTTATCTTTCTAATAGCGTAAGCGGCCGAGCTTAGCCGCCCCGCAAGAGATGTTAAATGTCAAATCTAGTGGTCGCAATCGCTACTGCTGAGCATGAGGTCCTGGGTTCGATTCTCAGGTTGGGCAACGAGTTATTGGGTTTTTCTATCTGGAATTACTCAGCAACAGCCCGGAGTCTGGACTTGTGCCCGGTTGATGACAATAGGCTCGCCCCCTATTACATGGGACTTAAACATAACTGGCGAAACGTGGGTTTACTATAGGTACACCTCTGCCCAACCCTTCGGGGAAAAAAGGCGTGATGTTATGAGTTATGTGTAAAATAATCATGTTGAACTTACTTGAGGCTGAGCACCACTGTTGGTTGACGATGACGACGCCAATGGACTGGTGACGGGCCTCGAAGATGATGACGATGACGGGGAAGTTACTGATAAAGATATAACAGATATATTAAATATTAACACACACAACAAAACTAATTTACATCCGTAAGACGTCCTCGTAACATTGGATCTAGTTGAAAACATCGCCAGGTACTCAGTTGCCTAGCATTTATGCTGAACTGGGCATATTTGGCGCAGCTGTGAGGCACACTACACTATTTTCTTCTGTTTTTGTTTTTTGTGAATATACTAAATGTATGCCTTAAGCTGAGTCTAATAAATTTATTTTCTTATTGTAATTTCGTCATATATACAGAGAATGCTACAGAAGTAGTAAAAGAAGATAGTAAAAAACCTAATCTCAGTATCATAAAAAAAATTATAAAAAAAGGAAACACTATTAGTGATTGTGTGGAAGAAGTGAAAGAAAATAGTTAAAATATACCAAATTAAAATAATAGAAGAGAAAATGGAAAAAGACGAGCAAAACTTAATAAAACCATCATTACCATAGAGTTTACCTGAAGGATGATTGGCATTTCTAACAGAGTAGTACGGTGGTGGTGCAGGCTTGCCGATGGGATTGGTATTCATCTGTGGTACGTATGCTGTTGAAAATGTTTATATTTGTTGAATAGGTAACTCAAAAAACACTTTGACTTTGAGCTAGCCCAACATAGTTAGCAGTTTCATTAGATTAAGAGGTTAGTTTTATACTAGTTTTTTTTTCCATTGATGTCTAGCCTACTTTAGATTGGTGCAGTTGAGAAATGAGTCGGATTCTCTATAACATATTCATGTTAATGATTCGACTGATTTCATAAGTAAGGCTGGTGGCCACGTTTATAGGCTGATTTTGATAAGACACACTACCTTAATTTATTCCAAGACATGCTAAAGTTTACTTTAAGTCTAACTATATACTAAAACAACAACGTCTCTTTGTCCTTCGAACTTTGACTCTCAAGTTTACCGTTGTTAGTACTAAGAACAAGTTTACAAACACATTAACTTACCAACAGGAGCACTGCCTCTTAAATAAGGGTTGCCGTAGGTAGCAGCATACCTTACATCTTCTCCCGTTAAGACCACTCCAGGACCAGACATAGGTATCACTGTGGAAGAATCACACTGTTAATCTTCTTCATATTATTCTCAAATCGTTATTGTTTGATTAAAGGGGAGTACGGGACCTGAACGAGTTTTAAAATGCCTAAAAGTAAATGATCCACTGCAGTAAATAAAATCTTAACGCGATACTTACTGCGATAGAATTAAATCACGAAGATACCTCTAAACATTTCCTATAAAGATTAAAAACCACAATGATATACCAGGCCACTCAGAAATTATTGCGAAAATAATCAATCTCTATTATGAGAGTAAAAGAGTACCGGTCATAGAAATAGGAACGTTGACTTTATTCTTAAGTCTTCATTTATTTTCCGGAACCACGTTCAGTTTGAGAAACAGAAACGTCTACTAACGAAGCTAGAATTCAGAAAATTCAGACACTGCCATGAAATCTAGTTTAGGTCGAGATAAATTCTGTTTGGTGAAGACAATACAAATAATAAGGAATACCCTTGATCACCAATGTAATACTCATTGAATAATGCGTTTTTGGTAAAGCTTAAAAAGTTCATTTCAATATAAGAATATTCGTAACGTAGGTAAACAAGTGATTGAATGGTAGTAAATCTTGACAACAAAGATCATATTTAGATTTTAGTCATCACTCATTAAAATATAAGTTTGCGATTTATGTACGAACGTACAAGAGCCATCATTACTTAATATTAATAATTTAAGTCGTTCTTGACGTAATATATTACTATATAAAAAACTATACATATACATATTCTCATCATAAAATATTCCTTCATTTTGATGTTCATCTCTCAACCAAAATGATTTTTGTGTCGTGGTTTCTCGCAGTGTCTTGGATGAGTTTTGGTCTGTGTAAGTAATGATGACGTAATTACTCTATATAACGTACCGTTAATTTTTTAATTTTAATAAATGAGAATCATTTTAAATGTTCTCAGACCAGTGCTTGTTATTTTATTCCGGTTTATAAATTGTAATACCTACTGGAGTTTGTCAAAACGATTATCATGAGAGTTAGTTTGGTACAGATACTTTAATATGGGATGCATATTATTATACGCTTTAGTGTTTGTCGAATCAAGGTTTTTTTTGTCGTACTAATGTTTTTTTATAAAGACAAACCGTGGCAAAAAATATATAAAGACATTCGCATTTTAAAATTTGTATCAAATTAAGAACTTACCATCAGGCCCAACAATGCTACCAAGTCTTCCACAGCTCTGTTGCCGATTTAAGGACCCACAGTGACTAGGGTAGGTAGACCCATCAGTGCTTCTAGATAGAGAACCGGACAAGGAGTCAGATGGCACCGGTGGGGCGTAATCCCGGGAATAGTCAACGTAAGGAACGTAGCCGTTGCTATGACCGTGATGCTGGGGAATGAAAATGTTATTAAAATGCTGCTTTAAGAGCTCGAGCAACAAAAAAGAAGCTGTATAGAGCTACAGAGCAAGTCACCGCGACGCGACGGAAACAGCTGACGCTCTTACGTGTCGTTTGATGAAAGTCATAATATCCAAGGCTGAGAACAGAGCCTTACATTTACACTTGCAGTCTCTAACCACACAGACTGATGACAAAGATGTCGGGTAAGAACTGGATTCGATTAGCATTGCATAGAAAACAATGGCACAAAAAACACGCGTAGCATGACATGGTTTTGTCACCGGTAGAATAGACAAAATTACAGATATAATCGTCAACATGAATCTGTCCTTTTGTCTATTCTTTAACAAAAGCCGCTTCTATGGTGTTCATGTTAGACGTGCTGGAGATGACTTTTACTCAGCAGATGGTGCAATAAGGTTGTCAACAATGATGATTGCGATTATGAAATCTTTTATGTAAATCTTAATAGATAGTAAGTACAAAGTTTTAGTAATTAGGGACTTATATTGCCAACACCCTTTATCCTAAGTCACAATATTAACCAACCAGCGGTTTACTGTTACTACCTGTTGGAATAACGCCTCAGTTGATTTGACGATACCATCTTTATAATAAGACAAAATTTCTCTTCGTAGGTTTTATTTGTTTCATGAACCACTCTAGCAAATGCCAGATAATCGTATCATTTGAAAGGTATTTAATTGATACTTTAAAGGCGCTTTATACGTCCAAAATAATACTCGTCTTACTTCAAAACGTTTCCCATCCTTAATTCTTAATTTATTTAATAAAATACAAAAACTAAAGTTGTGATTAGATTTAAGTAATCTAAAACAAGGTCCTTTGAACCTTTTTTATTCAAATAAAGTTGAAGAGAGCAAGTTCGTTAAGAAATCTTAAGTAGATATTGAACAAACAGTGAAAAATGAGAACGTTTTATTACATTTCTAGAGGAGGCATGATGTTAGTACGTAACAAGGCTCTCAGCGTATTATTATTTTCTCATAGTTCAGCATTGTTATGCTTTGCCATCTGAAATTCTAGCCACGTTTAAAATTATATATTGCCAAGAAATATTTTGTATGGTTTTTTTTAGTTCCGAATTAGGTCTCGTCGAATGAATATCCGAAAGCCATTTGTTCACGAGTAAGAATTCTAAATTTAAAAAGTCCACCCTCCAGGGGATCAAAGTTACGTCTACGGACTTTAGGGATCTCTCCCGCGCCCTACGTGAAAGGAACTATTCCTTTCACACGTACTCCCTTCCGGAGGAAACCCCCACTCGCGTCGTCATTAGGCGCGTTCCCCAAGAAATCCCCACTGAGGAGATTAAGGACGACCTTATTGCACAAGGCATCCCAGTATCCGCCGTCCATCGCTTGCATAAAGCGAGACAGGGCCTTGTATACGACATGGTCCTTGTCATCTGTGACCCCACGGAAGGTCACCACCCGATCTTCAAGGTGAAGTCGGTGTCCTCGCTCTCGGGCATCTCTATTGAGAAGCCCTACCGAGCCAACTTGATAGGCCAGTGTCATCGCTGCCAAATGTACGGTCACTCGCAGACCAACTGCTATGCGACCCCTAGATGCGTCAAGTGTCTAGGTGAGCATGGCACCGCCGACTGTTGTCGCCCTAAAGATAGGGAGCTATGTGCAGAGCCGCCGAGCTGCGTCCTCTGCGGCCAATCTGGTTACCCGGCAAATTACCGGGGCTGTCCGAAAGCGCCAAAGTCCTCCTCTCCGAAACTCGCGAAACGCGCGAGTGACCGCCAGCACAGGGAAAGCCCCTGGGGGAAGCTTCCCTCCGCGCAAATGCCGGAGCGGCTTAGCCCTCAAAGGCCCTCTCCCTGGGCAAACCTTCCGCACCTTAAAGCTCCCGCAGCTTCGGTGCCCTCCAAACCCGCTGAAGTTCCAGCGCTGATGGCTACCGCCATCCCAGCGCCTGCGGCAACCACCGCGGCCCCTACGGCTCCACCGGTTGCACCGCAAAGAGCCCCGGGCCGCGACAGCGCCCAAATCATAATCAGTACATACGCGGCCCTCTATTCCTCCGCCGCGGAAAAAATGGCCGACGAAATCGCTGCTGCAAACGGCAACGCTCGTCGTCTTTTAGAAATCCTTAACGCGTATCCCGAGATCGCGTTAGTCCTGAAAACCTTAAAATTCTAATTTTTTATGGGTAACACAAGGTTAAATTCCACCAAACCCCGGTCCCTCAAACTAGGCTTTTTCAACGCTAATGGCGTTTCCGGTCAACGCGATGAGATCGCCGCTTTCCTCCGCGACTACCAGCTCGACATCCTCCTCATACAGGAAACCTTCTTAAAGCCTCATCACCGCAACCCGAACATTGCCAACTACAAACTAGTTCGCAATGACAGGTCTCGATGCCACAAGGGCGGCACCCTGATCTACTTTAGGAAAACTTTGTACTGCATACTCATTGACCCACCTCCTCTCTTCTCCCATCTGGAGACCTCTATCTGTCGGTTCGGCATGACCGGCCACCAACCGATCACCATCATCTCCGCTTATATCCCACCCGACAATGGTCCGGAGGATCCCATCTCGCTCCAAAAGGACTTCACTGCCCTCTTCGGTATGAGAGACTCCGTCATCTTGGCGGGGGATCTTAATGCCAAGCACCCGGCGTGGAATAGTAGCACAACTTCAACCAGAGGTAGGTTAGTTTTCAAGTTAGGCGAATCCCTTAACTTTGACGTCATCGCTCCAATGAGCCCGACTCACTTCCCAGGTAATCCTAATCACCTTCCCGATGTTCTCGATGTAGCGCTGCTCAAGAATGTGAACCTACGTTTGCAATCGATAGAGACGTTCCACGAGCTTAACTCTGACCACCGCCCTGTAGTCATGCATCTTGCACCCTACTCGGGCCCGATCGACCCCAACCGCCCCCCCCTTAGACTCAGACGATAACCGACTGGAGGAAAGTTAGCGAAAGACTGAAATCTACCACGTCACCTCACTTAGACACCATCCCCGAGCAATTAGTGTCAGCCGCCGACACGACGGCCGCAATCGAATCGTTTACAGAGCACGTACAATCCGTATTGACGGATTGTTCACGGGAAGTTCCGGTGATGGAAGACCATCGCTGGAAACTACCTACTGACGTACGTGACCTGATAACCGAGAAGAACGAGGCCATCCGTGCCTACGACTCCTTCCCTTGTGACGCGAACAAAGCCCACATGCGCCATTTACAGCGTGCTGTAAAGAAACGCATAGGGGAGGTTCGCTCTGAGGGCTGGAACAAGATACTCAGTGAACTCGAGCCCACTCATCAAGCCTTCTGGCAATTACAGAGGAAATTGCGTTCCTCAGAAGAGGTCTCTATGCCTCCTCTCATCCGCCCCGACAATAGTGTCGCTTTCGACAGTCCCGAAAAGGCTGAATGTCTTGCTGACAGCCTAGAGTCCCAATGTTCTCCCAGCTCCCAACCAGTACACCAAGCACACCTGAACAAGGTCGACGCTGAAGTCGAACGTAGAGCCTCCCTCCCTCCCGTCGAAGACCCTGATGATCCTCTGCCTCCCGTCACTCCAGACGAAGTGCACGACATCATTAAAGGGCTCCACGCCCGAAAGGACCCCGGTTCGGATGGTATTACCAATAAGGTATACAAACTCCTCCCTGCCCCGCTAATAATGCTTATGACCGCCATCTTCAATGGCGCTTTGAGCAACAACATTTTCCCACAAGCATGGAAAGAAGCCACCGTCATCGGTATCCCAAAGTCAGGCAAGCCAAAGTCTGAGCCCTCCAGCTACCGCCCTATTAATTGTGTACTCAATGTTCTCGGCAAAATCTACGAGAGGCTTATTTATAAGCGTCAAAGACTACGCCGAAGCAAAGAGCCTCATACCCAACGAGCAGTTTGGTTTCCGAAGCCAACACTCGGGCACCCAACAGGTCCACCGTATCGTAGAACACTTATGCGCTGGTCTGCAGCGTACCGCGATGACGGGTGTGCTATTCTTCGACATAGCGAAAGTCGACAAAGTCTGGCACAACGGCTTGATATATCGCATCGAGGGAGCACTCTCGTCCCCTCATCCTATTCGCGCCAGTGTCCCTCAGCGTTCCGTACTATCTCCTCTCGTCTTCACGCTGTTCACCAGCGATATCCCAAAAAGTAAAAAGGCTCAGTTGGCTCTCTTCGCCGACGACACTGCCGTTTACTATACCGGTCACTCTCCCAACGCTATAGCTCGTACTCTCCAAACCTCCGCAAACGTTTTAGGCGCTTGGTTCCGGAAATGGAGAATCGAGGTCAACCCCGATAAGAGTCAGGCGGTTCTCTTCTCGAGACGTCGTCGATTCCCCCTCCCCCTTTCCAGCCCGATCACTAAGTACGGCAAGCCGATCCCTTGGGAAAAGCAAGCCAAGTACCTAGGCGTGATCCTAGATCAGAACCTCACCTTTAACGAACATATCAAGGCGGTTTGCGCGCGCGCCTCCTTCGCTCTTAGTAGACTCCACTTTATACTGACAGCCCGAAGCAAACTGTCGTTAAAATGTAAACTGCGCATCTATACCGCAGTCATCCGTCCCATCATGACCTATGCCTGCGTTGTATTTGCGCACGCTCACCCACGTCATCTCCATAAGATGCAGACCCTCCAAAACCAATTCCTCAGAAGGGATACGGGTGCCCCTTACTACGTCCGAAACATAGATCTTCACGTCGACCTCAAAATGCCAACCTTAAAACAGTTCATGAAACGCCTATCAAAGCGTTTCTTCGACTGTGGCATCAAACATTCGAACCCCCTGATTACAGCGGCCGCCCGCTACACTCCCTCTCGCATTAGCAGTATCCGCCGACCAAGGCATACTTTAATCGACCCCGACGACACCACTACCCTCCTCCAGGAGAGTAGTAAGGCAACGAGCACGCTACATAAGCCCAAAACCCGATCGCCGTCCTACCGTCCTCGCCGCCGAGGCCCGCCGTGACGCCCAAATCCACGCCCCTCCCGACCCTTGCTCGAGCCAGCCCGCGCCGCTGAGCCTGTAGCTTTAAATTCGTCCCTAAATAATACCAATCCTGATCCAGCTAGTCATTTGCGGCCCTCTTCCAGCGACGCCCTAAGCCGAGGTTCGTACCCCACAGGGGGTGCCCTTAGCGTTTTCGCTTAGTTTTTAGTTAGTATTTAAGTTTAAGTCCTGGCTGGAGGCCTTAATTTATTAGGGCAACCACAGGCAAGTCCGCTTAAGCAGACGACAACCGCATAGGTTGACCTGCGAGATGCCAAACAAACAAACAAAAACAAAGTGTGAGATTCAATCCGCATAATTTATTAACTTGAAATAAAAACAAATATCGATTATATTTGCTACTGAAATAGAAAATACAAAAAAAAACTAAAATTGTTTACTTAATAGGTATGCATCTTAATGATAGTGCCATTTTGATATTTACATCGATATCGATAGTGTTACAAACACAAAGGTATCGGAATCGATATTAATAGGGGTAGTTACATGAAATTGCTGGCCTCTTTGAATTAAATTAAACCTGCGCTGCCGTGTGAGATACCCTGTTTTTTTTACTCTGTGGAGATACAAGAGTTAAACTTTTGTCACACTAAAACATAAAAAAAATACAACATTTGATTGGTTGAACTTCAATTGTTCGAGTTTTGTTTTAAGGTAAAGGTTTTTGAAAATTAGAGTATTTGATTACGAGTTCCAACGTGGAACTAATGCAGCAGAAGCAGCTCGTAAAATCAATGCTGTGTTTGGAGTCTTTGGAGAGAATACGGCTAATGAATGCACCGTGCGTTTTTGGTTTAATTGCTTTCGTAGTCTAAACTTCGAGTTGAAGAATGAACCCCGAGGAAGACGAGCTACTAAGTTAACTAGTGATGAATTGAATGCGATGTTGGAAGTTGATCCGTATCGAACTACTAATGAATTAACGGCATGGTTTGAGGTTAGCATACCCATAATATTGACCCATTAGCATCAAATTGGTAAGATGAAAAAGTGTGAAAAATGGTGCCCCATCAAATCATGGGCACCATTTTTCACCTAATTTGCAGAGAGAAGCGTGCGTTGAAGCTTGCCTTACATTGTGGAACCGGTACAGAAACTAAGGGATTTTGGGGTGAATTGTGACGTGTGATGGAAAGTGGATTCTTTACGATAATCGCAAGCGATCAACGCAATGGCTGACTCCAGGTCAAAAGCCGCAACAATGCCCTACAGCGAAGCTTACCCATAGCAAAGTGATGGTTACTGTTTGGTGGTCACTTCATGGCGTAATTCACTACAGCTTCTTCAGATCCGGTAAAGCAATAACAGCAGATGTCAATGACTGTACGGAACTTCGAACAATGATGGCGAAACTGGCAGCGAGACAGCCCCGACACGTCAACCGATCTTAACCACTATTGCTCCATGATAACGCAAGACTGCTCAAGAAACCGCTTTAACACGGCAGTTAGAAACCACACATCATCCTTCGCACTCATCGGACCTCGCCCAAGCCGACTACCTTTTTTTCTAAAATTAAAGACATGGTAAAAAATCTTCCCAGTACCTTCACACAGTTGGTTGAGTCTAGGTCCCTTGAGATCTACCGCAAGGGCATAAATGACCTTCCCATGAGATGTCAGAAATGTATAGACAATGAGGGAAATACACTCTGATTAAATACATATATTTTACCATAGATTTATTTTTAATTTAAATTCAGTACAAAACGGCAATTTCATATTATGAAACTTTATTATTTCAGATGATAAAACTAACTTTAATTTGGTCTGTTAAAATATATGAATGACATTTAAATACTTAAATAATATTAATTTAGGGCGCGAAAAGAATTGGTAAAAATCACCAAGAACTTCACCGTTCCAGTTCCACAATTATTGTTGGCTATGACAAATTAGTCCTTATCAGTATATAACTATTAAAGGATGACAAAAATACACCACAATCCACAATTTCAAATACCAACTCAACCTTAAACAGACTGAAGAATATCCTACCATCCACTCCAAGCCTAAATATTTAATTTCTAATTCCACACATACCGACTCGGTATTTTCTAATAATAAATCCTAACTATACCTTAAAATTCAGGTTACTGATGGGCTGGTTAAAGTCCCCACTGTATCTCTGGTACTGTTTCATCAGCTCGTTGTCGTACCCTGAGTCTGGGAGAGGAACTGGCCCAGCAAGAGGTAGACCATGGTTTGATGTTAGGTGGAGAGACGGGTGAAGGTCTACTTCTGAACCTGCGTTGGATTGGTCCTGTTTGCGGTGAAATTTAACAGCAATTAGCAAAGAAAGTTACACACGATGGATGAAAAGGAAGTAGCTTTTAAGGGGTTGTATGCACGACGACAAGTCAAGTTAATCTTGTATAACCTGATCTCATAATGTACGGAAAGCCTACATACACAATGCTAGGTTACCCTAAACTAGAAATGTATAGTTAATTAATTTCGTCAAGACAAATTAATGTCGTAGTGTCATAGATAACATATGAATATAATCTGATTTTAGGAGCATTTGCATTTGTTGCTTGTTTTTTTAAAATTGGTCATCATAGATTCTCCTAACAGAGAGGTTCTACGAGTATGTGACTGCAGCGGGCACATACTGTTCATGATTATTATGAATACATTATAAAGTTCACTCACCATATCACAACTGCCTTCAACCTGCCTCAGTTCCAACTTCAAGTCACTGATATTCGAACTTCTATCGCAATCCTTGAACTGGTCTACACAAGTCTTCCTCAAATCTGTTATGTCTGGTTTCATTACATCCGACTTCTTGGTTTTCTTATGACACAGCATTATAATCAGCATCATTATCAGAACAAAAATTACTGCTGATGACCCTCCTGCTATGATAAACACGATCGGAAAGGTTTCTGCAAGAATTTTTTGATGTTAGAATTTAAAGACTAAAAATTCGAACAATTTACAGCAGAAAAGTATTCTCCTTGGAAAATATAAAATTTCTTTTAAAAGGCAAGACTTCAGCGTGTTTAATAATTCCTTTCAGAAATAATTAACATTTTGCTGCTGTTAAAATTAACGCGATATAATTTAGGAGAAGAAAAGCAGGTCACGGCTATAAATTCACTTCAGGTTCGATGCTTAATTAGCACGTGCTTTAGCTTAGATATGTTCCCGTCTCTATCTTGCCCTTGCAGGTTAACAGTTGCAGTAACAGGAATACTGCTTAGCCAAAGCACAAGCAAAGTAACGTCTATGAATCTCAGCTTTATGCCAGTTTTTGCTTACACTAGTGGACACATAAATGAATGCCTGACGTAAGCGCGCTGTTGGATTTGCAACGCTGTCCCCAGTGTCGATAGTTGAAAATCCAACAGCGGACTTATATGCAGGCATTAAATATGGAGTCGGCTAGTGTTAGTTACAGGAATCAATTTCAAATGGTGATATTATACTCACTTGCTGCGACTAGGTTGATTTCAATACTGTCCATGCCGTAAACATTTACGACAGTGCAATTATAGTGCCCAAAATGCTTTGATTCACTTCTACGTATAATCAAAGTCGATTTCGTCATCCTATCCGTCAGACTTTCTTCCAAAAATGCATATTCCTGAAAGAACACTTGAATGTTACGATAAAAACTATACGGAAGACGGCAAAACTTTGAGAACTTAAAGTTTCATACAAAAGTTGTTCAAAGATTAGAGTAGGGAAACACATTCATTCTGTATCTCTAAGTAAAACAGAATTTTTAAATTTCTGTTTGCTGAATAAATTGTAGCGGTAAAACATAAGAATTATTTTATCTCCAGTTTTGTGCTGTGCATACATTTTTTCTGCTTGTAAGTTTCCCGTTTGAGAAATCTTGGCCTAACTTTTCTCCGGGAGCCCCCTGTTTTAAATAAGCGATGGAGGCAAATTTGCCAGTTTTCTTCGCGTTCTGCGAAATGTGCACTTAACGGTGTAAGTTAATGGCAGCATTTTATTGTTTGCTGTGAGATGCAATATAGAATTGCATGTAGATTGAGTTGACTTCTTCAAGCTTGAGTGAGATTACATAGGTATGCAAATCTTGCACTCGATTCCAAAGAATTGTCATATCCCTTATTCATGTGTGGTTATTTTTTAGAAAAATGTTCTACGATATCTTGAAAACGCACAATAAACCGGCAATATCAGAATGGTAACGCCGTATTTTTATGAACGTTCGCATTCTAATAAGTCTCAATCTGTTTAATGTTCGTTTTTTTAACTTTTCGATAGTATGAACGTTCGAGCATTTGGACGTTCGATGTATAGTGGTCGATCAAAAATTATATTCGATTTTTTGTCATTCGATTTGGCATAGTACACCCGTAAAAAATACCTATTACTTATCTACAGTTTTCGACATTGATTGTAACTAACATGAGACTGCGAAAAGATGTTGTATGTTTTTCTTTTAAATGAAAAAAAAAATGTTTTTAAAATTATAATTACCTGATTATGAAAAGAATTGATCTCGTTCCCTCCAAAAGTCCACACAATATAATCAGGTTTTGGGACGGAAAATGAAACACATTCTATCCTCACACTGTCCCCCTCGACGCCATGCTGTGTTTGATTTGACATTATCTTCGGCGGTCCTACAAAAACATTGAGAATAAAGGACCTAAATGGAATTTTGTCAAAATATTTTTGAAGGGATATAGAGAAAGTGAGCTTACATTAAATGCTTTTTATTTATTTTAAATATTACAAGGAAAAATGAACGCCTTATAAGATAGGAGCAACAATATTTGTTTATAAATTCTGTGGATCAACTGTATATGCCATGCCAACTACATAGTTTCAAGTGACCATTTGTGCAATACCTAAGTTTACAAGTCTTATTAATCTCTATACTTTCTCATGGAAATTTAATAATTTATCTTAAGGTGTCAATCAACACACCTATGTACAGAAGCCACACAGCTTTCCAAACTTACCAAGTCCAAATAAGGACCAAGAACTTCCAGAATCCACGGCTAATAAAGGCATACATATTAGATACAAAATCAATAACAATCTAAATGAGACCTTTCAACGCACTGTTCAATTTGCATGAAACGAAAGTTGAAATAGAACGTGCAAAACTGAGTTGCCTATATGGGTATAAAGTTTGAACCACAAAGTTACGAATTGCTAACTTGGCTAGTTCGCAAGATGTTCAAATTGAAATGACCTCGGGAACGACTCAGCACTTGCAGAGTTCGTATGGGTCGACGTGGCTTGGCAGAGTTTTAGATCTACGTCTTAAGACTTTTGTATATTTTAGAAGTTGTGTAGGTGGTTTTGGGGAGTTGGTAGCTTTGGAGTGCATAGGGGTTAATGTTAAATAAATTATGAGGCATATACAGTAAACTGTAAATGAAAACACGAACAATCTACGCCATGGAAAGGAATTCACCGCTCTACACTAACTACTTAAGGGATTTCAAGTCAGTATTAGGTTTTACAAAGATCGGTGGCACTGGAATGGCATGTTTTAATTCAAAGCCTAGTTATGACGATAAAAACATAACAATAAACTCTCGATTAAAAAATAAAGATTACTTAACGTGTTGTTTTATAGGGTAGTGAGTATACCAGGCCACTCAGAAACTATTGCGAAAAAAAGTTTTTATATATGAGAGACTGGCCAGTTTTAGTCTATTTTGAAAATATGATTATTTGTAAGTAACAATACGGTACGATCCAATTTAAAAATTTCCCTCCACATTGTTTACGAGCTAATTTAAATGATCGTGTCTCATTGCAAAAAAATCAGCGCCGGGAACATTTTCGCTCTATGATTTATTACGAGTTCAAGTGTCGCTTGAAACCGGACGAATAGACTTCAAATGCTATTCATGCATGAAGGCCCTTTTAAGGCAACCGTATATCGTTGGTATAACGAATTTAAGCGTGGTCGACTAACTTTGGGGGATGAAGAAAGAAGTGGTCGTCCTTTGACGGCTGTTACGGAATAAACATACCAGCAATGAAAAATTTAATCCAAGACAATATGCGAGTTACGTATCCAGAGATTCAGCACATACTGCAGGTTGGATTGGGAAGCCTTCACGAAATTCTACACGTGCATCTTGGCGTGAGGAGGATAGTTTCACGCTGGGTGCCCCACAACCTCACCGATGCTCAAAAGCAGGCCCGGGTGGAATTTTGCCGTGATATGATAAACAATTTTGAAGCAGGCTTGTCTCGGCGTGTTTACGACATCATTACAGGTGATGAGTTCTGGATTTATCAATACGATCCAGAAACGAAGTGCCAGTCGAAAGTGAAGCGATTTAGAAGTGCGGTTGCGATTTAGATAGCGAGCTTTTTCAATTTGACTCGATACTTGATGTCAATTCCTATACGGAACCAAAGAAGCATCAACGCTGAATGGTGTACTACCAAATGCTTGTCAGAAGTTTTCTCTGTTGTGAGCAACAAGCGACCAAACACAAGGTTCCGAGGGCTACTGGTCCACCACGACAACGCGCCTTCGCACACCGCGCTCAAAACGAGGGTCTTCCTGGACAGCACGCCGATCAAACTCCTGGGTCCACCCGTCTTACAGACCTGACCTACCACCGTGTGATTTCTTTTAATTCCCGAAAATAAAAAATCCGCTCAAAGGGGTACAACTTCGTCGCCGGAATATGCGCTGTCAACGTTCGTGCGCCTGCTGTAATCGAGGTGTCTACGGCGGACTGGAAAAAGTGTTTCGAAAACTTGTTCAGACGTATGAAACTTTGTATAGAGGCTAGTGAAAAGTACTTTGAAAAGATTTAATAAAAAAAAAATTAAAAAATCTTTTTCGCAAAACTTTCTGAGTGTCCCACGTACCTTTAATATAAACGATAGCAGGAGCTTGAACATCTTGCCTGTTTTCAGTACTCGCTTTACACCAATACTGTCCAGCAGAATGAGGAGTCACTGTGAGGGTCAGGTTTTCTGAATTGCCGACTCTCTGTCATGAAAAAAAAATCTGTGTCATAACATGCATTTAAAACGTATAGTATAATTAGAAAAAACGATAACAGGATTTGATCGGAGTACAGGAGGCCTCTCACATATCCTTTTCTGTCCATAGAAAAATCATTTATGACAACATTTCAAATAAGCATAACATACACTTTTATGTACAAAATAAAATAAATCAATCGATTCTAGTTGCCCCGCCACCTAATCTGTATATAATGTTGCTACTGCTAGGACACAGGCTTCCCCCTCCCGACCCTTGCTCGAGCCAGCCCGCGCCGCTGTGCCTGTAGCTTTAAATTCGTCCCTAAATCACTCAAATCCTGATCCAGATAGTCCCTTGCTGCCCTCTTCCAGCGACGCCCTAAGCCGAGGTTCGTACCCCACAGGGGGTGCCCTTAGCGTTGTTGCTTAGTTTTTAAGTTAGTACATAATTTTAAGTCCTGGCTGGAGGCCTTAATTTATTAGGGCAACCACAGGCAAGTCCGTCTAAGCAGACGACAACCTCATAGGTTGACCTGCGAGATGCCATTCCCAAAAAAAAAAAAAGGACACAGGCCTCCTCTGTGTGAGAAGGAGTGGGCGATAATTCACCACGCGGGCCCAGTGCGGGCTGGCAGTTGTCAGCCCCTCTAGTTGACCTTTAATTAAGCTCGCAGATCTTTAGTAAATTTTCGGTTCTCATATAAATTAAATACAGGTTATGTCACCTCAGTCCTAATAATATCAAAGCATTTCAATTTAAGAAAACTGCATTCCATAGGCCATTTGCGCCACAAATAACTAAGGACGACTTAGACGAATTTCACACCTCTGCCACAAAATAATAATGGGAAACCGCTTAACGAATAACTGCATTTTGTCGCGATTCGAGTAACAGAACTTCATGAGAGTCAGTTGAATTGGAGCAATCGGCAGTAAAATGTCATCGCATTTGACTTAGTAAATCAGCATAGGTCTACTATGGATCTCTTATATAAGTGTTTTCCGTAAAATCAACATCCATTTTACATTAAAAAAAGAAGTTTCGCTTTATAAACTTGTCGACTGCCACAGATGCGTGCGAAACAAACGCGCTACCGCAACAAAATAGCAGTCTAAGCGAAGTGGTGTAACTGGCTTCCGAGCAGATCGGCGAAGTCACGCACAACGCTTTCGCTGCTCTGGTTCAGCGGCGGAGATGTGATAAAGAACTTTCAATGCCATCATTGTTGGGAAGTATTGACACTGGCAGCTGTTAAGCGCAGTTTAAATGTGCTGATCGCTTTAAGTTTCACTAGGCATCGTCCTAATAGAACGCTGCGCCGTCGCGATTCACGCGAATTTCAATTAGGACACCTATTCGAATTCAATATGTTTGTTCGCGCGTTCGTACGAACTAAGTTCGCGCGAATATATTTACAAATATTTTGAGTCCCGCGACAGCGTCGTGCGATTGTCAGTTAGGACACCTATTCGAGTTCAATATGTTTGATCGCGCCTTCGTACGAGTAATATTCGCGCGAACCTACGATGATCGCGCATTCGCGTTCTATTAGGACGATGCCTTAGTAGAATTAATCTAAATGCCTTTAGCTCTGAACGTTTTTAAAACATCATTCTGTTTCTGTCAGACGTTTGAAATTGATGTTTCTAGATAAGGTTTAGCTCTAAAGCCTGGCTTTAATCATAGACGTACCGTAACAGCGTTCGGTTTGAAACACACTGTTTAACTTCAAATAAAGATAATATTCCCGAGATTGCTATACTTACAATAAATCGCTCATGTTCATATCTTAGCCATTGTATCTTCGGCGGTGGATGACCATCAACGGTGCAAGACAGTGTTGCCAACGACCCTGCCTCACCTTCAACGTTCTGAGGCCTTACTTTGATAGATGGTCCATCTGCAAACACGGGGAAATTTGAATACCATCGAAAACTTTTGTAATCATTTGATTCATATTCTTTTCAAAAGTAAACAGGGTGGCAGGGACACATCAACGCACAAACTGTATCCATTAGAAAAAAATTGCAATTTTTTTAACAACCGACGAAACATTTCAGAGCATGTGGTTCAGAATTGGGCACGCCAAAATAGCGACGATAAGTCCCCTCTTTGAGGAGTGGTTGGAGAGGCACCACGGAGTCCTCACCTTCTGCCTGACACAGGTCCTCACCGGACACGGTTGTTTCGGGAGATTCCTGATTCACATAAGGCAAGAGAAAACGCCCGGGTGTCGCCATTGTGTGGATCGCCCGGAGGACACGTTGTAGCTTACGGTGGAGGTCTAACCAGCTTGGGCGGAGCACCGCCGTGTCCTCGCGGAAGCGATCGGCGGCGGCGATCTCTTGCGTCTGGCCCTGGTCCAAGTCATGGCACAGAGCCAGATCGAATGGGATGCCGTCACCTCCTTCTGCGAAGCAGTAATGCTTGCAAAGGAGGAGGCGGGGCGAGTGTGGGAGAGAACCTTGTCGGGAACCGCCGGCAGATTCCCCGGCCCTGGCACAGGCAACTGAAGGAAGACGGGTGGGTTCTAGCCAGTAAAAATCTGACACGCCCTTACTTCTCCCGCTCTGGGTGGAGCGGGAGAAGTAAAATAAAGGGGGGTTCAGAATCATGTACTGAATCCATGGTAAAAAGTGGTGCGTCGTTGACCCTGCCACCCTGTATAGTTTCAGGGCTAACGTCCTCCTTAAGAGGTGTTCTGAAAACGCTTCAGATTCGGCAAGTCGTTTCAGTGTATATATTTCAGATTATTTTGAAATCTATTTCTTAACTTTTATTCCGTCTTCATCAGAACATCTCGCTCCCTATTACATGGGTTTAAAACATAATTTTCAAAATATGAGTTTTCTTTAAGTACAAACACCTTTGCCTAACTTTTCAAATATTACGGACGTGATGTTATGTTCTGCCTGTGATGTTATTAACATCTACCAAAAACGTATACGTGATAAAGTTGTATTTTAATTAAAAATGGACCAAGCAGGCTGTACACTGCTGGCTCTCGGAAATGATTCCAACAACCTTGATACAAAACAAATTGAATACCCTTTTTTATTAGAAAATAATATACCTGGCAGCTAATTAAAATGAAGACAAGGGTAAAAAAACAGCATAATAATAATTATGTTAAACTCGATTTTCATAATTTGCAGCGTATATCGACCGTTAATTTTAAAACAGTTGGTCATTTTGGAGCGAAATACATGAGTTTATTTATTGTTTTCTTTATGTATAGTCTGCAAGTAACTTGCAGCATGACTTCTCTTTTTCATATGCACTGTGTCTATATAACATATTTTTTTAACTCTTTTTTGTCAACAATTTTAGGGTTTTATACTTATCTTGAAACCTTAAATTCCTTTCATTTTAATTATTATACGTTTCACAATGAGTGCGTAACGTATGTTATTGTTCAAAACAGCAGTCAGGAATAACCAAACCGAAATCTGCGTTGATATCCGACTTACTTGCCATATCATATAAAGCTACCTATCTGCTTTATTACCATGAAACAACAAGCATAGAGTGCTAGGTAGTGGTCTTAATAAAAAAAATGATGGAAAAATCCAAAAGCACAACACCATATGAATCAAACTATAGCAACATATTGTTATCATAAAGGCAACTATTACTTTTGCCTCAATATTTGAAAGGCGACAATGATTCGGATTGTTAGAAATAACAAGACCCACAGAGAAGAAACTTTTCTTTATATGTATGTATTTATGTATCTATTCCTTAGGATATGTTAATATGTATATATCTGTGTATCTGTTTTAGTTTAATGTATATTTATTTCTTGCACCACTGACAGCCCCATTTTATGTCCAGACAAATCACTGTCCATTCTAAGGTTGCCTGGAAGAGATCGCAGAAAGCGATAAGGCCGCCCATTGTATGTTTTTAGTATGTTTTTTTTTTTTTTTGTTATGTAATTTTGTGGTGTACAATAAAGTATATATAAATAAATAAATAAATAAAATAAATACAACACTTAGAAAAAGTGACGACTAATAGCTTGATACAACACGACTCAACCAAATAGATTAAATTTATTGTATGCTTACACAATATTATTTTGTGCTTCGTTCATAGCGAAAAGCATAAATGGAACATTATTGTAATATTGCCATAACAACATTCGTTCTCAAGTGAGCAGTCCATTTCTTCCTACACCATGTTAACAATGCATGCAAGCGTATGAAAAGTTAAAACTTTAATAGCCCATCGTCTTACAGGAGAATTTTTTATTATTATTCTTAACACTTATGGGGATTCCGTATTGAAGGAAGTATCATAACAACTAAAGTAACTGGAGAGATTTTGCTGTTACTATGTTTTTTTGAAGAAGCTTTTGATGTAACTTCACGTAATTATTTATTCTTCTTTCGAGAATATATTGGTAAACCTTATTTTAAAACTTCTTAGTCTAGCAGCCCGGAGTCTGGATTTGTGCCCGGTTAATGTCAATAGGCTCGCCCACTGTTACATGGTACGAGTACTTAAACATAACTAACGAAATGTGGGTGAACTATAGGTGCACCTCTGCCTAACTCGTCGGGGAATACTGGTATTACGTTTGATGTTATGTATGTATGTTCCTAGTTCCACCATCAGTGCATATGCTTGACAGAGAAAAAGAGGTAATCAAAAAACTGAAGCTGAACATAATAAGTACATAGATGTACTCAAACCTTCTTTAAGAATTAATAAAGTGAGTCTCTCTGAAGGATAGAATTCGCAACGAATACATCCGACAGAGAACCAAAGTTTTCGACATAGCTCTAAGAATTAACAAGCTGAAGTGGCAATGGGCCGGCCATATCTCACGAAGAACCGACAACCGCTGGGGTAAACGAGTTCTTGAGTGGAGACCGCGACTCGGCAAACGTAGTGTAGGACGCCCTCCGGCCAGGTGGGATGACGATCTGCGAAAGACTGTGCAGGCAGATGCTGGATGCGTCAAGCTGAAGACAGGGCGCTATGGTGCTCATTAAGGGAGGCCTATGTCCAGCAGGGGACTAAAATAGGCTGATGATGAAAGTGAGTACCAATTTGAAGACTCGGTGCTGGTCAATTTAATAGTACCAACTAATTATGAAAACCTTTTCTGACCATAACCAGCTGGGGAAACATAATATAAGTTACCCAGAACATAAAGGGTCATTAAAATATAAATATCTCGACCTCGTATTAGCTCCAATTGCAAAATCACGACGACGTCAAAATGTCCAAGGCTTTTATTTTATTCGTCCTTTCGTATCACCAACTACTTTAGTTATCGAACAATAAGTCTCTGTTCAATGCAAATTAAATAATAGTCCAATCATTTCACAATAGAGGGCACTTCATTCGTCGTCAAGAATTGCCCTGAAACCACGTAATTGTAGGCTAATGACTATAATTCGGTATTGTGTTAAGGACTCTTGAAACTTTGAATAATACCGTTTAATCGACCCACTTCGAATTGACGGACGGACGGCTTTTTGTTTTGTTCTAGATTTATTAGGTAATCGTTTGGACTTGTAATTTTGCTTCGAAAATGATGGTCATTTTAATTTAGTAGGGCTTAATTGTTTTTTTCATTGTGTTGTTCGACATTGTGTTCAAAGTCACGAATGGAGTAATTTTTAATAACATTATAACTAGTCTTCAGTGTTAGAAGTCTGGATTTTTGAATTCGAAGTCACTTCACTTTTGATAATTCTTACTGATTATAGTTTCAAAATTAACTTTTTGTCTTGTGGTTAGCAACGTACAATCAATTTTATACTATCAAGCGATTCATGAAATAAACTTGTAATTCGTATGTAACTTTTGAACACAACCAAAAAAAAATCGGTTTTATAAATGCAATTCATGAAAACAAAAAAACATCAAACTCGAGTTTAGATGAAAACAATCGAATGGTTAATACGTGATTGGGTAACAAAGAGGAATCATATTTCATTACATATATCCCTAAGGTATAAAAGGGAAAAAAGTTACCATGGCCTCGTAGCTTCCTGTATGCAAAATTTCACTGTCATCCAGTTTTTTGAGGGAAAACAAAAGGGCCAGCAAAGCTTTGGGCAGTTTTTAAAATATTGGTATCGGGATTGACCAGAGATAGAATCTGACATAGATAACGGATCAATTGTTGGGTAAACTCTTCTCACTCATTCTCTTTTTGTTTAGCATTTAGTTTAAAGACAACCCGCCATTTTCGCAAAAAATAAATAAAACTACCTCACGCCTTGTATTTAAAGCTAGCTACGACAGCGCCATTTTGACAACCCCGATAAGAGTCAGGCGGTTCTCTTCTCGAGACGTCGTCGAGTAAGCCCGATCACTATGTACGGCAGGCCAATCCCTTGGGAGAAGCAAGCCAAATACCTAGGCGTGATCCTCGATCAAAACCTTACGTTTAAACAGCATATTAAGGCGGTTCGCGCGCGCGCCGCTTTCGCTCTTGGTAGACTCCACTTTATTCTGACAGCCCGTTGCAAACTGTCACTTAAATGCAAGCTGCGCATCTACACCGCAGTCATCCGTCCCATCATGACCTATGCCTGCGTTGTATTCGCGCACGCTCACCCACGTCATCTCCATAAGATGCAGACCCTCCAGAACCGTTTCCTTAGGAAGGTCACGGGTGCCCCCTACTATGTCCGTAATATAGATCTCCACGTAGACCTTAAAATGCCTACCATAAACCAGTTCATGAAACGCTTATCGAAGCGTTTCTTTGACTGTGGCATAAAACACCCAAACCCCTTGATCTCAGCGGCCGCCCGCTACACTCCCTCCCGCATTAGCCGTATTCGCCGACCGAGGCATACTTTAATCGCTCCCGACGACGCCACTACCCTCCTCCAGGAGAGTAGTAAGGCCACTAGCACGCTACATAAGCCCAAAACCCGATCGCCGTCCTACCGTCCTCGCCGCCGAGGCCCGCCGCGACGCCCAAATCCACGCCCCTCCCGACCCTTGCTCGAGCCAGCCCGCGCCGCTGAGCCTGTAGCTATAAATTCGTCCAAAATCTAATAAATCCTGATCCAGCTAGTCTCTTGCTGCCCTCTTCCAGCGACGCCCTAAGCCGAGGTCCGTACCCCACAGGGGGTGCCCTTAGCGTTGTCGCTTAGTTTTAGTCAGTATTTAAGTTTAAGTCCTGGCTGGAGGCCTTAATCCCAGCCCGATCACTATGTACGGCAAGCCAATCCCTTGGGAGAAGCAAGCCAAATACCTAGGCGTGATCCTCGATGAGAACCTTACCTTTAAGGCTCATATTAAGGCGGTTCGCGCGCGCGCCTCCTTCGCTCTTAGCAGGCTCCAATTCGTACTGACAGCCCGAAGCAAACTGTCCCTCAAATGCAAGCTCCGCATCTATACCGCAGTCATCCGTCCCATCATGACCTATGCCTGCGTTGTATTTGCGCACGCTCACCCACGTCATCTCCATAAGATGCAGACCCTCCAAAACCGTTTCCTCAGAAGGGTCACGGGTGCCCCCTTCTATGTCCGTAATATAGATCTTCACGTCGACCTCAAAATGCCAACCATAAAACAGTTCATGAAACGCTTATCAAAGCGTTTCTTCGACTGCGGCATTAAACATTCTAACCCCCTGATTACAGCGGCCGCCCGCTACACTCCCTCTCGCATTAGCAGTATTCGCCGACCAAGGCATACTTTAATCGACCCCGACGACGCCACTACCCTCCTCCAGGAGAATAGTAAGGCCACTAGCACGCTACAGAAGCCCAAAACCCGATCGCCGTCCTACCGCCCTCGCCGCCGAGGCCCGCCGCGACGCCCAAATCGACGCCCCTCCCGACCCTTGCTCGAGCCAGCCCGCGCCGCTGAGCCTGTAGCTTTAAATTCGTCCCTAATTAATACCAATCCTGATCCAGCTAGTCATTTGCAGCCCTCTTCCAGCGACGCCCTAAGCCGAGGTTCGTACCCCACAGGGGGTGCCCTTAGCGTTGTCGCTTAGTTTTAGTTAGTATATAAGTTTAAGTCCTGGCTGGAGGCCTTAATTTACTAGGGAATCCACAGGCAAGTCCGCTTAAGCAGACGACAACCGCATAGGTTGACCTGCGAGATGCCAAACATACAAACAAAAAATGAAGGCCTTAATTTATTAGGGCACCACAGGCAAGTCCGCTTAAGCAGACGACAACCTTATAGGTTGACCTGCGAGAGGCCATACATAAAAAATAAAAAAAGCGCCATTTTGACACTTGCTTTCCCCATTCGCACGATCATGTTTAACACGTCACAGATCGCGCGACTCAATGGCATATTATTTTTTATTCCGAGAGATTTAATTTTTCTGGATAAAGTAACCTTTTTCCTCATGGAATATCCACGTGCCTTCGACGCTTCGCCGAAACCTGAGGTCACTTTTAAATATTTATTTTGAGACAGCCTTCTGCTGAATAACCTATTATTTAAAAACTATAAGATGCAATGATAATATTAATAACAATAGCAATTAATAGCGTTAATAATAATTAATTAATAGTTAGCGTTAATAATAATTTTATTTTCTTTTCACCACACTACATTTTATTTGCAATTTTTACACATCGATTTCCGAGGGTAAAAGCCTTTTTTGTTATCTATAGTGTAAAAAAAAATCGAAGGCGATTCAACATTTACTCGAACTTTTAAATAAAACCAAAGAGTTATTAGGATACAAAAACGTTTTTAAGACAAAAGTTAGGAACGTTCAAAACCTGTCAACCGAAAATACCTGGTTATTCAGAACCGAAAATATCCGCTTTTAATTTATTTTAATAAACAGATTCTATACGTATTTTACTAGTTTTCTTTCTTTTTTGCAAGTTCCTCGTAGTGTGGTGAAAATTGTTGATTCACTTATGGGTAAAAGTTTTTAGCGTTTCGTGATTTGAAACCTTCGCGACGGTTCTTCTTTCAAACCACTCGCTTTGCTCGTGGTTTAATTCTAGGACCCTTCGCTAACTCAGGTTTCAATCACCAAGCACTCACGGCAAAAAACACTTTTACCCATATGTAAAACAAATAACTATTCTGTTCCTTAAGCGGAAAACTTTTAAGCTAATTGCCGTAATAAACTAGAAACGTGCAAGGTTATATTTGTTCCATTGATCTAGTTTATAAGCTACTTGAATAGACTATTGGAAGCGCATGGACGGATAAAACAATAAAATATGCTTTCGGGTTTTCCGTGAATACGGCTTTTGCATCTTCGGAAAGACCTCATGTATGAAACCTCGCGAAAACTCATGAATAATATTTCGTATGCGGCAGGACCTAGTCTCAAATTCACAGAAATAATTTTGGACTTGTATATTTTCTAGAATGCACTGGAGCCGGTGTTCAAATATGGATTTGGATGGCTTTGTCGTTGACGCAGACTTTGCGTTGAACGTGATAAAGTGGCGGATGGTAGTTTTTTTTTAAATATCATATAGCCGAGATTAAAAGCATATTATGATAATAAGTTAAGTTTAACTACTTGATTATATAATATCTACAGTTTTCCAGAAACAGAGAGCCAAATTTTCTTAACACAAAAACTTTTGAACATCCTGGTCTATAAGAGATCGCGAATGCCCGCAATGTTGAGACAACCACGATCTCTATAAAATGACAGAAGTCTCAACTCAATCATCAAAACCCGATCGACGTCCTACCGTCCTCGCCGCCGAGGCCCGCCGCGACGCCCAAATCCACGCCCCTCCCGACCCTTGCTCGATCCAGCCCGCGACGCTGAGCCTGTAGCTTTAAATTCGTCCCTAAATAATATAAATCCTGATCCAGCTAGTCATTTGCTGCCCTCTTCCAGCGACGCCCTAAGCCGAGGTTCGGACCCCACAGGGGGTGCCCTTAGCGTTGTCGCTTAGTTTTAGTTAGTATATAAGTTTAAGTCCTGGCTGGAGGCCTTAATTTATTAGGGAATCCACAGGCAAGTCCGCTTAAGCAGACGACAACCTCATAGGTTGACCTGCGAGATGCCAAACAAACAAACAAAAAACTCAATCATCGTTTTGCCTAAAGCCCCATTTACACCGACGCGGGTTCCTTGCTTGTGGCACACAATAAAATTGAAGCAACAAGTGATATGCATCGTCTAAACGCTTCAACTAATGGTGCGCTACAGGTAATTCAATCGCACCGTGTAAATTAGGCTTAAAATTACCTACTAATCTAATCTACTTACGTTGAAGTTCGAGGCTGTCCTTCATCAAAATTACAAGAATGTAAAATGTACACGGAAATAAATCGTATCATAATTATGGCAAGCTCAAGTACTCTACACTCGAACGCTCTTTTCACACCAGGCCTCGGCGAGCCTATCGAACCGAAGACCCGACGAGGTATTATAATTCTTGAGTCGGCACTTACAGGCCACTTCCAGAGTTTTGGTGTCAGCACTTTTCCCGACTTGGTTGTGAACCTCGCACTTGATGGTCGCTTCGTTAAATCTCCTGGATATGTTTAATAGTATCTGTAACAAAGGTAGGTGTTTAATTGGGGCTTTTTTTTAAATAAGAAGGATGAAAATTACTTTTTCTTCCAACTATGCTTTAATTTCATCACAATCACACTAAAAACTCAGTACAAAGCGAGTCTTTAATGCTCCAGAGCAATAAAAATGTATGAAATTTCATTATAGCACAGTTTTTTTTTTTCGCACCAAAAGGTGCCAATCTCAATGGATTAGCTCTATTCAGCCAGTCGATATCAATACTTTTTTTTTACGTACGTATTATTCGTTTCTATCCTACTTGTTCCAAATTTAAATATAAATTTACCCAACAAAACTCTTAACCTTACGTTTAATAATTGCTCAAGTATAACTTTTAATTTCAATAATTAAACTTCTATTTTAACTGTTTGATATGAGTTTCTTTTATCTACTATTCGTATAGGTAATAGTTGAAAGAAAAGCAGATTATGCACCTCTCCTTAAGTAATTTATATTGCCCTCCTGCCTGTTAGATTAGAGCCCTCGCTAGCGCTCGGGCTCTAAATCAGGCACTCGGTGCAGTAATAAATTACTTTGTGCTCGATGCAATAATCTACTATTAAGTATGTTGATAAAGGTGACGATTTGAAAATAATTAGGTTCGAAGTTTTTTACCATATATTAATACGGCCCATTCGTTCGGTAGCAATAGGTAATTAAGAGAAAGTCACTAATCGCACTTTTCAATACCTACTCGTACGTGTCCCTGATAAATGTTTGAGAAGTTTCTTCGAAATTTAATATTCACATTGATAATTAGAATGTTACGTTAAAAGAAACAACGAGTATTCCCAAAACACGCCACTGTTTTCAGAAACAAGAAACTTTTCTCATCTAGTACTTGAAATTACACTAACAAGCGCAAAAGCTAAGGTAGACCAAAATAAATATCCAGTGTACTAGTTAAAACAAGACTTCTAGCAAGACTTTAAGAAGACGATGCCAACTAAATACTTCAGAAGGAGGAAGAACAAACACACTTAAAGGAGAAAACAAAATATTTAATAAGCCAAAAATTTCTGAACACACTCCATATTATGAAGCATCTAATGTAAAATGCATATTGCAGGTATATGTTGTGCCAAGAAGAAATTTGAAAATTCTCTCTTATATTTTCAGAAAACGCCTCCTATGAGAGATGCAAATAAGGATGGTAAAATTTAATATAGTGTACGGAATTAATGGCGAAGCGACACTTGAGATGATATAAGATACAAGGCTGTTACTTTGTTTTAGAGTTTTAATGGAGCCTCCCAAAAATGGAATATGTTAGTCTCTGATTACGGTTTTCGTTTACGCATTTCAAAATTTCCACTTTCGCGGATATAAGTGGAATTTTTAGGTGATGTTGTGTTTTGAGTTGAATTTGTGTTGAAACAGGGAGTTGGTAAATAAATCAGGGTAAACACATAAATTCTCACAAATGTTCCCCTAGTTTTGATGAAATCGCACGGACACTGATTCCACAAAACACATGAAACGCATTACATTTTAGGAAAGTCAAATGTGCTTTATGGCTGAAAACACAGACAAATATGGACCGTCCACCATGTTGCACAGTTTTCACAAAATAAATTAACCTAATTGTTTGTCAGTACTGACAAAAACGATTCACATGTAGCTGCAACGGATGTATTGACAGTAGCATGGCTGATAGCCTCACCTATGAACACCCCATTTGCCTGATTAAAAACGCCATTTAAAATCGATAATGGCTAAATGACTCGCGCGAATTATAAGAAGGAATTCGAGCTCGACCCAGTTGAACTAAAGCGATGACCTAGACAAATTAAATTCTGAAAATACTAAATCAGAGTTTGGTAACTGGAATGTTCACAACATACCTCTTTACATACCTTTATGTGTAATTTAGAATTTTAACAGTGAACCCTAATTAAAGTTCGACCAACTTCGGCTGAACTTTAGTCGCGTTGGTACCGGGTTAATTAGATGATGTTTATTTTATTATTACCTAAACACAAATAGGTGTATAAGGCCATCAGGTACAGTGTATTTTTTCTTTCCTGCCATATTTGATAAACAAACTCGGTAAGAAAATCAAAACCAGCAGCCCATGATTGTTTTACAAAACAATTCAAGCAAGAAAATACACTTGATTTAGAGCGATACAAAAAATAAACAATGTTTTGTATTCTCACAATGTTTAGTGTTAGGAACACAGTGCACACACTCAAAAAGCAACCAAGCTTAAGTGGGACAGGGCCGGGCACGTTTGCCGCATATCGAACGAATCATGGGTCAAATCTATCACCATGTGGGTCCCAGTAAACGTCCAGCGCCATCCATCGAGGCAGGCCCAAGAGAAGATGGCGGGACTAGCTTGACACCTACAGCCAACTGGTTCACACTAGCTCAAGAAAAAGAAAAGTGGAAAAGAGAAAGAGAGGCCTTTGACCTGCAGTGAGAAAACATATGCTAAAAATAAAATAAAATAAAATTGTGTTCTCATACTCACCAATTCATTACTGATGTCACCAGCTATGTGCTCGTTATTGACATACCATTTGTACGTTAGGTTGTTTGGATTCGCACTCGCTTGGCAACCTGGGAAATAAAAGGAATTTAAGGAAATATAATTTCTTAGCTTACAAATCTTTCGATTAAAGAATCAGCATTGATCACACAAAAACAACTTGGCAATGCTGCCAGACTTTTGGGCACTTTCCCTGTTGAGAGCAATTCGGATGATTTTTTACATACTTGTACATATTTTTTGAAGACTGTTAGCTTATAATATATTATGAGAATATTATGATAAAATAATCTCACCAATTATTCCACAAAATAATCTGCAAGAATAATAAAGGTTCTTTTCCCCAGATGACAAGTTAGTCGTTCAAAGGATCAAATTCAAATGGATGCCTATTAAAAGGAATTAACTAATTTAATATTTTAGTAGCTTTGGACGTATCTCAAAATGTTGTTTCCACCAACGCAAGCCTTTATGCGTAAGTATTCAATAAAATTAATAGGGGTACCAGAATCGATCCTTGGGGTACGCCTACGAATAGCAATGAACTCGGATGGGTTGATTAAAAAAGTTAATGGATAATTCAAAATCAATTTGTGTTATAATGGATAAATATAAAACCTACCAATAACAACAGTGTCTCCTTCTTGGATATTTCCTTTCAATATTCCGGATTTCACGAACATGCGAACTTTGGGAGCGTATTGTACCTGTAACAAAAATAATACTAGTTTTTACTATGATAGACTTTTGTCAGCTCAAACTTTGAGGAAAGAAAGAAAAATTGTTTATTCTGCACAGACAAAAAAGTGACTTAAATTACACTTATAGTAGCCAGAGGCCTCGTATTCAGCATTTTTTTTTTGCAATGTTGTCTATTGCTTGATGTCACTCAGCACAAAACACAATACACATTGCTCTGTGTGTGTTGCGACACTGGCAAATGACATTAAAACAAACAATCTAAACAAAAACAAGACGCCGAATGTAAAGTGGAAGGAAGACTACTTCTGTAACAAACAATCAACAATATTATGAACAATATATAAGCCGTGCGTCGTATCTGTGCAAGAACAGGTCGTTGCTTAGCAACATGCTAAGGAAAATTGCAGTATCGATATTAAGATTCTGTTTCGTATTTTACTGATGGGTACTGAAAGTTATTTGGCATTATAATATTCTAAACCTATAACGTAATGACATTTTGTAAGTAATTAACTAATACAAAAAATGAGAAAAAGGTTATGATACTCTGTAAAATTGAATTAACTTAGCAAGCAGACAGCGCAACAACAACAATGAAGTTGACGCTTTTTATAGTCTTTAGAAAACACCAGCATTTTCTCAAGTCAGAATTGTAAAAAACCAAGCAGAAAATCAGAGAAATGTCGCAGAAAACATCGTCGATTCTCCAAGAACGAAACAATACTGCGGGAACCAGCTATTACGAATCAACTTGACCTAAAAATACCCAACAATTTTTCACTCGGAACTTTAAAAAAGACGGTTTTAAAAATAAACGTAAAACCGACCATTTCTCGTTGAGTCCAAATCAGGACTGTTTTCCAGTAGTTGTACGATGTAGCAAAACATAGGTACGGAGTAATATAGGAGTTAGAAAAAAATAATTGAAGTGAAGCATCTAGTAGGGGAAACATCGATAGCTGCGTTCGTTTCACAGTTTTTACAAGAAGCACGTAAGGAAGGGAGAAGACATTACTTTTACTGTGATTCAATTGACTTACCTAAGCTTTTACAAGATATAGTGCTTTATAAAACCTTTTTCTTCCAACTATGCTTTAATTTCATCACAATCACACTAAAAACTCAGTACAAAGCGGGTCTTGATTGCTCTAGAGCAATAAAAATTTATGAAATTTCATAATTGCACAGTTTTTTTTATCGCAACAAAAGGTGCCTATCTCCATGGATTAGCTCTATTCAGCCAGCCGATATCAATACTTTTTTTGACGTACGTATTATTCGTTTCTATCCTACTTGTTCCAAATTTAAATATAAATTTGCCCAATAAAACTCTTAACCTTAAGTTTAATAATTGCTCAAGTATTACTTATAATTTCAATAATTAAATTTCTATTTTAACTGTTTGATATGAGTTTCTTTTATCTACTATTCCTATAGGTAATAGTTGAAAGAAAAGCAGATTATGCACCTCGCCTTAAGTAATTTATATTGCCCTCGTGCCTGTTAGATGAAATCAGGCACTCGGTGCAATAATAAATTACTTTGTGCTCGATGCAATAATCTACTATTTTCTAACTTCTTGCAAGATAAAATATGTGAGGGATCATTACAATTTTGAAAGCAAAAGGAGTGCACGATAGCGTGACAGTTGACAGGGAAGAATTGAAGATAAAACGTATTGCACCGACCGTAGTAGGTAACATTAATAAGGGCAGGAAGATGATATAAACAATTAGGGCTTTCAAGACAGCAAATTAAGGTGTGGTCCTTAGGAAAATGCACATAATAACATTTATTTCTCCTTCACCATAAGTGCTACAATATCTTTTTTTTTTTTTTTATAAATGGCATCTCGCAGGTCAACCTATGAGGTTGTCGTCTGCTTAGACGGACTTGCCTGTGGATTCCCTAATAAATTAAGGCCTCCAGCCAGGACTTAAACTTAAATACTAACTAAAAACTAAGCGACTACACGCTAAGGGCACCCCCTGTGGGGTACGAACCTCGGCTTAGGGCGTCGCTGGAAGAGGGCAGCAAATGACTAGCTGGATCAGGAATGATATTATTTAGGGACGAATTTAAAGCTACAGGCTCAGCGGCGCGGGCTGGCTCGAGCAAGGGTCGGGAGGGGCGTAGATTTGGGCGTCGCGGCGGGCCTCGGCGGCGAGGACGGTAGGACGGCGATCGGGTTTTGGGCTTATGAAGCGTGCTGGTTGCCTTACTACTCTCCTGGAGGAGGGTAGTGGCGTCGTCGGGGGCGATTAAGGTATGCCTTGGTCGGCGAATACTACTAATACGGGAAGGAGTGTAGCGGGCGGCCGCTGAGATCAAGGGGTTGGGGTGTTTTATGCCACAGTCAAAGAAACGCTTCGATAAGCGTTTCATGAACTGGTTTATGGTAGGCATTTTAAGATCGATGTGAAGATTTATATTACGGACATAGAAGGGGGCACCCGTGACCTTTCTGAGGAAACGGTTCTGGAGGGTCTGCATCTTATGGAGATGACGTGGGTGAGCGTGCGCGAATACAACGCAGGCATAGGTCATGATGGGACGGATGACTGCGGTGTAGATGCGCAGCTTGCATTTAAGTGACAGTTTGCAACGGGCTGTCAGAATAAAGTGGAGTCTACCAAGAGCGAAAGCGGCGCGCGCGCGAACAGCCTTAATGTGCTCTTTGAACGTTAAGTTTTGATCAAGGATCACGCCTAGGTATTTGGCTTGCTTCTCCCAAGGGATTGGCTTGCCGTACATAGTGATCGGGCTGGGAAGGGGGGGTGGGACTCGACGACGTCTCGAGAAGAGAACCGCCTGACTCTTATCGGGGTTGACCTCGATTCTCCATTTCCGGAACCAAGCGCCTAAGACGTTTGCGGAGGTTTGGAGAGTACGAGCTATAGCATTGGGACAATGACCGGTATAGTAAACGGCAGTGTCGTCGGCGAAGAGAGCCAACTGAGCCTTTTTACTCTGTGGGATATCGCTGGTGAACAGCGTGAAAACTAGAGGAGATATGACGGAACCCTGAGGGACACCGGCGCGAATAGGATGAGGGGACGAGAGTGCACCCTCGATGCGATAGCGGAAGGTGCGATTCGACAAAAAGTCTCGTAAGATGAGTACGAGACGGTCTGGCACTCCTAGTTGGTAAAGCTTGTATAACAAGCCGTTGTGCCAGACTTTGTCGAAGGCTTTCGCTATGTCGAAGAATAGCACACCCGTCGTCGCGTTACGCTGCATACCGGCGCACAAGTGCTCTACGATACGGTGGACCTGGTGGATACTCGAGTGTTGTGGACGGAAACCAAACTGCTCGTTGGGAATGAGGCTCTTTGCTTCGGCGTAGTCTTTGAGACGCTTATAAATAAGCCTCTCGTAGATTTTGCCGAGAACGTTGAGTAAGCTAATGGGACGGTAGCTGGAGGGCTCAGACTTTGGCTTGCCTGGCTTTGGGATACCGATGACTGTTGCTTCTTTCCACGCTTGTGGGAAGATGTTGTTGCTCAAGGCGCCATTGAAGATGGCGGTCATAAGCATTATTAGCGGGGCAGGAAGGAGTTTGTATACCTTATTGGTAATACCATCCGAACCGGGGGCCTTACGAGCGTGGAGCCCTTTAATGATGTCGTGCACTTCGTCTGGAGTGACGGGAGGCAGAGGATCATCAGGGTCTTCGACGGGAGGGAGGGAGGCTCTTCGTTCGACTTCAGCGTCGACCTTGTTCAGGTGAGCTTGGTCTACTGGTTGGGAGCTGGGAGAACATTGGGACTCTAGGCTGTCGGCAAGACATTCAGCCTTATCGGGACTGTCGAAAGCGACACTATTGTCGGGGCGGATGAGAGGAGGCATAGAGACCTCTTCTGAGGAACGCAATTTCCTCTGTAATTGCCAGAAGGCTTGATGAGTGGGCTCGAGTTCGCTGAGCATCTTGTTCCAGCCCTCAGAGCGAACCTCCCCTATGCGTTTCTTTACAGCACGCTGTAAATGGCGCATGTGGGCTTTGTTCGCGTCACAAGGGAAGGAGTCGTAGGCACGGATGGCCGCGTTCTTCTCGGTTATCAGGTCACGTACGTCAGCAGGTAGTTTCCAGCGATGGTCTTCCATCACCGGAACTTCCCGTGAACAATCCGTCAATACGGATTGTACGTGCTCTGTAAACGAGTCGATTGCGGCCGTCGTGTCAGCGACTGACACTAAGTGATCGGGGATGGTGTCTAAGTGAGGCGACGTGGTGGATTTCAGTCTTTCGCTTACTTTCCTCCAGTCGGTTATCGTCTGGGTCTGAGGGGGGCGGTTGGGGTCGATCGGGCCCGAGTAGGGTGCAAGATGCATGACTACAGGGCGGTGGTCAGAATTTAGCTCGTGGAACGTCTCAATCGATTGCAAACGGAGGTTCACATTCTTGAGCAGCGCTACATCGAGAACATCGGGAAGGTGATTTGGATTACCTGGGAAGTGAGTCGGGCTCATTGGAGCGATGACGTCAAAGTTAAGGGATTCGCCTAACTTGAAAACTAACCTGCCTCTGGTTGAGGTTGTGCTACTATTCCACGCCGGGTGCTTGGCATTAAGATCCCCCGCCAAGATGACGGAGTCACTCATACCGAAGAGGGCAGTGAAGTCCTTTTGGAGCGAGATGGGATCCTCCGGACCATTGTCGGGTGGGATATAAGCGGAGATGATGGTGATCGGTTGGTGGCCGGTCATGCCTAGCCGACAGATAGAGGTCTCCAGATGGGAGAAGAGAGGAGGTGGGTCTATAGGGATACAATACAAAGATTTCCTAAAGTATATGAGTGTGCCACCCTTGTGACATCGAGACCTGTCATTGCGAACTAGTTTAAAGTTGGCAATATTCGGGTTTCGGTGATGTGGTTTTAAAAAGGTTTCCTGTATGAGGAGGATGTCAAGCTGATGGTCGCGGAGGAAAGTGGCGATCTCATCGCGTTGACCTGAAACGCCATTTGCGTTGAAAAAGCCTAATTTAAGGGATCGGGGTTTGTTACTATTTACTCTCGTATTATCCATTGAGAATTAATATTTGAGTGAGTGTAGAACTTGCGCGATCTCGGGATACGCGCTGAGAATTTCCATGAGGCGGATTGCGTTGCCGTTTGCAGCAACGATTTCTTCCGCCATTTTATCCGCGGCGGTGGTGAAGAGAGCCGCGTATGTACTTAATATGATTTGGGCGCTGTTTCGGCCCTGGGTTCCCTGAGGTGCCGCTGGAGCGGCCGTAGGGGCCGCGGGGGCTACCAAAGGCGCTGGGATGGCGGAAGCCATCAGCGCTGGAAGTTGAGCGGGTTGCGCTGGTTGCGCGGGGATAGAGGGCACCGAGGCTGCGGGAGCCTTCAGGTGATTTAGGTTAGCCCAGGGAGACGGCCTCTGCGGACTGAGCCGCTCCGGCATCAGCGCGGAAGGAGGCTTTCCCCAGGGGCTTTCCCTGTGCTGGCGGTCGCTCGCGCGTTTCGCGAGTTTAGGAGAGGAGGACTTCGGGGCCTTAGGACAGCCCCGGTAATTTGCCGGGTGTCCCGATTGGCCGCAGAGTACACAGCTGGGAGGCTCTAAACATAATTCCCTATCTTTAGGGCGGGTACAGTCGGCGGTGCCATGCTCTCCTAGACACTTGACGCATCTAGGGGTGGCATAGCAGTTGGACTGCGAGTGACCATATAATTGGCAGCGATGACACTGTCCAATTAGTTGAGCTCTGTAAGGCTTCTCTATTGAGATGCCTGAGAGCGAACACACCGACTTAACTTTAAAAATCGGGTGGTGACCGTCTGTGGGGTCACAGATGACCAGGACCATGTCGTAGACTAGGCCCTGTCTCGCTTTATGTAAGCGATGGACGGCGGAAACTGGGATTCCTTGAGCGATGAGGTCGCTCTTAATCTCCTCGGTGGAGATTTCTTGAGGGACGCGCCTTATTACGACGCGAGTAGGGGTTTCCTCCGGAAGGGAGTAAGTGTGAAAGGAGTAGTTCCTTTCACGTAGGGCGCGGGAGAGATCCCTAAAGTCCGTAGACGTGGGGACGGTAACTTTGATCCCCTGGAGGGTGGATCGGGCGTTGGTGTAGTTGATCTTGCGATCAACACACATCTTGGAAATTTCAGTCCATTTGGACTTTTCCTGGACATATATCGGGGGAGGGGGCTTCTGCTTCCTCGCGGTAGGAGCGGGTGGGCAAGCCATAGGGCTGGCGGGGCGACTGGCCCGCGGACTAGGGGCGGAAGTGGAGCTGGACGGTATGTCTTCCTGTTTTTTCTGGGCCTTGGTGACCGGGCCAGCGGGGGCGGAGGATTTAGCCGCCTTCCTCTTGCCTCCTTTGACCACGACTTGGAAGTCGTCATCGCTGGAGGAGGAGGTGCGGGCTTCTTCCTCGGAGAGTGGGACTGACGTGTCCATGCTCTCCGGGCGAGTCGTGTTTATTGCTGCGGCGCGCAGCTGCGTTGTCTCTGAGACAATGGCGGCCGGAACAATGGCGGCCGTGACAATGGCGGCCGGAACAAAGGCGGGCGAGACAATAGGGGCCGGATTAGCGGCCGGAGTATTATCTGCCGGTACAATAGAGGGTGAGACAATGGGGGCAGAGATATTAGCCGGAACATTGTTGTGCGGAACAAAGGGCGGAATGCCTTGTTCGTATGCAGGTGGCGATAGCGGGCTCTCAAGCGCGTCGCTGAAGTTAGCGAGTGCGCCTTGAGACGGAGCGGGACTAGAAACTTGGCTTATTTTGGCGCCATATTTCGCCAAAAACTCGGGGTCCTTTAATAGGACCTCTTTGAGGAACGCCAAGAGGACGGCGTCCTCCATGATCGGAGCGGGAACTATATTAGGGAAGGAATGGTGGAAAGAGAAAATTCCCTACGTAGCCTAAACCCTATACCTAACTCCCCGGGTGGATTGGCCCGGGGATGAGTTCCCTCCCTGTCGGGTGTAGACAGGGAGGTGTGTACCTATTGGTGAGCCCTAAGCTTGTAACCCGTCGCCAGTCTTATTGTGCGAACGGGGCCCTGACCAGTCTAGCGCGAAGGGTGTAGACACACCCTAAAGACACTAGGTGAGTAGCTGGAAAGCAAAACTGTCACCAGAGCCGACTAGGAGATCCCCCAAGGCCGGTTATCTGGGACCCGTCCAACTAACTGCCTCGCCCTGAAGGGGTTCGGCGGGTGTGAATTGGGTCAACACCCCACTCGGCTTCGTTGACACCGTAAGGTTTCAACCGAGGACCACGAAACTGTGGTTTTACCCAGAAGGGGCCTAGTGAAGCTACTCACAAAACGTCTGTTAGAGAAACGAGATATGCCTTGAAAAAGGCAGTTTTTTGAGTTATTAAAATCAAATCAATTTCTTGATTTGATTTTAAATCGGAGTAGTCGGGGCGACTACGATGACGTCACGTGGTAGCGACGAGTAGAAAACACGAAACACAACACTGGAGCGGGAGAGCGCACAAACACGTCCGTCCGCGGCGAGAGTCGAGCGTCGAGTGTGCCACAATATCTTCGACACCACATACAATTTAAAATAGTTTTTCGTCATAGGCAATTCTCAAGTCTCGTGGTTCCATGGAAGATCTCTTTTGATTCTTCGCTCTAAGGATCCCTGCAGTTCACCGAGGGTAAGCGGTTGTCTCCAATCTTTTGCGGCCGATTGTTCTTATCTTGTCTGTTCTTTTGTCTGGATTAAGCAGAGGTCTTAGTGCCTATATTAGGTGCATCGTTATCGCATGAATGCTATTGTATAAGTTATAATGATAAGTTGATAAGTTTTATTTGGAATCTGTTGAATCGTCATTCATTGTTTATTTATTTACTGGTAAGTTAGCTAAGCGTACAAGTACATGCAAGATTGTTTAGAAAAATATTGAATCAATCGATTCAATATTATCTAGTAAGCTATAATCACATACTTAAAATCCAAAATTTCAAGTCTGTAGGTCATTTTGATCCGAAGTTAAGCGAAAGCAAAGTTTCGCATTTATGACACTCACTCACTCACTCATGATCATCAGAATAGAACTAAACTTACCATAAACTCAGACAGCTGAAATTTGGTACAGAGTTAGGGTTTAATGGCCACATGAAGAGAAAACTATAAAAACTAGGATAATCGAAGATCTGGAGTACCTGGTGACCCTGATTAGAAAACACAAGAGCCTAATCAAATTATTAGAGATCGACATACCGCCTTTACAAAAAATATTCAACTTGGAGGGCCGCTTCATTTGATGTCAAAGATCGAAGATCTGAAGTATCTGATGAAGAACCCACAGCTGGTCCTAGCTGTATTAGAGATATTGTAATGCCCCCTTATACTATTGGTACATAAAAAAATCGACTGTCATTGCAAAAACCAAGCGTAGTGTGACACATCTTCTAATTTAATCTAGCCTATAGCGTCCCACTGCTGGGCGAATGCTGCTTTGCCTACGTTTCTACAAAAAGATGTGAAATCCCACCAAAAACATTCTGTAAAAAACTAGCCAAGCCTCGATGGAGCTGATTGTTTATCTCTAAAAAGTAATGAAATCTAGACGAAGTCGTGCCAAGTCTAAGGTTCCTTACTGCGAATCCTTTATTATTATAGTTAATGTTGTGTGACTTGGCCGTTGAAGAGTACACAAGGGTACAAAACCAGGTACTCCATGACACCATTGCACCAATCTGTCGCCAGAACCGCTACCCATTGACGATGGAAAATTGCCACTTGGAAAACGTTGATTCAATAACCAGTCAATTGTAGGCTTGATAAAGCTGCGTATTTCAATAATACTTATGTATAGGCGAGCCTGAAACAAACAGTATAAAAAATATATCCAGTACAGATGGACTTATAATCATTGATAGAAGTCCGTCTGTACGACTATTTAATATTAGATCGGTGGTCGATTTGACCATAAAGAAGAGAGCAGAAGTCAGCATTGTCAATGCTGAATGTAAGTGTTGCACAATCAACAACAGCCTAAAATGAGACACTAGCGTCCAATTACCAATACCAGTAAGGGCTATTATCTCGCTTAACAAACATAGGTACTTACAACAGATTTAACATTACGTGTAAACAAAATTGCCTTGTACCCACTAACGTATAAAGAATGTTCAACGGCCAAGTCACACAACATTAACTATAATAATAAAGAAATCGCGGTAAGGAACCTTAGACTGGGCACGACTTTGTCTAGATTTCATTACTTTTTAGAGATAAACAAGCAGCTCCATCGAGACTTGGCTAGTTTTATACAGAATGTTTTTGGTGGGATATTACTTTCAAAATGCAGGATCGCGTGGTCAAGGTTTGAATTAGGCGTTAAATTGTCACAATTAATAATTATTAGTACTCCCTTTTGATAGGAACTGTAATTTCAGACACTGGTTAATTCACACTAGAAATAAAAAAAAGCAACTTGATGATAGACTCAAACCTTTTCGTTCCAAATCTAAATTTCCAGTTTAAAAATCAGAGTGTCTTATAAGTTAAGTATCAGTACTCTTAGATAATGAAGTAAAGCACAATCCATTTCCTCAGTTTAGACTTTATCACATTCTAGTGCCATTAAGCTAGTGGCTTCAGTTAACCTCGCTAATATTTTACAGTTGATTGTTTAAGACTGGGTATTACGGGGCATTTTATAGGCGTATGGTATTGGAAGCCAGCCAAACTGATATGGCAGTCCCCATATATAATTTGGAGAGGTTGGTTTTGAGGAGGTTGAAGAAAATTGAAAAGATGGTTCTAATTTGAAATGGAATCCCATGGAATTAGAGTAGAAGTTACCTACTAGAGTTTTATAAGGGTATATCACTTTTACTTAACAACGTTGTTGGTGTGTTCGTCATTTGGTTTCAGACTGAAATTAAGTCCAACAGAAACAAAACATTTTATCTAAAAAAACAAAACTGAAATGAGAATTGAAAGAATAAAAGAAAGAAGATAATAAGATATTTGTGTTACACATATTAAAACTTATTTACACATAATTATAAAAAATTTACACATGATAATGAAACATTATTGTATCTGATATGTTTATTAAGGTATTTCGCTTAAAAAGTTTAAAAAAAAGAGTAAAAAACTCTTATTAGGGTTATAGTTTGAGTCCCTGCGCGTAGATATAGTTTTGAGAATAATGTAGATGGCTTAAGATGAAAACTGTTCTTTTAACAAAAGTATCATAGTAGATTAAAATTTGTAGTAGCAGAAATATAATTATTTTAATAAATACAATATGTCAAAAGAAAGCATTGCTATTTTTCCATAAGTCAATTGACAAATTAAGGTTTAAGACATTTATTACTCAAAAATAATACATTTGACTTATCATGAAAAACACAAGCTAATCTTAATATTTAATACACGGACTTAAGAAGAACGGTAGGTACTCGCAAACTAACTAGTAATTATTAGATACACATTTTTTTTTGCCGTGCCGTGTCGTGGTAACAAGAAAAAGTTAGTATTCCATTACATATCGTTTCCTGGTGGCAAGTCAATAGCCATTACACATTGTTAATAGTAGCAAGAAGAAGTTCACATGATCCAATAAAAAAACTTACATAAGTAACACCCCTACTCAATACAAAAGGGTTTAGTCGTTAAGGTACCTTTAATCCGCAATAGCATATACTTTATTTTGTAACCAATGAACCCTTTAGTCTAGACGAAGCCTTACATTGAAGGGAATTAAACGAACAAAGCCTTTCTGAAGTGACAATAAACTATTTGAAAGGCTCTCGCAGTTGTGGAGGGAAGGAAGAATTACATGTTGTTTTCATACAAGCATTTCATGTGAAGGAAGTTAAGGGAGATTTCGAAATATGTGTGTGAAGGAAGATCTTCTGTTGTTTCAATCTGTTTGTTACTTACGGGATTAGGTGCTTTGAACGAGTTCGTCGAAACGGTTTCAACATTTATAAGGGCTAAATTGTTTAAAATTGCTTTTGAAAGGTAGGAAGGTACTACTGTTGCCATTTGAGTTTGGCTTATCATGTTCTTTGTAAAAATGGTAAGGCATCTTCAAGGCCCCGCCGCCAACAAGGAATCGACTAGCTATCGATGATTTTCTCGTTAAAAAACGGACAACGTTGTAGGTACGTGGGACACTCAGAAAGTTTTTCGAATATGTAAAAATAAATGTGCTGTAGTTATTTTTTATTTTTATTTTCAGAGTACTCTCACTAGCCTCTCATACAAAGTTTCATGCGTCTGAACCAGTTTTCGAAACACGTTTTCTAGTTGGTCGTAGACGACTGTTCTGACCTCGTTTACAGCCTACTGGAACGCTGCCAGCGCATCTTCGGGCGAGGAAAATCCTTTGAGCAGATTTGTTATTTTCGGGAATAAAAAGAAGTCACACGGTCCAGGTCAGGGCTGTAAGGATCACCCAGGAGTTTGACCCGGCGTGCTGACCAAGTAGTCCCTCGTTTTGAGCGCGATGTGAGAAGGCGCGTTGTCGTGGTGGAGCAGTAGCCCGCGGTGCCCAATGTTTCGTCGCTTGTTGCTAACAACAGGGAAAACTTCTGCCAAGCATTTGGTAGTATACCATTCAGCGTTGATGCTTCTTTGGTTCCGTAAAGGAATTGACACCAAGTAGCGAGTCAAATTGAAAAAGCTCGCGATCTAAATCGTCCCCCCGCTTCTAAATCGCTTCACTTTGGTAGGCGTTGATTCGTTTTAAAACACCCAAACCGTCGACTGGCGCTTCGCTTTTGGATCGTATTGATAAATCCAAGACGAGCCAGCTTCAAATTTGTTTATCATATCACGGCACCATTCCACCCAGGCCTGCTTCTGAGCATCGGTGAGGTTGTGCGTGAAACTATCCTCCTCACGCAAAGACGTGTAGAATTTCGTGAAATCTGAATCTCTTGATACGTCTTGGATAAAAAAAACACTATTCACGCACGTACAGCACGTTTTCTTCCATATCAGCCGTCAAAGGGCGACCACTTTCTTCATCCCCCGAAGTTAGTCGACCCCGCTTGAATTTGTTATACCAACGATACACGGTTGAAGGGCCTTCATCCTTGAATGCCATTTGAAGTCTATCGTATGATTCGTCCGGTTTCAGGCGCAGATCCTTTTAATGTTTAATGAGACATGATAATTTAAATTAGCTCACAAACAATGTAGAGGCAAGTTTTGAAATTGGAACGTCCCTATTTTTACTAACAAATAATCATATTTTCAAAATAGACTATAACAGGCCAGTCTCTTATCCATAAAACTTTTTTCGCAATATTTTCTGAGTGGCCTGGTAGAAAACCTACGCGGTCAAAATCTATGATTTTTTAATAACCAACTACTCATGTACACGCGTCGCTGTCCCGGCCTACATTTGTTAAATTACAGATCTGACTAATTAACATCTATGTACTTCAATCAACATAAAGCTTAACTTATTCCTCACGACAATACCAGTAAGAATAGGAAAATTTACTTTATTGAATTAAACAGAAAATTGTATTTTTGTGAACAGCGGCTACAAATTCAAAGGATTTGTCCTATCAAAACCTGGCGAAACGGCTGGAAAACCGCATAAAAAAAATCATTCGCCTCATGATATACACGATCTGCTGACATCGTTACAGAGCGTCGTCACGAAATTAGAGCCTTACACAGCCCTCCTTATTTTCACTTTTCCAGTATAAAACCATGTCCAAAACATTAGATCTACCCCATTGAACATAACATTGAATAAAAATACGGTTTTGATAGGCCAAAGGAGACTGGCCAAGTTGGTAAGCCGAATCGGCGAATTTTGTAAAAGGAAGATGTAGAAAAATTGCGGCACGGATTTTTTTAACCGACTGTGTTTCCTTATTTCGTTTCTCCTTTCTTTATATCCGTTTATTGGAAGCTTGGCTTAAGAAGTAATTTATATACGTACAAACTCAAATTAATGTCTCTTTTACTTGTGTTTCTTGAGATACTTTTATTTGGCACAAGGATTTAATAGAAACAATGCTTTTGTAGAAACCTTGTCTTTAACTATCTGAAACTATTTAAAATCAGGGAGCAAAATTATTTACTTTTATTTTGTATGTTATTGTAATATTTTCAACCTACAGAGTTTTAATAAGTACACTTCTTTATTATTGTAGGACTACAGGCGTACAATAATCTCATACTACTTTTGAAAGAAAAATAAAGTTGGATCCCAAGATCTTGTTAATGACCTTGATCGAACAAAATTCCTAAAGCCAGCATTTTTTTACCACATCTTCAATTATTATAAAATCACAATTGAGTGTGATCAAAGGCTGCAAAAAACCTAAAAAGCCAGAACAAAAAACATCGAGAATTTTCTTAACCAATTTATTATCGTATGGTAATTCGAGAAAACATCTTGAAAGCACAGCGAACGTCGCAAAAAGATGGGAGCAAACGTGCCCCTTTTTCCTACTACACACATTTTAATACAAAATTATACGAACAAGATAGGAGCCCAGGGGAAGTTAAACCATAAAATCTTAAACAAAATGTGGGTTTAATCGTCGTATCAAATTATCTCATTTTTGTGGAAGCTGAAACGTCCATTTAAAGATATAAAGTGATCATTAGCATGAACTCTGGCTTTGATAATGTGGCTGTAAGCTATTTTCATTTTCAGTCAGTTGGAGCTAAGTGTATTTTAAATCTATTAATTGGATTTAGTTTCATAGTTTCCAACAGTTTTACATTTTTTTTAAAGCTGCTTACTATGCCGAATAAATTGACTTTTTATACACGCATTTGGTGTTAAATGTGTATTTAATCTATTAATTGGATTAAGTTTGATAGTTTCAATCAGTTTTAGCTTTTATGAAAATATTTTAGTCGTATTCTTAAATTGTCTTTTTAATTTCAATTTTGTTTTCTAAATATGTTTTATGTACAAAGCAAGTTGTTAGTTTAACAACGTTACTAAGCACCTACTGTGGATTAGATTTATTCCTGTCATTTACGCACAACTGTCAAACTAAAAATACAATTAATGGGCGGGAACATGTCTAAGCCAAAGAACGTGCTAAGTAACGTTTATAGATATTGGCCTTTATGTTTATGCACAAATTTCATAATGCATAATCAGCCAGTAATGTTCCCACTGCTGGGACACAGGCCTCCTCTCTATGAGAGGGAGTGGACCGTAATCCACCACCCGGGCCCAGTGCGGATTGGTAGATGTCACATGTCTTCGAATGTTTGGTTCTAAGACATGCCGGTTTCCTCACGACGTTTTCCTTCAACGTTTTGAGAGCAGTGGTGATGAAATAATTTACACAAAGTAAAGCGTCTGTCTGGGTTCGAACCTACGACCTACAAACTCGTAAGTCGAGGCCGTTACCACTGGGCCACCACTGCTCTATGCACAAATTACACCAGTAAAAAGGTTGAAGAGTCTGGGTTTGTGCCGTTTGATGGCAATAGGCGCGCCCCCAATTACATGTGACTTAAGCATAACTGGCGAAATGTGGGTTTACTATACGTACACCTCTGCCTAACCCTTCTGGGATTACAGGCGTGATGTTATGATATTATGTTATCTCAAATCTTTTCCTAGATCAAACTGCTTTATGCAAGAACTTTATAGTTTTGCCACAACCTGTACCTACTAATATAACAAAACTAAAGAGTTTATTTGTTTGATCGCGTTTAATATGGAACTACCATTCGAATTTAAAAAAATAACTTTTTGGTTTTGATAGCCCAATTTTTAAGTAAAGTTATTCATAATAAATGCTATTTCAACATCACGCTAAGACCCTTGTGAAAAGAAAAAATCTGAGATGCGATACGACGCGGTGGGTCGAGGGCCGAAATTGCAAACAAACGAAGTCGCAAGCAGAAGTTAGTCTACCATATCTCTTGAAGGCCAAAATGCAAAACACACTTAGAACTAGGTATTTATTGTGTTTTTTTTTTTGGGAAAGGCATCTCGCAGGTCAACCTATGAGGTTGTCGTCTGCTTAAGCGGACTTGCCTGTGGTAGCCCTAATAAATTAAGGCATCCAGCCAGGACTTAAACTCAAATACTAACTAAAAACTAAGCAACTACACGCACAGGGGGTGCCCTGTGGGGTACGAACCTCGGCTTAGGGTGTCGCTGGAAGAGGGCAGCAAGGGACTAGCTGTATCAGGATTTGAGTGATTTTGGGACGAATTTAAGGCTACAGGCGCGGGCTGGCTCGAGCAAGGGTCGGGAGGGGCGTGGATTTGGGCGTCGCGGTGGGCCTCGGCGGCGAGGACGGTAAGACGGCGATCGAGTATTGCGCTTGTGTAAAGTGTTGGTGGCCTTACTGCTCTCCTGGACGAGGGTAGTGGCGTCGTCGGGGGCGATTAGGGTATGCCTTGGTCGGCGAATGCTCATGCGGGAGGGATTATCGCGGGTGGCCGCTGAAATCAGGGGATTTGGGTGTTTTATGCTACGTATCTAATGTGTATTTGTTAGATTTCATAAAGGCTCCCACAAACATTCGAGACGGCACAGCGCGACACAAAAGCGCAACGTGTCGTGGGACGAGCGGTGCCTTTGTGTCGTGCGACGAGCGGTACCTTTGTGTCGCGCTGTGGCATCGCGCGTGTTGCGCGAGCCTTTATGCGTTATTTTGTCTTAAGCGTTTTTTATACCGGTTGACGTCATAACATCAACGCCAGCTGTCGCTAAAAACCAGCGCTGGGCCTCTGTCTTGCATAGGTTCGTAGCATTATTCTGAGCGATGGCCCCTTTGCATGTATGTGACGCACATTTTCCCCCACTTGTTATTTTTGTGTTTGTTTTCTGCGCCATGGTTACCGCAAACAAACGTTTTTTTTTTCTTTCTTTCTAAACTTAAATAAACAGCTCAAACATTTAGTTGTCATGATAATAAATGAGCTGTTATATTGGATAGACGTAAATCATGTCTAAGTGGGTTCAGAACAAGCTGGGTAAGTAAAAGAATAATTTATCAGAAACGGAATGTGAGTGTTTGTTTTATTAGTTATAAGGATCTGGGGAACCTTGTAGCTTGAAGGTTTATTTGTAGCAAACTCAGCAGGATTCTAGCTTAAATAAGGTTATCTCAAAAACTGAAATATAGGTATACAACGTGTTCCTTTTTCTAGGTATTAATGAAAGCATTTCAAGGAGTCAACTAACATATGAATTATTTTTCAATTTATTTATTAATTTATCATACATAATTCACACGATTATTAATTTGAAACACCCTTACGTGAAATATAACGACGTAGCATTTATTAATGAAAGGCTGGTTTGAATGAAAATGATTTACGTCGAGTCTGGTCTTATTAATACCCTAGAGTTGTGGGATATCAAAAGAATCACGTTCTATAATGTTAATTATGTTTATTTTACGTTCCTCGTGTAATGCATAAACACTCCATGTTTCTTGATAATATTATGTGTTATTTGGGTTTTATTCCTCTTATTAAATTTTCTCATGTGTTCAATTACTTTCAGATTTCAAAAAGGTTAACATTCCAAGATTCAGCAAATCAGCAAGACGCTGTTTTCTGGATATAGCAAATTCTAGCTCATAAGCAACACGGTACCACGAGGTACTGTTGTTTTTTTTTTTGTTGTGTCAAGCATTAATGGTTAAAATTTATTCCAACTCACAAAGACTAGTCAATCAAACTTTTTCCTGCGGAGTCTAGACCGAACCGTTATCATAATGCGTGTCCTATTCCAAATTTTACTATTATCAGCCTCCAGCCTAAAATGAATCAACAAAATATCAAAGAATTAAGATATTTAAACACGTCAGAGTTGAACATGCTATGTTTCCGACCAATATGTGATAGACAAGGTGAAGAGGAGAGAAAAGAGATAAATAAGAAACTGTTATAAGACCTATACCCTTGACTTCAGACATAAAGTGAGATTAACTGCCAGGAAGCACAACACACACATGCACATAAACACACATTATGTCGCAAAAACTACTTAACACTACAAAACGACTTCCAAAAAAAACAGTACAAAGTGAAAAAAGTCTTTAATTTCAGCAGTTGGTGGCAAAAAAACGAAAATACAAAACCAAACTATTTTTTTATTTATTACGAGGTGAAGTGTAGTTCACACGACGAGTTATCACGGCAATATGGCCGCAGCATGAGAATAGAACATCGAATCTCGTAAAACATTCACACGGACGAAGTCACGAAAGGTTTCTAGTAATGATAAAACAACTGATTTTAATTTAAATAGTTAATGTCTCTACGTGGTTGTCGACATTTAAAGTGACCTATGTACTGCCCGAAAGATCGAAGATAATCTTTTAATAATAAATTATCGTCAATGTAATATGTGTCAATTAGGTACGTACTTACGTAGTCGAAGTAATATTATTTCTGTTAATCATCGTCGACGTAACATTGAATTTACTTTTCATAAAAGAGAATGATCATCGTTATCATCATCGTTTCTGCCGAAAGAAATCCACTGCTGGACGTAGGCCTCCCAAGGCATCGCCACTTCGACCGGTTCTGCGGTTCTCTCATCCAGCAGATTCCTTAACGCATGTCTTGTTCTTGAAACGTGCCTTTAGGCCGTATTTATTAAACGCCCTTTGAAAACAAGTACATACGACTAGCAGATTGAGAGCAAGACCACGAAATTTGGGGACAAAAAGTTGCAATGAACGGAGTCACATTCTATCCTCAGTCCAAATCGACAACAAATGCTAATCATTGAAAACTACATAACATTTTCAGAAATAATACAATATTTTATTATAACAAGATAATTTTAGAACAACTTTAATCTAGCACTATTCTTATCCACATTCGCTCACTAATAACTCATTTTACTTTGAAAACTCATGCATGAGCAGGATGACAAGAATCGAATAAAACCTAGACGTGCTTCGTATTTTTTTATAAGTCGAGCAGAATCAAAAAAATCTAGTACACTGCACGAGAATTGAAGAATGAATGTGAGTTTTGCGTAGAAAGAATTTATGTTCATGGTAACCTTCGTATTGTAAAATATACGTGGACTAGTGCGTGCTATGAAAAACTGGCTTTTATACTCGTTTCTACGTAGGCTTTATTTTATTATGGAGTTAAAAGTTGAATGAAGTGTAAATACCCAATAGATCCACATCTCTTTCATTATTGCGTAAAATATCTGACTTATTCATGCAAAAACCATTAAGAATAATAACAAAACCTAGTGACGAATAAGGTTACTTTTCTGTTCATCAGGATGGAATATTAAATGTATCGATTAAGTTGTCTCAAAACTATATGGCCACTGGAACCTTAAAAATATCATAATGCTAATATTTATCTGAATATTAAAAATCCACGAGTGCAGATAATTTAATAATTTTCAATCCATGACTGGCTTTGTGTGGCAGATAAATATTTCGAAAACTGTCCATTATCTTTTCTATCCTGCCCTGTTATCTGTTCTCCGCCCTTGATTGACTGGTAGATAATGTCTAAGACCCTTAACGTTACATAAAACAATTTATAATTGTCTAGAGCATTGAGACCTTCATAATCATCTTAACTCAAAATCTTATGAGCCACATTTAGAACACTACAACCAACATTCGTGCTAACCAAATCACGAGACAACAAAGTTTGCATTCATCCCTTACACTCATTCTGTATCGATACCACAAACATTTGCCATGCCAAGTCAAGTCAAGTCATGAATATCAGATCAGATACACAAGATAAACCAAATGTAACCAAATTCCTCGGAAATATAACTCCTAATTGACATTATAATTGTTCGTAATTGTAAATTTAACAAGAACTGCCTCCTTGTAACAAGAATTTGATTTGAAATTAGCTAATTGATACCAGACACGTTTGTCTGGTATCAATTAGCTAATTTGGATTATAAATTAAAATATACTTACGGCATTTGTTATTCGTGAGAAGGAATATTAAAACAGTTTGTCTAAGTAAGACTACTCCAGATTCAATTAGGTTAATCATGTAAGTTGTGTGTTCAAGATCCTCAATTATGAACTTCAAACGAACGAACGAATGTTTATATGAACTTAAAGTCTAATTTTGCTTGTTTTGTCATACCATAATTAATAAAATAAAATAAAAGGCGAATTCTGACGTTTCCAAATTATAATCTTAACCTTGTCAGACACGAAGAAACCCTGTTATACGCAATCATAGAGAGACGACACCACCTTTAGAGACTTAGAAAATCACCATCGGTTGGTGGGCTGCCTTGCGCTGTCAGAGAGTAAAAAAACTCAAAGTAAACCTCAAAAACCTTATTACAAAGGAATCAAATATTATGAATAAGTTATAGAGGTAAATTAAACATTAATCTAAAAGGTAAAGAAACTTGGCGTAAATTCACAGATTTTCTCCATGGAGATACTAAACGCCACGTGCTTAGTGCTCATATACACAAGCGGCACGTTGCCATCGGCAGAGGTAACTGCGACCGTCGACGTGTCAGCGGCTGCCGTCGAAGCTGTTTCCTCTGCCGTCGGCAAAGTAACGCTCGTGTATGTGCGCACTAATATCCTTGCAAATGCGCGTCGTTCACGTTCATCTATAGTGAAAGGAAAATTGTGAAAAGGTGGCCTGACCTGCAGCTTGACAGTAACAGCTCTGTATGCTCGGTCGGCTGTATTTTGTGCTTGGCATGTGAGGATCTGGTTGTGATGGTGTCTTCTTGGTCGCAGTCGAAGTACAGATCTGCCGAAAAAAAATATAGACCTACGTTTGAAACAATAAATACTTCCTTATCCAACAAAACGAGAACAAAAGGATCTCCAAAACGATGATAAGAAACTCTCTAATGAAGCCATTTTGCAAAACTGTCACTATTAAAATTATATCTCTAGCATCATAATTATTTTATTTAGGGTGAATTTATGTAGCGTAATACCTCCTAACTTCGGCGGTTCTAAAAGACACTATCAAATTGTAATTATTTACTGAGTGGTACAAATAAAAATGCTAATAAATTAGTTTTCCAGAACTTACCTAGCCGTGAATCTACGACCATCGGGCATTGGCACGACTGTGTAATTGACACCGTGTGTCAGTACACCGCCGTCATTATCCACCCAGATGATCTGAAAAAATATTGCAATGAATAGGTATGTCGTTGTGGTGTGTTAATTTATATGTAGGAATGAATGCTCATAATTTCTCTGGTCATGCGTTAATTGTTAAACTTTGTTCATAATAGGTAATTTTTCTCTATGAGGCAAAGGCTTAGCTCCCATATTTCGGTAATAAGTTTTGTTGGCAAATTATTAGCAGCCTAAAATATTAAGGTCTATAATATTCTCCCGTTAGTCAATTATCGACAGCAACGGAAGTTAGTTAACATTTAGGTCATCCTGTGAGAAAAACCTCTGTATTCTGTTTGTGTAAGGTCTTACGCACCTCAGCCGCAGGTTTTCCTCCAACAGAAATACACTCCAAGTTAACGTCTCTGTCTTCAACTGCCTGAATAAGTGGACCTTTCAGTATCTTCGGAGATTCGGGAGGCACCAGGACGAGAAGACGAGCATACCTGGAACGGATTGCTGGTTCTCCTGTAGACAAGAAAAAAAATCTGTTGTAGTTTCTTGTTTGCTATGTATAATTAAAATAATTTGCAAATGACTTTGAATTAAATTAAATTACATAGTTCACCGCACCTACACACTATTAAAAAAGAACTATGACCTTGACCCTGGCAGGCATGCACTTTAATTTTACACTTCTCTCAAAACTGTGAAGGAGAATATTGTGAGTGAACTCATCTTATAGATCCAAAAAACGTGATATTGATCATGTGGGATAAGTAGCATAAACAATCAACTAGCAAGCAGGAGCACGATCTTTCTTGAATAGTATTGGAAGGAAATAATGATGCCGATAAAAATTCAAGACAGTTTTTAGGACACTGAAGAAGAAAAAGGCTAAGAACACTTATTCTTATTCAGAAACCAAAGAATAAGAGCTGCTTCTGATCAGACCATGCCCCACTAACTGGAGTGTCGTAAGTGTCCGTTCACCTGCACCTCGGATGACCTGTATAATCCCACTGATGCTGCAATCAACGTGGCCACCTGCTGGGCTGAAACTACTGCGATTGGCTGAGTTAATTTGTTTGATGACGCTTTCACGCCAAAACAGCTCAGGCCTCTCCCAGGCTGCGCCGTAAAACCATATCCTACGCCTTCCCCAGGTCGTTGGTCCATCTAGCTAGGGGGCGTTCCACACTACGCTTGCCGATATGCGGTCTCCACTCCAGGAGTCGCGTATAAAAAAAACCACGAGGAAGAGTTCTATTGATACAAAATAAAAGAAGAAGAGGTAGTTAATTTTCTATCTACTTCACACATAAACTCAGCCGTAACATTGTTTATTATACAACCCGAAGCATCCAAATTCATCTAAAACACGTAACGTCTACCACAAATAGTAAATACCCTAACAAATCAACATGTACGACTGCCAACACATAAACCTAACCACATAACCATAGTTTGTACTGTTTTATTATAATCTAATAAACTGTTTTATACCTGCGGCTAAACCTGAGTGGAATTAATGTGTGGGGAGGCTCATTCCCGAATGTTTTGAGGAAAACTCATTCTGGGTAATAGGCATTTTGTCTGCGAAAGAGAATTTGAATGACATGAGGGTTTTCCGATTATGCTTTTCTTCATAGTTTTTATGGTGTTGCACTAAAATCGTGAATCGCACGGGTACTACAAATTGGGTTGACAGAAGTGGTTTAAATGCAGTTTTAGAAGGAGATATTGGCAGACTCATAGGATGAAGAAATAGGACCAGCAGCTATGTAAATTTTGCTACCCGCTAACTTTTCAAGGAGCAGCTTACGTTTCTGTTTTACATAACATAACATAACATGACGCCTGTAATCCCAGAAGGGTTAGGCAGAGGTGTACCTTTTATATATTATGGTACACCCACAATTTGCCAGTTAAATATATGAGTACGAGTATGAGTATCCATTATATAATAATTAAACCATCGAAACCCCTTCCACACCATTATTTTACGCGACAACAGATAAAGCCTTATAAACTAACTTACTTAACTTCTATGCGAGATGCTAAAAGCTCGTCCGTGGCGATAAAGCTAAAATAATTGTTATTTAAACACGTTAGAGAAACTTGGGGAGTTAGACGACATGACTAGACAACTGTGTTTATTAAATCATTTAATGGCTTTTGAACTTCTCAGTGTAGTAATTGAGAGAGTTATCTTGTTTGTACGTTTTGGATGAATGGAGTGAGTGACCCAGTAACGGAAATTTGGAGGTCAAGTAAGTTGTTCCATGTGAAGTGCTGATATTTAGCTGCATCCGATTAGATTGGTAGCCGATCCTAAGATAGTTGGGTTAAAGTGAGCAGAAATAACTCTCTGGGACGTTTTCTATTTCTCAAACCTCTTCAACATATGTATATAATTTACGCCCAAATGTTCTTTCACATCATCACGACTACGGTCGAAACACACGACCAGAGTCATTCTTGCGGGAATGAAAAGCCGCCTTTACTGATGAAACTTCAGTATGTCTGGCGCATTGTGGGTAGTTAGTCTCGCTACCAACCTTTGTGGCTAACTCATCTTTGCATTAATAAGCCATTCTCGTACTTATACATAGTTTGCGCAGACATTACAGAAAAATATTATCTCTAGCATGATAAATCAGCAATGATAAGTGACCAGTGGTGGCCCAGTGGTAACAGCCGTGACTTACGAGTTTTAGGTCGTTGGTTTGAACCCAGACAGGCGATTTACTTTGTGTAAATTATTTCAACACAACTGCTCTCAAAACGGTAAAGGAAAACATCGTGAGGAAATTGGCATATCCTACAACCAAAAATTCGAAAACCCGTGACATCTACCAACCCGACAGGGCGTGGTGGATTACGGCCCTCTCCCTCTCACAGACAGAGGTTTGTGTCCCAGCAGTGGGGACATTAGGACATTATAGGCTTATTATGCATGTTATAAATTAATATACTAATATTAAAAACAAGTAAAATTTGTGTTAAACTTATTTTTTATTTTTTTTATTTTTTACACTAGCTACTTTTTCTGCCATCATTATTGGAAGACTTGTCTAAAACTATCCTCCTTTTATTTGTAATCCCTAACCCAACAAACCTAACCCAACACAAGTATTATCAATTACTTACTGGGGATGTCTCATTTATAATCTATGTAACTGTTTTGGGACAAATAAACAATTTTCAATTTCAATTTTCAATTTTCAATTTGTATCCTTTCTCCACCCAAAAATTAAACACTATCATCAATTCAAATACCCCTAAAACAAACTCCGTAAAATTCTCTCCGTTCAAAGTTCCGCAACATACATGCGGAACCCAAGAGTTATGAATAGAGTCGTTAAACATTTTATGTACAGTAGCTGAACAAGTTGTGTTGATTTATTCTGATAGTTCCACATTCGCGGTTAATAGTTTTACGTTTGAAATACCGAAGTTGTCCTGTACTTTTTGCTTTGGCACGTGTTGGGAAGTTTTTGAATAGTTGCAACATATTTTAATCTCGCGTATATAAATAAGGTTGGCTATAAAGTAGATAACGTTGTTTATCATAACTTTGAAACTTCGTGTTAGTTTAAAACTATGGTTCCGCATAGATGGCAGAATATTTAAAAATTGTAACATCCAGCGAAATATTTCGGATATTAATATGTCGGATCAGGGGTGGCTGAGATGCGAAACATCGGGTCTTCTTCACGATCCTACACATTTTAGTGTGGGTACTCGAACGAAAAGATAATTCGAATTAAAAATAACTTAATACACTGGCTAACGAAATAAACACGTGCAACGGAAACAGACACGTAAGTTGGTAATGGGCGTTTACCAAGGGCCAAGACTGTCCAAACTCGATCGTATTCTTTTGACTGTCGCAACACTCGGTCTCTCCGCCAGTCCTCACTGCATCCCCTCCACCGACGATCGTGTCCAAGCGGTAGGGCTCGCTTGCGTTTCCGATCACATGATCATTCGTTTATGAATCAAATTGTTGGATGGCGCATTTTTCACTTTGATTCATTTCTGTTCAGACGTTTTACTTTGAGTTAAGTAGGTATGCCGAATGAAAGACAAAATGAGCAAAAAGTGAAGCGTCTGATATCTAACTTTGAACTAAAACTGAATCCGTATCTCAAATTCTAATTATTTTTTGTTAGAAGATGAAAAAACATTAATTTGTTAATGAATAACATAAAAAGGTGTTTCAAGATACTTAACGAAGCCGAGAGTCACTTGTACTCCCCGTCCATTGTTTTTTTTTGCACAGGGCCATAACTGGGAACCTTCTGGTTGCGGAGATATTGAAGGTCAAAATTGCAACATTTAGAGCGTTTTTTTTTAGAAAACACGGCTTTAATGTTATAACATTTGTGTGATGTCTGAAATACAGATATTTTATATCTATAGTACAGGCACAGATGTTCAAATCTACTCATAGAAACAGTGACAAAAGTGTTTTAAATCACCTTACTATTAAATTGTTGTGTTTTATAAAAAAAAAAAAAACACAACTTTAAATACCCCCATGACACATGTATCGTCGTATTCACTCATAAGAACAATATTTTGCATAATTATTACATTGCACACACAGTAAATTTTCACATTAAAAATAAGTCGTTTCCCGGAAATTATTTTTGTGCAATGTTTCTTATTTTGATGTTCAGAATGTGTAGTTGACGGCTATTTGATGGGTCTACACCCTGTGAATTGAAAATACATATGTATATAAGGCAAAGCATTTGGTTAGAAAATGACCGCAGCGTGTTACTTGACAGGAAGCCAAGCTGCAGCCGAGTCCGTTTCGTGGCCAGCATGATAAGTAGCGCACGATTCTCTTTCATTTTTATAGCAAAATGGAATTTTGTGACCGTTTTCATGGCAGAGAATTATAGGTGCTGGTGGTTGAAATTAGCGGTTTTAAAAACAAATAAGAAAGTAATGTAGACTTCTTACAGCGATGTTTTTATTACGTCTGCTAAAATTCGCTGGATGCGAGTAGAACAGAATGATGATCATTGCTATTAATTTCTATTGCAGAGCTATAAATGGCAAGAGTCTTAAAAATTATAACGACAGTCCCCGACGAAAATAACCTCGCAGTGTGAGACACGATACGAATCCTTAGACCACTTTTAACTCGTAAATAAACCTCGTCCCCAAACAAATATTTACCAACTCATTTAGCTAAATTACCAGACAAATAAAACCCGTATTTCTGAGAACTTTGCGATATCGAATCAAGCGAAGTGCACTACAAAAAGTAAGTCCCTTTTCAATGAGAGGAGCTCCTTAAGTTCTGAGCTACACGATTAATGACAAATGCGTGCACTGACTGGACAGGTCCACTCAAATCTGTATGGTTATTTCCTCAAAATACCATTTCAGACACCTACATCCTCATATGATTTGTAAAAAAACAATGACATAAATATTTACTTACGTGTTATTTTATTGTTATTATTGTGGATGTTGACACTGTGGGTCATTGTGTTTTTACTTTTGTGATTTTATTTTAGTTTCTCAGTTAGTTTTAATCTTAATCTTGGACTGGCGGTTTGGGTAATTATGCGGCCTACCCAATGTCCTTACTTTGGTATTGTTCGTTGAATCGCTGAGCTCCTTGAGTATTGAGTTGAGCTATACGATTACCGATAAATGCGTGCACTGACTGGACAGGTCCACTCAATCTGTGTCAGACATCAATCCACATGGTCTTCACATGATCTGACCGATATTATGTCTGGTTTTTAAAAGAGACTGTGACCTCTGAGTTTGTTTCGGCCTTTCTTCTCAGAGTAGTCAGATATAAATCGCCGACCTCATCTAGTTCAAAAATTTTATAATATTCTTGTAAAGGGAAAAGGCTTTGTAAAGTGATTGACCTTTTTCAGGACAACACCTATAAAACCATTAAAAAGCCACATTCTGTCTTAATACAAAATACAAAAAGTTTTATTGGCTAAAAGAACAGGTGATGACAGACACTGATTTTACATGAACACATATAAGTTTGTACATCACAATTTTGGTTTGACCGTTGACCTCCAAACTAAGCAAGGCTTGTATCTTGGGGGTCAGAGTGCGAATGAGCAGAAAGAAATATGGCGATTTACAAAGCTAGTTTAGTCAAGCGTGTGTTATGGTGTGAGTGTGTGTTTGTGTGAGTGTCTGTGAGGGTGATAGTGTGAGAGAAGGATGTTGATTGATTGCACATTGGTTTGTCGGCAAATGTTAGAGAAGTGATCTGTTTGGGTGATGTTAGTTCCAGAAGCAATTTCTTTAGTACACTTTTAAGTCGAGCGGTTGATAAGTCTTTGATGTCCAGTGATTTGCAGACCTTGTAAAATGTGTGTGGGTGAGAATAAGCTGGGCTACGTCTGGCCGAAAGGGACTTCGCAGGCGGAGTTGGGATTCTAAACACCCGCTTTGAGAGGAGTTCGTCATAATCAGCTCGTTTGGACAGGGTCTTGTGAATGCGGACAATAGCAGTTACAATGTAAAGATGCCTCACGCGGAGGACCTGGACTTCCCTATAAAGCTTGTCCGTTGAGAAATGGAATGGTTTCCTAAACGTGACTTTCAGAAGTGCACTCTGAGCTCTTTCGACGTAAATCATCTGACTTTTTCCGGCACTTCTCCAAACAGATATGCAGTACTGTATTATGGGCTGAGAGATAGCAAGGTAGACCTTTCTTAAGAGATCCGGAGGCAGGCAGTCACGAAGATTCTTCAATACGAAAATTAATTTCCTTGTTCTGCCAGCCATAGCGGCGATATGTGGCCTCGAGTCAATAGTGACGCCAAGATATTTGACTGATGAGATGCGTTCAATCGGGTGGCAGGTGCAGTTTGCAGGTTTTGGCCCTGACAATGAAGGCATGTATTGTCAGTTGTAGGTCATTTGGAGGACTAGAGGTTGAGGTTTTTGAGAAGGCAATGTATTTCGTTTTATCGGTATAAAGTGAAAGTAAGTTAGTATCGAGGGCCTCCGAAATAAAAGACAAACCCTCCTCTGCACGACGGAACACTAGGTCCCACGACTTGTCATGAAATAGGATCACTGTATCATCTGCGTAGGTTATTATTTCTGTGCGATTAAATTCTAGGTTGGAGATGTCGTTCATATATAGCGTGAAAAGGGTGGGCCCCAGTATGCTGCCCTGAGGGACTCCATAGTTTATAGGGAGCTGTTGGCTACAGTGATTTTCTATTCTCAGAAATTTTGCGATTTGTGAGGTAAATGGTAAATACAAGTAAAATACAAGTAAATACAAGTAAAGTAAACGTTACACACGTTTATATCGGTCAACAGTTTTCGCAGAAGCAAATCCACCGACACCGCTTCGAACGCTTTTGCAAAATCAAGAAAGATCGCAATGCACTTATCTTTGTTATCCGTGTGAGACGCTATTCCATTTACTAGAAGTGTCACGGCGTCCTCGGTGGACCTACCCCGGCGAAACCCGAACTGTCTGTCTGAGACCAATCGATGCTTTTCTAGAAAGTTAACTAGACGAGTGTTGACCACTTTTTCCAGTACCTTAGACAGGGTGTTAAGTAGAGCAATTGGCCTATAGTTTTCTGGTTTTGTTTTTGTTCCGTTTTTATAAATTGGAGTAACGGCCGCTACTTTCCAGCATTCAGGGAATGTGCCTGTCTCTAAGCACAGGTTGAAAATGTGGGTTAGCGGTACAACTATGGCCTTAAGGGTTTTCTTAATCAGCGGAACAGTAAGCGAGTCCGGGCCCGGTGAACTGTCGTCTTTGAGCTGAGTGATTATGTTGCTAATTTCATTTGTGTCAGTAGGGTGAAGAAAAAGCGTGGGCTCTACCGTGTTAAGAGGTTGGTATTTAGATACTACTGATTCTTGTGTCTCTGATATTTTTGAGAGAATTTTGTCGACCAGCTTTTTCCTTACCGAAGCAAAGTGGTTATTGCAGTTTTCTAACGAAGACTCCAAGGTTTGACAACTGTGTAATAATTATATATTGTCATTGTTACGGTTTGAGGTTCCGCTTACGATTTTGATTGATTTCCAAAGTTTTATAGGGTCTGAACTATTTTCTGATATAAGACTAGCATTATAGTCGCCTTTTATTTTACGGAGCAGAGAGGTATAGAAGTTATGATAACGGCTGTAAACTTTCCTACTGATAGCATCATCCGGGTGATCCCTTGAGTAACTGTGGAGCCTATCTCTGTGATGCGAGCATCTTAATAGCCCAGGAGTTATCCACGGCTTAATATTTATCATAGTTCGGCTCATTTTTATTGTTCTTGTATGTTTCTCACATGCTGCGGACATTATTGAAACGAATTTGTCGATTGCTGTGTTTAACGAAGGGCTTTTGGTCACAGGAGATCAGTCTGACTTAATCATTTCGGCAGTGGCAGCCTCGACGTCAATTTTCTGTTTCAAACGGTTGTTTCTATTTGCCGTTAGGCGATTAGGTAGGAGCAGACCTGCGACAATACAAAGCAATGTTTTTCTTTAGACGTCGTATTAACCATAGAGCCTGTTTTTGAAATAAGAACCTAACGGAAATCGAAATACTGTTTCTTTTACAAAGCTGATAAACTGAACTGATAAATAAAGAAAAAGTTCATTTTTATAGAATGTCGTCTCCGTCAGTCATGTCTTTGTCACAGTTTCTTTTTAAAACTCAATGTGCCATAATATACGTCGAGTATAGTACCTTTTTAGCGACAAAAGGGTTGGACAAACACAATAGTTGTCTCAGTGCTGCGAAATGGTCCAACTTTACATCGTTTAACTCACCAACGCCTGTTTAAATTCGGCTGTAGTGAAAAGTGGAACAAGTTGTTAGGATATAGCGTTTTGAAAACTTCGAAGTAAACAATTTGTATAACTTGTATAAAGTATGATGTGCGTGTGCTGTACACTTGGCAAATAAGACCTAAACTGAAAAACACAACGACACTTTTGAAACGTAACAAAAGTTTCGTGACTGTCAAAATTGTACACTTTTTTCGGTTTAATTTTTACTTTAACGCCCACCTTACAATACAAGAAATGGTAGACGAAATCAAACTGGTTGCTAAATTAATTAAATAATTCATGACATTAATTTTACATTCTGTACTTAATTTAACTCAGACACAAAATTATTACCTGTTAAAATTTTACGGAAATCGTCTACATTTTCAATATTTACAATATTTGTGAATATGTGAGCGCCATGTATAGGTAATTAATTTACCTTAAATTGCTTTATGTTTAATTATGTTTACCTTTTGTGGTATTATAACTTTATTCTAATTATTTATTTGATGCATATAAATGATTGTAAAACATTAGAGTAACGGTGGACTTTTTGCCCATTGTTCTAACGAAACTACATTTTGGAAGAGGCAACTAGAATGAATTCTATTTTTTTGTAAGTTTGGACGTTCAAAAGCGCCATTTACGAGTATATGCCTATTTGAAATAAATTATTTAACTTTGAAAGTACGCAATGATACTGAGAATATTGTCTTCTCATTAAGTCAGGTGTTTGCGTCCCAGAGAGTGTTAGTCAGTATATTTTTTTTTGCTTAAAGTATAATATTCTGAACTTATAGATATGGAAGCAAAAGATGACGGACTGCAGCATAAGTAAATGAAAAGTTATTTTTAAATTTAAAACGTTGGGACCTCTAGTTTCTGCTACTGCAGCCATCCTTTCTTCTTCCTATTACTTTCTCATTAATTCTTACAATTTCTTCTTCATTAATTAGTCATTGTTACTACCCTATCTCCTAAAACTTAAACCATAGCCTAACCTCGAACAAAGCCGCTGTGGTTGAACAATTTGCGGGTGTGTTTGCCTTTGACCGTGCAAAAGTGGCTTTTTCTTTGCCGACCCGTGTTTGACGAACGTCTAGTTGGACACAATTAACTTGTACCACTGTAAAGTTACTGTGCTGTGGTATAGTTCTACTGTTTTGTGCGGAACTGCTATTGTGATGCATGAATAATTTGTTTCATGTGGTCAAGTGGTACTGTTTTGGTTGATATATTATGGAGGTTTATTTTGAGTAAGTGAAATGGAATATTAAAGTGCTGTTTTGAAAACAAAGTGGCACACTGTTTTAGCCTTTGCAACATCAATTCAGATAATTAAATTATACTATTGTCTTTGATGCTTTAAGCAAAAATAACAATGGATGGAGCGAAATATGTAAAAAGAAAACCTTCAGCGTCAACCCGAAATCAATTTGCATAAGGGCAAAACACTGATGATGTTTTGTGCAAAAAATGCGACATCTTGAAGTTGGTGAAAATGAGTTTGCAACGAAATAAGAGATAATTATGATACAGCATAATGTAATAAAGAAATGTGTTAATCAAAACAGTGCCTAGCCGTTGATTTGGGATGTCTAAGCAAATGACCGTGTATTTTATTTTTCAAAATTGAACACCCATCTTCAGACTGACCGCGTCAAACACCGCTTAACCTGAAAGAACAATCAAACGGTTGTTATTCAAAGCTACTTATTGTCTCCAACTTCATAACTCCAATTGCCATGAAGTTCGAAGACAAAAAATGATTCAGAATTTAATAAGTAAATGTAAGAAAAGCGACACCACTCAAGATTCAAGTTTCAAATAAAGTTAGCGACTTGAAACAACTGTTCTTCTTATCGAAGCAATTTTCGAAAGTTAGGTGTAAAACATCTGGTGGGAATAAGGACGTGTTATTTTTGGACCAAGATGCTTGTGTGATGGATGAGGTTGATTTATTTAAGATATATTGGAGTCATCATCAGCCTACAGCAGTCCACTGCTGGTTATAGGCCTCTCTAATTGCACGCCAATTAGCTCGACTCTCGGCAACTCTCATCCAGCTGCTATCAGCCACCCTGCGAAGATCGTCGCCAAGGTTAGTTAGGTTTGGCGGCCATTCGTAACCCGGGGATTCTTCGCACCTCCTTGCCGTTACCGTGATCGCCGCCAAAATCAGGAATAGGTGGCCGGGAACTGGGGGCCGTGGTTGATGTCGAATTGCCATGATAGGAGGGTTTGCCCATAATCGTCACGCTGGGCATGCGGGTTGGCGATCGCAGATCACAGTCACTAGTCTGCGCCATTCAGCTGCGAAGTTTTATTAAGAAATGGTTATACCGCCATTTGTCGGTTGTCAGAGCCTCGTTTGTTATTCAGCAGGGTGAACCACGAGCAGGTGAGGTTGACTCGGGGCACTGAGATGGTAAGTATACCCCCTTACCCCCCCCCCCCCCATATTGTAGTCGAGGTCGGAAATTATTGCAATTCAATGTAATACCGGCATAAAAATTATCCTAAGTTCTAGCCTACGTAATTTAGTCTACCATGTGTGCGAATTTCATCGCAGTCCATTCAGCCGTTAAAAGGTCAATACAGAAGACCGATAGACAAACAATCAGAGTAACTTTCGCATTTATAATATTGGTATGGATCGGTATCTATTAAGTTAGGGTAGAACACGCGAAAGAGCTTAGATAGTCATGCATTTGAAGAGATATGAGGAACAGGGTGTAAAGTTCACTCATACTCTTCGGAAAAGGGAGGATCCTCCGACCAGATGGATGTCGTATCTGGTGGGCAATTGCCCGATGATTGTTGTCGGGAAGTTGTATATATGCTAGCTGCGCGGTAAACTTTGATTGCGTAATGCAGGATTTGTGTGATGCGTTGTTCGCATGTGGCGGTGTAGATGCCGCCACATCACTCCCCTCCGAAGACCGGAAGTCGATAGTGGACTAAGTCTTGTATCTTGCGATGCTTGCCAATGCCAGTTGGGTTCCAGTGAGTTGGAACCGGGTGTCGCATAGTTCGCGGTGAGTCGAAACTGTCTGCGAAGATGCCCCAGTGAGTCGGGGTGGCTGACTGCTGGTGTCGACCAGGAGAGGGATTAAGCGCTCTGCTTGTGGACCGGCCGAATGTGCAGTGTGCTGTGCCAAGGTTGCTGATGGGGCTGAAGGTGATGACCAGGTATGCGCTTGCGCTGCATGCTGATGGTCAGGACAACCGTTCAAGCCGTGGTTGCTGGCTGGCTGTGTGACTTGCGGGAGTGATGATGATGACGTCACGCTGAAGTAGTTGCACGAAGGCTGCGCTGACGTTCATACTCGGGGTCACCAGTGAAGAGATGATGTCCATCACGTCGGGGTCACCAGTGAAGAGATATGAGGAACAGGGTGTAAAGTTCACTCATACTCTCAGGAAAGGGAGGATCCTCCGACCAGATGGATGTCGTATCTGGTGGGCAACTGCCCGATGATTGTTGTCGGGAAGTTGTATATATGCTATCTGCGCGGTAAACTCTGCTTGCGCGATGCAGGATTGATGCGTTCGTTCATATGTGGCGGTGTAGATGCCGCCACATCACTCCCCTCCGGAGACCGGCGGTCGATAGTGGACTAAGTCTTGTATCTTGCGATGCTTGCCAATGCCAGTTGGGTTCCAGTGACTTGGAACCGGGTGTCGCATAGTTCGCGGTGAGTCGGAACTGTCTGCGAAGATGCCCCAGTGAGTCGGGGTGGCTGACTGCTGGTGTCGACCAGGAGAGGGATTAAGCGCTCTGCTTGTGGACCGGCCGAATGTGCAGTGTGCTGTGCCAAGGTTGCTGATGGGGCTAAAGGTGATGACCAGGTATGCGCTTGCGCTGCATGCTGATGGTCAGGACAACCGTTCAAGCCGTGGTTGCTGGCTGGCTGTGTGACTTGCGGGAGTGATGATGATGACGTCACGCTGAAGTAGTTGCACGAAGGCTGCGCTGACGTTCATACTCGGGGTCACCAGTGAAGAGATGATGTCCATCACGTCGGGGTCACCAGTGAAGAGATATGAGGAACAGGGTGTAAAGTTCACTCATACTCTCAGGAAAGGGAGGATCCTCCGACCAGATGGATGTCGTATCTGGTGGGCAACTGCCCGATGATTGTTGTCGGGAAGTTGTATATATGCTATCTGCGCGGTAAACTCTGCTTGCGCGATGCAGGATTGATGCGTTCGTTCATATGTGGCGGTGTAGATGCCGCCACATCACTCCCCTCCGGAGACCGGCGGTCGATAGTGGACTAAGTCTTGTATCTTGCGATGCTTGCCAATGCCAGTTGGGTTCCAGTGAGTTGGAACCAGGTGTCGCATAGTTCGCGGTGAGTCGGAACTGTCTGCGAAGATGCCCCAGTGAGTCGGGGTGGCTGACTGCTGGTGTCGACCAGGAGAGGGATTAAGCGCTCTGCTTGTGGACCGGCCGAATGTGCAGTGTGCTGTGCCAAGGTTGCTGATGGGGCTGAAGGTGATGACCAGGTATGCGCTTGCGCTGCATGCTGATGGTCAGGACAACCGTTCAAGCCGTGGTTGCTGGCTGGCTGTGTGACTTGCGGGAGTGATGATGATGACGTCACGCTGAAGTAGTTGCACGAAGGCTGCGCTGACGTTCATACTCGGGGTCACCAGTGAAGAGATGATGTCCATCACGTCGGGGTCACCAGTGAAGAGATATGAGGAACAGGGTGTAAAGTTCACTCATACTCTTCGGAAAAGGGAGGATCCTCCGACCAGATGGATGTCGTATCTGGTGGGCAACTGCCCGATGATTGTTGTCGGGAAGTTGTATTTATGCTAGCTGCGTGGTAAACTTTGATTGCGTAATGCAGGATTTGTGTGATGCGTTGTTCGTATGTGGCGGTGTAGATGCCGCCACACATTTTTTGTCTGTTATTGCGAATATCTTTGCCGAATTTCAATTAAATTTAGGTATATATCAATCAAGTGTTAGCGTGCAACACAAACATTTTTACAATTATTATCTGGTTGTTTTTAAAACAGACGAAAATTCTAAAAAATAATGTTTTCATTATCTGTATCGTTCCCAGAACACGTAACAATAACTTTTTTTTCCGAAAATTTGATGTACGCAGTAGTTTTTGCTTTTGTATCGAAACCTACTAAATTAAGAGATTAATTCATTTACATATTACTTTAATGTACAACACAAAAACACATAACAAAAAAAAAAAAAAAAAACAATGGGCGTTTATCGTTTTCTGCGATATCTTGCAGGCAACCTTGGAATGAACAGTGATTTGTCTGGACCTCCAATTCAGTCTATTTTCGTTCACATAGTTCAGTATAAAATTGCCTACACGCCCGATCTAAAGTCTCATAACACATGTTTCATGCAGTATAGGATGCTGTAACATGATGTCCCCAGGGACAATCGTAATTACCGAGCTCGGAAATTGTTTTATTACTAGCTAAACGACGGGTCCACCCGCATATAGGTATACAATAGACCCACATCAGCTGTAAAACGTATAATTTGAGCTGGCCTAGAGAAATACGGAGTAACAATAGAGTATGAGGCCAGCTTATACTGGTTTTCACCACCACGTGCGGCCAGGCCGTGCAAACTCCTTGATAAAATGACATTTTCGAACACGGGAAACACTAAAACAAAGGACCCATGAATACGTGAAAAATGGAAATAAAGAAAGGATCCAGCATAACCAGCTGGATATAATACTAGACTGTGTGGCGGCATCTACAACTACGCATTACACTGACATCACGCAAAATCCTGCATCGCGCAAGCAGACTTTACCGCGCAACTAGCATTATATCGTCGGGCACTTGCCCACCAGAAACGACAGCCATCTGGTCGGAGAATCCTCCCTTTTATATGGAGGACGAGTGATCTTTTACACCGTGTTCCTCAACGCAGTTGACTATTCTTAGCAGTTAGTCTTTCCGAGCTTTAATAATGAGTTGAATGATGATGACTGACATAAACAACTCGCTTATCAAAATACGCAAAAGTATGACAGGTTTTGGGTAATATGTCTAAGTCTTAATGTTATCACCAACGGAATGGTATCGATCGCTCCACCTTAAACGTGTTAACAGAGCTAAGTCTTATAACTTCCTCATGATCATAATCAGCCTATTATGTTCCCACTGCTGGGACACAGGCCTCCTCTCTGTGAGAGGAAGTGGGCCGTAATCCACCACGCGGGCCCAGTGCGGGTTGGTAGATGTCACATGTCTGCGTATTTTTGGTTCTAAGACATGCCGGTTTCCTCACGATGTTTTCCTTCACCGTCTTCACCTCATGATCGTTTAGGCTTAATTGAGCCTAAGTACAACTGGTTCGTAACAATGCAGACTTTAGGTAGACTTGAACTGATAACAGTTTATCTAGATCCTTTCTAAATTTCAAATTACCGACAATATTGTCTTAGATATTATAAACTTTCATTTGCATACTAACCCTATTATGTTGGACTTAAGCGTCCCTCACACTGGCAAAACTGTGGCCCAATGTTGTATGTAAAATTATTGAACTTAATTTTTGTGCAAAATCTTGAATGGTCGTGGACCCCTCGTATTACACAAAAAATTGCACAACACTTCAGTGTCGATTAAACTTTTCGCGATGGAAGGACGGCGCCTCACGTTGGATGCAAGTTTTATATTTACATTGTGCGCAGCGTTCATGGAGACTTTTAATAAAAAGAAAGAGAAAGAGGTCAGGAATTGGTTGAAGAATCGACCGAGTCACGGTCATCGTAACGTACTTCGTGAACAGAGTCTGGAACTGACACTTTATACAAATTTCCTAAACATGAACGAACAGGTGTTTGAGAAAATACTGACGGGCCCGCAAAAATTATCTAAACTTCAGAAAACATTTGAACACCCCACAAAATATTGAATAACCCTTTTTACGCAATATTTCTTCTCACACTTTCAATATTTCATTATTTGCACAAACACTATATTATCATAATTTTGTGCAAATTTTTGCCCGTGTGAGCGCTTTAAACATAACTGGCGAAATGTGAGTGTACTATGCCCTGGTATTTTTGTACCTCTGCCTACCCCTTCAAGGAACACAGTAACTTAAGACAAGCAGCAACACATCTGCCGAAATAACGTCGCGTAACTTTCAAGGAAAATATTAGCAAGCGGGTTTTCGTCGCGTAATTTTCGGCAAGTGTGTGGCTACGCTAATCTTGTTCCCACAATTTTTTGTCCTGACATAAACAAGTGTACAATTAGATTTGTTTTCAGAATTTAAAGCTAAAGCATAGCTACCGTAATACCTTTCGACGGCCGCTGCTGGAGGTGTCATTGTCAACACTTTCCTTACAAACCAAGCAGACGGTATGCCAAGTAACATTCGTAACATTCGATCAGCGATGACGCTAGTAGAAAGCTAAAAAATGTATGGGGTTGACACATGCTATCGAAATGTCCCGTGATCATAGGTCGTAGCGTAGTATCATAGTAGGATAACTTAAAGCTTAAAATGCCTAAGCACTCCACAACTTTCCTCGACAAATACTTCACTGTCCAGGCCGTTTGTTTGTGGAATGCATTGCCTGTCGAAATAAAAACGCGCGCAGTCGACCTGTGTTTAAAAGACTCGTCAGTCAAAGTCATTACTTCTCGTTTTGATCTTGCTCTCGTAAACTGTAATTACGAGTATCTATAGCCTTCATTTATTTTCGTTTCATAATAAATATCGTATGTATGTATTTATTCGTTAGGATATGTGAAAATGTATATATCTGTGTATCTATTTTAGTGTAATATTTACTTATTACTTGCACCACCGACAGCCCCATTTTATTTCCAGTTAATTCTAAGGTTGCCGGAAGAGATCGCAGAAAGCGATGAGGCCTCCCATTGTATATTTTGTAGTCTTTGTGGTGTACAATAAAGTATATATAAAAAAATGTAAATGCAATCGAATGCCATTTCTCTAGGCCCTCTTGTCACAGGTTTTTTGCACTACAACAATATTATGAAGCATAAATACTGTGGACTTTGAAAGCGTTAAGTGATAAATGTTGTGTGTTTAACGCACTTTTGGTGTTATGAATTTTATGAACACCGTTAATTTTAGACGCCCTCAGAGCGTCGATATCGTGCTTTGTGAGATATATTTTAAAAATTGTCTAGTATTTGCGTGCATCTCTGTATAATTTCTTGGAAAAAAGTTACTGAAGACAGGCAGCAATCGGATCTGCCCTAATGAGTCTCTTAAGTAGCTCTTTTTCACATTTTTTAAAATGGTATAAACAAGTCTAACATTAGATTTCAGAAACCGAATATATTTCCAAAGATACTTGACACGATTCTAAGACCCATTGCTCCAAATCATACCAGCAAAAGGAATCTTTAGTTTCTTGAATAATTCAAAATGATAAAGAAAAACACCCCTGGTGTTCGAATCAGGGGACACCATGATTCCCTCCTCCTCCCCGCATAAACAACTTCCCCTGCCATGTCATTTCGGCAACATTTGTACGACTTCATAGGAATATTGCATGGGTTTTTTTATGGTTTCTCTGCCCCTCTAACGTAGGGAAATGACTAACAGAATGGGGAGTTCCGAATAGGTTTCTTAAATGAGTTTGTAATCTTATGCGGCTGCGTTTTTTTCGCGAATTTATTTTATTTGGGGGAAGTGATACGAAATTCAAATGATGTATTAGGGCTGAAAAGAATAGAATGGGAAGGGATCCTGCAAAAACCGTTCAAAACAAGGAGTTTTTCCCACCTTGCGTGATGAAAGCAGTTTCCTAGTGCCAGCCGTAACCTGTTTTTGAAAAAGTGAAAAAATATGAAAATCTTATTTGAAAAAAAAACTACTAAAAGAAATGTAAAATTGTAAAAAACAGTAATATATTTACAAACAACGTCAATCTATTTGGTCTTCCGAAAAATTTCTCTTCCTAAACATTATTCTAAAGCTAGGCATAACATAACATACCATCACGCCTGTAATCTCAGAAAGGTTAGGCAGAGGTACCTATAGTAGGTACACCCACATTTCGCCATTTATGCTTAAGTCCCATGTAATAAGGGGCGAGCTTATTGCCATCAACCGGGCACAAATCCAGACTCCGGGCTGCTACTGAGAAATTCAAGATAGAAAAACCCAAAACACTTTGCCCGGCCTGGGAATCGAACGCAGAACCTTATGCTCAGCAGTAGCTCTTGCGACCACTTGACCAACGGGGCAGCCTAGCCATTATTTCGTTTCAATTTCCTAGAAAACCAAAGAAGACCAAAATAATACAACAGTTTGTAGTATCGATCTCGTATTATTAACAAGTCAAGAGCTCGAGAGCTAAAACTTCTCCATTAAATGGGATTAAGTTAAAGAATATTTTCCAACACGATGCTGCTTTTTGCAGATGTGCGCGTATTTTGGTTCGACCAAACTCGTAAAAAATGGTGTCGTGATAAATCCATTTTTTTGTATATATTTTATTTGGATATATGAAGAATTTTAGCCTTGGGCAGGGCAGACGGAATCTTATACTTATTTAGTTTGACCTCAATTAGAACTAAGTTGCCTAAAATTTCCTTGACACAAGGCCGTCTTTCATTTCTCTAGATTTCGAAATTCTTATTTGGGAGCATACTTGTCAGTTCTGACTCTACTAATACAATAACTGACATGGTTACTTAATTGTTACGTTACCCAGAGGAAAATCAGGGGTGAAAAGAAAGAAAATCTGTTTATTGACATTAACACAACAAAACTATCATTCAACTGAGCCTATTGCAGTCCATTCTGGACATAAGCCTTTCTCAGGCTGCGCCACAACACGCTGTGCTACGCCTTCCGCATTTAGTCACTTTTGAACGTCGTCGATTCATTTAGTTAGGGGCGTCCCACACTACACTTGCCTATACGCGGTACACGCTAGTCGGTCATTCTGGCATACTAACGTAGTACGGTGATTACTCGTCTGTTCGACTTTTGGAAGTTATGAGCGTCGAAACATCCTTATTTTAACGCATCTTTGAGCGTTAATAAATAACTCCAGGAGTATGAAAATGGCAAAATTGTTACCGTATAGGGGTAGATGATTTATTCAAAAGTATAAATAAATTTATTTTGAATAAATACATACAGTAGTTTTTATTTATAATATCCATAAGTCCAAAGGTCTCTTCATGACATTTTACGCTAATTCCCGTTATTTATCGTTGTGTATTTCACTAAATAAAAAATAAAAATAAACAGTGCTTGATAAATAAAACGAAGTTAGTTATTTAATTAACTAAATATAATGCATATTAGCCACTCCCACCAACGAGTTCAAACCGTCGACTAGTGCAACCTTAATGGTACACCGGTAGACCAATTACATGCGTTGGGACATAGGATTCTTTTTATCCCGGTAGCGCGTGCCGTGGGATAATTTCGCGGGTGACACCGCGGGCAATAGGTAGTATATAATTTAATAACATTAAATGCACTAATACATAGTTAACAGATACCTATACAGAGTGAGAACAAAACTAACTCACATATAAAACTATATCCGCACTTGGCATGTTCCTAATTTTAGCACAGCCAAAACTAAAAGGTTCAGAACAAAAATCCGGTTCGTTCCGGATATACTTAAGGATATATTTTTCTAAATTATCCGTGACAGTCCGCTCGTTTTAGTTACCCGCCCCTAATTAAGAGAGAGCGAATGCAGGGTTGCCACTAATGGGAATTATTAAATGGTTTTTTAGTTTTCGTTTTTTAATTCTTATTTGATTGTTTTCGCAATGTCGTTTAAAGTTAGGGCAAAACTTTTACTTATTTAAAAGTCTACCGAAAAAGAAGAAAACAGTGTTTAGTACATACAGTGCATAAAACCATTTTATTAAATTTCTCGGTATGACGTGTGTATTAATTAAGTTAATGTAAGTCGACAAGAGATAAAAATGTCATAATATACAAATAATATGAAGACTTTTAGTCATGAATTATAAATAACTACAACATTGGCCCTTCGGGTCCATTAATAATTTCTTAAATTGTCATGGATAAGCAGATCAATTTTCATTCATTAATGACGAGTTCTATCGAATAACTTAAACATGCAATACTTTTCAGCTTTAAAACTTATAAAACATAAGTTCTTTATCATGTCTGAGTGTCACTTAACAAGAATAAACATCTATTATTATCCACGCTAGAAGACTTTGAATATTAAATAAAATGTTCAAACAAATGACTGACACTTTACATCAAAGAAAGTTAAAAACTGAACTGAACAGTCGACATCAAAATTAAAATATGCCTGTTTTAGTTTCAATACAATAAAAACCTTGTTTCAATTATTATTTTATAAAATAACTAGCAACCCAACCCTACTTCGCACGGTTTTACGGCTTCCCAAACATCGAGATTTCTTTATTTTATGTAAGTTTAATAAATGTTTAATAACATTTAAAGTTTAAATGTTTATGTTAGTTAGTTTGTTAATGTCTATGCTTAACTTTACGGAATAAAATTGTCTAAGTGATGGTGAATACCGTATCAAAATACGTTACATAGTTTAGAAAAATAACGCGAACACACAGACAGATACGAAAAGCGACTTTCATTTAAAATATGTTTAGATGAGACTAAAAAAAATATTTGCGATAAGGTATGAGGGACAATTTTTTGTTTCTTAAATGAAAATATAATAACCAAAAAAAATAACTTTATCTCTGACTTTTGGTTTTGACAGTACATCCACTTAAATTTTCTTTATGTAAATTATATTATTGATGAACTACTTTGACTGAAGGGCAGACAGCTCATTTTGTGTAGTTATTTTAAAGCGTTATATACATTGGCCTTCAAAACTTAGTACCACATAACATAACATCACGCCTTGTTTCCCCGAAGGGTTGGGCAACGGTGTACCTATAGCACTTAGTACCACTATTTTGAAATTGCAAGTTTTTGCTTGTTATGATAAACAACGTTATCTACTTTATAGCCAACCTTATTAATATACACGAGATTAAAATATGCAAGATGAACGAGACAAGTATCAAATGATTATCGAACCACTTCAATTAATTTTATTAAAACAAACAAAAATTCTACATTTTAAGTATTATTAATAACAAACCGAAAACTATAAATAGATATTATTTGAAAATAACATCAAGCTTAATCCGCAGGCGCAGGTGAGATTCGAGCTCAGGGCTTGCCATAACAAACCAAAATTTAAATTGGCAATAAAACGGCGTTGCATCTCATGATATAAGAACCTAAGCCTAACTAGAATTATAGCAATGCCATAAACCGACCAGGTGACGAGCATGATGTGTGTCTAACAAAAGCGACGGAAATATATTTTTGCGCGATTGCGCGACTTTACGTCAGTGTGTTCCATGCAAAACTGCGATCTTTGTAGTGTGTGTCGTTTAAACACATACAGTCGTACATCGAGTTCACAGCAATACGACTCTTAACGTGCCTATGCACTTTTGAACGCTTGCTGTACTCTAATACGACCCAAGTGGTGTCTGGCCTGACGTTATCCTGCATCAGTTTCAACCTTCTGAAGAGATTCCAGCCAACACGTGTTCAAAGCCTCCACCGTATTGGACTCTTTCTGTGAAGCAGGCTTGAATGTATCTCTCACCAGGTCGCCTGTACATCCTTCGCCATCGGAAGTGAATAGTGAGAATCGAGAATCATCAGTAAAAAAACTATTGCACATTCTTATTTACTCCACTGTGTGTGTAGCGCAGTCATGCTACTCGATGACCAGTCTCGAGTTTTGGGGCTACTTGCTGGTGTTTGCGGCTTCAGGTTTGCTTTACTGTTTGTACTCCCAGTCACTTGTCCCTAAAGATTCATTAGAAAACCAGCGTCAGACAGCATCTGTTTGGCATTAATGCTGAAATGAACCCTTTTGGCGCAGCCGTGAGTCACACACTTTTGTTGTTGTTTTTTTTTGTAAATTTGTATTTTGTGCTTTACGACCTGCATGCAGTTAGTCTTCTCACTGTACTGTCAGTAATGTAGTATATTTGGGTCTGAAGAAGCTGTTGCTGGACTTCAACTGCTTTGAGGGTCGGTTTCTTAACACAGTGGACACAATATAGCAATCTTCTCGGGTGCTAGTACCCTGGGTCTACCATAACAAGGTCTCCTCAGTTGGCTTTCAGTTTCTTCGAATCTTCGCTTCACCGTTATTAATGTAAAACCAACCATTACGTTACCTTTTATTTTACATTAGTACGACGCATACTGATGCATTGTTCCAGAAAAGCCGTGATTCTTGCACATTCTTCATTTGAAAGAGAAGTTAAGTTTACGGGGCTATATACACCTTGCCTTTTCAATAAAAAATTTGAATTTATGAAAATAAAACCAGAAACATAAAAAGTCACAAGTAAGACAGCAAAATTTGAAAAGATGTGTTTTGTTTATCGTATTAAAATAATGTCGAAAAAAAAGTTTTTGTTTATAAAATAAAAAAAGTTTTTTGTTATCCTTCATATTTCGAAAACATAATATCTTGTGTACTTAAAAAGATATTGCAATTTGATAAGTGTAGTACTAAGTTTTGAAGGCCAGTGTATTCTAAGCTGTAATTTTGAAAAAGGTTACGAGTATACGTTGCTTTTCATCTGGTAATATCAGTTCGTGATATTCTAAAACAAAGTTTTTTTTTTTTACTTTATACAAACTATTACTTACTATCTAAACCAAAAAAAAAATGTAGGTTATTCAAACTCAAAACCAAACTCAAATCATTTATTTCAATTAAACCATTTACAGGCACTTTTGAATTGTCAAGGAGTCGGTCAGTCAGAAATATGAAGCTAGTTGCCCATTCCAAAGCGTAGTAGGTACCTATGGAGAAGAACGGGCAAGAAACTCCATGGACACTCTTTTAAATAATAATGTTTTTACATATATCTTAGTTACATCGATTAATGTTGACACTATAAGTGAGAACGATGTACAAAAAACCGTACACGTTAAAAGCGTCCAGAGTGCATCAAAACATAATTAAAAACAATCCAGCTAATTAATTATTAAAATAAGCCGTGGCAGCTAAGAGATGACCAGTCCCAACTGACGGCGCCCGAACACGAACATGACGCATGGATCAGCACCATTCAGCTCCACCATTTTGAAGGGAGCTAAATGATCCGACACACGCGCCACCGTCAGCGAGACATTTGAGTGAGCATGACATACTATCAGCCGCCAAGGCACATTCAAGTCAATCTATGACATTACCCGGTAAATGGTAGCTCTATAGTACAAAGTACTCACATCTGTGCAATGCATCTATATAATAAAACGGAGATTGAGTTTATATAATGCAAATAAATTCTTACTATCTTCAGCAGCTTCAACAGTGATTCGAATGTCAATTAATTAGTTGTGGTGTGGAGCAGGACCGGCATTAAGCCAGGCATTTTTATCAGTTATGTAATCCTCCAACCTATAATATGCCTGCCTGAATAGTGTGCGTTTGACAAAGGATTTGAATTTTGTCTCATTCAGTTGAAGTATGTGGGGAGGTATTTTATTATAACATTTTAGACAGTACCCCATGAAAGATGAATCTACTTTAGCCAGTCTGAAACCTGGTTGAACTAATAGGTCCCGATTTCTAGTACTATAATTATGTCTTTCACCTCTTTTACTGTAAAGATGTAAATTTTTTCTTACGTACATGATGTTTTCATAGATGTATTGACTAGGTACAGTCATGATGTTAATATCCTTAAACAATTCCCTTAGAGAATCGCGCCTGCGGAGATTATATATGGCTCTGATGGCTCTTTTCTGCAGAATAAAAATAGACTCGATGTCTGCAGCCCGTCCCCAAAGTAAAATACCGTAAGACATGATACTATGAAAGTAACTAAAATAGACCAGCCTCGCGGTATCTACATCAGTAAATTGACGGATTTTTCTGACAGCGTAAGCTGCTGAACTTAGCCGTCCTGCTAGAGATGTTAAATGAGGACCCCATTGTAGCCTTGAGTCGAGCGTGATCCCCAAGAAAACCGTTTTATCGACGAATTCTAGCTTCTCTTGATTCAATACTATCTCACAATCACTACTCTTGACGTTTGGTAAAGAAAATCTTATACACTTAGTTTTATTTCCATTTAGTACTAAATTATTAGCCGTGAACCAATTTTGGACCAGCAGTAGGGCGTTATTTACGTCGTCAAAATTTGAAGCACGTCTATCTACCTTAAAAATTAAGGAAGTATCGTCAGCAAATAACACCATCTGTGGTTGATTTAATAATAAATGGAGTAGGTCATTAATATATACTAAAAAGAGGAAAGGACCCAATATCGAGCCTTGTGGAACACCCATTTTTACCTTTAAACCAAGTGAATTGACACCATTTATTTGAACTTGCTGTTGTCTATCATTTAAATAAGATTTTATTAAACTAAGCGCAAGTTTTCCAAGTTCGTAATGCTCAAGTTTCAAAAGCAGGGTTTCGTGATCGACGCAATCAAATGCCTTGGAGAGGTCACAAAAGATTCCTATGGCGTCTTGAGCCTCTTCCCACGCGTTAAAAATATGTTTTAATAAGGTAACACCAGCGTCGGTCGTACAACGCCCTTTGGTGAAACCATACTGTTGCTCGTGAAGGATTTTATTAGTATTAAAATGATTGAGCATCTGACTAAGCATTATCTTTTCAAAAACCTTGCTGAAAACCGGCAACACGGACACAGGTCTATAATTATTAGTGTCTTTACTGTCCCCGGATTTGAAAAGTGGTATTACCTTACTGTATTTCATTAGATCCGGGAAGACTCCTTGATCCACACACAAATTAAATATTAAGGCTAAGTAAGGTGCTATAGTTTCAATTATGGAGGTACAGACTTTAATAGACATTCCCCAAAGATCTTCGGTCAATTTGATCTTGATTTGCTTAAAAGATTTTATTACTGTTAAGGGGTTAATATGCTTAAAGTTAAATTCAATCGGGCAGGCAGAAACATTCGCCCTCATTAAATCAAAAGCACGCGAGGGCGAATAATTTAAGATTTCAGTGGTTTTTAGTGGGACACTGGTAAAGAAATTCACAAATTCCTGAGCAACTTTTTTGTTATCGCAAATGAGACCACGTGACGTCTCCAGTGTGTAATCAGAATTTTGCTTTTTGATCCTGTTCGTTTCATTATTGATAATTTTCCAAACCGTCTTTATTTTATTGTCTGCTGATTTTACCTTGTTGCTAATGTATAAGGCTTTAGCAGCCTTACAAGTGTTCTTAAAAATTTTTGAGTAAGAAGCAACATACTTATTAAAAGTTTCCGTGTTAATTTAAGGCTTAAGGCCATACAGCTCGAAAAGTTTTTCCCTACTTTTCCTAAGTCCTTTAGTTGCCCAGTCACTAAATAAAAACTTAGGGCTGATACTTTTAGACTTCTTCTTAAGAATATATTAATTTATTATTAACTAGATTCTGTCGTGACTTCATCCTCGTGAAATTTCTTATTCCCCCGACCCAACCCGATGCACCTGCCCGCGCCATTACTTCGTTTTCACTTAGCGTTCTTTCTGACTTTTTTTAGGTTTTGCTCGGCTCCTAACCGTCATAGCTTGATGTTAAATAGCCTATATCCTTCCTTGAGAATTGGGCTATCAATTGCAAAAAGAATTTTTCAAATTCGACGAGTAGATCCAGAGAATAGCCACTACATACAAACTTAGAAACAAGCAATGTAACAAATAAAATTATATACCTATGCCATTCGCCCGATGGGATTTTTCATCCCCAACAATTACGAAGTTCCGTACAAACTTTCATCCCCTATTAGACCCTTTTAGCGAATGCATTTTCAAAACTAGTTTCGCAGCTTACCTTCGTTATAAAATTAACTTTTTTCCGCGATTACTTACTTGTTTACTTACTAACTTCGAGTGTTGTGCAAGTGTCGGGCCAACTTACGATGCAAGAGCGAGCGAAGCGAGCTCGGGACTTGGGGCACTCCGACCCGGACAGGTTAGGTTAGACCCCGCCACCCCCTTCGTGGTTATTTTATTTAAAACCACTCAGAAGTAGGAGCCCCGCGAAGCGATGCTTCGTCGACTACGCCTACATAAAAACTTTTTTTCCTCATTATACGTATGATTATCATTTAAACTTTTGTTTTAATTATGTTATTGGTATCATACATAGCTATAACTATGTTAAGCTCTTTTTTGTCATTGTCTTAGAGATTTTAGGCTATGGCATGTAATTTCGGGATTTTGAACTTCGGGATAAGGATCTTCGGGATTTTAAGCTTTCGGGCAAATGAACTTTCGGGATTTAAAACTTTCGACCAAACAGTCATTCGGCGTTTAATTTTTTGGGATTTCTCCTATTGGTATTTCAAAATATGGTCTTATAAATTTCCGTTTAAGCTGCGCGTTGTCTTTTAGTAAATTTTTGTTTTTTATTATTTGTTGCCCGCAACTTAATCTGCGATCCAGCATGAAGAGTAGTCTATGTCCTTACCTAGGTCTATCGGTGTGCCAAATTTTATCCAAATCCGATCAGTCGTTTTCGCGTGAAAGCGTAACAAACAAACAAACTTACTTTCGCATTTATAATACTGTCTAGGGTTAAGTAGATCTATGCATGTGTAGCTTAAAATAAATCAAGAAATAGTATTCACCATTTGCAAGCATGTAAAAATAAAATCCCAAAAAATGTACCTCGACATACATAACTGCCAACCCTACAGTCTACTTAACATACGTCACACGAACAGTCCTAAACAAACCACACAATAACAATATTGTTATGAAACAAACTTATACCATGTTGTATACGTATCATTTATCACGGAGTATTAAGTACCTAATGAACCACAGGAGAAATGACCCGGGAAAATGATCCCATTTTATATTTTCGGGTATAATGTATCTAAATCCATAACAATTTCACGTTTTCCATACTGAAATAGTGAACGGTGTTGCATCACTAACCAATTATATGTATATTTGGCTAGAATAATAACATAATCAACATTTCACGTTCCCACTGCTGGGATACAGGCCTTGACTCTGTAAAAGGGAGTAGAACGAAAACCACCCCGCGGGCACAAGGCGGGTCGGTGTTGTGACGTCGAGCAATGTGTATTTGAAGTTTTGGTTCTAGGATATGCTGGTTAGGTTTCTGGGCATTAATCGTCATCACCATCTCAGCCAAAAGACGTCCAATGTATTAAAGCTCGTATTTAAGCGAAGACCTATGTAAAGCTTCTTAAATTTGACTATTCGCATTATATACACAAAGCAGATAACGGATAAATTGAAGCTCAAGATTTGACTTGGCTAGTTTTCACCTACAAGTTATCCTATATTTGGCCAATCAACTCATCTTCTTTATGTTATATTAACAAGTTACTGTTTTTATATTGTAAAGTCAACATATAGGCATAGGTCTTCGACAAGCATCGCCACGAAGGACCACGTTTTTATAGCGCTTTTGGGGTAGTAGCTGAGACTGAGCCCTTCAACGCGTAGACTGCGTGTACGATTCTCAGACAACAAATATTGTAATGGCCTACATAAGAAGCATTGTCTAAATCGGGTTAGCTCACAAGAGTCAATGGCAATTGTCAATTAAATCAACAACTTTTTAGTATGATACCTTTCTTTAGCCCCTGCTTACATACATAAAATTAGTGCTTCATGTGGGCAAGCCACATCATGGGCGGTCTAAAGTGTTGTGGCAATATTAGCATTTAAAATATATAATAAAACAACAAATCGTTTATATTATAAAGCTTTTCTGATTCAGATTTTTGTGAAGACTTTTTTCTTGGTACTTATTTTAATATTATTTACTATGCCAAACATTATTCGTAGACAGAGGAGTAAACAAACATTCCGCTGGTAACGAATTCACGATAGAAGTTTAAATAAAAACCGGCCGAGTGCGAGTCGGACTCGCGTACCGAGGGTTCCGTTCAAACGTGTAGATATTTAGGTAAAAGCTCACACGCGTTCATGAGGAAAGGGGTAGTAAGTTTAAAATTATTAAAAATATTTTTATTATATAATGTAACAAAAAAATTACAGTTTTCGCAATTTTGTCTTTATCTGTGCTATAAGACGTTGCTTCGTACCAAATTTCAAGATTCTGGGTTCACGGGAAGTACCCTGTAGGTTTTGATTCCCTTGCGAGTGTCGAAAATTTGCGGAAATTTGCGGCATAAATGTCTGTATCTTTTGATTACGTTGGCGTATAAGTTTAATTTTTACACAGCTCCAAGGGGCAGTAGAACTGAGTATTTGATAGAAATTCCAGTTTGATACCTTCACGCGTTCCTTAGAAAAAAGGTCTTGACAGACAGACAGACGGACGGACGGACAACAAAGTGATCATATAAGGGTTTCGATTTTTCCTTTCGAGTTACGGAACCCTAAAAATTACGAATTATAGTTTGTTATCCATTCAAAACTCAAACTCAAAGCATTACGTGCAATTCAATCATTTACAGGCACTTTTGAATAGTCAAAGAGTCAGAAAGTTGAACTAGTTGCCTATAACAAAACGTTTTGTTGTTGCCGATTCGGAAAGCCGATAACACCTGAAAATCTCGGTCACACAATAGTTTCAAGACTTGACAAGGCAATTAAAAACCTAACCTTGCTAATTACCTAATTAACATAAAACTCATCATCCAATATGCGCCACTCCTTTCATACAAGCTAATTAATCTAACCACCAATATCGCACACTAGTTCGTATCATACTTTTGCTCCTTCATAAACATTGCCTCGAATTCTTCAATCAACGGTCTATCTCGCTCCAATACGGCCACCAGCTAAATAAACAGAATTGCCGTTTATGGCAAGAAAGAAGCGTGAATGAAGTGGATGTGGTAGTTCTGTAAATAATGCATGACTGCCTCGTTGGTTACAAGTGCAGCTACGGTGATCATGAGGTCTCGAGTGCGATACCCAGATTGTTCAAAGTCATATTTTAATGTGGTTATTCTCTATAGAATTTAGCAGCCGCGAGTTTGGAACTGTGTCCGATTAATCACAATAGGCTCAATTTGTATCAGACGACTCTTTTTTGTTTTAAAAATCTTCAGCGTGACAAGAGAGCGGCCTGTTGCAAAAGCTCTCGATTTACGAGTCGCGACTCGTAAAACGCTTTAGCAACAATAGGTTCAATTCCCGTCCAAACGTTGTAAATACGAAGATGAATGTCACATGGATGTATTTATGTAATTACTAGCTAATGCCTTTTTTTTTTTGGGTGGGAAATCATAAAATGCTTCTCCCGATATGGATGGAGCGGGAGGGCGTGTCAGACTTTTACTGACTAAAACCCACCCGTGTTCCTTCAATTTCCTGTGCCAGGGCCACGGTTTTCTTTTTAGAATTACCTGCGACCCTAGGCGTCGGCCCTATCGGACCCCGTCACTTTGTGCTAACATCTCTTTGAGGCGCGCGTGGAACACGACGCGCCCTCGACCCGGGCCTGGTCCTTACCGGACCGCAAGCCCGCGCCTACGGTGGCCGGGAATCTGCAGGCGACTCCCGACGCCCAGGGCGTCTCCTGCGGCGGCTAGTGGGGGGTGAGGCCGCAAGGCTCTCTCCCTCACGCGCTCCGCCTCCTCCATCGCGAGCATTACTGCTTCGCAGAAGGAGGTGACGGCTTTCCATTTCCTCTCGCTCCGTACCATGGCCTGGACCAGGGCCGGACGCGAGAGATCGCCGCCGCCAATCGCCTCCGCGAGGACACTGTGGTGCTCCGCCCAAGTTGGGCATACCTCTACCGTATGCTCCACCGTGTCCTGCGGGCGATCCACACAATGGTGACACCCGGGCGTTTCCTCCCGCCTTATGCGAAACAGGAACCTCCCGAAACAACCGTGTCCGGTGATGACCTGTGTCAGGCGGAAGGTGAGGACGCCGTGGCGCCTCTCCACTAGCTAAGGCCTGCGACTTCGTTTGCGATTCAAGACGAAAAGCCTATTTAGCCTATGCCCTTACCCAGGTTATGGTCTATCTGTGTGCCAAATCCGTCCAGCCGTTTTGGCGTGAAAGCGTAATAAACAAACATACAGACGAACTTACTTTCGCATTTATAATATTAGTAAGGATTTTGCATTTCGTTAGTTTGTAAAAGCACCCATATTAAATAAGAAATGATGAAAGAATATGTGTCTAATGAGGATAAAAAGAAAAACCGTAATTACTAGTAAGAAGGGGTACAAAAAGATGAGTACCTACAACGAAACTTTAAGAGAAAACGTGGGTGTACATTACAACAAACTCACACCACTGCCAACCCTTCAGGGGTTACAGGCGTGATGGCAGCTAGTTTCATCATCTGTCTGTCTGCCTTTCCCAACTACTCTTACCGGATGCTGAATACCAGTAAGCTGCCATGCACTTTAGGCATAGAGGCTTTTATTTATGTATTAATTTTATTTACTTTTTTTTTGTATTGGCGTGGCCAGCTGATGTATGGCAATTAATTTAATTTAATGTCTTACAATTGTATAAAATCCAGTTCTTCTAACCGAACAGACAGCTGTGCTTCTGGGGAGTTTGTTGCGCCACTTCTTCTTCCCAGCTAAAGCACTAGGAAGTGGTGAAGGGCGGGCGTTTTGGGGGACTGTCTTATGTAATTTTGACTCAGCCTAATTTAAATAAATGACTTTTGATTTTGAGTATTTTAAATGATAAATGATTTTATTTCTGTAAGTAGATTTAAACAAACATTTTTACAAGTCAATCAAATTTTAAAAACTAGATGAGATCAGTGTTTCCTATGTGACTCTTCTGAGAAGAAAGGCCCAAACTCTTTTTTTTAAGAGTGTGTTTAGTTAAGTTTGTGAAAAGAACTGTGTATTACACTATTCCTGTTGCTAGACTTTCAGGCTTCTGACGACCCGTAACGACTGTCAAAGATTCACGAATGACAGCCGCGATCCACCGCTTTACGTGCTTTCCGAGGCATGGAGGGGTCTCGGTATGTAAAGGTGGTCAACCATCCACGGACCCACCGAAGCAAGTTTAGCTTAACCTGATCGATCCATCTTTGCAGCTGTTACTTAGCCACGAGCCTCTACTGGTATCTAATTTCTATTCTCATATAAGCCTACACTATCCACCTACGTTTTTTACCTAGACTTTGACTTTTATAAGTAGGCATAGGTAATATATTCCATTATGAATGCTTTAACAAAGCCGACATTTACGCGTTGAATTTATTATGTCTGAAACAATGTAAGTTAAGTAATTCGTTTTATCAACAGTGGCTTTTAGATCTTCTTCATACTGAAATGTATTTAGGCGCAATAATCATTTAGCAGTGGTGGCCCAGTTTTAACGGCCGCGACTTACAAGTTGTAGGTCGTAGGTTTGTACTCAGTCAGCCGCTTAACTTTGTGTAAATTATTTCATTAGCACTGCTCTCAAAACGGTGAAGGAAAACATCGTGAAGAAACCGACATGTCCTAGAACCAAAACATTCGTGACGTATACCAACCCGCAGCTGTTAGCCGCTGACCAAATTACATACGGCCCGCTCCCTCTCACTAAGAGGAGGGCTGTGTCCTAGCAGTGGGAATGTTAAAGGCTGAGCTAATCAGTTTTCTCTAACGTCTGCTAAAAAAATACATTCCACCTATTTACACTTAGCTAGGGTGTTAATTAAACACAGAGAGTGTTAGGGTGTGCTGATCTCTCTCCGATCATGTCGTTTTACCATGCCACCGGACTGTGAGAGTGAGGGAAGAGAGAGTGCACCTGGTACACACTTGTGCATTACAATATCTCCCGCCGCGACGGATGGTCACCGCTGAGATCGATCGCCATGGCCAAAATTCTATCTTTTTTTTCACTTCAACTTTGATACTATTAAGCTGCTGCCCAAACCGAACTGTCACTGAAATAAATACAAAGAAAATTTGCATTTTGTGCACTATTTACTATCTATGTCCACCAAAACATTATTTACTTTATTCTTAAATGGAAACAATAAGGTAAAATGTTTCATCATTAATTTACAACCCAAAAAAGGACCACCACCTCCAAAGCACACGTTGGCACAGACGTAAAAATATCGCTGCAGCATTTTATCGTGCACTGGATTTTCAAGTCTCGGTGTTGAGCTGAGCGTTGAGAATCTAACGAGTGCGTCCCAGCGCGTAGAAAAAACACTGTTGGATTTTCAACTCTCGGCACAGAGCGCTGAAAATCCCGTGCGCGTTAAAATCCCCCCGCGATATTTATACGTCCGTGCTAACGTGGGCTAAAAAAATGCGGAAAAAAAGACTACGAAAAATCACTTCATAAAAATAACACATCTGCTTTGACGAACATCGCTACCTCCCTCGGGGCGGTATCCATCCGTTGTCTTGCTACAAAGCCGCCTGGCGGTTGACTCAAAGGAATAACCCCCACTATCCGGGTATAAGCTCTGTATATTCTATTTTGTGGGGCAAAATTGTTCGTTGTGTAACGTTTTTATTGCACCTAATAATCGTTATAAGGTTTTTATAGTGGGTGAATTCAGTTAGGGATAGAATTAAGGCATATTATTAAGTTGGGTTGGAAAAGAAGAAAAGAAACTCTTTCGTGGTTTTTGAGACTAGGTATGTCAGTATTTTGTGGTAGCCTGGCATCTACCATTTAAGTCGATTCTAAGCCACGCAAATCATTAATAAAACATTATATTACTCGTTATTTATCTATGGTGCACATTTACAACAAATGCCTCAACTTTACTTAAATAGAGCACGTTTGCTTATTTTCCTGACCTAGGTTTTACCTGTGCTTTAGGATAGAAAGTGCTTTAATACACCCTGTAATAAATTAACAATGATTATTATGTAAAAAGTAAATTAGAAATTCGGTATATTAAAGTAATATAGCATGTTAGTGGTTCTACTTGCAGTCGACAAGTAGATCTTCTGTCTGTGCATAATCAATGGTTAGTAAATACCTAAGAGTTATTTACAGCAAAAGTAATTCAATTAAAAGAAATTAAGTTTTATATATTTCAATCTATTGTAAAGAAATGGGCCGTTTTTATGGGTTGGAAATCATCAAATAGCGAGGGCGTTTCAGACTTTTACTGACTTAAACCCACCCGTGTTCCTTCAGTTGCTTGTACCAGGGCCACGGCATCTCTTTCGAACAACCCGCGACCCTGGCAGACATCGACCCTAACGGACCCCGTCAATTAGTACTGACAGCTTTTTAAGGCGCTCGTGGAACCGCCGTCGATCCGGCCTGATCTACGGGCTTGCAATTCCCGACGCCCAGGGATTCTCCTGCGGCGACCAGGGGCGTGAGGCTGCAAGGCTGTCTCCCTCACGCGCTCCACCTTGTCCTTCGACGGCTTTACATTCACTCTCGATCCGTACCCTGGCCTGGACCAGGGCCGAACGCGAGAGATCGCAGCCGCCGAGCGCCTCCGCGAGGACACGGCGGTGCTCCACCCAAGCTGGACAGACCTCCACCGTGTGCTCCACCGTGCCCTCCGGGCGATCCACAAAATGGTGACACCCGGGCGTTTGCTCCCTCCTTATGCGAAACAGGATCCTCCCGAAACAACCGTGTCCGGTGAGGAAATGTGTCAAGCGGAAGTTGAGGACGCCGTGGCGCCTCAACTTCCGCTTAAGAGGAAGCAAATTAGTTTTTGTTGCACCACCCTAAGAAGTGATACACTATTTAATTACAGATTGACATAGGGCCAAATAAACTTGTGTGAATAATTTTGAATCCGCTAATGTTCCCATTTTTTTTTTAAACATATATTTGTGTGCGCACTCTTTTAAGTAAGCTTTCAAAATGTTCTTTAAAAGAGAGTGTGTCGTCCATTATTACCCTCAGGTATTTTATGTTGCTCGTTTTTTTTACCTACAATTACACATGTTGACTCTACAGTTTTCACATTGATGGGCATGTAAAGTTGAGGCTTGCGCATGGAGAAGTGAATATATTTTGTCTTGTCGGCATTTAATGTTAGTAAATTGCTATGAAGCCAATTAGGCATTGTAATAAAACGTAGTTGTGCGTTTTCGAACAGTTTGGTACTGATTTTAGCGGTAAATATTGACGCCTTAATATTAAGAAAACACACGTCGTTAATATAAATAAGGAATAGCGTGAGGCCTACAATAGTCCCCTGAGGAAAAACAGTGTTTTTTTGCTCATTGCTCGTAATATAATGTATTCTAACGCATTGGTATCGGCCGTCTCAATAGTCAGTAAAAAGTTTCAGCTGCGTTCCCCTTATTCCTATGGTCTCTATTTGTTCAGAAGAACAGAAACAGACACCGTGTCGAATGCAAGGCATAAATTGAAAAAGACTCCCAGGGTTTCCTTTTGCAAAGTTCTTCTGAAATATAATCATTCAGGCTATGCACCGCATCGGTTGTTCATAGTTTGGCTCTAAAACCAAATTGCGCAGGGGATAAGATGATGTTTTTTTTACGTAATTACCTTATCTACTGTAAATATTTTTATCTAATATTTTTTAAATTTAGGGGATGAAGGATGTTGGCCTATAATTACTTACTACGTCTTTACTTTCAGATTTAATAATAGGAATTACAACTTCAAAATATATGCGTTAAGGGAGGTACCGAAATATTCTACAAGAGTCTTTTTTTTTTTTTTTTTTTTGTGTATGGCATCTCGTAGTTGACCTTGAGAGGTCGTGACTACTTAACCGGACTATCCTGTGACTGCCTTAAGCGGACTCAAAGCCTCCAGCCAGGGGCGTAAAACTACTACTTATATTATTAAGCGAACGCTCGCTAAGGGCACCCCCTGTGGGGTACGGACCTCGGCTTAGGGCGTCGCTGACGGGAGGACAGCAAGATGGGACAGGCTGGATCAAGTTTAGTTGATTATTATTAATCGGGGAATTTAAAGCTACAGGCTCAGCTACGGCGCGGGCTGGCACTTCGTCGAGCAAGGGTCGGGGGGGACAATTACGTCGGGATCTTCGCGAGGAACCTCGGCGGCGAGGTCGGAATGTCGGTCTGTGTTTGTGCACTGTACTGGTGGCCCTATTGCTCTCCTGAATGAGAGTTATGTGGTCATCGGGATCGGTGAGGACATGCTTGGGACGGCGGACCTGACTAATGGAGGAGGGTATATAACTAGCGGCTTTCACAACCAGAGGGTTGCGGTGATTCGCGGCGGTCTCGAAGAAACGCTTTGAAATACGTTTCATGAACTGGCGGATAGTGGGAATCTTTAGGTCAACGTGAAGGATCTCGTTGCGAACGTACCAGGGGGAGCCTGTTATCCTACGGAGGAACTTGTTCTGGAGGGTCTGCATTCTATTGAAGCGAACGGGCTTGGCGTGTGCAAAGACTGCACTGGCATATGTCATGATCGGGCGGATACAAGAGTCTGAGGATATTATTACTTATATTATCGCATCCAATTGTAAATTCATCTTTGCACTGCTTGTTTATTATCCCAAGAAGTTATAAATACACGATTCCCCCCCTCCCTAATATTAATTAACTGTTGAATTTTTCATGAAGTTACTATTTAAATCGGTCTTGCCAATATTACTAAACTGGCCTTCTATTTCATGAGACACGCTCAAACGAATTTAAGCAATTTAACGAAACAAAAACTACAAACCAGCCAACAGTTGAACTTTGAAGCCAACATTCAAATCATAATTAAAACTTTTAACAAACTCCTGTACTTTCTGATGGCTAGTTCGTTTTACAGTCCAATTACACAGGAATAGACAAAACACCGACTTTCATGGCTGCCGTAAAATCTAAAGGAATACCCTTATTTAGACTTTGACTCGTAAACTAAGAGTTAGAACATTAAACTCTTTAACAACTTAGCCAATGCTTTATCCCATAAGAGATACAAAGTACTAAGTGATCTCTATGGGGCTCTTGAAGTCGTTATTAACTTAGGATATAAACCACCAATTTTAATGGTGGATTTTGCAGAAGTAATGTGGTATCATTGACACTGTACGAATCTATCATTGTGACAGTTCAGAGCGAAAAGTTTCAATTGTAAGAACAATATCAAAATGGTCTTTTTAAATAACAACTTAGACGTTTATGGACTATATTATGAAATAGATTCCCTTTTTTATATATTATTTATCCTAATCATGAATAGTTATTGCCAAGGACAAATTCCAAAATGTCATGTTTAACGTCATTGCGTACGTTTGTAGACGTTGGAGGTTGGAAAAATAATTTACGGGTAATAGAAAAAAAAATATGCTTACCCCTTGCTCCGGAGCTAACTTGGCACTGGTATAACGCGTCATCATCCAAAGTCACTTCTCGGATGTCCAAAGAGTAATCGCCTGGAAGCAAACATCAAGTCAACACAAATGTTGTAATGATATAAATAATAGCTTAACTTAAAAACAGCCAAGTTTGTGTTGGATCACGCACAATGAAGATGAATTTATCCCGAGAACAAACCTACCATGGTATTTGAAAAACATGTTCTCCCGTACGTCCATATACGTCACGGTCAATTCTCTTACTGAAAATGTAACTTTGTAACAGCAAAAAAAGATTTTTTAAGTGTTTTGACTACAATTTATCAATTTTCTTGACTTTGTTTTTTACAAAAAAAAAGAACTCCAGGGGACCGTAGGCGTATCGTAGACCTACGTATATGTTATTAATTTCAACACTAGACCTCCACGCGTTCTTGTGAAAAAGGGTCTTGACAGAATGGTCGTTGGACGTTGTCCGTCTGTATGTCTTGACAGACATACGAAGTTATCATATAAGGGTTCCGTTTTTTCCTTTTGAGGTAACGGAACCCTAAAAACAATCAAAAAGACAGTCTCAAGTAATTATTTGTTTAGTGCTTAATATAGTATGAACGTCGAAAGCTTCTTAAGTTTTTATTCAAGCAAACACCATTTCTAGTCGACACCTCTCATTTTGTATGCAATGTCCTGATTATCCTGATATAACTGCTAGTTGCTAGTTGTCATATTGACAAAGAAACCCTTCCCCTTCGATAGAAACTGTAACAAATTCTCTGAAAATAGGACAGTTCGCTTAACCACCTCCTTACATAATACAGTAGTCACCCAACGGTCAATAAGTTTGTACAATACTATTGTACAAACTTATTGACCAAACTGGTGACATCAGCTTCCCTATCTCATACAAGCTTTAACGCATTGTTAAGTAAATACGGGCTGGTGTCCGCAACTCCACGTCAATGCGCGTATTTTGCGTACGGTTGACGCATTGATGCACTGAGCTTCGAATATAATAACAACATGCCTGTGTTCCTCGAAGGGCTAGGCAGAGAAGCATCAATATACCCTCACATTTTGCTAGCTATGTTTAATTGCCATTTAGCATTCGACAGTTATTTTCAGTGGGGCGAGCCTATCGCCATCAACCGGGCACGAATCCAGATGGAAAAATAACGCAGCACCTCATATTCAGCAGTAACGATTGCGACTAGAATAATGATGCACTGAGTTTTGAATATCTTAACCAAAGTGCAGAAAGTGCTATACAATCCAAACGAGGTATGCTAGGAATTTGAAGTACATGAGAAAGCTCGTCTCGCACTAAACTTAGTTATTTGAGCCTGGTATAAACGTTTATCTCAAAGTTTTATATATTTGGAGTAGCTAGTCTTTAGAGCGCTAGTGTCGAGCCAACGTGTTATTTTCGAAAGTAAGGTTGTATTGACGTATACGTTCGACAAACGCTTACAATGGATGTGAAGGGTACTTTAAGATAATCAACATAGTGTGTTTAATAGAAACCTTTACTTACTTAGGTTTCTATTTGCTTTAAGAAAATCTTGATCACTTTAATTGGACTTAGTCACACTAAACTCGTATCTTGTCAATTGATGTGGCTGGCTTAATTGTAGTGTCCTTTCGGACGTTGCTGTTTGCATTGTATACTTTGAAAAGGTTCTTAGTAGTTCTAAGACTACTGTAACTAGAATTAACGTAGAAATAAAATTCACTAAAAAAAAAAATACAGAAATTCACCTTCTTCATCGCTCCCAATCATCTTGTATCGCTCGTAACCAGTAAGATGGCGGTGTGTTCCTAACCCGAAGTCATCTTTAGTCCACTGCAGCTGCCCAGCCTTGTTCTCCACCCGGCATGGTAATGTCACCCTGGATCCCACCACAGCACTCTGTTTATAGAAACAAATAGCATTAGCTTAAGCATTATCAGTCTATTTTGTTCCCACTGCTGGGACACAGGTCTCTTCTCGCTGATATGGAATGGGCCGTAATTCACGATGCGGGCCCAGGAAAAAATACAAGTAATTAAAAGTTTTATGCACTAAGCGTATTAGTGGTGGAGCCCCAGTTGTTACAGCCCCAACTTACAAGTAGTATGTAGTCGGTCGTGGATTCGAACCCAGGCAGACACTTTACCACCACTCACAAAACGGTGAAGGAAAATTCGTGAGGAAACCAGCTCTAGGACATGAACCAAAAATTCGAAAACATGTGATATCCACCAACCCATGCGCGGTGCATTATGGTCTGCTACCTTCCACAGAGGAGGCCTGTGTCCCAGCAGTGGGAACATTAGTCTGATTATGTATGTAATGTACTTAAGCACTTATTTTTAAGTGATAAAGATTTGTTTAGACCAGAACTTATCGAATGCATAATAAAACTCGTGAAATAGAAGTTACATTGTTAAATCTGATGCTTTGGTACAGATTTGTTTGATGTTAACTTTGTCAATTAATTCGTTCTTTTCTTTTTCTATATAATCATGATAGGATTCTACAAGTGAACTGTAAAGTCACATATTATTTTACAGTAAAATCTTATACTGTACTTCCAACTTACCTGTCATAATCTTTTTTTATTCCTGTATATTATAAGTTCTTAATTTGCAGGAATGCATAATTTTGGCTTTTTCTTTCATTAAAAAACGATATTTGTCTTTCTTGAAACAAGTTCCCTTCCAACCTTTAGAAGTGGAATCTTTCAATACATACATACATACATAAACTCACGCCTTCTTCCCATGGGGGTTGGCAGAAACCACAGAACGCCACCTGCTACGATCCTTACATACTCCTTTTGCCTCGTTTACGTTCAAATAATTTGTAAAACAAATGACGCGTCTGCCTATTAACCTTTTCAAATACGTTCTCACCTTTTTCACAGACCATACAACGAATTTCACTTCCCGACATATTCATACCATTCTCCGGTATAGGAGGCAAACAAAGAAAAATTCGTTATTCCAAAAATAACTTCACATTTCGCAACATTAATTTAGGTCCTGTTCCGTAAATCAAATATCTCCCGGTGGAATCCTCGGAGCAACAACGTCGCCCAATATTATTCTTTTCGTAAGCAAGTACTCAGTTGACATAGAAAAGGCTTGTATTGAATGTCTAGTGATATTAAAAATTCCTACCCTCCATCCCCATTGGTCGGAACGGATGTTTTCGTAGATGACAAACCTTTTCGAATTAATTTTGTTCCTATTTTCTGGCCCAGTTAGTTTGTTGATCTTAATTTTTGTGAGATGATTCTATTGTAAATGTTTTTCTATTTGAAATATTTTGTTGATTTATTTTCTCGCATGATCGGTATTTCATTATTCAATGCTGCTATAAAAGCAATTAGTAGAAAGCAATACTAGAGGCAGTATATTTGTGAACACGCACCACTGCGTCCCAATTTGGCAAATATTTAAATAAATTCTACATTTACGAACAACAATAGCAGTGTTTCCACCTCTTCACCACATTTAACTAAAATAGACAGCAACACAAATTCAGAAAACAAAGCTGATTAAAACAAAACTGCACTAAAACGCGATTCTATTTCCAATGAAGCCACTATTAATACATATTTTGTCATTAATGAAATAACTTAGTTCCCTGACGTATTTTATTTGCCTTATAATATTCATTTGTTAAACAGAAGTGCACATAATGAGTATTGAATTAATTTGTATATTCAGTGCCGAGTATTCGTCTGATATAGCCCAAAAATAAATTGTTATTGAATGAATCAACAATCATTAAAGCAATATTAACTGTACATTTTAAATATTGGTTGAGGGACTTTTGTATCATTTTAATTGATGCCTGACTATATTGTAGAGATATAAGTGTAAATATTTATGTGGCGGTACAATAACAGCGCAGTAAATTGAAGATACAATTTATACGAAATACGAGGATTTATCTCCCGTATTTTATGGTAATCGTGTTTTTGCATACCATCTGAATCATGCTATATCAGAATACAGTTTTTACATGGAAACAGAACTGAAATTAGGTATTGTTTTATTTCAAGGATTTTAACATTATGTTTGGATTCTTTATGACTGTAATGTTTCGTAACAAAAGAAACAAACGTCACTACAAAAATAAAAAAACCAAAGAATTTAGTTAAATTACTCACCTGATCTTGTGGCTCAATCGCGAACCTCTGTTCCCTATAAGCACTCACAGAACTAAGCAATATCAAAAATAAAATACACTGCTGCACTAAAACGTTGAACTGTATCGATATCCTTAACAAAAGAAACAATGCATTGGCACTTCTACTCGTTACACGGGATCTATGTTTCACAAAATTAGATGTTTCACTAAAATCACTGTTAGCTTTATTCGTTTCATTCATACTGACGTTTTGATTATATTTCACATTTGTATATTCAACGTTATCTACCGTTTTATGAATATTAATTAAACTTTGTTCAATTTCATAATTCGACTTGCTCGAATTATTAGTACCCATTTTGAATCAGTGCATAATTTGTTTGCAGTCACATGTTAATTTCCTTGGTGGTAAATATTTTCAATCGTTCTACTTGGAAGTGGATCATTGTTCGGCACCTGAAACAAAGAACAACACGTTTTAATATTTTTTAAATTTATTGTTAAGTAATTTCCTTTGCGCGAATAACATGGTGGGAGAAGGAGTATACAATCTAGTGTTGCTGCTTCGTGTTCTTATTGCAACTCTATTTCCGATATAACCTTGAATTTCACATTTACTTATAACCTAAAACCCTGCCCTTTACGGATCCCTTTTACCCTACGCAGCATTTAAATTTACTCGTACTTCATACGAAAAATTTGCGCGAATTAAAGTAAACGAAAAACCAATGCTTGTTTTAATAACCTCGACACCATTGTTTTAAAAGGAAACAAGGTTCATAAATTCTAGATAGGTACTAAACATGATTTGAAATATATTCGTGATGGATAGAAAATTAGTTTCCGCATAACTAAAACTTCAGTCCATAAACATAAACAGGAGATAGTGGAACGTTTTCAAAATTCTATTCAGTACACGACAGCATAAACATGTCTTAACCATACTGTGTTATAGAAGGGGATGTTATGAATAAATCATTCTGGAGCATTGCAAAAGACGGCAATTCCTACTGCACCGGTTTATAGTCCTCGGAAGGAAGGGGAATAGATATATCCAAAGGCTTTACTATTGGTTGCAGTGGTTTACAAAGACTCGAAAGTATCTCGAAGCAAAGTAATCTATATAAAATCTGGATGAAAGTTTTCAGATTGACTTTAATTGAACCATAAGATTTGCTAATGCATTTTATTTTTGGGATTATTGGTCCTCATTACTTTACAGTTATATTTCTCTGATAGAGCATAAGGCCTGCAGAAGAACAACAACACTACACCAACAAGGCTGCCAATAATGATGATGATGATGCTGATGATAAGGGCAGAAGGATGATTATAACACCTTTGAGGATTGTTAGTGTCGTCTAGTACCTATTAATATTAAATTTCCTCATCTAAACCAGCAACGTGGAGGTAGTGTGTAATGTCCTAGTAACTCCATATTCAATTGGTACAACATTAACAGAACAAATTGGTCTTTCTTTTTTTTTTCCTACATGGGAATGAAAGTATAATGTACAATTGGAAAATTCGAGTACGGTCTTGGCTTAGAGCCATATTAATACACTTTGAATCCATAGATTGGATTTCTACAATCCTCTAGAAATGTAATGGATGTTAGTGAATATTTCAAAATGCATTATTATTAATATGTTTTGGAGATTGTAAAGTACATTTTGATTCTCACCTGTGACGTTACATTGAGTCTTACAGTATTTGGGTACTGCACAGATAATTTTTGTAAGGTGTTAGTGAAATGAATATCGTTCTAAATTATAGTTTTTGTTATCAGGTCATTGATGGTTCATCAGCATAAGACGATTACTTATTAACTAATTACCTTATTTCATCACAGATTAATCTATCGTTGTACGCATCAAAATTACTTTAGATATCTGATCGCTCTCGCGTGAACACGTAGTTTAAGCGTCTGTAAGACTTACGCTTGTTTGGCACAACTGTATTTGCCATCTCTTTCTATCTTGAACCAGTTCAAACTGTAAGAAAGAGATAAGACACATAACATAACACGGCTCTTTTGTAGAACTTCCCTCAAAGGAATCTCAAAATAGGTCTTATTTTTAACTATCGAGTGCTTCCTATTTACAAAGTATTATTACTTTGTTGAAAAAGTCAATCTCTTTGTAGTATAGTGTTCACTTTTCAATTTAAAATTCAATATTATATTGAAAACATTTTATTAACAAAATTGCTTTTTGGTTCAATTAAAACTCATGCGTTAATCTGCACGTATTTAGTAAATTATTTCATGAATTGAAGCATAGTTAGTTAAATACTTTACAATCAACCAGTAACAAAGTAATGTCTATGTAATGATGTAAGCATTGCATTTAATTACTAAAAATATATTTCAACGAAATAAAAAAAAACACGAAAGCATGTATGGTTCTTTCTTATTCAAAACAAACATAATAAATTCAGCGCTTACCTAGAACACGACACATTGTACAAAAAAAAATACCCAACACGCTGCCTTGCGGTACTCCAACAAGAAAATAAATTCCTATGAAATCTTTGAAATTCCAGACTAAAATGTACACTCCACAAAGTGAATGGTTGAACACTTTTCACCGTTATACGAGTATCCTTAGTAATAAAGTTGAAGTGTTGAACCGCGAAAGTTGACGACTGTACAAAAAGAAGGAAGGGTCCCCAGGTGTACCAAGTATGAGCTTAAAATATATTAAATGTATTGAAGATTCTAACATAAAACTATATTGCTAGGGCTATAGATGGGAATGTTGAGATAAAGTCTACTGATATGGGCCATGAAGCTGCAGATGACAGTGATAAAGATCTGAATGGGAGAAGTGTTAATAAGGAATCCTGGACGGACGGTTCAGCAAATGTTGAAACTGCTGGATTTAAGTGAGGCGTGCCAACTTAAATAAGAGAATATGGCTTTGAAGGAAATGTGTTAGCTTTTTATTCACTGGTAATTTTCTTGGCGTGGGATTTTATAGTGACTGTAATTGGGTATAGCTAGTCAATTAAAGTACTGCAGTTTTTTATTTGAACAGTTAATGAAGAATAGTTCGTGAATATATATTCTGCAAAAGGTTTATTTCCTAACAAAAACAGATAAGTTAACGAACATAGTAACAAAGATGTCAGGAACACAAAGTTACATCAGGAAATCCTACCAACCGAAATCATACAGGTAAACGATTATCATTTAACAATTAATTCAACCAAAGAGAATTACGAAGTCTACCCGACTGTCAAAAGACGGAGGCTCAAACATTTCGATGAGACGGCACATTTCTGAAACTAGGAGATCCATTCAAAAAGATAATTCGCTTAAAATACAAAGCAGCACTGTCTTAAGTTTTGCATAGTGTGAGATACGGGGATGAAGTTAGGTTCGCAAAGTTGGATTTCAATGTTCTTATTTCTTCCATAGATGTTCATTATTAAGTTAGTGGAAGTTAAGATTTTGCTTGAATTACATTGAACATTTTGGTAGCGGTTACAATATGTAAGAAGTTAGAGGATTTCAAGAAATCGTAATTCAATACGTCCCTCAGTTCAATTTATAATTATGATGAACAGTTTTAATGCAAACGTAGGAATTGCTCTAAATCATGTGGGTGGGTGATGCAATGTCAATTTAGCTATATTTTAGTAATAGAATATTATTATGGCCTAAAACAGATGAATTCGGATCAACTAACTGGCATAGAAGTTTATGCAAATTCTGCTCAATATTTGAATCTAGTAGATACACGAACACTATGAAACCGGCCTATAAATTATGCTCATTCAAAACAAATTCATAATTTGCTGGAATACCTTCCTCATGTCACTATAACGATTTCAAACATAAATAAGACACTCTACAAAGAAAACAAAATCCCTAACACCAGTATGTCAAACCACCACCCCGTATGTCAGTATCCAGTCGACTTACCAAGTGCTTGCAGCCATAATCCCGACAAATCATATACTCTCCGCAGATTCTTATAAATACAGAGAAATCACCTACATTTCGCCAGTAATATTTAAGTCCCATGTAACAGAGGAGTAGCCTTTTGCCACCGGTCACAAATCTAGACTTCGGGCTGCTACTGTGCCATTCCTGAGGAAAAACTCCGTTAGTTAGTCACACTGTGGTCAACCTGGGAAATGAACCCAGGTCCGCACAATCAGGCAACGATATCCATATCCAGTCGACTTAGCAATCTCTTGCAGCCATATTCCCGACAAATGATCTACACAGGTTCTTTGAATAGTTATAGCTAATTTAAGCTCCAGTATAGGAAGAGCTCAATTAAATTATACGGGTGCCGCCATTTGCATGGGTTATATTCATGAATAAAATTCACAATGAATATTCATATTGTAGTTGGTAGGTGAAATAAGTTTATGTACTATATAGCTTAGCTTGTTTATGAATAATCCTGTTCTGTGTGTTAATTTATTACCGTATCTTGTATGTTTATTGCATGAATAAGATAAGGGGTATAGATATATATTTGAGTTTGGTCATTCAATTTGTGAGTGTTCAGATTATAGTTTATAGTTTACTTGCAGATTATAAACAACCAGAATATTTATATCCATTATGACATCAATATCTGCCGATTTAATCTGAAACAAACATCGTACACCTTGGTGAAGTGAGCTGTTGATAATGTCAATCCCTAGCATTTGACAGCTCACTTCACCTAAGTTTTAACGGTATTTACAGAATAGACTGGCTGTTCTAATGTTGGTAAAAATGTGTTTTCTAGTGTACGTTTAGTGCCAATTTCACCAATGAAACTGAAAGCGATCAACACTTTTATACTCAGTTGAGAGCTGTCAGTGTCAATGCTCCATAACAATAAAAACACTGACAGCTCTTGAACGAGTTTTAGATGTGCTGAAGGCGTTCAGTTTCAATGGTGAAATTCGCCCTTAGTGATTGATTTTGGCGTTCAAGGTTGTATCAAATCTGATTATGACTACAAAGACATTTTATAGCTCTCACACTGCAGGCTTTCATCAATTCTACCAAAAAAACTATCTTAGTTACAATCCGCTTAGCCTCATTTTATGTTAAGTTTTCTTTGAACAAATAATTAAAAAACTAAATAAATATTTTAGTACCAATGTCCCGATTCTATTATCGAAACAACATAATTTTTTACTTTATTTGTCGTGAAAAGGTCAAGATTTCTAGTTACAAAAGTAAAATACGTAATCCAGATACATAAAGCAGTGGCCTTCTATGACTGAACCTCAATATAGATTATTTAGCTGTGTTATCATTGCATATAGACGTGTTTGTCCTGTCTGCTTTCTCTTTGAACTGTCTCATTTTTCTTTTCAAATCTATTTGTTTATTTTTATGATATGCCAATTATATGTTAAAAAAAACAGTACATAGTAGTAGACAGGTTCTCGTTCCACATTTGGCTAGTAAAAAAGATATGCTTTTTCATAAAAAAACATTTTTCACATTTAAACAAACATTAGCTAGGATCGTAGCAGAACGCCATAAAGAGGCCATAGTGTGAGTTTCTTTTAACCATTTCGACTTTACGCATCGACCGCGTTCGGCGCTCCGATTGGCCCTTCACCATTCGATCGTTGCGCTCCGATTGCCAAGGGCCAATCGGAACGCCGAACGCGGTCGATGCGTAAAATCGAGACGGTTAAAATAAACTCACAACTATGCCCACAGTTTTCAGTTCGTCCATGGGAAAAAGTGTGAGTTTAAATGTACATAAATGTATGTGACATTATAAAACATAAAATCCAAATCTAGGAATTTTAGAAAGGTAGGTATTCTAGCTTTTACTCCCAGTAATCTATATTTATTCAGGTTTGGTGTCACGTCTCCTGTGGTTTGAAAAATAAAATAGGAACCAAACTTTCTACTCTATAAGCTACAGTTCGCAAATCAGATAGCAAGAAACAAAATACAACTTTAAATTTATTTGTTCTAGTTTGGAGTTGAGTTTTAGTTATGTAATTTTAATTTAGAAATTTAATTACTTTTTTTATTGTATGTAATATTGTATGTAGTATTTCACAGTTATTGGCAACCCTGCATTGAATTATCATCGTTACCTAATCGCTGCCAAAACCACAACTTCTAGAAGTTATTTTTTTAAAGCACATATTTTATTTTTATTGTTGTACCAGGTATCTTCGAGATTTGGATGAGCAGCAATAAATCAGCAATTTCCCCTTGCAATCATCATCTGCATGACATGATTACTTGCATAGTTTCATCTATTTGGATTCATCTTTAACATGTATATCTCTGGTTTACCTGATTTCATCTCTTTTCTTCTCTTAGTCTTTGTTTTGTCCAGAAATATCCAAACAATTATATAAAACCTGTAGCAATTGTTGAGAAAGAGGGCCTAGACAAAGTAGTGTAGCTAGTAGTTAAGCCAAAAAGTGTATGGGATTGAAATAAGCTATCGAAATGTCACGTGATCATAGGTCATAGCGTTGTATCCTAGTGAAGCGATAGCGATTGTAGATATCCATAGAATCGCTCCAAAGTGAATGACATTTGTCTAAGTCCTCAGTACCCTCAGACTTCTTTGAATTTAATTCTTTAACAAAAACTGATTCTAAAGCAGCATCCATACAAGTATTAATATAATTTTATTCCTAAACTGGGAACTCCATCGCCTTTTTAACGTTCCCATTTATGTGTGAATTTCCTCTTAGACTTGATATACCAGTTCTGGGCTTAATGACTAGACTTGGTTCCACAAAATACATAGACAGATACAGAAGGCCGGCTCTATTCAACAAGCAAAAACAGGCGCAAGCGTACGTAGACGCGTACGCATAGATACGGTGCGCTTAATCGTATTTGATTACTATTTTATTTATATATTCTTCTTCTTAGCGTATTGATGGCAAAAAGTTCAAACACGTTTGGCCCAAAATTTCAGCTACGCGAACTCCCCTCACTGACGCCGTCATAAGCTCATGAAGTGCACAGGTGACAGAGCATGCGGTGCAGGATGGAAGGTTGGCCATCAATTGTCTGTGATCTGAGATCTGAGCCGTCCATGAACCCCTATCTGTGGAAATTTTCTTTGCTCCGGCCGTTTTATTAGACTGATTTAGAGAGCTACTTCTGAGCATGAGGTCCTGGGTTCGATTCCCATGTCGGGCAAAGTGTTTTTGGGTTTTTCTAGTAGCAGGTTTTTTAAGTAGCAGCCCGCATTCTGAATTTGTTCCCGGTTGATGGCAATAGGCTCGCCCCCTATTACATGGGACTTAAGCATAACTGGCGAAATGTGGGTGTACTATAGGTACACCGCTGCCTTACCCTTCTGGGATTACAGGTGTGGTGTTATGTGTTTATGTTACTTGCCCCATGTGTCTGCAATTAATGCTGAAATGGACCTTTTTGGCGCAGCCGTGACGCACACACTATTGTTGTTAAAACACTATTTTCAAGTTTTATTTGTTTTTGTGTGTTTCACATTCTGTGTCCAACTAAACATTATTCTTTTTTTCTTTCTTTACGGAGATCATAAACTATCTTTTGTTTGTTTGTTTGGCATCTCGCAGGTCAACCTATGCGGTTGTCGTCTGCTTAAGCGGACTTGCCTGTGGATTCCCTAATAAATTAAGGCCTCCAGCCAGGACTTAAACTTATATACTAACTAAAACTAAGCGACAACGCTAAGGGCGGTCCGAGGTTCGTATCCCCTGTGGGGTACGAACCTCGGCTTAGGGCGACGCTGGTCATAAACTATCTCAAATGCATACATTTTAAATAGTTTATGATCTCCACTATCTCAAATGTATGCAAGTGGCTGTACGTGAGTATTGTGTGTGTGCGTTATCGCTCGCTGATAGAGCCGAGCTTCTTCCCATATCTTTCACATGTTTCCACAAATTATGAAATAAATAGGCAGGTTTCAACGGATATTGGAAAGATATAAAATATAAGGACTATTTCCTGATATAGGTAAGTAAGTAATTGAATTGTATTACATATTTCATGGGCGAAAATTGATTAGTCTTCAGTACATTTTGCTGATCTGAAGTCTTTTAAGGGTTCCGATGCCGAAGGGTGCCAGCGGACCCTATCACTAATATAATACCTATCACAATAAATGATAGGGTTATCACTAAGAGTACGCTGTTCGTCCGTCCCTGGTCTGTAATAGGTTTATTTTTATAACCGTAATATAAATAGACACTTGAAATTTTCACAGAGTGAGTACTACTATGGCCGTTATAACAACAAATAATAAAAATATTTAGTCTTAAATATTTTACGCTGGTACGGAACCCTTCGTGAACGAGTCCAACTCACACTTGGCCGCTTTTTTACATTACTAATACATAATGCAATTTCTTTAAAAACTGTTTGAATTTATTCATATATTTATATGCTCTCATGCACATCAAATATTTAACAACTTTTTTGTACATGAACCCTGTCAGGGCAGGGTACTGCAAAACATGAATGTTGGTTTGCTGTTGAGTTAAAATGTGGTGCTCCCATTCCTTCCCTGCTTCTTGCTTGCCATGGCATGTGTAACAGAACTGCAATCATCATCATTGCCTTGGCGATCAAGTTTTGAGCTCGTCAGGAGATGCTACCTCAACTAGCGGTTCTACATACTTTCTAATGAGCTAATATTTTAGTTTGAGTGGCATGATTTACCAATAACAATAGAAAAAAGATCTTCAATATAGATGAAGTGAAGCAACCCTCGACGCGGTTGACCACAGGGCTCGATATTAGGTCCTTTCCTCTTTTTAGTATATATTAATGATCTACCCCATTTATTAAAAAAACAACCACAAATGGTGTTATTTGCTGATGATACTTCTTTAATTTTTAAGATAAGTAGACGTTCATTAAATCTTGACGACGTAAATAACGCACTGCTGCAGGTACAAAATTGGTTTACTGCTAATAATTTAGTATTAAATGGGAAAAAAACAAAATGCATAAGGTTTGCTTTGCCGAATGTTAAAAGTACTGATAGTGACATAGTATTGAATCAAGAGAAACTAGAATTCGTTGATAAATCGGTTTTCTTGGGGATCACGCTCGACTCGAGGCTGCAATGGGGTCCCCATTTAACATCTCTTGCAGGACGGCTAAGTTCAGCAGCATATGCTGTAAGAAAAATCCGTCAGTTTACTAATGTAGATACCGCGAGGCTGGTCTATTTCAGTTACTTTCATAGTATCATGTCTTACGGTATCTTATTATGGGGACGCGCTGCAGACATCGAGTCTATTTTTATTCTGCAAAAAAGAGCCATTAGAGCAATATATGGCCTCCGCAGGCGCGATTCTTTAAGGGAACTGTTTAAAGATATTAACATCATGACCGTACCTTGTCAATATATATATGAAAACATCATGTACGTACGGAAAAACTTAAATCTTTTCAGTAAAAGAGGTGAGAGACACAACTATGGGACTAGAAATAGGGACCAATTGGTTCAACCGGGTTTCAGGCTGGCTAAAGTAGATTCATCCTTCATGGGGTACTGTTTAAAATGTTATAATAAAATACCTCCCCACATTCTCCAACTGAATGAAACGAAGTTCCAAACCTGTATCAAACGCACACTATGCAGCCAAGCATATTATAAGTTGGAGGATTACATCTCTGACAAAAATGCTTGGCTCAACGCTGGTTCTGCTCCACAAGGGCGCCTAAACAATTGATTAGCATTCGGAAATATTGTTGGAGCTGCTGAAGATTGTAAAAACTGTCTTTGCACTGTATAAATTCAATCTTTTAGTATTGTATAATTGCAAAGCACACGTGTGAGCACTATGTGGTACCTACTATAAAGCTACCCTATACTGGGCACGTCTGTCATTGACTTGAATGTGCCCTGGCGGATGAGAGTATGTCACGCTCACTCTAATGTCTCGCTGGTGGTGGCGTGTGCGTTGGATCATTAAGTTCCCTTCAAAATGGTTGAGCTGAATGGTGCTGATCCATACGTCATGTTCATGAACGGGCGCCGTCAGTGGGGACTGGTCAGTTATGCTCTTGACAGCTATGGATAAACATTCAAAACTAACTTGGAAAAATTAGAAGCTCTTCAACTTCGATTCTTGAAACTACTTGTTACTCAAAAAACGAAAAAAAGTTGTAAAGGAGATTATAGTAAACTATTTAAAATATGTAAAATTCTACCGATCAGTTACAAGCATAAGTATCTTTTAGCAGTTAGCCACCATGGTACCCAAGAGCATAGCTTAACACACATATTCAACAACCATAACACGCGATCTATGGCTGCTGGCAGATTCAATGTACCCAGAGTCACTAATTACTTTGGTGACAGAACCCTAAAAAAACGAATACCATATTTATTGAACAGTCTGCCGGCAGACATAAGGAATGAAGCGAGTATAAATATTTTTAAAAATAAATTAAAAAGGTATTATTTAGAAACGTGTTAAAGTGCTACCTCGAAATAATTATTAGTATTAAGTACAAAATTTAAGAATGAGTGTGTAGACTCACCGACCCCACAGTCAAACCATTACTAAGGTTTTGTGGGGCTTAGTTTATAAGTTATTTAATTAACATTTAAAATAAATAAATAATAAATAAAATAAAATATCTCTTGGCTGCCACGCCTTTTTGTTTTTTTTTTTAAATTTTTCTTTTCCGATTTTTATGTTTTTTATTACGGGTCTTTCTACATCGTTCTCACATGTTTAATTTCAACAAGACTGATGTAACAAATTTTCTGTAACCATATTATTTAAAAGAGTGTCCATGGAGTTTCTTGCCCGTTCTTCTCCATCGGTACCTACTTCGCTTTGGAATGGGCAACTAGCTTCATATTTCTGACTGACCGACCCCTTGACAATTCAAAAGTGCCTGTAATGGGTTTATTTGAAATAAATGCTTTGAGTTTGAGTTTGAGTTTGAGTTTGACCTGTGGATGTGTGCGACCATTAATTTCTGAAGTACATTGAGAACTCTTTATGCCCTACGGGTTTGCGACAGGCATGAGGTTTTTTTGTATTTTTTTTTTGAGATGGGTTTGCTCTTGACTCTAGTCTAGGTCAGAAGTGACAGAGATAAAGTCTACGATGGAGTGAGCTTACCCAGAAGAAGCCTGTTCACTCTAACTTTGAAGAGATTCGGGTTGATTCGGATTGAAGATGGTCTCAGATTGCCATCTACGATCTGGGTCGACAAAATTGGCCAGTCATACATACTTATATTTTAAATCCTAAAGTAACTCTCTGTATGTGTTACCTTTTCACGTCCACTCACAAACCACAGAACGAATTTCGAAAAAAATTACAAGGAGACATGAAAACCCAGCGAAAGGCTACTTTTCGTTCCGGTAGCACGGTCCCGTGGGATAATGTTCGACATCCACGCGGGCGACGCCATTGGTAGAAGCTGACGCGAAATATAATGCGGACGCAAAATATTCAGCCAGTCCTGAAGAGGAGCCAGCCCAAACATAGCCTTAAATACATAAAGCAAATATGAAGACTAACGCACTAAAATTGCTAACACAAATACATTGCAGATACCCATACCAATTTTACACAACATTGAAGTATTTCCACTAGCCATAAAATATTATACGACAGGAAATCATTCAGCATTATTACATCTTCCCATATAGAATCACTTACAAGGAAAAAAAAAACATATAAAACCCATAAATATTCCATAGAGTTAAACTTGCGTCTGTCAACGAGAACTCTTATTTTTCTTTTTAATTTCCGAGTGTAATGTAGTCTTGACACGAAATGTGTAATCGCTGCGATGATGGACTTGCACGTTTAATGCTTTGTGCTTGTTGGATTATACGTTTGCGTTTGCATGGAAACTTATTTATTTTCGACTAATTTAAACTGTGATAATGGTGTACGTTTATGTCTTGGTGCCGATTTACCGAAGCTGAACGCGAATCAGCTTTTTTAAACCCAGCTCAAGAGCTATAAGTGTCAATAATCCATAACAATTTTAAAACTGATAAAAGGATTTTAGATGTGCTGTACACGTTCATTTTCATTGGTGAAATTCGCCCTAATTGGTTGAAGTGCCTTATAAATAAAGAAATTACGACGGACAGCTTTTTCTCGAAACTTTTCTATTATACCTGATAACTTGTCTCGCACTAAAACATTTTTTTTTGTTACGCTTTCAAGCAAAAACGGCTAAACGAATTTGGAAGAAATTTGGCACACAGATATACCCTGACCTGAGTAAGGAAATAGGCTAATAATTCATGCTAAATCGCAGACGAAGTCGCGAGAAACAGCTTATTTTATTAAGAGAAAATATAAAATTATTGTATGTTTGTTGTTACGCTTTCACGCTAAAACGGCTGAACGGATTATGATGAAATTTGGCACATGGGTAGACCATGGCCTGTATTAGGACTTTGGATACTTTTTGACCCGATCTTCTAACGGGATCGAGAATAATGCGAATGAAACCGCGGGGCGGAGCTAGTAGTTAATTTAACAACCCATCTCTCAAAACTGTATTAGAAGTGGACTTTAGCAGTGGGACATATAAGCCCAGATAGGCTGGCATACATTACTAACCGTGAACCGTATGCCAACAAATTATTAGTTTTACACCTTTAATATTATGACAATTAATTGTAAATCCTCTATTAATACTCACGCCAAATACAAATAAAACGAATAAAAAATTTGCTGCAGAATTATAACCAGTAACACAGACCGCGACGGCTGGTTTATGTGGAAAGGTATTTATTTAAAGATTATTATTAAATACTCTATATTTGGCTCGCAACCCTCCCGCATTGAGAATGGCCCTCGAGTTTCTTTTTATAGTTTTTATGTAGGTATGCGTAATTGCTTATTTTGTAGGAATTATCGAAATCTTGAAAGCGAACATTATTTAAGTTGAATATAGGATGCCAGGGGCCGCGGGATGTTCGAAAGAGATACCGTGGCCCTGGTACAGGCAACTGAAGGAATACTGGTGGGTTTTGAGTCAGTAAAAGTCTGACACGCCCTCCCACTCCACCCAGAGCGGGAGAAGTCGTTTGATGATTTCCCACTCAAAAAAAAAGGTTGGCAGGGACATCGGCGCACATACTGTTATCATGGATTCCGTACATAATTCTGAACCCTCTGTGGTAAAAAATTTCGTCGGAAATTGCTCTGCCATTCATTTCGACTTGACACTTTTCCATAAAACAACAGTTTATTTTTAATAACCGACGAAAACTTTCTACGCTAGAGGGTCGAGAATCATGTACTGAATTAATCTTTTCTTCCATCCCGTATAATAAAAAAAGAAAAAAAAAGGAAAATGGCCGATTAAAATAAGTTAAGAAAATGATAAGTTGGTCGAAATGTAAGCATCGGCCGTTAGAAATAATGAGAAGAAGTTGACAAACTACGTTAATTTGCCATGGTACAGTAACTTCATGTAACTGCCAAAGAATAGGGATGATGATTAATATTAGAAATGTTTGAATGAATAATGTGATTCAGGAGAGAGCAGTGGTGGCCCAGAGGTAACGCTTCCGACTTCCGAGTTGTAAGTCGTGAGTTCTAACCCAGGCAGGCGCTTTACTTTGTGTAAATAGTTTCATCACCATTGCTCTCGAACGGTGAAGGCAAACATTGTGAGGAAACCGGCATGTCCTAGAACCAAAAATTCGAAGACATGTGACATCTACCGTCCCGCACTGAGCCCGCGTGGTGGATTACTGCTCACTCCCTCTCATAGAGAGGAGGCCTGTGTCCCAGCAGTGAGAACGTTATAGGCTGATTATGTATGCTTATGCAATGAAGGCATCTGTAAAATGAGATAAACGAAATAATCTGTAAAATCGATGGAAATGTGAAGAAGCTGACTAGGCTTTAAAACGCTTGGTAAAATTCCCAAATTATTACTTTTGTATGCTACGGGCCCACTCGCAAACTGTAAGTACTTCTATTTATTTCATTGTGAAAAGTCGATGCATACACTGGTTTTTTTTCAGGTGTCCGGTACAAATACATAATTTCATCGAAATTGGGTTGAAACATCCTGCTGTGTTCTTTCTTTAACTTTCCCATTCAAGCGTTTATTTTCAGATTCCAACTTCGACTTTTGCGAAAATCTGGGTATTTCAAAATTTAGCACAAGTAAATTGTGTTATGTTAGTTTGCAAAATTACTTTATTTTTATTTTTAGGTGCCCATACTTCCTGGCCGTTCGTTTTTTATATTTGTAATTGCATCGAAAGGTTGAATTATGGAAAACTGATCTTAAAACTTAGCAAATTGAGTCGAATTTGGGTTGTACGAAAAATTGGATTACAGCACAGTTAAATTTGAACTTTATGGGTTTCGCATTGAAACATAATTTTATTTGATGGGTGTAAGGGTCGCTCGTATCGTTGGCTACGATCCAAGCTATCCACTCGCGTGCAATAATTCTATCAGTGGCTGAATTAGAGATTATCTCCTGAAATTATTTCACGCGGCCATATGCAAGTGCAGTGGGTACGTTAAAGCTTTCATAAACATGTAGTAGGTGTAATAAAATGACTGCATTTTGCTTATCTTGGTAAGTTGGTATACTGCGAACGTGGTGCGGATAACATTATAATTTAGAATGTATTTGCATGCTTTAGTAAGGTTTATTTTGCATTGATATTATGCTTGTGCAGTGTTTCATATTACACAGTTTTACTAAGGTTTGAAGATTGTTGATATGTAGGTAGGTACTTAATGAAGTACAATTTGTTCTCAGTATTGAATTTGATTCTTTGTTTTTAGAAGAGTATTGAAACTTTGTTATGAGTATAATACTAAAGCTAAAGGTTACTGTTAATTGAAATGGTCATGAAAACTATGCAGGTGAAGTATGACCCACTTATCTGTGGTAATTATTGGTGGCGGTGGTTGTAAACGAAAAACTAAAATTAAACAAAAACCCATTCTATATAATTATGTTCCATTCAAAATGTTAGTTCTCAAAATGGCCGTTGCACAGCTAAGTCTGTCGAAATGTACGAAACGGCCATACAAATAAGAAATCACACACTACGTATTGACGTAGTGTGTCACTTAATTTTTACATGAATTACAGTACCATGGCCAATTGTGGCCATGGTACAGTATTTCATGTAAAAAAAAACTGTCAAAGAATTACAGTTGTTCTTCTGCTTCTTCTTCGTGTCAATGGCAAGACAGTTTTTTATATTCTGTCGGCCCAAAACTTCGCCACATCCACGGCATTATCGGTGAATGACAGTCAGTTGTTATTTGAATAGACAGACAATATTCAAATTGGTATTCAATTTCATAACCAGTCAACTTCCATGACATTGACATCACCCCATAATGATGGTGTTAGTTTGAACAAGTTATTTTATACCGTATTGTACTTGGGATCAAACCCAAACAAATAGTAACCTCCATGGAAGTGAGGGCAATTATGTGTATGTCAGTCAAATGAACGCAAATGATCATGATTCTGCAATGGCACATCTGGGCAAAATGCAAAACTATCGGTAGTAGGGCAACGTGGCCAAACTAAAAATGACTTGAATTTTGGAGGAAAATTAAACAAAATATTGAGATTATTGGAAAACTTCGGTCTGTAGCGGTTTTAAACTGAGATGCTGTACCACAGGATTTCCCATTGGCTGCGCCGACTGACTCTCATTATGATGAATTTTGAATAGTAAACAACAATTAGAAATGAAAATTATTCGGTATGAAATAAACCGCATAAATCGAGCAGTACCAACCTCCCCAAACTATAAATGAAAATAGTTATCGAAAATGTCAATTTAGGACTTGGTTGGTTGTTTCAAATGGTCGGTTAACGTAACAAACGTACGTCAAATAATAACGATGACGTACGCTGTTTAACGTTCGTCATAATTATCCAAAGCGTTGTTTCACTGCAAAACAAATATTGTCAAAGTTTTTATTAATATTAAGGCTTGCATATACTTTTTTCTTTCTGTCAATTATTTGTATCATCATCAGATGAATTTCCGTCGAATAAAGATGATAGTTCAAAAGAGCGTCCATAATGTTTTACTGTTTGGCTCAGATGTTGATGATGTGTTTTAAACGAACCTTAAGGGTGATGCAACGTTTTTTTTTTTGGTTTGACGATTGTAGCGCCAATTTTGACGTATACGCGTAAGATAAGTGGACGTGAAACAATCCGCCCTTAAGCTATCGTTAAGTTTTACCACAAAAAAAAACAACATATCCCAAAAAATACTGAAAGAAAAAGCACGCACGACGCTCATCGTACGTCAGACCCCTTTTAGAAAATTGCCACATATGATGACAAATTCGATTTTTATCTTCCTTTTCAATGTTTCGGAGACAATTGCAAGACATTGTATTGAGTTACGAGACTTTCCCTGAAGGGTTTATGTTATTTTTTGTGTGTTAGAAGATATGTGGAAGTTAAAACAAGGTCATTTTGCAGATTTTTTTTGGTTTATTACCCACATTGCAGAAAGGGGTGTTTTCATTTTAGTAACTCTCAGAAGATTATGGCTCACCACTTTGGCAGGGATATGCCCTAAGCAGATTTGGTGCAGCGACTTTATCTAGGTATTCGCAGGTTGTCTGGTAGCAGCTGGACGAGAGTGACCGAAGGTTGAATTAAATGACTGGAAATTGAAGATTTCTATGTCCAACAATGGCCTGATATATGCAGATGATGGTGACATTATCAACAATGGAGCTTATATATAACATATCTCGTGAAATAAAAGGAAACCTTTTAAACACCGCTGCTTACCACGGGAATTACAGACGTGATTTTGTGTTTGTTTATTGTAAAAAGGTCTACTACGGTAAAATAATTTCAAAAGTCAAGAAACGTCCATGTTTTCTACAACACAACCAATTACCATGTCATTGTCAGAATATGTTAACTTTTATCGTTAAAATCTACACGCTAAAACGCGAAGTCGTTCAAACAGTATGTTAAATGTTAAACCTATCGTTACAATAACTAGAGTCGAGCTGTAAACTGCGCGGTAACAATCGTGAGAGTTATTGGAGTGGGCTAAGTTAAAGAATACTGGCGACTTCAATGCACGTGAAAATATTATAGCGGAAAAAAAGAGGGTTGTTGCTTATGACCACACGATAGAAGTGAAAACTAACGACTAGAGCCGAGTATAACCGAATCAACGACACCATCTGGTACATTTAATGGGTAACGTACTTTCAAAGCACGATTTTGTAGGATATTGCTAATCGATTGCTTCACAAGTTCGAAAAATTTGTGTGCTCAACAATGTAAATAGCACAATGAATGTTGTTGAACTTTCAAAATGAAAGCCATTTGTACTGTAAGTGTGTAACGTAATTTCCCTGCCGATCGTGATGCTTAGTTTTCGTTCAGTGTTCAGAAAGAGCGGCAAGGGCGCCAAAAAAATTGTTCACCTCAAAAAGAAGTAAATTGGTCCTTTTTAATGTCATGAGATGTCATGCCGACGACGCGACGTTGGTAGGTAATCACTGCCACCCACAGTTCTTATCCAACATTAGGTTGCTTACAATAGCAACCTTATTTTAAGGATCGAAGAGATCATTGTCAATTTAACATTTGCTGTCAATTTACGTTTATTTTTATTTTTAATTATGTTGGGTTGCTACCCAGGAACCTTATTGCAACGGCAATAAAGATCACTGTGATTTTGACAGTGATGCATACTCAGGTGTGCACATGCAGAACGACAGCCGCAAACGGCTTGTCACCGCAGAGATAAAGCTAAAATATCTTATGGCTAGCTTCTGCCCGATCCAGAACCGACTCCTCAGAAAGGTCACGGGTGCCCCCTACTATGTCCGCAATATAGATCTCCACCTTAAAATGCCAACCATAAACCAGTTTATGAAACGCTTATCCAAGCGTTTCTTTGACTGGGGCATAAAACACCCAAACCCCTTGATTTCAGCGGCCGCCCGCTATACTCCCTCCCGCATTTGCCGTATTCGCCGACCAAGGCATATCTTAATCGTCCCCGACGACGCCACTACCCTCCTCCAGGAGAGTAGTAAGGCCACCAGCAAGCTACGTAAGCCCAAAACCCGATCGCCGTCCTACCGTCCTCGCCGCCGAGGCCCGCCGCGACGCCCAAATCCTCGCCCCTCCCGACCCTTGCTCGAGCCAGCCCGCGCCGCTGAGCCTGTAGCTTTAAATTCGTCCCAAAATACTAAATAATTCCGTGAGAAGGATAGTCAACAATGCCTTCTTCTCTGCTATAAAAGTGTCAATGCCGATCCGTTTTCCAATAATAGCAATACTCGTATTCCATTTAAAGCGATCATTAGATGATCCTTGTTCATTTTCCACCCTAAAATGGCTGTAATGGTGGTGACAGTAATAAATAAAATCCTAAGAATCATATACACTTGGGAGCAAATAAATCGAGCCACTTCCTTTTTCACGCATTATGGTTATTATTTTTGGTATTATGGAACGCATCGATTCGAAACATATATCGCCTAAAAGGGTATTTAATAACCTTTACAATGAGGGTAGTTAGTTGTCAAAATTTCATTTTAATTAAAGTTTAAAGGGTAGAATAAAATTATCGCATTTAATTTGCTTATGACTTTTTTATTGTACTCTGTTAAGAAAATATTAAATTTGAGGTTTTTGTTAATCATACCCATATTACTTGTTATTGTTGTCTTTATCTGTGTCTGTGTAATCAAAATAACCTGATAAAATGGATACTACACCGACGGAAGCTGCCCAAGTTGTAGCTTTACTTGAGGTTGGACACGGACAACGTGAAGTGGCACGCAGACTTCATTTGAGTCGTTCAAAGGTACAGCGGGTATACCGCAGGTACCTGGAGACTGGTGCTTTTGTTCGGCGACCTGGAACTGGCCGACCACGGGCAACAACAGAACGTGACGACCGCTTTATTGCAACCAATTCGTTGCGCGACCGTGGACTTAATGCTGTTCAGCTACAGCAAGCGTTACGTGACGTTCGAGGTGTCGCAATCAGTAGGTGGACAGTGAGACGAAGACTAAAGGAACGAAATTTAACATCACACAAACCAGCAACTGGCCCAAAATTGACTGTAGCTCATCGCCGATCTCGCTTGGAGTTTGCTCGAGAACACATTAATTGGACGTTAGAAGACTGGAGGTCAGTTTTGTTTTCTGACGAGTCAAGAATCTGTCTTTTTAGCAATGACGGGAGAAACCGAGTGTATAGACGTCCTGGTGAAAGATTTGCCCAATGTTGCATTCGAGAAACTGTGAGTTTTGGTGGTGGTTCTTGTATGGTGTGGGGAGGAATTTCTCTAGACGGAAAAACGGAACTTGTCTTCGTCGACCCCGCCAACGATGGCAGTGGTAGACGTGGATTAACAGCTGACCGATACATAACTGACATTCTTGAAGACTACGTAATGCCGCATGCTGGTTTTGTCGGAGAAAATTTCTTGTTTATGCATGACAATGCGAGACCTCATACCGCGCAGATCGTTACGGAATACTTGTCTGCGATCGGGATTCAACAAATGGTATGGCCAGCACGAAGTCCCGATTTGAACCCGATCGAACACCTATGGGACGAGCTAAAACGGAGAGTCCGAGCCAGGGTTCCCGCTGTTTCATCCATTCCCGAGCTTAAAGTCGCTGTGCTTGAAGAGTGGGAGAACATACCACAATATGTCATCGTAACTCTGATCAGATCGATGACTAATAGGCTACAAGAATGCATCAGGGCACGGGGGGGGTAATACCAGTTATTAAGAATATTTTTTTTGCAATAATTTTGTTTTTTATTGTTTTTATGGACTGTTTTAGCCCTACTAAATTTTCTATCAAAATTACCATTTTTCTTGCAGAGCCAATAATTTATCATTCAATAAGGTTATTATTCAATAATTTACCCTCATTGTTAAGGTTATTATCTTAACTTTTAGGCGATATATAGTTCGAATTGATACGTTCCATATTCCCAAAAATATTTACCATTTTACGTGAAAAAAGGTAGTGGCTCGATTTATTTGCTCCCAAGTGTAATAAGTAATTTTTAAAAGGAATCTTTTTTCTATAGCGTTAATAAAGATCCTCGATCCTTGATCGCTAAAAGATGTAAGAAAGAAGATCATGGACTTATTATACTTATAACGATTGTAAACATAGTGTACACAGGAACAAATAAAAATATACCTTCCTTTTATGAACGCTGTTGGCAGTAATTTCCGATCTATTGCAATATCTGCTTTAGATATCCTATTAAATTGTGACCTAGAAACACCACAAGAACTAACAGGCAGGTTCTGCCTTTTTCAATAAAAATGTTCACTAGATATTTTTCTTACTGTCAATATTTTAAAACTTTAATTTTTTATTTGTGTCATATGAGGCTTTTCGCTACTGTTTAGGTGTTTTTATGTTTTATTTTTTCAAACAATTAATGTTTCTATCTCCTCTCTTCCTTTTATGACAGATTTTTTGTTCATGTTTGTGCAATTTTAACGATAATAGTAGAAAAAATCCATAACGTTGACCGACAGAAAGTATATAAACACTATAAAAGTTCACGACTCTCAGTAAATCGATCATGATCTGAATATTTCGTTATTAAAAGCAGGTGGAAGCTGCATAATCCTCTCGAAGTTGAGATCATGCTTTGAAGAACTGTACTGCACACGGTAACAATCATGGTGCGGTGCATGTTATAGGAGGAAGCGGATTTAGTCATACGCCGTAGCGATTGGCCTCGTTAAAACCAGAATCGTTAGAATGGTTTTTTGAGGGTTCCATAGTCAACAAGAAACTCTTATAGTTTCGCCATGTCCGTCCATCCGTCAGCAGCTTAGCTTGGAGACTCTTAGTACTAGAAAACTGTAATTGCCATAGATATAGGTATACTATTTAGTCACCCTGACAAAGTGTTAAAATAAAATTAGTTAAAAAACATTTTTTTGGGCACCTGTGACACGTAAAGTGGGAAATAATTTTTGTCTCGTCGGTGTCCTTGGAAAGGACGTTTAAAAGTATTGCGAAGTATTAAACGTTAAAGTGCCAATTTTAGTTTGTTTGAACCTACAAGCTAAACGGTTGTTTTTGGATATGTGAAAAACTTCACAGCAATAGTTTATATTTAATAACGAAAGTTTTAGGAAAACTATCATGGCTAATAAGGCTTTACAAGTTAACGAGTAATAGTTTTGTTTGTTTGTTTGGCATCTCGCAGGTCAACCTATGAGGTTGTCGTCTGCTTAAGAAGACTTGCCTGTGGTTGCCCTAAAAAATTAAGGCCTCCAGCCAGGACTTAAACTTAAATACTAACTAAAACTAAGCGACAACGCTAAGGGCACCCCCTGTGGGGTACGAACCTCGGCTTAGGGCGTCGCTGGAAGAGGGTAGCAAATGACTAGCTGGATCAGGATTGATATTATTTTGGGACGAATTTAAAGCTACAGGCTCTGCGGCGCGGGCTGGCTCGAGCAAGGGTCGGAAGGGGCGTGGATTTGGGCGTCGCGGCGGGCCTCGGCGGCGAGGACGGTAGGACGTCGATCGGGTTTTGGGCTTATGTAGCGTGCTGGTGGCCTTACTACTCTCCTGGAGGAGGGTAGTGGCGTCGTCGGGGACGATTAAGATATGCCTTGGTCGGCGAATACTACTAATGTTACTTGTTATGTGTGTGTGGGGGCGTGTATATGTGAGTTGGCGGCGTGTGTGATGTAGGGTTGTGAATGTTGGTGTGGAAGGTGTGATTTGTTTGATGTTTACATTTTAGGTATTTTGGGAATTAGGTGATTGTATGGAGCATAGCCTCGATTTCTTCGTAAGTTTAGCTCTTCAACCATTCAGTGAGTGTCCTTTTTTGCAGTCGCGGTATGTCATAGGGTATATAGTGAGAATTTTGTTGAGTGAATTGTATAAGCGAGATGATTGCTTTGTGTATTGTCTTGTAGCAAATGTAGTTTTGACGAGGGTTTCTGGAGCTACTTTATTCTTCCTCCTAGTTTGTGTCCTGGGAGTGACGAAGGGGAGGAATACCAGGATTTAGAACGCGACAGGACAGAAAATGAGATAAATAAATTATGGTTGGTTCTATAAAACTTTAATAATCAAAATAAAGTTTATTAAGATAGAATAGGGTAAAACTAGGAAAAAAAAGGAACAAAATAAACTAGATAGTTACAATAGTCAGGATCATAAATCACGGAAGCACTTCGTCTGGTTACAATATGAAACGCAATTGAATGATACTAATTAAACTTTTTGCTAACATCGAAGCTCATGAGCATCGCGTGATTAGCAAATATTTCATTTATATATTCACTTAAGCGACGCCATCCGGCGGAGCTGAAGTACATTTATAGCATTCTTTTAATTTATTTGTGTTCCAATTCCAAGATGATCTTTTAAATTTTCCTCTTTATTTCGTCAAGCTACGTTTAGATTAATTTAAATAACGAAAATATGTATTTATAATTAAACTTAAAGTAAGTATAGCACAAGACAAGTTCCGAGCCATTAATTAAGCTATTATATAAATGTCCTAAAACAGTAACACCTAAAAACTGATTTGTTGGCTTCGAGCATTACCGAATGCGGCTGAATACCAGTATTTTAAATGAAGCGACGGCCTAACCTCCACAACTAAGATACCAGGTAACATAGTACCCCTTTGTAAGACTGGTTGTCAGACTTTTGGGCTTATAAGTTTTAACTAACCGTACACATAATATAAGTTCACTGTCTTCTATGGACCAATATTTCAAACCGCCTATAACTTAGACCACGCCTCGCGTCGGAGGTCGCATTCCACTATGCCAGGTGCAAGACGCATTCACATACGATTTATGCTTCTCTATTCAGATCAAAATGGAAGCCTCGGTGGGAACAGCGATTTTATTAATAGCTATAGGATCCAAGTATTTGATTACCACGATAACTACTGGTAGCCTTTTGGGTAATCGAGTTTGTTAAAAGGGATGCTGATCGGTCGGTTATAAGGACCGATTCGGAGATAAGGTAAATGTTTTAATTTCTTGGAATTGGCCTCGAATTTTACAGGTAATGTAATTATGTTGTGTAGGTATGCTTGGATTGTCGTGGTATTCATTGAAATTATGGGAATTTAAAGTGTTAAGAAGCGTCTCTGAATGACGGTATTTTGATCACGAGTCATCTTGGAAGTATGAGTAGAGTGTTCATATCCAAGAGATTCAAGAGGAAAGCACCCAACTTAATTTAAATAATAGCGTAGGTATGTTATAATATCTGTTTTAATGAACTCAGCATTTTTGGGTTGTTTTTTTTGCGATAAATCGGTGTATAAACAAGTAACGACCAATATTGACATTAGGCATATGACTTGTATGATATTTTTATGTGGTATCTATACATTTCAAACGAAAGTCGCTTTTTGTGTCTGTATGCGTGACTGCGTTCTTCTTCTAAACTAAGAAACGGATTTTAATGCGTTTTCATCATCATTTAAAGAATTTACTCCTAAAGATGTATGTCCACAAGAACTTACTCAATATAATATCGAAATCGGTTTTGAAATTACAATGGACAGGTCTACTCAATCTGTGTGGTGCTTTCCTGAAAAGACCATTTCAAACACCAATCTTCACATGATCTGACAGAGATTTTGTCTGGACTTTAAAAGAGACTGTGACCTCTGAGTTTGTTTCTGCCTTTCTTCTCAGAGTAGTCAGATAGGAAACGCCGATGTCATCTAGTTTATGAAATATGCTTGACGCGTAAAAGTGTTTGTTAAAACCTGCTAACAGAAACAAAATCATTCATAATTTTATGTTTATACTAGTCGTAAATTGGTGAAATAATAAATACTAGAAAAAACAGGTGCATATTTCAGTAGGTACCTAGGTGGTTCCTATTTTTTTGTACCTTCTTCCTGTTCAAATAACGGTATACCTCCATAAATCGATATCGGTACTACACCATGAAATGAATAATAAAGCTTGGAACATAAAACAAAGAGTTAAAGCCTATTAGCTTACAAGAACAAAAGCACTTATATCATTGTATTACATTAATACACGTATTAAGTTCCACTTTCTTGTTTGTTCACACTAGTTTGATTAAGAACAAGTTTACTTAGAAAATCTTGATATTTCTATTAATGCATCTGGCAACTTGATTCTAAAAGGCTGATTAAGGTCAAATCAGTTATTTTAGCAACGATTCGAGAAACAATTATTTAAAATTAATAAAAAATACACATTTTAAAATAAAATAAAACTGACGTTGATAAAATCATCCCTTGGCTTTTTTTTTTTTTTTGGGTGGCAAATCATCAAATGACTTCTCCCGCTCTGGGTGGAGCGGGAGGGCGTGTCAGACTTTTACTGACTAAAACCCACCCGTGTTCCTTCAGTTGCCTGTGCCAGGGCCACGGTCTTCTCTGTAGAATAACCCGCGACCCTGAGGCGTCGGCCCTATCGGACCCCGTCACTTTGTGCTGACATCTGCAGGCGAGTCCCGACGCCCAGGGCGTCTCCTGCGGCGGCTAGTGTGGGCGTGAGGGCGCAAGGCTCTCTCCCTCACCCGCTCCGCCTCCTCCTTCGCGAGCATTACTGCTTCGCAGAAGGAGGTGACGGCTTTCCATTCCCTCTCGCTCCATACCATGGCCTGGACCAGGGCCGGACGCGAGAGATCGCCGCCGCCAATCGCCTCCCTGAGGACACTGCGGTGCTCCGCCCAAGCTGGGCATACCTCCACCGTATGGTCCACCGTGTCCTCCGGGCGATCCACACAATGGTGACACCCGGGCGTTTCCTCCCGCCTTATGCGAAACAGGAACCTCCCGAAACAACCGTGTCCGGTGAGGACCTGTGTCAGGCGGAAGGTGAGGGCGCCGTGGCGCCTCTCCAACCACTCCTCAAAGAGGGGACTTACCGCTGCTATTGTGGCGTGACCAGCACTGGGTTGCGACAATCGCACCCTCCATGTCGCCATGAGATCCCGCCGGAGCTCTGTCCGCTGTACCGTGATTTCTCGCGGCAGCGGAGTTACACCCCGGCGTTTTGCCTCCTCGCGCCACTCCCATACGTGCGCGAGGGCTTTTGCCTCCAGATCCCATGGCGGCAATCCGGCAAGGAGGCTCGCCGCCTCGCAGGAAACCGTGCGGTATCCCCGGACCAGCCGGACGGCCATGACCCTCTGGGACGCGTTCAACCGGCGGGCTGGTCAACGCCTCAAAGAACGCGCCCACAACGGTGCCCCGTAAAGGGCCATGGACCGCACGACTCCCGCGTAGAGCCTCCGGCAGGAGGCGTTTGGACCCCCTAGATTGGGCAGGAGCCGCCTCAAGGCAGCGCCAGCCCGCTCCAGTCTGGGGGCCAAACGTCGGAAATGCTCCACGAAGTTCCACCGGCTGTCGAGGACGAGTCCCAGGTACTTCATCGTCGACTCGACGTCGATGTGAACCCCTCCCGCCGTTATCTGGGAACCCGACAGTGGCGCGTTCCGAGGACCATGAAAACACATGGCCTCGGACTTGTGCAAGGCCACTTCGAGTCCCAACTGCCGGATTCTCTCGACGACTGTCGCAACCCCGAGTGTCGCTTGTTCGGCCGCCTCCTGGTGCGACCTCCCCTGTGCCAGGACCAGTGTGTCGTCAGCGTAGCACACCACGCTGACGCCATTCGGGAGGTCGGCGCGCAGCACCCAGTCGTAACCGATATCCCACAGAAGTGGCCCCAGGACTGATCCCTGTAGGACACCGCTCGACATCTCTCGCCGGTTCCACTCTCCCCGGTGACCGGGGTAGATGACGGCCCTTTCCGTCAAATAGGCATCATCCCTTGGACTATAATCACTATTAGTAAACCCGCTGTCAATTTTTAAACCCAACAGATCGATTCATAAGGAATTTGACAGTGGATTAAACTGAAAAGGCGTATACTTGACAGTAGATTAGACTGCAAAGGCATATGTATACCTTGTGATTAAATGTCGACAAATTCATTCCAATGTCCCTAACATCCTTATAATCTATAAATTATTTATTTACAAATTTTTGATGAATTTTTCGTAGTAAATGTAAGAATAATGTGTAAACTACGCAAAAAAAAGCAGTAAAAAAATGTATTACATTTGTTGTAAATATAAACTTAAAAAAGTATGTTGAAGTAAGAGAGAGCAAAATAAACAGGTAGTTAGCGATTGGCGCAGCGCGGCAGGTGCTGCGCGCGGATGTGTACCGCTTCACGAGTACCTGATGCGAGGGTTGCAGCGAGAATCAAGTGAATGGGGAGTTCGAGATGTGACTAGTATTCTTACGCTATTTGTTACGATTTACTTGACACATTGACATACCTACTTCTTTATTTTGAGTGTTTTTAGTAAGTTATAATTTGTAGGAGTACCAGCAAAAACAAATCGATCCGACTTCAACTCCATTGTCTTTCTTATTCTAACTCATAAATTTAAGTTTTTTCTATTCGAGTCCGCCCTTACCACTTGACTGCCTTCTGTGGGATCACACTTCTCACGCAATACCTATTAGTAAAACACACCTTCCAATATGTAAATAAAAGGATAATAAACGTGTTATTGAAATCCTTAGAATCATCCTTGCCTTTCCTTTGGTGTTTCCATATAACCGTAACAAAAATAACATTAATCCAAAGTTAATTATTCGATTTTTGACGTATTAATGCCACCATTTTTCCAGAGTGAGAGAGAGACGGAGCTATAAAAGGCCGATACCGCCATCCCGTTTACGCATTTCCGTCCACAACACTCGAGTATCCACCAGGTCCACCGTATCGTAGAGCACTTGTGCGCCGGTATGCAGCGTAACGCGACGACGGGTGTGCTATTCTTCGACATAGCGAAAGCCTTCGACAAAGTCTGGCACAACGGCTTGTTATACAAGCTTTACCAACTAGGAGTGCCAGATCGTCTCGTGCTCATCTTACGAGACTTTTTGTCGAATCGCACCTTCCGCTATCGCATCGAGGGTTCACTCTCGTCCCCTCACCCTATTCGCGCCGGTGTCCCTCAGGGTTCCGTCATATCTCCTCTAGTTTTCACGCTGTTCACCAGCGATATCCCACAGAGTAAAAAGGCTCAGTTGGCTCTCTTCGCCGACGAAACTGCCGTTTACTATACCGGTCATTGTCCCAATGCTATACCTCGTACTCTCCAAAGCTCCGCAAACGTCTTAGGCGCTTGGTTCCGGAAATGGAGAATCGAGGTCAACCCCGATAAGAGTCAGGCGGTTCTCTTCTCGAGACGTCGTCGAGTCCCACCCCGCCTTCCCAGCCCGATCACTATGTACGGCAAGCCAATCCCTTGGGAGAAGCAAGCCAAATACCAAGGCGTGATCCTTGATCAAAACTTAACGTTTAAACAGCACATTAAGGCTGTTCGCGCGCGCGCCGCTTTCGCTCTTGGTAGACTCCACTTTATTCTGACAGCCCGTTGCAAACTGTCACTTAAATGCAAGCTGCGTATCTACACCGCAGTCATCCGTCCCATCATGACCTATGCCTGCGTTGTATTCGCGCACGCTCACCCACGTCATCTCCATAAGATGCAGACCCTCCAGAACCGTTTCCTCAGAAAGGTCACGGGTGCCCCCTTCTATGTCCGTAATATAAATCTCCACATCGATCTTAAAATGCCTACCATAAACCAGTTCATGAAACGCTTATCGAAGCGCTTCTTTGACTGTGGCATAAAACACTCCAACCCCTTGATCTCAGCGGCCGCCCGCTACACTCCCTCCCGCATTAGCAGTATTCGCCGACCAAGGCATACTTTAATCGCCCCCGACGACGCCACTACCCTACTCCAGGAGAGTAGTAAGTCCACCAGCACACTACATAAACCCAAAACCCGATCGCCGTCCTACCGTCCTCGCCGCCGAGGCCCGCCGCGACGCCCAAATTCACGCCCCTCCCGACCCTTGCTCGAGCCAGCCCGCGCCGCTGAGCCTGTAGCTTTAAATTCGTCCCTAAATCACTCAAATCCTGATCCAGCTAGTCCCTTGCTGCCCTCTCCCAGCGACGCCCTAAGCCGAGGTTCGTACCCCGAAGGGGGTGCCCTTAGCGTTGTCGCTTAGTCTTTAAGTTAGTACATAAGTTTAAGTCCTGGCTGGAGGCCTAAATTGATTAGGGCAACCTCAGGCAAGTCCGTCTAAGCAGACGACAACCTCATAGGTTGACCTGCGAGATGCCATTTATAAAAAAAAACCCGTTTATGCAGTGGAATAATTATGATATTTTACTTTATAATACGGCCCCAGATCTGCCAAGATTATTTTATGAATAAGTAATTTTTGATTAGTGACATCGTCTTAATGTTGTTTTCCTATCACCATGCCAGCGATGACCCACAATATTTTTACTTGACGTGTAGTTTATAATATAGTTTTAACATTGAAGAAAAAATATTTGTTACCTTAGTGAATTTGGCTAAATAACCTGTTAGATACTTCTGAACATTTTCTGAATCAAAGAAAAACTCAGCGTTTGCGTGTTGATACTGGATTGGCAATATGTCACTTAGTAGTAATAGCACTACATGAACATATAACAAGATCTAGATTCTTGATATTTAACCGCTACCGTATTGCGTGAGACCTCAATCAGCGCTGCCATAACGTAATTATTTTATTGATACTACACGCTTTATGACGGTTTTATAAAACACGCTAGTTAATACTCCTTTATTATAAAAATTGAGGCGATAATGTTTTGTTTGGCTTTAAAAAAAATAAAAGACAAGGCTTAACCTGGCAGTAGCTCCCCAACCATACCTAAATCTACCTAGAAGCATAATTAATTGCTCTCTTCTCCAGTTTTTTTTTTTTTACAAAGCTCTGGTTACACGGAAACATGTCTTTGGTGAAGTTACTAGATTTTTTTAAGGGATATACCCTTAAAAAATCTAGTAACTTCACCAAACCACAAATTTAACAACTTCTAACCACACACCAATCTTGTCCCCTTATACAGGGCGTAGAAAATCAATTCAATACATCGTAAAAGTAGTGTTCGCACGAATAACACTGTATTTGCTTCGTAAAGCCCGCACCTGTTGTGATTTTTATAGAAAAACGTAGGGAATGTGAGGGCACTTTATTTTGGATTTTGGGCTAGGTATCTCTCGATTTCGTTTCGATGATATTGATGGTTATTTTGTTTTTTCTTGTGCCAAGTCGTTGTAGTGTTTCGGGAAAACTTTTATTTAATCCATCCTAACTAATGTTAGACATGCCAAACTGAGTTTGATTGTTTGTTTGTTACGCTTTCACGCTAAAACGGCTGAATGGATTTAGATGAGATTAGCACACAGATAGACCATGACCTAGGTAAGGATATATGCTACTTTTCATCCAGGATTTCAGAAAAAATCGCGGGCAACGGATAGTTCATTATAAACTCGTGTCGTCTACCAATTGGGGTGGGCACGAACTACAGAACTCCAACTGCTACGATCCTAACACACTCCTTTTCCTACTCACCTGACTTTTCTGAAGAACATCATCAATAAGATCACATATATTTATATCTATATACAGAAACGTTGAAACGTTGTTGTGTTTTGTTTGTTTAGAACTTAAAATATATTACTTTTTTCTAATGAGTCTTACTACTAATTACTACAATTTAATTTTTTTACTAGCATTTGGGGACTAATGATTTTAAAAACCGTTTTAAATTGGACTCCGTGGTCCAATTGTTTTAAAGCTTATCTTAAAAGAAGGAAGAATATTAAATAAGCGATTCTGTTTGTGAACTCGAAAGTTAATTCACAGGGATACTAATTAAAAAAACACCACCCCTGTATTAAATAGGAAGCAATAAATAGGGGGCAAGTCTTTTGCCATAAACTGTCACAACTCCCATATTAACCGAGTGTGTCCGCAACGAGGAATTTAGAAATAGCTTAGATTTTAGGATTAGAGAGATAGGTTACTGTAATAGTGTCCTAGCTGTGCCACTTTCTGATGCAGCTAGATTGCTTTACAAACTAGCCATGCTAAGGTTATGTTAAATAGATAAGTAAGAGTTTGTTTAACCAACCAGGGCGGCATAATCGCGTGTGCGACAAAGCCCTTTACTTTAGAATAAAAAAAATAAAAAATAAAAACTCTGTCACAACAATTGGCTTCAGGCTGCTACAGAGAAATTCCAAATGAAATAACCCAAAAACACTTTGTGCGACCTAGGAATCGATCTTAGGACCTCACACTTAGGAGTGGCGCTCGCAATCACTAGGACTACACCAACAAGACAGTCATGCAGAGGCAGGATTTTCGATCTAAAACACAGTCCAAATTAAACTTTAAAAGCAACACTTTAAAAACGAACAACCTGTATTTTTCTAGCGCCGTAATCTATCGATAATTGATAAGGTCGTCTCACTCGCACTCTAGTTTATTGACCCCAAGAAAAAATCCTCACATGCCATCGTCCAACTTAACCTGACCTCTCCTTACCCGCAACTAAAACTAAGCTAGGTCATTTTAAAATGGTGTATCTAAGAAAACTACCAATGTATCTTGAGCTCTTATATCGTACATTACATTGAGTTATAGAGGTCGTATATTTTCAGCGGAACCTGGGACCACTTTTTAGTTGGTTGCATCTTGTGGTATAATGTTTGTCTCTGAAGCGGTTAGAAATAGCTTAGAAAATGTCTTTTCGCTACGTGACCATTTAAAGAATGGTGATGTAGATAAGAATGCTATTCGACTGTTTTATTTATTTATTGAGTTCGTTGCTTGGTTTGCTGAGGATATTTTGTAGATTTTAGTGCCAATATTTTAGATTAGACGTAGTTTTATTTTGCTTAAGTTGTTTTAAGCATGTGTGTGAGCCTAGCTTTTGCTCTCAGCTCCGCCCTCGTTGATGTCAAACGTACTATCGGGATTAAAAGTACCCTATGTGTTTGTCCAGATTAAAAACTATTTGTGTGCCACATTTCATCCAAATCCGTTGAACCGTTTTTGCGTCAATCCGGAACATACATCCGTCCAGACAAACATTCTTCGTTACACAACATAACATAACATCGCGTCTGTAATCCCAGACGGGGTTAGGTAGAGGTGTACCTACAGTACATCCATATTTCGCCAGTTATGCTTAAGTCCCATGTTATAGGGGGCGAGCCTATTGCCATCTACCGGGCACAAATACAGACTCCGGGCTGCTACTGAGAAATTCTAGATAGAAAAACTCAATAACACTTTGCCCTACCTGGGATTCTTCGTTACAATTTTATTATATCCTCAGTGAAATGAAACCTGCTCAATAATGGACAAACATAGTTTGCTGATGGAATGGATAGTGATCATATGTCTTTCTATTACAAAAAAAAAAAAATCTGGAGTATATTCTGGGAAAAAAGTTCGTCACTATTTTGTAATAAAGAATAAAATATTGTCTTTAAACAACCATAGTTTTTGTTGACCCTAAACCTCCTATGAGGTCTTTTGCACTCATCATTATAATCAACTTTTTCTATGGACAACGTCTGAAATCGCGAGAAAAATTGAATTTAAAAGGCACTACTCGTATAAATTCGCAACAAACGCCTAATTCAAAATACTCTAAAGACGGAGATTAATAATAAGATGTAGTATTTTTTCTTGATCGATCAAACAGTTTTTTTAACGACTTCTTAGAAAGAGGATTTTCTATGATCGTCTCTGTATGTCTGTTCATCGATATATTTATCAAATGTGAACTGATTTCGAACATTCTTTTTTCATGCGGTACAAGAAGCTTGCGTTCTTGTCGGATATAAATTGTATTAACTTACTTTTACTTTATAAGTAGAGGTATACGAATTAGTGTGAGGTGCCACAACAAAAAAAAAGTAAAATAAATTAACATAAACAACAGCCGTCCAAAAAAAACTCTACAAAGTGACAAATAGGTTTAACTTAGGAAATCGATGGCTATGAACGAAATTACAAAATCAAAGACATCGACTTCTGAAATTAAAGTTATTTTTCACTTAATAGTGTTTTTAAAACACCATTCGTGTTTTATCAGCATTTCGATGTTCTTACTTGAGCTACACGATTACAAATCCACAAATTGGTGAGTGGACAAGTCCCCTCAAATCTTTGGTCTCTCTTCAAAAGACCATCTCAGACACTAATTTGCTTGACCTCTCATTTATGGCTTGACCAAGAATATGTCTAGACTTTAACAGAGACTGTGACCTCTGAGTTTGCTTAGGTATTTCTTCTTAAAGAAGTCGGATATGAGACACCAAACTAATTATAAATCATAATTTGTTTTTGACGTGTAAAGTCCCATGTTATAGGGGGCGAGCCTTTTGCCATCAACCGGGCACAAATTCAGACTCCGGGTTTTTTGAACTAATTTGCTTACAGAAATAAATATCATCCTCAATACTCGAAGGACCCCGTTATGACATACGGTGCCAAAACGTGGACACTAACAGTTGGGTTGGTCCACATATTCAAGGTCGCTCAGCGCGCTGTGGATCGGGCTATGCTTGGAGTTTCTTTATAGGATACAATCAGAAATGAAATTATCCGGGAAAGAACCGGAGTTACCGACACAGCTTGCAGAGTAAGCAAGCTCAAGTGGCAGTGGGCCGGCCATGTTTGTCGAAGGACAGATGGCCGGTGGAGCAGACGAGTCTTGGAGTGGAGAACGCGTATCGGCAAGCGTAGTGTTGGATGCCTCCCAGCTAGATGGACCGACGACATCAAGAAAGTGGCTGGGAGAGACTGGATGCGGAAGGCGGAGGTCAGGGTAATGTGGCGGAGCCTGGGATGCCCAGTAGTGAATTGCGATAGGCTGAGTTGATTGACTCGAAGGACTTACAAGTTAACTATGGTGTTACACCAAAAACAGCTAGCATAGATGTCTAACAGTCGTCATACTGTGGGCTGGATTCCGGCTTTCATAGACTCATAATCTTAATGTTTCAAGTGACGACTTTTATGCTTGAATATGATTTGAAATACCAACTACATGCCTAAATATATCATGATTATGGAAATATAGGAAACAGTACCAATAGATATTTTTTTTTTAAATTGTATGGAGTTGGTAAGAAAAATCATCATATATCTCCGCTCTCGCACAATTGGCCGTTATTCTTTTTCAGAGGATTAATCCATATATTATTTGGAATTTTTTGACATACGCCATGACACGGCCAAAGGTGCGAGTTTTTTTTTTCTAATTGACAAAGATTATTTTGATTTTCAAAATTAATTTTGTATTAATAATATAATCTTTACGTTTATAGGCATTGCCTAAATGATTTATCAGAGCAGAAATTTCAATTACCTCGTCAAGAAATGGTAATTAACTTAAAAATATTACTAAGAAAAAAAAAATGACTAACTTTTCTACTAATTCCGTAACTATTACTACAATGACTGATAATCACGACGAAAAACGTTAGAAATAAAGTAATTGTGCAGTATGTCATTAATAGGTTTACATAGAGAAAAAAGTATTTAATAAATTAGTTCTATTTTATTGTACACGTAAGAAATTAAATAAAAATAGTAAATACAAAACAAAAAGAGTAATAATTCACCGAAACCAACAGAAAAAAGAAAGTAGTTCCATAATATTATAGAAAGGTATCTATTCTGCATCATTGTTATCGGAGTCCGACTCCGACTCAGAATCAGAGTCTGAGTTTAGCTGGGAAACATGTACAAAATCGAACTCAGTTTCTTGAAGTTTTAATAAAGTTTTTGTATCCTCAATGAAAGTTTTCTTTTGCTTAAAGTCCAAGTGGCTCTTGTTGATGATATAAGTGGATCCGACGAAAGAAGAAGGAAATTAAAAATATCCACATTGGAACTCACTCTGCTCTTCTTACGGGAATTGTGTTCCCTGAATCTACGGAAGTCCTTGTTCCGGGCTTCCGATGCCTCTTCAGAAAGACTCCCGATTGGTACGATTAAGTTACAAGCAATAATATCAGCTCCATGAAGAAGCACTTTATGTACTGTTGCCGACATGTAGAACCAATTATATAATGCCACGTATCTTTCAGCAGTTTTGTAAGCATACTCTTCGAATTTCTCAACATTTACTTGCTCTCCAGAAGTTATTGCCTGTAAGATGACAGCAAACCTACGGATCAGCTCTGCATCCAAACCTGTGATGGCAGCAGTTATCTCTGGGTCTTTAAAGAATCTTCTTGCGCTATTTCCGTCGTGGGTAGTACCATAGCCTTGCTTCACAACATCAATAAGTAGGCCGAGTTCGGGTTTAAAGCAATTTTGAATAATTTTCTTCCTTGCGTCCCTTGCATCTTTGTCAGCTTTTTCTTTTATTGCCCATTTCTTGATATCTAGCCGGTACGAAATGTGTAAGAGGCATTCCATCATATTTATACGAGCATGCAGTGACGAGATTCCGAACTTCATCATGTCTGCTGATGTCGTCTTTCTTCTCATAGCTCCCAAATTGTTTAGCTCAGACGGTTTAGCTAATCAAATGTAACAAGCTGCGTTCGATCTAGCTTCTGAAAGGTAAGTGCATATCTTGGCATAGATCATGGTCATAAGAAGATTATGATTGATTGTATTGCTGTTGCACTTTGTTGGTCGAAGAGCGGATATTTCTTCTTTCATTTGTCTTTCTTCTTCCTTCACGACTTTATTTTACAAATGTAAACTGCACCGGACGACAAAATGCTGCTGAACAAGGTTTCGGATTTTCCCAATCGGTCTTCCATGTGATTTTCAATGGTGTTAGTGAAGTCATGAAAATACTGGAGTCATCTTGGGCAGAATCCATTTTTTGCGTATACCTGCTCTGGCTGGATGCTCCGTCAAAACCCCATTTGGATATTAAAACCATTTCTTTCCCTTTTAAGTCATCAGGGATTTTAGTATTCTATTTGCTGTGATATCAAGTACAGCTTGTAAAGTAATTCTGGCGGATGAATCTGTTACTGTGATAAAGTTACCTTGTTGAGGTGGATAACACTCCTTCTTTCCATTTTGCACTCGATAGTAAGAAGGGTATAAGTCACACAAACATACTTAACAATTATTTTATTTCTTACATCTTTCGTCGTGATTATCAGTAATTGTAGTAATAGTTACGGAGTTATTAGAAAAGTTAGTCATTATTGTTTTATTTATAAGTAATATTTTAAGTTAATAACTGAAAATGAAATTTGTGGTCTGATAAATTATTTAGGCAATGCCTATAGACTTAAAGTTTATATTATTAATACAAAATTTTGAAAATCAAAATAAGCTTTGTCAATTTAAAAAAAAACTCGCACCTTTGGCCGTGGCGTATGTCAAAAAATTCCAAATAATATATGGATTAATCCCTTAAAAAAGAATAACGGGTAATTGTGCGAGAGCGGAGTTATGATGATTTTTCTTACCAACTCCATACAAATTTTTCAAAAAAAAACTATTTTTGCTGTTTCCTATATTATTCCATAATAATGATATATTTAGGCATGTAGTTGGTCTTTCAAATCATATTCAAGCATAAAAGTCGTAACTTGAAACATTAAGATTATAAGTCTATGAAAGCCGGAATCCAGCCCACAGTGCGGCAGTCTAGGCAGTGAACGGTAAACTGGATGTAACTCGGGAGAATAACACCATCATTTGAGACTCGTTATATGTAGCTGCTTTTTATGGGACTGTAGGATGATAGCGGTAGTTTAGCGACAAACACTTCATACCTAGTTTAGACTCAGTTATGACAAACTGGCAAAAGCAGGATAAAACGTAAGACACCAAAAAACACAAATTTGAAACACAAATTTGTATACCACTACATGCTATGTAAATAACAGTGACTGAAAATTATTAGGTATAACATAATCAAAAGTGAAGCTGTCGACAGTCTTGGGCACCATGGCCTGTCCTGTTACAGGAGCGCAGGTCGCATAGCACGGCACGCTAGCATCAACGATATTATTTGTCGAGCCCTTGTCACCGCCGGCGTACCTGCGGTTTTAGAACCAAACGGCTTGGTACGTGACGATGGAAAGAGACCAGACGGTATGACGTTGTTGCCTTGGAAGGTGGGTAGGCCTCTGGTGTGGGACGCAACCTGTGTCGATACCCTTGCTCCATCTCATGTTCCTAGCACGGCGAACTGTGCTGGCGCTGCTGCTGCGGCTGCTGACACCCTCAAGCGGCGCAAATACTGTAACCTTATGGGTAACTACAGTTTTGAGCCGATTGGGGTCGAAACGCTCGGGTCATGGGGCCCGAGTGCGCATCTAATTTTTAAACAAATTTCTAACCGACTAGTCGACACTTCACGTGACCAGAGGGCTGGGTTGTTCTTTGGACAAAGAATTAGCATTGCCATTCAGCGTGGCAATGCTGCCAGTCTTCTGGGCACTTTTCCAGATGACAGCGATGCGGACGAGTACTTCGACGCCTGAGTATTTTTTATATTAATTTGTATAGGTAGTTAGTTAGTTATTTAGTAATTTAATTTAGTTATAAATATGTAGTCATCATTCCCATCAAAAGTTATTATAACGTCAAAAAGTGGAAAAATACATGATAGTGAAGCTTACTGAAAAACTACCGAAGCAAAGTTAATAAAATTAAATGGGACCGCCGCGCAAACTTCCTCTACCTATGCAAAAAGAATTTTCTAAAACAGGCCACAATTGACGAAAATGTCTAGAAACAACAAAAATATTCACACCCTTCCCCTTTTTTGAAGTCAGGTTTAAAAAGGCCAAGATGTTGTGGCAGGAAAATGTAATGGTGAGTCTAAATGCGAACATAGTACCAAGAGCAAGAGCATTATTTTCTGACATTCTTGATATTAACATAACATAACATAACATCACGCCTTGTTTCCCCGAAGGGTTAGGCAGAGGTGTACCTATAGTACACCCACATTTCGCCAGTTATGTTTAAGTCCCATGTAATAGGGGGCGAGCCTATTGCCATCTACCGGGCACAAATCCAGACTTCGTGCTGCTACTGAGAAATTCCAGATAGAAAAACCCAATAACACGTTGCCCGACCTGGGAATCGAACCCAGGACCTCATGCTCAGCAGTAGCGATTGCGACCACTAGACCAACGAGGCGATTCTTGATATTCTTGTGTGGATAGACCAACAAAGGAATGCTCTGACCCTGTTCACAAAAGAAACAATTTGGTAGAATAAATTTCCACTATTTATATAATTTTGTATAATATAATCTTAAGTACTATAGGTAACAATAGCCACAATAGCCCAGCAATAGACAGTGAATACACTCGTTTGGTCCAGACCTAGACCGACCTTTTTTGAAATGTGCAACTCCCTTCTTAACTAACGGCCCAACTCAATAACCTTTTTTCAGTGAAAGACAGATCGCTATTGATGATAGACAGTATAATTCCATCTATCCCTTTGAAACAAATAGCTCTCAACCAAACAATTAGCGGTCAACATGATTTAGGGACGCATACTTTGGCAATATTGGGACGTTAAAACCAGACATTGATAGATTTTTCTATCTCCAGTGAACCAAAACTGGTGATAGATACGTTATTGAGTTCGGTCGTAAATGTAGTTAGTGGTCCACCAGCTAGTGGAGAACTACATAACACACACATAACACCGCGCATGTAATCCCAGGGATAGGCAGAAGTGTACCTATACTACACACATTTCGCCAGTTATGCTTAAGTTCCATGTAATAGGGGGCGAGCCTTCTGCCATCAACCGGGCACAAATCCAGACTCCGGGCTGCTACTGAAAGATTCTAGATAGAAAACCTCAACAAAATTTTTCCCTGCCTGCCTGCTAATTGAACCCAGGACCTCATGCTCAGCAGTAGCTCTTGCGACCACTAAACCGACGAGGCAGAACTACATTTTAAATAAAAATCATTAAGTCAGGCGTGAGTTTGTCATCATTATGTAAGTCAAAGTCTTTCTCTGTAATCGATTAACATAAAAAGTATTACTCCAGATATAGGATCTGGAAGCCTTCAGTAAAAAAAAGCAAAACGCAAAATTATTGGAAATAATGTGTCTGCTTTGAAGATTGACAACGCAATAACAGTTCCGCTGGTGAGGTGGTGATGTTCACTGTCTCTCTCTGTTCTACTCGCATCACTTATACAATGTCAATCTAAATTAACTAGCGAAACTTTATAGAGGTATGAGGAACAGGGTGTAAATTTCACTCATTCTACATAGAAAAGGCAGGATCCTCCGACCTGATGGGTGTTGTGTCTGGTGGGCAACAGCCCGACTTGGCGTCGGGATACAACATGCCCTGGAATTAACGCACACTACCAAGCACCCCAATTAGAATACCTACACTAAAACTATATCTATATAATAATAATAAAACTGAGAGTGTTTTTTTTTACAGCACATTAAGGCGAAGAAGGGCTCAGACCCCCTGATTTCAGCGGCCGCCCGCTATACTCCCTCAGCATTAGTAGTATTCGCCGACCAAGGCATATCTTAATCGCCCCCGATGACGCCACTACCCTCCTCCAGGAGAGTAGTAAGGCCACCAGCACCCTAATTAAGCCCAAAACCCGATCGCCGTCCTACCGACCTCGCCGCCGAGGCCCGCCGCGATGCCAAAATCCACGCCCGCGTCACTGAGCCCGTAGCTTTAAATTCGTCCCAAAATAACATCAGTCCTGATCCAGCTAGTCATTTGCTGCCCTCTTCCAGCGACGCCCTAAACCGAGGTTCGTACCCCACAGGGGGTGCCCTTATCGTGTTGTCGCTTAGTTTTTAGTTAGTATTTAAGTTTAAGTCCTGGCTGGAGGCCTTAATTTATTAGGGCAACCACAGGCAAGTCCGCTTAAGCAGACGACAACCTCATAGGTTGACCTGCGAGATGCCAAACAAACAAACAACAAACAAACAAAAAGTGAAAACGAAGGGCAGACGATGCGATGTGACGTGGAGGGTCGCCGGTACAAGAAATTTTACTACGACAAACTCAACACAGAAGCTAGTTATGTTATTATCATAATACAAACACTGCATTTTTACTAAAATGTATAAAACATTGTATATTTATAAATTAGTTCATGGTGAACTGATTGTGGGAGTAAACTGTGGTTGCGTTGCAAATTTTCGCACGCACAAGGTCGCACTCGTATTTAAGGTCTAGCGTAGTAGATATTTCGACTGTACAGCAGAAGGGTGACTGTAATGTACGCAGAACTTTTAAATTTTCATTGGATAAAAAAATCCAATATGTAGTAAAATTTCAGGAATCGATTAAGTCAACAATTCCGAACAAATAACTTTCGTATGGTGCATAACTTCAGCTACACATGGTATATTCTAGTCGCACGATAAACTCTGCTTGCGCAATGTAGGATTTTACTTGACGTCAGTATGATGCGTAGTTTGCATGTTGCGATGTAGATGTCGCCACAACTTCATAGACGTGATGGGTATTGAGAGATAAATCTAAAGATGATAAAACAAAAACAAAACAGACAGGGTCGTACTCAAACTCAAACTCAAACTCAAAGCATTTATTTCAAATAAACCCATTACAGGCACTTTTGAATTGTCAAGGGGTCGGTCAGTCAGAAATATGAAGCTAGTTGCCCATTCCAAAGCGAAGTAGGTACCAATGGAGAAGAACGGGCAAGAAACTCCATGGACACTCTTTTAAATAATATGGTTACAGTAATTTGTTACATCAGTCTTGTTGAAATTAAACATGTGAGAACGATGTAGAAAGACCCGTAATAAAAAAAAAAAAAAAAAAAAAAAAAAAAAAAAAAAAAAAAAAAAGTACTTATAGTACAACCACATTTCGCCAGTTATGTTTCAGTCCACCCTATTGCCATAACCGGGTACAAATCTAGACTTCGAGCTGCTACTGGAAAAACTAAATAACACTGCCCGACCCAGAAATCGAACCTAGGGCCTCATGTTCAATCACGGTACAGCGGACAGAGCTCCGGCGGGATCTCATGGCGACATGGAGTGTGCGATTGTCGCAACCCAGTGCTGGGCACGCCACAATAGCGGCGGTAAGTCCCCTCTTTGAGGAGTGGTTGGAGAGGCGCCACAGCGTCCTCACCTTCCGCCTGACACAGGTCCTCACCGGACATGGTTGTTTCGGGAGGTTTCTGTTTCGGATAAGGCGGGAGGAAACGCCCGGGTGTCACCATTGTGTGGATCGCCCGGAGGACACGGTGGAGCATACGGTGGAGGTCTGCCCAGCTTGGGCGGAGCACCGTAGTGGCCTCGCGGAGGCGATCGGCGGCGGCGATCTGTCGCGTCCGGCCCTGGTCCAAGCCATGGTACGGAGCGAGAGGGAATGAAAAGCCGTCGCCTCCTTCTGCGAAGCAGTAATGCTTGCTAAGGAGGAGGCGGCGTGCGTGAGGGAGAGAGCCTTGCGCCCTCACGCCCCTAGTCGCCGCAGGAGACGCCCTGGGCTTCGGGAGTCGCCCGCAGGTTCGCGGCCACCGTAGGCGCGGCCTTATGGACGACGAGCAATGGGTAGCTCGCCGATGATTTCCCACCCAAAAAAAAAAAGGGTTTCATGTTCAGCGCTGGAGACCACTAGACCAAAAGAAACATAAAAAAAAGCATATATTTTACTATTGAACACATAATTTCAAGTACATACTCGTAACTAACTAAAAATTAAATGATGATGCTTGTAGTCAACGGCTGCTGAGAGTGTAGTTAAGGCTCAACAAACATTCGCGACGTAGAAAATTTATATCAAAACTTCATGATTTTTTTTCTACAAGATTTAGTCTGCACGAGCCCTTATTCTTTACCAGAAACCAAACGTTTATGTTCCAAGATTTAAGTGTTATTCATCATTAATTTGCACATATTTAATTTGACTTTACCTGAACCCTGCTTACCCATTAGCCATAAAACCAGTAATAAACACTCAGTGAGTACATCAGGTGCTTATCGCAGCACAGGTAGTAAACTGAACTGATGGAAATGGGTGCATTAACAGTAAAGTATGCACCGCAATGCGCTTCGTCATAGGTATTGTTTTAATATTGAGGACTTATTTGTAAAGTAGATGGACGAGGTTTGCCGGTTCGAAATTATTTGAAGGAAATCTTTTACTTAGTGTGTTTCATTTCATTACCAATGCTCTCAAAACGGTAAAGGAAATCATTATGAGGAAACCGGTATGTTCAAGAGCCAAAAATTCGACATGTGACATCTACCAACCCGCACTGGGCCCGCCTGGGAGATAGCCCGCTCCCACTCGAAAAGAAGCGGCCGATGTCCCAGCAGTGGGAACACTAAAGGTTGAATATGCCATGCTTATGCTAAAGGAGCGTAAGGACCTGAGGATGGTAGCAGGTGGTGTTCTGTTGTTTCTGCTTAAGACCCCAATCTGAAAAGCCTTGAGATTTATGTATGTACGCATGTTAATTAGAAATAAGTAAACTATACGTTACTTCAACGTCTTATTCCCATAACACTATAACATTATGGGAAATACATCGATACACAAAACCCTTGCCGTTTGTTATAAAAACCCCGTATCGAAAGCATAATGTGTGACGAATCACAACGACGTTTAGCAATTACCGAAGAAATTTAATAATGCAATCAGTACCTATGCATATCATGTCGATTGATTGCTTTTACTCTAATATTAGAATAATGTATATCCCGGTGTGCTGGTATTTGGGGATTCTGAATACACGTCAGACCAGCAGCCTAATGGCGTAACACATTTTTGTAAACGATTAATCTGTTATATTTTGACAGTTCATCAACATTTATTGCGTTGTTTACATTGTTGAGCAGATTTTATATCGAACCTATGAAGCAATGTATTAGCAATCTGTTTCAAAACGATTCAGAATCCGATTGATTGTGTCTTACGCAATTAGGGTCCACGCGTACGTAAAAATATCGCGCACTGGATTTTTAAGTCTCGGTGTTGAACTGAGCCTTGAGAGTTCAACCGAGTGCTTCGCATCTCGTCAACAACGCGTCGAAAAAACAAACTGTTGAATTTTCAACTCGTGGCGGTAAGCAGTCCGTTGAATATCTAGTGCACGGAAAAATCCCAGAGCGTTATTTTTAAATCCGTGCGAAAGTGAACTTACAATTAACTAACAAACAATAGCGTCAATATGCTTAATTGTTTGTTGTTCCTTCACACATTGATTTTTTTGCCAGATAGAAAAAGTCCCTTGTAATAGAGGACGAGTCTAATACGTACAGCGACCGCACGTCACTTACACTTTGTCATTTAACGGGCCTGACGTAGTACGGAGTTTAAATTGAAAAAGAGGGCAGTGGGTTTTGTTACCACTGAAGTGCGGCCTACTATAGTACTCGTAATAACCGGACAAAAAACCAAAATACAAGCTCTTCCTGGGAATTTCAACAAAACCTCATATCTTTTGTCCGAACCTTAAGATCAAATCCAAATCCAAAAATATTTGTGAAGTTAGATTGATGTTGTTTGTCTTCACCAATTAGTGCCGATTTCACCAATGAAACTGAACGCGTTCAGCACAACTAAAACGCGTTCAAGAGCTGTCAGTGTCAAAATTGATCTGGAATATTGACAATGACAGCTCTTGAACTAGGTTTAAAAGTGATGATCGCGTTCAGTTGCGTTGGTGAAATCGGCACTTAGAACAACCAATATTTGACAGATTCAATGTCAATGACAAACGCTTTCAAAGCGTATCGTATTTCTACGACTTTCAACAGGATTAACTTGAACTTTTCGGTAAAGTATTTTTATCTTATGAAGCGACGCGGGCTTACCTTGTGGTTACCTTAATGTATACGCTGTGAATGTTTGTTAGCGCAAGAGCTCTCGGAGCTGACGAAGGACAGAAGACAGAAGTGTGTATTTGTGCGCATCTGTTTTATGTGCTGATGTTACTTGTCTTCACGCACACATTCACAGCGAGTTTATACACATGGTTACCACAAATAAAGCGCGCACCGCTTCGTGTGATAACATTACTGCAGCTTACATATGTGAATCAAATGCAGTTTTTTTTTTCATCAAAATTATCGCTGATAGAATGTCACTTTGTCACTATGTGGTTCACGTACTGAGCAATCAGAGTTGGTAATAATTTATGTTTTAGTCTTTTTAATTGTGCCTTGTTAAGTGTCAACACTTAGCTGCGATTCGGGGTGTTCCACAAATAGCGTTCCTCTCTTGCTTGTCAACCGTCGCGGGACACGGACTGCATTTTAAGTCATAAGTTAATTTTGTCCCTACAAGTTTAATTAGTTTATGACTGCGCTAAATATTGTACCTAACTTTCAACTACATATAAATACGTGAATATAATTGTATTAACTGCAAGTTAGAGTTTCACTTCCGATTCGATCACAACTTCACCTCCATTACGCGTAAGAGGAGAGAGGTAGAATACATTCCACCGATATCCTCAAACTAATAACCCTTTGTTAGTCGAAATAAACGTTTTTATTTATTTACTAGCTGCTCCCCGCGGTTTCACCCGCATAATCTTGATCCCGTGGGAGTATCGGGATAAAAAGTACTCTATGTGTTAGTCCAGGTTATAAACTATCTGTATGCCAAATTTCATCCAAATCCGTTCAGTATTTTTTGCGTGAAAGAGTAACAAACATCCATCCATACTCATAAACTTTCACGTTTATAATATTAGTAGGATTTTGTTAGTACCAAAAATTTCATGTTAAATTCCAAAAACCGAGATACCACAGAATTAATGATATCAAAATGGCGTTACTGTGACCGATTGGTTGCGGTTATTACTTTTATTGGTTTGCACCCAAATTGGCGAGGATAAAGCAAAGCTTTGGAATTCATAAATAGTACGGACTGTAAAGGCGTGAAGTTTATTAATTTTTATTTTGTTAAAGTGCCAATTGGTTTATAAAATTGTTGATAGATTTTTCGCTTCGTTTTTGTAATAGTTTTCGTTTTTATCCAGACTGAATTGTTTTTTGTAGTAATAACAAAACCTGCAGGTAAGTTTATTACAATAGAAATATGATTGATCATAGCTAGATCGTTAAAAAATCCCTTAAAAATCCATAAAACAGATGGCTGGACCAAAAGTTGATACATAATCAGCCTATTATGTTCCCACTGCTGGGACACAGGCTTCCTATCTGTGAGAGGTAGTGAGTCGTAATCCACCACGCGGGCCCAGTGGGGGTTGGTAGATGTCACATGTCTTCGAATTTTTTGGTTCTAAGACATGCCGGTTTCCTTACGATATTTTCCTTCGAAAAACATTTAATTTAAAAAAAATAAACATTTAACATGACATAATTTACACAAAGTGAAGCGCCAAAAAGTGTATGCCAACGGTAAAAGCCTTTTAATGCAGTTCCATATTTAAAATACCTAGCCTACTTTAAAAAGCTGCCAACTAAGTTATTTAAATAAGTGCACATGCACTGACGGTACGTCAATCGGTAACATGACAGTAATAAAGCTCTTATTTTAAACATGTCCATAAATACCTAAATTACCACATATAAAGAGAAAAATTAAGTTACATTTCGGTCGTTCAATGCAAGCGAAGTACTAAACCAATGCTTAAGGGCGTGCAGATTTGATGTTTCCACAGTCGATCAAAATGATAACGAACACATTTTTTTTTGTAAGCGGGATGGTACGAAAAGGACCCTAGATTTTTTTTTCTAAATCCAGGCAAAAAATCCTTGCAAGGCATAAGAGAGGAAAAATAACAATGCTGTCTGTACTGTGTGTGACAAACCTACAACAGGTTGGGCTGACATTACTTTTATGCACTACTCCTCCTTGTCATTTTGAACCGAATAAAGTAACATAGAAATAATTACCTATTGCACGTTTGTATCTAAAGACCAATTAAACTTATTAACATTTGTAAGCCTTTAGCAATACTCTCCTCTTGCTATAATTAGTCAGTGTTGGTGAACCAACATAATATTACGCAGGGTTGAACTCATTACGGATAATGTTCGTTCTCACACGCATTTAGCGATATGGCATGTCATGAACGATTTAAATAATGATGATTATGGGTCTGGACGACAGGAGACATGTTTCACTGGGTGGAACCTGAGATCCGATATTGTACTGAAGAAAATAAGGAGCTTGGTTACAATTAGTGAAGAAATGTTGACTTATGGTATACTTATTATTTATTCCTAGCTGTTGCCCGCGACTTCGTCTGCGCGTATATTTTGTAATACAATATCCAGCACTAAAAGTATTGTCCTCGCGGAGGCGATCGGCGGTGGTGATCTCTCGAGTCCGGCCCTGGTCCAGGCCATGGTACGGAGCGAGAGAGAATGAAAAGCCGTCACCTCCTTCTCCGAAGCAGTAATGCTCGACAAGGAGGAGGCGGAGCGCGTGAGGGAGAGAGCTTTGCGCCCTCACGCCCCTAGTCGCCGCAGGAGACGCCCTGGGCGTCGGGAATCGCAAGCAGATTCCCGGCCACAGTAGACGCGGGCTTGCGGACGGCGAGCAACGGGTAGATCGCCGTCCGGTAAGGACCAGGCCCGGGTCGACGGCGCGTCGTGTTCCACGCGCGCCTCAAAGAGATGTCAGCACAAAATGACGGGGTCCGATAAGACCGACGCGTCAGGGTCGCGAATAATTCGAAAGAGATACCCGTGGCCCTGGCACAGGCAACTGAAGGAGCACGGATGGGTTTTAGTCAAAAAAAATATTAATTGTAAAAAAGTATAAGGACTAAAACTTTTAGTAGTATTAAGCTCAAAATCAAAGCATTTAAACCAATTACAGGCACTTTTGAATTTTCAAGGGGTCAATCAGACAGTAAGATGAAGCTATTTGCCTATTCCAAAGCGTACCCATAGAGAAGAAAGGGCAAGAATTTCCACGGACACTCTTTTAAATAAATAAAATTATTATGTCCTTCACCAGGTCCCATCCTCCTGCTGAACCGGAATTTTTAAAATTAGACACATTGCGAAAGTGTCAAATTTTAAAAAATTCAGTGCAGTAGTAGACGTGGAAAAATAAACGTACAGATAGTTTTTTTTTTGCATTTATAATATTAGTATGGAAATGAGAAAATAATCCGGGAGCTACAAAATTGTCGCTATTTTTGAGACAAAATTAAATTGTCACATATTGTGCCTGCTACTTTATACATTACTTTGTACATAGAAGGCTCCACTATAGTACTAGAATGTACAATTTATGCATGAAACCAAATTGCAAAAACAAGCTTTTATAGTTTTGATATGTCTATCCGCCTTTCTATCTACCTACTATCTGTAATTCCAATTACAGAAAACAGGAAAAAGATAGACATTACCATGAAACACGAACCATGAAACATGAAACATAAGCGGTCAGAGAAAATCATTAACACCGTTGCACGTCCAAGGAAGTCTACGATATTATCGCCTGTTCATCTAGACTTCGATTTGCACAAGACAGTAATCATGGATAGCATTATCTGCCATCCATGATTACTGTCTACAATTACATCGATGGCTACAAATACTAAGGCTAATAATGAATGTACCTGCACCTAATGCATAGCGGGATATTTTTATGATTTCCTGCATATAAGCGGAAATATAACTCTTGGTTAGACTTGTTGAATGTCATTAGCTTCCTGCTGTTAGCTAATGATAAGAAATATCACCAATTGGTTCAGAAAATGTGGTGGTAATTCATTTATGGCAAAAGTTTCATACGATAAGCAGAAGAACAGTACTTTGTAGTCGTTTTGTAGAAATTTGTTAATAAAAATGTCGTGTATTCAAATATTAAAGAGCAGAGTTATAGACATAATAGTCACCGACATTGCGCGTAGAATCAGCATGCTGAATTGGAAGTCGGCCATGTCTGTAGACGGACAGACGGTCGATGGACCACACATGTGCTCGAGTGGAGACCGCGTTTGGGCAAACGTAGTGTGAGGCGCCTTGCGGCACGATGCATCGATGACTTGAAGAAGGTGGCTGGCAGCGGATGGATGGTTGGCGCTCTTTGGGGGAGGCTTACGTTCAGCAGTGGACGGCAATTGGCTGATAATGACACACGATAGACAAACACATAAACTCACGCCGTCTTCCAGTTGGGGCAGGCCGAAACTACAGAACGCCACCTGCTACTCGTGCGATGCCTACATTCTCCTTTTGCTTCGTTTACGTTCATACATCTGGTAACAAATTGCGTAACACACTAACAGTAGAAATTGCTTTAATTTTGACAACATTCATTGCGTTATTTACCTTGTTGGGTAGACAAATTTTTCGAATAAACGAAGCTATGGATTGACAATATCCTTCAAAATTATTCAGATTCTGGTTCTAGGTTCTACTCGCATGCCTCTTGGAAGTAGTACGAAAATGAACTTAACCATTATGATCACTGTATATTCTCCAAGGGCGTCCCCTCCCGGCGTTTCCACTTACCTTACTTGCCTTGTAAATATCTATTGGTAGCCTTTCATTCATACTCTGAACATGACCAAGTTTTAATCATCAGAGGCCCTAGTGTGAGTTTCATAAAAATACTTTACGCGTCGACCAATTTCGGCGCTGAGATTGTCCCACCACCGATCGGAAAATGCGCTCCGGTTGCCAAGGGCCACTCGGAGCGCCTGACGCGGTCGAAGCGTTAAGTCGAGATGGTTAAAACAAACTCACACTAGGGCCTCAGAACCATGTGATGAGACTAGTGTCCAATGAATGTAACATATGGATGGCAAATTATCGCTATGTAGATTCATTATACAGTCCAAAGTAAATATTGCGATGTTCAGTCATAAGTAAATTTTTCTATAAAATCCTGCCAAATCATAGAATAACATGGTAACAAAATTCACAAGTAAACACACTTCATAATCATAACCATGGTTTAAAGTAATCCGTCTTCTAGCAAGCTGGTTATGGTTAACTACAGTTAGCTATTAACCGCACGAGCACTGCGGTTGAAGTACACGGAAAGGGTTAGCTGTCAACTAGGATTATAAAAATGTGAGGATATGTTGACTCTTCGAAAACGTTTTACCATAAACATTACATCTCGCCGGTTTTTCCTAAAGGGTTAGGCAGTGGTGTTCCTATAGCACATCTACATTTTACCAGTTATGTTTCAGTCCCATATTCTAGGGGGCGAGCCTTGGCCACCAGTGTCTCAACAGTTACTTTCTGTTGTGGTGGCATCTACATCGCCACATGCGAACTACATATCCCGCAAAATCCTGCATCGCGCAAGCAAAGTTTGCTGCGCGACTAGTAATATATACAACGTCCCGACATCAATCGTTGGGCCCTACGGCTCCACCGGTTGCACCGCAAAGAGCCCCGGGCCGCGACAGCGCCCAAATCATAATCAGTACATACGCGGCCCTCTATTCCTCCGCCGCGGAAAAAATGGCCGACGAAATCGTTGCTGCAAACGGCAACCCTCGTCGTCTTTTAGAAATCCTTAACGCGTATCCCGAGATCGCGTTAGTCCTGAAAACCTTAAAATTCTAATTTCCAATGGATAACACAAGGTTAAATTCCACCAAACCCCGATCCCTCAAACTAGGATTTTTCAACGCTAATGGCGTTTCCGGTCAACGCGATGAGATCGCCGCTTTCCTCCGCGACCACCAGCTCGACATCCTCCTCATACAGGAAACCTTCTTAAAGCCGCATCACCGCAACCCGAACATTGCCAACTACAAACTAGTTCGCAATGACAGGTCTCGATGCCACAAGGGTGGCACACTCATATACTTTAGGAAATCTCTGTATTGTATCCCTATAGACCCACCTACTCTCTTCTCCCATCTGGAGACCTCTATCTGTCGGCTCGGCATGACCGGCCACCAACCGATCACCATCATCTCCGCGTATATCCCACCCGACAATGGTCCGGAGGATCCCATCTCGCTCCAAAAGGACTTCACTGCCCTCTTCGGTATGAGTGACTCCGTCATCTTGGCGGGGGATCTTAATGCCAAGCACCCGGCGTGGAATAGTAGCACAACCTCAACCAGAGGTAGGTTAGTTTTCAAGTTAGGCGAATCCCTTAACTTTGACGTCATCGCTCCAATGAGCCCGACTCACTTCCCAGGTAATCCTAATCACCTTCCCGATGTTCTCGATGTAGCGCTGCTCAAGAATGTGAACCTCCGTTTGCAATCGATTGAGACGTTCCACGAGCTAAACTCTGACCACCGCCCTGTAGTCATGCATCTTGCACCCTACTCGGGCCCGATCGACCCCAACCGCCCCCCTCAGACCCAGACGATAACCGACTGGAGGAAAGTAAGCGAAAGACTGAAATCCACCACGTCGCCTCACTTAGACACCATCCCCGATCACTTAGTGTCAGTCGCCGACACGACGGCCGCAATCGACTCGTTTACAGAGCACGTACAATCCGTATTGACGGATTGTTCACGGGAAGTTCCGGTGATGGAAGACCATCGCTGGAAACTACCTGCTGACGTACGTGACCTGATAACAGAGAAGAACGCGGCCATCCGTGCCTACGACTCCTTCCCTTGTGACGCGAACAAAGCCCACATGCGCCATTTACAGCGTGCTGTAAAGAAACGCATAGGGGAGGTTCGCTCTAAGGGCTGGAACAAGATGCTCAGCGAACTCGAGCCCACTCATCAAGCCTTCTGGCACCTTCAGAGGAAATTGCGCTCCTCCGAGGAGGTCTCTATGCCTCCCCTCATCCGCCCCGACAAGAGCGTCGCGTTCGACAGCACCGACAAGGCCGAATACCTTGCTGACAGCCTAGAGTCCCAGTGTTCTCCCAGCTCTCAACCAGTAGACCAAGCTCACCTGAACAAGGTCGACGCTGAAGTCGAACGGAGAGCCTCCCTTCCACCCGTTGAAGACCCTGATGATCCTCTGCCTCCCGTCACTCCAGATGAAGTGCACGACATCATAAAAGGGCTCCAAGCTCGTAAAGCCCCCGGTTCGGACGGTATTACCAACAAGGTATACAAACTCCTACCTGCCCCTCTAATAATGCTCATGACCGCCATCTTCAATGGCGCCTTGAGCAACAACATCTTCCCACACGCGTGGAAAGAAGCAACAGTCATCGGTATCCCAAAGCCAGGCAAGCCAAAGTCTGAGCCCTCCAGCTACCGTCCCATTAGCTTACTCAACGTTCTCGGCAAAATCTACGAGAGGCTTATTTATAAGCGTCTCAAAGACTACGCCGAAGCAAAGAGCCTCATTCCCAACGAGCAGTTTGGTTTCCGTCCACAACACTCGAGTATCCACCAGGTCCACCGTATCGTAGAGCACTTGTGCGCCGGTATGCAGCGTAACGCGACGACGGGTGTGCTATTCTTCGACATAGCGAAAGCCTTCGACAAAGTCTGGCACAACGGCTTGTTATACAAGCTTTACCAACTAGGAGTGCCAGATCGTCTCGTACTCATCTTACGAGACTTTTTGTCGAACCGCACCTTCCGCTATCGCATCGAGGGTGCACTCTCGTCCCCTCACCCTATTCGCGCCGGTGTCCCTCAGGGTTCCGTCATATCTCCTCTAGTTTTCACGCTGTTCACCAGCGATATCCCACAGAGTAAAAAGGCTCAGTTGGCTCTCTTCGCCGACGACACTGCCGTTTACTATACCGGTCATTGTCCCAATGCTATAGCTCGTACTCTCCAAACCTCCGCAAACGTCTTAGGCGCTTGGTTCCGGAAATGGAGAATCGAGGTCAACCCCGATAAGAGTCAGGCGGTTCTCTTCTCGAGACGTCGTCGAGTCCCACCCCCCCTTCCCAGCCCGATCACTATGTACGGCAAGCCAATCCCTTGGGAGAAGCAAGCCAAATACCTAGGCGTGATCCTTGATCAAAACTTAACGTTCAAAGAGCACATTAAGGCTGTTCGCGCGCGCGCTGCTTTCGCTCTTGGTAGACTCCACTTTATTCTGACAGCCCGTTGCAAACTGTCACTTAAATGCAAGCTGCGCATCTACACCGCAGTCATCCGTCCCATCATGACCTATGCCTGCGTTGTATTCGCGCACGCTCACCCACGTCATCTCCATAAGATGCAGACCCTCCAGAACCGTTTCCTCAGAAAGGTCACGGGTGCCCCCTTCTATGTCCGTAATATAAATCTCCACATCGATCTTAAAATGCCTACCATAAACCAGTTCATGAAACGCTTATCGAAGCGTTTCTTTGACTGTGGCATAAAACACCCCAACCCCTTGATCTCAGCGGCCGCCCGCTACACTCCTTCCCGTATTAGTAGTATTCGCCGACCAAGGCATACCTTAATCGCCCCCGACGACGCCACTACCCTCCTCCAGGAGAGTAGTAAGGCAACCAGCACGCTTCATAAGCCCAAAACCCGATCGCCGTCCTACCGTCCTCGCCGCCGAGGCCCGCCGCGACGCCCAAATCTACGCCCCTCCCGACCCTTGCTCGAGCCAGCCCGCGCCGCTGAGCCTGTAGCTTTAAATTCGTCCCTAAATAATATCATTCCTGATCCAGCTAGTCATTTGCTGCCCTCTTCCAGCGACGCCCTAAGCCGAGGTTCGTACCCCACAGGGGGTGCCCTTAGCGTGTAGTCGCTTAGTTTTTAGTTAGTATTTAAGTTTAAGTCCTGGCTGGAGGCCTTAATTTATTAGGGAATCCACAGGCAAGTCCGTCTAAGCAGACGACAACCTCATAGGTTGACCTGCGAGATGCCATTTATAAAAAAAAAAAAAAAAAAATCAATCGTTGGGCAATAGCCTACTACTTGGGAGCATCCCAAGTAGTAGGCTATTGCCCTCCCTTTTCTATAGAGGAATGCAATTTAAACCCTGTGCCTTTACACTACAAGTTTCATAATAATTACTCCGCTTATTTTAGAGTGAAGAAAGTCAGACAGAGTAATATTAATTTGGACACGAAAGTAAGACACCTCCTTATTTCTAAGTCCAATTTTACTTTTACCATCGAAATTCTTAAATTGTTTGTTCAGTAAGCGCTCCATCTGATTTAAAAATGTAGTTAATAACTTCCACCGGAACCCATAGATACCTACACATTTAAAGTACAGCACACTTTTACGCCACTTCTGACAAAATTAAAGTAGCACAAAATCTATGGCATGCTATAGGAAACACAGCTGACGATTTCGCAAGTTTTTAAGTATCCGCAATTATAAATCTCCCGCTTGCTCTAAACCACTAAGGCGGAGGACATCATGAAGTACGTGCGCTACAATGTCAATTTTAAGGTTTGTGTGGTGCGCGTACCGAAGTGTTATCTGACCGTGGTCTTCAAGGAAGAAGACTAAGCCGCAGTCCGTGGTGTTCCGTCGCTTCCGCGGACAAGTACCACAGGACAGCACAAAGTCAAGCTAGTGCAAAGTTAAGTGCTACTAACATGTCTGGAGTCTTATTTATTAACTCGAGTTTTTTTCTAAGAAAAAAATATGTATCTTTAGGTAAAGGATCTATAGGCCTGTGTCGCCTGAATATAAATGGATTATTATTATTATTCTGACCTGTCTTTCCATGTTTCTATGATCTAAGTCAGCTGCCAAAGGTAATGTTGCACGGTTGCAGTGGGAACGTGGGTGAGCGTGATAGTGGGTACACGACTTAGTTAAAGATGTTTTGCGAAGTAGTTTATTTGTTTTAAAGTAGGCAACTTATATTCCCATATTACCCTTAAAGGCATTATATTCCCATATTACGTTTAAAGGTTCCGCAGACACCCTTTGGGCGAACTAAAGGGCGGAACCGTATTAGTAAGCCTCCGCTGTCCTTCAAGTTCATTTTATGAACCGTGATAGTTATTCTGTTGAAATTTTCACAGAGTTTAAACATATCTTTTCCTGCTAAAACAACGAATAATCAAAATAAAACATGTAAAAAATATAAGAAAACCTCTGGAAAGAAACGTGCTAAAAAAAGTAGTGGTCAATATTGTACGGTGGTAAGGGACCCTTCGTGTCCGAGTCCGACTAGCACTTGGCCAATTTTTTTCTTTTACATGAATGAGACTGGGCCCGCTTACACCACCAATCACTACATACGAGTACGTTTAGCGCTAAACGAATTTAAAACATCGTGCATTGTTCTGTTTCTCTCAATCGTTTAAAGATGACCGCATGCGCACCACGACCAATTATACCTCTACCCTACGAAGAGAAGACTGATCAAAAATAGTCATCCTTTTCTTTAATTTTGTTTATTCAACACAGAAATCTTTCTAAAACGCGTCATCATGTTTTGTGCGTTTCTATAGTGGCCATGCTATGCAGAGCTATGCTGAGACAGAACGATGTTTAAAATATGTTGAGCACAAAAAGCAGTTATAAATGGTGCAAGCAGGCCTTATTTTTGACCAAATATAACAAAAAGCAATCATATTTAGGTGTTGTTACGAGTACTTACACTTTCTTCTAAATTGTCGTTAAACGAGTTTTATTGGGAGCCGTGGTGGCTCAGAGGTAACAACCCCGAGTTACGAAATGTAGGTCGTGGTTTCGAACCCAGACAGTTGCGTTACTTTGTGTCCTAGAACCAAAAATTCGAAGTCATTTGACATATACCACCAACACTAGGCCCGGGTGATAGGTTACAGACAGCCCACTCCCTCTCGCCTGTGTCCCAATATTATAGATGAGTTTTTTCTTTAGTTACAAGAAACCTTAAACGGATAGTAGCGAGACCGAAACGAAGGCTCTTGAACAATACCTGGAAAAGAGTTAAGAAAGCAGCTTGACCCCGCCACAAGACTCAACAGAACTTAAAAGATGCCCATCAATAGATAAATAATCCTCTACTTTCCCATCACTCACATTTCCTTTGCTCAACGATACCTATCCGGTAGGCGCCAACAATCCTTCCTTATCCTTAGGACACGTCTTCCCAACCATTACCGAGCCCCGCGGTCTACCCCTTCATACGCAATAGCTTTTGTCACCTTGAAACATAAGGTTCCAGAGAATAGTGTGAATGTTTGGGTTCATTCTAGCAATAGAGTCTGGTCAAGCCACGCTGGGATCAGTGCATTTAATTAATTAATTCATTCTTTATAAACTTTACTCAATCTTCTCTTCACTGATCACTGACTTATCACATAGGTACACAGTTCACAAAAAAATCCTATTAACACATCCCAGATAAACCGAAAACCGATGCAGCTAAAACCTTCTATTACTTTTTGACATCGTAATGTGATCACCAAGTAATATTTATAGTTCTTCAAGTCTAATTCATGGAGTTCTAGATTCTAACAGTAAAGCCCTGGACTAAGTTTAAAGTCAGGAAACATTTATTACAATCAATAATGTAGCGAGCGCACTATTAAAAGTAAAATATTCTATCGGTGTACTTATGTAGGCAGGAATAGATAACTGGTCTGGGAACGAGTTCACTTGACTGCCCGTGTGAAAGAAAATGTATCAGCCCATATCGTATAAAATGTTTGAAAGACCAATTATATTAAAAAAAAGGGAAATGTTACTAATCCTTCGGCTGCAAATCTAATTACCTACCTACCTGAGGTAGGTAATTAGATTTGCAGCCAAAGGATTTTTGTTCCTAGGTGTGTGCAATTGCGCAGGCAACGTCTCATTAATAATAATACCAGCCTATTATTCGGACCAATATTAGGCCGGTATTATTATTATTATATAGAATGTATGAGAGGAAGCCTTTGCCCTGTAGTGGTATCTAGAGGTAAAAGGCATATTCTCATATAGAGAAGGCCCGAGCATCACCACGCTTGCTTAAGGCGGATTGGCGATTTCAGACTTATTATTAATTGTATCATTAACTGCCTCGATGGTCTAGTGGTCTGCCTAATCCTTCTGGGATTACTTCTGGGTGATGTTGTGTGTGATGTATTAATTGTAGTATTAAGATCACCTTCTTTGAATCTATTTCTTTAACAAAAACTGATTCTAAAGTGTACAAGTATTAATATAATTATATTCTTAAACTGGAAACTCCATCGCCTTTCTAACGTTCCCATTTATGTATTAATTTCCTCTTAGACTTGATATACCAGTTCTGGGCTTAATGACTAGACTTGGTCCTCAAAATACATAGACAGATACAGAAGGCCGGCTCTATTCAACGAGTGAAAACAGGCGCAAGCGCACATAGACGCGTACGCGTATGTACGGTGCGCTTAATCGTATTTGATTACTATTTTATTTTTATATTCTTCTTCTTAGCGTATTGATGGCAAAAAGTTCAAACACGTTTGGCCAAAAATTTCAGCTGCGCAAACTCCCCTCACTGATGCAGTCATAAGCTCATCAAGTACACAGGTGCCAGGGCATGCGGTGCAGGATGGAAGGTTGGCAATCAATTGTCTGTGATTCGACATCTGAGTCGTCCATGAACCCCTATCTGTGGAGATTGTCTTTGCTCCGGCCTATTTATTTAGACTGATTTAGAGAGCTACTGCTGATCATGAGGTCCTGGGTTAAATTCCCAGGTCGGGCAAAGTGTTGAAGATGTATTAATTGTAGTATTAAGATCACCTAGTAAGGTAACCTTATAATACATATTAAGTTGTCTGTTACCTTTTCACGCTTAAGCCACAGAACTAATCGTTATAAAATTTGACAGATTGTGCGCCTGGGACCTGGATAAGAACAAAAGCTACTTTTCATCCTGGACATTTGTTTGAAGAAATTATAAACAAAAAAAGGCGGAGACGTAATCGCGGGCAACATACGTAAATAAATGAAGGTAAATACCAAATATCTTATTATTTATTTATTGATTTATTTATTTTTTTACTTATTTTGTTATTTACTTACTTATTTCTTTATTTACAGTACATTGAGGATTTACAGCTAATAGAAACAAACAAAAAAGGGGAACATAGCCACCAGGAAGCCAATTACAAATCCTCACATATATACTCATATCGGTTAACGGGTGTGAGCACAAAAACAAAAAACACATCGCCTTATTTAAATTAAGAAGCTATTTAAATACTAAATAATAAACACTACACTAAACTACACACACTATACTTAATATTATCGACTACCTCTTAGGCGGACACATTTCCTTATAGTTATCCTAAGGTGAATTAATATTAATGGATCAAAATACTAACGAATTAATCCCAGAAATTATTAAAGAAAGTGATAGGAACATTTTATACCATTATCGTTTTATGATTACGCTCAACGCAATATATTCGTTGTTACCGAATCAGTATACGAGTATGTATATTATAGTTAATAGAATGTTGTATTTAGGATGTAGAGTATTCGTAAACATAGATATTATTGACGGTCGCTCGGCGCTTCGGCGGCGAGATGGGTGAACGATATTTTTGCCATCGCTGGATGAGGCTGGCACAGGAGCGTGGAGATTGGGACAAGCAAAGAGAGAGACCTATCCACAGCAGTAGGTGAAGTTGGGTTATGGGTGATAGATCGATAATGGTATTAACTTTCTTTGGAATGCGCTCCCTCTGAACATCAGGATGACAACCAGTCGGTTATCTTTCAAAGTGAAGGCTCGTGAACATATTCGTGAGCGGTTTGTAAAATCATCTCAGCGCTGATTTGCTGGATTCGTTTTCTCCTCTTCGTTTCGTTATTTCTCCTGACAAAGTTTGATCTGTTTATATGTGTGTATTTAAGTATCTGTGTATTAGTATTTTATTACTTTTCGAGTTATCTATCCCTTTTGTTGCACCTGACATGTTTTGTCTCTGCATCACCCTAAGGTTGACTGGTAGAAAATGCCTCAGGCATTAAGTCCGCCTTTGTACAGTATTTCTATTACCTGTGCATAAAGTTTTTTTAGCTATTTTTTTTAATAAAAAAAAAATTGTGAACCTGTCCAGAGAATTTTCCAACTTAATTTAAATGTGATAAAGAACAATGCCCACATCCCAAACATTAAAAAACCTGATCATGAAAGTTCATGTATAGTTATAAGGTATAGTAGAAACACTATCTGTATGTTTAGAAAATAATGTCATATAGTCATTTTTTAGATTTAAACGTTACGAAGTCGAAAAAATATTATGTTACTTTTGAAAAAATATTAGGTTAAGATTATATATACAAATTTTTCACCGACTAGTCGACACTTCACGTGACCAGAGGGCTGGATTGTTCTTTGGCCAAAGAATTAGCATTTCCATTCAGCGTGGCAATGCTGCCAGTCTTCTGGGGACGTTTCCAGATGACAGCGATGCGGACGAGTACTTCGACGCCTGAGTGTTTTTTTATATTAATTTGTATAGGTAGTTAGTTATTTAGTCATTTAATTTAGTTATATATGTGTTGTTATGTTTTAATTAATTTCAAAATAAATGAACGAATTAAATAACGCTCGAAGTTTAGTACAAAATACGAATACTTACCAAATTATACAAATCTATGGCCTTCAAACGACTTTTTTACTTTGTGAATTCCTTGAAACCAGCTGCGCTCATTTCACTGTTTAGACTCTAGATGACTGTCACTATGAATTGAGTGTCAAGCATTAGTGTCAAACGTCAAATAAAATCCGTTTCAATAGTTTGAACTAAATTACTTAATGCACGATTATTTAATTGAATTATGATGTTATTTTTAATAAATCTGTGTTATACAAAGACTAATAAAACATGATTACTGATTATATAAAACATAAAATAATGCATGAAACTCAGGAACAGAGTTGAATAACGTCAAGTAGCAGTATGTAAAATGGAACGTCGTAAAAAGGGAAGTTGAGATGCGTTCAAAACATGCTAATATGTTTACTTTTGATGTAGAATAAGCATAGATAAATATAAAAAAACTTTTTTCCCTGCGTTTCTTTTAACATTGTGATTAGCGTAACAAATATACGATTCAATAAGCTGTTTTTTTAAGATTTATTTCATTTCTATACATAGTCAGGTGAAAAATGAGCATCCTTCTTTTATGTATTTTCCCTAATTGCAAGACCAGCAGCAATTCCGAATAATTGTAATAAGCACCGTACTTATATATAGATAGATTGGTGGCAATATGACTGACGTCGCCAGAATGGGGAATTTTATAGTGTACCTACAACAGGAATACAGTCATTATGTGTTAAAAATAAACAACAAATTATGTGTCATCAAACTGACATTACACTGTTCGATCAATAAATTCCGTAATTAGCGGGGAATCCATCTAAGACTGAGCAATCTAGGCATGCTGGGCTCTTAGCACCATCCGCCGGCTCTTATGTACCTAGTCCCCCTGCTTCACTAGCCAAGAATGTTCCCACAGAAGGCCAAATAACGATTCACAGTAGGAAACTGGTGCGGGTGTAAGGAGGATGATTTGCCAGGAGAAATTTGCCGTACGGTGAAAATGAGACCGATATTAAAATTTGATTTTCTTTAGTTAGAACTTCTTGTTAAGAAGACTGTCTTTGTCCTGTATTAATTATGATGATGACAAATAACTTCGAAAAATGTACCAATAATGCTATGAACATTTCACTTGCAGTTGATTTATACCTCGAATCTTCAAGACACAATTTAGTTTTGTCAGCTAATTTATGTCTACATAATATTGGCAACTAGTTGTTGCCCGTGACTTTATCTATCCAGATGAAAAATGCCTGTCCTTACCCAGTTCATGGTTTGTACGTGTACCAAATTTCATGCAAATCCGTTCAGGTGTTTTTACACGATTGTATACAATACACAAACTTATTTTCGCATTTATAAAATTAAGATAGTTTGGCTGAGCAAACTAGGACGGGATTATTGCGCAGTTACAGACTCAGTAAAGCAAATTAATAATGCAAAAGTAATCAGGAAAAAATTATGTTGTCGAAACAAAACCAACGGTCAAAGAAGAGAGAAATTCGAAACCAAACATATCATAGACGCCATTTGGACACACTTCAAGTTTCAAACATAGGTTAGATGCTTAAAAGTAGCAATGGATTTCATTTTGACAGTTCAACAACATTCATTGCTTTAATAAGGTGGTTTATGGTGCCGGTGTCTTACTCAGAGTTGCATTTCTACACTTATCTGCACTATATCCACAATATGGCTTACACCTAATGGATACGAATGGACAGTGTGGGAAAAGGTAATGGTGTTTGATGGTGTAATGGCGACTCATCAAATTGCCAGGTATTTATTTCGTTCCTGTATCCTAGGGACGTAATTGTCTGTTGGGGCCTGGGAAGGAGTTGTGTCTTTGTGCAGTTAACTATATTGCGAAAAATTACAAAACTTGCAAGATTGCTTTATTGCGAAGAATTTGGTGATCACAGATTTCATTCTCAACTCGTCGGAATTATTTCACATCTGCCATTTGTTCCTTATTTGTGCATGCGTGAAACTGAACGCGATCAGCACATTTAATCTGCGTTCAATAGCTGTCAGTGTCAATATTCCACAGATTAAAGCTGTGTTTATAACATATTATTTATGTATTCTGGTAATTGTATTTTTATTTTAATACTTACTACTTTTTGTTATTCTACTAATATTAAATTTAATGAAGTATTTAACAATATATAAATTTCATTTAGAATCTCAGTCAAGCGACCGCACACAATTAGAAAGCGAACTCATTGCTTTTTATTGTAGTAAACAATAGCGGATTTATTGCAATTGAACATTACATTATACAAGGATCTCGCACGCTGTCAAAATCGGAACGAACGCCGCCATCTTGTTTTTTTTATACAAATTCTGTAACTGTTACAAAAATACAGAGTCATATTAAATTAGCTAGTAAAACATCCGCAGACGTGATGGGTCTCGATAAATAAATGATAAACACGATAAAATAAAAGATTTGTTGTCTTTTTTTTGGGGTCACCGACCGCTTGTAGTGAGGTTGCTTGAAGTATGAATAAAAAAAATCTGTTTTTTTTGTTTTATAGTGTTTAGATATGGAAACCATCAGTCTGGGAAGTTTTGCTAGCTAATTTAACTTGACCCTGTGTAAACGATTCACAAAACGATTGTAGAAATGTTAACCAACAGTGCTGCGCTGTCAATGTCATTCAGGCGCCAAAATATCCTTGTAGCATTCTACAACTACATGTAGTACACTCCATTCGCGGTTATTTTACCTCTGACTTTGAATCACTGTCAAAACCAAAGTTATCTTTATCGTCGTTGTAACAAGGTTGATATTGGGTTGCTACCATTGACAAGTCTGTCTAATTACAGTGAGCTTTATTATAGTGACGATAAGGTTGCAATTTGGCTGCTGCTGTCAGTTACCTCTGACTGTTAACTCTGAACGGACAGCTGAGGGCCTAGAGTCCAAGATGTTCGTATTTCTTCACGGACTTTTAACAGCATTGATATATGCTTTTCGGTAGCTTATGTCAATCACATCAATTGGACTATTTTTATTTTTCCCTCATCGCATCGTTATCTCTGATAGAATGTCACTTTGCCCGTAGGCCTGTTTCTAGCCTTTGATCCAAACTAAACGTTTTCTCATTATTTTGCTTTATATAATACACATCTAGACTACTACGCTACTGCTGAGCACGAGTTCCTGGGTTCGATGCCCGGGTCGGGTAAAGTGTTATTGGGGTTTTCCATCTGCAATTTCTTAGTAGCAGCCTTGAGTCTAGATTTGTGGCCAGTTACTACATGATATTTAGCCGCCTGTTTATATATATATATATACTATAGGTGTGACTTCTGCCTTACCCTTCGGAGAATACTGGCATGACGTAATCTTACATATTATTATTATCTTAACCAGTAGGTAATTTGAACCGAGTTAAGTCTTCAGTTAAACACCTGGCATAGTGCTTGCATCTCGAATTTGATATTGTTTTGTTACTAATAAATCCGTGTCTTATCTAATATGGTCTTATTACCGTATGTACATGTACACGCAGAACTAAGGATGTCATCAAAATATCATATTTATGTGGTCGTAATTGTTTATTGTATGACCGTCAAAGCTAAGGTGCTTGCTTACACACATGATCGGGTCGGCACTTTAAATTCGGCAGTATTTGTTGAACCGCCGGCGCCGCCGCCACGAATCAATTATAATACATAGTCGGCTTTCATTCGGCTCGTGCCGATTGGCAATCTTCGGTCGACATCATGAATGAATCATGTTCGGGTCGTCTCGGCAGTACTCGCTATCTGTCAACGAAGATACGGGCCCTTCCAGAAGTAGTTGAGCTGTCAAAACACGTGCCAAATTCAATTTATCGGACGGGAAAAAACCTATCGAGCGTAGGGACAGCTATCAAATCGTATCGTCATTAACTCTTAGTTCGGAAACTTAACTCATCCCGTAAACGAGTAGGAAACACCCGCAACTTAGGCCGAAACTACGGTCTTCATGCTTAAGAAGTAGACCCCCTAAGCTGAGCTAAGGACCCAGCGGCTGTTTTCTAACAGATACAAGGTGGATACGACGATATAACAATAATTTAAACTTCGTATAACAGTCTTTGTCCAAAAACGCAATCAAATGTTTCCAATAGTTTTGTCAGCAAGTCAAAGATCGCCAAATCACTACTTTTTAGTTTGTTTCACATTGTATTATGCCTAAATTCAGTTTTAACGCCCAGCTGTGCCGAATTATGCCGCGATAAGCTGTGTGTGCTACCTTTATGTTTTTAAAGGTAGATTTACCTATTATCCTGAATAAATAAATAATGTGTAAGTTGTTATGTATATAAACCATCATAAAAAAACAAGTTTATCTTCAACATTGTTCTTTTATTTTCAGAATTAATTTGTCAACAAAAAAAAACTAAACTTTATCGCTTTGAAAGATAAACTACTTGCATAAGTGTTTATAAAACCCCTCTTTCATTTAAAATACTAGTTTAAACTTAGCTAATGCCGGTAAACTTTTAGTGAGTTTGCTTTGCCTTTGAGCGAAATTTATTTGGAACTCATAATTGGGGGTCTCGTTTATTACAAAGAATCTAAGATCTTCTGCTTAAGAGAAATTTTGAGAAATTTGAATATTTTTATCCTTAGTGTACTTACTGAAGTGAAAGGTTTGTCAGACTTTCTCAATTCATACTTCAAGTAACCTCACTAAAAGCGGTCGGTTACTCCAAAAAAAACATCAAATCTTTTATTTATTATTTTATCGTGTATATCATACATGTAGTATACCGACAACCCATCACGTCTGCGGAGTATTACTGCAAAGTCGAAATGCAATTTGTTCTATAAATTGTTTAAATACTTCACTAAAAGTATAAGAAAGAGTACCTAGCAAGTAATAGAGTAACCATGGAGTTTCTTGCCGGCTCTTCTCCATGGGAAACGACCAATTGGAACCGTGCACCTAGAATCTGACGTTTCATAAGTGCCCATGTAGGTCTATGTGAAATAAAATATTTTGATTTTGATTTTGATTTTGAATAAAATAAAAATACAATTACCAGCAGCCTAATTGCGTAACACATTTTCGTAAACGATTACGATTAATCTGTTGAATTTTGACAGTTCGACAACATTCATTGCGTTATTTACATTGATGAGTAGGTTTTTGTGTATAATGTAAACACAAATAGGTAAGTGGTCTTCCTCTTCTTTCCTACTACGCTGTGCCCGACAGGGTCCATAAACTTTAATCCTAGAAACAGTTTTAACAACATTATGGACATGGGTTCAGTTAGTGGGGGCAAAGGTGGGCAATGCCTACCCTTGAAACTTCTTTACCCACCCTAGAAAAATCGACAGTATTACAGAACAACGTACTGTTTAATCGCTTTTCATTACGGTTTGGAAACAATTGAACCCTTATAAGATCTCTACGTTATCCTTCCGTTCTCAGGAACGCGTGGAGGTACAGTCCGCGAGGCCTAAGCTGAGCTTTGCATTTGTGTGAGTGATTACCAATCGAACCAATGTGATCGCATGATGGACGCACAGCGCCTCAGGCCGATTGTCCGATTGTAAAAGCAAAGGACGCGTCGCTATGTGCACTCACACAAATACAAAGCTCAGCTTAGACCTCGCGGATTGTATCAAGTTGAAATAAGAGGCTTGGCTCACAATAGGTGTGTGATAACTTTTTAACAGTGTGAAGAGATATGAGGAACAGGGTGTAAAGTTCACTCATACTCTTCGGAAAAGGGAGGATCCTCCGAGCAGATGGATGTCGTATCTGGTGGGCAACTGCCCGATGATTGTTATCGGGAAGTTGTATATATGCTATCTGCGCGGTAAACTCTGCTTGCGCGATGCAGGATTGATGCGTTTGTTCGCATGTGGCGGTGTAGATGCCGCCACATCACTCCCCTAAGACAACCGGAGGTCGATAGTGGACTAAGTCTTGTATCTTGCGATGCTTGCAAATGCCAGTTGGGTTCCAGTGGGTTGGAACCGGGTGTCGCATAGTTCGCGGTGAGTCGGAACTGTCTGCGAAGATGCCCCAGTGAGTCGGGGTGCGGGGTGGCTGATTGCTGATGTCGACCAGGAGAGGGATTAAGCGCTCTGCTTGTGGACCGGCCGAATGTGCAGTGTGCTGTGCCAAGGTTGCTGATGAGGCTGAAGGTGATGACCAGGTATGCGCTTGCGCTGCATGCTGATGGTCAGGACAACCGTTCAAGCCGTGGTTGCTGGCTGGCTGTGTAACTTGCGGGAGTGATGATGATGATGTCACGCTGAAGTAGTTGCACGAAGGCTGCGCTGACGTTCATACTCGGGGTCACCAGTGAAGAGATGATGTTCATCACGTCGGGGTAACCAGTGAACAGATATGAGGAACAAGGTGTAAAGTTCACTCATACTCTTCGGAAAAGGGAGGACCCTCCGACCAGATGGATGTCGTATCTGGTGGGCAACTGCCCGATGATTGTTATCGGGAAGTTGTATATATGCTATCTGCGCGGTCAACTCTGCTTGCGCGATGCAGGATTGATGCGTTTGTTCGCATGTGGCGGTGTAGATGCCGCCACAAGTGTAAGCGTTATTTATATCTTGGCAACCTACTTTACATGAAATGTTATTGTGGGATTATTTATTAATAGGCGTCATTTACGATCTCTCATTAAATGACTGAGGTTAGTTCAGCTGGTCGGGATTTTGTCCTGGGGCACCCCCAGACAAAATCTCTAGCTACGCCAATGGTTATGGAATGCAATAAAGAATTGAGAATTGAGAGAATTGACATTTTGAATTCTCTCAACTCTGTACATTTACAGAGTATGATACAGGCACCACACGAAGAAGACAACAACATCCAACATTCTGCTGCCCTTAACCCAATTTATTTGGGGTCCGTACTTCATTTCTTTTACTTACATACTTCTCTTTTAGTCAACATCTCAGTAGTCATCCCCTTTCTAGCCATATCATCTTTCACATACTCCATCTATCGTTTCTTTAGTCTCCCCTGCTCCTATAACCATCCCCATTCATATTCAAAGCAACATCATCTCGGTAGTCACCCCCTTTCTAGACATATCATCTTTCACACAGTCCTTCCATCGTTTCTTTCGTCTCCCCTACTCATATAGCTATCCACATTCATATTCAGAGCAATATCATCGCGGTGGTCATCCTTTTTCCAGCCATATCATCTTTCACACAGTCCATCCATCGTTTCTTTCGTCTCCCCTACCTTATAGCCATCTACATTCATAATCAAAACAACATCGTCTCGGTAGTCATCCCATTTCTAGACATATCATCTTTCACACAGTCCATCCATCGTTTCTTTCGTATCCTCTACTCTTATAGCTATCCATATTCATATTCAGAGCAATATCTTCGCGGTAGTCATCCTTTTTCCAGACATATCATCTTTCACACAGTCCATTCATCGTTTCTTTCGTCTCCCCTGCTCCTATAACCATCCCCATTCATATTCAAAACAACATCATCTTGGTAGTCACCCCCTTTCTAGATATATCATCATTCACACAGTCCATCCATCGTTTCTTTTGTCTTTCCCTACCTTATAGCCATCTACATTCAAACTCAAAGCAACATCATCTTGGTAGTCACCCCCTTTCTAGATATATCATCATTCACACAGTCCATCCATCGTTTCTTTTGTCTTTCCCTACCTTATAGCCATCTACATTCATACTCAAAGCATTATCATCTCGGTAGTCCCCCCCTTTCTAGACAAATCATCTTTCACACAGTTCATCCATCGTTTCTTTCGTCTCCCCTACTTTTAAAGCTATCCACATTCGTACTCAAAACTTCATGACAAACGACTTACACACAACTTTCCAGTCATCGGTGCCACTTTCAGACTTCCTCTTATGTACTCATTTAGAAGATAACAAAATTAGTTTATTATGGCGTTATTAGCTCCCTAAGCTTATTTATAATACATATAACGATTTCGACTGTTGAGAGTTGTGAGTTAACGCTTAACCATAGTTAAACGATAGTTATTGAATTGGGTTTGTGATCAAATTTAATGTCTTGGAGATAACGCTTTTGTGTTATGTTACTATTATTATTTAATCTTAGTTTAGTAGCTACAGTAGGTTATATTAATTTTAGTTTAGTAATTTTCGCCAAGTTGATTGATGTCTGCGAGAGTTGTATGCGGTATTGTTTAAATCGATAAAAGCACCAGCCATGAAAAACTTCTAGAAGGTTCACAATCAATAGCAACAGTCTTCGCCTTCATTTGGGGTCGATGCAGAAAGTCTTATGCCCATTACATTAACATAAGGCGAAACCAAAATGAATGCTTATAAATACGCGCTGTTGGATTTTAAACTGTCGTCGTAGAGCCGAGCGTTAAAAATCTTACAGCGCGCATTCTCCCGTAGACACCATCTTTTCGACCACCTCTGCTTAGTAACTAGGAATAACATTCTGAATGATGATGAAAAAGGATAATAAAATTAAACGTCGTGAGAATAGTGTGCCATTTCTTTTCAATTATTTTAAAAGGTGTCGTAGACGCGATTAAGGTAGGGCAAACTGTTTTTCTGATATTAAATTCTTGGAAATAATAATACTGTACAACTTGTTATTCTATTTCTAGTAAATTCACGATAAATCTACAATTTTCACAGTATGTAATTTATTCTGCCATGCAAAATGTAATCAGAGATAAATTCCAAATTCTGGTACACTTCATATTTTTAAACAGTAATTTATTATTTTTCGTGCTAGCTTTTCACCTGGATCAGTTTCTTTTCTAGACGAGCTGGATTTTTCTGAAAAATTAATATTTTATGGCAGTCTTGGCTTTTTTTTTCAACTACAGTTGAAACAAAAATAAAAGCTGAAGAAAGAATGAAAGAAAAGAAAAAAAAAATTTGGGACACGCACAGGAAAAACAAACAAAAAAAATGAGCATTTGACAAAATTAAAATAAAAAACAACCAAATAACAATTTAAAGTTTTTATATCCGGAGCTTCCTAACAGACAAGCCGCTCAATCAGTTACCAGAATAATACGTCTAACCCATCCAAAGTGTTATCTGTTAGTCTCATTAGGGTTTAAAGGTTTAACCCTTACAAGATGTTACATGTTCGTTGGGTAACCGAATGAACGGGTAACCGTTCGAAGGTTTTTTTTTTTTCGTATATGGCATCTCGCAGGTCAACCTAAAACTAAGCGACTACACGCTAAGGGCACCCCCTGTGGGGTACGAACCTCGGCTCAGGGCGTCGCTGGAAGAGGGCAGCAAGGGACTAGCTGGATCAGGATTTAATTGATTTTGGGACGAATTTAAAGCTGCAGGCTCAGCGGCGCGGGCTGGCTCGATTAAGGGTCGGGAGGGGCGTGGATTTGGGCGTCGCGGCGGGCCTCGGCGGCGAGGACGGTAGGACGGCGATCGGGTGTTGGGCTTATGTAGCGTGCTGGTGGCCTTACTACTCTCCTGGAGGAGGGTAGTGGTGTCGTCGGGGGCGATTAAAGTATGCCTTGGTCGGCGAATACGGCTAATGCGGGAGGGAGTGTAGCGGGCGGCCGCTGAAATCAGGGCGTTTAGGTGTTTTATGTCACAGTCAAAGAAACGCTTGGATAAGCGTTTCATAAACTGGTTTATGGTTGGCATTTTAAGGTCGACGTGGAGATCTATATAGCGGACATAGTAGGGGGCATCCGTGACCTTTCTGAGGAGTCGGTTCTGGAGGGTCTGCATCTTGTGGAGATGACGTGGATGAGCGTGCGCAAATACAACGCAGGCATAATGGGACGGATGACTGCGGTATAGATGCGCAGCTTGCATTTAAGTTACAGTCTGCAACGGGCTGTCAGAATGTAGTGGAGTCTACCAAGAGCGAAAGCGGCGCGCGCGCGAACCGACTTAATATGCTGTTTAAACGTTAGGTTTTGATCATGGATCACGCCTAGGTATTTGGCTTGCTTCTACCAAGGGATTGGCTTGCCGTACATAGTGATCGGGCTGGGACCGTTCGAACGAATAAACTCAGAAGCGGGGTTGTCCGCTCTCTAGGCGCAAGTAGTGGGTGACTGAGCGAAAAAACAGAAGCCACGCGTCGAACGAACTTTAAAGATGTAATTTACGACCGCTTCGCCGGGGGCCAGCAGACATGAAAACTTGCATACGTGCCCCCCGACGATAATAGCCTGAACACTGAACTTTCATGAGTTTCAAGAACTTTGTTTTTGTGGAACCACCCGCGTGTTTATTTGAATTTATGGGTACACAGTCTGTAAGTAGCTAAAAAGTTGGTTTAAGCTTTTGCTTTTATATTTTCTGCTTGATTTAAGACATAAAGCGGAAAAGTAGGTCTTATGTTTGTCAGTCGTCATTCAAGTCATTCTCAAAATTCAATAAGCTTGGAGGACTAGAACGACGCGATCTCGTATATAAGGACCATTTATTACTATGGCAAAACTGATTATTACAAATAATCTACATCTACACAATGTTGTATAACCATTGACAAATGTTTACAGCTTTTTTTTTTTTTTTTTTTTATAAATGGCATCTCGCAGGTCAACCTATGAGGTTGTCGTCTGCTTAGACGGACTTGCCTGTGGATTCCCTAATAAATTAAGGCCTCCAGCCAGGACTTAAACTTAAATACTAACTAAAAACTAAGCGACTACACGCTAAGGGCCCCCCCTGTGGGGTACGAACCTCGGCTTAGGGCGTCGCTGGAAGAGGGCAGCAAATGACTAGCTGGATCAGGAATGATATTATTTAGGGACGAATTTAAAGCTACAGGCTCAGCGGCGCGGGCTGGCTCGAGCAAGGGTCGGGAGGGGCGTAGATTTGGGCGTCGCGGCGGGCCTCGGCGGCGAGGACGGTAGGACGGCGATCGGGTTTTGGGCTTATGAAGCGTGCTGGTTGCCTTACTACTCTCCTGGAGGAGGGTAGTGGCGTCGTCGGGGGCGATTAAGGTATGCCTTGGTCGGCGAATACTACTAATACGGGAAGGAGTGTAGCGGGCGGCCGCTGAGATCAAGGGGTTGGGGTGTTTTATGCCACAGTCAAAGAAACGCTTCGATAAGCGTTTCATGAACTGGTTTATGGTAGGCATTTTAAGATCTATGTGGAGATTTATATTACGGACATAGAAGGGGGCACCCGTGACCTTTCTGAGGAAACGGTTCTGGAGGGTCTGCATCTTATGGAGATGACGTGGGTGAGCGTGCGCGAATACAACGCAGGCATAGGTCATGATGGGACGGATGACTGCGGTGTAGATGCGCAGCTTGCATTTAAGTGACAGTTTGCAACGGGCTGTCAGAATAAAGTGGAGTCTACCAAGAGCGAAAGCGGCGCGCGCGCGAACAGCCTTAATGTGCTCTTTGAACGTTAAGTTTTTATCAAGGATCACGCCTAGGTATTTGGCTTGCTTCTCCCAAGGGATTGGCTTGCCGTACATAGTGATCGGGCTGGGAAGGGGGGGTGGGACTCGACGACGTCTCGAGAAGAGAACCGCCTGACTCTTATCGGGGTTGACCTCGATTCTCCATTTCCGGAACCAAGCGCCTAAGACGTTTGCGGAGGTTTGGAGAGTACGAGCTATAGCATTGGGACAATGACCGGTATAGTAAACGGCAGTGTCGTCGGCGAAGAGAGCCAACTGAGCCTTTTTACTCTGTGGGATATCGCTGGTGAACAGCGTGAAAACTAGAGGAGATATGACGGAACCCTGAGGGACACCGGCGCGAATAGGGTGAGGGGACGAGAGTGCACCCTCGATGCGATAGCGGAAGGTGCGATTCGACAAAAAGTCTCGTAAGATGAGTACGAGACGATCTGGCACTCCTAGTTGGTAAAGCTTGTATAACAAGCCGTTGTGCCAGACTTTGTCGAAGGCTTTCGCTATGTCGAAGAATAGCACACCCGTCGTCGCGTTACGCTGCATACCGGCGCACAAGTGCTCTACGATACGGTGGACCTGGTGGATACTCGAGTGTTGTGGGCGGAAACCAAACTGCTCGTTGGGAATGAGGCTCTTTGCTTCGGCGTAGTCTTTGAGACGCTTATAAATAAGCCTCTCGTAGATTTTGCCGAGGACATTGAGTAAGCTAATAGGGCGGTAGCTGGAGGGCTCAGACTTTGGCTTGCCTGGCTTTGGGATACCGATGACGGTGGCTTCTTTCCATGCTTGTGGGAAGATGTTGTTGCTCAAGGCGCCATTGAAGATGGCGGTCATAAGCATTATTAGCGGGGCAGGAAGGAGTTTGTATACCTTATTGGTAATACCATCCGAACCGGGGGCCTTACGAGCGTGGAGCCCTTTAATGATGTCGTGCACTTCGTCTGGAGTGACGGGAGGCAGAGGATCATCAGGGTCTTCGACGGGAGGGAGGGAGGCTCTTCGTTCGACTTCAGCGTCGACCTTGTTCAGGTGAGCTTGGTCTACTGGTTGGGAGCTGGGAGAACATTGGGACTCTAGGCTGTCGGCAAGACATTCAGCCTTATCGGGACTGTCGAAAGCGACACTATTGTCGGGGCGGATGAGAGGAGGCATAGAGACCTCTTCTGAGGAACGCAATTTCCTCTGTAATTGCCAGAAGGCTTGATGAGTGGGCTCGAGTTCGCTGAGCATCTTGTTCCAGCCCTCAGAGCGAACCTCCCCTATGCGTTTCTTTACAGCACGCTGTAAATGGCGCATGTGGGCTTTGTTCGCGTCACAAGGGAAGGAGTCGTAGGCACGGATGGCCGCGTTCTTCTCGGTTATCAGGTCACGTACGTCAGCAGGTAGTTTCCAGCGATGGTCTTCCATCACCGGAACTTCCCGTGAACAATCCGTCAATACGGATTGTACGTGCACTGTAAACGAGTCGATTGCGGCCGTCGTGTCGGCGACTGACACTAAGTGATCGGGGATGGTGTCTAAGTGAGGCGACGTGGTGGATTTCAGTCTTTCGCTTACTTTCCTCCAGTCGGTTATCGTCTGGGTCTGAGGGGGGCGGTTGGGGTCGATCGGGCCCGAGTAGGGTGCAAGATGCATGACTACAGGGCGGTGGTCAGAGTTTAGCTCGTGGAACGTCTCAATCGATTGCAAACGGAGGTTCACATTCTTGAGCAGCGCTACATCGAGAACATCGGGAAGGTGATTTGGATTACCTGGGAAGTGAGTCGGGCTCATTGGAGCGATGACGTCAAAGTTAAGGGATTCGCCTAACTTGGAAATGATCCGACCTCTGGTAGAAGTCGTGCTACTATTCCACGCCGGGTGTTTGGCATTAAGATCCCCCGCCAATATGACGGAGTCACTCATACCGAAGAGGGCGGTGAAGTCCTTTTGGAGAGAGATGGGATCCTCCGGACCATTGTCTGGTGGAATATAAGCAGACATGATGGTGATCGGTTGATGACCAGTCATGCCGAGCCGACAGATAGAGGTCTCCAGATGGGAGAAGAGAGGAGGTGGGTCTATAGGGATACAATACAAAGATTTCCTAAAGTATATGAGTGTGCCACCCTTGTGACATCGAGACCTGTCATTGCGAACTAGTTTAAAGTTGGCAATATTCGGGTTTCGGTGATGTGGTTTTAAAAAGGTTTCCTGTATGAGGAGGATGTCAAGCTGATGGTCGCGGAGGAAAGTGGCGATCTCATCGCGTTGACCTGAAACGCCATTTGCGTTGAAAAAGCCTAATTTAAGGGATCGGGGTTTGTTACTATTTACTCTCGTATTATCCATTGAGAATTAATATTTGAGTGAGTGTAGAACTTGCGCGATCTCGGGATACGCGCTGAGAATTTCCATGAGGCGGATTGCGTTGCCGTTTGCAGCAACGATTTCTTCCGCCATTTTATCCGCGGCGGTGGTGAAGAGAGCCGCGTATGTACTTAATATGATTTGGGCGCTGTTTCGGCCCTGGATTCCCTGAGGTGCCGCTGGAGCGGCCGTAGGGGCCGCGGGGGCTACCAAAGGCGCTGGGATGGCGGTAGCCATCAGCGCTGGAAGTTGCGCGGATTGCGCTGGTTGCGCGGGTTTTGATGGCACCGAAGCTGCTGGAGCCTTCAGGTGGTTAAGGTTAGCCCAGGGAGACGGCCTCTGCGGACTGAGCCGCTCCGGCATCAGCGCGGAAGGAGGCTTTCCCCAGGGGCTTTCCCTGTGCTGGCGGTCGCTCGCGCGTTTCGCGAGTTTGGGAGAGGAGGACTTCGGGGCCTTAGGACAGCCCCGGTAATTTGCCGGGTGTCCCGATTGGCCGCAGAGTACACAGCTGGGAGGCTCTAAACATAGTTCCCTATCTTTAGGGCGGGTACAGTCGGCGGTGCCATGCTCACCTAGACACTTGACGCATCTAGGGGTGGCATAGCAGTTGGACTGCGAGTGACCATATAATTGGCAGCGATGACACTGTCCAATTAGTTGAGCTCTGTAAGGCTTCTCTATCGAGATGCCTGAGAGCGAACACACCGACTTAACTTTAAAAATCGGGTGGTGCCCTTCAGTGGGGTCACAGATGACTAGGACCATGTCATAGACAAGGCCCTGCCTCGCTTTGTGCAAGCGATGGACGGCGGACACTGGGATTCCTTGAGCGATGAGGTCGCTCTTAATCTCCTCGGTGGAGATTTCTTGAGGGACGCGCCTTATTACGACGCGAGTAGGGGTTTCCTCCGGAAGGGAGTAAGTGTGAAAGGAGTAGTTCCTTTCACGTAGGGCGCGGGAGAGATCCCTAAAGTCCGTAGACGTGGGGACGGTAACTTTGATCCCCTGGAGGGTGGATCGGGCGTTGGTGTAGTTGATCTTGCGATCAACACACATCTTGGAAATTTCAGTCCATTTGGACTTTTCCTGGACGTATATCGGGGGAGGGGGCTTCTGCTTCCTCGCGGTAGGAGCGGGTGGGCAAGCCATAGGGCTGGCGGGGCGACTGGCCCGCGGACTAGGGGCGGAAGTGGAGCTGGACGGTATGTCGTCCTGTTTTTTCTGGGCCTTGGTGACCGGGCCAGCGGGGGCGGAGGATTTAGCCGCCTTCCTCTTGCCTCCTTTGACCACGACTTGGAAGTCGTCATCGCTGGAGGAGGAGGTGCGGGCTTCTTCCTCGGAGAGTGGGACTGACGTGTCCATGCTCTCCGGGCGAGTCGTGTTTATTGCTGCGGCGCGCAGCTGCGTTGTCTCTGAGACAATGGCGGCCGGAGCAATGGCGGCCGTGACAATGGCGGCCGGAACAAAGGCGGGCGAGACAATAGGGGCCGGATTAGCGGCCGGAGTATTATCTGCCGGTACAATAGAGGGTGAGACAATGGGGGCAGAGATATTAGCCGGAACATTGTTGTGCGGAACAAAGGGCGGAATGCCTTGTTCGTATGCAGGTGGCGATAGCGGGCTCTCAAGCGCGTCGCTGAAGTTAGCGAGTGCGCCTTGAGACGGAGCGGGACTAGAAACTTGGCTTATTTTGGCGCCATATTTCGCCAAAAACTCGGGGTCCTTTAATAGGACCTCTTTGAGGAACGCCAAGAGGACGGCGTCCTCCATGATCGGAGCGGGAACTATATTTGGGAAGGAATGGTGGAAAGAGAAAATTCCCTACGTAGCCTAAACCCTATACCTAACTCCCCGGGTGGATTGGCCCGGGGATGAGTTCCCTCCCTGTCGGGTGTAGACAGGGAGGTGTGTACCTATTGGTGAGCCCTAAGCTTGTAACCCGTCGCCAGTCTTATTGTGCGAACGGGGCCCTGACCAGTCTAGCGCGAAGGGTGTAGACACACCCTAAAGACACTAGGTGAGTAGCTGGAAAGCAAAACTGTCACCAGAGCCGACTAGGAGATCCCCCAAGGCCGGTTATCTGGGACCCGTCCAACTAACTGCCTCGCCCTGAAGGGGTTCAGCGGGTGTGAATTGGGTCAACACCCCACTCGGCTTCGTTGACACCGTAAGGTTTCAACCGAGGACCACGAAACTGTGGTTTTACCCAGAAGGGGCCTAGTGAAGCTACTCACAAAACGTCTGTTAGAGAAACGAGATTTGCCTTGAAAAAGGCAGTTTTTTTGAGTTATTAAAATCAAATCAATTTCTTGATTTGATTTTAAATCGGAGTAGTCGGGGCGACTACGATGACGTCACGTGGTAGCGACGAGTAGAAAACACGAAACACAACACTGGAGCGGGAGAGCGCACAAACACGTCCGTCCGCGGCGAGAGTCGAGCGTCGAGTACTGTTTACAGCTTAAGTACCCTGTGCTACTTATTAAAACTATAGCAAGAAAGGGTCCCTACTCGAGCTTGACCTAACATTTGTCATTCTATGAAAGCACGAAAGAAGGTTTTATGACTACCAATTAAAATTCTACATTACAACACAAGCTTTAAACAGAAACAGTTGGCATCATTACAAAGAAATTAATATTTTGTAAAAGTCTATAAAATCACCATTCAGGTCATGTCCAATCTTATTTTGTATTCAAAACAAAGCATAGAACGTTTAATAAACAAAGGAACACCTTTATATTGAATAAAATTAGAATTAGGGGGAAAAAGTATCGAATGGTAATTCTATCCAGGCGGTGCTTTATAACTTCAAATAAAAGTAAACAGTGGTGATGATTAATAATTACACCTAAATGTAATAACGCTCATGTATATTTAGGTGTAATTTACTAATCATGTGTCTTTCGGTAATGAGCGCTGTTTAACTTTCAGCGCTCATTACCAAAAGTTGATAATCCGAAAAACTAACAATATTGTCCTTATGTATTAATGTGCTTATTATTTTACATAACTATGTTTTAAAAACAACGAATCACGTCTTTAGTGGTTACCGCTTGCAATATATTGAACCAAAGAACCAACGAATTAAGGTCGATATCTATAAACTTTACATAGCAGGAGCTTTGGCTTACTGCAGTGCGACCGACTGAATCAGAATGCGTTCTGGACACCGAGTTTTATACAAACGAATAATATTGTATTGCGAATTTGATCTTTATTTGTTACTAGAATTGTCGCAATTTTAGGTGCCAGGGACGTATTCTCTCGACGGACTGTAGACATATCTATCTTCTATCTTGTAACTACTTTATGTTTTGAAAGCTGTGAGAACTGTCGCATAACTGTCAAGCAGTGAGATGAATCACGCTGAGTCAAAGTACAGTAAGAGCTTATGCACTATCAACGAATGGGAAGCTCCTTCCATACGCTTAAACCAACCAAAACTTAAACCACCATTTAAAAACAACAGAAAACACAAAAAAAACTAAATAATAACACCACAAAAAGTTATAAAAACCAGGATGTTTTGTTCCCAAAGGTAAAATTATCCTTGGTTTCGGAGAAATCAGGGCGGCCTTCAAACTGACGGCATAATGACTTTTGCCATATAAAAACAACCGCAGGTAATCATAGGACGGGTTCGATTCCCGGGGTTTTTTTTTCTAGTTCCTTTTGATTGAACTACTGGTTTTTGTTTACTGTTTCGAAAAAAATGTGGGTTAAAATATGGTGGCAGGAAATTATAGATTTGAAGTATATTAAGTCCAGAAAGGAATAAAATAAGCATTGATATTATATGTATGTTTTTTTTTTTTTTTTATAAATGGCATCTCGCAGGTCAACCTATGAGGTTGTCGTCTGCTTAGACGGACTTGCATGTGGTTGCCCTAATAAATTAAGGCCTCCAGCCAGGACTTAAACTTAAATACTAACTAAAACTAAGCGACAACGCTAAGGGCACCCCCTGTGGGGTACGGACCTCGGCTTAGGGCGTCGCTGGAAGAGGGCAGCAAGTGACTAGCTGGATCAGGATTGATATTAATTAGGGACTAATTTAAAGCTACAGGCTCAGCGTCGCGGGCTGGCTCGAGCAAGGGTCGGGAGGGATATGTATGTTTTATGAACTCACGAGTTAAATGCATAAACATGGTTTGAAGTCCAGTTTACTAAATCCTATTAACATACATAACAACACGCCTATAATCCCTGAAGGGTTACACCCACATTTCGCCAGTTATGTATAAGTCCCATGTAATAGGGGGCGAGCCTCTTGCCATCAACCGGGCACAAATCCAGACTCCGGGCTGCTATTGAGAAATTCTATTCAGAAAAAGCCAATGACACTTTGATCGACCTGGGAATCGTACTCAGGACCTCTTGCTCAGCAGTAGCTCATGTCACCACTAGACCAACGCGGCAGGCATTGTACAATACTCTTGTCAGCCAAAGCAAATTACAACAAGAAGTTGTAATTTTGATTTACAACAGCTATTTATTTATAAATCATCTAAAGAAGTTTTAAGCTTTTTTTAAAATCTAATTTTAGATTTTGTTACTGTCCTAACCTTGTTCAAATTATGTTTAAGGTCGGCTTAATGTGTAACCACATGCAGCTGGATACCAGTATTTTATATGGAGCGAATGCCTATCTATTCTGACCTCCAGTTAATTCAAGATGATTGAATTGAATGAAGATCTTTCTGGCCATAAATAAAACTTCAATCAAGCTTCAATCAAACTTCAATAAAACTTTAATCAAGGTTCAATCAAGCTTCAATCAAACTTCAATAAATCTTCAATTAAGCTTCAATAAAACTTCAATCAAGCTTAAATCAAACTTCAATAAAGCTTAAATCAAGGTTCAATCAAGCTTCAATCAAACTTCAATAAAGCTTCAATTAAGCTTCAATCAAGCTTCAATCAAACGTCAATAAAGCTTCAATCAAACTTCAATCTAGCTTCAATCAAACTTCAATAAAGCTTAAATCAAACTTCAATCTAGCTTCAATCAAACTTCAATAAAGCTTAAATCAAGGTTCAATCAAGCTTCAATCAAACTTCAATAAAGCTTCAATTAAGCTTCAATCAAGCTTCAATCAAACGTCAATAAAGCTTCAATCAAACTTCAATCTAGCTTCAATCAAACTTCAATAAAGCTTAAATCAAGGTTTTATCAAGCTTCAATCAATTTGTCTAGCCTCTTCTCGAGTATGTTGACGTCAGCTTCCAGTCTAACCAGATGCGGTTGAATACCAGTATTTTAAATGGAACCCCTGCTTCTACAAGCTTTAATAATTATGCCAAAGAAATCAATAGACGCTTGACAGGCCTATACAAACAAAGATGCCGACAAAATTAGGTCTGGCATCTCAAATTCCCTACGTATTTAAACTCCGTAGCAGTACCCTTCCCTTCGGCAGTCTGTATTATTAGATTAGTTATTTTTACCTCACCAGTTCACCATGTGTGGACAAATACGAGGAACTTATGTCAGTTGCTTCTTGTAATGTTCGATCGTTAAAAGTATTGATTGACTTGTACAAAGAAATACCGAGAACTATGGTCCTAAGGTACGGGTGAATTGTTTCGAAGCTGTTGTACTGATTGGGAGTTTGAAATGTATCAGATGTTTTGTTTTAAAAGGTTTGTAACAAGAATCAGCCTAGCATGAGGACTATTCACAGGTCGGGCAGACAATTAGTCAGTTGGATTCTAACACTTATGGATCTACAAAGACAAAGGAGGCTCAATGACGTAGGTCAAATAAATGCACCTATCATACAACCTAGCAATTGCAGTGACCACACACTGTCTATGGCTACAATGCATGCATGTGTTATCAGCAAAATAGGTATGTGCGTCTTACAGCAATTTTGACACCTGTCTAACTAACTCTACAGCGAATAGAAGCGAGATTTCAATGGAATATCAACGTAGTTATTGGAGGTACACGTGCGTTTTTGTCTGAGCAAAGGCTTATCTCTATTCTCTTCACATTATAATAACGCACTTAAACGTCTAGTAGGTATCTGTAATAACATGCGTCAGTTGACTTGTGTGGTCCTTAATTACGAGTGTTTCATCACATTTCACTGCGAGAGTGATATGAGAGACACCAACAACATGATAGTGGGTGTGGTGTATATGTTACATAAAGGTGTACAAACATTACTACATTGGCAATGGGATTATTTTACAATACGGGTAAAGTGGTCCTTACCTACCAAAAGGACCACGAATTTTTGTCACGAGAGTTACGTAACATGACTAAGGGATCGTACGTCTAACATTTGTGTGAAGCAACAACATTTATCTACAATGATACAGCATTATGGCATTTTGTTCAAACGTTTTTCTTGCCGTGAAAAACTACCGTTTATACGGCGTGTGTAGGCACAGTTCATCAGTTGTATGGATCACTATGGAAGTTTGTTGTCAGACACGTTTTTTCTACGGCGTAGTTTACACGCCGTACAGTAAAGAAACCGTACTGTGGACAAAGGACCTTAGTGCAAAACATAAATCAAAACTTCGATCAATCTGCATTACAAGTTAACTCAAGGTCTACAATACACAACTTAACACTTAAATATATACGAGTATATTATTTAAAAGTTCATCCGCATTGCTGTCAATGGGAAAGGTGTCCCAAAGGCTGGCAGTATTGCCACGTTGAATGGCAAAAGTGATTCTTTGGCCTAAAAATATCCAGGTCAAAAAGGTTTCCTTGAAATTTGCTATTATATGAAGCAAAAATGAAATTAATTAACAACCAACCACTCTTTTTTACCGAAATGTTTACTAAGTCATTTTAAATATTCTGTATTGTAAAAAGCGCCATGTTTACAAAATATTAATTTTTAACTTAACTGATTATGTAAAAGCTATTGTCCTAATGTATGTGTAAACAACTAATGCAGTAACATTGAGGCCGACGGAAAAGAAATAGTAAAGTAATAACTTTACATTTCAAATTACTATGACTTTTCATTCATTAATGTGTCTTGTACTTTTTTACCAGTTTTTTGTCTATTACATTCTTAGTATTTTGTTTGGCATGCACCATTTGTTTCCAAATAGAAATGGATAATTATTATTTTAATCGAAGCTGATTTTAGAGCAAAAAAAATGATGTTTGCATGTTCTCTTTCGGGGCTTCCATATCTTTTTTTAAGCTGCAAATGCTTATTATATTATGAGATAGTCGTCTATTATTTGCCGATATGAAAGCAAGTTTCATAAATTTCCTTCCTCATGTTATATTCTATGAACAAAGGTATATATCACTTTTGACGAAAAATTCATTCCCAACCACTTCGGTAGTATTTCTATAATACTAACAATAAAGTTGAAGAGTTTGTTTGTTTGTTTGAACGCGCTAATCGCGCTCTGAAACAACCAGTCATTTTCCTCTTGAATTTGAGAGCCTACTTTTTGAGGAAGGCGATATACTATATAACATCATGATACTATGAAGTCGAGCAAAAAGAAACATACCATAACATAACATCACGCCTTGTTTCCCCGAAAGGTTGGGCAGAGGTGTACCTATAGTACACCCACATTTCGCCAGTTATGTTTTAAGTCCCATGTAATAGAGGGCGAGCCTATTGCCATCAACCGGGCACAAATCCAGACTTCGGGCTGCTACTGAGAAATTCCAGATAGAAAAATCCAATAACACGTTGCCCGACCTGGGAATCGAACCCAGGACCTCATGCTCAGCAGTAGCGATTGCGACCACTAGACCAACGAGGCAGCAAAAAGAAAAAAAGTAAATAAAGAATTAGCGTTCTTTATTGATTCGAAAACGAAGTAAAAGAGCGGACGGGTGATGCTATGCGACAGCGTGGGTCGTAGGAACAAGAAACACGCGGACGAAGTTGCGGGCTAGAAGCTAGTTTAACTACCAATATCAGTTTATTGCTCTTACGAAAACGTGAAAGATTCATTTTTAATAATCCACTTTCTATCCGGTCGAGACATTTTTATCCCTTGTTACCTACTTGAGCTATTCTCTTGTTACAACCACGATATCCTTTCGAACTGACCTAATTTCAAACCTCAACCAATTTTTATTAAATAGCTCGAGTTTTCCTACAAACCTCTAATATGACAGGTTGAGAGCGAACGAGTACCGAGTACCGACTTTACGCATCGACCGTGTTTGGCGCTCCGATTGGCCCTTTGCAACCGGAGCACAACTTATGAAAGGTGGAGGGCCAATCGAAGCGACGAACGCGGTCGATGCATAAACTCGAGATAGTTAGAAGAAACTCACACTAGGGCCTAAGGATACCATAAGACCACGTTTGCACGGACGTAAACATGTCGCGGCGGGACTTTTTCGTGCACTGAATTTTGAATTCTTGGTGTTGAACCGAGCGTTGGGAATCAAAAATTCAGGAGCATTCAAGCGCTTTGATAAAACAAACTGTTGGATTTTCAACTCTCGGCGCTAAGCAGAGCGTTGAATATCCAGTGCGCGATAAAGTCCCTCCTCGATATTTTACGTCCGTGCGAGCAGGCAGCCTTATAACTGGAAATACACACATTAACCAAAATTTAGAACTTCAAATTTCATCCTACTCCTGGTAGGATGAAATTTCAGCATGTGTAAGAGGTGATACTCACTACACACAATCGATTAGCCATTGCCCGCGACTTCACCGGCGTGGAGGTCGGAACTCAAATGGGAGCGTAATACCGAGACGAAAAGTATTCATCGAAATCCTTTCAGGCATGAAATGGTAACAAACAGAGCTACTTTCGCATTTATAAAAACCTACTGATAGAAGGCATGAATTTCATTTATTTATTTAATAAAACTTTATGCACAAGTAAAAAAATACTGTACAAAGACGGACTTAATGCCTGAGGCATTTTCTACCAGTCAACCTTAGGGTGATGCAGTGACAAAACATGGAAGGTGCAACAAAAGGGATAGATAACTCGAAAAATAATACATATACATAGATACATACATATAAACAGATTAAACTTTATCAGGAGAAAAACGATAGGTAGAGGATAAAACAAATCCAGCAAATCAGCGATGAGATGATTTTACAAACTTCTCACGAACATGTTCACGAGCCTTCACTTTAAAAGGTAAGCGACTGGTTGCCATCCTGATGTTTAGAGGGAGCGCATTCCAAAGAAATACCACATCGACCAAGAAAAAGAGCGTATTAAACCAGAGCTGTGAAAAGGACATCGTAGAAGACGATTGTTGATGGAACGAAGATTTTTTCTATGAACAGAGCATAAGTATTGAACATCACGCCTGTAATCCCAGAAGGGATAGGAAGAGGTGTACCTATAGCACACCCAGTTATGTTTAAGTCCCATGTAATAGAGGGCGGGCCTATTGTCATCAACCGGGCACCAATCCAGACTACAGGCTGCTACTGAGAAATTCTATATAGAAAACCCCAATAACACTTTGACCGACCTGGGAACCGAAACAAGGGCCTCATGCGCAGCAGAAGCTCTTCTGACCACTAGACCAGCGAGGCAGTCACTTCTGAGAGAGAGAGTTTGTCTATTCTTCTGTAGACAAATCTCGTATCTATGGTGTTAGTTTATCAATAGTCCTTCCCCTTTATTACTGCACTTGCAGGTTAGAATTAAGGTTCCCCATCAGGTTCTAGTTGAATCCACTCTAGTGACCGCACACGACTCAAAATGCAACTTTTTTTGTTTTTTGGGAATGGCATCTCGCAGGTCCACCTATGAGGTTGTCGTCTGCTTAGACGGACTTGCCTGTGGTGCCCTAATAAATTAAGGCCTCCAGCCAGGAATTAAACTTAAATACTAACTAAAAATTAAGCGACAATGCTAAGGGCACCCCCTGTGGGGTACGGACCTCGGCTCAGGGCGTCGCTGGAAGAGGGCAGCAAGGGACTAGCTGGATCAGGATTTGAGTGATTTGGGGACGAATTTAAAGCTACAGGCTCAGCGGCGCGGGCTGGCTCGAGCAAGGGTCGGGAGGGGCGTCGATTTGGGCGTCGCGGCGGGCCTCGGCGGCGAGGACGGTAGGACGGCGATCGGGTTCTGCGCTTGTGTAAGGTGCTGGTGGCCTTACTGCTCTCCTGGAGGAGGGTAGTGGTGTCGTCGGGGGCGACTCAAAATGCAATTTTATCTGTTTTAATTTTATACCCGACCGACCACGGTAGTGAGGAAGGATTCAAACTCAAACTCAAATCATTTATTTCAATTAAACCATTTACAGGCACTTTTGAATTGTCAAGGAATCGGTCAGTCAGAAATATGAAGCTAGTTGCCCATTCCAAAGCGCAGTAGGTCAATATGGAGAAGAACGGGCAAGAAACTCCATGGACACTCTTTTAAATAATATTGTTGTTACAAATATATTATGATTCTACCTTGCTATGAATTTAAGCGAATTAGTTTGTTTCCTGGAACAGGTGCAGTGGGAACCACTAAGGTAGCTCCGAAACATTTTTTTAAGAGAATATGTTTGTGGATTAAAATTCTGTAACACATATTTGTTAGGTACGGGCGCAAATCACATTTTGAGCAGCATATAACCTGATACTAACTTGCTGATTGAATTTTGTCTAGGCATAATCGCCAGGGTGGCTCTCCTGGTGCTTTTGTTTTAAACGAACTGCTTCGTCTTAAGACAAGAAGTATCCAAAGGCAGGACAATAAAATAAAGTAAAAGAATCTCTTAAACCACAAAATCACGAAGTTATCCCCCACACCTATTTACCGCTAACGGCAGTTGACGACCAGTCATTTTCAGGAATCCAGACAAAGAAAACGTTTGCAAAAAAGCGACCAGTCGTGTCGGACTTGCACATTTAAAATGGTTCCGTACCACCGTTAAAATATTCAAAACTGAATAATAATAAAAAAACCTGTTTCTTTCTCCCTTAATTTTTAACTTAGTAATATACAGTGTGTGAAAATTTCAAGTGTCTACCTGTTATGGTTCAGAAGATGATGAAGATGGCCCTGTGACAGACGGACGGACGTACGGACAGCGAAGCCTAAGGTCCCGTTGGCAGCCTTTGGGTACGGAACACCAACCATTAACAATCCATTACTTACAAAGTACAGAGTAAGACCTGTTATATTAACTTGAAAAGCAGACTAAAGTAACGACAGGTTACGTTCTACCAATGACTTAATAGTACGTCTGGCAGTTTAAACTGGTGGAAGTCCCGAGTCCTTTAACTTCCAGATCACCGACGAAGAACATTTAAATAAATGATGGTAGATTAGCATATCTTGTTCGATGACGTTACTAAGGTTTAAAAAGTGTAGAATTTGGATTTAAGCTGTGTTATTAAGTTCCGTTGCTTTAAAGAAAAACTGAACCTGCATTACGTTTGTGTCCATATGTACTTATGTCTGTCACAGACGTTTTTCTCAAGATCTGCAGCCTAATTCCGTAACACATTTTCGTAAACGATTACGACTAATCCATTTGATTTTGACAGTTCAACAACATTCATTGCGTTATTTACATTGTTGAGCAGATTTTTTATCGAACTTATGAAGCAATGGATTTGCAATCTGTTTTAAAACGATTCAGATTCCGATTGATTGTGTATTACGCAATTAGGGTACTGATGTGGCTGATCAAATGATATTTTATGTGATGCTAACACTTAATGAAATAATCAAAGGTCGAGTTTTGTTTTACTGAACCCCATAATTATAAAGTTGAAATTATTGTTTGATACACCAACTAACCTCATTCTCCAATAACATAACGTTATGTAATGTTACTATTTAATTAATGTTTATTTAAATGAAAGATGTTTTTATCTGAAACGGCACCACAATTATAAATTATATTTTATAATGGCATTCCTTTTTTGTAGGTAATTCAATTTAAAATTTATTGCATATGCATAATCAGCCTATTATGTTCCCACTGCTGGGACACAGGCCTCCTCTGTGTGAGAGGGAGTGGGTTGTAATCCATCACGCGGGCCCAATGCGGGTTGGTAGATGAAGATTTTTTGGGTCTAAGACATGCCGTTTAGAGAGCAGCAGTGATGAAATAATATACATAAAATAAAGCGCCTGTCTGGGTTCGAACCTACGACCTACAACTCGTAAGTGGCGGCCGTTACCACTGGGCCACCACTGCTCGATAGAACTTATTATGTATATTTAATGTTGCGATTAGTACCTAATACTTAAATTTATTTGCACACTTCATCAGGTTATATACAGGGTGGAAGGGACCCACATCGACGCGCAACCGGGTAAACCATGGACTCAGTACATGATTCTGAACCCAACTGCGTTGAAATTTATTGTCGGTTATCAAAAAAAACTGCCTTTTCATAGAAAAGTGCAATACCTACGCGGTCAAAATGTATGGCACATCATTTTTGTTTTTAATAACCGATAAAAAAATCAACGCTGGGGTCTTCAGAATCACTGAGTCCATGCGGTTGTGCGTCGATGTCCCTTCCGCCCTGTATGTACCGTTGTACACAATGTACCGTTTTTTTACTGTAACACATTTTTAACGTGTATTATGTAAATAAATAATTTGATTAGATTTTTTATTAAACGTAAAACGTACACGTATCTATCAACAATTGTGGCGTCCTGGAGGTAGAAAAACCTATTTATATAACGGGGTTTAATAATTCATAATCAATTTTAGGTTTAAACGCCCCAATAAAGCCAATGCGTCCCTAAAACATGTCGACAGCAATTTGGTTGGTTGACAGCTATTTGTTTAACAGGGACAGATAGAACTTTATAGTCACTTAGTAATAGCGATCTGTCTATCACTGAAAACAGGTTATTGGGTTCGGCCGATAGAGATCTACAAATTTCCCTACTGTAGAAAACGTCGTGTAAATTATTGCCTCGGTACAGTCGTACCAGTAGTACCTTGTGCTGGCCTAGCGTAGAACGGAGTTTCAATAGAATATGAGGTCAGCTTATACCGGTTTTGTTCTAGGTCGGGCAAAGTGTTTTTGGATTTTTTCATAAGGAACTTCTCAGCAGGGACTTAAAACACATTCATAAGTGTTACATTTTGAATTGATAACAGAATCAAGTATGTAACATTTAAAAATGTGTTATTCAACGCGGTAACCAAAAACATTTACAAAATCTATTTGACTAGCGTTTTCCCAACTATTTTGGGTCAACTTCCAGCCTACCCAGATGCAGCTGAATACCAGTATTTTATATGGAGCGACTGCCTACATGACTTCCACAACCCAGTTACTGAATAACACGATACTTCTCGGGTATGACTGGTTTTCAGAATTTCGGGCTTCTGGCGACCCGTAACGACTGTCAACGATTCACGATTGACAGGCGGCACCCGACGGCTTAACGTGCTTTTCGAGCCACGGAGGGTTGTCGGCATGTTAATGGTCATCCATGCACAGACCAACCGCGGCATGTATAGCTTAACCTGATCGAGTGAGTGCACATAGCGACGTGTCCTATGCTTGGCAATCGGCCAATCGGCCTGAGGCGCAGTTCGTCCTTCGCGATCACATTGGTGCGAAAGGTAATCACTCACACAAATGCAAAGTTCAGCTTAGGCATCGAGGACGGTGCCTGTCTAAATAATTTTACCAAGTTCAGAAGCAGGAAACTTTGTATAGCATAATCAGCCTATATCGTTCCCACGTTCGTTCCGCTGGGACACAGGCCTCCTCTCTATGAGAGGGAGTGAGCCGTAATCCACCACGCGGGCCCAGTGCGGGTTGATAGATGTCACATGTCTTCGAATTTTTGGTTCTAGGACATGCAGGTTTCCTCACGATGTTTTCCTTCACCGTTTTGAGAGCAGTGGTGATGAAATTATTTATACAAAGGAACTTTGTATACCTAGATGGAAATAGAGAAATTGAAACAAAACTATCCCATCGATTTTTGCGTAGGGGGTTTACATCAAATACATTCTTCGTGCTATTTCTATTTATAGCGGCACCCACGGGAACAGGATAACAGGAAAACTAAATTAGGATTACTTATTTATTACCGTACTGTAAGCCTGAAGGACAACTTGATATTTTTCTTCATTTATATATTCTCAAATGTTATGACTTCCTATTGACCAGTATTATAAACACACGACTGCTTCGTGGACTGATTTCCAGGTCGGACAGTATTACAGTAGCAGCCTAAACTCTGGATTTGTGCCCGGTTGATAGCAACAGGCTCACCCCCTATTACATGGGACTTTAACATAACTGGCGAAATGTGGGTGTACTATAGGTACACCTCTGCCCAAGCCTTCGGGATTACAGGCGTGATGTTATGTTAAGTTATAAACACACGATCGATTTTTCTTGTGACACCAATTTGGTAAATGGATGCTTTTATGGCTTCAGCACCTAGTTATTATCACACGATTAATGAACTGTAATTTTACCAATGGTCAATGTTCTGTTCGTATTATTTACTACAGCCAGGTTTTTTTACGACTTCATCAAACATCAAGATCTTGTAAAGAATACACAAAAATCTTCTGGAATAAATTCTGTAAATGATGTTAAAACTGAATCAAAATCCGCTGCGAAGTTTCGAAAAACAACACGGTCACAAAAGTGACTTCAATTTAAAATTCTGTAGTTTAAAGTATAGTTTAAATGGCACAACAGTGACCATAAAATATCAAAGAAAGTACGAAACCTAAATTACAGAGCTGTCAAATCCCAAATTAATCAAACGTGGTCGTTGATTGTTCCTTCCCTCTAAGAATACCAATTAAGAAGGCAATTAATAGATCCATGGGTGGATGAATTTTCCCTGTTGTGGACAAGAAACTGTCTGGGTGAATCGACCGCGAAACGGGTAATAGTTTTTGACCTTGACAAAATAAAGTATACGTTCAATAACGTAAACCGTTCCGTTTTTCCAGAGGCCGCTCCCAACTTGGAGATGAAAACTTCTGTAACAAATTAAATTACAAGAAAAATAAACATTCTTGCCTACATTTGATGATTACGTTAGCAAAATTTCATACAACACTTAAACAGTTTTCACTTAGCCACGACCAAAAAAAGTAAGGACGAAAAACAGACCTAAAAGAATGGAAGGAAAACTTAGGATTTGTGTAACACTAGTAAAAAAATAAATGATTTCCATACTTACTACTCTACCCTCGGTCTACTTCAAGAGGGTTAATGAAACTAGATGAGGGTGTATTACATTCACACACAATGATTAACAACAAATTACTAATTCAATGAGGTACGTAGTATTATGCTATCGGCTGTCGGTAGGGACTTGTAACGATTGTGATAGATAATTGCATGAAAAACTGAGACCCGAATTACATTACAATAAAAAAAAAAACTAGTTAACAAAGATAACCTAAAGGTACGACCTTGACCGAAGAAGACAAGAAGTCCAAACTGGGACCACATGGAATGCATTCATTCCAGGCTCCAAGTTTATTTTTAAACCTTCAACATATAAACCCAATATGGAACAGCATAGCCAAACAATATTACTTTGTAGCTTTAACTACACAAACTGGTCCCATTCTTTTACCATAAAAATCGCCATGGCACTCAAAAAACTATCAAGCACCTGCATTCAATAAAATAAGATACAAAATAATCAATCGCTGGATCCCTTAAGATGCCGCCATCTTTTTTTTTTTTTGGTACAGATTTTTTATCTGTGGAACTGGTTTCGTCTGGGAACGAAGCACAGACAACAGGTGTTACGCTACTGAACGATTTTGTTCTTTTTTTGAATTTATTTGTTAAAGAAAGTTGATTTAAGGCACCGTGTGACGAAATTGTTGCCATGTGTGACAAATTATGTAGATCTGTGGTTTTTGATGTTTATTTTTAGGCAAAGGGTGAATGACGATGCAGTTTTGTTCGGGATCAATGTCTGTTTGTGTTTATGCTGTGAAATTGAGATTTTAACATGGGTTTGTAAGAAATGATGAGGATGAAATTAATGTATTTTGTTACGTATTTAAAGAATCAGACCTTTTCTAAGAAAGACTTTAACAAAAATAAACATATTTTGTATCCGTATCAGTAAACCAATTACTCTAATATTAGGGATATCGATTTATTATCACAGCGTATTTATTGAGTGCTCTAATTTACTGGTCACGGCCGAAGGTCAGAAGGTAAGCCATCATTATCGGTTTTAATAGAGACACCAACTTTGAATGTAGAGTGACCCTTAAAAGGAACTGTCAATTATTAGGTAACAGTTTAATAGAGCCAATCCTTAGTATCAGGTGAAAGTTTAACGTTAAAATATTTACAGAATAGTCAGACATGTTTATAAAACACCGTTCCTTATATTATTTGGTACACGTTTTCAGTAATCAATAGTTATTAGTTATTGTTACATTTAATAAAACCACGCCACTTCTTCTTAGCTAAAGCACCATAGGAAGTGGTGAAGGGGGGGCGTTGTTTGGGACTGTCTTATGGAATGTTGACGTTCAAAAAGTGCAGTTTCTCAGCCTAGTTTGAATGAATGACTTTTGATTTCCTTTTTAAGAAAAAGTATTCTAATATATAGTAAGAATATCTGACCTTCGAAAATTTCAATGCAGTTGAATTGATTTGTTCTATGCTGAAAATCTGTCAACGAAATTATATTTCAATGTGATCATGTCACGAATATATTTGCTGATACATATAGTCCATACTTTTGTGAGTGATATGTATTTATAGGTAGTTTAACATGACCTGTACTAGGACGAATAGCTACCTATAGTATCGTTGACCTAAGGTGACGTCATTAAGTGCCCCTGTGACCAATTAGGGTTCGATATTGGGCAAAGTTTTAAGTGTATTCAATAACTAGGGGTGATTCGATACAGCTTTGTTATTAATTGACCCTTAACAATTTTGAAGTAAGTAGTAATTTATATTGAAATGACCGCATGCGCTCTACGATAGGTATTAAGCTCTCGCCCTTATGAATAAAGCCCTTATGGAAAAAAATGTAAGAAAAAACGCAACTTACAACATAAAATGACGCCTGATATTCTCTTGCGAGAATACAAAATGGATACAAAATCAAGTCATTATTTCAAACTAGGCTGAGAAACTGCACACTTGAACGTCATAATGACATAAGACACGTAAAAATTACAGTTTAACTTCGTCCAAGACGACCCACTGACCATATTTTGCTATAAGTTCCATGTTAAGGACATAAACTTTTAATCGAAATTGTCATTTGACAAACGTAACAACATGCCTAGAGATCCGATATTCGGCAGAATATTTAAATAAAGTCGAGATGTTGGCTATTATGGATTGCGCGGTTCCGGAACCAACAAATCTTCTGTTTTTTTTTTCTTACTACAGAATCGGATGCTACCTACCTAATATTGTAAAGAATCCCGGGGTTTTTTAAGTGGCTTCCATACTATACACCCGACTTGTTATGCATTATCGGTATTCTTTTTTTTTTTTGTTTTTACAAAAAAAAAATGCAGCCGCTTCCATACTCTCATTAAGAAAAAAATACTGTATATATATTACAGGCATGATGCCTGTAATCCCAAAAGGGTAAGGCAGAGGTAAACCTAAGTACACCCACATTTTAACATTGTCATCATGAAATTTATTCATGCATTTGAATTCTTTTTTATTTCTATTTTCCATAACCGGTCAGAAATCCAGACTCCATACTGCTTTCTACTTCGTTTTCTTTTTTAAAGGACAAACCAATTGGCTTTATACAAAATTTGTTTTACCTACTTAATAATAACTGAAAACACGTTAATGTCAACGTCATACCCTTATTCCCATCGGAGTAGGCTTGCTTTTGCTACGTTCGTACACCTGCACTCAGATTCCGTAAGAACTATCAATCTGTAACATTTTAAAGGATATTGCCAATCCATTGCTTAAAAGTTTCAACAAGAAAAACTTCTCAACAACGTAAATAACGCAATGAATGTTGTTGAACTGTCAGAATGAAAGCCATTCTGTCAGTGTGATACGCAAGTATCCCGCTGGTCATACACGCACGTCAGTGGCAAATACTACTATGATCTTTGTGATGACAACACATTATACAAGAAATTCATCCTTGATTTTCAGTAAAAGACAAGATGTCATTTTAAACGATGCTTAGCTCTAAATGCGACTATTAGCGCCATCTCTCATCTTCTCTGCGAACGAAAAGTGACAAAGTGAAAATCAAATAAACCACTTAAGATGCATCCAAAAATGCAACTGACGAAACGGATTATCATAATAACACTGAAATTATAGGTACTTATGACATAAATAACTAACAACTCAGCATTCATGCAACGATAAATGAAAAAAAGACTTACCAACTAAATGAAAGACTTTAGTTAGCACCTATTTCTGCAGCCAAGCAGCATTGCTCATCATCCTCTTTGTTGTGTTTTCTTTCTTTTCTTTCCTTTCTTTCAATCATCCCAAAATATTTTGGTTTGGCGCAAAATGTGATTTTCTTGCAAAACTCTAATAGTATAAAATCACCCCCTTCCTAGCCACATCATCTTTCTCACAGTCATCCATCGTTTCTTTGGTCTTTCCCTACTCTTATACGAGTAGCCTTCCACAATCATCCTCAAAACATTCCTCAAGTTGGTAAAAGGCACGTTGATATGATTGAAACTTTGCAAACAGTAGTGTTATTATGTAACTATCTAACCGTAAAAACGTATGTGAAGTGCGCTTGGAGTGAGAGCTGTCAGTGCCACTGATGACTGAGGGATCATTTCGTTCCCCGGGATTTAGCGGCTAGGGATTGAACAAGACGGGATGACATCTTACTCGAGAGATTTTTACAGAGTCGACATGCTTGTCTCCAGGTGATGATCTCAATGCAAGGATACCTACGTAGGTACGGTAGGTCTAAAGACGACGTGTATTGCAGCTGTTGTAACAAGTGAGTGAGAATTCTAGTTCCAGGCCTTTTAACAAAAAACTCGAGACTATCTCGACTATTTCTAGTACGCTGAATTTAAGGAAATATTTCATAGTTACAATTTGAACTTTACTTTCTAGATATTTAAAAATATATAAATAGATTGCAAAAATAATAACATAATTTTTGCAATCTAGTTACGTACAATAACACGTGTTATGTTTTCTTTCCATCACGTGATGAATACATATTTTAGTTACAAAGCACATGTTTATTACTTTATTGTCATCATTTATAAATAATTCAAGGTTACCTGAACATCTAGAATATTAAATAAAATCCGTCCAAATGGATGAGTTCTATGAAAAAGTTAACAGAGAAATCTTCCAAACTTATAAAAATAAATGTTCTAAATTATCACATCATAATTCATAACATTAGAACCTAGTTTGTACTAACTATTGTAATATGACCATAATAAAACACGCACTTACCATTAATATTGTGCCATAAAATCCAATCTCACTAATGTCCGCACATATTTAATAATAAAACACATACAGTCAACAAAACAACAGTGTCTAAAACTTATCCACAGAATGTTCCAACAAACCCATATGGAAGCAATTTTTTTTTAAATTTTATTTGAATTTAGAATCACGAAATGTCAAATGCGACGTTCGAAAGAATAAGAACACGTTCCGACGTCCGTAAGGCGCGAAGCCTGGCAGGGCACTGGATGAAAATGTTTTCCCGCCCTTAGACCACAGAGTATACATTAGTACAAAAGAAGCGACATCTTTTTTTTTTTCAAATCGCGTAATGACGCGTAGTAATTAAATGTTTTGGAAAAAGCTATGGCGGCAAATGGTGCTTAAAGGTGACGTTAATTTGGTGTTTAGAGTCAGAATGTAATGACGGGTGTAATATAGAATTATGACGGCATTAGAAAATTAAAACGTAGCTATTTATTAGGGTTTTACAGCGGTGTACAAAAATTGTATATGTACGGTATCATGAATCATGTTATATCGTTTGGTACTTTTTGACGTTGTGTTTTGTGTGTTAAAGTTGAGTTCTTACGTGATATTGTTTGGTAGTAAAAGTATTAAATTATTTTGTAACTAGCCAACAGTATTTCGGGCTTTCGTAAATGAAAAGTATACAACATCTATTATTCCTGTGCGTTGAAAAAGAAACACAACTTTAAGTTTCACACGTCATATTACATCATATTTGCAGCTTCAATTTTTTTTTACACATACAAATAGGATTTACCGTAGCTATCCGAACATACGATCACAATTATAATATTTGCCTACACTATTTTATAAAATTACTCTGTGCATACATGATGTCTCATTCACTCGTGGGCACTAAGTATATTTCTATCTCATCCCTCACCTCTGCAGTACTCTATTTATATTGGGTAGCGTTAGTAAACGTAGTAAATTATAATTAAACCTGTTTATGGAATGGCGTGTCTGCAACTATTTAGCCATGATTTTATTATTTTAAAAGCCAAACTCCTTGCTAATTAGCTTAGGGCGAAAATATTTCTTTAACGGTTGGAATTAAATTATAATATGAAAATGGGAAATGAGAAATAAATGATTAGTTTACGGTAATCTAAGTTTGTTGTTAATTTTCGTTTAATAATCAATTTCGGTTTAAAGAAATATATTTCTCATAAGAACTTACAGTCCGCTTATAATGAGATACAAAGTGTTGAATAAGATAATACAATTTCCTGTATAGTGTTAGAAGTTATATTGTACATACATGTTTCTTAAGCTTATTTTTAAATATATTCACGTTATCGCACTCTTTTATATCGTCCGGCAATCCATTGAACGGTAGTGCTCCTTCAAATAATATTGTCTTTCTACCATAATTAGTGCGTACACTGATGACTTCAAGTTTGTTTTTATATCTATTTCGAAGGTTATATGACATTGTTTTCTTTTTTAGTTGTATGTTAGTTTATATTGAGTTTATAGATATGTTTTTAACAAGAATGCAAGTGTAGTAAATGTATAGATGTCTAATATTTAATAGCTCCGTTTTTTCGTATAAGGTATTTGTTGGAGTGAGATAGTGTAGTATAGTGTAGTATTTTATTTCGAACTCTTTGTAGTGAATTTAAATTCGTTACTGCTGCGGATCCCCATATCTCAATTAAATATTCTAAGTGCGATTTCACTAACGAGTTCAAATCAGAGTGCGCACTTTATTTGGAATACAGTTTGCTACCTTCCGTAATGCTCCTAATAATGATGTTAATTTACTTCTGACATGGTCGGTGTGTAATTTCCATGTTAGTTTCAGTTAGATATAAGTAGGTAAGTTCATAGGGCAGTATTTTTAACAAAGTATCAAATACTTAGCTTATTTTAGTTTACTTTGACGAGTCCAGGAAGGAGTTTAATAAAATAGTAATAGCTTCAGTTTTATCACAATCCCTACGCTCTGATGCAAACGGTACAAACTAGCGATGCATCCGATACCGATACCGATATATCGGCGATACTCAGGGTTAGCCGATATATCGGTATCGACGATATTTTTGTCACCGATTCAACGATACTTTTTAATTTAAATGCAAATTTTTAATACAAAAAATATTGCCTTGAGGTTATGCCACTGTTACCGACAACGCTCCAAACACAGGGTGGCAAATGGTATACATTTTAATTTCTTAGTATTCAGCGACATCTATCTACCAGGACATACATTAAAAATAAACAGTGTTGCTAGCGTATATCCGTGAATCATTTGGTAGTTTATTTTAGTAGGAGGGGAAGCGTATAATATTTAACTTTGATCTATTATGAGTTAGTTACTATTTTTCGTATTTTCTTCGCATTTTTTAAAGTTCTTCGAGCATAGTATTTTAATTATGTTTTATTCGTATTTACCAAAAAAATATTTATTAGTAGAATTTATAAATATGAGACGTCTTTACCGGCCACAGAGTGACATTTCATTGCAAAAAATTCTGCGGTTGCGCATATTTTTGTAATTATTTCGTTTGCTTCCTGGTTTTGAGTGTTATTTACGTCGAGTTCAGTTCGCTACTCCGTATTTACTATAATCTTGGAAGGTAATCGTTCCCATCGTGTTTCTTCTTTCTAAATTACGTCGAGTTGAGCCCCCTGTGCACCTCCGTGATTTAATCGAACAGAATTGCTTAGGCCCTCCGTAAATTGGAGTTTGGACCATATTATTTAAGAGTTTTGTGTAAACAACAATGTCTAGAAACAAGTGTTGTGTGCCCGGCTGCCAAGTCATCAAAGGTGACGGACCATTATAAAACCAATAGAGGTCGGAAACGACTAAGGCAAACTGGCACTGCAGTAAATGTTTAGTTTAAAAATAAGATATGTAATGTTTTGTTTTACCCATTAAACATATGAACATCCAAAATTGGTTTTCGTTTTACTACCTCGAATAACAAGTTTAGTGTATTATCGAAGTAGTATAATGTGGAGTGGTTGAAAAGTCTGTTATAGTAAAACTAAACCTAAAAAAATATATATCAAAACTAACTTTTAAGTTTAGTTTTACTACAACAGAATTTTCAACCATTCTATATTATTCCACTTGGTACATTCAAGCTCTAGCCTATAGGTATACGTAGGTGTATATTGACAGTTGAATAGTGCATGTCCTGGTAACTAGATGGTGCTGCGTAAAAATGCATGAGTTGCCAGTCTATCTCTAGTATATATAGTAGTCTATGGCTCCAAATATGAGTGTCGCTATTAGAGAGGTTCAAAAAACCTACGATGTTTTACCTGTCAAATGTTTGGAAAATCTTATCAATGTTATTTTTAATTACTAAAATTTTTAATAATCTAATATAAACCTGTTTCTACATTTTATATTAAAAAAAAATCAATCTGACTTGTGATTTATTTATGTTACCTTAATTTTTTTAATTCACAATAAGCGTATCGGTATCGGTATCGCCGATATTTTTATAAGAGTATCGGTATGGGTATCGTATCGGCGAAAAGGCGTTTCGATGCATCCCTAGTACAAACATAATGACGACATAACGGTCTTAATTTAAAAATATTCAACAATGCTGGCAGTCGACAAACACTTATAATTTTTAATTTGAAACTCTCCGGGTAGTAATGAATACAAATGAAATGTCAACTCCTATACAATGTTTTGAACTTCCTTATTTTTGTCAAAAACTGTACAAAATAACTCTTTTGAATTTCATTAGAGGTGATTAATTATGCTTCTTTAAATAAGCAGGAAAAACCACCCTTTCTTTGAATTAATCAGTGTATTTTTTTAGGAAAAAAATCTTCAAACATTCGTGGTTAGTAAGTAGGTTAATTAATTCATAGGATGTAATTAACATTTATGAAATAACATGTTACATAATACGAGCACAATATGCGAAAGTAGTTATTACATTTAACTTTTGTAAGTTGGTTGACCGTAGGAGCATTATAAAGTCTCGAAGCGCCAAAAGGAGAATAATTGCAGTCTCCCTAGAAGGACGTAATAGTGACGTTATTAGTAATGTTCTCTAGAAAGAGTTGCGTAGTATTCGCAACCGGCGTGCGTGTATTGCAAGATGTATGAACGTAAACGAAGCAAAAAGACTACGTAAGAGTCCTAACAGGTGGAGTACTGCTGAGCATGAGGTCTTGGGTTCGATTCCCAGTTCGGGCAAAGTGTTATTGGGTTTTTCTGACTGGAATTTCTCAGTAGTAGCCCGGAGTCTGGATTTGTGCCCGGTTGATGGCAATAGGCTCGCCCCCTATTACATGGGACTTAAACATAAATGGCGAAATGTGGGAGTACAGGTACACCTCTGCCCAACCCTTCGGGGAAACAAGGCATGATGTTATGTTGTTTTCCGAGAAGAAGTCGTGAATTTATATTTGTACATACGTTTAAAGTTCCAAAAACTTTGAAGGTTTTCATCCGATCCAGCCTGGCTCTTGATGCCTTCACCCAGCGACGCCCTCTACCGTGTTCCGTTCTCCACAAGGGGCGGGGTAGGTAACCCCTTAGTGTGAATTCGCTTAGTTTATAACTTTAAAGTAACTTAGTTTAAAAGTTTATGCCCGTGCTGGCGGCCTTAATTTATGAAGGCAAACACAAGATAGCACGATTAAGCAGCCGACCATCTCTTAAGTTGACTGCGAGATGCTAAAAACGAATCTGTTTCCAATTTTGGCTTACTGAAGACAGAGAAACTTATCAATCTCTGGTTTTAACGTCCCAATGAAGCCAAAGTATGCGTCCCTATAACAAGTTGATAGCTATTTGTGTGTTTATCATCAGTAGCGATCTGTCTTAGGTTATTTTGTTTGGCCGTAGAAAGCAGTATGTAACACCAATGTGATTGACTGAAACTGCCCTAAAAAATATTAACATAACATCACGCCTGTTTTCCTTAGAGAGCTAGGCAGGCTCATACTTCCTATTAGTACACCCACATTTGTCCAGTTATTTCCCACTCCCATGTAATAGGGGGCGACCATATTGCCACTAATCGAGCAAGAGAATTGAGACTCCGGGCGGCTGAGAAATTCCTGGCGGAAAACCTAATAGCAAAGAGAAGCCTCTTAGCAGTCGTGCTTGCGACGATTAGACCAATTAATCAGACAAACAGACTAAGCAGGACGACAACATCTTTTTAATATTACCGATTCATGTTTTCCGTGTTTGTTTTTTCTGTACCTAAATTAATCAATCTATCTTGTACCTAATTATTCTGGGCCTAGCGTCCAGTTTAACTGAATGCAGCTGACCTCCACAACCCAGTTACTAAAAGTCACAAGACATTAAAAACGCAACTCCAAAACCTACTTACTGCAAACAAACTGGACCAAAGCAACAGAATCGAGAAAAGTATTTTAATAAAGGCAAAGATTTACAACATTCAAATTGTTCGAAAACAAAATAATTAATATTATTTCCGGGTTTGATTAAACAAATTTTGGCTTTTGTTTTCAGAAGTTCTGATTCCTTTTCGACTACTGAGGTACGACCTGTTTCTGTCATAAACCATTCTGTAATTATAATTTGACGTCCAAAAGTTTGTATTATTTTGCGTGAATAAATATGAATTTTGATGTTTATATTTTACGGTAAAATAAATACAGAAATGTTTTTTTATGTCTTTTATTATGGCAAGCAAAGCCGATGTCCACTATTCTGCCAATGTCTAAAGTGAACTGGAAAAGCAAGTGTGCATTGTTATAAAAAAAAACGATAAAAATTCTCTATGATACAGTTGCACTTAATGTAGATCTTGTGAGGTTGGTACTGGACTGAAACAAACAAAAAGATAAAAATTATATAAATAATTATAATTGTGAGGACATTTCATCACACACACAGATATTTATGGAAATAAATCATAATTTAATTTTATTGTGGTGGATGAAAAACATCAGCGCCACAACAAGACCAGGAGAGCTGTATGTTAAAAGGGAGGAAAAATTAATCGGTAGAAGGATTTTAAATATTGGAAGACGTCTATACAGATTTAGATCTGTATAGGCGTCTCCCAATATTTTTTCTGGGTGGGATGTTGTTAGAGAAATTGTTAAATGTGTTTTTTTAACCGGTAGTCCTAGCAAGGAAGGGAAAAGGTTTGCATGTGCCAAAGTTCCCTTTATGCCTACAGATAATGATGAAAATTATTTAGTGATATATTAAATGGACACCTGTTTCTGTCAGTGGTAACACTTTCACCTTGAGCAGGCCTTGCGTAGTACGGAGTTTCAACAGAATGTGAGGCCAGCTTATATTGGTTTTGTATGAAATGAAATGGGACTGTAAGTATATTATTTGCTCATAATTTTTTCTGACCTAGTTGGATTTCACTTAAGTGCATGTTCTAATCTAAACGCTTCTGTACATTTTAATTATTTTTCCAATTAAACATAAATTGATTTACAGATTGTCGATTTTTCAAAGTTGGTCTGATACTATGGTAACCCTACGTTATCACAACTCCTACAAAAAAAAACAGGAAGAGCCTCATTGCATTTATTGCAAACCACTTCACGATATTGCTGCAATATATCGTACACATATGGCGAAGAACTGAAAAAATTAAACATCCTGTGATACAAATATAGCATTTGCAAACACTGCTTTAATTTTAACACCTCACGCCAAACATAGTTTAAGTAAAGAACTTTAGCAACAGAAAACATAAGTCTTACTTATTTATCTCCTACATAAAGCTGTCGCCTAGAATAGTCAAAGGAATGCAACTAGCTAAGTCCTAACAAATAAAACTACGTTACGGGACCCGTGTCGGGCATGACGCGGGCATATTGCTGACGAGCAGTGGCTGGTGATAAAAACTTGATCCTACACAGTTACGCAAGGTCAACCGCAGAGCATAGTATAACGCAGGGGTTCAGATCATATAAATGTTCTGTAATAATCTCCCAACCAACTGCATTGGAGACAATATTATAACAAGTACGAGTAGTAAGCTGCGGAGTAACTGCTTCTATGATTTTTTATATTGTTTTAAAGGCATTTGCATAAGTTCTTGGGAGTTTCTTGGTTCTTTATTAGCACATAAACAACGTGGTTCATGTTTTACTAATAGTTTTTCTATACTAATATAATGAACGGGGAAGATTTAATTGTTTGTTTGTTTTGAGTAGGCTCCTGGATAGATTTGAAAAATTGTTTTACCATTAGAAGCCGAAATTATGTCTGACGAACATAGGCTACTTTTCGAAATCCACGTGGATAAAGTCGCGGGCGAAGTGCTAGTTTATATTTATAGCATTATCAGCAAAGTCTGAATATCCTGCATATACTATCGGTGCACCTGTATCGAATCGAGAAAAGCTTCATCAGCGACGGGTGAGGGAGCGAGACAGTCGCACCCAATCATGGAGTTAGACAGAGAAACATAGTGTCATTGCTGTTACGAAGATGAGCTTTTATTAGACAAGTCTGCAAGTTACAAATGATCAGTTGCGGTTCGAACGAGTAACAAGTCAATATTTTTAGAAACGTGAATAACCCTGGCTGATTTCAAAGGGGTGTGATTATTGAATTATCTTTCTTATTTGATCGTTAAAGCGATCTGTAGAATCGTTGCACGTATTTTGTAAAATTAAATCTTTTTTGAACATAAACGAAATACGCAACATGCATTTTTTTAATATATTTATTTAACTAAGGTTCACCTAAAGTTATTACAGATTTTACACAGATACGAGTATGAAAGTAATTGTGTCATAAATCTAACTGCATAACCTTTACCAGGCAAACACCACATGCAAAATGCTCTTTGAAAAAATAAATTTAATTTTGAGGACTTAATGTACACTTAAATTCTAGACAGTTATATTAAATACTAACTACTACGTCTGACGAACGTTGATATTGAGTCTGCGTGGACGCCAACCCAGTTTTTTTTTTTTTGTATGGCATCTCGCAGGTCAGCCTGTAAGGTTGACGTCTGCTTAAGCGGACTTGCCTGTGGTGCCCTAATAAATTAAGGCCTCCAGCCAGGACTTAAACTTAAATACTAACTAAAAACTAAGCGACAACGCTAAGGGCACCCCCTGTGGGGTACGAACCTCGGCTCAGGGCGTCGCTGGAAGAGGGCAGCAAGGGACTAGCTGGATCAGGATTTGAGTGATTTAGGGACGAATTAAAATATACAGGCTCAGCGGCGCGGGCTGGTTCGAGCAAGGGTTGGGAGGGGCGTGGATTTGGGCGTCGCGGCGGGCCTCGGCGGCGAGGACGGTAGTACGGCGATCGGATTTTGCGCTTGTGTAAGGTGCTGGTGGCCTTACTGCTCTCCTGGAGGAGGTTAGTGGCGTCGTCAGGGGCGATTAAAGTATGCCTTGGTCGGCGAATACTGCTAATGCGGGAGGGAGTGTAGCGGGTGGCCGCTGAGATCAAGGGGTTTGGGTGTTTGATGCCACAGTCGAAGAAACGCTTCGATAAGCGTTTCATGAACTGGTTTATGGTAGGCATTTTAAGGTCGACGTGGAGATTTATATTACGGACATAGAAGGGGGCACCCGTGACCTTTCTGAGGAAATGGTTCTGGAGGGTCTGCATTTTATGGAGATGACGTGGGTGAGCGTGCGCAAATACAACGCAGGCATAGGTCATGATGGACGGATGACTGCGGTATAGATGCGCAGCTTGCATTTAAGTGACAGTTTACTACGGGCTGTCAGTACAAAGTGGAGCCTGCTAAGAGCGAAGGAGGTGCGCGCTCGAACCGCCTTAATATGAGCCTTAAAGGTAAGGTTTTGATCGAGGATCACGCCTAGGTATTTGGCTTGCTTCTCCCAAGGGATTGGCTTGCCGTACATAGTGATCGGGCTGGGACGCCAACCCAGGTCGCTGCGTTCGTTTATGAGTCTACACATGCGGGGTATAGGCGAATTAGCACTAAACACTGTACGGCGAAGAGGTTTGGGAGGTGCTCTACGGGGTACTCTGAAAGAAAACCTTATGTAGGTTCAATTTCCAAATCCAATTGTGGGCAGTCAATGGTGCAATTTATAAGCGAATCTCAAATTCAAGAGCTCCCTTCCAGGGTATTCATTTTGTAGCAGCCTAATTTATCAATGTAGGAAACATTTTTAAAATGACTTCCATTTGAGTACCCTAGGTATCGGATAAACCTTTTTGTTGCGTAGTGAGGCCTCCATATCACACTGCTGTATTCCAGGATGCTTCTTATAAGGCTATTGTAAAGAACTAACTTAGTATGTGGGTGTTGAAAATAATAATTATACTGTCAAAGGCTATATTGAGGACAAGAAGGCTTGAGATTGAGCTGCTCCAATAAGTTTACACAGATATTACAGATGACTTTTATTTTTTATTATTTCTATATTCGTACCTTTTCAGATAAACAATGACATGTATATATTTACTGTTTAAAGTATAATATTTTTGTGAATGTGAGGACTAAGTGGGGCATTTTTCTTTTTTTCTTTAACGATGTTCTGGCTGTTTGAGTACTTTGTAAAGTATTATATTATTTTAATTATTGTGAATGTGAAGTCATTGTGGATTTGTCGTCTTTTTTAAATGTATTTTTTTATTACTTTTAATAATGGTCTGGCAGTTTGAGTAGTTTATGCGGCCTACCCAAATGTCCTTTCTTTGGTAATGTTCGTCGAATCGTTTAGCTCCTTTAGTTCTGTGTTGAGCTGCATGACAACTGACAAATGCGTGCACTGACTGGACAGGTCCACTCATTCTGTGTGGTTCTTTCCTCAAAAGACCATTTCAGACATCTATCCACATGGTCTTCACATGACCTGACCAAGATTATGTTTGGACTTTAAAAGAGACTGTGACCTCTGAGTTTGTTTCGGCCCTTCTTCTCAGAGTAGTCAGATAGGAAACGGCGATCTCATCTAGATTTTAAAATATGATTGACGTGTTAAAGTGTTTTTACAAAACTATTTACGGAAAATAAATTAGTATTATCATTTATATTCATATTTAAGTGCCTAGATCTGAATAACTGTAAATGTTTCTTTAAAATTGTGATGGCAAATGTATCTGTTTACGCTTTAAAACATTAACGCTTGACTTTACATAGAATGTTTGTAGAATAGTCCTCCAGACCGTATTTCGGCCATGGCGGCCTATCTCAACGGAGACTGGCTAGTAGCCGAAGTACATCAGCGCGTGAGATATTAAAGTGCACAAGTTTAGTATGTGCACAGACACAGGTGCACTCTCTGTTCTCTTAGTCACATAGTCCGATGGGACAGTAATCCGACAAGATCGGAGAGAGATCAAACGAAGGACCAATGCCTTAATGAGCTTTCCAAGTCATGGGAGGGGCATTACACCGCCAATTTCCAAACTCCGGGCGATATTTCTAATAAAAACCCAATGATATAAGACTCGAGAAGTATGAGACAACATAAATTAGGACTAAAGGGCAAGATAGTGATGATGATGCTTGTAGTCGAGTGTAACTTTAAATGTGACAGTAATAGGTGTCCAGTCGGTCTATTCTGTAACCATCTCACCGTGAAAACTTAGGTGAAGTGAGCGTAGAGTGAGCTGTCAATGCCACTGAAGCTATAGGGATTGACCACGTCGGGATGACACTGACAGCTCACTCCACGTGAAGTCACAAGTCTTCACGGTGAGATTTTTTTACAGAATCGACGTGCTGGAATTTATAATATATTTCTTCTTCTTTCTTCTTACACTACTCTACATAAAAATCTGTTCAAAAAGCTGTTCGTTAGTGTCACTAAAACGTAAAAACGGCTGGCCAATTTGAGTAGGTATACTTATTGAATTTTGTTTGCTCTAAAACAGGGGCGGTGTAAAAAAAAGGATTTGCAACGCATTGTATGTTTGTAAATATAAAAATCAATTGCCATACAATTTTGTCCGCGCATTACTTCAAAGCGGCTGCACACTTGACATTTTTTTTTTGTTGTGTTTGTAATTGTTAGAACAAGGTTTCTATAAAGTATTTTTGTAAATCCACTAGGAAAGTGCGAAATTAGGATTATGATGCTATTTTTGTATGATTTTTACCTCAACACAACTAGTAGTATTATAATTATGATTATATATTATGAAACCAGTGAAATTTTATTAGAACTGACCTTCAAATTGATACGTTACCTTGTGTGACACCCCCGAAACATGCACCCAACCTTAGGGACTGCCATCGATTTTCTTGTACGGCAGTGTGTACTGAACCTTACATGAATATTGAGGTAGGTTCTGTCTGATGACAATCGGTTGCCTATTTTTGTTTCGGAATATTTAGTTAGGTACGCTGGTAAGGTAACCTCCAAAAAACTATAAAATCAGCAATTCAAGGGAACAGTTTCTGAGTATTTCGTTTTTTCACTAATATTTTTTTTCAAAGTTTTATGTTAGAATGGAATTCGAATGGGGGATTTACACTAAGTAAATTTTTACTGAGCGGCTGGTCGCTTACCAAATCGCCTCACAAGCCGAATCGCCACCCCATATACAGAGATCCATAAAAATCGCAGGTTTAGTTAATTTCGCATCAAAATGTCGACCTTCATGCGGCGGGCGATCTGTGCAGTTTCAAGGTAAATTTTAGTCACCCGCATGTGCACTGCCGCTGCAAGATAAAAGTTGAAACCTCGTGCGATTTTAGTAACTTACGGTCTAACCGACTTGCCATTTAGACAGTCAATGTTCGCCGTGTGGCGAAAATCGTACAGCTTCAGTCACCTGTGTAAAGCCCGCATTAGCTATATAGCAGACAGTTCGACGCTGCCTATCTTCTTGACAGCATTTGACGACACATTATGAAAAGAAACCGGGGATGTTCTTTTTTGATAAAATTAACAAAACACTATCCAATTTGTCAATCAAACCAGAAACTATCTACGACAACGCACCTGCAGTTTAGATGAATAAATAACTAGCTACACATGAAGCTACAAAATGTACAATGTATAATTATCTTGCTTCAAAGGATTATACTAAAGTTCTAAATATAGCCGCTTCCCCACGTTTTGTAGGAAAGCCGCTATGAATTAAAAAGGGGTTGGTGCAAGGGTCGTGTGTTGGAGTTTAGAGTTAAATTCGGCGTTATTGGAAATGTCTGTAATGTGGGTTGTGGATTAAGATGATTGGGAGAAGATGGGAGTCTAGAGTATGGTCATAAACTGACAAAGCGGTGTTTCCTCAAGGGATGTGTACTGTTCAGCGACGATTTGTGAGTACCTCTAGCATAGGCATATGAGGACACCAAATTTCTTTTTTACGTAGTGCCCTGTTAATGTGCGAACTACATGGCTTGTAAACTATTGATGACTGGTTATCATCAGTTTATAACCACCCTAATTGCGTAACACAATATCAATCACAATCTCAATCATTTTGAAGCCTAGAAGCCTATATCCTTAAAAAATTTCCAACATATGAATGTTGGAAAAGGAGAATGCCCATTTTCTTAGGAGCTTTGGGCCCCTAAGAAAGGTTGTCGTGTCACGATGGTTTAAATTTTATTTTGTAGATAAAGATATATCCTTTCATATTCTGCAAACGATTTCTATTTATTCACCCTGGTTGAAGAGTAATCTTTATTTTTAGGTTGCTGAAATTGAGGTTATAAAAATTAAATTCTCCAAGATTTTACTTCTTCTGAATGGATAATTTATTTACCATTCTAAATGTTATTGTGGTTAATGTTAATTTTCTTGGCTATGCAGTGGACATTTAAGGTTTATATGAGGATGATAATTCCGGACAATAGGCCTCACTACCGCCTTCTCTTCCTAGAGAGTAGTGTGCTTTGCCCTCTCCTCTAGTGAGTATCGAAAGAGGACTAAAAGCTTTGGCAGCAGCCTCTTTACTACTACAGTGTTTTATGAAAATATAGTGCGACCACCAAACCGCTTCCAAGTGGATGAGGAAATTGAAGTCCCATCCTATGTGTAAGAATACATTTAATTATGGCGCAGGTTATGCATTTTACGTAATACTAACAGTAAAAAAGGTTTATTAAAGAAAGCAACAAAAAATAAATAAAACATTTATTCTTGATGGAATATATGATCCAGAAATTGAGCTGGGGCGCTTATATCATTAAAGCGGCCCCAGCTTAAATACCACAATACAGTCATGGTATGTGCGCAACACCCTACTGTACGATTTCCCACTAAGCAATTGCAATAATATGCAATGATACTCTCTAAAGAATTTGCCCCATTTTGTTCTCTACTTATCAGTAAATATGTATAATATACCCTGCTGCTCACATGTCGCGATTTAATTCTGGCCCTAACTAAATAATTGTTATGACCTAATATTAAGGGCAAATCTTCTTCCATTAATTCATTGCTTATATCTACACTGTAGGTACCATTTACTCGCATATGCTCCCCATAATAGGACCGTGCCTGTTTTAATTGGTAGGATCCTAATGCAAATCTTCTTAAATCGCTTAATGTTAGTCTTGGGAAATTATCTAGATGGGGAGCACTGCTGTTAATGCTTTGGAAAATCGTACGTCTTCTGTTTACATGTTCCCTTTGAATAAATTCTGATAAATAATTTACTGTATTCAACCTCGCTCGGGCAATATTAAGAAACTCCACAGCATCGGGCGTATCGTCAATTGTAGGATGGAATTTATTCAAAAGGGCACAAGTTATTTTAAAATCAGCCATGAGGTGACTTGACGCTCTATTAAAATATTCCTGACGAAATAATTTATAGTCTCTTTTAATTCTCCCATTGACTATCTCTACCACCCAACGACACATTGTTATACATCTGGACTTATTAGCCTGGACAGTGGTTAATTGATGTTCATTTTCTAATAATGATTCAGGCATATGAGTCTTATAATTGTAACTTTCTAATTCAGGAATGACATCTCTAAAGCCTCTATCCAAAATAAAGACATCGTTGGGTCTAAAAAATAAGCGCATAGGACCATTTTCATTATTAAACATAGCACTCATTATTGATGAATCATTTTGTGTTGCTTCATATGGTCCTGCACACTCTAAAATATACCCATCACAGCAAACAAATAAAAATGGTTTTACAAGGTTAGCATATTTGTGGAGACTGTAGGTTCTTTTTTGATATGAATAATTACTGCTGCTTTGGACGTAAACATATGTACCATCACATATTACAATAGCAGGCTTAATATTTGAAGCCATGTTAGCATCCCCAAAAAAACCTTCTGGTATGATCCTATTGCGTGATGCTACATTTTGGATAGACATGTGATTGATTCCTAAATGTCTAGGAACAAACTGTACTTCTAAACAATTTCTTACTTTATTCATTTTTCTTTCTAAAGTGGATCTTGGTATTTTAAACAAGGTTGATAGTCTTTGATTGCTGTCACCTGTTCTGAGTTTGACCAAAAATATACTGAGAGCAACCGAAGGGTTTGCAAAATGATCATATAACATTGGAATACAATTTAAAAGCTCGTTTAATTGCTCTGCATTAAGTCCCAACCAATAATGGCATAAATGTGGATCCATTGAGTTTATGTCACTGAAGTCTAACTGTCTTTCGGCAGCTTTTTCTAGTTTAGAAAATATATCATCAACTTGAAAACCAGTAAAATCTGAATATGGGGTCTCTAGTTCATCCCAATGATTACTGTACAAATGATATTCACAGATTCTAGCTGTTAAAGGAATGTATATTTGGTACTGAAATAATAAAACTTCCTTTATAGTAACCGGTACTAAAAGACGATCAGTTCTCTCACATCCAACAAACAGGCAATGACGTGAACTTGCAGAAACTCGTTTATACTTAAGAGAATTAATTTTAGATACTGGTCGGGGCAATAGCTGTCCCGGTGGTGGTGGAACTGGCAGTGGCATTGGAGGTGGTTCAGGAATTACAGCATCCGAGATATCCATTCCTATATTTTCAAAATCCACTGCCTCCAGTGCAGGTCTGTTAATGTCAGGAAGTGCCTGTCTTTGAATATCTCTTGTTGCAGCCTCCCAACAAGCACGACAAACTCTTTCCAAATGAATGACCTAAAAAAGAATAAATTATTGTATTTACTGACAAAAACTTTTGTCCAATAATACCAAAAATTGAATGCAGTAATTCTGCCAAGTTAAAAACACTTACGTGATGAGCTGGAGTCCATCTTAAAATAAAGGTCCTTTGAGGACTATCTCGGGAAACTCTGTGAGTTCTGCGAATTGCAATAGAAATGCCACATCCAAAACATATGTGTAGATGTCCAAGAGGCGGGGATACCTCAATCTGAGATGGAGTTGTGCTTGTTTGTATCCGCTCTTGCAGTAACAAAAAACATTCAAGGCACAGGATGTCATCAGATGATACCTGAAAAGTAAAAAAAAACTGTGAATTACCTTTGTAAGTTATTTATAATATGTTTAGTATTACAATACATATTCACTTTGACGGTTCTTTGTACAAAATCACACATGTTTACCTGCACAAGTATACCCTTAACACACCCAATTACTCGTATTTAGTACCCGTCATTATACATAGAACTAAATACCTATGATGTTAATTAAACCAATCACTTTATTACATCACTACATAGTATAAAACAAAGTCGCTTCCCGCTGTCTGTCCCTATGTATGCTTACATCTTTAAAAGTACGCAACGGATTTTGATGTGGTTTCTTTAATAGATAAAGTGATTCAAGAGGAAGTTTTATATGTATAATACATACATATTATAGTACAGAAAAGAGTCCACGCGGGTGAAGCTGCTGGCATATTTTTATACATTTTAATGTTACATTACATAGTGAACAGTAATGTTTTGTAGCAACCACTGATACAACATTGATGCTCAATTTATTATAATAACAGCTTGTAGGTAGACATTTGCGGCTGAACATAGGCCTCCTCGGTCAGAGGGTCGTCTTAGGAAAGGAAATATAAACTTACCGGTGTAGGCGATACCCAGGTCCGTAGAAGAATTAGCATTTGTTCATCTAAATCTTCAATAGGTCGTCTACGAAGATTAGGCGCCAAACGAAGGGAACAATTTACACACCGTTGAGAGAGTGGACGGTTTGTCCGATCTCAACCAGGTGTAGACATTTTGTCGTTAAAACTAGAGTCAATTCACTCACTTAACAATAAAACAGGAGTCCGATATCTCACAACAAAACTACTTGAGGAACGTAAACGCTCAACTCGATAGCATTGATCGAATCGTAACGAAGATAACAGAAGTAAATACGGAGGAATGCAATTCGACTCAACGCAAAACAAAGAGCACGAAACGAATAACCGGCCAGCTATTGATTTGACAGATAGATCTGTCTTTTTTTTGTTTTTTTGGCTTGGAGCTAAGACCTTTAAGCCACGTCTTTATTTATCCAGGACCACTTCACAGATTTTGTTTTTTCACTTACATTTTTTGCACTGTATTTTTAATGTATTCGAATATTAGTTTCTATGTTTCTGTCTTTTAATAGTTCTTTGAGCGGCGGCGGGCGGGAAGAAAATTAATTTTATTTATTTTATGACACACTTCACTTAGTTCACTCGCGAATACCAATCTGTACCATGTATGGTGTTGCCAAGTTAATTATATGTTAATCGATTTTCAATATCGATTTTGTTGGATCAAGCTTTTGGATTTATAAATTATTATAGATTTTTTGGGGATTCAGTTATATTCAAATGATTAATAACACAGATGTATATTGACGCTTAGAGTAATCTTATTATTAGGTACAAAAAAGTTATCTTTTAAAAATACATAGTTATTTTTGTAATTTCTTTTGATTTTACGTCATAATTATGTCTATATGGGTCTAGCAATAGTAAAACGTTACCAAAATACCAGTAAAGACAGTGTTAGATGTAAACTTGACTCCGGCATTAAGTATCGATATCAATCAATCGATTCCGATTTTTAATCTAAATATTCTTTGACATCTGGCAGCATTTAAGTTATGTTTCGTTGGCGGATGTATTAAGATTCAGTTAAGTAACTATTTATTACGTTCTACAATGCTAGGGTAAAATAAATGTTCATAAAAAACACATGAACATTAAAAAATAAGATATAAATTTTGTATAGCATGAAGTTGCGACACGGCGCCACAAAGTGGGGCCCATTCCCGGGCAATCTCCTTTGTCAGCTCAACATCATCCATAACGCAATGAATGTAGTTGACCTGTCAAAATGAAAGCGATTGCTACTGATAGTGTGTTACACAATTACCCGGCAAGCCGCAATCCAAGGGTCTTCATATTAAATCAATTGGTCAATAATTATAATAGGAAGTTTTTATCTCCTCTCTTACATAATTGATGTTGATTAATTTCATCAAATTACAAAGTGCAAGTGAGTTATAGTTTCAAATAGCGTACCTACTCATGACTTATGCATATACATTTCCAATAAAGAGAATTCATAAAATAATTCGCAATCCAGTTAAACCTTTCTTTACCACCATTCTAGCTTAAATTCATACGGATTCGGGTAATTACCCTAAGCCCTACATCAACAAACTGCCTGCCGCATTCAGGAATGCGTCACCCCAGTAAAATGTCACTTGACACCAGACTTTCAACCTTTACGTACGTATAATAACCACAGTTAGTCGGCTAACCCTTCTTGAAAAATTTTTTGCTACAGAGTTAAACAGTTGCACGTTTTTATAGCGATAATGAGGAGGTCAAATTCAAAATGGCGAGCTGGTAAAACTTCAAAAGTCGGGTTTCTGTTAGTATTTTTAAGAAGCAAGCCGGTCGTGAAAATAAATGTATGTACTAATAATAATTGCTTGAGGGTTTTTATTTTCCGTCCCTGCTTCGTTAGGTTTTACGACTTGACAAAATATTGAGATTTATTTTTAATTGGTATTTTCTAAACACTTAAACCTTCCAGAAGAAATTCTCTAACAGAGTGTGAACGGTAAAAACATCAAAATCTGTAGTGTAGGGTAAAGAAATAACGTCGCACCTAAAAACACACGCACAGTTATAATAATACCATGTCACTCAGAAAGTATTGCGAAAAAAGGTTTTTACGTATGAGAGACGTAAGTTATAAGTCATAGTCTATTTTGAAAATATGATTATTTGTAAGTTAAAATTGGTAAAATGAGGGACTGGACAGCACGCCGTACAAAGTCCTGGGTAACCCTCCTCAGAGCCCTGACCTAGCACCGTGTGACTTCTTTTATTCCCGAAAATATAAAATCTGCTCAAAGGGATACAATTTTCGTCGCCGGAAGATGCGCTGTCTGCGTTCGAACAGGCTGTAAACGAGGTGTCTACTCCGGACTGGAAAAAGTGTTTCGAAAACTGGTTCAGACTCATGAAACTTTGTATAGTGGCTGGTGGAGAGTACTTTGAAAAGATTTAATAAAAATGAAAAAACTTAAAGAAACACACTGTCCCACGTATTTATGTAGATAAGACAGCACAGTGCAATATCAGTGGTCACCAATAAATCGGACTACACAATATACCAATACGCTTGTATTCACAGAAAGGATAAGCAGACGTGGATTTATTTATAGTAGGCACCTACTCTCAGTTTTCGCCTTTTATACTTATTTATTATAAATTCGAAAGTAACTCTGTGAATGTTACCTTTTCACGCTAAAACCTTTGGCCTTTTTGTCCCGGTAGTACGTTCTCTCTTGGGATTATTTCTTTCTTTCTAGTTTTTACCTCTATCAATCCAACAGAATATGGAAGTCCTAACAAAAATAATACATTCACCAATAGAATAGTAAGTACCTACCTAACAAGAAGAATACACTAAATTCAAAATCTTTTAATCTATAAAGAGATAGGTAAGTTACTACTTTTTAATAATTGCTAATGGTGTATTATTCTTGGTATGAAGGTTCTTATTATTCTATTGGAGTGTTTGGAGTCATGCACTTGCACTAGGTAAATAAATAAATAAAAAGTTTATTTGGGAAATTTCTTAGTTATAATGAGTACTTATATAAATATACACACACGTCAATAGAATCTAGGGATACCTTAAACCTAAATTATTTACGAATTAATAGTTTAAAATCTGTGAAGTTTCCATAAAATGTTTACATACAGATTGAAACCTTATTTATTCTATTTTCTAAATTTAAAAATGTAAATAAAAAAACAAAAGAAACAACAAACTAAGGCGGTAAAATTGTTAGTCATTTGTTACGCTAAGGAAAACCAAAATTACTTTATTAAAATTAATGTATGAAAAGGGAATAGATTGTTTATCTTTTTTAATTTAACGTGCCGTATGAGCTCTAAGTCATGTCACGTCGTCATTTGAGTCGGTTAGAAATGTTACGAGCCGTGGGCATGTTAGAAAATGGTGCTATTTAACGCGTCGTTGCTGAGGCCCTATTCACCAGCCAAAACGTGATATCAAGGTTGTGGTCACGTTATCGCAGTTCTGGGGATGTGGCTGAACGGCACACTAGTAGATATCGTGTTACTACGCAGAGACAGGATCGATATCTCCAAATGACCGCCAGAAGACAACCAAATATCACAGCGATGCAACTAGTACAAAGGCTCCAGGAGGACCACCAGCTGCTGGTAAGCGACCAAACCGGGCGAAGGAGGTTGCATGAATTTGGTCTTTATGCTCGATGACCGCTCCGTGTTCCAGAATTGCGACGTTTCAGCCTAGTTCCGGCAATCGCGGGAGAATTTACCATGGAGTGACGAACAATGGTCTTTGGTGCTGTTCACCGATGAGTCCCGGTTTGGGTTTCATCCGGGTTCACGACGAACACACGTTTGGAGATCTCCAGCGAGAGTTAGCCGTCTACGGCACCCTCAGGAGGTCCACTCATACCAAGGCGGGACAATCATGGTGTGGGCAGGTATTCGTCTTGGCGGACGTACCCAGCTCGTTTGGATCCAAGGCAACATGACTGCACAAAAATACCAGGAGGAGGTAGTATAGCCTGTTATTGTCCCACACAGAATCCAAATGGGCCAGGAATTTCTTCTCATGCACGATAATGCTCTTTCCCATATGGCTGGTGTCGGCCGCTCCACGATATTCCGATACGATATTCAAGTTTTGGATTGGCCTGCACAGTCGCCCGACTTAAATCCTATCGAGCATGCCTGGGGCATGTTACAACGGCATGTTACAACGTAAAGCTTTAAGAGATTTCCCGCCAAATTTGACGAAGTATCAATTACTTTACGAACATTTGCAAAGAACATGGGGCCTCATACCGCAGCAAGACAATTTAATTTTAAGTATGAACAATCGAAGTCGATGTGTAATTAATGTAAGAGGTGGCAACACTGATTATTAATAATTAGATTTTATAAGATTTTTTCAATTTTAATGATAAATAATAGTTTTATAAGAAGAAATGAGGTTTTTTGTCATACTATTTTTCTACGGCAATAAACAAAAATTTACATTTTTATTTAAAACAAATAAATTACGAAATATTTATTTTATTTTATTAAAGACCTTAAAATAACCTATCTTTCTTCCATTTACTATATCAGAAAATTCTTCATAGATTTATAGATATTTTATGAAATATAAAATATCCTTAGATTCTGTTGATGTGTGTATGTGTTTAAGTATTTGTCACTAATTATCAGTCACTCTATATAACCTCTTGTGCTGTGTTCTGGAATAAATTCTCTAACGGCAGAACCCAATAAAGTATTTCGCGCCGATACCATTCGGTCGTAAGATGAGTCTTGAAGATGGTCGCTTGCCGTTGACGGTTCACGGGACCGTCCATTGGTTCATTCACCAGTCGAACCCGCTAAATATTTCGATGTGAACGTGTCTGCTCCGCTGGCCGCTGTTTTCTGCAATCCCCTTGGCTCGAGGATCAAAAAACGTGGCTGTTCAATAGGTAAGTGACTTAATTCTTGATGATCTCCATTAGTGAATGTGGCTGGACGAGTTCATCCATACCACTCGACCGCATATCCTCCACTTATAAATTTTTCCCATAAACGCATCACCAAACGTATATATCTCCAATTTTGGCATACTGAGATAGAAAAACCTTTAAATCTCTGGTTTTAAAGTCCCATTAAAGCCATAGTATGCGACCCTATACCGTGTTGACAGCTATTTGTTTGAAAAGGACAAATAGAATTGTACTGTCTACCATCAGTAGCAATTTGTGTTAGGGTTTGGCCGTAGACGATGGTGAAAACCGACTTAAAATCAGTTGTGGAGTTTAGAAGAACAATCTATTCACACATATGGATACGATAGGCGAGATTAATTTACAGCATTCATGTACAGGTAGATACTTCGAACCGTTTTAGTGCAGACGAGTTCTTGAGAGGTGATCATAGTAAATCTGCAAATTAGCAGTTTGAAACGCTCTCAGCCGCACGGGTTGGTAAAGGTTAAGCTACGGTAGTCGAGGTCGGGCAGTGGATGGGTGACCATCCATTACAATAACGACCTTTGTGCCTCGGAAAGCACGTTTGGCCGTTGGTAGGTATAGTAGTGATATTCTGTTAACATCTCACCGTGAAAACTTAGGTGAAGTGAGCGTGGAGTGAGCTGTCAGCGCCACTGATGCTAGGGATTTACCAAAACGGGATGACACTGACAGCTCACTCCACGCAAGTATTCACAGTGATGTTTTTACAGAATCAACGTGCTGGTTTACAATAGATCTCCGGCAGTCTTTCCGGGCAGTCAGAATCACGAAAGTCTGGCAACCAGTCTTGCGGTGTCGTGTACCCAGTAACTGGGTTGTGGAGGTCAGCTAGGCAGTCACTCCAAGTTAAATGCGTGATGATGAAGACTTAAATTATCGCTTGAAAGGATCCCTCCAACAGGCGCGATGCGACAGCGCGACACAAAGGCACCGCACGTTACGCCACACGCGGTGCCGTTGTGCACCTTGTCGCGACAAGCAACCAACCCAATGAGTAAATCAGCAAAAGCTAAAAAAATGCGTGTTTTACAGGCTCAATCAAATTCTCCGACGCGTGTGTGTCTGCCCTTAAATATTTACTTACCCTTAAATGTCATATTACTTATTTTCTAATGTCAACCTACATCATCATCTCGAAATGTCAAACTTTTTATAAGTTTATACATAGAAGTCCGGAAGGATGCATGTCAATGGTAACACATTGACCTTGAACTGGCCTTGCGTACGAGTTTAAATAGAATGAGAGACCAGCCTATTCTGGCTTTGTTACCACTGACTTTCGGCCTACTGTACCGAACTATTGACGACTAGATTATGAAAATTGGTATGTGAAATAGTCCGATTAGTAAAAATAGATTTCATGTAACTATGCTTTTTAACCGACTACAAAAAAGGAAGACGTACTCAGTTCGTCGGATAGAAAAAAAAAACAATTTCCCGGAATACTCGAACGGCTCGACCGATTTGTTTTTTTTTTTTTCGATTCGATTTGGTGACCTTTTGGAACAACAATCCCAACGTATACTCCTAAAATACATTGTATGTCAGGATCTAATGACTAGAGAAACCTGAGGAACTCTTCAAATATTTTAGGCACACCTACAGCGATTCCAGTTTTTTTTTTGTTGGCGTTTAAACTACAAAGTGAAAAAGAAAATCATTTTTACGAAAAAAAAACAACCATGGATGATGGTTGTTATGTTTTTACAACTACTAAGTGAAAAACTACTAATTTCGGAAGTCGGTGGCAAAAACCGAAAATACAAAACCAAAGTCACCGACTTCCGAAAAAAAAATTGTGAGTGTATTTGTGTGTTGTGCTATTTGTTTTGTGTGCACCTATACCGGTCACTGTCCCAATGCTATAGCTCGTACTCTCCAAACCTCCGCAAACGTCTTAGGCGCTTGGTTCCGGAAATGGAGAATCGAGGTCAACCCCGATAAGAGTCAGGCGGTTCTCTTCTCGATACGTCGTCGATTCCCCCTCCCCCTGCCCAGCCCGATCACTATGTACGGTAAACCGATCCCTTGAGAAAAGCAAGCCAAGTACATAGGCGTGATCCTAGATCAGAACCTTACCTTTAAGGAACATATCAAGGCGGTTCGCGCTCGCGCCTCATTCGCTCTTAGTAGACTCAAATTTATACTGACAGCCCGAAGCAAACTCGTCGTTAAAATGCAAACTGCGCATCTATACCGCAGTCATCCGTACCATCATGACCTATGCCTGCGTTGTATTTCCGCACGATCACCCACGTCATCTCCATCAGATGCAGACCCTCCAGAACCGGTTCCTCAGAAGGGTTACGGGTGCCCCTTACTATGTCCGAAATATAGATCTTCACGTCGACCTTAAAATGCCAACCATAAACCAGTTCATGAAACGCTTTTCTAAGCGTTTCTTCGACTGTGGCATCAAACATTCAAACCCCCTGATTTCAGCGGCCGCCCGCTATAGTCCCTCCCGCATTAGCAGTACTCGCCGACCAAGGCATATCTTAATCGCCCCCGATGACACCACTACTCTCTACCCTACATAAGCCCAAAACCCGATCGCCGTCCTACCAACCTCGCCGCCGAGGCCCGTCGCGACGCCCATATCCCTCCCTCTCCACGACCCTCCCGACCCTAGCTCTAGCTAGCCCGCATCGCTGAGCCTGTAGCTTTAAATTCGTCCCAAAACAACAACAATCCTGATCCAGCCAGTCCCTTGCTGCCCTCTTCCAGCGACGCCCTAAGCCAAGGTTCGTACCCCACAGTGCCCTTAGCGTGTAGTCGCTTAGTTTTTTGCTAGTATTTTAGTTTAAGTCCTTGCTGGAGGCCTTAATTTATTAGGGCAACCACAGGCAAGTCCGCTTAAGCAGACGACAACCTCATAGGTTGACCTGCGAGATGCCAAACAAACAAACAAACTTTTGTGTGCACTAACCTTTTTACAGTGAAAGAGAGATCGCTATAATTATTGATGATAAAAGGTATAATATTTATATTTGTCCCTGTCAAACAAACAGCTGTTAACATGTTTTAAGGACACATACTTTGACTTCATTGGGACGTGGCAACCAGAGATTGATAGGTTTTTCCATCTCCAGTACGCCAAACTTTGTGATAGATACGTTACTGGGATCGGCCGTATGTAAATGATGTATCTATCTATCCATCTATTTACTTCTGGATTCAAATTACCACCTTTCTCGAGATCAGGTAATAGTATCAATAAACAGCAAATTTTCTTAGTACTGAAAACAACAATAGACTCACTTCTCTTTTATGGAACTACCAAAAACATAGAGAAATCTTTTTCACTTTCCCAGCCCACTTTACAATCCCGTTAAACCAAAAATCTCCTAGTCTGATCGTCGATCTGTTTACTATAAAATGTTGCTGCATTATTACCAAATAAAATATTTACAAACTGGTTTCCTATTCCATATAATTCTTTCCATAATATTCACAAAACAAATGATTCCATTGTTTCTATATCCAAAATAAAACAAAACAACATCGCATTTAAAATGAAATCACACAAAATGCATCGAGAGAGATTTGAAACTAAATTCTGGAAACCGCAAACCAGAAACCAATTTTAGAGATATATCAAAACAAAATTAAACTACAAAAGGTCCCAAATAAACCAATAACCCCTTTACAAATGGAACGAATTGCAGTAACATCTGTTAGCCGGTAAAAGTTTTTTGGGGACCACGGAGTTGTTTTAACCCAATTATCAAATGTTTCAATGTAGTTTGTGCGAAACTTTAGTTTGTAGCTTGATGAAAAATTTTAAGGGCTTCATCGGGATAATGCGGGTGTTATTTAGTAAATCGGTATTTTTCAAACAGTACGATTTGTCATCAGTTTTCAGCATTGATACCGTAGATTTTCTACTACGACCTGGTTTCCAGTCTTTCAAAACTTTTTTAATATTTTACTGTTTTAATGGTTGTAGCGAAAAAAAAACACCACATACACTATACACGTATAATTTTGTATTAAATAAAAACACCGAAACATTTTCGGTGTTTTTAATTAATAATTTTTGGTAATTTTTTATGAATCAAATCAGAAAATTGCAGATAGGGCTGCCAAAAGGGTTTTTTTACATAAAATAAAAATTACACTAGAAAAGCTTCGACGCACAAGATCAATAATATCTTTATTATCGGTGCATCTTGTTTAGTGCATTTTCGGTATTTTTTTATTTATTACAAACTTAAACGTGTCTTAAAAACGACTTTATGTTTCTTTTTCTAATCAAGTCTATCATCATTGACATCAATTGCTAGATAAATTTACATGTCAAACCAAGAGTTCTAAGTTAAAAAAAAACAAGAATAAAATTAATTGCCAGTCAAGTAAACGTTAAAACAGGTTATATATGTTTTACACGATAGAGGTATAAAAAAATAACATGTATGTAAACCAATACCAATCAAGCATTTGATTTGGAAATGGAACCTTGCAGAACCACCAAGCTATGCATAGTCCTCCTTCATTTGAATTATAAGAGTACTCATAACAAAAAAAACGCATAAAGTTATATTAACACATTTTAACGACAACACTCCATTGTAAAAATAACAAAAAAAAGCATCTTCTTTTGTTTATAAGACACCACATTCAAATCCTCCTTCCTATTGTAACGCAGATAATATTTTATGTCCCAACAAGGTCACACAGAGGTCAAAGCAGCAAATCATTTGAAAAGGCTACCAAACTTTTTTTCATTCTTTTGTTCAACAACTGTAACCGTTTTGAAACAGACCTTTGTACGTTAGACGCGGCAGAATTATATCTTTTTAGAGTTCCGTACCCAATTGGTGCCATCGGGACCCTAGTACTAAGCCCAAATGTCCGTCCGTCTATCCGTCCGTCTGTTGTTCGGCTGCATCTTTTGAACCGTAATAGACTATAATTTTTCACAAAGTGTGTGCTACTCGTAAAGTAGTACACACTTTGTCGTCGTAAACGGCAGACACAAATAAATAATAAAAATAAAATAAACTTATAAATTAAAGGGTACAAGAATAGCTTTTATGCTATAATTGCGGAAAGTAGGTGATTTCCGACGAGTGTATAAGTCGACATGAGTCGAAAATCATCTTACGTACGTGTATTAAACAACGTTTTACTACGCACAATGCGAGGAAAAAATATATCTAGAGTTATTAGTACCTCGTTTAATTATTTATAACTTTCATTCTACCTTTTCTATGAATGATAATCTGTAATTTATAAAACGTATTTCAAATAATAAAAACGGTTCGCGTCGCGCTGAGGACGGAGGCTGGTTCTTTCCGCACAATTTGCTGCTTGCTTTATACTGAAGCTTTTTTTTAAAATACACACCTATATTTAAATTAAAAAAAACCTATAATAAACGTTAAATATTGTACAGTTGTACCGTAACGTACACCAAAAAGCACCGTACAACTTGTACAATAGTTCGTGCAGTATTCAGTTCGAAGCATAAGTATTCCTGATTCCGATAGGTTGAAACCTTTTATTGATTTTGTGAGCACAAGTTTTATGTAAACTTTCATAGTTTGCAAGGCTGTTACTTTAAAATAGTCCACCTCACAGGTGTCCAAAAAACTACAGTTGAATATAATTGTAAATCTCGTTAATAGTATATTTTTTTCATAAATAAAAATTATTTATTTAATCTAGGTCTTTTATTTTGTTTAATTCAAACTTATTGTAATCAATTCAGCTTTATTTATTTTTCTTTTAGTTAGCTATGTATTACTTGTTATAATTAATTAATTTTGTTATTGTCTGCGCATAACGTAGTGCATGCAGTGCTTTTCTTAAAGTTATGAGGCGCTTGCAATGTACAAATTGTATGTAATAGTTTACTCATTGTTGAAACGGCTAATAATAATAAATAAAAAAAGAAGTGTTCGCGTCTTGGTTTTCTTTTATAGCAAGCAATCAGAAAAGTGCCAACACAAATAAGTTTGGTGAGTTCTGTCTTAATCATTGAACCCTCTTTAATATATTATTTGGATGTTAGCTAGAGACGTATTCATGTAATTCTATTTTTAACGTTCCACAATTAGGTATGGAAGATGTTACATAACCTTGTAACGGCCAAACCCAATAACTTAAGACAGATTGCTACTGATCATAGACAGTTCAATTCTATCTGTCCCTGTTAATCAAATAGCTGTCAACACGTTTTTAAGGTCGCATACATTGGCTATGGTACGTTAATACCACAGATTGATAGATTTTTCTATTTCTAGTACGCCAAAATTGGAGAAAGATACGTTACTGGGTTCGGTCGTTAGAGCACAAAGCCGTGTAAGCGGTAAAAAAAACATACAATAAAAAATCTACTGAAAATAAACTAAAATATTTCATTACCAGTGTAAGAAATTAAAATAAATAAATAAAAAAAAAATGTAATAAAAAAATAAACTACACAATTGAGAACTGTTGAGAACTTAAATATTCATAGGCTTGCAAACAGCCAGTATTAAGCAGAAAATGACCAGTTGCATTCCCTTTATAACCAGGAGATACTACACCCAGCTTAAGCATAATAAGTCTATAATTTTCCCACAGCTGGGACACAGGAATCCACGTGGGTAGATGTCACATGTCTTCGAATTTTTGGTTCTAAGACCTGCCGGTTTCCTCACAATGTTTTCCTTCACCGTTTCGAGAGACGTGGTGATGAAATTATTTTCACATATTAAAGCACCTACCCACGACTCGAAAGTCAGGGCCGTTATCACTGGGCCACCACTGCTCTTTGTTATAATGAGTAGAAAATAAAAATAAGGTTGTCACGGAATTTAAAAAATACCCACCATCTATAATTTGTCGAAGTCTATACCGACACGGAAGGCAAATCACAGCCGGTCCTAGTATGAATTATGATAGTTTTTGCGATCCCCTCTCGACGTTTACGACGTGTAAAAGGCGACCTAATGCTAAGATATTCAGACCCGGCGACCCTCTGACGTAGTCAATAGTAGCTTTTTGCTGTCACATACTCAAATATGATTTCTTTTGTTCGCATAATGCTAAGTTTAAGTGTTGGAAGTGTTATTTCTGAATTTATTTATTTGGGGGTCCATGTTTTGAGCGGTTTTGTTTGGAATATGGAGTTTCATGTTGATGAGAACCTTGCCATAAAATCAGAAATGGGGCGTCAAGGAAGTAGGTATAATGACCGTAGTTTTTGGTAGAGCCTATTGCCAATAAACGAGCCCATTGTTTCAGACTCCAACCTGCTACAAATATTTACTGTGATTTCTTTAAAGAAAACATCCCATGGTCCTTTGCTCGATCAAGGAATCAAACGGAAATCAGTGACTCGTGCAATGGGACCATCGAGGCAATTTTCACCAGACTTATGAAGAACAGTAGGTTCTAGACAAGTGGCAATCGTTTTTAAAACGGTTCGTATTTCTACAATGACTATCTATCAACAGGATTGACATAATCTTTTCGGTTGCTTATATGCTATTATACGGGGTAACTAAAAATAAAAAACATAAAATAATATGTTTTTGCGCTTTCTACCGCAGTTAGTATATTTACTTGAAATATCAGTAGTGCTATTCTGTAATCATCTCACCGTGAAAACCAAGGTGAAGAGAGCGTGGAGTGAGCTGTCAGTGCAACGACTATATTGTCAGTGCCACTGATGCCAGGAATTGCCCAAGACGGGACACTGACAGCTCACTCCACGCAAGTCTTTTACAGAATCGACATGTCATCTAAACACGATAAGACATATTTTCTCAACTCATACTTCAACTAACAACACTACCCGCGTTCATTGACCAAAAAAACACCAAATCTTTTTATTTTTACTTTATCGTGCTTAGGGTTTCGCTATCTAAATTTGACCCTGTATCAATCCAATAAACAACATAACATTACGCCTTATTCTGCGAAGGGTATAGGACGTGTACTGTCCGCGAGGTCTAAGCTGAGCTTTGCATTTGTGTGAGTGCACATAGTCCTCACACAGTGTCCATTGTTTGGCAATCGGCCTGAGGCGCTGTGCGATCGCGCGATCACATTGGTGGGATCGGTAATAACTCAAACAAATGCAAAACTCAGCTTAGGCCTCGCAGACTGTACCTATTTCCTATACATTTTTGGCTTGCGCATCATTGCAATCGCTGATAGAATGTCACTTTGTCTTAGGTCATAGCCCTCTCATGGACTCTTGGCCGGTTTGAGTGGCGTTTTGTCAACCATTTTCTATTTGTTTAGCATATGGTACTTGTTGACAGGCCCACACTGTCCTCCCATACCTATAAACACTGTAATTTGAAAAAATTGTAAAAGTAAATCATTTTCAAAAGAGTAACCGTGGAGTTTCTTGCCGGCTCTTCTTCATAGAAAACGACCAATTGGAACCGGGCACCTACCTTCTGATATTTCATGAGTGCCCATGTAGGTTAACGTAAATTTTTTTTTTTTTTTTTGATTCGTAAGGGCAAACGTGCTCAAGGGAAGGAAGTATTCTAGTACCGTACTGGTAGGGATCTTGACCAGCTTCCGGGCTCAGGGATTTTTCTGATATCCGTGGAATACCTCTCCACTCCTCAAGCACCTCAGGACATCTTGTACTCTTGTCAATACGCAACTACAAGAAACAAAAATATAAATAATAATAATAAACCATTTATTTCAGGCTACAATGGCCCATATACATATGCCTTACCAACTAACATATATAAAGTATACAAACATTTATTAACATATGTCGCTTCAAATGTTAGTAGCCCTAGCTTGTTCTTGTGCTGTCCTGTGGTACTTGTCCGCGGAAGCGACGGAACACCACGTCCTGAGGCCAAAAGTCTTCTTCCATGACAACGGGCAGATATAAATTCGGTACGCACACCACGAACGCCTTGAAGTTAACGTTGCGGTGCGACTCCAGTAACTGCACCCTCGGCGTGTACCTCGTCTTCTGGCGCACGTACTCTACGATGTCTTCCGCCTTAGTGGTGTAGTGTAGGCGGGACATGTACAACGGTTGTATTGAGTGCCCATGCCATTTTATGAAGACCAGCAAGGCAGCAATTTCGTTGTTCCTAAAGTTTTGCCTAAGTCCCGAAACCAGCACAATAATAAGCACTTACTTAGTTAAACTAGTTTATAAATAGCGGTAGGTAGGAACGGGTGTTGTACGCGCCCAATTTTGCTTTGACTACCGAACCGTTGCCGTTATGGTTTCGAGCGCAGAATAAATTAGGTACATCCAATTACTACGTATTTGAGTGCTGCTGCGAAAATTTGAACATATTTGTGTTATGTACTTCGACACCTATTTTTGGCGGTAAAAGGTCTATCACACACGATTTTGTGGTAGGTATAGCTTCTATTATTTTCAGCAAAACACTGCTATATGAATAATAATAATAAAATGTGGTGGGTGGTATATTTTTTAAGTTTAGTTTTAAGACAAGACTGTTTATGTTTAATATACTACTGTTTGTTTTCCCAAAATAATAAAATTAAATAGAAAGAAATAAGATGGCTAATGATATGATTTTTCTTAGATACTCTTGATGATTTTACTTCTAACCATTCTACCGCCCCGATTTTTGACAGTTATAGCTTTGACCGCCGCAAATAACGTTTCCCTAAAAAAACGTCATTGGTTAGTCTCCAACTTATAGCTAATTATCTAGCAAACTATTGCAGATATACCAAAATTAATTCGTGTATATAGCTGAAACTATACGAAATCGATCTATGTGAAAACTTAATTACATAAACTAGTCCAAAATTCTTAAAAAAAATGTAAAACTTGAACAACCCGAAATCGGTTGAAATTGTGTAAAATATTACTTCTACCTACATTTTTACGAATTATATTGTAGTTATATCTAATAATTATCTCCAGTCCCATGAACTCATTACTGAGAATCCGAAAGGAAAAACCTCAGCATATTGGAACGGGCGTCATCTTCTTCACTGAACAACTCTTCGACAATTCAAAAGTGCCTGTAAATGGTGGAAAACACACTTTATATGTCTGTCTGTGTGACCTCTAAAATCTTCTTACCTACACAATGCATTTGGATGTTAATTTAATTATCGTTTAGAAAAAATATTCCGTATGGTTTATAATGTGTATTATACTAAGATCAAAAATCAAAATCAACAATATTTTATTCCGCATGGGAACTTATGAAACGTCAGAAGCTACGTGCTCGGCTCCAATTGGTCGTTTCATATGGAGAAGAGCCGGCAAGAAATTTCACGGTTTGCTTTTAAAAATAACTGGCTTTTACAATGTTTTCAAATCACAGTGTTAATAGATATGGGAGGACAGTGTAGGCCTGTCAACAAGTACCAGATGCTTAACAAATTGAAAATTGTTTACAGATCTGCAGTCTGAAAGGCGTACAACGTTCTCACATTCACAAAACATATTTAAAAAAAATCTATTTAAATCAAATGACATGATTGCCATTACAACTGTAACTAATCTGAATTAATATCCTGTTCATGAAAGCCTAATAACTAATAGAGAGGTGAGACCTTATATTTAACTTGGATAAAGTACAGAAATCTCTGTTATTAGATATGTCGCCACAGGAAGCACCCGTGGGAAGCAGAGGCGCTGGTTAATATAAATACTTTAACTTTGTGTTTGAATAAGTTCCATCTTGTGCCAATTTTCTCACCTGCATCGATCGCATTTAGGTCTTTTTTGCAATAAAGTTTACTCCACCAAACTTCCCAGCTAAATTAGTCAATTATTAATGTATCGTTTTGACCTTTCCTTAATCTTAGCGTTAACCTTTGCCATAATAAGAATGAATAAACTTATTTCTTCTAATGTGTTTTTCCTATCAAGATTCGACTTACTTATTCCTATTACTTAAGTTAATCCATTTAACGTGGAATAGTTTCAAGGCTCTTACTGATACTGTTTTAGCTCGTACGATTGCTTACAAGGGTGTCCTAATCGATAGGAATCAGCCAGTCTCATCGCGAGGATCATGCATTTTAAATGGATCTGTTGTAGGTAGGGTATTGTGGGTAACAATCACATTGCCAGGTACTCGTGTGTCTTACCAGTTCATTCTTTATAATTTTGTTGGTGGTTTGTGCTGTTTTGCTATACCAAAAAGTCACCGTAACGGTATTTAAGTTAGTACTATTGGTATGAAGAGTCCAGATTTTATTTTCAAAGGACACATTTTTCACCAATCACCTAGTGTGTTTAACAATCTTATTTAATCTGTGCTGCCAGCTTACTGACCAGAGACTATCTGTAGCAGGTGACATGATGCAGATCGGCGGGAAATACTCATGTGTACACGTGTTGCACGAAAGTGTTAACAGTTTGACCTTGAGGTGGCCGGTGGCTAGTGGAAGGAGTTTCTATGGAACAAGAGGCTGCCTGGCTTATATGTACTGGTTCTGTTACTACTAACGTTCGTCTTACTGTGCATAATATGTCAAGAGGATATTGCCATCTAGCAGAAATTGATTTCCGCAAGCAATTTTAATGGACAACTTACAGAAGTGAACTGGCAGCAGTTATTTTACGCGAAAACAAAATTGATTCTGCAAGTTTCGGTGTTAATAAAAACTTTTCTTTAGATTGATAATGGCACTGCATTATTATGAAATTAGCAGACAGAACGAAAATTTGATTAGGTATGAAGTCTGATTATATGTGATTGCTTTGCATTAATTTGCTTGTTCTAAGTACTAAGTACTCAATCTACATATTTACCTATAATGTAAGCCTATTGTAACTAATATGGCAATTAACTGCAACTATCTGTGGGAATGGTAATTGCAACATGGTATATTTAGTAGAATAATATAATTACTCGCTGACTATTTACGCCTTTGAAGAAGCCTTGTTAAAACTAATGTGATTTATTAATTCAGTAAATTTTTCTTGGAACAAAGCACGGGAGGTTAAAAAAACTATCGGGCTTATTCAATTAGTTCTACCAATTTCTTCAGCAAAGTGAAGAAATTGGTATGGGGAAATAAGGTACTATCCCGGACGTGTTCTACTAATAATTCATTATTATTTTATTGAATTACTAGAAGAACTAGGTCTAGTAGTCTAGATCTCCAAAACATACATAGATGGGTAGGCAGAAACGACAGAATGCTAAACTTAACGTTTTGCTTCGTTTACGTTCATACATCTGAGAGGCAATTCCCGTAATACATATTTTTACAACGTACAATCACAATCAATCAATTTACATTATATTTTTTAGGGTATCAATTAAACCTTAATAATGTCATCAATCATGTCAATGAAAAGATAGTGTTCTTTCAATATCTAAACGTTTTTTAGAAATTGAAAAAACACTATCTTTCCACGGTGTCATAGTTGCATTTGTAATTTTTATTACTTTATACTTATATATATTTTAGTGATATTTATTTTATTATCTTTATTTTACTTCAGTGATTTTTATGTGTTATTAAGAATGTTTTTATTTAAAAAAAAAATGTTTATGTTGGAACTTTGTTTTCTCTTCTACTCTTACACACGTTGTGTATATCTATTGTGTTATACTCTCCTATCGCAGGTATGCTGGAAGAGATTTCTGTAGAAATAAGCATTGCATTTGTTCGTTTTTTTCTGTTCCTTTCTTCTTATCTGTTTATATGTGTGTTCATAAATGGTTGAATTTTTTTTTTTTTTTTTTTTTTTAAGTTTTTGTTCTTGATTGTTGCTGAGATGAGATTGCTACTTGTATTTGAATGTTTTTCAAGAACGATAATAGGGATGATGGCTAATATTAAAAATGTTCGAAATAATTGCCATTTCAAAAGAAGGCTTAATAAAAATGAGATTATTGAAAAATCAGTTTATTCGATGTAAATATTCAAAATCAAAAGTCATTTATTAAAATTAGGCTGAGAATCAGTCAGGGTCGCGGGTAATTCGAAAGAGAAACCGTCGCCCTGGCACAGACAATTGAAGGAACACGGGTGGGTTTTAGTCAGCACTAGTCTGACACGCCCTCCATCGGCACCCAGAGCGGGAGAAGTCATTTGATGATTTCCCACCCAAAAAAAAAAGGCTGAGAATCAGCACTTTTTTTTGTTTGTTTGTTTTGGCATCTCGCAGGTCAACCTATGCGGTTGTCGTCTGCTTAAGCGGACTTGCCTGTGGTTGCCCTAATAAATTAAGGCCTCCAGCCAGGGCTTAAACTTAAATACTAACTAATACTAAGCGACAACGCTAAGGGCACCGCTAAGGGAAGAGGGCAGCAAATGACTAGCTGGATCACGGTTGGTATTATTTTAGGACGAATTTAAAGCTACAGGCTCAGCGGCGCGGGCTGGCTCGAGCAAGGGTCGGGAGGGGCGTGGATTTGGGCGTCGCGGCGGGCCTCGGCGGCGAGGACGGTAGGACGGCGATCGGGTTTTGGGCTTATGTAGCGTGCTGGTTGCCTTACTACTCTCCTGGAGGAGGGTAGTGGCGTCGTCGGGGTCGATTAAAGTATGCGTTGATCGGCGAATACTGCTAATGCGCGAGGGAGTGTAGCGGGCGGCCGCTGTAATCAGGGGGTTTGAATGTTTGATGCCACAGTCGAAGAAACGCTTTGATAGGCGTTTCATGAACTGTTATATGGTTGGCATTTTGAGGTCGACGTGAAGATCTATGTTTCGGACGTAGTAACAGGCACCCGTAACCCTTCTGAGAAAACGGTTTTGGAGGGTCTGCATCTTATGGAGATGACGTGGGTGAGCGTGCGCAAATACAACGCAGGCATAGGTCATGATGGGAGGAATCAGCACTTTTCGAAAGTCAAAATTATATAAGACTGTCCCCCAAAACGCCCGCCCTTTACCACTTCCTAGTGCTTTAACTGGGAAGAAGAAGTAGTGCAACAAACTTCCCAGCAGCACAGCTGTTTGGTCAGTTAGAAGCTAGCTTTAAAAGTTTTTGGAAAGGATTATTCCCGTCCTTGTCGCGCGGTACGGATAATGTTTGGCGCTAGTATGGAGTTACATAGTAGTAACGTCACTACTACGATAGTGTTGTCGTTGTCTAACACTTACTTTAAAACGAATATATATAACTTGGCAATTTTTTAAACTTTACACTTTCTTAACATTGTTTGCACTATTAGGAAACAAACATTTTTTGAGACAAAAAATTAAAAAATTGTCATCCCCATTGGCCTTCTGGTCATAGACGCAATTTGTCAAAGTTCTTGCACAGCCCTTCTTGGTAAAATCGATGGAATAGGAAGGTACTGCTTTAGCCCGCTGTTACCGGCCTCATGGATGTCGGAAATTAACCCAAGGTAACGTACTGCCGGAGTAAAAAGTAGCTTTGCCCTACTTCAGGACCCAGGCTCTCCCTTTCTGGTCATGCACATGCACACCGGTTGCGAGTTCTACGCATCTTACCTTTCTGAAGAACATCACCAAAAAGGTCAGTGTTAGTCCTTCTTGGGCATTTCCCCTTACTTTTCTGAAAAAAAAAAACACTATCAAAATCTACATTATCAACTACCGCTATAATAAAGGCGACGGATGCGTCGTTATTAATTAATTCATTTGTTTTCATAATTCAATCATTAATTAATCTCGCGAGACTAGGGGTGAGCAGAGCGAAACTTTTAAGAAGTAGTGAAATTCGTGCGAGTTTTGCTGTTATGTGTCATTTAGTCAAAATTGCTTTTGAGAATTCATGAGTTGCTAAATGTTTTGGAAACACAAAACAAAACCGTCTAATATCACGGGATAATCAGGAATGTTGTAGTCAAGACAAACTGTCACTTTGGGTTTTACTATAAATATCTCGTTTTGCGTACAAAACATCATAATTTGTACTTTTACCCGATGCCTGTTCTAATAGACATTAAAATCTCGACTTCAGGGGCCTCTCAACTCATGAAATAATATTTACCCAAGTAATCTAGCGGTACTAATCCAGCAACGTAGGCAAACAATAAGGCATACTTAACTTATCACATCCCGAAATCCATTACAAAAATATATAATTCACAAAAAGCAACCAACCCTAAGAAGGCTTTCCATCCGCCGTTCGTTGAATTCCGCTCGCAAATTTCACCAAATTAAAATTACGTACGAAAAGCGATTATCATTAAAGTTGGTGCAAATGAGTGACAGTTCATTTGCCGCTTTGCACGGCGCGGTGGAAATAATTTGATTTTAAATCAGTGTTTTGTGTGTGTGTTAATTCTGTTAATTTCGTGTTCCTTATTTGTATCAGGATCAGAAGTTATCTCAAAACAGAAGTTGGAAAACGGTGTAGTCTTCTCGTTTTCCACATACAGCCGCATATTATACGATGGATTGACTGTATGAACACGAAACTCAAGCTCAAGGCATTTGTTTAAATTAAACCATTTACATGCACTTATGAATTGTCAGCGTCGATGAAAGATGATATTTAGAGTGAATTTTTAACACACCTGGAGGGAAAGTAATCTAAATACTGGAGATAGCAAATTTTACTCAAAGGAAAAATATTGGTAGTGTACCAAAGCACTGAAAATAGTTTTACTGAATATGCCAACGACTTGCTAACTAGCACAGTACAAGAATTTTCTTGATGTTACCATTGTCCTTGATGCTTTTAAGCTCCTTGTTTGCCAGATGGCAAACTTTGCACATACTGGATATATGTCTAGGCTAATACTGTGTCCAGTGAACTTGTAAGCACTAAGTATGCTTTAAGTTAAAAAAACGTTAAGTAAGTACACTACAACAATTTTGTTAATGTCCCTCGGCAAACTTCGTGTTTCGTCAGTCGTCGGATTTCTATAAGTCGCCCTTTGTACTTGGTGCAATCCAGATGCTCTCAATCGACATGGAAATATATAGAGTTGTTAATGCAGTTTATTTTTTAAACACAATTTAGCGGTTAACGGGTGAAAGCTGCTAATGCCGAAGACACGGCAGATTACCTAGGGATATTTAGAAAATAGTTGTACTGTATTTAGTTCCGAAACGAGCTGTAAGAGAAGTACATGCCGTAGTGAAAAGTTTACTAGTCTCTAAGTTGACAGCAACGGCTTAGGTTGTGTTAGAAGGACTGGGAAGTAGGTAAAAGGCAGGCGTTTTAGTTGACTGCCGTATGTTATTTTATCGTTTAAAAAGTGGTGATCCTTAGCCTAGTTTGAATAAAAACTTTTGAGATGTATTTCTGCATCTTTTCTCTTACAAGTTTTTGAATGAACTTTCAATTACGTAAGGTGGAAGACAAAAGAAGAAGAGGCAAGGACGGAACACTCTTCGTGTTTGAGTTTTCTCCTAAACTGGGGTTACCTTGTAAAAAACAGGGGTCACACTATAACCTTTGTTTTTATGCTGCTTTCACCATACTGTTTCTCGGGCAGTCCTCTATAAAATTAGGGTAGACTACCGGACGATTGACCAATGACACTTTCATATTCACTGTCGACCTTAACCGGCCATCATGGCCAATCGTCTACATACTAACTCACCAAGAAAATAGGTGTTTACAAAGCTATCGGCTAACCACTCATTACTCTTGCTCAGTCGCTATGTTAAACTCCTGGCTTTACAGGCGTTCTGACCTTTCGCAGATCACTTAGTTTTAATGACACTTAAATGGCACAGTGCGAGATGACCACGGTCTGAGGTTGTAAGTTCGTTTCTGGCTGAATTCTGTAATTCAGATGTCTGGAGGAAATGTTGGAATTGCATCTTGGTCTTGTGTTTGCTTTGGCACCGATGATGGATCTGGTGTGAAATTAAAGACGACCTTGTCTTAGGAAGATAGTTTCTTCTCTCTTAAATTGAGCCTATTTCAAGGATTTCCTACCTACTTCAAGGATTTAAAGTTTTGGTGGATATTTTCGGTTATGAAATAACCTCAACGACACTTTCCTGTAAAGGCGTGTCTAACTAGGCTACGAACTAATGTCAGTTATTCTAAATTTCTGATTTAGATTTACAACGAAACAATCAAGGCAGGTCTCATATCGAAAAAGCTTTTATATTTATCAGTTCATGACGTCTACATTAAATGAAATGGATAGATTATATTGTTAAACTTGCATAATAAAAACGTTTTGTCTGTGTACGTACCTATTAATAAAATTAAGCAATTACGATGCAATCATTTCAATTTACAATTTAACACTCGTATTCCTTTACAAACGTATAAACACAGCACGAGGAATAAAACAATGCAAATGAACACAGAAGGACCTTTGAATCAGCCCATAAAGACCAAGCTATTTTTATCTTTCAATAAAGTTCTGAATGACCTTGTTACCTTTTCAACAAGTATAAAATTCCAACGACATAAAGTTCTTAATAAATTGGTCGTAGGTGTTACAGACAATCTAAATAGAAAAGCTGGTCGTCCATGACACTATGGAAGATTTGGAAGGTTGTTATAGAAAAAAAAACCTACTAATCATCTCAGGCCCATGCACGCCCATCGGCCTGAGATGATAGGTCGCTCCACCGGCCGGTGTAATAGACAAATCCTGGAATGGAGACCGCGTAGCGTGGGACGGCGCCCAGCTAGATGGACCAACGACCTTAAGAAGGTGGCTGGGAGGGACTGGATGTGGAAGGCGGAAGTCATGGTGTTGAGGCGCAGCCTGGCTGGCTAATACCTATTTGTAAAAAATAATCAACAAACTTCTTACCACCGTATTTATACAAGCTCAAGAAATAATTTAAACAGCAAACTAAACTATTCCCATCTCACACCTGCATCGCTTCACAAATTCAAAGGATTACGGCCCTAACAAGGTCGGTGGAAATTGTATGCAGGTTTTATTGCTCTAAGATATACGGGTCTAACCATAAACGACTTGCTTGATGGTCTAGATGCTCTGTCACGGACATAAAACTCGGACTTTACCGTTTTTGGGTGGTCATAAAGTAAAGGCGCAGAGCAAAGACTTGTGACTGCAATTTTGCTGTTAAGTTTTTGGCAGGCGCTCTGACTTAAAGCTTGCGGTTATGGTTTAGAGAACGTTTTCAAGGTATTTTTTTAAAATTACTTTTAATCTATTTCGTTTAAAAAGTTTATATTGTTAAAGCTAGTTGAAAATGAAATAAATGGTAACTTAGTAGGTGTATCTATCAAAACATAAAATTACCTTGTAAGAAAACTTAAATAAGTCTAATTGGGCCTTAACTTTATAGTCTAAAAGATACAAATGTAGCTGTTATCCATAAAACTGCAATAATTTTATTTAAATTCTGAGCTTTTCATTTTCAGAACGGTCCGGAGGGACTAATGTAATTAAGTACGATGAACTAGCCCACTACTAGAGGTGGGGAGAGCAATACAGGTTAGAATACCGATGTCGATAGTTTTGCGGAAAAGGGGATTTACCTTTTCCATTTTTCCTTGACCCAAATTCATATAAAATCTGCTATTGTATCTAACATTCATCAATAAAATATCTGGTGTTTCTATCTTTTGAATGGAAGTTCATACTACACTTTGTGACTTAACTAACTCCTTTCAAATATTACTAAAAGGGAAAATTTTGTGTTGGTTTGGGAACCCAAAAAAATTATAATCCTACTTTCTACTATCCCACTAATAATAATATTATAAAAGCGAAAGTTTGTGATGATGGACGCATGGAAGTTTGTTACTCGTTTACGCCAAAACGACATATAGTTTATAACCTGGATTAACACATCGAGTACTTTTTATCCCGATATTCTAACGGGATCGACATTTCTGAGGGTGAAACCGCGGAAAGCAGCCAGTTACTCAATAAAGCTGTTTACCTCACTTTCGGTAGTTCAGTTAACTAAGTTTTAACAAAATAAAAAATTAAAAGACTTGAACAAATAATTTTATCGATAATCTCAACATTGTAATTAACAAGGCCACATCACTAATCCTTTTGTGCCTCCAACCTCATGCAAGGCGCTCCCTATAAATTCAGTTAATTTTTTAACACATTACCTTTCCGTATGGCGTACGAGCTACATGAAGAGGCGAATGTTTTTATAATGGTGCACTTACCTTTTCGTTTAAAAGCATAACACATATAAATTAAGGTGCGTACAAAGGCTCGTAAAGATTGCGCGCAGTAAAGACATCGCTCGTCACGCGACACGCGGTGCCTTCGTAACGCGTCTCGTGTCGGGCCTATTTGTAGGATCCTTAAGGTTTATTTTGTGCGTACAGTTCATAGGTACCCATTCATCCATACAAGTATTTTTTCCTCACTTCCACACTTATAAATTATTATAAATGTATTAATAGTAAAAATAACTTTGTCTGTCTCTCTGTAACCTTTTCATACCGCGAGCAGTACCTATTCCTTCGATTTTGGACCAAGGACTGTCCGCCATGACTTCATGGGTTACTTCGTAACACACTAACAGTGGCTATGGTTTATGTTTTGATAGTTCAACAACATTCATTGCGTTATTTACGTTGTTGACCAGACAAAATTGTCGAAAATATCCAGCAATGGATGAACAATATCCTTCAAAATGAGTCAAATGGTGATTGAAAATGTGTTACGCCATTAGGGTGTGGGTAGTCCACATGATGAATAGTATTATTTTAAAAATACGGCTTTAAATATAATAATAATAATAACAAGTTTATTGATGTATATTGTCTTTAATACCAAAAACATTTCATTCTGTCTCCTAAACTAGGGGTGGCCTATATCTTAGGAGACAGTGATTCAACCGAGCTGTACACTAAGTTAAATTAATTAATTATGGACGAGTGTCGATGCTAATCTACTGTAAAACAAAGATGTGAGTTACCTGAGTAAGTAATTTTAGATTTATTTGAGCATGGATGGATGGATGGATGCAGGAATGGAGAAAGAGTAGGGGTGTGAATGGGAGAGAGGTGTGTTTGTGAGTGTAATGGTAGTTGTGTTGTATGGGTGTGTGTGTTGTGTGTTATGAGGTGTTTGTGTGTTGCGTTTAGTGTTTATATTTAATATTGATTTGTTAAGCGATGTATGCCCCCTAAATCAAAGAAATCCTGATCCAGCTAGTCCCCTGATGCCCTTTTCCAGCGACGCCCTAAGCCGAGGTCCGTACCCCACAGGGGGTGCCCTTAGCGTTGTCGCTTAGTTTTTAGTTAGTATTTAAGTTTAAGTCCTGGCTGGAGGCCTTAATTTATTAGGGCAACCACAGGCAAGTCCGTTTAAGCAGACGACAACCTCATAGGTTGACCTGCAGGATGGCAAACACAAAAAAAAAAAAAAAGCTATGTATGCCAGTAGAGATTCGGTGTTATTGTAGTCCTGTTGTATGAGCCAGTCCGTAATTTTGGATTTGATACTTAATTTGATTAAGTTTATAATATTTAATTTCTTTTGTATAATTTTATATATATGAATACTTAAAACGTAGTATTGGTGTTTTGCAAACGAGGTGTTGTGGGAAAAGTCTTTTCGCATTATAGTATGTATGAACTTGTAATAAAATCTCTTTGGCTATACTATTTGTATCTGGCTGGTTTTGGTTTCGTTGAAAGTTTAAATTTTAAAGAACATAATTCCAAATTCAAATCAGGAAAATGTGTGATTTTTATTTGTTTTTCGTACTGTCAAGATGAGTGAATCTAATGAAGACATTCGATACATTTTCAAATTTGACTACAAAAAAGGTAAAAATGCAACGCAAGCCGCGAAAAAAGCTTGCGATGTTTATGGACCTATTGCAGTGTCTGTGAGAGGCACAAATTTGGTCCCGCGTTTTCAATCCGGAAATTTTGATGTCAAAGATACACGTCGCTCTGATCGCCCTATTACGGATAAAATGGATGCCATTTTTGAAAAAGTGGAGCAAGATCGGCATATCAGTACTTACGACGTAGCTGATGAACTGGGAATTGACCACAAAACAGTTTTGGCGCATTTGGGTACCTCACGAGCTAACTGAAAGAAGCCTCATGAACCGTGTACTCATTTGTGATTATTTATAACGACGAAATGAAACCGAACCATTTTTGAAGAAGCTGATAACTAGTGACGAAAAGTGGATCACGTACGACAAGAACATGTGAAAAAGGTCGTGATCAAAGGCCGGTCAGGCTTCACAGACTGTGGCGAAACCCGGGTTAACTCGCAACAAGGTGATGCTGTGTGTGTGGTGGGATTAGAAGAGCATTTTTCATAATGAGCTATTACCACCAGGCAGGACCATCGATTCTGAACTCTACTGCGAACAACTGATGAGATTAAAGCAAGAAGTTGAGAGAAAGCGGCCGGAATTAATCAACAGAAGGGGTGTGGTTTTTCATCATGATAAGGCTAGACCTCACACATCTTTAGCCACTCAGCAAAAATTAAGAGAGTTTGGCTGGGAGGTGTTAATGCATCCGCCGTATAGTCCTGACCTTGCACCTTCAGATTTCCACCTGTTTCGGTCTCTTCAGAATTCTTTAGGCAGTGTCAGGTTAACATCACGAGAGGACTGCCAAAACCACTTGTCGCGGTATGAAAGAAAACCCATTATGTTCGCTTCCTTGGGTCAGGAAGGGGTAGGCAGCCATGCACTCTGAGGAAAGATCAAAGAACAAACAGCTGACGTACCGTCAGAACTAAGTAGTCAGAATATAGTTTTACCGTGGGGTATCTAAACGGTTTCCTGGTCAGAACCTTAAGTACTGCTCTTTGAGCTCTCTCTGCCCTCAGAATAAAAGTATTCGCTGCTCCACCCCACACGGTTATGCAGTATCCGAGGATTGATTGGCACAAAGTGAGGTAAACCATCTTGAGAATGTTAAAATCAATCGATTCTCGCAGAGATTTAAAGATGTGTATCAGACGGACTCTTCGATTATTAAGAGTATCAAGCTGCTTGTCCCATCTCAAGCCCTCATCTATGTTAGAACTAATAACGTAAAGTATCTGGGGGTGCCCAGATACTTTACATTATTAGTTCTAACAATGGCATGAGTGAGCTGTGATCGAAAAAGTATTCGGGGGTAGGGTGTGTACGTGGGATCGCAAAGGGTATATAATAGGTTTTATCCAGGTTTAACTGTAGGTAGTTCGTGAATTAGAGAGGGAAAAACAATGATGATAATGTACAAGGTTTTCTGTGAGGGGAAGCGGACCGGTGCGGGTTAGTGGATGTCACGTGATTGTCTTCTATCTTTAGGTTCTAGGACATGCTGGTTTCTTCACTATGCTTTCCTTCACGGTTGAAAGCAGTGTTGGTGGACTCATATCGACATTGAAATTCCGAAAACAACGTCCAATAACATCATTTATTCACAATTTCTTTAAAAAATAAGTCATTCGGTACCTACCAGAGGTCGGGCACACTAAAATTTCATTATACGAACGTACCCAAGTTAAAGTTAGAATTAAGTTGGCAAAACTTACGCCAGACGTAAGTTAACGCAGGTTAAGTTAGATTTATGTTAGTTTTCGAGCGGATTGGACTATGTACTTGAGTGTACTTTACTAAACGTAAATTACGTAATAGTAAGTGCTCATGTTTAATGATTTGTGTAGGGAACAAACGTGGCGTTAAGCAATCAAGTGTTCATAGAATTTGCGGTTATCTTACGACGAATTAATCTGATATAGAAGCACATTTCTATTGCTTACATCGTTTCGTGAAACTTTACTGATCGAAAAATTTAAAAAACTTGGGCTCGTCATACTCACAGGTGTCTTTATTTATAATCGTTGCTTAAAGTTAAGTAATGTTTAACGTCTGCTTAGTTTGACGTTTAAACGTTTCTTTTTAATAATTTTTAACCCAATACTGCTCTGTCTTGCGATGTGACTCTGCCTCTTCTATTACAATGCTTTGTGGAATACTTTTGTGAATGGAAGTTGGGCCGTAAAAGTTTAATAACAATAAAACTTCGTATATATTCTTTCTGTTGCCGAATAAAAGGACAGAATATCTATTAAAAGTTATTTCTTTCCACAGCTGTTATTTTAAAATTAACCAAAAATCTTTGTGAAGAACTGAATTTACTGAAGGTTCCTTTCCTTTAAAACGACTGCATAGCAGACCCAATTTGTATGTCTCCTTTACTGCAAACAGCACAGGCAAATAGCCCACATATCTACGACAGAGCTTTATAACTCTCTCAAAGTCAAACAACCCACACAAAGTGAAGCACAAATGTCTACTGTGGACGTCAATCAAGCTACATAGGTCCCTGCCTCAGTTTCAAGCTGAATTTTGGCAGACTGGCATTGCTTAAGCACCTTGATGGCATGATCTGTTAAATGGTTCTCATTTGTTGGAGTGCCTCTTGTCACTTTTGTGATAAGGAGAGGAGATAAGAGGAATTTTGTAAATCTGTGTGAATTGTGTAGGTAAGTGAAGTGCTTTGTCTTGGCTTGTGTCTTGCGGCGTTGCTATTCGGGAACAAACAACACTTATGAGTAATTCAATTTAGTTTAAATATTCTAATGTTATTGAGGTCCTATATGAGACTCTATGAGGACCCTATAAGATTTGTAAGCCACCAATTATAATAGTCTCCTACCAAATAAAAATTGTCGCTGTCAGTGTCCTCAAGAAGTGTCTTCGATAAGTCGAAATATTCAACATAATTATACACAATCAGGTGTTTTTGGTGGTATGTATACTGCCGCAATCATTTGAAACTTACCTCTGGCTGAGCTCGGCAATTGTACAAGGATTTGTTCAATATTTATGTGCATAAATCTGATGTACGCGGAATTATTGTAACTGATTGCAGCCCCTTTAGTGTCCACCACCTCTATCTTTTTTATTAGTAGCCGTACGATCACGCTCGCATCGATAAACCTCATAAGGTTCATCAATAAACTCTTTGTTAAACATCTCGGGCGTTAACCAGCACCCTAATTGCGTAACACATTTTCGTAAACGATTACGACTAATCTTTTTGATTTTGACGGTTCAAGAACATTCATTGCGTTCTATATATTGTTGAGCAGAATTTTTATCGAACTTAAGAAGCAATGGATTAGCAATCTGTTTCAAAACGATTCAGATTCCGGTTGATTGTGTATTACGCAATTAGGGTGCTGGACTCAGTCATAATTATGATGTAACAATTGGCTAAGATATTCATAATGATAAAGAATGAACAATTTTGGTAATATCTTAACTTGTGTCCTCGTGTGAGTTCCAGGAATCAACGCATTCGAATGTAATTTCTCACACAGTAAATTATTCTTATTCTGTCTCATCAATCATAAAACTCCGTAGACAGCTCATTAAAAGCCTGCGTCTAATCCGAGTTCGGTTGCTTGCGCTTGTGTCCGGACGCGTTTTGTCGCCTCCTTGCCCACCGCTCATTCCTGAACCAGCATGATCCTAGCTAGTCTTACTATTGTATTACCCAGTAACTGGGTTTTGAAGGTCAAGTAGGCAGTCGTTCCATATAAAATACTGGTATTCAGTTGCATTTAGTTAGACTTGAAGCCGACAACAACCACAACATAATTGGAATGATATGACGTCTTGTGGCGGCATTACACCCTGTTCCTCACTTCCATATAATAGCCCACCCATATACATAGGTGAACTAAAACAAAACAATGAAAATCTTTTCAGGACTGGTCAAAGTATAGTCAAACACTTTTGATGTCCCTTAGAACATAATACGCACCTAGTTCAATTTAGGATGCGAAATCGAAAAAGAAAATGTACCTACCTTTATTATGTTCTAAATGTATGATGAGAATGTAAACAAATGAATCAGAAAACGTACCTATCTTTTATAAGTTCTGGTGCATAAATAATCAGAAAATTTGGTGCTCAATCACCCAGAAAAGAAACTCAAAGTAAAAACTAAAAGTAACACTCAATCTCATTACAGACATTTACCAGCATCCATTGTACAATTCACAAGTTGGTATTGACTTAAAATCCAAGCTTTTCGCTAAGAAAACAAAGTTTGTGATAATTTGACTAATACAGTTTGCGGCTCAAACTTTATCTCAACTGTCGAATAAGTCGGTCCGCTGAGTATTTATTTGCCTTTGTTCAAAGAACTAATATTTATTGTAAAAGGAGAAGTTTCCTATCTGGGTTAGAAGGTAAATGGAGTAAATTTACGCTTTGTAAGAGCTATTGGTTTTCAGAAACGTAAAAGACGACCATGAGATTGTAGTCTGTTACGTAAATGCTTTTGTTGCTACTGATAATACATTCAAGGATATACTTACAACAAATATGGACTCAAAATCATTCTCCAACACGTGAAGCACGACCACCATAGACACAAGTTTTAATGACGGAAGAAAAGACAGATGAATAAAAGAAATCTGTTGTTTTGTCTGTTTTATCTGTCACTTTTTCTATTCATCAGTCGACAATACCCTTTAACCTATTATGCAACCCGTTCTGGTAGAGCAAAGATCGAGTTAAATAATAAAAAGTCAGATCTTCTTGATGGATTAGTGTTAAATTATAATTAGCCTTGAAAAAAAAGCATATTTTAACCATTATGAAACTAACTATCACTAAAAAGCGTAAACGCCAGAATTTTGTCTGAAGTAAGATATGTAAAAATCAAAACTTTCTTGTTTAATGCTGATTTATCTATTTACACTAATAATAATTAGTTAATAAATTCGTTAAGAGCTCTTTGCAATAGGTGGCGCTTTAATAAATTTAAACACATGGCACTTTTAGGCACTATCGTTACTAATTTAAATCAAACAACAATATTATTTTATCTATAACTTAAAATAATAAAGAAACAGTAAAACTACAGTATCTGGCAATTAGTGAGTCGCTGATGCTGCCATCTGTGAAACATTGGACGAAGTAAAATTGCCAGTTCAATAGCCAGACTTAGGGAGGTGTCATTTCTTTGTATCGGATTGGGTATCTGTGCGTAGTATTATATTATCTGTGACTTTAGCAAAAAAGATACACAAGCGGACTTTATACTTTTGCATTATTATGTTGTAACTAGACTAAAAAAAACTAATACGTAATAATTATCTGCACATGTCACATAATTCTCTGACGTAATATCCACATACCTACATGCAAACCATTTTATCTCCATACACCAGAGAAACCAAACATCGTATTTCCTATTCCTGAACACCCAATCCGTTTATGATCCCAGTTCCAATACATGCTAATTTCTCTATAACCCTGCAATTCACAGTATTCCCAAGTCTTGCACGTTTCGGGCATAATCTATCCAGAAATTATTCCTGACCGATAGCATAATGCAGCTTTCACATTCACTAAAGATACTGTGAGATACTGAAATTCAATTTCAAAAGCTTTGAACGCCTCCCCTTTCAGGCGGTGTTCAGTATACCTCTTATTTATTTCCGAATCGATAAATTTAGATTTAATAATTCAGGGTAAGTTCGGATGTACTCGTACCTATAAAGTTTTGTTGAGTGGGGTAAGTTCGGGTTCCTGATGGTGTTGTATTTGGACTAGTGACCTCTTTATATTGTGTGGTCCTGTTTTTCTCTGTTTTTAAAGTGTCCTTAGTGTTGGCATGTTGTGTGTTTTTTGAAGAAATCACCATAAATAAGATGGCGATTTCACAGTTCTTTGAATGAAATACGTAAGTCATCACAGAGCCCACGAAAGGATAGAAAATACATCTGGGTCGCTGTAGCCGGATACGGCGAAGAGGACATATTCTTGTAAGCGGACTGGGAACGTCTAAAACGAAGTTACATTTACCGTCTTATTGTTATCTCCGCCTTGTATATTTGTATTTAGCAAGGAATTGTGAGTTTTAAAATCATGAATAGTCCTTCTGCCGATCTTATCAAGATTTGACGTGATTTTCAAGTATTCAAGACCTATCACACGAATAGGCAGGAAATCTATTTAACCTTTAGGTAAAACAAAATTCGGGACCTACCTTTCTTATTTAAAATACGTCAGGTTAGACCGAAGACCCGAATACTTGACAAATTGTAACATCTACATTACACGGGCTGTAACGAAACTCTAACAAAACTTGAAAAGCGAAATGTTCGGGGCCCACTGAATTCTTTATGACGGCTGTAAATCTAGGCAAATCGTAAATTTTGCAAGCACCCCGTGACCCGACGAAAAGGGTTTAGACCCTTTCTGCGCAGAAATGGATATTAACGTGCTGGGGTCTCACTATTTGAAGTAAGAGGTAGGCGTTAGTGACTTTGAGGGTGAGATGAATTCGAGAACAATATTGACTACATCTGAGAAAGTAGATTAACTTATAGAGGTATGAGCAACAGGGTGTAAAGTTCACTCATGCTCTATAGAAAAGGGAGGATCCTCCGACCAGACGGGCGTCGTGTCTGGTGGGCTACTTCCCGACGATAGTTTTTTTTTTGGAATGGCATCTCGCAGGTTAACCTATGAGGTTGTCGTCTGCTTAAGCGACTTGCTTCCCGACGATCGATGTCGGGACGTTGTATATTGTAACATAACTTGACCCTAACTACATAAAAGGATGCAAATAGACTTAGAACAGATAATTTAATGGGTGAGATAAAAAATAAGGGTGTGACTATAAAAACACTACAAACGGTTCTCGCGACACTGAAGTTAATATAAAAGGCTCGAATTGAAGTCCGGAGGAGGAGGATGAAGGATCTTCGTAGATTGGCTTCGTGAAGGAAAGAAGAGGAGGAGGTGGAGAAAAAGGGTCTTCAGGTGTCGAAAGGACACCTTAGCGTGCCAGTATCCTTCGACAAATTCAGCTAAACCTATTGATAAAAATAATTCAAGTTATATAAACCAAAAAGTAATCTTCAAAGACTAAAAGAGAAAAATGAATGACAGTTTGATAATTGACTTGTGTCACAACAATGGAAAATGTAAATAATGATTGATTTATTTTAAAGGTATTATAAAATAAATCGTTTTAGAACTATTCGTAAGATGCTAGCAAAAAAAAGAATATGATACGGGACATGAATGGACGAATGATAACTATTGGTATAAGTATAGCATATACTATAATATATACTAGTTGCGAGGTAAACTCTGCTTGCGCGATGCAGTGTTTTTCGTGTCGTCAGTGTGATGCGTAGTTCGCATTTGGCGGTGTAGATGCCTAGACAAACTCTTTGAAATATTCAGAATTTCAGGAAAAATTTGGATTTAAGATTTCGTTTTGATCATTTGTGTCACTCTCTTGTTGAAAATAATAGTAATTATGAAAACTTATAGGTTATTAGGTATAGCCCAAAACGGCTATTAATCAAGGCTGATGTAATCAAGGTTGGCCAGAGACCAAACTGTGACCATCTTCAAAACATGGCAACAGAGTTACAGCTATTCCTAAATAATTTACTATTTTAAGCAAATAGTTGAGATGATAAATCTCAGAATACAGGTAGGTTGTATAATAGGTCAAGTAACTTGTTGGGGAGTAATCTTTTACAAGGTTGCAACAAACCTACTTAAACGTTACCTATTTTTATAAATCATCTTCTTCGAAAGCATCTCACCCATAACTCACTCCAAATTTTCTAAACCCGTAGTAGCCCAGTGGCGAACATGGCCAAGGTAGGCGAGGTGGGATGTGGTTTTCACCCATTTAAAATTCCAATTCTAAGCTTTTGATTAGATGTGACCTGTCTGAATTCTGTACCAATTTTAATATTATACTTATTTGCATAACTTTGGACTGAATTGGCAAAACTCATTTGTCACGCGTTAATATGTTTAAACGCGGGTTTGTTTAAACAATTTTTGGTCTTCTTTTTACCATGCGCGTGCTGCGCGTTGAAACTCTAAATTATTTGTCGTGAAATTTTCCTCCTTTTCATCACAACACAATACTAGTATTATACTAAGTATTTAAAGTTCTTTCCTTCACGTGTTCAAATTCAGGTTTTGACTGTCAAACAAACTTAATTCCAGTTGAAGTAATGATTCATTATAATTTCAGTCTTTATTGCCAGATGTGTTCCTAATGGCCCTAAAAGTGAGCACAGTGGATGCATTTTTTTTTCCGGCAAGGGGATGCTGCTGATCGTATTAACAAAATAATCTCTATGTTGTATTTCTTACACTTACAGAATAATATTAATTGGTGTATTATGATGATCTGCACATCTGTAAACAGAATTGGGATTAAGTCAGTGTGATCAGTGGTGGCCCGGTAGTAATAGCCCCCTTAACTCAAACTCAAACTCAAACTCAAATCATTTATTTCAATTAAACCATTTACAGGCACTTTTGAATTGTCAAGGAGTCGGTCAGTCAGAAATATGAAGCTAGTTGCCCATTCCAAAGCGTAGTAGGTACCTATGGAGAAGAACGGGCAAGAAACTCCATGGACACTCTTTTAAATAATAATGTTTTTACATATATCTTAGTTACATCGATTAATGTTGACACTATAAGTGAGAACGATGTACAAAAAACCGTACACGTTAAAAGCGTCCAGAGTGCATCAAAACATAATTAAAAACAATCCAGCTAATTAATTATTAAAATAAGCCGTGGCAGCTAAGAGATGACCAGTCCCAACTGACGGCGCCCGTTCACGAACATGACGCATGGATCAGCACCATTCAGCTCAACCATTTTGAAGGGAGCTAAATGATCCGACACACGCGCCACCGTCAGCGAGACATTTGAGTGAGCATGACATACTATCAGCCGCCAAGGCACATTCAAGTCAATCTACTTCTACCACGACCTACAACTTGTAATCTAACTTACAAGTTGTAGGTCGTGGGTTCGAACTCAGGCAGTTGCTTTAATTTGTGTAAATAATTTCAATACTACTACTCTCAAAATGGTGGAGGAAAACATCGTGAGGAAACCGGCATGTCCTAGAACCAAAAATTCGAAGACTGTGACATCTACCAACCCGCACTGGGCCCGCTGGTGGATTGTAGCCCGTTCCGTCTCACTGAGAAGAGGCCTGTGTCCTAGCAGTGGGAACTATACATATAGGGTGATTATGCAATTCCGTCCAAATCTGAAAAAATGCACCCCTCAAAATCTAAAATTCAATTCAGTTCAGACTGAATCCATTTAAAACATTTAAAAAAGTGTCTGGAAAATAAAACGGTACATCCTTACGTCATTATGTTTGCAGTTCTGCAAGTCTGCAGAAAACTCTGAGAGTCAATTAAGAGAAATGGATCATTATGATGAGCACCATTTATGTACTGGACACAGTATTCACGACAGCACGGGAGTTGAGTAGTAAAATCTTTAGGTTTACTTCGTTCTAGCTATCTGGCTAAGTAATAATACAGAAATATAATTATTTTTACTGTTTTTATTTTTTTTATTTATGGAATTGTGTAAAAGGTGGGTTTTATCTTGATTCCCTTCAAACTGCTAAAGCAACGCTACAAGTCAGCAAGCTATTGAAAAATAGTTCAGCAAAAATAGACATCATTATCATCATAATTTCAGCCAAAAGACGTCCACTGCTGGAAGTAGGCCTCCCCCAAGCACAGCCAATTCGACCGGTTCTGCGCTTCCCTCATCCAGCGGATTCCTACACAAGGTCATCGGTCTATCTCATGGGAGGCCATCCAATGCTATGTCTTCCGGTACGCGTTCGCCACTCCTGAAGCTTTCGGCCCGATCGGCCATCTGTTTTGCGAACCATGTGCCTGCCCCTTATCGCTAAAGTTTGGCAATTCTTTGGGTTTTGTTGAATACCTCGGTTCTTCTGCGGATCTCTTCATTTCTGATTCGACAGATATCGTTTATCTAGACATAAAAGTTTCGAAATACCCAAAAAATAAATGATGATGATGGTCGGGCACCGTGTTATTGGGTTTTTCTATCTGGAATTTCTCAGTAGCAGCCCGAAGTCTGGATTTGTGCCTGGTAGATGGCAATAGGCTCGCCCCCTATTACATGGGACCTAAACATGACTGGCGCAATGTGGGTGTACTATGGGTACACCTCTACTCAACCCTTCAGGGAAACAAGGCGTGATGTTGTGTGTGTTTGTGTTAACAAGGTAACATTTTTGCCACTTATGAAAAATCCCACACGTATATCTGCATACCAATATCATGTACAACATACAGAACAGTTTTATTTCGGTTCCTACCTACACATCCATGGCTGAAAGGATCATACGCGTATAGAATATGCTCGATGTATGTAGAGATATTCAATGAAATTGAACTGTACTATTTCGCGTGGGAACCAGAAACTCTTCGCTGGAAAAACTCGACGCTTGATAGTGGGCGGTAAATGAAAAATGTTCGTTTGTGTGTCTGTTCGTTTACAAAGTTTTCTTCTCAACAGATTAGCTGTGGCTACAGACTCCGCTTGTTTCTACTAAAACCCACACACAGAATCAAATGTATGTATATATAATAATAAAAGAAGGCAAGTGTTTTAAATTTAAAGTCTTTGTCTTGATGGAAGGACAGACAAACAAACTGAGTGCGTTTTACCAATTTGTACCCAGCATTAAGAGTGAGAATTGATCTTGTCTGTTTAAAAAACATGATTATAAAACACATATCATCACGCCTATAATCCCAGTAGGGTTAGGCAGAGGTGTACCTATAGTACACCCACATTTCGCAAGCTATGTTTAGTCCCATGTAATGGAGGGCGAGCCTATTGCAATCAACCGGGCACAAATCCAGACTCCGGGCTGCTATTGAGAAATTCTAGATATTAAAAACCCAACAACACTTTACCCGTCCTAGGAATCGAACCCGCCAGGACCTCATGCTCAGCAGTAGCTCTTGCGACCACTAGACCAAAGAGGCAGTGATTATATATTAGAAATTTTAAAATATGTGATATGTCTGGTGTAGCTAATATAATCAAAGTTATATGTCCAGCAGAAGAAGTCTTTCGGTTGAATTGAAAATGACGATAATGGTCATCATAGACAGCTATGTCAAAATGTTGTATTTCCACCGACCCTGGAGCCTTCACTAGTTTATCAAACGGTACGCGAGTGAAACTCAAATGTTTGGACATCACTTCATACGCACGGACTGACGAGTTCAGGCAAAATTTTTGCTCTAAGTAATAACATCATGCCTGCGTTCCCCGGGGTAAACATTTTGCCTGTTTCTTTATATTTTGCCTGTTTATACCATAGTCTATAGTAAACTAAACATTAGTTTACTATAGACTCTGGTATGAAAATATTACTATTATTATTTTTGTAGTGAGGAATGAACGGGCATCTTCAGGGAACGGTCAATCCATCGCAGACCTCGCTGATAGCCCTTAAGCGAAATTGGGGTCAAAAGCAGGCCCATTCACTAGATAATATAAAGTGCTTTAATAGTATAATTATGTCATTTATATTTCACTCTAAAAATATTAGCCACGTTTACTAGGACGCTATACCCTCAGCTCAACTTCTCAATAAAAACTGACCGACTACTGGATACATAACTTTTAAAAGTGTACACCAGGTTCTTGATGCTTTTAAGCTCCTTGCTTGCCAGATGGCAAACTTTGTACCTACTGGACATTTCTCTAGGCTAATAGTGTTTCCAGTGAACTTGTAAGCACTACGTATGCTTTAAGTTTTAAAAAGTTAATAATGTACAGTTCAACTATTTCTTAATGTCAATCTGCAAACTTCGTGTTTCGTCAGTCGTCGGATTTCTATCAGTTGCCCTTTGCACTTGGTGCAGACCGGACGCTCTCAATCGACTTGGAAGTGTATAGAGTTGTTATTACTCTTTTAAATTAATGTAATTTGTTTTAAAAATGCGAGGAAAGCTGCTAAAGACGCAGGTACGATAGATTGCCGAGGGACATTAAGAAAATAGTTGTACTATCTATGTATCTAAGTATCTTTCTTTGCAAAATTACAAAGGATGTTAAAATATATTAGTGCACCAGAATGAGAAGTATTATTTCTATTTATTATCAAAATATTATAAACCCTACAAATTGGAAAGCTACATTTTATATTCACAGTTCCAATGTTGTACCTAATTATAAAGGTCCCGCTGTCCAACATTTTTTGCTGACTTTTGTAACTTGTACGTTTTTTTTTTACATCGTTCTACAAGAACTCCTGGTACGAGAGCCAGGGCTACGCTGACGTTTGTGTCTTGAAGTGAAAATAAATAAATAATTAATTAATGAATATTAAAATATTTATAAATGACGTAACAGTATTCTTTAAAAGACTGCCCATGAAGTTTCTTTCCCATTCCTCTCCATAGGTACCTACTACGCTTTGGAAGGAGCAACTATTTTCATATTTCTGACTGACTGACTCCTTGACAACAAAATAAATGCTGAGTCTGAGTTTAAGACAATTACACGTAGCGAATTCAGAGATGAGAATGACCAGCAAGCGGACAGCAAATTTTCGAAATAAACGCCAAGTTCATTTGGAAAACGTGGCAACAATTTTCTTCTATTGCGACCAACGGGGTACTTGCGTAACACAGTAAAAGTAGGAATGGCTTTCATTTTGACACTTCAACCACATTCACTGCGATATTTAGGTTGGTAGAGCAGACAAATTTTTCGAACATATGAAGCAATGGATTAGCAATATAATTCAAAATGATTTAGATTCCAATTGATAGTTTGTTACGCAAATAAGGTGCTGTAGAAGTACCACAGCGCGAGAAAGGCCTCTTTTCATACAGAATAATTTATTTTGTACATTAATGATTTACCCAAATGCATGATGATTTACCTATGAAAGTGACATTAATAAGTTTTCAAAATTAGTTGTAAGCTATTGCTTCTGCTGAGCATGTGGTCCTGGGTTGGAATTCCAGGTCGGGCAACGAGTTATTGGGGTTTTCTATCTGGAATTTCTCAGTTGCAGCCCGGAGTGTGGATTTGTGCCCGGTTGATGGCAATAGGCTCTCCCCCTATTACATGGGACCTAAACATAACTGGCGAAATGTGGGTGTACTATAGGTACACCTCTGCCCAACCCTTCGGGGAAACAAAGCGTGATGTTATGTTATGTATGGTTAGACGAAAACAATTTAAAAATAAACTAAAGTAAATCTAAAGCCATACATTTCAGTCAACGGATTCCTAGCACGAACCTTACAATAATGACGTTGTGGAAGAAGTTGAAACTACAAAATTCCTGGGTCTCGAAATAGATAAACACTTATAGAAAATAAGTAGATCAGCGTATGCTTAACATACATTATCGTCAATAATACACACGGATGCACTCCTTACTGCTACGGCATAGCAGAATCCCACCTACGATATGGAATGGAATTTGGGGTAACTCAACCAAACACAACAACAAAAGACAACAGCTATTAAAGCTCAAAAAAGATGCATACGGGCGATGTTTATGCTTAAAACTACCGATAGTTGCATGCCATACTTTAAAGAGTATACAGTACTGATACTACCTTGTTTATACATTTAGCTGAGTTTGTTTTGTTGAACCCAAATCGTTTTCAACGCCTTGCCGAGGTAGTTTCACATAATAGACGCGACAATACCATACTGTTTCATCAGTCCGCTAAGACAGCAGTGTTTACTGTATATCTCCGGTCATATATGATAAACTATCTAAAAGTTCTTGACAGAATAAAAAAAATAAGTTTAGACTGTTTATATAATGTTTAAAATAAGATTTTTAATTGGTTTTGTGTTTATCTCCACATCGACCTTAAAATGCCTACCATAAACCAGTTCATGAAACGCTTATCGAAGCGTTTCTTTGACTGTGGCATCAAACACTCCAACCCCTTGATCTCAGCGGCCGCCCGCTACACTCCCTCCCGCATTTGCAGTATTCGCCGACCAAGGCATACTTTAATCGCCCCCGACGACGCCACTACCCTCCTCCAGGAGAGTAGTAAGGCCACCAGCACACTACATAAGCCCAAAACCCGATCGCCGTCCTACCGTCCTCGCCGCCGAGGCCCGCCGCGACGCCCAAATACACGCCCCTCCCGACCCTTGCACGAGCCAGCCCGCGCCGCTGAGCCTGTAGCTTTAAATTCGTCCCTAAATCAAAGAAATCCTGATCCAGCTAGTCCCTTGCTGCCCTCTTCCAGCGACGCCCTAAGCCGAGGTCCGTACCCCACAGGGGGTGCCCTTAGCGTTGTCGCTTAGTTTTAGTTAGTATTTAAGTTCTGGCTGGAGGCCTTAATTTATTAGGGCAACCACAGGCAAGTCCGTCTAAGCAGACGACAACCTCATAGGTTGACCTGCGAGATGCCATTCCCAAAAAAAAAAAAAAAACTGTTTGTTAAAGTTTAGTAGATTAGTTTAGTGGAGTTATTTTTTTGGGTCGTAAATCATTATATGACTGGAATGGAGGGCGTGTCAGACTTTTACTGACTAAAACCCACCCGTGTTCCTTCAGTTGTCTGTGCCAGGGCCACGGTTTCTCTTTCGAATTTACCGCGACCCTGAGGCGTCGGCCCTATCGGATCCCATCATTTGGTGCCGACATCTCTTTGAGGCGCGCGTGGAACACGACGCGCCGGCGATCGGGCCTGTAACCTAATTGTGTAATACACAATCCATTGGAATCTGAATAGTTTTGAAACAGATTGCTAATCCATTGCTTCATAAGTTCGATAATAAAATCTGCTCAACGATGTAAATAAAGCAATGAATGATGTTGAACTTTCAAAATACAACAGATTACTCGTAATCGTAAAGGAAAATGTGTTACGCAATTAGGCTGCTGGTCCGTACCGCCCGCACCTACGGTAACTTTTGTACGCCTACTGGTAACATATGACTGAACCTATTACCTATATCACCATGTACTGTTACCATATTTGCAAAATAAAACATCTTTATCTTAAACTATCAATAAGAAAGAGCATTTCGTTCGATTCCCGGGTTTGTCAAAGTGTTATTGGGTTTTTTCATCAGAATCTTCTCAGTATCAGCCCGGAGTCTGGATTTGTGCCCGGTTGGATAGCAATAGATGTTAATTGTTGTTCCATACATTTGAACACGTAGGTTTATTGCTCTTTTCTATAAAATAGCAGTTTTTTTACAATCGAAAAATTTCTACTCTAAGGGGTCTGTAACGGACGCCGAGCCCGCGTTATAATTTAAGGACTGTTATATGTAATGAAATAGTAACTTGTAAGGCGCTATCTTTAAGTATGTATATTGCTAGTGTAACGGACGCCGAGCCCGCGTCATAATTATAAGGAATAATAGGTGTATCTTTAAGTATGAATATTGTTAGTGTAACGGACGCCGAGCCCGCGTCATAATTATAAGGAATAATATGTGTATCTTTTAGTATGTACATTGTTAGTGTAACAGACGCCGAGCCCGCGTCATGATATGTGTACTAAAGTAAGTGTGTATAATGTCAGTTTGTTAATTAAGGTCAAATCGCATGTTTGTTTGTGATTGTATATTTCCCGCGTGGTATTTTAATAACACGCGGCGCGTAAACTTTTACCGCGCACACAAGGAACTTTGCGCGGCGAATTCCCGGCCCCTGATTGGTCAGCCAATCAGAGCAGTGTTCACTAGGTTTTGAGAACACATCGCATCTCTATTGGCGGAGATACCGGCCTCTGATTGGCCAGCCAATCGGAGACCTTGCCTCCATTTTTCGAGGTAGGGTCGCGCGCTCTGTTGGAGGGAGTAGTGGCGAGAGTGGTATTTATGGGAGAGCATGGGGTCAGTTAGTCAGTCGGCCTCCAGCTCTCCAAGGGAAAACAACTAGAAACAAGAAGAATAAAATCTGAAGAAACCTGGGAAGAAATCTTTCATTTCGTCAAAAACCTTCATACAGTCCACAATAGTCTGGTCCATCGAGCTGCGGATATCAAGAACGAAGAACCTGCGGCATATTTCGGTCCATCAAGCCATCAAGCAGCGGATTTAGAAGTACGAAGAATCCGCCGCGGCAAGAGCGAAGAAAGGAGAGCCGACTCAGGTTTGAACTCAACCCAGGTTTAAACCCGACCGGTCAGCCGAACCGGATCCGATCCGAACCGGAGCCGAACCGGATCCGAACCGGAACCGAACCGGAACCGAACCGGAGCCGAACCGGAACCGAACCGGAACCGAACCGGAGCCGAGCCGAAGCCAAAGCGGAGCCGAACCGGAGCCGAGCCGAAGCCGAACCGGAGCCGAGCCGAAGCCGAACCGAAGCCGAAGCGGAGCCGAACGAAGCCGAAGCGGAGCCGAACCGGAGCCGAAGCGGAGCCGAACCGGAGCCGAGCCGAAGCCGAAGCGAAGCCGAACGTGCTGACCCGAACGTGCCGACACGAACGTGCCGACCCGAACCGAACTGAATAGTGCGAAATTTCGAGTTTGATCAAGAACACGAAGAAAGATCAAAACAAGATGGTAGTCACACGAAGCCAAGGTGATGCGGCCGAAGTTGAAGAAGAACAGAGACGCGTCCAGGAACGAGAAGCTCGCAGCAGAGAAGCGCAGCTGATCGAACAAGAAAGACAAAGGAGACTTTCACTGGACCCTCCAGCGTCACCATTCTGTAGGACAACAGAAGCCAGCACAGCGGGACCTTCCGGACTACAAGCCACCAACACTGTGAAACCAAGAAGAACCGGATCACCAGCCAGATCGGTTAGGACACAGCGATCAACCACGAGTGTAACCACCCGACTACGGATGGCAGAATTGGAGGCAGCTGAAAAATTAGCAACAATAAGAAGAAAGGAGCTGGAACTAGAAGCGGATCTAGTCAAAAAGAGGCTAGCGGCCGAAGTAGCCGTGATCCATGACGAAGAAAGCGTACACGAAGAACCCACTCCACCACGTGAGGAACCACATCGAAAGGTGGACGAATGGCTGAGGACAAACCCCCTCGACTCACGGGAAGAGGAGGGAACCCGGGACACGAGAGAAGAACCCAAGCAGATACGCTTCGAAGTTCCACGAGCAAGATCGCCGACTCCCACAAGAAAAGACAGCATCGAGTATCTGGCCGCTACATTGGAGAAGATGACCAGACCCAGGTCTCGACATACCGACTTACCGGTCTTCTCCGGAGCAGCCAACGAGTGGCTGCCATTCCAAGCAGCGGTTCGAGATACGACCAACATGCACCAGGTGTCAGCAGCGGAGAACATACAGCGACTGAGAAGCTGTCTCAAAGGGGAAGCAAGGGACGCCGTGGCCGCACTCCTGCACACGGCCACCGATCCGGACGTCATAATGAAGACCTTAGAACAGTGTTTCGGGAGACCAGAAATCATTATCGATCGAGCTCTGGAAGACCTCAAGAAACTCCCGAAACCTGGCACATCAGCAGCTGAGCTAAACAGTTTCGCCATCAAGCTACAGAACATCACCTGCGTGCTGAAGACAATCGACCGAAGGGGCTACCTGTACAACCCTATGATGACGCGAGAAGTATTGGACAAGCTCAGTCCACATCTTCGATCCCGCTGGTGCGACTACGCCTACGACCACGAAGGAACGACGGACCCGGAGATCGTCGTCATGTCACGCTTCTTAATGCGGGAGGCGGATAGAGCATTGCGATACACGTACGCACCATCCACAAGTACAGCGAGTCAGAAGAAGGAGACTCGACCCATCGTAACGCTCAAGAAGAAAGCAAGCGTCTTCACCACAGTGGAAGGAGCAAATGAGGAAAAGGACAGGTGCCCCAAATGCAACCAAGCTCACGCTCTGACGCAGTGCCCGAAATACAAGGCACTCACTGTGGATGAGCGATGGCAATTTTTGAAGGAGAGGAAGATATGCTTCAAGTGCGCCCAGAAGCAACACAGGCGCATGAACTGCAAGGCAAAGGCGTGCGGCGTAGACGAGTGTCGCCGCCCGCATCATGCGACTCTCCATCAAGTACGAGAAGCGAAGGCGGAAGACCCGAAGACGGATCTAACAAAACCAGAAGCAGTCCTGTCCATAGCCACCCGATCAGCCGTGGGACCGCGAACCGTCCTACTGAAGATGTGTCCTGTCGTCATCTCCGGACCACGGGGGGAGGTGAAGACCTACGCTCTCCTGGACGAAGGAGCTACGATCACCCTCATCGACAAAGAACTAGCGGCATGCATCGGAGCAGAGGGACCCTCGCAACCTCTTCACTTGAACGGGGTCAACATGTCACAGCAGGAAACAGAGAGTCAGCTGGTGGACATTCAAGTCAGAGGTCTGAAGAGCGGCGATAACTACAAGGTCAGAGCGAGGACCATGAGGAATCTCCGGCTTCATCAACAGTCAATACCCGACACTCTGTTGGACTATGAGCATCTGAGGGATCTGATACCAGAAGAGGTGTGCTACGAACTGGCACGCCCCGGAATCTTAGTGGGTACAGACCATTGGGAATGCATCGTGTCCCGCGAGCTTCGAGTCGGCGGCCCTAACCAACCGGCCGCATCTAGAACACAGCTGGGATGGGTGGTGCACGGAACCGCACCTCGCAGAGCCATCCATCAGGAAGGGAATGTGTTGCACGTCTACGAGCCCGAACGAACGACGAGAGCAAGCAGCCAAGAACTCCACGACTTAGTTGAAGCCCACTTCAAGATCGACGCGCTCGGCATACAAGGGAAGCCGAGAGTCAAGGAAGCAGATCAAAGAGCCATCAACATAGTCGACAGAACAATAAAGAAGATTGACATTGGGTACGAAGTAGGACTGCCGTGGCGAAGAGACGACGTCACCCTGCCCCCGAGTTACGGTCAAGCGTTCCGCCGGCTGAAGAAGATCGAACAGAAGATGGACGCAGACCCACAATTCGCAGACGAATACTCCAAACAGATCGACAACCTCTTGAACAAGGGATACGCAGCACCGTGCGATGGATCGGAAGAAGCTAGCGCCATCTGCTGGTACCTGCCTCACTTCGCGGTGCAGAACCCGAACAAACCAGGCAAGCACAGGCTGGTATTCGACGCAGCGGCCAGAAGCAACGGTGTGTGCCTAAACGATGAACTACTGGAGGGACCCGACCTACTGCTGTCACTACCAGGAATATTGTTCAGGTTCCGGGAAAAGGCGGTGGCGATCACAGCAGACGTGCAAGAGATGTTCCTGAGAATTAAAATACGACAGAAGGATCAACCGGCGCAACAGTTCCTGTGGCGAGGCTACGAGCGAGAAGAACCTCCAAGGAAATATAAGATGACCAGCTTGATTTTCGGCGCCGCGAGTTCCCCGTACATGGCCCACTTTGTCCGCAACCACAACGCAGACACATACGGGCAGGAATATCCACGAGCACTGGAAGCGATCAAGAATAGTCATTACATGGACGACCTAGTAGCCAGTTACGAGAACGCGGAGGAAGCGTGGGAGGCAATCGGAGAAACAAGAACGGTGCACGCCCACGCAGGATTCACGCTACGAGGATGGAGCTCCAGCGACAAGACGGTACTACGCGACGTGCCGGCAGAACTACACGCCACCTCTCCCACACAACTGGGGGGAGAACAGCCTGAAAACAAGATCCTGGGGCTGTATTGGAACGCGGAACGAGACGAGCTCGGATTTAACACGTCAATGAGCCGAGTTCCAGACCCAGTACGAACAAGAGCTCGAGCGCCGACCAAGCGTGAAGCCCTGAGCGCCGTAATGTCAATATACGACCCGCTCGGATTGCTGAGCCACTACACCGTGCGATCAAAGATCATACTACAGAACTTGTGGCGACTCCAGACAACGTGGGACGAGCAAATTCCCGAGGAGGAAAACGAGCTCTTTGCGTCCTGGCTAGCACGTCTCCCCGAGCTTACCCAGCTCCGACTACCGAGGTGCTACCTAAGACAAAAGTATGAACGCATCGACTTACACATCCTGTGTGACGCCAGCGAACAAGCTTACGCAACAGTGGCCTATTGGAGGATTAGGAACGTCGACGGGAGCCTGCGCGTCGTGCTGGTAGCAGCCAAAGCTAAAGTAGCACCGCGTCGAGCGCAAACGATACCACGGCTGGAGCTACAAGCGGCGGTCATCGGGGCGAGGCTCGCAGAGACCATAAGAAAAGAACATCGAATCGACATCGGCCAGATAACCTACTGGACCGACTCAGCTACCGTGGTGCATTGGATCCATCACGATATGCGACGTTACACACCCTTCGTCGCGCACCGGCTGGGAGAGATCGCGGAGCTGACCCAAAAGGAAGAATGGCGCTGGCTACCCACCGCCTGCAACGTAGCCGACGACGCCACCCGTCTTGTTGACACGCCCATTTGCACGTCAGACAGGTGGTTCCAGGGACCGGACTTCCTGCTCCTGCCAGAAGAACAGTGGCCCACAACGTCAACGAACGAGCCGGGAGACGAAGAGGTTTTTCACGTCAGCGAAAAGACAGAAAGAAACAGTTGGCTACCTGACCCGGCCCGCTTCTCGAAGTATGAAGTGTTAGTGAGGGCCACCGCTCGAGCCATCGCCTTCACCGACATCTGCCGACAAAGAGCAACGAGGATGGAACATCGTCACATCCAGCGCGCCGAGAACGAACTGATCCGGCAAGCACAAGAGGACAGTTTCGGCGAAGAACTCAAGAAGATCCGGTCCGCTCGCCCACTTACTAAGGCGAGCCGGCTGTACCGGCTGGATCCGGTGATAGAAGACGGCATCCTCAAGGTACGAGGTCGCATCGAGGCCTCCTCCGCACCAACTGAAACAAAGAGACCGATCATCTTAGACGGTCGCCATAGATTAACCAAGCTCCTCGTACTGCGGGAGCACTGCGCTGCAGGGCACGCCAACCGAGAGCGCGTGACGAACGACCTACGACAACGGTACTGGGTTATACACTTGCGACCCACGGTGCGCGCTGTCGAGAAGAACTGCGCCTTCTGCAAGAGGTGGCGAGCGACGCCACAAACGCCAGCTACAGGGGACCTGCCACTCGCCCGCCTTGACCCTTTTCATCGGCCGTTCACTAACTGCGGGGTTGACTATTTCGGCCCAATGATGGTCAAAGTGGGGCGCCGTCGAGAGAAGAGGTGGGGTGCACTATTCACGTGCCTCACATCCCGCGCCGTGCACATCGAACTTGTCGCATCGCTCTCCACCGACTCAGCAATCATGGCGCTGAGACGGATGGCTGCACGCAGAGGCTGGCCGAGAACGATGTACTCCGACAATGCGACCAATTTCCGCGGGGCCGACCAAGAGCTCCGCAACGCCTACGCCGAGTGGATGCCTGTGCTGCAAGACGAGGGGCTACTACACCGGATGGAATGGCGCTTTATACCCCCTGGTGCGCCCAATCAAGGCGGCGCATGGGAGCGTATGGTGCGCTCAGTGAAAACTGCCCTCAGCATCACCCTAGCGACCCAGAGGCCCTGACCCCCAACCACTTTTTGTTGGGGTCATCAGGGGGACTGCCGACGACAGGACCATGCGACGAGGCGGACCGAAGAACCTGGCGAGTTAGTCAAGCACTCGCTGATCACTTCTGGCGACGCTGGCTACGCGAGTACCTTCCCACATTGGTGCCTCGTGGTGAGCCACAGAATAACGTGCGACCGATGCAAGCTGGAGACGTGGTCCTCGTGGTCGACAACACGCTGCCCCGAAACACCTGGCCAATGGGAATTGTCGAGCGCACGCATCGCGGACCGGACGGCGGCATCAGGATCGTCGAACTGCGCACCAGGACCGGCATCTTCCGACGCCCCGTGAGCAAGCTCGTCGTCGTAATGAGGAATGAAGAGGCTACGCGAGCTGCGCCGGGGGGAGAACTGTAACGGACGCCGAGCCCGCGTTATAATTTAAGGACTGTTATATGTAATGAAATAGTAACTTGTAAGGCGCTATCTTTAAGTATGTATATTGCTAGTGTAACGGACGCCGAGCCCGCGTCATAATTATAAGGAATAATAGGTGTATCTTTAAGTATGAATATTGTTAGTGTAACGGACGCCGAGCCCGCGTCATAATTATAAGGAATAATATGTGTATCTTTTAGTATGTACATTGTTAGTGTAACAGACGCCGAGCCCGCGTCATGATATGTGTACTAAAGTAAGTGTGTATAATGTCAGTTTGTTAATTAAGGTCAAATCGCATGTTTGTTTGTGATTGTATATTTCCCGCGTGGTATTTTAATAACACGCGGCGCGTAAACTTTTACCGCGCACACAAGGAACTTTGCGCGGCGAATTCCCGGCCCCTGATTGGTCAGCCAATCAGAGCAGTGTTCACTAGGTTTTGAGAACACATCGCATCTCTATTGGCGGAGATACCGGCCTCTGATTGGCCAGCCAATCGGAGACCTTGCCTCCATTTTTCGAGGTAGGGTCGCGCGCTCTGTTGGAGGGAGTAGTGGCGAGAGTGGTATTTATGGGAGAGCATGGGGTCAGTTAGTCAGTCGGCCTCCAGCTCTCCAAGGGAAAACAACTAGAAACAAGAAGAATAAAATCTGAAGAAACCTGGGAAGAAATCTTTCATTTCGTCAAAAACCTTCATACAGTCCACAATAGGGTCTACAATTCTAAATTCATAGTTACAGTTGGCGCACTGGATTTTTTCCTGTACAGCTGTAGTACAGTCAGTGCTCTGCGTTACCTGACCCCTCTTTCCCTCTTCTTCCTTGTGAGGGGGGTCAGGTAATGCGGAGCACTGACTGTACTTTTCGTGAGCTATGTTTATGTCCTATGAAGAGCCTATTGCCATAACTAGTTCTCAATATAAGTTAGAGCTCTGATTATTAGAAGTCCAAATTGTCTTTAAACCGCTGGGCATTGATAATAATTAACAAAAACTGTCTGGCCTTTGTATGAGACTGTGACCTCAGACTCAAAAAAAAAAAACTAAGCATTTATTTCAATTAAACCATATACAGACACTTTTGAATTGTCAAAGAGTCGGTCAGTCAGAAATATGAAGCTAGTTACAAAGCATAGTAGGTACCTATCGTGAAGAAAGAGCAAGAAACTCCATGGACACTCTTTTAAATAATATTGCTCTTACAAATTTAATATATTAGTTACCACTGAGTTTGTCCCGGCCTTTCTATTCAGAGTAGTCAGATAGTAAATGCCGATCTCATCTAGTTTTTAAAATACGAGTGACGTGTAAAAGTGTTTGTACAAACCTACTAACAGAAATAAAATCATTTAATATTTATACTTTATCATTAACATTTATTATTTAAGATCAATTTAGAAGTCCATTCACGAGGCAGCCGAAACAAACCGTTTTTAGACGACTCCGAAAATAGAACTTCAACTTAATTCAAATTAAACAAACTGATGCCAACTAAAGCTAAATAAAACGGTTTTAAGTGCTTCATGAATTCCATCTCATTACTGAAGTGTACTTCAATTATTAGGGCATGTCTGTCTATTAGTATTTCATTACGATGCTTAAAAATACACCAATTTAAGAGCGGTCCTACCTTTACCTACATACTACACGCAGTGAGAGCTCAATCGTGATGGTCTTTTCCGTTTAGGACTATTGACTCGGTTATAAACTAAATGTTATAATTAAAATTGTTAGCGTACTTTACTATGAAATGGTTGAAGAAAAGTTTTGAATTTTGATAATTGGGAATGGATCCGTGGTTTATGTTAGAATTATGACTATTTAATTAACCTACCTTATAGCGCCGGGAACGGAAACCCTAGGAGGACCTTATTGGTGATGTTCTTCAGGCGCTTTGATCCGATAGAAACCGCACTAACATTTCTTTTTGAATCCATGGGATACATAAAAAACAGTATAGAATAATTAAAAAACGATATACATTAAGGATCTGGCGGACATGTAATCGCTCTTTTAATAACACGATCAGATTAAAAGAAAAAAAAATCCCCTTAACGTAATGTTTAACCACTCTCATAGTTACGAAACAAACGTTTTTTCTTTTCTTAATATTTTTACATATAAATGAAACGGCATTAATATTGTATGTGTGACAAATGATAAATGATTTTATTTCTGTAGGTAGGTTTGTACAAACACTTTTACACGTCAATCATATTTTAAAAACTAGATGAGGTCGGCGTTTCCTATCTGAGTACTCTAAGAAGAAAGGCCGAAACAAACTCAGATGTCACTGTCTCTTCGTAGATTGGTGTCTGAACCACTATTGAGGAAATAACCACACAGAATGCGTGGACCATTTGTCAGTAGTCATGCAGCTCAACACAGAACTAAAGGAGCTCAACGATTCGACGAACATTACCAAAGAAAGGACATTTGGGTAGGCCGCATAAATTACTCAAACTGCCAGACCATGATTAAAACTAACTTTAACACTACATATGTATTCTCTGACAAATTTGGTCAAGGTTTTGGTAGTATATTTTATCAGTGTTCACAACATTATGTTATTAATAGTTGCTTACCCGGTGCCAGTATTAGCCAATTAATTTGTAATATTAGATTGACAAAAATTAACCCTTACCATTTATTTTAAAATTAAACCTTAATTAAAATTAATTCAAATGTTATATTATTTTAAGGGGATAGCTTATCTGTAAGAAAAAAGGACATTACTGAATGTGTCCATTTGATGTTACATCTCAATGAGACTAATAATTGTAAATTTATTTTCTGTGCTTTGCCTCATTCTCAGTATTTGTCTGATGAGCAAAATAGTTACATTTATCATTTAAATATGTTAATTTATAACAGGACCTGCCATTATAGTGACATTATTTTATATTTTGATTGTAATCAATTTATTACTGATTACAAACTGACAAATTATACAATGTATTTGCCACCTAGATGTGGGAGACAAATTGCTAATCTTTTAGCATACAATTTACACAGTGACAAGGGTACATGTAGTGTACAATCGATTACAGTTAGTAGTGGTACTAATACTACTTTTGATACGCCTTGTAGTTTAAACTATTAGGTGCGACAACGGGTGAGCCGCATATGTTGAATGTTGTACATCAAAATATGCAGGGTTTGTCCGGCAAAGAGCTAGAGTTAAGTTTATTTATGGAGAACTATGATGTTCAGGTGTTATGTTTGACAGAACACTGGTTGAAGGAGCATGAAGTAGTGTTTATCAATGATGATAATTTCACGGTACAAAGCGCATTTGCAAGGAAAAGTGCCGTTCGCGGTGGCTCTTTAGTTCTTGTCTCAAACAAGTTGAAATGTAAACAACGTTTTATTTAGTTAATCTCTCTATAGAGCGCACTATTGAGTTGTCTTGTGTTGAACTCGAGCGATACGTTATAATTTGCGTTTATCGACCCCCTTCTGGTGATTTAATTAGTTTTGAATCGGTAATGGAGGATTCTTTCAATAGGTTAAAAACAAGTAATAAGAGTATAATTTTATGTGGAGATTTTAATATTAATATTTTAGATGTTACTCCATTAAGTATTAGACTTCTCAATCTGTTTAGGTCTTATAATTTAATTAACTTGTTTTTTGAACCAACTAGGATCACGGCATCTTCATCAACTTGTCTTGATAATATGTTTACTAATTGTGATGCCAAAACTAAATTAGTGTTAAGTGACTTAACGTCCGACCACTGTGGTTTATTAGCTAGGTTCCCGATGTCATTACCTAAAAAGCCGCATAAACTTGAATGCAGGCCATATACAGCTAGTCGTTGTAACAAGTTTAAAATTAATATAGATCATAGAATTACACCATCGTTAGTAGAACACGAAAATCCTAATGAAATATACGGAGCCCTTTTTGATGTTGTGCTAAAAGAAAATTATTAACAATGAAACGGGTAAGTCAGTTAAACAAGAAAATCAACTTGAAATTATGGTGGATAACAAATTAGTTAATAAGGCAGCTGACGTAGCTGAGGCTTTTAATGAGTTTTTTGCCAATATACCTATAACTACGACTTGCTCCTTAAATTCGTCCCCGTCTAAAGCTGAGAATCTTTTGAATAGTAGTGTGCCAAAATGTACTCGCATATTTAGCTTCGAACATGTAACGCCTAATGATGTAATTAACGTCTTTAACACACTTAAATCTAAAAAAACTGGTGATTACTGGGGCATCTCAATTAAACTTTTAAGTAATATAATAGACATCGTAGCCCCCTATCTAGCTGTTACTTTTAATAAATGTGTTGATATAGGAACTTTTCCTGACCTCATGAAGAGTAGTAAAGTCATACCATTATTTAAATCTGGTAATAAAAATAACATTGGCAATTTCAGGCCTATTTCTATCTTACCAGCATTTAGCAAAATATTTGAAAAGTTAATACTTAAGCAGTTGCTAAGACATTTTAATTTAAATAGCCTCCTTCATAATGAACAATATGGCTTTACAAAAGGACGTTCAACTACAGATGCGGGTGTTGCTCTGCTGAAACACATATTTAATGCATGGGAGAAATCGCAAAATGCTATTGGAGTTTTCTGTGATCTCTCTAAAGCCTTTGATTGCGTGCACCATGACACGCTTTTGCGTAAACTACGTCATTACGGTGTCCAAAACGAAGCTCTCAACGTAATAAAATCTTTTTACACAATAGGTTCCAATGTGTAGATGTCGATGGTGTGAAATCATCCGGGCTTCCAGTTCAGTTAGGTGTTCCTCAAGGCTCAATACTAGGTCCATTCTTGTTCTTAGTGTATATCAATGACTTACCATTCTATTTAAATGATATCTGTGACGTTGTACTGTTTGCAGATGATACCTCTCTTATTTTTAAAGTAGACAGGAATAGACAAGAGTTTGACGACGTAAACAGTGCACTCTCAATGGTTACGGATTGGTTTACGTCAAATAACCTAGTTCTCAATGCTAAGAAAACTAAATGTGTAAAGTTCGTCTTACCGAATGTTAGAAATCTAGGACCCAACATCGTCTTAGATAAAGAGCTGCTTGATACAGTAGACTCGGCAGTTTTTTTGGGCATAACAGTAGATGACAAACTTCAGTGGGGCCCACATATATCAAGCCTAGCGGGGAGGCTCAGTTCAGCCGCCTACGCTGTCAGGAAAGTAAGACAATACACTGACGTTGATACAGCACGGTTAGTCTATTTTAGTTATTTCCACAGCGTTATGTCCTACGGTATTCTGCTGTGGGGCAAAGCTGCTGATATTCAAAATATATTCGTCCTTCAAAAACGAGCTGTCCGAGCAATTTATCAACTAGGAGCCAGAGTTTCTCTTAGAGATTTTTTTAAAGATGTTGGTATTCTTACGGTAGCATCACAATTCATCTTCGCCAACATCTTATACATTAGGCAAAATATACACTTATACACTAAAAACAGTGATTTTCACAATGTTAATACTAGAAATACGAACAAACTACGTGCTCCCTTTCACCGGCTTCATTAGGTTCATAACTCATTTCTTGGGCTAGGCATAACCTTTTATAACAAGCTACCCTCTTCTTTGCTAGATTTGCCTTTTAATGCGTTTAAAGCTCAAGTAAAATCCAACCTTTGTTCAAAGGCATATTATTCAATTAACGACTACTTAAACGATAAGAATAGCTGGTCGCTGTAATTAACTCAAAACAATGTTTATGTTCTTTCTCCAGAATTAGGTTACATACTGACAGGGTATACGAGTTCGTATATTTATTTTAATTTTATTTGACTGTATAAGTCAATTAGTTTAAGTTACCTTCATTTATTATTGACATGATCCGCTCATTACAATGTTTTTCAATGAGTTGTATTGCAATAAGTGGTTAGCTAGCGACCTCGACAATTGATCTTAAATTATTCTTGCCTGAGCAACCGGCAGCGAGTTCGTCATGCTCCCGTAGATGTCACTGCTTGCGGTAGCGTCGGGGATCGGGTTGCCTCCTTCCCTCAAATATGGCGAGGGGGGCAATGGCTGATCTTTGCGTTATGCTCGTGAACGGGTGCTGCTTGTGGTGACTGGTCGTCTTGCTGTCTATGGTTTTGATATTGTTAAAGTAATTGTTCTGTTAACTTATTTTACTTCGATGGTCCTAGTTTATCATTTGTGTTTACTTAAAAATAATCCAATAATGCATATGTAAGATGTCACGCCCCTTATGCCTGGAGGCTTTTATTTGTGTATTAAGTTATGTTTTTTTTTTCATTGATTTTTATATTGGTTTCTGTTTTGGGTATATTGGCGTGGCTAGCTTAAATATGGCAGATAATTTAATATGTTTGTTTTTTGTGTTTCGGTTTTTATTCTTTGATTACCTTATAATTATATAATTCAATGGTTTTCTAACTAAACAGACAGCTGTGCTGCTGGGGAGTTTGTTGCGCCACTTCTTCTTCCCAGCTAAAGCACTAGGAAGTGGTGCAGGAGGAGGTTTTGGGGGACTGTCTTATGTAATTTTGACGTTCGAAAAGTGCTGACTCTCAGCCTAGTTTGAATAAATGACTTTTGATTTGATTTGATTTGATTTAACTAAAAACAAAAACAAAACACCTTGAAAAAAAAAAAACACATTGCCTTCACATTCACTATAATAATTAAAATATTATAAAACTTCACACAGTAAAGAACAATGCCAGATCCTGCCCCTGCTATTTAGAGGAAGTGATAGATATGAAAAGGTTCGTTAATCATTACAATTATTTTTCAGTGGAACTTGCCGATTACAAATCAATGACAAAAGGAATTCAATCCCTGAATTTCCTACTGCGTTACTTATTGCGCATGATAACAAAAAAAAAAAGTTTTGAACCTCTAAAACAAAAACTCAGATTACGATTATAATAATTATGATTATGCGTAACGTAAATGGTGTTTAAATCGCTTTTTAACAATTATAAACTGCACCGTAACTACGTATTATCATTGTTTTAAGATTTTAACAGAAATCGCAAGTTCTACAGGAATTAAGACAAATGTTTAGTTAACAGTAATAAATTAGCTAAAAGATGCTGTATATGCTTCACTCAAATAAAAATAAAAAATATTTGAGTGGGGTTATATAGAGTTTATGTCATTGTCCTTTTCATGTCATTGTATTTATAAAGTCCATCAATGTCAAACTTTATTTAAAATATAAGAAAATAATCTTGGTTTGATCATATTAGGACCATGTAGACTGGTGTCGGAAATGGTCTTTTGGGGAAATAACCATTTGTCAATCATCGTGCAGCTCAACTCAGAACTAAGGAGCTCAACGATTCGACGAACAATACAAAAGAAAGGACATTTGGGTAGGCCGCATAAAATACTCGTTTGAGTATTTTATGCGACCTACCCAAATGTCAGACCATCATTAAAACTAACTGAAAGGGAAAAAAGATAAATACAATAACCTACATAGTCCTAACACTCACAAATAATAAAATAATATAATACTTTAAACAGTTAACATATACATGTAATTGTTTATCTAAAAAGGTACGAATAGAAAAAAATAGTAAAATAGCAAAATTATATTAAACATCAACGTTATAATGTGTAAACTTATTGGAGCAGGTCAATCTCAAGGTAATGTAATAGGCTTTCTGGCATAATTTCCGCTTTATAAAAGATTTGAATTTATTAAGGCTTAGTTCTTGAATGTAGCTCGGAAGTTTGTTATGAAAACGTACACATTGACATTTAAACGAGCCACCTATTTTCTTGAGTCTGGTAGTAGGCACAACAAATTTGTGTTTGTTCCTAGTATTTATATTATGGAAATCACTTTATTTTTTAAACAGATTAATATTTTTATGTGCATACAAAAGTTTTACATAAATATACTGCAAAGGCGCAGTCATTATATTTATATCTTTAAATTTGTCTCCGAGGGAGAGTTTTACACAATTCGCTGAGTTAGTCTTGATAAAACGATTAAAAAATTACTGTGTTGCTACCACTCGCTAGCCTACTTAATAGGCTTCAGCTGGAGCGTCAGATCATAGGCCTTCATATAAAGGTCAGGTGCGTGGTACTCGCAATCGGCGTGCCTGTATATCCAGGTTAAATTCTGAAGTCGGCCAGGGTGTCACGTGACCACTGACAGGCTTGTTTGACGAGTTTACAATGCGAAATTGCAAAGCAGTTCTGTTTACGCCGTGCACTGACTGGAAATAAGAGTTCATATTAGCGCCCCAGCACTAGTAGCTTGCCCACCATAGAAACTGATGAATGGACAAAATGACAGATGATTAAAACATAATAATCGCTTTGTCTATTATTTCTGTCCTTTTATATATTCTTCGCTACGCGTGCTTATGAATAAACGTAAAAAAAACAAAAGGAGTATGTAAAGATCATAGCAGATGGCGTTCTGTAGTTGCTGCCTACCCCCATGGGAACAATACGTGAGTTTTAAATTACCTTATAGTAATTATACTGTGCAGATATAATGACGATTTATGTGACATTTAGAAACAAATATCCAATAAATCTGAGCACTAGACTTATGCCACAAACTAGGGCCAATCTTTTCTTGAAGGATGATTTGAAAAACTGAACACACAATTAAGTATGGTCCGCGAGACCTAAGCTGAGCTGTACATGCGACGAGTCCTTTGCTTCGCAATCGGACAATTGGCCTGAGGCGCTGTGCGATTGGTAATCACTCACGCATATGCAAAGCTCAGCTTAGGCCTCGTGGACTGTAGAAATGTATGTTTGTTGGATTTTTTTTTTTTGTTTCGAAGATTATGATTTGAATGATTACTCGTTTATTATAAATAATTTGCAATTAGTGTTATAACGTAAAACTTCTAGGAACGCTTTGATTGTTTAGAGGACAAACGTAAAAGTTATTGCTTCAAGCTAAGTTAAACATATTTCTAATAGTGTGTGTGTGATGTGATAAGTGTATCTAGCACCAAGTTTGGCTATAAATCTCTGGTTTTAACGTCCCAATAAAGTCAAAGTATACGTCCCAATAAAAAATGTTGACAGCTATCTGTTTAACTGGGACAGATAGAATTAAACTGTCTGTCATTAATCATGAAAATCACTGAAAACAGGGTATATTGTATAATATTGGAACAAAAATCCGAACTTATTGTACCAATTATAATTTTATTTAAAAGCCTGTTTTGTATCACGGGACAAAGGCCTCCTTCCCCTTTTGCCACTTTTTCCGGTCTAATGCGATTGCTGGCCAATCCTTCAAGAGGGAGTCCAGCTCATCCCGCCTTCTCTTTCTGGGCTTGCCGCATAGTCGTTTCCTGCTATTTAGGATCCACAGAGCGGTGGCTTTTGCGTATTGCTCATGATATAGATGTGGCCAACTTCCGCTATTTATGTTATGGAACAAAGTATAGTATTCCTAAAGCGGAATATACAACATACTACTCTGTCAAGAACGTACCGGGAAAAGACCAATAATACACAAAATGTTAGTTATACATCCAAATTTAGTTTATCGCCTTCAAAGTATGCTCCTTCAGAAACGATACACTTACGCCTATAATCCAATCATCAAAACATTTTTTAAACTGTTTTTCTGTAATTGAGTTCAGTTCTCGCCGCGAATTCTCCTTTATGTCTTCTACCGAAAACGGGTGCTACGAAGTGGTAATTTGTGTTTAGGAAAAAGAAAGAAGTTGGCTGGAGACATATCTGGTGCTTGCTCGACGGTATTTGTTGAGTTGTCGGTCAAAAATTAGTTAACAATGATGGCCTTGTGCGAAGGCGCATTTTCGTGATTCAAAATCCAAGAATTTTCTTTCCACAAATCTGGCCTTTTTCGTCTAATTTGCTCACTAAAACGCCGTATAACGCTCAAATAATATTCTTTATTTACCGTTTGACCTTCTGGCTAGAAATCCGAGTGCACAATACTGCGATAGACAAAGGTAACAGTCAACATGACTTTGCCTTTTGATCGACTGTGGCGTGGTTTTCTCGGTTTCGGTTCAGTTGGAAGTCGCCACACCGAAGCTTGTTGAATAGCTTCCATGTCAAACTCGAAAACCCACATCTCGTCACCAGTAATGATAAATGATAAATGATTTATTTTCTGTAAATAGGTTTGTAGAAACACTTTTACACGTCAATCATATTTTTAAAAACTAGATGAGATCGGCGTTTCCTATCTGACTACTCTGAGAAGAAAGGCCGAAACAAACTCAGAAGTCACAGTCTCTTTTAAAGTCCAGACATAATCTTGGTCAGGTCATGTGAAGACCATGTGGACCATGTCTCAAATGGTCTTTTGAGGAAAGAACCACACAGAATGAGTGGTACAATGTAAATTAACATGTCATTGTATACATAAAGTCCATCAATGTCAAAGTGTAAATAAAAATCAGAAAATAATCTTGGTCATATCATATGAGGAGCATGTAGACTGGTGTGTCTGAAATCGTCTTATGAGAAAAGAACCACACGGATTTGATTGGACCTGTCCAGTCAGTGCACGCATTTGTCATTCATCGTGCAGCTCAACTCAGAACTAAGGAGCTCAACGATTCGACGAACAATACAAAAGAAAGGACATTTGGGTAGGCCGCGTAAGTACTCAAACAGCCAGACCATCGTTAAAAGAAAAAAAGAAAAATACAATGACCAAACATAGTCCTCACATTCTCAGAAATTAAAACCATATTATACTTTAAACAGTAAATATATAGATGTCATTGTTTATCAAAAAATGTACGAATATAGAAAAAATCAAAAATAAAAGTTAAACAGCAAATTAAACATCAACAATATCTGTGTAAACTTATTGGAGCAGCTCAATGCCAAGCCTTCTTGTCCTCAATATAGCCTTTGGCAGTATAATAGGCATTCTGGCATAATTTCCGCTTTATAAAAGATTTGAATTTATTAAGGCTTGGTTCTTGAATGTGGCTAGGAAGTTTATTAAAAAATCGTATACATTGACATTTAAACGAGCTACCTGTTTTCTTGAGCCTGGTAGTGGGAACAACAAATTTGTGTTTGTTCCTAGTATTTATGTTATGGATAACAACAAGTAACAATACGTTTCATGAATGTTGGGTCGGAATTGACTCGTTCTAGTATTTCTTCAGCGACTCTTATTTGATTGAGATTTTGGAGAAAACTCAGGTCTTTTGGGACGAGCCGAGTGGCAACATGTTTCATACCCAAGTGATTGTTTAAAATGGTGTGGATTGATTCGTGAGACAGAGTTCAGCGCCTATCCCTCTCAAACTTGAATGAGGATTTTCAGTCACTATTTCATTCACATTTGCGATGTTAACTTCAGTTGAAGACGTTAATACTCGTAGTCCATTAACGAGGCCAGAGCGATACAAATCTTCCATCACGTCTCGACCGCTTTTGAACGCTTTGTACCATTCATAAGTACGTGTTTTTGTTAAAGTCGAATCACCGTAAGCTTTCTTTAAATAAATTCCATTGGCGAAGCATAATTTAAGACAAACTCTTTGTTCGATGTTTTTGTCCATTGTGAACTATAATAGATTCAAACTATAATAGATATGATCTAACTAAAAACAGCACTGTATTTAACTTAAATAACAAATAAACCTCAAACTCCGCGCTAACATGGAAAACAGTTGTGCCAATCTAAAAACAAAAAAAAACAAAAGAGAAGAATTTAGAACTATAAACAAATCATCCATTCCCGATACTTTTTTGAGAGAATGTATACCTAATATAACTGTAATATAGCTGTAAAACTAAACGCAATGAAGACTAACAAGTCGTTAGTTTGTTAGTTAGTTACCTACTTTGTTATTTTGAAAAGGACAATATTCATAAAGCAATAATTTTCGTTTCATGTTGGTTTTTTCCGAAATAGAAAAGTAATTTTCCGCCTCCTACTCAATTTAAATATAGAACAGCTAAATGATTAAATGGGAGATAAAAATTAATGGATTCAGATTTGAATCCGTATGCTTAAAATTATTAGGGATTCTTGATTAGTAATAAAAAGGAAATGATGAATAATGCTTATTTGGACTCAGTTCGTAAAACACAAAATACGAATAACAAAATAAAACGTGAAAATCAAAATATTTTATGTAGACACACGTATATATAATATGTAGAAATATCATAAGGATTGGACGTTTAAAAGTAGAAAGTAGGTAGTTCACTTATCAATAAATTTTATTCGATTGACTCACTAAATTAATAAATTATAACTATGACTTAATTCATTGTAATAATTATTAAGTAAAAGATTTTAACACAATGATTAGGCGCTATGACAACGCGTGCATCGGACTCTCGTCAAGAATAGAATGTCCCCGTTGTTCCGCCAGGCCTCGGCTCATGCCCGAGCACAAACAAGTCGAGTAGTGGGGAGGTGGGGATGACGACATCGCCTGACAAGTCCGGTGCACGTGCTGTTTACAACTGTACGATGACGTAGCGCCGGTCAACCCTGCAGAGTTTACTACTAATTCTGGACCACTCGTTATTGAGCCTTCAGGACTTTATCAATCTGGTCTGGTTTACCCCTCCAGAGTTATAATCTCCTGGCCCGGTCTAACGACCCTTCAGAATTATAACCTCCTGGTACGGTCTAACGAAGGGTTACAGAGTTATAATCTCCTGGTCCGGTTATAACAAACCCTTCAGGATTATTACTGCTTGGTCCAGTCATAGACGACCCTTCAAGATCACTCCAGTTTATACTGTTTTTTTTTCTTTATCTTTTTCATCTTTTTTTGTCTTCTTTTATTTTATTTTCGTCATTTGCTAGTCCGGACTATAATGGTTCTTGTAGATTATATAATCAAATGTATTAGAGTACTTGTCTCAACGTTCCACACAGGCTACGGAAAATCAAATGAACTAATCCTTAGACTGCGCCGTCATCGAATCAGACTATGCTGTAACATAGTTGGCGTTCTTTTTGACCAATTAGATTGGGGAAACAAAAAAGGCGAACAACTTTCACGAATGTCACCGGTATTTGGAAGTATTTTTTTTCTGATCATATAGGGCACTACTTGTCTTTAATTGCAAATAAACCGATATGGTCACCCTTGTAAAGTGCGGTTGGGATCAACTAATATAATCTCTAATTTGTCTGTATTATCTACCCGATGAAGCGCCTTCTACAGAGTTATCAGCGTAATCTTTAAGTCAAGAGGTTAATTATTCTCTATGTCCATTGATAGTTTCACTACCACCAAAGTCATTTACTTTAGAGCCTATAGCAGAAACAAACTATTTTAATCTTAAAATAAAAAAAATATTTTTCAAAAACTTCAACAATAATCCCAATAAAAGTGACCTCGTCTTATCATAATAGTTGCAGTAGAAAACAGTAGTCAGGGACGACACACAGGAATAACCCCGTATTATAGCTGTGGACAGTATTTAAAAAGTTGCATAGTAAACCAGTTTGAGCTACACCTAACAATGCAATTGTTTTGATGTGGTCTGCAAAGAAACCTACTGACCAAACTTTCCAGATCAGAGAACACTCAGTACCGGATTCAAGACTAAACGTAAACGACTCACAAGATTCGGTAGACAGTAGATCTGCAGGTGGCTTCATAGTGCAGATATTTACTCGCTTCTCAACTTGGCCATTACCGTAGTGTCTCCTTCTTTGGACAACGTGTGGCGATGTAACCCGGCTCGTAACAGAAGAAACTGGTCACCGGTCGATGCTTTCTCCGAGACAATGTCTTTGGCTGGTTGCGATACATTATTTCCTGAAAACAGTTGATGGATTATACAGACAAATATTCTCCTTCCTTAGGACTCTCATTAAATACCCTACATAGCAAAGCAGCAGGAGTTTCAACCAATCGATTCAAGCGAACAATAGCTCTTTTACTTAAATAGCGCGAATCAATTCTATGAATTGGCGTTGCTGCATTTCGAATAACTATTCCCAATCGGTTAATTTAACAGGCACTAAACAAAAACAAAGTGAAACACTAACACATAATCTGATCTGGCTGCATAAGCAGCTAGTAACAACTGTTGCCATCTCGGGTCATTGCATGACCAACACAACAATAGTCTCTTCTGAAATCTGCAGCTAGTGCGTGCAGTGCGACACATAACCAAGGCCCATAACCAATAATCACTACTACACGTTGGAAGTACCTTCCGCAACATTATCTACAATGGACAAATTCGAATTCAACAGGATTATTGCTTAAGAAGCATCTTTCGTATACGATCGCGTACTTATTGCCAGTTAAGGGTTTCAAAAGATAACGATCGTAATCAAGAAACCCTTTAAAGTTTAAATGGTTCCTTGAACTTTGAGTTTAACTTCACTAGTTTTCTCTCTTCACTTTGTGTTCAAACTAAATCCCCATCATCAAAATTAACAAGATTGGCTTTCCTAGCATTATTTTCAGATGTTCGTTGTCGCTTGCTCCGGTCTCGCCAATGTTTATTTCAGTTTCAGGGTCACCAAAAGTAAAAAGATTTAATGGTCTAGCTACGTGCCCTTTTTTCCGTTTTGGAAAATCCTCATGGATGTCCTCCGCCCTGGGGGGTCTGTGAGACTCTTACTGACAAAAAACCAGCCCGGTGTTCCATCTCACACCTATGTCGGGGTCGCGGGAACAAATGATTCTTCCGCAACCCCGACTGGTGCTGGCCTGCCTCGACTGGCCTCCTCATGTTGGGGGCAGAGACGTGTTTGAATGCCCCCGCAACGTCTAAGAGGGGCGCGCGTGGAACACTACGCGCCGCTACCTCGGGTCCTGTACCCATTTGGGGGGCTGGAAGAGGACTTAGTCCACCCTTCGCCTACGACCAACCCCTTGCGACGGGTCTGATAAATGGCCCCATCGCCTACCATTTTTCGGCCGCAGAGGATAGGGAGAGCGGCCAACTACATACCGACACTCCTCTTCCCCTGCGGCCCCACCGCGTCCGCCATCATACGGTGGCGTTAAGGCCGTTAAGGCCGCGGAAGAGAGGGAGAGCGGCGCACCGCAATACCGGCACTTCTCTCCCGCCGCGGCCCCACCACAGTTGCGATGTCGCCCAACAACACCGCAACCTTGGCCGCTACGTCGTCGGCTTGTCAGCAAAAGCCTGACGAGCGGGCCCTCCTCGGGTTCCTCTTAGCTTCACCGTGGGGCCCAAACCACGGTTACTGAGCCCTCCCGCCTCGTCAATGCGGGAACCCATTTTAGCTACGCGCCCTATAATAATTTTGTCGAGGCTAAGTCTATAAAGTCGACGATAGATGGTACGGTTCAAGCCTTGAAGTTCAGGTTTGTTTCGGTTCGGTTCAGGTCTTGATGTCTAATTCTCAGTTCACCCGAAATAACACGTGTGCGGGGTAACCCATTGATAAAATCTTGGGAACATTCATTCAGCAAAGTTATTAGAGGTTCTCTATTTTACATCTAGGTATTGATATCATTAAAACAAAGAAACTGGTTAGGTTCATAACTACAGTCCGCTACACATTTTTGTTTAGAAATAACAAAGGAATAATTTCATGTTGTGATTGTGAAACCTCGTTTTAATATTTCACGAGCGATCATTACATTACATTTCAAGTGATTATCGCGTAGCCCATTAAATAAAATAGGCCAACAATGACCACCAATTAAAACGTCGAAAGAATTAGTTCAGTACACTCACAGATAATATAATTCTACGTACAGATACCCAATCCCATACAAAGAAATGAAAACATTTTCATCAGATGGCAGAATCAGCGACTCACTAATTGCCAGAGACTGTAGTTTAACCACGCCATATTTATTATAACTGTGACTTTTAATTAATTAAAACACAATGATTAGACGCTATGACAACGCGTGCATCGGACTCTCGTCAAGAATAGAATGTCCCCGTCCGTTGGAAGTCGCTACGTCCCTGGAAGGGGGAGCGGTGAGCGGAACCGGGGCTATGCCCTCCGGCCGCGGAGGCTATACGTTGGCCCGTAAAAACGGGCCCCACATTAGTTGGCTACAGTGGCCGTCAAGATGATTAGGCGCGCGGGCAACGCACGCCCATGTGAGTGATTGCTATTCTATTTCTGTAGGCGTGCCACGAGACTTATAGTGAAGCGTCGATTTTATCACGACATCTCGGCGGTCTGTCGACGACCTGCAACGGAGATGCCGACTCGACGCGCCTACAGAGTAGGTGAATGGTCCCCGCCAGTCCAGATCACAGAGCTAGCCGTTCACGCTCCGGTCTAAGGGGCCGTCATGAGTGTGTGGGTGATATTGTAGTGTGTCACACCGCCCTTCTCTCTTCCCCGATACCGCCCTTCTCTTCAGCGCTAGTACATGGCACGATGTATACATGCAATCTCAGTCGGGTTTCGAATTCGTGACAGAGTGGTTGCGTAATAATGTTCAAACACTAAACGCGGAAATTCTAAATTCAGGCTGTCCCAAAATAGCCAATTTCATTCATTATATTCCCCCGTACCCCACACTACCCCCAGACATTCACCCTCACATACAACTTACTCACCCACTAACACCAAGCACCAATAATTGATACCATTTCCTTTATTTTTATTTTATCTTCTAAAAGGTTATGCCTTTAGAAATTCTTACCGCACCAATTATTGTACAGAAACCAACCTGGTGTCCTGAAATACAGACATCACGTCTAGTTTAAGCACCAGTCTCCCACAGTATAATGATTGTTGTTATGTTGTATTGATACTTCTCTAATGTACCCATATTGTGGTGAGAAATAAACGAATATTATGTTCCTTTGGATGACGTCATTCCTCACGAAGCGAGGGGCGTCCACTATGGTCCGCAAAGCTTGATTCTGTTGCGTGCGAGGCTGGTTCAGGTTCATCTCGTTCAACCAAACGGGAGCGGAATACGTAAGTAATTGGCGAATGTACAACTTGTACACACACAACTTGTCGCGTGCCAGGATGCGGGACGAGAGCACTGGTTTAAGGAGGTGGCGGACGAACTTACTCTGCGAGGCGACATTGTGGACATGCGTCCCCATCGTCAGCCGACGGTCGATGGTATTTCACCCTAGGTATTTCACCCGGGGCGTCCACTCGATGTCGGCTCCTTGTAGTTTCAAGGGTGGCAGAAGAGGCGTGGACCCAGTGACCATCGCCTGCGTCTTACCCACGTTCACGGACAACCGCCACTTTGACAGCCACTCCGGAAGAAGCTTGAGGGCGCGTTGCATTTTGACCGCCGCGAACTTCGCATTAAGCAATGCAGTAATGAACGCGGCGTCGTCAGCGTACAGCGCGAGTGTCGTGTGGTGAGTGGTGGGGATGTCGTCCTTGTAACGTGAGTAACACGCCGGCGACACGCAGCTGCCCTGTAGCACACAGTCCTGTTTGAGAGAAAATCATAGACCACCTTAACAACGCGACGGGGCGCGTCTGATGTGGCCAGCTTATATCTTAGGCCGTCGTGCCACACGCGGTCGAAGGCCTTCTCCAAGTCCAGGAATACTGCCACCGAGTATTCCTTCTTATTTATCGTGGTTGCGAGGTGGTGCAGCACCCTCGACAGCTGGAGCGTCGTGCTATGTTCCGCCCGAAACCCAAAACTGTTTCGGACGGAGCGCGATGTGAGGTTAGAGAAGTCGCAGCAGGAGTGCTTCGAACACCTTGGAGACCGTCGGCAGCAGAGTGATCGCCGATAGCTCTACGGCTTTTCGATGTTTTTCCCCGCCTTGGGCAGCATAATACCATACGGTACCATGCGCTAGCATACGGTACGGCAGGTGGCGCAGCGCTGTATTAGTGATATCGTCCCGTCCGCACCGGGGGTCTTCCTAGGCTTCGTTCTTAGGATGGCGCGTCTGACTGCCGCAGGCGAGAAGAAGACCTTCTTTCCCTGTTGTATAATGTGCTCTTTTCCCCTTCGACTCCACTCTATCTCAGGAAACGTTTCCAGTTTCTTTGCGACTCCCACACGAAATTTACAAGTTCATCAGATAACTTGAAGCTTAAAATGCCGATGCATTCCACAACTTTCCTTGTCATATCGTTTACTGTCCAGGCCGCTCGTTTGTTGAATGCATTGCCAGTTGAAATAAAACGCGCACAGACGTATCTTGTGTTTAAAAGACTCTTGAAGGAACATTACTTGTCGTTGGGATCTTGCTCACGTAACTGTAATTATCTGTCCATTTATGTTCTTTGCTAAGTTACGATATGTATGTATATTTTAGTGTATTGCGTATTTATTATTTGCGCCAACGAAGGCCCCGTCCATTCCAAGGTTTCCTGGAAGAGATCACAGAAAGCGAAGAGACCGCCCATTGTATATTTTTAGTAGTTTGTACTTTTTTGTGGTGTACAATAAAGTAGGTATAATTAAATGAATAAATACTTGAATACCCATACCCACCACACCACCCAGATTCATTATGATATGACCTAAATAATATCATGTTAATATTTTTATCAATACAAATATTTACAGAGTTTCAAATTGATGCGATACACAATATGAAGAAGTAACTGCCTCGTTGGTATAGAGGTCGCAAGCGCTAGTGCTGCGCATGAGGTCCTGGGTTCGATCCCAGAGTTGAACAAAGTCTAATTGGATTTTCCATCTGGAATTTCTGAGTAGCAGCATGGAGTCAGCAATAAGCTCGCCCCTCGTTACATGTGACTTAAACATAACTGTAGAAAGGTGGGTGTATTATAGGTGCACATCTGCTTACCCTTTGAGAAATGCTAGCGTGATGGTACGATGTTACATAAAAGTAAGTTAACATTGCTTTCTAAGGCCCATCGTCTACGATTCCACTCAAAATTAACGTGACGTGAAAATCACCAATGAGTAGCCAAAATGTCACAGCACTAGTATTTCGCGCGGACCGCTTGAAATACTAGTGCTGTGACATTTTGGCTGGCTTTACAGGACACAACTAAGTACATGATAGCACGGACCTAGAAATATCGCGGCGGGATTTTTTTGAACCGGATCCAAAATAAAAAGAAAAAAAAGTTCTACGCAAACAAAACGCACATTACAAAAAGAACGTAAATTACACACATTCAAAGTAGCCAATAAGGTCTCGTGTTCAGTTTTTTTTATTTTTTTGCAATTTTGTCCATTGCTTGATGTCACTCATCACCAAAGACAACACACAGTTCCATGTGTGTTGCGACAGTTTCAAATGACAATAAAACAAACAATCCAAACAATAACAAGATGCCGAATGACTGCTTTTGAAACAAACAACAGTAATAAGAACAATAATTAAGCCGTACGTCGCATCTGTGCAAGAACAGGTCATTGCTCAAAATGCTGTGACTTCGGACGAACCTATCGTCAACAGCGCTGATTTTTTGCGACTACCAACGCACTTCTTAGAGCTGAGAGATGAAAACCCAACAGTGTGCTTTTTCGACGCGCTGTTGTCGCGACGCAATGCACTCTATTGGATTCTCAATGCTAAAAAATGCTGCAAATTATCATGCTACTAATGTTGAAAAGCATTTTATTGAGTAAATTGCATTTGTCGGAATGTAAATTATGGTTGATTAATTAGAACTATTCACACTAATGGAGCTTCCCATTTAGAAATCTCTTATTATTTTAGAATTGAAATGAATAAATAACATTTTAAGCCATATTAAATCCTAACCTAACTATAACTATTAACAAACGAAAATGGCGTCGAAAAATTCCTTTGCATTGCTGTCAACTGCTTATGTACCCAGGAGAATGGCAGCACTGCCACGTTATATGGGAATACTTAGTCTCTGGCCAAAAGTCAGCATTTGGGTCACGGGAACTGTCAACCAGTAGTTACAAACCTTAAGGGTACATACAGTATAGGTGTCCTCTGGCACTCGACATTACTGTCGAGAGTGTTTCGATTCCCATTAGTAAAAGAATTTTCGGAATCAGAGAAGTAGTTCCGAAGATTACTCCTGACATACAAATTCACTGCCTTTTTTTATTATTACTAGCTTCTGCGCAAGACTTCGTCCACTTGAAATTTCTGGTTCCCCCGAACCACCCCGTTGCATCGCATCGCATCGCTTGCCCGCGCTGTTACTTCGATAACGCTAAGCTTTCTTTCCGTTTTTTTTTTGTTCGGCTCTAAAGGGTCCTATCGCGATGTTAAATAACCTATAGCCTTCTTCGAGAATTGGGCTATCAAATAATAATAAAAAGATCTTTTGTAATCCGCCTGGCAGTTCCAAAGACCCCTACATACAAACTTTTTTATTTTAAATAAAATAAATTTTTATAATATTAGTATACACATTATTCTATTTTTATAGATTGATCACGAGAAAAAGTACTTAGTTACCCAAGACAGAGACGACACATACATAACCTTTAAAAAATACAACAACGCTCAACGCTCAGAGAGGTACTACCTATTCAAGTTTTTACGAAAAAGAAATAACAACAGTTGTTGACCAGACGATGGAAGTGAAAACTTACGTCTGCAGCCGAGTATATGTAATTCAGCGGCAACTGTACGCGACTTAGCGTCACCGACCGACTGGTGCCGAGTATACCCGATTCAGCGTCACCGACCCGAGCGTGACAGTTCAGTTTCGTTCAGTATTCCGATGTAAAACTTACTGTAGAATACCAATAATTTAAGTTGCGGGTACTTACATAATTTTCACTCCGCACAAAACAATTTGTCATAACACCAATGTATCTGTAGTGCTATTCTGTTACCATGTCACCGTGAAAACTTAGGTGAAGTGAGCGTGGAGTGAGCTGTCAGTGCCTCTGATACTAGGGATTGACCAAGACGGGATGACGCTGACGGCTCACTCCACGCAAGTCTTCACGGTGAGATTTTTACAGAATCGACACACTGGTCTGCTCGACGTCCGTATGTCACTGCAGGGATCCAGCAGAATATCAGCGTCAGGTATATTTGCCTGGCACATGCTGTGCTGGACTCCCAACGTTGGGACGCACACCGCACTGTGCTCACAGAGTACTTTTATTATATACTGTTCTCGTTGTCTGATTTGAAGGATGTCATTGTGTCACTTTATTTCTTTAGGTTTGTTTATTTTATTTATTTTTCTATATATTGGCACCTTGTTTATATTTATTAATGTAACTATTTATCATTTTATTATGTTCTTGTGTGTTGTGCTGCGTCTTTTGTGTGCACTGAATAAATGTTTTATCTATCTATCTACTATTCAGAACGAGCGCAAGGGGCGCCTCAAAAAGTTTTCACTTCAAAAACATTGCATAAAGCTTTCCTAACTCAGGACCCAATAGGAACATTCTTTTTACTTACAGTTTGCGCTATATTTGTTTTACTACGATTCTGTTTGCGATAGCCAAGCCGGTCGGTATCTATGGCTATACCTAGCCCGGTATTGCCAGATCTGGGGACAGAGAATCTACGAATTTCTGAGACATTCTTGGATATTTATTATATTTACCAACAATATCAACATTTCAGTTCATTACAAATTACATTATTTAAGCTAACACTAATAATTATACAATTTTTTTAAATTACTTAATGCTTCACGCACACGAATGTACAGAGGCGGACTTAATTCCTAGGCAGTTTCAACCAGTCAACCTTTGGGTGATGCAGAGACAAACAGGCCAGGTGCAATATATAAAAAGCATTTAGGAATAAATATTTTTAAATATAAAGATACGCATAAACCTATTAAAATAATTCATATACATATGCCTAATTATTATATTGTGGATATAATTTAAAAAATGGAAGAGCTCGCCCTATAAGCTTTTCTCCATCAACAAATTCGTTCGCATCGTCGTCAACGGGACTAGTGCCTGTAAGGCTAACTCTCACTCTAATAAAGCTAACACAATGCTGATTCTTTGGGATAAAATAGGCTAGCCCTTTAGGTATAACATCAAAGGTATTTGGTTTAGTTTTGGGGTAGAGAAGTATGTGAGTGTGGTAGTAACCATAGGCAATCTGTGACAGCCGATAAAACCTACCTTCAAGACTAAATATTTCACAGCGAGGCGTCTTACTTCAATGGCCCTTTTCTACAGTTTTACCCTTTACCTTTACATTTTGAAGGAACCTTCTCATCAATGAAACAAATTTAATTTAATTGTGAACCTTTACCACCACTATGAAAAAAATGTGTGCTTGAAAAAAAATAACATACCTACTATTTTTAAAATAATCCTTAACATACGTGATAAATTAAATCTTGTATCACTCATAATTTATTATCCAGTGACCAGTGTCAGGTTTCCATACATCTGAATCGTCACCCATCCACATTAAACTCAGTTACCACATCAATAAATTCTAAGTACTTACCTACTTCACACATCTACATAAGCCTTTAGCGGTTAAGTGAAATGCTAAGTTTCAAATGAAATTGCTTATCATTTAGGACGCAAGTTGTGAGGGCAAACTGAGAAGGATTTGCGGTTTGTCGACACTTGAGCATTCGTTATCGTTGAAGAAACTTGAATACGTCACCAACCACATTTTGTGCGTTAGCAATGCTATATATGTCCTCGGGAAAATGGTTCTGATTATATGAATTAGTTATACATTTTGCAGGTATATACAACGGCTAGAGAGGTGGGTCAGTGGTAGCCCAGTGGTAGCTGTAAGTCGTAGGTTCGAACACAGGCAGGCGCTTTACTTTGTCTAAATTTTTTAACCACCACTGCTTTCAAACGATGAAGGAAAACATCTTGAGGAAACCGGCAGGTACAAGAACCAAAAATTGGAAGACATTTGACATCTACAAATCCGCACTGGGCCTGCGTGGTTAGATTATAGCCCAGTGCCTCTCAAAGAGAGGAGGCCTGTGTCCCAACAGTAGGAACATTGTAGGCTAATTTTATATACAACGGTATTTTTTTGTTGAAAATACTTAAGAATAATTAGATCACAAAAAAATTAAGAGTACTATTCAGTATGTATAGGGTATTCGATTACTCTAACTGCTGGCAATGGCGATGGACAGAGACTGATGAGATTAACAAACACAGACAAAGTAGATTAAAATATTGATACAGTTATTAAAACCCACCTCTTGCGCGAACCTATTTTTTCGAGAGCTTATGTAAGTCAATATATTTTCCGACAAATACAAAACTTACCATGGCATTTAACAGACATAAAATATAACGGAACCAAAAAAAAAAAACTACAAAAAAAGTAGAATCGGCAAATCCTGGCGACCCTACATATTGAGGTGTATTGCCACTGCACATGAGTAGAATTTTTCCCCGTTTCCCGTAGTTCATTAGGTGGAATCGTGTGGAGCTGAAATGTTAGTAAGTTAGTACAAGGTAGTCGGGATATTTCGATCTAGTATTTTTCGGTCTGGTTTTCAGTGCAGAGATATTTAGTAGTTTAAAATTTAGCTATTATTTAAAGTTGCGACTACATAATCGTGAAGGTTCAGATTGCATAGTCGCAACTATTTTCTTTCGTTATCATTATCATAATTTTCCTATAAAAGTGAATTTATTTATGGGCATTTATTTATTGAACCCCGGAGAACAAAATGATAATTTCAAAAACCCAACTTTTCAGGAAAAATATAAAAAAATTTTTCGTCGATTGCTCCTTAAAAACTGGACATAGACGGATGATTGTTAGCTTTGTAAGAAAGTTATTTTTCATATGTTTGAAATATTTTAGTAAAACACGCCTAATTATTAAAATAGAGATATTATTTAATAAATAAGAAGTTAGTCAAAATCTATCACCGTCTAATTTCTACAGTGTCATCAATCATTTTATTCCCCATACAGCCTGACCAAAATCAAATATTGTACTCTTTACTTATCATTTTGTTTTACGGTTTTTTAGTATGCTATGATGGTAATTATTTAATAAAGCCTTATTCTCCTAAATAATGAACTATTTTTCTGTTAAGGACTTTGAATTTAGTTTCCTAAGAAACTATGCTAAGGTAATCAACATGAGTATTATTTAATTCAGGTGTTTCAAAATTAACTTTGTAACAAACGTCTTCCAAATCGTTGTATGACAAATAAAACTAGGCTCTCACTCCTCAAAAACAAACACATAAAAATCAATCAAAATAATAGTAAAAAACAACGGTTTTAAACCAAATTTACTCTCTTTGTACCTATTTCGTATTCATTAAAGTCAGACATAAGTCTCTCGATCACATATATTATCTGGATTATTATTATTATAAAGGCATTATATTATTAAACGAAAGAAATTATTAATATAGTCTATTACATAATTTGTTATTAGTAAAACAGCCTCATAAACATATTTATCACATAAAATACTTTCAGTATAATTATTAATCTTCAAAAATAAAATAAAGATGGGTGGGTAAATCGTGATGATCTTCCTCATTATCGTTATTGCTACCAAAACAGCTGTCATAAGTCAAGGACTCGTAAAACCACGATAGTAACTAGGAATATCCCCTGCCTTACAGAGACTCATAAAAGCATTAGATAAAACCTTATTGGAATAGCCTGTGTATAAAGCTTGCAGTTCGGGCGTATGGCCAGAACTTGGGCTTGATAACGTGCACGTGAAAAGCGTCCGTAATGAAAAAATCAAAACAATTCTTCAAATATTAAAATAAGCCGTGTCAGCTAAGAGATGACCAGTCCCTACTGATGGCGCCCGTGCACGAACGTATGGCGTATGGATCAGTATATGATCAGCACCATTCAGCCAAAGCGAAAGTTAATGATCCAACATACACGCCGACACCAGCGAGACTTTTGAGTCAGCATGACATACTCTCAGCCGCCAGGGCATATTCAAGTCGGACCCAATAAATGCTAGCTTTATCAAAATCAATAGTAATTTAATCGAACTACACTGAGAAAGTGCTTTATCTGGGAAGAAGAAGTGGCGCAACAAACTCCCCATCAGCACAACTATCTGTTCAGTTAGAAGAACTTCATTGAAGTAATTAAAATTTTTTTTTTTTTTGAATGGCATGGTCAACCTATGAGGTTGTCGTCTGCTTAAACGGACTTGCCTGTGGTTGCCCTAATAAATTAAGGCCTCCAGCCAGGACTTAAACTTAAATACTAACTAAAACTAAGCGACAACGCTAAGGGCACCCCCTGTGGGGTACGGACCTCGGCTTAGGGCGTCGCTGGAAGAGGGCAGCAAGGGACTAGCTGGATCAGGATTGATATTAATTAGGGACGAATTTAAAGCTACAGGCTCAGCGGCGCGGGCTGGCTCGAGCAAGGGTCGGGAGGGGTGTGGGTTTGGGCGTCGCGGCGGGCCTCGGCGGCGAGGGCGGTAGGACGGCGATCGGGTTTTGGGCTTACGTAGCGTGCTGGTGGCCTTACTACTCTCCTGGAGGAGGGTAGTGGCGTCGTTGGGGGACTGACTGTTCGTAATAAGTTCCTAGACTTATATTAGAAAAGATTTTCGTCAAAAAACTCCTTTATTTAATAAACATTGAGACTTTAGTCTTTTTGGCGGGAATTTTGAATTTGAAACAACTTTTATGTATTAACGTTTTTTGAATATCGTCAATCGTGTGAATTTTCGTTTCTTGAATAAATGATAAAATAATGAATTATTTAATAAAGAAATAAAAGAAGTCATCTGTAACACAAACATATATAAAAACAGGTGTGGCACAGACGTAGGTGACTTAGATCACATTTTTTTCTCCTGTCCCATATATGACCGTTCATCCTTTCTCAGTAACCTCTTGTCCCTTCTTACTCCTTTCCCTACCTCAATATTTTCTTTATTTTGTACAAAAAGCTTTCCTGTATATAAATGTATAGTATCCTTCATTACTTTAAATAATGTTAAGTTGTAATTTTAGTTCATTATTCATTATGGTATCACTGTTATAAATACTGATCCTGTAGATTTTCCCTAAATCCCGTTATAACTTATTGTAAATATTATATGTTCGTTTCCCTAGCTTTGTTTCCTTCGTAATAAACTAAAGGTGACACTGGCTGAATGCACAAACCGTGCGAAGCCAAAAGGAAAAACAAAAACTGCGGCTCGAGAGCAACTGTCACTGTCAGTGTTGCTAACAACGCAAAGTCTGATTTGCCATTTTAATCATTCATTCGGACAACTAAAACAAAAAACTTGTTACCTCTTTCAAATGACGACATAATAAATAAATAGGTATTTCGTTTAGGTCAGTTTATTTATACCACCAGCCACCTCCTAGTACGTATTTCTTAGACGTATAACTGCAGTCCACAACTAGAAAAAGTTCTAGATCGTGCGAAAAGCATTCAGTTAGCAACATTGTTGAGATGAGTTGTTTTAAAATTCATATTTACCGCTAAAAAACCAAAGAATGAAACTTTCTATATTTATTAACCACGGAGTTTTAAATATAAAAACTTTTATTATTAAGGAATTAGAAACGAAAATTTTACAATATTTTTTATTAATGTAACAAGCTTTTATTGTTCAAATAATTAGCCACCATTGTTCTTTTCCTATTAGACACGGATGTGAACGTACACTATATCATCTAGCTCAACACAGGACAGTTTGACGCAAATATTCCCGAAGGGTTGATGACAATATGTCTTTACTGTCCAAAACCGTAAAAGTCGTTTTATTAACATATGTTTATACGAAGCGACTGGTTGGTTTTGAACGAGAATAAAATGATAACTGCATTTATAATATTTTTGGTATAATATAATCAGTCGAATATTTTTCACGAGAATATAATTCTACTGTTGTCACACTAACAAGTGAGTACGAATACATTTAGATAATATTACATTAACACTTTATTCTCGTAATTTAAGGCCTGTGTTAAAACTTTGAATACTCTTGTAAAATTTTAGGTAACTTCGTAAAATAACTGTATAAAAATTACAAAAAAATTGAGAAGATGTTCTTATTACCACCCACAGATCCCAAAAATAACATAACACTAACATTTTGTTCTCCGGCGACATATGTACCTTCATTACCTAAGATAACTTACTACGCCAGAGGAAAAAGCCATTCGGGATTTTAAAATACAATTTTCACGTAATTATCAGTGCAGCCATCCTTTTTGGCACTTTTCCTGTTGACAGCGATGCCGTCAATTTTTTATTATTATCCTTAGCTTTTTTTAAATATTCGTGTTCATATTATTTATAACTAAAAGGATGTTAGCTCAAGTACCTATATCAAGTAAATAATATGATTATGAACCGAGTACGATGTTGAAATAAAGTAAGTAATTTTATGTGTTAAGAAATAACTAGGTTTGTTTTTTATGATTTTATTATGACATCAGTAATAGCAGAACGACTTACTGTTACCTACTGTTGCCGTCAGCCGTATTATTTCACTGCTGGTCAAAGGCCTCTTCCCATGACTTTCAGTGCTTGCAATCCAGGGCTAATGTGGAACACTGCGCGCGAAACGACCACCATAACAACGAGATTTTCGACGGAAGAATAGACAAAAAATAAGTCTGTCTTTATTTTGTAGTAGATCAGACAAAATTACTCATACAATAGACAACTATTGTATGAGTAATTTTGTCTGATCTACTACGCGTGCTGGTCGTTTGTTTTGTTCAGCCTTTCCCGCCATCTTTTAACGCCGTGACGCCTTCTATCTACATTATTGTAGAATCTCCTAATAAAATGTAAAAAATAACCTCTATATAATTATATTGTAAAATTCTCATATCACTCATGTTTGTCACCAACACCTCTGAAATGGCTGGACCGATTTGTATAAAATTTTGTGTGCATTTTGAGTAGGTCTGAGAATCAGCCAAGTTCTATTTAAAAAAAAAGAAGCAAAACAACGTTTGCGGGTCAGCTAGTCTAAATGTATAAAATCTCGTGTCGCAATGTTTATTACTAAACTCCTCCGAAACGGCTGGACCGATTTGTATAAAATTTTGTGTGCATATCGGGTAGGTCTGAGAATAGGTCAAGATAATTTTTTCGAAAAAAAAAAGAACCAAAACAACGTTTGCGGGGTCAGCTAGTAAAAATATATATCACTTTTACGAGACAGAAAACAAACCGCCCGCTATACTCCCTCCCGCATAAGCAGTTTATCCGACGCCTTTTTTCGCCGACCAAGGCATACCCTAATCGCCCCCGACGACGCTACTACCCTCCTCCAGGAGAGCAGTAAGGCCACCAGCACTTTACACAAGCGCAAAATCCGATCGCCATCCTACCGTCCTCGCCGCCGAGGCCCGCCGCGACGCCCAAAACCACGCCCCTCCCGACCCTTGCTCGAGCCAGCCCGCGACGATGAGTCTGTAGCTTTAAATTCGTCCCTAAATCACTCAAATCCTGATCCAGCTTGTCCCTTGCTGCCCTCTTCCAGCGTGGCTTAGTTTTTAAGTTTAAGTCCTGGCTGGAGGCCTTAATTTATTAGGGCAACCACAGGCAAGTCCGTCTAAGCAGACGATAACCTCATAAGTTGACCTGAGAGATGCCATTTATAAAAAATAAAAATAAACAGAAAACTAGTCCAAATTCAACCTTTCAGATCAAAAAACCCAGGATCAGAACAAAAATCCAATTATCCTAATTGGTCCGAGTAGCAAACAATAGATCGGCCATCGAATATAGAGAACTGTCAGCTGACACAACAGTATCACTTCAGTCACATTCGTCATGTCAAACGTAAATAATCAATCAAAATGACAGCTTACCGCCATGACAGGTTTTTGTTGTGTGTTGCAATTTTAAGAGTAATTTCTTGTGTTTTACGGGCAAAAAAACATTTTAAAGTTATTGGGCAGTTGAGAATTGATATGTGTCCCTATTTTTAAGTATAGTGTACATTTTAGAACATCTCATTTCCACCTTGTCTGAGACACTACTTCACCCCCAAACCTCTAATATCGCTGGCAGTAAGCCTAAGTACAGTCGTACCCACCAAAATATGTTTTTATATTAAAGCAAAAACCCGCAAATTAACAGCGAACAATCTATTAAAACCCGACAAAGACTTACAAAGTCATCCGCTGTTAACAATTAAAACATGCGTTGTCTTGTAAAAGTCAGCGGTATAGAGTCGTCAGCATAATAAATTGTCTCGCTGGCAGCGTGCAAACTTCTCGTGATCCCTTATTAAGGTTGCGGGTTTAGTGATAGCGGTACACATCGGTTCAAAAAGAAGAAAAAAAATTAGAGAAACTGAACTTTTAAAAAAGGAAGTTGTTTTTAAACACCACCACTGTATTCCCCAAACAGATAGGCAACATTGTAACTAATAGTACGGTCACTGTTTTTTATTACCTGACCCCTCTCACAAAGAAGCAGAGGGGAAGAAGGGTCAGATAATGCAGGGCACTGTTGACTGTACACCTACATTACGTTATTAGTAAGTCCATGTAACAGGGTGCGAGCCTATTGCCATCGACCGGGCACAAATTCAGATTCCGGGCTGCTACTCAGGACCTCATGCTCAGCAGTAGTTTATATATTACTCCAAATATTAAAGTCCCCAAACCACTTACATCATGTAATATTAGTATTGGCAAAACTTATCGGTGAAATTTTAACAACGATATGCCCTAGCGATCGGCAATTCCAAGATGTTTTAACAATCGAAAGAATCGGAGTCGTTTAAATAAACCATCGAGTCGACCATCGACTCGCCGTTCTACAAAACAATCGAGATGTTTTTCGGTTGTTTCAAGTCAACGGAATCGACCGCTTTTCGATTTCGATTGCTCGAAGAATTAGTTTGAGTTCGCAAACACAACGCAAGTCAAGAATTCACGAAACTATAAACCATCGAGTAACAACTCGCGAATTAACACGCTATGCGCCAGTTTCAATAACAAACCCAGTCAGACTCGAGTCCAAGTCGAAACAATCGAGAACCATCGAGATATTCGAACAATCGAAACACATCGATCGACAAAGTGAAGAGCGATTCGTAAATGTTTAGATCACAATAAGATTTGTTTTTCACAATTATAAAACTGTCATGTTTGATTCCTTTTTTTAATAAATTGGTTGTACTACCAATACCAAATCATTTTGCTGCGGGAAAACAGCTACCTAATTTTCAGCGTGTTTAAGCATGTTTTATACATGCTTACAGCAGACTGTGACTAGGTGTCGTTTTAACGTGACAATGTCTAACATCGCAGGTCAAGATGATTAATAAGTTCTTTTACCTCTTATATTTATATATTGCTAGGAAAAATTATCTCTCTTTTTGATTTCCACATCCAGCCTTTCAACATTCATAATTTTATATCCCTGATGTTTTTCTGCCAAGTCTGTCAGGAAATAAGTCGTCGTCTCCAAGGTCTGAATTGCTAACGAGAGACACCGCGTGAATCAAAAAGTTTAGTTTATCTTAAACGTGTCACGCATAACCCACCCATATATTGTTCCTTCTTTCTTAAAATACAGTTCATGTTATTGTATTTGCTCTGCAGTTTCCACAGTTCTTAGAACGTTACTTCAATAAAAGAAGCGCGAAGATATTACTTGCAAAATAAACCACAAAAACTAACATTTTGTTTGTGATTAGCTCACCAAGTAATGCTCCGTTCCTATAATGAAAAACAAATCGTTTTGCTTACCAATGGTACCATTTTTTTGGCCAAACGAAGCATTTAAAGATATGGGAGGGTCTACTAGACGAAGCTATGAGTTTTTCGCTTCATTATTGGTAAAGATACGAGAGAGATAAGATTTAATTTTAACCAAGAACGGTCCGTAAATTATAGGAAACGGCCATAAATAAGCAATGATGGAGTTATCCACGGTGAACTTCAACTTATAATTCACCTATTCACTTAAGACTTAAATACTCCTTTACATAAATTCCAACAATAGAATTTAACACGCCACCACTGCCATCCCACCGCATTATCCCGCAGTTTGTCAACAATAATTACAGTTAGTAAGTACACAAGTACAGTAACTATCGCCCGTCGAGTAATAGCGTTACCAGCTGTTTCAAGCCTCGTAAACGTCTAGGCACCGAACGTAGTAGGTACTCTTTAAGTTTTCACGACTGAGAACTAACAACGACTTTTAGTCTGTCGTTTTCTAAAGTTATTGTCGTCAACACCACAATTTAATGCCTGAAGTGAAGAAATATTTCTTCGTTAATGAGGGTTGACGGGCAAAATATTCCTTGCGTCCAAAACCTTAGAAATATTTAGATAGAAACTAACAAAAGACTTATGAAATATATTTTCTTTTAGTGCGTTTTGTTTCATTGTGAATTTATTGATTAATCCTCGTTGTTTTAGGTCACTTTTGAGAGAAACCTCTTAAATTATTATTATGGTGAGTAATAGGGATACTAACTACAGTCGCCAAATCGGCTCATTTTAGGATCAAATATAAAAATATAATTATTTCTTTTGGATCTTTTCGCCACGAAGGCGATATTTGAGAAAGTTAGTTTTACAGTTGTGTAGCTTTTTATAACTCGATTGATTTTTGTTAGTGTTTTAATCTTAAATCGAATCCAAAACCTTACTTTTGATAGTCACATATCTAACTAACTACAGCAACAATAAACAATGAAAGCATCGACAATGCCAAACACCAATGAACGAACTATATCCAAAACTTATAACCAGCCCTAACAGTATCAAATAGTTTGCTACCGAGGGCCTGAAGCATAGTGCACTGAATTATGACACATATCTCCTAAGACACAAACAAAGACGTATGGAAATAGTTCCTTCTCAGATGTGAGAGGAAATTGGATTATCTGCCCCTGAGTGCGAACGGAGAGAGTTAGTGCGAACGGTGAGGTTTTAATTGATTTAGAGGCACCGGGCCGTTCGCTAAATATGGATAGAAACTCTATAAATCATTTATCTCTATTATAAACTTCACCGTTTTGACGACTCGAGAAAACATCGAGAATTCAATATAATATGTAACCTTCCGAAATAATTTCTCTAAATGATCCATTGATTGGAACGGTGGTGCCCCAGTGGTACCGGCCCCGACTTACGAGTTGTAGGTCGTCTGTTCGAACCCAGACAGTCGCTTTACTGTGTGTAAATTATTTCATCACCACTACTCGCAAAATGGTGAAGGAATACGTCATGTTCTAGAACCAAAAAATCGAAGACATGTGACATCTACCAAACCGCATGGGCACGCGTGGTAGATTACGGCCGACTTCATCTTACATAGACCAGACCTGCGTCCCAGCAGTGCTGAGATTAAAGGCTGATTATGAAAATAATAATATGTATAGATACAATGTAGATATAGATGATTTATAGAATACCAGTCTACAAATAGATTCAACCAAATTGATTCACTTAAATTGAAGACGCAGTATTGAATGGTATGATCCTCATTAAATGATTAGTTGCGTCATCTATGTTGCAAGACGGAAGTGTACTGTGTAATATTCCTATGAAATGTGGCAAGTCCAAGGTTTCTGTTGTGTTCCGAACTATCTTATCCATTATCAAAAGTGCCATTTTTTTGGTACCAATCATAATTTGTCCGAATGATAAACTTGCCCGAACTTAATGTCACATGCCATAAAATGGAAATTCCTAAATACTACATGCCCTAAATCCGTTTGTCATAAATATTAGAATTAATAACATACAAAACACATAAAACCGTTTTTAATAAAAGCAAGCTTTCGTTAGCAAGCATGCAGCATGCAAGGAACCATGCAGCATGTAAGCGGGCATGCAACATGTAGCATGCAAGCAAGCATGCAGCATGCAAGCGAACATGCAACATTCAGCAGGCATGGTTTCTGTCACGACTTCGACGCTGCGGGGCTCCGGCGGTCCCAGGCGGTCTTATCGACGCAGATAATTTAACGCTCACCACCGCAGTTTCGTCTTGCTGGCCAGCTTTACCGGCCAGCCTCAGCTCGCGGACTGCCTCGCCCCTCCCCGCCTACCCGATTCTAAATTACACTTTAGGGTATGGCAGACTCCGACGTTTGGCTCCCAGACTGGAGCGGGCTGGGGCTGCCTTGAGGCGGCTCCTGCCCAATCTAGGGGGTCCAATCGCCTCCTGCCGGAGGCTCTACGCGGGAGTCGTGCGGTCCATGGCCCTTTACGGGGCACCGGTGTGGGCGCGTTCTTTGAGGCGCCAACCGGCCCGCCGGTTGAACGCGTCCCAAAGGGTCATGGCCGTCCGGCTGGTCCGGGGATACCGCACGGTCTCCTGCGAGGCGGCGAGCCTCCTTGCCGGATAGCCGCCATGGGATCTGGAGGCAAAAGCCCTCGCGCCACTCCCATACGAGGCAAAACACCGGGATGTAACTCCGCTGCCGCGAGAAATCACGGTACACCGGACAGAGCTCCGACGGGATCTCATGGAGACGTGGAGGGTGCGATTGTCGCAACCCAATGCTGGGCACGCCACAATTGCGGCGGTAAGTCCCCTCTTTGAGGAGTTGTTGGAGAGGCGCCACGGCGTCCTCACCTTCCGCCTGACACAGGTCCCCACCGGACACGGTTGTTTCGGGAGGTTCCTGTTTCGCATAAGGCGGGAGGAAACGTCCGGGTGTCACCATTGTGTGGATCGCCCGGAGGACACGGTGGAGCATACGGTGGAGGTCTTCCCAGCTTGGGCGGAGCACCGCAGTGTCCTCGCGGAGGCGATTGGCGGCGGCGATCTCTCGCGTCCGGCCCTGGTCCAGGCCATGGTACGGAGCGAGAGGGAATGGAAAGCCGTCACCTCCTTCTGCGAAGCAGTAATGCTCGCGAAGGAGGAGGCGGAGCGCGTGAGGGAGAGAGCCTTGCGCCCTCACGCCCCTAGTCGCCGCAGGAAACGCCCTGGGCGTCGGGAGTCGCCTGCAGATTCCCGGCCACCGTAGGGCGCGGGCTTGCGGACGGTGAGCAATGGGTAGCTCGCCGTCCGGTAGGGACCAGGCCCGGGTCGACGGCACGTCTTGTTCCACGCGCGCCTCAAAGAGATGTCAGCACAAAATGACGGGGTCCGTTAGGGCCGACGCCTCATTCATTGATTGAGGTCAAAAAAACAAAAAAAAGGGGTATGGCAGACAAGACTGGAGTCGGATTTACAGCGTTTGGTTTCTGTCACTAATACCTAATTATTAGCAAATGTTTTAGGACTAACAATTTGATCATAAATGAACATTCGGAATAATACACATTATATAATACAATACTTAGGACATATGACTTACTTTCATGCAAAATTTTAGATTACATTAATAAAGTACTCGATATTACTACAGAGTAATTATAGAACGAAAGAAAATTTTGTAAAACAAAATTTCGAGTTTTTGAACTTATAATGATATGACGTATAATGATTTTCGGACAAACAATTTTAGAAGAAGAAAGGGAGTACCCAAGTCCTAACATCGGTCAATATTATAAAATCTCCAACGTAAACAGAGGGGTGTTATATGTTTAACGTGTATTAGGGTTCCGTACCTCGAATGGAAAAAACTGAACCCTTATAGGATCACTTTGTTGTCCGTCCGTCCGTCTGTCTGTATGTCAAGACCCTTTTTCTCAGGAACGCGTGGAGGTATCAAACTGGAATTTATATAAAATACTCTGGTCTATTGACCTTGAAGCTGTGAAAAAATCTAATTTATAAGCTTACGCAATCAAAAGATACAGCCGTTTATGCAGGAAATTTCCACAAATTTTCGACACTCCCGTGAACTCAGAATCTTGAAATTTGGTACCAAGCAACGTCTTATAGCACAGATAAAGGAAAAATTTAAAGACCGTACATTTTTTATAACATCATTATAATAAAACATTTTTTATAATTTTAAACTTACTACCCCTTTCCTCACAGGTTTGTACGGAATCCTCGGTGCGCGAGTCCGACTCGCACTTCGCCGGCTTTTTTTTATATCTCATAGAACCTCTATGAATAGATAAAACTAAAATGGACTTACAACGGTACAAGAGACAGACTCTTGTGTTGGCGCCTAGCTAAAATCGGCACTTACATCGCCCACCTGTATTAAATTAACAATGCCCTGTTAATTTAATACAGGTGCCTAAAGAGGTTTGTAGCAATCTGCCGTCCGGATTTTCATTTTATTTTTGTAAGCCTGTTTTGTGTTCCACTGCTGGGCAAGGCTCCCCTTTTGCCCTCCAAACCTCTCTGTCTTGTGCGATCCCTGGCCATGTTAGCCCTGATAACGTTATGAGATCGTCAGGAAAATTAATTGTATCAAATTGAATCACTACGCCAATTTGACGTGTTATAGCCATTCCATACAACTGAAAGTCAATTCTGATTCGAATATACAAACAAATCAGCCGCGTTGATACAAACAAAGTACACATGGATAAAGATTTGGCAGCGAGCAGCTGCTTTTTGTACAAGTTCACTTCAGTATCGGCTGACACCAAACACAGTTCACTTGGATCATTTTCTTCATTCTTCAAGCAATTTGTGTGCAATAACAAAGGCTGTTATTGTACTTGCCTCTTTTGTCCTTGCTTTGCCAATTGTATCCAAGTATCATCCAAGTAGGCTCTGAAGAGTTGAACGCGTTCTAATTCCACTTTGATTGCACGCCGTCCTCCAAGTGCGCTTTGATCAGTGTTACGTCCAAGTAGCCGTCAAATCTACTTCATCCAAGCGTACTTTGATTGTGTCAACGCGGCTTCAACTCTAAGCCAATTTATTGAACAACTTTTTACTTTACGTCCAGAGCACACTGTGCAATCCGCCCCGCTAACACCTATGATTAGATAATATTCTTACCGCGGCATCAGCTATTCTTGAACAATTCCTGCCAATGCTCAAAAAGAAGAATGGTCACTATTATGAACATAAATTACTACAGATAAAAATCTAAATATCGATAGAACCACATAAAGAATCCAGTAACCAGGAACCCATAATAAATTGAAGGGCTTTTCTTTGGGCAGAGCTATCAATTCCTTTGGCCCTTACAGATTTCCTATCGTTTTGTTTATATAGGGACTTCATGTCCTTGTTTATGTAAGCACGGTATTTTTGGCACATTTTTATTCGGATGAAATCTTTCCGGTCAACAGATTTTGTATATTATATTAATATAAATTCATTACATTGACAATTGGGATGATGACCAATATTAAAAATGTTCATAAAAATAACGTTATTTCAAAGAAGGCTTAGTAAAAATGAGATAATCGAAATAATCTGTTATATCGGTGTAAATTTGATGAAGATACACGCTTTAAAAGTTTTTGGAGGGGATTATTGCCGTACATGTCGCGCGGTACTGACAATGAACGCCGCTTGTATGAAGTTGCATAGCCATGACGTCACTTCTACGACAGTGCTGTACTTGTCTTACCTTAAAGTGTTTATAACTGGCAATTTTGTAAGCTTTTACACTTTTTGTGATATAATATAGTTTGCGCTATATGGAAACAAAGAGTCTTTTGAGACAAAAATAAAAAAATTGTCATCATCCCAATCTGTTTATGTGCCCTAGAATTTGGGCCAGCTATTTTACCTACAAGTATTATTCTAAGGTTGCACTAGTTGAGGGCTCGAATTCGATTGTGGGTGAGTCTAATATGCATGCTGTTTAGTTTATTTAATTAATTATGTATTAAAATAGACAATGATTTTGATATGAGGAACAGGGTGTAAAAGTTCGCCCATACTCTTAGAAAAGGGAGGATCTTCCGACCAGACAGACGTTGTGTCTGGTGGGCGACTGCCCGACGATTATAGTTGGGAAGTTGGATATATGCTAGCTGCGCGGTAAACTCTGACTGCGCGATGCAGGATTTGTGTGACGTCAGTATGATGCGTTGTTCGCATATAGCGGTGTAGCGCTGCAGACGTGGCTCTTGGAAAAAGAAGAAACGCCGACTGAACCTCGTCCTAGCTGCTCTAGCTTGACAGACTTGATGAAAGCGCCTTCTCTTTAGGACTGGATCAAGACTACTGTAGTTTAGGGAGACATATTGCCTAAGTATAGCAGCAAGAATGTATAATTGTCTAACCGTTAAACCTTCAGCTTGTTGATACAGATCTGTAGTAGAAAAAAGCCGCGGTTTGAATAGGCAGATTATTAGGATAAGTCTTTGAGCTCTTTCTGGTTCAATAAGATGTGTTTTGGCTGCTCCGCCCCATGAGGCAATGCAGTACAGTTCGCATAACTTTAGAATCCGCTACGTGCCGGAGATTTTTAAAGACATATGTTAGCTTACGGATTCTCTTGGATACATTACTAATATGTTCGTTGAAGTTTAAATCGTCATCTATTGTCACACCCAGGTATTTAAACCTGTGTTGAAACCTTCTTGGGCATAATTAAAAACATCGTCCCAGGTGTCTCCATAGAAGGTAAGGGTTGTGTCATCAGCGAATGATGTAATTTTGCAATTTTGGAGATTAAGTTTGCAGAGGTTATATATATAGCACAGGAAAAGAGGCGGGCCCAAAATACTGCCTTGTGGGACTCCAAAGTTCACCGAGCTGCTCCCGCTTACAGTATCGCCTATCCGTACCCTTTGCGTGCGATTCTTAAGGTAGTCTTTAAAAAGGTGGAGTTCCGTTCCTCGTATACCCATATTTTCGAGCTTTGCCAAAAGTTTAACAGAAGAGACTGTGTCAAAGGCCTTTGCCAGATCTAAAAAAATTGTCAGGCATCTCTTTTTTTCATCCAATTTCGTTGCGATAAATTCGGTAAAGTCAAAGTAAACAAAACGTAGTTTTTTTATAGATCACACTTTCATGTTTAAAAATAGTTATGATATAACCATTTTATAATTATTTTCCATTTCTAAGATAATTTCCTCTTTTATGAATGGAAAACTTTATCATTTAGGTATTCTTAAGATACTCTTCGTAGTTGTAACTGCTTGAGCACAGTTTTTTTTGTTAAATTTTTAATAATAATATAATATATTGTAGCCGGTCGTTAATTGTAAATACGAAATGTAATTTTTTTTTTAGAATATACAAGGAATGAGATAAATTGAAAAGTACTACTGTGACGTAGCATGACAACTAAAGTGACTGGTATAACGTTTAGTCGGTTAACCAGACGCCTTTGACAGTTCTCTCGCCACTTGCGCGTGACTTTCCATTTTGTTGAATTGTGATATTATAGCTTGTTTGTTGGTTTCGTTTTTGTTATTTATTTATTGTACGTTTTTATCATTTATTGTTACTGGTAATTGTATTGTTGTACTATAGGTACACCACTGCCTAACCCTTCTGGGATTACAGGCGTGATGTTATGTTGTTTAAATTCATATTGTTGATAAATTCGTGAACCTGGGCACTAGCCGAACCAGTTCCGTACTCTCATACCCATCACCTTAAAAAAAACGCTCCAAAAGAGTACCTATCTCATCCTCTAAGAAACAGATATTGATAAAACGGTCCAAGTACACATACATAAACTCATGCCTACTTACCATGGGGAAGCGTATGTAGAAGAAATATGGCCCAAAGAGTGTTGAGGTGGTGGGAAGGGGTGGTGGGAAGGTGGGGTCACATTTTAAAATCTATTATAATCTAAGTGCTGAAACACGAACTTTAAACTATTACTTTACGAAAACCTCAAAAACATATATAACTATATCTGTGTAAATATTAGATACCAATTGTTTTGTCGACCACTCGCTTTACTAGTGTTACGTGCTGAACGCCTAGGCGCCCTTTGATAAATGCCGCCAAACGCATTGCGCGGTGTTTTTTTTTTTTTTTTTTTTTTTATAAATGGCATCTCGCAGGTCAACCTATGAGGTTGTCGTCTGCTTAGACGGACTTGCCTGTGGATTCCCTAATAAATTAAGGCCTCCAGCCAGGACTTAAACTTAAATACTAACTAAAAACTACGACTACACGCTAGCGACTACACGCTAAGGGCACCCCCTGTGGGGTACGAACCTCGGCTTAGGGCGTCGCTGGAAGAGGGCAGCAAATGACTAGCTGGATCAGGAATGATATTATTAAGGGACGAATTTAAAGCTACAGGCTCAGCGGCGCGGGCTGGCTCGAGCAAGGGTCGGGAGGGGCGTAGATTTGGGCGTCGCGGCGGGCCTCGGCGGCGAGGACGGTAGGACGGCGATCGTGTTTTGGGCTTATGAAGCGTGCTGGTTGCCTTACTACTCTCCTGGAGGAGGGTAGTGGCGTCGTCGGGGGCGATTAAGGTATGCCTTGGTCGGCGAATACTACTAATACGGGAAGGAGTGTAGCGGGCGGCCGCTGAGATCAAGGGGTTGGGGTGTTTTATGCCACAGTCAAAGAAACGCTTCGATAAGCGTTTCATGAACTGGTTTATGGTAGGCATTCTAAGATCGATGTGGAGATTTATATTACGGACATAGAAGGGGGCACCCGTGACCTTTCTGAGGAAACGGTTCTGGAGGGTCTGCATCTTATGGAGATGACGTGGGTGAGCGTGCGCGAATACAACGCAGGCATAGGTCATGATGGGACGGATGACTGCGGTGTAGATGCGCAGCTTGCATTTAAGTGACAGTTTGCAACGGGCTGTCAGAATAAAGTGGAGTCTACCAAGAGCGAAAGCGGCGCGCGCGCGAACAGCCTTAATGTGCTCTTTGAACGTTAAGTTTTGATCAAGGATCACGCCTAGGTATTTGGCTTGCTTCTCCCAAGGGATTGGCTTGCCGTACATAGTGATCGGACTGGGAAGGGGGGGTGGGGCTCGACGACGTCTCGAGAAGAGAACCGCCTGACTCTTATCGGGGTTGACCTCGATTCTCCATTTCCGGAACCAAGCGCCTAAGACGTTTGCGGAGGTTTGGAGAGTACGAGCTATAGCATTGGGACAATGACCGGTATAGTAAACGGCAGTGTCGTCGGCGAAGAGAGCCAACTGAGCCTTTTTACTCTGTGGGATATCGCTGGTGAACAGCGTGAAAACTAGAGGAGATATGACGGAACCCTGAGGGACACCGGCGCGAATAGGGTGAGGGGACGAGAGTGCACCCTCGATGCGATAGCGGAAGGTGCGATTTGACAAAAAGTCTCGTAAGATGAGTACGAGACGATCTGGCACTCCTAGTTGGTAAAGCTTGTATAACAAGCCGTTGTGCCAGACTTTGTCGAAGGCTTTCGCTATGTCGAAGAATAGCACACCCGTCGTCGCGTTACGCTGCATACCGGCGCACAAGTGCTCTACGATACGGTGGACCTGGTGGATACTCGAGTGTTGTGGGCGGAAACCAAACTGCTCGTTGGGAATGAGGCTCTTTGCTTCGGCGTAGTCTTTGAGACGCTTATAAATAAGCCTCTCGTAGATTTTGCCGAGAACGTTGAGTAAGCTAATGGGACGGTAGCTGGAGGGCTCAGACTTTGGCTTGCCTGGCTTTGGGATACCGATGACTGTTGCTTCTTTCCACGCTTGTGGGAAGATGTTGTTGCTCATGGCGCCATTGAAGATGGCGGTCATAAGCATTATTAGCGGGGCAGGAAGGAGTTTGTATACCTTATTGGTAATACCATCCGAACCGGGGGCCTTACGAGCGTGGAGCCCTTTAATGATGTCGTGCACTTCGTCTGGAGTGACGGGAGGCAGAGGATCATCAGGGTCTTCGACGGGAGGGAGGGAGGCTCTTCGTTCGACTTCAGCGTCGACCTTGTTCAGGTGAGCTTGGTCTACTGGTTGGGAGCTGGGAGAACATTGGGACTCTAGGCTGTCGGCAAGACATTCAGCCTTATCGGGACTGTCGAAAGCGACACTATTGTCGGGGCGGATGAGAGGAGGCATAGAGACCTCTTCTGAGGAACGCAATTTCCTCTGTAATTGCCAGAAGGCTTGATGAGTGGGCTCGAGTTCGCTGAGCATCTTGTTCCAGCCCTCAGAGCGAACCTCCCCTATGCGTTTCTTTACAGCACGCTGTAAATGGCGCATGTGGGCTTTGTTCGCGTCACAAGGGAAGGAGTCGTAGGCACGGATGGCCGCGTTCTTCTCGGTTATCAGGTCACGTACGTCAGCAGGTAGTTTCCAGCGATGGTCTTCCATCACCGGAACTTCCCGTGAACAATCCGTCAATACGGATTGTACGTGCTCTGTAAACGAGTCGATTGCGGCCGTCGTGTCAGCGACTGACACTAAGTGATCGGGGATGGTGTCTAAGTGAGGCGACGTGGTGGATTTCAGTCTTTCGCTTACTTTCCTCCAGTCGGTTATCGTCTGGGTCTGAGGGGGGCGGTTGGGGTCGATCGGGCCCGAGTAGGGTGCAAGATGCATGACTACAGGGCGGTGGTCAGAATTTAGCTCGTGGAACGTCTCAATCGATTGCAAACGGAGGTTCACATTCTTGAGCAGCGCTACATCGAGAACATCGGGAAGGTGATTAGGATTACCTGGGAAGTGAGTCGGGCTCATTGGAGCGATGACGTCAAAGTTAAGGGATTCGCCTAACTTGAAAACTAACCTACCTCTGGTTGAGGTTGTGCTACTATTCCACGCCGGGTGCTTGGCATTAAGATCCCCCGCCAAGATGACGGAGTCACTCATACCGAAGAGGGCAGTGAAGTCCTTTTGGAGCGAGATGGGGTCCTCCGGACCATTGTCGGGTGGGATATAAGCGGAGATGATGGTGATCGGTTGGTGGCCGGTCATGCCGAGCCGACAGATAGAGGTCTCCAGATGGGAGAAGAGAGGAGGTGGGTCTATAGGGATACAATACAAAGATTTCCTAAAGTATATGAGTGTGCCACCCTTGTGACATCGAGACCTGTCATTGCGAACTAGTTTAAAGTTGGCAATATTCGGGTTTCGGTGATGTGGTTTTAAAAAGGTTTCCTGTATGAGGAGGATGTCAAGCTGATGGTCGCGGAGGAAAGCGGCGATCTCATCGCGTTGACCTGAAACGCCATTTGCGTTGAAGAAGCCTAATTTAAGGGATCGGGGTTTGTTACTGTTTACTCTCGTATTATCCATTGAGAATTAATATTTGAGTGAGTGTAGAACTTGCGCGATCTCGGGATACGCGCTGAGGATTTCCATAAGGCGGAGTGCGTTGCCGTTTGCAGCAACGATTTCTTCCGCCATTTTGTCCGCGGCGGTGGTGAAGAGAGCCGCGTATGTACTAAGTATAATTTGGGCGCTGTTTCGGCCCTGGGTTCCCTGAGGTTTCGCTGGAGAGGCCGTAGGGGCCGCGGGGGCTACCAAAGGCGCTGGGATGGCGGAAGCCATCAGCGCTGGAAGTTGAGCGGGTTGCGCTGGTTGCGCGGGAATAGAGGGCACCGAAGCTGCGGGAGCCTTCAGGTGATTAAGGTTAGCCCAGGGAGACGGCCTCTGCGGACTGAGCCGCTCCGGCATCAGCGCGGAAGGAGGCTTTCCCCAGGGGCTTTCCCTTTGCTGGCGGTCGCTCGCGCGTTTCGCGAGTTTGGAAGAGGAGGACTTCGGGGCCTTAGGACAGCCCCGGTAATTTGCCGGGTGTCCCGATTGGCCGCAGAGTACACAGCTGGGAGGCTCTAAACATAGTTCCCTATCTTTTGGGCGGGTACAGTCGGCGGTGCCATGCTCTCCTAGACACTTGACGCATCTAGGGGTGGCATAGCAGTTGGACTGCGAGTGACCATATAATTGGCAGCGATGACACTGTCCAATTAATTGAGCTCTGTAAGGCTTCTCTATTGAGATGCCTGAGAGCGAACACACCGACTTAACTTTAAAAATCGGGTGGTGACCGTCTGTGGGGTCACAGATGACCAGGACCATGTCGTAGACTAGGCCCTGTCTCGCTTTATGTAAGCGATGGACGGCGGAAACTGGGATTCCTTGAGCGATGAGGTCGCTCTTAATCTCCTCGGTGGAGATTTCTTGTGGAACGCGCCTTATTACGACGCGAGTAGGGGTTTCCTCCGGAAGGGAGTAAGTGTGAAAGGAGTAGTTCCTTTCACGTAGGGCGCGGGAGAGGTCCCTAAAGTCCGCAGACGTGGGGACCGTAACTTTGATCCCCTGGAGGGTGGATCGGGCGTTAGTATAGTTGATCTTGCGATCAACACACATTTTAGATATTTCAGTCCATTTGGACTTTTCCTGGACGTATATCGGGGGAGGGGGCTTCTGCTTCCTCGCGGTAGGAGCGGGTGGGCAAACCATAGGGCTGGCGGGGCGACTGGCCCGCGGACTAGGGGCGGTTGTGGAGCTGGACGATAAGTCGTCCTGTTTTTTCTGGGCCTTGGTGACCGGGCCAGCGGGGGCGGAGGATTTAGCCGCCTTTCTCTTGCCTCCTTTGACCACGACTTGGAAGTCGTCATCGCTGGAGGAGGAGGTGCGGGCTTCTTCCTCGGAGAGTGGGACTGACGTGTCCATACTCTCTGGGTGAGTCGAGTCAGTTTCGGTGCGCAGCTGCGTCGGGTTTATTGTCTCCGAGACAATGGCGGCCGGAACAATGGCGGGCGCGACAAAGGGAGCCGGATTAGCGGCCGACTTATTTACTGCCGGGGCAGTAGCGGGCGAGACAATAGGGGCCGGATTAGCGGCCTGAGTATTATCTGTCGAGACAAAGGCGGGTGAGACAATGGGGGCCGAATTTTCGGCCGGAACATTGTCTGCCGGAACAAAAGGCGGAATGCCTTGTTCGCATGCAGGTGGCGATAGCGGGCTTTCGAGGGCGTCGCTGAAGTTCGCGAGTGCGCCCTGGGACGGAGTGGGGGTGGAGCGATGACATAGCTTGTCGCCATATCTCGCTAGGAAATCGGGGTCCTTAAAAAGGACCTCTCTGAAGAACGCCAAAATATAGGCGTCCTCCATGGTCGGAGGGGAAGCTAGATTAGGGAGGGAATGGTGGAAAATTATTCCCACGTAGACTAAAACCCTATACCTATCTCCCCGGGTGGATGGGCCCGGGGATGTGTGACCCTCTCTGTCGGGTGTAGACAGAGAGGTGAGTACCTATTGGTGAGCCCTAAGCTTGTAACCCGTCGCCAATCTTAATGTGCGAACGGGGCCCTGACCAGTCTAGCGCGAAGGGTGTAGACACACCCTAAAGACACTAGGTGAGTAGCTGGAAAGCAAAACTGTCACCAGAGCCGACTAGGAGATCCCCCAAGGCCGGTTATCTGGGACCCGTCCAACTAACTGCCTCGCCCTGAAGGGGTTCGGCGGGTGTGAATTGGGTCAACACCCCACTCGGCTTCGTTGACACCGTAAGGTTTCAACCGAGGACCACGAAACTGTGGTTTTACCCAGAAGGGGCCTAGTGAAGCTACTCACGAATGACTGATAATGAAACAGGGATGCCTTGAAAAAGGCAGTTTTTTGAGTTATTAAAATCAAATCAATTTCTTGATTTGATTTTAAATCGGAGTAGTCGGGGCGACTACGATGACGTCACGTGGCAGCGACGAATAATAACACGAAACACAACACTGGAGCGGGAGAGCGCACAAACACGTCCGTCCGCGGCGAGAGTCGAGTGTCGAGTGCCTTGCGCGGTGATTTCTTTGTTTCTATTTCATTCATTTGACCACTGACACTGACTCGCGGATGAAACAACGTCGTTCTTAGTTATGCTATTTTGTAATTTTTTACTTACGAAACAAGTTTTAAATAACCAAAAACTTTTTTATTTAGGTAAAATTTACCGTACACGATATGAAACAGTGCAGCTTATGCTGTTAAAAAAACAAATTGTATAAGAAAAGTTAACAACTTATTAAAAAGTTTAAATTAAAGAATGCAATTCGGAACCGATGTTTTCATTCAATAATTTCTAAAAGTAAAGAACAATGTCAGATGACTATAGCAACGTTAGCTCAATATTAATTTGTTACGGACAGTGAAAATTCTTAAGTTTTTTGTGCAGTCAAAAGCTTTTCTGTGATTTCCACTTTTACATTGAACTTTTCTAAAAGAAGTTATTCAGACATTTTAAATTGGAGATTATGTATTTTTACAGAGAGTAAATTAAATGCCGTTTCATCCGGAATACATTTATAACACAATTAATGCAACGTAGTTGATAAGACATTGTCACAAAATGTGTTGTATGGATAAAACACAGTAAGGCTATAACGCAAACGCAGAGGAATTCGAGAAGGAAACAAACGTACACATAGAAAAACACCGACAACAACAAAGATGTTTGACATCTTGTCATCGTCAACTCACTGTCATTTTAAGCGGGCGCGATTTTGACACAACTGCAGAAGACGTAACCTAACAGGGTTGCCATTACAAGGCGATTAAGTTTTCGAACACAGATAAGGAAAATCGATTTCGTGAATTACCTTTTTATATTATTTAAAAAATACTACATGTATCTATAATAAACACGGTGAACGTATTATTAAGGTAAAAACAATAATAATAAAAGACAATTGTAAGGTGATGAAAAAAAAATAAAGAGTAAATCGCTTTAATTATTGAGAATAATCGATTACAGTGGCAGCACAGGTAACTACCTAACACTTTTTTTATTTAAAAAAGAAAACCTGTCATTCAACAACAATAATATTTACTTATTAAAATTTTCCTTTGCAAAATATGTGACGTCACACAGTGAGGGGGGGAGTCTCACAAATGTGACCAGCTTTGAAAAGGACGGGGGGAGGGGCATAAAAACATGAAATTCGTGTGACGTCATTTATGGATGCACCCTAGGGGTACAAGCATAAAACAGTACAATAATTAAAATGATTTTAATTTTTTTATTAAAAGGTTAGCACCCAATATTAAGTTTTTTTTTGTTTACCTTTAGTTAAAACCAACGGAGTGTAAACACTTGATGTGTGTACTTAATTGCAAACTACTTATTTCGGTCTTGGTTCACTTTCGTGCAGACAACGTTGAAATATTTTTAAAATTTTGTAAATGTCATCTGCCTATCCTTTTCTCAACTTGGTCTTCCCCTGGGGTCGCTTCATCGACCTAACCCACTAGCCGGGGCCCATCTGATATCAGGTTGACCTGGTTGGTCCCGGGTGTCTTTCTATATCGAATTGACATTTCTAGTTTTAGCAAAGAAGTTCAAACAACAAATCATCGGCTTCTACCTGGGTATTTAGTAGAACACCCGAGACGCTTCTCGGTCACCTGCATGACGGGGGCTGCAGACTGGCTAGTGCCCGCATGCGCTACTGAGGGCACACACCCTCAGTAGCGCATGCGGGGGGCTAACTTCACCACGAGGGAACCCCACACGTGCGACACCGCGCTTGGAAGACAGTGACCCCCAGGGGAGGCATCTGCTGCAGAACTTGTAACAGCGTTATAAAAATGAGTTCAAACCAAACCGAAAAACAAACCTAAACCAACCTTATTGAGTTCGATGGGGACCGCCATGCCGGAGGGTCGTCATTGTGCGCTTTGTGGTGTCTTCAGTCTTGTTCAACATGTGGTCGATTGGTGCGAGTTTAATGGTGTTTGCTGTATTATTTGTTTGTTAAGAGTCAGTGTGTATCGCAAATTAAAATAATTTAAGACGGTGCTAAAGTGTTATACCTGCGTTCCTGATCTCCAGCCTGCGGCCGAGCCCCGTACGGGCCCATCTGGTGAGATCGTTCCATATATTGCAGGCATTTGCCTTCGATCCCGTATCCGGCTGTTTTAGTTTGTTAATTTGAAGCTGCATTCAACATCATTTACCAGTGGTATAGTGTTTCAAAATCGTTTAACATTCAAAAGTGCAAACATTTAGAGGCCAAATCAGAATAGTTACTTTTTTTTGTGAGTGCACATTCTTTTAGATATTTCGTGTATACTGGCGACTCAGTTATCGGACCCATGGGCGCCAGATGTTGTCGGGATATTTTAAACAATGAAAACTTTAACTAAAGTGCTTGTTAACTGTGTATTTTGCTATAGAACGAAATTAACATAAAACTTGTTTAATACTTATTATTTTAAATATAAAACTTATACTTTAACAAAATGGGGTGCTCACAAGGCGCAAGAGTGCGTACGCACGCTGAGCGCGTGCGCTGTTGTCAGGTGTCTATAGCTGAACCACTGCAAATTCGTGGAATTGAAATCCGAGGCGGGCGTTTCGCAAGCCCTTTATCCCTATCCGGCGACAACATTTGCTATTAGAACGATAGCTGAGGACATGAAATACTTCGAAAGGGAATCAATTTTTGGATCGACACGGCAAAAGATGCAAGAGATTTACAAAGACCGGAAACGGCTAGTAGCGAGGCCGAAGACATTGAAAAGTAAAAACAGCAACATTTGTCACAGCAGAGCAAGGACATAGAAAAAAGCCGAGAAAATATTCACCAATGAAGCTCGACCTGAATCAACTCGGCTGCGACGTCAATAAAAGATGCCCATAGATCCACCCGTCTCTCCACTATTCTTATGATAATTTTGGGTGCACTTCTCGATTGGGTCAGAATCCTTCCTATCCTAAGGGCACGTCCCCCCTACCATTAAAGCGCCCCCCGGTATATTCCTTGATATGCAACGGTCGCGTCGCGCCTATTTGCGGGAGCGTTTATTGAAGTAGGTAAATTAAACGTCACAAATACCAAACTCGCGTACACCAGAATATTCTTTTAGCATGATTTCTGTTCAGAAAGGTTCAGTGCGCCGTGTGATTCGGATGGACGGTTTTAAATGCGTCCACATTACTGTGGTAATGTTAATTTCGAGTCGGTTCATCCGATTTCCCGAAACAGGAGGTTTAATACTTCAAACCAGTCTCTCACAATATTACAGTGTTGTCTGACTCTGATACCATGTAATATGTGTTTTTGTTATATTGTGGTGCGAAAACAAATAAATAAACTGTAATTGTGAAAACAGAATTCGGGTTTGGTTTGAAAACTAGGCTCGTCTTTTTAAAGGAAACTCTTGGGAATGTCGGGACATAATTTTGATGGCATTTATTTAAATTTATAAATGTATATAAATGCCAATTTATAAATTTATGAATCCATCAAAGGGTTAAAACTGTTGCCCTTTTTAATCGCCAATCCTGTCAAACTGTGGGCGTGAAAACTACTGTGATAACTGCCAGTTAAGTATAGATTAATATGTGGACAGGAACACCAATGAATGAAACTAAGGACGAGTTGTGGAAAATTTCATGCCGTGACTACAAAAGAGATGGAATAGAAACTATCATAATCAGCCTATAACGTTCACACTGCTTGGACACTGGCCTACTATCTGTGAGAGGGAGTTTCCCGTAATCCACCACGCGGGCCCAGTGCGTGTTGATAAATGTCACATGTAGGTATTCGAATTTTTGGTTCCAGGACCTGCAGGTTACCTCACGATGTTTCCAAATTAAGCGCCTGCCTGGGTTCGAATCTACGACCTGCAACTCGTAAGGCCGGGGCCGAATAGAATCTATGAAGACGGTTAATAAAGCAGCATGGTAAAATAAGACAAGTAGGTACTGCACTGACCGCAAATTAATTGGGATTAGGGATGATGATGTTGAACGTCAACTTTCTCAAACCAATAGATACGAGTAGCAATATTAGTAGTCTACAGCTTGTTACAAGGTTGTAGGTGTAATCATTAAATTGTCACTCGACGCTCGACTCTCGCCGCGGACGGACGTGTCTGTGCGCTCTCCCGCTCCCGGCCCAGTGTTGTGTTTCCGTGTTATTTGCGTCGCTATCACGTGACGTCATCGTAGTCGCCCCGACTACACCGATATAAAATCCAATCCAGAAATTTATTGCGATTTTAATCAATTAAAAAGTGCCTTTTTCAATGCAAATCTCATTTCTTTCACAGACTGTTGTGAGTAGATTCACTAGGCCCCTTCTGGGTAAAACCACAATTTCGTGGTCCTCGGTTGAAACCTTACGGTGCCAACGACGAGTGGGGTGTTGTCCCAATCACACCCGCCGAACCCCTTCAGGGAGAGGCAGTCAATTGGACGGGTCCCAGATAACCGGCCTTGGGGGGTCTCCTAGTCGGCTCTGGTGACAGTTTTCCTTTTCAGCTACTCACCTAGTGTCTTTAGGGTGTGTCTACACCCTTCGCGCTAGACTGGTCAGAGCCCCGTTTGCACAATAAGACTGGCGACGGATTACAAGCTTAGGGCTCACTAATAGGTACTCACCTCTCTGTCTACACCTGACCGAGAGGGTCACACATCTCCGGGCCCATCCACCCGGGGAGATAGGTTTAGGCTACGTGGCAACAAATAACCACCATTCCCTCCCTAAATTAGCTTCTCCTCCGACCATGGAGGCCGCCTTTATTTTGGCGTTCTTCAGAGAGGTCCTTTTTAAAGACCCCGATTTCGTAGCAAGATATGGCGACAAGCTATGTCATCACTCTACCCCCACTCCGTCCCAGGGCGCACTCGCGAACTTCAGCGTAGCCCTCGCAAGCCCGATGTCGCCACCTGTTGCCGAACAAGGCATTCCAGCCATTGTTTCGGCAGACAATTTTCCGGCTGCTATTTCGGCCCCCATTGTCTCGCCCGTCATTATCCCGGCAGTAAATACTCCGGCCGCTAATCCGGCCCCTATTGTCTCGCCCGCTTTTGTCCCTGACGCCATTGTCACGGCCTCTATTGTTCCGGCCGCCATTGTCTCAGAGACAACGCAGCTGCGCGCCACAGTTATAAACACGACTCGCCCGGAGAGCATGGACACGTCAGTCCCACTCTCCGAGGACGAAGCCCGCACCTCCTTATCCAGCGAAGATGACTTCCAAGTCGTCGTTAGAGGAGGCAAGAGGTAGGCTAAATCTTCCGCCCCCGCTGGCCCGGCCACCAAGGCCCAAAAACAGGACACTCTCTCGTCAAGCTCCCCTCCCACCCCTCCTCCGCGAGCCAATCGCCCCGCCAGCCCCATGAATTGTCCTCCCACTCCTACCGCGAGGAAGCAAAAGCCCCCTCCCCCCATTTACGTCCAAGACAAATCCAAATTTCAAAGATATGTGTTGATCGCAAGATCAACTACACTAATGCCCGTTCCACCCTTCAGGGGATCAAAGTAACAGTCCCCACGTCTCCGGACTATAGGGATCTCTCCCGCGCCCTGCGTGAAAGGAACTATTCCTTTCACACATACTCCCTTCCGGAGGAAACCCCCACTCGCGTCGTCAATAGGCGCGTACCCCGGGAAATCTCCACCGAGGAGATTAAGAGCGACCTTATCGCACAAGGCCTTATCTGCCGACTATCGCTTGCATGAAGTGAGACAGGGCCTTGTGTCCCACATGGTCCTGGTCATCTGTGACCCCACGGAAGGTCACCACCCGATCTTCAAGGTGAAGTCGGTTTGCTCGCTCTCAGGCATTTCCATCGAGAAGCCTTACAGAGCTCAATTGAGCGGCCAGTGTCATCGCTGCCAATTATACGGTCATTCGCAGTCCAACTGCTATGCCACCCCTAGATGCGTCAAGTGTCTAGGCGAGCATGACACCGCCGACTGCTCCCGCCCTAAAAAAAGGGAACAATGTTTAGATCCTCCCAGCTGCGTACTCTGCGTCCAATCGGGACACCCGGCAAATTACCAGGACTGTCCTAAAGCCCCAAACTCCTCCTCTCCCAAACTCGCGAAACGCGCGAGCTACCGCCAGCACAGGGAAAGCCCTTGGGGAAAGCTTCCCTCCGCGCAGATGCCGGTGCGGCTTAGTCCTCAAAGGCCCTCTCCCTGGGCAAACCTTTCTCACCTCAAAGCTACCGCAGCTTCGGTGCCCTCCAAACCCGCTCAACCCGCTGATGTTCCAGCGCTGATGGCTACCGCCATCCCAGCGCCTTCGGTAGCTCCCACGGCCAATATGGCTTCACCAGTTGCACCGCAAAGAGCCCCGGGCAGGGATAGCGCCCAAATTATTATCAGCACATACGCGGCCCTCTACAGCTCCGCCGCGGGTAAAATGGCCGACGAAATAGTTGCTGCAAATGGCTACCCTCTTCGCCTTTTGGAAATTCTAGACGCGTATCCCGAGAACGCGTTAGTCCTTAAATCTCTTAACTTCTAAATCCTCAATGACTAATACGAGTTTTAACTGCACCAAACCCCGGTCCCTTAAATTAGACTTTTTCAACGCTAATGGCGTTTCAGGTCAACGCGATGAGATCGCCGCTTTCCTCCGCGACCACCAGCTTGACATCCTCCTCATACAGGAAACCTTCTTAAAGCCTCATCACCGCAACCCGAACATTGCCAACTATAAACTAGTTCGCAATGACAGGTCTCGATGCCACAAGGCACCCTGATCTACTTTAGGACATCTTTGTACTGCATCCCAATAGACCCATCTCCTCTCCTCTCTCTCATCTGGAGAGATCTATCTGTCGGCTCGGCATGACTGGTCATCAACCGATCACCATCATCTCTGCTTATATTCCACCAGACAATGGTCCGGAGGATCCCATCTCTCTCCAAAAGAACTTCACTGCCCTCTTCGTGATGAGTGACTCCGTCATCTTGGCGGGGATCTTAACCTTTCTCGGCCCCGGAAACGGCTAACTTAAATTAAATTCACTAAAAAACGAACATGCGCCATTGACAGACCACCCATGGCGACAAACTACGTGACTTTAACATTTTTTTAAAAAATATTCCGACAAAATGTATGGTTTCCAACGACTGATATGAATAGAGTAACTATCTGGCTCGACCCTGACACAAACCACAGACTAATATAACCTTTATTTATTTTACTGTTAGAGATAAAACCGAGCGAAACGGTTGGAACCCAAATGGGACCAGCGGGGCTTGAGAGAATTTTCGATTACCGAACCCAAATGGGACCAGCGGGCCTTGAGCGGTTGCCAAACACCCGGCGTGGAATAGTAGCACGACTTCTACCAGAGGTCGGATCATTTCCAAGTAAGGCGAATCCCTTAACTTAGACGTCATCGCGCCAACGAGTCCGACTCATTTCCCCGGAAATCCCAACCATCTTCCTGATATACTCGATGTGGCGCGGCTCAAGAATGTGAACCTCCGTTTGCGATCTATAGAGACGTTCCACGAGCTTAACTCTGACCACCGCCCAGTAGTCATTCATCTTGCCCCCTACTCTGGCCCAAACAATCCCAAACGCCCCCCTCAGACCCGGATGATAACCGACTGGAGGAAAGTAAGCGAAAGACTGTCGAAGCGAAGAAAGAAGTCCTCACTTGGAAACCATCCCCGATCACATAGTGTCAGTCGCCGACACGACGGCCGCCATCGACTTGTTTACTGAGCACGTTCAATCCGTATTTGACGCATTGTTCACGGGAAGTTCCGGTGATGGAAGACCATCGCTGGAAACTACCTAATGACGTACGTGACTTGATAACCGAGAAGAATACGGCTATTCGTGCCTACGACTCCTTCCCTTGTGACGCGAACAAAGCCCACATGCGCTATTTACAGCGTGCTGTAAAGAAACGCATAGAGGAGGTTCGCTCAGAGGGTTGGAACAAGATGCTTAGTGAACTCGAGCCCACTCACCAAGCCTTCTGGCAACTTCAGAGGAAATTGCGTTCCTCCGAGGAGGAACTATGCCTCCCCTCATCCGCCCCGACAAGAGCGTCGCTTTCGACAGCACCGACAAGGCCGAATGCCTTGCTGACAGCCTAGAGTCCCAATGTTCTCCCAGCTCTCAACCAGTAGACCAAACTCACCTGAACAAGGTCGACGCTGAAGTCGAACGGAGAGCCTCATTACCACCCGTCGAAGACCATGATGATCCCTTGCCTTCCGTCACTCCTGACGAAGTGCACGACATCATTAAAGGGCTCCAAGCACGGAAAGCCCCCGGTTCGGACGGTATTACCAATAAGGTATGCAAACTCCTACCTGCCCCTCTAATAATGCTTATGACCGCAATCTTCAATGGCGCCTTGAGCAGCAACATCTTCCCACAAGCGTGGAAAGAAGCAACCGTCATCGTTTTCCCAAAGCCTGGCAAGCCAAAGTCTGAGCCCACCAGCTATCGTCCCATTAGCTTACTCAATGTACTCGGCAAAATCTACGAGAGGCTTATTTATAAGCGTCTCAAAGACTATGCCGAAGCAAAGAGCCTCATTCCCAAAGAGCAGTTTGGTTTCGAAGCCAACACTCGGGAACTCAACAGGTCCACCGTATCGTAGAGCACTTGTGTGCCGGTCTACAGCGTAACGCGACGACGGGTGTCCTATTCTTCGACATAGCGAAAGCCTTCGACAAACTCTGGCACAACGGCTTGATTTACAAGCTCTACCCATAGTTGGCCATAGCTCTACCCATAGTAGCTCTACTCATAGTTGAGCAATGCAATGACATGTTAGTCTATTCTGCCAATAATTTGGAACCAATTATTGACATTGACTTTCATTTAAATTAGAAATAAGGACAATAGAGGCAACCTCTTGCAAAAATGTAAGGAAAGCAAATGGTAAACCAAATGTGTGTGTAAATAAATTTAATAATATCAACCTGGTGCATCAAAATATTCAAGGGTTTTTAAACAAAGATTTAGAAGTAGATTTATTCCTAAATTGTAACAATATAGATATTCTTTGTGTGACAGAACATTGGCTTAAAGGCCACCAGTTTATATTCAATTTTAGTAATCAGCAGGTTGGTAGTTCGTTCAGCAGAGTAAATGCTATACATGGTGGCTCATTAATATAAGTAAATAACCTGATCAAATTGAAAGACCGTAAGGATATTGTGTGCCTCTCTGTTGAGCGAACAATTGAGATAGCCTGTATCGAATTGGAGCAGTTCATTATATTAAGTGTGTACAGACCGCCTTCAGGATTGTATGATTGTTTTGAAAAGGTTATGGATGAAGTGTTGAACAAAATCTGTAATTCTAATAAGTCCATTATCACTTGTGGTGATTTTAATGTTAATTTGTTATTAAATTCTGGGTTAAGTACTAGAATTGTAAGTTTGTTTCAGTCATACAATCTTGCGAACCAATTTTTGGAGCCCACTAGAATAACTCCCACTAGTGCCACATGCCTAGATAATGTTGATACAGATGTTATACCAACCCACAAGGAAATTATTAATTTAATAGGCTCAGATCATTGCGGACAGTTGGTCACTATTTCAAATATTAACAAAAAAACTTAAAAAAAAGATATCACTGTTAATCCAAAAACTAATAATCGTTTGGATACATTTAAAACTAAACTTCTAAGTAATTTACCACTTTTTTCAACTAATGATGACTCTAATCAACAATATAATGCTTTTTTCAAAATTTATTGTACACAATTTGATAATACTTTCATTCCGAAGACATTTTCGGTTAATAGTAATGCTTCCTTCAGTGACTGGGCTACCATTGGTATACATAAAAGTAGAAAACGACTTTATGAGTTGTATGATGAACGGACTTGTATAAACACTGCTGAATTTAATTTATATGTTAGGAATTATTCAAAATTATTTTAAAAAGTTTGTTGTATGGCCAAGTCACGTTACTTGAGTTCAAAAATTAAAAATAGTAGTAATGTAATTAAAACGACATGGAATATCATTAATAGCGAAACGGGAAGGTCATGCAACCGAAGTAGTGACTTCAGCCTTGATATTGATGGCAACACAATTAAATCAGATTCTCAAGTCGCCGCGGCGTTTGAAAATTTCTTTGCAGAGATTCCCGTATCGACTACTAAATCTCTGAACTCATCGCCCACTACTGCAGAGTCTTTGCTTAAAGAAAACGTTCCAGTTTGTGATTCTGAATTTAATTTCCAATATGTCACCTGTAGAGATATAATTAAAACCTTTCACACATTAAATGTTAAAAAGACCGCAGATCTATGGGGTAATTCTGTGGACGTTGCTAAGTCAATTATAGATATTGTAGCACCTACTTTAGCTGTTATTTTAATAAGTGTATTGACCGTGGTGAGTTTCCTGATGTTATGAAAAACAGTAAAATAATACCATTGTTTAAATCGGGTAGTACATCTGACCCTACTAATTATAGACCTATTTCAGTGCTACCTACCTTTAGTAAAATTTTTGAAAAACTTATTTTACATCAAATGCAAAGATTTTTTAATAAACACAAATTACTACATAACAAACAGTTTGGTTTTACAAAGGGTCGTTCGACTACTGATGCCGGAGTTGAACTTTTAGGACATGTTTATAATGCATGGGAGGACAAGTGCGATGCTTTGGGCATCTTTTGCGATCTGTCCAAGGCATTTGATTGTGTTCTTCATGAAACATTACTCAAGAAACTGCACCACTACGGAATACGGAACGCCTCTCTGGATCTTCTTACTTCTTACTTAAGTGATAGGATTCAAAGAGTAGATGTTAACGGAAAAAGATCACCTGGATCTGTAGTTAGAATGGGGGTCCCCGAGGGCTCAATTCTTGGCCCATTTTTGTTTCTTATTTATATTAATGACTTGCCATACCTCATAAAGGATAATCATGATATAGTGTTGTTTGCAGACGACACTTCACTTTTATTTAAACTGAAGCGTCAGCAGCTGGTTACTGACAATGTAAATAGCGCCCTCGCTTAGGTAGTTAACTGGTTTAATGTTAATAACCTACTTCTTAACGAGAAAAAAACTAAATGTATTAAGTTTACGGTACCTCATGTTCGACAAGTAGAAACTAGTGTTCTTTTAAAGGGTGAAGAGTTGAAACCCGAAAACTCCACAGTTTTCTTAGGCATAACTTTGGATGCCAAGCTTCAATGGGGCCCCCATATAGATAAATTGTCAAAAAAACTAAGCTCTGCAGCATACGCCGTTAGAAAAATTCGTAATTTAACTGATTTAGAGACACCGCGATTAGTTTACTGTAGTTATTTTCATAGTGTGATGTCGTACGGTATTCTTTTGTGGGGAAATGCCGCCGACATTCAAACAGTTTTTGTTTTACAAAAAAGGGCAATTCGTTCAATTTATAAATTAAGTCCCAGACACTCCCTCAGAGACAAATTTAAAGAGATTAATATAATGACTGTGCCTTCTCAGTACATTTATGAAAATCTTTTATATGCACATAAAAATATTAATCTGTTTAAAAAATACAGTGATATCCATAACAAAAATACTAGGAATAAACACAAATTTGTTGTACCCACTACCAGGCTCAAGAAAATAGGTGGCTCGTTTAAATGTCAATGTATACGTTTTTATAATAAACTTCCTAGCCACATTCAAGAACTAAGCCTTAATAAATTTTAAACTTTTATAAAGCGGAAATTATGCCAGAAAGCCTATTATACTGTCAAGGACTATATTGAGGACAAGAAGGCTTGGGATTGAGCTGCTCCAATAAGTTTACACAGACATAATTGATGTGTAATTTGCTATTTTTACTTTTTTTTTTTCTATTTACGTACCTTTTTATCTAAACAATGACATGTATATATTTACTGTATAAAGTATAAAATTGTTTTAATTTTTGTGAATGTTAGGACTATGTGGGTCATTGCATTTTTTTTTTCTTCTTTTAATGATGATGGTCTGGCTGTTTGAGTACTTTACGCGGCCTCCCCAAATGTCCTTTATTTTGTATTGTTCGTCGGATCGTTGAGCTCCTTAGTTCTGAGTTGAGCTGCACGATGATTGACAAATGCGTGCACTGACTGGACAGGTCCACTCAAATCCGTGTGGTTCTTTCCTCAAAAGACCATTTCAGACACCAGTCTACATAGTCCTCATATGATATGACCAAGATTATTTTCATATTTTATTTACACTTTGACATTGATGCACTTTATATATGCAATGACATTTACTTTGTAGAGGATTATACTATTTTAATTATTGTGAATGTGAAGACATTGTGGATTTGTTGTTTTTTTTAATGCATTTTTTTTATTATTCGTTTTAATCATGGTCTGGCAGTTTGAGTAATTTATGCGGCCTAACCAAATGTCCTTTCTTTGGTAATGTTCGTCGAATCGTTTTGCTCCTTTAGTTCTGTGTTGAGCTGCATGACAACTGACAAATGCGTGCACTGACTGGACAGGTCCACTCATTCTGTGTGGTTCTTTCCTCAAAAGACCATTTCAGATATCAATCCACATTGTCTTCACATGACCTGACCAAGATTATGTCTGGACTTTAAAAGAGACTGTGACCTCTGAGTTTGTTTCGGCGTTTCTTCTCAGAGTAGTCAGATAGGAAATGCCGATCTCACCTAGTTTTAAAAATATTATTGACGTGTAAAAGTGTTTGTACAAACCTATTTACAGAAATAAAATCATTTATCATTTACCAACTCGGGGTGCCAGACCGTCTCGTGCGCATCTTACGAGACTTTTTGTCGAATCGCACCTTCCGATATCGCATCGAGTGTGCGCTCTCGTCCCCTTACCCTATTCGAGCCGGTGTCCCTCAGGGTTCCGTATTATCTCCCCTCCAATTGGCTCTTTTCGCCGACAACACTGCCGTTTACTATACCGGTCACTGTCCCAACGCTATAGCTCGTACTTTCCAAACCTCCGCAAACGTCTTAGGCGCATGGTTCCGGAAATGGAGAATCGAGGTCAACCCCGATAAGAGTCAGGCGGTTCACTTCTCGAGACATCGTAGATTCCCTCCCCCACTTCCCAGCCCGATCACTATGTACGGTAAGCGGATCCCCTGGGAGAAGCAAGCCAAATACCTAGGCGTCATCCTCGATGAAAACCTTACCTTTAAGGCTCATATTAAGGCGGTTCGCGCGCGCGCCTCCTTCGCTCTTAGCAGGCTCCACTTCGTACTGACAGCCCGTAGTAAACTGTCCCTTAAATGCAAGCTCCGCATTTATACCGCAGTCGTCCGTCCCATCATGACCTATGCCTGCGTTGTATTTGCGCACGCTCACCCACGTCATCTCCATAAGATGCAGACCCTCCAGAACCGTTTCCTCAGAAAGGTCATGGGTGCCCCCTATGTTCTATGTTAGAGGGTATGGTTTCCGCACTTAGTCCTACATGTGGACCATTGTACGTGGGCCATAGCGGCCGTCGGTGGTTTTTATTCCAACCAGCCCACCTCCCTCCAGAAGCCGATCAAAGCTTCTGGTCTGTTGAGAACCTCTGTGTAAGATCCGAGTGTCCCGAGTGTTTCTGTTCTAATCTGGGTAACGCCTGTGCACTCAAAGAGCACGTGCGCAACGGTCTCGTCCGACTCCATGCAAGCTCTGCACAGAGGGCTGTCCGTTATACCTATTGTGTAGAAGTGCTTATTTAGCGAGCAGTGTCCTGTGATGGTCCCCGTCATCAGGCGCAGGCCATTTCTATTCAGACGTAATAAACGTCTGGTTAGCCTGCCGTCTAAGGATGGCAAGGCTTCCTTAGACTGCCTGCAGCCTGGTGTCGAGGTCTACCACCTCTCGGCTTGTGCATGGGTGGACTCCTGCAGCCACCTGCGTATCTGGTTGAAGGGGATGGGTATGATGGGTTCAGGCCCGCATGCCGACGTGCTGGATGCTCTCCTGGCAAATTCGCCAGCTGCGTCATTGCCCAGCGATCCGATGTGTCCTTTTATCCATTGCAGTGTCACTGTGTTGCAGTTTAATACCGTTACTCGTTCTAGAGCCTTGTGACATTCTAGTACTATACTTGAGGTAATATAATTTTTCCTCAATGATTGGAGGACTGAGGTGCTGTCGGAGAGTATACGTATATGTGTGTCCGTAACTTTCCTGGTTTCTATGGCGTATACCGCTTGTATAATGCCCACACACTCCGCCTGATAGACAGTGTTGAACATTCCCAGCGGGTTTGATATGTTTATGTTGAGGTCGTGTGAAAAGACTCCAACTCCGGTCCCGGATCCGGTCTTCGAGCCGTCGGTGTATACTCTCATCTCGTTCGGGCGTGAGTAGTCACACTGTTCTTCCGAGAGAACGATGTTGTAGTGCTTTTGGAAGTAGTGTTGCTTCGGGGTTTTGTCGCAGGGTGATGCTAACATCGGCTGTCGTTTGACTGCAGCCTCCCTTATGCGTGTGTGCCTGACCCTAGAATCTTTGCTTAGGGTTCCCGATATATGAAGCCTAAAGGCAGCCAGGGTCGCCTCCTCCCGCACGATGAGGTGTAGGGGTGGCAGCCCAAGCATTGCCTGTAGGGCAGCAGTGGGTGTGGTTCTCATGCAGCTAGTGATTGCTACACAAGCAAACCGCTGCAGTTTTTCGAGATCTTTTTGGGCTGTGCTCAGGTCTGTCCTAGGCCACCAGACTAACGAGCCGTACGTGATAATTGGTCTAATGACAGTAGTGTATAGCCAGTAGGTTACCTTGGGGTTAATCCCCCAGTTTCTGCCAAGCATTCGCTTGCACTGCCACAGAGATATGCTGGCTTTTGTAGTGATGTAGTTGGTGTGTTTTGCCCAATTCAGCTGTTTATCCAAATAGATGCCCAGGTACTTGGTTTCGGTTGATAGGCTTAGGGTAGTTCCGAAGAATCGTGGTAGTTGTAGTGTCGTCAGTTTCCTCTTTTTCGTAAAGAGGATCAGTTCGGTCTTTGTGGGGTTGGCGGTTAGCTGGTGTTCGTTGCACCAGTCCTCTACTATTTTTAAGGCTTGGCGCATAAGGTTGCATAGGGTATTTTCGTGGGTGCCATTTATTATTATGGTTATGTCATCGGCATAGCCTACAGTAAAGTAGCCTTTGTCATTGAGTATTCTGATGAGGCTGTCCACAACCAAGTTCCACAGAAGTGGCGAGAGAACGCCCCCCTGCGGGCAGCCCTTCGCCACAATGGCCCTTGTGGTGTCGTTCACTGTTACCTGTACAGCTCTCAATTTGAGCAGATTAGTGATCCACCCGCTCAGGGTCGGGTCTATATTGTGTCTGTCGAGGGCCATGTTGATGCTACCGAACGTGGTTTTGTCAAAAGCACCCTCGATATCAACGAAGACAGCTAGTGCTGAGCATTTGTGGTCCACCGCGCATTCAATCTTGGAAACCACGCTATGTAACGCAGATTCCGTTGATCTGCCTGTGGAGTACGCATGTTGTTGTTTATGAAGTGGTTTTGCCTGAAGAGGTCCGTCTCGAATGTATCTATCACAGAGTCTCTCCAGGGTTTTCAGTAGGAAGGATGTGAGGCTTATGGGCCTATAGGCCTTGGGTTGTGTGTAGTCGGATTTGCCTGGTTTGGGTATGAATATGACTTTCACTTCGCGCCAAGCTAGGGGTATGTGTCTGAGTGCTATACAGGCTCGGAAGGTCTCCACCAGGCATGGTGTCATTATATCAACCCCCCATTGTAGGAGGGCTGGAAAGATGCCATCCAGCCCAGCGGACTTATAGGGCTGAAAGGTGTTGATGGCCCACTTTATCCGGTCTTCTGTTACTATATTGCTGGGAAGTGAGTCTCGAGGAGGATCTTACTGGTTTCATGGTCATTTAGTGTGTATGAGTTGTCGGGTTTTTTCAGCGCGCCAAGGGTTCGGTCCTGATCAGTTGATAGTATTTTCCTTACCCTTGCGGCTTCATTATTGGTTTCGATGGATTCACAGAACTTCCGCCATGCTGTTCTTCTGGCAGTTCTGATTTGCTTTTTGTATGTATGTTGGGTCTCTTTGTATGACTCCCAGTCGTCCGGGTGTCTGGTGTTTTTGGCTCTGTTGAATTGCTTACGTAATGCACCTCTGAGCTTACTAAGTTCAGCGTTCCACCAGGGGTTCCTCTCGCTGTTAGTTTTTGGCGCCCTTAGTTTGCAGCATGCATGGTATGCCTCGGTAATATATTCTGATAGTTTGTTTACGGTGTATTCTAGTTGTGCGTGGTCTGTTATGGTTACTAGTGATAGGTGTCTGCCTAGTGAGGAGGCTAGGAGGCGCTTATACCCGGGTACATTGGTGCGCCGCGGGTTCCGCCTAGGCACTGGTTTACTTGTGTTGGTAGTTAATGTAAAGCGAATCCTTCTATGGTCTGAGCAAGAAGGCTCGTCGGATACGTGCCAGTTTGTGATAAGGTTTGTTGCATTTTCTGTTGCAAGGGTTAGGTCTATGATCGTTTGCCCTCGGACTGTGACCCAAGTGGGTTCAGCACCACGGTTAACAATGTTAAGGTTAGTGGAGAATAAATAGGTGGATAGTACCTCTCCTCTGGGGTTCGGTGCGTCGCTGCCCCAGAGTGGGTGGTGAGCGTTTGAGTCGGTGCAGATGATCAGGTCCAGATTTGCACGCTCGCAGTGTTGTACCAGGTCGGTCATCTCTTTTGGCGGGCAGTTTGCGTCCTCGCCTGGCATGTATACCGAGGCCAATACAACATCGGGAACGCCGCCTTCGGTCTGGAGCCTGACAGCTGTCAGATCTCTGGAACAGAACTGAGTGAGTGGTGTGGTAGAAATTCCATTGGGTATATAGGCGCAGGTTCTTGGTTTGTCTGAATTGTGTGTGTTGAGGATTAGCTTACCTCCGATGTTGCCGAGGCCGCATATCCTATTGTTCCTGATCCATGGTTCCTGGATCAGTGCGATGGTTCGGGGTTTTACCTCCAGTGCCCTGCGCAAGCTAGCCGTGGCAGTTTGACTATGCTGGAGGTTGGTCTGTATGACGTTTAGGGGCTTCGAAGGCAGTATGGTGGAGTTAGTCGGAGATAGATCCATCGGACGGTATCTCCGCTTCCTCCACTCTGGCTTGGTATTCCTGTTGATCACATGGCGACGAGGCGAGGAGTTGCTCGTTCCAACCAGGTGATCCGGGCGATATGGTGACAGCATCGGCCATTGCCGCACGGGCCATGACCTCCTCGAGGTGGGCGATGTCCGGTTCAGTCGTCTGTGTCGATGTCAGTGCTGTCTCTTTCACTACTGTACCGTCAGTCTTTGTGTCGGCAGACTGGGTCGTGGGCCAGAAGCGTACGTATATCGACCCAAGAAGGTACGATATCCGTCGCTCCCGGGCCAAGACCTTTTCCACTTCCTCCGGTGGCACACCCAGGGTCAAAAAAGTCCCACAGTTGTTGCCACCGACGGTAGTTGCCCTGTACAGCGACCACCTGGCGATGTCATACCAGGTGTTCTGACGAATCAGAATACTTTGGAGCCGGGCCACGTCACCTCCATAACGAGGGACGAAAAGCGAGGCTCGGACACGGGTGGGCACGTCAGATTGTCGTAGTACCGTAAGTGTAAGGTCGGTGTCTGGTAGTCGGATTTTGGGCGCATTTTGCGACAACCAAGTCAGGGCATAGTCGTCCTCGCACCACATCTGCACGGTGCCTTCCGCTACCCGTGGGTAACCGCGGAAGGAGGGGAGTGGTGTCGTCGAGTCCGTGTTCATCATCAGGTCTTCGAGGCCTGACTTTATTAGTTCAGCCTCATCCCTAGTCAGGTCTCTGGATGGGGTAGGGAAGCAGATCGCCACGGCCAGCCGCGCAGGTATATCCTTCGTGGCTCGCGCGTAGGTTCTCTGCTCCCCCTGGGCGGAGTGGACCCTCACACGTTTGGCTTCCCCCTGAAGTGCTCTCGGTGAGGCTGTGTCGTCAGGGCACACTCTCTTCGCCGGCCCTGTACCGCTTGGTCCAGGCTGCGGTTTGGAGGTGCCTGGCAAGTTGTCTGCCAGCTGCGCCTGTGCGTGTGAGGCTCTAAGGCGCCTACCCCTGTGCTGTCTTGGTCGAGTTCTAGTGTGAGTATGGTCTGTGTTATGGGGTCGACTGGCGGCCCTGGCAGACTCTGTAGGCCACTTTGCGCGCCGGGTTGCCCCTTCGCGTACTCGTGGCTGGTCGCGTACTGTTATTTCGGCGTCCGATCGCATTTCGCGCTGGCTAGTGCCTTCGCAGTCCTGCTTTCGGTCGCCTACTTACCCGTCCCGGGCAGTGATTTTTCCGCGCTTCTTCAGCAGTCGTACTTCGTCAGCCGGGAGGGTGGTAGAGCTGCCAGCTCCGTCATCCTTCCCTGTCGCCCTCTGTCTGTGTTTTCGAACACAAAAAGGTACAAAGGCATGCATAAGGCATTCCAGGCAATAAAGGGTGATGAAGAGATTTTAATTGCAGGTGCTTTGGTTGATGGGAACAATGATGAAAAAAACTTTTAAAAGGTATGTAATTTGTTATTAATTAAAAAAATAAAACAAAATAGATATTGTTTAACAAGGTTACAACAGGGTTAGGTTAATTGTTTTTATAGTTTTAAATTTCGTGAATTCCGGCTGCCTACGCATTCAATCTTACACGAATCAGTTTCAATACTAATATGGCAAAAATGAAATACCTACTACTAGTAAAAACATAACATAACAATATAACATTGCGCCTGTAATCCCCGAAAGGTTAGGCAGGGTTGTACCTGTTAGTACTCCAAATTTTGCCAGTTATGTTTAAGTCCCTTGTAATGGAGAAACGATTTTCTACTTATATTATTCTTTAAACGTTGCTAGAACTCTGTTCAATTTTTTACTTGGTAATTTAAAACAGTGAAGAAGATACAGCTTACTTAGCGCTGCAACGTTCGCCTAGTTCTTTCCCTAATTAACAGTTTTGAGGAAAAAGCGTATTAACTTGTTACAGAACGCTCGTGCGCTCTTTCATGATGAGAAAGTTTTGTGATTATTTTAAAGTCTTGGCTACGATTAAAGTGGATCTCGGACTATTTGAGAACTGTTCATGCCGTAGTGAAAACTCCAATCAGCAAGGTGGTGTCAGGGCTACATTGAAATGAAATAATTAATATTCTAAAGGATTGGCAGTAGACTCCATTGATTTTGCACAATGTGGGTATTATTATTAATAGGCTAGGGACCTGTATGATTGATCACGCATGGAAATTGTATTTGATTGCTTTTTTTTAATTTTCCTTTTGTTTGTTTGATTTGTTGTAGAATATTATTTATCTTTTTCAACATTTTTACTCTTTTAACCCCTTATTCATTAAGTTTGCCCTGCTACAGTTAACGTTTTATAACGGCTTGTTTTTATTTTACACTATAGTAATCTGTGGAAAATGTTGTGGGTAGTATAATTGTTAAGTTAAATTTTAAGACAACGCTTTTTCTGCTTAATATACTGTTTGTTTTACCAAATGTAATAAATAAATAAATAATTTCTCATGGTTCTAAGGTCGTAAGTATAGTCTGAGAAACTAATTATTACGCAAATAGACTTCCAACTAAAATATTGCCCGTGAATTCAAATCAAAACTGTAATTCTTTGACAGTTGTATAAAATGGCACATTGACGTGAGATGTCATTTGCTTAACAATTAACATACTTTTTCTTTTTTGAATGTTTATGGCATGGCTACGAGGCCTTTATGCCAAAATTAGCATACTACATAATTTGAGTATTGCCACAATAATAATAAAACTGACAAAGTTATACAATACCATAATGATTATATGAGAAAACAAAATAAAACCAGCCTCAAAATTGTGAAAAGCTTTTAAAATATTTAAAAATGGATGTTCGTTCACAACTGTTATTTTATATGATTTAAAATATATGTTGTCTGTTCCCACAAATTAGGTAAAATTGTAATAATTTTATCGTATCGAGAATAACTGTCTTCGTATTCGGAAGCGTTTTCCTAACAACCTGCTTATAGAATTTCAGTCTGCATAATCTGCCATGTTCTGTATGTTCCCACTGCTGAGACAGAGGCATCCTCTCTGTGAGAGGGAGTGGGCAGTAATGCACCACGCGGGCCCAGTGCGGGTTGTTAGATATCACATGTCTTCGAACCTTTGGTTCTAAGGCATGCCGGTTTCCTCACGCTGTTCTCTTTCACCGTTTTGAGAGCAGTGGTGATGAAATATTTTAAACAAAGTAAAGAGCCTGTCTGTGTTCGAACCTACGACCTACAACTCGTCGCGGCCTTTACCACCGGACCTCCACTGCTCACTTTGAATTGAATTTCTGTGTACTGACATAAAAACATAAAAATCAAAGCAAGTCTCTTGTTTTTCATTAATGTTATTACGGACTCTATTTGGAGTGTTCTGGAACCTTAATTTATTCAGCCCAACGGAAATTGTTAACTACAAACAACATTACGTCATTACGTCATTACGTCATTTGAGAGGTAGTTAGAGAGTTGCTGAAAATCAGCGCTGTTGATGATAGGTTTGTCCGGAGTCACAGCATTTTGCTGAGCAACGACCTGTTCTAGCACAGATGCGACGCACGGCTTAATTGTGCTTACGATTGTTAGAAAAGTAGCTATTTTTCGATTCTGCAATAGAGGTTAAAAAAAAAAAATATTGGTTGAATACGAGGCTTTTGGCTACTTTGTACGTATATTTCATGTAATGTATGTTTTGTTTGTGCCGAATAAACAACTATTCTTTCTTTTCAATGTTTAATATACCTACTTAAAACCGTAAAAGTAAAGCCAATTTTCTATAGCTTTTTTCTGTCAGTTTGGCAATTTTTTTTTATTCGTATCAGTTATAGAAACCGAACAAGTTATTTTCCGAAGGAAAACCTAGAGCAACGCAAAAAATATTGCCGGTAAAACAAAAAACGCAAAATACCTAACAAAAACTTTAGCATTGTAACAAAAATATCAGTCAATAATTTTCCCACTGCTGGGACACTGGCCTCCTCTTAGTGAAAAGGAGTTGAATGTATGTAATACACCGCGGCGGTGCGGGTTTGTGCCTAAATATTTGAAAAGACTAAGCTAAGTACGGTTTCCTAAAACTGTGCTGGCCCTCGCATATTGTACGAATGACGTCACTAAAACGTTATTTATGAAAGCACATTTCTTATCTGTGCAATGGCCGTTTTTCGAACTAACATTGTGAATGGCACATACGATGGGTTGTTGTGTAACTTTTTGATTTATAGCTTATACATGTCTTATAGTAAATCCTTTCGTAAAATATTACACTGCGGAGACGCCTAGTGTTTGAGAAAAAAATCCAAAATTTTCAGAAAAATCAACTTATTTTTATAGTGAAATATACATTATATTATCTATCAATAAGAATTTCACTTTTAAGTTGTTCCGTTTTAAGTTCAGACATAGTAACAGCGGATTTCACAATTAAAATCTTTGAACTTTGGACCCGCCACGTGATCTTCCCCACCCTTAATTTTCCCACTATCCCAAAAGTTCTGAAAAAAAATGGGTAAGTTTTTCTCGGCACCTATGGTTTTCCGCACTGTAGGGTTTTCAAATGTACACTAAAAAGGGAATATTCGTACCAAAATAATACCTACTATAAAAAAGCGATGGGCGGTATAGTAAAGGGATTTTTCTTTACAATCAGCGCCACCAATAATTGCACGGATAAGTTGGTCGTACTTTCCTTAAAAAGCGTTTTTTGACACCGTTAAGTCAAAACCCGCTGTCGTCTTAATCATGATAGCCGTCAATTCGGCCGTTTTGTGTTGGCCACCGCTCCTCTGCTATAGAAAACCGTAGCTTTAGCAGTACTATACCCCTCTGCTTATCCCTTCTGAAGCCTACCGGCGTGATGATAGTATGTTATGTATTTCTTATCTAGTTAGCAGTAGCAATTGATTAAAATCACCAACGTGTAACGTTCTTTTAAAACAAATCATTCATTTTATAAACGTTGCGAACATGGTGTCGACAGACCGCGCAGTTTTGCAATTTTTCTTTTTAATAATATGCTCGATCGTTAGTAATAACTTTTTAAGAGATTTTATTCGTATTCAAGTTCTAGGAAAGTTTTCTAAACAACTTTTGAAAGGTTTCCATAAAAGAAGTTTTAATTCTGACTTAGGATCGAAAGGGTGGCTTTTTAAATATGTTTTATGCCAGTCTTCGGCACACTGGAAAAAACGTGTTTATTGAAGCAATTAGATTGCCTATTAACCTTTTAATATTCTTAAATATTTGACAGGAAGCAAGCTATCTCGAGAAAAAGGACAATAACTATGGCATACCCAAAAACACCTTTCCCAAAATGAATAACATTAATATTTTTCTGTTTTCAGAACGGCTTACATTTCTACCCACGCAATCATCCTTCACTAGGAATCCTGAATGAGCTGATAGGAACAGACTCAAAAAGTCCACTTATTGTGGTAGTAGATTCTAATAATAAAGCCAGGACTTTGAATGATGAACCGGATCAAGGCAATGGATACAGACAAGGTCATGGTCAGAGGCACTCAAAATCACGCCCTAATCACCCAGATCATGTTCACAGTCCTAGACACAATCATGACAGCGGTTCTCCTAAATTGTCGAACCAGGATTATGAAGCCGCTTTGTATGAACTTTTGAGAGTAAGACTCATTTAAATTTTTTATAATTTTGTGTTATCTTTTTATAATAAAATCTCAAAATATTCCCCCGCTAGTACACAGGCTTGCCCCCATATTCTATGTCGTAACCTCGATATCTACTCGACTCACAACCCTATCGAGGAGGAAGACCCTCAAAATCGGCATTCATAGTCGTCACATTAAGGACATTATGAGGACGAATGAGTGTGAGGTGCGAGATACGTCACGAAAACGTCAATATTCAATAAACTCTTCAAAAGACATTATGAAAATCGAATACGCGTGTTTTGGTAAAAACTTCCTTGTAGACTACATTATCGAAGCCTTACGTTACATGCCGACATGCTATCGACTTATTTTCTGCATGACCCCCGTCAGGGCGATTATCGTGAGCACCGGCCAGTTGCTATCCCTTAGAAACATCTTTTATTCTTAAATGAAACTAAAACAATAACGTTCAAAAAACGGTCAACCTTCATTCATTGGTCAAATGCTTGGTCAAATGATTTCCACGTGCAGCCGAAAATGTTTTGCAAAGGGTCATGCACAACGGGAGTCGATAGTACCTCATATATGTCAGTTGGTTCCTCAACTCAAACTTACCTCGACTGAAGATACAGTTTGAGTAAAACCTAAGTGAGGTTGAGCCAAGTCGAGGAAATCATGAGGTTTTGACTTAGAATATTTGTGGTGCTCTCTGTAAGAGGGAATAAGCTATAATCCTTCATGACTTATTTTCATAAGAGCTCTTTAAATTATAGCTACATAAGTACATAGCACCATACCTCTTTTTTACCGAAGGGATAGGCAGAGTCGTACTTAAATATAGAACACGCACATTTGATGTAATAGTAGGCGAACCTATTGCCATAAACCGGACATGAATCCAGACTCCGGGATGTTACTGAGAAATTCTAGGTGGAAAAACCCATAAACTCTTTGCTTGATCCGGATAAAGCAAAGTGTTTATTGGCTCTCCGAGGATCGATCTCAGAACCTCGGGGATCGTTCTGCAGTGGTGCTAGCGACACTAGACCAACCAGGGACTCAAACTGTAACCGTATAAAGTGCTTTTAACACTGTTTTTAAAAACTGTTACAGAATCAAAGTGTAACCACTTTCCTTTATAAGTGGTTACACTTTGATTTTGTAAGACTAAAAGTTACACTTTGTCGCGTAAGTCGAAGTCAAGCCGGAATCTGGTGATATTATCATAATAACAAGTCATAATAGTTAACAGTAAAATATATTTAAAAACTTTGCTATGTATTTAAAAAAATTACGGGCATTTATAATTAAAAACGAGAAAATCTACTGCCTGTGACGGTCTTTTTACTCTTGTTGCTACTACGTTTAACATTTTTTTCTTTCTGTTAACTGATAATACCCGATCTATACCCCGACTATCCTAAGGATTGACGTCGACTTACGGGACACCCTGTGTTAATATTAGTGTAATTGCACGGTAACGCAACAACGCACTTTGGACAGAGACTCAGCTTTGCCAAAATAGCCTCAATCTCGGCGGGATTTTGGCAACACTTATAAACACCGTTAACACTTTGATATCTGTTATAGACATATTACTGTCACACTTTTGTATGTGTTTTGGGTTAAGACATTGAAAAACACATTTACAAGTGTTACATATTTGATTCTGATACCAATTCAAAATGTAACACTCATCATTCTGTTACACTTCTGAATGTGTTTTAAGTCCCTGAGACCTACGAGACAGTTTTTCTAGTCTATCTTGTCTACCCTAGAAAAAATCCTTTAAAAATCTGATAATGTACTTATGTATTATATTTTCAAATTACGACAGACAAGTCAGAAAATGATGGAGAACCAAGAACGACAGGGAAGCTCTAATGACCGTCAAAAAATAGGTGGAAAGAAAGACAGCTTTGATAAAAACCGAGGAAAAAAGGACAAACAGGAATTCCTAGCCGAACAATGTTCGCAATCTGAAAATAGCTGTGGAGGAAATTGTGATGATTAGGAAACATGGCGGTGCAAGATGACGCAATATATAAACCAAGGACTTGCAACGTTCTGGATTTAATTAAAGAAAATTTTCGATTATCTGTATGAATGAACTTTTAATTTTCAAACTGAATAATGTAAACGTGAACAATGTGTTGACGTCTATATTTACTCTTTGATTTCTCTTTATGTGAACTAATGCCAGGCATCCTTCGGAATGTGCGTGCGAGTCGCTTATGATAACAAGAACTAAATCTAGGTCACTGTCAGACTGCATAGAAAAGAAAGAGAAGTGCGATGACACAACGCTGGTAACTTATTGCAAACAAATAAGCAACTTTATATTTTTACAAAAAATCTATTTATTGGACAAAAAAAATATTCTATTAGGTTAATACGTTGCTTATAAAATAATCTGTCAAAAAATCAGAATCAAAGCATGTTTTTTAATCGTTAAAAAAATTCTTAGAGTTATCTTCGTGATATTTTTCTATCGTATCAAATTAGTTGTATAATGTTTTCAACGTTTCCTGATTTCGTTTACTGCAATTACTCATAAATCCTTTTAGGCATTATAAAAGTTAGGTCCAGCACGTCGATTCTGTAAAAATTACTTTGTTTAAATTATATCATGTCCTCTACTCTTCAATAAATTCGAAGACATGTAACATCTACCAACCCAAACCCCCACCACGGTGGGGTGCATTTACGGCCCATTCCGTAATGCCGAGAGACCTTCCTATCTGACCTTCACAACCCAGTTAGTGGGCAACACGTTACCCCTTAGTTTGACTGGTTGTCAGACTTTCGGGCTTCTGAATACCCTTACGACTTTTAACAGTCGTTATGGTTGATCTACGAATGACAGGCGGGGCCAGCGGCTTAACGTACTTTTTGAGAGATGAAGGGGTAGGGATAATTATGTAAATGAATTCACGTGTTTGGCTTCAGTCCTATCAATAATAAACATACAATTAATTATGTTGCCACCACAGAAAGTGGCTGACGTAATAAACAGTCCACCGATGATTAAAAAATCAGCAATGTGTAACATTAACTAAATTACTTATTAACGTTCCCTGTTATGAGCGCCGGGAGCGGGTGCAAGAGGGTGCAATTGTTCCTTCCTTGCTTCTAAATAAAATAGAAACATAACGAAAAAATTACTAAAAAAATATCTGTTCAAGCTTGCTTCGCTTGCTTTTGCATCCTATTCTTTCTTAATTTTTAAGCTTCTGCTTATAAAACATTTTGTTTGAGTGGACTAAATAAAACCGAACACATTCGAGACGAGATGAAAAATTATCCTACATTTTCTTAGTTGTTTATTAACTTTGTCGACTTATACAGATAATCATTATCTGCATAAGTCGACTTATTCTTCTTGTATGAATGAACAAGCGATAACCCTACGTAATATCCGACAGGATGCGCAAAAATGATTGAGCTCGCCTCATGGAGCTGAAGATGCATCTTAACTTAGACACTAAAAGGAACCGTTTCATAGGTAAAATAAATAAAAACATTATGACGATAAAAAAAATGCTATCCGTTATGTGACGTATGTCAAAAAATCATAAAAGATCGGTACTATAACCTGTAAGGACATTACGGTTTTCCTTGCCGTTTAAGAGATAACTAGCTTTTTCATACTAGCTTCACACAAAGTTTTCGTAAAAAAATCAAATTCCCTCGTTTTTGTGCAGAATTAACTCGGGTGTCATTTTTGAACATAGTAATAACTACAAGAAGTGATATTTTTTTTTAAAGTTTTAGTGAGTTATTCCCAGCAATATTTTTTGTGCAATATTACTTAGATTGAACAGCATGTCGATTCTGTAAAAATCTCACCGTGAATACTTGCATGGAGTGAGCTGTCAGTATTATCCCGTCTTCGGCAATCCCTTGTATCAGTGGCACTGACAGCTCACTCCTTGCTCACTTCACTTAAGTTTTCACGGTGAGATGGTCACAGAATAGCATTCCAGGGGTCGTGGGGGTATTTAAATTTAAACACTAATGCTAAGTTTAAACTAGTTTTCATAAAAAAAAGTCACAAAAAGTTGGAATTATGATGTTTAATATGTCCGCAACCAGAAGCTTCCCAGGTATGGTCAAACAAGCGAAGACAATCGGCGGCGGCGATCACTCGCGTCCGGCCCTGGTTCAGGGCATGGTACGGAGCGAGAGAGAATGGAAAGCTGTCAACTCCTTCTGCGAAGCAGTAATGCTCGCGAAGGAGGAGGCGGAGCGCGTGAGGGAGAGAGCCTTGCGCCCTCACGCCCCTAGTCGCTGCAGGAGACGCCCTGGGCGTCGGCAGTCGCCTGCAGATTCCCGGCCACCGTAGGCGCGGGCTTGCGGACGGCGAGCAATGAGTAGCTAGCCGTCCGATAGGGACCAGGCCCGGGTCGACGGCGCGTCGTGTTCCACGCGCGCCTCATAGAGATGTCAGCACAAAATGATGGGGTCCGATAGGGCCGACGCCTCAGGGTCTCGGGTAATTCGAAAGAGTAACCGTGGCCCTAGCACAGGCAACTGAAGGAACACGGGTGGGTTTTAGTCACTAAAAGTCTGAAAACAAGTGGCTCTCGGCTTCGTTAAGTGTCTTTAAACACCCGTTATACATATACATTCAATATTAGTAAGATTGTTGTGGAAGGACACCATAACATCATCTGCCTTTTCCGAAACTATCTTGAGGTCAGCTTCCAGTCAAACCAGCTGAATGCCAATATTTTATGGAGAGAGTGCCTATCTGACCTCCAAGACCGTGTTACTGGGTAACACGATAAAGAAGAAGGACCATGTCTTTTTCTTTCTTGCATCCAACTTTAACCACCATCTCGAAACAGAGAGAGCTACTAAGACAGCTATTTTTATAATTTTCAGGTCTTCAGGTTTATTGAAACTTTTATATATTTATTTATTCAAAATCTGAATTAACATTATCTTACATAAAGTCTGCCGAACTGCATAACAGTCTGTCGGCAGTTGTTCTCGTGTAACAATCGGTTACGGGAATTCCAAACGAATCGTCTACATCACAATGGGAACATAATGTAAAATACGAAGAAGAGCAAGAAATAATTGATTAATTCCAACCCACCTCTGCCCAACTCTTTGGGGAAACAAGGCGTGATGTTATGTTATTATTATTAATTAACTCTCAAAAACGGTGAAGGAAAACATCGTGAGGAAACCGGCATGTCTTGGAACCAAAAATTTGAAGACATGTGACATCTACCAACCCGCACTGGACCCGCGTGGTGGATTTCGGCCCACTCCCTCTCACAGAGAGGAGGCCTGTGTCCCAGCAGTGGGAACATAATAGGCTGATTATGTATGTTTATGTAAGATATTGTTTGTGTAAAAGATGATGATAATTAAGATAACGATTGGCTGAGGAACTTTATTTAAATCAGCTTTAATTTAAAGCAAAAATAAATTAAGTCAATAAGTGGGTTGACGAAAATGACGATTGAAGTTCTTCTGTCATACATATAGCGAATGTACTGAAACGATGGTGGATGGTTCTTTTCTTCATTGTTTCTTAAAGAAGAAAGAACAAAAGAAACTTAACATCAGAACATCACATGACGCCTTGTTTTTCCGAAGGGTTGGGCTGAGGAGTATCTATAGAACCCTTACAATTCTGACTACATTTTCTGACGTTCTCAAGAGAAAACCATGCAAAATTCTTTCAATTATGTAAAGATCCATTGCCTTGAAGGAAAAATACAAACATTTGTTTTGAATTTGTCATGTGTTTTTTCTTTGGTTGTTATAACTAAAGAATTTACAGAAATTAACTCTTTTGCTTTGAACACTATGAACTCACCATGTAGACAAGCAAAACCGATAAAGCATTTTAAAGGCGTCTCGCAAAGACATTCCGGGACACATACTCTGGCATCTAAGCAAGAATGCCTCAGAAAACTACAGTTATTTGGCTTTAGCCTGAAAATATGCCTTTCTTGAAAAGAGATGCGGTGCTTCAAATTTAAGCCAAAATTACAATATTGTTTGCCAGAAGATTATTATTTTCTCTTTAGAGACCGCTAAAACAGTTATATGACATCACGGTTGAATGCCAGAGGCAGAGGAGCTAGTCGAGGCCGAGTTAGTAGAAGGAGGAGTTTATATATCTATTTTTTTAATCTGTTTAGTATATTCTATTACAATAACGTCAGCGCCACCTGTCGCTGAAAACCAGCACTGGGGCTCGTCTTACTTAAGGTCGCAGCATAATGCTGAGCGATAGCCGTTTTGCGTGTATGTGACGCACGATTCCCCCTAACCTTTTCTTATTTTTAAGTGTATGTTCTTTTTTGCGTCATTTACCGCAAATAAACGTATTTTCTTTCTTTCGTAGTACAACGACATTACGTCAGTTACTATTGCCATCCATCATCATCACCATAACATAGCCGAAAGACATCCACTGCTGGATATAAGCCTCCCAAGCGTCACCATATCGACGGGTCCACTGCTTCTTGGGTCCTCTATTGTCATTTACCGGGCTTATATCCAGACTCCAGGCTTCTTCTGAGAAATGCCTGACGGAAAAACCCAGGCCCCGCGCTTGCGACCATTAGGATCAGCGCAGACCAGTTTAAAGCGCAGTTTGCAAGAGCAGTTTATCGGTTGCAAGGCACACCGAGCGACACGCGGGGAGCTCTGGTAAATATGCAAAATCGATTTTCAGCGATTATAGAATTACTCGCATTGTCGCCTCTCCGTCGGTCCTTTGTCTAGCAAAAGTTGGGAAACTATTCCATGATGACTTTCAAGGAATATATGCTAAAACTCATTAGTTTATCCACCCTCTGTAGAGCAGAATCGAGCATTTTTGTCAGAGATGTAATCCCCCAACTTATAATATGCTTGGCTGCATAGTGTGCGTTTGATACAAGTTTTAAACTTCGTTTCATTCAGTTGGAGTAAGTGGGGAGGTATTTTATTATAACATTATAAACAGTACCCCATGAAGGATGAATCTACTTTAGCCAGCCTGAAACTCGGTTGAACTAATTGGTCCCTATTTCTATTCCCATAGTTGTGTCTTTCACCTGTTTTACTGAAAAGATTTAAGTTTTTGATGTTATTATCTTTAAACAGTTCCCTTAAAGAATCGCGCCTGTGGAGGCCATAATTTGCTCTGATGTCTCTTTTTTGCAGAATAAAAATAGACTCGATGTCTGCAGCGCGTCCCCATAATATTATACCGTAAGACATGATACTATGAAAGTAACTGAAATAGACTAGCATCGCGGTATCTACATTAGTAAACTGATGGATTTTCCTTACAGCATATGCTGCTGAACTTAGCCCTCCTGCAAGAGATGTTAAATGGGGACCCCATTGCAGCCTTGAGTCGAGCGTGATCCCAAAGAAAACCGTTTTATCAACGAATTGTAGTTTATCTTGATTCAATACTACGAGTATGTCACCATCAGTACTTTTACATTCGGCAAAGCAAACCTTATGCATTTTGTTGTTCTCCCATTTAATACTAAATTATTAGCAGTAAACCAATTATGTTCCTGCAGCAGGGCGTTACTTACGTCAAGATTTGGTGAACGTCTACTTATCTTAAAAATTAACGAAGTATCGTCAGCAAATAACACCATTTGTGGTTGTTTTTTTAATAAATGGGGTAAATCATTAATTTATACAAAAAAAGAGGAAAGGACCTAATATCGAGCCTTGTGGAACACCCATTTTTACTTTTAAACCAAGTGAATTGACACCATTAATTTGAACTTTTTGCGGTATATCTTCTAAATAAGATCTAATTTAACTTAGCGCAAGTTTACCTAGTCCGTAATGCTCAAGTTTTAGGAGCAAGGTTTCGTGATTAACGCAGTCAACTACTACGAGTATATTGCATGTATATTTCCAAGTTCATAATCATTTCCAATACGAACTTGAATTACGATAACGATATTAAAAAAATTCAAAGAACGATTAATAAACATAAACAAGCAATAACTGAACAGGAAATTTGAATCAAAACAAATAACAAATCTAATCAGTTAATCAAAATTGATTAAAAATATATGTAGCGTTAAGTTTACTTAATAAGAATAGGCCGGGGCTTAAGCATATTCGGAGACTAGACGTCAAAGTGTCGAAATGGCGTCCTCAGTGGCGAATCTCAAATACCTTCAAAATATAGTATTATTACTTTTGGCTACTGTAAGTTAAAGTTTCACTTTTTAATATTCTTCCACAGAAAACACAGCATTGTGTTTTCTGTGGTAATTCCGCATTGAGCAAGTCACTGGGCATTTACCTTTTCGTTCTAATTCGATTTGGTCTTAATCCGCAGAACGGCGATGTTTTATTTCAAACCAACTGACCCGGCGAACTTCATACCGCCTCAGAGTGTTATTTTCCATATGATTGTTTTCGTGCATTTTTACCATGTTTTAATAGCTGTTCGGGGCGGACAAAAATCTAAAATCATAAATATCGGTTCGTTTAGGAGTGTAAAATGTTGTAACTAACCCGACTTTGTGTAGATAATTCACTGGAAAAGTAAAAGTGACAACTTTGTACAGTAGTGGGACAAAATGGGTTTAGAATTTAAAAAAGTATACATTGTCTATCGTTCTATTGATGCTTTCGTTTTGTATTTTGCAAACAGTTTACTAGGCCTACTACACTGTTGAAATAGCGAAGTTACTGCATTGTTGAACATGATAATTTTTTCAGAAAATTCGTCCATCTCTGACTGAGGAATACTCTGGCGTTCTTTCAAATCTCTACAAGAAGGCTTCAGATCAGAACCGTCCCCTTATCTTGGTTTTGGACAACAATGCTAATCGGGACTCAAATTACGAGGAATCGGAATCGCGGGCCTCCAACTACAATTCGAATAACTACAAGTCGGATTACCAATCGAATAGAAATGACGAGTCCAGGGCCAATGATTATAAATCCTTAGATAATTACAAATCAGATAATTACAAGTCCAACAGATACCAGTCAAACAACTACAAGTCTAATTACCCGGCGAATAGTAACTACAAATCCAATAGCTACTCCAATCGAAATGACCAGAGAAGCTATGAAGATAACCACAAAGAAGATGGATCATACCCATTCGCATATCTCTACCGATTGGCGAAACAGGTATTTATAAACAAAAGCATTAGGATTACAGCCCAGTCAAACAGAGACGGAATTTACAAAACTTCCTTTTGATTTTCTAAGCTCTGTCTAAAAAGTGACAATTAATCACATGTACGTCTTAAGATATTCAAGGTCAAGAAACATCCAGTACTCACGCTATTAAAAAAACTAAGAAACCCATTAAATTTGGCGTCTGAATTTGCGTCAGCAAACAAGTATTCCAAATTTTTTATCCAATTACGTTTCATTGCATGTCTTATTTTCAGGTGAAAGACCAGATAATATCACAGGATAACAAACCATCAAAATCTAACCATCACAGCTCACATAGCTCTTACCGTGGCAATAATCAAAATTCACGGGAAGACAGAGACATAAATAACAGAGCAAGAGATTATAAAGACCGAAAAGACACGGACTACAGAGGAAACAAATATTATACCGCAGAGAAATACTATAATGGGGATAAGAGTGAATCTAAGGGAAACAATAGGGGCAATAATTATCATAAAGGTAGCTACAGAGGCGATAGCAGTAACAGAGGTGACAATTACCATAGGGGAAGCAACAGAGGTAACAAAAACAATAGGGAAAGCTACAGAGGTGATATTAATAGCAGGGATCGCTACAGAGCTAATAATAACAATAGAGGCGACGCTGACTATAGAGGTAGCAACAAAGCTGACTATGGCAATAGGGGTTATAGAGGACATAGTGACACCAGAGGCAACTATAGAGAAGATAACAACAATAGGGGCGGCTATAAAGGTAATAATGACAATAGGGGCAGTTATAGAGGTGATGATAGAAATAGGGGAAGCATTGGTCATAATAATTATTATAGAGGAGACAATAGGATCGATTCTGATTATAGGGGTGATAACGGAGTGGATAGGGACAGAAGAGATAGGGATTACAGAGGAGACCAAAGAAAGGATAGATATGATAATGAACTCTTTAAATCACCTTTAGTAAAAACTCTTATGGACATTTCAAATAACTTGAGGCAAGGTAAGGATTCTTGTGAAAATGACAATCACCTCGGTTGTGAACATGACAAAACAACAACTACACAATGCCCAATAGATAAAGAATCGGATAATTGTGATAGCCGTGGATCCTGTGCAGACAGCGATGAAAATGATAAGCATCCAAGCACAAGAGCTGAAATGTGGGATGAATGTTCAAATAAACAGAAAACTTGTAATAGCTTGAAAAAATAATATATTTTGATTGTGCACCTGCTTGAAATTTTGTTTCATTTAACTTCAAGCAACCTTGAGCAAGCGTAGTCATCAATGCTTATGCCTTCTCTTTGCCCTGCAGTGATACCATTATGGGCTGGTATTTTTATATCCTGTCTCGTTGGTCTAGTGGTCGCGAGAGCTACTGCTGAGCATGAGGTCCTGGGTTTGATTCCCAGGTCCTGCAAAGTGTTATTGGGTTTTTCTATCTAGAACCTCTCAGTAGCAGCTCGGAGTCTGGATTTGTGCCCGGTTGACAGCAATAGGGTCGCCCCCTATTACATGGGACTTAAGCATAACTGACGAAATGTGGGTGTTCTATAGGTACACCTCTGCCTAACGCTTCTGGGATTACAGGCGTGATGTTATGTTAAAATGTAATTTTGCTATTAAGCCAATTTGCTTTTAAATTAGACCGTTTGTTATACAAGGAATTAAACTCATTATTAATACAGCCAAGTTACACTAGGGTAATAGAAAACAGTCACGATTATCTATATTACGGGCTCGTAGCTAAATAATAACAGCCGCACGGGTCTTTCGAAGGTTAAGCTGCTTTTGCCGAGGTCGGTCCGTGGATGGGTGGCCATTGTTAGACATAAGCAAAAAAATATTAAAATCTTAGATAAATAATAAGACTCGCGGCGCTCGACTAGATACCGTCGGCGTACTTGTAAAATGCGGCAAAAAATACCACGCCCAGATAGGCGTACCCGAGCCTGTCTCACTGCAAGCTGTCTGTCACGTGCACGTGCCGAATGTTTTATTAAATTTTGGGCATAATCCGAAGTAAAATGCCAGTTTGCGTAGTGATACTGTGTAACAATAATACTACAAGAAATAAGGACACTGGGATCACATACCCAATACTCAATACTCAATACTCAATATCTTTATTGCTTTACCATAATGTGTACTTAGGTGGTAACTATATAATAGAGATCATTATGGACCCTGTAGGGCACAGCAAAAGTTTAGGAAAGAGGAAGCCCTGTTTCAGGAGACAATTAAGTAGTATTTATAATAGCAAATTTTATATACAATATAAACAAAGTCAGGAGGTCGCAAATAAGATAATAACATTTCGCTTAACCATTATTTTTCACTTTATCTGCAAAATGTACTACAATATTTTAGATTATGTTTAGGTACCTGTACATGTATTATATCCTGTTTATTAATTAATTTATATTATTTCCTTCGAATAGTTGTTATGGCTATATTATTTAATTATTATTCTTTAATTATAAAATTTATTATTAATTGCAATGTTATGATTTTTTTATTTATTATTATTATCTATGTTATGATTTTTTTATTTATTATTATTTATTACCATTAATGAGTATCGTATATTTTCGAAATTTCAACATAAAATAACGTGAACGCCATTCAGTGTTGCAGCGCTTACAAGATTCAAGTTCCCCGTGGTTGTGATTTTTATAATGTGAATGTAATGTTTTTGTTTTTTATTATATACCCTATTTAATTTATCTAACCTAGTTATTGGTGCCGATTCTCTTGTCACAAATACCTCTAAAATAGACTACAAATCACTAAAATTTGGTTTAATTCTGTCAAATGACGATTTTCCATTCTGAAATTGACTATAGTGACACAACTTAACTATATTTTAGTTTGACAGCACTAAGATTGAACTGAGTTATTAAAATAGTGAAAATGGCAATTTTGCTATTCTGAATTTTACGTTTTTCAACTAAAAATTTGATTGTCTAACTAAATCTGATCATGAATCTGACTATTTTTAATCGCGATTAAAAAGGTGTGGAATAAAATTAGGTGGCGTGGACTAAAATTCACACCAACACCTCGACTTCAGACGTGCAAAAACGGTACTTTAACTTTATTTTTCTTTTTTTGCTCATATCTCGAAAACGGTGTGTCCTATCACAAAAATTATGAAAATTTCGACCCCTTTTGTAACCCCGAAACCACCAAATCTCTATATTTTCCGCACAAAAAGTCAAAACTTCCATATAAAACACGTCGAGGCTGCCCCAGGCTGCCTCCGGCTCTAACAAAGACATTGCGAAACCAAAAGAAAAAAAAACACGTGGACTCGCGATTGTCAAATTCGATTATAGTTGTGTCAAAATTATTTTTAAATTTAGAGATTATTTTTCGCAGAATAGCTTCAAGATTTTCGTAGTAAAAAGTAAGGAATTTTAGTGATAGTTTAGTTCGGTGTACAAGAGAATCGGCACCATTGTATATTTAACCTTGTTCTATAAACTATTTAATGTTTATCTTTGTAATCTATACACATAAGGTGTACAAATGTTAGCTGACACTATTTTAAGGGGTGATTCTACCCATGAATCTGAACAACTTTCCCCAAGGAACCTGATAGAAAAGAAAAAGCGTCACAAAAATAAATGAATGAACTTATGGTGCTAAAATCATAATGTATCTAGTAACATAATTCATTTAGAAACAGCCTGCAAATGCATTTTACTGTCAGCTGTTCTAATTTCAACAATTCGAACCTTGTTATCGGAAGCTGGAAATATTTTAGTTATTCTGCCCAAAGGCTAGTGAAGAGGCGGAGTGTTTGGGGTTTTAAGCAATACTACCATATTTCCTTAAGATTTGGTAGTTCATTTTGCCACTTACTTCTATTATTCAATAAAGATAAATAGTCATTTGACCACGCCTTCCAAAAATGCTGCCGTGCTTGTTCACAAGATCGCCAAAAACGAAACCGATTGGAAGGGACCTCTGTAATATCTGGGTGAGGATAGAATGACAGAGAACTACCAATTAAGAAATGACCTGGACTCAGAAACGAAAAGTCATTGTGATCTTGCGAAAGAGGGGTAAGGGGGTGAGAGTTCAATATAATCTCTATCTCTGTCATAATTGTATTGAATTGCTATAAGTAAATATTTTTGAGCCAACTATTCTTTTAAGATGTGATGTCGGTGTTGGGAAGAAGGTTGACGATAAATAATAATCAAAGACTTACAGCGTATTTATATTGTTACCAGTCCAGCGACACGTACAAAAAGAGCAAAAATGAAGTTACACGATCTTTTATAACATTTCCAATGACAGTTGTCTAATTAGCTGTCGCTTCCCATAGGCCACAATGATTTGGACTATAAGCGGGAATAAAACGAAATTGAATACTTTTTACGGAACCATAACTATGAATTGCATCTTGAAAGGTTATACTATTATGTAGCTTATAGAGTTTGAATAATGTGTTTTTAGCTCCTTTAAAATTAGTGGCGTTATCACAGTATATATCTGATAGGAGTCCGCGGCGAGCTATAAACCGCTTAAAAGCCGCCAGAAAGGTTTCAGTGACTATTTCGATGTGTATCGCCTTCGTGGAAAAGCAAACAAACATGGCCACATACCATTTGGATATGATGCTTCCGTGAATAGTTGATTGCTTGATGTTAAATGGTCCACAGTAGTCAACTCCGACCTTTTCAAATGTTCTAGAAGGCGAGATTCTGTCCTTAGCCAAGGATCCCATTAACTGAGAAGCTGTTTTAGCCTTGTATCTGTGACATACTAAACATTTATGTGTAATACTTTTTATTTCGCGAACTGAGTTTATAATTATATATTTTTGAGACAAACTATTCATAACAAGATTTAAGCCTTTTTTTTTTGGGTGGGAAAGTTGGAATTATGACGTTTAATATGTCCGCAACCAGAAGCTTCCCAGGTATGGTCAAACAAGCGAAGGCGATCGGTGGCGGTGATCACTCGCGTCCGGCCCTGGTTCATGCCATGGTACGGAGCGAGAGAGAATGGAAAGCCGTCAACTCCTTCTGCGAATGTCTCAGTAATGCTCGCGAAGGAGGAGGCGGAGCGCGTGAGGGAGAGAGCCTTGCGCCCTCACGCCCCTAGTCGCTGCAGGAGACGCCCTGGGCGTCGGGAGTCGCCTGCAGATTCCCGGCCACCGTAGGCGCGGGCTTGCGGACGGTGAGCAATGAGTAGCTAGCCGTCCGATAGGGACCAGGCCCGGGTCGACGGTGCGTCGTGTTCCACGCGCGCCTCAAAGAGATGTCAGCACAAAGTGACGGGGTTCGATAGGGCCGACGCCTCAGGGTCGCGGGTTATTCTAAAGAGAAAACCGTGGCCCTGGCACAGGCAATTGTAGGAACACGGGTGGGTTTTAGTCAGTAAAAGTCTGACACGCCCTCCCGCTCCGCCCAGAGCGGGAAAAGTCATTTGAAGATTTAAGCCTCAATGTTCATTTCTTATTATTAATTAAGTAAGATAGCATTTCTTTGGAAGAATGGCTGGAAACTTCATTGCGAACGGCAGATCTGCATTTTTAAGCGTCCACTCTTAATATCTTATTTTTATCAATGAAAGGATTTAAGGATTTTAAGATTGATTTTATGTCCTTATAAAAAGGACAATGGACAATCCTTGTCCTTGTCAATGGATTTTAATTCATCTGAAAAGTATTGAAGTTGAACACCTCTTATTAAAGTTTGAGTGGCATCTGTGATTTCTATATCAGAGAGGCTTTCAGAATTCTAAATTTATCAGGTTTATAATTTTATTTACTCATACATCGAATGAACCTCAAGATTTGCACTAGCCCTTCAAGCATTTTATTTCATGGTGCGTCAATGACCATTGCATATCAACCAGTAGACTAGGGGGCGCTATAATGGCACGGAAGACGTGCCCGTAGGATAGGCAAGGATTTATGATAAAATATACACAATGGAGACTAATTGATTTATATAGGTATTGTATTTTATTAATTGTATAGACAAATATCACCCATCCCTCCACCAGTTACTAGCTTACTTTTAGATGCATATCGGTCGGCACATAAATCCTTTCCTATCCCACGGGCACGTCTTCCCTACGATTACAGCGCCCCCCGGTCTACTGCTTGATATGCAATGGTCATTGACGCACCATGAAATAAAATGCTTGAAGGGCTAGTGCAAATCTTGAGGTTCATTCGATTAATCGAGTCTGGTATAATCATGCTGGGGTCGGTGCATTTCATTCATTCATTCACTATTAATATGCAATAAATCCATATTTATTTATTGAACGTAACATGTTTGAAGCACTTTTCATTTTTATTACTTACCCAAGTATTTTTACTTACCCAAGTATGACTTTTTCAGTTTCAAAACTTTAAGTTTCCAACCATAGATAAAAGGGGAAGGTCTGGCAAAGCTAATTGTAGATGGCGTGACCATAGCTAGGTCCCTACGGTCTTCAATAAATTTGACATTTCGTTCATTCATTCCGTTTTGTGTTAATTCATGAGTTTGTTTTTATTTCACTATTTCGTTATTTTCGGTGATTTTAGTATTTTAAATCAAGTACTTGACATGGAAAGTGTCAGAATTTTAATATAGAATATTTCCTCGTAATCACTTTCTTCAAAATGTTTCCGACATAAACTCGAACTCAAAAAAATCTCTACGAATAGCTTTAAACCACAATCTTCTAATTTTAGGGTCTTTCGGAAAATGGTGCACTCCAATTTATGAGTATCTAGGAACACAATAACTCGTAAATTTTCGCTAAAATAAAATAAAACCACATCACGTCTTATTTATTAACTTGTGTTGGGAACTAGCTACGACAGCGCCATTTTGTCAGTTGCTTTCCCCATTGACTAGAAGACAGCGAAACGTAGTGTAATTTGTTTGCCGACCGAACTTCGTTATCACTGAAGCGATAGCGGATGTAGAAATAGAATCGCTCCGAAGTGAATGCCATTTGTCTAGGCCCTCAGGTCTGCTATAGCTCAATATTTTGGGACTTATAAATATAAGTACACCATACACTCAAATAAACTCACATATTAAACTTTTTTTAACAAAACTTTTTGCCTACGCAAGTCTATATTATTTGTCATTTAGACATAACTGTCTGACTTTGACTGTCTGACATGTGAAGAAAATACTTTCTGCTGTGCAGCGAATAAAACATTTTAAAGACAGAATTATTTAGCAAACTAATTATTAATATTAGGTCTGGGATATCTTCTAAACGAGTGTGAAACGCTCTCGTATTCAAAGTTCTTATCAAAATGTCGTTTGTGGTCGAAGAATTTGGAACCATCTAGATTACAGGTTTTTCACAGAATATTATTAAGGAAATAGATTTTTTCGTCTACAAGGTATCTATAAACATGCATTGATATTCTACTCTCTAGTTTTAATTTCGCATTATAATATTACTAGTTTACATAGAGTTGTACATTTTGTCAGTTGCATACTCTAAACGACTGTTAAACACTTCATTGTGTTAAGTAGTAACAAAGAGATTTATGATAGATATGGTAGAGAGGCTACGCTAAGAAATGTCATAGAAAAACTGTGATCCCACGTCTCAGTGACGCCATCTACCATAATATAGCAAAATTAGAACGACTTTTCTAAAACTTAGATCTCGAGCGTCAGTATCAAAATCTAGCTTCGAATTCCGTTCTTCTCCATAGGTACCTACTGCGCTTTGGAATGGGCAACTAGCTTCATATTTCTGACATACCGACTCCTTGACAATTCAAAAGTGCATGTAAATGGTTTAATTTAAAATAAGTGATTTGAGTTTGAGAATAACAAAAAACCCTAAGAATTAATTAATAACGGGCAGAATGGGCTTCGTTTTTTAGCAGTTCCTTACCTTAGCCTCTGGCCAAGATAAAAGCCAGCCCTTTAGTCACAGGAAGCGTCAATATTTAACATAATTAATATCTATGGAAAGTGCATTTTTAGATGAATCCTGATAAAGAAGAAAAGGCGGGTACATCACAGGCGGTCGCTACCGGAACCACGACTGGAGACGGTTCTGTAAGTATTTTTATCCAATAAGTTAACCGTAAGCCAGGTCATATCATAGGTCCACAGATGGGCATAAGCTCTGAATATATTAATAATATTATATTTCCTTTAGAAACCAATCTGGGCCAATTACTATTTCGGCCGTCCGCTTACTAAAAGGCCGATAAGTGAATAAAAGTGATTTTGAGTTATGGCATAAAAGGTGGGAAATAATGTCCCTAGAAATTTATTGGACATACAGCTATGTTTCACATAACAAAATAATAACAAAATACTTGATAGCTGTTAATTTTTCATTCTATGGGTATAAATGAGTGTTATGTGAAATAATATTGTTTAGTTTTCGTGTTATTGTCATGTTTATCTACAAAAAAACAGCTGGCTATAATATACAGCCGTCTTATAGTTGTTTTTTTTTTTTAAATCTATTTATTTTTAGAGGGTTTAATCATGAACTGATTATGCCACCTTCATCGGTACAATCAGTAATTCCTTATAATCTAAATCCTATTTTTGCTAACTTATACAACCGTCTTGCATCTTTTGATAATGGGGACGCAAGAATGCTGTAACACCTTGCAACATCCAGTGTCCTGTGTAACAATGTGATTCTTTCGGTCTCGTTCCGGACGCATTCCATCAGGATATGGTAATTATCCTCCACTGTACTACACTCAGGACAATTTGGTGATGCCACTTTACCCATGAGAAACGCAAAGCTGTTCATTGGAATGTGTCCCGATCGAAGCCGAAAAGTCATTACAATTTCTGGACGACTCATGTTTGCCTGGTCGAACCATGAACAACGAGAAAGGGTTGGCTGGATAGTCCTATACCAGATTCCCTTGCAAAGTGACCTCTGATCGAAGTGCTCGTGCCACATTTTACTGCATTCCTCTTTAACGGGAAAGTGTGGACAAACCAACCCATCCTCACAAGCATCCTTCGCCAATCGATCCACTACTTCATTATCTTCCAAGCCAACATGAGCCGGGATCCATTGCAGAACAATCTTCATATTCCTAGAAATAAGTTTATAAATAGATTTGATCACGCTGTAGGCAATCGGAGTACCCCGAAAGCTCGAGGTACACCGAGCCACATGTTGAAGAGCGCTTCTCGAATCACTCAAAATAACATAACTGCCGCTTTCAAATGAGTCAATGTAGGATAATGCTTTATCTATTGCCACAAGTTCATTACACATTATATTGCATTTTGAGTTTACCTTTAACTGCACTGCAATTTCAGTTTGTGGATCGAACAACGCTGCTCCTGAACCTATTTTTTTATTTTGATCCATAACATAACATAATATCACGCCTTGTTTCCCCGAAGGGTTGGGCAGAGGTGTACCTATAGTGCACCCACATTTCGCCAGTTATGTTTAAGTCCCATGTAATAGGGGGCGAGCCTATTGCCATCTACCGGGCACAAATCCATACTTCGGGCTGCTACTGAGAAATTCCGGATAGAAAAACCCAATAACACGTTGCCCGACCTGGGAATCGAACCCAGGACCTCATGCTCAGCAGTAGCGATTGCGACCACTAGACCAACGAGGCAGTTCGGTGTTTTGATCCATCTGTGTATATTCTGTAGAAACCCGAGTAAGTGTTTTTTAAAGTATTTTACATAGCTCACTTAGTTTAGCGTTTTGATAGTACCTTTAATCCTCAACCAAACCATCCACTTTAGTAAATATGACTTGAGACAAATCAATCCTATGAACTCAAGTGTCCAATGAGAACATTTCAAGCTTTGGACTCGTGTAGACAGGTAGCAAATCAAGAGACTCATGGATTCTGACCAACAATGGCACCTTTCTTCTCCAGTGTGATCGTTGACAATGTGCTTGCAGCTCTTGTATCACATCAATAATGTTATTATCAGCGTATGATTTCATTTTGAGCCAAAATTTACCCGCCAGATAGTATCTGCGAAACTTCAACGGTTGCAGGTTTAGTTCATTTTCCATAACCACCGATAACGCTCATGCAAACGTTTTGGACCCTGTCTAATTACTTAGGTGAGTTTCACAGCTACTATCGTAAAGGAAACAAGCGTAATCGATTCTACTCCGAATAGTTTATTTATTTATTCACATAGGGACAACAAACAGCAGTGTACTAATAGGTAAATATAGATTAGATGTTAATAGGAGTGTCAAACACACTACTCACAACGTTATCCACAGATTAAAAAACAGATCTACTAGTTAGTAAGAACAATATAAAAAAAGGGAATAAAAGTAAACTTTACTTAATTATTATTGTTGAGATGTATACCCGTCTCAGATGTTTGGTATGAACTCCCCATCCAGATCCAGAAAGAACCTAAAAACATTAACTAATTTTAACACTTTCACTCGAGTCTCATTAATATACTTAGCCCATCTAAGTGATCGGTCATGCCAAACCCCCAAATATTTAACATTGTTTATGACCGGCAATGTTACCTCATTAATTCTTAAAGTATCTGTCTCTCTTGCCACACCGTTTTTAAAAATACAGACACTGCTTTTCAGAGGTGATATCTCAAGACCCAAATCCAAAAGAAGTTTATTCATCTTATTTAAAGCAGGTTGTAATCGTTGTTGGGCCAATGCGACATCACTGCAAGTGGTATACAATATAAAATCGTCCGCATACTGTGACAGAAACACGTCCCCACTAGTATGACATACATCCATGGTTGCTAAATTAAAAAGTAAGGGTGACAACGGATCGCCTTGCGCCAATCCCCGACCGGACGTGCGACTAATGACGTGATTATCTACTGTAATTTTAAGATTTCTTAGCTTGAGAAAGTTCCAGATATAACTACAGATCCTGGATCCTACACCAATTCGTTGCATGATTTTCAATTGAACTTTGACGTCTACGTAGTTTTATGCGTTGTTAATATCTATGAAAATAGCCACCGTAATAAGTTTTTTAGAAAAGCCAATTTGAATGCGAGATACTAAAATGGATAAATTATCTACAGTTGAGCGGCATTTTCTAAAACCTGTAGTGTTATTTGATAAAAACATATGTTTTTCGATATACCACTCTAATCTGCTCATTAAAATGTTATGAAAAACTTTACAAACGCATGAGATCATTGAGATAGGACGAAGAGATGCTAAACTTTGAGAGTCCCGTCCCGGTTTAGGAATGGGCACAATTACAATATCGCGCCATTGTTTAGGAACAAAATCCGAAATGAAAATCTCATTATACAGTTGCATTAATATCTTTTTACCATTTTGTGGTAACTTGTTGATCATAGAGTACGAAATATTGTCGCCTCCAGGAGCAGTGTCTTTGGATCGCACACATTTATGAAATTCAGAGGTAGTAAAACCAGCATCAAGTTCAGAGTCATTCATGTCAAAAGTCAAGTCGCAAGGGGATACAAAGTCCGGCGTTAAACTTAGAAGCAGATCAGTAGCTTTGTGTTTATCTACGTAATGTGTTGAACGTTTGTGTCCCTTCAGCCATTTCATTTTTCGCCATACGGTAGACTGAGATGTAGAATAATCCAATGAAGAACAAAAGTCACAAAACCCTTTACTTTTAGCTACGCGAATCATTTTCTGGGATTCGCAAATCCTAGTCTGCAATGTTTCATAATTTTGAGGGTTTGGATTAAGTCTGAATTTAGATGATAACGCTAATCGACGCTCAGCCACACATTTAGACAATTTAGGCTTCCAATAAGGTTTAGGCAAGAATTTATTATCTGGATTTAGATTTATCTTGACTGAAGGGATACAAACATCAGCGGCCAAGTTTAAATAATCAATGAATCTGTTATAATCGCTCTGTAATTCACCTGAGAATGTAAATTCTAAAAATAAGGATTTGAGTAGCTCACTGTATGAAGTCCAATCAGCATTTTTAAAATTCCTACGGACAATTGGCGAACTACAAGAGTGAATATTTGAAGTTATTTTAATAGCCCGATGGTCACTGCCTAATGTCTCATTCATGACGGTCCAGTCGAACATCAAAACTATATTAGATGATACCAAAGAAATGTCGGGGGCAGACTTTTGACATTCCAAGTTAACCATTTTATTCGGGTTGGGCTACCATTATTTAAACTAACAAAGTTATTGTCCATTAATGCATCAAAAAATTTCTGTCCGTTTTATACGACCAATTACAATGGTGTCCATTAAAATCTCCGAGAATGATAGTATTTTTTGTAAAACTAGAAAGTACAGCATCCCAATCGTTTTGTGAAGTTCTGATCGACGGGGGGCAATAAATAGAAATTATATTTTTAATAACGCCACAGTTGTATACTTTTACGCAAACTAATTCTATACCTTGGTTACCAAGTTGGATGTATGAACATTTGAGATTTTATTGATTTGTGGGTAAGAATTGCAACCCCGCCGTACCCATCAAACCTGTCTTTGCGATAGATTGTGTAGTTGCTCAGCCTCATGTATTTTTCTTTATCCAGCCGTGTCACACTCATGGCTGCAATGTGTATATGTTCTTGATTAAACAGTTGTCCAATAAAATTAAACTCAAACTCAAATCATTTATTTCAATTAAACTATTTACAGGCACTTTTTAATTTTCAATTAGTCGGTCAGTCAGAAATATGAAGCTAGTTGCCCATTCTAAAGCGCAGTAGGTACCTATGGAGAAGAACGGGCAAGAAACTCCATGGACACTTTTTGAAATAATAATGTTGTTACAAATACATTAGTTACATCGATTAATGTTGACACTTTATGTGAGAACGGTGTACAACACCGTACACATTAAAAGCGACCAGAGTGCATCAAAACATAATTAAAAACAATCCAAAAAATTCATTATTAAAATAAGCCGTGGCAGCTAAGAGATGACCAGTGCTAACTGACGGCGCCCGTTCACGAACATGACGCATGGATCAGCACCATTCAGCTCAACCATTTTGAAGGGAGCTAAATGATCCGACACACGCGCCACCGTCAGCGAGACATTTGAGTGAGCATGACATACTATCAGCCGCCAGGGCACATTCAAGTCAATCTATGACATTACCCGGTAAATGGTAGATCTATAGTACAAAGTACTCACATCTGTGCAATGCATCTATATAATAAAAGGAGATTGAGTTTATTTAAAGAAAATATCTTCTTACAATCTTCAGCAGCTTCAACAGTATTTCAAATGTCAATTAATTAGTTGTGGCGTGGAGCTGGACCAGCATTAAGCCAGGCATTTTTATCAGTTATGTAATCCTCTAACCTATAATATGCCTGCCTGCATAGTGTGCGTTTGACAAAGGATTTGAATTTCGTCTCATTCAGTTGAAGTATGTGAAGAGGTATTTTATTATAACATTTAAGACAGTACCCTATGAAAGATGAGTGTACTTTAGCCAGACTGAAACCTGGTTGAACTAATTGGTCCCGATTTCTAGTACTATAATTATGTCTTTCACCTCTTTTACTGTAAAGATGTAATTTTTTTCTTACTTACTTGATGTTTTCATAGATATATTGACAAGGTACCGTCATGATGTTAATATCCTTAAACAATTCCCTTAGAGAATCGCGTCTGCGGAGATTATATATGGATCTGATAACTCTTTTCTGCAGAATAAAAATAGACTCGATGTCTGCAGCCCGTCCCCAAAGCAAAATACCGTAAGACATGATACTATGAAAGTAACTAAAATAGACCAGCCTCGCGGTATCTACATCAGTAAATTGACGGATTTTTCTGACAGCTTAAGCTGCTGAACTTAGCCGACCTGCAAGAGATGTTAAATGAGGACCCCATTGTAGCCTCGAGTAGAGCGTGATCCCCAAGAAAACTGTTTTATAGTCGAATTCTAGTTTCTCTTGATTCAATACTATCTCACAATCACTACTCTTGACGTTTGGTAAAGAAAATCTTATGCACTTAATTTTATTTCCATTTAGTACTAAATTTTTAGCAGTGAACCAATTTTGGACCAGCAGTAGGGCGTTATATACGTCGTCAAAATTTGAAGCACGTCTATCTACCTTAAAAATTAAGGAAGGATCGTCCGCAAATAACACCACTTGTGGTTGATTTATTAATTAAAGGAGTAGGTCATTAATATATACTAAAAAGAGGAATGGACCCAATGTCGAGCCTTGTGGAACACCCATTTTTACTTTTAAACCAAGTGAATTGAACCCATTGATTTGAACTTGCTGTTGTCTATCATTTAAATAAGATTTTACTAAACTGAGCGAATGTTTTCCAAGTCCGTAATGCTCAAGTTTCAAAAGCAGGGTTTCGTGATCGACGCAATCAAATGCCTTGGAGAGGTCAAAAAATATGTTTTAATAAGGTAACAGCAGCGTCGGTCGTACAACGGCCTTTGGTGAAACCGTACTGTTGCTCGTGAAGGATTTTGTTAGAATCTGATTAAGCATTACCTTTTCAAAAACCTTGCTGAAAACCGGCAACACGGACACAGGTCTATAATTATTAGTGTCTTTACTGTCCCCGGATTTGAAAAGTGGTATTACCTTACTGTATTTCATTAGATCCGGGAAGACTCCTTGATCCACAAACAAATTAAATATTAAGGCTAAGTAAGGTGCTACAGTCTCAATTATGGAGGTACAGACTTTAATAGACATTCCCCAAAGATCTTCGGTCAATTTGATCTTGATTTGCTTAAAAGATTGTATTACTGGTAAGGGGTTAATATGCTTAAAGTTAAATTTAATCGGGCAGGCTGAAACATTGGCCCTCTTTAAATCAAAAGCAAGCGAGGGAATTTGGATTAGTTTTGGTTTTACGCTTTGAGCATTCCATTGAAGAATGTTTAGTTTGATACTAGATTTGTTGTTATACATTAAATAATTCAAACAGTTTTTTCATCATTCGCCAATCAGACACGTTTTCAACAACCACTAAAATCAACCATTCTACACAACATTGAACCGCCATTTTGATTTTTCAGCTACAGACCGTCTCTTCAAAAATACGATCTCTTTTATTCTAGCTATGAGCTCATCAAAATGCACCTCTCTCTTTTGAGACACTTCGGGTTCATCGCGATTGCTTGATTCCTTCAAACTTTGCGTCTCCTCTCACGTTGGTAATCAGTGGGTCCAATCATCTTCACGTGTCTTTTCGTATGTTTTAGCACTTTTTTGCTTTTTTGTTGTTGGTGGACTATGAACAATCGCCTTAGTTTTGACGGCCTCCGCAAATACAAGTTAGCTCGATCGCTGTGTGGGCTCGATGTTATTATGCAGCGGAGGAAATAAATCCGCCATGTTTGCAACGTTAATAGATTCCGTCTTTTCTCTGTGTGGAGAAGGAGCTACATATAACGATAAGGCCTTCCTATAGGTACAATTAAACTCTGTCATAAGCTCTTTGAGTTTCTTTTCTTTAAAATATGCGGGGCAAATTTTTGACAATGCCATGTGTTGTCCGCCGCAGTTTAAGCAATGGAATATTTGTATGTCGCAGTTTGGGTGATTACTACCACATTTTGGGCACAGCGTATTCTTAGATGGGCAAACTCTTGCTGTATGCCCGAACTTCCAGCAGCGTGAGCATTGCGAAACGGGGAATACAAATGGCTCCACTTTAATCCTCAAACCCTCTGCGTAAACATATGCTGGTAACAGGTCTCTTTTAAAACACAGCCGAACTGCTTCACTCGTAATCCATAAATCTTCTCATTCATATTACGCCTTTTTAGCCGCTGCAATGAAACTCAAAGCTCTCTGGGCAAGTTATACAACTCTTAAGTTCATCTTCACCTAGATCGAGATCCACGTCTTTGATAACGCCGTATGAATAAGTTTTGATATCTGGTCTACTAAATCTCCAGGCCATATCTATAAAACCTCTACAGGTTTCTAGCTTAATTGCGCTCATCTCGTTTGTACAATCAATACGTACCTTGTTATGATTAATGTATTTTACCTTTCTGATATCTTTAATACCTTTATCTTTAAATAATCTTGCAAGGGCAAATTGCCTTGGTAGCTTTTCTTTAGAGGTAACGTAAACTTCAACATTGCTTCCTTTGACCTTCTTCTCCTTATTTTGTACTAATGTCCATTCTGTCTCATCCTCCTCTGTGTCTCGTTTTATCGATTTCATCGAATCTTGATTTGTTGCCACGTCCATATTACATTACTCCACCACGTTTGTTCCACGCGTCCGTTCGAAACGAATGCCGACGCGAAACTTATAGAGTTGTAATGGAATTGTTACCGCCATATATTTACTTTGAGTAACAGTTTAATACAATTTGAAAGCCCGTATCGTACACGTAGATTTGTAATGTTGCTGCATTTTTTTCCGTCTTGAAAAATATAGTTTATAATACGTGGGACACTCAGAAAGTTCTGAAGAACATTGTATTATTGTACTATGAAATATTTTCAAAGTACTCTCCACTAGTCTCTATACAAAGTTTCATGCGTCTGAACCAGTTTTAGAAGCACTTTTTCCAGTTTGCCGTAGACACCTCGTTTCTAGCCTGCTCGACACTCACAGCGCAACTTCTGGCGACGATAATTGCATCCCTATGTGCAGTTTTTTTTTCGGGAATAAAAAGAAGTCACACGGTGCTAGGTCAGGGCTGTAAGGAAAGTGACCCAGGAGTTTGACCGGCGTGCTGTCCAGGAAGTCCCTTGTTTTGAGCGTGGTGTACGAAGGCGCGTTGTCGTGGTGGAGGAGTTCCAAGACTCCTCACTTATAATGATGTCGTAAACACGTCGAGACGAGCCTGCATTAAATTTGTTAATCATATCACAGCACCATTCCACCCGAGCCTGCTTCTGAGTGTGGTTGTGCGGCACCCAGCGTGAAACTATCCTCCTCACGCGAAGATGCACGTGTAGAATTTCGTGAAGGCTTCCCGATCCAATCCGTAGTATGTACTGAATCTCTTGATACGTACACTTGGGAGCAAATAAATCGAGCCACTACCTTTTTTCACGTAAAATGGTAAATATTTTTGGGAATATGGAACGTATCAATTCGAACTATATATCGCCTAAAAGTTAAGTTAATAACCTTAACAATGAGGGTAAATTATTGAATAATAACCTTATTGAATGATAAATTATTGGCTCTGCAAGAAAAATGGTAATTTTGATAGAAAATTTAGTAGGGCTAAAACAGTAGGGATAAAAACATAAAAAAACAAAATTATTGCAAAAAAAATATTCTTAATAACTGGTATTACCCCCCCCCCGTGCCCTGATGCATTCTTGTAGCCTATTAGTCATCGATCTGATCAGAGTTACGATGACATATTGTGGTATGTTCTCCCACTCTTCAAGCACAGCGACTTTAAGCTCGGGAATGGATGAAACAGCGGGAACCCTGGCTCGGACTCTCCGTTTTAGCTCGTCCCATAGGTGTTCGATCGGGTTCAAATCGGGACTTCGTGCTGGCCATACCATTTGTTGAATCCCGATCGCAGACAAGTATTCCGTAACGATCTGCGCGGTATGAGGTCTCGCATTGTCATGCATAAACAAGAAATTTTCTCCGACAAAACCAGCTAACGGCATTACGTGGTCTTCAAGAATGTCAGTTATGTATCGGTCAGCTGTTAATCCACGTCTACCACTGCCATCGTTGGCGGGGTCGACGAAGACAAGTTCCGTTTTTCCGTCTAGAGAAATTCCTCCCCACACCATACAAGAACCACCACCAAAACTCACAGTTTCTCGAATGCAACATTGGGCAAATCTACACCAGGACGTCTATACACTCGGTTTCTCCCGTCATTGCTAAAAAGACAGATTCTTGACTCGTCAGAAAACAAAACTGACCTCCAGTCTTCTAACGTCCAATTAATGTGTTCTCGAGCAAACTCCAAGCGAGATCGGCGATGAGCTACAGTCAATTTTGGGCCAGTTGCTGGTTTGTGTGATGTTAAATTTCGTTCCTTTAGTCTTCGTCTCACTGTCCACCTACTGATTGCGACACCTCGAACGTCACGTAACGCTTGCTGTAGCTGAACAGCATTAAGTCCACGGTCGCGCAACGAATTGGTTGCAATAAAGCGGTCGTCACGTTCTGTTGTTGCCCGTGGTCGGCCAGTTCCAGGTCGCCGAACTAAAGCACCAGTCTCCAGATACCTGCGGTATACCCGCTGTACCTTTGAACGACTCAAATGAAGTCTGCGTGCCACTTCACGTTGTCCGTGTCCAACCTCAAGTAAAGCTACAACTTGGGCAGCTTCCGTCGGTGTAGTATCCATTTTATCAGGTTATTTTGATTACACAGACACAGATAAAGACAACAATAACAAGTAATATGGGTATGATTAACAAAAACCTCAAATTTAATCTTTTCTTAACAGAGTACTAGATAGATAGAGTGATAGATAAAAATGTCATAAGCAAATTAAATGCGATAATTTTATTCTACCCTTTAAACTTTAATTAAAATGAAATTTTGACAACTAACTACCCTCATTGTAAAGGTTATTAAATACCCTTTTAGGCGATATATGTTTCGAATCGATGCGTTCCATAATACCAAAAATAATAACCATAATGCGTGAAAAAGGAAGTGGCTCGATTTATTTGCTCCCAAGTGTATATTAGTCTTGTAAAATAAAAATTGGAACGAAACTATTTTTACTTACAAATAATCATACGAGTATGTTTAAAATAGACTATAACTGGCCGGTCCCTCATACATAAAATCTTTTTTTCGCAATACTTTCTGAGTGGCCAGGTGAACGGAGTAGAAGCGCATAGTTTTTATTTTTTTCGGAAATAGGTCTAGCAATAACTATTGCATAATTAAAGTAAACTTTTCATACTAGAATAATAAACATAGCAATTTTTTCATACGACACGTTCGCGCGTCCTCGCCCGCCCGCGTCCCGCGATCTTTTACTCTTCAATTTAAATACTTTCAGTCATCTGGTGAGGTGGGTTGAAGGCTTCAGTAGCTACCAAGTCGCCGTTAAAATAAAATTAAATTAAAAATAAAAATCGCAAAATGAAATTGTAATAACAGCTAATAATACAATTTTGTAAATAAACAATGGACTTATACAAATTGCGCGCTTTAATATATTTCCGTTTAGGAAATATATATAAACTGCCTTACAGGTAACCGGAATTATATATTTTTTCATCGTAAGCTGTATCTTTGGCATTTGGCACTAACTTATTACCAAGTGAAGAAAACGAATGTTGTCAAATAATTTAATTGGCAGACTTCATCGCATTTAGATCTTGGAGCACTTTTGGGTTAGTTTCGAAAACTAGAGTGTGCGAGAGGGGGCATACCGGAAAGGTAAATAGACGTCTTTTGGCGTTGGAATATCACTTAACCGTTTTTTGTCTTGTATTCGTTGACATATTATTTGAAACAAACTTAACTAAATAACGGTCACTGTCTTTTAGAATAGTATTTGCTTCAAATTCACGTTGGCTTAGCAACTACTAGCCTGCTAAGTGTGAGTAACGGTTTTGTAGAGTGGTAATTGAAGAAAACTGTCTCGAATACTGTTGTAGTTTCATGTAACCGTTTTCTTACAAAGCATATTGGATGAATATATTTTTAAAAAAGACGGTGTCGAGCGTGTAGCCGTCTTATAGAGTTAAAAAGAGACAACACCGTATTTAAGTGTTGAACGATCTCTAAAATGATGTAGTTAGCCGTGTGTGTAGTCCCCAGATCTTTAACGCAAAATAAAGATAGATAAATATGACACAGTTTTTTTTTTGCAATGGCATCTCGCAGGTCAACCTATGAGGTTGTCGTCTGCTTAAACGGACTTGTCTGTGGTTGCCCTAATAAATTAAGGCCTCCAGCCAGGAATTAAACTTAAATACTAACTAAAATCTAAGCGACTACACGCTAAGGGCACCCCCTGTGGGGTACGAACCTCGGCTTAGGGCGTCGCTGGAAGAGGGCAGCAACGGACTACCTGGATCAGGATTCGAGTGAATTAGGGACGAATTTAAAGCCACAGGCTCAGCAGCGCGGGCTGGCTCGAGCAAGGGTCGGGAGGGGAATTGACCCAGACTGTACTGACTGACATATGTACTGTATATAACTCAAATTTGACAAAATGTCACTTAACGGCCTTTTACTAAACGGACGGCAGGTATGCCTTGTTATCTTTGATTCCCTGAACTATCTCGTGAGGAACAATAGAGTCTTAAAAAAATCGAGAATCTGAGTAGTTTGTGGGAACTGTGTTTGCTGGATTACGTTTCTCAATATAAATCTCATACTGACATGAAATTTAGATTCTGTGATAAAAAAAAGCATTCCTATAGTCGTTGTAGTAGTTGTAGTAAAAAATCACAGTTAAGTTTCAATTTCATTTCCATTCCAATTTACCTTCGCAACCTTCCTCAGGGTGGCACACCTGACGCAACTGCCAGAACAACTGCCTCTGGCCCTACCCCAGAACTAGGTGGTTCAACGGCGCCCTCCGGTCCTGAAAACACGACTGGTCCGGCTACGGCTGCCACTCCTCATCACGGCATTTCCATGGTTCTAGGTCCTCCTATTACTGGCCTCAACGTTCCGTTATCAGAGCCAAGTGGGCCTCGTTTCACTTACGCGGAGCTTACAACATACCTTGGTCCTTCTGTCTCACAACTTATTGGAACTTCAGCAGCAGTTACTGCTCGTTCAACAGACACCGGTTCTGCAGAACAGTCTCGCTCTAATACTCCGACCTCTAGTAGTTCAGCAAGATATGGAGGTTATTCAGGCACGACTAGCACAACGCACCGACAAGAATTCGATGAAGTAGTAAGTTATGTACTACTTTAGATAATGTTTTCGTAGCTACGTAGGTGTTTGGATTTATACAAGCAAAAATATTTGCTTAATTATGAGGCTCGCAAACTTTTAAGAACAGGGATGATGACTTCAAAAAAATGTTTGAAAAAATTAAGTAATTATAAAGAAGGCATAGTAATAATGTGATAATGTAAAAAAAATCGATGTAAATATGAAAACGCTTCCAAAGTTTTTCCCGTCCTTGTCGCGCGGTAGGGACAATGTACGCTAGTAGTACAAAGTTACATAGTCGTGACGTCACTTCTACGATAATGCTGTCCTTGTCTAACACTTCTTTTAAAACGTTTATAACTTGGCAAATATTTTAAGATTTTCAAATTTTTATTATACTGTTTGCACTATTTGGAAACAAAATTTTCTTTGGCTAAACAATAAAAAAAAAATCATCATCCATAACCAGACATAAACTATAAAGAAAGACACAGTGACTTAATTCGTTCTTAAAAAAAAGTTTATTTTTCTTTCAGACTGATTATAATCGTAGAATAACGGTAAGATCCATAACTTTTATTGTTATTGGGAACATTAAAAAAATCAAGGATGTGAGATTTTATAAATCACAATCAGTCAGTTGGTACCTGACTTAATTCCATGCAGAGGAGCTTCAGAATCTTCGGGGGATAGCTACATATTAAATTCGCCAAATCCCCTGTAAACTTCACATTTAGGTCTGATAAGTAAAGAACATGGCTGAATACCATTCTGCGGTTTTCACGCAATATAATAATGCTGAGGCTGTAAAGCAGATTCTATCGTGCAATCAGCAGACAAAAATAGCCCCTAAGGTTACGATCCTTACGATTTTTTGGATGTGACACATACCAATAAGGTGAAGTCTCCTATGAACCTCATCGAAGGTGCTGATGTGGCGTCTTTGTAACATTCACTGCAGCCTGCAAAATTAGCGTTTAATAGTAGAGTTCAAGTGCCCGAGATACATGAGGCTAGTGTCTTAAGTTAGGATAGTAAGCTAGTGTGGCAGCATCTACACCACCGAATTTCGCATCACAATGACGTCACACAAAATCCTGCATCCCGCAAGCAGAGTTTACAGCGCATCTAGAATATGTACAACATCCCGACATCAATCGTCGGTTCGCCCGATCATGACCGATGCCAGTGCAGTCTTTGACACGCCAAGCCCCATCTATTCAATAGAATGCAGACCCTCCAGAACAAATTCCTCCGTAGGACAACAGGATCCCCCTGGTACGTTCGCAACGAAATCCTCCACGTCAACCCCAATATTCCCGCTATCCGTCAGTTTATGAAAACCAACTCGTTTCTTCGATACCGCCGCGAATCACCTCGCGGTGATTTTCAAGTCTGTCCCTCTGGTTGTCAAGGCCGCGAGTTATGTTCCCTCCACCATTACTCAGGTCCGCCCCAGGCATGTCCTCACCGACCCCGATGACCACATAAATCTCATCCAGGAGAGCAGTAGGGCCACCAGTACAGTGCACAAAAAACACAAACCGACATTCCGACCTCGCCGCCGAGGTCCCTCGCGAAGACCCCAACTTAATTGTCCCCCCCATTGCTCGACGAAGTGCCAGCCCGCGCCGTAGCTGGGCCTGTAGCTTTAAATTCCCCCGATAATAATAATCAAAAAATCTGATCCAGCCTGTCCCATCTTGCTGTCCCCCCTCTAGCGACGCCCTAAGCCGAGGTCCGTACCCCACAGAGGGTGGCCTTAGCGAGCAGTCGCTTAGTAATGTAAGTTTTTCGCCCCTGGCTGGAGGCTTTGAGTTTGCTTAAGGCAGCCACAGGATAGCGCGGTTAAGTAGTCACGACCTCTCAAGGTCAACTACGAGATGCCATACATAAAATTAAAATAAACAATCGTCGGGCAGCACCAGACACAATTCCCGTCTGGTCGGAGGATCTTCCATTTTCTGTAGACTTTTAGTGAACTTTACACCCTTTCTCCTACCTCTACACTAGCGAGCTAGTAACTCTGGCTTCGTGTATACATGTCCAGCTTCATTTTAGGCAAGAAAGCTACTGAATAAGCTAATAAGCTAGCGTCTAGAGTAGTAAGCTATTGTTAGTAAGCTAGCAAGCTAGTAACTCTGGCTTTATTTTTAGACTCGTAAGCTGGGTGACAAAACTAGTAAGCAAGCGTCTCAAGCTAGGACAGTTTATACGATGAGTTTCTATTAGCCTGAATTTGAGCTAGTAGCCTACCACCACTACTGTTTTTACTATCATGGTTTTTGTACTAGAGCTTTATGAGGCCTGCGAAGCTAGTATTAGATTGGCCAATGCGCAGTGACTATGCGTTTTGTTTTCAAACTGCAACCAGGTTTTGTTCTGTATTTAGTGCCAATTTGACCAATGAAACTGAACGCGATCAGCACATCTAAAACGCGTTCAAGAGCTGTCAGTGTCAATATTCCACAGAAAATAATGACACAGACAGCCCTTTAACCTAGTTTATGTCCTAATCGCGTTCAGTTTCATTGGTAAAATCCACCCTAAGTCGACATTCGCACGGACGTAAAAATATAGGGGCCGAATTTGTTCGCGCACTAGATCTTCAACGCACTGCTTAGCGCCTAGAGTTGAAAACAACAACAGTGTGTTTTTTCGCCGCGCTTGAGAACGTCAACATTTACATGAAAATTGAATTGATTCTAGTTGCAAAAAGTAGTTTCGTAAGGCATTAGCATCATGTAAACAGCACAAGCATCTGCCAAGCCGGGACAGCAAGCCAGGATAGCATACCAAGGTTTTACTTATTATCCTAGCTTTGAAACACTAGCCTCTTGTATCTTGGGCATATTTAATTAGTTCTATTTCAGACCAGCCCAACCCCTAGCGTGTATACCTTGGATAAGGAAGTCCAGCAATACGTGAAGAGTAGAGACAGCGCTTTTTATGACAATTACCCCGGCACTGAGAGAGATCAATATGATTACGTTGCGGAGAGGAACGACATGTATACTACTAAGTATGTTATGTTTTTTAGTAATTTTATGTAACTATTATCTCTTTTTTAGGGTCCCGTACGTCCTCATAACGGAACCCTCATAGGATCACTTGTCTGTCTGTCTGTCTATCACAGCTAATTTGCACCGAATCTACTAGACTGATTAAGCAGAAATTCGGTACACTTAAGAATTTCCGTGACGCAAAGACGGTTGTGTAACGATAAATTAATGATTTTTGAAAAGGGGGGTCAATATTGGAAGGAAAAATAAAGAGTAAAAACAAAAGTTTTGCAAACTGTACCGTGTGAACTATCAAATGAAAGGGCTTGCTTTGAGGGTCCCAAAGATATTTTCTGCATACTATAAAAAAACAATTGTTAAAGTTGTTAAGGAATTCCTATGAAAATTGACAATTCCCTACCCCTTAACTCCGGAACTACTGAGCCTGACATTTTGAAAAAGTACAGAAATTTGTTCATTACTTACATATTACAGTAAAACCTATAAGAAATATGTGGTCTTAAATAACATGGTAAATGTTTCAATATTGTGCGTACAAACCTGCAGTTGCAGTTGGAATATATGCGAGAACATGTTTCTCAACTACCGTGTCAAGTTTGTTCTTGGGATCTGGGGACATGGTACTACCCCCGCCAAGACACGAAAAAACAGAAAGCACGGGCACTACCTACCTCTTCTAGAAGCGTTTCGCCGTATTTTCATACAGTCATAGCTTCGGACTGGTTATTGTTAGAGAGATCCAATTCTCAACATAAAATGCTGTTATCAGACTTATAAAAAGCTCGCTCATCAAAACCTCTAGGGCACTTCTCGAAGTCCTAGAAAGCTGAAATTTGGTATGCAGACTAGGATTTACACACAAACAACTTTCACCCTCCAGTCCTCTTAAAAAGAGGTGCAAGTCTGTATTTTTTAACGGATAATCGGTATACCTACTTTAATTTGCTATGAAAGTTCGATTAGTATGCAACGAAGATGAAACTCTTTTTAACACGCTCTCTCACTCACACTCTTTTTCTCACACTATTTTTTTACACTCTTTTTCTTCTTTTAATATAATGTAAGAAGTCAATTATTACCTACTTCTGATTGTCGTATTGAAAAGTTTGTATGTATATGTAGCTTTGTAACTTTGTATGTATATGTTTGGATGACAAAGCTGTAATTTCGTATCTTGGAGTTGATCTGATGATGGAGCCATGGATAGTGGAAGTTTCAGTGGCTACGAGTATACCCCTCGAGTTTGGAGTCAAATGATTCGTTTCAATGAGTCCATTATATTTTACACATGGTGTCGAGGGTCTGATGATGAAGTTTGGAGGTGGATAGTTGAACTCTTCAGTTACTCCTAATAAACCTCTCAAGTCTTATCTTCGTTGACCTAAGACTTATCAACTAAATGAAGAATATATTAGACTAAAATGTAAAACATAAAAGCACGTAGACAAATAATGAAATAAAAACACGCTTTTATCACGCCCCAAAAATTGTAAAAAACAAAAAGCTTTTTTAAATTCAATCATTGACTCTCACTTGCCCGCACTTGCCCGGTTCTTTTAAAACATCCTTCTTAGTCTAGTGATTACAAGCGATACTGCTGAGCATAAGGTTCGATTCCCAGGTCGAGCAAACGTGTTATGGTAACTCGGAGTCTGAATTTTGTGCCCGGTTGATGACAATAGGCTCGCCCCCTATAACTTGGGATGCAAAAAATGGTGTACTTTGGGTACAGTTCTACGAGTATCTAACCCTTCGAGGAAATACAAACGTGATTTCATGGTTTAAGTATGTTTTTTTTTAACATCTTGCTTGTTTCCCCGACGCTTCGCCAATTATAATTCCCATTTTAATAGAGGGGGGACCTATTAGCATGTAAAGGGCTTCTTCTAAATCGAAAAAGCCAATAACACTCGAATCCAAGACCTCCAGGAAGCTCAGTATTTGTGCTTACCGACCACTAGACCAAGACACGCTACATTATTTATAAAAGGTAAACCTAAATTATGACGAATGAATTTCAAAAACATGATTATAATCGTATAGTTTCAAGAAACAACAGCTATTTTCGGAGTCAATTGTCGCTGTTAACATGAAATTATGATTAAGGTTATTTTTTGTATCGGTATGTACCATCTGTGATGTTTCAAGAAAAGCAGCAAGAGTATTTTTCACGGTATCAAGACAGGGACTATCTACAGAATCATTTCTTACAGGTTTTTTTCTGGCAGCAGTAAAGCAGACCATGGTTTGATGGTTATAATTTTGTAAATACAATTTTTGTCCAACAAATAACCTGACACTGGCTTTTAAATTGGCAAACCGAAAATTTGAACTACTCGGCACATACAACATTATACTACTTACAGATATCCAATTCCATACAAAGAAATGATGACACCTCCCTAAGTCTGGCTATTGAACTGGCCATTTTTCTTCGTCCAAATTTTCAACAGATGGCAGCATCAGCCACTCAATAATTGCCAGAGACTAGTTTTACAACGCCATCTAGGACTCGATTTACTTTTAAAACGTTTTGTGCAATACTTTTCATAAAAAGTTTCATAGTTCCGGGTTCAGAAAAACATGTTAATAGATTTCTTTTATATTTATATGTAAAGTAATAGATACAAGAAATTGTTTGATTAAAATTTGTCACTATAGTGGTTACTGTGATGACAGGACAAACTGAGTAAAAGGCCATCTATTGCAAAGAGTTCTAAACAAAATGATTAACAGATGGCCACTTTTATCATTGTAAGGATTCCAATTGAAGTTAAAGGCTTCCTTTATGCTGTTTTTTTTAATACGTGCAATACGATTTTTACTAATCTAACTTCAATCAAAATTTTGTCGTATAACGCTTTCAAATTATTGTTAATTTTATAATAGTTACTTAGGCTGGTATATAAGATTTGTTTTCAAGACTAATTATAAATTCTTCGAGTTGAGACCCTATGACGCGGGCAACCTGTCGCTACCCCTTATCGACTATTTAGGATGTTGCCAACTTTCAGAATGCTCAGCCTTAACATAAGTGTCATTACTTTGCAGTCTAATTGAGTCCACCGCTCACATGATTAAGGGGAGCCTCGGCGCAGCAGTGCTAAGTATGCATGAGGCTTATATGATTGGAGGACTATGGACGTCACTATCTGTGACCGTTGCCATAGGAGTCCTTGTAGCATACACTATGTTTGTGAGTTTTCTTTTTTAATTTTGTTCTGGTCCTAAATGCTTTGTTTATGTCACGTCAATCAAACACAAACGAGTTCTAACACTTAACCATTATTTTTCCGTTGCGAAAAACGGATGGTACTATTTGTATTTTATAGCTCTGTCTCACGGATACAGTTCCATAGTATGGACTCTGATTGTGTTTTTTGCGAGCGAGACAAAGCTTGATTTGATCAAAACAAGCTTTGTCTCGCTCTTGCAGGGATACAATTCCAAAGTATGAACTCTCTTCACTTTAATCATTTGCGCTTGAGACAGTCTTCCTATCGGTTTTTGTACTCTTATTTGCGACAAATGCACGATAGCCTGAACATGTCTAAACCTGTAGTAATTTTAAGGATCCTTAATTTCACAGATGTTAATAAGATCAGCTCAAAAAATGTACCGTAGGGTAAGGATTCATAAACTATCATACCCTGACTTGGCTGAAGCGGCTGCCGCCACCGCACCGTGGAATTGGGTCAGGAAAAAAAGCAAAGCTTTTAGGTACGGACCTTATTTTTTATATTTTAATATTAATTAATTGAAACATAAATATTACAATTTCAACAACCATATTGCGTAATAGTTACCAGGCTATAATGAAAAGAATACAACATGAGCGCATCCACGCAACAGGAAAACAAGTGGAAGTGCCCGTCAGTTAAACCGCGTGTTTCAGTTTTATGAGGAAAAATATGTAAATTAATAACAACCTTCGTCAGTTGTAATTAGTCTTAATTTTGTATGAACAACTATCAGCTTTTCGTCAAAGTTGAATTTGTTGTTCATACAAAATAAAGGCTTATTACACTTCCACTTGTTTTTTCTATTCCTTGATCGTATCAGTAGTCGAACTACGTGAAAAACATAATATCCCGGCACATGCAGCCACATACCTCTCAGTTTGATAAACTATGATTTTTTTGCCAAATAATTGCACAAACTTAAATGAATTGTATAGTTAAAATATAGACGGCGTAGGCTAATAAGGTGTCTATTCCTAAGCCTACGTAGTCTATAGGCCTGTTTGTCTACTGCAACCAATAAAGACAACCGAAACTGTTGTATTTACCAAAATGGTAGTATGTCCACGCGACCTCCGACGGTCGACAGCGAAAAATAATTATAGTCGAACGTCGAATAGTGAATGATTGCACACTTAGTGACATCTCCGAGTGATATATATTCTGTATGAGATATCATCATCGCTCTTCGTATTCGATGACAATGAGAATATCTACCTACACCTCGTTCAGGAACTGCCAGAGTCAATATTCCAAAATAATGATGACGCTCACAGCTCTTGAACGCGGTTTTCGACCTTACTCTTATAATCGTATAACTCTGTCGCTTTCAGGTATATAGTAGAAGTAAGCTTATTTTTGCATTTGTGTGGAACTTGTTGTATTTACCAAATTGTAATCGCACATTCGATGAGGCAGGTAAGCCATATTTTTTTGCACTCTCTGGCCCTAGTGTGAGTTTATTTTAACCGTCTCAACTTTACGCATCGACCGCGTTCGGCGCTCCAATTGCCAAGGGCCAATCAGGCAACTTTCGAATAGTGAAGAGCCAATCGGAACGCCGAACGCGGTCTATGCGTAAAGTCGAAATGGTTAAAAGAAACACACTAGGGCGTCTTAAGCGATGTCCACTTTTTTTCACGCAGTCAGTTACTTTTTTTTTCCTCCTGTTATGACTGCCTCGATGGTCTTAAGCTAGGTTGTCCTAAGATTGCGGTGGCCGCCACATTGCGTCCGCAATTTACCGTTGAATGACGTCACAGTAACGGTATTTATGGATGAAAGGCAACTTGTGTTTTCCTAGAGGGTGTTTTTTGACACCTTGAAGTCAAACCTCGGTGCCACAACTTTCATGACGGCAGTTTTGTGGTCACCGCTTTTATAGGAAACCGTAGTTTAAGCGCGACTGCTGAGCACGGTTTGTGGGTTCGATTCCCAGGTCTGGCAAATCGTACGGTCATCTAGATGATAGCGGAGCGGCCAATAGTTTGCCGGTCGTAGATTTTAATATACGTATCTCAAATGATTGAAGATTCCGTCTAAAATGAAATGTATTTACTTTAAATAACATATTACAAGGTGGGCCAAAAGAAATCACTCTCATTGGAAGATGCTCTCATTTTTGCAAATGGCCGCCAATGTCAAATCTGTTTTGACATTTGTGGACTAGACAGATGCAGAATACAAGTGAACAAGCCATGGAGCGTTACACTCCCCAAGAACGCAGAATAATCGTGTCTATTTCTTTGCGTAACAATTCGTCTGTGGTGTTGGCGTAGCGCGAATTCCGTCGCCGATTCCCCGGCCGTCCTACACCGACTGCGCAAACACTGGAGACAGACGACACACACACACGCCGTTTGGCCACCAACCTTGAAGAGTATGGGACCACACGAGACGTTGCCAAGTGTGACCGGCCCCGGAGCGCCCGTTCTACCGAGAATATCGCCGCTGTTGCCGAGGATGTCGAGCTGTCGCCGGAAACAAAGACCAGACGCCGTGCCACGCAATTAGCCATCAGCCGGACGTCTCTAAGGCGAATTTTGGTCAAAGAACTGTGCATGTTCCCGTACAAAGTCCAGTCCGTACATCAGCAACTGCCAAACGCGCGTAACCTACGCCCAAGCCATCCTCAATCTCGAGGAAGAAGTGGACGATTTTTCGACCAAAATCATAATGAGCGATGAGGCTCATTTCCGCCACAGCGGGTACGTGAACAAGCAAAACTATCACTTATGGGGGACCGAAGATCCACGAGTGATGCACGAGAAGCCATTACGCCCGGTCAAAGTGACTGCATGGTGCGCTGTTCACGCTGGAGGAGTCATCGGGCTATTTTTTTTCGAGAATGCCGCTGGCCAAACGACAACAGTGGACGGTGCGCGCTATAGGGCCATGTTGACCGAGTTTTTTCTGCCGCAATTGGATGAATTAGGACTGAGGGACATGTTTCAACATGACAGGTTCCAACAGAACGGCACAACGGCACACACTGCGCGAGCCACAAGCGATATTCTGAAGGCAGCGTTCCCGGGTCGCCTCATCTCTCGTTTCGGCGATTTGCACTCGAAGTTTTTCATTTAGAAAAAAAAAGAGAGCCAAACAACATCGGATGACTTCTTTTGGCCCACCTGGTAGTAGAGGATTCAATTAGAAACGACCTGCACTCATCTGTTTAACACCAAAATTTCCCGGCTCGCCAACCATCATTCAAACCAGCACCCTAATTGCGTAACACATTTTCGTAAACGATTACGACTAATCTGTTTGATTTTGACGGTTCAAGAACATTCATTGCGTTCTATATATTGTTGAGCAGAATTTTTATCGAACTTAAGAAGCAATGGATTAGGAATCTGTTTCAAAACGATTCAGATTCCGATTGATTGTGTATTACGCAATTAGGGTGCAGGTTTTTCGCAGACAACCCTATATCATCCGGTTCGCCCTACAGCACTTATTTTGGTATAAGATTTATTTACTAAACAAATGGGTGCAAACCATTAGTATCGACTTACCTGTTAATACCTGCCAACCCAATAATTACACCAGGAAAAAAAGACAACCCTAAGTTTTAATATTCTATAGGCTTCATACTTTCGAATGGCAATGTTTGCCAGGTTTTTTTTTAGACAACCCACCCGTTTTACAAAATTTTATATAAAATACGTGTACTTTTCATCTATTTAACAGATGGGTACAGGTTTCTACTCGGATCTTAGACTAAAACCTTTTTAAATTAAACACAGATTATTGATGGCTTTAATTCTGATGTTTCCGCATGGCTGTCTGACATCAGAATGTATATATTCATCAGTACCCCTTTGCTGCTTCCATTGTGCCTTATCAAGAGTATTAAGTATTTGGCACCGTTCGCCCTGATAGCTGATATTTTCGTTGGTAAGAATATTTTGAATTTCAATCCCATAGTTTAACTTGTCCATAATGATGAGTTCAATAGCCCACTATGAGGTTTCAGTTATTTTAATTCATCATCATCCACTTAGCTTTTTCCCAAAAATGTTGGATTCAGCTGCTTTTCAGTATTTTACATGAAGCGACTGCACTATCTGCACGGTTTATCCATGCCTTGTAAAAGCACGTTAAGCCGTTAGTTGATATCGGTATGTAGGTACGTCACACATTCACGGACCGATTGTGGAAAGTGTAGTTGAACCTGTACCCTAATTGCGTAATACACAATAAATCGGAATCCGAATCGTTTTGAAACAGATTGCTAATACAATGTTTCATAAGTTCAAAAAAAAATCTGCTCAACAATGTAAATAACGCAATTAATGTTGTTGAACTGTCAAAATACAACAGATTAGTTGTAATCGTTTACGAAAATGTGTTACGCAATTAGGCTGCTGGTCGAATGGTTATTACTTAGCCACGAGCGCCTCTTTCAGTTATTTCAATTACACCTTGTATTTGTCACCGAATAAACTTGAAATTACTAATAAGATTTGCTACGTAGTACCTAGAACAACTTTTAGCCGTGGCGCGCACGACCTCTATTTGCCGTATTTTCTTGAACGCAGGCTAACGAGCACCCCTACGTCCGTCGCCTTACTGGTCTATATAACAATCTCTTTCAAAATATTAACTGGTAAATTAAATTAAGAGTCATTGTTCGGGAAACTATTTTGGACATTGTTTCGTAATATTTAACTGGACCATATTTTAATAATTCCTTGTTTTTTCTATTTACATGCCTTTTTGATTTATCACCAACACATTTTGTAATTTTATTGTACAGTCGAGTTTACAAATACATTGGCAGTGGCAATGTTTCAAAATATTGTAAGTGTTAAAATTATCATATAGTTATATACAAACTTAGACATCAATAAAATATAAACTGTTCATAGGTATGTTACGGTAGTGCATTCAAAAATATCTGACTACTATTCGAAACATAAAGATCTAATTACTCTAGATTTAAATATTTTTGGTGCAACCTAGGGTTCGTAAATATTACAGCTTTGAATATTCAACTAAATAGCCTTTGTCATTGAATTTATTTTTGCTTGCCGGAGCAGAACTACAAGTAATAATGCAATGTTGCCGTTCGTAATAGGACTGTATCCATCTGACAACATTGAGAGAGCTGTATTATTTGATTAATGAAATATTATTATTACATACTTACCTATTTGTGTAAAACTTTTCAGTCGGTTTAAAAAAATTAAATTAACGTTTTAGCACACTAGTATTTTTAACTTTTATTTTATTATTCTTAAATTCTTATTTTGTTCTTCTGAAAACCTTACATTTAAAATAAGGTAGGGACCCTCAGGCAAGGTTCAAACAATGGTTCTGCCAGTTTTAGAATCTGGTATATCCACCATTGGCATCAATAGTATCTTGCAACCGTTCTCGTATTTGTTTGAACAAGGGGCACTACTTCTAGAGCCTTCCTTAAACTTCATGTATGTGGGACCTTAAATTGGTGACTGATCTTATTCGCTTCGAAAACTTTAGATATTTCCGATGGGTTTAAGGTCAGGGCTTCTTGGTAGGAGTTTTTTTTATTAAATTTAAATCATCTTGTTCAGCTATCCAATTGTGGACCCTTATTTTGAATGGAACTTCCGTCCTGTACAAATTCGATTCGATGACCATCGGGATTAACAATTTTACCGGTCGGAGGAAGGAAGTTTTTCAAGATGTCCACTTAATCAACACCTGTCTTACGATCAGTGACTTCACATATTTCCATGGGCCCAGCGGCATTCACCCCCAAACACCGCATGAGATACGCAAACTTCGTCTGTTAGGAATAATGTTTCTTTTTTCATTGTATCTCGTGTTGATATGAAGTTAACGAGATTATACGCCCATCTGTCAGACTCATCTGTCGATATCAGACTTTTCGTCCATTTAAGCCAAGTTATCAAAATAGTACTCTAAATATCTGTTGGCTGACTTCAAATTGCATTTATTTCAAAGGTAAATATTACAATAGGATATACTTGAGAAGAGATTGTTCAAAGAATTTAAGACAACAATTCAAGACATGTCAAATTGGCAAGATATTTTTCATAGAAAAATTGCAGAGATATTTGTGAACCTAACTTTGCACAAAATAATATGAACATTTGGCGAATTATTTTTAGCAGAAGAATTTATAGTATTTGTCTGTAGCAATATTATTGACCTAATGTAGTCACATATTTATGATGTCACATATTTGTTTACATCACGAATATGCTCAGATATTAAAGAGCTCGACTGTACCAATCAAATTGTCAGTGCACATTGCATTAATTTTATAAACTAATGTAATAAATTACAACTGGCACATTGAATTACATAATACGTTAATTTTATCATTAACACACTAAGTTATTTTATCAAATTATAGGCATACAGAGCATTAATTTTATAACTTGTTTTTAAAATATGTGGAAAATTAATTAACTTACACTGTCGCTAAAATTTTGTGTAATACTGTTAAAATGTTACTGTTTATTGTCCCAAATAAATGTAATAAAATAAAAAAAAATTCAACCTTTGACAGTTTAATAATATTTGTTTCAGTTGCACAGAGTTTTACTAAAAATGTTTTTAATTTTTTCAGCAATATGTGTTTTTGCGACACTGTACTATAGTCTACTGGCATTTGAAGTTCATATTGAGGAGCGAGCGGGATGGAAGGATCTGCATGGTTTCGTCAGGGTGTGCGGCATATGCATGTATGGCACTTCAGGCATCTGTGTGGCACTTCCCGTAGAAAATAACATGAGAAGACCACGGTATTTCCCTTATGTAGTTAGATACGGTAAGAATATATTACCTTTACGATTTAGGGTTTTGGGGGTCTAGCACGAACGCGCGATTAAAACGTTTCGTAAGAAATTCGATCACATCGTCTGTCTTTCAGCCAGTCTGTCTCTGCGTTATTATGTATATAAACCGTAATAGCTATTTCGGTGAAATTTTCACAAGGTACGTGTTATTATGGCCTTAATAAGAAAATGATAATACAAAGTCTGCTGTATATTAATATATGAAGACGTGTTGAGTTTCGATAACTTGATATCTATACCCAACATGTTGGTAAAGTTTTGCTAGCAGATTTAATTTATATACTGGATGTAAGTCACAGCTCTCCGCAGACTGATGGAGTGTATTCAGTATATCATACTAAGATTACCGGTACATGAAATTATTCCAGGAACGTTTTGTCAATCCCATAAATCTGATTTGTTTTATAACGTCGCACGCAATGTGCGTTACCGTGGCAAAACGCACAGAGCGAACAGCAGCGTAGCGAGCCTTCGGCCGCCCTCCCCGCCACGGGGTCAATGCTCAGCCGCTTCGTTCGTAGAGTATTTCAACATCCATTCCAGATTTTTTCGATTTTAGCTGTTTTATTTACATTTATGGAGTGCTGCGTACAGATAATACAATTCTACATTAAAATAAAGGAAAAGTACCTGAAAAAACAGTTTTTTTTTAAACCTGAGTAATTTTGCATTGGATTCTATCCCTTACTTACATATAGTATGCATAACCAGTATATTTAACCTGTATTTTCTAGTAAGCGTCATGATAATGCATTTTATGTTAAATTATTGAATTTATTTTTGTTACAGCTACGGTGATTGTCATTTTGTTAACAGCTACGACCGGATTTTTCGGTTATTGGGCCTGGGGCGAAGATTGCAGAAGTCCTATCACAGTACACATGCCTCTCAATACGTAAGCATAATAAAATTATTATAGTGTGCAACAGGGATGGTGCTATACGTCCTGTATATCTCCATCTCTCTCAGTGTCAATGATGACCAAAGTCGGTCGAAGGCCGCGTCCACACCAAACGTAACGCTCGCTCACAGACAGTGAGCCGTCACTATCAGCAGGCAGTCGTTTCTATTATTTTTATTTTTATGTATGGCATCTCGTAGTTGACAGACCTTGAGAGGTCGTGACTACTTAACCGGACTATCCTGTGGCTGCCTTAAGCGGACTCAAAGCCTCCAGCCAGGGGCGTAAAACTACTTACATTACTAAGCGAACGGTCGCTAAGGGCACCCCCTGTGGGGTACGGACCTCGGCTTAGGGCGTCGCTGACAGGAGGACAGCAAGATGGGACAGGCTGGATCTGGATTATATTATTATTATCTGGGGAATTTAAAGCTACAGGCTCAGCTACGGCGCGGGCGGGCACTTCGTCGAGCAAGGGTCGGGGGGGACAGTTACGTCGGGATCTTCGCGAGGAACCTCGGCGGCGAGGTCGGAATGTCGGTCTGTGTTTGTGCACTGTACTGGTTGCCCTACTGCTCTCCTGAATGAGGGTTATGTGGTCGTAGGGATCGGTGAGGACATGCTTGGGACGGCGGACATGAATAATGGAGGAGGGAATATAGCTAGCGGCCTTGACAACCAGAGGGTTGCAGTGATTCGCGGCGGTCTCGAAGAAACGCTTTGAAATGCGTTTCATGAACTGGCGGATAGTGGGAATCTTTAGGTCAACGCATGCATTTAGGACAAAGTGAAGTCTACCTAGAGCGAAGGCGGCGCGCGAACGAGCCCCCTTAATGTGCTCTGAAAAAGAGAGGTGCTCATCGAGCACTACACCCAGATATTTGGCTCGCTTCTCCCAAGGGATCGGCTTGCCGAACATGGTGATCGGTCGAGGGGAGGCAGTCGTTGTTATAATCATACATTTTATACTAAGTTTGGGCTTGTGGCTACGTAATAACAGCCGCATGGATCGATCGATCTGATTTCGTAAACGATTACGACTAATCTGTCTGATTTTGACAGTTCATCAACATTCATTGCGCTATTTACATTGTTGAGCAGAATTTTTTATGGAACTTATGAAGCAAAGGATTAGCATTCTGTTTCAAAACGATTCAGATTCTGATTGATTTTGTATTACGCAAATAGGGTACAGGTCAAGCTACGCTTGTTGCGGTGGGTCCGTGGCTGGGGGACCATCTTTACATACCAAGACTACTCCGTGCTTCGGAAAGCTCGTTTTAAGCCGTTGGTACCGCCCGAAGTGTGACAACCAGTCTTACCAAGGGTTACTGGGTTGTGGAAGCCAGATAGGCAGTCCCTCTTATTTGAAATACTTGTACTCAGCTGCAGTTCGACTTTAAGCTGACCTCTACATAAATAGTTGGGAAAAGACAAGACAGATGTTGCTGACATTTTATACTTGATGCTCACAGTCGGTGTCTGACTATACGTTTGATGTGGACACAGCCTTACACGTCGTTACGTCTCTGTTGCGTAGTAGTATATTTTAATTATGTTCATCAATTTTTATTGATTTCTACTGTCTTTTTAATCGTATCACCGGTGATAAAATTTGGCACACAGATAGTTTTTATCCTGAATTAACACATAGGATATTTTATCCAGCACGTGTTGCATGACCGGGTTTTGTTGATGAAAGAATTGACAAAATGACAGAGAGAATAGACAAAATGACAGTTTTCTTTAATTCATCTGCTAATGTGCCTATTCTTCGGTCGACAAGACTCGTTTCGTTACGATAAAAACATTGTGTTTGAGAAATTTTTCCACATCCACGCGGGTGAAGCTGCGGGCTTAAGCTAGTTATTAATAGTCTAATTATGTATAACTGGCGACGCTTTATGAAGGCCTAAGTACCTACAGCATCCCAGGCCGAAATGATGATCATGATGTATAAGTATGTAGATCCTTCAGGTTATAAGCGTCACGCTCGAAAAAAATAAACTAAGTACCGTATTTTTATCTCACGAAGCGACACACGCTTTACCTGTGGTACAACACGCTGTGAACGTATGCGTCAGCACATAACTCACACATAAATACACACACATACATTCTTACAGCGCTTACACACACACATTTCACAATTTGTTTTTGTTTTACACTTGGTTCCAGTCTTTTTGTCTCACGAAGCGACACGCGGAGTACAAGGAGTATCACCTATGTATAATATAAAAATTTCAGATCAACTACAATACTGCAATTTCTTTTGGTGATGATGCTAAGTACCACATTTGCTGTTAACTTTTGGGTGCCTTTCCGAATAGTTTGGCACTATATCATAAGGAAACATAAAAGGTATCGTTATTGTCTTTTTTTTTTTCATCTTTTAAAAATACACATTCAAATCTTTTACTAACTGAGTTGGAGTCGGTTTCCAGTGTAAGCGCAGCTGCTTAACAGTATTTTACATGGAGCGTCTGCCCTCCTGATGTCCACAGCTCAACTACTTGGTAATACGATTCCCCATGGTAAGACTGGTTGTCAAACTTTCGGGCTACGACTGTTAAAGATCAACGAATGACAGCCGGGACCAATGCCTTAAAACTTACTTTCCGAGACACCCCTTCGTGTCTTGGTATGTAAAGTTTTTTTTTTTTTTGGAGATGGGTTTACTCTTGACTCTAGTCTAAGTCAGAGGTGACAGAGACAAAGTCTATGATGGAGTGAGGTTACCCAGAAGAAGCCTGTTCACTCTAACTTTGAAGAGATTCGGTTTGAATGCGTTCGGAAACACAGACGCAGGTAGTGAGTGCAGGTGCTCTTTTGCTTAGTGCGAATTGGTGTAATGGCAACTAGGTATGGATGGTAATTAGCAGTACGTCTAGGTGTCCGATGGTGGAAGGGGGCAGGTGGTATGAGGTCGTGGAGTTCTTGCGCACACTCACCGAAGTACAATCCATAGAAGACCGACAAGCAGACAACGAAGATGGTGACCCATCAAGCGTAGCTAAACCTGATCGATCGAACAGGCTGAGATCATTTCTAAAATTATGCAGGGTCTATTATTGTTTAATCGTGATTAGATATCCAGTGAAATTTCATTACATAATTTAATTTAACCTCGTATACCTGATGAAGCTGTTATGCAACCTATGAACATAATTTAGTACCATTTTTTCACAAAACATCTCGCCTGCATTCCCCGAAGGGCTAGACAGATGTGTACATCCACATTTCGCTAGATATGTGTAGTTCCATGTGATAGGGGGCGAGCCTATTGCCATCAACCGAACGCCTTTCAAAGCGTTTCGTCGACTGTCGCATTAAGCACCGCAAACCCCTGACTGCAGCGGCCGCCCGATATGTTCCCTCCCGCATAAGTTGTATTCGCCGTTCAAGGCATACTTTAACCATCCCTTACGACGCCATTACCCTCCTCCAGAAGAGTAGTAAGGCCACCAGCACAATATAGGTATACAAGTAAAACCCGATCGCCTTCCGTCCTCGCCACCGAGGCCCGTCGCGACGCCCCTTTTCACGCCCGCAAGGGTCGGGCCCTTGCTCGAGCCAGCACCGCTGAGGCTGTAGCTTTAAATTGATCGTTAAATAACAATAATTTCGATCCTGCTTGTCTCTTGCTGCCCTTCCGTCCGTACCCCACAGGGGGTGCCCTTAGCGTGTAGTCCTTTAGTTTTCATGATTTTAAGCCCTGGCTGTAGGCCTTAATTCATTAGGGTAACCACAGGCAAGCCCAGTTAAGCAACCGACAACCTTCTCGGTTGACCTGCGAGAAGCCATATATAAAAATAAATGCCATCAACCGGTCGCAAATCCAGACTCCGTGCTACTGAAAAATTCCAGATGGAAAATATTGCCCCTAAAATATGTTCCGACCCTGAAATCGATTTTGTCTTTCGATATCGATTATTTTTGAGTTGTCAATCATCGATTATTAATTTTTTTGTATTGAATAAATCTATTCTAATTCTATGAAACTTTCAGAAAACTACTATTTTGGGAAAGCATATATCGGGCTCTAATGGCGATTCTAGTCATGGCGGCAGCTATGGTTGCTCCGCATACGATTCCAGTTATGATTTTTGTAAGTATCTATAACCACAGTGTCAACGCATAACATAACATGACGCCTTTTTTCCACGAAGGACAAGGCAGAGGTGTTTCTATAGTACACACACATTAGGCCAGTTGTGTGTGAAGTCCGATGTAGTAATAGGAGGCAACCGAGTACAAATCCAGACTCCGGGCTCATATTATATCATAGTGAGCCTATAATGTTCCCATTGCTTCGACACAGGTCTCTTCTTTTCGAGAGGGAGCGCGCTGTAATCTACCACGCGGGCCCAGTGCGGGTTGGTAGATGTCACATGTCTTTGCATTTTTGGTTCTAGGACGATGCAGGACAAATCCAAGAAGTTTATATCACCAAGGAGTTCGCATCAATTATTTATTTCTAATGGAACGTGTATGCAGGGTTTCGGCGACATTCATACGTTTTGTTGTACTGAATTTCATGGGATTTTTAAAATTCTTTTTGAACTACCTCTGTTTAAATACCCCTCATAATGCAACATTTCTTATACTACTATCTTATTCCATGTTATTTCCAATTTAAGTATCTACCCTTAAAATTACCACATAGTTTTTAAACGGCGATAAATTCAATTTCGTACATCGAAATGAAATTGCCGTTTTGTACAGAAAAAACAAAAGAAAAAAACTAAGGTATTATTATTTTAATCAAAGCCTCATTGTCTATGCATTTCTGCCATCTCTTGGGATGGTCATTTATGCCTTTGCGCTAGAGCTCGGGGTATATTCTGAGTCCAATTTCACGATTGTCGACGGTCTATAAAGTTCTTACATCCATTCTTAGAGCAAAAATTGCAAACCGTATTCAAAGTAATTCAATTAAATGTGTGTCTCAGAATGGATGTAAGAATATGTTCCGCGGTACTAAGGAGCTACTATTTATAGTCGACATGTTGGATAGATTATAAGAAGGCCTATGACTCGGTGCCACATATATGGCGCATTAGGGTCCTGGAGTTGTAAAAATAGACGCAACTCTACGCACATTCTTGATGTCGTGTATGGGGCAGTGGAGGACGGTCCTTCTCTACCCAGGATGTCAACAGATCCGGAGGATCGATGAACCAATCAGGATTGAGCTCGGAATATTTCAGGGCGATAGTTTGAGTCCGTTTTACTTAGCCTTGAATCCTCTAAGCACACTATTGGAGGATTCTGGTCTAGGCTATTGGTTGAGAAGAGGTGGTTAGGTGATATCACACCTCCTGTACATGGACACAGTATAAATACGGACAGTACGGAAACTAGGTCTATTTGTCAAAATAATTACCTACGCTCCATTGTAGCGTTAGGGTGGTCACTCATCGCCCGGGCGCACCATTGTGTGGATCGCCCGGAGATCAGTCCAGCTAGGGCGTAGCATCGCAGTGTCTTCAGGGAGGCGATCGGCGCCGCCGATCTCTCGCATCCGGCCCTGGTCCATACCATGGTTTGGAGCGTGAGCGAATGAGAAGCCGTCACATCCTTCTGCGAAGCAATAATGCTTGCGAAGGAGGAGGCGGAGCGCGTGAGGGAGAGAATTTTGCGCCCTCATGTCCCTAGTCGCCGCAGGAGACGCCCCGGGCGTCTGTGATCACCCGCAGATTCCCGGCAACCGTAGACGCGGTTTGCGAACGGCGAGCAACGGGTAGCTCGACGTCCGGTAAGGACCAGTCCCGGTTCGACGTGAAAAAGAGATTTCAGCACCACTGAGTGCCCGGGGTACGTTAGGATCGATGCCTGCCAGGGTCGCGGGTTGTTCGAAAGAGATACCGTGTTCCTGGCACAGGCAACTGAAGGAACACGGGCGGGTTTTAGTCAGTAAAAGTCTGACACGCCCTCCCGCTCCACCCAGAGTGGGAGTAGTCATTTGAAGATTTCCCACACAAAAAAAAGGGTTATCACTCGTAGTGTTTGTAAAATTGAAAAGTGTTTTTTGGAACGAAGTTCATTAACGCGGCTTGCGCCAGGAGTTAACGGCTAGAAATCGTTACGCGTCCATAAAGCATGTACAAGTTGGAATCAAGGCTTTTTTTCCATGGATGTCGTTTTCATACTTTCCAAGGGTGCTGAAGCCGATATGTAAATCCAAGAAGGCGGCTGCAATTTTTTCCAAATTTTTCGGCAATTCCCGTATTTTAAGAACGTTCGCACTGTAATCTCCGTCTCAATCTGTAAAAAATACAATCAATGTTCATACTAAATGTATGAACATTGATTGTATTTTTTACAGATTAGAGATATCCAAACTTATTTATAGCGTACTTTTTGTGATTTGTCTTATTTGGTACCTAAACATGTATTTCTTACATTTATTATACGTAGTATTCTCTATTTGAACTAGTTGTTGATGTATTATTGTTTTAGTATTTTCATACCGTGATCGCATGTACATGTATCAAATAGGCCACTATAGTTGTGGACAAATCTGTGTGACAAATGCACTGTATGTAGTAAGAACTTTTTCCGCCATCTTGAGTTAGTATAACTTAACATTATATATTTTCTCTACAAAAGCTTTCAAATCGTAATAATAATGTTTTCCTGAGATAAAAATCTATTAGGCTCGACCCCTATTACAGGGGACTAAATCGGAACTGGCGAAATGTGGGTGTACCATAGGTACAACTGAATTTAAAATGTTGATTGTGAATTGTATTTCCTTAACAATTACTTTTTTTTATGTATTTTCAGGTTGGACAATTCTTCCTTGGCTTGATTGCCCTCGTATTCCCAGCGTTCATAGAATTTTTTGTCGACTGGGAAGAACAATATGCTAGTAGAGCCAGGTAAAGGAAATGTAACATCATTTATTTATTTATTCTTCAGAAAGCTTATTTAAGTAATTAATGTACAGTTGCCATTTACAAGCTCTCACAAAATAAAAACTATGTTGGTAAGTTAAAATGAAATAAAATACACACAAGAATAAAATATAAAATAGAATCTTCAAAAAAAAAAAAAATATTTCTTTATACGAAAACAAAACAAATTTTGTTTGGTTATTAGCTTTGGGCTTGTAATAGTTCAGCTCAAATTTATATTTTGCTCCCACTTCCTCGCGCCCTGTATCAAGTCTCGTGCAATCTGGCGCGACGCCTCAGCGCGACAGAAAGGCACCGCGTGTCGCGCGACGAGCGGTGACTTTGTGTCTCGCTGTGGCGTCGCACCTGTTTGCGGGAGCCTTTACTCTATCCCGCTCGCACTGTCAGGGAGCCTTTACTCTATCCCGCTCGCACTGTCAAACTGATTTACTGGTGAACTAGACTATTGAGCGACGTAGGTAGGTTTGGTAAAGAAAGGTATTATTTTATGAAATCGTCTGCTCGATAGATAAATTGAAATATTTTAATGTAATATATTAATTTATAATTTTGCTAAGTTACTAAGGTAACTTAACCTAACTGCAGATGTCCAACCAAAAATATGGGCAAAAATCTTAAAATAAGTGCAAACATAATTCTAGAGCCCCTAGCGTGGAAATTGTTCGTCGGTTTAAAAAAAACAGCAATTTCAAATAAATCTGCAATACCTACGTGGTCAAAATGTATGGCGGAGGATTTTTTTTTTTTTAATAACCGACGAACAATTTCCACGCAGGGGGGTTCAGAATCACGTACTGCATCCATGGTTTCCGTTTGAGCGTCCATTTCCCTGCCACCCGGTATAAGTGTCTGATAAGTTAATTTTGTAAGTTGTTGTCAAGCATCGTTAAGAATCGTCTAGCTAAAAACTCGACGAGTTTCAACTACCGGAGCAGGCACGCTTTACAATAGACCACAACCACACAGTGCGAAAAATTATACATAAGTCCAAAGAGTATAAATCGGCTTCTAAATCTTACGTTTGTGGACCATTGAAAAATCTGTCAACTGTATCGAGTATTTTTTTTTTAAGTCTTCGGTCCATTCATTCATTCATATTGAATTAATTAATTTCATTGATTTATTCATGCGTCGTCGTCTTATATTAATATTAATTCTTTCTTTTATAGGTTGAGATTCGCTCACATCTTGAAGCACTTTGGATTAGTCATCCTTGGTTTGATGCTTAGCCTCTCAACTATTTATTCAGTTAGAGATGCCCCTTGACGCACAAAACAAAGTTTGTGACATTTAATTTAATACGTTTAAGTACATGTAAGTAGGTCCGTTTTTTTGTGTAATTACAAACAAACAATTACATTTTTTGATAATTACTTAATTGAGTTTCATTAGAAAGATCAATTAATTTACCTTTTTCAGATGAGTTTCATGTAGTAAATTTATAAACTCAGCCTACCACAGTCTACTGCTGCAAGGGGCTAGCCCAAATATTCGGCTTTTGGGGTTCCGCAGTCATCAATTCCTTGTTGACTACGGAACCCTAAAAACCGAACCATGTCCGTCCGTCCGTTCGTCTGTCCATAGCTTAACTAAGAGACTCTCAGTACTAGACAGCTGTAATTTGGCATGGATATACATATTAGTCACGCCGACAAAGTGGTAAAATAAAATCTTGTTATTTTTGGTCCCTACCGTAAAGTACGGATGAATATTTTTTCTCGTCTATCACATGGTGTGGGGTGTCGTTGGAAAGGTCGTTCAAAAATATTGCGGGTCACTGAAACCATTTTTCGGTTCAGGGATCCGTTTGCGAAGTATTAAGATTACTTTTTTTTTTGATAATTATGTAAAATAAATTGTATAATTTAATTAATTTATCTTTTTGAGATGGATTGTGTGATAGATGAGGGGCTCAGCCGCAAGGGTCGATCGAAGGTTAAGCTACGCTTGCCGCGGTCGGCTCGTGGATGGGTAACCATCCATTACATAAAAAGATCCTTCTGTGCCTCGGAAAGCACGTAAAGCCGTTGGTCTGGCTGTCATTCGTAGATCTATGACAGTCGTTACTTTTAGAAGTCTGACAACCAGGCTTACAAAGAGTTATCGTGTTACCATAGTAACAGGGTTGTGGTGGTCAGTTAAGCAGTCGCTCCATGTACATAGCATAGCATAGCATAATCAGCCTATAATGTTCCCACTGCTGGGACACAGGCCTCCTCTCTGTGAGAGGGAGTGGGCTGTAATCCACCACGCGGGCCCAGTGCGGGTTGGTAGATGTCACATGTCTTCGAATTTTTGGTTCTAAGACATGCCGGTTTCCTCACGATGTTTTCCTTCACCGTTTTGAGAGCAGTGGTGATGAAATAATTTACACAAAGTAAAGCGCCTATCTGGGCTCGAACCTACAACCTACAACTCGTAAGTCGCGGCCGTTACCCCTTGGCCACCACTGCTCACTCCATGTACAATGCTGGTGAATACCAGCTGCATCCGGTTAGACAAGAAGCTGACCTCAACATAGTTGAGATTGGAAGATTAAATAAATAAATAATAAAGATTGATTGTATGAAAGATAACACGGCTAGTAACGAAGAGAACTGTAACTATAAGATAGCGGCTTTTACCTACAACGTAGGTATTTAACAGGGTCCTAAGAGCTACTGCTGAGCATGAGGTTCTGGGTTCGATTCCCAGGTCGGGCAAAGTGTTATTATATTAGATTTTTCTATCTAGAATTTCTCAGTAGCAGCCCGGAGTCTGAATTTGTGCCCGGTTGATGGCAATAGGCTCACCCCCTATAACATGAGGTGTGTGTACTATAGGTACACCTCTGCCTAACCCTTCTGGGATTACAGGTGTGATGTTATTTATGTGTTGTGTGTTTTTTTTTTATCAACAAAAAACATATTTGTTACCAAATAATGCAAACAATAAGTAATATAAAAAGTGAAAAGCTTAAACAATTGCCAAAGTATTAACGTTTTAAAATAAGTGTTAGATAAGCAGATCACTATCGTAGAATTGACGTAACGATTATGTAACTTTTTTGTTTGTTTGTTTGGCATCTCGCAGGTCAACCTATGAGGTTGTCGTCTGCTTAAACGGACTTGCCTGTGGTTGCCCTAATAAATTAAGGCCTCCAGCCAGGACTTAAACTTAATGCTAACTAAAACTAAGCGACAACGCTAAGGGCACCCCCTGTGGGGTACGAACCTCGGCTTAGGGCGTCGCTGGAAGAGGGCAGCAAATGACTAGCTGGATCAGGATTGATATTATTTTGGGACGAATTTAAAGCTACAGGCTCAGCGGCGCGGGCTGGCTCGAGCAAGGGTCCGGAGGGGCGTGGATTTGGGCGTCGCGGCGGGCCTCGGCGGCGAGGACGGTAGGACGTCGATCGGGTTTTGGGCTTATGTAGCGTGCTGGTGGCCTTACTACTCTCCTGGAGGAGGGTAGTGGCGTCGTCGGGGGCGATTAAAGTATGCCTTGGTCGGCGAATACTGCTAATGCGGGAGGGAGTGTAGCGGGCGGCCGCTGTGATCAGGGGGTTAGAGTGTTTGATGCCACACGATTATGTAACTTCATACTAGCGCCTTATGTTGTCCGTCCCGTGCTACAAGTACGTGAATTAACAATACAAGTTTTTGGAGGGGATTCCCTCCAAAAACTTTTAAATCGTGTAGCTTCTTCATAATTACATCGATTAAACTGTTTTTTTTCGATTATCTTATTTTTACCATGCCTTCTTAAATTAAATTAAGTACATTATTTTTATAGAACAATTTAACATTACTTAGTCATCAACCCTATTGAAATAACTGAAAACTGACTTACTCATCATTGTAATATGACAACTTTTACAATGGTATCGACCCCGAAATCGCGAAAAAAACTAGCTTTTGATTTTCTATTTTTTCAAGTTAGCGTAACTACCTAACTTATATTATAAATGCACAAATAAGTTTGTTTGGGACGCTGTCACTCCAAAACGGCTTAACAGATTTGGATGAAATTTGGGCCATAGATAAATCATGACCTGGTTACCCAGGACGTAGTTTACTTTCCTGTGCAAACATAAATTTATGGATCAGCAGATTTTTTTCCAATAACGTTTCCAAAAAGGCAACTAGAGGTAATTATTTTTCGCGTCCTGACCGAAAGCGTTCAACGCCCCAATACGAATATTATACCTGTAGGAGAAATACTGGTTAATTATTGATAACATGTTGATTTGCACAACAGAAAATCACAATAAAAACGTCAGCAGTTCGATGAAAATTACATTGACCTAATTATGGTACTCGTAACATACCATTTCATCAATATTTTATTTAACGTAAGTTATTATTTTGTGAAAAGAGAGGGGGTGATTTAAATTATTAGGTTTATTATTTGAATTTCTTTAATTAATATGAATTGAACAAATGTATAAGTATTACATGTGTATGGTTTAAATTGTGACTTATAAGACGACTTGTCCAATATTAATTCTAGAGGTGAAGTAGAATTTCGAACATAGACCACGATTGATGGTGTTACATCATCAAAATAAATGTTTAATATCTTAGCATTACATTAACCCCCTTTTTTATAGACGTTGCTTAAAGTTAATTAATGATTAACGTCTGATTAATCATACATTTTTGACGTTTAAACGTCGCCTAACTTTAATTGATGGGTGGAGACGAGGGTAAATAATTAAGGGTTGATTTCAATAGGTAAATAAATAATAATCTTGGTGAAATTTGCACTTAGTATTTCACCAATCACCGTTTTGAGAGCAGTGGTGATGAAATAATTTACCCAAAGTATAGCGCCTGTCTGGGTTCTAACCTACGACCTACAACTAAAAGTCGCGGCCGTTACCACTTGGCCACCACTGCTCTCAAAGCGGTGAATTAAATCATCGTGAGGAAACCGGCATGTCTAAGAACCAAAAATTCGAAGACATGTGACATCCACCAACCCGACCTGGGCCCGCGTGGTGGATTACGGCCCACTCCCTCTCACAGAGGAGGCCTGTGTGCCAGCAGTGGGAACATAATAGGCCGATTATGCGTGTATGTTTTTCACCAATGAAGCTGAACGCGATCAGCACATCTAAAACGAGTTCAAGAGCTGTCATTGTCATTCCACAGAAAATAATGACAACCCTTAAACCTAGTTAGTGTGTGAAATCTACCCTTAGTAATAATTTATATTGTATCAAACAATAATATTTCTTACGATTTAGTAATGCAATTTTTAAGTAACAAGTTGTTTTAGACGATTCTCAGATCTTTAAAGATGATGATAATGTATTAAAAATATTTTATTTAAAGATTACAAATAAATACATACTAAACTGCTAAATAATCTAAGTAAGTTTCAACATAGTTCCACTACATAATATTTGTTAAATATTACCGATGTTAGAAGAAGAAGAAGAGCATCTCTGATTGGTCTAAAATGGCGGCAAAATGAGCGGCAATGTTTGAGGTAGGTACTAAACTAGTAAGATGGGTCGACCTTTAAGACCCGGTTTCCACCAAAGCGGAGAGAAGCGGAGACGAGAGGAGATGTGATTTGAATAACCAATCAGATTTAGTTATTTCCACATCTCCTCTCCGCTAAGCTTTCGTGAAAATGGATAAAGCAAAGAGGAGAAGAGATATCTCATCTTTCTATAGAACTTTGTGCCGTGACCTGACAAGCTGCTCGGCAGAGCGGAGATGTGTCTAGTCGGGCGGCCGGGCACGCGCTCGCGCGTCTCGTTCCCCGCTGCCTTTTCCTCGCGCACTTGACTGATTTCGAGCTCTTACAGCTCACATCTCCGCTACACACAGCTCACATCTCTCCGCTTTGGTGGAAATAAACTGCCAGCTTCGCAGCTCGTCTCCGCTCCTCTCCGCTTTGGTGGAAATAAACTGCCAGCTTCGCAGCTCGTCTCCGCTCCTCTCCGCTTTGGTGGAAACCGGGCCTTAGACGGGGTTACCGCCAATTTTCGCTGGGCCTCCCTTTAGAGTAAGTAGGGGTCGCACCTGGCGGTGACAGACCGCCGAGGTGTCGTCAAGAAATCGACGCTGCGTAACAGCGTCGTGGTGTGCCTACAGAAACAATCATAGCAATCACTCACATTGGCGCGCGTTCTTTCCATGTGCGCTCTTCTTCCATCGCCAGGAGGCAAACACGACAAGGGGTCCGTTTTAACGGGCCACCGTGCTGCACCCGCAATCGAGGGGCGACGCCCCGTATCCGCATGCCACGACCCCTTGCGGGGCGTAGCGATTACCAAGAGAGTTTGAGGAGGATTTTGGGTACAACTGTTGGACGACACAAAGGTTAACTAAGTTGCTAAAAGCGGATGTAAGAAAATCATGCTGCATAGCAAAGTTCTGCCTGCACATTGTAAAATTAATTGAAATATGATCATCAATCACTTTAAGTGAAGGATCGACTAACTGACTACAATGTTCGTGTAAGATAATTGATGTTATTCCTTGATTATTGCTGATAACTATGTTGTTCTGCATATATTCTAGTATGGCATATGTTGGTTTGTTAAATTGAATTAAAGAATAGCATTCTCATTAACATTACCTACTTATACTTATTAACAAGCCTAATTAAAATAAATGCCTAGTCTTGTCTTCCTGTGCATTTCTACATAAAATCCTTTCCCTACACACCATATTCATAGGTCTCTGACACTCAAAGCTTGCTAACTAAGTAAATGTCAATACTTTTAAATGTAGTTTCATCCACTTTCCAACACATTCATATATCAGTTTTTGTTCTTCGCACAAAAAAAAATATTTCCGACGCTTTTGTTAGGCACGCATCATGCGCGTGACCTGCTTATAGAGCTTTGCTAGAATTCAAGCTAATATGAGTTGGTAGCAGTAGGCGCCAAGCGTTTGACTGAGAAGCAGTTGGCTTAGGTTCTGATCTTAACGGGGGGAGTCAAACACCTGATGCAGAGATAACCAGTGGTAGGTACAATTTAAAATGAACATTTAGAATTAAATATAAAAAAAACATGCATAAACCTATTCTGCCGTCCTTACGAAAAGTGCAATAACTCGGGTTTTGCGCCGAATTGAGTTAAGTACATATTCGGAATTTGCAGAACGAGATCTATATATTCTTTTTAGACACTTTTTACGTATCTATGACAAAGCCGGTTTTAATACTAAGCCTAACTGCAATATCTAGGTCGTTGCTTTATGATTTACATATCAAGACCGAAATAGCTATAGATAGGAATTATTTCCTTACGCTATTTAGCAATTTTACTAACTATGTCTGCAATAAGTATAGTTTCTACAATTATAATCAGCATAGTTCGTCATTTGTAATATTCATTTACTAGTTATAAGTGCAATAAGTTTAAGTTATTGCAGATATGTTACGGAACCTTATTTACGCTATTAATAATGTACTAACTATTTCTGCAATAAGTAGAGTTACTGCATTTACATTTACCATATTTCGTTACTTGTGATTCTCATTTACTAGTTATAAGTACAATAAGCTTGAGTTATTGCAGTTATCTTTAGGGACTTTATTACTAATTATGGGAGGAATACTAAAATTTATGTAGCAAGTAGATATATTGCACTTATTTTTAGGAAGATTAAACGAATACAGTATACCTACGTGAAATAAATTGCAATAAATTCATCATTTATTGCGTTTATAACTAGCACCAGGGGGTGAGGGGGTACGAGGGGAGTAAAAAATTTTCAAAATGAATACAGTAACTCTTCTGTTAGTGTTCAAAATTATGACCTAACATTATTTTATGAATAATCTTTTGGAACAACCGTTACTAGACATTATCTCAAGTGCTATGAAACCCTACCATCCTGCGAAGAAGAATTTGACAACATGAAAATATTTATCTGTTAATTATTTTGAAGATTCCGACGATAGTGTCATTGATAAACACTACTGCCCTGATTTTATATTTTCAGATTCTGATTCTGATTCACCTATTTGTATTAAAAGAAATTTACTTGAACGTAAAAAGACTAGAGGTAAAAAGACTGAACGCGAAGAGCTAGAACGTGAAGATCTCAACATGATGAGACTGAACGCAAAGAGGTAGAACGTGAATAGACTGAACATGATGAGACTGAACGCGAAGAAGCAGAACTTGAAGAGACTGAACGTGAAAAGGCAGAACGTGGAGAGCCTGAACATGATCAGACTGAACGTGACGAGACTAAACGTAACGAGACTGAATGTGAGGGGACTGGACATTGCCATACTGAAAATGAGGAGATTGAACGTGAAGAGACTGAGTACGAAGATACTGAACATGAAGAAACTGAAAATTAGGAGACTGAACACGGGGAGATCGAACCTGAAAATAGTGAAATAGAGGAGTACGTAATACCTGAGAATGAAAAAGGATTGACTAAAGCGGGCTTGCCAAGGACAAGACGTAAATTTGATGTTTCCCTTGCGGATCGACAAATTCAGAAAAAAGAAAATGCACCGTGTAATGGTAAATATTGTAAAAAATGCACAACTAAGATTTCTGAAGAAATAAGAAGAGAAATACATGTTCGGTACATAAGTTTGAATTGGGAGTCCTAGAGGTTTATTCATTAAATGATTGCTGCCGAATCAATTACCGTAAAATATTTTGAACCAGGCCATACGTTCATGTCGGCTGATAACTTTCATCATCAGGTTGAAATGGCATTAAAGAAGAAAAAGAAAATTTATGATTTTGGTGACTTTGTAGATGCCGTAAAAATGGCCAATTCAAAAAGAAGCATAGTAAAAGTGATGACAGTATTCGACTTTTACAGTTATGAGGATGTGTCGTCTCAGCATAGAATCCGAAACATGGAACCCAGAGTCTATCTAAAAGACATCATGGCAGTCAGAGATGAAAGAGGGGCATTTACAATAAAGCACAGAGTTACCCACGTGTCTGATTGGAAAGAAATAGATTGTCTACAAGGAAAAATAATTAAAAAACAAATGCTTTCCTAATTTTGCAAACAAGACTTCATCGAGAGTAATATAAAAAAAACGAAAAGATAGAATAACAGCAGACTTAGTACCTTTGATGCCTGAAAACAGGAGAGGCTTTTGGTTAAACTTACCTGAAACGTCCGAAAAACGAACCTAGACTAAAAATATTTAATTAGTTTTATCTGATAGATCAGACTGATGAAAACTTTGATCTCAAATTGTGCCTTAAAATAAAAAAGTAGGTTATATTTTTGTAAGTTTATTTTTAATGTTAACGATTGTGTACTTTAACTACTTAACTATTAAAATATTTTAACAAATTAATATATTTTTGATATGTGTGTTATTCAACTGTAGTAACCGTTGAAATTTAAATGATGGGTAATTTACCAGAATTAATGCGTGAGAAAGCGAAGTGATTCCTATTATTTTTGTACTTTTTTAGGTTGAAAAAAAAAATGTTTTAAAATTAAAACCGATTTCAGATTCTTTTAAAAACACATCTATACGCAGATATGATGAGTAGACTTGGCTTTACCAAAGACAGTTTCATACTAAAGGTCGATCGGTGAGAGGAGGAAAAATTTAACAACTCTGTTTTTCTAACATGTTACAACTTTGTCGTTTAAAACTTATCTCTTACTAATGAAAACCGCAATAAATACGAATCTTAGTGCACCTTTGTTTAGGAAACAGTTCATAAAAAAATTAATGCTACTACTCAAAACTGCATCATGTTGATTTCCTAACCATTAGTGCAATAAATAGGTTACTTATTGCGGTTATGACTAGAAAACATTCTTTCTACATAGTAATAATACTTAATATTATAGTATTTATTGTTTTTTTTGGCGAGAATAAATGCGGGAACAAACATTAAGTACCACATAACATTCTCTACATTGTTAAATATCATGTAGTGAAAGTTTCAACTCGATGCCATGTATAGTGGTGGAGATACAAACAAAACAAAAATAAAATCTTTACCCGCGTTTTTCTCGAAATCAGTTTTAACCTAGTTATTGCACTTTTCGTAAGTACGGCAGTATTAGACTATACATTTAATACATTTATACATATACCTAATAATATAAACAAATACATGCACAAATACACATTTAAAATATGAATATATACTGTAGTATATTCATATTTTAAATGTGTATTTTAAATGTGTTTTAAACTAAGACAAACAATGAGAAAACATTACCGTTATGATGATAATGCCGCCAGCTTCTTGCGAATGCGCTCGCTAAATGTTACTTTAAAGGGTAAACGATTGGTTGCCATCCACATAGACATAGACTGAATGAAGAAGGAAGCCCATTGTATATTTTGTAATTTGATTTATTTTTTTGTTTTGTATTCTTGTGATGTACAATAAAGTATTTAAAAATGAGGTATATGCGGTGAGTGGGACATTGAAGATGCCGATTGTGTGATGAACGAAGGTGTCTATTGTGGTTGGCACAAATGTACTGAAAGTGGGGAGCTAGATAATCAGGGGAAAAGGAAGAATCAAGAAATGAAAACAAGGTGGTCATCGCCCTATGCTCTCTGTGCAGACGTATGGGCAACCACTTTACAAGCGAGCATATTTATGCAGATTGAAAACGAATCGTATCCAGTTATTGAGAAGACGGTCAAGTTGGTCGATGAGATCTACATTCAGGTCATAGTAGCATACATCACCATAATCGATGATAGGGAAAATAAAGGACTGCACAAGCATGACGATGATGAGACGGTAATAAATTTTTCAATCAGTACAGAGCCCGCAGCGTACCGGTAACCTTCTGGCTTCTAGTTCAATGATCTATCAATGTGCAAGCCTAAGCAATTATGGCAGACTCCCTTTCACAGAGTTCCAATTGCTGGGACACAGGCCTCCTGGCCTGTGTCCCAGCAATTGGAACATTATCGGCTGATTATGCTACACGGCTTGTATTAAAATAAAACCCTAAAATTAATTAATTAATCTGGAATCAGCACTCTTGTTAGGTCCTTCAGGGTAAAAGGAGCCTCTCCGAATGACGAAAAGGGCGAAGGTAAAATCTTATTGTCCCCGAATAACGACCAAAAAACTTTCGTAAAGTTCTAAATTGGGGGTTGATCGGCTTCGTTAACACCTTTTAAATATATTTTCGAATAGGAGAACTATGTAATTTTCTTTAAGAACTTTCTGTGCAAATAAATGTTTTGTTCTTTTTAATATAATAATACATGCAGATGGTCCCAATTTCCCCCCTACAAATGGAGAGCCTACCGACTTCACATTAAACGAATCACCCAAAGCCGTAATTATACGAGTTCGTAACTTAAATAGTGTAGACAACATATCTGATTTATTACGAAGGAATGGGTAGAGTTCTTGGGTTACCAACCGTGTAATTGAAGGGATTGCCCATCGCTAAAAATTAAGTACTTCCATACAAATTTTCATCCCCTATTTTTAACCTCGTTATGCGATGACTTTTTTAAAATATTTTCTTCGTGCTTAATCTTTTCATTGTGTAAGGAACTCTTCTAAGATTTTTTTTGGAAATATGTTCCGACCTGAACATGATCGAGTGAAGCATACCGAACGGAGTTTACCGATCGGGTCGGCTTTGTTGTTCAGCAAATACTGCCTAGTCGAAAAATTATTTATTTGGGACACGCACAGGAAATACAAACAATAAAAATAAATCAAAAAGAAATATGAAAAAAATAAAAAGTTTTTTGTCTAATAATCTGTGATTAAAGGCTCCCGCAAACAGGCGCAACGGCACAGAGCGACACACGGGGTGTCTCTGTGCTCGCGCCAGTGTGAACGAGACTTAAAACTAACAAAATAGTGAAAAGAAAAAGGCAGATCTGTGCGAGGCCAAAAAGGCTCCAATCTCAGCATAAAGCTGCGATTTTTTGAAAAATAATAAAAAAACCGCAGCGCTGGTATTCCGCCCGCTGTGCACCTCTTAGATCGCAGAAGTACAGGATTAGGAATGAAAGGGACTCAAGGGATTTTCATGCGACGAATAGAAATGTAACTTAATAGCATTATGTATTCTTAATAGTAAATATGTACATGTATGTCGCAAGAATGCTGTAGCCGACACGCGTCAGTCAAATGATTACACTTTATTGGACCATTGGACCAATCGATGCGCGACGAGGGAATATCAATGCAAATTCTATTGGTGTGCATGTAGGCTCACCAAATGTTTGTATTATTCTGGACAAGCTCTGTTTTTTACACATTTGCCAGCAACGAGGTCTTGCTGTCTCGTTAACCTAGTAGTCCTAGACAAGACTGCCGAGCTTGGTGTCCTGCGTTCCATCTGGGTCTTCTTCTTACAAGTCCATGGATTTGTATGAAATGATTTGAGCCCAGTAGCTGGCTACGTTAATCGCGGCAGCAGAGACGTATTTTAGGTCCTCAAAAGTGCAGAGCATCAAACTCAAACTCAAAGCATTTATTTCAATTAAACCATTTACAGGCACTTTTGAATTGTCAAGGAGTCGGTCATTCAGAAATATGAAGCTAGTTGCCCATTATAAAGCGTAGTAGGTACAGTAAGCGTTCAAAAGTGGATAGGCACGTTAAGAGTCGTATTGCTGTGAACTCGCGGTACGGCTGTATGTGATTAAACGACACACACCAGAAAGATCGCAGTTTTGCACGACACACACTGACGTACCGTCGCGTAGTCGCATCGCACTGCACGAAACAAAAATATATTTCCGTCGCATTTGCTAACAAAATCGCGCATGTGACCTGGCCAGTTTAGGGCATTGCTAAAATTCAAGTTAATCTAATACGAGTTGGTAGCAGTAGGCGCCAAGCGTTTGACTGAGAAGCCGCCGGAATAGGTGCTTTATGTAGAGATACGAAAGGATTGGTAATTGGCTTCCTGGTGACTATGGTCTCCTTTTTTGTTTGTTTTTATATGCTGTAATCCTCCATGTAGTATAAATAAATAAATGAATAAATATATTTAGTGCTATTTACTTAAGCTATCCTCAATATGTAACCTAATATAGGTTACATATTGAGGATAGCTTAAGTATTAAATTTCTTTAAGAAAAGAAGATTGAAACTAAACCTCAAATTTTATATGTTTATTTTAAATGTTGTATAGAGAACGAATTGTAATTTATGACATTTGATAAGGTATTATTTGGAATTAATGACATAGTATAAGGTATTTAATGGAATTTATGACATAGTATAATTTGATAATCGTTTTGCATGCCTAAATTGGTGCAACGCAGTGGACTACGCATTCACATGACATCTAGAAATGTATGATTAATTATGTACTGTGTTGAGCAATAAACATTTGAATTTGAATTTGAATTTGAATTTGATATTTTAGGTATAATTGTTCATTTTAGGTTTTATTATTAACATATCAAAAACAATACATAGATTTTATTTGAAAATAACATCAAGCTAAATACACAAGCGAAGGTGAGATTCGAACTCAGGGCTCGCCATAACCGCCTACTCAAGCACGGTAACGACTAAGCTAGGTCGCCATAAGGTAGGTAATCAATTACAGACAAAGTGAGTGTGCGAGCACTACTGTACCTATGGAAATATATGGCAAGAAACTCCATGGATATTCTTTTAAATAATATTGTTTCATATATATTAGTCATATCATTAATGTTGTATGTGAGAACGATGTACAAAAACCGTACACATTAAAAGCGTCCAGAGTACAGCAAAATAAATAAAAACAATACAATAAATATATTATTATAATAAGCCAGCTCAGAGATAACCAGTCCCAAATGATGGCACCCGTTCACTAACATGACGCATGAACACTCCGGGGTTTAACAGTTTGTGACCCCCAGATCGAAAGCAGTAGATTTTTCCTTTTCCTTTAAGGAATTAATACTGAAAAAATCAAATGCCAGCCCAAAAATCTACTAAGAAATTTCAAATGCCGGACACAAATCCAGACTCACTCATAACTGTGGCATAGGCGCGACAATAGCAGGATATGCTCTCAGGCTGCGAGAACAACCCTCATGTGCAAAAGTGTCTTCTGTATGGCTCCCATCGTATTAAATAAATTACCAAAAAGTTGGAGAGAACTGCCCTTGTCACTTTTGAAAAATAATCTAAATTTTTTTTGTTAGGTAAGTGTTCCGACTTCCAATATACACAGATAAGAATAACAATTTAATCATGTGAATCTTATATCAATTTTGACTTATTCTATTTGACTGCATAATAATGAATATCCTGGACATAATTTAATCTATGTTGACTATAATGTATCTAAAATATCAAGACATCAATTATTATTTATTTGTTTTGTAATTTGTAATGAAATTTACAATGATTAAGTAAAATGCAATGAAATGTAATGTTCTATAGCTACAACATTTGTACGCCGTTATTGGTAAAACATGGACACACACAACATCTATTATTCAATACCTTGCATGTTTGATCAGTCAGTTTATGTAAACGCATGTCTGACAATTACATTATGTTATTCTTATTCTTATAGCTCTGGGGAAATGGCGTGTGCATTGAGCGACATGAGAACCAAACCAAGTAAAACCTCGCAAAGATTTGTTTTGCCTGTGACATTGTACGAATGTCCGAAATATCTGTTTCGAACTTGCGTACCCTACCAGCCAGTATACAGACTAATATAAAGTAATGGACATTTTGTGCCTACATGTTGCTGCACTGTTGCTGTGTGATATCGACGAATCCACTAGCCTAAAACTACCCGTGGGGGTAATAAGAGGGGGCAATCGGAATGTCGGGTAGTATTCCCCTGAATGGTAATAATAATAATACATACATCCCATGCCGATTTCGGGTACGGTGACTGTTTTTGTTTCCGACAACTGTAAGTTACGGGTATGGGCTCTAAAGTGGCTCATGTAACCCATCTTGACTGTAAAGGTACGTACACAGTGTGCGCACGTAAAAATGTGGTATGATATTGTATGTTGGAAGGTGGTTTACTCTTGATGCGCCTGCTGTCGAGATCTCTTTCGTTGGTCTTCAAAGTCATAAAAATTTTGTTTTACCAAACGCCTCCAAACAGGTATGTCCTTTTCCAATACCTCCCAACGAGAGGGGTCTATATTGTGTTTCTTCATGTCTTTGTCTATTTATAGTGTTTATCTACTATTGTGAACGGACGTACCGATCGCGCGCGCGTGCTCTAGTAAAGAGTATTTTGCAGATGCATCATAACACCGTCGTCGCGGTGTACGTCGATCTATCGGGGCCACCGCGATGACCCAGTTACAAGTGCGGAAATCGTCATGAAGTGTTTATTTTAAAATTGTTTAGGTTACGCTTGCCTTAAAACTATACAATGGCTGCAAAACAGTCTATTAAAATTAAAACTGATCTGGAAAGGCAGTTGTATGACTGTTACATTCAGGAGAAAACGGACAGAGAAAACCTGCAACAAATGGTACGTCAACTGAACGGTCACATACAAAGCCTGCAGGAACAGGTACAAGATCTTCAAGGGCAACTAAAATGCTTAAAGACACAGGAGAAAGAAGAACCCTCAGGTAAACAGGTCAGTGAGACCATACCACCTACTCAGCCTACGAGAAGTGATGTTGAGTACTGCACGGACGAGGATGAACTCGCCAAAGAGACTTGGTGGATTAGGGCGAAAAACAGGAAAAAAAGGAAGTTGAACACGTCCCTTACTCCTCCACCACTACAACAAGACAGAACTAGCGCACTGCAGCAGCAAGACTACAACAACAAAGAGAAGAAAATTACTAAAAAAAACTCTAGCACCGCCTCCAATCGTAGTGGACGGTGTTAAGAATTATCAAACATTCTATGACTTTTTGACTGAATCTCAACCAGTAGAAACATTTACCGCCAAAATGTTAAGCGGTAATAGTGTTAAAATAAATGCCAAAACTGAAGATTCTTACAGAGTGATTGCTCGTCGCTTAACAGAAAATAACTGTTTATGGCACTCATATGAGGATAAGCAGTTCAGGCCAATAAGAGTAGTGGCAAAAAAAATTGCATTCTTCCTGCCTACCGGATCGGATTAAAGATGATTTAACGTCGCAAGGATTCCAGATAGAAAATGCAATTAACAAACTTAGCTGGAGAACAAAAGAACCGCTGAACATGTTTATACTGTCGTTTAAGAATGACGAAGATGTCAGTAAAATCTACGGCATTAAACATATATTAGGGTGTAAAGTTGAAATAAACCCGCTGAAAACGTCTTAAATAATACCGCAGTGTAAGAGATGCCAGGCTTATGGTCATACCCAAAAGTATTGCTCAAAAGAGCCGAGGTGTGTTAAATGTACCGGCAAACACCTTACAGCTGCTTGCAACAAACCCGCGCAAGAAAAACCGAATTGTGTCCACTGTGGCTTATCTCACCCAGCCAACTATAGAGGGTGTTTAGTTGCCAAGGAGATGCAAATGATTAAAAACAAAAAATCTAAAAACAATCCACCTAACAACCCTGCCATTAAATAAATTGTTAAAAACGCCGACAAACAGACAGCAAAACAAAGTGCACAGTTTGCATCGTCATCCGCAATAACTGCACATACGAGTACATCTAAAAGTGTCTCATATGCACAAGCGGTAAAACCAAGTCCAAAACCATCAAGTCTTGAGGACAAGCTCAACCAGATATTGAAGTGCATATCCTCATTTGACAAGAGACTAGAGAAATTAGAATCAAGCGCATTACAAATCCAACATGAATAACACATTTAAAATAATGGCTTGGAATTCCAACGGACTGCTGCAACATCAACATGAGTTGCAAGTAGTCTTAGACACAGAAAATATTGATGTGTGTTTGATCTCTGAAACGCACTTCATTAAACAGTCTTTTGTAAATTTTAGAGGCTATAAGGTTTATCACTCGCTGCACCCTAACAACACGGCACGAGGAGGTAGCGCAGTCATTATTAGAGAAAATATCAGTCATTACGAACAGTGTATATACGAGGAGCCAGACACGCAAGCTGTGGCGATATCAGTTAAAACAAATAAATTTAATTTGACAGTAGCGGCTGTATACTGTCCCCCAAGACACACGATAAACAAAGAACAATATGTAAACTTCTTCAGACTCCTTGGACAGAGATTTATATTAGGCGGTGACTTTAATGCTAAGAACACTCATTGGGGATCAAGATTAACTTCAACTAAGGGAAGACAGCTTCTCAGTGCAGTGAAAGACATGCGCTGTGAGGTCATAAGTACTGGAAAACCTACATACTGGCCGACTGACCGCCAGAAACTACCAGACCTCATCGACTTTTTCATTGTCAAAAATATTTCTATCAATTATCTGAGGGTGGAAGAGGGGTACCACATGAACTCCGATCACTCTCCGATATTATTACAATTTAGTGACAAAATATTACTGAGAGAAAATTACTTGACATTAGTTAACAAGTTTACAGATTGGAAAAGTTTTAGCATAGACCTAGAAAATATTATTGACCTTAAAACTTCATTAAAAAGAAAAGATCAGCTTGATTCTGAAGTTAACAGGTTTAACAACAACATTCAACAATGTACATGGAACAACACACCACAGCTTATGAACAAATTTAAAGGAAATACCTACCCAAAGGAAATAATAGACCTATTACATGAAAAAAGGACTCAAAGAAAAAGGTGGCAGCGAACTAGATTCCCGCAAGATAAAACTCTATTGAATAACCTTACGAAAAGACTGAAGAGAGAAATACGAACTTTTCAAGATGAGGCTTTTAATAATAACCTACGTCAGTTAAGCAGCGACCATACAACGCAATACTCTCTTTGGAAAGCGACAAAGTTACTCAAAAAGCCAATTACACCAATCCAGGGGGGATTGGTGTAATTGGCTTTTTGAGTAACTTTGTTTTTGAGTATCAGAGATCTTAACGGAAAGTGGGCCATAAGCAATGAGCAAAAAGCTCTAAGATTTGCACATCACCTCGAAGAAACCTTTCAGCCAAACGACGGGTCTGTAGATAACTTGCAGTTTGCCAATATTCTGCAAGACCAAAGAATTAAGCTTGTGACCCCGAAAGAAGTTAAAAAGGAAATTCAAATTACTAACCTCAAAAAATCCCCACGGTATGACCTAATTACGGGAGAAATCCTAAAACACCTTCCACGTAAAGCTATCGTTAAGCTAACTCGGCTCATCAATGCTGCATTCGTGCTAAAGCATGTTCCTGAGCCATGGAAAGTTGCTGAAGTGATTATGATTGCAAAGCCCGGTAAACCGCCTACCGAAGTTTCATCATATAGGCCCATTTCCCTGTTGCCTATATTATCGAAACTGTTTGAAAAATTGTTTTTAAAACGCCTAAAACCTATAAAAAACGAAAGAAACCTAATTCCTGACCATCAGTTTGGTTTCAGAGAGAAACACTCAACAATAGACCAAGTACATAGAATCACAAACATCATTGAGAGAACGCTTGAAGAGAAAAAAGTCTGCTCCACCGTATTTTTAGATGTGGCACAAGCTTTTGATAGAGTTTGGCATAAGGGTTTGATATACAAGTTACGACTAATATTGCCCAATGATTTTGCCGATATCTTGCAAGCATACATTACAGATAGAATGTTTCGAGTAAGGCACGAGGATGCCTTTTCTGATCTAAGAATTATTAAAGCTGGCGTGCCTCAAGGTAGTGTGCTGGGTCCAGTCCTATACCTGCTGTACACGTATGATATGCCAGAGCTGGAAAATAATACCATCGTGTGGCGTTGTAGTCGATTTCCTACAGATCAACTAAAACGCACATCACTAGTTACGGTTTAAAAGAATGACATCCCTAAATCTTACAAGTTCCCACCACGTCACTCGGTGTCGTGGTATGGTTAAGGCTATAAATATCCCTGCTTGACGCCTAACGTTCCCTTTCCTTCGCATCAAGCAGATCAAGTTGTAAGTCTAAATAACCCCGAGATAAACGGGTAAGTGCTCAGCGTGATTGCTTCTATTCTTAATTGTGTCCTGCCAGATCGCATTCTCTATGTATTTCTGTCTGCGCGGTCTGGCAGCTAATATAATTGTTCTCGGCAGCCTCCCTATGACTGTCGAGAAAGCTATTTACCTGTAGTGGCTTCTGCCACATCACGTGTCACCTTTACTGCACCTCTGTGAATGCGTGCGCATTCTTCTCGCATTCTCCGCTTTGCTTGTCTCGCCGCGCTGCGCCTTGCTGTTCGCTTAAATCGCCTGGCCACGCGGCGAGGGACCTCCGAGAATGCCCGCGGCATGCGCACGACATAACCTAAAATTGTAAGCCGCCACGATGGGTGAGTCTTCCTCCATCCACCTTGCTTTGGGCTTACGGCTGGGAGACGCACACATCGGCGGTTTGCAGTCCTGGCACATCGCTTACGGAAGCACCCGCCTCGCGCTGATTCCAGGGTTCCAGTATTGGGCTTCACAACTTCTATCCTGCCTACCGCTGACTGACGTCCTCGCTGCCTCCGCCCTACCGCTGGAGAGACTGCAGTCACGCGTATTAAACACGCGGCCGCTACCGCCGCCTAACCTGCCATCCACGTGGGTCGTGGGTGCCGAGACCCCACGCCCGCCCTACGTTGGGCGCCACTGTGGCAAGCGGGTTTCTAGGGTAGATATATGAGGAATGAAACCAAGAGGTCGCTTAACACATTTATTTAACACGAGATTTCAGGGTAGTGAGTTCTAAGGTCTCTGAGTACTGGTTCGACCTCTGAAGTCGCTGCCCTATTCTGCTGCCTGCCCTGAGACCTCACGCCGGACCTCGTGCTGCCGCGTAGCCAAGCCCAGGGCAGTAACATTCTCTTCTCTTCTAACTTCAGTGACCGAACCAGTACTCAGAGACCTTAGAACTCACTACCCTGAAATCTCGTGTTAAATAAATGTGTTAAGCGACCTCTTGGTTTCATTCCTCATATATCTACCCTAGAAACCCGCTTGCCACAATCGCAACCTTCGCAGATGACATTGCCATTATGGCTACAGGGTCATGCCATACGGAAGCAATCAAAAAGGTACAAATCGCTGTAAATGAAATTCATGACTGGGCACAAAAATGGAGAATCAGATTGAATGAATCGAATGATTTCACCAACAGGAATTGTGATTACCAACCAATCTTCATAAATGGCCAACAAGTGCCATACGCAAATACAGCCAAATACCTTGGCATAACGCTTGACGCAAAACTGCGCTGGAAAGCGCACGTCAAAAAGAAAAGACAGGAACTAGACATGCGTTTTAAAAATATGTATTGGTTGATTGGACGGGGTTCCTGCCTATCGATACATAACAAAATTTTAGTATATAAGCATATTCTTATGCCAATATGGACATATGGTATCCAACTGTGGGGCTGTACTAAGCCGGCCAACATCAAAATTATACAAACATTCCAGAATAAAGTACTCAGGAGTATTGTAAATGCGCCCTGGTATCTAAGAAATGACGACCTCCATCGTGACCTAAAAATGGAACCCGTCACCAATATAATCAAAAAATTTGCTGAGGCCCATGAACACCGACTCCATCGACATGTGAACATCGAGGCAATTCAGCTGTTAGACCAAGCAAATATAGTGCGAAGACTAAAACGAACTAAACCTTTTGAGTTAGTGTAGTGTAAAGTGTAGAAATAATAGTGACAGTGACACACATAATAACACATGAACAAAGTGTTTATATCATTAATTATCAGACTCTAAGAAAGTGGAACGGACTTGAGTAATGTTCAATCAGCACTTTTCTAAGTTTTAAAATAATTATCACGTAACAAATTAAGTTAGATTAAAATTGCTTATTAGTCGTATAGGCTAGATTGTAATCAATTATTAAGAACCTGGTTCTTTTTAATAAAGTATATAAAAAAAATTAAAAAAAAATGACTTTGTCTGGTAATAGTATTCGATACGTCTTGCGTAATCCATGTAAAAAACCGACATAGTCTGAAGACTTAACTGCTAGAACGGCTGGCCGAGAGAGCCAAAAAGCTCTGGAGAGGCGACCGCGTAGCGGAAGGCGTAGTGTTGTTAGGCCTCCCACAATTTGGACTAATGATCTGATGGTAGTCACGAGAATCTACTGGATGCGATACGAGAAGCTCCGGATCGGTCGATGTGGCGTCACTTGGGAGAAGCCTATGCTCCGCAGTTGACATCTATCGGCTGAAATAATGATGATGGCCATCTTGGTGACTGGCTAATATTTGGACCTCAGCATGAGTTTGAGGGGCTTGTGGCTACGTAATACAGCCACAGAGGTCGATCGATCAGGTTAAGCTACGCTTGCCGCGATTAGCCCGTGGATGGGTAAGCATATTCACATTTTAAGACGCCTCCATGCCTCGGAAAGCACGTTAAGCCCCGCACCGCATCAAAATCCATTGGGTGAACAGTACACGAAGATCTAAGCAGGCACACAGACAGACGCGAAAAGTGACTTTATTCAATGGTTATATAGACTAGCTGCTCGTAACCGGCGTCGACCGGGGTGAATTTTATGCAAAAGTAGCATCCAACCGACTTTTTCGGGGGATTTACCAACAAAAGACATTCTTAGAAATCCTTGCCCTGACAATTACAAACACAACCAAAAAAAGAATTAGTCAAATAGATTCCCGTTTTAAAGTTAGGCGGTGACAAACATTTTGGCAACGGATTTTATTTATAAAGGTAGAAATTTTGCCTTGTGTTGTTCATTATGAGAAGCTTTATAGGCTGTGGTAAGTCGGTGATAATTATCTTTACAATACGCTCCTTCACTTTTAACAGTATTAAGGTGGATTTATTCATGAACCAGGACAAATAAACATTCATGAAAAAGTTCATTATTTTCATAATTGCCACGTTTTATGACATACTGGTGATCGAATATACAAAACAAGCAGAGAACGTAACCACCTAAAATATAAAAAAATAGGTCCATTTGGATTTTGACAAATGCGTGCACTGACTGGACAGGTCCACTCAATCTGTGTGGTTCTTTCCTCAATAGACCATTTCAGACATCAATCCACATGGTTTCCACATGATCTGACCAAGATTATGTCTGGACTTTAAAAGAGACTGTGACCTCCGAGTTTGTTTCGGCCTTTCTTCTCAGAGTAGTCACATAGGAAACGGCGACCTCATCTATTTTTTAAAATATGATTGACGTGTAACATTAGTGTTTGTGCAAACCTACTTATAGAAATGAAATCATTTATCATTCGAGGCCAATGGTCACGTCTAATTCCAGCAGTGGGAAACAATGTAAGCCGGAAATAAAAACTTCAAAAAAAGATGGGCTTCAAAAAGAAAAACAATTTTGTGTATGAAAATGTTTCGGAAGTTTTTCTAACATTGTTTTTTTTTGAAGACCGTCTGTTTTTCTGAACTATTTTACACATTACGTTAATTTGTATTTAACTCAATAATCATGATCGTACGCGAAAAATGTTTAAGCAGATAAGAAAACAGAATGGAAGAAACTCGTAATTAAAAACGTTCAAATTCTATTCGCGGTCTCACCTCAGCGACAAACAAATGTCGCAGAAGTATTTTTGTCAGATAGAGACGGAGATTAGAATGCGAACATTCTATAGAAATACGGGAATTGCCTCTCTGATAAATACATCTTTGAAATACAAAGACACAAGACGCTTCAATGTAAATATTTTCGAACGGAAACACTAAAACTATATCGTTACACGTAAAATGCTCCAGTAGTAAAAATTCAGAGATACTGCCTCATGCTAAGTAAATAAATCTTCAGGTGAGATAAGACAAAAGTAAATTTTGTTAGAAAGATAAATTGATAATACTTTGTTGTGATTTGTAGTGTTTTTAAACTAATTACACTGTAGTGCAAATAGATGGTAAAACAATTGTGTAAACTTTTCTTTTCATTAATGTCAGTGGTGTATAAAGCAAAACCGATACTCGTTTATGGTAAAGGATAAAAAAAATATTTTTACTAACTTTAATTTCGTTTTTTGCCGCATTTTGCACTTTTTTGCTGTCGTACCTTAGTTAGGTACGATAGCCAATAAGCCTCACACGAATTCGTATACCACTACTTGTAAAGTAAAGAATAGTGACAGGAAGTTTTATTTTATTTCAAAATACACAAAGTGGATTATATACGTTTTATTGAAGAACTCAAAAACTACCAAAGCAAACTTAATAAAATTCACATGGTGGTTCCATATGAATTGTATTAAGTTTGCCGCGCGGAAATCATCAAATGACTTCCCCCGCTCTGGGTGGAGCGGGAGGACGCCAGGCGTGTCAGACTTTTACTGACTTATACCCACCCGTGTTCCTTCAGTTGCCTGTGCCAGCGCCACGGTATCTCTGTCGAACAACCCGCGACCCCGGCAGGCATCGGTATCGGACCCCGTTAGTTGGTGCTGACATCTCTTTGAGGCACGCGTGGACCACGACGCGCCGTCGGCCCGGGCCTGGTCCTTACTGGACGACGAGCTACCCTGTTCACGCCGTCCGCAAGCCCGCGCCTACAGTGGCCCGATTCCCGACGCCCGGGACGTCTCCTGCGGCGACTAGGGCCGTGAGAGCGCAAGTTTCTCTCATTACTGCTTCGAAGAAGGAGGTGACGGATTTCCAATCGCTCTCGCTTCGTACCATGGCCTGGACCAGGGCCGGACGCGAAAAATCGCTGCCGCCAATCGACTCCGCGAGGACACGGCGGTGCTCCGCCCTACCTGGGCAGACCTCCACTGTATGCTCCATTGTGTCGGGTCTGTCTGGCAGTATCTTGATGCTCCAAAATTTATTTGGCATAACACACTTGGCATAATTTTCTTTAAACGAATATTTGTAAGGCATAAAAATTATTTAACATTATGTATTGTTTGGCCGAATGTTTTATGTCCGAATTTACAATGGCATACTTTTAAGGTAGCCCAAAAGCTGAGGAGTAGGTGGCTTTAACAATCGCTGCCGCACGTGGGATTACAGACACGGTACAGATTGCTAAACTTTTGTTTTTAATATTCTAGATTAAACCCCAAAAGTGACCCCATTAATCAAAAATCGTTTATTTACGCTACACGACTATGTTTGGATCAAGGATATTCTATGTGTACCAAATTTTTACTTAATTAATTTTAATTTTAAAAATTGGTTGTGATAGACGGACAGACAGACAGACACACGAGTGATCAAAGGGTTCCGTTTTATAGGACGAATATAGAACCACCTCCTTTTTTGAAGTCGGCTAAAAATAGTCTGGACGGTTCTTACCCATAGTCGATTTTTTATCGCGCACTGGATTTTCAACTCCGGGTGTTGAGCTGAGCGTTGAGAATCCAACACAGTGCATCCCAGCGCTTCAAAAAATACAGTGTTGGCTTTTCGACTCTCAGCCCTGAATAGTGCATTGAAAATCTAGTGCGCGATAAAAATCGCCCGTGCGTGCGAGGGCTTACTTGATAAGCAACGCCCTTTTTAACTCTGAACTTCGTCATATTATTGTTAAATAATACAAAACAAAGTTTATTTATTATTTGTGACAGTAAATAATTAGTATTCAATTCACGTTGTTTCAATATTCTTGTTAACTTTTCCATCACCCACACTGAACAATGTACTGAAAGTTGAAATACTTCGCTGACATGAAAATGAGATGCTCTTGGTTGCGGAAATAAAAACACACTCTTTTATAATTAATGTTTTGAAAATATTGGCAACACTAATTTGGCATTGCATGGACTTTTTAGCGTTGAGATAAAGACTATAACACCGGTTTCAATAAAGTTACTAGGAATTTCCGGTACTTTCAGGTTCACACACTTTTCCCCACGATTATCCGAAACGAAAAGTTCAAAGTGCATTTCGAATATGTGAAGGACGGTCACCCATTCATTAGAGGTGGCCGGCAAGCAAAGTCTTAAAAAGAACTTTTATTTGAATTGTAAGATTCACTTTTCAATATTTTAGTAACTAAAACTTGGCCCGCGACCTCTTTTAAAGGGTAGTTTTCGAAAATGTAGATGATTATCTTAAAATATTTTTATTGATTAGGGCTCCCACAAATAGGCGCGACGCCACAGCTCGACACAAAAGAGCCGCGTGGTGCGCGATTAGCGGTGTCTTTGTGTCGCTCTTCGGTATTTGTAACGGTATTTTTTAAGTCAAGCTATATAATCCCCATTCAATATTTACTACCCCTTTTCACTCCGTTAGGGGGAGATTTTTGAAAAACCCTGATATACGTTATTCATTATTTTTGGTATGCAGCATATTGTATTTCCGTTTTTCGAGTTAATCACATCACGCGTTAAATTCTTCAAACTTTGCGAACAAAACAACACAACAACTTTGAAACCAAATCCCCCTTTACCACCCCCTTAAGAGTCGATTTTTCAAAACATCTTCTTAGTGCTCTCAACATTATAAAAGGAGGCCGTGTGCTAAATTTCCCGTTACAAGCCCCAGTACTTTTGGCTGTGCGTTGAAATGTCAGTCTGTCAGATTCGCCTTTTATATATAGATAGAAAATTAAGTTAAAAATGAGAGCAGTGTTGGTCCAGTGGTCTTGGCACCGACGTACGACTTGTAAGTCGTGAGTTCGAACCCAGGCAGGCACTTCGCTTTGTGTATTTCATCAACACTGCTCTCTAATCGGTGAAGGTACGAGTATACCTAGAACCAAAAATTCAAAGACGAAGTGCACACCACCCCGCATTGGGTATGCGTGGTGGATTATGTCCCACTCCCTCTCATAGAGAGGAGTCCTGTGTCCCAGCAGTGTGTACAACAGGCTGAATATGCAAATAAAAAAATGAAGCCTTTTAAATTATGACAAGCATTCTTAGCTTAAAACGTTTGATTTAAGAAGAAGGCCAATGTGACTCACGAATAATCAGGTCTTTACCGGGAAAAAACAATGTTAAAATAAAAATGTGTTTTAAGACGGACAGAATACTAATGCCCGTTACGAGCATTCAAAGGATGCTCAATTTAAATATTACGACAGCTTTTGGCAACTTGAGACAAAATAAAACAATTTGCTGAACTTGGGTTCACCTTTTCAAAAACTTGTTTCCTTACTGTTCCTTATTTATCGCTCACGTGTACTACATCTCAAGTTGTCAAAAATGCAACCGGTTGACCAATACCTAATTACCGACGTTACCGAAAACCAAGTTTCTACCGCACAGCGCGCCATTTTTTTTAAACAAGTTTTAATGTAGGTACTGCATGTCAAAATATTGGACGAATAGGTGCAAATATTAAACATTAGTATTATGCAACAGTTTTTTTTTTCATATATTCTTTATTTTTAAATGTGTGTTATTTGTTGGTTTCGTAATTTTGATAACTTCTTGTTTAATTTTTTTTTTGTTATTATTCTAACCTACTGAAGTATGTTTAGAAGGCTCATTTATAATACAGTTTAGCTCGTAAATTGCGCTGTACAACGCTTTGGGATCCTTTATTATGTAATGTTGTGCATGTATACTTAAATAAATAAATAAATTCAGTGTCAAAGTTTCAGGTACTTATCAATTATCTTCAAGAGTACAAATTCTTCTTCATCTTTTGGTGCCTTGGTGCCTGTTAAATTAGTAGTATGTTCACAAATAAAACATAAAAACTTTGTGAAAGCAGGAGTAACACCAAAGTTGTTAATTATTTTAGAAATAACTAATTTGCGTTACGAATAAAATCTAAACATAGATGCCTTCAATGATTATAGCTCATAATATTTTGTTATAATTACAAGAAGACCATAAGAAATCAACTGTGAACATTTTTTGTAAGCTACACGTGACTATGGATTGGGTATTCGTACTTGCAATTCTTCTTTGCATGTAACGGTTCATAAGTGCAGTGATTCCTAAGGATTTAAATTATGGCTTTTTTTATCTTACTAAAGCTCTTTCATCAGTTTTTGTTTATGAAAAGATTATTTATAGCACTTAAATTTAAAAAGTAAACGTCACGAAAGTTATAAAAATGATGATTACTTCCAATAAACATGCAAATTTTTCTTAATTATCAACATCTGCGAAGCTGGAAATAGTTAAACAATCAAAAATAATTCACATGCGACAGGGAAGTTGTTAAGAAATAATTTCAATTAAAATAATATTAATCAGTCATTTTTCTGCACTGAAGTGTAATAACAGAAGGCCGCGCGATGGAGTCGTTTGCTGAGAACATTTAATTGACACAAGATGAAACCATTGGACGAAATGGTTGTGTGCTGTGTTTAAATATTGTGACTCAAAATGGAATTGAATTCAAATTACGTAAGTTTCTTTTTTGTTTTTTTTATATGGTAATTTTTGTTTCCGAATTTGAAAATCTAGATAAACTACACATTTTTATTTATTTAGTTGAAACGCTTCAAAACTTCCTTATTTTTCCACACTCTTCCCCAAAAAGAAGCAAAGTGACGTAAACCAAATACTTTAAGAATTCATGTGATTTTCTAGATATTACCCTACCAAAGTAAATTGGCGTGATTTAATTATAATTATGCCCATTGAAAACAATCTTGTCGTAGGAATCTTGTAGTAGAAGTCATCAGTTTGATTGTTTGCATCAAAGTTGCGCCAATTCCGAATTTAGTATGAGTAAAGAACCTACTTCTAATTGAGGCAGAAGGCTCTAAAAAAGTCGGGCAATTTTTCACACATACCGTTATAATAATAATAAAAATAATAAAACATTTATTTCAGGCTACAATGGCCCATAGACCTTACCAACTAACATATATAAAGTATAAAACAATTTTTTTGCATTTTTTATCCCGTTCATAGCACGCTAAGTCGTTGGTACCGGCTGTCATTCGTACATTTTTGACAGTTGTTACACCATCACCAGTCAGAAACCCAAAAGTCTGACAATCAGTCTTACCAAGGATTATCGGGTTACGTAGTAACTAGGTTGTGAAAGTCAGATAGGCAGTCGCTCCATGTAAATCACTGGTTAGCCTGGAAGGCGACCCCAAAATGCTTATGAAAAGTCTGGGCAGATCGATTTATTTTGACCGTTTTCATATACGCAGATGGATTGTCAAAACCGTTATTCGTTTTACGTAACAGCTCCGTTATGTAAAACAACTGAACGACGTTTAGCGGTTTTACATAATTACCAAAATTTAACACATAGTCTTGCTTAAAACTTTTGCGTTTATCAATGCAGCTGGTCAACGATTAGAAGTTTTGAAAAACAGCGTGAAATGAAACGTCACATTGTAGATTTTAGTTCCAAATGTTGACGCGCGAGGCTCTGTTTATCATAACAGCAACAATGGCGTCCGAAACAGAAATAAATAAAACGAGTAATATGAGAAAATTAAAATGATGACAACTCATGAAAACAGTGATTTTAAGGACACTTTGAAAATAACGTTTGCAGAGTTTTATCGAAGTAAGTCTTAAAATACTAAATAGCCAAGTAACTGCGACCAACATCGAACTAAACCTCTGAATAGCTAAGGGGTACTACACAAATGTTCGGGTCGGCACATTCAATTCGGCTGTATTTGTTAAAAAACAACACCTACCCGAAGGAATTACTACACATAATAATGTTCGGATTTCGGGTTTCATTCCGCTCGTGCCCGTCAGCGAACTCCGCTTGGCATCTACCCTCGCCAAATCATGTTCGGGTCGGTTTGGCACCCGAACGGCTATACCCCGAACATTATTTTATTCCATTTTTCCACCCGGCTGTGCCGAAGCCTGACCACCCAAAGAAGTTTGTGAACAAAGTTACCTATTTTAAATTAAACGATGTGACGCAATAAAAGTATCAAGATACGCCAGTAAACTGTGGTTAAGAATATTTATAAATATGGTTTATGGGCCTGTCTACTAACCAGACATGATGAACAAAACTTCCGATATGATGTTTCAAATTCAAACCAAAGCTGAGGGTTATTGGAAAATCAGTACCTATTCCATCGATTTTGGACCAAGAAGGACTGTCCACTCTGACCTGCTTGGTTATTTCATAACACCTAACAGTAGGAATGGCTTTCATTTTGACAGTTCAACATCATTCATTGCGTAATTTAAGTTGTAATGCAGACAAATTTTTCGAACATATGAAGCGATGGATTAGCAAAATCTTTCAATATGATTCAGATTGTGATTAATAGACTTTTATTGTGTTACGTAATCAGAGTGCTGTTCTAACGGGTATGAATTTTGTTTGCGAATGCACTCAAGGGGAAAACCTGGTTAATTCATTCGTAAATACATGAAACACGTGATTTTTTATTTAATACGTACCTAGTCAGTTGTATAATATTTGGATTTAGGTACGAAGATTAAGAAATGTTTTGGATATTAACTTTTGAAAACTGGTTGTTTTGGATAGCTTGTTTCGATCCTTCTTAATCATTTTCCATCACGCGATTCAGAATCGCAAACTAAGGATTCCGTTATATTTTTTTTTTAATGACACGACGGATTATTGTATTTAAGAATAAGTATAAAGATCTGTAAATTACATTTATATTTTACTAGTGACACGCCCTTTTTTCGCACTGTTCTTACGATATGAAAAAATAACTAAATTTGTTAATTTGTTAATAAAATATAAATGTACATACATAATAAACACATAGGTACCGGAAAAAATCTCTAAACGATAACGATAAACGCATCTAAATCCATTTCGAAGTTTAAAAGAACTATCGATCACATACGCAGACAAGAAAACCAATTATAATTTATAAAAAAAAAGTTTATCTAGAGTTGGCATAACAGCGGTTGAATTTACAGTTATTGGTTACAGCGACATCTATCCCACCACATTTGAATTACGCAACCAGCCAGCAAACTACAATTTCCAGATTACGAAAAAGCCTGACTTCACAGAATCCTGCATCCCGCAAGCTCAACTTCCTTAACATTACCATAAACCATTGTGTAGTTCGCTGTCTCTATGCGTAGTTTCGATGAAGTGGGGTAGATGGCGCTAAAACAGATTACGCGTTACTGTAGTAGCTCAATCAATCGGTCTGCCTACCCATACCCCTACTATGTTGGGGTCAGTTTCCAGGCTGCATCTAAATACCAGTATTATACATGGAGCGACTGCCTCCATAAGCCAGTAACTGCAGGATGACACGATACCCCTTGGTATGACTGGTTGTGAGACTTTTGGGCTTCTGCCTACCCTGCCACTACTGTCACGTACGTGGATTCTGAGCCACAGTGGGTTCTCGATATGTAATGGATGGTCACCCACCACAATCTGACCGCGGCAAGCGTAGCTTCACTTTCGATCAACCCGGATGGCTGTTATTATTTAGACACACCCACCCCCTCTATTATTTAAACACGACCCCTCCCCTTTATTATTTACCCACGAGCCCCCTTGAGTCACTTAGCAATCATGGAAACTAATGAAAACGCATAGTTTAGGTCATGTATTAGGTTATGGGTTGCAGCGAGGGTCAAACTGCTACAACCCAGGGCCATGGGGTGCTACCGATGCCTGGACGTCGGGCACATCAGGTGCCAGTGCACCGCCGAAACGGACCGCAGCGATGAATGTTATCGCTGCGGCGAGCCCGGCCACAAGGCGGCCCAGCGCTCCGCGGCGCCAAACTGCAGCCTCTGCACGGCTGCAGGGAGGCCCGCCGGGCACAGATGGGGGCGAAAGCCTTTGGCGTGCCCGCCAACAGAAGGAGGGGAAGGGGCCAGAAGGGCTCCTCTTCGGCCGACTCCCGGCCTGAGAATGGTGCAGAGGGGGTGATGGACTGCGCATAAATGGCGCTGTTCCGTCTCCTCCAGGGCAACATCAACCACGCTCAGGATCTCTTGCTCGAGAGCATGGCAGAGTGGTCGATTTACGTGGCCGTGGTCGCCGAGCCGTACTGGGTCCCGCCCAGGGATAACTGGGTGGGAGACCTGGACGGTTTGGTGGCCATCATTGGCGGGGCTCTCGTCAGCCCGTCTCGGGGCACGGCTGGGTAGCCGCCCTCGCAGATGGCGTTGGCGTCGTTGGGGCATATTTTTCGCTCAACAAGAGTCTCGCCGACTTCGAGAGGTTCCTTGTCGAGTTGGGTGCCGTCGTGGGCCAGCTCCATCTTCGCCCGGTGCTGTTGCTCGGGGATCTCAATGCCAAGTCTGCGGCGTGGGATCCCCGGTGACCGATGCTAAGGGTGAGGCATTGGAGGAGTAGGCGATCACGACAGGCCTGGTCGTCCTGAACCGGGGCTCGGTCTACACGTGCGTGCGGCAGCGGGGCGGGTCCATAGTGGACGTGTCGTTCGAAGCCCTGCTGTCGCGAGCCGTGTCCGCGACTGGCGTGTCACCACGGAGGTGGAGACGTTGTCGGATCACCGATATATCCGATTCGGAGTCTCCGCCCTGACCGCTGGCGGCCGCAGACAATCAGTCCCGCGTTCGGACAGCCCGCGCTGGGCGCGTAAGTGTATCGACAGGGAGCTTCTCGAGGAGGCAGCCATTGCTCAGGCCTGGTTCCGCGGGTTGGCAACGACCGGACCCGATGACGTCGAGCTGGAGGCCCTGTGGTTCCGCGGGGCAATGACGCAGATATGCGACGCGTTCATACCACGCGCCCACGCACAGGGTGCAAGGCGCCAGGTGTACTGGTGGTCCGCCGAGATCGCGCAGTTACGCGTCGCGTGCGTGGCGGTTAGACGCCAGTACACCCGTTACGGGAGGAGACGTCGTCGGGTCCCTGATGAAGAAGCCGCGCTGTACGAGGTGTACCGCGCGGCAAAGGAGACTCTGTGGCTGGCCATCGGCGAGGCGAGGACGCGAGCCAGGGAGTAGATGTTGGAGACTCTTGACGGGGATCCGTGGGGGCGCCCCTATCTAGTGGTTCGAGGGAAACTTCGAGCCGCGGCGCCTCCACTTACGGAATGTCTCCAACCCTAGCTGCTGGAGAAGGTAGTTCCAGCCCTCTTCCCGGCAAGAGCGGAGCATACTCCGCCGCCGATGGCTTTGCCCACAGCCGCAGAGTCTACAGAGGAGAACGCCATCAGCGTCCCAGAGGTGACACTGGCAGAGATGGGGGCGGCCGTGATGCGGCTCCGGGCCTAGAACGTGGCTCCAGGGCCCGACGGGATTCACGGCCTAGCGCTAGCCCTCGCTCTGAAGGAGCTTGAGCCCCAGCTAAGAGGACTCTTCACAGCGTGCCTTGAACGGGGCCAGTTTCCCACTTTGTGGAAAACAGGTCGCTTGGTCCTGCTCAGGAAGGCGGGGCGCCCTGCCGACTCGCCGTTCGCGTACCGGCCCATAGTGCTGCTAGACGAGGTGGCTGTTCGAGCGCATGCTCGCAGCCCGCCTCGTCGGCCACTTGTGCAGAGAGGGGCCGGACCTGGACGAGAGCCAGTTCGGCTTTCGGCATGGGCGAGACTCTCACCCTTGACACAGCGTTGGTAGAGACCAACGCTGTGTCAAGGGTGAGAGTCCTGGCGGAGGAAACAGTGTCCCCGCGCGGGGTGGTGGTGGTTGTGTCCTTGGACATCTCCAACGCTTTCAACACCTGCCCTGGAGTTGTATTCGGGAGGCACTGCGTTATCATCGGGTGCCTCTCTACCTCCGCCGCATCGTTGGGGCTTATCCGGCGGGGAGGTGTGTCACCTACATGGGACGTGATGGCGGAAACCAGCGCCAGGTGTCGTGCGGTGTTCCACTAGGATCGGTAGTGGGACCGCTCCTGTGGAACATCGGGTACGACTGGGTGCTGAGGGGCGAGCTACGCCGGGCGCAGACCTGACGAGTTACGCGGACGACACGCTGGTCACGGCCCGGGGGAGTTCGTACAAGTCGGAGGCCATGGTGTTTCATGGCCCCCGGCGGGCGCCGACGGCCGTATCACACATTGTGGTCAGGGGGGTCCGGATCGCTGTCGAGCCCACAATGAAATATCTGGGATTGGTGCTCGACAGCCGGTGGGACTTCGGACACCACTTCCAGCGGCTGGCGCCCAAGTTGCTGGGCGCGGCTGGGGCGCTGTCAACGCTGCTTCCCAATCTGGGGCGCCCGAGCGCCGCTTTTAGGCGGCTCTACGTGGGGATCGTGCGATCGATGGCCCTTTACGGGGCTCCGATCTGGGCGGCTGACCTACCGGCCGCCCAGCATCTCTGTTCTGCGAAAGCCGCGGAGAGCAATGGCCGTCAGAGTCATAAGGGGGTATCGCACGATCTCCTACGAGGCGGCTTGTACACTGGCCGGATCCCCGCCCTGGGACCTAGAGGCGAAAGTGCTCGCGTCACTTTATCGGTGGCGCGAGGAAGCGAGGGCGCGGGGCGAGCGGCCGATGCAACGCCATGTGGAGCAGCGTCGGTCGCAGCTTCGCGAGGTCCTAGTGGCGGAATGGCGGGACAGGCTCTCACGCCCTACAGCTGGCTTCAGCACGATCAAGGCGATCCGGCCAGTGCTCGACCGCTGGCTTGGGAGAAGGCACGGCTCCCTGACGTTTCGGGCGACGCAGGTGCTCTCGGGGCATAGTTGCTTCGGGAACTACCTGTGTCGCATAAACAGGGAGCCGGACGCCCGTTGTCACCACTGCGTCGACTGCTGGGAGGACACGGCGTGGCACACGCTGGCAGAGTGTGCCGCTTGGGAGGAGCTGCGCCGTGCCCTCATCACCGAAGTAGGCAACGACCTGTCGCTGCCGGCCGTCGTTAATGCGATGGTTGGCGGCGCAGAGTCGTGGGACGCAGTGGTCATCGCGCAGAAGGAGGCTGCGGAAAGGGAGAGAGAGATTTCGGCTCTCGACCGCAGCAGACGCACCGGGCGTCGGAGGAGGGCGGACAACGCCCTCTTCCGGCCCCCCTAAATGGGTCCAGGGGAGATGGATTCGGGGCATCCGTCGCCCCCCCAACATCAGGACCCGATAAGGCGGCGCGAGGCGGCGAAAAACATTGCGTATGTTTTGCCAATGCATTTTAAAACTCTCAAGGGCGGAAACAAAACTTTTCATTTTATTGTTCTGAACTTCATACGTGTTATTCTGCAAATTAATTATATACCTTGCAAGCAGAACCACCAAGAAGGCAAAAGGAACATAACATTACATTTAATACTATTGATAGTAGGACATAGTAATTCAAATTTCGCCGGATTTTGGACGTTTTGTGAAGCTTGTAATGGAGGCAGGAGGCGAGTGCAGATTCAGAGCTCCCGATGACATTGCCCGGGTCAAGTACATTTTAGCAGCCTGACTTGTGACCAGTAGACCAACGAGACAGTCTTACTGTGAAGTAAGACTAAGGTTATGGTCCCACTGCTGAGACTCAGGCCTCAGAGGCCTCGGGACTCAGTGAAAAGTGCAAGTGTCATAAAGTAGGTGTAATCAAGGTCACAGTGAACTCCTAATTGACCTAGTCCTCGCTTAGGAAGACAACAGAATAATAAAAGACTCATTTGTAATCAATTATAATGCTAAATTGGTTGCGGTCCCAACTGACAAGGTTGGACCGTGAACTCTTAACATTGTGTGTCAAGTTTGGTAAAAATGATTGATATTCACACATTATTAGAGCATTATAGCTGCTTCAGACTAGTTCGGGTCGGTACATTAGAATCGGCAGTTTTTTTTTTTGCAATAACCCGACCCGAAACAATTTCTACACATTCGCTTTTATTGGGCTTGTGCTGACCGGCAAACTCCGTTCGGCGCATATATTAAAATTATCGGCATCTACCTTCGCTGAATCATGTTCAGGTAAACCGAGAGGTTTTTTCCCGAACACAATTGTAGGTCTAGGTACTTATTATATTGGCTTTTGTCGCCTGGCTGTGCCCAATCATGCCGAACCAAAAAATGGAGTAAAAGAAAGAAAGAAATCAAATTACTGTATTTGATTTTCCTTTTTTTGTATGAAGTGTAGAGTATTTTATTCAACATTTTTCAGGGTAACCACACAAACGCGGAACACGCAGACCCTGCGAAAAAGCCGCCCCCACAACCGCCTCCAGATAGCCCAAAGTATGTTCTGCACTCAGATAAGGATACTTACGACTTTGTCTCACACAGATGCATCGCCAAGCCAACCAAGTAAGTTTTGTACGATTTTCCACTTCATAACATATGGTAATGAGTGGTCCCTGCACCCTAATTGCGTAATATACAATCAATTGGAATCTGAATCGTTTTGAAACAGATTGCTAATCCATTGCTTCTTGAGTTCGATAAAAATTCTGCTCAACAATATATAGAACGCAATGAATGTTCTTGAACCGTCAAAATTAAACAGATTAGTCGTAATCGTTTACGAAAATGTGTTACGCAATTAGGGTGCTGGTCGTAACCGGTCACTGCAAATGTGTGAATCGGCAATAAAACCTTTGCAAGTAAGTTACACCTGCAAGCCTCAAGGCCGCAGGAATCCGCTGCATGCGGGGAGCACAGATCCGGTCGAAGTCGCGGTGATTGAAGGAGTGTGCAGCAGTAGACGTGTTTCGGCTAAAATGATGAAGTGCGTTATACAACAAATCGGCTACCTCATATCAAAACCCGGTTACTACTTCAGACAAAAATTTCAAGAAGACCCAAAAAACAGCTTAGGTACTAGTTTTAGTAAGTGTTTTTTTTTTGATAGAACTATGTGGGAGACTTACCAGTTTTGGCGATATTTAAATCTCGGTTATTGCCAGGATTTTAACGCAGGTGTGCTTACAATTTCAATGTCCCATGAAATTACTATGGGAGTAATAATATGTAAAAAAAAACTATTTTGTTCTGCCGCGTGGTGGATTGAGGCTAATTATGGTATGTGCGTTAGACGCCCTTAAGGTAAAGCGTCGATATTCGCAGAGTGGCTAGCATGACCACCATAGAAACAAAAGTTGTCGATGGAAGAAAAGAGAACATGACAGAAATTCTCTATTCTCCCGTCGACAAAACCAGGTCAAGCCACTCGTGCTGGATGATAGCAAACGAGGATCAAGCAGAAGAATGCTATAGGCAAGGATGATGATGAAGACCGTCGACATTCGAAAGACATTATTGCTACTTCTTATACTAGCTGTTGCCCGCGGCTTCGCCAGAGTGGGGAACATTATACCGTGATAAAAAGTATCCTATGTTCTAACACAGGTTCTTACCCTTTCAGCTGTCAAGACGTTAAGAGTTAACAAACAGACAGCGTTTTTGTTTCGCATTTATAATACTGCTTGAAAATTTTCTAATCTCAACACACTCACGATTATTTGCAGCAGAAAAAGTTATGGTGGATCTACTTTCCTGGACAAGATTGCTTGCAAAGATCCCTTCTACTACTAAATTACTCATTACATCATGGCTTAGGCAGAGGTGTTCTCATAGTACACCCACGTTAAGCCAGTTATGTTAAGTCCCATTTATTAGAGGGCGAGCCTTACTAATCAACCACCAATGGGAAGCGATTTTTATAACATTATAATCAATATCATTAGTTTTTTAAATAAAACAGTTACATTCACTTTATTAATGATGATCACATATATTCGTTAGTCACATCATCATCCACATCCCGACTTCACCCACAGCTGAGCATAGGCCACTCTTTGCTTGTGCCAATCTCCACGCTCTTGTGCCAGCCTCATCCAGGTTCTACCCGCGATGCCAACATTATCGTCCGCCCATCTCGCCGCCGTACGTCCGACATTTGGGCTTCCAGTCACATTACCGTCCGTTAGTACTATTTGGCGTCAATAGATGTCGTTACGAGTATGTACATTACGCAATGAATAGTTCTTCTTGAACACTTTAAATTTGATTATATATTTATAATAGATTGAAGCGATTGCGATGAAACAAAAACTAATTAATACTCCGGAGTTAGAAACAATATTTGAGTGTAAAAGTTAAAGTTTGTTGGTATCGTACTTTTTACGAGATTCATGTACTACCTACATACTAACAAATCTCTCACATCAAAACAGACAAACAGACAAAATTCGAAATAGATAGAAATCGTATCTGTTATCCTTTACACCACACTTTTTTAAATATATTTTCAATGTACAGAAACGCCTCGTATTATATGTATTTATTAGACATATATTCTGCAGGTTCACGTGTCGAACAATTCTATTACTGCAACTCATACCATTTTAGATCATTATCATTATTGAACGTATATTATTACCATCAATTTGTTTGTTGCCATCTATGATAAGCAATTCATCCTTAAACGATTCAACCTTCACGGTGAATTCGTCACTCTAAATTGTAGAACGTTATCACTTAACAGTGCTCATGATATCATTATTCTTACTGTTTGGTTAGATTCGTAAGGATAAACCAATATGCCATTCGGTTAATTAGGAGGTGTAAAGTTAGATGTATATACTATTTTATCGAATAAAGTATCTCAAATCAAAGATGAGATCAAACTCTTAGGACGATTACTTAATTTGAGCGTGCTTCGAAATAATTCTAAGTTCGCTCAAACTAAGGACATTCTTTATAATTTGACAACGTTGCAAGTAGCTGTCGAATAGTCAAATATAGAGTGGCAGAGACATCGACACACAACCCGTTACCATGGATTCAGTACATGATTCTGGACCCCTTTTTTAGGGTGGGAAATCAGGCAGAGCGGGAGGGCTTGTCAGACTTTTACTGACAAAACCCACCCGTGTTCCTTCAGTTGCCTGTGCCTAGGCCACAGTATCTCTTTCGAACAACCCGCAACCGTGGCAGGCATCGGCCCTAACGGACCCCGTCAATAAGTGCTAACATCTCTTTGAGGTGTCAACTTGGGCCTGGTCCTTACCGGACGGCGAGTTACCCAATGCTCGCCGTCCGCAAGATCAGATTATACCGGAAATGTAGAGCTTAACATGTAGCCGTGTGTACCTACCTAGTTAAAATTGTGAAGTGCTGCCCTAAGCCTGAAGCCAATAAATAATTCTTTGTTTTGTTTTCAGTGCTATAGAATCAACAGGCCACTTAATAAAAGGATGCCTTGGCGGAGGCATTCTTGGCATCCACGAGGCTTACATGAAATGTGGCCTTTGGACATCCCTAGTTGTTACCGTTATCTTCGGATTCTACATCGCTTATTGCGTACATGTAAGTTATTTTATTTCTTGTAGAAGATTAAACTTTTGCCATTACTCATGCAATTAACTTGAGTCACGGCAAAATTTTAATATCTCATTATTACACTTGAGCTGACCTAGTTCCGTATGGAGATTCAATAGAAGGAGAGGCCAGCTTATGATGTTTTGCTTATCCATCAGTGAAGTGCGACCTATACTGTAGGTACGCTACTAAAAATAACATCTCGATATGAGGCGACCACCGTAGACACGAGTTTTGTCGATGGAAGAATAGACAATCTTACATAAAGATAAAAAAACAGAAATTTTGTTTGTTCTATCTGTCATTTTGTCTATTTTTCCGTCGACAAAAGTTGGTCGAACTACGCGTCATAGCAACAAGATACGACTAGAAAGACCCTCTTTCTAGTCGTATCATGTATAACACAAAACAGCCATCGACTCGCTAGAAGTTATATTATTTGTGGGCAAATCCTCAAGTACAGAAATACGCATTAACGCTCCCACAAACAGGCGCATTGCCACAGCGCGACACAAAGGCGAAGCTTGTCGCGCGACACGCGGTGCCAGTGTGCATGAGACTTTATGCATGTTATGAATTTTATGCAATCAGTACAAAATATCAATGTAGCTTCTTGTCTACTTTATTCTTTACTTTATTGCATAAAATTACAAAAACGTGCGGATTGTCTTATTTAAATAAACTTTCAAGCAAAGCAAGGCGCTTTCGGAAAATAATACATTATTTAAAAATGTCGATACGCCCGATTCGGGCGAGTAAAATCCGCTTGTATTTATCACACTGTACGATATCCAGACTGTTAATTGCAGCTCAACCTCAAAAACAAAGTATTTATTACAATTTCAACAAAACCACTTTTCAGGCACTTTAGAATTATTGTAAAGGAGTCAGTCAGTCAGAAAGAAGAATCTGTTTAGTTGCCTGCTTCAAAAAGTAGACTGAGAAAATAAAAGCAGGGCAAAAAGCTCCATGGACACTCTTCTTAATATAAATATTTATTTTTCATTTTGTTTCCAGATTTTAGTTAGTTCAGCACAGTTATTGTATAAGAGACTACATTTACCACAAATGTCGTACCCGGACGTCGCAGAGGCGGCACTTGAAGTAGGACCTTTTCCTAGCTTAAGGAAATATAGCAAGTGGTTTAGGTACGTATAGCGCTTTTAAGAGAGCTGCCGGTCTATTCTGCTAAAAATTACACTGTTAAAACTTAAGTAAAGTGAGCTTAAAGTGACCTGTCTTTATACCTGTACTGCTATTCTGTGACCATCTCACCGTGAAAAGTTAGGTGAAGTGAGCGTGGAATGAGGAGTTATCTGTCAGTGCCACTGATGTTAGGGATGGACCAAGACGGGATGACACTGACAGCTCACTCCACGCAAGTCTTCACGGTGAGATTTTTACAGAATCGACATGTTGTCATTACATTTGATGCTAAAGATTGACACTATTACAGCTCAATTCAAGCCCATTTCTACTCCGTTTTGACGGTGAGGTCGTGATTTTAAACCCGGACGTTATTACGGAAATACATCGTAAAGAAAGTAGCATGTCATAGAACCTTAAATTTGAAGACATGAAACTCAAACTCAACTCAAACTCAAAACATTTGTTTCAAATAAACCAATTACAGGCACTTTTGGCTTGTCAAGGTCGGTCGGTCAGAAAAATGAAGCTAGTTGCCCATTCCAAAGCGTAGTAGGTACCTATGGAGAAGAACGGGCAAGAAACTCCACGGACACTTTTAAATCAAATTATGTTTACAATAGTGTACATGTGACTTGTACTAACTCGGAATGGACTCGCGTGATGTGGAGTGCGCTCCTTTACACAGATAAAAGGTCTGTGTGAACGTAATCATGCTATGCTTTGGCTAATTTTGAACTGAAAACTACTACTCATTAGAACGTAGTGTTAGTACACTACGTTCTAATGAGTAGTAGTCCATCCATTGGCGTATTGGCGGTTGGTATATTGCCGTGTGCTAGCTGACATATAACAATTAATTTATTGTTTTGTGCTTCGTAATGTAAATAACTTACTAATGTATAGAACCCGGTGGGGTACTTGCGTAACACACTATCAGTAGTAATCGCTTTCATTTTGACAGTTTAACAACATGTATTGCGTTATATACATTATTGAGCAGACAAACTTTTCGAACATAAGAAGCAATGGATTAGCAATATCCTTCAAAATGATTCAGATTGTGAATTACGCCACTTCTTCTTCCCAGCTAAAGCACTAGAAAGTGGTGAAGAGATGGCGTTTTGAGGGGCTGCCTTATGTATTTTTTCCGTTCAAAAAGTACTGATTGTCTTCCTAGTTCAGATTTTACATCAAAATGTGTATTTAATCTATTTCAGGTATGCAGTAGACGTAATAATATGTATAGATTTGTTTGGAGCTTGCTGCGTATACCAGATCATAATAGCAAAGACCATACAGCAGCTGGTTGAAACGGAGGAGGGGACAGAAAACCTGGAGTACTTAAGGCTATACATATTAACTTTATTAGTGCCCATAATGCTACTCTGCATGATCACGACCTTGAAGTATTTGGCACCATTTACACTAATTGCTGATGTTTTTATTGGTAAGTTCATTCCATAGTCAACATCTAGAATATCGGGAAATGCCAACGTCAAGAATATCGGGAATATGTCAACATTCGCACGGATGTCAAAATACCGTGACGAGATTTTTTCGCGCCCAGTATCTTCAATGCACTGTTTAGCGCCGAGAGAGAAAAAACCAACAGTGTGTGTTTTCAATGCGCTGGGATGCAGTCTGTTGGATTCTCAATGCTCGGTTTATCATATGAAAATCCAGTGCGCGATAAAATCCTGCCGCGATATTTTTACGTCCATGCGAACGTGGTCTGGCAGGCAAAAGTCAAAATAATTTGAAAAAACCAACCTGTACTGGGTCTGCGTGGAAAATTACGGCCCACTCCCTCTCACAGAGAGGAAGTCTTTGTCCGAGCAGTTGGAACATATTAGACTGATTATGCATAGAAAAAAATGCTGTTCCGTATTTATGTTATGTATGTTATGTATATATTATATTTATGGTACTGACAACTCCGCAAGATGTATGCAACAACAGATTATTTCGTTTTCGCGATCTCCGGGGTGGTCCCGTGGTAATAGTTGTTCATAAGGGGTGCTACATTTTTTCGGGTCGAATCATGTCTCCCCGAACAAGTGTTTAGAGCGCCTAACAAATACTGTATTTTTAAGAACGTTTGCTTTCTAATCTCAGTCTCAATCTGTCAAAAGTACAATCAACGAAAACACATTTTTGTCACTGAGAATTGCAACTTGAATTTAAACATTTTATAGTACAGGTGTTGGCCTTCTGACCTCATCAAGGAATCAGTTACTGCTTTTCGTTTCGAATTATTTCAATTAATTACTTATTTTTCTAAACAAACATAATATTTCAGTGACCTGCGTGATAGCAACAGTTGTGTACAGTCAACAGTCGGCACCAAAGATCTCTGAAATGCCTGCGTGGAAAGATGTCGTTGGTTTCTTTGAATTCTGCGGCATTGTAGTGTTTAGTATGGAAGGAATAGGCGTCTCGCTGCCTATCGAAAACAATATGAAGAATCCCAAGCAGTTTCCAATGGTGCTATGTGCTGGTAAGTCTAAATTCAGGCCTTTTAAAGAGTATTCTATGTATCCATAGAAATCCAAACTTGTATCTCACCGTTGAAACATAGGTGACGTTTCCACGATGAGATCTAAACAGAATAGATCGGCAGGTCGGTTTATGACCCCGGGTGTCACCATTGTGTGGATCGCCCGGATGACACGGTGGCGCATATGGTGGAGATCTGCCCAGCTTGGGCGGAGCACCACCGTGTTCTCGCGGAGGCGATCGGCGGCGGCGATCTCTTGCGTCCGGCCCTGGTCCAGGCCATTATACGGAACGAGAGGGAAAGGAATGCCGTCACCTGCGCGCGTGGGCGGCGCGTCACGTTCCACGCGCGCCTCAACGAGATGTCAGCACAAAATGACGGGGTCCGATAAGGCCGATGCCTCAGGGTCGCGGTAAATTCGAAAGAGATACCGTGGCTCTGAAGGAACACGGTTGGGTTTTAGTTCGTAAGAAAGTCTGACACGCCCTCCCGCTCCACCCAGAGCGAGAGAAGTCATTTGATGATTTCCCACCCAAAAAAAAAGGTCGGTTTATGTCAAATCTCTTTAAATGATGGGTCAGGGGGAGGGGTCTACTCTCTAGGTCCGCAACGATGAAACACTCCCGTTCGAAAGCAGTTTGAAAATTTTGCGTGAACCCTACTCTCAATTGACACTTTTTCGGACGGGAAAAACACATCGGGAGTATGGACAACTGTAAAATTGTGGTGTCATTCACATTCAGGTCGAACGCCAAACTTTTCTTATGTCCGTAGGTGGCGTAGGATTCTCTCGTACCGTCGGCCGAGAGTAGACCCCCAGTTTCATAAACGTATTGAAATTGTTAACGGAAAATAAACTTTATAAGTAGGCATTGAAGTTGACTTTCCTTAATTTTATACAATAAGCTGGATACATAATATTGTGAGGCCTTCCAACGCTACGTCTTCCGTTACAGAACAAGGTGGACCGATGACCTTGTAAAGGCCGCAGGAATCCGATGGATGCGGAAAGCACAGAACCGTTTGAAGTGGTGGTGCTTGGGGCAGGCCTATGTCCAGCAGTGGACGTCTTTCGGTTGAAATAATGATGATGATGATGATAATATTGTGAACGCTGCCCTGCTATTTATATTGATCACTTATGATTCATTTTCTTCTCCAGGAATGACGGTGGTGGTCTCGTTCCTGCTTCTCGTTGGATTCTTCGGATACTGGGGTTTTGGAGAGAAGTCAATATCACCAGTCACACTGAACTTTCCGTCAGAGATGTAAGTACTGCCTGATGTCGGAAGGCCTCGTGGCTCAATAATAGTCGCAGGGTTGATCGAAGGTTAAGTTCCAATACATTACATATCGAGACCCTTCCGTGCCTCAAAGCAAAACATGTTAAGCCGTTGTTCCCGGCGGTCATTTGTAGATCTTAGATAGTCGTTACGGGTAGTCAGAAGTCTGACAACCAGTCTTAATAAGTGGTATCGAATTGCGCAGTAAACTGGGTTGTGGAAGTAAGATGGGCAGTCGCTCTATGTTAAATTCTGGTATTCAGCTTCATTCGGTTAGACTGCAAGCTGACCCCAAGATAGTTGGGAACAGGCTTTGCAGATTGATAGATATAAGTACTGCCTCGTTGGTCTACTTGCCGTACGCGCAACTGCTGAACGTTACCTACCTTAAATCTCCGGGTATTGCAAAGTTTTTTTTTTTTTTTGCAAAAAACACATAAAATGGCAATCATGCGCAATGGCTTTCATTTTGACACCATTGCTTCATAGATCTGTAAATACCGTCTGCTAATTAACGTACTTATATACAATGATATATAAATGGACGCGAATATTAGTGCACTCAAAATCAGCGTAAGCCATGAATGTAGCTATGTACTAGTTCATAAAATCATGCAGTGCGTGAAGAAAGCGAAAGACCCAGACCTATACCTGTTGTTAGAAAGAGATGAACATACGTATTTAGTTACGTCACTAGCTGCTGCATGTCATGTAACGGCGCAGTGACAGTTTCAAGTCGGGCAATTGCCTTGCTTTCATCTTGCGAATATTGAGCGCGGATAACGCATCTAAAGATTAAATGCATCATTGCCTAAATAACGACGAATTGGTTGACCAAAGTGAAAGGGATTGAGATCGATTGCCATTAGCGCGTTATAAAATTGTCCCGCTTGAGTCTATGAGGATTACTGCCCGGGTAAGGCAAAAGCGTTACCCGCAGGTTACCCTAGGGTAACCTAAAAAAAACAAATTTGCTTACATTTCTTGGAATTACCAGGTTAGTATCAGCTTAACGATTCTGTAAAAATCTCACCGTAAAAACTTGCGTGTAGTGAGCTGTCAGTGTCATCCCGTCTTGGTCAATCCCTAGCATCAGTGGCACTGATAGCTCACTTCACCTAAGTTTTCACGGTGAGATGGTTACAGAATAACACTACAGCATGTCGATTCTGTAAAAATATTACCGTGAAGACTTGCGTGTAGTGAGCTGTCAGTGTCATCCCGTCTTGGTCAGTATATCTAGCATCAGTGGCACTGACAGCTCACTTCACCTAAGTTTCCACTGTGAGATGGTTACAAAAAAGCACTATTCAACTAGTAGTAGGAGTAGTTGATCAAAACATGTATCGCGATCGTAACAAATATTCATATATAGCATTACAATCTTATCATATATCAATACCACTATTAAATTCAAATTCAATGAGTATTTCACGATATCATGTCTTTTTAGGTCAATTCTAACTTAGAAACATCAATACATCTGTGGTATTGATGATTCTAATGATTTATTATTATAATAAAACCTACAACCACTGTGTTCGTAGATGCGTTGGACAGGTCCTCTAGCCTGTTTGTTTGTTCTGAAAAAGTAGACACACCAATGCCTAATCTGCCTACCTTTCTGTTACAGCTTCCCAACAATTCTGAAGGTGTTAATGGCAATTATGATCTTTGTAACATTCGCACTCAACTTCTGGGCCCCATTTAACCTCGTCTGGTATTACGTGTCCAAAAAACATGACCCAAAGAAGTATTGGATTTGGGAGAGGGTGTACCGAGCTACGTTCATAGTCATCATCACTGCATTAGCGATCGCTTTCCCGAATATAGGAAATCTAATGGGACTGGTAAATATGTTTCTTAACCAATAATAATTCTTCTATAAACTTAAAGTTACGCATCAACGTACCTATGGCGGCATCTACACCGCCACATGCGAACAAACGCATCAATCCTGCATCGCGCAAGCAGAGTTTACCGCGCAGATAGCATATATACAACTTCCCGACTACAATCATCGGGCAGTTGCCCACCAGACACAATACCCGTCTGGTCGGAGGATCCTCCCTTTTCCAAGAGTATGAGTGAACTTTACACCCTGTTCCTCATATCTCTTCACTGGTGACCCCGACGCCGACGTGATGAACATGTCTCTTCAAACCTATCTCCAATTTTGGGGTACTGTAGATTGAAATGTCTATCCATCTCTGGTTTTAACGTCCCAAATAAAGCCAAATTTTGCGACCTTATAATTCCTTAAAACACCTTATAATTCCTAAAAACAGGGACGGATAGAATTGTACTGTTTATCATCAGTAGCGATCTGTCTTAGGTCATTGGGTTTGGCCGTAAGAGAGGCACTCAACCCATACTCGAACCCAATCAACCTTTCCGGAACATTCTATTCAATTTACACACGCACACTCACACATATAAACACACACACGCATGCACGCATACTACACGCATACACACAATCACCATAACAGGGTTTTTTCCAACCATTTTATTATTTTTTATTAGTTTATTCTTTTTATTATTATTTTCTCCTTTGTTATTTGTATTGCTAAGTTTTTGATATATGCCAGTGCAGTCTTTGCACACGCCAAGCTCTTCAATAGAATGCAGACTCTCTAGAACAAATTCCTCCGTAGGACAACAGGCTCACTCTGGTACGTTCGCAACGAAATCCTCCATCCACCTCAAAATTCCCACTATCCGTCAATTGTGACGCATTTCGAATATTTTGTACCAACGTGATGTAGTAGATATCTAGTGTTTTGTTCATCTATCACACAGCTTTCTTTTTCAGCTCGGTGCATTTTGCTTGTCGAATATGGGTTTCATATTCCCGGCCATCATTGAACTACTTGTGGTGTGGGAAACTCCAGGCCTGGGAAGGTATAAATGGCGTTTGTGGAAGAACGTCATTGTTCTTATAGTAGGAGTGCTATTATTTGTAGCCGGCACCTACTCAAATGTTAAAGGATTAATTGCAAGCTTGTAAATATAAATGCTTAAAGTTGTTTTAAATATACTTTTTTAAGTTCTTCACTGGTTTTTCTTTTTCGGTGCCTTTAAAGCGATTTAGTAATATATTGATCGATATATGATCGATGTATAGAGCTTGGGAGCGACCTGAACAAAATGTGATATAACAGAAATGAAAGCAGTCCTAATTACGCTATTAGACGTTTCCAAAACAGCCCGTCCGTTACCGAATTGGAAATCACCGGGTTCCGACGGACTGCACAACTTTTGGCTGAAATGACTAATTAGTTCACATACTTACCTGGCATCTCACCGCAGTTTCTAACAACAGGCGTTCGACCCACCTGCTCCATAAGTCAGGTAGTCCCACGGAACCCAAGAATTATAGACCGATCACGTGTTTGTCGACGGTCTAATAAACTTCTTACATCCATTTTGAGAGCGAAAATTAATATACTCATTGACAGTAACTCGATTATGTCTGCGTCTCAAAATGGATGTAGGAACGGGTCCAGAGGTACAAAGGAGCTACTTCTCATCGAAATGGCCATTAGTCAACAGGTTCGTCGCTCTCGCAAGGATATTTCGACATGCTGGATAGATTATCAGAAGCCCTATGACTCGGTGCCACATACACGGCTCATGAGGGTGCTGGAGTTGTACAAGATAGATACAACTCTACGCACTTGCCTTGAGTCGCGTATGGGGCAATGGAGGACGGTCCTTCACTATCCGGGGTGTCAATGGATCCAGGGGAATGACGAGCCTGTATTGATTAAACGGCGAATATTTCAGGGCGACAGTTTGAGTCTACTTTGGTCCTGCATAGCTCTGAATCCTGTTAGCACACTGCTGGAGGATTCAGGTCTAGGCTATCGGTTGAAGAGAGGTGGTCAGGTCATATCTCACCTCCTGTACATGAATGACTTGAAAATCTTGTCATTCATGATGGTGACACTGATGGAGCTACTGAAGGTAACTGAAACTTTCAGTAGCGCCATCAGGACGGAATTTGGTGTGGACAAATGTGCAGTCATGCATGTAAAGCGAGGTGAGATTATGGAATCCGAGGGAATTCAACTTTTGGGTTTCATACACCCTAGATCCCTCTCCTCATCCGAAAGCTATAAATATTTGGATATGTTAGAAGAGTTAGGCATCAATGTTACTGACATGAAGCAATCGTGGAAGGAGCGCTTCTTTGGCCGCCTGAAGAAGGTATTAATTAGTCTTCTTTCGGGCGGAAACAAGGTGCCTTCAACGGTTGAGTCATGCCGGTTTTGATGTACTCTTTTGGCATACTCAAATGGACTCAGACCGAACTCGACGCCCTGGATAGGAAGGTTCGTACACTGCTGACCGCAAACCGGATGCATCACCCATGATCATCGGTGATGAGATTGTATAGCCCGCGGTAGTGCGATGTCTAGGCTTTTTAAATGCGAAGACCCTCCACAACCGCGAGGTGTGCAGTCTCAGGTAATATTTTCCTAAAGCCGAAGTGGGTATGCACCGTGATGTGGTCGCAGTGTACAAGGGACTCACCCCGCTTTCTCAAGAGAACTGGCGCAAATCTGTAGTACTTACTACCGATGACCGCAAGGTGGTATGGCAAAGCAAGGAGCTTCATGGGCACTTCTATCGGGCTCTTCATGAGCCTGGTATAGATTTCCTAGCGTCCGTATCCTGGCTACGTTTTGGTGACCTTTTTTGGGAAACTAAAGGTTTCGTCTATGCAATTATGGACGAAGTTATCTTGACGAATAACTACCGGAGACATCTTATGAAGGATGGGACGGTTGACGTGTGTCGGGCATGCCACCGTCCGGTTGAGTCCATCAGACATATTATCTCTTGTTGTTCTCGTCTGGCCAACGGCGAGTACGTGCACAGGCATAAACAAGTAGCCAGGATTATTCACCAGTAACTTGCTTTGGAACATAATCTTGTGGATTCTGAGGTACTCTATTACAAGGATATGCCCGACCCAGTTCTCGAAAATGACCGTGTCACGTTGTACTGGGATCGGTCTATCATTACTGACAGGACTATTATCACTAATAAGCCTGATATAGTAGTGATAGATCGATTAGCGCGACGCACAATGATTATCGATGTTACCATTCCGCATGAAGAGAACCTCGTGAAAGGTGAGAAAGAGAAACAAATTAAATATCTCGACTTAGCACACGAGGTTGTTGACATGTGGAATGTGATCTCGGTTGTCATTGTGCCGATTGTCGTATCGGCCAATGGCCTGATGGCCAAAAGCCTCGATCAACATCCAATGAGGCTTTCGTTAGGCGGTTGGATCAAGGGACTGATTCAGAAGGCAGTACTCCCAGATACGGATCGCATCGAGAGAAGGTTCCTGTCTCTAGAGCCCTAAGCACCGGTAGCTTGGAAACGATTTCATTACTGGAAATGAAGATCTATTATTAAATAATAATAAATCTTTGTTTCCAGTTTGACAATTTTTTATTTACCACTTGGTATAACAGGATGAATCATGTTTTTTTTTTGTAAACGTTCCAAAGTTCCGTCTAACTCCTCCAAAGTTCCGGATTACACCATTACCGAACTCAATACCTAGCGAGATAGAGAGACTATCAGTGGAATCCCAACGCTGAGTTCCGGCCCACCACCTTCCGGCAAATCCAGACAACAACGTGCTCCGCGCTGGGTACATATTTTACCCGCGTGGCCGAGACGAGCTTGCTACGTCGGGTCTGGCGATACCATCCGCCGACCGTCACCTTCCTGGCGTCTTCAGCGTGGAACGCCGGTCATCTTTGCACTAGGCTGAGCCAGGAGAGTACTGTGCTACTCCCAAGGTAAATTAAGAAACTTTTGCGAACATAAACTTACCTATTCCCTATAGTTAATTTTTATGTTGTTTTATTTTTTTATTTTCAATTTTGCCGTTTTTATGTTGACCAGGTTCGTGGTATTATTTATCTCCACCACGAAAAATACTGTCTAGTTGGACGCACATTCATCTATGAACGTGTGTAAAACTAAGAAGTTTTGAGATGTTCGACTCACGGTTATATATAAAAATATTGATTTGAAAGTGGGATGGGTTGGCTATTAAGTTCACACAAAATTTGTTAGCACAATCATGCGAGTGATTAAATATTCAAGAGTGAGAAAAAAAAATTGCATAACAAACGAGCAACAATACTTTAAATCCAAATGTAGACAAATATGCGTCATACGTCTAAGAGCATCGGTAGAGCCCCCGCCAAGACAAGCCAAAAAAAAAAGCACCCCGGGCAATAACCGCCTTTTCAAAAAGCGTTTCGTCGTATTTTAAAACCCTCATAGCTTCGGCCTGGATGAGAGCTCTAATTCTTAGGATAAAATGTGGTTAGAAGACTTATAAAATAAATTAAATTTTATTAATCTGGCCTTTATACTTTGGATTTTATTAATACCTAAAATACATATGTCGATTTTGTGACTGATTCACTGACTCATTTATCAAAACTTAAAGGGCACTTCAGTCCTAGAAAGCTGAAATTTGGTATGCAGGCTAGGCTTTGCCCAAAGACACCAACAAAAAGTAATTTTCATGCTACAACCCCCTTAAAGAAAGCTGCAAGTCCGTCAAATAGGTACAATCGAGGACAGTCACACATGACCCTTTGCAAAACATTGATTATACTTAAGATTTCATGTGCCGTCTTCTTTTATTTTTTAAACATTACCAATTCTGATTGCTAAAAATATAATGAATTTATACAAAATATTGTTAAACGTTTCAAAATAGTAACGGTGGAGTTTCTTGCCCATTCTTCTCCAAGCGAAAAGACATTTTGGAAGGGGCGACTAGAAAAATTATTTTTATTTTTTGTCATTGTCATCATCATTTGATATTTAAAATAATAAACGTAGTTTTAACTTACCGAATGGTTTTCTTTTGCCAATTATTATAAAACAACAAAAAAAAAACAATGTTTTGACTACATAATAAAAAACAACTAACACTTAACACATCTTGTGTTTTACTACTACAAAAAGTAAAAAAAACTGTGTTACAACAACCAATATAAAATGAGAAGAAAAAGAGGTATAGAAAAAAAGACGAAAACACGCGTTTACAAAAAAACAATCATAAATTCCCTTCATAGTTATGGTAACCCTTGTCCGGGAATGCGATAGCCCTTGAACTGACTTGTATGATTTCGAAGTTAAGTATTTATTCATATTCATTATTATGAAAACACAACAAAAGGTTTTGCATTTCGTAATTTCTACATTTACTTCTAGTTTAGTTTCAGCACAGTCTAAAACATTTATTTCCAAGCTAAGGGTTTCCTAAACTGCTGCGGGCCGGGTCGAGAGTCGAAATCTCTCTCTCCCTTTCCGCAGCCTCCTTCTGCGAGATGACCGTTTCGCAGAAGGAGACCACTGCGTCCCAGGACTCTGCGCTGCCGACCATCGCGTTCACGACGTCCGGCAGCGACAGGTCACTGCCTACTTCAGAGATGAGGGCACGGCGCGGCTCCTCCCAAGCGGCACACTCTGCCAGCGTATGCCACGCCGTGTCCTCCCGGCAGTCGACGCAGTGGTGACACCGGGCGTCCGGCTCCCTGTTTATGCGACACAGGTACTTCCCGAAGCAACCATGCCCCGAGAGCACCTGCGACGCCCGAAACGTCAGGGAGCCGTGCCTTCTCCCGAGCCAGCGGTCGAGATCGTGCAATACCCCCGAATGACTCTGACGGCCATCGCCCGCTGCGGCTTGCGCAGGACAGCTATGCTGCCGGCCGTCAGGTCAGACGCCCAGATCGGCGAATCTGGGTCAAAATGTATGGCTTGCCATTCAAAAGGAAAAATATATTCGAAAATATTATTTCTTGTGTACCACGAAGAACTAGTAGTAAAAAGTCTGCAACTGCCTTGCAAGGTATTCAAGACTAACCCGATTTCTGAATTGAGAATTCTAAGTTGATAACTAGTCAAACTCTACTTTAGCATTACTTAAGATGAAAGCCCGCGGAATTAAATATTTCTTAGCAAAAAAAAAAAACCCTGTCTATATTGAAGTAATGACTTAGAGGAATGGCAGTTTTGGTTTTGCTTCATTTGTTATTAAATCTGACTATCAAAACGCAATAATTTGCCATATTTAAACGCAGAACATGGGACGGTAGTTATGGAGTTACCGTACTCACCAAAATGATGTACATACTTCTATTTCTACAATATTATGCTAATCTGTAGGTTATGAATTTGTGGTAGTGTTTTCATCGATTTGAATTATAAGACTTTTATTACCTCATTTATTTTAGAATAGAATTACATTACACGACAAGACGTTAAATACTGCTGTGATAACTCAGTTCTGTACCATCAAATCTACGACATTTTTAAAAAGCAGTCTCCTGCTCCTTGAAACAAAAGAGGATAATTTAAGCTTTGGAGCTAATGCCTATCAACACATGACGGGAACCTCGTGAAAGCTGTGAAAAAGAAACAAATTAAATATCTTGACTTAGCACACGAGGTTGTTGACATGTGGAATGTGAGCTCGGCTGTCATTCTATTTTCATTAGCAACATGTTTTATAAAAATCAAACGTATTAGCTTAAAACAGTTAAATTAATCCACTATGTATTCGTTTTTTGGAGAATTTAGCATTCATGGCAATATTTAATATCTATTGACGTCGTTGGTCTATGGTCCCACAAAAAAAAACCTGCTAATGTGACGAATACAACACACACGCACATAACATAACATCGAGCCTGTAATCTCAGAAGGGTTAGGCATAGGTGCACCTATAGTATACCCGCATTTGGCCAGTTATGTTAAGTAAAAAAAAAAAAAAAAAACCGGGCACAAATCCAGACTGAGGGCTGCTACTGAAAAATTCTTGATAGATTCAATTGAGACGAACTAAACAAAATTTTTGAAAAAGATGCCGAGCAAACTGAACCGAGCAAACTGAAACTAGTAAAGAAAAATCAAACTAGCAAAGATGTCTAGGACTTACTTGACGTTTTTTACTACAGCATAGGTCCTGCACGATACGCAAGACGATTATATAGTGGATCACTTGAACAAGTTAATGGACATCGTCGAATAAGCTCGCAGATATGGAAATTAATAAAGATCTACTTAGCATTATGAGGCCCTATTGTTTGTTTCAATATTTTGAAAATTTTCAGATTGCTATAGAATCCAGGGATGATCTTTGTTAGATCATCTCTGGATTCTATAGCACTCCGAAAATGTTCCTGGAAAAATCCAGAAAAAAATAGATAAAAATATCGAAGAAGCTGAATCAAGAAGAATTCTGACCAAGAAGCGTTATATAGTAGACACTAGATAGTGCAGAAGATTTTTTTTTAATTGAATTTTATGTTTACAGTGACATATGGACTTTGTAGAGTAGGTACTTTCATATTATTTTTATTATTGCGAATATTTTTTTTTTTTTTTAAACTTTGCCCCACACTAGGAATTACTCCTGTGTCGTGGGTGCGTTCACAAACATGAAAACTCACACAAGGCACCCAGACCCGGAACAACTATTTGTAGGTCATACAAATATTTGTTCCGTGCGGGAATCGAACCCGCGACACGCAGCGCAGCAGCCGATCGCTCAACCACTGCGCCAAGACAATGTGTTTTTTTCTCAGTTAGTTTTAATCATGGTCTGGAATTTTTTAGTAATTTATGCGGGCTACCCAAATGTCTTTCTTTGGTATTGTTCGTTAAATCGTTGAGCTACATATGTTCTGAGTTGAGCTACATGGTAAGTGACAAATGTGTGCACTGACTGGACGGGTCCACTCAATCTCTTTCCCCAAAATACCATTTCAGACACCAATCTTCATGGTCTTCACATGATGATGATTAATTACATTCACAATTAACGGCAGAACTCAACCTATTCCTAACTCTATAATAATGCAAACTCGTTATTGCAACTATCCAATTACCTGTTATTGTAACCTAATCAGCAGAAATAATTCCATTAGATACCTCGCCTCGGTGTGATAGTAGACCAAAACTGAAACTGGAAAGAACACGTCATGAAAGTAAGTATTCGTGCAAGAAAGTTAATTTATATTTTTTACGCTATTAGAAATACATGTGACATGCTACTTATAAAAATCTATTAAGCACTATGTCAGTACGAGTATATACTGGTATACTGCTTAAATGTTTGGGGAGGAACTTCAAAAACCTCCATGCTGTTCCGTCGAAAGAGCCCAACGCATGGTACTTAAAGTAATTTCTCGCAAAGAGTACACTTATCCGACACACCTACTTTACTCCGAACTGGGAGTCCTCACGGTATGAAAATTTTTCATTAACTTCGAGATCACGGCTTAACATAAAGTAAAACCGCACTTTGCAAAAAGGCGACGTTTATCAAAAGTGTATAACATACCCCAAATATAGTACATCTTTTGCACATAAATTTCACAATTATCTCGGTCCTAGCCTATACAACAAAGTTAGTAAAAATCTAAAATTGAAGTATCTTTATAGTCAAACATGCAAAAGAAAAAACAAAAGAATACAACAGCACTCAAAATCTACTAATAAAGTTGGTATTAACAAGGCAAATAAATAATAAATCACACATAACTGTACACATACAGAAACATACATAAAGCATATACACAAGACATTCATATACATACACCTATACTCATACCCAAACAGAAAACAACACAGATAATTCTATTCATGTCACGTAATGAATTTAACTGTACTATTTTAGGGGTATGAGGAACAGTGTAAAGTTCACTCATACTCTCAGAAAAGGGAGGATCCTCCGACCAGATGGATGTCGTGTGATTGTTGTCGGGAAGTTGTATATATGCTATCTGCGCGGTAAACTCTGCTTGCGCGATGCAGCATTGATGCGTTTGTTCGCATGTGGCGGTGTAGATGATTACCACACTATTATTTGTTACCTACACAGCATGTTATCAAACTGCTTAACTGTTTGACTTATAACTGGAACTTTGTGCAATTCTGTTTTTCTAAAGTTGAGGAACACTATTCGCTCGTGATACAGTTTTATACTAGCACCAGGGGATAGGGCGAATCAGTCCAAAGACAACCAAACCATTTTTACAATCTACGTACCATTTCACTTTTTCCATCTGTTGACCTGCCGAGGAACGTTAACTTAAAACGATTTTTGTCTATCCTGGGCTTATTATTAAGTTACTTGGTTGTCTCATATTTATGAATACAGTACAATTGTTATACATATAGATCTGACCAAGATTATGTCTGGACTGTGACTTCTAAGTTTGTTTCGGCTTTTCTTCTCAGAGTAGTCAGATAGGAACCGCCGATCTCAGTTAGATTTAAAAATACTACTCTGTCAAGAAATTACCGGGATAAGATCAATAATACAAAAAATAATAGTCATCCAAATTTATGTGATGACCTTCAAAGTATGCTTCTTCAGAAACGATAGACTGACGCCAACGAATAACCCAATCATCAAATCATTGTTTAAACGCTTTTTCCGGATTTGTGTTCAGTTCTCGCCGCAAAGTCTCCTTTATGTCGGTTTCGGTTTTTTGAGAAAATTCAGGTCTTTTGGGACTAGCCGAGCGGTAATATGTTTCATATCCCCGGAATAAGAAAAAAGAATCCATAATCAAGTAATTATTTAAAATGGTCCGGATCGACTCGTGAGTCACAGAAAGTTCAGCGGCTATCTCTCTCAAACTTGAATGAGGATTTTCAGTCACTATTTCCTTCACTTATGCGATGTTAATTTCAGTTGAAGACGCTGATGGCCTACCAGAGTGAGGTCAATCTTCCATCACATCTGGACCGCTTTTGAACGCTTTGTACCCCGCATAAGTACGTGCTTTTGATAAAGTCGATTTACCGTAAGAGTTCTGTAACATTTTCAGTGACTTCGAAGACGAAATTCCATTGGCGATGCAAAATTTAAAAACTCTGTGTTCGATGTTTTTGTCCATTATTAAATTCTCAATACACACTAGATACGATCAAACTAACAGGTGGGCCAAAAGTAATCACCCTATGGGAAGATGCTCTCATTTTTGCAAATGGCCGCCAATGTCAAATCTGTTTTGACATTTGTGGACTAGACAGATGCAGAATATAAGTGAACAAGCCATGGAGAGATACACTCCTCAAGAACGCGGAATAATCGTGTCTATTTTTTTGCGTAACAATTCGTCTGTGGTGTTGGCGCAGCGCGAATTCCCTCGCCGATTCCCCACACCCACTGCGCAAACATTGCGCCGTTTGGCCACCAACCTTGAAGAGTATGGGACCACACGAAACGTTCCAAGAGTGGCCGGCCCCGGAGCTCCCGTTCTGCCGAGAATATCGCCGCTGTTGCCGAGGATGTCGAGCTGTCGCAGGAAACGAGTATTTTTTTGCCGCAATTGGACGAATTAGGACTGAGGGACATGCGGTTCCAACAGGACGGAGCAACGGCACACACTGCGCGAGCCACAACCGTTATTCTGAAGGCGGGCCCGGGCCGCCTCATCTCTCGTTTTGGCGATTTGCACTGGCCCGCCAGATCGCCCGATTCAAGCATTCCAGACTTTTTTTTGTGGGGTTTTTGAAGTCCCGTGTTTACGTGAACAAGCCCGAGCCCTCAAGAACAACATTCGACACGAGTGCGAGAATCTATCGCCCGAAGTTCTCGCCGAAGTTATGAAAAATGCCATAAAACTAGCCCGTATGGCAATCAATTGTGACTGCGCCTATTTGGCCGATATAATCTTCACGACTCGACCAATAAAATTCTAAAGGTTCATAATCAAAACACAGAATCGAAGTTTTTCATTTAGAAAAAAAAAGAGAGCCAAACAACATCGGATGACTTATTTTGACCCACCTTGTATATGCAGCACTTTATTTAATTTAAATAACAGATGCAGTTCAAACTCCGCGCCAAAATGGAAAACAGTTGTGCCAATCTAACAAAAAAAAAACGGAACCTAAATAAATAAATCATTTGGAGATGCCAAATAATTAATTTATTTAGGTTCTTATCTTTGCCAAAAGAAGTTGTACTAATTTAATTTTCATATAAATAAATACCTGTAACAATGTTATTGTTAATATAACTGTACCTATAATACTAAACGCCTATTTATGTTTTCAAATGAAGAGTATTTTTGTGAAAGTTTTTTTTCTATTGTATTGTTTGGAAAAAATGGCACGTCGATGTATAGAGGTTCGGTATAGAATAAGAATAGAATAGAAAAACAAGGAAAACAATACAGAAATAACGGTAGCTCACCGTTGCGATATCCCATGAAAGAGGGCACAACAGCTACCTACGTACACAGGCGACTCGCGACACTGTTGGAGCCGCTCCACACCCTGAGCACCAGGGAAGCGCACCTTTTACGCATTGTTGCGTAAAATCAATTTACATGAGCATCTGCAAACATCCCTGACGCCCTACAGAAACGGGGCAGCCATACCAGTGCCCTAAACGCATGTTACATTGAACGCGGAGAGAGCTCTATGATCTTTGCGTATATCTAGCGCACAGACTGCACGTGTAAAAATCAGTACAGTACCTAAACATGCATGAAAATTAATCGACATAAAAATATAAGTAAGTGTAACTGTCTACGGTGTAAATAGCTTTCCGATTGTTTACGGCTGTCGTAAAAGCATACTTTGCAAAGTATGCCAATCGATTTCATAGATCGTGGATAATCAATGCATTCTCCATAGGTACATTTTAGTTCACAAAGTATTATCAGTATAATACCCACATAAATATGTCACGATGACTAAAATATTTTTAAGTCTGTTTATTTTATTGGTTTGCAGTTATTTAAACACTGGAAAGGTATTTTTTTTTACAAGTGATTATAAAACTTTTCATGTTTTTTTTTTCTTTTATTTTAAATACTTATCTAGTGTCAGTCAGTGTAGTCTTACTATTTAAAAAGGTGCCTCATTTTAATCCTACATGTTTTTTTTTTTTAATTCGGTATTACAGTATCTAACTATTTAAGAAACAGCTTTATTATGATGTGAATACAGGATCACATTAATAAAGCTAGCGAAACTCCAGACGTGATGGGTATTGATATCTAAACAAGATAAAATGAAAAAAAAAATTGGATTTACTACCTCTGTCTCTCTTAGTCTCTGCCTCTGTTAGAGTTGTTACTTGAAGTATGAGTTTAGAAAATATGTTTCATCGTGTTAAGATATCAATACTAATCACTTCTGTAGTTACAGAGACATAGTTAAGTTTACACAAAATAAAACAGATATTTTTAGCAGATTTTCAAGTGAATGCAGTGATCGATGACCTCCCAAAAAAATACATCAAATATAATTCATTTTTGTTTCATCATGTTCATATTTCGATACCCATCACGTCTGCGGAGTTTTGCTAGCTAATTCAATTTGCTCCTGTATTTTCCGCCTACTAATCCATGGATATGATAATAGACGTTATAAAAATAGGGTGTAAAGTGTTTAGTTACCGACCCACTTTATGTTTTCTTCAGAATGCTTAAAAATTTGACACTTATTTCCAACGCTAAACTATGTTGTTAAAATTCGTAGGCAGATAAATCGGAAGAAATAGCAGGTAATACTGAAAATATTAAGAGTGATGATGATGATAATGAGTCTGCCTCAATACCAGATCAACGAGACAAACCTTTAGTAGAATATGACAATAATCCACATGAAGAGAAAAATTATACAGATATTCTAAAAGATACGAATACAACGAAAGCTGAAGCCAAATACGATGCCTTTTTTGAAGATATAATTAGTGACTCTGTTGAGATACCCTTAGAAAACCAAGACGATAAAAATGAAGAAGTGATTTCTATTGAAGAAAAAGTAAATGGCCAGGACAAAACAGCTATTGTTTTCGAAGATACTACTAAAGCTTACCATCATGATGAAAAAAGTCAAGAAGATAGTACGATTGTTGGCGAAGACGATAATAATTGGCGAAGTGCAGAAAATTTTCATTCTGATGAAAACAAATATACGAATGACGCGGCAAATGAAGATAGTGTAGACGATGACAAAGAATATAGTGTCGAAAACTATATGGATAAAAAGATCGACTTAGAAGTCAGAGGAAGAATGCAAACAAGACATCCTGAAAGAAGCCAACATTTTAGTACAAGACCAATTAATGTGAGGCATTATGGGCCACCTGAGGATCATGGAATGTTAGGTAAGAAGAACATGATAGTTTGAGAGAGCCTCCGCTATGGCACTAATTTTGTCGATAGCACTAGTTGAGAAATAGCTACCGCTAGTGTGGGCAGTGATTTTACTAGAAGCAGCCAAATTGCAAGAGCAAGTGGATTGAGCTCGGGATGTTGGGCAACCCAACTCGAAAAGGTTTGGTTCGACAGGGCTGACGTGGGCTGTTGTGGTGGGTTGTGGTCCCCCTTTAATCCCTTTCGAACCAGGGAACCGGCATTGTTAACTATCCAAACCTACTAGATTTTGAATGCATGAGGTATTATGGCAGAAAGTCCTTAGAATCTGAATCAGCTCCATAAGTTGGAAGGATTTAGTAACAAACTAAATTATAATAATTATTTTTATCTTTACAGATTCTGGCCCTATGAGAAGCTTCGGTGAAATGGTGGTACCTCGCTACCGGCCAGTGTTGACAAGAAGTGGAATTGTCTTTACACCGACTTTATTTCCAATGCAAACAGGATCATCTCTTTTAGAACGATTATCAGGGCGCAACTGGGTTTCAAATAGAGTTCATATGAATGGAGAGACAGAGGCTTTCACGCAACGCCATAACAGAATCATTGGGGTACCCCAGTATGAAGATTCTAAGATGATAGATGACTACAATGACTACGGACATAATACTAATACTTACTCCTATACACCAGTCAGGAAGGTGACTACGCAGGCGCCACCTCAGCAGATCGTTGCTCCTAACAAATTTGATGTCTTCCAAAAGCTTGTAGAAGCATCAAATCATCCTAAGTCACAAAAGAAAATGTTTAATGAGTACCCTGGTAATTACCATAGTCAACGGCAGTATCCTGAGAGCTTTGGAGCTTTCAACGTTAGGAGAGTTCGTCGAAACGCAAGGGGTGAACCTCCCTTTCAAGATATTTAAGATTATTTAAAACAATTTTGTTTGTCGTTATTAATAAACAACCAATGTAGTAGTTTTGTTCTATTAAAGGAATAGAAATAAATTAAAAAATATGAAGCAAAAAAAAAATATACAAAACCTCCATAAAGTAAAAAAAATGAATTTGCTCTTTAAGTTTTAAAGTTTAGGTAATATTTTGATACAAGTGTCGTCGCGGTGGGCGATGGCTAATGAAAATAGTAGGCTAAGAGCAGCTATCCTTTCTGCAGTAGCAGACATTCATTATAGCTGGGTATAGGCCTCGTCTGTTTGGCATTCTCATGAGGACGCTTGAAACAAAATACTACCTACAACTTAGTAGATTAAACTTAAAGTATCAATACATTTTTTTTTACTTTTTAGACGTTTTGTTTGTGTCGGGGGTTTTTAAAATTTAACTTTTATTTCCTGATTTTTAAACTGTACATAATATGTATATATCTAGAAGACACGTTACGGTCGACACGGTATGTCGTTTTCATGGTTTTCGAAGGTGCTTAGTTGACAGGTCAAAATAAAATGCAAAATGGCCGCAGTCAAAATTTCCAATTTTTCATCATGGGTGTCGTTTTCGAGGGTGCTGAAGCCGATAGTATACCTAGTCAAAATGAAAATCCAAAAGGGCGGCTGCAAAAAGTAGATTTTTTTTTAAGTGAAGAAAAGGCATATGAAACTTCGTTTCTGGCGTGGGTCCCCCGACCACACACGTTTTTTTTTTCATATTTTTCCTATTCTAAGTTCAAAACGTTGTTATTTATCTGTATTTACTCACATCGCGTAAATAGGATTCAATAATTGGAATATTTGTCTTTTACTTTTATTTTCAGTTTTATTATTTGACTTGTATTCATTATTTATAATAATTAAAAATAAGTTTAACTCAAAACTCAAAGCATTTATTTCAATTATACCATTTACTTTTGAATTGTCAAGGAGTCGGTCAGTCAGAAATAAGGAAGTATCGTAGTTGCCCATTCCAAAGCGTAGTAGGTACCTATGGAGAAGAAACGGCAAGAAACTCCATGGACACTCTTTTAAATAATATTGTTGTTACAAATACATATGTCACAACATTAATGTTGATCCTATATGTGAGAACGATGTACAAAAACCGTACACGTTAAAAGCGTCCAGAGTGCAGCAAAAAATAAATAAAAACAATCCAAAAAATAAATTATTAAAATGAGTCGTGGCAGCTGAGATATGTCCAGTCCCAACTGACGGCGTCCGTTCACGAACATGGGGCATGGATCAGCACCATTCAACTCAACCATTTTGAAGGGAGCTAAATGATTTGAAATTAGCTCCCTTCAAAATGTGAAGGAAGCTAAATGATCCAACACAGGCGCCACCGTCAGCGAGATATTTGTGTGAGCATGACATACTATCAGCCGCCAGGGCACATTCAAGTCAATATAAGACATTACCCGGTAAATGGTAGCTCCATAGTACAAAGTACTCATACCTGTGCTAAACATTTATATAAGAAAAAGGAGATTGAGTTTATACAATGCAAATATATTCTTACAATCTTCAGCAGCTCCAACAGTATTTCAAATGTCAATTAATTAGTTGTGGTGTGGAGCAGGACCAGCATTGAGCAAGGTATTTTAATCAGTGATGTAATCCCCTAACATATGCCTGCCTGCATAGTGTGCGTTTTACAAAAGATTTCAATTTCGTCTCATTCAGTTGAATTATGTGGGAAGGTATTTCATTGTAACATTTTAAAAAGTACCCCATTAAAGATGAGTCTACTTCTGCCAGTCTGTAACCTGGTTGAACTAATAGGTCCCGATTTCTAGTACTATAATTATGTCTTCACCTCTTTTACTATTTTTTTTTTTCTAACGTACATATCGTTTTCATAGATGTATTGACAAGGTACCGTCATGATGTTAATATCCTTAAACAATTTCCTTAGAGAATCGCTCCTGCGGAGATTATATATGGCTCTGATGGCTCTAATGTCTACAGCCCGTCCCCAAAGTAAAATACCGTAAGACATAATATGAAAGTAACTAAAATACCAGCCTTGCGGCATCCCATCAGTAAATTGACTTAGCCGTCCTGCTAATTCTATTTTCTCTTGATTCAATACTATCTCACAATCACTACCCTTGACATTAGGCAAACAAAATGTTATGCACTTAGTTTTATTTCCATTTAGTAATAAATTATTAGCAGTGAGACAATTTTGGACCAGCAATAGGACGTTATTTACATCGTCAAAATTAGAAGCACGTCTATCTACCTTAAAAATTAAGGAAGTATCGTCATTTAAATAAGATTTTACTAAATTGAGCGCAAATTTTCCAAGTACGCAATGCTCAAGTTTCAAAAGCAAGGTTTCGTGATCGACACAATCAAATGCCTTGGAGAGGTCACAAAATATTCCTATGGCGTCTTGGGCCTCTTCCCACGCGTCAAAATAAGTTTTTAATGAGGTAACACCGGCGTCGCGTCGGTCGTACAACGTCCTTTGGTGAAATCATGCTGTTGATCGTGAAGGATTTAATTATTATTAAAATGATTGAGCATTTGATTAAGCATTATATTTTCTAACAACTTGCTGAATACCGACAACACGGACACGGGTCTATAATTATTAGCGTCTTTACTGTCTCCGGATTTGAAAAACCTTACTGTATTTCATTAGATCCAGGAAGACTCCTTGATCCACACACAAATTGAATAATATGGCTAAGTAAGGCGCTATAGTCTTAGTACTGAGTAACAGACTTTAATAGACATTTGCCAAAGTTTAGTAAAAGGAATAAGTCTATAAATAAGACAGAATAAGTCATCGTTTTGATTGTTCTGTACCTTTAAAGGAAGAAACGGAACCCTTATCGGATCACTTCGTTTTTCGACTGTCTGTAGGTCCATCTGTCTGTCTGTCCGTCAAGACCCTTTTTATATTTAGCACGTAGAGTTATCAACTTGATATTAATATCAAACACGTTGGCCTTGGAGCTCTAAAAATATCAAACTTCTAAGTCAACGCAATAAAAAGTACGGTTATTTATGCGACATATTTTTATAACACATAACATAACATCACGCCTTGTTTCCGCGAAGGGTGGGGCAGAGGTGTACCTGTACACCCACATTTCGCCAGTTATGTTTAAGTCCCATGTAATAGGGGGCGAGCCTATTGCCATCAACCGGTCACAAATCCAGACTCCGGGCTGCTACTGAAAAATTCCAGATAGAAAAACCCAATAACACTTTGCCCGACCTGGGAAACGAACCCAGGACCTCATGTTCAGCGGTAGCGATTGCGACTTGTAAATAAATCGGAACCGAGTACTTCTCGTTGATCTAGAATCATTAAATTTGATATGAAGCAAATTCTCACAGCACAAGAAAAGGTAAAATATATGAATAGATATACCTACGAAATAATTAAATCAAGCAATCATACGATACATTATATTCGTGTGAGTCTAACGGTTTAGTCTACGCACGCCAAGATAGCTCTTGTAGCCACCACTCATCACAGCACCTTACCACGTTTTGACCATCAGTTAAAGAAACACAGAAGCCAACAGTTCTGAAAAGAACTGACACAACGTTTTGACATCCGTTAAAGAAATAGGAGCTGCAGAGGCCACACGCCGACGACGTGATCTCCAGGACACTCCAGTCTTCGTCATACGAGGCACGTCTGCAATCCACAGTTTCCAACACGAAACTTCATTCGACGGCGGCCGCTCTGCAAAGGAATCGCGAACTACGAGGCACCTATATTTATCCCTTCGGAGAGCCCGCCAAGTCGCAGCCGCGAGCACACAGGCGCCACCTCGCGGATTCATTACGACAACAGTGTGATGTGATGTGATTGGGCGAAATAACGCAATCCTATTTGCTAAGTTTTTGCAAACGTTTTATTTAGTTTAATGTACAAGTTTTATTGGTAGATTTTAGTTTGTAAAATAGTATAAAATTCGCATTATTTTCATAATAAATTATTCACATTCATTCATCGACAACGAGTATTTCTTCCACCTTCTACTGAACCAAAGTCTTCCTAAAGTGGTGACCCCTGCCTGAACACAGTGAAGAAATTCAAGATCATCGAAGCTCAGCCAGCATCGTCGAAGCACCTTCAGCCAATTCAAGATGTCGAATCCCTGCTCAACGGACGAACACTCCAGCTCAACAGTACACCCAGCCCCGAAGACCGAAGCTGCCGCCGTATCCCTCACCATGAGAATTCCACCATTCTGGCGCGATCGACCACGGCTCTGGTTCATCAGCTTCGAAGCAGCCACTAACGACCTCAAGAAAGGCCAAGCCCAGCTCGCTCAAATGGTCATTGCACAGCTCGAGCGACAAGACATCGAGCAGATAATGGACCTTCTATACAACCCACCAGAGACGGACCAATACAAAGCCATCAAAGAAAGACTCATATCCGCCTACGAGGAATCCGACAGTCACCAGTTCCAAAAACTGCTGTCCGAGATGGAACTCGGAGACCAAAAGCCAACGCAACTACTCCGCCGCATGCGAAACCTCGCCAGAGACAAAGTTCCCGACTCCACTTTGCGACTTATGTGGACCAATCACCTTCCACCACACGTCCGCTCAGTCCTTGCAGTCAGTGAAACATTCACCACCAAGACAGCACTCGACGAACTCGCGCTACTCGCTGATAAAATAATGGAGCAGACAGCAGCAACAGAAGTCGCAGCTGTGCACGCACCCGCACCACCTGCACCATCCGCACCGCAAGCAGATACGCAGTACCTCATCAGCGAGATCAGAAAATTATCGCTAGAGATAGCCGAGCTAAAATCAAGACGATATCCGAACAACAACAACTATCGCCGCAGTCGTCATTTATCGCATCACCGCAGCACATCACGACAACGCAGTCGAGAAGTTTCACCATCTCCATTTTGTTACTATCACCGCCGCTTCAAAGATCAAGCTAGACGCTGTACATCGCCTTGTTCATTCAATAAACAAAATACGGAAAACTAGACGGAACGTTGGCAGTGGCGTTCAAGAAAAATCTCACCGCCTATACATCACCGACAAAAACTCAAATCTATCATTCTTAGTCGACACTGGTGCCAACATATCCGTGCTACCGAGAAGAAAAGGACAAATACCAACGCCATTACCATTCCAGCTATATGCAGCGAACAACACTGCTATAGCTACGTATGGCGAGAAAACATTATCACTCGATCTCAATCTACGCCGCCCGTATTTGTGGAAATTCATCGTCGCTGACGTTTCAAAACCCATACTTGGAGCAGACTTCCTCAAACATCATCAACTAATCGTCGACTTGCAAAACAGAAGACTAATTGACGGTGTTACAAATTTGAAGGTAAACGCCCCGGTACGAGTATCGAACGTGCCTACAGTACGCAGCATCGACATGTCTCAATCGTACCACGACATCTTAGCCCAGTATCCCGGCATAACAAGATTAACATCGATGAAATTAAACTCCGATATCCACGTGCAACATTTTATCGAAACACGAGGCCCACCGATACACAGCCGAGCAAGACCGATTCCACCACATCGCTTCGAAATAGTGAAGAAGGAATTTGAAAGCATGATCGAACAAGGACTATGCAGACTTAGCAAAAGCCCATGGTCATCACCTCTACACATAGTTCCCAAGAAGAATGGCGATATTAGAGTTTGTGGTGACTATCGCCGACTCAACTCCATCACCATTCCAGATCGCTACCCCGTTCCACGCATCAAAGACTTCACTCATCATCTATCCGGAAAAACTATCTTCTCAACAATTGATCTCAACCGTGCATACCAACAACTGAGCGTAAGAGAAGAAGACATTGAGAAGACAGCCATCATCACTCCGATGGGATTATTTGAATTCCCACGTATGTGCCCCGGTTTGAAAAACGCGGGACAAACGTTTCAACGCTATATCCATGAAGTACTACGAGGATTAGATTTTGTTTTCCCATTCATAGACGATTTGTTATTGGCATCAGAAAACGAAGACCAACACAGAGAACATCTCAAAATCGTTCTAAAGAGATTAGAAGACAACGGAATAACTATTAACCCCGTCAAATGCAACCTAGGCAAATCAGAAGTCCAGTTCCTGGGTTATACCGTCACAAAAGAAGGCATCAAACCTCCGCAACATAAAATACAAGCAATTACCGATTACCCCCGGCCGACTACAATCGAAGAATTAAGAAGATTTCTCGGAATGATTAACTTTTATCGCGATCACATACCAAACGCCGCAGCTCTACAAGCACCTCTGAATTCATACCTACATAACGTAAAGAAACGAGATAAGACTCAGATTACGTGGACCGACGAAGCAACTCAAGCGTTCGAGCAATGTAAAGCTAACATCATAAACGCAGCTTTACTCGCTCACCCATCACATAATGCTACGCTAGCATTATTCTGCGACGCATCCGATAACGCAGCAGGCGCCGTCCTACAACAATACATAAATGAAACATGGCGACCACTTGGATATTATTCGAAGAAATTCAGTGACGCGCAAAAGAAATATTCTGCCTTCGACCGAGAGCTACTCGCAATATACATGGCAGTCAAACACTTCCGCAAAACATTCGAAGGACGTCATCTTATAATTTTCACCGATCACAAGCCGCTAACATTCGTAATTGCAAAAACTCAATCGAATACCGAAACACCGAGACGAACGAGACAACTTTTGTTTATCAGCGAATTTACCACAGACATACGACACGTGAGCGGTAAACAAAACATCGTCGCCGACACACTCAGCCGCATAGAAACAATATCATGCCCAACTACAATAAACTACAAGGACATAGCCAGCTCGCAAGAACAGGACAGCAACATTGAACAATTATTACAAGCAGACAACATCACTATCAAGAAAATAGTAATACCTAACACGGACGTCGAGTTATACTGCGAAACATCTACACCTTATATACGCCCGTATATACCTGAAGTACATAGAAAAGAAGTTTTTAACAGCGTGCATAATATCAGCCATCCTGGTATCCGCACGACTCGCAAACTCGCAACTCAAAAATTCTTCTGGCCATCAATGAACGCAGACATCAGCCGTTGGACTCGAACCTGTATACATTGTCAGAAAAGCAAGATACAGCGTCACACATTCTCGAACATCTCATCTTACCCGCCAAGTGATCGCTTTCAACACCTACACGTCGACATCGTTGGACCGCTACCTACAACAGCTCAAGGACATCGTTACTTAGTTACAATGATCGACCGACTAACGAAGTGGCCTGAAGCAATCCCTACCGACGAAATATCAGCTGATCGAATAGCCGATATCGTCTACCGGCATTGGATATCAAGATTTGGATGTCCGACCACACTAAAAAGCGACCAAGGTCGCCAGTTCGAGAGTCAGCTGTTTCAAAACCTAATGAAACAAATGGGAATCAAGAAAAATCGCACAACAGCGTATCATCCTCAAAGCAATGGGATGGTCGAACGTTGGCATCGCTCGCTCAAAACTGCATTGCGCGCGAAACTTTCGGACGCAAGTACATGGATAGACGAGCTACCTACGGTGTTACTTGGACTGCGTGCCGCACTACGCACCGACACCGGCGTAAGCGCCGCCGAACTTACCTACGGTAACAACTTACGTCTACCAGGCGATGTTTTCACATCCGTTACCCACACACCTACAATGGATTATACTTACGTCGACAAACAGCGTGACATCATTAATGTAAACAAACCGCAAGCCGTCACCGAGCATCACAGTAACAATAAACGCGTTTTTGTGCATCAAGATTTACTCAAGTGCAGTCACGTGTTTATCAGAACCGATGCAGTTAAGAAACCACTTTAACCTCCGTATGAAGGCCCTTACCGAGTTTTAAGCCGAACAGATAAAGTGTATTCTATACAGCTACCTAATCGGCAAGCTAACATCTCAATCGATCGTCTGAAGCCTGCGTATGTCATCACAGAGCATACCAATACCTTACCTCCGAGCAAGATTACCATTACCAAGCAAACCAAAACCAGTACCATACCATTACCAACCATTACCAAGCCTCAAGCACAAGTACCTGCGGCCAACGTGACGTCACAGCCCGCCGTCATCAAAACAACTCGCTCGGGCCGCGTCGTCAAGCTGCCGGTACGCTTCGCTTGAAGGGGAGTACTGTAGCCACCACTCATCACAGCACCTTACCACGTTTTGACCATCAGTTAAAGAAACACAGAAGCCAACAGTTCTGAAAAGAACTGACACAACGTTTTGACATCCGTTAAAGAAATAGGAGCTGCAGAGGCCACACGCCGACGACGTGATCTCCAGGACACTCCAGTCTTCGTCATACGAGGCACGTCTGCAATCCACAGTTTCCAACACGAATCTTCATTCGACGGCGGCCGCTCTGCAAAGGAATCGCGAACTTTTGTTTGTTTGTTTGGCATCTCGCAGGTCAACCTATGCGGTTGTCGTCTGCTTAAGCGGACTTGCCTGTGGATTCCCTAATAAATTAAGGCCTCCAGCCAGGACTTAAACTTATATACTAACTAAAACTAAGCGACAACGCTAAGGGCACCCCCTGTGGGGTACGAACCTCGGCTTAGGGCGTCGCTGGAAGAGGGCAGCAAATGACTAGCTGGATCAGGATTGATATTATTTACGGACGAATTTAAAGTTACAGGCTCAGCGGCGCGGGCTGGCTCGAGCAAGGGTCGGGAGGGGCGTCGATTTGGGCATCGCGGCGGGCCTCGGCGGCGAGGGCGGTAGGACGGCGATCGGGTTTTGGGCTTATGTAGCGTGCTAGTGGCCTTACTACTCTCCTGGAGGATGGTAGTGGCGTCGTCGGGGTCGATTAAAGTATGCCTTGGTCGGCGAATACTGCTAATGCGAGAGGGAGTGTAGCGGGCGGCCGCTGTAATCAGGGGGTTTGAATGTTTAATGCCGCAGTCGAAGAAACGCTTTGATAAGCGTTTCATGAACTGTTTTATGGTTGGCATTTTGAGGTCGACGTGAAGATCTATATTACGGACATAGAAGGGGGCACCCGTGACCCTTCTGAGGAAACGGTTTTGGAGGGTCTGCATCTTATGGAGATGACGTGGGTGAGCGTGCGCAAATACAACGCAGGCATAGGTCATGATGGGACGGATGACTGCGGTATAGATGCGGAGCTTGCATTTGAGGGACAGTTTACTACGGGCTGTCAGTACGAATTGGAGCCTGCTAAGAGCGAAGGAGGCGCGCGCGCGAACCGCCTTAATATGAGCCTTAAAGGTAAGGTTCTCATCGAGGATCACGCCTAGGTATTTGGCTTGCTTCTCCCAAGGGATTGGCTTGCCGTACATAGTGATCGGGCTGGGAAGTGGGGGAGGGAGTCGACGACGTCTCGAGAAGAGAACCGCCTGACTCTTATCGGGGTTGACCTCGATTCTCCATTTCCGGAACCAAGCGCCTAAGACGTTTGCGGAGGTTTGGAGAGTACGAGCTATAGCGTTGGGACAGTGACCGGTATAGTAAACGGCAGTGTCGTCGGCGAAGAGAGCCAACTGAGCCTTTTTACTTTTTGGGATATCGCTAGTGAACAGCGTGAAGGCGAGAGGAGATAGTACGGAACCCTGAGGGACACCGGCGCGAATAGGATGAGGGGACGAGAGTGCTCCCTCGACGCGATAGCGAAAGGTCCGGTTCGACAAAAAGTCTCGTAAGATGAGCACGAGACGATCTGGCACTCCTAGTTGGTAGAGCTTGTATATCAAGCCGTTGTGCCAGACTTTGTCGAAGGCCTTTGCTATGTCGAAGAATAGCACACCCGTCGTCGCGTTACGCTGCAGACCAGCGCATAAGTGCTCTACGATACGGTGGACCTGTTGGGTGCCCGAGTGTTGGCTACGGAATCCAAACTGCTCATTGGGTATGAGGCTCTTTGCTTCGGCGTAGTCTTTGAGACGCTTATAAATAAGCCTCTCGTAGATTTTGCCGAGGACATTGAGTAAGCTAATAGGGCGGTAGCTGGAGGGCTCAGACTTTGGCTTGCCTGGCTTTGGGATACCGATGACGGTGGCTTCTTTCCATGATTGTGGGAAGATGTTGTTGCTCAAGGCGCCATTGAAGATGGCGGTCATAAGCATTATTAGCGGGGCAGGAAGGAGTTTGTATACCTTATTGGTAATACCATCCGAACCGGGGGCCTTACGAGCGTGGAGCCCTTTAATGATGTCGTACACTTCGTCTGGAGTGACGGGAGGCAGAGGATCATCAGGGTCTTCGACGGGAGGGAGGGAGGCTCTTCGTTCGACTTCAGCGTCTACCTTGTTCAGGTGAGCTTGGTCTATTGGTTGGGAGCTGGGAGAACATTGGGACTCTAAGCTGTCGGCAAGACATTCAGCCTTATCGGGACTGTCGAAAGCGACACTATTGTCGGGGCGGATGAGAGGAATCGCGAACTACGAGGCACCTATATTTATCCCTTCGGAGAGCCCGCCAAGTCGCAGCCGCGAGCACACAGGCGCTACCTCGCGGATTCATTACGACAACAGTGTGCTGTGATGTGATTGGGCGAAATAACGCAATCCTATTTGCTAAGTTTTTGCAAACGTTTTATGTAGTTTAATGTACAAGTTTTTATTGGTAGATTTTAGTTTTCGCATTATTTTCATAATAAATTATTCACATTCATTCATCGACAACGAGTATTTCTTCCACCTTCTACTGAACCAAAGTCTTCCTAAACTCTCAATTGACAGGAATGTTTCCGACTTACTTGATACTTATCGTTATATTATGGCTACATCACAACAAGTCTTTACAAGTATGCTAAAGTAACGTAAGACTATGGATGGATGTTTGTTACTCTTTCACGCAAAAACTACTGAACGGACTTTGATGAAACTAAACAGTAATATAGCTATAGTTTATGTGTTATTCCGAATAAAAGTCAGCGACAGCATACATCTACCTTTTATGTATAAGCTATTATAGACAAATAGTGAGCCCATAAATGAATTGCTTTTTTGTTTTTACAATAGACATTTTAGAGTATTTAGTTAACATAAACATATCATAACATCACGCCTTGTTTCCACGAAGGGTTGGGCAAAGAAGTAGCTATAGTACACCCACATTTCACCAGTTAGTCAGTTTATTTAGTTATTTCTCATCAAAATGAATACCTTTATCGCCTTTGGCGTTTGATGTGGGTAAACTTTGTTTTTTTACACTTATTCATTTGGACTGATGCATGGTTCAAAAGTTACGGAAGTAATAGTCAAAAGTTTATTGCGAAACACCGCGTACACCGTGCATACACTAAGTACGTAAACACCGCGGACACCGCGAGTGGTGCGCACAGCGCGGCTGTGACGTTTCACGGCTAATCCGATGAACTGTGAAGCCTGGGGAAGAACATAGACTATTTTTCATCAACACTCCACATGGGCGAAGCCGCGGAAGGAAGCTAGTAAGAAATAACGTTAGATGAGTCCGTATTGTAATGTTACGTATCAACATTTTCAACAAACTTACTGCATTATGTGTATATTGAAACAAATCGTAATTGAATTACACAAAGAAAATGCTTTCATTTGATGTATAAATGAACGCAATATCGAAGTATGTCAACATTAATTTATTGTGGGAATTACTTTGCAATTTAAGAAAAAAATTGAATTAGCTTAAACTTCTATTTCGGTAAGTATTTTTGATAAAAATATGTAGGAACCTAGATAAATACTGTCTAAATCCGAATATAAGCATAATATGATAGAAATATGCTTAAATTGCAAATGGTTTAGATATTACGTTTGTATGGACAATTCGAGTGTCGCCCTGCTCTTAAGTAGCAGTGGGCAGTGCACAGTGCTCGAAGAACAGACGGCCGATTGGCCCAAATGGTTCTGGAGTGGCAACCGCGTACCGGCCATCTGTTCTGCGATCAATGTGCCCTGCCCACTGCCACTTAAGTGTGGCAATTCTTCGGGCTTTGTCATTTCTGATTCGATCACGTAGGGAAACTCCAAGCATAGCGCTCTCCATTGCCTTTTGGGTGACTTTTAGAGGAGAGATGATGTCTCCCTGTCTCACACCGCGCATCAGAAGGATAGGTTTCGAGGTCTGGTCCTGGAGTCGGACTGATATAGTGGCGTTTTCATATAGACACTTTAGCACCTCGATGTACCGTAAGTCAAGGCACCGTTGAAGAGACTGCAGTACGATGACACAGACAGCCCATGTCTCGATCGAATCGAAGGCTTTCTTGTAGTTCATCAACGCTAAGCAGAGAGGCAGGTTATACTCCTCGGACTTCTGTATAACCTGCCGCAGCGTATGCATGTGGTCTACGGTGCTAAAGCCTTTACGGAATCTGGCTTGTTCGGGAGGCTGGAAGTCGTCAAACCTGCGCGCAAACTGGATCGTGATGACTCTTGAAACCAGCTTGTAGACATGGCTCAGAAGTGAGATGGGCCGATAATTCTTAAGAAGGGCATTGTCGTCCTTCTTAAAGAAAAGTAGCGCCACACCTCCGTTCCATGCCTGTTACGTTTTGCCCTCGAGTATGACGGAATCAAAAAGCTTCTGGAGAGCCCTAAGAACAGGTTTTCCGCCGGCCTTTAGGAGTTCGGCCGTAATTCCGTCATCACTCGGCGCCTAACTGTTTTTGAGCTGCTTCAGAGCTATCCTAATCTCTTAAAAGCTGACGTCCGGGATTTCTTCGGTATAGTATCGGGTCAACCTAGCTCTTGGGTCGTTTACCAGATTCGTAACGGGGTTACTTGTTGACGTGTATAACTGTCCATAGAACACCTCGATACGGTCCTGCCATCATCGGTCTTCAGTTTCGCAAGCTGGCTCTGCCCAATAGACAGATCTCTAGCAAAGACCTTGGAGCCTTTGTTCCGCTCTATCGCGTCCTTAATGCGGTCTGTATTAAAGCGGCTGATGTCGCTTTTCAAGGACTTAGATATCCGTCTATTGAGCTGCCGGTACTTCAGTGCATCGTCTGAAGACTGCAGAATCATCTCGCGCCTCTCCTCCATAAGCGGAAAAGAAGAAACAGAGAGCCTCTTGTTTCTATTTGTACGACGGGTCTTGAAGATCTTAGACCCGACCGTATGGACTGTTTCCACGAACTCATCGTTAAAATCGTCCACGGAGCTCCCTAGGCACTCAAAACGATTTTGAAGTTCGAGCTGAAAGCTCTCGGGGTTTCGGACTTGGACCGGTGCTTCATCAGTCGAGACCTTTCCGGCTTGATGTCTAAGTTCAATGTGCCTCTTACCATGCGGTGATCACTTCCAGTTTTCACCGCATTGATCACAGAGATCACACATCATCTCATTTTTTGTTACACCATCAGGGCTCTACCAGGTCTGCTTTCTGTGTTCACGCTTTCTGAAGAAGGAATTCATAATAAAAATGCCTTCCTTCTCCGGGCCAGTTGGTAACCCCGCTGGTTCCGTTGCCCAACTCCTAATTGCCTCACTAGCAGCTCACCATCGTCTCGTTTGCCCAGTTTCGCGTTGAAGTCCCCCGTTGAAGTGACAACTGCGAAGTGACCTTTAGAGCCATGCATGACTCTGGAAATATCCTCATACATGGTCTCTACCTCATCGTCGGGGTGTGACGAAGTCGGGGCGTAAACCTGCACGACTTTCAGTGAATAACTTGCAGATATTCTTTTTAGAGTTTTTAGAGATATGAGGAACAGGGTGTAAAGTTCACTCCTACTCTTGGAAAAGGGAGGATCCTCCGACCAGATGGATGTCGTATCTGGTGGGCAACTGCCCGATGATTGTTGTCGGGAAGTTGTATATATGCTATCTGCGCGGTAAACTCTGCTTGAGCGATGCAGGATTGATGCGTTTGTTCGCATGTGGCGGTGTAGATGCCGCCACATCACTCCCCTCCGAAGACCGGAGGTCGATAGTGGACTAAGTCTTGTATCTTGCGATGCTTGCCAATGCCAGTTGGGTTCCAGTGGGTTGGGACCGGGTGTCGCATAGTTCGCGGTGAGTCGGAACTGTCTGCGAAGATGCCCCAGTGAGTCGGGGTGGCTGACTGCTGATGTCGACCAGGAGAGGGATTAAGCACTCTGCTTGTGGACCGGCCGAATGTGCAGTGTGCTGTGCCAAGGTTGCTGATGAGGCTGAAGGTGATGACCAGGTATGCGCTTGCGCTGCATGCTGATGGTCAGGACAACCGTTCAAGCCGTGGTTGCTGGCTGGCTGTGTGACTTGCGGGAGTGATGATGATGACGTCACGCTGAAGTAGTTGCACGAAGGCTGCGCTGACGTTCATACTCGGGGTCACCAGTGAAGAGGTGATGTTCATCACGTCGGGGTCACCAGTTTAGAGATATGTTCATCACGTCGGGGTCACCAGTTTTAGGGATATGAGGAACAGGGTGTAAAGTTCACTCATACTCTTGGAAAAGGGAGGATCCTCCGACCAGATGGATGTCGTATCTGGTGGGCAACTGCCCGATGATTGTTGTCGGGAAGTTGTATATATGCTATCTGCGCGGTAAACTCTGCTTGCGCGATGCAGGATTGATGCGTTTGTTCGCATGTGGCGGTGTAGATGCCGCCACAAGTTTAAGGTACGCTCCCCTGGTCGACACACTCCACCACCACGTTGGTCGCAAGGGACTTATGGACGACAAACCCGACACCACCTTGGGACTGCTGGTCGCCCTCCCGAAAATAGAGCAGGTTTCCGGATTTGAGGAGTATTGAGTCCTCCCCCTCTCTTCGGACTTTAGACAACCCTACTATACCCCATCATAACCTGTTCAATTCTTCCTTGAGTTCGGTGATCTTCTCGTCTGTTCGCAGTGCGTGTTGGATGTTGCCAGGTCCAGTTTTCGGTGATTGTGTTAGCCGGATCTCTTCCGGGGATTCTTCGCACCCCTTGCCTCACCGCGGCCTTGACCGCTACGGTAGGCGGGCCACCGGGCACTAGAGGCCATTTTTTCTTGGTTTGTCATTTTGGGGGAGAGATTGCCATAATCGCCACGCTTGGCGGGCGGGTTGGCGATCGCAGTATGGTTTTTAAAATAATAAAAGAACGCTGCTGCCCATTCTCTAGTAAGTCCCTTAGTCGCCTTTTACGACACCCATGGAAAGAAATAGGGGTGGTATTATTCTTTATGTCCGGCACTACACGGACAATATTTAAATATTTTAAATTAACTCGCAAAAAAAGTGGAGGGATTTTTTTTTAAATTGTTACGTACCTATTCTTACTAATAAATAATCACATTTTCAAAATAGACTTTTTATGCTCAGTCTCTCATAATTAAAAACTTTTTTTTCGCAGTACTATAATATTTATCAGAACTAGATTACAAACCTACCGCCCGTAATTAGTGATTTACTGATGTTACTAGGGGGGTATACAACGAACTTAGTGGTGTGGGGAGTCGACACAGACCTCCTCTCTTCGAGATTTAGAGAGCTATGATATACCAGTGTGGGCCCAGTGCGGATTGGTATACGTCACATGTTACATGTCTTCGAATTTTTGGTTCTGAGACATGCCTGTTTCCACAACAAAAAGCCTGGGGGGTAACCATCGACCTACAACTCTTTAGACGGGGCCTGGCACAACGCTTACGGACGCACCCGCCTCGCGCTGATTCCAGGGTTCCAGTATTAGGCTTTGCTGCTACTATCCTGCCTACCGCTGACTGACGTCATTGCTGCCTCCGCCCTACCAGTGGAGAGACGCAAGTCACGCGGACTACCCACGCGGCCGCTACCGCCGCTTGACCTGCCATCCACGTGGCTCGTGGGTGCCGAGACCCCACGCCCGCCACGTGTTGAGGCCCTGTCTGAGCGGACCACGTGCCTACACACGGTCGTTCATCCCTGCGTGGTGCTGCCCACGCCTGGTGACCTCTGGAGTCGCTCCTCTACCCTGCTGCCTGCCCTGTGACCTCACGCCGGACCACGTGCTGCGGCGTAGCCAAGCCCAGGGCAGTAACGTTCCTTTCTTTCTACGATAGTGACCAATGAACAAGTGCTTAGAGACCTTAAACCCACTACCCTGAAATCTGTGTCTCAGTAAATAAATGTGTAAAGTGACCCTTTGGTTTCATTATCTATCTACCTAGAAACCCGCTTGCCACACAGGGTGGAGGCCTGTGTCCCAGTAGTTGAAAACACTACAGGCTGATAATGAGGCACCATAATATGTGTTAACAGTGGGCAACCACTGCTCTCTTGAAACAATTGGGTGTCTTAATAACGCTTTAAGTTTAGAATATATAATGTAATTACTACATATTATAAATCGAAATAATCCCTTATGAAAATCTACAGACTACTGACTTTTGATTGCTGAATTGTTTTTTTGTTACGTATTGCTAAATATATTTCCGAACGAAACTACAAAGTGAAATATCAATGTCATTGATTGTCATTGTCAATAATGTCACTTCTGTTGACTGACATTCTAGTCAAAATCTGGGACGGGATTGTTTTATTTACTAATACTTGAATAGAAAAAGAAATAAGATATTCCATTCTGTGCAGCAGCTGAATTAATCATGGGTAAAAGATATGTTTGTGATTACTGCGACAAGTCAATGGTGGCGGCACCAGCAATCGTGCGGACACACAACAATGGGCTGATTCATCAAAAGATAGTGCAAGAACACTATCAACAATTCAAAGGTAAAACATTACTATTAAACAAGCCGTGAGCCCAATGGAATTTCCCATCGACAACTTCTCTACAAACTTTTACTTAACAGAAGCTTGAAAATGCGTAATATATTTATTAGCTTCAAAACATTGTATACATTAAGGCCTCTATAATTATCTTGATTCTCAATTCTTAATAAATTATTACCTTACATTCCAGCTAGGCTAAATATCATACAACACATTAACTTGTTAAAATTAATATGTGTTTTATCATGTCAACTAATACTGGTTATTAGGGTTACATGCTTAACACCAGTTTCCCCGTTCCTAACTTTTATCCGCTATTTAAACCGTTTAGGGGATAATTTTACAAAAATCCTTGCATATTGCTCACCTTTATTACAAATTTTGTAAACAACCAAATATAATATTTTTCCACAAAAAAAACAAATTTTCATGTAAAAATTTCAGATCCTGAGACCATACTAGCAGAGGAAAGCAAAAAGAAACCATGTACAAGATTCGCCAATGGAGTATGTCAGTTTGGCAGCATATGCCGCTATTCACATTACAGTGTGGAACAAATACAAGCTCTAAGAGAACACGGTACAGCTTTTTTTGTTGCATTAAGACACTTATATATTTGTTGGAGAAAGCCAATCTCCAATTTAGTCCGCAATCAGCTGTTTTAAACAATTTTGACACTGAAAGCTCTTGAATGCTCTTTAGATCTGCTAAATGCATTCAGTTTCATTTGTAAAATCGGCACTTATTCGACTGCCCAGGGTGTGCTGGAGTTAACATAAGGTCGGATTGTCTGTAGTTTGGGGTGGTTCCTTTCATGTACCTAATGGCTGCGTCAGCAAAAAGTACCAGCGTTGCTGAATTTTGGGGAAAACAAATTTACACAACCCCTCTAAAAATTACAAATAAACATATATATTTTATGTGTTATTTGCTGTTTGTGAGCTTGTGGCTAAACAATATAAGCCCCACGGGTTGTGTGTTGGTTCTTGGATGGGTGACCATCCATAACATACTGAAACTCTTGTTCCTTGGAAAGCATGTTAAGCCGTTGACCGCAGCAGTTATTTTACATCTCACAGTCGTTTTGGGTAGGCAAAAGCCTGAAATTGTGACAACCAATCTTATCAAGGGGTATTGTATTACTCAGTAACTGGGTTGTGGAGGTCCCGCTGCATCTGGCTAAACTGGAAGCCAACCCCAGCATAGTTGCGAACAGGCTGGGCAGATTGATAGATATGGTATTTTTGCCATTTTCACGCAAAGAAGATGAACATTAAGAAAGAGCTTGTTGACTTCTTAATTTATTAAGATTTTGTGTCAAAAATGTTATTGTAATGTAATGTTTTGTTGTTGTCGCCCCCCTAGAGTGGTTGCAGTTGCTACTGCTGAGCATGAGGACCTGTTTACAATTCCCGGGTCTGGCAAAGTGTTATTGGGTTTTGCCAACTGGAATTACTCAATAGTAACCCAGAGTATGGATTTGTGCCCGGTTAATGGCAATTGGCTCACCCCGTATTACAGAGGACTTAAACATAACTGGTGAAATGTGGGTGCACCTCTGTCTAACCCTTCGGAATTTACAGGCGTGATGTTGTTATTTAAATGTAATTCAGATTTTTATCATGCATATATTTTTTTCAGTTGCGACAAAAAACATGCCAAAAGATGTAATATTTCCATCCTTTGAGGAGCTTGTTCATAAACTTATGAACGAAAAAACAAATAAAGAACAAGACTCAAGCGATGGCAACACAGTTATGTATGACAGTAATGGGGTCACTCATTCTTTCCCATGGACTTACAACAGCGTTTTGGACAGCTATGGAAATAACTTACCACCGAGTATCAAGAGACTGAAGATTGAAGATTTTACTGATGCGAAAATTGAGTCTTGGGGATGATTGCTAAAAGATAACTGATCTATGGAAAATAATTTTATTTTCCGTTTTCAGTTACTTAGTTGTATACATAGAGGGCGTTTCGAATTATTCAGATAATGTTTCTCCAACAAACACAGTCTTTTAGTGAAACCTGAGAAGTGTTGTCCCTTTCCATCAAGTTAAAGTTAAGTTTGATAAACAGGGACAAATCATTTTGATGGCTAAAAGAGGTTGATAAAGCGAATGGCTTTTTATGAATAAGACGGTTAGTGTTCAACATATTTAAAACATTCCTCTGCTTTTAATGAAAATGTGGAGCAAGCGGACCTAAGTATAACAAACAGACAAACGAGGTTTGTTCACTTTACCTTACAATAAAGTATGGAACTTTATTGTAAGGTAAAGTGAACAAACCTCGTCGTTTGTCTGTTTGTTATACTCATTATATGGAATATGATAAATTAAATGTTGAGTCTTATGAATAAGGGGTACTTAGTTGTAACGAAAAATTTATTACGATATTTTTCTCACGTTTTCACGGACGTTTAGACTGGTTGAGTCGACTACGTTGACGTTGAGAGTTGAGTCGAGCGTTGAGAATCCAACAGAGTGCAGCCCAGTACGTCGAAAAAACACTCCGTTGGATTTTCAACGTTCGGCACTAAGCAGTGTGCCGAAAAAAATGCCGCTGCCGAAAAAAAAACCCGTGCTAAGGTTTTATCCCTAGTCATAGTCTGTAACTGTGTGTACATTGTGCAAATAAATAAAAGTCAATAAATATTGGTTTATTATTTTTAATAACAGTCTCTCACTTTTTGAAAAGGGCACAAAACTTCTAATGCATGCAAAGAAGTCTAGATGAAGGTCTCATCCCTTGTTTTTAGTAAGGGTAGGTTCATATGAAAACAGATCCTATTTCAGAGACTAGGTACACAGAAATAAAACAGCAATAATATGAGAAACAGAAGATCACACTTTTTTGGGATAATTATTGTACTGGGAGATGGTTGAGTTACAGTATATTTTTCTCACGAAGCGGTGCCCGCTTTACTTGTGGTAACCAAGTGTACAAACACACTGTGAATGTGTGTGTGTAAGCGCAGGAGGTCTCGGTACCTGCCGAAACAATGGCGGAGTCGGAAGTGTGTGTGTGTGTTTGCGCGGGTGTCATGTTCTGACGCTAATCGTCTTGACGCACACATTCACATACTATGATTGACTGTGACGTCAGTATGAAATAGTGCCATCTCCGCCTAGCGTTTTTGAAGCCGGTCATTTTCAAGATATTTCATTTGTGTTTTCAATGTTGGATAAATCAATGTTTTAAAATAAATTGACATGCATTCAAAACCATTCGACAGGCTTCCAAGTCGAAAATGACACATTTTCGGTTATATGATTTGCCTAGTCCCCGACCGCAAATAGCTGTCGTAAGAATAGTGGTCGTCTATTCGGTTCAAACTGTTAAAATTTCGGGTTTCGGATTTTTGAACAGCGTTTAGAGGAATCTTTCGATAACATTGACTGATGTTCGATGCGGCACAGAAGCGGATCAAATGGTTGTGATTAAGTTTGTTGGCCTCTTCTTTTTTCTGGTAGTCTTTATTGCTTTGAAATACGTCTAAGGATGGTATAGAGAAAAATCAAAGTCTCCTTCGCTGCGTAGGTAGCCTAGAAGTTCTCCGTGGCTTAGCTGTTCTGATTTCGTTCCTTCTCTTTACATGGTAACTCACTGATGGGTAGTGTATGAACCTGAATTCTGGTGCCACTTCATACCTCAATGGTTCAATCTAGAACAGTTACAATACTTTAAGTGATAACAAAATAACACTACAATAGTGCTATTCTGTAACCATCTCACCGGTAAAACTCAGATGAAGGGAGCGTGGAGTGAGCTGTCAGTGCCACTGATTCCAGGGATTAAGTAAGACGGGATGACACTGACAGCTCACTCCACGCAAGTCTTCACGGAGAGCTTAAAAAATTCTACCCTGTTTATCTCATGCTCCAAAGTAGCGCTGCGACCAATAGACAACGAGGCTGTAGAAACTTATATTAGTAATAAAAAAGTAGCAATCATTACTTACCTGTTTAATAAACCCTAATAAAATTAAACAGAAAACCAAATGTATCAATGACATTGTAGGCATCGGAATTTGAAATCAAATCGTTTTGTTTATATCTGGCCTATCAAGGCAACTGACATTTACTACATATGTATGTTATGTACTATATATTTACAATGTAAGTATATATAATCAAATTTCAGCTGCTTCACAATTTTATTTCGCTTCATATTTATGTGATTTCGCAATAGTAAATAAGGGTTAGTTTCCGATAATTACTTCAATATTTTTTGTGACGTTTTAAATAGTAGTAGTCATTCTGAAATCAACTTAATCTACATTGTCGTAAAGTTGATATTGGCTAGAGTGAAAATGAAATCAATTTGAAAGTATGTTTTGGATTGACGTTACACTGATTTATTGATATTATTTCATCGAAATTCCGATTTTATGTAAACTAGCTTTGGCCCGCGTGGATGTTGGAAAATATCCCACGCAAACGTACTACCTGTTTTCATAAACCTACCTACCTAACTCTTGGTTTTAATCTTTCATACTTGTATGCTAGTAACGCTCTCAGTCCGCATTTTTTCCGACATCTTCAACAATCTTCGTCATATTTCAGCCAATTTACATAAAACTTTAATGAATTACGTAGACACGTAAACCTTCCTCATGAATCACTGTGTGCATTTTTGAAAACCGTATGAATATCTGTTGGTTAGTTTTTGAGTTGCTGTTGCTGTTGGCGGCTGGATATGGTTTATAAAAAGAACCGTAGTGATAAAAATGTATGGGAGTTTGGAGGGGCAATAAGCCGCAGCTACAAAAGATACAGTTAAACGAGCGTTGATCGAACGTACATGACGATGTCAATGTCAAACTGTTACCTTATTGCTACGGCAATAAGGTCTGTTTTCATAGTACACCTATCACTGACGCTCGGTCGACGATAATTTTAAAATAAATAGTTTTGAAGTTATTGACGAAACTATATGAAAATTGACAATTCCACCCCCTATCTCCGAATCCCTTTTTGGCCCGAAGAACCCAGATTGTGGTTTGCTCAGATGGAAGGTCAGTTCGCGCTCGCCAATATAACCGCCGACGCGACCAAGTTTTACCATGTCATCGGCGTGTGGATCATCGCTTCGTGGCAGAGGTCAAGGATATCATCACCCAACCTCCAGCGGTGAACAAATACGATAAACTTAAGGCGGAATTGATCAAGCGGTTGTCGGCCGCGCAGGAGTGAAGGGAAAAACAGCTGCTAATGCACGAAGAGTTGGGGGACAAGAAGCCGTCCCAGTTTTTTAGGCACCTGCAACATTTAGCCGGACCGGCGGTACCCGAAGAATTTTTGAAAACGTTGTGGTCTAGCCGATTACCAAATAATGTTCAGAATATCGTGGCCTTCCAAGCGGATTTACCGATGGATAAGATGGTGGACTTGGCGGACAAGGTCCACGAAATCGCGCCGACCGGCGTCCAGCAGGTAGCGAGTGCGGCGGCCCCAGTGACATCTACCCTCATGGAAGGTATGGTGATCGATACGCAAATCGGTGAGTTAACCAAGCAAGTAGCTTTACTCGGCCAGCAAGTGAGTGCGATGCAGCATCACGAACGCTCCCGCCAGCGATCTAGAAGTAGGAATTCTAGGCAAAGGCCTACGTCGCTAGTAGATAGGTTGTGCCGGTTCCAGCTCACTTTTTTCAAGGGGTTTCAACCGACTACTAAGCGATCCTCAATCCTAAAAAAAAAAAAAAACTGGTTTCGGCATGCGCTGAGCACGAATCTGCGATCTATTTTTGCGTAGGATGCACGGTTCGCGAGATACGTAAATCAATTAGCAATAATCTAATTGACATCCGCCCGGCCCGGCGACCCTCATTAGCGTTTCATTGTTCGCTATTTCTTATCTATTACTCATTCGACAGTTCGTATTACGACTGCTTTAGGGTTCCTTATCAATTACTCATTGTGAGCGGGTTCTGCCTCTATTTTATTTCATACTACACTCACGCCTTCTTCTCATTGGGGTAGGCAGAAACCACATCGTTGTCAACGGGTACTATGCCTCTATTTTTATTTCATAATACACTCACGCCTTTTTAGGAAGACTTTGGTTCAGTAGAAGGTGGAAGAAATACTCGTTGTCGATGAATGAATGTGAAAAATTTATTATGAAAATAATGCGAATTTTATACTATTTTACAAACTAAAATCTACCAATAAAAACTTGTACATTAAATTAAATAAAACGTTTGCATAAACTTAGCAAATAGGATTGCGTTATTTCGTCCAATCACATCACAGCACACTGTTCTCGTAATGAATCCGCGAGGTAGCGCTTGTGTGCTCGCGGCTGCGACTTGGCGGGCTCTCCGAAGGGATAAATATAGGTGCCTAGTAGTTCGCGATTCCTTTGCAAAGCGGCCGCCGTCGAATGTAGATTCGTGTTGGAAACTGTGGATTGCAGACGTGCCTCGTGTGACGAAGACTGGAGTGTCCTGGAGATCACGTCGTCGGCGTGTGTCCTCTGCAGCTCCTATTTCTTTAACGGATGTCAAAACGTTGTGTCAGTTCTTTTCAGAACTGTTGGCTTCTGTGTTTCTTTAACTGATGGTCAAAACGTGGTAAGGTGCTGTGATGAGTGGTGGCTACAGTACTCCCCTTCAAGCGAAGCGTACCGGCAGCTTGACGACGCGGCCCGAGCGAGTTGTTTTGATGATGGTGGGCTGTGACGTCACGTTGGCCGTAGGTACTCGTGCTTGAGGCTTGGTAATGGTTGGTAATGGTATGGTACTGGTATTGGTTTGCTTGGTAATGGTAATCTTGCTCGGAGGTAAGGTATTGGTATGCTCTGTGATGACATACGCAGGCTTCAGTCGATCGATTGAGATGTTAGCTTGCCGATTAGGTAGCTGTATAGAATACACTTTATCTGTTCGGCTTAAAACTCGGTAAGGGCCTTCATACGGAGGTTGAAGTGGTTTCTTAACTGCATCGGTTCTGATAAACACGTGACTGCACTTGAGTAAATCTTGATGCACAAAAACGCGTTTATTGTTACTGTGATGCTCGGTGACGGCTTGCGGTTTGTTTACATTAATGATGTCACGCAGTTTGTCGACGTAAGTATAATCCATTGTAGGTGTGCGGGTAACGGATGTGAAAAAATCGCCTGGTAGACGTAAGTTGTAACCGTAGGTAAGTTCGGCGGCGCTTACACCGGTGTCGGTGCGCAGTGCGGCACGCAGTCCAAGTAACACCGTAGGTAGCTCGTCTATCCATGTACTTGCGTCCGAAAGTTTCGCGCGCAGTGCAGTTTTGAGCGAGCGATGCCACCGTTCGACCATCCCATTGCTTTGAGGATGATACGCTGTTGTGCGATTTTTCTTGATTCCCATTTGTTTCATTAGGTTTTGAAAAAGCTGACTCTCGAACTGGCGACCTTGGTCGCTTGTTAGTGTGGTCGGACATCCAAATCTTGATATCCAATGCCGGTAGACGATATCGGCTATTCGATCAGCTGATATTTCGTCGGTAGGGATTGCTTCAGGCCACTTCGTTAGTCGGTCGATCATTGTAACTAAGTAACGATGTCCTTGAGCTGTTGTAGGTAGCGGTCCAACGATGTCGATGTGTAGGTGTTGAAAGCGATCACTTGGCGGGTAAGATGAGATGTTCGAGAATGTGTGACGCTGTATCTTGCTTTTCTGACAATGTATACAGGTTCGAGTCCAACGGCTGATGTCTGCGTTCATTGATGGCCAGAAGTATTTTTGAGTTGCGAGTTTGCGAGTCGTGCGGATACCAGGATGGCTGATATTATGCACGCTGTTAAAAACTTCTTTTCTATGTACTTCAGGTATATACGGGCGTATATAAGGTGTAGATGTTTCGCAGTATAACTCGATGTCCGTGTTAGGTATTACTATTTTCTTGATAGTGATGTTGTCTGCTTGTAATAATTGTTCAATGTTGCTGTCCTGTTCTTGCGAGCTGGCTATGTCCTTGTAATTTATTGTAGTTGGGCATGATATTGTTTCTATGCGGCTGAGTGTGTCGGCGACGATGTTTTGTTTACCGCTCACGTGTCGTATGTCTGTGGTAAATTCGCTGATAAACAAAAGTTGTCTCGTTCGTCTCGGTGTTTCGGTATTCGATTGAGTTTTTGCAATTACGAATGTTAGCGGCTTGTGATCGGTGAAAATTATAAGATGACGTCCTTCGAATGTTTTGCGGAAGTGTTTGACTGCCATGTATATTGCGAGTAGCTCTCGGTCGAAAGTAGAATATTTCTTTTGCGCGTCACTGAATTTCTTCGAATAATATCCAAGTGGTTGCCATGTTTCATTTATGAATTGTTGTAGGACGGCGCCTGCTGCGTTATCGGATGCGTCGCAGAATAATGCTAGCGTAGCATTATGTGATGGGTGAGCGAGTAAAGCTGCGTTTATGATGCTAGCTTTACATTGCTCGAACGCTTGAGTTGCTTCGTCGGTCCACGTAATCTGAGTCTTATCTCGTTTCTTTACGTTATGTAGGTATGAATTCAGAGGTGCTTGTAGAGCTGCGGCGTTTGGTATGTGATCGCGATAAAAGTTAATCATTCCGAGAAATCTTCTTAATTCTTCGACTGTAGTCGGCCGGGGGTAATCGGTAATTGCTTGTATTTTATGTTGCAGAGGTTTGATGCCTTCTTTTGTTACGGTGTAACCCAGGAACTGGACTTCTGATTTGCCTAGGTTGCATTTGACGGGGTTAATAGTTATTCCGTTGTCTTCTAATCTCTTTAGAACGATTTTGAGATGTTCTCTGTGTTGGTCTTCGTTTTCTGATGCCAATAACAAATCGTCTATGAATGGGAAAACAAAATCTAATCCTCGTAGTACTTCATGGATATAGCGTTGAAACGTTTGTCCCGCGTTTTTCAAACCGGGGCACATACGTGGGAATTCAAATAATCCCATCGGAGTGATGATGGCTGTCTTCTCAATGTCTTCTTCTCTTACGCTCAGTTGTTGGTATGCACGGTTGAGATCAATTGTTGAGAAGATAGTTTTTCCGGATAGATGATGAGTGAAGTCTTTGATGCGTGGAACGGGGTAGCGATCTGGAATGGTGATGGAGTTCAGTCGGCGATAGTCACCACAAACTCTAATATCGCCATTCTTCTTGGGAACTATGTGTAGAGGTGATGACCATGGGCTTTTGCTAGGTCTGCATAGTCCTTGTTCGATCATGCTTTCAAATTCCTTCTTCACTATTTCGAAGCGATGTGGTGGAATCGGTCTTGCTCGGCTGTGTATCGGTGGGCCTCGTGTTTCGATAAAATGTTGCACGTGGATATCGGAGTTTAATTTCATCGATGTTAATCTTGTTATGCCGGGATACTGGGCTAAGATGTCGTGGTACGATTGAGACATGTCGATGCTGCGTACTGTAGGCACGTTCGATACTCGTACCGGGGCGTTGACCTTCAAATTTGTAACACCGTCAATTAGTCTTCTGTTTTGCAAGTCGACGATTAGTTGATGATGTTTGAGGAAGTCTGCTCCAAGTATGGGTTTTGAAACGTCAGCGACGATGAATTTCCACAAATACGGGCGGCGTAGATTGAGATCGAGAGATAATGTTTTCTCGCCATACGTAGCTATAGCAGTGTTGTTCGCTGCATATAGCTGGAATGGTAATGGCGTTGGTATTTGTCCTTTTCTTCTCGGTAGCACGGATATGTTGGCACCAGTGTCGACTAAGAATGATAGATTTGAGTTTTTGTCGGTGATGTATAGGCGGTGAGATTTTTCTTGAACGCCGGTGTCCGCCACTGCCAACGTTCCGTCTAGTTTTCCGTATTTTGTTTTTTGAATGAACAAGGCGATGTACAGCGTCTAGCTTGATCTTTGAAGCGGCGGTGATAGTAACAAAATGGAGATGGCGAAACTTCTCGACTGCGTTGTCGTGATGTGCTGCGGTGATGAGATAAATGACGACTGCGGCGATAGTTGTTGTTGTTGGGATATCGTCTTGATTTTAGCTCGGCTATCTCTAGCGATAATTTTCTGATCTCGCTGATGAGGTACTGCGTATCTGCTTGCGGTGCAGATGGTGCAGGTAGTGCGGGTGCGTGCACAGCTGCGACTTCTGTTGCTGCTGTCTGCTCCATTATTTTGTCAGCGAGTAGCGCGAGTTCGTCGAGTGCTGTCTTGGTGGTGAAAGTTTCACTGACTGCAAGGACTGAGCGGACGTGTGGTGGAAGGTGATTGGTCCACATAAGTCGCAAAGTGGAGTCGGGAACTTTGTCTCTGGCGAGGTTTCGCATGCGGCGGAGTAGTTGCGTTGGCTTTTGGTCTCCGAGTTCCATCTCGGACAGCAGTTTTTGGAACTGGCGACTGTCGGATTCCTCGTAAGCGGATATGAGTCTTTCTTTGATGGCTTTGTATTGGTCCGTCTCTGGTGGGTTGTATAGTAGGTCCATTATCTGCTCGATGTCTTGTCGCTCGAGCTGTGCAATGACCATTTGAGCGAGCTGGGCTTGGCCTTTCTTGAGGTCGTTAGTAGCTGCTTCGAAGCTGATGAACCAGAGCCGTGGTCGATCGCGCCAGAATGGTGGAATTCTCATGGTGAGGGATATGGCGGCAGCTTCGGTCTTCGGGGCTGGGTGTACTGTTGAGCTGGAGTGTTCGTCCGTTGAGCAGGGATTCGACATCTTGAATTGGCTGAAGGTGCTTCGACGATGCTGGCTGAGCTTCGATGATCTTGAATTTCTTCACTGTGTTCAGGCAGGGGTCACCACTTTAGGAAGACTTTGGTTCAGTAGAAGGTGGAAGAAATACTCGTTGTCGATGAATGAATGTGAAAAATTTATTATGAAAATAATGCGAATTTTATACTATTTTACAAACTAAAATCTACCAATAAAAACTTGTACATTAAATTAAATAAAACGTTTGCATAAACTTAGCAAATAGGATTGCGTTATTTCGTCCAATCACATCACAGCACACTGTTCTCGTAATGAATCCGCGAGGTAGCGCTTGTGTGCTCGCGGCTGCGACTTGGCGGGCTCTCCGAAGGGATAAATATAGGTGCCTAGTAGTTCGCGATTCCTTTGCAAAGCGGCCGCCGTCGAATGTAGATTCGTGTTGGAAACTGTGGATTGCAGACGTGCCTCGTGTGACGAAGACTGGAGTGTCCTGGAGATCACGTCGTCGGCGTGTGTCCTCTGCAGCTCCTATTTCTTTAACGGATGTCAAAACGTTGTGTCAGTTCTTTTCAGAACTGTTGGCTTCTGTGTTTCTTTAACTGATGGTCAAAACGTGGTAAGGTGCTGTGATGAGCGGTGGCTACACCTTCTTCCCATGCGGGTAGGCAGAAACCACAGAATCCTTACATACTCCTTTTGCCTCGTTTACGTTCCGTATCCAAATTGCATTTTATATACGCTGGCCCATTGGTGTACATTTGTAAATACCTTTTGTTACGCTCCTTTCATTCATCCTCTCAACATGAGATTTCATTATATTCCATAACTATAGGGTATGATTGAGACCATATCAAAAAATCAACTGGCATATGAATTATGTTTCAATCATCCTTTGTTTTTTTCATTTTTCATACAAATAATTCGACAAAGTCACGATTATTAAGAAATATGACAACGTCGCATTTTCTTACTTTTAAATATTAATGTTTGGTTTGAATAAAAATGAATTACTCGTATTTATCAATGAAACTTAGATACCTAGACACATCGAGGGTCTATTTTGTATGATACGTAAACAAAATTGGCAACCTCGCAAAAGTAAATATACGTAAATAGATTTGTCATACTGGTGACAATTTTTGACCTAATTTAATTATGATTGATGATATCTCTGAAACTATGCATTTTTGGACCACCTATTCTAGCAGTTTAAGTATTATTTTTACCTACAGAATATAACCCTAGAAAAACAGGTTGTATATGTAGGGTGCCGTACAACCTCACCGATGCTCAGAAGCAGGCCCGGGTGGAACGGTCTCGGTGTGTTTACGACATCATTACAGGTTTACAGATTTATTAATACGATCCAGAAACGAAGCGCCTGTCGACAGTTTGGGTGTTTAAAAACGAATTAACGCCTACCAAAGTGAAGCGATCTAGAAGCGACTGGCTACTTGATCAATTCTTTTACGGAACCAAAGAAGCATCAACGCTGAATGGGGAACTACCAAATGTTGTTTTCTCTGTTGTGAGCAACAAGCGACCAAACACAGGACTCCGCGGTCTACTGCTCCACCACTACAACGTGCCTTCGCACACCGCGCTCAAAACGAGCGACTTCCTGAACCGCACGTCGGTCAAACTCCTTACAGCCCTTACCTAGCACCGTGTGACTTCCTTTTATTCCCGATGATAAAATAACTGCTTAAAGGGATAAAATTTTCGTCGCCTGAAGATGCGCTGTCAGCGTTCGAGCAGGCTGTAAACCAGGTGTCTACGGCGGACTGGAAAAAGTTTTTCAGACGCATGAAACTTTTTAAAGAGGCTAGTGGAGAGTATTTCGTTCATACGAATCAAAATATTGCCCAACGCTATTTGTGTCAATATCTAAAGCTACCTAGTGTGAGCTTGGTTTATCATATGTATCCAAATTGCATATTATATAAGGTGTATCTATTCATACACGACAGGTTCATATTTGAACAGGTGCGTCTATAGGTCGAACATAAGCTATAGAAATGATTTTTATTTTTTTATCTAAGCATCTAATTTTAAAAATTTAATAATTTAATATTACTTAACACACATAAAATACTGGCTCTTTCATATTTTGTAACATCCATTACGCTACGAAAATACTACATAGAAACTACTTTCATTGAAGCGGGCAAGGTCATGGCGGTGCCCTTAGATGTCGCGTGGCTTTTATGAATTATCAAAAGAGGCGCCGGCGGCGGCGCCGCGCACGATGCCTCGCCCCGCGCCCGCCGCGCCGTCCGCTCCGCCGCCATGCTCAGTCTCGCGCGAACTCCATGTTGCACTGCACGCGGCTTAACCAACGTAGAATGCATCGCGCTTCGCGCAACAAACGCAACAATGCCGAAATATTCCAACCAGGAGTACCAGAACATGGTGGACTGCTACAATGAGGGTGTACTTATTTTGCTCACAGCACAAGCCCCCTTCCTAGAGATCCTAGAAGCTCGACAGCGGCAATGGGACTACGGGGTCTACATGCCCCCAGCTGCAGACGGAGGCAGGTCTGATCTTACGCCGTTGAACTTCCATGTGTGGGGTAGGGATAGACCTGATTTATGGTAATGGCGGCCAGACCATTTCTAGTGCGGAACAAAAAAAGGTAAAAGTTTAGTATCGTTTGGCAGGAGGAAGGGGTGGGGAGGTGGTGGGGGGGAAGGAGGGGGGTGCTCCGTCCCCCCTGGTACCACTCCCGTGAAAAGGTAACGCACCGTTCTTGAGAAAAACTAATTATTGTAACCTAACCTCAAAACACTTAAATGTCGCTTTTCTAACGTCTCCGGCGCTGCGGGAAGTGCAACCCCTTCGCCCTTGCGTAACAAAGCATAGGCACCCGTGCGAATCGTAGCGGCTGAGGCTGGTCGCCGGAGGCGACCAGTAAGCCGAAGCTGCGGAGGTTCCCGCAGCGCCGGAGACGTTAGAAAAGCGACATGAAGTGGGGGTGCACTAACTTCTCACAACTCTGGGAGGAACGGAATGAACGTAAACAAATGACACTGACACATGACGCAAATAGCGTTTTTTTTTTTTTACGTTCCGTTTCATCAATTTTGCACGACAGTTTACACCACAGACAATACACTAGTACAGATTTGGTTGTCAATCGCCGATTTTAACGTTTCGTTACGCTGTAATCTAATTTGAGGTTAGAAACATTTATTATTAATTTCTCGAAAAATACGCATTACCTTGTAATAAGAGTGGTAGCATTATAATAAGGGAACCCATCCCTACCATCTTCAACCCTTTTTACCCCAAAACTCCTGCCAAACGATACTAGACTCAAGCCCAAAAAAACGTGAATTGTGGCGTTTACGCAGTGATGGCTAGAGATAGAGACATTGTTAAAAGTGCAACGACACATTATTTAACGTGCAACTGCAGGGTGAATATGTACAGCAATTCTGGTGTAAATAATGTAAATAAAAACAACGTCGTTATGAGGTATGTACATTTTAAATTGTTCGCGCTATGCACTTCTTACAGTTTACATCTGTACAAATAGGTAGGTACATAACCTATCAATCAGCTGACAGATACGACTCGACGCACAGTTCGTAACAAACAGAAGTCATTACCTTATGCGAAATCGCGTTGCGTCAGCTGTTTATTTTTCTATTATTATTATCTAAAAGATGTGTAACACTGTAGAATATGAATGTTTTAATCGAATCTAGGATCCTTTTCGTAAAATAAATAAGAAAATGATTGAAACGTTTCGATGCTCGCTCGTAAAAGTCATGACCCCACAGAGGTCAGCTGCTTATTCAGATGTAAGTACCTAATTTACAGAAGGTACTGTTTTTGTAAAACTTCGAGGAGGGAATTCAATATTGTAGCTACTTAGATTTAGGTCGTTTTGTATTTTAAATTCACATTTATTTTTATTGTAAGCGATAACTCTGTTATCAAAATAAGACGAGATCGAGTTACGAAGAGAGAGACGGCACGCGCCCCGCTGCTACAGTTAGCCGGGCATCGCGCCCGCGCCTCTCCCCGCCGCGTCTTTGATTCATAGAGCTGGCAGAAAAGGTTTTATGTAAAACATCTCAAGCAGTTTTAAATTATGATAATTACGTAAAATAAAAAAACATTTAGATAAAAAATTCTTTTTCGTTTCTATAGCTTCTAAACGACCTATAGGGGCCCCTCTTAAAATATTTCGTGTATGAATAGATACACCTTATATACGTTGGGCACGTACATTCATGGTTATACATGGGTAGCCTATTGAGGAGTTCATCTTTGCAACGCACCTCGAAGGAATGTTAGATAAGTTTGTAAGATCGCACATTAGGAACTGTGTTGACTCATTAAGTTACTATCAGTTCCGTTGTACTTAAGAATTTGCTTTAGATTAGAAACTACACAATGGTGCTATATAAGACTCACCACCCACTACAGTTCAGTTCATACAGTCAACTGGTTTGGCAGCAGTGGATAGAGAAAATACTACGTTTTGTGTTACTTCAACGCATCCATGGCAATGGAGGTAAGTGTTTATTCTATTGAAAATTACTTTTCTTTGTTTCTGGCTTTTTTATTTACATGAACTTTGCCTTGCGTGTGTGAAAAAATTGATATTAACGTGTTTTCTGTGTTTGTTGCAGAAATCATTAAGTTTCTTAGACAATGATGAAAATACCTGTAAGCTGCATTACTACTCACTACTTTCCCCTCAACACGAAGAAGACAGTGGTGACATCGTCATTATTAACACATGCGATGGGAGAAAAATTAAATCTCAGACGATTCATTTTGGAGGATGTTGCAGGTGACATCAATGTGGAAGTGAAATAGTGGTTTCAGTTATTAAGTGACACAACGTCAGAGTGTTTCGCTCACGAACTATTCGCCGAACAAATAGATAACGATTTAATCAACTGTTTAATTTATGTTGTAAGGGAGTGTGTTATAGGGATATTTGAAAGTTTTCATTTGCGTTTTTAATTTTTGTGTACTTCATTATGAATCTAGAAAATATAAAGTATATTATTGATGGTAGATGGGTTTCAGATGTCAAAAAAAAAATGTACTTTAAAGAAGTAGCAATTTACAATATTCAGGATAATAGCCTTTACTTGTTTTACATAAAACTCCCAACATGGTTGTTAGATTATAAACATGATAGAACAATCACATTCGTTATGAGACATATTCACGGAATGCAATTAAAAATTATGATAATGATATTAGTTTTTCAGAGTTTTTAAAACGAGTAAAGAGTTTTGATCCAAACAAGCATTTCACGTGGGCTTACAAAGGGGGGATAGTAGAAAGAGATTTTTTAGCAAGTTTGGGGTATAAATCGTATAACTTAGAAGCAATCCATTGTCCGAAAGTGGAAATAATTATAGAAAAATTTAAATTACACCGACTTAGTAATTGTACGAGGCATGTAGCATACAAAGGAAATCCATCTCGCAGCGCTCACTGTAGTGGTGTAGAGGTGCGACCATTCTCACTGTGGTTTGAAAATCATTTACTCAATAGATAAGTTTAGTGTGTATTTTTGTGTAGTTACCTAGTTTTTTCATATTATGTATCTAGTTTATTTGTATTGACTAGGAACTCATTTGAATATAAGTAGTAACCTGTTAGTACTTATTAAGTCTTTTACAGGTATATCTAATAATAAACGTGTAAATTTTGTGTGTATACCTGATTAACTGTTATTGTTAAGTTTTTTGTATGTCATAATTAACGTTTAAGATTTATGTATACCTAATTAAATAAAAACAGATAAATGTCAGCAAGCTTCAGCTAGGTCAGTCAAATAAATCAAATTGTGCTTTAATTCATTTTGTTTTCTTTATTTATTCAACTTGTAGAATCCATACCGAAACACTTCACTAGAAATGTATCATCACAGTTTCTCTTCGACACTTTCGCCACTAGGTATACATCAGGATATTTACCTTTTTGGAGTTCCTGTTCATAAAATCCACCTAAGATTGGTTGTTTCCTTTCATCTTTCAACTGATAGGTCACAGGATTGGGGTTATTCACTTTCACTACTTGAAATATTTCCGAATCTTTTAAATTCACATAATTCATTATCAAATTTATTATTATTATTGTTGAATCTGCATTGGAAACAGAATTTTAACTTATAAAATCAAAAGTAGAGTAGATCAATTCAACACCGTTACATTTTGAAACTCCTGAAGTGTTTTTAAATTCAATTAAAAATTATATTTTTTTATTCAACAGTGGATTCATCAACATTAAAAAATAAGGTAAATTTCATACTGCCCGCTGATTTTGTTCAACAAAACCAAAGATTTTAAAGATCCTACGTTTGACTTTCAAACATTTAATTACATAATTTGTCAAGGAGATGACTTTAATATTTCCTTTTCATCTTTACATGACACAATAACTAGTAAAATTAATGAATGTATCTGAAAAAAAGATAGTAGGTGGAATCTAAAAAATATAAAATCTATAAACATGAACATCAATAAATTCAACCCTTCATACATAGATCTTCCCCGTGATATAAAATTAAAAAAATGCTGTTGTAAATGTAAAAACAAAGATATTTTTTTACGCTAACCCTAATTTTCTTTCTTTTCAATTTACAAAATTAAAATGAAGTTATGCTTTATCAAAGATGAAAATGATGGTAAAATTGTAAAAGAATTTAATTTTTTCAACTACGAAACAGTGAAACTTTAAAAAAGATTTGGTTCGATCAAACTATTTCAAACGATAAAATAAAATATATTTTTTTTTTTAGAATCGTACCATAATTTTTATATTTGAAAAAACATAATTTCTCTTTATTTAATTATGTATATTGAAAAACGTTATATTAATGAAAATTATGGGTTGGCGTTTTTAAGAAATATCTAAAATAAAAACCATGAGTAAATTAAATCGATGCAGTCCCACAATTTTTACATCACAAATAAATAATTTTATTTTATCGTTTGAAATAGTTTGACCGTACCAAATCTTTTTTAAAGTTTCACTGTTTCGTAGTTGAAAAAATTAAATTCTTTTACAATCGTACCATTATTATTAATTTTGTACATTGAAAAACTTTATATTAATGAAAATTATGGGTTGGCGTTTTTAAGAAATATCTAAAATACAATACCATGAGTAAATTAAATCGATGCAAACCACAAATTTTGCATCAAAAATAAATTATTTTATTTTATCATTTCAAATAGTTTGATCGAACCAAATCTTTTTTAAAGTTTCACTGTTTCGTAGTTGAAAAAATTAAATTCTTTTACAATTTTACCATCATTTTCATCTTTGATAAAGCATAACTTCATTTTAATTTTGTAAATTGAAAAGAAAGAAAATTAGGGTTAGCGTAAAAAAATATCTTTGTTTTTACATTTACAACAGCATTTTTTTAATTTTATATCACGGGGAAGATCTATGTATGAAGGGTTGAATTTATTGATGTTCATGTTTATAGATTTTATATTTTTTAGATTCCACCTACTATCTTTTTTTCAGATACATTCATTAATTTTACTAGTTATTGTGTCATGTAAAGATGAAAAGGAAATATTAAAGTCATCTCCTTGACAAATTATGTAATTAAATGTTTGAAAGTCAAACGTAGGATCTTTAAAATCTTTGGTTTTGTTGAACAAAATCAGCGGGCAGTATGAAATTTACCTTATTTTTTAATGTTGATGAATCCACTGTTGAATAAAAAAATATAATTTTTAATTGAATTTAAAAACACTTCAGGAGTTTCAAAATGTAACGGTGTTGAATTGATCTACTCTACTTTTGATTTTATAAGTTAAAATTCTGTTTCCAATGCAGATTCAACAATAATAATAATAAATTTGATAATGAATTATGTGAATTTAAAAGATTCGGAAATATTTCAAGTAGTGAAAGTGAATAACCCCAATCCTGTGACCTATCAGTTGAAAGATGAAAGGAAACAACCAATCTTAGGTGGATTTTATGAACAGGAACTCCAAAAAGGTAAATATCCTGATGTATACCTAGTGGCGAAAGTGTCGAAGAGAAACTGTGATGATACATTTCTAGTGAAGTGTTTCGGTATGGATTCTACAAGTTGAATAAATAAAGAAAACAAAATGAATTAAAGCACAATTTGATTTATTTGACTGACCTAGCTGAAGCTTGCTGACATTTATCTGTTTTTATTTAATTAGGTATACATAAATCTTAAACGTTAATTATGACATACAAAAAACTTAACAATAACAGTTAATCAGGTATACACACAAAATTTACACGTTTATTATTAGATATACCTGTAAAAGACTTAATAAGTACTAACAGGTTACTACTTATATTCAAATGAGTTCCTAGTCAATACAAATAAACTAGATACATAATATGAAAAAACTAGGTAACTACACAAAAATACACACTAAACTTATCTATTGAGTAAATGATTTTCAAACCACAGTGAGAATGGTCGCACCTCTACACCACTACAGTGAGCGCTGCGAGATGGATTTCCTTTGTATGCTACATGCCTCGTACAATTACTAAGTCGGTGTAATTTAAATTTTTCTATAATTATTTCCACTTTCGGACAATGGATTGCTTCTAAGTTATACGATTTATACCCCAAACTTGCTAAAAAATCTCTTTCTACTATCCCCCCTTTGTAAGCCCACGTGAAATGCTTGTTTGGATCAAAACTCTTTACTCGTTTTAAAAACTCTGAAAAACTAATATCATTATCATAATTTTTAATTGCATTCCGTGAATATGTCTCATAACGAATGTGATTGTTCTATCATGTTTATAATCTAACAACCATGTTGGGAGTTTTATGTAAAACAAGTAAAGGCTATTATCCTGAATATTGTAAATTGCTACTTCTTTAAAGTACATTTTTTTTTTGACATCTGAAACCCATCTACCATCAATAATATACTTTATATTTTCTAGATTCATAATGAAGTACACAAAAATTAAAAACGCAAATGAAAACTTTCAAATATCCCTATAACACACTCCCTTACAACATAAATTAAACAGTTGATTAAATCGTTATCTATTTGTTCGGCGAATAGTTCGTGAGCGAAACACTCTGACGTTGTGTCACTTAATAACTGAAACCACTATTTCACTTCCACATTGATGTCACCTGCAACATCCTCCAAAATGAATCGTCTGAGATTTAATTTTTCTCCCATCGCATGTGTTAATAATGACGATGTCACCACTGTCTTCTTCGTGTTGAGGGGAAAGTAGTGAGTAGTAATGCAGCTTACAGGTATTTTCATCATTGTCTAAGAAACTTAATGATTTCTGCAACAAACACAGAAAACACGTTAATATCAATTTTTTCACACACGCAAGGCAAAGTTCATGTAAATAAAAAAGCCAGAAACAAAGAAAAGTAATTTTCAATAGAATAAACACTTACCTCCATTGCCATGGATGCGTTGAAGTAACACAAAACGTAGTATTTTCTCTATCCACTGCTGCCAAACCAGTTGACTGTATGAACTGAACTGTAGTGGGTGGTGAGTCTTATATAGCACCATTGTGTAGTTTCTAATCTAAAGCAAATTCTTAAGTACAACGGAACTGATAGTAACTTAATGAGTCAACACAGTTCCTAATGTGCGATCTTACAAACTTATCTAACATTCCTTCGAGGTGCGTTGCAAAGATGAACTCCTCAATAGGCTACCCATGTATAACCATGAATGTACGTGCCCAACGTATATAATATGCAATTTGGATACATATGATAAACCAAGCTCACACTAGGTAGCTTTAGATATTGACACAAATAGCGTTGGGCAATATTTTGATTCGTATGTACGAAATACTCTCCACTAGCCTCTTTAAAAAGTTTCATGCGTCTGAAAAACTTTTTCCAGTCCGCCGTAGACACCTGGTTTACAGCCTGCTCGAACGCTGACAGCGCATCTTCAGGCGACGAAAATTTTATCCCTTTAAGCAGTTATTTTATCATCGGGAATAAAAGGAAGTCACACGGTGCTAGGTAAGGGCTGTAAGGAGTTTGACCGACGTGCGGTTCAGGAAGTCGCTCGTTTTGAGCGCGGTGTGCGAAGGCACGTTGTAGTGGTGGAGCAGTAGACCGCGGAGTCCTGTGTTTGGTCGCTTGTTGCTCACAACAGAGAAAACAACATTTGGTAGTTCCCCATTCAGCGTTGATGCTTCTTTGGTTCCGTAAAAGAATTGATCAAGTAGCCAGTCGCTTCTAGATCGCTTCACTTTGGTAGGCGTTAATTCGTTTTTAAACACCCAAACTGTCGACAGGCGCTTCGTTTCTGGATCGTATTAATAAATCTGTAAACCTGTAATGATGTCGTAAACACACCGAGACCGTTCCACCCGGGCCTGCTTCTGAGCATCGGTGAGGTTGTACGGCACCCTACATATACAACCTGTTTTTCTAGGGTTATATTCTGTAGGTAAAAATAATACTTAAACTGCTAGAATAGGTGGTCCAAAAATGCATAGTTTCAGAGATATCATCAATCATAATTAAATTAGGTCAAAAATTGTCACCAGTATGACAAATCTATTTACGTATATTTACTTTTGCGAGGTTGCCAATTTTGTTTACGTATCATACAAAATAGACCCTCGATGTGTCTAGGTATCTAAGTTTCATTGATAAATACGAGTAATTCATTTTTATTCAAACCAAACATTAATATTTAAAAGTAAGAAAATGCGACGTTGTCATATTTCTTAATAATCGTGACTTTGTCGAATTATTTGTATGAAAAATGAAAAAAACAAAGGATGATTGAAACATAATTCATATGCCAGTTGATTTTTTGATATGGTCTCAATCATACCCTATAGTTATGGAATATAATGAAATCTCATGTTGAGAGGATGAATGAAAGGAGCGTAACAAAAGGTATTTACAAATGTACACCAATGGGCCAGCGTATATAAAATGCAATTTGGATACGGAACGTAAACGAGGCAAAAGGAGTATGTAAGGATTCTGTGGTTTCTGCCTACCCGCATGGGAAGAAGGCGTGAGTGTATTATGAAATAAAAATAGAGGCATAGTACCCGTTGACAACGATGTGGTTTCTGCCTACCCCAATGAGAAGAAGGCGTGAGTGTAGTATGAAATAAAATAGAGGCAGAACCCGCTCACAATGAGTAATTGATAAGGAACCCTAAAGCAGTCGTAATACGAACTGTCGAATGAGTAATAGATAAGAAATAGCGAACAATGAAACGCTAATGAGGGTCGCCGGGCCGGGCGGATGTCAATTAGATTATTGCTAATTGATTTACGTATCTCGCGAACCGTGCATCCTACGCAAAAATAGATCGCAGATTCGTGCTCAGCGCATGCCAAAACCTTTTTTTTTTTTTTTTTTAGGTTTGAGGACCGCTTAGTAGTCGGTTGAAACCCCTTGAAAAAAGTGAGCTGGAACCGGCACAACCTATCTACTGTCGCTGTCACGGCAACCGCCTGAGAACCATCCGCATTGCTGGTACCATTATGTCTGTGGTTCGCAGGCAAGGAAATGCCGGCAGCCCTGTCAGTGGTCGTCGGAAAACTCCATGGGCAGTCGGAAGTAGCGGCCTACCACTGCGGAACCCATTCAGGCCGTATTTTGTAACGGATCGTTATTCGAAGATGATGTTTCTGATCCTGATAGACACTGGGTCTGATTTATGTGTTTTTTCCACGCTCATCAGTTTGAGTGCCCTGCACGAGCACGAAATACGGTCTAACAGCTGCGAATGGTACGGTCATAAATACATATGGCCCGATACAACTGCAATTGGATTTGGGACTACGCCGGGTATTTCCGTGGCAATTTACCATTGCGGACATATCGAAACCGATTATAGGAATTGATTTCTTGAAGTTTAATAATCTGATTATAGATTGCCGCAACCATAGGCTGGTAGATGACACCACATCGCTCTCCGTGCCTGCATCACACCAGAGGATACCAGATGACGTGGCGTCAGTCAAGACTGTCGCCGGCGAGTCAGAGTTTCACCAGTTGCTCCGGGAGTTTCCAGAGGTGACCCGTCCTGCAGGTACTGTCCGTGAACCTAAACACAATACGGTGCATAATATAATACTCGTACTGCCCCTGGACCGCCCGTATCAAGTAAGCCTAGGCGACTAGACCCAGACCGTTTTAATATAGCCAAAAAGGAGTTCGAGGACATGCTGGCCAACGGCACGGCCAGGCGATCTGACAGTCCATGGTCTTCAGCCCTACATTTGGTCAAGAAGAAGGATGATGGGTGGAGGCCGTGCGGCGACTACCGCGCACTCAACGCACGTACAATTCCTGACAGATACCCGGTGAGGCACATTCAGGATTTTTCGCATCAGCTCTCCGGCAGCACTATATTTTCAAAAATTGATATGGTGAAAGCGTATAACCAGGTGCCTATTTATGGACACCATATACCATAAATAGGCACCTGGTTATACGCTTTCACCATAGACGGCAATAACCACACCATTCGGTTTATTCGAATTTCCCTATTTGACCTTCGGTCTGAGGAATGCGGCACAGACATTCCAGAGGTTTATGGACGAGGTGCTTGCTGGGTTAGATGAGTTGTGTTTCTGTTATTTGGATGACGTATTGTGTTTTTCCCCCACCCCAGAGCTGCACAAAATGCACCTGCGGCGACTACTGGATCTCCTAAGAGAGTATGGAGTGTTGGTGAATTCCGGAAAGTGTGTCTGGGGACAGCCAGAGGTAATATTTCTTGGTTTCAATATTTCTGCTGCCGGAACCTGCCCACTCGATGCTAAGGTACGGGCTATCCAGGATTTTCCAGTGCCACAGACTGTGAAGGAGCTACGAAGGTTTATGGGTATGCTGAATTTTTATAGACGCTTTATACCATAGACGCTTAACGCTATACTTTGACAACCGGTTGAAATGACGCAGACACAGCTAGAAGCTTTTGCTGAATGCAAGAAAGCACTTTCTAACGCTACGCTTCTAGTTCACCCGCTTGCTAATGCCGAGCTTTCTATGACAACGGATGCTTCAGATGTATCAATAGGAGCCGTGCTGCAGCAGCGAAATGGCGAGCAGTGGGAACCACTGGGTTTTTTTTCCATGAAGCTGAACCCGGGGCAAAGGAAGTACAGGCCCTACGACCGCGAACTGCTAGCAGTGTGCGAAGCTATCAGGTATTTTCGTCATATGGTGGAAGCCCGGAACTTTGTTGTTTTCACAGACCATCGCCCGCTAACGTACGCCTTTGCAACACCACGAGAGAACTGTTCACCAAGGCAGTTCAGGTATTTTGACTACATAGCCGCAGTTCGGCAGTGAAATTCGATAAGCAATTTCCAATTTCATTAACTTTTATAAGCTTAGCTTCGCTTCGCTGCTCGTTTTTTTGTGCCACTGGTACCTCCACAAAGTGTCACTTTCACTGGTTTTGACAATTAGCGAACACAGATTGTGTATACAAGTCAATGATTTATTGCGTAGCAGGTGCCATCTAGCGCTGCAATAAGAAAAAGGAAAAAGTGTGAGTGCTTTGCGCCATCTAGCTGCTCCGAGCCGTACTAATATGGTGAAGTGTGCATCTTGCGGAAGGTTTCTGTCTGCAAAGGGGGGCGCCACGTGCAACAACTCTGCGTGCCACAATCGATACCACCTAGCTTGCTTGTTGTTGCCGGATCCATCGCAGATAAGCAGCGACTGGCTGTGCCCTGAGTGTAGGGGAAAGTTGCCCAGGGGAGATAACAGCGCCACACCTGTCAAGAATCTGGGCAGTGGTCCCCCTGAAACACCTGCAGCAGCGTCGGCACTGGCAGTAGCCCCTGTTGAGATAGCGTCGCGAACTGCAGCGGCTCCCCTTACGGAAGTGTCAGCAGCGGTAGCAGCTCCAGTTGCTGTAGCAATCCAAGGCGGCATGATCAGGTCACCAGTCGCGGTAACCAAACCCCCTGCTGTGGTAAAAAAAACCCCGCTGCGGTGACCAAATCCCCCGCTGCGGTGACTAAACCCCCCGCTGCGGTTTCCAAACCTCCCACTGCGGTGGCTAAGGAACTGTGTCGGGATGGGAGCGAACAGACTACTGATGGGGAGCCCTCGCCAGATACCCAGCTGACCCTCCGTGAGGAAATAAGGCTCTTCCGATCCGAGCTGCGGGAAGTCCGGGACGAAATGCGTGAATTTCGTCGAGAGATGGCCGGCCTGCACTCGTCGATGGGAGTCTGTACAGAGCGGGTCGACAGCCTGGAGGCTAGGATCGAGGCTCTTGAGGGTAAGCAAACTGCTTCGGTTTCGGACGGCAAAGTGGGCCGGCTGGAGCAGATAGTGCAGCAGTTGCAGCTTGACCTGAACGACCGCGAACAGGAGTTGCTTGGCTCGGACTTGGAGATCGCCAACATCCCGGAGATTCCGGGTGAAAACGTGTTATACACCGTCGGCCTGGTAGCGGCAACGCTTGGAGTGACTCTAGACCATCGGGACATAGTGTTCGCGAAACGGGTGGGCATGCGAGCGGAACGAGAGGTGCTGACGAGTTCTACGGGCAGCGCAAGACCGGTCGGCGGAGCGAGCCCGGCGCGGGTGGCGCATCGTGGTGCGCCTGACGCGGCGCGCACTGCGCGACGACCTGCTGCAGAGCGCGCGCGGGTCCAGCACCGCTGACCTGGGACTCTCCGCACACCCGCGTCGCTTCTATCAATCTATTAATGAGAGGCTCACAAAATCCAACAGGCATTTGTTTAACCTTGTGCGTGAAGCTGGCAGCCGTCTCGGGTGGAGGTACACGTGGACGAAGTTCGGCCGCATTCTAGCTAAGCAGGTTGATGGCAAGCCTACTGATTACTTTTTTATCTGTATTACTCGTCCTATGCGAGGTTGGCTATTTTCCTGTCTCGGTATAAGTTGGTTTCTTCTAGTGGCCCAGCTGCTCGCCCGATGCCTATTTATATATATTTTATATGTGTCACACTTCCACTCTCATTTTTCACTTCTTCATTATTTATTATGATATATTTATTTTTAGAGACTTTAGATACATTTTGGCTGCCATTGTATATTTATAAAATACTTACAATACTTCACTTTATATTACTACAAGTTACGCCTAGTGTTATGAATTTCATTATATTTAGACGTCGCAGCATTATGCTGAGATAGGGGCCTTTAAGCCTCGTCCAGGACTTTGTTTTTTATTTTTGTGTCATTCATTTTTATGTTTTTATGAGTGTGTTTACTTCAGTTTGTGATACTGCGTATCACACAACGTACTGCATATTGTGTATTCCTGTGCGAGTCCTAATAAATAGTTTTCTTTCTTTTCTTTCTTTCTCAGTACACAACGGACATTCGCTAGATACCTGGTCCCTAGAATGTGGTCGCGGATACGTTGTCACGAATAGAGGAGGTACGAGTTCCTAAAGGAATTGATTATCAGGCGCTAACGCGATGTCAGAGCACTGATCCAGAACTGCAAAGTCTCCTTTAGAGTGGATCCTCGCTTAGACTCGAAAGGGTTACAATACCCGATACAGACATCGAGGTCTACCGTGACGTTACGACTACACCGTCACGACCGTATATAACGCCTGGATACCGTCGGCAAGCGTTCGATTCGCTACACAACCTGAGTCACCCCGGAAACACAGCTACAGTGCGACTGGTGGCACATAGTTTCGTTTGGCCAGGGATGCGCAAGCAATGTAGAGAGGTCCCGTAAATGCCTAAGGTGTCAAGCCAGTAAAGTGACACGACATGCCTTTTCTCCTCTTTTCCAATTTCCTGTCACAACATCAAGGTTCTCCCATATCCACCTTGAAATCGTCGGCCCATTACCAATTTCTTGTGATTACAGGTACTGTCTCACTGTCATCGACAGATTCACCAGATGGCTTGAGGCGCCCCATCAAAGACATCACAGCTGAGACCTGCGCGACAGCGCTGGTGTCCGGCTGGATCGCCAGATTCGGTTGTCCACTCAAAATAACAACTGGCCGTGGCACTCAATTCCAGTCGCACCTCTTCCGAGCTGTTGCCGCTATGGTTGGTGCGTACCACTACAGCACAACCGCCTACCACCCTGCTGCGAATGGCATGGTCGAACGTCTGCACCGACAAATGGAAGCAGCCATCATGTGCCACTCTACTCCACAATGGACCGAAGTCCTTCCACTAGTACTTCTGGGGATACGAAGTGCATGGAAGCCGGACATCGAAGCATCGCCAGCAGAGTTCGTCTACGGCGAACAACTTCGACTACCAGGACAATTCATCGCACCAACTGATGACTGCAAGTTATCTGACGTCACCGACCTTGCAGCGCGCTTACGAAGTCTCATGTCTAACCTCACACCAAAGCCTGCATCCTGTCACAGAAAAGGTCCATTTTACGTACCACGTAGTCTCAGTGAATCATCACATGTGTTCTTGCGGCAGGACTTCGTTCGAAGACCGCTAGAACCACCGTATTAGCCGGCCCGTACAAAGTCATACAGCGCCAACCCAAATATTACAAGCTTGACGTACGTGGAAAAGAAGTTACTGTTAGCATTGATAGACTGAAGCCGGCCTACATACTGCAGGAAGCAGACGATCAGCCACCGTCGCTGCCTGAGCCACCAGCTCCACTCCCTGTTCCACAAAAAGAAGCGGAGAGGAGGACGAGGTCCGGGCGACGGGTGCACTTCCCAAATTATTACCGCCCGCAGTAGCGGTCTAAGCGGGGGAGTACTGTGGCACCGTCCATGATCAGAGGACGCACCTATTTTGAGCGCATGTAGCTCGCACCTTCATCGACCGCGTGACGCATGCCGGGACCTCACCGCCTGCGCCCGCGCCCCGGCTGCGCCGTGCGCCTGGGCTTTTAAACCGCTATCACTCGGTCATCCGCGCCTTGTTCGGAACGCCTTGAACTGAAAAAGTTCCTCCGTGGGATTACAGGCTCCCCCTGGTACGTTCGCAACGAAATCCTACACGTTGACCTCAGGATTCCCACTATCCGCCAGTTTATGAAACGCATTTCAAAGCGTTTCTTCGAGACTGCCGCGAATCACCGCAACCCTCTGGTTGTGAAGGCCGCTAGTTATATTCCCTCCTCCATCAGTCATGTCCGCCGTCCCAAGCATGTCCTTCACCAATCTCGATGACCACATAACTCTCATCCAGGAGAGCAGTAGGGCCACCAGTACAGTGCACAAACACAGACCGTAATTCCGACCTCGCCGCCGAGGTCCTCGCGAAGACCCCGACGTAACTGTCCTCCCCGACCCTTGCTCGACGAAGTGCCAGCCCGCGCCGTAGCTGAGCCTGTAGCTTTAACTTCCCCGAATAATAATAATATAATCCAGATCCAGCCTGTCCCATCTTGCTGTCCTCCCGTCAGCGACGCCCTAAGCCGAGGTCCGTACCCCAAAGGGGGTGCCCTCAGCGAGCGTTCGCTTAGTAATGTAAGTAGTTTTACGCCCCTGGCTGGAGGCTTTGAGTCCGCTTAAGGCAGCCACAGGATAGGCCGGTTAAGTAGTCACGACCTCTCAAGGTCAACTACGAGATGATACATAAAAAAAAGAAAAAAAAAGGTCATCCGCGCCAGTCGTTATCCTACTCTAACGGCGAATGCACGCGCTTATCGGTCTATATCCGCCTTTACGTTTCGCGATCTAGTTTATCTAACTGTTCAATACTTTATTCAGTGTCTTCCTAGTGTTCGTTTCTTCCTTTACTCAAACTGTAAATCTTAGCTATCCTATTAAACTTCTATCTTCTGCCTAAGAAAACGCTTGTCATTTCTTCACACACCCTCGGAGCAACCACAATAACATAATTAAATTGTGAGTAATTGAAAAATTGTCGACGAAAATTTAAGTTAATTATCCTAAATCCTACTTGCCACTGTTAAAGGTGTAATTTTAAAATTATAATTGCTAGTAAGTATTCAAATAATTTAATCAAAGCACTCAATTTGTAAGTAGCGATAAAATTTGCATCCACGGGTACGGTTGACCCATTTGTTTACGTTTTCATTCGATACTTTTCGAAGAGACCATAGCTGTATTTGCGTAATATACTCATGCAAAGTATGTAACAAAATAGTTTTACGTACGCCATCAACTTAGGACTTATAGTATAATACAGAATTCATTAACAGGCTTAGTGCTGTTTATTTATAATAAAAAGCAATTGTGGAGATATTTTCTTCATTTGTGACACCACCTTGTGTAATTCCGTGCCTGGGTTAATTTTTGCTTTTATTGATCCCTGTAAAGATTTAATTAAAATATTGTAAGTCTATATTACTTGTGTTTGTAGCGCTTAGAGTGGCTGATAGGCTTTTATGCAACTTCTTGCATAAAAGCCTATGCACTCTAAGCCACTCTGCCCACATTAGGCTCGACAATTTTCTTCGCCCAAGCTCAGCTTACGCCTCGCAGACTTGTAAAAATTGGTAAAGAAAACGAGAACGAGCCTAGCCGAGCCTATACTTACGCCAAGGGATTGCAATCCGGCCTGAAGGACCCGGTACCGTTGATAGATCCGACTCCGGATCCGGTGAAACCGAACAAAGCGCGGTGAAAAAAACGTATTTGTGCAAAATTGAGCTAATTACAACTTGAATGAAGGAGCACAATAACGCTTTGTTGCTCCTTATATTTTTAAATCGCCGCCTGAATGCCTGGTACACAATAACTATGCATATTTTTATCACTTGGTTTAATACTTCTAGCAATTGATTCATCACTTCTTTAGAGGTCCGATTTAGAACCGCAAATGGCTTTGGCAAAGAGTTTTTGATGGGGTTTCGAAGACTCGGGGTCTTCGAAACCCCATCAATAACTCTGTAGCGAAAAAACAAATTGATGTGTTTTTCTGTGAAAACGAGTGAGACCGGTTGATAAAATAAAGATGATTTTGCAATCTAAAATAGTATAAACGAAGTCGCTCTTCGTGTCAGTCTCTTAGTCCACTTAGTTCTTCTAAACTGCACAATAGATTTTGACGCGGTTTTCACCATCGTTTAAATAATTTGTTCCGGAAACCTTAATGTGTTTAACTTCATCATTTCAGCCGAAAGACGACCACTGCTAGACATATGCCTCCCCCAAGCACAGCCACTTTGACCGGTTCTGCGTTTCCCGCATCCAGTGAATTCCTGCGGCCTTCACAAGATCATCGGTCCACCATGTGGGAGGCCTACCAACGCTACTTCGTCTGGTACGCGGTGACTACACCAGAACAGACAGACAGCTGTGCTGCTGGGGAGTTTGTTGCGCCACTTCTTCTTCCCAGCTAAAGCACTAGGAAGTGGTGAAGGGCGGGCGTTTTGGGGGACTGTCTTATGTAATTTTGACGTTCGAAAAGTGCTTACTCTCAGCCTAGTTTGAATGCGGCCGTCTGTTTTGCTGGCAATGTCCCCTGCCCACTGCCGCTCTGTTTAGCAATTCTTCGAGCTACGTAGGTCAACTTAGTTCTCCTGCGGATCTCATCATTTCTGATTCCACCACGTAGGGAAACTCCAAGCATAGCAATTGCCCTTTGGGTGACTCTTAGCCTTTTAATCAGCCCCACTGTGACCGACCACGTTTCAGAGCCATAGGTCATCACTGGCAATAACTATTGTTCAAATACATTCATCTTGATATACTGCGGTATCTGAGACGAGAAGATATTGCGTAGTTTCCCGAACGCTGCCCAGCCAAGTCGGATTTGACAATTTACCTTGGTAAACTTACTAGTTCACAACTTCGAGTGTAGCTTCTCCAATCTTCATGAGACTGGGTATTACAAAGGCATTTGACATGACCTTTGTCTAGTCCATGTTCATTTTAGCTCTACTGAGGTCATCGAGGTTTGTACTGAGGTCCTCCTTAGTCTCAGTCATGACTACTATATCGGCGGAAAACCGAAGGTGAGTGATGTACTCGCCATTGATGTACTAGCTATTGTTGTTGATGCCAACCCCTTTCCAGTCCAGAACCTTGAAGATATCTTCCAGTGCAGTGATGTACAGTTTCTGAGAGATAGTGTCTCCCGTCTCCCTCGCTGCTGAAGGATAGGTTTCGAGGTCTGGTCCTCATGTCGGAATGACAAAGTGGCGTTCGTACAGACACTACTGGCGTCGTTGAAGAGACAGCAGAACAGCCCATGTTTCGATCGAATCCAAGGCTTTCTCGTAGCGTATGTATCATGGCTACGGTGCTAAAGCCATTACCGTATCTGGCTTGTTCGGGAGGCTGGAAGTCGTCAAACCTGTGGCGAGAAGGTTATTGATGACTCTTGTAAAAAGCTTGCAGACATGGCTCAGAAGTGAGATGGGCCTATAATTCTTAAGAAGGACATTGTCGCCCGAAAAGTATTCCGTAATCACCTAGCACCTTGTTGTTTTTGAGCTGCTTCAGAGCCAGCCTAATCTCGTACAAGCTGACGTTCGGGATGTCTTTTGTATAGTTCGTGTATAAATTATTAATAATTAACTTAAATATAATTAGAAAAGAATGCTTGATGTTTTTACATGTCGCCACATATGAGATCGCCCATGCAAGACAGGGAAGGGGATGCTAGTACTGAACTTGGATTATTATAGATTTTATCTATTTTTTGAGATTTTGAGAGGTACTCGTATATTGATTAAATGGACTCATAAAAACTCACAATAAAACACAAATCCAACTGGAATCGGTCGGATAAGTACTTTTTTGAAGAGCCCATAACCGGATCCGAACGGATTGACGTTAATCCGGCCGGATTGAAAATCACGCTGGATTGCAATCCCTACTTAAACTTTGGTTTCCTAGAAAAGCAGTTCCGTCATATTATAACAGCCGTCATGAAAATCTGTAATTTACACCAGTATTTATCATTAAGTCAAAACCCCGCTGCCCAAAAATTAAAAACGCTAGATTTGCTCTCACCGCACAGCACATCAACTAAGCTACCGCTCTCACCCGGCGAACTGACATATTGAGAAGAGTGAGCTCACTCATTATTAAATAGCGTTTCCATGACAATCAGGTCACTGCGTCATTGTGTGTCAGAGGTGGTGTCAAAACTAAACAGAAAAGCGACTATCTTTTGATGCGGTAGGGCGAATCTAATGATTTATATCTTCGTCGCTGTGATCAATTTCATGACAGCCCTCAATAAGGCCGTTAAGCCGCTCTTCTGGAAACAGTAGCTTTACGCCCACTGCATGCGTAGGTCAGGTAGGTAGGTGCTCGTGCGTCTGTCATAAACTAGAGAACTTTAGTAGGTAAGGTATAATAAGGGCCCTATTACAAAACAAGGTTTATCTTTAGACCCAGGTTTAAATCTAATCTAATTCATCGAGGCATTTTTTTTAAACGAACTTTATTTCAACAAAGTTCAAGTTCTTAATACAAAAAGTGATTACTAAATACATTCACTAAACACACCCAACACTTAATACATTCAGGGGTAAACTTTTTTATTCGTTTCAAGACGACGGAAACTGAATATTGTTTTAAATATTCTTAGCGTTTAACGCATTTAGTTATTTGTAGTGCAAGTGGACCTAAGTTGTTAGTTTTGTACAAAGAACTTTATCACAGTCAGAATAAGGTTCGATATTTTAAAAAAACCGGCTCGAAGGTTTAAACTTGGAAATCGTTAGAATTCGGTTTGTGATGCGACGGCAACAGTTTACAAGTTGATAAGAAATCTCACCAGTTTTTTTTTCTGTGAAGCAGACCTCATAGCGCTTTTTGGTTTTACTTTTTCTTTCCAAACTCCATTCCAGTAGTCCTGAAAAATTTAAACGTATAATACGTACTAAAATCTGTACGAGGATCTCTAGATTGCTCAGTCAAAATCGGAATGAACGCTGCAATTTTGATTTTACAATTATTTTTCCTTGGCAACTTTACAAATGTTTACTAAGAGCGTCCCTTCTAGTCACTCGCCAAAGAACCTTGCAGTATTGTAGGTAGTCTCGTCATGCTTTTTTCACTGAGCCAGTATCATTGTCAGTGGCTTTACCTTGCCTCCAAAGAGATTTATATTATACAGAGGGTATGCAGGGGGCTCAGAAAAATGCGCTAGATCCATGGTTACAGTTCGCTCGATGTCCCTACCACTCTATATTTAAATGTCTTCCCGCATGCTTCTCACATTTCGAGGTTACTTTTAAGGATCGCCGATCTATGTAATCGGGGGGTCTCACATGCCACTTTTCGATTGTGTCTACATACATAAACTCACGCCTTCATCCCATTGGGGTAGGCAGAAACTACAGAACACAACCTGCTACGATCCTTACGTTTTCCTTTTGCTTCCTTAAGGTACGTTCATACTAACATTCTAAAGAAAACTTGTACATACCCCAGATCTTAATAGTTTTTTCCGATCAAAGTCGCTTCCAAGGTCTGTATCTTTGCCAGCTCTCAACAATGCAGATTCCTTTGCCACCAGTAACACAAGTTCTGGAGGAGCCTGTAAAAGTTTTTATTAAGACTTGGTCATCATCTGCCTAGTCTTTTAACAGCTGTTTTCGGGTCGGCTTCCGTTCTATCTGACTATGGTAATTAGTAAAAAGAGTAGCTATTTTTTAATTTATTTACTTATCCATTTTTACAAACGAAACTATTCCACTTTTACCATGCCATGTTCTTTTTTTCTTTAATAAAACAAACGTACGGTCCACGCGCGCGCTATCAGCTGTTATTTTGGGGTGATTTAATACTGATAACAACTGTCAAAGATCTAAGAAAAATAGCCGGACCCAATGACATAACATGCTTTCCGAGGCACGGAGGGGTGTAATGGTTGGTCACCCATCCAAGGACCGATCTTTGCAAGCGAAGCGTAAAACTTGATCGACCAGTGACGCTATTATTACTTAGCCTTAACAAATCCGTTAAAAGTAATCAGTTACGCCTTAGAAAATCTAAAATAAGGATGATGACAATTGTTAACTATTGTGCAAACAATATTATAAAAAGTGTAAAGCTTTAAAAATTGCCAAGTTATAAACGTTTTAAAATAGGTGTTAGACAAGGACAACACTATAGCACTATAGTAACGTGACGTCACGACTATGTAACTTGATACTAGCGCCACACATTGTCCATACCGTGCGATAAGGACGGGAATAATCCCCTCCAAAAACTTTTAAAGTGTTTTAAACATTTTGACATCGATTTAACAGATTTTTTCGATTATCTCACTTTTTGCCTTCTTTGAAATTACATTAGTTTTTCGAAAAGTTTTAATATTAGTCATCATCCCTATTGCTGTACCTTTTCAGGGGTGAGGTAATCTGCGTTTTCTGCCGCAATATTTTTCATAGCCTGGCAAAAAAAAAACAATTTCATTAAGACTCTACTGCTGTCTGCAGTTTTCCATTTACATTATTTGAAATTTGGGACACGATGGACATGTTAAAATTACTAAACGGAATGATGGTAAGAGTATACAAGAACTAAAAAAAAATGTTGCAAAATATTATATTAAATACATTTTTTACTTTATGGACATAGGTGTAATATAATGCTTTTTATGTCGTTTCTTTAATAACAGTAGGTACCACAGGGCCCCTCAGAAAGTATTGCTAAAAAGTTTTTATGTATATGAGACTGGCCAGTTATTTTCAAAATATGATTATTTGTGAGTAAGTAATATACGTTCCAATTTCAAAATCACCTCCACGTTGTTTGCGAGCTAAATTAAATGATCGTGTCTCATTAAAAAATGAATCAGCACCGGGAACATTTTCGCGCTATTATTTTTACGATTTCAAGTGTCGCCTGAAACCGGACGAATCGTACGATAGACTTAAAATGGCATTCATGGACGAAGGCAACCGTGTATCGTTCGTATAACGACATCAAGTGCGGTCGACTAACTTTGGGAGATGAAGAAAAAAGTGGTCGCCCTATGACGGCTCCTGAACTGACAAGCCCAATTGCGTCACTTCGCGAATGTTGTCAAGTTCCGCGCGATTGAAATAGCGCGGTTTCTCCGCAAAATTATTAATTCTTTTCGAGAACTTTTCGAAAAAGAAAATCATTAATTAAGTCCATCGTGTTGATTATTAATACATTTACTATTTTTTCAAGAATATAAAAACGAAATTCAAGATTCAAGAATCGATTTTCCTGATCTGTATTCGATAACTTAATCGCCATGTAATGGCAACCCTGTTAGGTTACGTCTTCTACAGTTAAACTTGAAACTGACAGTGAGTTGACGATGACAAGATGTCAAACATCTTGTGTTGTTGTCAGTTTTTTTTATGTGTACGTTTGTTTCCTTCTCGAATTCCTCTGCGTATGCGTTAGATGCTTACTGTGTTCTTTCCATACCACACATTTTGTGACAATGTCCCATAAACTGCTTTGTATTAATTGTGGTATAAATGTGTTCCGGATGAAACGGCATTTAACTGACTCTCAGTATAAATACATAACCTCCAATTTAAAATATCTTAATAACTTCTTTTTTTAAAGTTCAGTGTTAAAGTGGAAATCACAGAAAAGCTTTTGACATTAAACTGCAAAAAAAAAGTAAGAATTTTCACTGTCCATGACAAATTAATATTGAGCCAAAGTTACTATGGACATCTGACATTGTGCTTACGACATAATTACAGGTCAGAGTCTTGGATTTATCAATACGATCCAGAAACGAAGCGCCAGTCGGCGGTTTGGGTGTTTCAAAACGAATCAACGCCTACAAAAGTGAAGCGATCTAGAAGAGCGGGGGAAGATTTTGATCGCAAGCTTTTTCAATTTTACTAGTTCTGACCTAGCACCGTGCGATTTCTTTTTATTCCCGAAAATGAAAAAAATCTGCTTAAAGGGGTACAATTTTCGTCGCAGGAAGATGTGGCGCTGTCAGCGTTCTGAGAAGGCTGTAAACGAACACCTCGTTTACTACGGCGGACTGGAAAAAGTGTTTCGAAAACTGGTTCAGACGCATTAAACTTTGTATAGAGGCTAGTGTACTTTGAAAAGATTTAATAAAATAAAAAAATACTTTTAGAACATTTATTTTTATTTTCGCAAAACTTTCTGAGTGTCCCACGTATGTTTCAGTATATAAATACCTTATGTGCATAATTTTTATTTATAAATTTTATTTTAGCAAAACTTAGCTGATAAATTAATTTCTTTGATATAGAAGCAACCCATTTGGGTGCTATTATTTTAAGCCTATTATGATAAGATATATGCCGGTGTATTCTGTAAAAAAGTCACCATGAAAACTCAGGTGAAGTGAGTTTTCAGTGAGCTGTTAAGAGTAGAATAGAATAATTTATTATTAATTGTAGAATCTTAAAGAACTTCACCGTTGTTTTCACTTGGATATTTTAACAGAAAAGAAAGGCATTAGGTACTGCCAGAATAGTTATTGTATCTACCTACATTTTTAGTAATTTCTCGTATTACAAGAATGTGAGAAGAAAAATGCGTTTTAAAACTACAAAAACCAGAAAACTAAGATAGTAATGCTTAAAGGTCCTCAGCTCAGCATAATGTCAGATGACAACCCAAGGTGTACAAGCGTCAGTTAGACGCTGATTTTCAGCTGCAACCCACGTGTAGGTACTACCTTACGCTAGAATACACTTGAGAAGTTTCTCAAGACTTATACGGGAGGTACTATACTTACTTGTGCTACAGATCTTCGTCCCAAATTGTTGAAATAGTGGCTTTGCTCTTTATGTTGATTTTGACCGATTAGATCTGCTTGGTCACCCGCAGCCATCTCAGTTAAGAACCTTTTCATGGTATCCTGCACAAACACACAAGAACGGTACAATGCTTGGGCGATAATACAGTGTCATTTTGGATCCTCTATCCCACGGGCTTCCCGAAACAACCCCGTGTAGCCGAGTTTTTTTGTTGTTGAGAAATTCTCACCTGGCTTTGTAAATAATATTTTGTTGATATTAAATCATTAAAATGTGTGTTACGAATTACAACATCTAACGTGCCTAAAACTGAGTTTTAAGGGAAAAATTTGTTCAACGAGATTCTTTCCGGATTTTCAGTCGGTCAAAAAAAGAAGGGTAACGATGCTCCAATAGTTGTTCTGAAAACCTTCATGGACCCTCGGCTTTCCAAAACACTTGTTTTGGAAAGCTATCTAGTTTTATGTGTGCGTGTATGAGCCTGAAAGTTACTAAGTAAATTTCAGGGTCATACACACACATACATAAACTCACGCCTTCTTCCCATAGGGGTAGGCAGAAACTACAGAATGCCCCCTGCTACGCTCCTTACATACTCCTCCATTCCATTTTCTCCTTCAATTACATGCTCCTTTTGTTTTGCTTTTGCTTTCAGGGTCATCTCTAGGACCTTGATGAAGTTGTACTCTTAATATTTTTCAATGTCAATTTTAATAAGGCTTTTAAAGGTATTGTTTCTGCATGTAATATTTTTTTTCATTAAATATGTAATTTTCAACACAACGTAAATTGTTAATGGATAAATAAATGAAGTTTAATTAATGAATTATTTAGTGCAATCGAAGTTAGAACATGTAAGGTTCACATAATGGGAAACATACGAGTAACATAGCATCACGCCTGTAATCCCTGAAGGGTTTGGCAGAAACGTGCTTATGTAATAGTCACCGGTGACCCATCATTTCAAACATATATTAAGAGGCGCGCCTATCGCCATCAACCGGGCACAAATCCAGACTCCGGGCAGCTCAGCAGTAGCGATTCCGACCACTGCGATCACTAGACTAACGAGGCAGTTATTGTTGGTAGGTACACTTATTATATACTAATAAAAGACGTAAAGATATAGTCTGTCCACAAAACATGCTTTCAAACCCAAATTTTACCCATACCTCGGTCCTCTGCTCTATAATTGACTAAACCTGAAAGCAAACATTTATTCGCTGAACTACACAAATTGTAAGATAATTCTCAAGAAGGCTCTCCAAAGTCCTAACTGTGTTAAAATAAATACAGCATGTAACAAAAACTGCCCGATCCAATAAAGGCGTATTCCTGGTTTAACATACATACTAGAAAAAATACATACACTCACATACATAAACTCAAGCCTTCTTCCCATGGGGGTAGGCAGAAACCACAGAACGCCACCTGCTACGATCCTTACATACTCCTTTTGCCTCGTTTACGTTCTAACGTAACGTAATGTAGAAATAATTGTAAATAAAATGTAACTTATAAAAACCAAAAGTTGTTGATTTTTTATATTTATGAACCATACGAAATTTAACACTAAACATTGAAAATTTTCATAAGTTGACAACACCGGCGAAATCTTTTGAAAGGACACCGCCCTTCACTAGCCGCGCTGTAGGCACTTTTTTACGAGTCATCTACCATTTGATGTAGCCGACTGGTTGCCTGGAGATTGCTTTCGATCGGATGTCCGTACGTTTCATGTGCCGCTATCGTATCGCGAACAATGTCGTGTTCCAATCAGGAATATTTTAATAAAGTGATTTTATTATGGGTTTATGCTAAACAAATGGTTTTTAAAAGTGAGTGTTGAAAACCCTAATCGATGTGTTTTTTAATCTGTGACATTTTATATATATATAAGGACTCTGTGGTTTCTATCGTGGGTGTGGCACTGTGGCAATGTCGGTAAGAAAATAAGAAATAGAAGATTGTTCAATAAAAGGTGGCTTTAATTTCGGTATCTTCGATCTGTACTAAAAATAAATAATAAATACGTGGACAAGACGTTCACAATCTGGCGACCGTGGCAGGACGTTCACAATCTGGCGACCGTGATCATGGATCAGAAAACGAAGGTACGCTCCGTATTGCGTCGGCATTTTACAAAGTCTGCTAACGCATTCGAAACTGTGCTGAACGCAACGGACTATAACGAAATCGAGGCGAAGTCATGCTATAAATTTATGGAAGAATGCCACAAAAATTTGAACACGTTAGACAGCGAGATTCAACAACTCTTAGTAAATTTAAGTGATTGAAAAGAAAAGGATCTCGATGACGAATTGAACGATGTCTCAAAATACGAAACAAGATGGATGATCCTACAAACACGATACGAATCGATTTCGACGGCGAAGCCGTCTCCAAGATTCACAGACAGGGATCGCGAGATGAAACTACCGCGTCTACATTTAAAGACATTTAACGGAAGCATAAAAAATTGGTTAACCTTCTGGGGTTCATTCCAAAAAGTTGATAGCAACCCTGAAATTGACGAAATCGACAAATTCCAATATCTATCACAGGCGATGGAAGAAGGTACTGATGTTAAGTCATTTGTGGATAGTTTTCCGTTGGCAAATACCAGTTATAAACAATGTCTTGAAGAGCTCAAAGCACGATATGCTCGAGAAGATTTACTAATCCAGGTCTATGTGAGAGAATTATTAGCATTAATATTGAATAAAGAATCAAACAATGATTTAACCTCACTATATGACAAACTCAATGCTCAACTGAGAGCTTTACATATATTAGGGGTTGCAAAAGATAAATTCTCTGCATTTCTTCTACCAATGGTGGAGTCAGCATTACCAACTGATACCCTCAAAGCCTGGGAGAGAGCGAGACCGGAGAAAATGGATGATGTACTCAGCTCATTATTGGAATTTCTAAAGAAAGAAGTGGAGAGTGAACAAAGAATAACCATGGCTAAATCAACATTTGACACAGAGACAGGTAAGCCTCTCAAAACAACAGCAGGATGCTTTATGGTAAACAGTGAAACTACTCGAAAAGAGCGAGCTGATAGAAAATGTATCTGGTGTGAAAAGGATCATTCAAGCATTGAGTGCTATAAAATATCAAAAATGTCTCTTGAAGAGAGGCGAGAACATTTAAAAAAGAAGAAAGCCTGCGTCTTATGTCTAAAGGTTGGGCATCATGCAAAGGTATGCAAATGTTTTGTTAAGTGCTATGTGTGTGGACAACGACATTCTCCTGTTTTATGTACTGGGACATCTTCTGAAAAAACAGTGAGTGACAATAAAACATATTCCAAGTCCCAAACAAAAGGTGACCATACAACATACCCAAAATCAGAAAAGAGTGACTCTGCTGCAACTTTACAAAACTTCTCACAGAATAATTTGAAGACATCAAATACAACAACTCTACTGCAAACTGTAGCCGTGAAAATCCATTGTGGAGACAGAGTAGCAACAGTGCGATGTTTGTTTGATAGCGGCTCACAAAGGTCGTATATCAAGAAAGAGGTAACGGAGAAACTTGAACTACCAGCGGCAGGGAAAGAAGAATTAAGTCATTCTTTGTTTGGAGGTGTCACTGTATCTTCTAAGGAGTATAATGTATACAATTTCACAGTACAAAGTACTAATAGTTCATTCAAATTTGATATGTCAGCTTTAGAGCAATCTTGTATTTCTTATTTTCTTACCGACATTGCCACAGTGCCACACCCACGATAGAAACCACAGAGTCCTTATATATATATAAAATGTCACAGATTAAAAAACACATCGATTAGGGTTTTCAACAGTGAGTGTGATTCAGAAATCGAAGTAAGAGCTCGAATTGTGAAGCTTTCGACTCACAAGTGCGCTGCGAAGAGTACGTGACCTACAGTCGGTACCTACATTGCCAAAAGCATATAATACGAGTACTATTAAGTCAATAATAATTGTTAGATAAACAGAATCAGGTCAGAAATCAGGGTCATTAAGCGTCAAATTTAGCTGATCCCTACGCGTAGGCATAACGTAGGTTTCTTTAGTCATAAGTTTGTTTGGCGTCACGCGACATAAGTATTTATCTAATTTTGAAACTAAGAGTTAAGCTACTCTACATATAATTTATTTGTCTATTGTCAACTTTTTGTTTTAGCTCTTTTCACCTTAAAAACAGGATTACCTAATTCAGGCACGTAAGTCGTAGGGATATAATTTACATTTATTTAAACTTGTGACATTTCATGTTGCATTGCATATCTTTGTACGGCATGTTCGTTTCAACGTATGTTACATTAGATATGATGTCTCACAGAATTATAAATAGATAGATAGAATACTCTATAATATGCACACCTTATAAATTACAATAAGGCGAAAAACACAGTATTTTCATACTTGGCAGTGCTAAAGTGGTCGTATGTGGTTGGTATGGTTTTTTAATGCCTTTGCTACCATTGGATTAAACTGAAAGGCATACGTATGTAACTTTAGTAGTAACGTTATAATATGGTCCATGGAGCTGGTGTGGTTTTGCATCCAGAAGGTGGCCATAGGTACCCCTCAACTAAAAATGAAAGCCCTGTCGTATATAGTCTCGTTGGATATATATTGACCTGTAGCTTAAGCAAGAGTCCAGGGTCTGATGGCAGAGCAAGAAGGTGGTCGTAGGAACTCCTTAACGATAGCCCCATAGTTTCTAACTGGACCCTAGATTCTATCAGCTCGTTACAGAATCCAGGGTCCACAGTACTGGTACAGTACTGTGGACCTCACATAGATATTATGTGTGAGTGAACTCACGTCTTTCAAATTATTTTCCCTAGATTTTGTATATTACTTTCATACCTCATGTTGTTTCTGTTTTTTCCTGACATTTTTCGACGAATTCAAATCCCCAGATGGGATAATTTCTCTCTTTTTCTCACGTCTTTCTTGTTCCAAACTTTCAGCTTTCGAAACCTCTACGTTATATTTAAAGTCGCTGCCATCATTAGTACTTTGTTCTGAATCTTCTGAACTTTGTTCTGATTCATCTGGGGTATTATCTTCTGTTATATCGTGGGATAATGGGTAATGCTCGGGCCAGTCATAATGTGCGTTATTTCCTCCTTGCTAGTAAAAAAAGGGAATTGAGAGTTTTATTGAAAATTATAATGATGCATAATTTAGATTTGACCGATTAGATCTGCTTGGTCACCCGCATCCATCTCAGTTAACAACCTGTTCATGGTATCCTGAACAAACACACAAGAACGGTACAATGCTTGGGCGATAATACAGTGTTCTTTTGGATCCTCTATCCCACGGGCTTCCCGAAACAACCCCGTGTAGCCAGAGTTTTTTTTTGTTGAGAAATTCTCACCTGGCTTTGTAAATAATATTTTGTTGATACTAAATCATTAAGGCGTATAGCCCCATAGTTTTTTGTTGGACCCTAGATTCTATCAGCCCGTTACAGAATCCAGGGTCCACAGTACTGGTACAGTACTCATCACATAGATATTTTGTGTGCGTGAACTCACGTCTTTCAAATTATTGTCTCTAGATTTTGTATATTACTTTCATACCTCATGTTGTTTCTGTTTTTTCCTGTCATTGTTCGACGAATTCAAATCTGCAGATAGTTTAATTTCCTTCTTTTTCACACGTCTTTCTTGTTCCAAACTTTCAGCTTTCGAAAAGTCTTCGTTATATTTATATTTGTACCTGTCATCATAAGTACTTTGTTCTAATTCATCTGGGGGACGATCTTCCGTTAAATCATTGTATGCTGGGTCAATCCCGGACAAGTTCCAATCTTCGTAATTTTCTCCTTGCTAGTAAAAAAAAGGGAATAGAGAGTTTTATTGAAGATTATAATGATGGATAATATAGATATTCGTCACTTTCGCGAACATACAACCTGACAGTGTCCTGTCAATTGCATAAACGTCAGAAAATTAGAATTACACGGGCTAACCTAGCCTTAGCGTATCTTCCTGAAGGAGTAGAATACTAATGAACTCGACAAAACATTCTTACCGCATCGATAAACCCTCCTATAGAACAAAGGGTAATAATAAATAGCAAACACTTCATGACATCCAAAGCAAAGAAACGAACATAAAAACGAGAAGCGCAATCAAATTTTATTGCAGGTTTTGATTAGAAAATAATAATCGAAGTTGAATATTAATTGATAAACTGAACGTCTAGAACACTTTATACCACAATCAGTAGGATTTTGAACGAAATTTCTAATTAATGGTATCATATGATGTTTGAAAAATTTGTCCGCTCATCAACGTAGGTATATAACACAATGGGGCCTTAGCACACCTCCGGTGCTATTCTTCGACATAGCGAAAGCCTTCGGCAAAGTCTGGCACAACGGCTTGTTATACAAGCTTTACCAACTAGGAGTGCCAGATCGTCTCGTACTCATCTTACGAGACTTTTTGTCGAATCGCACCTTCCGCTATCGCATCGAGGGTGCACTCTCGTCCCCTCACCCTATTCGCGCCGGTGTCCCTCAGGGTTCCGTCATATCTCCTCTAGTTTTCACGCTGTTCACCAGCGATATCCCACAGAGTAAAAAGGCTCAGTTGGCTCTCTTCGCCGACGACACTGCCGTTTACTATACCGGTCATTGTCCCAATGCTATAGCTCGTACTCTCCAAACCTCCGCAAACGTCTTAGGCGCTTGGTTCCGGAAATGGAGAATCGAGGTCAACCCCGATAAGAGTCAGGCGGTTCTCTTCTCGAGACGTCGTCGAGTCCCACCCCCCCTTCCCAGCCCGATCACTATGTACGGCAAGCCAATCCCTTGGGAGAAGCAAGCCAAATACCTAGGCGTGATCCTTGATCAAAACTTAACGTTCAAAGAGCACATTAAGGCTGTTCGCGCGCGCGCCGCTTTCGCTCTTGGTAGACTCCACTTTATTCTGACAGCCCGTTGCAAACTGTCACTTAAATGCAAGCTGCGCATCTACACCGCAGTCATCCGTCCCATCATGACCTATGCCTGCGTTGTATTCGCGCACGCTCACCCACGTCATCTCCATAAGATGCAGACCCTCCAGAACCGTTTCCTCAGAAAGGTCACGGGTGCCCCCTTCTATGTCCGTAATATAAATCTCCACATCGATCTTAAAATGCCTACCATAAACCAGTTCATGAAACGCTTATCGAAGCGTTTCTTTGACTGTGGCATAAATCACCCCAACCCCTTGATCTCAGCGGCCGCCCGCTACACTCCTTCCCGTATTAGTAGTATTCGCCGACCAAGGCATACCTTAATCGCCCCCGACGACGCCACTACCCTCCTCCAGGAGAGTAGTAAGGCAACCAGCACGCTTCATAAGCCCAAAACCCGATCGCCGTCCTACCGTCCTCGCCGCCGAGGCCCGCCGCGACGCCCAAATCTACGCCCCTCCCGACCCTTGCTCGAGCCAGCCCGCGCCGCTGAGCCTGTAGCTTTAAATTCGTCCCTAAATAATATCATTCCTGATCCAGCTAGTCATTTGCTGCCCTCTTCCAGCGACGCCCTAAGCCGAGGTTCGTACCCCACAGGGGGTGCCCTTAGCGTGTAGTCGCTTAGTTTTTAGTTAGTATTTAAGTTTAAGTCCTGGCTGGAGGCCTTAATTTATTAGGGAATCCACAGGCAAGTCCGTCTAAGCAGACGACAACCTCATAGGTTGACCTGCGAGATGCCATTTATAAAAAAAAAAAAAAAGCACACCTCCGACGCCAAAAGACTGCCTTAAGCATTAAGTCCGCCTTTGTACAATATTTTTGGCTTGTGCATAAAGTTTTGAATAAATACATAAATAATATAATGATACAGAATCACTAAACAAATTTTGCTGCGAAATGTTACTACATATGTCAGAGCGATTCGAGTAGCATCATGCGAGTCAATAGAATAGGGATGTTGACAATTTTTTAATTATTATCTCAAAAAAATGCTTGTTTCCAAATAGTGCAAACAATATTACAAAAATTTAAAATCTTAAATAATTGAAAAGTTATAAACGTTTTAAAATAATTGATAGATAAGGACAGCACTATCGTAGAAGTGACGTCACGACTATGTAACTTCATACTACATTGTCCATACCGCGCTACAAGGACAGCAATAATAATCGGCCATAGGTAGGTATGCAAGTAATTCAATATTATTATAAATTATAAGATGTGTGTTGACGACGTTCGGTTGAATGTGTGTTATAGATGTTTTTGGGACACAAAGACTACTTACTGCTACTTCTGCTTTCAATAAATTGGGCTTAATAACTAACTTATTGTTTCCTACATGTTTGAGCTGATCAAAACAATTTAACGAACAAGTGGACTGTAATAAAAAATATGAATAACAGATTATCCAATAGTAAATAGGTAAGTAAGCAACAGAATAAATAAATAATAATAGTAATAAAAAATTTATTTAATTTTCAAAAGTAATGTACAAATTAGGTATGCGTAGCATTTACAGAATATGACTTACAAGTGCACAGCGATTTGATCAATGACCCCCATGCTATGTGAAACCTGAGTTACAGGGTCATCCATATTTACAACTTTATTAGGAAACAATTATATAAGTACTTAATTCTAGTGTGAAAACGTTGTGGTGAGTGCGTGTGTAGATATGTGTGTGTATATGCATAGCATGTTCATTTATTGGTCATTTATATTGCGATTTTAATAGGTCTTCTGTTTTACTGTAGTCGAGAGTTTAAAGATATTCTTTAATTTTAGATTTGCAATGAAATGTGTTAAGAGAATGTATGTTCAAAATCTGGTTCAATTTATTTTAAGTGAGGGCGCTATGAAATGGGTAGTGGCGTTTAGCAAAAGTCGTGTGCGTAAATTTTGTAGGACATGGAGGTTCTGGTCTTCTTCTTGCTGTGGAAGGATTACTGGTGTTTAAGGGCAGGTTGGAGTGTTTGCGGATTAGTGTGCGGTAGATAAAAAGTTGTCGAACTGTTAGTACTTTGTACTCCATATAAAGTAGTTGTGTAGGAAATCTAAAAGGTTTACTAAGAAGCACTTTAATTACTGCTCTTTGCACCCTCTCCACCTGTATAAACGCAGTCTTCGCTGCTCCTCCCCAAGCTGTAATACAACACGTTAAGATAGGCTCACAAAGAGCAGAGTAAGCCATATTTAAAACTTCCCTATGGGTGGACACTAAGTTATTTGAAGACATAAATAAGTTTTCTGACCCGCGCGGACAAGGTGTCTCAAGGTGATAGTGCCAAGATAGACAAGCGTCAATCTGTAGGCCTATATATTTAACGACCGGGGCTCGAGACACAGAAGCGCATGCGCATTGGGGTTACTGAACGCGCATACATGCGCTTTGAGTACCATTGAGTTTACTGGTGGCAGGAGGGAAGGTCTGACACCAAAGGTGACATATTGAGTTTTGCTAACATTTAATGTAAGACTGCTGTTAGCCAATCAGAACATTGTCTCGCGCAGTGCATTTTCAGCAGTCTTACTTGCAATGGCCCATTCATTGCCATGAGTCAGAATGACCGTATCGTCTGCATATGCCAGGATGTGGGTGCAGGGCAGAGAGAGGGAGCAGAGGTCATTCACGTATATTTGAAAGAGGAGAGGACTAAGGAGGCTTCCTTGTGGAACACCGTAATTAAAAGATTCTTCGCTACTAATGTTATCACCTATCTTCACACATTGCGTGCGGTTATGGTAAAGTCTTTAAATGTTTTGCGGGCATCACCGCGCACCCCAGTGGACTCCAGCTTTGTGAGAAGGATGGGAACAGAGACGGTATCAAATGCCTTGGAAAGGTCCAGGAAGATGCCTAGGCATTTCTGTTTACTGTCGAATTCACCCATAACGATATCCAGCAACGCGGACACTGCATCCTCCGTAGACAAACCTTTTCTTAAACCAAATGGGTTTTTGGAGATTATGTGGTATTTGTCGAGAAAACTGTATGACTTGCAGGACCGAAATAGGGCGATAATTTGTGACTGTCTCTGTCCCCTGACTTGTGAATTGGGTGTACTATGGCTTTTTTCAGCGCCTTTGGAAAGGTCCCTGTAGAGCTAGGTTGCAGATATGCGTAATAGGTTTAACTAAAGCATGACTAGCGGCTTTGACTATTATTGGGGGTATGCTATCCCAACAAGGGGCACTATCTACCCGAAGATCTTTTATAATGCATTCAACTTCTTCCTCGTCCGTCGTGAGGAACCCAACGAGTTGACGATGGATTGTTATTGTTTGTGGTTGGTTGGGAAGACCTTACACTTTGTGGTATTTTATTGGCCAGAGTTTGACCCACGTTTGCACAGAATGTATTGACAAAGTTTTATAGATCTTGAGGGGCAGTGTTCTATTTTCAGGAGTTCAATAGGTGTAGGCGGCGGACGGTGCGATTCAGTCACAGTCCGGATAGCAACCCATTTTTTTTTCCTTTTAGAAATAGCTGTTTCTCGATACTCAATACTCAGTACTTTATTGCATTCCATAATGTGTGCATTTAACAGTTGGTATGTTAATACATCGAATCAATTATAGACCCTGTCGCATGTCGGGCACAGCAAAGTTAATTTTTAATTATTAATAGGAGAGAGGATGAAGGCACTTTTAGTTAAGAAAAAAATATATAATAATATAATAAATCAAAATGGTATCATAAGAATAGTATTATTTGCTTTTATGGTATTTATATATGTAGCTCCACTTGCTTCTTGCTGACAGCTGAGTGAGATATTCCGTATGCCATCGTTTCCAAATATCTTGTACTATCTTTTGAGTTAAATGCCATCTCGTCCGCGTATCTCTTTCTGTTTCTACTATAGTCATGTCTTGATTTAGATTGATAAAGCTTGACGGAGAGAGGAAATCTAAGTCGTTTGGATCTTCTGTCAGTGCACAGTGACCTCGAGTTAAGTACTACTTCTAACTGGGCCAGAACTGTGCTGAACTCTTCAAAGGTGAGCTTTTGCTCTCCAACTACTCTTCTTAAATGATTTTTTATACTTTTGACCGCATCCTCCCACAGCCCTCCTGATGTAGGCCATGAGGGCGCATTAAAATGCCATTCGATCTCCATGCTAGTAATTTCTTTGATGAAGTCTTGATCGAATGTTTCTTGTATCTGCTCCATGCAGTGTAGATCTTCTGCGGATAAATTGGATCATTCTGATTCTGTGATGTCTTCGATCTCCCAAAATCTTTGTACTTCGTCCACTTGATTCAGGACTACGTTACAGTGAAAAGTTCTAAAATTGCCGCATAAGATCCATCCCAGTCGTGTCAGTTGCACGACCGGTAGTGATAGATCGGTCCTGATAATGCCTTCTAAAATGATATGGGAATAAACATCGGCTCCCAAAAGGATGTCGATAGGACGGCTGACATTGTATTCTGAATCGGCTAGTTGCATGCCGGCCAGGTGTTCCCATGTTGGCTTGGTAAATGTACATCTTGGTAATTGATTAATCAGCGTGTCAATGATTACCACATCTGTGTTAAATGTAAAATCATTAAAATGTGAACAACATGGTATGTTCGTAACGCCCTTGCTACTGCTCTCCTTCTCTCCTATCCCGCAGATGACGGCCCTGCAATACTTTCTAGATAAAACTGGCTGTTGTGTCGCTCTGGCTGACATAAGGGAGGCTTGAGAGCCTTGATCTATTAACGCACGCATTTTGTGGTATGATCCGTCACTTGCCTGAACTTTAATAATGTTTCGATCACGTTGTTGCCTTGTTGCGAAACGTGATTTTCTTGCGATTCATGTTTTTCCGTTCTAGTTGCTAGAACTGCTGACGTGTCATTCTCCGTTATTGGGTTACATGAAGGCTTAATGTGAAACGCTTCATGTAAAAGTGTATTATGTTTGCCACGACATTCGCGGCAGCGTCTTTCTGACGTACATTCTTTATCCCCATGCGAATAAAGACAATTTTTGCACAAATGCAATCGTGTTATAGCTTGTGTTTTGCACTTGGTGTCATATTTAAAAACTTACTGCAACAGTATAAACCGTGGGACTCTTTACACAACGGGCATGTTAATTCGGTATTATTTACCGAAGTCTTACTTGCTGAATATTTATTCTTGAAATTTGACAATGATTTATTTTGCTGGCTTGTTGATGGCTTGGAATTTTCGTTTTTCTTGCGCGAAGATTCCAATGCAAACGCCCTGAAGTTGCTTGCTTGTTTCTTCAACATTTCATCAAGCTTGCTAGATGAACCTCTGGAGCATACCTCGACGAGCGGCAATTAACGTCCCACCGGATCTTCTTGCTCAGACCGTGCAGGACCTTGTTCCTCCTGTGTAGAACCTCCCTGTTGAGCTTCTTTCATCTTTATCAACAAAACTTGAGATTGTTGATTGATAAGTGCCTTGGTCGAGGTGTATAGCTCTTTTGTTCGTTCGTATACACGGGCACTAAAATACGGATGAGACTTGCTTTCTTCCGTAAGTAGGCGGTCGTGATTGTACTGGTAATCGGACCAATACTGATCTAAGTTTTCTAATCGTCGCTTGAAATAGTCGGCGGTCTTACGATCCGCTGAGTCCTTTTTAATATTTGTAGCCAACTTTAGTATGGCTGTATAAAGTTCGTCCTGATTTGCATGTATGGCCTCCATGACGAGGACTTATTAAAGTAGGAAATAAATGGAAAGATCTTACTTGAATGTTCTTGATAACTGCTTACGGATCCTTGGTGGTCCTCTGAGACACTTGCTAGCCTCAGATCTTGATGATTGAACGCTCCCTGAGACACCTGGTAGTCCCAAAGTCTTAAACTTCTGCTCTGATCTCCTGATAGTTTTCGGATCCTTGTTGACCCTGACTTGTTAAACTCAATGTCTGAAAAGCACACGCTGAGCACCTGATAGTCTAAGGATCCTTGTTGATCCTGATTCACTTGTTAGACTCAATTTCTGAAACGCACACGCTCAGCACCTGATAGTCTAAGGATCCTTGTTGATCCTGAGTCACTTGTTAGACTCACTGTCTCATTCTAGAATTCAAGGAATTATAAGTGATTGCGTTTCTGTTTTATTTTTATTATTTTCAAGCCTACCAGAGTGTTATAATTCAGAAGTGTGATCCACGCAAAATGAAAAAAACGAATCTATTGTGAAGAAGATTGATTGAAGAAAGAGGCAGTGCTGATTCATGCAATGCCGCAGACAACTCACCGCCTGTAAGGAAAATTTTGAAGACTCTTCTTACTCGTGAAGTAGAAAAGGCATTTCAAAACCTGCAAAACGAAATTCCTACCCTAGTTCCATTGAAACAGCAGCGCGCGTCAGCCTTGATTCCGGAGTTTGACCCTAATAGCGAGGAATGTACGATAACAGCTTGGTTGAAGAAAATAGAACAACTGGGAGAGATTTACGGATGGGATGAAAAAACAAAATCTTTCTATTTGCAAGACAAACTGCGGGGTCAGGCAAGAAAATGGTATAACCGTCTCGAAGAATAAGATTTTTCATGAACATTGGAAGCAAATGCTGCTACGCGCCTTCCCGAAGCACCGGGATTATGCAGGCATTTTAGAAGAGATGCTCAATCGAAGAAAGTTGAACTCTGAAAGCATGACTAAGTACTATCAAGAAAAGGTTGTAATGTGCTTTAGATGCAAGCTTTCGGATAGTGCAACCATCTCCTGTATAATACGCGGTGTACCTGTCGGACTGCAGTCGAATGCAAGAGCCTTTCAGTGCGAACGTCGTGATGAACTCTACGAAGGATTTCTCTGCGCTCTCGATGACTACCGCCCGCATTCATATGATCAACGTGCAGCTCAAAAGGATATGGGGCGACCAACTGAGAAGAAGTCAGGACCTGTCAACCTAGACATTGTTCCGTGTCCTCGCTGTAAGAAAACGGGGCACTTAGTACGTGACTGTCCCCAACCAGACCAGCGCAACTGCTTCAAATGCGATATGACCTTGTATACCTACAAGGTCATATCGCCACGAGATGTCCTACCAATCCAAAAACCAGTGAAGCTAGTAGTCAGAGATATTAAAATTCTGCTAAACCATAGTGATATTTATAAAAAAACTGCAAAAGTAAATGGTGCTTTCGTGAAGTCTTACATTGACACCGGCAGCCAGGTGAATGTACTGACTAATCAAGTTGCAAAACTGCTGCCTCAGGTTGCCGGACTTGGTGGCAACCGTCATGAAGATTTACGGAGTACGAGTATAAACAAAAAGATGGCGAAAGTGTTATTGAGTATTTTAATTAATATTCATGTTTGTAACATGAATGTGTATGATATGAATATAATATTGATACAATGTAAGTTTTGTTTTAATAGTGGATGAGCGTTCTCGTCCTCGCCTCGTCGGCGCTTTACCTAACTTATGTTCAGCTGGAAATATTGTTGGAGTTTTTATATTCCTACCAAGATGACTGAAGAAATCTCAGTGATTTGCATAGCTAATTACTATAGAAAATCTTGGCTGGGACATTGAATGAGAGCCTATTCACCAGTGGGGCGTTGGTAGGAGCCAGTAGCATACCATGATAATGCAACCAAAACCTGAAATGAGAATAATGTTTAGTTAAAACTTTACGTAAAGTTCATACCTAATAAAAACAACTACCCTAGTCTTCACGGATAAATCCGTGGATTTTGTAAGCCCGTTATAGGTTAAAGGTGAACACCAAAAGGAAAGGCCGTTCTTAGGATTTCAATTATACGTTTATTATCCTATTATTTAGTGAAAGTGTATTTTACTATTCTTAGCCCTGCGTGCGATCACACGTCTCATAACACGTGAGGCCTCAGCTCCTCACAAAGATTCAGCCCCAATTCGTGAACTGCACATCATCCAGCGAACGCATTAGATTGGTCACGAAGTCGTCTCCTTTTATTACTTGATTCACAAGTTTGTCGAGAAGAATCACTTTCCAGGAACTCAAACAGTTCATATTCGTCACACATGATTATATTTTCTTATTTTATATAGAAAACACTCCAATAATTTCCAAATAAACCCAAAACAATTCAATAAAAGCTCTTCTGAAGCAGCGTAAACTGAATGGATTGTGAGGTTACTTTTTGGCAGTTCTAATACGGTACGAAATGTCAAACGAACGTTCGTAATACGGTATCGCCAGGCAATATCCGGCCAGAAGTCGGCCAGGGTGTCACGTGACTGCTGACTGGCTTGTTTGACGAGTTCATAATAAGAAATTGCAATGCAGTTCTGTTTACGCCGTAAACTGCCTGGAAATAAGAGTTCATAATAGGGCCCCTGAGCGACTTCACGCTGTGTAGTTTGTCTATGGCTGGCTTGTAAATCTTTGACGTAACGTTCAAAAACCCAATTATATATTTATTGGTTAGTTACGGTTTTGTTTAAATCACGTATTTTATGATAAAAATAATAAATACCATATATTAATCTAGTTACTCTAGTATAGTAAGTGAAAATATGAACGCTATTTATATTGTGCTATTCTAGATTAAATTTATTTATATTATATTTTCTGTTTGCAAATTGTAACGCGAGGTTTCCGAACGTATTCCACTTGAAGGTCAGTGGGGAATTCGACAACTTCAATGAAAGTATTGTTTGACAAACATTAGTAAATAACAATAACATTATGGAAGAACACTATCGTATTGTTTGTTTAATGGAAGGATCCATTCTAAGATTTACGGAGTACGAGTATAAACAAAAAGATGGCGAAAGTGTTATTGAGTATTTTAATTAATATTCATGTTAAGTATGATATGAATAAAGTAATAATACAATGTAAGTTTTGTTTTAATAGTGGATGAGCGTTCTCGCCTTCGCCTCGTCGGCGCGTTACCTAACTTATGTTCAGCTGGAAATATTTTTGAAGTTTTTATATTCCTACCAAAAAGTCTGAAGAAATCTCAGTGATTTGCATAGCTAATTACTATAGAAAATCTTGGCTCGGACATTGAATGAGAGCCTATATCACCAGTGGGGCGTTGGTAGGAGCCAGTAGCATACTATGATAATGCGACCAAAACCTGAAATGAGAATAATGTTTAGTTAAAACTTTACGTAAAGTTCATTCCAGGGCCAGCTCCATCCTCGCCCGGTGCTGTTGCTCGGGGATCTCAACGCCAAGTCTGCGGCGTGGGGATCCCCGGTGACCGATGCTATGGGTGAGGCATTGGAGGAGTGGGCGATCACAACTGGCCTGGTCGTCCTGAACCGGGGCTCGGTCTACACGTGCGTGCGGCAGCGGGGCGGGTCCATAGTGGACGTGTCGTTCGCAAGCCCTGCTGTCGCGAGCCGTGTCCGCGACTGGCGTGTCGCCGCGGAGGTGGAGACGTTGTCGGATCACCGACATATATCCGATTCGACGTCTCCGCCCAGACCGCTGGCGGCCGCAGAACATCAGTCCCGCGTTCGGACGGCCCGCGCTGGGCGCGTAAGCGCATCGACAGGGAGCTTCTCGAGGAGGCAGCCATTGCTCAGGCCTGGTTCCGGGGGTCGGCAACGACCGGACCCGATGACGTCGAGCTGGAGGCGCTGTGGTTCCGCGGGGCAATGACGCAGATATGCGACGCGTCCATGCCCCGCGCCCACGCACAGGGTGCAAGGCGCCAGGTGTACTGGTGGTCCGCCGAGATCGCGAAGCTGCGCGTCGCATGCGTGGTGGTGAGACGCCGGTACACCCGTTACCGGAGGAGACGTCGTCTGGTACCCGAGGAGGAGGCCGCGCTGTACGAGGTGTTCCGCGCGGCAAAGCAGACTCTGTGGCTGGCCATCGACGAGGCGAGGACGCGATCCCGGGAGAGGATGTTGGAGACTCTGGACGGGGATCCGTGGGGGCGCCCGTATAAAGCGGTTCGAGGGCAACTTCGGCCACTTGTGTAGAGAGGGGCCGGACCTGGACGAGAGCCAGTTCGGCTTTCGGCATGGGCGCTCTACCATCCACGCTGTGTCGAGGGTGAGAGTCCTGGCGGAGGAAACAGTGTCCCGGGGCGGGGTGGTGGTGGCGGTGTCCTTGGACATCTCCCGCCTTCAACATCCTGCCCTGGAGCTGCATACGGGAGGCACTGCGTTATCATCGGGTGCCTCTCTACCTCCGCCGCATCGTTGGGGCTTATCTGGCGGGGAAGCGTGTCACCTACATGGGACGTAATGGCGGAAACCAGCGCCAGGTGTCGTGCGGTGTTCCACAGGGATCGGTCGTGGGATCGCTCCTGTGGAACATCGGGTACGACTGGGTGCTGAGGGGCGAGCTTCCGCTGGGCGCGGACCTGACGTGTTACGCGGATGACATGCTGGTCACGGCCCGGGGGAGTTCGCACATGGAAGCAGCGTTGCTCGCGACGGCGGCGGTCTCACTCACGGTGAGCCGCATACGGCGTCTCGGCCTGGAGGTGGCCCTCAACAAGTCGGAGGCCATGGTGTTTCATGGCCCCCGGCGGGCGCCGCCGGCCGGATCACACATTGTGGTTTGAAATATCTGGGATTGGTGCTCGACAGCCGGTGGGACTTCCGACCCCACTTCCGGCGGCTGGCGCCCAAGTTGTTGGGCGCGGCCGGGGCGCTGGCAACGCTGCTTCCCAATCTGGGGGGCCCGAGCGCCGCCTGTAGGCGGCTCTATATGGGGATCATGGGATCCATGGCGCTCTACGGAGCGCCGATCTGGGCGTCTGACCTCACGGCCGGCAGCATAGCTGTCCTGCGCAAGCCGCAGCGAGCGATGGCCGTCAGAGTCATTCGGGGGTATCGCACGATCTCCTTCGAGGCGGGTTGTGCACTGGCCGGATCACCGCCCTGGGACCTGGAGGCGAAGGTGCTCGCGTCACTGTACCGGTGGCGCGAGGCAGCGCGGGAGCGGGGCGAGCGACCGATGCAGCAACATATTGAGCAGCGTCGGTTGCAGCTCTGCGAGGTCCTGGTGGCGGAATGGTGGGTGCGGCTGTCACGCCCTACCGCCGGCCTCAGCACCATCGAGGCGATCCGGCCAGTGCTCGACCGCTGGCTCGGGAGAAGGCACGGCTCCCTGACATTTCGGGCGACGCAGGTGCTCTCGGGGCATGGTTGCTTCGGGAAGTACCTGTGTCGCATAAACAGGGAGCCGGACGCCCGGTGTCACCACTGCGTCGACTGCCGGGAGGACACGGCGTGGCACACGCTGGCAGAGTGTGCCGCTTGGGAGGAGCCGCGCCGTGCCCTCATCACCGAAGTAGGCAACGACCTGTCGCTGCCGGCCGTCGTGAACGCGATGGTTGGCGGCGCAGAGTCCTGGGACGCAGTGGTCATCTCGCATAAGAAGGCTGCGGAAAGGGAGAGAGAGATTTCGACTCTCGACCCGGCCCGCAGCAGACGCACCGGGCGTCGGAGGAGGGCGGACAACGCCCTCTTCCGGCCCCCCTAAATGGGTCCAGGGGCGACGGATTCAGGGACATCCGTCGCCCCCCAACATCAGGACCCGAGAAGGCGGCGCGCGTAGTGTTCCGCGTGCGCCGCTCACAGACGTTGCGGGGGGAGTACACCTCACTCCCCCCGCCCGAGACGGGGCCCGCGCAAGCGGGCCGGCACTAGCAGGGGTTGCGGAAGAATTATGTGTTCCCACGACCTTGGCGTAGGTGTGAGATGGAACACCTCGGGTAACTCGGGTAACAGTGAAGCACTGGTAAACAGTTCTTCACGCACACTAGTTCTCAATGTCAAGAGGCGATGGTCTTACACACACTACAATAATGAGTTGCCGCATATACGGAGCTGTTTTATGTACATCAGAACGTTCGGCCAATCGAGGTAGGGAGCTGGCTGCTACACCAGTTTTTTTGTGAAGATTTGGTGACTCACAAAGATGCCAGCCAAATAATTTGTGACAGTACAGTTCGAAAGTTAGAAGCATTTATGTATGGCCGAACGTCCTGATATCCGAACGTTCGGCCAACCTGAATCTCCATAACTGAGGACCTTAGAGAAACTGTTACTGACTAAGGATTTAGTGACGATTTGGTGACAAACAACCACTACTTTACTTTTACTCGTAATGCCACCGGTTAAAAGTAAAATGACATTTAGCTCTCGGAATATCAGGACGTTCGGCCAACCTGATCTCCGTAACTGAGAACCTGAGGGAAACCATTAATGAATAAAGATTTAGTGACTGCCCTGAAACCAATTTGTAATGCTTCAGGTTTTTTTGTGACGACCCCATTCAATTGTAAATTGAAAATTAAACATTTAACCTCAAAACTTTGGGATTATCGATTCCTTCACAACGAAGAAGCCTAGAGGAACCGTTGATGAATAAAGATTTAGTGACTGCCCTGAAACCAATTTGTAATGCTTCAGATTTTTTTGTGACGACTCCATTTAATAGTAAATTGAAAATTAAACATTTAACCTCAAAACATTGGGTTTATCGACTGCTTCACAACGAAGAAGATTAGAGGAACCGTTAATAAATAAAGTTTTAGTGACTGAACTGAAACCAATTTGTATTGATTTAGGTTTTTTGTGAGGACCCCATTCAATAGTAAATTAAAATTAAGCATTTAACCTCAAAACATTGGGATTATCGATTCCTCCACAACTAAAAAGCTCGTAAAAAAACCCTGATTTGTAGCAGTCGTCGAGAATAAGTAACTGCTCTGCAGGTTTTCAGTGCAATGGTGTAAGTATTTTACTGTGAATCTATAAAATGGCACAATGGCGGATGACGATTGAAATAGGGTGGCCATGTATTTTATGTCGTGGTCGTTACCGCGTTTTGCACGAGGCCAGTGACAGGTGAACGACGTAATAAAAACTACACATTTTTTAAATCTATTTATTCCAATTTAACAATGATAAACAAATAAATAAAAAAATGTCGCAATATTATAATTAAAAACAGTAAATAAATTTTTCGAGAAGTTAAAACATTTCAATAAAATAAACATTATCGCGGCGCTTCATTGATTAAAATCAAATGATTGTTATTTACCGAGATTAAATAAACATGTTGAACAGTTAGTTTTAAGAAAGAACCATCCATGGCCATATCTAACATGACAAATTTTGGAGCAGACGTAAAGACAATTCATGTGTCGCAGGCTACATAATTATAATAGCGCCTTAGGTATTTAATTGCTTGCATTTAAAAAAAAATAAGTACAGGTGTAAAAAAAACAGTATAAGCTAGCCTCGCGAGTCAATTGATCACTGGGTCAGCCTAAAGGTCAAAGTGGTACCACTGACTTGCGTTCAACAGTACAGTACAATGCACCTGTTCAATAGAATACAGTCCCTAAGCTATCTGGCCCGGAGAAAACGTCGGTGACGTCAAACAAAACATTACTTACATACCTTGGGCCGCATTATGAAATGTAAAAGCCACATTGTTCCGTTGTGAAAAGAGATGTCCGGCCCGTTTACACTTAACATTAGCACAGATATGGCACTTAATCCTTACGAACATCACTTTTCATACCTAGTGGTTTCGTTAGTTCCAGTTTCAGCCACCGGGTCAGATAAGTTTTTAGCACAATACAAATGCTTGACAAAGTATCCCAAATACAAATGAAAACATTTATAATGACCAGATTTTTCAAAAGTTCGAAGACTTCTATCGGAAGACTTAATATGTCAGTTTGCCATGCTTAATTTCCATACAAAAGCTGTCAAACTGCGGTATGTATTCCTCAGACAAAAATTACGTATTCAATTGAAAAATTTGCCCAAAATTAGTCAAAAGTGGCTATAACAATACTTCGCAATATAAAAGTTATGGTTTGTTAAATAATATTGACATGCATCGATGTTTCTGACTCCACTAATGAGTAGTCAGCAGTGTCAGCAGCAGTACATTAAATACTAATAATAGAGAGTTTACCAATTTACAAATTTAAGAAACATAAAATCACTATCTTAAGCAAGGTTACAGTTAGCTCGTTGAAATTTTAATTTGAATAATTGTGGCTATTGCCAATGTCAGGGGCATAAAACCTTAAATAGTCTAAATTCAAGAAGACTTGAATTTGGACTTTTGATTACAAGTTCCAAGGTTGATAACCTAACAAAGAGGAAGCGGTAATAAATGGGGTAAACTTTTAGTCCTTTGTCTAAAAAACAATCTACGTTTATATTATGGCGCCTCTGTTGTTGTTGTTTCTGGCGTTTGCTCATCACCTGAATCTATATTCAATTTTATGAATACAGAGACCAGTTCCATGAAATTCACCACGGAACCGCATACGAAGATGAATAGTCCGATACCTATAAGAACCAACGCTCTCCAGAGCTTCCACTTCATGTGCCCCAGGCCTGGCCTATCCCAAATAACCAATAGAGTGATGACATTAGGCCAAATAAACGCCATGTTTGAAAGGCAGAAACATCCAATCTGAAAATTAAAAATAAATTATTGACAGAAATATTTATCTCGAAATCTTAGTTATTCATCAATTATCTCAAATCAACGGTCGATAAATTTCATAAACGTGAAATAAAACTTTGTTCCCATAAGTGAAAATAGTGTAGCTTTGAAATACGAAATGGTTTATTAGGATAACATGAACGATCGATTTGGGCAATTAGATCAAATGCTAGCATAAAGTGGCATAGCATGAATCAAAAAGCACTATCTAAAATTTCTCATTAGCAGCCCGGAGTCTGGATTTGTGCCCGGTTGATGGCAATAGGCTCGCCCCCTACTACATGGGACTTAAACATAACTGGCGAAATGTGGGTGTACTATAGGTACACCTCTGCCTAACCCTTCTGGGATTACAGGCGTGATGTTATGTTATGTGTATCTCCTGTGATAATCATTTTGTTTTAGAAATTTCTTAAGAAAAACTGATGGATCAAATTATGCTCTGTAAAATTGTCAATGGACTGATCCAGGTTCCAAAGCTTCTGGAAGATTTAGATGTATCTGTTCCCCGCTGTAGTCAACCTCGGCCCGACCGTAAATTTGCTGTGTTTCGCTACAACTACAGGTCGAACCAATCTCGGACGATCAGCGTCATTGAACAGTTTCATGAGGACTTAAAATGAATGCCACTCTCGCACCGATAGCATTGACGTCCTCTCCAACACCATCAACAATTTCGCAGTCAACATTTACGCCAACTTCTTGTTTGAATTCTATAGTTCGTTTGTTGTTCTGTTATAAAACAGAACAACAATGTTGACTGCGAAATTGTTGATGGTGTTGGAGAGGACGTCAATGCTATCGGTGCAAGAGTTGAAAAGAGAGAGGTGAGAGAGGTTAAGCGAGGTGCGAAAAAGTTTAAGTTGTAAATAAAGTGTAAGTGTTAACTATAAAGTTACACGTATACTTTATTTACAACTTCAACTTTTTACTAATTTAATAAATTTAATTTGATTTGATTAATTTGACTATATAATTATTGAATCATTTCATTTGATATCTACTTATGAATTTTGGATTTTATTATTAGGTAGGTATTATTTCTTTGATTCTATTATTACTAACTTAGTTGATTGATTATCTTTTTATCTGTAAATACAAGGTCAAATCAAAAATTATATATTTGGTTCCTTTTTAATTTAACCATTTAAGTGCTATGCACACCTAATAAGTGACAAGTTTGATGTAGTATTTAAGTTATAGTAAGATAAGCTCTCTCTTTACGTTAAATAATAAAAAACAACAATTAGTCATTAGCATATTAAGTACAAACCAAAAGTATTTGAAAATTAGAGGTAACTTGATGTTTTTAATAGAGCAAATTTTTGTTTTTTGTTTCTGTTCCACATAAAGTTTGGAAATATCATTCTTATCAATTTCATGAAAAAAAAAATTGAAGATAGACAACATAACATAACATCACGCCTTGTTTCCCCGAAGGGTTGGGCAGAGGTGTACCTATAGTACACCCACATTTCGCCAGTTATGTTTAAGTCCCATGTAATAGGGGGCGAGCCTATTGCCATCTACCGGGCACAAATCCAGACTCCGACTACTTAGAAATTCCAGATAGAAAAACCCAATAACACGTTGCCCGACCTGGGAATCGAACCCAGGACCTCATGCTCAGCAGTAGCGATTGCGACCACTAGACCAACGAGGCAGTTAACCGACGAGGAAGATAGACAATTTTTTGTTAATACCCGCTTTTAAGTTAGGTATGTACTATCTATGCCCGATGTTCAGGTAAAACATAATCCATTTTAATATACGACATTTAATAACCAGATTCTCATTACCTAGGTATGGCCTAACATACCTACGTTTTTTTTTACATCGCATGTAGACCAAATGCATTTTTTTTCTATGCTTACGACAGAATGATAACTTACAAAACCCATGATAGCATTTATATCCGGAAATATAATTGCAACGAAGCCAATGCCACACACAAATAGGGCACGATAGATGTACTCCCATAAAACTAGTTTCTCCGGTGCGTGTTTTCTCTTGATGTAGTAGAAGCAAAGATTGAATGGCACCCAGAAGTTTAGTGCGTGGGTCACATAAATCATCACAGCAATAAGTCCTTTCAGTATCTTCGGCAATCTAAAATGATCAGAAATATTAACTTTTTTATAAATATTAAATAATCATAAATATTAACTTTAAAACTTTTTAGACTCGATATGCCGTGTTCTGACGATCAATTAGACCCGTCGGCTTCTTATAGATTTATAACGAAAAATACGATGTCGATCGTCTGTAGCTTACTCATTTACACAATTTTATTTGATAACACTTGTCGATCGCTAAACATCTACCAAATCTGCAGGCACCTTAACCAAACCAATGTGGACGCATTGGTTTCGTTATGGTTAAGGTATCACCGTGCACAGCCTTAGGAACAGTGGGGTCTCGTTATTGCTTTACCACTTTTGACAACAAGTAACTTCACGAAAGTTGAAATTATGCAACTGGCATGGTCTCGAAAGCAAAGCTTTACACATACATACATAAACTCACGCCTTCTCATGAAAAAAGAAAAGGTAGGCAGAAACCACAGAACGCTACCTGCTACGACCCGTACGAATACATACTCCTTTTGCTCGTTTCTTGTTTAAACTATACCTTGTAGTTTTGTAATGTGCAAGAAACATTCGAACATGGAATAGTAACGGTACTCATTTGTTGGGTTTGTTAACATTTCTATTGAATTAAATAGAAACAGACATTAGTGAATGATAAAAACTAAGCAAAGGAGAAGGATCCAACGTTAAAAAAAACCTGAACACTTACAAGGTCATAGGGAAGTTGAGTGTTAGGGGCGACGCGGAAGTTTCTAAGAAAGCCGTATATCCGAAGAATGCTGCCATGAATATGCAAAATACAACCATACCCATGCCTGAAATGATAATAAAGCTTAGTGAGTGTTAGCGTTACTATTAAGGGGGGGGTGAGAAGATCCTCACCAAAAAGCGCTCATAAACCTGAGCATTCTATAAAATTTTACCAACATTAAAACAAAACAAGTTGTGTACAGTACTGTTTAAAGTACAATACACCATGTGTCGTATTAAAACTAGACTGACACTAACTAGTCACACTAAAACTACAACTATACTAACTGGACACTAAAACTAGATTTTTTGGGGTTATGGTAACCCCCAATTAAAATATTATATAACATAACAAATACAAAGTATTTTTCAAAATTAATTCTGTGTATAAAATATGATAATAATATCGTAGATACAGAATTTTTACTATCATGAACAGAAAATTGTTTATTTATTAAATTAATTATACTGATTGTGGGAAAAAGTTGTGATCACATTACAAATCTACGCATGCACTAAGAGTCACACAATATGGGTATAGCGTAGTAGGTACTTCGTTCATTTTGACGTTACAGCGGAAGTGTTGTGATTTTACATATAATAGCTAATAATTTTAGTCCATATTAAAAGTGACAGACACCGATTCTGAATCAACTATTTTCCATATGTGCATCTATTCGGTTACAAATTGTATATTCGTCAGTTTCAAATTATTTCCGTCATCAAATCAGGACACCTTCCGTCATCAAATCAGGACACCTAGTGAATTCTCTTTGAAGATAAGGCACTGAGAAGATTAGAAACAAGACTTGCCTTTGAACGATGTCGAGTTGACCCAAGTAAAAAAAAAACAAGGTATTAGGTCCATACCTTTATAATGTTTAAAAATAAAGTTTTTGAATAATTGAAATGCTACTGTCCTATCAAATAGAACAGGGGCATTCTAACGATTAAACAATTTTTATTAACAGCATCGTATTTAGTATTCGCTATAGTGACGGTATGCGCACGTATCGTAGATCGGTAGGCTCTATTCGTGGCACAGTTTGACAATTAAAATAGAACATCGTTATTCACACGAAATTTATCTGGGTATCAGCACCTAAGAAATGGTAGTATTTTATTAGGTATATTCTTTATTTTTAAACAAAGAAAGGCAACGTTCATGTTTGTTTGAAATCTCGGCTCAGACCACATCTATTCATCTCATCATCAGCCAATTGTAGAAAAAAAGTGAAAAATTCTTTTTTGGCGCTGAAAACTGCGCTGCGCAGCGCCTATGTGCTACTTAAGACGATGAGGCCAAGGTCATTCGCGATTTGCTAGCTACACACAATGACACTAGCGGGTCTTACCTACAGTTCGTAAAATTACATAACACACAATATTTAATATACTTATTCCAAAGATGCAAACAACAATGGTCGCTCAAAATTGTCTTAAATAATTAGTATTTAAATATTTTCATATTTTTTGTTACTTTAAAAAAATAGTTAAGTTAATAGTTTCATTGATAGATTGCTTTACTTAATGTATGAATGAATGAAATGCACCGAACCCAGCATGGTTTGAACAGACTCGATTAATCGAATGAAATCCCAAGATTTGCAAAGACCCTGAAGCATCATGTTTCATGGTGCCACAACGACTATTGCATATCAAGGACTAGACCGGGAGGCACTGTAATGGTAAGGAAGACGTGCCGTTAGGATAAAGAAGGATTTAGGAGCCGTTCCGAATATGCATCAAAGAGTAGTCATTGAACTAGTGGAGAGACGGGTGATATTTATCTATGGGAGGGGGGGAAGAAACTTTTAACGAACTTGTTAGTGTGCTTTTGAACGATTTTAGAACATGGTAAACGTGAAGATAAGCCGAAGTCTTGCTGTCCACAGGTTCCGATGAGTGGTATGGTAGCTGACGTCGCGTCGGTATCCTTTTCCTGTTTACTCAATTTAATTTGGGCATCCTTTCTGTTTTAAAATTAGCAGGTCCACTGTGTGCACTGTGTTAATATACCAGTGTTCCTGCTATTTACTACTCTGTCAAGATACCGGGAAAATGTTAAATATTTATCCAAATTTATTTTATCGCCCTTAAGTATGCTTACGCCAACGAATAATCTCCAATCATGACTTAAAACGCTTTTTCCGGAATTGAGTTCAGTTCTCGCCGCGAATTCTCTTTAATGTCTACCGAATGAAAACGAGCGCCACTCCGATGCTACATTTTCAGTCACTATTTATTACCATCACTTTTGCGATGTTAACTTCAGTTGAACACGTTGATGGCCTACCAGAGCGAGGCAATTTTCCATACATCTCGACCTCTTATGACCGCTTTGTACCACTCATAGGTACCTACGTGTTTTTGATAAAGTCGATTCACCGTAGTAAGCCTTCTGTAACATTTTTAGTGACTCACGAGATAAACTCTGACGCAGCGATAATGATTAAGAAGTGTTAGGCTATTTCTGTCGTCATCTCGATGCTCCAAAACATATCGAACGAGATCTAGACGGACAGTTTCGTGGTTGTAGGTTAAGGTTTCTTTTCCTCTGAAGTGTAGTGGCAGTGCGCTGACGTTACCCTACTAGGCATTGGATCGAACACATCCACATATGAAAGTGATGCTCATGGTACGGCTAGCTGGTTAGACCATTGTGTAGTCACTAAAGCAGCTTGGGACACTATTAAGGACATTAGTGTGGTTTATGACGTGTCCTGGAAAATTTTCCCATAAAAATGAACTTGACATGTTAAAACCGAAATGTTCCTCTGTCCAGTCTCAGTGTAATACAGTAAAATGGAGATATAGGGACCTTACACAAAAGGTTATGTACACAAATTTTACAAATATTAGGGAAATTGACTTTCCGACCGAGTTTGTTGAGTGTAGTCGTAGTGAAGATATTTGTACTAACTTGGAACATCATAGAATAATTGACAAATTATATAACAATTTTGTAGATTTTCTTTGCGAGGCTGCAATTACTATTCACAATTACAAAGTTCAGCGAAAAAATATATAATAGAACAGGTTGGAATAAACACGTTAATGATGCGCACGAGCAGGCTCGGTTTCATTTTCTGAGCTGGGCGGCAGCTGGTAAGCCTAGAACGGGATCGCTATATGAAATGTGGTGGCAAGTTAGAAAGTTTTTTAAAAGTGAGCTAAAGTGGTGCCAAAACAACGCTGATCAATTAAAGATGAACGAAATTGCGAGTCATCACGGAGATTTTTTTATAGTAGTTTTAGAAAAGCCACAAACAGCTTGAATCCCAAATCGGGCCTACCGTATGCGTCGGTGGCGTAACCAACCCTAAAACTATTGCCAATTTATTTATGACTTCGTTTAGGACAGTCACCACTGGGTCCATCGACGGGTGGGTCAGATGCTAGGGAGGGGTCCGAGGGCACGTCTGTCATGTTGACCGCTAGGGAAGTTGTGTCTGTCTTGAAGGACATGAAGCGGGGTAAATCTCCTGGACATGACAGCTTGAGCGTAGAACATCTACGATTTGCAGGTAAACACTTACTCTTGTTTAACGTATGTATGCGTTAGTCGTATCATCCAGAGAACATAATAAAAACGATTATGGTTCCTATAATAAAGAACAAATCTGGGGATACAAGTGACAAGAACTTGGCAACCATTGCTGAGAAGGTGTTGGACAGTCTTATTGATATGCAGTTGGATAAATATATCACCCTACATGGTGCCCAATTTGGTTCAAGGCCACATTTGTCGACTAAATCAGCGATCCACTGTCTCAAGCATACTGTCCAATACTATTCAACAAGGGAGACACCTGTCTTTGCTTTTTGGACCTCTCCAAGGCTTTCGACCTAGTTTCAGTGTTTTTTTTTTCGCTTCTGCGAATCGTGTCACTGATGCGTCAGGTTAAGCAGCCCCAACAGCCTCATTGCTACTGTAGCCTGCAGGGTGGATGGCCTAGAAATAAGTCACTGGCGGCACACAAACCGTCATTCAGATATGAGATTTAGTTAGTAGGTTTAAAACTTTTAGTTAGTAAGTACCGATTATCGCTAGTATGTTATGGATCTCTGGTCTGAAAACAGATTTATTTATTTAAACCCATTGATTTATTTATTTGGTGGGCTATCGCACTAAATACACAATTCCCGTGTTTAGACTTGTGCACATTATACCCATTTTATGAGCTTTTTGTGTGGCTACATGGGACAGTCATTTGAGTGGAGATTCGCAAGAGCAAACATATGCTCGGAGGAAGGAAGTGTTCAGTACGATGCTGATAGTGATCTTGATCATCTTTCGTGCTCTGGGATTATCTTGATAGCCATGGAATACCTCTCCACTCCTCGAGGACCTCAAGATATGTTGCCTCCTTGTCGCTACGTCACTATGTGCTAGGGACAGTTTCCAGGGGGCCATTATTGTGTGCAAGTCACCCTCCGCCATTTTATCCGCGTATGTACAAACCATTCATCAGGCAGTGGGGCCATGGTCACGAGACAATAATAATATATTATAAACTGTTTGCACATGTTATGTCAAATCACTGAAATCACATAATATGTACAAATAGTATTGAATACACATTTATCGAAAAAAAAATGTCAAGTGAATTAACCGGACGAATTTCTATCACCTGAAAAACATGATATATATCCTTGTGGGTAGAAGATGTAGGCGTAGAATTCTGCTTTTTTTTCACATTTTTATTAATCTAACAATACTCGTTCGTACTCATTCGATGTGAAGTTTACATTCTAAAATAATTATAACAAATAGAAAATATCAAAATTCATATGATTCAATCTACTACTGTGCCCGAAAATTATTTGTTAACATTTGTATCACCAGAACTTAAAATTCATACTACCGCTCTTCAGGAAGACAATTCCAAGCGGCCATTGTTGTTTAGAACATCGTTGGCAAATTTGAAAACGACAGAGTAATGACCTAACTAATGATTTTACGTCGATCGTGAACGTCTCACCTTACAGCAGCATCATAGGAGGAGCGGCTGCCGCGATAGTTTTTGGTAAACGAAGGTTAATCTAGTTTTTTTTAACTACTTTTAGACTGTGCAACTTAAATACTTTCATGATAAGCGGTATATACCTACCAATGACCAGGGCTATGGAAAACTGATCAGGTCTTCCCATGTTGGTTTCGATAGCAATAACAACTCCAGCGCAAGACATACTGAACACTGACATCCCAACGTACTCTAACAGGCCAGTTAAAGATGTCGCCATCGTTAAGTTCGAGAAAGTTGGGTTATAGTGAAACGCATAGTAAACCGTCAGTATAATACAAAACACTGAAAGAAAAAAGCTTATTATAATGCTAGGCATAAACATATTTATTGTGTTATTTTTTTTTGGTGTGGATAAACGGAATAACCGTAGTTTTTGCAAGATAGCCATGGAGCGTTCCATGCTTGGTTTAAGGCTTATAGACCGAGTCCCATCGAGATTCGCAAACGTACGAAGAATTTCGATAGAGGAAAACGAGTTATGGAACTCAAATGGAGCTAGACAGGACACCTGGCAAGGCGCAATGATGACTCTGAGCAGGCTTTATTATTGTTAGATATCGATTTATTTGGATCATTATGTGTCTGGTTAGATATAGATTTAATTGTATCATTATGTCCTGTCTGTGAATCTAAGCGTAACATACCAAAAAAGGTATTGTAACTAAACCTATCTATAATAATATCGAAAAGTGGGGACAAACAGACTTGATAGATTTGTAATCAGCTTCAATTAGGTCAATTTAAATGAATTCTAAATTACCAAGATCACGCTACCATGTCTGTACAACTTAGATCATTTTTTTTATAAACAAGCAAGTGAAATTGATGTGGAACTTCTGATCACTGACGCATCATATATTTTGCAGAGTGATAACGAGAGAGAATTAACAGCTAAAACCATCGAAGGAATGGTAGACATGTGTCCTGAATGCAAAATAATACATGAAAATTCACGTCTTCCACAGACCCAGGGCATCAAGACGTATCAAGTCAAATATTGCTCCTTGAGATTTTGCTCAGAAACTCGTAAAGCCCTCCGTTCAAGTTGCACCTCTATTGTTATTGTTATAATAACGAAGAGTGATTAAAACACCGAGTTCAAGTTCATTCTGCTGAGCTCTCTATATCACTTTTTTATTATTATTCTACTGTAAAGGACTTGTATGTGACCGGCATGTAGTAAATGGTACATGTTAATGGCTAGCCCGGTGATATTGCACTACAGTGAATTCAATTGGTCGGTGATACATTTGCTGTAATATACTACAAGGGCACAATGAGCGGCACTGGCAATTTTTTTATGTAGTGATATTCTACTGCGCACTGGATTTCTTAGCACCGAGAGTTGAAAATCCAACAATGTGTCTTTTTTGGCTCTGCTCTGTTACCATCCATGCTTGGCTCAACACCGACCGTCTTGTTACAAAACACGTTTTAACTTGTGCCGATTTCAACAATGAAACTGACGCGTTCAGCACATCTAAATCGCCTACAATAGCTGCCGTTGTCAATATTCCGTAGAAAATAATTACACTGACACGTAGTTTATGTACTGATCGCGTTCAGTTCCATTGGTGAAATCAACCCGACTTTATGCCGACTACAATACACAATAAACAATACAGAACCGAACAACACAGAATTTTCAACCTTAGACCACTGTATTTCAACTGGAACTGTATTTCAATTTGTTTGGTTCAAACCATATCTAAAAAAAAAACCTTGTTTTGTAATCAGACGGCGTGATTTTAAAATCCAGTGTGGGTGTGAACGGGTGCTAACACAAAAACACACACAGGAACATTTTAAGGTTTATTGCTGGCAATATTGCTGTTCCGTGTAATGCAACCAAAACACTTTTTAGGCTCTTTTCGCATTAGTCACAACATCACAACATGACATCTTGTTTGGTTCAAACATAAATTATGAACTTACATATTTAGTCAAGTACCCTTTAATCATTTATAATTAAAATAAATATGGATCAAAAACTCTTAAGTACTTACCAACAACCAAATTAGCGGCTATTGAGAACGGTGCCAATAATTTCAAATGCCTGATTAAACATATTGCAACAGTAAGAGGTATCATCGCAAGTAGGTAAATTCTCAAAGATGGATAACCTTAAAAAACGAAATAAAACAGATAATATTATTTTCTTTTAATGGGAAGGTACAGTCCGCGAGGCCTAAGGTGAGTTGTATCACACAAACTGGTCGCTGGCAGATTATATGATTCGTCATTATACATCGACATAGTTATCGATTTATGAAAATGAGCCTTAAGTCATGGTTGTTTGTGTATATTTACCTTCAAACGCTCCATAAAAGGTTACTGCTTGTGTATCTTCAACAAGCTGTTTAATGGTATTCGCTATAATTATTTGGTAGCAACAGCACGCACCGAACAGATCCATACATATTATGAAGTCTATGGCGTACCTATAAATAAATAAACAAGGAGATAACTCCTGCGATCACAAAAATTATAATGATCTTTGTACTTCGAGCAATACGCGGAAAGAAATGATAGAAAGGGATTCTGGCTAAACTTGTACAAGGTGCTCAATTTAAGGTAATTTAATCATACATTATTATTAATTTTGTTTTTAATATTTTTGTCATGACTGGAGCTGCTATGTAAAATAATGGCAAATGTTCCATCGCCCGCCGCGCCGCCCGAAGTGGAAGTGAGTAGCTGTCGACTGTTTAATAGCTCAAGAAATGTACTTACAAAGAGATACATAATTATATTAGTAACTAATAGTTGATCGCTGGCTATTCACACCAGCGACAAGAGCTATCAATGAGTGTTACTCGATCAGAGACGCTGAGAGACTCGCGCTTGGTTCATACACATACCAGCGTCTAATAGCTCTAAACACGCGTTGAAAGCCAACGATCAACGAGTGGAACAGGTGCCTTAAGCCCGTTATACACATGCCTGTAACATGCACAAAAGTAAAGCTAGAAGTAGCTTGCGTGCCAGTATGCCAAAACAGCTTCTGATTGGAGAATCACATACGCATGCAAGCAAATAGGCATACTTTTGCGCATGTTACAGCCACGTGTATTACGGTCTATACCGGATGAATTTTTTTACCGTCTCGAACATAATATGGTGTGTTGTGTAAGTGGAACAGAAGCCATACACGAGAATATTTGCTTAGAATCATTGAGATTGTAAAAGTCCCGAATATCCATGAAAACTGTCCATCCTACGGCCCGTGCGTAAAACTAATAATAGCCAAAATAGGGAGATTAGCTGCGACTCATGCAGGATAAATGAAAATTGTACGTGCGAGCGAGGACGTCGACCCGTTGCTAAGCAACGACGGCGTACGCGCCTGTTTTAGCGTTCTGCACAAACACGTACAGAGAATCTTGATGTGTGCGAGTTCACCTACGGGATCACGTCGCGTCGACGAAATGTTATGGTAAACAAACGATGATTATCCGTGCGTGGTGACTAGGTACTCTATGGTCTGTTGGCCGTCACTAACTAAACCGTCCAAGGTCGAAGTGACCCGTTTGTTTACATTATTACTTTGTGATTTCGATCATTCCTTCATACTTTTGTGGGCCGTCTACTATGCTGTAGTTTCGTAGAGTTACGTACAATTTTAACTGTTTTCGTAGTAAATTGATAAAATATCTCTAATTAGTTTTTTATGTCAATCGTATAATACAACATTCTAGGCGTATTTAAAAGATCAACATGAACTTATTTACAAATTACACTGATTGATTGAATTTTTATTATTATTTACAAAAAAAATAGTTACCTTTTTAGCGATATCGCAGTAATTGTTCAAAATGTCCACCGTTTCTTTCTAAACATACACTAGCACGTCTTTGCAAATTGTTTGAAAACTTCGAAGCGTGTCTCTATCACTTTTTAAACATTAAAAGCGTCTATTATTCGCAGTTTTAAATCATCAACAATTTGAGCTGCTTCGGTATACACTAAACGTTTTAGTTCGGCCCACAAATAAAAGTCTAAGGGTGTTAGGTCTGGTGTCCTCGGCGGCCAGTTCACAGGTCCACCGCGACCTATCCACTTATTACCGAATTCACTATCGAGATATGCACGTACAGATCGTTCGTAGTGAGCTGGACATCCGTCGTGCTGGAAGTAGATGTCTCGCAGGTAGAGCACAAGAACGTCATCCAGCAAGGTGTCAATGACGGAACGTATCATTTGTAGATACGTTATTCCCGTCAAACGACCTTCTATCCAAACTGGACCAATTATGCGATCGTGAATTATCGCTGCCCAAACGTTGACACTGAACGACTGTAGGTGTTCTTCTTCTGCGTACATTCGCCTAGCACCGTATAAGTTTTCACCAGACAGGAGATTAAATCGCACCATTGCTAGGTACTCTACATTAGAATATTCGTACGTCATGTTCTATCACTCAGGTGATGCACACGCGGAAACGTAAACAATGCGCCGTCACACCGTGACTAATCGCAGATGACTGGAGAGAAAGAGAATTATAATAATTAAATAGAGAGAGCGCGGGGTGCGGGCGGGCACTCGTGCGCTTGCGAAAGGATATTATTATCAAAGAGGCCGACGGCATGTGCGGCGAGTATACCTACCTACCGGCCGGCTTCAAGAAATATGATCGCGCTAGGATTTCATTGATAAATTCCGCGCATTTAGTAGGGTGCGTATGATTTGAATTTCGATATTTTTTCCTATTTTTTCTTATTTTTTTTAGTTTTTCTTTTAATTGTTCTGGTATGTAAAGTTTACTTCAAATGTGTAGTATTTATTGATACACCAATTTCTTTTTATGTTATTGAAAACAATAATTTAAAAAAAAAACTTTGCCATCGGTTTCTACTCCGTTCACCTAATATACCCTATTTTTTTTCGAGACGGTAAAAAAAATCAGCCGGTATAGAGATTCGTCTCTTTCGTTCCTACCAGTGTGACTGCATCTTTTTTTAACTCCATATTCTATTGATACACGCCAAGATACTGTATCAATCACATTGACTACAAAAATATTAGCAGGCTGTCTATGTACCTTTACAGTCAGCAAAATATGCCCTTCGAAAATTCAATAGTTTTTTTTGTCGCTGGGTGGATAACTCTAATGAACTCATTGCTATATGCAGTGGAACAGGAGTAGAAATGCTGTATGCAGTGGGTATTTCCTATAATTTCGTGTTTTAAAATACTATAAAATTTAAGCGGTATTTCAACAGGAGGTTGATCAGATCAAAGTCAAAGTCTAAGCATTTATTTCAAAGAGGCCAATAAAAAGGCACTTTTGAACGTCAAAAATTACATTAAAAATATAACTGATTCTAGGCGCCCCTTCCAAAAGGTAGTTTCATTTAGATGAAAGTTTAGACAGCTATGCCCTTCACCATTTGAAAGTCTATCAATTCTGGTGTCTTCCTCAAGACTTTGGGCCAATATTATTATTATTATTATTATATTATTAGGTCGGCTCACCTAAAGTTAAGGTTTTCACAAGCCTTATCCAACTCTAGGCCCTTCGGTGTTACTGTACATGAGCCCCGTGTGTGACACAAATAAGGGTCCCAATGAGTTAAGAAGAATTTTTGTCCGTTAATTTTATGTTTTGGTGGTCTGTACACAGCTGAAGTTGTGAAAGAACCAGCCCAGTTTTCAATCACTATTTGTATTTGTTGCTTGTATCTCGCAGTGCAGTAATTTTTAGACTCATGATGTCTGATATTGTCCTTTATCAGTATAGCGCTGCCTCCATGTGTGGTACCATCAGAATGTGTTATTAGTTGAACATTTTAAGTAAGAGAAAAAGATGAATGAACTAATGATGAAGAAACTTATTTACTTAATTTCATTTGCAAACAAATATATTATCGGCCTTATTTAAAAAAAAACTCGCTAATCATTGAGCCACTGCTTAGCAAAGCAATTAGTTATCTCTTAATAATAATAACATAGCTGGCAAGACCAACGTCAACACGTCACGAAATTTGTTAAAATTATTTTAAATTACATAAATTCATTTTAGACACAGTTTTTATATTTTCTGAGTACCTGCCCGAAGCCTGAAGTCCAAAACACGACCAAAAAGTAAAATTAACCAGAATTACACAGAATATCATTCCATAAACTACCGAATTGGAGGTCAATCAAATTATTACTAAGTTGTATAAAGCTTACAAGATGAAATAAAATTATAATTCTATCATTGACACCGGCTGTCTTGGTATGTGTACCCATTGGCAAAGGCCTCCTCCATTTCCTTCCACTTTTTCCTATCGACTGCTATTCGAGTTTTCCTCCTGTGGATTCCAGCTCGTCGGTCCAGCGTTTTCTCTGCCACCCTCTATGTCGTTTGCCATTTCTCGGATACCAGACTGTTACCCTTTTGCTCCATTTGTCTGTGCCTCTGAGGGTGTGACCAGCCCACTTCCATTTGAGTTTTCTGGCTTTCCGTGTTACGGCAGCCTCAGTCGTTACCCGTCTAATTTCTTCGTTTTAAATCCAGTATTTTCTTTATACTGCTAATTTGTTGGCTTGTGACTTTGTTAAAGCCCAAGTCTGGCATCCATATGCTAGGACCGGCAGCACGCATGAATCAAATAGTTTCCCTTTTAATTTTACGCAAAAATCAGGGCTCTTCATAATCACCTTCAGGGACCAATACCTGTTCCACGCGTTTGCTACTCGTTGGTCTACTTCTTTTTCATGTTCATGCTGGAAATTATTTGTCCTAAGTATATTTTCTCATCTTGATAATCGATGATTTTGTTATTTACCATGATAGTTGGTCATATGTTTGGTTTTGTCGGTATTCATAGTAAGTCCAACTGACCCGCTTTCTTTAGCTAGGTCTACTATCATTTCTTTGAGGGCAATTGGTGACTCTGCAAACGTCATCGGCAAATCTAAGATCTGTCGAGAGTGGCTGAGTGATCGAGTCTGGCTCCATCGATTGCTATCCCGAAGTTGACCCAGTTCAGTCTGCGAAAAAGTTTTTCCAGAACTGCTGAAAACAGTTTTGGGGAGAGTGGATCACCCTGACGCACTCCTCTTTTGATTTTAATGGTTGTACGCTTTTTCTCTAGCCGTATTCTTGATGAACTTTTTGAGTATACATTTTTTTTAATCTGATGTATTTGTTCGTAACACCTTGTTTTTTAAGCGCCTGCCAGATGGAGTCATGTTCCAAGGAGTCAAATGCCTTGCTGTAGTCGGCAAAACAGCAGTTCAAGGAGGTTGGACTCGTTATATTTCTCAAAAATTTGTTTGACTGCTTGTATGTGATCTACGACAGAACATCCACATCCTAAACAGAATATCTAGAGTACTGGACGAGAATCAACCTTTTGAGCTAGCAGGATTCAGTTAGCTCTCAATCAATAATTAACTTTTTTTATTTATAAACACTAGTAAGCAGGTGATTAATAGCGAAACGAAATAGAGGTGATGATATGTTTTTACAGCACAGATTAATAAAATAGGCGGCTACAAAACAGAATTTTAAGAATAGAGTGGTCAAAACTACGACTTTTGTATCTGTCGTGCTGTAGTCGGCAAAACAGCAGTTCAAGGAGGTTGGACTCGTTATATTTCTCAAAAATTTGTTTGACTGCTTGTATGTGATCTACGACAGAATATCCACATCCTAAACAGAATATCTAGAGTACTGGACGAGAATCAACCTTTTGAGCTAGCAGGATTCAGTTAGCTCTCAATCAATAATTAACTTTTTTTATTTATAAACACTAGTAAGCAGGTGATTAATAGCGAAACGAAATAGAGGTGATGATATGTTTTTACAGCACAGATTAATAAAATAGGCGGCTACAAAACAGAATTTTAAGAATAGAGTTGTCAAAACTACGACTTTTGTATCTGTCGTGACTATACAGACGTTTATATCAAAAATTTCATCGGATAAATTTAATTTGAATGAAATTATTTAATAGGTTTATTTAATTGTGTTTGCTATGGTAGCAATGGAAATAATAATACATAGTTGATAGAGTACCTAAAATGAAAGTACGAAGCATTTGGGTGCTGTTCCTTAATCAATGTATACAGTATAAGGTACTGTATAAATATATTGAGAACAGCACCAAGGGGTATTCAAGAAAAAGCGAGAAATCGATTTCTACATAATTTGGTAACAGTGTAAAACTGTTATCGCCTCCTTTTAATTGTACGGTAACACAAAATACAAATAGAGATGTTTTGTTTGCGGAATTAACTTAAAATACTAACTATTCGTTTTTCTCTACATAGGACCCGCAATCACAAGAATAGCAAAAACATGAACCCTAGAATTAATCATATTTTTCTACAAGATGTTCGGGTAAAATTAATTTAACTTGAGCACCTTTTATGTATGTTCAGCCAAAGCATCGAACAAAATGAGCAGTTCCCTTTTGTGATGTTACAAACATAGAAAAAATAAAACAAAGGATTAGCAATATCCTTCAAAATGATTCGCAATGAGATTGATAGCGTGTCTCGCAAAAGTAAATAGTTTTTGCACGAGAAAATCGTGAATCGAAAATCGATTTCTGCATTAAGGTGAGTAAGTACATAAAATCAATATGGAAGAAATAAATTGGTGTAAAGGTATAATACCTGAAAGGTCTTGCAAAGTACTGCACCTTCGTGTTCGAGTGCGTCATTGCAGATGCTTCTCCCACGTCGGCATACGACATAGAAGGTACTCTTGTACGTCTATAAAGTATTTGCGTAGATTGAACTAGTAACTGAAATAAATTATCAGGTATAATAATATGTGAATTTGACCTACAGTCGTTCTCACGTCATTGAGAACGCTTTGTCCTTGAGGATCAGATGAAACTAAACAGGGCACTATGAAAAAGAGCCTGGTGGATTCAAAGAGGGATGTCGGATTAGTAATGTGGGAGAACACCATGGGAGACTCCCAAGGTCAGCGACCTTAAGATAAAGGTCAGTCAGTAGCACAAAAAACCTGGGCAAATAATGCTCCTCCAGGCAATAAAACCATAAAAAATACATTAAAAACTTTGAAAAAATCTGAATTTCCAATTTTTTTTTTCTTAGTGCCCAGTTTTGTACAAGACAATTCAGAGAGTAAAAACTATGAACTTATATAAAACCGGTGGCTGCTATCGTGACTATAAAATCGGCGTTGTTGAGAAAATAAATTGGGACAAAAAAAAAGTGAAACATTCAAAACTAATAAAATAAAGACCTGTACGAGGCTCCTATCTCAGCAAACGCTGGGATATTTAAAAAATAAATTAATAATAAGGGGATCTATTACACGTCCGTAGTAATAATAATAATGAAAAACAGCGAATACTTACGTAAAGGCAGTAAGACATGTAAACACCGAAGAAAACGGTGAGAGGAATAGCTACACCCACGCCGGCCTTCATGTAGCTGACATGACTGCTGAGGATTCCGCCTCCAAGAGCTCCTTTCACTATATGTGCGATGGAACCCACTGTACTGAAATCAGTAAGAAATTGCTGCATTAAAGGTTAGGTATGTTATTGTCTCTGTAAAAAACAACAAAACACGAAAACAATGAGCAGTGTGTGAAAAAAAAAAACTGAATGCAACTAAAAATCTACAAGAATGGCTGTCCATACATTTGGCTGGAACGCGATGGTGACAAGTTCCCCATAAGCCGTTTGGCAAGGTGACCACCTCCACTACGCGGACGACATAGTCATCTTCGTAGAAAATACGACAGATTTGGCAACCATGTTAAACGACTTGACCGAAGAGAGTAAAAAGTGGGCCTGTCGATTAATTACAAAAACCAAAATAATCAGATAATAATTAAAAACATGAATATTTGACACTAGATAGTTTTGCTTTAATTTATGCAAATTTATGTTCAGTTACTGCTTTCATATATTATCACAATAATTTTTACCGGAACGCATTATCGTGATGCAAAATCCAAGAATTTTCTTTCCACAAATCTGGCCTTTTTCGTCGAATTTGCTCTCCAACACTCAAACGCCGAATAATGCTCAAAGAATATTCTTTATTTACCGTTTGGCCTTTCGGCAAGAAATTTGAGTGCACAACACCACGATAGTCTAAGAAAACAGTCAACGTGACTGACTTTTGATCGACTTTGGCGTGGTTTCTTCGGTTTCGGTTCAGTTTGAATGCGCCTCTCCGAAGCTTGTTGACTAGTTTGCATGTCAAACTCGTAAACCCACGTCTCGTCACCAGTAACAATGCGTTTCATTGAAGTTGGGTCGGAATTGACGCGTTCTAGCATGTCCTCACTCTTATGCGATTGAGTTTTTGGAGAAAATTCAGATCTTTTGGGACTAGCCGAGTGGCAACGACTCGTAAGACAGAAAATTTAGTCTCAAACTTGAATTTGCAGTCACTATTTCCTTCACATTTGCGATGTTAAGTTCAGTTGAAGACGTTGATGGCCTACCAGAGCGAGGCAAATCTCCCATCACATCTCGATCGCTTTTGAACGCTTTGTACCACTCATAAGTACGTGTTTTTGATAAAGTCGATTCACCGTAGTAAGCCTTCTGTAACATTTTCAGTGAATCCGAACCCGAAATTCCATTGGCGATGCAAAATTTAAGACAAACTGTTGTTGTTGTCCATTATGAAATTTGCAATACACACTAGAAATGATCTAACTAAAACCGCGTTGTATTTATTCTGACAAAAAAACAAAGAATAATAATTTGGAACCTTAAACAAATTATCCATTCCCGATACTTTTTTGGCAGAATGTAAGTGAGCTAGATTTGGTTTTTTGAAACCTATGTATTTATTTATTTTTGTATGCCATCCTTCTTATATTAGCAACAGTAATTCCGTATTTCGTCCCTTTAAACCCATTGTTTATCGGTTTAAATTTTCTTATTTCTTCACCAACAGGACATTTGGCTATCACGTATTGGTATCCAGGAGTGACAACATTTTTAGGTAACCGAGCAAGTCACAAGTCACAACACACCCTGAAAGTGTGGAACAGCCGGGGCACACGCGCCTCTCGCCGTAATACAGTTCAGGGTACAATATAACAAAGTTTATTGGTAATATCAGAGCAGTCAAAGTTGTTATTACATATGCCATGCAGCATCATTTGTAGGGTACGCCTGGACTCCAAGCTTAAAACCCGCGACACAAGTGCGGTGAGGGGCACCTCTAACAATTTAAATCTTTGACAATTTGTGGTTACCTGGTGAATTTGGCACCCGGGATTTGATGTCTTGCCTTCAAGAAGTCGAAAGCATCCTCATCAGTTTGTGATTTTGCGAGGTTCCTAAAGTTTCTGCTAGGTCTCGGAGCAGCAGGAGGAGCCTGCATAACAAAAAAATAACGTCTTTAGTTTACTGAGCGAAGTAAAGTCAAAGAGCGATCTGTGTATCTTGCCCTGGGTCACCAGAGCTCATTTAATTGGATCGACAAAAAATCCGCCATGTTAAAATTGAAGTCATCAGATTTCGGAACGGTCCTACGACTCTCCACTAAGTTTTACGTCGAATAAAAAATATACAGTGCTACGCAATATTATTATTGCTCCATAGACATGATAATACGAAAAAACATATGATTTGATGTCCTTCATAACCGAATACCAGAATAAAGATCTCATCATAAAACAAATGGAGCAAATAAAAATAAGTAATGCTAAGACAAAAGCTAATTAGAAGAATTAAATAACACAATTATGCCATACCATTTCTAAATTCTATGCAGAAAAATACATTTAGTAAAATCTTTCCCAAAAATTGTATATTTTCACAGTATACTGTCAAGATACTTTAAACAATTGTCTGTATTTTTCTTCTAGCAAAATATGGGCATCTTCTAAAAAATAACTGCAAAGAAAAGGTTTGTTTGTACAATAACTTTCTTTTTCAGACTGGCCACATGCACTAGTTCCTATAAGTAACTGGCCCAAGCCACACTATCAGACTAACAGTTCTTTGGTAGTTCTGAGACTGTGGCCTATTGCGAACTGTGTGTGTTGCGCATTTAAATTCCGGCCTGTCTGTCCGCATCATTCAGTGCCGTAGCCAGTCAAAAAGTCCTATATCAAAATTCTTGGGGCCCTTTCTAGCCGACTGCGACGAAGTTCCAAAGGAGGGGATTTTTGTTTACAAAATAGCGTTCCGATTTAGCAGGTTAATTTTCCGTTTCGATTTTAATAGGAAATACAAGAGCGAGCGAAGCGAGCTCGTAAGTTAGAGCATCCTGACTGGGATACTAGGTTAAACTGTTATTGTGATTTTAATCCTCCTGACTTACAGGTACACCTAGTTCAGGAGTCAGAGGTTTCAAACAGGTTTATGTTACCTAAATAATTATTCGATTTGATTGATTTGATAAAAGGGCGACTGAAACGAGCTAAAAAATTTGAGCACCCTGACTTGCTTATATAATTTAGATTTTCAGTGTGATTTTACAAAATGAATGGTAGCGAATGCGTTAATAAATTACGTTAATTTTAATATTTTCAGTACCTAGGTATTTACTCATTAAGGTCTTCTTAGTAATAGTAATTTGAGCTTTTGGATAATATTTTATTAATTTTTGCATACACTTGCTTATTATCGTCGGGGGGACTCTGTAGTTTAGGGGCCATGTATCATTGTTACGGCATCAATAGCTGCAGGTAATAATCGCTGTGGTGGTGGTGCTGGTTAATGGCCTATAGACCTTGGCCGACACGCCGCCCGATCAGACAAAAGCCTGCAAGCAAACTAAGTAAGTTGGACCATTAAAAATGCTGATATGAACTTACCTATTTAAACGACGCATGAAACTATATTCTGATAAGGAAACGTTAGAACTGTTTGTGCCATGATTTTAAATTTGCTATTATGCATAACATTTACCTTTACTGTAAGTAATACGATACAGATATCTAGTTTTTTTAATTCTTAGATTCATAGATTAAAAATTATATTGACTGTCCCGTTGATTTTTTGTTTCAAGGATGATTCCATCCCAGTCATCAGACAGTTATTTGGATTTTCAATAGGAATTTCTCAATAGCGGCCCGGAATTTATTTATAACCGGTGGATGGCTCGCCTACTATACATGGGAACTAACATACCTGACGAAATGAAAGTGTACTTACCTCCACGTATGATAATGTTGCAAACTTTTTGTTAATAAAGATACAAACCTACATATTAACTTATACAGTCAATTGCCTACCTACTTAAAAAGATAAAAGGAGAGCTATCGTCATAAATATGAAGTTTTTTTTTGTCATATTGTGGGTCAAAGTCAAGATCAACATGTTGATTCTGTAAAAATCTCACCGTGAAGACTTGCGTGGAGTGAGCTGTCAGTGTCATTCCGTCTTGGTCAATCCCTAGCATCAGTGGCGCTGACAGCTCACTCCATACTCACTTCACCTAAGTTTTCACGGTGAGATGGTTACAGAATAGCACTACAGGGTGATTCTTGAGTCTTATCGCCATCTGCCATTTTAACCAGCCGTCACTTATAAGTTTAAAGCCTGCGTCTGTTGCCTGAAGCCCTGTATTTAAATGGTTAAAAACCTCGGGGATCACAGCTTGTTTTTTTTTGTTGTTACTGTTTTTGGATTATCAGCAAGTGAAGTCTAGAACAATACGTACTACTTTCTGAAACTTCAATTTAGAATCCCAGTTAATCATCAAATTTTGGAACTTGTTTCATAGGTTTTACGACCTCTTTGTTCCAAACAGTCACACAAACATCAACTTCGACTTCGTAACACTAATGCTGATATTGTAATAAGTGGCAATGAATGTAGCTAATTTATCTAAGATTTTTCAGATCACCACACAACAGGAGACAGTCACCAACGTAAATGCTACGAATGTTTTGGACATATTAGAAGCTGTACAACGCATATCGAAACACAGAGATGTTATTATTCTGTCAATGAAAGAAGTAGACACCCCCAGGGGTATTGACGAAACTACTATCCCTTATGATGACGAGTCGGATTATGTAGAATCAGAAGCTGATAAAAAAGATTCCAAAAAATTTAATGAACAAGATGATACACAGTCACCAAAAAATAATAATATACTTAGATGGCTCCCTAAGAAAAAGCGTAATCCGTTGAAGAAAAGAGTAAGAGCAGAGAACGCGGCTATATTGAAACAAAAATTAATAGTAAGGGCCCAAAATGCTAAAAGAGTAGCAGACATTGTTTCTGTTATTAAAAATAACCATTTAGCCGCATCATTTATGTATAGGGAAATAAAAAGAATTCAAAGAAAAAGGATAATTTTTGATGACATTAGAGAAATGATTCTGCGTGTGGAATGTAGTGAAAAAAAAGGATATAAACAAAGTGTCCTAGATTGCTTCAAGAAAGCAAAAGCGGTAGCGGAAAGGGAAGCGGTCGGTAGGGTGTGGCAGCTGCCAACTAATGATTTGGTAATAAATATTGTCAAAGATCCTGTTAACGATGGCGTCACTAGTTAGTATTATATAGATACCTATAGGGTGGTTGGTTGGTTGGTGTTAAATAAAACATTTTCTACAGACCTATACTCTTAAAAACATATGTCCTCTTATAACTTATATACGTTCCTTTCATTTTCTTTATTTTATTTTATTATATTCGGGAAACTTACAGCTAACTTATACAATGTCCTTAAACAATACAAAGTTTTACAAGTTTCCACTGATAAACACAAATGAGAATAAGCATTAGGTACAAAATACAACATAAATTAAAAAATACAAACTAAAAATACAAATAAAAAATCATTTAGACAATTACTTTTCCGTAAAAAAGCTTTTCACTAACAAATGCTTAAGCCGAGATACACTGGTATTGAATATATCCAAATCATGTTCACCAAGCACAAAACATTATACTCGTATGTATCGATTCAGTACAACTGTTTGACAGCGAGTCTCAATGTAGAATGTAAACCATCTGAACAAATCGCCTCTGATACCCACTGAAAGCTGCTTACGTAAAAGGACACCGTGGTTTAAAAGCTTTGCTGTAATCAGTGTAAACCACATGCACTTGAGAGAGTTCAGACATGGTTTTTTAAGAAGCCATGTTGGCAGTTATTATGTGATTGTTCAAAAGCGATATACACTGAAGAGTAAACAATTTTTTCCAAAACCTTTGCAAACAAGCAAAGCTTAGATATTGGCTTGTAGTTTTCTACATTGTCTTTAGGGCCTTTCTTATGCACGGGGGTAATTAAAACTGTCTTCCAAACATGTCGCACCACTCCCTCACTAAGAGAAAGCCGAAATATTAGGGTAAGTGGTAAACTCAAGCTTTGTGCGCACCGAATTATAAATGTAGCAGGAATACCATCAGGACCTGCTGACTTATTCACGTCAATAGCCTTTAAGAGTTTCAGTACCGCGATTTCGCAGACTTCAACAGAGCTTATATCAAAGGCAGACGTTTGATCAAAGAATATAACTACTCTCTCGTTTGATGAAGACAATGCATGTTGCCACAGACTACATTATACTCATGTTGCTGTCCAACTGAGTTAGGCCGGGGATAATGTGTTAAAACGCTTGTATCAATAATACCAAACTATTATAAAACGGGCTACTTAAAATAAAAATAAAAATGTAATAGGTAACATTTTATACACAATAAGCCGGTAACACTGGTAATGTAACTAACAATAGAAAATATATTTCAGTCTTATTCATAATAAATCCCGCTAATCAATGCTTAGCCACTACTTAGCATTGGGGAAGGCAACTGTCAAAGTGGCGCTGTATACGATTGTTCCAAATTATCTGTCAAATTGTATAGCATCTTATAAAACATGTCCACTAATAACGTAGAAATTACAAACTGTTGTGTAATTGGGTGTTAAAACGTAGGCCAACACAAATTTCTAATAAATCGTATTAAAAGAAGAAAGTGGATAGCTGCCGTAAGGATTAAAAACATAGCCTACTAGGACTACGAGGTTATGTCGAGATCATTTTCATGAAAATTATTACCAAACATTAAGTGTGAGAACAGGTGGGTTTTATAAACGATAGTTCTTCTATTTAAGCTAGTATCTATATACCTAAATTTTTAACATTACATAATATCTTTAAATACTTATCATTGTTCATCTAGTTTTAAGGTTTGCAGTACCAAGTCTCTTTTCATGGAACCAGAAAAGGTATCAGCCAGTGCTAGTGTGAGAGACGAAAGACATGCTAAGAGAAACATTCAAAGGAATCTTTTCCAACATCTTTCAAGCAATTAAAACCCACACCCTTCTATTTCTCAGAATCCACAATATAATGGAATACGAAAGATAGTTAGAAATTTCTTCTCTTGTTACACCTGTTGATTGTGGTGACAATGTTAACAATCAAAATAACAAAACATCCGTTTCTACTCAGCTGCCACAATGCTGTCTCTTTTTTCAGCTGACCTTTTATTAAGTCATGTTGAGTCTGCCAAGTTTTACACTGGATTAGAAAATTATGATAAATATAAATTTGTTTTGTCAACATTACTGCCTATGGCAGATCATTTGAAATACAGGTGTGAGTGGGGTAAGCGGAGTTTCGACTGAACAGCTTTACTAAGACCTATAGATATTAAATATTTTTATATGTATATCGTTATGCAATTTCCGAGAGTGTATCACAAATAAAACTCATAAATAACTTTTAGGTGTTTTTATTATATTATAATAATCTTTATACAGATATTTATTCATAATTTCAGCCTTTATATTGTTATTGTAAAATAATCTAACGTTATAATGTTTTCTATGAACAACTCACCTTTTTCAATATTAATAAATTACAGAATTTTCTGCCACTGCGTACTGCATTTGTCCTTGTACTTGAAAATCATATAGGCAGGTTTTTTTTAATAGTAATTCCCCATTTTGACTCTGTATATAAGGTACAGATTCAGGGCTAATAAGTCCGTTTCTGCTTACATGCCATGCCATGCCATGCTACGCCATGCCATGCCACCCTGGTCATCTATCTTGATGTCAACTTGATAGTTGAGTTTTTTCATTGTCTTGTTGACAAATCCTTTTATATAAAAGTGATCATTGATAAATGCGGATCTTATCAATATGAGGAATCTGTCTTCATATATTTTTTCTGATGCATCTGTTTTTTGTTGAATCTTCAAAATGACAGAAATATTTCGTATTAGTAAAATAGGAACTACCTACCATCACATTAAATAAAACCGATAAGAAATATTCACCTTTCAAAATAATCTAATACATTGTCTTTCAAGCGGAGGTAAAATAGAGTTAAAATTTATGTCATGGTATATCTCCAATGGTAGAAGTATGATAGAGGGTTCTGTTGGATTTGGAGAGAGTTGTGGTGTACTAAAGTTAACGTTTTTGTCATACAGCTCTTACCTGGAAAAATATAACCAATTATTCATCTCTCTTTAACTCCAAAAGTAAAAAGAACTATTACTTAAGTAAAGTTATGCATTAGTTAAGCTTTTGTTAATATAATCCTGAATTTTGATTCAATAATTTTAACTTATATACATACAATACATGACAGTATTCACCAACAATATAAAATTTAAAAATATATAATAAATATGCATACTAACGACTAACAAGTTATTTAATTATAAAATGATTAGTTCAAACATTGTAAGCGTATTGATTTCAAAGGTCTACGTTGAACTAGGTCTAGGCAAACAGCTCCTAAAAAGTTTTTTTCAAGAGTCCTACCTTTCCACTTAATCAGCTTTTCAACGTTTAACAGACGCCCCTCTTCTCTTTAACTCGGCTTTAAGTTCAAGCAAGAAGAAGATTTCCTCCATGTTATCAAATAAACTACACTAACCGCCCACAATGTTCGTTATTTTCGTTTGTTTACACGATTCAAGAAATGTCATACTGACGCCATTGGGAACAACTGTACGCAGCGCCATCTAAGATTAGCTTTAACTTGCCATCCCCACTAAATCAATGCTCAACTTTTCTTTATTTATAAACGCTAGTTAGCGAGTGATTAGAAGAGAAACGAAATAGGTGTGAAATCATGCGTTCCGCACAGACTATAATCACAATAGTCGACTACAAAACAGAATTTAAGAATAAAGTTGTCAAACCACGAGTTTTTTATCTGTCGTTACATTGACAGATGCGATTTAATAGTTTTCGGCGGAAAACTTGAATACATTTTTACAATATTGTTTGTATCGATTGAATTGAAATGAAAGAATTGAAAAGAAAACGTAATGCCAATTGGAGTGAGCAAGAAAAGGTATTTATAAATCTCATAACTTAACTATTTCTAATGTAAATTCACCAAATGATAACGTAACAATGAATACATATATGTTCTAATCTTAGACTGTATTTTTTCTTCCTAGTGCTTGGTAACACGAAAATGCTCTTTTTAGAAAATGCTGCGAGGTCTGGTGCTTGAGCGAGCCGACATCATTGAAAAAAAAAAGAAGCTACGACTATCACAAATGCCGCCAAAAAACTTGCTTCGGAGGAGGTGCTATAGCGGTACCTATATTTCGGTATTTTATGTTTGGTTTTGGATTATGTTTGATGTTTGATCTATGGATCTTTATCATTTCAGTTTTAACACAGTCAGCGCTAACGAACGCAGTATAACGCAACTCCTTAACCAATGGCGGAGTATGAAAAATAACGCTAAAAAGTCGGAGTTTGCGTACAGAAAAGCGAGGACGATGACTGGTGGAGGACCGCCCCCACCTAGCCCGCCTGCTGAGGACCGCGAACTCATTAATGCAATTCCCAGTGAGTTCACAGTAGATAGCAATCCTTATGACGCTGACTCCATTTATGCCAAACAGGTAATTTGTTTGATAAGTGTCCAACTAATAGCCTCCATTTGCAAGCGGTAGTTGCAAAAATTTAAAGAAAGTATTCTGTTAACAGCAATCGTTAGAGTTTCCTGGTTTTTCTTTATAAAGTGCATTAATAACTAGTTAGCTAACCAATATTTTGACACGTTGACACGTTTTTATGTAACCTATTTACGATTTTTAGCCTGAGACTTCACGAAGTAAAAGACCTCGCCCATCAGTTAGTCTTCGAGCGAACAAATATCAAACAAATAAGAAGTAAGTTAGTTGGTATACTTCATTGAAATCTATTCGGACATTGTGGAATTTAATGAAAACAAACATACCAACAAAAACCTTTGAATTTATGATATTAGCGTGTTAAATTGAATGATATCACAATATCTAGATAAGTGGATAATGTTCTTCCTGCGTACCTACGCAGGATGTTAAACAACAAAACAGACATACTGATATCTATTTTGTTGTATTTCTTCCATTTGCTTTTGAAGTGAGGTTTATTGTTTGTCTTTGAATACTGATGTAAGTACCTATCTACTTGATTAAAGGAACAATTTTGACTGCTACTGTGAAAGCCACCAGCATCAGTTATTCGTCCTCGCAAAGACTGCGAGGGAGGAGGCGATGATACGAGAAAAATAAGCACATGAGTGTAAGATGAGGGATGAAAGAGAGTTGCATGAGAGAAGAATTTCACTTATGCGTTTGGAAGAAGATTATTAGAAAGCGAAAATTATGAAAATAAAATAAGTTTTTTTGTTATACATTTTATTAAATAAATGAAGGAAAGCTACTCATTTCAAAATAAATTATTTTCTATAAAACTATTTCTGGTTATTCTTGCCATCTCGTCATCAATGATAATATCATCACCAGGTTCAATTTCCTCATCTTCTTGATACTGTGCTGTATCTGAAAATAAAGTAAAGTTGTTTTGATAGGGCAGATGGTGCAGTCTTCTCAGATTTTACAGCTATTTTTGGCTTAATAGTAGTCGCATGCCAAAAGTTATACTTTTCGCCGATCTTAGGGTAGGCAGAGTAAAAGTTATTTTATTTAGCTGAAATCGTTCATAAATACACACCTTGGTCTTCTTTAAATCAAATTATGCAGCACAGCACAGGCAATAATTACTATCTTGATAGTAGCATACGAACCCCTCATCACCTCCAGCGATATCCGAAACCGTTGCTTCTAAACACCAAAGCGTCGCTCGAGAACGTTACGAGTTTGGATATGCTTTTGGTTATAACGCCGCTCTTCTTCAGTTCTAGGCCTAAGAACTGGTGTTATAAGATAAGGGGTACATGGATATCCGCTATCACCGATGAGCTTCCCCAAAAACTCGTTCTCTTCGAACCTCCTCTTAATTGAGCTTTCTCTATATATTCTTTCGTCGTGTGTACTTCCCCTCCAATGGCACACAATGTCGCATATCTTCAGGTCAGCATCACAGATAACCTGTGAACTATTATATTGATGTAAATTAAATTAGAACCCTCAAATAAAAAGCGGGTATCCATAATCATATATACTACTATGACCAGCTATCAGTTCCTATTTCAATACACGTTTAACTTGTTTTACTTACTTGAGTATTAATGGAGTAATTCACCTTACGATTTACATGGTATTGACCCACATCTCCACCAACCTTCCTTATTTTTATGTGGGTGCCGTCTATTGATCCCTCGAAGGCCGGAAATACCTTCAAATTTGCGGATCATGTTCGTTTCTGCAGTCATATCTGAAGGCATTTTTATGTAGACAGAATTTTTCGAAGCTAACACGATAGCTACTTTACGGGTCAAACGTGACATGGGTGGTTGGCAATTTTTTTTTTTTTTTCTGAGATTAAAAATAAAAAAAATTGTCATCATCCCCATTTATTCAGTCTGACGAACAACAATGACAAGGCATCCTCTACTGACCCTTTGGCGAGATCACAACGCCAGACGAACTCTTCAAGTTCTTTCATTATTGAAGAAAAATCGGCTGATTGATAAATACACTTTTTTCTTTGCTGTGATGAGAGAGCATGATACTGAAAACCATCTACAAAAATACTAAGAGCCATATGATGAGGGTCTTCTGGAACAAGAGAGTCAGAGCATTTATAAACGGTTAGGTAATTGTGACAACGTTAAGGTTCATATGACCGTTGCACTGGACCAGATCAAATCTAGGTCAAATATCAAAAAAATCCGTCTGAACAGAACCGTGAATACTTTCCGGGCGAAAAAAGCACCCATCGTCAGTCAGTTGCCTCCTAAAATAATAAAAGTGTTAAGTCATATAACTTAGTATAAAAATTAGATTTTACTTGAGCCTTAAACGCAATAAAAGGTTAATCTAGTAAAGAAGAGGGTAACTTGTTATAAAAGGTTATACCAAGTCCAATAAATGAGTTATGAACCTGATGAAGCCGGTGAAAGGGAGCACGTAGTTTGTTTTTATTTCTGGTGTTAACATTGTGAAAATCACTGTTTTTAGTGTATAAGTGTATATTTTGCCTTATATATTATAAGATGTTGGCGAAGATGAATTGAGATGCCACCGTGAGAATACCAATATTTTTAAAACAATCTCTAAGAGAAACTCTGGCTCCCAGCTGATAAATTGCTCGGACAGCTCGTTTTTGAAGGACGAATATATTTTGAATATCAGCGGCTTTGCCCCACAGCAGAATACCGTAGGACATAACACTGTGGATATAACTAAAATAGACTAACCGAGCTGTATCAACGTCAGTGTATTGTCTTACTTTCCTGACGGCGTAGGCGGCTGAACTGAGCCTTCCCGCTAGGCTTGATATATGTGGGCCCCACTGAAGTTTGGCATCTACTGTTATCCCCAGAAAAGCCGCCGAGTCTACTGTTTCAAGCAGCTCTTTATCTAAGACGATGTTGGGTCCTAGATTTCTAACATTCGGTAAGGCGAACTTCATACATTTCGTTTTCTTGGCATTGATAACTAGGTTATTTGACGTAAGCCAATCCATAACCATTGAGAGTGCACTGTTTACGTCGTCAAAATCTTGTCTATTCCTGTCTACTTTAAAAATAAGAGTGGTATCATCTGCAAACAGTACAACGTCACAGATATAATTTAAATAGAATGGTAAGTCATTGATATACACCAAGAACAAGAATCGACCCTGTATTGAGCCTTGAGGTACACCTGACTGAACTGGTAGCTCGGAAGATTTAACACCATCGACATCTACACATTGGAACCTATTATGTCAATAAGAATTTATTACGTTGAGAGCTTCGTTTTGTACACCGTAATGACGTAGTTTACAAAAAGCGTGTCATGATGCACGCAATCAAAGGCTTTAGAGAGATCACAGAAAACTCCAATAGCATTTTGCGATTTCTCCCATGCATTAAATATGTGTTTCAGCAGAGCAACACCCGCATCTGTAGTCGAATAGTCCATGATCCAACCGCCTAACGAAAGCCTCGAGAGATGTTGGTCGAGGCTTTTTGCCATCAGGCCTTTGGCCGATACGACAATTCGTGACAATTTATTATTATTATGTTTTATAATAAAATGATGACTAAAATAAGTATAATTATGAATTTGCCATGTTGTTTAGGAGTTTTTTTAATGTATCATAATTTTGTCTACTCTTCACGTCGTCAAAATCGAGGACGACTAAATTAGAGAAAATCTGTGATTTTTCATGTTGAATTGTCAACCAATCAATCAAAATCAAAAGTCATTTATTCAAATTAGGCTGAGAACCAGCACTTTTCGAACGTCAAAATTACATAAGACAGTCCCCCAAAAAGCCCGCCCTTCACCACTTCCTAGTGCTTTAGCTGGGAAGAAGAAGTGGCGCAACAAACTCCCCAGCAGCACAGTTGTCTGTTCGCGTAGAAGAACTTGATTCTAAACAATTGCAAGTAATTACCGAAACGCCAATGACAAAAAAACGAAAAAAAATTGCATGTAAATAACACAAATACATAAATAAAGCCTTCGGGCCTAAAGGGCATGGCAGCTTACATATGCAATACTGGAATTATTATACAAACAAATAAAATAAATAAATGATAAACTAGGACCATCAAAGTAAAATAAATCAACAGAACAATTACTGTAACAATGATAAAACCAAAGACAGCAAGACGACCAGTCACCACAAGCAGCACCCGTTCACGATCATAACGCAAAGGTCAGCCATTACCCCCCTCGCCATATTTGAGGGAAGGAGGAAACCCGACCCCCGACGCTACCGCAAGCAGTGACATCTAAGGGAGCATGACGAACCTGCGGTTGGTTGCTCAGGCAAGAATAATATTATCAATTGTCGAGGTCGCTAGCTAACCATATATTGCAATACAGCTCATTAAAAACATTGTAATGAGTAGATCATGTCAATAATAAATGAAGACAACAAAATAATTGACTTATACCGTCAAATAAAAAATTAAAAAATATATGAACTCATATACCCTGTCAGTTAGTAAGCTGATTCTGGAGAAAGAACACGAACATTGTCTTGAGTTAATCACAGCGACCAACAGTTCGTATCGTTTAAGTAGTCGTTAATGGAATAATATGCCTTTGAACAAAGGTTGGATTTTACTTGGGCCTTAAACGCATTAAAAGGTAAATCTAGTAAAGAAGAGGGCAACTTGTTATAAAAGGTTATACCAAGCCCAACAAATGAGTTATGGACCTTATGAAGCCGGTGAATGGGAGCACGTAGTTTGTTCTTATTTCTGGTGTTAACATTGTGAAAATCACTGTTTTTAGTATATAAGTGTATATTTTTCCTAATATATAAGATGCGAGATAACATGATAACATGCGAGATAACATGATAACATAATGTGCCATGTTAGGGTTTAACTAGAAAATATCAAGTTTGAAAGAACGAATCGAATATTTTGTGTGGCAGCGCTGTCAGAAAACGAGTACAAGTGACAGTGACAAGAACGGCCTCAACCTTCAACGGCCAAGTCAGACAACATTAACTATAATAATAAAGAACTCGCAGTAAGGAACCTTAGACTTGGCACGACTTTGTCTAGATTTCATTACTTTTTAGAGATAAACAAGCAGCTCCATCGAGACTTGGCTAGTTTTTTACAGAATGTTTTTGGTGGGATGTCACATCTTTTTGTAGAAACGTGGGCAAAGCAGAAGGGGAGGCATTCGCCCAGCAGTGGGACGCTATAGGCTAGATTAAATTAGAAAATGTGTCCCACTACGCTGGGTTTTTGTAATGACAGCCGATTTTTTGTTTACCAATAGTAGAAGGGGGCATTACCATAACTCTACTACAGCTGAGACCAGCTGAGGGTTATTCATCAGATACCTTCGATTTTTGACATCAAATGAAAAAATATTCAACTGGCATCACTTTCATGACTGCCGTTATGTGGCGGCCGTTATGTGGCGGCTGTTTTGTGGCGGTCGCTATGTGGCGGCCGTCATGTGTGTTCGCATTTATGACACTCACTCACTCACTCATGATCATCAGAATATAACTAGTACTTCCCATAAACTCAGACAGCTGAAATTTGGTACAGAGTTAGGGTTTAATGGCCACTTAAAGGGAAAACTATAAAAAACTAGGATAATCGAAGATCTGGAGTACCTGGTGACCCTGATTAGAAAGCACAAGAGCCCAACCAAACTATCAGAGATCGACATACCGCCTTTACAAAAAATATTCAACTCGGTCGGCCGAGGCGGATATGTTTTCAACATATGGTGCGAGTTGTATGCCTGTGCATCTGAGTCGAAATTAAAATAATTTGAAACCGTCCAAAAGTGGAATACGTGCGTTCCTGATTCCCAGCCTGCGGTTGAGGAGACTACCCCGAGCTACAGGGTCACCAGGTACTCCAGATCTTCGATTATCCTAGTTTTTTATAGTTTTCCCTTTAAGTGGCCATTAAACCCTAACTCTGTACCAAATTTCAGCTGTCTGAGTTTATGGGAAGTACTATTATATTCTGATGATCATGAGTGAGTGAGTGAGTGTCATAAATGCGAACACACATGACGGCCGCCACATAGCGACCGTCACATAACGGCCGCCACATAACGGCCGCCACATAACGGCCACCACATAGCGGCAGTCATGAAAGTGATGTCAGCGGGGTTCAAAGGTTTGGAAGGCCAGATTCCATTCCATTTCAAACTGCTGTAAAACCAGTTTGAAATGCTGTACTGTAACTGGTGTAAAACCATACAAACGTAATACCTAAACCATTTGCAATTTAAGCATATTTCTATCATATGATGCTTTTATTCGTATTAAGACAGTATTTTTCTAAGTTCCTCTTTTTTTCCAAGATACTTACCGAAAATGAAGTTTAAGCTAATTGTATTTCGCACTTTTTATTTCTAATTCAACCAATCGAAAAGCTTTGATTGCTATTTGAATTTAAAGCTGGCCGTTTGTGAAGATTTGTCGGTATTCTTATAGGAGAACATTCACCTCACCGTCCATAAATTTTTGGGCAAAATCTGAAATTGCCGACCAAAAAAAAAAGATTTATTCCAAAAGAATGCATATATCTCCTCATTTTTTTAGGGAACCAAACCTGTAGGGCCATTCTCCGTAAATCAATCAATCAATTTTTATTTGTGAACATAGGTATACATAAAAGGTCTTAAATATACATATTATTGTAGTCGAGCACTATGTTCTTGTTTGTTGTACCAATGAAATTGGTGTACAAATAGTAGTTATAATATCAAAAATTAAACAGTTGTTAAAAAGCAAAAGTCCAAATGAGTACTAGTTTTAAAACAAGAATAATAATTAAATAAATGTCAATTAGAAGAAGAACTGTCAATGTAATTATATTTTACATGCATGTCAAGGGAAGCTAATTTATAGGAAATTTATCATAATTTGTCAAAATCTTCAATAGAGTAATACGTCTTGTCTAATAAATCTAGTCCATGGAGTTTCTTGCCCGTTCTTCTCCATAGTGACCTACTGCGCTTTGGAATGGGCAATTAGCTTCATATTTCTGACTGACCGATTCCTTTACAATTCAAAAGTGCCTGTAAATGGTTTAATTGAAATAAATGGTTTGAGTTTGAGTTTAAAAAACAAAAACAAATTACTTTTAAATTTGTAGACATTTTCTTCATTCAAAGTCAAAGTCAAAGCATTTATTTCAAATAGGCCCATAAAAAGGCACTTTTGAACGTCAAAAATTTACATTAAAAATAGAACTGATTCTAGGCGCCACTTCCAAAAAGTAGTTTCGTATGGAGAAGAAGTGGCAAGAAACTCCACCGTTACTCTTTTAAAATGTTTTACAATATTTTGGATACATTAATTATATTTCTATATGTGAAGACGATGCACCAAGAATAAAAATACTATACCACAATTGATAAAAAGAATTAAAAATAAAGCAAAGGCATATAAATTAATCACGTGATAGGTACATTGTGCTCACATATTTACAAACAATTGTAAAAATATATGATTTTCCTAAAATATTAACTAGGAATAAGTCAGTGTGTGAGTAAAGTAAAAATAACAAATTATACAATAATAAATAAAATAAAAAAAGCCTTTTATTCCATGCAACCTCAATTACAGTACTTTTTAACTTTGAGCATAAAAATTTCAACATTTCAATTTAAATAAATAATTTTAAGTAAAATCAATTAATTTTTGTTTCAATATTGTTTCACATGCAATTTATAATAATGAGTTAACTAAGTAATATTACAAAAATATAACATTTAATTATATAACATACCTGACATTAAAATTTGATTAGAATATATTTCATTTTTGTTTACACATTTCATTTTTATTATTTGTTTACCTAAATGCTTTTATTTCATAATTATTACACATTAGTTTCATTTATTGTATAGTATAATTCTAATTTAGCATGGACCCCTCTCAGGGAAAGGCCTCCTCCAAGGCTTTCCATGTATCTCTATTTTTTGCTGATACTAACCAGTTTGTTCCTGCTGTCTTCTTTACATCATCCTCCCATTTCATGTACGGTCTCCCTACTCGGCGTTTGCCTGGCGGGCCCTTCCATGTAGTGACATTTATGGTCCACCTGTTATCCACATAACGGGCATCTGCATTTTAGTGTTTGGGCATAACTCAGCGCGTCTATCGCTTTAGTGTAGTTTCTTATTTTTGTGTGTCGTATTTTGTGCAATTTCTTTATATTCAGCATACTACGTTCCATTCCTTTCTGGCACGAACTAATTTTGTTTTTAACTTTCTTCGTAATTTTCCACGTCTGGCAGCCATACGTTAAGGAAGGCAGAATGCATGAGTCCATGGTTTTCTTTTTAAGCTTTATCGGCATGTTACTTTTAAATATTTCTTTTAGACTCCAATATTGGTCCACGCGTTTTTTAAGTCTATGCTCTATTTTTATTTTGAGGTGCTTTTCTATAGTATTTGCCCTGTGGTTTCTGTAGTCCAGTTTGATATATTTGCTTGTTAGCTTATACAGCATGTAACGAAAACCCTGTCCGATCCTGAAGGGTATTATTTGGTATCGTAGTGCGTACACAAATACGTAATAATTTAATGGATACGAGATAATTGTTTTACCCCTATGAAAATAATTAATTTAAAAAATTAAATATAATCATACCAAAGGCAACACTGATCGCTCGACAGGGTTGACCTACAGTTTCGTGTCAAAGAAGCCGCCTGAGCGCGGCGGTGCTTTGTCGCATGCCGCCAAACAAACTTAGGACTAAAGAAACCTACGTTTTGCCTACGCGCAGGTATCAGCTGATATTTTATTGTAGGCTTGGACGCACAGTGACCCCGATTTCTGACCTTCTGTTTATCAAGAAACAATTATTATTGAGTTAATGTGATGTGCTTTTGGCAATGTACCCACTGTAGGTATCAGTTTATTATAACATTTACTTGTTGCATACCGCTGAGATTATGTTCCATATGTCTATCTCGAACATTAGTACACATTCGACACCTTTTTATTAAATTTGCACGTACTCTTCGCAGCGCACCTATGTACGATTTGAGTGAGTCGAAAGCTTCCACAATCCGAGCTCTTACTTCGATTTCCGAATCACACTCACTCACAAAATATAAAAATTAACATATTCAAATATTCCTGATTGGTGTACGACATTGTTCGCGATACGATAGCGGCACGTGATACGTACGGACATCCGATCGCAAGCTATCTCCACGTGAGACTGGCGAAGTGGCCAAACAAGTAGCGTGCTAGTAGGCAACCAGTCGGCTACATCAAAGGGTCGAGGACTCGTTATGAGTACCTACAGTGCGGCTAGTGAAGGGCGGTGTCCTTTGAAATAAAAATAGGCAAAAAATAAAAGATTTCGCCGGCCGGTGGAGTGTTGTCAACTTATGAAAATTTACCATATTTAGTGTTATATTTCGCATGGTAACTAAAAATAAAAAAATCAACAACTTTTGGTTTTTATGACTTAGATTTCTTTACTATTTTTTCTAGTACGTATGTTAAACCAGGAGTACGCCTTTTTTTGATCGGACAGGGTTTTTGTTACATATTGTATAGAGCGCTAAGTTCGTTTTTTTGCATACGGGATTTATTTTTGGTTTTTTGGAGTACTTGCCTTCTCGTTATAAGCGATATTGTTTTTCTGATAACACTTTATGTTTTGTATTGGATTGGCTGGTTGATTTTGTGGACTCCAGGCTTTGTGTTATAGCATATACCAGTGAGTCATAACAACTTTGAACGGTATCTATTTTTGACCAGTGAAATAGATGGTTTTTTAGACAATTTTTGTATTCATTTATATCTTCGTCATTTTTTAGAGTACTTTTTTTTTTGTTTGTATATGTCACTCTACTCTTTTGTGGTTTTGACAGAGTAATTGTGCTTCTGACTAATATATGGTCTGATGGATAGTTTAAGTTTAATGTTTCTATATTTTGAAATATTTTTGGTTGGTTAATTGTTATGTAGTCTATTTCATTTTATACTGACCGTTCGGAGATTGCCACGTCCATCTACGATTTGGTTTTTTCTTGAAGTATGTGTTGATAATCGACAGTTTATTTTCAAAAGCAAAATTAATCAGTCTTTGTCCTCTTTCGTTTCTTTTTCCATATCCAAATCTTTTTGTTATTTAATATTCGTCTTTTACGGGTTGACCAATCTTTGCATTGAAATCTCCCATTATAATTATGTTTTTATGGGCGAAATCTATGGCTATATATCTAAGGATTTGTAAAATTCGTTGATCTCCTCCTCATCCGCTGACTCTGTAGGCGCGTATACCTGTATTATGCTTATGTTGTATCCTTGTATATTGAGATTCAATAAAGCAACTCTTTCTGTGACCGCAGTAAAGCTTTCAACGTGATGTTTTACAGATACATTTATTAGAAAGCCGACGCCGTGTTTTCCTGGAGTCTCTCCCATATAACATAGTATGAATTCTTCATATTCTTCTATTTTACTGCCAAGGCGTCTAACCTCTGAAATGCCAATGATATCGTACTTCACCCCTATTAAGGCTTCCCGCAGTTCCAATAGTCGCTCGTAAGAGGATAGGGACCTGACATTGTACGTTGCCACATAGAGCCTCTTTTTAAGGCTATTGATTTGTTGAGTAATCATAGGAATATTCCTTGGAGGGTAGTGGTCATACTCATCCACGGTGACCAACCGGGTTGGAAGATGTTTTGTGTTGACACTTTTACAAGCTATTTCTGTTCTTTTGAGAGGGGGTCCTGATTGCTAGTTGGTTTCATTTTTGTTAAGATGTGTTTGATTGGTTGTAGGAGTTTTATTTACCAAATATTTAAGGAGGCCCAGCTTCACTATTCCTTCAAAGGGGTTGTTTTATTTTTCTTGTTAGCTTGTATTCTATGGCTATTTGCTTATTGTATATACAATACAATAAGCAAATAGTATGATTTTGTCTAGCCTCTAGATTGTCCTATGGAGCAGGACAAGCATGTTTCCAAGCATTCTTATCTAGGATATAATCTTCTAATTTGTAATATGCTTGTTTACAAAGTGTTTTTTTTAACATGAGTTTTAAACTTTCTTTCATTTAATTGCAATATTTCACAAGGTATTTTGTTGTAACATTTAACACAGTACCCCATAAAAGATGTATGTACTTTACATAGTCTGAATAATGGTTGATCTATTTTATTTTTATTTCTAGTGTTAATATTATGTCTATCACTTATTTTATTAAATAGATGCAGATTTTTTCGAACATACATAATATTTACAGTCGTTATATTAATCTTCTTAAATAGTTCCCTAAGAGATTCGCGGCGACGTAGATTGCAAATGGCTCTGACAGCTGTCTTTATACATTTCGGTAATTTATTATATATCCTTGGAGCCATTACGAAAACACTGTTTTTATATAGTGCAGTTTTAGACCCTACTGTTTGCAACCGGTCACAACGGACATGGAAGTTTCAAATATGTACAACGAAGGCATTGTTAATATTTTCATACTTTTAAAAAATGGTTTGCAACTGTCTGTAGTCTGTAAGTTGCAGGTCAGATAGCTCTTATGCATCTTTTTTGGCACTTAAACACTGTATTTTTACCCGTTGCATTGCCTCAAAATATAATTCCATACCTCAATGTTGAGACCACTAGACCATGATATGCTGTTAATATCGTTGTCCGATCGGCTATTTTACTTAACATACACAAGGCATATGAGTATTGGTTTAGTTTACTACACACTTTGTCAATAGGTGAATTCCATTTTAATGTGTTTTATATGTTTAATCCGAGAAATTTTGTCACATTTGTTTCATTAAAAACTTTGTCGTTGTATCTAATATTTAAGTTCAAATTGTGATTTACTCTTTGTTGCATTATTACTGTTTTGTCTAGATTAATAATTAAATTATTATTTTGCATCCAATCCACAACTGATTTTAAATTAGAATTAATGTCAGCCTAAATAACCTTAATGTAAGTCTAAAAAGTAAAGTGCTGTCCGCAAACATTGTCATGATACGTTGATGCTGTCGGAAAGTCATTGATGTAGATAATAAATAGAGGCGGTCCGAGTACACTACCTTGTGGTACCCCAAAAGTTACAGTTCTCGGGCTAGATTTATATGTGAGTTCGGTATTTTTACAAATTCTACTAAATGTAGTTATTTGCTTTCTATTTCATAGAAAAGATGCTATTAAATTTAATATATTTCCTCTTACTCCTTATGCGTTAAGTTTATTTAATAGTATTTTATCTACACGATTGGACTCGAGTTCGAAAAATCACCTTTTCATACTTATTTGAAACGGGTATTTGGTACGTGTTCGTCAATCCATAGGATCAGTGCCACTGACATCTCACTGCACGCTCACTTACCTTAAGTTTTCACGGTGAGATGGTTACAGAATAGTACTGCTGTTCTTTTAAATAAATTTATGTTGTTTTAATCTTGACAACATAGGTCCAATGGTTAGGACAAAAACAACTTATCAACTAAGGGTTAGTATTCATGAAGTAAGTGTACATTATAATTCATCCCTGCCGCACGAACAACCGGACAGAGTGTCTTAATATTGGTGCAGTATTTTGAAAACCCTGGCTGAACAGCACGATGCTGTTCAGCCAGGATTTTCAAAATACTGTTGCTGCTAGCCCTCATTCTGCTTATCAAGGATGAGGCCTTCTTCCTCATGATGGCATTAAAGTCGTCAGTTCGTGCTACAGCAAACATACTAAACGCACTACAGAACCGGGGCAACCTCAACAGCACTCTGAAGCCATTATTATATTGCACACGCAGAGCATCTAGAGCCCTCCGCGTACACTTTTACTTTTAAGCCGGTGCGAAATTATTTATATCACTCTTAAGGCGAGGTTGCAGTACTTTTAACTTCCTTAAGCTTCTGTTAATTTAAATATTGGGAAAAAAATATTTTTTGGAATATTGAACTTGCGGTTAAGCGCTGTGTGAAGACAGAAACGTGAATTTAAAAAAAAAAAAAACATAAAGATGACACTAAAACGTGTAACTCGAAGAGATTCCATCATGATACCATGTTAAATCAAAAGATAAATATAATAATAATCTGGTGGGCAACTGCCCGATGATTGTTGTCGGGAAGTTGTATATATGCTAGCTGCGGGGTAAATTCTGATTGCGCGATGCAGGATTTGGGTGACGACAGTGTGCTGCGTTGTTCGCATGTGGCGGTGTAGATGCCGCTCCGGACACCGGAGGTCGATAGTGGACTATGTCTTGTATGTAGCGATGCTTGCCAATGCCAGTTGGGTTCCAGTGGGTTGGAACCGGGTGTCGCATAGTTCACGGTGGATCGGAGCCGTCTGCGAAGATGCCCCAGTCAGTCGGGGTGGCTAACTGCTGGTGTCGACCAGGAGAGGGATTAAGCGCTCTGCTTGTGGACCGGCCGAATGTGCAGTGTGCTGTGCCAAGGTTGCTGATGAGGCTGAAGGTGATGACCAGGTATGCGCTTGCGCTGCATCCTGATGTTCAGGATAACCGTTCAAGCCGTGGTTGCTGGCTGGCTGTGTGACTTGCGGGAGTGATGATGATGAAGTCACGCTGAAGTAGTTGCACGAAGGCTGCGCTGACGTTCATACTCAGGGTCACCAGTGAAGAGATATGAGGAACAGGTTGTAAAGTTCACTCATACTCTTCGGAAAGGGGAGGATCCTCCGACCAGATGGATGTCGTATCTGGTGGGCAACTGCCCGATGATTGTTGTCGGGAAGTTGTAAATATGCTAGCTGCGGGGTAAACACTGATTGCGCGATGCAGGATTTGTGTGACGTCAGTGTGCTGCGTTGTTCGCATGTGGCGGTGTAGATGCCGCCACAGGTTTGGTTCCCTAAAAATGAGGAGATATATGTATTCTTTTGGAATAATTTTTTTTTTTTGGCCGGCACTTTCAGATTTTGCCCAAAAATTTATGGACGGTGAGGTGAATGCTCTCCTTTATGAATACTGATAAATCTTCACAAACAGCCAGCTTCAAATTCAAATAGCAATCAAAGCTTTTCGATTGGTTGAATTAGAGATAAATGCAAAATTATTACCACTTTTGGGTACTTTCCAAAATCAATGAAATTTCGTTAAACATATTTGCCAAAAGGCTCCATCAAAACGTCAGATATTTAGGTATATATTTACTATAAGGATAGGTTACATTATTGCACACTTGTCCAAATCTGACTTTTCAAGTCGTAAGATTTGGGCAAAGCCCACAACTTCTTCATCAGATTTTCCTATCTAATTCAATTTACTATTTAAGTATTGATCTAGTGAGCGAGCGAAGTGAACGAACAAAGACCCCGCCCGCCATCCCTTACGTGGTTATTTTTTTTTTACTATTCAGAAGTAGGAGCCCCGTTAAATGGGGTTCCGTCGACACGCCTACCGCGTCGCGTCTTAGGGCCATGCTTCTCAGAACCTTAACAGTTTCTATGGTCAAGGTTAACTCGATACTACAATAAATTAGGTAAGCCTACAATAAGATACTACAATAAAGGATAACCAAAAAAAAAAGTTATTCCCCGTTTTTGATTTTTGTTTTTAGTGGCTGCTCATAGTGCCCCTAAGCGTTTACTGGAATTCAGTAGGAATTGTAGTAAACGCCCCTAAGCAGACCCACTGACCGAGACGACTCAGTTAGAAGAAACATACCTCGGATTTTAAGGAAGGGTAGGAAGGGGATATTACCTACCTTTATCAGTTTCATTGAAATCTGCCTTGAAGTTAAAATTTTTAATTATTTGAATGTACTCTTAATGTAATTTCTCAATAACATGCTTGATTGGAAACGTAGGTAATAAATAACTCGGACTGTATAACCAGATGTATGAACGAAGCAAAAAGAGTATGTAAGGATCGTAGATGGTGATGTTCTATAGTTGCTGCTTACACCCATGGGAATAAGGCGTGAGTTAATGTATGTTTGTTGATCATGACTCCTATGTTATTTAGAATTTGTGTAAGTTTTTTCTTGTGTAAACCTTATAATTTCATGGATTACAATTGGCTGACTTAAGATAATGTGACATGATTAAATTATTGGTTTTAATGTATATACCCACTAAATAGTAACATTTTCAGTTAACCACAATCACATTACTTCAAGCGGATTTCGTAATCGGCTCTGATTTACAAGACTTCGTTAAAACTATAAAGGCGGAAGGAGGATATAATAAACACAATTCGAAACAACATTTCTCGAAGAAGAGTCTTGTGATTTTGATTTCTGATCTACCGTCTGAGTCAGCTGGAGAAAATGATCAAGAAGACAGAACATTACTTCGGAGCCAGGATTTGTCTGGCAAGCTTTTAGAAGTGGATAATGATGTACTAAGAATGCCGACTGCGTCAATCATTAAGAATAATAGTAGTAACTACGTATCGCTCCGAAATAGATCGAACAGACTAAAAAAAAGGCCGCCACGCGCAAGTGAAGAAAGGGCGAATTTTCGTGAGCAACAGGTTAAAGAGCAGATAGAAAGAGACCACGAAAGAAGAGTCAAAGAAATCGTTGATCACGTATCAGTGAACTACCAATCATGTATATATTTAGCATATGAAGCACGAAGAATTCAAACTGGCGGTATAGTAATGGATGAATTCAGAAAAATGGCCGAGGATGTAGAGAAACAAAAATATCAAGGTCTAAAAGCTAAGGCATTGCAATGTGGGAAACCTATTCGTGAACCTACTCAGTTTGTTTGGCATAAACCAAATAAAGTTCGTATTGATATAGTTAAAGACTCTTTAAATGACGGTGTATAATAACTTTGAACTGTGTGAGACTAATTTTGTGTTGACGAATTAAAACATTTTACTTCGAGTATGTGCCTCAATCGATGTACACAATGTATACTTAGATGTATACAAAAACATCTCATTAAAAATGACGTTAATAGTATGTATATAGCAGGGAAAGGGGGCTCGTGGATAAATAAATAAACAAAAACAAGATTCACAATGTTTGCACTTTGTCGTTACTTTAACTAAGTAGCGCTCCGTACTTGATATGCGTATTGTCAAATTCGCTTTTAAGAATGAGAGCAATCGATTCTTTCAAATATGAAAATTCAACATCATGATCATCCACAGCCCGACTTCACCCACTGCTGAGCATAGGCCTCTTTTCTTATATCAATCCCCACGCTCCTAGTGCAAGAATCATCCAGGTTCTACCCGCGAATAATGGTACGAACATTAATGACAGCGGGACCTGAACCCATCATGCCACTCCCCTTCGGGTACTTGGGTACTTACACACTCTGGTAAGGAAACGCACCAGGGAACAACATCACAAACTATGGTTGGAACAAGGTGAGTGCAGGCAGGCTAGGGAGGCAAGCCCTACAATTGATGGCCGCCTCACGACACAGTTTCTCCGACTAACCAAACAACAGCTGCGTACAGTTACGGCAGCTTTAACTGGCCACGGGTCATTTAATCAACACCTCTTTGTCATAGGAGTCACAGACAGTCCGCTGTGCAGGGCCTGCATGAAGGAGGACGAGACAGCAGCTCATGTGCTTCTAAAGTGCCCGGTGGTTGCCACATACAGGGCAAAGTACTTCGGTATACCAGGTACCCCACGCAAGGCTGTCAGTAACGGCGTTGCTGGCCTTCCTCGAGGAGCTGGGGTGGATCGAATGATTGATTTTCCCACAATACGCAAAATACGCGCATTGACGTGGACTTGCGGACACCAGCTCGTACTCGTATTAACTATAATGCTATTACAAATAATGTTTTCCGTTTCTCGGAAAACACGTGTCAGCTACTGTTAATTCTACCTCGCACTACATTCATTAACTTTGTTCAGTCAATTTAAATTTGTTTGTTTTTTAACTTTAGGTTCAAATTCGGGTACTACATTAAGAGATGTATTATCTTTCACCTGAGGATTTACGGTTGCTATAGCTTGTAAAGTTTTATTAAGAGTCTCTAAAATATCTATCTATCACTAATATTCTGAGAACTGTTGTGTTTGGTGTGCATGATATGCATACTTCAGCGGCTTTAGTCGGCGGCGGCGTGTAAGATTTTTGTACAGGCTTGCAACAATCCTTCGTCGAATGACCCTTCACACAACGCGGTTCACCAGTTAAACGTGCACCAGTATCAGCACACTGAGACACAACAGTAATTTCTCGCGAGTGGTAGGATCTTTTACGTTTGTAACGTCGGTTTTTGTTACCCTCCTCTCCTCGAGAGCAGCTTCGGATTGAATTATTCGAACTCCGTGACGAACTTTGAGAAGATTGCATTCGCGAAGTACGTTCACGTGATAGATCATGATGCTGTCGATCCTTGCGTCGAACGCGAGAACGAGACTTCCATGACACAGAACGTGTTTGCCGTTTTGCAACACGTGTCCAGCTAAATCTTCTGTGGAGTTGATGTCGGGATTTCCTTCGTGATCGCACAGAGTACACAGAACAACTATGAGAATGCGATGTACGTGTTCTTGATCGTAATATTCTATCACGTTCCATTGAGTTTATTATAAATTTAGCGCGTACCAGTAGCATCGAAAAAATACAAACCTGACCTTTGTATTTGACTGAGAATGGCGCGCAGAACCCGCTTCGGATTTGTTAGGTCACTGATTAAAATACGTCCACGTATTATTAGTTTAATTCACAGAAATATTAATACAATCACACTTCTACTTAACTCAAATAACACAAAGCCCATTTTTGTTTCTTATTTATATTAATGACTTGCCATACCTCATAAAGGATAATCATGATATAGTGTTGTTTGCAGACGACACTTCACTTTTATTTAAACTGAAACGTCAGCAGCTGGTTACTGACAATGTAAATAGCGCCCTCGCTAAGGTAGTTAACTGGTTTAATGTTAATAACCTACTTCTTAACGAGAAAAAAACGAAATGTATTAAGTTTACGATACCTCATGTTAGACAAGTAGAAACTAGTGTTCTTTTAAAGGTTGAAGAGTTGAAACCCGAAAACTCCACAGTATTCTTAGGCATAACTTTGGATGCCAAGCTTCAATGTGGCCCCCATATAGATAAATTGTCAAAAAAACTAAGCTCTGCAGCATACGCCGTTAGAAAAATTCGTAATTTAACTGATTTAGAGACAGCGCGTTTTGTTTACTTTAGTTATTTTCATAGTGTGATGTCGTACGGTATTCTTTTGTGGGGAAATGCCGCCGATATTCAAACAGTTTTTATTTTACAAAAAAGGGCAATTCGTTCAATTTATAAATTAAGTCCCAGACACTCCCTCAGAGACAAATTTAAAGAGATTAATATAATGACTGTGCCTTCTCAGTATATTTATGAAAATCTTGTATATGCACATAAAAATATTAATCTGTTTAAAAAATACAGTGATATCCATAACAAAAATACTAGGAATAAACACAAATTTGTTGTTCCCACTACCAGGCTCAAGAAAATAGGTGGCTCGTTTAAATGTCAATGTATACGTTTTTATAATAAACTTCCTAGCCACATTCAAGAACTAAGCCTTAATAAAATTAAATCTTTTATAAAGCGGAAATTATGCCAGAAAGCCTATTATACTGTCAAGGACTATATTGAGGACAAGAAGGCTTGGGATTGAGCTGCTCTTTTTTTCTTTTAATGTTTTTTTTTCTATATACGTACCTTTTTATCTAAACAATGACATGTATATATTTACTGTATAAAGTATAATATTGTTTTAATTTTTGTGAATGTGAGGACTATGTGGGTCATTGCATTTTTTTTTTCTTCTTTTAATGATGATGGTTTGGCTGTTTGAGTACTTTACGCGGCCTCCCGAAATGTCCTTTCTTTTGTGTTGTTCGTCGGATCGTTGAGATCCTTAGTTCTGAGTTGAGCTGCACGATGATTGACAAATGCGTGCACTGACTGGACAGGTCCACTCAAATCCGTGTGGTTCTTTCCTCAAAAGACCATTTCAGACACCAGTCTACATAGTCCTCATATGATATGACCAAGATTATTTTCATATTTTATTTACACTTTGACATTGATGTACTTTATATATGCAATGACATTTACTTTTTAAAGGATTATACTATTTTAATTATTGTGAATGTGAAGACATTGTGGATTTGATGTTTTTTTTTATAATGCATTTTTTATTATTATTTGTTTTAATCATGGTCTGGCAGTTTGAGTAATTTATGCGGCATACCCAAATGTCCTTTCTTTGGTAATGTTCGTCGAATCGTTTAGCTCCTTTAGTTCTGTGTTGAGCTGCATGACAACTGACAAATGCGTGCACTGACTGGACAGGTCCACTCATTCTGTGTGGTTCTTTCCTCAAAAGACCATTTCAGATATCAATCCACATGGTCTTCACATGACCTGACCAAGATTATGTCTGGACTTTAAAAGAGACTGTGACCTCTGAGTTTGTTTCAGCGTTTCTTCTCAGAGTAGTCAGATAGGAAATGCCGATCTCATCTAGTTTTTAAAATATGATTGACGTGTAAAAGTGTTTGTACAAACCTATTTGCAGAAAATAAAATCATTTATCATTATCATTTATCATTTATAAAATGCATATTATTATTGTTGCCTAGCAGTACTTAAACTAACGGTGAGCCTGGATATATGAGCCTTTTGTCTTTCATATATGATGAAATGGAATAATATGGTCAGCAGCACCTTGTCCTTTAACTTGTCCCATCTTTTATGACCTGTAATGCTTCACGCGTTTGCTCATGTTTATGAGCACCTACTTTTCTTTCTTCTACTCAATTCCTCGGCAATTCTGTAAAGATATACTTCCAGTTGCTTACACTGTATCGTGTACACAGTGGACCAATCCACTGTCCACTACACAGCTCGAAATTAAAGGAGATCAGCAATATTGGGCACAAAATCAAAAATGCAAACAACAAGCGACCAAAATGTGTTACATTGGTCGGAAAAGTCCTCCTTAACATTTTACTATTCTGGCAAATCTCTACGACCATTCCTTCCGCAGCTTTTTTTAAGTTTAAAAATCTAGTATATTACAAACATGTAATTGTTTTGAAGCATAAATTAGATTCATTGTAGTGAGTTTGATAAAACTCTCAGAAATCACATAACATAACATCACGCCTTGTTTCCCCGAAGGGTTGGGCAGAGGTGTACCTATAGCACACCCACATTTCGCCAGTTATGTTTAAGTCCCATGCAATAGGGGGCGAGCCTATTGCCATCTACCGGGCACAAATCCAGACTTCGGGGTGCTACTGAGAAATTCCAGATAGAAAAACCCAATTACACGTTGCCCGACCTGGGAATCGAACCCAGGACCTCATGCTCAGCAGTAGCGATTGCGATCACTAGACCAACGAGGCAAAAATAAATAAGCATTATATCAAATTTATGCCTGACTTCACCAAGATAAGTGTTCCATTGCAATGACCTCATGATGGTTTTACGTCAATCGTTAATGTCCTATCTCAGAGAGCAAACTAATTAAACTAATTAACTAAAATTCTGCTTATAGTATGTTTTATGTAGTTAGTATAGTTAGTTAGAGCAAACTAACTATATAAAACATTAAGAATGTTTTATATAGTTAGTTTGCTTTCCCCATCAATAAACAGTCCTACAGAATAAAGGGTTTAAATAAATAGCAAACACTTCATGACATATTAAGGAATATGACTGACGGTAAAAGTTATGGGAGTAATTTTCATTGACAATCTTGATTTGATTTTTGATGGAAGTTTAATTTTATGCTGATCCAAACAAAAACTAAGAAATAATTCGAATATCATTTCAAAAAGAGCTCGCGGGTTCAAGACTCGGAGTGTTGCCAAAACATTGAGATAGGCCAGGCCAGTCTTAGAAAAAACATTTAATTCTAATTGTATAGCCTTAGGTAAATAACTCCAGTCCTATTTATTTCAGCTACTAGGTAGGTAGTCTGAAGCGTGGCTGCCCTACTCTTCGCTTAACCAAAAAAAACAATAAAGACTAAGGCTGGGATTTATGCCTTACCCCTTGGAGCTTGGGAACGGTTAGCAAAATACCTACATTCAGTTATGGTACTGTACAGGGGGCCTAGACAAAATCCAAGCGTTTTCCGTTCAAGCAAATTCCGTTCACGCTAAGGAATTGACGTAAGCGTGTGTAAAATGGTAGACAAGTTACACATGGAACGCAGAACGCCCATTCCGCAGCGTTACACGACATACTCTATAATTAGTTTATGGAATAGTGCGTAGCAAGTGTCACTATTGCGTTCAGTGTTCCTGTCACTGTCAAACGTAATAGCGAACTATCAATATTATTCAAAACTGTTGTGTGTGGTGAAACTTTGAAAGTAATTGAAGAGTGTTTTATTACAAACAAAGTGAGAGAATGGCTTTAAATAGTAATTCAAGGGAATGTAAGAACTGTGATCAAGTCAGTAATTTTGAAAAAAAAAATAGTTTCTAGTGCGATGAGTACTAAAATGGAATCTAGACTTCGGGCGAGTCCCGAGCCATTTAGTTTGCTGATGGAATTTATGGAAAGGCAGGTTTTTTTCGATACTTTATCATTTACTCCAAATTTGACTACCATTTTTAACTAGTATTGGACCTACTTGAGATTATGGAATGCATAATGTAAACAACCGCACAATGGTGCGCTTAAATGATTGTGGTTCTTACATTTGTTATTCCTATAAAGATAAACTCGATACCAAACCTTAATACTTCTTTCTTAGATAGGGTATTAGAATGCTAGTAGTAAACTGTATGTTTACTAACTCTTATCCTCACTGTACACAAATCATAACAAAAGTATCATTGTTTACTTTTTTTAGCGTTGGCGTCAGGGTTCGACCTCCCGCTAATGAAGTGTGTTGCGGAAACGCCAAAATATCATTGGCGTCTGTCAAAAGTGGCACTTGTCTACCATTTTGATGAACATTTTTGTCGTTTATGTGTCACGCTCATTGCGACGTTCCTTTCCGCATGAGGAATACTGACTTTGTCTACCAATTTAGCAGCAATCACGTGACATGTGGTCAGCAAATGTCAGCTCCATACAATTTGAGTTTTCCTTTGGCGGTAACGCTTACAGAAACGGGATTTTGTCTAGGCCCCAGTTACGGTTTACGATTTACGGAAACGCTCGCTCGCTAGGTTTAACCTGCAGCCTAATTGCGTAACACATTTTCGTAAACGATTACGACTTATCTGTTTGATTTTGAAAGTTCAACAACATTCATTGCGTTATTTACATTGATCGATCTTATTGATTGAAGCAATGACAAAACGATTCAGATTCCGATTGATTGTGTATTACGCAATTAGGGTACTGGTTAATTCCAGCTAAAAATGGAGAAACTTCAGTATTCTTTCACTCAGTGAGTGTAAGAATACGGTAGCTTTATTTTACTATTTGCTTAGAATATTATTCTGTTCGAGCAGAATCGAAAAGAAAACGCTATTTTAAAAGGCATAGCTTTTTTTATTTACGGTACCCTAATTGCGTAACACATTATATACAACCACAATCTGAATCATTTTGAAGAATTTTGCTTATCCATTGCTTCATGTGTTCGAAAAATTTGTTTGCTCCACAACATAAACAACGCAATGAATATTGTTGAAATGTCAAAATGAAGGCGATTGTTACTGATAGTGTGTTACGCAATTACCCCGGGGTATCCGAGCCCTGCCTCTTACTCCTATTTATCTATTCATCAGCCTATTATGTTCCCACTGCTGGGACACAGGCATCCTCTTTGTGAGAGGGAGTGGGCTTAATCCACCACGCGGGCCCAGTTCGGGTTGGTAGATGTCACATGTCCTCGAATTTTTGGTTCTTAAACATGCCGGTTTCCTCACGATGTTTTCCTTCACCGTTTTGAGACCTATTTATCTATGAATCAGTGTCAATAATTTTTACATTACAAAATAATGGTTAGCACCTCACTTAAAACAGAAAATGAATTTTAAAACAAAATTAACACTTTGTTTTGCTCCACGACGGGCTCTTCTCACAGCTGCCAGGCGACTGGGACTGTTTATTATGTTTCTGCGATGTTGCGGGATATTTTTGTGTTCCTCAGGGGAGTATTTTGGGCCCCACGCTATTCCTCATTTATATTAACGACTTGTGTAGTCTAAATATTAAAGACGGCAAAATTATGTCGTATTCTGACGATACGGCGTTAATATTTACCCTGGGGGCTAACTCTTGAAACAAATTTTAACTGTTCGAAATCGCTCAACTATGTTTTAATGCGAACACTAGCAGATTCAAAATTGATCATCCTACAGGTTTATTTGGTCCTTTCAATCTCTATAAATATACTGTATCGCTTTTTGGAGTGGCGCACCAAAAACTAATATGCTTCCTCTTGAAAGAGCTCACCTCCATCCATTTTTCTTCGCCACAGATCTGTAATTTATATCCTGCAACGTGGGTACTGACGGTTCGCCAGCTTTTCAATACGCACTAAACAGCACACCATGCTTACCTACAATGCTGTCAATACTAACAAGAGACGGAATGATATAGTATGCATATATAATGCAACCTCAAAACATGTCTTTGTAAAGATTTTTTACATTCATGTGCCCATTTCTTTTTTAAAATGTTTTGTACTTAAACATGATTTTTTTTACTAGATGGTAAGACAATGCATCTAGAATAAACTTACTATACCACAATATGTATAAATAATTAAACATAAAGCAATGTCTGGTAAATCAATTATGTGATAGATACATGGTGCTCACATATTTACAAATGTTGTAAATGTAGATGATTTCCATATTTTTTTACAAGTGTAACATAATATTGTGTGATTTAATTATAGAATCAATGTCAAATTTACAGAAAATAAATCATTTATCATTTATTTATCAAAAAAGTGAATCAAATGAATCAATGTGAAATGAAAAATTGTAACAATTCAATAGGCAACCAGTTTGATTTTATCTAGCCTCTAGATTGTCCTATGGAGCAGGACCAGCATGTTTCCAAGCATTCTTATCTAGGATATAATCCTCTAATTTGTAATATGCTTGTTTACAGAGTGTACTTTTCACATGAGTTTTCAATTTTATTTCATTTAATTGCAGTATATCACAAGGTATTTTGTTGTAACATTTAACACAGTAGGTAAATAAAAGATTATAAGAGATAATCTAAAAAAATAAGAACTGTTTGGTCTTTATTTATAGTGTTAAAATTATGTCTATTACTCGTACTAATTTTTTTTGAAAGTTGCAGTTTTTTCTTACATAAAAAATATTTTCATAAATGAACTGGCAAGGTACCGTCAGTAAAATAGTTTCTTGAGATTCGAAGCGACGTAGATTGTAAATGGTTCTGACAGCTTTCTTTTAAAAATGGATTCAATGTCAGCAGCCCGACCCCACAGTAAAATGCCATATGACATAATGCTGTGGAAGGAGCTAAAGTAAACCAAACCCGCGGTTTCTACATTTGTTAACTGTCTTATTTATAAAACAGCCAATACGGCCGAGCTTAGTCGCCCCGCAAGAGATGTTATTTGAAGTGACCATTGTAAATTCTCGTCTAGCGTGTTAAGATGTCACATTCGCAACTTCAAACATTAGGTAATTTAAATGGAATGCATATGGAGTTCCTTCTTCGGTTGATTTTGAAGTAACTGGGGTAAATCATTAATGAAAACTTAAAAGAGGTATGGACCTAATATCGAACCTTGAGGAACGTTCACTGTCATTTCAGACCCTAATGAGTTTATGCCGCTTTTGTATTTTAACCTTTCTATCTTTCAGGTATGATCTTAACAAATCAAGAGCTGTATGGCAGCACAGTTCAATTTCTTCAAATTGCCATTGTTTGCATGAATCACAAATTATACGGAAACTAAATAAATATGTATGAGACTCGGAGAGTAGCACTATTAAAAGCCGAGCTAAGGAAATGGGAAGCATCTACTACAGGTAAAAAGGCAACTTAAATAGGATCTTGTGTTTAAAGCCCGGCTGGTTCCTTATGGACCAGTGATTGACTAATACCGTCAAGCCCCGGTGATTTCAGGAACCACCAAATGCACGCGGTTTATCTTGAAGTTCGTTTTTGGTGAAGTCTGGAGGCGTACGACAGGAATAACCTGATCGAAGTTGAAAACAAACTCGAGGATGATCTTCCTGACTGAAAAACGTCAGAGATGTAATTCTAGACTGATCTCATACGTTAATATAAACACTCACACACCTTTACCATAATTTACTTTTTATCACACTACCAGTGCCTGTAGTTAATAAAAACGGACAAAGTTATCTCGGTAAGTCTTCAGGTTTTAAAAGAACAGTAGGTACAATAGTCTTAAATAAAACCGAATAGTTTTGTCACACAATTTTCGTCTATATAATATCTTCGGCAAATGCATGGGTACCCGTTTTTTTGCAGTTAACAGCTGCGCTACGTGGAATATATAGTAAATAAGCGGTAAAAAAGTCGCTTGTTAAAAAATGTATGGATAGTGACAGCTGACGAAAGGATCAGGGTCTATCAATATGGATGAAAGATCACAATACTCCAACAAACGAGTCACTCACTCTTCAATATATTTTTTTTATTTAAATTCAATATCCAGTGTGTAAGTAGCTGTAAAATAATGTTTTACCAAAAAATTAAACGCATTTTCTGTGTATTGCAATTGCTAAACGTATCTCGTAAAGTTGCCACGTTAAAATCAAAGTTAAGCTATAGTGGAATACAAAAATTTTGACAAAACTCCATTGTCCGAAATCGAAACAAAGCTTAATCAACATTTGAAAGAAAACTTAAGACTAATACCAGTATTCAAAAATGTATGGCTAGGCAGTACGTACTGAATAAATACGAATTTAAAAAAGTTGATAATCTACCATCTTATCTACTAAATGGTAGCTTTCAACGTTTTTTGTATGCAACCGGAACGTTTAATTTGACATTCAAGTAGTCAAGTCAGCTGAACAATGCATTTTATTTATATATCACAAAAAAGAAACTTTAAGTTGTCCCGTTAATGTTATTTCGCTTGTTTAAATTGCAAATGTGATATTCTATTATTAAATCGACATTGTGTTGCTTGCTGCGGTACATAAGTACCTTTGTTATTTTACTGTCTTAGCAATTTGTTGAACAATGTTTGGGAGGCCGAGATGTAGAGAGTGGACTCCACTGGCCACCCAGCAGCTACGACTCCGAAGTTTGATACAGGTAATATAAAGGATAAAGAAACATTGAAAAGATTTGCATAAGTTTTTTAGACAGAAGCCAACACGGTGCGACTACTTGATAATATTTATTGTCATAATAATTAACATTACTAATCTACTCTACTTTATGAAGAAGTACTCGGAAGCCCTAGATCTTAATTTGGTAAGTACTTATGTTTAACAAAAAAAATCTGCTTTGCCAAGTGCAAAGGCAGGCACAGTTAATATTAATTTATCATTAACTAAAATATCATTAATAATATTTGCATCACAACATCTACCTACATCATCAACCACCACAACATCATGCATAAGAAATACTTTAATGATATGATTTGCTTAAACTTATGCTTTGTTAGTTATTAAAAAAAGAAATGTGCATCAAAACCCTGCTCCTAAATACATTCTACTATCAAAGACTGTTTTTTTTTGTGTAACAGTATTTTTTAATTTTGGCCTTGATTTTCTCACAAGATTGTTGTTTGATTTTTTTGATAAATGTTGCCATAAAATCTAGTTTCGTCCCTGTTCTGTAATTTTTTTCTAAATAAATACAGTGGAACTTTGTTAAGTGGGCCATGGATAAATGTGGGAAAGGTCTACTACTGATAATTACAATGTGGTCCCAACACTTTTGATTAATTAAACGTTAATAACTGAGAATGCATTTGTTATAATTTTTTGATTTACACCTCTTAAATTGCGACTTTGTAGATTAATAGTGTATAAATAAGGAAAACGCCTCATAATAATTTACCATTTTGAATATTGGTCTGGATAGGCCGCATAATGTTTGTGTACATTTTAATGAATACCTCTTTTGTGGATGTTTAATTAATGTAGGTACTTGGTAATTTACTGAATTTGATTCTTTATCAGACAATTGGAACAATTACATACAGTGTGTGGATTGAAAGTGTTACTTAAAAAAGCTAGTGATGTCTCATTTAAGGAAATCATCATAATTTTTTGCCCTAAACCTAATAAAATATCAGTGTCATCTTCCTTAAATGTGACCGACAACAAAGTGAATCAGCAGTGGAATATATTGTTCAGCTGAGGACAATCAGTTCTGATTGAAATTTTTCAGATTTAGAACATTTGTTGCAACCATACATTTAAAACCAGATGCTACTCCTAGGTTTCTTAAAGCTCTCCCAGTTCCGTTTGCAATTAAGAACAGAGTTAAAAAGAAATTGATCAATTGATGACTAAAGGGGTATTATGCCCTGTTTCTTACTCACAGTGAGCAACACCTTGTTTGTGCCCATTGTTGAAAAAAGCAGGTGAGATCTGCCTGTGTGAAGATTTGCATGTCCAGGCATTTCTCAAAAGTTTGTGACATCTTTACTGGCAGGTATTTCAGGTTTGCAGTACTAATACATTGAAGACATTATTTTAAGTGGGTTTCTGCATAGCAAATGCAGAGGGTCTCCGTGGCTGTCCACAACCAGTGCCAGAGAAATCTGAACAGCAGTTTTGTGATATTTTATTGACGGTGGAGGCTCCCCAATACTTTCCAGTTGATTTTAATCAGATTGTGCTGCTTACAAAAACAAATAAGACTTTATCATGAGTCACGCATTACATGTTATCTGGTTGGCTACCTAAAGTGGCAGAGAAAGCGTTACAGTTATTGATTGCATTGTACCTACTGAACTTACTTTACATGAAGGTTGTATCTTGCATGGAGAGCAGTGGTGGCCTAGTGGTAACAAACTGAAATTGAAATCAGGTTGTTAACTTCAGAAAAAGCATAAGAAAAACTACTTGAAGGCGCTAAAATTTAAAATTGTGTTTACTTTTTGCGCAATTGTTGCTTCTCTTTTCGATTCAAATCGACCTCCTGAGGTATCCAATATTAGATTTAGTGTAATTAGTCAAGATCGAGATTTACTATAAAACCCTACAAATTTCGACGAAACAGCGATTATTCACAAATAAATACATTTGAAATAAAATAAATATAAATTTGGAAACCGTTGAATGCTTGACATGCGAACGGCTTTTAGTATGTGATAGTTTGGCGAGTTAAATATTAATTATACATTTATTTCGCTACATTGCAATGTATTCATTATTTTGGAATTTGTGTAATCATCTGATAGTTTTAGACTTATTCATTTCTTTAGAAAAAACCTTGACACGAATAGGTCTAATGCAATATTGGCGAGTGGTCACTGATATTGAAGTTTGTTTGCGTAATCATATCAGATATTTTATCTGCTTTCAAAATTATTACACGAACAACAAATAGAATAAATATAACATTCAAGTTCAAGCGAGCTAATAATGTAAATGCGCCCATACCCCTTTGCTTATAAACGTTGTTTGTAGTTAAAACATAATTATAAAAAAAATGGATAAGCAGTTTCTAATCAATATAACATAACTAAATGCAACGTTTTTAAATAAACCTCTGAATGTTATGTGATAGCTGTATTGAAAGTTATGTTCTACCCATGTTTACTATCTTCTCTTGTATTATCACATAGAATTACGCGAGAATAGTTCATGCCTTATAAAGTTGACTTGCAAACGTGTCCTAAAAGATTGAAGATAGTCAGCAAAGTGGGACTGACTCCCAAATTGCGCCACCATTATTATCATCATCATCGCCAGCTTTGTTCCACCCACAGCTGAGTAAAGGCCTCCTCCCTTTTGTGCAGGACTTCCCTGTCTCTGCGAGTCTCATGCAGGTCTTCCCCGCGATCTTCTGTAGGTCGTCCACCCACCTGGCTATTGGTCTGCCATCGTTCCTTCTATTTAAACCATGCCACTCACAAACACATGCCACATGAGTTATTCTCATATTGCCTATAAGACAGCATACTAATATCATTCTTTACCAATACATTTTATGTATTTATTGATATGGCACTTCAACAACATGCTCACTAAAACATACATAAACAAAAATCACATACAGTTTTAAGTATTGTGATTCGTCACTTACAGTAGTGCACAGCACTAGCAGAGAACTTTAAAGTGTAAGATACCGTTAGTTGAATTACATAGGTTACAAAATAAACGTACGATGGGTATTTAACAAAAGAACATAAGGCTAACAAGTAAAGGAATGGAAGTGCATAAAATTATTAATAGGCGCCTCTTGTCGCACAGAGGTCTCGAGACTCCGAGCGAAGTTAATAGTCTCGTACGGAATATGTTTTCCTAAGATATTTTGATCATATCAGCATCATTAATTCGATTATTAACTGAATATCTCTATATTTTCCAGATCGTGGGCTACAATATCAGGCCACCTGAATGGCGTACGTCTCCGTGCAGTTTCTATTTGACGCTGCACCACACCACTATGTCAGCTCCATTCTATACGAGCGAGCGAATATCTTCACCACATCCAAAATGGAAAGAGATTGACTCAGGTAATGCTGTGATTTAATAATAGTTTAAATGCGACATTAAATGTATCTGTTTGACAGTAACTTGGGCTGTCCGGATTTGGATTGCTGGCACACAGGTATACCATGACCACCTGGGTCAGGTTATAGAATATTTTTTTATACCAGAAGTAGTTCGTGTAGTGTTAATTCTGACCTCCACGCGGGCAAAAGCTGTTTTTCATTATTTTTATTCTTCTTCCGCTTCGTCCGCTTGAAATTTCTTGTTACCCCGATGACCCACTCCGTCGCATACATCACCTGTCCGCGCTTTCACTTCGTATTCGTTTAGCGCTCTTTCTGACTCTTTTAATTTTGCTCGGCTCCCCGAGGGTTATAGCATGATGTTAAATAGCCTAAAGCATATCTCAAGAATTGGGCTATCAAATCCCAAAAAAAAAAACAAAAACTAATCCGACCTGTAGTTCTAGAAATTACATAAAAACTTACAAACAAACAAATGTTACCTGTTTATAATTTTAGTACATTCAGATGTTCCAATTTTCTTACTAAATATAAATTGTCATTCCTAAACGATTGGCCGGAGAAGGCACAGCATACAAACAATTTGAAACATTTGGAATAGAAATCCGAGCAGTGGGACGGTATAGGTTCGTTTAAAAAATATATCAGGGTGATTTGTAATTTAACGTATTCGTGATGTGACTCATTTGCAACAATTAAGCCCCCCACAAAGCCGAGTCGAAAATTCATGGGATTCAAGAAAACCTTCTTCAGAATTCGTCTGTAATCTCTAAATATTATAATATATCTCTAAACTCTCCAATTTAATGGCCTTCATTGCTATTTCATTGGGTAGCTTGTACTTTAACAAAACCTTCGAAGTAACCAAATTTTCTAAAACATCAAACAGTTAAAAGTTAAAGGAAAAAGTTTACAAACCATTTTCAAATACTATAATCTACGTGTCACGTTTGACATCTACCAATCCGTAATGGGCCCGCGTGGTGGATTACGGCCCACTCCTTCTCCATTGAGAGGAGGCCTGTGTCCCAGCAGTGGGAACATTATAGGCTGATTATGGTTATGCTTATAATAATCTACGTACATGAACTTTGGCACCAGTTATCTAAAAATTTTACTATGGCCTACAAATTACGGGGAAACATCTTCATTTAATCAGCCAGCTATCTAATGCGTATTTGCAAATCGTAAAAATATTTAAAAATTGTTTAATAGAATTATTAGATTTTTCAATGAAAAGACATTAAAGACGAGTTCTGGATTATGTGGGTGTACTATAGGTACACATCTGCATACCCTTTCTGGGATTACAGGCGTGATGTTATAATGCGTTCTGGATTATTTAAAAAATAAATGAAAATTGGGTTTTCATTAATTTCATGAATTTTCGCCTTGGCTTTATGGGGTAAGCACCCCATTGCTGCAAATGGGTCACGCTATCACGCCCTGGTAGTACGAAATACGTCAAATTACACATACATTTTACACAATAGCAAACGTCAAATATATTCACAAAACAATTAATCTTATTACAGGTTAACATATAAACATTTCATACAGCAATTTATATCATTGGTACACGCTGACTCATTTCACTGTTACGTCTAAATGTTTATGTGTCAATTCTTATCATGCAATATGCTTAATTAATCAGCTGTTGGTATTATTATCCCTAACTGGCACACAACGACCCTTGTGCGTAGAAAATGCGTTTTGTTAAAATAGTTGTGTGAGTGAGGGAAGTAATGTAATATGCCAAAATGTTACATGTATTATACATATACAGGGTATCGACTTCAAGCCGGAGTCGGGTGATAGGTCGGGTAATGATAGTTAACAGAAAAAATATTGTATAATTTGTAGCAACATGGTTTAAAAGACCGTCACAGGCAGTAGATTTTCTCGTTTAAAAAAAATCTCCCAGAAGGGTTAGGCAGAGGAGTACCTATAGTACACCGACATTTCGCCAGTTATGCTTAAGTCCCATGTAATAGGGGGCGAGCCTATTGCCATCAACCAGGCACAAATCCAGACTCCGGCCTGCTACTGAGAAATTCTAGATAGAATACCCGAATAACACTTTGCCCGACCTGGGAATTGAACCGAGGACCTCATGCTCAACAGTAGCTCTTGCGACCACTAGAATAAAGGGGCATTTTTTATATAAATGCGCGTAATTTTAAAATACCGAGCGATGTTTTTTTTAAATATTTTTCTGTTAATTATTATGAATAAAGAGTAATTAGTGAGTAAGTAAGTCTATTATGACCCTGTCACCCGGTTCCAGCTTGACGTCGACTAACGGGACACCCTGTATACATGTACACAACAAAAATACATAACAAACAGTAAATCGAACACCACAAAATATACAATTGATGTGTTGGAAGGCACAATTTTAGCAGTGCATGTACTTAGGTGAAGGAAAACGTCGTGAGGTAACCTGTACCCTAATTGCGCAATACACAATCAATCGGAATCTGAATCATTTTAAAACAGATTGTTAATCCATTGTTTCATAAGTTCGATAAAAAACTCTGCTGTAAAAAGTTCAACAATGTAAATAACGCAATGAACGTTGTTGAACTGTCAAAATCAAACAGATTAGTCGTAACCGTTTACGAAAATGTGATATATGAGGAACAGGGTGTAAAGTTCACTCCGTCGGGGTCACCAGTGAAGAGATATGCAGAACAGGGTGTAAAGTTCACTCATACTCTTGGAAAAGGGAGGATCCTCCGACCAGATGGATGTCGTATCTGGTGGGCAACTGCCCGATGATTGTTGTCGGGAAGTTGTATATATGCTATCTGCGCGGTAAACTCTGCTTGCGCGATGCAGGATTGATGCGTTTGTTCACATGTGGCGGTGTAGATGCCGCCACATAAGTTTCAATTTCACCAATGAAACTGAACGCGATCGGCATGTCCATACTGCGTTCAAGAGCTGACATTGTCAATATTCCACTGACATTAATGACTCTGACAGCTCATAAACGTAGTTTATGTGCTGATCGCGTCCAGTTTCATTGGAAAAATTCGCCCTTAGTCTGAAATCGCCAATCCGTCTTGAGCAAGCGTGGTGATCAATGCTCGTGCCTTCTCTGTGTGAGAATAGGCTTTTGCCCTGCAGTGGGACAATAACAGGCTGAGTATTATTATGCGTACACTTGTTAAGTGGTGATGCCGCCTAACTAGAGCTGTATGTCGCTCCTGTTACAAAGAAGACACAGGTCACAGTATGCAGGACTTGTTTTAATTAAATTGCAAAACTTCGCAGCCGTAATGGGTATCATCTAGGTTTTTCACACACTATCAATCAGAATCTGAATCATTTTAAAGGATATTGCTAATCCATTGCTTCAAATGTTCGAAAAATTTGTCTGCTCAACAACTTAAATAACGCAATAAATGTTGTTGATCTGTCAAAATGAAAGTGATTTCTACTGTTAGTGTGTTACGCAATTACCCCGCTGTTTTATTTACATAGAAAATTCCCGAATGTTGTTTTAATTTATAAACAGAATTGCTTTTGTTTTGTGTTGTTTTTAATAAACACAAATGAGTGTAATCGAATTAGATCGGCTGAATAAAGTATTTATAATTATATAAGTGACCTATGCGGGCTTCGAACCCAGTTCCAAAATCCAGTTCAACCTTTATTCTGTTATTTTGTAAGTGTCATTTAACTTGCGACAAAATTGTATGTAAGCAGGACTTCGCGTCAGAATGTTGCAAGTCTACCTACAATAATTAAGCGTAAAGGAAAATATACGTAAAATAATTTGATTTAATCAATGTATGATAGACATTTTTATATCATAAAACTAATTTCACCATTGACTGTAAAGAAAGTAATTCTCATGAATAATTTTAATATTATCTCGCCTCTCTAAAAGTCTTAACACCTTTTCAGATAAAAACATACCTGCATTATCATTTATCACTAAAATGGGCACAACAAAGATACTGTTTATACTCGTGTTATCATCTGCCAACTATTAGAAAATCCAATTGCGTCATACTCTGAATCATCACCGTCCTTTATTACAGAATCGACGCATCGCATGTCGTCGAGCAACGTCGTCATTCGAATATGGTGTCACATACTACATCCCAATGACGACAACACTAAAATACCACAGGATACTGTCATACAAACTTGGGGAGTCTATTTCAGTGGATTGAGGTACATAGGAGCGAATCTCGCTTCGAACTTTACCTCAGACTGCTTCAAAAGCAACACTTTAGTTTTACAAATGCATGGTGGGTACTTCTGCTCATACAAAAGTCTCAAGCTTGATATCATACCCCCAGAATACGAAATAGAACATGGTTCTATATCTTCAGACTCCTCTGAAAGGACCAATTTATCTAAAATCAATTTAGAACCTAAACATATACTGAACCATAAGTTAGGCAAAGAATCAAGGTCCATTTCTCCTAGTAAATACACAAAAAAGTCTGATAAAGAGTATTCGAAAAGTCACAGTCCTATAGAAAGAGGATTTCAGCAGAATTTCCCGACTTTGAGGACGTCTGCTAGCTTAAACATTAGCCAAAGTCAAAGAGATTATCATAGGCGAAGAGAAGAGGGTTTAGAGTATGGGAAAGGCGATCCTAACACGGCGAACCATATATACGAACATTCGCCGGAGAATTTAGACGTAAAGGAATACACTTCGAACGTAAACTGTGATAATGTATGTAAAAAGGCGTCGAAAGAAGATTTAGCTTGTAACGTAGACCTAAGTGAAACAGCCGAGAATTATGACTTGAGAAACGAAGCCGATGGAGTTCCGAAGTATAGGTACATGGCTCTAAGCTTCCTCAAGTCAGAAATAAGGCCGAGTTACAATGCGACGAAATTACAAAAGTTGCATTTACTGCAATATTCAATCAAGAAGAGGCAGGAGGCCGTCCAGGATATAAAGGAGAGGATATACAAGAAGTCTGCGTTGACGAACGATGATTGGCCGTCACCGGATGATGCCTTTGACGTCAGACTGAAGTTCAAGAGTAGATCTCAGAGGAACCTGTTTTCTCCTGATGATGGTGATAGTTTAAGTAAGGATAAGTCTTCGTCACAAAGTGATCTGAGCGTTAAGAATGGACGGATTAAGAAGGATAGGCCTATAGTGTCCAATGGGCCGCGGCTAACTCTGAAATTGAATGATCTCTTATCTTTTAAGGTTGGTATAAATCTATATTACTATTGTTAGTCAAGACATTGGGTGACAGTCCTCATATTCTTTAAGACCATAATGTCAGATCAGATTAATTCTCTTACTAATGCTGCTAAGCACTATTTACTCATCAGTACTGCGCTAAATAATATAGAACCAAAATAATCCTTTAATAATCATTTTTTGATCCTGTATTTGTAGAATTAAGTAAATCTTTGAATTTGCGTTGGTCGAAGACAAAAACAACCCCTCAGTACTGCTTTAGAAAATCTGACGATTTCAGTCCTCAACCTACTTTCATACAGTCCATGGCGCTGGTTTGATATCGAAATGCGGATGGAAACGCAGTTGTGATGCCTTTGTTAACCCTTTCAGACCTGACTTTTTCTATTTTCTCTTGCGTATTTAAGTAAATTTTCAGTGTATTAGTAGGCAATAAGAACTAGGAAAAAAATTATAAAAAAAATCTTGGGAGACAAATTTTTGAGAAAAACTTGTTTTTCTTTATGTGCACAAATGAGTCCATCCGGCTTTAATAATAATTACGATACATGTTAAGCGTATTTTTATAAATAAAAAATCACTGTTACTATACTATATTTTGGTTAGAAAAAGTAAGGAGTACAAAAAAAAAAAGCTTACGTGTGGAATGCTAAATAGCAATTTTTATCCTTTTTTAGGCATAAGTGCACTTTACACTTGATGCACTTGACACGCGATTGTCCCTTGCATCCTACCATTTTGCAGCATGTTCCAGCCCCGTCATCATGTGCAGGAAAATGTCCAACCCCGTCACGAGCTATTTCACTTGCAGGGCGAACTTCTCCTGGCCTTCGGGGAATAATTACGGGTGGCAACGGGCTTCCACTTGGACAGCCTCTTTTAGCGACACCAATCTGTTAATTTCGCAAAACTAAGCATTCTGCTAATCTGCGACGAAAGTGAAGTAAGTCGTTTGTTTATTGGGACTCCGCGTAATTCGTTGTCGGTCTGGTATTCTCGGAAAGCCTGAACAACTGCAAGATCTTATGTATGAAATACCATGCGCAGAGGCCATTTTTTTTATTTTATGAATGTCCTATCTCTCGCTCATGAGTTGATCAAGCAAGTCAACTCCTCCCATAGCATAATTGTACTTCTTGACGGTTTCTGGCCTTTCAACTTCACCAAATCGCCTTTCCCTTTTACACCATCTTCTCACTAAATCCTTTTGCCCAATACCAAGAAGATTGGAAGCCGGTGGGTAATTTTGTTATCCAACCACTTGACTACTGTAACATCGCCATCATGACTACATATTTCTTGAGCAAAGCCCCTGGGTTTCTTGTTGGTTTCTTTATCGTTTAGGAATGATGGACTTGAAAATCTGTTGATACGAGCTGTACAGGCAGCCATGATGCCTTTCTGTTTCAAAATTTGTAGAAGATGGTAAGATGAGAAGTAGTTATCCTAGTACAGCTCGTGTCCTTTGCTTTCTCCAATTCGCTTTGCAAGCTGTAACACTACAAATGCACCATAACCGATTTTCTTTAGAATGATTTGGTCTAGTTCTGGAGAGGAACTTTGGTAAAGAATAAAATCATAAACCTGACCGTGTTTCCCGCATAAAAATAACAATTTCAGGCCCCAAGGACAAGGTTTTCCTTTTACATATTGCTTAGCCGCATGTTTCCCGGTAAAAGGGGCCATTCGTCATTCAGCCATAATGTGAAACAACTGATGCGGAACGTACCTGTGGTAATAATCGACTGGAGTTTCAACAATAGGTTCAATAGTTTTTGGTGGACACCAGTCTGATGGGATAGTATTTTCCAGCTCTCTGTCCACCTAATCCTTGACTTTGGTGTCAGATTCCCAAATATATCTTAATTCGAAGAAGTTGCTTCTGGTTGACTCTCAAATACTCCATCAAAATTGTCAGGAACTTCGTGTATAGGATCAGGTGGGACGAACATGTCGTCGAGAGGAATATCATCTGTTTCATCAACATCAGAGTCTGGAGGGAAGATTTCCCTTTGATTTTGGTTAACTGCATCTGAACCGAATCGAACAGATCACGCAAGACTACCCCCATTCGCATCGTCGTTATCTGAAGATAACTCCAAGTCTGAGAGTAAACGTACTTCGTTTCAAAGATCGTTACACTAAGTGAATATTACGCAGAAAAGACAATTGACACCTGATGAGCACATTTGAGGACAAATCTAAAAATCTATTTTTCTGGTATAAAATAACAATAACTGACGCATAAAATAAATCACACACAATCTTAGTAATTTTGCTAATCGACACATATTTATGAAAATGCAAATTTTTTACAAAATATTAGTATTTTGGAGTAAAAAGAACAGCTTACCTGAACGGGTCGAAATACGTGCGATCACTTGATGAAACATGACGAAAAGATGTTAAAATATGATACAAGATGGCGCTACTTGTAGCGTTTTTGATGACTTATTATGTGAACAAATGAATACAACCGTTTTTCTGTACAAATTAACGAAATTAATACTTGGAGATTTTATTAAATTTTATGTCCTCAATTGTGGACGCCAGGTCTGAAAGGGTTAATGCACGTAGACAAAGTACAGCAAATGTAGCAATAGCCAAGTCACTAAAAAAAAAAAATGAGACAAGGACACACTTATTAGATCCATTAGTAAGAGTAAACGAGACATACATATTTTCTCTATCTCCTTCGCGAAATATACGAAAAGGCTGGGGAACAAAAAAAAGCTGTCACGGTATATAGGCTTTGGCTCCAAAAGCCGGTACGTTTCTTTGGAAAGTATTATCCGACAACATTAGATGGTACCAGGGTACAGTCAGTGCGCCGCATTACCTGACTTACAAAGAAGAAGAGGAAAAGAGGGGTCAGGTCACACTGAGTGCTGACTGTACAAGTGACTTTCAAAGACTACCGCTGTCTCATATGGCATACGCTGACAGCCTGTTTGTTTCCCACCCAATATAATTTTCAATCATTAATAACTATGTTCTTCAATATTTCAGGCAAAACCTTCGCCTTTCCAAAGGGCGGAACATGTAAGGCTGACGAAGCAGCTGGAGATCCTAAGGTTCAAACGCATCATACTATCAGACGAAAGAGATAGCAAGTTGACAAACATAAGGAAACTGAAAGAGAGGCATACTAAAATGTTTGAAGAGAACCAGGACGTTGGTGAGTGTAAGGACATTTTTTTTGTTTAAAGGTGTTATGGGTTATTGTGTATGGGATGGTGGATGGTGGCTCATTTGTGGTACGTCTCCATTTAAATGTTCACTAGCTTCTATCCGCGACACCTCCGCGTGAAATCGCTTAGCGGTCTTTCTGGCTGTTTTTTATTTTAGCTCGACTCCTAAGGCTCACATAGCTCTTGATGTTAAATAGCCTGTAGCATATCTCAAGAATTGGGCTATCGAATACAAAAAAAAAACTAATCCGACCGGGACTTCCAAAGATACCCTCCCTCTACCTACTTACAAACTTAAAAACAAATTTTGCCTCTTTATAATATTAGTATAGATTTATTAAACCAGCCCTTGAGTAATTAAAAATTAACCTTAAGCTGTGTGGCCTATGGTCCATTTTTCAAAATATTCTACTGTGATAAAAGGTCCTTGTCGGTCAATGAATGTACCTTTAAATTCACACTGATTGTCATAACTGCACGCGTAGCTTGACCACCATAGAAACGAGAATAGGGATGATTACATTTTTTTTATTTTAAACTCAATAATTTTTTTGTTTCCAAATAGTGCAAACAAAATTCCAAAAAGTGAAAAACCTTAAAAAATTGCCAAGTTATTAACGTTTTAAGATAAGTGTTAGACAAGGACAGAACTATCGTAGAAGTGACGTCACGACTATGTAACTTCATACTAGCGCCGTACATTGTCCGTACTGTGCGACAAGGACGGGAATAATCCCCTCCAAAAACTTTAAAAGCGTAGTATTTTCTTCATATTTACACCGATTTAACCGATTTTTTCTATTATCTCATGTTTACTATGCCTACTTTGAAATTACATTATTTTGATGAACACTTCTAATATCAATCATTATCCCTATTGTCGACTGAAGAATAGACAAAGAGGAATAAAAGAAATCTGTAATTTTGTCTATTTTATCTGTCATTTTGGTGGCCGGTGCGGTGATGTCTAAGATGTAGAGATATCATCATGCACACTAAGGTGTTCTTGCATCTAATTAGGTAGTGCAATTTAGGCTCAACCACCTCAAAGAATATCATTAGTATGGACATCCCGGAAACCTGGGATTTTGTAGTTTTTTAATGTACAAATAAAATGTTTAACAAGGTTTTGTTCTTATACTTTGTATGTTTGTGTGTCTGCCACTCAACAAAAGAATAATAGTCTGACACTTCCTTTCTTTCTCACAGTTACTTCTCTACCGCTCTCATCAGCTTCTGAGAAAACCATTTATTTTGCAAGTGTTCTAATTGAGTTGATGAACAATGAACACTAAGTGTCTTTGGATGTGTATTTTAGTTTTTGGCCACCGACTTCCGAAATGAAAGTTATTTTTCAGTAGTGTGTTTTTTTGTAGTCGGTTGTTTATTTTTATTTTTTTGTCTCTTTTTTATTGGGTAAGTTATTAATTTATCTAAGTTACAATAGCTTAATGTGAACTGCTCATCACCTTTTACAAAATATTGCTTTTCCCGATTTTTTTTTTGAGTGGGAAATCATCAAATGGCTTCTCCCTCTCTGGATGGAGCGGAAGGACGTGTCAGAATTTTACTGACTAAAACCCATCCGTGTTCTTTCAGTTGCCTGTGGTTTCCAGGGCCACGTTATCTCTTTCGAACTACACGCGTCCCTGACAGTGTTTTTTTTTTGTGTATGGCATCTCGTAGTTGACCTTGAGAGGTCGTGACTACTTAACCGGACTATCCTGTGGCTGCCTTAAGCGAACTCAAAGCCTCCAGCCAGGGGCATAAACCCGATGCAGGAACTTTTATTGTTGGGTAGTACTTACGTTAGTACGAAAAAAACCCTACCCCTTAACTCTTGTCTGTATGTTACCTTTTCACTCCTAAACCACAGAATGGATTTCGATAGTATTTGGGAAGGAGTTAGATGGCATCCTGCGGAAAGACATTTTGGCTTTTTGTCCCGGTAGCACGTTCTCGTGGGATAATTCCCGACATCCACACGGGCAAAACCGCGGGCAGAAGCTAGTAATAAGGGAAAAGATTGGTTTTTTATGTTTTTTTGTTACGCTTTCACGCTAAAACGCCTGATTGACGTGAAAGGGGTATGTCCGTTTTTGGCCCTAAGGAGCAATAACTTACGTTTGTATTTAAAAAAAAACATCGTAATTTTATATATTTTTAACAAGTTATTATTCATTTATCCGAACAAGATTGCAACATTTTTGCATTAGTAAAAAAATCACAAATATCTACAGAATCTACTTTAATTGTTTGCATTTGCCTTACTGAGTTTATTTTTTTGCGGATTTGTTATTTTAACCAACGAATAAGCTTATTTCATGGATTCCGACGATTCTTTTAACCCTGACCCTGATATCCAACGATAATAAAACAATTGCGTTTCTCAAGATTAAAAACTATTTTATCTTAAAAACCGTAACTTTTTTTAAACCAATTTCTTGACCAGTTCATTATTTAAATTGCATATTATCCTATCCATATACTTTAAAATGTGTGCACAGGAGGCCGAAGTGTCTATGGACGGTGTGCATTCCCCTTTGGCACATGGGTAGAACATGACCTGGATTAACCCATAGGATACTTTTTATCCCGATATACACAACTTTCCTTTTAAGTAAAAGTTCGTATATTTATGTATATTTATTTATGCTTATATTTATATATAATTAGGTATATATGTATATCTATGTCTTAGATTAAATATGTATTCCTTGTTTTTTTATAAATTGCACCTACCACTGCTTGTCTCTGCATCGCCCAAAGGTTGACTGGTAGAAAATGCCTATGGCATTAAGTCCGCCGCTGTACAAAATGTGCGTGAAGTATAAATAAATAAATAAATCGACACTTATGCGAGTGAATCCGCCGGGCGCAGCTAGTTTATAATAATCCTCCTAAACAAATGTTTTTTGCCAAGTTGCAAATTTGAACTTTTTCTGTAAGACATTGAATTTGATAAAGCTCTAACATTCTGAGTTCAATCGAAATCAAAGTACATTTTCAGGGACGGAACTAATGCAGAACTACCACTCACTCTCGCGACGAAATGAGAGCGTCAAAGAGACGCGACAATCCTGCGCAGCGATTCGTGAGTTGGCGGCGTCGTCACACCACGCCCTGTGTGCCCAACGGACTGAACTACTCAAACAATTGCACCATATATTCTATATTGAGCAGGTTAGAATTTATTATAGTCTTATGGTAAATGTGGGGTAAGTTCGACCTTAGTTGGAGTCAATAAAACAATCTTGAAAGTTCTTTTAAAACCGGCCAACTACGCATTGGACCATTCACTGTGAAGAGTTTCGTAGTCGGGGTGAATACTTGCGCATATATATTTTTTATTTTTAAGAAAGAAGAAAGAAAGGAAAATTCTTTAGTCTGCACAAACATAACTTACATTATATTTAAAAAAAAAAACATTTTTACACCATATTATGCGCAAGGTAATATGGTGTAAAAATTAACAAGTACTTCTTAGTATTTCTCGAAAAAAACTATGGAAAACAAAGTTATTCTGCGGTTATAACCGAAAATATCCCATATTTCAAAAACTGTTGATTAAAATCGCAGTCACTTCGAAACATCTTTTTATCATTATGTCATCCAAAAATACCCCACACGCTTTAATTAGATTTTTTTTCATCCTTCGGTTTAAATGTATGAAGAGTTTCACCTCAATATTTTTTCATTATTTCACTACACGGTGCACATAATAAATCTTTAAAATTTTCATTGCTATAGTGGAAATAGTCTCCGAGTATAATGGCTGTACGACTTCCGGACAGGCGGTCAGACAAAACCCGTTCATGTTACGCGTGCAGTTGGAATGAACGGGTTTTGGCTACCGAAGAATAGACTATGACAGATAGAATAGACAAAACGACAAGTTTCTTTTATTCATCTGTTATTTTGTCAATGTTTCCGACAGCATGAGCGTTGGACATGCGCGACTAAAGCTTTGATAATATAAGCTATGAACGGAACGGGCGCCGTCAGTTGGGACTGGTCATCTCTTAGCTGCCACGGCTTTTTTAAATAATTTCAATGTTTGGATTGTTTTTATTTATTTTTTTGCTGCAGTCTGGACGCTTTTAACGTTTACGGTTTTTGTACATCATTACATAAAGGTAATATAAAGGATCAACATTAATGATGTAACTAATATATTTGTAAGAGCAATATTGTTTAAAAGAGTGTCCAAGGGGTTTCTTGCCCATTCTTTTCCATAGGTACCAACTACGCGTTGGAATGGGCAACTAGCTTATTTCTGACTGACCGACTCCTTACAATTTAAAAGTGCCTGTAAATGGTTTCATTTCAATAAATGCTTTGAGTTTGAGTGTGAGGAGACAAGCGTGGCTACGAGATGAAAAGATCTTGGAATCGGAACTCTTTTGTTCTAAGAGTATCTTATCGCAGTCCCTTTTCAAAATACACTCGAATTGTGGGCACTAGGTTTGTCCTGTTTAATAGATCCTTTAGTTTGTCGTGTTCTATATCAATAAACCTCACAGAAAGACCTGTCAACATGGACGATATGCGGCGTCCCGCTCGCAGTGTGCGGCGACGACAGTCCGCGCGGCTCCAGCCCGCTCAGCGACTCTGTGGCCGCGGGTTTCGTAGCGCAATCGACCTGTTTAGCCGCTGCGCTACTTAACCAGCCGCTGCGGTACAAGATAACCTTGCTGGGATCGGCCAGCAAGATCTTGGATGTGACCCCGGATTTGCCGGATCCAAAGTGAGTATTTTTGTTTTTTGTTAGGTTTGATCTACAAAAAATAAACAAAAGAAAAATTGAAGAAAAAAAAAGTGTCTTTCACCACCCAATCCTCACCTTTAAAAACTTAATGTAAATCAATTTCGAAAACATATATAATTATATAAATAAAATATCTTTTATTCAGTTCTAAGTAACTCAGTAAGTTGTCAGTGGTTAGTAACAGATTGTGCTTATATGGTATGTGAGTGTTGTTAGTATTAGAAATAATCAATTAAATTTAGCCAAACCTATTCCCATTTTCACATAGTCCGGACCGCCCCATCCAAAGGGGATGGGGCAGTCCGGTCTGCCAGCAATCATTTTCAGGATACCGTTACGATTGTTACGCAAGCGTTGTGTAAGGAAGCCGATTTCTCATAAATAAATAAATAGTCACAAAGATCCAAAAAATAGTCGCATTAAGATTCCGAAGCTATAAGTTAGTGAGGATTGTGGGGTGAACATCTCCACACAATACTCACCTCGGTGCAAGCAAATGGCTGGGAGTTTAAATATTTCATTAAAAAATCTCATGTCAATTTCAGCATACCGCTTTTCCCTAGAGGCGGAGACACCACATTATTCCGCTACGCCTTATTTCTGCTCAACAAGTGTATCGGCCAACTTGTGGTTGGTCGTGGCCTACCGTTGTCAGACATACGACCAACATTGGCCAATCTACAGAAGCTGCTTACTACGCCTGCTAATATGTAAGTTTATTATCCCTTCCTATAACACAAAAATATATTGTTATACCTTTATATATCAAGCTTAATTAAACATTTTGTCATCCGCTTAAAAGCTATTTTCTCACAGCCTAAAAGAAACTGGTGTCATACTAAACTGCATCTTATGTTCAAGGTCGGACACCACAAAATTGTTTGGCACGTACAGTTGGCTGGCGGATAGTCAGTGTCCTCGAACGCAGTCGCTGAGAAGTCTCGTCGCATCAGAGAGATGCAAGTACAGGCAGTTTAACAGGTTTAAGGTATGTAGCACTCAAAACACTTCTACACATCAGGCCTATACTCACTCACCCAGGCGATCAATCTGCTGAATGCCCTGATCGCTCAGGAATTAATGTTGACATATATGTATAGCAGTAAATCTATGAAGTTTTTCAATTAAATGTCATATTCTTGGCTTGCTGCACGCTTTGGTTGAAACTGTAAGTTCATTTTTGTCCAACCCTGGTTTACAATCCCAATTAGAGTATTGGTTTTTGTCATCAAACAACACAGTTTCACATGAGTTTTGACAAGTATGGCGACGTGTTGCGTCACCAAACCACAGATACGTTTTGTTTTAGGTTTTTCGTTCGATTTCGTGGTGTTACCATTAAAATGTTACTAGAACCGGTCAAGTATGAATCGATAAGCCGTATGATACAGCCAGATCGTGTTGCAAGTGCAAATAATCGTTAAATACCATCATCCAATGGCAACCGTGGCCATGACAGTAGTTGTGTACCTATGAAGTTCAGTTGAAATTTCGTGCGACGCACAAAAAAGGGAATCATAAGAGATTTGATTATAACCTTTATAATTAGTTCGCCCAATATTACATGCGACTAAAGCATACCTGGCAAAATGTGCATTTAATAAACACCTTTGCCTTATCCCTCGGGGAATGCACCCCACGCTTAATGTTACATGCGTAGACCAGTGTGCCTTGTGTGAGTTAACCGTCTCGATTTTACGCATCGCGTTCGACGCAACGATCGAATGGTGAAGGGCCAATCGGAGCGCCGAACGTGGTCGATGCGTAAAGTCGAAATGGTTAAAAGAAACTCACACTAGGGCCTCTGGTGTGTTGGAGACTCTGGACGGGGATCCGTGGGGGCGCCCGTATAAAGCGGTTCGAGGGCAACTACGAGCCGCGGCGCTCCCACTTACGGAGAGTCTCCAACCCGAGCTGCTGGAGGAGGTGGTAGCAGCCCTCTTCCCGGTGAGAGCGGAGCATGTTCCGCCGCCGATGGCTTTGCACGCAGCCGCAGCGTCTGCTGTAGAGGAGGAGGAGGAGAACGCCATCAGCGTCCCAGAGGTGACACAGGCAGAGATGAGGGCGGCCGTGATGCGGTTCCGGGTCAAGAACGTGGCTCCGGGGCCCGACGGAATTCACGGCCTGGCTTTGGCCCTCGCTCCGAAGGAGTTGGAGGCCCAACTGAGAGGACTTTGTTACTTTAAAATCTTCCTTTTGAATTTTTTGTAAATCCTGTGGTGTGCGTGTCCCAATTTTTGTTCTTTGTTTCTTTTGTTGTTCTACATTATACAAGACGGAGACGACAAAACAATAATAAATTAAACTGCGTATTTCTAATGCTGTTTCCAATCAGCATATGAAATATATCCAATAGTTTAGCAGTATAGCCAGTCAAAGTCGGCCCATCACTACTATTTAGTTTGTTTGAAAATATCTCTAATTTAATTTCGATGCTAGGATTTATTTGATGGGTCCAAAATACTCTCATGCGTTTGTATTGCCAGTGTTTTAATTTATTGCCCTATTTTTGTCTCAACATTTAAATGTTCCTTACACCAACTCACACTGAGTTAGAATATATTAGAATATTTTTTCACATGTCAATGTGTTTTTCCAGGACGCCGTAGACGGGCAGTCTCCACAGTCAGCGATGAACAAGCGACACAGGCACTCTCGAAGCGTCGGCAGTTATCACGATGATCAGGTACACTTAAACAATAACTATTTATGTACATAATAATACGTGTCATGAAATTTGTGTATCGTAATTTTTTATGGACTATCCAAAAATTACCCCTTCCTTGTCATAGGGGTGTTGTTTGTGTGACCCTCCTATAGTGTCTCGTCACAAGAATATGACTCGTCCCCCCTTGCCACACGACGGCACACTTTGTTGGCTCTCACCCTATAACGTGTGATATAATTTATAGATGGCATTTATTGGCAAAATCACACATTTGTCGAACCTTTTGTTTTTCTAACAAACCACTGTCTTTGGTCTACGCCGAAAGCGAAATACATGACTAAAATAGTCAATATTTTCAAAATAACTTGTGTTTATTTTTTGTTGGTTACTTTGTTTTGTTTGATGCGCCCCGAAATTTTGTGATGTCATTGTTTTTGTGTTCGCTTTCCTTTTATTTTCAGTGTAAGTCACTTTTCTTTGAAATTTTAGTTCGAGATGTAAATAGATTGTAGTTTGTAGAAACACAGCAGCACAGTAGTTGTCTGGTTGGAATATAACCTGATTATATTCTCCATTATTTAGATTATAACCCAAATATAGACCTGCCAAAGCAAAGAATGAGGACATCAATTAGTTTGTCGAAACTTTAATGAGGCCTATTTCCAGCAATGGACTTTCATCAACGAATGAACCAGTGGTGACAGATGTTCTGTCTTGACTATTTACTTATATTCACAATTAGTACAAAGTTGATAGAAACTAAAGAAAGTAAGTGCCTAGTATGAAAACGTATTTATGTTTGTCAGTACATCCTCAGTAAAAATTATCAACGCAAGATACTCAAACGAATTTGACAAATGTAAAAAATCCATAGACCCACATTAACATACATGTTACAAGGATCTTTTAGCGCTTAAAAAACATTGAAAAGGTAGGTAGTGAAAATCTGTGAAATTGTACTAAAAACAAAATGGCGACGTTGGTTCCTATTTTTGCCACGCGTCGAAAGATCCTTGTACCTTTGTAATGTAGCTTGACATACACCACCATACTAAAATTAAAAACCCTCCAGGAGCTGCCAACATTAGAAGACTCAACGACTTCAATAATGGGCAGCGAACCTAACATCTACAACAGGAAACTGACACAAGTCGACAGCTTAGACCTACCACAGAGTCTGAAGTCTCACAACTCTGACTCAGAAATACTCAGACTGAACGAAAACGAACAAAATCAATCGAAACTCGTCTTCACTTTAGGCGGCGAATCGACTATAGAGTTAACCCAGAAATTAGTCAGAATATCGACGAACAATCAAGACGAGTTAATCACAACACTACTGGATGAAAATGTCAAAAAAATATGTTCAGAGATAACAGATTATTGTTCTGCGGACAAAATTCATGAAGGCTTAGATATCGCTAAGCATTTAGAGTCAAATTCGGCTAAGGCTGTTGAGGATATTGATATAGTGGATTATTTAGAGAAAAAAGGTAGTACGGACGGTGAAAATGTCTGTGATGCGGCTTGTGCTGAGGTCGTTGACGTTATAGTCATACCAAGTGCCGAAGCTATATTAGATACGGGACAAAGTATCAGTCAAGATGATAGTGAGTCTAAATAGTGTTCGCGTGGCCGTTGGGCGAAATTGAGAGTTTGTTCTATAACCACAATACATCTTGGTCGCAAATATGTTCGATGGAATTGATTATTGCAAAATTCAATTCATGTTTCGTTCCAAGTTTGAAATAATGCGACTTTTATTCGTAGCAAGTTTTTTTTGTCATTTGTCGAGTTTGAACAATGCTACATTTTTCCGTAATTGACAATATAATAAATACACATTATGAAGTATCAATTTAGACCAATGGCTACCTTGTAAATAAGTAGGTTTTGTATGTGATTGTTCTAATGGAATTTATTTATCGAAAGAACTCGTATAGTCAGTACTATAACATGTATTGTTGGTTAGACCGCTGAAATTATTTTTTATATTTTTGTGAAACACCTTTTTTGTAAAGCCTGGTTTATATTACGACAAGATGTAGAGATGATACAGTGAAGTATCGAAAACTGGGATTTAGATTAATCCATAATGTTTTTGCATGTCTTACACTTTTTTTTTACTTGTCTTTCTTTCCTCCGTTCGTCGTTTACCTCATTGGCAATGTTCTGGGTTTGGTACTAGGCATTTCTAGATTAGACACTGTATTTCGGTGAAATATTCTTAGTAACACCTTGGGTTCGAAAAGTACATTTTTTGTTGTGATCAAAACCTGGCTAAAAACTTCTGAGAATTTTTCATAATATGCACTATGTGCAGCTTTAAGATTTAAGTAGTATTTTGTTCCTGAAAATTTTCAAACAAATATCTTACGGAGTATTTTAAAATACTATTATTCAACTTCGCATGGCTCTAAAAATCGATATAGTGATGATCAGCTATCGATACCATGGTGTCCGCGATTAAATTCGATGTTTCATCGATAACTTATCGATATCGGTGCTAAAAGTCGTGGGTAGGTAATACGTACTGTTGTCCGCAACTCCACGTCAATGCGCGTATTTTGCGTACGGTGGGAAAATCGATCATTCGATCCACTCCAGCTCCTTGTGGAAGGCCAGCAACGCTTTGGTGTTACGTCATGGGTATGTACGATGCAATAAATTAATACTAAGAGAGAAAATTTTGTGTTCATCGTCAATAATGATAAATCGAACTAATCGAATTGCCCTTAGATTTATTGAAGAGAACAGTGTTGCCAGAAATACAAAATTTAAAAAGACGGTACAATTGTCTGATTGTAAATATGACAAATCGAATTTTAGAATGGGAAATGGGAGCAGTGGTGGCCCCAGTGGTAACGGCTGCATCTTGCGAGTTTTAGGTCGTGGGTTCGAACCCAAGCAGGTGCTTTGCGTAAATTATATGTGAGGAAACCGGCATGTCCTAGAACCAAAATTTCAAAGACATGTGACATCCACCAACCCGCACTGGGACCGCGTGGATTATGGCCCACTCCCTCTCACAGAAAGAGGATTCCTGTGTCCCAGCAGTGGGAATACTAAATGCTGATTATGAGTTTTAGAAAACGTTCGACTTTGTAGAGTGCGATATTTGTCACTTAGGCCTGATTTCACCAATGAAATTGAACGCGATTAGTTCATAAACTACGTTTAAGAGCTGTCAGTGTCGTTATTTTCTGTGGAATATTGACAATGACAGCTGTTGAACGCGTTTTAGATGTGTTGACCGCCATCAGTATACCTGTCTCTTTCTAAAACGTGATGTGTTATATTTACGTCGAGAGTACTGTATAGTGAAGTAATTGCGTAACACACTAACATATCAATGGCTTTCATTTTGACAGTTCAACAACATTCATTGCGTTATTTACTTTGTTGAGCAGACAAATTTTTCGAACATATAAAGCAATGTATATACTTCAAAATCATTTAGATTGTGATTGATCGTGTGTTTCGCAATTAGGGTGCTGGATTGCTGTGCATTCCTTTATGAATAATTCTACAACGTTATATCCTGTTCGCTTTAAGTTTGCCGCTGACCAACATATATGGAGGAAACTGAAGAATATTAAGGTGCCAAATAAATAATAATCACACGCGCTTGCGATGACGTTGCTTACGGTACTGTAAGAGCGACTCGGCAGTGCGGTAGGCTATTGAGGGGCATTCCATGGACCGGCTTAGAGCGAACGGGTAGTACAAGGATCTTTTGGCGCATAACTAAAGCCGCCATCTTGTTTTTCAATACAATTTCTGGGACAGACGGGCGTTGTCTTTATCTCAATATCATTTAGGCGGCAGATGATCCTTGTAGTACTCTCACATGGTTATTCTAACCCTACTGTTTCTCGGAATTGGTTACGCCTTAACTTCAGTGGTGTGTTCATCGTCAATAATGATAAATCGAATTGCCCTTAGATTTATTGAAGATAACAGTGTTGCCAGAAATACAAAATTTAAAAAGATTTGGTACAATTGTCTGATTGTAAATATGACAAATCGAATTTTAGAATGGGAAATGGGAGCAGTGGTGGCCCCAGTGGTAACGGCTACGTCTTGCCAGTTTTAGGTCGTGGGTTCGAACCCAAGCAGGTGCTTTGCGTAAATTATATGTGAGGAAACCGGCATGTCCTAGAACCAAAATTTCAAAGACATGTGACATCCACCATCCCGCACTGGGGCCGCGTGGATTATGGCCCACTACCTCTCACAGAAAGAGGAGACCTGTGTCCCAGCAGTGGGAATACTAAATGCTGATTATGAGTTTTAGAAAACGTTCGACTTTTTAGATTGCGATATTTGTCACTTAGGCCTGATTTCACAAATGAAATTGAACGCGATTAGTTCATAAACTACGTTTAAGAGCTGTCAGTGTCGTTATTTTCTGTGGAATATTGACAATGACAGCTGTTGAACCAGTTTTAGATGTGCTGACCGCCATCAGTATACCTGTCTCTTTCTAAAACGTGATGTGTTATATTTACGTCGAGAGTACTGTATAGTGAAGTAATTGCGTAACACACTAACAGATCAATGGCTTTCATTTTGACAGTTCAACAACATTCATTGCGTTATTGACGTTGTTGAGCAGACATATTTTTCGAACATATAAAGCAATGTATATACTTCATAATCATTCAAAATTGTGATTGATCGTGTGTTTCGCAATTAGGGTGCTGGATTGCTGTGCATTCCTTAATGTATAATTCTACAACGTTATATCCTGTTCGCTTTAAGTTTGCCGCTGACCAACAGATATCGAGGAAACTGAAGAATATTAAGGTGCCAAATGTGATGACGTTGCTTACGGTACTGTAAGAGCGACTCGGCAGTGCGGTAGGCTATTGAGGGGCATTCCATGGACCGGCTTAGAGCGAACGGGTAGTACAAGGATCTTTTGGCGCATAACTAAAGCCGCCATCTTGTTTTTTCAATACAATTTCTGGGACAGACGGGCGTTGTCTTTATCTCAATATCATTTAGGCGGCAGATGATCCTTGTAGTACTCTCACATGGTTATCCTAACCCTACTGTTTCTTGGAATCGGCTATGCCTTAACTTCAGTCGTGTATTTTCTACTTTATACTTGGAATCTACAAACGAAATTCTGAATAAAAAATTTCGCAAGATCGTAGTGTTAGTTATTTTATTTTTTGCATACATTCTGTAAGGTCTAGTTTCTGCGCTAAGGCCGACTGTAATCTTCCCCGAATGCCTTTCTGAATTCAGACCAAAACTTGCCGCACCGCTTTCTTTAAATAAGAAAACGTATGTAAAATCCGGAATTCTGACAGTCATTCTGTCAGATCCATCGAAACCAGAAACAACGAGCATGTGTGTGATGTTAAAATAAGATTCTGACTATGACCCATAAAGTTAATTAATTGATTCATAATATCGGATTTTAATACACATCACTGAAGTTAAGTCAGAAATGCATGATTTGTTAGGTACACCGTGCCTAAATAATGATAAAAAAGTGCAAAAACGTATGTAAATTGTAAATATGTATCGGATATTCTACTTGTACTGCGTCTTTCATAATTGGCTGTTGTTATAATTAAATATTTATTTCAATTCTCTATGTTCGTTTGTTTTATTTAATTCGGTATAGTCGACCTCATAATTGTGTCAAAGTCAAAGCATTTATTTCAAATAGGCCCATAAAAAGGTACTTTTGAACGTCAAAAATTACATTAAACCACTGTGTGACCACTTTAGAAAACAATTCTCAGTAAATTGAAACGTGGCTAACTGTCACACAGACAAATAGGCCTGTTGTTTTGTGACATACAAGTGAAGTGACATTTAACCTCAGAGTGGTAAACTAATTAGAAGGTCGACTTTACATAAGTAAATACGGCCCGAACACTGATATAATAAAAAAGAACTTGCTACTTCCAAAAAAAAAAAAAAACTTCAAATACAAAAAAAAAAATGGGCGTATTATACGCCCCTAAGCTATAGGCTAATTTAACGCTCTCGCATATTATCATTTGTTTTTCTTCTTTTTTAAAGCTACCTAATTGAGTGTGTGACTAATAGAAGCTATCAAAAAAAGTAAGCAGACTTGCTGGTAATTTTCTCAGCAAAAACTGATAAAATTAAGTCGACTTTGTGCAATCTATAAAACATAGTGCCTACGCTAAGGCCACATCTCCTTGTGCATTAAACAATGTCGACCTATCGATCACTAATAAAGAACTAGATACACAATCCCATGCAGAAGTTCTCTTATTACTGTTGCCAATTCTGTTTACGTAATTTTAGTTAAAATAAATATACATTAATGTAAATTCAACCAAAAAACAACTTTAAACACTACGTGTTTCAACACTGTTGTTTAAACACTGTATGTTTAAAGTTGTTTCTACAAGAAGCAATATTGTTTTACGAACGATACTCTGGGCTACAGACATCAAAACAAATTCAACGTTAAAATTGTAACTATAAGAATAAGGCTTGAATAATTCTTCAGATCTTTGACGTGCGATATAACTGAGACTCATCTTCCACACCTCACTGGGTCTGGAAGAAAACTAAAAAAACTAAAATTTAACCTCAGATCTTTGATTTAATAATATGCTCTTAGTCAAAATTAAGTCTATAAAATGCTACTATAATATTTATAGAAAAAATAAAACAGTCACATTAAACAAAACAAAAAACATTCACACTTTTATCGTTACAAAAAAAAAAAACATTAGCGTCTCCAACAAATGGAACAGAATCAACGCACATAACGCGAACAATTTAAGTGGGCATGCGTTCAAATGATTCATTATTTTGGTAACAGTCTTTACAATTGCGATGGCTTTTAAATCCTGTTGTATATTGCGACATAGAAAAAAATTTTTTTACGATAATTTATTCACAAAATATCAGTATGTACAATACAGTGATAACAATTATGTAATGATAATATTAATAATTATCGAAAATATAAAACACGATCCTTCTTTATGCGTCCTAGATGTGATTTAACAGTTTTTAAACGAGCACTGAGTTGTGTTTAGATAAAAAGCGCACCCTAATGTTCATGTGGGTGCTCATTTGGTGAGAGCCTTTTTTTGTCGCTGATTCTGTAATCTAGTTCTTTATAAGTGATCGATGTGTCGACCGCTTCACGTGGCTTAGACACGTGCGAAAACGAATTTTTGGTTTTTAGCTTTTATTAGTTCGAATAAAGCGTCGATGAGAACCAACAATATACGTTTTCGATACGTTTATACTACTCGTAAGACGTTTTAGTTTAATATAAAAAGTGTTTCTCAGTCAAAATATGTAATAATATAATGACAACTGCCCAAAATTGATTGAGCCCCGGTTAGGTATTAAAGTATCTCACATATTATTGTATAGCACGGGAACGAGGGCTCTTACTAAACTGGCCAGTATTTGGCCCAGCGAAAATATAAATAGCGCGGCACCGGCACGCATGCGCGTTCCCGATCTGTTCTAAATTCAAATAGTCCGGCGCTCGGGCAGCCCGGACGATTGAAAATCGGATTTTAAATCCAAATTTCGAAATTACAATCCCGACTCCGACTGGAAAGGCCACGTGATTGGTACATTTTGTATAAGGAACGTGTGTTTTCTTGAATTTAGAATCTTTAGTGTTGTGAACGGTGATAATGTGTGAACAGTGCGTGCAGCGTTGATTCCAGAAAAAAGGATTTTTTGTGCGTTTCGACGCATGTGGTAAGTACATTTTTTACTATTACCAGTTTTGCCTGAAAATTCCAAGTTCCAAAATTGACAAAAATACGATTATTTCAGTTACGAATAAGCCTAAAAATCTAGAATACAACCTCGTTACATAACTATAAATAATTCGTTCCCCAGGCAATTAATTTTATTCGGCAATTTGGCTGAGCGCCGGGTTTACAATAATGCAAATCTGTAGGTCATCTAATTAATGGATTGATAGTGCTATAAAAATGTTTTGACACTTTATCAGTCTTGTTATAGGTATCTACTTATAGATACTAATAGTTAGGCTAATTGTCTATTGGTCCACACGGTAGGTAACAGAAATAGGAAACGTTACGTTTTCTAAAGACGTTTCAATTCTGAGTATGCGATACCAATTCTTGGCTCTATTGTCAGTGTCTAAAATGTATAGTATAAAATTATGTCATGACAAGCGAGGTCGTTGACTCTTGAAATACAGTTTTTTAAAAAAAGATAATAATGTTGATCTACATACGTAATAAGTATTTATGGTATATTCGTATTATTCATCATGATTCGAGAGTTTCGAGTTCAACCAACTCTCTTATTTTTAAACACCTGACGGATATGTAACTAAATAAACCTGTATTTGTTGGGCTTATCCAAATCTCTATAATTACTCGTCTAAGTGCCGATTTCACTAATGAAACAGTACGCGTTCAGCACACCTAAAACGCGTTCAAGAGCTGTCAGTGTCAATATTCTATAACAATTTTGACACTGGCATGTCTTGAACGCGTTTTAGATGTGCTGTACGCGTTCGGTTTCATTGGTAAAATCGGCAAAAAAGGGAGTTCCCCTAGCATTTTAACCCAACCCAAGTTTGGGTCAGTCAGATCGATTTATCAAAGCAATCCTCTTTGAAGATTGCCGACCCTGTACCTTATACCTGTGTGGCAGTTTCTTTCTAAACTTTCTTCATAAAATATAATGATCATTATTCGTCACTGTTTCCTTTACATTTGACTTTCATAGCGTTGGCCCGCTTGGTGGTCGGAAATTATCCCATGGGAACGTACTACCGGGACAAAAATAATCCTATGTTCTAACCCAGGCCATGGTCTATTCGTTCAGCCGTTAAGGCGTTTAAAGGTAACAAACAAACCAAGTTTCTTCCACATTTATAAAATAATAGCTGCTCCCAGCGGTTTCACCCGCATAAATCTTGATCACGTGGTAATATCGGGATAAAAAGTACTCTGTGTTAATCCAGGTTAATCAACTATCTGTGTTCCAAACTTCATTCATATCCGTTCAGAAGTTTTTGCGTGAAGGTGTAGCTAACAAAGATCCATCCATCCATCCATCCTCACAAACTTTACCAATATATTGTAACCATAATTCGATTTAAAAGAGTGTCCGTGAAGTTTCTTGCCCGTTCTTCTCCATAGGTACCTACTACGCTTTGGAATGGTCAACTAGCTTCATTTTTCTGACCGAACTACCTTGACAATTTAAAAGTGCCTGTAATATGTTTATTTGAAATAAATTATTTGAGTTTGACTAATATTATAAACGCTTACCTTGAAGTTATCAAGTTTACTAAATTGCTTGGCTTTAAACACGTAAATTTTTATTGTTAGACAATTCAAGTATATGTAAAATCTATTTCTTATTATAACCACAGTTTTAAATGGATTTGTTAGTCAGATTACAACGCTTGCCAAAAAATATGGACTTCCTGCCTAGTCCGTGACGATATGACGACAAAAACTTTACCCGAGACTTTAAACAGCTTCTTTGTGAATTATCTGTGACCGGTAGGTATTCTCTGTCTGATGACGAAAAGCGTAGACAGAGTTATTTTACCTCTAATATTGCGTCACTGTCAAAATCACAGTGATCTCTATTCTTGTTTAATAAGGTTGCTGTTGGGTTGCTGGCAATGATAAGTCTGTCAAAATCACAATGATCTTTATTGTGAATACAATGAAGTTGCTGTTGGCTTATTGCTGTCAGAGGTAAAATAGCTTATAGGGCTGTATTCGGGCTTCAACCGACCGAGGTCATCATCTATTCAATGATTATTTTACAGCAAATTGATACATATACTTCCTGATAAAATGACATTCTTTTAGCAATAACCATGATGGAAAAGTCACAAATGTATTGATTAAAAAGCTTCTGTCAATCTCGTTAAATGAATGTCGTTGTAAATCGTTCACCGCTTGTCTAGACCTTAAGGTCTTCTTTTAAGTAGTTCAAGTAGTCTATACACTATGCGCCAAAGTCATAATGTTTTTCGTTTTCCCTATGTATTCTATAGCTATGCAGGTAGCACGATGTTTTTCATGCTAGCTTCGGCCATACTTACTGAATTCTAAATGTCTCGCTAGTCTAGAGATACCTGGTGGGCTTTCGGTGATTCCCCAATGATGGATTTCATGACCACGTCATGGCTTCAAGATCATTTCCTTGATGATGTTTCTCCATTTGCTCCTAATTTTGGCAATATGCCCGGTTTCCAAGGCTTTCATGTTTAACAAGGTGCGAATTAAAGATAATTTGGTCTTACCAGCACATAGCGTATAGGACTCATTCCGCTTTATCTTTTGCCTTCGACTTTACCAGTGATTATCACCAGGTCTGCGCTCTATATGGCCATAGAAGTCAAAGATCATGCGGAGGCATTAATTCGATAGTCTTATTTATTTATTTAAAACACTCATACAACTATCATCACAGGCTTACACAATACAATAGTGTAGTTACTCGTATAGTTATTTATGCTTACAAAGATGAGACTTATTACATTATTATGAACATCTATGAGTAATTTTACAATTTGCGGCCCGTGTGATTTCACTCAGAGTAGAATTGAAGCAGTCAATCTGTTGAAATCAAGCGTATGCAGCACTCGCGTGCTGCAGCATATTGGTGCGGGCGGGCGACACCCACAGCAGTGGCGGTCGCCTCGTCACCCCATGTCGATTCTATAGAAATCTCACCATGAAGACTTGCGTGGAGTGAGCTGTCAGTGGCATCCCGTGTTGGTCAATCCCTAGCATCAGTAGCACTGACAGCTCACTCCACGCTCACTTCACCTTAGTTTCTACGGTGCAATTGTTACAGAATAGAGATACTGGTCTTGAAAGGTACTTGCACCCTAATTGCGTAACAAAATCAAAACCAAAATCTTGATATTAATGGATACTGCTAATCGATTGCTTCACATGTTCGTAAAATATGTCGGCTCAGAAACGTAAATAACGCAGTGAATGTTGTTGAACTGTCGAAATGTACCAAAGCCATTGCTACTGTTAGTGTATTACGCAATTACCCCGCTAGTACCTTATAGATATTTAACATAACATAACATCACGCCTGTGTGGGCCTGGCTATAGCCATCAACCGGAGCCTTCAGCAATTTCTGAGTTGCAGCCCGGCGTCTGGATTTGTATCCAGACTCCGGGCTGCAACTCAGAAATTCTAGATAGAAAAGCCCAACAACACTTTGCCCGACCTGGGAATCGAACCCAGGAATGCTCAGCATTAGATCTTGCGACCACTAGACCAACGAGGCTGGCATAGAAATGTGTGGCCACTTATTAAATCTTTGTACTAATGGCGATGGATTGAAGCCAAACTAACGTGTTCGATAATGATAATGACGTAGTTAAATATTCGTTGAATCATTCTTAAGGTGACCTGAGGCTATATAATAATTATGTAATCACTCAAAGACTCTGTGACTCTGTCTGTCTGAACGCGATTAACTAAAAAACACGGGATTTTCATACGGCTTTCATCAATGGACGGAGTGATTCATGAGGGGGGTTTAAGTGTAAAGTTAAGGTATTTTAAGGTTTTGTGTCATTTGCCAGAAACAACCCGCACTGGGCCCGCGTGGTGGATTACGGCCCACTCCCTCTCAACGAAAGGAGGCCTGTGTCCCGACAGTGGGAACATAATAGGCTGATTATGCATGTATATATATGCCAGAAATATTACGATGATTGTTTATGATGTCGGAAATAACTATGCCGACTAGGAGCTTTACTGGCGTTCGCCGCGTAAACCAAGGCACAGATATTATAATACCAAGGGAATTATAAAATTAAAACAATGTTTATGTAGATTAACACATAGAGTACTTTTAATCCCGGTAGTACGTTCCTGTGGGATATTTCCCGACATCCACGCAGGCGTAGACGCGTTCATAAGTTAGTAATAAAAACTAGCTAGGTGCTACAGCCTTTAAGTGCAAAGGCATTTAATCATAATCGTAATCGTTTATTTGCTTAGAAAGTAAGTACATAAATAAGGTGTTTACAAACTTTGTGATTCCTGTACAATCTACCTTAAATTAGTCAAGGTAACATAGAAAAAAAAAAAGTAAATGAACTCGTCAGTCAAGTTAAAATTGTCGAAAAATATAATTAAATCCTACTAATATTATTTACTGCCTCGTTGGTCTAGTGGTCGCAATCGCTACTGCTGAGCAAGAGGTCATGGGTTCGATTCCCAGGTCGGGCAACGTGTTATTGGGTTTTTCTATCTGGAATTTCTCAGTAGCAGCCCGGAGTCTGGATTTGTGCCCGGTTGGTTGATGGCAATAGGCTCGCCCCCTATTACATGGGACTTAAAAACATAACTGGCGAAATGTGGGTGTACTATAGGTACACCTCGCGAACCCTTCGGGGAAACTAGGCGTGATGTTATGTTATGTTACTAATATTATAAACGCGCACGTTTGTGAGTATGGATGGATGTTCGTTACTCTTTCACGCAAAAGCTACTGAACGGATTTGGATGAAATTTGCCACACAGATAGTTTAAAACCTGGATTAACACATAGAGTACTTTTTATCCAGATACTCCCACGGGATCAAGATTTAAGTGGGTGAAACCGCGGGGAGCAGCTAGTAGATTATATTACCCTTTTACGACCCTATTCCTAGCCAGACCATACGTAAATGAAAAGTTATGTGAAATCGAAGCGGTACATAACTTTTATAGTATTGGCTTCAGGCTTTCTCTCCATATATTTATGATAGTTTTTGACCGTTGCCCATAAAGCAATTTATAGTTTGTATACCTACTCTAATTTTCTCTGTCAAATATTTGAGATAAATAGCTCTCCTTTGAGATATTGATTCTGAGAACTGTTAATTCAACTTATTTAAATAATGATGCCATTACCTGCTTCGTTTCGTCGAAATTGTGTAGATGTACAATGTGTGATTTTACATCTTCACAATTCATTTTATGCCATACGTTTTTCAGATTTAAATAAAAGAAGTCTGTTATTCTTAAAGACTTTTTTGTAACTTATTGAAATATTACTTTGATAATCATACATACATACATGCATAAACTCACGCCTTCTTACCATGGGGGTAGGCATAAACCACAGAATGCCACCTGCTACGATCCTTACATACTCCTTTTGCCTCGTCTACGTTTATACATCTGGACTCGCAACGGTTGCGAGTAGGTACTACGAACCTGACTTTTCTGAAGAACATCACCAATAAGGTCACTATATGTCCTCCTAGGGCGGCCCCTCTCGGCGTTTGAACTCACCTCTGCCTTGTAAATACTTTTTGTTAGTCTTCTTTCATTCATCCTCTCAACATGACCAAACCATCTAAGCATACTCTTTTCAATTCTGTCACTATATTTTCTTTTAGACCGCACCGTTGCCTTATTTAATCATTCCTCAGCCTATCATTCATAGTCACACCACGCATGCTTCGCAAGGGGCGCATTTCCATACCATTTATTCTGCTTTCATGCTTCTTTTGCCACACCCAACATTCACTTCCATACATAAGCGTGGGCACCAGCACACCATTGTGAACAGCCAGTCGTGCCTTTTTGGACATCAACTGGTTCGTCACAATTGCATGTAGCACCATTCTCTTTATTTCCCGCATTCACTCTCCATTCCACATCTCCATCCATATTTCCATCCCTTGTAAACAGACTCCCCAAATATACAAACTCATTTACTTGCTCCACACTCTTATCATTTATTGATCATCATCATTATTTATTTTAACTTTTCTAACACGTAAAGGTACAAAGGCGGACTGGCACCACCCACCCACTGCTGCTTGTTCAACCCAATGCTGATTAAAGACCTCCTCCCTTTCGTGCCATGCTACCCTAGTCTGTGCGAGTCTCTTCCAGGTCTTCCCCGCGATCTTCTGTTCTGTTCATAGATAATACCACCATAAAATCGTAAATGTCTACTAACTGCACAAGACTCTAAAGCAGTCCCTCTTTCAATCATCATCGCTATGTTAAATTTCATTTAATCTTCTTCTTTTTTTTTCAAAATAACCCCAACAAAATGGTAACTGAACGTAAAGCCAATTATTTCAATGAAAAGCTCCCAGACACCGTTATTGTCCAGCCTAATCAAATGTTAAGGATTCCTCTCTTGATCTTCTATTTAGAAAGGCATACGGAGCAAACAAGAAATCAAAATAAACTTACTTGGTAAACGATGCGTAAAATACGCATTTGCGGTAATGCTACTGCTTTTGAATGGCAGCAATTTCAGTCGTCTTAGGTTTTTGTACAAGCAATTTCGTTTGTTGACAAATTTTCTGTCATCTACTTAATCAAAATCTCAAATTCATTCATTGGCATACAACGCACAACCTAAGACCACGTTAGCACGAACGTAAATATATCGTGAATGGATTTTCAACTGTCGGTGTTGAACCGAGCATTGATAATCCAAGAGAGTGAATACCAGCGCGTCGAAAAAACACACATTTGGATTTTCAACTCTCGGCGCTGAGCAGTGCGTGAAAAAATCCCGCCGCGATATTTTTACGTCAGTGCGAAATCGAACTCAACCGCTGGGTCAAAAAATATGAAATTTTGCACAAGATTTCTTAACCTCAAAGTCAAAGTCAAAGCATTTATTTCAAATAGGCACATAAAAAGGCACTTTTGAACGTCAACATTAACATTAAAAATATAATTGTTTCTAGGCGTCCAACGAAAGTAAGCACAGAGTAAGGGTGAGGAAGAGGGGTTTAATGGGGATTGATTTGCCAACGGGAAATCCCATCGGACGCACGGCTTGTGGTTTTTTAAACTGCTATTATTTTTGTTTTTTTGGCATCTCGCAGGTCAACCTATGGGGTTGTCGTCTGCTTAAGCGGACTTGTAAAAAACTGCTATTACTGAAGCATTTACAATTTATTCTTTCAAGACCCTGTCCCGGCTTTCATTTGTAGAACTATTAGTCGTTACCGGTAGCTAGAAGCCCGTAAGTCTGACAACCACTCTTACCCAGTAACTGGGTTGTTTAGACAATCGCTCTATATAAAATACACCAGTATTCTACATGTAACGACTGCCTAAGCTGAGTTTTGCATTTGTGTGAGTGCACATTGCGATGCGTCATTTACATTGCAACCGGCCAATCGGACAGGCGGCGTGAGGCGCTGTGCTTCCCTCGCGCGATCACATTGGTGCGATTGATAATCACTCACACAAATGTAAAGCTCAGCTTAGGCCTCGCGGACTGTAGGTGATTTGCAAAGAACTTAATCCATCGAATTAAGACTTTTAGCAAACTTATGATTTCCCTAAGGAACCTTTTACATATACCTAAAGAAAAAAAAAAGCTGGGAAAACATAACATAACATCACGCCTGTAATCCCCGAAGGGATAGGCAGAAGTGTACCATATATACACCCTCATTTCACCAGTGATCTTTAAGTCCCATGTTTTACCCTATTACATGCGAGCCTATTGCCATTTTTGAAAATAATGGTCCCAATCGTTTCGAATTTAATCATTAGTTTATGGCTTTCGGTACCAGATCGACCTACATTTAACGGTGTATTTACACATATTATAAACTAGCTGTTGCCCACAATTTTGTCTGTGATCCAGGATGAAAGTGGCCTATGGCCTTCCCCAGGTCATGCTCTACCTGTGTGTCAAATTTCATCCAAATCCGTTCACTCTTTTGGCGTGAAAGCGAAACAAACTAACATACTTTCGCATTTATAACTTTAGTTAGGTTAGGATAAGAGTCGCTTTTCGTGTCTTTCAGTTGTCGCGTTGTTGCTCCATTATTTAAGGATTTTATTCCGGAAAGTACGTAAGTGATTGATAATACATTGTAATTCGGACTCCTTTAATTACAGTGTATTATCAAGCACTATTATCATCACTTTCCACGCTGGTATTTATTAAAATCATGTCGTGTCTACGTGTTATTTCTCATTTTGGAATTGTATTTATTTATTTAACCTCATATACGTATACGTACACACATACGAACAGACAAGAAGAAAGGAGCAGAAGAATAATTACGTTCCAATTTTTCAATTTTAGTAATGGTTTCGAGAATAACTGACGTTTTCAAAGCTTAACAGTTTATTTTTTTGGGTGGGCAAATGAGTTCTCCCGCTCTGGGTGGAGCGCGAGGGCGTGTCAGACTTTTACTGACTAAAACCCACCCGTGTTCCTTCAATTGCTTGTGCCAGGGCCACGGTCACTCTTTCGAATTTCCCGCGACCCTGAGGCCTCGGCGCTATCTGATCCCGTCATTTTGTGCTGACATCTCTTTGAGGCGCGTGTGGAACACGACCGCGCTGTCGACCCGGGCCTGGTCCCTACCGGACGGCGAGCTACCCGTGCTCACCGTCCGCAAGCCCGCTTTCGTTTTTACACCTGATAAATAGTAACTTCAACCCGCCACCGCAAGGTATTTCTGTAAAGGGAAACCTAAAATGACAGAGTTAGCAATGAAATTTGTTGCATTCTGGTCAACTACTGAGGGGAATGTCCCCGTATTTTTAAGAACTTTCACATTCTACTTTCAGTCTCAATAACTTAAATTCACCAACATGTTATTTATTTACTTATATTTATATATACTTAATTGTACACCACAAATATATAACAAACAAAAAAAACACTACAAAATATACAATGGGCGGAATTATCGCTTTCTGCAATCTCTTCCAGGCAACCTTGGAATCGACAGTGATTTTTCTGGACATAAAATGGGGTTGTCGTTGGTGCAAATAATATAACAGATAATAGACTAAAGTAGATACATAGATATATACATATCCTAAATAATAGATTCATACTAACTATTTTTAACATTTATTGTTGCTGTGATGATATTGCGACTAGATTGTGAATATTTTTCAGTAGAGGAACTGGACTTTGGTTTTGATCACCCAGTGAAGCATTCTATCGCTGTTTGATCTCAGCTTAGCATAATCAGCCTATAATGTTCTCACTGCTAGGACTCAGGCTTCTTCACGAGAGGGAGTGGGCTGTAATCCACCACGTGGGCTCAGTGCGGGATCTCAGCTTAAGGATCCCCTCCTATTCCTATTCTCCACTCCTCAGGCTAGTTTAGAAACTATGTGGATGTAAGCACGTAGATTTCAAAGATGAGATGATACTTAACGGATACAATTTATTTTTACAAATTTCAGACTTCATATAAATTACTTTAATCATTCCATTTTTCGTTAGTGGCAAAGCGGTACAGTTGAAGTAAATGGCTTGGAATACATCCACACGTTCAGCGCAAAATGGTTTAAAGGTTGCAAATGTGCAATTGAGTAAACAGGGGTTGCTAGCCTACCAAAACTAAACACCTTTAAAAAGTTACGGTTATTTATTCAAAGTTAATATTGAATAGGTATCCTTTCCGTGAGTTAGGGACCTACAGTAAAGGAAAACATCGTGAGAAAACTTGAACTTCAGTCTTAAATCATAAACACCCAATGAGGAACCGTTGTGATCAGTGCGTGAGCGTTGTCTGTAGCGTTAATTTCGAAACATCTTAAAGAGATTATCACCCATATAAATTCTAAACCTTGAAAGCTACTCGGCTCAATTCTGTCGTGGAGACCTCAATGCATGCTTCAGAAGACCCTCAAAATCTAAATTCATAGTCTTCAAATTATGGAAATAATGAGTTCCCTAAATGTGTGAGTCTAGCACGAACACACCAATATTCAATAAACTCTGCAAAAGATATCAAATCTGATAAAATCGCATATTTTATCCGACTTCATATCCTTTTTGGTGCCTTGATGATTATCTCAAGGAAGCAAAATCAAACTCACCACGACTGAGGAAACTGTTTGAGATGAGTAGTAAAATTGCAATAATGAATATCAAACCGCCTAAGTTAAGTTGAGTCAGGTCGACGAAATAATGAGGTTTTGACTTAGAATATGGGTGTCCGATATTAAAAGTTACGCTTGAATATCCCAGACGTATAATAAAATGAAACAATACAACAAATTTTGGACCATATTAGTCTGAAATCGCCAACACATCGTGAGAAAGCATTGTGATCTATGTGTTTTCCTTCTCCGTATGACAACATGTTTTTCGTGCCCCATTAACAGGCCGATATTATAATAGTTATTAGATACTTACCGAAACGAACGTCTAAAGTTCGAAAGAGGAAAACGAAAACAGCTCAAAATTGTTTTCGGCACATTGAATTGACGTCATAACTTATTAATTTATCATACTTATTATTTTCAGACTTATAATGTCCGCTTGGCCACACATTTTTGTTTGCATCATTACCTTTTTTACGTACAACATACTTGTATTTTCCATTTTATCATTGCATGCGCCAAATGCTTGACCATTAAATTAGAGTGTCCATTAAATGTTTAGCATGAGCTTTTAAAATTCACAGACGGGGCACTAATATCTATTATTAGAAACATTGTGCTTTAATTTTTTTCCCCATTCCGGGGTAATTTATCAGTCCTGGCAACACCGTTTACAGCGAAAGCTTTATCGCTTTGCAGATTTCAGTTTTCTACGGCACCCGCCCGCGGCGTGACGCGTGTTTACAGAATTTTTCGTCTAAGTCCCAACAATACATTACCATTAAGTTGCTCGAAGTTTTATTTAGTGTCGTTACGATCAAAAGTTGTTTAAGTGTGTGTTGTGCAAGTAGTGGTAAAAAGTGATGTGTAAAAGGTTGGTTCAGTATGTTTATATTTTTATGTATATTACTTTTAAAATAAACTAGGGGCAATTGTTGTTTTCCGTGTTTTAGGTCAAAAGGCTTGGCTTGGAAAGTTTTTCTTTGTTTTATGGAAAGTAATTGTTATTAGACACTGTCACATTTTCATTCTCATAACTTTAAAGTGAAGACCCCTGGCTCTTTATTTCTTGTTTCAAAGTTGGTATACTGCATTAAACTGAATAATTCTGTTAGAGACAAAGAATAACTAACAAAGCTATTTGCATAAGCAAAGTTTCTATGCCATCAATTATTTTGAACTCTATTTTTCATATAGGATGGGTGATAATCCTTCAGCAACTCTTTAAGGTCGTAAAGAATGGTTTATTCAGCATTCATGCCTGCGAATTTGTAGGTTTAAGCGTTTCATGCCTCAGGGACCTTTTTAACGGTTTTCTCAATGGCGTTGGTATGTTTGAATGGCGTTTCATAGAAAGTTATTTTCTGCGACATATGAAAGAAAAGTATGGTTTGTTTTTCTGGTCCAGAAACCGCTCAATGCGGGAAGATCATTACAGGGCGTTGAAACACAAATCCAGCTGTAGAAGTCTTTTAGCTAAGATGCTGATGATGGGGTACCGAATTGGTAATGTAAAAAATCAGCATCAATGGTTTGGTGTGGAAGAAAATCGACGCGAAAAATTAAAATTGAAACATGGTAAACCCCCGTCAGAAACGAAGTTTCTTACGAGATACTCGCACTCAGCGCACACACACTCGTTTATAATAAAAAGAGACAGAGCAAGAAAGTAGCATAGGCATTACGTTTTTCTTTACTTGACGATTTCTACCAGTCGACTTTACCGCAAGCCGCGGTGAGGACTTGGTTTAAAAAATACTGATTAAATTAATTAGTAGCAGTAGGGCTCTTTATGAAGGATCTCAGTCGGGGAAATACGACCACACTTTGCATTTCTTCCGCCAGAGAGTTGCAGTGTTAAGATTGTAAGGAGAAAGGGTATGGATGCTGGTGTAATTACTTAAAGGTTCATGAGACACCTCAGCTTTTTCTTTGGTAACGCATCTGCGATGCCTCTAGTAGTGCAAATGTCAAAAGGACGCGATGACCTTACCATAAGATGGTCCATCTTTTTCAATGTAACATAAAAATCCTCTTTTGCCAAGTTTTGTTTGCACACTGACATCACGCAAAATCTTGCATCGCGCAAGCAGAGTTTACCGCGCAAGTAGCATATACACCCGTATGGTGGAGGATTCTCTCTTTCTCCTACGGAGGATGAGTGAACTTTACACTTTGTTCCTCATACCTCCTAACATCTAAAAGCCCCACTCAACAGTAATTCTAATTCAAATTGAAAATAATATATTAACATATGAACCGTGCACCTAGTTTCTTACTTTTCTAATGTGAAAGAAAGTAAAAACGTTTATTTGCGGTAAACATGACTCGATCACTGCGATCGAGTACAAACACCAAAAAGAACAAGTTGGGGAAAAATATGCGCCACATCCACGCAAAACGGCCATGTACGCTAGCTTACTGCTACGACCCTATACGAGACAGATCCAGAGATGGTTTTCAGCGACAGCTGGCGTTGAATAACGTCAACCGGTGCAGCAAACGCTGCCCATTGTGCCCATTTAGGAAACGTCAGAAGCTAAGTGCACGGTTCCAATTAGTCGTTTTCAATGGAGAAGAAATTGTCTTTTACAATATTTTCAAATTACAGTGTTAATAGGTATGGGAGGACACTGTAGGTCTGTCACAAGTATCTATAAAGCTGCAACGAATAACTTGTTTAATAATGTATCGGCCAGTGCATCGGCCTACCTTTGTAGATTGCCTGCCTAGCTTCTGACGTTTTATAAGTGCTCATTCATAAAACAGGTACACGATTCCCATTGGTCGTTTCCTACGGAGATGAGCTTGGATTTTACATTGTTTTGAAATAGCTGTGTTAATACATATGAGAGGTCGTCAAGTACCAGATACCAAATACAGGAAATGGCCTACAAATGACAATGCTAGATCCTGCCCCAGCTATTGACAGGAAATGTCAATTAGTGAAAATAGTTGTAATGAATAAAGGACCTTTTCATAATACATTGTTTTTCAGTAGAACTTGCCGATTACAAATCAATGATAAAAGGAATTCAACACCTGAATTTCCTATTGCGTTACTTATTGCGCATGATACACAACAAAAAATAGTTTTAAATACCTGTAAAACAAACACTCATATCACGATTATATTAATTATGATAATGCTCTGATAATGATAACCTTCTATCTAGTCAGTCATCATCAAAAGTAGATAGAAGATTCACCAATTACAAGCACGAAAAGAAGAAGAAAGATGAAGCTAGTTGCCCATTCCAAAGCGTAGTAGGTACTTATGGAGAATATCGGGCAAGAAACTCTTCTTCGTGAAAGATCTCGTCTGAAGAAGTAGGTACTATTAGCATATTTTGCTCAAGGTGAAAGTAGCTATGATGAATTTTCTTTTCGTTCCCAAAATATGATATTGCAAAGATATGCTTTTCCTAAAATATGACGTTTTCAAATCTGTGAAATTTTCAATTTTCTAATAACGAATTTTCATTTACAGCAGCGAGTTTCAGTTTTTTTTCTGCTTAATCGGGCATGATAAATAGAGAAAAGGATGTGATAGGAAAACAATAGAAAAGCTGGAAACTAGATTAAAACGAGACTCGAATGTTAGAGTGTATTCGTGAGTTCAGTTTGATTTTCGCCAGCTTTCTCTAAAGTTTTAAACTAAAATGTTGCAATGAAGTCCTGGTGACAGCAATTTCTTCATAAATAAGCAGTATCTATTAATATTTGCCCTTACGTAACGTGCCATATATTTTCTTGCTTATATTTCCTTCTTATAAGTGATACGTTGAATGAATAATACCTAAAGACTTAACCATCCACCATAGAAAAAAAAACATTTCTATTCCTATAAATAACCACATCGCTAAAACCATTTCTTTGACATCGATGTGCCGAGTATAAAAACACAGTTCTATGACGATCCACTACGGTATTATTATCGGTCTTGCACCCACGCAATCATCGTGGAGGAAATAGACTATGACGTTTTTCTAGGCAATGCACAAGCAAAGGTACGGCCGATGCATTGGCTGATATATTATTCAACAAGTTAAGTATTGCTTGTAGCTTGTAGTCTCACAGATGTTTAAAGGACAATGCCAGAAACTCTATAGAACTTTGCTCCACTCAAATCAAAAAGCCATTTACAAGCTTGCAATATGCAGCATCATAAAGTTTATTTATTACTTTTAACTAAACATTTGTCGTAATGTCTGTAGAACTTGCGGTTTCTGTTAAAAACTTAAAACAAAATTGACATTGATTATAGGTTAGGTGCAGTTTATAATTGTTGAAAAGCGATTTAAACAAAATATACGTTTAGCATTATCATAATTAATATAATCGTGATATGAGTTTTTGTTTTACAGGTATTTAAAACTATTTTTTGTTGTGTATCATGCGCAATAAGTAACGCAATAGGAAATTCAGGTGTTGAATTCCTTTTTTCATTGATTTGTAATCGGCAAGTTCTACTGAAAAACAATGTATTATGAAAAGGTCCTTTATTCATTACAACTATTTTCACTAATTGACATTTCCTGTCAATAGCTGGGGCAGGATCTAGCATTGTCATTTGTAGGCCATTTCCTGTATTTGGTATCTGGTACTTGACGACCTCTCATATGTATTAACACAGCTATTTACAAAAGGTATTTACAAGGTAGATGTGAGTGGAAACGCCGGGAGGGGACGCCCTAGGAAGACATATAGTGACCTTATTGGTGATGTTCTTCAGAAAGGTCAGGTGCGAAGTACTCTCAACCGGCGCTCGTGTATGAACGTAAACGAGGCAAAAGGAGTATGTAAGGAACGTAGCAGGTGGCGTTCTGTGGTTTCTGCCTACCCCCATGGGAAGAAGGCGTGAGTTTATGTATGTGTATGTATGTATCTACATTAACATGGCCTCCTTGAGTGATGTCTACTTCAATGGACCTACGTCCGGAAAACCTTGGGCAGTTACCATAGTTTTTTTCTGTTAACTATCACCCGATTCCGACTCGACGCTGATTCATGGGACACCCTGTGTAATCGTATTTTTATACAGTTTTCGAAGGCGAAAGATGCGCTGTCAGCGTTCGAGCAGGCTGTAAACGAGGTGTCTACGGCGGACTGGCAAAAGTGTTACGAAAACTGGTTCAGACGCATGAAACTTTATATATAGGCGGGTGGAGAGTACTTTGAAAAGATTTAATAAAAAAATATTTACCTATGGAACATTTTTTTTCGCAAAATTTTCTGAGTATTTCACGTATTACTGGCTTGCTTTTTCCTGCGTTGACAGTTGAAATTAAACCACGAACGTACTACCGGGATACAAAGTTATGTTTCCTAAAATAGTTAGCTATCCTATGTGCTTCACCGGGTTCTAAACTATCAATGTGCGAAATTTCATCCAAATCCGTTTTAGCGTGATTGAGAACATACTAACTTTCGCTTTCAAATCTGAGTAGGATTTCTGTTAGCTCTTTTGATTTCTGCTGTAGCCAATGAAGTTTTTTTAAAATAAAGTAATAAATATAGTACTTAATTCAAAGAAAAGCGATGACCAGATAAAACTTTTAAAGGACTTACTAAAGTACTTTAACACCCAGTAATAATTTCGCGTATAATTAAAACTCATAATGGGCTTTTAAATAAACACAGAATTCACATTTTCGACTGTCGTTTTTCATCGAATTTACATAATTTTATACGGAACGAGCGTGAGTACCACGGGACGTCATTACTACTGGTGACGATAGGTTCGTCCGAAGTAACAGCATTTTGCAGAGCAACGACCAGCATGTTGATTCTGTAAAAATCTCTCCGTGAAGGCTTGCGTGGAGTGAGCTGTCAGTGTCATTCCGTCTTGATGAATCCCTGTTATTAGTGACACTGACAGCTCACTCCACACTCACTTCACCCAAGTTTTCACGATGAGATTTATACAGAATAAACTGTTCTTGCACAGATGCGACGCACGCTTATTATTGTTGTTTGTTTATTACAAAGTAGTCATTTTAACCTCTGCAATCGGTATGCTTTTTTTCTTTAGTTTTTTTTTTATTGCCATTTGCCAGGTCGCAACACAGAGTAATGTGTATTGTCTTTGCGCCTGACAACGAGAAATGGACAAAATTGAATACGAGGCTTTTGGCCACTTTGTATGTGTGTATTTTATGTTATAATGTGCGTTTTGTTTCTTTCTTTCGTTAACCAAAGAACACTGTTTTACAGGAAAAATGCTTATTTTGGCGCGTAATTGTGTCAGTCCGTTAAAGGGTCAAGAGGACAATCCTTTAGAAATACCCTATCAACAGAAAATCCAGTGTCCCGTATAAAACCCCAATAAAGCGGATACTAATCCCATTCTAGGTAACCACGGGTCACATGATGAGATTTGGTGGGGGCAAGGTCACAAAAGTGTTCTTTGCAACCCACTGTACACATACCATTGGCACAAATAACACTTTTTAACACTGTTACGAGAATGTAGGCATGCATTTTTTTATGACACAGGTATTAGTGCATGCACCCTGTAAGGGCACTGCAAATGTTTCTTATCAAATTCAAATTATTTTATTAAATTACGTTTTGTATGTGCGTGTTTCTGTAGAAAATAAACTTATTTACTTTCTTTCTTTATTATCCTATTGATACCAATAATTACAATATATTTTTCAATAGGTAGGAACTTAATACAAACAACATTAATCATTCATTCACGCATAATAGGCAGATAAGGCAGTTTTATAGTCAGTTTTGCATTTTAGTATGCTGAGTGCATAAATAAATTGGGACAATTTTGCTCTTGTACTTTCTATGTGTTTCTTCCAGTTTAGGGTTGAGTCTAATGTTAGGCCCAAAAGTGTAAATTCTTTATAATTCTAATATTTAGGTTTAGTGGGGGTTTTTGGTGAGTTCTGAATTGGCATATTTTAGTTTTAGATAAGTTTATTTCTAAGTTATGTTTGTTTAACCATTGCTCAGTTTCCGTGAAAGCTTTTTTAATAGCTAAATGGTCAACATTCGCGGGCGTTTTAAATAATAAAGAAACATCGTCAGCGAACAAGATACACGTCAAACTTATCTTTTTTGGCAAGTCATTAACGTACGAGTATATTATAAATAAGTTACATCCTAAAACATTTAGATCATTTCCCTTTACAGGTGACTTGTAATCTTGAAATAATTAAAGCTAAAGTAGAAGTTCGCAATTATCTACGTAATAATATTGTATGGGGGGTAAGAGAATTAGAAGAAATTCATAAATATCATGAAATAAGTAATAATTACTTTAGTAAAATTATGTTTCCTGATGAACTTCATGAATGTGCTGATAGTATGTGTCAGAACATACAACACAGATCTGTAATTGACAACTTATATAATAATATTGTTCATTTATTAAGTCAGGCTTCGTCAGACAGTCGCAGTCTGCTACCTAGGAAGGCGGCTAATGTTAAGTGTGTCCATGGTTGGAACAAGCATGTCAGAGACGCCCACAGGCAGGCTAGACTGAACCATCAATTGTATGTCTTGGGTGGTAAACCAGCTAGTGGATCTTTGTATGATAATATGTGTGAAAGTAGACGAGTTTTTAAGTCACGCTTAAAGTACTGTCAGAACAATCAGGAACAGATAAAAATGGATATACTTGCCTCACAACATTCTGCTAAGAAATTTAATAAGTTCTGGAAGGGCACAAAGCGTTTAAATGGTAAGGCTAGTCTGCCTGTGTGCGTAGATGGCATCAGTGATAGAAAAATGATTGCAAATACATTTAAGGATCATTTTCAGGTGAGATCTTCCTTGCTGTCGGTGTCTAAATGATAAATGATTTTATTTCTGTAAGTAGGTTTTTACAAACACTTTTACACGTCAATACTATTTTAAAAGTAGATGAGATCGGCGTTTCCTATCTGACTACTCTGAGAAGAAACGCCAAAACAAACTCAGAGGTCACAGTCTCTTTTAAAGTCCAGACATAATCTTGGTCAGGTCATGTGAAGACCATGTGGATTGATGTCTGAAATGGTCTTTTGAGGAAAGAACCAAACAGAATGAGTGGACCTGTCCAGTCAGTGCACGCATTTGTCAGTAATCATGCAGCTCAACACAACACATATGGAGCTCATCGATTCGACGAACATTACCAAAGAAAGGACATTTGGGTAGGCCGCATAAATTGCTCAAACTGCCAGACCATGATTAAAACTAATTTTAAAAATTAAAAATAGATTGAGATAAAAAAAAAACAACAAATCCACACTGCCTTCACATTCACAATAATTAAAATATTATAATACTTTACAAAGTAAATTTTCACGTCATGTCAAAGTGTAAAAATCCGAGAATAAACATGGTCAGATCATATGAGGACTCTGTAGACTGGTGTCTGAAATGGTCTTTTGAGGAAAGAACCACACTGATTTGAGTGGACCTGTCCAGTCAGTGCATGCATTTGTCAATCATGGTGCAGCTCAACTCAGAACTAAGGAGCTCAACGATTCCACGAACAATACAAAAGAAAGGACATTTGGGTAGGCCGCGTTAAGTACTCAAACAGACCGTGATTAAAACAACTGAAAGAACAAAAAAAACAATGACTCACATAGTCCTCACATTCTCAAAAATTAAAACAATGTTATACTTTAAACAGTAAATATAAAGATGTCACTGTTTATCTAAAAGAAATCAAAAATAAAAGTTTAACAGCAAATTAAACATAGACAATATCTGTGTAAACTTATTGGAGCAGCTCAATCCCAAGCCTTCTTGTCCTCAATATAGCCTTTGACAGTATAATAGGCATTCTGGCATAATTTCCGCTTTATAAATGATTTGAATTTATTAAGGCTTAATTCTTGAATGTGGCCAGGAAGTTTATTATAAAAACGAATACTTTGACATTTAAACGAGCTACCTATTTTCTTGAGTCTGGTAGTAGGAACAACAAATTTGTGTTTGTTCCTAGTATTTATGTTATGGATATCACTGTATTTTTTAAACAGATTAATATTTTTATGTGCATACAAAAGATTTTCATAAATATATTGAGAAGGCACAGTCATTATATTAATCTCTTTAAATTTGTCTCTGAGGGAGTGTCTGGGACTTAGTTTATAAATTGAACGAATTGCCCTTTTTTGTAAAACAAAAATTGTCTGAATATCGGCGGCATTTCCCCACAAAAGAATACCGTACGACATCACACTATGAAAATAACTAAAGTATACTAAACGGGCTGTCTCTAAATCAGTTAAATTACGAATTTTTCTAACGGCGTATGCTGCAGAGCTTAGTTTTTTTGACAATTTATCTATATGGGGGCCCCATTGAAGCTTGGCATCCAAAGTTATGCCTAAGAATACTGTGGTGTTTTCGGGTTTCAACTCTTCACCCTTAATAAGAACACTAGTTTCCACTTGTCTAACATGAGGTATCGTAAACTTAATGCATTTAGTTTTTCTCTCGTTTAGAAGTACGTTATTAACATTAAACCAGTTAACTACTTTAGCAAGGGCGCTATTTACATTGTCAGTAACCAGCTGCTGACGTTTGAGTTTAAATAAAAGTGAAGTGTCGTCTGCAAACAACACTATATCATGATTATCCTTTATGAGGTAAGGCAAGTCATTAATATAAATAAGAAACAAAAATGGGCCAAGAATTGAACCCTGGGGGACCCCCATTCTTATTACAGATCCAGGTGATCTTTTTCCGTTAACATCAACTGTCTGAATCCTATCACTTAAGTAAGAAGTAAGAAGATCCAGAGAGGCATTCCGGATTCCGTAGTGGTGCAGTTTCCTGATCAATGTTTCATGAAGAACACAATCGAATGCCTTGGACAAATCGCAAAAGATCCCCAAAGCATCGCATTTGTCCTCCCATGCCTTGTAAACATGTCCTAAAAGTTCAACTCCGGCATCAGTAGTTGAACGACCCCTTGTAAAACCGAACTGTTTGATATGCAGTAATTTGTGTTTATTAAAAAATCTTTGCATTTGATCTAAAATAAGTTTTTCAAAAATTTTACTAAAGGTAGGCAGCACTGAAATAGGTCTATAATTAGTAGGGTCTGATGTGCTACCAGATTTAAACAATGGTATTATTTTACTGTTTTTCATAAGATCAGGAAACTCACCACGGTCAATACAATTATTAAAAATAACAGCTAAAGTAGGTGCTACAATATTTATAATGGACTTAGCAACATCCACAGAGTTACCCCATAGATCTGCGGTTTTTTTAACATTTAATGTGTGAAACACCTGCACTTCTTACTGGTGGAGTACTCTGTCTGATACTGAATGTAACCTAGTAGAAAAGCCGATTGGATTTTCAAGTAAGGACGTGGCTGACGTTATTAAAAATATGAAAAGAGGGAAGTCACCAGGTCATGAGGGACTCAGTGTCGAGCACTTGCAGCATGGTGGAGTACACTTGTATAGGGTGTTAGCCATGTTTTACACTTTTTGTATACGGCACTCATATTTGCCATCTAATCTTATGAGAACAGTGGTTGTACCAATAGTGAAAAATGTCACTGCTGATATATCAGATAGAAGTAACTATAGGCCGATTTCTTTAGCTACTATAATCGCAAAGGTGTTTGACGGGTTAATAGATAGAAAACTTGATCGTTTTGTAACATTACAAGATACACAGTTCGGTTTCAGAGAGGGATTGTCAACTGAAAGTGCAATACTGTCTCTGAAGCACACTGTTGATTATTATGTTAAAAGGCAAACTCCAGTATATGCATGCTTCTTGGATTTGTCCAAAGCTTTTGATCTGGTGTCATATAATAAGCTTTGGACAAAATTAAGAAGTGCAGGTGTCCCAGCCGATCTTGTAAACATCCTCGCCTACTGGTACAGTGAGCAGCTTAATATAGTAAGGTGGGGAAATGTTTATTCTGATGAATATTCTTTAGAGTGTGGCGTCAGGCAGGGTGGGCTGACTTCGCCACGACTCTTTAACATGTATGTGAACAATTTGATTGAGGAGCTCAGCAGCATGCATGTTGGATGCTATATTGATGACATATGTGTCAATAATTTGAGTTATGCCGATGATATGGTGCTGCTGAGCCCCTCAATTGGTGGTCTCAGGCAGCTGTTAAAGGTATGTGAGGGTTATGCTGTGGAGCATGGCCTGGGGTACAACGAAAGTAAGAGTGAGTTCATGGTATTTAAATGTAAAAATAAAAGCAATAGCTTTGTACCACCTATATTACTTAATGGTGTACCTCTAAGTCGTGTTACACAGTTTAAATATCTGGGACACATTCTGACTGAGAATTTGAGTGACGAGCTAGACATTGAGAGGGAGCGCAGGGCATTGTCGGTGCGCGGTAATATGTTGGCACACAGGTTCGCTCGGTGTACTGCTCCTGTTAAAATAACAATGTTCAAGGCATTGTGCCAGACGTTTTACACGAGCGGCCTGTGGGCAAACTTTACACAAAAAGCGTACAGTGCCCTGCGCGTCCAGTATAATAATGTATTTAGGGCTCTGTTTCGGCTCCCTCGATGTTGCAGTGCATCTGGCATGTTTGCTGACGCCAGCGTAGAGGATTTCTACGCAGTTATGCGTAAAAAAGTTGCATCGGTGGTGCGGCGAGTACGAGGGAGCCCGAATAGCGTCCTAAGGATGATTGGCGAGAGAACCGATACTGTTCTGCTCAGTAGGTTCACTGAACTCCATGTGTTGCGAGTCCGATGAGCGTACTGAGCAGGGGTAGAAAGTGAGTCTAGTTTATTTTATTTTTACTTTTAAATTACTAACATTAGTTATAAGTAAAATTCTTGTTACTAACAAAACAACTTTACCTCGCCTATGGACTTTTTTGTCTGAAATAAAAATTTTTTTTTTTTTTTATTTTTTTTATTAAAACACTTCCTTGAGGTATCGAAGTATTAATGATAGCCATGTCTGATCCTATGCTGTACATTTCCTGGCGGACGCTATTAAAGTAGTCTATTTCTACAAATTGTACTCTGTCTTGTAAGTATGATTTAAACCAATTAAAAGCTTGCCCTTTAATCCCCGTTCCGTAAAGTTTTAGTAATAAAATTTTATGCGAGACCTTGTCAAACGCCTTCGTCATGTCTAGGAATAGTCCAATAGAGTACTTTCGTTCGTTAATGCAGCTGTAAATTTCCTGTACGTAGTTGTATACTGCTAAAGTAGTTGAGCATTTCTTCCTAAAACTGAATTGGTTTTTATCTAAAATGTCATATTTTTCTAAGAATTTATATACGATTGGCCATCGCTTTTTCAACGAGATTGTTAGTAACAGTGCTATAGGCCTATAATTACTAGGATTTTCCGAATCCTCTCCTTTTTTTTCGCAATTGCGCGTACTTTCGCAATTTTCAGTTTTTCTGGGAATCGTACCTCGTCGAAAGAAATATTTATTAGTTTAGTAAGAGGCGATGTTAGCTCCTTTACGCATTTTTTTACTATATATATCGGATATCGTCTACTCTACTACTATTATTCATTTTCATTTTTGTTCAAGAAATCTGTACCTTTCATTATCACTTGCAGCCTTAGGGCTAATTTCACCAATGAAATTGAACACGATCATCAGCACATAAACTATGTTTAAGAGCTAGCAGTGTCATTATTTTGTGTGGAATATTGACACTGACAACTCATGAACGCGTCTTAGATGTGTTGAACGCGTTCAGTTTCATTGCTGAAAGCGATGAGATTGAGATGTTATACAAAGTCGACCATATTCAAGTGTAATTAAAATACCTATATCTTCTTACCATTATCAACCTACAAAACAGAAGGTCAATTCCCTTAAATAAAAATGTTCAAAATCTAGTAATCTCAAATTTTTAAACATTTAGGTAATTTGGAGATATCTCTAACAGACTGAGATTTGAATGCAAACGTTCTTTAAAATACTCGGAATAGCCCCTCACATGTTACAACTAGGCTAAAAGAGACAGACAGACCCAGTATCACTTTTCACTTACTTTCCAAGAAACAAATCGTCGATACAGTAATAGATTTTCCCCAGACGGTTACTATTTTTAACAGACACCGAATTAGGTCAGCTTTCGTTCTACATAAAATTCCTTGTCTTTCTCTTCGAAGTAATTTATAGCTTGTTTTGATGCCAGCCAACTTTATTACGATAAGTTACAGCTTCTTATCGATCGCCAGTGCAGTAGATAAAGTTATAAGTCAATTATATTGTTAGAACGAAGTTCTTGATGGATGGATTATATATAGGACCTTTGAAAACTTTGCATGTCGCTGTGTTGATGGATGTCTCTTTGGATGGTCTTGCACTGTTTTTAAGTTAAAGTTCGCCTTGACCTACAAAATACCTAGATAAGAGTTATCTAGGTATGTCGAAGGGTTAGGTAGAGTTGTACCTTTTGTACCGACCCGGGAATCGAAACCAGTACCCTAATTGCGTAATACTGAATCGTTATGAAACAGATTGCTAATCCATTGCTTCATAAGTTCGATAAAAATTCTGCTCAACAATGTAAGCAACGCAATGAATGTTGTCGAACTGTTAAAATCAAACAGATTAGTCGTAATCGTTTACGAAAATGTTTTACGCAATTAGGCTGCTGGACCTCATGCTCAGCACTAGCGCTTGCGACCGGTAGACCAACGAGACAGTAAGACCTAGGTATACCTAGTAATTTCTTCCCTTCTTCCCTACTAAAGGTTTTAGGTTTGGTTGTCTTTTAAGTGACTTCTTAACAAGGAGGAGGTTCTTAATTCGTCTGGATTTATTTTTTAATGTGTTACGTGATATCTCTGGCAATTGTGGATCGATTTCGTTTTTTTAATGGATAGTGGTAAGTCCATATATATGATGTTATAACTTCCAGTCACTGTTAATTACATAGCAAGTACCTACTGGTACATGAATTTGTGTGGCATAGATACCACAACTAAAAAGAGAAAAATATTAAACATTTTTACAACCAAAAAACCTACAAAAAAAGTATATGTACTTTAATTTTTCGGAAGTCGGTGGCAAAAAACTTAATTACATAACCAAAGACACCGACTTCCGAAATAAAGACATTTTTAATTTTGTGGTGATTTTTTTTGGAAGTCATTTATTTTGGAGAAGAAGAAGAAGCTTTTTATTTTGTTGTAAAAGATTCATTTCTCAAACGACTCGGAGGGAATGACTTTTGCTTCAAACTTAGTAGGTGGGCGCGAAATGATACCATTCACGCTTAGGACTAACTTTCAACATCTAAACTTGGCCAGTATTCTCAAAAATGCATAACCCAGCAGATGGCTACAAAATTTTGTTTCAATATGTCTTCTATCAGTTCTGCAGAAACGGGGGTTAAATACTTAATCAGATTTGCTATCGATAGTATTAAAATATGATTTTCACTTACTAGGTACTCTCATGTGGAGATTCTTAAGGTGGAAGTGAATATTTATTCATAATACTATATACTCGACACATTTTTGATTTATCGAGGGAAAGGTTGGTACTGGCTTGGCACGTTACCTTTGTTCAAAATAAATTGCAAACTCAGGTGGGGAAACTGGGTGCCTCAGGGTTGCGGGAAATTCGAAAGAGAAACCGTGGCGCTGGCACAGGCAACTGAAGGACAACGGGTTGGTTTTAGTCAGTAAAAGTCTGACACACCTTCCCGCTCCGCCCAGAGCGGGAAAAGTCATTTGATGATTTCTCACCCAAAAAAAAGGTGGAGAAACTCGGGTTAGGAAAAAGCTTGAATTGAGTTACTTACGAGTACCTACTTCTACTACAAACTCAATGCAATTTCTGAAACCCGTTTCCCGTAATTTAAAACGTTTACATTCGAATCTTAATTTCATCGTAGCGACAATCATTGTTAAAAGTGAATATAAATTTAAGGAACTAAAATAAATAATTTATTAAGTAATATTAAATTCCCCGGTTAAATTAAAGGGTTTTTGGACAGATCGAGCCTGAGTTTAGAATGCGTACGTTCTTAAAAATACAGGTGAGGGACCAGCTTTACGATTCTGTAATAATACCACCGTGAAGACTTGCGTGTAGTGAGCTGTCAGTGTCATCCCGTTTTGGTCAATCAGTGGCACCAGCTCACTCCACGCTCACTTCACCCAAGTTTTCACGGCGAGATGGTTACAGAATAGCACTACTGTTGTGAACAAAACCTTTTTGTACCTATATAAAGGAAAATACTACGCAGAGAATAGGGAGGATGTAATTTTTTTATTTTATACTCAAAAAAATATAATTTTAAATAATCTCAATTTAAATATGTGTTTTAAAACAAGTGTTAGACAAGGACAGCACTATCGTAGAAGTGACGTCACAACTATGTAACTTCATACTAGCGCCATACATTGTCCGTACCGCGCGACAAGGACGGGAATACTCGTAATCCCCTCCAAAAACTTTTAAAGGCTACCGCAAAACGGCGCGACGCCACAGCGCGACACAAAGGCACCGGTCGTCGAGCGACACGCGGTGCCTTTGTGTCGCACTGTGGCGTCGCGCTAGTGTTAATGAGACGCGTGTAGCTTCTTCATCGATTTTATAGAAATTTTTGATTACCTCATTGTTACTATGCCTTCTTTTATTTTTCGAATTTTCTTAATAATCGTTATTTTGCAAACTCTAAGTAACTTATTCAAGTAAAACTGTATAGTCATATTGCTGTCCCATAATAACTTACGAGTTATTGTTATTTTAATCACACGCGACATTATCGCGCGGGACCACCCAGAAGTACCTACACATATACCTCGATTCGCGCAAGATGGCCGACACAAATCAGCGGATAATAGGAAAACTATAATGTTGTATATTACGATTTAGAATCCCACACCAACCTAAAGAGTTTAGACCCTCGTGTATGCGAGGGTCAAAATGTATAAGTTATTCCTTACAAATGAAGAGGGTGAAATAACTACAGACAGTGTAGGCGAGAAGCGTAGAAATATCCAGCTTTCTAAGCATCCTCAAATATCACCGAACATTAATTTCCTGACTTGAATAATTCTTGTGAATCTGTTTTTCCAAAGGATAAAACAACTTCCATTGCTTTGCAGTTGGTACTTACAAATGGTGGTGTTACTGGTGCATGTGGCATCATCCTTCCACGACATGACTTTCATTTTTGCTTAAGTCCAGTTGAATAACACGTCGATGATGGTACAGTCAGCGGCAAAAGTCAAACAACACTGCTAGTTGCACACAACATCTAAATTCATATAAAAGCTAAGAGTGAATCATATCCACACACCGCCCCGACCCTTGCTCAACGAAGTGCCAGCCCGCGCCGTAGCTGAGCCTGTAGCTTTAAATTCCCCAGATAATAATAATTTAATCCAGATCCAGCCTGTCCCATCTTGCTGTCCTCCCGTCAGCGACGCCCTAAACCGAGGTCCGTACCCCACAGGGGGTGCCCTTAGCGAGCGTTCGCTTAGTAATGTAAGTAGTTTTACGCCCCTGGCTGGAGGCTTTGAGTCCGCTTAAGGCAGCCACAGGATAGTCCGGTTAAGTAGTCACGACCTCTCAAGGTCAACTACGAGATGCCATTTAAAAAAAAAAATATCCACACAAATATCAGGGCCGTGCCCGGGAAGTGGACGGACCGTGCTCCGTCAGAGGCTCAAAAAATGTATCGGTATATTTTTTTTTATGAATTCGTTCACACACTATCGTATCCGGGCCGAAGGCGCGGCGACCGACGCGACGGAGCTTCAGTGCCTTTTGCATGACACAGCCCTGATATGTGTGTGCACACCTTAAATGTTCTTTTAATTTTACAGCTGTTCCCACAACATTTTTTAACTAGGTCAATAATTTACTTATTTACTTATTTGACGGTACATTATGAGTTGTATTTTACCATACCATGTTTAAATGCTGCCTTACCCAATGGAAAAAAACTAAAATGTTTTTAATCAGTATGACGTCATTATTATTAAAATAGCCCATGATTAGAACACCCGTACTGTAAGTAGGTACAAATGAAAAAGATTTGTGGAATATTCACCATAGTATAACGATGACGCATCAAAGCTTCCGTCGATTCCCGTTGGGTTCAACTCGGAACTGCTTGGTTGGTTTAATCTACGTAATTAATATCTGCGGCTTAGACCGCTGATGACCGCGAAAACACATTCTTTATAGGGGTTAGACAGGGGGTGAAAGTGGATAGTTCGCTTTTTTCCTGTGGGAAAACCCATAGTTCACGCGGCTTGGTTAAATCTGTTTTGTTCGAATGTGTAAAATCCTTTATTCAGGAGCTCTAGTTGGATTTTGAATTGGGAATACAGTTTCATCGGTAAATTGTTTCAGTTTTACGGTTTCGGTACGTGAGGGCAAAATAAATGTGGGTATGAGGATAACTTTGCTTATTTCGAGACTGTTATATTCTGTAAATGTCAACAATTTGTAGAGGGAGTATCAGAGAGCACGGAATAACGTAACGCAATAAGTAAAATAAAAAAATTATTGCGCATTTCTTCGGTCACGGACGCTGGCCGAAGCCGTCAGTTTGTATACGCACTTTTGTATTATTGAGAATAACAAGTAACGTGCTCTGAAGTAGCGACCGCTGAGACGTAACCGGGCTCTGTGGGGGGTATTATTTGTGGTTTCGTCAGATTCGACCTATTGTTGTATTTTTCAAATTGATTTTATTTCAATCAGTTTTTTCACCGATTAACGTTTGAAAAAACACGCAATTTGTTACTTTTAATGTATTTACAGCTGATGATTGGCTGCTATTAATTCGGTATTTCCATAAAGTTTTCTGGCAGGAAAACTGTCTAGTCTCTTTGGTGTTGCTAACATGGCTTGAAAGGAACTGGCATGTCCTGGAACCAAAAATTTGAAGGCTCGTGATATCTTAGTACGAGTCCGCACTGAAACCGCATGGTGGATTACAGCCTAATCCCTCTCACTGAGAAGAGCCCTGTGTCCAAGCAGTGGGAATGTGATAGTAGCAATGGGCGATTCCGAGATGTTTTAACAATCGAAAGAATCGGATTCGTTAAAATAAACCATCGAGTCAAGCATCGACTTGCGTTCTACAAAACAGTCGAGATGTTTTTCGATTGTTTCGAAAACATCTCGACGGAATCGACCGCTAGTTTACGATAGTTTGGATTCGCAATCACAACGCAAGCCAAGAACTCGCGAAACTCTATACCATCGGAGGAACTACTCGCGAATGACCGCGCCATGCGCCAGTCGCAATAACAGCTAGCTAGTCAGACTCGAGTCATGTTCGATCATCGAGATAAAACCTCTCGCCATCGCGCATTGCTACTTGATAGGCTGATTATGCTTATATGTCAATATATTTATGCACAAATCTGCCTCACCTTTTCATAACTATGTTGGGATCGGTTTCCAGCCTCTCCTGATGCAGCTGCAGCTGAATACCAGTATTTTATCTTACCTCCACCACCCAGTTACGTGGTTAACGATGCCCTTTGTTAGGACTGGTGGCCAGACTTTTGGGCTACGGACGTATTTTCCATGGTAAGGGGGGGATATGTAATGGGTGGTCTCCCACTAGTTTTATTAAGAAACAAGAACACACCAAACAACCCTCGTGAATATTTCTCCAAGTTACAGAGATCTAAACTGATGTGCTTATAAAGAAGATTCCATTGTGTGTTGTCTTATCTTAGATTTTAAACAACACACAATAGGGAGACACGGGTCAGGTGTAGTGTCGAGATACAAAGCACTAGAAGTTGATCCCATGATGATGAAGGCTCGTGCTGACTGGCGCGACGCGACGCGCGCGATTCGGCGATAAATATCAGAAAAACGGCTTCGTCCGCGTGGAGGTCGTAAATTATCCCACGGAAACGTACTACTGGAATAAAAAGTATCCTATGTATCAAGCACGCGTACCATGACCACCATAGAAACGGGGTTTGTCGACGGAAGAATAGAGAAAAAAAAACAATCTGTCATTATGTCTATTCTTTCTTAGACAAAACCCGTTTCTATTGTGGACTTGCTACGCACGCTGGTCATAGTCTATTCGTGTGACAATTTTCATCCCAATCTTTTCAGCCGTGAAAAGGTAACTGATAAAAATATTCTTCTTCTTCATGTCGTTGGCAGTACAGTAATTCAGATTTTGTTGACCCGCATATTCGCCACTTCCACGGGGTTATTAGTGACTGCGCAGAAGTCCGTTTTGACTGCATTTTTTGGGTCACACTTCCACACCCTGATTCTACTCCGTCGAGATAGCCTCTTTTTACGAGGTTCGATTTAAGTTCCTAATTGGGTTTGGAGGCAGTTCAATCTTTTAGATTGTATAATTGCAATGCACATGTGTGAGCACTATGTACCTACTATAAACATACCATTTACTGGGTACGTCTTTCATTGTCTTGAATGTGCCCTGGCGGCTGAGAGTATGTCACGCTCACTCAAATGTCTCGCTGGTGGTACCGTGTGTGTAGGATGATTATGTTCCCTTCAAAATGGTTGATTTGAATGGTGCTGGTCCATACGTCATTTTCGTGAACGGTAGCCACGACTTATTTTAATTTGGTTATTTTTTTGTTCTGTAAATGTTTTTCACTAATTTTTTCGGACGCTTTTAACGTGCACGCCTTTCTACATCGTTCTCACATATATAATTTCAACATGACTGATGTAACTAAGTAACTCTCTGTAACAATATTATTTAAAAGAGTGCCCATGTAAATTCTTGCCCTTTCTTCTCCATGAGTATCTAATACGCTTTGGAATGGGCAACTAGCTTCATATTTCTGACTGACCGACCCCTTGACAATTCAAAAGTGCCTGTAATTGGTTTATTTGAAATAAATGCTTTGAGTTTGAGTTCAGGGATTTCCAAGTGGACCACGAAAAGCTACACTCTACAGGAAGATGCTCGTTTGGGTAAATAGCGAGTAGGTGGAAAAGTATATTTATAATAATAATATAATTGACGTTATAGCTACTGCGTTATATTCGAGTTTACACAGTGCTGTTTCGTTATGTCAAGGTAAGCTTTGCTCATTAGCAAGAAGAGTAACACACAAAGGAATTCTTGAAAGGTTCTGTTAGGCTTAGAAGCAAAATAAACATAAATTTTCTCGCCAACTGATATGTCTGACTCTAAATGAAGTAGGAAAATACTTTCTACCAATCATACGATAGACTTTTTACTGGATGATTCACAAATGTAAACTACGTTCGCAAATTAGTTATCAAACATGTAAACAAATGTGTGTTTTAATTTAAAAACTTTAATACCAATTAAATCAGTTTGCGCTAATTTTCAATATTTTTTTTGTCAATGGTACTGGTTTTTCTAAAATCAACCTAATTGACACTATTTTACAAAGGATATTTATTTAAGTGGAATTAATCCATTGGAAACATGGATTTGAATAGAATGTAGTTGTTTACGACCTATGTCGGTTTCCCTATACCCTTAAAAGGACGATACATCAAATTCTTACAGTAAACACGATATACTTTAACATTTCATCTTCAAAACAAAAGGTTTTCCTCTTTGCTTACATAATACAGAAAATTGAAAGAATGAATCCATTGTTCTGAAAGTGTTTTGGGAAACCCCGCTGGGTGCGAATTTGTGATCGTAGATTTGTTTCTACGTCGTTCTGAACTATTAATCAAGTTTATCCAAAGGTTAACAAACCATTTCAATTACACTCGCAGTTTTACACAGATAAAAATATCATCATAACATAACATCACGCCTTGTTTCCCCGAAGGGTTGGGCAGAGGTGTACCTATAGTACACCCACATTTCGCCAGTTATGTTTAAGTCCCATGTAATAGGGGGCGAGCCTATTGCCATCTACCGGGCACAAATCCAGACTTCGGGCTGCTACTGAGAAATTCCATATAGAAAAACCCAATAACACGTTACCTAGATATATATTTCTCCAAGTCGTTTAAGCTGTGGGCCGAGTTTTTTTAAAATCGATTCCGAAATTGAGGGGTCAAATAGCAAACCAACAAAGTCTCGATTCGATAATAACACTACCGGCTACGCGGCTTCGCCTGCGGAACGTATTCCCGGGATAAAAATCCTCTCCTGCCTGTGTCCGAATTTCATCGAAATCCGTTCAGTCGTTAAAACGTGAAAATGCTTTTTAATAACGTTGCGGGCAGAGTTACTTTTGCATTTACATTATTAGTATGGTTGTAGTTATTAGGATGGATTCATAAAATCAAAATCAATAAGTGTATTTTATTTCACATAAACCTACATGGGCACTTATGAAACGTCAGAATCTAGGTGCACGGTTCCAAATGGTCGTTTTCCTATGAAGAACAGCCTTCAAGAAACTCCATGGTTACTCTTTTAAAAATATTTGTCTTTTACATATTTTTCAAATTACAGTGTTAATAGGCATGGGAGGACACGATCACGCCTTGTTTCCCCGAAGGGTAGGGCAGAGGTGTACCTATAGTACACCCACATTTCGCCAGTTATGCTTAAGTCCCATGTAATAGGGGGCGAGCCTATTGCCATCTACCGGGCACAAATCCAGTCTCCGGGCTGCTACTGAGAAATTCCAAATAGAAAAACCCAATAACACGTTGCCCGACCTGGGAATCGAATCCAGGACCTCATGCTCAGCAGTAGCGATTGCGACCACTAGACCAACGATTATAATGTCAAACAATGATAATATTATGTCAGAGTTAATATCTAATAGTAAAAAATAAAAAATAAACACCGTTGGTCAAAAGACTAGATTACTTTGTGTAGGACAATGTTACTTTGTTACCTTGAGTTTTAACTTTTCATGCCTTGGCCTGAATACCTACATTTCTTAGTGCAATATTTTAGTGCAGCGGGGTTGTAATAAAACCTTGGTAGTCACGACTATGCTAGTGATTTCTGTACGGAGAAGTATTCGATAAAACTACGAGATTTCGGTTACGTAGTTTTTTATTACTGATTTTTTGCGGGTAAAAGTTTGATTGAAAAAATAATGTTGTCGAAGTTATTTCCGACGTTCCTTTATCTGATTTTAGTTGATTTAATGGCTTCTGAAGTACGAATTTAAAAAAAAACATTGAAGGCTAAGCATGTACCTAATTCAATAAAACTTAACTAGTAACTGACTAATTTTTAAAACATACATTCTGACCAGGCAGAACTGACGAAAAAAAAAACATAAACGAATACAAATGAAATACGATTCGTTTTATTACGTTATACGAATTTGTAAAAAATCCATGAAATCCACTTTAGATTCGTTTGAAAACTAATAGACCACTTTGTTTGTTTGTTTGGCATCTCGCAGGTCAACCTATGCGGTTGTCGTCTGCTTAAGCGGACTTGCCTGTGGATTCCCTAATAAATTAAGGCCTCCAGCCAGGACTTAAACTTATATACTAACTAAAACTAAGCGACAACGCTAAGGGCACCCCCTGTGGGGTACGAACCTCGGCTTAGGGCGTCGCTGGAAGAGGGCAGCAAATGACTAGCTGGATCAGGATTGGTATTATTTATGGACGAATTTAAAGCTACAGGCTCAGCGGCGCGGGCTGGCTCGAGCAAGGGTCGGGAGGGGCGTCGATTTGGGCGTCGCGGCGGGCCTTGGCGGCGAGGGCGGTAGGACGGCGATCGGGTTTTGGGCTTATGTAGCGTGCTAGTGGCCTTACTACTCTCCTGGAGGAGGGTAGTGGCGTCGTCGGGGTCGATTAAAGTATGCCTTGGTCGGCGAATACTGCTAATGCGAGAGGGAGTGTAGCGGGCGGCCGCTGTAATCAGGGGGTTAGAATGTTTGATGCCGCAGTCGAAGAAACGCTTTGATAAGCGTTTCATAAACTGTTTTATGGTTGGCATTTTGAGGTCGACGTGAAGATCTATATTACGGACATAGAAGGGGGCACCCGTGACCCTTCTGAGGAAACGGTTTTGGAGGGTCTGCATCTTATGGAGATGACGTGGGTGAGCGTGCGCAAATACAACGCAGGCATAGGTCATGATGGGACGGATGACTGCGGTATAGATGCGGAGCTTGCATTTGAGGGACAGTTTACTACGGGCTGTCAGTACGAATTGCAGCCTGCTAAGAGCGAAGGAGGCGCGCGCGCGAACCGCCTTAATATGAGCCTTAAAGGTAAGGTTCTCATCGAGGATCACGCCTAGGTATTTGGCTTGCTTCTCCCAAGGGATGGGCTTGCCGTACATAGTGATCGGGCTGGGAAGTGAGGGAGGGAGTCGACGACGTCTCGAGAAGAGAACCGCCTGACTCTTATCGGGGTTGACCTCGATTCTCCATTTCCGGAACCAAGCGCCTAAGACGTTTGCGGAGGTTTGGAGAGTACGAGCTATAGCGTTGGGACAGTGACCGGTATAGTAAACGGCAGTGTCGTCGGCGAAGAGAGCCAACTGAGCCTTTTTACTTTTTGGGATATCGCTAGTGAACAGCGTGAAGGCGAGAGGAGATAGTACGGAACCCTGAGGGACACCGGCGCGAATAGGATGTGGGGACGAGAGTGCTCCCTCGACGCGATAGCGAAAGGTCCGGTTCGACAAAAAGTCTCGTAAGATGAGCACGAGACGATCTGGCACTCCTAGTTGGTAGAGCTTGTATATCAAGCCGTTGTGCAAGACTTTGTCGAAGGCTACTAATAGACCACTGCCTATTTTATTGTTAAATACAAACCGAACCACCACCGCCACCACTTACTTAATTAAAACCTTACGTAACTAAAACTTAGCCAATACTCCCTTAAGCCCAAATCACCCAAAACTTTTGCATTTAATTATACGAAACTTCAATCACAAATACTTATCCATATCGATGTTATCGACATTCATGAACCATCCCTATAATCACGAGCCATAGAGAATTCCCTGGAATTCATTTTCTTTTTATTAAATTCCTCGTAAAATTCGCTGCATTGCCTGAATGAGAGGCCTGAAGAATAGATTTTATTAAATACTTTAACTGGAACTGTCATTGTTGTAAGTACGAGTAGTTCTATTATAATACCAGCCTATATACTGTCCCATTGCAGGGCAAAGGCCTCTTCTGATATAGAGAAGGCACGTGCATTAATCACCACGCTTGACGTGTTGATGATTTCAGATATATTAACTAAAAGTTCCTCACGAAGTTTTCCTTAACCGATGTCAGTGAAGTCCAAGATAAACTTCAAAAGTAGGTACATAAATGAGAAATAATAAAAATTATTAATAAATAGTAGTATTACATTCCGCGACTACTGCAGGTGCGGAAAACCTCAAACGGCAAACACATTCCAATTTTATTGGCAGTTATATGATTGAGTTGTTCAGGGTTGAAACACTACGGCCATGGGGTCCGAGGGCCCACTTGGTATTTCGAGACATTGTTAAGCGGCTGGTCGACTCTGCAGGTGACCGGAGGGCTGGCCATTGAGCCAAAAAAATTGCTTTACCATACAAGTTGGCAAAGCTGCCAGCCTTTTGGGCACTTTTCCTGTTGACAGCGAGGCGGACGATTTTTTTTTTGATGCCCTAGGATTCGTTTCCTTCTTTTTTAAACAATTATGTCATATTATTTATTAATTTGTTTTATTTTATTTTATTAATTTTAAGAAAACTTACAGCTAACAAATCAAGTATTAAGAAGCAATACGTAGAAAAACGCCAATTACAAGTTTCCACTTATATAGACTTATATGAAATTGAAAAAACGGTAAAAACAGCGTAAGAATTAACCATAGAAAAAACTAAAATTAACGAAAGAAAACAAAAATAATATAAATTACACGACAAAGTTACGCTTCAAAGAAAAAAAGTTACTTAATGTTAAGGCTTTTATCTTGTATATTATGAGAACATGTTTATTAAAATATACCATTAGTATATCAAATGTAAATAAACATATGAGTTGAAAATGTCACATTGGTACTTGCCCGGATTTGAACCCATAGCCGCCTCGTTCATGAGAGGCGAGGACTTTTCTACTCGGCCACCACGACACGTATTTCTATTGTTGTTTCGCAAAAGTTGACCCTCATTGGTTTTGTTATTCTGTTTTCCTTTACTTGAAGACTAAGTTGGAAATATTGTACGATAGCTTTATTGGTTTTTGAATTACTCCCCTGTGACTACTCTTTTATTGGAAGATTGTTTGTCTGGAAAATATAAAAAATATTACCTACATGTTGATTTTAGAGGTTTAAGGGTTTCCTATATGGGGTCGAAATTTTCATTATTTTTGTGATAGGACACACAGTTTTCGAGATATAACCAAAAGAAAATAAATAAAAGACACTACTGATTTTGCACGTCTGAAGTCGAGGAATGCATGATCAGCCTATAACGTTCCCACTGCTGGGACACAGGCCTCCTCTCTATGAGAGGTAGTGAGCCGTAATCCACCACGCGGGCTCAGTGCGGGTTGGTAGATGTCACATGTCTTCGAATTTTTGGTTCTAGGACATGCCGGTTTCCTCACGATGTTTTCCTTCACCGTTTTGAGAGTAGTGGTGATTAAATTATTTAGACAAAGTAAAGCGCCTGCTTGGGTTCGAACTCACGACCTACAACTCGTAAGTCGGGACCGTTACCACGGGGCCACCACTGCTCCAAAGTCGAAGTCGAGGTGTTGGTGTGAATTTTAGTTTATAACAACAAATTTTATTCCACACCTTTTTATCGCGATTAAACATTTTCAGATTCTGATTTGTTCAGATTTAGTTAGACAATCAAAATTTTAGGTGAAAACAGTCAAATTCAGAATAGCAAAATTGCAATTTTCACTAAATTAATAACTCAGCGCCATCTTAGTGCTGTCAGACTAAAACATAGTTAACTAGTGTCACTTTCAGAATGGGAAATCACTGTTTGACAGGAATACACTTTTGGTGATTTTTTGTATAGTTTAGAGGCTAACAAGAGAATCGGCACCATTTTGTACTTACTAAAATGATATTTTATTGGGGTAACTGTATGAAACATTCGGCATTTCGAGACCACTAAAGTCATAGATGCAAGGAATTTGAGTTCAAGGTTGAAGGATATGCTTGCCTGTAAGTAGTCCATATAAATAATTTGTTATGGCAACAACGCTTGGTCTGGCAATTTCGAAAGCACGGACATTTTTTTCGTGGACGATAATCCTGTCCCAAAATAAAATACTCCGCTTCTGACGCAAAACTAGAATTTAAATATTTGAAGAGAACTATAATGAAAGAAAGCTGGACATTTGGCATATTTCCATCACACTTAATAAATTCATCGTACACAAGCACAACGCAGCACTTGGACGACACTAAAATTAAAATTGGTGGTTTTAAAACGTAGGTGAGGATTTTACAGGACTCGCTGTTTCCCGTGACTTCGTCTGCTATCCAGGATCAAAAGTAGCCTATAGCCTTACCCAGCACAAACAGATTGCTAATCCATTGCTTCTTAAGTTCGATAAAAATTCTCCTCAACAATATATAGAACGCAATGAATGTTCTTGAACCGTCAAAATCAAACAGATTAGTCGTAATCGTTTACGAAAATGTGTTACGCAATTAGGGTGCAGGTCGTGGTCTACCTGTGTGCCAAATTTCAACCAAATCCGTTCAGGCGCGAAAGCGTAGTAAACAAACTTACTTTTGCACTTTATAATATTAGTTAGGATACTGTATAGACTGCCACGTTGGTCTAGTGGTCGCAAGAGATACTGCTGAGCATTAGGTCCTGGGTTCGAATCCCGGGTCGGGCAAAGTATAATTGGGTTTTTCTATCTAGAATTTCCCAGTAGCGGCCCGGAGTCTGGATTTGTGCCCGGTTGATGGCAATAGGCTCGCCCCCTATTACATGGGACTTAAGCATAACTGGCGAAATGTGGGTGTACTCTTAACTCTCGTTTTTATATTAAATGTATGCATAGTCGTACATAGTCGGAGACATAAAAAGGTACTCGTAGTTAGTAACCAAGTGAGTAGGAAGTAGGTGGAGCGACGATATTCGCAGGGTGGCAGCTGGATGAGAGTTGCCGAGAATCGAGCTGAATGACGTGCAATTGGAAAGGCCTACGTCCAGCAGTGGACTGCTGTAGGCTGATGATGATGATGATGATGATGAAAAAGTAACCGAAATGTGGTTAACATAAGGTGTTAACCATATTGCTATTTACATACACTATACATTCAGGGTGAAAAGGACATCGAGCGCTAACTGTGACCATGAATTCAGTAAATGATTCTGAAAAAAAAATGACCGCGTATGTACACTTTTGATGGAAACGGCCATCCAAACTAATAACATACCTAACATAACATCACGCCTGTTATCCCAGAAGGGTTAGGCAGAGGTGTACCTATATTACACCCACATTTCGCCAGTTATGCTTAAGTCCCATGTAATAGGGGGCGAGCCTTTTATCATCAACCGGGCACAAATCCAGACTTCAGGCTGCTACTGAGAAATTCTAGATAGAAAAACCGAATAACACTGCGTGACCAGGGCATCGAACCCAGGACCTCATGCTCAGCAGTAGCTCTTGCGACCACTAGACCAACGAGGCAGCCTAAATTAACATTAAACTTACATAAACTGTAAATCTCGATGTTCAAGTCGAAAAACCGTGCACCGCAGGGCTGGGTCGCTAATTAATTAAATAAAACCATTAACTTAGGAACCTTCATCAAACGAAGTAAAACCTATTTATTAAAGTGTGATGTTTATTGTTGTATTAATAATTACCATGTTACTTTTAAAGTTATAGTTAGCAGCTGATGCCCTATGAGCTCTATCCCTCTTTTTTTTTGTATACATTTGTACATTACATATTTATTTTAGTGTTAGCTTGTATATTGTAATTTAGTTAGCAGCTTGGAGTCAAGGTTTCTTTTATTTATGACTTGCATAACACGTACCTGAGTATTTACATAAGTACATTTTCTGTACGAAGTGTGTTTTCTGTGTGTTTTATGTACGATCAAGAAGTATGTAGGTTATAACTATTTTTAATATTACGTCTGTTTGTGAAGTCTACACTTTTGCAGTATCCTACATTCTGTTTTTTTTATATATTAATTGTTAAATTAACTACTTACCATCTTAAATTGCCTGTATATTATAGTATGTATATTAGATATAACACGGGTTTTGACGTAGTGTGTTATTTTAATAAGAAAGAAAATAAAAACGTTTATTTGCGGTAAACATGACGCAAATAAAAAACCAAATACTCAAAAATAAAAGGTTGTGTGAAACATTTGTCAAATCCACGCAAAACGGCTATCGCTCAGCATAATGCTGCGACCCTATGCAAGACAGAGCCCCAGCGCTGGTTTTCAGCGACTGCCGGCGCTGACGTTATGACGTCGACCGGTGCAGCAAACAATTAATTGTTACGACGCTGTAGTAGTGTTGGGTAACTCAGCACATGTGCTAGCACAGTTGTAGCTACTCACTTGATTAAAAAGAGTCACTCACTCATTTAATTTTGATGTGCTAGCACACACCACACTCCACAGATTAGCACACAGAACATTTTTATCGTATTGTGAGTTTTGAACGAATCGTAATCATTCTCCCTTTCTCTTTCCCTCATCATCACTCGTGCGAGTTGTGTGACGCGTTTAACCGATTAATCACTGCATCACCAGCTCATCGCTTGTGCCAGCCAAGCCAACTGTATTGAGTATGTGTGCCGTGTCGTGTTGTCGTCACTATACACCACACATCACACTCGCGACTCGCGCGTCGACTCGGAGCGTCACGCGACTCACTGACACACTCACTCAACTCTATTGAGTATGTGTGCCGTGTCGTGTTGTCGTCACTATACACCACACATCACACTCGCGACTCGCGCGTCGACTCGGAGCGTCACGCGACTCACTGACACACTCACTCAACTCTATTGAGTATGTGTGCCGTGTCGTGTTGTCGTCACTATACACCACACATCACACTCGCGACTCGCGCGTCGACTCGGAGCGTCACGCGACTCACTGACACACTCACTCAACTCTATTGAGTATGTGTGCCGTGTCGTGTTGTCGTCACTATACACCACACATCACACTCGCGACTCGCGCGTCGACTCGGAGCGTCACGCGACTCACTGACACACTCACTCAACTCTATTGAGTATGTGTGCCGTGTCGTGTTGTCGTCACTATACACCACACATCACACTCGCGACTCGCGCGTCGACTCGGAGCGTCACGCGACTCACTGACACACTCACAGCACGTACGTGCTCCCACGCTACCGCAGCCTCGCCTCATTCGTGGTAGCACAGTGTGCTAGCACACTTTGTAAAAGGAGTGCCTCGCACGATCCTCATTTTAAAAGAGTGTGCTACCCAACTCTACGCTGTAGCGGTAAAGCGTACTTAAAAAATATATAATACCTAATTAAAATGTGAAATAATTTACTAAACAGATATAAAATAAAATAAAAAGTAAATCGACAAACATGCAATGAATTTAATTATTAGCAATTAATTTCCTTGATCTCAATGTTTTATCAAGTCATGAAAACCGTGCCAAGCAGAGGAGGGCACTAGTTTCTCATATTATCTAACTTTGAAGATGTTTGCTCCTTTGTTGAACTAGAAAGCAATTAACACAAAGAGCTTTTACTCTACTTCGTAATAATACCCTCTGGTTCCACTTATGTTGGTACTATTTCATGGCAAGTGTGAATTATATTTTAGATAGGACTAGCTTTCATGAATAATTCAGCAGTTCATTTTCGAATCTGATTCTAATATACACGCTAAGTTATAAGAATCAATATAGATGTTTTATAGTACTCGTAGTATATTATTTTGCCTCATCATTGGCTGCTTTGTTTCAACTGTTAGGCCTCCTCCCTTTTGTACCATGCGTCCTTTTTCTACGGATCTGTTAGTAGTAATCGCTTTCATTTTGATAGTTCAACAACATTCATTCAGTTATTTACATTGTTGAGCCGGCAAGTTTTTTCGAACATACGAAGCAATGGATTAGCAATATCCTTCAAAATAATTCAGATTGTTATTAATTGTGTGTGACGCAATTTAGGTGCAGATCTTCTTTAAATGCTAAAACACTTCAAAATAACCCTAATCTGTATAATAAATAAAACTGCATTTATGACATGTGTCATACTCTAGCACATCATTTGCAGCACATCACACTTTGTTTAATCTGTTACAAAATCGTATCGAACAATATTGATCCAGATTGGTCCTGTTGTTCACACAATTCAGCAAAAAGCAGTAACAACTACTTGCATAGCTTTTACACAGAGTTCAGCTAGAACCTGAAGGCAAGAAAATAGCTCTCTAAATCGCTTGTATCACAAATAACACTTTCCGAGACAACTGGCTAGTGCCCCGTGTAAGCCCTAGGTTCAAGGACTAGACAACTCCAATTGTTCTCAATGTCAAAGTGAACATTAACATAAATGTAAATTGCACTGGATACTAAAGTTGTTACCCATTTCTTTACAAGCACTAACACTCGTTTGCTCAATTGGTTTTACAACTTTCGAAATGTGATAAGCACTAGACCCGCTCGTTTTTGTTTTAATTTGAATATTTGGTGACGCATTTAAGGGTTAGAAAGGTTGTGCTATCTGGTTGTTTATTATAACGCCTGTAAATATCTTATACAACGTGTCGTTTTGCAGTCTCGTCAAGTTTCAGTAGGATTTATGATAGGCAGAAATAATCAAATAAAATTACGATACTTGATCAATATTTAATGCATACTTGTTTTTTTTTGGTTATTTAAGTTTGACAGTTTTTCAGAATAAACCACTTTCAAAGAACACAATCGCCCCGCTGCGTATGCGGTAGGCCATGTCGCACAGCTATGTGGCATTTACAGTGCGGTATCACACGGGCCGCGTTTTGACATGCGCGTTCCACACAATTCGATTTCAGAACATTATAAAAACAAAACAAAAAATATGCTTATTTAATTATTGATTCGTGTCGAGAATTGTTAGCATAGTAACCTCCTTGAATTTGACGAGGACGCAAAACGATACCTTGTATATTGGACCCAATATAGAATAAAGACTTAAATACTTGTGGCGGCATCTACACCGCCACATGCGAACAAACGCATCAATCCTGCATCGCGCAAGCAGAGTTTACCGCGCAGATAGCATATATACAACTTCCCGACAACAATCATCGGGCAGTTGCCCACCAGATACGACATCCATCTGGTCGGAGGATCCTCCCTTTTCCAAGAGTATGAGTGAACTTTACACCCTGTTCCTCATATCTCTTCAGACTTCTCATCGTAATCAAAAGCTATCATCGACACAATATCTCACTAGATTAGAATGTTCTAAAATTCTATCGGTAATTCCTATCCTCCATCCTCATTAAATTACATAATGGATGCAGCTGGGATGGGATATGTTTTTCTACGGAAAAGACGCTGCTTATAATATTTTCATAAATCACATTCCAAAAGATAGCAAATATTGAATATGATTACAAGAAAATACAGTATCACGATGTTTGATTAAATGCAGTACAAACATAAATAAAGGACAATGCCAGAAACTCTATAGAACTTTGCCCCACCTAAATCAAAAAGTCGTTTACAAACCTGCAATATGCAGCATCTTAAAGCTTACTTATTACTGTTAACTAAACATTTGTCCTAATGCATGTAGAACTTGCGGTTTCTGTTAAAATCTTAAAACATTATTGACATTGATTTTAGGTTAGGTGCAGTTTATAAATGTTAAAAAGCGATTTAAACAACATATACGTTACGCATTATAATTATTATTATAATCGTAATATGAGTTTTTGTTTTACAGGTATTTAAAACTTTTTTTTTGTTGTGTATCATGCGCAATAAGTAACGCAATAGGAAATTCAGGGGTTGAATTCCTTTTATCATTGATTTGTAATCGGCAAGTTCTACTGAATAACAAATTATTATGAAAAGGCCCTGAAATAATTACAATTATTTTCATTAATTGACATTTCCTGTAAATAGCTGGGGCAGGATCTGGCATTGTCATTTAAATGGTACGTAACGTAATTAAAATTCTGCATTAAATATTTCGGAAAATCCGGTAAAGGCATAATTCGGTGTCAGATACATCTGTAAGCTTATTTCTCAAGCGGGCGCTAGGGATGTAAGCATTCGATGCTTGATATGTGTCTTGGTTTCCTTACGATGTGTCGTAATAATAAATTACTTTTAGAGGGTCGCTTCGGATCACTATCTGGTTGGCTCGATGAAGTTCGTTAGTATTTTGTTTTTATTTTATATTGGCAAGTTATTTGACGTTATTGTTTTTTTTTTGCATTCGATGCTTGATATGTGTCTTGGTTTCCTTACGATGTGTCGTAATAATAAATTACTTTTAGAGAGGCGCTTCGGATCACTATCTGGTTGGCTCAATGAAGTTCGTTGGTATTTTGTTTTTATTTTGTTCTGGCAAGTTATTTGACGTTATTGTTTTTTTTTGCATTCGATGCTTGATATGTGTCTTGGTTTCCTTACGATGCGTCGTAATAATAAATTACTTTTAGAGGGTCGCTTCGGATCACTATCTGGTTGGCTCAATGAAGTTCGTTGGTATTTTGTTTTTATTTTATATTGGCAAGTTATTTGACGTTATTGTTTTTTTATAGTTGGGGAGATACGATAGTTAACGTATTAGGCAGAACCCTTATTTAATTCTCGACTTTTAGGTCATAATCTGTGTTATATATAAAAGTTCCATAATTTAACTGTTTTTTTTTTACTCAAAGATGTTCTTGTCTATGGCCATCTCACTTTGTTGACATTAAAATGACAAGAACACCGGCAGTTCATGGGCTGTTTATAATAGGAATTTTTTCAAGGCGGACTGTGGGTAGATTACAAAATTACTTGGAAACTGCACATCGATTATGTCAAAATTAATGACACTGTTGAGAGCGTTGCGAACTCGTACCTAATTGAACTACGTGGATCAGCCGCTAAATGTAATTTAAACTCACTACAGAGAACACAAAACAAAATTATCAAAGTGTTATTCCACCATCAATGAAAAATAATGTGTATATGTGTGTGTGTCTATATGTGTAATTTTTAAGGTGTACTTATTAAAGAGTATTCTATTCTATTCCATCAAAAAAATAATTAAAAAACTAACCTACTAAATATCATATAACTTTACATATAATACCTACACCTGCATTCTAATTTAAAAAAAAACACCGCGTTTCCGTACAATCAAACGTACAACTACATAAAAACAATAACATTCAACACAAGATGTAAAACCAAGTTTCAACAAATGACTGCACGTGCACGGGCTAATAGCGGCAAAAAAAAAACAATATTGGTTGAGGGAACGCAACTGTTCAATGATTTACCGGAAGATTTAAAGAAGTGAGATACTAATTAAACATATTTGATTAAAATGTTAAGAAACATGTATGTACCCTGTAACGTCACCAACACTCTAGAGGCAAATTTAAATTATTATTTAGATGTAAACACTTTTTTTAAGTGAACTATTATGTATGTTAAGAGGAATAAAATTAATTAAACCTAAACCTAGGTTTTTCTATCTGGAATTTCTCAGTAGCAGCCCAAAGTCTGGATTTGTGCCCGCTAGATGGCAATAGGCTCTCCCCCTGTATCATGGGACCTAAACACAACTGGCGAAATGTGGGTGTACTATAGATACACCTCTGCCCAACCCTTCGGGGAAACAAGGCGTGATGTTATGTTAATCTAAAACTAAAAGAAAAAGTTCGCAATGCTACAAAACTAAATAAAATATAATGAGTAGGCATGAGTATAATCGAATATGCATTTAGTAAATGTTCAAAAGAGAACGGACGAGATGGGCGGACGATATTGTTACCATCGCGGGTAGAACATGGGTGCTGGCAAAGGAGCGTGGAGATTGGCACGAGAGAAGAGAGGCCTATGCTCAGCAGTGGGTGAATTCGGGCTGTGGATGATGACGACGATCATGAAATGTTCAAAACATTACTACAGGCGAGTAACATCAACGTGGAGTTTTATTTTCGCATATCCGTTGCATCGTGGTCGTTTAATCTTCTAAGCTCGTTCATTTTATGTCTAGTTATTTGAAGCATTTAAATGGGTCTGGGAACTGGAAATAGCTTTGCTTGTAAACATTGGGTTTAGGAACGGAAGTTTATTTAAATATATCTAAGATGACCGTGCTGTAAATTTAAAATACACTACGTTTGCCGATTTGCTGTCTCCACTCAAGACCTCGTCGTTTCTTAGACATACATGGCCAACCCACTTCAGCTTGCCTACAACTCTTCAAGCTATGTATATCAGTTTATGGTTCTTTTCCAGATACTTTCATTCCGGATCTTATCATTTAAAGAAACTCAGAAAATAGCTCCCGCCTGAGCGTTTTAGCGACATGAATCTGTGGAATAACTCGACCTTTAGGGTCTACAGATTCAAGTCGCTAAAATGCCCACGTCAAAACAAGCGTGTAGAAAGCGAATTTTGCGAATCAGATAGCCCTAACTTCAACCATTGTGATGCAGATTGAGATGCAGTGGATTCCCCATTGCCTCCCAGGAACACAGTTCCTCTACACATCCCTAGTTCGCATGACAAGCGTGTCGGGCACGATAATATCCCCAAAGACCATTTGGTTGGCCGACCTACTTTGGATATTGCGCCGTGTATAACTAGGAGTTCTCATGATCTGTAGGTGTGCTATGGCTTGATAATGTTGTTGCCATAGTTAACATTGATAAATAATTGGTGGTTTTTGTAACGTATAAACGTATGGATACCTCTGTTGGTCTAATGGTTGCAAGTTCTATTATACTCGGATAATTTATGTATTTTTCATCGCCTAATTACTCAACTATGTATATCTTTAACGTAATCTAATCTAGTAAGTAATACGTGGATGTTTGAGTGACCATTTATTTATAGTAAAAATGTCCTAAAAGAAAATTGCAATGGAAATTAAACTTTGCCACGTACGACATTGAGCGTTTTCTTCTAAAACTAAAATAATATCTCGGATTCTGCATTCAAATATAAGTATTTATACCAGGGTCGATCGGTCAAAATTAATGGGGTGTTTCCAATAGAACATTTTTGGTTGCAGCCCAGCGTATGGACTTGTGCCAGGTTACAATAACAATAGGCTCGACTTCTTGCAACGTGACCTCTGCCTCACCTTTCAATGAATACAAGCGTGAGGTTATGATATTAAAACAACAGCATAAAACTTTTGTTTGTAGATTTAAACTTTGTACTAAATAAACGTCTTGTTTAGTATTGTGTTTCAACATTACTGCTTGCAACATTTTCGCATTAATAATTCGTTCAACTGAAATACACAAATTGTTGCGGCTGAAATTAAGTACTTCAATTAAACTTTTTTGTCGTGTTTTGATTCACGTTGCACAATCGGAACGCCGGAATTTAAAAAAAATACTTGTTTTATTACGTGTTTCTGTTTCTAGTTTTAGGAGAACTAACGAAGACATTATTTATTCCGGATTTAAATAAACGGACATAAAATCAGGGATGTATCTTACACCTACATTTCGCCAGTTTTGTTATAACTTACAATTCCTATTCTATAGGACAAGCAAAGGTCTAGATACAAATCCAGACTTTAAGCTGCTACGGAGATATTATTTCTCCTGGACACCCCTTAAATCATATGAAACCAATCCTTTTCAAATGCTTTGCAAACGATCTATTTACGGCAGGATGCACAAAGCCTATCCTACACAGAGATGCGTCTCAGGAACAGGTCTTTAGGTTATCTTAGCTTGCCGTTCACCGTTACTGTTAATATATATCCTCAACAACAAGCCAATCAACATAACCCAACAATCTTCATTGAAGGGTACAGACATAAATTTTGTTGTCTTGACCATTTAATCACAACTTGGGTCGACTTAGTTCGGCCTAACCCTCGGATTCCCGAGGGTTCGGCCCAACCAAGTCGACCTAAGTTGTGCTTTGCCGTGTGGGGTATAACATTGTTAGCATGTGGTTCCAGGGTAGGCAGGTATTGAGGTCATTGTATGCTTTTGAGAGAATTTTTGTTAGTCTGGTTTTCTATGTCTTTAAATACGAGTGACGCTGACCTGACCTTTCAGGATCATAACAATAAATCCAGCTTTGTTCACCCGTAAGTATGTCGAACACAGCATTTCAGTCACCTTTTACCAGTTAAATCTTTGAACCATTTCACGATACCAATCAACACGACGGAGTTTTTGGGCCTTTTTAAAATTATGAGGTATCCACCGAGCACAAAGGTTCCTGACCGCAAAATGGAGGATTTTGTGCACTTGACTCATACCGATGCCCAAGCTTGTCTGAATCTGCTGATAAGTCACTCTTTTGTCAGTCTCTATCATACGCAGCACAACACTGATGATATCTTTAGTAGTCGCCGTAGAAGGCCGTCCCTCACGCAGATTATCGGTGAGATTAGTGCGACTACGTTTACACTTATTAAAGCAGGTGTAAACAGTGGCACGAGATAGGGCTTCATCGTGAAAGGCCAATCGAAGTCTATCATAACTTTCTCGTTGACTTAAATGATCGAAAGTCATAAAAAATCATTGTACGAAAATTTTCTCGCGTTAATTTCATGCTTACGTTACACAGACAATTTTCAATTTGCCGCCAAATCGTAAACAAATGACAAATTAATACAATACATAAACAATATCCAATTAACTATTTTTTTATTATATCGTTTACAAGTGGCCAGTTCTAAAAACGTTCAGTGTCGCCCGCCTCGTACTCCTGCCAAATTGTTTTGTAAATAAACAAATTCAAACTATCGAACTCGATTTACAGACCTAAACTTGAAGTTATACAACTTATAACCTAGCCGCTCGTATGGAACTGTTGGACATGCCAACCCACTCAACCCGGCGGTATTACCAATGTCACGGCAAGCCGCTAAGAGGCTTTATCTGTTTCTCTACTTTCGGATTAGTGTCGGAGCTTTCATTCGCACCAGTTTTGTGAGTGGATAGAATTTTTAAGGAACATAACTAATAGATGAATTTGTCGGATGTGAGCCTAACTCCCAGGTTTTTTTTTGCATACCTACAACGAATTTACTACTTCTTGTTCGCCATTTTGATGTTGAGTTTTTGCTGCTCTTTTGTTTTTGATAAGTGGTGATCGTGGCCAAGTGCCAATTTCGCAAATGAAACTGAACGCGATCAGCACATCTAAAAGGCTTTCAAGAGCTGTCAGTGTAAAAATTCCACAGAAAAAAAATACACAGAGAGCTATTAAACGTGGTGTATGTGGTGATCGCGTTGAGTTTCATTGGTCAAATTCGGCCTTAGTATCTAATAACATACACACGGGTCGATAGTGGATAGGACCACTTCGAGCTTTAAAAAGGACGTTAAGCCTTTGGTTTCGGCTGTCAGTCGTTCATCTTTTCTTTCATTATGGGTAGTAAGAAGCCCGATTAGTAACTGGTTTGTGGAGGTCAGATAGGCAGTCGCTCCTTTTAAAATACTGGTATTCAGCTGCATCAGGTAAGACTGGAAGCTGACCCCAACAAAATTGGGATAGGGGAATCAGATCATGATGATAAATTTGTAAGTTTAATAGTTGGGTGTTTAACCAAATTTTCTTATTCTGTAGTGCTATTCTGTAACCATTTTACCGTGAAAATTTAGGTGAAGTGAGCGTGGAGTGAGCTGTCTGTGCTACTGATGCTAGGTATTGATCAAGACGGGTTGACACTGACAGCTCACTCCACGCAAGTCTTCCCGGTAAGCTTTTACAGAATCGACATGCTGTAACCTACCTACCACAGCTCGAAGGAAATTGTAACTAAGTTCTTGCAATAGCAAAGTTCGTAGCGGAGTGAACACAAAGCGAGCTAAGTTAACAGAACAACGTTCTTAAGATAAGCACGGTGCACGTTTTATAGCACCAACTCTCTTAATTCTTGACTTTACATTGCGTCTTAAATACTTGTTAAACTAAGCAGAGACTTGTTAAAGTTAAAAGAATAACATGCTTATGAATTTTGCCGTGTCGGTTCCATTAGGATTAAGATGTGGACGAATATCAGCATATACTGCTCCCACTGCTGGGACGCAGGCCTCCTCATGGTGAGAGGTGCATGCGGCCCCAGTGCGGGTTGATAGATGTCATGCGTCTTTGATTTTTTTATTATAGGACATACACTCCGCACGATGTTTTCCTTAGCCACTTTTGAGAGGATTAGTGATGGAATAATATACAGAAAGTAAAGCGCCTGTCTGGGTTTGAACCTACGACCTACAACTCGTAGGTTGCGGCCGTTATCACTGGGCCACTGCTCTTTATATCACCTCCACAACCCACTAACTGGGTAACACTTTGTAGTATGGTTGTCAGACATGATTAAAATCGTTAAGTTATTAATGATACAATGTGTACCTACCGTGCACGGATGAAAAAACATAAATATAGATATAGTGTCTTGGCCAAGTAACAGCTGCACTGAGACCCGTCTTTGCCTGGGAAAGCACTTGAACCCGTTTGACCCCGGTTGTCACTCGTAGGTCTCTAACAGTTGTTCCAGGTAGTCGAAACCCTGAAAATCTGATCACCAGTCTTACGAAGGGTTGGGTATCGTGTTACCCAGTAGCTGGGTTGTGTAGATCGGATAGGCAGTCGCTCCAAGTTAAGAACTGTTTATTAGCTGCATTCGGTTAGACAAGAAGCTGACCTCAACAAACCCAGTTGGGATAACTCTAGGCAGAGGAATGTGCGGTGCTTTGTAAAAGTTAAAATTCAAGTTTTGTACCTAAGGACGAAAACGTCCGTTTTGTAATATAAACTTTAAAAGCTCAAATGTTTTAAATTGTTTTATAACCTGACTATATCTTCTGATACTTCTACTGATATCTTCACAACGCATAAATTCGCTTGTTACGAGTAGGTTGTTCCGTAGTAAAATTATTCATGAAGCCCATAATTCTTCTGTCCGAATAAGCAAGGCAAACTTTTTGTAAGTACAAATGAGAAGAATTGCGGGTAGAGATCGCAGAAAGCGTTAAGGCCGCCCATTGTATGTTTTTTAGTTTGATAAATTTTTTTGTTATGTTATTTTGTGGTGTACAATAAAGTATATGTAAATAAATAAATAAATGAGATACAAAGTTATATTCATGAAGCCATTAAATACCATGTGCGTAGGTATAACTTTACTAAGTTAAGATCCTTGGAAAGAAAAATGGCACTGAATTTTAGGCCTCCATATACTGAAAATGAAGAACTGTATTATTTTATTTGCTGGGGCATGTAAGGATTTGACTGGAATTAGTTAAGTCTGTATACTTTGTAAGTTATGCTTAACTAACTTGGGTGGGTGTACTATACACCTCTGCCTAACCCTTCTGGGATTACAGGCGTGATGTTGTGTTATGTTACTTTGTAAGTCCTTTAATACTGTAATCTGTTTATTTATCTAACTGGTTTACTAGAGAAACTACTTTCGAGTCACCCAGAGAGAATTTTAAAAGGCAGAAATATCAGATTTTTGACGTCCAATATTTATTGCATCATGAAGGGTTTCAAGTAACCCTATGTTTTATCCTCTCAATTTCTGTCATTCGTACGGCTTATTATAAATAGCCATAACATAACACCATATATGTAATTTTATTTTCTTACATGTAAGGATTTGAGTAGAAATAGTCTATAAAGGCACATACTTTGTTTAGGTACTTTGATACTTTATGTAAACTTCCAGGGTTATTTTTTATTCTGTTAGTTTATCTAACTGGTTCAAGGGGCTTTATTTACTAGAGAAAAATTTTAAAGGCAGAAATATCAAAGACAAAGTCCTAAATAAGTAATATAATCGTCTGCCTCGTTGGTCTAGTGGTCGCAATCGCTACTGCTGAGCATGAGGTCCTGGGTTCGATTCCCAGGTCGGGCAACTTGTTATTGGGATTTTCTATCTGGAATTTCTCAGTAGCAGCCCGAAGTCTGGATTTGTGCCCGGTAGATGGCAATAGGCTCGCCCCCTATTACATGGGACTTAAACATAACTGGCGAAATGTGGGTGTACTATAGGTACACCTCTGCCCAACCCTTCGGGGAAACAAGGCGTGATGTTATTTCATTATGTCAAAGTCCTAAATAATTTCAAATAGGCAAATAAATAGCACTTTTGAACGTCAACATTTACGATAAAAAAAAACAGAATTGATTCTAGTTGCCACTTCCAAAAGGTAGTTTCGTATGGAGAAGAATGGACAAGAAACTCCACCGTTACTCTTATAGAATATTCTACAATATTTTGTAATTATACATGAATTATTTGATTATATGTGTATAAAATTACTCTACCACAAAACGTAAACAGAATTAAATATATATAACTATAATAGCTATAACTTTTTTGACACCCAGAATCTATTGCATCATGAAGGATTCCTAGTAAGTAGTCGTTTCTTCTCTATTATTCGTATCATTATCTAGAGCTAATTGGCCATTACATAAAATCAGGCATGTTATCCCTAAAGGGTACTTAGATAGGGGGCGAGCCTATTGCCATCAACTGGGCGCAAATCTAGCTATCTGCTATTGAGTGATTGCCATTTAACCTACATTATATCTACTCATAGAAAACCATGCGAAAATATGCTATCATGTGCGGTGTTAGCTTTACCCAGATTTTATTCGCAAAAGCTTGGTCGACATCTTACGTATTATGAATTAAACATAACATCAGCTTCTTTCACTTGTATGAAGGTTATATAAGAACCGACGGCATATGAAACGAGACGTTTTCATTACCAGAAACATTGGTGACCTGTTTTTACTACCTTAACTAAGTTTTTATAGATGGGCAGTTGCCGCCATATATAGGCTTCAGTGGTGGCACTGAAACATTATTTATTTCATAAACAATGTTTCAGTGTGTTCAGTGACGTCATTCGCCGGTAAATTGCGGAGTCTATCTCCGCAGTCTTAGGGGAGCTTTAGTGCTTATTTGCGTAAGCTGCCTCTCATCATTCTAAAATAAAAGACAGTCAGGACAACGCAAAACCTAAATCGCAGGGTCTTGCACGCATCAGGCCCGGGTTGACGGCGCGTTGTGTTCCACGCGCGCCTCAAAGAGATGTCAGCACTAATTGTCAGGGTCCGTTAGGGCCGACGCCTGCCAGGGTCGCGGGTTGTTCGAATGAGATACCGTGACCCTGGCAAAAGCAGTAAAAGGCAGTAAAAGCCTAATGCGGGCTTTTACTGACAAAAACCAACCCGTGTCCCTTCAGTTGCCTGTGCCAGGGTCACGGTATCTCATTCGAACAACCCGCGACCCTGGCAGGCGTCGGAGTCGCAGTGGACCGCCAGCTCTGGTGGAGCGGTCATTTGATGATTTCTTTATATTGAGCACCAAGGAAGGATTTTGTGAAAATTCATCCCGTATAGGGGTTGAATAGGGTTTGAAAGCTTGAATGGAACTTCGTCATTTTTGATGATGGGAAAGTCCATTGGGCACAGGAATTCTTAAAAATGAGGAGGTTCTCAATTCGTCTCATATGTTTTTTTTTGTATCTTTGTTACGCGATATCTCCGGAAATAGGGATCATGACAATTTTTTTTTAACTCATAAAAATAGTTGTTTCGAAATAGTGCAAACAATATTATAAAAAGAGTAAAAGCTTAAAAAGTTGCCAAGTTATAAAAGTTTTGAAATAAATGTAAGACAAGAACAGCACTATCGTAGAAGTGACGTCACGACTATGTAACTGCACACTAGTGATAGATATTGTTCGTACTGCACAACAAGGACGGGAATAATCCCCTCCAAAAACTTTTAAAGCGTGCTTCTTCATATTTACATCGCTTTAACCGATTTTTCGACTATAACATTTATATGCCTTCGTTTTCTATGCCTTCTTTGAAATAATATTATTTTTTCGAACATTTTCAGTATTAGTCATCATCGCTATTGTGGATCGATTTGAATTTATTTTCATGCCTCGGGGGTGTTCCCACATACATTTTGTTAGGGTATTTTTCAGTTAGCTTCAAAATTACGTATTTTTTTCCACTTATTGTATATAGATGATGTTATAATAACTTCATATCAGTGTTATTTACATAGCAAGTATTGGTATACGAATTTGTGTGGGGTACAAACCACAACTAAAAAGTGGAAAGCAAAACCTTTTGTACAAAAAAATCAAATAAAAAACAACAGACTTCAAAAAAAACGCTACAAATTGAAAAATAACTTTAATTTCGTAGGTCGGTGAGCATCAAACACCCAAACCCCTTGATCTCAGCGGCCGCCCGCTACACTCCCTCCCGCATTAGTAGTATTCGCCGACCAAGGCATACCTTAATCGCCCCCGGCGACGCCACTATTCTCCTCCAGGAGAGTAGTAAGGCCACCAGCACGCTACGTAAGCCCAAAACCCGATCGCCGTCCTACCGCCCTCGCCGCCGAGGCCCGCCGCGACGCCCAAATCCACACCCCTCCCGACCCTTGCTCGAGCCAGCCCGCGCCGCTGAGCCCGTAGCTTTAAATTCATCCCAAAATCACTCAAATCCTGATCCAGCTAGTCCCTTGCTGCCCTCTTCCAGCGACGCCCTAAGCCGAGGTCCGTACCCCACAGGGGGTGCCCTTAGCGTGTAGTCGCCTAGTTTTTAGTTAGTATTTAAGTTTAAGTCTTGGCTGGAGGCCTTAATTTATTAGGGCACCACAGGCAAGTCCGTTTAAGCAGACGACAACCTCATAGGTTGACCTGCGAGATGCCATTCAAAAAAAAAAAAAAAAAGTAGATCGGTGGCAAAAAACGAAAGTACAAAACCAAATACCGACTTTAGAAAATAAAGTAATTTTCACTTTGTAGTGTTTTTAGGTAGGCTTTTGTCTTTTTTTTTTGTCAATCAAATCTTCCAGTGTTAGTTGAAAAAGCCTCTTTTTAGAAATCCAATCTAGTTTACTCTATAGCTTGTCACGACTTGTTTTGATACTGGACTATTGTTCAGTTAAAACACACAATTTCATTACTGTAAGTTGCTTCCGATTTTTTATGTTGCACAGACTTGGCACTGACTTTCAACTCTCGGTATTGAGCCGAGCATTTAGATTCCAATAGGACGCATTCCAGAGCGTCAGAAAAATACGCTGTTGGATTTTCAACTCTCGGCGCTAAGCAGTGCGTTGAAAGTCCAGTGCGCTAAAAAGAAATAGCCCTTGCGAACCTAGGCTTATCCGCCAGAACTAATCACACATAATATTTTGGTCATCATAACTCTATCCATATAAACCTTATACCATTTAAATTTCCCAACTCGGAGCGTTGTGATAATAAAAACTAAAAGATAAACTATATAATGGCAATAAACCGCTTGTTCCTCGAGAAAGAAAGTGCTTTGCAGCCGTAAATTTCGCGGCTAGATGGAGCAATTAAATATTTATTAGACAGAATGTGTTTCCTTTGCGCTTTACTTTGTTTTTGGTTGTGTTTAGGAACTACGCCCAACGTACGTGCTTTTTCAGCTGTAAACTTTTGTAATGGGTTTTTTGTTTGTTTGGCATCTCGCAGGTCAACCTATTGGGTTGTCGTCTGCTTAAGCGGACTTGCCTTTGGTGGCCCTAATAAATTAAGGTCTCCAGCCAGGACGTAAACTTAAATGCTAACTAAAAACTAAGCGACTACACGCTAAGGGCACCCCCTGTGGGGTACGAACCTCGGCTTAGGGCGTCGCTGGAAGAGGGCAGCAAATGACTAGCTGGATCAGGGTTGGTGTTATTTTGGGACGAATTTAAAGCTACAGGCTCAGCGACGCGGGCTGGCTCGAGCAAGGGTCGGGAGGGGGTTTTCGTAATAGGTATTTGAACGGTTACCTTGTAGCAATGCAGTTAGTTGTAATCTTTACAGGATCCCGACTCATCCATAAGGCATCCATAAGGCCCTTACGCCATTTAAGGTTTAATAATACCAGGATATTACTGTCCCACTACATGACAGAGACCTCTTCCCATACAGAGAAGGCATGAGTATTGATGGCTACGCTTGCGGGATTGAGCTTCAAAGTTTTTTTTTTCAAAACCTAGGCAGTTTTGCAAAATGTGATCGTTAGGTCCTTAACATACCAAAAAAAAGTTTTAGAACTAATTTCAGCTTGCTTAAAGAGTGTAAACTCAAGTCAACTATAGATTTATGTGTAGATATATGAGACTCGGGACAATTTATGAGGACATGCATACCTAAAGTCACGAGGAAGTATGTGGGTCTCGTGAAGTTATGTCGGGTCGCGTCTCCTCAACTCACCCGAAGGCACGAGCACCGGTATTTAGGTAATGGTTAGATGGTATTTACTAGTCATCGTGAGGAATACATGTCAGATTTAAAGGTATTTGAGTTTACTTGTAACGAAAAGGCCATCTATGGCAGTAAGGCGACATGCTGTGTTTGTACGTTTCGATGAGCATGTGGTGACAGATATTTCTGCGTAGAATGAGCTTTGATGGGAGGTACCTAACATCAACGCCTCACATAACCGATACACATCTTCAAAGTAAAGTCTCGCAATCAAATAGTTAATTTAAACGTTCACTAAATACTTTAATTTAATAAGTAGGATCTTAGAATTTAAGTGAAAATTTTGACAAAACGATTTTTTTCAAAACTAGCCCGAGACATCATGTGTGATCCAGGATGAATTAGTAGCCTTTGTTCTTACCCAGGTCATGGTTTATCTGAGTCCCAAATTTTATCCAAATCCGTCGTTTGTCGTTTTGGGCTTGAAAGCTTAACAAACGAGCAAATAAACTTTGATTCGCATTTTGAATATTTAAAAAGATGATAAGATGAACTTAAATTAGTGCGTTTATTGTTTTCAACGTTTGCTTCACATCAATGTTTGCTTCGTCTGAAAATCAATGAACAAACCCCAATTTAATCCGATAATTCCCACTCCAAATAAACAAAATATATGTCCTGAAAACGCTGTAAGTCAGCCCGGCTCGACGATTTATGGTAGACCGTTGGAAACTGGGTTATATTTCACCCAGTTTCCAACGGTCTACCATTCATTTTGACGCTCCGCATAGTTGCCTTATCATTTTATACACAATTTATTTAATTTTATCCACGAAACTATGTTGCCAATACGTATTTAATGGTTTGGAAGTATTTTTTGGCAATGGGGATGGCAAGTTAAAGCTAATCTCAGATGGCGCTGCGTGCGGTTGTTCCCAATGGCGTCAGTACTCGTATGACATTTCTCGAATCGTGTAAACAAACCAAAAAAACGAACATTGTGGGCGATTAGTGTAGTTTATTTGATAACATGGACGCAAAAATGTATTCTACTTGGAGCTTGCTTGAACTTAAAGCCGAATTAAAGAGAAGAGGGGCGTCTGTTAAAGGAAGAAAAGCTGATTAAGTGGAAAGGATAAAAACTTTTTAGGCGTTGTTTGCCTAGACCTAGGTCAACGTAGACCTTTGAAATCAATACGCTTACAATGTTTGAACGAATAATTTTATAATTAAATAACTTGTTAGTCGTTAGTATGTACATTTATTATATATTTCAAAATTTTATATTGTTGGTGAATACTGTCATGTATTGTATTTAAATAAATTAAAATTATTGAATCAAGCATGGCTTGTAAGCAGAAACAGACTTATTAGCCCTGAATCTGTACCTTATATTCAGAGTCAAAATGGGGAATTACTATTTAAAAAAACCTGCCTATATGATTTTCAAGTACAAGGACAAATGTAATGCAGTGGCAGAAAATTCTGTAATTTATTTATATTGAAAAAGATGAGTTGTTCATAGAAAACATATTATTAAGTTAGAAAATTTAAAAATACAAGCGTGAGGTTATGATATTAAAACAACAACATAAAACTTTTGTTTGTAGATTTAAACTTTGTACTAAATAAACGTCTTGTTTAGTATTGTGTTTCAACATTACTGCTTGCAACATTTTCGCATTAATAATTCGTTCAACTGAAATACACAAATTGTTGCGGCTGAAATTAAGTACTTCAATTAAACTTTTTTGTCGTGTTTTGATTCACGTTGCACAATCGAAACCCTGAAATTTAAAAAAGAAACTTGTTTTATTACGTGTTTCTGTTTATAGTTTTAGGCGAACTAACGAAGACATTATTTATTCCGGATTTAAATAAACGGACATAAAATCAGGGATGTATCTTACACCTACATTTCGCCAGTTTTGTTATAACTTACAATTCCTATTCTATAGGACAAGCAAAGGTCTAGGTACAAATCCAGACTTTAAGCTGCTACGGAGATATTATTTCTCCTGGACACCCCTTAAATCATATGAAACCAATCCTTTTCAAATGCTTTGCAAACGATCTATTTACGGCAGGATGCACAAAGCCTATCCTACACAGAGATGCGTCTCAGGAACAGGTCTTTCGGTTATCTTAGCTTGCCGTTCACCGTTACTGTTAATATATATCCTCAACAACAAGCCAATCAACATAACCCAACAATCTTCATTGAAGGGTACAGTCATAAATTTTGTTGTCTTGACCATTTTATCACAACTTGGGTCGACTTAGTTCGGCCTAACCCTCGGATTCCCGAGGGTTCGGCCCAACCAAGTCGACCTAAGTTGTGCTTTGCCATGTGGGGTATAACATTGTTAGCATGTGGTTCCAGGGTAGGCAGGTATTGAGGTCATTGTATGCTTTTGAGAGAAATTTTGTTAGTCTGGTTTTCTATATCTTTAAATACGAGTGACGCTGACCTGACCTTTCAGGATCATAACAATAAATCCAGCTTTGTTCACCCGTAAGTATGTCGAACACAGCATTTCAGTCACCTTTTACCAGTTAAATCTTTGAACCATTTCACGATACCAATCAACACGACGGAGTTTTTGGGCCTTTTTAAAATTATAAGGTATCCACCGAGCACAAAGGTTCCTGACCGCAAAATGGAGGATTTTGTGCACTTGACTCATACCGATGCCCAAGCTTGTCTGAATCTGCTGATAAGTCACTCTTTTGTCAGTCTCTATCATACGCAGCACAACACTGATGATATCTTTAGTAGTCGCCGTAGAAGGCCGTCCCTCACGCAGATTATCGGTGAGATTAGTGCGACTACGTTTACACTTATTAAAGCAGGTGTAAACAGTGGCACGAGATAGGGCTTCATCGTGAAAGGCCAATCGAAGACTATCATAACTTTCTTGTTGACTTAAATGATCGAAAGTCATAAAAAATCATTGTACGAAAATTTTCTCGCGTTAAATTCATGCTTACGTTACACAGACAATTTTCAATTTGCCGCCAAATCGTAAACAAATGACAAATTAATACAATACATAAACAATATCCAATTAACTATTTTTTTATTATATCGTTTACAAGTGGCCAGTTCTAAAAACGTTCAGTGTCGCCCGCCTCGTACTCCTGCCAAATTGTTTTGTAAATAAACAAATTCAAACTATCGAACTCGATTTACAGACCTAAACTTGAAGTTATACAACTTATAACCTAGCCGCTCGTATGGAACTGTTGGACATGCCAACCCACTCAACCCGGCTTTATCTGTTTCTCTACTTTCGGATTAGTGTCGGAGCTTTCATTCGCACCAGTTTTGTGAGTGGATAGAATTTTTAAGGGACATAACTAATAGATGAATTTGTCGGATGTGAGTCTAACTGGCAGGTTTTTTTTTGCATACCTACAACGAATTTACTACTTCTTGTTCGCCATTTTGATGTTGAGTTTTTGCTGCTCTTTTGTTTTTGATAAGTGGTGATCGTGGCCAAGTGCCAATTTCGCAAATGAAACTGAACGCGATCAGCACATCTAAAAGGCTTTCAAGAGCTGTCAGTGTCAAAATTCCACAGAAAAAAATACACAGAGGGCTATTAAACGTGGTGTATGTGGTGATCGCGTTGAGTTTCATTGGTCAAATTCGGCCTTAGTATCTAATAACAAACACACGGGTCGATAGTGGATAGGACCACTTCGAGCTTTATAAAGGACGTTAAGCCTTTGGTCTCGGTTGTCAGTCGTTCATCTTTTCTTTCATTATGGGTAGTAAGAAGCCCGATAGTAACTGGTTTGTGGAGGCCAGATAGCCAGTCGTTCCTTGTAAAATACTGGTATTCAGCTGCATCAGGTAAGACTGGAAGCTGACCCCAACAAAATTGGGATAGGGCTAATCAGATCATGATGATAAATTTGTAAGTTTAATAGTTGGGTGTTTAACCAAATTTACTTTTTCTGTAGTGCTATTCTGTAACCGTGAAAATTTTGGTGATTCACCGTGAAAATTTAGGTGATGTGAGCGTGGAGTGAGCTGTCTGTGCAACTGATGACAGCTCACTCCACGCAAGTCTTCCCGGTAAGCTTTTACAGAATCGACATGCTGTAACCTACCTACCACAGCTCGAAGGAAATTGTAACTAAGTTCTTGCAATAGCAAAGTTCGTAGCGGATTGAACACAAAGCGAGCTAAGTTAACAGAACTATGTTCTTAAGAAAAGCACGGTGCACGTTTTATAGCACCAACTCTCTTAATTCTTGACTTTACATTGCGTCTTAAATACTTGTTAAAGTAAGCAGAGAATTGTTAAAGTAGAAAGAATAACATGCTTATGAATTTTGCCGTGTCGGTTCCATTAGGATTAAGATGTGGACGAATATCAGCATATACTGCTCCCACTGCTGGGACGCAGGCCTCCTCATGGTGAGAGGTGCACGCGGCCCCAGTGCGGGTTGATAGATGTCATACGTGTTTGATTTTTTTATTATAGGACATGAAGTGATATGAGGAACAGGGTGTAAAGTTCACTCATACTCTTCGGAAAGGGGAGGATCCTCCGACCAGATGGATGTCGTATCTGGTGGGCAACTGGCCGATGATTATTGTCGGGAAGTTGTATATATGCTAGCTGCGTAAACTCTGATTGCGCGATGCAGGATTTGTGTGACTTCAGTGTGATGAGTTGTTTGCATGTGGCGGTGTAGATGCCGCCACAGACATGCCGACTCCGCACGATGTTTTCCGTAGCCACTTTTGAGAGCATTGGTGATGGAATAATATACAGAAAGTAAAGCGCCTGTCTGGGTTTGAACCTACGACCTACAACTCGTAAGTCGCGGCCGTTATCACTGGGCCACTGCTCTTTATATCACCTCCACAACCCACTAACTGGGTAACACCTTGTATTATGGTTTTCAGACATGGTTAAAATCGTTAAGTTATTAATGATACAATGTGTACCTACCGTGCACGGATGAAAAAACATAAATATAGAGTGTCTTGGCCAAGTAACAGCTGCACTGAGACCCGTCTTTGCCTGGGAAAGCACTTGAACCCGTTTGGCCCCGGTTGTCAATCGTAGGTCTCTAACAGTTGTTCCAGGTAGTCGAAACCCTGAAAATCTGATCACCAGTCTTACGAAGGGTTGGGTATCGTGTTACCCAGTAGCTGGGTTGTGTAGATCGGATAGGCAGTCGCTCCAAGTTAAGAACTGGTATTAGCTGCATTCGGTTAGACAAGAAGCTGACCTCAACAAACCCAGTTGGGATAACTCTAGGCAGAGGAATGTGCGGTGCTTTGTAAAAGTTAAAATTCAAGTTTTGTACCTAAGGACGAAAACGTCCGTTTTATAATATAAACTTTAACAGCTCCAATGTTTTACATTGTTTTATAACCTGAATATTAATCTTCACAAGGCATAAATTCGCTTGTTACGAGTAGGTTGTTCCGTAGTAAAATTATTCATGAAGCCCATAATTCTTCTGTCCGAATATGCAAGACAAACTTTTTGTAAGTAGAGATCGCAGAAAGCGATAAGGCCGCCCATTGTATGTTTTTTTAGTTTGATTATTTTTTTCGTTATGTTATTTTGTGGTGTACAATAAAGTATATGTAAATAAATAAATAAATGAGATACAAAGTTATATTCATGAAGCCATTAAATAACATGTGCGTAGGTATAACTTTACTAAGTTAAGATCCTTGGAAAGAAAAATGACACTGAATTTTAGGCCTCCATATACTGAAAATGAAGAACTGTATTATTTTATTTGCTGGGGCATGTAAGGATTTGACTGGAATTAGTTAAGTCTGTATACTTTGTAAGTTATGCTTAACTAACTTGGGTGGGTGTACTATACACCTCTGCCTAACCCTTCTGGGATTACAGGCGTGATGTTGTGTTATGTTACTTTGTAAGTCCTTTAATACTGTAATCTGTTTATTTATCTAACTGGTTTACTAGAGAAACTACTTTCGAGTCACCCAGAGAGAATTTTAAAAGGCAGAAATATCAGATTTTTGACGTCCAATATTTATTGCATCATGAAGGGTTTCAAGTAACCCTATGTTTTATCCTCTCAATTTCTGTCATTCGTACGGCTTATTATAAATAGCCATAACATAACACCATATATGTAATTTTATTTTCTTACATGTAAGGATTTGAGTAGAAATAGTCTATAAAGGCACATACTTTGTTTAGGTACTTTGATACTTTATGTAAACTTCCAGGGTTATTTTTTATTCTGTTAGTTTATCTAACTGGTTCAAGGGGCTTTATTTACTAGAGAAAAATTTTAAAGGCAGAAATATCAAAGACAAAGTCCTAAATAAGTAATATAATCGTCTGCCTCGTTGGTCTAGTGGTCGCAATCGCTACTGCTGAGCATGAGGTCCTGGGTTCGATTCCCAGGTCGGGCAACTTGTTATTGGGATTTTCTATCTGGAATTTCTCAGTAGCAGCCCGAAGTCTGGATTTGTGCCCGGTAGATGGCAATAGGCTCGCCCCCTATTACATGGGACTTAAACATAACTGGCGAAATGTGGGTGTACTATAGGTACACCTCTGCCCAACCCTTCGGGGAAACAAGGCGTGATGTTATTTCATTATGTCAAAGTCCTAAATAATTTCAAATAGGCAAATAAATAGCACTTTTGAACGTCAACATTTACGATAAAAAAAACAGAATTGATTCTAGTTGCCACTTCCAAAAGGTAGTTTCGTATGGAGAAGAATGGACAAGAAACTCCACCGTTACTCTTATAGAATATTCTACAATATTTTGTAATTATACATGAATTATTTGATTATATGTGTATAAAATTACTCTACCACAAAACGTAAACAGAATTAAATATATATAACTATAATAGCTATAACTTTTTTGACACCCAGAATCTATTGCATCATGAAGGATTCCTAGTAAGTAGTCGTTTCTTCTCTATTATTCGTATCATTATCTAGAGCTAATTGGCCATTACATAAAATCAGGCATGTTATCCCTAAAGGGTACTTAGATAGGGGGCGAGCCTATTGCCATCAACTGGGCGCAAATCTAGCTATCTGCTATTGAGTGATTGCCATTTAACCTACATTATATCTACTCATAGAAAACCATGCGAAAATATGCTATCATGTGCGGTGTTAGCTTTACCCAGATTTTATTCGCAAAAGCTTGGTCGACATCTTACGTATTATGAATTAAACATAACATCAGCTTCTTTCACTTGTATGAAGGTTATATAAGAACCGACGGCATATGAAACGAGACGTTTTCATTACCAGAAACATTGGTGACCTGTTTTTACTACCTTAACTAAGTTTTTATAGATGGGCAGTTGCCGCCATATATAGGCTTCAGTGGTGGCACTGAAACATTATTTATTTCATAAACAATGTTTCAGTGTGTTCAGTGACGTCATTCGCCGGTAAATTGCGGAGTCTATCTCCGCAGTCTTAGGGGAGCTTTAGTGCTTATTTGCGTAAGCTGCCTCTCATCATTCTAAAATAAAAGACAGTCAGGACAACGCAAAACCTAAATCGCAGGGTCTTGCACGCATCAGGCCCGGGTTGACGGCGCGTTGTGTTCCACGCGCGCCTCAAAGAGATGTCAGCACTAATTGTCAGGGTCCGTTAGGGCCGACGCCTGCCAGGGTCGCGGGTTGTTCGAATGAGATACCGTGACCCTGGCAAAAGCAGTAAAAGGCAGTAAAAGCCTAATGCGGGCTTTTACTGACAAAAACCAACCCGTGTCCCTTCAGTTGCCTGTGCCAGGGTCACGGTATCTCATTCGAACAACCCGCGACCCTGGCAGGCGTCGGAGTCGCAGTGGACCGCCAGCTCTGGTGGAGCGGTCATTTGATGATTTCTTTATATTGAGCACCAAGGAAGGATTTTGTGAAAATTCATCCCGTATAGGGGTTGAATAGGGTTTGAAAGCTTGAATGGAACTTCGTCATTTTTGATGATGGGAAAGTCCATTGGGCACAGGAATTCTTAAAAATGAGGAGGTTCTCAATTCGTCTCATATGTTTTTTTTTGTATCTTTGTTACGCGATATCTCCGGAAATAGGGATCATGACAATTTTTTTTTAACTCATAAAAATAGTTGTTTCGAAATAGTGCAAACAATATTATAAAAAGAGTAAAAGCTTAAAAAGTTGCCAAGTTATAAAAGTTTTGAAATAAATGTAAGACAAGAACAGCACTATCGTAGAAGTGACGTCACGACTATGTAACTGCACACTAGTGATAGATATTGTTCGTACTGCACAACAAGGACGGGAATAATCCCCTCCAAAAACTTTTAAAGCGTGCTTCTTCATATTTACATCGCTTTAACCGATTTTTCGACTATAACATTTATATGCCTTCGTTTTCTATGCCTTCTTTGAAATAATATTATTTTTTCGAACATTTTCAGTATTAGTCATCATCGCTATTGTGGATCGATTTGAATTTATTTTCATGCCTCGGGGGTGTTCCCACATACATTTTGTTAGGGTATTTTTCAGTTAGCTTCAAAATTACGTATTTTTTTCCACTTATTGTATATAGATGATGTTATAATAACTTCATATCAGTGTTATTTACATAGCAAGTATTGGTATACGAATTTGTGTGGGGTACAAACCACAACTAAAAAGTGGAAAGCAAAACCTTTTGTACAAAAAAATCAAATAAAAAACAACAGACTTCAAAAAAAACGCTACAAATTGAAAAATAACTTTAATTTCGTAGGTCGGTGAGCATCAAACACCCAAACCCCTTGATCTCAGCGGCCGCCCGCTACACTCCCTCCCGCATTAGTAGTATTCGCCGACCAAGGCATACCTTAATCGCCCCCGGCGACGCCACTATTCTCCTCCAGGAGAGTAGTAAGGCCACCAGCACGCTACGTAAGCCCAAAACCCGATCGCCGTCCTACCGCCCTCGCCGCCGAGGCCCGCCGCGACGCCCAAATCCACACCCCTCCCGACCCTTGCTCGAGCCAGCCCGCGCCGCTGAGCCCGTAGCTTTAAATTCATCCCAAAATCACTCAAATCCTGATCCAGCTAGTCCCTTGCTGCCCTCTTCCAGCGACGCCCTAAGCCGAGGTCCGTACCCCACAGGGGGTGCCCTTAGCGTGTAGTCGCCTAGTTTTTAGTTAGTATTTAAGTTTAAGTCTTGGCTGGAGGCCTTAATTTATTAGGGCACCACAGGCAAGTCCGTTTAAGCAGACGACAACCTCATAGGTTGACCTGCGAGATGCCATTCAAAAAAAAAAAAAAAAAGTAGATCGGTGGCAAAAAACGAAAGTACAAAACCAAATACCGACTTTAGAAAATAAAGTAATTTTCACTTTGTAGTGTTTTTAGGTAGGCTTTTGTCTTTTTTTTTTGTCAATCAAATCTTCCAGTGTTAGTTGAAAAAGCCTCTTTTTAGAAATCCAATCTAGTTTACTCTATAGCTTGTCACGACTTGTTTTGATACTGGACTATTGTTCAGTTAAAACACACAATTTCATTACTGTAAGTTGCTTCCGATTTTTTATGTTGCACAGACTTGGCACTGACTTTCAACTCTCGGTATTGAGCCGAGCATTTAGATTCCAATAGGACGCATTCCAGAGCGTCAGAAAAATACGCTGTTGGATTTTCAACTCTCGGCGCTAAGCAGTGCGTTGAAAGTCCAGTGCGCTAAAAAGAAATAGCCCTTGCGAACCTAGGCTTATCCGCCAGAACTAATCACACATAATATTTTGGTCATCATAACTCTATCCATATAAACCTTATACCATTTAAATTTCCCAACTCGGAGCGTTGTGATAATAAAAACTAAAAGATAAACTATATAATGGCAATAAACCGCTTGTTCCTCGAGAAAGAAAGTGCTTTGCAGCCGTAAATTTCGCGGCTAGATGGAGCAATTAAATATTTATTAGACAGAATGTGTTTCCTTTGCGCTTTACTTTGTTTTTGGTTGTGTTTAGGAACTACGCCCAACGTACGTGCTTTTTCAGCTGTAAACTTTTGTAATGGGTTTTTTGTTTGTTTGGCATCTCGCAGGTCAACCTATTGGGTTGTCGTCTGCTTAAGCGGACTTGCCTTTGGTGGCCCTAATAAATTAAGGTCTCCAGCCAGGACGTAAACTTAAATGCTAACTAAAAACTAAGCGACTACACGCTAAGGGCACCCCCTGTGGGGTACGAACCTCGGCTTAGGGCGTCGCTGGAAGAGGGCAGCAAATGACTAGCTGGATCAGGGTTGGTGTTATTTTGGGACGAATTTAAAGCTACAGGCTCAGCGACGCGGGCTGGCTCGAGCAAGGGTCGGGAGGGGGTTTTCGTAATAGGTATTTGAACGGTTACCTTGTAGCAATGCAGTTAGTTGTAATCTTTACAGGATCCCGACTCATCCATAAGGCATCCATAAGGCCCTTACGCCATTTAAGGTTTAATAATACCAGGATATTACTGTCCCACTACATGACAGAGACCTCTTCCCATACAGAGAAGGCATGAGTATTGATGGCTACGCTTGCGGGATTGAGCTTCAAAGTTTTTTTTTTCAAAACCTAGGCAGTTTTGCAAAATGTGATCGTTAGGTCCTTAACATACCAAAAAAAAGTTTTAGAACTAATTTCAGCTTGCTTAAAGAGTGTAAACTCAAGTCAACTATAGATTTATGTGTAGATATATGAGACTCGGGACAATTTATGAGGACATGCATACCTAAAGTCACGAGGAAGTATGTGGGTCTCGTGAAGTTATGTCGGGTCGCGTCTCCTCAACTCACCCGAAGGCACGAGCACCGGTATTTAGGTAATGGTTAGATGGTATTTACTAGTCATCGTGAGGAATACATGTCAGATTTAAAGGTATTTGAGTTTACTTGTAACGAAAAGGCCATCTATGGCAGTAAGGCGACATGCTGTGTTTGTACGTTTCGATGAGCATGTGGTGACAGATATTTCTGCGTAGAATGAGCTTTGATGGGAGGTACCTAACATCAACGCCTCACATAACCGATACACATCTTCAAAGTAAAGTCTCGCAATCAAATAGTTAATTTAAACGTTCACTAAATACTTTAATTTAATAAGTAGGATCTTAGAATTTAAGTGAAAATTTTGACAAAACGATTTTTTTCAAAACTAGCCCGAGACATCATGTGTGATCCAGGATGAATTAGTAGCCTTTGTTCTTACCCAGGTCATGGTTTATCTGAGTCCCAAATTTTATCCAAATCCGTCGTTTGTCGTTTTGGGCTTGAAAGCTTAACAAACGAGCAAATAAACTTTGATTCGCATTTTGAATATTTAAAAAGATGATAAGATGAACTTAAATTAGTGCGTTTATTGTTTTCAACGTTTGCTTCACATCAATGTTTGCTTCGTCTGAAAATCAATGAACAAACCCCAATTTAATCCGATAATTCCCACTCCAAATAAACAAAATATATGTCCTGAAAACGCTGTAAGTCAGCCCGGCTCGACGATTTATGGTAGACCGTTGGAAACTGGGTTATATTTCACCCAGTTTCCAACGGTCTACCATTCATTTTGACGCTCCGCATAGTTGCCTTATCATTTTATACACAATTTATTTAATTTTATCCACGAAACTATGTTGCCAATACGTATTTAATGGTTTGGAAGTATTTTTTGGCAATGGGGATGGCAAGTTAAAGCTAATCTCAGATGGCGCTGCGTGCGGTTGTTCCCAATGGCGTCAGTACTCGTATGACATTTCTCGAATCGTGTAAACAAACCAAAAAAACGAACATTGTGGGCGATTAGTGTAGTTTATTTGATAACATGGACGCAAAAATGTATTCTACTTGGAGCTTGCTTGAACTTAAAGCCGAATTAAAGAGAAGAGGGGCGTCTGTTAAAGGAAGAAAAGCTGATTAAGTGGAAAGGATAAAAACTTTTTAGGCGTTGTTTGCCTAGACCTAGGTCAACGTAGACCTTTGAAATCAATACGCTTACAATGTTTGAACGAATAATTTTATAATTAAATAACTTGTTAGTCGTTAGTATGTACATTTATTATATATTTCAAAATTTTATATTGTTGGTGAATACTGTCATGTATTGTATTTAAATAAATTAAAATTATTGAATCAAACTAATTCAGGATTATTTTTACAACAGCTTAACTAATGCATAACTTTACTTAAGTAATAGTTCTTTTTACTTTTGGAGTTAAAAAGAGATGAATAATTGGTTATATTTTTCCGGGTAAGAGCTGTATGACAAAAAATGTAACTTTAGTACACCACAACTCTCTCCAAATCTAACAGAACCCTCTATCATACTTCCACCATTGGAGATGTACCATGACATAAATATTAACTCTATTTTACCTCCGCTTGAAAGACAATGTATTAGATTATTTTGAAAGGTCAATATGTCATGTGATGGTAGGTAGTTCCTATTTTACTAATACGGAATATTTCTGTCATTTTGAAGATTCAACAAAAAACAGATACATCAGAACAATTATATGAAGACAGATTCCTCATATTGATAAGATCCGCATTTATCAATGATCACTTTTATATAAAAGGATTTGTCAAGAAGACAATGAAAAAACTCAACTATCAAGTTGACATCAAGATAGATGACCAGGGTAGCATGGCATGGCATGGCTTGTAAGCAGAAACAGACTTATTAGCCCTGAATCTGTACCTTATATTCAGAGTCAAAATGGGGAATTACTGTTTAAAAAAACCTGCCTATATGATTTTCAAGTACAAGGACAAATGTAATGCAGTGGCAGAAAATTCTGTAATTTATTTATATTGAAAAAGATGAGTTGTTCATAGAAAACATATTATTAAGTTAGAAAATTTTACAACAACAAAAAAACAAAGAAAAGTCTTATTCAACAATATTTCACAAAAATTAAATAGTGTCATGATAAAAAAAACGTAAATAAGAGCTCAAAAATAAAACTTCGAATGATTCTCTAAATTTTGGGTGTAACGCTCTGGGTGGAGCGGGAGGGCGTGTCAGACTTTTACTGACTTAAACCCACACGTGTTCCTTCAGTTTCCTGTGCCAGGGCCACGGTATCTATCATGAGGAAACCTGAGGTGCAATTCCCGTATTTTTAAGAACGTTCGCATTCTAATCTGTCTCAATCTGTTAAAAATACAATCAATTTGCATACATTTTTGACATGTTTTTGACAGATTCGAATGCGAACGTTTTTTAGTTACATTTTACAATTTTTTAACAATTTTTTTAACTTTTTAAACTTACTACCCCATTCCTCATAAACGCGTGTGAACTTTTATTTATAAACCTACAGGTTCGTACGGAACCCTCGGTGCGCGAGTCCGACTCGCACTTTGCCGGTTTTTTTATGTTAACTAGCTAATTCATTGTGCAACCTATTTTTCAAACTACCCCTGTTTTAGAGCAAAAAAAACGCTCAATGGGTTAAAATATTTAAGACTTCCTGCTAAAATATTTAAGAATGCTCGGCAAATGCGTCGCAATGCTGTTAATTACCTTCTCTGGCCCGCACACAAAAATTTATTAAAGTTTTATTACAATCGGTCGAGCCATTTTCAAGTTCTTGCGACACTAACGAACGGCAATTGATTTTTATATTTAAGATTTTATATAGAAGAAAGAAAAAACGTTTATTTAGCACAGACTAAAAGGCACACAAAGCAGGTAAAAATTGAAGAAAAACAAAAAAAAAAGTGAACAGTGCGACGTAAGTAAGAAAGTAAGTAAGTTTGATAAGAATCAATTGAAAGCACTAAACATTAGGTATCTACCAACAGTTAAGGTCGCCTGGTGACAGAAATTAAAAAAAAATATATATATATGTTTAAGAAACATAACTATATTTTATCCAAGCTTAAAGCCAGACACAGAGATTACAAAATTAGTCCATTAATTCTCGAAATTCTAGCATCGTGGCTTTTTTTGCTGGTATTAAAATGAACAGCTTTACCTTTATTCAAAATATTTGAGTAACTATTACAGAGTTGTTGCCTGTTTAATAATTCAAAAAGTGCCTTTTCATTTTCACCATATTTAAAATTGAATATCTTAAATTATCATGAAATTTTTATTTTAGTGTTTACAGAATCATTCGCTTTTCATTTATTTATTTCGTTAATATGTACGGCGTCAGGGCACTTAACACAAATTAAGATGCAACTAGCTTACGGAATTTTCACAATACTCCAGGCACGTAGATAAAATTTTCTTCCATTTATCAGCAGATATATCACAACTTGCATTGGTCCTACATGGCTAGCTAAAAAGCGATTTTTCTTTGATAAGCTTTTGATCGCTTTATAAAGCATCGAAATCTAACAAATGGTAGTGCAAACGTACATAATCTATGTGGCTTCATTTGGCAGAAAAAAACATTCTTGACAACGGGCCTAACACTACTATTTTCTTAAAGCCACTATATTATTTTCTACAACAAAATGGCGGAGGATAAGGTCACGTTGCTTCCTTCCGGGCAATCTTAGCCGGACTTAGACATGTCCGGTGTTCGGATAACAGGCGTTTCGTTATAGATAAGAATGTGAGATGGAATAATTTATAGACAAACCGATATTTGTTCTTTGTATACTTTACTTTAAGATTAAAGAATCATAAATGTTCGAAAATCTCTAATGTAATTTCAAAGAAGGCATAGTAAAAATGAGATAATCGAAAAAATCTGTTTAATCGATGTGAAGAAGCTACACGCTTTAAAAGTTTTTGGAGGGGATTGTTCCGGTCCTTGTCGCGCGGTACGGACAATGTACGGCGCTAGTTTGAAGTTACATAAACGTAATGTCACTTCTACGATAGTGCTGTCCTTGTCTAACACTTATTTTAAAAAGTTTATAACTTGGCAATTTGTTAAGCTTTTACACTTTTTATTATATTGTTTGCACTATTTAGAAACAGTCCATAATATCCCAATAAGATCTTTGACAGTCGTTACGGGTAGTCCGGAACCCAAATTTTGAAAACCATTCTAACTGGGTAGTGGAGGTCAGAGCCGCTACATGAAAACAACATAGCTGGGAAAAGCGTTTATTGGCATTACAACACAAAATATATATATAATAAAACAGAATTATTTAACAAAAAAGATAGTAATGCAAAAAGGGCTTCAGCTCAGCATAATGTCAGATAACACAAGGTGTGTCTGACATTATGCTGAGCTGAAGCCGCACGAGTGCCATACGCTAGAATACTAAACACGGAGAAGTATGTGTCCGTTTTAAGAAGAAAAAAAAACAAAAGTGTCCTCTTTGAGGAGGAGGAGTGGTTAGAGAAGCGCCACAGAGTCCTCACCTTCCGCCTGACACAGGACCGCACCGGACACAGTAGTTTCGGGAAGCAAGCTCATACAAAATCAAATAAAATTGTGACATATGTGTCTGTGTGTTGTGTTCGTGTAGTGACTAATGAAACACTAAAATTCATATATACCTCGTTTCTGCGTATTTCTTACATACATTAAAACACCTCACAGTTTTCGCGGTGACATTTTTACAGAATCGACATTCAGATGTATACGGAGCAAAATGAGTATGTAAGGATCGTAGCAGGTGACGTTCCTTAGTTTCTGCCTGCTCCCATGGGAAGAAAGCGTGAGTAATGTATGGTGTAAATGTGGTTCAAAACATTTTTATTTGATAGATATATGGTGCTCACATATTTATTTACAAATGTTGTAAAGTATATGTTTTTTTTTTTTTTTAACAAGTAATAAGTTTGAGTTAAAGTAATAGATCCGATGGTATATCATTCTTATCATTTAGGTAGTTACTTCGGAATCTGATAAAAAAGATGTAAAGCTCGGAAAAATCCTCTCTTTAACTCTTTTAGAATACCGCTTCATGTGCCGAGCTTTTTATTCTCATTTTCGTGTCCAAAATGTAAATTGTTTTGTCTGTAACGCGAGGCTCTCACATTTTATGTCTGCCGCATTCTATACCGCGGTCATTTCGGGTTTACGACCTTTTTGTTATGTTCATTGTGACTAACAAACTTTAGTGTGAATTTCATAATAAAGACAGACTGTTTGAGGATGTTTATTTATATAATGAATGTTTTTGTTAGTATGTATATTTCAGGCAAATTATATTACGCCATAGAAAAACATTGATGTTAACAAAATAAAGAATAGGCTGCAGGCTGGTTATATGAGTATTTGCCGAATGTAATAAAAACACCGATCCCGATGACCACATAACTCTCATTCAGGAGAGCAGTAGGGCCACCAGTACAGTGCACAAACACAGACCGACTTTCCGACCTCGCCGCCGAGGTTCCTCGCAAAGATCCCGACGTAATTGTCCCTCCCGACCCTTGCTCGATGAAGTGCCAGCCCGCGCCGTAGCTGAGCCTGTAGCTTTAAATTCCCCGAATAATAATAATCAACAAAATCTGATCCAGCCTGTCCCATCTTGCTGTCCTCCCGTCAGCGACGCCCTAAGCCGAGGTCCGTACCCCACAGGGGGTGCCCTTAGCGAGCGTTCGCTTAGTAATGTAAGTAGTTTTACGCCCCTGGCTGGAGGCTTTGAGTCCGCTTAAGGCAGCCACAGGATGGTCCAGTCAAGACCTCTCAAGATCAACTACGAGATGCCATACCCAAAAAAAAAAAATACAAAGAGAGAGTTTGAGCGTTTCCTTCCGTAACTTTATATTGCAATCTATCAGGGTCATGTAGTAGGTTTTCAAGTTCAGAATAATAATTTGCCTTTTCCTGTGTGGTACAAAAAATATGCATTGTGCAGTGAAAAATGTGTTTTTTTCGCTTATCTACATTTCATAAGCTTAAGTTGTCTATAAAATAGTACCTTTCCATAGAGTTAAAATATTATAAAATCATGATGTAGCTGTTCAAGACATTGACCTGTATATAACACGCAGGTGTGACAACACTGCGTGTAACATTTTTGCATAATTAATAACCAAAGTTAATTCCCCAGGGATAGCCAAAAACTTATAGTACACTGGGCATGTTAGTACAGTAGGTGCTGTAGAGGTTTTCGGTTATTTATTCATGTGATTTTAGCCTGCATGGCTTCCCCATGCGAATTCCGCCAATGTTTTGTCAATTGACGACATGCATTATGATATAAACTGAAGGGTTTATGGTATCAATGAAAGAAATAGTCAGGATTAATAGTGATATAACAAGAAAATCCCGTACCTATAGGCAGCCACTAATTCTAACAATCTATTCTATTCTATATTTGATTATGGCAAGTAAAGCCGATGTCGACTATTCTACCAATGTCTAAGTGAACAGGAACAGACACAGAACATGAAAAAAAAAAAAAAAAAAAAAAACATCGATGATACTTAGCGAAGATCTTGTGGGGTTAGTACTGGACTGAAACAAACAAAAGGATAAAAAATACATACATAATTATCATTGTTAGAACATTTATTTATACATAAATACATCTTCCACACACAAAATAATTAGGGAAATAGATCATAACTTTATATTATTGTGGCGGATGAAAATCATCAGCGCCACAAGCAGTTCAGGAGAGGGATATGTTAAAAGGGAGGGGAAATTAATCGGTAGGGGGATCTTCACTCATCTCATTGTCATAATTTGTCGTGTTATAAAAATGTGGGTAGGTAGATTATTATCGTAAAATTATTGACGTTCGCGTGAGTTCGTTGTCAGAATATAATTGTAGCCATCAACAATTTGTTTTCTACCAATTATGTTGTTTAAAATTAATGTAGTAGGTATCAATAGAATAAATATATTGTAGGTACCTACGTAAATAAATCGATTCCGTTATTTTCGATGTTTCATTGCGATACTGAGTGTTGTAACATTAAAGTACACGCATTTGGAACCGGTGATAAAGCCACTAAAATCTTCTTCTACGCCCAGAGAATGGTTTCCCTGGGTAGAAAACAAGTGACACCACTAATTTTACCCTCTCATTTACTCTTGTAAAACATCGAATACTCTCGAGTTATGTACTCAACATATAAAAATAAACTAAAATACCCAAACGGAGGAAACTATTCGAAATATTTCACTGTACCTGGTGTATCTCATTTTTAGGGTTACTACTTTAAATGGTAAGTAGTCCCGAAGGTGATAGTTATCAAAAATCTTATACTACCAAGGCTTGCCCACGTTCGTTTTCGCAAAAAGTAATCTCAAATCCGAATGACGCCACAACCCATCACGTTTTGCGCCCATTAGGTCTGGAAGATAGTTAGAAAATACGTTTTACCTGACACAGAGAAAGAACTATGAACTTGAGCTGGTGGTGAGCTTTTTTTAATTATTGACCCAGAATCGCAGTCAATCGGGAAAAGTGACAAGAGGAAGAGTAACCTTTAGTTTGCAATCGGAAAGGATAAGGCCGTATCGACCAATAAGAGTGTCTATATGGAACATTATAACTTTTCCACTCCTGTCTGTTACGCAATTACCCCGAAGGTCCTCTTTGTGAGGTCTTTTTTATATTTTTGGGTGGGAAATATTCTCCCGCTCTGGAGCGGGAGGGCGTGTCAGACTTTTACTGACTAAAACCCACCTGTGTTCCTTCAGTTGCCTGTACCAGGGCCACGGTTATCTCTTTCGAATTTCCCGTGACCCTGAAGCATCGGCCCTATCGGACCCCGTCATTTTGTGCTGACATCTCTTTGAGGCGCGCGTTTAACAAGACGCGCCGTCAACCCGGGCCTGGTCCTTACCGGACGGCGAGCTAGCCATTGCTCACCGACCGCAAGCCCGCGCCTACTAAGGCTCTCTCCCTCATGCGCTCCGCCTTCTCCTCGCGAGCATTACTGCTTCGCAGAAGGAGGTGACGGCTTTCTATTCTCTCTCGCTCCGTACCATGGCCTGGACCAGGGCCGCGAGGACACTGCGGTGCTCCGCCCAAGCTGGGCAGAACTCCACCGTGTGCTCCACCGTGTCCTCCGGCGATCCACACAATGGTAACACCCGGGCGTTTCCTCCCGCCTTATGCGAAACAGGAACCTCCCGAAACAACGGTTTCCGGTGAGAACCTGTGTCAGGCGGAAGGTGAGGACGCCGTGGCGCCTTTCCAATCACTCCTCAAAGAGGGGACTAACCGCCGCTATTGTGGCGTGCCCATTGTGAGAAGGCCTGCAATGCTTTTCGGCGTAATAAAGTAATAATTTTCCTAGCAACAAGTCAAGCCAACGAGTAGCATTATGCTGAGCGTAGCCCGATTTGCGTGGTTTTGCACGCATATTTCCCCAAACTTGTTCTTTCTCGTAACTAGATCCTTTAGAGGATGCAAAAGGAGTAAACAGTTCCATATTGCTTCAAAGGTTTCTGGCGTTTGATAATCATTGACAGGAGTATTGGTAAAGATTTGTGAAATTGTTTGAAAAAAGTAAATAGTGGCGATAGTTTAGATTTTTGCCACGTGCCTAAAGATATCATCTAAGATAAGCATCAAACAATATTTAATTATTCTTTCTCATGTCTGGACTTCACGTCTAGCTCTCTTGAGTGACCTTATTTTTTATCATTAATATCGGTAAAACCAAAAATTACGTTATACTGGTAAACCTCTAAAGACTGGGTTGGTATATTTATAGATCATCATAGATCATCAAGTTATACATAAAAAAAATGATCTGTAACATCTTCCACAATCATATGCCATTGATATATATGTATTATATACTCTGTCTACTTGACGTTCGTTTACTTAACCATATTTCCAAAATGGCAGTTATTAAACGCGACTTATAAGGGTGTGAACGAGATAGATAGCCAATATGATCCTCTGACAACAGCTTCCTTCTCTTTCCCTTGTCAATTACTTCTGAATTACGTCAGTCAGTCGAAACTGTGTATGTGACTCCTATTTCTTTGTCAACCACTTTCGTCTAACATAACCAGAAAATGCTCGCCGTATGTAAACAATATTTCTTTCTGTTACCGATTTCTTTCGCGAATGTTTCCTTATATTTGCTGTAATAGGATATTTCCCGTCGTATCCAGCGGTAAAAGAAATGAATTCGCTATTGTGGGCCGTGTTTTCAGATTTACATTTCAGTTTTATTTTGTAAAAATGTAATAGGGATGATGATAATAAAAATGTTCGAAAAAAATGCAATTTCAAAAAAGGCATAGTAAAAATAACAGATCCGAAAAATTCTGTTTAATCGATGTAAATATGAAGAAGCTACACGCTTTAAAAGTTTTTTGAGGGGATTATTCCCGTCCTTGTCGCGACATACGGACAATGTATGGCGCTAGTATGAAGTTACATAGTCGTGACGTCACTTCTACGATAGTGCTGTTCTTGTCTAACACTTATTTTAAAACGTTTATAACTTGCCAATTTTTGAGCTTTGACACTTTTTGTGATATTGTTTGCACTATTCGGAAGCAAATATTTATTTGAAAAAAAAATTGTCAGCTCTCTACTGTCTATTGAGCTTTTTGTTTTTGTGATGTCAGATCTTGTTTCATTGATCGTATTAGGATGGATTTATATGATGTCATGGTGGTCTACAAAATGTGTGTTTTGATAGATAGGCTACTCGATATTTAACGATGGACGCTTGTCTTGCTTTAATGGACACGGAAACACATGTGTGTACCATCGGTACCTGCTCGTAGTTCGGAACGAATTAATTTTGTTGAATTAAGCATATACTTTAAAAAGTTAAACAGAATAAAATGTAATTTTTTCCCTGGGGTCTCAACTCGAACAAATTATAATTAGTCTTGAAAAGAAATCATAGATGGCAGCATAGGTAACCATTATGAAATCAATAAGTTGTCTTGAAAAGTAATCATAGATGGCGTTGTAAAACTACAGTCTCTGGCAAAAGTGAGTCGCTGGTGCTGCCATCTGTTGAAAATTTGGACGAATTAAAATAGCCAGCTCAATTTACAGACTTAGGGAGGTGTCATTTCGTTATATGGTATTGGGTGTCTGTACGTAGTATTATCTAATCTGTGATTTTTTCCAATAAAGAAACAATTAAGTAAGTCATGTTTGAAATGAAGAGGCAATGAGTCTAAAATGGTCTAAATTTTTACGACAAAACTAACTCAATAACGCTGAAACACTTAATTTTTTCACAAAAAAACCTAACTTATTCGAATTAAAACGACGCCAGGCTTCTGTCAAATAAAAACTTGTAGCTTTTTTTGTCCTTGAGCAAGTCTGTGACCTCTGAACCTTATTAATATGAGTGTCTAGACAAAACGAGTGTCATATGTAACTTATCAAATCAATAAACATGACAGCAGGGAGTCGAGGAAAATGGTAAACATGTTCCGATCGATAAAATTGCTTTCGGTACTTCCAAACTAGAAGGAAGCTGAGAACTGTTTTGATAAACATTTTTGCAGGTCACGTATGTAGCGAGAAGGTTCGAAATGTATATATTTAAGTAGGGTATCGTGCGGTAGAATCAAAGAATAGTATGGGGACTATACTATCACATCACGTAAGAGAGAGCAAGAGCAAGAGTCGTTAGATGCGTTTTTCCTTTCTTTGACTTTCTTCTAAACATACCTGTTTAAAATAAATTATTTTCCTGTTTATAAGTCACAATCTCTTCGAGCGAATTTCACCAATGAAACCGAATGCGATCATTGCATAAACTACGTATAAGGTCTGTGCTAATCGCGCTCAGCGTCACTGGCGAAATCAGCCCTAAGTAGGTACTCAAATTTACAAAGAATAAAATGAAATAAAATGACCGCCAGCAAAATTAAAAATTACTAAGAAAACAATTATTAAAAATTACTACGTTTAAAGCATCAGACTTCCCTCAATTATGATTTGTGCCATATTAATGCATTTCGGCAGTTTTTGGCAATAACCATAGATGATTAATGAAAAGCGATAGGTAAAAGTGATCACTTTCATTCTTGCACTAAATGTCTATGCGACCATAATGGTTTTCCATACCAATCGTTGAGCTGAATAGGTGCTGCCTCGCCTGAATAGGTAACTTTATATGCAAACGTACACCGTCCTCGACTACATCGCACCATTAGGTGAGATATAGGTCTACGTGTTATCTTATGAAATCCATTCCTTCGGCTTTGACACCCAACCCCTATCATTAATCAACTTCAAACTTTATATACACCAGCAAAGTGTAGGTTTCAACTTTATCTCCATATTAACTTAATCCTGAGCTCAGTATGAGCTATGAGAAACATTTGGTACAGTTAAGCTCATAAATATTCAAGTGGTCCAGAACTGCTGCAATTTGGTGAGCTAAATTATTTAAATGGCTACCTACGTATTCTTTGGTGCTGCTTGGTTTAATATATAAGGTTTGGTTAATCAAGTATGCTACACAACTTTTCTTTCTTCTTCCTAGTTGGTTGCGAGACATTGAATAAAACGTTTAAGACATATTAGTGTACATATTTTTAGAAACCTAGACTTACCTGAAATGCGTAGAAAATAATAGTCTGAAATCCCTTAAACTGTGTGAGCAAACGTGACGATTAATGCTCGTTAAATGTATAAGGCTGACTGCATTAAACAGTGAAAAGTTGTTGAAAACCCGAAAAAAAACACAGAATATAAAAGATCATCAGCTCGACCCGATGAACATCAACTACCAATGCTTGTTAAACGAAACCATCACTCAAGAAGCACTCCAATCCAGACCGTGTACCAAAACGTTTGCGATATGTGTGGTTTCACAAAAACAGTGTCTAAGGAAATACAGTAACATTTGCTTCCCTTTCGAAGTAAGGGTCTTAGTTTAACCTTTCCTATTTTCGGAATAGGTACGTAATCTGGAATGTTATTACTTAGTGTATGCTAAAACCGACGTTATATGCGCACCGTGCAACGTTTAATTTTGCTCGAAAGTTAATTTTGAAGGTAAATTGGGCTTGCAAAGTTAGGTTTACTAACTAGGCATGGATTTACCTCGACGCCCGCTGCGAGAGGCGCACTGTCAACACTTACCATACGAATACAAACCAAGCTGATGGCAGAATTTGCGCGCTCAACGCACTTTCGGCGCGTATTTTATTAGCACTGCCGTCTCTAGATGCTTTGTTGGTCTAGTGGCATGTTACGTGCCCTGCCTGCACCAAGTCACCTGAATAACGACAAGATAACCCAAGCATTCGGATGCTAGCATCGTCCGAATCTAGACTTAGAAATAAGCATAAGTTTAGGTTGTAATTTCTACGCAAATATTTGTGGTTTTTCTTAAAGTCCTCCGGCTTTAGCGCCTTCGTATTTAGCGCTACATCTGAGCACGAGGGCCGAGTCCAGTGTTATTGGGTGTATCCATCTCGAATTTCTCAGCAGCAGCCTGGAGTCTAATTTGTGCGCGGTTGATGGCAATAGGCTCACCTACTATTTACATGGGATTTAAACATAACTGGCGAAATGTGGGTGTACTATAGGTACACCTCAGTCTATCTCTTTGGGTAATACAGGCGTGATGTTATGTTGTATCTACACGCGGTCAGCGCAGCGATTCCGTTTTCTGTGGATTTGCTGTTAGTGAATTCCTTACGGTGTTCGCATCTCCAAACGTGACATTTTATTAAAATCTTTTTGCAGTGAAAAAACACTTTTGCTTAGTAATATATATTTTCAAGACAACATTGCGTTGACCATAACTACCTAAACCAAACAATTTTTAATTAAACAAAGTTGGACCATACTTTTCTCTTACAATTTTTGCAAAATATCCTCATACAAAACCACAAATTTAAAGCTTTGTGCTCCACGCAAAAAGGTCCAAGAAATTGTTCAGAAAGAGCTGCATTGTTCTAATATGAGGGATGTTGGGTGAAAATGAGCGAACCCTGACATTTGGCTGGGGAATTGTGAAATGACGGAAGTGAATGTTGGCCACACGTGAGTTTATGGCGTATGTACGTTTGTTGGGGTAGGTTAATTTTCCCTTGTTATAAGGAAGTAGGTTATTTGTGAGGCCTCTTTTGTTTGCCATACGACTGAGATTGAATGTCATTCCAGCAAGAAGACTGGCAATATGGCCCGTAAAAATGTCCAGACCTTAACCCTTTTTTTTTCAAAAACAATGGACGTAATGTATGCGCCTATGCAGAAGTAATAGGCATCTGATTGCTTAACACACTATCAACCACAGGTTTTTGATAGAATTTGCTAATCCATTACTCCATATGTTTGAAAAATACGTCTGCTCGAAAACGTAAATGACGCAATGAATGTTGTTAAATTGTCAAAATTAAAGGCATGCCGTTGTAAGAGTATAACGACATTTCCCTGGTTGACTTGAAACATAGTCTAGACTAATAAACTATAGATCGAACACTTAAACGAGGTTATTATGAACTCAAAACTCAATCAAACTGCCGCGCCTTTACACAACTGCGTTGGGCTCAGCTTTCAGTCTAACTGGATGCAGCTGAATACCAGCATCTTACATGGAGCGACTGCCTATATAAACCCCACAACCCAGTAACTGGGTTACACGATAACCCTTGGTAAGACTGGTTGTCAGACATTCAGGCTTCTGACCACACGTAACGACTGTCTAAGATCTATGAATGACAACCGGGACCAATGGATTAACGTGCTTTCCGAGCCACCCATCCACAAACCGACCGCGGCAAGTATAGCTTACCTTGATCGACCTGTGCTGCTGGTATCATTTAGCCACGAGCCTCTTATCATTAATTAAAAACTCTGTCCCTAAAAGCGCAGTCAATCCCGGAGAAGTACTGGAATAAAGAAATTAAATAGCTAAAACTAAGTGAAGATTTAAAGCAAGAAATAAGTCAACTGCACTAAGATAAATATCTTTGTGACCTACTGAGATAACTTCTTCTGTCGCAGCGACTGACTTGTACACGTACCAGTAATTGTTCTGGTTCTACGTTTGTAGAATGTTCTACTTACATCATTTTAGTTGAAAAATAACTCGTATCTTTAAAATAGTTGTGTTTTGAAGATTTTTATGTCATTCAAAATCAGGCTTTGTCAATGCATGGAGAAATTAGTGTACATGACATAAAATATCTAGAAACCAATTTTGTTGACAATTATTCTATTTGTTTGACATTTCCGTTACCTACTGAATTAATATACATTGAATGTCAGTCAGAACTCAATTCCATCGGTCGTAGCTCGTAGCAACTAGCTACGAAGGCTCTACGAGAGCTACGAGAAATCTACGCTTCGTAGCTCCAATCTTTTGATGTAATTTTAGTAAGGTTAGCGTTTATTATTCGTCTTATATTAAGGTTACTGATGGTTTGATAAGATTTATATATTTGTATTTTTATCTTAGTATGTGGATATGTATTTTGTTAAATGCTTTTATTTGAGGACTAGGTTGCTACGTTGCTACACGCTTTGTTCTGCGTAGCATTTCACGCGCTGCGAGAATGCTACGTTTTGTAGGTGATGATTATAATTAGCGTTACGACTCCAACCATCGCTTCCATGAACGGGCAAACTCATTGAAAAAGGAATGAATATCGACTGGTTATTACACTGTTACATAAATAACCGTCCTTAACTACAGTAATACGTATTACCTAAAAAGACAACCAAAACTGTTGGCGTGCCGAGCTCGCTAAATCACGGAAAATAACTAATAAACTTTACTTGTCGAAGTTTGTGTCACGGAAATAAAAGTAACCTACTTTTATTACCCATTGTCTCTTTGTTACACTTAATCAGGTCAGTCAGTAGAATCCTTTGACTTTGATTTCAAGCTAATCACACAATCGTCGAGAAAGAACGCTGTTTTCGAATAGATTCGACTTCAAAGGAAGTGTTTTTTTTAGTAGTAATAGTATATCTAACGTTTTGTAACAGCTTTTTGTGGGTTCATGTAATGTTCTTGGGAATTTGTATACACAGGATAAACGTGGAATAATAATTTAGTATGTATTTACTCACGAAACCTCATACATACATACATGAATAAATTCACGCTTTCTTCCAATGGGCGTTGGCAGAAACTACAGAAAGCCGCCTGATACGATCCGTACATATATATATTCCTTTCGCTTCGTTCGTCCATCTAGTCCTACCGACCTCGCCGCCGAGGCCCGCCGCGACGTCCTAATCCACGACCCTTGCTCGAGCCAGCCGGCGTCGCTGAGCCTGTAGCTTTAAATTCGTCCCAAAATGACACCAATCCTGATCCAGCTAGTCATTTGCTGCCCTCTTCCAGCGACGCCCTAAGCCGAGGTTCGTACCCCACAGGGAGTGCCCTTAGCGTGTAGTTGCTTAGTTTTTAGTTAGCATTTAAGTTTAAGTCCTGGCTGGAGGCCTTAATTTATTAGGGCAACCACAGGCAAGTCCGCTTAAGCAGACGACAACCCAATAGGTTGACCTGCGAGATGCAAACAAACAAACAAACAACGTTCGTACATCTGGTAATACACGCAAGCCAGTTACGAGGACTACGCACCTGACCTTAAACTCAAACTCAAAGCATTTATTTCAATTAAACCATTTACAGCCACTTTTGAATTGTCAAGGAGTCGGTCAGTCAGAAATATGAAGCCCATTCCAAAGCGTAGTAGGTAATTATGGAGAAGAACGGGCAAGAAACTCCATGGACACTCTTTAAAATAATATTGGTGTTACAAATATATTAGTTACATACTGAAAAACATCTCCGACAAGGTATATGACACTATATGTCTCCTTGGGCGTCCTTTCCACTCAAATCTGCCTTATAAATACCTTTTGTTGGTCGCCTTTCATTCCTCCTCTCAACATGACGAAACGTTATACATCATAACATCATTACATCACGCCTCGTTTCCCCGAAGGTGAGGTGAGAGGTGTAACGTTAGACAATGTATATAAAGATTGACTGTCGTGCGTGTGCAATGCGCAACTGAGACTCGCTGCGCATCTACTACAAAATGTGTGTGTCAGCGTTCTTCTACAAGCTTTTGACCGAAAAACCTAATTCATTCAGACCGTATCACAAAGAACTAAGGTTTATTTGGTTATATCTTCTTTTTCTGTAGTTAGTCACGAGTGGCTGCTCTTTTCATCATCATTATGGTTGACTGACGGCTTCGTGTGTCCGACTGTTACGAGTATGTGCCTCCTCCCTTTTATGACGTTTTTTTTTTGTTCTCAACTAGTAGTCATCCCTCGTCAGATAAATACAGTTTGACCGTGATATCGACGTGCAAACTAAAAACATGAATTTAGCACATGATTCGGTCATCAAAAAAGGAATCTGTGTCATTGAAAATTGCAACACCTACGCGGTCAAACGATATGGCATTGCATTTTTCTTTTCAATAACCGACGAAGAATTTCAGAATCTTGTACTGAATCCATGGTAAAAGGCTGTGTATCGATGTCACGATGTCGATTGCAGGATGAATGCAAGCAGTCAGTGTCTTAATCTCGTTAATAAATCGTTCAATTTATTAGTACAGGTACAGCATTCTTGTACCTGCAACATGCTGGCCCGTAGGTTCGCTCGATGTACTAAAGAAGTAAAAATAACACTTTTTAGGGCATATTGCCAATCTTTTAATCCAGCAGCCTGTGGGTTCGGTATACGCAACGAGCCTACAACGTCCTGCATATTCAGTATAATTATGCTTTAAGAATGCTGTTGTGGTTGTCGCGCCATTGTAGTGCGTCGCAAATGTTCGCAAATGCGTGCGTTGACGGTTTCCACGCTATAGTGCGTAAGAAAGTGGCGTCATTATTCCAAAGACTGCGCGGGAGCACCAACAGCATTTTTCAAATCCCATTCAGCATGAATTCAACATGAATGAATATATGAATGAAATGCACCGACCCCAGCGTGGTTTGACCAGACTCGATTAACCGAATGAACCCCAAGATTTGCACTAGCCCCTGAAGCCTCATGCTTCATGGTGCTACAAAGACCATTGCATATGAAGGAATAGACCGGGAGGCACTGTAATTGTAGGGAAGACTTGTCCTTAGGATAGGGAACGATTGCGAGCCTACCGTAAATGCATCTTTGAGTAGGCATTGCACTAGTGGAGAGACAAGTGATATTTTATTTTAGAAACCGAAGCGACACATTATGTGCATATTTTTCACTTAATCGCAAGGAAGACTTAACTTTATTAAAAGTATTATTTTAATGAACAAATAAAATGTCTTTTTGAATCTGTGACAAGTAATCGACTGCGATTAGATTTCCGAAAGAGCAATAAATGAGCCCGATCCCTCCCGATCGGGCTCGCTAAGTGATCTGAAATTACAAACTCAAATACCTAAATTCATTATTTTGGAAAGTTCGCTTAGTTTTTTAATTTTTATTTTACCCCCACTTTGGTAACATTCTATTATTAACAGCTAGGTGTATATTTTATATGTATATTTGTGCACATATTGTATATGGAAGAGGGAGGTATTCCGTTACAGGCATCTCCATACATATGAGAAGGCCTCTACAACCTTTTAGATAAAACCTGTTTACGAGTATTAAGAAAATAAGCTTATTATTGTTATAACAAACTTTTTGTCACAACCTCCTCGAATAAAACAGTATCATTATTTTTTGTGAGCCTGAGCAAAGGCCACATTTTCCATAGTTACTCCGCTTATCAGTAATTCCGAAGGAAAGTCGTATCTCTATGATATGAACGATCATCATAGATCATACAGATACGACTTTCCCATAATTTGACCTTGATTTGCAGAATAGCAGATAGTCTTAAATCCCAATAGGTCAATATCGTAATAACTTTTACTATTTAACTAAGCCGTAGCGGCGGTAATTAGATTTTTTTTATGTTCCAATATGGCGCGAAGTGTTCTCGTTACGAGGGCGGCATAGAAATTAACTCATTTGAATTTTAATCACAATCTAATCTGACTTTTTTGTCAAGATATTATGAAAAAAGTTATTCTTACCGAATCTTTAGTCAACACTGTACTAGGGAGCAAAATTGTATAATGAACTAACTGATAATGTAACCATTAGTATACATTTACAAAAACCATAGAAGGACACGTTGGAAACCAACACTAACAATACCGATTGTCACCTTTAACTTTAAATGTATTATTGTAAACACACAGAATCGCACTTACTTTTATATTTTATTTTACTTTTCTCAAAATTTTAAGTGAACTGTAACGTTCTTTTTTAAACAGGAATAAAGGATATGGCCAAAAATTGTATGGGCTTATGCCCCAGAATGTACAGATATAAAATCTTGCACTACGGCTGAGGTATTTTATGTCGATTAATGTTTACAGTGTCAGGTGTTTAATATAAATAGTATGTTAGTTTAAAAAAAAAAAAGTGAGCTGTTTTTTTACAATCTGAGAAAATCAATAGTTTCTATCTTTTGGTTTTGCCCAAAAAGTAAAACATCTACAGTAGCATATTCTGTATAAAGCAAATAACGAAACAAATAACTTTTTCATATCATTTTATGTTATCAAAACATTATCTTACTCCGTGGGGTACATTTTGTCCATCTCCTTTCTTTAAACCGAACACTATTTTTAAGATGACTTTATCCCAAATACTCTGTTTGTATTTTTTGTGTCGGGTTGTTGAGCTTTTTATGTTTATGTTGAGCTATACGATGACTGACACACGCTTGTTATTTATAATCCGTCTCACAGAAAAATGTCGTTATTTTATCCTTCTCACTACCTTTATAAGGTGGTTGATTCACATTACTGGAAACGTGTAAGATTAACGCTCTATTAGCCAATTTTCAATCTTGATTGCTTCAATGAATTTCGGTCGAATTGTCCGGCGATCGGATCTGAAATCAGTTGTAAATGCCCAATAAATTCTTCAATCGTTCTGAATCTGGAATTCCTATTGAAAATCTTACAAAGGAATATATAATTAAATAGATACATACTAATTGGATTCCACACACGTTTTTCAATATGTAAATCCGCCCTTCACTGCCAAAGGACCATTCAAGATTTCGTTAAATTCTTACATACTTACCTATCTATATATTTCCATCTGATTCTAATTTTGGTGTTCATGAACAAACTCAAATGCAACGTACACAACGTAACATTTGAGTTTGTGATCGCTAAACACGATAGCTGCAGGATAAAAATAGATTAAAAGATAAGTTTTCTTTTGCTGTTTTGCTCACCTACGTGAATTTAAAATAAAAATTAGCCTTCCGTCTAACTCACGACTTACACAAACCCTGAAAATTTAATGAAAGGATGACAGTATTTTTAGGGTACTTAAGTACTTTTTATCCGGAATAATTAAACATTTATATAGTAAAAATACAGTAGCCTTCTTCCGTACGGTTTTGCCAACCTTTTGTTGAGGTTTTTTTTGTCTATACAACTTACGAGGAGCTCATTAGTAAGCGTGCTACAGTTTCCTTAATTAATGTGATGAATCCCTTTCTATAGATAAGTCTTTTCAAATGACAGTTCAGGTTTATCTGAAGCTATGATTAAGAACGAAGCATGGTCTGTTCAACAAGGTTGTTTCATCAATCGTAATGATTTATTAGAAACACGCACGTGTGCCTGATGAGATTTCCTATTGGCAAAAATTACGAAATTCCTTATTATTCCTTAGTGCTCAACTTTGTTATATAAGGAACTCTTTTACATGCTTATGTTCGTTGTCGGTGTGTGAATGATTGAATGAATTTAAGATTTTAATTAAGTACCTAGATATTTGTAGAGAAAGGGCCCCCGTCAGGAGCGAAATTCCGTAAGCTCGAAAAATTTGTAAAATTTGTTCGTCATCATTTTGTCTTCACTATCAGCTTCAGCCCTCGAAAACCATGAAAACGACGACACCCATTACGAAAAAATTTTCGCAGCCGCCATTTCGGATTTTCGTTTTGATCTCACAATTGACTGTAACACCCTCGAAAACCATAAAACCGACAGCAATGATGAAAAATTCAGCCTCCATCCTAGATTTTGGCCTCACTATTGTTTTCAGCATCCTCGAAAACCATATACACATTCTTCCCTCTCTCTGTATCTTGCTATTATGTATAATAAAAAGTCGCATGGAGGGGCATAACGCTTTTTAGTTAAGTGACGATTTCAAAAAAAAAACTGCAAGTTTTCTCCTACCGGAAGCCGCGTTAAAGGACTTTGTTCCAAAGATCTTCAAGGTATCCTGGCTTTCGTAGATAATACTACGACTCTCCTAAGAAAAACGTACCTACAGATATTCGCCTACTTAATTCCTGAACAACCTTCCGCATAAAACTAGAATACACATACATTTCGTTTCACACGGACGGCATTTTTCATACAGACGTGAGACGGCATTATTCATTCTGATGATGGAGCCCCAGGCTTCCATTCATGCACTATACATATTCATGTGGATACAAAATATGAGTATCAATATTGTAAATGTTGCTGTCAAAGTACAAAAATGATTGATGAAACTGGGAAGACGGCGTTAAATCTGGGTCTCACCACATAAACTTCTTATTTATTTATTGCGTGTGTACTTCAGTCTTACGACAAACTCCATAGGTATATATGAGGGTTTCCTTTTAGTAAGGCTAGTGTAAAATAAATCGTAACTAGTTTTTTTTATATTTATTAACAGTAAAAGAACTGATGCTTCTGAGATAACTGCAACAGTAGTCAAATCTAGCCTAGTTTTGATATGATATATAGAGGTTTATTTGGCAATACCATGCATAATTGGAATAACTTAGAACATGTCAAGCCATTAACTCCCAGCGAGACAACGCTTCTCAATAATGTAACAAGCAACATTAACTACGAACCCTTACCGCTTCTAGGCATTTATTGGAATAACACAATGGGCTTGTGATGTTAAGCTCCCGGGGGTTTGGCTCTTAAGCTGTTTGGAATGGTTCTCAAACAGGGTGTAGATGTGGAGCTGTATTGCAAACTATGCTCCACCTCCTATCCTGCCCTCTGTGTCCCAAAATATGTAGTGATAGTGACCTCTCCGCTGCCACCAAACAAAGCATACGAAACCGCGGCAAAGTTTTGGGCCAACAATAATTGAAATATTGTCGTGCTACCGGCACGAATAAGAAGAAACCACATCTAGAAAGAACATTTATTTCCCGAATCACCGATGTCTACAGTAACATGAAAATAATATCGAGTTTCGATTTAACATGACAGTGCTGTGTGTAGCCTGCCGCGAACAATAAAACTCGATACTCTTTGTGTGGATGCCAATACTTTTGAACATAGGTGTCGATGTACGAATGAAAGGTTTCACGGTGGGTAGTTGAGGCATGTTAACAAAAAAAAATGAATCATGATGCATGATGATTGTTTTAAAAAAATGATCTTATGAACTAATCGTCGTTATCGAAATAATCGTGCAATTACAATACGATAAAAAAACGAACCTAATTGTAATACAAACGTAACATTATCGCAATGTAATACCTACCGAAGCTGGCATTGAACCGCTTATAAATAGTGTTAGGTACACAACTACACACCGTACATAACTTACCCGAGGCTATGTATTATTGTAGTGTGTCCAAGGGTTAGGGCCGACTCAGGCCATTGGCTTGCCTTGGACTGTCGGTGTTTTGGCAGACTTCTGCGAAGCACCGAGGTCGGCGGTCATGACCTGATAATTGGAGTGACGTGTTTTGAACGTACCTACATGTACGTAGACCGAATTTCAAGACAGCCTGGTAAATGGTGTAGGTACTCACAATTAGAGATACCACCACATGTGTCATTGGTCTTGCGGTTTCAAGGGCGATTACTGACGAATAGGTTCTGGGTTCAAGCCGCTGTGTGGCAAAGAACGGAAATCTCTCGTGCCTGTGACGTTAGCAGCTCTTCTCCCATTTTTAAATACATTAGATTAAGTTAAAAGAGTAATAACAACTCTGTGTACTTCCAAGTCGATTGAGAGAGTCCGGTTTGCACCAAGTGCAAAAGGCTAGTGATAGGAACCCGACGTCATTTGGTTGAAGTATTGGTAGGGCCGCTCCCATACAATTTACTAGAAATTCAGTTCGTTACCATAACCATGAAGCCTACTCGTGCCTTATTTTTCGCACAGTATTTAAAAATTAATAGGCTTAGATTTCCGAATAGTGTAATGAATAAATAAGTTACGTAGAATGAATAATCCCAACAATAAACAAATAAATAATCGTTTATTAACCGAATAGTATTCTTACGTTTCCTTACAACTTAAGTACAAAGAAACTACTGCTTCTGTTATTGTTACAAGGGATTTTTTATTTTTTTGGGAATGGCATCTCGCAGGTCAACCTATGAGGTTGTCGTCTGCTTAGACGGACTTGCCTGTGGTTGCCCTAATAAATTAAGGCCTCCAGCCAGGACTTAAACTTAAATACTAACTAAAAACTAAGCGACTACACGCTAAGGGCACCCCCTGTGGGGTACGAACCTCGGCTTAGGGCGTCGCTGGAAGAGGGCAGCAAATGACTAGCTGGATCGGGAATGATATTATTTAGGAACGAATTTAAAGCTACAGGCTCAGTGGCGCGGACTGGCTCGAGCAAGGGTCGGGAGGGGTTACAAGGGAAACATGATTTTAATATTTTAACTTGCCGACTCCACACTAGGTCAAGCCTGAATTACGAGTACCTATAGGTGTAAAAGTTAGTAGAATCCGACTGCGGCTTTGACGGTCAATAAGGCACGAATTAAGTTAATTAGTAATAACTATTGCTACATAACGGTCTTCATGGCCATACTAGCTTCTGCCCGCTTTTTTGCACGCATCGCATCACCTGCCCGCGCTATCACATCGTTTTCGCTTAGCTTTATTTCTGCTTGGTATACGATCATCACGATACAGTTCGTATCGTGATGATCGTATCGTCATACTGTAGCGAAACTAATACAGGATCTTCACACCACCATCCATAACACGTAAGATTTTGTAATCATTAAAACTACACCGAAAATAGAAAAAAAAATAAAAGTAAAAAAGGTGCATGACCAATAACAATACGGGAATTAAATACAAAAAATTACATCTTGAACTATGATTTTTAACCAAGTTAAACTTAGTCGTCAACTGTTCAATACGTAAGTTATTTTTTATGTCTTGTTAATATAACTATAGATACGCGCCAACAGCGTAGACACTGTACGTTAAATTAATTCATAAAATTTTACAGGTACACAGGTTTATCTTCCACACTTCCCAAACCATAGTCACCTGTAACCCTTCTCACTCACAAGTCCCAGGTAGTTAACCCTACAAGTGGCGCGGTAAAACTTTAACCCTTCAACGCTGTATAACGAAAGCATAATTATTTGAGTACAACAGGTTGGCAGCGGTATTCGGGATGGTGAGTCGACATTAATTTTTTAATGAAATCTTCATTCAAACATTAATGTCGACTCACTATTTCGAATAAAAGAAATATGGCGGGTGTGGTTACGTAGTTTTTTCATTGGATGAGTGAAAAGGGTAGAAAAGAATGGTGATTGTGTGCCAAAGCATTCATATATTGAAAGGTGTTTTTTACTTATATTTCGTGAGACATGTGATCCCACAGAAGGCTCAAAGAATTGTACAGTCACTGCGAAAGTAAGGACTTCAGTTAAATGGTAAGGGCGGCATCGGATACAAAAAAAATATATATCTTGGAGATGGAATGAGAAAAACGATAGTGTTGAAATAGGATCGATTTGTTTTTGCGATACTTCAACACGAATTTAGTATTAGTAAAGACGTGTACACACGACTACATATCAAGCTACACATTTCCAGTATAAGCTGACCTGTCATTGTACGGAAATCCTATACAATGCGAGATTAGCATAAGCTGGTAAATTATAGCATGATGTGTAGCCGTGTGTACTAAGCGTTTCATTGTACAGAAATGTAGACAAAACGAAACGCAACGTATTCTGAATAAAAAAACAAATTGAACCAATCTTTTAAATTTTGACACTACAACTTTGAAAGGGATCTAAATGTTAATTTGAAAAGACGTTTCGATATATCTTATGTGTGCATTCTTCTACTTCAATCAAATAAAAATCTTAAACTCATTCATTCATTCATTCATTCACTGACAGACAACGCACTGCCTATACCGCTAAAAGCTAACAATTTCACACAAGAGTTCCTTATATTATTAAGGTGAGCTCTAAGGAAGGATTTTACAAACAGAGCATAGAAGTAGGAACTACTTTTAGTATAAGACTACGTTCGCACGGACGTAAATATACCGCGCACTGGATTTTTAACTCTCGGTGTTGAACCGAGCATTGAGAATCCAACAGAATGCATTCCAGCGCGTCGAAAAACACACTGTTGGATGTTCAACTCTCGGCTCTAAGCAGTGCGTTGAAGATTCAGTGGGCAAAAAAATTCCGGCGCGAAATTGAACGTGGAGTAATTCCCTAAGCGGACGTGTTACATGTCTCCACCACAACATTACACAATATATAATTCACAACGTGTTCACACCCGTATGTTACAACAAACGCGGCGAATAAATAACACATAAAGCTATGTATTTTATGCCTCTAATAAATAACACTTTCATTTATAATTGCCCCTTATTTTCATTGGTGTGAACTATTATTTTAGCACACACGGCTACATATCAAGCTAAACATTTCCAGTATAAGCTGATCTCGCATTGTATAGGATTTTTGTGCAATGAGAGTTCAGCTTATACTGGAAATGTACATCTTGATATGTAGCCGTGTGTACAACGACGGTTTAGCTGAAAGCTAATAAGCTCAGCAAGTAATAACGTACATAAATATTGAATTATAGCGTAATTATGACTATTGTTTCAAAGCCAAAGTCAAAGCATTTATTTCAAATAGACACTATGACTATTGTTTATATTTCACCTGCTCTACACCACATTATAGAAGAACATAATGTAATAATTATATTTGTGTTGTTTAAAAGGTGTCAAATGAGACCAAGTTTAGCAAACCAATGTTCAGACATTGCACCATTAATAATAATCCGCTAGTTATGTTCCGGCTTACGTAATTGGCACATAATGTCATACAAATGATTTCCCATTTTCGTGTTTATCTTGTAGATTTTCCACTATAATATTATAGTGCCGAACCGAACACTGAAACAGGAACGGACCCTCTAGTATCGGGTATCCTGTAAGTCTCTGATTAGTAGGTCAATTTGTTTTCAAACGTCGCTTTAGATTTAATTATATTCTGAAAACCGATTTCTTTGAATAAAAGTATTCAAAGAAATCTGTTTTCAGAATGGAATCTTAAAATAAACGTATTAAAACTCAATTTCCTTGTCCACAGTGATGCATTTCGAGTGTTATGGCAACGTTGCAGTAACGCACTGACAGTCGAATAATCCAAGATGGCGGAAGCAGAGGGAGGAGCAAGCGAGCAAGATGATGTTTCATTCTTGCGTACGGTGAGTGACTTGCATTTTGTCTTATTTTTAATGGCTAGGTAATTAAATGGAGGTAGCTTTTAGAAGCTGTAGCCTAACGATATTTTAATGATAATGCGATTCCGGAGAATGATCTCGGTTTGGTTTGATATACTACGTAGAGAACGAGACTACGTATAGAGACGTCGTTAAGCAGGTAAACGTATTCAGATAATTAAAATGTAGGATGGATTAAAGCTCCACAAAAAGCGATAGTGAGATGAAACAGACGGGGTTACAGGCGTAATGTAAGTCCACATTACTTTTGCTATACAAGGTGTCGTTTAGCATCCTCGGCAAATTCAAGGAGCTTACTCTTCTAATGATTCTCGACAGGAATCAATAATAAAATAAGTAACTTTTTTTTGTTATTTTAACAAAATAACGTAATATCACGCCTTGTTTCCCCGAAGGGTTGGGCAGAGGTGTACCTATAGTACACCCACATTTCGCCAGTTATGTTTAAGTCGTGTAAGTAATAGGGGGCGAGCCTATTGCCATCTACCGGGCACAAATCCAGACTTCGGGCTGCTACTGAGAAATTCCAGATAGAAAAACCCAATAACACGTTGCCCGACCTAGAAATCGACCTCATGCTCAGCAGTAGCGATTGCGACCACTAGCTGTTATTTTAATTTTTGGGAAATCGACTTGTGTGGAACGAGCATGTTAATACGCGGCCCGTGTGATACCGCACTGTAACTGCCCTTTTATGAGACATAGCTATGCGACATTGCCTACCGCATACGCAGCGGGGCAATTCTGTTCTTTGAAAGTGGTTTATTCTGAAGAAATGACAAATATAAATAAGTAAAAAAACATGTATGTATTAATTATTAAGCAAGTATCGACAATTTATGTGATTATTTATGTCTTTCATAACAGCCTCCTGAAATTTGACTAGGATGCAAAACGACACGTTGTATATGGACGCAGCTTTATAATGCTGGCAAATTGGTCGCAGCATTTTTTGATAAATAGTAGTTATTACAACAGTAGAAAATATAGTGTGAGAAGTGCGAGAGAAGCGAGCTCGTACATGTTAATAACCCGCTTCGGTTAGGTTAGTAGATTTAAATCTCGACTTATACATTTTAGCGCAAAGCCATGCAATATGTATAATCATAGAGTGAGCTCAACTGTTTTGCAGGCTTACACTAAAAGTTTAAAAATTAACTGAATTGCTGATTATATGTATTACAAATTTTGAAAGGCAATAGGTGTGCTAAGGAATAAGTTTTCACCCACCAATAGATTACAAAATTATCTATCAATAAAGCTCCTAAATAAAAAGCCTTATCACGAAGATGGCGACAGACTAGCGTCAGCTAATGTGATTAACGCCCACCGTCTCGGTAATAAACTGTCAAAACCGTCGGCAGTGACGATGTTTGCGAAAACGTTATCGATAAAGCAGTTTAGTATCGATTAAGCCTAAAACGGTTATTATCGGTAAGTTTGAAAACGGCTTTATTGATGGTTTAAATGAGCAAACTGTTGACGTTAACATGATGATTGAAATGCTTAATAGCCGGTGTAGGTAAGTCGACGAAATGTTGCCTGTTTTTGACTTTTTGAAGTGAAACTTCGTAGGCGGCGATTCGATAATTGAACTAGAATTGAGAGCGAAATTTCAAGGACGCGTCATGTTTCGCGTGACGCGTCCTTTAAATTCTCAATTATTCTTAATTCTCTAAATTCTCCTCACACATTTCGTTACATGAGAGAGAAGAAAGATAAAATTCGTACACCCATATTCTTAGACAAAACCTCATGATTTCCTCGACAAGACTCAACCTCAGTTAGGTGGTTTGATATTCATTTTTGCAATTTGACTGCTCAACTTAAACAGTTTCCTCGTTCGGGTTGAATTTGATTTGAGGAACCAACTTTCAAATATAGGGAACGTACGGCATCTCTAATAAGGTACGTCGGCATCTATCTTGAGACTTCCTTGAGGAAGTCAACAAGGAAGTTTTAACCAAAACACGCGTATTTTATCCGATTTTTATGTCTTTTGAAGAGTTTAATAAATTGCATCACCCCAACTCACACTCATTCGAGGGACATCATAATTTTCTTATTCTGACGACTATGAATACCGATTTTGAGGGTCTTCCGAGGCACACCTTGAGGTCTTCTCGACAGAGTTGTGACTGGAGTAGCTTTCGAGGGTACGACTTAGAAAATGGGCCTGTCTCTCACACCAAATCTCTCTTTTTTTTTAAGAAGTTTTACTTCTGTCCTGTGTACAGTGCTGCACGCGCCCATTTTTTAAATCTATCTATGCAAACTGTACCATCGCTGGGCAGAGGTCTTCCGCAAAGTCTTCCACATATTTCTTTCTGCTACCTTTTCTAGCCAATCTGTCATCAATAAGTCAAAGTCATTAGGCCAGAGCTCTGATGCTATAGTTTCCGAAAAGAGTGGCAGCCCTCATATAGTAATGGCGTCATGAAAATTTGTCATTCTCACCAGTATTTGACATTAAGGTGTCGAAAAACACTTTTATACAGCAGTTTTGTGTGACCGTTGACAACTTTCTTAGGGAAGCAGCCTCGTTGCCTCGATGACGGCGCCCGTTTTCGGGCACCCGCTGCGTAATTGATATCCAAATAGCTGCACACATGCAGTGTTTATTACACTGTTAAAATAACTGGCATGGAAGTAAACATTCCCATTTCGCAAGTGCGTAAATTCTGTTTACATAATAGGAATGCGGCTTTAGCAAAAATTGACTGTGTAATTTCATCAACCTTTAGCATTAAACACAAAAGCTTTCAATTACGACATTTTCTATTATTTTGCTGATCCAGCCACGAAGAAAGCCTAACCCGAAAGAATCTTGTATAAAATTAGCAGTTAGTTTAAGAAAAGCGGGCAAGTATGAGTCGGACTCCCACACAACACAAAGGTTTCCGTACCATCGTACAATTATTAAGATCGAGCAAAAACCGCCGAAAAAAACACGTTTCCTTTTTTGGGGTTTGTATGGGCACCCCTTAAGGGTGCTACAGAACTTAAGCGCAAGTTCTATAATGCCTACTCGTAAAAGAATGTGATCCACAGCAGTAAACAAAATCAGAAAAAATATATGATATTCTTCAGGATGTATGCTAGTTAGTTAATATATTGAAATCATAATACAACTAATTTGACACGACAGCAAAACTCAGGAAGATACGAGTTGGTGCCGCGGCCCCACACTATTATGTTCCCGTTGGAGTCGCCGGATAGGACGTCACCTGTGGGAACAAATACAAACACAACCCATTATTTTATGCTCTGAAGGAGTTGCTAGGAGATAATACTTTAGAAAATTTCGTGTAACGATTAAAAAACCATACTTAAATACACGCTATCATTCAAACTTTTTGTCAGATTATTCTACAAGCAATATATTAAAGTAATGTAAATGTTTTATTTTTTTAAGTCCAATCTATAGATTTTTGTATATAGATAATTGCTTAATTTTTTGCAATAAAAAACCAGCGCTGTGTCATCGCGCTTCTCTTTCTTTTCTATGCAGTCTGTGCTGTTGTCACCTTCTTAATTCTTCCCTCTTAGTTAGTACCTAAAACTGACTCAGTAGTACACACTTTGTAAAAATTTCAAGTGTCTTCCTATTACGGTTCAAAGATGAGTTCAAAGATGCACTGGAACAGACGGACGGACAGCAGAATTTTAATATTAATGTCCCGTTGGCATCCTTCTGCCAAAGTTTGCCGCCTTAGTTTGAGAGCAGTGGTGGCCCAGTGGTAACGGCCGCGACTTACGAGTTGTAGATCGTAGGTTCGAACCCAGACAGGCGCTTTATTGCTCTCGAAACGTTGAAGGAAAACATCGTGAGGAAACCGGTCTAAAAACCAAAAATTCTAAGACAGTTGACATCTACCAACCCACACTGGGCCGATTGGTGGATTACGGCTCACTCCCTCTCATAGAGAGGAGGCCTGTGTCCCAGTAGTGGGAACATAATAGGCTGATTATGTTGGCATTCCTCAAATTCAAATTACATACACATGTGTTTTCAACGCCTTAATACCATAAGGCATGGGGTGTCAACTCGAATAATTTGTGTTGAAAAAAATTCATAGATGGCAGCAAAGGTAACCGTTATGAAATTAGCAATCATTAAAAAGCGATATACAGAATTTTGACTGAATTATGATTGGTAAAAGTCTAAACTTCCCAGTTTAGTGCAGATTTATCTATTTCCACTCATAATACACGTATTTTAAAAATAAAATAAAAAGGAAGCCTTTATCTAGAATTGGGATGATGACAATTTTTTATTTTTGTCTCAAAAGACTGTTTGTTTCCAAATAGCGCAAAGAATATTACAAAAAGTGCAAAAGCTTATAAAATTGCCAAGTTATAAACGTTTTAAGATAGTTGTTAGACAAGGACAGCACTATCGTAGAAGTGACGTCACGACTATGTAACTTCATACTAGCGCCGTACATTGTCAGTACCGCGCGACTAGGACGGCAATAATCCCCTCCAAAAACTTTTAAAGCGTGTATCTTCTTCAAATTTACATCGATTTAACAGTTTTTTCGGTTATTTCATTTTTACTAAGCCTTCTTTAAAATTACATTATTTTTATGAACATTTTTAATATCAGTCATCATCCCAATTCGAACCCTTTAAATGATAAAAGTAACCATCTGTTAATCATTTTGTTTGGTGCTTTTTGCAATAGATGGCGTTTTACTCAATTGGTCCAGCCTCACAAGTTTCCAATTTTGTTACTTATTTAAATCAAACAAGGTTGTTTAATTATTATTCTTTACATAAAAATCAAACTCAAACTCAAAGCATTTATTTCAAATAAACCAATTACAGGCACTTTTTAATTGTCAAGGTCAGTCGGTCAGAGATGACCAGTCTCAACTGACGGCGCCCGTTCACGAACATGACGCATGGATTAGCACCATGCAACTCAACCATTTTGAAGGGAGCTAAATGATCCAGCACACGCGCCCCAGTAAATGGTAGCTTTAATGCATGTACATAGTACTCACATATGGCTTATAGCAATTATAAAAGAAATCTAATAACATGTTTTTCTGAACGTTCCGGGTTCAGAAAAACATGTTATTAGATTTCTTTTTATAAAAAGGATTGCATGAAACGATTTAAAAGTAGGTCGACTCCAAGATGGCGTTGTAATACTACAGTCTCTGGCAATTAGTGAGTCGCTTATGCTGCGATCTGTTGAAGAATTTGAGGACTAAAAATTGCCAGCTCAATTGCCAGACTTAGGGAGGTTTCCTTTCTTTGTATGGGATTGGGTATCTGTACGTAGTATTATATTATCTGTGCTTAAGGCCTTCGGGAACGGCACGCTAAAAAGTCAATCACGTCTATAGTCATTCACTTACCCCTGTACGTAACCGGTCTGCATAAACCTCAAGATTATTGGTAGCATGCCACCGTGTTGTCGGTTCACATATAACCAGCCGTATATCAGAACATGCCACATGTGCATGTTCTCTCGCGACGAACATAATTAATCAGACCGCTCGACAGTTACTGCTACAGACCGTTGTTGCATCCGTGTGCGATGTTATATGAAGAATGTGTTTCCTTTATGGCGTTTTGTTACTGATATTTGTTTAATGTAGAACCTGTAGAGCTGTAGAACTTGTCATATCTTGCTGTATTGATCTAAAGTATTGAATGATTGTAATCTAGCTTCTGCCCGCGTATAAAACTTGGCAATAATGTAGCTTTCTATCAGTGAAATAATTTATATTATCGGATAAGTTCTTAAAGAGATTACCTTTGACAAAGAAAACAAATTATTTTTCCTCTTTTTACAAGCTTTATATTAACTTACCTCGTTCGTATGTCTTTTTTATTGCTCGCTTTGTTATAATATTAGTTTAGATAATGGTTTTAGGATCGGCAAATAGGCATATCCTAGAACCAAAAATTCGATGAGATATTGTGACCCACGCTAAACTCGCGATGTGGATTACGAACCCGCTCGGTCCTTGAGAGAGGTCAGATTTCGTACTCATCTCTAAACATTTCTAGTTTTTAATCGAGGATCTTGCTTGATCACTTCTTCTTCTGAGCGAATTAATGGCAAAACGTTCAAACATGTTTGGCCCAAAAGTTGGGCTGCGCGAACTCCGCTCACTGACGCAGTAATAAGATCATCAAGTGTACAGGTTTCAGGGCATGCGGTGCAGGATAGAAGGGCCATTGTCTGTGGGGCGACGCCGCATACGCACTTGAGATATGAGCCGTCGATCAACCCCCATCTGTGGAGATTGTCTCTGCTCCGGAAGACTTGGGTTCGAAGTCTATTTAAAGATTTCCAAGTCAGCCTCGGTAACGTGCTCGCTGGTAAAAAGAAATGCTGTCAGATGGTTCGATAAAATTGTCAAGGGGTTCAAAGGTTGCCCAGGGTTACAGCTCCCGCCATAGATTACATCTTGCTGTGGAGGAGTTACTATTGGTTTGACTTGCGGATCCCAAGATTACTTTAAGTGCTACAATAGAGGCCTTGAAAATCTTGAAAACAGGCGCCTATGTAAATGTAAATTACGTCATTTGTAATACCCACTGTTATATTCAGAATTCAGCATAAATCACTCCAAACAAGAATGATTTAATGCGGTTCTAAAGACCAATGCTGAGATTCCTTAAACCTGCCAAAAGTCCGAGCGTAATTACAAAATCGAGCGCAATAAAAAGTTATTAAGTTTAAGAAGATGACCTTATTACCAAGAGCTGTTTGATGGCTGCCATGCCAAATGTCTTGCAAACTTCACTTCTTAACTTCATGAAATTTTTACTACCTTGAGACCGCTCACTCAATGGTTATTTATTCATAAGCTTGTGAATTCTTTCATTGAGATTTGGGGTTGTAAATGTATTGTTAGCGTTAATTTTATTCCCAACGAAGAATTTCTTAAAATGATTAAATGTTTAGGGGGCCTGAAGTTATACGAATAACAATGGATAGTTTTGTATTTCCAATTCAAAATTTACATTGTAAAAATTCAAATGTCTTTCTTGCTTCTTCAGTATGTCCTTACTATGAACAAAAACTAAAGCAAGGAAACCCAAACTTACTAGGTTAAATTACCAAAAAGTTGGATGATAATTTTGCTGACAAACATTCCCTTTTCGTATAAAAGTTTCTTCGTATACAGAGTAAAAAATACACGTTGTATTTATTTATGCAATAAGTAGTTACATCAACTATAACTTCCATCCTTCTATGTTCCTTGTTCCAAGACAAATTCGAAATATAGGCCTTGCAAATAATAACTAATTCTACCGCAAAATTTTCAATTTCCGAGCCACATCGTCCATGTTTATAATTAAAGGTCTATGACCAGCCCTGGCCGAATTACAGTTCCACGTAATTTATGGTTTAACCCCATTTAAATTAGGCATCTGTGTTCTATCCCATTATTATTTTAATAAATGTGTATACGTGTGTAATTGCTGCCATTCTGTTGCTAGGCTTGATTTAATTAATTGTAGTGTCGAACGTGATTTTGTTATGAATGTGAGGGGTAACTAATCAAATATTACAACCTGGCAACTTTGCCCTAAAAGTGTGTTGTTTTTGCATTATTTGAGTTATTTTCTAAAGCGCTAGTGTATGTCAAATTTTGTACCACACAATACTATATTATGTTCATGTCTCGATATTTATTACTAGAAACATCCGGAAAATTCATGTGAGTTAGTAAAAATATCGATTTTATGTTTTGGTAAAAAAATCATAAATTTTTGGCCACTTTTCCAACTTTGAATATTTCCAATATTATAAACCATGTCATTATTTTAAAAATGCCAGAGTATAAATACAGGGCAATGCAGTGTATCAAATTATGAGATGAATAAACAAATTCTTTGTGCTTCAAAATTGAGTGGGCAAAGTCAAAACTTAAAGGAAAAATAATGGTGGGCAATATCGTCAACAATGCACTAAAAACATGCATGTAACTTTGCCTATCAACATAAATCTTACGATTTATGAGAAATTACCCGCGTGAAATTTAAGTAAATATTATTCATTTCAAACATATTAACGGTGGCAAAACAATTACTTACCTGGTGTATCTGCAACTATTTTTGTACCGTTCTTGCCCGCGAAAATAAAACCAACTTCTACAAGTTCTGACAGGCATTTGAAGTAACATCGGTGTCCTTAAAATAATGTTTAAGGCGCCTTTGTGGGTGAGAAATAAAATTTTCTCATGTCATAACGGACATGAGAAAATTTTATTTACTAACGTGCAGCCAGAAAAATTATGAATTATTTTTTTTACTAACGTGTAGCCAGAAAAATTATGAATTTTCTATTACAGATAAAAAAAAACTTCTAACTATAGACAAATTTGCTGTGTCAAAGTTTTCAAAAAATTCTCGAAACGGGAAAAGTCAAACCTCAAGGGTAAAGATGCAAGGTTTTACGGTAATACTAGGTGTGGTGGCATATGTAAGCGGGCACGCCCTTAATGCCTGGAGGCTTTCATTTGGGTATTAAGTAAATTCCGTTTACTTTATTTGTATTTATTTATGATTGAATGTAGTTAGTTTCCAACGTTTTTGTCGGCATATTGGCGTGTGCTAGCTGATATAAATATGGCAAATAATTCAATTTTATGTTTTGTGTTTCGTAATGTTAATTACCTACTTACTATTGTATAGTATCAAGTTCTTTTAACTAAACAGACAGCTGTGCTGCTGAGGAGTCAGTTGCACTACTTCTTCTCAGCTAAAGCACTAGGAAGTGGTGAAGGGCGGACGTTTTGGAGGACTGTCTGACGTTTAAAAAGTGCTGATTCTCAGCCTAGTTTGAATAAATATCTTTTGATTTTGATTTTAGAGCTACTGCTGAGCATGAGGTCCTGTGTTCGATTCTCAGGCCGGGCAAAGTGTTATAATGTCAATTTCTATATAGAACTTCTCAGTAGCAGCCCGGAGTCTGGTTTTGTGCCCGGTTGATGGCAATAGGCTCGCCCCCTATTACATGGGACTTAAACATAAATGGCGAAATGTGGGTGTAGGTACTATAGGTACACCTCTGCCTAACCCTCTGGGTTTACAGGCATGATGTTATGTATGATTTTGATTTTATTTTGGTGGAGTCAGCCTTCTATATTACTAGCAACCCTGCTTCCCATGTTTTTTACGACGTGACAAAACACCGAGACACATTTATTAAAAATAATGTAAGTTTAATACTACTTAACAGATTTTTGATCATAAGCCTTCCGATTTTTTTTTTTAAATGATGGTGAAAACCATGTAAGAAGAACAACGTGGCCACACATACAGACACGAGATGCGACTTTATTTTCTACTCTTCCACATAGACAATAATATGTGTCGAAAACAAGTAATCTGTCACACAAAAAAAAAACACAACCCTTTAGACTTCGGGGATAATATAGGTGACTTAGCGGGTGTAAAAAAACACTTAAAGAAGCCGAGAGTCTCTTGTACCCTTCATGCGTCATAGCCGTGACCTTCAATATCTCCGAAACCTTCTGGTTACGGAGATACTGAAGGTCACGTTTTTTTTTAAACATGTTTTAATGTACTTCAAATACCCCTACGACTCCTGTACCGTTGCATGCACGGAATAGAAAAAACAAGTGGAAGTGCCCACGCAGCTATCACGCTCGTGTCACAAGGATGCGGAAAATATGAAAAATAGTAACAACCTTATTCCGTTGTGATAAGACTGTCTTTTAATAACAAACCTCAGAAATTCATTTTTCCTCGACCATGATATTGAACTAGAAAACCTTACGCCAGTTTCCTCGTTTGAAAGTCCTTTGTACCCGTGTCAACCTTAAAAGACAACAAAAGCGTCTCGATCGCGATATGGCTATAGAATTAGCCTGTGATAAGGGTAGCACAGGTAGGATGACATTTCAGTCAATAGCCAGATAACTAGATTGATATCTAGATATTTTAACTTGTACCTGTAAAGTATTGTTCAAATCCTTGTTTTCAATTGATGTTACTTCCACTTAAACGAATATCAACTTAATGGAATTGTAGAACAAAAGAAAAATGTGTTCCTTTTTTAGGGGTTCAACGATCGCTTGGTAGTATAGTTACTTGAAGTACGAACTGCGAGTTGAGAAAATCGTTATCGTTTTGTTTTTGTTTTATCTTAATTAAGATATCGATACCCATCCCGTCTGTAAAGTTCCCACGAAATAAAACAGATTTTTCAAGTTATATTTCAAGTGACTGCTACCGCCAAGTGGTCGTTGTTCCCAAAGAAAACAGTACCATGTTTTTTTTTGTTTGTTTTATCTTTTTAGTTATAAATAGATACCCATCACGTTTGTAAAGCTAACACAACAAAACTCATACACCACTGTCCTATGATCCATCCAAATATTGTCTGTAAAAGATCGCTTTCAGCGACAAGACCGCCCATTGTGACACCCAATGTAAAATTTCTAATAAAGTTGTTTTATCATTTTAAATATCGATACCCATAACATCTGTGAAGTTTAACTAGCTAATTTAATTTGACCTTTCGACTTAGAGCTGATATGAGCGAAAAAAATACGTAGATAGACTTACGCATAGCCATTTGTAACATTTTAATACAGTTAACATGGGCCCTAAATCTAATAATACCCATCTTAATGTAACCTAGTGATTCACAAGCAATTGGCAAGCGTCTAGACAAAGTGTGTTGTCAAAAACGACACTTATTTATATAGAACAGCAGAGATCTGCCGGACATCTGAGTATGAGGGCTGACATGCGGTTAAAGGAATTCGTCGAGTGATCGAACGAGGTGGAAAATACTGGGAAAGATAAAGAAAATACATGATTCTGTAAGACATTGGATAAATTTCTGAGTATCTAAGAAAGACAACATGAAATAAAAACATTGTGTAAAAAAAGGTACAAGGATGAGGCACTTATTATACCGACTAATAAGAATTTGACAAGAGATACAATAATATAGTGAGGCGCAAACAATAGTAAAACAATATTTGTCTAAAACAAAGCATGAAATTAAATATTGTTTGCTCGTAGCATGTCGACGTATGGTTCGTGATGGGTCCAGAGAATATTCTTTTCGACAGACAAAAACTTGGAACATAGAGAATTTAAAGTTGAAATAATTTTAAAAGAATTAGTTAATTATGTTGGAAAGGAGGCAATAAATGTAGTAACCATACTTTACGAAATTTGGGAGTTTAAGATAACATAAGAGAGTTTTCTTGGAAATATCCTTGTGAATGTTCTCAGTCAGGATTTACTGAAAATTTAAGTTGTGGAGTAGATTATAATGACGTCAACTTCGTAAAACAAACATCCAGACTCGGGACAATGTGTGTAGTTCTGTACATTTTCGAAATGTTTCAGTTGAGATTCGTCATCGTCAGATTGTTGACATAGTGTAGCGTTGTCGTCGTATTTCTAGCTGTTACGTTCATTGATATTTTCAATCCCTTTTTATTTTGGCTTGAAATCGTAAAACTTGAAAATTATAAGTCTCGGTTTTTAGGATATATGGGGAAAAATTCTGTGGACGTTGCTATGTCGATTATAATCATTGTAGCACCTGCATTCGCTGCTATTCATAATCATGGTATTGACCGTGGTACTCACCACGGTCAATACATATATTCCTTATCTAATGAAAACGGTTAAATAATACATTTGTTTAAATCTGGTAGTACATCAGACCCTACTAATTATAGACCTATTTCAGTTCTTTTACCATGTAGCATTTTTATTTTAGCAAAATTTTTGAAAAACTTAGATTTTTATTAACACATACTACTGCATAACCAACAATTCGGTTTTACAAAGGGTCGTTCGAATACTGAGTTGAACTTTTAGGATATGTTTATAATGCATGGGAGGACAACTGCGATGCTTTGGGCATCTTTTTCACCTTTTCTTTTGAAACATTAATCAGGAAACTGCAACACTACGGAATCCGGAACGCCTCTCTGGATCTTCTTACTTGATAGAATTCAGAGAGTTGATGGTCTTGATTTGTGGCTTTCGTAGAAAAATTATCACTATATGGACAATAACCCAAAGCTATTTATATTTGTCGAAACACCTCGACCTTCACATAGAAAACAAGCGCATTGTGATGACGTGTTGTGCTAAGTGGCAAAATTTTACTGCAGTGCACTCATACTCATGCATAATTGAAACTAGTGTGAACCAAGCGTAAGGCTCGTTTACTTTTGTGGCTAATATAGAAAATGTGAGAACGGACGACCAAATAAACGATGGAAGGACCCTATGAAAGGTGATATGGCTAGAAAGGAAAATAGAAATTTATAATGTCACAATTTATAAAAATATGGAACTTAGAAAGACTAGGAAGCTCTTGGATATCTGTTTCTAAACCCTGGAAGAAGTTTTAATGAACAAGGCTTCAGAATCCAATACCAGGCATTGAAAACATGTTTTAGAGATAGTAAAAAAAAACATAGATCAATGATGGGGCTTAAAGTCTTTTAATTGCTCAAAAATGGCCTTGACCTCATGTTACTCAGTCCTAATGGTAAATGAATGAACTTAATTATGTTCGTTTACAAGCTTTGGTCTTCTTAATCAGCTGGTAGCATTATACGTAGCCAAAGAGAGAAAAAGTAAAAGGAGACAGTGAATTTGAAAGAATGAAAGAAGAAAGAAAAAAAGTTTTATTTGCGGTAACATGACGCAAAAACGAACAAATACACAAAAAAGAAAAGGTTGTGGGAAACATGCGTCACATCCACGCAAAACGAAACGAAAGAAGTATTGTCCAGCAAAAGTTCTTTCAAACTACTAAAATGCATTTTGTTGTTTTTTTTCTCCAATAAACAGCCATTAGTCAGCTGTGCCGTTTAACAGTTTGAGAACAGTTAAGAATAGTCTTATGCTTTAGGACAGCAATAACTTGTTTATGGATGCTATTTCCGCTAATGTGCGGCTGGGGAAGTTTATAAAGGAGGAAGACAATAGAGTCCTCCTTGGAAATAGCTGCATTAAATCAGAAGAGAATGGAATAATGAGAGCGTCATCCAGGAGCAAAGACAAATTGTAATTATATGCATCTTATAAATGTAGCTAGAAATGGTGTGTGTGTGTATTGTATACGTTATATCTACGAAGAAGATAGAATGATAATCTTCCATTCACAAATCAGCATGCCATGTAATTGACTATGGCACGGCTGTGGTTACGTGGTTAATATCGAATTAAACACAAGTAATTTGTTCCAAATTAAACCACATTTTGATAGCAACGAGGCAATTACGCTAAAACGATTTGATCAAGAAATGGAACCATAGTGATTCGCTGTCTTGCCGTGGAGTCTGGTTCAATTTGGAATTCCGTAATATAGTTTAACTGCTGCTTTATCTTATCTGGCCTTGAGGCCCGTATACGCGCTCCAGTTTATACGTTAGGAAGAACAAAAAGCCCCGCAGTCTAATGCTTCAAAGTGGCACGATTAGATGAATTCTAACATTTCTAGACACAAACTGCGATTTAAAAAAACTAGGACTCTCTCAACTAGTGTCGTAATATCTTCCATCGATCTTCCCTCGATGTCATTAGGAATTGATATCACAAAGAAAAGAACGTATTCTGTCCGATAGCTTTTCTGTTGGAAGGTCAAACGAATTTTATGGTATTGTAAAAATATCGTCCTATTATAGTGAAAATAACGTTGACTGAAGAAACCTATACTAACAATTTGGTATTCCTATATATAGTCTATTATTATTAGTTATTAAAACAAAGTCGCTTTTCGTGTATGGCTGTGTGACCGCGTTGTTCTTGTCAACTACACAACGGTATGTGATGCGATTTTTACCATCATATAGAGAATTTATTCCGAAAACAAAAAATCGGGAATACAAAACTGTTGTATCGAAAAGTATGTGAAAAAACCGATGATTTGGATTCATAATTTCTTATGAACATCGTAGTTACTCCCAACTGGGCCATTAAACCAAAATATACTATACTGTGAAGCTGGGTCGGTTCAACCGTTTATAATGACTTCTATGAAAATTAAATGAAAAGTTTAAAATAATACACAGTATAATGGATTTAAAAATAGTATATCACCTTTGGAAAACTTATATGTCTACACAGTAGGTAGGGGGTAAGTAAGTACTGTAAATTCTACAGTGTCTAGTTACCCGCCGCCGGCGCCGGTGCCGTGGCGCACAAGTTTGTTGTCTCTGTCACTTATGTCTGTCTGACAGTCTCTTTCTAACCAACTTTTAACCCATTATTTATTTTTTACTATTATTACAAGTAATAAACCCACTAATGGCCTAACCCAACAACGTATCTATCACCAATTTTGACGTACAGAAGATAGAAAAACCTATCAATCTCTAGTTTTTATTTTAACATATCAATAAAGCCAAAGTATGCGTCCCTATAACATGTTGACAGCTATTTATTTGACAGCGACAGATATAAATATACTGTCTATCATCAATAGCTATCTATCAGCAACGTTTATCGTGTATTACCCGTGACGCCATGCTTGCAAAAGCCAACCGACAGGCTAACAGTTAAATATGTGTCCTAACCGATTTCCATCTTGGTTTTGCAAGCACATTTAAAACTGCCATGCATTACCTATCGTGTGTGGCTTGCTTAAGGAGACTACAGGACCATAACGCAACTTTTATAATGCATAAAAATATATGATATTCTTCCGGATATATGCTAGTTAGATAGTGTGTCGAAAACATAATACAACTGACTTGATACCTACGATAGAAAAAAAACACGAAGATTCCTCAATTTTTTTTTACGCAATCATTCTGATTTTTGTCTGATTATTCTACAAGCAAATTATTAACGTAATAGTGTTTTTTTTTGTCCGATCAATAGTTTTTTTTAAATTGTAAATACATGATTGCTTCATTTCTAGCAATAAATGATTAGTTTTGTGTCATCGCGCTTCTCTTTCTTTTTAATTCAATCTGACAGTGACCGCGCTTTGGCTGTTGAAAGCTTGTTTGTCACAGTAATGGCCGATTCCTATAATTTACGGACCGTTATTGGTTGAAATTAACTCTTATTGTTTCTTTACCAATAATGAAGCGAAGAACTCATAGCTTCGCATAGTAGATCCTCCCAAAGTAAATGTATTGTTAGCGTTAATTTTATTCCCAACGAAGAATTTCTTAAAATGATTAAATGTTTAGGGGGCCTGAAGTTATACGAATAACAATGGATAGTTTTGTATTTCCAATTCAAAATTTACATTGTAAAAATTCAAATGTCTTTCTTGCTTCTTCAGTATGTCCTTACTATGAACAAAAACTAAAGCAAGGAAACCCAAACTTACTAGGTTAAATTACCAAAAAGTTGGATGATAATTTTGCTGACAAACATTCCCTTTTCGTATAAAAGTTTCTTCGTATACAGAGTAAAAAATACACGTTGTATTTATTTATGCAATAAGTAGTTACATCAACTATAACTTCCATCCTTCTATGTTCCTTGTTCCAAGACAAATTCGAAATATAGGCCTTGCAAATAATAACTAATTCTACCGCAAAATTTTCAATTTCCGAGCCACATCGTCCATGTTTATAATTAAAGGTCTATGACCAGCCCTGGCCGAATTACAGTTCCACGTAATTTATGGTTTAACCCCATTTAAATTAGGCATCTGTGTTCTATCCCATTATTATTTTAATAAATGTGTATACGTGTGTAATTGCTGCCATTCTGTTGCTAGGCTTGATTTAATTAATTGTAGTGTCGAACGTGATTTTGTTATGAATGTGAGGGGTAACTAATCAAATATTACAACCTGGCAACTTTGCCCTAAAAGTGTGTTGTTTTTGCATTATTTGAGTTATTTTCTAAAGCGCTAGTGTATGTCAAATTTTGTACCACACAATACTATATTATGTTCATGTCTCGATATTTATTACTAGAAACATCCGGAAAATTCATGTGAGTTAGTAAAAATATCGATTTTATGTTTTGGTAAAAAAATCATAAATTTTTGGCCACTTTTCCAACTTTGAATATTTCCAATATTATAAACCATGTCATTATTTTAAAAATGCCAGAGTATAAATACAGGGCAATGCAGTGTATCAAATTATGAGATGAATAAACAAATTCTTTGTGCTTCAAAATTGAGTGGGCAAAGTCAAAACTTAAAGGAAAAATAATGGTGGGCAATATCGTCAACAATGCACTAAAAACATGCATGTAACTTTGCCTATCAACATAAATCTTACGATTTATGAGAAATTACCCGCGTGAAATTTAAGTAAATATTATTCATTTCAAACATATTAACGGTGGCAAAACAATTACTTACCTGGTGTATCTGCAACTATTTTTGTACCGTTCTTGCCCGCGAAAATAAAACCAACTTCTACAAGTTCTGACAGGCATTTGAAGTAACATCGGTGTCCTTAAAATAATGTTTAAGGCGCCTTTGTGGGTGAGAAATAAAATTTTCTCATGTCATAACGGACATGAGAAAATTTTATTTACTAACGTGCAGCCAGAAAAATTATGAATTATTTTTTTTACTAACGTGTAGCCAGAAAAATTATGAATTTTCTATTACAGATAAAAAAAAACTTCTAACTATAGACAAATTTGCTGTGTCAAAGTTTTCAAAAAATTCTCGAAACGGGAAAAGTCAAACCTCAAGGGTAAAGATGCAAGGTTTTACGGTAATACTAGGTGTGGTGGCATATGTAAGCGGGCACGCCCTTAATGCCTGGAGGCTTTCATTTGGGTATTAAGTAAATTCCGTTTACTTTATTTGTATTTATTTATGATTGAATGTAGTTAGTTTCCAACGTTTTTGTCGGCATATTGGCGTGTGCTAGCTGATATAAATATGGCAAATAATTCAATTTTATGTTTTGTGTTTCGTAATGTTAATTACCTACTTACTATTGTATAGTATCAAGTTCTTTTAACTAAACAGACAGCTGTGCTGCTGAGGAGTCAGTTGCACTACTTCTTCTCAGCTAAAGCACTAGGAAGTGGTGAAGGGCGGACGTTTTGGAGGACTGTCTGACGTTTAAAAAGTGCTGATTCTCAGCCTAGTTTGAATAAATATCTTTTGATTTTGATTTTAGAGCTACTGCTGAGCATGAGGTCCTGTGTTCGATTCTCAGGCCGGGCAAAGTGTTATAATGTCAATTTCTATATAGAACTTCTCAGTAGCAGCCCGGAGTCTGGTTTTGTGCCCGGTTGATGGCAATAGGCTCGCCCCCTATTACATGGGACTTAAACATAAATGGCGAAATGTGGGTGTAGGTACTATAGGTACACCTCTGCCTAACCCTCTGGGTTTACAGGCATGATGTTATGTATGATTTTGATTTTATTTTGGTGGAGTCAGCCTTCTATATTACTAGCAACCCTGCTTCCCATGTTTTTTACGACGTGACAAAACACCGAGACACATTTATTAAAAATAATGTAAGTTTAATACTACTTAACAGATTTTTGATCATAAGCCTTCCGATTTTTTTTTTTAAATGATGGTGAAAACCATGTAAGAAGAACAACGTGGCCACACATACAGACACGAGATGCGACTTTATTTTCTACTCTTCCACATAGACAATAATATGTGTCGAAAACAAGTAATCTGTCACACAAAAAAAAAACACAACCCTTTAGACTTCGGGGATAATATAGGTGACTTAGCGGGTGTAAAAAAACACTTAAAGAAGCCGAGAGTCTCTTGTACTCCCCTTCATGCGTCATAGCCGTGACCTTCAATATCTCCGAAACCTTCTGGTTACGGAGATACTGAAGGTCACGTTTTTTTTAAACATGTTTTTAATGTACTTCAAATACCCCTACGACCCCTGTACCGTTGCATGCACGGAATAGAAAAAACAAGTGGAAGTGCCCACGCAGCTATCACGCTCGTGTCACAACTATGCCGAAAATATGAAAAATAGTAACAACCTTAGTCCGTTGTGATAAGACTGTCTTTTAATAACAAACCTCAGAAATTCATTTTTCCTCGACCATGATATTGAACTAGAAAACCTTACGCCAGTTTCCTCGTTTGAAAGTCCTTTGTACCCGTGTCAACCTTAAAAGACAACAAAAGCGTCTCGATCGCGATATGGCTATAGAATTAGCCTGTGATAAGGGTAGCACAGGTAGGATGACATTTCAGTCAATAGCCAGATAACTAGATTGATATCTAGATATTTTAACTTGTACCTGTAAAGTATTGTTCAAATCCTTGTTTTCAATTGATGTTACTTCCACTTAAACGAATATCAACTTTATGGAATTGTAGAACAAAAGAAAAATGTGTTCCTTTTTTAGGGGTTCAACGATCGCTTGGTAGTATAGTTACTTGAAGTACGAACTGCGAGTTGAGAAAATCGTTATCGTTTTGTTTTTGTTTTATCTTAATTAAGATATCGATACTCATCCCGTCTGTAAAGTTCCCACGAAATAAAACAGATTTTTCAAGTTATATTTCAAGTGACTGCTACCGCCAAGTGGTCGTTGTTCCCAAAGAAAACAGTACCATGTTTTTTTTTGTTTGTTTTATCTTTTTAGTTATAAATAGATACCCATCACGTTTGTAAAGTTAACACAACAAAACTCATACACCACCGTCCTTTGATCCATCCAAATATTGTCTGTAAAAGATCGCTTTCAGCGACAAGACCGCCCATTGTGACACCCAATGTAAAATTTCTAATAAAGTTGTTTTATCATTTTAAATATCGATACCCATAACATCTGTAAAGTTTAACTAGCTAATTTAATTTGACCTTTCGACTTCGAGCTGATATGAGCGAAAAAAATACATAGATAGACTTACGCATAGCCATTTGTAACATTTTAATACAGTTAACATGGGCCCTAAATCTAATAATACCCATCTTAATGTAACCTAGTGATTCAATCCGGGACTTGGCAAGCGTCTAGACAAAGTGTGTTGTCAAAAACGACACTTATTTATATAGAACAGCAGAGATCTGCCGGACATCTGAGTATGAGGGCTGACATGCGGTTAAAGGAATTCGTCGAGTGATCGAACGAGGTGGAAAATACTGGGAAAGATAAAGAAAATACATGATTCTGTAAGACATTGGATAAATTTCTGAGTTTCTAAGAAAGACAACATGAAATAAAAACATTGTGTAAAAAAAGGTATAAGGATGAGGCACTTATACCGACAAATAAGAATTTGACAAGAGATACAATAATATAGTGAGGCGCAAACAATAGTAATACAATATTTGTCTAAAACAAAGCATGAAATTAAATATTGTTTGCTCGTAGCATGTCGACGTATGGTTCGTGATGGGTCCAGAGAATATTCTTTTCGACAGACAAAAACTTGGAACATAGAGAATTTAAAGTTGAAATAATTTTAAAAGAATTAGTTAATTATGTTGGAAAGGAGGCAATAAATGTAGTAATCATACTTTACGAAATTTGGGAGTTTAAGATAACTTATGAGAGTTTTCTTGGAAATATCCTTGTGAATGTTCTCACTCAGGATTTACTGAAAGTTTAAGTTGTGGAGTAGATTACTATGTCAACTTCGTAAAGCAAACATCCAGACTCGGGACAATGTGTGTAGTTCTGTACATTTTCGAAATGTTTCAGTTGAGATTCGTCATCGTCAGATTGTTGACATAGTGTAGCGTTGTCGTCGTATTTCTAGCTGTTACGTTCATTGATATTTTCAATCCCTTTTTATTTTGGCTTGAAATCGTAAAACTTGAAAATTATAAGTCTCGGTTTTTAGGATATATGGGGAAAAATTCAGTGGGCGTTGCTATGTCGATTATAATCATTGTAGCACCTGCATTAGCTGCTATTCATAATCATTGTATTGACCGTGGTACTCACCACGGTCAATACATATATTCCTTATCTAATGAAAACGGTTAAATAATACATTTGATTAAATCGGGTAGTACATCAGACCCTACTAATTATAGACCTATTTTAGTTCTTTTACCATGTAGCATTTTTATCTTAGCAAAATTTTTGAAAAAAATATTTTTGAATCAAATGCAAAGATTAACACATATTACTGCATAACTAACAATTCGGTTTTACAAAGGGTCGTTCGAATACTGAGTTGAACTTTTAGGATATGTTTATAATGCATGGGAAATGCGATGCTTTGGGCATCTTTTTCACCTTTTCTTTTGAAACATTAATCAGGAAACTGCAACACTACGGAATCCGGAACGCCTCTCTGGATCTTCTTACTTGATAGAATTCAGAGAGTTGATGGTCTTGATTTGTGGCTTTCGTAGAAAAAATATGACTATAGGGATAATATCCAAAAGCTATTTATATTTGTCAAAACTTCTCGACCTTCACATAGAAAACAAGCGCATTGTGATGACGTGTTGTGCTATGTGGCAAAATTTTACTGCAGTGCACTCATACTCATGCATAATTGAAACTAGTGTGAACCAAGCGTAAGGCTCGTTTACTTTTGTAGCTAATATAGAAAATGTGAGAACGGACGACCAAATAAACGATGGAAGGACCCTATGAAAGGTGATATGGCTAGAAAGGAATATAGAAATTTATAATGTCACAATTTAAAAATATGGAACTTAGAAAGACTAGGAAGCTCTTGGATATCTGTTTCTAAACCGTGGAAGAAGTTTTAATGAACAAGGCTTCAGAATCCAATACCAGGCATTGAAAACATGTTTTAGAAATAGTAAAAAAAAAACATAGATCAATGATGGGGCTTAAAGTCTTTTAATTGCTCAAAAATGGCCTTGACCTCATGTTACTCAGTCCTAATGGTAAATTAATGAAATTAATTATGTTCGTTTACAAGCTTTGGTCTTCTTAATCAGCTGGTAGCATTATACGTAGCCAAAGAGAGAAAAAGAAAACGGAGACAGTGAATTTGAAAGAATGAAAGAAGAAAGAAAAAAAGTTTTATTTGCGGTAACATGACGCAAAAAAGAACAAATACACAAAAAAGAAAAGGTTGTGGGAAACATGCGTCACATCCACGCAAAACGAAACGAAAGAAGTATTGTCCAGCAAAAGTTCTTTCAAACTACTAAAATGCATTTTGTTGTTTTTTTTCTCCAATAAACAGCCATTAGTCAGCTGTGCCGTTTAACAGTTTGAGAACAGTTAAGAATAGTCTTATGCTTTAGGACAGCAATAACTTGTTTATGGATGCTATTTCCGCTAATGTGCGGCTGGGAAAGTTTATAAAGGAGGAAGACAATAGAGTCCTCCTTGGAAATAGCTGCATTAAATCAGAAGAGAATGGAATAATGAGAACGCCATCCAGGAGCAACGACAAATTGTAATTATATGCATGTTATAAATGTAGCTAGCAATGGTGTGTGTGTATTGTATACGTTATATCTACGAAGAAGATAGAATGATAATCTTCCATTCACAAATCAGCATGCCATGTAATTGACTATGGCACGGCTGTGGTTACGTGGTTAATATCGAATTAAACACAAGTAATTTGTTCCAAATTAAACCACATTTTGATAGCAACGAGGCAATTACGCTAAAACGATTTGATCAAGAAATGGAACCATGGTGATTCGCTGTCTTGCCGTGGAGTCTGGTTCAATTTGGAATTCCGTAATATAGTTTAACTGCTGCTTTATCTTATCTGGCCTTGAGGCCCGTATACGCGCTCCAGTTTATACGTTAGGAAGAACAAAAAGCCCCGCAGTCTAATGCTTCAAAGTGGCACGATTAGATGAATTCTAACATTTCTAGACACAAACTGCGATTTAAAAAAACTAGGACTCTCTCAACTAGTGTCGTAATACTCGTATCTTCCATCGATCTTCCCTCGATGTCATTAGGAATTGATATCACAAAGAAAAGAACGTATTCTGTCCGATCGCTTTTCTGTTGGAAGGTCAAACAAATTTCATGATATTGTAAAAATGTCGTCATAATATAGTGAAGATAATGTTGACTGAAGAAACCTATACTAACAATTTGGTATTCCTTTATATAGTCTATTATTATTAGTTATTCAAACAAAGTCGCTTTTCGTGTATGTCTGTGTGACCGCGTTGTTCTTGTCAACTACACAACGGTATGTGATGCGATTTTTACCATCATATAGAGAATTTATTCCGAAAACAAAAAATCGGGATATAAAACTGTTGTATCGAAAAGTATGTGAAAAAACCGATGATTTGAATTCATAAATTTTTATGAACATCGTAGTTACTCCCAACAGGGCCATTAACCAAAATTTACTGTATTGTGAAGCTGGGTCGGTCCAACCGGTTATAATGACTTCTATGAAAATTAAATGAAAAGTTAAAAAAAATACACAGTAGAATGGATTTATTAATAGTATATCTCCTTTGGAAAACTTATATGTCTACACTGTAGGTAGGGGGTAAGTAAGTACTGTAAATTCTACAGTGTCTAGTTACCCGCCGCCGGCGCCGGTGCCGTGGCGCACAAGTTTAAAAAAAAATGCTTTATAGAGCGTTGTCTCTGTCACTTATGTCTGTGTGACAGTCTCTTTCTAACCAACTTTTAACCCATTATTTAGTTTTTTATTATTATTGCAAGTAATAAACCCACTAATGGCCTAACCCAACAACGTATCTATCACCAATTTTAACGTACAGAAGATAGAAAAACCTATCAATCTCTAGTTTTTATTTTAACATATCAATAAAGCCAAAGTATGCGTCCCTATAACATGTTGACAGCTATTAATTTGACAGGGATAGATATAAATATACTGTCTATCATCAATAGCTATCTATCAGCAACCGTTTATCGTGTATTACCCGTGACGTCATGCTTGCAAAAGCCAACCGACAGGCTAACAGTTAAGTATGTGTCCTAACCGAGTTCCATCTTGGTTTTGAATGCACATTTAAAACTGCCATGCATTACCTATCGTGTGTGGCTTGCTTGCGTTTGGGTCCTGTAGTCCCCACTACAGGACCCAAACGCAAGTTTTATATTGCCTAAAAATATATGGTGTTCTTAGGGATATAAGCTAGTTAGATAGTGTGTTGCAAACATAATACAACTGACTTGATACTTGAAAACAAATAAATATACCTACGATAGAAAAAAAACACGAAGATTGCAAAATTTTTTTTTACGCAATCTTTCTGATTTTTGTCTGATTACTCTACAAGCAACTTATTGCAACAAAAATAAATGACACGGTTCTATGGTACGGTAACGGCTCCGTACCGTAGTGCCGCCGTGTCGACAACAAACTTCCATAGTGATCCATACTACACTGACGACCGTGTCTACAAACGCCGAATTAACCGTAGTTTTTCACGGCAAGTATAACGTGTGTGTTTAAGGTTCTTATTATTCACTGCTAAAGACTAACCGTCTTATTTATAGTAAAGCCTCGCATATTAAACCCAGAATCGTTAGAATCGCACGCGACACAAAAGCACCTCGTGTCGCGCGACGAGCAGTGTTGGTATGCGTGCTTGACCTGCCCAGTCACAGACAGATGTGGAATATTCAATAGTATGTTTATTGAACTACAAGGATTGTTCTTGCCGTGATATTTTCATATTTTTCTGGTCACTTACTTACTTGGTAGTTTATCGGCATCAGGACAATGATCATTCAGCGAGCCGTCGAAACAAAGTGCGGTTGTTTCAAACTGTTGTTTAACGTGACATAGTATACTACGTCAAATAATAACGATTACGTAAAATGTTTAACGTTCGTTAAATACAAAGCGTTGTTTCACTGCATAAAAAACCGATTGCCAAAGTTATTATTATAATTAACGCGAGCTTTAAATACTTTTTTCTTTGTTTCTGCACTATAATCATCAGATGAATTATCGTCGAATAAAGACAAATACGTACAACAAAGGAGAGTTCATAATGTCTAACCGTTTGGCGCAATGTTTGAGAATAATATGAGGTTAGCCAGTAAGTTATTGTAATCGTTTTTTTTGGCGAAGCAACGCTTTTTTTGGAATGATGATCGCAAACGCCATTTTTGACGTATACGCGTACGTTAAGTGGACGTGAATTTTTGACGTGTACGCGTCCGTTAAATGAACACCTGCCCTGTTGTGCCCTGCTACAGTTGTTAGTAATTTATCAATATATTTCGTAGGGTTACTAGCATCGTTGCCCTTCAATCCATTGTGGTATGTACCTGCAACTGTTTTACAGCAAAGCAAAGGAGTTCTCTCATACAGAGAACAAATAAGTATTGATGACTATGCTTGCATACTGCGTGTTAGAGATTTAAAACTTCATGTTCATTCGGTCTTAGATAAATGTGCTTACAAAGACTTAAAAAGTTCTATTAGTACCTATATGGATTATCAACGTTAGTCAGTGCCACAGAACCGCTGTACTTAAGGGGAGTGAAAGTACTTACCTAAGAAGTTTCAACTCGGAATTCCCACTTACATTTTTTTGTTTAAATCTGCGGTATCCCTCGCTGGCATCCTAGGGTTTGGTTTTTATATTGAGAATTTAAAGTTGAGAATTTCTCAAACTTTACTTTAGATGACTAAAGGAAATCTGCAAAAAAACTTAAGAAATTTTTAATTTCCTGAGACACGTCGAAAAGACGCTAAAGTAGAGTTTGACAAGATCTCAACTCAGAAACCGAGTATTTGTCGTTTCTTTTTCAAATAAAAGTATTCTATCCTTTTTTTATTCGTTTTAATTCAGAAAATAATCCATGTGTGTGACAATTTTCATCTAAATCCGTTCAGCCGTTCACGCATTAAGCGTAGTTATATGCATAATCAACCTGTTATGTTCCCACTGCTGGGACAGAGGCCTGCTCTCGTTGAGATTTAGCTGGCCGTTATCCACCACGCGGGCCGAGTGCGGTTTGGTAGATGTCACATGTCTACGAATTTTTGGTTCTAGACATTCCGGTTTCCTCACTGTGTTTTCCTTCACCGTTTTGAGAGCAGCGGTGATAAAATCATTTACAATACGTAAAGCGTCTGTCTGTGTTTGAACTTACTACCTACATTTCGTAAGTCGCGGTCGTTACCACTGGGCCACCGCAAACGTCTTAGGCGCTTGGTTCCGGAAATGGAGAATCGAGGTCAACCCCGATAAGAGTCAGGCGGTTCTCTTCTCGAGACGTCGTCGATTCCCTCCCCCACTTCCCAGCCCGATCACTATGTACGGTAAGCCGATCCCCTGGGAGAAGCAAGCCAAATACCTAGGCGTGATCCTCGATGAAAACCTTACCTTTAAGGCTCATATTAAGGCGGTTCGCGCGCGCGCCTCCTGCGCTCTTAGCAGGCTCCACTTCGTACTGACAGCCCGTAGTAAACTGTCCCTTAAATGCAAGCTCCGCATTTACACCGCAGTCATCCTTCCCATCATGACCTATGCCTGCGTTGTATTTGCGCACGCTCAGCCACGTCATCTCCATAAGATGCAGACCCTCCAAAACCGTTTCCTCAGAAGGGTTACGGGTGCCCCTTACTATGTCCGAAACATAGATCTTCACGTCGACCTTAAAATGCCAACCATAAAACAGTTCATGAAACGCTTATCTAAGTGTTTCTTCGACTGCGGCATCAAACATTCTAACCCCCTGATTACAGCGGCCGCCCGCTACACTCCCTCTCGTATTAGTAGTATTCGCCGACCAAGGCATACTTTAATCGCCCCCGACGACGCCACTACCCTCCTCCAGGAGAGTAGTAAGGCCACCAGCACGCTACATAAGCCCAAAACCCGATCGACGTCCTACCGTCCTCGCCGCCGCTGCCCGCCGCGACGCCCAAATCCACGCCCCTCCCGACCCTTGCTCGAGCCAGCCCGCGACGCTGAGCCTGTAGCTTTAAATTCGTCCCTAAATAATATAAATCCTGATCCAGCTAGTCATTTGCTGCCCTCTTCCAGCGACGCCCTAAGCCGAGGTTCGTACCCCACAGGGGGTGCCCTTAGCGTTGTCGCTTAGTTTTTAGTTAGTATATAAGTTTAAGTGCTGGCTGGAGGCCTTAATTTATTAGGGAATCCACAGGCAAGTCCGCTTAAGCAGACGACAACCTCATAGGTTGACCTGCGAGATGCCAAACAAACAAACAAACAAAATTGTACTTGTACATTAATTATTTAATTATATATGAGGACGATGCATTTAGAATAAAGTTACAATACCACCACTTAGTAAAATGAATTAAATGTTATCATTCCTCATTGAAAAATGAATCATCATCATTCAATGAGGAATCATCATGATGATGATGATTCCTCATTACGGTGATTAAGATATAACTATCTAAAGCCACCAATTTATTCAGTTTTTTTTTTAAATAATTTTCATAATCTAAAGAGTGCTATTATGAAAACGCCATTCCTCGCAAAATAAACCGGTAATTGGTCGCCGGACCGGCTGATGTTAGGGTTGACAGGCTGTTTATAATAACATAGATTTATTGATTAAAAGTACCTATACCAAAAGTTGAAATACACTGCTTTGTTTACATTGCTCAACATTACGACTGTGTTACCCGAAGGGTTAGGCAGAGGTGGTCCTTATAGAACGCCCGCATTTCGCCAATTATGTTGTAAGTCTCATGTAATAATAGGCGACCCTATTGCCATCAACCGGGCACAAAACCAGACTCCGGACTGCTACATAATCAGCCTATTATGTTCCCACTGCTGGGAACTCCAGTGAAGGGGAGCTGGCCGTTATTTACCATGCGGGCCCAGTACGGTTTGGTAGATGTCACATGTCTTCGAATTTTTGGTTGTAAGACATGCTGGATTCCTCACGATGTTTTCCTTCACCGTTTTTGGGATCAGTCGTTTACACAAAGTTAAGCGCCTGTTGGCCACCTCGGCTCTCCTCCGGGCGGCTATTGAGAAGAAAAACCCCAATAACCAATGATGTATTAAAAATAGACGCGTCATACACGAGCATTAGCATCCTTCCACTTTACGAAAGGCGAAAAATATCAGATCTTGTGTTTCTCTTTAAGATTGCCAATGGTACAACTGGTGTTTCCGAGTTGTTACACAAAATCGGGCTGCGAGTGCCGTCTGTGTTCTTACGTAGACCTAATCTTTTGCACACCCCAGTGGTAGCCACTACGTACAGACGGAACTCGTACATGTTAAGAGCGAGACGTATGTACAATGCAACCTGCCAGGAAGCTGATATCGACATTTTCCATACTAGTGTTTCTAAATTGAAAAAAAAAATATCTGATGGCTTCTTCGAGCGTAAATAGTTCTCTTTTTTTATCTGTATTGTGTTATTTATAGTCTACCATCAATTTCCTGTTTCACAATTTGATTTATTAACTACATGTGGAAACTTGTAATTGGCCATATTTTTATAATTTTTTTACCTACTGTAATGTTTTGCTGTAAGTTTTCCTAAAAATAAAATAAATAAATATATAAACTCAAAAAGAGCGTAAGCCTTGAATGTAGATACGTATTAATACACACAATCGTACAGAGCGCGAAGTAAACGAAAAAACCTATAGTTCCATACCGATACCTGTTGTTAGAAAGAGATGAGCATACATAATTAATTATGACACTAGTTGCCGCATGTTCATTAGCGGAATAAACATGCAACAGTAAGACGGTTTCTAGTCAGGCAATTGCCTTGCTTTTATCTTAACCCATCTAAAGGTCATCACTAAACCAGCATGTTGATTCTGTAAAAATCTCACCGTGAAGACTTGCGTGGATTGAGCTGTCAGTGTCATCCCGTCTTGTTGAATCCCTAGCATCAGTGGCACTGACAGCTCACACTACCCGCTCACTTCACTTAAGTCTTCACGGTGAGATGGTTACAGAATAGCACTACAGGACCTCATGTTCAGCAATAGGGCCTGCGACCACTGAACCAACCCGGTAAACTGATTGATTGTACCCGAAATATTTCTTTATAGCTCATGACGTGGTGAAGGGACTAGTGAGTAAGCCTAGTTTTTCTTGGTATAAAAGTTTTCCTCAAAAATTGGGCTATCCAATACAATAAAAAGAAACGACCAGTAGTTTCAGAGATTACAGACCCCCTACATACAAACTTACAAGTAAACAAACAAATTAGTACCTCTATAAAATAATAACGTAATATAAACTTTCCTTCGCGCGTGTTTGTAGCAATTTTGCAATTTTCTATGAACTTGAACATTTTGCAATTACTTACCTATGCGCAGTTAATTTGCCGTATTTCATTAAAGCAATAACTGTAAAGAATAGCGGAAAATGAGTTAATGGTCGTAAGTTCGAACCTCATTCTTTGCACGTTTGATAGGAACCTAGTTCGAATGTATTTCAACTAGTAAACTAAAGCTGGCAACTTTACTTTACTACCTTATATCTTTATATAAATGATTGGTTTTCTGGCCCTCGGTAACGCCCGCGTGGTATGTCGATAAAAAGTAGCCTATGGCTTTCTCGACGATACATGATTGGCAAATTTTATCGAAATCCGTTTAGTGGTTTAGGCGTGAAAAGATACATACAGACAGATTTACATTCCAATTTATAATATTAAGTATGGTTTTCTGTAAATTGGTTGTCGTACACGTCAAAAGAAATAGTAATTTTGAAAACTAGGTTGTCGGTGTTCCTAACCAACTAAAAAGAAGAAAAATGAAAATAAAAAAGTTTATTCTGCACAAACAAAACCCACATTACAAACACACATACATAGTAGCCAAAGGCCTCGTATTCAGCATATAAAAAGTAGGTACCTACTACAAACAAAACTACCTACTCTGCAAGATACCTACCTACTTAACACCAAAAGAAACTCACGAGGTCACGTCTCTTTCTAAATCCAGACTTTATCTCCGTCAAATCGAATCAGTGCAGTCAGCTGTTAGTGTAGTGTATCCACCAAAGAAATTAGAACATAAATTATATTTACAACTAACTGATTCCCGCAACTTCGACAGCGATTCAGGATGAAAAGTAGCATATGTCCTTACAGGTCATGATCCTGGTCTTCTGTCATGTGAAGAAATGAAAAGCAATCTGTCAATATGTTGTAAGATCTCCTAGAACCAACTTTCTTCACTCCCTTTTTTTCTGTAGAGATGTTTACTCACACTCAATTTATTCACTTTTCCGTCCGATATTTCAAATATTTTCTTTCATACAAACCATGTTCTGAATATTACAAATACAACAAAAACGAATTTTTCAAACATTTTGAGCAATGGATTTTTACTTAGATTATCTCCGATACCTAATTTAACGGGTGCATAAATAAACAAAGGTAGTGACAAAGATCATAAATCTCATGGCCTACTGCAAACACTCGAAGCATTAATCTATACTCCCCATAACTCACCTTGAAACTAGCCAGTAATCCCATTATACTGTCGGTCAGGACATTAATATTGAGACAGGCCCACACAATTGATATCCCAGTCTGACCCTGGGGTGGGGAGGCAATTTTCAAACAGAATCCCCATAGACATGGATTCTAGTTGTTAGATAAAACAATTTGCTAGCGTCACGGATCGTCAAACATGTGGCAAATGTTAGAAAAACTGAATTCATGGATTATGAAAGAGTGGTACAGCTCTTTGTAAAGATGTTCGTTCCGGGAAGTGTTAACACCATAAAATCAATTCTAACTAAGCTGAGGATCAGTACTTTTTGAACGTCAAACTTACACAAGACAGTCCCCCAAAACGCCTTTCATGACTTCCTAGTGCTTTAGCTGGGAAGAAGAAATGGCGCAACAAACTCCCCAGTGGCACAGCTGTAAAGTTGGAAGAACTTTATTCTATTTAATAGCATGCATAGTAATTAATTATTTGCCATCTGTCAGCTAGCACACGCCAACATACCAACAAAAACATTGAATACTACTCAAGGAGACATACCTATTACCCGTTGAGCTTAGTAGTTGAGCTCCATAAGTTCTGTGTTGAGCTGCATGATTATTTGCCGCCAAACAGCGTTGCCGTGTTACAATATGAAGAGTATGGGTATGCCGGTGTAATAGGAGACATTTCAACTCTGTCATGCGTGGGATGGCAACGCATCTGCGATGGCGCTTGTATTGCAAATGCCCATAGTTGGCTGTAACTTCTTAACTTCGGCATGCGTCCCATGACCATTATAGAAACGGAAGACAAAATGACAGACCTACGGCGATTCTAAGATTCCTACGGCACGTTGCCAAAATTCAAGAAAATAATGACTTTTTGTTAAGAAAGTGAATTGTCTTTTCTTCGTAGAGTAGGTAGAGATAGAAGTGGTCATGTAACACGGACAGGCGGACCGTCGGGTTTGTAGTGTAACCATTATAGATATGTAAACAATATCTCATCATGTTATGCACATCAGTAGTGAGTAAGCTGCCACTTATGTCAACTGTCAGCATGGGCGTAGTTCGAGGGGGGGGGGGCAAGGGTGGACAATGCCAAACTGGAAACTTCTTTGCCCATCCTAGAAAAATCGACAGTATTGAAGAATTACTTACTGTTTAATCGCTTTTTATTAGAGCTCTGTACATTGAAAGGAAAAACGGATTTAGGATAGCTAAATCCGTTTTTCCCTTGTAGACTTTCAACTTTGAAAACGTACCTATCGCGCGACACAAATGTACCTATCGCGTGATTCATTTATCTGCCTTTGCTTTATTTTTAATTATTCTTACCAATTGTGGTATAGTATTTTATTCTTGGTGCATCGTCTTCACATATAAAAATATAATTAATATATAAAAATATTGTAAAATATTTTAAAAGAGTAACGGTGGAGTTTCTTGCCACTTCTTCTCCATACGAAACTACTTTTTGGAAGTGGCGCCTAGAATCAGTTATATTTTTAATGTAACTTTTGACGTTCAAAAGTGCCATTTTATGGGCCTATTTGAAATAAATGCTTTGACTTTGACTTTGACTTTACTATGGAGTTCAGAGGCCACATCTCCTCATCGCCAAGATGAGCCAAACATCAAAAGCTACCACTTACCTTACCTTTGTTCGAAAGAGATGCCCTGGTACAGGCAACTGAACGAAAACGGGTGGGTTTTAGTCAGTAAAAGTCTGACACACGTATCCTTATCCTGTTTAACCCACGGAAAATTCCGCAAGCAACATTTTTAAGCCAGGTTAAAATATTCGCATGACCCAACATCGGTATAAAATTCCTGATACCAAGCTCACAAAGTAATTAAAATTTCACATAAATTAAATAATGGTCCTTTTTGCGTAACGTTTCCATATAAAAGGTCGCGTTTAGGTGGGTATTAGAGTGGTGTGGAAAACGGGAAAAAAAAAACTTTCACGTCGACCTTAAAATGCCAACCATAAAACGGCCGCCCGCTACACTCCCTCTCGCATTAGCAGTATTCGCCGACCGAGGCATACTTTAATCGCCCCCGACGACGCCACTACCCTCCTCCAGGAGAGTAGTAAGGCCACCAGCACGCTACATAAGCCCAAAACCCGATCGACGTCCTACCGTCCTCGCCGCCGAGGCCCGCCGCGACGCCCAAATCCACACCCCTCCCGACCCTTGCTCGAGCCAGCCCGCGCCGCTGAGCCTGTAGCTTTAAATTCGTCCCAAAATAATATCCATCCTGATCCAGCTAGTCATTTGCTACCCTCTTCCAGCGACGCCCTAAGCCGAGGTTCGTACCCCACAGGGGGTGCCCTTAGCGTTGTCGCTTAGTTTTAGTTAGTATTTAAGTTTAAGTCCTGGCTGGAGGCCTTAATTTATTAGGGCAACCACAGGCAAGTCCGCTTAAGCAGACGACAACCTCATAGGTTGACCTGCGAGATGCCAAACAAAAAATAAAAAAATAAATAAATGAATAATAAATATATGAATAATATATGAATAATCAAAGGGTAGGCTAATGCTGCTTGCCTGTCGGTCTTCTACAGTCTGTACATCGGAGAGTGTGCGTAAGAGCCCCACGATTTGTTCCCACTATCGCCCTTGTACAACCGTACTACCACACGAACTGCAGGATACCATCCGCATTTGGTTAAAATCCCGACCAGTCGTACTCAGCGCTTCTCCTCCACATTTATTATGCGCACAACCAAAGTATGAAACTCTACCAGCGTCTTTGTTCCCTTCTACATTGAACCCGTCTGACTTCAAAGCAAGAGTGAACAGGCATCTTTTGGGCACCCTCGTTCCATCATAGACCTCATCCATCGCTGTCCATCATGCGTGGTCGTGGTCAAGAGCCGGCTCATTAGGCAAAAATAAAAATAAAGCTACAAAGATATCATAACATAACGCCTCTTTTCCGAATGGTTAAGCAGAGTTGATCCTATAGGAGGCACACCCACTTTTTGCCAGTTATGTTTAAGTTCCATGTAATAGGGGGCGATGCTATTGCCATCAACCGGGCACAAATCCAGCCATAATTATTTTACTTCAGTCATTATTATTGTTTCTATTCAACATATATTGCTCCTAATGTCATTAGCTCAGCGTCCGAACACGAGCACTCCTGAAACCAATTTCCAGCCAAGTGTTACACTTCTGTATACCCTATTTGCATATAACAACCGTGATGTTTGTAACATGATTCTACATAATGTTAGCTAGATATCAGTAAATTGCTAGTTTGATGACTAATCAGAACCATTAAGCATTAAGTCTCGTACACAGGCGCGACGCCACAGCTGGGCCTGTGGAATCGCGCCTACTTGTGGGAGCCTTTAATGAAAGCAAACGCTGTAATTTTGGCCATAAATCGACACCGATTGTTACTGTGTGTGCAAAGCTATTATTAGTGCTAATTATAAATCAGTTTGAATTACAAGGGACTGTTGTTTGTTCGAAGATATTTAGGCGAGGCACTGTAAGTACAGTGCTCGGGCATAAATATACAGGGTGTCCAGTAAATAGCACGACATATTGCAGGGGCTGATAGCTTGGGGTCAGTACGTACTAAAACAGCACAATATATGTTCAGCATAATCTTACGGATTTAAGTTTTACAAAAAAATCCGAAAAATCGAAACATCTCTTTTTTGTTTGTTTGTTTGGCATCTCGCAGGTCAACCTATGAGGTTGTCGTCTGCTTAAACGGACTTGCCTGTGGTTGCCCTAATAAATTAAGGCCTCCAGCCAGGACTTAAACTTAATGCTAACTAAAACTAAGCGACAACGCTAAGGGCACCCCCTGTGGGGTACGAACCTCGGCTTAGGGCGTCGCTGGAAGAGGGCAGCAAATGACTAGCTGGATCAGGATTGATATTATTTTGGGACGAATTTAAAGCTACAGGCTCAGCGGCGCGGGCTGGCTCGAGCAAGGGTCGGGAGGGGCGTGGATTTGGGCGTCGCGGCGGGCCTCGGCGGCGAGGACGGTATGACGGCGATCGGGTTTTGGGCTTATGTAGCGTTCTGGAGGCCTTACTACTCTCCTGGATGAGGGTAGTGGCGTCGTCGGGGGCGATTAAAGTATGCCTTGGTCGGCGAATACAGCTAATGCGAGAGGGAGTGTAGCGGGCGGCCGCTGTAATCAGGGGGTTAGATCGAAACATCTCTACCTTGAAACATGTTTTTAAGCATCTCGATAGGAATAATTTACATCAAATTATCCGTGAATAGTACTTTCAAAAACAAGAATGTTTTCAACAAATAGTATTTTGTTTAAATTTTCACAGAACGAATCACGAACGGAAATATTTGTAAAACTGTAAATCCGTAAGATTTTGCTGAACATATATTGTGTTGTTTTGGTAGGCATTGACCCAAGCTATCACCCCCTGCAGTATGTCGTGCTATTTACTGGACACCCTGTATATCAGATCAAGCTTTAAATAGAGACATAGCTGGGTATGACTGCTCTTTTTCTAAACAAAACGGCAAAGTGCAACATTTAAATCTGGGTACTGTTAATTGTGTGATATAGGGAGAAGAGGTACGGACTTTTTTTGTTTTTTTACTAGCTGTTCGCCCGCGAATTCTACGATACAAAAGCCTATATCCTTATTATATATTGGTCTATCTGTCTACTAAATTTCATCCAAATCTGTGTAGCTGTTTTGGCGTGATAGCATAAAATAAAAACAAACAAACTTACCTTCGCATTCATAATATTATATATATATATATATATTTAGGATTTAATACTAGCTACTTCCCGTGGTTTCACCCGCATTAGTCTCGATCCCGTGGGAATATTGGGATAGAAAGTATTACATGTCCTTATACAGTACCCTAATTAAGGAATACACGATCAATCGGAAACTGAATCGTTTTGAAACAGATTGCTGATTCATTGATTCATAGTTCGACAATAAAATCTACTCAACAATGTAAATAACGCAATGAATGTTGTTGAACTGTCAAAATAAAACAGATTAGTCGTAATCGTTTACGAAAATGTGTTACGCAATTAGGCTGCAGGTCATGGCCTACCCATGTGCCAAATTTTACCGAACTCCGTTTAGCTGTTATAGCGTGAAAGCGTAACAAACAAACATTCAAACAATCAAACCTTTGCTCGTTTTAGTTTAAACTTTAAACTAAAATATAAAGAGACCTTTGTCATACCAACAGTTACGGCCGAAAGTCTGACAACCAGTATTGCCAAGAGGTATCGTGTCACCCAGTAACTGGGCTGTGGGGGTCAGATAGGCATTCGCTCCATTTACAATTCTGGTATTCAGCTGCATTCGGTCAGACTGGAAGCTGACCCGTTGCAGGGATGGAGAAAAGTCAGGCAGATTTATTGAATTCCCTTAATCCATTCAGTGCGGCCGACGCGCCTGCGCGTTTTTCGGACTTTTTCCAAGTGCTGGCGGCGCGTTTGCTCGAATTTACTTAACTTTCCTCGAGTGCGGCGCGCCGCACCTGTGCGTTCATTGTGCAACTCTATTGTTTCAAAAACATCGTAAAATAAGGGTCGGGAAGGGTGTCACTCTAGCTACCTGTTTCGAATGTTACATAAAAACAGGTAACAACTGTCGTGTGATACAACCTTTACTTGTACCGTAATTGTTTTATGACTGCCATAAAACTCGAAGATTTTCAAACTCACATTATCCCCCGATAAAAATAATCACCAAAATTTGATCCAGCCTGTCTGTAAGTTTATTGCCCCTGGCTGGAGACTTTGAGTTTGCTTAAGGCAGCCACAGGATAGTCCTGTTTCAAGGTCGCGGGTAATTCGAAAGAGTAATTCGAAAGGGTGGGTTTTAGTCAGTAAAAGTCTGACACACCCTCCCGCTCCACCCAGGAGAAGTCATGTGATGATTTCCCACCCAAAAAAAAAAAACTATAGTCCGGTTAAGTAGTTACGACCTCGCAAGGTCAACTACGAGATGCCATACAAAAAAAAACTTACATATGCGTCTTGCCGCACTTGGACAAAGAAGTAAACGTCGCACTAATGCGGCCGGCCGCACTGGGTAGACTTTCATCAACCGCGCATGCGCGTTCATAGCACCACACGAAATATTGTTTGAACGCGCATGAGCGTTTGCCGCACAGGGTTAGTGAGCTATTTAATTAGCATACGAAAAAAAATCGCGGGTAAATGCGACAATTGTAGTAAGAGTTCTTCGAAGTTGTTTCCCTACGTGATGATGATGATGAGGTAGATTAACTGGAGGGGAGATTTTTTACCTAGAATGTCATAAAAAAAAATACTTCAAGTAACAAGACTCATAGACAAACATACATCAAAGGATACAGACAGGATAACAGGTACAGACAAAAACGAACACTAACAACGTAACAATATGTCTGCTGCGCACTTGCTATAAATTCTCACGCGCCAACCGTAGTCAGAAGAAAATGATTGTTGAAAATGGAATCGCAAAGGCGCGAACTGGCTGACTATTGTGTGGAATTAAAGCCTCAATTGAAAGGGAAACTCTTTAACCTACCTACTGCTAGCTATACTGCTGCCTTGTGCTAATCGTTCCTTTTGTGTGGTGAGGGATTAGACTTTGTTAGCTTATCCTGTTTGTTCGGAAGTGGTGTTGAGTTACTCAGAAGGCCAATTCTCGTAATGAAAAGCGTTCAAAATCTAGGCGCCATCCCATCACTGGATAATTAACATAAAAAATATAGCGAAAAAATTGGTATTTTTGACACATTGATACTGAGATCAGTAAACGACGGGAGTTGCTCTTCTGGTTTCATGGGGATTTTTTATTTTTTGGGGCTTGGTTGTTTGAGAAAAGGAGGGTAGTTGGGGTGGGCAAAATCTTCCTATGGATAAGGTGACTTGGAATTATTTATTTTAAACTCTTTGGAAGACTTACAGAAGGGTTAGAAAGAGGAGTACCTATAGTACACCCACATTTCGCCAGTTGTGAAATAACATCACAGCTTACAAAAAGAAAAAGATGACATTTTCTTTTATTTAATTGCAATATGTCACAAGGTATTTTTTATAACATTTAACGCAATACCCCATAAATGATGTATGTAATTTAGCTAATTTGAAAAATGGTTGATCTATTCCATCTTTATTTCTAATGTTCAAATTATGTCAGTTACTTACGTAAGCGCCCGTTTAAAGCTAAAATAAAACATATCGTAATATCTATAAATAAAACAAAGTCTAGTTAGTTACACCAGTCCTGGCTGGAGGCCTTAATTTATTAGGGCAACCACAGGCAAGTCCATTTAAGCAGACGACAACCTCATAGGTTGACCTGCGAGGTGCCATTCCCAAAAAAAAAAAAATTGTTACTCCATTTAACTCAAGAACGGGTAGACTGATTTTTATTATATCTCTGATTTTCTGGATTTGTTTCCGCCCCGAATAGCAGAATAATTCTAAAACATGGAAAAAATTCACGGAAAAAAAAAAACTGAGGCGTTACGAAGTTCAGCTAATGATATTATTATCAAGATTTCGTTCTTAAATAATAACTTACTTCGATGACCATGGTCAACCAATTTGCCTATTTTATAAGTATTTAGTGCATGACAGTAAAAAAGTATAATACTCGTACTTTCCAAATTGTATATAGGTATAGAATAATTCATAATTTATTCACTAACAATCGCTCATCAAATGAATTTTAAATGAGGCACTTATCGCGTCTGTTTGGCACAAACAAGAAGAATGGTGTAAAAGGAAGAAGACTTATTGCAGTGAGGACGAACAAGGCTATGAATGACCGTGAAGCGATTGTAAAATTAACATACCGTGTCGTTAAGCTTGATGAACTACAGAACTTTACAAAAACTGTAGTGTCCTCAACGTAAGGCAACATTTCATTCTGCAAACCATTCTTCTCCAACACTTAAAAACCCCTCTTACTACTATTAACAAACGTCGGAAAGATATGATTTGTACTGTTCCACAAACTCAGGTGAAATACACTAAGAGATTTTTCTACTATCTTGGCCCTTACTTGTACAATAAAATAAACGCGTCCTTATATATCTATAATTTACCACATAGCAAATGCAAACTCGCCCTCCGTGCATTCCTCCTGAATAAAACCTACGACGAGACTGAAAAGTTCTTTTTAACACCTACATGAAAGTAACCCTATTTCCTATTATTTAAAGTTCCAAATGCTCACACACCCTCACACGCACTCACTCGACTCACAACACTCCACTTCTCATTTTAATTAGTCTTATTTAATTTAAATTTAAAGTTTTTTATTTATTTTATATGTTAAGATCGAAAGCATAAGTAACATGATTATTGTGATATCCCAATTGGGAGTCTAAACTGTCTCTCCTTAATACAGATCACTCAGTGATCTAGCTAGGTGAGCAGCGATTCACCCAACAATTAGTTGTACCTGATCCATGTAATCAATTATGCATAGTTTGTAAGTCCCTCGTGTACTACAAAACCTTTATGTACCTAAATAAATTATTATTATTATTATAAAGTGAAATAAGATGATGACAGTAAATTAATAATGAACAAAGACGAAGACGAAGATCAAACTTAACAAGAGACTTGTAATTTATGACGTAACAATAATATAACAACGATTCCCGAGTCGGGTATGGACCGTGCAAAGTTGATATGAAGTTGTACAGTCTTGTTTTCGATTCTAAATTCGAAACGGCCTCTGGAGCACTGAGTTTACGGAGGAACTCGTTAGCGTCTCCGTGTAACTGCGTGACTTTGGTTGAGTCACAAAGTACGAAATCACCAAAATAATCAGCTATCCCATAAAAACTTAAATTCCTACTGAACCCAAATGTCCCATGCATTTCGGTCGAGTAGCTATTGAAGTTTAGTGCTATTATTTTAGCAATTTATATGTTGGTCCCAAAGGGTTTTTTTTCAGTTTTATGGTCTGTAAGGTCAGTGCTCTGCATTGCCTGACCCCTCTTACAAAGAAGAAGAGGGGAAAAGGGGGTCAGGCAATACAGAGAACCCTTACATATGACCTATAATAATAGTAATAATAAATGCTTTATTATCAGGCAACTAAGGCCCAAAGACAACACCTGGCTGATACATGTTTTAAAGAGACGGCAGGCTATGTATAAATGTTGTGGCGCTAAAAGTGCGTTGAGCAAAAATGTTTGTAAGAATCACGGAATAGAAAAAAACAAGTGGAAGTGCCCACACAGCTATCACGCGCGTGTCACAATTATGCGGAAAACATGTAAAATAATAACAACTTTCGTCCGTCGTAAGACTTAATTTTGTATGAACAACAAATTCAACTTTGACGAAAAGCTTACTTGTTGTTCATACAAAATTAAAACTTATTACAATTGATGAAAGTTGTTATTCATTTACATATTTTTCCGCATAATTGTGACACGCGCGGGTCAACAAACGGGCACTTCTACTTGTTTTTTTCTATTCCGTGGTAAGAATAGTGCTGACAATGCCGCCTGTAGCAACAGCGATTTTTTTAAGTGACTTCAAATAAAGGAGGAGGTTCTCAATTCGCTTGTATTACGAATGAGTCTTTTGCAGAATGAGGTATTATTATGAGAAACAGTCCTTTGAAGAATAAGCCATTCTGAGAACAGTACCCTAAATACACAATCAATCGGAATCTGAATCGTTTTGAAACAGATTGCTAATACATTGCTTCATTAGTTCGATAAAAAAATCTGCTCAACAATGTAAATGACGCAATGAATGTTGTTGAACTGTCAAAATACAAGTGAAGGTTTACGAATTTGTGTGGGGTAGATGCCATCACTAAATACTGAAAACAATGGCGCCGATTCTCTTGTACACCGAACTAAACTATCTCTAAAATTCCTTACTTTTTACTATGAGAATCGTGAAGCTATTCTGCAAAAAAAATCTCTAAATTTAAGAATAATTTTGACGCAACGTCTTTGTTAGAGCCGGAGGCAGCCTGGGGCAGTCTCGACGTGTTTTATACGGAAGTTATAGTTTAGTTAAGTTATATATGGAAGTCTAGTTTAGAGGCATTTGTGACAAGAGAATCGGCACCAATAACGACTTCCAAAAAGAAACATTACAAACTGAAAGAATAATTTTAACTTAACTTACATTTTTTTCACTTTATAGTTTATTTTTATGCACGAGTAAAAAAATTACAAAGGCGGACCCAGAGAGAGAATTGAAACTCAGACAGTAACGTGCTTAAATTATAGTTGTATGCAAAGTTAATCTGTAGACAGAGGTACCTACTCTCTTTATAAAAGAAAATCCACCTACAAAAAACCAAAACTCTGAAACAACAAATCATATTCACTACCGGAAACCACAAGGCTTCCACTATGCTTTAAAATATAAAATCAGCATTATTTTCTCTATTCTGTTTGGTTTTAGCCGCCCCTAACAGAATCTCGTTAATACTAAATCCATCGGGACCGTAACCGCGGAAATTAATTTATCTTATCCGTTACTTAATCCGTTTAAAATACAATATTCAGGAAATTAACACCTTGGCCAGATTCTAGAGTGTGCCAAGTTTTGAGATTGGGACTAAGCCTACCGAGTACTTGAATAACTCAAGACCATAGTAGGTCCGGTCCAGCTACTAGTTTATTGCACTGAGTTTTTGGTCTTTACTTTAGGTTTTTGCTGCATTTAATATTATAATACTTGCCCATTCTAAAGAAACTGCACCTCAAAATCTCATTGATGTTACTTTCAAAGTTGGAACCATATGGTATTCGAGGTCCGGCCCTTAGTTGTCTTGAAACCTACCTACTGGGTAGAAAGCAATGTGTTGAGATTTCATGTATAAATGAGAATAAAGAACTGAAGGGTATTAGGTCTCTTTTAAAATGCTACTACTCAGGTGTACCACAAGGGAGCGTTTTGGGTCCCTCTTTAATCTTATAATAGATAGCCATTTTGAAGTAGTTTCTAATAGTAAGCAGACTCATAATATTAAAGTAATAGAATAGAAAATACAAATGCTCCACCAGTATAAGTGTAGTAGTGTTTTTGATACTCGTTTAAATTTAAACAAGTATAAAAAAATGGAATTGGTCGGTCCAGAATTCAGCTTTGAGTTTGGTGCCATTGGTAACAGTTCCTGTAACATGTAGACCACACGCTGAGTGCATGTAAGGAGCCTCCCTGAGCGACGTCCATACTGACTGAGTCAATATACGTCTGGCGCACCCTGGCCAATCAGCGAGGTTTCCACGCTACCTAATTGGCAAAACCTTTCGCCACGATGGCAATCCAAAGTCCACTTATACAACCGGCTCTATGCGTGATTTCGATAAACACATCCAAGGGTTCTCATTACATTAATCAGAAATTACTTCTGATGTGTACCGTAAAACTCACTATTTGCGTCCAAGAGACCCACCGGGATGAAAGCCGGCCTCTCATCAATGGACTTACGCTTTAGATGTACTGCAAACATACTTAAGTTATCATAAATACATTCTGTTTCACTGACGTAAAACATGATAAATGATAAATGACACGAACATCTCATCTCAAAGATATATATCGAATAGGAAATTAAAATAAATATTTACGTCGAAATAAATATGAATGTCAAATACATGCGAGTAGTGCAAAGTGACATCAGAGTTGTGGATGTCAAAGAGTTGATTATGAAGTTATTTCAGCCGGTCTATTCTGTAAAAAAAGTCATCGGGAGAACGTAGGTAAAGTGAGCTTGCAGTGGGCTGTTACGAGTATCCTACTGATGCTAGGGATTGACACTTTTGACAGCTCACTTTGCTTAAGATTTCACGGTGAGATTTTTACAGAATAAAGCCTGTGTTGTATTATAGTTAGGTGCATCCTAATTGCTGCAGTAAGGGTATATAAAGCAAATTAACAAAAGCAAAAGCGAAGCAAAACCAATTAAATTAAGCGACAAAACCTCACAGACGTGATAATAAAAAGAGTACTTAACTACTGCTGATTACGGAGTTAGCGGTCGCTGGTCGTGTTGTTACTTGAAAATGTTAGTTAAGATTATCCTTTTTTTATCGGCATTAGATATCGACTTTTTCAATTTATATTTAGGTACCTTCTTTCTTAGTTTATCATGGTCATCACGGATTTATGTATTTGTAAACTCGGTGTTATAGTTAACACCGACTTTACAAACACATATATCCGTACTTCTTGGAAAGTACGTTGAAAGTAAATTGTTCTTTATTTAGCTCTTTCGTCATCCTTTCCAAGAAGTACGAATTATTAAATACGGAAGCTCTTATGTCAACATATATTTTAGGTACCAAATTAAATTGCGTTGGAGAGGAAATAATTATCGGTACTAATATTTCCAATTACGACATGTCAGAAATGAACCAAAAACCCCATTTTCGACCAATGGACTGATAACGTAGTCCATGTTATAACATAAGGCATTACTAATGAGTGCTTAGCAATGCTTCCTAAAAGTACGTAAAGATGAAAACAAGATTTTTTTGCAGCCAATCTTTAACCACTCCTTCTCTTGTTTCACAGGAAGACATGGTGTGCCTGTCGTGCACAGCGACAGGCGAGAGAGTGTGTCTGGCTGCCGAGGGCTTCGGTAACCGACACTGCTTTCTGGAGAACATTGCCGACAAGAACATACCGCCGGACCTGTCGCAGTGCGTCTTTGTCATCGAACAGGTCTGTTTTAACATTAGCCTTAAAAATTATATTACTGACTAAAGGGATAAGTGTGCCTGACAGGTGCCTTCAAAGACATCGCACGATGACGTCGCAAGTCATTCGAAGGGCTAGTGTTGCTTACTGTTGCATGAGAAGCTTTATATCGTTGCTCGACTAAAAGCGACGCAGCAACAAGGCACTAGGCAATAATGTATGTCGTGCGAATTGTGGAGACGTGCGTCGCGCTACTTCGTCTGGTTTCGCCGTCATTTTTTCTTTCCTTAAAAATATACCGCCCAAAGTTGAACACATTCAATTAATCACTTTTTGTCTTTGTTTTCAGGCGCTGTCAGTAAGAGCTTTACAAGAGTTGGTGACGGCTGCAGGATCAGAAACTGTAAGTTTATGGTCAACAATGTTATCACATAAATGTACAAGTATTCCATAAATAAATGTACCTGTAAGATTAACATTTTGAAAACCTTTCCGAAGTATAATAATGCCACCCTATGAATAATTTTCAATTATATTTTTGACTAAACAACACTTTTAAAAATGTTCCAATAAGGATTGGTTTCACTATTAACTTTAGTAAATTGTTATCGTATTAGTGCATCGATATTTTGAGCTGTACCTAATAGTGATTTTATGTTTGATGTAATAGTGACCACCATCTTTTTTCTTGATTTTTCTTTTATTTATTTTCATCCTATTGGTACAAGGAAATGGTGAAACGAATTCCTGTTGTCCTATAAAGATTTCAAAAGGCAAATCTAATGTATGATTTTGAACACTCCATTATATTGTATTTATTATTTAATCTTGTGTTTTAACAAATATGAATATTTTTTGTCCTCTTGTGAATAATTCCGTTTTACGTATTGCGATCGTGTTTTAAATTTTTCCAGGGAAAAGAAAACTTAGTGAGTATATCAGCCTATTGGTAAAATTGCATGCTGTATCATTTACATTTTTTGGCTAATTAGTAAAAAAACTGGCTATTTTTGACTTTTTCCAAATTTTTCTGACAACTCTTTTATGGCTAACATTTTTTTAAATAATACTCGTGGTTAACTTTTAAAAATTCATAATGTGATCGCTAATAAAACTTACTAATTTATTCGTTTTATAAAATGATACCATCTTAGTAATTGAAATAATTCCTAATAATTTTAACGCATTTCGTGTTGGTGGATTTTAAAATTATTAAATAATGGGAACAACACTCCCGTCTTGCCAATAAATAAATTGAAAATAGGTCCCGAGACCCTAATTACTTTGATTGTGCGAAACACGAAACAAAACTTAACTCTGAAAAGGTGTTTTGTTGTTTCACGTGGTTAAGCTTTTAATAGCACATTATGGTACTAGTGTGTAACATTGACCTAAAGAGAGCCGAGGACGGTAATTATCAATACACACGTGTATCATACGACGTTTTTCAACACTCTTGTGAATAAAATATCAATAAAAACTCATTTTATTCAAAAAAAGATAATGTTCAATAGAACCAATAAATTAATGTTCCTGTTGCTTGCTCATTTCATGGAACTTCTTATTAAAATAGATAATTTTAACTCGTACGTGTTTAATAAATAAAACTTTCACTCAAATATAACTTTTGTTTTCTCTGTAATAGAAGAAAACTTTTAATTCCCCATTTTGTACGTGGCAGAATAGGCGCAAACCCTATGCGCGGAAAATAAAAAAAAAACCTCATCCCTTTAGTCTGTGGCCGATCGCAATGCGCGCGCATGGGAAAACTGATTAATTTTTCCCGCCATAGCGAAACATTTTTCACAACTCGTTTTCACTATTGAATTTATAGTTATTTATTAATTAAAATGTCTACAAGTACTAGTTACGAAGAAAATGATTTAAGAACAACGCCACGCCACCAATAAATAAAAAAAAAACTATAACTCACTAGTGCGTTATAGCAATGAAAAAGTCACAGTTTGATTATGGGTGTCATTCTGTGCCTAATTGCGGTGACCATAGAGCCACTTTATGAGCAAGTGTGTTGAAAAACTTATTATGCGATCGCTATTAAAAGTTAGTAATGTATTAGTATTTAAAACAAAAGTTATTTCGAGCCTACCTAGGTCATACATTTTTAAAATATTGTATACAGTAAGAAGATGGTATACTTATTATTTTAAGAAATTGTTTTCTAACACTAATCCTTCGCATGTGTATTTTATATGTTTAGAATAATTGATTATTCCCCCTAATAACAATAATAATTTACTGTAAATAGTAATTAATACTTGAAACATTTTTATTAAGATATATTTGGCTTGTATAAAACGTTAATAAATTTTATAAAACATAAAAAATGCTAAAAGTATCTAGATATAACATAAAAAGGTGCGTTGAATTTAATTTTTATAGTATTCCATCGCATTTAAGATTTTAGAGCCTTGTATCGAAATCTATACCCGTATTGTAGTAGATGTATGTAAGAATGAACACAAAACCCTTGTATTACACATTTAATTTATTTTCAAAGTCAATTAAAAGCTCCCGAGGTGCGAAATAATATCGTTGCGTTTGCAAACGCATAATTAAAATGACAGACTTATCTCACACTAGATAAACGTTTTATACCAAATTTATCGTCATTCAAAACGGTTTGACAGTGATGTATGAGTCTGTCAGATTGAACCATCTCATAATATAGGGATCGCTCATAATTCGATTAAGTACAAGCAAGAAAGATTGTATTGACTTTTTAATAAATAATTTAGTTAATGCTGAAATAGGAAAGTTTTTTTAATTTTTTACTAATTGTGCTTAAATTATGTGATGATGAATGGATTACTTCGATTTAAAAATGTTGCTACGGAATGAGAAATGTTGTTCTACTCTGTTTTCCAGGGAAAAGGCACCGGTTCTGGGCATCGTACTCTATTGTACGGTAATGCCATTCTTCTACGGCATCTCAACAGTGATATGGTATGAAATGTATAATAATCATAGAGTTTTTGTTCAAAAATTACAATATTTAATGCATTTTGAACGGTTCCTTTGTCCAAATTGGGCATAAAACCGACTCCATAAAAGCCTACTATTTCGCAATGTACTGAGGCTTGCTCAATTAGGCATGTGGCACTCATTATTTAAAAATTGTTTAATCAGTAAATTCGTATTTATTTCAAAACTTTTGATCAGTAACTAAAGTCTGTCGTGATGTCGTCTACTTAGGGCGAATTTAACAAATGAAACTGAACGCGTTCAAGAGCTGTCACTGTCATAATTGTCATGGAGTTTTGACACTGACGGGTCTTGAACCGGGTTTAAAAGTGCGATCGCGTACAGTTTCATTGGTGAAACGGGCACTTACAATGTGTTCACATTGACTGCCACAAATGGGTATCAACATCATCTGCCTAGCCGTTCCCCAACTGCGTTGAGGTCAGCTTCCAGTCTAACCGAATGCAGCTGAATACCAGTATTGTACATGGAGCGACTGCTAATCTGACCTTCACAGCCCAGTTACTGGGTAATACGATACCCATTTGCAAAGACTGATTGTTAGACTTTCGGGCTTCTGACGAGCCGTAACGACTGTCAAAGATCCACGAATGACAGCCTATAACAACGGCTTATCTTGCTTTCCGAGGCACGGAGGAGACACCCCTCCCGACCCTTGCTCGAGCCAGCCCGCGCCGCTGAGCCTGTAGCTTTAAATTCGTCCCAAAATAATACCAATCCTGATCCAGCTAGTCATTTGCTGCCCTCTTCCAGGGGGTGCCCTTAGCGTTGTCGCTTAGTTTTAGTTAGTATTTCAGTTTAAGTCCTGGCTGGAGGCCTTAATTTATTAGGGCAACCACAGGCAAGTCCGCTTAAGCAGACGACAACCGCATAGGTTAACCTGCGAGATGCCAAACAAACAAACAAAACACGGAGGAGTCTTGGTATGTAAAGATGGTCACCCATCCATCGACCAACCTATAAATCGGTTTAAGGGATGTAAGTGTCATCATTTTCTATGTAATTTCGACACTGACAGCTCTTGAACGCGTTTTAGATTGGCTGAACGCGTTCAGTAACATTAGTGAAATCCAACCTTGGCCACAAGCCCCTCTGACACAAATACATATATCGATTGAAATTCAACTCTCAATTGTAATTTCCAGTACCTGGCCTGTCTGTCGACGTCATCATCTCAGGACAAGCTGGCCTTCGACGTGGGTCTACAGGAACATTCTCAGGGTGAAGCCTGTTGGTGGACCCTGCACCCTGCCAGCAAACAGAGGTAAATAATTTTCATTTGAAAGCCCCTTATCGTCATATACTTAAAACTACTAATGCTTAGAAACTTTTAATGACAACATTAGCCTAACAATTCTTAGGAAGAAACATTGATGACACAATAATTTATAGGTCAAACTTAAGTGAAGGTATATAATCAGCCATACTGAGTGAGAATATCGTGTTAAATGATGTGCGAAAAGATGGCTCTGTATTGGTTGATTTAGGTACGCTTATCCAAAAAGCGAATATTTTTATTATTATTGTGGCGGCATTTACACCGCCACTTGCGAACTAAGCACCACACTGATGTCACGCAAATTCCTGCATCGCGCAAGCAGAGTTTGCCGCGCAACTGGCATATTTATACAACGTCCCGACATCGACATCGTCGGGCAGTTGCCAACCAGACACGACACCGGTCTCGGTCGGAGGAGGAGGATCCCCCTTTTACATAGAGAATGAGTGAACTTTACACCTTGTTCCTCATGCCTCTAAATTATTATTGCCCAATGGGCCTGCTCTTGACCCCGATCACGCGATTCTAAAGACTGACATAATTTATGATGATGTAGAACAAATCAAGATTCTTTTAAATAAATACTTGCATATTGTTAACAGATCTGAGGGCGAGAAGGTCCGAGTCGGAGATGACTTGATTCTCGTCTCCGTGGCCACTGAGAGATACTTGGTAAGTTTATTCTTTAATTTCAAATTCTATGTTAATCACCAGCCAATCAGGTGGTTTCTAGTGCTAAGGTCTGCTTAATAAAACTGCCAACACCAAAACTTTACAGCTCCAGTGAAAATGTATTAATAATCCAAACTAATGAAGGAACCAGAAGGCCTAGACAAAGTAACATTCGATTAGCAATGGCGCTAGTAGAAAAGCCAAAAAATGTATGAGGTTGACATAAGCTATCGAAATGTCACGTGATCATAGGTCATAGCGTACGAGTAGTATCATAGTGAAGCGATACCGATTGTAGAAATAGAATCGCTCCGAAGCGAATGTCATTTCCCTCCCGACCCTTGCTCGAGCCAGCCCGCGTCGCTGAGCCTGTAGCTTTCAATTCGTCCCAAAATAACATCAATCCTGATCCAGCTAGTCCCTTGCTGCCCTCTTCCAGCGAAGCCCCAAGCCGAGGTTCATACCCCACAGGGGGTGCCCTTAGTTTGTAGTCACTTAGTTTTTAGTTAGTATTGCAGTTTAAGTCCTGGCTGGAGGCCTTAATTTATTAGGGCAATCACAGGCAAATCCGCTTAAGCAGACGACAACCTCATAGGTTGACCTGCGAGATGCTAAACAAACAAACAAAAGCAAATGTCATTTGTCTAGGCCCTCTGTTTTAATTTTTGTTTTAATGTAATGTTGTTTAGGAGAGGTATCTTCACGCAATTACCAGTTTTTAAATAGGAATGTCCAACATTAAAGCTTAATTTACTACAATCTTTGACTTTTACATTACGGTGTTGAATAAATATTTAGTACTTATTTAACCTCAGGGCAAGGTCATATTATCGCCGGCTGAATATGCTCCGCGCATCATCACAAAAGGATTAAGGTTTATTTTATCGGTGAGGCCAAACGCCTGAATGTTATAGTTGTCTCTATGTTACATTTTGTGATCATTATGTTTCGAAATTCACTATTGAAGCACTCATCACAATTCTGGTACCATTTTATGGATAAGTTCTTGACCTAGGTGTCTTTAATATATCATTTAAATATGAGCTATATACTCATTAAATAGCATAATCATTTTAATGTGTAAACACATTTTATCTACAATTCCTTGATATATTTATAAAATACTTCGAAATATCGATAAATGTAAGTAAATCTCAAAGCCATCCATAAAATATTGTTATACTTCAACATTTGTATCGCATTATCTCGCCAAAAGTAATTTCAATTTTTAAAGCCGTCTGTGGCTTTAAATTTTGTTCTTATTACACACCATTGGTACTTTAATTGTTGTCGTATTCCATTGGTTCTTTAATGTTGTCGTATTTAATATGTATGTATGTCAGACACAGAATGTTTTGTGCACTAGTGTTGTGCTATTCATATTATGATTTATTTTGTATGTCAAATAAAATTCATAAGTAAAATATGTTTAACAGGGACCAAACAGTTGCAAAATTGCTTTATGATTTTTTTGTTATATCTTTTTTTTTAAATTCACTTTTATGTTATGTGAACACACCAATAATCACTTTTTCGTATATTTACATATTGTTAACGTAAACTTCTCTCTTGACTCTCGAAGTTTCTGTTCAGTATTTACTTATAAGAAGTGTTCAATAAGTGTGGTTCAAATTGTAACTGTAAAAAAATTAAAAGCTCTTGGATTTTTTTAAACTTTATAAACACATAGAAGCCCTTCCAATAAGAGACTAATAAAAACATATCAATGTTCACACTAGAACCGTCGAAACTTTAACGCTGTGCGTGGAGAACAAAAGTCTTGTTCCTGCCCAAATTATTAAAGATACACTTAATAAATCATCAATCAATCGAAAGAAACCTACACCAGAAAAAAATGGCTATGAGAAAACAATGAGACTGCACCCGGTGTCTTCCTAAAAACAGCATTTATTATTGATAATAATTTCCACCACTATAAAAGAATTATGCAAATCCTGCTGAACCATATTTTCGTCCTAATTAAAACCCTTTTCCTCAAATTTCAGCACACGACAAAAGAGAACGAAGTATCGATAGTGAACGCGTCATTCCACGTCACCCATTGGTCGGTACAGCCGTACGGTACGGGCATATCTCGTATGAAGTACGTGGGGTACGTGTTCGGGGGAGACGTGTTGAGGTTCTTCCACGGAGGTGACGAGTGCCTCACCATACCCAGTACTTGGACCAAGGATGGGGGGCTAAAGTGAGTATTATAACTGACTATCTTGTTCCAAATTTAATTAAACAGTAGCTGAGGCTAAACGATGATTTAACACATTTTTATTGAGCCCACTTTTTCTCCTAGGACATAGCCCACTTTTTTAACTGGGGCGTAACCCACTTTTTCTCCTAGGACATAGCCCACGTTTTTTACTCGGGCGTAACCCTATTTTTCTCCTAGGACATAGCCCACTTTTTTTACTGGAGCGTAACCCACTTTTTCTCCTAGGACATAGCCCATGTTTTTTACTCGGGCGTAGCCCTCTTTTTCTTCTAGGACATAGCCCACTTTTTTTGCTGGGACGTAACCCACTTTTTCTCCTAGGACATAGCCCACTTTTTTTACTGGGGCGTAACCCTCTTTTTCTCCTAGGACATAGCCCACTTTGTCTACTGGTACGTAACCCACTTTTTCTTCTAGGAACTAGCCCACGTTTTTTACTCGGGCGTAACCCTCTATTTCTCCTAGGACATAGCCCACTTTTTGTACTGGGACGTGACCCACTTTTTCTCCTAGGACATAGCCCACTTTTTCTACTGCCACTTAACCAAATTTTTCTCCTAAGACATAGCCCACTTTTTCTACACACATACATAGGATTAAATTATCCAACTGTTGAGTAATTTAATTATATGTTGCCTAATCAGCAATCTTGAAATAATTTTAAGTAAAGTTGGGTTCACACCGGACGTGAAGGTGCCACAAGTGATCGGAACGCACTGTATGTGCGCTACGATCACTCGTGGCACCTTCACGTCGTCGGCGCATTGAACAAGCAGGGACCTGTCAACTAAACTATTTATTTCAATCATACGAAACTAAACTAAACTATTTTTAAATGTTACGAATAAACCAAGTTCCAACTTTCTAATCAAAATAAAATAGTCTTCCCAATCAGTGAACCAATTATTAGTCAACAAGCATTTTTTTTTAAACCCAGTAATCCTTATTTTTCATAACAATTATATTTATTTCTAAGAATTATAATTAACTGGCGAAATGAGGGTGTTTTCAAGGTACGCCTCTACCCGATTCTTCGGGGAAACAGGCGAAATTTTATGTAACATAGTAGTTATAACTAACAAAATATGTTCCTTTTATCTCTTCCAGTATCGTGGTCTACGAAGGCGGCTCGGTCATGTCGCAAGCCCGTTCACTGTGGCGGCTGGAGCTGGCGCGCACGAAGTGGGCGGGCGGGTTTATCAACTGGTACCACCCCATGAGGATCCGGCACATCACCACCGGGAGGTACCTGGGGGTCAACGACCAGAATGAGCTGTATTTAGTTAGCAGGTATGTTTTAGACTAACCAGTAGGTACTCTTATTATTTGTGTAACTTAGGGAGTGAATACAGTTCTTAAATTAACGTTCATAGGTGGCTATGTTATGCCAAGAGGCGTACAAATATGGTTGCATGCTATCAACTATAACTAAAAGCGACTAAGACTTCCTTAATTTCCGGCCGCGTGGGTGTCGGACATTATCCCACGAGAACGTGCTACCGGGACAAAAAGTTGCCTATATCCTTCCTCAGGATGCCATTCAACTACTAGTAAAATTTTATCTAAATCTATTTAGTCCTGGTACCCACATGGTATACAGGCATGTACCATCTGACGGCAAGAAACCCTGCTCTGTGTTCTTGGATGATCTAATTCTTAACCATACCATTCTGCATAAATTCAGAGAGGAAGCCACAACAGCATCCTGCGCCTTCTGCCTCCGTCAAGAGAAGGACGATCAGAAGCAGGTGTTGGAAGACAAAGACCTGGAAGTGATCGGAGCGCCCATCATCAAGTATGGTGACTCCACCGTCATTGTGCAGCACTCGGAGACGGGCTTGTGGCTGTCTTACAAGGTAAACTTATCCAAGTTACAGCGAAGAAGTAACGTTACTTCGCCTGATTTCCGATAAAATGGTTTAATTACCAATATCAACGTGTTTAATAATTTCATCAAGTGCTATTGGCCCAGTGGTATCGACCCGACTTACGAGTTGTAGGTCGTGGATTTGAACCCAGACAGGCGCTTCACGTTGTGTAAATAATTTCACCAACACTGCTCTCAAAACGGTGAAGGAAACCATCTCGAGGAAAACGGTATGTCCTAGAATCAAAAATTCGGAGACATGTGACATCTTCCAACCAGCACTGGGCCCGCGTTGTAGATTTCGGCCCACTACCTCCCTCACAGAGAGGAGACCTGTGTCCCAGCAGTGCAAAGAATATAGGCTGATTAAGATTCATTTCAGGAGAGCAAAATGTTTCAAAAGTGGTTCAGCCTGCCAATTTTTTTTGTGGAGACTCGTGCATTATAAACACCAAGCAATTTGCTACTAAAATAATATAATTATGATTTTATAAAACTATAAACGTATTGTTTGATTTTATTCAGTAACCCAATGATCAAAAATGTGACTGCCCGAAACAAAATGCGCATTCATAATCCTCTTCAATAGAGTATTTGACTACTATCAAAAATATACATTAATTAATACTTATTTTAATGAAGTTACTAGCACAGACGAATTGGAAAAAAATACATCTCAAAACATGAAGAAATGGAGAAGTAACTTTTTTTATTATTATTCTTTTATCCTTGTCACGCATAACGACCATTGTACTGAATGGCGCGAACTATGGCGTTCCTAAGCTGTGACGTCAGATGCTAATAATGCTGTCTCTGTACAGCATTGACTTAAGAACTTCGCAGATTTTTACAATTTTTTTACTTCTGTCGCTCAATATTTTTCAAGGCTTCGAAAAATCTATTTCAAAAATACAGTCAAATAGTATAATAAGTAATTTACAGTCAACCTTTTCTTTACTTCCAGTCATATGAAACAAAGAAGAAAGGTGTGGGTAAAGTAGAAGAGAAGCAAGCGATCCTACACGAGGAGGGCAAGATGGACGACGGCCTGGACTTCTCGCGCTCGCAGGAGGAAGAGTCCAGGACTGCCAGAGTTATCAGGAAGTGTTCCTCGCTGTTCACCAAGTTTATTACGTGAGTAGAAGAAAACGAACTGCTAGAAAAACTACTTTATTATTTCACAAAACATCAGGCAGGTCGTTTAATTGATCAAGAAAGTCATCATATAGGTATATGATCATCATCTAGGCTTCCAGGATACCTGCGACTGCCTACCTGACTTACACAACAAAGTTACTGGGTAACATGATATCACGCAGAAAGACTGGTTGTCAGACACTGATTCTTTTTGTTTCTAGTTTTTTTTTCCCCCAGACTGTGTCAAAAGTACGGATGTTTGTTTGAATTGTTACTTCAAAGAGAGCAATGCTTCCAGTTAATAAATACTACTATCGAGCAATGAGTACGGATTTCCTTGTTTCATCACGAGAAAATGCGTTCGCTCAAGCTAATCGCGTTCTAAAACTCCTTACACGCACATCTAAAACGCGTTCAAGAGCTGTCAGTGTCAATTTTCCACAGAAAATATTGACACTGACAGCTCTTAAACGTAGTTTATTCGACATTCACGGTTGGCGCAGCGGTTGAGCGATCGGCTCCTGCGCTGCGTGTTGCGGGTTCGATTCCCGCACGGAAAAAATATTTGTATGACCTACAAATAGTTGTTCCGGGTCTGGGTGTCTTGTGTATGTGAGTTTTCATGTTTGTGAACGCACCCACGATACAGAAGTAATTCCTAGTGTGGGGCAACGTTTAAAAAAAAAAAAAAGTTTAAGTGCTGATTGCGTTCAATTTTGCCCTTAGTTAGTTTTTACTGTTACAAATGTTTGGAACGTATGGTGACCGCAGTGAAATAGCTCCATTGGTTTCGAAGCTATGATGTCACTGAAATCTAGAATGGTTTTGTCATTTTCAGGACCCCATAGAAAACTACTGCCAGCATTTTTAACTATTCGGGAACGATTTTGGACCTCGTTCTGACAACTTAAAAAAAAAAACACGTTTAATTATTTAATTAAAAAATATCACCAAATTTAACTATTTTAAATCTTTCCCCAGTGGCCTTGAAACCCTACAAGAGAACCGTCGTCATTCCATGTTTTTCGCGTCGGTGAACCTCGGAGAAATGGTGATGTGTCTCGAAGATCTCATCAACTACTTCGCACAGCCTGATGAAGACATGGGTGAGTTGACTTTCTACTCAGTTTCATTGATTGTTTGATTCTGTACTACCTACTATGAATTATGGGGGCTATGGAATGATACAACGTTATATTTTTTACGTAAAAATTCGTGAACAGCGAAAGCAGAGTTTCTTTACTGCCAGCCTGCACGACATATGGTCTACTTTTACAGTACTACAATGCAACGGTTGTAATGGACCTGACTAAAGTTTTTTTTGCTTCAATTCAACCACAAGAGTTATACAGGGTCAAATTAAACTAGCTAGCGAAACTCCGCATACGTGATGGGTATCGATGAAGAAACATAATGAAACATAAAAGAAATTGATTGATGTTTTTTTTTAGTTTTGGGTCATCGACCGCTGTTAGTGTATTCACTTGAAAATCACCTTTTTTGTACACTCTACGGACGTGATAAGTATCGATATTTAAACACGATAAAACATATATTCTCAACTCATACTTTAGTAACAACACTTGACACGATCGTTGACCCCTAAAGTAACGAAAAATCTTTTAATTAAATATCGATTCTCATCACGTCTGCAGAGTTTTATTTAAAAATTATTCCGATTCTGATTTTCACGATTTGTTCTGCCAAAATCACACCAAAATGCACTGATTTTGACAGATTGTATCGTGAGTTTATGCATACAAAGATCATTTGGCGCGTGGCCAAAATCAGAACTAAAGTCACTGTTTTTTAATTTTCAAAACAATACGTTCACAGTCGCATAAGGTCAAAAAAGCTTGTGCATTTGTCTAATCAGTTTTCCTCATATTTCAGAACACGAAGAAAAACAAAACCGCTTCCGTGCCCTCCGCAACCGTCAAGATCTGTTCCAAGAGGAAGGTATCCTCAACCTGATCCTGGAAGCCATAGACAAGATCAACGTCATCACGTCGCAGGGCTTCCTCGCCGGTTTCCTCGCAGGCGACGAGTCGGGGCAAAGCTGGGAGATGATCTCCGGATATTTGTATCAGTTACTTGGTATGTATTTTAAGATTTTTTTGACACATGATTTATATGTTATTTGTGGTGGCAACCACAAACAACTTGTGCAAATCTAAATAGCACATAACATGGGCTGGGAAGGTTTAAGTTCTTAAACCAATTTACAGAAATAAATATCATTCAACATCATTTATCACATTTTGCCAATTATGTTTATTTATGAAAATAGCAGAGGGGCCAGCTTATTACCAACAAAAGAGCATAAATTGACTCCATGCTGTTTTCGAACCGGAGATCGAAAATAGGGCTCAAACCTAACTAGGGTCAAAAACAAGATTATGTTGCTGTTTCCTATTCGGAGCTGAATGAGCGTTCTATATACATCTGCCCACGACGTCGGGGAATACAGTCGTAATGATTTAAACTACTACTAAATTTTTCTCCCCTACAGCCGCCATTATTAAAGGCAACCACACAAACTGCGCACAATTCGCAAACTCGAACCGTTTGAACTGGTTGTTCTCCCGTCTCGGTTCTCAAGCGTCCGGGGAGGGAACTGGCATGCTGGATGTGTTACATTGCGTGCTGATCGACTCGCCTGAGGCTCTGAACATGATGAGAGTGAGTTATGGATAGGGATTACTTTGAATTGGGTGATTTTTATACTACTTCGAATCCTGGTGGAAGGATGGTAATCTACAAATAATAGTAGCATAATGTTTAAGTGAAAGGAAATTGTTTATTTTAGTTTTTTTACAGTTAAATAAACATTATTGTAGTTTTTAATTTCTTGCAATATAAAATTAATTCATTTTATATTTTTAAAACGACTCAACTGTAATAAATATCATTCTTAAATTTATATTTGAACGTAGATTTTTTTTTTTATTAATAACACAATCATCATCTCAGTCATGTTTTTTTATTTTCTTTCCCACAGGACGAACACATAAAAGTGATAATCTCTCTACTGGAAAAACACGGTCGCGACCCCAAAGTACTAGATGTACTCTGTTCTCTATGCGTTGGTAACGGTGTCGCAGTGAGGTCGTCCCAGAACAATATTTGTGACTACCTACTACCAGGGAAGAATCTACTGCTTCAAACTGCGCTAGTTGATCATGTGTCTAGGTGAGTTTGAACCTTTTTGCGATTAAAATAGAGTACACAGGAAGTAATAAGACCCATCACATAGACTTCAACTACGCATTCTGCACATCAAACTAAGTAACATTGTGCTTATTGGTGCATGCCACGGTGCAGGGGTTTATTTAAAGTTGTGGTAGAATATTAAAACCTTGCCCTCCCGACCCTTGCTCGAGCCAGCCCGCGCCGCTGAGCCTGTAGCTTTAAATTCGTCCCAAAATCACTCAAATCCTGCTCAGCTAGTCCCTTGCTGCCCTCTTCCAGCGACGCCCTAAGCCGAGGTCCGTAAAATTCCATTACAAAAAAAACCTTGTTTTATTTATGTTTTTTTATTTCGGAAAAAAATTTACGTCCGAAAAAGTAAGAATCTTGACCTTCAATACTCCGTGACCGGTTCCCAGGTACGCCCAGTAAAAAAAAATATTATAATGACTATAGGGAATACTATCGACTCTCGGCTACATTAAGTGTCTTTTTGAGAAAATTGTTTCTCGCTTTCGGCGGCGTTCTGTAAACTCAAGACTGATACAGAGTAATCTTTTCGACGATGAGTTTCCAAAAAATGGATAGTTCATTGTAAAAGACCGACGAAGCGACTGCCTTCTCGCTTCTACAAATTATTCTTCAGCACTATTAAAGTAAAACTTGACCATAACAAGCTGATCAGAGGTTATATTGATTTAAAAAAAAACTTATTTGGTTTGGTAGATTATACATATAGTTATAAATGTATAGTAGTATAGATTATAAATATAGTAAATTTATACGGGACCACCAAGCTTGCGCGGTGGTGGTCCCGTATAAATTTTATTAACTTTGCTTGAGTAGTTTTTCAGTTACATTCGATAACATTATACATACCACATACTAGAAGGGTTATGTAGAGGTGTACCTATAGTACACCCACAGTTCGCCAATTATGTTTAAGTCCCATATAATAGGGGGCGAGCCTATTGTCATCGGCCTTCGAAAATACATATTAAATCCACTTTTTATCTTGATGATGTTATAATAATTCCTGTCACTGTTGTTTACATCGTGTGAAGTAATATACGAATTGGTGTTTATTGGTGACATACCCAATGTTTCATAAATAAAAAACTTTTTTTTACAAAAAAAAAAACTAAAATTTCCATAAAAACACTACAAAATTAAGAATTACTTTAATTTTAGAAGTCCCAAAAAAACTTAAATACAGATTCAAAAGACACCAACTTCCGAAATTAAAGTAATTTTTCACTACGTAGTGTTTTTTTTTTTTTTTGTTTATAAGTTTTTTCCTTACGTTATGTTCTAGTATTCACCAATCTCAGACTATTATCTTCTTTCCACAGTGTCCGTCCAAATATATTCGTGGGTCGTGTGGAAGGCTCGGCAGTGTACCGCAAGTGGTACTTCGAGGTCACAATGGACCACATCGAGAAGACTACGCATATGATGCCGCATCTGCGAATCGGATGGGCCAACACTACCGGGTGAGATGATAATTTTTTTGTCTATTATGTTCCCACTGCTGGGACACAGGCCTCATCCTTATGTATGTAAGATATTGGACCCTTGTACGATACTTCAACTCTTTTTTATTAATATTTTAAGTTGTGCACTCTATTGCTTTTTATACTAGCTTTATCCCGCGGCTTCGCCCGTGTCGATGTCGGAAATTATCCCAAAAGAACGTACTACCGAGATAAAAAGTATTGTTATCTGTGTGCCAGTAGGATTTTAAGAATAATGAAATGAATACACCTTTTCCAGTATAAATATTTCTGTATTTCAATTCTTGCACACATACAAACTTGGTGTATAGCAATGTTTAACTTACTATTTATTTGATACTCAACATTATACCAATAATGAGCAATAGAGACTTGAAGACAACTTTTGGTTTCGAAGCTCGAAGAGAACTATCTTAGAAACTGGACGATGAACATAACATCTAATTTCCATTCCGTTTCGTAAAAAAACAGTACTTTTTCGGTAACTGTGTAATAAGATACTTTTTAACTTGATGACTACACTGATACAAAAGTTATTTGAGGCAAATCACATAATTTCAATTTAAAATTTTATATTTAGAATTTAAAATCACTAGAACTATTATTAATATGTGGAACTCATGACACAACATATGTCCTTTTTGCTTTCTCTAATATATAAAATTCTCGTGTCGCAATGTTTGTTACCAAACTCCTCCGAAATGGCAGGACTAATTTGTATAAAATTTTGTGTGCATATCGGGTAGGTCTGAGAATCACACAACACCTATTTAAAAAAAAAGAAGCAAGGCAACGTTCGCGGGGTCGTCTAACATATCTATGTATTTTTATCCAGCAAAAAGGGTTTTTTATTTTTATTTATTTACAATTATTTTCCAGTTACGTCCCTTACCCGGGCGGCGGTGAGAAGTGGGGCGGTAATGGTGTGGGGGACGATCTGTACTCGTACGGCTTCGACGGCGCGTACCTCTGGTCTGGTGGGAGGAAGACCATGGTCAACAGGACACATCACGAGGAGCCTTATATTAGAAAAGGTTAGTCTTGTATGAATGTACATTCAGCTTTCCAAAGAAAATTCTTCGCTTCGAGAGTTATTGTGTCTTTAGGAATACGAACGCGCGATGATAAGATTAATATACACGGTGAAATTTTAATGGTTTTTCCGAGACATAATGATTTTCTCTCAGTATTACTATCGAATTATGGAGTTAAAATAAAAATTGTTCTCAATTATGGAATTTAAAAAATATGCATAAACTCGAAAGCGTGAGAAACAATAGTAATCCACTAGGCTTAACGTAAGAACGATTCGTAAATGTTCAGAGCAAAATAAGCTTTGCTTTTCACAATTATAAAACCGTCGATTTTTTTTATTTTTTATTTTTGTTTTTTATAAATCGTTCGTACTACCAAGCCCAAATCATTTCGCTGCGGGAAAACAACCACTTAAACTTCAGCGTGTAGAGCTATTCCAACCATGGAAGTACTTGTTTGTTTCTTAATACTAAGTTTACAAAAACATAAGACAAACAACAACAAAAAACATAAGAAAAACAGTTTACAAGACAAACAACTCTATGCAATTCCAAAAAAGTGACAAATGACGATCTTAGACCGGTATAGTATTGGTAACACGACAAGAAGAAATTATCATACAAACGGACAATGATCGGTGCGCTACTACAAAGCCCGGTACTAAAAAACTTAGAAGCTTTGCTTCTGTAATTTTGAACCACAAAGATTACTGCATAAGCATTATCAGCCTATACTGTTCCCACTGCTGCTGGGACACAGCCCTTCTCTCTATGAAAGAGAGGCCAAGATTACTGAAGCTCATACTTTTATTTGGAAAGCTGTATGATATTTGCATTAGTATTAGAGATCTTTGTGATCCCTTACAAAGATCGCGTCTTAGAATTGAGCTTGTAAAATGAATTGGTTAAACTTAAGAGAAAGTAAAATGTCCCATGTGCATAAAACATTATATTGCCAGATAGTTATCTAGACTAGCTGTTTAGTAGAAGGTAGGTATGTAGTTTTTATGGCCCACACCACACATTTGAAAACGATATCTCGATTTAAAATCGGAAATCAAATTTTAGCCAATATAGCTCAAAAGATGGGTTTCGGAATTCATATTTGAGGGAAGAAATTGTTCTAGGCTCTAGGTAGACTCCACTTCGTCCTAAATGCACGTACCAAATTGTCACGAAAGTGCAAATTGCGTATTTACAGAGCATTCATTCGCCCGATCAATACCTATGCCATTGCAGTCTTTGCACACGCCAAGCCCCATCGCTTCAATAGAATGCAGACCTTTCTGGTTCGTTCGCAACAAAATCCTCCACGTCGACCTCAAAATATCAGTTAATGAAACGCATCTCAAAGCGTTTCTTCGATACCGCCGCGAATCACCGCAACCCTCTGGTTGTCAAAGCCGCTAGTTATATTCCCTCCACCAATAGTCATGTCCGCCGTCCCAAGCATGTCCTCCAACTCTCATCCAGGAGAGCAGTAGGGCAACCAGTACAGTGAACGAACACAAACCGACATTCCGACCTCGCCGCCGAGGTCACTCGCGAAGACCCGGACATAACTGTCCCCCGCGACCCTTGCTCGACGAAGTGCCAGCCCGAGCCGTAGCTGAGCCTGTAGCTTAAAATTCCCCAGATAATAATAATCATCCTAATCAGATCCAGCCCGTCTCATCTTGCTGTCCTCCCTCTAGCAACCCCCTAAGCCGAGGTCCGTACCCCACAGGGGGTGCCCTTAGCGTGCAGTCCCTTAGTAATGTAAGTTTTTCGCCCCTGGCTGGAGGCTTTGAGTTCGCTTAAGGCAGCCACAGGATAGTACAGTTAAGTAGTCACGACCTCTCAAGGTCAACTACGAGATGCCATACAAAAAAAAATAGAATTAAGGCTTACTTTTTCGATTTGCTGCTGGGGAGTTTGTTGCGCCACTTCTTTTTCCCAGCTAAAGCACTAGGAAGTGGTGAAGGGCGGGCTTTTTGGGGGACAGTCTTATGTAATTTTGACGTTCAAAAAGTGCTGATTCTCAGCCTAATTTGAATAAATGACTTTTGATTTTGATTTTTGCTGAATTCTGCAAAAAAGTTGGAATTTGAAAATTAACGCGGCTCTTACCATAGGTGACGTAATCGGCTGCGCGTTGGACCTGACGGTGCCTATCGTCAACTTCATGTTCAACGGAGCGAGGGTCACAGGATCCTTCACCAACTTCAACCTGGAAGGGATGTTCTTCCCGGTTATCAGCTGTTCTAGTAAACTGAGGTAAGTTTGAATTTAATTTGTAATTTTAGCCTTAAGAGATGATTAGAAACAACACATGACATAATATCACGCCTGTAATCCCAGAAGGTTTAAGCAGAGGTGTACTTATCCCCTCCGCTGTAACGCCATTTTTTTTTTTTTGCTTTGTCACTTATGTGCATATCGCGCGCGACAAAAACGCGCGACTTCCCCGGGTTCACTAAAACTACGATACCTCAGAATATCCGCATCGTAGCTCGACAATCCCTACGTCTATGAAATGGTTATTAACTAAGCTATCTGATTATATAGGGTTTAGTATAGTTTTACCTAGTAAATTATTGATAACAGTAAGTTGAAAGAAGGCTGAGTGACTTTTTCCCAGTTTTCCGTACTAAAGTCGTCATATTTAAAAAAATAAAAGCATTGTTTCCAGCAGTTATTGTTTAATTTACTTGTAGACACATCACATTCAACAATCAATAAAAAAAACAGACCTCTCCAAACACTTTATACAAAGGACTCGCATTACAATAACAAGTCTCAAGTGGGTGACCCGAGCCGACGAGCAAAAAATAGGGTATGTTTACACATTCATAACGGGAAGTCATTAAGCCAAGCGGCTTATGTGTTTACGTTACATGACAAAGCGTTAGCTCTTAGAAATGTTGAGTTTACAATGAGTGAGTCACAATGCAAGCCCATAAAAAGGCGATAAAAAAGACCCTTTCATACTTTGAAACAAAGAGTAATTATTTATTTTAAATCGCAAAGTCATTTGCGTTCTACACTAGTAGGATATTCACTAATGAAAAAACAAAACACAAAGACATGTTGCCTAACGAAAACATTATCAAAATTAACAAATGAAAATCATAAAACACGCAATTTTTGCACAAAAAGTAATAAAAAATCAAAGAAACAACAGGAAACAACTAGAACGTCAAATCTTAACAACAATGAAACACAAAATGAATATCATGCGATTTTCAAACAGGTGTGGGTTATATATTTTTATTATGAACTTCTTATGTTTTTTTTTTACTTTTTTTCTTTTTATTTAAAAAAAAAAACACAAATCACGATAAACTTAAAAAGTTTAAAGTCTCCATGGGCGTAGCGGTAAGAACATGAGGAGCTTCTAGGAGGTCGTCATCTTCCACGTCCAGTGGCGTCTACTAGAAGCTCCTCAGCGCCCTTGGAAGTCCCAGGTACGGCACCACACCGTCGTCATCACTCGAATCTGTTTCGCTTCCTGTGTAATAAGTAATAAGTAGGTAAAACATCTGTGGGAACTTGTTTGCCCCTAGCCCCATCCCGACCTGAAATAAAATCAGCAGCTACTTACCATAGGTGAGGTGCTGGAACATGTCCTGATCACGCAGAATCTGTCGAGGATGCTCGATGGGTGCCGCCACACATTCCTCAAACCTGGTGAAAAAGCAATAAAAAAGATTTAAAAAACATAAAAAAAAAAATTAAAAAAAAATCTTTTTCTTCAAGTCGGTCAAAAATATGTTACTGATCATTGTCGGTATTGTCGATACTGTGTAGAATTTAGTAAAAAAACATGGCGTCCGTCACGTGACATAAACACCGAATGCCTGCGGGCCTATTACGAACTTTTAAAAAACCAGGCAAGGTCCAGGCAATTCATTTCACGGGCTGGTTAAATTTCGTATTATGATATTCCTAGTTCTGAGCGACTTCACGCTGGGTAGTTTGTCTATGGCTGGCTTGTAATTCTCTGACGCAACGTTCAGAAACCCAATTATATATTTATAGGGAAGTTACGGTTTTGTTTAAATCACGTATTTTATGATAAAAATAATAAATACCATATATTAAACAAGTTAGTCTAGTATAGTAGGTGAAAATATGAACGCAATTTATATTGTGCTATTCTAGATTATAATAATTTATATAATATTTCCTGTTTGCAAATTGTAACGCGAGGTTTCCGAACGTATTCCACTTGAAGGTCAGCGGGGAATTCGACAACTTCAAGGAAAGTATTGTTTGACAAACATTACTTATTAACAATAACAATATGAAAGAACACTATCGTATTGTTTGTTTAATGTAAGGATCCATTCTAAGATTTACGGAGTACGAGTATAAACAAAAAGATGGCGAAAGTGTTATTGAGTATTTCAACTAATATTCATGTTTTTAACATGATATAATATTAATACAATGTAAGTTTTATTTTAATAGTGGATGAGCGTTCTCGCCCTCGCCTCGTCGGCGCGTTACCTAACTTATGTTCAGCTTGAAAGTTTGTTGGAGTTTTTATACTACTTCCAAGAAGTCTGAAGAAATCTCAGTGATTTGCATCTACTATGGAACATGTTGGCTGGGACATTGAATGAGAGCCTATAACACCAGTAGGGCGTTGGTAGGAGCCAGTAGCATACTATGATAATGCAACCAAAACCTCAAATGAAAATAATGTTTAGTTAAAACTTTACGTAAAGTTCATACTTAATAAAAACAACTACCTTAGACTTCACGGATAAATCCGTGGATTTTGTAAGCCCGATTTATGGGTTAAAGGTGAACACCAAAAGGAAAGGCCGTTGTTAGGATTTCAATAATACGTTTATTATCCTTTTATTTATTTAGTGGAAATTGTATTTTACTATTCTTAGCCTTGCGTGCGATCACACGTCTCATGAGATGTGAGGCCTCAGCTGCTCACAAAGATTCAGTCCCAAGTCGTGAACTGCACATCATCCATGTCGAACGCATTAGATTGGTCACGAAGTCGTCTCCTTTTATTACTTGATTCACAAGTTTGCCGAGAAGAATCACTTTCCAGGAACTCAAACAGTTCATTTTCGTCACACATGATTATATTTTCTTATTTTATATAGAAAACACTCCAATAATTTCCAAATAAACCCTAAACAATTCCATAAAAGCTCCTCTGAAGCTGCGTAATAAAAAATAAACTGAATGGATTGTGAGGTTACTTTTTGACAGTTCTAATACGGAACGAAATGTTAAACGAACGTTCGTAATACGGTATTGCCAGGCAATATTCGGCCAGAAGACGGCCAGGGTGTCACGTGACCGCTGACTGGCTTGTTTGACGAGTTCATAATACGAAATTGCAAGGCAGTTCTGTTTACGCCGTAAACTGCCTGGAAATAAGAGTTCATAATAGGGCCCCAGACCGTACGCGTACTCCAGGAGTATCTTTTATTTTTTTCAATGTTTACATTTTTACATTTAAATAATTTCGCAAAAATACATCATATTTCACTATTTAAATGCCTTATACATACGTAGTAACGTATCTCAATCATGTTTAAAAAGACATTTTGTAGTCAATAGTGTGTTTTCTACTATTATCGAGTGAAAAAGTACAGCCATGACGCGCGAAATTCCTAACTGTTTTTGATGAATTAACAAATTCAGTCCTAAATCTCTAACCATTATACAATGGTGCTATTAAAAAGTGTTGATTACTTACCCGTCCATTCTGTTTAATCATTGAAAGGTGTATTAATGGCTTCATGGTTATTAATTTGGGTGTTGAAAATCCGAGTTTTGAAACGAAATGAACGCGTCACCGTGGCCGTCATATTTGAAACATTCCGTGTCAAAACTCTCACGAAATGTTTAGCTTGGGTTTTGTATGGCTTGCCTACTCTATTGCCTACACTCTGATACAAGTTAGAGCAAGATAGGTGGCCGGGGAGAGACAAAATAGCGGTATAATGCTCGGTACACACGCGCGTACTCCAGGAGTATGCGTACAGATGCCGACATTTTTTTAAGCGTACTCCCGGAGTACGCTGTACAGTTTAGGGGAGAACACCCACATTTCAACAAGAGGGGACGAGCCTATTGCCATCAACCGGGCACAAATCCAGACTCCGGGCTGCTACTGAGAAATTTTAGATACAAAAACCCAAGAACACTTTGCCCGACCTGGGAATCGAAGCCAGGACCTCATGCTCAGCACTAGCTCTTCCGACCGCTAGAACAACGAGGCAACAAACATCCTTCGAGGCGATCTTACAAATACCTTTGAATCCCAAAGTTGAGTTTAAATCAATGATGCAAGCAAAGAATAGAGTTGGAACTCGCGACCTCAGTTGCGTTTTGCCACAAAGCAATATATATATCAAAGTTTTCTGTACAATTTCCAAGAAAGAATCGCATTTTTTTTTTTTTTGAATTTAAAATGGTATTTACATCCACAGTTGTCGCTTCCTCCTGGGCGGAGAACACGGGCGCCTTCGCTACGCAGCACCCGAAGGCTACTCCCCATTAGTCGAGTCTCTCCTTCCGCAGCAGATCCTCAGCCTGGAACCTTGCTTCTACTTCGGCAACCTGTCCAAGAGGGCTTTAGCTGGACCACCATTAGTTCAGGACGATACAGCCTTTGTACCAACACCTGTTGATACTTTACAGGTAAGTTTATGTCAAGGCTGTTCCCCCCTTGAGGAGTATTCACGCGTAGATAAAGCAATGATTGTAAAAATATTAATTTGAAAATAACGGTTTTAGAACAGGTAAATAAATATTTATCAGGATATTCTATGTTTTATGTATGTAATTTTATAGAAGAATATACTTAATTACCCTGATTACGTTAGCACACAATTGATCGAATAATAAACTTCATCCACAGATTACGCTACCGTCCTACGTGGAACAAATTCGTGACAAACTAGCTGAAAATATTCACGAAATGTGGGCTATGAATAAGGTAAGATTTAATAAACAAAATTGTTTACTAATAGGTACATCAAATGTTTGGTCCTTTTAAATTAAAATTTATTTTGGTCCTTCATATATACATATCAAGACCCCTCCGTGCCTCGGAAAGCACATAGGTGTAGACGCTAAGATGCCGCGGGATGTTCGAAAGAGATACCGTGGCCCTGGCACAGGCAACTGAAGGAACACGGGTGGGTTTTAGTCAGTAAAACTCTGACACGCCCTCCCGCTCTACCCAGGACCTGAGAAGTCATTTGATGATTTCCCAACCAAAAAAAAAAGGGCGGATGCTAAGATACATTTTCGTTAGTTTGTCAAAATGCGATTCGCGACTGTAGGAATGTTATATTTACTGAATAATAATCATTAATTTCATATCAATCCACCTTTGAAAATTTGTTCAAGGTTGAACATTTCTTAAAAAAACTCTTGATCAACATACGACATAAAACAGAGCTACAACTTGCAAAAGACCAAAAAAATCAGTTAGGCGGGATGCAGTTAAACATTTACGTTAAGACGTTGGTCCCGGCTGGACGTGTAAACCTGTCAGTCACAATTTACGTCGAACGGGTTATAGAAAGGAATGGTGCGTGAAATTTTCAGGTCATAGGACCGTTCAAATTCCGTTAATTTCATATGTCTAGTTTATTGGGTAAGGAGGTTTGTTTAGGGAAAATGTCGCATGAAACAAGATTCAGCCTATCTCAATGGTTTAATTTCGTGGATCTTTGACAGTCGTTAAGGGTCGTCAGAAGCCCGAAAGTCTGACAACCAGTCTTAACAATATCCCTTGTATCGTAATACCCTGTTAGTGGGTTGTGGAGGTCAGATAGGTAGACGCTTCATGGAAAATACTGGTAATCAGCTGCATCCCGTGAGACAAGACCCACCCTAACACAGTTTAGAGAAGGTTGGGCAGATGAAGATGGTCCGCCATATAATTGGGATGATGACTAACTACTATTATAAATGCTGAATGAGTAAATATGATATTATTTCAATGAATCAAAGAAGCATTCACTCGGAAAGAGGAAAACGGAATATTTTTTTATTTTGACAATGACAACTAATAATTTGGCATTTACGCGAGTTGCGTTCCTTTTTTACGATTTAAATTTGAAACAGTAAAAAAATTAGCGTTGCGTTATTGGATGATAATATCCATTTAAACAAACGTTGTATGCTAACATTATACATTTACAAGTGTCACAACTCAATAAAAAAAATTATTTGTAAAAGAAAATTGTAAAAAATGGGATAATAGAAAACATCGGTTAAATCCATGAAAATATGAAGAAGATACACGCTTTAAAAGTTTTCTGGAGGGGATTATTCCTGCCCTTGTCTCGCGGTACGGACAATGTACGGCGCTAGTATGAATTTACATAGTCGTGACATCACTTCTACGATAGTGCCGTCCTTTTGTAACACGTATTTTAAAACGTTTATAACTTGGCAATTTTTAAGGTTTTTTACACTATTTGGAAAAATGTCTTCTTTATGTCTTCATCCATAATAATATTGTTGATCATGTATACATTGATTGCATCCCCAACCAACTGACGCAGCCTGGTCTTGAATATTCCTTACCTGAGAAATAGATATAAAAACAAACTTGAAGTCATCAGCGCACGCACTAATTGCGGTAGAAAGACCATATTATTTTAAGGAGCACTACTGTTCAATGCATTGCTGGACGATTTTAAAGAGTGGGATAACGTGAATACATGAAAAAATATGCATAAGAAACATGTATGTGCATCATAACTTCTAATACTCTGGAAGAAATTGCATTGTACTCTAATATCATACTAACTTCTTTGTATCTCATTACGAGTATAAGCGGACTGTTAAGTTCTTATGAGAAATAAATTTCTTTGAATAACAATTATTTCTGGGAAACAAGCCTCCTCACTGTGAGAGGAAGTGGGCCGTAGTCCACGCGGGCCCAGTGCGGGTTGGTGGATGTCACATGTCTTCGAAGTTTTGGTTTTAGGACATGCCGGTTTTCTCGCGATGTTTTCCTTCACCGTGGTGATGAAATTAGTTGCACTAAGTAAAGCGCCTGCCTGGGTTCCAAATCACGAGCTACAACTCGTAAGTCTGGACCAATACCATTGGGCCACCACTACTATAATTACTTCCTGAAGATAACAGTTTATTATGATTATCGTTTCTGTCCAGATCGAAGCAGGCTGGATGTACGGCGACCAACGTGAAGACCTGCACAAGATACACCCGTGCCTCGTGCCCTTCGAGCGCCTGCCGCCGGCCGAGAAGAGATACGACATACAACTTGCTGTGCAAACACTCAAGTACGGCACTTATTTTATTTACCACTAGCTGACCGCGTCTTTGTCCGCTTCATGGGGTCTCAACTCGAACAAATTATAATTTGTCTTGAAAAAAATTCATAGATGGCAGCATAGGTAACCATTATGAAATTAACAATCATTAAAAAGCGATATACGGTAGAATTTTTACTGAATTATGATTGGTAAAAGTCTAAACTTCCCAGTTTAGTGCAGATTTATCTATGTCCGCTCATAATACACGTATTTTAAAAATTAAATAAAAAGGAAGCCTTTATCTATAATTCGAACCCTTTATATGATAAAAGTAGCCATCTGTTAATCATTTTGTTTGGTGCTTTTTGCAATATATGGCGTTTTACTCAATTGGTCCAGCCTCATAATTTTCCAATTTTCTTACTTATTTAAATCAAACAAGGTTTTTTTACTATTATTTTTTACATAGAAATATAAAAGATTTTACATAGAAAAACATGTTGTTAGATTTAGAAAAAAAAGTAAAAGTAAAAGTAAAACTTTTTATAAAAAGTATTGCATGAAACGTTTTAAAAGTAGATCGACTCCAAGATGGCGTTGTAATACTACAGTCTCTGGCAATTAGTGAGTCGCTTATGCTGCGATCTGTTGGAGAATTTGAGGACTAAAAATTGCCAGCTCAATTGCCAGACTTAGGGAGGTTTCATTTCATTGTATGGGATTGGGTATCTGTTCGTAGTATTATATTATTTGTGTCCGCGTGAAATTTTGGCCCCCGACCCATCACGTAGCATCGCATCGCCCGCATTCATTCGTTTTTGCTTAGCGTCTTTTCCGTATTTTTGCTCTGGCCCTAAAGGGTAGCGTATCTTAAATAGCCGTCCTCAAGAATAGGCCTATGAAATGCTAAAATAATGTTTCAAATCCAACGGGTAGTTTCAGGGATATGTGCGTTAAAACAAACAAAAAATAATAATCTCACTGCAGCTTTATTATAGCTCAGCTTCAGCTAGTATATATAGAAATTTATTTTTCTACGTAGACCACGGCGAAGGTGGTGTAATAATATGATAACGTTTGCAAGGCCAACATGGCCAGAGCTCGCACAAGGGGGTTTGGGGGGAAAAAACGTTGGCCAACAAAATAAAAATAGCTTGATAGTTATACTTCTTAAGAAAAACTACTTCGTCCCACAGCTAATAATATGTATAGCACATCTTCTTATTTTTCTTCTTATAAAGAAACGGTAAATGTAAAAATCTATTGCTGTTCATCAGTCTCGCTAAAGCTCAAAAACGGCTCGACTGATGATTGTGAGCGCGCCGCATTAGGGGTTAATGCGGCGCGCTCTTGAACGCCGTAGCTCCGTTTACCTAACACTCGAAATGTCGTCGTAATTTCAAATTTTTGGTAGGCCTTCGGAAAAACGGAGAATGCATCAATACCTTCCTGTCTTCTATATGAGTTTACCCATACAGTGTAGATTAATAAAGCCAGATCGTGTTGCCAGTGCAAATAATCGTAAAATGTACCAACGAGGTTCAGTTGATATTTCCAGCGCTTCCTTTTTTTAAAAGGAATTAGCCAGTCTTCTTCTTCTTATATAAAAAAGTTAATTGCTGTTCGTTAGTCTCACTAAAGCTGAAAACTACTTCACCAATTTGCGTTTTTTTTTTCGTTTTGTACGCTTTAAAACGGGTGGTTTGAAAAAAAGGCTCTGCAACGCATAGACCTTAGCTAGTATTTTAAACAAATATGTAGTGTTATTCAAGCTTAGTTTTGATAAATTTCACTAGCTTGCAGCCACTATACAAGATATCCAATTTGGAGAAAAGTAAAATTGGAATTAGAAACAGCAGAGAAACATGATGGTTAAATTAACTTCGGAACTGTAGAATACACAATCTTTGAAAAAACTTGTTGCTGTAGATTGTATTTTTTATTTATTTACTAGTTGACCTGGTGACTTCGTACCGCCTCAGAATATTGTCCTCAATATTATTAATTTTCGAGAATTTTTCCCATGTTTTAATAGTCATTCTGCTATTCGGGGAGTTGACAAATACAACAAATCAAAGATTATAAAAATCGTTTTTTTTATTTATATAGATAATAATCAAAATCAATTATAGTACTTAAACAGGAGCAGATTGGACGGTGGTTCCCCGACTAGACGTTTGCCTGTATCTTGTGGATCACAGAATCGAAGTGTCCAAATAGGTGTTTGAATTCTTCCACCTTTTAAAGTCGTTGCTACTTTGTTTTAGGTTTTTAAATGTATTGCGTCCCAATGCAATTGTTTTTTTTTTTGTTTTTAAACGGTCACTTGATATGATATTTTTCCTATATGACGTTTTGAAGGACTATCCTGGCGCTGGGCTACTACATCAGCCTGGACAAGCCTCCGGCACGCATCCGCAACGTCCGTCTGTCCAACGAACCGTTCATGCAGGTAAATATGTACATCTTTATCTTTAACGTAACTTCGTAAGGTAAATCAATTATGTCATTTCAAAGTAAAAAAAATTTATAAAATATTTTATTATTTTAACAGACAACTTGTAATAACCGCTGTACTATTAAATGTGATAACATAATCGCCATTCTGTATATTCCCATCTCTAACCATGTCTTAACTGCATTTAAAATACTTTTTTTAAGCCTATAAAATGTATCCATTTGCTTTTTACATCTTGTTCTCATTCCCACAATGGGTTATGCGCAAAATTGGGATACGGGCAAATGGATGATGATTATATAACACTGTTCTTATCACATATTGAATTTCCCAGTCAAACGGCTACAAGCCAGCACCTTTGGACCTGAGTGCTGTCACCCTGACACCCAAGATGGACGAACTAGTAGACCAGCTAGCAGAGAATACACACAACCTGTGGGCCAGGGAGAGGATACAGCAAGGATGGACTTACGGACTCAATGAGGTGAGCGGATCATCCTTAGATTAAGATGACTATTGACAATGGGCCAAATGGGATGTAACCTCTTAAAGGGTAAAATGCTGTCCCCGTCTCCAATCCCCATCAGGCCTTTTAAACCCAGTTCATGAGCTGTCAGTGTCAATATTCCATAACAATTTTGACACTAACAGTTTTTGAACGCGTTTTAGATGTGCTGAACGCGTTCAGTTTAATTGGTGAAATCGGCACTTAGGATTTCAACTTTAATAAGATATAATCACATTCACTATAAGGTAATTGTGAAATACCATTTGTATTTATATTTTTATGTAACAGTTTAATTTATGTGCAATGTCATATTTTCTATATTTTACATACCTACAAATTCTTGTGTAAATATTTTGTATTTGGATTTATGAATATTTTGTTAGTATTGTTCTCTATTCATCTGTTCTACCCATCTTTCATCGGGCTGCCGGCGTGTCATCAGGATTCTGCCAGTGCTGTCAGCTGTGACTCTCACACTTAGTATGTGTCGTTATGTTATTAGGTGTGAGGGTCACAGCAAGATGTCACTGTTGCTATTCCATCATGCATCTCATCATCATTAGGTACGTTAGACGAAAAGACGAAGGCGCATCAAACAATATCCTTTCGACAAATAATTTACAATATTTGACAATCTAATCAAAGTTTTAGACGCTAATTGAAGAGAAATATATAAGTTTTGAACTAACGGACAGTAAAAATGATCCAACATCCACGATATTTATCGCTAGCTACGCCTCGCGGTTTTACCCGCATAAGTCTCGATTCCGTGGGAATATCGGCAGAAAAAGTATCATATTATGTCCTAAGCAAAGTCTACCCATATGGCAAATTTCATCCAAATCTGTTCAGCCCTTTAAGCGTGAAAGCAGTAACAAAGAAACATACAAAAAAATCATACCTTTTCTCTTTATAATGTTAGTTTAGATGAGCAGAGGCAAGTTCATCTAATGTTATAATAAAATAAAAAACTTTTGTTTTGTATTAATTCAAAAGTATTGGCGAAACATGAAAAACTTCTCTCTCACTTTCGATTTTATATCGAGATTTCTATATTATTAAGTTTAATATAATTGTATTAGACACATAAATCTCACGGCAAAGATTCTCTAAAGGTAAAGAAAACCGCGACTAAATCCGTTGCGTTGTTTTGAAGAACAACGCGATCACAGACAGACACCAAAAGCGACTTTAATATGTAAAAAATTGATTGTTATATAATATTTGATGATATTTCCATATTTAATTATTAAAATTTTAAACCCTCAGACTTCAATCAATCAATCAATTTATTTTGTTAAACGTAGTTATGGTTACAGATATTAAGATGTCTAAAATATGTGCACTATGTTTTGCCAATGTATGGCGTACAAAAATAACATAAACAAGCAAATATAATTTAAGTGGCATTTAAAAAAAATGTACAAATAAACACATTCAAACTTAATCATAGGTGATTAATTAGCAAGTCAGAATCGTCATATATCCGTTTATCAGTAGTAAACTCAGTGATGGAGTAGTAACACATATATATAATGAATTTAAACAAAGACCCCATATCCTCTTTATTTCTAATAGCTGCGGGTATGCTATTATATATTTTTGGGGGCATACCTAGAACACTTTTGCTGAAAAATGCGGTAGCTTGCTTACTTAGTTCAGTCTTAGGTTTCTCTTAGATATCGATCTAGACTCAAGATTATACGTATATCTCCTGCCTTAGGATAATACTAGTGACGTCAGCTGTGACTCTCACACTTAGTATGGTACTGTATTCTATTAGGTGTGAGGGTCACAGCAAGATGTCATTGAGTATGTCTTCAATGAAGAAAGAAGCACTCGCCGCGGTATATTTATGTAATTCAATTGTGTATCTGGCTGTAAATTATGTGCTTATGTTGTTTTCTGCTCATGTTCAGTAAAACAATTTTCTTAATGACTCTCGGCAAACTTCGTGTTCCGTCAGTCGTCGGATTTCTATCAGTTGCCCTTTGCACTTGGTGCAGACCGGACGCTCTCAACCGAGTTGGAAGTATATTGAGTTGTTAGTACTCTTTTAACTTAATGTAGTTTATTTTTAAAATGGAAGGAAAACTAAAGTCGCAGGCACGACAGATTGCCGAGCGACATTAAGAAAATTGTTGCACTGTATGTACTTAGCTATAAGGTTTATTTTTTATATGTATAGATAAAATAAATCTCTTACTCATTTAAAATGTATTAAGTATGTGTATATTTATTGTCCCAGGTGTCTATATTAAGTGTATATTTACTGTCCCTATCTATTTGTACTGATTTAATCGAAGTTTTGATATGAAATACTATGTTTAATAACATCCCAAGTTCATAACTTCTACAGTATAACAATATGTCCCTATTATAACTGTCCCGTTAAAATATGTGCATCCCAACTTCCATAACACTAGGACCACTTGCGGAGAAGACCAACTTATAGATTCGTTTTATTACTCAGATTGAAGTAGTTCCAGAGTTTAGCGAGTTCGAACAAAAAAACAAACTTTTCAGATGAATTATTAGTGTATAGGGTGTAAAAAGAGCCATCACATAGCTTTAACGTTGTAACTAAGTAACGTTGTACAAAAATATTTTCTGGGAAATTACTTTTATTTTTGGTGTATATAATTTGCTGTATCTGTTTGCGGTAGTGCGCAATGTAACGCACGCAAAACGTTGTGCTAATGGCTGCATGCAACGGTGCAGGGGTCGCGGGGGTATTGAAAGCTGTGTTCTAACATTAAAAACATGATAGTATTCCTTATAGCATACGTATCGTAAAAAAAAAACAGCAAATGTTTGAATTTTGACCTTCAATATCTCCAATATATTCACCATACCTGGGAACCTTCTGGTTACAGAGGTAACCATAAGGTTCCCAGGTATGGTCCGGTACAAAAAAGATTACAATGACGGGCAGTACCAGTGGCTTCTTTAAGTGTAATTTTACAACCGTTATATGGAAGATAGTGTTATTGAATTTTCTGACCGAAAAGTTAAAACCCTCAAACAGTTCTATCACTTTCACTAACTTATTTTATCATCGTAGGACCCCGACATGCACCGCTCTCCTCACTTGGTGCCCTACCCGAAGGTTGATGACGCCATTAAGAAGGCGAACAGAGACACTGCCTCGGAGACTGTGAGGACACTGCTGGTCTATGGCTATATGCTGGACCCGCCCACCGGAGAACAGCATGAAGGTACGGGGAGTTCTCACAGGATTAAAGCATTCATTACTTTTAACTTTTTTTAAATATGTATTATACATTTTTACCGGACCAATCACCCGACTCTGTCTTGACGTCGACTTACGGTACATCCTGTATTTGCTAAAGTAATATAAAAATAAAATAAATATTATGTTTATTGTAAGAAATAAACACACTTAAAGAAAAATTATTCTACAAGTGGAGGTCCTGAACAACTTGAAAAGTTGAGCATGTGCTGTTTGTGTGAGTGAGTGTTGATATCATAACGTCTGTTTTCTTAAAAAAAGTAGGAAAATGCGTATTATTCCTCCCCCAATTCGCCACTATTGTTAAAGTCCCGTATTGGTATAGTCAAATTGAGCACAACTCCAGACTCCGGGCTGCTACGGAAAAGTTTTACGAAATTGTTTACTTCTCGGGGACTTCTTTGACTTCAAAGTTATAAATGTTTCCAAGAATTAAGTTCTAGCATTTTTGTCGTCAATTTTACGTCCATAATATATCTTCAAGATACCTACATAATACGGAAATAAAACCATATATTTTTAATTTAAGTATTTTAAGTATTTGTGGATCTCTTAGCTGTCGGAAATAAAATGATTGAATTGATTTGATTTTAAAAACATTAAAATACCAGTTTGAAATGTTTTTTTTTCAAACTTACGCTTGTTTATAACTAAATTATATGAATTCTGCTACAGCACTCTTGTTGGAAGCATCAAAACAGAAGCAAGCGGACTTCAGAACATACCGTGCTGAGAAGAACTATGCCGTTAGCTCCGGGAAGTGGTACTTCGAGTTTGAGATACTTACTGCTGGACCTATGAGGGTACGTATATTTATTAGATAAAATAAACACATACATTTTCATTCTGTCTGTTACTACATTATCTGTGGCGGTAATGGCAGCATGTCATCGCAACAGCTGATCGGTTGCTGTGGCGCGTATCCCACAACACGTTACAAAATTCATTGTTAAGGGGCAGCTTATATTAAATTGAATCGTTTGATTACAGGTGGGCTGGGCTCACGCCGATATGGCACCAGGAATGATGCTAGGACAAGATGAGAACTCTTGGGCATTCGACGGATACAATGTAAGTTTCAGCACATTTTTTGCGAGAAATAATAATGTATTGTGTTTTGTTTTGGTTGTTTCATATTGTAGCAGAAGCTGAGCGTATATAAAAAATAAGAAAGAAAAATCGTTTATTTGCGGTAAACATGAGGCAGAGAACGAACACAAACGCACAAATGAACAAGTTGATGGAAAATATGCGTCACATCCACCCAAAACGGCTAGTGCACAAAAAAATAAAAAAGAGCTTAGTAAATTAATAGAATGGATTGTGTCTAAAATTTAGTCTTTTGATTTTCAAATCTGGATTTGTCAGAAAAAAAATACGGTCAAACTTAAAAATACTGTAATTCACATTCGAAAAGCACATTTATTATTACTATCAAAGTCTCATATCTCCAACTACTCTTTGACTTTCAACTCCTCATAACAGAACACAAATTAAAACTATTATTACTACAGGCACTTAAAGTGCACGGCGCCGCAACCGATAGTTTCGGACTGCAGCTCAAAGTGGGCGATATTGTCGGCTGCTTCCTCGATGTCACAGACCAGACAATTAGTGAGTTACCACAGATAGGAACAAAAAGGGGTTACTCTGATTTTAATTCTCAGGTCCAAAATAATAATAAAGTTTTGAAAAAAAAACTCGCGGATTATTACCAAGATTTGTTTTGGGATATAGTCTGATTTCATATCTTATAGTTAATGCGAGGGAACTTAATTACAGCTGTCACGAGTAAGAATGAATATTTGAGAGATAATGAAATGAGCACTGGTAAAATCTTTGCTTCATTTGCTTTTTCAAGTTATAATTGTTTTTTTATTAGCTTTTATTTTTTATTATGTTTTAATGATTTTCCAAGTGAATATGAGAGTTTTATTTTTAAATCAGAGTAACACCTTTTCTACCAGGTCTTTTCCTTCTGCCAGTATGTGGTTAACTCGTGGTAACTTTCCGTAAAACACCTCTCCCACTGCTGTCCTCTGTTGAATGTTTGCCCCGTTCTCTATTAAAATGGAACCTTTAATTATACTGTTTAGTACTTCTATGTAGATCGTATTGTTCACTAGTGACTATTGTGTTAGAAAAACATTTAATTGGCCGTTTTAATTTAAACTGCATAAAAAGTGTGGTTTTTGTGTTAAGATTGGATTGTTGGTTATTATTTTATAAAAAGTGCATTGAAAACGTTGTTTTCCAAAAATGTTTTTTGTTGAAAATTTGCCTTTAAACTTGGGCTTAAAATATAACCTGAGGCACTCCTTGAACAAACACTTGTGCAATGATTCGTTCTAATTATATCTAAATATTTCAGTCACCTTCGGAACATTAAACCTTACAGAAAAACCACATTTTGTATGCAATCTAAAATCTGTGTCCTATAGGTGTTTTCACGTGTTTTTGATAACGCACAAGAACACCAAACGCTTTACAGAAAGCAAAAGGTATAAGCAGAACCAAAAAAAACTCAACAAAAGCCATCTTTATGCCATTCGACATAAGGTAAAAACTATTTTTTCCCGACTTTCAAGGAGGAAAAAGTGTACAGCGGTAGCACAGAGTCATTCGGCAAGCAATGGGCTGTTGGTGACGTAGTGGGCGTGTTCCTAGATCTCATTGATAAGACGATAAGTAAATATAAGAGTGAAACTGGCTTGTTTAGTGGCAGGAACATTTTTGTGTGAACACTTCTAATTATTGACTTCCAAGTTTTTGTCCTGTGATCCTATCTCTGTTTTTTGAGTAATATTTATTTGCGTTCGGGCTCCAAAAATATGCTGTGCCATCTTTAAATTTATTTCTTATTATATTATTTATTTTTTATTTTCTTTAACGTTTTTGCTAAGCGATTGCTTAATTTTCGTTATTATAATTTTCTCTTCTTAACCCATTTTGGCGATCTCTAAATTCAACCGCATGCTTATAAGGGTAGATTATTTTCTATAACCATCCAAATATTATTTATCTATTCACATAATCCTATGTAAATATATTACTACTATATCTAAAAATGTTCCAGCCACTAAAAAAAAAGCCAAAACAAATTCTTTGAATGCTTAAATGCCAAACGCTTAAATGAAATCGACATTAGATTCCACCGCATCGCTTCGCTTGCTATGATTGATAGAGGCGCACTATTGAACGATTGATAGATTCATCATTATTTTGATTGATTGCACACTCACCCCTTTACTGGGATCATTGTTTGATGTTACCACAGACGATATGAAGATGCTAAAATAATGAAAAATATTGAAGCACCGTGGTCTATTTTGTATTGTTTGTATTTAACACACAGCTAGCTATCCAGTATGTTCATGATCTTCGAAGCTGGTAATTATGGTATAGGAGCCTGTGATTCATAGTTCACTGAATGACTTGACGTTCTAATCTCCGGGACCTGGTTATCATCCCTATAGTGTTATGGCTTAACTTCTAGCTAACATATTGCCGAGCAAAATATGAGCTTCGGCAATCAATGTCAAATTTTCGGAAATACGAACGCGCGATTATGAGATCTAGTATAGTGCTGTTACAACCATAGAATTACTTACTTATTCTGCATTACCATGGTTACAAAATTTGAGATTCACAACTCTATGGTATTCCCATAAACTTTCCGAAATTATTGAGTGACTTTTGACAAGTTGCGACCACATTAGCAAACAGAGAGAAAGCTTAATGCAAACGCGTAATGAAACGTGCACTACGAAAAAGCGCGGCAGTATAAAACTTACACGCTTCGTCCTACCTCTGTGTCGCGACGTTCGTACAAATTACACGAAGTATACCGAAGCGCAAACCTTTTCTGGTTTTCCTGTAAGTTTCGTGATATTACACATCTAGATCCTGCTGCTCTATGCTGTTATTATTTTAGTTCTCAAGCCCCCTACATAATTATATCCAACGTTACATAATAATCAATCATAAAAGCTGTTAGCAAACAGTTTATTAAGAATACGTCGGCATCTAATAAATGACTTCCTCTCAACTTAAAATAAATGATCGTTAGTAACGAGGGTGAGTTCAAATCAGTTATTTTAGCTGTATGAACATTCATTATCACAACCTTTAATAACAGTCGGGTAAAAGTAGTGTTATCATCAAAGAAATTGAGTAGCATAGACATTAGTAGACAAAATATATCTAAAATTCATCTCCTAACTGTGTGACTAACTTTTCCAGAAATGCCTTTGTAATGTAAATAATACTACCTGTATCCTTACATAGAAGGTTTAAAAAGACCCGACACATAGCCGTCTGCTAAGCATTATTTACATCAAAATAACACATAACACAAAAATATTTGCTGTGAAACGAATTAAATTTTTGGTGTGGAAAATCGATGTGCGCAACGTAACACACGCAAATCATTGGAGTTGTGGTTGTATGCAACGGTACAGGGGTTGTGGGGTATTTAAAGTTGTATTATAACATCAAAAACTTGTTTTCGTAAAAAAAACTCGGTAAAAATTGGAATTTTGACCTTTATCTCCGTAACCAGAAGGTTCCCAGGCATGGTCCAGTACAAAAAAATATTACAATGACGGGGATTACAAGTGACTAGGCTTTGTTAAGTGTCTTTTTACACACGTTATTTCTGTTGAGGTTGAAAAACACGTTTAAAATAAAGTTTATTTTAATAATTGTCTTGCAACTTCAGTATTCATAACTTGAGTGTATTAACACGAGTGAAACTGTCCTCAATCATTAACCATTCCTGACTGCCCTTTAAACAATAATAATAACTGTTTTATCCTTTTTATCTTATTTATGTTGATGTTTACATAAGTTTGTACCTGGCTCCCGCTTGATGTACATTTAAAAAAAAGTATTATAATTTTTTTGTCAAAACATCTCCGAACAACGATTCAGTATTTTTTCCGGTAATTAAAAAAATATTTAAATAAGACACGCACTTAATCACGTTAGGCGTATTGATATTTTATTATATTTTAGACGTTTGTTCGTATATAAAATTGCTTGCTGCCGTTAGATATCGTACCTCCATAGATTGGTCCTTAAGTCCGAAAAAAAAAAAACTATAAGAAAATTTTACTAACACCTACCTAATATAACAGGTTTTTCTCTGAATGGTGAGTTATTGATGGACGCTCTCGGTGGAGAGACTACATTCGCTGATGTTCAGGGTGACAACTTTGTACCGGCTTGCACGTTAGGAGTGGGCCAGAAAGCTAGGTGAGTTTTTGTACAAAAAAAAATGACGCTGTTTTTTTTTACTCAGAGCTTTTAATTTGTTACTGTACTTTACGAATTGGAAAATTAACTCTTGAGTTTTTTTTTAAGCGTGGAAATTAGACATTCTATTTAAACATAATTATAGAGTTAATGTGTTGAAATTGATAATATTTGTTATGGCAACAGGTTAACATATGGTCAAGATGTGAACACACTGAAGTATTTCACAACATGTGGTTTGCAGGAGGGATACGAACCGTTCTGTGTGTAAGTATTACTTGCTTTAATTTAAGGTCATGGCTATATCAGTTCACTGGACATAGAATAATCAACATGAGAAGTACAAAGACCTTGCATAAGAATAGCAAATCGATCTGAAATCAATCCTACATCCACAAGGATCAATAAAAGCACGTTCGTTTTCTTGCCACAAAATTATGCCACAATTTCAACCTTCAAATGTATTTTCCTTACATTCAGTGGTTATTCTAATTTCTTCTTGTTCTCTATAGTAATATGAAACGTGACGTCACTCACTGGTACACCAAGGACCAACCGATCTTCGAGAACACGGATGAAATGATAGATACCAGAATAGATGTCACAAGGATACCAGCTGGATCAGGTAACACTGTTCATATATAGAATCGCTGTATCAACTATGCAAGAAGAGCACTTCAGTCTTGTAATCTATACTAATAATAAAGCTGAATAGTTTGTTTGTTGCAACGCGCTAAATTCTAGAACTACCAGTCAGATTGGAAAAATTCTTGAGGAAGGCTATAGGCTATTTAACATCAGGCCAGGGCACTTAGCAGCCTAGCAAAAAAAAACAGAAAGTACGCTTAGTGAAAACGAAGTAACAAGGTTTTGCTAAAATGTTTGGAATAGGGATAATATCTAATATTAAAAATGTTCTTAAAAATTATGTTATTTCAAAGAAGGCACAGTAAAAATGAGATTTTCGAAAAAAAAAACCAGTAAATATGAAGAAGATACACACGTCCTTGTCGCGCGGTACGGACAATGTACGACGCTAGTTTGATGTTACGTAGTTGTGACGTCACTTCTACGATAGTGCTGTCCTTGTCCAATACTTATTTTAAAACGTTCATAACTTGCCAATTTTTTAAGCTTCTACACTTTTTGTAATATTGTTTGCACTGTTTGGAAACAAAAATCCCTACTAGCTCAACGTCCAAAATGTTCAATTTGAATTCTATAATCAATGTTTCCCTTTCATTCTTGCTCTTTACACACTGCATCAACAACAACTCTCCAACAACCAACTTTGTTTTTTTTTTGAGTCCGCTCTTAAAGTCGAAATAAACTTACCAACCTTAACATAATCTTTTCTGTTTAGACACCCCACCATGCTTGAAGATTTCTCACAACACTTTCGAGACCATGGAGAAGGCTAACTGGGAGTTTCTACGACTGTCACTACCGGTCATCTGTCACCTAGAGTTTATTGAGTAAGTTAACTTAAGATATTAATTTACTTGTTGTTTGATTAATGCACATTTATAATATAATTATGGTACATAAGGCATTCTCTATCAGCCAACCTTTGGACGTAAAAGAGATGCTAGCAAAGAGGTACGCTTATAATAAACATAGCTATCACTTTTTTAAAAAAAACTTACATATTTAGTTGAGTAGTGTTGTTGCCATCGTAAAAGTTCTTAGAGGTCTACATGTTTGCATGACATTTGCAGCGTTTTAGTCATTATTTTCCCGCCTTATTTCGACCAAAGCTTACCATTATTGGTTAACTCAATTTTTTACGAAAATATCATCTGCTTAGCTTTATCGAATACACTTTGAAAGTCAAAGCTCAGATCTTCGCTGTTTTATAAAGTAAAACGCATGCTATTTGTTTGATACAGGGACTTTTAAATTAATTGGTGTTACTTCAAAGACGTGATAGGTATCGGCTATCTAATAGCAACTAAAAAAATAAAGACCGAATTTCTAAAATCATAATTTTACGTGCACGGCTGTCACTGGTTAAGCTGCCATGAATCCCGTGGAGTTATTTGAAATTAAGATTTTTTTGTTGTCGTTTAATCGCTAACTAGTCGCTGAAGTTTTGCCAATTAATTGAAAAAGTACTTGTTTTATTTTTATACACGGAAATATTAAACAATAACACTTTTACAGTGAGTCAGAAAAAGCCAGACGGTGGATAGAAATAAAGGATCGCCAAGAGATCCTGATGAAAGAAGCCGTGGAAGCTCAGATGCCTGCCCATATCGACCAGATTATGAGAAGTGGGTTTACTATGAATGATATCAAAGGTATGCGAGTTAGTTTTGAAAGTAGACGTACCTTTGGATTTATTTTATTTGTTTCCATTTGATGTTTCCTTTAAAGTTTTGTTATTTTGCCCTGAGTTGATTCAACGAGCCAGATTTTTTCAACAACATTTAAAGTATTTTTATTTTAAATCGGAATTTACGAACCTTAATTTACCAAATACGGTTTTCCAAATGAATTAAATATGGTCATTATAGTGTCTACAGACATTTTTTTTTTTTGACAATATCCTAAAAACCTGCCATGTTGAATCTAAAGTAAATAAATATTAGAATAGTGCCCCGCAGTTACTTTATAGATTGGCTTGTTCTCTCCATTTGTCTCTTAATATTATGTTTTGCACATGTGTCTCTGTCCGTAAGGTGTTTGTAATATGTAAATACACAAAGTTAATTCACTGTGCTATCACAGATGGCACAAAATTTTACAGAATAGCTGTCTACTTCGAAATATTCTATTCTTCAATAAATTAAGCAAATCACTGGGAAAAACTAATAAGGGTCATATTCAAAAGACTCTGGCACTCTTAAATTTGTACTTCTAATCGACACAACTAGTTATATTACATGTTTTATTTTCAAAACGTATTCATTTTGAAACAATAGATACAAAGTTTGGAATTAGGTATCTATCGCCTGTTACTATTCTTTTCTGCAGACGCGACATAAAAAATAATGTCTTTCCTGCAAACACAATATAAAAATTAAGTATTTTCTCCAGACACAATAGAAAATATTAAGTATTTTCTCCAGACACAATATAAAAAATTAAGTCTTTTCTGCAGACACACTATAAAAATCACATTGCAACCCCACCTTACAACGTTTGCTTTTCACTTTTATTTTTCCCACCACCTAAGGTTTGCATTACGACGACAATCAGGAGGAGATGCCGACCAGTTCGAAGGTCAAACGCCAACCTTCAAAACCACCACGTAAAGGCTCCATGACGAGAGGTGTTTCTATACAAAATTACAATAATCTGCAACCAGGTTATTAAGAGGCTTTTTTGTATATTGTGCTCGCTGTTAAGGCTGGGTGTTAAACGTTGGTGTGAGCTTGCCGCCATCTCGTTTGTTGTCATCTTAAATCCATGATTCTCATGTCATTATTCATGTTTTCTTCGAGTAAGTACACATAGCATTTGCTCTGAGGTAAGTGAAAATAGGTTTTTAATAATAAATAATAATAAAAATATTAATAATATTAAAATTTAATACTTGCCTGGCATCTCAGTTCCAGTCATCCTTAGAGTCTGGGTCGCTACCGCAGTTTCTATTAACAGGCGTTACCCACCTGCTCCATAAGTCAGTCCCACGGAACCAAAGAATTATAGACCGATCACGTGTTTGTCGACGATCTATAAACTTCTTACATCCATTTTGAGAACGAAAATTAATACACACATTGACAGTAACTCGATTATGTCTGCCACTCAAAATGGATGTAGGAACGGGTCCCGAGGTACTAAGGAGCTACTCCTCATCGACATGGCCATTAGCCAACAGGTTCGTCGCTCCCGCAAGGATCTGTCGAAATGCTGGACGCAAGGATCTGTCGACATGCTGGATAGATTATAAGAAGGCCTACGACTCGGTGCCACATACATGGCTTGTGAGGGTGCTGGAGTTGTACAAGATAGATGCAACTCTACGCACCTTCCTTAGTTCCTGTATGGGGCAATGGAGGACGGTCCTTCGCTATCCGGGGTGTCAACAGATCCAGGGGAATGACGAGCCTGTCTGGATTAAACGGGGAATATTTCAGGGCGACAGTTTGAGTCCACTTTGGCTCTGAATCCTCTAAGCACACTGCTGGAGGATTCAGGTCTAGGCTATCGGTTGAAGAGAGGTGGTGAGGTCATATCTCACCTTCTGTTCATGGATGACTTGAAAATCTTTGCCCCCAACAAATTGCAACTGATGGAGCTACTGAAGGTAACTGAAACATTCAGTAGCGCCATCAGGATGGAATTTGGTGTGGACAAATGTGCAATCATGCATGTTAAGCGAGGTGAGATTATGGAATCCGCAGGTATTCAACTTTCGGATTCCATACACCTTAGATCCCTCTCTTCATCCGAAAGCTACATGTATTTGGGTATGTCGGAAGCGTTAGGCATCAACGTTATTAACATGAAGCAATCGTTGAAGGAGCGCTTCTTTGGCCGCCTGAAGAAGGTATTAATTAGTCTTTTTTCGGGCGGAAACAAGGTGCGCGCCTTCAACGGTTGGGTCATGCCGATTTTGATGTACTCTTTCGGCATACTCAAATGGACCCAAACCAAACTTGACGCCCTGGATAGGCGGGTCCGTACACTTCTGATCGCAAACCGGATGCATCACCCACGATCATCGGTGATGAGACTGTACATCCCGCGAAAGTGCGGGGGTCGAGGCTTTTTAAATGCGAAGACCCTCCAGAACCGCGAGATGTGCAGTCTCAGGGAAAAAAATTTAAAAGCCGAATTGGGTATGCACCGTGATGTGGTCGCAGTGGACAAGGGGCTTACCCCACTCTCCATGGCTAAAGAGAACTGGCACAAACCTGTAGTACTTACTACCGATGACCGCAAGGCGGTATGGCAAAGCAAGGAGCTTCACGGGCGCTTCTATCGGGCTCTTCATGAGCCTGATGTAGATTTCCCAGCGTCCGTATCCTGGCTACGTTTTGGTGACCGTTTCGGGGAAACTGAAGGTTTCGTCTGTGCAATTATGGACGAAGTTATCTCGACGAGTAACTACCGGAGACATATTATGAAGGACGGGACGGTTGACGTGTGTCGGGCATGCCACCGTCCAGGTGAGTCCATCAGACATATTATCTCTGGTTGTTCTCGTCTGGCTAACGGCGAGTACCTGCACAGGCATAACCAAGTAGCCAGGATTGTTCACCAGCAACTTGCTTTGAAATATAAACTTGTGGATTCTGAGGTACCGTATTACAAGTATGTGCCCGACCCAGTTCTCGAAAATGACCTTGTCACGTTGTACTGGGATCGGTCTATCATTACTGACAGGACTATTATCGCTAATAAGCCTGACATAGTAGTGATAGATCGATTAGCGCGCCGCACAATGATAATCGATGTTACCATTCCGCATGACGAGAACCTCGTGAAAGCTGAGAAAGAGAAACAAATTAAATATCTCGACTTAGCACACGAGGTTGTTGACATGTGGAATGTGAGCTCGGCTGTCATTGTGCCGATTGTCGTATCGGCCAATGGCCTAATGGCAAAAAGCCTCGACCAACATCTCTCGAGGCTTTCGTTAGGCGGTTGGATCAAGAGCCTGATTCAGAAGGCAGTACTCCTCGATACGGCGCGCATTGTGAGGAGGTTCCTGTCTCTGGAGCCCTAACCACCGATAGCTTGGACCCTGCTCCCGCTACCGGCGGACCACTATTATTTTTTTTTTTTTTTTTTTAAAGTTGTTTTATAAAAATATTTAAAAATGTAGCAAAATAAGCATAAAAATAAATAAACGAAATAATAATAAAACATTTATTTTTCACCTTACAAAGTAACATATAGAAAGTTTAATTTTTTTTTTAAATTAATATAGCTTAAAACTATGTTAGTAGCACTTCCCTAGCGTGTTCTTGTGCTGTCTTGTGATTCTGTAATAGAATACTGATTAACAAATGTAGTAATAATGTTCAAAATTACTACTGAAATGTTAGTAATAGTTTATTAGTTCAATTTCAAAATCATTGTCAAAAAAGTAGGTTCGCAAATACAAGCACATAACTGACATATCATTTTTGGAAGCTTTCGACTAAAATGATGCATTGGTTTTAGGCATAACTAAAACAATAAAACTACACAAGATTTAAATAATCACATTACTTCCTCGCTCGAGCACTGTGTTGGTTTGTCACTGTGTTGCTTTGACATGCGTTAGCAAATATACGTACAAATACTCGTAGATTTAACAGATTTATAGGTTGCTTCTAGTCTTAAACGGAGTCTAAGCAGCCTCAATGCTGTAAAACAAAGGTTTCATAGCATACTTCTTCTTTTGTTCGTTTAAGTCATTTAATTTTTTCAGTAAAACCTAAAATTTATCAACTCTGGTTGAAGTCCGAACAGTTTTTCGATCATCGTTCATTTCGAACTCTTACTACCATTCACTCGGTATCTCTTAGGTTTTATCTCAGAGACACGGATAATAAAACCCCGATTTTTTTTATTTTTTATAAAATTACATGAAGCAAGTCATGTTAAAATCCTAGTAACATAATAATATATAATAAAGAGTATTCTATTCTATTCCAAAACGCTCTTGCCGTAGCGAAAATACAAACCTTATTTTAGCTACGTTGACAGCGTTGTCCAATGCTTACGGTGTTTAAATCTCACTCGTAGCAGCTCTTTCAATTGATAACTGAGCAGCCTTTGCTGCTTTAGATATACCAAATATATATCTGCTGAAGTATCAAATTAATTCACATCTTCGATCAATAATAGTACTATATTCAGTATCAGGAGCAAAAATAAGTCGCCCAAGTGGCCACGTTTGCACACAGGTAAACATCTGCATTTCTTAGAAAAATGTATAATATTATTAAAAACTTCAGATGATTATAAACCTTAATGAAAGGTTAAAAATAAAAAGTCAATTGTGCAAAAATATTTATTCTAAAATGAAACTTAAACTCCAAGCAACAAAGTTAAAAATATAATGTGCACAATGTTGTTGATGTTGTGAAACACGCAGTTTTTTATATTACATTTCAAATTAATGCTAAGAACACAGTAAGTATTGAAATACGTAGAGTTGCAGAATGTTTTTTTTAGGTTCGTTTTGTATGGTGGCAAATTTTCGACCGATTCAAAAAAGTACCTATTAAATACTATTTTAACATTGTCGCTTTTACAAGGTAATAAGAAATAAAATAGAGTAAAAAAATAAAGTGAATCAAGAAACGTGTTTTCGGCGTATTCTTTATACAAAGTATTTAAAATATTTAGCAATGTTTAGGGTATTTATTTATTTATTGGATCGCCAACAGAGGCTACACAAATACGTGCACGTTAAATTGAACATTCTGCACAACGAAATGGGTCATTAGGAGATTTACAAACAAAAATAACATTACAAAACAACAACACTACCCCATGCATTCCCTGTTCAAGAACAGTCGATGTTTGATACAATAGTTGGTGCATTGTAGCAAACATTGGCCAAATAATTATAACATTCGCTTATTGAAATGTATTTACAGTTTAATTCTGTTTTTACTTATTATATTATGAAAAAACACATGAACTTTCCGAAAAAAAGATATTCCTTCCAAAACCTTGGTGTTACGGTGATTATTTACACAGTTTTTGAACTCGCATTGCGGCATTTTGACGTCTTAATGTTGGCTATGATTGGACCATACTAATTTGAAATAAGAGCACAAATACTTTTGTGCTCTTATTTTTCGGGCCGAATCTAGTACTATTATTGATCGAAGATTCACATGCTACAAACATTTGATTCACAGATGCTTATTTATTATACGCATTCATAATTCAGTGCCCTAAAGTGTACTTTTTGGTACAGGTCAAGTGAACGGCATGCACCGTACTACAAGCGAGGCAGAGATGGCCAAGTATGAGTTGGGAGCGCAGAGCTTAACGACTGAAGACAAGAAGGATAAGAGGGGACGGTCGCCTTTCAAGTAAGTTATTTTTAAACATTTATTACCGATCTAAATGCTTATTTTTGTAGTAACTGTTTGTTCAATCGATACTTGTTTCGATTTTACTGTTTAATTCGCCATTTTTTTAAAGCTTTTTTGAATTTTCTTGTGCATAATCCACCTAAACTCATTTCAACGATCAAGTATTTTTTTTAATTCTTGTTTGAATCGATTACAACTACTATCTGATCGATGTTCAGTGATAATGACATCGGCAACGGTGCTTGCTTGCTCAGAAGAATCTATTAACTCGAGACATAAATGGGATAATCATTTATGTCGTATTAAATATAAAATAAAATAAAAAAATTTCACACAAACCTGTGCCAGATCGTCTCGTGCTCATCTTACGGGACTTTTTGTCGAATCGCACCTTCCGTTATCGCATCGAAGGAGCGCTATCCTCCCCCCACCCTATTCGCGCAGGAGTCCCTCAGGGCTCTGTGATCTCTCCTCTAGCTTTCACGCTATTCACCAGCGATATGCCCAAGTGCAGCAAGGCGCAGTTGGCCCTGTTCGCAGACGACACGGCCATCTACTACACCGGCCGTGATGAAAATTCGATAGCTAGCATTCTCCAGACCCAAGTGAACAAGCTTGGCGCTTGGTTTAGAAAATGGCGAATCGAAGTAAATCCCGACAAAAGTCAAGCGGTTCTTTTCTCAAAGCCGCGTCACACCCCCTGCCCCCCTCGACCGATCACCATGTTCGGCAAGCCGATCCCTTGGGAGAAGCGAGCCAAATACCTGGGTGTCGTACTAGACGAACACCTCTCTTTTTCAGAGCACATTAAGGCGGCTCGTTCGCGCGCCGCCTTCGCTCTAGGTAGACTTCACTTTGTCCTCAATGCACGTAGCAAATTGTCACTTAAGTGCAAAATGCGTATCTACACAGCGTGCATCCGCCCGATCATGACATATGCCAGTGCAGTCTTTGCACACGCCAAGCCCGTTCGCTTCAATAGAATGCAGACCCTCCAGAACAAGTTCCTCCGTAGGATTACAGGCTCCCCATGGTACGTTCGCAACGAGATCCTTCACGTTGACCTCAAGATTCCCACTATCCGCCAGTTCATGAAACGCATTTCAAAGCGTTTCTTCGAGACCGCCGCGAATCACCGCAACCCTCTGGTTGTCAAGGCCGCTAGCTATATTCCCTCCTCCATTAGTCAAGTCCGCCGTCCCAAGCATGTCCTCACCGATCCCGATGACCACATAACTCTCATTCAGGAGAGCAGTAGGGCCACCAGTACAGTGCACAAACACAGACCGATATTCCGACCTCGCCGCCGAGGTTCCTCGCGAAGATCCCGACGTAATTGTCCCCCCCGACCCTTGCTCGACGAAGTGCCAGCCCGCGCCGTAGCTGAGCCTGTAGCTTTAAATTCCCCGATTAATAATAATCAACAAAACTTGATCCAGCCTGTCCCATCTTGCTGTCCTCCCGTCAGCGACGCCCTAAGCCGAGGTCCGTACCCCACAGGGGGTGCCCTTAGCGAGCGTTCGCTTAGTAATGTAAGTAGTTTTACGCCCCTGGCTGGAGGCTTTGAGTCCGCTTAAGGCAGCCACAGGATAGTCCGGTTAAGTAGTCACGACCTCTCAAGGTCAACTACGAGATGCCATACACAAAAAAAAAAAACACACAAACCTACATGGGCACTTATGAAACGTCAGAAGCTAGGTGGACGGTTCGAACCGTGGAGAAACTCCACGGTTACTCTTTAAAAAATAATTGATTTTCACAAAGTTTTCAAATTACAGCATAAATAGGTATGGGAGGACAGTGTAGGCCTGTCAACAAGTACCATATGATTAAGAAATAGAAAATGGTCTATAAATCTACAATCTACAAGGTCTACAACGTTCTCACATTCACAAAATATAAAAGAATCTAAAACAGAAAAAAAAATGAATTAAATACTAATATATCACCTACTCTTCTCTTCCAAACCCAGGTTCTTCAGAAGCAAACGTGGTGAAAGTAACGATCGTGGCAAGTCTCGTAAATCCAAGACCCCAGATCCTTTCAGTGATACCGAAGTATCGCCTGAACGTGGACCAAGAAGGCCAAACCCTCAGATAAAAGTATCACAGGTATGCTTGAACAGTATTGTAGAGGTTTAAAGTTCATTTTGCATTGTATTTTTATATGGAAAGTTTGTGATTGGATTATGAGGAACTTCATTCAAATGTGGATTTTGATTCTACTGTAATAAGTTTGATTTGATGTATGTTTAACAAACAAACACACAAACAAACAATTAAACAATTTTTTTTGTTATTAACTCCACAAATCGAATTTTTCAATTGGCACTTAGGCTTTTTTTTTTTGGCATTTGTCTATTATAATAATAAAATGTGAAGTCCTTGTAATTTGGTAATTCTCATTAAATTTTTTGTGCCCGCATTATGTAATCCACGAGCTCAAACTTTAATGGCATATTATGTATGTACAAAAGGACGATCTTATTTTATTTTACACACGATATTTTTCGTCCTTCCGTCCATTCAAATTAATTTAATTTTTGTTTGTTTTTTGTTACTTTTTATCATGTTTTTGTTAATTTCTCACAAGGCCAATCAAAAATATAACGGCATGAACGCGCGACCTAGCAGGGCCAACTTGTATGGAAGCCAAGTTGGTCTGAATGTAAGTCCTCTCATAAACCCTGTTTTATTCTTACAAGCATCGTATTCAGTGGTTTTCATACTATTTCTTTTACCATTTTTATGTCATATGGTAGGGTACCCTAGAGTTGTTCTCAGCTGATAAATACTGATTTATGTGTATTTATATAGCCCAATACAGCTATGTCTGCATGGAATTATAGTCTACAGTTTTTTTTTTTGCGGCAATGTAGTTACAATTTAATGCGTCAAGCTGAAGACAGGGCGCTATGGCGCTCATTAGGGGAGGCATATGTCCAGCAGTGGACTAATATAGGCTGATGATGAATGTAGTTACCGAAAACTTTATCATAGATATTTATAACCAACTCAAAATAAAGCATTTATTTCAAAATAAACCAATTACAGGCACTTTTGAATTGTCAAGGGGTCGGTCAGTCAGAAAGATGAAGCTAGTTGCTCACTCCAAAGTTACCTTTTGAGAAGAACGGGCAAGAAATACCACGGACACAATTTTAATAATAAAAAAACAGATACAAAAAATTGGTTACATCAATTTCACCATGTTAAAATTATACATACATGTGAGAACGATGTAGAAAGACGTTCACGTTAAAAGCGTCCGTAATAAATAAAAAAACACAATTCCGAAATTAAATTAATAAGCCGTGGCAGCTAAGAGATGACCAGTATCTAGTGATGGCGGCGCCCGTTCACGAACATGACGTATGGATCATGTACCAATTTTTTGTAACTGTTTTTTATTATTAAAATTGTGTCCGTGGTGTTTCTTGCCCGTTCTTCTCAAAAGGTACCTTTGGAATGAGCAACTAGGTTCATCTTTCTGACTGACCGACCCCTTAACAATTCAAAAGTGCCTGTAATTGGTTTATTTTAAAATAAATGCCTTATTTTGAGTTGGTTATAAATATCTATTACTATTCTACAGCATGCCTGCCAGGCTACTGTAGACATTCATATTTTATTAAATCAATGCTAGAGTAACTCTGTCTGTTGCCTTTAAAACATTGGGTTTAGTGCTTTCGTTTTGGATATTTGTACAAAACACACGCGGATGAAGTTGCGGGCAACTAGTATAAATAAATATTTTAAGTTTTTTGTAGATCTTCTAGATATAAAGCCTATTGCTGTTTACTTTCCACTCTTAACTTTACCTACCCTAGCGTCACCGACCTAGATGCCTTACGACCACTTTACTTCTTCTCTTTCCATTCTCTGATCTCTCTTTCTTCCCCCACTCTTCTCTACTCCGGACGTCTCACGTCACAGACCAACGCACAGATGACGACGCCGACTCAAGACCGCAAACAGATGACGACCAGCACTCTGGCGCAGTCGGCGACCGAGACAGTGGGCAACGAGATTTTTGACTCCGAGTGTTTGAAGCTTATCAATGAATACTTTTATGGAGTCAGGTATTTATATAAGTATTAATTCTTTGTATGTTTGTGACTTATACATAATGATGTTTTAAATATACATATATAAGTAAACTCACGCCTTCTCATGGGGGTAAGCTGAAACTACAGAACGCCATCGCCACCTGCTACGATCCTTACAAATTCCTTTTGCTTCATTTACGTTCATGCATTTAGTCATACACGCACGCCGGTTGCGAGTACTACGCACCTGACCTTTCTGATATGTTTTAAATAATATATGTTTAGCTTTGAATGCATTTAGTGATTTATTTTGCAAGTGGGCCTTTTCAAGTTCTGGTGTAGAGTGAAGTTGCAGACAGAAAATTCTATTGCCTGAAACATTTCTTAAGAATCGGTCCATTTTATTTTTAGATTAGTAGTGTAGTTCTCGGGCAGTAATTTAGTTAATAACCCTTTTAAATATGGTCCTTAAGATTTCTGACACTGTTAGTTTCATGTATTAACTTTTTCATCTCTTCTATCATTACTCTATGAAGAGAAAACAAGTCACTTTCTTAACAAAAAGTCATTCTTTCCGTTTCGTCTTCCGGTTCTTCTTCTTAGGTACATTAGGTATAAGCACTTAAAACAACATTGATCACTTGTGGACTTTGCCACATGAAACTCGTTGCTGGTTGATGCAATATTTATAGCTCTCGTTACTTTGTCACTTGTGTATTGTTTTGTTGACCCACTTGTCTTTTATTAACCTGTAATAGGGATGATGACAATTTTTTTATTTTATCTCAAAAAAATGTTTTTATCCAAATAGTGCAAATAGTATTTCAAAAAGTGTAAAAGCTAAAATAACGGCGAAATTATAAACGTTTTAAACTAAGTGTTAGACTAGGACAGCACTATCGTAGAAGTGACGTCACGACTACGTAACTTCATACTAGCGCCGTACATTGTCCGTAACGCGCGACAAGGACAGGAATTATCCCCTCCAAAAACATTTATAGCGTGTATCTTCTTCATTTTTACATCGATTTAACTGATTTTTCGATTATCTAATTTTTACTATGCCTTCTTTGTAATTAAATTATTTTTACTAACATTTTTAATAGTAGTCATCAACCCAATTCTTGCTTACAAAGTAGGTATTATAAATGACAAGGTTCCAAATATGGTAAAGGTTCATAAGCAGACTTTACATAAATAATTCCCTTTCAGAATATTCCCGGGTCAGGACCCAACACACGTATACATCGGTTGGGTGACGACGCAGTATCACCTGCACTCCAAGGACTTCAACCAGAGCAAGGTCACCAAGTCATCTGTCATCATCACCGATAATTACGACAGGGTTATTGAGAAGTAAGTACTTACCTATTATTATTGCTTTACAATTTGAGTTTGTAAGTTGACAATGACAAAGTAAGTGCCTAAGCTAACGTAATCTGCTGAAAGAGCTTTATGATATTAGTCCTACGCCATTTGGCGCAATACACCACCATATTAAGACGGCTTAAATTTTATATCAGACAGATATGAAGAGATATGAGGAACAGGGTGTAAAGTTCTCTCATACTCTTTAGAAAAGGGAGGATCCTCCGACAAGATGGATGTTGTATCTGGTGGGCAACTGCCCAACGGTTGAATGACGTACCTGTCTTGGTGCACCGGACGGCTGTGCAATCAGAGTTTACCGCGCAACTAGCTTCGCGGTAAACTCTGATTGCGCGATGCAGGATTGATCATCAGGCAGTGTAGATGCCGCCACAGATAGAACGAGCATTGACCTCTTTTACATAAATCTAGCTTCTATCCGCGACATCGTCAGCGTGAAATTTCTTGTTCCCCCGACCTAACCCGAAGCATCGCATCGCATCGCAGCTCCTGGCCGCGCTATCACTTCGTTTTCGCTTAACTTTCTTTCAGACTTTTTATATTTTTGAACGACTCTTAGAAGTAATAGCGTGATGTTAGCGTTATAGTCTTCTTCCATTAATGGGCCATTAAATGCAAAAAAGAATTGATCAAATCCGACCCGTCGTTCCAGAGATTAGAAACTTACAAACAAACAAACAAAAATATTAATATAGAAGTCTCAATACTTTGGGAAATTCGGGTTAAATGTATCTTACCCTAATCCAGGTCATGGTCTACACATGCGCAAAATTTCATCCAAATCGGTTCAGCCGTTTTAGCGTGAAAGTGTTACAAATAAACATACAAGAAAAGATAATATTTTCTCTTTTTATAATTAGTAAGGATGATGGTATTATCGATGTTATTGACAAGACTGATGAAAATTTCATATCATACAGACCTTTCTTGGCAAGAAATTTGACTTACCTCACAAAGTTTTTATTTTCACTGACTAACAGTATTCCGTTTCAACTATTATGAATAAACTATTCGCAATTGAAAACTGAGGAATTGGAAAATATCCTAACCAGTCTAATTAGCCAATCTTCTACATATTTTGAGTCAATGGAAGAAAGATGAAGAAGGCAAATTTTTTGAAGCAGATTTTTTGTAAATTATTTCCTTGCAGCGTAAACCGCCAATCTTGCTACATGGTTCGCGCCGACGAGCTGTACAACGAAGTGATGGCCGAAGCGACGGCTAAGGGAGCCTCTCAAGGCATGTTCATTGGATGCTCGGTGGATACTTCTACAGGAACGGTGTCCTTCACCTGTGAGGGGAAGGATACTAGCTTTAAATTTAAGGTGAGTTATAAAAATGAACTTGTGTATTCTGTAATTTCGTCTTTTGAACCGTGTGATCCTTTCATGAAACAAATGACGTACGCACGTTGACCGCAGTAGAATTTACTAAGGTCCCATTACCGATATGTGCTTCGTTTGTTGAACTTAGTTTGTTCATTTCGACTCTGCCTCTTTTTCGATAGAAGTGCTATTAGTTATTAAAATATAATGACCCACTTACTCTTTTTTTTTTTTTTGAATGGCATCTCGCAGGTCAACCTATGAGGTTGTCGTCTGCTTAAGCGGACTTGCCTGTGGTTGCCCTAATAAATGAAGGCCTCCAGCCAGGACTTAAACTTAAATACTAACTAAAAACCAAGCGACTACACGCTAAGGGCACCCCCTGTGGGGTACGAACCTCGGCTTAGGGAGTCGCTGGAAGAGGGCAGCAAAAGAGACTAGCTGGATCAGGATTGGAGTGATTTTGGGACGAATTTAAAGCTAAAGGCTCAGCGGCGCGGGCTGGCTCGAGCAAGTGTCGGGAGGGGCGTGGATTTGGGCGTCGCGGCGGGCCTCGGCGGCGAGGACGATAGGACGGCGATCGGGTTTTGCGCTTGTGTAAAGTGCTGGTGGCCTTACTGCTCTCCTGGAGGAGGGTAGTGGCGTCGTCGGGGGCGATTAGGGTATGCCTTGGTCGGCGAATACTGCTTATGCGGGAGGGAGTATAGCGGGCGGCCGCAGAAATCAGGGGAACCCACCCACTCACTCCATACTATTTGTTTATTTATCCTCATAGTGGAACGCCATACAGCACTTACACCAACGAAGAAAAAAAAACTATGTGCTGCTTTTCATCCATCCTGTGCGCGATTGACATGGACTATGAGACGGACCAACGTGAATCTGCTCCTAGAGATGACTTGTAAACTGAAATACAATGCAATTTTCCTTGGGAAGAGCCAGGTTGCCCGCATAATTCAAATTTTCTCAGCAAATTGCAAAGAACTTAAGAAATTTTTAATTTGCAAGTTTGTTTATTTGATATTTATATCTAGTCTATGTGAGATCAAAAAACATTACACTTAAAAAACTGTCAGGAAATTACCCAATTTCCTGACAATATGAAGAACGTAATATGTACCTACATGTTCGAGGGCAACCTGTCGCTTCCCCCTTGATATGCTAAAATTGAGAGAGATTTGATCACACTTCGAAACCTCTAGATCGAAGTTATACTATGAAATCTCAATCTTTCAGTTTAGCCATTAATTTTCGCTGAGATGAAATTGCTACAAGAATTTTGAACGTTGTAAATGACGGGAATGAGTCTTCTGTTGTTTCTGTATTTTTTTTTTCGGAACTTTTTTTCGGTTCTTTCTATTTCCTTAAAGAAACTATAACTATATTTACCTTCTCTTCTAGATGGAGCCAGAAACAAAACTCTTCCCCGCAATCTTTGTAGAAGCCACATCAAAGGAGATCCTGCAGATAGAACTGGGCAGGTCTACCACCAGCCTGCCGCTGTCTGCTGCAGTACTTCCGACGAGCGACAAGCACGTTATACCGCAGTTCCCGCCCAGGCTGAAGGTGCAGTGCTTGAAGCCGCATCAGTGGGCTAGAGTAAGTATTGAAAAGTATTTTGATTTTCAGGCTTTCAATAAACTTTTTACGATGTATGTTATGTTGTTTATGTTATGCAATTTTTCTACAAACATACTTGCATGTTTCAATGTTGTATTTTTTAGGAACTGAATTTAGTATTTGCGTCTTTCATAATTTTCACTTTCTTACACAAAAGTGTATCCACAGATATTCTAATAACATTTATGTACAATTATTAAGAATCAGTATGCCATGGTAAAAAAAATACGTTTTGGTTATGATTATAAATTTTGAACCGATTTATATTTGCCGCCACATCAAATGTTTCTTTTGTGTATGAATAGGACTAGAATGTTATTGTCACTTTTATTTAAAACGGAATTTTTCGACTTTCAGGTACCAAATCAATCTCTACAAGTACACGCCCTCAAGTTATCAGACATCCGTGGTTGGTCCATGCTGTGTGAAGATGCAGTTTCTATGCTGGCTTTACATATACCAGGTAAATTCACGTATTTCTTCTACTGTTCTATTTATTTATTATTATTTATATATATATATATATATATATGTCGCCACATGCGAATTACGCATCACACTGAAGTCACGCAAAATCCTGCATCTCGCAAGCAAAGTTTACCGCGTAACTAGTATAAGTACAACGTCCCGACGTCAATCGCACGGCGTTGCTGCAAACGGCAACGCACTTCGCCTTATGGAAATCCTCAGCGCGTATCCCGAGATCGCACAAGTTCTACACTCACTCAAATATTAATTCTCAATGGATAATACGAGAGTAAACAGTAACAAACCCCGATCCCTTAAATTAGGCTTCTTCAACGCAAATGGCGTTTCAGGTCAACGCGATGAGATCGCCGCTTTCCTCCGCGACCATCAGCTTGACATCCTCCTCATACAGGAAACCTTTTTAAAACCGCATCACCGAAACCCGAATATTGCCAACTATAAACTAGTTCGCAATGACAGGTCTCGATGCCACAAGGGTTGCACACTAATTTACTTTAGGAAATCTTTGTATTGCATCCCTATCGACCCACCTTCTCTCTTCTCCCATCTGGAGACCTCTATCTGTCGGCTCGGCATGACTAGTCATCAACCGATCACCATCATCTCTGCTTATATTCCACCAGACAATGGTCCGGAGGATCCCATCTCTCTCCAAAAGGACTTCACCGCCCTCGTCGGTATGAGTGACTCCGTCATATTGGCGGGGGATCTTAATGCCAAACACCCGGCGTGGAATAGTAGCACGACTTCTACCAGAGGTCGGATCATTTCCAAGTTAGGCGAATCCCTTAACTTTGACGTCATCGCTCCAATGAGTCCGACTCATTTCCCCGGAAATCCCAACCATCTTCCAGATATACTCGATGTAGCGCTGCTCAAGAATGTGAACCTCCGTTTGCAATCAATAGAGACGTTCCACGAGCTTAACTCTGATCACCGCCCAGTAGTCATGCATCTTGCCCCCTACTCTGGCCCAAGCGATCCCAACCGCCCCCCTCAGACCCAGATGATAACCGACTGGAGGAAAGTAAGTGAAAGACTGAAATCCACCACGTCGCCTCAATTGGACACCATCCCCGATCACATAGTGTCAGTCGCCGACACGACGGCCGCAATCGACTCGTTTACTGAGCACGTTCAATCCGTTTTGACGGATTGTTCACGGGAAGTTCCGGTGATGGAAGACCATCGCTGGAAACTGGAAACGAATGCGGCTATTCGTGCCTACGACTCCTTCCCTTGTGACGCGAACAAAGCCCACATGCGCCATTTACAGCGTGCTGTAAAGAAACGCATAGGGGAGGTTCGCTCAGAGGGTTGGAACAAGATGCTCAGTGAACTCGAGCCAACTCACCAAGCCTTCTGGCACCTTCAGAGGAAATTGCTCCTCTTCCGAGGAGGTCTCTATGCCTCCCCTCATCCGCCCCGACAAGAGCGTCGCGTTCGACAGCACCGACAAGGCCGAATGCCTTGCTGACAGCCTAGAGTCCCAGTGTTCTCCCAGCTCCCAACCAGTAGACCAAGCTCACCTGAACAAGGTCGACGCTGAAGTCGAACGGAGAGCCTCCCTTCCACCCGTTGAAGACCCTGATGATCCTCTGCCTCCCGTCACTCCAGACGAAGTGCACGACATCATAAAAGGGCTCAAAGCTCGTAAAGCCCCCGGTTCGGACGGTATTACCAACAAGGTATACAAACTCCTACCTGCCCCTCTAATAATGCTCATGACCGCCATCTTCAATGGCGCCTTGAGCAACAACATCTTCCCACAAGCGTGGAAAGAAGCAACAGTCATCGGTATCCCAAAGCCAGGCAAGCCAAAGTCTGAGCCCTCCAGCTACCGTCCCATTAGCTTACTCAACGTTCTCGGCAAAATCTACGAGAGGCTTATTTATAAGCGTCTCAAAGACTACGCCGAAGCAAAGAGCCTCATTCCCAACGAGCAGTTTGGTTTCCGTCCACAACACTCGAGTATCCACCAGGTCCACCGTATCGTAGATCACTTGTGCGCCGGTATGCAGCGTAACGCGACGACGGGTGTGCTATTCTTCGACATAGCGAAAGCCTTCGACAAAGTCTGGCACAACGGCTTGTTATACAAGCTTTACCAACTAGGAGTGCCAGATCGTCTCGTGCTCATCTTACGAGACTTTTTGTCGAATCGCACCTTCCGCTATCGCATCGAGGGTGCACTCTCGTCCCCTCACCCTATTCGCGCCGGTGTCCCTCAGGGTTCCGTCATATCTCCTCTAGTTTTCACGCTGTTCACCAGCGATATCCCACAGAGTAAAAAGGCTCAGTTGGCTCTCTTCGCCGACTACACTGCCGTTTACTATACCGGTCATTGTCCCAATGCTATAGCTCGTACTCTCCAAACCTCCGCAAACGTCTTAGGCGCTTGGTTCCGGAAATGGAGAATCGAGGTCAACCCCGATAAGAGTCAGGCGGTTCTCTTCTCGAGACGTCGTCGAGTCGATTGCGCTGTGACGCAGATTCGATTCTCACACGGAGCAGATTTTGATTTTTGTAGGGCCCAATGGTTCCAAATCTGGCTGAATTTGAATGTGAGATTATGTTTTTGTAAATGCAGCCACGATAGAGGAAAAGTCCTGGTGTGGGACAAAGTTAAAAATATTTACTTGCGTGTCCACTCGTTCTATATTGATGAATTTTATTATAGTGGTTTTTCATGTTGAATTTATTTTTTGTTCACAGAGGAAGATCGTTGCATAGACATTTTGGAGCTGATAGAAATGGACAAGTTATTGAGTTTCCACTCTCATACGCTGACGCTGTATGCTGCGTTATGTTATCAGAGTAATTATAGGTAAGTCATTATTATTAACTGCGAAGGACCAAAAACAATGTCATGGGTTCTTAACTCTAACAAATTATAATTATTCTTGGAATGAAAATCATAGATGGCAGCATAGGTAACCATAATGAAATTAACAATCACTAAATAGCGATAAAAGGCAGAATTTTGGCTTTTGAAGGAATTTTGGCTAAAGAAGTTTGCTGAAGTAAAAGTAGCCATATGTTAATCATTCAAAACAAACAAAACATATGGCTACTTTTAACATAATTAGGGTTCGAATTGATGTTAAAGGCTTCATTCATGTTTTTTGTTGAAAATATGTGTGTAAATAGATAAATCAGCATTAAGGAAGTTTGTTTGTTTGTTTAGAGCTCTTTGCAATAGATAGCGTTTTACTCAATTTGTCCTGTCGTCACAGTAACCAATATCGTAACTAATTTAAATCAAACAACTTCTTTTTTAACTATTACTTTACATACAAATGTAAAAGGAACTTTAAAACGTTACATAAAAAGGATTGCACGAAACGTTTCAAGAGTAGGTCGACTCCTAGATGGCGTTGTAAAATTAGTCTCTGGCAAATTTGTGAGTCGATGATACTGCCATCTGTTGAAAAAATGGACGTAGAAAAATAGCCAGACTTAGGGAGATGTCATTTCTTTGTATGGGATTGGGTATCTGTACGTAGTATTATATTATGTTTGACAATGTGCTACAAGTATAAAGTCTTTTATTATCAGTCTTTTTTCAGAGTGGAATATAAAAAAACGATTTATTATAATTTCAGGGCCGCTCACGCTCTTTGCACACACGTAGATCAGAAACAACTTCTCTACGCGATCCAGTCACAGTACATGTCAGGTCCATTGCGACAAGGCTTCTACGACTTACTGATAGCCTTGCACCTTGAGTCACACGCAACTACTATGTAAGTATACCATTTACAATAGTACGATTAAATTATGCGCCTCGGCAATCTTCGTGTTTCTAAACATAGGCGATGATTGCCGAGGCGCATAACTAAACTGTAAGTACTGTGCTTGCGTGGATCAGAACAAACTACCCTACGCGATCCAGTCACAGTACATGTCAGGTCCACTGCGGCACTGCTTCTATGATTTAATCAGTCACAAGTCACACGCAACAAAAAATGTGAGATTTATACAGGGTGTAAAAAGACCCACATAGCCGTCAACTGCAACCCATTTTGTATATCAAACATTGCACAAAAATAATTGCGGGGAAACGAACGCACGCAAAACTTTGTACTTATGGGTGCATGCGACGGTACAGAGGTCGTGTGTGAGGGGAATTTTATAACAAAACTTTAAATACACCACGGTATTTAAAGTTTTGTTATAAAATTAAAAACTGGTTTTCGTAAAAAAAAAACAGTAAAAGTATACATTTTGACCTTAAATATCTCCGTAACCAGAAGGTTCCCAAGTATGTTCCAGTACCAACTCGAGACTCTCGACTTCCTTAAGTGTCTTTTTACACACGTTATAATCTAAAACTTTATTAAAAAAAGAAAATAATGCTGCGTACACAGCGGCCCAACGAACGCTAACTTGAAATAAATGCTTTGACTTTGACTTTAACGAATGGGTTTCGCTGGCCTTCGTTGGTCTTGTCTTGACAGTTTAGCAAACGCCAACAATCGTTCGTTGGCGTGTGTTAGCTATCCGCAGCGTGATGGTATCATCAAAGAGATAGAAGCAATCGTCCGTTTGCTTACTCGACCACTAAATGTGAAGGCCAACGATCGTGCGGTAGCCAACGCCGAATATACTTTGATGGCGTGTGTTGGCAGCATAAAAATAATGTTATTGAATGAGTTAATACCAACAATAGAAATACGAATCATAATAGTGATAGATGTTTAAAGGTGCAGCTGTTTGTTATATTATTTGAATTTGACAAAAGAAAAGAGAGACAAAAAGGAAAAATTTAATCAATATGTTGGTTAAGTACTACTAATAGGGATTTGGAGCAGTCGTGGCTCAGTGGTATCGGCCCTGACTTTAGGGTTATAGATTGTCAGTTCGAACCCAGGCAGGCATTTAATTTTATCACCACTGTTCTAAAAACGGTGAAGGAAAACATCGTGATCAAACCGACATGTCCTAGAACCAGAAATTCTAAGCGGGCCAGCGTGGTGAATTACAGCACACTCCTCACAGGTGAATTACACTGAGATATATAATGAACATTTTATAAGCTGATTATGAACAGGGATTTTGTATTTCCTGATTTGGTCATTCTGGTTACTAAAGGCTCGAAAAAAAATTTCATTCCAGGGAGGCGTGTAAGAACGAGTTCGTAATACCATTAGGACCAGAATTGAAGGGTTTGTACGAGGACCCCGACATGGGTCACAGTCTGCGCTCCTTGCAGACGGAGAGTGTACGTCCCCAGATGAAGATGACGGATATAGCGTGAGTATAGCTACAGATCAAACCAGTTTCTGTTCTGACGCATCCTTTGCTTGGTTTAAACCGGTTTATGCAATCGGCCTGAGGCAGTGTGCGTCCCTCGCACGATCACATGAGTGCGATTTGTAATCGCTCACACAAATGCAAAGCTCAGCTTAGGCCTCGCAGACTGTACCTTTGATGGATTGTCACTCTTCGAAAAACAGTCCGTCAAAATACATGACATTTAAAAACTAAAGCCTATCGTCTAAGAAAGAGAGTCTGATTTTAGTCACTTAAAAGTGTAAATTCATAACAATCTCCAGAGGTTTTGCGCAAGTAATCAAAGCCTTAATGTTGTGAATTTCTCTTCAGGGCTTAATCATGGTTAATTTTTTTGTGCACGTTCTCTTTCGAAACACAACTATATTAAAGTCCATATTTTCCGTATTTTGTCTACAGAAGAATGGACAAAATAACAGATTTCTTTTATTCATTATTCATTTTCTCTATTCTTCAGTCGACAAAACTCGTTTCTATGGAGTAGCGCAAAATTAGTAGACAAATGTTTACAGTAAAAGAACTCACTTCTTTGTAAATCTAAAGTTCTTAACTCACGTGCCTTTTTTTCTCTTTTAGTGAAAGTATAACAGAGATCAGTAACCTATACTCACCGTACTTTCCCTTGGAAGTGGTTCGTGAGTTTGTGATGCAAGCGTTAGCTGAAGCCGTTGAAACCAACCAGGTACACAACCGTGATCCTGTGGGAGGCAGCAATGAAAACCTGTTCCTGTGAGTACAACTTGAATTATAAAACAAAATCAACTTATGTTCTCTGTGAAAGGGAGTGAGTCATAATCCATCACGCAAGATCAGTGCGGATTAATGAGTCCATTTTGAAAGATTTGTTTCCTTCAATTTGGTAGTTTTACATGGAGATGAATGTGGTAAATCGTTGTTGTAAAACAAGATATAGTTCTTCGTAATATTACAATAAAGCATAGGATTATTTTCTATGCCTTCGGAGAAAGAGTTTGACTGATATACTGATAAGTAATAATTATTTTTTGTGAAATGGTTCAATATGATTTTCTTGTCGATTAAAAACTATTATCTGTGAATTCTCTCAACTTTCGTCAATCCAAAATGTCTGTATCTTATACATTTGAATCTATGTTAATGGAACGAAGTTCTTTAACGCAGAATAAGGGAGTAGTTTTTTTTTTTTTAATCGTCACTTAACGAAAAAGCGCTATGCGCCATCTTAGTTTGAAATAATGAAAATGCAAGATACCCCCTCCATCTGACTTCTTATTGTATATTAGAAAGAGACAGAAAAAGAGTGTTGAAGCTAGCAGTGAGGACAAACTAAAAATTCGAAATTGGCGGCGGAGACAATGTTAAAATTTTTCATGATGGGTGTCATTTTCATGGTTTTTGAGTATGCTAAAGCCGAAAGTGAAGTCAGATACATTCTATTTGAAAAAAAAACGTGACTGATGGGGGTCCCCCGACATCAAACGTTTTCTACATAACCATCATGTTCGTATATTACAGGCCCCTGATAAAGTTGGTTGACCGTCTACTGCTTGTCGGTATGATGCGCGACGAAGACGTGGAGAAACTACTCATCATGACCAACCCTGAGACATGGGACCCTTCCTTTGACAAAGGTATTTTTGTTTGTACTAAAATGCATTGTGAAACGTACCTAAGAATACTTTGGCCCTTCGACCATTTTATTCTTAACAAAAAACTTACTAAACTCGAACTTCCGTTTTGTTAAAAGTATAGATAGATATAGATATTTGTTTAAATTTACAATCATCATAGGTACGTGTTTCTGGCGAATAAATTACTTTGATTTCTTTTAAGAATCAGATCTTCTTAAAAAGGACAAAAATTAACTATAACAGTATGTCGAAGATAAGATAGATAAGATATATTTCTTTGCTCAAACATGTGTACACATACAAGAATAAAATGCTTGTAGGATAACATTTAAAAAAAAACATTTCAGACATGTTTGTCAGTATGACGTGCAAATATTATGAATGATAATAGTTTATAATTAATAATGAGAAGACAAAATACTCTGTTACGTGAATTACAATTGCAAAAATTAATCTAATATATAAAATTCTCGTGTCACAGTTTTCGTTGCCATACTCCTCCGAAACGGCTTGACCGATTTTGATGAAATTTTGTGTGCATATCGGGTAGGTCTGAGAATCGGCCAACATCTATTATTCAAAAAAAAAAAAAATTCAAAAAAAAAAAAAATTTGCAAAACAACGTTTGCGGGGTCAGCTAGTAAACTAAAAATGTCAATGCTCAAAAAATACAATTTAAAAAAATACGAATACAAAAATTAATTAAATCAATGTCAAAATTAATGCTTCTTCTTCTAACTGAGCCTTTCTTTATTTTCCCCAGAGGGTAAAGACGAACACCGCAAAGGTCTCCTCCACATGAAGATGGCAGAAGGCGCAAAGCTACAAATGTGCTACCTACTGCAACATCTCAATGACATTCAGTTGAGACACAGAGTTGAAGCTATTATTGCGTTTGCGCATGATTTCGTTGGAGATCTACAGACTGATCAGCTCAGGTAAGATCTGTTTTGATTGACTTGAAATAGTGTACCTATGGTACTATGAAAATAAAATTATATTATCATGTTTGAATTAAAAGAATAATCAGGGAAAACGATTACTAACAAATTAAAGATCAAATGGTCCGCATATACAAATCATGTCACTATTTGAAAGTCCTTTAATATGGCTTAAATAGGGCAGTTTGGCAAAGTGCCGTCACAACTGAATCTGAACGCGTTTAGCACCTTTTTAACGCGTTCAAGAGCTGTTAGTGTCAATATTCCATGGAAAATAATGACACTGACAGTTCTTAACCGTAGTTTAGGAACCGATCGCGTTCAGTTTAATTTGTGAAATCGGCACTAAGTTTGTCAATCTTCTAAACAATTAATCTCCCTGAACTAAACCATGGAATGAAATATTTATAAATGCTAAAACCGAACGATCGATTCATTTACTGTTTTCGTTGTAAATATAACGTTTATGTTCATTGGGTTCAAATATGTGGCTCGGGAAGCACGTTCAGCCGTTGGTCGCTGTCATTCGTAGATCTTTGACATTCGTTCAGGGTCGTCAGAAGCCCGAATGTCTGACAACCAGTCTCACCATGGGGTATCGTATTACCACGGAATATAAAAAAACAAGCGCCCGTCAGTATACCCGCGTGTCACAATTATGCGGAAAAATTTGTAAATTGATAAAAACTTTCGTCAGTTGTAATAAGTCTTAATTTTGTATGAACAACAAATAAGCTTTTCGTCAAAGTTGAATTTGTTGTTCATATAAATTTAAGTCGTATTACAACGGACGAAGGTTGTTATTATTTTACATATTTTCCGCATAATTGTGAAACGCGCGTGATAGCTGCGTGGGCACTTCCACTTGTTTTTTTCTATTATTTGCGAATTACCCAGTAACTAGGTTGTGGAGGTCAGATAGGCAGACGCTCCATGTAAAATACTGGGGTTCAGCTGCTGGTTAGATTAGAAGCTGACCCGAACGAAGCTGGGAAAAAGACTAGGCAGATTGGTTGTTCATTGGATTTAAACCAAAACACATCGTTTTGCAGACGTTATACAGAGATCAAGCAGTCGGACTTACCAAGTGCGGTTGCGGCTAAGAAGACAAGGGAGTTCCGTTGTCCGCCTAGAGAACAAATGAATGCTATACTCAGTAAGTTTATTACATACACAAACATAACATCACGCCTGTAATGCCAGAAGGGTTAGGCAGAGGTGTACCTATAGTACACCCACATTTCTCCAGTTATGCTTAAGTCCCAATGATGATGACTGTAGGCTGGATGGCAATATGCTCGCCCCCTATTAAATGGGACTTAAGCGTAACTGGCGAAATGTGGGTGGGTTTATTACATATAGTAGATCAAACCAAGATATTTTGTTTAAATTGTTTTTCCATATAAAATATGTAGACACAATGTAAGAATGCTCTCTCATTACGAAATTCGAAAACTCCAATTTTTGACGGGTATGATCTTTATTTTAAAGTTTACTTATTCTCTCTAATAATATATATCTTCACATACACACGCACAACCATTCATCTTCATATTGTGGTTTCCATTCACCTACACAATCACCCACATTTACATTCACACACACCCTGTGACTCAATAAGTAATTATTGAGTCACAGGGTTACTTTTAATTTTTTTTTATTGTTTGCAAGAAAAACATGTTACCAACCTGTTTATTTATAATGCCACTAAGTGGGGTCTGGTGACCTGTAATACAGGTTTTTCTTAAACCTACTTCAGGCACCAGCTCTCACAATGTCACATAAATAGTTCAAAACTGTTAACTACTACAAAACCATTGTGAGAGAAAATAAATAAAAACTTGTTATTATTACTAAGATTGCTCTCTCATTTGATTCTGAAATGTTATTTTACGATCAAAAATATGTAAACTTTAAAATAAAGACCAGACCGGTCAAAAGTTGGAGTTTTAGAACGAAATTCCATATCTCAGCTTGTGGTAGTAGTTGACTGGTAGAAATTGTTACGTAAGGACAAAGCGTTTTGTCTCTCTCTCTCTGTCTCTTTCTATTATATACGAGCGTGTGAAACTACGTTCCTGACAGAAATCATGTTTTTTTTTTAATTTTTCACATTTCATATTCATCCATCTACTAAAAATAGTAGTCATAATTATATTCTAACTCGTTTTTCCTCAGGTTTCAAGCACTTAGAAGAGTCTGAAGAAAAGGACAACTGTCCGTGCGGTGAGGAGTTGGTCGCTCGCATGAACTACTTCCACGAGAGTCTCATGGCGCATGTGTCGTTACATGCGCTACAGGAGCCCGATGGATCGGTAACTATATCTTCTACTTCATCATCACATTTTTATTTAGTTTTATTACGAAATGGACCAACTCTTGACCTCGATCACGCCTGGTGAAAAGCGATGGATGAGGTCTATAATGGAACGGGCCATCCCTGAAGATGCCTATTCACTCTTGTTTTAGAGCTGACGGATTGATAGACATTTGAAATTTTCACAGAGTTTTCTACTACGCCTGTTAAAATAACAAATACAAAAAAAAATGTACTTAAAAATTATAGGGGGTCCCCATACAAGAAACGTTTGTTTTTTATACGTAGCAGGTGGCGTTCTGTATTTTCTGCCTACCCCTATGGGAAGAAGGCGTGTGCTTATGTATGTAGTTTTAAATATTGCACGGTGGTACGGAACTCTTAGTGTGCGAGTCCGACTCGCACTTAGCATAAGCATAATCATAATTATTATTTACTATATTAGCGGCACGGTTGGCGCAGTGGTTGAGCGATCGGTTGCTGCGCTGCGTGTCGTGGGTTCGATTACCGCACGGAACAAATATTTGTATGACCTACAAATAGTTGTTCCGGGTCTGGGTGTCTTGTGTATGTGCGTTTTCATGTTTGTGAACGCACCCACGATACAGGAGTAATTCCTAATGTGGGGCAACGTTAAAAATATATATATATATATCAGCCAAAATCAAATCAGCAAAAAATCAACGTTCCCACTGCTGGGACTTAAGCCTCCTCTCTGTGGCAGGGAGTGAGCCATAATCTTCCACGCAGGCCCAGTGCGGGTTGCTAGATGTCACATGTCTTAATTTTTTTTTGGTTGTGAGACATGCCGGTTTCCTCACGATGTTTCCCTTCACCGTTTTGAAAGCTGTTTAAACAGGAATGGATGATGTCCTCCAGGTGTTACGAGGACTAAAACACTGTAACTTTATATTAGTGGACTGTATTGTTCTGCTTGGTTAAAATACATACAATGTATTTTAACCAAGAAGAAGAAGAACAAACGGTCAAGATTTTATTTTTAAAACAATCGCTCAGTAACGTAGGACAAGGCGCGTCGTTTTCTTAACACTGTTATACTGGATAATAACAAAATTTAAAAAATTCATTGTTATTGTTTTTTGCTACTAGAACGTATGTTCTTGTTACAGGAGAACCAAGAACCAGAGGTGAAGCCAGGCGCGTTTGGTAAACTGTACAACATTATAAACACCGTTAAAGAGTTAGAAGAGGAAGCCAAGGTAACTATTTTAATAAGGTATTACTATTTATTGACAGCAAGATGTACTCTAAGTCATCTGGTTTTTAAAATATTATATTTAAAAAAAAATTACATACCTACTTGCCGATATAATGATCGATTATTATTTATTATGAGAAAAATGTAGACTGGATAAGAATGAATTTAGTGTCACAAGTTCAAGAGAACTAACGATGAGATACAATCATGTTTTTTTTAATAGGATTTTTGAGTTATATTACACCTTCCATATAACTTTTTTGTCTACATGTAGCCGCAATTTTTTTGGGAATTGTTTTTTTTAAATTTAATTATTTAAGTAAGTACTTACTTTATTTAATTTGGCAAACTAACAATTAGCGTATTACAGTTTTTATAAGTAGTTAAAAAGTTTGAAACACTAAAATATAAACAAAAAAGCTCTGCATAAATCAAAACATAATTTTTTTTAAAGTTCAACACTAACGACTAAACCTAACCAACAATCGCTTATAATGCAAACAGTTAGTAAATATGGTTGTGCCTATTTTCCAGGCGATAGAGGAGCCTATTAGGAAGACTCCTGAGGAGAAGTTCCGTAAGGTTCTGATTCAGACCATCGTCAACTGGGCTGAGGAGTCGCAGATAGAGACACCCAAACTCGTCAGGGAAATGTTCAGGTATTTAATTATAATTCTTCTAAGATAAGATAAGAGAATGTTTTTTTTATTTGTAATACATGAGTGCATATACAATAGATTTGCATGGTATTAAAATAACGTGTCTTAAAATATGAATTGCCATGTACGGCGTACAAAAAAAAAATTGATCAAGTTAACCATTTGAATTTATACATAACAAAAAAAAACATTATTTACCTAAACTGTCGCGCAGTCGTTTTGAAAAATAATCTATATGAAAAAGGAGTGACATTTTTGAGATCGAAGAAATGGAATAACAATAGGAACTCAGTACGGTCATTTAAATATTTTGTAACGATATAAAAACATTTGACTGTAGTTTCAAATAGAGTTGTGGGCATTTGTCTCTTTCAGAGAGTTTCTTGGCCCAGAAATTTTGCTTGGACTCACGAGCAAAATTTCTGAGGCTTTTTTTCCGGGGAGTACAACCGACGTATTTATTAATGCCCCTCAAAAATATTGTGTTCTAGTTAGAAAGATATAGCTAACAATCTATAATGACAGATGTCAAAAGCCGCTTGTAACCACTTTCTTTCAAGTAGACTGTCGGTGTCGAAGAGTCTGCCAACTGCCAATCACTAACATGACAGTAAATCTATAACCTGCTCTATTAGATTAATACTCATCGATACGGCTTGCCTCGTGGTATGTTCCTGTCTCTGGAACCCCAACCACCGGTAGTTTGCTCCCGATACCGGTGGACCACGTTTTATTTACTCGTGGAACTCACTACCTGCGTCTGTGCTCCCGAACGCATTCAACCCGAATCTCTTCAAAGTTACAGTGAACAGGCTTCTATTAGGGTAAGCTCACTCCATCGTAGACTTTGTGTCTGTCACTTCTGACCTAGACTAGAGTCAAGAGCAAAACCATCTCAATTTTTTTTTTGTTTTCTTTTTATAAAAATATTTATAAGTGTATTAAAATAAGGATAAAACCAAATACACGAAATTATAATTTCTTTCAGTCTTCTCGTCCGTCAGTACGACGCAGTAGGCGAGTTAATCCGCGCCCTAGAGAAAACTTACGTCATCAACGCTAAGACTAAGTTAGACGTGGCAGAGATGTGGGTGGGACTCAGTCAGATCCGAGCCCTGCTGCCTGTGCAGATGAGTCAGGAGGAAGAGGAACTCATGAGGAAGAGGCTCTGGTAAGAAACAGGGTATTTTTGAGCACCACTCAAGGCTAAGGGAACTTTGTTAAAAGTGCTAAACCTCAATTATGGTCACTTTGTCTAAAATCGATGACGATATTTTTTTTTTTTTTTTTTTTAAATGGCATCTCGCAGGTCAACCTATGAGGTTGTCGTCTGCTTAGACGGACTTGCCTGTGGATTCCCTAATAAATTAAGGCCTCCAGCCAGGACTTAAACTTAAATACTAACTAAAAACTAAGCGACTACACGCTAAGGGCACCCCCTGTGGGGTACGAACCTCGGCTTTGGGCGTCGCTGGAAGAGGGCAGCAAATGACTAGCTGGATCAGGAATGATATTATTTAGGGACGAATTTAAAGCTACAGGCTCAGCGGCGCGGGCTGGCTCGAGCAAGGGTCGGGAGGGGCGTAAATTTGGGCGTCGCGGCGGGCCTCGGCGGCGAGGACGGTAGGACGGCGATCGGGTTTTGGGCTTATGAAGCGTGCTGGTTGCCTTACTACTCTCCTGGAGGAGGGTAGTGGCGTCGTCGGGGGCGATTAAGGTATGCCTTGGTCGGCGAATACTACTAATACGGGAAGGAGTGTAGCGGGCGGCCGCTGAGATCAAGGGGTTGGGGTGTTTTATGCCACAGTCAAAGAAACGCTTCGATAAGCGTTTCATGAACTGGTTTATGGTAGGCATTTTAAGATCGATGTGGAGATTTATATTACGGACATAGAAGGGGGCACCCGTGACCTTTCTGAGGAAACGGTTCTGGAGGGTCTGCATCTTATGGAGATGACGTGGGTGAGCGTGCGCGAATACAACGCAGGCATAGGTCATGATGGGACGGATGACTGCGGTGTAGATGCGCAGCTTACATTTAAGTGACAGTTTGCAACGGGCTGTCAGAATAAAGTGGAGTCTACCAAGAGCGAAAGCGGCGCGCGCGCGAACAGCCTTAATGTGCTGTTTAAACGTTAAGTTTTGATCAAGGATCACGCCTAGGTATTTGGCTTGCTTCTCCCAAGGGATTGGCTTGCTGTACATAGTGATCGGGCTGGGAAGGGGGGGTGGGACTCGACGACGTCTCGAGAAGAGAACCGCCTGACTCTTATCGGGGTTGACCTCGATTCTCCATTTCCGGAACCAAGCGCCTAAGACGTTTGCGGAGGTTTGGAGAGTACGAGCTATAGCATTGGGACAATGACCGGTATAGTAAACGGCAGTGTCGTCGGCGAAGAGAGCCAACTGAGCCTTTTTACTCTGTGGGATATCGCTGGTGAACAGCGTGAAAACTAGAGGAGATATGACGGAACCCTGAGGGACACCGGCGCGAATAGGGTGAGGGGACGAGAGTGCACCCTCGATGCGATAGCGGAAGGTGCGATTCGACAAAAAGTCTCGTAAGATGAGTACGAGACGATCTGGCACTCCTAGTTGGTAAAGCTTGTATAACAAGCCGTTGTGCCAGACTTTGTCGAAGGCTTTCGCTATGTCGAAGAATAGCACACCCGTCGTCGCGTTACGCTGCATACCGGCGCACAAGTGCTCTACGATACGGTGGACCTGGTGGATACTCGAGTGTTGTGGGCGGAAACCAAACTGCTCGTTGGGAATGAGGCTCTTTGCTTCGGCGTAGTCTTTGAGACGCTTATAAATAAGCCTCTCGTAGATTTTGCCGAGGACATTGAGTAAGCTAATAGGGCGGTAGCTGGAGGGCTCAGACTTTGGCTTGCCTGGCTTTGGGATACCGATGACGGTGGCTTCTTTCCATGCTTGTGGGAAGATGTTGTTGCTCAAGGCGCCATTGAAGATGGCGGTCATAAGCATTATTAGCGGGGCAGGAAGGAGTTTGTACACCTTATTGGTAATACCATCCGAACCGGGGGCCTTACGAGCGTGGAGCCCTTTAATGATGTCGTGCACTTCGTCTGGAGTGACGGGAGGCAGAGGATCATCAGGGTCTTCGACGGGAGGGAGGGAGGCTCTTCGTTCGACTTCAGCGTCGACCTTGTTCAGGTGAGCTTGGTCTACTGGTTGGGAGCTGGGAGAACATTGGGACTCTAGGCTGTCGGCAAGACATTCAGCCTTATCGGGACTGTCGAAAGCGACACTATTGTCGGGGCGGATGAGATCGATGACGATAAATTCGAGCAAAATACTTGTACAATTTCATTCGCAAAGAAAACTAAAAAAAAAGTCGCAGAATTTACAAAACAAAAAAAAACTTAGTAATCTTCTTTTCTATTTACAGGAAACTCGTCAACAACCATACGTTCTTCCAGCATCCAGATTTGATAAGGTAAATAAGTACTATTTTTCCAAGATATCAGTTTGCCTACTCATGCGTATGAGCACTCACAACACACTTCTCAATTTCACCGAGACTACTCATAATTGATCATTGTTTGCAGTTTAATCAAAACTGAAGCAATAACCATGAACTGATAGGGAAACGCTTGTCCAACTTGTGTTTGAATATTGCTTCACACACTGCAGAAAAGACAGCAATCAAGCAACCCAAAAAAAAATGTGACAGAAAAACGCGATTCGCAGGTGTTTTGTTTTGGACTTCTGCTTGGTTCATTTTGCAGAATGTGTAAGGCTATAGTTATTTAGTGAAATATGTAGTACATCAATAACCTTTCTCCCACAGAGTACTCCGCGTGCACGAGAACGTGATGGCGGTGATGATGAACACGCTAGGGAGGCGTGCGCAGGCGCAGTCCGACGCACAGCCTGCCTCGCCGCCCGTCGCAGAGGACAAGCAGGAGAAGGTTAGTTCACTAGGTTTCACAAATCTAAACTAATATTATAAATGATTTGATTGTTTTATGTTTGTTTGTTACCCGCTTTCACGCTAAATTTATCCCGATATTCCCACGAATCGAGACTAATGCGGGTGAAGTCGCGGGGTGCAGCTAGTAATGAATATAGGCGACTGAAGGCTTATAATATTTGTGGGCAGTGCTGTGTTGTTCTCTGTTCTGCTTTTGATAAGTGAAGACTTATATTTACTGTACTGTTTTGCTTAGCTGTAAGTCTTCCAAAGAACTTATATAAATAATGATACGGTAGCTGGCCATAAATATGGCACTGACGCGTTTGTTTTCAAATCCGCGCTGAAGATAATGATAATGCAAGCTTGACACTGTCAAATTTAACTTAAAGGTCCAATTCGTACCAAATTATCATAGCACTTGAAAACAGGAAGATACTTTGACATGTGCTTGTTATAAAAATAATTTTAGAACTTCATATGAACACCTCAGTTTGATTTACTTACATAAAAGAAATTAAAAAGGACGGAGCCCCACGAGGCCGACCAGGAAGAGGTGGCGAAGCGATCTAGACGCGTACCGCAATGTTGGATCAAGGTGGCTATAAAAAAGGATGTCTTTGTACAACTGTGGGACAGTGTAGGATACCTAAAAAAAATACTAAAGAAACTACGACGGGCGACCTGTGTCCACACGGCGCTATATCGCATGGGTTGGTTCGTTTGATCTATACTAATATTATAGAGAGGAAAGATTTGATTGTTTGTTTGTATTGAATAGGCTCCGAAACTACTGGACCTATTTAAAAATTGTTTTCAAACTCAAACTCAAAGCATTTATTTCAAATAAACCAATTACAGGCACTTTTGAATTGTCAAGGTCGGTCGGTCAGAAAAATGAAGCTAGTTGCCCATTCCAAAGCGTAGTAGGTACCTATGGAGAAGAACGGACAAGAAACTCCACGGACACTCTTTTAAATCAAATTATGTTTACAATAGATTGGTTACATCGTTCATGTTGAAATTATTCATGTGAGAACGATGCAGAACGTTAAAAGCGTCCGTTATATAAATATGAAAACAATTCAAAAATAAAATTTAATTAAAATACGCCGTGGCAGCTAAGACATGACCAGTCTCAACTGACGGCGCCCGTTCACGAACATGACGCATGGATTAGCACCATTCAACTCAACCATTTCGAAGGGAGCTAAATGATCCAACACACGCGCCACCATCAGCGAATCATTATAGTGAGCATGACATACTCTCTGCCGCCAGGGCACATTCAAGTCAATGAAAGACGTACCCAGTAAATGGTAGCTTTAAAGCATGTACATAGTGCTCTCATATGGCTTATAGCAATTATACAGTACTACCATTAGAAGCCGAAATTATGTCTGATGAACATAGGCACCTTTTTTTTTCGAAAGCCACGCGGACAAAGTCGCGAGCGAAGTGCTAGTTGATAATAAATTTGACATTAAAACGATGTTTAAAAATTGAATGAAGTTGCTGATTGCTGAACACATACCTTTTAGTAAAGTTCGTTGTCAGTTTTCCACTTCAGCTGTCCACACGCTATACTTACTTTATTAAAAATAATCATTATAACCTTACTTGAATACTTTTTAAAATTTCAATGACTACATTTATAAACTCCTTTCCCCAGGACACCTCCCACGAGATGGTGGTAGCCTGCTGCCGCTTCCTCTGCTACTTCTGCCGCACCGGCCGACAGAACCAGAAGGCCATGTTCGACCACTTCGACTTCTTACTAGAGAACTCCAACATCTTGCTGTCTAGACCCTCGCTGAGAGGGTCCACTCCCTTGGACGTGGCGTACTCTAGTCTTATGGAGAACACTGAGCTGGCGCTGGCTCTGAGGTGAGGAATTCTTTTGGAATACTGATATTTATGTTCATTTAACTATTTAACCTTCTCGAAGATTGACTTTGTTACAATCGAATTTTTAAACGAATCTTAATTTTAAGTCATCAGTAGTTCTCATTCTGTCTCTGTTGCCAAAAGGAAGAATTGTTCTATCGACGGAAAACTGAAAACCTATTGTTTTTTTTTTGTCGTTCATGAAGTAGAGGTTGAACGTTTTTGTTTTTTATCTCAGAATTAGAAACAATCAACATAGGTATTTGCATAATGGTTAACATATTTTGGCGCCATGTTTTGCCATGAAGGTGTACTAGGTGTAGTATATTCAGTACAATTTTATTAATTTATTTTTAATCCAAATAAAACAACAAGACAAAATAAATTTAAACATATTTAAAATTATCATTTATAAAATCCGGAACAGTATAATAACGTTTTTCAATTAATAACGAGGTGAGAGCTTTCTTAAACTTTGATAGTGGCGCTAACTGCGATTTTTGCCCTGCCCTGCCCCCACCATCAAGTAAGCAAAGCAATATAACTTGTTTACACGTTGAATAATACGTTGTCCACGAAACAAATTATGCGCACTATTCTTTGCCATCTCAAAATGTTCATGCCAAAGAAGTTTTTAAACGTGTTACTAAAACATCAAATAAAATCTCAAAAATTATCATTTCTTTCCAGAGAACATTACCTTGAGAAGATAGCAGTATACTTATCTCGCTGTGGGCTGCAAAGCAATTCGGAACTCATAGAGAAGGGATACCCAGATCTTGGGTGGGATCCAGTGGAAGGTGAACGTTATCTTGACTTCCTTCGTTTCTGCGTTTGGGTAAGTTAATTGTTTTATTGTTATATCATTCATACTTGCACACTTGACATTATTTTGACACATTATCTGCACACTGGCGGACAGATCAGCGGCTAATTGTGGGATGAAACCATAATAATTACGCTTAGTGACCGGTGACAGTAGTAAGATCAAAAATATTGTCTGTGAAATCTGTCAATACTATCGCGAACTCATTCTAGTAAAATCTTAAGTGGCTCCTAAATCCAAAAGAAAGCAGATACGATATTATTTGACTTATAAACCAAATGAGGAACTCAGCCATCAATTACTACGTTTGTAACCATACTTCTTATAATTCATAACCAACTGTGTAGAATTGTTGGAAATTTATTCATAGTGTGGAATTGTGCATAATGATTTGCACAATTCCACGATATGAATACATTGACCACCACCATTTCTTATTTCACAAATATTGTTTCCATACAGGTAAACGGTGAAAGCGTTGAAGAAAACGCGAACCTAGTAATCCGTCTCCTGATCCGTCGTCCAGAGTGCCTCGGTCCTGCCCTCAGGGGCGAGGGCGAAGGTCTACTGAAGGCTATCGTGGACGCCAACAAGATGAGCGAGAGGATCGCTGATAGACGGAAACTGAGGGAGATAGAGCAGGAAGGTGATGTTAACGTGAGTATTCGTAGTGACAACATACCATAACATAACATCACTTTGAGCTCCTTAAGTTCTGAGTTGAGCTCCACGATTACTGACAAATGCGTGCACTGATTGGACAGGTCCACTTAATCTGTGTGGTTCTTTCCTTAAAAGACCATTTCAGATACCGATCTATATGATCTTCATATCTGACCAAGATAATGAATGAAATGTCTATTATAAGAATAGGATTTTATGTTAGTCTAAGAATGCAGGGCCATCAGGGCTTGTATATCCACAGTGAGTTTAAACACTGTCATTTTTAAAGCAGATACAGAAGTCGGTCTATATTTTTTTTTTTTTTGCTTTTTGTTCCAGTTCAGCCATCCCTTACCAGAATCAGATGAGGATGAAGACTACATTGACACGGGCGCTGCGATCCTTAATTTTTACTGTACGTTGGTGGATCTGCTGGGCAGGTGTGCCCCTGATGCTGGGGTTATTGCACTTGTAAGTAATATTAACTTTTCTTACTGATATCACATATGTGAATTTGGCCAGATTTCACGCTTCGGCCCAGTTGTTTATAAAAAAGTTTAAGGTTAGGGACAAATGAGCCTAAAATATGGCACTTTTAGAACATTTTTACTTGATATGATAGAACACTAGTCATTGGTGGAACAGAGGGCAGTAATGGGGGTTGTAGGTCGTGGGATTGAACCCAAGCAGTTACTTTACTTTGTGTTAATTATTTCATCACCATGCTCTTGAAACGGTGAAGGAAAACATCGTGAGGAAACCGGCATGTCCTAGAACCAAAAATTCGAAGACATGTGACATCTACCAACCCGCCCTGGCCCCGCGTGGTGGATTACGGTCCACTCCCTCACACTAAGAGGAGGTCTGTGTCCCAGCAGTGGGAACATTAAAGGCTGATTATGATGAAACAGTATAACTCACGCATTTTTTAAGCTCAGGGTGTTTCTAGCTTTAAGAAAACAACACAGATAGTCTGCGGTTTTTTCAAGACTATTTACTGCCTGTCAAACATAGTCTTTGTTCAAATCGAATTTGTTAAACACGTAGCTTAAAGTTCAAAATATTTGAGTACATTACATAACTGCAATGGAAGCACCGTTAACCACAAATGCTTATAATTGGATTTGAAACTTCCAATCAATGAAGGGTAAGAACGAGTCCCTCCGTGCCCGCGCTATCCTGCGTTCGCTGGTGCCACTAGAAGATCTACAGGGAGTGCTCAGTCTGAGGTTCACGCTCAACAACCCCGCCGCCGGAGAAGAACGACCTAAGTCTGGTCAGTATTTTATTACTTTAATTTAAGGGGGAAGCGACCAGGTAACCCGCGAAATGCAAATTTTCGTAAGTGTTTTGCAATTTGCATTACTATTACAGAATTTAATTATATAAATTGACTTGAGGGCTTTTCGTACTTAGAGAGTTGTATTACACATAACATCACACCTTGTTTCCCCGGGGTTGGGCAGAGGTGTACCTGTACACCCACATTTCGCCAGTTATGTTTAAGTCCCACGTAATAGGGGGCGAGCCTATTGCCATCAACCGGGCACAAATCCAGACTCCGGGCTGCTACTGAGAAATTCCAGATAGAAAAACCCATTAACACTTTGCCGGACCTGGGAATCGAACCCAGGACCTCATGCTCAGAATCATATATATTTTGTTCAACATATAACCTAACACTGACCTGCAAGTTACAAAAAACGTAAGAAAATTTCAATTTCGCGTTTCACCTGGCGCTGACTATACTTATAGTAAAATCAGAAAAGTATGCACTTCGGTAAGCTTCGTGTTTCCGAATTAGCAAGAACTTCGCACCACATTATACACGCAGATGCATAGCTTCTAAGTTTCGTACTACCGCGTTTTGCACCTATCATTGCACGTTTGTATGAAGTTTTCCGTCGGGTTACCTATACTGCGGTTGCAAACAAAAGCATTTTCACACTAAAGTATTACAAAGTTATTTGGTTTTGCATAGAGTTAAGAGATCTAAGTTGTAGGTTCGAACCCAGATAGGCGCTTTACTTTGCGTAAACAAAATACGTATTCAGAATAACGTCAAAACCCACCACATATATTTCGAAACTTCGGTATTGTATTTATAAATTATGACAATATAAACTCGTTTTGAAGTTTATAATTCCAACTTCACGATATGAGAGTAGGTAAAATCGTTTTAAGAAAATAGTATACGTGAGCATTGAGCAGAGAGCAGTGGTGGCCCAGTGGTAACGGCCGCGACTTACGAGGTGTAGGTCGCAGGTTCGAACCCAGACAGGCGATTTACTTTGTGTAAATTATTTCATCACCACTGCTCTCAAAACGGTGAAGGAAAACATCGTGAGGAAACCGGCATGTCTAAGAACCAAAATTTCGAAGACATGTGACATCTACCAACCCGCACTGAGCCCGCGTGGTGGATTACGGCCCACTCCCTCTCATAGAGAGGACGCCTGTGTCCCAGCAGTGGGAACATAATATGCTGATTATGTATACGTGAGCATAACTTCGTGGGAATGCAAACCTTTTTCGCTTGACCCAATATTTAACTCCCCAATAGACATGCCATCCGGCCTGATCCCTGGTCACAAGCAGAGCGTGGGCCTATTCTTAGAGCGAGTGTACGGTATTGAGACTCAAGAGCTGTTCTACAAGCTGCTGGAGGAAGCCTTTCTGCCGGATTTGAGGGCCGCCACCATGCTGGATAGGGTGAGTTGGAAACATTGTTTCCTTCATGGAGTAATAATGAAAGCTTAAGTTTTATAAGGTAACATTAAATATTGATTCCAAAAAAAAAAAATGTTTCGAGACCGTATATTTATTTCATCAGTCCCACAATATTAGTTGCAATTTCTGGCAAAGAAAAGAAAGAAAGACGTGAAGAATATTTAAAGTTTTCAAAATAATCTACATGTTAAACTTCAGTGTGTTCTAGCCAACATTTTCTGATTTGTGAAACCGGGAACGGATGATGTGTGTATAAGATGATATCCCTATTTTCCTTCAGAACGACGGCTGTGAATCAGACATGGCTCTCTCAATGAACCGTTACATCGGCAACTCGATCCTGCCGCTACTCATCAAACACGCCTACTTTTACAACGAGGCAGAGAACTATGCGAGTCTTCTAGACGCCACACTACATACTGTTTATAGGTAAGAACAACATTTATTTATTTATCCATCTTACCTCTAATATTAAATTTGGATCAGTCGGCCTATGCAAACCTTGGCCGTACTGGTCACCTAACAACCTTGGTGCCCTTTGCCGATGTAAATAGCTCTTCATAGCGACCCACCCCTACTTCGCACGATTTTTACATCAAATTCAAAGTCAAAATTTCAAATGTGTCTTATTTAAGTAAGGAAATAAATAGTAATTTTTATTAATTAATTAGGTTTAAGTGGTTATTTATTTCTGAATATACATTTAATATCTTCATTTATTTTTAAAACCATTTTCCCTTTCCAGGTTATCGAAGAACCGTATGTTAACCAAGGGTCAACGTGAAGCAGTATCAGACTTTTTAGTCGCGTTGACATCAGCTATGCAGCCGTCCATGCTGTTGAAACTTCTGAGGAAACTTACAGTTGATGTCTCCAAGCTATCCGAATACACCACTGTCGCTCTTAGGGTAAGTTTCATACGGCATAGTATTGTATATCAGGCTCCTTAGTAGCCCTCACTTATGCAGCCGTCAATGTTGCTTAAACTGATAGGAAAAGTAATGGGCGAGGTTTCCATACTGTGTCTGAGTATACCAGTCTTGCTCTTAGGGTGAGTGTCATAAGACATAGTTTTGCATATCTGAGTTACTAAAACTGCTGAGGGTATTTACTGTTGATGTTTCCAAGCTGTCTGAGTATACCACTGTCGTTCTTACTCACCCTAAGGTGAGGATCATAATGCATATTTTGGCCATTATTTACACAGCTGCCAGCAGCTCGTACGTAGCTTGTCTAACTACGCCAGTTACGTACTTTTGTACCAAATAAGCTACGTGATACGTGTCGAGTCATTATTACTATTACAACTTTTCGGCAACTCAATCGGAAAGTTCAAAACGAGACCCAGTTTATCTTAAATTTTTAAGATAAACTGGGTCTACTAATTTCTGAAGTTTTCACAATAAAATTCATTAATTGTATGGTAAAAAGCTTAAAAGCAATTTATTGACGTTATTCTTTTAAAAATACGTCGTTTTTCTGGTTCTCCTTTTCTAATGGGACGTTAGTACGTAGTTATAGAAAGATTGGTACTAAAATAATCAGGTGAAGTTTTGGAAAAAAACAAAAATACAAGCTCATGCCGTGTTGAAAAGCCAGTCAAAAAGTTGGTAGCGCGGCTACCTGACCAGGGGCGTTGGACGAACTAATAATATTTTTAAAACAAATTTGAATTACAAAGAATTTGTTAGCAAGCCTGCAGCATGCAAGCAAGCATGCAGCATGCAAGCAAGCATGCAACATGCAGCATGCATGGTTTCTGTCACGGCACCGACTGTCCCACTCTCACCGCCGCAGCTTCCTCAGCTCGCGGGCCGCTTCGCCTCTCCGCGCCTATGCGATTCTATATTACACTCTAGAGGTAGGGCAGACAAGACTGCGGAAAGTCGGATTTACAGCGATTTGTTTCTGTCACTATAACCTAATTTTCAGCAAATGTTTTAGGACTTACAATTTTATTTTATTATTAATTAACATTCGGAATAATACACATGATATAAATAATACTTAGGACATCCTTGACTTTATTTCATGCAAAATTAGAAGATTCAATTATACTCGATACTATGACAGAATAGTTTTATAATTATAAGTAAAGATAATAATGTAAAACATTTTTTTTTTATGTAATGGTTTTAATACAAACAATTTTAGGAGAAAAAAGGGACTACCATATAGACAAGTGCAAAAACGTTCTTAGCAATGTCCTAAAATTAATTTACTTTCCCTTCCTCAGCTCCTAACCTTGCACTACGAGCGCTGTGCCAAATACTATGGCAGCACAGGACCTGGCCAAGGAGTGTACGGAGCGTCTTCAGATGAAGAAAAACGACTCACAATGATGCTCTTCAGCAATATCTTCGACTCCCTCAGCAAGATGGACTACGAGCCCGAACTGTTCGGCAAGGCGCTGCCCTGCCTTATCGCTATAGGTATAAGGGTCATTTTACTCTTGCAACTAGTGTTCAGCAACATCTTCAACTCGCTCAGCAGACTGATGGACTACCAGCCCGAACTTTCCTGCAAGGCGCTGCCCTGCCTTATCGCTATAGGTATAAGGGTCATTTTACTCTTGCAACTAGTGTTTAGCAACATCTTCCACTCGCTCAGCAGACTGATGGACTACCAGCCCGAACTTTCCTGCAAGGCGCTGCCCTGCCTTATCGCTATAGGTATAAGGGTCATTTTACTCTTGCAACTAGTGTTTAGCAACATCTTCCACTCGCTCAGCAGACTGATGGACTACCAGCCCGAACTTTCCTGCAAGGCGCTGCCCTGACTTATCGCTATAGGTATAAGGGTAATTTTACTCTTGCAACTAGTGTTCAGCAACATCTTCAACTCGCTCAGCAGACTGATGGACTACCAGCCCGAACTTTCCTGCAAGGCGCTGCCCTGCCTTATCGCTATAGGTATAAGGGTCATTTTACTCTTGCAACTAGTGTTTAGCAACATCTTCCACTCGCTCAGCAGACTGATGGACTACCAGCCCGAACTTTCCTGCAAGGCGCTGCCCTGACTTATCGCTATAGGTATAAGGGTCATTTTACTCTTGCAACTAGTGTTTAGCAACATCTTCCACTCGCTCAGCAGACTGATGGACTACCAGCCCGAACTTTCCTGCAAGGCGCTGCCCTGACTTATCGCTATAGGTATAAGGGTCATTTTACTCTTGCAACTAGTGTTCAGCAACATCTTCAACTCGCTCAGCAGACTGATGGACTACCAGCCCGAACTTTCCTGCAAGGCGCTGCCCTGACTTATCGCTATAGGTATAAGGGTCATTTTACTCTTGCAACTAGTGTTTAGCAACATCTTCCACTCGCTCAGCAGACTGATGGACTACCAGCCCGAACTTTCCTGCAAGGCGCTGCCCTGACTTATCGCTATAGGTATAAGGGTCATTTTACTCTTGCAACTAGTGTTCAGCAACATCTTCAACTCGCTCAGCAGACTGATGGACTACCAGCCCGAACTTTCCTGCAAGGAGCTGCCCTGACTTATCGATATAGGTATAAGGGTCATTTTACTCTTGCAACTAGTGTTCAGCAACATCTTCAACTCGCTCAGTAGACTGATGGACTACCAGCCCGAACTTTCCTGCAAGGAGCTGCCCTGACTTATCGATATAGGTATAAGGGTCATTTTACTCTTGCAACTAGTGTTCAGCAACATCTTCAACTCGCTCAGCAGACTGATGGACTACCAGCCCGAACTTTCCTGCCCCGACTTACGAGTTGAAGTGGTAAGCCCCGACTTACGAGTTGTAGGTCGTAGGTTAGAACCCAGACGGGCGCTTTTCTTTGTGTAAATAATTTCATCACCACTGCTCACAACACGGTGAAGGAAAACATCGTGACGAATCCGGCATGTCCTAGAACCAAAAATTCGTAGAGATGTATCATCTACCCGCACTGGCCCGCGTGATGAATCACGGCCCACTCCCTCTCACAGAGAGGTAGCCTTTGTCCCAGCAGTGGGAACATTATAAAGTCTGATTATGATGATGGACCACATGAGTAAAAGATACTGTTGTTTTAACAGCGTTGATGCTTATTGATTCTTCAAATGATCCATAATAAAAATTCACCAAATATTTCTCAATGTTACCACAAAGCTGATACCGAACTGTTTTATTTTCTTACCAGAAAGAAATTCAGATTATAATTTTGTTTGCAGGATGTGCCCTACCACCTGACTACTCACTATCTAAGAACTATGATGACGAGTTCTACGGCAAGGAACAGGTTACAGGTAAGCTATTGAAACTTTTAATTTTTGTCTTTCGTACCGTCTCAGAATCATTAAATATTGTGTTAACTTATTAGCAGAATTAGATTTTCCAATGTGCGAGGAAACTTCTCGACGAACGATTTTTTTTTAAATCGAAATCATTCAATCTGTTCTCTAGTTATCATCAAAAAAGCTGTTCCATGCAAAATGTATAAGAAAAGGGAGTTTCTTCATTATTTTATGTTTCGTGTATTTGTCTCATGTTTTAATAGTTATTCTGCTAATTGGATCATAAGAATCAGTCCAGCCGTTCTGGAGTTATAAAGGGTTTAAATACGGGTTAGTTAAATTTAAGATCTGTCTTACTTTGTTTTATTTATTATAGATTTACTTAATTCCGACAAAAATAAAGTTCTAAAAACAAAAACTGACGTTAAACCCCGACTCTATTTTCAATATTGTATTAAGAATAATCGTAATAAAGTTTAAAATACTATAAAACTCATTTTGTAATCAGTTTTAGAAAAAAAATAAAAAAAACAACATGAATACAACGAAACTTTAATGTAACTACAAGAATATTTACCCACACATATTTTTCCGCAATTTCTAGGAGATCTCGACAACCCTCAATACGACCCACAACCAATCAACACCTCCTCGGTAGCCCTGAACAACGATCTCAACACGATAGTCCAGAAGTTCTCAGAACATTACCACGACGCCTGGGCTTCTAGGAAGATCGAGAACGGCTGGGTCTACGGCGAGGGCTTCTCTGACAGCCAGAAGGCACACCCTCGACTGAAACCCTACAACATGCTGAATGACTACGTAAGTAAACCTCTCAATCATCATCTTTTTGTCCTTGGCCCATGTCACTTGGGGTTGGTGTAACACGCTTTCTTCTTTCATTCCCTCCTGCACTCGTAGCAGCATGTCCACCATAGAAACGAGATTTGTCGACGGAAGAAGACTCAACAAAATGACAAATAGAATAGTAATTTTGTCAATTCTTTCTGCCAATTTGTCTATTTTTCTGTCGACTAAAGTTGGTCATGCTACGTGTGCTGTCAACCGTCACACTATCATTCACTCCCTTTTCGTTCATTCCTCTCACAACCCACCCAACTATTCTTTGGCCTTTCTCTTCCTCTCTACCCGAAAAACCTCTCCAATAGTATATTTATAGACCATTGTGGAGCGGGTTTTTTAAAGACTTGAATAGTATTTCCAAAAAAAAAAAACAACCTATTGTATCGAAATGCAAAACCGCCTTTTGGCAAAGCCTTATTTGGCCTTGGGACCTAATCTAGTAGTGATACATCGAAAAGCTTTTTTCCCTTCTTTTTATTCCGCTTAATCTACACAAGATAAACCAAACTAAACTCTAAATTAAGTCTAAACTCTAAATTAGACATTTTTACAACCTATAGTATCCGAATAGTACTTAGTCATCCTCGAAATGGGCCCCCATTCTTAAGTTTACAGAAAATAGGTTCCGAAGTTTTTATTAAAGGCTTTCACGACTTGAGAAATCCCCCCTCTTCCTTAGAGAGAAATATTTTCCCCCTTCAGCGAAAACTTAGATCCACTCCTGGTACCGAGCCCTGGCAGCCCCTGATAGGTAATACGGGCTGGTGTCCGCAACTCCACGTCAAAGCGCGTACTTTGCGTAGCAACTTCTTTATCGCCATTCGATGAGACACTTTGAATCTCCATTCTCAATACCACCTCGAAGCATGAAATTAATAATTGTCATCTACTTCATCAACTTCCAGGAAAAAGAGCGTTACAAAGAGCCTGTCCGCGAGTCACTGAAGGCTCTCCTCGCCATTGGCTGGTCTGTGGAGCATTCCGAAGTGGACATTCCCAGCACCAACCGGAGTTCTATGAGGAGGCAGTCCAAGTCTGGAGGCGTAAGTTGTATAAATACTTGTAAATTTTTTGTACAAATAATAACAGTAAATTATAGTGGGATAGCGCTGAAAACTCCATTCCTCTATGAAAGGAGATATTAATTTAATTTTATTAAATTACGGTTTTTTTAACCGTAGACATGGGGTCTCAACTAGAACATTTTATAATTAGTCTTCAAAAAAAGTCAAAGATGGCAGCATAGGTAACCATTATGAAATTAACAATCATTAGAAAGCGATAAACCGCAGAATTTTGCCTTCAATTCGAACCCATATAATGATAAAAGTAGCCATCTGTTAATCATTTTGTTTAGAGCTCTTTGCAATAGATGGTGTTTTACTCAGTTTGTCCTGTCTTCAAAATAACCTTTATAGTCACAAATTTAAATCAAACAACTAATTTTTAAATCTATTTCTTTACATAGAAACATAAAATAAATCTATTAACATGTTTTTCTGAAACCCAAAGTATATAACTTTATTTTAAAAGGATGGCACGAAACGTTTTAAAAGTAGGTCGACTCCTAGATGGTGATGTAAGACTACTGTCTCTGGCAATTAGCGAATCGCTGATGCTGCCATCTGTTGAACATTTTGATGACGAAAAATTGCCAGCTCAATTGCCAGACTTAGGGAGGTGTCATTTCTTTGTATGGGATTGGGTATCTGTACGTAGTATTATAATATCTGTGCCGTAGAGAAACAAACAATCAGGCTGCGGATTTATTCATTAGCTTTGCCCTGTTGTGCAATGCATAATTGAGCATTCTGTTATAATATTTAAAAAAAAAACAATAAATTATTTCCATATGTCATTGCACAAATAGTAAACATCTGTAAGGCAAGCCGTGGCTTTTGTGAAAAACTATAATGTTTTATGTTATAATTTTGTATATTTCCTGTGCATGCTAGCCAAAGGACGAAAGAGTCAAGGAGCCGACGGTACATACGCTTTCGATATACCTATAACATTATATATGCAACCTGTGTAAAGGCACCAAATGTAGTATGAATGAAGCACTTATATTATGGGCATGACGGGCATTATCCTTTTTTTCAACAACTTTAGAAAATACCTACCTAATTATATTAATTTGGTAGTCTAATATTTATTTTAAATCAGATTAAATCTTACGTCACACTGGCTCGATTTTTTATGATTCGACGAATTAAGCGACTAGAACAAAAACTACTTTCTCGATCATAATAATTGTGAACCCCCCAGTTTGGGCCCTAAAACTTGTAAAAATTTTAAAAATATTTTTCATCACGAAAAACAAATTGAATTTTAATTATTTAACCACAGTCGGGTGAAATTAAAGATCGTTAATAATAGTTGTCGTTCGTCAACCTTTTTTCACTTAATTTGTCGATCAATATAATATTATTATTATTTGTAAATCGAACTAATGTGGCATTCCTTTATATGGAAGAACGCCTTTACTCAAAATTATATCACTTGCATAGCAGTTAAACTGGATGAACCAATCGTTCTGATAACGAAATGAATGATTGAATGAACACCTTGTACATTTGCTTTTATCATATACCTGACTTGTGTGTTATTTTCATATCCCCGCAACGCACAGCGCCCTCCCGATATTGTGGTGAGTTTAAGAACTAATTAATTTAATTTATAAATAAATAGAATTAGACTAAATTATATAAATTACGTAGTATAGTATGGACCGATTTAAGCAAAAATTATCCAATCCACACAAACCTGATTTCGAGATAATTGACTCAAAGTTTATTGCGGTATTTCTCTGGCTTTGTAATGCTAAATGTTATGTTTTGGTATTTTATGTAATTCTAAGTGTACTAAACTAATTTACGTGCATGTATTTAGTGAATAAATTGTAAAAGTTTAGTAGATATTTAAGAAAACTTGCGCCCTTTTCGTTAATACAAAATAAATTTTGTATGGAAGTAAAAAGGCAAAAATGTTCCAAAGCATGACAAAAATAGAAACTCCAAAAACATATTATATGATTTATTTAAAAAAAAAAAAACTTCCTTCAATTTTTTATAGTAATCAATGCAATCATTTGGTATAAGATGGAATAACGATTTCAAATCGTTTAACTTCTGTTTGTGAATCAGTTTCCCTGCCGGCCATAATTCTTGCATGTCTTCTTCTATGACATCCAAATCAACACCTTCAAATTGTTTTAACATTTAGTTCTTAGTAATCCTCATTGGAGGAAGTTCTCATGAACAGAGAATGTGGAGTCTTTTTTTGTGATTAATATTTCTTTTGTTTTGAGCCAGTTTACTTTGCTCTTACCATTAAATGTTTTTCTATTAATTATTTTCAAAAATAGTAATCTTTGATAAGTTTGTCTACATGACCAAATTATGCAAAAAAAATAGAATAAATTTTCATGCAAAACATACAATTTTATTGTAGGTACAAAAATTGCAATAAAAAAATAGAAGGTTCAGATAGATAAATGCCTACTTAATTAAAGTTTACGGTATAAAAATATATTTATTAAAGCTATGTGCACAAGTAAAAAAAATACTGTACAAAGACGGACTAAATGCCTGAGGCATTTTCTACCAGTCAACCTTAGAGTGATGTAGAGACAAAACATTGCAGGTGCAACAAGGAGATAGCTATGGAGAAAAATAAAAAAAATCTTATACATACATACATACTTATAACAGAATAAACGTTGTCAGGAGAAATAACGATAGGTAGAGGAGAAAACGAATTCAGCTAGCCAGCGCTGTTTACTTTATCGCCGAGATATTAATGATATTTTTATATTAAACCGAAAATCGTTTTTTTTTTTTTTAAATTAAATTTTTCATATTTCTATATTTAAATAGATATTCATGTGGCCATAGTTATATAGTCGAACGTATTTGGAGGTGAGTTAAAATGATTCAAGGCTGTTGCAACATTTAAGCAGAATGTTTTTTGTAAAATTTTCCATAATGCAAAAAGCAAAAATATAAAAAGCCTAATTGTTCCAAGTATTTTGAATCATTACAACAAAAAAAAACAACCAAGAAAATGCAAAAATTATCCTAATAGCTTGAAAAACTTGTGCCTTTTAAAAAAATGGTCTTCGACATGTCAGCTGTAGGTTGGATCATACAGATTTTCGTCAATGTTTAACACAGAGTTATGAGTCTTTGATATGTTAAAATATATCTAATTTGCGGTTGTGGGTTGCATCATTTTTGCTTAAATCGGTCCAGTTTAGATGAGTCATAGTTAGGCCGTAGTATAAGATAAAAATAATAATAAATCGGCATTTCCAAAATTGAGCATGCATAATATTTCTGAAATACTGACCATCGATCTTTGAAATGACAAGTATTTGAAAAGCAACAATAACCATGTAATTTCTTAGCATTTTCTTCTGTTCAATTATTTTTCGTAATAAATCAAAAAATAATTATAATCCTGCTCTAAATGATTGACAAACTATTTTTGATATTTTGCTATAACCATAATAATAAAAACCAATTTTTTTTTATATAATCTAAAAGGACTCAATAATTTTCTTTTGAATTAAACTAAATTCTTAAACATTTCTTCTTATTAAAAATATTAAAATCATCCTATACTGCTTTCAGTATTTACTAATGCTTTTTGCTTTTATGCATGTAAATTAATCAAAACAAGTCTACACTTCAATCAACAACAAATAAAATATATGATATGACCACTTACATTTATTTCTATCTTAGTTTTATGATTGAAAATTTTGTGTTGTAAAAGTAAACCTGAACTTTTATTTCCCAATGTTTATACTACTGTTTCTATGACTGGAAGTTCTGGAACTGGGTTCATGACATTAGTGTATCGGGTAGGAGTCAAACTCATGACCTCTTGCTCGTCAATTCTAACTTTAACAGTTAGTCTATTGCCGCTATGAAACACTTAACACTCTTTTCCTCTCTATCATAAAACCCGCATTTTCCAGCAGACAGACTCAGCAACGCCGTTTAACTACAACCCGCACCCGGTGGACATGACCAACCTGACGCTATCGCGAGAGATGCAAAACATGGCGGAGAGAATCGCTGATAACGCGCACGATATCTGGGCCAAGAAGAAGAAGGAGGAGTTGGTCACTAATGGAGGTAAGTGCGAGGCAGATGGAATATGCCTTTAGTAATGAGTGCGAGATTACTAACAACAATTTACTTATAACAATCCTATATACCCTTTAGAGGATTGTTGTTAGTAAATTATTGTAAGTCGTAAACACCTTTTATAGTTATGGTTGCTGGTTTATGGGTTAGCTAACTAAGCTTTATTTGGTGGCTGAAAACATAGGGAAACTTCACCCAGTGAATAGGTTAGTGTATTGAAGGAATAGGCTATAGATGTCCATACATATATTTATATAAATATATATATAGACGACTTTGCCCTGCAAAGTGACATTTACAAGCTGACATTACTCGATCACTGCGTCGCGTCATGTTTACCGCAAATAAAAGTTTTTTCTACAAAGAAAGAAAGACCAATCAATCTATTAATTAATAGTCTTTATTTTTCGGCATTTATTTTTCCCGGGGGAAATCCCGCTCTGGGTGCAGCGGGAGGGCATGTCATGATTTACTGGCAAAAAAAAATTCCTTCAGTTGCCTGTGCCAGGACCACGATCATCTTTTTGGAATAACCCGCGACCCTAGCTGGCATCGGCGCTAACGGACCCCGTCAATTACTGGTGACATCTCTTTGAGGCGCGCGTGAACACGACGCGCCGTCGACCCGGGCCTGGTCCTTACCGGACGGCGAGCTACTCGTCCGCGATTGCTCGCCGTCCGCGAGCCTGCGCCTGCGGTGGCCGGGAACCTGCAGGCGACTCCCTACGCCCGGGAGGGGGGGGGGGCGTCTCCTGCGGCGACTAGGGGGGGCGCTCTCCCTCACGCGCTCCGCCTCCTCCTTTGCGAGCATTAGTGAGGTGATGGCTTTCCATTCCCTCCTCTCGCTCCGTACCATGGCCTGGACCAGGGCCCGTATGCTCCACCGTGTCATCCGGGCGATCCACACAATGGTGACACCCGGGCGTTTTCCTCAGCCTTATGCGAAACATGAGCCTCCTGAAACAACCGTGTCCCTGTGTCAGGCGGAAGGTGAGGACGCCGTGGCGTCTCCCAAACCACTCCTCGTGGCGTGCCCTTATTTTTCGGCCTAAGGAGACGAATGATTTCGGGCAACATTTTAGTAAACAACGCAATGCAATGTTTTTTGGCAATAAAAAATAAACATTAATCTTTTATTTATTCGTCTGCAGGTGGCATCCACCCACAGCTAGTCCCGTACGACCTCCTAACAGACAAAGAAAAGAAGAAAGACCGAGAACGTTCTCAAGAATTCCTCAAGTACCTACAATACCAAGGATACAAACTTCATAGGCCCTGCAAGGCGCCGCAGAGTGACACGGAACAGACCACAACGGGCGTAGCAATAGAGCTCAGATTTGCGTACTCGCTGCTCGAGAAGTTGATACAATATATTGATAGAGCTACTATTAATATGAAGCTACTGAAACCGTCGACTACTTTCAGTAGGAGGACTAGTTTTAAAACTAGTACAAGGGATATTAAGTTCTTCTCTAAGGTGAGCCTTTTTTTTCTGTACTGAAAAAAACTTTTTTTTAATGTTTTTCTTTAATAAAAGTTAGCGTTTGTTTTTTTTAAATATAAAATATTCAGAAAGATTTAGTCATAAAGGACTTGTATGTAAATAGCCACGCAGATCAGTCAAATCTTATTTTTTTTTTTGTTAAATATTTCAAACACTGCATTTATGAGAATTTTTATTGGATAGTTCTTAGGTAAAACTTATAAACTAACCTTATTTTTTGAATTCCCTTTTATAGTCGATGACTTGTCTTCAATAAGTTCCTATTATTTCTATGAAATCTACAGTTTCATTTTGCCTAGACTATGTATTTACTATAAAAGCATGCTATAATTTATGTGTATTGGTTTCCAAGCAACACAAGTCGGAACTTAAGTACTTCAAGAAGGTACATACGTGTCTTAGAGCGTTACCACATTATGTAATCTTTCGCAACTAAATCATGCTAGTAACTAGCCTACCACGATAATTAGACAACTTAGTACCAATTTCACGAACGAAACTGAACGCGATCAGCACCCTACTCAGCACATTACCCAGTTCAAGTACTGTCAGTAGGGTTGGAAAAAATCTTGTTTTTTTTTTTTAAATCGAATAAAAGCACGATTTTTTGAAAAAATCCTAATAAATCACGTTTTTTTTTAGTTTTTTTTTTTTTTTTAATTTATTATTTAATTTAACTATATTTTTGCGCAAAACGGAACGCGCCCTCAAGGGATTACCCGGACCCGGACACACCGCGGGGGATTTCCCTTTTGTCTGACATGTGAATGAAAACAGAATTCACACTGACGAATGAAGAAGAAGAATGTGCGTTGGAGTAAGCACAAAATCACTATGATGGTTAAGTTTTGCTAATATTGATAGTACTCGTAGAGGTTAAATCAAAATCAAAACCATTCAGAAGTGTGATGTTCGCAGAAGAAATAGTAAAAAATGTGATTCCACTAGAGGGGTGGATTTTACTGAAAAATGTATTCAACGAAGAGGAACAGTCAAATTTTTTTCCAGTGGTGAAGCAATTGTTTGGGGAGATAGCTTCTTCAGCTGCTGTGAAAAGAGTGTTTTCCACCTTTGGAATTGTTCAGAAGGAACCGACTGGGAATTGAAAAGCTAGTTTTTTTATTCAAATATTATAATAATGATATTGATTTCTCAGATTTAAACGACCCTAGTTTGTAACTTAATTAGGTATAATTTCTAAATCAGTTTTTTTTAATGTGTATTTCTTTGAAAGAAAGTGAAATTAAACATTTTTGATTAAATCATTGATGTTTATTGAAAAAATCATTTGATTTAAATCGTGATTTAAATCAAAATGCGCGCTCAGCATATCTTTAACGCGTTCAAGAGCTGTCAGTGTCAATATTCCACAGAAAATAATGACACTGACAGCTATTAAACGTAGTTTATGTACTGATCATTTTCAGTTTCATTGGTGAAATTCACTCTTAGTGTAAGGCAGCCCTCCCACCCGCTTACCGTTTAAATCCATCAAATATCTGAATGACGTCACGTATGACGGTTGTCAAATTAACTTGGTCAGCTAGTATTATATTTTCGCACTATTCTTCATGCTCTTTTCTTTTCTTTAAGAAAAAGTTTTTTGCTCTTCTTATTTCAATCGCTACTCATGAGGTCCTGGGTTCGATTCCCAGATCGGGCAAAGTGTTATTGGGTTTTTCTATCTGGAATTTCTCAGTAGCAGCCCGGAGTCTGGATTTGTGCCCGGTTGATGGCAATAGGCTCGCCCCCTATTTACATGGGACCTAAACATAACTGGCGAAAAGAGGGTGTACTATAGGTACACCTCTGCCTAACCCTTCGGGGAAACAAGACGTGATGTTATGTTATTTTATGTAATTTGCGAATCAGCTGAATTAGCAGCTGAAAATAGCCAGCTTGCATAGACCGCAACGATAAAGTTAGAGTCTTGAACGTTATAATGGCGAAGCCCATATAATTGGAAGCTAGTTAATTCTTAAGTCGTATTAAGAGCATGTTTTCGTCGCATTGTAGTCAAATAGCTGGCTATTAAAAGAAAACGCAAATATGTAGCATGGTCTGTAGAAATATAATACAGGATATCGTGGCTACTCCGTGTGCCGATTTCATCAATGTTATTGAACGCGTTAAGCACATCTAAAACGCGTTCAAGACCTGTCAGTTTTTAAACGTAGTTTAAGTACTGCTCGCGTTCATTTTCATGCGTGGAATCCATCCTTAAACTTAGTCAGCAGCAATTCACTCAAAAATTACACATCAACCTTCGAAACTGCCTTTGATTCTAGCTCTGAAAGATGTCCACTGTCACAATACCACATAAAATATTTATTTACCCACAAAGACAACATACACCAACTCGCTTATCACATTCAACCTAAAACGAAGTCTAGCCTATATACAATAAGGTTAAATTTCCAGGTGGTGTTACCTCTGATGGAGAAGTATTTTTCGACGCATCGCAACTACTTTATAGCGGTGGCTACTGCGACCAATAACGTGGGCGCGGCGAGTTTGAAGGAGAAGGAGATGGTCGCCGCTCTGTTCTGTAAGCTGGCTAGCTTGCTGAGGTCTAGGTAAATAATTTTAACCAACTTCAAATAATAAAGTCCTGCATGCGTATGAACACCATAAAAACGAGTTTTGTTGACGCAAGAATAGACCGATAGGCAGATCAATAAAATAAATCAGACATTATGTCTATTCTATCTGTAATTTTGACTATTCATCCGTAGACAAAACCCGGTCATGATACGCGTGCTGTGTGTGCAAGCTGAGCTTTGCATTTGTGTAAGTGATTACCAATCGCACCTATGGTGATCACGCGAGGAACGCACAGCGCCTCAGGCCGATTGTATAAACCGTTTTAAAAGCAAAGGATGCGTCGCTATGTGCATAATCAGACTATTGTGTTCCCACTACTGGGACACAGGCCTCTCAGTGAGACGGAGTGTACCGTAATCCACCGCGCGGGCCCAGTGCGTGTTGGTAGATGTCACATGTCTTCGAATTTTTGGTTCTAAGACGTGCCGGTTTCCATAATCGTTTTTGAGAACAGTGGTGATGTAATAATTTACACAAAGTAAAGCGCCTTTCTGGGTTCGAACCTACGACCTACAACTCGTAAGTCGCGGCGTTTACCACTGGGCCACCACTGCTGCGGCCGATTGTATAAACCGGTTTAAACCTAGCACAAAGGACGCGTCGCTATGTGCACTCACACTAATACAAAGCTCAGCTTAGGCCTCGCGGACTGTACTGTTCCTGTCCGGAAGCTATAAGCCGGAAGCGGTAGAAAGGCAAAATCTTAAAAATAGTCACAGTTTTTTTAACTAATTTAAAACGATGTTCTATAACCAACCATTAGACAGGGATGTTTATATTTCGATTAATGAATATTTTAAGATACCGTAGAACTTAAGTAAATCTATGTGTGTGTGACCAACTTTATTTGGGAATACCTGTAGCAACAATTACAGTACCTGTAGCAGCAACCGGTATTCACTTGCACAGTGAATACAGGGATAATCGTCGGTTGATGCCTCATTCGATTTAAAATCTTCTAAGAGGCCTCTGCGAGTTGGCTTCGGGTCGTACGATTTCCAAAGGACCCCGGTCCTTTACCACCCCAGTGTTCCGAGATATGTCGAAGACACTTAAAAATAATATTCTAAAAAATGTCAGTAATTTCGAAACACACCAATTATTGATGAAAAAAATTACATTCGTTTCTCAATGCATCGCATGTCTGTATACCATGTGGGTACCGGAAACACCTACAAAATTATAATGGCATACGATCACGGCTATACCCTGACCATTTTTGTACCTATGTCTTCACGTTACATAACACTTTCTAAACGAAAAGAATTTAATTTTCGTACTAATTTATTAAGTACTAGCGAACCTCGTACCGCCTCAGTATATTATGTTCATATTTTTTTCGTGAAATTTTCCCATGTTTTAAAACTTATTCTGCTATTCGGGGCGGAGACGAATCCATCAAAACAAAGATCATTTTATGAATTTCATTTTTTTTTAAACTATTTTCTGTTGTTGTTAACGTATGTTAAACCAGGAATACGCCTTTATTTGATCGGACGGTTTTTGTTACATGCTGTATAAATTGGTCCAGCCGTTCGCGTTCTTGAGTTATAAATTGTGTAACTAAGCCGTCTTTTTTATTTATATAGATGACTTTCAAATTTTTTTTATGTTCATCTTCATTCGTGGTTTCACCCTAAAGTAGCTTTGTAATTCCCACCACCTACTTCTCCTTAGACTCGCAGCGTTTGGTCCCGACGTCCGCATAACGGTCCGCTGTCTCCAAGTGCTGGTGAAGGGCATCGACGCCAAGTCTCTGGTGAAGAACTGCCCCGAGTTCATCCGCACATCCATGCTGACCTTCTTCAATAATGTGGCAGATGATGTGGGGCATACGATACTGAATTTACAGGAGGTATGGCCTTTTTTAATTTACAGTCTGTTACTTTTTTGTATAGTTGGTTATTGGTTGTTCATGTGTTCCCCAAAGTAAAGTCCGCGAGGCCCTAAGCTGAGCATTGCATTTGTATGATTGACATTACACTTGGTGAATTCAAACAAAGATTAGTCTCTGACTGAGGATACTGAAAAGATGGTGGCTTCATAATATAATATGTACTATTAAAATTTATCATTTAACCATAATTAAAAGTTTAGTTTATGAGTTTTTTCGAGAGAAGTGGAAGGCTTTTGTTGCAAAAAAAAAGTGAAATTAAATTTGCCTGAAACGTAATGGCAGTTGACAAATTCTATGAAAAGATATATTTTATGTTTCTATTTTGGATATTTACAAACTTATCCCAGAGGGCCTAGACTATTGGCATTCGCTTCGAGGCGATTCTATTTCTACAATCGCTATCGCTTCAGTAATATACTACCCTAAGACCTATGATCACGTGACATTTCGATAGCTTATGTCAACCTCATAAATTTTTGGCTTTTCTACTAGCGTCATCGCTAATCGAATGTTACGTCTAGGGGCACAGTTGTCGTTCGTGTCGATTGACTAAATGGTTTAAGTCTCTGACAAGAGGTAAAGCGCTGTCACTGTTGGACTGAATAGAAAAGAAAGAGAAGCGCGACGATACAACGCTTTTTATGAAGCAAATATCTATTTCCTTAAAAATGAGTTGAGTAATCGAAAATAACAAACAAACAAGTTCTGTATTGAAATACGTTATTTTTATTAATTTTACCAACGTTTACGTTTTTAAGTAATACAGATATTTTTGTTCGAAGATTATTTCAAGAGGTCTGCTTCTAGGATAATCAACAACCTCTAAAAAAACTCACTTGTTTCTTGGGGTTGCGAGTTATAAATCATCTAGAAACAGATAGACCATTTATTTTAAGCCGCTGGTGCTAATGTATCTAATAGGTTATTTATTAATCACAATATCAGTATATGATTCTCGGTGCGCAAGAATTCACACCTAGCAGGACGTATGTATAAAACAAAAGTGAATAAACTTGACTGACTGCCTCGTTGGTCTAGTGGGCACAATCGCTACTGCTGAGCATGAGGTCCTGGGTTCGATTTCCAGGTCGGGCAACGTGGGTTTTTCTATCTGGAATTTCTCAGTAGCAGCCCGAAATCTGGATTTGTGCCCGGGAGATGGCAATAGGCTCGCCCCCTATTACATGGGACTTAAACATAGCTGGCGAAATGTGGGTGTACTATAGGTACACCTCTGCCCAACCCTTCGGGGAAATAAGGCGTGATGTTATGTTATGTTAATTGAATTAAATCAAACTTCCAATAATTGAGACGTCATAGTAAATCTGACAATTTTTCTCACCCAGGGTAAATACGCACATCTCCGAGGCACGCACCTGAAGACTTCCACATCACTTGGCTACATCAACGGCGTTCTATTACCAATACTGACGGCCAAGTTCGACCACCTAGCAAACTGCGAGTACGGAGCTGACTTGCTGTGTAAGTATTGCTTATGTTTGCGGCCAATGTTGGTTAAACAGATTTATGTTTGAGCCAAGTTCGACCACCTAGCTAACTGCGAGTATGGAGCTGATATGCTGTACAAATCTTTGTGTGGAATGTTAGTTAAAAATAATACGTTTATAATAGAACGTTTTCGGGGTGTGCTGATAAGACAAGTTAATGAATATCTAACCCAGAGTATTATGTTCTGAAATCAGGGTAAGTTTAATAGCTAGAATGTCTCTAAATCTAAAGCTCTCTTCTCTATACTTACGGTCAATGGGATAAACAAAGTTCAAGAACAAATTACTTTTTTTAATACCAAAATTACAGACTTAATGCCAACTTTTAGAAGACTCACAACCAAATTCTCAAAGTAGAATTAATTTTAGACGTTTTTAAAAGTCGTTTTGCCGCCTCATAAACTTTAAAGAGACAGAGACCAGCATGTTGGCTTAAGGACAAGAAATCGAAGATTTATGCATCGTCGTATGTGGGGGAATTCTTTCATTCACGAAGCATCCTAACTGCTCGATGGATTTTACATGCGGAGTTTATCGATTCATCTAGGTCGTGCGATGATTATAGTCTACGTTTTGTTTTTCATAAATCAAAATGGTGGATTTTTGTCTTATTTGCGACTGGCGATTTAAAATTCAATTGCGTTTGGGAATTCAGTCGAAAGAATACGGTATTAAGATTCATCAGAATTATCATCATCATCACTATCACCATCATCATCGTCCGATTCATCATCATTGTCAGCATCGCTATCGTCATCGCTGTCTCTACTTTTCTTAGCTTTATTAGAATAAGCTATTCTGCACTCCGTTCTGCAGTTCCTCTTAAAATTCTTCTTCAAACGCTTCTCGCATCTGAATTTGGTGCACGTAGCGCTCTGTGCGTATTTGCAAGCCTTGCCACATTTACCTTGAGATATCTTTTGACATGCTCTCTCGTATTTGTTTCTTAAGATGTTTAGTTGCTCGCCGTTTTGGCTTGCTGTGTTGTTTGACATTCGTCGTGTTGGCTGGAACATGTACGGGTGTGCGTTAAATTTAATCACCTAGCGAAACTTCGCAAAGCAAACAAGTAAGATTTCGAAACAGAGAACTCATCATTTCAAGTAAAGACTACAGTACCATCGGCCATTGACCCCGTTATCACTACTAAATTATTCCCATCACATCTGCGGAGTTTCGCTAGGTAATTTAATTTGACCCTGTATAGTCGTTACAAATCACGAGGACTGTTGTACTTTTATTTTTATTGCGCTTGCACAACAGTAAGCCTTATATTAATGAAACATTTTTTTATGAAACTAGCTTCTACCCGCGGCTGCGCCTGCGTGGATATCGAAAATTATCTGCTATCGGGACAAATAGTACCATATGTCATAGTGCCATATGTCTCCTCGCCAATTAGTTTTAATCCGTTCAGTGGCTTAAGCATTATGGTTTTAAACAGACAGCGTTAGTTTCGAATTTATCATATTAGTATGGATAAATGTTCATAATAATTATGTCGTATGAACTGTTTGATCACATTCGTTTATACGAATATGAACATTATGTCTATAAGAACGAGTTTGTTAGGAATCTAACCTAACACAACACCTTGCACGCGGTCTGCACGCGCAAGCTTCGTGATCACGCGTCATCGGCAAGCTGAGGCGCGGCGCGGCGGCGACATGGCTCGACCCGACGATCACTCGCTTCAACGGACTCCACCGCGCCGGACAATACTCCTAATCTAATAATTACTTGTTTGACCGGGAAAGTTGATTATTGTTATGATCACGGCAATAAACCAGTGCATAAATTATACAGTCCACTCTTTCATTGCTCTCCGCGCTAACATTGACGAAGCTTGCGCGTGCAGACCGCGTGCAAGGTGTTGTGTTAGGTTAGATTCCTAACAAGTTTCATATTCGTATAAAACGCTTGCTTAGCAAAGTCTAACACCCGTATTTATAAACAAAATCTTGTTTTCTAGACGAGTAATGTACGTCACTAACTTGAGTAAATGCTTGAGTAAGAATCAACGCTTGATAGTCGTTTCCATCTGGTAACACTAGTTACTGCGTTTTGTTTCATTAGAAGGCATACGTTAGATGTTGATTATTTTACATTAACATCTATTATATTACTTTTAATTATGTTTAAAATCAAAAAGTTACATAAAATTTAAGATATATTATAGACGCAGGAGAATATACGGGTGTTAGAATCTGACCTCTAAACTAAAAACTCTTATTAGAAACCGATTTAAAACAAGATTTATATGTATGTATAGTACTTCTGAAATATAATGCCAATACTTTCATCCACCGAATTGTGGGGACAGTTCTGTGAATAAAAAGCAAAAAGTAACGAATATTTTGTTAAAAAATGTATTAACCTTCTCTGTTTGAGTTTGACAAGCCACCGATAAATATCCTTCTCGCGTTATAAGACCGCCATTTAATGTGTTCGCTGGAATAAAAAACTTTAAGTTATTTACGAATTAGGTAAGCCAGTGTCAGAAAAACGAATGTTACATTTACCTACATAAAACCTGTTCCAAAACTTTTTGACGAAAATGTAAACAAACATTTTTTTGTTTACAATTTCGTCACATTTTCGAACAGGTTTGTTTACACTTTTGATGACCTAAGAAGTCCACCGCAGTCCATTGCTGGACAAAAGCCTCTCCCAGGCCAAACACCCTGTCCTCTGCCTTCCGCATCCTGTCTGTCCCAGCCAACTGCTTAAAGTCGTCGGTCTATCTAGCTGGGGGGCGTCCCACACCACTCTTGCCTATACATTGCTCCCAATTAGTCCCACGAAAAACATGGCCGACCCACTGCCACTTCAGCTTGCTTACTCTGTAAGCTATGTCGGTAACTCCGGTTCATACCGGATCATTTTTGTTATCCCTCTTTTTTCAATTTTTGATTTGTCTTTTTTTTCGGTCAATTTCCGTATTTTTATGAACGTTCGTATCCTCATCTCGATCTCATTCTGTCAAAAATACCTCTAATTTTCATATATTTTTGGAAAGATTTTGGCATTGATTGTTGCTGAGATGAGATTGCGACTGGAATTTGAACGTTTTTTTCTGATGCATGTAAACATATTATTTGCCTTGACTTTATAAAGGACTCTCACGGCCAACAATTCTTCGGAGGTTGTAGGTATTATCCTCTTTCGAAGGAGTGTTAAAGACATCAATGCACCCCGTCTTAGAACTCTTATCGAAATACTTTTTCCATTCACTCTTGCAATTGATAGCTTGGCACGAAGTTTTATACGCTGATTTGCACGCCTTTAAAAGAAATTAGAATATCCAATTTAAAAAAAAATATTAGCCAATTTTTTTGGTAATGGTTGACCTACACTGACTGAACGTAAAATAATTAATCAAAAGTGGCCAAGTGGCGAGTCGGTCTAAGGGTTCCGTACCACAAAAACTACCCCGTCAGTTAGTGCTGGCATCTCGGAGGCGCTCGTGGAACACGACGCGCCGTCGACCCGGGCCTGGTCCCTACCGGACGGCGAGCTACCCATTGCTCGCCGTCCGCAAGCCCGCGCCTACGGTGTCCGGGTATCTACTGGCGATTCCCGACGCCCAGGGCGTCTCCTGCGGCGACTAGGGACACTGGATTCTGGACACCACTAAGTTGTTTTTTTTACAGTTTTTTTTTTTTTAATTGACCGCATAGATATTGCACTTTTCTATGGATCAGCAGATTTTTTATTTATAACCTACGAAAAAATTCTACGCGATCTAGAATCATGGGCTGAATTCATGGTAAAACGCATCGATGTCTCTGCCACCCTGTATGTGCAAGATATAGTTGCTCGGATAACTCGGATATCACGATGTAGTTTTGTAACGACAGATGTATTGCGTATTTTGTATGTGGCGTTTTAGCAGCCACCACAACTACTTACATAACAAATGAAGTTCTTACCCTATAACATTTTCGGATGACGAGTTTCAAACATGCATCTCCATAAGCTTGCCTTAAAACGCTTGTCTTAAACAAATCTTTGGACAAGGCTTTATCATCGCCAGTTGATTCCAGCGATAAATCAATGTCTAATTTCTGAAAAATAATACTTCGTTATTCCAAATAATTAAGCAAATAAGAAATGTTTTTTCATTATTTTTGGCACCAAATTTAAACCTAATTTGTGTAACAATTTATTTTGGGTCGACATCCGTTATCTCAGTAGTCACCGCCTTTTCAGTCCTATTATATATCTTTCGCACAGTCCAGCTATCGTTTCTTTGTTCTTTTGTTTGTTTGTTTGGCATCTCGCAGGTCAACCTATGCGGTTGTCGTCTGCTTAAGCGGACTTGCCTGTGGATTCCCTAATAAATTAAGGCCTCCAGCCAGGACTTAAACTTATGCTAAACTAAGCGACAACGCTAAGGGCACCCCCTGTGGGGTACGAACCTCGGCTTAGGGCGTCGCTGGAAGAGGGCAGCAAATGACTAGCTGGATCAGGATTGGTATTATTTATGGACGAATTTAAAGCTACAGGCTCAGCGGCGCGGGCTGGCTCGAGCAAGGGTCGGGAGAGGTTTCTTTGTTCTTCCTTACAGACACATATATAGCATATTCAAATTAAAAACAATCCTCACGACATTTCCCTTCTATTGCGAATATTCATTGAATATGCTTTCCTTTCTACCACAAACCCCGTCAAAATATAGTATTTTGTCTTAGTAATGCTCTAAAACCATTAACATAGCATGCATTACAGCATACATGCAAGTTACCAAAACGCTGTTTAATGGAACGTTTTCATGATTAAGCTAGTAAATTACATAAAAGTATGAATGTAAAAAATACCTTGGTACTACGTTCATTGGTTTGACTTCTTAAAAAAAAACCAGCGGTAACATGTGTGACGTCAGTATAATTTTCGTAAGCTCTTTTCTTTAGTTTATTTAAATCAAACTCTTCGTCTTCTCTATGCCATTCAAAATCCACGGATGAATCGCTTCCAGAGGAGTTGTGGTTTAAATATTTGGTTTGCGTTTCTTTTTCGAAGTATTTTGTTTTCTTTGGGGCCTGCTCAGCATCAGCCTCTGGTATGATTCGTTTCTTTTTATCTGTTTGAATGTTCATCTTATTAGGAATCTCCAGGAATTCTTGAGTACTTTCGGGTTCTGTCTCGACTATCGAAGCTATTGGTTCTTCGCTTGCAATGCTTGCCTCTGTAGTGGGTTTTTGTACTTTGAGTTTGAACTTGTCAGTTTTTTCCTTGGGCTTTCTGGATTCTACTTCATGACTCTTTTCTACCTCATTGCTGTGCTGTGATTGACTGCTCTTTTCTGTTTCAAAACTCTTTTCAGGCTCGCTGCTCTTTTCTGCTTCGTCTTCGACATATATCATTTTTGTTTGAAATTTTAAGGTAGAGGAGGCCGTATCCGATGAGTCGTCTTTCTTATTACCTACTGAATTTTTATTATTTCTATTCACACGACCGCCGTCCGGGTCACTCTCAGTGTCGTCAATATGTTCTAGGGAGTTCTGCGTTCTTTTAAATTGTTCATAGTTGTTGATCAGATCTTGTAACTCGTTGTTAACTCGTGAAATATTCTTGATGACTTCAGAAAATATTGCTTCTGGTTTTTCTTTTTCTGAACTGAGTTGGGCATTTGTTTCAATTCTTGGAGCCTAGAATAGATTTTTTTTATCTTTAATATCTGTTTTCCAGTGTAAGTGTACTATTTTATTATTGAACAATAATATATTAAGTACAGGTAGGTACTAATTATAAGCTACTTGAAAATATAACCGACTGAAAAAGAATTATCAATATGTGTTAGTTTTAATATGAGATATGTACCAATAAAGCCAAGAAACACATACAAAGCACATTGTGTAACAACATTTAAATTACTGAAGAAACTAGTTTTGTGCGATAAACCGAATAACTTTAAACTGCCACATGTGTTTTATGTTTATTTCACAATAACCATTTTCTTTTATGCATTATTTATCAGAAGCGGATCCCAAAGAAATTCTATTTTCAAAGCTTATTTAGCGATTCCATATACAGCGTATATAGGCAGCAAACATTTATTTTTGTGAAATTTATTTTATATCTCATAATAAATTTAAGTGTAATATTTCAAATATTGTTTACACTTTATTTTTACATTTTATTAACAACTGGTCGACACATGCTTTACTTGGATTTTCAAACAATTTAAAATATTGTCATCATACTCAGACGAACGAAAGAAAAGTACAGGCACCTACGACACAACTTTAATCTCCTATCGATGAACCTTAGCAAAACTGTAATTAATAGCAATCTATTTTTCAAATGCCGCTTACATTCGGACAGATGATTAAGATTTAACTATTTTAAATCACAAACCGAAATATTTATATAACACACGCCTTTCTTTCAATCTGTTTAAGGGTTGCGTCGATATGATCGCCTTTTGTCCTCTTATTAAAAACTGGCCTTCAGAACTTGTTTCACACTTTAACAATTGCAATTTTTCATAAACTATACAACTTATAGTTATCAAATAAAATACGTTATATAGCAATTTTCATCTACTTTCTTTGAAATTTTATTTTATGTACATTAGTAACGTTTTTAACTTAAAAACAGAAAACCAAAAAATATTGCAATTTTTTATGTCCTGGACAAAAAACTCAAACAATAGTTTTGAGTATGTTTTACGCCTTATTTACATTTTAATAAATGGTATTGCCATCTCGGGCTCTGATTACAGCTTCGAACCGGTTTGACATTCTGAAGACGAGATTTTAGAGGCGATGTTGGGAGATATTCTCCCATTCTTACATCAGGGCCCTGTGCGTGATAGGTGGCTTCGGACCAGCCTCCCGAGCTCATCCCAGGCGTGCTCGATTGGGTTGAGATCAGGACTTTTTGATGGCCAGGCCATCAAGTTGATACCAACTTCCTGAATGTACTCTTGTACAACCCGAGCGGTGTGAGGCCGCGCGTTATTCTGCATCAGTATCGATCCATCACCCATATTTAATAAATATGGCCCTGCATACTCATTAATGATCTTTTGAGCATATCTTTCCCCAGTCAGGGTGCCATTTTCTTTGGCCACTAGCTCTGTGCGACCTTCTGAAGACATGCCAGCCCATACGTGTCCAGAGCCTCCACGGTATTCGACTTTTTCTGTGAAGCAGGCTTGAATGTATCGCTCACCAGGTCGCCCGTACACTGTTTGCCTTCCATCAGAAGTGAATAGTGAGAATCGAGACTCAAAATTCTTGCTCATTCTTTTTCACTCCGCTGTTTGTTTTCACGGGCGTAGCGCAGCCTTGCTACTCGAAGCCCACTCTCGAGTTTGGGGCTACTTGCTGGCCTTTGAGGCTTCAGGTTTGCTTCAGCAAGTCTTCTTCTCACTGTACTGTCAGTAATGCATGCTCTTCGGGTCTTAAGAAGCTGTTGCTGGACTTCAACTGCATTGAGGTGGCGATTTCTCAACATAATGGAAACAATAAAGCGGTCTTCGGCGGTACTAGTGCACCTGGGTCTGCCATTACAAGGTCTCATCAGGTGGTTTCCAGTTTCTTCGTACCTTTGTTTCACCTGCCGGGCCGGTCCTAATGTTACACCCACCATTCTTGCAGTACGACTCATACTGATGCCTAGATCCAGATGTTGCCGTGGGATAATTTCAGACATCAGCGTTTGCAAAGCCGCGGGCAGAACCTAGAATTGAATAATTTTCAATTATTCCTTTGTCGCACAGCAAGCGCATGTCACATTTCGAACTGTCATTTTAAGTTAAGATGTCAGCAATGACAGGGTATGCCGTAAGTCGACGTCAAGCTGAAATTGGGGTTTTCACCCGGTCAAGTCATAATAGTTAACAGCAAAAAATCTTTGCTAAGTATTTTAAAAATTACGGGCATTTTTAAAACAAAAACGAGTCGGTTTCTGCCTGTGACGGTCTTTTAACTCCTGTTGCTACAAATTTAACCTTTTTTTTCCTCTTTTTTTTCTGTTAACTATTACCGACAACCTCAGTGACCATAGTGACATTGAAAGGGAGCGTAGGGCTCTGGCGGTCAGGGGTAATATGTTGGCACGAAGATTTGCTCGGTGGACTGACCAAGTGAACTACTACTTTTTAAAGCTTATTGTCAGGGTTTGTACACCGGTAATCTTTGGGTCAACTACTCGAAAAGGTCGCTGGATGTTCTACGCATCCAATAATGTATTTAGGATGCTGTTGCGACTGCCTCGTTTCTACAGTGCCTCAGAAATGTTTGCGGTAAACCATACCGGTGGATTTAATGCCATCATCCGTAAAAAAACGGCCTCAGTCCTGAGCAGAATAAGAGGCAGTCACAATAGCATCCTGAAAGCTGTTGCGGCAGACACTTCCTCACCAATAATATTTGTGAGAAGACTTATACCCTAGTCTCTATATCTCGTTATGTCTAGTTTGGTGGGTGGTCTTCTCGTGAATTCGTCTTTAGTTTTAAGTTACTAACAATAGTGTTTTTAAGTGCAACTGTTACTAACAATTTATGGATATTTTTTAGTTGTCCGCAATAAAATGATTTATTATTATTATTATTATGACTTGACGTCGACTTAGGGGCACACTGTATAAACCTTAAGGGGCTTAACAATTTAACTCTTTGACTGTATATAATTATTTTAACCAATAAACTAATAACGAAATCACCTTGTTTTCCCTACAGTGGACGAGATTCAAGTGGCGTCCTACAAGATGTTAGGCTCGTTATACGCACTGGGCACAGACGCTTCGCTCACACACGACAGAAAATACCTCAAGACTGAGATCGAGAGGCATAAGCCTGCGTTGGTAAGTTTTGGACCTTATGTTTACTTATCATAAAAATATACAGGGTTAATATTCAGCTCATGACATAAGAGCCCCTTTTTTTAAGGTGGGTAATAATCAAATGACTTCTCCCGCTCTGGGCGGAGCGGGAGGGCGTCTCAGACTTTTACTGACTAAAACCCACCCGTGTTCCTTCAGTTGCCTGTGCCAGGGTCACGGTATCTCTTTCGAACAACCCGCGACATCCTATACCTCCTAGTATTGAAATTTTTCGTCGGTCATTAAAATAATATGCTGTTTCATAGAAAAATACGCGTGAAGATGAATGGAACAGCATTTGTTTTTAAATAACCAACAAAAAATTTCAACGCAGGGGCATCCTCTTCGCCAATAGTATATTTTGATTTCATAAGTGTAATTAATTAATACACTCGTTAATACTTTGATGAACACACGTTTATTATTGAACCACAAATACAACAACAATGTCATCTTTACCACCGAACACATCCAAGAGTCATGTACTGAATCCATGGTAACAGGTTGCGTATACAGTGGATATCATTTGTTACGACCTTGATTGTAGCGACCATTTACCTATAGCGACGTTAAATCTAAGTCCCTTGAATTTAAAGCATACTTTAGTACAAAATTCATGTGGCTATAGCGACTTTGGATGTAACGCCGAGTTCGGGTGTAGCGACTGTTTTTAATTAATCATTTGTAACAAATTCCTAGAAATCCCATGCAGATATTGCGACCGGAGTCGGCCGCCAAAGACACAAAGATTTTTTTCTTTCACAAACATTTCTTATCTTTTGTTTACATCCATTGCACACAGATGGTCAGCAAGTGTGGAGACCTTTACCTTTTGTTTATAGATATCAACTAAGTAGGTAGGGAAGCGTTTTTTGTTTGTTTGTTTGGCATCTCGCAGGTCAACCTATGCGGTTGTCGTCTGCTTAAGCGGACTTGCCTGTGGATTCCCTAATAAATTAAGGCCTCCAGCCAGGACTTAAACTTATATACTAACTAAAACTAAGCGACAACGCTAAGGGCACCCCCTGTGGGGTACGAACCTCGGCTTAGGGCGTCGCTGGAAGAGGGCAGCAAATGACTAGCTGGATCAGGATTGGTATTATTAACGGACGAATTTAAAGCTACAGGCTCAGCGGCGCGGGCTGGCTCGAGCAAGGGTCGGGAGGGGCGTCGATTTGGGCGTCGCGGCGGGCCTCGGCGGCGAGGGCGGTAGGACGGCGATCGGGTTTTGGGCTTATGTAGCGTGCTAGTGGCCTTACTACTCTCCTGGAGGAGGGTAGTGGCGTCGTCGGGGTCGATTAAAGTATGCCTTGGTCGGCGAATACTGCTAATGCGAGAGGGAGTGTAGCGGGAGGCCGCTGTAATCAGGGGGTTAGAATGTTTGATGCCGCAGTCGAAGAAACGCTTTGATAAGCGTTTCATGAACTGTTTTATGGTTGGCATTTTGAGGTCGACGTGAAGATCTATATTACGGACATAGAAGGGGGCACCCGTGACCCTTCTGAGGAAACGGTTTTGGAGGGTCTGCATCTTATGGAGATGACGTGGGTGAGCGTGCGCAAATACAACGCAGGCATAGGTCATGATGGGACGGATGACTGCGGTATAGATGCGGAGCTTGCATTTGAGGGACAGTTTACTACGGGCTGTCAGTACGAATTGCAGCCTGCTAAGAGCGAAGGAGGCGCGCGCGCGAACCGCCTTAATATGAGCCTTAAAGGTAAGGTTCTCATCGAGGATCACGCCTAGGTATTTGGCTTGCTTCTCCCAAGGGATTGGCTTGCCGTACATAGTGATCGGGCTGGGAAGTGGGGGAGGGAATCGACGACGTCTCGAGAAGAGAACCGCCTGACTCTTATCGGGGTTGACCTCGATTCTCCATTTCCGGAACCAAGCGCCTAAGACGTTTGCGGAGGTTTGGAGAGTACGAGCTATAGCGTTGGGACAGTGACCGGTATAGTAAACGGCAGTGTCGTCGGCGAAGAGAGCCAACTGAGCCTTTTTACTTTTTGGGGTATCGCTAGTGAACAGCGTGAAGGCGAGAGGAGATAGTACGGAATCCTGAGGGACACCTGCGCGAATAGGATGAGGGGACGAGAGTGCTCCCTCGACGCGATAGCGAAAGGTCCGGTTCGACAAAAAGTCTCGTAAGATGAGCACGAGACGATCTGGCACTCCTAGTTGGTAGAGCTTGTATATCAAGCCATTGTGCCAGACTTTGTCGAAGGCTTTCGCTATGTCGAAGAATAGCACACCCGTCGTCGCGTTACGCTGCAGACCAGCGCATAAGTGCTCTACGATACGGTGGACCTGTTGGGTGCCCGAGTGTTGGCTACGGAATCCAAACTGCTCGTTGGGTATGAGGCTCTTTGCTTCGGCGTAGTCCTTGAGACGCTTATAAATAAGCCTCTCGTAGATTTTGCCGAGGACATTGAGTAAGCTAATAGGGCGGTAGCTGGAGGGCTCAGACTTTGGCTTGCCTGGCTTTGGGATACCGATGACGGTGGCTTCTTTCCATGATTGTGGGAAGATGTTGTTGCTCAAGGCGCCATTGAAGATGGCGGTCATAAGCATTATTAGCGGGGCAGGAAGGAGTTTGTATACCTTATTGGTAATACCATCCGAACCGGGGGCCTTACGAGCGTGGAGCCCTTTAATGATGTCGTGCACTTCGTCTGGAGTGACGGGAGGCAGAGGATCATCAGGGTCTTCGACGGGAGGGAGGGAGGCTCTTCGTTCGACTTCAGCGTCGACCTTGTTCAGGTGAGCTGGGTCTACTGGTTGGGAGCTGGGAGAACATTGGGACTCTAGGCTGTCGGCAAGACATTCAGCCTTATCGGGACTGTCGAAAGCGACACTATTGTCGGGGCGGATGAGAGGAGGCATAGAGACCTCTTCTGAGGAACGCAATTTCCTCTGTAATTGCCAGAAGGCTTGATGAGTGGGCTCGAGTTCGCTGAGCATCTTGTTCCAGCCCTCAGAGCGAACCTCCCCTATGCGTTTCTTTACAGCACGCTGTAAATGGCGCATGTGGGCTTTGTTCGCGTCACAAGGGAAGGAGTCGTAGGCACGGATGGCCGCGTTCTTCTCGGTTATCAGGTCACGTACGTCAGCAGGTAGTTTCCAGCGATGGTCTTCCATCACCGGAACTTCCCGTGAACAATCCGTCAATACGGATTGTACGTGCTCTGTAAACGAGTCGATTGCGGCCGTCGTGTCGGCGACTGACACTAAGTGATCGGGGATGGTGTCTAAGTGAGGCGACGTGGTGGATTTCAGTCTTTCGCTTACTTTCCTCCAGTCGGTTATCGTCTGGGTCTGAGGGGGGCGGTTTGGGTCGATCGGGCCCGAGTAGGGTGCAAGATGCATGACTACAGGGCGGTGGTCAGAGTTTAGCTCGTGGAACGTCTCAATCGATTGCAAACGGAGGTTCACATTCTTGAGCAGCGCTACATCGAGAACATCGGGAAGGTGATTAGGATTACCTGGGAAGTGAGTCGGGCTCATTGGAGCGATGACGTCAAAGTTAAGGGATTCGCCTAACTTGAAAACTAACCTACCTCTGGTTGAGGTTGTGCTACTATTCCACGCCGGGTGCTTGGCATTAAGATCCCCCGCCAAGATGACGGAGTCACTCATACCGAAGAGGGCAGTGAAGTCCTTTTGGAGCGAGATGGGATCCTCCGGACCATTGTCTGGTGGAATATAAGCAGAGATGATGGTGATCGGTTGATGACCAGTCATGCCGAGCCGACAGATAGAGGTCTCCAGATGGGAGAAGAGAGAAGGTGGGTCGATAGGGATGCAATACAAAGATTTCCTAAAGTATATTAGTGTGCCGCCCTTGTGGCATCGAGACCTGTCATTGCGAACTAGTTTATAGTTGGCAATATTCGGGTTTCGGTGATGCGGTTTTAAAAAGGTTTCCTGTATGAGGAGGATGTCAAGCTGATGGTCGCGGAGGAAAGCGGCGATTTCATCGCGTTGACCTGAAACGCCATTTGCGTTGAAGAAGCCTAATTTAAGGGATCGGGGTTTGTTACTGTTTACTCTCGTATTATGGTAGGGAAGCGTATACGTTTCGGAGCTTTTATGGTTCAGTTACAAAGTGATATTCTGAGTAGCAACTAGGTTTAGTAAACTTTTTAAACTTTTGTTAAGGAAAAGGCGGAAATCATTTCAAAATTGAAAAACGGTGAAAACAATGCTGATTTGTGCAAAGAGTACAAAGTTTCCCATTCAACAGTATCTACGATGTGGAAAAACCGTGATAAAATATTAGAATGCTTTGAATCCAAATCCTTAAAAATTAAGAAAAACCGCAAACCGATGCATCAAGATATCGAAAATGCCCTTCTAATGTGGTTCAAAGCCCAAAGAAGCCAAAACGTACCTTTGAGCGGTCGTCTGCTGCAAGAAAAGGCTAATCAATTTGGCAGACTGTTTGGAAAAATGGATTTTGAGTGTTCGGAAAGCTGGATATACCGATTTCGTCAACGACACGATATTGTAGTAGGCAAAGTTTGTGGAGAAGCCGCTAGTGTATCGCAAAGTGACTGTGACAACTGGCTAAAAACAGTTTTCCCAAAATTGACTGAAGGTTATACTGATAGCCAAATATGGAACGCTGACGAGACAGGTTTGTTTTTTAAGTTAACTCCTGACAAAACCTTGAAATTTAAAGGGGAAAAGTACGTTGGTGGAAAATTATCAAAAGATAGGATCACCGTGCTTGTTGCATCAAGTATGGCAGGGGAAAAAAGAAAATTATTGGTCATAGGCAAGGCAAAAAAACCCAGATGTTTCAAAAATGTTAAATCTTTGCCAGTTGATTACGAAGCAAACAAAAAGGCCTGGATGACTTCAGAGATTTTCGAAAAAGTTCTACGCAAATGGGACTCCCAGTTAAGAAATAACAAAAAGAAGATCATTTTATTTAATGACAATTGCCCAGCTCATCCTAAAATAGAGAATTTGACCAACATAAAACTGGCATTTTTACCACCAAACACTACATCAGTGATTCAACCGATTGATCAAGGGATAATTAAAACCCTCAAAAGTCATAATAGGAAGATTTTAGTACAGAAAATGATGAACGACATTGAAAACTCGGCAGGCCCGTTTTCCGTTAATATTTTAGATGCCATTGAAATGGTAACTACGGCATGGGCTCGGGTGACTCCGGATACGCTCAAAAAGTGTTTTCTACACGCTGGGTTCCGTAAATCTTCGGCTATCACAACAATTGACGACGACTCCGATGATGAATTGGACATACCATTGGCACAACTGACTACAGTATCATCAAGCGGAACAAATGTTGCGGACTGGGCAACATATGTTGATATTGACAGTCAACTTATCACTACTAGCGATTTGTCCGATAGTGAAATTGTTGAAATTGTTGTTCCATCACATACGACGCAAGATGAGGAAAATGAGGAGGAAGAAGAAGATTGCAAGGAAGGTGAGATTCCTACAACTAAGGATGTGTTAGGTGTTGTAACAAAGCTTAAAAGATACTGTTTATTTGGTGATGGAAAGGATATTATAGATATTGAAGAAGTAATGAAAATAGAATACACCCTACAGCGTACACTAGCACAAAAAAATAAATTGAAGCAAACTTTTTTTTAAATTACACATTTTTTTAAATGTACCGGTGAATAACTATGTGTGCAAATATTTTCAATAATAAATGAATATAAAATACACATGTGTACGTGTCTGTATCTCTTTACCTTTGCCTGTAACGACTTCCGGATATAACGACAAAAATAGAGTGGTCCCTTCATTGTCGTTATACCCGAAATCCACTGTATATGTCTCTGCCACCCTCTATAGTTAAGGAATGCGCTTGACAAAAAGTGTGTACTTAATTTTATTTTAACAGAGGTAGGTACTAAAGCTTTATTAAAAGTACGTCTGGATAATGACGCAGTAGAAATAACACAACTCCAATTCCTGACGTAAACGGCATTGTTATGTTCTGGTTTGATAATAAGCCAAAGTAACCACGGACATAAAAATATTTTATTTCACAATGAATGACTGAACAACGAGGGTTGAAAGCACCGTGTTCGGCGATGAGAATCGAACAGTATGCAATCCAGTGCGTCGAAAAAACACAGTGTTGGATTTTCAACTCTCGGCGCTGAGCACAACGTTGAAAATCTAGTGTGAGATAAAATCCCGCCGCGATATTTTTACGTCACCTTTTGTTCGTAGCGCTTAGGCCAACTTATGCATGCAACCCTTGTAAAGTCAGTGAAAACTAATGCTAAGCAAATGAATCAACTTTATTTGTCCGTATATTCTAATCACAACTGGCATTCTTTGACTCGGCAAAACTCGACAAAATTACGCAGTGTGTGAATCTGCTTAACAACTAATATCTCTGACTGTATATGGCCAGCGCTTTACGGTTCAATTACACCCAGCGGGCCTACAACGCTCTTCGCATATAATACAAAACGCCTTTAGGATTCTGGTGAGGCTCCCTCGATTCTACAGCGCGTCGGGCATGTTTGCTGACGCAAGATTCAATGACTTTTATGTCATTATGCGTAGGAAAACAGCTTCTCCGATGCGCCGGATTTGGCGGAGCGCCAACGGAATCCTAAGGATGTTCTCTGGAGGCCAGAGTTTGCAGTGCTGAGGAGATTCATCCAACTCCATGTGACTAGCTGATACAACAATTTTTTGACATGATTTTTTTACATGTGTGATAATATTATTTAATTTTTAATTTAAAGAAGGATGATTTGATTTGTTTTTTTTTCCAAATTGACTAACATAGCTTCAAGACTTTGTAACTAACAATTATGGACAAATAATTAGTCTGAAATAAATTAAATTTCAATTTAATAGGTGATGGTACACACTAAACATTTTATTTCTATTAATTAAATTGGTATTTTGTCTAGGGTTCGTGCTTAGGAGCGTTTAGTTCCACTTTCCCGGTGGCGTTCCTGGAGCCTCATCTGAACAAACACAATCAGTTCTCACTGCTGAACAGGATCGCTGACCATTCGTTGGAAGCTCAAGGTGAGATATATATAAAATATACATCGATAGAGTCAATTAAGGATATGATCAGCCACACATTGTGTTTTAGTCAACCACTTTTTCATAGAGGATAATCGTAGATTGGGTTTAAACTAGCCGCAGTAGTTTCTTATCTTGTTATTATTCTGACATTATTATTTAACAAAAGGCTAGGCAGGAAAAATGCAGAAAGGTTGCTTATTAAAGTTTTTTTTTTCGGTTGTAATCAAGCATTGAACTCCAAAATATACCTTTCCATTATATGACTTCCTTATTATGTATAAAGCTCCCGTTCCTTGTAATCTGTCTTCCATCCTTTCTTTGTCTAATAGGTCCTGTATCTCTTAGTAAATTTATTTCTTTTCACAACATTTCCTTATAGTACAAATTGTTATAATTGTATTAAATATAATTATTTATTGCCCATCCAAAAAAAATATCCCGTCAAATAATGTCAACCTCCCTCTTCATACGTTTAATTTCCGCAACACTTGACACTGGCAACAATGGCTAAGGCCGCTTGCCACAATCAAAATGAAGAAAAATAACTCCAAAATAAAACAACAAAAAACTTTCAATGCCGTTCGCATATTCAAAACATTATTTTCCATATAAACTCACTCTCCATACAAACAAAACTCCCCTCCCGACCCTTGCTCGAGCCAGCCCGCGCCGCTGAGCCTGTAACTTTAAATTCGTCCGTAAATAATATCAATCCTGATCCAGCTAGTCATTTGCTGCCCTCTTCCAGCGACGCCCTAAGCCGAGGTTCGTACCCCACAGGGGGTGCCCTTAGCGTTGTCGCTTAGTTTTAGTTAGTATTTAGGTTTAAGTCCTGGCTGGAGGCCTTAATTTATTAGGGAATCCACAGGCAAGTCCGCTTAAGCAGACGACAACCGCATAGGTTGACCTGCGAGATGCCAAACAAACAAACAAAACTAATTCTCAATTCTATCCTTTCAGATATAATGCAGAAAATGGAACAATGCATGCCGACGCTTGAAACGATCCTGGGCGAAGTGGACCAGTTCGTTGAGTCAGACAAGACGTACAACGAAGCACCGCACATTATAGACGTGGTGCTGCCTTTACTGTGCTCGTATCTGCCCTTCTGGTGGGCACAAGGACCTGATAATGTTACTCCTACTGGCGGGTGAGTACTAGACCAGTCTATTATAGAAAATTACAACGGACTTGGGTTAATCCATACTATCGAATCTGATTAACATTATACATTTGAAAGTAGCTCTGTCTGTATGTTACTTTTTTACGCCTAAACCACTGAACGGATTTCCATAAAATTTGGCAAGGAGATAGATGGTACCCTAGGAAAGGACAGAGGCGGTTTGTTCCGGTAGCACGTTCATGTGGGGTAATTTTCAACATCCACTTGGGCGAAGCCGCGGTCAGAGGCTAGTTTAAAATATAGATATTATGAGGCACCTTATTATAACTTTTGAGGTTTCGGTAAAGCCGAAAAATCTCGGCTGTGAACACAATGTGGACATACAAACAAACCATTTAAACGAGCATTTTAATGTCTTATTTATTTTAGGTATCTAGCTAGCCTTAACTACGTCACATTATTGTCACTTAATGAGAGTTGCCTGTAGTGAGATGCCTGTAGTTTTGGTTGATTAGTTAATCAACTTGCAAACTTGACATAACAACTCATGATCTGTTAAAAGGTCGTAATACAGTTCCCACTACCACGATGATTTATTCTGAAATTGTACCGCTTATACTAGATGCTATTTTAACCAGTATGATAGTATTTCATATCTCGATAAAGAAACAGGTGTCATTTCTTACACAAGTTGTGTGACTATTTATTTCTTCCATCACGACACTGCTATCCATACAATAAACCTTACAAAAATATGCAAATTATCAAAGGTTTCGCTTGCAGAAACCATGTAACAATGGTAACAGCAGAACACATGAACCAGCTCCTGAAAAACGTGCTAAAACTCATCAAAAAGAACATTGGCAACGAGAACGCGCCCTGGATGACTCGCATCGCGACTTATACGCAGCAGATCATCATCAATAGCTCGGAGGAATTGCTCCGGGACTCGTTCTTGCCTCTCGCTGAGAGGGTGAGGAAGAGGACCGATAATATGTTCCATAAGGAGGAGAGTTTGAGAGGGTTTATTAAGGTAATGTTCATGCTGAAAAGATACAGCCCTTTTATTTTAATGATATGTACCAGCCCTAAATATCGTTAGTAAAAAAAAAAAAATTAAGTACGTTTTCAATGTAGGTAGTCAATAAAGTTGATATGGTGGTTTTAATGCTGATTGTTTTTACGGTGATTCCTGAACAAAGACCTTGATACATTACTACTTGTTTTAGTTTTTTAGTTAATTTCCCCTTGGAAGCAAATAAAATAATACAAATAACCAGTTCTGAGTGATTTAGTAAACACACACTCCGCGAAAAACATGATATTTCCTCGTAAAGGGCAAATCTTTTTTAATATAATAGATTAATATAGATAGAGGCAATAGATTTTCATAGCAAGAATTACATTTTAATTGCAGTCAAAATCTTAGATTTTATATGACTGCGTGTGAATCGAAGACTTTGTTTTTTAACATACCTTGTTCTCTTCCAGTCCTCAACGGACGACACTTCTCAAGTAGAGTCTCAGATCCAAGAAGACTGGCAGTTGCTAGTTCGAGACATTTACTCCTTCTACCCACTGCTCATCAAATACGTAGACTTGCAGAGAAACCACTGGTTGAGGAACAATGTGCCAGGTTTGTAGCAATAAAGTTATGATTATTATTCAATCAATGGATGAATCAATCAGAGGATTGATTAATCAGATCACCCTTGTCAATAACGGATATAATTCATAGCAATCAAAATAGGCATTTAAGCATAAGCAACAAGCCAATTGGTTTAATACATAATTTTTTCGCAAACTTTAAAAAAAAAACTGGATTACAAACTTAAATTGTTTTCACGTCATAAAATTATTTGCATCTGTCACTGCACTTAGTAAAGAAACAAATAACAAAAAAAAATGAATTTGCGGTAAAAATGACGCAGAGAAAAAACGCAAAACAAAATAGAACAAGTTGGGAGAAATATGCGTCACATACACGCAAAACGGCCATCACTCAGCATAATGCTCCTACACAATAATTGTGAACTTTGTTTTAAAAGGGGATCAAAATATTTACACAGGATAAACATCTTATACTAAATTGACTAACAAACTATTCAAATAAAAATGTTTTTATCCGGGCCTAACTATAACATTCCTAACAAACTAAAATATGGCATCGAAAAATTTCGCCGCCTTGCTTTCGACTGGTAATCTACCCAAGAGACTGTACCGTGATAGCCTCATCGTTTGGCATAAAAAGATGCAGCTGCTCCCTATTGCTTGATCCGCCCGATCATGATGTATGCCAGTGCAGTCTTTGCACACGCCAAGCCCCATCGCTTCAATAGAATGTAGACCCTCCAGAACAAGTTCCTCCGTAGGATTACAGGCTCCCCCTGGTACGAACAACAAAATCTGATCCAGCCTGTCCCATCTTGCTGTCCTCCCGTCAGCGACGCCCTAAGCCGAGGTCCGTACCCCACAGGGGGTGCCCTTAGCGAGCGTTCGTTTAATAATATAAGTAGTTTTACGCCCCTGGCTGGAGGCTTTGAGTCCGCTTAAGGCAGCCACAGGATAGTCCGGTTAAGTAGTCACGACCTCTCAAGGTCAACTACGAGATGCCATACACAAAAAAAAAAACCTATTGCTTGTCGTTAACCAACAAGTATAACCGGTAAATGATGTGGCCTATCGTTTTCCGGGAATCACATACAATAGCAAAAACACGCTTGCTATTATCTAAAGGGAAAAACTTTTAATAATATCAAAATTTATCATATTGTAAAATTAAGTAATAATAATAACCGTTTGTAATTAACAGAGGCTGAAGAGCTATACAACCACGTGGCGGAGATATTCAACATTTGGTCCAAGAGCCAGTACTTCTTGAAGGAAGAACAGAACTTCATTTCAGCCAACGAGATCGATAACATGGTAAGAAAGGTTTTTTTTTTGGCGTGTAAGTAAAGCTTCATTTTAAGCCTGAAACTTGAAGCTTAACGAGTGTTCTGATAACAACCTGCAATAAACAGCGGTGAAGTAAAATGATCAAATGACAATATTCCCATAATTTCTGTAGCTTAAAATAAATAGTTGAAATTGACAAAACAATTTTCTACCCGATCGCCGTCCTACCGTCCTCGCCGCCGAGGCCCGCCACGACTCCCAAATCCACGCCCCTCCCGACCCTTGCTCGAGCCAGCCCGCGCCGCTGAGCCTGTAGCTTTAAATTCGTCCCAAAATCACTCAAATCCTGATCCAGCTAGTCCCTTGCTGCCCTCTTCCAGCGACGCCCTAAGCCGAGGTCCGTACCCCACAGGGGGTGCCCTTAGCGTGTAGTCGCTTAGTTTTTAGTTAGTATTTAAGTTTAAGTCCTGGCTGGAGGCCTTAATTTATTAGGGCAACCACAGGCAAGTCCGTTAAACTCATAGGTTGACCTGCGAGATGTCATTCCCAAAAAAAAAAAAATGTTCTTTACTTATTCCCTTTTCAAAACTACTTTTAACCACAAAGACATACCATAACTACAGTATAATTCATGATTATAAACTCCTATACCGGGATGTCCCGTAAGTCGACGTCAAGCCGGAGTCGGGCGATAGGACGGGAAGAAGTTAAAAATTCTAGCAACAGGAGTTAAAAGACCGGCAGTAGATTTTTGCGTTTTATTTGTTGTTTATAAATGCCCTTAATTTTTTAAATGCATAGCAACGATTTTTAAAAAGTAAAAAAACATACGGCTTGACATCCACTTGCGGGACACCCTGTATAAAACACATAGATAGAAATATTGAAGGTTTTTTTTTAATGACAGGTCCTGATCATGCCAACAGCGACAAGAAGAGTGACAGCAGTTGTAGACGGCACTTCACAAGCTGGAGGAAAGGTATGGTCAATTAAACTATTTAGCGTCTACGCAAAAACCTTTCAGTAAAAATTAACTTTACCAAAATCAATTTATACATAGCTTTATTCGAATATATTTCTAATATATTATAAGTACACGCTCAAATATTTCTAACTTTTAAGGCTAATTATGACATCAAAAGATACCTGAAGGAAGGTGCATCCAGGTTTATACATACTTTAACCTTTGCATTCTCGGCAAGTTTTTAACGTGAATGATGGTAGAAACAGGCTGAAAATAACATCGTTTTTGAATGAATAATCTTACCTTCCTGGTCTGCATTGTCTTCTTTCGTTTTTGTATTCTGTACATTTTGGTTAATTCATAATACAAAGGAAAATGGATAGTCGTTATGCTCAAGCCTCGACGCACATTCATTACCTATTTATTCAAATAATCACTTTATTTATTCAAAGCACTAATACACAATGACTTATCTTTAGGCAAAGCTACTCGTAAGTATTCAAGACACATTGATTGAATATCAGGATCAACATGATATGCAGGTTTTAGATCACGTGCACAACATTCTGGTCTACTCCTTACCTTTCTACCCCTCAACAACTGCTATCAGCCTCATGATTGATAAACCGTTTGATTGATTCACAAATGGAAATGATTGATAAACTTTTTGATTGCTAAATCGTTTGGTTGATTGGGTTTTAACTGTACGTGTTTACACACAGACTGTTATTTTCTTTTCATGTCTTTCCTGATTCGAATTTATGTAAGAAACTTGTTTTTTATTCATTCTTACTTCAGTATTCATGTTTTTGAGTTACTTCTACACTTTCACTTCACTGCGTTTTTATGTCGATTGATTGGCTTTATTTGTTGAATACTCTAGCTGTTTAGTTTCATAGAATAACTAGCCATGACTGAATTCACGATTGCGATTCGATTATGATTTTTACCCCTTGATTGATTGGCAGTCTTGTTTTTTTTTGGAAATTCATTTTCAGTTCAAATTAGACCATTATACCCTTTAAAACCCTTGCTACACCAAAAGCAAACCGAATGCGAACCTTCTCCATTTGAGTTTGTCTCTAAATGCGTAGTTTCAAATAATAGGTATTTGAAACTCTGTGTAGCAAAGGCTTTAAAATTTTATTCCTACCATTCACCCAGTGGGACAACTCCGGTTTTCTATGAACGTTCGCATTCTAATCTGTCTCAATCTGTCAAAAATACACTCAATTTCTGACATTGATTGCCGCTGAGATGAGGTTGCGAGTTGCGACTTGAATTTGAACAATTTTTTAGTACGAGAATTGGCCTTCAGTTCTCCTAGATACCAGCCACCGAGAGAATGCGTCCCTGACACCTGTCATTTGGATACGATTAGGAACTAATAAAGTATGAATTCGTAAAACACGTATTTGTACTCAGCGTTTGCAATCCTTTCGCAGTTTTACCTCTGATTTTGCATTAAAGTGTCTTTACTGTAGTTTCTCTAAGGCTACGTTCACACTGACAGGCGGCATGCGTAGCGCCTGGATCCTAACGAGTCATCTGGCGAGTAGCGAAGTGAAACGAACGTCCTAGGATCTTAGAAAATGGCCGCACTGCGCGCTTCGCGCCTTCGCGTGCCGCCTAGCGTGTATAGAAGTAACGTGTTTGTAACGAGCCGCGTGGTATTTTTCATACCAAAAAAGATGAAATTAATATTAACTAATTAACTATTAACTGTTTATTATTATTATTACGACTAAAAATCATAAAACTTCTCGTCGAAATCACGCGTGTTTATACGACGTGTTCCATTTTTTTATCCAATAACTCTAGGGTGGTATGTATGAGACAACTTCAAAGAATCAACTGCCTTATGAATTATTTTTCTTTTTTTTTAAACCGTACTGTCACACAATACTAATAATAGACTCTCGATGTGTGTATCTAAGTTTCATTGATAAATACGCGAAAATCATTTCCATTCATTCCATAATTGTGTGAATTCTGTGTTTTTTTATTTTATTTTAAATAGGTTGATTCATTGACATGGTCTCATTAATACCCTAGAGTAATGGGATATCAAAAGGAACTCGTTGTATAGAACGTGATGCATAAATCCGTAAAATGGTATATTTTCAAAATGAATTCTCTCTGAATAACAATTTTTGAAAGTGACATCTTGTGTACAAGTAAATGACGGTAGGTTCCTAGCGACTCGACACACAAACCATCTATCTACCTGTGAGGCCACAGGGTATCAAGTAACCAGTTGTAAGTCGCTAGGCTCTAGGCGCTAAGCAAGCCGCCTGTTAGTTCTGACGTAGCCTAAGGGTGCTGTCAGATGTGAAAGTACTGTATACCGGATAAAAAATACCGTTTTGAATAAAATTGTGTATAATAGGAGAACGGAGTAGAAGCCTATGGCATAGTTTGTATTTTTTATGGCATCTCGCAGGTCAACCTATGAGGTTGTCGTCTGCTTAAGCGGACTTGCCTGTGGTTGCCCTAATAAATTAAGGCCTCCAGCCAGTACTTAAACTTAAATACTAACTAAAAACTAAGCGACTACACGCTAAGGGCACCCCCTGTGGGGTACGAACCTTGGCTTAGGGCGTCGCTGGAAGAGGGCAGCAAGGGACTAGCTGAGCAGGATTTGAGTGATTTTGGGACGAATTTAAAGCTACAGGCTCAGCGGCGCGGGCTGGCTCGAGCAAGGGTCGGGAGGGTCACGTTGTTCGATTTGCTTTGCAGTATTTATTGCTAGATCTTTCTTTGTTTGATATTGAAAAGCAATATAAATAAACTGCCATGAGCTTCTACTCTGTTCAACTATTATACCCAATTTTATTCAAGACGGTAAAAATTGTCATCCGGTATAATTGATAGGTGTCAGGAACGCATTCTCATATCGGATGGGGGAACACATATATTATATTTATATATTTATGTTATGAACAGAAAAAGAAGAAACACCGTGACAAGAAGCGAAATAAAGACAAGGAAGTACAGGCATCCTTAATGGTGGCTTGTCTTAAGAGGCTACTGCCAGTTGGGTTGAACCTCTTCGCTGGTCGGGAACAAGAGCTGGTCCAACATTGTAAAGACAGGTTCCTGAAGGTAGGAACCCTTAAGGTAATATATTTCCTCATTAATACCATCTTTTTAAGTTATTTTTATTTGGCTGATCGAAAAAAAAAAATTGCACCATTTGTAAACGAGGCTTGTTACAAAAACGACAAATTAGGGATATGCCAGTGCTAGAAAGAGATGCAGCTATAAAGGGTGCTTGCATTCCATTTTTGCACTGTACATTGGTTTTAAAGTATTTGAAACAAAACGCATTCATTTGTTACATGTATGTGAGGTGATCAGGACTTGTTGCATTTCATATTGGTGCAATTATTTTTTTGTATCAGTACTGTATTTTATTTATACATATTTTTATTGTTTAAATACACCTACATAATTATGTTATTTCTGCACATCCTATACCAAACTTGAGGCACCCATAATTCGCATGGTTGGTGATTGAAGAGTGATGTTATTGCACATTGAACCTATGGTCATAAATTGCTTCGTATTCCGCTATAAAAAAGTGAGTTAGCACAGCCTTCCATGGGACTTAAGTTGTGTGCCATACACCCCTGGCTAACCCTTTGAGAAATACAGGCGTGTAGATTTTTTATGTTATGTAAAAGATTGAGGTCCAAAGCCTATTGTCAGAATCAAGGTTGGAAAAATGGATTGGTGACTACAGAATTTGACGTCGTTATAAAGCATCTAGAGTTAGTTAACGTCGCGAAGACGCTGCATTGACGCCGCATTGACGGTATGTTAGCTTCAAGTAGACATGATTCCACATAATCTAACGTCGCTTCAACAACTGATCTAAGCGTATACGTTCGAGGAACTCCAACTTTAGATGCAATGAAGTACCTTAGTCATCTTTTATGACACCCACTGCTTCCCAAAGGTTTTTATCGGCTTTTCCCCTAAAAACGACACATAAAATAAATTGTTTTTACCAACAAAAGTACTGATCAAATCGCTCCAAATTAAATTCACAGAAAATGTCCGAACAAGACGTTGCCGAATTTGCAAAGACACAGCTTACGCTTCCGGACAAAATTGACCCAGCGGATGAGATGTCCTGGCAGCATTATCTCTACAGCAAGCTTGGCTCGAAGAGTAAAAGCAATATAACTGTGGAAACTGCGGAGAATAAAGCCAAGATTATTGATGATACGGTGGAGAGGATCGTCGCTATGAGCAAAGTATTGTTTGGATTGCATATGGTAAGTGAAAGCATTTTTTTCGTTTTTTTTTGTTAATAAGAAGTCTAAATTTCTTAGGTTTTTTGAAGTACCTACATCATTCCAGGATAAGGTCCTGATTTCCTAGGTTTTATGAAGTACGTCATTCCAGGATCTTTATATGCATAATTTGTGTTTTACATTCAAATTGTATACAAATAGCTAATTAATTTCAATAAGACTATTATTTAAATGTATAGTCGCCTTACTTGATCGAGTTAGACGAAACACGGTTTTATAATGACACTGCTACTCTGTACAATAGCTAATTAATATCAATAAGACTATTATTTAAATGTATAGTCGCCTTACTTGGTCGAGTTAGACGAAACACGGTTTTATAATGAATAAATTATTAATATTCTGAAGAAATAAAAGGTTTATTTCAAATATTTCTCACATATATTTATTTATTTACCCACATATTTATTTATACACCATTTATTTTGATTCTGTATTTGACCCTCAATAGATCGACCATCCTCAACAAATGAGTAAGAACGTGTACCGCTCCGTGGTCTCGATACAGCGCAAGCGCGCCGTCATCGCTTGCTTCAGACAGACGTCGCTGCACTCTTTGCCGAGGTCCTTATAGTGTGTGCGAGATGTGTGCTGTTATGTACTAACTGTACATCTAATCTAATAAAATAATAACAACTGACTGTTTGCCATAATCCATTGAATCCTCATGAAATGCCTTCTAAACGTTTTCCTCAATCTGAATCTTGTGTAATAAAAAGTTATACGTAAATATGATTGCGCATGCTGCCTTTGGCCCGACTAGGCGACGAAGCCTCGCCAACGGTCAGATGTGTGGAAGAGAGTGCTATGTGCGGCTCGCAAGCGGGCCGCTATCGCGTGTCTGCGGTCCATTCATCTTTATAAAATGAGTCGGTAGGTTTGGGTAGCTTGTAGATTTTGTAAGGGGTCTTTTTTGAACTTTACTGGAATAAATAAAATAAAAAATTGTATTACGATGACACAACGAATATGAAGGTAATAACAACGTTCTTGGTGGTATCTATATTTTAAACGTTTCCGAATTAGGAGTCCAACTTGATTTTTAAAAATATAGCGGCCATCCTTTTTGCATGGTTTTGCCAACTAATATAAATGTCCGCTTGCTGGCAAATCTACGTAAAACACTAGTTTTTCAACACAACTTTTAATGTAATATTTTTTTTTTTGTATTTTGCAGACATCGGGCATGCAACATATTCGCTCGGACGTACTACGAACTGTGGTTGGAGGAAGAAAACATTGGACAAGAAGTCATGATAGAAGATCTTACTGTAAGTTTACATTAACAGTTATAGAAAAGAACAGGAAGAGAAATACATATTATTTTTTAAACAATTTATTTAATCATTTATGTAAAGAAAGGAAAGAAAATACATTTACTTAGCACAGACTAAAAGGCACACAATATAATATTAAACAGATAAAGAAAATGTAGAAATAAAAATCATAAAAATATATGTAAAAGTGCGATGTAATAAATGAGCAGGGAAGTGTGCCTCACGGCTGCGCCAAAACACACAAAAACACAAACAAAATAAACACACTTATATAAACAGACAAGAAGAAACGAACAGAAAAATGCTTACAAATGTGATGTTTATTTCTAAAGAAATCTCTTCCAGCATCTCGCCGCGTAGCATGAACACAATAGAGACCAGTTTTGTTGACAGAAGAATAGACAATCTGTAATTTTGTCTATTCTTCCGTCGACTAAACCCGGCCATGCTACGCGGGCTGCTATAGGAAAGTAGATAAGGAGATGGAGACACCGTGTGTAAGAATAGGACAGAAAATAAAATATGTAAATTCAAAAAAACAATTCACTATACGCTTTTGTAGTACTTATCAAAAACTTGAAGGAAAAAGAATGTAACGCAGAAACTTCCGACACATCAAAACGCATGTTGACGTCAAGCTTTGCTTGCGATGTGACATCGTTCTTTTAGTTTCGGCCCTTATGTCTCCCGAAAACGATGATTCGTACCCTTCGGAATTTCAATAATCTGAACACTTTAAAATTCCATATGAGAAACTATACGTAGATCGGGCAGGTAGCTACCTTGCATTGTAATTCCGAACCATTATTACTTGCACCTGTATTAAAATTTAGTTTTAGTTATTTTTAGGCACTATAATTGTATGGGAAATCTTACTATTGTTGGCTAAATCTACACCGTTTTATTCAATAAAATTATAATATTATACTATTATTATAAAACCAGAGATAATATTTTAGTTTATTTATGAAACGATTAGACTGCCTCGGTGATCACAAGAGCTACCGCTCAGCATGAGGCCCTGGGTTCGATTTCCAGGTCATTCAAAGTGCTATTGGGTTTTTCTATATATCATTTCTCAGTAGCAGCCCGGAGTCTGGATTTGTGCCCGGTTGATAGCAATAGGCTCGCCCCCTATTACATGGGACATAAGCATAACTGGCGAAATAGCGAATTATGGGTGTACTATAGGTATACCTCTGCCTAGACATTCTGGGATTACAGGCGTGATGTTATGTTTTGTGATGTTATGAAACGATAAGACTATGCTGTAGCAAAACGTATGTTACGTTTAATTTTCCAGCAATCATTCGAGGATGCTGAGCTAAAGAAGAGTGACGTAGTGGAAGAGGGCGAGAAACCTGATCCTCTAACACAACTGGTCACCACCTTCTGTCGTGGTGCTATGACTGAAAGATCCGGGGCTTTACAGGTAATGCTAGGTATTTTTGAAAAAGGAGCTTGCTCAAAGGATATTCAATTTGGTGGTGATTGGTGGCTGTAGAGTGATTGTTCGGATGGTAGTGATGTCAACCAATAACAAAAGCTTCCACGTGATTTACTTATCAAGTCAAGGTTTTGGTCAGGCTTTCGAAATTCTCTGAACTGATGCTGCATGAACCTCATAGGACCTGACCGAGATTATGTCTGGACTTTAAAAGAGACTGCGACCTCTGAGTTTGTGTCGGTCTTTCGCTGAGTAGTCAGTTAGGAAACACCGAACTCATTTAGTTTTAGAACATTATTTAGTTTGGAAGTCTGAAAGTGTTTTTTTAAATAAATTTACAGAAATTAATATGTGTCATTTATCATTTGCTATCAATATTTTAAGACGCTGCTCACTTGGGACCTAACGTTTAATGTCGAGAAGTTATGTGGCTAATAAACGGCTATTTGAAAAGACAAGTTCTATTCCAACTGTTAATTCTTCAAGAAGAATGATATGACAATAACGTTATTTAATTGAAAAAATACCCCTTGAAAAGACAAGTTCTATTCCAACTGTTAATTCTTCAAGAAGAATGTTTTTTTTTTTTTTTTATAAATGGCATCTCGCAGGTCAACCTATGAGGTTGTCGTCTGCTTAGACGGACTTGCCTGTGGTTGCCCTAATAAATTAAGGCCTCCAGCCAGGACTTAAACTTAAATACTAACTAAAACAAAGCGACAACGCTAAGGGCACCCCCTGTGGGGTACGGACCTCGGCTTAGGGCGTCGCTGGAAGAGGGCAGCAAGGGACTAGCTGGATCAGGATTTATATTAATTAGGGACGAATTTAAAGCTACAGGCTCAGCGTCGCGGGCTGGCTCGAGCAAGGGTCGGGAGGGGCAAGAAGAATGATATGACAATAACGTTATTTAATTGAAAAAATACCCCATTATCATTTTACATCAATTTTTTAAACATTGAATCTGTTTCCAGGAGGATCCTTTGTACATGTCGTACGCACACATAATAGCAAGGTCGTGCGGAGAGGAAGAGGAAGAGGGCGGTGGGGAAGAAGAAGAGGGGGGAGGGGGGGAGCCCGAGGCCGAGGAAGAAGGCAAAGCAAGTATACACGTAAGTGGAATTACAACTTTAATGTATTATTTGATAGGGCTGAATATCGTACGCACGTATCATGGCAATTTCGTGCGGAGAAGAGGAGGAATAGGGTGGCGGGGAGGAAGAGGAGGGAAGGGGGAGGCCGAGGCCAAGGATGAAAGCAGAGCTAGTATAAACGTGAGTGAAATTAGGACTTTATTGTGGTGGTCATATAGTCGAATGTCAAATCGACCGTGATTCGTGTTATTTAAATAATAATTGGGGCGATTTTTAACAATAAACTACCTTGTGGTTTTGGTATAAAGTTGAGATTTGAGATGAAAGATTTTAAAAGTATTTATATGTTACACGCAGAAAACAGTGGATATGTTTATGGTATGTATTCTTAATATAAGTAACAGTTTTTTTTTAATATTATAATTACTAGGAAAGTTTTAATTAGACGTTTTATACAAATTAAATTCTCGGTTCAAAACAATAATAATGTTGAATGATCTTGATAGGTTAGTCTGTATCCCACTGCCATATGACGTCACAGAAATTTTAAGATGAAGTTTGTTGTTTAAACTTCCTTTCACCACAAACAGGAACAAGAAATGGAGAAACAAAAGCTCCTCTTCCATCAAGCCCGTTTAGCAGACAGGGGGGTGGCAGAGATGGTGCTGCTACACATATCGGCTTCCAAAGGCCTGCCCAGTGAGATGGTGATGAAGACTCTACAGCTTGGCATCTCTATACTGAGAGGAGGCAATATTGATATTCAGATGGTGAGATTTTGTTGCCTTGTTCTTTGAGCATCAGCATACTTTACAAGCTCTACTTTATGTACTCCGCTATCGCATTTCCGAATACAAACGAATGCTAATTTCCATTTCTATCAATTATTCGATTTATCGTGTATAATCATTTGAATTCAGAATTAAGTAAGCAAGTACTTTATTGTTGTTCTGTTTTCCTACAAATCAAGACATGGAAATTAGCATTCGTTTGTATTCGGAGATGCGATGATTTCCGAGGGAGATTAATAAAAAAAATTACTATAATTCCTTGACTATTATTATTTTGTGTCCTACCAATATTAATGGCACGATTTCCGACAAATTACAACTATAGTATCTTAATAAGAAGCACTCACTGCTTTAAAGATGTTGGAGACAGAGTCTAAGTTACTAAGTTACTATTTACTGATAAAAACGGTATTGGTCTCATAACTCGGATAGTTTGCCTTTTTGACTTTCGAAAGTTAATGTTTTTCGTACAAAACATCAACTTTCGAAAGTCAAAAATTTATTTGGTTATAAAAAATTTTTGCTGGTTTTTTTTCGATGCTATATTCGCTTTTAAGCTAATTACAATTATTATTATAATTCCCAGGGTATGCTGAACCACCTAAAAGACAAAAAGGACGTCGGCTTCTTCACGTCGATCGCTGGGCTCATGAACTCTTGCTCCGTGTTGGATCTGGACGCGTTCGAGAGAAACACCAAAGCTGAAGGTAGGTCACAGATTTCTCAAAAAGCCTTCTTCGAAACTTTTTGACGTGGGAATATATATGAGCACTAACTTTAATAATTAAGCAGTAAAAGGCTGCAGTTCTTTTTTATTGAAGCCACGTACCAATATTTCGGTCAACGTGAAGTCCCCACTCCGAGAATCCCAAAGCTCTTACCCGAAAGACTTAAATACTTTCTAGTCATTAATAAATAATTAATCTTGCAAACAATTAAGTACTTATATTATCCAATTATCATAGTTTTTTAACAAAAACAGGAATAACAGGAAAGTTATTCCTGTTATTCCTGTTTTTGTTAAAAAACTATATAACTATACTAATTAAAACTATTTAGGTACACACACACACGACATAAAAAGCAACTTACTCAAGCAGGTGTAATTTATAACAGAGAAAAAAGAAGAGAAATATTTAAAATATTGTTAAAATGCTTCAAAAAATTAAAATTAAAAAAATAAGAAAAAGTAGTAATACAATAAAAATAAAATTACCAGAATACATATAATAAACACAAATAGGGAATAATCCCCTCTCTCCTACCATACTGAGCCCGACATGTCCCATAATTGTTACATTAATTTTAAGCCTACCAACTGTTTGACCAACATTATGGAATGCAATAAAGAATTGAGTAAAATGATGCTGGTATATCAATAAGACTTTCCGACAACTTCTGCGGTATTTCTAGGTATTAAGAGACAATAAAGGTATAACAAAGACACTGTTCTAAAATGATGCACGTACACGTAGTAAAAATACACGTAGTAAAAATGAAATCGTTATACCCAAATTTAGATTAACTAAAACAAGCAAATCATTTTTGATAAACAGTATCCGATTTTATAACAAGTTGCCAAAGTCGGTTACAGAACTTAGCGATGGAAAGTTCAAAACCCACATCAAACGTGTCCTTATCAAAAAAGCGTACTTTATGATTAAAGACTACGTCGAAGACAAGAAAGTTTGGCAATAATTCCCTCTGCACATGTGGCTTCCCTGGTACCTCATAAACGGCATCACTATGTAAATTTCTAATAACTGCTCCCAAATAATGGTGTTTAATTTTTATTTTTTATTATTAGATATTGACTTAAAAATAACTCTGACATAATATTTTCATTATTTGACATTATATACCTACAATTTTTAATTAGTTTTGATTTTATTCTATTAGATTATTTCTATATTTTGTAAATGTGAGAACGTCGTAGGCCTTGTGGATTGTAAATTTATATACCATTGTCTATTTGTTTAAAATATGGTACTTTTAGACAGGCCTACACTTGCCTCCCATACCTATTAACACTGCAACTAAAAAATATTGTAAAAGACAATATTTTTAAAAGAGTAACCATGGAGTTTCTTGCCGGCTCTTCTCCATAGGAAACGACCAATTGGAACCGTTCACCTAGAATCTGACGTTTCATAAGTGCCCATGTAGGTTTATGTGAAATAAAATATTTTGATTTTGATTTTGATGCAAGTAATTAAATTAATTTTATAACGTAATTTCTCAGGTCTTGGAGTTGGTCTCGAAGGTGCAGCTGGTGAGAAGAACATGCACGACGCGGAGTTCACCTGTGCGCTGTTTAGATTTATACAACTAACCTGTGAAGGACATAACTTGGGTCAGTAACGTGCAGAACAGCTATGATTATCTTAACTAAAAGTAGAAAGGACATTTTTGTTCGGGAAGTTTTTGGGGACTTTGGTGGAAGGTACCTCTTAGGCGTATTGGAATTGAAGTTGTGATCGAAGAGCGGAAGTGAAACTTCAATTTGCAGTTAATCATAATTAATATGAGAAATGCGAAAGTCATTTTGTTGGCCACTTGAGCGATGTGTATTTGTATCTGTTGTAGATACTGTATAGATGTTAATCGTAATAAGTAATTTTTCTTCTTTCGTAATAATCTATTTGACACTTGTGTCAGTAACATCTCTTTTACTAATTTACAATTATCTTTACATCGTCCACCCAAATAATTCAACAGTTCCTAATCCATATGGCTGATTTCACCGATGAAACTGAACGCGATCAGCACATCAACTACGTTTAAGATCTGTCAGTGTCATTATTTTCTGTGGAATACTGACAGCTCCTAAACGCGTTTTATATGTACTGATCGCGTTCAGTTTCATTAGTGAAATTGGCATTTAATCTAGTGCTATTGATGATAGAAGATGACGATGTGATAAATTAAGTTATAATATCGATATTATTTTCGCAGACTGGCAGAACTACCTCAGAACGCAAGCTGGCAACACGACAACTGTCAACGTGGTCATCTGTACTGTGGATTACTTGCTGCGGCTACAGGAGTCCATCATGGACTTCTACTGGCACTACTCCAGCAAGGTATGTCTCATAATCATTTATTTGTCAGAAAAAATTACATTATTGATGGTCTTAAGATTAATCAACGGTAAAATATTGAAAAAATATTTAATTAAAAATACACATTTATTTGTTTATTGTTTATTAAAACGGTAACACTAATTAACATACAGATTGAATTATTGGAAAACAATGATATTTCAAATACTAACACATAAAAGAGGACAGCCTTGCATACTTACTCTCGCAAAACATCAGACGCATAATTCTGCTCCATTCATCAGCAAACAGATCACATTCAGGATTTTTGGTCAGGAGGTCGTTAAGTATCCTTAAGGTACGACACACAGGGGACTCAGCTCTGGCGACAGTTTTAGATAACGGCGGCGCAAATAGATGGCGTCGACGGCTTTGTCGATGTCCGATGTATTTGTCGGGAACAAATAGCTGACAGAAAAGATCGTGGAGCTCGGGACTGTCAATGAGTCCTCTAAGAGTTTTGCAGGCTACTGTGAGCTGTAGAAAGCCTCGCCTAACCTCTAACGAGTTGAAGCCCAAAACTCCTAGGAGGTAATAAGTAGGGTACATGAAAGGGAAGAAGTGAAACGTCTTTTTATACAAAAATCTTAGGAATGTTTTCTGTACCTTTTCCAACGTTAACAACATAATGTATGTCAACATAATGTAGTACAACAAAATGTTAGGTAGATGTTAAGGACGCGTTTGCAAAATTGATAGGCATGGAACTACTACATTGCCAAGGGTCACACACAAGTGTACGCACGGCTAGTTTTTTTTTTTGTTGGGTGGGAAATCATCAAATGACTTCTCCCGCTCTGGGTGGAGCGGGAGGGCGTGTCAGACTTTTACTGACTAAAACCCACTGTGTTCCTTCAGTTGCCTGTGCCAGGGCCACGGTTATATCTATCGAATTACCCGCGACCCTGAGGCTTCGGCCCTAACGACCCCGTCATTTTGTGCTGACATCTCTTTGAGGCGCGCGTGGAACACGACGCGCCGACGACCCGGGCCTGGTCCCTACCGGACGGCGAGCTACCCATTGCTCGCCGTCCGCAAGCCCGCGCCTACGGTGGCCGGGAATCTGCAGGTGACTCCCGACGCCCAGGGCGTCTCCTGCGGCGACTAGGGGCGTGAGGGCGCAAGGCTATCTCCCTCATGCGCTCCGCCTCCTCCTTCGCGAGCATTACTGCTTCGCAGAAGGAGGTGACGGCTTTCCATTCCCTCTCGTTCCGTACCATGGCCTGGACCAGGGCCGGACGCGAGAGATCGCCGCCGCCAATCGCCTCCGCGAGGACACTGCGGTGCTCCGCCCAAGCTGGGCAGACCTCCACCGTATGCTCCACCGTGTCCTCCGGGCGATCCACACAATGGTGACACCCGGGCGTTTCCTCCCGCCTTATGCGAAACAGGAACCTCCCGAAACAACCGTGTCCGGTGAGGACCTGTGTCAGGCGGAAGGTGAGGACGCCGTGGCGCCTCTCCAACCACTCCTCAAAGAGGGGACTTCCCGCCGCTATTGTGGCGTGCCCACGCACGGCTAGCTGCGGGCATTGTAGTCAAATGAACTAATTTTGATACTTTTTTTTTTCTTCGGCTGTTTATAATTTCACTAAAGTACCGACCTACTTTAGTGACTGCTAGGCACTGGAATCCCTCTACAAGTAGAGAGATGTGGGCTGTGATTTGTGGACAGGATTTGTTAGTTATGATGAGACCTTACCTCCGGACTTGATGGAGTGACCTGAAGGTGTAGCTTTGTGAATGCTGCTGGAACTCCTCGACAAGTAGAACTAGGTGTGCCGAGTTTGAGCTCGTTTTATTAGTTATAATGAGACCTTACCTCCAGTCTTGATACCGCCAGAAATCGGCATACCCCGTAAGTCGACGTCAAGCCGGAGTCGGGTTATAGGTCGGGTCATAATAGTTCATAGAAAAATATAATATATACATAAAACATACACATATATATATATAAAATTAATTTTAAAATTGTAGCAACAGGTGTTAAAAGACCGTCACTAAATTATCTCGAATTTTTTAATAAATGCCCGTAATTTTTTAAATACTTGGCAAAGGTTTTTTTTTTATATATTTGGAATCATTTTAATTCTGGCATCTCACAACCGCAATGTTTTTGCTTTTAATGTAACTTATCTTGGGCGGTCAAGTCATATCTAACAATGACTTAGTTATAATAATCCATCAACAGGTTTGAAAGATATGAGGTAATAAAGAACCCTCCATACATACAAACAAGATACGCGCGAAAAGCATAACCCTTTCCTTGCAGTCGCGTAAAAACACACAGACATAACATTAAAAACTAACCAATGACCTTCTTCACTCAGGAACTGATCGACCCGGCCGGTAAAGCGAACTTCTTCAAAGCGATAGGTGTCGCATCACAAGTATTCAACACTCTCACTGAAGTCATTCAGGGTCCTTGTACGCAGAATCAGCAGGCTTTGGCGCACTCCAGGTAATATATCAAAACACTTTCTTTTCCAATGTGATATATATATATATATATATATATATATATATGGCTATCCAAATGTTATACCATATTTTATTCAGAATACTACTGAATGCAAATGGTTTCACCTTAATTGTATTGCACACTCACAATCATGAGTAATCGTTTTCCTATTGAGAATGTAAAATAGTGCGGCGGGATTTTTCCGCTCACTGGATATTCAACTCACAGCTTAGCGCCGAGAGTTCAAAATCGAAGAATGTGCGTTTTCGACGCGCTGTTGACGCGATAAGATGCATTCTGTTGAATTCTCAATGCTCTGTTCAATACCGAGAGTTGGAAATCCAGAGCACGAAAAGTTCTTACAACATCCATTGCATCAAGTTAATTATCATATACACGATTAAAAAAAAAAATTGGTGCTGTAAATTACGGTACATACAGCTAACTAAAAATACGAACGCCATTTATAACATACCCAAGTAATTTGCCTTTGAACTTTTGAAAACAACTGTAATAATATTTATATTTTTAAATTGAAATAAAGGTGATCATTTTTAAAAGTTTTTTTTTTATGTTGTTTTATAAAAATAGTAAAATAAGCATACCAATAAATAAACGAAATAAAATAATAATAAAATCGTTTATTTAGAAAAGTAACACATTTACAATAAATACCTTAACAATAAAAAATGGCATAATTGCTAATTTGCCTGAACTAGGTTAAACCTGTGCTTCACGCTACAAAGTGCATAAATATTTTTGCGCTTCCAAGCCTGTGTGTTTTTTTACTATAAGTTTGTTTAATAATTTAAAATACAAAACTTTATTAATATTATTTTACCCTTTTCATCCAGATTATGGGACGCAGTAGGCGGTTTCCTGTTCCTGTTCTCGCACATGCAAGACAAACTATCGAAACACTCGTCTCAAGTTGACTTACTGAAAGAACTGCTCAATCTGCAGAAGGACATGATCACTATGATGTTGTCTATGCTTGAAGGAAACGTTGTTAATGGTAAGTTATTTTATATTTTAAGATGGACTAAAATGATAACTGTTGTAATTATAAATGTTATACAGAATGCATTTTTAACCGGAGGATCCTCCCTTTTCAAGAGAGGATGAGTGAACTTTACACCCTGTTCCTCATACGTGTGAAGTTTGGCCAGTGAATTTAATCTATCAAGTCTTTATTTACAAAGTTTCAAATTAAAAAAAAAACATTCACTACATAGCAGAAATATATGTATCACTGGACTATTGCAAACACCGCAAGTGGTAAATCTCGCGATTTTGTAAAACTAAAACTAAACTACAGGCTGTATTATCCCACTGCAGAGCAAATGCCTCCGTCTCCCTTTTCCACACGATTCAGTCTTTTGCTACTGCCGGCCAGGCCTTTTGGTAGGAGTCAGGCTTGTCCTGCAATCTTCGTCTCGGCCTGCCGCGATGGCGTCGTGCGTTTAGTAGGACCCAATCGGTGGTTCGCTTAGCCCACTTGGCATCTGACATGCAGCATACATGCGGTCCAGTCCCATTTAAGAGTAGCGACTTTCTGGGTAATGTCCGTGATATTAGTTTTGGCGTGCGAGATTGTTAACTAGCGAATAGGCAACTTGTGAACAAGCAAAACTATTCTCGAGATGGTTTAAAAGTTCTGGAATCACTAACTTCCGTATGTAATTTCCATATTTAATTCTTACTTTTCTTTCAACCCCTAGGTACAATCGGTAAACAAATGGTGGACACACTGGTAGAATCCGCGTCCAACGTGGAGCTGATCTTGAAATACTTCGACATGTTCCTCAAGCTGAAGGACCTGACATCCAGCGCTAGTTTTCAGGAAATCGACGCTAATAGTGATGGGTGGGTTCTACCCAAGGACTTCAAGGAGAAAATGGAACAGCAGAAGAGTTACACGCCGTGAGTATTTCGTTTTTAAGTTGTAATAATAAGAAAAGTTATTGCAAGTCGGTTTGGTAGTGATTTTTATATAATATAAACGTCCCCAAGGTGACGTGATTTACGTGTGAATGACATCACTGAAACGTTGTTTACGCGTGTAAGTTGTGTTTCCTAAAGAGCGAATTTGACACCGTAAAGTCAAACCCCACTGTCAAAAGATTTAAATCGCTAGATTTGCTCTCATTGTACTTAGTCACGCTAAAAAGTGTCCATACTGAGAAGAGTGAACTCTCACATTACTATATAGCGTTTCCATGACTATCAAGTCAAGCCACTGCGTCAACACATTGCGTCAATGTGTTAGAGGTGTCGAAACGAACCAGAAACGCGACTGTCTTTTGACGCGGTGCGGTGTATGTAACGATTTAAATCTTTGCTGCTGTCATAAATATCACCGCTATTTTAGGAAAATGTAGCTTTACTCTTAACCTATTGACCACCCCAGTCAGTTTTTTTTTTGTTTTTTTTTTTTGCCCTGTACGATGATTCGTCGTAGGTAGGTATTATTTTATTAATCGATTTATGACCTGTGCGGTCAATTGTTAAAGAAGCCTAGAATTTAAATGAGACCAATTGCATCAAAACTTTATAAATCACATGATTAAGGAATCCTCAGCTGCAGCCTGCCGAATTAAAATTTTCTTTGGATGTTTGCAAACTGCAGCTCTATTTTACATCGTATGTTGATCAAAATGCAATTCGGTAGGAATGAGATATTTATTGAATTACAGATTCCCTTCGCGATATACAATCTTATGATATGTTATACTAGCTTCGCCTGTTCCTTCCGTTTTGTTTTTGCTCTGCTCCTTAGGGTTCTAGCGTGATGTTAAGTAGCCGTTAGCCTTCCTCTAGAATTCTGCTATCAAATCCAAAAATATTTTTTCAAATCCTACTGGTGGTTACAGAGATAAACACGTTCAAAGAAACCATTAAAAACCTCAGCTTTATTACTAGTATATCGATTGAAGTCCTAATATTCTTTTCACAGCGAAGAGATCGAGTTCCTCCTAGCGTGCTGCGAGACGAACCATGACGGCAAGTTGGACTACGTCGGTTTCCGCGACCGGTTCCATGAACCGGCCAAAGAAATCGGTTTTAATCTCGCTGTGTTGCTGACCAACCTGTCTGAACATATGCCTAATGAGCCTAGGTAAGATTTTGTATAGCTGCTGAAGAAATGTACTCGATAAAGACCAACCGTCTTTTGTATGATAAAGGCATTCGGTAAAAAAAAAACCTATTTTTAACTATCGAACTGTTTTGTCCCTTTTTGTCAAGTAAAAGTGAAGTTTGACAGAAAGGGGGAGACCTGGAAAGAGAGTAGAAAGGTATTTGCCTGTCAGTGTGCCATCATCACATGCACCTATTCCGCTTATTTTTTATGTTGTGTTTGTAATTGTCAGGACATGGTTTGTACGAGTATGAAAGATAATTTTTGGAAAATCCACCGGAGACCGGAAAAGTCCAAAAATTTGTATGCCATTTTTGTGTGAAATTCCCCACCCCATATTGCATATTGCAAAAATAGCAAATATAGCATATTGAAAATGTTCTTTGCTGATGCTATCATGACCCGGAGATTTTCCCCTGGTCATTGACTGTATGATGTTCCGTATCTCCTTCGATGAGATATCAATCGGAACATCTGACAATCTACTCTCAGTGACATAACCTCGTTCCTCCGACTGAACCCGTGAAGTTACCTCAAAGTGCCTCCTAAACATGTTCGCAATCTCCTCAGGCTACCCCTCCAGCTGGTAAATAATAATAACATAATAATGAAAGTAAAAAATCTTAATAACAAACCATTTCCTCAGGTTGGCCCGTTTCCTGGAGACAGCAGGTTCAGTCCTGAACTACTTCGAGCCTTTCTTAGGCCGTATCGAGATCATGGGTGGCTCCAAGAGAATTGAACGGGTGTACTTCGAGATCAAGGAGTCCAACATTGAGCAGTGGGAGAAACCTCAGATTAAGGTATCATGTTTATTTGTATTTTTCAGCTACATTCACACACACACAGACAAAATTATAACTCATGCAAACACAAAAATGGCAGGCAGATAACAAATACAAATAAGACGTAAAATGAAGGAAAAAAAAACAATTTTAACAGTAGAACAACACGAATGAGACCTGCTGATCTCAGTATGTTGTTTGACAGACACAAAGGACAACGTAATCGGTGTGAATCGGTCTGAAACAAAAATCGTGCGACTAATTTCTGCCGACTGCGTTAGCGCCGGGTTGATCACATGGGGATTATCTCTGACTTTTATCAACGAAGAAATCGGATCAGCTCGACAAAAGTTCGTGGGATCGATTTTAGTGACGCCTGTGTTTTGAAATTATAATTAACGTCGTTTTTATGTTTTTTTGCCCACTTGAGTAAACAGCTTTTTGACACGATTGGTCTTATTTAAAAACGATCACAGGAAGAACAAAGGAGGTCACGGACCACAAAGCGTTCTCTAACTTTTTCTTATCTTTTTCCCAGGAATCCAAACGTGCGTTCTTCTACAGCATAGTAACAGAAGGTGGTGACAAGGAGAAATTAGAAGCCTTCGTGAACTTCTGCGAGGACGCCATCTTTGAAATGACGCACGCTTCTGGTCTAATGGCTGCTTCGGAGGAGTCGGTGGGAGGGACCAAGAATAGAGAAGCGAGCTATATGTATATGGGAGATGATGATGATGAAAGGTTGGTGATAGAATTTCATATATTTAGTTATGTTTCTTCAAGTCACGTTTTTTTTTTCTCGTTAGAGTAGCTGTGGCCTTGATTTACAAATGAGCCAGACAGCATGGTGGACTGTTCAGGAAACATCTTCTGTATTTAAGTGTTGCCAGAGCTAAATCGCGATTAGATTTAAATGGATTAGAAAGGTCCCAACTGAAACTGCTGCAATTTTTTACAGATTTAATTGGCGCGTGGTAGCCAAAAAAATCTAAGGCCGTAAACGCAAACGAAGCCTCTGTTAAGAAACTTTTGTCCCACAAAATATTGTTTATGTTTACAAAAACGAGTTGATCGTGTATACCGTGGCCATTACCTTATATTTGTTTAACGAAATCTATTAATATGAACCAATTCTTACGTATTTCAGAGCCGGTAAAGATCCATTCCGTCGAGGTCTCCAGTCTGTGAAAGACGGCATCGCCACTGCATTTTCATCCTTATCTCCATCTAACATAAAAGCGAAAATCGCAGACATGCAACAAATGCCGCCCGCAGAACTAGCAGTGGGCTTCTTTAAAATGTTCTTCTACTTATTCTACTATTTAGGGTATGGAGCGCTCGTCGTGGTCAGGTGAGTTTGATTTGAACTTTATTGTGTTGAAAATAAGGTCTATTATCAATCAAACGTCATAAGTGATTTGTTTCGTTTGTGTTCCACGCAACTTTCGGTGCACAGTCATTGGTAAATGCTTCACTATTTCAAAGTTATGGTTGTAGGGTATTTTATTGACTTGTGACATTATTATTAAAGTATAAAATTACAGTAGATGTTTTTAATTAAGTAGTTCTAGGGAACTTAAAGGACAGATGATACTATAGAATGCATTGTGCAATTAACAGATTTTTGATAACAACGAAATCGGAAAACTAAAACCTGACGATTATATCTAACTTTAGCCGTGTTGTGTTGTCAGTGTTAGTTCACGAATCATATTTTCAAAAACGTTGTAAAAGTAACACTGATGGGAAAGTGGTGAATGATCATTTTATTAGGATTGTTGCAAAGATAAGTCACAGGTTGATACAATAACCATTACATATAAATACATTTTGTTTCCTCTTCATCCACATACTGCTATCTCTTCACCTTTCCTTTTCACATTTCTTGATAACTCGATGTTAGTAGGTACAAATTGTGCATGTGTGTACTGTGTATGTGTACATAGATTATACAGGATGGCTATCTAGGGTACATTCCGAATTAGACAATAATCGCTCACAGCGCTCACATCAATAAGTTGTGTTCCGATTTAGATATCACGATTATGACACCTGAGAGCTGTCAAGAGAAAGACCGATTGGATATTTTATTAAGGCATGGTCGGCGTTATCGCAAGATGGCGCATGTCATGACGTCATCTGTGACGTTTCACGGGATATCGTTATCGCACTCACGCTAACTCGGAACGAAATTCGGAATGCAGCCTTAGTCACCTGTATCAGTCAAGGAGGTGATTCTACCCGTCATTTTAAAAACCTTTTGCTGCGAATGTCGTGAGAAAAAAAACCTATACAACAGCACGCGTATTATAACTAAAGAAACAAGTTTTTTCGACGAAAGAATAGAAAAAAACTACATAAATAAAAGAAATCTGTCAATTTGTCTATTCTTCCGTCGACAAAAGTTAGTTATTCTACGCGTGCAGTAGACATACTATTTCGATTCATGTGTATCTTTATTTTCTCTCTTCACAGAGTTTAGTTATAAACATAGTGACAAGAATAGGAATGAAGTCTTTTTTTCTATTTGTTTACTCCCAAATATAGCTAACAACAATATTACTAAAAGTGATAAAGCTTAAAAATTTGCCAAGTTATAAACGTTTTAAAATAAGTGTTAGACAAGGACAAGAAATGAAGAAATGACGTCACGAGTAACTTTATACTACGCCGTACATTGTCCGTACCGCGCGACAAGGACGGGAATAATCCCCTCTAAAAACTTTTAGAGCATGTGTCTTCTTCATATTTAAATCGATTTAACAGATTTTTTCGATTATCAAATTTTTACTATGCCTTCTTTGAAATAACATTATTTTTACAAACATTTTTAATATTAGTCATCAACCCTAATCTAGTGTTTTAATAACAATGCACAAAATATGATCCTTTGTGAGAGACTGACGCCCATACATATAGTTTTCTTTTTACAGTCGGGTATGAGTTTCATGCGAAAGTTGTTTAATGACGTGTAGAATCAACCCTTACTGGATGCAGTTGACTAAATCGCCACCCTGAACAGGGATCTGTATAAATAATTTGGTGCACTATATCTGTGTCTAGTAGTAGCTTTATCAAGTGCACAATTCAATAATATTTACTATGTGTTTAGAATAGATGATACCTTAGGTTAAAGGGCGTAAGACTTCGTAACACAGGCAATTTTTTTTTCACGACGATTTTTTTTGCGCATTGTATTTTCATCTCTCTACGCTAAGCAGTACGTCGAAAATCCAGTGCCTGAAAAATAATCGCCGCGCGACAAAATTGCCCTTGGATACGAAGGCTTAAAACTTATGTCCCTTACACCCTATGTATTAAAAAGTGTTGTCTGTTAAAAATACCAATATTTTTCGAAGCCTGTCAAATTTTCAATTTGCCGTTTTGATTGGTTGAACCAATCCAATAAGTTAATATGTGATTCATTGAAAAAAAAATGTGTTGTTGTAGAATAGTTATAGAAAGCACTACTATCGCTTAGAGTACTTACTTCTTCTAAAACAGGCACTAACTGTGGTGGAATTTCCACATGCGATAAAACTTCTGCAAGAAATGTCTGATTACCAATATTCAGCAGCAACTTGCAAGTTTTAAACTGCGTAGCAAGTCCATGTCTATACTTGAACCATTTTTCGCCCCATAATGATCACTAAGGTTTAAAATTGACTTGATTTTTTTACCATCGTTTCTGCTTCGCAGACTTTAAAGTTAAGTTACTATGAGTCAGTCCGTCAAACATTACAAGCAGAAGCTTTCATGCAAGTGGAAATGAGGTCGTAAGCCTGATTTACACGGTGCGATATAATTGCCAGTAGGCATAACATACGTTAAAGAAACAAAAAAAGTTACACCTGGTAAATACTGTTTAGACCATTGGTACTCAATCTTATTTTGCCAACCGCCCACTTTGTTTTTGTTTCTTCACTCAAAGTGGACCCAATTTTTTTTCACTTACCATCTGTCGCTAATCTGAAACAGCAATTGCCACGATTATGTTTAAACGTATAATAGTGTAAGTCGTAAGATCCTATCTCAACGTCCCCTTATTTTCTCTGAGTCTTCTACTGCCCGCGTGCCCCTGAAAGCAAGCATTATCGCCCACGTTGAGAACCTATGGTATAGACGATGCAATTCAGATTTTGCTTCATTTTTACTGTATGCCACAGGCGCGAAAACTGTTTCGTGTAAATAAGGCTTTAGACACGGTATTAAAACCAGCCAAGTCCCAAAATAATCCTTGCAATTCGTACAGGTACATATTCGGTGTCCTACTCGGTCTGATGCGAGGTCCTCAGACGGATGAACCACCTCCAGAGCCCACGGAAGAGGAGAAAATCGGTCAGTTAAGACACAGGTTGCTAGCCACACAAAGTAAGAACAACGCAGGTATACTTCAGGGTGCCGCTTAGCAAAACGCGTTTGGTCACTGGGAAGGGAATTTGTGAGGAAGTTGTCAAAGAGAATTGATACGTTTATCTGCTTTCGTTTTTAGGCCATAAACAAAAACTACCAGAATTTATCATTTAAGGCGAAATCAGCAGATAAAGTCAGTTGGCCCCAACGTTTTGGATATGATAAATACAAATGAAATAAATAAACTACATACAAAACTTCAAGAGTTATAAAGAACAATCCAAAAAATACCTTAAACTCTTGATGGATGGATTCAGTTGGACTTTTTTAATGATAGTTAACACTTGATCAGCTTTCTTTAGTCCACTATCGACAATGATATGATAACTATATCGATATTTTTATTTTATTTTTATTTTTAAGACAATATTTTTATGAACGAAATTTATATTTGCTGTAGACGAACGTCTAAGCATGAACTTTATTTTAGACAGTGACGATTTGATTTTACAACACTTTCTTAAAATAGATAAAAGAATTGGGTTCTTAAATATTTAAATTTGTAACTGGTATTTGAAGATATAGGGATGAAGATTTAATTTTTAAACCATTTTAGTCCAACAGTGACCAAACGCATCAACAACAAGAAACACTTAATCGCCAAACGCAGGTTTAACAACAAAATGTAACACCTAATGGTTTCAAAATTATTTATTAATAATTGGCATTAATTATAACAATCAATGGTGTAACAAATCTGCTTTTGGAAAATAACAGGTAAGCTAACCATTGAGGTGAAAAAGTCTAAGAGCCAGTGACTATGAAATTTCCGCTATCATAGTAACGTTAATAATGAGTGAACTCATACTCTTAGAACAATCCCCAAAGTTTTCATGTACGTTACTATATTTTCACAAAGGTTTCTTATGTCCAATAAGTTTTCATATTGGGCAGAAAATACAGATTTCCATTAGTGACTAATTTATTTGGCAATAAAAATTCCGATTAATTTGCAAATAATTGCGATGACAGTTTTTTTATGCCAGAACAAGATATATAAAACTCTGGAAGACAATAGGAATATTACTTTGGCAGATACTGGCTCTTAATCTATAAGGAGTTTTCTTAAATCTTTCTTGAAGTAATTATATCGCGGCGCCTAGTTGGTCTAGTGGTCGCAATTGCTACTGCTAAGCATGAGGTCCTGAGTTCGATTCCCAGGTCGGGCAGCGTGTTATTGGGTTTTTCTATTTGGAATTTCTCAGTAGCAGCCCGGAGTCTGGATTTGTGCCCGGTAGATGGCAATAGGCTCGCCCCCTATTACATGGGACTTAAGCATAACTGGCGAAATGTGGGTGTACTATAGGTACACCTCTGCCCAACCCTTCGGGGAAACAAGGCGTGATGTTATGTTATGTATATTGCGGCGGGATTTTATCGCACACAGAATTTTCAACGCTTTGCTGAGCGCCGAGAGATGAAAATCCAGAGCGCGATAAAATCTCGCCGCCATATTTTAGGCCTATTTATGATAGGAAAGTCAGTTTTGTGAAAAGCTTAACATTTTTTCTTTTGTCTGAAGCTTGATGAATGATGATATTGTTAATCTGTGCATATTATGATGTCTTTCATTGTTATCATCTATTTATAAAGAATACCATGAACCCAGAAATAAGTATTTTGAATGGCGGTATAGGTGCGTCTGCTTACTATAACTGCAAAAATGGTCAGATACCAGTTTTTCGCTTTTCACTCAACCAAGAAACAAATTATGTGACTGATAATAATAAATCAAGCACACGATAATAATTGACATAAAATAAAAATTCCACCTGTGCGTAGACTATTCTTAGTGACATCTTGTTAGCATTAACTTGAATTATTATAATATTATTTTAATTGTTATGAATGTGGGTCACTGCTTATTTTTTTTTCTCTGTGTTAGTATTAATCATGATCTGGCAGTTTGAGTAATTTATTCGGCCTAACCAAATTTCCCTTGCCTGGTATTATTCGTCGAATCGTTGAGCTCCTTAAGTTCTGAGTTGAGTTGCACGATTACTGACAAATGCGTGCACTGACTGGACAAGTCCACTCAATCTGTGTGGTTCTTTCCTCAAATGTCCATTTCAGACACCGATCTACATAGTCTTCACATGATCTGACCAAGATTATGTCTGGACTTTAAAGGAGACTGTGACCTCTGAGTTTGTTTCGACCACTCTTCTCAGAGTAGTCACATAGGAAACGCCGACATCAAAACAAAAAAAAAAATTGACGTTTAAGGGTGGATTTCACCGATGAAACTGAACGCGATCAGCACATAAACTACGCTTAAGAGCTGTCAGTGTCATTATTTTCAATGGAATATTCAGACTCGCAGCTCTTGAACGCGTTTTAGAGGAGCTGAACGCGTTCAGTAACATTGGTGAAATCGGCACTAAAAGTGTCGTACAAACCTACTTACAGAAATAAAATCATCTATCATTTATAAGCCATGTCCGAATACCATACACGAACTACGAAATATCATTTCAAGATACAGTATTCACCGAACTTTTATACCAGCCCAAGACCAAGACATTGTCATGAAATATGCAAGTTTGTCGACGTAATATCGAACGTATGATACTATGTAAACTTATAACGTGACAGGTTCTCGACATCTACCGGCATTACCTCCTGCTGAGGACACCGGACAACTGCAGGTCTCCGCTTTCGGTCTGGATATCACTAAAGAAGATAATGGACAGTACGTATTGTTTTTGAATGTTTAACATATTTTATAATAATAATATTATAAACGCGAAAGTTTGTGAGTATGGATGGATGTTTGTTACTCTTTCACGCAAAAACTACTGAACGGATTTGGATGAAATATGGTACACATATAGTTTATAACCTGGATTAATACATAGAGTACTTTTTATCCCGATACTCCCACGGGATCAAGATTTCTGGGTGCTAGTATTAAAATAAACCTACTAAAATTGAAATAGAATGGGAGCCCTTTGACCAGCAATGCGATACAAGGGGTGAACAAAACGAAAATTTGTGACAACTAAAACGTAGAATATTTTTATACAAACTTTAAATCATCATCCAATTCGCGACCAAAGCTATGCCAAGCCAAGCAAAGCTAAGCCTTAGTTAATCGCGTGCTACGCCGTAGCAGGCATGAGCTACGCTGTAGCAGGAAAAAGCTACGCCGTAGCCAACACGAATCACGCACTGCAATAGCAAGCACGAGCTATGAAATAGCAAAGCTGCGATGGGCCGTCCCTGACGATTATTGCACGGCTCCAAAAATTGGGCATGTGGCGGCTTTAAGCACCACGCCTTATCTTATTTATGCCCATAGTCAAACAAAAAATCTTCCTTACCCAGGATACAAGTAAAACCGCACGAGTCCCCGAGCACGTCAACTCCATCTTCCGGCGAAGAGGCTGAAGTGTCGCCTGACGAGGGAACCGAACACTCTGAGGAACAGAGGCCGCCATCTTTGATTGATCTGCTGGGGTAAGATATTTATAGAGTAGTATTTATTTTAGTTTTCCAAAATGTAAAGAAATAAGTTTATTTGGAATTTTTTGTTAAAAGTAAGAGTTTATACCTTTCAGTTTGCGGTAGAAATTCAACAAATATTATCCTTCTAAAATCAAGTTAAGTTACCCTTGCATAAAGTTGATATTTGTTAAGGTGGAAAATCAAAACAGAATAAAAAAAAATGTAGTAACGAAAAATCATATCAACTCTTTTTAAAATAAGCCATTACAGGAATTTAACGTAGAGGGATTTTATTAGTTCGGGAATAAGACATTCTGAACCAAAATTCATATTATTTATAACGGCTTCAAAATAATGTCCTAACAGAGGTGAACAGGCCAAGAAGCAAGCTCAAGAAAGAATGGAAGCTCAAGCTGCTCAGCAAGCTGCTATGTCCGCCATTGAAGCTGAAAGCAAAAAGGTATGGTTATCACCATTTTTTACCGATCATGGCTTGGCAGATTGCCGTATATCTAGGTACATATTTAAAAACATACGGGGAGTAAAAACACCAATGACATAGCCGCCAACTACAAACGTACGTCGGATCCGGTCCGTTGGGGGTCCGGATTTATGCCCGGTTGATGGCAATAGGCTCGCCCCCTATTACATGGGACTTAAGCATGTCTAGCGAAATGTGGGTGTACTATATAGTTGCCAAGTTATAAACGTTTTAAGATAAGTGTTAGACAAGGACAGCACGCACTATCGTAGAAGTGACGTATCGTATTCTGTAAATCAAACTAACATTGCACAAAAATATTTGCTGCGAAACGTTTTCGTTTTCTGGTGTGCAATAGGGATGATTACATTTTTTTTTTTTTATCTCAATTAATTGTTTGTTTCCAAATAGTGCAAACCAAATTACAAAGTGTGAAAAAGCTTAAAAAGTTGCCAAGTTACATAATATAACATCACGCCTGTAATCCCAGAAGGGCTAGGCAGAGGTGTACCTTTAGTACACCCACAATACTGCCTCGTTGGTCTAGTGGTCGCAAGAGCTACTGCTGAGCATGAAGTCCTGGGTTCGATTCCCAGCTCGGGCAAAGTGTTATTGGGTTTTTCTATCTAGAATTTCTCAGTAGCAGCCCGGAGTCCGGATTTGTGCCCGGTTGATGGCAATAGGCTCGCCCCCTGTCTGGCAGTTTGAGTAATTTATGCGGCCTACCCAAATGTCCTTTCTTTGGTAATGTTCGTCGAATCATTGAGCTCCTTAAGTTCTGTGTTGAGCTGCATGACAACTGTCAACTGACAAATGCGTGCACTGACTGGACAAGTCCACTCATTCTGTGTGGTTCTTTCCTCAAAAGACCATTTCAGACATCAATCCACATGGTCTTCACATGACCTGACCAAGATTATGTCTGGACTTTAAAACAGACTGTGACCTCTGAGTTTGTTTCGGCCTTTCTTCTCAGAGTAGTCAGATAGAAAACGCTGATCTCATCTAGTTTTTAAAATAAGTGTAAAAGAGTTTGTACAAACCTATTTACAGAAAATAAATCATTTATCATTTATAATTAACTGACGGGCACTTCTACTTGTTTTTTTTTATTCCATGGTCCTAGGTATGGTACAGTACAAAAAATTATAACATTGTCGGGGACTTCAATAACTCTCGGCTTCGTTATGTGTCTTAGACACCCGATATATTGATAGGGAATCATAATTGGCAGATTGGATACTATTTTTATTATACGTTCGTTTTTCTATATCTGTTACAGAGATTATTTTATTATCTTCTACTATCATTGAGTTTAGCTATAGTTATTTTAGAACTATATCTCTCATTTCATTTTGCTCTTCACCTATCCTGCTTTTTAAGCGTTTTTATTGACTCTTAAGCTTATGTATTAAAAGATGAGTTTTATTGAATTAAAAAAATGCATTACAGAAGCTAATTAACATATTCATTACTTATTGTCATTTCCATTTTGCCATTTGACGCAGCGAGGACGCTCGATATCGTTTTTAAGGCCAAAAAAGGTAATTTGCGACATCTACACACTTTTATTGGTACTGCTTAGTGCTTATTACTGCGTTATCGCCCTATCTAAAGCTACTGTTTCCTAGAAGATCGGTGACATAGCGTCCGCAATTAACTGGTGAATGACGTCACAGGGTCACTGAAAAGTTATCCATGAAATTAAGTTGTTGTGTTTTCCTAGAGAGCGTGTTTGACACCGTAAAGTCAAACCCTGCTGCCCAATGATTTAAATCGCTAGATTTGCCCTTATCGTACTTAGTCATGTGGCGGCATCTACACCGCAACATGCGACTTACGCATCACACTGACGTCGCGCAAAATCAGCATCAAAAGCATATATGTAACGTCCCGACATCAGCCGTCGGGCAGTCTCGCCGCCGAGGCCCGCCGCGACTCCCAAATCCACGCCCCTCCCGATCCTTGCTCGAGCCAGCCCGCGCCGCTGAGCCCGTAGCTTTAAATACGTCCCTAAATCGCGATCGAAAAAAAGAAAAAAAAACCGTCGGGCAGTTGCCCACCAGACGCGACACCCGTCTGGTCGGAAGATCCTCCTTTTTCCATAAAGTATGAGTGAACTTTACACCCTGTTCATCATACCTCTCACGCGAAAAAAATTCCATACTGAGAAGATTGAGCCCACACACACACTAATTATATAGCGTTTCCTTGACAATCAAGCCACTGCGTCACTATGTGTTAGAGAACTCAATACTAAACAGAAACGTGACTCAATCAAAAATCAAAATCAAAATATTTTATTTCACATAGACCTACATGGGCACTTATGAAACGTCAGATTCTAGGTGCACGGTTCCAATTGGTCGTTTCCCATGGAGAAGAGCCGGCAAGAAACTCCATGGTTACTCTTTTAAAAATATGTCCTTTACAATGTTTTCCAATTACAGTGATTAACAGGTATGGGAGGACAGTGTAGGCCTGTCAACAGGTACCATATGTTAAACAAATAGACAATTGTCTATAATTTATAATCCACAGGGCCTACGACGTTCTCACATTTACAAAATATAAAATAATCTAATAAAGTAAAATCAAAAAATAATTAAAAATTTTAGGTATATAATGTCAAATAATGAAAGATACTAGAGAGACTATCTTTCGATGCGGCGTATCTACTGATTTAAATCTTTTCCGCTGTCAATGCTGTCATCATTTTCATGACAGTTGTCACTGTGGCTGTTATGTGCGTTCACCGCTTCTCTAGGACCGTATCTTAAGCTTTAAGTATCTTGACGTTAAAGGTATTTTTATCATAAAAATACGTTTCTTAATCGCCTAGTTATTCCTCTACGAAAGCACGTATCAGAATAATGTATTTTGCCTTAATAGAGTGCAAATCACAACTTCACATTTTCATGTACCTAATATCCATCCACATTTTCTCTCTCCCTCACTCTCCTATACTTCTTCTTCCTTTTTTCCCTCTTCTATTCTCTTCTACTTTTAAAACACACAACTTTTTCCTACAGGCAGTACAAGTCCCGGCTCCGTCTGCGCTATCTCAAGTGGACCTCTCTAAGTACACTCGACGTGCGGTCTCGTTCTTGGCTCGAAACTTCTACAATTTGAAGTACGTCGCGCTCGTGTTGGCCTTCTGTATCAACTTTGTGCTGCTGTTTTATAAGGTAAGTGAAAGTATTTATAAATATTGTATGGAACTAGTTAAACTTTTATTTGGACGTAACAGTTCGTTTGATAAATGCCTTGCATTTAAGAGTTGACAAACTAAAATGCGGAGCAGTGGCCGAGTGGTAACCGCCGCGACTTACGAGTTGTAGGTCGTAGGTTCGAACCCAGACAGGCGCTTAACTTTGTGTAAATTATTTCATCACCACTGCTCTCAAAACGGTGAAGGAAAACATCGTGAAGAAACCGGCATGTCTTAGAACCAAACATTCGTAGACATGTGACATCTACCAACCTGCACTGGGCCCGCGTGGTGGATTACGCCCCACAACCTCTCACAGAGAGGAGGCCAGCACCCTAATTGCGTAACACATTTTCGTAAACGATTACGACTAATCTGTTTGATTTTGGCGGTTCAAGAACATTCATTGCGTTCTATATATTGTTGAGCAGAGTTTTTATCGAACTTAAGAAGCAATGGATTTGGAATCTGTTTCAAAACGATTCAGATTCCGATTGATTGTGTATTTCGCAATTAGGGTGCTGTTTCCCGGCAGTGGGAACATAATAGACTGATTATGTATGTATGTGTGTGTAAACTGAAATGTTCTACTTATTTTGTTTTCATTTAAGTTTCTGAAATCGTGTTCAGGTGTCTCATAAGTAAATTAAGTCTCATGGATGTTTTACTTGTACTTGAAAATAAAATATTTAATCTAATTACTGTTTTTGACATTTAAAATGGACACCAGCTAAATGTTCGTAACTTGAAATCATTTTTGGGACCTCCATGGCCCTATAAAGCGGTGTTTAAACCATAGAGCCATTTTTGAATTCCGAACTATTTCCTAACGTTGTTTAAGTTCTAAATATAAAACTAATAAAATTTAAAACCTGAGTTCAAGTTGTCAACTTTGTATTTAGAAATTTACGCCAGTCGGAATAAGGTTTGAAATACAAAAACGTACCAAAGTTAGAATTCGTTTTGAAATAGACGGTGAGATTTCATTTTGATTCATACAAGACTATCCCGTTCACTCTTTCATTTTATTTACATTAATAATGATACATAACTAACAATGTCCTCCAGGTGTCTACTCTAGAAGTCGAGGGCGGTGAAGGTTCCGGTATCGGTGACATCATCAGTGCTGTCTCTGGGTCGGGATCTGGATCTGGCAGTGGAGATGGTAATCAAATTATCCTAACTATCCTAATAATATTATAAATGCCAAAGTGAGCTTCTTTGTTTGTTACTCTTTCACGCTAAAGCGCCTGAATGGATTTGGAAGAAATTTGGGTCACAGATAGACTATGACCTCGGTTGGCCATAGGCTTTTTCATCCTGGGTCGCAGACGAAGTCACGGGCAACAAATAGTTTATCATAATTATTTGTTAAGAGCTAATGCGTTGCAACGCCTATTAAATCCTTCTCCGGTGCGCACACAACAACTTACAAAAGTTTCATCAGAATCGATCGAGCCATTTTCGAGTTTTAGACTAACTCAATACTCAATACTATATTGCAAAACAGGAATTGATTTTATATACAAGAAGACTAGCTGATCCGACAGACGTTGTCCTGTCGAAATTTCCAATAATTTATACAATAGGAAATGCATCTGTTCTCTGAGTAACTTTTCCAATTTTTCTTTCAGTAAAAACCTAATTCGGAATATTACGAACATTTTTAAAACTTAAATCACCCAAATCGGTCCAGAGGTTCTCAAGATATGCGTTTAACAACTAACAGCATTTCATTTTTATTATTTATTAGAATGAAACTCGCACACAGTAGGCTTGGCCGCTGTCTTTAAATATTTCATAGTATGATGAATTATTTTCCGGCTAAAAAGATCAAGGCACAAAATTATTTCAATGGCACACGAGAATAATTCTCTATTTCACCGGTCTTTAAATGTATTTTTTCTGCATTTGTGACAGCGTGGTATGCAATTATCAACCTTAAAAACATAACAGAATGTTAATTTGTGGCGGCATCTACAACGATACACGCGAACTACGCATCACACTAACGTCACATGAAATCCTGCATCGCGCAAGCAGAGTTTACCGCTCATCCCGACTTCAATCGTCGAGCAGTTGCCCACCAGACATGACACCAGTCTGGCTGAAAGATTCTCCCTTTTCAATGGAGGATGAGTGAACTTTGCACCCTAATTCTCATACCTCTACAAATTAATATCCATTATCTCCTTTATTATATTTTACAAACTTATAAATTACATTTTTAAATATTTTTTAAAAAATTTAAAAAAATAATAATTAAAAAACATTTAAAAATATAAAAAATAGTATCCCACCGGTATCGGGAACAGGGTCCAAGCTACCGGCGGTCAGGGCTCCAGAGAGAGGAACCTCCTGACAATGCGAGCCGTGTCCAGAAGTACCGCTTTCTGAATCACGCCCTTGATCCAGCTGCCCAACGAGAGCCTCCTCAGGTGTTTGTCGAGGCTCTTGGCTATTAAGCCATTGGCTGTCACGACTATCGGCACAATGATTGCTGAGTCCACATCCCACATGTCGACAACCTCGCGAGCCAAATCAAGATACTTGATTTCTTTATCTTTCTCGGCTTTCACGAGGTTACAGTCATGCGGGACCGTTATGTCAACAATCATTGTGCGCCGCTGTACTCGATCCACCACCACTATATCAGGCTTATTGGCAATAATAGTCCTGTCAGTGATGATGGATCGATCCCAGTACAATGTGATATTTCCATTTTCGAGAACTGATTCGGGCACGTACCTGTAGTACGGCACTTCCGATTCCACAAGGCTGTATTTCAGAGCAAGTTGCTGATGATATTATTATTACCTTTTCCCAGGAGGTAGCGGCGAAGCAGAGGAAGCCGACGATGTAATAGAAGTGGTACACATAGACGAAGATTTCTTCTACATGGAACACGTCATCAATGTAGCGGCTGCTATGCACTCTGTGGTGTCCCTCGCTATACTTATCGGATACTACCATCTTAAGGTAAAACTTGGTTGTTACAATTATAGAACTTTTGTTGGGACGTGGTTTAGGTTCTATAGACAGGTGAAATTAAATGTTTCTTCAATATCACAAAATTATTTAATAATATAGTTACTACGACTAAACACAGTTAATATACAATGACTAAAATTAGGTTAATAATATGTAATCCGAGTAACACGGGCAGTGACTATTAACCGACTTTTCGTCGTCGAACGTCGATTACTGGGTACAATCTTAGCAGACGTGTGACGTCATAGGCACTTGAGTTAACAAAGTTGTGCATGTGTGGGTTACATATCACTACACAATCATGCATTCTATTGTCTCTTTTGCTTCGAAGTCCGGTCGGAATTTCTTGCCCGTTCTTCTTCTCTATAGAGTGAAATGCGCAACTTGCTTCAACTTTCTAACTAACTGACCGATTCCTTGCCAATTCGAAAGTGCGTGCAAATGGTTTAATTTAAATAAATGCTTTGAGTTTGATCGTCCTCGAACTCAATGGGTGCACTGCGTTTTTTTTGTATGTGTATTTTTATTTAAAAGTTAAGGGAATTGGCCGAAATATGATTCAAAACCATGTTTGAAAGGTCTAACAGAAATACTGGCAAGATGTATAATCGGGATAGGAGTAATAAAAAGGGATAACATTTTTTTAACTGAATAATATAAGTTTCCAAATAGTGCAAACAATATTATAAAAGGTGTAAAACCTTCAAAAATTGCCAAGTTATAAACGTTTCAAAATAACTGTTAGACAAAGACAGCAATATCGTAGAAGTGACGTCACGACTATGTAACTTTTTACTAGCGTCATACATTGTACGTCCCACACGGCAAGAGGGGAATAATCCCCTCCAAAAACTTTTGATGCGTGTGATATCTTCATATTTCCATCGATTTTACAGATTTTTTCGATTATCTCATTTTCACTATGCATTCGTTTAAATAACATTATTTGTTCAAACATTTGTAATATTAGTCAACATCCGTATTTCATTGACAAGTGTAAACATGAAAGGTCATACCCAAACAGTTCTTAGAAATACTAAATAAAATTTCATAAAGATTGGATTTGATTTTCTCATAGACAATAGTCTGCTTGAACCCTTGTAGGAGAGGAGATAGAGAATTAATATTTTTACCAAATAAACCATGCGTGTATAACCAGGGGCCTTAGTGTGAGTTTCTTCTAACCATCTCAGCTATACGCATCGCCCGCGTTCGACGCTTTCGAATGGTGAAGAGCCAATCAGAACGCCAAACGCGGTCGATGCATAAAGTCGAAATAGTTAGAAGAAACTCACACTAGCCTCAAATGTAGGAACGTAAACGAAGCAAGAGGAGTATGTAAGAATAGTAGCAAATGGCGTTCTGTAGTTTTTGCCTGAGAATGCCTGCGATGACAAAAAGGCGTGAGTTTTATGTAAACCAATAAATTAATCAAATTTGTTCCTTACACTACAGGTGCCCCTTGCCATCTTCAAGCGTGAGAAAGAAATCGCTCGTAAACTGGAGTTCGACGGTCTGTACATCGCGGAGCAACCGGAAGACGATGATCTGAAGAGTCACTGGGACAAGCTCGTCATATCTGCCAAGTCAGTATTGCTTATTTACTTTATTAAAGCAAGGAATGAAACAATGAAATTGGAAAACGTTTCTATGTTACTTTACTTTTGGACCTGTTTCATCATCTCCAGATATCCACTTCAAAAACATATGAAGTTTAAAAAAATACGCTTTAATCACACACAAAAAAATATTGAAAAGCGTGTAGCGCTTTGTTTAAATTAATTAAAAGTAAACAATTAAAAAGCGCACCACGCTTTTTGATTTAATATCAATGGATATAAAAGAAGTTAATTTAATTATTTTAGAATTTTTGTGCGTGGTAAAAGCGTGTTTAAAAAAAAACTAAAGTCAACGAAGTTGCCTTGACCGGTAGACTAGGAGCCACTGAAGAGTTCCACTATCACCTCTTGACTCCATCATAAGACCCTCGTTACCAAGCCCAATCTATTGTACTCGTCAAAACGAATCATAGGCGCCCAATCTCGAGCGGTTTCCTAGTAGCCACTGAAGAGTTCCACTATCCACCTCCTGGTGATGATGGACATCAGATCAGATCCAAGATACCAAATTATGGTTTTGTCATCCGAACTACATATACATACAAAGTTTCATTTCGATACCACAAATAGAAGTAGGTTGAAATTGATTTCTAAGATTTGATTACATTATTTGTTAGTTAGTTACCAGTGAAGCTAATAAAAGCAAGCGTGTTAAAAATATAACGAAGAATGTGTTAAATTATCACCCAGGTGATTTAACTGGAACTTATCTTGAATATGTGAAACAAGCCCTAAATGGTCCGTTGTATACAATTAGACAATATTAAATCAACATAAATAAAATCTTCTTTTGTTAAATAAAATGTTAAATCTTCTTTTCTAATTTACTAACTGACCCGACAGCCGCTGTCTTGTCTAAACCATAATTCATCTCAAAATCGCGTTAAAATAAGGACGTTCAGATTTCCCCTAATTTGAGAACTTTCCGCGAACCTTTTGTTTTTCTTTCCATACAAACCTAATCCGCACTATTATGAATATTTTAAAACAAAAGCAGCCAAATCGGTCTAGCTTTCTCAAGTGATGCGCATAACAAGAAACAGCATTTTATGTTTATTCTTAAAGATAGATAGATTAATGAAAACCAAGTTTTGAAAACAACTCCCACTTGAGACTTATAGATTTTTAATGACTCCACAATGCTATCGGCAAAACCCCTTGAAAACAATAAAAGAAAATTTTAAAACTGGTTTGTTGCCTGTAGACTTGCTGAATTGAAAAACAAATGCAAAATATGTTTATTACATTACACAAAACCTTCTTTTTTTATAAGTATTCGCTGTTTTTTAACGACTAAACCCAATAACTTATTTTTAGTGAAAGACACATAGCTATTGATACAGACAGTATAATTATCTGTCCCTGTCCAACAGTTAGCTGTCAACATGTTATAGGGACGCATACTTCTTTAACTTTATTGGGACGTTAAAACTAGAGATTGGTAGGTTTTCTATCTCAAGTAAACCAATATTGGTGATATATACGTTATTGAGTTTGGCTGTTGGACCCTTTTGTTTCTGGCCACAGTTAATCCACTTATCGTGGTCTAGTGTTAGTAATATTTCGTTAGTCTAAAATAATTTAACCGTACACAGACGTGTTGTTTCTCCACTCAGAATGGGTACTTTGCTCATAAAGGGTGCCAGATACCGAGTGCGAACGTACTTAAGCCTTGATACATAACCTGCCTACATGGTCCTCATATGATCTGTAAAATAAACAATGACATGAATATTTACTTACCTAGGTATTATTTTATTGTGAATGTTAAGACTATGTGGGTCATTGTTTTTTTACTTTTGTTTTTTTATTTTATTATCTCAGTTAGTTTTAATCGTAATATTGGTCTGGCGGTTTGAGTAATTATGCGGCCTACCCAATGTCCTTTCTTTGGTATTGTTCGTTGAATCATTGAGCTCCTTATGTTTTGAGTCGAGCTGTACGATTACTGACAAATGTGTGCACTGACTGGACAGGTCCGCTAAATCTGTGTGGTTCTTTCCTCAAAAATCCACATGGTCTTAACATGATCTGACCAAGATGATGTCTGGACTTTAAAAGAGACTGTGACCTCTGAGTTTGTTTCGGCCTTTCTTCTCAGAGTAGTCAGATAGGAAACGCCGACCTCATCTAGTTAAAAAAAAAAGATTGACGTGTAAAAGTGTTTGTACAAACCCACTTACAGAAATAAAAATCATTTATCATTTATAACATCATACAAACCCTCCTTCCAGATCATTCCCTGTCAACTACTGGGACAAGTTCGTCAAGAAGAAAGTCCGTGCGAAGTACTCGGAGACCTACGATTTCGACTCCATCTCCAACATGCTGGGAATGGAGAAGACTTCCTTCACCGCGCAGGAAGACGAGGGCAGCAAGGGACTGATCCACTAGTAAGTATTGACATACTGTTGAAAGTGGGCCAGAAAATGTAATCTAATTAAGCACCTAAATTCCAAATTACTCGGACTCCTGTTGATAGAACAAATTTTATACCCTGGAAGAGCGACCACTGTTTGCGACAGTGATATGTTGTTGTACGACATACTTAAGAATACAGGAAAATGCTAGAAATTCTATAGAACTTTTCCCCATTCAAATCAAAAGGTCTTTTACAAGCCTGCAATATGCAGCATCATAAAGCTTATTTATTACTGTTAACTAAACATTTGTCCTAACGGCTGTAGAACTTGCGGTTTCTTTTAAAATCTAACAACAATAATGACATTGATTATAGGTTAGATGCAGTTTATAATTGTTAAAAAGCGATTTAAACAACATATATACGTTACGCATTAACATAATTATTTTAATCGTAATATTAGGTTGGGGGAAAAGTCTTTTCGCATTAAAGTAAGTATGAACTTGTAATAAAATCTCTTTGGCTATACTATTTGTATCTGGCTGGTTTTGGTATCATTGAAAGTAAAGAACATAATTCCAAATTCAAATTAGGAAAATGTGTGATTTTTATTTGTTTTTCGTACTGTCAAGATGAGTGAATCTAATGAAGAAATTCGATACATTTTATTATTTTACTACAAAAAAGGTAAAACTGCAACGCAAGCCGCGAAAAAAATTTGCGATGTTTATGGACCTAGTGCAGTGTCTGTGAGTAGCGTTTAAGCGTTTTCAATCCGGAAGTTTTGATGTCAAAGATGCACGTCGCTCTGGTCGCCCTATTACGGACGTTCCACTCAGACGTACCAGACATACCACTTTGCTATCGATACCACCGGCCTCCACTAATTATCTAAAGATGTCACCATTTTTGCGCCTACCTGCACTATATAATGAAAAATTCTGTTTTTTGGACCCCCTTGGATCATCAAAACCCTCCATCATACGCCGGAAATTCAGCTTACTAATGGTGGATTTCACCAATGAAACTGAACGCGATCAGTACTTAGACTACGTTTAACAGCTGTCAATGTCATTATTTTATAAGGAATATTGACACTGTCAGCTCTTGAACGCGTTTTAGATGTGCTGCACGCGTTCAGCAACATCGGTTAAATGCTTTACATAACCACTATAGAAACTATAGAAAAGTTTTGTCGACGGAAGAATAGACGGATGAATAAAATAAATTTGTGATTTTGTCTATTGTTTCGTCGACAAACGTAGTGTCCTACTCTTGCAGTTCAGTCATACGAAATAGACACACACACATCATCGCACACATTAACAGCAACTACATCGTACAGTCACTCGCACGCACAGACTATAAATATTTAAAAACTTTGTCAGTCTCTGTATTTCTTAATTACTCTGTGAACTTCGTTATTGGAGTAACCATTGTACAGCCCGATTCGCGCGCAAATAAACAATTTACGCGCCAAAAATAACGTTTCCCGCCAAAACGACAATTTGCCGCGAATGCGCACTTACTTATAGCATATTATCTAGCAAACTATTGAAGCTATATCGTTATAAAAATTCATGTATAGCTGAAACTATACAAAATCAATCTATGTGAAATCTTAATCACAAAAACTAGTCCAAAATACTTAAAAAAAAATTAAAACTTGAGAATTCGGGTTGAAGTTGTGCAAAATATTACTTCTACCTACATTTCTACGAATTATTTTGTAGTAAGTGTCAATAAAGCCTATGTATAATTAAACTAGATTATATTACCTTCGTTTTGATGTCCATATGTCCTTACTTGGTATTTTCTGAGTAGCACAATAAACCGAAATAAACAACCCTTTTACCTTGTAATTTGATACCGGAATCTAATACTGTCCGCGGTGAAAAGTAATATTTTAACGTAATTTCGATATATTTTTACTGTATTGGTGTGTTAAATATCTAATTATTATCTTATTTCCACATTCTAACTAAATGCAAATTAGAAAATTTTATAAATCAATCTAGATTATCGTAATGTTTACAAACACCGGCCGCGCAAGGATCGTGTTTATCCATTACGTAATATCAAAGTAAACAAACTTTTAACACTATGAAATGTTTACTTAATCTCAAAGCAACGAATCTCAAGGATTGTTTTGATATTTAACACTTCAACATTGCGATAAAAAATGAATTGTAAACAAAACGTATGTAATATTTAGTGTCAGCTTCACAGCTACATCATATAAAATAAATAAGCTGTAGGTACTTATAATCGGTAAAATTGTCACACTTGGCTTCTTTTTTTTGGAAAAAATAACATAATAAAGCAGTTCAACTGTTAACTGCCACTTTGACATATCCTGTATATCACCCTTGAAGCTATATAAATTATTTTTTTAAAAAGTTTACGTTTTTTTTGTATGAAAATTATGAAAAATAACGAAAAACATTCACATACCCTTGACACAAATCTTTGTTCAAACAGGATAGGTGCTGCTCACCATAAATAACTTTAACAATTCAGATTTAATACCTCGGTTTGTACTTACAATCAGTACAAATAAACTTGTATCCTATCTTTTCGCAGCATAATCAACATAGACTGGCGCTACCAAGTGTGGAAGGCGGGCGTCACGATCACAGACAACTCGTTCCTCTACTCTCTGTGGTACTTCTCGTTCTCTGTCATGGGCAACTTCAATAACTTCTTCTTCGCTGCCCATCTGTTGGACGTGGCGGTCGGCTTCAAGACTCTGAGGACTATCCTGCAGTCTGTCACGCATAACGGAAAGCAGGTAATGTGTTGCCTATAATGTTCCCACTGCTGCGACACAATCCTCCTCTCGGTCAGAGAGAGTGGGCCGTAATCTACCACGCGGGCCCAGTGCGCTTTGGTAGATATCACATGTCTTAGAATTCTTAGATAGGACCTGCCAGTTTCCTCACGAAGTTTTCCTTCACTGTTTTAAGAGCAGTGGTGATGAAATTGCTTACGCAAAGTAAAGCGCCTGTCTGGGTTCGAACCCACGACCTATAAATCGTTAGTCGGGGCCGTTACCACTGGGCTACCAATGCTTTTTTTTTTTCAAGTCTAGCTTGGTTTTTATTTTCTTTAGTTTCAGATGGATGGAAACAATTTCCACCGTTAAATTGATGCAAGCTATTTTCCAGAAATATTATAATATATAATTAATTTCGAGCATACACTGTACAGTCGCGCGATTTTTTTCATAATAAACCATTACTGCAAGACCCAGGAACTTCACTTTTTATCTAGCACTAATTAATCTACAAACCCGCGCCGGGTTCGTGTAGAGGATTACGGTGCGTCTCCTCTTTGAGAGAGTGGCCTGAGACCCAGCAGTGGGAACTTTGTATGTACATTATGCGTTATGTTATGTTCTTGGCATTATAATTAATGAAATATCTCTGTCCCCAGCTGGTACTCACGGTGATGCTGCTAACGATCATCGTGTACATCTACACTGTGATCGCGTTCAACTTCTTCCGCAAGTTCTACGTGCAAGAGGAAGATGACGAGGTCAACAGGAACTGTCATGACATGTTGACGGTACGGCGCTGATTCTTGACAAAATGCTTACTTTTTCTTCTAACAGGGTCTCCGGATCTGGCAGTTTGAGTAATTTATTCGGCCCACCCAAATGTCATTTCTTTGGTATTGTTTGTCGAATCTTTGAGCTCCTTAAGTTCGATGTTAAGCTGCACGATTACGGACAAAAGCGTGCACTGACTGGAGAGGTCCACTCAATCTGTGTGGTTCTAACCTGAAACCATTTCAGACACATCCACATGGTCTTCACATGATCTGACCAAGATTATGACTGGACTTTAAAAGAGAATGTGACCTCGAGTTTGTTTCGACCTTTCTTCTCAGAGTAGTCAGATAGGAAACGCCGACCTCATCTAGTCTAAAATGTATGATTGACATGTAAAAGTGTTTGAACAAACCTACTTACATAAATAAAATCGTTTATCGTCATGGGGAAAGGATAACCCAATCGACAAAAATTAAATAGAATGGAATGAACACCCTCCGTGTTGCACTCGCGGAGGCTCCTCTCATGCACCCAAATACATTATTCAATAAACCGGTGAAAGCAGATGTAAAATCAATTACTATAGTGTAAGGCAAGCGTTATCTCTGCGGGCGTACGGACGTTAAAATATGGCGGCAGGATTTTGTCGCGCACTGGATTTTCAACCCTCGGTATTGAGTTGAGCGTTGAGAATGGAACACAGCGCGTCGAAAAACACTGTTGGACTTTCAAATCTCGGCTCAAAGTCCAGTCGTGCGATAAAATCGCGTCCGTGCGAACGTGGGCTTAATGTCCGGGTATTGTATGCTAAGTTAAGTCTCAAAGAAGGCGAACTGATTGCAAGTCTTACTCAAGATACCTTTAGAACTTGAACCGACTACCAGAACGCGTAGAATGGACCTGTAGAATAGATTGATCTGTCGTTTTGTCTATTCTGTCGTTGACAAACCCATTTAATATGCTAGTCATGCAACGCGTGCAGAGTCTAGGGAGTCAGTGTAACGGAGCTCTTATAAAAGTGAAATACAAAAATAAGCATTTTTTTCCGTTTATTTATTTATTAAAACTTTATGCACAAGTAAAAAACTACTGTACAAAGGCGGACTTAATGCCTGAGGCATTTTCTACCAGTCAACCTTAGAGTGATGTAGAGACGTTTACTGAATGACATTCAAAATTTGCTCATAAAGACACAGAACATCACACCTGTAATCCCCGAAGAAATAGGTAGAGGTATACCTTTAATAAAAATTCTATTAGTTAACATGTTAAAACCATCATTTTTCCATTTGTCCGCAGTGCTTCGTGTTCAACCTGTACAAAGGCGTACGCGCAGGCGGCGGTATCGGCGACGAGCTGGAGCCGCCCGACGGAGACGACTCCGAAGTGTATCGAATCATATTCGATATCACTTTCTTCTTCTTCATTATCGTCATCCTACTGGCTATTCTGCAGGGTAAGTAGCGTCCATTTCATTGAAATTTAGATAAAAAATCTATATTAAAACTATTAAATTTTGCCTCGTTGGTCTAGTGGTCGCAATCGCTACTGCTGAGCATGAGGTCCTGGGTTCGATTCCCAGGTCGGGCAACGTGTTATTGGGTTTTTCTATCTGGAATTTCTCAGTAGCAGCCCGGAGTCTGGATTTGTGCCCGGTTGATGGCAATAGGCTCGCTCTCTATTACATGGGACTTAAACATAACTGGCGAAATGTGGGTGTACTATAGGTACACCTCTGCCCAACCCTTCGGGGAAACAAGGCGTGATGTTATGTTATGTGTTGTTAAATTTTCGTCGATGGTAATTTTATCGACTTGCGTCAAATATAATATCGTGTGGACGTTTAACTGACAAAATATTTTCCCAATTAAGCAGTAGCTCAATCTTAACAGCAACCAAACGTATTACAAATTGGAGATACAAGATCTTTTGTTTTGAAAAAGGGAAGTGGGTTCACTTCGATCAGGCTACTCGGCTTTCAAAATGCTGTAAAAAAGGCCTTTTCGAGCCCTCATTCTGCATCATTTATTTGAGTCCTATATAATACTGCCAATCTGCTTAATTGAAGGGGAGATAATGTCCAAATTGTTCATAAAACTTACACAATTATGCCCGTAATACATGTCTCGTAACACTTACCTACATTAAATGATGTATGTCCACACAGGTTTGATCATCGACGCTTTCGGAGAGCTCCGTGACCAGTTGGAGTCGGTCAAAGAGGATATGGAGTCCAACTGCTTTATATGTGGCATTAATAAAGACTATTTTGATAAAGTAAGTATATGTTCTAGAAGAAAATATGAAGCATTTATTAAAATTGCAGCGAAAGTATTCCTTAGGAGGAGGCTCTCTAAAATGTAATATTATTTGCATTAATATTCTGAACCAGTCACACATACAATCTAAATGGAAATTTAGGATATGATTTATTGGATCTTTTTCTTTCCGTGTACAAGATAGTTACGTAATTGTAACATTTTCGCTCGATTCATTTTTTATTCGAACATCGGGTATTTTTCAAGATTATAAAAAAAAACAAGATTGTTCGGCTTTTATGTCATAGATAAATATATATCGAGCCACAAGATGTTTTTTTTTTAATCTAGTACAATTATTTATTACTTTAAACGACATAATCGAGATTCAAGCAAAAGAAAAAAAAAAGAAATATACAGTACTGTTTTTGCACCTGAAGTGGAGGTGTTGGTGTGAATTTTAGTTTACGACAGCTAATTTTATTCCACAAGTTTTTAATCGCGATTAAAAATAGTCTGATTCATATTCAGATTTCAAAAATTTTGGTAAAGTATTTAAAAAAAAACAGTCAAATTTAGAATAGCAAAATTGTCATTTTCACTTATTATCTTAGTGCTTTCAAACTACAATAAAGTTAAGTTGTGTCACTTTAGTCTATTTCAGGATGGGAAATCGAAGATTGACAGGATTAAACCAAATAATAATTATAGTGATTTTTAGTCTAGTTTTGAGGCATTTGTGACAAGAGAATCGGCACTAGTGTCATTATTATCTAAGTCTAGCTATTCAACTCTGTATCGATAACTTATAAATTTGAATTATGAAGAAACATATATGTATAATAAATACATCTTTTCTATACAGGTGCCGCACGGGTTCGACACTCACGTTCAACGGGAGCATAATCTAGCGAACTACATGTTCTTCCTTATGCATCTCATCAATAAACCCGACACGGAGTATACAGGTATGAACACAAATTTACTGTTATTAATTACATTAGCTATCTGATTAAATTAAATAATGGACTTTATAATTAGGATCATAAAGTCCAAACTAACCCGCGCGAGTGGCGTCCATGATCGGACAGATCCACCTACCTGTGTTTAAAAATGTAGGTCAGCAAAAAAAACAGCCAAAAGATAACGTTTTTGCATAGCATAGGAGAAATTCACAAAGGGACTCGTAGTTAGCTACTTATCTCTCTTTTGCTGACTACCTTTAAAGATGACGATGAGATAAATTCCTACCCAATGATTTTCTATAGAAAATATTTGGGTCTCGAGGTCGCTAGCGCTACTGCTGAGCATGAGGTACAATTTCCGGGTCAGCAAAGCGTTATTGGGTTTCTCCTTCATGAATTTCTCAATTAACCCGAAATCTATATTTGTGCCCGGTTGTATTCAATAGGCTCGCCCCCCTATTACATGCGACTTAAACAAGTTATGTTGTTGATGTCTATTAAATTAATGTTTGTCCCCCAGGTCAAGAAACGTACGTATGGAACATGTACACACAAAGATGTTGGGACTTCTTCCCGGTCGGAGACTGTTTCAGGAAACAATACGAAGACCTAATGGGAGAATAGACAACCTCCCTCTAGCCACAGATAATATAGAACATTCGCTTCATCGTAGCAATCTCGGATGATTTGTTGCTCAAATAACAGCAATGTATAGAGTTTTTCTAAGATTTTTGTAAAGATTCGTCAAATATTTTAAGACGTTTTTCGAGATTACCTATTTATGATTTTGTAAATAATTTATGAATTTGACGGTTTATATTTTTAGTAACATATTTTTATGATTTTAGTTTCTTTTGTTTTCAGAAGGAATGATAATAATTATCTTTTTACTTTATTTTGAGAACTTCCAATGTTACTTAGTAAATTGTGGTTGTGGAATAAAATCTAATGAACACGAATCTTTACTAAAATCAATTAAGTAAAAAAATATCAAATAGCTTCATCGTAAAATTCAAATTCTCGAAACTTCTAAATAAATAAACACTTATAGTGAAAGAGATACATTTTCTATTTCTTAAGTAAGAATAACTTAAGGTGGCCTTTCCATATAAACTTTCTATTTTTAACTATTTCGATATAGTTTATGTAAGATAAATAAATAAAATTGTTAAATAAAACTATTTAATTTTATGTTTTCAGAAGTTTTATTTTTCCTTAATTTTAAGATATCAGTCTTAAAAAAACTAATAGTACTTAAAAATATTATGTAACATGGTTTTTATTTTGTAATCTTAATTATTGTTATTACTTCATCACTTATTTGAATGTGCGCAGGAGTTAACATTTGACAAAAAAATACATTTTTAACGAAGTCACAATTCTGCATATTTATTTGTTTTGCCGACTACACAGTCTGCCTCAGAAAGAGGTAAACATCGTGTCAAGTATTCATTTGATTTGAATTGAATCAAATGAATACTTTAGAGATTGAATAGAATTGTGTTGAATACTACTGTATCAATGTGTCGCTACAATTAAGTACCGAATGTGTAATAATTCTGTTTTGTGACTACAAATTGATACAATATTAATACAAATTCATTCTAATCGATTTATGCCTTTTTGAGGCTGACCGTACCTAATCAATAACAACTGGTTTTTCCTGGCGAGTGGATGAAATGGATTTTAACATATAAAACTTAAATAAATAGGATTACAAAACATAGAGAAAAAAGTACTGTTTTCAGATACTTCATTTATCACAATTCATACAAATCTTGAAAAGGCCGATTTTTTCACAACACAAGATTAAATCCATACATTTCAGTATTAAATACTTTTGAATTTTGGTATCGTTGCTTTTAAAGTGCACGCTTATGCTGACGTTTTGTGGAAAACTCTACACTCGAAGTTGTTCACGATAATGTTTAGTTAAGACAAAATGTACAGTTAGGTATGTCCAACTTCGAACGAAGACAAAATCGTCCTTTCAAACAATGCTTCACTTTAAGGCTTTCTTAGAAATCTTTTTTCGCTTTAATGCACCTCAATATAACAGAGACAACATGAGACTTCAAACGACATAAAATTGAATTGCGTTCAACATTATATGCACTAAAACCTTTATTCATTGGAAACAAAAGTTTCACAGTATTGTTTTAGCAACATGTTCATACAGTTAAACATTTACATAGTTTGACTGAAACAAGTTCCTGGTAACTCAAAATGACGTCGATGCAAAAATGTGCAACTTTTTAGTACCACAAATACTTGGCTTGGCTTTAACTTTGACAAATAAAACTTAGACTTACAGACAAAATCTAACTTACCGAAGGCTGTTTATGAGCTAAATACAACGTAAATATGCTAGTCAAAGCACTAACCAAGAAAATAACGTCAAACCATCGATGATAGAAGTTGAACTGCAAATCTCCGAGCACCTGTGTGATGATGATGCGGTATTCGGGTGGCATGTTCATCCGCATCAGGAGTACGGAGGAGCAGAAGTACATGCCCATGATTTGAGCGAGAATCAGCACGATTATGTTTGAGGATTTTGATGACGATATTTTGTAGAAGAACTAGAACAAACGTTTGAGGTTAGTATTTTTAGAACACTCTTCTATTATTCAGGGTAGAATTGAGACTACTATCTATCTGTATTTTAAGTTCACATCTAGACATAGGTTTCTTTGCACACATCTGAATCCAATCCAATAGGCATGATGTACAAACCATATTATAAAAAGTGTAAAAGCTTAAATAATTGCCAAGTTATAAACGCTTAAAATAAGTGTTAGACGAGGACAGCACTATCGTAGAAGTGACGTCACGTTTATGTAAAATCGTACTAGCGCCATACATTGTCCGTACCGCGCGAGAACGACAAGAACAATCCCCTCCAAAAACTTTTAAAGCGTGTAGCTTCTTCTATTTACATCGATTTAACAGATTTTTTCGATTATCGCATTTTTACTATGCTTTCTTTAAAATGACATTATTTTTTCGTTAGTTTTTACACAGACAGGTACAGTCCGCGAGGCCTAAGCTGACCCTTGCATTTGTGTGAGTGATTCCCAATCGCACCAATGGAGGGACACACAGCGCCTTAGGCCGATTGTATAAACCGGTTTAAACCAATCGCGTCACATCTAAACTATCTATATATGCACTCACATAAACTCAAAGCTCAGCTTAGGCCTCGCGGATTGTACTACAACTTTTGTTTTCCTTTTTAAACTTAGAATAAAAAAAAACACAATAATAAACTAAAAACTAACAAACTATTAAAATATTCCTAATCTGATAAAATTAAATAATATGAAATATGGCGTCTAAAAGTCCTCCGCATCGCTGTCAACTGGTAATGTACCCAAGAGACTGGCGGCATTACCACTTTGTATGGCAATGCTTAGCCTCTGGCCTAGATAAAAGCCAGCCCTTGGGTCAAGGTGTCAACCAGGCATTTGAAGATTTTGTTGAACAAACCATGAGCAGAATGTCCGAGTCCTCAAAAGCTGGCAGAGCTGATCTTGGCCAGCGACTAGGTACCATATAACAATATGCTGTTTTATTTTCTGCATTTTTGCGCTGAAAGTAGCCTCTATGGTCCTTTCTGGCGCGTTATCATCAAGTACTCACCTTGGTCAGTGTAAGCAGTAGCCCTCGAATGCTGGTCAGTACGATACAGCCCACTAGTATAAAAGACACGTGCTGCGACCAGAAGGCGACGTCAATGTTCCAGCCCAGCCAATGGACCACTATCTCTAGGCCGCGTGTCACTGGGTCCTTCTTGCCTACGCGGTCGAAGACTATGTTTATTGTTGACTGTGGATAATGAGATGTTTACAAGCAAATAAAAAATGCTATTTCGAAAACTGTGTAAAATTGGCATAAGGCTTAAAAATGTACTTATTTTAAGCTTCATGAATAAGAAAATCCACTAGCAGAGGGTATATTTTATTCTGTTACGGATCTCAAACTCATTTAATTACGAGTTTATTCATTGTGATAGCGAGAACAGAGGAGGCCCAGTGGTTTACTTTGTGTTAATTAATTGATCACCATTTCTCTCGAAAACGGTGAAGGAAACCGGAACCAAAAGTTCGCAGACATGTGATATGTAACAACCCTCGCTGGGTCTTCGTAGAGGATTACGGCCCACTCCCTCTCACCGAGAGGAGGTCTGTTGTCCCAGCTGTGGGACCATTATATACTGATTAAGTAATTGTGGATAGAGAATTTTTGACACTATAGTAGTAAATACAGGACATATTTTATTTTAGCAGAGATTGGCTATGGGTGTTAGCGTCACAGATAAATTTCCAAATGCACTAGCATACATATCGAAAACATTCATTAGAAACTCTAAAAAGATCAAAACACGTTTTTGTCCATTTCCGAACTAACTAAAATCATTAGCTATCTATCTATATAAATAGAAATCAATTGCCACAAATGTTTGCCCGCGCATCATTTCAAAGCGGCTACATCTATTTAGCTAATTCTTATTTTCTTGTTGCATTTGTAATAGTCTGGACAAAGTTTGTATTTAAGAAAATATTTAAAAAGTAAAGTTTGTATGGAAGGTCGTCCTTTTTGCTAGTGAGAATCTCCATTGGAGGCCCGGCTTGTATATTACAAAACCGAATACTTACAATAAAAATCTTCCAAATACAGTAAAGCGAGAAGAAGTAACCGAGGAAGTTGAAGTACTTCCCCTGGAAGGTGTGAGACCACTCGATCTTCTCTCTCATGGTACGTGCGTCGTGAGCTTCTAGGAACAACTGGCGGGACAACTCCTCCAGACCTGAGATCTCTTGGCGCAGTTGGGTTATGTCTGTAAGATGATGTTCATTAAGAGAAGAAGGAAAAAAATGTTTATTTTGTGGCAGAAAACACTTACAAATAAAATAAATGTCTGCTCGAATTAAAAAAAAAATTCTTCGTACTTAAAAAAAAAAAACAATATTAATTTCGTTGGTATAGACCTGTTTTTTTTCTACCCTACTTAATTAAACACGTATACACAAACGACAGTCTTAAGTTTGCCGCTTCTTCTCGGTGACCGATATTCGCCGACAAAATTTGGTCACCTGCGCTCGAACTAAATGCATCATCAGCAGCGTCCTCGCTTGTGTAAGCACCTCAGCGGATGAAGCTGAATACTAATATTGTATATAGAGAGACTGACTAGCTGACAACCACAACCCAATTGGGATGATGACTACTATTAAAAATGTTTATAAAAAGAATGTAATTTCAAAGTATGCATAGTAAAAATGAGATTATCGAAAAAATCTGTTAAATCGATGTAAAAACACGCTTTAATATTTTTTGGAGGGGATTATTCCTGTCCTTGTCGCGCGGTACGGACAATGTGTTTTTTAAGCTTTTACACTTCTTGTAATACTATTTGCACTATAGGGAAATAAACATTTTTTTGAGATTAAAAAAAAAAATATTGTCATCATCCCCATTGAGAATGGTAGTCAGACTTTCGGGCTTCGGACCCTTAAAGACTCAAAATCAAAATATCTTATTTCACATAAACCTACATGAGCGCTTATCAGGTCAGAAGCTGGGTGCACGGTTCGAATTGGTCGTTTCCTATGGAGAAGAGCCGGTGAGAAACTAAACTGTTACTCTTATAAAAATAATTGACTTTTACAAGGTTTTCAAATCGCAGTGTTAATAGGTATGGGAGGACAGTGTAGGCCTGTCAGCAATTACCGTAGGCTATATCGTACTATACGTAGACTCTCAAAGATGTATGTGAATGACAGCGGGGATCAACGGCTTAACGATCTTTCCGAGGCACGGAGGGGTTTCGAATGTAATGGTTGGTCACCCATCCATGAACCAACTGCGGCAAGTGATGGTTAACCTTCGACCCGTGCATCTGTTTCGAGTCGGACTAAATAATACATTAAAACTCACTCTCAGTTCCATGTCCCATTGTAATACTCCCAACGCTAGACCAAATATTAGTCCAGAATCCGCCTCTATTCTTAACATTCGATTGGTCCAACATATTATACTGCTGTCTCGCTCCCACGCTGTTGGCTTCAGCTAGCGCTATCCTTTTCTTTTTCACTAATATCATGTCCATAGTTTGAAGGAGTTTCTTCTCGATTGATATGACGTCTGCTTGTGTTACTGGTCTGAAATCAAATTTGTTGTAGACATACCTGTTTCCCCGAAGAGGTATGCAGAGTTACAGTGAAATTCGTAATAGAATTTAAATTCATTTTTTACAAAACGAAACTTTATATTTATTTGTTTACTTTGGAGATCCATCAAGACGTTGCGGCAAAAATGGACGCTAATGAAGTGCTGGACATCTTTAGCAGGAAACATAAAAGAAAACTGTCTTTACTAAACATTTAATTTTTCTATTGTTGATACTTCAAGTTTATTACTAACAGTTATTGTTAATTTTTTGCCCGTCCGCCCCTTGTGCTTGCCCCCCCCCCCCCCCCCAGAAAAAATCCTGGATCCGCCCTTGACAATGATAAATACAATACGGCCGATAAATCAGTCTGAACATAGGCTCTCCGGACTTTCGCGCATGTACGTCACACGCGCCTCATGTCGCCATTTAGTTTCTAAAATCATGTTGTTACGTAGCCGTCTGCGCCAAGTGCGGACCGGCCATGATTCACCCGACACCGGAATCTACAGGTGTTATAATAATTCTTGGACTATTATCTTGTGTGGGTAGTGTAATAATAAAACAAATTGTCAGATTTATTATTGAAACTGGAATTATGCCAACATGATTTAAGAGGTATGCAGCAATTGTGCTTGTCTTTTGTTTCGCACTATGTATAATTGGACCGATAACCTTGTGAAGGCCGCAGGAATACGCTGAATGCGGGAAGCACAGAACCGGTTGAAGTGGCGGTGCTTGGGAGAGGCCTATGTCCAGCAGTGGACGTCTTTCGGCTGAAATGACGATGATGATGTACTATGTACTTTGTTAATTTGCTTCGTTGATCTAGTGGTCGCAAACGCAACTGCTGAGCTTGAGGTCTTGGGTTTGATTCACGGGTCGGGCAAATCGTTAAGTATTGGGTTTTTCTATCAGGATTTTCTTAGTAGCAGCCTGGAGTCTGGATTTGCGCCCGGTTGGTGGCAATAGGCTCACCCCCTATTTCATAGGACTTAAACATAACTGACGAAATGTGGGTGTACTGTAGGTACACCTCTGCCCAACCCTTCGCGGAAACAAGGCGTGATGTTTATTTTATTTTATAATGATTTTAATTTGAAACAGTCCTTTTTTTTACATGAATTTATATCTATACATATAATAAATCTGTAGACGAGGCGTTTCTGCGAGGCGTACATTGAGAATATTAAAAAAAAAGTTGGGGTGTTAAACCAACGCATGACTTTTCTATCATTTTGTAATTTTTGTCTATTTGGATGTGAGAGATTTGTTAGTACAGGGGTCACAACTAGAACATTTTATAATTAGTCTTCAAAAATAATCATAGATGGCAGCATATGTAACCATTATGAAAATAACAATAATTAGAAAGCGATAAAAGTAGCGAATTTTGGCTGAAATAAGATTAGTAAAAATCAATACTTCCTTGTTAAAGGCTGATTTATCTATTCACACTCGTTTTTCAACAAAAAAATATAAATGAAGCTTTAACTTCAGTTCGAACCCGTATAATGATGAAAGTTGCCATCTATTTATCATTTTGTTTAGATCTCTTTACAATAGATGGCGTTTTACTCAATTTGTCCTGTCTTCAAAATAACCATTATAGTCACAAATTTAAATCAAACAACTTATTTTAAATATATTTCTTTACATAGAAATATAAAAGAAATCTATTAACATGTTTTTCTGAAACCGGAAGTGTAAAACTTTATTAAAAAAGGATACTAACGAATGTAAATGTTAAGTGATCACCATCAATTAAGTTAATAATAACACGCCATAGAGGTAACAACTGTGTTATTTTAAAAAGTAATTATATGGATTATAATGTTATAAAATCGCTTTCCATTGGTGGTTGATTAGTGGCGCAATAAAATATTAAAAAAAAAAGTGATGATGTAAGATAATAATAATTGATGTGGTGTTCTGTAGATTATATATTTATCGGGATAGGCCCTCATCAGCGATATTACACTTGCACTTTGTAAGTAGGCGTGGATTGTCGGGCGAAGAAAATAGAGATACTAGTTACAGCACAATCACTTTATTTCACTCACAATTTCTTATAAAATAATCACCATGAAATAACCTGAAGGCAGCCGACATATTAAATGAAAGTATGAGATATAGCAGTAACCAACTCTTTTATTCCGACAGCTTGTTAATTAATTAAATAGATCGCGATAATAGCTCTAGGCGCTACGGCAGGCGCACCGGGCCGAGCCTGCCACAAGAATGCTACCCCTCTTCGCTGCGCACTAGCTTACATTAAGTTGCTTGAGAAGTGGGGAGAGTGGGGAGGCGAACGTCCCGCTTTGCACAGCGAAACTCGGCCCGCTGTACCTACCACTAACGGTGACGCCGACACGGCCATACTGACGTGCGGACGTCCTCGTACGCGTAGACTCATCAAGCATTGTCTAACATAACGAGCAACGAGAAGACATAACGTTATTATTAATGTTCGTTCATCCTGACTAGCAATCTCGATGAGCAAAAAATGCAGGTCATCCCTACAGACTGTGCATCCAACTCTGGACCGCTCAATATTGAGCCTTCAGAACTTATACTAGTAATCTGGTCCGGTTCAGCCCTGCAGAGTTTACGACTAATTCTGGACCGCTCGTTATTGAGCCTTCAGAACTTTAGCAATCTGGTCCGGTTTACCCCTTCAGAGTTATAATCTTCTGGCCCGGTCCAGCGACCCTTCAGAATTATAACCGCCTGGTCCGGTCAAATGACCCTTCAGAATTATAACCTCCTGGTCCGGTCTTACGACCCTACAGAGTTATAATCTCCTGGTCCGGTTATAACAAACCCTTCAGGATTGTTACTGCTTGGTCCGGTCATGAATGACCCTTCAAGATCATTCCAGTTTATACATTTTTTTTTCTCTCTTTTTTTTGCTCTTTTTTGGTCTTTTATGGTCTATTTTTGTCTCTTTTGTTTCTCTTTTGTCTCTCTTTTGTCTCCTTTTTATTCTCTTTTTAGTCTCTTTTTTTGTCTTTTTTTTGTCTCTTTTTTTTTGTCTCTTTTTTTTGTCTCTTTTTAGTCTCTTTTATAGTCCGGACTAAAATGGTCCCTGTAGATTATATTATCAAATGTATTAAAGTACTTGCCTCAACAATCCACACATGCTATGTTCATTGGTAGTTTCACTACCACCAAAGTCATTTACTTTAGAGCCTATAACAGAAACAAACTATTTTAATCTTAAGAATAGACTTGACTTAGACACTCCACCGAAGGCGTAGCACGCCTGTGCGATGCCGACCGAGTCTCATGTCATACAGCCAGCAAAATGTCACTGAGTGTCATGTCATTGAATGTGTCGTAGCAGACACATAATTCATGTTCACACACACATAACACTCTAAACTAACAAACGACATCTATGAAAACTAAATAACACTAATTTAAGTATTGAAGCGCCGTCACGGCCAGACTGACATTCACACTTCCTTGTGCGTCTCCATCCCCTTAAAGTCACCGCGGGCCCATTTTTCTGTAAAAAGAATAAAACTGGTAGATACATTACTTTGTACGCTCGTCCATCGGTGACATACATTACAACGTTTTATAACCCACAAAATCAACCTTTAGGAGCTGAGCCGGACAACTTAAATAGGCCTCCCTTGAGCTAGTTATCTCTCCAGATAACATGGACCAGGCAGCTAATCAGCGTCTCTCCGATCACTCACTAGTACCACACATATCTCCATTGATCTCATAGCCTCTCAGACTAGACGATCACTTTATAATATGACCCAGAACATCGGCCTGCATAAGCCAGTTCTTTAGACTACCCAATAACACACACCATAGGACGTCAACCCGCATGAGTCGGACCCTTACTTCATCTCACAGATTAGTACCAATTTTACGTTTAATTACGTTTCTTCACTCTCAGAGGCCGAGAGGTTTTCAGAGCTGGCGGATAACGTACGTGAACTACAAATAGACAAAGCAACACTAAAACCACCTGATGACGCCCACTCCATTCGTCAATCGCGGACTGCCGCCACCTCGGCCTCCTTCAAGCAACCCGTCAAAGTGGTAGCTAAATGCACCAAGCCCTCACTTCCCCCGGGCATTGCACGAAAATGCTTACGACCATATTTGCATTCTCTATTAGACACACAACAAAGGGAAGTCTGTACTCCCTGCGAAGCCCAATCGAACCCAGAGGGGGGTCACATACAATGAAGTAGGAATCACCACTATAGAACGGTCTCATTTTTCCTACTGTGACGCAGCAACTCTCCCAATATTCTCCGATGCTATCTTACGAATTTCACCCAAATCTAACCGAAACCCAGACTCAGAATATGAAGCCACACTTAAAAACCGCGCCCGAGTCCCAAACACAAGTTCTGTTTGTGTTACCCTAGACCTTGCACCATCCGTCGCTAGCTGCACTTCGAGAAGCTCGCCGCGCCAGGTCCCACCAGATTCACTTTCGATTATAACAAGTAAGCACCTCAATGTCCTCATGACTCTCTCTACCCGAACACATGCCCTGCCAGAACCGTTAGCAAGAAGGTGCAACTCTACACCATGTTCACCATAAAATTGCTGTGTCTGCGCCAATACAATACCCACCCCGATCCGAAATGATCCGCGAAGTCGCACCGAAAAGACAGAGCCTCCTTTAGTGCTTCATCTGCACCTGCTGCAACTAAGAAGTGCACTCGAGAAGGACTCATTTAGTGAAAGAGTCAACAATGACAAGAATACTCCCTACCATCGATTTTTCCACACAACTTCTCCGAGATGTCTAAATGTACAGTATAACATTGTGCAGAAACCCTCAGCATAGGATGGAGTGAGCCCCGAACAATCCCTTGAGGCCCAGCACACAAGTGTGAAGTTCAATCAGTGCGTTCCAGTCAAATCATTTTAGTCGGAACCCGTTCTGATGTTAGTATTTCGATCACTTTCTTGTAAATATCTTGTCTGTCCATTTGATAGGCCCTTTTAATTTGATTCAAGATTCTTAACGTAAAACACGTGAAATATGGGGCAAACCGCCAAAAACTAATCTAAAGGACCTACACATCGCTCAAAATAAAATTATTAAACTATTTTTTCACTATGATTACCTTACACCTACAGTTAAAATTTACAGGGAAACGAAACTCATGAATATTTAACAACTTCCTGCATATTGCACCAGAATACTTAAAAATTCTAAGTAAGTTCATTCACACAAAAATACATCAGGTACACAATCGCAGCAATAGTAGGAAGGATCACATTTTACTACCGCGAGTGCAGACAGTCAATGGCGAGAGAACAATTATTTTTGCGGGAGTGCAACAATGTAATAAGCTACCTGTAGAAGTAAAGAATGCAAACTAAACGTTTGCTTTTTTTTTTTTTTTTAATCACTTTCTAAGTGATCAAACACTACTCCATTAAACAAACTTGCCCTACTACTGCATTGCTTTATTGTGGCACCGGGATCGCATTCCTTATCTACGGTGATTATTTCTTTTGCGGGTGGATCGAAAAGTTTTAAGTTTTGTGTTAGTTAATAATGCTATTTGCGTACGAAAAGAAATGGTATTACAACTTAGATGATTTAATATAAATTCAAACAATAGCTGCTTAGTTTGTGTGTCCAAGTTATATTTTAAGTTTAAAAACGTTCTCAAGTAAGTGAAATCTTTGTAATTTCTTATCGAGAAATAAATTTCTTTAACCATAAACACCATACCACCAATAAAGAATCAATTATCCTTTCGCACTGAACGAATGCGAGTTTGTCTTCACCATGTAGGTCAGTTTTGATGTTGTGGGATATGATAATGAAACTCTTTAGTAACGTTAACTTTCTTACCCCAAATAGAATGTTATTTTGTCAATATCCGTACGTACATGGATCTACTATCTAATAGATCCCTACCTATAATAACTGGTTCTGTAATTGAGTTAACAGGTACAACATGAAACAAAAAGGACACTGACGTGTTGAATTTCACCACGGCTCAGTATTCTGCGATTCATATTTAACGTTTTCTTTGCCTATACCTGTAAGGTAAACTAAATCACAGCGCATGGTGCCCTGGAATTTTTGACAAAGCTAAAAGCTACAAACGAACTACCAGATTATCTATTAAAAAGAAAAGGAACGAGCTCACCGGATGATGTGGTTATCCATACACGTAGCAGGTGAGACGGTTCGTATCACGACTCTTCGGTGCTGGTGCTCGATTCGAATTCTTCACTTCGGTCAAAGGTTCGTACTGCCACTTGCTTCAATCACTTGATTTTTGGACTGTTGTGCTTTAACGATGCTATGTGCTATTGAAGCGATTGTCATTATCAGGATCAAACCGTATCAGTCGCGCAGTTGCGGTGAAATTTGACGTTTGCGGTTAAGTGGTTGCCGGAAGTCGTGATAGCAAAAACTCCATATTTTGAATAGATTAGACGTTGGCCCACACTTCACTGTCGTCATTATTTTCTTCAGGTTTCTGCCCTTCGAATCCCAATTCTGATATCGGAATAGGCCCTCATCAGCGATATTACACTTGCACTTTGTAAGTAGGCGTGGATTGTCGGGCGAAGAAAATAGAGATACTAGTTACAGCACAATCACTTTATTTCACTCACAATTTCTTATAAAGTAATCACCATGAAATAACCTGAAGGCAGAGGTCCGACATATTAAATGAAAGTATGAGATATAGCAGTAACCAACTCTTTTATTCCGACAGCTTGTTAATTAATTAAATAGATCGCGATAATAGCTCTAGGCGCTACGGCAGGCGCACCGGGCCGAGCCTGCCACAAGAATGCTACCCCTCTTCGCTGCGCACTAGCTTACATTAAGTTGCTTGAGAAGTGGGGAGAGTGGGGAGGCGAACGTCCCGCTTTGCACAGCGAAACTCGGCCCGCTGTACCTACCGCTAACGGTGACGCCGACATATTTATTAGTTTAAATCATAACAACTTTCTTTAAAATCAAATTGGGTTTCAGTTAATTGTATGCAGAGCGAGTTTCGTGTTAATTTCCGCAGAAATGAGTGTCACACTCATTCGTATGTTAATGTCAAGTTTTGTAATAAAATTGTCGGAATTCGGAAATAAATTAGGTTTCATTTGTAGGTAGATACTGTTCGTGTTCTGGAGTTCTATAGTCTAGATCTGGACCTGGCGTTTTGGATATTTGGTTCGTGATTTCTCTCTGCGAGGTCGCATCTCATTCAAGTTTTCACTCAGTTGTCTTCAACCGGATCTTTTTAAAAAATACTGAAGATTCATTGGAGCATCTTTATAACCGACTTCAAAGGGAAGAAGTTCTAAATTTGTCTGATGGATGCGTAGCTAAATGGCATGGCAATGGTCTTTTCAATGGAGGAGTGGGACCTACACCTTCTCTAAGGGACACATTTTTTTGCGGACATGCACGCGAACGAAGCTGCGGGCACAGCTAGTGTGTAATATGGTGATATCAAGAGTGAGTTTAAATGTTTTTTTTTTGTTTCGATTTGAAAGAAATAATTCAAGTATGTCATGCAAGCAAATTTTATATACTTATAACATAACATTACGCCTGTAATCTATATAAAAACTTTTATTTAAAATATAATAATACCTTATAAATATGGCCATGGATGTGTATGGGTAGCTGACTGCACCAAATCCAGATAATAAAGCCATCACGGTGACTCCAATCACTCCTATACGAGACACACCTTGTTCTATTGAAAATATTCCCTGAAATATGAAAACGAGGTGTTGAAACGTTGGCAAAATAATACATTCTATGAAATACTGTTTTAATTTTTTTTTGTTAGGTAATACGGGCTGGTGTTCTTGACGTGGAGTTGCACGTCAAAGCGAGTTTTATTTTTATTTTAAGTCCTTTATTTATTAGGATTGATTTCTATGTCCGTATGTGTGTCCGTGTCATCACAGCGGGCCCAACAGAATACCAGCGCTGCGGTATTTGTTGTTAAATTTAATGATGATGAGATAGGAGCCTTTTTAGCATCACACAGGTCCATATTGTTTTCATGTTTTTTTTTTTTAAATCCAGACGCTATTATAGTAACAATAGACTGGAATGCAATGATTACATAAAGCTTCAAAATCAAACGTATAAAAAGGCCATTTGCGTGTCGTAGCACGTAGAGTGAAGGGTTCCGTAGTTGGAATGAATATTTACGCATGCACAGTATTGTTTTTATCGGGCGCAAAAACAAGTTTGTATTTCATAGCATTTTTTGTAGGCGTGATTACTATGCCATCCAAGGGTCTCTAGAGTTAAACCGTGGCCACATAGACAGGCCTTGTTTTTCAGAGTTTCCATGTTTTTCTGGGAACCGTAAAATGACTTATTCTCTGTCAACAATATTAGTGAGAAATAAGGTAACGAATTCAAAAGCAGAAAATATATATGTTTTACATACATTTGCCTTCTCTTAAAGTGGAGTTTGTATGTGAGGTAATGTTGTTATCCAGCACCCTTATTGGGTTACATACTTTCGATTACAATTCGAAAGGTTTTGAAGGAATTTGCAAATCCACTGGTTCATAATTTCAATGTTTGAAAAATGCAAAACGACGTTCAGGTGGATGCTAAGCTGCGGCCGGCCAAATTCAAATTTTCTTTGTATTTTGCAAATTGCAGCTCTCTTTTACGTCTATGTTGATGTTGATCAAAATGCAATTCGTCAATTTCATACCAATCGTCAAACATTAGAAATTTGTTTAAACGTAGAATTTTCATAATTGAAATATTCTAGCATTTTGATCAACATATGACGTAAAACAGAGCTGCAATTTGCAAAAAAAAAAAAAAAATTTGCATTTAGAAGACTGCAGCTTAGCATCAACCATAATAATGCAATGAATATTCTTGAAATGACAAAATGAAAGGCATTGCGTTTGTAAGTCTACGTACGCACGGACGTAAAAATATCGCGGCGGGAATTTTTCGTCCACTTGATTTCAACTTTGAGAATTCAGCAGAATGCATCGCGTCGCGTCCACAGCGTGTCAAAAAGCACACTGTTGGAGTTTCATCTCTCGGCACTAAGCTGTGCGCGAAAAAACGAAAAAATCGTGCGAACGTGGTCTTAGTTTGTTCAAATTAGTCTGTAATTATTAGTAATGAGGTGATAAACTTTCACTCACCTGTTTTGGACTTAAAATCGGAAATGGATCTCCAATCTTCCAGAAGAAGTACAAATAAATGAACCATACAAACATAGTCAGTGGCCTTATCATATTCTTTGACACTGAAACAAACAGATATGCAATTTTCAAACAGTACAACTAGACAACAGTTAGTTTTAATGCCTATGTAGGTAATATTATTCTATTGCACCCCTTGTTTGGACCCCCCTTTGGAAACTGGCATGTCCTAGAACCGAAAATTCGAAGACATGTGACATCTAACAACCTGTACTGGGCCTGCGTGGTGTATTACATCCTTCTCCCGTCTTACGGAGAGGAGGTCTGTGTTCCAGCTTTAGGAACATTATAGGCTGATTATGCTTACAGCCCGTGGGCCCGCCATATGGGATTTTCCATCGGCCAAATAGGCCAGTCACCCTAGACACAAAAATCGCGTTAGGTCGCATAAAATTGCACAGTACTGATTTATTTAAGGATAGGTACTACTAGTGTACAAAGTTTGCATAACCATGTTTTGGAAGACCTATGCTAACTATGTGGTGCTCGAGAAACCTCAAAATTTTGCGACCTGCCTATGATGTTATAAATAACATCCAACAATTTTATAATTGTACTAATAGTGTACAAAGTTTACATAACCATGTTTTGGAAGACCTATGCTAACTATGTGGTGCTCGAGAAACCTCAAAATTTTGCGACCTGCCTATGATGTTATAAATAACATCCAACAATTTTATAATTGTACTAATAGTGTACAAATTTTGCATAACCATGTTTTGGAAGACCTATGCTAACTATGTGGTGCTCGAGAAACCTCAAAATTTTGCGACCTGCCTATGATGTTATAAATAACATCCAACAATTTTATAATTGTACTAATTGTGTACAAAGTTTGCATAACCATGTTTTGGAAGACCTATGCTAACTATTTGGTGCTCGAGAAACCTCGAAATTTTGCGACCTGCGTATGATGTTATAAATAACATCTAACAATTTTATAATTTCTGGAGAATTGTAAATCATACTCACCAAACCTAATATTGCTGATGCAGAAGTAAGCAATGTAGAATGGTATCAAAGCTATTACCATGAAGAGCAGCGAATAGAGACCCATGTTCCAGTGGAAGTATCGGGAGCTGGAAGAATAACAAAATTACATTACAATCATATTTAAAACTAGATATGACAGGGACTTTGTTTGAGTGGATGTCAGAAAACAGTGTGTACTAATTCTTTTTCACAAATAAAAGAAGCTTAATGTTACTCCTTATAACGTCAGTTATCTGCAAGTGGAAGTCCCATCAAAATCGGTCCTGCCGTTTCGGAGATTAGCCGGAACAAACAGACAGACAAATTTAACTTTTTTTTGTTATAAGTACTGTACATACTTTCATATGCATTTAGTAAAAAGCTGTTATTCTGACATTACAATCAGACACTTATTTTTTATATTTGTATGCAGTATGCAAAGATGTATTTAAAGCCAGTATAGGCAGAGAATAAGGGAAGCTGTCTTATGGATGGGACAATACATAGTAACTAGACAAGAATAAATCTATAGTTAGATAATAAAGCTGAAGAGTTTGTTTGTTTGAATGTGCTAATGTCTGGAACATTATGACAAAAAAAAAGGATTATATGAAATCCTTTTTTGAGAAATCGCCAATTTTTGAGAAAGGTTTTAGGCTATCTAATATCATGCTATGACCCTTAGGAGCTGAGCCAAAAGAAATAAGGCAGCAAGCAAAGGCTGAGATGCCCAATATAGGAGGAATAAGGAAAATCTTTCTCCTTATGTCACAAGAGATAGTAACTAAAAATAAAATAAAAAACAGAGGCACTGCTAAAAACATGTCCTTTAAAATAGAGGAACAAGTTTGTTAATCTTGTAGTAACCCAATAGAAACATGATCAAACTAAAATCTTTTATAATTACATATTTATGGAATTTTGTGTATTTTTATTTGAAAATATTTTATATTTCTTTATTAATTTACAAGTCACAGCTTGTGGATGTACTTACCTAGAATCCAAATAGTCAATGATTTCAAATATGATAAGCTCAAACATGGTGCAGCTGAGAGCGAAGGTCACAGAGAAGATGAGCTGTACCAGCAAGTGGTGGACCTCATAGTCACGGAACAGTTGCTTCACGAAGAATATCCAGCCACCAACGAAGAAGACTATCTGAATTGTTTGTTTAAATGGTTTATTTTATGGGTAAGTACCTATTTATTTGTTTAACTATTAATGTACAGTTAGTAAAGTCAGTATATAGAATGGAAAAGAAGAATCTATATTTAAAAAAAAAAGGGTAAAAATATATTGTTCCAAAACAATCCAAGGACTTTTTGTAAGCTCTAGTATTAATGGCAAGATTTATTATTCTTTATTAAAGGAGATTTATTAAAGGCCGGTTACATTAAATATTCAACAACAGCAATGTTACATACACTTCAATCGAGTTGAGTGTTGTTTTGATGAGAATCAAATACGAACTGAATTTTTACGATCATTAATGGAAAACTACAATATTTAAAACGACAGCAGCAGGTAGCAGTTACATCATTTAACATGTTTTATCTGTTACTAACTAACTACATGTTTAGTTTTATCATTATCATCGTAATATTTGAACATTTTCAATTCATAACCTACGACTTTGTTTACATTCAACTTACTTGCGATATTAAAATTATCAACGTGTCCTCTAAGAACGTCATTGTATATTTGTTTCGCCTCTGATCCTCTAATTTATATACAAAGTAGTTGTTTACAACATTTCTGATTTCACAATTTACTGAAAAATAAATTGAAAACAAGATTTAACGTCGAATGACGACATTGACAGCCGATCGGCTGACGCTGACGGCAACATACAGGTCGCATTCCGAGTTAGGTTAGTTAGACCATAATTGCTGACAGCGCTCACATCGATAATTTGCGTTCCGATTTACTCTGCTTTCAGAATTGCGCTGTAATCGATTTGAGCGCGCTTACACCCGTTCCGAGATAGCGTGAGCGCGATAACGATGTCCCGTGAATCGTCATAGATGACGTCATGACATGCGCCACCTTGCGATAACGCCGACCATGCCCTTTAAAAACATCACTTTGAGCGAATTGTTGACAGCTCTCAGCTGTCATAATCGTGATATCTAAGGCCGCATTCCGAATTGAGCTGTAATCGATCGCTTTAGGTCGCTTCACTTTGGTAGGCGTTGATTGGTTTTGAAAAACCCAAACCGTCGACTGGCGCTTTATTTCTGGATCGTATTGATAAATCCAAGACTCATCACCTGTAATGATGTCGTAAACACGCCGACACGAGCCTTTTCCAGTTCCACCTGGAAAAGGCTCGTGTGCGTGAGCTGCTGAGCAGATCGGTGAGGTTGTGTGGCACCCAGGCCAGCGTCAAACTATCCTCCTCACGCAAAGATGCAGTATGTGCTGAATCTCTTGATACGTACCTCGCCTATTGTCTTGGATTAATTTCACTGCTAGCACGTTTTCTTCCATTACAGCAGCCGTCAAAGGGTGACCACTTCTTTCTTCATCCTAAAAAGTTAGTCGACCACGCTTGAATTCGTTATACCAACGATACACGGTTGCCATAGAAGGGCCTTCATCCATTAATGGTATTTGACATCTATCGTAAGATTCGTCCGGTTTCAGGCGAAATTATTACTGGCGCAGATTCATTTATAAAGAGACACGATTAAATTATCTTGCAAACAATGTGGACGAAAATTTTCCTCGCTCCGCAGGCCTCATCGGATGCGATGGTTCCCACGGCTTGTCGGCCTGGCCTGGCGCAGCGAGTTGTGGGAACGCGGCATTAGTCAGCTTCCAGCCGTCCGGAAACGAGATTCTCGTAGGAACATATTAAATAATGCAAGAGAGGTCTGGCCAGTACAGTCCTACAATCTGCATACGGTGGAGGTTTGCCCGGCTTGGGCGGAGCACTGCCGTGTCCTCGCGTGTCCGAGCCTGGTACAGGCCATGGTACGAAGCGATTGTATATGGGAAGCCGTCACCTCCTTCTGCGAAGCAGTAATGCTCGCGAATGAGGAGGCAAACCTTGCGCCCTCACGCACCTAGTCTTAGCAGGAGACGCCCTGGGTTTGGGTAATCGCCAACAGGTTCTCGGCCACCGTAGGCACGGGCTTGCGGCCGGCTAGCAATGGGTAGCTCGTCTTCCGGCAAGGACCAGGCCCGTGTCGACGGCACGTCGTATTCCACGCGCGCCTCAAAGAAATCCGATAGGGCCGATGCCTTCCATGGTCGTTTTTTTTCTCATCCTTTTGTATGGTGTTTGGTCTTTTCAATCATTATATAATTGTTATTACTGTAATGTAAATACTGATATTTTGTGAAGAAATCATCGTAAAATCATTTTTTAATTATACAGCAGGAGTTACGCACGCCCACTTAAATTGTTCGGGTACATAACCCGAACAAGCAAACAAGCGCTGATTCTGTTCCATTTGTTGGAGACACTTTTGTTTCTTTTACTTTATTGTTTTAATAAAAGAGAGAGCATGTTATAAAATTAAAGATGTGAGGACAGTTCGACTCCACTCATTCCTTGTCCTAGTGGCGAGCCTCGGTCGTAAAATTTTATTGCTTTTTTTGGCACTTTGTTATTATGACTTTAAAATCATACCAGTAGGGTTGAATTTGTTTTGATGTATGTTGACCAGAGAGTTTCGGTCGTTAAAAATATTGCTTTTTGTGAATACAACTTAAACACTGGATTTAAGGTTGAATTTACATTAATGTACATTTATTTCAACTAAAATTACGTAAACACAATTGGCGACCCTTGTAGGATAACTTTTGCATGGGATTGTGTATCTAGTTCTTTATTAGTGATCGACGTACAGATTACAGAGTACTTTTATACATATAGGTATAATTATTTCCCGGTTTATAATGTTTCCCGTTACTAGCTTGGCCTAAATTCACACTAAGTAATTGAGCACACCGATGCCAACTTTTGCGAGTGAGAACTATAACTAATTAAGCCAATTGAATTTCTCCACTATGTCATACTAATAACGTATTACAGGGGGAAGCTTAACGAGGAGTCAAGACTCGGGTGTAAATCCGCTGCTGCGAGAAATCACGGCACAGCGGACAGAGCTCCGGCGGGATCTCATGGCGACATGCAGGGTGCGATTGTCGCAACTCTGTGCTGGGCACGCCACAATAGTGGCGATACGTCCCTTCTTTGATAAGTGGTTGGAGAGGCGCCACGGCATCCTCACCTTCCACCTGATACAGGTCCTCTACGGACACGGTTGTTTCGGAAGATTACAGTTTCGCATAAGGCGGGAGTGGATATATAATAGCGCTGGTGTGGATCGCCCAGAGGACACGGTGGAGCATACGGTAGAGGTCTGCCCAGCTTGGGCGGAGCACCGGAGGCGATTTCTCGCGTTGCGGTCCTGTACCCTAATTGCGTAATACACCGCCAATCGGAATCTGAATCGTTTTGAAACAGACTGCTAATCCATTGCTTCATAAGTTCGATAAAAACACCTACTCATCAATGTAAATAACGCAATGAATGTAGTTGACCTGTCAAAATACAACAGATTAATCGTAATCGTTTACGAAAATGTGTTAGTCAGGTCGACGGCGCATCGTGTTCCACGCGCGCTTCAAAGAGATGTCAGCGCTCAGTGACGGGGTCCGATAGGGCCGGATGCCTGCCAGGGTCGCGTGTTTGAAAAAGATACCATGTCCTTGGCACAGACAACTGAAAGAACACGGGGGAGAAGTCATTTGATGATTTCCCACCACGAAAAAAAGGCGGAGGCATGAGGAAAGAGTTGAGATAACGTAGGACAGTTGAGGTAACACAAATTTTATTTAAGTATAACAAATTAACACTAAACATAAAAAATAACAGCTTGACAGACAAAACATTTCTTTTTTTTTTTTGGTATCGTCTCAAAAATTAAGTTTTCTATACAACATACAGAGTCGAACATTTGCAGACTAATTAATAAAACAAAAATTAGGCTTAGGCAACGGTTTCCTTGAAAAGGGGTGACCCAAAGAGTATCTTTAAAAGCAGTGACCGCACATACGATTGTCGCTGTCATGAAAATGATGACAGCGACAATCGACAAAGATTTAAATCGTTAGCGCGTCAAAGATAACTCTCGTTTCTGTTTAGTTTTGACTCTTTACACACAATGACGCAGTGACTTGACTTGATTGTCATGGAAAAGGTGTAGCTCACTCTTTACGGCGAATTTTAGCAATGAAAGTGATCGCGATCAGAACATAAACTCCGTTTAAGAACTGTCAGTGTTATAATTATTTAAAGGAATATTGACACTGACAGCTCTTGAACGTGTTTTTAATGTGCTGATAGCGTTTAACAACATTTAGTAACATTGGTTAAATCGGCACTAAAAGCTGTGTCATTATTTTTGTGGAATATTTCCACTGAACGCAATAGAATATTGACAGCTCTTGAACTGGGTTTAAAAGTGCTGATCGCGTTCAATTTCAAGATCACGGCACATAAGGCGAATTTCACAGAAACTGAACGCAGCACTTTTTTTTGTCTTTTTTTCGTTATGTTGGTATGTTAAGGAATTTTGGTAAAAACTCTTCACCCTTGAATATTCAAACACTTAAATGGTTTACTTGGTTTTAACAATAACTAACTATAAAATAAATTGCCCCATAAGCATACTTAAATGTTGTTATATTTTTTCTGAATTAGAAAATGTGAATGGTTTGACAAAAATAAATGTAGATGGTGTACAAATTATCGATTATCAAATTTATCGAGCCTACATAGGCTTTGATATTGCCCCATGGGTTCTTCTTCAGGTAATCACTCCAAAACCATACACAGAGTTTGTCTAAAACTAAACACCTAGTATTTTTATATAGTCATCAGCATCGTCAGACACTTCTAAATACACTTTTACGTCTTCTAACGAGTGCTGTGTATCTTCATCCACATAGACTTGTCCCGTAAACTGATTTAAATCAACTTCGCTTGAATCAATCATTTTCTGAAAACTAGGAATAGTATCTTCATCAATTTTACTTATCTGCCAAAGATCTTTTGATTTATTTTCAGAAACCGACTCCTTGACACTTTTACTTTCGTCTTCACAATTCGGTATCATCACAGTTTTTACATCTTTGTGAGTTAGATTGCCTTTGCTCTCCAATTTCGTATGAGTTTTTTTATGCTTTATCAGAAAAGCTTTTGAATTGAATTTGCTATGGCATATGTCACATTCTAGTGTGGCCCCTATGTGGTGACGTTTCACGTGATATGTTCTACGGGAAGCAGAAAGGAATCTGCACTCGCAATGAGGGCACTTGTAAGGTTTCTCACCAGTATGGGTTCTTGTGTGATATAAGAGAGACTCCCTTGTTACAAATTTTCCTCCACATATTGAACAAGGGAAGTTTCTCTCTTTTGTGTGTTTTACAGAGTGAGCTTTTAATCGACTTTTTGCCCAAAATTTCTTCCCACACCATTCACAGACATGAGACTTATAATTCCCATGTTCATGTTGAATATGAACCCTTAAAGATACTTTCTGTGTGTATTTCTTGTTGCAATAATCACAAGTGAATGTAGCCTCTGCTGGATTAGCTCTTGATTCCTTTCCACAAACATTCAGATCAATATGCTTTTTGAAAGTAGTTTTATTTTTGTACACTCTGCCACAGTCTTGGCAAACCAAGCTCAAGTGATGGCCCAACTCATGCATTTTAAGAGTATGCTTATTATTAAAAGTTTTCCCACATTCACTGCAGACTATTGTGCAATGACTGTCCGATTTATGAGATTCCAGAAAGTATGCAGAACCATAACTTCTAGGGCATTCAGAACATTTAAAGACCTTAGGAGCATGTACTCTTATAAAATGATTCCTCAAATTCCAAATAGATGGATATTCTTTGTAACATTCCCTACATCTCAACAAATCATGATTGTTCTTATCATATAACATTTCACTGGTTGGAATGTCAATCGTATTTCTAGTTTTTCTGTTTTTTACTTTACCTTTTTCAGTATGGTTTTCTTCTTTTTTGATCTTTTTTAGGATCATATCTTCAGGTTTGATTTTATTGGCATTATCTAGTGTGCGGAATCTACGCAATGCAGCTTGTGGGGTATTGACACTCTTCTTTGTATCATAGAATTGTTTGCTGGTCATGTCTTGAAGGTTAAGTGAGACATACAGAGATTGACAGTCATGTAGATCATTTGCAGCATATTCAAAGTTGTTTGCGACTCCATCAAGAACATCAGTAAGATATTCAGCATTCTTCAGGCATATATGTTTGAACCTGTAGGAACTTATTGCTGATTTTGTGCACTGATAACATAGTGCATTGAATACACTTATGAAGGAACACATCTGGAAAAAGGAGTTAAAGGAGTAATAATTTCGATTGCAGTTTTGTCTCTATTATAAAATAGTTAAGTACCTAAACAAGTAACCCTGGAGGTAGGAAGGCTAGAAAGAAACAAACATGTTTCCCGCAGGTCTGACTTATCATTGTTTGAAAAAGTTTACACTGTGAAAGCAAAACAAAAACTATCTTACCTCTTGATCAAAAATAAAGTTGAAAACTTCTGAAATGACTGTATCGTATTCAGAAGTATGTATATTAACTACAAGTTCGTCATTTAATCGAATCGGTTCTTTTTCTAATGAACACAAACATAAACAACAAAAATCTTTCTTCCTATTTATAATGCTATTCAAAGCGTTATTTATTGGCGTCATTTTCTAAGAACAGTTTCAGTTTTTTAGTAGTTTTACAGCACGAAAAGTAGTCAGAAAAGAACGAAGAATAATATATAAATTCAATTCCACAAACACCAAACTGACTAATGACAAAACGAAATTACAAAACGTCAACTGTCAATGTTTTTAGTGATGTCCAGTCTTGGTTCCATTTTGCCTCAATGGTAAAATCTACTAAAATGCAATTCATTTTAGAAAAACATTATAACACGCACAGCCCGCACTGCACAGACTAAGATAGACCGTTGCTTTCGCAACCGCACACTGGTGGTAGCGTGACAGCTATTTTTCGACACGTATCATTTATTTTGTCGAATGCGGACGGAGCACAGGGTGCTTTTATCACAGACATTACAAAGAGTAGCAGACCAAATAATAATCCCTAGTTATGTTATATAATTCAAAATTCATGTTATATTCATAAACTAGCTTTCAGGCAAACCAACATTCATTTTATTTTATTTTATTTATATTAAATACCGTATATATTTAGTTAATCTTTCTACCGAGCACAAGATTGATTTGTCTTGTGTTGAACTTGAGAGATACGTTATAATGGGGAAGGCTCACTGTCAAAATGGCGCTGTCGTAGCTAGTTCCCAAATAAGCTAATAATACATAATACAAGGTGTGAGTCGGTTTTTATTAATTTTTGCGAAAACGATTCATTGTTATGTTCCTAATTGTTCGAAAATTTAAGTCTACCATTTTTGATGATTCTCTCAATAGGTTATTTAAATCATGTAATAAGAGTATCATTTTATGTAGAAATTATAGTATTAAATTTAATATGTTACTCCATTAAGTATTAGACTTCTCGATCTGTTTAGATCTTATAATTTAATTAACTTGATTTTTTAACCTACTAGTATCACGGCATCTTCGTCAACGTGTCTTGATAATAATTATATAATAATTGTGTGACAAAAATAAAAAAAGTGTTAATTAAGCTACTTAACGTCCGACCACTGTGGTTTAGTATCTAGCTTCTCCATGACATTTATGTAATGTCATGGGGCTTATAGGTAAAGCTGCATAAACTTGAATGCCCTAATAAATAAAAAGGCCCTAAACAGCTAGTCGTTGTAACATAAATAATATAGTTAATTGAATTACACCATCTATGGTAGAACACGAGAATCCTAATGAAATTTACGGAGCCCTTTTTGATGATGTGCATAAAGAGTACGATTGGTACTCTTTTTATTGTTTTCAAGACCAAAACCTTAACTAATGGTGTCGGAATACAACATAACTAACAAATGGTACCTCCGTTGGCTTTAATCAATGGGCTACTCCAGGTATTTATAAAAGTAGAGCGAGACTGTACGAGTTATATGGTTTGAAAAGATGCAGGTTTGATACTCCTTTCCTAGAGTATGTCAAAAATCTTTTCAAAAATAGTGCTTTTGATAAATCATAAAATTTAAAAGCGATTGTATTAAAAATTCCAATAATAAAGTAAAAACCACTTGGAAAATTATTAACAATGAAACGGGTTAGTCGGTTAAACAAGAAAATCAACTTGAGATATTAACAAATTAGTTAATAAGGCAGCTGACGTAGCTGAGGCATTTAAGGAGTTTTTTTTTGCCAATTTACCTTTTACTACTTTCCCGGTCTAATGTTGAGAACCTTTTGAATAGTAGTGTGCCAAAATGTACTCGCTTATTTAGCTTCGAACCTGGTACGCCTAGTGATGAAATTAACGTCTACACACTTAAGTTTAAAAACACTAGTGATTACTGGGGCATCTAGTAATATAATAGACATCGTAGCCCCATATCGAGCTGATACTTTTAATAAATGTGTTGATCTAGGAACTTTTCCTGACCTCATGAAGTGTAGTCGTCATTAGTTAAATCATGTAATAAAAATAACATTGGCAATTTAAGGCCATTTCTATTTTACCAGCATTTAGTGAAATATTTGAAAGTTAATACTTAAGCAGTTGCTAAGACATTTTAATTTATTTAAATTAAAAGCTCTCAACGAAATAAAAAAATACTGGTTCCATTGTTGTTCTTAGTGAATATCAATGCCTTATCATACTATGTATTTCAATGATATCTGTGACATTGTAATGTTTTTTTTTTTTTTTTGTATGGTATCTCGTAGTTGACCTTGAGAGGTCGTGACTACTTAACCGGACTATCCTGTGGCTGCCTTAAGCGGACTCAAAGCCTCCAGCCAGGGGCGTAATACTACTTATATTATTAAGCGACCGCTCGCTAAGGGCACCCCCTGTGGGGTACGGACCTCGGCTTAGGGCGTCGCTGACGGGAGGACAGCAAGATGGGACAGGCTGGATCAAGTTTAGTTGATTATTATTAATCGGGGAATTTAAAGCTACAGGCTCAGCTACGGCGCGGGCTGGCACTTCGTCGAGCAAGGGTCGGGGGGGACAATTACGTCGGGATCTTCGCGAGGAACCTCGGCGGCGAGGTCGGAATGTCGGTCTGTGTTTGTGCACTGTACTGGTGGCCCTACTGCTCTCCTGAATGAGAGTTATGTGGTCATCGGGATCGGTGAGGACATGCTTGGGACGGCGGACTTGACTAATGGAGGAGGGAATATAGCTAGCGGCCTTGACAACCAGAGGGTTGCGGTGATTCGCGGCGGTCTCGAAGAAACGCTTTGAAATGCGTTTCATGAACTGACGGATAGTGGGAATCCTGAGGTCTACGTGGAAGATTTCGTTGCGAACGTACCAGGGGGAGCCTGTTATCCTACGGAGGAACTTGTTCTGGAGGGTCTGCATTCTATTGAAGCGAACGGGCTTGGCGTGTGCGAAGACTGCACTGGCATAGGTCATGATCGGGCGGATGCACGCTGTGTAGATACGCATTTTGCACTTCAGTGACAATTTGCTACGTGCATTGAGGACAAAGTGAAGTCTACCTAGAGCGAAGGCGGCGCGCGAACGAGCCGCCTTAATGTGCTCTGAAAAAGAGAGGTGTTCGTCTAGTACGACACCCAGGTATTTGGCTCGCTTCTCCCAAGGGATCGGCTTGCCGAACATGGTGATCGGTCGAGGATTGTAATGTTTGCAGATGATACCTCTCTTATTTGTAAAGTAGGCAGGAATAGACAAGATTTTGACGACGTAAACAGTGCACTCTTAATGCGGATTTCACCACAATGAAATTGAACACGTTCAGCACATCTAAAACGCGTTCAAGAGCTGTCAGGGTCAATATTCCATAGCTGGAGCCAGAGTTTATTGTGTATTTAATTTGACTTTCAATCAGCAAGTTTTAGTTATTTTCGTTTATTATTGACATGATCTAATAATTGCAATGTATTTAATGAGTTGTATTGCAATATGCGGTTAGCTAGTGACCTCGACAATTGATCATATTATCGTCTGAGCAACTGGCAGCTAGTTCGTCATGCTCCCTTAGATGTCACTGCTTGCGGCAGAGTCGGGGGCCGGGTTGCCTCCTTCCCTCAAATATGGCGAGGGGGTTAATGGCTGATCTTTGCATTATGCTCGTGAACGGGTGCTGCTTGTGGTGACTGGTCGTCTTGCTGACCATGGTTTTGTTGTTGTTATACTTATTGTTCTGTTTATTTATTGTACTTCGATGGTCCTAGTTTAAGTTTTGTTAACATTTTTTTTGCTTCATTGTTATTGTATTTTTTTGTTTAGTGGCGTGGCTATCTGACATATGGCAGATTATTTAATTTGATGTTCTGTGTCTCGTAATGTTTATTACTTTGCAGACCTATTATAGTATAGATTAAAGTTTTTTCTAACTGAACAGACAGCAGTGCTGCTGGGGAGTTTGTTGCGTCACTTCTTCTTCCCAGCTAAAGCACTAGGAAGTGGTTAAGAGGTCGGGAGTCTTATGTATTTTTGACGTTCGAAAAATGCTGATTCTCAGCCTAATTTGAATAAATGACTTTTGATTTTTGTTTACTTTTGAACATCTTAACTCGGTGGGACCTAGGGTCCCACCAAGCTCGGCATGCGGGTGAAAGACTGCATTGCCAGTTCTTCAATCCGATACTGATGTCAAAGGTATGTGTATGTATACCGTCAAGCCAATGGTCAAAAGGTGGAGAGTATACTGCTGCCAATCATCCTCTATAATAACGTTGTATAAAGTTATACTTGTAGTTAACAACAGTTGAAAGTTTTCTATAACGTAGAACATTGAGCCGTTTGAAATACTCCCTTACTCGTCTTTTACAATAACCACCGTAATAGATGGGTGGTTCTAATCACTATGACTTTATTGATAAGTCCTCTACACTTCTTAAACCCAGAGAATTTCGATGTTCGCGGATTTTCAGTAAGTTTACCGACGGCGACCAGCCTCAGTCCGGTCCTAGGGTATATTAGGTGAACGGAGTAGAAGCCGATGGCATAGTTTTTTTTTTAAATTATTTTTTTCAATAACATAAAAAGAAATTGATGTATCAATAAATACTACACATTTGAAGTAAACTTTTCATACCAGAACAATTAAAAGAGAAACTAAAAAAAAAAAACAATTGGAAAAAAATTCGAAATTCAAATCATACGCACCCTACTAAATGCGCGGAATTTATCAATGAAATCCTAGCGCGCTCCTATTTCTTGAAGCCGGCCGGTAGGTAGGTATCTCGCCGCACGTGCCGTCGGCCTCTTTGATAATAATATCCTTTCGCAAGCGCACGAGTGCGCGCCCGCACCCCGCGCTCTCTCAACTTAATTATTATCATTCTCTTTCTCTCCAGTCATCTGCGATTAGTCACGGTGTGACGGCGCATTGTTTACGTTTCCGCGTGTGCATCACCTGAGTGATAGAACATGCGCTAATATTACGGACGTATCAGCGATTACTTGATCATGGGCAGTTCCAGCTTCCCAGTCTTGCCAGAAGCAGGGGCCGGTCACCCTTGGCCAGACACACTGAAGACGCCATACTGGATTATTTCCAAAGACACCTGAGAAGGAGCACTCGGCAAGCCGCTCGTCGATTTGGCGTAAGCCAGTATGTGGTGTAGAAGCTACTCCATTCAATGGATATGCATCCATACCATTTTTCACGAGTGCAAGCTTTGTATGCACCAGATCCCGGACCCCGCATGGAGTTTTGTCACTGGCTACAGAACCATGCGGAGGCTAACATCTTGTGGAGCGACGAGTGCATATTTACCCGCGTTGGCATTTACAACGTGCACTGGTGGAGCTAGCAAACTCTACGAAACTACAGAATATTAGACGGCCCACAAAAGTATGAAGGAATGATCGAAATCACAAAGTAATAATGTAAACAAACGGGTCTTTCTCTGTACGTGTTTGTCAGAACGCTAAAACAGGCGCGTACGCCGTCGTTGCTTAGCAACGGGTCGACCGAACGTCCTGTCGACGTCAATATGTCGTACGTTTTCATTCATGCTCGATCGCAGCTAATCTCCCTATTTTGGCTAATATTAGTTTTACGCACGGGCCGTAGGATGGACAGTTTTCATGACTTTTTATGGATATTCGGGAGTTTTACAATCTCAATGGTTCTAAGCAAACTATTCTCGTGTATGGCTTCTGTTCCACTTACACAACACACCATATTTTCGAGACGGTATAAAATTTCATCCGGTATATATGGGGACGGAGCAAAGTGAGAAGAAAAGTTCCTGCAAGGTTGGCAGGTGGCCGGAAAATAGGCCAACCACTTTGTCTAGGTGAAAATTCAAACAACCTATAATGTTTTAAAACAGTCGTCCGCTACAGCACACCCAGGCCACTTTTCAGGGAGATGGACTGGAGCAAGGGGGTCGGACACAGGGTGCATCCCACTCCCATACCAAAGAGCTTACCTGGACCCACCCAAGTTCCTTGGCAATAAGGGGGTTTCATTTCAATTGAATAGAATTATAAAATAACCAAAATAGCAGTGTACGAACTCCTCTGTCCTAACAGACCCTTGCGGCGAGTTGCCACTAACGTGGCAGCTTGTCCAGACTTTCATTTTAGTTACTATACTCTATGGTCCTTAGGTCTGACACGAAACATGAGTTTGCCGAGAAGTTCCGACATGGGCACGTTGTTTTGTAAAATGTAAAAACTCGACTTTTGATTATACCGGAATATTTAGTCGAATACTATATTTTTTTGGGGGACACTTTAGGTAACAGCCAAGTTAAAAAATTGTGTCAAAAATGTCAGGATTTGGTTTCTAAATTAACATAATACTCCGACAGCATATTATTAATCTGTGGTTACGAAACGTCATTCGGCACTCTCATATTTTGCTAATTTTAATAAATTTGAATAAAATGAAATAGGTAATTTTTAAAAGCATGTAAATCGTGCCCAGTGTTGTGATAATTGTGTATTTTCAATCCCACAAAGTTAATTTATTCGAGGTAAGTCATTTTATTTCATGTTTCTCCAAAGAAATATTTTCGCCAATGTTGACTGAAACGATTAAAACGTGATTGATTTATAAAAAAAACTGGACATCGATAGTTACCTAAGTGAGTTTTAATTCATAATATCGTGTTTCACGGCTCGTTTCCCCCGTGAAATGTGGTCGTAAAAAGTATTGATTACTTTTAGCTGTTAGTAATTTTTTCGACCGGTAATCCTGAATACTCCGATGTTTTGACAGGAAGCTGTATACATGTGGTCCGGATAGACTTTATAGTCTATCCACATGTATTTAAATTATATATATTACAAAGATCTCTCCTATTCATTCAGCTGGTCCTTTGGCATCCCGGATTCGTATTTCAAGTCCAGAATGGGCCTAGCATGAATTAAAGTATCAGAGAAATCTAAACTTTATTGTGATCTGATAAAGCTTATAATTCCAGGAAGCTTCAAGGCTATTTGGGTCATAATGGAGCAATTTTATCAAAGTAATAATATAATTGCATATAAAATGATGCTATGATTGCAGGCAACCCCCACTGGTTGCCTGCAATCATTTCATCAAGGTAATGCACTATTTGTGATTTGTTTTGCTAAATAACAAATAGGGAGTTAGATAAAAGAAGTCTAGAATCTATAGCTTATAAGTCATAAAGTTAATATGACATAATCGAGATCAGAAATTCGTTCGCAGATTTATGTACAGTTAATTGTTTGCTATGAAAGTATGGAAGCGGCTCAGGTTATGCAAAACTAGTCAGGTGTATGGAAGCGACTTAAAGATTAAAAAATCCTTGGGATTCTTTACAATATTAGGTAGGAAGCACATTCCAAATTAGCCAACATCTCAACCTTAGGTAAATATGCACCCAAATATCTGATCTCTAGACATAACAGATAATTTGATTTTAATAAGGGCTGTTTTCGCCAATGAAGCGGAACGCAATCAGCACATCTAAGCCAGTGTCAATATTCCCCAACAATGATGACTGACAGCTCTTGAACATCCATGGTTACAAAAAGATGTGAAACTTATAGGTCAGTAGTTAATAGGTCACTGGTCTGACCAGTTTATATAATTATAGGTCTAGACAATTTTAGCATATATAATTATGTTGTTCCCATGCAAAATGTTTAGCCACATAAACCTAAGTAAAGCGTTCATTTGCTGTTTTTATTTTAGTTTCCTTCCCAGATTAACTTGGAAGAAAAACTGTGGCAAAACAACTATCTCAAAAATAATTATGTATGTACCTATTTCTTTATTGATCACTATTAATAACCATTTTAATGATTTGAGTTATTTAAAAATCCTCATGGCAGACCAGAGATTCTTAAATACAGTCCTGGACTTTTAAATAGAGCCACCATGCATAATATGTACTATCCACTCCCACTGTGCATGACCCTTTGCAAAACATTTTCGGCTGCATGTTGAAATCGTAGTTTATCCCGACCTTTTTTTGTTCAACCAATGAATGAAGGTTGACCTTTTTTTAAACATTAGTTCATTTAGTTTGACCAATGATGAAGAATGTCTCTTAGGAAGGATGAACCTTTTTGACGGTATTTGATTTTGTTTCATATAAGAATAAAAGATGTTTTTTTTTTCTTAAACAATGCAGGCTAGGGCAGCCACTCGCCCGTGCATACGAAAATCGCCCTAATAGGGGTCAAGTACAGGTCTAACAAAAACATAAAAATAATTATGAGTCGAAAAGAGTTTTTAATTTTATGCAGTTTTTATAGCCGACATACTAGCCTACATTTTGGTGTCATCACTGTTCCAAATAAGAATTTACAGACATCAACAAAGTAACAGACTTTCATAATCATAATATTTTATTTGCTTAGAAAGTAGGTACACAAATAAGGTGTATACAAACATTGTGTTCCCTGTACAATCTACCTTAAATTAGGCATGCAAATATTGAAAATTAATTTAATAAAAAAAAATAACTTGTAAGTCAAATTAAAATGTTGAAAAATAATAATTAAAAAAATGTTATAATTTCATCCAGGCATTTTAATGTCAACAAACATGGAATGTTAAATATGGAGTAGAAAGTGTAGTGTCATTTAAAAAAATCTTTAATTGAATAATAACACCTATCAAGTAATAGGGATGTCAGTATCATTTTAAATTTTTGCATTGTATTTCTTTATACAATCTGGTATTTTATTATATACGGTAGGACCCATTCCGAAAACAGTTTTCTTAAGCAAAGCTGTATTGTAGCAACCATTTTGTATCAGATTCCTATATTGGCTTCTGAAAGGCCCTTCTCTAGTTCGATTTTCTGACGTCGTTAAAAAGATTTTTTAAATTTTCCTTACAAAATTGCCATTTACAATGCTGGAAATGTTAACACTTTTAGGGATTTAAACATAGGTACACAACTGTCTGTCATTTTCAGGCCACACATTGCCCTTAAACAGCATTTTTGGGCCTAAAACACTTGTTTTCTCAAACTACAATTACCCCAGAATACAATTCCAAATCGCACAATTGATGCCACCAAACCATGGTAAGCTACCAATGTTGTATTTGCACTCACTTTTTTAGTCAAGATGAATAGCATTTATGTCACGTCAACTCAACAACAAGCTCAGCACATCTCAGTGAAGTGCTGAGCTTTTTACACACCTCTTTGGCTTGGGGTTTCCATGTTACTTTGTCAATTTTCCATCCGTCATATTCTATAGTCATTTGTTGTACTGGTGAGCATTGATATTAATGCATTATTGTCGTTTTCAATAAATTTCTTACTAAATTGTTTATGTCAAGCCAATTTACTATGTCCCTAAATGTATTATTAGACGTCTCCGTACGCAAAATACGAGCATTGTCATGGAGTTGCGGACACCGGCCCGTATTACCTAAGTTTTTTTGTAAAATGTCATATTCATACTTTTCCTTCCCTCCATCCTTCATACAAGAGAATGCAGAGTGGCTCGATTCTGGTGAGCCGAACTGTATTTGCTAAAAACCGGGCAGAGCTAGGCTTTAGCAAATAATTTGGTATTATTTTTAGCTTAAAATTCCATTAGGTTCATTTTATCATATCAGTCACAACACACTTAACGTTTCTTCATTTGTTGATAAATTAAACAACTCTGATAGGAAGCCATAAAGAATTGGGTTCTTATCTTTTAAATTTCTTTCCAGACAATCTCAAAGTTACTTGTGGCATGTGATCACAATTTATAAGCCCTGTCACACTTAAAATCTAAGTTCCGCCCGACTTCAAGCTTCAAATTCGTCCCTAAATAATCACGACCATATCCAGCTTGTCCCTCTCTGCCCTCCCCCATCGACGCCCTAAGCCAAGTCCTTTCCCTCACAGGGATTCCCTAAACGTGTAGTCGCTCTTTAGGTCTTATTTTATTAATGCACAGCCGACAACCTCCTAGGTTGACTTGCGAGATGCCATTTATACAAAAAAACTTCTGTCTTAAAATAGATTTTCTTTTCTTTCAATTTTTTTTTTCTTTTTCCTCTCTTTGTATGTTAAAAAAATGCGACAAATTTGCTTAGTAACTTTGGGAATACATTACTTTTATGTCAGGGCAGATTAACAAAATTATCAGGCCACACTTGTTAATATCAACCAATTTGAGATATGAAGTTGATTGATTAATAGGAATATTTGCAAAGCTGTCCAGTCAACCAATACCTCACTTGCTCGTATTCGTTGCTAAATTAAACTTGGTTATGTATTTCGGCTGAAATTTGAAGATAACTCACGCCTTCTTCCCATGGGGGTAGGCAGAAACCACAGAACGCCACCTGCTACGTTCCTTACATACTCCTTTTGCCTCGTTTACGTTCATACATCTGGTCATACACGAGCGCCGGTTGAGAGTACTTCGCACCTGACCTTTCTGAAGAACATCACCAATAAGGTCACTATATGTCTTCCTAGGGCGTCCCCTCCCGGCGTTTCCACTCACATCTGCCTTGTAAATACCTTTTGTTAGTCTCCTTTCATTCATCCGCTCAATATGACCAAACCATCTAAGCATACTCTTTTCAATTTTTGTCACTACATCTTCTTTTAAACCACATCGTTGCCTTATCACATCATTCCTCAGCCTATCATTCAAAGTCACACTACACATGCTCCGCAAGGAACGCATTTCCACAGCATTTATTCTGCTTTCATGCTTCTTTTGCCACACCCAACATTCACTTCCATACATAAGCGTAGGCACCAGCACACTATTGTGAACAGCCAGTCGTGCCTTCTTGGGCATCAACTGGTTGGTCACAATTGCATGTGTAGCACCATTCACTTTATTTCCCGCATTCACTCTCCTTTCGACATCTCCATCAATCTTTCCATCCCTTGTAAACAGACTCCCCAAATATACGAACTCACTTACTTGCTCCACACTCTTACCATTTATTTTCACATCACACACCGATACATCCTCTTCTCTTTCAAACACCATGACTTTCGTCTTATTCACATTTATATTCATTCCTTTCCTCTTATATGCTTCATCCATCACAGTCACCATGTCTTGCAACTGTTCTGCTGACGATGCAAGTAGCACTTGATCGTCTGCATAGAGCAGGCACTTAACAGGCAACTCATTCATCGTCAATCCACATTCACCCTCTTTCAAATCCTTCAGACAGTTATCCATGTACAGGTTGAACAGCCACGGTGACGCTACACAACCCTGTCTAACACCCCTCGAGATGGAGAACCAGTTCGTGTATGCCCCATTTATCCTAACACAAGCACTGGAATCCTTGTATAAGGATTTCAGTGAAGAAATTTGAAGATCTTTTACCGAAGCCCGAGAGTCTGGCAACCAGTTTACCAAATGCTATCGTGTTACCCAATTGTGGAGGCAATTCGTTAATGACTGGAAGCTGACCTCACAGGCGCCTAGCCTTGCGGGCAGATAAAGAGATAAAAGTAATTATAATAAATTGTATTTTCGTTTATTAATTTAGTTCCTTACTTAATACATTTTTAAATATTTCATAAAATACGGCACTTACAAATATGGCTTGACAATCGCTGAATAGTACTAATTATTAAAATGTGAGCCATGAGCCCCTTACGAGATGATACGAGCCCCTGCAGTGAATCACGGGCAAAATGGCAACCGCTCAGATCTATCCATATTTGGGGGCTATAATGCGGCTGCCATGGTCATCTTGAATAGGTGCTAAATCTACTTCGTGCCTCTAAGGAATCAGATCGTTTGTACATCGCGGCCTTTACTTCTGGGCCACCACTGCTCTCCTCCCTCCCTAGATCTTACGACTCCATAGGTACTCTGAATTAGCCAGAAGCTTCCAAGTATGACCACCAATTTTCTTTTGCTTTCCCAAGTAATTAGATGAGGAAGGTGAGAAGGTCAGACGCTCGTTCTGATATACTGACAGCTGTGCCGCTCTGGGATTTTGTTGCAACAGCGCCACTTCTTCCCAGCTAAAGCACTAGCAAATGGTGGAGGGCGGAATTTTTGAGGTACTGCCTTATGTGATTTTGACGTGCTGATTCTCAGCCTAATCTGAATAAATGACTTTTGATCGTGGTTTGATACAGCAGCAATTGGTTGCACTAATTAGTAACTGATTAGCGTCGAAGCGATAAGCATAGGCTGTTCAAACGTACTTCATTCTTCATGTAATATTGATGACGACTAATGACCTTAGCAGAGAGAATGAATAAAAATAGCCCTTTAGACGATATTCTTACAGCCGGGTACGTCGGCCCCGGATATTGTACGACAGCTGGTCTAACCTTAGCATACCGGCCTATATTGATTCGGCAACGTAGAAGTGATCAATCCTTTTCACACATAAAATCACGCCTTTTTCCCATTTGCGTAGGCAGAAACTATAGAACGCCACCTGCAACGATCCTTACATACTCCTTTTGCTCCGTTTACGTTCATACATCTGGTCATGGGGTCTCAACTCGAACAAATTATAATAAGTCTTAAGTCTTGAAATTAACAATAATTAGAAAGCGCTAAACAGCAGAATTTTGGCTGAAGTAATATTAGTAAAAATCAAAACTTCCTTGTTTAATGCTGATTTATTTATTTACTCTCATAATGCACGTATTACGAGGGCTGCACTAAAAGTATCGGGAATGGAATGTTACCACTGTTCCTGTCATATTAAAATCTTTTTAATTGAAAACTCCTTGGTTTTAAAAATCGAATATCATTTATTTATTTCAAAAAAGATTCTCGGTCTTGTCACAAGGTTTTGTCAAACTTGTTTAGTCGTTGAGAAAATGGAATTGACTCGAGAAAATTCAAGAGCGATGATTTATTATGACTTTCGAAGTGGTTTAACACAAAAGCAGTGTGTTGACCGGATGATTTCTGCATTTGGTAATGAAGCCCCATCCAAAACCACAATTTATCGCTGGTTTGCTGAATTTCAACGTGGACGTGTCAAGCTCAGAGATGATCCCCGTCTAGGTCGTCCAAAAACTGCAGTCACCCAAGAAAACGTTGTTGCTGTGCGTAAGCTGATTGAGGAAGTTCGACATGTGACATACCGCGAAATTCAGGCAACTTTAGACATTGGCATGAGTCAAATAAAAATAATCTTGCATGAACAATTAGGTGTAAAAAAGTTGTTTTCCCGATGGATACCGCATTCGCTCTGTGAAGAGCAAAAAGCGGCTCGCGTTACTTGGTGCATCAGAACTCACGAAAGATTCCACGCAGGATCCTCAAATGCTGTATACAACATCGTATCAGGTGACGAATCCTGGATATACGCGTACGAACCCGAAACAAAAAACCAGTCACGAGTTTGGGTGTTCGAAAATGAGTTAAAGCCAACAAAAATTATTCGTTCACGGAGTGTTGCAAAAAAAATGGTGGCCACGTTTGTCTCCAAAACCGGCCATGTTATGACTATTCCTCTTGAGGGACAAAGAACGGTTAATGCAGAATGGTATGCTAGCATTTATTTGCCACAGGTCGCTTCTGAACTCCGTAAAGAGAACTGCAACCGCCGCATCATCCTCCATCATGACAATGCGAGTTTTCACACCGCACTCAGAACAAAAGAGTTTTTAGAGCAAGAAAACATAGAATTATAAGACCATCCGCCGTACAGCCCCGACCTAAGCCCTAATGATTTCTATACTTTCCCTAAAATAAAGAATAAATTGGCCTCCTTAATGGTATTGAATGCCGCTTCTATGCGTTGGAATAGTACCTCCCTAGTTTGAACCTCCGTGGGGTATACCAGCTCTTTGGCACGTCCCCAGACATAAAAATCTAACGGAGTTAGATCTGGGGAACGTGGCGGCCATGGAGTAGGGCCATCGCGTCCAATCCACGCATTGGTGAACACATTGTCAAAATGTTCCCTCACAGCCAAACGCCAATGCGCGGGACAGCCGTCATTTTGAAATACTATGGGCACACGTTCATTAAATACGTGCACATCGGTCACTAATTCGGGCATGTCATTTTGTAGGAATTCCAGGTAGTCTTTGCCATTGAGATTATCGGGCGGGTAATGCGGTCCAATTACCTGATTCCCAATCACTCCTGCCCAAACGTTTACACTTAACCTTCTTTGAAAAGATTTCTGTCTTTTAACACGTGGGTTTTCCGTTTTCGTTGTCCAGTGCACAGTGGTACCGCTTCCGAACAAAGGCGGTCATAAATACTGAAAATCTTATTTAATGTTTTTTTTTCGTGGGAAGCGGTTCAGGTAGCAATAAAAACTCTTCAGTAATTATCAAATACATAATGATATATATTACATAATTCGTTAACACGAAAAGAGTAATAAAATAAATATTAAGTGTGCTTGTCCCCCGTTCTGAAGCGTTTTGACAATAAATCAAAATTCTTCATGTTGGGGTGTATTCTCCGTGTCAAAAAGACACAACTAAATAGATAAATGAAAAAATATAAATGGAAATCAATAGATATTTTACATGAAATCGACTTAAAATTTAAAATTAGCTAGACTTGCAATAAATCTAAAATTTGATTTGACATTGCGCTCTTTTTCTTACGGGGAAGTTTCCGAAGGCCAGTAATATAAGGATCTGAGCTAAGTAAAAGTCTGTTAAGTAAATCTGAGTTAGTAAGTTAACATAACATATTAACATCACGCCGTGTTTCCCCGAAGAGTTGGGCAGAGGTGTACCAAGTGTGTGTTGTAAGTTCTCTCGACATTAAACTAGTATCAGACTTATCAGAAGTGTCGAGCAATGTTTTCACAGCAGAGTCATCCACTTGAGATAGTTGTCTTACGGCCGCTTTCTATATTCAATCCCAATCCATAATTTACCAATCGAGATTGGAATTTGAATCCATTTCCTACTTTTAGTATTTCAATAACCGATCGAAAAATCGATAAACTGATCTTTTTTTAAAATCCATCTTTGGGAGGACGGATCGGATTTTTAGATTGGTATTTGTATGAAAGTGACAGCTATGCTTATTCTATAACCGATCTCTGATTTTGACAAATCGATTTTTGAACGCTATTGATCTTCAATTGCGATCCCCAAATTTTGACCGATTGTACTGTGAAAAGGTAGAGTAGTTAATTATATTCTTTGGTGAAAAGGTTTATAATGGAAATGTTTTCAAGTGATAGTGATAGTGATAGTGATCTTGAAGTATTAGCTCAGCTATCGGACTGGGATAGTAGCGATAGCGAACAAGAGAGAGCCGTGTCCTCAAAAACTTTTCAGCGAATAAACTTCATGGCAAGTTTAACCGACGCAGAGTTTACATTCAGATTCAGAATGGACAAAGTATCAGTTGAATCTGTTTTGATTGAAATAATGCCCTTTATCAAAGTGAAATCAAGACGGTAAGAAATTTGTTTATGTCCACTCTAATTGCTTTAAACATAAAAATAACCTTAAAAGAACGGATACTTACAACACAACTATTGTATATTTTTCAGGAATAATGGGATACCACCACTGCATCAACTTTTATTGGCACTTCGATTTTATGCATTGGGGACAATGCTTAATTCAGTGGCAGACTTTGCTGGAGTATCCATAGCATCAGCATGTAGAATAGTGGCAGACATATCTGCTGCTATCGCTAGATTGTATAGCAAATACATTTTTCTGCATTCTAGAACAACTGACAAATTTTATAACATAGCTCAATTTCCTAGAGTATGTGGTGCTATTGACTGTACACATGTACACATTCAGTCTCCATGTAGGTATTTACAAGGCTTTGATTTGTTATCAATCAAACAGCTATATTTTTCATTATAAAATGGTTTCTATTTCAGGTTCAACAATAGGTGAGGAATATAGAAATAGGAAAGGATACTTCTCAATCAATGTCCAAGCTGTTTGTGATGCAGACCTTAAATTGATGAATGTTGTTGCTCGGTGGCCTGGTTCTGCTCATGATGCTACTATTTTTAATAATTCAGTATTAAGAGGTATATATTGGGTTAATTGTTCTTTCTAATAACTTTTAAAATAAATGATGTAAGTATCTAACTGTCATTACAGCCCAGTGTGAAGATGGCATTCTTGGAAATCGCTGGTTACTCGGGGACAGTGCCTATCCAAACCGGCCATACTTGCTCACACCTTTGTTAAACCCATCAACAAGCCAGGAAATAAGATACAATGAGGCACAGATAAAGACTAGAAACACAATTGAAAGGTAAATATAAAACTTTGACTAGACTTTAGATTACTAAGAAATTCAGTACCTATTCATTAGATTATTTACTTCTTTTTATTAACAAACTTCATTAAAAGTTATTTGTATTTGTTTGTGTAGGACATTTGGAGTCTGGAAACGTCGCTTCCCAGTTATATCATTGACCATGCGCTTGTCATTATATAACATACAAACAGTTGTAATTGCTACAGCTGTTCTTCACAACATCTGCAGAAATTATAATATTGAAGAAGTACCTCCGGAAGTGGAAATTCCAGATGAAAATGATATTCCTGTGACATCAGAAAATTCAGACGGTTTCCAAAATGATATTAGACATAGACAAGGATTAATTTTAAATTATTTTTAATAGTTATTTGATTCACATAAGTATTAATGTCTTGAGATAATTTGTAAATTGCTTTTATTAGATTTACATATTACCACTTTAGTCTTAAGGGTCTTTTAGTTTTAAAATTAGTTAACAATGAGTTGCAGGAAATAAAATGTAAATTTTTCAAAAGAATTGTGTAATTAATTGCATACATAAAATATATTTACAGTACAGGCACATTTACATTAAAAACTAAATACTTAAAACGAAATTATGACTAAATGATATAATTTTAAAAATCCTCTCCCTTCAGCTTCCTTATCTCTAATTTTAATTTTACATTTTCTAACTTAATTTTTTCCAACTTATTCTCTAACAACTTTTTCTTAACAATATAATATTCAGCCAATGCAGTATTTCTAGCTTCACGACCATAATCTGGCTTCAGTAGCTTCCGTTTTATACCACCTGTAAGACAAAAATGCATTAAATATAGGAAATCAAAATGTTATATATTTAATAAAAAACAATTTATAACATTACTAGCTTCAGCCTTTTAAGTGTTATTGAGCAACAAACATCCTAACTTTCAGATTTATAATATTATCATAGTAGGATATTACCACTGGATCTAAAGTTTCTTTTTTCTTTTGGTAACATAGGAGTACCAATATTGCCCAGCATTACCAACTCATCCACAATGCCATTGGCTGGCACTTCATTGCCCATGGACATTGGATTTTCAGTGGACATCTGTGTATAATCCATGGATGTGGAAGGATTATTCATGGGCATCGGACTGTCAATCAATAGCATTGGGGAATTGTGATTATAAACTGGCACAATATAGGCTGTCTCAACCCTCCCATCACCATCACCATCACCAATAATTTCAGGCACAGCATCACCACCAAACCTCACTGAGAGACCTTCTCCAGTGCTGCCCAATAAAGCTGCCACTCTATCCAGGATGTCATCAGGAGGAAAGTACCCTGGTGGCCCGCCTCCAGTCTGGAACATATTATGACATAATTCAACATGTTCTGGACTACATTTACTACTTAACTATAAGTAAAACATATACATAATGTAATGCCTGTATTCCCCAATGGATTGAGCAGCGGTAGTACACCCACATTTCACCAGTAATGTTTTTATGTGCCAATGGCCATCTACTGGGCACAAATCTAGACTGGGCTGCAACAGAAATTCCTAATAGAGCAACTCAGTAACCCCGCACAACCCGGGGATCAATCTCAATATTTCATGCTCAGCAGTCACTCTTATAACCACTGGAGTCTAGTGACTAGACCAATGAGCAGGCAGGGTTAATCCAAGTTTCGTATTTGTCTATTTTATCAATTTTAAACTTAATTTACCTTGATCCGTTCCATCCGTATTAAAGTAATGCGCTTTCGTGAGTTCTTTTTCAAGTTTTCCCACTTAAGCCGCAGTTGTTGTGGTGTACGGCGACAGGTGCCTATAGAAGCGTTGAAGATATCAGCAATCCGTACCCATTCTTCCGCCTTAATCTTATTATTGGTGGCATTGGTCTTTTTATTTGTAATTATATTGCTCCCCTCAATTAAGGAGAGCAGCCCTTTCGTCTCTTCCTTGGAAAGAGGTTTGGTTTTATTCTGCAAACAAATAAAATAAAGCTTAGTAAGTTTGAAGTACGAAATGGCGCGAAATGCCGCGTCCCCACGCATTTATTTTTTACGGCTAAATTCAAACATATTTGAGTATACGTGAATGTTTATTGCACAATTATTAAAGCAAAACCCCATTACGACGAAAACTCCAACATAAAAGGTAGAAACTGGACGAATGAAGACATACTCTAGTAACAAACTAACTAAAAATGTTAGTTGAAATGGGTGAATTTGTTTTACCTAGTAATTACATGTTGGTTCTTTGTGGGGTATGGCTTCTGGGTTTAAGAGCTACGTTATAACTATTTACTTACAGTTTCTGGCTCCATTTTTCACTTTACTTTCGAAGAAACAAACAAACTTGTTGAGAAGAGAATTGAGAATTTTGTCAATGTCAAACTGACGCTCCGTTTTTATTGACTGACGTCCCGTTCCGTTCCTCATCAACAAAACATTTAAGTTTTACTAATCTCGACGAAAAGTTAAAATACTTGACCACTGCAACTTCGCAAACAATTGTGTATGTCTGTGTATGCAATTTCTTATCACTATACTTAAAATAGATTAGCTTTGATAAAACAACCACCTTTTTAGTCGTTAATACCGCTGATGTACTTTTACTGCAATTGCGTGAAACAAAACGTTAGAGAGGGCGCAAATTTATGACCTATCCCTTTTTTTTTATGGATTTTTAGACGAGATCGACTTATTGAAATACAGATTCAGCATCAATCGAGAGATCAGATAAAATCTGGATTGCTACCAATCTTAAATTTACGATCGTTTATAGAAAGCGGCCGTTAATCGTCTACGTTTTGATCTCTGACTAAGCTGGGAAAAATATTTTTTTGGACGCCCGCGAGATGACCCCGCTTCGGGTTGAATTTCTTCATGAACACGTTGCTCAACGCTCCTTACATTCAATGTCTTTCAGCCAATCAGAATACTTAAGTAATAACTTTGATTTACTTCTACGTACTTGATTCCAATAATAATCAAGACTTTTACATAAGCCTTAAATTCTATATTTTCGAGATCACTTAATGATGACAGCAAAACTTCTAATATACCTTGGTGTTTTTTGGTTGCTTTTCCACTCACAGTACTCCAAATCTCAAAGATATAGGTACATCCTTGAGAAGGAACACTTGATCAAAGTACCTGAAAGAAATGTTTGAAATTAGTTGCGAATTTCGTAGACCTTGCTACGATTGTGTCTACCCAGGCGTAGGCCCTTTATAGCAGCCGTCGGCGCAGAATGGCGTAAATCAAAGTATAATATTTTTAAAATATACAGTCTCAACTACAGTTTAAGATAGTTGCGAATGTTTGCAAAATCTTGTAAAATGTTGTAGCTCTAAGCAAATGTATTATATTAGAAAAAATATACAATAAATTATGTATGGCGTAGCAAGTAAATAGTACAAATATTATACTGACAATTTATTCCAATAACAATTCCAAACAGTTACGCAATAATAATACAAAATAATTACAATTTGGAATGTAGTCTTATGTGACTTGATTCACAATTCTAGCGAATTCACAAAGTTGTTAAAAGATTTTTATGGTATGTGGCACATCATTACCAAGAGGATAGACTGGAGAATTAATGAGGGAGTTGGAAGATCCCGGTCGCTTTTTTTTTTTTTTGTAGCTATCTATTTAAACAGCTGTAACATGTATAGCTTTAATTTAAGTTTTACCTTTGCGAGTGAATTAAAAAAAACTAGGTGACCTAATGTCACTAATTTTGTATTTTTAGCCCACTATTTCCGGTGAACGTAACGTTCCCTCAGGTCCCTCAAGCCCCGGGGATTTCGCGATTTCGTAGAATTTCGCAGCCGCGATCACAAAAAGTTTTTTCATAGTTTTTTGTTCGATGCTACCCACCATAAGTAAATTATTTTGGGTCCTTGAATAAACAGACCATATTACAAAATAAAAACAGTATTCGTATTACGAGAATTGAATATTGTAAATAAATGATGAAATAGTACCTACTTACAATTTTCACGAACGGTTTGTTTACGTAAAACTTTTCGCCAGACTTTTCGTTCGGAAACTAATGGTTTGCACAGATTATCTATCTGTCTCGACCCTAACACAAACCACAGTGCAGTCTAACATTTATTAATTTTACAATACGAGAATTAAACGCGTGAAGTGGGGTGGGCCTGTACGGGCCCGGTGGGATTCAAAGGCTTGGACTGGGCTTTAAAAGGCCCGGGAGGCCTTGAGAGGACAATACTCATCGAAATAAAATTATAATTCAGTCTAGGCTTTTTTTAAATTGTATTTGAATGTAAACTTTGGTTCTCTTTTTAGTAAAACAATAAAACGTCGATAAAAAAAACCTCAGGGCCTCAACCTCAGGGATGACCCCTTCAGTCGACTATTTCAATTTGGCACAAGATGCACCAAACATCCTGTTTTATCTGTGATCTGGTCATACACGCACGCCGGTTGCGAGTATCGATCTTTTAATTACACAATTACAGGAAAAATTATAAATAATGCCGGTTTGCAATAAATCGGCGTTAATTGCATGACAGTCCAAACTTCAAAGATTGAAGTTATAGGTGAATTTATCCTGTCAACTGATTTACCTTAAAAGGACCGTCCGTTTAAAATGGGCTTAATTAAGCTAAGTAACAACTTCTCAATTCTCCTATTAAATGAATGCCCTACATTTACGTGTTACATGTTTTCTAGGTCGTTGTTAATCAATAAACATGCCTACGTTTTGGTGTTCTTGCGATAAAAACTTTAAGGACAGAAATTGCTTAGTAATGCTTCCTCTATTTTAGAAAAGAAACTTTCTTTCCTTGTATTAGCCATTTTATCTTCTACTGCTCACTCTACACAAGGTACAGGTATTAGATATTACGTCTTTGTCGTAAAAACCTCGTTTGGCAGTATGATCAAAGATCGTCGCATGATGACATCATAGCTAAGACACTTGAATATGTTATAATTAACTTGGAATATTGAATTGTTTGCAACAAACACTATTACTCAGTGTGTGAAGTTCGGATAATATCTGTTTAGTCCAGTTTCGGTTTGTTTTAAAGCCAGCACTAATTACTAAATTAGACTCGAAATACCGCAGACAAAATTAAAAGGTAATTGACTGAATGGCCAGAGGACCAATTAGCGTAATCTCGTCTCGGCGACAGTCAACGTTAAAAATGTAGGGAAATTAGAGGTGTTTTTGACAGAATGAGACAGATTAGAATGCGAACATTCTGATAAAAACGGGGATTGCCTCTCTTCTTTGTCGCTTCCTCATAAGTCATATCCAATCTATAAATGGGCTTAATTCGTGCCACTTGCGCTCTGCTGACTGTTATGTCCACATGTCACAGGAGTTCACAAACTTCTGTGCCATCTGGAATGCTTTCGGTAATGTTGTTCCAGCAGCCTTCTTCTCTGTACTGATCCATCGCCACCAAGCTAGAAGCTTGCAAATTGAAGTACCCCCTTCAGTGCCAAGTGTTCTTATTTGCCCTATCACTAATTGGAGTTAAAACATAGCAAATGCATGGACACGAAATCGCTTTCAAATATTCTAAACGTTTTTATTTGCAACACAAAACAATAGCATTAACACTGGGCAATGACATTTACCAAAACATGTTTTGTGACGTCACGTTTGTTTATACATTCGTTAACAGACTATGCGAATTTCTCTAATATATTCAGAATACACAAAACATTCGGAGGTGTGTCCGTTTTCTTACCGTTTTTACCGTTACCGTACAGTTGTGTTACGTTGTTGTTTACATAACATCACGCCTTGTTTCCCCGAAGGGTTGGGCAGAGGTGTACCTATAGTACACCCACATTTCGCCAGTTATGTTTAAGTCCCATGTAATAGGGGGCGAGCCTATTGCCATCTACCGGGCACAAATCCAGACTTCGGGCTGCTACTGAGAAATTCCAGATAGAAAAACCCAATAACACGTTGCCCGACCTAGGAATCGAACCCAGGACCGCATGCTCAGCAGTAGCGATTGCGACCACTAGACCAACGAGGCAGCAAGTTACGTTTTATTCAATCAGGGTCTCTGATTTTGGTCCTTTATCAAAAAATAAGTCTTACCAGTTTATGTTTTGACCACTACAAAGCCCTTTGTGTGCAAAACTAACTTCAATACCCATTTAATGAATTCACAAAATTCCTGGCCTTTTGGTAGTTGTAAATAACAATTTTGTTATTTCGGTACAATTTACTTAAAACACACTTAAAACACAATTTCTTTCAGTTTTGCATTACTTTCTAAAACCATCCATCACTCCTCTATTGACAAAACATTCCCACGTTAGTTTTCGTTAACCCAAAGGCCCGCAAACAGTGGTATAGCAGTTTCGACCAATAAAAACGTCATCGGCCTCCGTTTGATAGTGTATACGTAAGAGCGGCAAACGGACACACCTCCAGCTGTTTTGGGAAAGCTGTTTCAGCAGCCAAGGTGACATTGACGCGTTTTTGTGATGTTTCGAATGAGACGATTGAGGCAAGTAAAGGTTTATTCGAATAAAATTATAATTGCAAAACACATTTGTATTGTTTGAGAAACAATAAAAGGGATCTTGTCTGCATGAATCTGGACAGAAATAGTGACATTATCATGCTAAGTTGGACTGATGATGTTTACAATATTGTTATTGTTGGAGATGATTCTGGTCACTCAACTCATGCATGATGACTACTTTTAGCTCCCAATGGCACCCTCGGCAGTAGTGTTGGCACTGATTCTTCGAGACAGAGACCGCATGGCACATGACTTGAATGAAAGTAAAATAACTTTCATATGATTCGGATCGGCAGACGAGAAACAATAAACTTTGTCCGGTTAAATTAGACCAGTACCCTAATTGCGTAATACAAAATCAATCGGAATCTGAATCGTTTTGAAACAGATTGCTAATTCATTGCTATACGTTCGATAAAAAATTCTGCTGAACAATGTAAATAACGCAATGAATGTTTTTGAACTGTCAAAATACAACAGATTAGTCGTAATCGTTTACGAAAATGTGTTACGCAATTAGGCTGCTGAAAACAAGAGTGAATATACATAAACTTATAACAAGCTGATAATTGGTTAAATTGTTCAAAATATAATTATAAATAAAATGTTGAAGTTCCCCACCATTCCTGTGTATGTTTTTTTTCTCAAGGTCAAAGGTAAAAAAAAAACAGATTATCGCGATTTTCAGCAAAACGGTATGTTTTATCATCAAAATACCCCACACAAAAAATGTAGATCATGAAATTATCTACAAAAAATGCATCAATACATTTTTTACTACGAGCCACCGTTTCTGAGATATAACGATTCAAAAAGTGCACATTAGCAAGATCTTCTAACTTTTCACAAACTGTATTCATAGCATGCATACTATAAACCCATTAACTTATGACGCTCTCTTTTATACTTCTCCCTCGAGCAATACCTCCATCTGTCTTTATAGCTTTCATCATAGACTGCGGACTAACTATATCTTGTGACACGATGTGTATTTAAAAAATAATATCGACGTACTTAGGCGAAGAACAAGGGCACGATCAATAAAATATTCTTTATTTTGCGACTGTTTATGATAAGCATAATGCAACTGCTTTTGTGAAACAGTTGATAACAGTTTCTTCAAAACAAGTTTCTCGCAAAAGTTGCGGCAATGTCTCCTTTGTCTGTTATTGTATTCCTTTCATAAGGTGAGAAGCACGATTACCGCAATAAATAGACTGAATGAAGTTAATTTAATTTAAGAATTTTAGTGACTATTAAAGAAGGCGACCTGTGCTGTTTCAGTACTTTGGAAATCACGTTTAGCCGTTGATCCCGGTTGTCAGCTGACAGACAGAAAGCTGTCTGTCGGCTGACAACCGGGAGCAACGGCGACAGCCGTTAAGGGTAGTCAGAAGCTTGAAGGAGTGTGGAGATCAGGGCTTCAGATAGGCAGTCGCTCCATGTAAAATACTGGTATTCAGTTCCCACCTGTAAGAATGGAATTGGAAGCCTACCCTAAAATTGTGGAAAAAAAAGGCTAGGCAGATGAGTGACCATACAAGTAAATGATCCAAGGTTTCATGAGACTCCTGGGCTATAGACTGTCTACTGGGAGATAGCAACAGCAACATGTATGCGGTTGCCAAGCTTGGTGACTAAAAGAGCAACCCCTTCGAATGTGGGTGGAGTTCCTAAGTCCAGAATGAATCACTTTTGGGACATAATGAGTCAAAAGTCTGTAAGTGTGTCGCTTTGTAATTTTCCCTTACAAAAGACCTAATTACATTGAGAAGCATTGACATTCCAAATTTGGAGAGTCCCCAAAGGTTATTTTTATATTTTGACGGTTATTTGGTCGGTACTTCAAGATGCTCACACTTACGCAGTAACATTTACTTTCTTTGTTTGTTTATTATTTTTATTTGGCTCCTGCTGTACGGAAAAAATACCCGAAAAATATTTTGTTGTATCAAACCGTACGTACCAATGCAAAAATTCTCACATGATACCCAGTCGCGATAAAAAAGCGTTGCGTATTTCATGACGCATGTTGACTTTGTCGTGATGAACTATTTTTGGACTAGCTACTTGTTGTTAATTTGTTTTGTAAACGTCTGCCACAAAACTTACATTACGTAATCGAAGATACATAGCGTTAATCATACTTGCACTAAGTAATGTGTTTTGTCGTAAGATTTATTTTGGATCAATGAATTATTGGGGGTGACAAGTACGAATGGTCCAGATTTTTTGGACAATTGCCATAGTACTAGCTTACTTTCATTCAGTGTTACCTGTAATTTAACATCAGTAGGTACCATATGTGAATAGTGGCGGACGAATATCTCATACCTCAAAATTTACACGTAACTTAATTCATGAGCGGCAATTAAAATCTTTTGGCCGGAGCTGCGGAGTGTCCATACCTGATGTTCTATTTTAATAATGTTCAACCTCATAGAACTTGCAATTGGTCAGTTTGGTCGTCAACCGCTCGTAATGTATCGGGAAAAAATAATAATAATTCCTGTTTTAGTTGTTATTGTGGTTGTGGTATTAATGAAAATGAGAGAAGTGAAAGTGGACAATTGGAACAAGCGTAAAACAAAAATCCGTAAGATTATTTGAATATATTTATTTATATCTCTATGATAGCACTAGATAATGTAATGCAAAAGAATGAATATTGTGAATAAATCCTATAGTTGGTTATACATTACCTTTCGACTCACTATCGAACGATAAATAGGGCTTTTGTTAAACAACATTCTGTCGCGATAAAAATGCGTTCTGCCGCCAATATGTTGTATACGACATTATGTTCGCGTAATTATTGTTTTATACCTAAATTTTATACGTCATCGTACGGTGGAGTGATAAGACGTAGCGTGGGTGTGTAAGCCGTCGCGCCTCCGCAGTTCAACTGCTGGTTTGAGCGGGAACGGGCGCGTTTTGAGTGTTCCAAAATTGAATTTCCCGCTGAAATACTTTAAGTGGTTACGTGAACTGTGTATTTGATTTTTTTTAAATCGGCCAGTGCTGTTTTTTTTCGTAAATAAATATGGATGAAGGTATGTTTATAGTATCATTATCGGAATATTTTTTTGTGTGTGTTTTACGGACATTACGCTAAGCGTGTTTATTTATGAACAACTAAAATATTATCGGTAAATAGCGACAGCTTGGTTTATTTAGCACAGTCATGATACTAGCTCAAGGTGTTCAGCTTCTCACTTTTGAGTCTCTCGATCAAAAAGTACCTATTAAATTCCTTTGATTGAACAAAACAAGTTCCGCTGAGCCATTTAATTGCTCATCAAGAACTACAAAGTAGATTATCGGCCGGGAAACTAAGCAAACTGTAAAATTAAAATAAAATCGCTGTCTGAGGATAAGTAAGTACTTAAATTTAAAGAGAAATTCGTGTCAAATTGTTAAGGGCTGGCTTAATGAATCAAAGAAGTATTTTCTGAACGATAATTAAACAATTGGATTACTCTTGCATTGTTTGGAAAAAAAAGGAAATAAAAATACTTTATTCTGCAGAAATAAAACGCTTATAAAAATGACATAGGTCATGGCTAAATAATATAAGCCGCACGGGTCGATCGAAAACTAAGCCACGCTTGCGGCGGTTGGTTCTTGGATGGGTGACCATGCATTACAGCCTTTGCTTGCTTCATGTTAAATACTGGTGCATCCAATTAGACTGGAAGCCGACTCAAAAATAGTTTGAAAAAGCTAGGCAGAATGATTATTTTGGAAAATTTATAGGTATTTAGGAGTATGATGAACAGGGTGTAAAGTTCACTCATACTCTTTAGAAAAGGGAGGATCCTCCGACCAGATGGATGTCGTATCTGGTGGGCAACTGCCCGATGATTGTTATCGGGAAGTTGTATGTAAGCCTGCGCGGTAAACTCTGCTTGCGCGATGCAGGATTGATGCGTTTGTTCGCATGTGGCGGTGTAGATGCCGCCACAGGTACTTACCACCCTACAAGCCTACCAACTTTATTTTGGGGAGCTTTTTGGTTCCATTTGCTGTGTTGCATATAGGGTTACCATGTCTCAGGATTTTTCCTGAGATTTCAGGATTTTTAGGCAACTGACAGGATTGCGGACGAATTTTGTAATCGCAGTTGTTTTTTTTTTAGAAAGTTACAATCATCATTAACAAGAACATAGTAATTATAGCTGTTTTGGGTAAATTAACAAATCGACGTTATTAATATCAACATAAATGATACAAGATTTGTTTCTGTAAGTAGGTTTGTTCAAACACTTTTACACTTCATTCAAATTTAAACTAGATAAGGTCGGCGTTTCCTATCTGACTACTCTGAGAAGAAAGGCCGAAACAAACTCAGAGGTCACAGTGTCTTTTAAATCCAGACATAATCTTGGTCAGACCATGTGAAGACCATGTAGATCGGTGACTGAAATGGTACTTTGAGGAAAGAACCACACAGATTGAGTGGACCTGTCCAGGGAGTGCACGCATTTTCCAGTAACCGTGCAGCTCAACTCAGAATTTAAGGAGCTCAACGATTCGACGAAAATAACCAAGGAAAGGATATTTGGGTAGGCCACATAAATTACTCAAACTGCCAGATCATGATTATACCTAACTCATATTTAAAAACATAGGTAAGTAATCTAACTTACCCTATTCAGTTTTAAGATTATGAACAAGTTGTATTAAGTGAATTATACAAAATTACATTCATCTGTGAATTGCGTTTGCGACAAAATCTCAGGACCTTTTGATGGAAAGCAGATTTTTGTATTTTCCATCGGGTAACCATAATTGCATAACGATTAAATCATACACGCGTTATTTCTCTCGGAATTCCCCTAAGTGTGGCTGAAACACCCACGATTTGTTGATATCGCGCTTAAGTTCAGCGTGATTAGACGATATCGTAATCGGAAGAATCAAATTGATGCCATATACCTACTAAAAATTAAAATAAAGCGGCCAAGTGCAAGGAAAAGCATAATTAAGTACCATGCTTTTCACTAGAAATATTTCATATTGGATTTGATCAGATTTCTGCACTGGAATTGTTTTTTTTTTGACAATTTATATCTGTTAAAGTAGACAAACATAAAACCTAAAAGTAGTTTATTAATTGATAAAGATGAACAACAGATGAACTGCCTCGTTGGTCTAGTGGTCGCAATCGCTACTGCTGAGCATGAGGTCCTGGGTTCGATTCCCAGGTCGGGCAACGTGTTATTGGGTTTTTCTATCTGGAATTTCTCAGTAGCAGCCCGAAGTCTGGATTTGTGCCCGGTAGATGGCAATAGGCTCGCCCCCTATTACATGGGACTTAAACATAACTGGCGAAATGTGGGTGTACTATAGGTACACCTCTGCCCAACCCTTCGGGGAAACAAGGCGTGATGTTATGTTATGTTATATGAACAGCTTGGCGGATCTTGGAAACCTATGTAATCTCTGAGTTTAAAATATTCAGTAAATATTATATAGTTTGTCTTAATCTTTACAACACTGTCTAGAGTTGAGATAAGATTTAGTGCCAATAATACTTCGTGTCTGATAAGCTTGTGAATTGTAACTTTATGATTACCTACTTTGTTCTTCACTTAACGTGCAATTTTTTATTAAACGAATTATACGACTTAAGTATCAGCTTTAAATCATACTTTCATTTCAAAAGTATTTAGAAAGTTACTTAGTTTAAAAAGAGTTTTTTTTTCGTAATTCTTCTTCCTTTGCTGAAGTGGTAGGTTGAGAGAAAGAGAAGGCTGGTAAAAAAAAAACTTATTTCAATTTGGTTATGCCACATTTACGTATCTGTCAAATATAGATTTTCGCTCATATTGATAGCAAAAAAGTAAAAAAAAACACGAGTAACAAGTTCTTAAAAAAATTAAAAACGTGCTTTTTCTGAAAGCTCTAACGATCGCTGTTCAATCGAATTCCTTATTTATTCAGTAATTACTTATCATATTAAAACCTCTCTCATATGAATAAATCGGAAGTCGGACAATCAGTCACTTTTTAATTAATAAGTAAGTAATAATATTATAAAGAGGTAAAGTGGGGATGTAGGTGGTTATCTCTGGAAGTAGGTACTGATACTATTTGGAAATTCTTCAATAAAACATAAATACACAAGGTGACAAGGGAGCAAAACCATCTAGGTACATTGATGCGGCCATAACAAAAGTCAGTAAATTGTAAAACTACGTACACTAACGACTTACCTCTACTTTGTTTTGTAAATAAATACCATAGAGGTAATAAAAAAAATGTTATGACACTGACACTCAATGAGTTTTCCCGCTCTTTTCACGTGTCATGGCGTCCGGCGTCAGGTTTTCCTTGTACGCAACATAGTTTACTAAAACAGCAAACAAAACCTTGGCATTGGTATGTTTTTTTATTTACTCATCTTTTACAAAGAAGGCTGAACAGATTATGTAACATAATCTGTTCAGCCTTCTTTGTAAAAGATTAAGACATAATTTATGTATGAACTAAGTAGGCTCTGTTGTAGTTTTTCAGTGAACCTTGAGACTTATGATAATATGTATAATGTTATAACGGAACTATCGGTTCAACATACTTTGGTTACTGTAATTTTGTTATATGTTTATGGAGATCTTCCGGAACGTTGTTACACGCTTGTCCATACAGAGAAACGTAAGATTTGAAGTTATTAAACAATGATTCGTTACAAAATTATAATATTGTATATATTTTTGTGGTTTGAAGCTGCTATATCAAATAGTTGTCAATGAATTTACGTAAATAATAATTATTTGCGGTTTTACTTTCTAAACAAGTTTGTTATAATTGTATGAGACCTGTAACGTCATGCTAAGGAAAATTTTCTTTATTTATTACATTTGCAACAAAGTGTAGGTATACAGTTGTTTTCCTCGTATCAGATGAGGTCGCTTAAAGTCATGCAGAACGTCTGCGTCTGTGTGTGCGTCTGCGTCAAAGTCCAGTTACTACTGGTCCGGTCATGTTTGGGGTTCCGTACCTCGAAAGGAAAAAGCGTGTCTGTCAAGAACCTCTTTCTCAGAACGCGTGGAGGTATCAAGCTGGAATTTATATCAAATACCCTGAGTATTTTTACTGTCCCTTGGAGCTGTGAAAAAATCAAACTTATAAGCCAACACAATCAAAAGATACAGCCGTTTATGCCGCAAATTTCCGCAAATTTTTGACATTCACAAGGGAATCAAAACCTACAGGGTACTTCCCGTGAACTCAGAATCTTGAAATTTGGTACTAAGCAATGTCTTATAGCACAGATGAAACAAAAATGGCGGTAACCGTAAATTCTTTGTTACATCTTATGTATAATAAAAATATTTTCAATAATTTTAAACTTACTACCCCTTTCCTCATGAACGAGTGTGAACTTTTACTTATATACCTACAGGTTTGTACGGAACCCTCGTTGCGCGAGTTCGACTAGCATTTTGTTGTTGTAAACATTATTTAATTGCTTCAAACTTAAAAAAAATATCGAAGAACATGATTGTATTGTGTCATACACTTACCTATTACCAAATTATGTTCTGGTGTGCCTATATGGACCCTCCCCGAATGACGGTACTAAAGCCTGGGCCGCGCGCCGTACTCTACGCATAGGGTCTATGAGTACTCGCCCTAAGCCTACTGCCTACGAGTACTCGCCCTACGCCTACGGCCTTCGAGTACTCGGCCTACGCACCCCTGCCAGTCAGAGCTACCACCAAAGTGGCCGGCTAACTAATCTCACATATTAATAGAACATAATAGAGTATTTACTATTCTTTTCACCACTGCAAAATCTTATCTTAGTTTTACCCATAGCCTCATTGCATGAAGGAAATATTGGCTTTTCTTGAAATCTTAAGTTTTTCATGTACCCTAATTGCGTGACAGCACCTTTTTGTCTATACCAACAATAAAACAAAACCATATTTTCATATGATTAAATTTATGCTGTGGGCAAAGGGGTGCTGGATTTAACCTATGTTATTGGCGCGTTACCTGTAATTAGATCTAAGGAAATAGATCATTGTATAGTTTGTCTTTCAGCCAAGTTGTCATGTACATACATTACCTATAAATATAGATATATTTCAGTGAAATAATTTACAGCGTATGATTCCAATTTGTTCCTGTCGGCATGATGTGAAATATTAATAAATTATGATTGTTATTGCTTTCATCGTGTTGGTATTTGATACCCGATCTCTCTAGTGGTAGGCTTAAAACTACCCTATTTGCTAATGAAGAAAAAAAAAATTTACAAAATATTATCTTTACTCGTTGCGCCACTGGCAAAATCACACATCCAAAATGTTGCATTTATAAGTTGCTAAGTCATTGGTCCTGGCTGCCATTCGTAGATCTTTAACAGTCGTTACGGGTAGTCGGAAGCACAACGAAATGGCACCTCCCCTATGAGCTGGCTAATTTTAATTCGTCCAAATTTTCAACAGATGGCAGCATCAGCGACTTACTAATTGCCAGAGACTATAACTTTACAACGTCATCTAGGAGTCGATTTACTTTTAAAACGTTTCGTGCAATTATTTATAAATAAAGTTTTCTTTATTTTTTTTTATGTAGGTAAAGTTATAAAGTTTCTATAAAACTTTTTTACTTTAGAGTAATAGATAAAAAAAAATGTTTGATACAGTGGTTACTGTGATGACAGGACAAATTGAGTAAAACGCCATCAAGATGATAATCGCAAAGAGCTGTAAACTAAGTGAATTTAGATGAAACTTTAAAGTAATATCGGGGGGCACGACAGATGTTTACTTTATCATTACTAATAATTATAATTGAAGTTAAAGGCTTCATTTATGTTTTTTGTTGAAAATACGTGCAATATGAGAGTAAATAAATAAATCAGTATTAACGTAAGTAAACAAGGAAGTTTTGATTTTTACTAATATGACTTTGCCGTTTATAAAACGGCAGAAGAAGTATGCTGCCATCTATGATTTCTTTTCAAGACCAATTATAATTTGTTTGAGTTGAGACCCCATGCCAAGGGGTATCATGTTACCCAGTAACTGGGCTGTGCAAGTCAGACAGGCAGTCGCTCCATGTAAAATCGTGGTATTCAGCTGCATCCGGTCAGACTGGAAACTGACCCAAACGTAATTGGGAAACGGTAGGCTGATTGACTATAATTTTATTAATTCCATAAAAATAATAGTTACATAAAAGGAAATTTTTACAAAGTACAGTTGAAAGGCGTGACCGAATAATGTGCATGAATAATTTATTATTGAAGAATATTATCGCAAAATTAAACCGGATAGAGTGTGAGTTTATCGACATTTGTCGGTCAAAGTTCGGAGCTGATACAATTTTTTTTCTGAAAGGACTCTACTTTTTATGCCTTTGACGTTTTTCAGTCTTTGCTCTGCAGGTCTACATTATATACATTAACTCACTCCTTCTTCTCGAGGCGATAAGCAGAAACTACAGAACGCCACCCGTTACGATCCCTTCGTACTCCTTCAGCAGGGATCTACAAGTTTATTTGTGATGTATTGCTAGGTTTGTTTTACTTTTTTTTAATTATAATGTTCATTGCCAAGAATTTTGTCTTGTTGACACACATAATTACTTTTATCTCTTCGACCTCTCTGAACAGAGTTGATCAATAAATTCAGAGAAAAAAAAACCCAAAGTCCGTTATTGTTGATCCATCAATTCGTTTATTACTTTGCATATCTCGATGTTGTCACCTTTGGACTATGTACGAAGAATTGTAAGGTTTACAAAGAGGTCAAAAGCCTGCCAGTTTTATCAATTTTGTTGCTACATAAACAAGGTTAAATATCGAATTTAGCTAGAAATAAGTAAACTCTCGCTTTTCCTTATCAACAAGTTTTACAAAAAGTGCAATATTATTAAACGATTAGTTAAGGCAGAAAAACCGGTTTAATAATTCACATCGCTTTATTCATTTTTTACGATGATTTATACATATTACCTGTCTGTAGAAATAATGTTTGAAATTCAGTGAAAAATTGCATCATGCAGTTGTGGCATTAACATAGCGCCTACGAATGACGATACTGGACACATGTCATGTACTTCTAGCACTCCCTAGCCAGTCAGTTCCTCAACCTTCTTGCTGGCATTTTTTTTACCTAGGTATCTAGTCTCATCTTTTGCCCTGGCTGGAGGCCTGAATCTATTATGGCATCATAGGGAGGGTCGGTTAAGCAGCCACCAACATGTTATGGCCGATTGCTATGATTTACGGACCGTCATTGTTTAAAATTAACTCTTATTGTATCTTTACCAATAATGAAGCGAAAAACTCATAGCTTCGCATAGTAGACCCTCCCATATGGAAGTAGCTATCACAGGTAAAATAAGCTTACGAATCTCTATAAATGTTTAGTTTGGCAAAAAAAATGCTACCATTGGTAAGGAAAACGATTCGTTTTTGTTAGGAACCGAGCAGTAAAGGTTGTCTGCGAGTTGCGCTAAATAATGATGTGAATTTCGTGGCTTCAGGAAGCTTTTGGTTGTCATTGCTAGCAAACTGGATTGCTCTATTGTTTACTCTTTTAAGCCAGCTGCATGTACCCGCTAATAGGAACTGTAAATATTACTAACGTAGTTTTTATGTAAATTGTTACTAACTTTATGAGTCCATGATACATGAGTATAAATGTTTTATTATTGTTATTAGTTTTTTGTATACGAAAACCAGCGGGCCGCGCCCCCGTCAAGTGTTTTCCTCGTCAAACGAGTGTTTCCGGTTCAGTTTTCCTTGTTTTTAAATGCCTGGCTTCATTATGTTTATACCAAGCTGTTAGTTACTATTTACAGTTACTGTTAGTTAGTATTATTATTATCATCCAAATCCCGACTTCACCCACTTCTGAGCATGGACCTCTTTTCTTGTGCCAATTGCCCCACGCTCCTGTGCCAGCCTCATCCAGGTTCAATCCGCGATGGCAACAATGCATTCACATTGACAAACGCAAATAAAATTTTAAAAACTAGGATCCCGGAATATAGTTCCGAAGAAATGACTTTCCAAACTGTAGTCATTTCGAAATTTCCTTACCATCTTGCTAAGTTAGGCTGAGCTTAAAGAACAATCCATTTTTTCGATAAAGGTACCTTATACGAGGGCGGGTCAATAAGTCCGTGACTTTTTGAATTTCTGACCTCTTTACTGAAAAAGCAACACCACTCGTGTCAACAGGCATCTGTCAGTTGACTCCTGTCTAAATTTGAACTTGCTGCGTCAGTTAGTTTGTGTTTGACAGCTATCTTTATCAGACTACCCAGTAATTTGAGGAAAAAATGGAAAAAAGTGAATTTGGTACTTATTAAGCATTATTTTTTGCGAAAAAAAACCATTACCGAGACCAAGGCTAAGCTTGATAAATACTATGGGGACTCTGCACCATCGATTTCAATGGTAAAAAAGTGGTTTACTGAATTTCGTTGTGGCCGTACAAGCACTGAAGATGCCGACCGTCCTGGACACCTAGTTGAGGTCTCTTCACCAGAAACAATCGAAAAAATTCACGATATGGTGTTGGCCGACCGAAGATTGAAAGTGCAAGAGATTGTGGAAGCCGTAGGGATCTCGCATGGCTCAGTTGTTTCAATTTTGAATGATCACTTGGGCATGAGAAAGCTTTCCGCAAGATGGGTGCCGCGTTTGCTCACAGTCGACCACAAACGCAATCGTGTAACAACTTCACAGGAAGGTTTGGCGTTGTTTAATCGCAATATGGAGGAGTTTTTGCGCCGTTTTGTAACCGTGGACGAAACATGGATCCATCACAACACACCAGAGACCAAACAACAGTCAAAACAGTGGGTTTCTAAGGGTGAATCGGCGCCAAAGAAGGCCTTGGTGGGTTTGTCAGCCAATAAAGTTCTTTTTTTCCGCCCACTGGTATTTCAACTCTCGGCATTAGGCCGAGCGTCGAGAATACAACACTTCGTTTTTTAACGCGCTAGGGATGCGCTTTGCTTCGTTAAAAAAGCATTTGTGCGTACGTGGACTAAAAACTTCAGAACCTTTTGCATGCAAGACACAGAACAGGAGCAACTACAACAATACACACTCTATTTTTATCCAATCGATGTTACATTATTATGTTCAATCATTTTAGCCCAGTGTGTGGCCACGCCAATCGCGTTGTCACGATAGCACCATAATAAAAACAAGTCTTGACTTCTGCCAAATTTGTAATGCAATGTATGTCTGCAGTCTCAGTCATATAGCCGTGGCATACCATTCTCGAATTCTATGTCAATTTCTCAACATGCTTTTGCTGATCAACTTCTTTGTCATATTTTGACATCATGCATGGGCACAGTGGTTCTGTGGGAACATATCCGTATTTTAAAGAACGTTCGTTTTCCAATCTGTCTCAATCTGTCTTAAATTGAATACGTATTCAAATTGGCACATAAACGGCACTATAACGTAAAATGTTACATGAAAAAAAAATAGAATTGGTTTTAGGGTTCCAGTAGCCCCCTTCCAAAAGGTAGTTTCGTATGTAGAAGAATGGGCAAGAAACCACCACTACTCGTTTAAAATATTTAACAATATTTTGTATACATTATTTTTATAATTTTATGTGAAGATGAATAAAATTACTATACCAAAATTGGTAAAAAGAATCCTAACTAATATTATAAATGCGGAAGTAAGTTGGTTTGTTTGTTACCTTATCACGCCTAAACCACTGATCCGATAATCGTGAAATTTTGAATAAACGTGTTCAGGGTAACAGAAAAGGACATAGGGTACCTTTCATCCAGAAAACTTCGACTTATCGAAATAACTTTCGACGGTCACAATTGCGCTAGATGGCGCTACGTGTCTTATGAATCATGATTGAATTAAACTAATTGAAACTTTAGTTGTGAGTTAAGATTAAAAAAAAAAAAAAACATTTTGTAAGTTTATGACCTGGATTAACACATAGGATACTTTTATCCCGTTAGTACGTGTTGTGCTGCCGAAGCCGCAGGAAAAAAGTTGTTAAAAATAAAGCAATGACATATAATTTAAATGTGATCACATAATTACAAACTTTTTATACGAATTGTACCTACGATTTTCAAAAAAATAAAATAAATAAGTCAGTACTTATGTGAGTTAAAGTACTCACAGAATGTAAATGGATGTCATACAAATATAAATTTTTATATTACACTAGCAAACTGTTTGATTTTTTCTTTGACATTCATTCGTTCTTAAGCTTTCTGGTTTTCAATATCTTTCTGCGGGGTCATTTTTTTGCGTAACACACTAACAGTATTAATTTCTTGCATTTTGACAGTTCAACAACGATCATTGCGTTACTTACGTTGTTAAGCACAGAAATTTTTCGAACAGACAAAGCAATGGATTAGCAATATATTTCAAAATGATTCAGATTCTTATTTATAGTGTGTTTAGCAACTAGGGTGCTGGTTAAGTATTGCTGTCATAGGAAAGAAGGCTTTATAGGTCATCGACGTACAATCATTTTTATTTACAGAACTTATATTGCAATAAACCCAACAGTATAAGCAAATACATATGTCACAGAGCAACGTATTTTTTTCCGGGATCATAGTTGATACCGATAATAAACTGTTGTGAATTGGCTCTCTGTGATTAGTGTTCATAATACAAGGACGGTGGTAATTCCCTCGCCACTTTATAGATTTACTCCGACACGTTCTGCGATCAATTGAAGATTTTCCTTGACCGCTTTTCAAGGCTGATGCAACTATGCAATCACGCGCAGGAAAAGCTAAATAAATTGCACTGGAGACCAATCAAACCATAAAGGGGTCTTAATGGATGGTGTCATTTCCGGTAAGTGTTACGGGGCCTACTAATTATTTCTCTTCTGTTGCTCAGATAACTCCATCTTTGAGAACAGCCTAATATTTGAAAAGTATAATCATAATAATCATAATCTTTATTTGCAATAGGTATTGGTACAGTGTTGGTTTAAAGTTAGTTATTGAGTTGCTTAATACATAGTCAAACATTTGACATGCAAAACATTACAAGTTAATCAATACATTTATATCAATATATTTCTTGCTTTCGACCAAATGTATTTATATTTACATGCAAATTATAAAATCTTAACCAAGAAATTGTTGATTCAATTGTATTATTAATGTCAATATATACAGGGTAAAGAAGCCTGACGACAATACTGGACAAGTCGCTCGGATTTATAAATAGGGCAAATAAAACCCAAAAGCAAAACATGTCTTGCTTCCTAACTAGTACTATGGTGTGGACACTTTTCATCGAAATGTTTGCTTGTAATAGTCAACGTGTTGTCTCGGCACTCGCCAAGCCTTATTAAGAGCCAATTCGAAATTTCAGTCGGGACTCCCGTAAGTAAATTACGCTGACCAAGAAGGTCAGCGTAATTTACTTACGGGAGTCCCGACTGAAATTTACCTGGAAAAATGTTTATGGCTATGCGTTAAAGTTACAGTGGGCCGTACGTCAGTGGAAACAAAACCAGTATAAGGGGGCCTCTTATTCTACTGAACCTCTGTACTAGGCTAGCTCAAGGCATAATGTTACCGACGACGTGCGTTCGACTGTACCTGAGTGCGATGATGTGAGATGTTGACCGCGCTGGTTTCATAAGAATAAGGGTGGTTTTTGTAGTAAAGTTTTAATACAAAGCGTGGTTGAGTGTAAGAACAGGACATGGATTTAGCATGATTTTTACGTATGTTTTTACAGTGTTATAGATCATAGACGCTAGATTTAAAAAAAATTAACTCCATAGGTCCTACTACTATCGAAAAGTTCTTATGTGGACAGCTAAAATTTGCAGATCAAAAAAAATTATGTTAGACTAACAGCCAATTAAAAGTCGGCACTTCTACAAACGGATTGTAAAGAAAGAAATAGAAAAACACAACGCAGCTACCAAAAAATAGAAGAAGAAAAAGAACAGTATGACATTCAAGCATAAGCTATTAAATACAAGAATAAAAATCTAAACATTCAAAATCTTAATAAAAAAAGCCAAGGCTCAGGCACAGGCGTGAAAGGTTACAGACAAACATAACAAACAAAGCTACTTTCAGGATTTGTTTAGATTGCAATTACTGCAGTTATTTGCTCTACCATTAACATTAATTGATGATTAAGTAATGGCGACCCTAATCATCAGTTATTGTTAATGGTAAATATTTTAATTGGCCTTATTGCTAGTAATTGCAGTTCTCAGAGGGATTCAAAGATTGGAAATATTTTACCGTGGAAGTAAAATATTTCAATCCTTTCGTCCATCAAGGGTAGTGCAGACTGGCGCAACACGCGACGCGCATCTCACGGGACACAAAGGCACCGCGTGTCGCGCGACGAGCAGTACCTTTGTGCAACGAGCTATTCGCGTCGCGTGTTGTGCCTGTTTAAAGGAGCCTTTAATCATCAAGTGATTGATGAAACTAAATTCAATTTAATATACTGTGTTAGTCTGTATTTTCTGTCCTACCATATACTTTGTTTAATGCAATTTACTGCGGGTTAATGCCATACAATCACAATCTCTAAGGCTTCCCATCAGACAAATTGCTGTTTCAATCATGTTGTAGAAAACAAGCGACATTCTCTTCATTCATTTTGGATTGAGCCAATATAATAGTATCAAAAGTTTCTATCTGCTTAGACATATTATAAATTAAAGTAGCTTTTCGTGTCCGTGGGACTGGTTGTTCTACTAAACTACGCAACGGAATTTAATGCGGTTTTCATTATCATTTCGTAGTTTTTTTTTCCGGAAGGTATGTATTAATGTATACATTAATAAAGCATTTGCGGTGTGACTTTGAATGATAGGCTGAGGAATGATGTGATAAGGCAACGATGCGGTTTAAAAGAAGATGTGGTGACAAAAATTGAAAAGAGTACGCTTAACTGTTTGGTCATGTTATGAGGATGAACGAAAGGAGACTAAGAAAAGGATTTACAAGGCAGATGTGAGTGGAAACGCTGGGAGGGGACGCCCTAGGAGGACATAGTGACCTGATTGGTGATGTTCTTTAGAAAGGTCAGGTGCGTAGTACTCGCAACCGGCGCGCGTATATGATCAGAAGTATGATATGAACGTAAACGAGGAAAAAGGAGTATGTAAGGATCGCAGCAGGTAGTGTTTTGTGGTTTCTGCCTGCCCCCCCGGGAAGAAGGCGTGAGTTTATGTTTGTATGTTACATATAAAGAAAACTCCCTTGTTTTGTCACAGCGTAAACATCTTGCGAAGCCGGGGTGGGTCGCTTTTTCAAATTAAAGGAGATTAACCATTCGTATATTCACGTTGATAGGATTTTTCAGTAGATAAATACTTCCAGGACTTGGGCCTTGAGCGTCTGAAAAAGAATTTATTTGAGGTGAATTATTGAACCCCTCAATTTGGGAAGAGCCGGCAGAATATCGATCGCTTTAACCAAGTTAACGCACATGTGCGTGTATAACACCCTCTCTACGTCTTTCAAAAGTTGGTTCGAAATTAAGTCTTAGTAAATCGTTTGGTAACATAAAGTTTAATCAATCCAAAGTAAACAATAACTGTGCCTTTACTCCGACATCATCAAAACGTCTTGTAAGTCTCGAAGCTGGTCTTTTTGATTTGATAATTTTGGCCGGAACTATACAACATTACCTAGTTACTGTACAGAAGTTGTGATCTGGCCCGTAAATAAAAGGAAACCGGAGCCATACAAAGGTTGTACTGTTTTATCGGCTCAAAGGACCAATATTTTTGTATGAACTTAGATGAGTCAACGTAGACTATCTATATATTTAAGTATCTATGCACAATTGAATTTTACTACACTACTCACGGCTTTTGTTTCAACGATACAGTAATTAAAACAATGATAAGTTTAATAGCTATACTAATGTGTAAAGGATTTGTGATAATTCACACTTGTATGTTAAGTTATGAATAAATATTATTTATTTATTAAGCATTTTTGTAGGCGAAGCACAGTAATGCGAGCTCTACCTCGTGTACAGTTGTTTGCTGTTTTAGGATGATTAAGTGATAGATATAAGATTTTAAAGAAATAACATATAGGCACAAATAGTTATAGGCACGTGTTATTTAATCTTACATACACAAATGAAACAAATGGTGTAACAAGTAAATAATAGCCGCTTTAGAATGTTAGCCAGATGTTAGTAAATCTACGGCGTTCGGGAAAGGACATGGCCAAAAGTTGTATGGGCTTGTGCCCCAGAATGTACAGATCCAAAATATTTGTCATTTAATAGTACTGATCGTCTACAAACAAAATTAAAAAGAGGCATATTGCTGAGCAGTTGTGGACAAAAGTTATGAACGTTTGAAAAGATTGATTTTTGCACTATGGCTAAGATATTTCATGTAAATTAATGTGTATATAACTGTGCCAGGCGTTTAATATAAATAGTACTTTAGTTAAAAAAAACAAAATCGCATTTTTATAATCTGATAAAATCTATAGTTTATAAATATTGTTTATAGAACTTAAAGTAAAATATCTACAGTAGCATATTCTGTCCATGGCAAATAATAAAACAAAGAACATTATTTTAATCATTTAATGTTATCAAAACATTATTTCAATTCCAAAATGTCGTGTCTTCTTGCACGTATAACTGATCTCCAACAGCCATAACAAACATTGGTATGACCAAGTTGTCTTTCCCTTGAATTGGTTACAAGGCGTCTTGGTTTATTCTCATAACAGGCACCACAGACACAGCTATGAGGTGACAACTGTGAAGGTAAAATAGGAACCTATTAGTCTTAGATTTGACCACGACGTTAGAATATGGAGTAAATAATACCTGTCGTGTATATTTTAGTAGGAGGTACTTATTGAAACTAGAACTTACCTCAAAAGTTAACCACTCCTTTAGAAGAACTCATCACATCAGGGGGTAATGATGATATTACATGCCGCCTGCGCGCGTTCTCTTATTGGGAAACCTACAGTCAACACACGCTTGTAAAAGGTCCATAATCGTTGTTTGTAATTATACAGTTTACAGTCATTATTAGTTAGAGCACTCGTGTGGCGCTACGACACTATAAAATATAAACGTCTAATGCGAAAACAATGAAACAAAAACACGATTCGAACGAGAAAACCGGCGCAAACGTCAAAGAAGGAATATGGTATTGACCATTGACATTTCTCAGCGGTGTTGCCAGTAATAACGTCATATCATCCTATCCGTAACTGCACTAACATCTATAAATTCAGTCATAGATGGTTCGATTTATAGACAAGAACACATACAAAAAATACGTTTTATTACATTATGGTTACGAATAATTTATGTATATATTTAAGGCCTGCTAAGCGTTTATTTATTATTTTAAAAACCTTCATATAATATTTTTTCCCTGTTCTGAACTTATCTAATATTATATGGCAACATTAAAAGGTATATAAAACGCAAATCAAACAGAAAAACTTTTAATTACGATTATTTCTCCACTTCTGCTATGATGCATAAAAAGTTGTTCAAAATTCTTTATTTATTTTATTTTAATTATCTGCATTAAATGTACGTTTGTACTCCGTGGGGCACATTTTGTCCATCTCCTTTGGGTTGTTATGTATTTGTTTATTGCCGAGCGTCATAGTAAAGTTAATTGTTAAGTTAAGTGATAAGGTAAAGAAGGGTATTGTCGGCGCCCATTGATAAAATGTGCATTTATTTTATAGTTTGTAGTAAAAATGTGTGCAGCCATTGTTTTCCTCGCACCAAATGTAGTTTCTATAGTTTTGAATAAAGAATAGCTTAGCGAGTATTTTTTTGTTAACACCCAAAGTGTGGGAAATAGGAAATAGTGGGGTGAAATTAACGTCACTACTGGGGCACATAAAAGGACAGGCTATTTCTCCATAGAGGATCCCCTGGCTGGAGGCTTTGAGTTCGCTTAAGGCAGCCACAGGATAGTCCGGTTAAGTAGTCACGACCTCTCAAGGTCAACTACGAGATGCCATACAAAAAAAAACCATAGAGGACAGTTTCCATATAGATTTCGGCCGAGACAGTTACCATCCAGAGTTCGGCCGATACAGTTCCGATAGTCTACACCTAATACCACGCCGCGCTCCAAATAGTGCTACCAGTAATTAGTAAAAGTATTTAAAGTCAGTGTCTAAAGTTTAGTGTAAGTTGGACATTATTTGTAACTAATTTATCTGTGTGTGTATTTTATTCTGCCTGTGTGTGTCTGAATAGATAATATTTGCTTTGATTGACTCTGAATACCGTGGTTTAATTCACTCCTTCATAACGGGAACACCGTCACCCCCGCCTACATCACCTGACCCACGTTGTCTTCAACAATTTTCTTTTCCGTATTACCCGTCTAAGTGCTATCTTAGTTGATGGAGAATTGACAAATTTTCTGCCTTTGTCTCCTGTTACTTATGGCCTTCGCTTGGGGGCGTTTTTTTTGCTTTTTGGGTGGGAAATCATCAAATGACTTCTCCCACTCTGGGTTGCTACTGGTTGCACCTTGTTCCTACCGTTGCCGGTGCCAGGGCCTCGGTATCTTTTTCGAACATTCCGCGACCCTTAGGCGTCGGCCCTATCGGACCCCGTAATTATGTGCTGACATCTCTTTGAGACACGCGTGGAAAACGACGCGCCGTTGACCTGGGTCTGGTCCTTACAGGACGGCGAGCAATGGGTAGCTCGCCGTCCAAGCCCGCACCTACGGTGGCCAGGAATCTGCAGGCTACTCCCGACGCCCAGGGCGTCACCTGCGGCGATTACGGGTGTGAGGGCGCAAGGATCTCTCCCACACGCGCTCCGCCTCCACCTTTGCGAGCATCACTGTTTCGCAGAAGGAGTTGACGGCTTCCATTCTCTCTCGATCTGTACCATGGCCTGGACCAGGGCCGCCTCGTTATGCCTGCCCCTGTGGGGCTGTGTTTTCTTCTTTAATTTTCCCCTGTCAAACGTTACGCTATCATTCACTGTCTTCTCCTTTATATCATTCCTCACGCAATCCATCCATCTTTTCGTTGGCCTTCCTCTCCCTTTCTATTATATAACATCTATATTAATTACTGAACTTATGCCCGCGTCTTCGCATCGCCTGCCTGCGCTATCACTTCGTTTTCGCTAAGCGCTCTTCTTGTAATTATGTCCTTTTGCTCGGCCCCTAAGGACATAGCGTAATGTTACATAGACTAAAGCATTCCTCGAGAATTGGGCTATCAAGAGGAAAAAGTTTTTTTTTTAATCCGACCTGTTGTTCCAGTGATAACCTCCTACATACAAACTAATACCTTTAAAAAAAAAATTGTAAAGATTATCCAATTAGGAAAATTATAGTTTTTAATACCTGAAGATCTTATAAGAGTATAGAAAGATACAGTTTTATCACTACTGATTAATACTATATCTTGCACTTTGCCCGTTGAGAAGGGTGCTTACAGAATGACCGACATTTGTTTAGGAATTTCTAACCAATAAAGATTGAAATAATTATCTAGTAATGTGTGCTAACGTATCAGTAGGTAATCCGCCTGCTATAATAACCCTTACGACTTGAATATTGATAAGAGTCTTTAATCATGGTAACCTTCGTTAATCTTCTTGGCTATCGGGGTGTGAGAATGATGAAATAATTAGTTTTGTGCGTGATGTTCAACTGCCATCACAGCAATTTTATTGGAAATTTTGATATTTTCTTGAGGATTTGTTAGGTACTGTCAACTGTGTGTTTTATCGTCGTTATCGAGTTCTAAATAAGTTCTTAATTAAACATTTATTTATAAAAATGGGTATGTTTCAATTTCAAGTGACAGCTGATACAGGTCGACTATTTGATAACGTCCGCTCAAGTCTTTTAAGACTACAGTTTGAGCACCTAATGTGATTTTTTTTTTTTTTCAGGTAGCGAGATGCCTGTGAGAGACGGCTCTAAGCGGCCACTGGTCGGCGTTGTCGACGACGGCACCAAGACTGTTAGATTTGTGGTAAGTGACGTCACAGTATCCAATCTAACTGTTGAACCTGGAGTTGTGAGGAACTACTATGCTCTACCCTATCTATGTTCAAACTAGCAGTTGCCCGCGACTTCGTCTGCGATCGAGGATGAAAAGTAGCCTAGGTCCTTATCCAGGATGTCGATTTCAAAATCTCACCGTGAAAACTTGCGTGGAGTGAGCTGTCAGTGTCATCCCGTCTTGGTCAATCCCTAGCATCAGTGGCAATGACAGCTCACTCCACGCTCACTTCACCTGATTGTTCACGGTGAGATGGTTACAGAATAGCACTACTGGTCATGGTCCCGGTCTTCTGTCTTGTGAAGAAATAAAAATCAATCTGTAAATGTTTTAAGATAGGGTAGAAACACTATCTTTAACTCACTTTTTTCTGTAGAGATGTTTAAACTCAAAATGTTCACTTTTCCATAAGAATTTTCAAATATTATCTTTCATTCAAACCTTGACCTGACAATTACAAATATAACAATAAGCCAAACAGGTGCACCGCACCGCTCGACAGAATTGAAGTGATGCGCGGACAAATGATTTTGGCAATTGATTTAAAGATGTTCACCAACGGTACGGTAGGCCGAACATCAGAGGTAACAAAATAAGCTCGCCTCTTGTTATATTGAAACCCGGAACTATGCTAGTCCAGTTCAAGGTCACAGTGTCACACTGACACTGACGTGTGGCCTACACAACGTGATAATTGGTATGATGACTACTATTAAAAATGTTCGTCAAAATAATGTAATTTTAAAGAAGGCAAAATAAACATGAGATAATCGTAAAAATCTGTTTAATCGATGTAAAAATGAAGAAGATACACGCTTTAAAAGTTTTTGGAGGGGATTATTCCTGTCCTTGTCGCGCGGTACGGACAATGTACGGCGCTAGTATGAAGTTACGTAGTCGTGACGTCACTTCTACGATAGTGCTGTCCTAGTCTAACACTTACTTTAAAACGTTTATAACTTGGCAGTTTTTTAAGCTTTACACTTTTTGCACTATTTGGAAATAAACATTTTATTGTGATAAAAATAAAAAAATTGTCATCATCCCCATTGGTCCTTCGAGCCTTTTAAACCAACTTTCTAAATTTTTAATAAATGGTCCTAATTAGAGGTCATAATAATTAACTCATACAAACAATGTTAACTCGGTCTATCGCAGTATCTTTTTACAAACACAATTATGAAACATTAATATAATCAAAATTAAATATTTACGCATTTATAGATAGAAGGCGTGGTGAATACGTAGGTAAGTACTTATCCCAAATGTTTAGATAACAATTTTAATCAGAGAGACCTTTGAACTCTGATTGTATTTATTGTTGTTACAAGAAATATCAAATATCGAAATATTAGATGTGATTGTTATTATTTTGTCTAAGAACGTTTTAATGATATCGGTTTGTATTGAAAAAATATATTTTGATTTCTGAATTCATCATATTTTGTTGGAATTGTTTGGTCGCGATTTTTGTCTACTGATAAATTAATGACGACCAGTGTCTCGTATATTAGAAAAAAATTGTTTATCCATTTATTTGGCAAAGTTATCACGACACTGCTTGTATGTTGTATTTTTATCGACGAGATAGGTAGTTAATGCACCTGGTATTGATGACAAGGATGCTGCACTTTCTTCTCCATCACAATCTGCAATCAATCAACTTAGGTTACCGCACTCGCTTGCTGGACATAGGCCTCTCACAAATTGCGTCACTAGGATTCTTCGCCTTCCGCATACAATTCCGTATTTTTATAAAACGTCGTCACAAGCTACACTTACCGATTAACAGTAATGATTCCAATCTAAATTTCAAACAGAAATTCAATGTTCCATTTTGTTGTTCTTAAGTCTTTATTGTTCAGTTTTTAGTTGTGGTACCTACCCCTAAATTCACATACCACTACTTGCTATGCTAATAACAGTCGCAAGAAGCTATAACAAATCGTCAATATACAATATGTGGAAAAATATATATTACTGAAGCTAACTGAAAAACAACCCAAGCAATGTTGATAAAAAAATTATGGGAAAACCCCTAAGGCATACCCTATCTATAAAAAAAAAACAATTCGAAATCGATCCACAATTTCCGAAAATATCGCGTAACATACATACAAAAAATTGAGAAACTCCTCCTTTTTTAGGTGGGTTAATTAATTTCACTTTCATTTGTGACTTCAAGTTACAACTATAAGAACATAATGCAGCATTGCTTAATGTAAGCGGGCACGTCCGCGTCCTTGCCTGGTGGCTTTTATTTACGTTTCAGTTCTTTTTACATTTTTATTATCTATTTCTGCTTGAGTATAGTTTTCAATGTTTTTGTTGGTATATTGACGTGTGCTAGCTGACATACAATGGCAAATAATTTATTTCAATGTTTTGTGATTCGTAATGTTAATTACTTATTATTGTATCGCATCAAGTTCTTATAACTAAAGTTTGTTGCGCCACTGCTTCTTCTCAGCTAAAGCATTAGGAAGTGGTGAATTTTGACGTTCGTAAAAGTGCTGATTCTCAGTCTAGTTTGAATAAATGACTTTTAATTTAATTCATGAAGGTTCTCTTAAATCTTTCAGATATATGAAGCAGGTCGTTCAGATGAACTGGTTGCCTACCAGATGGACAAAACAGAGGTCCAGCCTCGAGAGGGCTGGATGGAGCAAGATCCTTTAGAAATCATGCACCACATCAAAATGTGTGCGGAAAATGCCTGCGATCAACTAGTGGAGCTAGGTAAGGCTTATTGTCAGATGTAAATGCTATACTAAGGAGTGCTAACTTAGCTATGGGGGTTATTGTTTTTTTCTCTTGTAGCTTTACTTGGCAATACAGACAGTTAGAGCTATACACAACAAAGATGGGTTGAAAAATCTTATATTCGTATGTACCTGAATATCATTATATGTGGATGATATTATCATTCTTGCATTTGACACAATCGTGTCGTCATTGGACCTAAACTAAGATTAACCTATTACTTTATTGAGAAGAAATAATAAATCATTAAGTAGACAAAATAATCCCACGTATTTTTCTCATATCAAAAACTCGTCAATAATTGAAACCTTAATTGTTGTTAGTAGGTAGCTATGACGTCAGCGTCTGGCCACTATCTCTTATCTCTAGTAACATTCATAAAAACTAATACCAAATATTGTAGTAAAGTTCATTTAGTTTCTCAATACTGTTAGAACACGATGAATTGCTTTTAATTGTTTCCCTGTCTTGTGATCTCATTAACAATGGTTCATGGCTATTTAGACGCAGTTAGACGACTGCCCAGAAAAGTTTTATATTTTTAGTGAAAATAATTTTAATAAAAACCGTCGCCACCTTTAATCGATGGAATGACACCGTGTAATAATGAATCAGTGTCATCGAATACATTAGCTTTCAAAGTTCAATCAACTTGTTTTATGAATTAATTTGTTTTTAAATTAACTTGTTTATCAAACTACGTTTTTTTTAGGGCTGTGCTAAATAAAAGAAATTAATCAGATTGATTCAACCTTGGGTCGTAGTTTTAATTCCCGCTCATAGAAAAAGGGATTTGACCTTCAGAAATGATAACCTACTTGTTGAATTACTCAGATCTGCACCGGTTTAACAAAAAACCTGCTAACCGGAAAACAAATAACAACCGTTGTCCTTAACCTTTAAAATAGTTAACTTGCGATATTAATTTGCACAACTTCTTTTTTTCGCTTTCACCTACACTATAGCGTAAATTCTTTATTTCCAGGTTATACCAAAGATGATATAGTGGCTTTGGGCGTCACGAATCAGAGAGAGACAACGATAGCCTGGGACAAATATACAGGCGAGCCGTTGCATGCAGCTATAGGTGAGTAATGTTTTATTTTTTCATAAACAGACACTAACAAAATAATATAAACAGCAAATGCCAACAAATATGCAAAATGGGCCCGCGTGGTGAATTATGGCCCACTCCCTCTCACAGAGAGGGAGTGGGTCTGTTAACTACACGCACTAAATTAGGTTCTTCAATATTTATTGGATTAATCATCAAATCATTTATTTCTTTGCAAACATGGGTTAATTTGTACATAGGTGTTGTCATAAAGTTAGTTCTCCATGTTCTGCCGTCACATGGGCATGCAAATCATAATAAATTAATTTCGTTTAAAATAACCATTTTACAAATTATTGTCAAATCATTTGAATCACAACAAAGAATACATTTTTTTTTCAAAATGTCAGTAATGACCAATTACATTTTAATTATTATTTCAAAAGAGCATGTCAAAAACTAAACTCAAAGAAGATGAGTACCAGGAAGTCAATCATAAAGTCGTTAAAAATTGCAACACACATCTATACTTAGGTCCCACAGAGTTTTTCCGAAAGGAAATCCGAGATATTAAAATATGATTTAAATAAGAGAAAGTTTATTAAATGTCTTTTAAACAAATTAATATTTAAGATTTTTAATTATTCTGGTATGCGATCATATATTATAATTAGTGCCATGCAGAAAGCACTTTTATGCATCAGAGCTGTCTTAGACTACAACATAAAACAACAACATATTGACGTGTCGTCGAATCCGGATATTTGAGTCCGATATCTTGGGAAACAATTATGTGTTGGTTTTCACAAATACCGCAAATATGTGCATGGACGGCAGTGTCAGTATTTAAACTGGATAAAAAATGGTTTACTCGTTTATTTCATATAAAATCCCCTCCGAACACGTTCAAAATTATGCTATTTATTACATATATCTATTTATTAGTACAGTTTCGGGGCGTATATTACGCCGTCTCGCTTCAATATGAAGTATTAATTTATTTTTATTTAAATGTACATACGTATATACCGGAACATATTCTGGAATCCTGATGTTTTAATTGAAAGGTTTAATGAAACTCGATTTACAGTACTTAATATCTCAGTCTGTCAGTAGTTAATATGTCTGCGATTCAACTAAGAGCAACTAGGTACTTTAAATCGAGATCTGAATCTGTTAAACTGGTGCGGTTAAACTGGAAACCAACCCCAACCTACCCACTATGGGTTGGTTGTTCAGAGCAGGCAGACGATCACTGCTTCACATTATTTTTATGTCAGTCCCTAACTTTACTTTCGGGACACCTTTGGGTGGAATATTCTTCATTTCATGGTATTAAGTCTACCAATCTAACTACATACATAACATAACATCACGCCTGTAATCCCAAAAGGGTTAGGCAGAGGACTTATAGTACCTACTGCCACATTTCGCCAATTATGTTTAACTCCCATGTAATAGGGGGCGAGTCTATTGCCATCAACCGGGCACAAATCCAGAAACCAGGCTGCTGTTGAGATATTCTAGATGGAAAACCCAATAAAACTGCCCGACCTAGGAATCGAACCCAAGACCTCATGCTCAGCAGTAGCTCTTGCGACCCACTAGACCAACGATGCAGTCAACTAAAAATCCTTTCTTACAAATTCTAGCTTGGAACGACATCCGCACAGACAGCACAGTGGACGCGATCCTAGCAAAGATCCCCGACCGCAACAAAAATTACTTCAAGAACATATGCGGTCTGCCGATATCTCCGTACTTTAGCGCGTTGAAGATGCGTTGGATGAAGGATAATGTAAAGGCAGTAAGGCGCGCCAGCCGTGACAAGAGACTGCTCTTTGGGACTGTTGATTCGTGGATTGTGTGGGTGAGTAGTTATTTTTCACTGGTACAAAACATTACCCTCCTTTTGGGCGCCTCCGTAGTCGGGTAAAAAGCATCCGGCTGATCCCTTGGTATTTCAGAGACAAATGATTTCAATTTATTGACCCTGCCGACATTAGCAAATGTAATCCAAGTTGTGCTAGTAACCGTACTAGAAGACCACATTCGTGCGGACGTCAAAACATCGTGGAGGGATTTTAAAGCTCACTGGATTTTCAACTCTTGGTGTTAGAACCGAGCATTGAGAATTAAACAGCATAGCTTCGCGTCAACAGCAAAAACACACTATTGGATTTTCAACTTTCGCCGCTAAGCAGTGAGTTCAAGATCCAATAAAAAGAAAAATACAAGTGTGTAATGATCAATGCACACTCATTGCTTACGACGTTTTTCAACACGCGGTGAAAAAAGCAGTCTTGTATTGTTATTAACTTTTATGGATAATGACGCTCTGGTTTTGTTTATACCGCTCGCCGCGCAAGCGATGCGCGCAGGTGTAAATAAAGGCACTGGAAAACGGTAATCACCCAAAAAATATTATAAACACAAAATAATGTTTTGAATACGCAAATTAAGTTTAGTATATAATCTGAAGAAAATATTAGAATTTTGATGATTGATTTATCATATTATGTAACCTAAAATAGTTTATTTTTATTTACAAAAAAAGTTTTTAGACATAAAAACTCTTTGAAGAGATTGAAAAAAAAAGTAAAGTAAAAAACACTAGTCTCAGGGGTAATGAAAAGTGAAAAAACACGAGTGTTTAATAAGCTGAACTATAAACCTAAATGTGTTGCCATAGAAGTCACTTTACAAGCAAGTGTGGTGTTTTGAAAAATACCGGTTTTAATTCAACGTACGCTATAGCCAATTCTGGTCTACCAATCATAAAAGATAGTATACTGTTAAAGAGTTGGCTTTCAGAAACAGGAAAAGAGTAACTAATCTATGATAAGACCATAGCAGGAGCTTGGGTCTCAGAAATGACCTCGCTGTTCGGGGTCATAGGTCTGACATGATCGTACACATTTTGTATTGATGTTTAAACAACGGATTTCTTGTATTGTAGAATTTGACCGGTGGTCCTCACGGCGGCTTGCATATCACTGACGTCACAAACGCTTCTAGAACTCTGCTCATGAATCTGGAAACTTTGAATTGGGACCCTATTTTGATGAGGTAATGTTCATTCTATGTTGTTATGGTTAGTAGGACGCGGATAATAGTAGATTACATATATAGAGACTAATGTGCAAAGACCGAAAACTCAAAAATAAAAACGAAAGTTTTTGGGAATGCGATTAGTACATTAAAAATATAACATTTTGAATTTTGGTGTGGTTCATTTAGAGAACTTTTTTATGTACTTTCATATTTCACCCATGAAAATCGTAAGTCGTGAAGGGGTGTATAAAGACACTTAACGAAGCCACTTGTTGTTTTTTTTTACCGGACCATACCTTCTGGTTACCGAGATATTGAAGGTCAAAATTCCAACTTTCACTGTCGGTTTTTATGAAAACAAGTTTTTACTTAGTTTGATGTACAGAATGGTAATGTATAGTGGACGGCTATGTGATGGGTATTTTTACACCCTGTATAACTTTGTAAATCTAAATAGAAAAATAAATAAAGCCGGGTTAGTTACACTATTTATAACTCAAGAACGGCTCCACAGATTTTTATGTTCTTCGATTTGTTGGATTTGCCTCCTACCCAAATAGTAGAATAACTATTAAAACATGAAAAACATGAACGAAAAAAATATTTAATAATAATATTCTCTATTGTTTAATACACCTAGCTGACTGACCTCGCTTATTGCTTTAAGGTGTCTTCATACAAATTAAATTTGTTTTATGTTTCGTAACCAGATTATTCGGCATCCATCGAGACACGTTGCCCACAATTCACAGCAGCTCTGAAGTATATGGCACAGTGAAAGATGGCTCCATAGTAGACGGAATCAGGATAGCTGGGGTAAGTTAAAATCTAACTAAGCTTATACTTCTGTATAAAAGCCAACACTCATGGCAGACACGGTTATGAAACTTGAATGAAAGACGATGAATATTGAGCAGATTTCTAAAAACTCTATACAGAGTGTTGTGTCGTCTCGCTTCCTATTTTTATGACTGCACCTGCCACTATAAAATTCATTCGGATAGGATACAACTGAAAGTTGTAGAGTAGAGCAAAATCAAAATAAAAAGTAATTATTTAAAAGACAAAGTTACATAAGACAGTCCCCCAATACAGCCGCCCTTCACCACTTCTTAGTGCTTTAGCTGGGAAGTAGCAACAAACTGTCCAGCAGCACAGCTGTCTGTACACAGCACTGTAGTTCAATTAAATCGCCAAAAAATCAATGCTAACAGTTAAAAGTTTTAAAACAAAATCCTTCTTTCTTTAGAGAGGAAGCGCCAGGTTGCCTGGAAAAACAAATTTTCTTATGTTTCTTGCAAGTTGCAGGTACTAGTTGATATGTTATGAAATTGTCATTCAATAGGATTATATGAACTTAGAGGGTTGTATTGATGATTTTAATGCTGTAAATATATACTTGTTATGTATATTATGTTCAACATTTAACCTGACACTGACCTGCAAAGCACAATACCAGAAACTCTATAGAACTTTGGCCCACTCGATAAGTCATTTACAAGCCGGCAATATGCAGCATCTTAATGCTTATGTATTACTGTTAACTAAACATTTGTCGTAAAGCCTGTAGAACTTGCGGTATCTGTTAAAATCTTAAATCAATAATGACATGGTTAGGTGCAGTTTATTAAATTTTCTAACGTTGTTTACGTTAGAAAATTTGAATTTCGCGGACAACCTGGCGTTAACCGCTTAACCGTTTTAAAAAGTGATGTAACAGCAACTTTTTATGAATAATTTTTCTCTCCAACAGATACTAGGCAACCAACAATCTGCCTTAGTAGGCCAAAACTGCCTACAAGCCGGCCAGGCCAAAAACACCTACCGAAGCGGCTGTTTCTTACTGTACAACACGGGAACTCGACGCGTGCAATCCACACACGGTCTTATCACCACCGTGGCATACAAGCTGGGCCCGAACACGCCCGCCGTGTATGCACTCGAGGGTAAGTACTGAAGTAGGAAAACAAAAAATGATAAAAAAGGGGTATGGGTGCTGTGTCGTGGACACGTCCGTGTGTTTTACGTGAATACGTGAACGTTACGAGTAATATTTTCTGAGGTAGGTAGAGGTCGTGCCGTCCTTAAACAATTCTTTGATTCTTTAGCTATCGAGTGGTGTGATTATATTTTGGATGTAGATGATAGATATGTAGCTGCAACTCCAAACTGTATCCCCCAATTTTGTAAACATCCGTTTTTTTTATGGCCACTTGATATGACAGCAAATTTAAAGACGTAACGTATTCACTTCAAAATGCAGTTGAGTTGAGAACCTAGAGAAGGTTCTGTAGAACTTATGTCTGTAAAAATATGTCCAATGTAAAAATGTGTGTAAACCAGCAGAGACATATCCGACTCGGATTTGGGTTTAGAAAGTTGTTCAGTTTGACGAATAAGCACGAAATCCTTAGCTTCGGCCGAAGTAACGGTTATTTGCTACTCCGTATCACCTACGGACATCCCGAACTGAGAATAAATGAGAACTCTATTTGACAGTTGTCCTTACTCCCGATCTGTTTTTGTCTAAGTGCCGATTTCACCAATGAAACTGAACGCGTTCAGGACATAAACTACGTTTAAGAAGTGTCAGTTTCATTATTTGCTGTGGAAAATTGACACTAACAGCTCTTGAACGCGTTTTAGATTTAATGATCGCGTTTAGTTTCATTGGTGAAATTGATAATAAAAAGGTTGTAAATGGTAAATGATTTAATTTCTGTAAGTAGGTTTGTACAAATACTTAGTGCCGATTTCACCAAAGTTGCTGAACGCGTTCAGCACATCTAAAACGCGTTCAAGAGCTGTCAGTGTCAATATTCCATAGAAAATAATGACACTGACAGCTCATAAACCTAGTTTATGTGCTGATCGCGACCAGTTTCATTGGTGAAATCCACCCTTAAAGACGTCAATCAAATTTTTAAACTAGATTATGTCGGCGTTTCCTATCTGACTACTCTGAGAAGAAATTCAGAGATAATGATAAAAAAAAAACAGAAAATTTAATTAATCGGGAGCAGGTTTCATTCTGAAGTATCGAATAGGACGGACTTACAGAGTTGCCCCCTGAATATGGAACATCGATCTTTAGAGAAACTTCTGCTTGGCAGAGCGCCGTCTCTGATACTCATAACTGTATGACAGTCTCTTTCTAAACCTCGATTAATATCTTTTACTATGGATAATAGGGTATTCGACTATAATCATAAACTAACATGAATTAAAACTTATATTAAAGATGTTACTAAAAAGATTTGTGAAACAATAAATAAAACCGGTGGAAAAACGGATAAGTTATACGCTTTTGAAATAATTGTTCTTCCATCTTTGACACGCAAAACGAAAATATTGTTTTGAATGGCGCGAACTTACTATGACTTTCCGTTGTTTTGACTTCAGATCGCAGCAGTACTGTTCTTACCTAGGCTTTAAAACGCATGTTACTTCCACATTTTTTTAAAGATATACATATAAACTTTTTCTGGTATCGAAAAAAAATTTAAAAAAAAAACAGGTAAATGCCAAATTTAGGTGAACAAAAACACTTTTAGATATTTTTCTTTCTTTCCCAGGTTCCATAGCCGTAGCAGGTGGCGCAATGAAATTCCTTCGCGACAACCTTCGCCTTATCAAAGACGTAGTCACAGACACAGAACATATCGCGGGCCAGGTGTTCTCAACGGGCGACGTGTACTTCGTGCCGGCCTTCAGCGGCCTGTACGCGCCCTACTGGAGGAAGGACGCTAGAGGGTAGGCAGACAATCGGTTACACCTTACACCTTACGAACACCTTTGTATTTATTTGTCTGTCCCTTTCTTCTTTTCTGTTTACATGTGTGAACATAAATGGTAAAATAAATAAATAGACTGCCTCGTTGGTCTACTGGTCGCAATAGCTACTGCTGAGTATGAGGTCTTGGGTTCGATTCCCATGTCGGGCAACGTGTTATTGGTTTTTTCCATCTGGAATTTCTCATTACCAGCCCGGAGTCTGGATTTGTGCCCGGTTAATGGCAATAGGCTCGCCCCCTATTACATGGGACTTAAAAACATAACTGGCGAAATGTGGGTGTACTATAGGTACACCCCTGCCCAACCCTTCGGGGAAACAAGCCGTGATGTTATGTTAAATAAATAAAACCGGTTCCTAAATATAGCAAAGTGTCGTTTGTCTTACCATTCGCAACGGTCGTTAAAAGGTTTTGAATAGGAGTCGGTGATTTGAATTTGAATGAAGGTACTATATAAATAGCTCCTCGCTTAATAATATCCAAAAATCCACCTGAGAATGTCTATAAGAATTAGTTTAAGGAAGCGCTTTTGTGTGATATTACGGTCCCGAGTTGCCTTATTGCGACTTGGGACGTTACTGATAGAATCAGATTTGGTTTTTCACAATAAATAACAAATGTAATGTTTCGTTACAGAATTATCTGCGGTCTGACTGCATTTACGACCAAGAACCACATCATAAGAGCAGCTTTGGAAGCTGTATGTTTCCAGACGAGGTAAATCCCTCACTTTAAATACTGTGATAAAAATGTAGACATAAGTCCTGATGAACTGGTATCCGGCTACCAAAAAAATACCCTTTCGCTTTCTGTGGGTATAACAATGCCGTATTAGATTAGATAAAAAAAGATTCACATGGCTCCTCCGCCCTGCACGCCTAGCATGACTATAGAAATGAGAAGAGTCTTGTCCACGGAAGATTAGACAAAATGGCTGATGAATAAACCGAATCTGCCATTTTGTATTTTAATCATACTTTGCGTGCTGGTGTGTAAATGAGGTACCGTCTCCACAAACAATGGGACACTTAATATCGTGTCTAACGTGTCCCGCTGTCTGCAGGACACAGCTGAACAGGAGCTGATGGACGCTACTGAAGGCGCCAAGCTCGTAGCCAAATTATTTATTTAAACTTTTCGAACATAAAAAGTTACAAAGGCGGACTTATTTTTTTTTTTTGGGTGGGTAATCATCAAATGACTTCTCCCGCTCTGGGTGGGGCGGAAGGGCGTGTCAGAATTTTACTGACTAAAACCCACCCGTGGTCCTTCAGTTGCCTGTGCCAGGGCCACGGTTATCTCTTTCGAATTACCCGCGACCCTGACGCAACGAGGCCTAAAGAGAGAATGAAGAGATTAGATAGCAGGTGCTTTGATTTAAAGCAACAATAATGAAAAAAAAAATGAAAAAAAAAGTGATAAATTAAAAACAAAATAGATATTGTGTACTTATCAAGGTTACAAATACAATAACATAATACATATATGTATACGAGTTTACGAGTTGTTGTGATGACTACGCTTTTTACGTACGTAAATAGCCTTTTTTTTTTTTTGGGTGGGAAATCATCAAATGACTTCTCCCGCTCTGGGTGGAGCGGGAGGGCGTGTCAGACTTTTACTGACTAAAACCCACTGTGTTGCCTGTGCCAGGGCCACGGTTTTCTCTGTAGAATAACCCGCGACCCTGAGGCGTCGGCCCTATCGGACCCCGTCACTTTGTGCTGACATCTCTTTGAGGAGCGCGTGGAACACAACGCGCCGTCGACCCGGGCCTTGTCCTTACCGGCGGCGAGCTACCCATTGCTCGCCGTCCGCAAGCCCACGCCTACGGTAACCGGGAATCTGCAGGTGACTCCCGACGCCCAGGGCGTCTCCTGCGGCGACTAGGGGCGTGAGGGCGCAAGGCTCTCTCCCTCACCCGCTCCGCCTCCTCCTTCGCGAGCATTACTGCTTCGCGGAAGGAGGTGACGGCTTTCCAATCCCTCTCGCTCCGTACCATGGCCTGGACCAGGGCCGGACGCGAGAGATCGCCGCCGCCAATCGCCTCCGCGAGGACACTGCGGTGCTCCGCCCAAGCTGGGCAGACCTCCACCGTATGCTCCACCGTGTCCTCCGGGCGATCCACACAATGGTGACACCCGGGCGTTTCCTCCCGCCTTATGCGAAACAGGAACCTCCCGAAACAACCGTGTCCGGTGAGGACCTGTGTCAGGCGGAAGGTGAGGACGCCGTGGCGCCTCTCCAACCACTCCTCAAAGAGGGGACTTACCGCCGCTATTGTGGCGTGCCCAGCACTGGGTTGCGACAATCGCACCCTCCATATCGCCATGAGATCCCGCCGGAGCTCTGTCCGCTGTACCGTGATTTCTCGCGGCAGCGGAGTTACACCCCGACGTTTTGCCTCCTCGCGCCACTCCCATACGTGCGCGAGGGCTTTTGCCTCCAGATCCCATGGCGTACGTAAATAGCCTAGAGTTACATTACGTACGTTCTGAAAATAACTCTGTAATTTCCGCTTATATGCATACCGACTGGTGCAAATTCTGGGCTGACTGTATAAACATTGTCATCGACACGCTGCACAGACGGGTATTAGACCCTAAAACGTGGCCAAAACTATTAAACAATATTTTTTGAATATTTCCGTGCTTGTATTGCCTAATTTATTGAAAAATCATTATTCAAAGCCTAGTTGATGGTAAAATATCAATTGGAAAGGAGTCGAGGCATTTGGAAAAAGGTAAAAAAAATATGTCAAATTCTTACATTTTTATTTTAATAAACATTAATAAACAACTATAAAACGGTATGTTAAGTACTCTTAATCTTCTTCATTTTCCTTGTCCGAGTCACAACTGTCATGAAATGGCAGTAACATTTCTTTTGCCGAAGAGGAAAAAGGCTTAGTACTTTTCTTAGGTCTAGGCCTAATTGAACTAAGATAAGGGTCTGATGTGAGCAGTAGCCTATACAGAATATCCCTATTACAATCTTCACGGGAAAACTTTCGCGAATAATTTTCCCTATAATCTCGAAAATGCTTGTTCCTAACTTCAGCTGCTTCTTCTGACAAAGTTCCGATTGGGATCAGAGCGTTTTTTTACAATGAGTGGCCCGTGCATCAGCACTTTGTGTACAGTGGGTGTCATCGGATGCCAGCTGTATAAGCTAACATAAAGTTCTGCTGTATTGTCACAATATGAAGAAAACTTTTCAAAATTTATATCATATCCACTTGAAATAACTTCTAAAATTGTTGCGAACCTTTTTATCAATTCTTCATTGATGCCAGTTATAGCGGAAGCTTCCGCAGAACATTCAAAAAATCTCCTACTCGTATTTCCGTTATTGGTATTTCCAAAACCAGCTTTTGGAATATCAACCAAAAGACCAAGTTCTTTTCGAAACCTTTCTTGGATTTCTTGCTTTTTAGTTTTTACGATATCTTTTTCCATTTGCGACCTAATTTGCCATTTTCCTACAGGAATCTTATATGCGACATGAAGAAGGCTTTCGAAGAATCTGATTCTTGCATGAAGAATTGGAAGTCCAAATTTAAAATTTTCCTTGGCTACCTCTGAGCTCCTCACTTTATCGAGATTGTTAAAATCTGTTGAAGTTAATTTGCAGATATAACACCTCATTGTAGATTTATTATTTGTGGCAGCATTACACACCTTACCATCAATCATTGTGAATAATAAGGTGTGTTTGACAGAAACTTCGAGTCCAGCACTTGTTAATTTGGTAATATCCAAATCTTCAATTTGGTCTTCAAAATGCTTAATTTCTTCTTTCGTTATTTCGGGAGTTTCTTTGATAAATCTTATCCTCATGGGCCTGCAAAATCTGTGTGAAGATGGAGAGTTGTTGCGCCAAATGACATTTGCATTTGTCTTGTCAGAACTAGGGTCATTGTTGCGTTTGCAAACCAATTGAACAGGGACCAAACTTGACTGGAATATATTAGCATCTGTACTGCTTGAGTTTTCAAACTTTTGGTTATATTCAGCTTGTTGTGATCCATCACATCCCCACTTATATATAAGTTCAAGTGTTGACAACTCCTCTACTGATAAAGTAGAAATAACTTCCTCTAAATACAGTAACAATCGCTTAGCTGTGTGGTCCAGCAATGCTTGCAGTTTTATTTCAGCACAGGTCTCAGATATAGTAATGCTTTCAGGATCTGGATAGCAATGCTTTTTTTCTTTTTGGAGGATGGTATAGCAAGGATAGAACTTTTTATTTGTCTCACGCACTATATCGTACTGTCTCCTTGTTAAATTAGCTTCGACGAACATGGATAACGCTGCAGTTGGTGTTATTTGTGTTGCTGGTAATGATGACGTGTCACTTTTGTGCAAGGCGATGCGGTTCTCATGTCCACGGCCACGTGTCGATGATTCGGTAATTTCCTTCACAACATTTGCTCAATCAGTATCTCCACGCTCTCGAAGTGCCATTTGACCTGCATATAATAGCTCTCGAGCTTCGTGGCTTTCACGAAGATTTTCAGTTTTTCTGCGTTTGCTTCGTTCAGACAAATCGTCGAATTTTTTTTCTGGGCGCCCTGTATTACCGCTAGAGAGTCTTTTCCGAGGTATTTCAAGAGTGCCTTGAAGCCATTGTTCGTTGTTTTAAAAAAAAATCTGTTTAGTCCTGTTTGCTGCTTGCCATCTTGACTTAAAATCATGCTTGAATGTCGCAAATTTACGACGAAAAGCTTCTTTTTTTTCGACATTAAAAGAAGAGTCATTTATTAACTCTTTTTCAACTTCATCAAGTTTTTGAGTTGTAAATCCATCAGAAGAACTATGGATCATGTTGAAAATATCCATTCGCGTCAACACTCGAGCTCCTGACGTTCCTAGAACAATTAAAATCCAAAAATATAATCACAGCCGCAAAACAAAGTTTGTTTTATGGAGATATTAAAACATAAAAATAAGAGAAAGTGGCAATTTTTTTTTCTATATAATATATCACAAATACCTGTCCTACCAAAAAATAAACTAGATATTATCCGATAACGCCCGATTATCTTACTTTTACTCTTTTCTAAATTTGATTGAGAAAATGATTAATGAAAAATAATGCAGTTTTAGAAAAACACCACAACTCTAAATAAAAACAAATTATTCTAGAAATAACAATTTATTTGAACAATACATACCTGGTTCTGCAATATCTATGTTGAAAATCTTCGGTAGAAACTGCATTCATCAATTTTATCAATTAATGAAAACTAGAAACTTTGCAAACACTCACTACAAAAATAAACGTGCAACCAACAGCGCAGTCGAAACACGTCTGACTAAGTGTGTTCTGACAAAAATCAGGTAAAAAATATGGCCGCCCATTGTTCCTTAATCCCTTGAGTATCGGCAGGTAAGGGTAATTTCTAGGAAGCGGGACCTTTTTAAAAATGACTCTTGGCCACGTTTTAGGGTCTAATACCCGTCTGTGCGCTGTGAGAAAGAATTATGGCAAGAGGATATGCATAAGCATAATCAGCCTATAACGTTCCCACTGCTGGGACACAGGCCTCCTCTCTATGAGAGGTAGTGAGCCGTTATCCACCACGCGGGCTCAGTGCGGGTTGGTAGATGTCACATGTCTTCGAATTTTTGGTTCTAGCACATGCCGGTTTCCTCACGATGTTTTCCTTCACCGTTGTGAGAGCAGTGGTGATTAAATTATTTACACAAAGTAAAGCGCCTGCTTGGGTTCGAACTCACGACCTACAACTCGTAAGTCGGGACCGTTACCACTGGGCCACCACTGCTCTATCCAGAGGATATGCAATTTTTCATATTTAGCGGTCATTTGGAGCCTTAGGTTCAAAGAAGTTTGGGGACTGTTATGAAATAGTCCTGACTTTCTTGGGGTTGTAAGAAGTGTCTCATAATAAAAAACAAAAGTCATTTATTCAAACTAGGCTGAGAATAAGCCCTTTTCTAACGTCTAAATTACAAAAAACAGTCCCCCAAAACGCCCGCCCTTCACCACTTCCTTGCGCTTTAGCTGGGAAGAAGAAGTGGCGCAAAAGAGCACGCCAGCAGCACAGACTCATTCAGCGGAACTAATAAACTACATATCATTGTATTTTATTAGTTTCACCAACAACAGATTACACTGATAAAAGCACATATTACATTTATTAAGTTTAAAAAAAACAGGGAACCAGATACTTTTAGGTACTACAGTACATGCATAAAACAATAAATAAGAGAACTAAGCTAACTGAGGTACTTAGTAATAAGCACAAATATTGAAAATTTGTAACATCGGCAAAACGTTACAAATATTGCACAAATTAATAAACATTGAAAATTTGTTAAAACTGCTGTAGGTGGACTGCCTCGTTGGCTGACTAGTAGTCGCAAGAGCTACTGCTGACCATGAGGTCCTGGGTTCGATTCCCAGGTCGGGCAAAGTGTTATTGGATTTTCTGTCTAGAATTTCTCAGTAGCAGCCCGGAGTCCGGATTAGTGCTCGGTTTATGGCAATAGTCTCGCTCTCTATTACATGGGACTTAAGCATAACAGCCGAAATGTGGGTGTAAAAAAAACCTCCGCCTAACCCTTCTGGTATTACAGGCGTGATGTTATGTTATGTTTAAATTGTTAAAACATTGATCAATTAGTTACAGAAAGCAAATTCATAAAAAGTATTAGCATCGGCAATTATTATCTTACTTAACTGACTGCGGCTAAATGGCAAAGACAATGTGTAAAATAGCCGCTTATTCTAATCTAAACACACTACAAAGAATACAAAACGAGTTAATGCAAGTATTATTCTACTATCACTATCTAAATCCAACAAAAAACTAACATACTAAATCACTCACAACATCACCTCAATCTCATTTAAAAAAAAAACATCACGAATTTTCTACAATGAAACATGCAACTACTTATAAAAACACATTAACATACAACACAAGAAGTAAAAACATGTTTCAACTAATGACTACACGTGCACGGACTAAAAGCGGCAAAAAACAATATTGGTTGAGGAAGCGCAACTTTTCAATGATTTACCGGAGGGTTTAAAGAAGTGAAACAGTATAAATACATTTAAAACTAATCCTATGAGGCTGACAACAGCTAAAGTGCATTCTCTGTTAGACTTCATAGAAAAGAAAGAGAAGCGTAATGACACAACGCCGGTAATTTATTGTAAGAAAATAAACAATTATCTATTTACAAAAAATCTATTGATGAGACTAAAATAAAACACTGTCACATGTTGCATGTAGAATAATCTGACAAAAAATCCGAATGATTGCATGTATATTAGTATGGTTTTTATCGTATTTTTTTTTTAAAGGTATATCGTGATTTTATTCTATCGTATCAAATTAGTTGTCACACTAACTAGCATGTATCCTGAAGAATATCATATATTTTTCTGATTTAGTTTACTGCAGTGGATCATATACTTTTAGACATTATAAAACTTGCGTTTAGGTCCTGTGGTCAAACTCAAACTCAAAGCATTTATTTCAAATAAACCCATTACAGGCACTTTTGAATTGTCAAGGGGTCGGTCAGTCAGAAATATGAAGCTAGTTGCCCATTCCAAAGCGATGTAGGTACCTATGGAGAAGAACGGGCAAGAAACTCCATGGACATTCTTTTAAATAATATGGTTACAGAAAATTTGTTACATCAGTCTTGTTGAAATTAAACATGTGAGAACGATATAGAAAGACCCGTAATAAAATACATAAAAATCGGAAAAGAAAAATAAAAAAATAAATAAGAAAAAACCCCTTAAGAAACATGTATGCAAACTGACGGGAGCAGTGGTGGCCCAGTGGTAACGGTCCCGACTTACGAGTTGTAGGTCGTGAGTTCGAACCCAAGCAGGCGCTTTACTTTGTGTAAATAATTTCATCACCACTGCTCTCAAAACGGTGAAGGAAAACATCGTGAGGAAACCGGCATGTCCTAGAACCAAAAATTCGAAGACATGTGACATCTACCAACCCGCACTGAGCCCGCGTGGTGGATTACGGCTCACTACCTCTCATAGAGAGGAGGCCTGTGTCCCAGCAGTGGGAACGTTATAGGCTGATTATGCTATGCAAACTGTAACGTCGCCAACACCCCAGAAGCAAATATAATATTATTAGTTACATGTAAGCAGTTTGTATCTCATTTTAAGTGACTTTTTGTACGTTTTTTTTTTTATTTTATTACTTTGTTAAAACAAACAGTTAAGCATAAACAGTGTTGTCTAAAACTAAACTTAACAAATATACTACCCACAACATTTTGCACAGATTACTATAGTATATAAAACAAGCTGTAAGCAAACGTAAGTTGTTGCAGTTTTTATGAGGAATAAATACTTTAACATTAAAACATTATTTTTTGTGCAGGGACATCTTAGAAGCCATGAACAAAGACTGCGGCATGCCTTTAACTAAACTGCATGTGGACGGTAAAATGACCTCAAATGATCTTCTGATGCAGCTGCAGGCAGACCTCGTCGGTATACCTGTGTGTAAGTATTAATTTTAACTTTAACGTTGAAAAAACTTATAAATCTTGATAAGTTTGTATTCGGAAAGAGTGCCAGAGAAACATGAATAACGAAAGGAATATTTAGATTGTGCAAAAAAAAAACGTTTTAACTGACGTCGTAAAAGAGATGGTTATGTACGTCTACCATGAGTTGTTATCGAATAATTACTTGCTAGCGTTAAACTCGCTAGCGTATTAGCATAAGCATAGCATAATCAGCCTATTATGTTCCCACTACTAGGAAACAGGCCTCCTCTCTGTGAGAGGGAGTGGGCCGTAATCCACCACGCGGGCCCAGTGCTGGTTGGTAGATGGCACATGTGTTCGATTTTTTGGTTCTAAGACATGCCGGTTTCCTCACGATGTTTTCCTTCACCGTGAGAGCAGTGGTGTTGAAATAATCTACACAAAGTAAAGCGCCTGTCTAAGTTCGAACCTACGACCTACAACTCGTAAGTCGCGGCCGTTACCACTGGGCTGCTCACCGCTGGCGTATTAACGTGGGTCGAACAGATTTAGATAATGCTTGTGGCGCCATCTACACCGCTACATGCGATCAACGCATCACACTGACGTCACACAAATCCTGCATCGCGCAATCAGAGTTTACCTCGCGGCTATCACACAACTTCCCGACATCATTCGTCGGGCAGTTGCCCACCAGATACGACATCCATCTGGTCGGAGGATCCTCCCTTTTCCAAGAGTATGAGTGAACTTTACACCCTGAATCTTACGCACTCGCTAAGGTTAACTCGATAGATCGTGTCGTGTAGCTAACTTAACTCCTTATGTTTAGAATTAAACAAAGCACAAAGCGCGTACACCCTATGTTTTGTTTCTTTCTTTCTCAGTTATTAGAAGAGAGTATGTATAAGCTCAATGTTTTTTTTTTTTTTTACTAAAGTCGTTATTTATTTATATTTATTTATTTTATTTTAGGAAGGCTTACAGACTAATAACATTGTATTAACACTAGTGTGTAACTAAATTGCTAATTACAAGCCTCCACAGAAAAACCTTAACCGACTAACCGACCCTTCCAATGTCATCGGCCAACATGTCACATGTCAAAAAGCTCTTCGACATTATTTTGGATTTAATGGACTCAATAACGTATATAATTTTAATGTAAACATATGTTTCACACCTCAAAATGCTAGTGAGTAACTACTACGTAACTACTATCGCAAGCGTTTTTCTCGATAGATTGCGTCGAATTAATGACTCATGGTGCCGTTTTGTATGGCGACAGGTGAAAAACGTTAGTGACTATCGAATAGATTACGTTAGGTTCGAAATCTATAGTGCACATGTTACGAATGTTAGATAGATAAATAGGATAGATAGGTATGTCTTAATTATGTTCACCTTATAAATTACAGCACATCTTATTAATTAAATTACTCCCAATTTGTTAATTCATTCTATGACTGAGGCGGACTTTAATTAACGGAGACGCTAGCGAGTTTTGGCTGTGTAAACTCATGGTAGAGCTACTGTAGTCAACGGTTGTTCTTAGTATCATTTCACCAATCTTAGCGATGCGCGATGGCGAGAGGTTTTACTCGATTGTTCGAACATCTCGATGGTTCTCGATTGTTTCGACTTGGACTCGAGTCTGACTCGGTCTGTTGTTGCGACTGGCGCATGACGCGTTCATGTGCGAGTTGTTCCTCAATGGTTTAGAGCAGGGATGGCGAACCTCTGTACATCTACGTGCAATTTTTTCAAATAAATGTTGCTCGTAGCCATGACGTGCCATCAAACAATTTTGACTTAGTGACAATTGGAAAAAAACTATATACATATACCTACGTTCACAAAAATGGACTTTATTTGCAACTATAAAGGTACTTTATACCTTTATTATTTTTTAGTAAAGTCTCGTGCACACTGGCGCGGCGCCACAGCGCGACACAAAGGTACCGCGTGAAGCGCGACGAGCGGTGCCTTTGTGTCGCGCTGTGACGTCGCACCGTTTTGTGGGAGACTTAATATTAAAAATTCAAAGTTTTATATTAATTTAAAAGAAGTGGCTTAGGTACCTTGGTTCCTGAAATTATACCGTGCCCAAATTATTTCGAGACGTGCCATGAATGGCACGCGTGCCATCGGTTCGCCATCCCTAGTTTAGAGTTTCGCGAGTTCTTGACATGCATTGTGATTGCGAATCCAAACTAATTCTTCGAACAATCGAAAACTAGCAGTCGATTCCGTTGACTCGAAACAATCGAAAAACATTTCGATTGTTTTGTAGAACGATTAGTCGATGGTTTATTTTAACGACTCCGATTCTTTCGATTGTTAAAACATCTCGGAATCGCCCACCGCTAACCAATCTCACTTTTGTTCTTGAAAACATCACTCGTAACTAATATTGTTATTTTTCGTGTCTAGTACGAGCTCAATCGTGGGACATGTCAGCTCTTGGCGTCGCGGTTGTAGCGGGCGGAGCTGTGGGAGTCTGGAGCACGGACAAGTGGCGCACACATGCTACGCTCAACGATACCTTCTTACCGACTACGACTGATGACGGTACGTAGATTTTACAGATTTATTTGTTGAACAAGAAAGCCGACCCGAAGCAATGGGGATGATGATTAATATTAAAAATGTCCAAAAAAAGTTATGTGATTTCAAAGATAGCATAGTAAAAATGAGATAAGTAATCGAAACAATCTGTTAATTGGATGTTAATATGAAGAAGCTACACGCTTCAAAAGTTTCTGGCGGGGATTTTTTCCGTCCTTGGCGCGCGGTACCTACAATGTATAGGCGCTAGTATGAAGTTACTAAGTCGTGACGTCACTTCCACGATAGTGCTGTCCTTGTCTTAAATTATTTTACTTGCTTTTACACTCTTCATAATATTGTTTGCACTATTTTGTTTTTTTTTTGAGTTCATAATAAAAAGTAAAATAAATGTCACTATCCCTATTAACTCATCACCATCCTGCAAACCGACCCGAAGCTGCTTTGGGTCAACTTGCAGAGGTTTAGTTTTAGTTGTATATTCGATTGCGCCGCCCGGCTGTGCCGATTAATACCGACCCGAACAAGTGCAGCACACCTAAATCACCGGACCGGAGTGACCGCTAATGACGGCCAAGATCGTTGATTGATGTTCTCACTACAATTATTCTAATCTATTAATATTACGCTACTAGCCGTCACATCCAAGCGTCTTGTATGCATACTAATAATACCGCGTAATTTTATGTAACGCGGTTCTTTCAAATAATAATAAAAAGTATCGTAGTTCTAATTCGATCCAGAAACTAGATGGATTTCTAATAACATTTTTTTTTTGTATTTGCCGAATCTATCATAGTGACTCTCTGAAAAAGAAAAGAACAATTATTTGTACTGAATGAACGGTAAATTTATAAAAATGTTCATTCCAGATCGCGACGCAAGATACACCAAATGGAAGATGGCAGTACAACGATCACTCGGATGGGCGACGACTAAAAAATCATTCACCATGACAGGTCAGGCCAAACGAAAGTGTAGCATGATGCCACAGCAGCAAAGTCTTGATGTAACGTCTCTGCCGGACAGTAGAAAGAACTCACTCTTTGAACCCCATAACTTACCCTTACTAGAAATTGAGGTGAACGAAGGTGTCAATCATTACGTTGAAGAGTTACTACAATATTCAGCCCGTAAATTCTCAATGTTTGTCCCAACAAAAAAACCTGTAGGGGAGCGCACTATTTTAGATGATATCGACTATTTTATGAGTAAAAAGGAATGTGATTATGGCATGTGCGAGTGTTGCCCTATTGAGAAAAAGGTGCTAACCAATTGGGAATCGATTGAAGAGATTATCGAGAATGATCCGGAAATTATATTCGATAGTGATGACAACCCTATTATGGTCGAACGTGTGAGGTCTCACGTGACGGCTGAGCCAGTTTTCTTGACTTCCGCCTTAAGTATAGGGGCCGCGAGTTTGAGTAAAAAAATTCACTTCGACAAACTCCCGGCTTTGTTTAAGTCTATTTACAATAAAATCTCCAGTCCTTTGACATGAATGTTTTCTGCGAGTTTTTGTGTAGTAATTTAAATAATTATTTTTATTACTTTAGGGTAATCAAACGGCCTAAGAATGCCATAGTAAAGTTCCTTTAAGGAGATTGTTATAACATATGAATGTAATAATGAAACAATTGAATGCACGCTCAAATATCAGATTGATCATTATAATATAATTAACATGCAAAATGAAAAGACAAATCGCGTCCTTATTTTAGGTTGGAAAATAGCTCCTAAAGTCAAATGTATGTTGAATGACGTCAAAGAGACGAATTACAACGAGTATAGTTAGGTGTTATTAATTGTTACGTAGTTCATCCTTGTTGTTACTTTTTATGATAAAAATGTGATATTTTCGAATTGTGTTTGAAATTCATTAGGCGTATTGTACTTAAAAGTCAAAAGTACTAGAATTAGAATAAAATATATAATGAATTTATATTGCGATACTCCTGAAAGCCAAATTTTGATGTATTTCTGTACCCGAGGTATTATTAAAATACATTTTTTTATTAGTATATTATTGTCTCAAATAGAAAAAAATCAAATGTGTAGAAATAGCACTTCGTTAAATGAATTGGGTCGTTTTAAAAATCGAATGAATCTGAATTAGTTTTATCTTAATCTTTAAGAGCATAAATAAATATGTTTAAAAACAATAAAAATAGTCCCCTAAACATTTTGACCTACTCATAATTTTTAGGTCCTTTTAAGACTATGCATGCACCGATTTTAATCTTCAAGTATTTTTAAAACAGGACCATTCTAAAACTGAAAGTCTATAAACTTCGTTCCTAATTCGAATAGTCCTATAGAATAATAAATATATTTTTAAATATGTTAAATCCCTTTTCAATAATGTGACCATTTTCAATAAAATGTGCTTTGTAATTTTAGTTCCTTATTTTCGCTAGAACACTGTGACGTCTATATTGTTATTGTTTTACTAACTTTAAAATAAGACTGGTATTAACTTGAATATTGAATAAAAATGTTTATTTGTCCTTTTTGGGTCTTTAATTTATTTTTGGTTACACCTTCTTGCATGAGTACTTTTCGCATGACATCTGGAAAAAAAACATCGCATGAGTTAATTTAATTTTTGGTATCATTTAAAACAAGCATTTCATATTTCCTTGATCCGATTTTTTGTAGTAGAGAAGGCTTCACAAGATTTAGTCAAGTCGACAGTGCATGTAAAATTGTCAACCAAATCACAGAAAAAAGTGTTTTATACACCCAATAAACGACAAGTAGTAGATAATACTGATAAACAATTTGCAAATGATATACAAATAAAAATTAAGCAATAATAACTTTCGGAAATGCTTTACGTGATTCAACAATAAATTCCAGTAAAATGCATTTTAGATGCACAATTCTTACACACAGAAACATCACATGGTGACCGACGTGAGCGTACGAAAGCATGTGACGAAAAAACTAATGGAAATAATAGAATTAGGCTGTTGACACAACTACGATTGCGCGATCGCAGTTGTATTCACAGCTTAACTGATAAAGCATATTCCATTGGCCAAGTAATATGCGGTGACCATTACTAGCACTCATATTTATCCACATTTTGACACTATTAGTAAAGTTGGTGCATTTCACGAGCGCGCGGTTTATAATTCTTATTTAACCTTATTTCAATGTAAATACAAGTCACATGATGCCTGCTCGTGATTTTCAATACCTAGTAAGACTTTACTTTGTATTATAAGTACACATAAAGATTAAATTGCAAGTGCAATAGTGCTACATTTCCAAAGTGTGAGGCCCCTGATTTTGCGGAATTTTGTGATTTCGAACGATAAGTATTTTCAATTACGTATTAATGTTTCTTCTTCAATTCTTATGTAGTAATTCTGATTATTACGTAGTATGTTGTTTTCGTTTTGAGATCACAAAATGTCGCATAATTTCACAACACATTTTTTGAACTGGTTCATGTAAACATCATTTGTACGGGAATTTTGTGTGCTGTTTGAATTTTACCGATTTTTTTTAATAAAAATAATCTTGGTACTAATAACTACAAATATTTTTTTGTTACAGAGGAAAGATACAGGCTCCTGGCTTCGATACCGGTAACTCTTTACCTACTAGGTAGCTTTACAATGCTAGCCGTTTCAAAAATGCTCAAAAATAGGTGATAAGCGAAAATGAACTCTATTCGTTCTAGAATAAGTATTTAATTCGCTGTTATATCAAGAAAGATTAGCGCTTTTTTGTGTTTGTTTTATGTTAATTTGTGTTACATATCTGTTAAAATTTCTTTATGTAGATAGATTCGTAAGGACGATTGAAAATACAATGAAAAATTTATATTATCGAACTTTTTGCAATGAAACATGAAACCTTATAAAAACTTTTACTATGAACAAACTACTACCCTCCTTTCAAATAACCTTAGGTGTAGACAAATAAAACAATAGACAGATTCTACAGGGTGGAAGGGACATCGACGCAAAACCTGTTACCATGGATTCAGTACATGATTCTGAACCCTCCTTGAAATTGTTTCTCGGTTGAAAATGTTTGTCGGTTAACTAAAAAAAAATTGCTCCGCCATACATTTTGACCGCGTAGGTATTGCACTTTTCTATGAAACAGTAGTTTGTTTTTTTTTTGATAACCGATGAAAAATTTCAACTCCATGGGGTTCAGAATCATGTACTGAATGCATGGTATTCCGCCCTGTATATTATTAGATTAAATTGAAAGGTGGGTAGCAGTATAATATGTTCCCTACAGACATAATAAAAAGGGTAGAAACGCAAGAGAAACTTTACACATTACCTTGTTCCAAAACCTAACATTTTTAAACTTAATTTTGCTATTTACGTATGCTGTCGGTTGTATAAAATTTTAGGGCACCCCTTTGTATCCTCCTTTTGAAATACATTCCCGGACTCCTAAGCCAAGCCCTCGTGTATTCTCACGTCAAAGAAAAAGATTTATTGGATTTTTTAAGCCGACATACTGGCCATCATTTTGTTGTTATCATTCTTCCAAATCCAAAAGAGTTATAGAAGACCTTTTTACAAAAAAAAAAGCAAGTTGGCTTGATTTAAGAGTCCGAGCGTATTAAATAATTTAGTAATAATGATAATGAGTGTATGTGATGATGCTTTTTTAAGCAAATAAATAAGAGCATTTTCGTGAAGTTGCCGGGATGTTCTTCGAGGGAGAGTCGGTATATTATACAAGTGTCTCAAAGAAATTCGGTAGCATTTTAATTTATTTATTAACTAATTTGCCTCAAACCTCATTTTTAGTCAAAGAGGTTTTAAACAACGTGTTGTTTTATGAACTGTCTCGAAGTAAGCAAATAGCCTAATTCTAATTAATTGGTTCAATAATTACAATTTTAAAATCGCATTTATTAAATAATTATTTATTTCAATATTATTAATAATTTGTTAAATATTGGTAATTTTTCTAATAGAAATGATAAATAATTAATCATTTTGTAATATTTTATTCAAATCATGTTTACATGCACCTACAAACATGTTTTATATTAGAAGGTAATTGTGACCTCAGTGAGACTTTAGTAGTCGTTTTTAAGTCAAATGTAGTGAAAGCATTTTATTTGTGTCAATCAATCCTATTGATTTAATATTTTATATCATTCCTACTTAAATTCTGTACGAGAATAAGTGTCGAAAATTGTAAATTGGTAAAGTAAAGTTGTTGTATTTCAAGAGCACTTGTCAATAGTTGCAATTTAAACCGTATTTCATTGGCTTAAAATTCACATGACACGCGCTCGTGACTTGCAACGACTATAACTACGTACAATAAAATACCGACATTGCGTTTATTTCAATTTATCCATCCAAGTTTCGGTACAACACTTGGTTTTTCGCCTTGAAAGAATGGCGATTGTTTAGTGGGGTTTCGACTTTTTTTTTCCTAAAAGTATTGGTGGTTTCTTTCTACCAGAAATGAAACTGATTCCGCAATGGATTTACTGCCCTATTTAATTGGTGGCAGAACTGATATTTGGTCGTTTTCATTCATTCACTCTGCTGAAAACAGAGTGAATGAATACTTTAATATTTATAAAAGCAGGCTATAGTCATACAGTCTTCCAACGCGAGTGTTTTTAAATATCAAATGTGTCATATCTGAGAAGATAGACGAGACTTATGCCCGAACTATCATACTGCAGTTTGGCGTGTAATATTTTATTGAAATTTTTATTATTGCATGTTTTATATAAAAATATGTATCCATCGCCGTATACGTGTTCCTTTTGTTATCCCATAATTCTACGGTATTAATGAGACCATGTCAAAAATCAACTGACATGTTTTTTTTTAAATTCAATACAAAATTCACACGACTATTTATGTAAAACACCCTTACTTAAATATGATAACGTCGCATTTTCTCATGAATTATTGGTTTGAATGAAAATGATTTTCTCGGCACGTAACTTGGCAAGAGTCGTTAGATGCGTTTTTCCTTTCTTTAACTCTCTTCTAAACAGATACAAAAAATACAGTAAAAACCGTAAAATGATGACAAGCAATTTAAGTGTTAAAAAAAAGTTGCACTAGGTGCACATGCCAAGTTACGTGTCGGCTACTGTACTTATCAATTATGCTTAGATACACCTTATACATACATCGAGAGACTAGTGTTAGTATTTTGTTATTAAACCTACAAAACCTATGTTAAAAATAAATCACATGTGCCAGTTGATTCTTTGAAATGGTCATATATATACCCTAGAGTTATGGGATATAAAAAACACGTATAATATATATTAATCGACCAAAAATCATGGACCCAGTGATAACCTATTTGTGAGCCATAAAAGTGTTATAAAAGTTCAACACCTAAGCATTCCTAATGCATTACAATTTAAGATAAACATAACTTAAACATCACACCTGTAATCCCCCAAGAGTTACGCAGAGTGCACCTACTATAGCCATTTATGTCTTGTTGTTTATATTTTTAAGATATTTTGTTGAGCTATTTATTAATTTAATTTGGGTAATGGTGTTTTGCTACTTTTTAAAATAGGGCATGTGCTATTATAATAGGTAGCTTTGTCTGACTGTTTTAAACATTTGCTAAAGTTTACATTTCACGATTCATCAATCGTTGCAAATCCACAGCGCGCGTCAATTGACTTCTATGTCTATAGAAATAAAGTTTAAATTACAATGATTGATGAATCGTGAAATGTAGAATTTAGCAAATGTTTGTCACAAACTTTGTACATTTTTTTTAGTTTTGGAATTTTTTTACAAGGTATGTTTGAATGATTATTGATTGTGTAACTCGAACTCAAGACTCGATGATGATTATTATTTATTAATGTTGATTAATTAATTAATTTTTTTATGACATTGTTGCTTTACTGGACTTTGGATAACAGCTGTGACATGCCTAATTTATGTACCCCGCATTTTACATAATATTGTATTTCAGCACTTTGATATAAATTATTTTAAAAGGACTTTAAATTGGACATTTTGTATTTTTTATTTTGGTACTTATAGGTTGTTGATTATTTTATTCTTGGCTTTTAAATCAAACATGTATGTCTATAAATATTATAATCGATAATAATCTAACGATATGAACAAACAGAACACACAGTTTAATGTAAATAATTGATTGACTTGACTTGTTAAACATATGTAAAACCATTTCTTGGATATTGTAATTGAATAAAATTTTCAGAATACATAATGCCTATGTGAATACTAATATCTATAAAATACATACTTAATCCTTATAAAATAATTGTATTAACTTTACTCATTTTGCAGTGTATAAATTCAGTGCCTAGACCTCTATAATAGTGGACTCTACTGAATCAGAACTCAAACTCAAAGCATTTATTTCAATTAAACCATTTTCAGGCACTTTTGAGTTGTCAAGAGGTCGGTCAGTCAAAAATTTTGAAGCTAGTTACCCATTCCATAGCGTGGTAAGAAACTCCATGGACACTCTTTTAAATAATGTTGTTGTTACAAATATATTAGATACATAATTAATGTTGACACTATAAGTGAGAACGATGTACAAAAACCGTACACGTTAAAAGCATCCAGAGTGCAGCAAAACATAATTAAAACAATCCAAAAAATAAATAATTAAAATAAGCCGTGGCAGCGATGACCAGTCCTAACTGACGGCGCTCGTTCACGAACATGACGCATGGATCAACACTATTCAACTCAACCATTTTGAAGGGAGCTAAATGATCCAACACACGCGCCACCGTCACCGAGACATTTGAGTGAGCATGACTTAAAATCAGCCGCCAGGGCACATTTAAGTCAATCTATGACATTACCCGGTAAATGGTAGCTCTATAGTACAAAGTACTCACATCTGTGCAATGCATCTATATAATAAAAAATAGATTGAGTTTATATAATGCAAATATATTCTTACAATCTTCAGCAGCTCCAACAGTATTTCAAATGTAAATTAATTAGTTGTGGTGTGGAATTGGACATGCTAAAAGCCAGGCATTTTTATCAGTGGTGTAATCCCCTAACTTATAATATGCCCGCCTGCATAGTGTGCATTTTACAAAGGATTTGAATTTCGTCTCGTTCAGTTGAAGTGAATGTGGGGAGGTATTTTATTGTAACATTTTAAACAGTAGGTACCCCATGAAAGATATGTTCGGTATAGCGTATAATACGTGAGCGTCGCAACTATGTGTAGTGCATTTGTTCGGAAAACTGGAAGGTGTCGGTACGACTACGGGTTTGGGTTCGCCAAACAAAATTAACGCGACGATCGCTTAACTAGGACAGCCAAATATGTTGTCAAATGTAATCACAAGTGGTTTGATAACCTAGCTGTTACTATTTCAGTAAAAAAATCAAAGCAGTAATAATGAGTTTTACGGTCTTTCAGCTAACTCATTTTTGTGTCAATCAGTCTTAGAAAACCGGTGTTAGTCAACTCCAACCAAATGATAGATTCCGCTAGTCCAGAGGTTTAGGCCTAAAACAAACTAATGTTTTTCTCAAACTGCTTTTATATGTGACATGGTAAATGTTTATGAATTTTAAATGTGCAATTATTATGGTGTAATAAAATATTGCATTTGTTGGGATAATTTGTCTTTTTTTTAACAAACATAAGTAAAGCAGCCTCCACGAGTGGCGTACTCTTTGCGGGACATTACTTATACATTATATCAATAAAACCTCTATTGTGTCTCATTCAGGCGGATTTCCCCATCCCCAATGAAACTGGACGCGATCCAGTGTTGCCACCTTCGTTTTTGTTTTTTACCCTAACGCTCGCCGAAATTACCCTAAATCAGGCACTTTTTTTTGTTTTTACCCTAACTTTTCATATAATGTATACAAATAAATTTACGTATAAATGCAATTTAGTAATAAACTAATAGCCAAACTATTACACCCTTTGCATGCATTCCAAGAATGTTTCTTGGAATGCATCCTTAATAGTCTGGGCTTCTATGTCAGTATATATTTTTTCTTAAAATCGTACATTTCATTCGAAATCATTTGTCTCTCAAAAATAGATTCTTGTGCTAGCGGAAGACTGAAGAGAACGGTACATCGTCACAAGTTATGTACGTTCAGAAACACGTATTCAATCAATCACCATTTTGCTTGCAAGGAGTTTTCAACATTCTATAAAAATCCTTATATATTTATTTTACCCTGAAAAATACCCTAAATAATTTTCTACCCTAAAAAATACCCTAAACGCGTAAAAATACCCTAAATTTAGGGTAAAATACCCTAAGGTGTGGACACTGACGCGATCAACACTATCACGTTCAAGAGTTGTCAGTGTCAATATATATTCTACAGAAAATAATTACAAGGACAGCTCTTACCTACATTTATTAAATGTGCTGATCGCGTATAGTTTTAGCGGTGAAATCCGCCCTCAATGTCCTATAATAGATTAAATGTACGTAAGTGTATCACACCCTGGGCTGTTACCACCTTGTTTGGCTAAAATACCTCAGCATGAGCTATTCATAATAAAAAATGTAGCCATAGAGGAAGGTAACTTCGTAAGTCTGTACTTATGATCGTTGTGTCTGAAAAATGAACAACAATAATTTTATTAAACTGACTTGATTTCAGTATAAATAAGAGTGCAAAAATTATTTCAAACTAAAAAAGGTTTTCGTCGTGATATACGAGAAGATGGAAACCTTTTTTTAGTTCGCGCCTTAGTTAGTTTATAAAGTTGGTAGTGCATAAGTTACATCTTTCGTTCAACGATTTCTTTGGTTAATTTATTTTTGTACTGTTTCGGAGTACCAAACAGCCCGCCGTTAAAGCTGTTTAGTGGGATGCACAGATTACTAATATGGGGGAAGCGCCAGGGTAACCCGCAAAATTAAAATGTTCTTACGTTTTTTTAATTTGCAGATCAGTATCAGGTTGTATGATAAACAAAATATCGGTCACGACCATAAGAAGTATGTTGTAATCATTAAAATTATTTATATAACCCTCTAAGGTCATCTAATCCCAATGATTGTTTTTTTCCTAAATAGTAATTCAATGACATTTCATGGTACAACCTGTCACTAACCTGCAAATTGCAAAAAAAAAGTTAAGATTATTTACTTTTATGATTATTTAAAAAAACTTAAGATATTACTCTGGCGTTACAAAAATTGAGAATTTTTACGTCTTTGGTTGGTTTTCATGTTTCTGAACGTCGCGGTCTGATGATGTGAACAGAAGTACCAACATTGCAAAACAAAACGTCAAAATCACGAGTTTATCAGTCTAGTGATAAGAGATTAAATTGTAAACACGGTGAGTAATTTTTGAGAATAAGTAGTCTAAAATGCATGAAAATTCAAGAAAATCATCTTACAAATAGTAATGCGTATATTTTACCAATTTCAGTTGCATGTGGAAAATATGTGAGCTTGGAAAGCATTTTAATTAAGCACAAGATTCTTTGTGTTCTTTTTAAACAACAAATTATTACATTTTTCACACAATAATGGGCATAGACCGCCTACCACTGGAAACATTTATAGAAATATTAATCAGAACCGATGGTATTACCGTCGGAAAATGCCGTAGGGTGTGCAGAAGATGGATGGAAGCCATAGATGAAAATGACTACATTTGGGAGAAAATATGCCTCAAAGAGGTGGAACATTCCTCTTCAATAGCGAAAAAGAAGTGTGGTATGGACTGCAAATGGTACAATATTTACAAAAACCTCTCAATGTGGACAAAAGTAACATTATTTGATACTGAACCTCGTGAGTTCTATAAATTTTCCTTACATGACAAAAATCATGCTTTAGCCATTGACTATGGTGTTCTACCTTTAAAAGAAACTAGAGGCATAGTGCTGTATGACGCAAGCACTTTGAAACATATACCCGTAGCAGTTCCAGAAAAAAATTGCCTTAAAATTGCCAATAATGATCATGCAACTGTGTTACTACTACAATCTGGCATACTCCTCCAAAGAACAGTTGAAGACTCAACTTATATGACAGAAGCATTTTTTAGGGCAGATAACTTCGTCTTACAAGGAAAACAACTATACTTCTTCAATAACAGAGATGTTTTCATCTGTGATTTAAGTATGAAGAACCTTGAATCAAAGTTAATGCTCCATTGTGACTATGATATCAAAGAAATTCAGTATTATACAGGAACATTTTGTATCTTTACTGATTGTGGTAAAATCACCACCATTGGAAAAGATCGAACTGTATCAGTTAAACCCATAAGTTGTCCACCAGAATGGGTAAAACAAATCAAACATATTTGTGCAATCAATGACAAAAACTTTGTCTGTTATTCCAGAAACCTGTTCAAAATTGAGACTGACAAATACCAGCATTTGTATTTAGAATTTCCACCAATAACAGCCATATTTTTCTATGGAGATTTTGTTTTGATTGGTACAAGAGCTGGTGAGATATTACTGTATCAGTTATCCAGCCAGAAACGAGCTACTAGACCTTTATTTGAAAAGATAGCTGAGTTGCCATATGGAAAATATGCTGTTTATCTGGATGTGTGTGAAAGGAAGTCTGGTCCAGTCATTATAGTGGCAACATTCTTTGAGATTTTTTTGTTAGAGATTGATTTCTTTCCTCATGTGAGTATAACTATTTATTATTAATGTTCCATTGACCACTAGACAGCTGGGTTCAATTCTCAGATTTAATAAAGGATTTATTATTAAATGGGCACCCTTTATTTAATTGGATTTGAACTCGCGCGTCGCTGTCCCTAACTACCTGTATGTATGGGCCCAAATATTTCAAGCAGTTACACATTCTGGACCTCCAATTAAAATTTGACACTTAACAAAAAAATTGCGAGAATTGCCTTTTTAGTCGAGATAGTTTATATACCTACATATAGTCTACATCAGGGCCTCTCAAATAACACGCCATTCTTCTCGATCCTCGCCCAATCTCACATAAGTAAATGATAAGCCACGGATAAACTTTCGATCTCTTGTAAAACGTAGAATAAATTGCCGTCTTAGGGTGAATTTTACCAAACTTTTATACCTACATTATTTCGTATTTTGAGAATTAATTTTTAATTTTTGACAGTTTTTCCATGTTAGAACTGTCAGACGTCAATTTTATTCCACAGATAAAAAAAATCTGACGTTAGTAAAATCAGCCCTAAATAATTGAGAGAGCTATCTAGAAAAAGGGGGGATCTCCCCCTTTTTCTAGGTAGCTTTCCGTCCTAGTTATACATGGTGGCGATTTAGTTACATGCATCCGTTAAGGGAGTGATTCTACCCGTCATATTATACCACTTTCGCTATGAAAGTCATATCCGATTCGTGAAATAAGATAACCAAATTCCTATACTATTGTAGACAGACAATATCAATGCATGTACCTATTTGATAAGTTTTTTTTTAATTTTTACGAATCGGATTTGAGTTTCATTGCGAAAGTTGTTTAATAAGGCGGGAACATCCTTCATGGATTCAGGTAACTAAATCGCCAGCCTGTATATGTATATCACCATCACCCTATATCAGTACACTGTTGGACTTAGGCCCCACTCTCACTCATCATTTTTCTCGATCCTCATCTATTCTCATCCTGTAATAACCTATGTATTAATTTGTTTCCAGGACAAAGACATCAAAACAAGTTTCCCGAACCACAAACTGTTCATGTACAAGCGACTTTTACGCCTTCGGGACAGACTTCGCCTGGGTGTACCGTCGATCAAATCTATAGCATAAGACCAAGCATCAAAGATAGACTTTAAGATTATTTATTTTCTCGAAAACTAATTTATTAAATTGTGTTAGTATTGGATTAGATACGATTAAATGTTCGTGTAAAAATTGTGATGGTAAAGTGCGCGCAAACTAAGTCTGCGCGCGGCTTAAATCGGAAATAATCGTTTGCCGCTATGTCGACGTTTATATCAGGTGTCAAGGGAGTGTGCTGTGGTCCGTGTGTTCCAAAGTTAATAATGCCATCATTTATAATAATGTGAAACTGATTTATAGTACTGGCTGGTGCTGGTCTTGCAAGTTCAAACACGTGCGCAGACTTATCTTGCGCGCACTTTAGTCAGGATTTTCTTTTCCTCATCAACTTGTTGAGTCAGTAGCTGGCTCTTTAGTTCACTATTTGAACAAATAGGTTTGTTAAAAAACTAACCAATAATCAACTGACTTTGAAATAACTGAAAACCTCTTAATTGTGCATTGTACCTATGTATAAAAAGACCAACTTTTATTAGGCGCTAAAAAACTGGTCGCAATCACATCATTCCATCCTTCTCATCCACATGACCTGCGTCATCTGCCAAGCTTTTTTCCAACTATTTTGGGGTCGGCTTACAGTCTAACTGGATGCAGCTGAATACCAAAACTCCGCGGCAATCAATGTCAAAACTATTGTCAAAAATGGATGTATTTTTGACAGATTGAGACTGTTAGAATGCGAACGTTCTTATAAATACGAGATTATTTCCCCTCTGGAACCACACAGCTCATTCTCAGAGATAACATCAGATTGGCTCTCTGTCTCTCTCTCTCACTCCTATTTCCACAGGAGGTGGGAATATGGGCACACGTCGTCCAGTAAATCAAACTAGTGGCTTTATCACGGTTTGTAGTACAAGTGCAAATGAGCCACACGTATGCGGTCTTGTCACGATGCCAAAACTGCGCTGCAGCGACAATCTGTGTTTTAACCTTCATTTTATCAAGCGCTTTATTGTTCTAAGCAAGATGCGTTGAAATTTGGAAAGCTTATTTTGCGGGTAGAATATGTTTTGTATTGTAAAGGGTATTTAGATGTGTCGTTGGATTAGATAAGATATGTAGTAAGGTTGGTCCATTGGACAAATGCTGGTTAGTTTGAATAAACAGTGGTAACGGCCGCGACTTACGAGTTGTAGGTCGTAGGTTCAAATCCAGACAGGCGCAACACTTTGTGTAAATTATTTCATCATCACTACTCTCAAAACGGTGAAGGAAAACATCGTGAGGAAACCGGCATGTCTTAGAACCAAAAATTCGAAGACATGTGACATCTACCAACCCACACTGGGCCCGCGTGGTGGATTACGGCCCACTCCCTCTCACAGAGAGGAGGCCTGTATCCCAACAGTGGGAACATAATAGGCTGATTATGACAATAAAACATACCTAGCTTTAGCTGGCTTCACCCGCGTAATTGTGCTGTCTATCATCAGTAGCAATCTGTCTTAGGTTATTAGGTTTGCCGTATGACAGAACGCTACTGACGATAGACAGTGCATTACAATTCTGACTGTCACTGTCAAACGAATGGCTGTCAACACGTTATAGGGTCGCGTCTTTGGCTTTATTGGGACGTTAAAACCAGAGATTGTATTTCTATCTCATACATATATGGTTTTTATATCTCCAGTACGCCAAAATTGGAGATAGATACGTTAGTGGGTTCGGCCGTTAGAGTCTACAGTTTATTTCAATTGGAGATCACTATAGAGTTTGACAAGTCGGGTTTTTCCGGAATCTGATTTATATTGTACAAAAAAGACAAAGATTCCGAGTACTCATTTAACTGTTCAAAATTTATGTACGGTCCAAAAAACAGTTGAAATATTCAAACTCAGTTTTTTTTTCTTGAAAAGTTATAGGCTCCTCGTGGGCTTTTTCTCCGTTTGACGCTTAACAAATCGAATTCTTGTTGTGGCTCTAAACCAAATTTAATTTCTAGTTCTTCAACCAATTCCTTTGCAGTTAAAATTGTGCTTTTATAACCTGTATTTCTTCTTATATACTTTTAAGAGGGTGTAGGATTTTTTAAAATTTTCTGTGTATTTACCGAGATCCATGTCTGTTAATATATTAGAATACCGGCGGCGCTGTGACACTTATTTTTAAGTGGCGCAGCATTATGCTGAGATAGGGGCCTTTTTGCCTCGTACATTACTTTTATTTACCATTGGCGTTTCGAGAAAAAGCGATTTGAAGTGTAGTGCATGTACTATCGAGGACAGCCACGTATAAAACATTTTCGGCTGCACGTTAAAATCGTAGGTTATCCCGCCCTTTTTCTGTTTGACCTATGAATGAAGGGTGACCGTTTTTTTAAACGTTAATTGTTTTAGTTTGACCAATGATGAAGATTGTCTCTTTTTTTTATAATGTGCGCTGAAGCGCTATTGGTAGACGAAAACAATGCAGGCGGGGGTAGCCACTGGCTTATGCACACCAAAATCGCCATAAAGGGGGTCATGCGAAAATGTCGTCGATAGTACACTTGAAATAGCCATCCCAGAGTCACCGCTACGCGTCGCCTATCGCACAGCGCTATTTTAGGCTCAACATGAATACTGACGTAGCAAACTTTGTGAGATTTGTAAGGTTGCATTCAATGCCAGAAATGTAAAGTACAAAGGCATGCAATTACACCTCTACGAAAGTTCGAGAGGTCAGACCGTTTCGAGCATGTACAGTAAGCATTCAAAAGTGTGTGCATAGGCACGTTAAGAGTCGTATTGCTGTGAACTCGCGGTACGACTGTATGTGTTTAAACGACACACACCACAAAGATCGCAGTTTTGCACGGCACAAACTGACGTAAAGTCGCGTACTCGCATCGCACTGCACAAAACAAAAATATAATTCCATCGCTTTTGTTAGACACGATCATGCTCGTGACCTGGCCGGTTTATGGCATTGCTAAAATTCGAGTTAGTCTAATTAGCAGTAGGCGCCAAGCTTTGGACTGAGAAGCAGTCGGCTTAGGTTCTGATCTCATAAGATGCAGCGCAGTTTTGTTGCCAATGTTTTATTTTGGTTTGCAATAATAATAAAAACACTGCTGTTTTCTTATTTTTGTTATTGCAATAAAGGGTTTAGAATAAGAAAAGCGTTACAAGTGATAACAAAAATAAAAACATATTTAATTGTTATAATATTTTACTTAAGGGTAAACAAATCGATACGATTATTTATAAAGACTTCTTCAGCCATATTGGATGTGCAATACCTACTATCCTACTATATCAAGGAACATAGAAGTAATTTGTTTTATTTAGACATGTAAAATGTTTAAAAAAAAAACAAGTAAATTTATTTCATCATATACATTAAGCTTCGATCTTTAATTTCCAAAATAAATGATTATAATAAGTGGTTATTTGGCCTCAGTGAAAAGTCCTCAGTGAAAAGTCCTCAGTGAATATATTTAGAATAGCTTAAGTATTCATTTTCTCTATGAAAAGAGGATTGAAACAAAACCTCATTTTTTATAATTAAATAATCACGGGTATAGCGCAACATACAGGATAAACTATTCCGAAACGTAAACGTTATTGTTGACTGTGCTTCGGTGATGCAACCTTTATAGCGTGGAGTACACGGCGAACAGTTTTTAATGACGTGTTGAATAATACAGCAAAATGTCCGGTTGGTATGAAACCATTTGTTTCATATTCATTCACCATGTGAAGTCTTGTTAAAATAAGCTTTCCACTTCATTAACAAGCGCTTCGACTAGCAAGGATTCCCTCACATCTCTTAACCCACAGACTCACAATATTTCTCTAGAACAAAGAATGTAGACATCTCTAATATGCAAAATTCTAAATACTATAGTAATTAAGAAAAAGCAATCTAAATAATATTATGTTTATAACACTTTACTCATCATTCACTAATTTAAACAAATAATAATTTATATTTAGTAAAATATGAAATATTTAAATGATAACTCTCACACTTAGTCCATTAGTGTTATCACATCATTTACGTCCACTTTTACGAAGCGCAATAATATTGCTAACGCTTTAATATTAATATGTCACTGCATTTTAAAAATTACAACCACAAAACAGCTAACCAACAGATTTAAACATTCGTCACTAACCAACAACGTTCAATTAGGTGAATAGTCGTCACGAATTGCATCTACAAAGAAATCGAAATAATTTTACTCAATTTTCTGTGTCTGTCAAGTAAACAAGATGAATGAGACAAGTATCGAATGATTATCGAAACACTTTAATTTTGTAAAAAAAATGTTCATTTTAGGTAATATTAATAACATATCAAAAACTATAACTAGGATATATTATTTGAAAATAACATCAAGCTAAATCCGCAGGCGCAGGAGCTCCTACCCAAGCACGGTAACGACTAAGCGAGCATGCTATATGTTAAGTTAGTTTAAATTATAAACTACTATCAATTACAGACAAAGTGTGTGTGTGTGCGTGTCTATAGTATAGAAACAACTTATAGAAGAAGGTTGTAAGTGAAACCGAAGCGTCAATCTATTGCTTTGTGAGATTGCTTATGGACTTATGAGAGCTACTGTACATATAGACATAATTGGACCATTGCCACCTTCCGATGGATATACATACTGTGTCACAATGATTGATCATCATACAAAATGGCCTGAAGTCGTTCCTATAAATTACGTAAGCGCTGAAACCGTCGCGAAAACTTTCCTCGGGCTTTGGATGTGCCACGTTTTGGTTGTCCTGCAAGAATATCTTCGAATCAAGGTCGTCAATTCGAATTTAATCTTTTCACACAACTGACCAAACTACTTGGAATAGAAAAGATTAGAACAACAGCATACTATCAAAAAGCGAATGGACAAGTCGATAGGTTGCACCGAACGCTAAAAGCTTCCATCATGGCACGTTGTGAAAGTAGCAGTCAAAGGTCACGACAATTACCTATCGTGTTGTTAGGAATGCGCAATACAACTAAGGAAGACTCAGGATACAGCCCTGCTCCGATGACCTACGGTAAATCGATGCGATTTTTTTTCCCATTGAAGCAAACGTCAATAAAATCGATTATAGAATAAAATAGAATAGAATAGAATTACTTTATTTCGGACACAACATATCCATATAGTGTTAGTATACATACAAAAATAACTTATTTTCTATAACACTTGGTAACACATAGGTACTACGCAATACTTTATCCCTCTTCACCGTTTCCGGCGACAGCGACCCAGAGTAATTTATTTTTATTTCTCAAGCTATCTGATAACTTACAAAACCAAAGGTCTTGAAAACCCGGTCACACCGTGTACAGAAGAGCTGATCAGCATCGTTGTATGTGAAGGCTTTTGGCGACTTTTGCATATTGCCCCAAGGTATTCTAGACGACTTGGTATTATGATGGTATAACATCTACGTAGCACTTACCTTGATTATCTGCATAACTCCGTCATCCTGCTTTCATTATAAACTTGCCCTAAAAAACATCTCATCAATTTCAAGATTATATTTTTTCAAATTGTCGGCGTGTTTAATATTTATATCCATGCTAAATTACAGCTTTCTAGACTAAGAGTGTCTTTATTTTGTATTTTTTTGTTCCCGGTGTGGTAAATCCTCATGGATGTCCTCCGCCCTGGGGCGGGCGGAGGACATCCTGCGGGACAGGAGGCGGGAGGGGTCTCTCAGACTCTTACTGACTAAAAACCACCCCGGTGTTCCATCTCACACCTACGCCGGGGTCGCGGGAACACATAATTCTTCCGCATCCCCGGCTGTTGCCGGCCCGCTTGCACGGGCCCCGTCTCAGGCGGGAGGAGTGAGGTTTACTCCCCCCGCAACGTCTGTGAGCGGCGCGCGCGGAACACTACGCGCGCCGCCTTCTCGGGTCCTGATGTTGGGGGGCGACGGATGTCCCCGAATCCGTCGCCCCTGGACTCATTTAGGGGGGCTGGAAGAGGGCGTTGTCCGCCCTCCGCCTGGGCCCGGTGCGCCTGCTGCGGATCGGGAGAGTGGACGAGATCTCTCTCTCCCTTTCCGCAGCCTCCTTCTGCGAGATCACTGTTTCGCAGAAGGAAACCACCGCGTCCCAGGACTCGACGCTGCCGACCATCGCACTCACAACGGCCGGCAGCGACAGGTCACTGCCTACTTCTGAGATGAGGGCACGGCGCGGCTCCTCCCAAGACTAAGAGTGTCTGAGCTAAGCTGCGGACGGACGGACGGACAAGGCGAAACTACCTATCTAGGTCCTTGTTGAACCGAAACGGAACCTTAAAACTAGTCAAAACCAACAACTAAGATTTCAAAGTCAATCTGAAAACGAACATAGGTACTTATACAAAAAAAAGTAACTAAAACCTAAATACTACTTACGTCAGCCTTGCGACGCACCAACGAAGTTGGAAAGCCGCCTCCACGTTTGCATGGAGCAGACTCTATTGTTTTGTAGTCATTCAAAGACAAGTAGCAGTTACCATGACATAAACATAGCTTTAAGTAGTAGAAGGCAACTATTCTTCTATGAAAACAGCCAGTACAAAAGTCTCGTGATTACGATCTTCACTTGTTTTGCTTCTTACACTTTCGTATTTTCATACGTAGGTGTTAAAACTACGAAAGGAGAACGTATTTTTTGTAAAAAAAAAAAAAAAACTGAAGAGTTTGTTTTTTGTTCGTTTGAATGGCTAATAATCTCTAGAACTCCAGTCGGATTTGAAGGCTGGTAGATCCTTAGTAGCCGAGCAAACACAAAAAAATATTTGAAATAACGACAAGCGAAAACAAATAGCGCGGACGGGCGATTTGATAAGACGCGGTGGGTCGGGTGAACAAGAAATTCGGCAAAAAGAACAGTCGGCAAATTTCTCAACAAAAAATCAAGTAAATCACTGTCCATTCTAAGGTTGCCTGGAAGAGATCGCAGAAAGCGATAAGGCCGCCCATTGTATGTTTTTTAGTTTGTTTTTTTTTTGTTATGTCATTTTGTGGTGTACAATAAAGTATATAATAATAAATAAATAAACTTTTAATGATTGAAGTTACTTTGTAAATGAATTACCTTATTATTTATGTAATGTAGGTGTGACAGTTAAATTTAAATTGGTTTTCGATTGACTAAATGGTTCTTTTCGTTCATAGACTTCTTATTTTAAAGCCTACAAATTAATGAATATCCAAAAATTTATATGAATTTGTCCTTTACTGTGTGTTACAACATACCTACTTTATCTGTTAAATACTAGCTGTTGCCTGCGACTTCGTCTGCGATCCAGGATGAAAAGTAGCCTATGTCCTTACCTAGGTCATGGTCTATCTGTGTTCCAAATTTCGTCCAGATCCGTTCAGCCGTTTTGGCTTGAGAGCGTAACATACAAACAAACTTTCTTTCGTATTTACAATATTAGTTAGGATTTGCATTCCATCATTACATGGCGGTATGCGTCTTTGCACTGAAATTGTTTGTAACATCTTTTATACCAACGAAATTTTGTGCAAATAAACGAATAACGATATCTTCTAAAAATGGGGAAGGTTTTGTAAACACAACTGGGAAAATACGGTTAAAGATATTTATTACTCAAGAGAATTACAAATTCAATTATCATCATCATCATCATCATCAGCCTGTTTTAGTCCACTGCTGGACATAGGCCTCCCCTAATGAGCGCCATAGCGCCCTGTCTTCAGCTTGACGCATCCAGCATCTGCCTGCAATCTTTCGCAGCTCGTCATCCCACCTGGCCGGAGGGCGTCCTACACTACGTTTGCCGAGTCGCGGTCTCCACTCAAGAACTCGTTTACCCCAGCGGTTGTCGGTTCTTCGCGAGATATGGCCGGCCCACTGCCACTTCAGCTTGCTAATTCTTAGAGCTATGTCGATAACTTTAGTTCTCTGTCGGATGCATTCGTTGCGAATTCTATGCTTCAGAGAGACTCCGAGCATAGCTCTTTCCATAGCTCGCTGAGCGACTTTGAACTGGTGGACCAGCCCTATCGTGAGTGAAGTAGGTAGTTCTACGCAAGGAACAGCAGAATTTTAAGCGATGCGGGTATTTTGCATTTCAGCGGTTGTAGCGTGTTTACTTAGGCCTACACCACAGTGCAAAACAAAAACGAGAAACGAAAAAATTAAGTAACTCGTATTTTGTTTAATTTTACCTATTTTAATTACTTGTAAGCAGATACTTAATAAGGACTGGTTTTATGTTTAGATATTTTATTGTAATATGATTTTGATGAATGATGATTTTTCATTTATTTTTAGTTATTCGGTAGGCCGAGAATGATCTTTTAGAATGTAGTTTCTTAAGATTGTATTGTAAATGCTAAATGATTTGATTTCGTTTATGTCCTTTAGACAGTTTATTATAAAAGTTGGCCTCTTCATACATGATGTTCCTCTTTCCATATTTAGTCCTAGGCTGAGTTAAGCAGATATCGTTAGCCTGTCTTGTTAAAACTTTGTAGGTTTGCAAAGTTGCGAGTGAAAGGTGTTTATGAGTGAAAGGGAGAGAGATAGGAAAAGGAAGATGGAAAAATACGTGCAAGGAAAGATGAACGAAGTAACTTGTTATCATAAGTTTTGAAAAAGTTTAAATCTTTAATCTCTAAAAACAGAAGTCCTCTCAAGCCCATCCGACTCCGGATGGTTCCAATAATTCGCCAATTCCCCTTCCCTGAGGGAACATTTTGTTCCCCGGGATTACACACACACCACATAGATCGCAGTTTTGCACGGCACATACTGACGTAAAGCTATAAATATATTTCCGTCGCTTTTGTTTGACACGCATCATGCTCGTGATCTGGCCGGTTTATGGCATTGCTAAAATTCGAGTTAATCTAAAGCCGGCAATACATGTTGGCCAAGCCTCAGCCAACGCGAGCGTAGGCAAATTGATACAAGGTGAGTGCTACTGTCTACATGTTGGCCAAGACTGAGTCAACGCGAGCGACCCCGAGTGGCGGCAAGGCACGGCAAATGGACCGTATACAAGTTGGCGCTCGCCTGCACTCGGCCAGCTATGACCAACATGTATTGCCGGCTTAATATGAGCTGGTAGCAGTAGGCACCAAGCGTTGGACTGAGAAACAGGCAACTTAGGTTCTGATCACATAAGATGCAGCGCAGTTTTATTGTCAATTTTTTTTTGGTTTGCAATAATAACAATATTAAAAAAAATGGCTGCTTTTCAATATTTTTGTTATTGCAATAAAGGGTTTAGAATAAAAAAGCGTTAGAAGTGATAACAAAAATAAAAACATTTATTTATTATAATATTTTACATATGGTTAGCAAACCGATACGATTATTTATAATAACTTCTTCAGCCAAATTGGATGTGCAATACTATATCAAGGAACTTAGAAGCAATTTGTTTTATTTGGACATGTGAAAAGTAAAAAAAAAATTAAGTCGATTTATTTCACCATAAACATTAAGGTTCGATCTTTAATTTCCAAAGTAAGTGATTTAATAAGTGGTTTTATTAAATTAGAGCTGTTTGTTTACATTAAGTATTTCACATTTTATTTGGCTTTACAGAATATAGATTACATATTGAGGATAGCTGAAGTATTCATTTTTTCTAAGAAAAGAGGATTGAAACTAAACTTAATTTTTTTATAATTTAATAATCACGGATATAGCGCAATATACAGGATAAACTATTCCGAAATTTAAACGTTATTGTTTGCTGGATTTCGGTGATGCAACCTTTACAGTATGGAGTACACGGCGAACAGTTTTAATGACGTATTGAATAATTCAGCAAAATATACGGTATGAAACCATTTGTTTTATATTCATTCACCATGTGAAGTCTTGTTTAAATAAGCTTTCCACTTCATAAAAAAGCGCTCCGACTAGCAAGGATTCCCTCTTCCTCACATATCTTAACCCACAGACTCACAGTATTTCTCTAGAACAAAGAATATCATACTATTAGACATCTCTAAGCAAAATACTATAAACTATAATAATTAAGAAAAAATATTATAAATAACACTATGTATATAACACTTTACTCATCATTCACTGATTTGAACAAATAATAATTTATATTTAGTAAAATATGAAATATTTAAATGATAACACTCTTAGTCTATTTGTGTTAACACATCATTTACGTCCACTTTTACGCAGCGCAATATTATTGCCAACGCTTCAATATTAATATTTCACTGCATTTTGAAAATTAAAACAAACAAAAATTGTTCATTTTAGGTAATATTAAATCAAAAACTATTCATAGATATTATTTGAAAATAATATCAAGCTTAATCCGCAGGCGCAGGTGAGATTCGAACTCAGGGCTTGCCATAATCGCTCCTACCCAAGCACAGTAACAACTAAGCTAGCATGCTATATGTTATGTTAGTTGAAATTATGAACTACAATCAATTGCAGACTAAGTGAATGTGTGTGCGTGTTTACAGTAGTGAAACAACTTATAGAAGAAGCTCGTAAGTGAAACCGAAGCGTCAATCTATTGTTTTGTGAGATTGCATAAGACTTATGTGCGCTACTGTACAATATAAAGCAGCTCCAACAGTATTTCAAAATTAATTAACTAGTTGTGGTGTGAAGGTGCAAGGCCAGCATTTTTATTTAAATTGACAGTCTGTCTGTCTGTTTGTTCCGGCTAATCTCCGAAACGGCCGGACCGATTTTAACGAATTTTGGTATGATGATGCTTTGAACTCTGGAGAAGGACAGTGTTCACTATTTATCGACGAGATGCCACGGTTACAAATAAAATGGAACTTATGTGGTTACGGTACTTAATTAGCAGACTCATAATTACCTACTCTATCAGAAAAGAGTTTCACATTGTTATTGCACCCGACAACTGCCCAATAATTAAATAAAACAAAAATTCCAGCGAGTACAAATAAACAAAAAATACGAATCCCTATATCACATAATTATGTGGAAAATCTTACATTTGTGGCAACGCCATCTATTGAGCTTTGAGGAAGCTCTCACTCAAACACACATACTTACGTAAGACATATTATAACATAACTAAAGTTCGTTTTTTAAACCCAGATACAATTCTGACATTTCAAGTCTTTGTGTTTTTGCTTTTAATTTAGGAATATTCATCAAAACATCTGTCGAATTAGTACCTGGGTTTAAAAAACGCACGTTAGGTACGTAGTGTAAGAAATACTGGAGATACAGACAGGTAGAACCTTGTGTGGTGCTACACTATGACGTGATCTGCTACGCCATGACGTCACTGCTACTACGTAGTCATCCCAGCGCTACGCGAGGGGAAGGCAGTCCTATTTACCAATATATAAAAGTACTCTGTGGTCACAATTGAGTGATCACTGCGAATACACGTGTGTCGATTATTGATAAAATTATAACATGAATTATATATGACTCTAAAAGCACTAAACATTTGCCCTATCAAGCAGTCGACCTACTTATTCTTCTAATAAAACATCTGTCTAGACTGTCTTACCTGAAAATTTGTTCATCTAAAGTTACACCTCAGAAAATAGTACCTAAGTTTGGACAAAGACGATAATTAAAAGGTTTAGATGTCGCTTTCAAATTACTACTTAAGTTTGAACATTTTACATTTTATGCTTCAAATATTTTCAGTGAAAAATTGTTTTTGATAACTTAGTTTTTATTTTTCAAGTCAATTTATGAAAATAATTTAAGCATTTTGGGCTGTGAGAACTGAATAATGGTTTTTAAATAATAGGTATGCCTATTTGTTTCGGCTTAATTGCAATTTATCTTTTCAGAGTGACTTTGAAAACAGTCGACGAAATTAAAGGGGATGTTCTATCCATCAATATGAAAAACATTAACCGTGGGACCAATTTCGAATTAGCAAACAAGTATTCGAGCCCCTCATATACAGGTATAGACCATTTTGTATAAGAACCTCGTCTCATTGTAAAAAGTGTTCATATTGATGGGTAGAACAACACCCCTTAAATTTTGTCGATTGTTTTTACTATTACGATAATTTTCGTGTAAATAATAGTATCACTATTAGAGGACGACCAAGTTATCTGTGCAATTATTGGTGGCGCTGGTTGTACATGAAAACCAAAAAGTTTAACAAAAAACGATCGTATGTCCCATGCAAAATGTTAGTTCGAAAAACAGCCGTTGTTCAGATAGTTGCTCAGTCAGTGTTTAACTACTATTGTGAACGGACGTACCGATCGCGCGCGCGTGCTCTAGTAAAGAGTATTTTGCAGATGCATCATAACACCGTCGTCGCGGTGTACGTCGATCTATCGGGGCCACCGCAATGACCCAGTTACAAGTGCGGAAATCGTCATGAAGTGTTTATTTTAAAATTGTTTAGGTAACGCTTGCCTTAAAACTATACAATGGCTGCAAAACAGTCTATTAAACTTAAAACTGATCTGGAAAGGCAGTTGTATGACTGTTACATTCAGGAGAAAACGGACAGAGAAAACCTGCAACAAATGGTACGTCAACTGAACGGTCACATACAAAGCCTGCAGGAACAGGTACAAGATCTTCAAGGGCAACTAAAATGCTTAAAGACACAGGAGAAAGAAGAACCCTCAGGTAAACAGGTCAGTGAGACCATACCACCTACTCAGCCTACGAGAAGTGATGTGACGGACGAGGATGAACTCGCCAAAGAGACTGGGTGGATTAGGGCGAAAAACAGGAAAAAAAGGAAGTTGAACACGCCCCTTACTCCTCCACCACTACAACAAGACAGAACTAGCGCACTGCAGCAGCAAGACTACAACAACAAAGAGAAGAAAATTACTAAAAAAAATCTAGCACCGCCTCCAATCGTAGTGGACGGTGTTAAGAATTATCAAACATTCTATGACTTTTTGACTGAATCTCAGCCAGTAGAAACATTTACCGCCAAAATGTTAAGCGGTAATAGTGTTAAAATAAATGCCAAAACTGAAGAGTCTTACAGAGTTATTGCTCGTCGCTTAACAGAAAATAACTGTTTATGGCACTCATATGAGGATAAGCAGTCCAGGCCAATAAGAGTAGTGGCAAAAAAAATGCATTCTTCCTGCCTACCGGATCGGATTAAAGATGATTTAACGTCGCAAGGATTCCAGATAGAAAATGCAATTAACAAACTTACCTGGAGAACAAAAGAACCGCTGAACATGTTTATACTGTCGTTTAAGAATGACGAAGATGTCAGTAAAATATACGGCATTAAACATATATTAGGGTGTAAAGTTGAAATAAACCCGCTGAAAACGTCTAAAATAATACCGCAGTGTAAGAGATGCCAGGCTTATGGTCATACCCAAAAGTATTGCTCAAAAGAACCGAGGTGTGTTAAATGTACCGGCAAACACCTTACAGCTGATTGCAACGAACCCGCGCAAGAAAAACCGAAGTGTGTCCACTGTGGCTTATCTCACCCAGCCAACTATAGAGGGTGTTTAGTTGCCAAGGAGATGCAAATGATTAAAAACAAAAAATCTAAAAACAATCCACCTAACAACCCTGCCATTAAGCAAATAGTTAAAAACGCCGACAAACAGACAGCAAAACAAAGTGCACAGTTTGCGTCGTCATCCACAATAACTGCACATGAGGACAAGCTCAACCAGATATTGAAGTGCATATCCTCATTTGACAAGAGACTAGAGAAATTAGAACCGAGCGCATTACAAATCCAACATGAATAGCACATTTAAAATAATGGCTTGGAATTCCAACGGACTGCTGCAACATCAACATGAGTTGCAAGTAGTCTTAGACACAGAAAATATTGATGTGTGTTTGATCTCTGAAACGCACTTCACTAAACAGTCTTTTGTAAATTTTAGAGGCTATAAGGTTTATCACGCGCTGCACCCTAACAACACGGCACGAGGAGGTAGCGCAGTCATTATTCGAGAATATATCAGTCATTACGAACAGTGTAAATACGAGGAGCCAGACACGCAAGCTGTGGCGATATCAGTTAAAACAAATAAATTTAATTTGATAGTAGCGGCTGTATACTGTCCCCCAAGACACACGATAAACAAAGAACAATATGTAAACTTCTTCAGACTCCTTGGACAGAGATTTATATTAGGCGGTGACTTTAATGCTAAGAACACTCATTGGGGATCAAGATTAACTTCAACTAAGGGAAGACAGCTTCTCAGTGCAGTGAAAGACATGCGCTGTGAGGTCATAAGTACTGGAAAACCTACATACTGGCCGACTGACCGCCAGAAAGTACCAGACCTCATCGACTTTTTCATTGTCAAAAATATTTCTATCAATTATCTGAGGGTGGAAGAGGGGTACCACATGAACTCCGATCACTCTCCGATATTATTACAATTAAGTGACAAAATATTACTGAGAGAAAATTACTTGACATTAGTTAACCAGTTTACAGATTGGAAAAGTTTTAGCATAGACCTAGAAAATATTATTGACCTTAAAACTTCATTAAAAAGAAAAGATCAGCTTGATTCTGAAGTTAACAGGTTTAACAACAATATTCAACAATGTGCATGGAACAACACACCACAGCTTATGAACAAATTTAAAGGAAATACCTACCCAAAGGAAATAATAGACCTATTACATGAAAAAAGGACTCAAAGAAAAAGGTGGCAGCGAACTAGATTCCCGCAAGATAAAACTCTATTGAATAACCTTACGAAAAGACTGAAGAGAGAAATACGAACTTTTCAAGATGAGGCTTTTAATAATAACCTACGTCAGTTAAGCAGCGACCATACAACGCAATACTCTCTTTGGAAAGCGACAAAGTTACTCAAAAAGCCAATTACACCAATCCCCCCTATCAGAGATCTTAACGGAAAGTGGGCCATAAGCAATGAGCAAAAAGCTCTAAGATTTTCTTCTGATTCAGAAGCGATAAGTTTGTCATCTAGGTAACAAAAGGTATTGCTAGTATTTTTCAAAACTTCATTGATACATCTTTGAAACGTTCGCGCAGCGTTTCGCAGACCGAAGCTCATTTTTTCGTAAAGACGAACAGACCAAAAGGAGTTATTATTGCGGTTTTCGGTATGTCCGCAGGTACAACGCTTATATTGTGATATGCACGTCGAATATCAATTTTGGATAGTATTTTTTTATTTTTGTGGATGTAAGTGAAATCCGTTAAACGAGGAATCGGTTAGTGGACGGGGTCGGTGATTGCATTTAAACTACGATAAACTCCGCACGGGCGTAATTCACAGTTTTTCTTTTGAACGACGTGTAAAGCATTTGCCCATGGGCTGTATGACGGCCTGCTTATTCCTTTTTTTTTTTTTTTTTGTTCCCGGGGTGGAAAATCCTCATGGATGTCCTCCGCCCTGGGGCGGGCGGAGGGGTCTGTCAGACTCTTACTGACTAAAAACCACCCCGGTGTTCCATCTCACACCTACGCCGGGGTCGCGGGAACACATAATTCGTCCGCATCCCCGGCTGGTGCCGGCCCGCTAGCGCGGGCCCCGTCTCGGGCGGGGGGAGTGAGGTGTACTCCCCCCGCAACGTCTGTGAGCGGCGCGCGCGGAACACTACGCGCGCCGCCTACTCGGGTCCTGATGTTGGGGGGCGACGGATGTCCCCGAATCCGTCGCCCCTGGACCCATTTAGGGGGGCCGGAAGAGGGCGTTGTCTGCCCTCCTCCGACGCCCGGTGCGTCTGCTGCGGGCCGGGTCGAGAGTCGAGATCTCTCTCTCCCTTTCCGCAGCCTCCTTCTGCGAGATGACCGTTTCGCAAAAGGAGACCACTGCGTCCCAGGACTCTGCGCCGCCGACCATCGCGTTCACGACGGCCGGCAGCGACAGGTCGTTGCCTACTTCGGTGATGAGGGCACGGCGCGGCTCCTCCCAAGCGGCACACTCTGCCAGCGTGTGCCACGCCGGGTCCCCCCGGCAGTCGACGCAGTGGTGACACCGGGCGTCCGGCTCCCTGTTTATGCGACACAGGTACTTCCCGAAACGGCCTGCTTATTCCTAGGTCTACCATGCGTTGGAATTCATCCTTTGGTGCTTTGTACTTTGAAGCGTTAAGTGGACGTGCTTTGTGTACAAATATGATGTACTACATTGTGATATCCAGAAACTCTGATAAAATGCGGTAATATTTATTAACCGAATCGCTGACCTTTATTGTCGGAATGTTTGAGGAGTCTTCTTCGTCGGTCTTCTTAGAGAGTAGAGTGGCTTTTGCTATTAACTTTTTTGCATGAAGATCAACGAGCAATTGATGTTTTGCTAGGAAATCTGCTCTGGCTGGGAATTTGTCCTGGCAGGTAAATGCTCGACGTAGACCAAGGTCTAAAGTAATTTTCTGAGACCCATATGTTATGATTGTTGTACCATAGGCAGCAAATAACATAAAATCAGCGGGTTGACGATTTACATTTCTTTAGGCAATAACTGAAATATCGGCGCCGGTGTCAATATGAAAATAGGTATCGCTTTTCCAGTCGGTGACGCTCGAGCGATGTGCTCGGTTCGACACTTACTCTCGCCAACGCAGGTGTTGGCTTTAGTTTAACGTCTTTTCGACGCATTATTCATCGCCACATGTTTTTGCGTAATTTCCATAAATAAAGTGATAGAAACACTTGACATTTTTGTCTCCCGGTTGCGCTATTTGACGCCTGTATTTGGTTTGATTGTCTCGCGACCGAGCGAGATCGCGACCGTGATCGCTACTGGTAATTCCCACGATTCCTACTGCTACTGTGACGTGTGTTTTCAAACCACTAACTTTAGTGTTTAACTCGGTAATTTTATGAAGTAAAATATCAAAATTTTGATCAATTGGTTGTCTAGGGATAGCAATAGGATTTAGCGAACAGAGTTCAGATGGCCGTGTAGTTTCCATTTTCTTATCGGTAATTGCTGCGACATTGTCCAATGTAACGTCGCAGGCAGTGACTACTGCTCGGACTGTTTGAGGCAGGCGGTCGAACCACAATAATTTAATAGTATCCTCGGAGAATTTGTTCCTTCAGAGTTCCCGCATTTTACTAAGTAGTTGAGTGGGTCGTTGATCCCCTAGCTCGACTTTCGTAAGCAACGTATGTAGTTGCTTGGACTCGGACTCTTCATATGCCGAAATTAGCCTATCTTTTACTGCTTGATATTTACCGTTTGCGGGCGGGTTCTCGAGAATGTCGCTAATTCGTCTCGACCTAACTTAGCTATAACTAGTTGATATTTATGTAAGTTACCTGCTTTTTGTGAACCGATTATGGCCTCGAGCTGGTGGAACCATAATCGCGGTCGCGCTGACCAGAAGTCGGCGAAGCGGGAGTTGTGACCGTCGCCGCCTCTGGCGGCTGTTGCTGGTCAAGGGCGTAACTCGGAATAGCTTGCTGTGGTGCGTAAACGCTTGCAGATGCGGCGCCTTCATGGCGGCCGTCTGCGTAGGATCGCTGGTAACTTTATGGTCGGTGGCTGTGTTAGGTTTGGCCATCTTGAAAGTTCATATTTACACAGTAACTACACTGAAGAAAGTCTAAGTCTGTATTTAACGCAATTTGCACTGGCGGGTAACAGTACGGAACCGTACTTTTTCAATCACGTCGGGTATAGTACTTTTGTTGGGACAAAAAATAACTTAGAATTAAATTGTTCCGCATGCCGTATTCAATTCATGAGCTTACGTTCAATATAGAACTTTTGTTGGGACGTGATTTAGGTTCTTTAGTGAGGTGAAATGATTTAATTATGTAGTTACTACGACTGAACACAGTTTATATACAATGACTAAAAATAGGTTAATTAAATGTGATGCGAGTAACGCGGGCAGTGGCTAGTAACCAACTGTCGTCGTGGATTTCCGTCTTTTGATCTTAGCAGACGTGTGACGTCATAGGCACTTGAGTTCACAAAGTTGTGCATGTGTGGGTTACATACCACTACACTTTGTTTTATATTCTTGGTTTATTATGATTAGTTATTTTTTAAAGAGTGTTTTTAGTTTAATTTGTGATACTGCGTATCCCACTACGTACTGAGTATTTCTGTGCGAGTCACAATAAATACATTTTCTTTCTTTCTTTCTTTCTTAATCTTTCTTTTTTACGGAAATAAGTGGATAATAAATAGGCATTTTATATGTTCATAAATTGTTCTATTTCTTCGTTTGTTTTTTGTTTATACAATAAAATTGTGGAGTGGGTTAAAATATGATTCTTATCCATGTTAATTTTATTTCTTTGTTTACCTTCCTACATAATTATAAGAAAAAAAATACAAGTCCTAAGTAGTTACCTAAGTAAAAATGCAACTCAATTAACACCGAGAAAAAAAATAAAAAAACTGACTATAACAACGCGCAAAACCACCCAATTGGGTTTCAACAACATAATATTATGCTTTTGCCATAACTTTTTATTATACATGGTAATACATTACTTACGTACACAAGCTCTCTGATAAGTTACAAAACCAAAGGTCTTGAAAACCCGGTCACACCGTGTACAGAAGAGCTGATCAGCATCGTTGTATGTGAAGGCTTTGGGCGACTTTTGCATATTGCCCCAAGGTCTTCTAGACGACTTGGTATTATGATGGTATAACATCTACGTAGCACTTACCTTGATTATCTGAATAACTCCGTCATCCTGCTTTCATTCTAAACTTGCCCTAAAAAAACATCTCATCAATTTGAAGATTATATTTTTTCAAGTTGTCGGCGTGATTAATATTTATATCCATGCTAAATTACAGCTTTCTAAACTAAGAGTGTCTGAGCTAAGCTGCGGACGGACGGACGGACAAGGCGAAACTACCTATATAAAGGTCCTTGTTGAACCGAAACGGAACCCTAAAAACTAGTCAAAAACAACAACTAAGATTTCGAAGTCAATCTGAAAACGAACATAGGTACTTATACAAAAAAAAGGAACTACTACCTAAGTACCTACTACTTAGGTACGTCAGCCTTGCGACGCACCAACGAAGTTGGAAAGCCGCCTCCACGTTTGCATGGAGCAGACTCTATTGTTTTGTAGTCATTCAAAGACAAGTAGCAGTTACTATGACATAAACATAGCTTTAAGTAGTAGAAGGCAACTATTCTTCTATGAAAACAGCCAGTACAAAAGTCTCATGATTACGATCTTCACTTGTTTTGCTTCTTACACTTTCGTATTTTCATACGTAGGCGTTAAACTACGAAAGGAGAACGTATTTTTTGTAAAAGTAAAAACTGAGTTTGTTTTTTGTTCGTTTGAATGGCTTATAATCTCTAGAACTCCAGTCGGATTTGAAGGATGTAGATCCTTAGTAGGCGAGCAAACACAAAAAAAAAATTTGAAATAACGCCAAGCGAAAACAAATAGCGCGGACGGGCGATTTGATAAGACGCGGTGGGTCGGGTGAACAAGAAATTCGGCAAAAAGAACAGTCGGCAAATTTCTCAACAAAAAATCAAGTAAATCACTGTCCATTCTAAGGTTGCCTGGAAGAGATCGCAGAAAGCGATAAGGCCGCCCATTGTATGTTTTTTAGTTTGTTTTTTTTTTGTTATGTCATTTTGTGGTGTACAATAAAGTATATAATAATAAATAAATAAACTTTTAATGATTGAAGTTACTTTGTAAATGAATTACCTTATTATTTATGTAATGTAGGTGTGACAGTTAAATTTAAATTGGTTTTCGATTGACTAAATGGTTCTTTTCGTTCATAGACTTCTTATTTTAAAGCCTACAAATTAATGAATATCCAAAAATTTATATGAATTTGTCCTTTACTGTGTGTTACAACATACCTACTTTATCTGTTAAATACTAGCTGTTGCCTGCGACTTCGTCTGCGATCCAGGATGAAAAGTAGCCTATGTCCTTACCTAGGTCATGGTCTATCTGTGTTCCAAATTTCATCCAGATCCGTTCAGCCGTTTTGGCTTGAGAGCGTAACATACAAACAAACTTTCTTTCCCATTTACAATATTAGTTAGGATTTGCATTCCATCATTACATGGCGGAATGCGTCTTTGCACTGAAATTGTTTGTAACATCTTTTATACCAACGAAATTTTGTGCAAATAAACGAATAACGATATCTTCTAAAAATCGGGAAGGTTTTGTAAACACAACTGGGAAAACACGGTTAAAGATATTTATTACTCAAAATAATTACAAATTCACTTATAGAGGAAGCATACATAGGTGTCCACAAATTTGTGCCATCAAGCGTAGCTTAAATTAAATATTGCTACACATAGGAAGTAATTAACTTAAAACTAACATTAAAATAACACTGACAGTGGTGCCGATTCTCTTGTCACAAATGCCTCTAAACTAGACTAAAAATCACTAAAATTTGGTTTAATCCTGTCAAATGACGATTTTCTATTCTGAAATTGACTAAAGTGACACAAATTAACTATATTTTAGTTTGACAGCACTAAGATTGCACTGAGTTATTAGTTTAGTGAAAATGGCTATTTTGCTATTCTGAATTTTACGTTTTTCACCTAAAAATTTGATTGTCTAACTAAATCTGAACATGAATCTGACTATTTTTAATCGCGATTAAAAAGGTGTGGAATAAAATTAGGTGGCGTGAACTAAAATTCACACCAACACCTCGACTTCAGACGTGCAAAAACGGTGTTTTAACTTTCTTTTTCTTTTTTTGCTCATATCTCGAAAACGGTGTGTCCTATCACAAAAATAATGAAAATTTCGACCACCTTTGTAAGCCTGAAACCACCAAATCTCTACATGTAGATATTTTTATTTTATATTTTTCACACAAAAAGTCAAAACTTCCGTAGAAAACACGTCCGAGGCTGCCCCAGGCTGCCTCCGGCTCTAACAAAGACGTTGCGAAATCAAAAGAAAAAAAAAACACGTGGACTCGCGATTGTCAAATTCGATTATAGTTGTGTCAAAATTATTTTTAAATTTATAGATTTTTTTTCGCAGAATAGCTTCATTATTTTCATAGTAAAAAGTAAGGAATTTTAGTGATAGTTTAGTTAGTTTAGTTCGGTGTACAAGAGAATCGGCACCAGTGTAATAGTTTTGTCATATAAAACAAAACAAATCTGAAGTAGGTAGGTCTACGCAAGGAACAGCAGAATTTTAAGCGATGCGGGTATTTTGCATTTCAGCGGTTGTAGCGTGTTTCACAGTGCAAAACAAAAACAAGAAACGAAAAAATTAAGTAACTCGTATTTTGTGTATTTTTTGTTTGTTGTGGGAAACTTGTGGTACTATTAGGTTTGTTTTGGCAGCAGTTCCCCAAACCTTAATCAAATAGTCTATGTGAATTCTCAAGGAGTCGGTCAGTCAGAAATATGAAGCTAGTTGCCAATTCCAAAGCGTAGTAGGTGTCTATGAAGAAGAAAGGGCAAGAAACTCCATGGCCACTCTTTTAAATAATATTGTTTCAAATATATTAGTTACATCATTAATGTTGGTCCTTTAGGTGAGAACGATGTACAAAAACCGTAGGTACAGTAAGCGACCAAAAGTGCATAGGCACGTTAAGAGTCGTATTGCTGTGAACTCACGGTACGACTGTATGTGTTTCAACGACACACACCACAGAGATCGCAGTTTTGCACGGCACACACTATCGTATCGCGTACTCGCGTCGCTCTACACGAAACAAAAATATACTTCCGTCGCTTTTGTTAGACACGCATCATGCGCGTGACCTGGCCGGTTTATGGCATTGCTAAAATTCGAGTTAATCTAATATGAGCTGGTAGCAGTAGGCGCCAAGCGTTGGACTGAAAAGTCGCCGGCTTAGGTTCTGATCTCATAAGAGGCAGCACAGTTTTATTGTCAATTTTTTATTTTGGTTTGAAATAATATATTCAAAAAAATTGCTGCTTTTATGTTTTTGTTGTTATTGCAATAAAGGGTTAAAAATAAAATAAAAATGCGTTAGAAGTGATAACAAAAATTAAAACATTTTTATATGTTATAATATTTTACATAAAGATAACCGCTACGATTATTTATAATAACTTCTTCAGCCAAATAGGATGTGCAGTACTATGTCAAGCAACTTAGAAGCAATTTGTTTTATTTAAACATGTGAGATGTTCAAAAAAATTGAAAAGTAGATTTATTTCACCATAAACAATTAAGCTTCGATCATGAATTATTTAAATAAGTGATTTTATTAAGTGGTTTTGTATGGCAGTTTGTTTACATTAAGTATTTCACATTTTATTTGGCTTTAGTGAATATAGGTAACATATTGAGGATAGCTTAAGTTTTAATTTTCATTTTCGTTCTGTGAAAAGATGATTGAAACTAAACCTCAATTTTTATAATTAAGTAGATAAGTATTACAGGATAAACTATTCCGGAACTTAAACGTTCTTGTTTATAACGTTATTGTTTGCAGGGCTTCGGTGATGCAACCTTTTTAGCGCGGAGTACACGGCGAACAGTTTTTAATGATGCTTTTAATTAATTCAGCAAAATGTCCGGTTGGTATGAAAACATTTGTTGCATATTCATTCAGCTTGTGTGGCCTTATTTAAATAAGCATCCACTTCATAAATAAGCGCTCCAACTATATAGAATTCCTTCTTCCTCACATCTCTTTACCCACAGACTCACAGTATTTGTCTAGAACAAAGAATGTGATACTATTAGACATCTATAAGCTATATTTATATGTACCTATCACATTTTACTAATTTAAACAAACATTCATTAAGTCATTTAAACATTAACAGTCATTCACTAATTTAAACAAATCACAATTAAATTTTTTTAAATACGAAATATTTAAATGATAACACTCACACTTAGTCCGGTTTCAATATATATTTCTGTTATCACATCATTTACATCCTCTTTTACGCAGCGCAACAATATTTGCCAATGCTTTAATATTTGCACAACACCGCAAAAACAAATTTAAACATTCGTCACTAACCAACAACGTTCAATTAGGTGAATAGTCGTAACGAATTGCATCTACCTTACAGAAATCGAAATAATTTACTCAGTTTTCTGTGGCCTACCTTCAAAAATTTATTATTTATGGAAACAAGATGAACGAGACCAGTATCGAATGATTATCGAACCACTTCAAGTAATTTCATTAAAACAAACAAAAATTGACCATTTTAGGTATTATTAATAACATATCCTCGTTGCCTCGTTGGTCTAGTGGTCGCAATCGCTACTGCTGAGCATGAGGTCCTGGGTTCGATTCCCAGGTCGGGCAAAGTGTTATTGGGTTTTTCTATCTGGAATTTCTCAATAGCAGCCCGGAGTCTGGATTTGTGCCCGGTTGATGGCAATAGGCTCGCCCCCTATTACATGGGACTTAAACATAACTGGCGAAATGTGGGTGTACAGGTACACCTCTGCCCAACCCTTCGGGGAAACAAGGCGTGATGTTATGTTATCAAAAACTTGAAATAGATATTATTTGAAAATAACATCACGCAGGCGCAGATGAGATTCGAACTCAGGGCTCGCCATAATCGCTGCTATACAGCGTGTAACGAAAACCCTGTCCGATCCTGAAGGGTATTATTTGGTATCGTAGTGCGTACACAAATACGTAATCATTTAATGGATACGAGATAATTAATTTTCCCCAATGAAAACAATTAATTTAAAAAATTAAAAATAATCATACCAAAGGCAACACTGATCGCTCGACAGGGTTCACCAGAGTTCACCTACAGTTTCGTGTCAAAGAAGCCGCCTGAGCGCGGCGATCCTTTGTCGCGTGCCGCCAAAGAAACGTAGGACTAAAGAAATCTACGTTTTGCCTACGCGTAGGTATCAGCTGATATTTTATAACATATTCAAATATTCCTGATTGGTATACGACATTGTTCGCGATACGATAGCGGCACGTGATACGTACGGACATCCGATCGCAAGCTATCTCCACGTGAGACTGGCGAAGCCGCGAAGTGTCCAAACAAGTAGCGACCAGTCGGCTACATCAAAGGATCGAGAACTCGTTATGAGTACCTACAGCGCGGCTAATGCAGGGCGGTGTCCTTTGAAATAAAATAGGCAAAAAATAAAAGATTTCGCCGGCTGGTGGAGTGTTGTCAACTTATGAAAATTTACCATATTTAGTGTTACATTTCGCATGGTAACTAAAAATAAAAAAATCAATAGCTTTTGGTTTTTATGAGTTAGATTTTTTTTACAATTTTTTCTAGTACGTATGTTAAACCAGGAATACGCCTTTTTTGGATCGGACAGGGTTTTTGTTACCTAATGTATGTTATGTTGGTTGAAATTATGAACTACTATCAATTACAGACTAAGTGAATGTGTGTGCGTGTTTACAGTACTGAAACAACTTATAGAAGAAGGTCGTAAATGAAACCGAAGAGTCAATCTATTGCTTTGTGAGATTGCATAAGACTTATGAGCGCTACTGTACAATCTTAAGCAGCTCCAACAATATTTCAAAATTAATTAACTAGTTGTGGTGTGGAGGTGCAAGGCCAGCATTTTTATTTAAATTGACAGTCTGTCTGTCTGTTTGTTCCGGCTAATCTCCGAAACGGCCGGACCGATTTTAACGAATTTTGGTATGATGATGCTTTGAACTCTGGGAAAGGACACTGTTTACTATTTATCGACGAGATGCCACGGTTACAAATAAAATGGAATTTATGTGGGTACGGTACTTAATTATTCTTCATAATTACCTACTCTATCAGAAAAGAGTTTCACATTGTTATTGCATCCGTTCAACTGCCCAATAATTAAATAAAACAAAAATACCAGCGAGTACAAATATACAAAAAAATACGAATCCCTATATAGAAAGAAAGAAAGAAAGAAAACTATTTATTAGGACTCGCACAGGAATACACATTTACACAATATACAGTACGTTGTGTGATACGCAGTATCACAAACTTAAGTAAACACACTCATAAAAACATGAAAATTAATAACACCAAAATAAAAACCAGTATTTCACATAATTATGCTGAAAATCTTACATTTGTGGCAACGCCATCTATTGAGCTTTGAGGAAGCTCTCACTCAAACACACATACTTACGTAAGACATATTATAACATAACTAAAGTTCGTTTTTTAAACCCAGATACAATTCTGACTTTTCAAGTCTTTGTGTTTTTGCTTTTAACATAGGAATATTCATCATTACATCTGTCGAATTAGTACCTGGGTTTAAAAAACGAACGTTAGGTACGTAGTGTAAGAAATACTGGAGATACAGACAGGTAGAACCTTGTGTGGTGCTACACTATGACGTGATCTGTTACGCCATGACGTCACTGCTACTACGTAGTCATCCCAGCGCTACGCGAGGGGAAGGCAGTCCTATTTACCAATATATAAAAGTACTCTGTGGTCACAATTGAGTGATCACTGCGAATACACGTGTGTCGATTATTGATAAAATTATAACCAAATATTGGCACATTTCTGGACTCTAAAAGCACTAAACATTTGCCCTATTGATAGGGCAAATGTTTAGTGCTTTTTTTGTTTTGAGCAGTCGACCTACTTATTCTTCTAATAAAACATCTGTCTAGACTGCCTTACCTGAAAATTTGTTCATCTAAAGTTACACCTCAGAAAATAGTACCTAAGTTTGGACAAAGACGATAATTAAAAGGTTTAGATGTCGCTTTCAAATTACTACTTAAGTTTGAACATTTTACATTTTATGCTTCAAATATTTTCAGTGAAAAATTGTTGTTGATAACTTAGTTTTTATTTTTCAAGTCAATTTATGAAAATAATTTAAGCATTTTGGGCTGTGAGAACTGAATAATGGTTTTTAAATAATAGGTATGCCTATTTGTTTCGGCTTAATTGCAATTTATCTTTTCAGAGTGACTTTGAAAACAGTCGACAAAATTAACGGGGATGTTCTATCCATCAATATGAAAAACATTAACCGTGGGACCAATTTAGAATTAGCAAACAAGTATACGAGCCCCTCATATACAGGTATAGACCATTTTGTATAAGAACCTCGTCTCATTGTAAAAAGTGTTCATATTGATGGGTAGAACAACACCCCTTAAATTTTGTCGATTGTTTTTAAGGGCACTCTATTTAAAAACTTAAGTGCTAATAATTTTCGTGTAAATAATAGTATCACTATTAGAGGACGACCAAGTTATCTGTGCAATTATTGGTGGCGCTGGTTGTACATGAAAACCAAAAAGTTGAACAAAAAACGATCGTATGTCCCATGCAAAATGTTAGTTCGAAAAACAGCCGTTGTTCAGATAGTTGCTCAGTCAGTGTTTAACTACTATTGTGAACGGACGTACCGATCGCGCGCGCGTGCTCTAGTAAAGAGTATTTTGCAGATGCATCATAACACCGTCGTCGCGGTGTACGTCGATCTATCGGGGCCACCGCGGTGACCCAGTTACAAGTGCGGAATTCGTCATGAAGTGTTTATTTTAAAATTGTTTAGGTTACGCTTGCCTTAAAACTATACAATGGCTGCAAAACAGTCTATTAAAATTAAAACTGATCTGGAAAGGCAGTTGTATGACTGTTACATTCAGGAGAAAACGGACAGAGAAAACCTGCAACAAATGGTACGTCAAGTGAACGGTCACATACAAAGCCTGCAGGAACAGGTACAAGATCATCAAGGGCAACTAAAATGCTTAAAGAGACAGGAGAAAGAAGAACCCTCAGGTAAACAGGTCAGTGAGACCATACCACCTACTCAGCCTACGAGAAGTGATGTTGAGTACTGCACGGACGAGGATGAACTCGCCAAAGAGACTGGGTGGATTAGGGCGAAAAACAGGAAAAAAAGGAAGTTGAACACGTCCCTTACTCCTCCACCACTACAACAAGACAGAACTAGCGCACTGCAGCAGCAAGACTACAACAACAAAGAGAAGAAAATTACTAAAAAATCTAGCACCGCCTCCAATCGTAGTGTACGGTGTTAAGAATTATCAAACATTCTATGACTTTTTGACTGAATCTCAGCCAGTAGAAACATTTACCGCCAAAATGTTAAGCGGTAATAGTGTTAAAATAAATGCCCAAACTGAAGATTCTTACAGAGTGATTGCTCGTCGCTTAACAGAAAATAACTGTTTATGGCACTCATATGAGGATAAGCAGTCCAGGCCAATAAGAGTAGTGGCAAAAAAAATGCATTCTTCCTGCCTACCGGATCGGATTAAAGATGATTTAACGTCGCAAGGATTCCAGATAGAAAATGCAATTAACAAACTTACCTGGAGAACAAAAGAACCGCTGAACATGTTTATACTGTCGTTTAAGAATGACGAAGATGTCAGTAAAATATACGGCATTAAACATATATTAGGGTGTAAAGTTGAAATAAACCCGCTGAAAACGTCTAAAATAATACCGCAGTGTAAGAGATGCCAGGCTTATGGTCATACCCAAAAGTATTGCTCAAAAGAACCGAGGTGTGTTAAATGTACCGGCAAACACCTTACAGCTGATTGCAACAAACCCGCGCAAGAAAAACCGAAGTGTGTCCACTGTGGCTTATCTCACCCAGCCAACTATAGAGGGTGTTTAGTTGCCAAGGAGATGCAAATGATTAAAAACAAAAAATCTAAAAACAATCCACCTAACAACCCTGCCATTAAGCAAATAGTTAAAAACGCCGACAAACAGACAGCATAACAAAGTGCACAGTTTGCGTCGTCATCCGCAATAACTGCACATACGAGTACATCTAAAAGTGTCTCATATGCACAAGCGGTAAAACCAAGTCCAATACCATCAAGTCTTGAGGACAAGCTCAACCAGATATTGAAGTGCATATCCTCATTTGACAAGAGACTAGAGAAATTAGAATCAAGCGCATTACAAATCCAACATGAATAGCACATTTAAAATAATGGCTTGGAATTCCAACGGACTGCTGCAACATCAACATGAGTTGCAAGCAGTCTTAGACACAGAAAATATTGATGTGTGTTTGATCTCTGAAACGCACTTCACTAAACAGTCTTTTGTAAATTTTAGAGGCTATAAGGTTTATCACGCGCTGCGCCCTAACAACACGGCACGAGGAGGTAGCGCAGTCATTATTAGAGAAAATATCAGTCATTACGAACAGTGTAAATACGAGGAGCCAGACACGCAAGCTGTGGCGATATCAGTTAAAACAAATAAATTTAATTTGACAGTAGCTGCTGTATACTGTCCCCCAAGACACACGATAAACAAAGAACAATATGTAAACTTCTTCAGACTCCTTGGACAGAGATTTATATTAGGCGGTGACTTTAATGCTAAGAACACTCATTGGGGATCAAGATTAACTTCAACTAAGGGAAGACAGCTTCTCAGTGCAGTGAAAGACATGCGCTGTGAGGTCATAAGTACTGGAAAACCTACATACTGGCCGACTGACCGCCAGAAACTACCAGACCTCATCGACTTTTTCATTGTCAAAAATATTTCTATCAATTATCTGAGGGTGGAAGAGGGGTACCACATGAACTCCGATCACTCTCCGATATTATTACAATTAAGTGACAAAAGATTACCGAGAGAAATTTACTTGACATTAGTTAACAAGTTTACAGATTGGAAAAGTTTTAGCATATACCTAGAAAATATTATTGACCTTAAAACTTCATTAAAAAGAAAAGATCATCTTCATTCTGAAGTTAACAGGTTTAACAACAATATTCAACAATGTGCATGGAACAACACACCACAGCTTATGAACAATTTTAAAGTAAATACATACCTACCCAAAGGAAATAATAGACCTATTACATGAAAAAAGGACTCAAAGAAAAAGGTGGCAGCGAACTAGATTCCCGCAAGATAAAACTCTATTGAATAACCTTACGAAAAGACTGAAGAGAGAAATACGAACTTTTCAAGATGAGGCTTTTAATAATAACCTACGTCAGTTAAGCAGCGACCATACAACGCAATACTCTCTTTGGAAAGCGACAAAGTTACTCAAAAAGCCAATTACACCAATCCCCCCTATCAGAGATCTTAACGGAAAGTGGGCCATAAGCAATGAGCAAAAAACTCTAAGATTTGCACATCACCTCGAAGAAACCTTTCAGCCAAACGACGGGTCTGTAGATAACTTGCAGTTTGCCAATATTCTGCAATACCAAAGAATTAAGCTTGTGACCCCGAAAGAAGTTGCAAAGGAGATTCAAATTACTAACCTCAAAAAATCCCCAGGGTATGACCTTATTACGGGAGAAATCCTAAAACACCTTCCACGTAAAGCCGTCGTTAAGCTAACTCGGCTCATCAATGCTGCATTCGTGCTAAAGCATGGTCCTGAGCCATGGAAAGTTGCTGAAGTGATTATGATTGCAAAGCCCGATAAACCGCCTACCGAAGTTTCATCATACAGGCCCATTTCCCTGTTGCCTATATTATCGAAACTGTTTGAAAAATTGTTTTTAAAACGCCTAAAACCTATAATAAACGAAAGAAACCTAATTCCTGACCATCAGTTTGGTTTCAGAGAGAAACACTCAACAATAGACCAAGTACATAGAATCACAAACATCATTGAGCGAACGCTTGAAGAGAAAAAAGTCTGCTCCACCGTATTTTTAGATGTGGCACAAGCTTTTGATAGAGTTTGGCATAAGGGTTTGATATACAAGTTACGACTAATGTTGCCCAATGATTTTGCCGATATCTTGCAAGCATACATTACAGATAGAATGTTTCGAGTAAGGCACGAGGATGCCTTTTCTGATCGAAGAATTATTAAAGCTGGCGTGCCTCAAGGTAGTGTGCTGGGTCCAGTCCTATACCTGCTGTACACGTATGATATGCCAGAGCTGGAAAATAATACCATCGCAACCTTCGCGGACGACACTGCCATTATGGCTACAGGGTCATGCCATACGGAAGCAATCAAAAAGGTACAAATCGCTGTAAATGAAATTCATGACTGGGCACAAAAATGGAGAATCAGATTGAATTAATCGAAGTCACTACACATTGATTTCACCAACAGGAATTGTGATTACCAACCAATCTTCATAAATGGCCAACAAGTGCCATACGCAAATACAGCCAAATACCTTGGCATAACGCTTGACGCAAAACTGCGCTGGAAAGCGCACGTCAAAAAGAAAAGACAGGAACTAGACATGCGTTTTAAAAAAATGTATTGGTTGATTGGACGGGGTTCCTGCCTATCGATACATAACAACATTTTAGTATATAAGCATATTCTTATGCCAATATGGACATATGGTATCCAACTGTGGGGCTGTACTAAGCCGACCAACATCAAAATTATACAAACATTCCAGAATAAAGTACTCAGGAGTATTGTAAATGCGCCCTGGTATATAAGAAATGACGACCTCCATCGTGACCTAAAAATGGAACCCGTCACCAATATAATCAAAAAATTTGCTGAGGCCCATGAACACCGACTCCATCGACATGTGAACATCGAGGCAATTCAGCTGTTAGACCAAGCAAATATAGTGCGAAGACTAAAACGAACTAAACCTTTTGAGTTAGTGTAGTGTAAAGTGTAGAAATAATAGTGACAGTGACACACATAATAACACATAAAAAAAGTGTTTATATCATTAATTATCAGACTCTAAGAAAGTGGAACGGACTTGAGTAATGTTCAATCAGCACTTTTCTAAGTTTTAAAATAATTATCACGTAACAAATTAAGTTAGATTAAAATTGCTTATTAGTCGTATAGGCTAGATTGTAATCAATTAATAAGAACCTGGTTCTTTTTAATAAAGTATAAAAAAAAATTATAACTTTGCCACACAATTACCTGATAAATTAATATGATTCTAACCGGCACTGAGCCGAGCGTTGGAAATCCAACAGCGCGCTTTTACATAAATAATAACATAACATAACGGCTAGGCAGAGGTATACCTATGCTTAACAGGTGTATTGTTTTTAGTTTTATTTATTTATGTATCCATCTAGGTCGTAGATTCGAACCTAGACAGGCGCTTTACTTATTGTAAATTATTTCATCACTACTGCTCTCAAAACGGTAAAGGAAAACATGGTGAGGAAACCGGCATGTCCTAGAACATGACATCTACCAATCCGCACTAGGTCTACGTGGTAGATTACAGCCCACGCCCTCTCGAGGAGAGGAGGCATGTGTCTCAACAGTGGGAACATGATAGGCTGTTTATGATGTGATGGTTCATCCAGGTGTCGCATAGTTTAGTGAAAACGGACATAAGTACCTGGGTACCTATAACTAGGAAATAAGTAGTTAAGCAGAACCTAAGTAGACAAGTATAAGATGAGTGATATAATGTAAAATATACGATACATTTTATATTTTATTTATTTTTGTTAGTGTTTATCATGGTCTGGCAGTTTGAGTAACTTATGCGGCCTACCCAAATGTCTTTTCTTTGGTAATGTTCGTCGAATCGTTGAGCTCCTTAAGTTCTGTGTTGAGCTGCACGATTACTGACAAATGCGTGCACTGACTGGACAGTTCCACTCATTCTGTGTCGTTCTTTCCTCAAAATACCATTTCAGTCACTAATCTACATGGTCTTCACATGATCTGACCAAGATTATGTCTGGATTTTAAAAGAGACTGTGACTTCTGAGTTTCTTCGACATTTCTTATCAGAGAAAACAGATGTAAACGCCAATCTCATCTAATTTTAAAAATATGATTGACATGTAAAAGTGATTGTACAAACCTACTTACAGAAATAAAGTCATTTATCATAACTGGACCCCTAATAACTGCGTAAAAAGTCACAACAATTTCTATCAAATTCGTAAGTAGTTTGCGAGTTTTGAAAAGTGTCTACTTATTCCCTTGCGGCTGTATCGTGGGCACGGCTAACGAGTTTAGTCTAGACTTTAGATGATCTAGAATTATGCTGTTTTCCACTCAGCCCTCCAGCTGAGATTGGATTACGTTGAGTGGCGCCTTTTGCTACGTGTTTCTTCGTGACATTGCCGTGAAATAGACGTTGCAGGGTCGATCTTTTATTTGCTTATTTTTTTACAGACGTATGATGTAGAAAGGTTAAGAGTATTTTTTGACAAAACTAACTCGAATCACACAAAATGAATGGTTTCGTAGTTGAGATGTATTTATCCCAAGAACACACTTAACATTTTAGTTAAAAAACATGTTCTCCCATAAGTCAATATACGTCACGGTCAATTCTTATTTTTTCTATGTTGAAAAACTACAAATTAACGATTTTCGGACTTTTTCGTTTAACAACAGGTCACCGGGAAGTACCCATGGTTTTGATTTACTTGCGAGTATCAATATATGTCGCATAAATCGTCGTATTTTTGAAGTGAAAACTTCAAGCGGCGTTGTACACTTTTTTGTAATGGGTAAAAAATGTTAAACTCGCGTTAGGACACGTGATCTGATCGAAAATTCGTAAGACGGATGGTTGTTAATTTGTGATTTTTATTGATTGATAGTTCTGAGAGATAAACTTTTTAATGTAATATAAATTGTCATGTTTGTGTACGATAACGCAATAAATAAATATTGTACTGATAATTAAAGCAATTCGTGCAAAATTATTCCCTAACCATTCCAAAATATAAAAAATGCACAAAGTTAATATTCAAGTGTTCACTTCTGCCAGTACTCCCGGAGTGCAACCCGTCGTTTTTTTTTGTTGCGTTGACCTAGAAGTAAGATTTTTGAGCTGTTTTGTAGACCTACGTATTAGATAAGTATTAATTTCAACTTGATACCTCCGCGCGTTCCTGGAAAAAAGGGTCTTCACAGACAGACGGACAACGAAATGATCCTATAGGGGTTCCGTTTTGAGGTACGGAACCCAAAATCAGACACACTTAACATAACACTCTGCCACAGACAACCTATACTATCCTGAAATGAGGCAAAGGTGCAGGTAGGTTATGTCTAGGCGAGAAATGGTGAGCATGTAGGAATTATAGTTAGTTGAATGAAATTCATACGTTGGTATGTTTTATAGTAGAAAAATAAAATTTTAAATATACTCACCCCAAAAGTGTAAATTACTAGTGTACTTTTTACATCTCCGCTAGATCTTTTCCCTTTTCGACGAACTACTATGTGATAAACGCTTCAAACATTCTCTTTATCTTTTTCACAGCAAAGAAATGAACGAATAAAATCTATATAAGTATAACAGGAACCTGTGAATTCTAATCTCTTATATTCAAAGGACTACCTCTTGAATTCAATCTCTAGGAAAGCCGAGATTTACGACAAAGGCTTACATTTTTTTTTCTTTCCCAATTTAGACCGGGAGATAGTGTTCTAATAAAAGTAAAAGTGTAAATGTAACAGTTATGAATACTCAAGATAAAATAAACCCTTGCTAAATGTAACGGTTTATTTGATCTTGAGTATTTGTAAGTTATCGGGAAATACCTCCTTTATTGAGTAACTGCTTAGCCACTTTTCAGACAGCAAGCACAAGTCCTATGCAGGTCCTCCTTGCCGGATTCCCGAGATCTCATAGGGTCTGGAGGCAAAAGCCCTCGCGCACGTATGGGAGTGGCGTGAGGAGACAAAACGCCGGGGTGTAAGCTGCTGCAAGAAATCACGGCACAGCAGACTAAGCTCCGGCGGGATCTCATGGCCACATGGAGGGTGCGATTTTGGCAACCCAGTGCTGGGTACGCCACAATAGCGGCGATAAATCCCCTATTTGAGAAGAGGAGAGGTGCCACGGCGACCTTCCGCCTGACACAGGTCCTCACCGGATACGGTTGTTTCGGGAGGTTCCTGTTTCACATAAGGTGGGAGGAAACTCCCGGGTGTCACCATAGTGTGGATCGCCTGGAGGGCACGGTGGAGCATAATGTGGAGGCTTGGGCAGAGCACCGCCGTGTCCTCGCGGAGGCGATCGGTGGTTGCGATCTCTCTCGTCCGGCCTTGTTCCAGGCCATGGTACGGAGCGAGAGCAAATGGGAAGCCGTCACCTCCTTCTGCGAAGCAGTAATGCTTGCGAAGGAGGAGGCGGAGCGCGTGAGGGAGAGAACATTGCGCCCTCACGCCCCTAGTTGCCGCAGGAAACGCCCTGGGCGTCGGGAATTACAAGTGAATTCCCGACCACCGTAGGCGCGGGCTTTCGGACGACGAGCAATGGGTAGCTCGCCGTCCGGTAAGGACCAGACCCGGGGTGACGGCGCCTCTTGTTATACGCGTGCCTCAAAGAGGTGACCGCACTTTTATAATTGACGGGGTCCGTTAGGGCCGATGCCAGCCAGGGTCGCGGGTTGTTCGATAGAGATACCGTGGCCCTGGCACAGGCAAATGAAGGAACACGGATGCGTTTCAGTCAGTAAAAGTCTGACAATCCCCCCCGCTCCACACAGAGAGGGAGAAGTCATTTGATGATTTCCCACCTATAAAAAAAGTTCAGAGCCAGAAATCTTTGCACAACACGTCGCATTCAAAGTTTGACGCGGTTCTGGCTATTAAACTTTTCCTTCCAGTCTTTAAATTAACTACTTGGTCAACATAAATTTTACTCAGGAAGCTCGTTTCCCCGGTTTCCCCGAAGGGTTGGGCAGAGGTGTACCTGTACACCCACATTTCGCTAGTTATGTTTAAGTCCCATGTAATAGGGGGCGAGCCTATTGACGTCAACCGGGCACAAATCCAGACTTCGGGCTGCTATTGAGAAATTCCAGATAGAAAATCCAATAACACTTTGCCCGACCTGGGAATCGAACCCAGGACCTCATGCTCAGCAGTAGCGATTGCGAGGTTCAAGAGTTAATTTCCGCGAAGTCTCTTCAAAATAGTTTTCATTTAAAACGCTGGCTCCCCGACTATCGCTCTGTATTGTTTCTGGTCTTGAATATCAAAGACAAGCCTACCTTTGTGGTGACGTTTGATTTCCCGCCAAGTGCTGTTATTTATGCGACCTACAATCATAGTGGTAACAAAACATTTAACGATGGTAAGCGTGTTCGATAGATTCTTTCTTCCATTTAATTAATAATTCAGGTTCTCGACGTTGAGGAAATTTGGAGATTTAAGAAACACACACCATTACTTTTATCATTCGTCGAAGACATCTTTTTTATTTTTATTCATAGACAATACTTGACTACCGTCGAATCAATCCTTGGAACCATAGAGTAACTAACACAAATGTCGTAGATTAAAAAGCATTGATTTTTAGGTTTTCAACAGTGTCGTTGTTAATACTATTCACCCCTTGTAAAATTTCTACATTTATTTCTGTAATTTCATGGTGTAGGTACTTCATAAAGAGAATTTTATCCATCTATTGGAGGTTTTAAGGAAGTAATAATGTTATTGCCATTTCATTATTATTATAAACATTTATTTATCTTTCCTTGTTAGTTAGTATGTATTGTTCAAATATTGCAAGCTGAATTAAAACCTCCTCTTATCCTACGGAATTGAAATTTTACAAGTTGCATGAAGTGTGGACGTCCTTACCTCAGGATTGATATAAAAAGAAAACAAAATATATATATATTTATTTATTTATTTATTTATAGTACATGGAGGATTTACAGCTAGTAAAAACAAACAAAAAAAGGGGGCCATAGCCGCCAGGAAGCCAATTACAAATCCTCACGTATAGACTCAAAATAGTTCAATATGGCGTGAGCACAAAAACAAAAAACACATCGCATTATTTAAATTAAGAAGCTATCTAAATACTAAATACTAGTTTTACAATTTAATTACAAAAATAAAGGAGAAAAAAATTAAAACAAAAACAAAACAATACAATCTCAACAATCAATACAATCAATTATTGTAATTGGTGTTACCGTTTTAATTAACAATAAACAAAATAAATAAATAAATCTGCCGCTACTTAATAAATTTGAGAATCAAGCATCTTCTGGCCGAATATATTAAAGTTCTATGTTTACGTAAGTTTTATTTTCTCTCTATCCCATGGTGCGGGGTGTGGTTGGAAAGGTCGTTTCAAAATATTATAAAGTGTTTTTCGATTCAGGGATCCGTTTGCGAAGTATAAAGCTTAAAAGTGCACATTTTTGTTGGAGTAAAGTGTAAGTTGGTCGACTATAACTTGTTAATTTGCAAAGCCTGTTAGTGTGTAGGTATGTATTTGTATTGTCCCACTACTATGCAAAGTCGTGTTCAGATGTGTTAAGGCCCGTACACAGGCGCGACCCAAAAACACCGCGTGTTGCACGACGAGCGGTGTCTATGTGTTGGGCTGTTGCGTCGCGCCTGTTTGTGGGAGCCTTTATAAGGATATCAAGTTTGTATTAAGGCTCTTTAAATCAGCAATATGTGTCGCGAGCGATTCGCGTTGCGATTCACACCAGTCTGGACGAGCCTTTAATATTATTCACTGTGAACTTTTACTTTATTATTAGCAAAAAATGTAGGCCATCACAGGAACTTAGATAGAAATGAGAAGCAATTTGCTAACAATTGTTTATTTTATTTCAAGAGTATGCTTAGATGTATTGAGAGAATTAATGAAATGGGTCTAACAAAGCAGATGTGAGTGGTAAAGTCGGAGGGGGACGTCTTAGAAAAACATATTGTGACCTTGTTGGTGATATTCTTCAGAAAAGTCAAGTGCGTAGTACTCGCAACCGGCGTGTGTGTATGAACGTAAACGAAGCAAAAGGAGTATGTAAGGATCGTAGCAGATGGTGTTCTGTAGTTTCTGCCTACCCCTATGGGAAGAAGGAGTAAGTTTATCTATGTATATATGAAAAATAAAGAATATTCCAGTAGATATCTCAACCCCAAAAACCAGGGTTGGGATCAATTACACCTTTCATAAATTATAAATTAGGTGAAATTAACAATTCAAATAATGGGGGTGCTGATCCTCGGATGGGGAGGCAATGTGTTATACAGGATGTATCATTTAAATACTAGCCATTTAAAATATTCACTTTACACTTTTAATTTTTATCGTTCGAATTTAATTTAATTTTAAATTCAATTTTAAACTATTGTTTTCTATTTTTTATTTGATTTTTATTAATGTTAATTAATTAATTTAATTCAGACATAATACTATTTATTTATTGTATTTTATTGTTCATGGCATTTATTTTTTAACATGTAAATATTTTTTTTTTCTCTTTTTAAATGTATTTTTTATTAAAAATGTATTCAGAGCATGTGTACCTACTCGCTAATGTGTTAGCTGTTATTACCTGTAATTGAGTGTGCATTGCAGGATAAGTTCTCATACAAGATTTAGTGTAAAAGATTGTAATGTAATGTATATCTCGTTGGTAATCCTCAAATAAATAAATTAAGAACTTTGGTTTGATTTACGTATTCCTTTGCCCTAATTTCTCTGACCATATTTGCATTCTTAAAAAAGTAAGCGTTTTAGTCCAACCATCTACTAACGCTTACTTAGCAGCAGATTGATTGTTAGTAATGTTATATACGGGTCGTCAGAAGCCCGAAAGTCTGACAACTATTCCTGCCAAGGAGTATCGTGTTACCCAGTAACTGGGTTGTGAAGGTCTGTTAGGCAGTCGCTCTATGTAAAATACTGGTATACAGCTGCATCAGCAGAGGCTGGAAACCGATCCGAAAATAGTTGAGAAGAGGCTAGGAAGATGATAATGAATATACTACGGCACAACTGACGGCGCCCGTTCACGAACATGACGCATGGATCAGCACCATTCAGCTCAACCATTTTGAAGAGAGCTAAATGATCCAACACACGCGCTACCGTCAGCGAGACATTTGAGTGAGCATGACATACTATCAGCCGCCACATTCCAGTCAATATAAAGACATAACCCAGTAAATGGTAGCTCCATAGTACAAAGTACTTATACCTGTGCTAGATTGATTGTAGATTGAGTTTATACAATGCAAATAAATTCGTACAATCTTCAGCTGCTCCAACAGTATTTCAAATGTTAATTAACTAGTTGTGGTGTGGAGCAGGACCAGCATTGAACCAAACATTTTTATCAGCGATGTAATCCCCTAACTTGTAATATGCCTTCTTCTAACCTTCACAAACCACTCTTCGTAAATTGTTTCGACTAAACGAGCACCCTGTAAACAAGCCTGTAAATTCGTCGTCTCGTATGATTTCATATCTGCCCCAATTCCCAGGATTACATTCTTTTCACGATTCGTTAAGCTGTTATGAATGGATGCGTATACATTGAAGCTGGAGCAAATACGGGTCTGTTTTAGATGTTAAAAGACTGGCAGCTATATTGAGTAAAAATTTTGTGCATTTTCTCCTCTCTCTCGCTCGCGCACGTTCAACACAGCTCTGTGTATTTAGTCCATTTAAAAATATCAAAATTTCATGTTCTTCGACAAAACTTTAATAATAATAGTTATAACGCTATAATAAACAAAAAGTTTCAGATGCAAACTCGCAGGCGATCAACAAATTCAACGTCACTACTACAATATTCCTTGGCGAGGAGGCGAAAGGATCGAGTGTTCGAAACTAAGCGCATACACGAGCGTCTTTTTGTGAATTAACAAATTTTAAAATATAATAATCTATTCTTTCTGCGGTCACAAAGAAAAGGTCAAGTCAAATATGCATAATTCTACAGATAATATTACAATGCGGAAACGACATCTTTCAAGTTCTCTGAGCAACAGCAATATTACTATATTAAATTCAATGTTTGAGACAACAATTCGCAGTCTACCAGATACTTATATTGAGAATCAAAGTGCATGAATGAATGAATGAAATGTACCGACCCCAGCGTGGTTTGACCAGACTCGATTAATCGAATGAACCCCAAGATTTGCACTGGCCCCTGAAGCCTAATGCTTCATGGTGCTACAAAGACCATTGCATATCAAGGAATAGACCGGGGCACTGTAATGGTAGGGAAGACGTGCCCTTAGGATAGGAAGGATTAAGAGCCTACGGAGTATGCACTCTAGCGTAAGCATAGGACTAGTGGAGAGGCGGGTGATATTTGTCTATGGGAGGGCCTCTTTTAACGACGTCGCAGCCGGGTTGATTCAGGTCGAGCTTCATCGGTGAATCTTCTAGCGTGGCTCAACTGGTTTCTCGGCTGTTTACTATGTAATTGCTCTGCTGTGCTAAATGTTGCTATTTTCAAAATTTCCAATGTCTACGTCTGAGGTCTCGCTACTAACCGTTTCCGGTTTTTGTATATCTCATTAGCAGAATTCTTGGTCTTCCACCGTGTCCATCCAATAATTGAATCGCTTGTCGATTTTTTTTAGATCTTGAGCTCTCGTTCAAGTCTTGATAAGCTGTTATTCGAAATATCCAAAAGTAGAATGGGCACTGTTGGAATCGAACCCAACTCAACACATTGCAGGTAAATGAAACTTACTTATTTGCCAGAATATAGGTACTTACATAACAACATGGTAGAATAATTTTAGTCTCACTATATTCGACTTAACAGTCGTGCAAATGTTTGAAGTACATGCATAAATACATAATAAAATTACATCAAAGACAGTAGTCGTTAGTCATACACATCATAATCATAAAAATTACAGTCTTGCTTTGTTATTATTAAATAGTATAATAGTTAGTAGTATAGCAGTTATTATTAATTAGTGTTTAGCACGTCACCGGCAGGCTGAGGCGCGGTGCGGTGGCGACACGGCTCGGCATGATGACCACTCGCTTCCTCTGACTTCACCGCGGCGGACGATACTCCGCTTGCTTTAGTTTAATTATTAGCTGTTTGTCAGGAATAGTTTTATTATTGTTATAAGCACGGCATTAAACCCTTGCCTGAAATACAAGAGTCCACTCTTTAGACGCTCCCCGCGCTAACATTGGTCCTTCAAGGATCTCGTTGTCTTATTTTCAAAAGTAACGGTCTCGAAAAAGCAAAAAACTTCGAACTCGAGGCTCCTCAGTTGCGGTCTTCAGTGGGGACAGTTCCAGCAGGAATCATCAATACCTTGTTGAAGAAACTTCGCGTAGCACTTCACACGCCCAGAAGACCGGCGTTGGACTTCGGACCCGTCGTATGTTCGAGTCGTCGTCACGGGCAAAGAAGACGAAAACTGCAGATCATCGTTTATCCATTGGATGGTTTAGACATTTTGTTAGTTTGTTCCAAGTTTTTCCTTATTTGTTCGTTTACTTAGTCTTATTTTATATGTTTAATAAACAACATTGAAGTGAATGTTTTCGTTTGTCTTCAAGTCTTTTAGTTGTAATCATTCTTATTAATTGCCTTATAACTTTCTAAAATCACTTCTATTCTTATAAAGCTAAAATCTAACGGTTAGATAATCCACCTGTTTACGCAATTCCTTCACTTCACTATAACAGATAACTCGGCGGCGTGCTTCCCTGTTGTCTTCGCATCAGCTGTTCCTTAGTTCGCACCTATTCATTCTTAGTCATAACTCATCATTGCTATGGCTAACGAAAATGTTGAAAAAATCGTTAAAAAACGCACCTATATGAAATGTAAGCTCACCATTTTTAGAAGCTTACTAATACCTATGCGTAAGATTTCAAAGTTTTAAAATTATATCTTATTTCCTTGTCCTCATTTTTTAACTCCAATAACCTACGTGTTGGTGGTACTTCTATTGAGAATCAAAGTACAAACGAAAAATATTGTAAGATAAACCAGTTAAAAGAGGAATTGCAAATTTCTAATCAAGAAATAGAAAAAAGAAGTAGAAAAATACAAGAATTTTAACGGATGTTTATAAAAAAGTAGGAATATCAGACAGTTTTATAATTCGAACTCCAGAATCAGGAAATAAAACCACTTATTCAAAAAACCGAATACTTTTAACATGAGCACCCCAAAGATACCGTTTAACAATGCTACTAATCCACAGACTCAGCAAATGATAACTCTCCCTGAACAACCAAAAACAGCGGGCTGTGGGAAAGAAACTGTTAAGAATCACAAGAAACCGTCAACTCACAATATCAACATTGAATCCCCACTGAAAAGACGAAAGAACATTATAATTATGGCAGATCACCAAGGAAAAAGGGTCCAGAGTTTATTACAGCTTTTGGTTGGAGATGATTATTATGTAACTTGTATGTGGAAGCAAGGAGCAAGAAATGTGAAATAGTAAAGGTAAATGTGGACGATTACATAATTATAGCTTTCAGAACAAACGATGTAAACCCGCGAGAATTTCAATTAGCTACTATGAAATGGCTTGAATCTGTATCAAACACAAACGTGATTTTCACTGAGATTCCATAATTATAATAGGTTCCTAAATATTAAGAAACTTAACTACGAACTGAAGTTTATGTGTAGCAAATTCAACAATGTACAGTATCTAGACTTAGACTTCGAAAAGCATGTGCCGACAGGCATACACTTCAGTCTCAATATATGCAGGTCTTGGTTAAGAGAGATATTGCGTATAGAATATAATTAAGATAAATTACTTATAATAATACAAAAATGTCCGCCACTCAAAAAAGTATGGTAAATAGTTTCACTCAGATAGAATCATTGATTGTACTATTAACGTTACTAGCTCAAATGGCAAACACGAACAAAAAGAAAACCAAATTATAGCGGCAAAGAACACTGTTTCTGAATGTTGTATTCCATCGATGTCAACAAAAGATAACAATTTTTTTTCGTGTCTAATAACCTATATATATTAACATCAGAACACCTATCGTCTAACAAGTAAAGCGGACGCACTTTCGTTGTACTTAGACGAATTGAGCCGTAACAATAAACATTAGGCACTGATAATTCCCAGTTACTCGTTAATTTCGTGTTACTCTAGGCACAATAGAAATGGAGGGGCGTGCATATTATTGGTACATGATAATCAAAGGGCTAAAATCTATGACTTAAAGGAACATACTATGAAAAATATTTTAGAGTGTAATGCCATTGAACTTCCGGAGCATAATATTATTATAATCAATTTTGTTGCGGGTCTATTTACAGACCCGCCCCAGGTCTGTAAATAGACCCGCCCCGCAACAATTTTGAAAAGGTTAACATATTTTTTTCCAAATTTAACGAAATACTCAATAAAACTTGTTTTAAAAATAAGAAAATAGTAGTGTGTGGCAATTTTAATATTTAAACGATATTCTCTGGGGTACACGGGCTCATAAAGATTGAGTTTGAATTTTTATATGTAAGTGCGGGGTATGATGGAATATGTACTAAAATTATTAAGGTAGTGGCGGAAATAATAGCGCCAGTACTGTGGCATATAATTAATAAATGCATTGAAGATGTGGTCTTTCCAACAAAATAAAAATTTACCGTTGACGTCCCAATTTTAAAAAAAAAAACAAGAAAGAGAAGATATGAATAGTTACAGACCAATATCCCTAATACCTATCTTATCAAAAGTTTTTGAAAAAGTTATCTAAAACAATTTATATAGCTATACGGAAAAAATATCCTTGCGGAGGAACAAATGGGTTTCAGGAAAAATAAATCAATTAACAACGCATTTTATACTTTCATCAAAACGGTACTAAAAGGCATGGATAATAAAAAACATTTCTCCGCACTTTATATGGATATGACGAAGGCCTTCGAGTCATATTTCAGTGGCAGAGAACAACAAACTGAAATATCTAGCATTTCGCATATCACACATGTCGAGAGAAAGCACTTGTCAGAACCAAAAAAGGTATGTAAAGGTGTACCACAAGGGAGTATTTTAGGTCCTCCGCTCTTTATAATTTATATTAACGACCTCCCCAAATCCATTAAATACTCTATGGTTCTGTGTGCTGACGATAGTACTGCGATAGTTGTATCTGAAGACCCTACGACACATGAGCACGAAATGAACTATCGCTATCATCTATAGTTGACTGGCTAAATTTAAATGAACTTAAAATAGCATAAGCATAGTCAGCCTAACATGTTCCAACTGCTGGGACACAGGCCTCCTCTCTGTGAGAGGGAGTGGGCCGTAATCCATCATGCGGGCCCAGTGCGGGTTGGCAGATGTCACATGTCTCCGAATTTTTGGTTCAGGACATGTTTCCCTTCACCGTTTTGAGAGCAGTGGTGATGAAATAATTTTACACAAAGTAAAGCGCCTGTCTGGGTTCGAACCTACGAACTACAACTAGTAAGACGTGGCCGTGACCACTTGGCCACCCCTGCTCTCTTAAAACAAACCTAACTCTTCTCTTCAACTAAAACATTTATAATGACTTTCAAAAATAAAAATTCAAAAGTAATAACTTTTAATATAAAATTATGACCAAATAAACATAAACACTACTAAATTTCCTGGACTACACAAAGACTCAGACATGACATGGAGGACACATTTCGAACAAGTATGTACAAAACTAAGTAGTTATTCATATGCTCTGCATAGGCTCGTAAAGTAGTAAATCCAAATGCACTTATATCGGCTTACCACGCTTACGTTGGTTCGACACTGAGATATTGTGTAGTGTTTTGGGGGAATGCCACTGAGAGAGAAACAGTTCTCAAAGCACAACAGAAGTGTTTCCGAGCAATCTGTGCATTGAAACCTACAGATACTTGTAAACCACATTTTATAAAGGGCGTGTCAGACTTTTACTGACTAAAACCCACCCGTGTTCCTTCATCAGTTGCCTGTGCGAGGGCCACGGTTACATCTTTCGAATTACCCGCGGCCCTGAGGCGTCCGCCCTATCGGACCCCGTCATTTTGTGCTGACATCTCTTTGAGGCGCGTGTGGAATACGACGCGCCGTCGACCCGGGTCTGGTCCTTACCGGACGGCGAGCTACCCATTGCTCGCCGTCCGCAAGCCCGCGCTTACGGAGGCCGGGAATCTGCAGGCGACTCCCGAGGCCCAGGGCGTCTCCAGCGGCGACAAGTGGGGGCGTGAGGGCGCAAGGCTTTCTCCCACACGCGCTGCGCCTCCTCCTTCGCAAGCATGACTACTTCGCAGAAGGAGGTGATGGCTTTCCATTCCCTCTCGCTCCGTACCATGGCCTGCTCCGCCCAAGCTGGGCCTGCTCCACCTTATGCTCCACCGTGTCAGCCGGGCGATCCACACAATATGGTGACACCCAGATGTTTCCTCCCGCCTCCTGCCAAACCGGAACCTCCCGAAACAACCGTGCCCGGTGAGGACCTGTGTCAGGCGGAAGGTGAGGACGCCGTGGCGCCGCTCCCACCACTCCTCAAAGAGGGGACTTACCGCCGCTATTGTGGTGTGCCCAGCACTGGGTTGCGACATTGTCATGGGTGGGGGAGTATGCTCCCCCCGCGAAGGGAACAAAGTGCTCAAGAGTTAGGGCCTTGGCTTAACATTCAATTTGATAACTTTTTAACATTGAGAGGGGTACGTTAGTCTGAGCGACCTTCTTTGCATGAAATGTTTTACGTAGGATTTCATTTATTTTTGTAGAGTGCTCTATTTATTTTTATTTTTGCGGTGATATGTTAAAATCATAACCCTAACTCCTTGCATAGTTGGGTAAAAAAGGTTTATCTTGCACACCAGCAGTTACTTTCTTCATGGCAAACGAAAAAAACTAGAACTAAAGAACTAAAATAATAGATAGATAGATTAAAGAACTAAAATAAATCTAGTTAAAAAAAAACTAAAGAACACGCTTTTATCACGCACAAAACTGGCAATAGGCTCGCCCCCTATTACATGGGACTTCAGCATAACTGGCGAAATGTTGGGTACACCTCTGGCTTACCCTTCTGGGATTACAGGCGTGATGTTATGTTATTGATGTTAAAACATTTTACAAAAAAAAAAAAAGTGCAAAATTACTTTAACTTCTGAAGTCTTTGGGTTTTGTATTTTCATTTTTTGCCATCGACTTCCGAAAACTTCCGTGCAAATCCTAATCGTCATACCAAATTTAGCTTTTTAGGACTTCTGGAAGTGCCCTAGAGGTTTTCAAGAGCGAGTGAGTGAGTCATTCAGTGACGAAATCGACGTTTATTAGCTATTAATAAAATTCAAAGTATAATAGCTATTATCAGGCTTTGACCGAAGGGATTACCAAATAACACTTGTAGTGATTTAAGTGAAACATTAAGCTTTATTAAGAATATTTAATCAGTGAACAATTCTTACAATGTTGAAGGATGAAATGATGATAATTACTTATTGTTACAGTTTCCGTCGACAACTGCTCGTGCAAAATAATTATCATCATTAACATTAAGTACTTAAAGTTCATTAACAATATTATAGAACTGATATAACGTATTGGATGAGTCGCTCCATCCAGCCGTTCTTCTGATTTGATCCAAACTGATCCATACATTATGGGCTGCAGATGTAGTTGCATGCAGCTGCGTGCCTTGTACACACGGCTACATATCAAGCTATACATTTCCAGTATAAGCTGATCTCGCTTTGTATAAGATTTCCGTACAAAGACAGGTCAGCATAAACTGGAAGTAATGAAATGAATGAATTGCTTGTATAACCGTGTGTACTGTGTGCAAATATGTTGGCATCGATCCAATCCCACTGTCAGTTAATGTTTCTTTAATCCATCGGCTTAATGTCTCGGAACCTACGGATTTATATGGTTTTCTTAGACTTATAAAGAGGGAACATATCTTTTCTTAAGGGCTAGTCATCTTTAACTATAAGATGTCAGAAAAACCTTTCCTGGACATATTTCAGGCTTTTGTTCAAAAAAGGATAATACTAAGATGGGTTGGTTGAACATCTACGAGTAGTTAAAAAAAAAGTGGAACTTTAATGATGTCTTTCAAAGGGTAAGTTTCAATTTTTTTTCATATTTATTTTAGATAGAGTTTGTACTCAGCATGCAGTTGAGAATGCTACGAGAGTAATAAGTTCTTATAAATGTTTAGGTTAAGGGACTCATTCGGGTATAACTTCAAAAAAAAAATGAAAAAAAATGCTATAATAATACTAACTTGCATAAGTAATTACTATTACTACTACTGTTGAGGTATCCCATGTAATGGAATACTTCAGCAAAGGGGGCCGGAGACGGAGCACCCCATTACAATCTTTTGATTTTCTTAAATTTTTTTTTACAGCTTTCATCATTTTTACGTTAGGGCACTTTTATATTCATGCCATGCTAAATAGAAGGAAAAAACTGAATTAAAATACACTTAATCTGTGGCACGGTAATAATATTATTATTATTACCGTGTCTGTGGTAAGACACGACGTGCATTCTTGGCGTGCACTAAAAAGCGAATGCCGGATAGTTTAAACATTTAAATATCTAAGGGAACGTTTCTGGATCAATCTGATTAAGAATACTGACTTAATTTTTGACGTTCACAAGTCCATTACAGTAGATTCTTGCTTATCAGTTAGCGCGCAAACGTTTATGGACACGTGCTCCACGTCCAACCATATTCTCGGTACAGAGTCGCCGTGGTCCAAGCTTCTTTACGCGAATTGAAGTCACAGAATAATTGATTGCATTGTAGCAGTTCATAAAATCTTTCTTAAAAATCAAGCATTTTTAGGGTAAGTTTGTGGCCTTAAATTCAGAACATAGCTACTTTTAAGTCCACAAAAATGCTATAATGTCGCTGACAGTACTACAATTGTTAGAATGTATAATTTAATACTAGGGTAAACAATATAGATGTATAATTAAATATAAAATGCTAAAATGAACAAATGTAAAAAATTCAGTGTTTGTGCTCAACGTAAAACGAAACGTGCGTCTGCGACTGCTTCATTCATAACTCCCGCCACTGAGTAAGCGTATAAAAAGTGGTTGTTGCACAAGCAAACGTTGATCAACCCCGACAAGAGTCAGGCGGTTCTCTTCTCGAGACGTCATCGAATTTCCTCCGGGGGGGAGGAAATTCGATGACGTCTCTTCTCAGCCCGATCACTATGTACGGCAAGCCGATCCTTTGGGAGAAGGAAGCCAAATACCTAGGCGTGATCCTCGATCAAAACCTTACCTTTAAGGCTCATATTAAAGCGGTTCGCGCGCGCGCCTCCTTCGCTCTTAGCAGGCTCCACTTTGTACTGACAGCCCATAGTAAACTGTCACTTAAATGCAAGCTGCGCATCTACACCGCAGTCATCCGTCCCATCATGACCTATGCCTGCGTTGTATTTGCGCACGCTTACCCACGTCATCTCCATAAGATGCAGACCCTCCAGAACCGTTTCCTCAGAAAGGTCTCGGGTGCTCCCTTCTACGTCCGTAATATAAATCTCCACGTCGACCTTAAAAGGCCTACCATAAACCGGTTCATGAAACGCTTATCCAAGCATTAACTAAGCGACTACACGCTAAGGGCGGGTGCCCTTACCATGTAGTCGCTTAGTTTTTAGTCAGTATTTAAGTTTAAGTCCTAGCTGTTAGTTGGAGGCCTTAATTTATTAGGGCAAACACAGGCAAGTCCGCTTAAGCAGACGACAACCTCATAGGTTGACTTGCGAGATGCCATATGCCATTCAAACAAAAAAAAACAAACGTTGAGTTGAGTTGGAGCGATTGTAAAGTGCGCACCTCTGAGTGTAGACTTAAAACGCAAGTACTACGATTTATTATTTATTCTATATGCAACAATGATTGTTGTCCTGATTTTGAATGTGTTGTTGTTGATTATTGTAATAAAAAATTATTTTGTGAAACCAAGCTTATTATATTTATTTCATACCTACATTTCAAATTTTTATAATCTTAAACGGTAAACAAAATTACTACCTACACAATAATATAACTGAAAAACAGACAAAAGTGGACTCTATGTGACATCCAATAATGCAGTTTGGTGCTACTTGCTCGTGACGGCACGAGCTGTGCAAGAACTAATTCAAGTCAGTCATTAAAGTTGATAGCGCCAAGTTGACCGTGCGTCTGTTAATGCAATATTTATTTCACCAGACTATTATCAAACTGTCATAACAAATCCCTTGTAAAATATTTATCAACGAAACCATCATTACAAACCCAACCCGCATTACCAACTATAATCGCCAAGGATACTAAATCATGTATATTTTTGCATCGAGATATGCGATGATGTCACTCTATATGACGAGGGGAACATGAGGGTTATTTACGGGATCCTCTGAATCGATGTCGACTTATCGGTACTCAAGGTAGGGGTTAGGATTTATATTATAATAGATTTGGTGTTAAAAATCGAGTGTGAGCTTGTGTTTTGTTTTTCGGGGGTTTGACATGTTTCACGACCGTTTTCAGCGTTGTGTGTTAAATATTGACCTTTTTTAGATTTATTGGCATCTGTAGTGTTCTAAACTGTAGTTTGTAAAATGTATTTTAATTTCATTTAGTGACTGTACCTACATTGTTTAGTAGTTTGACTAAGGTACTCGTAGCATCAGAGGGGTGGGGGTGGGGGGGAGGCCTTACAGGTTCAAGTGACTTCTAAATTATCTCTGTGTGATACCCCATGCCCCCCCACACGGGACAAGGTGTAGAGCTTACGGATTTAACCTACGAAGTACCTTTCCCCAATTAATAATACTGTCAAATTGGATTTTATGTTTTTTCTGGTTTGTTAAAGGTATCTATATCTATTCTACTTATATATTTAAATATATCACAGATGAATTGTCGAATCCTCTGTTTAACAAAACAGCTAGTTGTTTTACATAACAGCTCTATTATGTAAAACAACTAAACGATAGCGGTTTTACATAATTACTGAACTTTAACACATAATATTGCTTAAACGTTTTTCGTTTATGAGTGCAGCGGGTCAACGATTAGAGGTTTTGTAAAACAACGTGAAATGAAACGTCAAATTGTTGATTTTAGTTCAAAATTTTGACCCTCAGTGATTTTAAGGACACTTTGAATATAAATTAGTCGCCGGCCACTACCCTGGCACCGCTCGCTTCGCTCGTTCGGCTCGCGCGTGGTTGGTCACAGTTCTAACTTAACCTAAACCAATTTGTCATGGTGTCCTAGCTTAGTTAGTGCATCCAATTCAGCATTAGAAGCCACAGCAATCGATTATTGTGACTGGAGTTAAACCATTCTGCATTACCTCTAAACGATGGTAGCTGCTTTGTTAAACGTAACGCAATGGCAATTCACCTGAAACTTTTGCAGTGATTTTACATAACGGAGATGTTTCGTAAAACAGCGGATTCGACAATCCATCTGCGACGTAGACATATTATAAAGTAGCTGCTCCCCGCGGTTTCACCCGCATACATCTTGATCCCGCGGGCTTATCGGGATAAGAAGTACTGTGTTAATCTAGGTTATAAACTATAGGTTTGCCAATTGTCATTCAAATCTGTTTAGTAGTTTCTGCATGAAAGAGTAACAAACATCCATCCATCCATCCTCACAATCTTTCGTGTTTATAATATCGTGTTTGTACGATATTTAAATAATAAATATTATTATAGGATTATTAGTTTAGGAGAAAAAGTAGGATTATTAATTAATATTAATACTTAGGAAGTATGATTAAAGTTGCTTTTCGTGTCTGTCTGTGTCACCGCGTGGTTAAAGGATTTTGATGCGGTTTTCACCATTATTCTGGACGGTTTAAAAATGGTGTCCCAGAAGTCGACGTCAAGCTGGAATTGGGTGATATTTTTTTTTCAGCTTTTAAAAATTTTCAAAAAAGGAAAATTTTTGAAGTTAAAATTTGTAGCAGCAGGAGTTAAAAGACCATCACAGGCAATAGATTTTCTAGTTTTTTTTTTAAATTTATAAATGTACGTAATTATTAAAATTAAAAAGATTTATTTTTTAATATTTTTCTGTGAACTATGTTCCTAACGCCCGATTCTAGCTTGCCGTCGACTTCTGGGACACATTGCATGTATTAATTAAACTTAAATAAAATTAAGAAATCTCGCAAACTTGTCAAGTCATAAAAAACTGCGCAAAGCAGGCTCCCACAACAGGCACTCCAATGCGACAATGAACACAAATTATAACTGTAGGTACCGTAATTAAGAATAAATATGCAGACACAAAATTATGCCATCAAAATCACTCGGGCCGGGATTAAGTTGCTGCTCGACGGTGATTGGTCCTGACGTGGCCAGACGTGTTCCGACGGACGTGATACCCGGTTTACCCGGTCCGTCAGCTGACGTCCGGGATGTCCGTCGAAAAATCCGGGCAACGCTAATTTGGCAATGTGCTGAGTTTGCTCACACACTGACTTATTTCCAATCAATATTTTACGAAAATCATAAACTTTTGCAATTTTTGTAAATATGTGAGCACCATGTACCTATCACGTGATTGATTTATCTGTCTTTGTTCATTTTAAATCTATTTTACCTATTGTGGTATAGTATTTTTGTTCTTGGTGCTTCGTCTTCATATATAAAAATATAATTAATGTTTCCAAAATATTGTTAAACATTTTAAAAGAGTAACGGTGGAGTTTCTTGCCCCTTCTTCTTCATACGAAACTACAATTTGGAAGGGCGCCTAGAATCGTTTCTATTTAAATGTAAATGTTGACGTTACAAAGTGCCTTTTAGTGCCTATTCGAAATAAATGCTTTGACTTTGACTTTGGGAAAATTTAATTTGTTATGTTGTTGTGACATTTTGGGAAAAAAATACTTGTTTTTTTAAATTTTTACACCCCCGTGGCAAGAAAGGGCTGTTATGTTATTAAGAGTCATATTAGTGAAATGCTTATTATTAATTGTCAAACCAATTCTTATAAATTAGAAATTGCTAATCGGGCTGATCGATCAGGTTAAGCGACGCTTGCGTGGTTCGTCCGTGGATGGGGAACCATCTTTACATACACTCTAAGCCGCCAGTGCCTCTGTCTTGATCTTTGACAGTCGTTATGGGTCGCCAGAAGCCCGCTAGCCTGACAACCAGTCATAAGCCGGATTCAAATTAGGGTACATTCCGAATTAGACCATAATCGCTCACAGCGCTCACATTAATAATGTGCGTTCCGATTTAGATATCATGATTATGACAGCTGCGAGCTGTCAACAGAAACACCGATTGAATATTATTCTTAGGGTATGGTCGGCGGCGCATGTCATGATGTAACGATTTACGGGACATCGTTATCGCGCTCACGCTAACTCGGAACGGGTGTAAGCGCGCTCAAATCGATTACAGCGCTATTCGGAATGCAGCCTTACTGTGTTGTGTCGGTCGTGTCGTGACGCCTTCTGACGCAGTGTTAGCCAAACTCGTTGTGATTTGACATAGTTCTGAAAAAAGAGCATCAGCCAAAAATGTATAGAAGCTGGACCTGACTTTGATTTTCAGTGTACAGAAACCAATTATAGTGAGATTGGATTGTTTTTATATAGTTTACACCAACCTGTTCGAAAATATTATCTAAATGTCTAAGATATTTAAGTAATGGAAAAAATCTTTTTGAGGTTAGAATCAATAAATAAGTCGATCGAAGAGTCCATAAGATGAAGTCCATAAAACGATGTTAAGGTCAAAATAATAGAAGGAAATCCAAAATAGTTCAGTACGTATCACAATTCACAACAAAAACAGCCAACAAGAATGCGAATGATCGCCGGGTGTCAATCAATGAATCAATATCGCGCGTCGATGATATTTATGTATGTGCTCCGTTGTACGCAATTGAACAAAACATAGTTTCTATGAACTTTAATTTTTTTATGACAAGAATGGACAATACATAATAAAAACCTGTTGTTTTGATACATTATTATTTACAGAATTCAATCGCATTAATAACTTTTAAGAAAAACGTGAGTACTAGATCATTTCATACGCAAGACGAATCGTCAATAGGGTGCGTTCTGAATATGATAACCTAAAAAAATAAACGAAATTACATAAACAAGAAAAAATGTAAACCCATTTTTTTCTGGCTTGTTATTGAGATATTTGTTATGTTTCTTATGTCTTTGATAAATAAGGTTTTTTTACATATGGCATATCGGGACGCCACGCCACCGACTCATCGTCAGGTACGATTTGGCCATCCTCCTTTGTTTGATTGGTTTAACGCGCGTCATGATCACTAGTCTTATGATAAAATAACGAATAAACATAACGCAACTCGCCTGCATTACCCATTTTGCCAATTATTTTGAATACCTATGTAATTGTCTGTCTCCTAAGATACAGGCCACCCCTAGTTTAGGAGACCGAATTTAATGTTTTTGGTAATATCGACAATTATTTCTTTCTCCCTTTGTGTCCATTGTTAGTTGATTAAGTCTTAGCATATACTACTATACAACCTGTGTCTATGTATATATTTTTGGATCAATAAACTTATTATTAATTGGGGGTAAGCAACATCAACCGATATAATGGACATCGACCAGACACAAATCTAGACGCTGATGCTACTGAGAAATTCCTTATGGAAAAATTCCAATAACACTTTGCTTGACGTGGGAATCTAACCCAGGACCTCATGCTCAGCAGTAGCATTTGCGACCACTAGACCAACGAGGCAGTTAGAAGTTAAACTACCTTTTTTTACGCACACGGCTTCGCCAGCGTGGAAGTCGGAAAATATCCCACTAGAACGTACTACCGAAATTAAAAGTGCACATGTGTAAATAAAGGTTATATATTATCTGTGTGCCCAAATTCATCCAAATCGGTTCAGCTGTTTTTGCGCATTCTAATAACTATATTTTCGCCATTAGACTTGCTACAGCTCGTAGCATATAGGTACTTTATTTAAAAAATATGAAATGTACGGTTTTGAACTGAAATAAATTTATTAGCCAGAATATAGGTACATACATAATAACATGGTAAATTAATTTTAGTCACACTAAATTCGACTTATCAGTCGTGCAAATATTTGTAGATGCATAAATTATTATGCATCTACAAATACATTCATGAAATTACATCAATAACATTAGTCATTAGTCACACACATCATATTCAATACATAACATAACATCACGCCTTGTTTCCCCGAAGGGTTGGGCAGAGTTGTACCTATAGTACACCCACATTTCGCCAGTTATGTTTTTAAGTCCCATGTAATAGGGGGCGAGCCTATTGCCATCAACCGGGCACAAATCCAGACTCCGGGCTGCTACTGAGAAATTCCAGATAGAAAAACCCAATAACACGTTGCCCGACCTGGGAATCGAACCCAGGACCTCTTGCTTAGCAGTAGCGATTGCGACCACTAGACCAACGAGGCATAAGATTTATAGACTTGCTTGGTTAGTATTAATTAGATACATTACATTATAAACTTAACGGTGACTTTGTTACTATTTTTATATATGCATGTACCTATAGATCGGTAATGTTAAGTTTGCAGAAATATTTTCAGTGAACGAGGCAGAACACACGAAAAGGTTATATATCACGAATAAAGTATTCGTTTTCAACTTTACCAACTTTGAGTAGGTAAGTACTGACTTAAAACTTTGCCCAAGCATAAAATTCCTTGACGACACAAAGAAAAAAAACTGCAAGCTGAAGGTGTACTGAAGTTTTTTCACTTGCGAACTTGTGTTTCAGTGCGAAATTAGAAAAAAATTCGAGCCATTCGAGAGAGGAACTCATGCGACAAGGCAGACAAGACAAGCATTATTACAAACTTGCATTGAGAGTGTGTGAGTCTGTGTACCTACATAGTCTCTAGCGCGGCACGAACTATGTTTGAGTAGCTAATGCCGATAGAGTTCATATGTATAGCTTTTGCATGTGCTATGTGTTTTAATGCGAATGATGATAAGACTTTTGTGCTTCTGGTAACAGAAAACTGTATATTTTATATTTTTAGATCTCAGTGGTGGTTTAACGTGTTTTAACCAGTTTAGTAAATGACTACGGTTCGATATGTGCGGCTGTTCTTTTTAATAAAGTCCTCTTGGCATTAATAGACTCATAGTTTTAGGTTCTTGAAAAACATGACAATGTCCGATGATGTCATTAGTTGGTTCGATAAGTCCAATACGTAAATGTGGCTTTGGGGTGTACCACCCTTGCGGTCAATAAGTCGTGCCTTATTGACCGCAAGGGTCAAACCTTTATTGGTATAAGGAAAAGGGTGTAAAGTTCACTCATTATCTATGGAAAAGAGAGGATGCTCCGTCTAGAGGGGTGTCGTGTTATAGTATATGCTACTTATACTTACAACATTGTTGTTCATCATTCATTCATTCATGTCCCGTATCATATCCTTTTATTTGCTAGCATTTTACGAATCGTTCTAAAACGATTTCTTTTATAATATCTTTAAAAAATCGTTCATTGTTTACATTTTCCATTGTTGTGACACAAGTCAATTGTCAAACGGTCATTAAATTTTCTCTTTTAGTCTATGAAGATAACTTTTTGGTTTATATAACTTGAATTATTTTTATCAATAGGTTTAGCTGAAATACTGTATTTTCTATATAATTACCGATTACTAACTGAATTTCGACATCTACAATAATTAATAAGGACACGCTCATACTCGATCGTGGAGGTTTAATACATCTTGGCTGAACAGACAGGCTGGTTTTATGACTGGCAGATGAGATGTCAGAATGAAGAAAAACAATTTTGAAAACTTCAAAAATCATCTAAAATTAATTATGGAAAAGGAATATTTTCCTATAAAAGAAAAGTCTGAAGCACCTGATGGGGATTCCGCGTCTGGACCTATTTCACTAACCATCTGCCTCAGATTCCGCGTCTGGACCTATTTCACTAACCATCTGCCTCAGATTCTGCGTCTGGACCCGTTTCACTAACCGTCTGCCTGAGGATACGGCGTCCGGGTTTTTATCAACAAACACCTATCAATTCTACGTCTGCACTCTGCTGAGTAACCATCTGCCTGGAGATTTTACGTCGAGCTTTGTCGAAGGAGACTGGCACTCTAAAGTGTCCCTTCGACGCCTGAAGACCTTTTTTTTCTCCACCTCCTCCTCCGGACTTCAATTCAAGCCTATTAACTTCAGTGTCGCGTGAACCGTATTGTGTTATTTTTATATTCCGACCTGTATTTTATATTTCATTTATTAAATTATCTGTAAGTCTACTTTCATCCTTTTTGTAGATAGAAACCACCATTACGTTACAGTGTCTGGTGTGGAACTGCCCGACGATTGTTTTTTTTTTATGTATGGCATCTCGTAGTTGACCTTGAGAGGTCGTGACTACTTAACCGGACTATCGACGATTTATGTCGGGACGTTGTATTGCTAGTTGCGCGGTAAACTCTGCTTGCGCGATTGAGGATAATTGCGTGAAATCAGTGTGATGCGTAGTTCGTTCGGCGGTGTATATGCCAACAACGTCAGTCATTTATTTCTTAAGCCGATATTTACAAGAACATTGAATTGATTCTAGCTATCCCATCCAAAAGCAAGAACCTACTTAGTTATTTATTTTAAAACGTAACAAGATTACGGAACCGAAGTTTATTGAATCAGCAGATAAACAGGAAATATTCGATCAAAACATATGATTTGTCGAGCATAAACTTTTGCAATGAAAATTCGCACCATTTTTCAAGAGTCCAAGTACATGCCAAAATTCCGTGAGAGGCCGGGACGCGGGACTAGTGTTATATAAAAATAAATAAAGGTAGAAATACATTAGCATCGCGACAAGTGTACTGAATAGTTCATGCACACCACTCAGGTAGTCTGGCTGGCTTTAGAAAATGGTGTAAAATGAAGGCGGGAGCGGGTTTGGGTTGTGTGGGGGATGTTTTTCTTTTAGGTTCAAGTTATGAAACCTTCTTTTTCAAGATACAAAATCCTTTATTTGTCCAAAACACGAGTATACCACTAACTAGGCATTCAAGATGAATGTCTTATGAATTGTTAATGATTTATTATAAATTAATTATCATTAGTCGTGTTTTGCATAGCAAAATGGCGTGCAAAAAAAATTAACTAATTTAAGTTTTGTTTTTTTCATTATACTTCTTTGTATTAGCGAAATAATACACATTAACACATTTAATGCGAACGTGATTTTAACCAAATATTGTACTAATAAGTTTGTTTTGGCAATCAGAAACTAAATTGCTTTTTAGCGTGATTCTTGATAATATTTCAATTATTTTACATCAAGCAAAACTTATTTGTTTTGATGTAAAAAGTAAATAAATGATAAGTGTTCTTAACAACCTCTTTGATTACGTTGTTGTGGATGATTTTCTGAAGTGAACAGTTTTCTAAAATGTTAATTTGGTGTTTTTCATAATAATTTGTCTAGACTAGAAGGTAGTTATATTCTGCGAACCCACTTTATCGCTGTGGTAGAGCCATAAGCTCGTAGGCTGCATTTTTAAACTTATCAGCCAGACATGGCGTGATGTGAAAGCGCCAGTGACCACCAGCTTAGTTGTAAGTTCTATGTATTAATTAGGTTAGATAGAATAGTTAGTCTTACATCAAGCTCTGTAAGCTCGGGTCGTTTATTCTAATAAACTCTTAGTTAAACGAGTCCTAATATTTTTATTTTCAACCATCGCTCCGCTCCCGAAATCTAACTAGGTATACATTAGATTCCTATGCAAAATGAAAACATCAATCTCTGATGTTTTGAGATTTCGAAACGAGCTTTCGTTGTCGTTATTAACATCTTTGATACATTAAATTCTACTGATTCATATGAGATTTTCTTTTAAGTTTAAATGCGATAGCGACGTTTTGACAAGTACAAAATAAACCGGTGAAAAATATTACAAGACAAAATTATATACTATATGAAATAATATGAAATAATTATGTTAAAACGTAGAAAAAATTTCATTATTGTCTTGGCCTTATCTTCATTTTTATTCATTTGAGGTTGGCGCAAAACGTAGGATATTTTTTGTTCTAAATTAATCGCTCTGCTCTTAACTTGGGCCACAACAGGAGCCCTATGTAAAGACTGGCGTCGCGACTGGGCTACACAGGTACCCACTACTCAATAGTCACAAACACTGACGCGTTTCAAGTGTGTTTTCACCTGTTTTTCTACTCGTTGGCGGTTTTTTTGAGCTTTTCCATTTGTAACGCAGTCGACACGCAGTTAAAATGTTACAGGTTAAATTTTACGTTTTTGTATTTGTTTTGTTTTTGGAAGCTAGATTTGCAAATAAAGCGATTGCTATTAGTCATGTTATTATAGAGGATTTTAATTTGAAATGTTGTTTTCTGTGCCAGGTAGATTAAACAAACTTTTCTGACATTTGAATAGAGGTCATGCTGTCTTTATATTTTTTTATTCTACATTTTATTTTTCACCAAAAATCAACTCTTTAAAGATAACATAACATAACATCACGCTATGTTTCCCCGAAGGGTAGGGCAGAGGTGTCCCTATAGTACACCCACATTTCGCCAGTTATGTTTTTAAGTCCCATGTAATAGGGGGCGAGCCTACTGCCATTAATCGGGCACAAATCCAGACTCCGGAATGCTACTGAGAAATTCCAGATAGAAAACCCCAATAACACGTTGCCTGACCTGGGAATCAAACCTAGGACCTCATGCTAAGCAGTAGCGATTGCGACTACTAGACTAAAGAAACTCTCTAAGGAATATCGAGATAAACTATTTTATCTCGATATTCTTTGGAGAGTCCAGTAACAGTTCCCTATGTGTTAGTTATTTTTTTCATTAGGTACATTACACTAGTTTGTTACTACATTTATTCGTCGTTAAACCTGAAAATTACTCATTCCGTATTGAAACTGCTTCTAAAACTTTCTCTACATGCAAAAGCCAACACAAACATTCCAATATTTCTAGCAATATTCCTTTCGCAAAGATTGCCTCCCTTTCATATTACGTCAGTTCACACGTCGGTAACATTGTTTCCTGACGGCGCGAACAATTAAGATGGCGGCGACGTTGCACACCTCGTTAGGGCCCCAAGTGTACGACGCGGGTGTTACTAACTTTATGCGCCTCATGTGTAAAGGTTGCCGAATTTTTGGCAAGTTGTGTAAGGGAATTTTGTGAATAATAAGATTTTATTATTAAAAAAAGGAATGGAGTAAAGGTTTTTGAATGTTTCCTAACAATGTTTATAGTAGGCAAGTATTTTTGTTAAGTTTCAGTTTAAGTTTTTACACGATACGTGTATACGTCGATGGATGACCATCCATTACATATCGAGACCCCTGTGTGCCTCGTAAAGCACGTAAGGCCCTTGGTTCCAGCTGTCTCTCGTGGATCTTTGGCAGTCGTTACGGGTAGTTGGATGCCCAAGTCTCACAACCAGTCCTACCAAAAGGGAATCTTGTTATCCAGTAATAGGTAGGCCGTCGCTCCATATAAAATGCTGGTATTCAGCTGCATTCGGTCAGACTGGAAGCCAACCTAACGTAGTTGGAAAAAGGCAAGACAAATGTATATGTTATTGTTTGTTAAGTTTTCAATAAGAACCTAAGTTTAGAGTTTCAGAAATAATTTAACTACTTACATCCGCAGTGTCTGGACAGTTTATGACTAGCATTTTTTTTTAAGACATTGACGTATTGTAATTGTAAACGTAAGCATGTACACACGGCTACACATAAAGTTATACATTTCCAGTTTTAGCTGACCTCAGCTTATACTGGAAATGTATAGCTTGATATGTCAGCGTATTTCGAACTTAGAAACTAACTAACTAACTGTAACGTTATATATATCCATGTACTTCACCCAATATGTCTAAAACGTACCTGTCTGTCAATGTTCTAACGTTTCACATAGTAATTTGCGAGTAATTGTTAGATGCTGGTTTTGTCTAAGGTAGTCTGTGTTGCGTCTAAATCACGCTCCGTTGATATAACGTAGCGCAACCAAACCGCAGCGGTATGAAGACGAGGTATATTGCGTCTTGAGCTATGTAGCTGAGTCAGTCATACTGAAGTAGGTATCAAACTAGATTATTGAAGGAAACAAAAGTGTATGCTAAGGTATTTGTTTTCCATATCTATTGATATTTTCTCTGTGAGTTTCGCTTCATACAGACGGTCCCTATTTACACAGTGCGAACAGTGCACGTTTATGTAGTTGGTTTGGGTCTACTAGACACATTTCTTTTGTTCTACATTCATATTTCAATGTGATGTATAGCTGTTATTTGTACGGTTACTGAAATGCTAATTAAATCGGGTAATTGCAAGTGACTATGTAGTTGGTGAGCTTATTATAAATAAACTAGGTTTTAGCAGGGAACGTGGTACCGGAAGTAAAAGTATCCTGTGTTAAATCCATGTAATAAAATATCTTTCAGCTGTTTTTGCGCAGATCCGGAACATAAATCAATCCATTCAAACAGACAAATGGACGAAAATTTTAAAGACTATGCTTTCGGCATCCGAATCGTTCCCCATACCTCGTAGCAAGTTTATACTTTTTTTTTAAGTGTCTGAAGAATGGCAAAAAGTTCAATTAAAAAGATCGAGAAATCGTCTGCAGGGATCTAAAGGCAAAGCTATAACGGAACCGAATGTTAAATTTAGAGCAGCTGAAATTGAAGTTCCTCTCTTCATAAACAGAGTTGATACAGCTACCACGCCAATCGATATTATTGACTACATACAAAAAAAGACGTCTGTAACTGTGACTCTGAAGAAAATTAATATGGCGAAACAAAAACGCTATGCGGCGTACAAGATCTTTGTACCACAAGCAAAATTATCGATGTTTCTTAATGATGACTTGTGGCCGGAGGGTATTCATTTCGAAAGTTTATCTATTTTAATAGAAAAACGTATGACATGAAACTTAACGATGATGGATATACACAACAATAACCTGACAAATAATAACACAAAACTTGTTAGTTTTAACTGTAGGTCGATTACCCGCTCAATTGAGTGCGTGAGAGGTTTATGCCGATCAGCTGACATAGTTGCCTTACAGGAGACGTGGTTACAGCCGCAAGATATTTCGTTCCTGGGCACGATTGATGCTGAGTTCGAGTTAACGGGAAAGTCGGCGATAGATACCGGCGCTGGTGTGTTACGCGGAAGGCCATACGGAGGTGTCGCGTTACTTTGGCGGAAAAACATATTTCAATCGGTATCTGTCATACAATGTATAAGTTCGCGTATATCGGCGATCAAAGTCAAGTGTTGCGACAGGACGGTATTGGTGTTCTCGGTGTACATGCCAACGGACTCAGCCGACAATTTGGTCGAGTTTACGGAATGTTTGGGTGAGATGGCGGCGGTAGTGGAAGAGTGTAGTGTGGACCATGTTTTTATGTTGGGTGACTATAATGCGCAGCCCGGCGAGCGTTTTGGCATGGAGCTGTTTGACTTTTGTGTTGAACAGAAGTGGCGATGTGCAGATGTTGACATATTAGGACTTTCCTCGGACTCGTATACGTACGTAAGTGACATTTATGGATCTCATAGTTGGTTAGATCACTGTGTGGTATCTGAAGCGGCATGGAAAACGGTTGTCGACGCGAAGATATTACATGGTGTTTATTGGTCCGATCATATTCCATTACAAATAATGTGTAACTTTGACTTACTTAGAACTAAGACCAGCATTTATGTAAGCATTCGAAATAAGATTGTGTGGGGTGACAGGGATTTAAAACAAACTGACTTATATAAGAACCTATGTACGACGAGATTAAGAGAAATTGATTTTCCCTATGAATTCAGAAATTGTAGTGACAAACTGTGTACAAAAAGAGAACATAGATGTATTATTGATAAAATGTATTATGAAATTGTTGATATATTAAGTGGTGCGTCACGTATTAGTTACTCTGGGCCGGAACAAAACAAAAAAAACCAGTAATAGGGTGGAACAAACATGTTCGGCAAGCGCACCTGGAGGCTCGTCTAGCTTTTCAGAATTGGGTACTATGTGGTGAACCAAAGGTGGGTATACTAACATACGAGAGAAAAAACGAGTTTTTAAAAGTAAATTAAAATGGTGTCAGAAGAACAGGGAGCAAATTAAAATGAATATAATAGCATCTTATCACGACAAGAAGGATTTTGTTAAGTTTTGGAAGCACACTAACCAACTGACTGCCAGGTCGAGCCTTCCGGCGAGTGTTGAGGGTGTTAGTGAGCCTGCAGCCGTTGCTAACTTGTTCGGGAATCACTTTGCTGTGAAGTCGCCGCTAGGTTCAATGGGAGAGGCCGTGGCGGCTAGTGAGCCAGAAACGGGACCACTGGTAAGGGTGTCAGCTAAGGAAATAGCAGCAGTATTGAGAGATATGAAGCGCGGAAAATCACCTGGGCATGATTCTCTGAGCATCGAGCATTTACTAAATGCAGGTGTGCATATGCCTAGAGTGCTGGCTTTGTTTTTTAATTTCTGCTTCTCACACACGTACCTACCACATGATCTAATGAAGACCTTGGTTGTGCCCATCATAAAAAACCGCACAGGAGACGCTTCGGACGTACATAACTATAGGCCCATATCGTTGGCTACGGTAGTAGCAAAAGTGTTGGACAGTGTGCTGGACAAACAGTTAAATAAACATCTGTCGCTACACGACGCACAGTTTGGCTTCAGAACAGGTCTGTCAACTGAACATGCTGTTCTTTGTCTCAAGCACACTGTTCGATACTATACGGACAGGAAGACCCCCGTGTATGCATGTTTTCTTGGCCTATCAAAGGCTTTCGATCTGGTGTCTTATGGTGTTTTATGGAAGAAGTTGCATGATGAAACAACGCTTCCAGGGGAATTGGTTGAGTTGTTTAAATATTGGTACGGCCATCAAACCAATATGGTGAAGTGGGCAGGCTCGCTATCCGATCCGTATGGGCTGGAGTGTGGGGTCAGGCAGGGCGGGCTTACTTCACCAAAACTCTTCTGTCTGTATGTGGATCGGCTGGTTCGTGAGCTCAGTAGCACTATGGTAGGTTGTTCAATTGACGGAACACTTGTCAATAACATAAGTTACGCCGACGACATGGTGCTGCTGGCCCCATCGATCAGCGCCCTCAGGACACTGCTAGTGGTGTGTGAGCGATATGCGGAGGCACAGGGTCTTAGATATAATGCAGAAAAGAGTGAGTGTCTGCTGTTCAAGGCAGGCACTAAGACCTATGATGTACAGCCTATCACACTCGAAGGGACCGCTCTAGAGTGGGTCACATCCTTCAAATATCTGGGGCACTGGGTCACCGCTACACAGGACGATAACATTGACATGGAGAGGGAACGTAGGGCGCTGTCAATCAGGAGCAATATGTTAATCCGAAGGTTTGCGAGGTGTTCAAATGATGTAAAGTGTATGCTGTTTAGGGCGTACTGCCAATCTTTTTATACTTGCAGTCTATGGGTCGACTACACGCAAAGGGCTTACGGCGCCGTGCGAGTCCAATACAATAACGCATTCAGGGCACTGTTGGGGCTGCCGCGACACTGCAGCGCATCAGGGATGTTCGCTGAGGCTCGTGTAGATGACTTTTATGCTATTATTCGAAAGCGTATCGCATCCCTGGTGTGGCGGGTGCGTAGCAGCGCCAACAGTCTCATTATGACCGTATCTGATAGGACTGATGGCCTTATTTGGAAGCACTGGACGAAGACGCTAGTGTTGCCGTCAAACCGTGCCCAGAAGTAGTTTATGTAATTTTGAATGTATTTACTATTATGTTGTACTAACACTAGTTTGTAAGTTGTTTTATGTCCTTACTAACAATATTGGATTGTAATGATCTGACAAATAAACTTTATTATTATTATTATTATACTTTAAAAAAGTATTAACTTGCTAATAAATAAATAAGTGCCAAAATATATTTCAACACGACTAAGGTATTTAGTAAAAAATTAGGAAGAAATTTCTTTAAGTTGGTGCCAGAAAAGAAAGTTATCGTCTGCCTACCGTTGTCCAAGGCAGCTTCTTTCATAACATAATTTTACAACTCGAAAGGTGTCGCGAATTTGCGGTGTCGACTAACTTTAAAAACTACATTCTCGTTTTCGAATTTTATTGTGAGCGGTCATTTGAGGTAGAATGAAGCGAATTAATTAATTAATTTATTTAAATAACATAGTCTGAAAGCCAATTACAGGTATCCACACTAAGTTTCTATATTCCACTGCATAACTACAAGGTTGCTCACACTGCATAGCAACCATTATAATATCAGAAAACGAATAGAAAAAGTTTGACAGAAAAACAACAGACGATCTATTCTGTAAAATCTCACCGTGAAAGTGAACTTGAAATCCAGCTGTCGCCGGAAACCATCGCTGGGTCTCTGTCTTGCATAGGGACGCCTCATAATGCTGAGGCATAACCGTTTTGCGTGGATGTGACGCATGTTTCCCTAAGCATTTTCTTTTTTTTTGGATGTTCTGTTTACGACATGTTTACAGCAAATAAACGTATTTTCTTTCTTTCTTAGCAAGCTGACATTTCACCTGAGGGGCAATTCCTGTATTTTTAATAACGTTCGCATTCTAACTTCAGTCACAATCTGACAAAATTACAACCACTTCACCTACATTTTTGACATTGATTGTCGCTGAGATTGCGACTTGAATTTGAACGTTTTTTAAGTACAAGAATTAGCCTTCTGATGACAGGGATTGACACAATTGTCCGTTCACATAAAGCTTACTGCGCCTTAGAAGTTTTTTACTGGTTGGGGAAGCCTTCTGGTCCAATCAGACGCAGCAAAATTTCAAAGATTGGACATTAGAACTTCTTGAACAGATGCATGCAATAAATAATTTTAGTCGCTTCTTTAAAAGGAGATTTTAAATGTACATAGAACACATAAAAACAATTAGGAACGTGCAATGTGAAGATAGGATAAATCGAATATTAATAATGCGCTTTTAAATGTACTTTATTACTCCCTCTCATAGAGAGGACGCCTGTGTCCCAGCAGTGGGAACATAATAGGCTGATTATGTATGATTATGTTATTACTATAAACTAAAGAGTCTAACTAGTGAACTTTTGAATAACGCACTATGGCAAGGTTTTGCTCGGTTTTGTGCCTTAAATAACTGACATTCTACCAGGACAGTCCTACACAAAGCGCAGTTACGCGTTGCTACTTTTCATCAAGCGTAAAATCTTTTCACATAGACAGGCGTAGATAGTTGAAACTTAAACAAAAGTGTACTGTGACTGTGAAGTCTACAACAACACGACGGAGGCGTAAGTCCGTATACCTAACTAGGATAAAAACGAACTATGCGTAGTAAGTTGTCGTTGTGTACTTGTGGTGGTTACAAAGATGTAAATTAGCTGAGATTTGACGTCAAAATAAAAAGCAGTAGAATAGCATAAGCATAATCAGCCTAAAATGTTCCCAATGCTGGGACACAGGCCTCCTCTCCTCACCACGCTTGCCCAGAGCGGGTTGAAGATATCACATGTTTTTGATTTTTTGGTTCTAGTACATGCCGGTTTCCTCAGGATGTTCATCCTTCACCGTTTTGAGAGCAGTGGTGATGAAATAATTTATACATAGTAAAGCGCTGTCTGGATTCGAACCTACGACTAAACTTAACGTACCTCGTAAGTCGCGGCCGTTGCCACAGGGCCAACACTGCTGCAATAAATGATAAATGATTTTATTTCTGTATGTAGGTTTGTACAAACACTTTTACACGTCAAACATTTTTTTTAAACAAGATGAGGTCGGCGTTTCCTATCTGACTACTCTGAGAAGAAAGGTCGAAACAAAAACTCAGAGGTCACTCACAGTCTCTTTTAAAGTCCAGACATAATCTTGGTCAGATCATGTGAATACCATGTGGATTGATGTCTGAAATAATCTTTTGAGGATAGAACCACACAGATTGAGTGGACCTGTCCAGTCAGTTCACGCATTTGTCAGTAATCGTGCAGCTCAACTCAAAACAAGGAGCTCAACAATTCGACGAACAATACCAAAGAAAGGACATTGGGTATGCCGCATAATTACTCAAACCGCCAGACCAAGAAGATTAAAACTAACTGAGATAATAAAAAAAAACATAAAAGTAAAAAAACAATGACCTACATAGTCTTCACATTCACAATAATAACAATAAAATACTAATTAAGTAAGTAAATATGTCATAGTTTATTTTACAGATCATATATGAGGACCATATAAGTAGATGTCTGAAATGGTCTTTTGAGGAGAGAACCATACAGATTTGAGTGGACCTGTCCAGCTGTGAGCTACAGCTCAGAACTTAAGGAGCTCAACGATTCGACGAACAGTACCAAAGAAAGGACGGTAAAATAATCATGGAAAGGTATAATAATCATGAAATGTCAAAGTCAAAGTCAAAGCATTTATTTCAAATAAGCCCATAAAAAGGCACTTTTGAACGTCTGAAATAAAACAAAAGTTACCAAAACAGAAAACCACATTCAGTGTGCAAAAATTGGAGCAGGTCAGTCCCAAGCCTTTTTGTTCTCAATATAATCTTTAACGGTATAAAAAGCTTTCTGGCACAACTTACTTTTAATAAATTATTTGAATTTATTAAGACTTAGATCTTGAGCTTGGCTTTGAAGTTTATTATTAAAGCGTATATATTGACATCTCAACGAGCAACCTATTTTCTTGAGCCTTTTTGTAGGTACAACAAATTTGTGTTTGTTCCTAGTATTTATATTTAGGATACCATGTATTTTTGAACAAATGTGGGCCTCACTGAAGCTTAGCCAAAGTTAAGCCCAAGAATACTGTGCTGTCTTCAGGTTTCAAATCTTCGCCCTTTATCAACACATTCGTTTTCACTTGCCTAACGTGAGGTAGCGTAAACTAAATGCATTTGGTCTTCTTATCATTAGGATGTAAATTATGAACATTGAACCAGTGAACTACTTTTGAGATCCCATTATTTATATCGTCAGTAACCAGCTGCTGACGTTTAAGTTTAAACAAAAGTGAGGTATCATCCGCAAACAACACTATATCATGTTTTCCCTAATGAGGTAAGGCAAGTCATTAATATAAATAAGAAACAATAAAGGGCTTAGAATTGAGCCCTGTGGAACTCCCATTGTTAAGATAGATCCGGGAGATCTTTCTCCATTAACGTCAACGCTCTAAATCCTTTTACTCAATTATTAAGTAAGAAGATCCAGAGCGGTGTTTCGGATCCCGTAGTGGCGGAGTTTCCTGATTAACGTTTCATGAAGAACGCAATCGAATGCCTTGGACAAAAGATGCCTAAGGCATCGCATTTATCTTCCGAAGCATTGTATATGTCCTAAAAGTTCAACACATTCACATCAGTAGTTGAATGACCCCTTATAAAACCGAACTTTTTGCCATCGATTATAAAAATAATATAAAATATATGTCGAATTGTGAAGTGTCGCCACCTGCCGGCAGCGAAATTCTGAACACTTTTGTAATCCTCTCAATTTAAATCGGAGCGTTGCCCACAGATGGTACCACTAGTAGCTTAAATTATTTTTTACTTCGATTTGTTATGTTGCCTGAATTGACTTTTGTTAGGTTGCACAACCTGTACTTTATTTTGATTTGTCAAGTTGGTAATCCGTTCGTAGTTAGCCAATAGCGTAGACCTAGTGTTTTATGTTGGTACACTGTACCCTAACGTCAGAAACGCAAGGCGGGGAGGTTTCCCGCGCTTGGACAAAGTTCTTGGCGGGGAGGGACGACCACGTTAGATTTTGATGGAGATTGGACCGGCACTTTTGTTTTGGAAGAAGACGTGGTCGAAACTCCTGCGACAAGGAAATTGTCTGTTTCCAGTATTGAGTGTACTTAGTCTAGTTACCTTAAAATTAAAAAGTGAATTGTAAAATGATTTTTGTGTGAAGTTTGAACTAAAATAAAATAGTAACAAGTGAAGTTCGTTTCCATCAAGCTTCGGCGTTCCATCTAAATTTTACTCTACGCCTACATCCGCCTACAAATGTCCGCTCCGGAATTTCCTGACGCGACATATACTTAAACAATAATAGATCAGACAAAATTGTTTTTTGCAAGGAAAAACCTCTTTATAATAAAATTAAAATGCAATGCTGTTCGTTGGTTTACAGCGCATCACTTGAAAACGCATCACTAGAGCGCCTTAATGTCGTTTTATACTTTACAACTGTCAAATAATGACCGTAATACACTCAACTAAAGTGTCTAGGGATCAAGGTATTTAATAAAAATATATAATATCGGTCTGACTGAAGCACTTAAGGGCCGTATCTATTCAGGCGCCGGAGAAGCTGGTGAGTTGCTCTTGTGGTAGCTTACGGCTCGAATTAACTTTTTGCTCTCCGGCAAGGTTTCGGAATAATTCAGCCCCCGCAGCTAGTTTACGGATCCAAAGAGGGCTGTGAGGCTCCGTACACGTCTTGTCGACCTACCTAAATTCTGACAAAGGCAAGGTCATCCAGAAGGTTGACATAAAAACGCCTTCAATTCAGTTAAATGGGACACCTTGCTGATAGAAACTAAAAAAGAAATACTCCAAATCTGTAGTTTTCTTTGGCAATGTTACAGACACCCATCTCAATTACTGTATCGGGACAACCCAACAATACATAATTCGGTCTTAATTGTTGTTGGATTCACTTTGAAAAATGTTTCCAAATAAAGTTTCCTAATTGAAGTTGCAGTTATGTTTGTCGCAGCTAAACAAAAAACAATACGAGTACGCGTAAAAAATTATACAAATACAAACTCCTTGGCTATTTTTAGCCAAGAACCACATCGCCGAAATTTCTATGTATTTTACATAAACCAACGAAAATTCCGCCGCACAACTTGTGACAAAAGTTTTATTCTGTTTGACTTTGAAATTGTTGAGGCGTAAACTCACTGATCCATTATGTATTCTTCCTTGGGTAGCTCAGTATATCTAATTTTACAGAATATTTTGAATATTATTCTGGCCACGTTCAGTAACTATGCTCGCGGAAATATTTTTAAGAATAAGTTTACGGTTGTACTTCTAATTTCATTACGGCACTTAACGTAACGAAATATTTAGGGTATTGGGTAAAACTTAACTAGAGAGCATTTGTTTATGGCTTATAAAGCAAAGAGAATTGAAGAATTGCCAAACTTAAGTGGCAGTGGGCAGTGTAATGAAACACACAAACGCAGGTTGGTTAAACACTGATTTATTTACACACACCCTCACTTACAATTATGACATGTTGACATACCGTCAGACTACTTAATACTACATCTCTTCCCTTCTAAGAAACAATGCCAAAAAAAAAAAAATTAAAGAACTAACGATTACATTAATGAACATACAATCTATTTCGTATTAATAACCATAACATTAATGATTACAAAAGCTATGTTCACTTACACAATTTATGTCGTTTTCACTTTCACCTTCATCGAACGTGAACGTTGTATAAGCCTCATAACCAGCTGATCCCACTTCTGACACTATGTAATGAAACACACGCAGGTTGTTTAAACACTGATTTATTTACACACACCCTCAATTACAATTATGACATGTTGACATACCGTCAGACTACTTAATATACTACAGGCAGGGGCACATTGCTCGCAGAACAAATAGCCGCATGGGGCCGAAACGTTCTGGAGTAACAACCGCGTACCGGAAGACGAAGCGTTGAAAGGCCTCCCATGGAAGGACCTAAGACCTTGTAAAGGCGATACGAATACGTTGGATATGAAAAGCACAAAAACGATCAAAGTGGCAGTGCTTGGGGGAGACTTATGTCCAGTAGTGGACATCTTTTGGCTGAAGCAATGATGATGATGATGATCATAAAAACACCAAAGTCTTTTAGGTAGTTATCGAGTAAGAAGCATGCTTACGGACAGTCACATACGGATACGTTGCGTTTTATAATTATTGTTATGTTGTCCCTACACGTGATTTCTCGTTTTTGAGGCCAACATTACATTATATCTTAAATATTAAAAGTACATCAATGTTCGTCGTGTTAAAAATAATATATATTCCTTGTTCTACGTTATATTCTGGTTATTAAAAAAGTTCGTATTGTTTGTTATGTGATAGCAAATAATGGTATTGTTAACAGTCTTATACCGAGAAACAACTCTTTGTTCTTTTACCCAACCCAGATAGGACGGCAGATTTTCCCAGAAAATTAAAAACCTAACTATTTTTAAGTTTCCCAGTTCTTTAAACTTACCGCTCGTTAAGTGTAGTTATCATAATGTAAGAATACCGAATGATTGCCTCTTTATCGAGTGGTCGCGGGCGCTACCGCTGAGCATTAGGTCTTGGGTTCGATTACCGGGTCGGGCAAAGTGTAATTTCGTTTTTCCATTAGGAATCTCTCAGCCCGGTGTCTGGATTTGTGCCCGCTTGATGGCAATAGGCTCGCCCCCTATTACATGGGACTTAAACATAACTGGCAAAGTTTAGTAACACCTCTGCCCAACTCTTCAGAGAAATAAGGCGTCATGACGAGATGTTATGTTATTTATGTAGACTATTTACAGGCACATTTGAACTTTCAAATTAGTGGGTTATTTAGAAAGATGAAGCTGACCATTTCAAAGCGTAGTAGATTTCTATAGAGAAAACTACATGGACTCTCTTTTCGAAACATTAGTTGTATCATGACTGTTATCAAATTATTAGTTAAGTACCGACATCCATTAAGGGAACGATTATTTTCGTTATATTATTTTTGTATTAGTTTCATTCGATTATTTTCATATAAGTTGTATCGTGCCTGTTATCAAACTATTAGTTACCTACATCCATTAACGGAGCAATTTCCAAACTAAATACTGACCTTCTATCCAAATAAGTATTAATGTTCCTTGCAGGTTACCACGGTCACATACCTACAATCTGTTCAGACAACCTTTGTACAAAACCAACTTAGGTGAAAACGCTCCCCTTACGAGGGCTACCAAATTATATAATGCTTTATGTCGCAAAGCTGAAATTGATATCAACCATGACAGTCTTAACACTATAAACGAAAATTGTATAAGCACTTTCAGTTAGAGGACATTTGACTTATCGTTCCAGTCGTTTATTAATAATATTTATCACTTTTAATTTTTATCGTTCGAATTTAATTAAATTTTAAACTATTGTATTCCATTTTTTATTTGATATTTATTAATGTTAATTAATTAATTTAATTCAGAAATAATACAATTTGTTTATTGTATTGTATTTTATTGTATTGATGGCATTTATTTTTTAACATGTAAATCGTTTTTTTTCTCTCTTTTTAAATGTATTTTTGATTAAAAATGTATTCAGAGCATGTGTACCTACTCGCTAATGTGTAAGCTGTGGTTACCTGTAATTGAGTTTGCATTGCGGGATAAGTTCTCATACAAGATTTAGTTGTAAAAGATTGTAATGTAATGTATATCTCGTTGGTAATCCTCAAATAAATAAATAAATAAATAAATAGTGGACACTTTCCCCTTTTCCAAATATTAGCTGCTTCATGAACTCCGACATCAAGCGTCCTTCTTCACCGCAGTGACCACACGTAGATTTCAGCTCTCTGTATGTTTTTGATGCATGACGAAATTACTGGCATTTCTAGCATCTGGTAAACAGGGTGAAGTCCCTGACAGGGCAGGACGTCATCATTATAAAAAAGCCTTGACTGGGATAATGGCTTTACGTATATTGGCTATAACTTCAATGACATAGTTACAAGTCGACGCATCTTGCTTCCCAGATTTGTGGTTTACTTTAACCAAGCTCAAAAATGACTCCTTACTGGAAACTTGTCGGGTGCACCTGAAGACTCCCGTTTTAGCCAAAGTAGTCGGCACTCCTACAACCACGATCTGAGGTTTGCGCTTGGTTGGTTCGTCGGCAGTAAGTCCGGAAGTAGAGAGAAATCAGAATCATGTTTCGTCTCTGTACTAATAATCGCCTCCATGTTTGGTCTTGCGGACACCACGTACATTCAGTTTCATTTGATCAGGGCGAATGAATTTTTGCTCAAGGACTTTAGTTCCGTCACTCGACTTTAATTTGTCGTTGGAACAGAGCTTAAATTGTTCTGTAGAATGAAATAATTTCCTCTCTTCCTCACCGTAGCGGCATACGAAACATTCCCGCAACGAGAGTCCTTAATAGTCTGCTTGAGCTCCGACAAATGTTCCGTCAGGTCGCGCTTTTCTTGAAGGGCATTAACCACGTTATACGTGTGAATTGATTTCTGTTTGAGCGACTGATATAGGACTGTCATTTGTGAGGTTTCTGATCCTATTAAGCATAGACATTTTCTGCTCCAAAATGAGTGTATCATCCGCGGCAATAGAGCAATCTTCATTCGTTGGCCGACATCCATTTATGAATTTCGGACGTTGATACAACATCAACAATGACCGACTCAAGGGCTGGGTTTAGTTTCGTTCTCTTCGATTGCGAGGCGGAGGGGTGCACTGGCCCCCTTGGATTAAAGGAGCTGTTCTCAATTTTGTATTTTTACGAGTTAACTATTTCGTGTCCTTGATTCGCTGACAATACTCACTAAGCAAACTTACAGTTGCATTACGTTAGAGCACTAAAGGAGGTCACTATTAATAAATAAATGATTAAATATTGCCAACGAGCACGTCTGTACACTGCGAATGAGCGCGATGCAAATCCCAAGTGACCACACTACACCCCACCACCGCACCACCGCCACACTTTTTCTGAGCCTAGTTTTTTGACCAACTCACTTATAGCATACAACTTTTGAGTCTCAGAAAGCCTACACAGATAAAAAATATTGCAAAATATCGTGTCTAGCGTCCATTTAATTTACCTACATATAAATGAAACAGTAATACTTTTAAAAGTATATTTTGAAGACCAATCTCACCATATAAACACTTTTACTGTAAGAAAGACATTGACATTTTTCAATATCGTATCTAGTATCCCTAAATCCAGACTACACGCCATCCATATCTATATTTGTTTGTCTACAAACAAAGCTATGTCTCTCTACTTCTCAAAACCAGTTACATTGTGTCTTCGTGCGAACAATGCTGGGTCTATGCGCCTGCACGGATGTATACATATGCAGGAACGTTGTTTTCATTTACTATGTTTGTCAAGTGTCCTTTCTGGGTATGCTTAGTTAGTCTTTGTTTTTTGATTCGAAAATAGAAAGCGATTAGCGGGATTTTTAAATATGTAGTTGTGTGATTATAAGTCTGTTGTGGGGTTTCTTCAGTCAAAGTGTATTTTTTTTATACTTTATGCACAAGTCTAGGCCTATGTCCCTATGCCCAGCAGTGAACGTCATTTGGAAATGATGATGATGATGCAGAAGTCAAAATAACCGTACAAAGGCAGACTTAATGGCTTAGGCATTTTCTCCCAGTCTACCTTAGGGTGATGCAGAGAAAAAACACCAGTTGCAATATGATAACATTAGACTAAGGGTTTAGTTCCCTTGTTAATTTGATGGAAGATATGTTTGGAATTAGAAGCAAATTACCAAGCATATATATTCATGCAAAACGGGACAGGCACTATGTATGTCCCTACATAACTCGTGGATTTTTTTTCTTTATTAATAATAATAATAATGATTTTTATATCGGATCTTAGAATCCATAGAGTGTTAGGAACATAATATTAAAATAACTTATTATCTAGTGTTAGTACCAATCACCCACGTCACAAACTGCTTTACAGTTGGAGAGCTGAAACTCTACACTACAGTTCTCAGGATGCGGTTGTGACTGTCTCTCACTCTCCTCAGTAGTGAAGCTGTATGAAAGCCGTCGGTACGAGCATGTGCAAACATTTCCGACGCGCTACAGTAGCGTGGAAGCCTCAACAACATCCTGAAACCATTATTATTAACCTCCGGTTAATAATAATCCGGTTATTACCAACCCGCACTGGGCCCGCGTTGTAGATTACAGCCTCTGAGACTGAGGAGGCTTGTGTCCCAGTAGTGAGAACATTTTATGCTGATTATACTCGTGACAATGTCATTGTTTTGCATTCTGACTCTATGCTAATCCAGAACACACTCTTCGAGTTTTTAAAAGAAATAAGCCAGGAGGCATGTTTTATGAATTATAGCATAGCAACCAATACTCAAATAAATACCTCGATCTAGCCAAGGTTCAAACCTACAGCTATTCCCAAGTCTATTTGACCATAGTTTTTCCAATTTATTCCACAAAACACAAAGTAAAGTTCCATTTTCAAGAAAATAAGAACAGCATAGTTTACCGTGTTCCATTTGAGAGAGAGTAGAAAATGAACCATGTAACAATGGTTCGTACGTAACACATTACTAATTCAGTTGGGGTAAAATAAAACAACTGGCACGACACGGTCGCGGGATGGGGCGGGACGGGGCGGGACGGGTGCGGGTCGGAAGTGGGGACTCAGCGTGTCGAACATTGGATCTCAAGAACGGTAGATGTTGCCAGTTTTGAGAGAAATCGGTATTGCTCGGTGGTTTATGGGGCATTTAACTGTACACCTTGTATATGCGAATGGGCTGTTATATACGTACATGAAATCCGTCTGATTTGTTAAACTGAGCTTTTGGCGGTCAATCTATGGATTCCAACCGATTGATTCTTTCAGTGCCTCGGACAGCACGTTTTTTTATTTATTTATTGGTTGTGGCAAGCGGCCTTAGCCATTGTTGCCAGTGTCGAGTGTTGCGGAAATTAAACGTGGGAAGAGGGAGGTTGGCATAATGTGACGGGATATTTTTTTAGGATGGGCAATAAATAATTGTATGGTCTAGTGGTCGCAATCGCTACTGCTGAGCATGAGGTCCTGGGTTCGATTCCCAGGTCGGGCAACGTGTTATTGGGTTTTTCTATCTGGAATTTCTCAGTAGCAGCCCGAAGTTTGGATTTGTGCCCGGTAGATGGCAATAGGCTCGCCACCTATTACATGGGACTTAAACATAATTGGCGAAATGTGGGTGTACTATAGGTACAACTCTGCCCAACCCTTCGGGGAAACAAGGCGTGATGTTATGTGTTATGTTATGTGTAATAAAATTATAACAAATTCAAATTGTACTATAAGGAAATGTTGTGAAAAGAAATAAATTTACTAAGCGATGCTACATATGACCTATTAGACAAAGAAAGGATGGAAGACAGATTACAAGGAAGGGGAGCTTTATACATAATAAGGAAGTCATATAATGGAAAGGAATTATATTTCGAGCAATTTAAAAGAATATGGACTAAATCACCAATTTCTCCGACACCACAGTCACAGAGGGGGGAATCAAAAACCCCTATTCTGTTAAGATGCACAGCTGAAGAGCAATGGCCAAATCTTTGTCGAGCAAGAATGGAAGTTATTTTCTTATTAAGTTTTAACTTGCTGAACCACGGTTTTAAATTAATGATGGGTTGAAGTAATTTATAGAATTGACCCTTTGTTTTCTCACAATCCCAAACCTGAGACAACTGACAAAAATGTATACTGTGGGGAACAAATCCCCACAGTATACATCCGGGATCCATAGACCCTGCTTCGCAGCCAATTTTGCCAGCTGGTCCACTGTCATATTGCCTTCTATTCCAGAATGGCCTGGAATCCAAGCCAATGCGACAGTTAAGCCTAATTCGTAGCAGTTCTTTAGTAAGGATTTGATCAAAATGATAATAGGCGACAAGTTGCCCCTGTCAAATGGATTAGAGAGTAGACATTGAAGACTACTCAGACAGTCACTAAATGTAATTGAATTTTGAATTTTTTCATTAATTATGTATTCAATACAATGTTTTATGGCTAAACACTCGCCGGAAAAAGTGGAGAGAAATGAAGAATATTTAAACAATTTAAAGTGTCCTGTGTGATGTCGAATAAATGCAGCGCCTATGTAGCGAGTGAGCAAGTTGCAAGCAAGTACTCGCACACGACTCAACGCAGCACCAGGATCGTATGATCGCCTACGTCACATGAGGTGATTAGGCGGCGCTAGCGAAATAGACCACGCCTCCGTGACGTCATCCTTTGTCCGTGCGGCGCGCGCGCAACATGGCCGCCGGTGGTCTATTGTATTATGTTGACGCCCCCTCATTAGGACACGGTCAAGCCCGAACCGTTTATGCAAAGTGGCGTGATCCATAATTATTATTAAATGTTGTTGTGTATATAAACCGAAGTAATTAAAGTTATAATACAGTCTTCTATTTACCTCAGCTTGCGTTTCATTGCTCTTACGTACCAAATATTGAGAAGTGATACACCAAGCACTTCACTGGTGACCCCGGACATTCAAGAACACCTGGATAATGGTGGATTCAGATAAGCCTGACGTCATGCTTGGGGAAACGAACCGAGTCGGAGTGAGGACTCCAATGTTCAATCCTAGTGACCCTGAACTATGGTTCGCTCAACTCGAGGGCCAATTCATCCTCTCTAACATAAGCGCGGACGCGACTAAATTCTACTACGTCCTGGCACAGCTGGAACCGCAACACTCAGCAGAGATCCGAGACCTGATTGTTAACCCGCCCAGCACGAACAAATACGAGACGTTGAAGACTGAATTGGTACGCCGACTATCAGCATCTCAAGAGCGTAAAATAAAACAGCTGCTGATGCACGAAGAGATAGGGGACAGAAAACCCACACAATTCCTTCGACACCTGCAACACCTGGCTGGAGATAATGTTCCCAAAGAATTTATCCGGACCATCTGGGCTAGTCGACTACCTACCCACTTGCAAACATGCATCGCTGCTCAACAGGCGAAGATGACCCTGGAAGACCTGGCCGAGCTGGCAGACCGTGTCAACGACGTTGTTCCAGCGACCATGTTACTCACCAGCCCAGCACCCAGTCAAGTAGCCAGCACATCAACACCTGGTGCAGCAGAAGATAGTGCCATTGCACAGTTAACTCGCACAGTGGCAGAACTAAGCCAAAGACTGGAAACCATGAGCACAGAGCTGCACAGACGCTCACGTTCGCATTCCAGAGGCAGAAGTGAATCTAACAGAAGGTCACGTTCAAATTCACACCCTAAAAATCACCCCTACTGCTGGTACCACTACCGTTTTGGTGAGCGAGCGCGTAAATGCACCCAGCCCTGTTCGCACAAGAAATCGGAAAACATCCCAGGCAGCCATTAGTGGCGGCACAAGACTGCCTGTCTGTAACGAGCCGCCTGTTCATGACGGATCGAAAAACTAAGGTGCAGTACCTTATTGACACGGGTTCAGACCTGTGCGTTTTTCCCCGATCTGCTGTTCAGGAACATCGCATCAAAACAAAATACGAGCTTTTCGCAGCCAACGGGTCAATTATTGCTACATACGGCGACCTACCTATCACATTGGACTTGGGACTTCGACGTGCTTTCACCTGGCGATTCATCGTAGCGGACGTCTCCAAACCCATAATAGGCATCGACTTCTTAGGCTACTATAACCTACTTGTCGATTGCCGCAATCAACGTCTGGTGGATGGAGTCACAGCACTGACTATCTCTGCACCTCATCAGACCTCCACAGAAGCAATCTCATCTGTCCGCACCATCGCAGATAATTCGGTCTACCACCACATATTAAGGGAGTACCCGGATATCACTCGACCAGCGGGACAAACCACCATCATCAAGCACTCAACCGTCCATCACATACGCACAACTCCTGGACCACCAGTATACAGTCGCCCCCGACGATTGGATCCTGAACGCCTGAAAGTAGCAAAGCTGGAATTTGAAGAGATGTTGCAGAATGGCACTGCACGCCTATCTGACAGTCCATGGTCCTCACCACTCCACTTAGCCCGCAAGAAAAACGATGGATGGCGTCCGTGCGGGGACTATAGAGCCTTAAACGCCCGAACAATCCCAGACAGATACCCCGTCAGACACATACAGGATTTCACGCATCAGCTTACAGGAAGTGCAATCTATTCAACTATTGATTTGATAAAAGCATATAACCAAATTCCAGTATTTAAAGAAGACATACCCAAGACAGCAATAACTACACCTGTCGGATTATACGAATTCCCTTTTATGAGTTTTGGTCTTCGAAACGCTGCCCAAACCTTCCAACGATTTATGGACGAGGTTCTTCGTGGATTAGATTTCTGCTTTGGATATGCTGATGATATATTGGTCTTCAGCCCCGACAGCACTACGCATCAACAGCACTTAAAAACCTTGTTCCAAAGACGAGATTGTCGACAGACGAGATTGTCGACAGTGGGCTAAGGAATGTCAACAATGCCAGCGTTCCAAGGTTACAAGACACACATCAGCACCGCTAGAAGCCTTCAGACCGCCAACCGCCAGATTCATGCACATACACCTGGACTTGATTGGACCACTACCGCTATGCTCTGGTCAAAAATACTGCCTCACGATAATCGACCGTTTCACACGTTGGCCTGAGGCATACCCTTTACCAGACATGACCGCTGAGACTTGTGCGACTGCTCTAATAAATGGATGGATTTCACGCTTTGGGTGTCCTGAACATATAACAACTGACCGCGGCGGACAGTTCCTATCACACACGTTCAAAGAACTGGCCGCGATAGTTAGTGCAACACACCATACCACTACGTCATACCATCCAGCAGCAAATGGACTCGTAGAGAGGCTACACAGACAGCTTAAAGCCTCCATCAGCTGCCACACCACTACAAACTGGGTTGAAGTACTACCTTGGGTTTTACTAGGCATACGGAGCGCTTGGAAAGAGGACCTCGAAGCATCGGCAGCAGAGCTGGTCTATGGTGAACCGCTGCGTTTACCGGGACAGTTCTTCACTCCTAGGCTCGAAGAAGAAGCAGACATGACTTCCATAGCAAACCGAATCCGCGCCCATGTCAGCAAGTTAGCACCTCAACCAACATCTTGGCACGGAAGTTCCAGAAACTTCTACATACCGAAAGACCTAAACACAACAACACATGTCTTCATCCGGCAAGGTCCTGCAAAAAGACCGCTTCAAGCACCATACACAGGTCCATATAAGGTAATCCGACGAAGCCAGAAAACCTTCGACGTCGACATACAAGGAAGGTCACAACGGATCACAATCGACCGTCTAAAACCAGCTTTCGTCGCTATAGAAAAACCAGACACAACAACACAATCCGAGAAACCAGACACAACAACACAATCCGAGAAACCCGACAGTGAAGCCGTGAAGAAAACAAGAAGTGGGCGCACAGTAAAATTTCCTGACTACTATCGCCCGTAGCTTCGGGCTCGCCAGGGGAGTGGTGTAGCGAGTGAGCAAGTTGCAAGCAAGTACTCGCACACGACTCAACGCAGCACCAGGATCGTATGATCGCCTACGTCACATGAGGTGATTAGGCGGCGCTAGCGAAATAGACCACGCCTCCGTGACGTCATCCTTTGTCCGTGCGGCGCGCGCGCAACATGGCCGCCGGTGGTCTATTGTATTATGTTGACGCCCCCTCATTAGGACACGGTCAAGCCCGAACCGTTTATGCAAAGTGGCGTGATCCATAATTATTATTAAATGTTGTTGTGTATATAAACCGAAGTAATTAAAGTTATAATACAGTCTTCTATTTACCTCAGCTTGCGTTTCATTGCTCTTACGTACCAAATATTGAGAAGTGATACACCAAGCACTTCACTCACTTCACCTATAGTTGACGCTGACTCATTTGCCTCATATTTCGAAGCATCAGTATAAAAGACCTCAGCCCCTTGTGCATTCTTTACCCCTCCCGACCCTTGCTCGAGCCAGCCCGCGCCGCTGAGCCTGTAGCTTTAAATTCGTCCCTAAACCACTCAAATCCTGATCCAGCTAGTACCTTGCTGCCCTCTTCCAGCGACGCCCTAAGCCGAGGTTCGTACCCCACAGGGGGTGCCCTTAGCGTGTAGTCGCTTAGTTTTTAGTTAGTATTAAGTGTAAGTTCTGGCTGGAGGCCTTACTTTATTAGGGCAACCACAGGCAAGTCTGTTTAAGCAGACGACAACCTCATAGGTTGACCTGCGCGAAGCTATTAAAAAAAAAATGCATTCTTTAACGGAAATGAGGCAAGTTTACCATTAGGATCTGAACTGTTTTTCCCTATACAGGTGGTCATAAATATTTTTGGTTTAAATATAAGGTCATCATACTGAACCGAATAAATCGGATGTACAGGATATGTTTTAATATTGCGTTCAACATGTTTAATCTTTTTATAGCCTTCTATGATGTTCGGTATGGGACGCGACACCCCATGTGATTCCCCCCCATGTGATTCCCATCTGATATTAGTTTGTAAAGATCTTTAATTTTAGGAATTAGAGGATGAGTACTAGATTGAAACACCTTAATTAAGTTACGGTCACACAGATATTGACAGGGTCAGCACCTTCAACATGTAATGCCATAACTGGAGTGCTCTTCATTGCACCTATAATAATGCGGAGACATTTAGATTGTTATCGATCTAATTTAAGCAGCTCCGTTTTACTGACTAAAGGTAGCGAACACGTTCCAAAATCTAAAGTACTTTTAACCAAAGCATTATATACTAGTCGTAACGTAGAAGGATGAGCCCCGCACTAAACACCTGCAAGAGCCCTGATCAAGTTTATACCTTTTTCACATTTACTAATAATATGTTTAATGTGCAAGGCACAATTAAATTTAGAATTGAGTTTACACCCGAGAAATGTTACTTCGTTAGAATTTGGAAGAGTAAAACCACTGACTTTTATAAAAACCGAAGGAATATTGCGAATGCAAGTAAAAGGGACAACGACACTTTTCTTCACCGACAGTTTTATGCGATGATCATCGAGCCACTCTCCCAGACTTGTCAAAGATTTTTCGACATTATTAGCCGCTGTTTCAATTGATGAATGAGAGGAGTAGACTACAATATCATCAGCGTATTGTAGGATTAAGCATGGAAATATAACTGCTTCGAAATCTTTTGTATAAATATCATACAATAATGGGCTTAAAACTGAGCCATGGGGAACACCGTTCCACAAAACTCTCGAAGGACACGGACAACCAGCAACTCGAACTGTTACAGTCAGATCCGAATATAGATTAAAAATAAAGTTGGAAAACTTTGAAGGAACTTGTAATGCTTCCAGTTTTAATTTTAAATTGACCAAATCCACGTTATCATAATCCGCCGCTATATCTAAAAAGCCACTACCATTGATTTATTCTGACTAAAGGATAACAAAACATCTGTACTGAAAATATTTAAATTGTCTGCTACTCCCTTTCCTCTTCTAAAACCAAACTGAGACTGGGGTAAAATATTATTGTGTTCAAAGTACCATTCAAGCCTCATTTTAACTAGGTGTTCCGCAAGTTTTGCAAACACGCTTGATAAAGATACCGGTCTGTATGATGAAGGATCTGAAGGATCCTTATTAGGCTTTAAAATTGGGATAAGAATATGCTTTTTCCAAGAACTGGGAATAATCCCGGAGTCTATAATAGTGTTAATAATATCTAAAGTATCATCTTTAAAGTTACTAATAAAGGAATATGGAATGCCATCCTCTCTAGGAGCAGAATCCGACACGCGTTTAAAAACTAGCTTATATTCATTTATTGAAAAGGGACTATTCCCAGAAACGGAAGATTGACTGTATATGAAGGGGATTTGATTTAAATTAGGAACAGAAGTAGGGGCAATTTTAGAAATAAATGGCGTAACCCAGTCGTGGGAGAAGGAAGATTGTGAACTAATCGCTTTAGAACATTTGAAACGTTTTACATTTTTCCAAATTAATGAAAGCGGGGAGTCGGGAGAAAGAGAAGAACAGAAATTATGCCATCCCTCTACTTTCTTTTTCCGCAAAAGCCTTTTGGTCGCAGCTGTTGTATTTTTAAACTGCAAAAAAGAATGCATGTCAAGGTTATCTTTACATAAATTCTCTGCCTCTTTCCACTTTTTTACAGCTTCAGTACAATCCTTATCCCTCCAAGGCGGCGAAGGGATTTTACCATTGGAAAGACATTTAATGGGAAAAAAATCATCTGCTAGTGACAACATTGTTGATGTCAACAAATGATAACGTTGTTCAACATTTTCTCGAGAAACCCGCGGAAACTCCATAACTCTTTAATCTAACCCGGAACTATACGATTCCCAGTCACAATTATTAAGTTTGTATTTTAATAAGGGAGGCAGTGGTGAAATTCGGCAATTCGACGTGGCTTTTGAGAGGAGAATTGGATAGTGGTCGCTGCCATGTGAAGTATTCAAACGTTTCCACGTAAAACTGGGGAACAAAGATGAAGAACATAATGAAATATCGACATAACTCGGAGACTGACCCGGAACAAAAGATCGTGTAGGAGACCCATAATTAAGCACACATAAGGCCAAATCATCAACAAGTTCTGCTATGCAAACTCCAACACCATCGTCATTAGGAGCACCCCAAAGACTATGAATAGCATTGAAATCTCCTAATACTATAACCGGAGACGGAACTAATTGAATAATGCGCTTCAAAACCGATATAACAGATGGATCTTTACGAGCTATATATATAGACACATAAGTTATGCCATCCATACGAATGGCAACTGCATTCAATATATCGTTGGAAAATGATGGCAGTTGGATGGATGAGAAAATACAATTTTTCCTAACTAGAAAAGCAGAGCCACCCCAACCATCATCTCTGTCATCTCTAATTATGTTAAAACCTGAAATATGAAACCTAGAACTTGGTTTCAACCAGGTTTCGGATATAGCTTACAGAGAAATAAATAGTTTATTGATACAAATCCTTACAATATGCTTAATGTCTAGCTAAGTTCACAATAATTAAAGGGGCACAAGAGATGAAGCCCTGACACCTAAACTAGGGAAACCTGTGACTTAGGAGTCAGTGTTCTACTGCTACTTGGACACTATAAACCCTTAAGGAAAATAACAGCTGGTAACGTGATATTATACAAAAGAAAATAATAATAAAAACGTATTATTAACTAGTGATTGAAAACAAAACAAAACTAAAAAAAAAATATGTGAAAAAGCAAATACAAGTTAAAAAGTAAAATGACTGTGATATTGATTCTGCATGTGTGACTGGGAGTCGTGTGTTTCGTTTGCGTTGTGTAAGTTTGTGTGTGTGTATGGGAAACGTGTATTTTGTGTTGTGTGAGTGAGTGTGTGTGTGTGAGTGTGTGATATGAGGAGCTTAAGTATGTGAATGTAGTGGCGTCGAAAGAGTATAGTAAGAGCTCGGTGTCTTCTGTTAACTAAAAGAAGTCAGTGACTGAATTCCGCTTTTGTAACGAATGTTGGTTATGTCAGAGAGGTAAGTAGTTCTTCAGTTTGAGTGTAGTCTAGGAGGTACAGCATGTTTTTCAGTTGAGCCTTAACATCGTGTTTGCTTAGCCTTGCTATTTGTGTGATCTTATTTATATTTTTGTAAACAAGAGAACTCAACACATACAGCTGTCTTCTGGCAAACGAAGTTCTATGACAAGGAGTTGGGCAAACTATTCTTTGACCACGTTTATTTGAGTCTGGGGGCAGAACTTGGTTATGTTTCCAGAGAGTGGTTCTAAGAACAAATAGCTGTCTAACAGTCAAGAACTTGAGCTCGGTGTAGAGCTGATAAGTCGGATAGCGAAAAGGCTTCTGCAACATAACCTTAAGTACTGCCCTTTGCGCACGCTCCAACTCAAGGAATTTAGTTTTGGCCGATCCACCCCAAGCTAGAATACAATAGCCGATGATGGATTGGCAAAGAGCATTGTATACCATTTTAAGGGTATCTAAGTCTGCAGAATGCCTTAGTGACTTGAAGAGGTGAATTGTCTTCCTGACTTTACTGGCAGTAAACTCTACATGCATGTTCCATTTCAGCGCATCATCGATCAACACACCCAAATATTTGACAGATGTTGCTGTGGGGAGCATTAAGCAAGAGCAGGTCGATTTGTCCAGACAGGTGTGCGCCCTAATTGAGTATGTGCTTGGGGGTTTCATACTAGCATGAATAGAGAATGGGATGTAGTTTGTTTTTTTTAGGTTCAGGGTAAGTAGATTTTTGCGAAGCCATTCCATCACAATTTGCAGGGATTCTTCAGCATTATTTTTGATCTCATCCCAGTTCCTCCCATGTACTATAATGGCTGTATCATCGGCATAGGTAAATATATTAGCACATGGAAGAGTAAGGGTGCACAAGTCATTGATGTAGATAAGGAAGAGCGTTGGGCCGAGGACACTGCCCTGTGGGACTCCGTACGAGATTATCTCATCAGCACTAGTATGTGATCCAATCTTCACACAGATTTTTCGGTCTGTCAAGTAACTCTTGAAAAGATCATAAACAATTCCTCGTATGCCGATGTTATGCAGCTTGGATAGAAGGATGGGAACAGACACGGTGTCAAAAGCTTTTTTTAGGTCAAGGAATAGACCCAAGCATTTGTGTTTTTTATCTAATTTTCTTGCTACAAGATCAGTTAGGTCTAGCACTGAGTCTTCTGTAGATACTCCTTTTCTGAAGCCATACTGATTTTTTGCTAAAATGTTGTATTTGTGTAGGTAGTTAACAAGTTGTTTATTGATAATTTTCTCCATTATCTTCGACATAACAGGTAGTACAGCTATGGGTCTATAGTTATTTACACAATCTCTGTTCCCACTCTTATATATTGGGTGGATTATGGCTTTCTTGCAATTTGTTAAATTAGTTTGTTAGATAAATAATTTCAGATGATTTAGAAGGTAAACTTCTACAGTTCCACTGAAGAACTTGTTCCATGTTTTAAATGATTGTAAATAGAAAGAGTAATATCGTTAATTAATTTTACTGCAACGTGGTCCGGTAAACAAGAATTTGATACTCATTAATGTGGCAAATAAATTTTTGATGTCTTCATTATCTGTATTTTAACATACTCAGCACTATTTAGAAGAGCACTACCGTTAATTGAAGATGGAACATTGTATTCCTTAATTAAATTATTATGAGCAACTTTATCATAACCTTTTTGTAAAGGTTTGTTTGGTTTTATTTTTCTTGTTATTGTTTTTGTATATGAAAAAGACTTTAAAGCACTAACACCAGGAGGTTTAGTTTCTGAAATGGCTTCAGTGGAAACCACCTCTGAGAATAATCTTTTGCTTGGTTGAAATAATTTTGATGCTTCTATGTATGAAACATTGTTAAGAGACATATGTCTCTTAATCTTTGTTTGTCTCTCATATTCTGGACAGATTTTATTTGTGCACATATGAGCACCGGAACAATTTAAACAATTAAAGTCCTCAATAGTGCAGTTAACGCCATCATGGTTATCACCACATTTGAAAACACGTGGTTGGCTGCGACACTTAACACGAGTATGTCCAAATCTACAACAATGAAAACATTGAATAGTAGGAAAGAAATACTGATGTTCTACTGGTATAGAGGTAAAAAAAGAATAAACATGTGATGGACGTTTCTGACCGTCAAATGTAAGAATAACCGTCTGAGTTGGGACCCAAACAGAACCTTCAGAAGATGCAACTTCCAAGTTGCCAAGTGGCCAATCTATTGCGACCCACCCGTTTAATACCGTCATTCAAAATATTTCTTAAATTTTTCCTAAACAAAAAATGGCCGAACTTAATAGGGTGTAGATTAGTTCCACTGCGGGGATCTGCCGCAACAGACTCCACATGGACTAAATAAGGACCAGTGTCCTGTTCAGTATACAAATTACGGCTATGGATAGGGTCTGACATTTGCTGCTCTGAATCTAAATCGGTATTTTTAATAATAAAAATACCAATGGAAACAATGGGTGGATCTGAATGAACAGGATTCTGCATGAGGATCGACTTTTGTTTTGAAATATTTGGTAGATGTTTGGAAGTGTGCTTGAAAATTGATGATCTCCATGAATTGATGATCTTGAACCTAGTTTTTTTTTTACTAACTGTAGATGAAGGAGAATTGATTTTCTTCAAGTACTCTTGAGCAACCGAGGCATTAATAAACTTATCCGCTTCTATCAAAGATATCAAGGGATTTTTGCCAGGAGGTTCCGGTTCAACATCCATATTTACATACAGTTAAAAATTAAATAAAAAAAATACTTACCGCTATATACACCTACTATACAATTAAACACTAATCTAAGATATACGTATAACAAATTACTACACTAAATAACAAAAAACATAAAATTAAAATATTTTTAACAAATTATTTTAGACCGCCCTTTTAAAAAGCCCGCCAAAAAGTCGGACAGCACGTTCAGCCGTCCTATTTATCCTTCCTGTAACTTATGACAGACTGCGGCTACACCAGCTAACCAACCAGCCAGTTATCTAACGGTTTATCCGAATTTTGACAGATGGCATGATCGATGGGTCGTTAAAAACTTTTATAAAGTACGATCAACTTATCTGTGCAGTTATCGGTGACCGTGCTTCCGGGATTGTTCCGATAGCCGTGGGATACTTTTCCACGCCTTATAAGCACCTCAGGACATGTTGTTGCGTATGCAAGTCACACATAACCATTTATCGGCCCCTCGTACGCCTTCCAAAGGACCGGGACCCCAGGGTTCCGAGATATCTCAAAGACACTTATAATAACCAGCCTATTATTTTGCCACTGCAGAGCAAAGACATCATCTCATACAGAGAAGGCATTGATCACCACACTTGGTCAAGACGGTTCGGCGATTTCAGACTTATTCAGATTTTCTCACGATATTTTTCTTTCAACTTTTGACATCGGTCTAAAAATATTTCAGTACTCATATTAATCGTTTATTCGGTACGTTACTACACGCTTTCATCAAGGGACACTTTCAAATAAGTAGAAATATCACAAACTCAGTTGCTCTGGCATCTCTAAAACAATTAGAAACAATCGTAACATTCTGAATATCCGTATTCGTATTTCCATAAACAAGCTTAATTTAATTAAGGAGGTAGTTTTATGTGGTAGTTTGTCTTTGGCAGTGTTTTATTAGAAGGAGAATTGGCTCTGAGAATCTAAGGTTCTATAGGAAAGAGTTCACTGTATAATTTGCATGTACCTTATTCTGGTAGCTGTACACGCTCGTGTGCCGTCTTCAAATCACGGTTGGATGAACTTTTTGATACAATATAAATACCGTTTTAGCTCCGGTAGTTCCAAAATGAAACTACTTACGTAAGGTAAAACAATTAACAATAATTTATTTATTATCCAACTTACATCTATCATTACAGGGTAACCTATTGCGATAGTGTACATATCCTAACTTATTATAATAATTACATTTTGTAAGTTATAACATACAATGCGTTCTTTGTGAACTCACTCAGAGAACAATAGAAAAGGTCCGTGTGAACAGCTATGAGGTTGAGAGTGATAATAATTATTACAATAATTGATTAATCAAGTTTGTAAAGGTAATTAAGATCAGAATACGGAGTTCCAGTCTGGATTTGTGACCGGTTGAGGGCAATATGCTGGCTCTCTATTTATCAACTCAGCTTTATCTATACACTGCTAGACATAGGGCTCTCCCGGGCTGCGAAACAACACCCTTTTTTTCCGCGTTCCGCACCCAGTTTGTCCCAGCCACCTTCTTCAAGTCGTCGGTCCATCTGGCTGAGGGGCTTTATATTAGTTGCGACAAATATGAGTGTACCATAAATTTCTACTTGCCCCTCCAGGGTATAATGGCGTGATGGGATGTTGGACGGGTTGTAGTAGTTAAATCCGTAAACCGTTTGTCGTGAAGGTTTGTAAGTTCAGTTAGCATAGAGAAACACGTTCCACTTAGATGCAGATTTAAGTTAAGAATTAGGCATAGTACAAGAGTGGAAGGCGATAATTTCTCTCAGTTTTTGATAGCTACACAGTTATAAGTTCACTGTATTTAAATTTGATAATCATGTTATTTTATTATGATAAATTATGACGCGCATCGTTGACCTAAAGAAGGTTACAGAGTAAGCAGAAAAATGTACGGCGATGAGACCGTCCAGATGTGTTACGTTTGATTTTTCAATGACATTCGCAATGACAACTTTTTTTAAGTTGATATCTGCTTTCAAAGCAAGTGTGATCAGGCATCTTCTGGGCACGCTCGTTCCATCATAGACCTCAGCCATCGCTTTTCACTAGGCGTGTTTGAGCTCAAGAGCAGGCCCATAGAGCAATTATAAAAAACTTCGTAAATAAACGTCCGCAGTTCAAATGAAAGAAAAAACTACGTTATTACTTAACGTATGTGCAGGTAGTGCACCACAGTTTATGTCCCATGTAATAGGTGGCGAGCTGCTATTGAAATTTTTGGGTGTAGTGGGTCGATTTATTTTGTTTGTGATTAATTTGCCTTGATTTTATTTTGTTTTATTTGATCGATTTTTGACATAATTTTATTTCATTCTGTTTGATTGAATTTGTTAATTTCTGTTAATTAAAAAAAAAGAGATATAAAGATATTGTTAGAGAAATTAGTTAATTTTACAAAGCTTCCTCTCTCCTACTATTTTTGCTGTGCCCGACAGGGTTCATAATGATCACATATAATTTGAAGTAACAACCTTAGTACCCATTGTGGAATGCAGATAAATGATTGAGTATTGAGTATTTCCTGGTGAAAAAAAGAATTTTATGAAACAGATTTATTTCTGAATACCAATTTCAAAAACAGATTACGGCTGCGTTTCGTTTGACACATATTGTTGTGTATGTTTTAAAAATGTTTCGTCTACTTTTTTGTAGGAATATATGTAGTATATTAGCTGCTACCCGCGGTTTCACCCGCATAAATCTTGATCCCGTGGGAGTATCGGGATAAAAAGTACTCTATGTGTTTATCCAGGTTATGAACTATCTGTGTGCTAAATTTCATCCAAATCCGTTGAGTAGTTTTTGCGTGAAAGAGTAACAAACATCCATCCATCCTCACAAACGTTCGCGTTTATAATATAAGTAGGATTAAGCCTGTACTGTACACTCACATTTCGGCAGTTAAGTTTATTAAAAGTTGCTCTGTATCGCTCAATATAATCGTGGGTACATACAATAATTGCTAAATGTTGGCAGGACATCATTTTGCCTGATGTTGTTGTCATGTCATTGTGAGCAATAGCTTCTTCTAGCAATAGAGCTTCTTCTCCCTACGAAACTACCTTTTGGAAGGGCCTAGAATCAATCCTATTTAAATGTAAATGTTGGAGTTCAAAAGTGCCTTATAGTGCCTATTTGAAATAAATGCATTGACTTTGACTTTGACTGTGAATGTTGCTCAGAATTGAGCAATATAGTTGCCCATATGCCACACCTTTCCTGATAGAAAATACGTTTACTCAACCACTCTAATTTATTTATCTTCTTCCTGTTATTACTATAGTTAAATAAACATTATAACGGGCGATGTTTTCATCGTCCATTAAAATGTTTCTTATGAAATGAAATTATTAGTGGTTAACGATGGCAAACATGCGAGGTAGTCGTTTATTAAAAACTCTTTCTGTTTTGTTGGTTGAATTTTTGGGTAATATGGAGTAGGTCGGGTATTGTGAGAGGTACTAGAGAAAGATGTTGTGTAATCTATTTTTAGTAAGTGTATGTTCAAGTACTTAAATTTGATACAAAAAAAAAAAACAGGAAGCGAGGAGGATTTTCACTGTCAGAAGAAGGATATAGCATAATCAGTCTATACTGTTCCCACTGCTGGTACACAGTGCGGGTTGGTAGATGTCACATGCCTTCGAATTTTTGGTTTTAGGACGTGTCGGTTTCCTTACGACCTTCACCGTTTTGAGAGCAGTGGTGATGTAATAATTTACAAACAGTAAAGCGGGGTTTACACCTACGACCGAAGAAGTGCGCACCACGCAAATTTCTTATGCATGAACCACCAGGAACATTGGCATAATTACCGTAAAAGAGAAAATTATTAATATGTCAGTAGTACTCAGTAGATAAATTCGTACATTTGTGAATGAATAGGTAAGAACACAAAATATCATTACGGCTGTCTTCCCTGAAGGGTTAAGCAGTGGTGTACCTATACCTAAATATACCGCACAGACACAAAAGCGACCCAAGTAATAGTCGTTGAATATCTACTGGGTCACCGTTTTAAGACGGTAATAAAAAAATACCGGGTCAATCATGACCCGGTATTTTTTATCATGGTATGTATGATATCATCATCATCTGCCTGCCTCTTCCCAACATAGTTGAGGTCAGCTTCCAGTCTAACCGGATGCAGCTGAATACCAGTATTTTACTTGCAGCAGCTGCCTATCTGACCTCCACAACCCAGTTACAGACCCCCTGGTAAGAATGGTTGTCAGAGTTTCCGGCTTTTGACGATCCGCAACGACTGCCAAAGATCCACGACTGACAGCCGGGACCAATTGCAATTTCTTTACCTATAATTCACAATTATCGTAGGCAAAGATACGGTGATTAAAAAACAAGGTCAAACACTTGAACGAAGGTCCTACGAAAGATCCAAATATTGTGTTGAACGTAGACATGAAATAGATATACACACGACAGTTACGTCAACGCCAAGTCGCTGATTAGAAACGTCAACTTCAGGGACGTGTGTGAACATATAGTCAGTCAGTCACGTAAAACAACGCGTCAGCTGCAACAGTTGTAGCAATACAAGTTTCGACTTCCCGGTGACGCAACAACGACTGAGACCCGCCGGTAGTGTCGTGACTAATGTGTGTAGCCACAGCCCTACAACTTCTATGTTACTATATTTTTGTACGTGACTGATCGGCGACTTGACGTTGACGTGACCTTTGACCTTTAGAACTACTATTGGCTAGCCAAATGGCGATTGTTGTCACACCAATAAAAGGGAATTCTTGAACAGGAAGTGCTTGAAATAATCCCTGGATATGTTTTTAACGTTCTCACGAAGTCACTCTCTTCGTGAGTAGGTATTCTTTTATCTACAAATGTAGCCACAGTGTTACCACAAGATAATTTGTACAAAAATGGTAAAAATCTTTTTTAGTAACATCAATCAAAATAACAAAGCTCGGAGTCGCGTGAACAAATACCGCGATTTTGCAACACAATAAAATTTAATGGTCTCGCGCTCGTACCATCAGTTCGCCTGCAATGCTCGAAAGTGCATTGTTGAACCTTTTGTACACACGGCTGTGGCAGATGGCAAACCTCGAAGAAGTAACGATTATTGTCAGAGTACCTACTGGAAATGTGCCCAGCACTACTTATCGAACCGGGGCAGCACTAGCGCCGCCATGTTGATTTTAAAATATAATATTACACTTTGTTTTATAAAATAAAGAATATGTCCAAAGTAATAGTGGTATTCACTAATTACCTTATTATAAGTTATAACAAAAATGGTTGCTGATAGGTGCGCGGGACCATCCGAAAATGGGATGAATGCGGTGCGTGCAGCTCCTGCGGCGCGTCTAAGTGCGCGTCCTTCTTAAGGATTCAGTGTGACTTGTTGGCGTACACCACAATTAACCGTTTCATTGATTACCATCACTGGAGATAGTGGCCAAACGAGAGCCCGACAAATAAAATGAAAAAAAAAAAACATTGCACATCAGGAATTAGTATGAAGCCAAAATGCGCCACATAAATCCCAAACCTGCTTGCTTCTGTACAAACCTGTATGTACAATTCCAACGCAGTGTTGTCTTCACGCTTGGTTGTGAAGCAACTCAACAGATTACAGCCTCAAGATGTCTCTACTTCTTTACACAGCTCCAAATAAATCCCCTCAAGTTCAACCTTTCTTCGCTTTAAAACCTCGAAATAAAGAACTCTGTATAACTGCTGGACCAATTAAAGAGTTTATATTTAGAAATAATTGAATTCAGCAGACGGCCTTTGTGGAATTCGGGACTTGCCAAATAGAATTTTCGATTGAGTTCGCACAAACATAATTGATTTGTTCAAAGTTCTTGGAGAGGCACTTGGAATTGTTATTTGTCAAGTCGAGGGGTTTTTGGGCATTGTAATTTGTTGGTAATTGGACGTTAATTATTATATGTACTAGCTATTCTTTTAATTTGTGAAATATTGGAAGCCATAAAGTTACGAAGAGAAATGGATCCTGGTATTACTTAGTTGTCAAATACGTTTTTCTTTAAACCTCTATGCGACCTTTTTTTATCACGATTCGCGCTCTCCACTCAACTCCACTCAAGGATCCTTGTTTAGTGGTTTATTCCCATGGGGAAATAGGCACGAATTTTTGTATATGTGTGTTTATTTGTAGTTCCGCGATTTTTTGTATATGTGTGTTTATTTGTAGTTCAAATCAGTTGGCATGAGTGAATGTGCTTTGAAATATATGATAACAAGCTTCGCACTCTGTTTACATCTTGAAAAAACATCGAGATTTCTTTATCAGTGTCAAGTTTCAAATTCTCTGAATGACGGTAAAGATCACATAAAAGTCCTTTTCGAAGTTCAGATTAACGTGGCAACACGGACAGAAATGAAAATCCACTGTAAATTATAACATGATTGTGTGATATATATGTATGGCACTGGTGACTAAAAACTTTTAGAAATATCGATTGTCATGGTATGGGCATGTGTTGTGGAGGAAGATATGTGATATATGTATGGCACCGGTGACTAAAAACTTGTGGGAAAATAAACTGTCATAGCATGGGCATGTGTTATGGAGGAAGATGTGTGATATATGTATGGCACCGGTGACTAAAAACTTGTGGGAAAATAAATTTTCATGGTATGGGCATGTGTAATGGAGGAAGATGTGTGATATATGTATGGCACCGGTGACTAAAAAGTTGTGGGAAAATAAATTGTCATGGTATGGGCCATGTGTTATGGAGGAAGATGTGTGATATATGTATGGCACAGGTGACTAAAAAGTTGTGGGAAAATAAATTGTCATGGTATGGGCATGTGTTATGGAGGAAGATGTGTGATATATGTATGGCACCGGTGACTAAAAAGTTGTGGGAAAATAAATTGTCATGGTATGGGCATGTGTTATGGAGGAAGATGTGTGATATATGTATGGCACCGGTGACTAAAAACTTGTGGGAAAATCGATTGTCATGGTATGAGCATGTGTTCTGGAGGAAAGATGAAAGCTTTTAGTATGAATGTGGATGGCTATAACAGTAGGAGAAGACCAGAGAAACGATGGATTGACTGTGTGAAAGATGATGTGGGTAGAAAGGAAGTAACTTGGTAGTTACTTCCTTTCTACCCACATCATGACAACAAGATGATCACTATAGGTACTATGATTTGTTTCCTATACAGTATGTAATCAATCTGCTTAACAGTGTGACTTGTAACTGAAATCTTGTGGGAATCTATTCTTCTAAGGTTGTGGAAGACTATCCGCTTCTTGATAAACCGATTTTATACTTAAGAAACTAAACGTAAGACAACCAAACCATTTTTTACAATATACTTTTTCATATTCTTCATCTTGACCTTCCTAAATTTTATTGTCAAAATAACTTTAAACGGTTTTTGTCTATCCTGGGCGTATTATTTAAGTTACTTGTTGTATGGTTGTCTCACATTAAGATAAGATATTTTTGAATTTGAAAATATGGGTATAAAATACGTTGACGTACAAAATATAATTAGCAACAGCCATATTCAACCAGAAGGTATGCAAAAGTACAAAATGCACTAGAGATGCTAAGTGCATAACAATAAATATAGGCAATGACAGTATAAAGATTGATTAACTGTAATTACAATTTAATTATGAAGTACCTAAATAGTTATTTATATTATAGACAATTTTCCTGCAGTCAAATTATTTCGTATTGGAATAAAATAAAAATTAAATGTTATATTTTTCTAATGTCTAATCATAATAAAAAGTAATCAAGAAATTTCTTTCTTCAATAAAAATTCCGTCACACTAAAATACGCTTTGTCTACTTTTTTTAATATTTTTAATAACGCCATGAGTAAAGAAATATTAATATTAAAATAAGATTATTACTTTTGATTGTCTCGTTGGTCTAGTGGTCGCAAGAGCTACTGCTGCATGAAATAAAATCAAAATCAAAAGTCATTTATTCAAATTAGGCTGAGAATCAGCACTTTTCGAACGTCAAAATTATATAAGACAGTCCCCCAAAAAGCCCGCCCTTCACCACTTCCTAGTGCTTTAGCTGGGAAGAAGAAGTGGCGCAACAAACTCCCCAGCAGCACAGCTGTCTGTTCGGTTAGAAGAACTTGATTCTAAACAATTGCAAGTAATTACCGAAGCGACAATGACAAAAAAAAGAAAAAAAATTGCATGTAAATAACACAAATACATAAATAAAGCCTTCGGGCCTAAAGGGCATGGCAGCTTACATATGCAATACCGGAATTATTATACAAACAAATAAAATAAATAAATGATAAACTAGGACCATCAAAGTAAAATAAATCAACTGAACAATTACTGTAACAATGATAAAACCAAAGACAGCAAGACGACCAGTCACCACAAGCAGCACCCGTTCACGAGCATAACGCAAAGGTCAGCCATTACCCCCCTCGCCATATTTGAGGGAAGGAGGAAACCCGACCCCCGACGCTACCGCAAGCAGTGACATCTAAGGGAGCATGACGAACCTGCTGTTGGTTGCTCAGGCAAGAATAATATTATCAATTGTCGAGGTCGCTAGCTAACCATATACTGCAATACAGCTCATTAAAAACATTGTAATGAGTAGATCATGTCAATAATAAATGAAGACAACAAAATAATTGACTTATACCATCAAATAAAAAATAAAAAAAAGTATATGAACTCATATACCCTGTCAGTTAGTAAGCTGATGCTGGAGAAAGAACACGAACATTGTCTTGAGTTAATCTCGTGTAGTGAGTAATGCTCGGGCATAGTGTTATTGCGTTTTTCTATATTCTCAGTAGCAGCCCAGAGTCTGGATTTGTGGCAAGTTGATGGCAAGAGGCTCGCTCCCTATTACATGGGACTTTAGCATAACTGGCGAAATGTGGGTGTACAGTGTACTATAGGTACACCTCTGTCTAATCCTTCTGGGATAACATGCGATGTAATTTTATGATATTATAGAAGAAAAAATCATGTTACGCCAAAAAAAAATTTGGGATAAGAGATGATATAGCTATAGATAACATATAACATATCTTCATCATCATCTACCTAGCCTTCTTCTTACTATGTTGGGGTTGGATTCTAGTCTAACCGGATACATCTGAATACCACTACTGTACATGGAGCGACGAAACGTATCATAAAAGAATCAGAATTGAGAAGAATTGCCAAACTCAAGTGGCAGTGGGCAGGGTACATTGCTCGCAGGAATCGGCTGGAAGCGGGAAGCACAGAACCGGTCGAAGTGGCGGTGCTTGGGAGAGGCCTATGTCCAGCAGTGGACGTCTTTCGGTTGAAATGATGATGATGTCTGACCTCTACTAAGAAAGAAAAAGTATTTATTAGGACTCGCACAGAAATACGCATTATGCAGTACGTAATATGATACGCAGTATCACAAACTGAACTAAACACACTCATAAAAACATTAAAATAAATAATAAAAAAATGTTAACAAAAACAAAGTCCTGTACGAGGCAGAAGGCCCTTATCTCAGCATAATGCTGCGACCCTAAAAAATAAGTGTCACAGCGCTGGTATTATAATAGGGTCCAATGTGATGTCATTGACAAAAATATATAATCTTCAAGACTTAACTGCTGAAATTTCGACTTACAGAGGCGCGATTTCTAAGTGTATATTTCGATTTTTAGAGTCGAATTTGAATAATAAGTCAGCTTAAGTTACATATTCTTCTGCCTTTTCGCGTAAGATAGGCCCAGATACGCTAATTTTTTTGTCCCGACATTTCATTCTTCGAAATCGGGAAACTCAGCTAGACGCCGTCTTTTGCTAGATAAATTGCTACTTGATTCATATCTTCGCAATATTTCGGCTTCATTCTTAATTATTGTAGACAAAGTGCTTGTTGACAATCCGTATTGAGCTGCGACATCTTTTTTTTTAACTTTTTACCGCACTGATAACACCACTTTTTTCACGTAGAGTCAGTCTTTAGTTTCCGCTTTGTACTCATGTTGTTGTTAGTTAACAGCCAAAATAGTACTGACGGACAAGCTCCGCTATAAGTAATCGTGTCCTGTGTCGACAAGGAACAAACATCACGTTCACAGCTGTGTTACTTAGAAAGTTTCATGAATGTATTCTTTCATTGCACGTGTACAAGACAAAAACAATAGATTAGAAGCCCCGAACCCGAACATTCATTTTGGATTTTATTGCTATCATTTGGGTAGTTCCAAGTAAGTCATTATATTTTACTAACTACGACTTACGGTATCTCCTTTTTGAAATTCGAGTTATAGAGGTATACAATTGTAATTGTATCATCAATACTTCGTAGGGAAATAACATTTTGTTCGAGTTACAAAGTCTAAATAATTCGAGATACCGCGTATTTAGGTATTTAGGTGTTCAGCGGAAGGGAATGACAATTTTTTCCGACTTAGTGAGGATTTCAACTTTACGAGGTTCGAGTTATAGAGATTCCACTGTAATAAACCTAAATGTACATTAATTAGTTACTGGGTAATAAGCCTGGTTGTCAGACTTACGGGCTTTTTACGACCCGAACATGTAACATAGATTGTGCTCTTAGTGTGTTTTGGCAGCTGCTATATACTCAAACTATCTGTGGCGCAAATGTAGTTGTGAACGTTTCACAAATTTCTCAGCAAATTCAAAAGTTTTCGCAGCTTTTTCTTTGACCACAAAATATACATACCACTTAATAGTACTTACTACGTTTCAAAAGGAAAAGTTTCATCGTTAGCAGAATAGAAGTTACCTTCAGTTTCAGCGTAAGGTTGTCTTGGATAAATAGATACAGGTTGTATTTTTAAGTGTGCATCGAAAGCTAAATACAAAACTGTTTTAAGAAATAAATCATAATTCATTTATTCATGAACAATAAGTTGTGTCTGAAATTACTTTGTTAATTAAATAAAAACTAAATATTACGTAAGAAAACAAAAACAAAAGAAAACACTAAACATTTCAACAATTCATAAACAACATCATAAAGGCAAAGGAAAACTTTTAAGTTGCTTTCTAAATGAGCTTGAGTAGATATTGTTTTTATATTTACTTAGAAGCAACTTATTGAATAGTATAACCGATTGATATGGGACTGTGCTTCACAATATTCAAACTAAGTTGTATGTTGTAGCGTATTATGCCTTGTCTACGTATGCCTTCCCTAATCTGTCGTTCATCTGCTGTCTCATATTCATGTATACATTTGGCCTTGTTACTAAGAAGCACAAATACGTAAATACTCGGCACTGTAAGTATGTTCAGATTTATAAAATGTTTACGGCAACTGTAATAACTACTTTTGTCATCTGGATATCTTCCTTCTGTCTCAAAGCAATTTCAAGAAAATTATTATTGTTTTTTTATGCGACGTGAAAAAAAAAGGAAGCTAAATGTATAAGATAGTATTTAAGTGTAATTGTACTTACCTACATAGTTAACAATGTACACCATGTACAGTAATCCGTGGAAACGTTTTGGATTGTACATTTACCCATATGTCATAACATATTTTATTGTAACACAAATTGTACAATTGTTTGTATTAAAATAATTATACTCTCTATTTTCGGGAAACGGACTCATGTGCGTATTGCGCTTTTGTAAAACAAACGCTCTTTTGATATGAGTATTATTTTCGTAACTTTCTCTCTTTTATAAATTATGTTTTATTATATTTTATACCAACGCGAAATAAAACATTTTCAATTATTGATGAATGCTAATAAATAGCGACGAAATACCCAAAGGCAACTCAAGGCAGATTTTGGTGTAGAACGAGATAATAAAAAATAAAAATAAAACAATTTACTATCAGGGAATCGAACTTTTCGGTTAAAAAAACACGGATCAAATAATGGAAAGTAGGTAACGGCACACTTAAACAAACTGCCTGTTACTACACGTTACTTGTTTATAAAAAAAAAATATATTATGTTATGACTTTTAGTTTTGATTACCCTATGTTAAGAGTCCTCCTTCATATATTTGTTGCTATACACGCTCAGAAAATCCAACCTGTATAAAGAACTACATATTTTCGGTTCTAACATTAACTGTACAGGAAAATTAAAGTCGTATCAAGAACGTAATTAACTTTCACCAACTAGGAAGGAAGTCTAGGTTTTTGTGTGAGAGGTAAGTGGTTTAAGGTTGAATACATTGTTTTTTCTTCATTATGGCCAATTTCAGTGTCCCACTAAGCTTTAGATACAAGTTAAAACGAATACTCGTTATTTCGTCGGTATTGTTTCGTAGATTTTTATGTAGCATAACATCACGACTGTTATCCCTGAAAGGTTATTCAGATATGTGTAGATGGTATAACCACATTTCGCCAGTTATATTCGACTCCCATGGGCGAGCCTATTGTCATCAAATCTAGAGTCAGATTCCAGATCCAGAAAATGATTCCATTCGGTTTTTTTTACCCGAAAAGAAAAAACGTGTTTTTGCGGTAAACATGACGCAGAGAACGTACACATACACAAAAAATAACAAGTTGGGGGAAAATATACGTCACATCCTCGTAAAACGGCCATCGCTCAGCTTAATGCTAGACAGAGCCCCATCGCTCAGCTTAATGCTAGACAGAGCCCCATCGCTCAGCTTAATGCTAGACAGAGCCCCATCGCTCAGTTTAATGCTAGACAGAGCCCCATCGCTCAGCTTAATGCTAGACAGAGCCCCATCGCTCAGTTTAATGCTAGACAGAGCCCCATCGCTCAGCTTAATGCTAGACAGAGCCCCATCGCTCAGCTTAATGCTAGACAGAGCCCCATAGCTCAGCTTAATGCTAGACAGAGCCCCATCGCTCAGCTTAATGCTAGACAGAGCCCCAGCGCTCAGCTTAATGCTAGACAGAGCCCCAGCGCTGGTTTTCAGCCACAGCCGGCGTTGACGGGATAACGTCAAACGGTGCAGCAACCGCTAAAATAAAGAAAATAACATCATGAAATATATTAAAGACAATAAATACCTAGTTCTAAGTGTTTACATAAACAATATTTATAAAATGGTAACATTCCGGGCAACGACACACGCGCCACGCGTTATCTTGGTATTAAATGAATGAAGCTTACGGTCGAACCCAATAACGTATCCATCTGCAACTTTGTCGTACTGGAGATAGAAAAACCTACCAGTGTTTGGTTTTAACGTCCCAGTAAAGACAAATGCGACCCTATAACGTGTTGACAGCTATTTGTTCGACAGGGACAGATAGAATTGTCCTGTCTATCATCAGTAGCGACCTGTCCCACTAATTACCTAATTATTATATTAAATAATAACCTAATTATTGGGTTTGGCCGTAAGTTGATCAACATGATGGTTTCCCGATGCTTGTTGTAAGAAAATTACTTTTAAGTGGCCTACCTTAGAAACAAAAATAATAGGAAGACTTTTAAGTCCGTCTATACATTTTCAAACCGGGACAGAACAATGCTGCATAGCGGTAGAAAAGGATATGGTAGTAGTACCTACACCTAACTTATTTATGTCTGTCTTGTTTACATACTAGGATTTGAAATCCTCACCTGGAGTTCTTCAATTATTCTACAGGAACGTACTATCAGCACGAGTAACATGGCTACCATATATAAACGGGTTTTATGTACGGAAACTAGAAAATAAAAACTAGAAACAAAGATAAAATAGATATCTAAACCATTTTTCAGAATAGCTAAAGTACAAAAATCTTTTATAGAGTTCTGTGTTAAATTTTAAAACAAAATACCTTGTGATACATTGCAATTAAATGAAAGAAATTTTGAAACTCATATTAAATGTACACTTTGTAAACAAGCATATTACAAATTAGAGGATTAGGTATCCAATGGAAGAATTCTAGGAAACATTTGGGATTTTTTTTAAATTTTTATGACACTGGTTTACATTCTTTCAAACTCAAAGCATTTAATTCAATTAAACCAATTACAGGCACTTTTGAATTGTCAAGGATTCGGTCAGTCAGAAATATGAAGCTAGTAGCCAATTCCAAAGCGTAGTAGGTACCTATGGAGAAGAACGACCAAGAAACTCTATGGACACTCTTTTAAATAATATTGTTGTTACAATTAAAATAGTTACATCATTAATGTTGACCCTATAGGTGAGAACAATGTACAAAACCGTACACATAAGCGTCCAGAGTGCAGAAAAAATAAAATAAAAACAATCCAAAAGATTAATTATTAAAATAAGCCGTGGCAGCTTAGAGATGACCAGTCCCAACTGACGGCGCCCTTTCACGAACATGATGCATGGATCAGCACCATTCAGCACAACCATTTTGAAGGGAGCTAAATTATCCAACACACGCGCCACCATCAGCGAGACATTTGAGTGAGCATGACATACTATCAGCCTCAAGGGCACATCAAGTCAATCTATAACATTACCCGGTAAATGGTAGCTCCATAGTACAAAGTACTCACACCTTTTTTTTTTTTTTTTTTGGGTGGGAAATCATCAAATGACTTCTCCCGCTCTGGGTGGAGCGGGAGGGCGTGTCAGACTTTTACTGACTAAAACCCACCCGTGTTCCTTCAGTTGCCTGTGCCAGGGCCACGGTTTTCTCTGTGGAATAACCCGCGACCCTGAGGCGTCGGCCCTATCGGACCCCGTCACTTTGTGCTGACATCTCTTTGAGGCGCGCGTGGAACACAACGCGCCGTCGACCCGGGCCTGGTCCTTACCGGACGGCAAACTACCCATTGCTCGCCGTCCGCAAGCCCGCGCCTACGGTGGCCGGGAATCGGCAGGCGACTCCCGACGCCCAGGGCGTCTCCTGCGGCGGCTAGTGGGGGCGTGAGGGCGCAAGGCTCTCTCCCTCACCCGCTCCGCCTCCTCCTCCGCGAGCATTACTGCTTCGCAGAAGGAGGTGACGGCTTGCCATTCCCTCTCGCTCAGTACCATGGCCTGGACCAGGGCCGGACGCGAGAGATCGCCGCCGCCAATCGCCTCCGCGAGGACACTGCGGTGCTCCGCCCAAGCTGGGCATACCTCCACCGTATGCTCCACCGTGTCCTCCGGGCGATCCACACAATGGTGACACCCGGGCGTTTCCTCCCGCCTTATGCGAAACAGGAACCTCCCGAAACAACCGTGTCCGGTGAGGACCTGTGTCAGGCGGAAGGTGAGGACGCCGTGGCGCCTCTCCAACCACTCCTCAAAGAGGGGACTTACCGCCGCTATTGTGGCGTGCCCAAAAGTACTCACACCTGTGCAATGCATCTATAAAATAAAAAGCAGATTGAGTTTACAATGCAAATATATTCTTACAATCTTCAGCAGCTCCAATAGTCATTATAATGTCAATTTAATAGTTGTGGTGTGGAGCAGGACCAGCATTAAGCTAGGTATTTTTATCAGTGATGTTATCCCCTAACTTATAATATGCCTGCCTGCATAGTGTGCGTTTTACAAAGGATTTGTATTTCGTCTCACTCAGTTGAAGTATGTGGAGATGTATTTTATTGTAAAATGTTAAATAGTACCCCATGAAAGACGAGTCTAGTTTAGCCAGGCTGAAACCTGGTTGAACTAATAGGTCCCGATTTTTAATACTATAATTATATCCTTCACCTCTTTTACTGTAAAGATGTAATTTTTTTCTTACGTACTTACATGATGTTCTTATAGATGTATTGACAAGGTACCGTCATGATGTCAATATCCTTAAACAGTTCCCTAAGAGAATCGCACCTGCGGAGTTTATTTACGACTCTGATGGCGTTTTTCTTCAGAATAAAATAGACTCGATGTCTGCAGCCCGTCCCCAAAGCAAAATACCGTAAGACATGATACTATGAAAGTAATTAAAATAGACCAGCCTCGCGGTATCTAAATCAGTAAATTGACGGATTTTTCTGACAGCGTAAACTGCTGAACTTAGCCGTCCTGCAAGGGATGTTAATGAGGACCCCATTGTTGCCTTGAGTCGAGCGTGATCCCCAAGAAAACCGTTTTATTGACGAATTCTAGTTTCTCTTGATTCAATACCATCTCACAATCACTATTCTTGACGTTTGGTAAATAAAATATTATGCACTTAGTTTTATTTCCATTTAGCACTAAATTAACCACCATTTTGGTACCAGCGACCAGCAGTAGGGCGTTATTTACGTCATCAAAATTTGAAGCACGTCCATCTACCTTAAAAATTAAGGAAGTATCGTCAGCAAATAACACCATTTGTGGTTGATTTATTAATAAATGGAGTAGGTCATTAATATACACTAAAAAGAGGAAAGGATCCAAACTCGAGCCTTGTGGAACACCCATTTTTACTTTTAAACCAAGTGAATTGATACCATTTATTTGAACTTGCTGTTGTCTATCATTTAAATCAGATTTTATTAATCTGAGCGCATGTTTTCCAAGTCCGTAATGCTCAAGTTTCAAAAGCAAGGTTTCGTGTCGACGCAATCAAATGCCTTGGAGAGGTCACAAAAGATTCCTATGGCGTCTTGGGCCTCTTCGCAAGCGTTAAAAATTATTTATTTATTATAAGGTAACCCCGACATCGGTCGTGCAACGCCCTTTGGTGAAACCTTACTGTTGCTCGTGAAGGATTTTATTAGTATTGAAATGATTGAGCATTTGATTAAGCATTACCTTTTCAAAAACTTTGCTGAAAACCGGTGGCACGGACACGGGTCTATAGTTATTAGTGTCTTTACTGTCGATGCCGATCATTAGATCCGGGAAGACTCCTTGATCCACACAAATTAAATATTAAGGCTAAGTAAGGCGCTATAGTCTAAATTATGGATTGTACAGACTTTAATAGACATTCCCCGAAGATCGTCGGTCAATTTGATCTCGATTTGCTTAAAAGATTTTATTACTGTTATGCTTAAAGTTTAGTTAAATCGGGCAGGCTGAATCTTTTCCCCTTATTTAATCAAAACCGAGCTAGGGCGAAGAATTTAAAGTTTCAGTGGTTTTTAATGGGACACTGGTATAGAAATTTACAAATTCCTGAGCAACTTCTTTGTTATCGCAAATGAGACCACATGACGTATCCAGTGTGTAATCAGAATTGTGATTCTTGTTCCTGCTCGTTTCATTATTGATAATTTTCCAAACAGTCTTTATTTTATTGTCTGCTGATTTTACCTTGTTGGTAATGTATAAGGCTTTAGCTGCCTTACAAGTGTTCTTAAAAAAAATTGAGTAAGAAGCAACATACTTATTAAAAAATTCCGTGTTAAATAGGCTTAAGGCCATACAGCTCGAATAGTCTTTCCCTACTTTTCCTGAGTCCTTTAGTTGCCCAGTCACTAAATAAAAACTTAGGTCTGAAACTTTTAGTGTTCTTCTTAAAATAATTATTAAACTCATTTTGAACTACCGAAAAGAATTCTATAAACAAAATATTAACATTATTCATTGTGAGGTCCTGATTACTTACAAATTGAAGTGCTATTCAATTTATTTATATTAACAGATGTTTTTGCATCTCTATGTTGGACTCAAAAGTTACAGTTTGACCGCTGTGATCAGAAAGGAGATAGTTAACGATAGCTTTATGTAAATATTCGCAGCAACAAAATACATAATCAATACATGAAGCAGTACACAGTAAATTTAATGATTTAAACCAGTAGATTATTAATGTTAAAGTCTCCACAGATAACTACTGATTTATTACCAGTTGCAAGTTTAGCCAAAACATCTTCCATTACTGACTCAAATATAGAGTAGTTGTGATTATTTGGGGGTCTGTAAACGTTTACTATGATATGCTTGTCTAGCTCAACACAAGACAGTTCAAAGCTATATTCAACCGATAGTTCAACTGTGGCGGAACAATAATCAATTGGACCACCACCTTACAATTTAGAGCGGGATCGCTCCGCTCATGAATCTTGGGCCAAACATGCAGATCATACGATGTTTGCACCGAATGTCCTCACGCTTACACGCGCCGCGCGCACACCAGTAGCGCGTGATACTTGTACCGGCGACGGCGACAACGACCTTGGGCTGCGAAAGTCTGCGTGCACGCACTTCCACCGGCCGGTGAGCCGAGCTGCGGAGACACAGTCTTCATTCTACCACTTACCGAACCATTCGGATCGTGCTTAATATTGTATTGTTGCTTTATATTCGGTTAATTAAATTGTTAGTGTTGTTTATATTAATATAATTATCAAATAATTTTAATAAAATTCTTCATTTATTAATCAATTCTCGAAACATTATTTCATCCTTCCGCTACGCTACGCTTTACGCTTTGAAGCTAATATTCCCTGATTCGATTCCTGATCTAGTAGATATCGGTGACAATACTGATTTTCTACATTGGTGACCCTCGACTACCGCGCATTTTGAAAACTCGTCTTCATCAAAAAGCAAGCAGTTTCAGTGAAGCAAGAAGAGTGGTGATTCAACTAGTGATAGTTTGTTTAGAACGGTGCAAAGAAAGTAAGGCTATGGTTCAAAACATAAGCGGTGAGCGTTTTTTTTTTTTTTTTTAAGATGTCCGATTCGGAGAATTTTGCCGATGCTGAAGCTAAAGAAGCAGTAACTGCTGTCTCTGGAGAAGTGTCGAAAGTCAGACTGCCACTACGCTGTCCACCCTTTTGCCCAGAGGAACCAACTTTATGGTTCGCCCAATTAGAGGGCCAATTTATCTTGTCAAGGATATCCAGCGACACGACGAAATTCTATTTCGTGACTACACAGCTTGAGACTAAATATGCACTCCAGGTTAAAAACATCATCACGAAACCACCGGAAACAGACAAGTATGAAAAATTCAAGAGTGAACTTATTAATCGCCTGTCTGCCTCACAGGAAATGCGGATACAGCAGCTTTTAATTCACGAGGAGCTAGGTGATCGCAGGCCATCTCAGTTTCTTCGGCACCTGCAAAACCTAGCTGGACCCGCTGGTGCTTCTGATTTCGTCAAAAGTCTCTGGACTAACCGATTGCCGCAAAATATACAAACTGTAATCGCTTCACAGATTGCAGACTTACAGGTTGAACAATTAGCCGTGATTGCTGACGAAATTGTATCAAACACCCCACAAGTTGCTGCCACCTCTGCCTTTACCAGCACTTCACCAGACTTGCTCAAGCAAGTAAGTGAGCTCACAAAACAAGTGGCACTGCTGACATCACGGATGAACAACTACTGGAGAGGACGTTCCCGCTCACGTTCACAACCACGCCGTAACCAAAATAGGTATGACCGCGAACGCTCTAACAGCTCTAGACCACAGCAGCCACCACCAAATCACCCGCACTGCTACTACCACTACACCTACGGAGAAAAGGCAAACAAATGTAAGCAACCTTGCACATTTACGTCGGAAAACTCAAAGGGCGGTCGCAAGTAGCGGCTAACGACTGCCCTACTTCAACAGGCCGTTCATTCATAACCGACCGGACTTCGAATATGCAGTTTTGGTGGACACTGGCTCAGACTTGTGTGTTTTTCCTCGGTCGGCTGTACAGACACCTGTAAAACAATCAAAATTTGATTTAGTCGCTGCTAATAATACGGTGATACACACCTACGGACCAACACAGCTGCGACTTAACTTGGGTCTCAGAAGGGACTACACCTGGATATTCACAGTGGCCGATGTGTCAATACCTATCATAGGCGTTGACTTCCTTAGTTTCTACAACTTACTCGTAGACTGCAGGAATCAGAGCTTGATAGACAACGTAACGACACTTTCTGTATCAGGAACTCAATGTAAGTCAACGGACGATATTGCATCTGTGAAGGCTGTAGTTGGTGACACCGACTACCACGAAATTCTTTCGCGAGTATCCTGATATCACGCGACCACCAGGTACACATTTACCGGGTAAGCATAACACGTTGCACCACATAAGGAAAACTCCAGGTCCACCAGTATCAAGTAAACCTCGACGCCTTGATCCAGCTCGAACTCTAGCAACTAGAGTTCGAAGAAGGAGTTCGAAGACATGCTAGCGAGTGGCGTGGCCAGACGATCGGAAAGTGCCTGGTCTGCTCCACTTCACCTGGAACCTTAGGAAGAAGGACGACGGATGGAGACCATGCGGCGACTACAGAGCACTAAATGCAAGGACAATACCGGAAAGGTACCCCATCCGCAACATTCATGACTTCTTCTACCAACTGTCAGGATGTGCAGTATTTTACACTATTGATTTGGTCAAAGCATATAACCTTATATCGTTGGCTATAAACCCAGACGACATTCCAAAGACTGTCATCACTACACCATCTTTACGAATTCCCTTACATGACCTTTGGTTTGAGGAATGCTGCTCAAACTTTCCAAAGGTTTACGCTTTACGCTTTGAAGCTAATATTCCCTGGTTCGATTCCTGATCTAGTAGATATCGGTGACCATACTGATTTTCTACACAACTATGTCTTTACGAGCTTTTGATTTTATACAACTTTTAATTAGGATTAGTGAACAACCACGCAGCATTGATTTTCGGTTAAATCAGCTGGCCACATTATAATTCTCGTAATTAATTAACATTTCAAAATCTTTTTACCAATGCTCAGTTATGCAAATAATGTCAAACGTTGTTTTTTTTTCTAATAACAATTAAATTTCCAATTGTTTGGAGTTAAAACCATGCATAGCATATGTGCATAGCCCCCTTTCTACAGTTAACTATTGTAATGCTAGAAAATACCTTTTTGTTTTTAAGTATATCAATACTATTAGTGGTACCTTCTGTTGTCTTACAAGCTAGTTTGAATTATCTGCACTAACCACCTCAACATTAGTACTATTACTAATTATGGTGCTAATTATAGGTGACTTCGACTTATTACTTATGTCTGGGTTAATAATAAAAGCTAATGGCCTAGCTATTTGACGTCTGAAACTATTCGGCAGATACACAGTATCCCTAGTCGACCTTATAGCTTATCAACAAAAATGTTGGTGTCAAAAAATATAAACTTGTCACTATGGTGAGTAACTAAGAAATTCATGTCATTATTTAACATGTGAATTTAGTTGTTTTGCCTATTTGACATGTGCTCAAAGTATGAGAAAGCACACAGAATTATTTTTTTACAATTTAACTTTAATAGTTTGGTGACACTATCAGTGATGTCATCTTTTTTTACAATTTAACTATAACCTATAAGTACTATTACAATGCCATTTGGATCATATCATTCCTACTTATTAAATACATTATTTGTGTGGAGGAAGTCTGTGGCATACAAAAGTTTTGAGAAGAATGATTCAGGTTGTTGCTAAGTAATTTTCCTAATCCTTTTCCAGAACTATCCGAAAACATAATGGAGCAGTATCAAACTTTACTAGTTCAAGGGTGTGAGCTAGCTCCCGTCTGCACTACTTGCACTGGACCTTGTTCAATATCTGGTGTTTCTATATTAGGAATGGAGACCTGAACAAGTCCTGACTGGGACGGGTTCTCCGTTGCCTCAGGTTGGAGCTTGCCAAGTTCGGATTTCCTTTGCAATGAACATTGAGGGCCGCTGATAGTCAGCAGGTCCACTTAACTGCTTTAGAATTGCAGCAAGGATGTGCTCCTGAATTTGTTTTTCAGACCTTAGTATACAGTGAATGAATTGACTCTTCCAGTACCTGAATTTCGGACTGCAAGCGTTGAGTATCAATCTCATTAATGTTTTGACTTCTAATTTAATTAGATTGTTATTTAATTAACTTTTAAGAAAACCACGTTCTTTTCCTAGTTAAATATTATTTGATTACTTAACTCACACACTGACTTATTCCTTGTTAATATTTTAGGAAAATCGTATCCTTTAACAATGCTTGTATTTTTTTATTTGTGATTTATTTATCTGTCTTTGTTTCATTGCCACCAACTGTCTCCATTGTGTTTTGTCCTCTGCAACTCTGATCCAATACGGCCCCAGAGTTAGATGTATGTTTTCTTCCCATCTTGCTTTTGGGGCCGCCGTTTTCTGGACCAGTGTCTAAATGTGACTACATGGTATTTGGTTTTTGGTCGCTTCTTTACTCCATTTGTTTGTTTTGCAACGAAGCATGTGTCCCGTCCAGTCCCATTTCAAACGGTCAATACGAACCAATATATTTTGTTGTTTTTATTCTTATATCGGCGTTTCTCTTTTTGTCGCTTAATTTGACTCCTAACATCATGCTTCTTTATTTCGCCTTTGGACATTTTGCTAGTTTTGCTCTATGATTGTCAGCGAGCGAGCAAGTTTCGCAGCCATATGTGATACAGGGAAGAATGCAAGTTGAACATTTTCCTGTTGAAATGCATAAAGTCCTTGCTCTTTATTATTTTCTTCAGAGACCAGCATGTCGATTCTGAACCAATCTCACCATGAAGGCTTGCGAGGAGTGAGCTGTCAGTGTTATCCCAGCTTGGTCAATCCATAGCATCAGTGGTATTGACAGCTCACTCCACGCTCACTTCACCTAAGTTTTCACGGTGAGTTTGTTACAGAAGTCGTTTGTTACAGAAAACAAGCGACCCCCTTCGGCTTCAAGGTCGTGTCGGAGTCATGACCACCCTTCTCAGGGACATCTTCTGGGATCTTCTTTCTTCTGTCTGAGCTCCTTGGACGCCGCGATGGTTTTGGTCGCAGGCGTAGTCTCTGTCGTCGGGGTTCCTTTCGTGGTTGCTGGGTTTGTTGGTGATGCTGATGCAGAAGTGACCCCTTCTGACCCCGACGCACCCCTGGTTAAAGGCATCTTGCAGTTTTCAGTTTATTCTGGCTTCTTCTTCTTACAGGGATCCCGGTTCGAAGAACCAATTTTGGCGGACAAGAGGGGGCGTCTAGCACTCGCAATCGTCCTGGGACAGTCTCCCGTCATTGTTGACGTTTGCTCCGTACTACCTGAGTTGAATGACTCTGGTGGCGGCACACAACACCACGCACCCCTGACTGCGTATAGGTGGGTACAACCCACACGGTCCTCGAGGAGAGACGAGCAGCGTAGAGGAGGCAAATTTCAAATTACGTTACGTTTAAATGACAATCTTTAAAAACTAAGTAAAACTAAGTTATTTAAACTATATAGAAATAAATTAACGTTAAATAAACAAAGTCCTTTTAGATTCTAGTTAGAAAAAAAAACTAACTCACGGCTCGTGTGCATAGCGGTCCTCGCACTACTTTTACCTCCTTACACCAGTGCTCTCGTCCCGCATCCCAGCGCGTGTCAAGTTGGGCGTGTACCAGTTGCACTTTCGCCCTCACGAGCGAGACGAACCGAAAGCTGCTCGGCACACAACTGAACCAGGCGTTGCAGACCAAAGTCGACGCCCCTCGCTTCGTGATGAACGATGTCATCCAGCGGCACCTCGATATTGAGAGCCTGGATGAGTTTGTGCGGCGTCTCGAGAAGTGAATATTCCACGCGCGTGGCGTCGCATCGGATTTGACTCACGTCAAAGACATTGCGTCCTGACACGCGCCCAGAACGTGAGAACCTTACCCCGCGACCTGATAGCGGACCAAGACCCCATCGCACCGGATTGACGCCCGGATAAGCTGTATTTCAGGTTACACGCTTATCTGTGACAATTTGATCCCACGTACACAACATACATCCGTTGTGTAACGTGTACTAGGTTAATATAGGCACGTTACGTAAACTAAAACAGACATTCGCCACTATACAGGCATCTAAATTCACACGTGGAGGTGCGGTGCGGGTCGCGATCCACGTAGACACTGGACGGTGTGACACACTACAATACCGCTCACACACTCAGGACGGCCCCTTTGCTCGGACAGTGAACAGCTATGTGATCTGGACGGGCGGGGACCATAACCTACTCTGTAGACGAATCGAGTAATCGAGGTAACTAGTGGTCTCACCTGGTGGCAGGCGGTGACAGACCGTCGATATGTCTTGAAGAAAGCGACGCCAAGTATTAGAAGAAAACTCCTACAGAAATAAAATAGCAATCACTCACATGAGCGCGTGTAGTTATCGCGCTTTCATAGATTTTATTGGCCACAGACGTGAACTCAATGAGGGACCCGTTTTTAGGGGCCACCATATAGCCTCTGTTTAATGAAAAAAATGTAGCAACATGACTTAAAAGACCGTCACAAGCAGTAGGTTTTCTAGTATTTTTTATAAATGCCCTTAGTTTTAAATTATTTAGCAAAGATTTTTTTATATTTTCTGATAACTGTTATGACTTGACATAACACCTGACTTCGGCTTGACGTCGACTTACTGAACATCCTGTAGTATGATTGACATTTATTTTAATGAATCATAGGTCACAGAGCAGTGTCGATTATTATTGGACTTTGATAATATAATTTATTATTCATTGTTTTTACATTTAATGAATTCAATTGGTAGTAGTTTAATCAGTTTATTTGAAAGCATTTTGTTGTAGTCGGTATCGGGTAGGTAATAATGTCGGTAACTGAAGTAAGTATAATTATATAGTTCGGTATGGAATCATGGTGGTAAATCCATGAAAATCAATCAATTCCTTTCATATGTGATCGAATGTCATCTTTAAATTCTGTATTGCAATTCCTTTCAACTTTTGATAAATAACATGACTGACATTTTGGTATCCGTCTCATAATTATAAGTTGCAGGTAGGCCGCAAATAAACAGTTGAATCATTGACTTGATATTTCATTGAGTGCGCTCCCGAAAATATTCCTTAATTAAGCAAACAAGTAAAGCTAAGTTAAATCACCACTAATAGTTATTTTGAAGTGAAAATAAAATGCTGATCAGAAAAATAGGAAGGAGTTGAGAGATGAAGGGTTAGGCAGAGTGACTATAGTACACTCAAACGCCACTTTTTTCGTTTTAAAAACCTAAATTTTTATTCCTTGATCTTCTCACCCAGTTGTTACAGTATCTTCAAAGTTTTGTCTTCAATAGAGAATTCCATTAACACATACGTTTGGTTAGCGCCTAGAGCCTATAGCGACTTGTCATCTGTTTGGGTACTTGTTAGGATACACAGTGGTCACACTGGAAGGTGGTTTGCGCGTTGAGTTACTCGGAGCCTTGGTCATTTCAATATCTACATATTGAAGATTAAGTTCATGAATGTATGAATTTCTAATGTCTAGTCCAGTCTTTATTAAGTGCTAGTAAACTTGAAAACTGCCTGCAATGCGGTATCTCGAAGGGGATATCTACACACGCTAGCCAAGCGCACAGTGCGGCCGGTTACGAACATTCTAGAGCGTTCGTTTCACTGCGCTACTCGCAAGGTGACTCGTAGGCTCAAGGTGCTGAGCACCTGTCAATGTCAGTTTTATTATTAAATACTTATGTTTTACAAACTTCTTTGCCGTAAACTTCTCATTGTTTGACATTATAATACCTACAATTCTAATTTCAACTCTTTATTAGTGGCTGTTGAGACCGCTCCCCTCAAAATCGCCTCGCATTATATGTGGCTTCTAGGACGCATCACACATGTTCTCCCAGGCAGAGATGGCGTCTCGAGGGTCGCCGACATCCTCACAAGAAAGGGTGTCATCCGGCGCGTTTCAACTGTTGAAGACTCTTCAACGGGGGGAGTATGTTGACACCGCTCCCCTCAACATCGCCGCGCTGGCGGCAGTGAACGAGAGGTGCGGGGACGGCGGGGAGCCAGCAGGCCTACGGCCGAGCGCGGGCCCCCGCGTCACGACATTCAGCTGCTGCACGCCTCCACGCACGTCTGCGCTTACGCGTTTTTTTACGTCTTACTATCTTGTTTGCATTTTTAAACCGACCGTTGTAATTTCATTTTTATTTCTTTTCATACATAAATGATAAACAGTCCACTATAGTTTTGCATTTTGCTCCACTACGACGAGTGGCTTTTGTGAACAGGATATTAATTCAGATTTGTTTCAGTTGAAATGGCAATCATGTCATTTGGTTTAAATAGGTTTGTTAATTTTATTATCTTATTTTTCTGTTTTTAGATTCTTTTATATTTTGTGAATGTGAGAACGTTGAAGGCCTTGTAGGTTGTAGATTTGTAGACCATTTTCTATTTTTCAAGCAGCTGGTACTAAATACTACTTACTATACTTATTAACACTGTTATTTGAAAACATTGTAAAACCTAATTCTTTTTAAAAGAGTAACCATAGAGTTTCTTGCCGGCTCTTCTACATAGGAAACCACCAATTGAAACCGTGCGCATAGCTTCTGTTGTTTCATAAGTGCCCATGTATGTTCATATGAGACAAAAAAATCGTTTGATTGATTGCTACCATCATACGCATCATCAGCTACCATCATCACTAGCTACATACGTAGCCTAAATGATTAAGAAGTCACGTGAATATTCGAGCCAGTTCGGACAACTCCATACGGGTTAGTTGACACAATCAGCGCGAGCGAATTCCGTCCCATATTCCCCACTGGATTTGCTTCAGTATGGTCAGTTTTAATATCAGGTCGTATGAAACATAAGTTGTCATGACTGGCTAAGCAATTGGCTTCTGCCTGGCGTTACGTGTTAAGTGAAAATAAAATAAAATGAAAAGGAGCATGAAATTAGTCTCCCCAAGCGACGTTAGAAATCGGTACGCAATCCCCTAACCGTCCAGCGCGCCCAGCACTCGGTAACACAGAGCTTAGGTGACTAATCCTTTTACCACAATACTCGTACCACTAACAGGTCCTTCTCAAGACCCATCCCAAAAAGCTCTTTTAAATATCGAAGGATTCTCGACAAAAATTCTTTAAGAGCTCTGTCCCACTGCCAACTGTGACATATTTTGTTTACAAGAGACAAATCGCAGTCGGGACCAGTCATGATCGGAAATTCCCGGGTTAGCACTTGCAGCCGAAATACCACACCCAAAAGCCATAGCCCATAGGAGTGCCGTGTTCCGCAAACGCACGCACTGTAATTGCGTCCACCTCCGCTTCCTCTTTTGACACTATACAAGTCAGACTATCCAACACTAGACACTAGACAACACATAATTGTTCTATATCTGGCTTTAAAGCTTGGAACAGACATGCTATGTGATATCACAAAAGCATGCTAATTTCGAGCAGATACACTCATCCTCTATAGAAATGGTAGGATCCTCAGACCAGACGGGCGTTGTGTCTGGCGGGTAACTGCTCAACCATTGATGGCCGGTACGTTAAATAAATGTCGCAGGCAGATTGTATGATTCTGTCATTTTATATACAGTGCCATCGTTTGCATACTGTCGCCGTTATGTATAATGCAAATTGATGACGCTTCTGATCGCATCCATTTCATCAAGAGTCATATGTTAGGGTAACCATGATTGGGGTCGTATGTTGAAGAGCCACCACGTGGCGCACCCTGGGCAACGTCAGCTCCAACTGCCCACCTGCTTTTGGTGGACAGTTGGGGTTGGCGGCCAATCATCAACAAACGGGGAAGGGTCATGGATCCCATCATCGATCATACTTATTGGTCGATGAAGGGAACTGGGCTAGGGTCGGGACGGCCAGTTCGTCGCTGGGGTAGGCCTGGTGGCCATCTCACGTCCACACCCCCTCTATTTGCAGTGAATTTTGTGGGCGTAGAGTGGGTAGGGGAGAGGAAGACAACCTCTATAAAAATTACCCCAATCCTAAGGTCGAGCGTGCTGAGGGGATGAATCCGGTCACTAGCGCTGGGGAGGGTAAACAGGGGAAAAAGGGACTACACCCTTCAAAAGAACAAAAATGTAATGAAGATAAATGTAGAGAAACTACCCCAGGGTGGTACCGGCCGCTCAGCAGCCGCAGAATCCGCCACGTTGCCTTTGGGAACGTCAAGCCACCATTCGTATTCTGGGGGGGGCAACAAATGTCTTTCGAGCCGAGGAGGCTCATCGCGCTCTCGTTCATTCGAGGACTTGGAGAAGGAGAGTCGCGAGAAGGAGGGGAGTGATGCGCTGTCAGAGTCTGACGCTGCACCTGGCGCGGGAGGCTCCTTTGAGAGCCTGAAGCGCGTAGTGGTGGGGGCTGCTGGGAAGGACTACAGGTTCTTCGTGAAGCGGACCAAACCGAGGGTTGGCCAGGGGTCACTCTCGGATGGCGGAATGGCCTCGGCCCGAAAAATCGGTCGGCGGGGTGGGGTCCGAGGAAGAGGCGGAGGGCTCACCACCCAGGAAGACAGGGAGACAGGCAAAGCCAGTCCAGCCGAGCCAGCCCAGCGAACTGGGAGGCTCGCCACGAAGGGACGCCGCCCTGAAGTGGCCAGCCGCAGCACGGCTCTTTCAGAGTCGTCAGGTGGTGAGCCGAATGTCGCTGGCGGCTCCAAATCGGAGTGATCGGCCAGAATTGCGGAGGTTGTGGTTGCCGCGATCATGGGTGTGGCATTGAACAGGTAATATGGCGAAACTGACAGTTATGGCGAAACTGACAGTTATGGCGAAACTGACAGTTATGGCGAAACTAACAGTTATGGCGAAACTGACAGTAATATGTAGGCAGTTAGTTTAGTCGGAATTGGTCGCTAAGAAATCTTACTTGGAAGTAGCGCTCACCGGCCGCTTCCACGGATTATTGGTTTTTAATTTGTTTTTGGGTTTTTATATCTAGAATTTCTCAGAAGCAGCCGGAGTCTGGATATGTGCCCGGTTGATGGCAATAGGCTCGCCCCCTATTACATGGGACCTGAACATAACTGGCGAAATGTGGGTCTACTATAGGTCCACCTCTGCCCAACCCTTCGGGGAAACAAGGCGTAATGTTATGTTATGTTACGCTTTTTATAGTATTGTTTGCACTATTTGGAACCAATTTTTTTTTGTTAAAAATAAGAAGTTGCCATTATCCCTATTGGCGGTGTAGAAAGAAGCACTTATTAGCGTGGTGAACTGTATAGAAAAAATTTATGCAAGAAGAGCATGCTATAAATAAGCATGCACTTACGAGCTTATTTGTACGCTTTTAACTTTTCAGCTCTTAAGCATTGACATATTTTTGCCTAAAAACACACCTTTGCTACTTATATATATTATGTCAATTCCTAGTTTGGGACAACGCTATAAAAACACTTAAACATAGCGAATAATAATAAAGAAATCAACAATAATCCGACCCATTTGAGCAACACAAAGAAAGTACTTTCCTCAATCGAAACCCTCGGATTCTCTTACACAACAGAGTTTGTTTACCGAGCGATGTTTCTCATAATGTTTGGTACAGAAGCCGACAAGCTTTAACAGCTGAAGTATCGATTTCGTGATGGTATTGAATTATTTCGAAACAAAGGCTCTTTTAAACATTCCCACTCGGATGAAAAACGTGGCCGTTTAAATCCTGTTCTAGTGTTCTGGAAGTAATATTAAAGCTCTGTGTCATCATCTCATTAAATTAGAGGATTATATCCTAGATAAGATTGCAAAAACATGCTGGTCCTACTCCATAGGACAATCTGGAGGCTAGTCAAAATTATACTAGTTGCTTGAATTGTATTATTTGTTATTTTTACTTTACTCACACACTGACTTATTCCTAGCAAATTTTTACTTATACAAAGTTTGTAAATACATATGTGCGCACCATGTACCTATCACGTGATTGATTTATCTGTCTTTGCTTTATTTTAAATATTTTTTACCTATTGTGATACAGTATTTTGATTCCGGGTACATCGTCTTTATATATAAAAAATATTATTAATGTACAATTTTTTTTTAAATCATTTTAAAAGATTAACAGTGTTGGAGTTTCTTGCCCCTTCTTCTCCATACAAAACTACCTTTTGGAAGGGGCGCCTAGAATCAACTACATATATTTATTTACATTTAAATGAAGTTGATTCTAGGCGCCCCTAGGTTGACGTTCAAAAGTGCCTTTTAGTGCCCATTTGAAATAAATGCTTTGAATTTGAATCTGACTGTGTGTTTGGCTAGGCATGGAGTTTACATGGAGCGACTGCCTATCTGACTTCCACAATCCAGTTACTGGGTACCACAGTTACTGGGTTGGTATAAGACCGGTTGTCAGACATCCAGGCTTCTAACCGAACGTAACCACTGTCAAAGATCAACGCATGACAGCCGGGAAAAACTCCAAGAGACGCAGGAGTCTCGTTGCTTAATATTTATCGATACACCTATGCGGCTGTATCTTACCCACGCGGACCTCACTTCTTACGATTACCTTATTGGATAAAACGTGGCGGTTTATTTGAAAGAGAAAGAAAATAATAATTATTATTGTTTGTTCTGCGAAATTACGATGCGCATTATAAAAATAAAATGTTATTATAGAGTGCCACTCTCAGACATAATACAAAATAAATGAAAATGGGTGCTACGACATAGCTGTCGCTTTGACTTCGCAGCTACGCCGTAGCTAGTAACAATCTCGCGAGCTACGCGACGGCTACGAGTGAATTCATTGAATTTTCTCGGATTTTTGTTGCGAATCAGACGTGTTTTTTGTTTGTAATTTTCAATGTTCATGATTATTGATTAATTTATTCAGCAGACTTGGTTTAAAGAACACTTTTATTCGTAAAATAATTTAATATGGATGGTTCACGTACCATCTCAATGCCCCTAGTCAATCTCACCTGCTTGTGGTGCACCCTGCTGAGTAACAAACGAGGCTCGGACCACCGACAAATGGCGGTATTACCATTTTCGACCACAGCTAAGTGGCGCAGACAAGTGACGGGGCACCAGCGTCACTAGTGCGAGAAGCTGTGATCTGCTTCCGCCAACCCGCATGTCCACCGTGGCGATTATGAGCAAACCCTCCAATGGCATGCCAAAATCAACCACGGCCCCAGGTTTCCAGCCGCCTTGCTATTTTTGATTTTGGCGGCGGCCACGTTGGGTTACCGATGGTTGCCAAACCCAACTAACGCATGAAACAGAGTACAAGAAGAAGAGCTCTGAAAATGTCCAAAGAGAGGGGAAGGACTCATTAACCCTTAAATCGGGCAACTTTTTGTACTTTCGAAAGGGAGACCAGCTTTCCCAAGACAGAGCGAGGTTCCTGGAAAACAAATCCCTTTAAGAACAAAGTTGTGGAAGTCTCCAGTGTCTCGAACAGGGTAGCGTACCTCGTAGTTAAGCTAACCGAGACTTATAGTCTCAAGGTTGTTCAGGTTTACGCACGTACCTCGGCCCACTCGGATGATGAAGTAGAGGAAATGTTCAACGGCCCACTACAACGTACTCACAAGAGATTAAAAAAAGTGGGGGTACAGAATTGCAACGAATGTGTAGTATGAGTCTACGGGTCTGGCAGCAGAAATCATAGGGGGCAAATACTTGTCAATTTCCTTGAGAAGAAGGAGCTTTTCTTCCTTATTTAAGAAACAAAGGAAGTGGATTTGCCGAAGTCTCGACCCTATGATGCAAAAAACGAGATAGACTATATCATAACGGATAAAAAGCATATATTCAGGGATGTGTCGGTGATCAACAGGTTCAATACCGGCGGTGATCACAGACTCGTTCGAGGCTCTCAGAATACAAGCTCGAGCGAACTCGTTTGATGAAGTCTAGACTCCGACCAAATATGCTCCAAACTATGCTTGGATCTGAAGCGTTCCAGTCAGACCTGGAGAACCGATTCACTGCCGTGGAAACCACAAATGACGTCGACCAATTGGTGGAAATCCTCAAGGTGGGCAAGAAGTCCAAACTTTGGGAAGAGTCTCTGGAGCTTATGACGTAACGACGCAAAAACCCATCTATCACTTCACCTCACACCGGGACCGATTGCTGTCAATGACGGTGCTCTCGAGATTGTTCGGGAATATGTTTACCTCGGCTAAACTCTGCAATTAGGTAAGAACAACTTTGAGAAGGAGGCTAACAGAAGAATTCAGCTAGGCTTCGTCAAGTCTTCTCTTTGCGTATTACGCAGAGCGTAAAGACTAAAGTCTTCAATCAGTGCGTCCTGCCTGTTCTGACCCACTGAGTCGAAACGTGGACACTCGCGGTACGGGTAGTTCATATACTCAAGGTCGCTGAGCGAGCCATGGAACCAGCTAACCTGGGAGTCTCTCTGAGGGATAGAATCCGGAATAAGGTTATCCGCTAGTGAACCGAAGTTGTCGATATAGCTCACAGAACGAGCAAGCTGAAGTGGCAATGGGCCGGTCATATTAGCCGTAAATAATAATAAATCATTTAATTCAGGTAACAAAGACCTATAACATAATATCTAATAGTCTAATATACGTAATTTTATTATTAAAACATAAAAAATCTATTTACTACGTGGGGTCAGCGACGTATTGCTCTGAGTTGTGGTGTCGTGTAGCCTTCCGCGAAAACGCCGATACACGACACACGTCGGCCAAAATTCCTCCTGCATGAAAATTTCCATGTGATGAGTCGGAACCCGCACCACAAAAGATTTGAAGTTAATCTTATAGGGCGACTCCAACTTCTCGACTCTCAAGGTGAACTTGGTCTTCGTCCTAATGTAATCCACGACCTCTTCTACCTTCGTGGTGTGATGTAAACGTGACTCATACAGCTGCGTCGATGGAATAGTGGGACGCAGCAAACATGTCAGGACCAGTCAATGCCGTACCACACTGATTGCGACAAGCAGGCTTGGTCTTCTTTTTCTTCTTCTCGACGCGAATGAAGCCTTCTTCATCGGCCTGTCCTTGGCTTTTAACCGGTGGTAAAGAGCTTCGAATCGCTTCGGAGGGTCTTTGAGTACCCCTCGTATTATTAGGTTGCCGCTGATGATTTACGGGAGCTTTAATAACGGCAGCCGAGTTAGCACGTCCTGGTGTTGACGTGCTAATATTGGTCGGCGTTCCAATGATGAGAGACGCGGAGAGGGCGACTGGTGGGGCGCGGTTGTGCATCGGTAGCAATGACAGCGGCCGGCGACGAGTCGAATATTGCTGACTCGAAACCCACCAGCTGCGACGCATTGAACGCGCCGTGACGTATGTTGACGTTCGTAGCTGGCTCTTGTGACCTACATACCGTCTTGCGTAAATCTGCTACTTCAGTACGTAGATCACTGATAGTGGATTGCGATGCTTCCAACTTCAACTGCATCTCGGCTTGTTCTTAGGGTTGTGATGTCCCGCAGCAGGCTGGTGACGTCGACGTGGTCGAATGTGACTGCGGGCAGCTTGCGCAAATCCTTAGCCACGAAAGACGGCACGTCGTCCGGGTCGGTCTCCTTCAACAATTTTATGATGCCTTGGAGACTCCTCTCTCCCTTTTCATCCCTCCTGCGGGACGGCATTCAGTCAGCTATAAGTAGCGAAACCTACAGCAGTGTTTTCACCCTGCGTATCACTTCTTAATTGAAGTATGATGAGCCGATCTGGATCACACTCTCCTCGTCCATGACATCCAGCTGGTACTGCAGGAATGCCAGTACCTCGTTTGCCACAAGTTCTTCCGAACGCATGGTGGCAGCGGCATTTCCCGCGCTCGGCGCAAATTTAATAATTTCCGCTTACAGTGCAAGCGCGTCTCAATGCAACGGCGGATCGCACTGTATCCGATTAAAGCCGATGACCGTTGGGGTAGACGGGTTCTTTAGTGACGTTTAGACAAACGTACGATAGGACGCCCTCAAGCTAGGTGGAGCGACGGTCTTCGCAGAGTGGCTGGTAGCAGCTGGATGAGAGTGGCCGAATATCGAGCTGAATGGCGTGCAATTGGAGACGCCATCAATGGACTGCATTAGGTTTATGATAATGATGGATATTTCATTTCTTTGCGGGTTTTTAATTGAAAGAAAGAAAGAAAGAAAAACATTTATTTGCACGCAGGTCGTAAAGCACAGAATACAAATGAAAAAAAAAACAACAACAATAGTGTGTGCCTCACGGCTGCGCCAAAAGGGTTCATTTCAGCATTAATGCCAAACAGATGCTGTCTGACGCTGGTTTTCTAATGAACCTTTAGTTTATGTTATACTAATAAATAAATTGGTGAAGGAAGCCATTTTAATTGTTTTTTGTATTATTTGTAAAGTAAAAACTTGATATACATTTATAATATCATGTAAGCGAAGAAAAGGGCAGGGGTGGGCAGGCCCTTCGTTTCATTTGTCAAACACAATATACACTATTTTGTATGTTTTTGTCGTTATTCATTTATCAAACGTAATGCGATAGTGTAACGCTAGTGTGCTTTTGACAACTTGAAAATGAGGGTTGATCGCTTAGACGGTTTCCTCCAAATTGTGTTTATACGAGAGCAGAGGTTGCATCAATGTTATGAGAGTCATCCGTTTTTTTTGTATACTATTGTTTGTAAATGTCATAACAACAAGGAACAGCAATTGATGATTAACAAGAAGAGAAACCGGCCGTCCATGACGTGGTGGACGTGACGTCTTGAAGCATTTTTAATTGCTGATTATGACAGCATTTTATATGCTGTCGATAACAGGTAATTCCTGTCATTTTAAGAACGGTCACATTCTGTCAAAAATACCTCTATTTTTCCTAATTTTTTAACAAGTTTCTAACATATAATGTCTCTCGTCTAGATTTACTACTTTTTGAAATACGAGAATTGACCTTTAGCAATTTTAAGCCTGACCAGGCACGGGAAAGTGACAATACCTGGTAGGTACACTTACATACAACATATTTCCAAGTATTTTATAGTTTTTATGTAAGCGCTGACTGGTCATCTGGCCAGAAAGCGCTCGTTCATGAAAATATATGTGTTAGTATGCAAACTCACAATGTTCAAGAGTCATAATACATACCCAATACATTTTAACTTTTCTACTAACGCCGTCCACCACCGGGACCACTTTCGAATGTCCAATTCTTGTTATTTTTACCCGCGACCGGGTTATGTTTCCACACGTTTGTATGTATATGGATTTTAATAATACATGAGGTTTGCTTAGGACGCGCTATGGTTGTAGGTTTTGTTTTTATAAAATAAAAATGACATCAAATACGAGATTGAACTAACATAACGGCCAGCAACTACATCACACTAGTTGAAAAATAAGCTTGTTTGGAACTTTTAAGTTGCACTCGGGTTTATTTTTCATTTCTTTGTACTTAGTTTTAGTGTTTCATCTGTCTGTCTGTGTGTCTGTCTTTCTGTAACAGAACTGTAACTTTTTAGCCGCAATAGGAAACGTCTAGGAGCATGTTGGCCATGATTAGTTTTTAGGGTTCCGTAACTATTAGTACCTACAAATGATTTATTCAATACCGGTACGTAGATCGTAATGTCTGATAAACTAAGAAGTATACAGGGTGACTTGTAATTTGACGTAATCCTACCAAGGCGTGATCGTGAGACCCATTTGCAACAATTAAGCATCCTATAAAGACCAGGACAAAATTCATGGGATCCGAATAAACATAATTTATATGAATTCTTCACTAAGTATCACTTTTCTCCAAACTCTAAAATTGAATAGTGGATGCGCCATTTATGCGATATTCGATGATACGAGTTTTGGTTGGTTTTACAAAAATGGGATACCAAACTGTTTTGGACTGTAATAAGGCGATAGACGACAGTTTGTACAAAGGAAAGTGTGCACAATACCTTACTTGATGCGATGGACGTTCTTCGAGTTTGAACACAGGAGTTACTGCGCGCGAGCGACACTTTTCCAACACATACACGAACGCCATACTTTCTTTAGTTCCAGTGTAGCGAAGAGATTGCGCAAGATGGCGCCACTTGTTGTAGCCGTCTTGCTCACACGCGAACGAAAGTCAATATGCAGAAATGGGATAGGAATAGGAAGTTGCAAAAACCAACCTTATCCATTAATATCTTGCCAACAAAAAAATAGAAAGGAAAATGACAATATTATAATTCGAATCGAATCAGCGGAACCAAATAGACCTTCACTGACTGATTCATTGGGTACCCACTACCTTAACAATTAAACCTGTCGATGTATTCAAATGTTCTAAAACATCAAACAGATGAAAATGAAAGGAAGCAGCTTACTAACCATTTTCAAAAATCATCTACATATGAAACCTAACCTTTGACACCAGTTAACTCAACATTTTACTATGGCACTAAGCGTACAAATTATGAAGAAAACACCATCATTCAATCTGCTATCTAAAGAGGTACAAAAGTTTAAAAAATATTCATATTTACTAATCAAACAGTCGATAATACTGGCAAAGGTCGAATTTGCAAATGATTGAAATTATAAAATGTCCTGGAAGGAATACGTAAAAATAAAATTACAATACACCTGCATATGAATTGAAAATGTCACATTGGTACTTGCCCGGATTTGTAGCTAAAGCCTCGAAGATGAGAGGCGAGCTTTTATAATAACAAAGGTTTAAAAAAAAGACCCGCTCACAATATATTCCAGTATGTTGGCACTTATTTACAAATTGTTGTTTGGCTTCAATTATTCGCAACTGGCGTGCGTGTCTGACCAGGATGTATGAACTTACGAAGCCAAAGGAGTAAACAAGGATCGTGGCAGGTGACTTTCTGTAGTTTCTGCCTACTCCCATGGGAAGGTGTGAGTTTATGTACTTAAGTGTAACACGAAACAATTGTTTCAGAATACTACTGATGATATCGCTACACCTGGTCCGAGCGGAGGACAGATTACTTGAGCCCCTAGAAGACGGAGCTGGATTACTTCCTTTTAAATTGGGAACAACAAAAGTTATATCCCACTATCATTCGTTTCTAATATAATGTAAAGAACATTGATTTGGAGGACATTCAGACAAATATCGATTTAGTTAAGTTACAGTTAAGTGAATTTAGGCCATTAGTTAACAATAAAACGTCCTTTCTTTTTTAACCCCATATTAGCTACCTCGCGGACAAACGTACAGCTCAACTCAATCAATCTAGAGAGTCTCCATGATAGCTACAAGAAAGCTATTATGCGAGAAATAAAGGTAAGAAAATTGACACCACATCCACTGAAACAGATGCAGCCCAGGACATACCTGCTCCAGTAGAACCCAGAAGAAACATACGGCCTGCTGAAATAAGAATAGACCCAAATCATCTTACAGCAACATTTTTAACGGCATTTAACAAATAATTGCTGTTCTACGGGGAGAGATGTTACGCTACGGTGTAATAGAAGGCCCGATGAGACTATGCGGCGCCTAGACGGTGTGATAGACGGACAAGTGACTACGTGACACCATATCAGTTACACCAGACGCCAACGCAGCATATTTCGTGAGAACGAAACGTATGACCGATGTGCAATCCTCGTTCCGAAAATAGCATTCTTGATTCAACCATCGAACAATTATCACCTACTTAGAATTAGTTTTTGACCCGCTATTGTAATTTTTATATTAATTATACTCAGTATTAGGAACAAATTGGTTTCTTTTACATCCTCCGGCTTCAGCCTTCGTAATTGGCTCTTCAACTGAGATAAACTAACCGTTCTTGTAGAAAACAACAATACCTTCATTCTGCGTTAGGTTGTTAGTGGTGGCGAAACTGTCATATCCATCCAGGGGGGGGGGGAGGGGGGGGGTAAAAACCCAGTTGATGACAACCATCACTCTGTCAAAACAATGCAATCCCAATCCACCGCAGTTCTGCCTATTATCGGTAATAATCCAGGTAGGTTACATTTAACACTCCGAATGTTTTGTTGAAAAGTTTTAAGACATTTTTTGGAGTTTCGTAACAGACCCGAACAATCCTTCGCATCACAGATGAAAGAATCAGCAACATTAAAAGAGTCTATTTCACTTTGTAAATGCTTTAACTCGTTGAATTTTGCCTTAGTAATAATTTAGCAGAAACATATGTGTGGGTTAAATTGGCCATAGTATGATTTGCTGACATATTTTCATCTAAAATGATATTAATACATATGAATTCAAATCTCGATAAATGTTTGGGAAAAATATAAAAAATAGTATTAGGTACGACATAATATTTTAGAGATTGTGTGACACTTTGAAAGCGTGGATGTGTTATGTGAGTATATTTTCATAGATTATAGTGTAGAGTAATATCAATCAGTTGTATTTCGAGAGTTTTTGTTTTATTGTGTATGCGGTGTACGTGAACAGTGCAGTGGTAGGCGCTTATTAAATAAATTCTGTAAAAAATAAAGCATGCAGTTGGAGTGTATACAAGCCGTTCAGAGAGGAAGACTAGTCAAATATTTTTTTCCTTTTTTAGAAGATCTTCTTCGCAATAAATGCGTAGACGGGGTTGACCTTCCTTATGTTTCAGAAACACCTTGCCAAACGAAGTCCAGCAGTGCTCGTAATGATGTTTATTAGCAAATAATCTGGTTACGAAGTGTAAACGCCTGGTTGAAGCAGTCGGAGATTCAGCCACGGATAATGGCTTTTCTGGTCCAACCATATTCAGATTTATAGTACTCAAACGTTTTTCACGATTTGCCATATTATATGACCCGTAGCCTTTATAAACTGTTCTCTCTTTATGGTTGATGTGAAGTCCACGATTACAGGGCCTTGGGTTTGTCTTTTAGCTGTAGACGGGATACATCTCGGATATCGGAGAATTCGCGGCGAGAACTGAACTCAATTCCGGTAAAGCGTTTAAAAAATATTTTTATTATTGGATTATTCGTTGGCGTAGGTGTATTGTTTCTGAAGGAGCATACTTTGAAGGCGATAAAATAAATTTGAATTAATAACTAGCATTTTGTTTATTATTGATCTTTTCCCAGTACTTAATTGACAGAGTACTACGGGGCCAGTACGCACAAGGACTAATCAACTTATTAAAAAGGTAATGACAACTTAGACTGCAAGAACGAACGAAGCGAGCTCGGGACTTGGGGCACCCTTACTCGAAAAGGTTACGTTCGATGAGGATCTAGCGGTGAGCGAGCGAAGCGAACAAATAAAGACCCCGCCATTACCTTCGTGTTTTTGTGTGTTTTCATTAAACCACTCAGACCCCGACTACGCCGTCGAGTACTTCATTATATTTCCTTTATTACATTTAAAACCTTATAAATTACATTTTTAAATATACTTTCAAAACTATTATATTATATTAATTATTATAGTTTAAAAAAATATTTAAAGCCATTGCTATTTATTTAATCCTTCACTAATAAAGTGTAAACATCATTCCATATATTTTATTAAACTATATCTTTAAAACTTTTGTCAGGCGTTAGTGATGTAGTAAAGTTTGGAGCCAGGACGCGCACGTCCACGTTATAAACGCGTTACGAAACATGCTCATACTCATTGCAATCACAGGTTTAAAAAATAGCATTACAATGTATATGCAAGCAGTTTCCTATAGCTGCGTCCTGGTAAAAAAACAAATAATGTGAAACCTAGAATAAGTTTGTCACTGTGAGGAGAAATGAACAACTTATTATTATTACTATTCTCCTTTATGTCTTTTAAGTTTGAGTTTAGTGTGGCAAGCGGGTTTCTTGGTAGGTAGATAGAATGAAACCAAAGGGTCACTTAACACATTTAATTTTCAAGACACGAGACACAGAATTCAGGGTAGTGGGTTTTCAGGTCTCTAAGTACTGGTTCACTGGTCACTTTCATAGAGAGAAAGGAACGTTACTGCCCTGGGCTTGGCTGCGCCGCAGCACGTGGTCCGTAAACCCCAAGCAAGGTGGATGGAGGAAGACTCACCCATCGTGGCGGCTTACAATTTTAGGTTATGCCGTGCACATGCCGCGGGCATTCTCGGAGGTCCCTCACCGCGTGGCCACGCAATTTAAGTGAACAGCAAGGCGCAGCGCGGCGAGGCAAGCAAAGCGAAGAATGCGAGAAGCATGCGCACGCATTCACAAAGGTGCAGTAAAGGTGACAGGTGATGTGGCAGAAGCCACTATAGGTAAATAGCTTTCTCGACAGTCGTAGGGGGGCTGCCGAGAACAATTACATTAGCTGCCAGACGTCGCTGCCGTTCGTCCATAATTGCACAGAATAAACCTTCGGTTTCTCCAAAGAGGTCACCGAAACGCAGCCAGGCTACGGACGCTAGAAGATCTACATCGGGTCCATGTAGGGCCCGGAAGAAGCGTCCGTGAAGCTCCTTACTCTGCCATACTTCCATGCGATATTCCAGCCAAGGAGAGCGGGGTGAGGCCCATGTCCACCGCGACGACATCACGATGCATCCCCACGTCGGCTTCTAGGAAATATTCCCTGAGACTGCATATCTCGCGATTGTGTAGGGTCTTAGCGTTTAAAAAGCCTCGACCACCACACTTTCGCGGGATATACAGTCTCATTACCGATGACCGTGGTTGATGCATTCGGTTAGCAGTCAGCAGTGTACGGACCCTCCTATCCAGGGCGTCGAGTTCGGTCTGAGTCCATTTGAGTATGCCGAAAGAATACATCAAAACTGGCATGACCCAACCGTTAAAGGCGCGCACCTTGTTTCCGCCTGACAGAAGACTATTTAACACTTTCTTCAGGCGGCCAAAGAAGCGCTCCTTCAACGATTGCTTCATGTCAGTACCATCCGCTTCCGACATACCCAAACACTTATAGGTTTCGGATGCGGAGAGGGCTCTGAGGTTTATGGAATCCGAGAGTTGGGTTCCCACGGATTCCACAATCTCTCCTCGCTTTACATGCATGACCGCACATTTGTCCACACCAAATTCCATCTTGTTGGCGCTACTGAAATTTTCAGTTACTTTCAGTAGCTCCATTAGTTGCAAATTGTTTGGGGCAAAGAGTTTTAGATCATCCATGTACAGAAGGTGAGATATAACCTGACCACCTCTCCTCAGCCGATAGCCCAGACCTGAATCCTCCATCCTCCATAATATGTGTTTTGATTGACTCTGAATACTGTGGTTTAATTCACTCCTTCATAACGGGAACACCGTCACCCCCGCCTACATTACCTGACCCACGTTGTCTTCAACAGCCGGGCGGCAACATGTTTCATACCCAAGTGATTATTTAAAATGGTACTGGTCGACTTGTGAGACACAAAAAGTTCGCGGCTAAATCTCTCAAACTTGAATGAGGATTTTCAGTCACTATTTCCTTCACTTTTGCGATGCGAACTGGCCTGGCACTTCCAACGCACGGAGATTTTTATTAAGATGTTCAATCAATCGTTTCAACGCAACAGAGGACTCCTTTGCAATAGCGTTCAAGTTAAATAAGGATGACACATGATTGTGAACTAACAACCTTTTGTTATCGAAACGATCACAAATTAGCTTCACAGCTGTATCGTAATTACTTGAGGAAAACTCAATCGCGTGGATTACAACAGCAGCAGATTCTTCCAGGGACGCTCGCAAATAATGGAATTTGTTAACTTGATCGATTTCATCGTTGCAGTGAATGAGGCTAGTATAAGTCTCACAGAACTCCAACCAATTGCTAAAACACCCATTAAAATTAGGTATCTGTATCGTGGGCAACTTAACAGGCTTACGTTGACTGATACAGGTACATTTTTGGCTACTCATCAACTCATTTTCGTTGTTATAGTTACATAACAGCTCCTGTGACCTAGACAGTGCTTTGTAATACTGTGACTCAAATTCAGTACACTCAGAGAATTGAGTTTTAACATCTTTTACCAGACATTCTAATCGTAACTGTACCTCATCGTAATGCTCATACAAAGATTCGATTTTTCCAATCCGGAACTGCAATTCCTTGACCTCACAACTAGTCAACTCCTTGTCACTGGATGCATCAAGGTAATTGATGAACGCAGTTAGGCCCTTGAAGCTTCCTCGTGTTTTAACTAGTTCTCTTTCTTCGGACAGACTGGGAATCGAATGTAGTCAACCTGGAATTTGTACAATAACAACTTAAATAACGTACCTACGTTTAGCTTCTATGGTATAACAATTTAACAAAAGATGTTAATAATGTAAAGAGTGTCTTCTACGTGTATGAAGTATTACTATGTGAATACAAGATGAGATTTTATTAATGCTACTTATAATCCTCAAAACTTAAACACTTAATTACCTAACGTCGAACTTTAAATCAATACGGTAACAAATAGGTAATTAATAAAACTTGACTAATATGGTTTCATTAACTGAATAAAGACTAATTATGACTTCCCAACCTACACACTAATTACTAATTAATATGAATAGTTAACTAAATTACTGCTATACAATTATAAATGTAGCAAATAACTACTGGACTTTTCACTTTAATAGAAAGAACGTACAATTGTATTTGCAAAATAAGTAGGTATGTATCATCAAATAAATGATAAGTACCTACTAGAAACTACTCACAATGCAAATAGGTATAACTATGTTAATTTGAACAATATTCAGGAAGATATTACTAACCTTTTAACATCCTTAATTATGGATATTTAACTAATTTAACTCTAATATTCTTAACACCGTAAATTTGCTTGATGTCCTTTGTTCACAGTCACGTTGCCGGCTTAACCTCCTTGGCAAAACTCCGCGGTAATGATGTCCAAAATCCACAGATTTTTTTGCAAATATTCATGTGATAACGAATCCGGCTCGGTAATAGACCAAAATTTTGGGGAATTTTAGGTGACTGTTCAAAGTAGCTCCAAAAATGCTGATTATTAGTCAAACGTTTATTACCTCGATGACGAACAAAAATGGAAGCATAATGACAAGCAAGTACAGACATTCCTTACATCTGAATAGTACGTTGGTCGTTGAATTGCTGATGCCAAACGAGCAGGCGTTTGCTCGAACATCCTTATATTGAATTTGGATGAACGAAGGTAGTACATGTGCATTAAGATTAGTTTCCGCCTTACTTACCATCCTATGTTACTCTTTGAGCCTCTTTAAATGCAACCCATTCAAACTACTACTACTTAACGTTTATCTCAATTGAACTTTTCACTTTTAAATTGACAATTGGAGTCGGTCAGTCAAAAATATGAAGCGGTGTTAGTAAGTAAGTAGGTTAGGATACTCTTCTAAATCAAAATATTGTTTCAAAAATGTTGGTTTTATATTCATTGCATATTCTATTCTACTAAAGAGTGTCACTGTCTAGAGAGACATTCGCAAAGGAGTAAGTAAGGATCGTAGCAGGTGAGTTTCTGTAGTTTCTGCCTACTCCCATGGGAAAGTGTGAGTTTATATACTTAAGTGTCACTGTAGTCTAAAAACGTTTAACTACGCAAAACTCTGAAAGCTCTACGAAAACCAATTGTAATTAAAACTTGTAAGCGCCGGTACTTCACGACAATAAAACAAAACACAAAAACAAAAGAGGTTGAGCACAAAAACAAAACAGAAGGACTTTATAAAAACCGTCACAATACAGTTTCACCTTGACCCGGCACCGTTTCACAAAGTAAAAATGTACAGAAGGTCGATTCCATAACATGGGCAAAATTAGGAGCACCCACAGAATATCTATAGACGCGTACATACGGCGATGAATGACGAATGCTGGTCGCGATCGCGAGTGGTAATGAACTCGCTGTACGTGAAGAGTCATTCGTCATTCATCATTCATCTCGAGTCATGTGTGCGTGCGGGGGAAAAAGTGAATAACAAAGTGCCCAGTGATAACTACAAATTGTGTGTCGTACATGTAATTATAGTATCTTTTGTTTATATCTAGTAAAACCTTGGTACTTTCAATGACTTGTTTAGCTAAATCTTTTAATATTAAACTGTGTAAAATTTTGCATTTACACTAAAAACTTATACATCAAATCACTTTTTTCACATAACATAACATCGCGCCTTGTTTCCTCGAAGTGTTGCAATGTGGGTGTACCTATAGTACACCCACATTTCGCCAGTTATGTTTTAAGTCCCATGTAATAGGGGGCGAGCCTATTGCCATCAACCGGGCACAAATCCAGACTCCGGGCTGCTACTGAAAATTCCAGATAGAAAAACCCAATAACACGTTGCCCGACCTGGGAATCGAATCCAGGACCTCATGCTCAGCAGTAGTGATTGCGACCACTAGACCAACGAGGCAGTCTTAAGTTAAAATTTCAGAAAAACTTTACCTGTATTTACTGTGATTTGCAATAAACAATGAACAGTGTAATATTTTACATTTGAATAAATTTTACTTCTGGGATTTAAATTTAACAATACAAGACTGTTAGGAAAACATTATACTAACTGCAAATACAGAAATATCTGGTTTACAGGCACTATAGCAGAAATTTTCAAAGAGTACAAATTTTTGTTTTGGGTAGTTATTTTTTTTCTCAAAGCATGTAAATGGGCTCAACCGGACTTTAAATAATACCACAATGAACATGAACAAAGTATATATAAGAATGTACCAATAAATCCCCCGTCGCGTCTAAAGCGCGTCTGTGAGCTCAGTGATGTGGAGGGCGGGCAGCGGTCTTTGCGGAGTCTTTCCATTCTGTACAGGACCAGAACGCAGCTGTCGGAAACTGCTTGCTTGTAATGCTATTTTATAAACCTGTGATTGCAATGAGTATGAGTATTTTGCGTAACGCGTTTGTAACGTGGACGTGCGCGTCCTGGCTCTAAACTTTACTACATCACTAATGCCTAACAAGAGTTTTAAAGATATAGTTTAATAAAATATATGGAAAGATATTTAAACTTTATTAGCGTAGGATTAAATAAATAGCAGTGGCTTTAAATATTTTTTAACTATAATGACTAATATTATGAAGTAAGGCGTACTCGACGGCGTAGTCGAGGTCTGAGTGTTTTACAAAAAAAAAAAAACGAAGGTAACGGCGGGGTCTTTATTTGCTCGCTTCGCTCACTCACCGCTAGATCCTCATCGAACGTAACCTTTTCGAGTAGGGGTGCCCCAAGTCCCGAGCTCGCTTCGTTCGTTCTTGCAGTCTAAGTTGTCATTACCTTTTTAATAAGTTGATTAGTCCTTGTGCGTACTGGCCCCGTATTACTCGTGTCAATAAGGTACTGGGAAAAGATCAAATAATACACAAAATTTTAGTACTTATGTTTCTTCAGAAACGATACACATACGCCAACGAATAATCCAATCATGAAAACAATATTTAAACACTTTTTCCAGAATTGATTTCGCCGCGAATTCTTCTTTATGTCTTCTACGAACTTGAGTTTAGGAAAAAGAAAGAAGTCCGCTGGAGACATATCTGGTGAATAAGGTGCTTGATCGATTGTATTTTTTGAGTTATTGGTCAATTATTTTTCACAATGATGGCTTGAATGAATGGCAGCAATGAATTGTGCGAAGGCGCATTTTCGTGATGCAAAATCCAAGTTTTTTTTTCCATAAATCTAATTTTTCGTCGAATTTGTCCTCTTAAACGCCGCATAACAGTCAAGTAATATTCTTTATTTACCGTTTGACCTTCCGGCAAGAATTCCGAGTGCACAACACAGCGATAGTCAAAGAAAACAGTCAACATGACTTTGACTTTTGATCGACTTTGGCGTGTTTTTCTTGGTTTCGGTTCAGTTGGAAGGCGCCAATCCGAAGCTTGTTGACTAATATGCATGTCAAACTCGTAAACCCACGTCTCGTCACCAGAAACAATGCGTTTTATGAATGTTGGGTCGGAATTGACTCGTTCTAGCATGTCGTCAGCGAATCGTATGCGATTGAGTTTTTGGAGAAAATTCAGGTCTTTTGGGACTAGCCGTTCGGCAACATGTTTCGTACCCAAGTGATTGTTTAAAATGGTACGGATCGACTTGTGAGTCACAAAAAGTTCGCGGCTATATCTCTCAAACTTGAATGAGGATTTTCAGTCACTATTTCCTTCACTTTTGCGATGCGAACTTCAGTTGAAGACGTTGATGGCCTACCAGAGCGAGGCAAATCTTCCATCACATCTCGACCGCTTTTGAACGCTTTGTTCCACTCATAAGTACGTGTTTTTGCTTAACTCGATTCACCGTAAGCCTTCTGTAACATTTTCAGTGACTCCGAACACGAAATTCCACTGGCGATGCAAAATTTAAGACAAACTCTTTGTTCGATGTTTTTGTCCGTTATGAAATTCGCAATACACACTAGATATGATCAAAGTAAAAACAGCACTGTATGTAATCTCAATATGAGATACAGCTCAGACTCCGCGCCAAAATGGAAAACTGTTGTGCCAATCTATTAACAAAAAAAAAATTGAATTTGGAACCATTAACAAAACATCTGTAAATGGGAATGCAGGAAAAATAATAGAAATCATGTAATATTTAATCAGGCAATATTTATGATGGTTACAGGCGTAGAGGATAACTTTTTTATTTTACGAAAGGTACACTGTTTCATGTCAAAGACAGCATAGAACACGCACAACATGGCATAAAAACAAGTCGTTTCCAACTAATGAATTAAGTTTACATGTTTCTACATGCATACATAAATAAAAGGTAATAATAATACATTCATACGTAAACTCATGCCTTCCTCCCGTGGGAGTAGGCAGAAACTACAAAACGCCACTTGCTAATAAATAATTTAAAAAATGGTATTACTTATACCAGCCTATTACTGTCTCACTGCAGGTCAAAGGCCTCTTCTACAGAGAAGGCATGAGTATTGATCAGCACGCTTGCTCATGGCAGGTTGGACTTGGCATGCATACTCGTCCAATTGTTCGTGAAGGTACCTATACAGTCAATGCATAAAATATGATGACCCAAATAGTTGGTGTTGGCAGACAAATTACTTTAATATCACACTGTTTTTCAGTAATGAGTTTTTGAAATTATCTTCAATCAACTCAGCCTATCGCTGTCCACTGCTGGACATCGGCTCTCCCAATCTGCGTCACTACACCCTAGCTTCCGCCTTCCGTATCGTCGTCAGTCCATCTACCTTACTCATACGCGGACTCCACTCCAGGACTCGTCTGCTCCACCGGCTATCGGTCCGTCGACAAACATGGCCAGCCCACTGTAACTTCTGTTTGCTTACTCTGCAAGCTATGTCTGTAACTCCGGTTAACTTAATTAAAGTAAAACTAAATAACCTTAATCTTCTCAAATATTAGCCTTCAACTGTATATTAGATATTTTATACAGTTGAGGGCCAACGATGACTTTGCAAGATTCGTTGCTGAACGTTCAAGAACAAAATATAACTTGACTTTATTTACCTGTTGTTCAACAATGATTAATAGTATTGTAACAGAAAGTGTGACATAATAGCTTGTCTTGATGTGAAGCGGCGACAAACGGGGACAGTAATTGGATGGGTTGGGGTACAAGATTAATCAATCGTATCGTAGTTGACTTTAGGTCGGTTTCTTTACGAAATTACTCTGTTTTTTTTTCTTCGAAAATTGTTTGCGCTTGTAATAGGTTGGTAAATAAGTTAATGACCCTGTGATGGTAATATAAGGTAGTTACGCTGCTCGAAAGCACATAGGTATAGTGCATTGGATTTAGTTTCAAATATGAGTTGGAAAAACAACTTAACTCGCACTTGAATTTCAGTTTGCGCCACAAGTTTTTCAATAACAAACTTTAACGATGAAATCAGCAGATGATCTAGACCGCCTAGAGTAGAAATTTTTCGTCGGTTAGACTTAATCTCAAGAAGCTAGTCTATTAGCCCAGGTTCGGTTCGCATAGGCGTTTTTTTTTTTCTCTGGCTAGCGCCGAGAGTTGAAAATTCAACATTGCGCTTTTCGCCGCGCTTGGATGCACTCTGTTGGATTCTGAACGCTCGGCTTAATAACGAGAGTGGAGATTCTAGTGCGCGATAAAATCCCGCCACGACATTTATACGTCAATGCGAACATAATCATTCATTGTAATGAATTATTTTTACTTTATTTAATATAACACAGACCAAATCGAATAGACTTCACAAAAGCCTGGAGCCTGGTGGACTAAAATGGTTTGTAACAGAGCATTGACATTTTAATTTAAAAAAAGTTCCTAAACAATTTAATAAAAAAAAAAATAGCTATTTTTAAAACTTGTACAAAGCCTAAAAAGATTCCTTTGAACAAAAAATTTGTACTTAATCCTACATTTTCAAAACATCTGTCGACCAAAACTTTTCTAAAAGAAAAAAACCAATTATTTCTGCTCGAAAACTTCTATCTTGTCTATGATTCTATTGTTTTCAAATTCGTAAAGACAGTTTTGTGTGTTCAAATCTGAATTATTAATTGAACAAGCGAAACAAACAAAGTTGAACGACGAACAAGTCACTGATTTCCAATACAAAATAATCTAATGTCTTGTGAAAGAAGATTGCCTACATTTTCTTTAATGCATTCCTGTAAAATAAATGAAAATTTTTGTTGGTAGTGGTCGTGGCTTGATGCTCTATTGTAGCTCAGAAAATGGGAAATAGCATCCTCAGCGACTTCATCTGCGTCCATCTAGGATGAAAGTTGCCTTAATCTTTGACCTGATTCTAGGCTACCTATCTACCAAAAATAACGTTTTTACGATAGGTTAACTGGTTTAGGCTTCAAACGGTTGGAGATGTACAGACAAAGTTATGTTCATAAATGAAAATCATCTCATTAAGTTTAAGTAGGTTTTTAATTTTATTATTTTGTTTTCCTTTTATTAGATTCTTTTTATTTTGTGAATGTGAGAACGTTGTAGGCCTTCTAGACTGTAGATTTGTAGACCATTTTGTACCTGGTACTGGTTGCCAGGTGTACACTGTCCTCTCATACCTATTAACACTGTAATTTGAAAGCATTTTAAAAGTCAATTATTTTTAAAAGAGTAACCTTTGACTTTCTTGCCGGCTCTTTTCCATAGGAGAGCAACCGAAAACAACCAATTGGAACCGTGCACCTTACTTCTGACGTTTCATAAGTGCTCATGTAGGTTTATGTGAAATAAAATATTTTGAGCTACAAAAGCTATTACGAGTGACATTACTTTCAGATTCCTCGTACAGCGTTCAGTTAGCTGCACTATCTACCAACTATCTGGATAATCATAAACGAATGTATTTATTCACTAGTATCTGCCCACGACTTCGTCCGCGATATATATATATATATTTGTGGCGGCATCTACACCGCCACATGCGAACAACGCATCACACTGACGTCACACAAATACTGCATCGCGCAATCAGAGTTTACCGCGCAGCTAGCATTAATAAAACTTCCCGACATCGGGTAGTTGCCCACCATATATGACATCCATGTGGTCGGAGGATCCTCCCTCATATCTCTTCATATTGTTCCCCCGACCCCCCCCCCCCCCATCGCATCGCATCGCCTGCCCGCGCTATTACTTCGTTTTCACTAAGAGTTCTTTTCGCTCGGCTCCTAAGGATCTAGAACCCATGTTATAAAAAAAACTAAAGCCTTCTTCAAGAGGATGCAGAAATAACTTAGGAATTTTCTCTTTTTGTAATATTAGTATTTATAAATCAATCATCACGATACGTCATTACGTACCTACCCCTCTCTCCGAGAGAATGCGGTTAAATAAAACCAAACATATCAGTATTCCACATATTCATAGTTCAAGGAATAGTTTCAACAACTTTTTTCACAACAAAATGTATGCATAGAGCGATGAACATCAAAATGAACACCCAACACAGTACGCAACGCCTTTCTCTAGCACCCGCAAGAAGTATTTAAACTCTGTTCCAAAAGTACCTATTTAATGGAAATGTAAACATTTTGGTCAGAAAACGTACTGGTTGATACCAATTTGTAGTGCCACTCACAAATTGTAGTGTTTTGATTTGACTTTAGATACTTAAACCTGAAATTTTGGTTTTAAAAATAACTTTGCCTGTCAAATGTGACAGACAAGGTTATTTTTAAAACCAAAATTTTCGTCCCAGATTTTTCTATTATAATTTAAAGCTGTTCAAACAATACCTAATAGCAGTGATTAAGAGCAGTGGTGGCCCAGTGGTAACGGCCCCGATATGTACGAATTGTAGGTCGTGGGTTTCAAACCCAGGCAGGCGCTTTACTATGTGTAAATAATATCATCACCACTGCTCTCAAAATGGTGAAGGAAAAAGTCAAGATGAAACCAGCATGTCTTAGAACCAAAAATTCGAAGACATGTGCCATCTAGCAACCCGCATTGGGCATTCATCGTGAAATACGACACACTCCCTCTCACAGAGAGGAGGCCTGTGTCCCAGCAGTAAGAACGTTATAGGCTGATTTTGCTAAACAATAATGGTTGTAATTAGTTGAAATTTTCTAATGACAGATGAATGAGTTGTGTGTAGTGAGTGTCGATTGCGTAAGAATTTTAACCTGCGGGGTAATTGTGGTACACACTTACATTTACAATGCCGTTCATTTTACAATTCAACCATATTCTTTACGTTATAAACGTTGTCGAGCAAACTAATTTTTCAAAAATATACAGGGTCTAATTAATGTCATGGATAATAAGCGATGTGCAAACACGATTAAAAAAAAGAAGTAAGATTTGATGTATTTTTTTCGGGTTGGCGAGCGCTGGTAGTGTTATTACGTTGTTTTTTTTTTAACGTGGTACAATATTGATACCAATCACATCTGTGAAGTTTACACAATAGGATCACTCGTGTGGCCGTCTGTCTAACCCTCTGTCACAGCCAATTTGCTCCGAATCTACTGGACTGATTAACTTGAAATTTAGTATACATGTGAATTTCCGTGACCCAAACACGCTCATGTAACGTAAATTAACGAATTTTCAATATCCCCCATATTCAAAATTCGTTAAAGGGTAAGTACAGAAATAGGTGTCACTTTTGGGGGGAAAACTAGAAAATTAAAAAAAAAATTGCAAACTATACCGTCTGACATCAGTATAAGTTGTTAAGGGAATTTTTCGTAAATTGACAATTCCCCCCCCTTATCTTCGATGTTACTAAGCAAATGATTTTGAAACAAAAAACAGAAATTAGTTAATTATTTACTAACAGATTACAGTAAAACCGATAAGATGTCTGTGGTCTTAAAATAACATGGTAAATCTTTCAATATTGTGCGTACAAACTTACAGTTGCAGTTGGAATGTATAGACATGTTTCTCAACTACATTGTCAAGTTGGATCTGGGGACACGGTAGTACCCCCGCCAAGACGAGCTAAAAACAAAAAGCAGTTGCACTACCTACCTTTTCACGAATCGTTTCGTCGTATTCTCATACACTATAACCTCGACCTGTACTCTAATTGCGTAATACACAATCAATCGGAATCTGAATCAATTTGAAACAGATTGCTAATCCACGGCTTCAAAAGTTCGATAAAAAAATCTGCTCAACAATGTAAATAACGCAATGAATTTTTTTGAACTGTCAGAATACAACAGATTAGTCGTAATCGTATACGAAAATAGGCTGCTGGACATTATTAAAGAACTCAAATTCTCAACATAAAATGGTGATAATAGACTTGTAAAACACACTAAGTGTCATATGTCTAGCTTTTCAACCGACTGACTCTTTGGTATACAGGTTAGGACACAAACAAAATAAAATTAAGGTATGTTTTACCCTCTAACAATCGAAAAGAAGCGTGCAGGTTTGTATATAAAAATAAAACCCATGGGGAGTTCTTAAAAGGCTAAAATTTGGTATACAGCTACAATACTCCAACCCCCTATAAGGGAGGTGCAAGTCTGTAATTTTTACGGATAATCGGTATATGAAAGTTAGATAAGCATGTACATAAACACACACTCTTTTTAACACGCTTTTATTAGCTTCACTTGTAGCTAACAATGTAACCCTGCCAGGGTCTTTTGTTTTGTTTGTTTGGCATCTCGCAGGTCAACCTATGAGGTTGTCGTCTGCTTAAGCGGACTTGCCTGTGGATTCCCTAATAAATTAAGGCCTCCAGCCAGGACTTAAACTTATATACTAACTAAAACTAAGCGACAACGCTAAGGACACCCCCTGTGGGGTCCGAACCTCGGCTTAGGGCGTCGCTGGAAGAGGGCAGCAAATGACTAGCTGGATCAGGATTGATATTATTTAGGGACGAATTTAAAGCTACAGGCTCAGGGTCGCGGGCTGGCTCGAGCAAGGGTCGGGAGGGTCCCTGCCAGGGTCGCGGTTTGTTCGAAAGATATACCTTGGCCCTGGCACAGGCAACTGAAGGAACACGGGTGGAAAATCTGAGAAGTCAATTATTAGCTACTTCTAATTAACGTATTGAAATGAAACTTTGTATGTTTATATAGTTTGGATGACAAACCTATTATTTGGTATCTTGGAGTAGATCTGAAACCGCGGCTGATTACAAAAAAAAAAAACACATTTTTCTTGTTACCTAATTTAATGTAACCCTGTATTGCTCCTTATGTATCAAAATTTCGTCAGTTAATCAACAATTTCCTTAAAAATCCATCGGATTATAAATGAAAGTTTATTACGCCAACCAACAACCAACTTTGTTTAATCTTTCAAGAAGATGTTTTGGATCAGATTATATATTTTATTTTATTTTATTTTATTCGGGAAACTTACAGCTAACATAAACAGTCCTTAAACGATACAAAATTGAAGGCCATTTACAAGTTTCCACTGGTAAATACTAGGATACATATAAGAGAAGTAGAAATAGGTACAAAATACTTATAACATAAATCAGGAAATACAAACTAAAAATAGTACACGATCAATAAATACAAACCAAGAATCAGATGTAGACGTCATCAGATTAAGACGCAAACATTTACTTCTTCGTAAAAAAGTTTTCCACTAAGAAATGCTTAAGCCAAGATACACTGGTATTGAATATATCCAAATCATGTTCACCGGACAGTTTATAAAAAATTCCGCTCGCCCGGATTAGAAACGAATTCTGCCTGTACGCGGATTTGGAATGAGGAACATGTCACAAGCTAGGTTTACGAAACATTTTGTAGTGTGTATCTAATCCTATACTGCCTAACAGCTCAGGGCAATCTATAGTACCATTCGCAATTTTAAATAAGTACGTCATATCTGCAATGCGTCTGCGCTCTTGCAGTGGTAGGATGTGAAACCGCTTACATCGCGCTATATAATTGGGAGTATATTTCCTAGTTTTGTACTGCAAGAAACGTAGGAACCGACTTTGAATTCCCTCAATTCGGTCTATGTAAATATTATAATTAGGGTTCCACACTTGTGAGGCGTATTCCAAAATGGCTGCAGACAAAAGCACATTAAAGAATTTTAAAGGTTTTAACGTTTTTAAAATCAGCTGATAATCTAAGGATAAATCCAAGTGCTTTGGAAGCTTTACTAACGATGTTTTCGATGTGCGCATCAAAAAGCAACTTTGAGTCAAACGTTACACCTAGGTCCCTTATAACGCTTACCCTGTTTATAATGGTATTATGTGACTTATAATGAAAGGTGATCGCATGTGGTTTGCGTGTATAGGTACTAACAAAACATTTGGAAACATTCAGTTCAAGTTTATTAAGAAGACAATAATTTTGAAGTCCATCTAAATCCTGCTGTAAACCAATACAGTCGGAGAGTTCAGATATAGGGCATAAAATTTTCATATCGTCGGCGTAAATAATTATTTTGGAACGGGTAAAGCACGAACTAATATCATTTATAAAAATAATAAAAAGTAAGGGACCCAAAAGGGATCCTTGGGGTATTCCCGAGGGTATTTTAACAGTGACAGAATTGTATCCATTCAGTACAACTGTTTGACAGCGATTCTCAATGTAGGATGTAAACCATCTGAATAAATCGCCTCTGATACCCACTGAAAGCAGCTTAAGTAAAAGGACACCGTGGTCTATACGGTCAAATGCCTTGCTGTAATCAGTGTAAACCACATCCACTTGGGAGGGTTCAGACATGGTGGAGGACAAAAAGTCGGAACAGATAAGCAAATTCGACACAATAGACCTGTTTTTTAAGAAACCTGTTTTTTGACAAACATATTATGTGTAAAATGTTTCAAGTAGCTTTAATTGAAACATTTTGCTATAAGAATTGTTTCTATGTTCTTAAAATTGCCAACTGGCTACAGTTGTTCATGAAAATATAATAGCAGAGTTAATATTGAGTTAACCGTATGAGAAAAACTTTGAGCACAGTCCCTTCACAAATGGTCCTGTAAAGGGAATGTGCTCAAAGTTTTTTAAGGGTATATGATGCGTAGGAATGAGAAACATGTGGTGAGGAAAGTTTTGAGTCTAGATGTGGATGGTTAAGAGGAGAAGAACACCAAAGAAATGATAGATGAACTGTGACTCCAAATACATTGGCACTTATAATGGCAGAAGAATGACAACCATCTGTCACCTTGGTCATCATTTTCATGAAGAAGAAAGAAGATTAAAGAAAAAAACGTTTGTTTGGGGTAAACATGGCGCAAAAAGCAAACACAAACTCAAAAAATAACAAGTTGGGAGAAAACATACGTCACATCTTCTGAAAACGGCAAAAGCTCAGCATAATGCTACGACCCTATGCGAGACGAAGCCCCAGCGCTGGTTTTCAGCGACTGCTGGCGTTGACGAGATGACGTCAACCGGTGCAGCATACGCTAAGATAAAATAACACATGAAACGCTAAGATAAAATAACATGCAGAGCATAGCATGTAGAGTCCTCAGAAGCTCTAAATTGTAAGGCCTCGAGCGCCTCGATATTAATTTCACCAATTTTACGTCTAACATTGTTGAGTAAAAGCACCTAACAATGTTTTAGCCGAATTCAAAAATTACGCGGAGGCGGAACACTCATTCCGCTATCCAAACATTACGTACAAATAAACTCTACAGTCTTAAAATTAAGCTTTTCTACTTCCACCGCACTCATTTTAAGGAATAAGAAGACACAGATATCTAAAAACTTACTCCAAAACCGCTCCACACAACCATTCAAACAAAAACCATTCAATCTTTCAACGCCGCCTCATTTCACTTTTCGTTCATGCCGTTCATTCGGCGAAAACCTCAACACAACATAAAAGAAAGGTTCAAGTAAGTAAATTGCAATAAAAGTCAAACAGATGTTTTTAGAGGGTGGAATAATAAAAAAGGAGGAAATAAAGGCAATATATCTTGGGGAATAGATTCAGGTCCTAATCAGGGCGTCTTGGCACAGCCGCGCACCCTTTTCAACCCTCACACGATACGAGACGACTCTTATCTAATACCGTCTGCGGATGTGAAGTGGGAATGTGCTAGAGTGAGCTTCAGTCAAAATGAGTTAAGATTGTTGAAAAATGAATGAAGTTAAATTATGAAGTGGTTAATATATTGTTTTTAAAATGTTTACTTATTATTAAGAATTTTGGTCTACCATTAAATTAATTGAATTAATGAATAGTTTTTATGGTGAAGGTATGATTGATTGAATGGAACTTTTATGTTATTTGATGATCTAATGGAAATAAAATTGACCATCATTACAAACTTTTTGGACGGTCTTATTTATTTCTTTACGAAAAACAAATGTTTGCGACAAACAGGTAAATTATTGTAATATTTTATTTTATTTAAATGAATGTCCAAATAGATATTATGAAAATACTCTTGCAAACGCATAAATATTAGTAAAAGATTTAAGTAATGAAAAACAAATTAATTACTAATTGAACGTTTTGAATAACTGCATATTACAGATAAATTTAAATTATATCGTACATAAAGCCCATGTAGATATAATAATTTCAGCATAACCATCAATTAATGATAATTATCTGTATTCTGATAACTTTTCATTGTGCTTGAAACCAGATAATCACGATATAATTTCAACATGTTTACTGGAAAATAAAAAATAAAATTTCGAGTCTGTACCCGACTGTCAAGCTGACGGTCAAATAAAATGTACTCCGTAATATTTTATAGTATTTTAAACACAAATTAGCAACTATGTTTCTATATTAGTTTCTACAACAATTTTTAGTCAGTCAGTATCTCTTCAGTTTGACAGTCCTGTAGTATGGATGTTTGTGAGTTTGAATGTTTGTTGCTCATACTTGAATGTCTGAACGGATTTGAATGAAATTTCAGACAAACGTAGACTATGAACAGGATTAAAATATCGTTTTATTTTTATTTGGATACATGAATAAGTTTATTAACAATGCGAGTGAAACTGCGGGAAACAACTAGTAAAACAATCGTCGAAACCCATTATGAACGCTAATAGTATCTACTTACGCGCAAATATCGGGTTAATTGAACGAATGATGGAACGAAAGTTAATCAAATTAATACGGGTAATGTGATACTTGTTGGTAAATGGATTACTTAATTAAGTGATGAACTGATTAAAGTCAATTAATTTTGTTTCAGTTTGTTAACTTACTGCGTTAACTGTATTTGCACCCTAATTGCGTAACACACTATTAATCACTATCAGAATATTTTTGAAGGATGGTGCTTATCCATTGCTTCTTACGTTCGAAGAATTTGTCTGCTGAACAACGTAAATAATGCAGTGAATGTTGTTGAACTGTCAAAATAAAAGTAATTGCTTCTGATAGTGTGTTACGCAATTACCGCGCTGTTCTGCCTACTAGGTAATTTTGTGGGAATGATTTGGGTCAGCTTATGTATAAGAACGAACGTCTTTCGCTAGATGCTTGGTATGACTACTAATATCAAATGTAGATACAATAGGAAGCGTTTTCACTTTTGTTTTTCAATATGCTTATACTTAGTCACTGTAGCTCTTAGATACTGGCATTAAGGATATAAATTACAAACATTGAGAATTGCTTTAGCATAAACATATGTTAAAATATTTTTTCAGTTTCTGCAATGGCAACATTTTTGGCTTCGATAGTAGCTTTTATAACATGATACCGGATTCTCGCCACAGTGTGCTTCTGGGTAACACGTGTGTTTGAATTTTGGCTGTTTTTCTGTGTAATTGTGTTTATTGTGACTTGTTATTGTGTGTGATTTTGTTGGTACCTGATATCAGGTTTGTTGTGTTTGTTTTTAACCATTTTGGTCACCATTATCCTTATTCAATATGAATATGGATAAAAATAAACCTCCAGACCCTCCTGATGAAATCCCTACTACCCCCATATCCGGCTTTTCTCCGTCTGATCCAAACGCCACCCCTAACCCATTAAGCCAGTTTGCAGATGTGGTCTGTAATCTGGAGTCCCAAATCCTTATATCCCAGACTAACATGCGTAAACGTCACGGTACGAAAGAAGATGTTCCCAATCTCCCTACTAAACAACCGAGAACGACTATAGGCCGCGATAAGTACTTAGTTACAGATAAAGGACCCTTTATTGTTCATGTTTCCCGAAAGGAATCTCAATCTAATTCTGGAACTACCCTACATCCAGTTTCATTCGGGCGCTTTTTGGCCAATCAGAATATATCTAATATTGCTGCAGTCAAGCGAGTAGGTAGAAATCGCGTATCTGTTGAATTTACATCCCCTCAGGATGCTAACGCGTTTTTATCAAATATTGTTTTGGGGACAAATTTATATGAGGCTGTAATCCCGTCTTTTAATATAACCCGTATGGGCGTTGTTAGTGGCATCCCTACTGAATTCTCAGAAGAGGAAGTACTGTCATATTTAAAAGTCCCAGTAGGCTGTGGTCCAATTATAAAAGTTAGACGATTCAACAGAAAGGTTAATAGAGACGGTTTAATTGAATACAGACCCACAGAAACTTGTGTCATCACTTTTGATGGCCAAGTTTTACCAAAACGGATTTTCTGTTTTTATACATCTCTAACTGTAGAACAGTATATTTACCCCACCATTCAATGCCGCAAGTGCTGCCGATTTGGTCATGTAGAATCTCTTTGTCGTTCCAAACCCCGTTGCAGCAAGTGTGGCAATGATCACCCCGGTGATGGTTGTAGCATTGCTGAGAGCGAAGCCTTCTGTGTGTTGTGCTCTGGAAGTCACTTTGCAAATAGCAGAGCCTGTCCGGAGTACAGCAGGCAGAAGTCTATTAAAACAATAATGGCTGAGAAAGTGATTTCCTATTCAGAAGCAAGTAAAACAGTTCCAATATCTACTCGTAGTTATGCAGAAATAGCTAAATCACAGACTCAGTCATACCGTAAAACTGTGTTTCTTAAGCCAAAGACCCATGCTCCCCTTTCTCCCTCCTATGATAAAACAGCTCATCAACAGTTCTCTAGCACCCCCCAATCTTCCCAGCCTAATGGCTCTGCTCTCAAGAGTCAACTAGCAGAATCTCCTGAAAACTTGTCTTCCATTATTGAACTTCTTAGTAAACTCCTGTTAACTTTAATTTCTTCATCCAATAAAAATCAGTTACCGTCCAACGTTGCTTCTTTACTTATAAACTCACTCTCATCCCATAATAATGGCTCGGTTAGTGTTCCTTAAATGGAATGTGAGGAGCGTGTGGCATAAGAAACACGACCTCACATTTCTTCTGAACAAATACAAACCTTTAGCTTGTTCTCTTGCTGAGACTTGGCTAGTTCCGAGTCTTAGTTTTCGGTTACCTTCCTTCAATATTCTCAGATGCGACCGATCTGATGGCTATGGCGGGTCGGCCCTCTGCGTGAACAATCGTGTTCCACTTGTGGCTGTATCCTTACCTCCTCTAGGTGATGATATTAGCATTGTTGCCGGTCGGGTAGAGGGTATAACCCTCTTATCTATTTATATTGCTCACCCTCATCAAAGTTTTCTCCCATTAATAAAACATATGTTAGAAAACATAGAGGGCCCTGTACTTGTTATGGGGGACTTCAACTGCCATCACTTTAGGTGGGGTTCTGAACGTTGTGACTCTTTTGGGGAAGGTTTAGTTGAAGTCTTAGATGACCTTAATCTGTGTATCCTCAACAATGGTTGCCCAACTCGCAGGTCTCTTCCTGGACAACATAAAAGTTGTGTTGATCTAACATTTTGTACACTGGATATCGCAGCATCATGTCATTGGGAGTGTACCAGTTTGTCACATGGCAGTGACCACTATCCAATTATAATATCCTTAGCTGAAAAAACTTACTTAGAAAAATCCAGTCCTCCACTCTTGAGGTATAACTTGTCTAATCCTGATTGGGCAAAGTATTCCTCTTTATTGGAGGACAAAATTGATTCACTTCATAATTTAGTATCCCTTGATTTTGATTCTCTTAGTCCTCTCCATGTGTCAAACTGCTATAATCACTTCATTTCTGCCATAACAGCTAGTGCTGACTCATGCTTTCCTGTTAAAAACTCAGCACGTGGGAAGATTCCTCCTCCACCATGGTGGGATCAGGAATGCTCAACAGCCATAAGAGAAAGAGATGAGGCTGAACTGGTATATAATGGGGCGATGGTTAGCGATAACCTCATAGCATTTAATAGGACCCTCGCCAAATCTAAAAGATTGCTGCGAAGGAAGAAACGTGCCGGTTGGGCTGACTTTTGTGGATCTCTGTCCCCCTCCACTCCTTTATCAGTAGTATGGAAGAAGATCAACCGCTTCCGATCTGGATGTTCCCCTTCAATTTCTTCCCCTATCCCTCGAGAGACTGCCGAGCAGTTCTTTGACAAACTGGCTCCTCCGTATGTACCATCGGAAACAGAACATAATCAGCCGTCTCTCATCTATTCAGAGGATCCCTTTGATGCACCATTTTCTATGCAGGAGCTTAACTCAGTGTTGGAAAATGTTCATGACTCTGCCCCAGGTATTGACGGTATTGTCTATTCCTTTATGTCACATGCAGATCATAGAGCAAGAAAATATTATTTAGACATTTTAAATTTTTGTTACACCAATGGCTGGGTCCCTGATCAGTGGAAAACTCAAATTATTATACCTATTTTAAAACCTGGCAAACATGCTGATGACCCTAACAGCTTCAGACCAATCGCTTTGTCATCCGTCCTTGCGAAAATATTGGAACACCTAATTAAGAACCGATTAGAATTTATAGTAGAATCGAGAGACTTACTTCCTAGGTCTCAATTTGGTTTTAGAAAGGGACTCAGTACCATGGACAGTGTTGGGGTTTTGGTCTCAGATATACGCTCATCGTTTTCGAAAAATGAATGCGTAGTCGCTGCCTTTTTAGATGTCTCCTCTGCATATGATAATGTCCTTCTTCCCATTCTCAGGCACAAATTGCAACAGCTGAGAATACCGGTGAGGATGGTACAGTGCATCTGCAGTTTGCTGATGTCTCGGTCTTTGGTTTTGAGAGTCCCAGGTGAAGAATTTGACGTCAGGATGTCATGGAAGGGCCTACCACAAGGCTCAGTTCTTAGTCCTTTACTGTACAACTTATACACAGCTGACATCGGTTCATGCCTCAATAACAATTGTCAAATTTTGCAATATGCTGACGACTTGGCTTTATATGTTACCAACAGCTCAGCTAGCGATGCCGCATCATCTCTTTGCGTATCCCTGGACTCTCTAAACCAATGGCTAAATTCCCACGGACTGAGTTTGTCTGCCCCCAAAAGTGCTGTAGTTGTGTTTTCCCGCAGGAGGTTGATCCCACAAATTTCACTGAATATCCAAGGACAGTGTATACCGGTTTCTGTAAAAGTAAAATTTTTAGGTGTCTTTTTAGATTCCAAATTGAGTGGTCTTCATCACCTAAATTATTTAGTTAATAGATGCGAGAGGACTATTCCTATTTTAAAAGTGCTTGCCGGGGTCTGGTGGGGTGCACATCCCTACACCATGAAACTGGTATACAATGCCTTAATTCGGAGTGTTCTGGACTACGGATCATTTCTTTTAATTCCCTGCAACAAGGGTGCTTTGGCAAGGTTAGACAGAATTCAGGCTAAGTGTCTACGGATCATATCGGGATGTATGAAGTCCTCACCAATTAACGCGTTGCAGGTAGAGTGCGCAGAACCACCGTTAGACTTGAGAAGGCAGTACCTAGCATCGAGATTCTGGGCTAGAGCCATCGCCAAATCCTCTCACCCTCTTGTTCAAAAAGTCAATGACTTGGATGTTGTATGCCGAAGTTCCAATTATTGGCACCATAAAGAAGTCCCTCTGTTTTTAAAATCCCTCCGTTATTATCAAAATTTAGATTCCCCCATTATTCAATACCCGAAACTTCCTATTTTCAGTTTTGACTATGAAACTATATGTTTTAAACCAGATATCTTTTACAATATTGGCATATCGAAAAAGTCTCCTTCGGCGGACTCTATTTTCAACGCAGCGGTTTGTGAGCGATGGTACAATTTTGAAAGATTCTTTACGGATGCCTCTAAATTATCAGATGCAAGCTGCACTGGTGCAGCGGTATACTACCAAAACTCCAAAATTGTTTTAAAATTTAGATGCCCTGCACAATCATCAGTGTTTACAGGTGAGTGCGTGGCCATATTAGAAGCGTGTTTATTTATTGAGGCTCATAGCATAAGTTTTGGGGTCATCTTTACAGACTCACTTAGCTGCTTGCAAGCTTTGGAGCAGAATCCTTTCAAGAGCAAACTGCACAGTCCAATACTGCTTCAAATCAAAAAGTCTCTTTTCTCTTGTGCCAAGAATCACAAAACCGTACACTTGGTTTGGATTCCAAGCCATTGTGGCATAAGAGGAAACGAATATGTTGATTCTCTTGCTAAGGATGCAGTTACGTCTCAAGCTGTTGACCTCAAACATTTTCAATGTCAGGGTTACGATTTGCTGAGCCTCCCAAAAAATAACTTGATAACCTCATGGCAGGTACAGTGGCTAAATTCAAGTAAACGGAAAGGTGCTTTTTATCACGCAATACAGCCTAACGTTACTCCCAAGCCCTGGTTTTACCCGTACAAAAAAATATCAAAGAAAGTGATTTCTATTCTTTGCCGTCTTCGCATAGGCCATTGTTGTACGCCGGTCTTCCTTAATAAAATTCGGGTCAGAGACTCATCGCTCTGTGAATGTGGGTTGGATGAAGGTACTTTGGAGCACATCTTCTTTAACTGCTCTAATAATAACCCAGCCCATGACTTGTATAGCCATCTCCCTAAATTAAAGATCCCTGTCCCAACTAACTTTCCATCCCTACTAACACATTCTTCTCCAAAGCTCTTTGAGGCTTTGATGTTTTTTATTCGTGTCAATGACATTAAATTATGATGTTTTTTGTGTAGTTTATCGACTATTTATGTACATTAATTATATAACTAACAATAATTTTTGTTTGTTTGTTTCAGTGTACCTACTAATAAATTTTTGTCTACAAGTTTCACAGTAAACTCAACTGTCTGTAATCAAATAGTAATTTTTTTTATTTTACTGTTTTTTTTTAAAATTTTAATCTTTTTCCTCCTTCGCACGTTTTAACAGATCACATTTGACATTGACAGAATTGTCGACATCGGCACCATTGCCATATATAAAAATAAAAATAATAAAAAAACATGATACCTGGCGACACTTGATAAAAAAAGTTACCATGCGCAGCTGTTAGTCATATGCACAATTGCACATACGTTGATGATAAAATCTCATTTTCTGGTTCAGTGTCTGCTACAAAATATTTTAAATTTTATTGCAAAATTGTGTAGCATAATCAGCATAGAATGTTCTGGGTCTGCTCCCACTGAGAGGGAGTAGACCGTTATCTACCACGCGGGACCAGTGCGGGTTGGCAGATGTTACATGAGGATGAGGTTTACTCACAATGTATTCCTTCACTGTTTTGAGAGTTTGGTGATGAAATAATGTACACAAAGTGGAGTGACATTGTGTAATTGAAATAAATTAAAATATTTAAAAATGTTTAAATTTGTAGAACACAAAGTTTGATGAATAAAGTTAGACTTTTTTGCGTGCCATTGATATGAAAATGGTAAGCGCGTGAAGTATGTGAGCGGTTCCAAATTCGTACGTAGTCTTTATACATTCGTTGTGAACCCGCGATGATTTACTCTAAAAATAAACGAGTTCTCTTTCGAATTGTATGAGCTTTCTTAGGTGAGTTTCGAAGTGAATTTTACAGAATAGCACTGCAGGCAGATACGGCTTTTTATTCAATAGCAGTGTTTTAGTTGCTAGGATTTATATTATGATTAATTTTGTGATTAATCTATGCTCTATTTATCTAAATAACCTTCGTTAAAAACAACACATGTTTTCTTAGAATTTAAACCGCTCAAACTAAATACTTACTCCTTTTCTTCATCAAATTCGTAGCTCAACGTTCCACTTGTAAGGGTAGTTTTTATTCGACACGTTTTCTTTCCTTCGAAAAAAAGAAGGAATCCCACCATTGTAAAGCACCCTTCCTGCCTTAAGAAGGATCCTGCTGCCCTCTAATGAATTAATACCCAAGTAGAAATAGAAACGTCAAGCGTGAGTTATGTTTGAATAGAAATTTAGGAATTTTGTCTATGTGGTTTCGTTTTTGTTGTGAAATATGGTGTTACCTTAATTCGATATGTTTTATGTACACGTTTAGTTATGGTAAGGGATAAGGATAAGTGTGTCTAACTATGTAGGTACCTATGTGTTAAATAATATGATAAGCAGTATTTTTGGAAGAGTCTAACCAAGCTAAATGAGAAGTGTGTGATGTTGAATCTAAACTAATATTGTAAAGAGAAGAGGTTTGATTTTGTGTATGTTTGTTTGTAACGGTTTCACGCTAAACGGCCGAACGGATTTGGACGAAATTTGACACCCGACTAGACCATGAACTGGATTAGGACATGGCATACTTTTTATTCCGATATTCCAACGAGATCGAGACTTATGCGGGTGAAACCACGGAGCGTAGCCAGTTACAAATATTGAATTAAGCTAATTGGTAACTTAACATTTGAAAGAAGATATAACAATAGAAACGGCAACATTAATTTTTCTATGTATTAACCAAAGCACAGTAAAGTGAACATTATAGTGTCAACCCAAAAAGATTTATGAACATTAACATACATGAAGCAAGCCTACCTCACGACCTTGGTGACAAAGTCTACTCTTATGTCAAATGATATGTTTCTTTACCATAAGTTCCATGGATCGTCACGAATTATATGGTAATAAATAACCCATGCCGACGTGGTAAAAAACATAAATACCAATCAGTAACTAATTCAAAGACAATCAATGTCAATATGTAGGAAAATTAGAGGCTTTTTCGGCGGATTGAGACTGGAACTATAATATGAATATTCTTAAGAATTTTGGATTTGCCTCTCTAGTAGTGGGTCAAAGTCAAAGTCAAATAATTTATTTTAAATTGGCACATAAAAATAAAGAAAGAAAAATCTGTCATTTAGGACACGAACAGAAAATACAAACATTAAAAATCGAAATCAAAAGGAGAATTTCGAACTAACAAAAAGAACATAAAAACAACCAAAAAAAATAACAAGAATAAAAAAGACCTGCACGAGCCTAAAAAGGCTTCTATCTTTTCTATTCAGCATAATGCTGCGATATAAAAAAAAAAACGCAGCGTTGTTATTCTGAAAACGCACTTTTGAACAAAAATATTGAATCGATTAAGTTGCCTCTTTCAAAAAGTTAGTTTCGAATATGGAGAAGAATGGACAAGAAACTTCACCGTAACTCTTTTAAAATATTTTCTAAAGGTAAATACTTAATTAGGTATGCAATTATACGTGAAGACGATGCACCTAAAGTAAAATTCCTCGTTCGCTACTCATGCAGGCTATTTTAATACATTATGAATAGTTGTTGTAATGTAAGTTACCGACCCATTATTTCTCGTTATTTACGCCCCTTGGATCTTACTACGAAAGTGGAAAATAAAATTGTTCGTTCTGCGTAATCGATTTTTAATGAAGATTTAGCGAGTTTTGGCGAATCACTTTTGGAATGAAATTAGATAGATTGTGTCAGCTTTACTGCAATCTTGAAAGTCGGTGAATAAGTATTTGCATAAGTATAAGCATAATCAGCCTATTATGCTCCCACTGCTGGGACACAGGCCTCCTCTCTGTGAGAGAGAGTGTGAAGTAATCCAAAACGCGGGCCCAGTGCGGTTTGGTAGAAGATGTGTTCTTTCACTTTTTGATTGTCAAATTCAAACTCAAAGCATTTATTTCAAATAAACCAATTACAGGCACTTTTGAATTGTCAAGGGGTCGGTCAGTCAGAAATATGAAGCTAGTTGCCCATTCTAAAGCGAAGTATGTACCTATGGAGAAGAACGGGCAAGAAACTCCATGGACACTCTTTTAAAAAATATGGTTGCAGAAAATTTGTTACATCAGGCTTGTTGAAATTATACATGTGAGAACGATGTCGAAAAAATAAAAAAAATCGGAAGTAAAAATAAAAAAAAGCCGTGGCAGCCAAGAGATGACCAGTCCCCACTGACGGCGCCCGTTCACGAGCATGACGTATGGATCAGCACCATTCAGCTCAACCATTTTGAAGGCAACTTAATGATCCAACACACACGCCACCACCAGCGAGACATTTGAGTGAGCGTGACTTACTCTCAACCGCCAGGGCACATTCAAGTCAATGACAGACGTGCCCAGTATAGGGTAGCTTTATAGTAGGTACATAGTGCTCACACGTTTTTTTTATTTTTTTGGGTGGGAAATCATCAAATGACTTCTCCCGCTCTGGGGGGAGCGGGAGGGTGTCAGACTATTACTTACTAAAACCCACCCGTGTTCCTTCAGTTGCCTATCCCAGGGCCACGGTTTTCTCTTTAGAATTACCCGCGACCCTGAGGCGTTGGCCCTATCGGACCCCGTCACATTGTGCTGACATCTCTTTGAGGCGCGCGTGGAACACGACGCGCCGTCGACCCGGGCCTGGTCCTTACCGGACGGCGAGCTACCCATGGCTCGCCGTCCGCAAGCCCGCGCCTACGGTGGCCGGGAATCTGCTTGCGATTCCCGACGCCCAGGGCGTCTCCTGCGGCGACTAGGGGCGTGAGGGCGCAAGGCTCTCTCCCTCACGCGCTCCGCCTCCTCCTTTGCGAGCATTACTGCTTCGCAGAAGGAGGTGACGGCTTTCCATTCCCTCTCGCTCCGTACCATGGCCTGGACCAGGGCCGGACGCGAGAGATCGCCGCGCCAATCACCTCCGTGAGAACACTGCGGTGCTCCGCCCAAGCTGGGCATACCTCCACCGTATGCTCCACAGTGTCCTCCGGGCGATCCACACAATGGTGACACCCGGGCGTTTCCTGCCGCCTTATGCGAAACAGGAACCTCCCGAAACAACCGTGTCCGGTGAGGACCTGTGTCAGGCGAAAGGTGAGGACGCCGTGGCGCCTCTCCAGCCACTCCTCAAAGAGGGGACTTACCGCCGCTATTGTGGCGTGCCCAGCACTGGGTTGCGACAATCGCACCTTCCATGACGCCATGAGATCCCGCCGGAGCTCTGTCCGCTGTACCGTGATTTCTCGCGGCATAGTGCGGCGTGTGCTTTGCAATCATACAATATTAAAAGATTGCATTTATGCAGTGCAAAGATAGTTTTTACAATCTTCAGCAGCTCCAACAATATTTCCGAATGCTAATCAATTGTTTAGGCGCCCTTGTGGAGCAGAACCAGCGTTGAACCAAGCGTTTTTGTCAGAGATGTAATCCCCAACTTATAATATGCTTGGCTGCATAGTGTGCATTTGATACAAGTTTTGAACTTTCATTCAGTTGGAGTATGTGGGGAGGTATTTTATTATAACATTTTAAACAGTACCCCATGAAGGAAGAATCTACTTTAGCCAGTCTGAAACCCGGTTGAGCCAATTGGTCCCTATTTCTAGTCCCATAGTTGTTTCTTTCATCTCTTTTACTAAAAAGATTTAAGTTTTTCCTTACGTTCATGATGTTTTCATATATATATTGACAAGGTACGGTCATGATGTTAAAAAGGCAAATAAGTGTTGCAGATAAATTATAAAGTATTGTGGTGTATAAAGTATTCGTGTATTTGATTTAAAGCTTAGTGGTATCAATACTCAATACTCAATCAATATTCAATCATTTATTTGCATTCCACATGTTTACTTAGGTGGTAACTTAAAATTATATGCGAGCAAAGTGGACCCTGTCGGGCACAGCAAAAATAGTAGGCGAGAGGAAACTTTGTAGAATTTACCTAATCTCTCTAACAAAAATCATTGTCTCTTTTCTTGAATTAACAGATATTACATAAAACCAAAAGGAGAACAAATTAAATCAAACAAAATAAAATTAAATTATGTCAAAAATAAATCGATAAAACAAAATTAAATCGAGGTAACATAACATAACATCACGCCTTGTTTCCCCGAAGGGTTGGGCAGAGGTGTACCTGTACACCCACATTTCGCCAGTTATGTTTAAGTCCCATGTAATAGGGGGCGAGCCTATTGCCCTCAACCGGGCACAAATCCAGACTCCGGGCTGCTATTGAGAAATTCCAGATAGAAAAACCCAATAACAGTTTGCCCGACCTAGGAATCGAACCCAGGACCTCATGCTCAGCAGTAGCGATTGCGACCACTAGACCAACGAGGTAACAAACAATATAAATAAAAAACAAATGAAATCAAAAATAAATAATAAAATCAAAATTAAATCGACACCCTTAAAACACCCCATTTGCACTTATATGTTGTCGTTTAAATATTCGTTGATACAATAGTAGCATTTTCTTAGTAATAATTGTTTTAGTTTTTTAATAAATCCTGTCTTTTAGTATTAATAGTGTCTTCTTTTTTAATTAATTCAGGCAGTTTGTTGTATATTTTAATGGACATTACATAGGGACCCGTAGAATGTATTTTTAGCCGAGAAGTAGGTATGTTTAACCTTGACTTATGTCGAAGTGTGTAACGTAACTGTATGTCTTCGCGTTTTGTGTAGAATTCTTGATGCTTACGAAAAAAAGTTGCAGGTCTCTAATATGTATATACTCGGGTGAGTTAACATGTTATACTTTTAGAAGTGAGGTTTGCAGCTGTCAGTTTGATCGATGTTTATCAGGATTCTAACTAATTTATTTTGAAGGGTGAAGAGTGTAGGTGCATCTGTGCTATTTCCCCAAAGGGTCACGCCGTAGCTCAGCCATGCATAAGCATACGCATAGTAGGTGGTGAGCGCTGTTTGAAGATCGGTGGTTTTTTAATTTCACAGAGAGCTTAGGAAAATTTTGAAAAATTTGATCTTAATTTTTGTATGTGTTTTCCAGTTTATATGTGTTTCTAAATCTAGTCCAAGTAAGGTACCTAGTCCAAGTAAGGTAAATTCTTTAACAATTTCAAGTTGTGTGATTTTAAAAGTAAATTCTATATTTAGAGGTGGTTTTTGATGGGGATGGACAGTAATTAGTTTAGTTTTGGAGTAGTTTATTTCGAGGTTGTGTGCGTTCATCCAAGTAACGGATTTTGTAAGTATTTAATTTAATTTTTCATTTAAATTATGATTGTTTTGACATGAGACTAAAAGAGATATGTCATCCGCGAATAAAACACATGGTCCCTCTATGATTTTCGGTCAGTCATTTACATAAATTAGAACAAAAGAGACATCCTATTACACTTCCCTGAGGAATAGAGGCGCTAATTGATTTGCAATTTGATAGGACTTTTTCTATTTCATTGTTCTGGTGATTAAAGAATTCTATTTCTACTATTTGTTCTCTGTTCTTCAGTTAGGATACAAGCCATTCATGGGCTCTTCCGCGAATACCTATCCCGTATAACTTTGTAAGCAATAAATATAAGTTTAATTTGGTTTTAAAATCTAAATTACAATATACAAGCTAACACTAAAATTAATATGTAATGTACAAATGTATACAAAAAAAAGAGGGATAGAGCTCATAGGGCATCAAAAAATACGTCCGCATCGCTGTCAACGGGACAAGTACCCAAAAGGCTGGCAGCATTGCCACGTTGGATGGCAATGCTTATCCTTTGGGCAAAAAATTGGCCAGCCCTCTGGTCACGAGAAGTGTCGACCAAGCGTTTGGCGATGTCCCGAAATAACTGATGAGCACTCTGACCCCAAGGACCTAGTGTTTCAACCCCAAACGGTTCAAAGATATAGCTCCCAATAAGGTTGTTATATTTGCGCCGTTTGAGGTTTTCTGCTCCTGCAGCAATATATTAAATTGTACTTTGTCATAAGCTTTGGTCATGTCTAGGAATATACCTACTACGTATTTTTTATTATTAAATATGTTGAGGCTGGCAGCATTGCCACGTTGGATGGCAATGCTTATCCTTTGGGCAAAAAATTGGCCAGCCCTCTGGTCACGAGAAGTGTCGACCAAGCGTTTGGCGATGTCCCGAAATAACTGATGAGCACTCTGACCCCAAGGACCTAGTGTTTCAACCCCAAACGGTTCAAAGATATAGCTCCCAATAAGGTTGTTATATTTGCGCCGTTTGAGGTTTTCTGCTCCTGCAGCAATATATTAAATTGTACTTTGTCATAAGCTTTGGTCATGTCTAGGAATATACCTACTACGTATTTTTTATTATTAATTATGTTGAGTGCTTCTTGGATGTATTTGTAGACTGCCAAAGTTGTTGAGCGGTTTTTGCGAAAACCGTTTTGGCTTAAGTCAAATATTTTATATTTTTCACAATATTTGTAGATCCGGTCGCACATGGCTTTTTCAAAGATTTTTGAAGGCAAGAGGGCTATTTTTTTTTTTTTTTTGCGTGGGAAATCATCAAATGACTTCTCCCGCTCTGGGTGGAGCGGAAGGGCGTGTCAGACTTTTACTGACTAAAACCCACCCGTGTTCCTTCAGTTGCCTGTGCCAGGGCCACGGTTTTCTCTGTAGAATAACCCGCGACCCTGAGGCGTCGGCCCTATCGGACCCCGTCACTTTGTGCTGAAATCTCTTTGAGGCGCGCGTGGAACACAACGCGCCGTCGACCCGGGCCTGGTCCTTACCGGCGGCGAGCTACCCATTGCTCGCCGTCCGCAAGCCCGCGCCTATGGTGGCCGGGAATCTGCAGGCGACTCCCGACGCCCAGGGCGTCTCCTGCGGCGGCTAGTGGGGGCGTGAGGGCGCAAGGCTCTCTCCCTCACCCGCTCCGTCTCCTCCTTCGCGAGCATTACTGCTTCGCAGAAGGAGGTGACGGCTTTCCATTCTCTCTCGCTCCGTACCATGGCCTGGACCAGGGCTGGACGCGAGAGATCGCCGCCGCCAATCGCCTCCCTGAGGACACTGCGGTGCTCCGCCCAAGCTGGGCATACCTCCACCGTATGCTCCACCGTGTCCTCCGGGCAATCCACACAATGGTGACACCCGGGCGTTTCCTCCCGCCTTATGCGAAACAGGAACCTCCCGAAACAACCGTGTCCGGTGAGGACCTGTGTCAGGCCTCTCCAGCCACTCCTCAAAGAGGGGACTTACCGCCGCTATTGTGGCGTGCCCAAAGGCAAGAGGGCTATGGGGCGGTAATTGTTTGGATCTAGTTTATAATGTTTCTTGTGGATGGGTTTTATTAGAGATGCCTTTAATAAATCAGGGAAAACACCTTCTTGGAATGACTGGTTTACAAGGAGATAAAATAGTAACGTTAGTTCGTCTGCGCACTGTCTTCGTAAGGTAGGTGGAATTTCGTCTATCCCATGGCTACTTATATTTTTTAGATTTTTATTATTTTGTTAATTTCCCAAGCGTCTATAGGGCTAAGGAACATGTTATTCTCAGTGGGGTTTAGCACAGAGGTTTCATTAGGCTGCCGGCTGCCTGGTGGTCTAGCGCCACTCTCCCCAATTGATGCAAAAAAGTTATTGAAAATGTCGGCTACTTGTTTAGGTTCGGATGTAATACTTTTATTTATTTGCAATTCTATGTTATTTTTCCCGCTTTTTAGTTTTTTGTTCGTTCGTTCATTTATGATAATCCACATTGTTTTGACCTTATTATTTGATTTCTTTATCTTATTTATGTATTCAGTCGTTTTTGCTGTCGTAACAATTTTTCAAAATATTTTTTCGTATTTTTTATAATATTGCCTAATTATTGTATTATTTGTTTTAAGTGTAAGTATTTTTAGCAGCCTTTTGTTATTGCTAGAGATTTTAATGCCTGTAGTCAGCCAATACTTTTTAAATTTAGTTTTAAGTTTAATTTTACGGGAAGGAATACATCGGTTTAATATTGTCATTATTGTATCGTTAAATGCTTTATAGTTTTCATTTATTTCTCTGTCTGGTAGTAGCAAATCATTCCAGTTTTGTTTACTAAATTTAGATTTAAATGTTTGTATGTTTTTGGTATTGTATAATCTTTTTTTAGTGTACCAGATAGTTGGCTTTGGTTGTTTCGGTATGTGTAAGTGTACAATTGTTGCACTGTGGTCCGAAAAGCCTAATTCCTCCACGGTTGTAAGCATGTTTTTATCCGTAAAGTTAGTAAATATTAGGTCTAAGCAGGTTGAAGTAGTTTGTGTTATTCTTGTAGGTGTTTTGTATGTTGCGTGAATTTGAATTCTAACATTACATCAAAGAACAAGTTAGTTTTTAAGTTTTTATCCAAAATATTGTTATTTAAATCTCCACCTATAACTATGTTACATTTATTATACTTATTATTTAGGTAGTTCAAAATTAATTTCAGTAGGCTATCAAAAATGTCTTCCTCCCTTCTATTCCAATACATAGTAACAAATAGTATGTTTTCTTTAGGTAATTCATTTGCACATACCTCTAGTATATATTCGATTGACATATCTGTGATGTCCCTTTTCTCTATGCATTTGATGTGTTCTTGTAAAAGGATACAGACACCTCCACCTCCTCTAATTTTACGACAGTATGATGCAACAATTTTGTATCCATTGAATTTCATAAGGGCAATTGTTTCTTGGGATAACCAGGACTCGGATATGCATATAACTTTTTATATTGGGTTTTCTGTTATGAATGCTTCTAAAATGTGTTGTTTATTGTACATGCTTTGGATGTTCTGAAAAAGTATTTTATACTGTAGGTCGGTGTTTTCGAAAGGAATTATTTTCAGTGACTTGATTCGTGTTTAGTAGGCTGAAATTCTGGTTTAACTGGTTATGGTTCCCTTGTGTTATTCTCTCTGATTCATGTTTTATATTAATTCTTTGTCCCTCAATAAATTATTGGCTTTTTATGATGATTGCAAATAAGCCGTTTCTTCTTGCCTTTAGCATTTCTTTTCGCAATAAATATCTTTCATTTCTTGCATTTTCGTAGTTCAGCAAAAAAATGCCAGGCAACTAGTGTCTGACGCTGGATTTCAACTGGACCTGAATTGTGAGGTAACGGATGTAAATCATCAGTTTTATACTACAACGTGACGCGTGTATGCATACATTTAAAAATAAAATTGACCGTTATCTATTAGTAAAAGGATGACGAAATACCTTTTACTCATTAACTCAATACCCAGTGGCCGATTTGTGTTATTCGTTCTGCCTATTCTGTATGTATCTTCTATGTAACCCATTAGGTCTACACTCATCGTGTCACGAAATAGTTCAATAAGTCTGCTATGGAGGTTATATTCTGGTTCTTTATAATATTCGGCGAATCCGTAGAGAACTATTTTCTTGGAGTTAGTTTCGGTGCAAGTGATGTTGGGGATATTTTTTCTAGTTAATAGATTTTTAACTTCGTTTTTCAGTTTTTCACTTTCCTTTTCCAGGTTTTCCATTTTTCCGTTAAAATTTCCTATATCCTCTATTATTTGGTCATTTTGTTTCAATAAGGCATTGGTTTTTTGTTCTATATCTGCTCTTAGTTTAGTTATTGCTTTCTTAGTTTCACTCTGTATTGTGTGTTTGAGTTCCGTTATGATGGACTTATTATTTTCTTTAATGCGAAATATTATAATTTCGCTTAAATTTTGTAACGTTACCTCCGCTTGAACTATTGTTTCTTGTGTGTGAAGTGTATCACCTAGTAGACCCAGGTCTTCGGAGTTCGCTGTGAAATTGTGAGTACTTGAGGTCCTTTTCCTGAAAGTGATATTATCTTCTGAAGGTGTTCGCATCTGCTGGGATAGTTGGCGATCCTCTAGCCGTATTGGGGTATTTGTATGTCCTATTTTGGGTGTCCTATTTTGGTAGCAAAATGTTGCTATTGTATCGATCAATAGAGACATTTGCACACTCCAAATCGTATGTGTTCTTACAGAGTACGCAGGTAAGATTTTCATTTATTTGCAGCATTTGATTACATCCTGCGCATATGGAATCCATTTGTAATTTGTAATACTTATTGTGTGAATGTAAAGTGATTTAGTAACTAAGGCGTTCTCTAGGGATGAATAGTTGTAGTCGATCGATGAGTACTTGTTCTGGTTGAAGTTATTTTATACTGTCAACAATAGTTGGCGCTGTTCTCACTTATTGGCCAGGATGAATTGCTATTTTTGAATAGATTTACGACAGTTGTAAGCTGCGTAAGGTATTATATATCTTTCCTAACTTTTTTTGAGGTCGTATTTGCCAGCAGTTATTTGATTTCCACTGCTAAGGCTCCGTTCTTGTTTAGCAAACAAAACAAAAAAATAAACTTTTTTTGTAACGGATGATCGTTAAAACTTTTTGCACTTGTTTTTGATAAGTTTTGTTTGGAATTTCTTGTTCCTTCATTTCGCTAGTTATGCTTAAGTCACATGTAATAGGGGGCGAGCCTATTGCCATCAACCGGGCACAAATTCAGACTCCGGGCTGCTACTGAGATATTTTGGATAGAAAAACCCAATAACACTTTGCCCGACCTGGGAATCGAACCCAGGACCTCATGCTCAGCACTAGCTCTTACGACCACTAGACCAACGCGGCAGTCATATATTTTGACCGCTTAGGTATTGCACTTTCTATGGAACAGCAGTTTTTTTTTGATAACCGGCGAAGAAATTCTTCGCTAGTCTAGAATCGTGTTCTAAATTCATGGTTACGGTTCGCGCGACGATTTCCCTGTCACCCTGTAGGTATTCTGCCTAAAACCGTATTGTTGGATTTTCAATGCTTGGCTCAGGGCCGAGAGTTTTAAATTCCGATGCCCATCATATCTGTGCAGTTTCACTAGTCAATTCTTAAGCCTGATCGTAGCTATATGATTGCCTGGCATTCTTGCCACACATCCGAAGACCCACCTAGCCAAACAAAACTTAACATAACATAACATAACATCACGCCTTCCTCACGTTTCCCCGAAGGGTTGGGCAGAGGTGTACCTGTACACCCACATTTCGCCAGTTATGTTTAAGTCCCATGTAATAGGGGGCGAGCCTATTGCCATCAACCGGGCACAAATCCAGACTTCGGGCTGCTATTGAGAAATTCCAGATAGAAAATCCAATAACACTTTGCCCGACCTGGGAATCGAACCCAGGACCTCATGCTCAGCAGTAGCGATTGCGACCACTAGACCAACGAACCTACCAATATTAGTTTAAAAACGACAAAAACCCAAAATGGGTTCCGCATCTCCTAAATAACAACATACCAAACGATAAACAGACATTCTGGAAGTTAATACAACTTTACACATTACTGAAACCGTTTGGATACTTAAAGTAAATTCGATTTTTTTACTTCTTTCTTCCCTTGCCAAGTTTCGAAGAAAGTTGAAACCTCGTGCAAAGTTTGTAACATATTGAATTACAAAGCGAAGGTTTTTAACTTTACAAATTTATTAAAATTGAATTTATTAACTTGGTGAGTTCTTTTCGGGTTGGTACTTAATTTTGTTTCAATCACGATTTTTATGTCAACTTTTTGGAGTGTTTGTTCAGGAAATATCACTTCGAAATTCGAACGGTCTCTCGCTATAAATTCGGGATTATTTACTATAAAAACAAATGAGTTCGCTTCAGAATTGTATGCGGTCACTTGAGTGAGGTTCGAAGTGAACTTTACAGAATAGCAATACTCTTGTACTTTGCCCAATAAGTAAAAAACCTGTTAAGGGTGGTCACTTATACTCCACGTCATTGTATTATTTTATTCAATAACTATACCTGGGAACCGTCTGGTTACGGAAATATTGAAGGCAATTTCTCTTTTTTTTTTTCATAAGTTGTGTTACCGCATTGGTTGAAGACAGGTGGGCATCTCTTGTTGATAGACAGTAACAAAATCCCAAATTAAGACACGTTTTTCATCTCATAGGATGTATTATGAATACCAGCAATTATTATCGAAGATATTCGTAAAGCAAACAACGCGTGGTTGAAAGTGCTCACAGTGAACATAAAAGACAAATTGAAGGACATATTTTTTCATTCCGTTTCGTTATGACATCTTTATTTGATTAAGTATCTTTTGTTTCAAAAGTAAGTAATAAAATGTAATATGTAGATAGAATAAAACTCTTTCTTTGTATCACAAAACAAGCGAAATTGAACAAGGTAGTAGTAATAAATGAATTTAAGATCCTCGTGGGTCTGGTGGTCGGAAGGGCTACTGCTGAGCATGAGTTCTGGGTTCATCTCCCAGGTCTATAACTAGAATTTCTCAGTAGCACACCGGAGGCTGGGTTTGTGCCCGGTTGATGGCAATAGGCTTGCCCTCTTTTACATGGGACTCAAACGTGACTGCCTAACCCTTCGGAATGAACAGGCGTGATGATAAATATGTTTGCATGAAAAGACCCTTTTATTGTATCACAAAACAAAGGAAAGTAATAAACTCCTTTATTTTCTCATGTTAATTGGCATTTATTATGTGAGTCTATTAATGTGTGAATAAATGAAAAGTTGTTATTGCATTTCGGTTACTATGTTCGTATATTGTTGTTAATTGAATTCATGTATTTATTGAATATTACTGTTGACATTATTTAAAGGCAGATTATTTATTTAAAGATCTTTTCATAAAACTTTTGGATAATTATACACTATCGAGTATCGAGAGGATTGGTAGCCCAGTGGTTGTCCGCGACTTACGAGTTGTAGGTCGTAGGTTCGAACACATGCAGGCCGCTTTACTTTTTGTAAATAATTTCATCACCACAGCTCTCAAAACTCTGAAGGAAAACATCATTAGGAAACCGGCATGTCCTGGAACCAAAAATTCAAAGACATGTGACTTCTACCAACTCGCACCGGGCCAGCATTGTGGATTACGGCCCACTCCCTCCCGCAGAGAGGAGGCCTGTGTCCCAGCAGTGCGAACATTATAGGCTGATTATGCTATACTATCTACTAGATTGCGATATAGTATCAACACAATGGATTTGATTGAATTCGGTAGGTGACTAAAATAATTTTAATTATTCGCGAGCTGCAAAGTTCACTTTGAACCTCACTCAAGTGAGCGCATACAATTCGAAAGCGAACTCATTTTTTTTAAATCGCGGATTCACACGAGACACTATTCCAATTTTGAAGTGCCTTTAGGAAAGAAAAGATCCAGTGCGTGGCTGTTATAATTGCACATCGAGTTTTAAGCAGTGACTCTAACTGTTACCGTTAAATGTGGTTTTTACACTGTTTTATTACATCATACGGCTACATATATATTAATGTTACACTTTTAAGTAAGTAAGTGTTTTGGGTTAACACATTGATAACCACATTTATAAGTGTTACATATTTGATTCAGTTATCAATTGTGTTTAAAGAAAATTATTCTAATAAAAGACTACAGTCACTTACATGAGAAATACATTATTAGGATGCTTATTATTAGGGTTTTCGTCGTTCGTTTTATTTTATTTTAATTCACAATGTAACACATATTATTCTGTAACATTTATGAAGGTGACTTTAAGTCCACGGTGTTAAGCCCTCTTTTGGCTTATCACAAAATTGAATCAACATATGACTTGCATCATCAAAAGACATTTAAGACGGTGCAACTTTTATTGTTGCTTCAACTTATGTTATATGCCACATGCAATTACCTAAATCGCAATGTGTAATCAGGCTTTAGAAAATAGCTTTGTGACAGCCTTTTTCTAAACCTATGTTGGCATTAACGCCAAGGTACTGTTACCACGTGAATTTTGCGGTCAGTAAACTTTGCTTATCACAACTGCAATACCCCATAGATCACGTCCACTGTAGACGTGCACTGTGACATTGCATTCATCTTGAGACAATAGTGGAATTTCGCACTAGATAAAATGCAGACAGCAATACTAATTGTTCAGGATATGAATTAAATGTCTTACTCGCTTGGATTTCACTTAATTTAATAAAGATTATTCGGTTACAATATATAGTTTTTGAGTGTCGCACGGTACGTCTGCCGATGACCGAATCTATCCGCGAGTAGTGGGGCGCGGCCGGAGCGCTGGCTCGATCAGCTGTGTGACCCCTGCACCCTCGCTTACCCCGCCGCTCCTGGTACACGCGTATGATGCGTGAACACTAATTCTAGAAGGTACCATTCCTTTGTGCTTTTTGAGCTCCTTAATTTCTGAGTTGAGCTGCACGGTTACTGACAAATGCGTGCACTAACTGGACAGGTCCACTCAATCTGTGTGGTTCTTTCTTCAAAAGACCATTGCAGAAACTGATCTATATGGTCTTCACATGATCTGACCAAGATTGTGTACGGACTTTAAAAGAGACTGGGACCTCTGAGTTTTTTTGGCCTTTCTTCTCAGAGTAGTAAGATAGCTCATCTAGTAAAAAAAATATGATTGTCGTGTAAAAGTGTTTGTACAAACCTACTTACAGATATAAAATCATTTATCATTTATAATAAAAAAGTCAGAAAATTTCCGTTTGTATTGATTTACACCCAACATCACGCCGGTTTTTACCCGAAGGGTTAGGCAGAGGTGTACATTCGCCAAAGAAGTTTGCGCGCTTTGACTACACTTTTATCTCTTCTCAACTCTCCCACTCCTTCTTCTTATCTTATGTCTCACTTCCAATATCTATGTTCATCTCACGCTAAGAAGCTGCGTTATTCCAACAACCTTCTCCTGCTTTGTCCTTCTCATACTTCTGACTTTGTTCATTCTTCCTTTCATATTCAGTCCATTCTTCTTTGGAATGCGTTTCCTCTTGATATCAGGACAGCCACCAGTCGGTATGCATTTAAGCGGAAATTGCAGAGTTATTTTCATAACAAATAGCGTAGAGTCGGCTCAACACCTTTCACCATTAAATTTATATATATGTATATATGTATTGTAAGTATATACTTTTTTAATATGTATGTATGTGTATTATAAGTTACACAATTTTTAAGTTATTTTTCTTCCTTCATCGTTCCCTTCAATTAAAGCACCTGCCATCTAATCTCTTCACCATCCTTGGTTGACTGGTAGAGAATGCCTAAGGCATTAAGTCCGCCTTTGTACCTCTTTGGGTTCGAAAAGTTTAAATAAATAAACAAATTCTCACAACACTCAACTTACTCTCGGAATCCTAATAACACCACAGGCATTAACATCTACACACCACACACGCACACACTAACACACACACCCACTAATACACACACCCACACCTTACTTTAGCTCCTTAGCATTTTATTTTATTTTTTTATGTTTACTCATGATTATTTAACATTTTATTTTATTGTTTAACATTTTTAGTCTTGTGCTTTGTTCAGTGCAAATTAAGCTTTATTTTTGTTTATATTATAATTTATGATTTAAGTTTTCACTTTCATAATGATCTCAATATTAATTTAGTTTTATATAAAAGTTTACAATTACCTACTCTTACATATTCTCACAAAATTGTAGTGGTAAATAGAATCATGCATCACAACTCTGGTCCCCAAGATACAGGTGCCGCCTAGTTTGGGGTCCGCCGTAAAGATAAAAAGGAAGATCGCTAACAGTTACAGACCGAAATTAAGTTAAGTTAATAAAAGGTAATAATTGTAACTTTGATTCAATAAATATTATGAATATATTATTATTATTATTTATATATTTTTAGTTAAAAAAACAAGTGAAATTAATTATAGCGGTGGTTTGACATTGTCCAACTAAACACTAGTACATAAAAAAACAGATTCTAGATAAATTCCCAGGCCAGGCAGTCATATTGGGTTTCTCCTTCAGGAATTTCTCAGTAGCAGCCCGGAGTCTGGATTTGTGCCTGGTTGATAGCAATAGGCTCGCCTTATTACATGGGACTTAAATATAACTGGCAAAACGTGGCTATACTATCAACGAGAATGCTTTCCGATTCATCATACGAAAGACTTAATAGCCAAAAATCTATTCAAATCAAAAATATTTATTTGCAAGAATATACACACAACACAACAACAGTACAACAAATTCAAAAAAAAACACGTACACACTAACGCAATATAATTTAAGACATAAAAATTTTGGATGAACATCAACCTGTAGAAAATACTTAATTAAAATCTAGCATTCAAGAATATTCAGTACATAACAGTACGCAAGTTATTTGGACAGGAGCCTAAATTTCCCCATTTCCTATTTTCCACTAGGAAAGCGGAATGCTTAGCATTTTTATTAGTTCAGAGTTTCCGGAAAATGCCGACAGATGGTGGGTGCTCAGGATTAAATGCAAAGTTTGCTGTTGAAGGATTTATTCTGTTGAGTTTTATGGGGTAGTTTTATATTGTTGTCGGCCTGTTGGTGGGTAGTTATTAAGTTTTAATGGCGGTAGTTTGTAGTTAAGTACTGTCTTAAAAGATGTAAGTGTTCAGTTCTTTCATGTAGTCAACCACAAATTGTATTACTGTTAGCCATTAGCAGTGTCCCACTGCTGGGCGGCTCTTTCTACCTTTCTCTGTCTAGAACTGCCAAGTACCAATCTTTATAAAAAGAGTCCAGGTCTTCAAATTACTTTGGCTTCAGCATCACTGAAAAAAACAATACTTTTTCTTCCTTTACCTAACCTAAGCTTTATACCATCAAAACGAAACATCGAAAAACAAAATAGATTTTATTCGTTGAAACATGGTGTACATGATACATAGCATGCAAGATAATAGTGATTTACAGAAAAGTTCTAACATGTTCAGCAGCATATCGTGGCGTACGAATTGGTAGGAAGAGATGGTGCATAAACCGTGCTAATATTCATCAAAATTCAATTTCAAAGTAGTCAGTCAATAAATTAGTCAATATAAACATGAATTACTGTCATTAAAAAATCAATTCCAAATTACAAATTAAACACACAAAAAAAAACAATTGATTACAATAACATATTCTCAAAAATACAACATCGTCATCTCAAAACGAAGAAAATCGTCCTCTTTCATAAACTCTTCTATTCTGCAATACGCTCTTTCAAATAATAAACTCTTCAAATTACTTCTAAGAGCAGATTTATTTAATGTTTTCCATGATTTGGTACAATTGATTAAATATGGTCGGAGCCATGCAAAAGATTTTTTCAATTTGATCAACAACTTTCATGCCTTTTAATGCCAAAAAAATGTGAATGAAATATGTAAACTGTGTACATAAATAAAATAGTATATGATAAATAAACATTACATTTTGTGAAATAATTTTTTGACAAATTAACAATAATAACTGTTCGATAAAAAAGTTGTTTTAACATGACACTGATTTAAGTAAAGCGGCAGTTGTTTGTTGTAGTTTCGGTAAATAAAAAAAATCCCAGAAATTCATTGACATCTTCTCTTTTTCTACTTGACTAATTTTGATACTGATATTGTAGGATAAAATAACTGACCAATTTTCTTTTAGTAGTGTTAATGTTTTACTTTCACACTAATTTTCCAATCGCCGAAAAAAATAATGATAAATGATTTTATTTTCTGCAAATAGGTTTGTACAAACACTTTTACACGTCAATCATATTTTAAAAACTAGGTGAGATCGGCATTTCCTATCTGACTACTCTGAGAAGAAACGCCGAAACAAACTCAGAGGTTACAGTCTCTTTTAAAGTCCAGACATAATCTTGGTCAGGTCATGTGAAGACCATGTGGATTCATATCTGAAATGGTCTTTTGAGGAAAGAACCACACAGAATGAGTGGACCTGTCCAGTCACTGCACGCATTTGTCAGTTGTCATGCAGCTCAACACAGAACTAAAGGAGCTAAACGATTCGACGAACAATACAAAAGAAAGGACATTTGGGGAGGCCGCGTAAAGTACTCAAACAGCCAGACCATCATCATTAAAAGAAGTCTCACGGGTGTTTGATTGTGAGTTTACCAGCTCATTAATTGCCAACACATATTCCCTCATAAGATCTTCAGAGGTATTATATTTAGTAGTCATTGCACTAAGTTTCTCTTGCAAATGGTCAAGTTGAGATTGCAAGTCCTGTGTGTCAATGTTGTATTTCCTAGTACTTTGGTCCAAATTAAAATAATACATATCTAATTGTTTCAGTAAGTTTAACCTTTCTCTATTGAGTTTAACATTTTTGATAAAAAACCTTTGTCTGTTTACCATTTTTTGTGTTTTCACAATATATTGATTGATTTTGATGTATTTCTTAAGTTTGTTTTACTGGTGACTACTCTCACTGAATTACATGATCTAGATTCATCATCACCTGTCAAATCAATAGTGTAAGAGGGGTTTATGGCCGAAACCATTGACGGGGCAATAGGCACCAATTCATGTAACAGATTTTGGTTCAGCGAGGCAGTGATGTTAATATTTGTAGTCTCAAGTTGTGAAATCTGACTTTGTCACAAACATTCACAAACATTTACTTAAAAAGCAGCTACACGATAGCTGCTTTTTAAGTAAATGTTTGTGACTAAGAGCTTGTTCATACTCTATGCTACACTGGCTGAACCTGTCCACAACAACTTGGAGCCTATCCCGGGCTTCTATGGCATCAGTGTATTGAATATATATATGAGCCATTTCATTTTTCAACTTCCTATTCATTTCATGGGCGTCAAAGAGCACCTTTTCATTGTCATCTATTTCCTTATTTAGTTGGTCACAGTACTCCTTTGACGCCTTTAATTCGCTCAAAGCCTGATTGAGTTTAGCCTCTGATTGAGTTTAGACTCTTCTAGACGAGCACGGGCGCTGCGAGTCATAATCATGATTATTAGGAAGAGAAAACAATTTAGAAGAGAGGAGGTAGTTGGGGCAGCAGTTTAAAATATGTTTAGTTTAAAGTAAAAACGAAGTTTAGATGAAAAATAAGAAGTTCTATCACCAAACCAAACTAAGGTTATGTTTACGTTCAAAGGTCATTGGCATCAACAAGTAGCCGTATGTAAAAGTGAGCAATGTAATTGATGGTGTAATTATATACGCAAACAAACTAAAAGCAAGTAAAATATTAAATATTGTACCTGTTTCAAGATGACAATGCAAACATCACTTGAGCCGGTAACTGTCACCGAATCACATTGATTAATTAACACTTGTATGGGAAGACATAAAAAAATAAATATTTTAGATTAAAATAACAAGAAAAGTTCAAATCAGCTGTAATTCAACTGATCATAATAACCACTCTTATGTTTGAATAAAAATGTAAGAATGATTACCGGCTGTGTGGCGGCTTCAAGTCAGGAAGTATACTCTCTAAGCACGAAAGACTTAGTTTCGGCTGAAGTTACGGAGTTTCGTGCTCCGTATCACCTACGGTCTTATGATCATTTCTTCTTGACGGTGTGCCACGAGTTGCCGACGAATCTACCTCACAAGGCACCATACGGAGAGCCATCAACAGATTGTGTCTGCTGCCTTCTCCAGACAACTACACGGACAAATGATCTTGACCGCCTCATCTATAACTTTCAAGGCCCTTGGCCCTTTTGTAAAATGAAAATTGAATCTACGTCAGCTGCTGATCCCCACAGCAGAACGCCATATGACATACCACTGTGAAATAAGCAAAGTATACTAACCTAGCTGTGGCTATATCGGTCAACTGCCTTATTTTTCTTACTGCATATGCAGCTGAAGTTAATTTACCTGAAAGAGTTTTAATGTGAGCGGGAAATTGCAATTTTGAATCTAAAGTAATTCCTAGAAATACAGTTTCCATAATAGCATCTTCTTTCTGGCCATCAAGTTTTAAATTTAACCCCATTTACATTTGGTAATGAGAACTTAAGACATTTAGTTTTGTTCGCATTGAGTAAAAGATTATTAGCTGCGAACCATTTCGAAAGAACAGCCAGACAGATGTAAGACATCCGTATCTTTTCTATATATTTAAAAAATAAGAGAAGTGTCATCAGCGAATAAAATTATATCTGATAAGTTAGCCATCATGTAAGGAAGGTTATTAATATAAACTAGAAAAAAAAAGGGACAAGAATTGAACCTTGAGGCACGCCCATCTTAACTAAGGACCCTGAGGACGTCGCCCCGTTAATGTTTACTTTTTGTTGCCTGTTTGATAGACAGGAAAGAACAAGCTTAGCGGCTTGTCCACGAGCTCCGTAGTGGTATAATTTACAGATCAGTGTATTGTGGTCAACGTAGTCAAACGCTTTTAAGAGGTCACAGAAAATGCCAATTGTATCCTGAGACTTCTCCCAGGATTCCAAAATGTGACTGATGAGTTTTACTCCCGCATCAGTCGTCGACCGTCGTCGTCGGCCTTTGTGAAACAAAACCAGCGACTATGTAAAATTCCATTTGAATTAAAATGTGACAACATCTGGTTTAGCATGATTTTTTCATAGATTTTACTCAATGCTGGTAGCACAGATATAAGTCTATAATTAGAGGGATCCCTCTTATTACCCGATTTGAAAATTGGTACTACTTTACTATGTTTCATTAAATCAGGAAACGTACCGATGTCTAAACATTGATTAAATATGCCTGTTACGACAGGGGAAATTGTGTCAATAATATCTCCAAGAACCTTAATGGAAATCCCCATAAGTCTTCAGTGTTTTTTATGTTAAGACTTTTGAACGCCTTTTTAATTGTGACAATAGAAATAGGCTCGAATTCAAAACTAGTTATGTCATTTCTGAAGTTTTCTTTAAGTAAAGATTCAGCTAATACAGATGATGAGGGTAGAGATTCACGGCTTTTCTTACTCCGGAGTGTTTTTGCCCGTCTGACAAAGTTAATTAATCGGGAGTAGGGTTCGTATCTTCGCTGACGGAACGTATTAGAGAGTAGGCCCCGTGGAACGAAAAAAAAGCCCACGAGCCCATCTTTCATCAATCACAAATATAAGTTACAGAACATTATGTTCATGAAGTTTTGTTTATTTTATTTATTCAGGAAAACAAACAATTGCGCACTGTACATGGTTAACATAAGCTTACAATCTAGGTATATCAGTTGAAAAATAATGTATTCAAATGGAAAAATTAGCATGTGAGTTGAGTGATGTTTATTTTTCCTTTGCACGAGTGTTTAAAAATCATCGTTTTAAACGCGTGATCATTCATCATTGCACTTAGGCAATCCCGCCTCGAGTACCTACAATGACAAGCCTTCCACATTTGCATCAAAATGTAGGTACTGTTATGGTCATCAGAATTTCTTTTCCTTATTATTACAAACATGCGTTCATATTTACCGCTCCCTTAAATAGCGATCGAGTTTGAACTTCCCTGTTACACGTCACACTTTGATTGGTCAGTACCAGTGTTGTTACGTCATAACTGCTGACGTCTGAAATCATAATGTCATATTGGATGACATTATAAAATAGCTATGGAACTTTTGTTCTGTACTGACTACCGCATTTGTATATTTGTGAGTTCACTTTATCGCATGATTTTAAACCGACTGATGTAAGATTGAGAGTTCCTGGAAGGACTTGGCTTTTGCCCAGCAGTGGGACAGAATAGACAAAATAAAAATGGTTCAGATGTTCATAAATCTCACTTCAAAAAAAAAAAAAGTGTAGAGAGATACTCTTTTTTTTCTCTTTTATTTATAGTCTTATATAATTGTGATAGTTTACCGAAGTCTGGATCAGTGCTCGGTTAATGGCTATAGGCTCGCCCACTATTACATGGGACTTAAACATAACTGGCGAAATGTAAGTGCATCTCTGCCTTATCCTTGGAGGAAATCATGCGTGACGTTATGTTCTATAGATAAATTTGGAACCTCTCATGTGCCTTTCATGATTCTGCTTCTCTCGCGATTTCTCTTATGAACACAAAAAATATAAATTTATTTTAATAAAAGATAATTAAGAGACAAGAACGTTCATACATTACTCATGAAATACCAAACTTCACTCTTGTCTTTACTTGACAAACAATACGTTTGTCTCAGAACAAATTATACCAAGAAAAAATGATAACTCAAATTATTTCTGAGAAACGCCGCTAAAGGCATGCTTATGTAAATATGCAATAACAATTATTATTATAGATAGAATACGGAAGACATCTCTTTATATTTATTAAGTTATGTGATGAAAAGGTATTGAGAGTATTTTTATGTTCCATAGATGTGGATATTAGGAGGAAGGCCAGCAACGCTTTGTTGTTACTGACAGCCTCGCGTATGGTACCTGGGTTACCGAAGTACTTTGTCCTTTATTTGGCGACCACCGGGCAGCTTAGAAGCACATGAGCTATTGTCTCTTCCTCCTCCATGCAGGCCCTGCACAGCGGACTGTCTGTGACTCCTATTAGAAAGAGGTGTTTATTAAATAACCCGTGACCAGTTATAGCTGTCGTGCGTGTGCAGTTAGAGAAGTCGATATTACTTGGCATCTTCTTTTTACAAACCATTAAAGTAGGTATTAATTCGATGCTCGTGGAGGACGTGGTGAGCGCTTTTTTCCCTTCGCGAGGGGAGCACACTCCCCCGCCCATGACTCCGCCTACTGCGGTGCCGGATGCGGACCACACCGCCAACGAAGATGCTTTGGAGGTGACCGAGGTAGAGGTGAGAGTGGTGGTACATTGGCTAAGTCTAAGCTAAAAATACCGCCCCAGGACCCGACGGCTTACCTGAAAAAGCCTGGGTTCTGGCCTTGGAGGCTCTCGGGCCTCGACTTTTGGCTTACTTGGCTCCTAAGCGCATTCTTGGAGGAGGGACAGTTCCCACTTCGTTGGAAGACGGGGAAACTAGTCCTCATTATGAAGCCGGGGCGCCCTGAGGACTCCGAAAGCTTACCGGCCCATCGTGCTGCTCGATGAGGTGGGCAAGCTCTTTGAAAGAGTCCTTGCAAACCACCTCGTCGGGCGGCTGGTACGGGTGGGGCCGGATTTGGCGGAGAGCCAGTTTTGTTTCCACAGGGGGTGCTGTACGGTGGATGCCATCATGCGCTTGCAAGCCCTCACGACAGGGGATGCTGTGGCCCGGGGCGAGGTTGACTTGGCGGTGTCTCTAGACATCGCCGATGCCTTCAATAACCTGTCCTGGAGTTGCATCAGGGAGGCATTTCGGTATCACTGGATGCCGACCTACCTCTGTCGCGTGGTCGAGGCCTATTTTACGGACAGGATCGTCATCTATCCCGGTCACCAGGGAGAGTGGAAACGGCGAGAGATGTCGTGCGGTGTCCCACAGGGATCGGTCCTGGGGCCGCTTCTGTGGGATATCGGTTACGACTGGGTGCTGCGCGCCGACCTCTCTAGTGGCGTCAGCGTGTTTGGCTACGCTGACGATACGCTGGGCCTGGCACAGGGGCGGTCGTACCAGGCGGTGGCCGAACAAGCGACACTCGGGGTTGCGACAAACGTAGAGAGGATCCGGCAGTTGGGACTCGAAGTGGCCCTGCACAAGTCCGAGTCCATGTGTGTTCATGATCCTCGGAACGCGCCACAGTCGGGTTCCTAGATAACGGCAGGAGGGGTTCACGTCGGCGTCGAGTCGACAATGAAGTACCTGGGACTCGTCCTCGACCGCCGGTCGAACTTCGTGGAGCATTTCCGACGTTTGGCTCCCAGACTGGAGACTAAATGACGGAGTCTGATAGGGCCGAAGCCTCAGGGTCGCGGGAAATTCGAAAAAGAAACCGTGACCATGGCACAGGCAATTTAAGGAACACGGGTGGGTTTTAGTCAGTAAACTGACACGCCCTCCCGCTTCATTTATTTGATGATTTTCTACCCAAAATAAAGGTGTCAATTTCGTGGTCCCTATAAATTGTTATAATTTAAATCAAACCTTATTTGATTATCGGAACATGAGACATTTAAACATGTCTCTGGGACGACACCTGTCAATAAATATATACACACATTAAATCACACCTTCTTCCAGGGGGTAGGCAAATCCTGCAGAACTCCGCTTGCTACGATCCTTACATACTCCTTTTGCTTTGTTTATGTTCATTCCTCTGGTCATACAGGCACGCCGGTTCCGAGTACTACGTACCTGACCTAACTGAGGAACATCACCAATAAGGTTGCTATAAATACATACTCTAGTGCGTCCCCTCGCAGTGTTTCTCCTCACATCTGCTGCCTTTTAAATACTTTTTGCTTCCATTGGTGGCCATAACCATCGCTAGCTTGTTTGCCACCTAATTATAGCGTTTCCTAGACCACACACATCTAAAATAATTAAAATTCTAATCAAAACAGATTTACGAAAATCTTAAATGACATCGCCATTTTTGCAAGTATAAAGCATGTTTGGAATTAGATATTCATTGATATTGATAATTATTATTAACAGTTGGTAACCACAGTGGGGTAGGTTCACTGATTTTTCAATTTACTTATCACAGTACGTCAGTTAGTGATAAGTAATAACGAGTACAGCTGGTTACGGAAGTGTTACAATAAAGATAAGGTTTAATAAAGATCTTCCTCTCAAAGTCCCGAGTATTCTATGTATGTGATCTTGTATCGCTTAAAGGAGAACATTCTGGATTTAAGAAATTAATTAACTAAATCAAATGAATACCGAGATCCTGGTATACCGGGATCTCGGTGTTGCATTCATTTTCCATTCCCGCGTAATGCGGGATTACGGGCGCGTGATCCCGGATGCATGTACTTGAACATTCCCGTGTGGAAGCCGCCAGGCCTATGACGTATGAAAAAGCAATCAGAAATTATCGCACGGTCAACGCGCGATCAATCAAAACCAAAATCAAAAGTCATTTATTCAAATTAGGCTGAGAATCAGCACTTTTCGAACGTCAAAATTACATAAGAGAGTCCCCCAAAAGACCCGCCCTTCACCACTTCCTAGTGCTTTAGCTGGGAAGAAGAAGTGGCGCAACAAACTCCCCAGCAGCACAGCTGTCTGTTCGGTTAGAAGAACTGGCTTCTAAACAATTGTAAGTAATTAACAAAACATTAAATTAATTGCCATACGTCAGCTAGCCACGCCAATACCAAAAAAATAGAAAAAAAATTGAATGTAATTTATTTACATTCAATTTTTTTTGCAAAATTTTATAATACATAAATAAAGGGCATGTCAGCTTACATATGCAATACTGGAATTATTGTACAAACAAATATAATAAATAAATGATAAACTAGGACCAGCAAAGTAAAATAAATTAACAGAACAATTACTGTAACAATAATAAAACCATAGACAGCAAGACGACCAGTCACCACAAGCAGCACCCGTTCACGAGCAAAACGCAAAGATCAGCCATTACCCCCCTCGCCATACTTGAGGGAAGGAGGAAACCCAAACCCCGACGCTACCGCAAGCAGTGACATCTAAGGGAGCATGACGAAATTGCTGGCGGTTGCTCAGGCAAGAATAATATTATAAATTGTCGAGGTCGCTAGCTAACCACATATTGCAATACAGCTCATTAAAAAACATTGTAATGAGTGAGATCATGCCAATAATAAATGAAAATTACAAAATAATTGACTTATACCGTCAAAAAAAATAAAAAAAACAAATGAACTCATATACCCTGTCAGTAGGTAAACTGATTCTGGAGAAAGAACACGAACATTGTCTTGAGTTAATCACAGCGACCAACAGTTCTTATCGTTTAAGTAGTCGTTAATGGAATAATATGCCTTTGAACAAGTGAAGCCGGTGAAACGGAGCACGTAGTTTGTTCTTATTTCTAGTGTTAACATTGTGAAAATCACTGTTTTTAGTGTATATGTGTATATTTTGCCTAATATATAAGATGTTGGCGAAAATGAATTGAAATGCCACCGTGAGAATACCAATATCTTTAAAAAAAATCTCTAAGAGAAACTCTGGCTCCTAGCTGATAAATTGCTCGGACAGCTCGTTTTTGAAAGACAAATATATTTTGAATATCAGCGGCTTTGCCCCACAGCACAATACCGTAGGACAAAACGCTGTGGAAATAACTAAAATAGACTAACCGAGCTATATCAACGTCAGTATATTGTCTTACGGCGTAGGCGGCTGAACTGAGTCTCCCTGCTAGGCTTGATATGTGTGGGCCCCACTGAAGTTTGACATCTACTGTTATGCCCAGAAAAATCGCCGAGTCTACAGTTTCAAGCAGCGCTTTATCTAAGGCGATGTTGGGTCCTAGATTTCTAACATTCGTTAAGACGAACTTCACGCATTTCGTTTTCTTGGCATTGAGAACTAGGTTAATTGACGTAAACCAATCCGTAACCATTGAGAGTGCACTGTTTACGTCGTCCAAATCTTGTCTATTCTTGTCTACTTTAAAAATAAGAGAGGTATCATCTGCAAACAGTACGACGTCACAGATATCATTTAAATAGAATGGTAAGTCATTGATATACACTAAGAACAAGAATGGACCCAGTATTGAGCCTTGAGGTACACCTAACTGAACTGTTAGCTTGGAAGATTTCACACCATCGACATCTACACATTGGAACCTATTATGTAAATAAGAATTTATTACGTTGAGAGCTTCGTTTTGGACACCGTAATGACGTTGTTTACGCAAAAGCGTGTCATGGCGAACGCAATCAAAGGCTTTAGTCTCTCTAAAGCCTTTGATTCACAGAAAACTCCAATAGCATTTTGCGATTTCTCCCATGCATCGTCGAACGTCACGTTCACGTTTTGTAAAGCCATATTGTTCATTATGAAGTAGGCTATTTAAGTGAAAATGTCTTAGCAACTGATTAAGTATTAACTTTTCAAAAAATTTGCTAAATGCTGGTAAGTTAGAAATAGGCCTAAAATTGCTAATGATATTCTTATTACCAGATTTGAATAATGGTATGACTTTACTACTCTTCATGAGGTCAGGAAAAGATCCTAGATCAACACATTTATTAAAAGTAATAGCTAGATAGGGGGCTACGATGTCTATTATATTACTTAAAAGTTTAATGGAGATGCCCCAGTAATCACCAGTGTTTTTAGACTTAAGAGTGTTAAAGACGTTAATTACATCACTAGGCGTTACATGTTCGAAGCTAAATAAGCGAGTACATTTTGGCACACTGCTATTCAAAAGGTTCTCAGCTTTAGACGGGGACGAATTTAAGGAGCAAGTCGTAGTTATAGGTATGATGGCAAAAAACTCATTTAATGCCTCAGCTACGTCAGCTGCCTTACTAACTAATTTGTTATCTACCATAATCTCAAGTTGATTTTCTTGTTTAACCGACTTACCCGTTTCATTGTTTATAATTTTCCAAGTGGTTTTTACTTTATTACTGGATTTTTTAATCGAATCGCTTAAGAATTTTGATTTAGCAATAGCACAAATCTTTTTAAATAATTTTGAATATTTTTTTACATACTCTAGGAAAGGAGTATCAAACCTGTATTTTTTCAAACCATATAACTCGTATAGTCTCGCTCTACTTTTATAAATACCTGTAGTAGCCCATTGGTTGAAGCCAACGGAGGTGCCATTAATGTTAATGGTTTTGGTCTTGAAAATAGACTAGTATTCTTTTTGCACAACATTAAAAAGGCTCCGTAAATTTCATTAGGATTCTCGTGTTCTACTAACGATGGTGTAATTCTATATTATTTTTAAACTTGTTACAACGACTAGCTGTATAAGGCCTGCATTCAAGTTTATACGGTTTTTTATGTAATGTCATGGGGAAGCTAGCTAATAAACCACAGTGGTCGGACGTTAATTCATTTAACACTAATTTATTGTTGGCATCACAATTACAAAATATATTATCAAGACAAGTTGACGAAGATGCCGTGATCATAGTTGGTTCAAGAAACAAGTTAATCAAATTATAAGACTTAAACAAATTGAGAAGTCTAATACTTAATGGAGTAACATCTAAAATATTAATATTAAAATCTCCACATAAAATTACACTCTTATTACTTGATTTTAACCTATTGAGAGAATCCTCCATTACCGATTCAAAACTAATAAAATCACCAGATGGAGGGCGATAAACGCAGATTACAACGAATTGCTCTAGTTCAATACAAGTCAACTCAATAGTGCGCTCGATAGAAAGATTAACTAAATCTAAACGTTGTTTACATTTCAACTTGATTGAAATAAGAACTAAAGAACCACCGCGAATAGCACTTTTTCTCACAAATGCACTTTGTACGGTAAAATAATCATAATCGATAAACATTGCTTCATGTTCCTTCAACCAGTGTTCAGTCAAACATAACACGTGAACATCATAGTTCTCCATAAATAAACTTAACTCTTACACTTTGCCGGACAGACCCTGCATATGTTCATGAACAACATTCAACATATGCGAGTCACCCGTTGTCGCACCTAATAGTTTAAACTACAAGGCGTATCAAAAGTAGTATTAGTACCACTACTAATTGTAATCGACGGTACACTAAATGTACCCTTGTCACTTTGTATATTGTATGCTAAAAGATTAGCAATTTGTCTCCTACATCTAGGTGGCAAATACATTGTATAATTTGTCAGTTGGTAATCAGTAATAAATTGATTACAATCAAAATATAAAATAGTGTCACTATAACGGCAAGTCCTATAATAAATTAACATATTTAAATTTTAAATGTGCCTATTTTGCTAATCAGACAAATATTGAGAATAAGGCAAGGCACAGAAAATAAATTTACAATTATTAGTTTCATTGAGATGTAACATCAAATGGACACATTCAATTATGTCCTTTTTTCTTAAATTTAAGCTATCCCCGTGTAATAATATAACAGTTGAACTAGGGTTTAGTTTTGTCAGTCTAATATTACTAATTAATTGGCTAATACTGGCACCGGGTAAACAATTATTAATAACATAATGTTCCGAACACTGATTAAATATACTACCAAAACCTTGACCAAATTTGTCAGAAAATACGTATATAGTGTTAATCAAATTATTCATACTATTCCTGTCATTATTGATACAGCTACCTACTGGCTGAGTCACTGTGGGTGTGGTTGTAATAAGTTGAGGCTGGGGTGCCTGGGAGCAGGCACAGCTAAAAGGGAGGTTATTTGTCAGAGACTCATACCTCTCTGCATTTGACTTGACCAGGTCTGCCAACTCATTGGACTCCTGCATGCGTTTACTCAGCTCTTGTTGAGAAGCCTCATATTTATTAAAGATATCCTTTAGAGCATATTCCCTAACAAACAACTCATCTTGAAGTTGCTGAGTATCCGTGTCATACAAAATATTACATAAGGCTAATTATGTAATATTTAATAAGGCTAAATTTCTAATCAGTCTATTCATTTTAATATTTTTTTAAATCTTATTATGACTAGTAAACAATTTGGTTTTAGTGATAGTGTCATCAGTTAAATCAATTGTAAAAATTGGCTCAACACATGTGGGTCCGGACTCGTTACCAACCAACTCATCATAGAGACTGCAGGTGATCGCAGACTCTTCACTGGCTTTGAGAGATTCAAAATGGGTTATTGTGTTGTGGGCCCTGCTTAATTCTCGTTCTAGTTCAGATATGCGACTCAAAGCCAGTTCGTGGGTGTCACTACATTCCTGGAAATATGACACACGTTGACGGAGGTGGTTATGCTGGTCAAGTGGCCAATCGCTGGTCAATCGTTTATCGTCATAAAAATCGGTACTATCTAGAAATCATTCGCTAATCGCTCACCGATTATTAATATCTGCTTACGCCAAGACACTAGAGTCAAAACAAAAGTTGTAGCTAACTTCGGAACTAACCTAATAAGAAATTCAACTTTCAGACACATGTAACAAAAGTTTTGTCGTAAAAACAACTTTAATATCCAGTTAAATCTATTTGAAATTTACCAAAATAGCTTTGCTACAAGTTGCATAAGTGGGTGAAATCAGTGTTTACTTGAACTACAAACGATATTCGTACTTGTATGTGTAGTGCTAATTATAAATATATGTTGGTTATTAATACATATGCAAATAAATTAAATTCGACTTTTCTTTCAAGTTGTAAGTACTATAAACTATTAATGACATGTCAAAAACAAAAGTGTGGTAATTTTTTTAATCCTGTTACAGTATAAAATGCCAAATAGAGTGTTCAATGACCACTACACTATATGTGAAAGTCCATTCTTACCCAATACCTCAACCATTTCTTTTCTTTGTAATAAATAATACTGTTTTACGGTACACACAGTTTATCATAATGAACGCCACGACACACTACGGTATTATATTTACACAATTTTTGGTAAATTCTTCGAATTATAAGACTAATTTGTACTTAATAATCAGCGAGCGTTAAGCAATCGATCAACAACAATGGAAAAGGTTATCGCAATTTGACAACCTTTGCTCCACGGCTATCGCATTACTGTCAAAAACCATGCGTAATACGAAATAATCGCGATCACCAAGCGATCACTGCACATTTTAGTTGACGGATGGTTCCCTAGAGGCAGCATTATCGCTAGTTTGCTGTAGTTGGGCTATCGCAACTATGTATATACGGATTTTGTGTTGCTGGCTATCCTAGTTGGTTTGGAAGAAGACACATTGGACACGTTATGCCTTCTACGCAACCTTTTTCAACTAAACGCTGACGGTTGAGCCACTGCTCTCTAGGAGAGCACTGGGCCACCACTGCTCTCTAGGAGACTGGCCCAGTGAGAGCAGGCAGGATAGGTCGTGAGTGCGAACCCAGGCAGGCGCTTTACTTTGTGTAAAATTTCGTCACCACTGCTCTCAAAACGGTGAAGGAAAACATTGTGAGGAAACCGGCATGTCTTAGAACCAAAAATTCGAAGTGACATCTAGAGGAGGCCTGTGTCCCAGCACTGGGAACGTTATAGGCTGATTATGCTACCTAATATAAGTAAATTATTTTGGGTTCTTGAATAGACAGACCATAATGTAAAATATTAACAACATTCTTATTACAAGAGTTGTGTTTTGCAAATAAGCGACTTAGTAAAATATTTGATTTTCAACAACGGTTTGTTTACGTAACGCCCTTTCGCCCAAAAACAATTATTTATTATGTTTTTCGCACAAATAACTATCTGTACTATGTAATAACTATTTATAAATCAATATTCTGCCACTCACCGTCAATTTAGACACAAAAACACTTAATTTTTTTTTTTTAAAGTGCAGAATTGTCAGACAAAATTTAATGGTTTATAATTATTTATTGGACGAGATATTCGTCAGAACGAACCTTATTTCAAGTAGAAATAGTGATATAAACCGCGTGAATCGGTGAGCCAAAAATACGCGCTGGACCTTTCCGACCGTGTTTTTGTGTCTAAATTGACGGTGAGTGGCAGAATATTGATTTATAAATAGTTATTACATAGTACAGATAGTTATTATATATATATTATATATATTACAAGTATATATATATTGTATATATATATTATATATGTATATATTATATATATTACAAGTATTTTAAGAGAGCAATTGGAAGAAAATTGAGATTAAATTATCAGATATTATTAACTAGTGCCATTCGAAGAGAGCTTTTAAAGATTTCTATTAAGAGAAATGGAATGACAACATGAAAGTTTTACACGTTTTTTTATTTTATGTTTTTATTTGAGATGGGTTTGCTCTTGACTCTAGTCTAGGTCAGAAGTGACAGGGTCAAAGTCTACGATGGAGGAGCCTGTTAACTGTAACTTTGAAGAGATTCGGGTTGAATGTGTTCGGGAACACAGACGCAGGTAGTTCCACTCTTTTGCCGTGTGCATTATGAAAGATGTTTGGAAGCGCTTAGTGCGAATTGGTGGAATGGCAACTAAGTATGGATGGTAATAAGCAGTAAGTCTAGATGTCCAATGGTAGAAGTGGGCAGGTGGGATGAGGTCGTGGAGTTCTTGCGCACCGCAAGAACTACAGTCACCGAAGTACAGTCTATAGAAGACAGATAAGCAGGCAACCTTGCGGCGATGAGCTAAGCTGTGAAGCTTGACGTTCCGATTATGAAGTGTTAAGTCTTGAATCCCGGTGCTTTGGTAGGATTTGTGGCAAATAAATCGAAAGTTGTATTATAGACTCGGTTTAAATGTTACGTTTATTAATGAGGGGCAAGAGTTTTGTTTTCTTATGATAAGTAAAGTTGGTTTTACTAAGTAAAACCGCAAGCATGTTAGATATCGGCGGCAAGTCTGTATATTTTCTAGTAGAATTACCGCTTTCAGTGTTGTCAGATGCTGTCGAAATGTTGATCTCCCATGCAAGGTTTCGACGAAGACTATCTAAAATACTTTACTACATTGGGTTATAGATTCTTGCCTGGAGGCGACTACAACGCCGAACATACACCCTGGGGATCCCGGATAATAACAACAAAAGGACGTCAACTATACCAAGCCCTCCAGATACAGAATCTTGATGTAATATCAACAGGCGAACCAACATACTGGCCAACGGATGTCAACAAACTACCTGATCTCATTGATTTTAGTATAATCAAAGGCATTTATAACACATGTATTACATGCACCTCCAGTCAGGATTTGTCGTCAGATCACTCGCCAGTTTATCATTTATCAATTTGAGGAGGAAAATCCTAGAGAAACCAAAGCCTTGTAAACTTCACAGTCGAAAAACTATATGGCCAAAATTTAGACAGCTACTTGAATCTTCTATAAAAATAGACTCCCTCTACAGACTGAAAATGATATTTCTCAGGCAGTTGAGCATCTTAATTATTGCATACAGCAATCTGCGTGGAGCGCCACACCTAAACCGAAAACTAACCCACGCAAGAAAACGCTGGCAAAGGACGAGATATCCCACTGACAAGAAACACCTAAACGATGTCACAACTCGTCAATATTTTATTTCACATAAACCTACATGGGCACATGTAGGTTTATGTGAATCAGCACTAAGTGAAAACCAAAATCAAGACATGGAGGCATACACCAAAATCCTAGATGCAACGGCAAATTCGGATTATTCACTCTGGCGAGCCACAAAAAAGCTTAACAGGCCGATAGCAAGCCGTGCACCGATACGAAAAAGCGACAACACATGGGCCAAAAGTAACTTCGATAATGCACAAACCTTTGCCGAGCACCTAAGCAAAGTATTCACTCCTAACCCTGTTCAAGGATGACAAGAAATGCATAGTGAATTAACATCATACTTAGAGCAAACATATCAAAACAAAAATACAAAACCCACCAAAGTCGGATTGGATCAACAAGAATATTATCGATTCAATAAGCAGAAGAAACCAAATATTAAGTGCCCGTAATACGACAGAATTTGAAGAAAAGGAAGAAGAGGAAGAAAACATAGAGATAGAATTATTAAAAGCAAGAAAGGAAGTCCGAGAAAAAATACAAGACACTAAAAGTAGATACTACTTTAAAGCTTTTAAAAACTGCACCAAAAAACCACTTAAAATGTGGCAATTAATAACGTCTTTGAGCATCAACAAAAAAATTTAAAATAGCAATGCTCCATCCAAACTTGAGACACACACGGGCTGTTATACCGAAGTATCGGATATATGCAACTGCTTTAACTCCTTCTTTGCCAATATAGGCGCTGTCCTAGCTAATAGAATACTACCTAAATATCACGATAGTGGAGCATGCAAACAGTTATACAGCAATAAAATCGATTTTAAATATACTGGCCTATCCGAACTTGCCCCTGCTTCTTTAACTGAAGTTAGCACGACAATCGACAATCTAAATACGAATACGACAACTGGTCTCGATGGAATCTCATGTAAGTCTCTTAAAAGTGTAAAAAATTTGGTGCTCGTGAAGTTCACTAGCTGCATAAACCAGTGCCTTAAATCTGAATATTTTCCTGATTCTCTCAAGATAGCTAAAGTGAGCCCCATTTTTAAATCTGGCAATAAATCTGACCCGGGTAATTATCGCCCTATCTTGGTACTACCAGTCATATCTAAGATTTTCGATAAAATACTATATAATCGTTTGGACAAATATTTGACCTCTAACAACTTCCTTTACCATAAACAGTACGGCTTCCGCTCCAAATAAAATACACTATCAGCCTGCATAGACCTTGTTACTAACCTGAAATGTAAAATAGACAAAAAACAAATAGCTGTAGGTATATTCATAGACTTAAAAAAGGCGTTCGACACGATAAGCCACAAACTTCTCCTTCAAAAACTAAATGATATAGGTGTTAAGGAATCTGCACATAAAATGATTGAGTCATACCTCTCTAGTAGATATCAGATAGTTAAAATTGGTGAGACCAAAAGCACACCTGAACGAATAACTTACGGGGTTCCACAAGGCTCCCTTCTTGGACCCTTGCTTTTCCTAATATATATTAATAATATAAAAGATCTTAACTTAGCTGCAGATGTAACACTATATGCGGATGTGACCTGTCTCTTCTACTTTGGTAATGAAATTCAAGCAATCGTCAGTCGAGCCCAAGATGACCTTAACACCTTATTTACGTGGTTCCATTATAATTTGCTGACCATTAATGTGGCGAAGACCAAATTTATGACATTTAGTGCTAAAAATAAAAAAGTTCCAAACTTTCCACAATTACACGTTAATAATGAACCGCTAACTAAAGTAGAATCAGAAAAATACCTTGGTCTAATCTTAGATAAACACCTTACCTGGAAGCCACACTTGGACAAAATGCGTTCAAAATTGTCATCATTGATGGGAACGCTCCGAGGTACTGTCCGTTGCTTACCCAAACCAGTAAAGTACATAATTTATAATTCCCTTATCAAATCCCACCTTACCTACTTAATTGAAATCTGGGGCTCTGCAGCCAAGAGTAACTTACAAAATTTACAAATCTCTCAAAATATAATCATTAAATTACTCTTCCATCTTAATTATTTAACGCCAACCGAAACAGTTTTTCAGGAAACCAAATTAATGACACTTGCTCAAATATATAAATTTCATACCTTCATCCTTATACGGAAGATACTGACGAAAGATACACATTCCCAAATAGTTTTTACAAAAAAAGCGCAAATTCAGACCCGGTTACTCAGAAATGCTAGTGACATCTACCTTTACAGTAGACCGCGGACCAACTACGGTACTAGAAATATTATGTATGAGGGTGCCAAAATGTATAACGAACTGCCGAAATATATCAAGGAAATACAATCTTTTCCCATGTTTAAAAAAAATGTTAAAATTCCACATAATGAAAAAATTTCAACTGTCTTAATCTAAGTACCTATTTCAGAAAAATCTCTGAATATTTACATAAACTTTAATATTAATAATAAAAACTATCTACATATTATTCTCAATAAAATGAATACTTAATGCAAAATTGAAAACTAGGATTAAATAAAATATAAAGAAACATTAAAAAGTTCAGCTTTTAATAGCAATTGTGATAGAAACTGTGTTTCGATATGTAATGTGGACTCGTAGTCTCAATATTTTTTGTAGATTACCTACACCAAGTTAACATATTTAAAACAAAATACCTTCCAAACTCAATCTTTTGTAGCATGGTTTATTTTACTAACGTAATGTTAAGTTATTGACTAACAATATTGTTCTGTTACTTCCAACTTCAAACATACCGTTCCGATACTCGTTCTAAAGAACGTTTATATGTACGCAACCAGTGTTTCTCATTTTAGTGAATATTGTATTCTGTTTTGAGAAATAAATGTCTTAAACCATAACATACCAACTCGACTTGCCTATTGGAAAAGTTTCGAAAAATTAAGTAAGTACTGCTATCAATAAACTGAACCAAAATAAAGCACCCGGATATTATCTAATTACAGCAAAATACTAAAAGAACTACCTGAAGCAGGAATTACTTTCCTAACAGCTTTATTCAATGCAATAATTTCGAAGGGGTACATTCGTGCCCAATGGAAAGTTGCCGAAATAATCATGATAGCTAAACCTGGAAAGTGCCATGAAGTCGAGAAGTCCTATCGGCCTATTAGCTTGATGCCCATTCCTTCAAAGCTACTGGAGACATTGTTCATCAACAGACTAAGACGATTGATAGACCAAAACTCATTGCTGCCTGACCACCAATTCGGGTTTCGACAAAGTCACGGTACCATAGAACAAATATATCGGCTGGTAGAAAAAAAAACATGCAGCATATGAAGATAAAAAGTACTGTTCAGCCGCCTTCCTGGACATATCACAGGCTTTCGATCGAGTATGGCATGAGGGACTTTTATATAAAATAAAAAAGGTACTTCCAATAAACTACTTCATATTCATTAAACCCTACCTGGAAGGGAGATAATTCTTTGTATAACAGGGTACGGAAGTAACGGGGCTGACCGAAATTCGAGCAGGAGTTCCTCAAGGCAGTGTAATGGGTCCTATTCTTTATCTTCTTTACACAGCTGATCTCCCTGTGTCTGAAGGGGGGTAGTCTTGGGCAAATTTGCCGATGACACTGCTACATTGGCTGTGCATGAAGATGCGGTCGAGGCGTCTAAGATTCTACAAACGAGCTTAGATGAAATTTCAAAATGGCTGAAAGTATGGCGGATAAAGGCAAATGAAACCAAATCCGTACACGTGACGTTCACGACAAGAAGAGATTCATGCCCTCCAGTACGACTAAATGATGTTGAAATTCCACAAGCAGAAGAAGCTAAATACCTCGGAATGTACCTAGACCGTAGACTATTGTGGAGAAAACGTATATTCACGAAGCATAAAGCATTGAGCTTAAAACTAAGGAAACACTATTGGCTACTATCAAAAAAGTCCAGGCTTTCGCTGGAAAATAAACTTCGAATCAACAAATGCATCATTATGCCTATTTATACTTATGGAATACAGCTGTGGGGAGCGGCTGCTAATTCAAACTTAGACATACTCCAAAGTACATCACTAACGATAGCTTACATCGGGACTTAAAATGCCAAAGGTTAAAGAAGAAATCACAGTAAGGGTCAGTGCCTACAAAAATAGAATTACGACCCATCCCAATAAACTGGCATCAACCCGAATGAAAACCAAGACATTCAGGAGGCCTATAAGATTGGCCCCACAAGACTTGATATGAAGGCCGACAAACTATACACATATATTTATATATGGCTTAATGTGGATGAGCCAGTGGGCGCATACCAAGAATGACTAAACTAACAAAACAAAAGATGCTGAATGTCAATGGTGGACAGATTGCATCAAGAAAAATAATAATAATTTTAGTTTGGATTATATTATTTGTTATATTATATAATAAGGCAAATGTTGCACCATAACCACATCTTTGTTCTATTTATATATTTAGGGAACCATGTATGAAATTGTCAGACACTAATTTAACTCACATTTTATATAAAACCATATAAAATGTGAGTTAAATTAGTGTCTGACAATTTCAAGCACTGTTACCGCTGAAAAGCAAACCTTTAGTTACCTTTGGGACTGTTTTTTACATCCAACTCTGTATTTCGTACTGTTGATTTCCTGCTTTATAAAAAATCTTATAAATTTGAATATTTTTTGTATTTTTATAAATTGACATATTCTGTCCGTTTTAGTTTTTTGCTGCCAACCAACCTTGTTATATTATATTAAATGTTAGGAAGCTAGGATTTGAGTCCCCACATGGTAAGCATATGGGAATGAATGTTTATCATTGTCAACTTCATTTATCTCTTGGGGTGATATTACATCAACTACATCAGTATGATATTGATATCCGTATGTGATATCATTTTATTTGGTCACATATCTTTGGCATGGTGCCCGATACAGTATGGTTAATGATATGATTTCAATCGTTATTCTTATATTTTATTACTACAACAAACTATGACTTGGGTAACAAGTTCTTATTCATCAAACAGCTGTCTGCTGTTTTCACATTAAGTAATTTTCGAACTTTTAACTTTTCTTTATAATAGTTAATTACCTGTAGCTTGTTTCTTGGTCGCAATAGAAAAATCAACCACACCACGTCCCAGGACTTACATTGACGCATTTAATGTGTGGTGTGGCGTTTAAAAAGAAACTCATTAATTTTATAACAGATAAAGCCTATTATAATTTGAATGAGTTTTATACTGATAGATTTTGATTATGTTTTTACTTATTTATTATTTTTTGTGTTTGTATAATGTCATGACATTTTTTTAATAATTTATCTATAAATGGCCTTATAAATTATTGTATTAATATTTGCATGCCATTTTTTAAAGGCTGATGATGATCTGTTTTAATCTGTAAAAACACAACAAAGTAAAAATGATTTTAATTTCGGAAATTAGTGACTTTGGGTCTGTATTTTAGTTTTGTACCGGTGACTTCCAAAAAAAAATTTTGTTGTACTGTTTTTTTTGGAATTCAGTTGTTTTTTTTTTTGTGACAAAAGATTTACTATTTCACTTTTTAGTTATGGAAGGTACCTCCCCACACAATCTCATACATTTTAATTTGCTATGTAAACAACAGTTACAGGAAATATAATAACATCATTATGATACAAAAAAGGATTCAAAACTTATTATCGGAACTTAAAAACTGCAAAAGCAAAGTTAATAAAATAATACAGGGGACCACCGCGCCAGCTTTCTCTACCAAATCTAAAAATGAATATTCACATACATAACAAAAACACACGATGAACATTACATAACCCCCCCCCCCCCCCACCTTTTTTTGAAGTCGGTTAAAAATAAAACCTGTTACCACGAATCCGGTACCCGATTCTGAACTCTTGAAATTTTTTTACAGCTTTTTTTAACTTTTCCTTTTTTACAGCAGTTTTTTTTTACTTTTAACTGTATAAACAAATTATTCGTATCGTACATTTTGTTGCCTTTTTAAATATAAACGTTTAATTATTTTCAATTTCATTAATCACTCGAGTGAAAATAATGTAATATAATAAAATATGTATATCGGGTTACCAATAAGTCATAGATTTTTGGCTCTGTGCCCGGTACATACAGGCGTGATTTATGTACTTTGAATATTTATAACATTCGTCCGTATGCGGTGAAAACCCAGTTTAAAACGTATGGCCGAATTTATTTTAAATAGTTTTGCTATTTCATTAGTTTTGTTTGGGTTTTGTTAGTTTTTGACTATAAATTGTCGGAATAGTGATGCTTTTATATTTTTTCGGCTCTACAGCTACAATCTACGCTAATATTATAAAGAGGAAAGATTTCTTTGTTTGTTTGTATTGAATAGGCTCCGAAACTATTAGGCCGATTTGAAAAATTGTTTTACCATTAGAAGCCGAAATTATGACTGATGAACATATGCAACTTTTTTTTTTTATCTATTCGGACGAAGTCGCGGGCGAAGTGCTATTCTTCATAAAGGTAAAAAACGGGGATTAAATTTGTGCCGGCATCGTATTTTTACTTCTTGCACCCCGAAGCATGTGGGCAGGAAAGAAAGAAGAGAAAGAAAAATTGGTTTATTTCACACAGAAACACGTGCATTCAAAAAAACTTTTATATAAAAAGAAACCAACCCTCTTCAAAAAAAAAAAAAAACTCGTGTGGAGAGGGTTCCGTACGATGTAAAGTACGTTGCCAAGATTTACATAACGCTTTCACTGTAAAAAAGTTATCGACTCGTCAAAACGAATCATGTGAGCCTAAACTCGAGCGGTTCACAAGTACAAACAGAAGAGTTCTTCTATACATACATTGGACTCATCAAAACGAATCATATGACTCCAAACTCCACGAGTTCACTTGTAGCCACTGACCACCTTCTAGCTCCATGGTCAGACCCTCGTTGTCTAAGCCTAATGTGTTGGACTCATGAAAGCAAATCATATAACCCAAACACGAGGGGTTCCATCATCAACCTTCTGGCTTTATCATCAGATCATTTTGTTTTACCCACAAAAGTGACCTTCATATTCAACATTAATTGATAAATGTTACGCGACCGTCTTTGGGTCACAGAAGTTGCATATGTATACCAAATTTCAACTTGATCAGTCCAGTAGATTCGGAGCAAATTGGCTGTGACAGACGGACAGACAGACAGACAGACACACGAGTGATCCTATAAGAGTGAGTTACACTCAATGACATGACCTAAGCTTGAACAAAGGTACGAAGCCTATCTATCAGACGTTGGAAGGTTGAAGGCGCATTCTTCAAAACAAACGGCATACGCTTGAAACGAAAAGAACCAATAGGCATCAGAAGCGCTGCTTTATCTCTGTCCTGCATGTGTAAATTAACTTGCCAAATAGTTATTATGAAAGAATGCTTTTTTGTTGACTGGCTAAGCTCGTATATCAATGGCATAGGATAGACGTCGGTCTTAGTTAACGCATTGAGCTTCCTATAGTCGACATAAAAACGCACCTTACCATTTTTCTTTGCGATGAAAAGTTCTTGAGAACCCCAAGCGGATTCGCACTCCTCAACAATGTCGCTGCCAACATCTAATCCAACTCAGCTCGCATGACCTCTTTCTTAGCAGGCGTCAACATACACGGTGAAACAGCAATGGGGAGGTGACTACCGGTATCTAAATGTGTTCGGCGAAAGGAGTCGGGTCTCCCCCTGGATTAAAGATATCTTGATGCTCTACAGTGAGTTGTGCAAGTTCCTCGCGTTGACTGTCATTAATAAAATTCGCCTCGTCATCCCGTAGCACCTCTACAGCTGCACACGAAGATACATGTGACTGTAACACCCTCTCAAATTGGGCATGAAACTTTTGATCGCTATTTTCGGCAAAGTGCCAGCTGTTCTCGCCGAAGGTGATAACGAGATTGAACTTCGTAAGAAAATCTATGCCTAACAGGCTTTCATTACTATCCGCTTCGGGCAAAATTAAAAACTTGATAATTCTAGTCTTGTGTTTGAGTGTCACCTGTACCTCTGTGGTCAACCTAACTATGAGATCTTACTGGAGCTTGCGCGGGAGCTCTCTGACGGGCAGCCAGGTAAGCTCTCTGGGTGGCCATGATAACGTTTACATTTTCCCGCACGCTATAATTTAATGATTCAGGTAAGAAGTGAAGCCGGAGATGGTAAGTGCGTTTGTAATTATGAACGTAATTTGTAAGGCAAGTTGTTTGAACGTATTAAAAATAAAAATAAACTGAAAAATACCTCTTGCGTGCATACCATATCTGTACTTTATCTTTCAGTAAAGTAGTCGACATGATTTGGGATGACAACTTGACAAGTGCGAAAGGTTTTTGGGACAGATAACTGATGCATGTGTGCCTCACTGTACCGAACGGCCGCCAGTTTTTATCTATGGCATGTTTTTGTGAGGCAGTGAGCTGTTCGCGGATATTTTTTTTTCTTCAGATTTTACAACTGTATACTGTGTATTTTTATTTATAATGTTGGTCTGTAAATATCCAATGGCGAACATGAGCATCAGTAGAGTGTTTAAGAATCAAATCAATATCAAAAATCATTTTTTCAAACTAGGCTGAGAATCTGTCCTTTTTTAACGTCAAAATTTAATACCACAGTTACCAAAACGCCCGCCTTTCACCACTTCCTAGTGCTTTAGCTGGGAAGAAGAAGTGGCGCCACAAAACTTCCCAGCAGCACAGCAGTCTCAGTGTTCAGTTCAGTTAGATGAATATTGACTGTGACTAGGATGAGTCATTTGTAGGTATCCCTAGTCTATGCACTTTGGTGAACGAGTTGGTTACTCCTTACGAGTCAATTTTCAGATGATCTAAATAAGCAATAGTGATATACGAAGTACATATACTATTACTATTAATTTCATTTCACTCTAGGATGTTGAAATTGTCTGTCAGCCAGTAGCTTAACCAAACATTCTCCCACGAGGAGGTCACCTGTAGGTATCGGCTATACATTCACAGACACAAACCTCACTAGCACAAACGCAAACACTTCAAACTCTTTATAGGCCATACAAATGTTTGTTTCAAACAGTGTTAGTCTCAGTAGATACTGAGACTAACGCTGTTTGGAACAAACAGTATGGTGGTGTGGTGGTGGTATGGTGTTGTACAGTATTGGTGTAGATACACCAATTGCGTCTATAAACATCGCTTCTAAATTCGAACGGTCACCAATAGATATATTATGTAAAAATCTTTTCGTGGACGTGAACTGTCAAAAGTGTCAATACTTAGCATCGCCTGGAATTAAAACTCTCTACACCTAGGTTTTCACGGTGCGATTTGACAAAATGCATTTTTTATGTGTGTAACATAGGTAGTGAATACTACAGTTCGTAAATTAAAGTTCATTGGTCGCAATGTTAAGCCAAGAGGCGAACAAATACGACATTACGATAAACAACAAAGTAAAACGCATCGAATTATATGAAAATTTTAAATCTCCATACAGTGAAAGCGCACAATAGACCGACGGTTTCGAATCCGCGATGATTTACTGCTATTCTGTATGATCGGTCAGTGCACGTCTTTTCAACCGAAAGACGTCCACTGTTAGACTTAAGCCTTCGCCAGGCATCGCCACCCTAACCGGTTCTGTGCTTCCCGCATCCAGCGGATTCCTGCGGCCTTCACAAGGTCATCGGTCAACCTTGTGTAGGAGGCTTACCAACGCTACGTCTTCAAGTACGCGGTTGCCACTCCAGAACCTTTCGGCCCCATCGGCAATGTATTCTGCGAGCAACGTGCCCTGCCCACTACCACTAAAGTTTGGCAGGCACTTCGGGCAGGGAAGCTCCAAGCATAGCCCTCTCCAATTGCACTTTGGGTGACTTTTAGCCTTCTAATAAGGCCCATTATGAGCGACCACGTTTCCATACCACGTGCCATAGGTCATCACTGGCAACACGCACTGGTCAAAGACATTCGTCTTGAAAAGTGTCTTAAGAGGAAATTAATGTGTGTGTGTGGTATATGGAACGAGAACATATTTTGTAGCTTTCCAAATGCTGCCCTAAGTCTCTTTCTCGAAGGCACTTTATAGACCTATAATTAAATCAACCTAGCCAAGACCACCTACAAAATCTATTTACGAAAGAAAATAAAACAAGAAAATGTCCTCTATAGCTAAGCAATTATATTATCTAATCTCGAATCAGCATTGAATCCCAGCAGGCTTGCTATAAATAATAATGAGATAGACAAGTTATATTAAGGCTTGGAATGCTTTAGGGTGTAAGGCTGTGGCTAGCCAAAGATGTAGGTAGTAATTTTGGATTAAATGGTTTTGTATTGCTAGTCTTTTGTTTTTTGCGAAAAATGAAATAGTCATGTTTGGCCTGTACGGATTGCCCGAGTCATATGATCTGTCACCGTGGTGGTTTTTTTTTTTTTTTTTTTTTATTCCAAAGTAAAGGGCTTTGTCGCACACGCGATTATGCCGCCCTGGTGGGTTAAACAAAATCTTACTTATTTATTTAACATAACCTTAGCATGGCTAGTTTGTAAAGCAATCTAGCTGCATCAGAAAGTGGCACAGCTAGGACACTATTACAGTAACCTATCTCTCTAATCCTACAATCTAAGCTATTTCTAAATTCCTCGTTGCGGACACACTCGGTTAATATGTGATAAACATCATCGGAATTAGTACAAAAACCACATTTTGTCGTTGTTGATTTTGCCATTAGATATAAGAACTTATTACACGGAATGTGTCCGGAACGAAGTCTCAGTGCGATAACAGTATCACATCTGTTCAACAACTGATTATCTATCCACGGTGAGTTCAATGGATGCGGTTGGATCGTTCTGTACCAGATTCCTTTTTCTAGTGATCTTTTATTAAAGTATTCCTTCCAAAGCGAATAACAATCCTGTTTGATATTAGGTATAAAGTTCGTAAAATAAGGAGGAAAGTTAACAGGAATTCCATCACATATGGCCTGCTTGGCTAGTAAATCAACAATATCATTGCCTCTTATTCCGATAAGTGATGGAATCCATTGAAGAACTATGTGTCTTCCATCAGATTGTAGTTTCAAAACAATTTTCAGTATAGTGTAGGCTATCGGTGTTCCTCGAAATGTCGAGGTACACCGAGCCAAGTGCTGGAGCGAACTTCTGGAGTCTGTGAGAATGACAATATTGTTCTGATTAATGGATTCTACATACGACAGAGCTTCTGCGATCGCAATCAGTTCCGCTTCCATTATACACACACTGGCATTAATTCGAAACTTCATTGAATTTCCTTCAGACTCATAAAAGGCGGCCCCCACACCGTCACTGTCCTTAGATCCGTCCGTAAATATCTTAAAGTAAGTCGAGTATTCGGAAGTAATGTACTCAATTAATAAGTTTCTTAAGCTAACAGGATTGTAATACCTTTTTGGTTGGGTCATAAAGCTTACGTCGTGTTTAATAAAATTGTTGCTATCTATACTACTAACCCATGTATTCTGGGAAAACATATCTAATTTATTACTGCAATGAACTTTTAAAGTGTGTAGTGAGTCATGAACCAAGATCAACAGGGGGATTCTTTTGTTTCGCCAATATGAAGAATTATTACACAGTGTGGATAGCTCGGAAAGTGAGTTGATACCTCCAGTATTTGCCTACAAGGCTTTCGTTTTAAGCCAGAATTTACTAGCCAGGAATCGTCGACGTAAATATAACGGTTGTAGGCACAACTCGCTCTCCATTACGTGAATGGGTGTAGTTTTTATAAAACTACCCACTACTCTCATTGCTTGGTTTTGTACTTTATTTAATTTTTCCAAATGAGTATTTGCACTGTTATCATAGAAAAAGCTTCCATAGTCAATTCGGCTTCTAATTAAAGATATATAAAGTTTTCTTAAATATTTTGGGTGCACACCCCAAGTTGAACCGGCTAACACTTTGAGAATTTTAATGAATTTAAGAACTTTTTGGCAAACCTCATTGATATGCTTTCCCCACCTGAGAGAACGGTCCAACCACACACCAAGATATCGAACTGTGTCAACAACCTCTAATCTATCACATCCAATGGACAGGTTAACTGAAAGTCTCCTGTAGCCCCTGTTAAAAATGCAAATTTTGGTGATATAGTTAGATTTAGGGTATCAAATTGACTACATAAGATATCCAACGCATCCTGTAACTCAGCGGTAGCTTCATCTGAGTTTTGAGAAGTTATATATAGTACGTAATCATCAGCGTACTGCGAGATAGATACGGAGCTAGGTATTGCTTTACAAATACGGATGGTCGCGACATTAAATAACAGTGGCGACAAGGGATCAACTTGTGCCAAGCCCCTTCTGGCCGTTCTAGTGACGGTATTAATTGTTAAATATCTTTCTTTAAGAAACTCCCATAGATATCTACAGTATTGTGCTCCCACACCAAGTTGGTCCAAAGTTAACAGAAGAGTAGTAACGTCAACGTTATTGTAAGCGTTATCAATATCAAGGAAACATCCGATCGTAACATGCTTTTTTGAGAAATTAATTTGTATTTTTGACGTTAGTAAATTTAAGTTATCTAAACATGAACGCGCTTTCCTAAAACCTACAGTCTCATCAGAAAAAAATCCTCCACTTTCCAAATACCATTCAATTCTCTTATTAAGAACGGAATGAAAGATTTTACATAAACAGGACATTAAGGAAATAGGTCTTATTGCGGAAGCGGAAGTTAAATCTCGACCAGGTTTGGGGATTGGTACTATGCGTACTTGGCGCCATTGCTCAGGAACGAAGTTTAAAGAAAAAAATAAGTTATAAATTTGTATCAAAATATTCTTAGCAATGTCCGGAAGATTTTTAACCATCGAAAAGGAAATATCATCGCAACCCGGTGCGGTATCTTTAGATTTAACACATTTGTCAAGCTCCTGTCTTGTTATAGCAACTTCCAATAAATTATTTTGAGAACTAAAAGTAGGTAATGGGGGGCATGTAAAATCAGGAGCTAAATTAAAAAGCACTTGTTCAGCCAACATCTCGTCCACATGGAGTCTAGCTGAACGGTATCCTTTCAACCAGCGCATGCGTCGCCACATGTCACTAACCGAAGTGACCTCGTCCACTGAAGAACAAAACTTACGGAATCCCACATTACGGGCACCTCTAGTTAGTTTTTGAGCTTCTCGAGTTTTGTCTTGAATTTTTTGTAAGTTATCTGGAGTTGGGTTTTTTCTGAAGTCCGTTAAAGCCAATCGTCTTTCCGCCACCGCTTTAGATAGTATTGGAGACCAGTAAGGTTTCGGTTTAAATTGACTACTGGGATTTTGGTTAAATTTAAAATAAGGAATATTTGCGTCAGCGGCTCTGTTAATGATATCTAGAAAGAAATTATACGCTTCTTGGGGATTTTCAGGCAATGAACAATCAACTAGTGTTTCTTGAATAGAATTACGGTACTTTACCCAGTCGGCTTTTTTAAAGTTTCGTTTTTTTTACGATACGTGGTACACAGTTTTCCAACGTTTTCAATTTTATTATCATGTGGTCACTGCCTAAGGACTCATTAGTTATGGTCCAATCAAACAGCAATGATACGTCTGAAGAAACTATAGATAAATCAGGAGCCGACTTTTGCAAAATTCCAGTAACTAGCTTTACACGAGTAGGCTTCCCATCATTCAAGGTAACCAAATTGTGGTCAATTAAGGAGTCAAAAATTTGAGTACCTCTTTGATCTGTTTTCGTGGACCAACTTGAGTGATGACCATTAAAATCTCCCAAAATTACAGTTTTAGAGTTGGCTACAGCAAACAACGAGTCCCAGTCATTTTCTGTAGTACGGACGTTAGGTGGGCAATAAATTGAAATTACGTTTTGAATGAAGTTACAATTAATGATTTTGACGTGGACCATCTCAATAAGCGAATTTGAAATAATAGAATGACATTGCTGAGCCTTTATGGATTTATGAGTTAGAATTGCGACTCCCCCATATGAGTCAGGTCTATCGCAGCGAAACACGTTGTAATCTTTAAAACCAAAATAACAGCCAGAATCCAACCAGGTCTCGCATAAAGCAGCAATATGAACTTTTTCTAAAAACAGAATTTGTTCTAGATCTAGTTTTTTGGGTAACACGCTTTGTGAGTTCCATTGCAAAATGTTTATCTTAACCGTCATCATTACAGAAATATTTTGTAAAAGAGGAAAAATCTTTAGGTATTATCTTATTTAGGAAACAAGATATTGCCCACTCCACGCTGATTTGAACAACAGTTATAATTTTTACCTTGAAAGTATCATTTCTCACAAATAAAATATATTTAATTTTATCTATCAGCCATCCTAATGAATTATCGTCTTCAGAATCCTTCTTTTTACTATCGTCCTCTTCCTCAGTTACGTCTCCCCTGCACGTATCCTCCTGAAAGTCCATATAATACTCCTAAGTTTGGGTAGCTTCAAATTGGGGCGTTTTCTTTTTACGTTTTTTCTTCTTATTTTTCTTAATTGTTTGTTCTTCTTTCTCCGTCTGTGTTTTGTCCATTTGTGACACATTTTTGGTTTCTTGTCCGTTTGTGTTATCTTTTTGGGTGGACACTGATTCTTTACTTGGGACAAGGCGTGCTGTTTTTTGCGCGAATGTAGCTTTCGACTGTAACACAGGTGACATAGGTGTACTAGAGTTTGGTGCTAGCGTAACTGGTACTGTCTCATAGGAAGGTGTCTGCCTATTAACGTCTGTTTCGTAGGAGGGTGCAGGAGGAGGTACATATATATCCAATGCCTTTCTATAGGAAACATTAAGCTCACTCATAATAGTACGTATTTTCTTTTCCTTAATGTATATAGGGCAATTTCTGTCCAATGCCATGTGATTATTTGTGCAATTAACACACTTAAAAGAAATCGTTTCACAGTTTTCGTGTTTACCTCCGCATTTCGGACATACCATTTTCGTGGTTGGACACACTATGTCCTGCGGGGATCGCGGGTTGCTCGAAAGAGATACCGTGGCCCTGGCACAGGCAACTGAAGGAACACGGGTGGGTTTTAGTCGGTAAAAGTCTGACACGTCCTCCCGCTCCACCCAGAGCGAGAGAAGTCATTTGATGAAATCCTACCCAAAAAAAGGGGGTATAGAATCATGTTCTAAATGATTTTTGTAGTTTGTGCGTCGATATCTATGGCTAGCCTATTTTGGAAATTAAAGATGTAAAATGGGGATGAAATACAGTTTAAAAAAAAAAAAAAAATTAAGTTTACTGTGGGCTAGACAGGCGACAATCGCTTTCAAAGCAGTAGCTTATATCAATCCAAACCTGTCACTTATATAGGCCCATAGGTTCTGCATAGAAACTAAAATGTACACCTTTTCCTGTAAAGATACATTTTCTCGGCGAAAACTTTGGTGGTTCTCCTACAGTTTTCTCCAAGTAGTTTTCCAATGTTTCTATTACTTATGCCAAGAGTCCTTTTCAAGCCAAAGAAAAACAGACAAGTAGATAGATATACCTACATACAAATATAGATGTCTGTCACTGCGTACGTTCTGAAGGAGTGATGTTTGAGGAGGGTCCGCCATGCGTGAGACCGCATAATGAGGTGACATTCATAGAGACGGGCTTTTGAATTACTGCCGAAGTTTTCTTAGTTTAACGGTCCAATATATAGAATTTGGTTTGAATAATATGATGTTCTAGACTGGATTTAAATTATCGAGCTATAGTCTTATCAATAAAATCATCCCTTCTCTTGTGTGTTTCGGTGGATTCTAAAATAGTTCAGAATCGTTTCGGGGTGCGTTGAAAATTCTAAGTTGAAATGTGAAAGACGTAGCTTATGCACTTGTTGAAAAGGCAGCATGGAATGTTGCAGTGTTGCTGGAAACTTGCTAATGTAAGGCTTATTAGCAAGTTGCCATTTAAGGTCAACAAAACAACATCTTGCAACATGAAAATATTGCTGGCCACTAGGATGGTCGAGACACATTTTTCAAATAACATAACATCACGCCTGTAATCCCAGAAGGGTTAGGCAGAAGTGTACCTATAATACAACCACATTGCGCCAGTTATGCTTAAGTCCCATGTATTAGGGGGCGAGCCAATTGCCAAATTCAAATAACGAGACTTAATTCGGATTAAAAAGTAAAACACATGTTGCTAGTTACGTTTAAGTTTCATGTAAGCCTGTAATCAGCCAAAAGTAGGCAACTGACTGTTCCTAAGAATTTCCCATCACTCAGAAGTTTCACTACTACTAGCTAGACCAACGACGCAATGACTTTTCTTCCAAGGTACAACTCCTTGAAGAGTTCCACCGTCTACTCAAACCCTTACAATTTATAATCTCATGATAAAAGCCGTGTAATAATATGGTTGTACCACATTTGTTAACTCAATTGCTCCAGCCCTAACACATAGTAATTATTTAATATTTCAATTGAATACATTACTATTATCACTGTCTTGACCTACTTGTTACTTTATTTCTGACTTGGAAGTGTTATTGGTAGTAATTATAGGTGTAAAGAAAAGTGGGATTTTAAATAAGTGTAATGTTTCTTGTTTATTCTTTATTGTGTTATTAAAAGTATGTTACAAGACTCAAGTGATACTTAAAACTACAAGTTTTAAGTAATGCTAGTCTTGTGTGAGGTTCTGTAAAAAATCTGACTAGCCTTCGAGTCCAACCGGATGCATTTAACATGGATCGATTGTAACCACGAAATAGATAAAACAAGCGGAAGTGCCTTCACAACTATGCGGAAAAATATGTAAATTAATAACAACTTTCATCAGTTGTAATAAGTCTTAATTTTGGATGAACAACAAATAAGCTTTTCTTCAAAGTTGAATTTGTTTGTGCATACAAAATTAAGTCTTATTACAACGGACGAAGGTTGTTATTATTTTACATAGTTTCCGCATATTTGTGACATGTGCGTGATAGCTGCCTGGGCACTTCCACTTGTTTTTTCTATTCCGTGACTGCCACACTTGATATGAGATTTCATAAAAGTTTAATCTCAATAGGTTTTCAAACGTTAGCCTAGCGAAACGATTTATTTGCAACAATTGCTCATTAAAATAAAACCTTTTTATCCTCAAAACTAATTTCGCCCTTAATACCACACTAAAATAGAAACACGGACCCAATGTAAACAAATAAAACAATAATATTTCAGTCCCAGCAATAAGAAACATTGAACACAACGGTACGGAACCATTAGGAATACATAAAAATATGAACAGCCCTAATTAACCCTCAAAACTGCACTGGCGCTGGTATTGTAGACCAGAGACATGATTTACAATTTTGAGGTCAGGCCCTCTTAAAAAAAAACATCGGGGGTGGTGTGAGGGTTAGGTGAATAGCGATTAGCTTTTTGAGGTCTACTAAAGGTTGTTTTTGAGAGCAGTGTTGACCCAGTGGTATCGGCCCCGACTTACGAGTTGTAAGTCGTGGGTCCGAACTCAGGCAGGCACTTTACTTTGTGTAAATAATTTTATCACCACTGCTCTCAAAAATGGTGCAGGAAAAACCGTGAGGAAACCGGCATGTCCCAGAAACTAAAATTTGAAGACATAGTACATCTACCAACACTTACTGGGCCCGTGTGGTAGATTATAGCCCACTCAAGGCTGTATGAGGGACCCACCCGCACACTACTGGTGGTTTTAAGTTTTTAACATTATTCTTTCCCACCAAAATGATTTGTGTAACATAAAACTAGAAAATCTATTTAAAATAAATAGGAATGTTTGTAACAATGTTTCTATAGCCAATTATTACACAACAAACTATTTACAGTAGTTAATAAATTTAATGACAAACGAACTAACACTAAAAATAAATAAATAAACACAAACAATAAAATCTAACAACAAATTGTCAACTGACAAGCGTGGTTATAATGTTCATGATTTTTAACGGTTTTAGTTTTCATTTCGGGAAAGCCCGATTATTTTCGAATACAAACAGAGCCTTCACTTGCAACCTGCCTGATGTACTAACACACGACTTATAAGCACTATAATCTAACTTTTTATTTTTTGACAGATATTTTCTAAGTATTCCACACCGACACACAAAACCCAACGGACCATTCTAAGGCGAAAGAGCAAGGTTGGCCGCGAAATTCAACTTGTCTTTAATTTTTTGCAATTCGCAGGTCAGTGTCGGGTTTAAAATATGAGTCGCTACCGTATGAAATAATTCTTAAAACTCTCTAAGTTAGAATGCCCTCAAATCAGGCTAGCACTTCCCCATTAACTCCACAGCAACTCCCACACACACAAACACTCCTCACACTACATTTTTAACCCGTTCAATAAATCGTATGTATGTTAATATCAGAATAATAACGCAATTATAAATATATTCTAAAACGTGTCAATTCTTCAAGATAGAGGATTTTCCTAGTGGGAAGGACAGAGGTCTTACTCATCTCGGCGGCGTTCTCTCGCGTCCGGCCCTGGTCCAGGCCATGGTACAGAGCGAGAGGGTATGGAAAGCCGTCACCTCCTGCTGCGAAGCAGTAATGGTCGCGAAGGAGGAGGCGGAGCGCGTGAGGGAGAGAGCCTTGCGCCCTGGCCACGACTTCAGCGCGGAAGATATTATAGTGCTGGCGTGTGTGCCCAGACACAACTGCACTCCCTTGCCCTTCACTCTCACAGTCCGATGGGACGGCAATCCAACACGACCGAAGAGAGATCAGGCGAAGGACCAACGTAGCCACGTGCGCGCGAGCCACGGAAAATCCCAATAACACTTTGCCCGACCTAGGAATTGAACCCATTACTTCATACTCAGCAGTCTGTAGCGCTTGCGATATCTAGACCAACGCGGCAGTTCTCGCACTAGTAATAATAAAAATTATTCCGTTAACTATTTATCATAGCAGTATCTGAAAAAAGCGATTTTTTTTCTTAGAGTAAAAAAAAAGACCATAACTTTCAACTTTTCATGACTTGCACCAAAATATTTTATCACGGAAAATAACAAAAAAAATATATAATTCCGCGCAGTGAGTTTTGTTCTGTTTAGATTGTTTCAGATTTTACAGGCTCAAGTCTGCTTTTTGGCGGATATTTCAATTTGTTTTTATGTACTTAACTGTAACTTTTATAAGTAGCCTAGGTAAAATGTGGACTTGGGGTCGCATGTTGAAGAGCCTCCACGCGGCGCACCCTGGGCAACGTCAGCTCCAACTGTCCACCTGCTTTTGGTGGACAGTTGGGGTTGGCGGCCAATCTTCAACAAACGGGGAAGGGTCATGGTTCCAATCATCGATCATTTATATTGGTCGATGAAGGGAACCGGGCTAGTGTTGGGGCGGTCAGTCCGTCTTCGTGACAGGTCTGGTGGCCATCTCCGTCCACACCCCCTCTGTTTGCAGAGGGTGAGTTTTGTGGGCGTCGAGTGGGAAGGGGAGAGGAAGACAACCTCTTTAAAAAATTACCCCAATCCCAAGGTCGAGCGTGCTGAGGGGATGAATGGCCGGAGGGAATCCGGTCACTAGCGCTGGGGAGGGTTAACAGGGGAAAAAGGGACCACACCCTTCAAAGGAACAACAAAAAAATGCAAAAGACAAATGGAAAAAAACTACCCCAGGGCGGTACCGGCTGTTCAGCAGTCGGAGAATCCGCCACGTTCCCTTTGGGAACGTCAAGCCCCCAATCGTATTCTGGGGGGGGCAACAAATGTCTTTCGAGCCGAGGAGGCTCATCGCGCTCTCGTTCATTCGAGGACGAGGAGAAGGAGAGTCGCGAAAAGGAGGCGAGTGATGCGCGGTCAGATTCTGACGCTGCATCTGGCGCGGAGAGCTCCTTTAAGAGCCCGGAGCGCGTAGTGGTGGGGGTTGCAAGGAAGGACAAAAGGTTCTTCCTGAAGCGGCCCAAACCGGGGGATGGCCAGGGGTCACTCTCGGATGGCGGGATGGCCTCGGCCCGAAAAATTGGACGGCGGGGTGGGGTCCGAGGAAGAGGCGGAGGGCTCACCACCCAGGAGGACAGGGAGCCAAATGCAGCCAGTCCAGCCGAGCCAGCCGAGCCAGCCCCGCGAGCCGGTAGGCTCGCTACGAAGGGACGCCGCCCTGAAGTGGCCAGCCGCAGTACAGCTTTTTCAGAGTCGTCAGGTGGTGAGACGGACGCCGCTGGCGGCTCGAAATCGGAGCGATCGGCCAAATTTGCGGAGGTCGTGGTTGCCGCGATCAAGGGTGTGGCCTTGAAGAGGGTTCAATCCTCTAAAGACAAGGCCATATCCGCAGCCACGGCCTCCATTATGAAGGCAGCGGAGGCCATTCATTTCGGTCCTCCGACGGACGGTATGTCCGAGATGCGGGCTGAGATCGCCCGCCTGACTACCGCCATGGAGCTTCTCCGAAAGGAGAACGAGGAGCTCCGTGCAGACCTGGCTAAGAGCCGAGTAGTCGGCCCCAGGGAGGTCCCGCAAGTAAGGGCGCAGCATGGGCAGGGCCAGCCCGTCTCTGCCGAGGACCGGGTTCTGACCCTGGTGCGGCAGGAGCTGGCTTCCTTTCAGAGTAGGTTTTCTGCTCTGGAAGCCATTGTCCTGCGCCCCCCACTAGCGGCAAGTCAGCCGGCCTTGGCCCAGCGAAAGGCGGCCTCGTATGCGGCCACCGCGGCCAAACCAGGGCCCTCCGGGCACACCAAAAGTGGGGCCGTGGCGGGCCCGCCCCTGGCGAAGGCGCCGCCGCCCCAATCCAAGAAGGGTGGGTTGGCTCCTCAGATGGCGAAGAACTCGGCCCCGGCGGCGAGACGGCCGCCCCCGCCTTCAAAATCCCCTCCGGCCGACGCCGAGTGGGAAGTAGTCGGGCAGAAGGGCAAAAAGAGTAAGGCAGCAAGGGCGGCCAGGAGGAAAAACAGGCGGCAGCGGCGCAAGGAGCGAAACGTCGCGGCTAGGCTCCGTGCCCCGAAGTCCGCAGCTGTAGTGATCACACTACAGCCGGAAGCGGAGAAGAAGGGCACGACCTACCGCGAGGTGCTCGCCAAGGCGAAGGCGGCGGTTAACCTCGGGGAGCTCGGTGTCACCAATGGCCTCCGGCTAAGAGTCACTGCGACTGGCGCCCGGATGCTGGAGGTTCCCGGTGCGGCCAGCGGCCCGACCGCGGACGCTTTGGCAGACAAGCTGAAGGAGTGCCTGAATGCGGACGAGGCTCGAGTGTCCAGGCCAACGAAGTGCGCTGACATGCGCATTCTGGGCCTGGACGACTCCGTGACGGAAGAAGAGGTGGTGGCTGCCGTCGTTAGGACTGGGGGGTGCTCTGCCGAGCAGGTTAGGGCAGGCACCATTCGTCCTGACTTCACGGGGATGCGCTCCATTACGGTGAGCTGCCCCGTGACGACGGCCCTAAAAATTGCCGGGGAGGGCCGAAGGCTCCTGGTGGGCTGGGTTTCTGCGCAGGTTAAACTGCTGGAGCCCAGACCTCTGCGGTGCTTCCGCTGCCAGGTGGGCAACCACGTGGGAGTGCAATGCACCTCGGAGGTGGATCGCAGCGGTCACTGCTTCCGCTGTGGTCAGCCCGGTCACAAGGCCGGCTCGTGCAGTGCCGCGCCGCACTGTTTTATATGTGCGGCAGCTGGCAAGCCGGCCGATCACCGGGTGGGGAGTAAGGCCTGCGTACCACCCGCCAAAACCAGGGGCAGGGGCAAGCCCACTGCCACCGCCGTCAATGCCGCGTCCGCCGACACTGCCGCCGCCGCTGCTGCCTCCACCGTCGTCGCCGCCGCAACCATAGTGGCAGGGCCTTCACAGCGGGCTCGGGAGGGGGCTGATATGGAGTGTCAGTAATGGCCCCATTACGCCTCCTCCAGGCGAACATCAACCACTGCGCCTCTGCTCAGGATCTGTTGCTCCAGAGCATGGCGCAGTGGTCGATTAACATCGCCGTGGTCGCTGAGCCGTACTTTGTCCCGCCCAGGGATGACTGGGTGGAGGACCTGAGCGGCTCAGTGGCCCTAATTTCGTCGGCCGCCGCCGGTACCCTGTCCCTCGAGGCCGTCAAGAGGGGACGGGGTTGCGTGGCAGCACGGTTCGGGGAGATAGTCGTGGTAGGGGTGTACTTCTCTCCGAACCGAACTCTCGCCGAGTTTCACAACTCCCTAGCGGAGTTGAGAGTCGTCGTCGTCGGGTTTCGTTCCCTCCCCGTGCTCGTCCTTGGGGACTTCAATGCCAAGAACTTGGCTTGGGGTTCCCGGATCACGGACACGCGGGGCAGGATGGTGGAGGACTGGGCTCTGGAGACAGGCCTGGTCGTCCTAAACCGGGGTTCTGTCCCAACGTGTGTGCGTATGCGGGGTGAATCAGTGGTGGACATTTCGTTCGCCAGCCCCGCTCTGTCGCCGCACGTCATTGACTGGCGCGTCATGGAGGGGGTGGAGACCTATTCCGACCACCGGTACATCCGGTTCGACGTCTCCGCCCAGACCTCGAGCGCGCCGGTCCGACAGGCCCCGAGTGGTCCGCGGTGGGCGCTGAAGCAGCTGGACCGGGAGCTCCTCCTGGAAGCCTCGATCGTGCAGGCCTGGGTGTCACCACCGGACAGGCCTGCTGACATCAACGACGAGGCGGAGTGGTTCCGGGAGGCCATGTCCGAAATATGTGACGTGGCAATGCCCCGGGTCCAGCCCGGACGTGCTTGGCGCCAGGTGTGCTGGTGGTCGCCGGAACTGACGGCTTTGCGCAAGGCGTGCGTGGCTGCGCGACACCTGTACACCAGGCACCGCAGGCTACGTATTCGCCCTCCGGATACGGAAGCCATTCAGGCGGAGCTGTACGAGGGGTACAGAGCGGCGAAGACCGCCCTCCAAGCGGAGATCCTGCGGGCCAGGGCCTTGGCCCGCGAGGAATCGCTGGAGACTCTGAACAGGGACCCGTGGGGACGGCCCTACAAAATGGTGCGTGATAAACTCCGCCCATGGGCTCCCCCACTGACGCAGAGTCTCCGGCCCCAGCTCATGGAGGAGGTGGTGAGCACTTTGTTCCCTTCGCGGGGGGAGCATACTCCCCCGCCCATGACTCCGCCTACTGCGGTGCCGGATGCGGACCACACTGCCGACGACGACGACGATGCTTCGGAGGTGACCGAGGTAGAGCTGAGAGTGGCGGTACATAGGCTTACTGCCAAAAATACCGCCCCAGGACCCGACGGCTTACCTGGAAGAGCCTGGGTTCTGGCCATGGAGGCTCTCGGGCCTCGACTTATGGGGCTCCTAAGCGCATGCATGGAGGAGGGCCAGTTCCCACTTCGCTGGAAGACGGGGAAACTGGTCCTCATTAAGAAGCCGGGGCGCCCTGCGGACTCTCCGTCCGCTTACCGGCCCATCGTGCTGCTCGACGAGGTGGGCAAGCTCTTTGAAAGAGTTATTGCAAACCGCCTCGTCGGGCGGCTGGTGCGGGTGGGGCCGGATTTGGCGGAGAGCCAGTTTGGCTTCCGCAGGGGGCGCTCTACGGTGGACGCCATCATGCGCGTGCGAGCCCTCACGACGGGGGATGCTGTTGCCCGGGGTGGGGTCGTCTTGGCGGTGTCTCTAGACATCGCCAATGCCTTCAACACCCTGCCCTGGAGTTGCATCAGGGAGGCATTGCGGTATCACCGGATGCCGACCTACCTCTGTCGCGTGGTCGAGGCCTATTTGACGGACAGGGCCGTCATCTACCCCGGTCACCGGGGAGAGTGGAACCGGCGAGAGATGTCGTGCGGTGTCCCACAGGGATCGGTTCTGGGGCCGCTTCTGTGGGATATCGGTTACGACTGGGTGCTGCGCGCCGACCTCCCGAATGGCGTCAGCGTGGTGTGCTACGCTGACGACACGCTGGTCCTGGCACAGGGGAGGTCGCACCAGGAGGCGGCCGAACAAGCGACACTCGGGGTTGCGACAATCGTCGAGAGGATCCGGCAGTTGGGACTCGAAGTGGCCCTGCACAAGTCCGAGGCCATGTGTTTTCATGGTCCTCGGAACGCGCCACTGTCGGGTTCCCAGATAACGGCGGGAGGGGTTCACATCGGCGTTGAGTCGACGATGAAGTACCTGGGACTCGTCCTCGACAGCCGGTGGAATTTCGTGGAGCATTTCCGACGTTTGGCTCCCAGACTGGAGCGGGCTGGGGCTGCCTTGAGGCGGCTCCTGCCCAATCTAGGGGGTCCAAACGCCTCCTGCCGGAGGCTCTACGCGGGAGTCGTGCGGTCCATGGCCCTTTACGGGGCACCGGTGTGGGCGCGTTCTTTGAGGCTCCGACCGGCCCGCAGGTTGAACGCGTCCCAAAGGGTCATGGCCATCCGGCTGGTCCGGGGATACCGCACGGTCTCATGCGAGGCGGCAAGCCTCCTTGCCGGATTGCCGCCATGGGATCTGGAGGCAAAAGCCCTCGCGCACGTATGGGAGTGGCGCGAGGAGGCAAAACGCCGGGGTGTAACTCCGCTGCCGCGAGAAATCACGGTACAGCGGACAGAGCTCCGGCGGGATCTCATGGCGACATGGAGGGTGCGATTGTCGCAACCCAGTGCTGGGCACGCCACAATAGCGGCGGTAAGTCCCCTCTTTGAGGAGTGGTTGGAGAGGCGCCACGGCGTCCTCACCTTCCGCCTGACACAGGTCCTCACCGGACACGGTTGTTTCGGGAGGTTCCTGTTTCGCATAAGGCGGGAGGAAACGCCCGGGTGTCACCATTGTGTGGATCGCCCGGAGGACACGGTGGAGCATACGGTGGAGGTATGCCCAGCTTGGGCGGAGCACCGCAGTGTCCTCGCGGAAGCGATTGGCGGCGGCGATCTCTCGCGTCCGGCCCTGGTCCAGGCCATGGTACGGAGCGAGAGGGAATGGCAAGCCGTCACCTCCTTCTGCGAAGCAGTAATGCTCGCGAAGGAGGAGGCGGAGCGGGTGAGGGAGAGAGCATTGCGCCCTCACGCCCCCACTAGCCGCCGCAGGAGACGCCCTGGGCGTCGGGAGTCGCCTGCAGATTCCCGGCCACCGTAGGCGCGGGCTTGCGGATGGCGAGCAATGGGTAGCTCGCTGTCCGGTAAGGACCAGGCCCGGGTCGACGGCGCGTTGTGTTCCACGCGCGCCTCAAAGAGATGTCAGCACAAAGTGACGGGGTCCGATAGGGCCGACGCCTCAGGGTCGCGGGTTATTCCACAGAGAAAACCGTGGCCCTGGCACAGGCAACTGAAGGAACACGGGTGGGTTTTAGTCAGTAAAAGTCTGACACGCCCTCCCGCTCCACCCAGAGCGGGAGAAGTCATTTGATGATTTCCCACCCAAAAAAAAAAAAAAAAAAAAAAAAAAAAAAAAGGTAAAATGTGGACTTACTATTTGATACTAGTCGCTTTCGCAAGTGTTTTCTTCGTATGTTGTGTCGGCGCGACATATATGTACAATTACAGGTATATATGAAAATACCTTACACTTACGCAAGATTCAAAAACGGTTTTCTCCTAATGTATTGACGAATGTTTTGTGCAGTTCTTCTTATTCTTGTTGCTGTCACGACTTTTCTCAGATCTTTTTGGCCCAAAACTTCGCGAACTTGTGTGGTGTTACGAACATGGTATTATCGGAACCATACTATTATGAAATATATATTTTCTCACAGCTGCAATTTTCCACCTGCATCCATTAAACTCACCGTGGATAGACAATCAGCTGTTGAACAGATGTTGGCTTATCGCACTAAGACTTCGTTCAGGACACATTCCGCGTAATAGGTTCTTAAACCTAATGGCAAAATCAACAACGACTAATTGTGATTTTTGTATTAATTCCGTTGATAAAGTTTATCACATATTTACCGAGTGTGTTCGCAACAAGGAATTTAGAAATAACTTATATTGTAGGATTAGAGAGATAGGTTTGTGTAATAGTGTTCTAGCTGTGCCATTTTATGAGGCAACCAGAATGCTGTACAAACTAGGTATGCTAATGATTTTGTTGGGCACCCAATAATGGAAAAAAAAGTCAGTAGGGGTTATTTTATTTTAATTTATTTTATCTGTCAAATCAGTTTATCTATTTAATAATCTATTCTTGTGTTCCTAATTTTTATTCAAATGCATTTTGTATCTATGAATTAATAATTATTTTAAGATATAAATGATTATGAACGAAAATGGTTTAATAATAAATAATAAAAATGATTTTGTTAAACAAACTAGGACCGCCAAACTAAAACCGCGCACACGCTGTTATGATTATGCCAAAACCCTTTTAAAAAAAGTGCAATTTTTATCTCACAAGAATAACGCTTTTGAATTTTATATAAATCTATGGTATTAAGATCGTGACTGTACTGTTTTTTTTTTTTAATGAGATATAACGAAGTATTCTAAATCCACAAGAGATCCATAGGAGAGAGAGAGACTTACGAGTTGAAGGTTTGAACCCAGCCAGGCATTTAACTTTGTGTAAACTATTTCATCACCACTGCTCCTTAAACGGTAAATGAAAACATCTTGAGGAAATCGGCATGTCTAGAACCAAACATTCGAAAGACATGTGACATCCAGCAAACCGCACTGGGCCCGTGTGGTGGATTATGGCCCACTACCTATCACAAGGTCAAAATCCTCCCAGCTTCGTGGTGAAAAATAGATCACACAAAATCTTCCTCTAGTACCTCTCATCAAAACCCGACCTACTCCATAATACCCAAAAGTTCAACCAGCAAAACAGAAAGAGTTTAAATGAACGACTACCTCGCATGCTTGCCGTCGTTAACTACTGACATTTTCACCTGAAAAATGTTAATGGACGATGTTTTACTATAGTAATAACAAGAAGGAGAGGAATAAACTAGAGCAGTTGAGTAAACGTAGTTTCTATTAGATAAGGTGTGGTCAACGGGCAGCTATATTGCTTAATTCTGGGCAAAACTGCTATAACAGGCAAAATACTGTGCTGCCAACATTTAGCAATTTTATTGTATGTACGAGTATATTAAGTGATACAGGCCTGTGTCCCAGCAGTGGGAACATCCTGGCTGATTATGATGATGATGATGAAGAGATACAGGAAAGATAACACTGATAAAGTTTCTAGTCAGTAAAAATGTTAAAGATAAGTCAAACAACAAAAGATATAACAGGTTATATGCAATCTGTAACATTATTATACCAATAGATGAAAAAGTTGATTATTTGGTGGGTCTGGAATATTATTACGAGGAAAAATTTATAGTTAATGTTAAAAACAAGTACAACACACGTAGGCTTCAAGAGAACTAACTGGTTCAACCACAGATAACAAATTATTATGGTAAGAGTACATCTTAGTATTTGGTACCTAAACTGTTTAACAAAACAGATTTATTAAGAGGAAAAGTACAACAACAGGCCAAGACCTGAATTTCTGATATCAATTTCAATTTAATACGGGTTAGGCGTTCATGAGGAAAGGGATAGTAAATTTAAAAATATTAAAAATAGTTTTATTATATGATGAAACTAAAACTTTACGGTTTTCGCAATTTTCCTTTATCTGTGCTATAAGACGTTGCTTCGTACCAAATTTCAAGATTCTGAGTTCACGGGAAGTACCCAGTAGGTTTTGATTCCCTTGCGAGTGTCGAAAATTTGCGACATAAACGGCTGTATCTTTTGATTGCGTTGGCTTAGAAGTTTTGATATAAATTCCAGCTTGATACCTCCACGCGTCCCTGAGAAAAAGGGTCTTCACAGACAACAGACGGACGTACAACAAAGTGATCCTTTAAGGGTTCCCTTTTTTCCTTTCGAGGTACGAAACCCAAAAAACTATTAAAGGAATTACATGAGACAAAATATATATAAAAAACATTACACAGGCCAAAAAGGATAAATACATTGTCTAAGATTAACATTATAATTTATAAGTAGTAGGTATGTACATTACATGGTGCAATATTATGTAAAAGAAAAGAAGAAAAAGAGCGTCTCTCGCCATCGAACGTAAAAGTTTGGCGAGTTTAGAATTTAAGGAACACCTCGTTATTTTAATGTCAAAAATAAAATAAATAAAAATAAAACAACTTAGGAACCATCATTCATTCACTCTCTAGCCCTTATCTCTTATTTTTGCTCGGAGCAACATGTCGGTTCCTTCCATACTTGTCTGTAAGTCGTCATTTCGACAGTCCCCTACTTTCTAGCTATACCATCATTGACACAGTCCATCCATCGTTTCTTTCGTTCATCGTTTTTTTTGGTCTTCTCCTACTTTTATAGCCATCCTTAATGCTCTCTATCTCTCTTCTTCCATAGGTACTTCTCTATCGGTCTTCATCTCGGTAGTCTCCCCCTTTCTAGCCATATAATCTTTCACACAGTCCAGCCAACGTTTCTTTGGTCTTCCCCTACCTTATAGCCATCTACATTCATACTCAAAGCAAAATTATCTCGGTAGTCTCCCCTTTTCTAGCGACATCATCTTTCACACAGTTCATCCATCGTGTCTTTGGTCTTCCCCTGCTCTTATAGCCATCCACATTCATGCTCTCTATCTCTCTTCTTCCATAGGTACTTCTCTATCAGTCGTCATCTCGGTAGTCCCCTCCTTTTAAGCCACATCATCTTTCACACAGTCCATCCATCGTGTCTTTGGTATTCCCCTACTCTTATAGCCATCCACATTCATGCTCTCTATCTCTCTTCTTCCATAGGTGCTTCTCTATCAGTCGTCATCTCGGTAGTCCCCTCCTTTCTAGCCATACCATCTTTCACACATTCCATCCATCGTTTCTTTTGTCTTTCCTTACCTTATAGCCATCTACATTCATAATCAAAACAACATCATCTCGGTAGTCATCCCCTTTCTAGACATATCATCATTCACACAGTCCATCCATCGTTTCTTTTGTCTTTCCTTACCTTATAGCCATCTACATTCATAATCAAAACAACTAGACATATCTTTCTAGACATATCATCTTTCACACAGTCCATCCATCGTTTCTTTTGTCTTTCCTAACCTTATAGCCATCCACATTCATGCTCTCTATCTCTCTTCTTCCATAGGTACTTCTCTATCAGTCATAATCTCGGTAGTCTCCCCTTTTCTAGCCATATCATCTTTCACACAATTCATCCATCGTGTCTTTGGTCTTCCACTACTCTTATAGCCATCAACATTCATACTCAAAACTTTCCTCATGACATTTTCGTCATTCCGTCGCATTTACAACCATGACAACCGATTTCCACACAACTTTTCAGTACCTGGTGTCACTTTCGGACGAACCGTTAGTTATTTTTCATGAGAAACATTTTGTCACACTTTATATTTTGGTTACACATAAAAAGTGTGACAAAATCGTTCTCACCACATGGTGATGTGGTGGTGGTGGTTTTTACGTTTTTTTATAGATTACTGGCACTAGCCAGTTTTCCATAAAACGAAATAAAAACCAAATAAAAAAAAATGGCGCTGTTTCAATAATAATTATTGGAAGAAAAAAATCAGGGCGAACCTATTGTCATCAACTTGGCACAAATCAGGGCATTGGGCTGCAAGTGAGAAGTTCGTAATGGAAAACCCCGATTTCACTTTGCCCGACCTAGGCATTGAACCAAGACCTCATGCTCAGCAGTAGCGCTTGAAGACACTAGCCCAACGTGGCAGTTGGATGCAGGGTCAAATGAAATAAGCTAACGAATGTCTGCAGACGTGATGGGTAACGATATCTATAATATATATATCCATCTATAAAACGAAATATCAATAAATATTTAATTTGACACTGTCTATACAGGGTCAAATTAAATATATATGGATACTATGAACCTATGATCAAATTAAATAAGCTAGCGAAACAGTGAAGATTACACAAAAAATTATATAAACTAACTACGGTTGATGAGCCCACATATAAATTACCAAATTAATTAACTTTTTATTTTATCCTGTTTAGAAATCGATATCCATCACATCACGTCTTCAGAATTTAGCAGCGGAGTTTCGCATAAAATACTGTATAATAAATTTCAAACTGGCCTCCGTTACATAATATATCATCTATCTACACAAAGATTCAGTTTGCCAAAAATATCTTGAAGTCAAACAGACATTTTTCATTCTCCTGCATTTTCAATGAGACGTTTTGTCATATTGCGTCGCATGGGATGTGCCAAATTTGTAAACAGTTACAGATTAGATTTCCTACGTAGGAAGTATTTTGTGGCTGGTACCGTCCATGATGTGGCGGGTAGGTATAGTAGTAGCATCAAGGTGCATTAAAATAGTCTACAAGTGTCAGGTGTCAGCCCGAGTGTCCAGGCCCTAAAGTGCGCTGGCATGTGCATTCTGGGTCTGGACGACTCCGTGACGAAGGGAGAGGTGGTGGCTGCCGTCGTTAGGACTGGGGGGTATTCTGGCGAGCAGGTGAGGGCAGGCACTATTCATCCTGACATCACCGGGATGAGAGCTATTACGGTGAGCTGCCAGGTGACGGCTATCCAAAAAATAGCCGGGGAGGGCCGAAGGCTCAGGTGGGCAGGGTTCCCGCACAGGTGAAACTGCTGGAAGCCAGACCTCTGAGGTGCTTGCGCTGCCAGGTAGGCAACCACGTGGGAGTGCAATGCGCCTCGGAGGTGGACCGCAGCTCTGCTTTATATATGCGGCAGCTGGCAAGCCGGCCGGTCACTGGGTTGGGAGTAAGGCCTGCACTCCACCAGCCAAAGCTAGGGGCAGGGGCAAGCCCACTGCCACCGCCGTCAAAGCCGCATCCACCGTCACTGCCGCCGCCGCTGCCGTCACCACCGTCATTGCCGCCGCAACCGTTGCAGCAGGGCCTCACAGGGGGCTCTGGAGGGGTCTGATATGGAGTGTCAGTAATGGCCCCATTACGCCTCGTCCGGGCGAACATCAACCACTGCGCCTCTGCTCAGGATCTGTTGCTCCAGAGCATGGCGCAGTGGTCAAGCAGTGGAATGGCGAGCAATAGGCAGCTTGCCGTCCGGTATGGACCAGGCCCGTGTCAAAGGCGCGTCGTGTTCCACGCGCGCCTCTAAGAAACCGTAGCTTTATCGTTGAATTTTAACTTTTGACAAAAACTCCCAGGTAATTGAAACTTCACTACAGTTGAAATTACCAAAATGTCACATAAGTCTTGAAGCAAAAATAGACCTTGACGTTATATTACATGCAAGTGACATTCAATCCTGTGACGGCATCTACATCGCCACATGCGAACTACGCATCACACTGACGACGTCACGCAAAATCCTGCATCGCGCAATAGAGTTTACTGCACGACTAGCATATATAAAACGTCCCGACATCAATCGCTGTTTACGGTAGTGCGCAACGTAACACACGCAAAACATTGTGCTTAAGAGTGCATGCAACGGTACAGGGATTGTTGGAGTATTCAAAGTTGTGTTATAACATTAAAAACTTGTTTCATCAATAAACGTCAGTAAAAGTTTAAATGTTGACCTTCAATATCTCCGTACAAAAATCTGATTTCCATGACGGGGAGTACAAGTGAGTCTCGGTTTCGTTAAGTGTCTTTTTACACTCGTTATTTACCACAGCACGAACAATTTCTATCAACATATACAGCTTGAATCAACACGAGATGAAAAGAAGATTGCAGCAAGTAGCTCCTTGTGAAAAGACTCCACCAATGTAGAATTTACTATGGTACTATAGTCGTCGCGTTTTAGCATAGCAATAGCGGTCATTGCTCTCTCCGTAATATACCTCCCCATAGATAGGAACCTAACAGTAAACTATGTATGGCTTCGTTATTGGAGCATATTGAAGGTTTGGGGACGGATAGACGGATTGGGGACGTAAACAGACATTATTGCAGTTTTTGAAAAGAAAAGATACAAGTAAATGTAGGGTGTGGGTTCAATGAAACCGTGACAACTATATCAACTCGTACGGTCAGTACTCTGCATTTCCTGACCGCTCTTACACAAACAAGAAAAGGGACCGGGTTATGCAGGCCACCGACTGTACTATTAAATATTTCTATGTCAGAGCACCATTTCAAAGCCTTTCAAGTGTACATAAGTTGGGTTTCGGTCAGACTGAAGTAGTTCCGCGTAACAATAGAACATACACTATTTTCATATATTTACTACTCCCATCAACGCACCAGGTATTCGCATTAAGATAAATAGGTAATCAAATGTAAATAAGCACACAATTATTATTTTCAAAAATGTTAGTGAGTGAAATATTTTAATGAGTTAATAGCCTCTGAACAACGCACTATCGCAAGGTTTTGCTCGGGGCAGAGCCTTAAAGGAAGAGGATGATGATGAATTTTTTACCGCGAGTTTAGTTGTCCATAGGCAAAAGCTGCATAATTGCCACTGTAATAGCTAAGCCAAGGCATACGAGTAACCAATCCTCTCCCAGGTTTAGCTTGAATCAGAATCAGAATCATAATTTTATTTGCTATTAATGTAGGTACAGATATAAGATGTTGTATAATAATGAGATCGGCTACAGTCTACCTTACGGCGTGCAAATTGTTACATTAAATATTATTAAAACAAAATGAATGTCAACAAAACAGGGTCCACTTACGTCGTGCAAATTATTGCACTAATTAAAATATATAAACAAAATAATGTCAATCGATTAGAAATTATAGTGAAGTATATATAGTCAGGTACAAAAGTCTTACATGGTCAAAATTGCAATTAATTATTACAGTCATAATCAGGAAAAACTCGTTTCATTAAGAAAGTCTTTCACTGAGTAATAACATTTGCCTAAAAGTAAAGCAGTTACCTTAGATTTAAAAATGTTTAAAGAATAATCCTTAAAACTATGAGGTATTTTATTATAAATGACAGGTCCCATTGTCATAATACTTTTCCTTAACAGTGCTGTTTTGTAATTACCCGAATGTAGTAAGTTCTTGTATTGGGTAAGTAGTAAGTATGGGCTTGCAACTTACATGTACCGGTTACATAAATCAGAGATAAAATCCGCTCATTTGGATTCACATTTTGGCGCGAAGTTGGCTGGTGGCACTATCGTGCATCGCCAATAAATCTTGGGGTATCGGGGGGTGGGGGACAAACGAGAACAAAATATTAGCCCCATTCCCCCATTCTGTTACCTTTTTGTAAAGATGATACGGATGTTTTAGGGTTATTTTTTCATCTTTTGTTTCAAATACATGTAGTTTTCTTTGTAGTTATCAGTCCGTGGGATATATAGTTACTCCAGCCACATTCTACTCAACTGTATCAGGATTTCACCCTTAATTTTGTCAATTGTTTTTTCGTTCTGTTATTTATTTACATAATGTACACTCAGTTACAGGCTAGGCTGAAACTAAAGAGTACATAACCCTTTTAGGGCGCAGCAAGCATTATACATTTAACTTATATATAGGTTAAATACTTAAAAGTTAACATTATATTGCATACCTACCTTGTGAAGGCCGCAGGAATCTGCTGGATGCGGGAAGCACATAACCGTTCAAAGTGGAGGTGCTCTGGGGTGGCCTATGTCCAGCAGTGGACGTCCTTCGGATGAAATAATGATGAATGATGATGATGCATACCTACTAGTTATTAATATCACAACATTCGTTACCAGTACTAATACAAATTAAACTCTGTCTTACATAGTATTTTTAAATTATAATAATTAAAGTCATTTGAAATATATAGTAATAAACATTGATAAAATTATTTCATACACAGATACATAACATTTGTGCTTCTTATCTTCTATAAACTCTTTTATACCATTTTTTATATTTTATACAACGACAAGTCTAATAAATTTGCAAAGTGTTTTTGTGGATCTTATATTATTATGTTCAGCTAACTTATTATACCGGAGGTTTTTTTACCAACACTGCTCTACTGGGTTATCTCATATCAAAGATAAAAACTTGTCAATTTTATTGGCATATTAGAGATATTTTTGACAGATTGAGACTGAGATTAGGATGTGAACGTCCTTATAAATACGGGAATTGCCTCTCTGACCTGCAGTTGTAGCCCTTAGTGATACGATATGAATAGGTACTTAGATTTTGTTTAAAGTTTTTATTATAGTCAGTAAACTAAATTTGGGCAGAATAAATAAGTTACTTTTTACATTGTGGTGTTTCTTTTAAAGTTTTTTTTTAACACAATATTAGCACATTTCTCGTAAAAAATCACAAAGCCTCCATTACCTCCCATCTCTCTTCTAACGAGGCTACAGAAACGACAATCAATTTCAGCTGTTACGTCATTACAAAGAGCTGCATTTCCTCAACATTTTGTATTTATTCGCGATGTAAATCATACTTATTCCTCTTTTGTACTGTTGATAATATTCTGTTGAGATATTGTTTGCTTGTGCTCATTTGTTTTTGGATGTAAGATGGCGGATTCAGATGTGTGAAATTTGCTGGGTTTTAGTGAACATGTCCAGCAAGAGGTCAACAGTTTACCTACGGAATATTAAAAAACCCACCGCTTTTACGTGACTAACTTCTGCCCGCGACTTCATCCGCGTGAAAGTGTTTGTTCCGCAGTCGCATCGCATCGCCTGCCCGCGCTATCACTTTGTTTTCGCGTGTGGCGGCATCTACACCGCCACATGTGAACAACGCATCACACAAATCCTGCATCGCGCAATCAAAGTTTACCGCGCAGCTAGCATATATACAACTTCCCTACAACAATCATCGGGCAGTTGCCCACCAGATACGACATCCATCTGGTCGGAGGATCCTCCCTTTTCCAAGAGTATGAGTGAACTTTACACCCTGTTCCTCATATCTCTAAATCGCGTAGCGTTCGTTCTCTCCTTTTGCTCGGCCCCTTAGGGTTCTAGCGTGATGTTAAAGCCTTCCTCAAGAATTGGGCTATCAAATGCAAGAAGAATTTTTCAAATTCGACTGATAGTTTCAGACATTAGCGCGTTTAAACAAACAAATAAACTCTTTTGAATGCTATGAATTTAGACCACGTATCAACAGGGTTTCCATGCTTATTAGACTGCTGGCATAAGCATACCATGCATATGTAACAAACTCATGTAGCAGACATATTTGAAAAACCATCGCACAAATCCACGTTTTCGTAGGCGCTCCAGTTCGCAATATTTCAATACTGAAATTGAAGTTTTTGTTATTAGCATTTTATTGGAGACGCGTTCACGTCCGCAATCTTTGTTTTTTTAGCACAGTGAAACGTATTCATTCGTTTGATACGATTCTTTGTTGGTTTTGAATGAAAAAAAAAACCTTGGTTAAGGTACTGCAGTCCACAGATAAAACAGATAAAACATTTTTAAAAATTTCTGAAGTACATACATGTTTTATGGGATACTGTGTTAAATGTTATAATGAAATACCTTGTGATATATTGCAATTTAATTAACATAATATAACATTACATCACGCCTTGTTTCCCCGAAGGGTTGGGCAGAGGTGTACCTATAGTACACCCACATGTCGCCAGTTATGCTTAAGTCCCATGTAATAGGTGGCGAGCCTATTGCCATCAACCGGGCACGAATCCAGACTCCGGGCTGCTACTGAGAAGTTCTAGACAGAAAAACCCAATAACACTTTACCCGACCTGGGAATCGAACCCAGGACCTCATGCTCAGCAGTAGCGATTGCGACCACTAGACAAACGAGGCAGTTAATGGAAGAAAATTTAAAACTCATATGAAAAGTACACTTCGTAAACAGGGTTCCCTTCCTCTATCTGGAAGAATCTTGATGCTCCGAAATTTATTTGGCATAACACACTTGGCGTTATCTGCCTTAGACGAATATTTTAAAGGCATAAAAATAATCTAACATCTAAAACTAACTTTTGGAAGGGGCGACTAGCATCAATTCTATTTAATGTGAATGTTGACGTTCAAAAGTGACCCCTCCCGACCCTTGCTCGAGCCAGCCCGCGCTGCTGAGCCTGTAGCTTTAAATTCGTCCCTAAATCACTCAAATCCTGATCCAGCTAGTCCCTTGCTGCCCTCTTCCAGCGACGCCCTAAGCCGAGGTTCGTACCCCACAGGGGGTGCCCTTAGCGTTGTCGCTTAGTTTGTAAGTTAGTACATAAGTTTAAGTCCTGGCTGGAGGCCTTAATTTATTAGGGCAACCACAGGTAAGTCCGTTTATGCAGACGACAACCTCATAGGTTGACCTGCGAGATGCCATTCCCAAAAAAAAAAAAAAAGTGTCTTTTAAATACCTGTTTGAAATATAACTTTACGCCAAATATAGTGGTGTGGAGCTGGTGTATGGTCTACATGTTTGTTTTAATATGGCGGCCATGTCCCGTCAAAATCTGGTTGTCTCGAACATGTTTAAAATCATAATAATACCAGCCTAATGTATTGGTCCTACTTCAGGGTACTGACCTCTTCTAATTCAAAGACGGCATGAGCATCGATCACCGTGCTTGCTCAAGGCGGATTGGTGATTTCAGACTCATATTAATTATAAGTCTAGGTTTCCTCACGGGGTTTTTCTTCCTCGATGTCATTAATGTCCAAGATAAAGTTAGAAACATTCGAATTGAAATAGTCACATTGGTAGGTAGGTATTTTCCAGAGGCGACTACTGGGCCATCACGGCATCCAATATGATTAGAATTTTATATTTTTAACTTTGTTGAGATAATTTTGGGGGAAGAAAAGTTTATCCAATTAATACATCTTTCGAGGATATACCATATAATTATTTGAGAGGATAACGATTGATCGAAACTTTTCCTGAAAACAGTTATAAATAATTTGCAATTTTGTACGTAAGTAGAATATTAAGGAAATCGTTGGGTTTGGTTTTCCTCATGTAAAACAAGATAAATTAACGATTACATTACATTAACATTTCAATAATGTCATAAATGTGATCATTGCTAATCTGCTACACTAAACGACCTGCATAATTGGTAAGGAAAACAGGGGAGGTACAAAAAAACATTTCATGTACAGTAGGTTGCCAAGTCTTACATCACGCTTTCACTGTTAAAAAAATATCAGATCTAATAAAGAGCTAAGCCCCTAATTCTACAAGGCTTAACTCTACAAACCTTTTACATATTGGTCAAAATGTACGGCAAAGCCACTAGACACTAAAAAATTAAGTCACTGGTTTGGCAAATGTTTTGCGGATTTTATTTCTTTTAATTTTAGCGGTGACATTGTAGTGATATTACACAGACATGTTAAAAATCATAACCCTAACTCCTATCACAGTCGGGTAAAAAAAAAAAAAAAATGCACGTCAGCAGTTACTTTCCTCATAGCGAACAAAAAATTATGAAGGTTCAAAATAAAAAATTAAAACACCCTTTTATCATGCACAAAACGTTATGGAACAATTAAATTGACCTAGTGCTATTCTGTCACCATCTCACCGTGAAAAGTTAGTCGAAGTCAACGTGGAGGGAGCTGTCAGTGCCGCTGATGCTAAGGATTGATCAAGACGGGATGACACTGACAGCTCACGCCACTCATATCTTCACGGTGAAATTTTACAGAATCGACATGCAGTATTAGTTCATCTGATCCAATGATTAAATAAAAAAGGTGCGCTTCGTTTTGTCATTTTAGTGCGTGATTAAAACGTGTTTATTCGTTTTTTAAACAACGTTCGCGGTTTAAGTTTTGTTTTGATTCTAATTAAGATTTTTATTTATTATTTATTTATTATTATGTTATTTATCATCTTTTTGGGAATGTTATTATCTCTACTTGATAGCTACTTCTAAGTGTTTATTGTTTGAGGGTTTGGCGCTGATAGCCGAAATACATGCTTTCGCCGAGTTCGGCTACAGATGTCTAATTAATTGGTTACCAGAACGTTATAGAAGATATGTGTATATATTGCTTTGAAATTAACTTTATTATGATTATTATTATGTCGTTTATTTATTTATAACCTTATTATTATTATACCATAGACCAACTGCCTCGTTGGTCTAGTGGTCGCAATCGCTACTGCTGAGCATGAGGTCCTGGGTTCGATTCCCAGGTCGGGCCACGTGTTATTGGGTTTTTCTATCTGGAATTTCTCAGTAGCAGCCCGGAGTTTGGATTTGTGCCCGGTAGATGGCAATAGGCTCGCCCCCTATTACATGGGACTTAAACATAACTGGCGAAATGTGGGTGTACAGGTACACCTCTGCCCAACCCTTCGGGGAAACAAGGCGTGATGTTATGTTATGTTTTTATTATTATAACGTATTTTTCTAATTTTTGATCTAGTATATTCTTCATTTTGTTGTTTAGTCTAATGTCAACGAAGTTATGACTTGAGCGGTTTACTAGGAGCCACTGAAGAGTTCCTGTTCGCGCCGATATCATTCGGTCGGAGAGTGAGTCTTGAAGAGCCTCGCTTGCCGTTAACAGTAAATGGGGCCGTACCTTGGTCCATTCAGTTCAGTTTAGATATTAGCGATTTATCCGACTTTATAATTAGTCATGTCGCTTTAAGAAAGTAAGGCTCTCAATTAGTTCAAAGTTTAGAATTATCAATCCGCGATGAAAATATCAACTTACCCTCCAGTGATGAATTAATACATTTCGTGCGCCATCATATTAGAAAACTTGAACGGACAGCTGCTGTTCGTTCAAGTACATCGCAACAACATTATCCGGGTTTTAAATCACAAAGTCACTCTCACAGTTATGCAGTTACGGAAAATAACGTGAACAATAATAAACAAGCTTGTATTTTCTGTAACCAACCTCTTCATATTCATTTATGCGAGTACGTGGAATTCAAAAAACTTGCTGAGAAAGATGGCTTTAATTTTATTAAAGATAACAAAGTTGTGCATTTATCGGGATGGGCCCACATCAGCGATATTACACTTGCACTTTGTAAGTAGGCGCGGATTGTCGGGCGAAGGAAATAGATATACTAGTTATAGCACAATCACTTTATTTCACTTACAGTTTCTTATAAAATAATCACCATGAAATAACCTGAAGGCAGAGGTCCGACATATTAAATGAAAGTATGAAATATAGCAGTAACCAACTCTTTTATTCCAACAGCTTGTTAATTAATTAAATAGATCGCTATAATAGCTCTAGGCGCTACAGCAGGCGCACCGGGCCGAGCCTGCCACAAGAATGATCCCTTCCAACGCTGCGCACTCGCTTACATAAAGTGGCCTGAGTAGTGGGGAGAGTGGGGAGGTGAATGTGCCACTTTGCACAGCTTAACTCGGCCCGCTGTACGTCTGTTTACAAAGGTTACGCCGACACATTCATTGTCTTAGCAGTAAACACACTACTTTTAGTTGTGGTTCTACAAACACCTGTAGACATTGGAACAAAAAAAATCTCCTCAGTCTAGGTTAGGAACGGATAATAAACACCCGACGTCAGCTGGTTCAAACTCAATAGGCGGTTCGATTTCCGCACCTATTAAAGGTTACGTATCGCTTACAATTCAATCGCGCGCGACGCTCAATATAAATTAACAATGTTTGTAATTGATCATCTAATTATCACTTACTCGTTAGCTACGCGCGTAGTTCAAGCATCAATAATGGATCATTTTAAAAGACTCACCGCTCACTAACGAATGTTGGAACGTACCTGGAAACATAGACGCTATTCTAGGTACTCAAAAATTCGCATTCATTCTGCTGGGAGGCATTCCGTATTCATATCAATTGATTTTGCGGACACCGCGCGTTCCATACCTCATGCCCTAAAAACCACACTCGGCTATATTGTCATGGGTGAGGTACATTCTGTCAACCGTGACATTGTAGCCTGGTCCTTGGGCCCGTTAGTAGATACATTAAACAATTCAATTTTAAAATTCTGGGAAATAGAGAAGGTGCCCATTGTAAAGCTAATAAGTCCTGAAAATAAAGACTGTGGAGTTTTTCTAAATCGACTGCGGCGATCAGCGTTATATTGTGTCATTGCCTTTCAAGGATAAACCTAAATCTTTAGGTAACTCATTCATTCACGCCCAGCGTAGATTGTCTGTGTTAGAACGCAAATTTCATTCGCTTCCCGCTTACGTCAAGCTTATAGCGACGTAATTACTGAAAATATACATAAGGGTTATATATATCTGAAATACCTTATTCTTCCGCAATAAATGAAGGCTACTTCATAACGCACCATGCTGTTGTGCGGCCTGACAAGTCGACGACAAAAGAGCGTCGTTTTAGACGCTAGTGCTTAAACTGACAGCGGCACGTCACTCAACGACTTGCTGCATACAGGGCCTAATTTGCAGGCAAATTTATTTTCGCTTTTGACTAACTTTTGGTGTTTTAAAGTTGCAATAACCGCTAAAATACGTCAAATGTATCTTAGGATTTTAAGTAGGGTGGGATGAAGAACCTCCGGGAAGTATTGTTGAATGTTTCGTTAAAGTCAAAACCGAGTTACCGTTATTGTCTAATTTACAAATACCTCGTTACTAGGGTCTTTCGGCCGGTTGTGTCGTCAATATACTCGCTTTTAGTGACGCTAGTATAAAGGCTTACGGTTGCGTCCTTTATCTGCATGTGACAAACCCTAACGGTGATGTTTCCATTCATTTAGTATGCGCTAAGTCTAAAGTGGCTACACTAAAGACTGTTTTGCTGGCAAGGCTTGAATTATGTGCCTCGCTGCTGCTCGCTAAACTTGTTAAAAAATACATACAGTTTTTCATAATCGCTATCATATAAAAGAGATATTCGCTTTCACTGATTCCATTCTTTCATGGATTCATTAATCTCCACACCGTTGGCAAATATTCATTTCCGACCGCGTGACAGACATAAAGTCAAATTTATCCCCTGACCATTTTTTTCACATAAATGGGATAGAAAATCCCAGTGATTGCCTTTCAAGAGGACTATTACCCTCACAAACGATTAATCACCCGCTGTGGTGGTACGGTCCAACCTGGATTGTTCATCCAATAGCTAACTGGCCAATTATGCCATTCGACCCGACCCGTGTTGAAAGTTTTTACATGAAACAAAACGTTCTATTTCTTTAACAGTAATTTCTAATATGGATACTTCAATACTTCTTGAGCTCGCTCTCGGAGTATCATCTTGAAAAGATTATCACGCATAATAGTATATGTCTGGCGATTTCTACGTAAGTTACCTTACGCTCCGTTCATTCAAGTCTCTGACTTTTGGTTCAAAGTTATTGGAAAAGGTGGCATGTGGATTATTTGCATTCGCTTCAACTGTGGCAAAAATGGAACAATCCTAACGTACCTAATCAGCCACAGGCATTATTGAACAGGTATATCCTGGAAGGGACGGAGTAGTGCGTGTCGCGTTGGTACGCACGACAACCGGAACTTTCAAGCGTCCCGTTGTTAAGTTGTGTCCGCTTCCATCGCAATAACTTGAATTTAATTTATCAATAAACACAATTATGAACGCAATTATCTGTATTATATTTATTAAGTATGTTGTAATATTTTAGCCGCATTTTTCTTTGTTTACGTCATTATATTTGACGTCACTCCGCTTTAACTTGATATTATCGCTTATCTTTTTTTGTCTTTCGAAAATCCTACTGATTTCCAACGGGGGAGGATGTTCGCGCCGATATCATTCGGTCGGAGAGTGAGTCTTGAAGACTCTCGCTTGCCGTTAACAGTGCATGGGACCGTACCTTGGTCCATTCAGTTCAGTCGAACAAAACGATCACCTTAGGCCGCTCGTACAAATATTGTTATACAACCTGTATTTTTTATACTCTAGGGTTATATTCTGTATGTAAAAAAAATACTAAAACTCCTAGGATTTTATCAATCATAATTAAATTAGGTCAAAAATTGACCCTCGATGTGTCTAGGCATCTAAGTTTCATTTATAAATACGAGTAATTCATTTTTATTCAGAACAATAATTCATTTTTAAAGCTAAGAAAATGCGACGTTGTCATATTTCGCGTAAGGGTGTTTTATATTAATAATCGTTACTTTGTCGAATTACTTTGTACGAAAAATGAAAAAGAGGATGATTGAAACATGATTCATATGCCAGTTGACTCTTTGATATGGTCCCAATCATACCCTAGAGTTATGGGGTAAAAAAAACAGGTTGTAGAATGGTCTAATAAATCCTTTTTAATCGCCTGAGTGCCGTGTTAAAAATCTGCTAAAAAACAAAATATGTAATCCACAGAATAATAAATCGAATCCGCTAAATATCGCTGGGAACGTGTCTACTGATGGCTGCTGTTTCTGCAAACCCTTGGCTCAAAGTTAAAGAAAACGTGGCTGATTCATTGGTAAGTGATGTAATTCTTGATTATCTTTCCAATTGAATGTAGCTAGACGCATACATCCATATTCTCGCCCGCATCTCCAGAATTAAAATTTTCCCCATAAAAAGCTTCACCAGTTCCACTATCACCTCCTGGCTCCATCATCAGACCCTCGTTACTAAGGCTAGTCTATTGGACTCCTCAAAACGAATCATATGATGAACCAAACCCGAATGGTTCACTAGTAGCCACTGAAGAGTTCCACCTCCTTCCTCCAACAAGAAATTCAGATGGTCAAGGTCAGGTTCAAGGGGCAGAAGGTAGTTTATATTACTATTAAAAGCGATGCAGGAAAACAAAAATTTCTGTGTCTTGCTGGCTTGCTGTAACTAGTATAATATATATATATGCTGTAATTCACCAAACAATCACATTTTAATTTCTGCAAGCCAAGTGGAATTATCCTTGTATGTGTTGCATACATAACACAGTTGTACTGCGCCATCGACAGCCATCGTACTTTGCGAATTCACTCAAACAACAAGTAAACACATCAATCTGGGTTTGAAGGTCGTTGATGGTACGGATAGCTCTGGTAAGGGGTGCCTTGGCAAGCAGGTTAGTTCTGGCTGTAGGCACCCATAGCAGTGGCGGGCTACGCCGCCTCCACACGTAGCGGTCCGGTACACACAGGTTCAAGCGCTGCAATGCTCCCGGGTTACTTTGCACTCCACGAAGCACCCTCACAAAGTAGGCGACCAGCGTAAACTCCCGTCGGACCTGCAGTTGATTATAGCCAACCATGCCCAGGACAAACAGAGTGGGATACATCAGTGGGTAAAACGGATATACTCCGTATAATTTCATGTACAAATGGCGCGTGAATTTGTTCTGAATGCGCTCCAGCATGACAGAGTACTTAGCTTCATGTGGAGCCCATATTACCGCACTATGTTCCAGATGACTCCTGACTAGTGCATCATACGGGACCCTAACTGCTGTGATGTTTGTGAAGCTTTGTGTCTGTCTCAGAACAAATCCTAAGTTTCTGTACGCCTTCTTACAGATCTTGGTTACATGCTCACGGAATGAGCTCAAGTATTTGTGTCGGAACATACAGACAATTATTATAGCGTTTTGGCAACAACGCACAAAATATGCTCCTTTGCGAGAGGCTGGAGGCCCATACTAGGATACCCTGTCTGTGTGACGGATCACAAACTCCCAGCCCGAGTTAAATCTAATAAACAAAACAGTGATCAATTTTCAATCTCAAGACAAAACGATCTATTGATGATGGAAAAAAACCGACTTGTTTAGATCAAACCAAAAAAAAAAAAAAAATTTAAAAAATGGTAAAGTGTAATGCATGTGTAGTGTTGCATGTGAATAACGAGTATTTTATATGCACTTTTTATCTTATCACCCTGTCCGCATCGCATGCCCGCGGTATCACTTCGTTTTCGCTTATTCTTTTTGCTCGGCTCCTAAGGGTCATTTCAATTACCACAGGTAATTCCAGAGATTACCCTCTTCATACAGACTTCAAAACAAACAAAGTTTAGGTCTTTAAAATAGTATAGATGATGTGTCAGCATAACCAATTTTGTGCCTCATAGTTTTAGTAGTGACCGCAAATCACTGATTTAATGGTAAATGTACTAGTATATTTAGATCTAACCCCAAACAGAACGTTTTCAATTATCGTGGTCACTAATATTTAATGACACGTACACAAGCGGTCGCGGGCTCATTCGACCGATATGCCGCTATGTAAACTGATGACAATTGGCATAGGGTACCTAATGTGATTGTGTAGATGTGACACTTATGTACATCTTTCCAAAACGCTTCGGTATTTTTCGTGTTTCAGAATTTAAACGAAACCACACGCCACAGAAAAAAAGAAGCATCAACTTCGTCTTTGGGCAACCGTTGCAATTAATGCTTCTAAGTTTTGTACTACCGCCGGTAAAATCTACTGCCTGTCTGGTCTTTTAACTCCTGTTCCTACAAATTTAAAAAATTTTTCTGTTAACTATTATCCGACCTATCACTCGACTCCGGCTTGACGTAGACTTACGGGACATCCTGTATACTTTTAGTTTTACTTTTTAGAGGTTTTTGTTTGTGTGGGGAGCTTTTATCATGTTTAAATATTGATACCCATCGCGAACATAACTGAAGAGTTTTACTAACTAATTTAATTTGACCCTGTAGAATGTGTTCAGAGCTGTCGATTCTATTCATTTTTATTCTATGCTATTGGTGGGCTATGGTTGAAATAATTATTAACGTGTTTATGCTCATTTTGTACACGTTCAATGAATTTGTGATTGCAGTCCAGCGTTTATTGGTATTTGTTAAATGCAAGCTACATAATTGGGTAAACATTTTATTACGGGTAGTAAACGTATCTTTTTAGCTTTTTGTTAATAATCACATACATTTCACAAGTTATGTTAAAGTCCCATGACATAAGGGGCGAGCCTATTGCCACAAACCGGGCACAAATCCAGACTCCGGCGAAATGAGAAAAAAAATACAAAAAGACCTGGGAATCGAACCCAAGATCTTATGCTCAGCAATAGCGCTTTCGACCACAAGACCAACGGCAGTCAAACGGTATAAAAATTAACCAGTGGGTTCTTTCGAATTTGATTCAGCGGTGGCTGCTCGGGTTCGATTCTTGCTTGTAACAACTATCTACATGGGAGATTTGTGTTTGTAATCACGCCTACCATACAGGAAAGATTCACAAAATTATATACATATATATATATTAGCTGCTCCCCGCGGTTTAACCCGCATAAATGTTGATTCCGTGGGAGTATCGGGATAAAAAGTACTCTATGTAATCCAGGTTACAAACTATCTGTGTGCCAAATTTCTTCCAAATCCGTTCAGTAGTTTTTTCGTAAAAGAGTAACAAACATCCATCCATACTCACAAACTTTCGCGTTTATAAAATTAGGAGGATTATGATTTATACCAAACAGGAAATTCACGCCTGAATTCCCCAAAGGGGTAGAGAGAGGCGTACCTTAAGTAGACCAACATAGAACGCCAACTATGGTTACAGGAAATATTCACTGAATATAGGTATTATGATTTGATTAGGCACATTTTCCGAATCCAAAATGTTCCCAAATAATTGGGTCATGATTTCCTCATTGGCAGCAGCATTCAGATAAAGTTTTAATTAACTACATCCTGTGATAGTTATATTGTTGCTAAATGCATGATTATGGCAATTACATAATTGTAGGTGTTTCTGTTGTTTAGTCTTGTTACATGTTTGTGCAGTTATATGTCATGTATGTCTGTGTGCTTGTTGCGCACACAAACATATAATACACTAGCTACGGTTCAGCGCGGTTTCACCCCCGAACCTTGCTCGAGCCAGCCCTCGCCGCTGAGCTTTAAATTCGTCCCTAAATATTACACATTCTGATACAGCTTGTCCCTTGCTGCCCTCTTTCAGCGACGCCCTTTTTTTTGGGTGGGAAATCATCAAATGACTTCTACCGCTCTGGTTTTTACTAAACGGAACTTTTACTGACTAAAACCGACCCGTGTTCCTTCATTTGCCTGTGCCAGGGCCACGGTAAGCCGAGGTCCGTACCCCACAGGGGATTTGTAAGCCCTGGCTGGAGGCCTTAATTTATTAGGGCAACCACAGTTAAGTCCAGTTGAGCGGACGATAACCTTCCGACGACAAAGTTCAGGGGTGGAAAATACTCATGGATGTCCTTCGCCCTGGGGTGGGCGGAAGGATCTGTCAGACTCTTACTGACTTAAACCACCCCGGTGTTCCATCTCACACCTACGTCGGGGTCGCGGGAACATACGATTCTTCCGCAACCCCGGCTGGTGCCGGCCCGCTTGGGCGAGCCCCGTCTCGGGCGGGGGGAGTGAGATGTACTCCCCCCGCAACGTCTGTGAGCGGCGCACGCGGAACACTACGCGCGCCGCCTTCTCGGGTCCTGATGTTGGGGAGCGACGGATGTCCCCGAATCCGTCGCCCCTGGACCCATTTGGGGGGCCGGAAGAGGGCGTTGTCCGCCCTCCTCCGACGCCCGGTGCGTCTGCTGCGGGCCGGGTCGAGAGTCGAGATCTCTCTCTCCCTTTCCGCAGCCTCCTTCTGCGAGATGACTGTTTCGCAAAAGGAGACCACTGCGTCCCAGGACTCTGCGCCGCCGACCATCGCGTTCACGACGGCCGGCAGCGACAGGTCGTTGCCTACTTCAGTGATGAGGGTACGGCGCGGCTCCTCCCAAGCGGCACACTCTGCCAGCGTGTGCCACGCCGTGTCCTCCCGGCAGTCGACGCAGTGGTGACACCGGGCGTCCGGCTCCCTGTTTATGCGACACAGGTACTTCCCGAAGCAACCATGCCCCGAGAGCACCTGCGTCGCCCGAAACGTCAAGGAGCCGTGCCTTCTCCCGAGCCAGCGGTCGAGCACTGGCCGGATCGCCTCGATGGTGCTGAGGCCGGCGGTAGGGCGTGACAGCCTCACCCGCCATTCCGCCACCAGGACCTCGCGGAGCTGCAACCGATGCTGCTCGATATGTTGCTGCATCGGTCGCTCGCCCCGCTCCCGGGTCGCCTCGCGCCACCGGTACAGTGACGCGAGCACCTTCGCCTCCAGGTCCCAGGGCGGTGATCCGGCCAGTACACAACCCGCCTCGAAGGAGATCGTGCGATACCCCCGAATGACTCTGACGGCCATCGCCCGCTGCGGCTTGCGCAGGACAGCTATGCTGCCGGCCGTCAGGTCAGACGCCCAGATCGGCGCTCCGTAGAGCGCCATGGATAGCACGATCCCCATATAGAGCCGCCTACTGGCGGCGCTCGGGCCCCCCAGATTGGGAAGCAGCGTTGCCAGTGCCCCGGCCGCGCCCAACAACTTGGGCGCCAGCCGCCGGAAGTGGGGTCCGAAGTCCCACCGGCTGTCTAGCACCAATCCCAGATATTTCATGGTGGGCTCGACAGCGATCCGGACCCCCCCGACCAAAATGTGTGATCCGGCCGGCGGCGCCCGCCGGGGGCCATGAAACACCATGGCCTCCGACTTGTTGAGGGCCACCTAAAGGCCGAGGCGCCGTATGCGGCTCACTGTGAGTGAGACCGCCGCCGTCGCGAGCAACGCTGCCTCCCTGTGCGATCTCCCCCGGGCCGTGACCAGCGTGTCGTCCGCGTAACACGTCAGGTCCGCGCCCGGCGGGAGCTCGCCCCTCAGCACCCAGTCGTACCCGAAGTTCCACAGGAGCGGTCCCACGACCGATCCCTGTGGAACACCGCACGACACTTGGCGCTGGTTTCTGCCATCACGTCCCATGTAGGTGACACACCTCCACGCCAGATAAGCCCCAACGATGTGGCGGAGGTAGAGAGGCACCCGATGATAACGCAGTGCCTCCCGTATGCAGCTCCAGGGCAGGGTGTTGAAGGCGTTGGAGATGTCCAAGGACACCGCCACCACCACCCCGCCCCGGGACACTGTTTCCTCCGCCAGGACTCTCACCCTCGACACAGCGTGGATGGTAGAGCGCCCATGCCGAAAGCCGAACTGGCTCTCGTCCAGGTCCGGCCCCTCTCTGCACAAGTGGCCGACGAGGCGGGCTGCGAGTATGCGCTCGAACAGCTTGCCCACCTCGTCGAGCAGCACTATGGGCCGGTACGCTGACGGCGTGTCGGCAGGGCGCCCCGCCTTACTGAGCAGGACCAAGCGACCTGTTTTCCACAAAGTGGGAAACTGGCCCCGCGCTCAAGGCACGCTGTGAAGAGTCCTCTTAGCTGGGGCTCAAGCTCTTTCAGAGCGAGGGCTAGCGCTAGGCCGTGAATCCCGTCGGGCCCCGGAGCCACGTTCTTGGCCCGGAGCCGCATCACGGCCGCCCCCATCTCTGCCTGTGTCACCTCTGGGACGCTGATGGCGTTCTCCTCTGTAGACCCTGCGGCTGTGGGCAAAGCCATCGGCGGCGGGGTATGCTCCGCTCTTGCCGGGAAGAGGGCTGCGACTACCTCCTCCAGCAGCTCGGGTTGGAGACTCTCCGTAAGTGGAGGCGCCGCGGCTCGAAGTTTCCCTCGAACCGCTTTATACGGGCACCCCCACGGATCCCCGTCTAGAGTCTCCAACATCTCCTCCCTGGCTCGCGTCCTCGCCTCGCCGATGACGGCGGGCCTCCTCGTGCAACGTCTAAGAGGGGCGCCCTTTGAACACTATGTGCCGCCACCTCGGCTCCTTATGTGTGGGGGTCGGCGTACGTCCCCGAGTCCGCCATCCCTGGACATTTAGGGGGGCTGGAAGAGGGCGTTGTCCGCCCTCCGTCTACGACCAACCCCTGCGACGAGGCAGCTAAATGGCCCCGTTGCCTACCCTTTTTCGGCCGCAGAGGATAGGGAGAGCGGCCGATAACATACCGACACTCCTCTTTCCCTGCGGCCCCACCGCGTCCGCCATCAAACAGTGGCGACCCCGTTAAGGCCGCAAAAGGTAGGCAGAGCGATGCACCGCAAAACCGGCACTCCTTTCCCGCTGCGGACTCGGTTGCGATGTCGCCCAAGCGGCACTGCAACCTTGGTCGCTACGTCGTCGGCTTTTCGACAAAAGCCCTGACGAGCGGCCCCTCCTCGGGTTCCTCTTAGCTTCACCGTGGGGCTCAAACCACGGTTACTGAGCCCCCCGCCTCGTCAATGCGGGAACCCATCGGAGGGGACGACAACCTCCAGGATTGACCTTAGAGAAGCGAAGAAAAATAAAAACGGTGCGGTTTCAACCGCACAAGTCTCGATCCCATGGGAACTGCGAGATAAAGACTATCCTATATCCTTATCCAAGTCATGGCCTATCCATGTGCCAAATTCCGTCCAAATCCGTTAAGTGGTTTAAGCGTAACACATAAGCATACAAAAATCTAATCTTTTCTCTTTAAAACATTACTAGCCATTGCCCGAGACTTCGTCTGCAATCCGGGATGAAAAGTAGCCGATGCACTTACCTAGGTCAAGGTCTATCTGTGTGCTGAATTTCATCCAAATTCGTTCAGCCGTTTTAGCTAGAAAGCGTTACAAACAAACTTACTTTGGAATTTATAATATCAGGATAGGTTAGATCATCGCCGCGGGTTTACACCATGGCATACCTAATAAGGTAAAACATGTTGTTTCAACTGGTTTCATTTAACGTTTACCCTTAAAACAATAATACAAAAATAGTCAGAAAGAAACGTGAACGAAATCGTTAACAATACATGTCTGAAACAAAATCAATACTATATTGCATGTTTTATCTACAACATGTTTTGGAAACGTTTTTTGTTGCAAGATTTGTCGAAAACAAGAGTCAGAACTTGTATATGGGTGTGTTTGACTGCCCGTTTATCTCGTGGTCACAAGCGCGACTTCTGAGCGTGGGGTCCTGGGTTCGGTTCCCAGGTCGGGCAAAGTGTTATTTGGTTTTTGCAGTAGGACTTTTCTCGTTAGCAGCCCGAGGTTCGGATGTTGGTGGTCTGAAACCCTCGTGTCTTGGATAGCCCGTGAAGCCGTTGGTCATGCTTCTGATCTCTCTCCGTTCATGTCGGATTGCCGCCCAATCAAACTATGAGAGGAAACATTTTTCTGCGCACACACTTGTCTTGTGCACCATAATATCTCCTGCGTACTTGGCTAATCTCCGTTAAGATTGGTTGCTGTGGCCGATTTCGTTAATAATGGGTGGTAAATGCCCGTAGTAATCCCTGAAAATATAGGTAGGTGGCAGTTAAGACTCTTACATGTCCCTAGTTCGGTGAAGTTCCATTTTATATGAAAGCGAACCTACTAACACGTTCCCTACTCGGGGATTGAATTCAGTACCCTTCGCTCAGCACTCATTTGCGACAAATGAATGTGTAGCAGTTTCTCTGCTTGGGTAAATTATATTATCACAGTAAACTTTATCTCCGGGGGCCAACAAAGTGTGACATTGTGTGACGTGGAGGGGTGGGTAATAAGCTTTGTGACGTAACATGTATAAATCTAAAGTACTAAACTCCAAACTTCAACTGTAACGAAAACCTTTAAAATATTACCAACTCCATCAGTAGATATCATATATATAGTTAAATTATAAATTGCAAAATATGTGACGTCCCACCAGGATTAGGGGGTCACACAAATATGATCATCTGTGACAAGGCCAACGACTTAAAAAAATCATGAAATCGTGTGACGTAATTTAGGAGAAAAAAAAACCTCTTTCCTTCCCTTCTGACCATAACCTTTATCATTATTTATATTGCTTTGCTCTTGTTTCATGATTACTATTAAATTGTATATACAGAATGTTCGTTTTGGTATCCCATCCTTATATGGAATACTAAAGAAAAATCGTCAAAGAATCAACTAGCACATTATGAAAAAAAAAACATTTTTTATTTTACCTTATTGTCACAAAGTACTAAGCTTTCCAAGTGTGTAACAAAGTTTAATTATGCGTGAAATGTCTTGTTCCCCCGTCTCACCCCGTCGTCGTCGTCGTCGTCGAGTTTCATACTTCGCACTGTACACCTTATTTTTATTTTTATCTTTATTTTGATTGTGTTCTCATAATTTTTACCTGTTTTGTGTGCCTTTTAGTCTGTGCTAAATAAACGTTTTTTCTTTCTTTCTTTCTTTCTTCTTTCTTTCTGATCCTTTTTTTTCTGTTCCTAAGTGTCGTATTGTGATATTAAATAGCTAGCTATCCTCAAGAATTGGACTATACAATTATACCGATAGGTTCAGAGATTACCCCCTACATACAAACTTACAAGCAAACCAGTTTTATTATTATTTTCTATTTTATATAGTATAGTATTCTATTCTATGAATGGCCCTCTCGAAATTCATCTAGCAGGTAGCCATTTTCAAGCAAATAAAGTGTTTTATCATTCGAGATGTTTTAGCATTCACATAAAAGGTGTTCTAAATGTCAAGGAGGATAAAAATTAAAGTTATTTTATTATAAATACAGGAAAAGATTAAGAGATTATACTGAAAACAATTTTCGGAGTTGCAATAAACCCCTTTTATGCGGCTGTCAAAAGGAAAAACAAAATCAAAGAATTATCATTCTTGCCAATGACAATGCCAGATCCTGCCCCAGCTATTTACAGGAAATGTCAGTTAATTAAAATAATTGTAATGATTAAAGGACCTTTTTAGAACACTTTGTTTTTCAGTAGAACTTGCCGATTACAAATCAATGATAAAAAGAATTCAACCCCTGAATTTCCTATTGTGTTACTATATGCGCATGATACACAACAAAAAATAGTATTAAATACCTGTAAAACAAAAACTCATATTACGATTATAATAATAATGATATTGCGTAACGTATATTTTGTTTAAATCGCTTTTTAACAATTATAAACTGCACCTAACCTATAATCAATAACAATATTGTTTTAAGATTTTAACAGAAACCGCAAGTTCTACAGGCATTAGGACAAATGTTTAGAACAGTAATAAATAAGCTTTAAGATGCTGCGTACTGCAGGCTTGTAAATGACTTTTTGATTTGAGTGGGGCAAAGTTCTATAGAGTTACTGGCATTGTCCTTTGACAGTTTGTATCATTCTCTTTCCGTCAATCAGAAAAATACTAAGATAAAGTAAAACAAAAAACAAAAGTAAACATTTTTGGCAATATACGTTTTTCTTGCCGTCAAATTTTCTTCGCCGTGCGTAGGCACGCTCGTCAGTCTTGTATGAATCACTATGGAAACGTATTGACGGACACGTTTTTTCTACGGCGCGGTTTATATATTACCGTAAAGATATCGTGCTTTGTACAAAGGGCGTTATTATTAAAAAAATGGATTTGACCTTCAACCTTCTTTTCAGGGTGACCGGTACCTTTGGAAATCGGACGCGGGGCCGAAGCCAACTCGCAGAGCCCCTTAATCAATTTAATTAAAGCGGCACTATTATTTTACAGTCTTGGAAATGTGGTTTCATTCACTCATCGTATTGGCATGGGGTCTCAACTCGAACGAATTATAATTTAGTCTTGAAAAAAAATCATAGATGACAGCATAGGTAACCATTATGAAATTAACAATAATTAAAAAGCGTTAAACGGCAGAATTTTGGCTGTAATATGATTGGTAAAAATCAATACTTCCTTGTTTAATGCTGATTTATCTATTTACACTCATAATGCAGGTATTTTCAATAAAAAACATGAATGAAGCCTTTAACTTCAATTCGAACCACTAAAATTGTAAAAGTAGCCATCTGTTATTCATTTTGTTTGCAATAGATGGCGTTATACTAATGTTTTTCCTAACATCACAGTAACCTTTAGCGTTACTAATTTAAATCAAACAACTTTATTTATTTATCAATTAATTTACATAGAAATATATAAAAAATACCATTTACATGTTTTTCTGTACCCGGAACTACAAAACTATCTAAAAGGATTGCACGAAACGTTTGCCATCTGTTGCAAAATTGGATGAATAAAAATTGCCAGGTCAATAGCCAGACTTAGGGAGGTGTCATTTCTTTGTATGAGATTGGTTATCTGTACGTAGTATTATATAATCTGTGGTATTGGTATCGAGCACGGAATAGAAAATACAAGTGGAAGTTCCCGTGAGTTAAGCCGCGTGGGCACTTCCACTTGTTTTTTCTATTCCGGTGTCTCGAGTATATTACTGCCTTTCACCTTGATATTATAATAGTTATTTCATAAACTTACAGTCTTTTCTCAACTGTGTTGAAGTTGGATTCTAATCGGACCTCCACAACCCAGTTGTTGGGTGACAGGATACCCTTGGTAAGTACTGGCTACTCAAAATAATATACAGGGTTTCCCGTAAGTCGACGTCAAGCCGGACATAATAATTAAAAGAAAAAAAATAAAGAATAAAAGTATTTTGTAGCAACAGGTGTTATAAGACACAGGCAGTAGATTTTCTCGTTCATTTAAAAATTTATAGATTTTTTTAATTACGGGTAATTACCCGTAATTAAAAAAAAATCTCTTGACTATTATCACCCGTTTTTTTTTATTGGCAGGTGTGGGAAATCCTCATGGACGCCCAGACTGCCTCACATATGAGCCAGCCTAGGCAGTGCCGGACTCTTACCGGCTAAAACCACACTTCTGCCTCACATTAAGTTTTTGCCAATGTTGATTTTGGCACTTAATTCTCAAGCTATACAATATTGCTGTGACAGTGGAATCTATACCTAGAATTAACCTAACTTTTTATTATACACATTTTTATTGTTTGTTGAGTCTGCTGCGTGCGTCGAAGATGATACAGGCAGATATGTAGTGTTTTTTTTTTTAAATCATAACATAACGTAATTATTTCTACGGGAGTATTGACCCATTTGCTTTCACAGCTTTGGCCAAGACTCTTTCTGCGAAAGCCACGAAATGGCAATAAATGGCATTTCAATGGCGTTTGGCAATTATTGTCACCAATCAGATCCTCAAAAACATCTATGGGGCGAACCAGCCTTTGCTCGCAGTCGTACCTCTCCCTTGTGAACTTAGGGCAGTCTATGAGGAAGTGTTTCACTGTTTCAACGGAGGTTTCATCGCAAACACAGGCTGGGGTCCCAAACAGCTTAAATCTAAATAAGTACTTGCGGACACCCCCGTGTCCTGTAAATAGTTGGGCTTTCAGATTGTTTGGAGTCTCTCCAGAATCTTGTATGCCCTCCTGATGTCACGGAAGAACAGCCGTATGCCTATGCTCTCGCTTGTTTCGGTTAGGTACCGGGATTGCCAGCGTCTAGCGTAGACTCCCTGATGGATCGCTTTGCATAGGACAGTGGAAATTTGTCATAGACCGGAGCTGTTTTTCTATGTAGAGCAGCGTGCTTGGCGAGTTCATCAGCTCTCTCCTTACCGGGTATACCGGTATACGCCTTTACCCAGAATACGTGGATTTCTGTGCCTTTATGTCCTGCGTCTGAGCTTGCCTGCTGCATTTTTAATGCGATAGAATTTGTCGTTTTAGGGTCAGCAATTGACTCCAGCGCTGATCTGGAGTCCGATATAATGTTAGCTGAGATTGGAGGCTTTCTCTCAGCGGCATATGTGAGTGCCCTTAAAATGGCGACCATTTCAGCTTGGAACATTGAGCAGTAATACGCCAATTTTAATTTCAGCTTTGCGACTTCCACACCTTCCTTTTCCCAGCATGAAACCGCGGCAGCAACCTTTACCTCTATCTTGCTGTCATCGGTGTACAGCCGGCGCTAGTGATTTCCAATACGCTCTAGGTCTTGCAGGTTGGTTATATATTGGAACACCAGAATAACCTGCAGAGGATGTGGGAGTTCTGAGGGGTGCGCGCGCCTCTTTAGTTTCCTACCAGGGAGTTTGTCCAGGGGCCTCCCTCTTTTTACCTCGTAGAGTTGGAGGCATTCAGCCGCCCTCAGGTCTAGGGGAATCACTCTGGCAAGGACGGCAGCAGCGATGAGGGAGGAGGTCCTTTGGGCTTTTGTTTTTTTTTTATGGCGAACATCCTGGTAATGGCGTTCAGCCTTTTTCCGCCCAAGAGCTCGCTGCATAGGTAATATATAGCCTCAGGATGTTCGCGTTGAGTCCCCATTGTGCTCGTGCGGCTCTCGCCACCATTTCAAAGATGCTGGTGGTCTTCTTAGTAACTTCTTCGAGATGCGGGATGAATGTCAGACCTGCATCTATTGTGAGACCAAGAAGTTTAAGTCTGCTTGTGCTTTTTAGTAGAGTTCCTTTGAGGGAGAATTTTGGCTCGTCATACTTTCTTTTCTTCGTGACAATCATCGCCTGTATCTTGTGTACCGCAAACTTCATTTTATAAGTCTCTCCGCACTCCGCAATTGTAGCAAGGGCCTCGTTGACTATGGTTTCAAGTTCTGTTGCCGTGTCCGCTTGCGCCAGAACTACCAGATCGTTAGCGTATGCCTGGATATGGGCTCTGAGTTTATCCGCTTCGATCATGAGAGGGTCCAGTTGGATGTTCCAAAAGATGGGACTACAGATAGATCCTTGTATGCAGCCTTTAGTAGTGGGTTTGGATACTGTGTGTGTTAGGTACTCTAGCATGATGCTCCGATTTGACAGATAGCTATCCAACAGACTCAGGGTTTGCCCGTCTATGTCCTTGCTATGAAGCTGCTGCAGTATGGCTGGCTACCGAGCATTGTCAAACAAGCCTTCTATGTCCAACGACACCACTGCCAGAATTTTCTTGGCACGAATACCTCGACGAATGTAGCCCACGGTATCGTATAATGCATCCTCCGTCCCGCCATACTGTCGTCTACTTAAAAGTTTCCCCTTTTCCAGCGTCCAGATGAGTCTATTGGCAACCAGCTTCTCCAACATCTTACCCATAACTGGTAGTAGTCCAATCGGACGGTAAGACTTAGCCGTTGTGTAATCCGGTTTACCAGGCTTCGGGATCTGGCGTCCTTCCAGGCAACAGGAAAGTAACCAATTTCCAGGCTGCTGTTTAAGTTGGCTTTGTACACCTCGCACCCGATTCCAGCTTGACGTCGACTTACGGGACACTGTATACCGACACATTATAATTTAAAGTCGTTTTTTTTTCTAAACTATGCAACGGATGATGATTCAGTTTTAATTTTGATTAGTCAACCACTATTGTCAATGATAATTAAAGCCGCACACGACTTTTCCATATACATCGTGGGGTACATTTTATTTTTACTTTAATCACAACACAAACACAACACACACACACATTCATGTCACAAAATTTTATTTAATTTTGTATGATCTTGTTACATTTTATAATTATTTTCTTAATTTATTAAAATAGACACATACTTCTAAGTGTTTAGAATTATAGCGTATGGCAGTCGTGTTTTTCTTTCTGATGCAGAATCATCATATATAGAATTTATTCCGAAAGGTTTTTGTGTAAAACAATAAATATTTAACTGAAATATATTGTAGAAATCTAGATGTCAATGTGGTAAAAAACAATAAGAGTAAGACGAGTTGCCTATAAATTGCCACTTTAAAATATCACGAGGGGCTCGTGGCTAAATTAATAACAGCCGAACGGGTCTATCGAAGGTTAAGCTACGCTTGCTGCGGCCGCTTCGTGGATGGGTTACCATCCATTTCATATTGAGACCCCTTCGTGCCTCGGAAAGCACGTTAAGCCGATATCACGGGTATTCAGAAGCCGAAAATCTGCCAAATATTTTTGCCAAGTGTTACACAGTAACTGGTTTATAGAGGCCATTCCTGTGTTTATCTATTCCTGGTCTAGATCTGTCAAAAATACAATCAATTTACATTTTTTTTTTTACATTTGTTGTCGTCGGGTGAGATTGCGACTTGAATTTGAACGTTTTTTAAGTACGAGAATTGGCCTTCCGATAAACTGTCACTCTATGTAAAAAACGAGTATTCAGCTGCATCCAGTTAGAATGGAAGCCAACCTCAACATAGTTGGGAAATGGTTAGGTAGGGAGGGAGGTTAGGGAGTCTAAAGTGGTTTTGGTAGTGAGAAAGGAAATAAGTTACCACTTAGATACGCATTTATTAGAGAGCACAGATTCTTAGGGTGGAGGTTCTTATACTCTCTAAAGGTCGTTCACTGTTCCATAGGTGAGAAAGGTAGGTACTGCCCTGGGCTTTGTCAGTTAGGGGACAACGGTGGATGGCGCATGCATTCGCAGGCGTACGGTAGTGGTGCGGAAGGCAGTGGACGATGCCACGTGCCCCAGGGCATCTGGTGTTGAGGTGCGCTGATTGCCACGCAACGCCCGCCAAGATTCCGTCACGGCGGGAAGTGTGGTGCAGTAGGCAGCGTAGATGTAGTAAGCTCACTAGGTCTGACACCTATAGTGTGTCAGACGTTGGTAGGTTCCGGCAGGAAAAACCCTGAAAATGGCGCAAGGGAGCGCCCGCGAGTTTCAGGTAGAATGCCTTGAGCCTCTGCGATGCGTGCAGCGTTTCCCAGCCAGGTAGAAGATGCGGTAGCCCAAGGCAAGCATGGAAAGATGGAAGGCGGAGGAAGCTCACACATCGCAGCGGTGTACATATATGACAGAATAGGGGAGCCCATTGTGTAGGGAAGTAGTCTCCAACCAGCCTCCAGTGTAATCTCTCGTTGATGGTAAATAGGTAGGTAGTTGGTTTTCAATCACACACAACACTTAACTCAAACTCAGAGCATTTATTTCGATTAAAGCATTTGCAGGCACTTTTGAATTATTATTATCATTGAACAAGGACTTGGTTTGAGTTAGTCAGTTAAGCTATTTGCCCATTCCAAGAGGTAGGTTCCTTAACCTTATGGAGAAGAATGGGCAAGAAACTCCATGGACACTCTTTTAAATAAAAACATTACATTACAGAGGTTTCTTGTTCGACAGTTAGTTTCAGTCCTTTTAACATAAGCACAATTATCAACTTTTATCGCGTTACAATCCGCCATCATCAAACGTGACTCCTTCTCAAAGTTCTCAAAAACATGGGCGGACGTACCGCGTATTCCAATACAGAATCTTATTACTTAGTTAGTTCAGTAAAACTTGTAAACAATGGTGAAATGCATATCAGTTAATTCTTTTATAATTAAACAATACTAATATTCACAAATACAAAGGTGTTATAAGCTTAATTACTTTCTACAACTTTATTGTTACTATTTTACAACACTTCCTGTAATTCAAGGAATTTAATCAAACAACAGGTATTCATTAGTAAATTGTTGTGTAAAATAATCTTTAAACTTTATGGTTGGTATTCTAGTATTGAAACTTATTTAGTTCGCATATTAAATTATTAAATTCATTGATTGATTATTAAACTTGCGATCCGCGCCATTTTCGGCACATTCGGTAGCGCTGTATCATAAACAAATTTACAGTGTCAAAAGACCAAACTGTTAATATGAATAAAAACCCAAAGACATAAAATAAATGTTCCCTTTTACTTTTAACTAAAGCATCGTAATTAGTTTTATAATTACTCTTCCATAATCTGCTAGTTCGATTTCACAAGTAGACAATAGATGGCGTTGACGTCAAAGACATCCATACACATTTTCAGAAATTCAGATGCATGGAATTCGTTGTAAGCTTTACTTTATGGTGAAATAACAATTACTTCAGTTAATGGTAACACATTAGATTATGTTTTAATCTTAACTGACGCTTCCGCGGCGACATATTAATAAAGCATGAAAAGAGCAAAAGGCATTGCCATGTGCTGTAGCCTTGAACCGTAGGGGTTCTCACAAATGGCAACTAGCGCAGCAAGCAGGTAGCGTGGCAAGCATGCCAGCGTCATAGTCAATCATTGGACAATGTAAAAGAATGCACCTGCGTGAACATTAGAATAAAATAGCTATAAGATGGTTCTCGCTAACAATTTAGGTTACCGAGAAATTACATTGCCAGCAGCCATGTAAAAGGTTATAAGTTACACAAGAAAGGATGTGGCCCCATGAACGCACAATAGAGTACTCACCCTAACACGAGGGGTTCGACGCGTAAGTTCAGGCGATGGGCCGGTAAAAGAAGAAGAACGCTAATGACTCGGCAACGCTTAATATACTGTTAGTTCGCTGTAACTGGTAAGTGACAGCTTTTACGCCATATACAATTGATAGATAATGCCCATAGATCATAAGTGATTTTAGGTAATCGACTAATTACTCTACATCACGAGCTGTGCACTGTGCCACTTCTGATACTAACCCTTTAAATGGTTAGGAAGATTGAGTGAGCTTTAAAATATCACGGCCTGTGCACCGCGGCACTTCTGAGACTAAACCCATAAAATGGTTACGTAGATTGAGTGAGCTTTAAAATATCACGACCTGTGCACCGTGGCACTTCTGATACATACCCATTAAATGGTTAGGTAAATTGAGTGAGCTTTAAAATATCACGACCTGTGCACCGATGCACTTCTGATACTTACCTATTAAATGGTTAGGCAGATTGAGTGAACTTCAAAATGTCACGATTTGAGCATTGTTGCACTTCTGATACTTACCTTTTAAATGGTCACACTAAATAAGTATTGTTATCATTATTTCCGCCACTAAAGCCGCCCATTCACTGGCTTATCTTGTTCTAGCAAAATCTTATTCCGACCATTAACATTAAATGTTCGTGGATGCCTGAGGTTAAGCAGTAACAACTGTGATACGGTAAATATATGGACACTGTAAGTTAGTCTTATATTTTATTGTATTTTTTACCACCTATTAACCCTTTTTTTGTGGGAGTGACGTAGAAAATGTGTTTTTTTTTCTGCATGTTTGTATAAGAGCAATTATCTCGAAAATATAATTAGATTGATGCGCTTATAAAATCAAATGACTCGTAGAACGCTCTGGCATAAGTACTATTAAATATGCCTTAAATTTAAATTTAAATTGGAAACTGATGCACAAAGGGCAAACCGAGTAGGACGTTGGTTGTAAGGAAACACAACAAAATTTTAATATTCTTTCAATAAAAAAATGCATAAACGTATGTAGCATTCCAAGTTCACAGCAATCGAAACCATTTCTATTTTGTCGCTCAAGATGCCAAAGGATGTTCTATACCACTGCAGTTTCACTATCAGAGATAAACTGTTTTCGAACCTCTTCTAAGATCTAAGTTGCATCCGGAATTGCTAACTGTCGTCTGTTGTCTCATATTCGGTTAAGCGTTAAATCATGGTATCATCATCTTTTTTTTTCAGTGTGTTGTGGTCAATAATATATAAAAAAGGTCATTGATGCGGTTTATTAAAAATATGAGTAAAGCAAAAATGTACAATTAAACATCACGCCAATTCTCCCCGAAGGGTTAGGCAGAAGTGCACCTCTAGTACACACATGACGCCAGTTATGTTTAATAGGTGTGAGTGTACACCATTAACTGGGCACAAATCCAGACTCCGGGCTACTACTAAGATATTCCAGATGGACAAACACAATCACACTTTGCCCGACCCAGGAATCGAACCCAAGACCTCGTTCAAGTGTCTTAAGCATGGTTGCAAGTCGATGGGGCTGTTTATACGCGGGTCACTGTTGTGCAGTATCTCATGGGATGTCGCAACAGTGACCAACCGTTACCCTTGTTTTAATCCATTAAAGAAAAATTATATTCTATTATATTCTACGCAGTAGCGCTTGCAACCATAAACCAACGAGGCAGCAAAAATAAAACAAAACACAGGCAAAAAAATTGGAAAGACTTTAACTTCTCTGGTATTGGCATGAATAGTTCGTTTTCAAATAGTTCAGGACGTGGTAAGAATATTTACTTTCTGCCCAGGGTGCACCGGACGTAAATTTAAGTAACTATTAGATACTAGGTACTAGTTGAGGATATCATCGTCAATTCAGCTGAAAGACGTCCACTGCTGGACATAGGTCCCCAAGCACCGCCACTTCCACCGGTTCTATGCTTCTTGCATCCAGCGATTCCTGTGGCCCTCAACAGGTCATCGGTCCACCTTGTGGGAAGCCTTCCAACGCTACGTCATCCGGTACGCGGTCGCCACTTCAGAACCTTTCGGCCCCATGGGCCATCTGTTCTGCGAGCAATGTGCCCTGGCCAATTAAGTTTGGCAATTCTTCTGGCTATGTCGGTTGGTTTCATTAGTTCTCCTGCGGACATAGGATATAGGTAGGAATAGGGCAGAAAAAAACGCATAATAAAATAAATGGGCAAAATAAAGTCCACCACTAAATCTATGGTGGATAGGATCCGCAATTTTTTTTTTTTCAAATAAATCTTTTATTATTTATTTTTCAGTGAGTGTTGCTTTGATCGTTTTTTTTTTTAACATAGGTATCGTTACTAGTGGACATTAATTGGACTAAGCCCAAACAATTTTTGCCCAATGTCCTTAAAAAAAATATTTAACAGGCAGCACTTATTACAATTCTAACACATGCAATATCTGCTTTACCAACTAACTTACCTACTCCAAACGTAATTACCCACTCCAAAATTATTATAGCTGCATGTATGGCAGCAAACTGCTAATGTCGCACTAGTTATAGCTGGCAAGATGTTTGCAGGTTGCAATTTAAGCCGATTAAACCTGCACCCTGTATGTAGGTATGAGTAATTCAAATTATGAAAATGTATTCATAATTATTCATACCTCAGAAGTGTGTAGTCATATTTAGGGGTGGTACATACCTTCAAATTTAACAACCTTCCACATGAAACTAAACGTAATCGCTTAAAAATAATTAGCTATCCCATACAATGCGGTCGAGTATGTATTGAAGTTTTGTATGGGATAACTGATAATTTTTTCACGATTACGATGTTGATCTCATAGAGAAAGTTGGTCAGTTTAATGGCATGTACCACACACATTTCTAATACCAAGTAACTCGAATAAATAATATGATTCATCCTTAAAAAGTAAAATTTATTAACAGTTTCCGAACCAGGAAAAAGAAGTGCCACAAATATACAATAACTGTTTGGTATGTAACAGGAATATTACGCGACCGAAATGTGGACAATTGTTAGAATCGTGTTTTTCGAAAACTTTAACTTTGTAGAGCGCCTTCTCGTTTTTGTTTGTTTGTTTGGCATCTCGCAGGTCAACCTATGCGGTTGTCGTCTGCTTAAGCGGACTTGCCTGTGGATTCCCTAATAAATTAAGGCCTCCAGCCAGGACTTAAACTTATATACTAACTAAAACTAAGCGACAACGCTAAGGGCACCCCCTGTGGGGTACGAACCTCGGCTTAGGGCGTCGCTGGAAGAGGGCAGCAAATGACTAGCTGGATCAGGATTGGTATTAATTAGGGACGAATTTAAAGCTACAGGCTCAGCGGCGCGGGCTGGCTCGAGCCAGGGTCGGGAGGGGCGTCGATTTGGGCGTCGCGGCGGGCCTCGGCGGCGAGGGCGGTAGGACGGCGATCGGGTTTTGGGCTTATGTAGCGTGCTAGTGGCCTTACTACTCTCCTGGAGGAGGGTAGTGGCGTCGTCGGGGTCGATTAAAGTATGCCTTGGTCGGAAAATACTGCTAATGAGCGCCTTCTCGCTCACTCGGGTCCCTATTATAGTCAGCTATAGTTGTCGCGTTTTAGCATGGCATTAGCGGTCATTGCCCTTTCCCTAATTATATCTCCGTGGATCAAGAAATGGACTATGTATGGTTTTTCGTTATTGATACATTTTAGCTAGTCTCTTGCTGCCCTCTTCCAGCGACGCCCTAAGCCGAGGCCCGTAGCCCACAGGGGGTGCCTATAGCGTGTAGTCGCTTAGTTTTAAGTTAGTATTTAAGTTAAGGCAACCACAGGCAAGTTCGCTTAAGCAGACGACAACCTCATAGGTTGACCTGCGAGATGCAATTCCAAAAAAAAAAAAATATGTTTCATCGGACAGTTGCCCACCACACACGACACCCGTTTGGTCGGAGGATCCTCCCTTTTCTATAGAGGATGAGTGAAGTTTACACCCTGATCCTTATAAGGGTCCGTAGTCCACAGGGGGTGCCTATAGCGTGTAGTCGCTTAGTTTTAAGTTAGTATTTAAGTTAAGGCAACCACAGGCAAGTTCGCTTAAGCAGACGACAACCTCATAGGTTGACCTGCCAGATGCAATTCCAAAAAAATAAAAAAAAGTTTCATCGGACAGTTGCCCACCACACACGACACCCGTTTGGTCGGAGGATCCTCCCTTTTCTATAGAGGATGAGTGAAGTTTACACCCTGATCCTTATGAGGGTCCGTAGCCCACAGGGGGTGCCTATAGCGTGTAGTCGCTTAGTTTTAAGTTAGTATTTAAGTTAAGGCAACCACAGGCAAGATCGCTTAAGCAGACGACAACCTCATAGGTTGACCTGCCAGATGCAATTGCAAAAAAAAAAAAAGTTTCATCGGACAGTTGCCCACCACACACGACACCCGTTTGGTCGGAGGATCCTCCCTTTTCTATAGAGGATGAGTGAAGTTTACACCCTGATCCTTATGAGGGTCCGTAGCCCACAGGGGGTGCCTATAGCGTGTAGTCGCTTAGTTTTAAGTTAGTATTTAAGTTAAGGCAACCACAGGCAAGTTCGCTTAAGCAGACGACAACCTCATAGGTTGACCTGCCAGATTGCCCACCACACACGACACCCGTTTGGTCGGAGGATCCTCCCTTTTCTATAGAGGATGAGTGAAGTTTACACCCTGATCCTTATGAGGGTCCGTAGCCCACAGGGGGTGCCTATAGCGTGTAGTCGCTTAGTTTTAAGTTAGTATTTAAGTTAAGGCAACCACAGGCAAGTTCGCTTAAGCAGACGACAACCTCATAGGTTGACCTGCCAGATGCAATTCCAAAAAAATAAAAAAAAGTTTCATCGGACAGTTGCCCACCACACACGACACCCGTTTGGTCGGAGGATCCTCCCTTTTCTATAGAGGATGAGTGAAGTTTACACCCTGATCCTTATAAGGGTCCGTAGTCCACAGGGGGTGCCTATAGCGTGTAGTCGCTTAGTTTTAAGTTAGTATTTAAGTTAAGGCAACCACAGGCAAGTTCGCTTAAGCAGACGACAACCTCATAGGTTGACCTGCCAGATGCAATTCCAAAAAAATAAAAAAAAGTTTCATCGGACAGTTGCCCACCACACACGACACCCGTTTGGTCGGAGGATCCTCCCTTTTCTATAGAGGATGAGTGAAGTTTACACCCTGATCCTTATGAGGGTCCGTAGCCCACAGGGGGTGCCTATAGCGTGTAGTCGCTTAGTTTTAAGTTAGTATTTAAGTTAAGGCAACCACAGGCAAGTTCGCTTAAGCAGACGACAACCTCATAGGTTGACCTGCCAGATTGCCCACCACACACGACACCCGTTTGGTCGGAGGATCCTCCCTTTTCTATAGAGGATGAGTGAAGTTTACACCCTGATCCTTATGAGGGTCCGTAGCCCACAGGGGGTGCCTATAGCGTGTAGTCGCTTAGTTTTAAGTTAGTATTTAAGTTAAGGCAACCACAGGCAAGTTCGCTTAAGCAGACGACAACCTCATAGGTTGACCTGCCAGATGCAATTCCAAAAAAATAAAAAAAAGTTTCATCGGACAGTTGCCCACCACACACGACACCCGTTTGGTCGGAGGATCCTCCCTTTTCTATAGAGGATGAGTGAAGTTTACACCCTGATCCTCATACCTCTATGACGAAAACGGACTTTATCACAGTAAAAAATGATTATAAATGTAGGGTCAATGACCGCCATTGCCACGCTAAACCGCGACATATGAAATGTTATTGAATATTTAGTTTCAGTCATTTAATAATACAAAAAAAAACTAACAGCTAAAGTTTTAAAAACGGGTGTTAGTTAAAACCAGACAAGTGCGAGTGAAACTCGCGTTGAGAGAAATTAAGACACTGCAGCACTGGTCCTGAATGTTGTGTTATGCAATAGTTAAAGGGAACGGCCACACCACACCATACATTTTGACCAAGATGTAGGGTAAGTAGATTAAGGTCTTGTAGAGTTAGGCGCTTTGCTGTACATTATATTAGATCTGATAACTTTTTAATAGTAAGGGCCTTATGTAAGTCTTGGCGATCTACTTTACATGAAATGGTTTTGGTAGGACTACATTTTTTTTTTTAGGTGCTTCATTTATTTTTTATTTAAGCGGTGTTATTGCACTGATACTACACAGACATGTTAAAATCATCAATCTTACTCCTTGCATAGTCGGGTGAAAACGGGTATTTGTTGCACGCCAGCTGTTGCTTTCTTCATGGCGAACGAAAAACGATGTAGTTTAAATCAATCTGTAGGTATTAAATATAGTTTTGCCATCGAAACTACATGAACATCAACGTTTCATTTCAATAAGACAATTAGATGTAGGCAATAATTGACTTCTAAGATTTTATTACATTGTTAGTTACAAGTGAAGCTAATAAAAGGGTGTTAAAAAGAGCTTCGTCTAGCTTTCTTAACACGTGGAAATAAGAATACCGATTATCCGATAAATAATATAGACTTGCACCTCCCTTTACATAAAGGGACGAATTAAACCCAATAAAACGGCGTTTATCCGGGTAACCCCGCCTTAAGTTAACTAATATTTTTTTCACACCACCTGCTCGAAAATGTCAAATCATATGTCAAGCAACCTTAACCTAAAGTGAGTCATTAGTGGCCGGAGGCACAGCCGGTCAATAATGTTGTACTGGATTTCATTATGACCCGCTGGTCAATAATATGATTTGAATTTGGAATCTCACATGCTCAGCTAAATTGGCAGTAAAGTACTAACAAACACTCTTTAGTGCCAGAAAGAGGAAAGCTATTCTCGATTTCCTACAAAATCATAACGACTGCTTCTTCATATCGTTGCCATGTTTTCGAAGACATAATATTGTAAGAATAACTAGATAACTACGAACCATTTTTTAAAAGGAATGGAATAACATTAAAACTTGCATTACTTACATAATTGGCTGTAACATTAGTTAATTTTTTTTAAGGAAACTGCGCTAAGATTGCTGTGGATTTTGTGAATAAATAAATAAATAATAAAACCTATCTAGACTACATTCGATTTATCACATTTTATAAAAAATACTCTATTTTCACGAGCGTCTCCAATGACGTTCTAAATTCAAAATGCATACAGCCAATCATCCAAAACCATTTTACCAGCCCTGTATAAAGCTTAGTTTACACAAACGCCACTTCCATGAGAGTGATATCCATAGACGCACACGACAAAACCGTAGAAGAAACTTTTTTTTGTTTGAAAATCGAATTGATCGTGTCTTGGCTACTTATTGGTAGGCTCAATAAAGGCGCGAACTTTTGGCATTTAAACTTTAAGTTTATCAACAAAGTATAATAAAATGTCGAGTGATGAAAGTGATTGTACTCCTGAATTCATTACAACCGAAGCTAATAATATTTCCCATGATTTACTGCCGGAAAAGTCAAAGGAAACTTATATAAAAGCCTACGACAATTTCCAAAAATGGAAAAGTACGAAAGGCGTCAAGTCCATTTCGGAACCTGTTCTATTAGTGTATTTTCAGCATTTATCTTGTACTCAGAAGTCAAGTAGCCTATGGTGTACTTATTCAATGCTTAGGTCAACAATAAGCATGAAACACAATATAGATATACATACGCTAAGCTATTAGCATTTCTAAAGAGGAAATCGGAAGGTCACCAATCAAAGAAATCGAAAGTTTTCACACCTATGAATGTTGAAACTTTTTTAAATGAAGCTCCTGTTCATAGTTATCTTGCCGTAAAAGTAAGTTATTTATAACTAAATAAATACAACATGGTAGCAAATAGCAACAAGAACGCTTAAGTATACTTACTGAATTTACGTATGTTGTTAGTAAAATTTATTTTTATTTTTGTTACAGGTGGCTTTAATTATTGGAGTGAATGGGGCTTGTCGTTGTCAAGAAATGGTAAACATGAAGGTCCAAGATATAGAAAAACACTCAGAAGAGTTGTTATTGATTAAGTTGCCAGACACTAAAACCAAAAGGGAAAGGTCATTTGTCATCCGCGGAGCATATGTAAAGGTTGTGGAAAAGTATCAAGCTCTGCGGCCTCCTAACATAAACACTAACCGATTTTTTGTAGCGTTCAGTAGTGGAAAATGCACCCGTCAAGTGATTGGGAAGAACAAAATAAGTGCCATGCCAAAGGAAATTGCCAAATACTTAGGATTACCAAATTTCGAGCTCTATACAGGTCATTGTTTTCGTCGAACGTCGGCTACACTGTTGGCGGATGCGGGAGCAGATATAACCCAAATAAAACACCATGGTGGCTGGAAAACGGATACAGTAGCGGGGGGCTACATTGAAAATTCTGTACAAAACAAAAGTAAAATAAGCTGTCAAATTGGTAACAGCATCACATTAAAAACGTCATCTGATTCTTTTTCACCACAACCTTCAACATCACACCATCATATTCCATCTTTCCCTGAGCCTCATGCACCACCTTCACCAACTTTCACCACCCAAAATGCTCCTCTGCAAATACAAGATTCTGAAGCAATGACGAGCAATACTCAAATAAATTCCACATCAACATCTATAAACGTACCAAATAAAAACTTAACTTTATTTTTGCACAACTGGACTAGTGCCTCAAATGTTACCATTAACTTCAACTAATATGTAAGTGCATATAACTAACTAGTTCCAAATATGTTATTCTAACTGTTTGTTTATTTAATAAATACTTTGTTTTTCGTACTATGGCTATTATTTTCTCACAGTAGGTGTAAAAAGTAGAGTATCCTCCTATGGGCTAAAGGTGTATTTGCCTTGGGCTAGCTTGAATCCCTCGCTGCATTCAGGATTCTTGTATTAACTCCCTCGCTTCGCTCGTGAGTTCTCCCGAAATCCCGAATCCTTCATTGCGCTCGAGATTCAATATGACGCCCGTGACATAAGACACAACTTTAGCCCCTCGGTGCATAATCTACTATTTAATGTGACTATGCAAGTGTATGTACAATCAATTTTTTTGTCTGAGTGGATAAGTCATTAAAAATTAAAGAAAATCAACGACCGGAAATTCTCCTATTAATAAAACTGGGTTCCATTATTTCGTTTTACGTTACAGAACCTTTAGGAGATAAAGAAAACAATATTTCAATAACATATCCCTATTTCAAAGCAGGAAGAAGTTTTGACAGGGTAAAAACCACAGCTCGGTGGGGGAAAGTTTTGTTAGACTAGTTACTTTTAAGGGTAGGATCAGAAATATAGCGGAAGCGTATATGTTTAAATGTCTTAGAAGAAAAAGGAATGAAACGCTTGTGACAAAAAAGAGAGTGATGAATATAAACTTTAATGAATGGAATAGGAGATGGCAAATAAAGGTATAATAGATCTGTAAGAAATGTTTTTGACGAGAGTTTAAACATACCGTGTTCTAGTAAAATCCTTCCGCAATCGCTCTCTAAAGATCAGTAACATATTCATCTGTATTGAGAAGGTTTTAACTTCATATATACTAATATTGTATATGTCGTGGATGGATGGCGCCACAGTACAGCGGACAGCGCCATCTAACAATTTGATTCTTAAACGAATGATCATGTGATCGGAAATGCAAGCGAGCCCTACCACTTGGACATGATCGTCGGTGGAGGGGATGCAGTGAGGACTGGCGGAAAGGCCGAGTGTTGCGACAGTCAACAGAATACGGTCGAGTTTGGACAGTCTTGGCACACGTTCAGTACCAACGCACGTGTCTGTTTCCGTTGCACGTGTTTATTTCGTTAGCCAGTTTATTAAAGTTATTTTTAATTCGAATTATCTTTTCGTTCAAGTACCCACTACAGTGACCACACTTAAATGCGTCGGATCGTGAAGAAGACCCGATGTTTCGCATCTCGGCCACCCCTGATCCGACATATAAATACCGCTTTTTCCAACAACTAAATGTTTCAACAACATAACGACTCACGGCTTAGTTGTTCTTGTTATTGTGGTTAGTTTGTTACAAAAGCAAACTTTTTCTCGTGACTTTACCTTCCTAATGAATGCCGATTGCAGAATCGGCATGGTCTTACTGTTTTTAATGTTTTCTTATTTATTGTCATTTGCCTCCAGTGTCGCAACACAGAGCAATGTGTATTGTCTTTGGTCCTGACATCAAGCAATAGACACAATTGTAGATTTTTTTATTGCTTTGTACGAGGCTTTTAGCTACTTTTATATGCGTGTTTTTTTATACTGTTTTATACTTGTAATATGCGTTTTGTTTGTGCAGTAAACATTTGTTTTTTTGGTTTCCTACTTTTTCTTTAATTTTTATCAAAGTTTAATCGAAAAATCGTCGACGATAATTGAGGTTATTAACCTCAATATTTTTTCATACGATTAACATCTTAATGGTGATTTAAAATTAGAATTCCGGGTTTATGTAAGTACTCAAATAATTAAATCAATGCACTCAATTTGTGAGTGCCACTAAAATGTGTACAAGGAAAGTCAGAGATATAATCGTATTTATTGCGAAGATCTCAATTAAGTTTTAGGTTGTTAAAGGCATACCTCATGGTGTTTTCCTTCAGCGCATCTATAACCTTCCAGTGATGTCCATGATAAACTGAAAAAGAAACAAATTGGTTTTCTGAAGCAGTTAGGTTTTCCTATCTACTTTATTTCACCTGCATAAGTCACCACAGTTCGCATATTGTTTTAAAAGTATCGTAAAACCTAATCCACTTAATGATCTACCCATGTGCCGCTTTAGCGTGAACCAACAAATGTCCAAAAAATCTAATCTTTTCTATTTATTAAATTAGTTTAGTAACATAATATAACGCCTATTATCCTCGTAAGGTGAGGCAGAGGTGACTGTTAGCGCGGGGAGCAATTAAAGAGTGGAGTGTATTTAGGCAATGGTTTAATGCCGTGCTCATATCAATAATTAACTTTCCCGGACAAACAAGTAAGTATTAGATTAGGAGTATCGTCCGGCGCGGTGGAGTCCTTTGAAGCAAGTGTTCGTCGGGCCGAGGCATGTCGCCGCCGCGCCACGCCTCAGCATGCCGATGACGCGCTGATCATGAAGCTTGCGCGTGCAAGGTGTTGTGTTAGGTTCGATTCCTAAAAGTGACCTTATAGTAGGCATACATTTGGCTAGCTATGTTTAAATCCAACGAAATACAATTTTTTTTTGCAATTCAGAAATGAATCCTTTTGCCACACTGGATTAATTCACTCCTCCGTTTTCCTACGAACTTCATCTAACAGAACGGCGTAAATAAACTTAACATCCTAACAAACTTCTATATTCGCTTGTCAATCAAGCCGCCCGCTCCGCTGCACTGATGAAGCTACCTTGACAAACTATTAACAGCCCCCAAGCGAATTTGCACTCTACGATCAAAGTTACAAGAGTTTGTTTTACTTTGCTTCTTTTTCCCTCTGGTGGTATCATTGCGTCTTTTATTTTTTTTCTTTCAGTGTCTTATCGATGGGTCATAGGTTTTGTACGTAGGTAAGAGAAGTTTGTCAAGCATGCTTGAAGAGGGAAATTGGGATTCTTTTGCATTTAATTAATATAGTCTTTCTCGGTCTGTTAGGTTTTCCATGGTTACAATAATGGGGAAGGTCGGGCAAAGCTAATTGTAGATGGCGTGACCATAGCTAGGTCCCTACGGCCTACAAAAATTCTGACATTTCGTTCATTCATTTCATTTTATGTTCATTCATGAGTTTGATTTTATTTCACTATTTCGTTATTTTCGGTGATTTCAGTATTTTAAATCAAGTACTTGGCATGGAAAGTGTCAGAACTTTAAACCTTGAATATTTCCTCGTAATCACTTTCTTCAAAATGTTCACGACATAAATTCGAACTCAAAAATATCTGTACGAATAGCTTTAAAGCACAATCTTCTAATTTTAGGGGCTTACGAGAAATTCGGACTCCAATTTCGGAGTATCTAGGAACACAACAACGAGTCAACTTTCGCTAAAATAAAATGAAACCACTGCACGCCTTGTATTATTGGCTTGTGTTGGGAACTAGCTACGACAGCGCCATTTTGACAGTTGCCTTCCCCATTGAACCTTTTAACTAGGTATTATTGCCAGTCAAATAAAATAAAGAATAGAACGTAATATGAAGCAATGGATTAGAAATATCCTTCAGATGATTCAGCTGGATGGACTTACGCTCTGCACTGCTCTCATAACGGTAAAGGATACAGGCATTGTCTAGAATACAAAATTCTAAGGCATGTGACATCTTCTAACCGGCACTGGGCCCGTGTGTTGGATTACGGCCCACTCCCTCTCAGCGAGAGGAGGCCTGTGTCTCAGCAGTGGGAACAGTACAGACTGATTATGCATGTGTGTTACGCAATTAGGGTAGATTTCACCAATGCAAATGATCGCGATCAGCACTTAAACTAGGTTTAAAGGCTGTCAGTGTCATTATTTTCTATGGAATATGTGTGTCAAAACTGTTGTGGAATATTGACACTGACAGCTCTTGAACTGGGTTTAAAAGTGATGAGTTTCATTGACGACATCGTTGTGTTTTAATGCAGTTTAACTTGAATTGGCATTTCGCGTAAGTCCACAATTTAAAATAGGTTTTTTCAGTCTGAGTTTTTACAAACACTCCAACCTTTTTTTTTTTGTTGAATGGGCCTGCTCTTGACCGCAGACACGCCTGATGGACAGTGATGGATGAGGTCTATGATGGAACGAGCGTGCCCAGTAGATGCCTGTTCACTCTTGCTTTGAAGGCAGACGGGTTAAATGTGGAAGGCAGAGAGTTCCACACTTTGGCTCTGTGCATAATAAATGTGGAGGAGAAGCGCTGAGTACGTCTGGTCAGGATATCAACCAAGTGCGGATACACTGCAGTACCTCATAATATTATAGTTTTAGAGTGTAGAGGTCACTAGTCTGGTTGCTGTGATCCTGTGGTCGATTACTAGAACGGGCAATGCCTTGTAGGGATTTCTATCACGAAATTCTAAGGAGCAGCCCGGAGTCTGCTTCTAAAACATTGTTATTTTCGTAAAGCGTGTTTCTGTCCAATGGCGTGTATTTATTTTTTTAAAAAAACACCATAAACCTATCAATTATATAATACGTGAACCAAGCACTTTAAGAAACTCACTAAATTGGGTTTGGACCTAGTATCGTTTGGCAGGAGTTTGGGGATAAAAAGGGTTAAATATGGTAGGGGTGGGTTCCCTGATTGCAACGCTACCACTCTTATTACAAGGTAATGCATATTTTTCGATAAATTAATAATAAATGTTTCTAACCTCAAATTAGATTAACAGCGTAACGAAACGTTATTTGTATCATATGTCAGTGTCATTTGTTTACGTTCATTCCGTTTCTACCAGAGTTGTGAGAACTAGTGAGAAGTTAGTGTACCCCCACTTCATGGTTAAAATAGTTCGACACTGTTCCCAAACCGAATCGGGGCACCCCGACTCCACGTATTCTTATGGCTCCTACCCCTAGAGTGTTTATAAAATCCGGAGGCTAAGCCGCGGATGTGAGCATGGGTGCCTATCCTTTGTTACGTAAGGGCGAAGGGGTTGCACTTCCCGCAGCGCCGGAGACGTTGGAAAAGCGACATTAAGGTGTTTTGAGGTTAGGTTACAATAATTAGTTTTTCTCAAGAACGGTGCGTTAACTTTTCATGGGAGTGGTACCAGGGGGGACTGCCATACGATACTAATTTTAACCCTAAATTGTCATACCTAACAGAAATAAAATCTTCATACACACACGCGCGGTGCGTCACCTGGTGGTCAGTAGGCTGTCGCCGGACGGCTTACTTGGCTCCCTTACTATTCGTACAAGGCCACATTGGTCTCCACGCGTTCAAGATAATACGATGAATTCAACGCATGACGTTCAACCTTCGCAATTTATCACTCTTAGGTCAATGCTTACTCAGATAACCAACCGAGTGCTAAATGCAAAAATACTTCGTGATTTGCCCCTGCCAAGAAAGAAAGGAATGGATAATTGATTGTGCAGGGCGAGCGTCGTCGCGATGGCAGGAGAGTATTTCATTGAATGAATGAGAATTATCATTCATTTGTTATTATTTTTGTTGTCATCGGCAAGCGCGCCATTTTTTTTAAGTAGTTGTTTGTTTAAATTATTGTTGAAATTTTAAATAACTTTTAATGTTGAGTTTAATGTGATGTGTGTGTATGGATAAACTAAACTGCGTAGATTGTGGTGATCCATCGCTTTGTTTGGATAAGTTGCGGATAAATATGCAATTCTATAACCAGTAAATTAATCAATAATAATATACTTACTTAATTAAAATGCGTACGTACTAACGAAGAAGTGTACAGTGTGCGAGACGAGACAAAACAAAGAACAAATTTAACTGTTTTTTTTTCAGCCATTACAGATATCCATCAAATTGCATGTGTGACACATAACGCTCTAAAATGTGCCATGATTACTTTGTGTCATATCATTAGTTTTTTGAGAGACCTATGGTAGTAAAATAGTTGCATTTCGTCCGACCGATGAAGATGTTTTTCTGTTTTAGTTCATAGAAGGCACATAGTGAGTAAGAAAATAATTTAAACATTCAAAATAGATACTTTTGTGTTGTTTGTGATGACCAGGTGGCCTGGTGCCTGCCTACCTATTCTGAAAAGCAATGCACGCCACTGTAATTCTGCCGTACATTCTTCAAACAAGTGTGTGCCACTAAAAGTCTCAGCAAAGTTTTCTTTGTAAGAAAAACCGATACAACTTTTAAGAAGTTTCACTCCGCGCTGTAGTTTGATATTTTGTGCTGGCAACATTGACGCTCTTTGGAATTCCGATACTGCTGGCATTCACGTCAACTTTTGTATTTTAACTTGACGTACGGCATTTTGTAAAATTGTTAAATAAATCATCGTAACATAACATCATGCTTGTATTCTGTTAAGAGGTAAGCAGGTGTAACTACACTTATATTTCACCCAGCTATGTTTAAGTATCATCTAATAGAGACTAATGTCTCCAACTTGCGCGCATCCGGGTTTTGTCAATGAAATAATAGACAAAATTACACATGGAATAGATAAAATGTCGGAAGTTATTTACCTGTCATTTTGTCTATTCCTACGTCGATAGAACTTGTTTCTATGGTGGTCATACTAGAATTGTATAAAAAAAAACACGATTACTATTTTTCTGATCCGGGGAAATCAAACGTAACGACCATTAGCCCAACGAGGTCGTTTAAAAAAAACTTTAATCGAAGAAAAAACATCATTTTAGATTAAAGCAAATGATTTTCTAGAAGCGCGTTTCCGACTTGACTTATATGTGTCAAAAACTGCTCTGTATTTAGAAATTACGGACGCTATTGGTGGCCACCGCTCTTTTAGGACACCGTAACTTTACTAAGCTCAGGTCCTAAATAATGAAAATCACAAAAATTGAGAAGGCTCCAATTCAACGAAGATCAGTCAAGCACCGTTCCTGCGCCACCCGCGCGCCGCTCGCGCGTTAGCTAATCTCCGCGCACGAACGGCGCCAAAGCCGCGCGCGTGCTCGTAGCTCGCGAGCGAGTTGCGCGAGCTGCGCGCGCGCCATATGCGCCTTAAGCCTTGCGTGAGTTGTGCTAAACGTGCGTACGTGTGCAGCGTACGAGCAGCTCGCGAGCGGCGCATTCGTGGCGCATTTGCCAGATGTGGACACACCCTTACTAAACGTACTCCTTTTTTGTCAGTGCCAAATGGTAATTTGTATTCTGAAATATTTCAGTATCTCTCAAAATATTCACAACATTAACACAGTTCTGAATTCTAAGACACACAGATTTACTTCTAACTTATAAGGCTCTTTGAAGGAACGTCCTCAATTAGAGCCTGTACGAAGTTCCTAGAAGATCCGCCTATTATGTTCGCCTACAATTAGGTACAACTAAGAGAGTAGGAGCCTCGTCTCAATCCTTCTTAGTAAGTGTAATGACGTGTTGAAACTGTGTGACATCTCTTTGCGAACTAAGTGCATTTCAATTTGGAATATGGTATGGAGATAGTGACGGAGTTTGTGCTTAAATTTTAGCAAAAAGAGGCGAAAAATATCTCGCCTTGAGGAACAGAGGTGTTCCTAAAGTACACCGACATACCCATGTTCTTTTTAACAAAAAAAGCTCGAAGTCAAATATGTATCCCTGTAAGAAAACCTTTTAATCACTTTAGTGCAATAAGCGAAAGCAAGAAAGAAAAATATTTATTTGCACGCAGGTCGTAAAGCACAAAATACAAATGAAAAATAAACAACAATAATAGTGTGTGCCTCACGGCTGCGCCAAAAGGTTTCATTTCAGCATTAATGCCAAACAGATGCTGTCTGACGCTGGTTTCCTAATGAACCTTTAGGGACAAGTGACAGGGAGTACAAACAGCTTCAAAATACCTAATTTATAATGTTATACTAATAAATACCTGCCTCGTTGGTCTAGTGGACGCAATCGCTACTGCTGAGCATGAGGTCCTGGGTTCGATTCCCAGGTCGGGCAAAGTGTTATTGGGTTTTTCTATCTGGAATTTCTCAATAGCGGCCCGGAGTCTGGATTTGTGCCCGGTTGATGGCAATAGGCTCGCCCCCTATTACATGGGACTTAAACATAACTGGCGAAATGTGGGTGTACAGGTACACCTCTGCCCAACCCTTCGGGGAAACAAGGCGTGATGTTATGTTATGTTACTAATAAATAAATAAATAAACTAGCAATTGAAACATTAAGAAACGAAAACAACAAGAACTGTCTCAGTAAAACCTGTTATTACATTATTACTGTTATTATTAGGGACATTAGAAGCAGAAAACAACGGAAAATCACCGAACGTCCCGACATCCGCATATCCAATATATATTTTCGTGACACAACAGGAGTGATGTTTTAAGTACTGCATGAATTTCATATAAGTGAAACATTTACGGCGATCATATCCAGTTTCTGTTGCGAATCTATCAGATACTGCCGCAGACGTGTTCTGAACGAGTGGAAAGTGCCCGTAAGCCTTAATGGAGGTGGGATATTGAGACACAACCTCCACACCAAAAACACAAGAGGTAAGCTGCCTCGTTGGTCTAGCGGACGCATTCGCTACTGCTGCATAAGCATGAGGTCCTGGGTTCAATTCCCGGGATAAGTACATCATCACCATTCTCTTGCCCTCACCCCAATTTATTTGGGGTTGGCGCAACATATCTTTTTCCTCCATACTTCTCTATGCTTCTTATCTTGGTAGTCACTCCCTTCTTATCCATAAATCATCTTTCACACAGTCCATCCATCGTTTCTTTGGTCGTCCTCTGCTTTTATAGACTTCCACATTCATATTCAAACCACGTTTTTTATTTTAGTTTGATAAGTATGAGTTAAAATGAGCGCCTGTTAAAGTCATAATAATATCATCGTTGCCTGAGACTTCTCACGAGCTCATGCATTTTGTCTCTAAGATACCAGTTATGGCAAAACCGAACCCTTATTATTTATCATGCTTAATTAAATACCTTTCAATCTGAAATAATTAACGTTCCTGACATTGATACGCATAAAAAGGACATTGTGTTATTTAAAACACATATAGACATAATCCCATTTAATTTGTATCAAGATATGCAATGGGAACCAAAAATATAAGTTTTAATCTTCTCATAAATAAGGCTGCCTTTCCGGTTGCCACTTAAAATTAAATACCGAATAAATTACTTTGAAGATATGAGCACAGAGATCACAAATCGAAGACCGCATCTGTCAATTACTGTGCCCGCTTTTAAAGTTAAAAAAAATAAAAAACAAAGATGGCGATGCTGCCGTCCCGCCAAAACAAAATGGACGAGTGTGGTAGCGTCCGAACGTCAATAAGCGCTGGGTTTTTGTTTTTGTTTTTGGGTTCCTATTCATGTTTGGTTTGGCGCATAAGCTGTGCTAAATTTGGTGTCTGCGCTGATAAATGTGTATAGTTTTTCAAACCAAAATTGTAATTTGACAGATGTAATGTCGAAATTCCTATTCTAAAAAGCAAACACAAAATGACTTGAAATGTCATATTACTATAAGGGATTAAAAAAATGAACTTAGTTGATAATTTTACTTTGAATGAAAGAGTGTGTCCTCGTCATCATCATCCATCATTTGCATAGCCTTTTCCCAAATAAGTCGGGGTCACTATTTTACATGAAGCGACACCTATTTGACCTCCACTCCGCAAATTATAGAAAGTTATGAAATACGAAGAGTCGATAATTTTCAATGATGCGCAATCGTTGATTGACGGTTTGACATTTTATAGCGAATACGAAGAATCCAATCCAAATTAAGGCGATTCGCCAGGAAACTTAAGTAGATAATCGACAAAGCCTACAGGATAGCCTGCAGTGTCACTGGAACGGCTTTTTAAGAAAGAAATAAATTAAGAAAAAACGATAATCTGTGGTGTATGGTGAACATGACGTACGAACACAGACTGACGTACAAAACAGAGCAAGTTGGGGTTAAATATGCGCCCCATCCACGCAAAACGGCCATCGCGCAGCATTATGCTACGACCCCTTGCGAGACACAGCCACACACTGGTTTCTTGCGATAGCCGGCGTTGATGTGACGACGTCAACCGGTGCAGCAAACGCTAAGATAAAATCCCATATTATGAAATAAAATAAATAATATCAAAACACACAATAAATACCTAGTTTTAATTGTTTATTTAAACAATATTTATAAAAAGGTTACATGCCGGGCAACGACTCACGCGCCGCTGGCCTTTGAAAAACTGTGCTGTTTTGACATACAGATTTAACTGATTACGTAATAACACTGACTGATTACCGTTCTACCTGCCGTGGATCTGAGTGAGAACTATGAAACGGACAACATAGTGTGAGTATCTTTAAGCTACGTGAAGTGACGGATTTCGCAAGCTGGCTGGTACAGTCTGCGAGGCCTAAGCTGAGCTTTTAATTTGTGTAAGTGATTACAAATCGTACCAATGGGATCACAGCGCCTCAGGCTGATTGTCCAATTGGCCGATTGCCAAGCAAACAACGCGTCACTATATACTCACACAAATGCAATGCTCAACTTAGGCCTCGCGGACTGTACTGGACTGAGGATTGAATTAGAGACGCATAATCCGTCCAGCAGTAGACTGCTATTGGTTTAATGACGATGATTCTGCCTTATTGCTGAAAAGAGACACGAACAATTTAGATAAACTGTCAACGACGTTATTATCAGTGGATTTGGTTTCAATAAGTTTTTAATTTAATTAGTATATTTTTCTTTTTGGTCGATTCTTTTATATTTTGTGAATGTGAGAATGTTGTAAACCTTGTAAACTGTATACTGTGTGATACTGCGTGATTTGAAGACCATTGTCTATTTGTTAAGCATATGTTGTCAGGCCTACACTGTCCTCCCATACCTATTATCAATGTAATTTGAAAACACTGTAAAAGTCAATTATTTTTATAAGAGTATGCGTGGAGTTTCTTGCCGGCTCTTCTCCATAGGAAACGACCAACTGGAATCGTACACGTAGACGACGTTTCTTTATTGCCCATGTAGGTTTGTGTTTTTTTTTTAAATCAGGAGTTGACAACTTAGTGCCAATTTCACCAATGAAACAACGCGATCAGCACATCTAAACTGAGTTCAAGAGCCGTTAGTGTCAACATTTCACAGCAGCGAGGACACTCACAGCTCTTGAACGCGGTTTATATGTTCTGATCGCGTTCATTGTAATTTATGAAACCCGCCCGTACTCAAGATTGACGAAAGTCTTTTATTTACTGAAGCTCAGCACGAAAGAAAAAAAGTTTATTTTATTTACGTTGTTAGGTTTATATTCCAGTGTTGCACACATATTATGTAGTAAAAAATCATTTGTATTGGTGCCCGGGGCGTCGCCGTCGTGCAGCTTGTAATCACACGAAATCAGACACTTTAATAAATGCCTGGACAGTTTAATGTCCAAAACATAGTCCCTGAAATGTGCAATAACGTAGTTGTTTTCAACATTTTACACACGAAAAACGTGGAAAGTCTACTCTATAAAATGGTATTTTCAATTTCGGAGTGGTCTGAGCCAACTTTTAGTTGTTTTTGATTGAAACATATTTTATTTGTTTTTAAAGCTTTTGTATCGTAGAAGGAGCGTTGTGTGGTTTATATTGAAAAATAACTTTGCAAAATAATTACATCTTTTTGATATATTTTTTCCACACACAACACAAAGCACAGTTGCCTGATTGAATGGTAGAGAATGCCCAAGGCATAAAGCCAGTCTTTGTACCTTTTATGTTTCATGCATAATCATTTCATCTATAACTTTCCCACTGCTAGACCATAGGCATCCTCTCTTCGAGAGGGTGTTGCATAAAGTTGAATAAACGAATTAACAATTTAGAAAAACGGTAGGCCTGCAAAGTTTATGTTCGGTGATAAGAACTATTTGCAGGAAAGCAGGGAGCAGTGGTAGCCCAGTGGTAACGGCCGCGACTTACGAGTTGTAGGTCGTAGGTTCGAACCCAGACAGGCGCTTTACTTTGTGTAAATTATTTCATCACCACTGCTCTCAAAACGGTGAAGGAAAACATCGTGAGGAAACCGGCATGTCATAGAACTAAAAATTTGAAGACATGTGACATTTACCAATCCGCACTGGGCTGGGCCAGAGTGGTGGAGTACGGCCCACTCCCTCTCACACAGAGGAGGCCTGTGTCCCAGAAGTGGAAACATAATAAAGCTGATTATGTATGTATGAAGGAAATCATTTTTCTAGTAGCAATATCGATCATCTTCAACTACTACCTTCAACAACAACAAAATAACAGCTAATAAGCAATTTTCTCAAAGAGAGAAATTCAGTAAACGCGCTTGTTTAACACAATTTCAACCCGTAACTTAGAAATTACAGAAAGTGTCCCATTTCCAAAATTACTAACAACGTCATAATACCATCTGATGAACCTATAAGAGATGATGTTCAGATCTTGAGATGCGATCTCTATATTAAAATTGGGAGCGTTGGCTGAATGCAAAATATCTGTGTTATTGTAAAAATGTAGTGTAGTATGTCTGTATGTTCAAAATATTTTATCTGTGACACAAGCATGACGTTGCATGAGGAGTACACTCAGGGAAATTATGTGATAAGCAAATTAACTACCAACTTAAGTGCCCGTATATTCAAATCACAATATTAAATTGCTAACACGGAAACCTAAAGGTGTGACTTTGCCTGACAATTAATTGCCTTGTGTTTACATAATAAAAGAAGAAAAAACCCGACTTAAAAACGAAAACAGCAAGTTTTGTAAAAGAATTTCGGAAGTTTGTTGCCTTGATGTCGTTTGATTTTTTTTTTACTTTTATTATTGTAATTTTCGAGTTGATACTTTTTTTATTCGACCTACATCTTTTTCACGATAACTATATCGTACAACTTTTATTTTACCTACATTTATGACCAGTTTTGACATTTGTTTGCCGCTGAGGTGAGACTGTGACTAGATTTTGAACGTTTTGAAAGCAATCTTTCGTTTCATGTTTCATGGTATCACAGTTCTTAAACATATTCGTTCCCTTGGCATCATCATAAGAAAATTACTATACAGATCAGTTCACAGGCTATAATGCACCTACTTACTTACCTACCTACGTTAGCAGCAAAATATGGTGCCCACAATTTCTTTCTTGGGTTAAGAACCACAGAAAATTTATTCAAATTCCATACTCCAAACCAAACGTAATTCTGCATTATAATTAAACCAAATTTAATGCAAGCAGAGTTTGGAGCGAAAGTAGCGTTTTTTTTCCTGCAACATTATTAAAAGTAATGTCGGAGACGGACTTGTAAAGTACTCTTGAATAAAGATAAATAGAATACTTCGGTTTTTGTGTAGTTGGATGAAGACGTGAATTTATGTACGTACAATTGTATATACACAATAAAAGTACTCATATTATTTAGTTTCCTAAAAAATGCTGTCATAAAAATAAAACTCCACAATTTTTCCTTTATTCCAAAAATTACAATGGCGTTCATGTAACAGCGTCCATTACATTTTTCACACCTGAGGCAGTTAATGCCTTGAGATAATAATTCATCTTTTATTACCGAGGCTGCCTACACAAATTTAGCAAATGGAAAACAGGACCACTTGCACACTATTTAAGAGTTTACGGCTTTATTCATGCTAATTTTATCTGAACTGCCCGACTTGTTATGAACTAGACCTGTACCCTAATTGCGTAATACACAATCAATCGGAATCTGAATAGTTTTGAAACAGATTGCTAATCCATTGCTTCATAAGTTCGATAAAAATTCTGCTCAACAATGTACAAAACGTAATGAATGTTGTTGAACTGTCAAAATCAAACCGATTAATCGTAATCGTTTACGAAAATGTGTTATGCAATTAGGGTGCTGCACCCTAGTATGTAACACACTGTCTGAATCGTTTAAAAGTATATTGCAAGTCCAATGTTACATATGACTGTTACTGGCAGCCTTATATAATTGTAATGATAACAGTATACTTAATCAGTAAATAAATAAGTGTTCAATAAAAATAAAAAATAAACAAAATGGAACGCAAAATGGGAATGACTTGAGGTTCTGTTAAATACTTGCCTTTAATGTTCAAAAATGTGAGTTTCACTCACAAAACTTATATGTTACGAAAAATAATTATAAAAAATTACGAGTTACACAATATTGATACCTACCTAATTAACATGAAAACTCAATCAACATTAACTGATCAATTTGTTTCCATGTTGCCCATTTTGCATTAAAATTCAACAGTTACTAAAACAAGCCTAAAATATTCAATTCCACTATTTGCAATTTAGAATGCAAATAGTCACAATCTGTACACCGCCGGCAAAAAGTATAAACCTTTTTGTTACCTTTCATGCAAATTGAACTGCGTCGCTTTTTTTATTGTGTTTGTAAAATATGGAGGCGGGGGAGTGTGGGTAAAGTTAATTCGACAGGTGATCGTTTTCTTATTAGCGTGGGATGGGTTTATGTGAGAGAAGGGTAAGGGTTTATTTCATTTACTAAGTTTGGTCAAATGGCCAACTATCAATAGGTTTCTCCTGTCTGTCCAACGTCCACTTAAAGAAAGTTTCGAAGACAATCTCGTAAATGAAAACACTGTTAAAATTAATGCATGCTTATAAGTATTTTTAAACTATCACAGGTACATAAATCCTAACATCGACATTGATAATAGTACATTATGGTACTAGTGTGTAACATTGGTGATTACCGCCGAGGACACGTGTATCATACGATATGAACAAACTTGAGTGTAACACTCAAGTTTGTTAGAAAAACTCAACACTGGAAAAAAAAATGCACAAAATAATGAAGTTGTCGATTTTGTGCAAATATATTGAAAGTGTGAGGAGAAGTATTGAGTATTGTGCAAAAAAGGGGCAACTATTCAATATTTTTGGGCTTTCAAAAGTTTTCCGAACTAAAAATAAAAAATTGTGGACCTGTCACTTTTTTCTCATCTCTTTATTCATCCTCAGGAAATTTATATAGAGTCTAGGTTCCAGGCTCAGTTCACGAAGTAAGTTACGATGAGCATGAATCGACCGAGCCCTGGGTAAAGCGATGTGGGCAGCTCTATGGCGAATGATACAACGCAAGGCGAAAAGTTTAATCGACACTGAAATGTTGTGCAATATTTTTGTGTAGTATGAAGTGTTAGGAGATTCAATATTTTGCACAGAAATTAAGCCCATAGTTTTTGCACAAAATGTTGAGCGACATTTTGCCAGTGGTGTGAGGGACGCGTTAACAGTAGTGGTGGACAGACTTAGAGTTTTGCCAATCTTTGACTAGCTATAGTGACTTAACTATTAAGTCTAATGTAATTGGTTGAATTTTTGGGTGCAGACTGGGAACTTCATTTAATAAACGTCATTTTTTAACGCAGTTTAATTTGCTGTCATATTAGTCGTCTCCACATTTTAAAAAAAATCCACACAATGAGGTTTGGCAAGGATGGGTCAGTACCTAAAGCAATCTGCCATTAGCTTTAATTTTTCACAGAACCGCAAACATTCTCACTTACATTCATCATTCTTCTGAACACGGTATTGGTTACGAGCTAATTAATCATTAAAAACTGTTTATAAACGATAGAATTCGCAACGAATACATCCGACTGAGAACCAAAGTTATCGACATAGCTCAAAGAATTAGCAAGCTGAAGTGGCAGTGGGCCGGCCATATCTCGCGAAGAACCGACAACCGCTGGGGTAAACGAGTTCTTGAGTGGAGACCGCGACTCGGCAAACGTAGTGTAGGACGTCCTCCGGCCAGGTGGGATGACGAGCTGCGAAAGACTGCAGGCAGATGCTGGATGCGTCGAGCTGAAGACAGGGCGCTATGGCGCTCATTAGGTCCAGCAGTGGACTACTATAGGCTGATGATGATGATGATGATGATGTTTATAAACACCACCAACTTTAACAAAACAATATTCCATTCCAACATAACTTTTAATGTAACCAGTTGAACATACAAACATGTTTTAAACAGTGAGCTCATGTTAGGCTGGCAACTTTGCTCATATTCCCGAGTATTTTGATCAATAATTAGGAAACGGAAAAGTTATGATGTACATCGTGAATTATTTCGTATTGTTCTGTCCTTAGGACAAGGTAAGTAACTAGTGTTGTATTGGAATCCCGAAGTTAAACAAAATTTTAGATTATACTTTTGTCAGAATAGGTTGGTGAAAATTTCAGTTTTAATAACAAGATAGGTTGATAATAATTTATTTCTGGCATTGTCTTAAGTAGTTAAAGTCTGATTTTGTCATTTTAATTTAAACGATGACACAAAACGTGGTGATCGTATTTTATTTTATTTTTATGTATGGCATCGCGCAGGTTATCCTGCTTAAACGGACTTACCTGTGGTGCCCTAATAAATTAAGGCCTCCAGCCAGGACTTGAACTTAAATACTAACTAAAAACTAAGCGACTACACGCTAAGGGCACCCCCTGTGGGGTACGGACCTCGGCTTAGGGCGTCACATGAGATTTTAGGACGAATTTAAAGCAACAGGCTCAGCGGCGGGGGCTGGCTCGAGCAAGGGTCGGGAGGGGCGTGGAAAAGGGCGTCGCGGCGGGCCTCGGCGGCGAGGGCGGTAGGACGGCGATCGGGTTTTTGGCTTGTGTAGAGTGCTGGTGGCCTTACTACTCTCCTGGAGGAGGATAGTGGCGTCGTCGGGGGCGATTGGCGGGGGCGCTGAAATCAAGGGATTTGTGTGCTTGATGCCATAGTCGAAAACACGCTTAGATAACCGTTTCATGAACAGGTTTATGGTTGGCATTTTGAGGTCGACGTGGAGATCTATATTACGGACATAGTAAGGGGGTGCCCCTTACTATGTCCGTAATATAGATCTCACGTGACCTTTCTGAGGAAACGGTTTTGGGGGGTCTACATCTTATAGAGATGACGTGAGTGAGCGTGCGCAAATACAGCGCTGGCATAGGTCTTGATGGGACGGATGACTGCGGTATAGATGCGCAGTTTGCATTTAAGTGACGCGATTTAAGGCGCGCGCGCGAACCGCCTTAATGTGCTCCTTGAAAGTGAGATTTTGTTCTAGGATCACGCCTAGGTATGTGGCTTGCTTCTCCCAAGGGATCAGCTTGCCGTACATAGTGATCGGGCTGGGAAGGGGGAGGAGGAATCGACGACGTCTCGAGAAGAGAACCGCCTGAATCGGGGTTGACCTCGATTCTCCATATCCGGAACCAAGCGCCTAAGACGTTTGCGGAGTTTTGAAGAGTGCGAGCTATAGCTTTGGGGCAGTGACCGGTATAATAAACGGCAGTGTCGTCGGCGAAGAGAGCCAACTGAGCCTTTTTACTCTTTGGGATATCGCTGCTGAACAGCGTGAAGACAAGGGGAGATATAACGGAACCCTGAGGGACACCGGCGCGAATAGGGTGCGGGGACGAGAGCGCACTCTCGATGCGATAGCGGAAGGCGCGATTCGACAAAAAGTCTCGTAACATGAGCACGAGATGATCTGGCACTCCGAGTTAGTAAAGCTTGTGTAACAAGCCGTTGTGCCAGACTATGTCGAAGGATTTCGCTATGTCGAAGAATAGCACACCCGTCGTTGCGTTATGCTGCAGACCAGCGCACAAGTGCTCTACGATACGGTGGACCTGGTGGATACTCGAATGTTGGGCTCGAAAACCAAACTGTTCTTTGGGAATGAGGCTCTTTGCTTCGGCATAGTTTTTGAGACCGTAGATTTTTCCGAGAACATTGGGTAAGCTAATAGGGCGGTAGCTAAAAGGCTAAGACATTGGCTTGCCTGGCTTTTGGATACCGATAACGGTTCCTTCTTTCCACGCTTGTGGGAAGATGTTGTAGCTCAAGGCGTCATTGAAGATGGCGGTCATAAGCATTTTTAACGGGGCGGGAAGGAGTTTGTACACGTTATTGGTAATACCGTCCGAACCGGGGGCTTGCCGTGCGTGAAGCCCTTTTATGATGTCGTGCACTTCGTCTGGAGTGACGGGAGGCATCATCGGAGTCTTCGACGGGTGGGAGGGAGGCTCTCCGTTCGACTTCTGCGTCGACCTTGTTCAGGTGAGCTTTCTGTCTACTGGTTGTGAACTGGGAGAGCATTGGGAGTCTTGGCTGTCAGAAAGACATTCGGCCTTATCGGGACTGTTGAAAGCGACGCTCTTGTCGGGGCGGATGAGAGGAGGCATAGATACCTCTTCGGAAGAACGCAATTTCCTTTGAAAGTGCCAGAAGGCTTGATGTGTGGGCTCGAGTTCACTGAGCATCTTGTTCCAGCCCTCAGAGCGAACCTCCCCTATGCGTTTCTTTACAGCACGCTGTAAATGGTGCATGTGGGCTTTGTTCGCGTCACAAGGGAAGGAGTCGTAGGCACGAATAGCCGCGTTCTTCTCGGTTATCAAGTCACGTACGTCAGTAGGTAGTTTCCAGCGATGGTCCTCCATCACCGGAACTTCCGTTCGTCCGAGTCGATTGCCACCGTCGTGTCGGCGACTGACACTATGTGATCGGAGATGGTGTCGTGGTGTTCATTGGCGGTGACGAGACCCGATCTATATATTGTGAGAACTGCAATGCACGCGCTCGCACTACAAGTTAAAGAATCAATAATTAGAATTCAAAGAGATTTGCCTTATTTGATGTTAATATGTTTTTAATTACTCTATTTAGCTTAGTTTCATTATCAGTGACCCAGTGGAGAGCAGTGGTGGCCCAGTGGTAACGGACCAACTTACGAGTTGTAGGTCGCAGTCTCGAACCTAGGCAGACGCTTTACTTTGTGTAAATAATTTCATCACCACTGCTTTCAAAACGATAAAGAAAACTTCGTGCGGAAACCGGCATGTCCTAGAACCAAAAGCACGAAGACATGTGACATCTACCAACCTACACTGGGCCCGCGTGGTAGATTACAGCCTATAAACTCTCTCTCGAAAAGAGGAGGCCTGTGTCCCAGCAGGCACACACACACAGGACATTATAGGCTAATTATGATAATTGATTAAAAATAGTTGATTGACCCAACACTGTAAAATACTGACGAACCCCTCATCACAGAACACGATTCGATAGTGCCAGCGAAAAATTACAAAATTCACCTTGTTTGCTCTTGCCAACATAAAGAACAATGCCCACTTCCCATACATTTCAAAACCTGACAATGAAAGTTTATGTATAGTTATAAGGTATAGTAGAAACTGTCAAATGGTCATTTTCACAATTAGACGCTACGAAGTCCAAAAAATATTAATGTTCCTTTTTAGGTTAGGATTTGCCGTTAATAAAAATAAATGTGCCAAAACGAATTATTTAAAACTCGAAGTTTAGTGTAAAATAATAATACTTACTTAATAATACATATCTATGTTCTAAAACGTCTATTTCACTTTGTGAATTCCTTAAAACTAGCTGCCCTTATGTCACTGACTCTCGATGATTGTCACTATAAATTGAGTGTCGAGCATTAAATGTCAAACGTCAAAAAATACGTTTCAATCGTCCTAACTCAATAACATATTGCATGATTCATTAAGTTCATTATTCATATATTTTTGATTAATCTGTATTATACATTGACTAAAAAATAAATACTTACTGAGTAAATAAAACGTTAAATAATGTATGAAACTCGGAAACAGAGTTGAATAAAGTCAAGTAGCAGTGTGTAAAATGGAACGTTGTAAGAAAGGTTAGTTGAGATGCGTTCAAAACATGCTAATATAATCCTGCGTTTATTTAAACATTGTGATAGGCGTAATTAATACACCATTTAATTAGCTGTATTTTAAGATTTACTTCATTTCTATACATAGTCAGGTGAAAAATGGGCATTCTTCTTTAATTTTTAGGCAAAACATTAAAATATGCAAAGCTTTTAAAATACTTTTACAAATTGGTGTTTCAAATCCCATTGTAATTAGTTAAGAAAATTTATTTTATTGCCTAATTGTATCCTTTTTATGATTGAAAGCTGGAATGAATATTATTTATCAAGCATAAGGTACAATGACTGAGATTGAAATAAACATGTATTCGAGCGGGTGTATGTTGGGAAATTTGTATTTGTAAATTTGACAATACAATTGTCAAATTTACAACTTCCTAATTTTACTCATGTATTTTTTTAATTGGTACGCCAACGCTTAATTGTATATTATACATTTAATTGTACAAGTTAACAGGTATAGGTTCTTATATATAAACCAATTACAGGTGTACTACATTAACATTTTATACATCTTCGTAAATCTCCATATATAAATACAACTCAATTGCCAAAAATGTTTGTCTTATTTAAATAGTTATTTTATTTTAAAACTATATGCACAAACGCGGACTTAACGCCTGACGCATTTTCTTTGTTATGTTTGTAATTTTCAGGACAAGGTCTGTATGAAAGATATTTTTTGTTAAATCCACCGGGACTTTCGGAAATTTGGGTTTTTGTATGAAATAAACCCCGGGCGACGACGCCAAGCTCGAACAGCTAGTTATATAAAATAAAATATATTTTTAACTTTTCTTTTGGTTTTAAGTGGGCAAAGCAGACGATAATGCATGAATTAAAAATCATAAACAATGCAGATGAAAGGCAGAAAAAACATGTCACTTGCTACGATTTTGACATATCCACTCGAATTGTTGCGCCCACTCGTTCATTCATTAATATAATTTATTTCTGAGTATGTGGTACATAAAGATCTTAATATTAACAAACAGCTTCATATAAGTGTAGAAATACTAAATTTAATGTGCAATTAATATACCAAGTAAAATATAAATTAGTTTGAAATGAATGTGAAACTTATGGACTTGATCTTGCAGATCCTTGCGTGCAGACTTTTAATCTGCCCAGCTTTTTAGCAACAATCAACAATCAAGTTTTTTTTTTTAAACTTTTCAAAGTACTCTCCACTAGCCTCTTTACAAAGTTTCATGCGTCTGAACCAGTTTTCGAACCACTTTTTGCAGTCCGAAGTAGACACCTCGTTTACAGCCTATTCGAACGCTGACACCGCCTCTTCCGGAGATGAAAATTGTATATCCTTTTTAGCGGATTTTTTATTTTCGGAAATAAAACGAAGTCCTACGGTGCTAGGTCAGGACTGTAAGGAGGGTGACCTAGGAGTATGACTAGCGTGCTGTCCAGCAAGTCCCTCGTTTTGAGTGCGGTGTGCGAAGGCGTGTTTCATGGTGGAGCAGTAGCCCGCGGAGCTCTGTTTGGTCGCTTGTTGCGCACAACAGAGGAAACTTCTGCCAAGCATTCAGAGTTGATGCTTCTTTGGTTCCGTAAAGGAATTGACACCAAGTAGCCAGTCAAATTAAAAAAGCTCGCAATCAAAATGTTACCCCGCGCTTCTAGATCGCTTCACTTTGACGCAACACCCAAACCGCTGACTTGTTATAATTTCGTAAACACGCCGAGACGAGCCTGCTGCAAATTTGTTTATCATATCACGGCACCATTCCGCCCGGGCCTGCTTCTGAGCATCGGTGTGGTTGTGCGGCAACCAGCGTGAAACTATCCTCCTCAAGCGAAGACGCACGTGTTGTATTTCGTGAAGACTTCCCGATCGAACCTGCCGTATGTGCTGAATCTCTTGATACGTTACTTGCCTATTGTCTTGAATTAAAATTTTCACTGCTAGCACGTTTTGTTCCGTAACAGCCGTAAAAAGGCGACCACTTCTTTCTTCCTCCCCCAAAGTTAGCCGCTTGATTTCGTTATACCAACGATACACGGTTGCCTTTGAAGGGCCTTCATCCATGAATGTCATTTGAAGTATATCGTAAGATTCTTCCTGTTTCAGGCAACACTTGAAATCGTAAAAAAACATAGCGCGAAAAAGTTACCGGCGCAGATCGATTTTTTTAATTAGACAAGATATTTTAAATTAACTCGCAAACAATGTGGAGGGAAATTTTGAAATAGACTATAACTGGCCAGTCTGTCACACATAAAATCATTTTTTGCAATACTTCTGAATGGCCTGGAACGATACTAATAATACGTTTTGTAGCTCAATAAGAGCTACAAAAAGAAAGCTCTGGTGAATTGGCAGTGGCACCCAGGTCCGGGAACAAAAAAGCACAATTAGAAAAGATTTCATCAACAACAAATATTTAGAAAATCATGATGATGATTTATCAGTCCGCTTGGTCAGAGAAAACAATAGTTTTACTTTAATAAATATATAGACGAAATAGATACTTTTAAAATAAAACCGTTACTTCATTCTACTAACAAAAATTTTTGATTACTGGGAAACCAAAAACATAAGTTTCTATTTTAATGTGAATGATAAATTATCAATTATTTTATTTCTGTAAGTAGGTTACACTTTTAGACGTCAATCGTATTTTAAAACCTAGATGAGATCGGCGTTTCCTATCTGACTACTCTGAGTAGAAAGGCCGAAACAAACTCAGAGGTCACAGTCTCTTTTAAAGTCCAGACATAATCTTGGTCAGATCATGTGAAGACCTTAGATTGGTGTCTGAAACGGTCTTTAGAGGAAATAACCACACAGAATGAGTGGACCTGTCCAGTCAGTGCACGCATTTGTTAGTAGTCATGCAGCTCAACACAGAACTTAAGGAGCTCAACGATTCGACGAACATTCCCAAAGAAAAGACATTTGGGTAGGCCGCATAAATTACTCAAACTGCCAGACCCTGATTAAATTTAACTTATTTTTAAATACTTTGAAAAAATAAACAACATATTCACATTATCTTTACATTCTCTAGCCTGAAACACAGGTTCAACATAGTTCAGGCAAATTAGCAACTTTGCTCTTTTTAATTGTTATTATAAATGTGTCCATTTTTATTTAAATAAACTTTTTTATTATTTATTATTCACAATAATTTAAATATTATAATACTTCACAAAGTAAATTTTCATGTCATAGTGTACATAAATTGTCCATCAATGTCAAAGTGTATACAACAATCCGAAAACAATCTTGGTCAGATCATATGAGGATCATGTAGACTGGTGCCTGAAATGGTCTTTTGAGGACAGATCCACACAGATTTGAGTGGACCTGTCCAGTCAGTGCACGCATTTGTCAATCATTATGCAGCTCAACTCAGAACTAAGGAGCTCAACGATTCGACGAACAATACAAAAGATAGGATATTTGGGTAGGCCGCATAAATTACTCAAACTGCCAGACCATGATTAAATTTACCTTAAAAAAATACTTTGAAAAAATAAACAATATTTCCTAAAAAAATATGGACCGTGATTTTGGGTGCAATTTTGAATTCAAATACTCATACTAATAATCATGGCGTATGATTATAATTAGACAATTAGAATTTTAAAATATAAATCCTTTACTGTAAAAACAGTACTGTTTTTGATTAGTTAGTGTTTAACAAGTGCTAATAAAAAATTAAAATATATATTTTAGTGATCATTTTAATTAATGTTTTCAAATAAAGTTTCAATCGTATTTTTTTTCACATATCACTTTTTTATCCTAAAACGTAGCTTATGCAAAAATCGCCATAGTTCTTTATCTGTGATTGTTCACCAAAGAAAAGATAGACGTTGGATAGTTTAACTCGCGTAGATTTTAAAAGATTTTTTTACTCTCTAACGTACTTTGTCGTATTTATTCTGTGTCAGCTATACAGATACCTTTTTGATTCTGTCAAAAATATTACTACTCCGAATGAATGTCCTTCGTTTAAGTGTTAGAGTTAGCAGTTGCTAGTGGATAGACTAGAATGGGCGTAATGTCGTATCAATGATTCCGATATCAACATACACAACTGCATTTTGACAGAAAACAAAGGTAGCTATAGTCGACCCTTAAACGTTAACACCGAAAGATGCTTGTCTCTCGGCCGTCTTTGTTAGAAAGAGATAGGCGTAAAAATTACCGATAAAAGAATAGTAACTTTTACCGGTACTAATACTGGTAGTTAGATAACGTTAACTGACTCATGGGTTTCGATAAATATCGTTACTTTTTTATCGTTAACATAACGGTAATTGGTATCGTTATAAAAAAAATAACGGTAATTCGGTCCCTGTTTGGTAGCAAATGGCGATTCTGAACGAATGAACTTCTGCAGGGAATATCGAGTATAGGTATTTTTAGCTAATATTAATTTCTCATTCCATTTCAAATGTCAAAGGGGCCACTGAGAGTTGGCTTTGGCCCCTCGTCAAACTTCGAAACGACCTCACGCTAAGATTCCAAGATATGTAAACCTACATTTAAAATAAGAATTATCAGCTTCATACATTTAATTTGGAAGTTATTTCAAGGACTAAATTCGATTGCTAGCTTTGATTGTAGAAAGTCAAAGCTGCTTAGACAATTCATAGCTGGCAGTCATAATTATCTACCAGTGTCCTCTCTGCTAACGGTGTTAAACAAGGTAAAAAAGGAACTGACTTATGATGTACCAATTTATAAACTCTGTCCAACTAAAAGCTTTGGTCAGAAGACTCTTTGGTCTGAAGTGAGCTTGAAGTTATTCCATCAGCATGTCGATTCTGAAAAATGTCACCGTGAAGACCTGCGTGGAGTGAACTGTCAGTGGCATCCCGTCTTGGTCAATCACTAGCATCAGTGACAGAATAGCTACTACTGTAGAGCTATTCTGTAACCATCTAGCCGTGAAAACTTAGGTGAAGTGAGCGTGGAGTGAGCTGTCAGTGATGACATAGACAGCTCACTCCACGCAAGTGTTCACGGTAAGATTTTTACAGAATCGACAAGCTGACACTAGGGATTAATAATATTGACAGCCCACTTCATAAAAAAAATCAAAAGAGGAGTTTTACATAATTGTTGTGCCTGTATTATACTAATCTTAGGTACTTACATTAAACATTGCAAGTTCCTAAAAACCGAAAATTAACCACAATATTAATTCAAAGACAGTTCAAGTAAAACCCTGTCAACGTTAGAAGAAATCATACAAAAGATTTTACAACAAGCAAGCCAAATGCCACAAAATCTAAAATAACTGAAACGAGCTGATATATCAAATCGATTTAGTTTTTCTTTCATGGTAACACTGGTACAGAAATATGGAAGCTTCGAAACCAATATTTTTTAATCTTAGAATACTTGAATTTGTAGTTACAGTCAGCGAGCAAAGACGATTAACACTTTTTATTTTATTTTTTACTGTAACACCATAATCTCGACTTGTTTCCACGAGTTACCGTGACCTATGGTACACCCACATTTCGCCAATTATGTTTACGTCCCAAGTGGTGGCGAGCCTATTGCCATCAACCAAGCACAAATCCAGTCTTCGGGCTGCTACAAAAAAAAACCGTATGAAAAAACCCAATAATAATTTGCTCGACGTATGAATCGAACCCAAGACCTCACGCTCAGCAGTAGCGCTTTCGACAACTAGACCAACGAAGCAATCAATCTTAATTATTGAGCTAAACATTTTAAAATCGAAACAGAAGTCAAGTTATAACAATAATTGTCAACTCTTAGCTATTTTATGAAATGCTGAAACACAAGATATGAAAACAAGTGCTTCAATTTAGATGATTTAGAAGCAGATAATCGACTTTCGTCGGTGACTGAACCTAAGTACATGTGTTTTACATAAAAAAAACAAAGAAGTCTGCTTCAAAACGTAATGGAATTTTTTGCAATTTTGAAACCTCTTTTTCTTTTTAGCTAGACGTTTTTAAATAATACCAGTCTTTCATCTATTTGCTTCTACTCTTTCAGGTTTCACGTGTGCCTGTAAGATTTTATTTTTTGTTTCAGGTCTTGTATGTGTCTTGTATCTGTATTAAACTCTTTGCGACCGGCTGCTTCGCATGGTTTTTCATCGGAATTTATTTATAAGCCAGTTTAATGTTAATAGACCATCTGAAATAATGGTGAAACCTTATTAAAATCCGTTGCGTAGTTTATAATAATAAATGAAGTAGGTTTGTACAAACACTTTTACACGACATCATATTAAAAAAAAATGTTTAGATCGGCGCGCGGCGGTTCCTATCTGACCACTCTGAGAGAAAGGCCTAAAGTAACTCAGAAACAGTATCTTTCAACGTCCGGACATAGACTTGGTCAGATCATGTGAAGACCATGTAGATTTGTGTCTGAAATGGTCTTTTGAGCAAAGAACCACGGATATCGAGTGGAACTGTACAGTCAGTGCACACATTTGTCAGTAATCATGCAGCTCTACTCAGAACTAATTAGCTCAACGATTCGATGAAAATTACCAAAGAAAGGACATTTGGGTAGACCGCATAAATTACTCAAACTCCAAGACCATGATTAACACTAACTTTAAAAAAAACGCATTGTGTCACAATTTTTTAAATAATAATTATTGTACTTTAGAAGAACAACGCGGTCCTCAGCCAGACACATGGAAGTGACTTTTATTTATAATAATTTTTTATTCAGGGTGACTTGTTATTTGACGAATTCCGTTTAGGACGTGATAGTTTATAGACCCATTTGCAATTATTAAGCATCTCATAAAGCCAAGAAATCATTGAAATCGAACATTAGGACTTCGAAAGCTTTGTTTAGGTTTCGGGTAACTAATAGAATAACAAACAGGGATTTTTAATTTGTGAATTTAGAGTGCCTCGTTGGTCTAGTGGTCGCAAGAACTACTGCTGAGCATGAGGTCCTGGGTTCGATACCCAGGTCGGTCAAAGTGTTATTGGGTTTAGCTATCAAGAATTTCTCAGTAGCAGCTCGGAGTCTAGATTTGTGCCCGGTTGATGGCAATAGGCTCGCCCGCTATTACACGGGACTTAATCATAACTGGCGAAATGTGGGTGTACTATAGGTACACCTCTGCCTAACCCTTTTGGGATAACAAGCGTGATGTTATGTTTAATTTAGATAAAACGAATGGGTGCATTTTCTGTGGAATATTGACAATGACAGCTCTTAAACGCGTTGTATTTGTGCGTGCTGATCGCGATCAGTTTCATTGGTGAAATTGGCACTTAGTGATGAATTCTGAGAAATGTTCTAAAATATTTACATCGTTTTCTCCAATCACATAAATTTTCGCCTAAAATTGTTGCAAGTAGGTCACACTTCTGGATGGAAAACGTCAAATTACAAGTGATACAAGCAATTTCTCCTTAAAGATTTATTCTAGGTTATGGTATGCTCTCACTAGACGAGTCAGGTCCAAAGTGGTGGCACCTACATGACGTAAGGTCGTGGGATCGTCCGCACTTGGTATGTACAACCTGTGGCGCTGCTAAACAAAACAAAAACAAAAATGCCGTCGAGTGGTGCAAGTGGTTCCGAAAATAAAGATGAAAACAAGTACGTGCCGCAAGAAACATGTCATTTCAAAGATGTTAACTCACAATATTGAAAAATGATTATAAATCTCAAACAAGATCATTAACAAAACGTGGATTAGAGAGAGAAAAATTGTAGGTTATCTGGCGTTCGGCGGACTCCTGCTAATAAATAAAGAGTAATATTTTTACAACTGTTATTTAAACATGAAACATTAACAGTAATAAAAAGAAAATAGGTCGGTACAAAAACTACTCAAATAGTGAAATAAATTAATGTACCGTTACGTAATTCGTCAGTTCATAGATTCGATTAGAACTGCGACCAACCAGGCCCTAGCCGAATTAGTCGCAGTAACTAAGCCAGGATACTCCGACCAAATGGATTAGGTTAGATTAGAACTGTGATCAGTCGGGGATGCGGAATGTTCCCGCGAACCCGACGTAAGTGTGAGATGGAACACCGGGTTGGTTTTTAGTCAGCAAGAGTCTGACAGACCCCTTCGCCCGCCCAAGGGCGGACGACATCCATGAGGATTTTCCGCCCCGGAACAAAAATAAAGATTAGAGCTGTGCCATCCGCGCGCGAGCCGGGCGAGCCAAGCGAGCGGTGCCCGGCATGTAGCGGCCTACGAGTGCTACTTCCAAGTTAGATTTCTAAGCGACTAATTCCGATTAGTAAGCTGCCCACACGTTACTGCCCGTTGAGCAATTTTACTGTTTTAAATTTATTCTATTTTACTCATTTAAATACTTGTTATGACTTATTTATAATTAGTGTACTGCTCAGTTTTAACTGCCGAACTTGTTAATAATCATGATCACCCTAACTTATGACTGTTGATAAAATGGATGCGATCAGACGCATCATCAATTTGCCTTAGGCATTATACATAACGACGACAGTATGCAAACGGACGGCGCCGTGTGGAAAATGACGAATCATACAATCTGCCTGCGACATAGCAACCACAGTTTTATAAAGACAATTTCATCATTTAAATGAGTTTCAAACTAATAGTTCCAGTTAATCATGTTTGCGCAACAACAATTTAATGCCTCAGATTAATCGTCGACCCGTTTTCCTGCCCCATTTGGCATCAAAACTATATTAAAACCATTTATAGAGTGAGATTAAGATTGCGTAAAAACGCCGTAAAACACAATAATACGGCTTTATAGAAATAAAGTAATAGCTCCGCCATTTTGCATCCCGAACGTCAACTTTCCCGCCATGATATTAATTTATTTTTAATTGTCTATGTCATGAAGCCGTTCCGAGGAATGAGGTCGTATTTCTATTCTTATTTTTTTATTGTTACGACTTTATTGCTGGCCTAATTGTGATTTCATTTTGTTTGTAATGGATATTACAAATTGTATTTGAAGAGGAAATAAAAAGTCGGAACGGAAGCATTTAGCTTGTTTTAAATGTATGTTTTAATTCATTTTGTTGACTCAATTATTGATAAATGAAGAGTTATTCAGGTGTATAATTTGATGCCGCATTTTGTTGTGCCCGGTTGATGGGAATGGGCTCGCCCCTTATTAAATGGGACTTAAAACAGAACTTCGGTGAATACAGTCGTGATGTTATTTTATCTAAAAGAGTTCTCTGGGGTAGCGTCACTACTACCTATGCACCAAAATATTTATTTAACACTCTCACCGCCACGCATTAATACACTTTTCCAACGCAGCAGGCCATGTTAGCATTTCTGTCGCAACTCGCCACGCTTCATTTAGGAAAACTTTTGCGGCACGCCAAGTGGCACGCTGGCAGGACACGTTGTAAACTTTAACAGCATGCCGCGTGGTCCGCTGCTACCCGACGAATTCGTATAGATTTTTTGGCTTTGGCTTGCCGGTTAAGCAGTCAAAATCAACTGTATCGAATAGTGTATCCAAAAAGCTACCTATGAAATAAAACCAGGAAAATCGTACTCTATTGCCATGACCGTTCAGCTGGTAATTAATTAAGAAAAACTAGTTTCCAAAGAAGACATTTATTCATATTTTACTCAAAAAAAATCTGCATAGAATCAAACAGTGGTTCAACAATTTTTCAAATTTCTGCGTAGCATTCCCTCCAAACACTATGATGTGATGGGCATTTCAGACAGACAGAGTTTACTTTCTTTGCTTTGCTCCTGGCTTCTACGGCTGGCAGATTCTGAGTTCGTATCGTTCAACGAACTAGCCGTCTCCTATGATCAGATTCAGATTGCGATGAATCTTGTAAAAACATTGGTTGATAGCCTGGATCGGTTCCGGAATCCGACATGTTGAAAGCGCCCAAAAACCATTTACCGGCAGGCTAAGTCGCCACCCGCGCGTGGCCAATTGACATTTAATCACTGATGGCCTGCACTGATTGAATATTGACAGTCATTAACGGGCAAAAATGAAAAAGTTTCAGCTCGAAATTTGTGGGGCACCGGCCGCCCATAATGCCCTGCCGAAACCAATTCAAAAATCAACCTCAGCTTGCTGTTCTAGAATTTGTGTAGGCGGCCGGCATACCACGTGGCGCTGAGAGTGTTAAATATCACGAAACAACACTTAACTTACAGATATGAAGGTTTGTCTAAAAATGAGGCAAAAGATCCTGGGTGGCCGTGAGCTAAGAGTTAAATTGGACATCAACAAGTACCTATTATTTTAATACTCAAAGAAATAATAAATAATAATAATAATACCTGCCACATAAAACCCCCCCACCATCTATCATTAAAAAAACGCCCAATTTGTAGAAATTAAATATTAAAAAGGCAGAGTTCAAAAATATCATGTTATTTACAGGCTCATTTGTCACCGAGCGACGGATCGTAAAGGCTGAAATTAATTTAACGTCTTCATTAGAAACCAGCCGTACCCCGTAAAATTGTCGTTAATATGAATTTAGCAGTCAAATGTGGAATGATAATGTTCAGATTATATTTATTACAGTATCATCAAGGAGTGTAATGGGAACGTGCATGAGACTCGTATTATTGAGTTGCTTCAAATAACATACATTTGAGGAAACTCAATAATACGAGTCTCATGGCCGCCTTTTGCGCATTTTTTTTTTTTTTTTTTTTTTTTATAAATGGCATCTCGCAGGTCAACCTATGAGGTTGTCGTCTGCTTAGACGGACTTGCCTGTGGATTCCCTAATAAATTAAGGCCTCCAGCCAGGACTTAAACTTAAATACTAACTAAAAACTAAGCGACTACACGCTAAGGGCACCCCCTGTGGGGTACGAACCTCGGCTTAGGGCGTCGCTGGAAGAGGGCAGCAAATGACTAGCTGGATCAGGAATGATATTATTTAGGGACGAATTTAAAGCTACAGGCTCAGCGGCGCGGGCTGGCTCGAGCCAGGGTCGGGAGGGGCGTAGATTTGGGCGTCGCGGCGGGCCTCGGCGGCGAGGACGGTAGGACGGCGATCGGGTTTTGGGCTTATGAAGCGTGCTGGTTGCCTTACTACTCTCCTGGAGGAGGGTAGTGGCGTCGTCGGGGGCGATTAAGGTATGCCTTGGTCGGCGAATACTACTAATACGGGAAGGAGTGTAGCGGGCGGCCGCTGAGATCAAGGGGTTGGGGTGTTTTATGCCACAGTCAAAGAAACGCTTCGATAAGCGTTTCATGAACTGGTTTATGGTAGGCATTTTAAGATCGATGTGGAGATTTATATTACGGACATAGAAGGGGGCACCCGTGACCTTTCTGAGGAAACGGTTCTGGAGGGTCTGCATCTTATGGAGATGACGTGGGTGAGCGTGCGCGAATACAACGCAGGCATAGGTCATGATGGGACGGATGACTGCGGTGTAGATGCGCAGCTTGCATTTAAGTGACAGTTTGCAACGGGCTGTCAGAATAAAGTGGAGTCTACCAAGAGCGAAAGCGGCGCGCGCGCGAACAGCCTTAATGTGCTCTTTGAACGTTAAGTTTTGATCAAGGATCACGCCTAGGTATTTGGCTTGCTTCTCCCAAGGGATTGGCTTGCCGTACATAGTGATCGGGCTGGGAAGGGGGGGTGGGACTCGACGACGTCTCGAGAAGAGAACCGCCTGACTCTTATCGGGGTTGACCTCGATTCTCCATTTCCGGAACCAAGCGCCTAAGACGTTTGCGGAGGTTTGGAGAGTACGAGCTATAGCATTGGGACAATGACCGGTATAGTAAACGGCAGTGTCGTCGGCGAAGAGAGCCAACTGAGCCTTTTTACTCTGTGGGATATCGCTGGTGAACAGCGTGAAAACTAGAGGAGATATGACGGAACCCTGAGGGACACCGGCGCGAATAGGGTGAGGGGACGAGAGTGCACCCTCGATGCGATAGCGGAAGGTGCGATTCGACAAAAAGTCTCGTAAGATGAGTACGAGACGATCTGGCACTCCTAGTTGGTAAAGCTTGTATAACAAGCCGTTGTGCCAGACTTTGTCGAAGGCTTTCGCTATGTCGAAGAATAGCACACCCGTCGTCGCGTTACGCTGCATACCGGCACACAAGTGCTCTACGATACGGTGGACCTGGTGGATACTCGAGTGTTGTGGACGGAAACCAAACTGCTCGTTGGGAATGAGGCTCTTTGCTTCGGCGTAGTCTTTGAGACGCTTATAAATAAGCCTCTCGTAGATTTTGCCGAGAACGTTGAGTAAGCTAATGGGACGGTAGCTGGAGGGCTCAGACTTTGGCTTGCCTGGCTTTGGGATACCGATGACTGTTGCTTCTTTCCACGCTTGTGGGAAGATGTTGTTGCTCAAGGCGCCATTGAAGATGGCGGTCATGAGCATTATTAGAGGGGCAGGTAGGAGTTTGTATACCTTGTTGGTAATACCGTCCGAACCGAGGGCTTTACGAGCTTGGAGCCCTTTTATGATGTCGTGCACTTCATCTGGAGTGACGGGAGGCAGAGGATCATCAGGGTCTTCGACGGGAGGGAGGGAAGCTCTTCGTTCGACTTCAGCGTCGACCTTGTTCAGGTGAGCTTGGTCTACTGGTTGGGAGCTGGGAGAACATTGGGACTCTAGGCTGTCGGCAAGACATTCAGCCTTATCGGGACTGTCGAAAGCGACACTATTGTCGGGGCGGATGAGAGGAGGCATAGAGACCTCTTCTGAGGAACGCAATTTCCTCTGTAATTACCAGAAGGCTTGATGAGTGGGCTCGAGTTCGCTGAGCATCTTGTTCCAGCCCTCTGAGCGAACCTCCCCTATGCGTTTCTTTACAGCACGCTGTAAATGGCGCATGTGGGTTTTGTTCGCGTCACAAGGGAAGGAGTCGTAGGCACGGATGGCCGCGTTCTTCTCGGTTATCAGGTCACGTACGTCAGTAGGTAGTTTCCAGCGATGGTCTTCCATCACCGGAACTTCCCGTGAACAATCCGTCAATACGGATTGTACGTGCTCTGTAAACGAGTCGATTGCGGCCGTCGTGTCGGCGACTGACACTAAGTGATCGGGGAGGGTGTCTAAGTGAGGCGACGTGGTGGATTTCAGTCTTTCGCTTACTTTCCTCCAGTCGGTTATCGTCTGGGTCTGAGGGGGGCGGTTGGGGTCGATCGGGCCCGAGTAGGGTGCAAGATGCATGACTACAGGGCGGTGGTCAGAGTTTAGCTCGTGGAACGTCTCAATCGATTGCAAACGGAGGTTCACATTCTTGAGCAGCGCTACATCGAGAACATCGGGAAGGTGATTAGGATTACCTGGGAAGTGAGTCGGGCTCATTGGAGCGATGACGTCAAAGTTAAGGGATTCGCCTAACTTGGAAATGATCCGACCTCTGGTAGAAGTCGTGCTACTATTCCACGCCGGGTGTTTGGCATTAAGATCCCCCGCCAATATGACGGAGTCACTCATACCGAAGAGGGCGGTGAAGTCCTTTTGGAGAGAGATGGGATCCTCCGGACCATTGTCTGGTGGAATATAAGCAGAGATGATGGTGATCGGTTGATGACCAGTCATGCCGAGCCGACAGATAGAGGTCTCCAGATGGGAGAAGAGAGGAGGTGGGTCTATAGGGATACAATACAAAGATTTCCTAAAGTATATGAGTGTGCCACCCTTGTGACATCGAGACCTGTCATTGCGAACTAGTTTAAAGTTGGCAATATTCGGGTTTCGGTGATGTGGTTTTAAAAAGGTTTCCTGTATGAGGAGGATGTCAAGCTGATGGTCGCGGAGGAAAGTGGCGATCTCATCGCGTTGACCTGAAACGCCATTTGCGTTGAAAAAGCCTAATTTAAGGGATCGGGGTTTGTTACTATTTACTCTCGTATTATCCATTGAGAATTAATATTTGAGTGAGTGTAGAACTTGCGCGATCTCGGGATACGCGCTGAGAATTTCCATGAGGCGGATTGCGTTGCCGTTTGCAGCAACGATTTCTTCCGCCATTTTATCCGCGGCGGTGGTGAAGAGAGCCGCGTATGTACTTAATATGATTTGGGCGCTGTTTCGGCCCTGGATTCCCTGAGGTGCCGCTGGAGCGGCCGTAGGGGCCGCGGGGGCTACCAAAGGCGCTGGGATGGCGGTAGCCATCAGCGCTGGAAGTTGCGCGGATTGCGCTGGTTGCGCGGGTTTTGATGGCACCGAAGCTGCTGGAGCCTTCAGGTGGTTAAGGTTAGCCCAGGGAGACGGCCTCTGCGGACTGAGCCGCTCCGGCATCAGCGCGGAAGGAGGCTTTCCCCAGGGGCTTTCCCTGTGCTGGCGGTCGCTCGCGCGTTTCGCGAGTTTGGGAGAGGAGGACTTCGGGGCCTTAGGACAGCCCCGGTAATTTGCCGGGTGTCCCGATTGGCCGCAGAGTACACAGCTGGGAGGCTCTAAACATAGTTCCCTATCTTTAGGGCGGGTACAGTCGGCGGTGCCATGCTCACCTAGACACTTGACGCATCTAGGGGTGGCATAGCAGTTGGACTGCGAGTGACCATATAATTGGCAGCGATGACACTGTCCAATTAGTTGAGCTCTGTAAGGCTTCTCTATCGAGATGCCTGAGAGCGAACACACCGACTTAACTTTAAAAATCGGGTGGTGCCCTTCAGTGGGGTCACAGATGACTAGGACCATGTCATAGACAAGGCCCTGCCTCGCTTTGTGCAAGCGATGGACGGCGGACACTGGGATTCCTTGAGCGATGAGGTCGCTCTTAATCTCCTCGGTGGAGATTTCTTGAGGGACGCGCCTTATTACGACGCGAGTAGGGGTTTCCTCCGGAAGGGAGTAAGTGTGAAAGGAGTAGTTCCTTTCACGTAGGGCGCGGGAGAGATCCCTAAAGTCCGTAGACGTGGGGACGGTAACTTTGATCCCCTGGAGGGTGGATCGGGCGTTGGTGTAGTTGATCTTGCGATCAACACACATCTTGGAAATTTCAGTCCATTTGGACTTTTCCTGGACGTATATCGGGGGAGGGGGCTTCTGCTTCCTCGCGGTAGGAGCGGGTGGGCAAGCCATAGGGCTGGCGGGGCGACTGGCCCGCGGACTAGGGGCGGAAGTGGAGCTGGACGGTATGTCGTCCTGTTTTTTCTGGGCCTTGGTGACCGGGCCAGCGGGGGCGGAGGATTTAGCCGCCTTCCTCTTGCCTCCTTTGACCACGACTTGGAAGTCGTCATCGCTGGAGGAGGAGGTGCGGGCTTCTTCCTCGGAGAGTGGGACTGACGTGTCCATGCTCTCCGGGCGAGTCGTGTTTATTGCTGCGGCGCGCGGCTGCGTTGTCTCTGAGACAATGGCGGCCGGAACAATGCCGGCCGTGACAATGGCGGCCGGAACAAAGGCGGGCGAGACAATAGGGGCCGGATTAGCGGCCGGAGTATTATCTGCCGGTACAATAGAGGGTGAGACAATGGGGGCAGAGATATTAGCCGGAACATTGTTGTGCGGAACAAAGGGCGGAATGCCTTGTTCGTATGCAGGTGGCGATAGCGGGCTCTCAAGCGCGTCGCTGAAGTTAGCGAGTGCGCCTTGAGACGGAGCGGGACTAGAAACTTGGCTTATTTTGGCGCCATATTTCGCCAAAAACTCGGGGTCCTTTAATAGGACCTCTTTGAGGAACGCCAAGAGGACGGCGTCCTCCATGATCGGAGCGGGAACTATATTAGGGAAGGAATGGTGGAAAGAGAAAATTCCCTACGTAGCCTAAACCCTATACCTAACTCCCCGGGTGGATTGGCCCGGGGATGAGTTCCCTCCCTGTCGGGTGTAGACAGGGAGGTGTGTACCTATTGGTGAGCCCTAAGCTTGTAACCCGTCGCCAGTCTTATTGTGCGAACGGGGCCCTGACCAGTCTAGCGCGAAGGGTGTAGACACACCCTAAAGACACTAGGTGAGTAGCTGGAAAGCAAAACTGTCACCAGAGCCGACTAGGAGATCCCCCAAGGCCGGTTATCTGGGACCCGTCCAACTAACTGCCTCGCCCTGAAGGGGTTCGGCGGGTGTGAATTGGGTCAACAGCCCACTCGGCTTCGTTGACACCGTAAGGTTTCAACCGAGGACCACGAAACTGTGGTTTTACCCAGAAGGGGCCTAGTGAAGCTACTCACAAAACGTCTGTTAGAGAAACGAGATTTGCCTTGAAAAAGGCAGTTTTTTGAGTTATTAAAATCAAATCAATTTCTTGATTTGATTTTAAATCGGAGTAGTCGGGGCGACTACGATGACGTCACGTGGTAGCGACGAGTAGAAAACACGAAACACAACACTGGAGCGGGAGAGCGCACAAACACGTCCGTCCGCGGCGAGAGTCGAGCGTCGAGTGACCGCCTTTTGCGCATGGCACCCTGGTACTTTTGTATGGGCAACTTGAAAACTGTGACGTAGAGATTTTTGCTACAAAAATCGTGACAGTTTTTTTTTGAGATCCAGCCCAAATAAACTTAACAAGGCTTTGTTGGGCTGATATAAGTTCGGCTTGCTTAGAATCGAACACCTTAGACTCGCTGAACAGAATGAACTCTGATGATTCGCTTTTATTAAGACACGGCTTTACACCTACAAAGATTTTTTAATACTGGCAATGTAGCGTTTTGACGTAGGCGTTAAAATCGTCCGGGCAAACTCTCGACAACATCGCCTTTTGAGATCATATGTTTAGAAAAAACTGTTGCCCTGGAGCATCGTTTACTGTTACGCAGTTTATTGCTTTTATTGCTTTTCCATCCAAATTCAATTTTTTTGTTCGCACCAAACCGACCAGCTAATACGTTATTAATGAGCCTGCTCACAATCTGGCTATTAATTTGATGTGAGTTTCCATATAAATATTTATTTTAATTATATAAGTATTAGTCCACTCTGGGTTATTTATTTATTTTTTATTATAGGACAATCAACAGATACAATATAAAATGTTTACAAATTACAATAATATAAGTCGTATTAACAATATTCGGTTTGCGGTCCCAGTCGGTAGGAACATAATATCGCGAACAAACCAATTAGCTGATTGCCGATATTACGAGGCGTTTCTATTAGTAAATAACATAGTTTCTCTTACGTAACTTTAACGCAAACATTCAAGAACAATTAATGTGTTCGGTAACAGAACTTACATGGGAAACCACAGCGGTTTCCAAGTTTACGTGACACAAAGTAACAAACTGATATAATTGAGAATTATTATGCGACGCTACCTCAAACTTTGTTGTGTACATTGCAGGAAAAGATCTTCTTGAGAAGAGTTTGTTCGCAGTGTAAACAACCACTAGATTTTGCCAAGCAGCAGTGATATGTTTTAGTTTGAAAGGTTTATGTTTTTATTTATATGGAGACGTGAGACACTCAGAAAGTTTAGCGAAAATAAAAATAAATGTGCTATAGGTATATTTGTTTATTTAATATTTTCAAAGTACTCTCCTAAAGCCTCTATACAAAGTTTCATGAGTCTGAACTAGCTTTTGAAATACTTTTTCTAGTCCGCCGTAGACGCCTGGTCTACAGTTTGCTCAAACGCTGATAGCGCATCTTCCGGCGACGAAAATTTTATCCCTTTCAGCAGATTTTTATTATCGGGAATAAAAAGAAGTCACACGGTGCTAGGTCAGGGCCGTAAGGAGGGTGACCCAGGAGTTTGACTGGCGTGCTATCCAGGAAGTCCCTCGTTTTAAGCGCGGTGTGCGTAGGCGCGTTGTCTAGGTGGAGCAGTGGCCAGCGGAGCCCTGTGTTTGGTCGCTTGTTGCTCACAACGGAGAAAACTTCTGCCAAGCATTTGCTATTATACCATTCAGCGTTGATGTTTTTTTGGTTCCGTAAAGGAATTGACTTCAAAATCTTCCCCCCGCTTCTAGATCGCTTCACTTTGGCAGGCGTCGATTCGTTTTGAAACACCTAAACCATCGACTGGTGCTTCGTTTCTGAATCGTATTGATAAATCCAAGACTCATCACTCACCTGTAATGATGTCTTAAACACGCCGAGACGAGACTGCTTCAAATTTGTTTATCAAATCACGGCACCATTCCACCCGGGCCTGCTTCAGATTATCGGTGAGGTTGTGCGGCACCCAGCTCGAAATATCCTCCTCGCACGAAGATGCACGTATAGAATTCTGTGAAGGCTTCCTGATCCAACCTGCAGTATGTGCTGAATCTCTTGATACGTAACTCGCCTATTGACTTAGATTTTTTTTTCACTGCTAGCACGTTTTCTTCCATAACAGCCGTCAAAAGGCGACCACTTCTTTCTTCATCCCCCAAAGTTAGTCGACCGCGCTTGAATTCGTTACACCAACGACACACGGTTGCCTTAGAAGGGCCTTCATCCATAAATGCCATTTGAAGTCTATCGTACGATTCAGGCGACACTTAAAATCGTAAAAATTATAGCGGGAAAATGTTCCGTGCGCAGATGTATTTTTAATGAGAACCAAGGAAATTTTGAAATTGGAACGTACCTATTTTTACTTATAAATAATCATATTTTCAAAATAGACTGTAACTGGCCAGTCTATAAAAACCTTTTTTTCGTAATATTTTCTGAGTGGCCTGGTATATGTTTATGCATATAGGACCGCCTTTGTCGATAAGTAGGTATAGAATAGAATAGAATAGAACACTTTTATTTCAGACAGGAGTCAATAGGGTTAGTAACAATTAACCTTAACTTATAGTATTAGTAGGTTACAGACACAACAAAATACCTACAATCCAAATTCAGCGTGAAGCTGCATCCACCTCCGCAACATAGGGGAATCCCACCGATCTGCCAATATACTGAGAATACCATTGGTGATGCCGCGAACATGTCACCAGGGATGCACATCTATTCCTAATAATTGCGATAAAACCATTAATATTATTATCCGCAAACATCCCCGACGCATTATAACGCCACGGCAGCCTCAGCAGTAATCTCAGTAAATTATTATATTGAACGCGTAGGTCGCTGTATGCCCGCTGAGTGAAGTTGACACACAAGCTGCATGTGTGACAGTAAGCTTTGAAAAGCGTAACGTTAACTGGCTTCGTACATCGTACAAACCTGCGAGCCGGCATGTTACAACGGACAGCCAGCGACCTACGTTCCCTTTCAATGTCACAATTATCCTTAAGATCTTCGGAAACTCAGTGACCCAGATATTTAAATTTGTCCACTCTTCGCAGTGGTTCTCCACAAAGTGCGACATGTGAAATACACGAGTATGTCACACTGCCTGCCTTAAAAACCACTAACTCGCTTTTTGGGACGTTATATTTGAGCCCATGATATCAACGCATAATATTCGCAACAGTTGTACTCTAAATCTTAGTTTTTTAACTAACAATATTAGTTTAAGTCCCAAGGGTCTCTTTCATGAAAATCAATGTTTATTTTATTTATACTTTCTTTTCACAAAGATTTTATGACTGAAAAAAGTAGAATAACATTATAAATTTATTTGATTCAATTTATAGAAATGTTTTTTACTGTTATCTCGTCTCGAATAAAGATTGAGAATCGCATTCGAATTGAATATACCGTATGTATTGAAAGGATTATTTTACATTTAGAAAGACGATGCATCTAAATGATGTTTTAAAGAAAATGGGCTACCCATTTACATAGCCACATACGCTGGTATCTCAACTTTTCATTAATTTCCATATTCTCATATAACGTACGAGTAATTGTGATCAAATCCAAGGAGATTGATTAATCAGATTTTTATGTACAGTAAGCGTTCAAAAGTGCATAGGCACGTTAAGAGTCGAATTGCTGTGAACTCGCGGTACGACTGTATGTGTTTAAATGACACACCGCAAAGATCGCAGTTTTGCACGGCACACACTGACGTAAGGTCGCGTACTCGCATCGCACTGCACGAAACAATAATATATTTCCGTCGCTTTTGTTAGACACGCATCATGCTCGTGACCTGGCCGGTTTATGGCATCGCAAAAATTCGAGTTAATCTATTATGAGCTGGTAGCAGTAGGCGCCAATCGATGGACTGAGAAGCAGTCGGCGAAGGTTCTGATCTCTGATGTAGCGCAGTTTTATTGCCAATTTTTTATTTTGGTTTGCAATTAAGGGTATATAATATATTCGTATATATAAAAGCGTAACAAGTGATAACAAAAATAAAAAATATATTTATTTGTTATAACATTTTACATATGGATTACAAACCGATACGATTATTTATAATAACTTCTTCAGCCAAATTGGATGTGCAATACTTTATAAAGGAACTTAGAAGCAATTTGTTTTAGCTTGACATGTGAAACGTTCAAAAAATTTGATGAGTAGTGTAACGAAACGTTTAGCCGACTGGCTAAACGTGGTTACAAGTTAAAATGATTTTTAGATTATAGAATACAAAAGTAAGTAAAAAGATATTAAGGATTAGAAATGATTAGTCGTTAGTAGCTCGAGGCGTCGGCCGCTCCTCTGGCCCGCAGTCTGTGGTTGAAGCTCGCAGCAGCCTCTCCGTGCTCACCACAGTCGCGAAGCAGCTCACGAATAAAATCAGCTCGCGTCGGCCGCTCCTCCGTCCCGCAGTCCGTCGAGTGGGAGCTCGCAGCAGCCTCTCCACCAGCCCGCAGTCCGTTGTGAGGGAGCTCGCGTCGGAAGAAAAACCGAAATTAATAAAATATAAATTTTAATAGTGTAAACGTGAGGACCTTAAGTGGCGTCTCACGCCAAGTTATTCTCTCGAATTTGTTGATTTCCTGTAGTAGACGCAAGTCAGAGGGTCGGAGGTGATCGACTAATTCGAACACCTTCAGTTGGCGGCGTCTTACACCACGTTTTCAATTCTCTCCAATACGTCTCCAACTCCTCTCGAAGACGAAAGTGGGAGGGTCGGAGGTGATTAAGTGAGTCAAATACTTTCACGCACACAAGATGTTTATAATAAATAAATTCACTTAGTTTCAAACTGTTTATATTTCAGAAGCTTTAGAAATACATTTGACTAGTGAGTCTCGAGCGAAAGAAAAGAAAAGAAAGAACCTGGTGAAAAGTATCGAATGGTTTATATAGCCTCTGGCCGATCGTTCTAGAAGTGACTTTTTAGTTTTCAATCCAAATACTTCTTAATTGGTTATCGGCCAGGAACTATAAAGATGGCTTACAGTGAGAACCTGGCTTAACACTAGTTTTACGACACCTTTACAATAAAATAGACGACCTCTTAGCTCTATACCATAGAAAAATAAAAACTGACAGATGACAATGTTAGATACAAAATGTCACAACATTCAATAAAAGGAAAATAATATGAGATCACATGAAATGAGATAAATGGATGTGGAAAATAGACAGAGGTAGCTAAAGGTTTGCTTTTCAGCAATACAACAATATCGGATAAACAAATGTAAGTTAGATGAGTGTCATACAATTTTCATAAAGACTTTAGTACCTACTGAATCATAGAAAGAATTGCTGTGCACAACAGCTCCTCAGGTGTTAAATACATAAATAGATAAGATGTGTTTTTGGTGTAACAAAATACCACATTTCCCCAACAACCCCGGAAAATTTTCAACTCATTGAAAATTTTGATGGTTAAAATAATTCCTTGACCTAACATACAATCTCTTTCATTCTTTCAGCAAACTCTCATTCAATCATACATACGGAGGGGATATGGTTCACATTCGATGACGCATACTCCACAAGGAAATATTTAATTAAATTACGAAGGCTTATTTTTTTAATTAGGTGTCGTAACCCGCACCTGTTTGAAAACCCATATTTAAATTATTTACAATATGTACAAGGCATTAAGAAAACCAAGTTTGAGATAAAACCCGTTTTAAGAGTTTAAGAGAAAACCCAAGTTTAAGAGAAACCCAAGTTTAAGAGAAACCCAAGTTTAAGAGAAACCCAAGTTTAAGAGAAACCCAAGTTTAAGAGAAACCCAAGTTTAAGAGAAACCCAAGTTTAAGAGAAACCCAAGTTTAAGAGAAACCCAAGTTTAAGAGAAACCCAAGCTTTAGAAATACATTTGACTAGTGAGTCTCGAGCGAAAGAAAAGAAAAGAAAGAACCTGGTGAAAAGTATCGAATGGTTTATATAGCCTCTGGCCGATCGTTCTAGAAGTGACTTTTTAGTTTTCAATCCAAATACTTCTTAATTGGTTATCGGCCAGGAACTATAAAGATGGCTTACAGTGAGAACCTGGCTTAACACTAGTTTTACGACACCTTTACAATAAAATAGACGACCTCTTAGCTCTATACCATAGAAAAATAAAAACTGACAGATGACAATGTTAGATACAAAATGTCACAACATTCAATAAAAGGAAAATAATATGAGATCACATGAAATGAGATAAATGGATGTGGAAAATAGACAGAGGTAGCTAAAGGTTTGCTTTTCAGCAATACAACAATATCGGATAAACAAATGTAAGTTAGATGAGTGTCATACAATTTTCATAAAGACTTTAGTACCTACTGAATCGGTTTCGGAGGGTTCTAACATTAGTAGTAGATTTATTTTTATTTTAAAGGGATTGATCGTCTAGGGATCCCTTTAAGAGAAAGGTACTCCTATTAGTAACTAGGAAAAGTAAAAAGTTAAAAGTAAAAGGTCTAGTGATAAATAATTACGAAGTTTTGAAATCAGAAAGGTTATTCCAGAATTGTATATACTAGTGGTAGTAGTTTTTTAGAATTTTGAAGGAAAGTCGAGCCCACGCTATGAAAATAGTAATCGCGCGTGAGGGTGTAATAGTATTTTTTTTTTAACCGAGTGAAATTTAATTTTTGAGGAGATAGAGTGCACGAGATAGTGTGTATTATAATAGAGGGTGTGAGGTTCTAGAAAGAGGGGCGCCAAACTGTAACGAAACGTTTAGCCGACTGGCTAAACGTGGTTACAAGTTAAAATGATTTTTAGATTATAGAATACAAAAGTAAGTAAAAAGATATTAAGGATTAGAAATGATTAGTCGGTAGTAGCTCGAGGCGTCGGCCGCTCCTCTGGCCCGCAGTCTGTGGTTGAAGCTCGCAGCAGCCTCTCCGTGCTCACCACAGTCGCGAAGCAGCTCACGAATAAAATCAGCTCGCGTCGGCCGCTCCTCCGTCCCGCAGTCCGTCGAGTGGGAGCTCGCAGCAGCCTCTCCACCAGCCCGCAGTCCGTTGTGAGGGAGCTCGCGTCGGAAGAAAAACCGAAATTAATAAAATATAAATTTTAATAGTGTAAACGTGAGGACCTTAAGTGGCGTCTCACGCCAAGTTATTCTCTCGAATTTGTTGATTTCCTGTAGTAGACGCAAGTCAGAGGGTCGGAGGTGATCGACTAATTCGAACACCTTCAGTTGGCGGCGTCTTACACCACGTTTTCAATTCTCTCCAATACGTCTCCAACTCCTCTCGAAGACGAAAGTGGGAGGGTCGGAGGTGATTAAGTGAGTCAAATACTTTCACGCACACAAGATGTTTATAATAAATAAATTCACTTAGTTTCAAACTGTTTATATTTCAGAAGCTTTAGAAATACATTTGACTAGTGAGTCTCGAGCGAAAGAAAAGAAAAGAAAGAACCTGGTGAAAAGTATCGAATGGTTTATATAGCCTCTGGCCGATCGTTCTAGAAGTGACTTTTTAGTTTTCAATCCAAATACTTCTTAATTGGTTATCGGCCAGGAACTATAAAGATGGCTTACAGTGAGAACCTGGCTTAACACTAGTTTTACGACACCTTTACAATAAAATAGACGACCTCTTAGCTCTATACCATAGAAAAATAAAAACTGACAGATGACAATGTTAGATACAAAATGTCACAACATTCAATAAAAGGAAAATAATATGAGATCACATGAAATGAGATAAATGGATGTGGAAAATAGACAGAGGTAGCTAAAGGTTTGCTTTTCAGCAATACAACAATATCGGATAAACAAATGTAAGTTAGATGAGTGTCATACAATTTTCATAAAGACTTTAGTACCTACTGAATCATAGAAAGAATTGCTGTGCACAACAGCTCCTCAGGTGTTAAATACATAAATAGATAAGATGTGTTTTTGGTGTAACAAAATACCACATTTCCCCAACAACCCCGGAAAATTTTCAACTCATTGAAAATTTTGATGGTTAAAATAATTCCTTGACCTAACATACAATCTCTTTCATTCTTTCAGCAAACTCTCATTCAATCATACATACGGAGGGGATATGGTTCACATTCGATGACGCATACTCCACAAGGAAATATTTAATTAAATTACGAAGGCTTATTTTTTTAATTAGGTGTCGTAACCCGCACCTGTTTGAAAACCCATATTTAAATTATTTACAATATGTACAAGGCATTAAGAAAACCAAGTTTGAGATAAAACCCGTTTTAAGAGTTTAAGAGAAAACCCAAGTTTAAGAGAAACCCAAGTTTAAGAGAAACCCAAGTTTAAGAGAAACCCAAGTTTAAGAGAAACCCAAGTTTAAGAGAAACCCAAGTTTAAGAGAAACCCAAGTTTAAGAGAAACCCAAGTTTAAGAGAAACCCAAGTTTAAGAGAAACCCAAGCTTTAGAAATACATTTGACTAGTGAGTCTCGAGCGAAAGAAAAGAAAAGAAAGAACCTGGTGAAAAGTATCGAATGGTTTATATAGCCTCTGGCCGATCGTTCTAGAAGTGACTTTTTAGTTTTCAATCCAAATACTTCTTAATTGGTTATCGGCCAGGAACTATAAAGATGGCTTACAGTGAGAACCTGGCTTAACACTAGTTTTACGACACCTTTACAATAAAATAGACGACCTCTTAGCTCTATACCATAGAAAAATAAAAACTGACAGATGACAATGTTAGATACAAAATGTCACAACATTCAATAAAAGGAAAATAATATGAGATCACATGAAATGAGATAAATGGATGTGGAAAATAGACAGAGGTAGCTAAAGGTTTGCTTTTCAGCAATACAACAATATCGGATAAACAAATGTAAGTTAGATGAGTGTCATACAATTTTCATAAAGACTTTAGTACCTACTGAATCATAGAAAGAATTGCTGTGCACAACAGCTCCTCAGGTGTTAAATACATAAATAGATAAGATGTGTTTTTGGTGTAACAAAATACCACAGTAGGTAGATTTATTTCACCACAAACATTAAACTTCGATAATTAATAATTAACTTCTTATTTATTAATTTCCAAAATATGTGATTTTAATAAATTTTTCCATTTGTTTACATTAGGTATTTCACATTTTATTTGGCTTTAGTGAATATGGATTACATATTGAGGATTGCTTAAGTATTCATTTTCTTTGAGAAAAGATGATTGAAACTAAACCTCAATATTTTATAATTACAGGATAATCTATTCCGGAACTTAAATGGTCTTGTTTATTACGTTATTGTTTGCTGGGCTAGGGTGATGCAACGTTTATAACGTTCCCAGCAAATTGATCATCATAAGGATTGACTACACGGCGACGAGTTTTTAATGACGAATGATGAATAATTCAGCAAAATGTCTAAACAGACATTTAAATGGTTTCAAACCAAACGGTTTGAAACCATTTGTATCATATTCATTCAACATGTGAAGTCTTATTTAGCAAGGATTTCCTCTTCCTCACATCTCTTAACCCACAGACTCACAGTATTTCTCTAGAACAAAGAATGTAGATTACATTTATATTTGGCATCTCTAAGCAAAATACTATAAACTATAATAATTAAGAGAAACAATTAGAAATAACATTATGTTTTTAACACTTTACTTATCATTCACTAAGTTAAACAAATAATAATTTATATTTAGTAAAATGTGAAATATTTAAATTATAACACTCATACTTAGTCTATTTGTGTTATCACATCATTTACGTCCACTTTTACGCAGCGCAATACTATTGCCAACGCTTCAATATTTATATTTCGCTGCATTTTGAAAATAATAATGTCGCTAATTAACAGAGTTAAACATTCTCCACTAACCAACAACGTTCAATTAGATGAATAGTTGTAACGAATTGCATCTACCTCACAGAAATCGAAATAATTTACTCAGTTTTCTGTGGTCTACCTACAAACTTTTATTGTATATGTAAACAAGATGAACGAGACAAGTATCGAATGATTATCGAACCACTTCAAGTAATTTTATTAAAACAGACAGAAATTTTCATTTTAGGTATTATTAATAACATATCATATATTATTTGAAATTAACATATAGCATAATCCGCAGGCGCAGGTGAGATTCGAGCTAAGTGCTTGCCATAATCGCTCCTACCCAAGCACGGTAACGACTTAACTAGCATGCCATATGTTAGGTTAGTTTAAATTATGAACTACTATCAATTAAAGACAAAGTGAGAGTGTATGTGTGTCTACAGTATAGAAACAACTTATAGAAGAAGGTCGTAAGTGAAACCGAAGCGTCAATCTAGTGCTATGTGAGATTGCTTATGGACTTATGAGCGCTTCTGTACAAAATAGTCATATATACTTGTAACTCGTTTGGTCAGACAACACACTAAAATGTCAAGAACTTCGGTAAAATAATGTTCTTGTTCTGGTTTTATGTTCGTTTGATCTAAACCCAGCTTAATGTGGTTTTCATTTGTTATGCATGGGTATGATGTACTGTCTGTTTGCGCCCTAATATTATAGAAGCCACCTAACCACAGATTTTTTACTTGCACACTCTTTGACTTACTGATGTAAAAACATTAGTCAGCTTCTCTTATAGTTCGTGTAAGTTCCTGTTGACCTCACCTCCCCCTCCCCCCCTCCCTCCTCCTCCTCTGTTGATTCGTACATTATTCATTGAACACATTTAGAGGTATGAGGAACAGGGTGTAAAGTTTACTCATACTCTTTAGAAAAGGGAGGATCCTCCGACCAGATGGACGTCGTATCTGGTGGGCAACTGCCCGATGATTGTTGTCGGGAAGTTGTATGTATGCTATCTGCGCGGTAAACTCTGCTTGCGCGATGCAGGATTGATGCGTTTGTTCGCATGTGGCGGCGTAGATGCCGCCACATCACTCCCCTCCGAAGACCGGAGGTCGATAGTGGACTAAGTCTTGTATCTTGCGATGCTTGCCAATGCCAGTTGGGTTCCAGTGGGTTGGAACCGGGTGTCGCATAGTTCGCGGTGAGTCGGAACTGTCTGCGAAGATGCCCCAGTGAGTCGGGGTGGCTGACTGCTGATGTCGACCAGGAGAGGGATTAAGCACTCTGCTTGTGGACCGGCCGAATGTGCAGTGTGCTGTGCCAAGATTGCTGATGAGGCTGAAGGTGATGACCAGGTATGTGCTTGCGCTGCATGCTGATGGTCAGGACAACTGTTCAAGCCGTGGTTGTTGGCTGGCTGTGTGACTTGCGGGAGTGATGATGATGACGTCACGCTGAAGTAGTTGCACGAAGGCTGCGCTGACGTTCATGACGTCGGGGTCACCAGTTTAGAGGTATGAGGAACAGGGTGTAAAGTTCACTCATACTCTTTAGAAAAGGGAGGATCCTCCGACCAGATGGATGTCGTATCTGGTGGGCAACTGCCCGATGATTGTTGTCGGGAAGTTGTATGTATGCTATCTGCGCGGTAAACTCTGCTTGCGCGATGCAGGATTGATGCGTTTGTTCGCATGTGGCGGTGTAGATGCCGCCATACACACATCTACACATTGGCAGTTTTTCCGTCTTTGCACACAAAACGTATCGCTTAAAGTTGATTGCAAATTAAGAAGCTGAGTAGGCAAGTAAACAGTTTTAAGAAAACTCTTTAAAATACAATTTCAAGTTATATTTCATCAATATTATTAAACAAGTCATTATTAAACTTATTTTTTTTAAGTCTACCGAAATGTTATCGCGAAATTATCTTCAAAAGCTTTTGAAGTAACTTGGTCGTCTTAAAATGGTTGACCCGATGTCTTTCAGAAACTTTTAATAAATTAATATTAGAGCATTATTTTGAAGTGTTTTTTAGCAAAATCAAATCAACCCGTAATTAATTAATTCTGAAAATGGGTTGGCAATGAAAGTTTATTAAATAATATTAACATAACATAACGCTTGTAATTCCCGAAGGGTTAGGCAGGGTATAAATAAATGATTTTATTTCTGTAAGTAGGTTTTTACAAACACTTTTACACGTCAATACTATTTTAAAAGTAGATGAGATCCTGATACCTATAGTACACACACATTTCGCCCTAATAAGTCCCATGTAATAAGGGACGAGCTTATTGCCATCAATCGCGCACAAACCCAGACTGGTACTAAGAAAATTTTGATGGAAAAACCCAATAACACTTTGCCCCACCTGGGAATCGAACCCAGGACCTCCTGCTCAGCAGAAGCGACGGAAGAGGCAGTCCAGGCAGTCATAACACACGAAACTCATCAAATATATACCGGGCCCCTAGTGTGAACGCGCGACGTTAACGTAACGTAAATTCGAACGTTAAAAATACAAACTCAAAACATTAGAGTTGGAAAGTTAATAGCAATTTTTAAGAAGTTACGCAGGGTGTGCGACTCGAACCTATTGAAAACAATCTATTTATCCCTTTGCCAGTCAGTACTGGAATACTGTATCTCTGTCTGGGGGAGTACACACAAAACTCATATATTAAACCTAGAAAGAGCCCAGCGAGCAGTTCTCAAAGTAATGCACAAAAAAAACTTCCGGTATCCAACGGACCAGCTATATGAGGATTGTGAGGTTTTAACGGTTCGACAACTTTATATCAGGAGGGTTCTGGAGAGGCTAAAAATAAACGTAGGAAGGACTTGGTTTTTGACCTGAAACAGTGTAAAACAGACTTCCTTAAGAGACAACCGTGCTAAATGGGCCCATACCTTTATAATAAAATAAGTAAAAATAAACAGTTACACAACTTACCTATAAAAAAACAAAAACTTACCATAGATAACTTCCTTCTGTCTCAAAATTATGTAAATACTGAAAATATGTTAAAAAGTATAAAATAAGTCATATAAAGCCACTTAGGCCCATTCACATACGCAGACTCATACATACACTCACAAATACATACACACACACACACACAACACACGCCACGCCACGCTCACACACCACTCACACTTATGGTCACATACACAAACACAATAGTAATGATTATAGCATAAAAAGAAAAAAAAACATTTGTATCCCCACCCACACTTGAAATGGCAGCTCGATCATGGTGGTGACGGAAGTAACTGGTTCTTATAGCACAGGAATCCTCCTAGTTTAAGCCCAGTTGCACAAGTCTTGTATCTTGCCACTAAGTTAAAGTGAAATTTAAGTTAAAATCGTAATTGTAAATAGGTTTAAGTCTTGAACAAATAAATATTGTTTATTTTGTTGTTTATTTCAATTAAATCATTTACAGGCACTTTTGATCTATGATTCTGACTGACCGACACCTTGTGTCGGTTAGTCATGGAGTTTCTTGCCCGTTCTTCTCCATAGGTACGTACCTATGAAGAAGAACGGACAAGAAACTCCATGGACACTCATTTAAATTACATTGTTACAAAAATATTAGTTACCTGCATCACTATTGTTTAATATATATATACGAGAACAATGTAAAAAAGACGTACACGTTACAAGCGCCCAGAGTACAGCAAATAGAAAAAAAACAATCTAAAAATAAAATAATTAAAAAAGCCAGCTATGAGATGACCAGTCCCAACTGATGCCGCCCGTTCACGAACATGGATCAAGTACCGTTCAGTTCAACAATTTTGAAGGGAACTTAAAATGATTCAACACACGTGCCACCGTGAGCTAGACATTTGAGTGAGCATAACACACAACTACAACAGTTTTTGTTAGAACTGTTATATATGTTGACCATGTGACGTCACCCATTGAATCTCACGGCTACGATATGCGCTACAGTTACTATCCTATTAAATCATTTTGGTTTTAATTTTTGCGACTTGCACAATTAGTATCACTCTTACTCAAGTAAACATTATGTGCTAAGCGTGTACTTACTTTTTAATTCTAAAAAACGATAGCTGTAACAGTGTATTTTATGAACTTGGCTGATTAAAAAAACCAGCCAAGTGCGTTTCGGACCTCAATGAAGGCACAATGAAGGTTTCCGTAGTTGAGATGAATTACCCAAGAACAACTTAATATTGTAGTTGAAAAACTCGTTCTCCCATACATCAATATACGTCACAGTAAATTTTCCAACTTCAAAAGTACGTTTGTTATCGCAAAAAGTTTTTTTTGTGTAGTTAAAACTATAAATACACGGTTTTCGGACTTTAACCTTTACTTGCCCTGTGAGAATTTGCTTCTTGCCAAATTTCATGATTTGAAGTCTACGGGTTAGTACCATAGGTTTTGATTTATTTGCGAGTATCAAAACATGTCGCATAAATCGCCGTATTTTTTAATTGTCTCAGAAGCTTAACTTTTTAGAGCACCAAGGGACAGTAGACCTACGTAATTGATTTTAAATTCCTGTTAAAAAGGGGCCTTGACAGACGGACATACATACAGACTGACAACGAAGTCATCCTGTAAGGGTTCCGTTTTTTCCTTTTGAAGTGCGGAACCCTAAAAAACGTCCTGTGTTCCAATTTTGAGACGGTAATTTGAATCGTTGCTAAACTCGACGCAATTTATAACATAATTCGTACTACGAGTATCAGTGCTTATTGCAAAAATCAAGACATGCTTGTATACCTAATTTAAAGTGTGTGTCGAAATGCTCCTACAAAGAGGCGCACCGAAGGCACCATTTGTCTTGGTGCCTTTTTGTCGCACGCGATTCGCGCCAGCTATACAAGCCTTAACATGGAACCTCGCGATTTTCGTATCGCATTTGTTGACCACACATTACGGCTGCTATGAAAATTTGAGTATGGCTTTGTGTGTCAAAAACCGGCTAAACCCAAGGGGTAGGCAGAAACTCTGTGGACACAAAAATACAATGTTAGTGTGGTCTTCTTAACATGACGCCACACATACCACGTTTCGGTGACGACATTCAACGGTAAATTACAGACGCTAAGTGACGACCAACGCTTTTCTAGGAAACGGTAGCTTTAGACATTCATGTACCTAAAAGAACCTGAAGCCATTTCAGGTAGATACTAATTTGAAAAAAAAAACATGAATATATAACTATATATATTATGTATTATCTCAGCCTACCAAAAAAATATTTGAAACAACAGTTTGACTTTGAATGTAAACTCATACATATAAATGCATTTTAAACACATACATATTGCATACCGTAAAACGGGGTAAATAGGGATGCAGGGGTGAATCGAAACGAAACTTTAAAAGGGATTTTAACATTGAAATAATTACGTTTGTTGCCAAAAATGTCTCTTATGTTTTGACTGTTAAAATCCTTTTTAAAGTTTCGTTTCGATTCACCCCTGCGTCTCTATTCACCCCGTTTTACCCGGTACCTAACTTGTACTTAGATTATCTTCACAAAGAGTACAGCCATTATCAATAATCTTTCATGCAGATTGATTAAACTGCCAAGCATTTTCCCTGCAGCTGGGTATCAGTATTTTACATGGAGATACTGCCTATTCTACCTTCACAACCCAGTTACTGGGTAACACGACACCCCTTGCCAAGACTGGGTGTCGACGACTGTCAAAGATTTACGAATGAAAGCCAGGAACGTCTTAACGTGCTTTCCGAAGCACGGAGAGTGTACCTACCTAAGCATCTTTTTAATTATCAAAACGTGTGCGAACCTATGCTGTAATCCTTTAATTGTGATACAAGTGTGCTCTTTTGGTCATTACCCCCGAGGCGGTTCTATTCGCGCGAGCTGTAGCCGAGCGCGATAAGGGAGCCGAGTGGGTAATGATCAATGCACACGCGTGTCACACGACGTCTTTCAACACATTTGCGAGGAAAAAACAGACTCGTATTGTTTTTTATCTTTAATTATTGAAACAATTAGTGAAAGTATAATTCCCAAAATGATACCGAACAGTTTTTGTTGGCATTTTTACAGTTTGTGTTATGGTATTGGTATTATTAACAATTTCGTTGTTTTCATTTTCTTGGATATATGTCGGAGATGATAAAAATATTCATTGTTTTTAGACATATAAACTCTTTACAGAGATGAAAGAAAAAAAAAACACGAGTAAATATAAAGGTAAATATAAAACACGAGTGCGGTATTGTAACGTAAAAAGCACGCGTGTTTAATACACTGCATTATGAACCTAAATGCGGTGTAATAAGAGCCACTTTATGAGCAACTGTGTTGAGTTTATTTCTAGACTACATCCAAAATTCTTCATCTGATCATAGTTATGTGGGACCGAATAACAATTTGTTTTTTTTTTTGCAATTTAAATTAGGTGTTTAATTTGCAATACATTTCGGACATCAACACTTAGTGCTGATTTCACCAATGTTACTACGCGTTCAGCACATTTAAAACGCGTTCAAGAGCTGTCAGTGTCAATATTCCATAGAAAATAATGACACTAACAGACTTAAAAATAGTTAATGTGTTGTTCACGTTCAGTTTCATTGGTGAAATCCACTCTTAGTTACATTTGATTTCGAAAAACAAAAGAAAAACTATGTGCTCTGCCAACCCTCCCATGTGCGTTGTTTATTAAGATAAAACCGAAATAAAACCAACCGTAAATTATTTTACTGCCACGATCATCATAATGTAGAATCTATAAACGAAAGGAATGTAAAACAAGATAAAGATGATAGGGAAACATGGTTTTCCCTGATATGATTGAGATGGTTTGGGTGACATATTTATGATTTATTTGCGGAGATAGCAAGGTGGGTTTTATATCTTTGTTTTGCTACATTTCTGTTTTCTTCCATCTTTTCGGCACGAACTTGGTTTGAAATATTCTTGTCCATGTGAAAATATTAGGCCGTCACCTAGATGTTATATACTGCATAGCCTTTAAAGAAATATTTAAGATGAGACTCCTTAAAATGTAAGTTATTTGGCATTGATATTCTGAATCAGTCAGCAAACAATCCAAATGGAACTTTAGTATATGATTTATTGTACCTTTTATTTCCATTTACAAGACAGTTACTTACGTAGTTGTAACATTTTCGCTCGATTAATTGTTTCTTCTAAAATCGTGTCTTTTAAAGATTATTAAACAAAATAACAAGATTACTAAGCTTGTATGTCTAAATAAATATTAACAATAAGACCACATAATTATGTAGTTTATTATTATCCAGCCACGAGATATGTTTTCTCTAGATCAATTTTTACTTTAGTTTTTTTTTTTTGGGAATGGCATCTCGCAGGTCAACCTATGAGGTTGTCGTCTGCTTAGACGGACTTGCCTGTGGTTGCCCTAATAAATTAAGGCCTCCAGCCAGGACTTAAACTTATGTACTAACTTAAAAACTAAGCGACAACGCTAAGGGCACCCCCTGTGGGGTACGAACCTCGGCTTAGGGCGTCGCTGGAAGAGGGCAGCAAGGGACTAGCTGGATCAGGATTTGAGTGATTTAGGGACGAATTTAAAGCTACAGGCTAAGCGGCGCGGGCTGGCTCGAGCAAGGGTCGGGAGGGGTATTACTTTAGTAAACGAAATAATAATTTATACTAACGGCGTTTAGTTCCGTGCTCGAACAAGAGCGCACGCGACATTCACTTTGACTGCGTAAGCAGCAGTAATGAAAGTGCGTTTAGCACGTAGCGGAGCTTGCGTGGAAATGATTTTAAAGCAGAAATTGTCTTAAGAAAGAAAAATTGTATCAATCAATCTCCAACTATGTTTTGGTCTCGTTCCAGTCCAACCGGATGCAGCTGAATATCAGTATTTTAAGCCAGATTTACATAACTGTGTTGTGTCGTGTCGTGACGCCTTCTGACGCAGAGTTAGCCAATTAAAACTCGCTGTGATTTGACGAAGTCCTGAACAATGAATCTCGACGACTCCTGGAGAAAAGATACTGGTGATCAAACCTCTCTTAAAATCGTGGTTACTAGAATCTCTTACTAAATCAAGCTCTCTGCGTTGATTTTCTTTCATCCACACAATGAATACCGACACTTTCACTTGCTTTTTTTTGGCACACAAACAAAAGGCACACCACTTTTTTTTTCTACCATTGAAGGGCTCAACAAAGGCCTAAAATCTTCATCCATGTGCTAACGCTTCAGTGAGATATAGCGACACTAATTCGAGTGGTCACTGCTCCATAATGAGATCGTATAATCATCTCATACATTATTATATCTGCTAAGTTGCAAAGGGGTTGGTCAGAAGACCCATTCTGTACCGTCCTTGAGTTTCTCTGTTAGTTTGCCATTAAAAAGTTTTAAAATTATTAACATAACATCACGCGTTGGTTTTCCGAAAGCCTGAGCAGAGGTGTACCTGTAGTACTCCTACTTTTACACAATAGGGAGTGAGCATATTTCCATCAACCGGACACAAACCCAGACTCCGGGCTGCTACTGAGAAATTCCACATAGAAAAACCCAATAAAGAAAGAAAAACAATGTATTTATTGAGATTCGCATAGGATGACGAGCAGTGGTGGGCCGGTGGCAATGGCCGCGACTTACGAGTTATAGGTCGTAGGTTTGAACCCAGACAGGCGCTTTACTTTGTGTAAATTATTTCATCACCACTGCCCTCAAAACGGTGAAGGAAAACATCGTGAGGAAACCGGCATATCTTAGAACCACTAATTCGAAGACATGTGACATCTACCAACCCGCACTGGGCCCGCGTGGTGGATTACGGCCCACTCCCTCTCATAGGGAGGAGGCCTGTGTCCCAGCAGTGGGAACATTATAGGCTGATTATATGCTTATGCTATGCTCTGCTATGCACAATCATCTATACTAAATTCTATAATATAAAGAAAGAAAACTAAGTTCTATATCATCTCTATAATAAAGAGGCATTTGTTTGTTTGTTTGTAAGTTTGTATAAAGAAGCTCTGGAACTAATGATCGGATTAGGAAAAATATTTTGTCATTTGATAGCCCAGTTCTTGAGATAGGCTACAGTCTCTTTAAGATCATGCTATGGCTCAAAGGAGCCGAGCAAAAAGAAAAACAGTCTGAACGAACGCTAAGAGAAAACGAAGTGATAGCGCAAGCAGGTGATGCTTGCGACAGGGACACACACCACCAAGAACACTTTGCCCGACCTGGAAATCAAACCCAGGACATCATGCTCAGCAGTAGCGGTTGCGACCACTAGGTAGAAAAATAATGTCTTAGTAAATAAAAGGATATGAGATAAATCACTTTATGAAGTTTTTAAAGAACAATCAATTACTGACTCCGACATGAGCCAAGAACGAATAGCTCCAAGAGTTATTCTGGAATTTCAGAATTTTGGAATAGGCAAGTTTATTTTCAACGTAGAAAACACCACCAAATGGTCTTATTGAAATAAATAACTGCGCTTTGACACTTCTACGTTCAGTAATGAGCACATACAAGAAATTTTTAAAGATGCACTCGAATTTGAGCCGTAAATAGGCAACGTCGCAAATAACTGTCGTTGAAAGTTTCAAAAATATGCTTTGATACACTTTTAACTAAATAATTAGTGTTGCAATATTATCATTGAAATTCATAGGTAAGCAATGAAAGAACGTTTTTTTTTTGTGAATGGCATCCCGCAGGTCAACCTATGAGGTTGTCGTCTGCTTAAGCGGACTTGCCTGTGGTTGCCCTAATAAATTAAAGCCTCCAGCCAGGACTTTAACTTACATACTAACTAACTAAGCGTTTACACACTGAGGGCACCCCCTGTGGAGTACGGACCTCAGCTTAGGGTTTCGCTGGAAGAGGGCAGCAGGGGACTAGCTGGAACAGGATGTATGAGATTTTGGGACGAATTTAAAGCTTCAGGCTCAACGGCGTGGGCTGGCTCGAGCAAGGGTCGGGAGGGGCGTGGATTTGGGCGTCGTGGCGGGCCTTGGCGGCGAGGGCAGTAGGACGTTGCGTTGGTATGGATTTGACGTAATATGGACGATAAAGGTACCAACAAATGTATTGCACCAAACCAAATCCTACAAATTTTTCTGACCTTTTTTCCTCCACTGCAATGTGGCCAGGCCACACTTTACTAAACAGCCATACATCTTACTAATTGACGTTATCTCAGTCCACAGGACGTTTGCGTTTTTCTTTATTTTTTCCTCCGCACACACGTGTCGCGGTGCAAGTATTAACGTCGGGTTTTTGTGGTATGTCTACATTTGAAAATCAAATTTTTGGTTTATGTTTAGTGGTTGATTGTGACGTTTTTTTTTGTATAATCAATGGTTTGTTAATGGTACTTTAACCATTCATTAGGTGCGTGTGCATCGATTTAAAGTATTGTAAAAACGTATCATTACAAATAATTTTTGCGATTTTGTTTGATCTTATAATCAGAATGTTGCTAATTAAATATTTATTTACCTCTAATAAAAAATCTAGAAGCAAAATATACATTCGTTACTAAAAAAATATGGACATTACCTAGTCTGATTTTTTTAAATTTATTATGCAGTGTGGCAGCCATCTAAACCGCCACATGCGAACAACGCATCACAATGACGTCACGTAAAATGCTGCATCGCGCAAGGAGATTTTACCGTGCAAATAGCACATATACAACGTCCCGACAGGCAAGGCAGTTGCCTACCAGATACAACACCCATCTGGTCAGAGGATCCTCCCTTTTCCAAAGAGTATGAGTGAATCGTATTCCTCATATCTCTATATTTCCGATGGGATTTCACATCGGTAAAAATGATGAAGTTGTATACAAAATTCAAGTCTATTTTGCTTATCACATGTGTTTACAAGGTCTTATTATGGTTATACATTTCACATGGACCCTGTCGGGCACAAATGTTTAATAATACACAAACTTTCATTTAACATTTCATGAATTTTCAACAATCTTTCCTAATGAATTTGAAAGAACGAGCTAGTGAAAAATTCCTAATGATGCTTATGGCAGTTGCCCAAACTTCACTGGCCGTCTTTTCATTTTTAGACCCAGCGGTTTAGTTTGTTCCATGTCTGTCAGTGAATGAATGAATGAATGAATGAATTTATGATTTTTATAAAGTAAGTAGAAGATAATTTGATAAATTTATAATCAGAAAGCTTATAAACGTTCGACAAATTCTTCAGACATTACTATTCTATAAAAATCAAGTAAGTAGACGATAATTTAATATATAGTGAATTTATTAAATCATCGTCTACTTACTTGATTTTTAGTAGTTGATTTGAAGTAAATAATTTACATAAGTGTCAAGTTTTTAATCCAGAAAGTAAGAAAAAGCAAGGGCCTAGCTGGATCAGGATTTGAGTGATTTAGGGACGAATTTAAAGCTACAGGCTCAGCGGCGCGGGCTGGCTCGAGCAAGGTTCGGGAGGGAACAACATACCGCGGACACGTGTTTCATTATATTCACTGGGGGACGCGGGCGACCGATATATAAGGTAACACTTTTACTGACTCGTATAACTGGCCTCTTTCGTGTAATGAATGAACTCTGTCGAAGTAAAAGAGCGGCAATTCTTTGTATTTTATGAACGTTCGCATTCTTAACTCATTTTCAATCTGTCAAAAATATCTCTAATTGTTAGTACATTTTTGACATTTGACTGTCGCCGCAGTGAGATTGCGACTATATTATGAACGTTTTTAATTACAGGAATTGGCCTTCAGGTTTGATTTGTTCAAAATTAAAAAGGAAATCACCCATGTATTTCCAAAGGGTTATAATAGGGCAGAGGTGTGCCTATAGTACACCCACATTTCGCCAGTTATGTGTGAGTTCCATGTAATGGAGGGCGAGCCTATTGCCATCAACCGGGCACAAATCCAGACTCCGCGCTGCTACTGAGAAATTCCCAAATAACATTTTGCCCAACCTGGGAATCAAACACGTCGTCATGGTCAGCGGCAGTGCTTGCGTTCACTGGACCAACGACGTCATATTTCCTTCTTGAATCAAAGTTTCTACATTGGTTTTACCAGGACCATGCGTGTCTGGAGGGTTCCATAGTCAGAATGAATTAATATTAAGTACAAGCTTTGAATTTGAATTTGAAAATATGTTCTCCCATATATACAATTGTGAGTTAGTTATTAGTAAGTGTGGAATCGCAAAAAAAAAGATAAAACTACAAATGAACGACTGTTTCCTTTACTTGTGCTGTGAGACCTTCCTTCTTGCCCAATTTCATAATTTTTAGAAAGTTTGATTTATTTGTGAGGATCAAAATATGTCGCATAAATCGCCTTATTTTTTATTGCGTTGACTTATTTGCTTGCTTGATTTTTGGGAACTCCAAGGGGACCATAGACCTACGTATTTGATATACTCAACTTGATATCTCTACGCGTTCCTCAGAACCTGGGTCCTTGGTTCTGGCCAACTGACAGACAGCCAGACAAAGAGACAGACGGACCACGAAGTGATCCTATAAGGGTTCCGATTTTTCATTTTGACGTACGGAACCTTAAAAATTCAAAAAAAAAATGTAAAAAGATTAGTCAATGAAGTTCATAGCCAGGCTTACGGTCTAGGGCTCGAATTTTTTGAGTACCATCACTTGTAGAGGCTACTCCAATGCTTCCCAATAAGAGATTAACAAGTTAAGTATTCCGTTACAAATATCAACAAAAATCCCGAACAAACAGTAGTATAATAATCCGTGACAGTGTTACATATATAGCAATATATATATATATGTTGTTACATTTAAGATGATCCGTGGTCCGAGTGTCCTTCACACGAGTTTGAGACTTGCGTCACTTAACCCACGGGGGGCGATACTATTTGTTACTTACTCATTTTTTCACTCACTGACTGACTGGCATGAAACAAGAAAGAAAGAATAATTAAATGTAGTAAACATGACGCAGAAAATGAACACAAACACACAAAAGTACAAGTTGAGGGAAATATGCGTCACATCCACGCAAAACGGCCATCGCTCAGCATAATGCTACGACCCTATGCGAGACGGAGCCCCAGCGCTGGTTTTCAGCGACAGCCGGCGTTGACGTGATGACGTCATCCGGAACAGCTAACGCTAAGTTAAATTAACACATCCTTATCTTAATTTCCTAAGGTCGCGGGATGTTCGAAAGAGATACCGTGGCCTGGCACAGGCAACTGAAGGAACACGGGTGGGTTTTCAGTCAGTAAAAGTCTGACACTTCCTCCCCAGAGCGGGAGAACTCATTCGATGAACCCACCCAAAAAATAAAAAACCTTACTATAATATTATAATATATATTGAATATATACGTATATAATATTATAACTGCGATATCTTACCTAGCCACCTTTTCACAAATAAACCACTGAACTGATTATCATGAATTTTTGCATATATGTTGTCAGGGGTACAGAAAGTCGCCGCAGGAGACGCCCTGGGCCACGCGCGCCTCAAAGAGATGTCAGCACAAATTGACGGGCACGCCACAATAGCGGCGGTAAGTCCCCTCTTTGAGGAGTGGTTGGAGAGGCGCCACGGCGTCCTCACCTTCCGCCTGACACAGGTCCTCACCGGACACGGTTGTTTCGGGAGGTTCCTGTTTCGTATAAGGCGGGAGGAAACGCCCGGGTGTCACCATTGTGTGGATCGCCCGGAGGACACGGTGGAGCATACGGTGGAGGTATGCCCAGCTTGGGCGGAGCACCGCAGTGTCCTCGCGGAGGCGATTGGCGGCGGCGATCTCTCGCGTCCGGCCCTGGTCCAGGCCATGGTACGGAGCGAGAGGGAATGGAAAGCCGTCACCTCCTTCTGCGAAGCAGTAATGCTCGCAAAGGAGGAGGCGGAGCGCGTGAGGGAGAGAGCCTTGCGCCCTCACGCCCCTAGCCGCCGCAGGAGACGCCCTGGGCGTCGGGAATCGCAAGCAGATTCCCGGCCACCGTAGGCGCGGGCTTGCGGACGGCGAGCCATGGGTAGCTCGCCGTCCGGTAAGGACCAGGCCCGGGTCGACGGCGCGTTGTGTTCCACGCGCGCCTCAAAGAGATGTCAGCACAAAATGACGGGGTCCGATAGGGCCGACGCCTCAGGGTCGCGGGTTATTCCACAGAGAAAACCGTGGCCCTGGCACAGGCAACTGATGGAACACGGTGGGTTTTAGTCAGTAAAAGTCTGACACGCCCTCCCGCTCCACCCAGAGCGGGAGAAGTCATTTGATGATTTCCCACCCAAAAAAAAAAAAAAAAAAAAAGCACAAATTGACGGGGTCCGATAGGGCCGACGCCTCAGGGTCGCGGGTGATTCGAAAAGAGATACCGTGGCCCTGGCACAGGCAACTGAAGGAACACGGGTGGGTTTTAGTCAGTAAAAGTCTGACACTTCCTCCCCAGAGCGGGAGAACTCATTCGATGATTACCCACCCAAAAAATAAAAAACCTTACTATAATATTATAATATATATTGAATATATACGTATATATATAATATTATAAATGCGATATCTTACCTAGCCACCTTTTCACACATAAACCACTGAACTGATTATCATGAATTTTTGCATATATGTTGTCAGGGGTACAGAAAAGGACGTACGGTATCTTTCGTCCAGAAACCAGGTACTGTTCCCTAGGGAAAGAACAATAACTTTCGTCGGTCACAATTGCTTTAGGACGCTAGATGGCGTTACGTGTCTTTCGAATCATGATTGAATTTTATCATTACAGAAACTTTTGTAGTCTCTAAGAGTGTTTTTTTTAAATGTAAGTAATATATTTTGTAAGTTTATAACCTGGATTAGCATTGGGTACTTCTAACCCCGGTAGTACGCTTTCGCGGTGATAATTCCCGACCTTTACGCAGGCGAGGCCGCAGACAAAAGCAAGTTATGAAATAAGATAAATACACAATACATACCTAGTACAAAGTACAAAGTGTTTATATAAACAATATTACAACACAACTCATAAATTGAGTAACCAAAACCAAGCGTAAGTCATTGCCGATTGGTAAATGGCATTTGAAAATTATGATCCTTACATGATGCTAGAAGTGTTAATAAAGGATTTCTTGAAACTCCGATCATTTATAATGGGTAATGAAGTATGTGAGCAAATGAAACACAGGGTGGTTGAAGCACAGAACCGGTTGTTGAGGCCCTGCTACGAGACTTATGTCCGTCAGTGGACGTCTTTGGCTGATTATTGATGATAAAAACGACGTCTCGGGCAGCAAATAGTCATGAATAGTATTAAAATGATCTACGATACGACCCCGACTCCGGCTTGACGTCGACTTATGGGATACCCTCCCGTAATTTGACGTCAAGCCGTAATCGGGTTCACGCATGTTCACGTCAGAGTCATAATAGATAACAGAATAAAGAAAAAAAGGAAATGTTTTTTTGTATTTTAAGTTTATTGGCTTTACTTTAGGATTAACGGGCATTTATAAATATATAAAAAACACGTGAAAATCAACTGCCTGTGTCGGTCTTTTAACTCCTGTTGCTTCAAATTTTAACAATTTTATTTTTTTTCTGCTAACTATTATGCATATAATAGTTAGCTTAAATGACATGACATGTGACATCAACCAACCCGCACTGGGCCCGCGTGGAGGATTACGGCCCACTCCCTCTCATAGAGAGGACGCCTGTGTCCCAGCAGTGGGAACATAACACACAATAGGCTGATTATGTTATGTAGCTATTATGACCCGACTCCAGCTTGACGTCGACTTATGGGACACCCTGTATATGGCTGTTTCTCAAAATAATAATAATAATACCAGCTTCAGATTGTCCCAGTGAAGGGCAAAGGCATCTTCTCATACAGAAAAGGCATCAGCATTAACTAATCAACACGCTTGATCAATACGGGTTGGCATTTCACGATGTTTTCTCCGGTAACTAACAAATAAAATATCGTAAGCCAATATCATCAAACAAGGCAGACAAAAACAAAACGCTATTCACATTACACCACAACACAGAATAACAAATTCTCTCAAACAATCCATATATGCGCTCCAATAGTAGCAGCCAACCTCACATCCACTTTAGAGAGGTCTTCGTATGTCGTGTTATGGCTTTGCATGTAACTCCTCAGAATCGAGAGGGTTGGCTGACAGTCCATACTAATTTTGTGTCGGAATTGTCGACAAGTTTGGGAGTTGCGGCCTCAAGAGCGTTGTAACCACGAGAGGCCTCCTGTAAGGACTTTTATTTGAATGGGGAGTTTCTGAGTGGGATGTTCTGTTTTTGGCCATTTTCTGGTCTGGAAGAATATTATGGGTTCCTACTTCCTGATAAAAAAAGTGAATAAGTAGGTCTCACATATTTTATACCTGCTTAAAATATTGCGATTTTAATCATTATTTTCTTTCAGTTTTTCCAACAACTCCACTACTGAACTGTTATTGCTTGAATACGACGTTTTTCGCTACTTTGTATGTATTTTTTTGTTGTCGTTTTGTTTGTGCAGAATAACCACTTTTCTTTTCGTTTCTTTTCTTTCGGCAAAATTGACAAACTTAGATAGAAACTTTCATTCCCTATTCAACACTTCCTTATTGCTTATTTTCGCTATGTAAGGAACAAGCTGTTGGCCGCGACTTCTTCTGCGATCCTGGATGAAAAGTACCCAGGTAATAGTCTATCTGTGTGCCAAATTTAATCCAAATCCGGTTAGCCGTTTTAGCGTGAAAGCAAACAAGCAAACTTGCTTTCGCATTTACAATTAAGTTAGGATAGTTAGGACTGATAAGGATAAGAATTCTTGCTAAATTTTATTCTTCTAGCGGTTAAGGCGATGCTGCCGGTAAATGAATGAATTGACGATTTTTATAAAGTAGATGAGTTTGCAAGTTTGGCCTATACGTTACAGAAACAGATCTCCGTCAACGACTTGGGATGAGCCATGAGCGTTCCATGATTGGCATAAGGCTTATACACCGAGTCTCAAACGTCGAGATAGCGGAAAACGAGTTATGGAACTCAAACGGAGTTGAGCAGGAATCCTGAGGAGTAATTCTCGTATTTTTAAGAACGTTTGCATTCTAATATCTGTCTCAATCTTTCTAAAATACTATCGAATTACATGTATTTATGACCAGTTTTTAACATTGATTGTCGCTAAGATGAGATTGTGACTTGAATTTGAAAAAAAATTAAGTACGAGAATTGGCCTTCTGGTAAGGTGCTGACCAAGTGATGACAAAAGGTAGTGACCAAGGCGTCCACGGATTGGAAGACGATGTGTCGGTCGTCCGGCGGCGAAATACGCGGTTACCATCGCGTGTAGAACCTGCATGATCCTGACAAAGTAGCGTGGGGATTGACACATGAGAGAGAGAAAAGAGAGGCCTACGCTCATCAGTGTGTGAAGTCAGGCTGTGGATGATGATTTACCGTCATATTCACAATTTCAACCACTTTTGGATCCCTATAAACCTCCATTCTTCTAATGTTGTGCTTGTTCTATAATGCTTTATTCGTATTATTTATATTTTTGACATTTTTAGGGTTCCGTGCCAATGCAACCCTATTACAAAGCCTCCGCTGTCCGTCCATCCGTCTGTCTGTCAGCGGGCTGTATCCCATGAACCAAAATAGGTGGACAGTTGAAATTTACAGAGTGTGTATTTCTATAGTCCCTATAAACGAATAATAATTAAATTTTAGGAAACGTGTTTATTTTGTTTTAAAAAGATAATATTAAATATTGTACGGTGGTACCCTGCCCGCCCGGCTCCAACTTATACTTGGCCAGTTTTTTATAGAACATAACCGCTAAGCTGGTTGAAAAAATATTAATAGAAAGGCACTTTCGCGACTCACACTTTGCAGCTTTTTATTCATAAAACTGGCGACGCCAAACCGTCGTAATTTCCCGCCTCTTACTCATGTGTAGATATGTACTTCCCGTCGCGTGCCGGATGCCCTATGAAAGCAACCCTAGCCGACTTCCGGTAGGCTTTTAGTCATAAATGCGACAAATATATACATACAATCGTGCGTCGTGTTTTTTGTTAACAAAACAGATTAAAGTAACAGGGAAAGTGGGGTCACTGTTTACCATAACATTTGTGCTGGGGTTTTTAAATGAACATTTCCGTTAGTAGAGTTATAGGCTATGATAATATGGTAGAAAAAAATAAAAATGTTATGTAGGATATCCGACGATTTTTTATTTTTTTGTGCTTCGTACACATTACTTGTGCTGTTGGTCCAAAATCAAGTTGTGTGTAAATTCTGTGTACTTCGTTTTAAATTTGTAACCATAGTCTGTTCTAAAAATGTCTGATGAAAATGTAAACCAATGGATCCGAAAACGCATCTGTGGGTGCCAATTACAGACTACACTTACGAATTGCGAAGTGCTTTGATTTCAATATTTCAATATTTAAACAAGAAATTCCTATTTCAAACCATCTTTGAAAAATACGTGGTTAATTTTCTAACCTCAATTTTCGATGAATTTTCAAATACAATTTATTAATGGCATTTAAACAATAGTTGTTAGAAAAAATGGATATATATATATAAAAGTTTAATCCTGCCTAATACTGATAAATGTTTTACTTATTCCCATTAGGGAGTGATGGCGTAAGAATGTAACATAATTATGGACAAGTTTGTTTATACTTTCAACACATGCTTTTGTAACTGTGCGTACGTCAACGAACGCGTCCTACTAAAGTCATATCCATTCAAAGTTTAGCATCATGTGATAAACTGGGCTTGAGAGCTAAGACGCGGTCACTGTCAGACTGCATAGAATAGAAAGAGAAGCGCGATGACACAACGCAAAAATATGAAAAGATTCTTTTTGTGCAAAATATGCAGCAATTATCTGGATCAATTATCTGATTGGATTAAAAAAAACACTAGTACGTTAATATGTTGCTTGCAGAATAATCTGATAAAAAATGAGTATGGTTTTTAATCGTAAAAAAAGTTTTGAGGTTTTCGTGGTTTTTTTTCTATCGTATCAAATTAGTTGTATTATGTTTTCATTTTGTTTTTTTTCATTTCTGATTTTTTTTACTGCAGTGGATTAAATACTTTTAGGCATTTTAAAACTTGCGTTTAGGTCCTGCAGTCCCCTTAAGGTTCTTCATGTAGTGCGGTGTCTTGTAGTGCGTGTTGGTGGGCACTAAGGAGTTTTTTTTTGTGTGTATGGCATCTCGCAAATCAACCTATAAGGTTGTCGTCTGCTTAAGCGGACTTGCCTGTGGATGCCCTAATAAATTAAGGCTTCCAGCCAGGACTTAAACTTAAATACTAACTAAAACTAAGCGACTACACGCTAAGTGCACCCCCTGTGGGATACGAGTCTCGGGTTAGGGCGTCGCAGGAAGAGGGCAGCAAGGGGCTAGCTGGATCAGGATTAATGTGATTTTGGCACGAATTTAAAGCTACTGGCTCAGCGGTGCGGGCTGACTCGAGCAAGGGTCGGGAGGGGTGGCACTAGGTAGCATAAATTGCTAGATTTTGTACATATTTTAATTAAAAATAATTACTAAATAATATAAAAAGTTCTCAAAATGCCCTAAAAACAATAAGCCTTATCTTTTGATATACCTTTTAGATGCTTTCATTATGGAATCTCTTCAAGATACACTACAATTATTATAATTTACGTTCCTATTTTCTTGCAGTGCTTGATCCCATGTTAGATTTTGCTGAAATGTATTTTTTGCGTAACATTTACATATGCATAGATTTACAGAGGTTTGAGAAAGTTTTAATGTAGTGCAACCCCGCCTGAAAGTCGTCAGTCTGAAACTATCAGCGCATAGATAAGCGTTGTTATATTGACATGAGTCCCTTCTCAATATGGTATCTGTATGACCTTTTCCTCAAAACACCATCTCAGTCATTAACCTGCATGGTCCTCGTATGGCCTGATCAAGATCATGTCTAGACTTTAAAAGAGATTGTGACCTCTGAGTTTGTTTCGGTATTTCTTCACAGAGTAGTCAGTTAGAAAACATCCAAACAATCTAGTTTTAACAACATAATTTAATTTGGCGTGTAAATGTGTTTTTTTTTAAACCAATTAACAGAAATAACTACAATTTTCATTTATTAATGTGAGAAGAGGCTTGTTCCCTACAGCATAAAACTAACATACTGAAAGATATTATTCCATTACACTTTACACTCGTTCTTTAAAACTCGTACCAATATTAGAATTAGAACTGGCTCCTTTCCAAGACACATATTCGGTCATATTGGGTTTAAAATTCACAATTTGGTCACGTCTGTGTATTCAAAGTTGAAAACCGTTGGGTTGGTTTCAGTTGAATATTTGAAAGGTTATTTTATTTCGTGTATGCCATTAGGTTACTAACACAGATAACTGAAGACTATATTTTACACAGGGTCACATTAAAATAGCTAGCAAAACTCCGCTAACGTACTGTTACTGTTAGCCTGCACTATCCCACTGCTGGGCAAAGGGCATGACTTCTAGCTCTTTCGATCCAAGGCTAAAGTGGACCACTAGTCGTTTGTTTTCTCTAGCTCGTTCCACCATTTTCTACGGGGTCAACCAAAAGCCTCCTAGCTTTGTCAGGGCACCACGTAGTGTTTAGTTTTACCCACAGCTCATTCAGACGTGGTCAGCTCAGTCCCACTTCAGCTTGGCGGCTTTTTGAGCATCGTCAGTAACACGGATTTTCACAACTCATACTTCAAGTAATACACTACCAGCGGTCGATGACCGAGTTTTGCGAGACCCATATGGCATGCTAGCTTAGTCGTTACCGTGCTCGAGTAGGATCGATTATGGCGAACCGTGGGTTCGAATCTCACCTGCAGTTTAAAACTTTATCTGCCAGGGTCGCGGGTTGTTCGAAAGAGATACCGTGGCCCTGGCACAGAAAACTGAAGGAACACGGGTGGGTTGTAGTCAGTAAAAGTCTGACACGAAGAGCGGGAGAAGTCGTTTGATGATTTCCCAGCCTATTAAGTATTAATATCTTGTTTAGATCGTCTGATGATATAATTCGAACCTGTATATTTCACATTGTTATCAATTTACCATAATGCAGCTCACTGCTGGATATAGGCGTAGGCCTCCTAAATTGCGCTTAAAACATCTGATTTTGTGGTTAGTAGTAGTAGTAAAAAAGTTTTTTTTTTTTTTAAGTTTGGAAAGTATTGACATTTTAAATCCTATACGTCTAGATATAATCAAGAGCCTTCCTGTTCACCTTAAATAATTATTATATTAATAGTAACCCTAGTTTCCAAAGAACCTTTAAACTTAGGACAATGAGATTTTGTTTAACCCTATACAGGTGTTTAGGGATATGAGGAACAGGGTGTTTGGTTCACTCATACTCTTTAGAAAAGGGAGGATCCTCCGACCAGATGGATGTCGTATCTGGTGGGCAACTGCCCGATGATTGTTGTCGGGAAGTTGTATATATATGCTATCTGCGCGGTAAACTCTGCTTGCGCGATGCAGGATTGATGCGTTTGTTCGCATGTGGCAGTGTAGATGCCGCCACAGGTGGAAGACATTAACCAAAAGGTTCCAGTACGAAATAAAATAATACCGAGAAAAGTCCGATATAGTTATTGATTACGAGAAAAATAATTACCGAAATCAAACTCAATGTCCTCTTGTCCGAAAGTGATACAGCAGACAAATTTGCTGTATTTCGGGCAAGAGGGCATAGAGTACGCTGACCCTTAGTAAAGAAAAGCCTCATTAATACAATGATCATAATGACAAAATTATATCAAAGCTCTTATACTAACGAGCTTGAGCATCAGTACTATCAAAATAACCTTTTGGTTAAAGGAAAACTATAACTTCTATTTTCATCGAAATTTGGCTCAGTTCGAAGAAAGGCATCGATAAAGATAACCTAACATCGGTACTTATCTCGATTCTGTGAATCGATATCGGTACTCGGCAGTAGCTTAGTACCGAATTATGCGACAAACATCGAAGGGTAGTCGTGTGATGTGAAAAGATGAAGGGGGGAAAGATTAGAGATAGTTTACTCGCTTTTGTGTGACAACGTTTTTGCTATTTTTTTTTTTGCACATGTTGGAGTTGATTTCTCGTCATTTTCTGATGTGACAGCAGACAAAACAGTGAAATTTTCCTTTAAATTAACTCCATTAATAATTTCCTCCTTAAGTTAGTACCTATAGATAGTTAATTAAAATCAGTAGTTTTATTAAAGAGATATTAATTAAAACATAAAAACATATATATAACTAAATTAAATTACTAAATAACTAACTATCTGTACAAATTAATATAAAACACTCAGGCGTCGAAGTACTCGTCCGCATTGCTGTCATCTGGAAACGTGCCCAGAAGACTGGCAGCATTGCCACGCTGAATGGCAATGCTAATTCTTTGGCAAAAGAACAATCCAGCCCTCTGGTCACGTGAAGTGTCGACTAGTCGGTGAGAAATTTGTCTAAAAAGGAGACGCGCACTCGGGCCTCATGACCCGAGCGTTTCGACCCCAAACGGCTCAAAACTGTAGTTACCCATAAGGTTACAGTATTTGCGCCGCTTGAGGATCTCAGCAGCCGCAGCAGCAGCACCAGCACAGCGCGCCGTGCTAGGAACATGCGATGGAGCAAGGGTATCGACACAGGTTGCCTTGGAAGATGGGTAGGCCCCATCTTCCAAGGCAACAACGTCATACCGTCTGGTCTCTTTCCATCGTCACGTACCAAACCGTTTGGTTCTAAAACCGCAGGTATACCGGCGGTGACAAGGGCTCGACGAATAATATCGTTGATGCTGGCGTGCCGTGCTATGCGACCTGCGCTCCTGTAGCAGGACAGGCCATGGTGTCAGAGACTGTCGACAGCTTCACCGCAGTGACACCGATGCGGAGCAACACAAGGTGCGCCCAAGCGGAGACATGTAGCGAGCCGAAACGATGAGTCATCCATCATTGTGCCTATGGTGGATGACGGGAGCGCTTGAAGCCACAAGCCTGACTCCCATTCTCCCACAGCCAGCAGACGGGCACGCTCAACAGTATTAGGTGACGTGTTTATTAGGGTATTCCGTATAATACTGCAGAGCGGCACGTCCCACCGTCTCTGGGAGGACGGGTTGTCGGGGAAAACCGTATTGGGACAAGCCATTTTCCAAGCATTCAACGCATCGGTCAAACACGGTACTTCAAAATCGACCAGTGAAGAAGATAAAATATTCCTGGTTAATTTATCAGTACTGTGGACCGAGGAGAGGAAGGCCGGTAAACTAATACTTGAAATTTTGCGGACGCCGAGACCTCCCAGGCGAATGGGAAGTGTGGCTTGCTGCCACGCTCGGTCGTCCAGGGCCACATTTAGGATCGAAGTTAGTGTGTTTCTAATAACTTGGTCTACTTTTTCTAAAAGTTGTGGATGTTTCCACAGATGGGAGGAGCGAAGATTATATGTAAATTTTGGTCCAAAACAGCAGTATCGAATGAGTGTGAAGGCCGAATGAATGTTAATTTTGAAAAGTCTTTCCGAGACATCATTGAATTTTTTTATTTTTTCTTCAACGAACGTTGGAAAGGATTCGTCAAAAATTGGGGACCCTAGGAGGTGAAGAGAGTCTCTTTCCGTAATTTTGATATTTGGCTACGGTACAAAATTTTGCTAAGGCAGTCTGTCCGTCAGTGGTTTCGGGAAGATAAATTTCACATTCTGAAAAGTTAAGGTCTAGGCCAATAGAATTGAATTTTTCTTTTAAAAATGTTAAGTCTTTTATGACTGTGTCTACATCACCTCCTAGGGTGCCTTCATCCAAATACCATACATTGAATTTTGAATTTAGCTGTCGAATGATTGGATTTATTGCCAAACTAAAAATGACTGACCCAAGAGGATCACCCTGTTGGCAACCAACAGCTGATTCCAAAAGCTTGTCTTTATAAAGTAATTTAGAGGGGTACCTGTAACATTGATATAGAAAACTGTAAATTTTGGGTATTTCTTTTTGAACTTCTGCCAACAAGGTGTCCCTGTTTACGGAATTAAAAGCATTCTTAATGTCAACCTTCAGGATGACCTCACCTTTAGCACTATTGCGGAAAGTGGATAATGCATGTACCGCAGCCTCACAGCCCCCTTTAGACCCAAAGCCCAGCTGTAGGGGCTGGAATTTGCTGGCCAGTGTTTCGCTGTAAAAAGCACAGCAAATTTTGGTTGCGATACGACGGTAAGTGGACCCTACGGCAATGGGACGAATGCCGCCATCCTTCTTGCGCAGGGCACAAAGATTTGCACCGTACAAAATACCAATGACGGCTACGTTCACATTGCCGGAGAGCATGAGATTGATGAGGGCCGTCAACTCCTTCAAAAGGGTCTTACCAGCCTCCCCGGCGCCTGAACACATTAAGTCCTTGAGATGTTGAAGTGTCAGGCCGTCGAGGCCGCCGGCAGAGCCATTTCGAAAGGAGTACACAGCCGCGCATGCTTGTTGAGCTGTAATGTCAAGTGAGTTGTAATGTCAATCAGTAGTTAACATACGAGTATAGTTTCTGTGTAAATAAAGCCCATGATCGGACGAATTAAATAGTGAATATCTCTGTATGCTCACGAAATTGCCATGATTGGCTGAAGCCGTGCTGCAGGCCTTTGTGACAATGAAATGCACGCGCCATCTACAACTGAAGAGTCTGTCACCACACACAGTTCGCCCGAAAAACTGACTAATGTTTGATTACGTGAGTGAAACACTTATAAACAATGACAAATTCTGCACAACCATATTTATTTACTCGTGCTAGACTCCGTGATCAACTGTCTTCTCAAAAGACCGTTTAGAACAAATGAGAAGCAGGACGGCAGATGACGAAAAAGTAGGTCGTACTTGGATTTTGATTTGTTTCCTTGACTCGGTGAACGAGCGTAATTTAAACATTATTCCACACACAATAATGCTTTAAAATTAGTAACCAATCAATCTCGCCGATCCGATGGTCCAACGGTTAAAGGCATCATAGTTTCTGACATTAATTTAACTTGACTTCAAATAAAGTATTGACAGGATCTCAGTCTCTTCTTTCTCCTCGATCTTCGGTAACAATGAATTACAAGTTTTTGGAGCAGACTTTTCACTGTAATTCGAAAAAAATGTACATGAAATATTTAAAAAAAAGTAACCATGGAGTTTCTTGCCGGCTCATCTTCATTGGAAACGACAAATTGGAACCGTGCACCTAGATTCTGACGTTTCATAAGTGCCCATGTAGGTTTATGTGAAATAAAATATTTTGATTTTGATTTTTGCCAATGGGTATTTTCATAGACCACGCCACGACCTATTCTAATACAATTCGTGTAGATTTCCTTATCGAAAATGCAAGGCTCTACCGTAAACAAGTACCAAATAAAATCGATGGAACTACGTTACATCAGCCATTATATTGTGAGTGGATGATACCTTAGTGCAGAATTATGCGATCGACAAGTTACGAGTAGTGAGGGGAAACGATTACGGGGCGTTCACTTGAGTATCGATATTGTGCGGGAAATGTTGATGGGTTTTGTTTAGAGTTGGATTGCTATCGGTTTTCGATAGTTAATTTTTGTTGTATTCTTGTTCTTACCTAAAAAGTTCTTACTTTTTTTTTGTGACTGCACTCATCAAGAAGGTAGCTTCTTTTGACTAGATAATAAACAAACTCAAACCAATAGCTGGTATGATATTTAACGAGAACTTATAGGCTTTTCATACTTCTATTTTGCTGAGATCCTGGTTATCTGTGTGAATAATAACAACACAGCGTAGACTAGATCATAGTATCTGACCAGCGCAGCCGTATCTCATCTTTCGAGTATTATTTTTGTTGAAATAAACAATAAAATAATAAATCTTTTCGAATGCATAAATCGATCGAGCTAACTAAAGTTACTATTTCCTTAAATTTATTGCACATTGTAGAAATAAAAAATAAATATTAATAGTAAAGGGGATTTCACTATTACCTACGTTCTCATAGTTCTTATTTCTCGTTTGTTACTGTAAAACAAAGCCATATTTCATTGTTATTTACGACACGTTCAGACCAATTATTTATTCCATCCGCTATTCTAGGCAATCCGACTTGACTAGTATCGATATATTTTTCTCGAATTACTCGCTAGCATTATTCTCAACCCTATGAAATGCCGCAGCCTAACTCCAACGCGCTGTAAAAAAATTGTCCTACTAGATGTTTGTTCGGATGCTACGCTTATTTTGTTACGCTGTGTCCTCAAATAAAACAAGGGTTACCAAAACTCATATCTCTTGTCAATACCAAAGCAATATTATTCGTGTTTTACAACGGATATAAATTAAACGCTCGATCATGGATATCGTTTTATTTAGAGCCAATTTCCTTTGACCCCTAACATAACCTTACTTCGTTATTAAATGGAAGAAAAACCAGGGATCATGAAATTCTGGTTATTGTTTTTCAACGGCCAGTATAAATTGAGATATAATGGTGTTGGTTTGTGTGTATTTTAGGGTTCTTTTTATAGTAGTTTTGGGTATCTACTGAGAGATTTCCTTCGGTTAAGGAAACGATCTGTGTACGTAGTTACTGAAGTATATCACGGGATGATAAACTTTTATCGTACATTGTAAGTGCATTTTCAAGATTACAGGGAAAAATCCTGACGGTTTACAGTTTTTGAAAATATTTTAATGTTGCAATAAGGATCAGATTTTGATTTTGCGTCGTAAAAGAGTGATGAGGGGTATATTTCTTAATTCTTTAGAACTTACGTTTATTTATACGGCGTTTCTTGTTGAGGGTTAGGAAAAAAGAGATATTTATATTGATCCATTTATCCTCGTTTGGAAAATGCTAGAATCGAAATGTTTGAAATATCCCTATAATACTCGTAGAACGTTTAATGTCTCTTGAGTTCGGGGGAATGTCTATCGTTGTTGGCTTCGAAATTCAAGTTGGCGAGTTTAATAATATAAAACCACGTGATTTATCATGTTACTGCTACATATATTCGAAGTGGTGCAAGCAAAAAGTGGAATATTTTCAGTTAAAGAAGTATTTTAGAAAAAATATATCTTTCAGATTTGTGAGCGGACTCACAAAATTCATCACCACTCTTTGTCAACGCTCTCTTGTAATATTACAAGAGCACATTGACAATAAGTAGCGCCTCTGGCGGCAAAAAACATAAACTTAAGGTTGCGTTCCTTTTTTAATACAAACACAAACAGGTTCTCTTGCTATTCCAACTCTTTAGAGACTTTAGTAGGAAGAGTAAGTACAGGGATTCTTGCACGCCATACTTTATTCATGAATAAATACCGAGTCTACTTAATTACATAAGAAAATTCATGAAACTACTTCAAAATAGCGAGAAGCTCATATTTTGAAGTCTTCGAACTAACTTTAAGGCAGACTGCAACCGTCCGACTTTATTTCCAATTTTATCAGGCATGTGTTGGCTAAGTGCCAATTTCACCAATGAAACTGAACACGATCACCACATATAAAACGCGTTCAAGAGCTGTCAGTGTCAATATTCCACAGAAAACAGTGACAGTGTTTCTGTCAATGACAGACAATAAAACGTAGTTTAAGTGCTAATCGCGTGGCGAAATCTGCTCTTAATAGTCTAAATGCATGTGTTCATGTATTGAAATGGGCTCGTGTCTAAGTAATTACAGCAGCACGGGTCGATCGATCAGGTAAAGCTACACTTGTCATGGTTGGTTCCTTGATGGGTGACCATCAGAACATACCGACACGAGGGGTCTGCCTCAGAAGGCAAGTTAAGGCGTTGCTTCCGGCTGTCATTCGTTGATATTTGACAGATGCTATGGGTGGTCAGAAGCCCGAAAGTCTGACAACCAGTCTTACCAAGGAGTAAAGTATAATTTGGGAGGTAGACCAGGAGGAAGGTCGGTCAAAGCTAATTGTAGATGGCGTGACCATAGCTAGGTCCCTACAGCCTACAATAAATTTGACATGTCGTTCATTCATTCCGTTTCGTGTTCATTCAAGAGTTTGGTATAATCCACTATTTCAATATTTTCATTGATTTCTGTATTTTATATCAATAATTATTCGATTTGGAATATGTTAGAATTGAAAACCGTTAAATATTGCTTAATTCCTAGTCATAACTGTTTTTTAAATGTGTCCGACATAACCTCGAACGCTGTTGTAATTGAAATAATAATCTTCCAATAGCTTTTTGAATTGTCAAAACGAAAATCATTGCTACTGATAGATAGTAGTATTACGCAATTACCGCGCTGTTTACTGCAAATAAACGTATTTTCTACTACCGAAGGTGCGAACAATAGAACAGCAGTTTCCGATTTATTCCGACAAAAATCGGCCACCGTCTATCTCTCGTCTGCATCTCCCCTAAAAGAGGAAAATTCTTAAAATTAAACGTCAAATATCATCCAGGCTGGCATCTTAAGGAGAAGAGCGTTGAATAATTCATCTGTTGAATTTATTCTCGAATACATTCATATAATACATTAAAAGAACTCTTTGTATTGTGGTTGTCGCCAAGTCTTTGCTTGAACATTAACATAATGTGTTAGTATCGCTAAGTGCCTGCTGGTCTGTCTGGTCATCATTGCGAAGAATTTAACTTATTAGCTCAACGATTCGATGAAAATTACCAAAGAAAAGACATTTGGGTAGGCCGCAAAAATTACTCAAACTGCCAGACCATGATAAAAACTAACTTTAAAAAATAAAAATAAACTGAGATTGATAAAAAAACAACATATCCACACTGCCTTCACATTCACAATAATTAAAATATTATAATACTCGATCGAAAATTATTTTTCTTATGTTTCAGGGGTGGATACATTGTATTAACTTTGCTTGGGTAGTTTTTCAGTAAGCTACAATAATACCTATTTGTCCATTTAGTGTATATTGATGATATTTTAATAACCTGTCACTGTTATTTTAAAAGCAAGTTGGGGTGTACGAATTTGTGTAGGATATGTACCACTGCTAAAAACTGATAAATACTCGTAGAAACGTTGTCAAGCAACTTTGTAGCCGGTAGCAAACTACGAAAATACCAAATCAAAGACTTTTTTTAGAAGTTAAAAGTAATTTTAACTTCTTCTCTTTTGGTAACGGGATAGTGAGAATACGAAACTATCTGCGTAATCCTAATAATATTATAAACGCGAAAGTTTGTGAGTATGGATGTTTGTAACTCTTTCACGCAAAAACTACAGAACGGATTTGTATGAAATTTGGCTCACAGATATTTTATTTATAACCTGGATTAACACTTACTTACTTTTTATCCCTATACTCCCACGGGATCAAGATTTATGCGGGTGCAACCGAGGGGAGCAGCTAGTACCTACATAAACTGATTCATAAGCTATGGATATTATTGTTGTCAAAATAAATGGGATTTCTAATCCGTGTCTATCATCTGTCAACCCTTTTCTCAGCTTTGTTGGTTTTGATTTCCAGTTTAACCGGATAAACATTATAACCATTATATTATACATGGAGCCTATGTCACCTTGAAAACCCAGTTACTGGGTAACACGATACCCCTTGGTAATGTTATCAGCCAATTGTCGTCCACTGCTGAACGTAAGCCTCCCCCAAAGAGCGCCAACCATCCCGGTCCTGAGCAGTCCGCATCCATCCGCTGCCAGCTACCTTCTTCAAATAATCGATACATCGTGCATCATTGGTAAGACTAGTTATTATTCCGATTGTGTTAAGCAATAAGGATATTGGACTGCCTCTGTCCTATGTACCTTGACGGACATTTATCAAGTTCCGACGGTGTACCAAAGATAATTAATGGATGTTTAAGGAAGTATCCTAATTGAACCTGCCAGCCCTGTAGGGGTGGATGATATAATTAAAAAAGTTTTACTTTGGTACTTCAGTATTTGTTTAAGGATATAATTTATGACTTTACGAGTTTTTGGTTATTCGTTTGTACAAATTTCGCTTTAAGTAGTTTTTATTTGTTTTCAGTGTGATTACCGTTCAACAGTTTCGGTCGTATTACAAAACAAGGTATTTTTTTAGACATGGTTCCTTAATGGGGAAGGTCGGGCAAAGCTAATTGTAGATGGCGCGACCATAGCTAGGTCCCTACGGCCTTTAATAAACTTGACATTTCGTTCATTCATTCCATTTTGAGTTCGTCATGAGTTTGATTTTATTTCACTATTTCGTTATTTTCGGTTATTTCAGTATTTTATATCAAGTACTTGACATGGAAAGTGACAGAATTTTAAACCTTGAATATTTCCTCGTAATCACTTTCTTCAAAATGTTTCTGACACAAACTGGCGCTAAGGTTGACACCCATATTCTAAGTCGTAACTTCGAAAGCTACTCGACTCACAACTTGTCGAGGAGACCTCAAGGCGTGCCTCGGAAAACCGGTATTCATAGATGTCAGATTATGGAAATGATGAGGGCCTGCGAATGAATGAGAGTCGAGTGAATATTCAATAAGCTCTTTATATGACATTATGAAAATCGGATAAAATACGCGTGTTTTGGTTAAAACTTCCTTGTTGACTACTTCAAGGAAGCCTCAAGGTACATGCCTACCTCAAGGTACATGGTACGTACCTTATTTTTGACAGTTGTTTCCTCAACTCAAATTCATCCCGACTGAAGAAACTGTTTGAGATGTGGAGTAAAATTGCAATTATGGATATTAAACCAGATATGTGAGGTTCACTCAAGTCGAGAAAATCATGAAGTTTTGACTTCGAATATGGGTATTAGTCTCGGAGGTCTCGGGGTACAGTTAGATCGTGTTTAGAAATAAGACGTTATAGGTTTTGAGACACAAATCTTGGTTAATCCAGCTTGAAATATGTCATAGGTTATCTAAAACAAACCTTTCGGGCCACCTAGAATCAAAGTAGAATAGCCTTATCATCATCATCATCATCATCATCATTGGCAGTGTTGGTTCACCCAATGCTAAGTACAGGCTTTAATGGCTTTAATGGAGACAGCCTTTTCGCATCACAAGAGAATATTAATCGCCGCAGATGCTCAGCACTACATTTTACGGAATAGGTTAGGTTCTGTGTGTTGTTATTTCGATGAAAAATTCAACGTGAAAAATTTAGGTGAAGTGACTTTTAGTAAGCTAGTGTCATCCACCATATGCTACGGACTGATGCTATTGACGGCTCACTCCAAGCTCAATTCATCTAAGTTATCAGGTTTCTTTACGTGGTTTTGTTTTATTTGGACATGCAACTTACTCTTATCTGTCATATGTTTGTTTAAGTATATCGTTTTTCTTCAGTTGCCTGTGCCAGGGCCACGGTTTTCTCTTTAGAATTACCCGCGACCCTGAGGCGTCGGCCCTATCGGACCCCGTCACTTTGTGCTGACGCCCAGGGCGTCTCCTGCGGCGGCTAGTGGGGGCGTGAGGGCGCAAGGCTCTCTCCCTCACGCGCTCCGCCTCCTCCTTCGCGAGCATTACTGCTTCGTAGAAGGAAGTGACGGCTTTCCATTCCCTCTCGCTCCGTACCATGGCCTGGACCAGGGCCGGACGCGAGAGATCGCTGCCGCCGATCGCCTCCGCGAGGACACTGCGGTGCTTCACCCAATCTGGGCAGACCTCCATCGTATGCTCCACCGTGTCCTCCGGGCGATCCACACAATGGTGACACCCGGGCGTTTCCTCTCGCCTTATACGAAACAGGAACCTCCTGAAACAACCGTGTCCGGTGAGGACCTGTGTCAGGCGGAAGGTGAGGACGCCTCTCCAACCACTCCTCAAAGAGGGGACTTACCGCCGCTATTGTGGCGTGCCCAACTAATTGCACCCCTAAGACACTTTACTAGATGGATATCGAGAACAGTTTCTTATACGTGCAATATTACTCAGAGCCCTAACCTTAAAACAAATAGCAATGCTGGTGATGAAAACGGGCATAGTGCAAAAACTTTTTAATAGAGCTATATACAGGTAAAATGATATAATTTGGTACTCATGCCACTGTGTATTTAAATCTCAAACTGAGTTGAGCAGCTTCCTTCCTATTTGCGGACTTAAAAAACATAAGCAACCCTACTTATTATTCGACATTTTAACCCCCAAACACACCCGCGGTACCTGTCTTGTATTTCCTCAAAATAAAAGTAGATATTTATTAGTCTACTTTAGTCCCCAGAATCTCGCATAATAAGGCGGGAACACACTGGCACAAATTGACACGCCACAACTCACAATTTGCACTTATTTCTTGCTGTCAGAACTTGATGAATGTTTGCGAAATATTTTGTACGTTGTGGATATATTTTTCTCTTTGGGAAAATGTCCAACTTTCCTCAATTTAATAAGTTAAAAGATTGGTGGTTTCGGGTTTCTATTTCGGGCTTTGTTTGTTAGAATAACGTTATGTATCGTGGTTGCGTTTACAAACATTTATGCAATAGTTCTCCAGACCGAATTTCGGCCATGGTCGTCAATCTCAACGGAGACTAGCCACTGACGCGGGAAGTATTATAGTGCACAAGTATATGTACAAAAACAGATGTATCTACTCCCCCCCCCCTCCTCTCTTCCCTTACTCTCATAGTCCGAAGGGACGGCAATCCGACATGACAGGAGAAAGATCAGGCCCAGGACCAACGGCTTATGGCGCTGCGCTAAGGTAGTTAGTAAAACACGTCAACTGTTCGCAACAGACTAAAATTTATTCATAAAATAGTGTTTTACATATAATATTATAGATGGCGTTACTAGTCACTTTATCCTCATTTTGATACATATTTATTTATTTATTTATTTATTCACTCTAAACATACAAATATCTTTACAGGCTAGACCCAATACGATATTGTAGTACACTGAAAATTTAAATAGTTCCACTGTTTTAACCATAGCTAATTCTAAAGGTAGCTGTTCTTGTAAATTCACCCAATGTGCAACAGAATATGTCCAAGTCAACAGCAATGAGGTTGAGAGTGCGGAGTGCACTCGTGAGCGGCGTCTCGCACAGTAAGTTAGTTCGCGCGCGCGGTTCGGCCAGCAACCGCGGCTGACGACGACGACTCACATACCCGTCCGGCACTACTAGCTCCACCCTTCGCAACATATCCGCATTGTGTATCTTCCCTCTAATTACTTTAAAGATATAAGTCACTAGTGTCAGTTGCCTCCTGACCCTCAGTTCATTATATCCGACCATACCCAAGACAAATAGAGTTGGATACATCAATGGATAAAATGGATAAACCCCGTATTCCTTCATGTATATGAACCTAAAAAAATTATTTTGTACTCGCTCCAACATGAGACTATACTTAGTTTCATGTGGAGCCCAGATACCTGCATTACATTCTAGTTGGCTTCTTACTAAAGCATTATATAATGCCATTATAGCTTTAATATTTGTGAAGTTTTTAACCATTCTAAGCACAAATCCTAGGTTTCTATATGCTTTTTTGCATACCTTAACTATATGATCACGAAACGTGAGACCAGTGGTGAAACAAATTCCCAGGTGTGTTAAACTGCAGGAGATTAGTCTTGCTCCAAGCTACTACTCTGACTATATCTCTCTGCAGTCTTTCGCAGTCATTCAGGTTTGTGATGGGGAGATAAAGCTTGAGGTCATCGGCAAACAGTAAGCACTTAGCATCTTGTACAACGCTTGGTAGGTCGTTAATCATTAAGAGAAACTCCAGAGGCCCTAGATTAGATATATTAATACCTCCCCCACTTATCAAAATAAACTAAATATACACACATTAATACATAGAAACAATACCAAGCATATTCATAAACTTGTAATATTTTAAGTGACATAGACCTTTAGTCAGTATGTCAGCAGGCATTTCCTCAGTAGGGATATATTTAATTCGAACAAATCTGTACTTTACAACATCTCGAATATAATGACAACGTACATCTATATGTTTTGACCTATTATGACACTGATTGCTTAAAGCTAACTTCAAAGCACTTTGGTGATCACAATGCAAATCAATGACATAAAATGTATTTGTAATTTCATGTATTAAGTTCCTTAAGTAGACAGCTTCTCTAGAAGCTTCTGACAGAGCGGTGTATTCCGCCTCAGTACTAGACAGCGAGACTGTTTTCTGTTTCCTACTCTGCCAAGAAATAGCTGACCCTGATAGCATAATGCAAAAACCAGTATAGGATTTCCTATCTAAGGCATCACTAGCCCAATCACTGTCCACAAATCCTTGTAGATCACTATGATTATTACTATATTTTAAGCAATAATTGTTAGTACATTGTAAATATCTCAATACACGTTTTGCATAGTTCCAATGTACATGACTATAACAACTGTTGAATTGGCTAAGATAGCTCACAGAATAAGCAATGTCTGGTCTCGTTAATACGGCTAAGTACATTAAACTTCCAATTAGTTTTTGACAAGGAACATCAGGTAAACATTTATCAGATGACTTATCTAAATTTAATCTAGGCTCAATTGGAGTACATTGTGTTTTACAATCAGACATCATAAATTTAGAAATTAACTGTTCAATATAGTGTTGTTGATCTACAGTAATAACATTTTTATTTTTATCTAAATTTATTCTCATGCTAGATATTGTCTTACAGGTCCTAGGTCCTTTAACTTAAATTCTGCACCTAATACTTTTTTTAATTTATTAGTTTCAGTGTCACTGTTAGAAAAGATTAAAAAAAATCATCTACATACAGTGCCCCAACCATTTTTAATTTTATCATTAATTTTTGTAAACAAACATGGCTCATATTGACTATTTTTTAAATCTAGTTTACTTAAAACCTCTTTATCTCTTTCATACCATGCTAGGGAAGATTGTTTTAATCCATAAATGGCCTTCTTTAATTTTAATACCTTTCTCCCACTTTTGTTTACAAAACCTTCAGGAAACGCAATGACATTTACTTTGTAAAGGATTATACTATTCTAATTATTGTGAATGTGAAGACATTGTGGATTTGTTGTTTTTTTTTTAATGCTTTTTTTTTAAATTATTAGTTTTAATCATGGTCTCGCAGTTTGAGTAATTTATGCGGCCTACCCAAATGTCCTTTCTTTGGTAATGTTCGTCGAATCGTTTAGCTCCTTTAGTTCTGTGTTGAGCTGCATGACAACTGACAAATGCGTGCACTGACTGGACAGGTCCACTCATTCTGTGTGGTTCTTTCCTCGAAAGACCATTTCAGATACCAATCCACATGGTCTTCACATGATCTGACCAAGATTATGTCTGGATTTTAAAAGAGACTGTGACCTCTGAGTTTGTTTCGGCGTTTCTTCTCAGAGTAGTCAGATAGGAAATGCCGATCTCACCTAGTTTTTAAAATATGATTGACGTGTAAAAGTGTTTGTACAAACCTATTTACAGAAATAAAAATCATTTATCATTTATCATTTAACGATATTTATAAATATTCTTTAAAATAACCATTCAGAAATGAAGTTGTTACATCTAAATTAGTAATACTCATTCCTGTCTTTACACTAAGGGCAAACAACAATTTAAGAGTAGAATGTCGCACTACTGGTGAAAAAGTGTCTGTATAGTCAACACCAGGTTTCTGCGAAAAACCTTTTGCCACGAGCCGAGCTCGAAACCGCACATTATTGTCAATATCAAATTTTTTAACAAGCACCCACCTGCACTTCACTATTGTCACATCACCTGGATTGTCAACAAGCTCCCATGCCTCACTGTCCTCAAATGACTGCAACTCTTCAGACATTGCATGCTTCCACTGCTCCCTCTCTGGTCCCTCAAGAGCCTCAGAGAATACAATCTCTTCTGATGCTGAAACAGTACTGGTAAAACATATGTTGCCAACACCATACCACTCAGGTTTCCGTCTCTGACGCTTGCTATACACCTCTGTCACTTGCTCGGATGTTGATGATGTTGACTGCACTGCATGTTCTAGAACATCTTGTGTTGGAATTTCAATTAACTTTTCATTGCCATCAACATAAACTCTTCAAATCTGAAGAACAGTCAGAAGGATCCTCATTTCCTGGAATATTCTGAGACAATACCCCCACTGAATCACTACACTCTTCCACCAGACTGTCTGCTGGTGTCTCTTCATTATGAATCCAGATGACTGACTCTTCATTGGTTTCCTTAACCTCTGTCTCATCCTCCATCACTATGACATCTGTGCGGATCGTAACAGTGTTCTTGGTTGGATTGTAGACACGATACCCTTTGACATCCTCACCATATCCCAATGGAATGTGTTGTTTGGCTTTCTTGTCAATCCTGATGCAATGGACCTATTTTTCAAATATACAGCAGTATTGGCTGCTTCTGCCCAAAACTTTTTGTCTAACTATGCATCACATAATAGACATTTTGCTTTCTCAACCACTGTTCTGTTAGCCCTTTCACAAAGTCCATTTTGTTCTGGGGTATAATAATTTGATTTTTGATGTATTATACAACCTGCATGTTTTAGGTAAATGTCAAACTCCTTATTGCAAAATTCTAGTCCATTGTCTGTTCTCAATATCTTGATTTTCTTACTTAGTTGATTTTCAACAACTGATTTGAACTCTTTAAATCTGTTGAAAGATTCACTCTTCTGCTTCAGAAAATATATGAAAGTCATTCGACTATAATCATCAATAAATAACAGGAATAATCGAGCACCACTTAAAGTTCTTGTTTCCATCGGGCCACAAATATCGCTGTGAATTCTATGCAGCGTCTCTGTACTTCGCTCACCCACATAAAAAAGGTAATATCATTTGTTTTCCCTCACAAAAAGTAATACATTGAGACTTGGTTACATCCAAAGAGCTATCATAAGACAAACCATCCACAATACCGTTTCTCATTTTAAGCATATCTTGACTGTTTATGTGTGCTAATCTTCGGTGTCATAACTTTCCACTAACTACTGGAGCAGCGAACCAACAACTTTGTGATTGTAACCTCAACTTATAGACGCCTTCCGACAAATCCGCAGTCGCAACTAAAACATTGTTCCTGTTTCGAATAAAACAATGCTTCTCTTCAAAAATGACATTATTTTCATTCTCAATAAGCTCACTTTCGGATAATAAGTTGGTTGCTAAACTAGGCACACAAAGCACATATTTTACTGTTATATGACCGTCTGATTCCGAAACAATGTCTACGTCTCCGGAACAAACAACTAGCACTTTTGATTCATTGGTGACAATAATTTCTGGTAAACACGGCGTTACATTCATGTTCTTTACCCAATCTTTATTCGCAGTCATGTGTGCACTTGCACCTGAGTCCACGTATCATTCGTTCTTGTTAAACTTTCCATTTAGGAAAACAACATTAAATACACATTTATTTGCATTTCTTTGTAACAATGGGCATTGATTTCGATAATGTCCATCATCTTTGCACTTGTAACATGTGACTGTTTTTGTTAGTGTATTATCTGAAAAAGTTTTTTTGTTTGTCGTTGACGGACCGCCAAATTTCTTTGGCTTTGTGCTAGCAGAGGAATATTTATTTCTGGCTGCGAAAGCTGAGCCACTGCCTTCAATATCACTGGTAATCTCCATGTCAAGTAATTTTGACTTTAAACATCTGCAGTTATCGAAATACCCGAATGTTCAATTGCCATTATCATTGGAGAGTAATGATCGGACAAACATGCTAATAATAATGACCCTACCCAATCATCTGTTATTGTAAAATCCGTGATATTCAACCTTTGAGCCGTTTCGACCATTTGTGTGACATAAGTAGCCATCGAGTCACAATTTTCAAGTCTTATAGAAATTAAATGTCGAAGCAAGGTTATTTTTCTTGAGAACCCAGAGTCATCAAACATGTTTTAAACTTATTCCATAATTCTGCCGAGCTCTTAGTGTTATGTACGTACAATGCTGGATCAATCGTTAATTTTAACTTTGCCTTTGTTTTTGCGTCATCTATTGGCTTTACTTCCAAATCCGCCATTGGTTTGATGTACTTATCCATCAGTTCTAGCACCAACATGTTTTCCGCCGCAAAACACCACTCATCGCAATTCTCCCTGCCTTTTAACTTCGGCACACTAGCAATATAGTTCACAGTCATGTTTCCGCGAAACAACGTACACAATTTATCTATTTTACTCACTAAAATAACTGATAAATCGAGTAAGGCCCATAACCTATTAAAACACGTCAACTGTTCGCAACAGACTAAAATTTATTCATAAAATAGTGTTTTACATATTATAGATGGCGTTACTAGTCACTTTATCCTCATTTTGATACATATATTAATAGTAGACTATATTCGTCCACTTCTGGACTTAGGCCTCTCCTAGTGAACGCCATTAAGCCCGATCTTCGGCTCTCCTCTGTCAGCAGCCTTTCGCTGGTCGTCGATCTACCTGGCTGCTGCGGTTGTTCCACACTACTTAAACGCGGTCTACACTCTAGAAATAGTTGTGAGGGATGTGACCAGCCCATCGCCACTTCATCTTGCTTAGTCTTTAGGATATGTGTATATATGGTTACCGTGGTTTTCTGGTCGAGCACCTCGTTTCGGATTTTATCAAAATCAAAATCAAAATCAAAATCAAAATATTTTATTTCACATAGACCTACATGGGCACTTATGAAACGTCAGATTCTAGGTGCACGGTTCCAATTGGTCGTTTCCCATGGAGAAGAGCCGGCAAGAAACTCCATGGTTACTCTTTTAAAAATATGTCTTTTACAATGTTTTCCAATTAGTGATTAACAGGTATGGGAGGACAGTGTAGGCCTACAAATTACCCTAGGGGTTCATGACTATTTAAAGAAATCGTTACATTTGAGGTCAATTCTAAATTTTGCGGGATCTGGCGCTTTCACCCTGCTTCCGTTACTGCCCTGTTGGTGTGGAGGTCACATGCGTGACTGCTGAGGGTGGGACCCTGGGTTTAATTCTCGGGTCGTAGTTTGGCAGTCAGGTGTTAAAACCCTCGTACCTCAGAAACACATTCACACCAGAAACAATTGGGGCATATTTATCGGACTATTTCCGGTAATTGTGCTGTGGGATCTTGCTTCTTGCCAAATTTCATGATTCTTGCTCAACCGAAAGTACCCCATAGTTTTTTTTTTATTTGCGAGTATCAAAATATGTGGCATAAATCAAAGTATTTCTTTACTGCGCTCCACAAGGGCGCATAAACTAATTGATTAGCATTCGGAAGTATTGTTGGAGCTGCTGAAGATTGTAAAAACTATCTTTGCACTGTATAAATGTAATATTGTATAATTGCAAAGCACACGTGTGAGCACTATGTACCTACTATAACGCTACCCTATACTGGGCACGTCTGTCATTGACTTGAATGTGCCCTGGCGGCTGAGAGTATGTCGCGCTCACTCAAATGTCTCTTGTGGTGGTGTGTGTGTTGGATCAGTAAGTTCCCTTCAAAATGGTTGAGCTGAATGGTGATGATCCATACGGCATGTTCGTAAACGGGCGCCGTCAGTGGGGACTAGTCTTCTCTTGGCTGCCACGGCTTTTTATTTATTTGTATTTCCGTTTTTTTGTATTTTATGTTTTTCATTACGGACGCCTTTAATGTGCACGTCGTTCTCACATGTATAATTTCAACAAGACTGATGTAACAAATTTTCTGTAACAATGTTACTTGAAAGAGTGTCCATGGAGTTTCTTGCCCGTTCTTCTCCATAGGTAAACCAGGTACATAGGTATACCAGCTACTTCGCTTTGTAATGGGCAACTAGCTTCATATTTCTGACTGACCGATCCCATGAAAATTCAAAAGTACCTGTAATTGGTTTATTTGAAATAAATGCTTTGAGTTTGAGTTATTTTTTTAGAGCTCCAAGGGACCGTAGGCTTATGTATTTGATATTAATTTCAACTTGATAAACAACGATTGATTTCAACGCGTTCCTGAGAAAAAGGGTCTTGACAGACTGACAGACAGACAGATAGACGGACAATGAAGTGATCCTAAAAGGGTTCCGTTTTTTCCTTTTGAGGTACGGAACCCTAGAAATGGTTAGGTCTAGGTTCTCAGGCCCAATGAGGCAATAACTGCAAGAACGACATAAACTTTTATAATTATTATACTGAACATTTATCAAACTAGATTCAATCACGCACTTACAAAGATAAAACAAATCATGCCATCTGAAAACGATACTAACTTCTTACAACCCTATGGGAACGCAACTAGAGCCTTTTAAATTATTTATTTATTACCTTATTCTGAGCTATAATAGTAAATACGTCATCGGCTAACATACTGTCAACAATGTAATATCAACAGTGCGCGGACGCAGGCTGCATTCAGTATTTTGATTGGCTGCTCGACCTACGTTACTCAATCGTGAGCAGAAACTAAAGGCGCAAGATATGTAGGCACAGTAAAGGTGATTAAATATTAAGCAAATTGACACCCTCGATGAATTTACCGTTTATAGCCACCTACCATTATTAAATAATTACAGTTGTTTGAATATACTGAAAATTTAAGTTAGTAGATTGACGCTTTGCTTAGGTGTTAATTGACTGACGTTATATGCATGATTCAAAAATAGTAGTACAGAAATTTGAATTAAAACTTCAGCATCATCCTAATTATAAATGTAGCCTATGTTGATAAATAAAACCGAACATAAGTAATATTTTTTACGAAATAAAAGTTTAATTAATAACCATTCCCTTACAGTTTTCAGTTCAAAGGCATAATGTTTATATCATGCAATGATAATATAATAAACTCTTCGTTACGTATAAAAATTCATAACCGCATGAACGTTCTGATTTCTTTTTCTTTCCAAAATGATTATTAAACTTTCTTTTTTATATCTTTATAAACTACTTTTTGCAACCAAAAACAGCAACAAACAAGTTACAATGGCGTCGGAAAACGCCTTTTGCTATTCATAACGCATTCAAACGAAATTAATACACCTTTAGAGGAACACTTTCTGTATAGAGGGTACCCATAAAACTGTGGAAACACTCTGTATCAAGGATATATTGTGTACGTAAAAAACGTATGTTTGTGTTTTGTTTTGACGCTTGTTTGTCCTTTTTCCGTATATAACAACTCCGAAATGCACGTAGGTAGCACTTTTATTTACAATAATAATTTCGAAGGAAATTTTTGTAAATGTGTGCATTGTCGACAATTCTTGAGCCTTAAGGAAAATGACCGTGACTTTTAGGGCGAATTTCACCAATGAAGCTGAACGCGATCAGCACTTTTAAGCCCAGTTCAAGAGCTGTCAGTGTCAAAATTCCATAATATTTTTACACTGACAGCTCTTGGACGCGTTTTAGATGAGCTTGAAGAGATATGAGGAACAGGGTGTAAAGTTCACTCATACTCTTTAGAAAAGGGAGGATCCTCCGACCAGATGGATGTCGTATCTGGTGGGCAACGGCTCGACGATTGATGTCGGGAAGTTGTTTAATTGCTAGCTGCACGGTAAACTCTGAATGCGCGATGCAGGATTTGTGTGACGTCAGTGTGATGCGTTTTTCGCATGTGGCGGTGTAGATGCCGCCACAAGCTGAACGCATTCAGTTTCATTGGTGAATTGCGCTGTTCGGGCGCCTCCGACCACTCGGAAATCTTCGGCTGCTGTCGTGAGACGGCGAAAGGCGGCGTGAGGTGCGGCGTGCGGGACGCGGGCCATCGACCACTCCGTTTCCGATCTCGGACTACGGCACGCGTGCGCACTCCATTCGCTTATCAACGTCGATATTATTGTACCTATTTGGATTAAAATTATATTTAAATTACAGTCCACTGCTTTTGAGTTTAGTCCTTAGATAGGTCCCCAACAGCGCCCCTAAGTCTACAAAGAAGCAAACCTTTATTAAGGAACAGATTTTCTTACTAGTGAAAGTCTTCTTTCTAGTCAAGTCCCCACAGCCTAAGAAAGGTTATTACTTGGGTAGACTTTGAGCGAAGGTAAACTTTTTATATCGACTAAGACTTTAAGACTCTGTCTCTAGAAGCGAAGAGGTATTCGTGGTTCGAACTTAAGTATTCGAATATTAAGTACCTACTTGATGGCCATCGTTGTTTATTAGTATAGGTATTGCGAGCATCGGGATCTCCCTGAGGCCCAATGCACTTCATTAAGTCTCGTGCACACTGGCGCGACGCGTGTCGCGCGACGAGCGGTGCCTTTGTGTCGCGCTGTGGCGTCGCGCCGTTTTGCGGGAGCCTGAAGTGCATTGGGCCTTTCCTACCCCACTTAGTACGTTCGGGATATTTCACCCAGAACCTACTAAGTATATGCACTACTGTATATGTAGTACTGTCTGAATACGATACAGCTGCAATCAATATCAATGAAACATAACTTAAAATCGCAGACGAAACAACTCGCCAACCTTTTTAGGATTTCGTTGTTAACAAGGATCCCTTATAGTTTTGCCAAGTAACTGACTCTTCGACAGTTCAAAAGTGCCTGTAAATCGTTTCATTGAAATAAATGCTTTGATTTGAATTGACTTTTGTGAGTAGGCTTTTCCCACTCACAAAAGTCAATTCAAATCAAAGCAGGTAGGGTTATTATATTTTCTCATTAAAAAAATCTCAATCGCAGCCTATTTTTTAAGATGGAAAATCATCAAATAACTTCTCCCGCTCTGGGCGGAGCGGGAGAAGTTATTTAAGTTGCCTGTGCCGGGGCCATGATATCTCTTTCGAACAACCCGCGACCTTGGAGGCATCGGCATTATTGGACCCCGTCATTGAGTGCTGACATCTCTCTGAGGCGGGCGTGGAACACAACGCGCCGTCGAGCCGGGCCTGGTCCTTTCCGGACGGTGAGCTACCCATTTCTCGCCATCCGCAAACCCGTGCTTATGGTGGCTGGGTATCTGCGGGCGATTCCCGACACCCGGGTCGTCTCCTGCGGCGACGAATTAGAATGAAAAAGAATAACAATGAATGTAGAAATTATTGCTTGCTTGGTTTAGCACTAAACTCTGGGTTGGTTAATATTTGGTTGATATGGTTGATTTGGTACTATATCAGACTGGTTATGGTTTGGTAGTTGATTTACGATCACTGATTTAATGATACAAAATAATATGGTTTAAGTGCTATATTGAATATTACAATTATTTATAATTATGATATAGTAAATCTAAGCTAAATTAGCATTACGATAGTTTGATATGGTTTGGTTTGAGTAACGCGAATGGTAGTCGAATAAGGAAAGGCTTGAGGGCGCAAGGTTCTCTCCCTCACGCGCTCTGCCTCCTCCTTCACAAGCATTACCGCTTCGCAGAAGGGGGTGACTGCTTCCCATTAACTCTCGCTCCGAGCCATGGCATGGACCAGGCCCTGGTCTGCGCTAGGACACACCGCCGTGTCCCTTTGCCCTCCTGGTTGGCAGGCTGGGCAGACCTCCACCGTATGCTCCACCGTGTTCCTCCCGCCTAATACGGAATAGGAACCTCACGAAACAACCACTGCTCAAAGCGGCAATTGTGGCGTGCACAGCACTGGGTTGCAAAAATCACACCCTTCATGTCGCCATGAGATCCCGCCGGAGTTCTGTCCACTGTGCCGTGATTTCTCGCGGCAGCGGAGTTACACCCCGGCGTTTTGCCTCCTCGCACCATACGGACGCGAGGGTTTTTGCCTCCAGATCCCATGGCGGCAATCCGGCAAAGAGGCTCGCCGCCTCACAGGAAACCGTGCGGTATCCCCGGACCAGCCGGATGGCCATGACCCTTTGGGACGCGTTCAACCGGCGGGCTGGTCGGCGCCTCAAGGAACGCGCCCACACCGGTGCCCCGTAAAGGGCCATGGAGCGCACGAAACCCGCATGGAGACCCCTTAGATAAGCCAGGACCCGCGTCAAGGCAGACTTGGCCCGCTCCAGTATGGAAGCCAAACGTCGAAAATGCTCCACCGGCTATCGAAGATGTATCCCAGGTACTTCATCGTCGACTTGACGCCGATGTGAACCCTTCCTGCCGTTATTTAGGAACCCGACTGAGGCGGATTGCGAGGACTATGAAAACACGTGGCCTCGGACTTGTGATTCGGATTGTCGCAACCCCGCGTGTCGCTTGTTCAGCTGCCGCTTGGGGTGCGCCTGGGGTGTGTAAAACAAAGTTGCCAAATTCTCAGTTTTCGATAAATTAAATCAATTAAAACGAAAACAGAAATTAAAAAGTTAAAATATACCGTACCTTGCCTACCCCTCAGGGGATAAACAGGCGTGAAAGTATTTAACACAAGACTTCAAAATCCATAAACACAATTTCTATTTAACGCCATAGAGGCATATAATAAATTACGATACTACCAAATCAAAGAGACCGCAAAAGTTTTCCAATCAATACTAATACAGCAATACAAATCATTTTGTAAGTCAATGGGAGTAAGTATTAAGGCTAATACTCGTAGCTCTCACTAGAGTATAGATGCCTGCCATAGAGCGCAACTTATGTAGGCACTGGGAAGAATTCCATCCAAAGGTTTGGCAAAGGCATACCGATCGATACCACACCCGCATTTATCCAGTCATGTTTAACGGCCAAACCCAATAACCTAAGACAAATCGCTACTGATGATAGACAGTACAATTATATCTGTCCTGTCAAACAAATAGCTCTCAACAAGTTATAGAGCCGCATTCTTTCGACTTTATTGGGACGTTAAAACCAGAGATTGATAGATTTTACTATCTACAGTGCGCCAAAATTGAAGATAGATACGTTATTGAGTTCGGCCGTTCGTCCCACGTAAAAGAGAGTGAGCCTATTGCTATTGAAAAATCCCTGAAGGAAAAACCCAATAATACTCTGCCCGAAATGGCATGCTCAATAATACAAATTGCGACCGCTATACCAATGAAGCAGTTGAAACACTAGTCAAAACGTAAAGGCTCCTTCAAACAGGCGCGACGCCAATCGTGCGCGACCGTGGCACCGCTCGTCACGCAACACGCGGTGACTTTGTGCCTTAAATATGACCTTTGGATAATTAAGAGATCTTGTAAATGGATTTCGCCTTGCCTAGACTTACAGCGGGCATTTAGAGTTCAGGGTCATGTTACTCATTAGAGCAGGCAGCCTAGGCACTCAGCCTGTAAGTTTGCGTAAATTGCGCAATAATAAAATAAACAAACAGCTTTCTTTCTCCCGCAAAGTAATTGCAATCCAGTTGTTTTTGTTTGTTTTTTTTTTGTCTTGAAACACACCATAACTATTAAGAGCTTTGTTGCCATAGTATCTACAATCAATGTCGTTATGTTGCTCTGTTTTTATAGTTTACAATGCTTTTACTAAATTACGCTGAACTCAGTAGATAAAATAAGAAACTAGTGGGCTCTATAGCTTTATTGATACTCTCAGAGCAATCGTGTTTCAATCATACTAATTATTTTATTTGTCAATACATCATAAGAATAATATATTTTTTTTCCCTTATACGTGTGTTTGATGAAATTCAATACAGTTTTGAAATTAATTGTTACATACATTTCTGTGTAGGTAAAGTAAATACGAGTACGTATGGAGTATGCGTTTATTATTAGGTATAATTGTTATGAAATAACAGTTATTTTGATGAGGTTGACTCTTCCTTCTTTTGTAATCTTTCAGGGTGTGAAAGTGCTCATGAGTATTAAAAACTCTTACTATAAGATCTAAGCTGTCGAAATTTTCGTTTGTAATTTGCATTTTTCTTTCACACACTCAGCCTAGCGATTTCCCAACTATCTTGAGGTCAGCTTCAAGTCTAACCGGATGAAGCTGAATACCAGTACTTTACATGAAGCGACTGCCTACCTGACCTTCAAAATCCAGTTACTGAGTAGCACCATTGTGTTGTCAGACTTTTGGGCTGCCCAAAATACAAAGAAAAAAAGATCGCAAATTAAATATAGATTGACCACTCCACGACCTCATCCCATCTGCCCCCTTCTACCATCGGACATCCAGACGTACTGCTAATTGCCATCCATACCTAGTTGCCATTCCACCAATTCGCACTAAGCGCTTCCAAACATCCTTCATAATGCGCACGGTAAAAGAGTGGAACTAACTTAGAGTTACTCAGTTACATTCAAAGTTAGAGTGAACAGGCTTCTTCTGGGTAAGCTCACTCCATCGTAGACTTTGTCTCTGGCACCTCTGACCTAGACTAAAGTCAAGAGTAAACCCATCGTAAATATATATGTCGGATCAGTGGTGGCCGAGATGCGAAACTTGGGGTCTTCTTCACGATCCGACACATTTTAGTGTTGGCACTGTAGTGGGTACTCGAACGAAAAGATAATTCGAATTAAAAATAACTTTAATACACTGGCTAACGAAATAAACACGTGCAACGGAAACAGACACGTGCGTTGGTACTGAGCGTTTGCCATGACTGTCCAAACTCGACCGTATTCTGTTGATTGTTGCAACCCTCGGTCTCTCCGCCAGTCCTCACTGCATCCCCTACACCTACGATCGTGTCCAAGCGGTAGGGCTTGCTTGCGTTTCCGATCACATGATCATTCGTTTATGAATCAAACTGATAGATGGCGCTGTCCGATGTACTGTGACACCATCCATCCATGACATATACAATAAAAAAAAAACTAAAGTCAGCTCATATATTTGTTAAAGCAACAGAGCTCTATAAAAATATTATATTTAATTGCATTAACTTAAACAACGTATTCTAGTTAGTTAGTTAATCTAACTTGCTCTTAGTATTGAATAATCCGTTCTAAGATATTGCATCAGTCATCTAAACTACCTTTTAACATCAGACCACACACATAGAATCGATCGATTTATCAACCGAGTCGAACGATTAATCGAGAAGTTTTCATAACGATGCCTTAATTAGATTGTATTTATAGTGTCATGCATGTTAAGAATTTCGTTTTAATCACTTTTATATTAATTTCTTTTGATTTGAATCTTTGGTTTTTACCGGTAGCTGTACGTACTATTAAAGCCTACAGTAGTAAGTAATTAATACTTGTAGCAGTTTTAGCTTTCAACGGTGTATTTAAAGGCCACACACGATGATTTTGAGAATATATCAATGAATAAAGTATCCACGTATAATATGAGGGAAATATATGACTAAAAGGTTGACTGGTAGAAAATGCCTAAGGCATTAAGTCCGCCTCTGTACATGCTTGTGCGAAAGTATTAAATAAATAAATAAATAAATATGAAATGAAATAAAATGTTTATTACTGTGATCTACTTACAGTAACTAATTGATTTTGAGGTACATTTTATACAATTTTTTTTTGTTCGGTATTTTAATGCTTTCTCTTCTTTTCTGATGTCATGAAAGGTAACGTCAATATTAGCGTTAGTCATATTGGAAGATACTTGAATAAAACAAAAGAATATAGTTATTCAACTTTCGCTTAGAAAAAAGGCAGGAAGGAATACTGGTAGGCACACACAGAACGCCACCTAAATGATACTTCCATTTAGATGCCTTTTTGACGTTAAGTGGTGGCCCGGTGACAACGGCCGCGACTTACGAGTTGTAGGTCGTAGGTCCGAACCCAGACTGGCGCTTTACTTTGTGTAAATTATTTCATCACCACTGCTCTCAAAACGGTGAAGGAAAACATCGTGAGGAAACCGGCATGTCTTAGAAACACAAATTCGAAGACATGTGACATCTACCAACCCGCACTGGGCCCGCGTGGTGGAATACAGCCCACTCCCTCTCAGAGGAGGCCTGTGTCCCAGCAGTGGGAACATTATAGGCTGATTATGCTATGCTTATGCTTGTCATTAAGTAAGGTAGAACGTTCGTTGACTCCAACTCTACTCATCCTCTGCCTTAGCCTTTTCCTAACTGTGTTGCGGCTGGCTTCCCGTCCTACTGGATGCAGATGAATACCAATATTTTACACGAAGCGACTGCATATATTATGACCTCCACAGCCCAGTTACCGAGTAACACGATGAGGCAGGTGGTCTGACTTTCAGACTTCTGACGTCTCGTAACGACTGTCAAAGATCCACGAATGACAGCCGGGACCAATGGCTTAACGTGCTTTCTAAGGCACAGAGGGACGTCGGTATGTAAAGATGGTCGCGGTTGTTCCTTGGACCCATCCAAGGAACAACCGCGGCAAGGTCAAACCTCGTTGATTGACCCATGCGACTGTAATTAAATAGCCATACTATTCTAAACTAATAATATAATAATCAGCCTGTGTCGTCCCACTGCAGGGCAAAGGCCTCTCAACTCGATCCTGAGCCAATTTGACCAAATAATATAAAGAGAAAAGACTAGATTTTTTGTTACGCTTTCACACTTAAACGGCTGAACGGATTTAGATGAAATTTAGCACATGGGTAGATCATGACCAGCAGCCTTATTGCGTAACACATTTTCGTAAATGTTTATGATTAATCTGTTTGATTTTGACAGTTCAACAACATTCATTGCGTTATTCACATTGGTTGAGCAGATTTTTTTCATAGAACTTATGTAGCCATGGATTAGCAATCTGTTTCAAAACGATTCAGATTACGATTGATTGTGTATTACGCAATTAGGGTACTGGTTGATCTACCCGTGCGGTTGTAATTCTAATGAAATAGCTTCTCTGCTATTCTAAACTAATTTAAATACAGAAAAAAAAATTAGATTTCATGTTTGTTTCTTTCACATTAAAACGGCAGAACGGATTGAGATGAAGTTTGGCACATACATGGGTAGACCGTATCCTGGATTAATTGGACATAATGTACTTTTAATCCCGACATTCCCGCGGCACGATATGCTCCGCGGTTTCACTTGCACTCACTCGCGGGTCGTAGCTAGTAAATATTTTTCGTAGAAATTCTACCTGAGAAAAGTGGCAATGGGATAAAAACTCATCGTTTTATGTATGCTGCCTTCCGAACGCTAAAACCCTTGAACAAATAACATTAATTATTCTACTCCAGTTTGGAAACAGCTTAATAAACTTATTCTACTAACGTCCAACCTATAATGTGAGGTATTAAACATAATTAAGATGTTCCCTGAATTAATTACATCGATACACTTCGTAACAACCAGCTGTTGATAACGACTGGTTGTTCGTACAACTTTTACGGGAACGTTTTTGACGAATAATAATGCAATGTTTTTTTCTTTCTATTTTAAACCGCTCGCCTGGAAACCGCCGCTATAGTAATTATTTGGGACCTTAGCCTTAGAGTTGCGTTTGAAACAACTATTAATGATGTAATTCGAACTGATCCATAAACTATTTTGATCAATGTTTGTCGATTCGTGCCTGTCCAATCTCTACAGCATGTTACAGAAAGGCGTGCTCGAAAAGGGTGTGTTGCAGACCACTTAACTGTACAACTTTCTGCATGTGACCCATACAAAAATGTAATACCTAGCCGACCTATTTATATGGGGTGGCTGATATTTTTTTCTATTACGCTGTTGGTATCGGCCGATTTACGAGTTGTAGGTCGTGAGTTCGAACCACGACAGGCACTTTAACTTGTGTATTTTTATATCACCAATGCTCTCAAAACGGTAAAGGAAACCGTGAGGAAACCGGCATGTCCTAGAACCAAAAATTCTAAGACATGTGACATCCACCAACCCGCACCGGGCCCGTGTGGTGGAATACGGCCCACTTCCACTCACTAAGAGTCCCAGCAGTGGGAACATTATGATTATGACAAAAGCAAAGGACTGGTAGACGAAGTGTGTTACGATCGCGGGAAGAACCTGGATGAGGTTCTCATCCGCAGCAGTGGGTGATCCACCAACCCGCACCGCACCCGCGTGGTGGATTACGGCCCATTCCCTCTCACAGACAGAAGGCCTGTGTCCCTGCACGCGTAGCACGATCAACTTTTGTCGACGGAATAATAGACATAATGACAGTTTTTTCTTATTTATCTGTCATTTTGTCTATTCTTCTATCGACAAACACGCGTAGCATGTCCGGGATTGGTCTATGGAAGAATAGACAAAGTGACAGATATTATATATAAAATTACAGATAGAATAGACAAAATGACAAATAAAATAGATAAATTGTCACATTTCTTTTCTTCAACTGTAATTTTGTTTATTCTCTATGCGTTCAGCAGTGAGAACATTATATGCTGATGATGCTGACGATGTTGGTCCCATAAAGAAAGTGGTTCAGGTTGATGGTCTTAAATTTATCACACCTTTCTGATACACGCTGTATATTCACAATCTAATTCTACAATTAATTGCAAAATATGAATCATTTGTCGCAATCCTAACAATATGAAAGTAACCAGTGACTCACTACAATAACCCAATTCCCGTATTTGTCATTTATAATTAGCAGCTGATACATGTTTGTGTATTAGCACTAAACAGGTAGAAACAGAAGTTTGGTTCCGTATAAATAACAAGCGAAAACGCACTTACCTAAACTCATTATAACTCTTATATTAGTCACAGTCTTCCTCAAAAGAGTTGCATTTACAGATACTAGGTGCCGATGGTTTTTTAAACGGCTTTCACTTCTTGACAATTTTCCCCCTGTTACCCAGTAGCTATGGTGGCCCACAGGCCGTGAAGGTCAAATAGGCTGTATCAAGGCTAGGCTAGGCTAGGCCAAGTCAGTCCCCCCCCCAATGGGTTTGTCCCTCACGTGGTTTGGGCCTCACGGTGAAGCTAAGAGGAACCCGAGGAGGGGCCGCTCGTCAGGGCTTCTGCTGACAAGCCGACGACGTAGCGTCCAAGGTTGCGGTGTTGTTGGGCGACATCGCAACTGCGGTGGGGCCGCGGCGGGAGAGGAGTGCCGCCAGTATTGCGGTATGCCGCTCTCCCTACCTTCCGCGGCCTTAACGGGGTCGCCACGTTTGATGGTGGACACGGTGTGGCTGCAGGGGAAGAGGAGTGTCGGTATGTCTTTGGCCGCTCTCCCTATCCTCTGCGGCCAAAAAATGGTAGGCGACGGGGCCATTCATCAGACTCGTCGCAAGGGGCAAGGGGTTGGTCGTAGGCGGAGGGCGGACAACGCCCTTCTCCAGCCCCTCGAAATGGGTCCAGGGACGGCGGACACGGGGACGTCCACCGCCCCCCATACATCAGGACCCGAGGTGGCGTCGCGTAGTGATCAACGCGCGACTCTCTTAAACGTTGCGGGGGGAGTATAACACCTCACTCCCCTTACCAACACGAGGAGGCCCGCCGAGGCAGGCCAGCACCAGTTGCGGAAGAATCATATTTTCCCGCGACCCCGACGTAGGTGTGAGATGGAACACCGGGGTGGTTTTTAGTCCGTAAGAGTCTGACAGACCTCTCCTCCCAGGGCGGAGGACAACCATGGCATTTTCAAACCGCGGAACAAAAAAAAAAAAAAAAGGGCACGGTTCAGTAGGCTCCATGTAAAATACTGTTAAGTCTCCTAAAACAGACGCGAAGCGACAGCGCAACACAAAGGCACCTTTGTGTCGCGCTGTCGCATCGCACCAGTGTGTACGAGCCTTTATTTAGCTGCATGTGGTTATACTGGAAGCCAACCCGACCAGATTGATTTTGTTAAAAAAAACTCAAATACACAACTATCCATTAACTTCAAGTATATATCCAAAATCATAATCAGAAACTAAATATTAGGTATACTTCAACCCAATTTGGATAGAACAAAGGACGTTTTCCCTACAATATATATTTGATAAGTGACTGGCCAATTCGTGCCCCTGTCGGCCAATTCAAATAATGAATAGTCCGCATTGTCGGCTGAACAAAAGAGTCAATTATAACTCGCCTATAAGGATAATTGTGACTGACTTTCTAAAAGCAAAATCCGTACGTTATATACTGTACTATCTAATCTATCCATATTAATACTTATATTAATGTAAATTCGAAAGTAATTTGTGTCTGTCTGTCTGTCTGCCTGTATGTTACCTTTTCACGCATAAACCACTGAACGGATGTTGATAGGGTATTAAAATTAAAATGTATGCTTCTGGTAAGAAATAAAGAATAACCCGGCCTTATTCTTTTCCCACGGACGTAGAAAAATCACGACGGGATTTTTTACGCACTGGATTTTCTACTCTCGGTGTTGAACCGAGCTTTGAAAATCTAATAGAGTGCGTCGCGTCGCGTCAACAGCGCGTCGAAAAGAAACGCACTGTTGGACTTTCAACTCTTGGCGCTAAGCAGTGCGTTGAAGATCAAGTGCGCGAGAAAATTCTACCGCGATATTTTTAAGTCCGTGTAAACGTCGACTAGCTCTGCTATCTGTCTGTTACCTTTTCACACCTTTACGGTTGAACGGATTTGGATGAAAATGGGCACACAGGTTGCACAGGACGCGAGCGAAGCCACGGGCAAAACCTAGTAAGTAATATTTTTAGAACACGGCTTTTTATGTAGAACGATCGTGTATTTTAGAGAGATAGGGAAATGTTTTGTTGTGCACATGTTAACCAGCCGTTGCAAGAGTTATTTGCTTCGCTTTTTCTTCCTGCAGATATTGGGAAACGGTTTGCGGTGGACATTCAACTGTAAACTATAAGCTTTCATTAAAATCTTCATTCCACGTTTGATGAATAAGGTGTTTAAGAACTTTTACAAATGAAATGAGGATGAAATGTTCATCCTTTTTCATAGTTATTTTGTTGTGATACAAATTAAAAGCTACAATTATATTGTCTCCAATGGCCCAATCCAAAATGGCTTTGGTTATCCGGGACATATGTTAATGATGCGTCATAACCACCTATGACAATCACTTGGTGACACACAGCAACTGCAACCAATCGCATTTAAACAAGGTAGTTCACCATTTAGACATTTCTGTTACCTTTACGTGTAGCACTAATTTATTACTCGATTTAAAACCCTAATTATGTTAACATTTGCAGGCCAGCAGCCATGCAATTGTGACTGTACTCTGTAGTATTGAGAAAGTCTCCTTTTTAGTTGGTCTGAGAAAACTTAACTGATTGCGTCATTGATATTTCCATAAGTTACTTATTAGTAACGTTCTCAGTAGCATGGGGTCTCAACTCGAACAAATTATAAATTGTCTTGAAAAAATATCATAGATGGCAGCATAGGTAACCATTATGAAATAAACAATCATTAAAAAGCGATATACGGCAGTATTTTGGCTGAATTACGATTGGTAAAAGTCTAAACTTCCCTGTTTAGTGCAGATTTATCTATTTCCACATAAAATGCACGTATTTTAAAATAAAATAAAAGGGAAGGAAAGGCCTTTATCTTGAATTTGAACGCTTTTAAAGTTTTATGTAGCCATGTTAATTTTGTTTAGAGCTTTTTGCAATAGATGGCGTTTTACTCAATTGGTCCTGCCTCATCACAGTTTCCAATATTGTTACTTATATAAAACAACTTTTTGAGACATTTTTTTTTAATAGAAATATAAAATAAAATAAAAATGTTTTTCTGAACCCGGAACTATAAAACTTTATATAAAAGGATTGCATGAAACGTTTTAAAAGTAGGTTGACTCCTAGATGGCGTTGTAAAAGTCTCTGTGTCTGATCATCTTGCCGGTGCTCTGCCTTGAGCCCGTTTTCCGTCCATGTTACATGTTACTTAAACATAACTGGCGAAATGTGGGTGTTACTTACTATAGATACACCTCTACCTACTCCTTTGGGGATTACAAGCGTGATGTTATGTTGTGCGTTTTGTTGGTTCCTTATTTTAACATGTTTGCTTATAAAAGTAGCAGTTCATTGTCGAAAGATATTCCATGAAGTCCTTGGACTTAATTGATTATTGGTAAACACTTGTAGGACGGTTCAAACCAGGATGAGGCTTGCACAGGAACGTGGAGATTGGCACAAGAAATGGGAGGCCTATGCTCAGCATTGGGTGAAGTCGGGCTGTGGATGATAATGATGATACTACTAACTCCTACAATTTTTTTCTTTCTCTATTAATAATTCGTAGTTAATCGGTTTAGGGGTCTACCTCTAAAGCATCAGGTTGAAGATTAATTTAAAACCAGATTACTGTGTTCCAGAGAGTTAATTAAAATAATCGGCATTCAGCAGCATCCTTTAATATTGGAAGCCGACCCCAATATAATACGGAAAAGTCTTCTTCATCTTCATCATTTCAGCCGAAAGACGTCCACTGCTGGACATCGGCCTCCCCCAAGCACCGCCACTTCGACCGGTTCTGTGCTTCCCGCATTCAGCGTTTTCCTGCGGCCTTCACAAGGTCATCGGTCCACTTTGACGGGGGGCTTCCAACGCTACGTCTTCCGGTACGCGGTCGCCACTCCATAACCTTTCAGGCCTATCGACCATCTGTTCAGCGAGAAATGTGCCCTGCCCACTGCCACTTAAGTTTGGCAATTCTTCGGGCTATGTCGGCTGCCTTGGTTCTCCTGCGGTCATTTTTGAAGCAATCACGTAGAAAAACTCCAAGCAGAGCCCTCTCTGTGCCTTTTGGGTGTCTTTAGCCTTCTTATGAGGTCCACTGTACTGGTACTTACTGGCAACACGCACTGGTCAAACACTTTCGTCTTGAGACACTGCGGTATGTGGGACTTAAATAAATTGCGTAGCTTCCCGAACGCTGCACAGCCGAGTCGTATTCGAAGATTGACCTCTTTCTGGAATTTGGACTTACCTAACTGGACAGTTTGTCCTAGGGACCCACAACTTCGAGTGTAGCGTCTCCGATGTTTATGAGAGTGGTTGTTACATGGGCATTCGACATGACCTTTGTTTTGTCCACGTTCATTTTAAGACCCACTCTTTCGGAAGCTCTACCGAGGTCATCGAGCATTGTGCTGAGGGCCTCGATAGTCTCCGCCATGACTACTAAATCGTCGGCAAACCGAAGGTCAGTAAATTACGTACTCGCCATTGATGTTGATGCAAACCCCTTTCCAGTTCAGAACCTGAAATAAATCTTCCAGTGCAGCGGGGAACAGTTTCGGAAAGAAAACGTTTCGCTGTCTCACACCTCGCTGCAGAAGGATAGGTTTCGAGGTCCGGTCCTGGAGTCGGACTGTCATTGTGGCGTTTTCGTTAAGACACTTCAGCACCTCGATGTACCGGTAGTCGAGAGATGGCACCGTTAAAGAGACTGCAGTACAGCCCATGTCTCGATTGAATTGAATCGAAGACTTGGCAGATACCAATTGCAGTAGAAAAATAATAGTAGAAAGAAACCAGTTGGTACGTGGGTTTAAATCAATCGTACCTAATGGTTTGATATCATCAACACTCAGCGAGAAAGCCTGGTGAACAATTGTGTTTTCCAAGTGTACAAGTGTGTGTTTACAAGTGTAAGCGCAGGAGCACTCGGTACCGTCCGAGACAATGGCGAAGTCGGAAATACGAGTATGTGTGTGACGCTACTCTTCTTCACGCACACAATCGCTGAGTGTTTGTACTCTTAGTTATCACGAGTAAAGCGCGCGTCGCTTCGTGAGATAAAAATACTGTAGCTTGTCAAACAAGAATTGAAATATATGCTTTGCCACTTACTTAAAAGTCTCTAGTTTCAATTTGAATCCATTTAATAAAACACGTCCCAAATCGTCCAAACTTCACAAAATTAATTGTCCCGAAAACTCCAAAACAAAAGGTCTATTTCATTTTACCTCTAAACTTTACGAGGCTCGAATAAAGCCTTAATCGTGAAAACAATGAGGTGTCAGGTTTAAACCTGTATTAAGGCCTACAACATTAATTAGTGAAGAACCGTAAGTGTGTGCGTTTTCATTGTGCTATCTTTTAAACCGTGTGACATTAGTTTATTTTACTTAAACATAGTATCTTAAACTGAATTATAATTATAAGCATTCATCTTTATATATCTTAACACCATATTACAGGCATATTACAGACAATGAAATGTACTGACATAAATAGAGAAAGGTGTATGAGGTAGGACGGTACTGAGTTACAGGTCACCTGGCTAACTCAGAACCGTCCTATCAAAAAGCGAAAAATCAAAATCGAAAGTCATTTATTCGGATTAGGCTGGGAATCAGCACTTTTCGAACGTCAAAATTACAAAAGACAGTCACCCAAAACACCCGCCTTTCACCACTTCCTAGTGCTTTAGATGAGAAGAAGAAGCGGCGCAATAAACTTTCCATCAGCACGGCTGTCTGTTCAGGTAGAAAAAACTTGTTTCTATACATTAGTAGGTACGCAAAGTAATAAACATTACGAGACACAGAACATCAAATATATTATTTGCCATAGTTATATCAGCTAGCCACGCCAATAAACCAACAAATACACTGAACTCAGCAGCAAAAAAAAATATATTACACATAAATAAAAGCCTCCAGGCATAAAGGGCGTGACAGCTTACCTAAGCACACTTTTCTTCAACCTTCATACCATCCGTTAGCCCGAATGCTCCCAGTACTAGCTCGCATATTTTTTTTCAATCCTCTTTATGTGGAATGACTTTTACTGAGAGAGACGTGTTTTAGGAGTTAAAGAAACTTGACGTTTGCAAGAGTCCGGGACCTGATGGCCTGCCTCCGTTATTTATCAAGAAATGTACAGCTAACCTGTCTCTTACGCTTATGTTGATTTTTAACAAGTCAATTAAATCATCCATGTTCCCCTCGCAATGGAAAGTTGCTAACGTTGTGCCCATTTTTAAGAAAGGAGAAGTCGACGATTCATCGAACTATCGTCCCATATCGCTTCTTTCCGTCTTTGCGAAGCTGTTAGAGGCGCTTGTTTGTCCCATATTGACTTCGCACATAAGAGCGCAGTTGGTTCCTCAACAGCACGGTTTCTGTGCTCGCAAATCCACTACCACAAATGTAGTACATTACGTTAATGACATTAGCAAATCTCTGGACTCCCGCATACAGGTTGACTCCATCTATACAGATTTCAGCAGTGCCTTTGACAAGGTTAACCACAAGCTTCTTATCACGAAGCTCGAACAGTTTGGCATATCCGGCCAACTACTCAAGTGGTTTGTCTCATACCTATTTGAGAGGAAACAGAAAGTGGTTGTGAGGGGTTATGAGTCACCGTTTTATCTTTCTACCTCCGGGGTACCACAAGGATCTCACCTGGGACCGATTCTCTTTTTGATTTTCGTCAATGACATTGTTCATTCAATACGGCACTGCAAATGTTCCATGTTTGCAGACGATCTGAAACTTTACGGGGAAATTAAAACAGACTGCGACATTCTTCTTCTTCAGGAATATTTGGATGCGGTGCAGGAATGGTGTCAGCTTGATATGATGACTCTCAATGAAAGTAAATGCTATCACATGACTTTTACGCGTAACAAAAAAGTACGATCATCATCTTATGCGTTAAATGGGGTTACTCTGCAAAAGGTTGATACCATCCGTGATTTGGGTGTCCAACTCGACAGCAAGCTAACTTTCATCAATCATATTGATGCGATTGTAGCCAAAGCGTCAAAAATTTCGGGTTTTGTAAAGAGAACTTGCTCGGAGTTTCGGTCCACATCGACACTAAAAGTGCTCTACTACACCTTTGTCAGAAGCATACTGGACTACGCATCTCCAGCTTGGAATCCCATATATCGTGTTCATATTAACAGGATAGAACGTATACAGAAGGCCTTCACCAGGTACTTACGCTTTAGATGCCCTAGTTGCCCTAATGACGCTAATTATTCCCAAAGGCTTAATCACTTCAATATGTTATCACTTGAAAAACGTAGAGGCACTTCTGATCAGCTCTTGTTTTACAAAATCATCCATAACCTGGCCGATGTACCTGAGTTATTATCAGAAATTAATATAACTGTACCTAGGCGTATCTTAACTAGATCTATGCGCAAAATAAATACCTTTGAACCGTCCTCATCAAGAACCAACCTTAGTCACAATGCCCCTCTGAATCGATTTATGGCCAATTATAATAAAATAGATATCTGCAACAATATTGATATATGTACAGACTCATTTTCCCAATTTCGCAGAAAACTTCTAACTATTAGCGACGAATCGTAATTCATAACCTACCTACTTTTTTACTATTTTTATTGTTTTGGTCTTTTGCCACCTAAGCTTGTCATTTTAACAGTTTTAGAATGTTCTCTTATTGCACTTGATAGATTATGCGGATAATTACAGTTTATTTATTACAATAATTCACGTCTGTTTCTTTAATTGAACACGAATAAAACCATCACTGTAATAATTATAACCTTGTTTAAGTGTGTTATACAACATTCAATAGTTTCTCATCAAAATCTTATCAGCATTATTACGAAATACTGTTATTTTATTGTTGTTTTGTATAATATGACATCTAACCGTTACTTAAACAAATAATATGACTTGTTTACTATTTTATGCCATTGTAATACCAAGTATGTAATGCAAATAATTAATTCAGTATATTTTAATGTAATTCAATCATAGTTTCATGCTAAAATACAAATATTAACGAATTTGAAATGGAATCGTACGATGTGACGTCACTTGTTTACCACCGGATTTATAAGCCGCTGCTCCGCCGTAATCGGCCCTTCAAAACCCGATCGCCGTCCTACCGCCCTCGCCGCCGAGGCCCGCCGCGACGCCCAAATCGACGCCCCTCCCGACCCTTGCTCGAGCCAGCCCGCGCCGCTGAGCCTGTAGCTTTAAATTCGTCCCTAATTAATACCAATCCTGATCCAGCTAGTCATTTGCTGCCCTCTTCCAGCGACGCCCTAAGCCGAGGTTCGTACCCCACAGGGGGTGCCCTTAGCTTTGTCGCTTAGTTTTAGTTAGTATATAAGTTTAAGTCCTGGCTGGAGGCCTTAATTTATTAGGGAATCCACAGGCAAGTCCGCTTAAGCAGACGACAACCGCATAGGTTGACCTGCGAGATGCCAAACATACAAACAAAAGTAATCGGCCCATTCTCTCCGGAGCAGTCACACCGAACGGACCTAAGTTAAGTAAACTTATCTTCTTGTAAACTCTTGTGTATTTTGGTAAAATATTCTCTTATGTCGTAATATATTTTAGATGATGAATAATGTTCTATTTATACGTATGTGAATACTTCTTATTTTTTATACATAAAGCAACTATATAATGTTTCGATGTCTATAAAATAAATTGTTAGCCTAAAACTCCCTTCGAAATATTGTGTATTGTCTTTACAAATAAATAATTAAATTAGTTAATATTATAGTCCATTCTAATTGCCCTTTTTTTAATAAATTCAGTTTCTCTATGTACGTCTATTATTTTAAGCTCTGTGTAGTATTTTTATCTTACATCAGAAGTGGGATCGGAACCTGTTTTACATACTTAAAAAAAAAAAAATGTTTTTCAGATGAACCCTGCTGTGTTGAAGAGTCTCCTGAGAGCCATCCGCGATGGTATATCTAGTAACCGCAGTGAAGATGATGTGGTGTTGCCGCCGTTTGATCCGGAAAAGAACGACAATGGTGCGGAAAGCGGGTGCAACAACATCGACACCGTAGCCAAGGACCGTGGATGGAGCAGCATTACTACAGTCAGTAAAGCAGGTAAAGCCCTTAGGGCTCTGCTTTTTTATGGTTTGAGACTTGGGACCCAGACGAGGGTAGGACATGGGATAACTTTAAGACATATATCAAACATTTGTACCCCGAGAAAAAGAACCAAACGGAAAACTTTCAAGAGCCATACTCTTCACCTCGGACGTAGCAGAAACCTATTGTGGATACGCTAGGGAAAGCTAAGGTGTAATACTAAAGTAACATTTTCTGAGTGACAGCTTGTCGAGCTTGTTTGTGGAGGTATAACCGATATTAATATTAGGATGGCATCGTTCAACAGTCGTGTTAATAGTACGTCAGGACTAACTACTCTTTTTACAACCTATAATAAAAACCCTAGAAAACGCCCATCCGAAACGAATAACTTACTTCACTCTTCAACTATTAAGCGTCTTAAGCCTGAAAATTTAAAGCCACCTATTTGTATTCTGTGTTATAAAACTGGTCATGTTAGATCTGTGCTTCAAAAATAAAATCATAGATACCCTAAATTCCGAAACGCTTGAGATTCAATGTTCCTACGGCAAAAAAAAAAAAACGGGTCATGATGAGTCAATTTGCTTTTTCAAGAAAAGAGATGCGACAAAAAATAATAACTCTAATAACGTCAATTGTTCCACAAATAGTAACTTGTCAGTTACTGATGTAGACATTTGTGAAAGACCAATTAAAGCCCTAATAGATTCGGGTGCTAGTTGCAATATTTTGAAAGAATCGATTGCAAATAGCTTTGGCCGTGGTTTAGAACCCTGTTCGACATCATTAAAAGGAATAGGAAATGGAATGATTCTAATCACCTCAAAAGTTAGTTTACCTATCGGATTAAGTAACGACAATTTAGAAATCGAATTCTGTGTAGCTAATGATTCAGATTGCTATTATGATTGTTTGATAGGTAGAAATGCGGTTCAAAATCCAAACGTGGCTATTGTTGTCGATTCCAGTGGTTGTAGATTGAAACAAGTAAGCTATACAGTTACAGAATCTTCAGAGGTAGTTAATATAATTGATGAACCAGATCCTCCGCCACCTTAGCTACACTCGCCGCAAAGTAACGACCCTGAGACACTAAATCTCTTGGAGAAATTTAGGACCGGTGATATAGATACAAATCTATGTGATCAGAAATGGCTTATTGCTTTATAACAATGACGATGGGGATCCACCAAAAATTTTCATACCAAAAGGATATCGACTCGGTTTTATTAAGGTTCATAAGTCATTTTTGTGTGTAGAGGGTAAAGGTCATTCAGGGCCAAAACAAGGCCTCCTTCACCCTGTAGACAAAATTACACCATTTCACTATCATCGGAAGGTTATAAACTTATTTTAATAATAGTGGATGGCTTTACCAGATACCGTATAATTAAACCACTAACGACGCTTAACGGTCAAGAATTAATCGGAATCTTGCAAGAAAACTTAGCTTTGTTCGGTACACCCACCATGATAGTAACCGGTAGGGAAACAAATTTCACTTCTGGTCACGTACGATCATTTCTTAGGCGTATGCAAATAAATCACCATATGATAGCTACGGGTACTCCTAGAAGCAACTGCCAAGTTGAAAAATATGTTGGTGCTGTATTTAATATGTTAACCACTATTGCTAGCGATTCTTCAGAATGGCCAAGCGTTAAATAAAACTGTCTCTAAATAGTATGATACAAAAATCAACGAAAATATACCTCCAATACAGGCTCGGCTAGACGAAGTACAGGATAATGATTCCGTTCGGGACATTGATGCTGAAGCTGATGGGGACTTAGCTAGGCAACATCTTAGAGAAACTGCAGGAAAGTAAAAAAAAAAAAAAAAACGATTTGATAGTACTTGTAGAAATACTATGATTTTTAATTTAGGTGAGTCTATGTGAATCAAGACCACAGAAGACATGTCATATTACGTCCTAAATTCAAAGGCCCTTACCAAATAATTGATATTTTAGAGCATGATATGATTTCCTTGAAGGGTCTTAACACATTTTTTAAGTGTCCCCATAGCTCCAGCATCATTAGCCATGATAGATTATTGTTCTTTGTTATTTATTATTGTTAATATTGTTAGATTCTAGTTTATGCTATTATTTAATTATGTTATTCCTAAAATGATTGTTGTCGTTTTGTGATAAAAATGAATAAGTAATGTGATGACATGTTTATACTTAGGGATACATATAAGTTAATAATTATAAATTTCCATGGCTAAAAATTTGTGTTCAATTAACATTGGATGTTTGAAATTATTAAATGCCAAATGCTTATAACAAAACAGTTTTAACATTACTGCTGGTCGGTCACTGCCCTGATATCAGTCTGAAATTCACTAGCAGCAGGTGATAGGACTGATATGTCAAGGCCAGAGGCTATTGTATGAATTGCTGTTTGGTCACTGCCCTGATAGCTGTCTGAAATTCACTAGCAGCAGGTGATAGGACTGATATGTCAAGGCCAGAGGCTTTTGTAGGGATTGCTGTTTGGTCACTGCCCTGATATCTGTCTGAAATTCACTAGCAGCAGGTGATAGGACTGATATGTCAAGGCCAGAGACTCTTTGAATATATATATATATAATATAAAAATGAATATATATAATTAGGTACTTCGAGAACGAAGTACGGGTCAGTCTGGCCGTGATAGATTATGCGGATAATTACAGTTTATTTATTACAATAATTCACGTCTGTTTCTTTAATTGAACACGAATAAAACCATCACTGTAATAATTATAACCTTGTTTAAGTGTGTTATACAACATTCAATAGTTTCTCATCAAAATCTTATCAGCATTATTACGAAATACTGTTATTTTATTGTTGTTTTGTATAATATGACATCTAACCGTTACTTAAACAAATAATATGACTTGTTTACTATTTTATGCCATTGTAATACCAAGTATGTAATGCAAATAATTAATTCAGTATATTTTAATGTAATTCAATCATAGTTTCATGCTAAAATACAAATATTAACGAATTTGAAATGGAATCGTACGATGTGACGTCACTTGTTTACCACCGGCTTTATAAGCCGCTTCTCCGCCGTAATCGGCCCAAACCGTTTCCTCAGAAGGGTCACGGGTGCCCCCTTCTATGTCCGTAATATCGATCTTCACGTCGACCTCAAAATGCCAACCATAAAACAGTTCATGAAACGCTTATCAAAGCGTTTCTTCGACTGCGGCATCAAACATTCTAACCCCCTGATTACAGCGGCCGCCCGCTACACTCCCTCTCGCATTAGCAGTATTCGCCGACCAAGGCATACTTTAATCGACCCCGACGACGCCACTACCCTCCTCCAGGAGAGTAGTAAGGCCACTAGCACGCTACATAAGCCCAAAACCCGATCGCCGTCCTACCGCCCTCGCCGCCGAGGCCCGCCGCGACGCCCAAATCGACGCCCCTCCCGACCCTTGCTCGAGCCAGCCCGCGCCGCTGAGCCTGTAGCTTTAAATTCGTCCCTAATTAATACCAATCCTGATCCAGCTAGTCATTTGCTGCCCTCTTCCAGCGACGCCCTAAGCCGAGGTTCGTACCCCACAGGGGGTGCCCTTAGCGTTGTCGCTTAGTTTTAGTTAGTATATAAGTTTAAGTCCTGGCTGGAGGCCTTAATTTATTAGGGAATCCACAGGCAAGTCCGCTTAAGCAGACGACAACCGCATAGGTTGACCTGCGAGATGCCAAACAAATAAAAAACCTAACGTAATCGGCCCATTCTCTCCGGAGCAGTCACACCGAACGGACCTAAGTTAAGTAAACTTATCTTCTTGTAAACTCTTGTGTATTTTGGTAAAATATTCTCTTATGTCGTAATATATTTTAGATGATGAATAATGTTTTATTTATACGTATGTGAATACTTCTTATTTTTTATACATAAAGCAACTATATAATGTTTCGATGTCTATAAAATAAATTGTTAGCCTAAAACTCCCTTCGAAATATTGTGTATTGTCTTTACAAATAAATAATTAAATTAGTTAATATTATAGTCCATTCTAAATGCCCTTTTTTTTAATAAATTCAGTTTCTCTATGTACGTCTATTATTTTAAGCTCTGTGTAGTATTTTTATCTTACACACTCGTTATCGCGTTCTACCAAGGATTTTGAATTTCATTTAACTGTTTTTTTTTTTTTTTTTTTTTTTTAATATTAATGTTTTAATTTTTAAACTAATATTTTGTTTTATTCTAATTTCGACTTAGTTTGTTGTGTTTTACTTAATGTTTTGTCCTTTGATTCCAATTTTTTTTTATGTAAGTGTTGTGTACGCCTGTAAGTGACTAATTCACCATACCTCAATGCATATGTAATATTTTATTGTTTTAATGTTTCTAGTGAATAGGTCGTTGGTGTACCTTTCAAATAAAAAAAAATAATAAGCAATGCTGGATTAAGTACACACAAATGATAAACTAGGACCGGGCGTCGGGAATCGCCCGCAGATTCCCGGCTACCGTAGGCGCGGTCTTACATATATCCAGTAAGTACCAGGCTCTCAAAACAAATCAAAATAAAAACAGTTGGGAAAGTTATAAATAACGAAACTAGTAGGAAAAAAATACGAAAACCTGAATATACATTGGAAACTTCACGTGGTGACACTCAGCAATTATTTTACTAATATACCATCTAAAACTACGGAGGCTTTAAATTCCTCACCCAAAGTCTCAATTTATTTATTAAGAGCGAACGTTCCAGGCTGCCCGGTTCTATTTCAATTTAAACATATAAACCCTATGCTATTTAAAAAGCTTTTCAGCAAATATAAATCAAGTTAACCTTTGGGGAATGTCTATCAAAGTTTGTACATCCATAATCGAGACCATAGCACCATACTTAGCTTTAATATTTAATTTGTGTGTAGATCAAGGAGTCTCCCCGGATTTAATGAAATACAGTAAGGATATACCACTTTTTAAATCTGGGGATAGCAAAGACACCAACAGTTATAGAACAGTATCCGTGTTGCCGGTATTCAGCAAGGTGTTCGAAAAGGTAATGCTCAATCAAATGATTAATCATTTTAATATCAACAAAATCTTACACGAACAGCAATATGGTTTCACCAAATGTCGTTGCACTTTACTAAAACACATATTAACATCGTGGGAGGAGGCCCAAGATGCTATAGGAATTTTCTGTGACCTCTCCAAGGCATTTGATTGCGTTAATCACTAAACCTTGCTCCTAAAACGGGAGCATTACGGACTAGGTAAACTTGCGCTATGTTTAGTTAGATCTTATTTACAAGATAGACGGTAAAAAGTTCAAATTAATGGTGTCGTTTCACTTGGATTAAAAGTAAAAATGGGTGTTCCACAAGGCTCGATATTAGGTCCTTTCCTCTTTTTAGTATATATTAATGATCTACCCCATTTATTAAAAATACAATCACAAATGGTGTTATTTGCTGATGATACTTCTTTAATTTTTAAGATAAGTAGACTTTCATCAAATCTTGACGACGTAAATAACGCAATGCTGCAGGTACAAAATTGGTTTACTGCTAATAATTTAGTATTAAATGGGAAAAATACAAAATGCATAAGGTATGCATTGCCGAATGTTAAAAGTACTGATTGTGACATGGTATTGAATCAATAGAAACTAGAATTCCTTGATAAAATGGTTTTCTTGGGGATCACGCTCGACTCAAGGCTGCAATGGGGTCCCCATTTAACATCTCTTGCAGGATGGCTAAGTTCAGCAGCATATGCTGTAAGAAAAATCCGTCAGTTTACTAATGTAGATACCGCGAGGCTGGTCTATTTCAGTTACTTTCATAGTATCATGTCTTACGGTATCTTATTATGGGGACGCGCTGCAGACATCGAGTCTATTTTTATTCTGCAAAAAAGAGCCATTAGAGCAATATATGGCCTCCGCAGGCGCGATTCTTTAAGGGAACTGTTTAAAGAAATTAACATCATGACCGTACCTTGTCAATATATATATGAAAACTTCATGTACGTAAGGAAAAACTTAAATCTTTTCAGTAAAAAAGGTGAAAGACACAAATATGGGACTAGAAATAGGGACCAATTGGTTCAACCGGGTTTCAGGCTGGTTAAAGTAGATTCATCCTTCATGGGGTACTGTTTAAAATGTTATAATAAAATACCTCCCCACATACTCCAACTGAATGAAAGGAAGTTTAAAACTTGTCTCAAACGCACACTATGCAGCCAAGCATATTATAAGTTGGAGGATTACATCTCTGACAAAAATGCTTGGCTCAACGCTGGTTCTGCTCCACAAGGGCGCCTAAACAATTGATTAGCATTCGGATATATTGTTGGAGCTGCTGAAGATTGTAAAAACTATCTTTGCACTGTATAAATTCAATCTTTTAATATTGTACAATTGCAAAGCACACGTGTGAGCACTATGTAGTACATTGGGTATATTGGGCACGTCTGTCATTGACTTGAATGTGCCCTGGCGGCTAAGAGTATGTCACGCTCACTCAAATGTCTCGCTGGTGGTAGCGTGTGTGTTGGATCATTAAGTTCCCTTCAAAATGGTTGAGCTGAATGGTGCTGATCCATACGTCATGTTCGTGAGCGGGCGCCGTCAGTGGGGACTGGTCATCTCTTGGCAGCCACGGCTTATTTTTATTTCTGATTTTTTATGTTTTTATTACGGGTTACTTTCTACATCGTTCTCACATGTATAATTTCAACAAGACTGATGTAACAATTTTTTCTGTATCCATTGTATTTAAAAGAGTGTCCATGGAGTTTCTTGTTGGTTCTTCTCCATAGGTACCTACTTTCGCTTTGGAATGGGCAACTAGCTTCATACTTCTGACTGACCGACCCCTTGACAATTCAAAAGTGTCTGTATGTATAGGTTTATTTGAAATAAATGCTTTGAGTTTGAGTTGAGTTTGAGCTCGGGTCGACGGCGCGTCGTGTACCACGCACGAACCGACGAATAATTTGTACGCTAGGGGGTCTAGAATGATATGCTGAATTCATGTTTACACTTTGCGCACTGGTAAAAATGTACCCTGTATATAACATCCCTACATCAATCGTCCGCGTCGGGCAGTTGCCCACCAGACACGACACACGTGTGGTCTCGTCTAGAGAGAATGACTTTACACCCTTTTACTCATACCTCTATAGATGATGTGATTGCAAGATGATTATGGCTAAAAACCACCCAACTTTAAAAAGATATACTACATTGATGATTCGGGATCAGTACTGCTATTCTGTAACCATCTCACCGTGAAAACAAGTGAAGCGAGCGTGAAGTGAGCTGTCAGTGCTACTAGTACTAGGGATTGACCAAGACACTCACTCCACGCAAGTCGTCACGGTGATTTTTTACAGAATCGACTTGCAGGGCAGGAAGATGATGAGACGTCGCCTACGTCATACCATCTTCCATGTCGAATAAAATGGTCCATTCCTCAAGAAGTATTCATCATCCTGCTCTTGTCCGATGTTACTTGAGGACGACGCAACACGTTTTCTTCTCCCCTGTCAACTGTCACGCTATCATTCACTTCATTTTCTTCCCCAAACCATTTCTCACCAAGACTTACTGATTTAAAACTAATCTCTGTGTAAAATTCAATTATTTAAGTATAAGAAAAGTTAATTTTGGTCTGATCAATGGCGCTTGACTTGGCAACTGACAATTAGTACTGACAGTTGTAATTAAATGTCAAGTAGGTTTCTACTTTACTTACAAACCTTTCTCAAATAAATTTTTGGTCAGTAATTGAAAACTTCTCAGTATTCGTCCTTGAGAATTGTGAATTTTCCTAATCGGTTCTGAAAATATACTTGCTAAGGTCGGTTTTTGACATATTAAGTGTTATACAGGGTGGACTTTTGATGGGGGCAGTAAGGGCAGATAGATACCTAAACCGTTGAAGCTACAGGAAAACGGTATAAGGTCTATACTAAAAATGTTGGAAATATTGATCAGCATTCACAGTTTTTTTTATTGTACAATCAGCAACAAAATACGCATGTTTTCAAATAAAGTTTTGTTGTTGCCAATCTATCCAGTTTCTTATAAGAAACCAAAAAGCTCTATTGTACCATCTGAGGTTTAATGCGGAGAACTAGAAAGAGTCAGAACTCGGAAAAAGCTTTACCCATACATTTTGTAGCAAGGTTAGACTCCAACTTACTTTTTGGAAAGACTGGCCGTCTTAAAAATCTACCCTGTATTTGGAAGTCAATTTTACGAAATTATTGGTGACTTGGTGATACATTAGTTTTTACTGAACAGTACTGAAAAGAAAGAATTTCTGCTAAAATAAAACTATTTCTTGGGAAAAGTTAATCCCGAAGAGAAATAAAACAATAAGAAAATGTCAAGTTTTCTGAAAGGTTTTTTAATTGGTGTTTTCTATATAAATAGTTTAAGCAAAACATCAAAATCTCGCCCACTCCGTCCCAGGGCGCACTCGGTGAGTTTAGTGACGCTTTAGAGAGCCCGCTTTCACCATCTGTTGCCGAACAAGGCATTCCGCCTTTTGTTCCGCATTCCAATGTTCCGGCTAATATCTCGGCCCCCATTGTTTCACCCGCTTTTGTACAGGCAGATAATACTCCGGCCGCTAATCCGGCCCCTATTGTCTCGCCCGCCTTTGTTCCGGCCGCCATTGTCACGGCCGCCATTGTTCCGGCCGCCATTGTCTCAGAGACAACGCAGCAGCGCGCCGCATCAATAAACACGACTCGCCCGGAGAGCATGGACACGTCAGTCCCACTCTCCGAGGATGAAGCCCGCACCTCCTCCTCCAGCGACGACGACTTCCAAGTAGTCGTTAAAGGAGGCAAGAGGAAGGCTAAATCCTCCGCCCCCGCTGGCCCGGTCACCAAGGCCCAGAAAAAACAGGACAACTTATCGTCCAGCTCCACTTCCGGCCCCAGTCCGCGGGCCAGTCGCCCCGCCAGCCCTATGGCTTGCCCACCCGCTCCTACCGCGAGGAAGCAAAAGCCTCCTCCCCCCATTTACGTCCAAGACAAGTCCAAGTGGACTGAAATTTCTAGGATGTGTGTTGATCGCAAGATCAACTACACCAACGCCCGATCCACCCTCCAGGGGATCAAAGTTACCGTCCCCACGTCTACGGACTTTAGGGATCTCTCCCGCGCCCTGCGTGAAAGGAACTATTCCTTTCACACGTACTCCCTTCCGGAGGAAACCCCCACTCGCGTCGTCATTAGGCGCGTTCCCCAAGAAATCCCCACTGAGGAGATTAAGGACGACCTTATTGCACAAGGCGTCCCAGTATCCGCCGTCCATCGCTTGCATAAAGCGAGACAGGGCCTTGAATACGACATGGTCCTTGTCATCTGTGACCCCACGGAAGGTCACCACCCGATCTTCAAGGTGAAGTCGGTGTGCTCGCTCTCGGGCATCTCTATTGAGAAGCCCTACCGAGCCAACTTGATAGGCCAGTGTCATCGCTGCCAATTGTACGGTCAGTCGCAGTCAAACTGCTATGCCACCCCTAGATGCGTCAAGTGTCTAGGTGAGCATGGCACCGCCGACTGCTATAGCCCTAAAGATAGGGAGCTATGTGCAGAGCCGCCGAGCTGCGTCCTCTGCGGCCAATCCGGTCACCCGGCAAATTACCGGGGCTGTCCGAAAGCGCCAAAGTCCGCCTCTCCGAAACTCGCGAAACGCGCGAGTGACCGCCAGCACAGGGAAAGCCCCTGGGGGAAGCTTCCCTCCGCGCAAATGCCGGAGCGGCTTAGCCCTCAAAGGCCCTCTCCCTGGGCAAACCTTACGCACCTTAAAGCTCCCGCAGCTTCGGTGCTCTCCAAACCCGCTCTACCCGCTGAAGTTCCAGCGCTGATGGCTTCCGCCATCCCAGTGCCTGCGGCAACCACCGCGGCCCCTACGGCTCCACCGGTTGCACCGCAAAGAGCCCCGGGCCGCGAAAGCGCCCAAATCATAATCAGTACATACGCGGCCCTCTATTCCTCCGCCGCGGAAAAAATGGCCGACGAAATCGTTGCTGCAAACGGCAACCCTCGTCGTCTTTTAGAAATCCTTAACGCGTATCCCGAGATCGCGTTAGTCCTGAAAACCTTAAAATTCTAATTTTCAATGGATAACACAAGGTTAAATTCCACCAAACCCCGATCCCTCAAACTAGGCTTTTACAACGCTAATGGCGTTTCCGGTCAACGCGATGAGATCGCCGCTTTCCTACGCGACCACCAGCTCGACATCCTCCTCATACAGGAAACCTTCTTAAAGCCTCATCACCGCAACCTGAACATTGCCAACTACAAACTAAAGCAATGACTCGCAATGACAGGTCTCGATGCCACAAGGGCGGCACTCTGATCTACTTTAGGAAAACTTTGTACTGCATACCCATTGACCCACCTCCTCTCTTTTCCCATCTGGAGACCTCTATCTGTCGGCTCGGCATGACCGGCCACCAACCGATCACCATCATCTCCGCTTATATCCCACCCGACAATGGTCCGGAGGATCCCATCTCGCTCCAAAAGGACTTCACTGCCCTCTTCGGTATGAGTGACTCCGTCATCTTGGCGGGGGATCTTAATGCCAAGCACCCGGCGTGGAATAGTAGCACAACTACAACCAGAGGTAGGTTAGTTTTCAAGTTAGGCGAATCCCTTAACTTTGACGTCATCGCTCCAATGAGCCCGACTCACTTCCCAGGTAATCCTAATCACCTTCCCGATGTTCTCGATGTAGCGCTGCTCAAGAATGTGAACCTCCGTTTGCAATCGATTGAGACGTTCCACGAGCTAAACTCTGACCACCGCCCTGTAGTCATGCATCTTGCACCCTATTCGGGCCCGATCGACCCCAACCGCCCCCCTCAGACCCAGACGATAACCGACTGGAGGAAAGTAAGCGAAAGACTGAAATCCACCACGTCGCCTCACTTAGACACCATCCCCGATCACTTAGTGTCAGTCGCCGACACGACGGCCGCAATCGACTCGTTTACAGAGCACGTACAATCCGTATTGACGGATTATTTACGGGAAGTTCCGGTGATGGAAGACCATCGCTGGAAACTACCTACTGACGTTCGTGACCTGATAACCGAGAAGAACGCGGCCATCCGTGCCTACGACTCCTTCCCTTGTGACGCGAACAAAGCCCACATGCGCCATTTACAGCGTGCTGTAAAGAAACGCATAGGGGAGGTTCGCTCTGAGGGCTGGAACAAGATGCTCAGCGAACTCGAGCCCACTCATCAAGCCTTCTGGCAATTACAGAGGAAATTGCGTTCCTCAGAAGAGGTCTCTATGCCTCCTCTCATCCGCCCCGACAATAGTGTAGCTTTCGACAGTCCCGATAAGGCTGAATGTCTTGCCGACAGCCTAGAGTCCCAATGTTCTCCCAGCTCCCAACCAGTAGACCAAGCTCACATGAATAAGGTCGACGCTGAAGTCGAACGAAGAGCCTCCCTCCCTCCCGTCGAAGACCCTGATGATCCTCTGCCTCCCGTCACTCCAGACGAAGTGCACGACATCATTAAAGGGCTCCACGCTCGTAAGGCCCCCAGTTCGGATGGTATTACCAATAAGGTATACAAACTCCTTCCTGCCCCGCTAATAATGCTTATGACCGCCATCTTCAATGGCGCCTTGAGCAACAACATCTTCCCACAAGCATGGAAAGAAGCCACCGTCATCGGTATCCCAAAGCCAGGCAAGCCAAAGTCCGAGCAGTTTGGATTCCGTAGCCAACACTCGGGCACCCAACAGGTCCACCGTATCGTAGAGCACTTATGCGCTGGTCTGCAGCGTAACGCGACGACGGGTGTGCTATTCTTCGACATAGCGAAAGCCTTTGACAAAGTCTGGCACAACGGCTTGATATACAAGCTCTACCAACTAGGAGTTCCAGATCGTCTCGTGCTCATCTTACGAGACTTTTTGTCGAATCGCACCTTTCGCTATCGCATCGAGGGAGCACTCTCGTCGCCTCATCCTATTCGCGCCGGTGTCCCTCAGGGTTCCGTACTATCTCCTCTCGCCTTCACGCTGTTCACTAGCGATATCCCAAAAAGTTTAAAGGCTCAGTTGGCTCTCTTCGCCGACGACACTGCCGTTTACTATACCGGTCACTGTCCCAACGCTATAGCTCGTACTCTCCAAACCTCCGCAAACGTCTTAGGCGCTTGGTTCCGGAAATGGAGAATCGAGGTCAACCCTGATAAGAGTCAGGTGGTTCTCTTCTCGAGACGTCGTCGATTCCCTCTCCCACTTCCCAGCCCAATCACTATGTACGGTAAGCCGATCCCCTGGGAGAAGCAAGCCATATACCTAGGCGTGATCCTCGACGAAAACCTTACCTTTAAGGCCCATATCAAGGCGCGGTTCGCGCGCGCGCCTCCTTCGCCCTTAGCAGGCTCCAATTCGTACTGACAGACCGTAGTAAACTGTCCCTTAAATGCAAGCTCCGCATATATACCGCAGTCATCCGTCCCATCATGACCTATGCCTGCGTCGTATTTGCGCATGCTCACCCACGTCATCTCCATAAGATGCAGACCCTCCAAAACCGTTTCCTCAGAAGGGTTACGGGTGCCCCTTACTACGTCCGGAATATAGATCTTCACGTCGACCTTAGAATGCCAACCATAAAACAGTTCATGAAACGCTTATCAAAGCGTTTCTTCGACTGCGGCATCAAACATTCGAACCCCCTGATTACAGCGGCCGCCCGCTACACTCCCTCTCGCATTAGCAGTATTCGCCGACCAAGGCATACTTTAATCGACCCCGACGACGCCACTACCCTCCTCCAGGAGAGTAGTAAGGCCACTAGCACGCTACATAAGCCCAAAACCCGATCGCCGTCCTACCGTCCTCGCCGCCGAGGCCCGCCGCGACGCCCAAATCGACGCCCCTCCCGTCCCTTGCTCGAGCCAGCCCGCGCCGCTGAGCCTGTAGCTTTAAATTCGTCCCTAAATAATACCAATCCTGATCCAGCTAGTCATTTGCTGCCCTCTTCCAGCGACGCCCTAAGCCGAGGTTCGTACCCCACAGGGGGTGCCCTTAGCGTTGTCGCTTAGTTTTTAGTTAGTATTTAAGTTTAAGTCCTGGCTGGAGGCCTTAATTTATTAGGGCAACCACAGGCAAGTCCGCTTAAGCAGACGACAACCGCATAGGTTGACCTGCGAGATGCCAAACAAACAAACAAACAAACAAAAACATCAAAATCTTGTATCGTCTGTATTTCTGGGATCGTAATCGTACCTTCTACGTGTGTCAACTTCACCAATGAAACATCATCTGAACCGCGTTCAAGAGTTAATGACACTGAAAGCTCTTAAACGTAGTTTATATGCTGATCGCGTGTAGTTCCATTGGTGAAATTCGCCGTTAATATGGGTAAGATTATATTAATATAACAGAAACTACACTGTTTAAAATATACTAATCGAATCGATCTACAGTTTGAACAATTTGTACGGGTCATACTTATAGCGGTAATGCGTATTTAAATGCGTACAAAACCGAGAGAATAGAATAGGATAGAATAGAATACTCTTTATTATGTACACCTTAAAAATTACAGGCATTGATGTAGAAATTTTACATTGGGTGACACAATGGGCGGTCTTATCGCTAAAAGCGATCTTTTAGAGACAACCTTTAGATTTGTGAAAATACTGGTGGCGATAGTTGCGGTGACTTGGGACAGTTCCGATCTGTTCTAAGTTGTCCCAAGTTTGCCAGCGATCGGTCGTAGGATTGTTATACAGTCGCCATCGTGATTGGTTTAAGTAATTAAGTTTTGATTAATAAAAGTTGTGAGAATAATAAAAAAGTTTTGAAGGTTAACTGTGGTTATTTCTGTGATATTCGATAAATGTATCCCTTGTCAATCAATTAACAAATCGGCTTTACCGTATACCAAACCTTCTAGTGTGTAGTATATTGGAAAGGCACACGACTCACTAATTGGTGCCTTGATGGCACGTGCTATACGCATTGCACTCAGTTTGCGGGACTTTAATTCCATCGTGCTTTTTACTCCCTTTGCGCCGTTGTTTCATCGCTACAGACTTGATTGTGGTCGTAATGGAATTGTATGTATGTACGGTCTCATGAAAAGATTAAGCTCTAACAAATTCATTTTTTGTTTCACCACCTGTCATTTTCATTCATTGTGGTAGCAGTTGCCATGTAGTCGGTAACATAAATGCGTTCAATATTTTCATGTTTTTTTGTTGTATTAATTGTATAAGTATTCACAAATTACACTCTTAAACTATGTATATTAAGTTGACATATACCATATCTTGACTTATTATTTTATCGAAAATCAGCAAAATATATACAACATGTAACAAAAACCCTGTCCGATCCAAAAAAGGATAAAAAAAATGAGTTACTTTTTTTTACTATTTTTGCTAGTACGTATGTTAAACCAGGACGTATTCCTGGTTTAACATACGTACTAGCAAAAATAGTAAAAAAAAGTAACTCATAAAAACCAAAAGTTATCGATTTTTTTATTTTTAGTTACCATGCGAAATGTAACACTAAATATGGTTAATTTTCATAAGTTGACAACACTCCACCGGCCGGCGAAATCTTTTATTTTTTGCCTATTTTTATTTCAAAGGACACCGCCGTGCTCTAGCCGCATTGTAAGTACTCATAACGAGTCCTCGACCCTTTGATGTAGCCGACTTGGTTGCCAGTCTCACGTGGAGATAGCTTGCGATCGGATGTCCGTACGTATCACGTGCCGCTATCGTATCGCGAACAATGTCGTATACCAATCAGGAATATTTGAATATGTTAATTTTTATTTGTGAGTGAATGTGTGATTCGGAAATCAAAGTAACAGCTCGGATTGAAGAAGCTTTCGAGTCACTCAAATCGTACACATGTGCGCTGCGTAGAGTACGTGCAAATTTAATAAAAAGGTGTCGAATGTGTACTAATGTTCTAGATAGATAGAGGTATGTAACAAGTAAATGTTCAGGTCAGAAATCGGGGTCATTGTGCGTAAGCCTACAATAAAATATCAGCTGATACCTACGCGTAGGCAAAACGTAGATGTCTTTAGTCCTACGTTTCTTTGGCGGCATGCGACAAACGACCGCCGCGCTCAGGCGGCTTCTTTGACACGAAACTGTAGGTGAACTCTGGTGAACCCTGTCGAGCGATCAGTGTTGCCTTTGGTATGATTATTTAAATTTTTTAAATTTATTCTTTTCATTGGGGAAAAATAATTATCTCGTATCCATTAAATGATTACGTATTTGTGTACGCACTACGATACCAAATAATACCCTTCAGGATTGGACAGGGTTTTCGTTACATGCTGTATATATAATTAAAAATAAAACAAAACGTTATATTCAATATAACAATAAATAAGATGATTAGAACAATATATAAAAAAAAAAATATGGAAATTTCGAATTTAATCTAAAGTATTATTTAAACCTCCAATACGAAAAAATTTTGTTAAAGAAACAATTAATCAGTCAAGCATATCACGTCACACGCCAAGGAAAAGTAATACCTACACCGCGGTTTGGTAGTTTTGTATCGCGTTTTTTGAATATCGAAAGGAACTAAATATCGAAACAAATGCACATCGAGCAGATAGTGTCTGTAAATCCCTTAATTGATTCCAAAACCGTTTGACGACAATATCCTCCGCTCCACATTAGATCCTCAATAGAGATGTCACGGATGTTCAGTTACCAGTACCTCTATGGAATTAATTGAGCGCGAAATAGGGCTCTCGTCTTGCTATTGACGTTTGTGATAGCCTCCATTACGTGCTGATTAGGTAGGCTTATTTGTGTGGTTTCTCCATCAGCTTACACTTAAGATGCCTTTACTTACACGTCGCTGGTATTTGTAACTTGACAAGTGATAATATCCTACCTTTATAATAATATAAATGCGAAAGTTAGTTTGTTAGGTACACTTTCACCCCAGGACCCAGGTAAGGACATAGGCTACTTTTCATCCTGGATCGCAGACGAAGTCGCGGGCAACAGCAAGTACCAATCAATAGGACCCTATTACTAACGGCCAAACCCAATAACCTTAGACAGATCGCTACTGCTGATAGACAGTACAGTTCTATCTGTCCCTCTCAAACAAATATCTGTCAACACATTATAGGGTCGCGTTATAGGGCTCTGTTATGGCAAATGATTAGGTAGTCCGACTGTTTCTCCAGATTTTCTCAGGGTATATTTTGCAACATGTCAAAAACGCATTTCTCTAAAGCCGGCAATACATATTGGTCATAGTTGCCCGAGCGAAGTCGAGTACCAACATATAGACAGCCCATTTGTCGAGCCTCGCCATTGCTCGTCAACGCTCGCCTGGCTGGCCGAGTGCGGGCGAGCGCCAACGTGTATACGGTTCGTTTGGCGTCCCTCGCCACCACTCGGTATCGCTCGCTACGACTAGTCTCACTTCGTATCAGTGTTGGTATCAATTTGCCTACGCTCTCGTTAGCTGAGGCTTGGCCAACATGTATTGCCGGCTTAACATAGACCCATTCGCATAGAAAACAATCCCCATAACCCAAATATGTTGACAAACAAACTAACAAACATTCAAATAATTACATGTCCTTAACAAAACGAGGTTCATTCAATCATTCCTATTATAAAGTCGTTTCATTTCCGTGCGACACGTTTCAAGTAAAAAAGATAATTGCGCCGATGTCCCGCCGCGCGCCGGGACTCATTCAATCTACCATTCGTTCTTTCATTCACTGCGGGCAGGTATTTTAACAAGCAAAAAGTGTGGCCACGCGACCCGAGCTCGCCGGAATCGAGTTAGTCTCCCATCCACTGAGATGGTATAAACCTTTAATTTTAATAGGATTAAATATTAAGATGGAGTTTGAGAGGTTGGTGATTTAGGTTTGTAATTTGATAGTTTTTTTAAACGATGTTTCCATGTTTTACTTGAACATCACCTTTAGTTGTTCAGTAACAAACAAAACATCAGTTAAACGGATATAATTTCGTTTTTAGAATTCGGACAGAATCCTTATAGTTATCGCTTCACAGCTGAGTCAAGTACAGAAAACAGGGGTTTCATCTTGGACGGCATTATGATAAGTTTCCGCACCCTAGATCCCTACCCAGTCTTAACTAGTTGCTACATGTACCATTTTACTACTACTAATGCTATATTAATTGGCAAAGTCAAAGCATTTATTTCAAATAGGCCCATAAAAAGGCACTTTTGAACGTCAACATTTACATTAAAAATATAACTTATTCTAGGCGCCACTTCCAAAAGGTAGTTTCGTATGGAGAAGAAGGGGCAAGAAACTCCACCGTTACTCTTTTAAAATGTTTTACAATATTTTGTATACATTAATTATTTTTCTATATGTGAAGACGATGCACCAAGAACAAAAATACTATACCACAATTGGTAAAAATAATTAAAATAAAGCAAAGGCAGATAAATTAATCACGAGATTGGTTAGGTACATTGTGCTCACATATTTACAAACATTGCAAAAATATATGATTTTCCTAAAATATTAACTAGGCTCCTATGGAGCAGGACCAGCATGTTTCCAAGCATTCTTATCTAGGATATAATCCCCTAATTTGTTATATGCTTGTTTACAAAGAGTTTTTTTAACATGAGTTTTAAACTTTCTTTCATTTAATTGCAATATATCACAAGGTATTTTGTTGTAACATTTAACACAGTACCCCATAAAAGATGTATGTACTTTAGATGGCCTGAAAAATGGTTAATCTATTTTATTTTTATTTCTAGTGTTAATATTATGTCTATCACTTATTTTATTAAATAGATGCAGATTTTTTCTTACATACATAACATTTTCATAAATGAACTGGCAAGGTACCGTCATTATATTATTCTTCTTGCGCTGTTTCTTTCTACTTTCTTCTGGCGCTGTTTTATTTAAAAAATCTATATGATTTTTGAAAAAAAAAAAACTTGTGGTAAATTAATTTCCCATATCCGGAGCTCCATTACGTCTGATTGTTTTAGCTCTTTTTACACACTTAAGATTGAGTAATTACAATCAAATTGTAAGGAGTAATATTCTTAGTAAGTGGTTAATAGATGCAACAAGTTCATCTTGTTCTCGGAAAGCACAGCAGGCAGGCGCGTTTCTTGTTTTACAACCTTTATAAGGTATAATTCAGTTTTATGTGATGGTGACTGCTGTGAGGTGTCTTGATTTCTATCATTTTAATTGATATTTTGAATTAATTTGTGGTTAAGTGGTAATTCCCTATTCTTATTTTATCGCCAGAGCCGTTAGGAAAGAAAGGAGCGTCCCTTTTGCGTGTTATTTTAATTAGACTTGTAGGTAATGTAATGCATCGTCAAACCTTTTAGTTGTAAACCAGTACCATAATTGCATAATACACAATAAATCGGAATATATTGGATTGACACAGAAGCTACCGAAAACTTTGAGTCAATCCTGTTGAAAGTCGTTGTAAAATGCGAAAAGCTTTTAAAACGATTGTCACTTGTCTAGGCCTTTTGGTAGTTTTATTTTGGCACTTCCAGTGTACCTTCATAGTTTCAAATTTGTTGGCTCTCATAAACTTACTCTTCCTTCACCTAATCTTTTTTTTCAAAATATTTTCTTCAGTTATCAAAAACAGTAACAGTTTTAGCACCAGCAAATTCCTCAATGCCTGGGCGACTACAATGACTCGAGTATCCGCGGCGACTCTTATCTGTTATTCGAAATTCGAACCATTTCGTATCCGTTGTGATACACAATGTATTCCACATTATCGTATAGTGTGCCACCGGCTTTAAGTAGTTGACAAGTTGATTTTTATTCGGCCGGTATCAAACGGGTTGTGCTGATGTGACGAAGGAGGGTGAAACGGGTTATCATTTAAAAGAATGAGTTTCTTGATAACACAAGTTCACGTCTGCCGTAGCAAGTGTGGTCTCTACGTAGATAGCTGATGAAATAGACGAAGCTAAACGTATTTTACCAGATTTAAGTTGTCCTCGTAACTCATGTGAGACAGCTCGTTGTTTTATTTTTCTGCAAAGATGGATGATATATGGCATACTTCCAAGATTATCTCTGTATGAAAATAATCAGAGTATAGTCGTGGTCGAATGCCATAATATTTTTTTATGTGTTCCTGGTACACATGGTATACAGGCATGCGGCCACGGCTTTACCCTGACCATTTTTGTACCAATAATGTCTTGATTGCTGTCCTAAATATATAGGAATTTTCCATTTGGTATTTCTCATCAAGCCCCATTGTGAACGCTCACAAAGGCCACCCAAAGGGCAATGGAGAGGGCTATGCTTGGAGTTTCCCTATGTGATCGAATCAGAAATGAAGATATCTTCAGGGGAACCAAGGTAGCCGACATTGCCCGAAGAATTGACAAAAGCTGAAGTGGCAGTGGGCAGGGCACATTGCTCGCAGAACAGATGGCCGATGGGGCCGAAAGGTTCTGTGTGGCGACCGCGTACCGGATGACGTAGCGTTGGAAGGCCTCCCACAAGGTGGACCGATGACCTTGTGACCGTTGGATGCGGGAAGCACAGAACCGGTCGAAGCGGCGATGCTTGGGGAGGCCTATGTCCAGCAGTGGACGTCTTTTGGCTAAAATGATGATGATAATGATTTCTCAGTAGCAGCACCGGAGTCTGGATTTGTATCCAATGGCAATAGGCTCGCCCCCTATAACATGTGATTTAAACATAACTGGCGAAATGTGGGTGTACTATGGGTCTGCTTAACCCTTCGGTAAATACATGCGTGATGATTTTATGTGAAAAGAAACTGTTACCATGACACTATTTCCAGTTACTAACTTAACATAACGTCTAAATCTACCGAAAACCGCAGATGAAAAGAAGGATAGCATCGCTGCCATGGTGCTTAAGATAGCTCATACTGTAAACGTGAGTATGTCACAGTCAGATGTACGAGACATCTATCGCCTTCCACTTAAAGGGTCTAACATAGTCATAGCTGAAATGACATCTCCCATGCTTAAATCTAAATTAATAACAGCCGTCAGGAAATATAACACATCAAATAAGCAAAATCAACTAAATACTAAATGTTTGGGATTCATTAATGACTCACAGCCAATATATGTATCAGACAACTTAACACCTAAATAATATGCAACCTCCTGGGGTTGCATTTTCTAGCGAGAGATTTTGCGAAGTCAAACGAATATGAATTCTGTTGGGCAACTAATGGTAAAATCTATTTAAGAAAGGCAGTTGGTAGTAAACAAATACTAATAAAATCAGCTGAGCAACTGGCTTCTCTGAAAAATACCCAATGACTGTATAGCGGATGGTGTCCTCATTTAAGTAAGGTCTGTAAAACATGTTCTACTCTCAATGAGTCTCTTTATTCTCTTTATTTTATATTGTACAACATTATTTTAAAAATAGGTAATAACTACTATTTGTCTACTCTATGTCTCAATATCATTACAACATCTGTAGAATACATTAACATAACAAACCACACAAAAATACAATTTCATCATTGTTCAAACATATACAAATTGCAGCAACCAAAAAGTAACACTTATTTCTTATTAATAAACAACACATATACACAATTACAATTACCCACATACAAATCACAAAATAGACATACAATTCTAAACATACATATTATAAAAATATAAAATTCTGGCCGGCGTAGTCTCTGGCGCATGGTTTTTATACCTAATTATGGGAAAGTTGGTTTACATAATAAAAATATTCTTGAAATCATAGAAATAATATTTCACTTAGTCCAATATTTCATGGCACCAATAAATCAGACGTTAATTATTTTAACCGCACAAAAATGTCGAGTACCCAGCAAATAAATACCGAAGTAGATAACCACCGAGTGTCCAACTCCATAATGTGTGAAACAAGCAGTGCCGCTCGATATATAAATAAATCAGATAAAAACTTAACTATGATCACGCAAAACATTCGAAGTATAGGTCGAAATATGTCACAGTTCGAGGTTTTTCTTGCAAATGTCGGTCTGGAATTTGACATAATTATCATGACAGAGTGTTGGACGAATAAAAATGCTCTACCACCACCCCTGCGCGACTACACCAGCTATGCGACAAAAAACTGTGCGACACAAAACGAGGGTGTCGTAACCTACATACATTCAACATTGAAGCATGAAGTATGCGAACCACAATTTACGGGTGCGAACTGCGTAGTCATAAAACTCGGAAGTAGTTTCCTTAACTCTTGTGATAGTGTTTTAAGAACTCTATCTACATTTCGTACCATCATTTTAACTAGGGAAATTAATTTAAATATCAACCCTGACAATATGGATGCACGCTCGCACATGTATCTCAATATGCTTGCCACGCACGGTCTTTTGCCAGGACACAGCCTTCCAACCCGAGACAAAACATGCTTAGACCATATAAACATAAAATCCGAATGTAGTTCGAACATTGTAATAATAAAGTCAGCTGTCACCGATCACTTTCCTGTATGTCTCACACTAGAATCACGCTTATCTCGTAAAGTTTTAAATAAAACTCAAGAAAGAATAAATTCTGTAAAAGTAACAGACGAAATAAGACACCAACTTTCAAATAGTAATTCAATAAACACAATAAAAAACGTTAATTCCGCGGTCCAATTTCTTGTTGACATTATAAACAACGCAATCAACGCGAACAAAACCACCACCGAAGTTCCTCATCGTAAAAGAGTATTTAAGCCGTGGATTACTCCAGGCCTACTACGATGTATAAGGCATAGGGACAAACTACATCTGCACCATAAAAAATATCCTAAAAACAACATCCTAAAAACGACCTACATTAGATACCGTAACTTTTGCAACGAAATTCTGAATAAAGTAAGAGACACTCATGAAAAATCGGAGTTACGGAAACAAACAAAAAACCCAAAGGAAACATGGAAGCTAGTCAAAGAAATCGCAAATATCAATTCAACACGTGAACCTAACTTAGACTTACTAAAACTAGAAGAAACCCCGGAGGAGGCTGTAAACAGTGTAAACAACTATTTTGTCAAAGTAGGTGAAACCCTAGCAAGCAAGATAAACCCATGCAACGACATCCCAACCAACAGTAATCGCCCGCAAGTGTGTAACTCATTGGTTTTGCTTGAAACAGATGAGCAGGAAGTTATGCAAATTACTTTAAAACTAAGAGAAGACTGCGCTAGAGGTTGGGACAACATACCTGTCAAGATTATTAAATTAGCTAGAGATGTTCTGGCGCCCGCTCTTGTTCATATTGCTAACTTAAGCTTTAACACCGGTACATTCCCCACACTATTTAAACTCTCCGTAGTCCATCCAATCTACAAGTCTGGTGACAAGGCCGGTGTCAGCAACTATAGGCCCATTTCTGTGCTCCCAATACTTTCAAAAATAATAGAAAAACTCATGAATAGCAGACTAACGAATTATCTGAATAAAAATAAATAAATTTCTCCAAACCAATATGGCTTCGTATCAGGGAAATCTACAGAGGACGCGGTATTAAAACTAACAGATCATGTTGCAGGTAAACTAGACAGCAAAAATAAATGCATAGGAGTCTTTCTAGACCTAGCAAAGGCTTTTGACACCGTCTCTGTCCCCAGACTGCTGGAGAAGATGGAGAATATAGGGATTCGAGGAACCCCTCTTAAATTATTTTCGGACTATGTTACTAATAGAACTCAGATAGTTAAAATTGACAAGTACGTAAGTAATAGTACAAATATAGTTTTTGGTGTACCACAAGGGAGTGTGCTCGGTCCCAGTTTATTTCTTATATATATAAATGAGATATGTGATTTAAATCTACAAAATGGTCAAATAATAACTTATGCAGACGACACGGCAATCCTCTTTCATGGAAATACATGGTCAGAGGTTGCCGCCCTTACAAACGCCGGGCTGAGAACAGTTCTTGGATACCTTAACCTAAACTTACTTACTCTTAACGTGGGAAAAACCAAATACCTCATGTTCTCTGTTAAGAAGGTTCCACCATCTGCTAATGAATTGGTTGAAGTCCGAGCAAACACCTGTAATCTAAACGATATCAGTAAATGCAATTGTCTCCCTATTGAAAAAACAAACTGTATAAAATATCTCGGAATACAAGTGGACGACCAGTTAAACTTTCACCATCAGGTAAAAACACTAAGCTCTAGGGTTAGAAAGTTAATAGTAATTTTTAAGAAGTTACGCAGGGTGTGCGACTCGAACCTATTGAAAACAATCTATTTATCCCTTTGCCAGTCAGTACTGGAATACTGTATCTCTGTCTGGAGGAGTACACACAAAACTCATATATTAAACCTAGAAAGAGCCCAGCGAGCAGTTCTCAAAGTAATGCACAAAAAAAACTGCTTGTATCCAACGGAGCAGCTATTTATTTATTTATTTATATATACTTTATTGTACACCACAAAATGACATAAAAAAAAAAAATTATCATACTAAAAACATACAAACAGCTATATGAGGATTGTGAGGTTTTAACGGTTCGACAACTTTATATCAGGAGGGTTCTGCTTATAAGCCATAAAGGGTTAACGTACGATCCGGAGAGGCTAAAAAATAAACGTAGGAAGGACTTGGATTTTGACCGGAAACAGTGTAAAACAGACTTCCTTAGGAGACAACCGTGCTACATGGGCCCATACCTTTATAATAAAATAAGTAAAAATATACAGTTACACAACTTTCCTATAAAAAAACTAAAACTTACCATAGATAACTTCCTTCTCTCTCAAAATTATGTAAATACTGAAAATATGTTAAAAAGTATAAAATAAGTCATATAAAGCCACTAAGGCCCATTCACATACGCAGACACATACATACACACACACACACACAAAACACACGCCACGCCACGCTCACACACCACCAGCATAAAAAAAAAAAAAAAACATTTGTATCCCCACCCACACTTGAATGGCAGCTCGATCATGGTGGTGACGGAAGTAACTGGTGCTTATAGCACAGGAATCCTCCTAGTTTAAGCCCAGTTGCACAAGTCTTGTATCTTGCCACTAAGTTAAAGTGTAATTTAAGTTAAAATCATAATTGTAAAGAGGTTTAAGTCTTGAACAAATAAAGATTGTTTATTGTTTTATTGTTGTCTGTAACCCCAGAAGGGTAAGGCAGAGTTGTACCTATAGTAGGTACACCCACATTTCGCCAGTTATGCTTAAGTCCCATGTAATAGGGGGCGAGCCTATTGCCATCAACTGGGCACAAATCCAGACTCCGGGCTGCTACTGAAAAATTCTAGATAGAAAACCCAATAACACTTTGCCCGACCTGGGAATCGAACCCAGGACATAATGCTCAGCAGTAGCTCTTGCGACCACTAGACCAACGAGGCAGTTCCATTTTCTCTATACATTTTTGTTTATTTATATGAAACCCTGAACCATCAACGAATTCCTTATCTAAAGGAGAACAGTATGTACTTTAGTTTCAGCTATTTCAAGACTATTACAATTTTACTTAGTTTCCAGTCCACATATTTGCGTACAAGCGACAGAAATACAAATTCCTTTGGAAACTGTTCTATTCTGAAAACCTGAAAGGATTCCGCTCAGAAAATGCATTAGCGGAAGACACAATATGCATTGTTTTGTTTAAGTGTAGTTTTGTATAAATTCGTAAAGGAATTTCAGATCATTACAAGAGGATTCCATTTATACAGAGGGCAGAAATAGGGTATCTTACTAATAAAATAACTTATTTACTAAATAGGTATGAAGGTTGTAGTAAGTACACATAAATAAAAAACGAGCAGAACGAAAGCTTTATACAAACAGGCGCGACAGGACAGCGCGCCACAGAGGCACCGCTCGTCGCGCGACACTCCGTGGCTTTGTTTGACGCTGTCGCGTCGCGACAGTGTGTACGAGCTCGAGCTGCCGTGCGCGGGTACACTACTACACTTACAGAAATGCATGCGAGTTGGAAATTTGTGGACAGTGTATTAGATATTGATATTTAATTTTATTTTAACTCAAAAAAATATGTGTTTCTAAGTTGTGCAAACAAAGTTATAAAAGTATAAAAGCTTGTGGCGGCATCTACACCGTCACATGCGCACAACGCATCACACAAATCCTGCATCGCGCAATCAAAGTTTACCGCGCAGCTAGCATATGTACAATTTCCCGACAACAATCATCGGGCAGTTGCCCACCAGATACGACATCCATCTGGTCGGAGGATCCTCCCTTTTCTGAGAGTATGAGTGAACTTTACACCCTGTTCCTCATATCTCTTCAAGCTTATTGAACTGCCAAGTTAAAAACGTTTTAAAATAACTTATAGACAAGGACAGCACTATCCTAGAAGTAAAGTCACAACTATTTAACTTCATACTAGCTCCGTACATTGTCTTAAAAAACTTTTAAAGCTTGTATCTTCTTCATATTTACATCGATTTAACAGATTTATTCTATTATCTCATTTTTACCATGCATTCTTTGAAATAACATTATTTTTAAGAACATTTTTAATATTGGTCATCACCCCTATTGTTTGCATATTTTTTGTTTTCAATTTTAACTTCAAAATTTAGGTATCTACTTAACTTACTTTGGCTTTGTGTACCTACGTACTTAGTTTTAAGCAATCTGTAAACAAAAAAACCATTTCGTTTTCAAAGCTACACTATTTTTAATGATCTGTACCAAAACTGTAAAACGGAAAAAATATGGGATCACCTCAGTCACAGTGCCTGTCTGTCCTTACGTCCATCCATCTGTCCGTCCGTCTGTCCGTGCTCAATACCGAATCCCGACTAGCACTTGTCCAGTTTTTTTTAATTTTTTTACCGATTGACAGCCCTATGAAAGTAGTTAAGAATTTAGAACTCTGTTAGGAAGCTTCCATTCTGCTCGATTATTTATTGATGTGGTAAGTATCTAGAAAGAGCTCTTCTCTTATCTTCTGAATGAGTACCCAAAAAAGCAAACTTTTAGTTTTTTCTTATGAAAATTTAAACGTGATTAATAATTGTTATCGAGTGCTTTAAAAGGATCAGATAGAAGAAAACCATTATAAAAGTAAAGAAGAATAGGAACCAGGCAACGTTAGTTTTAACTATATGAAGCTTTGTTGAGTACAGAGGCTGAATTAACCTAAGGAGGTTCCTGTTTTGCATAAGGCGGGAGGAAACGCCCGGGTGTCACCATTGTGTGGATCGTCCGGAGGACACGGTGAAGGTCTGCCAAGCATGAGCGGAGCACCGCCGTGTCCTCGCGGAAGCGATCGTAGGCGGCGATCTCTCGCATCCGACCCTGGCCTGGACCAGGGCCGGATGAGAGAGATCTATTCCGGTACGGAACGGAGCGAGAGGGAATGGAAATGCTCGCTAAGGAGGAGGCGGAGTGAGTGAGGGAGAGAGCCTTGCGCCCTCACGCCCCTGGTCGCCGCAGGAGACGTCCCTGGGCGTCGGGAGTCGCCTGTAGAACACGGGTGGGTTTTAGTCAGTTAAAGTCTGACACGCCCTCCCGCTCCATCCAGAGTGGGAGAAGTCATTGATGATTTCCCGCCTTGAGTTCTAGGACTTAATATTCATCAGCTGTTTATATGGTTAATGTAAAAGCCACGGATACACTTCGATATTGTCTACAGATTCCATAAAAACCAAGCTCGTTACCGTTTACGCACTATGATACAAATGACGTATAAACACACACAGAAGTTTGCGCTCAACTTTAGACGTCAAGAATTTTTTACCCTTGTTATCCACAAAAGGACCCCAAGACTGATTCTGTATTACAATGTTGTCTTACATATTTACCAAGAACTTTCTTCCATTTTGTAGTACAAACTTTAAGTACACAGCTATTCTAATCATATATTTGATAATAAATGACAAATGAGGTGTTTATCCCTCCTAAGATGAAGTGATCTTTCTACCCGAACATACTTTCGAAGGTTCTAGCACTAAATAGAATGATAGCAGAAGGTATGCTTCTACCAATAACCTTAATGTACATACGATATGGCAGTACGTCAAAAACGTTTCTTTTGTTAAGTCTGTCAAAGCAAATTGACTATCAATTTAAATTGTCCGTATGTCCAAATCACAACTCTGTCATTCAAACGGCTATAACACGACAACTTGACGGAGGACGTCAAGTTTCATAACAATCAATTTCCGTGAATGTACATACGATTTGGTAATGCTTCAAAAATGTATGGTTTGTGCATACTTGGGATTTATCTGTACGTAAATAAATATTGGTACTGTCAGCCTAAATCATCCCAAAGGAGATGTTCCATATTTATACTTTTATACTGTACTTTTTCCACACATTAATACTATACTTTAAAATAGGGAAACACATTTAAAACAGTTCTCAACTGAACAATTTTATTTTTTTGCTGGTAAAACACAAGAAATTACACTTGAAATTGCAATACACATCAAAACCGCTCATGGCGGTAAGCTTTCAGTTTAATTGATTTTTATTTTTGATTAGGTTAAAGTAACGACAAGACGGAAGTTACTTAAGCGACTCGGTTGTGACAGCTGACAGTTATCTTTTTATGATTAATGGTCGATCTATGGTTTACTGTGGTTGTTTTATGCACACAGTAACTATATTGATGAGACGCCGTGTCGAAAGTCGATAAAATAATTGATAAATATCAATTAACTACCTAAACAGTTGTGGCGGCATCTACACCGCCACATGCGAACAACGCATCACACTGACGACACACAAATCCTGCATCGCGCAATCAGAGTTTTACCGCGCAGCTAGCATATATACAATTTCCCGACAATAGTCATCGGGTAGTTGCCCACCAGATACGACATCCATCTGGTCGGAGGATCCTCCCTTTTCCAAGAGTATGAGTGAACTTTACACCCTGCTCCTCATATCCCTTCATAGTATACATTTAAATGAGTTTTCTGTTTCATTTCCGAATTCTAAGGATTTTTCTCTTTTCATGGAGTGGTTAATCTGCAAGCCCCAAGGTAACTGCCGCGATCGACTGTGTCCTTTAAAAACGCTTACCACCTAAATAATATAACAAGATACCCATAAGGCCTTGAAAAAACCAGTTCATCTCGAGCCCTGTAATTCCTATCTTAGAGATCTCTTGGCCTTCTGTCCATACCTACTTACTGGAACCCTCGAGTGTCGGTATCTTTCAGGAGCTATTTGGTTCAAAGCTTGATTATGATAAATGATCTTTATGCGCGTCCTACTGTTGATAAAAAGGGTCTTTTAGACTTTTACGAACACCGACAATCTTCATTTTTATTTATAAGATTTATAGTTGCTTGCAGAAAAATTGGCAACGTGAAATGTTTTTTGTGTTAATATTGAATGGGCTTGTAGTTGATACATTGAGGAGACGATAATTTGACAATTAATCGACACACTAGAAATAATTATGCATAGGAGTATTTAGGAACTATCAAATAAATCCTAACATTCAAAGTAAAAAAGTAATTTTTAGAGTTCCGTACCTCAAAAAGAAAAAACGGCATTCCCGTCTTGACTGTCTCTCTGTCATTCTGGCAAGACCCTGTTTCTCAGGAACACGTAAAGGTTTCAAGTTAAAATTAATATCAAGTACGTAGGTCTACAGTAACTAGGAGTAAAAAAAAATCAAGCTTCTAAGACAACGCAATACAAAAAATACAGCAATTTATGCGGCATATTTTGATACTCGCAAATAAGTCAAAACCTATAGAGTACTTGCCAAGCAGCAAGGTCTGACAGCACGAGTAAAGAAAAAAGTCAGTTTTTTTTTAATTTGTAGTTTTATCACGATTACATGCTTGCAATTGGAGAATTGACAGTGACGTATATCGATGTACGGGAGAACATGTTTTTCAACGGCAATGTTGAGTTTTTTCCTGGAATAAATTCATCTCAACTACGGAACCCTTCATTGTGCGTGGTCAGATGTTTGTTTGTTTGTTTGGCATCTCGCAGGTCAACCTATGCGGTTGTCGTCTGCTTAAGCGGACTTGCCTGTGGATTCCCTAATAAATTAAGGCCTCCAGCCAGGACTTAAACTTATATACTAACTAAAACTATGCGACAACGCTAAGGGCACCCCCTGTGGGGTACGAACCTCGGCTTAGGGCGTCGCTGGAAGAGGGCAGCAAATGACTAGCTGGATCAGGATTGATATTATTTATGGACGAATTTAAAGCTACAGGCTCAGCGGCGCGGGCTGGCTCGAGCAAGGGTCGGGAGGGGCGTCGATTTGGGCGTCGCGGCGGGCCTCGGCGGCGAGGGCGGTAGGACGGCGATCGGGTTTTGGGCTTATGTAGCGTGCTAGTGGCCTTACTACTCTCCTGGAGGAGGGTAGTGGCGTCGTCGGGGTCGATTAAAGTATGCCTTGGTCGGCGAATACTGCTAATGCGAGAGGGAGTGTAGCGGGCGGCCGCTGTAATCAGGGGGTTAGAATGTTTGATGCCGCAGTCGAAGAAACGCTTTGATAAGCGTTTCATGAACTGTTTTATGGTTGGCATTTTGAGGTCGACGTGAAGATCGATATTACGGACATAGAAGGGGGCACCCGTGACCCTTCTGAGGAAACGGTTTTGGAGGGTCTGCATCTTATGGAGATGACGTGGGTGAGCGTGCGCAAATACAACGCAGGCATAGGTCATGATGGGACGGATGACTGCGGTATAGATGCGGAGCTTGCATTTAAGGGACAGTTTACTACGGGCTGTCAGTACGAATTGTAGCCTGCTAAGAGCGAAGGAGGCGCGCGCGCGAACCGCCTTAATATGAGCCTTAAAGGTAAGGTTCTCATCGAGGATCACGCCTAGGTATTTGGCTTGCTTCTCCCAAGGGATTGGCTTGCCGTACATAGTGATCGGGCTGGGAAGTGGGGGAGGGAGTCGACGACGTCTCGAGAAGAGAACCGCCTGACTCTTATCGGGGTTGACCTCGATTCTCCATTTCCGGAACCAAGCGCCTAAGACGTTTGCGGAGGTTTGGAGAGTACGAGCTATAGCGTTGGGACAGTGACCGGTATAGTAAACGGCAGTGTCGTCGGCGAAGAGAGCCAACTGAGCCTTTTTACTTTTTGGGATATCGCTAGTGAACAGCGTGAAGGCGAGAGGAGATAGTACGGAACCCTGAGGGACACCGGCGCGAATAGGATGAGGGAACGAGAGTGCTCCCTCGACGCGATAGCGAAAGGTCCGGTTCGACAAAAAGTCTCGTAAGATGAGCACGAGACGATCTGGCACTCCTAGTTGGTAGAGCTTGTATATCAAGCCGTTGTGCCAGACTTTGTCGAAGGCTTTCGCTATGTCGAAGAATAGCACACCCGTCGTCGCGTTACGCTGCAGACCAGCGCATAAGTGCTCTACGATACGGTGGACCTGTTGGGTGCCCGAGTGTTGGCTACGGAATCCAAACTGCTCGTTGGGTATGAGGCTCTTTGCTTCGGCGTAGTCTTTGAGACGCTTATAAATAAGCCTCTCGTAGATTTTGCCGAGGACATTGAGTAAGCTAATAGGGCGGTAGCTGGAGGGCTCAGACTTTGGCTTGCCTGGCTTTGGGATACCGATGACGGTGTGCGTGGTCAGATGTACTCCGCCGGTTTTTTATAGTAAACTAAATGGTAGTGATGGGCCAACGATGGGTTTTGCTATAGTAAACAAACTATTGGATATATTTGGTTTAATTTGTGTATGTAGACTAGAAACGAGGTTTAATTTATTGTTGTATTGCCGACTCCACCGTGTATAACGTAGGTGCAGCAAAAGCCTTGTAATGACTGTTACGGCCCTGTAAAAACATGATTAATGAACAACACTCCTTTTTTCACAAAAACTCGGTCAAGAACAGGCTCGATCAATAGTACATCGAAAAAGAAAAATAAAACCTTTGTAGTCGGTTTCACATTACACACGATGTGGATACAATCTCTACATTAATCTACTAATTTTACCCACACTGTATCCATAATCTTACCATCAACTACACTGGCGATGAAACCAAATGCCACACATAATATTACTAAACGACTAACAAATATTCAGAAAATTGCTCAAATTTTTTGCACGCCAGTGTATCAACATCGTTAAGGACCGCACACATAGTTCGGAAAGTTGGATTTCCCTTTGACAACACCACAACTGATATTGCACCTTATTTCTATGACGTAAGGTTGGTAATGCTATGTAGTGTCGTGTAAATTAGTATTCTTTCATCTTAGTTGTATGAATAATTCCACGATCTAAGATATAAGGGGCTTTGTGGACTAAATGTAACGGAAATAATGTTACTGTCCGATAAATAGCACAGCCCTTATACGTAATGGATTGGTAACGGACATACTATGGTTATGCATAAGATAGTTTTGATAAATGTCTAGCCTTGTAAATTGTTTTCGCCTGACCTTTGGAATATTATTTAAAACCAGTTGTACAATCGAACTTTAACCATATGTTTTGGACCCGCTTCTTGTACTCGTATATATAACATGCACATAAAAATATTAATCTGTTTAAAAAATACAGTGATATCCATAACAAAAATACTAGGAATAAACACAAATTTGTTGTTCCCACTACCAGGCTCAAGAAAATAGGTGGCTCGTTTAAATGTCAATGTATTTTATAATAAACTTCCTAGCCACATTCAAGAACTAAGCCTTAATAAATTTAAATCTTTTATAAAGCGGAAATTATGCCAGAAAGCCTATTATACTGTCAAGGACTATATTGAGGACAAGAAGGCATAATTGATGTGTAATTTGCTATTTTTCTTTTCTTTTCTTTTAGTGTTTTTTTTTCTATATACGTACCTTTTTATCTAAACAATGACATGTATATGTTTACTGTATAAAGTATAATATTGTTTTAATTTTTGTGAATGTGAGGACTATGTGGGGCATTGCATTTTTTTATTTTATTTTAATGATGATGGTCTGGCTGTTTGAGTACTTTACGCGGCCTCCCCAAATGTCCTTTCTTTTGTATTGTTCGTCGGATCGTTGAGCTCCTTAGTTCTGAGTTGGGCTACACGATGATTGACAAATGCGTGCACTGACTGGACAGGTCCACTCAAATCCGTGTGGCTCTTTCCTCAAAAGACCATTTCAGACACCAGTCTACATAGTCCTCATATGATATGACCAAGATTATTTTCATATTTTATTTACACTTTGACATTGATGCACTTTATATATGCAATGACATTAACTTTGTAAAGGATTATACTATTTTAATTATTGTGAATGTGAAGACATTGTGGATTTGTTGTTTTTTTAATGCATTTTTTTTATTATTAGTTTTAATCATGGTCTGGCAGTTTGAGTAATTTATGCGGCCTACCCAAATGTCCTTTCTTTGGTAATGTTCGTCGAATCGTTTAGCTCCTTTAGTTCTGTGTTGAGCTGCATGACAACTGACAAATGCGTGCACTGACTGGACAAGTCCACTCATTCTGTGTGGTTCTTTCCTCAAAAGACAATTTCAGATGTCAATCCATATGGTCTTCACATGACCTGACCAAGATTATGTCTAGACTTTAAAAGAGACTGTGACCTCTGAGTTTGTTTCGGCGTTTCTTCTCAGAGTAGTCAGATAGGAAATGCCGATCTCACCTAGTTTTTAAAATATGATTGACGTGTAAAAGTGTTTGTACAAACATATTTGCAGAAAATAAAATCATTTATCATCATTCATTTATCATTATCATCATATACGTGGGACAATCAACAAAAAAAATGTGCTTGAATTTTTTTTTATCTTTACAAGTACTCTCCACTAGTTTCTATACAAAGTTTCATGCGTCTGAACCAGTTTTCCTTACACGTTTTCCAGTACGCCGTAGACACCTCGTTTACAGCCTACTCGAACGTTGACAGCGCATCTTCCGGCGACGAAAATTCTATCCCTTTGAGCAGATTTTATTATTATTTTCGGGAATAAAAATAAGTCACCCGGTGCTCGGTCAGGGCTGTAAGGAGGGTGTCGAGTTTGACCGGCGTGCTGTCCAGGAAGTCCGTCGTTTTGAGCCCGGTGTGCGAAGGCGCGTTGTCGTGGTGGAGCAGGAAGCCGCGGAGCCCTGTGTTTGGTTGCTTGATGCTCACAACAGCGAAAACTTCTGCCAATCATTTGGTAGTATACAAACAGCGTTGATGCTTCTTTGTTTCGGTAAAGAAATTGACACCAAGTGGCCAGTCAAATTGAAAAAGCTCGCGATCAAAATCTTCCCCCCCGCTTCTAGATATCATCCGCATATGATTACATCAGTACGATTCGAGTGCAGTTTAAGTAACGTTTACCTCATGCGGATTCGTGGGTGGGTGAAATACATTACATAGAGAGACTGACGCCGTTGGTCCCGGCTTTCATACGTAGATCTTTGACAGTTAATACGGGCAGTCAGAAGCCCCGAAATCTGACAGCCAGTTTTACCAAGGAGTATCATATCCAGTGACCCAGTAACTGAGTTGTGGAGATCCCATAGGCTCCATTTAAAATACTGGTATTCAGCTGCTTTTGGAGAGACCTGAAAACGACCTCAACAGAGTTTGGTTCGTGATGGCTCAGTGGTTAAGGCCTCGCGTCTCATGCACGAGGTTGTTGGTCCAAATCCGCGCAAGTACCAATGTGACGTTTTGCATTCATACGTACTTTCTGATTTTACCTTGGACTTTAGTGACATTGGTGAAGGAAAACATCGTGAGGAAACCTGGACTTTAATAAGTCTGAAATCGCCAACCCGTCTTGAGCAAGCGTGGTAATCAATGCTCGTGCCTTCTCTTAATGAGAAGAGACCTTCGCCCTGCAGTGGGACAGTAACAGGCTGGCATTATTATAGGTTGGCGATGGCTAGACAGAGTGACAGACGTATGATTTTATCATCACCTGTATAGCGATTCGACAACTATCTTGTTTACAATACCAGTATTTTACATAAAAAGATTGCTTATCTGATATTCACGACCCAGGTACTGGGTAGCGGTATTGTTCGTCAAATCGCTGAGCTCCTTAAGTCTTGAGTTGAGCTGCACGATTACTGACAAATGCGTGCACTGACTGGACAGCTCCACTCAATCTGTGTGGTTCTTCAAAGCATCTGAACATCGCTATAAAATGATTAGACAAGGTTATAGACATGAGTTATGCGTTCGACCATCAAAGACCGCCTTGATGCACAAAAATTATACTTTGCATGGCTCCGAAAATATTTAATAAATTAACAAACGGAATTAAGGACTTAAATATTATTCAGTGTAAAAATAAACTCCGACATCAATAATTGGAAAAATGTTATTATACTATTGATGAATAATAAATTATAAGTTCCTTGACATTGATATTTATTTAATTTTGACTTTGTATTATTATCTTGAAAACCATTAATTAAGTTAAGTAGAGTTTTGCTGTAATTATTTTAATTTGTTGAATATTCTGTTTTTCCTCCTTTAAGGTAGATTTTTGAGGAACGAATTATTTATTATTAACATCTCATGTAAAATGTACCAAAAATCACACAAATAAATGAATTTGAATTTAAATTTTTTCTTTCCTCAAAATACCATTTCAGCCATCAATCCACATGGTCTTCACATGATCTGATAAAGATTTTGTCTCGAGTTTAAAAGAGATTACATATAGACTACATATTTTAAAACAACTAAAATAAATATCTGAAGTAGGTAGTCCCTACTAAAATCAAAATGTAAAATAAATTCATAAGATTAATCGCAATCATCATAAAATTCATTAAAATCTTTTAAAATCTAAAAATTTAAATCAAGAAAAACATTTAAGCTAAAAACAGTCTTAATAAATAAAGACTATGTATGCACAACTTACTCTAAACACAAAATAACACTATCGTAGAACGTTCGTCTAATTCATTTAAAACAAGACTGCAGCCGGCAGCTGCCATTTTTTCCCCTACACCAAATTGATCTGACTTTACGAAGATACATCGTTGAAAGTAAATTATTAAAAGAATCATTCCCTCGTAAAACCCTTCGATCGTTAAAGCGGCGACTTTTGAATTTAATTGATTGTATTTATTAGTTCTGTTGGAGATTGGTCTTTGTTGATATTTTCGAATGGTTATTTGTGTGACCGATTCGAGAATTGGCTGGACGCTTAAAAAGATTCCCAAATTAATATAGAAATATTTGCGAGGGGAATTTATCCAGCAGAAGGTGGACAACAAATGTGTAGCTTGCGAAGCATGATGATATGCTTTGCTTAATCAGCCGGGTATAATTTTGAATTTATAGTTGTTTTAACATTCCGTAATCACTTTAACTTACACAGTATAAATTATTACTTGTTAAAAGTTTAAAGAAAATCATCTACTTTTATAATATTTGTAAATATGTGTGCGTCATGTATCTATCACATAATTTATTAATTTACCAGCCATTGCTTTATATTTAATTATTTTTGCTTACTATGGTTATAGAAATTTTACATGTCTTCACATAATAATATAATATAATAATAAATGTATGTACATTGTAAAACATTTTTATTGGTGGAGTTTCTTTACCATTCTTCTCCATACAAAAATTACCATTCTTCTCCATACAAAAATTACCATTCTTCTCCATACAAAATTACCTTTGGAAGTGGCAACTAAAATCACTGATATTTATTTTGCAAATGTTGACGTTCAAAAGTGGCATTTATGTGCCTATTTGAATTAAATTATTTAACTTTGACTTTGAATTTGTGTCGCGCCTGTCTGCGGGAGCCTTAAGTATTGTTAGTAGGTAAGTCTATTCTAGGTTTTTATTCGAGTTAGTTTCCAGTTATTTATGTAATTATGACGAAGTTCGATGAGTCCAACAAATCATGGCTTTAAAGATTTACCTTTTGAACTTTCCGAATACATTCACAACTTCCCTGCCAAACTGGATCTTATAAATTATTTCTTAGATATTATATGGAGCAGCAAACACATAAAGATAAATAAGTGCTACTTGCCTGGCACATTCATAATATTATTCAAACTGTCCCAATTCGGATTGGTGCCAATTTCTGGTTAGCTAATAAACTATATAGATTCTATACACTGAATCAAATGGTATGGAATAAAGATTATTGCATAACTCTTACTATTATTGACATTCACATCAGCTTAGTTGCAGTGGCGTGCTTAGGAGTCAGAATAGGGGCAAGCCGACATAATTAATTAATAAAACCACACACGTAAAAGGTATCGCCTGACTAAGCTGTACCTACCAGCTGAGCCGTTTCAGTACTTACCTACGCGTATTCGTATTTCATAATTATTGTACGTAGTTGCTATTCGCTATTAAAATGGGAACACAGGTGTGATTGTATGCAAAAATTTATCTTATTTATGAAGAGTACTGTGTACTCCTTTACAAAATCGCTACTATTTAATTTTGAAGGTATTTAAGGTATACGTATAAGAGGCATCTATTAACATTATGGGCACAACAGTTCACTCACTCGCAACAGTCTGTAAATGTAAAATATTCCAACGGGCCTCTAGATGGCGCACAAATAATTGATTGATTTATAATTAATCACGAATTCACAATGTGAACAGCCATAACTGTTCATTCTTCGCTTCTTTATCACACACAGATGACAAACATCAAAGAACACGGAAGGCATATAGATTGCAGATACATATCAGCATTGAAATAGGTACCTTTCCGAGTAACGATTGCACACACTTTAATCCTTCACAAGGAACAATGTCACGCGTTTCCGAATTCATTTTAATGATAAGAAACTTTTAATCACTTCAAAACAAACAGCAAAAACGAAGCACAACACTGAACTTCACAAAAAACTACAAGAAAAAAAAACAAATCAATATAATACGCCAGTAATCTCTATATAGACAAATTTGAACTCATTTTAAAATGAACCATTCTATAGAAGTTCACAATTTGCGCAGCGTCTTGCGCGAACTTGAACTTACTATTTACACAAACACGCTTCATTATTCGTCCCCTCCTCCCCGACCCTTGCTCGACGAAGTGCCAGCCCGCGCCGTAGCTGATCCTGTAGCTTTAAAATTACCCGAATAATAATATTATAATCCAGATCCAGCCTGTCTCATCTTGCTGTCCTCCCGTCAGCGACGCCCTAAGCAATACATTTTTTTTTTGTATGGCATTTCGTAGTTGACCTTGAGAGGTCGTGACTACTTAACCGGACTTTCCTGTGGCTGCCTTAAGCGGACTCAAAGCCTCCAGCCAGGGGCGTAAAACTACTTACATTACTAAGCGAACGCTCGCTAAGGGCACCCCCTGTGTGGTACGGACCTCGGCTTAGGGCGTCGCTGACGGGAGGCCAGCAAGATGGGACAGGCTGGATCAGATTTTGTAGATGCCATACACAAAAAAAAAAAAAAAATTCGTCCCATTCATAAAAAGTCAATAGCTGGGCATAGTAGTAATCGATAATATAATGCTGCATTTTTTAAGAAAATTGTTATTATTACATACCAAAATAAAAAGCGTGTGATGCGTGTCTAACAAAAGCGACGTATGTAGTGCTATGCGAGTGCGCAACTTCGTCAGTGTGTTTCGTGCATAACTGCGATCTTTGTGGTGTCGGTTTGTGTGGTTTAAACACATACAGTCGTACCGTGAGTTCACAGCAATACGACTCTTAATGTGCCCATGCACTTTGAAACGCTTACTGTACATCGTAACACGCTCAGTTTTTTGTCACACAGTTTGGGTATATAATATTTATTACAAGCCAGTATTTTTTTGTGTATTTTCAAATATTCGAATAAAAATATTTCATAAAAATAAAGTAATATCATGGTTTAAAAAATATTAACACGGCTCAAAAAGGTTTTTTTCTTCGCATAATTCTCAAAATTTTGGGCGTTAACTATTTTTAATGATTATAAACAAAACGTAATAAACGATACGCAATCAAGCAAAGGAAGACGAAAAAAATATTTCACTGAGCCGTGCATACCTATTGAATTTTATCAAGACTGCAAAGTGACAGTGTTATTGGGTTTATCTATCTCGAATTTCTCAGTAGCAGCCCGGAGTCTGGATTTGTGCCCGGTTGATGGCAACAGGCTCGCCCCCTATTACATGGGACTTAAGCATAACTGGCGAAATGTGGGTGTACCATAGGTACAACTCTGCCTAACCCTTCTGGGATTACAGGTTTATATTATGTTGTCTTCTTACCGTGCCTTCAGGACACGCTAGTCGTTCATTCTTTCATACAAACGTAGTATGGTGATTACTGGTGTGTTCACTGTGTAAGTTCAGAACAAAAAACTTTATTAATATTTCTCGTCATTATCTAGCCTTTAAGGAAGCAAAATAGTAAAAAAAAATGGTTCTGAAGTTTCCAGCGCCGAAACTTCCGAACATTAAGAAAATTTCAAATCATCTTCGAACGGAGTATGAAAATGGCAAAACGTTTAAAGTTTATTCAAAATTTCAAATAATTTTGTTTTATATAAATACATCCAGTATTTTTTTCCTAAAATGTATTACGTCATTAAGGAAGCAAAATAGTAAACGCTTGATTTTGTTATAAATCATCGTCTATTTCACAAAAAATACAAAATAAAATAAACTAAACAGAATGCAAACGAGCCACACCCACACCCACCAACGTGTTCGAGTAGTCGACTAGTGCAACCTTAAGGTGACAAAATACGATCTATATTTCGACAGCCGTTAATAAGTGACCGTTCGCAAAACGCTGCTCTACCGAACACAATATTCCACAAAAACCTATTTACTTTTTGGTCATAAAACTGGTAGGTAAAAGTTTCCCAAACAGTCCATCTTAACGCCAAAAAATATTACGTGACTCGAATGGGACCACCAATAGTCAACGCACAAACCACATCTTTCTATTCAAATAAATTCTAGGTCGCGACCCAGCGCGTTAACTTAGCTTTAAATAACATACATCAATGGAGACTTACTGAGGGGTATACAGGGTGGAGGTAAAACCCAGGTAAATTATGGAGAAGAATAGGGAACGAAGAACCATTGCTTTGCGTGCGCAATGAGGGGGAATTCTGTTTTGCTTGGTTTATTTTTTAATTTTTAATGACTGTAATAAGATTAAGATTTTATGACATTTTGGCAAAAGATAACAACTGTATCTATATTTACTGCGCAAAAGATTATGTAAGTAGATACTGGTAGTTCGATGCCCCAAAACATTTGTTGTGAACCTTTGATTATACGAGCCATGTAGAGCTTAGACAAACTAAGTGATACGATTTCACTGATGATGTATTAAAAGGTATGTATTTAATCGAAACTCTAATAATTACCAGTTTGCGCTCTTAAAATTATTATTGAATATTTAAATTGAATGATTGCGCCTCTTTTTGTGAACCTTAAATAATTACTATTTTGGTTGCTAAAACTTATAAATTGCCAAGTAACTACTCGTACGACAAATAAGGATGTAGCACTCGCGAGCCACATGCGCGGCACCTCTCGTTTGCTCGCTTGGCTCGCGAGCTTTTGATCACAGTTCTAGCTTCAGCTCATAAGGTCGGGATACCTACCCTCCTAGCTAACTTGCTGCGCCCATCTTTTATAAAAGGCCAAAAATGCAATAAGAGCCTCAATTGTTTTTAAAGTGTGCATCATTAGAAGCGAAAAAAGTTTTTAGAGGTTAATTAATTTTAAAAAAGTGCCAATTATTAGAAGGTCCATAAGTTTTTAGAGGATCAGTTAAATGGTCCTCGTTGACTATTTTAATACGGGATAATTTATCCACGAGTAGCGAAACTAAATTCATCGTCAGGCACACGCCAGACAATATTTCCTACCTACCGATGAAAATACGGTAACCTGCCAATAAAACACCAACCTGTACATCAAAGTTGATTTACCACCGCCCCGTATATTACTAAAGGTGTTTAGAAGTAATTCATTCCGAGATTTACTTTGCCTTACTTCGTTGACTCCCTTTGAGCGGCTTAACATCCATTATATATTAGTTTTCAATCGTCCCAGTTGACCGACTTTGCTTTTTTATACTTCCATATCTGAATTCGTAAAAGATTTGCATTTATTTACTGGGAGTAATGCTTATTAATTTTAGTAGGCAGAATTCGGTGGCGTTTCTCCTATTTTTTATTGATCTTTGGTGGTTGTTTGGGCTTTTAGTATATTTTATTGAATTTATCGCTTTTACTTTTCGTGTCTCGTTATCGTTATGAGTACTGGTATGCTATGGGCACTTATAAGCCCATAAGTCTTACAGATCCTAGATGTAAAGGTCATGGTCTACCTGTGTGCTTAATTACATCCAAATCCGTTCACCCATAGCACTTACTTTCGCATTTATAATATTAATTAGGATAATGAAGCTAGAGAGTTTGATTGTTTGTTTGAAGGCGCTAATATCTTTATCTACCTGTCGGATCTAAAAAAAAAAATTCACTTGATAGCCCAATTCTTTATGAAGGCTATAGGATACTTAACATCAACTAGGGCTTTAGGAGCAAAAACAAGTCAGGCAGAACGCTAAGCCAACGAAGTAATAGCGTGAACAGGTGATGCGATGCGCCGCGACGTGGTGGTGTGTTGGATTGTTTGAAGAACCGGGCAGCTAGTTAGTGATAAGCCTGTCAGTAAGGTTTTAGTTAGTGATTAGCCTGTCAGTAAGGTTTTAGTTAATGATAAGCCTGTCAGTAAGATTTTAGTTAGTGATAAGCCTGTCAGTAAGGTTTTAGTTAGTGATAAGCCTGTCAGTAAGGTTTTAGTTAGTGATAAGCCTGTCAGTAACGTTTTAGTTAGTGATAAGCCTGTCAGTAAGGTTTTCTAACCTACTTCAAGGTTAACGCTGCAGTCTATAATGTAGGAACTTATACTTCATACGTTAATTTTTTTCAAAGAGTATTTCGGGACACGTAACCAGAGGGCTGGCCTATTTTTGGGTCAAAGAATCAGCATTGCCATGCAACGTGGCAAAGCTGTCAGCCTTTTGGGCAATTTTCCCATTGATAGCGATTCGGACAAATTATTTGATGCACAATGAGCTTTGCTCGTTTTATCCTTTACATATTTGAACCTAATAAATATTTTAGTGTTAGATTGTATATTGTAGTTTTGTATTGATATTTTTGTATAGTATCATGTCCCCCCCTTTCATGGACAGAGGATAAAGTGGTAATTTAATGTGATATTACTGAAATTACTAGGAATTAATAAAGTATGTGAGATGTTACGGAATGAAAATGTAAAAGTTTTGGGGAGTTTATGAGAGACAGCATGAATGAAAAACCTTTGCGACAGAAACCCACTGAATTCTTAATTTCGGATGTCTGTAACACCACAAAAAAGGTACTACTTTATTAAATTCTCATACTGGAGAAGTCATAATAGCCGAGGAAGATAAAAGGGAATAATTTACATAGTGACTACGCTATGCAGCAGTAGCTTTGCTCTCGAACCTAATTTAATATTCCGTTATCCAAGATCCGATCTTGTGTGTGATCTGTCTGGTGGGGTTCGTACGTGATGTTTGATGTCTACTACGTAATTTAAAATTATATTACCTATAACATGATAAGTAAGTGATGTATGCGAGAGTGAAGTTTTTATGAGTGTGTGTGGACTACTATATTCTTGCGAACTTTGCTTTGTTTACGGACTTGGATTTATTATGTTACTTTTTTCGTGTTCACCGAGTTCATGACATGGGTTTGTGGGTGTGGGTATGGTTTTATACTATTATTTTTTTGGTTAATGGTCATATTTGGTAGTTTAGTCGTATAATCGACGGCCCCTTCCTTTGCCTAGAAATCTACCACGGACAGAATATAATCTTGTTTATTTATTTCACGAAACAGTACATAATATGTTCAATTGTACATTTAAACTAAAAAGCAGGATATTTTAACTAAAATGTATTGTGTTTTATTACTTTTTCCAAGTCTTCACACTCAGGTCTGCACAGCCTAGTAACCGCTAGTGGCTTCGTTTGCTCGCATTTGCCTTTCAATAAACCGATATCTACTACCCGTAAGCAACGTAAATAATAAACCAAAAGCAATAAATTGACGTGCACCCAAATGGTAGCTTTTTAAATCGGTCCGGTCTCTTTATTAATACGTTAATTACTAAGGTTAAAGCAGATGTTTTGATGTGATCAACTGATATCGTTAACGCTTTTAAGTAGAATGAAGCCGCCGACATGGTAGGAAAAGAAATGACTTGGATTCATTAAGGTGGATAGGAAATCTAGTGGTGATTTGCTAATAAGTTTTTTTTTTCATTTTTATTAACATACGACTTAATAATTTATGATTATTTGAACCGTGGTCCCCAAACTAGGTAGCGCCTGTATCTTCGGGGCCCGAGTTGCAATATCGCTTAAGCAGGCCTATTCATTTGAAAATGCTCTTCCATTGGTGAATAAAAACATGACACTATTTGTTACATAAATAACAAAGTTTGTAATATGTAATAATATATTTTCATGAAAATACCACTAAGAAAAATATTGAAAGTTTAAAATGTCTGTCGGTGTTCAGAAAATACTACGAGCATTTGCTATAGCATAAAAATTCTAAATTACACAGAAAAACTTCTATTCTGGATTGTATTTAGGTACCCGAGATACATAATATTACGCCTGAATTCTCAGAAGGGGTTGGCAGAGGTGAACCTATAGTACAATCATGTAATAGGGGGTGGGTCTTTGCCGTCAATTTTCAAATGAAAAACCCAATAACACTTTTCCTGACCCGGGAATCGAACCCAGGTCCTCAAGATACAAGATTTTTTTTAAATTGCGAAATGGGTCAGGGTTTCAAAATCCCACGTAGAACTAAATGTTCAAACAGTAGAATGAAAACGATATTTATGTCGCTACGAAAATCTTCGAAGATTATCTCTCATAATAAGATTATTAACAAAATAATCTCCTTTAAATACAACGACATTTATTATGTACAAAGTAACAGTAAACCGAAAAATAGAAGAAAGTAAACTTTTGACGGCCATCTTAAACTTGACTCCGCAAAAAATTGTCGGCGCCTTACTCGCTCCGGGGTAAATGCGAATAGCGAACAAAAAAGCGGCCAAGTGCGAGACGGACTCGCACACTTAAGGTTCCGTAACACCCTACAATATATAACACACTACAGAAACTTTTTTTTAAGTTTTTGGAAAAAAGAAAAACTGGTTTCTTGTATCTCCGACACCCTTTAATTCTTAACTTTATTTTATTTTCATTATTTGTTGTTATAGCGGCTATAGTAGTTGACACTCAAGTTTAATCTGATTTTTTTTAATTTTAATTTTAAGTGTCAACCTTAAAAAAAATAAAGAGAAAAAAAAAAGTGTTAACCTATTACGGTTCAAAAGACAACAACCCTGTAACAGACGGACGGACAGTGAAGCCTTATTGCCCCTTGTTTTGGGTACGGAACCCCAAAAACATATGTTGGGTTGTTTTTATGCTTGTATATAAATATCATAGAGTGATCCCATGTCCCGGAAATGCGGCAAAAATGATAAAAGATTGGAACCTCTTTAAGTCCGTGATGGTTACGTATTTGGAATATTTTACCAATTTGTGCTGACACCGTTGGTTTGTGGTTTTGACATTATGATTTCGGTTTTCGTGTTTTTATCGTGCCGGGTGCGGTTTAATGTTCAGAGTTCTGTTATTGATGTTTACAGGGCGTTGTTATTGCTTGCTTTATGTTTTTGGAAAAATATTGAGGTTTTAATCATACTCGAAATGGTTTTAATGGTTTTGAAGCAAACCTAATGTATAGCAAACAATAACAGACAAATGTTTTCCATAAAGGCTAGAAAATTGCGTAAACAATGAACCAATCATTTATTAAGTTACATGGTAGATACATTTCTCTTCCAATATTTTCAAATCAAAGGTGCGCACGACCGGTCAAACCGGTAACTGGCGCCTGTTCATTGACGAGAAAATGGGTGGTATTAAGATGCAAAGAAACAATAAATGATTGTCTTTAAAAGAAACAAATATACACTCTAAGAAAAAAGGAACAAGGTTTCAAATAGTTCAGCACAATTAACGCAAAACAAGGCTGTACCGGCGCAAATATCAAGAATTCTTGTACTTACAAAACTCCATTCAATTTTCGCTCTTTTTTTGAATAATTTATTTGCAGCAATGGCTCGTTTCACTTGTAACTTTTTATTGTTACTTACGTCTATTTTGTTGATTGGGTGGGTGTTACCGTTTTAACGACGATTGAATTAAGAACCATTGGACTTCTGTATGATAATAATCGTTGCTTCTGTTCGATTTTTAAACGTATAATTACAGGATCGTGTGAAAGGGAACGTATGAGCATTTATATTAAACTGGAATGTTGGTATGACTGTGTGATATTAAAAATAAACGGGTTTCTGGTACTTAAAGCCGATTCAAGTAATAGTTATTTGAAGTAGACCTCGATTAAGCACATATTTTTTCTCATAAAGAACATAAAATCAAGAGAATTATTACAGAACGGTGCAGTAATGTTGTTAAAATGTCCCTGTGTCTGTCCTGTTATAGGGCAAAGGCCTCTTCTGATACAAAGAAGGAAGGAGTATATTATCTTTCCGCACATATATTCAAATTATACCTGTATGGTATCTTTATATCACAAAACTCATTTTACTTGTGGTAACCAAGTTTATAAAACGCTGTGAATGTGTGTGTGAAGACGAGTAGCGTCAGCACACACACACTTCCGACTTCACCATTGTGTCCGACGGTATCAAAACACGCATTCATAGCACGTTTGTTCACTTGGTAAGCACAAGTAAAGCGCACGTCGTATCGTAGCCTCTTAATTAATTTAACTACGAAAATCAACTTCAATGAAAAAGTCACACTGTCAAATGCCAAATATCTTGATGAAGCGAATGTTTTTGCGAATTAAGAACATGTTTTCATTTAAATTATTACAATACAGTTTAAAGAACATTAGTTTGTGTCTCTTCTTATAAAATAAGGAATGAGTATTCAGATGAATACCCACTGCGTTTTGGGATTCAGTCGATATATTCTGTGAAAAAAAACTCCCGTGAAAACTTAGATGAAGTGAGAATAAAGTGAGCTGTCAGTTGTGTCAATCCCTTGCATCAAGTTCAATGACAGCTCACAATACTCAAGTTTTCATGGTAATTTAGGCAGATCATGAAAGTGGTTGCCTGACTAATCGACAATGAACTTAGAATTTCTAAAACTTAAGTCACTTTTTTTTTAACTTTTTTTTCTGTGTATGTTTGAATCATGGTCTTACCCAAATGTCATTTCTTTGGTGATGTTCGTCGAATCGTTGAGCTCCTTAGTTCTGAGTTGAGCTGCATGATTACTGACAAATAAGTGCGTTCACTGACTGCACAGTTCCACTCGATTTGTGTGGTTCTTGCCTCGAAAGACCATTTCAGACACCAATCTACATGGTATTCACATGATCTGACCAAGATTATGTCTGGACTTTAAAAGAGACTGTGACCTCTGAGTTTGTTTCGGCCTTTCTTCTCATAGTAGTCAGATAGGAAACGCTGATCTCATCTCATCTTTTAAAATATGATTGACGTGTAAAAGTGTTTGTACAAAACTACTTACAGAAATAAAATCATTTATATCAAACACAATTTTCAAACCAGAAATAAAGCCAGCGGGGTAATTGTGTATGTAACACACTAACAGTAGAAATGGCTTTAGTTTTGACAATTCAGTAACATTCATTGCGTTATTTACGTTGTTGACCAGACAATTTTTTCCAATTTATGATGCAATGGATTAGCAGTATCCTTCAAACTGATTTGTGACTGAGATTGTGACACAATTAGGGTGCAAGTCTTTACTTTGTTGAATTCTGAATCGAATCGTTTGATTCGAAGCAAAATCAAACAACGATATAATATTATTTTACGCGCGCGCGTGCCCCTCTAGTGCACGAGTATGTGGTGGGCGCTGCGCCTGTGCAACGAATCTTTGAGGTACGGGATTTGGGGGTTACTGTTACTCCTGAACTACCGTTTCGCGATCATATTACGGGGATCTGTAAAAGGGCGTTTAAAAACTTGGGATTTGTTCTGAGGCAGACAAGGCACTTCACTAACATCGCAACAGTCAGGGTCCTGTATGACGCACTTGTTAGGAGTCATTTGGAACATGCTGCTGTCATATGGGCTCCGCATGAGGCCAAGTATTCGGTAATGCTGGAACGCCTACAAAACAAGTTCACGCGCCATTTGTACAAGAAACTGTATGGGGTATATCCGTTTTACCCGTTGATGTACCCCACTCTGTTTGTGCTCGGTATGGTCGGATATAACCAACTGAGGGTGCGACGGGAGTTCACGCTTGTGGTGTATCTGGTTAGGTTACTTCGTGGAATTGAGCATACCCGGGAGTACTGCAGCGCCTGTGTATATGTGTACCGGACCGATATGTGTGGAGGCGGCGCTACCCGCCGCTGCTGGCCGTGCCGGCTGCCAGGACCAACCTTCTCGCCAAAGCACCATTGACCCGTGCAATTCGGGTGATTAACGATCTTCGCGGGAAAATCGATGTATTTACAAGCCATTTGAGTGAATTCGCAAAAATACTATTGTTTGTTTTATGTTATATTGTAAGTTAGTAAATTAATTAAGTACTAGTATTTTTAAGTTTTTCATAGTTTTTAAATTTTTATTGTAGGATAATTTCAAGACCTCGCTATCGCATTAGGTATCACCTGTAATGATAGTTGCAAGGGAGATTTTAATAAATAAATAAATATTATTCAAATCGAATAAAAATAATTCTATTCAAGAGTCAAAAATGTGAAACATGTAAGCCCTAAGTAAATTCAAACTCAGAAGATTTATTTCAATAGTACTATTTATATGCACTTTTGAATTTTCAAGTAGGCTGTCATTCAGAAAGATGAAGCTAGTTGCCCATTAAAAAGCGTAGTAGTAGCCTATGGAGAAGGACGGGCAATAAACTCCATGGACACTGTTTTAAATAATATTGTTCTTACAAATATATCAGTTACATCATTAATGTTGATCTTTTAAGTGAGAAGTTCCCTTCAAAATGGTTGAGCTGAATGGTGCTGATCCATACGTCATGTTCGTGAACGGGCGCCGTCAGTGGGGACTGGTCATCTCTTGGCTGCCACGGCTTTTTTTATTTTTCTTTTCCGATTTTTATGTTTTTTATTACGAGTCTTTCTACATCGTTCTCACATGTTTAATTTCAACAAGACTGATGTAACAAATTTTCTGTAACCATATTATTTAAAAGAGTGTCCATGGAGTTTCTTGCCTGTTCTTCTCCATAGGTACCTACTTCGCTTTGGAATGGGCAACTAGCTTCATATTTCTGACTGACCGAGTACCGACCCCTTGACAATTCAAAAGTGCCTGTAATGGGTTTATTTGAAATAAATGCTTTGAGTTTGAGTTGAGTTTGAGAACGATGTAAAAAAACCGTACACGTTAAAAGCGTCCAGAGAGCAGCAAAACAAAATTGAACAATCCAAACATGTAATTATTAAAATATGCCGTGGCAGCTAAGAGATGACCAGTCCCAACTGACTTCACGAACATGACGCATGGATCAGCACCATTTACCTCAAAGCGAAAAGTACTAAGACTTTTAATGTAAGTACAAAATAACTTGAATAAATGTTAAAAATAGCTACCATAACAAGCACCATTACTCATGTTGGTCATTATTAGCTCTTCGGTATCAATTAATTCGTAACAAGTCAGGACGCATAAACTTTTATTAACGAAAACGTATAAAACAACTTGGGTTTACCTGTACTCTTTTATTTTTCGTTCCTTTTCATTCGAACATGCTTTGTATTTTTAATAAAAACGTTACGTCGATAGTTTTGGATGTCTGTAAACTTATATATATAACTTGAAAACCATTTATCTGATTTACGCCCCCTCCCGACCCTTGCTCGAGCCAGCCCGCGCCGCTGAGCCTGTAGCTTTAAATTCGTCCCTAAATCACTCAAATCCTGATCCAGCTAGTCCCTTGCTGCCCTCTTCCAGCGACGCCCTAAGCCGAGGTTCGTACCCCACAGGGGGTGCCCTTAGCGTGTAGTCGCTTAGTTTTTAGTTAGTATTAAGTTTAAGTCCTGGCTGGAGGCCTTAATTTATTAGAGCAACCACAGGAAAGTCCGTCTAAGCAGACGACAACCTCATAGGTTGACCTGCGAGATGCCATTCCCAATAATAAAAAAAAGGCGTCGAAGTACTCGTCCGCATCGCTGTCACCTGGAAACGTGCCCAGGAGACTGGCAGCATTGCCACGCTGAATGGCAATGAAATAACTTAATAATTTGTTAACTAACATGACATACAAAGTGGCAGTATCATACATACATAATCAGACTTTAAAGTTCCCACTGCTAGGACACATGCCTACTCTCGGTGAGAGGGAGTGGGCCGTAATCCACCAATAACAATATTGTCATAATGCTCTCTAACACTAACACTATCGGACTCACAAATAGTTAGATGACATAGTTAATCAATTACGTGAAAAGGACTATAAATACGAAGAAAGCTTATAACGTTATGATATTTTATGCTCAGGTATAAAACGACAAAGCCACGTGCCCAGCAGTAACATAATAATGTACAAATAGGCGAACAAACAATTTTAATGGAAATACATGTTCCTGAATAACGTGACCAACTTTCATTTGAGTTCGGCCATTAATTTTAACAAGTTTTCATGTTATGAGGTTGTATATAAACTAACTATACTGTTGTAGTTAAGTGTGGTTCTGGTTCAGTTATTTGTGCTTATCAAATCAGTTACAGGAATAGTTAGTGGTTTAGATAAAATTCATAATTAGCTTGTGAGCAATCTTTTTCTCTTCAGCTCGAGTGGCTTGAACACCATAGAAACAAGTTTTGTAGAAGGAAGATTAGACAAAACAACATGTAAATAAAAGAAATCTGTCATTTTTATATTCTTTCGCCGACGAGACCCGCTCATGCTATGAGTAGGTACTGGTACCGAGCAAAACGAAAACAGATTAAACAAAAGGCCTAACAGATTAGAAATAGATTCTCATTCTATTAGCTGTAATAATTGTGGAAAATTCATTATGTATTGTACTGCCATAAGCCACGGAAAGTCTTATCTCAATCCTGTTGAAAGTCGTTGTAGAAATACGAATCCCTTAAGGGAAAATAGCGACACACTATGTATCTGGAAGAAACGGTTCCATTCTTCAGCTCAATACATAATTTACCTGTTTTCTTAATAAAAGGTTTTACTTAGAGTAATGAGGTAGGCATCATTAACCTAAGTAAAACCTTTAATGTATTTCAACACGGTGAGTCTACCGCAGATCACTACTGAACATAAGGCTCTTCCAATTTGAGCCTCAGTTTCCAAACGCCTTTTTACCCCTTGGCCACGTCACCGCTCGCGCGACCTGCGGTTTGAGTCTACGACAGCGGCGAGAACAAATGTTAGAAGTTATTTAGAGCGTGCCATGACTCGCCGTGGTGCGAGTTGCGGAGATTAGGGGGGAGGGGGGGTCAGAAACACTCCAGCGCCACAAAGATGCACTGCCTTAGGTCGTGGCTGAGGAGTTAAGGTCTTAACACGTCACGCTTGCGTCAGCTACTTTGCCAAAACACTAGATGAAAAATGAAGATCGGGTGCTGTTGTCAAGGGTTAGTATTAGCCACTGGTATCACAAATTGTGAGGGCGTTTAAGATAGACCCCTAGTAAATTTTAATGTGCACTTCTTTCTTTATCGTTCCGACATATCTTCCATTTATGTGTAGATTCAACATGAATGGTTTCACCAATATTTTAACAGCTCGTCGCGCGATAGGCGGTGCCTTTGTGTCGCGTTATGACTTCGCGCCAGTGTTCATGAGACTTAAATAGTTTAATTAAAGTAAGTGCTTATTTTTTATTTCACCTAATGTATACATAATCGGTCGAAATTGCCATAACTACTACGCTTATCAGGTGAATTGGTGACTGAATGAAGCCTCGATTTCAGCTAAATGAAATAAAAAAACCATTGGTATAAAAATTGTAATTCCTCAATGTATTTCCTCCCTCGGTTTTCCACAACAACCAGAGACCAAAAATATACAATTTACAACATTACGGGCCACGAAATTCATTTAATTATTTTGTGAATTATTAATTGCACTACGGTTACACTAGACCACAGAATAAAATAATGACATATTTAATTATTGTATGTATTCTGTAAAACAAATGTTTGTAACTACAGATTAATTTTGTTAAGTAAAACCACATGCTTTCATGTTATCGATTTATTATTTATTTCGTTAGTGTAGTGTATAAATAGTGAATGAATTAAAGTAATCATGCTCGTTGATAAGATTATCAATTACTAGCTTTTGTCAACTTCGCCTTTGTGGTTGTCGGAAAATGTATCATTTTCTTACGGCATCGGCCCGCGCTAAAACTTCGTTTTTGCTTAGCTTCCTCTCTGACATTGTTCTTTTTGCTGGGCTTCTCAGGGCCTTCGCGTGCTGTTAATATTAAAAGCCTAGAACCTTTTTCAAATCGGAATGGTAGTGCCAGAGATTAGAACGTTCAAATAAAAAAAAAAAACAAACGATCTCTTCTGCATTATTATATGTGGTAAGTACTTTCCCTTATTTGCGTTCGGGACCGGCAAGTCCGTTTTGCTCTGCGACAAATTATGTCGTATTAACTGCGATTCTGTCGAGGCCTGCTACGCTTCGAGGTTGCGGTTCATCAGGATTCAGGAAACCCTAACCTTTATTTGATATAATTAACACTAGTTGATTTTTTACCAGGACTGTTTCTATCGGGATAACTTAGGTTCATCTGCATAAGATAAAATTCATTTGAATGTTACGTCATCTAGAAGTCACGAACCTTAAACCAATTTCAATCCGATGTACTTACAGTAAGCATTCAAAAGTGGAGTGGCACGTTAAGAGTCGTGTTTAGAACGACACACACCACAGAGATCGCACACACTGACTTATCGTCGCGTACTCGAAACATAAATATATTTCCGTCGCTTTTGTTGTACACGGTCACACGCATGATCACGCATCATGCGCGTGACCTGGCCAGGTTATGGCATTGCTAAAATTCGGGCTAATCTAATATGAGCTGGTAGCAGTACGCGCCAAGTGTTGGACTGAGAAGCAGCCGGCTTAGGTTCCGATCTCTAAAGATGCAACACAGTTTCCTGCTTTTAATTTTATTTGGTTTGCAATAATAATATGCAAAAAACTTGCTGTTTTTATATGTGTTGTTATTGCATTAAAGGGATTAGACAAAAAAATGCGTTACAAGTGATAACTAAAATAACGTATTTATTCGTTATAATATTTTACATAAAGATAACAAACTGCTACGATTATTTATAAAACTATTTCAGCCGAATAAGATGTGAAATACTATGTCAAGAAACCTACCAGCAATTTGTATTATTTCGACCCGTGAAATGATCAAAAATTTGAATAGGTAGATTTATTTCACCATAAATAATTTTCAAAATAAGTGATTTTGAGGTTATTGGCTTTAGTAAATATAGTTTCCATAAGGAGGTTATAGCTTAATTACTCATTTTCTTTAAGAAAAGAAGATTGAAACTGAGGCTATTTGTTTTTGTTTAAATAATCACTGATACAGCGCAATATTACAGGATAAACTAGTCTCGTGGAAAAAACAAAAATTCTTGTTTATGCCTTTCTGTCAAAAATTGTTTTTTAGCTGCTTTGGTGATGCAATAACACATTACTCATCAGTCACTAATGTAAACAAATTATTTTCCAAATTATTTGTATTTTTCATTTCTTTTATTTAAACCTCAAACTAAAACGGCATCTTCTGAGATAAAGGATTAAGAATGTAAAGATTTAGATTTATATTTAGTAAAATATGAAATGTTCAATTGATAACACTCACACTTAGTCCGGTTTCATTAGATATTTGTGTTGTATTACATCCACTTTTACGCAGCGCAATATTTATAAAACGCTTCAATATTTATGTTTGACTGTATTTTGAAAATTGAATCCACAACACCGCTAACACATTTAAACAATCTTCGCTAACCAACAACGTTCAATCAGGTGTCTTCAACGTTCAATAGTTGTATCGAACTGCATCTACCCTATAGAAATTGAAATAAGTTACTTAGTTTTCCTAGTAACTTTTATAATTTATGTAAACAATTGAACGAGACAAGCAACGAATGATTATCGAACTCCGACAAATAATTTAATCAAGTTAACAAAAACCATTAATTATGGGTATTATAACATCACGTAAACCGTAGGTGAGTTTGGAACCCACGGCTCGCCATAATCGCTCCTACCCGAGCACGGTAACGGCTAAGCTAGCATGCCTTAGGTTAAGTTAGTTGAAATAAGGAACTACTATCAATTACAGACAAAGTGTCTATAGTTTAGAAACAACTTATAGAAAAAGGTCGTAAGTGAAAACAAAGCGTCAATTTATTGCTTTGTGAAATTTCTACTGGACTTATGAGCGCTACTGTACCATATTTTTTCTTGTATTCGATTTTCATTTAGGTGAATTAAAGGGAAGAAGTCAAGGGCTTGACAAAATTCTTCGTCGATTTTCACGGTTTTTGATGCCCAATGAGCTCTTCCCTGTTTCAAATACCTACTTGTAAAATATATAAACTCGTTTTTTTGCATAAGATTAATAATTGTATTAAAGATGGTTTACAGAAGAACAAACTTAAAAACAGAAAATCATATTAGTGATTGCCATGCTTCGAACCCACAACCTCATGTTCAAGAAGCGGCTCCATAAACCTTCGGGGCATCACGACACAGTTTTGGAAATAAAAGTGTAAAATTATTATGCACCACCATATCGGCAGGTTGCTCAGATAGGCAAGATGTTCTGGCAATTATGTAAATCAACTGTTTGATAGTCTGGTTTTTAATCTGCATTACTAGGTCTCCATTACAAAGATGCGAATTAAAAAGAAAAACTGTGTTAAGGGCGTAAGCACACTGTTAAATAACTGTTAAATGAGGCATTTTAGCTTTGTCTCTGAAAAGGTATGCATTATCATATGCGATGGCCCTGGTGCAGAATTTCATAGGCGTTGGTCCATTTTTGTATTTCATAGGCGGCTAAGATCCCTTGTCATCACATTAGGTGTTTGTCACCCCTCAGGTGTCTGTCATCCCGTCAGGTGTTTGTTACCTCCTTAGGAGTTTGTCACACCACAGGTGCTTTTCACCCTCAGGTTTTTCTCACCAACTCAGGTGTTTGTTACCTCCTTAGGTGTTTGTCACACCACAGGTGCTTTCACCCTCAGGTTTTTCTCACCAACTCAGGTGTTTGTTACCTCCTTAGGTGTTTGTCACACCACAGGTGCTTTCACCCTCAGGTTTTTCTCACCAACTCAGGTGTTTGTTACCTCCTTAGGTGTTTGTCACACCACAGGTGCTTTTCACCCTCAGGTTTTTCTCACCAACTCAGGTGTTTGTTACCTCCTTAGGTGTTTGTCACACCACAGGTGCTTTTCCCCCTCAGGTTTTTCTCACCAACTCAGGTGTTTCTTACCTCCTTAGGTGTTTGTCACACCACAGGTGCTTTTCCCCCTCAGGTTTTTCTCACCAACTCAGGTGTTTCTTACCTCCTTAGGTGTTTGTCACACCACAGGTGCTTTTCCCCCTCAGGTTTTTCTCACCAACTCAGGTGTTTCTTACCTCCTTAGGTGTTTGTCACACCACAGGTGCTTTTCCCCCTCAGGTTTTTCTCACCAACTCAGGTGTTTCTTACCTCCTTAGGTGTTTGTCACACCACAGGTGCTTTTCCCCCTCAGGTTTTTCTCACCAACTCAGGTGTTTGTTACCTCCTTAGGAGTTTGTCACCACCTCAGGTGTTTCTCACCCCCAGGTGTTTGTCACCCTCTAAGGTATTTGTCACTCAACAGGTGTTTGTCATCCCCTCAGGTGTTTCTCACCCACCAGGTGCTTGTCACCCCTTCGAAGTATGTCAGCCCGCAGGTGTTTGTCTTCCTATAAGGTATTTGTCACTCTTGTGTGTCACCCCCTCGAAGTTTGTCACCCTGCAGGTGTCTGTCACCCCCTAGAAGTTTGTCACTCCGCAGGTGTTTTTCACCCCCTCGAAGTTTAAACCCCGCAGGTATTTGTGAACCCTTCGAAGTTACCTACGCGTGCTGAGGGGGTGACCCCCTCAGCACGCGTAGCATGACCACCATAGAAACGAGTTTTGTCGACGGAAGAATAGATGAAATGATAGGTGAATAAAAGAAAATTGTCATTTTGTCTATTCTACCTGTTGACAGACTGACTTCTCCCGAGAAGTCAGTCAGTGTCAGACTTTTACTGACTAAAACCCAGTGTCAGACTTTTACTGACTAAAACCCAGTGTCAGACTTTTACTGACTAAAACCCAGTGTAAGACTTTTACTGACTAAAAACCCGTGTTCCTTCAGTTACCTGTGCCAGGGCCACGTTGTCTCTTTCGAACAATCCGCGCCCCTGGCAGATATACCTGCAGCCTAGCGCAGCGGGCAAACAGCGACCGGAGTGTTCAATATAATAATGCACTCAGGGTACTGTTGGGGCTGCCATGGCGTTGCAGGGCGTCATGGGTGTTTGCTGAGGCGCGGGTGGATGGCTTTGTCACTATCGTTAGGAGGAGATGCGCCTCCCTACTCACTCGCGTTCGTGGCAATACCAACGCTATCCTGGGTGTTTTTACTGATCGGTGGGAGTCCCCAATCCTGCAAAGGTGGGTGCGGCTTCATGTCGTAATGTAATTTAATTTAATTTTGTTGTCAATACTGACATTAGTTTTAATTACATTGTTACTAACAAATTATGGATCTGGTCTGTATTAAATGTTTAATAAAACGGTGAAGGAACACATCGAGAGGAAACCGGCATGTTCTAGGATTAAAAATTCGAAAACATGTGAAATCTACCAACCCGCACTAGTCCCGATGCCAAAGAAAACCTGCTCAGGTGCAAATTCACAGAGGACACCGCCCTACACGCGTAGTATAATTACCATAGAAACGAGTTTTGTCGACGAAAGTTTGTCACTCCGCCGGTGTTTGTAACCCCCTCGATGTTTGTCACACCGTAGCCCCGCCGAAACGAGTTTTGTCGACAGAAGAATAGACGAAATATATTTATTGAAAAATTTATTTATATTTATACAAAAATGACAGATGAATGAAAGAAATCTGTTATTTGGTCTATTTTATCATGATACGCTTGCTGGAGTGTAAATGTGGTGCTGTCCCACAAACAATTGGACACTTAATATCGTGTCCAACGTGTCCTGCAGTCGGAAACAGGATACAGGAGCTGACGGACGCTACTGAAGGTGTCAAGCTCGTAGCCAAATTCTGAGCTGAGACTATAACAGGGTGTTAGGAACAACGATGCGCTACTTTTTAACGTGGATTCATGATTCTAAAAACCTCAGCGTTGAAAATTTCGTCGGTTATTTAAAAAATAACAGTTTTTCATACATTTTGACCGCGTAGCTACTGCACTGTTCTAAAAGTTTCTACGGTATTCAGAACGGGGTCCAGAATCATATGAAGAATTATTATTTTTTTGTATTTTATTTTATTTAACTTTATTTTATTTGACTTTAAGGGGTCGTGACTACTTAACTGGGCTACCCTGTGGCTGCCATAAGCGAACTCTAAGCCTCCAGCCAGGGGCGTAAAACATACATTACTTAGCGACTGCTCGCAGAGGGCACCCCCTGTGGGGTACGGACCTCGGCTTAGGGCCTCACTGCAGGGAGGACAGTAATATGGAATTCGCTGGATCAGGATTGGCCCCCAAATGATTGATTTCGGGACGTTGTATACATGCTAGATGCGCGGCTAGCGCGATGCAGGATTTTTTCGTGACGTCAGCGTGATGCGTAGTTCGCACGTAGACAAGTGCTTGTGTAAAACGGAAATTGACGATTTATGCAACTGTCAAAGCCATTCAATACCACCCATAACATACCTTGTGCAAGTTGTACTAGAGTTCCTCAATTAAGTAAAGATTAATAACTTGCCAAACATACATGAATAAATTGACAAGAACAACATAGCATGAAAACGTCGATTTTATGTGCAACTAGCAAGCCGTCCCTGCTTGGCAAGGTTTTATGACATTACGAAACATAGAAATTTCTTTACTATATGTAAGTTTAATATCAATGTATTCAGTTTAATGTATTAAACATAAACCTTCCAGAATAAAAAATCTAAATGTTGATGAAAACCGTATCAAAGTCCGTTGTAAAGTTTAAAAGAACAACGCGGCCACACCGATACGAAAAGCAACTGTAATTTAATGTAAAGATGTGTGTACTGTTCCTTAAATACTTAAGACGCCTCGAGGAACGAAAACATTCGAAGGGCATTCGTTCCACATTTAAAAATCATGATACATGGCTAATCGAGAACCGATTATCGATTCAGTAACATGATTGTAATAATATTGGTTCTAAAAGTTATTGGGCTGTCATTTAAAAATCAAATTGCAATCGATCATATTTTTAATCTCGATTGCTGTCAAGCATAGATTTATTCTGCAGTGTGGAAAATTTATTGGTTTATTATGGATAATTTGTTACTTTAGAGTTGGATATTTGTATCAGTCTTATCGTACTTGCGATTTATCTTACTTATGTGATTTTTTTTAAGTCGGTTTTAGATGTTTGTTGATTTGCGACTACTCGATTTGAGGTCTCAGAAGGTGCGACTAAATTAATTTAATTCTCATGATGTTGATGTTAATTTCTTTGTTGTGTTTCGATAGGTAAGTTACCTACTTGCTATTGTATAGAATCAAGTTCTTCTAACTGAACAGACAGCTGTACTGCTGGAGAGTTTGTTTCGCCACTTCTTCTTTCCAGCTAAAGCACTAGGAAGTGGTGAAGGGCGGGCGTTTTAGTTTGAGACTGTCTTCTGTAATTTTGACGTTCATAAAGTGTTGATTCTCAGCCTAGTTAGAATAAACGACTTGTGATTTTTAAATTTTATGCCTAAATAAAGATACAATAAACCCTCTGTTGATAAATTAGTTTAGTTTAGTTTAGTAATAATAATTAGTTTACAAATAGTGTCTTTTAAATCTTTTTCAATAATTCAGTAGAACTTAGACGAAATAAGGCCCGCCTCTTATGCACAAGGAGTGGGTTCAAATCCGGCCAAGTACCAATGTCAGTTTCTGAGCTTGGGGGTTGAGTTGCGCCTTGAGTTGTGATAAAGGCGTTTGTCTTAGAAATCACAGACATCGGTGAAAAAACTACATTGTGAGGAAAGCTGGACAAATACTTTACTTAGCTAAGCTGGAAATCGCCAACCCGTCTTGAGCAAGCGTGGTGATCAATGCTCGCGCCTTCTCTGTATGAGAAGAGGCCTTTGCCCTTCAGTGAGACAATAATAGGCTAGTACTGCCACAGAAATGTCTCTCATACATAAACGCATAAAATAATTGTATCCATGTCCAATGTCATACAATCATTTAAAACTTAACATTTGAATGTAAATTAGTGACGCTCTTCGACTTGGAAAAGTCAAATAGAAAATTAGTTTAAACTCAAAGTCCTCGTTATTTTCGATTGATTTTATTTATTTTTATTTTATTTATTCACAAAATCCACAGCCCTTAAATAATTTAACTTAAAATGAATAAACTAATCTTACAGCCAATTACGGATTTACAATTTATTACCTACACTTATGAAATGCACAGAAACAAACAGGATGACAGGCTAGCACCCTCCAAACATACCTAGGTGTGCAGTGTGGGTGGGTGTGCAGTGTGGGTGAGTGTGTAGGTGTGTGTGTGTACAACAACTTCAACTGTTTTACTTCGCTACGTAGTTTCGCTTGCATGAGAATTGCCGCCGTGTTCGATTAACGAGCGATTTTCATGGAAGCGAAAGAATTTATTGTAAAGTGAAATTACAAATTAAAATGACCGTTTAATGTTGGTTATTGTGAATTATTGTAGCTATGGGATAAGTTATTGTTTTCGCACTTTGTTTAGTTTTAAATTCTTTGAAAAATGTTTTGCTATATTGTCAATACTTTCAAAATCATGTGAATGTCCACTTAGGACGTGCCCGAACGTGAGTAGTGTAGTAAAAACGCCGTATTAAAAAAAATAACAGTTTGCAAACTGTAACCATGAATTCCGCACATGATTCTAGAACCCCTAGAAGATATTTTTTGTTGTTTCATAGAAAAATGCAATACCTACGCAGTCAAAATGTATTTAACAGCATTTGTTTTTAAATAACGAACGGGATTTTATTACTCTAGGGGGTTTAGAATATTATGCTGAATTCATGGTTACAGTTTACGCACTGGTTACAAATTTACCCTGTATACAGTTTGCGCACTGGTTATAAATTTACCCTGTTACTGTTACTTTTAGCAAATTTCTTGTTAGCTGTTATTGCAATTGCCATCCCCATTAACAAACAATGGAATATAAAAAAATTGTACACAATACACAAAACATTACATCAAACTTGTATTCCTTGACTGGTTAGGCAGAGGTGCACCAACACACAAAACATTGGAACCATAACCATCTCTCCCGCCCCCAACGCCAACGACGAATGATAATGTTTTCTACAATATTTTCACCATATGAGAAAAGAATGTAAAAACTAACACTTAAAATTAGCAACCATGGCTTTACTGTTGGTATCATATGGAGGCACATGATACCAACAATTGTAACCGTGCACCTAACTTCGGACGTTCCAGTAGTGACCAGAGAACCTAGAAAAGTGACAATCACTTTCAAAGGCACGGGAAATTTAGCGCCGTCCTAAAAACAGTTTCGGCATCTGCAGCGACTCAAGATCGTCGTTGGAAACGGTCCCCAACCACCGCTCACTCCATCCCCTCGCAGTCGAAATAAGAGAATACCTGTGACAGTGCAAGGATCGATCCAAACAAGCTGAACTTATTTGGATCAAATCTCATGCAGGCTCCAGTCCTGCATGAGATTTGATCCAAAATGGTAACGAGAGAGCAGACCAGCTGGCTAAGGAGGCCGCCCTAAAACTAAAAACAAGGCCGGATTACGACCAATGCCCGTTTTCATACGTCACACTTCAAACTACTTCATGGAATTGAATATTTGTAAAATTTACGATGCAAACAAAGGCACGGACTCATGCCTGTGGTTTAAATGTAAGGCAGGAGGGTGGTTTTAGCCGGTAAGAGTCCGGCACTGCCGTTCGTCCGTGCCACTGGACGTCCATGAGGATTTCCCACTCCTGCCAAAAAAAAAACACTTTCAAAGCATTTCGTATTTCTACAACGACATTCAACAGGATAGACATATTTTTGGGAGCATATGTCAATCCAATGCATTCTTGATTTTTCCATTATAGTTTTCAGCTGATAGAATGTCACTTTGTCCAGGCCCTCAGATTCATAAATATAAAACAAAATATTGTGAATTTTGAGTTGGATTCGATCACCAAACGAAACAAGTGACAATCAAACAGTCGCTAGCGTACACCCAGCCTTAAGCCCTCAGGGTTGCCAGTAATGGCAGTTTAATATAGTCCGCTTTAAGACATTCAATTAATATAACTACCCAAAGGTGCTTATAAATTATCATCTCGTACTTTTAAGACGCAATTATAATCGTATCTCTTATGTTTTTATTTCTGTTTTGAACTTTTATTATGACATTATTTATCGGTGGCAATAAATTTTTGTAGCAATAAACTGGTTTGTTGTTGCAATGATTAAATGTGGGGTAAACACTGTAGAAAGCGCTTGAAGTTTAACGAGTATTTAGAGCAAACATTTAGGGCAATCTGTATGATAATAGTTACCAGTAATCTTTTCACAGTTTATTTTTGGCGAATAGTTCGCAAGGAAAGATAGTGTGAAATATGTAGGAAGGAATGACTACGCTAGGTTAAAGAACCGTTTTTTTTTAAGCTTCGTTACCTTGGCAGAATTCAGAAGCTATGTGTGACAGGTAAAAAATCCTAAACTAAGCACCATTTCTTTTTTTCGACCAGATAAAATTAACGTTATGTCAAAACTAATCGAATGAAAAGAAAAACAATTGGGATCGTGTGGGTTCGGGGGTCCACCGTCTGGAAAAACTTTGAAAATATTCGCAGCCGCCATTTTGGATTTTCGTTTTTGATCTCACTATTGGCTTCAGCACAATCAAAAACCACGAAGTCGACACCCATGATGAAAAATTTCTAGCCACAAAAGGATTCCTACGGTGGCGACCGCACTTTGGAAGAAATTTCCGATTAGTTATGATATGTATAAGCACTTATTAATAAAACAACTTGGGAATTGGTTTATTGGTTCAGTTAATTTCATTACCAGTACCTTTGGCAAGTCTGTTTTTGTTTGATTGACACTTCGGTTTAATTAGTCTTTGAGTTCTTCATGTCCCGAAGATAACGAGGTCTGCTTAAAACAAACAATTTCACGTAGATGCAGTCGCGGCCAGAAATTAAATAAAATTCCACAATTTTAACATTAAATTCATAATAACAACTTATTAATATTACTGCAAACCGTTCTCGTTGATATAATAGTCGGTTTTCGCGTTTGTGCAGTTTCTATACAAAATCATAATGACAGCTTTCATAGTTTATGATGCATAAATATACCATTAGAAACGGTATAGAATTAATATGCTAGCAACAATAGTAGGAAAACACGATTTTGAATTCAAAAGCGTTGGCAAAACGCAACGGTTTTGAATGTCAAATACGTGTATTCCGTGAAATTGTAGCATTGCCTGGAGTGATTGATTAGATGTTTATGTTGATGAGATGTTGATGTTTGACATCCCTGATAGATAGTCCGTTATATAAGTGTTGATGAGCTTATTGGAAAATTGAATATACTCGTCTACCAGAGGCTGATATGTTTGAAAGTTAATGTATGTAGTTTCCTATTTTGTTGCTGCATATAAACACCGCTCAACCATAATTATTTTGAATTATATTCTAAGAAACCGATCGGGAAAAGAACAATGTTTTGAAATAATAGTAGTTTCTGAATCAATAAACATTGCCGGTATTTGGTATTGTCTGAATATATTAATATCGCAGTTCTAGTATGGGGGATTTACAAAAGGTTGATTTTCACAGTGTGGCTGGTCGCTTACCAAATCCCTGACAAGCCGAAATGCCAAATGCCATTTGCACAGGTCGATAAAAATCGCAGGGGGCTAGTTCATTTTAGATCAATAAGTCGAAATCCATGCGGCGGGCGATTGCCTGCGACCGAGCATTTTCACAGTCGATTTTAGTCACCTACCGCATGCGACCTGTCTCCACGTGACAAAAGTCGAAACCTTTCATCTAATTCCAAACTTGCGATTTTATTCGAAAATCTTGCGGCTATAGTCACCTCTGTAAAGCTCGCATTAGAGTGCGTTGGAGTTGATCTAGAGTCTCCAATCGAATCTTATAATTAATTTTTGTCCAGCTTTGCATAACGCTATTGAAATGAAATTTTGCACATTTCTAGACGCCTGTCCCACCGCCGAGAACACTCGCTGAGAGACTCCCGCTGGGTACATACGCATCATCATAATCATAATCATCCTATAACGTTCCCACTGCTGGGACACAGGCCTCCACTCTGTCAGAGTGAGTGGTCCGAAATCCACCACGCGGGCCCAGTGCGGGTTGGTAGATGTCACATGTCTTCGAATTTTTGTTTCTAAGACATGCCCGTTTCCTCAAGATGTTTTCCGTCACCGTTTTGAGAGCAGTGGTGATGAAATAAATTACACAGAGAAAAGCGCCTGCCTGGGTTCGACCCACGACCTACAAGTTTTAGTTGGAGCCATTACAACTATGCAACCACTGCTCTATATACGCATACCAGCTATCATAATCACTCGCCGCCGTCTCGCACTCGCTGATCGTTGTTCGCCAGCTCGTTTTTAGTTGTCAACTCTACACACTTCTAACTCGCTTTCTACCTTAAGCTCTTTGTCCTCGGCACTACTCAATAGTAACCAGTGTAACGTAACATTTAGCCGACTGGCTAAACGTGGTTACAAGTTATTATAGTTTTTAAAATATGAAATACAAAATTACATAGAAAAAGATATTAAGGAATAGGAATAGATTAGTAGTAGCTCGCGTAGGACGATCCTCTGGCCCGCAGTCTAACACGAGGGAGCTCACGGTCGTGCAGCAGCTCGACGCGTCGGCCGCTCCTCCGGCCCGCAGTCTGTCGAGTTGAAGCTCGCAGTAGCCTCTCCGTGCTCACAGTCGCGAAGCAGCTCACGGTTGAATCAGCTCGCGTCGGCCACTCCCCCGTCCCGCAGTCCGTCGAGTGGGAGCTCGCAGCAGCCTCTCCAACAGCCCGCAGCCCGTTGCGAGGGAGCTCGCGTCGGTTGCTGTTTCTTCCGGCGGCGGTGTCTCACGCCACGTTTAGTAGTTCTATGCAAACCGTCTCGAACTCCTCTCGTAGACGCAAGTAGGAGGGTCGGAGGTGATCGAGTGAGTCGAACACATTTACACACACAAGATGTTTGTAATAAATTCACTGAGAATAACTTTTAGGAAGGTTTATATTTAAATAGCTTTTAGAAAAACATAGAGTAAGAAAAAGTACAAAAAGAAAGAAGCCAACAGAGCGAGCATGAAGGGCGAGTCAAAAGAACGAGTCAAAAGACGGAATCAAAAGAACCTGGTGAAAAGTAACGGTTGCCTTATATAGCCCCTGGCCAATCGTTCTAGAAGTGACTTTTTTAGTTTTCAATCCAAATACTTCTTAATTGGTTATCGGCCAGGAACAATAAAGATGGCTTACAGTGAGAACCTGGCTTAACACTAGTTTTACGATACCTTTACAATAAAATAGACGACCTCTTAGCTCTATACCACAGAAAAAGAAAAACTGACAGATGACAATGTTAGATACAAAATGTCACAACATTCAATAAAAGGAAAATAATATGAAATCACACGAAATGAGATAAATGGATGTGGAAAATAGACAGAGGTAGCTAAAGGTTTGCTTTTCAGCAGTGCAACAATTATCTGATAAACAAATGTAAGTTAAATGAGTGTCATACAATTTTCATAAAGACTTTAGTACCTACTGAATCATAGAAAGAATTGCTGTGCACAACAGCTCCTCAGGTGTTAAATACATAAATAGATAATAAGATGAAATAGACAAAAACACATCTTTACGCGCGGCGGGCGTTTAGGGGGACTGTCTTATGTAATCTTGACGTTCGAAAAGTGCTGATTCTCAGCCTAATTTGAATAAATGACTTTTGATTTTGATTTAATTTCTACTCATTGGTAATTATTCATCATCCGCGATGGGCTTTATATCAAAATGTGGTTTAACAATATTATCAATATTTTTGACATTATAATAATAAGAAATAAAAGACCAATCGTTGGCCTAGTGGTCGCAAACGCTACGGATGAGCATGAGGTCTTGAGCTCGATTCCAAGGTCGGGCCAAGTGTTATTGGGTTTTTCGACAGTTTTTCAGTAGCAGCCTGGAGTCCGGATCTGTGCCCGGTGATAATAGGCTCGTCCCCTCTATTCCATGCGAAAAGTGGGTGTAGAAAGACACTTAACGAAGCCAAGAGTCACTTGTACTCCTCGACATTGTAATTTTTTTTTTGTACTTGACCGTACCTGGGAACGTTCTAGTTACGAAGATGTTAAGGTCTAAATTTCAACTTTAACGGACTTTTTTTTTTAAGAATAATAGATTTTTAGGTGCGTTACGTTTCGCTCTATTACAAATTTTCACGCCAAAAATAAAATTAATTTTCCAGCTATTGTGATAGTGCAATGTTATTTAATTTGATGTACATAGTACGTAGCTGACGGCTTTGTGACGGGTCTTTTACAAACTTGTAGGTACACTAACTCCACGGGTATTACAGGCGTCAAGATAAGTTATGTGTATGTGTGAAACAAAAGACTATCGGTTAAAGCTAAATTGTCATAATAATGGAATTTGTGTTTAGGTCTTATTATAATATGCAGATGTCAAAAAAAAAATCCTCGCGGACATGTTCTCGATATTTTGTATGAAAAATTGCCCGTGTCAATAACAGGCACAAATTGAGTGTCACAGCGGCAAACATTTGCGATTGGAAATACTCTGCCGGCTGTGAACTAAAACAACGTTAAGTGAGGAAACTAGATTTTCCAGTTCTGATCAAAATGGAGTCTTAAAATCGTAACACATCACACATATTTCAAGATATGTGTGATTATTTCGAGGAGGCTTCGACGAATATTTCGCCGTTGATAGGAATCAGTTCCTCGTAATTTAGAACGAACCATTTAACGGGATTATCATAACGCGCTTACAATTTTTTATTCACAATTTTAAAAGGTACACACACGCATACACTTACACAGATGCACACACACTCACAAACACTATTTTGAGGATATATCTCTTATTTTCTTATTCATTTTTTTTTTGTTTAGTTATAGTTCAAGTCTTGTCTTGTTTGATTTGAGTGTTTTTTGTTTTTGTTTGACATTTTTACAACACTTTTACCATTTTTAATTTGTCATTGAAGAGCGGTTCTCCTAGCACAGGTATATCTTTTACTTAAAATGAGGTCCCTATGTACGATTTACTGTAAAAGTTGTACAAGTTTCTATAAAACCTTTTTATTTATTTTATTTAAATTTTAGTTCACACACATTTCGCCAATATCCATGCAAACATTCTTCGATATTTACTGAATTATAAGTATTTTGTTCCAAATACGTTCACATATCGCGGCATCGCTCAAGTTGTTTTCTATTCTTTTGACTTTAGAAATCAATATAAACTTAAAATTACACTATAAGTATTCAGATTTTTTTAAATCATACTCCTCATCTCTTTTACACTAGCAGAAGAAAGAAAGAAAGAAAAAACGTTTATTTGCGGTAAACATGACGCAGTGATCTAGTACAAAAACCAAAAAGAACATGTCGGGAAAATATTTCACATCCACGCAAAACGGCCATCGCTCAGCTGAACGCTACGAACCTATGCGAGACAGAGCCCCAGCGCTAGTTTTCAACGACAGCCGGCACACTACATTACGATACGAAATACTCTCTTGTCTTTGAACTTTCAAACATGACATTTCATTGTAATCGTATTCTAAGTGGTTTCCATGGAGATTTAGTTTATTATTTGACGAAACGTCAGATAAGGAAAATTTTGTTTTAAGTTTAAATTTGTATTTATTTATAGATCATAATCAACCTATATTTTTCATACTGCTGGGACAGGCCTCCTCTCTGTGAGAGGGCCATAATACACCACGCGGGCCCAGTGCGGGTCACATGACTTCGAATGTTTGGTTCTAGGACGTGCCGGTTTCCTCAAGATGTTTTCCATCACCTACGTGACGTTTTATTAACGTAAGTTAATAAAAATAAGAGTTCATATATATTGCCTGCTGGTATAGTACCGAATTTTCGCTAACAATATAAATACAAAAAACGTTAACGGCTTTCCATTCCCTCTCGCTCCGTACCATGGCCTGGACCAGGGCCCGGTCGCGATTTGATTAACCCTGAGCTAGCTGTTAACCCATTAACGCACAAGTGGGCCTTATTATTTCTGCGAGAAGTTCCTGGTAACCTAAAGTTTCGCCAGTTTTTACTGAAATTGTACAAAATGTTACTTACCCATCTTTCAACGTCTTTCAACTTTCATCTCACAACAAACACATATTTAGTTTTACAGGAGTTTCACGTAAACGATTCTGTCAAATGTTTGAAAGATTTCATTTTATTATTTTGAGATATGAAAATAGACCGAAAAAAAATACAGTTGGAAATCAATCTTGTGACGATTTCAGTAGAGTATTCAGCATTGCGAGTTAGAATGCGAACATTGTGTGCTGACGAAACGGCCAACAATTAGTGTCGTCGCTCGCGGTCTAGGTTGGTATTTGGGTACACGAGGAACAAAAAGTCTCATAAGCTGAGCTGCTAGTTTCGGGCAATCAGACTCCCCACGAAGGACACGACAAGCGAACATGAGTTACAAGAGGTTTAAGTTTCAGAATTCCAAGCAAACATTTTGTGATTATATTCAAATCTAAGGAATGTTTCTTGGATCTGAAGCAAGGCGAAGTACTTTCATAGGTGTTCCAGAAAATTTAAGGTGACTAGTTTACTGCTCACTAAAGTCATTTAATTAAATTGGCGTCAGCAGACAGGTTGGATTTTTTTTGACTAACGTGATTTAAAAAAACATAGAACTGAAAGGCTGAAATAGACTTTTAAGTTAATTGAGTGTAGGTACTTGCAAAGAATAGGTATTTATTGTTTAAATAAGTAGGTATTCTTGTGTTTTTTTTGGGGGGTGTAGGTAAAATATTCATATTTTGATAGAAAGTAAATAATAATACATAAATAATATATGTAATGTGATACTTTTTTAAATAAAAAATTGCAAATACATTCATTTTCTGCATTAGCAAAGTGTAGTTATCTACTATTGTTCGTTATATTGTTTTATCTTTACTTTATTCATGTATTTTGTACTGATACTAGCTTTTGACCTCGGCTTCAGGTCTCAGCTCTAGTTAGGTCGGAAATAATCCCACAGGAACGCACTACCGGGATAAAAAAATTCTACGTCATAATCCGGATCATGGTGTTATGTAATGATATTAGTTAAATATCAGAAGCTACGGGGGTGCAGCTGAAGAAAAGGCACCAGTTATATATATTCATACATAACATCACTCCTATCCTCATCCCAGAAGGCTTAGGCAGAGGTGTACCTATAGTACCCCCAAATATCATTTCAGCTATGCTTAAGCCCCATGTAATAGGGGGCGAGCCTATTGCCATCAACCGGGCACAAATCCAGTCTCCGGGCTGCTACTGAGAAATTCTAGATAGAAAAACCCAATAACATTTTGCCCGACCCGGAAATCGAACCACGAACCTCATGCTCAGCTTGCGACCACTAGACCAACGATTCAGTCGAGGCAGGATTAATTATATTCGTTTTTATCGAGCATAGCTACCTAACGACCTTAACATACAAGCACGTTCGAATAAACCATAGTTAATGTCTTACCAGCAAACACAGGCATAAGGTCGACTATTGTAGACAACCTTTACAGTACCTACACAAAGGACAATGCCAGATCCTGCCCCAGCTATTTACAGGAAATGTCAATTAATAAAAATTAGGACAAATGTTTAGTTAACAGTAATAAATAAGCTCTAAGATGCTACATATTGTAGGCTTGTAAATGACTTTTGGGCATGCAGTGAGTGGGGCAAAGTGCTATAGAGTTTCTAGCATTGTCCTTTAATTCAAATCCGTTCAGCCCTTAGGACGTGAAAAGGTCACAGTGAGAGTCAAAGTGACTTTTTTTTTTTTAGGGAATGGCATCTCGCGTGTCAACCTATGAGGTTGTCGTCTGCTTTGACGGACTTGCCTGTGGTTGCCCTAATAAATTAAGGCCTCCAGCCAGGACTTAAACTTATGTACTAACTTAAAAACTAAGCGACAATGCTAAGGGCACCCCTTGTGGGGTACGAACCTCGGCTTAGGGCGTCGCTGGAAGAGGGCAGCAAGGGACCAGCTGGATCAGGATTTGAGTGATTTAGGGACGAATTTAAAGCTACAGGCTCAGCGGCGCGGGCTGGCTCGAGCAAGGGTCGGGAGGGGCGTGGATTTGGGCGTCGCGGCGGGCCTCGGCGGCGAGGACCTTAGGACGGCGATCGAGTTTTGGGCTTATGTAGTGTGCTGGTGGCCTTACTACTCTCCTGCAGGAGGGTAGTGGCGTCGTCGGGGGCGATTAAAGTATGCCTTGGTCGGCGAATACGGCTGATGCGGGAGGGAGTGTAACGGGCGGCCGCTGAGATCAAGGGGTTGGAGTGTTTAATGCCACAGTCAAAGAAGCGCTTCGATAAGCGTTTCATGAACTGGTTTATGGTAGGCATTTTAAGATCGATGTGGAGATTTATACTACGGACATAGAAGGGGGCACCCGTGACCTTTCTGAGGAAACGGTTCTGGAGGGTCTGCATCTTATGGAGATGACGTGGGTGAGCGTGCGCAAATACAACGCAGGCATAGGTCATGATGGGACGGATGACTGCGGTGTAGATGCGCAGCTTGAATTTAAGTGACAGTTTACTACGGGCTGTCAGTACAAAGTGGAGCCTGCTAAGAGCGAAGGAGGCGCGCGCGCGAAACGCCTTAATATGAGCCTTAAAGGTAAGGTTTTCATCGAGGATCACGCCTAGGTATTTGGCTTGCTTCTCCCAGGGGATCGGCTTACCGTACATAGTGATCGGGCTGGGAAGTGGGGGAGGGAGTCGACGACGTCTCGAGAAGAGAACCGCCTGACTCTTATCGGGGTTGAAGTCAAAGTGACTTTCAAATCGACTCGTGGCTAAGTAATAAAAGCAGCACAGGTCGATCGATCAGGGTAAGCTACACTTGCCACGGTTTGTGCTACATATCGAGACCCCTCCGTGCCCCGGAAAGCAAGTTAAGCCGCTGGGCCCGGCTGTCATTCGCGGATTCGGATTCGGATTCGCGGGCATTTATTTCAAATAGGCACATGAAAGTTAAAATTGTCTCTTATTTTATTTAGCGAGAGAATATGCAAAAAAACACGACTTTAAATTCTGCGAGTCCGCAAACGGTAATATTTTCTTGCGAAAGCAGCCTGGACTCGAACAAATACTCGTTAAATCTGAGGCTACCCTTATCGAGCTACAAGAGAAGAAATGACTACTCGAGACCGCTTTATTACATTAATTGTCTTTCCAGCTGGATTTCATGTAATGTACTTCAACTTATGGCTTTGAGCGCTAAACTTTTTTTTTTTAACCTCATTAGTATTATGTTCCTATTTTCACTTAATTTACCTTATAAACACATCAATCAACACTTTCAAATTCATCGTCTAATAACACAAATATCCACACTTAAATATCACATTCTTACCCACACACAAAAACGTAAATTTACAGTTAGTACCCTTACCAATTATACAGTGCCTTATTTATATACATTCCCGTCTGTAGTAAAGCTTATTTTTGTCTTTTTACGGTTCCATTGTGTTTGCGATCTCTGGTATTCATCACTCAAATGGCAAATTTAGAAGATTTTGTAGCATCGGATCTGGACGATATTTCGGTTGCAAATGTTTACCGGAAGAGTGTACAAAATACTTTAAGTTATCAAATAACTCCACTACAATTTTACATATTAACGTGCGCAGTATAAAAAAGAACTTTGACCAGCTCTAAGCTTTACTATCCATAATTAAAGTTGATTGTGATATTGACTGAGTGTTGGTTAAGTAAAATCACAAACCTTCCTGTGTTAGATGGCTACAACTCCCACTTAACGTACAATAATAAAAACCTGAATGAAGGAGTAGTAATGTACATAAAATACTATATTCAGTGTACCATTCAGGAGCCTGTTTTCACTGGTGGTAATTGTCTTTCTTGTCAAATCAATAACGAGCTAGCAATAATTGCCGTATATCGTTCGCCCTCTTTTAATTCAAAAGTAGATTTTGATAATTTCCTAGAGAGTCTGGATTGTGTGCTTACAACATAGATGTTAAACCGCCTCATTCAGATGAACGATGTGCTAATTACCTAACCCTCAACGCCACCCATGGGCTTTTATCTGGACATTACCTTCCCACTAGAATTCATAATTGTATTGATCACGTTCTCCTAAAATCCAACAAATCTACATCCATACTTGTCTTGGAATCCCACATCACGGATCACCTTCCACTACTAATATGTATAGGTGGTTTAGGTTCGGTAAAACAGACGGTTCCTGCATATAAGACTCCAAAAATTGATTATACTAATGTTGTAGAAGATATAGAAAGACAGGATATCTCTCAAGTCACTAGCACAGAAGACCCTAATATGGCTGCCACTTGTCTGACAAACATAGTTCAATCTTTTCTGGAAAAACACACACGTATAATCAATGTTCCTAAAAAAGAAAGAAACCCAAAGCGTTGGATTACTCCAGGTTTATTACGTTGCATTCGAAATCGTGTTAAACTCCATAAAAAAGCCCGTAACTCTCCTAATAATGATATCGTCCAACTGCAGTGTGTTGGGGCCTACGCTCTTCCTAATATATATAAATGACATTTGCACACTAGCACTCCCCAATTCCAAGATATTCACATATGCTGACGACACTGCGATCGTAGTGTATGAGGATACATGGACTGATGTGAAATATCATGCAGAACATTCGCTACATACGGTTGTGAGGTGGCTGCAGAATAACCATCTGTCACTTAACTTGGCAAAAACCAACGACATTCCTTTTTCCATTAGTCGCTGGACTAATGCTCCATCTGATTTAAATATTATTGCTCATACCTGCTTGGACTCCTCTTCATGTTCATGTTCAGCACTAACTCGTGTTAGTCAAACCAAATACCTGGGTATACTGATTGATGACGGACTAAAGTGGTACTCTCAAGTTGAAAGCCTAACGTCAAGAGTCAGGAAACTTATTTATATCTTCAAGTCTCTAAGGCAATGCGATGACTCCAAAACATTAAAAATGGTATATCTTGCACTTTGCCAGTCTGTCATCAGTTATTGCATTCCGGTTTGGGGTGGCACCGCTAAAACTAAACTGCTTGGATTGGACCGTGCCCAGAGGGCTGTGCTCAAGGTGATGCTCAGCAAGCCGTATAGATTTCCCACAAGTGAATTGTACGCGGAATGCAGGGTACTTACTATGCGGCAGCTCTTTGTGCTCAATGCCACCCTCAGGAAGCATAGTCAGGTTCCTCCTTTAGATCCAACCACTCGTAAAGCCAAATCTGCGTGCCCTTCAGTTTCTCACAAAACAGCTTTCGCTAGCCGAAAGCTTTATGTAATAAGTTCAATCATTTACAGAAGGGTCAACAAGCATATCCTAATGAGTAATTTAAACAAATACGAACTCAAAACTAAATTACAAAACTGGCTGTATAATCAGAACTATTCCCGTACAGAAGACATTATTTATAAAATAATGTAGGTATAAAATAATCATTATTATTCTACAAGGACGGATACAGAAACACTTGCAACAGCACACGTACACTCCTTACTCGACTACACACACCCCCCCACACACACACACACACACACACATCCTCCCACTAAACACCCCCCCTCCCCTTTCATACACCACACTACATCCCTGAGACACTCATAGCTATCGCCCCCTTTACACATATACATAACACACATAAATAAATAAAGGTCTCTTTTGTACACGAAGTTACAGTAGAACACAGACTCCTAGGTCACAGGGTTTTCCTAGTTTAGGAGACAGGGTTTTTAAACTATTTGTGCAGCCTTTTCCCAAAACACAATGTAGGTATCTGTGAAATTTATTTGTATTGTTATTGTATGCAAAGGTATTTTGTGTCAATAAACTTATTTTATTTTATTTATTATTTATTTAAAGTCACTTTTGAACGTCAACATTTACATTAAAACAGATTTGATTCTAGTCGTAGTTTCGTATGTATATGAATGGGCAAGAAAATCTACAGTTACTCTTTTAAAATGTTTTACAATATTTTGTATACTTTGCTTTAATTTTTATAATTATGTGAAAATGATAAACCATGAATAAAATTACTACGAGTATACCACAATAGGTAAAAATGAGGCAAAGACGTGTGGTGATGCGATGTGATTATGTGATAGATACATGGTGCTCGCATATTAACAAAAAAATTCAAAGTATAAGTTTTTCCTAAAATACTAAAAGTATACGATTTTCCTAAAATACTAACAAGGAATAAGTCAGTGTGTTAGTTAATTAATCAAAGAATGTAAATCACTGTCATCATAAATTAAAAAAACTCAAACTAGTAACTCTACCATCTCTGTATAATTTTGAAATCGAGGCATTTGTTAGGGTAAATCAACATCTGTTTCCACGACTAGCTGATACCTTCCCCCGGAACAGACGAGACAATAATCAACTGTGTTCGCATACGTCCAAGACTGTATTCATGGGAAAAAGCGTTTTCTGTGTGGCTCCTAAAATTTATAATAAAATACCACAGTCATATAAAGATTAGCCGGCAAATGTGTTTAAAAAAAAGGTTCGAGACTTATTAACAGACAAGTGTTATTATAATATAAATGACTTTTTAAATGACATTATGTAAAAAAAAACAATTTTATTTTGTATTTTTGTAAATTTGTACGCCTTACGGGTAAAACATGTACGTACGAAAGATTTATATTGTGACATCCTGCATGCTTAATTTGCATGTATACGCATGTTTTGACAAATAAAATTATCTTTATCTTTATAAAAATAACAAATTATACAATTAAATTAGCAACCAGTTTGACTTTGTCTAGACTAGATTGTCTTGTATATAGTACTCTAGTTTGTAATATGCTGTTTATAAAGTGTACTTTTTAGGAGTATTAAATTTTTACATAACACATAACATCACGCCTGTAATCCCAGAAAGGTTAGACAGAGGAGTACCCATAGGTACACCCACATAAAAAAATCTTTCGTTTTATTGTAGTATATCACAAGGGATTTTAGTAACATTATACACATTACCCCATAAAAGATGTACGTAATTTAGCAAATCTGAAAAATGGTTGATCTTTTTTATCTTTATGTCTAGTATTAAAATGATGTACATATTATATTTTATTAAAAAGATGTAGAGTTTCTCTTCCAGACATAACATTTTCATTGTTCGTCAGAAGCCCGGAAGTCTGACAATCAGTCTTACTAAGGTATCGTACTACACTGTAACTGGCTTGTATAGGCAGTTGTTAACACCAGCTTATTGATGTTCCACTGCAGGGAAATGGCTTCTTCTCAGACAGAGAACGCACGAACATTGATCACCAATCTTGCTTAAGGAGACTAGAACAGTATGTGATCCACTGCAGTTAACAAAATCAGATAAATATATGATATTCTTCAGCATATACACTAGTTAGAAAGTGTGTTGAAAACATAATACAACTAAATTTTGATACGATAGAAAACGAAGATACCTCTAAAAGTTTCTTTTAACAATTAAAAACCTTACTAATGTAGAAATGCAATAACTCAATTTTTTTGTCAGATTATTTTACAATCAACTTATTTACGTAATTGTGTTTTAATTTTTTAAGTCCAATCAATAGATTATTTGATAATAGCTGATAATAGCTTTATTTTTTGCAATAAATAACCAGCGTTGTGTCATCGCGCTTCTCTTTCTTTTCTATGCAGTCCGACAGTGACCGCGCTGTTTTTTTTTTTTTTTGGGAATGGCATCTCGCAGGTCAACCTATGAGGTTGTCGTCTGCTTAAACGGACTTGCCTGTGGTTGCCCTAATAAATTAACGCCTCCAGCCACGACTTAAACTTAAATACTAACTAAAAACTAAGCGACTACACGCAAAGGGCACCCCCTGTGGGGTACGAACCTCGGCTTAGGGCGTCGCTGGAAGGGGGCAGCAAGGGACTAGCCGGATCAGGATTTGAGTGATTTAGGGACGAATTTAAAGCTACAGGCTCAGCGGCGCGGGCTGGCTCGAGCAAGGGTCGCGAGGACGGTATGACGGCGATCGGGTTTTGCGCTTGTGGCCTTACTGCTCTCCTGGAGGAGGGTAGTGGCGTCATCGGGGTCGATTAAAAGTATGCCTTGGTCGGCGAATATTGCTAATGCGGGAGGGAGTGACCGCGCTGTAGCTGCTGTCGGCCTTTTAAGACGTCTTGGCGATTTCAGACTTATAATAACAAACTACAAGTTCAGGTTTTCCCACGATGTTTTCCTTCACCGATATAAGTAATTTCCAAGATAAACTCATAATAAGCCTGCAGGAGACTTGGCTGTTACCTCATGATATCGCAATGTTAGGAATGATTAGCCCTGAATTTGAATTTACTGGTAGGTCTGCTGTAGACACATCAGAAGGGCTCCTAAGGGGGCGGCCGTACGGACGGGTGGCTATTCTCTGGAGAAAGGGTGTTTTTGAGTCTGTTTCGGTAATACCATGTAATAGTTCTCGGTTAGTGGCCGTTAAAACTGTCTGTGGTGGTCGCACTATTATTGTATTTTCTGTTTATATGCCTACAAACTCACCAGAAAACCTGCATTTATTTACTGAGGTCTTAAGTGAGGTAAGTGCAATCATTGCGACTTATGATGTTGAAAACATATACATAATGGGCGATTTTAATGCACATCCGCAAGAATTATTTTATAATGAGCTATTAAGTTTTTGTAACGATCAATCCTGGGTCTGTGCTTATACAAAGAAGTTAGGATACAATCTCAACTACTACACCTTTATTATTAAGGCTCACGGCTGTAGGAGGTGGTTAGACCATTGTGTTGTCTCTTCATCAGCCTGGCAGACAGTTGTAACTGTAGGTATTGATGAAGATGTTTATGTGTCTGATCACTTACCTATATTTATTATATGTAATTTAGATGTAGTAAGGACTAAGGTGACGCCTGGGGCTGCACCCCACATTTGGGGCGTCAGGAATAAAACCGAGATAGAGAACTATCATGAGATTTGTTCTGACAAGCTGCGGGAGATAGACTTCCCACAGGAGTTTGTGGTGTGCAGTCATAGGTCATGTAACTTGGATGAACACAAACTTGTCCTCGATAAGATGTACAAGAATATTGTAGATGTCCTTTGTGAGGCAGCGCGGGAATCTAATGAAAAACACAAGAGACGTAAGAGGGGTAATCCGTTGTGTGGTTGGAATAAACATGTGAGAAGAGCACACCAAGAGGCCAGGTTCAGATTCCAAGCCTGGGTTTTGGCTGATCGACCAACCTCTGGGACTGTTTACGACCAAATGTACGAGACGCGTAAAATTTTCAAAAGCCGGCTAAAGTATTGTCAAAATAGGCAAGACCAAATTAAAATGGACTTATTAGCAGAACAACGGGCTACAAATAATTTCTGTGCATTTTGGAAGTCCACGGGTAAATTGGAAGCTAAGACTGGTCGCGCCGCGGACGTGGGAGGAGTTACTGAGCATAGGGACATTGCTAATTTATTTAGAGACCTTTTTAAAGTAAACTCTCCACTTGGCCCCTCTGTGTCAGGAACCGGCTATGTATCTCGTGTCAGGAGGGAAGAGCCGCTACTACGCTTTACCACGAAGCAAGTAAGGTCTGTTATTAATAGTATGAGTAGGGGCAAATCACCTGGGCATGATGGGCTTAGCATAGACCATTTAAAATATGCAGGCGTGCATATGCCGAGGGTCCTGTCCTTGTTCTTTACGATGTGTCTCAGCCATTCGTATTTACCGGCAGACGTAATAAAGACCATTGTAGTACCCATTGTGAAGAATAGGACAGGAGATATCTCGGACATGAGCAACTATCGCCCGATCTCTCTTGCAACTGTTATGGCCAAGGTGTTGGACAGTATGCTTGACTCTTATTTGGCAAAATATATTAAGTTGCACGATGCACAGTTTGGGTTTTGTCCTGGACTATCAACCGAAAGTGCTATCCTAAGTGTCAAGAATACTGTCAAATACTACACTGACCGGAAGACGCCGGTGTACGCCTGCTTCCTTGATCTCTCCAAGGCTTTCGATCTCGTTTCATACAACGTGCTTTGGAGTAAATTGAGGAGTAGGGGTATACCGGAGGAACTACTCAGTGTATTGAAGTTTTGGTATCGTAACCAGACAAACCGTGTTAAATGGTCTAATGCGCTATCGGATGCATATGGGTTGGAGTGCGGGGTGAGGCAGGGTGGTTTGTCGTCTCCCCGGCTCTTCAATCTATATGTTAATGACCTCATTGACGAGCTCAGCAGCATGCGTGTCGGGTGCAGGGTAAATGGTGTTAGCTGCAACAACATCAGTTATGCAGATGACATGGTGCTGTTGGGCCCGTCGCCGAGGGCGATCGTAGAGTTACTCAAAGTATGTGAGACCTACGCCGCTGCACATGGACTGGTTTATAATGCAAAAAAATGTGAATACATGGTCTTTGGGGTTGCGGGGAGACGCCGGGATAGTACAGTCGAACTCACCATTAACGGTACGCCAATACGTAGAGTCACTGTGTTTAAGTATCTTGGGCACGGTCTTACCGACAACCTCATTGACCATGGTGACATTGAAAGGGAGCGTAGGGCTCTGGCGGTCAGGGGTAATATGTTGGCACGAAGATTTGCTCGGTGTACTGACCAAGTGAAGATAACACTTTTTAAAGCTTATTGTCAAGGTTTGTACACCGGTAATCTTTGGGTCAACTACTCGAATAGGTCGCTGGATGTTCTACGCATCCAATACAATAATGTATTTAGGATGCTGTTGCGACTGCCTCGTTTCTGCAGTGCCTCAGAAATGTTTGCAGTAAACCATACCGATGGATTTCATGCCATCATCCGCAAAAAAACGGCCTCACTCCTGAGCAGAATAAGAGGCAGTCACAATAGCATCCTGAAAGCTGTGGCGGCAGACACTTCCTCACCATTAATAAGGCAATTTGTGAGAAGACTTATACCCTAGTCTTTATATCTCGTTATGTCTAGTTTGGTGGGTGGTCTTCTCGTGAATTCGTCTTTAGTTTTAAGTTACTAACAATAGTCTTTTTAAGTGCAACTGTTACTAACAATTTATGGATCTTTATTAGTTGTCCGAAATAAAATGATTTATTATTATTATAAAGTACCATACTGTACATAGGTACAGTGCATTTTAATTGAAAAAGTCACTTTGGTACTCGGATCTTAACGAGGCAGAGGTGAGGCTTAAAATATGACTTAGACATTACGATAAACACCAACGATATCTATTAAATTTTAAAATTGGACTGCCTCTGCCCTAGACTAACATAACATGGCTTCTTAAAAAAAGTCGAAAAAACCCTCGAATGTTCGGCCTTAAAACCCTCAAAAGTAATTTAATAAGGGCCGTGATTCATTTTTATTCGAGTCTCAGGATGTTAGCCAATTAGAAACATCTGAAGTCCTTAACTTCGGTATTTCGTATTGAGTTCAAAGTAATTGGTTCAGAATTTCTGAACTTGTAAGAACACGTGGGGTTTCTTGGAGTTTTTTTGTATAATTTGTTGAGGTTTTAGGTTTAGTAATTTCTTGGACTCTTAGTGACAAGTTAATCATTTCATCATGTGGCATGGTGATTCTATGTATACAGGGTGTATTTTTGAGACAAATTCAGATTCAAAATATTTTATTTCACATAAACCTACATGGGCACTTGTGAAACATTAGAAGCTAGGTGCAGCGTTCCAATTTATCGTTTTCTGTGGAGAAGAGCTATTAAGGAGAATGTTTTTTTTTTTTTACAATTTTATCAAATAACAGTGTTAATAGGAAAGTGTCGACTGGCACCACGTAGTTAATAAAATAGAAATACACGTGTACAGAAATACAGTATTATAAATAAGGAAGACGGTAGGTTCCAACACAGTTTGATGTATAGTTTTCAAACGAAACAACCAATTTTTTACCAACCAATCATAGCAATTCCTTGCTTCCATCAAATCATAATCATTCAAATTTTATTCATAGTTTTTTGAACTCTTTCGTTTTACTTTAAAATACATTCTTCGTCTCTTTTAAATCGATTTATTTAACTTCTTTTTGGGCCTTTCTAACGGAATTGTATATTGTCTGTGCTTGATTAAAAAATGGTGAGATAACTAACTTCAATTAAAAAAAAATAGTTATTAATTTAGTTTTTATTCAAACTAAAAATAATTTGGTCATATTCATTACTATTGAGATTACGAAAACTTTAATCAGCTTTTAATGAGACTAACATGAAATTACTTTTAATAATGCCAGAGCTTACGAAACAATTTAAAGTAGAAATACACAAATGCATAATTTCCTTTCAGTATCACTTTCTTTCAGTCATGTACAGGCCAGGGACATCGACGAGCAAACTATAACCATGAACTTAGCAAATGATTGAAGACCGCCGAGCGTAGAACGTCGTTGCACGTCATTGTCAGTATCACTCTGTATACAAACATAGTGAAAAAACGTTAGTTTATTGTTCTAGAGTTGATAGATATTGTAATTATAATCTATATTAAGGCTCGTGACGCGAATCGCAAGTGGCACAACGGCACCGCGCGTCGCGCGATTAGCAGTGCTTTGGTGTCGGCCGCGATTCGCGTCGCGTGTCGCGCCTGTTAGTAGGAGCCTTTATAATGGATGGTAAGTCGCCTTTTCAGGTGTGTCTGTGTGACCGCTTAGATCTTCTAAACTACACAATGGATTTTGATCAGTTTTCAACGTCAATTAGGGCATATATTTTGGAAGGCTTGTGTGTAAAATACATTAATATTTAACTTAATTACAGCACAGATATCTTGATTTTGACATGTTGCCATGCCAATGCACCCGAGCGAAGCAGGGGCGGGTCGCTAGTTACTTATAATTTTCTGGCTAATTACCGGATGACATTTTTTGCGTCTTAAAAATAATAGGGTATGATTGGTGAACGAAGTACAAGATTATTGCATGGATATTTTTTTTTTCATAAATTGGTCTAGCAATAAATGATATAAGCGTAAACTTTTTTTTTTAATAATGCATATGCATAATCAGCCTATTATGTTCCCTCTGCTGGGACACAGGCCTCCTCTCTGTGAAAGGGAGTGGGCCGTAGTCCACCACGCGGGCCCAGTGCGGTTTGGTAGATCTCACCATGTCTTCGAATTTTTGGTTCTTAGACATGCCGGTTACCTCACGATGTTTTCCTTCACCGTTTTAAGGGCAGTGGTGATGAAATAACTTACACAAAGTAAAGCGCCTGTCTGGGTTCGAGCCTACAACCTAAAACTCGTAAGTCGAGGACGTTACCACTGGGCCACCACTGCTCTCTTTTTAGATATTGTTTCTATATTAATAAGAACTAGTTATTGATTACAAAACTTAATTTTCCGTCTCGTATTTAATTTTCGGTCTCATATTTGATAAAAATATTAATTTTGAAAATCATTTCATTAATCTTTCAAACATAATAAGAAAACTCATATATGTTTTTAAACAAATAAGACACTCAGCTGATGCTAGCATTCTGAAAATGATTTATTAATCCTTGTGTCAATCGGTTATAACCTATTGTATTCCTTGTTGGGGAGGTGCCGCTAAAACGCACAATTTGATTGCTGAAAGAGCTCAAAGAGCCCTATTGAAAGTTAGTTACTTTAAGCGCAGGTTTTATTCCACCACGTAGCTCTACAGGGTTTGTGAGGTTCTAACTGTACGTAAACTATTTGTACTAGTACTTAATTATGAGGCAGCATTCCAGTGTCCATCTAAGTGCCCAGACTGACAAAGAGATTACAAGAAGAAGACGTTTCGATCTTTTAAAATCTATACCCTGTAGAACAGGTTTTGCTCAAAAATTCTATATGTTCCTTGGCCCTAGACTATTCAACATTGCAAATAAACATTTGCAAATTTTTTCCATGTCAAAAAGAGATTGCAAACAGAATGTGATTACTTGGCTTCTACCCCTAACCTGCATAATTTGTATGTATAATTAAAGACTAAATATATTGCTAAATGTTTACTAATAAAAATAGGATTAAAAAATTTATGGATAAATTATTATAACTGTTCATGTGAGTATATCGCCCCCGACGACGCCACTACCTTCCTCCAGGAGAGTAGTAAGGCCACCAGCACACTACATAAGCCCAAAACCCGATCGCCGTCCTACCGTCCTCGCCGCCGAGGCCCGCCGCGACGCCCAAATCCACGCCCCTCCCGACCCTTGCTCGAGCCAGCCCGCGCCGCTGAGCCTGTAGCTTTAAATTCGTCCCTAAATCAAAGAAATCCTGATCCAGATAGTCCCTTGCTGCCCTCTTCCAGCGACGCCCTAAGCCGAGGTCCGTACCCCACAGTGGGTGCCCTTAGCGTTGTCGCTTAGTTTTAGTTAGTATTTAAGTTTAAGTCCTGGCTGGAGGCCTTAATTTATTAGGGCAACCACAGGCAAGTCCGTTTAAGCAGACGACAACCTCATAGGTTGACCTGCGAGATTCCGTTAAAAAAAAAAAAAATGTGAGTATAAATAGTTTATAGTACCTACGCTATTGTACTTAAAATTCTACATCCTAAGTATTCCTCTGGCACATACACAATACACACACACACACCCCAACACTCAGACTCACATACACACTCACACACACTCGCACACACCCCTACACTCTCCAGCACACTCCGTTTACCTGTTATTTTATTTACTTTTTTGTTTCTTTGCTCATTTTAATCCTTATTCTGCACCTAAATAGTCCCTAATTCTTAGACAATCTCAAACTCAACTTAGAATAACTAATTAGAACTTAAAACCATAGATATAAATTTATTCTTGTTAATTATAATAAATATTTTATGACCATCTGATAGTGATAACGAGGGTGGGCGCTGATACCTATAATTACAAGATATTATCTTAGCTTAGGTATTGGCTGCAACTCTAACATACAACTTTACTCACCTCAGGCCATTTTCGATTGTAAACCATGTATTTGACTTTAAGGTGCAAATAAACTATTTTATTTTATTTACTTTTATTTTAATTATTGATTATAATCTAGCCTGAAAGACTAATAAGTGATTTAACTCTAACTTAATAGTTTAAGAGATTATAACAAATGTAGCATTGACTGCACTCTACATTCAGAACAGATTTATTTATATTGCAACATGTCTGGGCAGATTGGCTGTGATAATTTTCCGGTATTTTAAAATTAGAATTCGAATAAAATGTATTTTATTTTTTATCTCTCTGCGTGGAATCATTGCAGAATTTAAATCATCATCGATGGAAGTATTTAATTTTTTTATTTGTTTTTTTATTTATACGTTTATTTATATTTTAATGACCTCTGACATCATAAACCTATGTGGTTTTATATAATAATGTCTCAGCTGTTAATTACATATTTTCTTTTGACGACTGATGACGACTGCTTAATGCAAGCCGAGTTTCAGCTCGCCCGACGGCCTGGAACATCGTAGACAGCTCGTGACCTTTTCCGAAGCCGTTTTATAAGCGTTGGTCCCTCACGGCTTGCGCTTGGACTGCGTGTGCCTACCTACAATCCCAAGATTCCCTTGTCGTGCTCACGGCGCCGACAACACCGGATTCTACAACACCGGATTATCGAACAACATCTTCACACTATCCGCCTTATTCTTATTATTATTGTAGTTTTCTAGATATAAATAGTTTTTTTTAAATTAATTAATTTCTTACATTTTACTATATCAAAACAAACATAACTGACGTGGATCAAAAGGCTGCCAAATATAAATGGGACTGGGCAGGACAAAATGTGTGGCCCAAATAACACAGAACTGGTGCTCTGAGACAGTGAGGCGGGGCCGCGGCAGACCACATAGGAGATGGCGGGACGAGCTGGACAGGTTCCGTAAGAACTGTTAGATAGTTTTAAAAAAAACTACCCACGGTACAACTTAGCGCGTCATACCGTAAAGATAGTATTTTGTGTTAAGTGGCCTGTTTTTTTAAAACAATTGCATTTGGTTTATTTCATTAGGTATAACTTCGAAAATAACTTCCGTTATAAACATCTTTAAATAATAGTTCAAAACAGTATTTGTTTGACTGTACAATTTTGATTATCTTTTTAACCTTTTTTCTTTTAAAATTTTAGGTGTGTTTTTTTTAACTTTATTACACAAATTCAACGTATTAGGTGGCGAAGCTCATGTTCTTGTTTTTTCGCTACACTAAGTATAGTGCCAATTTGTACTTTTAGACAATTTCGCAACACTTTTTGGGTCTAATAATCGATAAAAACACTTTGTTCATGTGTTACTTACTGGTGGTAATTGCAGTGTTTGTTAATAAGAAAGAAAAAAACGTTTATTTTCGGTAAACAGGACGCAAAAAAGAGCAAATACTCCAAGCAAAGAAAAGGTTGTGGGGAAATATGCTTCACATCCACGCAAAACGGCTGTCGCTCAGCATAATGCTGCGTCCCAAGACAGAACCCCAGCGCTGGTTTTCAGCGACAGCCGAAGTCAATTGATGTTGACTCATTCAGTTTGATCTTACATTTTTGTGTGCAGTATCCACGCAAAACGGCTATCGCTCAGAATAATGCTGCGACCCAAGACAGAACCCCAGCGCTGGTTTTCTGCGACAGCCGATGTTAATTGATGTTGACTCATTCAGTTTGATCTTACATTTTTGTGTGCAGACATAAACTTTGTTCACAGCTAGTTGAACTTTTTGTACTGCTTCTTTGTGGCTTGTTCCGGTAGCCATAATAACAGTGTCATCTGCAGATGTCGCAATGGTGTTGTTTTCCAGCTCTGGGATATCACATGTGTAGAGCAAATACTGGAATGGGCATAACAGACGTCCTTGTTTGTTTGTTTGTTTGGCATCTCGCAGGTCAACCTATTGGGTTGTCGTCTGCTAAAGCGGACTTGCCTGTGGTTGCCCTAATAAATTAAGGCCTCCAGCCAGGACTTAAACTGAAATACTAACTAAAAAACTAAGCGACAACGCTAAGGGCACCCTCTGTGGGGTCCGAACCTCGGCTTAGGGCGTCGCTGGAAGAGGGTAGCAAATGACTAGCTGGATCAGGATTGATTTTATTTTGGGACGAATTTAAAGCTTCAGGCTCAGCGGCGCGGGCTGGCTCGAGCAAGGGTCGGAATGGGCGTGGATTTGGGCGTCGCGGCGGGCCTCGGCGGCGAGGACGGTAGGACGTCGATGGGGTTTTGGGCTTATGTAGCGTGCTGGTGGCCTTACTACTCTCCTGGAGGAGGGTAGTGGGGTCGTCGGGGGCGATTAGGATATGCCTTGGTCGGCGAATACTACTAATGCGGGAGGGAGTATAGCGAGCGGCCGCTGAAATCAGGGGGTTTGAATGTTTGTTGCCACAGTCGAAGAAACGCTTAAATAAGCGTTTCTCAGACGTCCTTGTGGTAGCCCCACCTTTATATATTTCAGCTCGGAATATGCATCCTCTTACCTTACCGAACCGATTCAAAAATCGAACTGTATGCACACGAGCCGCTCGCGCAACCTCGCCCGCCCGCGTCACGCGCGCTCTGTCTCTCTAACTTCAGTACTTTTAGTCACCTGCGATTAGTCACGGAGTGACGTCGCGTGTTTAAGTTGCTAGTACTATAAATGAGTTGTATTTATTGCTTGATCAAATTATTTGTTTGTGATTGTAAAATATAAAAACAAAACTAAGCCACAAGATTCTGCTCCGTTCACCTGATTTTTTTCAAGACGGTAAAAAAATTCATATGGTCCGGTGTCGGTGTGGTCCTTAAGAACGTATTTCGGCACGGGAGATATTATAGTGTACAAGTTTGTGCGCAGACACAGGTGCACTCCCTCTTCTCTCACTCTCATCATCCGATGGGACGGCACTCCGACACGACCGGAGAGAGATCAGCCGCAGGACGGAGGAGCCGCAACGTTTTAACGTGCTTTCGGAGGCACGGGGGGTATCACACCGTCAACTTCCAAACTCCGGGTTGTTACTAAGAAATTCACAATGGACAAAACCCAGTAACATTTTGCCCGACGTGGAAATCCAACCCAGGATCCTACACTCAGCTGGCAATAACGTGATACACGGGGCAGTAAAGGCGGAGGGCTCGATGTATTACGTAGCTTGCAATCACGAGATCAACAGGAGCAGTTAGGGCGGGGGGGTCGATATAATACGTAATTGATAGCTCCCAATTAATACAAAACTTATGCCTGATTGGATTCTAGTATAAATAGGTTAATTATTACGTAAATGGCTTAACTATTTTTGATATTATTTTGTGTATCAAATGATGTTTATCGGCATTTCAATAAACGGTTGATTGAATCAGGTTTTCAGCCTATAAATCAAAATAACTACATACCTATGCAATTATTTAGTACAGAGCTTTTTTCTGGGGTCTTGATAAATGTTTTTATTTTTGTAAGTAGGTTTGTACAAACACGTCAATGGGGAAGGCAACTGTCAAAGTGGCGCTGTCGTAGCTAGTTCCCAGCACAAGCTAATAATACTTGTTTGTTTGGCATCTCGCAGGTCAACCTATGCGGTTGTCGTCTGCTTAAGCGGACTTGCCTGTGGATTCCCTAATAAATTAAGGCCTCCAGCCAGGACTTAAACTTATATACTAACTAAAACTAAGCGACAACGCTAAGGGCACCCCCTGTGGGGTACGAACCTCGGCTTAGGGCGTCGCTGGAAGAGGGCAGCAAATGACTAGCTGGATCAGGATTGGTATTAATTAGGGACGAATTTAAAGCTACAGGCTCAGCGGCGCGGGCTGGCTCGAGCAAGGGTCGGGAGGGGCGTCGATTTGGGCGTCGCGGCGGGCCTCGGCGGCGAGGGCGGTAGGACGGCGATCGGGTTTTGGGCTTATGTAGCGTGCTAGTGGCCTTACTACTCTCCTGGAGGAGGGTAGTGGCGTCGTCGGGGTCGATTAAAGTATGCCTTGGTCGGCGAATACTGCTAATGCGAGAGGGAGTGTAGCGGGCGGCCGCTGTAATCAGGGGGTTAGAATGTTTGATGCCGCAGTCGAAGAAACGCTTTGATAAGCGTTTCATGAACTGTTTTATGGTTGGCATTTTGAGGTCGACGTGAAGATCGATATTACGGACATAGAAGGGGGCACCCGTGACCCTTCTGAGGAAACGGTTTTGGAGGGTCTGCATCTTATGGAGATGACGTGGGTGAGCGTGCGCAAATACAACGCAGGCATAGGTCATGATGGGACGGATGACTGCGGTATAGATGCGGAGCTTGCATTTGAGGGACAGTTTACTACGGGCTGTCAGTACGAATTGCAGCCTGCTAAGAGCGAAGGAGGCGCGCGCGCGAACCGCCTTAATATGAGCCTTAAAGGTAAGGTTCTCATCGAGGATCACGCCTAGGTATTTGGCTTGCTTCTCCCAAGGGATTGGCTTGCCGTACATAGTGATCGGGCTGGGAAGTGGGGGAGGGAGTCGACGACGTCTCGAGAAGAGAACCGCCTGACTCTTATCGGGGTTGACCTTGATTCTCCATTTCCGGAACCAAGCGCCTAAGACGTTTGCGGAGGTTTGGAGAGTACGAGCTTTAGCGTTGGGACAGTGACCGGTATAGTAAACGGCAGTGTCGTCGGCGAAGAGAGCCAACTGAGCCTTTTTACTTTTTGGGATATCGCTAGTGAACAGCGTGAAGGCGAGAGGAGATAGTACGGAACCCTGAGGGACACCTGCGCGAATAGGATGAGGGGACGAGAGTGCTCCCTCGACGCGATAGCGAAAGGTCCGGTTAGACAAAAAGTCTCGTAAGATGAGCACGAGACGATCTGGCACTCCTAGTTGGTAGAGCTTGTATATCAAGCCATTGTGCCAGACTTTGTCGAAGGCTTTCGTTATGTCGAAGAATAGCACACCCGTCGTCGCGTTACGCTGCAGACCAGCGCATAAGTGCTCTACGATACGGTGGACCTGTTGGGTGCCCGAGTGTTGGCTACGGAATCCAAACTGCTCGTTGGGTATGAGGCTCTTTGCTTCGGCGTAGTCTTTGAGACGCTTATAAATAAGCCTCTCGTAGATTTTGCCGAGGACATTGAGTAAGCTAATAGGGCGGTAGCTGGAGGGCTCAGACTTTGGCTTGCCTGGCTTTGGGATACCGATGACGGTGGCTTCTTTCCATGCTTGTGGGAAGATGTTGTTGCTCAAGGCGCCATTGAAGATGGCGGTCATAAGCATTATTAGCGGGGCAGGAAGGAGTTTGTATACCTTATTGGTAATACCATCCGAACCGGGGGCCTTACAAGCGTGGAGCCCTTTAATGATGTCGTGCACTTCGTCTGGAGTGACGGGAGGCAGAGGATCATCAGGGTCTTCGACGGGAGGGAGGGAGGGAGGCTCTTCGTTCGACTTCAGCGTCGACCTTGTTCAGGTGAGCTTGGTCTACTGGTTGGGAGCTGGGAGAACATTGGGACTCTAGGCTGTCGGCAAGACATTCAGCCTTATCGGGACTGTCGAAAGCGACACTATTGTCGGGGCGGATGAGAGGAGGCATAGAGACCTCTTCTGAGGAACGCAATTTCCTCTGTAATTGCCAGAAGGCTTGATGAGTGGGCTCGAGTTCGCTGAGCATCTTGTTCCAGCCCTCAGAGCGAACCTCCCCTATGCGTTTCTTTACAGCACGCTGTAAATGGCGCATGTGGGCTTTGTTCGCGTCACAAGGGAAGGAGTCGTAGGCACGGATGGCCGCGTTCATCTCGGTTATCAGGTCACGTACGTCAACAGGTAGTTTCCAGCGATGGTCTTCCATCACCGGAACTTCCCGTGAACAATCCGTCAATACGGATTGTACGTGCTCTGTAAACGAGTCGATTGCGGCCGTCGTGTCGGCGACTGACACTAAGTGATCGGGGATGGTGTCTAAGTGAGGCGACGTGGTGGATTTCAGTCTTTCGCTTACTTTCCTCCAGTCGGTTATCGTTTGGGTCTGAGGGGGGCGGTTGGGGTCGATCGGGCCCGAGTAGGGTGCAAGATGCATGACTACAGGGCGGTGGTCAGAATTTAGCTCGTGGAACGTCTCAATCGATTGCAAACGGAGGTTCACATTCTTGAGCAGCGCTACATCGAGAACATCGGGAAGGTGATTAGGATTACCTGGGAAGTGAGTCGGGCTCATTGGAGCGATGACGTCAAAGTTAAGGGATTCGCCAAACTTGAAAACTAACCTACCTCTGGTTGAGGTTGTGCTACTATTCCACGCCGGGTGCTTGGCATTAAGATCCCCCGCCAAGATGACGGAGTCACTCATACCGAAGAGGGCAGTGAAGTCCTTTTGGAGCGAGATGGGATCCTCCGGACCATTGTCGGGTTGGATATAAGCGGAGATGATGGTGATCGGTTGGTGGCCGGTCATGCCGAGCCGACAGATAGAGGTCTCCAGATGGGAGAAGAGAGGAGGTGGGTCTATAGGGATACAATACAAAGATTTCCTAAAGTATATGAGTGTGCCACCCCTGTGACATCGAGACCTGTCATTGCGAACTAGTTTAAAGTTGGCAATATTCGGGTTTCGGTGATGTGGTTTTAAAAAGGTTTCCTGTATGAGGAGGATGTCAAGCTGATGGTCGCGGAGGAAAGTGGCGATCTCATCGCGTTGACCTGAAACGCCATTTGCGTTGAAAAAGCCTAATTTAAGGGATCGGGGTTTGTTACTATTTACTCTCGTATTATCCATTGAGAGTTAATATTTGAGTGAGTGTAGAACTTGCGCGATCTCGGGATACGCGCTGAGAATTTCCATGAGGCGGATTGCGTTGCCGTTTGCAGCAACGATTTCTTCCGCCATTTTATCCGCGGCGGTGGTGAAGAGAGCCGCGTATGTACTTAATATGATTTGGGCGCTGTTTCGGCCCTGGGTTCCCTGAGGTGCCGCTGGAGCGGCCGTAGGGGCCGCGGGGGCTACCGAAGGCGCTGGGATGGCGGCAGCCATCAGCGCTGGAAGTTGCGCGGATTGCGCTGGTTGCGCGGGTTTTGATGGCACCGAAGCTGCGGGAGCCTTCAGGTGGTTAAGGTTAGCCCAGGGAGACGGCCTCTGCGGACTGAGCCGCTCCGGCATCAGCGCGGAAGGAGGCTTTCCCCAGGGGCTTTCCCTGTGCTGGCGGTCGCTCGCGCGTTTCGCGAGTTTGGGAGAGGAGGACTTCGGGGCCTTAGGACAGCCCCGGTAATTTGCCGGGTGTCCCGATTGGCCGCAGAGTACACAGCTGGGAGGCTCTAAACATAGTTCCCTATCTTTAGGGCGGGTACAGTCGGCGGTGCCATGCTCTCCTAGACACTTGACGCATCTAGGGGTGGCATAGCAGTTGGACTGCGAGTGACCATATAATTGGCAGCGATGACACTGTCCAATTAGTTGAGCTCTGTAAGGCTTCTCTATTGAGATGCCTGAGAGCGAACACACCGACTTAACTTTAAAAATCGGGTGGTGACCGTCTGTGGGGTCACAGATGACCAGGACCATGTCGTAGACTAGGCCCTGTCTCGCTTTATGTAAGCGATGGACGGCGGAAACTGGGATTCCTTGAGCGATGAGGTCGCTCTTAATCTCCTCGGTGGAGATTTCTTGAGGAACGCGCCTTATTACGACGCGAGTAGGGGTTTCCTCCGGAAGGGAGTAAGTGTGAAAGGAGTAGTTCCTTTCACGTAGGGCGCGGGAGAGGTCCCTAAAGTCCGCTGACGTGGGGACCGTAACTTTGATCCCCTGGAGGGTGGATCGGGCGTTAGTATAGTTGATCTTGCGATCAACACACATTTTAGATATTTCAGTCCATTTGGACTTTTCCTGGACGTATATCGGGGGAGGGGGCTTCTGCTTCCTCGCGGTAGGAGCGGGTGGGCAAGCCATAGGGCTGGCGGGGCGACTGGCCCGCGGACTAGGGGCGGTTGTGGAGCTGGACGATAAGTCGTCCTGTTTTTTCTGGGCCTTGGTGACCGGGCCAGCGGGGGCGGAGGATTTAGCCGCCTTCCTCTTGCCTCCTTTGACCACGACTTGGAAGTCGTCATCGCTGGAGGAGGAGGTGCGGGCTTCTTCCTCGGAGAGTGGGACTGACGTGTCCATGCTCTCCGTCGTATTTGTTACAGCGGCGCGCAGCTGCGTTGTCTCTGAGACAATGGCGGCCGGAACAATGGAGGCCGTGACAATGGCGGCAGGGACAAAGGCGGGCGAGACAATAGGGGCCGGATTAGCGGCCGGAGTATTGTCTACCGGAAAAAAGGCGGGTGACACAATGGGGGCCGAGATAGTTGCCGGAACATTGTGGTGCGGAACAAAGGGCGGAATGCCTTGTTCACTTGCAGGTGGCGATAGCGGGCTCTCAAGCGCGTCGCTGAAGTTAGCGAGTGCGCCTTGAGACGGAGTGGGACTGGAAACTTGGCTTATTTTGGCGCCATATTTCGCCAAAAACTCGGGGTCCTTTAATAGGACCTCTTTGAGGAACGCCAAGAGGACGGCGTCCTCCATGATCGGAGCGGGAACTATATTAGGGAAGGAATGGTGGAAAGAGAAATTTCCCTACGAAGCCTAAACCCTATACCTAACTCCCCGGGTGGATTGGCCCGGGGATGAGTTCCCTCCCTGTCGGGTGTAGACAGGGAGGTGTGTACCTATTGGTGAGCCCTAAGCTTGTAACCCGTCGCCAGTCTTATTGTGCGAACGGGGCCCTGACCAGTCTAGCGCGAAGGGTGTAGACACACCCTAAAGACACTAGGTGAGTAGCTGAAAAGCAAAACTGTCACCAGAGCCGACTAGGAGATCCCCCAAGGCCGGTTATCTGGGACCCGTCCAACTAACTGCCTCGCCCTGAAGGGGTTCGGCGGGTGTGAATTGGGTCAACACCCCACTCGGCTTCGTTGACACCGTAAGGATTCAACCGAGGACCATGAAACTGTGGTTTTACCCAGAAGGGGCCTAGTGAAGCTACTCACAAACGTCTATTAATGAAACAGGGATGCCTTGAAAAAGGCAGTTTTTTGAGTTATTAAAATCAAATCAATTTCTTGATTTGATTTTAAATCGGAGTAGTCGGTGCGACTACGATGACGTCACGTGGCAGCGACGAATAATAACACGAAACACAACACTGGAGCGGGAGAGCGCACAAACACGTCCGTCCGCGGCGAGAGTCGAGCGTCGAGTGTCTCGAGCTAATAATACAAGGCGTGATGTGGTTTTATTTTATTTAGCGAAAATTGACGCGTTATTGTGTTCCTAGATACTCCGAAATTGGAGTGCACCATTTCCCGAAAGACCCTAAAATTAGAAGCTTGTGGTATAAAGCTATTCGTAGAGATTTTTTTGAGTTCGAGTTTGTGTCAGAAACATTTTGAAGAAAGTGATTACGAGGAAATATTCAAGGTTTAAAATTCTGTCACTTTCCATATCAAGTACTTGATATAAAATATTAAAATAACTGAAAATTACGAAATAGTGAAATAAAATCAAACTCATGAATGAACACAAAATGGAATGAATGAACGAAAGGTCAAATTTATTAAAGGCCGTAGGGACCTAGCTATGGTCGCGCCATCTACAATTAGCTTTGCCCGACCTTCCCCATTATATTTTGAGTAAGATAGAAAACGCCGACCTCGGTATCTAACCAAGGTGGGCGTTTTCTATATATAGAAAATTTATAGAAACGCTTCTATAAATAGAAGATACATCATTACGAAAAAGGACAAATCAGTGCTATTACAATGTTTTTTTATAAATAAAAAAACTACAAATGACATTACTGTGGCATAATTCAAACTAAATGTCAAACAATCAAAACAGTGAAATGTTACACAATTTAAAGAGTAACGGTGGAGTTTCTTGCCCAGTCTTCTCCATACGAAACTACCTTTTGGAAGGGGCGTACAATCAAATCTATTTTTATGATTAATAAATGATAAATGATTTTATTTCTGTAAATAGGTTTGTACAAACACTTTTACACGTCAATCATATTTTAAAAACTAGGTGAGATCGGCATTTCCTATCTGACTACTCTGAGAAGAAACGCCGAAACAAACTCAGAGGTCACAGTCTCTTTTAAAGTCCAGACATAATCTTGGTCAGGTCATGTGAAGACCATGTGGATTGATATCTGAAATGGTCTTTTGAGGAAAGAACCACACAGAATGAGTGGACCTGTCCAGTCAGTGCACGCATTTGTCAGTTGTCATGCAGCTCAACACAGAACTAAAGGAGCTAAACGATTCGACGAACATTACCAAAGAAAGGACATTTGGGTAGGCCGCATAAATTACTCAAACTGCCAGACCATGATTAAAACTAATAATTTAAAAAAAATGCATTAAAAAAAACAACAAATCCACAATGTCTTCATATTCACAATAATTAAAATAGTATAATCCTTAACAAAGTAAATGTCATTGCATATATAAAGTGCATCAATTTCAAAGTGTAAATAAAATACCTATAGGTACACCACACGTGTCTGTTTGAAATAAATGCTTTGACTTTGACTTTATTGTGCTATATAATTAATATGTATTATATTTTCTGTTTGAATATTGTAATGCGAGGTTTCCGAACGTACTCCACTTGAAACACAGCGGGGAATTCGACAACTTCAATGAAAGTATTGTTTCACAAAATTCGTTTGTGAAACAATTCTCAATAACACTATGAAAGAACGCTATCGTATTGTTTGTTTAATCCATTCGTAAGATTAACGAAGTATACAAAATATGACGTAAATGTTATTGAATGTTTTAATTAATATTCACTTTTAACATGGTACAATATTAATACAATTGAGCCTGATTTATATTTGTCTGACGTGTTGTGTTGTGCTTGTGATGCTTTCACTAAATGTATGAAACCGATACCGTTCTGATGCGTCACAACACAACACGTCAGACAAATATAAATCCGGCTCTAATATTATTTTTGTAGTGGTGAGCGTTCTCGCCCTCGTCGGCGCATAACTTATGTTCAGTAAATTCAATTATTTTATAAAGTTGTAACTATACCACTTAATATATTTTTTTATTAAGGCTTATTTAAGTGACCTACCCACAGTACAAATCAGCTCCAAATTTTTTTTTTATAAATAGTTATTTTGGATTCCACAGATATAAATAAGTAAATTTATGAAAGTGACCCACAATATCCACAAGTGACGTTGTTATTCAGTGATTATTTCCACAAACTAAAAAGTTACAAACATTTTAAATACAAGTGTAAGGTCATCACGAAAAAGGAAAACTGAGTGCATTTTTATAAATAAAAGTAAACAAACAGAAACAGAGTAATTCCAAAAACTGTAAAAAACCAAACAATTGTGAATAAACCGTCAACTCAAAATGATCAAAATCGTAACTGGATCTATAACGCAAAATTTGCAAAAAGTAAAGACCTATTTTGTTCCAAATTAATGAACGTCCGGTCGAGTGGTGACTGTCTACGCCCAATACTAGCGAAGCTACCTAGTAGCGAGTTCGTATCCAGCTAAGAGATATTCTTTTTCCAATTTTAATTTACCTATTAATTTAGAGTATTCTAAAGAGAGGGCGCCACAATGCTCGCGTCAGCTGAGGTTTAGTTGAACCACGGAGTTTAAAGGCCTTAATACGAAAACAGAAATGCCTGGCAATTTCGTATTATGAACTTGTCAAACAAGCCAGTCAGCGGTCACGCCACACCCTGGCCGACTTCTGCCCGAATATTGCCATTGACATTTCCTTTCATATACTGACAAAAGTAACCTCACAATCCATTCAATTTACGCAGTTTCAGAGGAGCTTTTATTGAATTATTTTGGGTTTATTTGGCGAAATTATTCGAGTGTTACCTAGATAATGAAAGAAAGAAAATATCATGTGTATGAGAAAATATCATGTGTATCAATAGGAACTGTTTGAGTTCCAGGAAAGTGAAATTTTTCATCAACATAGTGAATCTAGGATCAAAAGTAGACTTCGTGATGGTTCTCTATTGTGTCACCTAACTTTTTTATCCGTAATTTAAAGTGCCATAACTTTTTTTTTCGTAATCATCATTTCTCCGAATTATAACTTACTTGAAATTAATATCACGTGCCATAAAATTTAAATCCCTAAACATAATTTGTCCTAAATCCGTTTGTCATAAATATTACAATCAGTACTATACAAAAGACATAAAACGGTTTTCAATGAAAGTCATGTCCTTTTTTCAAAATTATTTAATAATTATTGTATACGTTTAGTATCATTTTGTTATAATAATAAAAAATCTGATTTTGCATTTTTTTTATACAATAATAAATATATTACACATGTACTCAATAAAGCAGTTGATTGTGAACATGTAGTTTTTGCAAGCAAGCATGCAACATGCAGCAGGCATGGTTTCTGTCACGGCTCCGGCGCTGCGGGGCTCCGGAGCCGTGCTCCACACGAGCACTTAAATTACACTCTAGGGTTCGAGCAGACAAGACTGCGTGGAGTCGGATTTACAGCGATTCGTTTCTGTCACTAAAACCTAATTTTTACAATGTTTTTAGGACTAAAAATTTATTAAAAATGAACATTCGGAATAATACACATTATTTAACCCAAAAGTTAAGAAATATGACTTTAGGTCATGTAAAATTAGGAGATTCAATTATTATAATACTCGATATTATGAAAGAATCCTTTTAGAACTAAAGAAAATCACGTTTGAAGTGGTATGAGGAACAAGGTGTAAAGTTCACTCATACTCTCAGAAAAGGGAGGAACTCGGGGTCACCAGTGAAGAGATATGAGGAACAGGATGTAGTGTTCACTCATACTCTTTGGAAAAGGGAGGATCCTCCGACCAGATGGGTGTTGTATCTGGTGGGCAACTGCCCGATGATTGTTGTCGGAAAGTTGTATATAGCTTATGCAGCTAGCTAGCATAGCTGCACGGTAAACTCTGATTGCGCGATGAAGTTTGTGTGAGATACCGCCACACGTTAAACAAAATTTCCAGATTTTGAACATTATGGTTACTGAAGTTTTAGCAAACGTGTTATGGATAATGATTTTCGGACAAACAATTTTAGGAGAAGAAAGAGATCAATATAATGCGTTCGACATAGATGATGTGCAATTTATTCAACGATATCAACTTATCAAAGATTTGGTACTGAACCATTGTGGAGCTGAGGCCTCACATGTCATGAAACGTGTGATACCACGCAAGGCTAAAAGAATAGTAGAATACACTTACACAATATATTAATAAAAGGAAAATAAACGTATCATTGAAATCCTTAGAACGGCCTTTCCTTTTGGTGTTCTTCTTTAACCCGTAACGAGCCCACAAAATCCACGGATTTATCAATGCAGACTAAGGTAGTTGTTTTTATTAGGTATGAAAACTTAACATTATTCTCATTTTAGGTTTTGGTAGCATTGTCATAGTATGCTACTGGCTCCTACCAACGCCCCACTGGTGATATAGGCTCTCATTCAATATCCCAGCCCACATTTTCAACAGTAATAACCTAAGAAAAGCACTGGGATTTCTTCACACTTCTTGGTGGGAATATAAAAACTCCAACAATGTTTCCAGCTCATCCCCTATAACAATATTACTTACTCACCTTAATACTCGTATAATATCTAATGAACGAAAACATTGAACAAAGAGTTTGTCTTAAATATTGCATCGCCAATAGAATTTCGTGTTAGGAATCACTGAAAATGTTATAGATGGATTACGGTGAATCGACTTTATCAAAAACACGTACTTCTAAGTAGCACAAAGCGTTCAAAAGCGGTCGAGATGTGATGGAAGATTTGTCTCGCTCTGGTATGTCATCAACATCTTCAACTGAAGTTAACATCGTAAGAGATAGCCGCTGAACTTTCTGTATATCGCGAGTCGATCCGGACCATTTTAAATATGTTGAACAAATAATGTTGCCGTAGTCCCAAAAGAACAGAATTTTCTCCAAAAAGTCGCTTAGGACACGCTAGAACAAGTCAATTCCGACCAAACATTCATGAAACGCATTGTTACTGGTGACGAGACGTGGGTTTACGTGTTTGACATGGAAACTAGTTAACATGCTTCGGAGTGGCGCATTCCAACCGAACCGAAATGAACCAAAACCGAAAAAACCACGCCAAAGTCGATCAAAAGTCAGTCATGTTGACCGTTTTCTTTGACTATAGCGGTGTTGTGCACTCAAAACTTTTGCCAGAAGGTCAAACGGTAAATAAAGAATACTCTTGGAGCGTTATGCGGCGTTTAAGAGAGCAAGTTCGACGAAAAAGGGCAGATTTGTGGAATTAAATTTCTTGGATTTTGCATCACGATAATGCGCCATCGAACTATGCCATCGTTGTGAACGAATTTTTGAACAAAAACTCAATAAATACCATCGAACAAACACCTTATTCACCAGATCTATGGCCAGCCGACTTTTTTCTTCTTCCTAAACTCAAATTACCACTTCGCGGCACCCGTTTTCTTTCCGTAGAAGACAAAAAGAAGAATTCACGGCGCGAACTTAACTCAATTCCGGAAAAGGCTTAAAAAATGTTTTGATGATTGTCTTATTCGTTGGCGTAAGTGTATCGTTTCTGAAGGCGAATACTTTGATGGCGATAAATTTAATTTGGATAAATAACTCACACTTTGTGTATTATTGATCTATTCCCGGTACATTCTTGACAGAGTAATAGGTCTATAATTAGTAGGTTCTGAAACACTACCGATTTAAATAACGGTATTATTTCACTGTTTTTCGGATTAGGAATATAGCGACAATAAAAAGATAAAAATATGCTTTCTTGCTTTGGCTTACCTGATGGTCTCGATAGGTATTAAAAATAAAACAACTTATTCTTCCAATATTACAGCAAAACCTAAACACCTGTGTTTCTGCAAATCTAGCCTGCATAACTAACTTTGTTATTGTCTTTTAATTCCCCCACTCGTTTAGAAATCTGTACAATTCTATACTGCAGGTCACTAAGATTATATGCCCTCATTATAATGGCCCATTAAGGCCATATCTTTGGCCATTAACTCTAAATTCTATCAGGAAATAGGATTTGGGCCAAATTCGACGCTCTACGAGTATTATTTTGTATGGTAATGGCAAGGGTCGTGTCCTATGGGAAACTATGCGATGCGCAGTTTCTAGTTGATTTTTCCTGAAGAGTTCTATTCCTACTCATTCCACTACTAATCTAAGCCCACTCCGACATTTGAATTCGGTATCTCAGATAATTATCAAGTTTAGAAACGCCAGCTTAATCTCCTAAATAACAAAGTTCAAACTCCATTGCAACCGATTTTAGGTGCATTTTTATTAGAAACGCGATAATTGCTGATTGACCGTACCGCACTTCAGTATAGTTCATAAAGTTGCATAAAGTTCACATGTAAATTATCTAAGATTGGGTATGCCAGTATAAAACATGTATGTTTAGTTTTCTTGAACGAGTGATAAAAATTAGGATCTCTTTGAGATTTGTACCAGAATCAGAAGTTGTAAAATTCTTGTTTCTCCATGGTTTACCAACCCTAGATTAACAGTACCGGGATCAATTCATGTTTTTTGAATTAACGTATGCAACGTTTAAGTATTCCTGTATTGGAAAAACCTTTTTTTGACGAAATTTTTTTTGTTTACGTCGCGAAATCAATGAGTCTTGCCAGAGCTTTTGATCGCTAAGCTTTCACTATACAGCTAGCTTACCAAATACATCGATGTAACGAAATCCACCGCTTCCTCTAATTCTCAATGTACTCATTGCAACTGCTAAGCTTGACTCACACTCCCAAATTTTCTCATCCAAGCATTAATACACTAGCTGCCCAGAATATTGTCTAATTCCAACATTAGTAATTTGTATTGCACTAGGTAATTACACTACTCAGCTCCCTTGGCTACAAAACTACCTAGGCTACTACGCTATCAAGGCTACAAAGCCACCTGAGAACTGTATAAAAAGAAACGGAACAATCCCTCAATGGACGAATTACCGGTTCCATACGGGTTTGCGCGGGCTTTAGTTACCTTCTAAGCTTTAAGCTACCTACATATCGCAAAAAGTTTCTACTGGTTTTAGGTCCTCAAAAACTGAACAAAAACGAAAAATAACATCAAGCCTTGCTTCCCCGAAGGGTCGGCCAGAGGTGTACACCTATAGTACACCCAAATTTCGCCAGTTATGTTTAAGGCCCATGTAATAGGGGGCCTATTGCCATCAACCGGGCACAAATCCATACTCCGGGCTGCTACTGAGAAATTCCACATAGAAAAACTACTACCACCGCCATCCACTAGCAAGTTATTAGTTTTATTATATATTTTCAAAATAGTGTCCATTTACATCAATACTGCATACGATGGATCCACTGAGAAAAGCACTTTGCCCACTCGTCCTTAGGGTCTCTTCGAAGGCATTTTGAAACGCGGCCACTGCTTCCTCGGCGTCCATAAAACGTTTTCCTTTTATTTTCGGAAATAAATAAAAATCGCAAGTTGCGAGGTCGGGGCTATAGGGCGGGTGACCCGATAATTCCACGTCTGAAGTCGCCAAATAGTCGATTGTCTGCTTGGCGGTGTGCGACGAGGCGTTGTCGTGGTGAAGGAGGATCCTACTGCGAGGTCGTTTCTGCCGAACTTTTTCCAAGACAAGTGGCAATCAATTGTTAGTGTACCACTCCGCAGTAACTGTTTTTCGATCCTCTTAAACAATTGTTGCGTAATGACCCGTCATTCCGAAGAACGAAGCCAAAATCATTTTTCCCACGCTTCGACCTCTCTTCACTTTAATTGGCAACTCCTCGGAAGGAAACACCCAGACAGCAGACTGTCTCTTAGTTTCAGGATCATAACAATAAATCCAGTTTTCGTCACCCGCAAGTATGTCGAACACCGCATTTGAGTCACCTCCGTTAAATCTTTGAAACCTTTCACGACACTAATCAACACGACGGAGTTTTTGGGCCTCTGTCAAATTATGAGGTATCCACCGAGCGCAAAGCGTCCTGGCCGCTAAATGTTTATGGAGTATTTTGTGCACTTGACTCATACTGGTGCCTAAGCTTGTCCGAATCTTCCGATTAGTCACACTTTTGTCAGTCTCTATCATACGCCGCACTACACTGATGTTCTCTTTTGTCCTCGCCGTAGAAGGCCGTCCCTCACGCAGATCATCGGTGAGATTAGTGCGACCACGTTTAAACTTACTAAACCAGTTTTAAACAGTGGCACTAGATGGGGCACGAGATGGAAGTCTATCGTAACTTTCTTGTTGACTTAAATGACATCGAAAGTCAAAAAAATCATTGTACGAAAACTTTCTAACGTTAAATTCATGCTGACGTGACACAGACAATTATCAATTTGCCGCCAAATCGTATACAAATGACAAACGAATACAATACATAAACAATAGTATTAGCAAAGAGTTCCATTTTCCAAATTTGAACTTATTTTTAATTATATCCTTGACAAGTGGCCAGTTCTAAAAACTTTCAGTGTCGCCCTCGTATGAAATTGGCGGTCTGACGAGTTTGGATAGAAATTCCAAATTCAAAGGACAATGCCAGAAGCTCTATAGAACCCCACTCAAAAAAAAAATTTACAAGCCTACAATATGCAGCAGGTTAAAGCTTATTTATAACTGTTAACTAAACATTTGTCCTAATGCCAGTAGAACTTGCGGTTTCTGCTAAAATCTTAAAACAATGATGACATTAATTATTGGTTAGGTGCAGTTTATACTTGTTAAAAAGCGATTTAAACAACATATACGTTACGCATTATTATAATCGGAATAAGAGTGTTTGTTTTACAGGTATTTAAAACTTTTTTTATTGTGTATCATGCGCAATATGTAACGCAATAGGAAATTCAGGGGTTGAATTCCTTATATCATTGATTTGTAATCGGCAAGTTCTAATGAAAAACAATGTATTATGAAAAGGTCCTTTAATTATTCAGTTATTTTCATAAATTGACATTTCCTGTAAATAGCTGGGGCTGGATATAGTTTATTTAGAGTTAAGTGATTAATTTGTTTCCGCGCCTTTAGATTTTTCTTTGGCATCGTTCTCTTCACAAAATATCGCGATATTTACGAATACGAGTTCTACCGTGGCACCAGCGCTGCAAAAACAGCTCGAAGGACTAACTATATGTATGGGAAGCTACTGTAAAAGAATACATAGTTCGTTTTTGGTTCCAACGGTTTCGTTCTGGAAAGACCCTGGCTAGTTTTCAATGAAAAATTAATAGTGATCATGGAAGCGGATCCATCACAAACCACGTCAGAGTTAGCAACAGGCTTCGGTGTGAGTGATAAAACAATTTTAATTCAGTCGAAATAAATTGGAAAAGTGAAAAAGCTAGAAAAATGGGAACCGCAAGAATTGAGTTACATGACTCAACCGTCACAATAACGAGGTGATTTTGAATCGTATCTTTACTTGTGATGACTCATGAATCCTACGCGATAGTCGGAAGCGCTCATCACAATGGTTGAACCCAGGAGAACAAGCCAAATCCTGCCCCAAGCGAAAATTGACTCAGAAAAAAGGAACTGGTAAGTGTCTGGTGGACCAGTGCTAATGTCATCCTTTACAGCTTCCTAAGATCTGGCCGGACGATTGTCAACATTCGCAAACTATGATGGAAAAGCTAGCCGTTAAACAACCGATCTATTGATCTACTCCTTTGAACAGTGAACGGAACTGGACCGTCACCTTCGTGTCGGTGACGATAAGTTAGAACACTCGGCGCTGAATCGCGTTTACTCAGCTCCAGTCTTAAGTTTTCACTTATATCGTGTACTCATAAGCACACACCCTCTATGTTCTATGTTAGAGGGTTTGGTTTCCGCACTTAGTCCTACATGTGGACCATTGTACGTGGGCCATGGCGGCCGTCGATGGTTTTTATTCCAACCAGCCCACCTCCCTCCAGAAGCCGATCAAAGCTTCTGGTCTGTTGAGAACTTCTGTGTAAGATCCGAGTGTCCCGAGGGTTTCTGTCCTAATCTGTGTAACGACTGTGCACTCAATGAGCACGTGAGCGACGGTCTCGTCCGACTCCATGTAAGCTCTGCAAATAGGGCTGTCCGTTACGCCTTTTGTGTAAAAGTGTTTATTTAGCGAGCAGTGTCCTGTGATGGTCCCCGTCACCAGGCGCAGGCCATTTCTGTTCAGACGTTATAAACGTCTGGTTAGCCTGCCATCTAAGGATGGCAAAGCTTCCTTGGACTGCCTGCAGCCTGGTGTCGAGGTCCACCACCTCTCGGCTTGTGTGTGGATGGACTCCTGCAGCCACCTGCGTATCTGGTTAAAGGATGGGTATGATGGGTTCAGGCCCGCATGCCGACTTGCTGGATGCTCTCCTGGCTAATTCGTCAGCTGCGTCATTGCCCAGCGATCCACTGTGTCCTTTTATCCATTGCCGTGTCACTGTGTTGCGGTTTAATACCGTTACTCGTTCTAGAGCCTTGTGACATTCTAGTATTATACTTGAGGTAATATATTTTTTCCTCAATGATTGGAGGACTGAGGCGCTGTCGGAGAGTATACGTATATGTGTGTCCGTAACTTTCCTGGTTTCTATGGCATACGAGTACGCCGCTTGTATAATGCCCACACACTCCGCCTGATAGACGGTGTTGAACATTCCCAGCGGATTTGATATGTTTATGTTGAGGTCATGTGAAAAGACTCCAACTCCGGTCCCAGATCCGGTCTTCGAGCCGTCGGTGTATACTCTCATCTCGTTCGGGCTTGAGTAGTCACACTGTTCTTCCGAGAGAACGATGTTGTAGTGCTTTTAGAAGTAGTGCTGCTTCGGGGTTTTGTCGCAGGGTGATGCTAACATTGGCTGTCGTTTGACTGCATCCTCCTTTATGCGTGTGTGCCTGACCCTAGAATCTTTGCTTAGGGTTCCCGATATATAGAGCCTAAAAGCAGCCAGGGTCACCTCCTCCCGCACGATGAGGTGTAGGGGTGGCAGCCCAAGCATTGCCTGTAGGGCAGCAGTGGGTGTAGTTCTCATGCAGGTAGTGATTGCTACACAAGCAAACCACTGCAGTTTTTCGAGATCTCTTTGGGCTGTGCTCAGGTCTGTCCTAGGCCACCAGACCAACGAGCCGTACGTGATAATTGGTCTAATGACAGTAGTGTATAGCCAGTAGGTTACCTTGGGGTTAATCCCCCAGTTTCTGCCAAGCATTCGCTTGCACTGCCACAGAGATATGCTGGCTTTTGTAGTGACGTAGTTGGTGTGTTTTGCCCAATTCAGCTGTTTGTCCAAATAGATGCCTAGGTATTTGGTTTCGGTTGATAGGCTTAGGGTAGTTCCGAAGAATCGTGGTAGTTGTAGTGTCGTCAGTTTCCTCTTTTTTGTAAAGAGGATCAGTTCGGTCTTTGTGGGGTTAGCGGATAGCTGGTGTTTGTTGCACCAGTCCTCTACTATTTTCAAGGCTTGGCGCATAAGGTTGCATAGGGTATTTTCGTGGGTGCCTTTTATTATTATGGTTATATCATCGGCATAGCCTACAGTAAAGTAGCCTTTGTCATTGAGTGTTCTGATGAGGCTGTCTACAACCAAGTTCCACAGAAGTGGCGAGAGAACGCCCCCCTGCGGGCAGCCCTTCGCCACAATGGCCCTTGTGGTGTCGTTCACTGTTACCTGTACAGCTCTCAATTTGCGCAAATTAGTGATTCACCCGCTCAGGGTCGGGTCCATATTGTGTCTGTCGAGGGCCATGTTGATGCTACCAAACGTGGTTTTGTCAAAGGCGCCCTCGATATCAATGAATACGGCTAGTGCTGAGCATTTGTGGTCCACCGCGCATTCAATCTTGGAAACTACGCTATGTAACACAGATTCCGTTGATCTGCCTGTGGAGTACGCATGTTGTTGTTTGTGAAGTGGTTTTGCCTGAAGAGGTCCGTCTCGAATGTATCTATCACAGAGTCTCTCGAGGGTTTTCAGTAGGAAGGATGTGAGGCTAATGGGCCTATAGGCCTTGGGTTGTGTGTAGTCGGGTTTGCCTGGTTTGGGTATGAATGATCACTTCGCGCCAAGCTAGGGGTATGTGTCTGAGTGCTATACAGGCCCGAAAAGTCTCCACCAGGCATGGTGTCATTATATCAACCCCCCATTGTAGGAGGGCTGGGAAGATGCCATCCAGCCCAGCGGACTTATAGGGCTTAAAGTTGTTGATGGCCCACTTTATCCGGTCTTCTGTTACTATATTGCGGGCTCTAGACTAGTCTTGATCCGTTGGGGTCCATCCTGATTCAGCTTCCCACACCTTGTCCTCTAGGAGTTTGCAGTCTGGGAAGTGAGTCTCGAGGAGGATCTTACTGGTTTCATGGTCAGTTAGTTTGTATGACTTGTCGGGTTTTTTCAGCGCACCGAGAGTTCGGCCCTGATCAGTTGATAGGATTTTCCTTACCCTTGCGGCTTCATTATTGGTATCGATGGATTCACAGAATTTCCGCCATGCTGTTCTTCTGGCAGTTCTGATTTGCTTTTTGTATGTGTGTTGGGTCTCTTTGTATGACTCCCAGTCGTCCGGGAGTCTGGTGTTTTTGGCTCTCTTGAATTGCTTACGTAATGCATCTCTGAGTTTACTACGTTCAGCGTTCCACCAGGGGTTCCTCTCGCTGTTAGTTTTTGGCGCCCTTAGTTTGCAGCATGCATGGTATGCTTCGGTAATATATTCTGATAGTTTGTTTACGGTGTATTCTAGTTGTGCGTGGTCTCTTATGGTTACTAGTGATAGGTGTCTGCCTAGTAGGGAGGCTAGGAGGCGCTTATACCCGGCTACATTGGTGCGCCGCGGGTTCCGCCTAGGCACTGGTTTACTTGTGTTGGTAGTTAATGTAAAGCGAATCCTTCTATGGTCTGAGCAAGAAGGCTCGTCGGATACGTGCCAGTTTGTGATAAAGTTTGTCGCATTTTCTGTTGCAAGAGTTAGGTCTATGATTGTTTGCCCTCGGACTGTGACCCAAGTGGGTTCAGCACCACGGTTAACAATGTTAAGGTGCGTCGCTGCCCCAGAGTGGGTGGTGAGCGTTTGAGTCGGTGCAGATGATTAGGTCTAGGTTGGCACGCTCGCAGTGTTGTACCAGGTCGGTCATCTCTTTTGGCGGGCAGTTTGCGTTCTCGCCTGGCATGTATACCGAGGCCAATACAAAATCGGGAACGTCGCCTTCGGTCTGGAGCCTGACAGCTGTCAGGTCTCTGGAACAGAACTGAGTGAGTGGTGTGGTAGGAATTCCATTGGGTATGTAGGAGCAGGTTCTTGGTTTGAGCACACACCCTCTTTTTCAACCGACTTCCAAAAATAAGGAGGTTATATATTCCTTTAGATACTTGTGCATGGTTCATTTCGTGCAACACTGTGTCTTTGAAACTCAAGTCTTTAGTAAGAGATGTCGGTCACTCTTTGCTATTGAAGTCATTTTACATTTAGGATCGAGGCCCGCCATTGAACACCATTCGTGGATGCTTGTTTGTTTTCCTGTCGAAGCTGTTATACTCATGGAATGTTTTTGTTCGAATTCGAGCATATTATTTTGTAAGGCTTAAGTTGCAGCGAATAAACCGTAGCATAGGTTCCATGAAAAACAATGCTTTTGGAGAAACAAGTTTGCCTGAATTTAAGGAGTCTGACATTGTGGGGGGCAATGAGATTTATCTCGCGCTTCCATGAAATTTTTGCTGCCGGAGCTGAGTCAAAATATTTAAAATTATTTCCTAAAAAATATCGGTAAATCACTAGGCAGGCTATTGCTTGAAATACAACATTGTTGCCACTGTCAGTGGCAGATAAACTCGATTTCACAACAAAAAAAAAACGATAAATCACTATGTAATGCTTGAAACGTAACTTTGACTCTGCAAGTGACAGGTATACTTACCACGTTCTCAGAACCCAAGAACAAACTTGGCATTGTAGTTGAAAAACATGTTCTCTTATACATTCCAGCTGTAAGTGCAAGTTTGTACGAACAATACTGAAAGATTTACCATGTTATTTTAACACCAAGGACTTCGTATAGGTTTTGCTGTAATCTGTTAGAAATGAACTAATTTCTGTTTTATTTTTTATTTTTAGGCTCGGTAGTTTCGCAGATAAGGGGTTGATAAATTTTCATATACTTTCTTTAATAACTTCAAAACCATTCTTTTTAAAATCGTACAAAAAATATGTTTGAAACCCTCACAACAAGCCCTTTCATTTGAAATGTCACATGGTACAGTATGCAATGCTCTTGTTTTAAAGTTTTCTAGTTTCCCCCCCAAACGTGACCCTCATATTCCAAATTCGTTTACTTATGATACACGACCGTGTTTGGGTCTCGGAAATTCACATGTGTACCAAATTCTTACTTAATGAGTCTAGTAGATTTGGAGCAAATTGGCTGTGACATACGGACAGACAAATAGACACACGAGTGATCCTATAAGGCTTCCGTTTTTCATTAGGACGTCCGGAACCCTTAAAATAATTGGCTTTAACAATTTAATCAAAATTACAATGTGAATAGGACAGTGTTATCTAGTACCAGGTACTTAATTAAATAAAAAAACGTAGATATAATTAATTGAATTTCTTTGATAGGTATAAGTGTCAGTTTTAGGAGTTTAAATTAAATTCAAATAAGATTTAATTACTGAATAATAAGATTTAAGATTGTTAATTTAATTTTTCCTAGCACGGCGGGCTGTGCCGGGGCGGCTGCTGCAGGAGCAGAAAACCTGAAAACGGCGCAAATATAACAACCTTATTGGGAGCTATATGTTTGAACCGTTTGGGGTTGAAACACTAGGTCCTTGGGGTCAGAGTGCTCATCAGTTATTTCGGGACATCGCCAAACGCTTGGTCGACACTTCTCGTGACCAGAGGGCTGGCCAATTTTTTGCCCAAAGGATAAGCATTACCATCCAACGTGGCAATGCTGCCAGCCTTTTGGGTACTTGTCCCGTTGACAGCGATGCGGACGTATTTTATGATGCCCTATGAGCTCTATCCCTCTTTTTTTTGTATACATTTGTACATTACATATTTATTTTAGTGTTAGCTTGTATATTGTAATTTAGATTTTTTTGTTACATCGTATAATAATAGATTGTTAATTGTATAAAATATGATTCTCTAATAGCCCTCGCTCGATATAGAACCCCACCATATTCAGGACAATACCTAGTAACCATGTTCCACTTATAACCACTCCACTTAACTAAACCAAGTTTGGTCATAATTAGGTATCTACTGAAGAATACGACCAATATTTTATTGCATATCCTGTAGATTGCTCTACATGGAACAGCGAGAGGGCAATAGATTAGCCTACGTGTTAGAGCAGGACAGGTTTATTGGAGAATTTATCTTTGATTTTGAATGAAATTTCCAGGTATTGTGGAGTGAGCGAGATGGATGTAGACATTGTCTGGTGGTAGACAAAGATAGAAACAGAGAATAAAATATTTAAGACTTAATCCTAAATATCCTTACTTATTTAATAATATAAATACGAAAGTAAGTTGGTTTGTTTGTTATGCTTTCACGCTAACATGGCAGAATGGATGAAGGCCTAGGTCATGGTCTATCTGACCATGACCTAGGGAAGGAAGTAGACTATTTTTCATCCTTAATCGCAGACGAAGATGCGGACAACAACTGGTAGTTAAAAATTTGTATCAAAAGAGCCTTTTAGTGCCTTTTTGAAATAAATGCTTTGACTTTGACTTGACTTATCCTCATAGCAATGTAGTTACTAATAGTGATGTACAGTCCGGGAATTTAATTTCTCATCAAATTGGCAAACTACGCCAATAGGCCGTGTTACAGCCATTTCATCCAACTGTCAAAGAATGACAGTTAGGATTCGGATATGCCGACAATTTAAGTTGATAGTCAATGAACGAAAAAAATAATTTCCTTGAATTAACATAGCTGTTTTATTAGGAAAACAAACGCATTGTCGAAACCTTTTCTTCAAATTACATCCCTTTACAACGACTCCGGACGGATGATGTTATTCACCGTTTAATAATGTCATTTTAACTACAGTTCAACTGCAAACACTATTGTCAGTTAAGTCATAAACTTTAGTTTATTACTAACCTACGTACGATAAGAGAGGGTTACATGAATAATGTTATATTTGTTACAAACACAGGTAATAATGATTTAATTGTTCGTACCCGAATCTCTTCAAAGTTAGAGTGAACAGGCATCTTCTGGGTAAGCTCTCTCCATCGTAGACTTTGTCTATGTCACTTCTGACCTAGACTAGAGTCAAGAGCAAACTCATCTCAAATTTAAACAAAAAAAAAAAACAGTAAAGCCCCGTATTCACAGTTTACAAAGTTACATTAAAATGTTGCTGAGGTGCTGTCAACATATTGCAGGCCCATGACCTGGGTAAGGATAAATAAGCTATTATTCAACCTGAATTGAAAAGATACGAACAGATAGAACAAAAATAATAACAAACAAAAACGATGCATTTGAAGAAATTACATCAAAATAATAATATGCTAGCTGTTGCCCACGACGTCGTCTGCAGTCCTGGATAAAAACTAGTCCATGTTCTTACCTAGGTTGTGGTATATCTGTGTGTCAAATTTCATCCAAACCCGTTAAGCCGTTTTGCCGTGAAAGCGTAACATACAAACTTAGTTTAACATTTATAATATAAATAGTTGGCCCAATAGCCGAAAGCCTCAATCAACATCTCTCGAGGCTTACGTTACGCGGTTGGAACAACGTAGACTTGCGTGTGTACAAGACTTATTGATATAAAAACTTTGATTCCAGCAACATTGTCGTTGCTCATCAACAATGTTGCTCAACAAAAGTTTATCATGAATCCGTGGGCTTTATATTTAAAATTTGGTTCCAAGAATAACTTCCTGCAGGTAAGCACGCTTCAGAAAACTCCTTTGATTTTCCACATAATACCGACCACCTACCTACTATTCTTAAAAGCTTGTATTGATAAATAATACTCTTCAGTCTCAAGCGCCTTAATTGACTGGTTCTCATACATAATGAATATTAATGAGCAGAGGTAGAAGTGTGGCCACTTAGACACTACGAAATAATGGTTATGTAGTTTCTGCGCACTCCCATGGGAAGAAAGCGTGAGGTTAATATGTATTATAGTTCGCATGCATTATAGATGGGGAAGGTCTACCTCATAAAAAGGGCGTAAAATTATACTAGTATAAAGTAGTAGTGTAATAACAGTAATTGTAGAATCTTATAAAAAATTAAAAATTAAAAACAGTACAACATTCAAGCTTAAACTAAATTCACAGTTCACCTTCATACATACATACATAAACTCACGCCTTCTTCCCATGGGGGTAGGCAGAAACCACAGAACGCCACCTGCTACGTTCCTTACATACTCCTTTTGCCTCGTTTACGTTCATACATCTGGTCATACACGAGCGCCGGTTGAGAGTACTTCGCACCTGACCTTTCTGAAGAACATCACCAATAAGGTCACTATATATAATAAGGTCTTCCTAGTGCGTCCCCTCCCGGCGTTTCCACTCACATCTGCCGTGTAAATACCTTTTGTTAGTCTCCTTTCATTCATCCGCTCAACATGACCAAACCATCTAAGCATACTCTTTTCAATTTTTGTCTCTTTTAAACCACACCGTTGCCTTATCATTCCTCAGCCTATCATTCAAAGTCACACTACACATGCTCCGCAAGGAACGCATTTCCACAGCATTTATTCTGCTTTCATGCTTCTTTTGCCACACCCAACATTCACTTCCATACATAAGCGTAGGCACCAGCACACTATTGTGAACAGCCAGTCGTGCCTTCTTGGACATCAACTGGTTGGTCACAATTGCATGTGTAGCACCATTCACTTTATTTTCCGCATTCACTCTCCTTTCGACATCTCCACCAATACAAGAATAAAAACCTGAACATACAAAATCATAATTAAAAAAACCAAGGCTCAGGCACTTTCTGTCCGAGGACACAACTGTTATGAAAGGATCAAAATCGTGCTTTTTACGCATGTTATTAAAGTTTCTATGTGCACTACTATGTTATAGTAATACTTTTGTCATTCCGTTTCTAGCACTAAAGACAAAGGTGATGTATTCAGTACCGTAAGAGACTCGAAATCTACTTTAAATTGCAACATAGTATTGCTTGGAGGTTATATTAGGTATTTCAGTAGCAGCCCCTTCAAAAAAAGTTGTTTTACAAATAAACTAAAATAATCATTACGTCTTACAAATCTGTTTCGACCCTAACTTTACCCTCATTTGATGAGTTAAACCTTTGAAACACCTATTAATAAAATATAACCCTCCTAAATCAGTTTTCAAAGTGAATTTATTAAACAATTCTGAGCCTTATTAGTTCAGGCTATAGGTTAGGAGGTCGATAGGGCTAATAGGCAGGCCATTTATTTAAACATTCATAGCTCTTGGGTTGGGGATTAAATCTACGGTAATTTTGACCTTTCCCTGATTCTGGATAGATTAAATCGTGATTTTTTATAGTTTACAACTGTTGCCTGCGACTTTGTCTCTGATCCAGGATTAAAAGTGACCCATGTCCTTATTCAGGTATATCTGTGTGCCAAAGGACAATGCCAGAAACTATAGAACTTTGCCCCACTCAAATCAGTTATGTACAAGCCTGCAATATGCAGCATCTTAAAGCTTATTTATTAATGTTAACTAAACATTTGTCCTAACGCCTGTAGAACTTGCGGTTTCTGTTAAAAACATTAAAACAATAATGACATTGACTAAAGGTTAGGTGCAGTTTATAATTCTTAAGAAGCGATTTAGGTAACATGTAAGTTACGCATTATCATAATTATTATAATCGTAATATGACTTTGTTTTACAGTTATTTAAAAAAAGAAATGTTGTGTATCATGCGCAATAAGTAACGCAATAGGAAATTCAGGGGTTGAATTCCTTTTATCATTGATTTGTAATCGGCAAGTTCTACTGAACTACTGTTCTATGAAAATGTCCTGTAATCATTACAATTATTTTCATTAATTGACATTTCTTGTAAATAGCAGAGGTAGGATCTGGCTATGTCATTTCGTCAAAATCCGTTTAGACGTTTTGGCGTAACAAACGAATAAACAAACTTACTCACTTTCGCATTTATAATAATATAGTAATAATACATTTATATATTATATATACTTATGAAAATGTAATATACTACAATAAAAAATAATATCATATTATAACTAGTTAACCCCGAAACGTTCTTTTGCTTATTTTTTTTTAAATAGATGTTGTCTAATACTCAGACCTACCCAATATGCACACAAAATTTCATACAAATCGGTCCAGCCGTTTCGGAGGAGTTTGGTAACAAACACCGTGTCGCAAACACGAGAATTTCACATATTAGATCTAATAGGAGAATTGCGAAAACATGGTACTTTTAGGTACAATTATTTCTTTTCATTGAATTTGTAGTCTTCTAAACCAGGTAACCTACTTGATTACTATTTTTAGCTGGAAAGCTAGTAAATCTTTCAAATTAAAAAAAAATATTTAAAACAGGGTCAAATTGAATTAACTAGCAAAACTCCACTGGCGTGATGGGTATCGATACCTGATCAAGGAACAACATCACGTACTTAATACGCAAACCCCTTTACTGGTAGATAAATACTGCATAGAGTAAGATAAGTAATGATTTACGCCAGTGTATCTTCATATTTCAACTTTTTTTTTTTTGTTTCATACCTCACAAGGAAAAAAAAATGGAACCCTTTTAAGACCATTTGGTGATCCGTCTGTCTGTCTGTTTGTCTGACAAGACCCTTTTACTCATTAACGCGTGGAGGTATCAAGTTGAAATTAATATCAAATACGTAGGTCTACGTCCCTTAAAACTCTAAAAAGCTGAAGCTTCTAAGTCAATGCAATAAAAAATACAGCTATGTTACATAACCCTGAAGGGTTGGGCAAAGGTGTACCTATAGTACACCCACATTTCGCCAGTTATGTCTAAGTCCCATGTGATAGGGGGCGAGCCTATTGCAGCGATATATGCGACATATTTTGATACTCGCAGTTAAATCGAAACCTATAGAAGCAGGGTCCTCACAGCACAAGTAAACGAAAAAATCAGAAAATCCTTAATTTTTAGTTATGACATATAAGAAAATATTTTTATGGCGATTACAAACTTAAATTTGCAGTTTGAGAATTGACCGTGACGTATATCGATGAGAACATGATTGTCAATTAACATATGTATTCTTTATTTTAATATACGACTTACTATTTACTTAAAGACTAAAATAAATGACTAACTAATTAACTTTTGAATTTATTTGTACAAATAAATTCAAAAACAATAAGGACACTTAGGCGTCGAAATACTCGACAGCTTCGCTGTCATATCTGACTACAATGTTAAGTTTGTTCTTGGGATAAATTCATCCCAGCTACGGAACCCTTCATTCTGCCAGGTCCGACACGCACTTGACCAGTTTTTTTTTAACTTTGAACAACGTTTATGACCTTCTTAATAAGTGTCTGCTAGTCAAATCCATTACATACTCTATAGTTTTACCATACTCAGTTCAATGACACGAGGAGTACCAATACCACGACAAAAATATCAAGAAAAAAACTTTATAAAATTCCAAAATAGACAGCCTGGAATGTAATAAATATTCAAGGGTCCCTCTAGGATTGTGCCTGAAATCATAATCAGGCTCTAGGTCGTCTAATATATAGACATCGGCGTGCAATAGTAAAAAACTGTCTAAGTTCGAGTTGGAAAAACTACTTGGGGTTCCGTACAAGAAATAATATTTAGAGATTGACAAAAATTAATAATCCTTTGTATAAGAGGCATGTCATATACCCTAATCACAGATAAATCATACTACGAACAGATGCCGAATCCCATAAAAATAAATGACACCTAAAGTCTGGCTATTGAGTTGGCCTTCCTTTAGACAATGCCCACAGCACTATGGACAGATGTACTCAATTCAACATTGTTGTGTCTTCAGGAAATCTTCTTTAAAATACTCGATGACATGTCTAAATACTTCAAAAAAAAAACTACAATGGCGTTTCCGAGATATTTATAAAAATGTTGTTACCAATTTGAGGTTATGTTCGACCACAAAATGAATTGAAAAAAGGTGCTATTTGATAGGATTTGAATGGGTTTACGAGTAAGCTTTGTGTCTTTGAAGTACATTTGTGTAAAATCTGTAGCGGTTAGCCTATGTTCTTAATTACAAAAGATCATACTACGGTTAAAAGACAATGTTCATTCTTACCGCCGTTGATGAGATCCAGACTCATTTAAATGTTCATGATATTATTCGGAATCTCCGACAACATGAGTCTGCGCATAAGTGGCATTAATCTCGCACCGCACACTATTTTCTCATCACATTTGCAATGAAAATAAGAAAGATAATGTTCTGTGTGTGTGTATTTATTTTACTTTGCTTTTGTTTTTTTTTTCATCTATCGATATTTAAGAACATATTGTAAACAAACACCTTTTTATTAAATAAACAGCTATTTGACTTGGCACGCAATTCGACCCCGACGACGCCACTACCCTCCTCCAGGAGAGTAGTAAGGCCACTAGCACGCTACCAAAGCCCAAAACCCGATCGCCGTCCTACCGCCCTCGCCGCCGAGGCCCGCTGCGACGCCCAAATCGACGCCCCTCCCGACCCTTGCTCGAGCCAGCCCGCGCCGCTGTAGCTTTAAATTCGTCCGTAAATAATACCAATCCTGATCCAGCTAGTCATTTGCTGCCCTCTTCCAGCGACGCCCTAAGCCGAGGTTCGTACCCCACAGGGGGTGCCCTTAGCGTTGTCGCTTAGTTTTAGTTAGTATATAAGTTTAAGTCCTGGCTGGAGGCCTTAATTTATTAGGGAATCCACAGGCAAGTCCGCTTAAGCAGACGACAACCGCATAGGTTGACCTGCGAGATGCCAAACAAACAAACAAAAAACTTGGCACGCAATAATTAATCGAACAATCAATACAAAATCGATATCATTACATTTTATGTAGGAAAAAATGGACGTCTCTAGTATCGACAGGCGATAGCTAAAAATGGGGTAATCTATAGATGGAAACATAAAAGTACTAATTAATGTTCAGAAAACCATCCCATTGGAAATAATAATTTTGTGTTATTTAAAAAATATATTTTCATTTTATATAGTTCATGCTATTCAACATTTTGAGACACGAGACAGTTCGCAAGAGTACTGTCCGTGGGCAATCTCTTTTTCAATAGATTGTAGAATCGGCGACTCACTAATTGGCAGAGACTGTAGTTTTACAACGCCATCTAGGAATCGACTTACTTTTAAAACGTTTCGTGCAAAAAGTTTTATAGTTGCAAAGTTATATAGTCCGGGTTCAGAAAAAAGAAAAAAAATAGATAAAAAAAGTTATTTGATTTAAATTAGTAACGACAGTGGTTACTGTGATGATAGGACAAATTGAGTAAAACGCCATCTATTGCAAATATCTCTAAAGAAAATGATTAGCATATGGCTACTTTTGTACAAGGGTTCGAATTGAAGTTAAACTTATGTTTTTAACTTGGCTTCAGTTATGTTTTTTGGTGAAAATACGTGCTTTATGCGTGTAAATACATAAATTTGCATTAAAAAAGGAAGTGTTGATTTTGACTTATCTTACTTCAGGCAAAATTCTGCCGTTTATCGCTTTCTAATGATTGTTTATTTCATAAAGGTTATCTATGCTGCCATCTATTTGTTTTCAAGACTACGTGGAATTAACGTGAATTGAATTAAATTTAATGATTATGAATTAGATTGAAATAAGCTTAATTTTATTAGTAATGTTATGTTTGTAATGTGACTGTATGAGTCTGTTATTCTATTATGAGTCAGTGGTATACGAAATAAAATGATTTTATTATTATTAAAAACTGTGCCATTAGCCAAAACTAATAGTTTTTAAAGCTATTGAGTTTGAGTTTTGCATCTATCAGATACGTAGGTAGTGTTTTTTCTAGTAAATTTAGGTAATATTCATGAATATTAAAATACGTCTTTACTTGATCCACAAATACGAAATATGAAAAAGTTCCTTACATGAAAAATACTGCAGTTCACTATACACTGGCAAAGCCGGCAGCAAAAGTTCGTTCACTTTAAAACCATAGGTAAACCATGAAGTTGAGAAAATCTTTAAGTTGTCAACGCCAGCCGTAACTCGTTCTTTCAAACTTTATAACACGTGTTATTCGCAGACTTTCTGATTTCATAGTTAAAAGGTTTGAGGATGAGGAAACCACTGCGGGCTGTGAAGAGAAAAGTTGTGAGTATATACTGGCTAGTAGAATTACGTTTTCACCAGTAAAGGCTCCTTCAAACAGGCACGACACGCAGAATCGTACGCGACATAAAGGCACCGCGTGTCGCGCGAAGAATATAGTCCTTACATGTGAAATTGGCTCTATCGGGGGTCGTGCGGTCCATGGAGGGTTACGGGGCACCGGTGTGGGCGCGTTCTTTGAGGCGGCGATCAGCCCACCGGTTGAACGCGTCCCAAAGGGTCATGGCCATCCAGCTGGTCCGGGGATACCGCACGGTCTCCTGCGAGGCGGCGAGCCTCCTTGCCGGACTGCCGCCATGGGATCTGGAGGCAAAAGCTCTCGCACACGTTTGGGAGTGGTGCGAGGAGGCAAAACGCCGGGGTGTTGACACAGGTCCTCACCGGACACGGTTGTTTTGGGAGGTTCCTGTTTCGTATAAGGCGGGAGGAAACGCCCGGGTTTCACAATTGTGTGGATCGCCCAGAGGACACGGTAGAGCATACGGTGGAGGTCTGCCCAGCTTGGGCGGAGCACCGCAGTGTCTTCGCGGAGGCAATCGGCGGCGGTGATCCCCCGCGTCCAGGCCATGGTGCGGAGCGGGAGAGAATGGAAAGCCGACACCTCACGCCCCCACTAGTCGCCGTAGGAGACGCCCTGGGCGTCGGGAGTCGCCTGCAGATTCCCGGCCACCGTAAGCGCGGGCTTGCGGACGGCGAGCGATGGGTAGCTCGCCTTCCGGTAAGGACCAGGCCCGGGTCAACGCCGAGTCGTGTTCCACGCACGCCTCAAGAAGATGTCAGCAGATAACCGTGGCAATGGCACAGGCAACTGCAGGAACACCGGTGGGTTTTAGTCAATGAAAGTCTGACAAGCCCTCCCGCTCCACCCAGCGGGAGAAGTCATTTGATGATTTCCCACCAAATAACCAATCCACCAATAGTAACTATGTATTTCTGTCAGTTACCCTATCACACCTTAACGGCTGAACGGATTTCGATAAAATTTTGCATCTCCGTCCCCCATCTCCTACCTACACCATGGCCTAGTTTTGGGTTTAGGATACGAGAGAAGAAGAAAAACATCTATTACGTTACGGAACCCTAAAAGGCTAGGAAATTTTCTCTTCAAATAATGGGATGTGTTGATATTCGTCCCAGATGTTGAGATCCAAGATTTGTACGAAACGTGCTAGTATTTTAAAGATTCGTAGGTAAACCTATGATTTATACTCATTTTGTGAATATGTCACGTCGCTTCATAAATAACTGTGTTGTCATCATCGAATGAATTCCATTCGAAGGGAATGATAGTGCATTAAAAAGTAATTTCATTTTTCTTGGAAAGCTTTACTCATCCAAACTCTAGTAAAGGAGTTCAATTAATTCAACACTGATCTAGTACGAAGACTAAAAAGGTGTGTGAGTGTACTTAAACTACAGTGCAAATGCTGACTATTAGAAAGAACACTTGATTCAAGTGTCTTTCCCTTAACATGCATCATCTGCCTTTAATGTTCACTGTGTTCCCACTGCTGGGACACAGGCCTCCTCTCTGTGGACGCGAGTGGGCTGTAATGTACCCAATGCGGACCCAGTGCGGGTTGGCCCGTTAACATAGTGAATAAGAAATACATCATTGGACACCGCCCTATTAGCTTACTCAATGTCCTCGGCAAAATCTACGAGAGGCTTATTTATAAGCGTCTCAAAGACTACGCCGAAGCAAAGAGCCTCATACCCAACGAGCAGTTTGGATTCCGTAGCCAACACTCGGGCACCCAACAGGTCCACCGTATCGTAGAGCACTTATGCGCTGGTCTGCAGCGTAACGCGACGACGGGTGTGCTATTCTTCGACATAGCGAAAGCCTTCGACAAAGTCTGGCACAACGGCTTGATATACAAGCTCTACCAACTAGGAGTGCCAGATCGTCTCGTGCTCATCTTTTTGTCGAACCGGACCTTTCGCTATCGCGTCGAGGGAGCACTCTCGTCCCCTCATCCTATTCGCGCCGGTGTCCCTCAGGGTTCCGTACTATCTCCTCCTATCCCAAAAAGTAAAAAGGCTCAGTTGGCTCTCTTCGCCGACGACACTGCCGTTTACTATACCGGTCACTGTCCCAACGCTATAGCTCGTACTCTCCAAACCTCCGCAAACGTCTTAGGCGCTTGGTTCCGGAAATGGAGAATCGAGGTCAACCCCGATAAGAGTCAGGCGGTTCTCTTCTCGAGACGTCGTCGACTCCCTCCCCGACTTCCCAGCCCGATCACTATGTACAGCAAGCCAATCCCTTGGGAGAAGCAAGCCAAATACCTAGGCGTGATCCTCGATGAGAACCTTACCTTTAAGGCTCATATTAAGGCGGTTCGCGCGCGCGCCTCCTTCGCTCTTAGCAGGCTCCAATTCGTACTGACAGCCCGTAGTAAACTGTCCCTCAAATGCAAGCTCCGCATCTATACCGCAGTCATCCGTCCCATCATGACCTATGCCTGCGTTGCATTTGCGCATGCTCACCCACGTCATCTCCATAAGATGCAGACCCTCCAAAACCATTTCCTCAGAAGGGTCACGGGTGCCCCCTTCTATGTCCGTAATATAGATCTTCACGTCGACCTCAAAATGCCAACCATAAAACAGTTCATGAAACGCTTATCAAAGCGTTTCTTCGACTACGGCATTAAACATTCTAACCCCCTGATTACAGCGGCCGCCCGCTACACTCCCTCTCGCATTAGCAGTATTCGCCGACCAAGGCATACTTTAATCGACCCCGACGACGCCACTACCCTCCTCCAGCAGAGTAGTAAGGCCACTAGCACGCTGCATAAGCCCAAAACCCGATCGCCGTCCTACCGCCCTCGCCGCCGAGGCCCGCCGCGACGCCCAAATCGACGCCCCTCCCGACCCAGCCCGCGCCGCTGAGCCTGTAACTTTAAATTCGTCCGTCAATAATATCAATCCTGATCCAGCTAGTCATTTGCTGCCCTCTTCCAGCGACGCCCTAAGCCGAGGTTCGTACCCCACAGGGGGTGCCCTTAGCGTTGTCGCTTAGTTTTAGTAGTATATAAGTTTAAGTCCTGGCTGGAGGCCTTAATTTATTAGGGAATCCACAGGCAAGTCCGCTTAAGCAGACGACAACCGCATAGGTTGACCTGCGAGATGCCAAACAAACAAACAAAACATCATTGGACGATTTCTTAATTTTGTAGTTGCTTAGCAATTTAAGTTATATTAAATTTATTACTTATTAGATAATAGGCTAGACTGTAATGTATTTAAAGTCTGTGATACTTTATACTTAAAAAAAAAAACGTTTGGTTATTTTTTACTAAGAAGTTGGTAATCCCAATAGCCTCACCGGAAATATGGGTGTACTATGTACATCTCTGGTTACGCCTTTGGGAAATGCAGGCGTGATGTTATGATGTCCTCTGACAATCTCGACTTTTTATTCAAAGTCAAATCAGTAGTTGTCACAAAGGCACTTTTGAATGTCAAAAATAACAAGAATATAAAATTGAATAATACAGCTAGTTTCTTATGGTGAAGAATGGGCAAGTTCCTTTACTCTTTTAAAATGTTTTACAATATTTTGCATTTATTATATTTTATAATTTTATGTGTTTACGTGACCATGTACCTGGAATTAAATGTATATACTACAATAGGTACGAAGAATAAAAAATTAAGTAATAAATTCCATAAAAAAATCGAAAATAAATTTGTTTGTTTGATATGCTTTCACGCCTAAACGTCTGAACGGATTTGGATGAAAAAATTTGGCACACAACCTGTATATGGTGCTGACATTGGTATTTACAAATATTGTAACCGTAGACGATTTTCCTACGATTCCTAGAAGCCCCTTTTGGTATGCTTGTCTTTTGGTCTTTTTGACCACTATGCCTCCGTTATCGTTAATTAATTAATTGCGCAAGTACTTCTAAGACGTTGCATCCTACATTTCTTCTGAACCGTTAGAATAAGGTGTGTAACATATTTCTATAATGACGCGAAGAAACTTGGAGATATTTAGGTCACAACCGTATAGAGGTGCAGGCTCAGAGTACGAAGAGAAGATATAGAGCGTCAGAATGCCAGCAAAGAATAAGAAGCAAGCAATCCAAGGTACTACTCCGAGACAATTATTCTGTGTCTTGGAGGGTGTCAGACGGTGTTGCAAATTACGAACCCGCGCGCATAATGGATATTATGAAATTCGTGACAAGAATTTCAGCAGCAAAACCATTAAGTTTTCTTAAAGGACAATGCCAGATCCTGCCCCAGCTATTTACAGGAAATGGCAATTAATGAAAATAATTGTAATGATTAAAGAACCTTTGCATAATACATTGTTTTTCAGTAGAACTTGCCGATTACAAACCTATGATAAAAGGAATTAAACCCCTGAATTTCCTATTGCGTTACTTATTGCGCATGATACATAACAAAAAAAAAGTTTAAAAAACCTGTAAAACAAAAATCATATTACGATTATTATAATTATAGTAATGCGTAACGTATATGTTGTTTAAATCGCTTAAAATAAATATAAACTGTACCCAACCTATAATCAAACTCATTATTGTTTTAAGATTTTAACAGAAACCGCAAGTTCTACAGGCAATAGGACAAATGTTTAGTTAACAGTAATAAATAACCTTTAAGATGCCACAGGCTTGCAAATGCAGGCATGCAGGCTTGTAAATGATTTTTTAATTTGAGTTGGGCAAAGTTCTGTAGAGCTTCTGGCATTGTCCTTTCGTTAAAACAAATCAAAATTATCGTTACAAAAGATTTTAATATTTCGGGCTTGTCGCGTGGAGTCGTGGAAACAAAACACAGTGAAGTCTTCTGTGCCTCGTACAAATGTGCTATGCATTTATAAAATATAAAGGAGATTGAGTTTATACAATGCAAAAATATTCTTACAATCTTCAGCAGCTCCATCAGTATTTCAAATGTTACTTAATAGTTGTGTTGTGGAGCAAGACCATCATTCAGCCAGGCATTTTTATCAGCAATTAATACCAACTTATAATATGCCTGCCTGCATAGGGTGCGTTTTATAAAAGATTTGAATTTCGGGTCATTCAGTTGAAATACGTGTGGAGGTGTTTTATAATAACATTTTAAACAGTACCTCATGAAATATGAGTCTACTTTAGCCAGTCTGAAACCTGGTTGAACTAATAGGTCCCGATTTCTAGTATCATAATTATGTCTTTCACCTCTTTTACTGTAAAGATGTAAAAACAATCTTACGTACATGATGTTTTCATAGATGTATTAACAAGGTACCGTCATGATGTAAGTATCCTTAAACAGTTCCCTTCGAGAATCGCGCTTGCGGAAATTACCAGGCCACATTTAAGTCAATAAAATACATAGTACTCGGTAAATGGTAGCTCCAAAGTACATCATAGTACCCACACCTGTGCTATCCAATTATATTATACAAAGGAGATTGAGTTTATACAATGCAAAGATATTCTTACAATCTTCAATGTACTCAGTATCCGTCTTCCTAGAGATATGCGTACTGTCCTGTACTCATTTGATTATTTCTTGATTTGGATAAATAACTGACTTTTTGGTCAAGCTAAATTATTTAGTTAAATGTGGTATCCTTTATTTCCAAAAGCCAAATTCAATGCAGATATAAATAAAACATAGTTTGGACGTGTAACTCTGCTTAGAATAATAAATGTAACCACTGCTCAACAGCAGCACTCTACAGCTTTGTTCATACCCTTAGATGCGGTGGTTCGACCCACGTGTCATAATAATATCTTGGATCATAGGAACGTGTCAGTGCTTTCTACTAGTGGATTTAGTACTGCTAAGATAAAGTTTCTGTTTTAGTAAAGCAGATGGGAATGAGGTTGTCTTGTGAGAGATTTATGTTGAAGTTAAAACTTACTTTGTGCTCGTGCTCGGTGCGTGCTTATTTTTTACCAAATGTGTGTGTTTTGTGTGTTTGTGAGTGTGTGTTACTAATTGTCTTCTACAAGCCAACAAAATGCAAGCTAGCCATTCTCATATTCATCTCAAAAGTAGTGTGTTTTTCATTACCTTCTATTAATTATAATCTGAAATGCATTCATTCGCGGGATCTAGAAGCATGAAATGTTGCACAAGAGTGTATAAGGAAGTACTTTTGAAAATACATCTTCTGATAGGGTTAAATAGTGGATGAAAGTTTCTATGGAAGTAAAACGTTTTGCCAATGGAAATAAAATTATACAAAATACAGAAAGTTTTATAAACTGGTGATAACAGACAGTAATTCTGCATAAACAGTTAAGTTTGTGCATTTAAATTTTTTGGTTTGACCGTTGACCCCGAAACTAATAAGGGCTTGTATCTTGGGGGTCGTTCATAAACGTTTATAATACCTATACTTTTATTATAATAATTAACAGAATATATTACAGTAATTAACATCCGAGTTAGATATTTAGAAGATACATACAAAAATACACAATACGGGCAATATAATCAGTATCACTAAAACATTTTAAAGCAAACAGAATAATTCTCCATTTTCTTTCTCAATTCTTATACATCGTAATTGACATAACACCGTCAGATTGTCTCCCAAATAAAACAATAAAGAAAGAACTCGGGCATTACGCGAAAACCCGGGTAAAGTAGCCGGGCAAAGCCTACAATACAGTACTGTCGACAGGGATCTATCACTCTGAGCCGAAAGTAAGGGATAGTGTACAATGTTTGAATATGGAAGTCGCTTGAAAGTCTGGGGTATTACTTTGGATACAAGTTTATGTAGGAATTTCTTATTACGCAATGGCCACACGAATACTAAGTAATGTTTTAGTCTAGACTTCTAATTATTGGAATATTTAGTTGTCAGCACGTAGGCGTCTTCTACTGAATACTATATATGCTTTTATGAAGACTTACAACGAACAGTTGTGGTATTATCATAATGTCTAGCCTTACCGAACTTTATTATAAGAAAACCTATTTGAAGTGCATTCCAATAATAAGAGTAATGTTACCAATACTCTAGTAACGTACATCCAAATATAGAAAAAAAATATTATGAGTTTCTCAATATACAGTACTTTGAAAAAATATTACAAGAATTTTACAAATTACGTTGTGAACGGTGGTTTTAAGTAAATGAACAAATAATTGACTTTGAACAATCCTTTGTTTAGTGATACTTCATCAATTTAACAAGGCAAAACAACTTCCCATTTTGAAGTCTCCCCCGCAAGTGAGACCACCCTCTTACCGCCGCTAAATCTACAGTATCCTCACGAATTAATCTGGCTTCAGTTGAGAAACCACTTGCCACAGTTTTATTCACAAGTACCTTAAGAAGCACGATTCATCAAACTGTGAAAAGATAAACTCTTTTTACATGTAGATGAATCGTCTTTATATATCTCATAGATATTTTGTAGTACAACATTTAAAATTTGCTATGGTTTCAGAGTTTGTTCCCCGGACGCGGATATTTATTGTGGCTACTCAAGACCGACATAACAAAGTCATTATTTCTTTTAAAGAATTTACTAGATTTTTTATCGTTAAGGTCTTGTCAGAAATTTGAAACTAGATTCCAATTACAAAACGTAAATAAAATCTTTATGGACAAGAACGAGATAGAAATTTCATGGACAACATTTAGAAACAACAATGCCCATCCGTGGTGTGCAGGTTCGGGCTAGCTCAAGCGGCATCCTGAGTTCATTCGTGCAGAGGTTTATCGGTATCTGAACCTGAACCATCGCTGTATGGTTCACGTACTGAGTAACCGAATATTGTAATAATATGTTTTACTGAATTCTTTTTATTGTCTGTTTGTCTATTGTTGTATCTTTTATTGTCTATTGTAAACATAATTTGATTTAAAAGCGTGTCCGTGGAGTTTCTTGCCCGTTCTTCTCCATAGGTACCTACTACGCTTTGGAATGGGCAACTAGCTTCATTTTTCTGACCGACCGACCTTGACAATTCAAAAGTGCCTGTAATTAGTTTATTTGAAATAAATGCTTTGAGTTTGAGTTTGAGTTTGAGTTTTTGTAAGTACGGCACGGTTGGCGCAGTGGTTGAGCGATCGGCTGCTGCGCTGCATGTTGCGGGTTCGATTCCCGAACGGAACAAATATTTGTATGACCTACAAATAGTTGTTCCGGGTCTGGGTGTCTTGTGTATGTGAGTTTTCTTGTTTGTGAACGCACCCACGATACAGGAGTAATTCCTAGTGTGGGGCAACGTTTCTAAAAAGATAATAATAATAGTAAGTGGGTTTTTTGTGCCTACTATCCATTGTTGGTCGAAAAAAACGTTTATAAACGACTTCAAAAGAAGAAGGAATTCTCAATTCTTTATTTACTTAGCAAGTAAAGATATTTACGAATTTGTGGAAGGTAGGTACTACACAGCTAACAAGTGAAAAATAAAAACGGTATTACAAATAAAAAACAACCAACAAAAAAAATTTTGTTCACTACAATGTGAAAATAGCTTTAATTTCGGAATTCGGTGACAAAAAACGAAAATACGGAACCAAAGACAGTTCCGAAATTAGTGTTATTTTTCACTATGTAGTTTAACTTTTTTGGAAATCGGTTGTTTTTTTTTGTAATAAAAGTATTTGCGAACAGGTAACATTGATAGTACATTAACCACTGTTTTATGATTGATGTAATGACAAACAAAATAATGACTCAGAGGCAGGCGTATTACATATACGCAAAAAATCTAAAACATTTAGAAGGAAATTGCTAATTCATCATACCTCTCAGATGTATGAGCTTAAACGACGCGTAAGGAGTATATTAAAGTAAGGATCGTAGCAGGTGGCGTCCTGTAGTTTCTGCCTACCCCCATTGGAAGAAGGCGTGAGTTTACGTACCTATGTTAGCTTGTATCACTGTGTTCTCACCTTCTTCCTGGTCGTATCAGCTATACAAGAACAGCAAATGTCCTGGTTAAAATAAATTAAAACACAAGAAGATCCGTATGAGCATCGTTAAAAAAAACGTCGCGAAACAAAAAGTATGTTATTGTTGTGCATAAAAACTAAGTACTGGAGAATGTATGCGGTTGAAGCAAGTGGCTTAAAAACGCAATAAAATGTTTAGTAACGCTTCTTTGTTTTTACGAGTATATTTCCAGAGTGGGTGTGTAGCAGAAATGTTGAAGAAATATTATTATTCATATTTTGGTTTTAGACTTCACCTATTCTAATTTTTCTCTTCTTGTTCTCACACACTATTGTCTACGTTTATTTTTCGATCCTCCTTACTCAGGTCTGCTAAAGGAAATTTCAATAATAATAATAAAATATAATAAACACTTTTTTTCAGAATAAAATTCCAAATTTGTTAGCACATACCCACTTTAAAAGCTATGTTAGCGTACATATACAAAATAAAAAGGTTAGTATCATAAAAACTTAAAAAGCAGTGCCTACCTTTTTACTCATAATATAATTATGTCGTATCTCTATGTATTTTAATGCGTTTTTCCTACTTATATTATAAACGCGAATGTTTGTGAGCACGGATGGATGTTTGTTACTATTTCACGCAAAAACGACGGAACGGATTTGGATGAAATTTGGCACACAGATAGTTTATAACCTGGATTAACACATAGAGTACTTTTATCCCGATACTCCCACGGGATCAAGATTTTTGCGCATGAAACCGCGGGGAGCAGCTAGTACTTAATAAAGCTGAAGAGTTTGTGTCTTATTTTTTTTGTTTGTACGCGCTAATCTCTAGTACCAGACAGGTAGTCCTGTCGGATTTGAATAATTATTTTTGCATGTTATAGACCAATTCTACAGGAATTTCCCTTATACAAATCTGTCCTGTGGATAGTTGTGATGTAGTAGCGAAGGGTACATTGAAAATTCTATAAAGGTCAAGGATAAAATAATCTGCCGCATTGGTGACAACATCAAACTAAAAACACCGACGGTACTCGTAACTGATCCTTAGACACCTTTGTCACCGCAACCATCAACATCAAAACACTATTCTCCTAGCACGCTGCCTCAAGCACCACCTTCAACAACTTTCACGATCCAAAATGGTTTTCAGCAGACCCAAGTTTCTGAAACTTAACTCAACAGCAAATAAACTCCACTTCAATAAATGTACCGAATCAAACATAATTTTGTCTTTCCATAACTAGTCTAATGTTTCAAACATTACATTTAACTTTTAATTGTTTCAAATAGGTAAACTGTTATTGTAATTTAAATACATAATTCGATTCTACTATTGCTACTTTACTGTCTGTCTGTCTTAAATGACGTGAGGAGTGTCCTTCTCGGAGATAACCTTGCCTTCCTCTTGGCCGAGCTTGAATCTCCCGCTGCGGATTCAATACAGCGCCCGTGACATAAGACACTGTTTCATCCCCTTAGTGAATAATCTATTTTAATCGTTCTTTTCTTAAAATTTTAAAACCAGTTTATCGTTTTACTCAATTCACACGATCTTCTCAAGGCCAGCTACTGCATTAGCCCACCTATCTTTTATCTCTACACCCGGTTTTCAATCTAGATCTGTAGACCGTGATCGCTATGGCGTTATTTATCAAAGTTCGGACAGATTGACACATTGTACTGACTTCATTATTAGTTGAATGGTAAGCTGTCTAGTTCGGGTAAACATGCTGTTATTTTTAATGGTTTTCTATGAACGACAAGGTCAGAAGGCCAATTCTCGTACTTCAAAAACTTTCAAATTCAAGTCGCAATCTCATCTCAGCGACAAGTAATGTCAAAAATGTATGTAAATTGATTGCATTTTTGACGGCTTGAGACAGAGATCAGAATGCAAACGTTTTTACAAATACGCGAAATTGCCCCTCGGATGTGCAGTAGCGATTACCAGCGTATCAAGTAGTTCTCTATGAATTCGAAGATATTAAAATACTTACTTAGTTTTCTCAGTAGCAGCCCGGAGTCTGGATTTGTGCCCATTTGATGGCAATAGGCTCGCCCCCTGGCAAACACGAACATATTCCTCTATCTTATCGACGCTAGAAAATCTTGCAAAGCTTGTTGTAACAAACACGAGACATTCCGTAATTCAAAGAGTGGATTTCACCAATTAAACTGAACTCGATCAGCACATAAACTAGGTTTAAAGGCTGTCAGTGTCATTATTTTCTGTGGTAAATTGACATTGACAGCTCCTGAACGCGTTTTAGATGTGCTGATCGTGTTCAGTTTCATTGGTGAAATTCACTCTTTTATCAAATCTCTCATTCTCATCTCATTGGTCAAATTACAGTGTTAATGGGTGTGGGTAGGCCTGTCAAACTAGTACCAGATACTTAATAAAAAAGAAAATGTTCTACAAATCACACATAACAGACAAGGCATACAATGTTGCCACATTCACAAAACATAAAAGAATCTAAGCTTCTAATTAAAAAGATAAATAAAACAATAAAACATCAAACGTGTATAAGCCAAATGACACTATTTCAATTACAACCACTATTAAAGAGTTGGAATTAACGTTTTAGGTTATAATGTCAAATAATGGACGAAAGTAATGAAGAAGTATGTTAAAATATCACAACTGTACGGGGTGGAAGGGACATCGACGCACAACCTGATCCCATGAATTCAGTACATGATTCTGGACCCCTTCCGCCCTGTATAAGGGTACCAGTCTAACCGGATGCAGCTGAATACCAGTATTTTAATGGAATCTGGAGAGATCGCAACATTTCCGTAAAAACCAAACTTTTCTTCTCTGTGACCCTGGTCTTCTCGATCTTCTCGTATGGAGCTGAGACTTGGACGCTGAAAGCTGCTGACCGAAAACGTGTTGACGTTTTTGAGATGTGGTGCTGGTGAAAGATGCTGTGTATTCCCTGGACAGCATATCGGACAAACGTCTCCATACTGCGAGAGCTCAAAATCTCCTCACGGCTGCAATCCGAGTGCCTGCGCAGAATCTTGGAGTATTTCGGTCACATTGCTAGGAAAGACGATGGCAACCTAGAAAAGCTAATCGTGACCGGCAAGGTGGATGGGAAAACAACTCGTGGACGCAGCCCAATACGATGGTCTGACCAGATCCGCACCGCCCTTGACACCGCAGTCCACAGCGCCCGAGACAGAAACAGATGGAGAAAGATAAGATCATCCGAGAGAAGGTGATACTGAAGGGAGGTCACGACCCTCAGCATTGAGGAATACGACGCAAGGCCGAGGACATGGACTGACTTTTATCTGACCTCCACAACCCTAAGACTGATTGGCAGACTTTCGGGCTTCTGAGTACCTGTAACGACTGTCAAAGATCTACGAATGACAGCTGCGATCGACCCATCCCTAACCGGCCTCGGCAAGCGGAGCTTAACCTTCGATCGACCCGTGCGGCTGTTGTTATTTAGACAAGAGTATACTTTTTCAATCCTACTTTTATTTCTTTAAATATACTAGCTCACCCCGCAAACGTTGTTTCATTTTTTTTTAATAGATGTTGGTCCATTCTCAGACCTACCCGATATGGACACAAAATTTTATACAAATCGGTCCAGCCGTTTCAGAGGAGTTGGGTAACAAACATTGCGACACGAGAATTTTGTGTGTTAGATTGTATAAGATACTCGGATGAATGGATGTTTGTTACACCTCCACGCCAAAACTACTGAACGGATTCGTATGAAATTTGGCACAAAGGTAGTGGATATACCATAGAATACTTTTATCCTAAGTAGTACGGATAATTTCCGACCTTACGCAGGCAAAGCCGCGGGCAAAAGTGCTTCTATAAAAGATCTCTGGAATTACATAAAAGTGACCATACCACGGTGGGAAACAGTTAGTTGACCATATCACAAAAATTTGCAATTCATATTCAAATTATTATGTATGAAACCCTCGGCTACCGGCTACAATATTCCCATAATAAAGTTTATACATTATGCCGCCATTAGGAAAACTCGTTTACTTCAATATCAAAACTAGATATTAATTCCATAAACTATTTTATCTAGTATTTTGCACGAATGTTGTCTCCTACGCTACTTTAAAAAGCTTTCACAATGAAAATTAAACCTTAAATATCTCAAAATAGGGTTAAAATCCCTTTGGCAGAGCCTGCTATCTAAATTGGTACCCTATGAATGATCAGAACTTTGACATGCGTGGGTATCACAGAAGCTAAGGTAAATAAAGTTTGACTACATAAACATGTGACCTTATCACAAGGGATTAAAGTTAGTATAGATGAATGTGAGTGTGTAGGTGAATGGCGTTCTGATATACGTATTCCAATACAAATTGATAAAGCATTAGGGTGGCCAGTAGAATCGCGGGATAAGGTCTGTGTTTTCAACTTGCAATATTTGGTTTAAATTCATGGCACTTAGTGTTGGAATACGACAAAATATATCCGTCTCGCTTGAGTAGTTTGAGAGTCTTTCTCTCTCATACATATTTACATTGTGCATAACTTTAATATAGTTAAGACGCTAGTGTTCCGTCTGGACCAAGCGAGAACGTACACACACCTCTCCTGCCGAATAAAGATAATAAATTAATAAGTGGAAATTATAACTATGTCTTTCATTAGTTCACAAAACCCGAACACTTAACTGTCATTCGTAAATATTTGACAATCGTTACGTGTCTACAAGCCCAAAATTCTGACAACCAGACTAATAAAGGTAATCGTGTTGCCCAGTTATGGGGTTGTGGACGACAGGTAGGCAGTCGCTCCATGCAAAATACTGGTTTCCAGCTGCATCTGGTTTGGCTTGAAGCTTGACTCCAACACAGTTGAGACAAGGTTCGGCAGATGATGATGGTCACTCATCCATGGACCAACCTCAGCAAGCATTGTTTAACCTTGAAAACACACGTGCGGCTGTTAAAATATAGCCACTAGGCCCTTAATACAACGCTCCCGCTGTTTTCAGACCTTCAACAACCAGTACTCAATAAAATCAATTCAGCACTAAAAGCATTAAAGCATGTAAATACCATTACTATGTAACTCGCGTGGTTGTGTCATTTAATTCATTACACATATACATTACTCTTTGCTTTCATTTCACGGACGAACGAACAGCTTTTATACTGAATATATTGAAAAACGATTTGTCGAATTGGAGACCAATTTGGGATTTGAATTAATGACATTTTAGTATATTTATTTTTTGGTATTACCTACTCGTAGAAAGAAGAAAGAAATAATTTTTATTTATTTAGCACATACTAAAAGGCACACAATATAAAGCAGATTCAAAAAAATACAAAAGAAAATGTGTGCGATGCAATGCAGGTGCGATTGGCAGGGGAGTGAGCCTCACGGCTGCGCCAAAAAGGCAGTAGAAAATGCCAGTGTACGACCTGTTACCGGCGCTCGGTTGTCAGGTTCCGTGTGATGTTGGACGTAAATAATAGCGCCATCCCATTAATTTCCATGGATGTCGTAAATCTCGACTTAGGGCTGACTAGACCTTAAGTTCTGAGCTACACCAACAATACTCGTATTGCTGTTAAACATGACTTTCACTTTTTATTCTGTTATTATTGTGTGTGCTACAAACTGTGTCCAGATAAACTTTATTCTTTCTTAAATTATAATGACAAATGCGTGCACTGCCTGGACAGGACCACACAAATCGTATGGTTCTTCCCTCAAAAGAACATTTTCAGACACCTATCTGCATGGTCCTCAAATGATCTGATGAATATTATTTCCGTATTTTTTTTTTCAAATGTGTTTTCAAAATATACTATGACATGAAAATTTACTTACTTAGGTATTATTTTATTGTTATTATTGTGAATGTTAAGAATATGTGGGTCATTGTTTTTTACTTTTGTGTTTTTTATATTTATTTTTTCTCAGTCAGTTTTCATCATAATCTTGGTCTGGCGGTTTCAGTAATTTATGCGGCCTGCCCAATGTCCTTTCTTTGGTATTGTTCGTCGAATCATTGAGGTTCGCTGCACGATTACTAACAAATGCGTGCACTGTCTGGACAGCATGTCGATTCTGTAAAAATCTTGCGTGAGTCTGGGAAGATTTGCGTGGAGAGAGCTGTCAGTGTCATCCCGTCTTGGTCAATCCATAACATCAGTGGCACTGACAGCTCACTCCACGCTCACTTCACCTAAGTTTTCACGGTGAGATGTTTACAGAATAGCACTACAGGTCCACTCAATCTGTGTGGTTCTTTCCTCAAAATACCTTTTGAGACATCAATCCACATGGTCTTTACATTATCTGACCAAGATTACGTCTGGACTTTAAAAAGACTCTGAGTTTGTGTCGGCCTTTTTCTCAGAGTAGTCAGATAGGAAACGCCAACCTCATCTAGTTTTAAAATATGATTGACGTGTAAAAGTGTTTGTACAAACCTAATTACAGAAATAAAATCATTTATCATTGAGACAATCGGCAGCGGCGTTCTCTATGCTCATTTTATTACATACTGTACATACGTCGTGAGTGGAGATTATGGAAACCCCTCCCCCTCCAAATTAACAAGCACTTTAAAAAGGGCCTTTAGTGCCCGGTGGCCCGACTACCCTTGGCTACGGTAGCGTTAAAGGCTACGGTGAGGCAAAGGGTGCTCCGAATCCCCGGAAGAACGTATCGTAAAAGACTGCAGAATCATTTCGCGCCTTTCCTCCATGAGCTGTAATATAGGACCAGAGAGTTTCTTGTTTCCATTTGTACGACGGTTCTTGAAGATCTTTACTCGACCGTATGGACAGTGCACGAACCCATAGTTATAATCATCCACGGAGCTCGCTAGGCACTCGAAGCGATTCTGAAGTTCGAGCTGAAACCTCTCGGGGGTTTGGATTCGGTGGGATACATTACCGTTGGTACTGGACGGAGCGTAGATTTCATCAGTCAATATTCAAGATCTTTCCAGCTTGGTATTGAGATTCAATGTGCCCCTTATGATGCGTTGATCAGTTCCGGTTTTGGCTGCGTTAATCACAGAGGCAAAGACAAATATTTGCTTCTTCGTCGACATAATGAAGTAAATCTCATTCTTAGTTGAAGAATCAGCGCTCTGCTAGGTCCACTTTCTGTGTTCACGCTTTATGAAGAAAAAGATCATCACAAAGACGCCTTCTTTCTCCGTAAAACTGGCCAGTAGGTGACCTCAGTGGTTCCAACGTCGAACTCCCCTCCAAATGCCCCACTCGCAGCTCATCATCGTCTAGTTATTCAATTTGAGAGTCTAGAGAAAAGTGATATATAATTACGAATTCTGGGAAATACCGGGGCAGAAAATAAATTTCATCTAATTCCTTGGATTTTTGCCTAGACTTTATGGTGTGATTAATTGTTGCAAAAGGGGCACGCTATCACGCCCTGGAAGGAATACGTCATATTACAAGTCACCCTGAATATGTGCCTTTTATTCACATCCATTCACCCATATATGCGTAATTAATGAACAATCATACAAATATCTCTACCCAAACTGTAACACATACATATATCTATACGTCGGATCGAACCTTGAATCGTGATCAGACAATATTAAAGTGAGTGCAGAATAGGGATACGGGGAAATATATACCTTAAGCGTTGACAGAATTGTATTGTCAATTCACAATCAAATTTAAGTCAAACAATATTAGAGTCAGTAAGTTCTATGATATTGACACTAACTATGATACTCATACTAACTAGAATTCTAAACTTATACTGAAATACTGAGCGATTCCTAGGCTAGTATGGTGTCGAAACCACGTCTTGGCAAATACTGTATATTTGAAATGTGTTATAATAAGCCCTTTGATTTGATAACAAACACGGAATATTTTAGTTTATGCCTTTACGTCCTCTAGAGGGTGACATATTCAATTGAATGTGACGTCATATATCCTGTATCCAGCGGACGATCGAGACACTTCCAACGATACATCATTTGTCAAATTATGATAAGTAGTTTAGAAGTTATGACTATGAGGGAACAGATGAACACCTAGGTAACACACATCCTAACATATATTCCGGTCAAAATAATAACCCCCTTTTGATTCGCTTTTCATCTCTATCTGTGTGACCGTGTTGTTTTTCTAACTACGAAACGGATTTTGATGCGGTTTTTAGCATAATTTAGAATTCCGAAAGTTGTATGAGTCTATAACATTAATATCAAACTTTAATATAATAATGAAATCTCGATAGTTTGGAAAGTCGTAAAAGCAATTGGTATTGGAGCACATTTCAGTCTGCTGAATGGGAAGTGAATTGCCTATAGATACAAAGATACTTGCAACATCAAAAGGGTTATTCGATGCGTTACCGAAGTAAGAGTCAAAGCGGAAAAGCCTCATATACCTGAAATTTCACTGGCATCCCTACCCCACAAAACGGAACACGGCACTGTAAAGGTGCATAAAAGAAGCCTGTCGGAGCGACGTGCCCTTGGCTAAACCGATCCTCATGATGGCAATTTTTTCAAAGTTCTAATCTGCCCTTCTTGGGCATGTTCTCGAATGCTTAGGCATGCATAGCACTTGGAGGATGGCCAGTTCCCACTTCGTTGGAAGACGGGGAAACTGGTCCTCATTAAGAAGCCGGGGTGCCCTGCGGACTCTCCGTCCGCTTACCGACCCATTGTGCTGCTTGACAAGGTGGGCTAGCTCTTTGAAAGAGTCATTGCAAACCGCCTCGTCGGGCGGCTGGTGCGGGTGGGGCCGGATTTGGCGGGGAGCCAGTTTGGTTTCCGCAGGGGGCGCTAGTTTAGTTTCCGCAGGGGGCGCTCTACGGTGGACGCCATCATGCGCGTGCGAGCCCTCACGACGGGGAATGCTGCGGCTCGGGGTGGGGTCGTCTTGGCGGTGTCTCTCGACATCGCCAATGCCTTCAATGCCTTGCCCTGGAGTTGCATCAGGAAGGCATGGTATCACCGGATGCCGACCTACCTCTGTCGTGAGATCGAGGCCTACTTGACGGACAGGGCCGTCATCTACCCCGGTCACCGAGGAGAGTGGAACCGGTGAGAGATGTCGTGCGGTGTCCCACAGGGATCGGTTCTGGGGCCGCTTCTGTTCGATATCGGTTACGACTGGGTGCTGCGCGCCGACCTCCCTAGTGGCGTCAGCGTGGTGTGCTACGCTGACGACACGCTGGTCCTGGCACAGGGGAGGTCGCACCAGGCGGCGGCCGAGCTAGCGACACTAGGGGTTGCGACAATCGTCGAGAGGATCCGGCAGTTGGGACTCGAAGTGGCCCAGCACAAGTCCGAGGCCATGTGTTTTCATGGTCTTCGGAACGCGCCACAGTCGGGTTCCCAGATAACGGCAGGAGGGGTTCACATCGGCGTCGAGACGACGATGAAGGACTCGGGACTCGTCCTCGACAGCCGGTATAACTTCGTGAAGCATTTCCGACGTTTGGCTCCCAGATTGGAGCGAGCTGGGACTGCCTTGAAGCGGCTCCTGCCCAATCTAGGGGGTCCAAACGCCTCCTGCCGGAGGCTCTACGCGGGAGTCGTGTGGTCCATGGCCCTTTACGGGGCACCGGTGTGGGTGCGTTGTTTGAGGCGCCGACCTGGATGATGTCCCGCAGGACTCTGTGGCACTCTGAGTGCGAGCCGATTTACCCCGATTTACGATTTTGTGTTTGTTTAAAAAAAAAACTATGAAACTCAAAATTTCAGCCGTTAAATTCCCTCCTAAACACGACTACCTTATGATACATGCAATTTTCATATTATTTTATGCTATAGTAAGGAAATGAGACGACAACTGGTTTTGAAATCGACTCTGTTTTTTTTATCGAACAAATTACAATTTATCGTGTTTTGAGCCGTTAATTTCCCTAAAACAAGGATGTATCTATAACATATATTTTTATTAGGACCAAAATACACTAATTTGACAATTTAAAGTTGATAACAGGCAAATTCGGATAACCCGCTGTTGATTCGACCGTGAATTCGTTCGACCGTATTTCCTGACAAGAAAGGAATTTAATTTACCTAGATTTTTGGTTGGCTGGGTTGAGGTTGCGACTTGAATTTTAATGGTTTTTTAGTACGAAAATTGGCCGTTAGATATCTTGATGGCACTCCGAGTTTGTTTCGGCCTTTCTTCTCAGAGAAGATAGGAAACCCCAACCTCACCCAGTTTGTTTTTTATGATTAACGTGTTCATACAAATCTACTTACAGTTATAAAATCATTTCTCATTTATCACTTCAATAACTTGTAAACATGTGAAATATTAGAAAAAACCTGTAAGCAATTCGTCTGAGATCACTCTATTTTAGGTTTCTAACAACATTGACAAAAGATTATGTTCCTATATTTAATACAGGACTTAAAGGCATGATCCCTTTAATAAACCATGAACCCATACATTATTTATCAGTGCATGGAGATAATAAATAACTCACAGTACACATGGGCGGTTTCTTTGGATATATTATGTAAGCTATCTGTACAGAAGAGTCATTTCCATAAAAAAATCATTTCCGAAAAGCCTGCCGCTGCTAAGGAATACGACAGTAATCTCAGTCGTCATTTCAACCGATCAATTATATATATATATAATTCAGGCAAAACCTATATTACAAAAAATTAAACAAAATTTCACAATACTGTAACAGAATGTTCCCCTAAGTGAACGAATCAGAAAAGAAGAGAACCGACGTAACCCGAAGAATTACCAACCTTAAGTGGCAGTGGGCAGGGCACATTCCTCGCAGAAAAGATGGCTGATGTATTTATATTATAGTTTTAATTGATAAAATTGATTACGTTTTGATTATTTGGTTTTATCTTGATATCGGCGACATTATACATAAAACGCCCGACGCAGAAATTATTTCAAAATATCTTCGGCTGTTAACATTCGTTAAGCTACAATAGTATGAATTGTTTTCAAAAGTTGTTGCTCCTCATCTACGCCAATTTTGGAATTGGCGTAGATGAGGAGCAACAACTTTTGCTTCTTTTCGCTATCTTGGGATAGCTAAGATTCTTAGCTCAACAGCGCCCCATCGTCGAATAATCATCGAAAAGCGGGATTGAGCCTGTGTTATTTTTTGGCAAAAAATCGGGTCGTCTGGCAACGCTGCTGCTTAGTACTGTGTTTGTTTAGAGCGGTGCAATGGTCAACGATAATCACAAATATCATCGGGCCGATTATGATTAAATCGGTATCGAATTGATGTGGTGAGTATTGTTGCCGAAATATCGATAAGAGGTTGATGTCGTCATCTGACAATGTGAATACGCCCATTAGGTACATAGGACATTTTAAGGAATATTTTTAGTTCATTACGCCGTAGGTTGAAATGTGAACCGAAGGAAAAAAAACTAACCTCTGAAAAACTAATTCGGTTGATTAACTGCAAATATTTTATAATGTGGCATGGATTTTCCGCGAAATGATCGGCGGTGGTAAATAAGTACGTCGCGCCGCATTTGGAGGAGGTGGAGGTAACGTTTCAAAGGCCTACCGGGAAAACCCAGCCTGCCGCACAACGATAAATTGTCGAAATCTATTCTACTTTGGAACTTGCGATTTAAGTCACCTGCGGCCTAGCCGAATTGCCGTTTAGACAGTCTATAAGTAGTCACCTGTATAAAGCACGTGCTATGCATGCCTCGCATTCGAGAACTAAAAAAAATGGCACTGTCTGAACACACCTTACACATAAGGCTGGTTTTGTCAGTGGACTATTTGGCCCTAAGAAGGGCAGATTAGAACTTTGAAAACAAGTTTTCAAAGTTCTAATCTGCATTCGAATCTGAAATCGGCATTTTTTCCTTCGGTTCACATTTCAACCTACGGCGTAATGAACTAAAAATATTCCTTAAAATGTCCTATGTACCTAATGGGCGTATTCACATTGTCAGATGACGACATCAACCTCTTATCGATATTTCGGCAACAATACTCACCACATCAAAGTGTGTAGATAGGCGGGACAGCGTCTTGTTAGGAGAGATGTGGTTCGTTGAAGCGGGATGCGAAAGACACGTTTGGAAGTCAATGAGTGATAGTCAGGTCGGATTTTTAGGGTTTTGTGTATGCGTAGGTATGGATTGAGAATAAATAGTTGCAGGATACGTATAACTTGAAACTCTTTGTATAGGGAGTCAGTAGGGTAGAAAAATGGTTTTCTTAAGATAAATTTAATAACAGCTCTCTGGGCCCTTTCAAGCTCAATCATTATCGTTTTTCCAGCTCCACCCCAAATAGTTGAGCCATATTGTATAATAGACTGGCATATTGCGAAAAAAACCATTCGCATTATGTCTTTTGGAGTGCGGTCTCTTAGTTTCTTTATGATGTGGATAAGTTTCCTTACCCGGCCAGAAAGAAATTGAATGTGGGCTTTAAATGATAGATTTTCGTCAATAAGTAGACCTAAATAACGAATAGATTGTGTCCAGTTAATACAATCGCATGAGCAGACTTCACGTGTTGTGTTCAGGTGGTTTTTACATGTGTGGAATTTTAAAGTCAGGTTGGGAGGAGGGCTAGATAACTGTGTTTTGGAAAATGTAATAAATTTGGTTTTCTTTAAATTGAGTGTAAGTAAGTTATGGTCGAGTGTTTGCGCTACTGTTTCTAAGCCTTGTTCTGCAAGGCTGTAGACCTGTTCCCAGCTAGGTGCGTGGAATGTGATAACCGTGTCGTCTGCGTAAGATATTATTTCTGCGTTTGGAAGAGTGAGGTTCAGTATATCGTTCATATAGATTATAAAGAGTGTTGGGCTTAGTAAGCTGCCCTGCGGAACTCCAAAATTGATAGGGAGTTGTCCACTTGAGTGTTCACCAGATTTCACATACTGTCGGCGATTGGTGAGGTAGCTGTGTAACCACTTGAGTGGTTTTCCCCTTATCCCTGCTGCATCTAGTTTTTTAAGGAGTAGCTCTGTTGAAATTGTGTCGAACGCTTTAACTAGGTCTAAGAAGACCGCCATGCGGCGTTCACCCTTTTCTATAGTTGAAGATATGGAGTTTGTTAGCAGCGAAGCCGCGTCTTCAGTTGATTTCCCTTTTCTAAAACCAAATTGTCGCTCGGAAATTAGATGATGTTTTTCTAGAAAATTTACAACGCGGGTGTTAACCACCTTTTCCAGGATTTTAGATAATATACTAAGAAGTGCTATTGGTCTATAATTTTCAGGTTTATCCTTAGGACCACATTTATGTATCGGGCTTACTGCTGCAACTTTCCACTGTTCGGGAAATACTCCTGTTTCCAGGCTGAGATTTCTCAGGTGGGCTAGAGGTGTTATAATTAAGTTTTGTATTTTCTTTATGAGTTTTACATTGATTTTGTCGGGACCTGGGGAACTATTGTCTTTTAACTGATCAATGAAGTTTGTAATTTCTGTTTCGTCAGTGGGATGCAGAAAGAAGGAGAAAGGTGAGGTATTTGGTGATAAGTACTTGCTAGTGAGGGATGTCTGGGTTTCTGATAGTCTTGTCAGTATGGTAGCAGCCAGGTTTTTGCCTACGGATGTGAAGTAAGAGTTGCATTTATTGAGGGACTCGACAGGGTCGGGAGAGCTGGTCACTAAATTGCATGTATTATTCCTTTGACTGCTAGGGTCGTACATTGATTTTAAAACTATCCCATAGCTTTTGAGAGTTTTTGTTATTATCCTGGATTTGTTGACTGTCGTATTAAATTCTAAGTTTCCGTAAGAGATTGTTGCAGAAGTTTTTATAACGGTGGTAGATTAGATTTTTTATCTCGTTTTCAGGGTCAGATCATAATTTTAGATGTAGTTTGTCGCGGTGACATATACATTTTATGAGTCCGGGTATGATCCAAGGCTGAATGTTACGTTTGCTTCGCGGAATGTTAACTTTGTGTGTGTGTTTTTCTATTAACTCGGCAAGGATTCCGGTGAAAGAGGCAGCGGCAGAGGCTACACATTGTTGGTTAAGGGTGTCAGTCCAGTCAATTTTAGCTAAGTCTGTGGCTAAATCGTCCTCGTTTAATTTAAGTACCCAGCGATTTTTATTAAGTGTAGTGATACTACGTTTAAGAGGGATGTGAGTCATTACTATGTCGTGATCTGTTGCATACTACGCTTTGGGGTCTAGTACTGCTTTTGACAAATATATGATCAAGACAAGATTTTTGTCTAGTGGGTTTGGTTAAAACAGGTAAAAGACCATGCGAAGCCATAAGGCACATATAATCATGTTGTTTGTTATTTGTGGTGCAACATATGTCAATGTTTATGTCTCCGGTGATAATTACAGTTGGATGCAAATTGGTCGTTTTAAGGAAGTTGTCTAATGCAGCAATAAAGTTTGTGAGAGTGGTAAAATATGGTGATCGATATAGCCCCAGTAAGGCTACTTTATTGTACAGAATTAAGAGAAGGCTATATGTATCTTGTATTGTGGGTTCGATTAAAGTAACGTCATGGTAAATTTTGGTATAAATGACTATACCTCCATTTTTGTTGTTTTGCGAGTTTGTTCGAAATACATTATAACCTGGTAGTTTTTCTAGAATCGAGCCTTCACTTAGCCAGCATTTTGTCAAACTCAAAGCATTTATTTCAAATAAACCCATTACAGGCACTTTTGAATTGTCAAGGGGTCGGTCAGTCAAAAATATGAAGCTAGTTGCCCATTCCAAAGCGCAGTATGTACCTATGGAGAAGAACGGGCAAGAAACAAAATGGACACTCTTTTAAATAATAAGGTTACAGAAAATTTGTTACATCAGTCTTGTTGAAATTAAACATGTGAGAACGATGTAGAAAGACCCGTAATAAAAAAAACATGCAAATCGGAAAAGAAAAATTTAAAAAAAAAAAAAATGCCTTGGCAGCCAAGAGATGACCAGTCCCCACTGACGGCGCCCGTTCACGAACATGACGTATGGATCAGCAACATTCAGCTCAACCATTTTGAAGGGAACTTAATGATCCAACACACACGCCACCACCAGCGAGACATTTGAGTGAGCGTGACATACTCTCAGCCGCCAGGGCACATTCAAGTCAATGACAGACGTGCCCAGTATAGGGTAGCTTTATAAAGCTACCCTATACACACTATATACAGCACTATGTAGTACCTACTATAGTAGGTACTACATAGTGCTCACATGTGTGCTTTGCAATTATACAATACTAAAAGATTGAATTTATAAAGTGCAAAGATAGTTTTTACAATCTTCAGCAGCTCCAATAATATTTCCGAATGCTAATCAATTGTTTAGGCGCCCTTGTGGAGCAGAACCAGCGTTGAGCCGAGCATTTTTGTCAGAGATGTCCTGATCCTCCAACTTATAATATGCTTGGCTGCATAGTGTGCGTTTGATACAGGTTTTGAACTTCGTTTCATTCAGTTGGAGTATGTGGGGAGGTATTTTATTATAACATTTTAAACAGTACCCCATGAAGGATGAATCTACTTTAGCCAGCCTGAAACCCGGCTGACCCAATTGGTCCCTATTTCTAGTCCCATAGTTGTGTCTTTCACCTCTGAAAAGATTTAAGTTTTTCCTTACGTACATGATGTTTTCATATATATATTGACAAGGTACGGTCATGATGTTAATATCTTTAAACAGTTCCCTTAAAGAATCGCGCCTGCGGAGGCCATATATTGCTCTAATGGCTCTTTTTTGCAGAATAAAAATAGACTCGATGTCTGCAGCGCGCCCCCATAATAAGATACCGTAAGACATGATACTATGAAAGTAACTGAAATAGACCAGCCTCGCGGTATCTACATTAGTAAACTGACGGATTTTTCTTACAGCATATGCTGCTGAACTTAGCCGTCCTGCAAGAGATGTTAAATGGGGACCCCATTGCAGCCTCGAGTCGAGCGTGATCCCTAAGAAAACCGTTTTATCAACGAATTCTAGTTTCTCTTGATTCAATACTATGTCACAATCAGTACTTTTAACATTCGGCAAAGCAAACATTATGCATTTTGTTTTTTTCACATTTAATACTAAATTATTAGCAGTAAACCAATTTTGTACCTGCAGTAGTGCGTTATTTACGTCGTCAAGATTTGATGAACGTCTACTTATCTTAAAAATTAAAGAAGTATCATCAGCAAATAACACCATTTGTGGTTGTTTTTTTAATAAATGGGGTAGATCATTAATATATACTAAAAAGAGGAAAGGACCTAATATCGAGCCTTGTGGAATACCCAATTTTACTTTTAATCCAAGTGAATTGACACCATTAATTTGAACTTTTTGCCGTCTATCTTGTAAATAAGATCTAACTAAACTTAGCGCAGGTTTACCTAGTCCGTAATGCTCCAGTTTTAGGAGCAAGGTTTCGTGATTAACGCAATCAAATGCCTTGGAGAGGTCACAGAAAATTCCTATGGCATCTTGGGCCTCCTCCCACGCTGTAAATATGTGTTTTAGTAAAGTGACACCAGCATCAGTCGTGCAACGACCTTTGGTGAAACCATATTGCTGTTCGTGTAAGATTTTGTTGATGTTAAAATGATTAAGCATTTGATTGAGCATTACCTTTTCGAACACCTTGCTGAATACCGGCAACACGGATACTGGTCTATAATTGTTGGTGTCTTTGCTATCCCCAGATTTAAAAAGTGGTATAACCTTACTGTATTTCATTAAATCCGGGAAGACTCCTTGATCTACACACAAATTATATATTAAAGCTAAGTATGGTGCTATGGTCTCGATTATGGATGTACAAACTTTGATAGACATTCCCCAAAGATCTTCGGTCAACTTGATTTTTATTTGTCGAAAAGCTTTTATAGCTATCATAGGGTTTATATGTTTAAATTGAAATTCAACCGGGCAGCCTGGAACGTTCGCTCTTAATAAATCAATTGAGACTTTGGGTGAGGAATTTAAAGCCTCCGTACTTTTAGATGGTATATTAGTAAAATAATTTACAAATTCTTGAGCTACTTCTAAGTTAGAGCTTATGGCACCACGTGAAGTCTCCAATGTATATTCAATGTTTCGTATTTTTTTCCTACTAGTTTCGTTATTTATAACTTTCCAAACAGTTTTTATTTTATCTTCCGCTGTTTTGATCTTGTTGCTAATGTACAGGGCTTTAGCTATTTTGCAGGTATTTCTAAAAAATTTCGAATATGTAGCAACATACCTATTGAAAGTTTCAGTGTTAATGTAAGGCTTAAGGCCATACAACTCGAACAGTCTTTCTCTACTAATCCTAATACCTCTGGTTGCCCAGTCACTACATATAAATTTAGTGCAAATATTTTTTGTTTTCTTTTCAAAAGTTTTATTGAATTCAGTGTGGACTAATGAAAAGAAATCCTCATAAAATTTATTTGCATCGTCCATATTATGGCCCAGAACATTTAACTTTTTATTTAGGGCACTATTGAAACTATTTAATTTGCCAGTAGTTATTGGTCTAAATTGTATTTGCAATTTTTGTACAGGTGTTTTAAACCTAAAAGTTACCGTTTGTCCACTATGATCTGACGGCAGAAAATTTACGATGGCTTTTCTAAATAATCAAAATCGCAGAAGACATTATCAATACAAGTAGCAGAAGTTGGAGTTACTCTAGTCGGTTCGGTAAAAACATTAAATAAATTGAACGATTTAAAAAGGCTTAGTAATCTACTGCTATTTGAATTATTTTCCAGAATATTAATATTAAAATCACCACAAATAATTGGGGCTTTGTTACTGGATGCAAGTTTCGCTAGGACATCTTCCATTATTGACTCAAATAAAGAAAAGGTCTGATAATTAGGGGGTCTGTACACGCACACTACAACATGCTTATCTAGCTCAACACAGGACAGTTTGATGCAATGTTCAACTGATAAACCAACTATGTCATTGCGTTGCTTGGATTTTAAACAATTTTTAATCAATATTAGAGACCCTCCACGCAGCATAGATTTACGGGTAAAACAACTGCCCACACTATAGTTCTCATAATTAATTAGAATTTGGTAATCCCTTAACCAATTTTCAGTAAAACAAACAATGTCAAACTTTGTTTTCTCTAAAAACATTTCAATTTCTAATAATTTGGAAGAAATACCTTGAATATTTTGATGAAATAACTTCAAGGCATTCTGCTGACCTTCTTTTTGATAATGACATCTTTTTGAGCAAGAAGATACCTTGTTGTTGTTAGTTATAAGAATATTCTTCCTGGCACCTTCTGTTGTCTTACAAACTAGTTTAAATGATTATCCGGAGTTAAGCCCAAGACTTGAATGTCACCACCAGACGGTGAGCTCGTAGTGAGTGAGGGACATGGAACCTCCTTCGTACAGTTTGTAGAATTACTTATAGCTACATTTGAGCTACATTTATTCAGGCTCGCCACGTGATTTTTAGTATTATTACTAACTATTGTGGTATTAATAACACAAGACTTCGACATACTACTTATGTCTGAGTTTATATAAAAAGCTAATAGCCTTGCTATTATGTGTCTAAAATTAACAGGCAGATACACAGTATCCCTAGTCGATTTTAAAGTTTCAACAAAACTGTTGGTGTCAAAAAACACAAGCTTGTCACTGTGATGACTAGCTAAAAAGTGCATATGCTTATTAAGCATATGAATATAATTGTTTTGTTTATTCGTCAGTCTTTCAAAATATGGGAAGCACACAATATTATTTTACTACAATCTATCTGTGACAACTTTGTTACACAGTCAGTGATTTCATCTTTTTTGACATTAGCCTACAAATTACCTACAAATACAGTAATGTTGGTTTCAGGATTACATTCATTTCCTGTTACTGATGCCATTATTCGTTTGTAGGTTGACCCTGGCGTACAATAGTTTTGAGTAGAATAACTCAGGTTGTTATTAATTAATTTACCTAAACCTCTTCCTATACTATCTGAGAACATAACTGAATGATAACAATGATGACTACTTAAAGATGGACAGCTACTGATATCAAGCTGTACCACTTGAGATAGATCTTGCACTATATCAGATATATCTTGGTTAATAATACAGTCTTGAGACAAACTCTCAGTCTGAGATGGGTCATCCGTTAACTTAGACTGGACAGCATCAGGGTTTGACACCTTCTGACAAGTACACTGACACATAACTAACTCATTAGCTGCAAGGATATGTTCTTTAATTTGGTTCTGAGAACCCACATATTTAATGTAAAGGGAACTAAGTCTGCCCTCAAGTACCTGTATGTCAGACTGTAAGCGCTGTGTATCAATTTCATAGATTTTTTTGCTGTCTTCTAATTTGATCTGATAATTGTTTAACCTATTGATAAGATCAACACGTTCTTTTCTCAGTGGAATATTTTTAGAAAAGTGTTTTTGCTGTTTCCTAAATTGCATGCATTTTTTAATTATTCGATTCTGTTTTGCATATTTTTTTATTTTGTTATGGCTAACATTATGACTATAATTACAATTATCTGTAAGTACAATAGCGTCTATGTGTACACCAAGTGTGTTTAATGCAACAGAGAAATCGTGAAAAATTACGTTGGTAGCTTCTGATGTTAAAACCAGACTCGGGATAATTATTTATATGATTCCTGCATTCGTCTAAGTTTTCGAAGTCGTGACATTCTAATGTAGTGATTTCCTCTATATTTTGGATAATATCAAATAACGCCATAGGTATGGAAATTGAGAAAAGCTGAAGTAGGATTGGGCATAGAAGTTTTAGTCACGGCGACTTGATGTTGTGCGAATTTATGCAGGCAGATGCATTTGAATGATAATTTGGAAGTGTGCGTGTGATGGGTAAGTCTTATATATGTAGTGTTGTGTGGCTGTGTGTTAGTAGTGTTTTGTGTGACAGCCAATACGTGTCGTAAATTATGTAGGTGTGTTCGACGAATAATTGAGAAGTAACTTGAGATAAGTCGTGAGTTTTTTTGTGCTTGGGTTGAAATACAAAGTAAATTAATAAAAATTTAAAAAAAGTTAACAAAATAAAGAAATGTTATACAAAAGCTATTGCAACTACGAGTAGTAAGAGTAAAAAAGTACTGTTTGTTGTCCAAGTGATTTTTAATCACGTAGTTGTGTTGATGGAGGCGCCCAAGTCGGCGTGCCGAGTCGGCGCTCCAGGTCTTCGGTGTTACGTATATGGATGGCGGGGTTGCCTTCCTGTTTCCGTATGAGGATGGCTCCGTTCTGATGCCAACAAAATTTGTATCCTTCCTGGTTCGAAGAACGCTTGGTGGCGCGAAATAACTGCCTGTTTTCGTGAGTTAGGAGCTCGTTAAAGTATACGACTCTCGAGGGCCCCGCTATTTCGAAGTCGGACGATGTCATCGTTCTTCTGGTTTTGGCAGCCTTTAGGAACTCATCACGCTTGTAGCGGCGTACAAATCTGACTACTAGGGAACGTGTAGGGGCTTCAGCGGTGACTTGGTTTTCTTGACGACGGGGACCAACTCTTGTAGCGAAGTCAATGTCCTGTTCCTGTACGGTTACTCCAAATTTGAGAGCCATTACTTGTATAATGTGAAGTGGGTTCTCATTTTTGAACTCATTCACTCCTGAGATTTCCAGCTCATTCCGTATGGCTGATTGAGCTTGCGAGTTAAGTTGCTCACGGAGAGATGATTTCCTGTTCGCGTTTTTCTAGTGTTTGAATTCTTGTATCATACTCATCAAGGCAAGTTGAACCTATTATGTTGAAATAAAATGAAAGACATTGCGTTCAATTGACATTGTATGTGTGGCGGCATCTACACCGCCACATGCGAACAAAGCATCACACTGACGTCACACAAATCCTGCATCGCGCAATCAGAGTATACCGCGCAGCTAGCATATATACAACTTCCCGACAACAATCATGGGGCAGTTGCCCACCAGATACGACATCCATCTGGTCGGAGGATCCTCCCTTTTTCAAGAGTATGAATGAACTTTACACCCTGTTCCTCATATCTCTTCATATGTGTGTTACGCTCAGACATTAATGGGCTATTTCCTATAGGGTAAAAGATCGGTTTTCAATGATCTAGCGTCATGTTTTAGGTAACTATACCTGAAGCAGGTTCAAGAGATTGTATAATAACTTAGTAAGACAATGTAGACACTATATAGATAACTGGCAGAAGTACATTTTTTTGCCATAAAACTAGAAGTTTTTTAAGTGAGTGTTTGTTGTTTATTTTGTTTTAGTTTGTTGACCATATTTATTGTGTTTTACCCTACCCTTATTTATCATACTGAAGTTCTAACTCTAAACAATAGAAGTTTTCATCATATCAAGTTGCAAAAGGGTTATGGAGCGTTCCATTCTTATACTTCAACAGACAGCTGTGCTGCTGAGGAGTTTGTTGCGAAAGTTCTTCTTCCCAGCTAAAACACTAGGAAGTGGTGAAGGGCGGGCGTTGTGGGGGACTGTATTATGTTATTTTGAAAACAAGAAAAATCAAACCAAGAGTGTCAGTGGAGGTCTCCGTATACTCAAATTAACTTACGGCTCTTGACAATTCTGCCAATGCCTGTGACAGCCGTAACTTGCGCTCAAAGCTGATTGCGCGGGCACGAATATTTTAGCTACTGATGAGATGTAAATATCTTCGGTCAGGCTCTGCACGTAGCTTCGGCAGTTAAACATCCGAACGCGCTATTGGTACGCCCTGTTGGATTCTCAACGCTCGGCTTAAGGACCGAGAGTTGAGCTGCGCGGTAAACACTAATTGCGCGATGCAGGATTTGTGTGACGTCAGTGTGATGCTTTGGTCGCATGTGGCGGTGCAGATGCCGCCACACATACAATGACAATTGAACGCAATGTCTTTCATTTTATTTCAACAAACGAAACGTAACGGAATTAATATGAATTACCTACGATACAACTCTTTTGGGATATACAATCGTGACGTTCAGAAAACTTTTGGGGAATAGAGTCGTGTTGTGCAGTAAACTTCTATATTCCATTTACTTGGATAACATTAGAAAAATAACGGTTATCACCGCTTCGTTATTCCGATATTAACGTTATAAACCCCGTTATTTCACGATTGCACAATTGACTTCTAATATTCCAACTGCTGGGTCACAAGCCTCCTCTCTGTTAGAGGGAGTAATCCACCCCGCTGGCATAGCATGGCTATGTGACATCAGGTGGTCGGTAGGTGTCACATGTCTTCGAATTTTTCGGATTCCTCACGATGTTTTCCTTCACCGTTTTGAGAGCAGTGATGGTGAAATAATTTACACATAGTAAAGCGCCTGTCTGGGTTCGAACCTACGACCTGCAACTCGTAAGTTGAATCTGTTACCACTAGACCATCACTGCTCCACACGATTAATATAAAGCAATGTAATCTATGTATTTAATTAAAGTGCAGTAATTTCAACAATACAAGGTGTCGTTTTGCAGCCTCGTCAAATTCAAGGAGGTTACTAAGCTAATGATTCTGGACACAAATCTGCAATAAAATAAGTAGGTTTTTGTTTTATGTTTTTGTAATTATCGGAAATCTACTTGTGTGGAACGCGCATTCTGAAAAGCCGCCCGTGTGATACCGCACTGTAACTGCCTTTTTATGCGACATAGACGTGCGACATTGCTTACCGCATACGTAGCGGGGCGATTCTGTTCTTTGAAAGTGGTTTATTCTGAAAAACTGTCAAACTTGAATAACTAAAAAACAAGCATGTATTAATTATTGAGTAAGTATCGTAATTTTATTTGATTATTTATGTCTTTCATAACAGCCTCCTGAAATTTGACGAGGATGCAAAACGACACGACGTATAAATAAAAAATTAACATATTTAAATATTAGGTGGTATGGTAACGGCAGCGGCGCAAGGAGCGAAGCGTCGCGGCTAGGCTCCCCAAAGTCCGCAGCTGTAGTGATCACACTACAGCCGGAAGCGGAGAAGAAGGGCACGTCCTACCGCGAGGTGCTCGCCAAGGCGAAGGCAGCGGTAAACCTCGGGGAGCTCGGAGTCACCAATGGCCTCTGGCTAAGGGTCACTGCGACTGGGGCCCGGATGCTGGAGGTCCCGGGTGTGGCCAGCGGTCCGACCGCGGACGCTTTGGCCGAAAAACTCAGGGGGTGCCTGAATGCGGATGAGGCCCGAGTGTCAAGGCCAACAAAGTGTGCTGACATGCGCATTCTGGGCCTGGACGACACCGTGATGGAAGAAGAGGTGGTGGCTGCCGTCGTTAGGACTGGGGGGTGCTCTGCCGAGCAGGTCAGGGCAGGCACCATTCGTGCTGACTTCACGGGGATGCGAGCTATAACGGTGAGCTGACGTGACGACGGCCCAAAAAATTGCCGGGGAGGGCCGAAGGCTCCTGGTGGACTGGGTTTCCGCGCAGGTGAAACTCCTGGAACCCAGACCTCTGAGGTGCTTCCGCTGCCAGGTGGGCAACCACGTGGGAGTGCAATGCACCTCGGAGGTGGACCGCAGCGGTCACTGCTTACGCTGTGGCCAGCCCGGTCACAAGGCCGGCTCGTGCAGTGCCGTGCCGCACTGCTTTATATGTGCGGCAGCTGGCAAGCCGGCCGATCACCGGGTTGGAAATAAGGCCTGCGCACCACCCACCAAAGCCAGGGGCAGGGGTAAACCCACTGCCACCGCCGTCAAGGCCGCATCCGCCGCCACTGCCGCCGCCGCTGACGCCTCCACCGTCGTCGCCGCCGCAACCGTCGTGGCAGGGCCCTCACAGGGAGCACGAGAGGGGGCTGATAAGGATTGCCAGTAATGGCCCCATTACGCCTCCTCCAGGCGAACATCAACCATTGCGCCTCTGCTCAGGATCCGTTGCTCCAGATCATGGCGCAGTGGTCGATTAACATCGCCGTGGTCGCTGAGCCGTACTTTGTCCCGCCCAGGGATGACTGGGTGGAGGACCTGAGCGGCTCAGTGGCCCTAATTTCGTCGGCCGCCACCGGTACCCTGTCCCTCGAGGCCGTCAAGAGGGGACGGGGTTGCGTCGCGGCTCGGTTCGGGGAGATAGTCGTGGTAGGGGTATACTTCTCTCCGAACCGAACTCTCGCCGAGTTCCACAACTCCCTGGCGGAGTTGAGAATCGTCGTCGTCGGGTTCCGTTCACTCCCCGTGCTCGTCCTCGGGGACTTCAATGCCAAGAACGTGGCTTGGGGTTCCCGGTACACGGACGCGCGGGGCAGGATGGTGGAGGACTGGGCTCTGTAAACAAGCCTGGTCGTCCTAAACCGGGGTTCTGTCCCAACGTGTGTGCGGATGCGGGGTGAATCAGTGGTGGACATTTCGTTCGCCAGCCCCGCTCTGTCGCCGCACGTCATTGACTGGCGTGTCATGGAGGGGGTGGAGACCTATTCCGACCACCGGTACATCCGGTTTGACGTCTCCGCCCAGACCTAGAGTGCGCCAGTCCGACAGGCCATGTCCGAAATATGTGACGTGGCAATGCCCCGGGTCCGGCCCGGACGTGCCTGGCGCCAGGTGTGCAGGCTACGTATCCGCCCTCCGGATACGGAAGCCATTCAGGCGGAGCTGTACGAGGATTACAGAGCGGCGAAGACCGCCCTCCGAGCGGAGATCCTGCGGGCCAGGGCACTGTTCCGCGAGGAGTCGCTGGAGACTCTGAACAGGGACCCATGGGGACGCCCCTACCAAATGGTGCGAGATAAACTCCGCCCATGGTCTCCCCCGCTGACGCAGAGTCTCTGGCCCCAGCTCGTGAAGGACGTGGTGAGCGCTTTGTTCCCTTCGCGAGGGAAGCACACTCCCCCGCCCATGACTCCGCCTACTGCGGTGCCGCATGCGGATCACACTGCCGACGACGATTCTTCGGAGGTGACCGAGGTAGAGCAGAGAGTGCCGGTACGTAGGCTTAGTGCCAAAAATACCGCCCCAGGACCCGACGGCTTACCTGGAAAAGCCTGGGTCCTGGCCTTGGAGGCTCTCGGGCCTCGACTTATGGGGCTCCTAAGCGCATACTTGGAGGAGGGCCAGTTCCCACTTCGTTGGAAGACGGGGAAACTGGTCCTCATTAAGAAGCCGGGGCGCCCTGCGGACTCTCCGTCCGCTTACCGGCCCATCGTGCTGCTCGACGAGGTGGGCAAGCTCTTTGAAAGAGTCATTGTAAATCGCCCCGTCGGGCGGCTCGTGCGGGTGGGTCCAGATTTGGTGGAGAGCCAGTTTGGTTTCCGCAGGGGGCGCTCTACGGTGGACGCCATCATGCGCGTGCGAGCCCTCACGACGGGGGATGCTGTGGCCCGGGGTGGGGTCGTCTTGGCGGTGTCTCTAGACATTGCCAATGCCTTCAATACCCTGCCCTGGAGTTGCATCAGGGAGGCATTGCGGTATCACCGGATGCCGCCGACCTACCTCTGTCGTGTGGTCGAGGCCTACTTGACGGACAGGGCCGTCATCTACCCCGGTCACCGAGGAGAGTGGAACCGGCGAGAGATGTCGTGCGGTGTCCCACAGGGAACGGTCCTGGGGTCGCTTCTGTGGGACATCGGTTACGACTGGGTGCTGCGCGCCGACCTCCCTAGTGGCGTCAACGTGGTTTGCTACGCTGACGACACGCTGGTCCTGGCTCAGGGGAGGTCGCACCAGGCGGCGGCTGAGCTAGCGACACTCGGGGTTGCGACAATCGTCGAGAGGATCCGGCAGTTGGGACTCGAAGTGGCCCTGCACAAGTCCGAGGCCATGTGTTTTCATGGTCCTCGGAACGCGCCAAAGTCGGGTTCCCAGATAACGGCAGGAGGGGTTCACATCGGCGTCGAGTCGACGATGAAGTACCTGGGACTCGTCCTCGACAGCCGGTGGAATTTCGTGGAGCATTTCCGACGTTTGGCTCCCAGACTGGAGCAGGCTGGGGCTGCCTTGAGGTGGCTCCTGCCCAATCTAGGGGGTCCAGACGCCTCCTGCCGGAGGCTCTACGCGGGAGTCGTGCGGTCCATGGCCCTTTACGGACCACCGGTGTGGGCGCGTTCTTTGAGGCTCCGACCAGTCCGCCGGTTGAACGCGTCCCAAAGGGTCATGGCCATCCGGCTGGTCCGGGGATACCGCACGATCTCCTGCGAGGCGGCGAGCCTCCTTGCCTGATTGCCGCCATGGGATCTGGAGGCAAAAGCCCTCGCGCACGTATGGGAGTGGCGCAAGGAGGCAAAACGCCGGTGTGTAACTCCGCTGCCGCGAGAAATCACGGTACAGCGGACAGAGCTCCGGCGGGATCTCATGGCTACATGGAGGGTGCGATTGTCGCAACCCAGTGCTGGGCACGCCACAATAGCGGCGGTAAGTCCCCTCTTTGAGGAGTGGTTGGAGAGGCTCCACGGCGTCCTCAACTTCGCCTGACACAGGTCCTCACCGGACACGGTTGTTTCGGGAGATTCCTGTTTCGCATAAGGCGGGAGGAAACGCCCGGGTGTCACCATTGTGTGGATCGCCCGGAGGACACGGTGGAGCATATGGTGGAGGTCTGCCTAGCTTGGGCGGCGCACCGCAGTGTCCTCGCGGAGGCGATCGGCGGCGGCGATCTCTCGCGTCCGGCCCTGGTCGAGGCCATGGTACGGAGCGAGAGAGAATGGAAAGCCGTCACCTCCTTTTGCGAAGCAGTAGTGCTTGCGAAGGAGGAGGCGGAGCGCGTGAGGGAGAGAGCCTTGCGCCCTCACACCCCCACTAGTCGCCGCAGGAGACGCCCTGGGCGTCGGGAGTCGCCTGCAGTTTCCCGGCCACCATAGGCGCGGGCTTGCGGACGGCGAGCTATGGGTAGCTCGCCGTCCGGTAAGGACCAGACCCGGGTCGATGGCGCGTCGTGTTCCACGCGCGCCTCAAAGAGATGTCAGCACAAATTGACGGGGTCCGATAGGGCCGACGCCTCAGGGTCGCGGGTGATTCGAAAAGAGATAACCGTGGCCCTGGCATAGGCAACTGAAGGAACACGGGTGGGTTTTAGTCAGTAAAAGTCTGACACGCCCTCCCGCTCCACCCAGAGCGGGAGAAATCATATGATGATTTCCCATACAAAAAAAAAAAAAGGTGGTATGGTAAGTAATAAAACTGTAATTATGGCCACACTATTGAATTATGAAATTCCTGTAATGATAGAGATGACGAGATAATAAATAAATATTACACAATAAATGTCGTTAAAAAGGAATAAGCTAAGCCGAATAAAATAAAATGCTAATAAAAATAGATAGCAATATATATTCATTCGAAATGTAGAACTGGCTCAATTGTAAGTACCAATTACTATTTGAAGACCCTATTTGACTGTCATTCTGACCGGTATTCGGGTATTAAATGTCAACGCCTATAAACCTAGTATAAACCTAGGCAATAAATTCTAGAATCGTCGAGACCTAGGAATTTAACGTTGATACAGATTTTGAATGGGTTCAGAAATGCGAATAGGTTTATAATAAAACCTGATCCTGATTTTGTAAAGAAAATATTTAACTGAACCTCTGAAAAACTTATTGGCCCTTTAATGACGGACACTCTTTTAAATTAATGAGTCTCTGAAAACATTTTGCGCTTCTAATGATGCACACTTTTTTAAATAATGGAGCATTTTTTGTAACTTCCCAGACATTTCTCACAGTTTTTCGGTCTAGGTTAGGTTGCAACTGTGATCGGGTGAGCTGAGCGAGAGTTGCAGCGGCAGCAGTCGATCACACACACACACGCATTCATATACCCCACACGCACGCACACCCATATACACTTGGGAGCAAATAAATCGAGCCACTTCCTTTTTCACGCATTATGGTTATTATTTTTGGTATTATGGAACGCATCGATTCGAAACATATATCGCCTAAAAGGGTATTTAATAACCTTTACAATGAGGGTAGTTAGTTGTCAAAATTTCATTTTAATTAAAGTTTAGAGGGTAGAATAAAATTATCGCATTTAATTTGCTTATGACATTTTTATTGTACTCTGTTAAGAAAAGATTAAATTTGAGGTTTTTGTTAATCATACCCATATTACTTGTTATTGTTGTCTTTATCTGTGTCTGTGTAATCAAAATAACCTGATAAAATGGATACTACACCGACGGAAGCTGCCCAAGTTGTAGCTTTACTTGAGGTTGGACACGGACAACGTGAAGTGGCACGCAGACTTCATTTGAGTCGTACAAAGGTACAGCGGGTATACCGCAGGTATCTGGAGACTGGTGCTTTTGTTCGGCGACCTGGAACTGGCCGACCACGGGCAACAACAGAACGTGACGACCGCTTTATTGCAACCAATTCGTTGCGCGACCGTGGACTTAATGCTGTTCAGCTACAGCAATCGTTACGTGACGTTCGAGGTGTCGCAATCAGTAGGTGGACAGTGAGACAAAGACTAAAGGAACGAAATTTAACATCACACAAACCAGCAACTGGCCCAAAATTGACTGTAGCTCATCGCCGATCTCGCTTGGAGTTTGCTCGAGAACACATTAATTGGACGTTAGAAGACTGGAGGTCAGTTTTGTTTTCTGACGAGTCAAGAATCTGTCTTTTTAGCAATGACGAGAACACCGAGTGTATAGACGTCCTGGTGAAAGATTTGCCCAATGTTGCATTCGAGAAACTGTGAGTTTTGGTGGTGGTTCTTGTATGGTGTGGGGAGGAATTTCTCTAGACGGAAAAACGGAACTTGTCTTCGTCGACCCCGCCAACGATGGCAGTGGTAGACGTGGATTAACAGCTGACCGATACATAACTGACATTCTTGAAGACCACGTAATGCCGTATGCTGGTTTTGTCGGAGAAAATTTCTTGTTTATGCATGACAATGCGAGACCACATACCGCGCAGATCGTTACGGAATACTTGTCTGCGATCGGGATTCAACAAATGGTATGGCCAGCACGAAGTCCCGATTTGAACCCGATCGAACATCTATGGGACGAGCTAAAACGGAGAGTCCGAGCCAGGGTTCCCGCTGTTTCATCCATTCCCGAGCTTAAAGTCGCTGTGCTTGAAGAGTGGGAGAACATACCACAATATGTCATCGTAACTCTGATCAGATCGATGACTAATAGGCTACAAGAATGCATCAGGGCACGGGGGGGTAATACCAGTTATTAAGAATATTTTTTTTGCAATAATTTTGTTTTTTATTGTTTTTCTGGACTGTTTTAGCCCTACTAAATTTTCTATCAAAATTACTATTTTTCTTGCAGAGCCAATAATTTATCATTCAATAAGGTTATTATTCAATAATTTACCCTCATTGTTAAGGTTATTAATTTAACTTTTAGGCGATATATAGTTCGAATTGATACGTTCCATATTCCCAAAAATATTTACCATTTTACGTGAAAAAAGGTAGTGGCTCGATTTATTTGCTCCCAAGTGTACATCACATACACACATATATCTCTTATTTATTTCTTTCGGCTTACCAATTTTACTTAATTACATGACATCATTTATTTTCTATTTTAAGAAATTGATTAAAATAATTTGAGTAATTCATACATTTAGTAAATGAAAAACAGTGGCTAAGATTGTCTTACATCTTTAACCACACTGGCCCAAGTTTATATTACATAAAAATCAGCCTAAAAATAGCCTTTCCTAACGCAGCCTTGAAGTAAACATATCTTCCATTCTTCATTCCCAAACGGCCATTTATAAAATGTAAATTCAAAGTATTTCAATCGCGTTCCCCCAATAAATAAAGGAGTGTGCCCACTTTATAGAAAACAAAGCCTCCACATTACCCCCTAGGGTGGGGTCATAAATTGTTTTAAGAGAAAAAGTAAGAAAACATGCATTTTACGAACCATATAAACAATTGGACAGTTTCGTTTTATTTTTTGTTATTGATGACTTTGGTGAGAGATTTGATATTAAATTACATAAAAATTAATAAAATATGGATTTCGAATATGTAAAAACCTACTTATTAAGAAAAAAATTAAATCAGGCAACTTGGTACATATCTAGGTAAGCAAAAAGATGAGAAATTCGCAATTCTGCGAATATAAAAGAAAAACTGCCTTTTGGTCGCAAGCGCTACTGCGGACAAAGTCATCATCATCATAATTTCAGCCGAAGGACGTCCACTGCTGGACATAGGCCTCCCCCAAGCACCGCCACTTCGACCGGTTCTGTGCTTCCCGCATTCAGCGGATTCCTGCGGCCTTCATCGGTCCACCTTGTGAGAGACCTTCGAACGCAACAAAATGAAGTGCGGTGCAAGTGGTCGGGCAAAGTGGTAATGGGTTTTTTTTCAAGAATTTCTAAGTAGCAGCCCGGACTCTGTATTTTAGCCTGGTTGATGGCAATAGCTCTTCGGGTTTACAGGCGTGATGTTATTTTATGTTAATGCAGGTGAAGTCCGAGCAAAAAGATGTGAAATTCAGAATTCTCCGAATCTAAACGAATTTCGTCTAACTATACCGTATTTATTTATATAACCGACTAGCATCATCTGCAAAAGTGTTTCTTGATTTTTTTGGTTTGCTCTTCTGACTAAGTACACCTAGTTTGACCCCTAAATTGGTTTGCCATTTCTCCTCAGATGTAGATAGGAAATGTCGACCCCAACTAGTTTTTTTTTAATATATGACGTAGGGACTTAACACGACAGGATTTCATGACAGCGATGCGGACGATTTGTTTAATGTCCAATGATCTATTCCTTTTTTTAATACTTCTACATAGTTATAATTATTGTAAGACTGTAAGACCACGTCCGCACGGACATATAAATAACGTACTTCTTAGCACCAAGAGTTGAAAATCCAAGAGTGTGTTTTTTCGCGACGCAATGTTCTCTGTTGGATTCTCAACGCTCGGTTCAATACCGAGAGTTTGAAAACTCTGTGCGCGGAAAAACCCTGCGCATTAAAATTATCTAAATATTAGCCTTTATTTGGTTAATTAGCAAAACATTTTTTATATGAAGTGTGTTAGGTGATTACTCTATCCTAATTACCGAATAAACAATTTAATTTCAGAAGGAGAAGGACAAGAACAAGAATTTCATTCAAAACGGTACAATCTTTTGATGAAACACTTTACCGTCATCTTAATATTTAATCCGCTTTAGTTATAACAAGTAAATTTACGTTAATCGCTTGTAATTTTCATGAAATTTTAAGAGAAGAGGACAATGAACTTCTAAGTTAGTTAACAAATAAATTAAACAATCTTTTGTCACTAAGTAGATTTGAAGATACTTATGCCAATATAGTGTCCTACTAACTGAGAGGCGTAAATAATATATTTAGAATAAAACAATATAATAGCCGAAACTACCATATTTTAATTTCAATACAAAATGGCGGAATGAGCGCAATAGTGACAGTATTACTTCCCTTAATTTAGAGTGTTATAATAGCCATGAGTCATAAAAAAAACTGTTATTAAAGGCTCAAAAAGTAACAATAAGCATTTAAAAAAAAAACATTGCCACTATATATTTTTTTATTTTTTTGTCAACTGCTTTATTCTTACAGTAAATGGCTTTGAAAATACTATATTAGATATAAAACAAAGTTGGCAACCTTATAAGTCTTACCCACAAAATTTCATAATGATTACAATACAATTGTTATTAAGACTGCTGCACTCTGCTTTTTAAAAAAAAAATCTTTACATTAATTTTGTTTTTATAGGTACTTCTTAGAGAAATCCTACAAAAGAAAAACATTACACAACTATTAAATCAAATAATCATGTAATTAGTACCCGAACATGCGCACACGCTTACTCCTATAACAACGAATACTAAACTTCAATAGTATTAAAAATACATAGTTTACACTAACCGGTTTAAAATTAAACTTTAACAACAGTTAACTACGGTTAACTGGAAAATTTATAACTGTACTACAAAGGGTTAAGATTGATATACGCGTAGTTAATCTCGGGTTACGCGGTCGGCGCACGCGCAAGTTTTTAAGGTAAATATTTATCATATGCTATAATAGGAGAATTAGGATATGGAGTGTGTTCAAGACTGCTGTAATTTGGAGCTCTGTATATCAGTCATTGTTTTGATTGATTTCTACTGTTTTCAGTTTTACATTCTTCTGGGGATTATAAAACAGCGTGTATATTTCAAGGTATGATACAGACCATCAAACTGAACAACTTTCTCCATAGGACCAACATTGTTATCGCGAAATAAATATCAGCTGACCCGTACAAAACTTCAATGCTCGATCCAAGTGATAATTTTTTCGGCCAATAAAAAGATGTTGAGACAGTTATGGTTCAGTACAAAAAAGATCATAATAACGGGAAGAACTAGTTACTCTCAGCTTTCTTAAGGGTAGTTTTACACGCGTTATAAGATAATATCCGCCCAAGAAAATGAGACTGTCCCTGTGTCGTATCTGGTTTCCAGACTCACTTTCTTCACTGGCCGATGAACACAGAATCATTAACAAAGTGAGTAATGATGAATGTAGGTCTTAATATCGTATTCTAATTATGTGGCGGCATCTCACCGCAACATGCGAACAACGCGTCACACAAAATCCTGCATCTCGCACGCAGAGTTTACCGCGCAACTAGCATCCATTCCATCTTTCCATTTCGTTCCATTCCATCTTTATTGTAGATCTTTAGCCATAAGTATTACATATTCTCTGTTAAAACTCACGTTGTCACAAAAAAACATTCTATTTTCTTGAACCGACCCTATCAACGTTGCAAAGCTATCTCGAATTGCAATAGAACTCCGTCCGAACTGAACTCCACTCAATGCGCAGTACCTCTGAAATACTATTACCCAAGTTCCTAGACTTGTACTTTACATTAAGTAACATGAACGATCGCAGAGGTTTCACTGTGACTAGATTTTAGTTACATTGGAGACATTATGTGTTTGCAGAATTGGCTTTGAGGACTCAATTGTTATTGATAAAAAGAACAAAGGCAGACACTAAAAGGCCAAACCTCGGCGTGTCAATGGCAAATATTGCTTGAAAAGAATGTTATTATACAATGGTATTTAAAGTGATTATTTAAGTTTACACTGTATTGTTTTGACGGTCCGATCTACATAGGGGTTTGGGCTATATTCTACACCACAAGAAGAACGTATTGTTTGATAAGTTTTTAAAATACGGTTCGAAGGACCAGCTTTTCAAAACTAATTTTCAAAACTATAATTAAAATTATGGTTTGAAAAAAAAGTTGTACGACTGTTTGAAATTATTACCATTATTTATTCTTATATATGATTTACGTTCAGATAGCAAAAAGTAGCGTTACTGCTAGTTTAATTTAGTATAAGTTAAGGCAATAAACAATTCGTGTGACCACATTAAGTCGACTAGAGCGTCCACAGAACTCACTGCGGCATCCGAGAGCAGTTGTGTTTAATTAGAACTCTGCAGACACTAAAAACATGTCACAGAAAGTTTTCCACCGAAACGTGAAAAGTGAACAATGTAAATAAATTAAATATTTTGTCAGACCAATGTTTTAGAGTCCCGATTTAATATATTATAAGGAATATTGCAAGGACCAACGTAACTTTCACAAAGTCAAGTTAAATTATTGAGTTTCGTATCACTTTGGAATAGCCAAAAATGTTTTTTTTTTGTAATCATGTTCATTAGGTAATACTAAGCTGCAGTTTAATATACAAACACAAATATTTATCTGAACAAAAACACATTACAATTTCGTGCACGTTCATACTGCGTAATTTTAGTAACTGATTTGCAGTGATTAGCGCCCATCCGAGGGGCGAAAGACAACTGAGATCCATATTTTTTTTTGTTAAATGATAAATGACTTTATTTAAATGACGTAGCAGACAGCATAGATCTTTATACTTGTTCTCTGAGTGAGTTCACAAAAAACACGATGTACAGAATATGTTAGGGTAAATAATAAAACAGTTGTTATGGCCACACTATTGAATTAGGAAATTCCTGTAATGATAGTGATGATGAGTTAATAAATAAATAAAAAAATCTGTAAGTAGGTTTATACAAACACTTTTACAAGTCAATCACATTTTAAAAGCTAAATGAGATCGGCGGGGTTATACTTAGAGGTAGAAACTAGATATAAACATTTAATAATAAAATCTAGAAACTAGATATAATCACTTAATAATAAAAACTAGAAACTAGATATTTATTAAAAATAGTTGTAGCAGTATAAGCGGGTGTGTGTGAGTTAGTGTGTGTTCGAGAAGGATGCGTTTATGAGTATACCTTATACTTGTGACAAACTAAACCATTTTATTTTGTTTATGGCTTCCCTCCGGCTTGTGCATTTAGCCAGTGTCTCGTTTAGTTTGTTACGAAGAAAACATAGTTAGAAAAACGAAAATATTGAAAATAGTTATATTAACGGGATTTAGGTATAATAACTACAGGATCATAATTTATAACAGTGCGACCATAATGAAAAATGTTCTAAATACAAAGATGAAAAATTACAACTTAATTTTATTTAAAGTAATGAAAGAGACTACACATTTATATGTAAGAAAGCAACTACAATGTAAAGAAAGTATTGAGGTAGTACGGGGGGACAAGAGGTTACTGAGCAAGGCGGTCGCATTAGAAACAGGAGAAAAAAATGTGTACGTTTGTGCCTCACAGGCAAATGGGGTCGTCGATGATGTACCCAAATGTCCTTTCTTTTGTATTGTTCATCGAATCGTTGAGCTCCTTAGTTCTGACATGGGGTCTCAACGCGAACAAATTAAAATTTGTCTTGAATTTTTTTTATAGATGGCAGCATAGGTAACCATTGCGAAATTAACAATCATTAAAAAGCGATTAACGGCAGAATTTTGACTGAAATATGATTGGTACGAGTAAAAGTCAAAACTTACTTGTTAAGTGGTGTTGTATATATTTATGGTTAAAGAATCTTTATTAAATTCAAAAGAAATTTACTACAAATTTCATAACATAACATCACGCCTTGTTTCCTCGATGGGTTGGGCAGAAGTGTACCTATAGTACACCCACATTTCGCCAGTTATGTTTAAGTCCCATATAATAAGGGGCGAGCCTATTGCCATCTACCGGGCACAAATCCAGACTTCGGGCTGCTACTGAGAAATTCCAGATAGAAAAACCCAATAACACGTTGCCCAACCTGGGAATCGAACCCAGGACCTCATGCTCAGCAGTAGCGATTGCGCTCACTAGACCAACGAGGCAGTACAAATTTCACTTAATGAGAAATATTTTAACTATTAATAATGATGACATTCGTGAGCAGAGCTGGTATAACACGCACACATAGTTTAAGAAGACAACAAAAATTTACGAAACATAACAAGACATTGAAGGTAGCAGAAAGATTCATGCGAAACAAAAATCAAAATTTTGTGTGTAAGTTAAAAAATATAAACCAGGGCCGGATTTAAACTTGTCAATAATAAAAGATTTTAACTGAGTTTTGAAAATTCGTAAACTGTTAGAGGTTTTTTTTCTCGTGGTAATTTGTTAAACATCCGTGCCCCTTCGTATGTAGTACTTTTCTTTCCGTAATTCGTACGTATTCTCGCGAGACAGATATCATTTGCGCTACGGAGACGTCTTAACCCTTCTTCGGCGTTCGTTTTAAAAATTAGTTCCGAATGTAGCTTTTTATCTTTTTTTTATTTATTAAGATGCATGTATTATAGTAATAAATTTGTATCTATTCATTAATTTTGTTTCGGAGTAAATTTTATCTGTTGGTGTGAGAAAGTCATAATGAAATAAGATTTTTATCAGTTTATTTTGTATTCTTTGGATGCAGCTTTAGTTTTGGCTGCGCTACCCCATATTTCTATTAAATAATCTAGATGCGATCTGACGAGGGAGTGATAGATATTTAGTCTAACCTGTTGTGGCAAACATCGAACAACACCGTAAAGACGCCCTGATAACGACGATAACGTAGATCTTATTTTGTTTATATGCGACTTCCATGTTAATCCACTGTCCAAAACTAACCCTAGGTATTTCTCTTCGATCGATTCCTTCAATTGAATACTATTAATGTAAAGCTTAGGGCAGTTTTGTCACTGTTTGTTTTTTGCCTTGAATATAATATAGCTCGTCTTTAATATATTGATTGTGAGTAAATTATATTGGAACCAGTCGTGTAATTTGTCTAAATCCTTTTGTGCACGGTCCATCATTTCGTTTATCCTGAGGAACCATAATAAAATATACAAGTGTCATCTGCATATAGACTAATTTCGCCATTTAAAGATACCTGACATATGTCATTAACATAAATTAAAAATAGCAGGGGCCCAATAATTGAGCCTTGTGGTATACCGCATGTAATAGGTTGGGCAGTACTTTGATATTTGCCTATTTTTACGACTTGAAAGCGATTCTTTTATGATATGATTCCAAAATTTTGAGCGCATTGTCGGTGATTTCAATATGTTCCAACTTTTTTAGAAGGAGAGGATGACTCACGGTATCGAAGGCTTTTTTTTAGGTCTATAAATATGCCAAGGCCTAGTTGTTTTCCATCAATGCGCATTCTGATTTTAGTAAAAAGATCCACAGTGGCGGACAGAGTGTTTGATTTCGGACGAAAGCCGTATTGTCGTTCAGAAACGAATTTTATTTTGTCCAAATAGCTATTTAACCGATCATAGACAATTCGCTCAAAAACTTTAGAGATTACGGGTAACACTGACACAGGCCTGTAGTTACTAGGATCTGTCTTCGTCCCTGTTTTATATATGGGAGTGAATTTTGCTATTTTAAGCTCGTCTGTAAAGTGGCCAGCGCATAGGCAGTCACTTATAGTCATTGTTAAGCCTGGAATGAGAAATTCTTTTACACATTTAACTACTTTTGGACTGATTTTGTCTATTCCTGTACTGTAATTTGAGTCTAAGGCAATTATTATTTTCGCAACTTCTTCTTCAGTGCATGAAGTTAAGATATCAATTTTGATTTCTTTATTAGGCTTGGTTTTTAGGTTAAAATGATTAGTATGATATTTAATTGAGGCAAAATAATTATTTCCATTCATAATGCACGTATTTTAAAAATAAAATAAAAATGAAGCCTATAACTTCAATTCGAACCCTTTTAATGATTTCTGTTAATCATTTTGTTTGGAGCTTTTTGCAATAGATGGCGTTTTACTCAATTGGTCAGGACCATGGCTGGCTGGATGGCTCTTCACAGTTTCCAACATTTTATACTTACTTAAATCACCTACTTTATATATATTTTTTTACATGGAAAGATAAAAGAAATCTAATAACATGTTATTCTGAAACCAGAACTATAAAACTCTATTTAAAAAGGATTGCACGAAACGTTATAAAAGAAGGTCGACTCCTAGATGGCGTTGTCAAACTACAGTCTCTGGCAATTAGTGAGTCGCTTATGCTGCCATCTGTTGAAAAAATTTACGACGTAAAATTGCCAGCTCAATTGCCAGACTTAGGGAGGTTTAATTTCTTTGTATGGTACGTAGTATTATATTATCTGTGGTTCTGACTTGAGCTGCACGATGATTGACAAATGAGTGCACTGACTGGACAGGTCCGCTCAAATCTGTGTTGTTATTTCTTCAAAAGACCATTTCAGACACCAGTCTATATGGTCCTCAAATGATCAGATTTTTTTAAATACACTTTGACATCGATAGACTTTATTTAAACAATGAAATGAAAATTTACTTTGTAAAGTATTATAATATTTTAATTATTGAGAATGTGAACAAGATGTGGATGTGGTGTTATATTACAAAGTTTTTTTTAAGTTACTTTTAGCATGGTCTGGCAGTTTGAGTAATTTATGCGGCCTACCCAAATGTCCTTTCTTTAGTAATGTTCGTTGAATCGTTGAGCTCCTTAAGTTCTGTGTTGAGCTGCATTATTACTCACAAATGCGTGCACTGACTGGATAAGTACATTCATTATGTGTGGTTCTTTCCTCAAAAGACCATTTCAGACACCAATCTACATGGTTTCACATGATCTGACCAAGATTATGTCTGGACTTTGACCTCTGAGTTTGTTTCGGCCTTTCTTCTCGAGAGTTGTCAGATAGGAAACGCCGATATCATCTAGCTTTTATAATATGATTGACGTGTAAAAGTGTTTGTACAAACCTACTTACAGAAATCAAATCTTACTATTTATCATTTATGAAGATTGGCCAGATGGGCTGGAGAGCAGACATGATCCAGTCTCTAACGTATTAGAATGTGGCACATAACCATTATAAAGAAGAATAAATTAAAATCTGAAATTCTTCTTCTTCGTCGTGTCGATGACACAACAGTGAGTAAGATTTTGTTGGCGCAAAACTTCGCGACTTCTACGGCATCGACAGTTGAAGAGCAAAGTTCACTATGACGGAATTTCAACTTTATCAAGGCCCATCCCAAACGGCTCTTTTAAGAACCATGCCTCAGAACTTAACTTCACCAGCCCTCTGTGTTATTTTAATCTGATCTTGAACTAGCAACATTTTTCTGCCCTACAATTTAACAAGCCAACAACCAAAATGTCTTCTTAGCTCATAAAATACTTACAGCACATACAAATCTTCACAATCCACAACAATTTATTATCACTAGAGACGACAAACTGACTGCAAATACCGCAAAGTGTCACCTAAGGCGACCACAAGGCACAGTGCTATTTAAGGACAATAAAGGGCCCGCAATTTATAAGCGGAGCTCGGAACAGTCTAGGAGGAAACGCTGTGGTCATTCTAGCAGACGTCCGTTTAGTGCTGAGGTTGAAGGTAGATATTAAGTATCGATGTTTTTTATTTGTTTAAGAGTTTATTAATCCAATCAGTAGCTGATCATTTTAAATACAATTTACGAGCTGACAGTAATATATTTACTGTCATTTTCATTTTGGGTGCTTGGAGTGTTAAATGATAAATGATAAATGATAAATGATTTTATTTCTGTAAGTAGGTTTTTACAAACACTTTTACACGTCAATACTATTTTAAAAGTAGATGAGATCGGCGTTTCCTATCTGACTACTCTGAGAAGAAACGCCAAAACAAACTCAGAGGTCACAGTCTCTTTTAAAGTCCAGACATAATCTTGGTCAGGTCATGTGAAGACCATGTGGATTGATGTCTGAAATGGTCTTTTGAGGAAAGAACCAAACAGAATGAGTGGACCTGTCCAGTCAGTGCACGCATTTGTCAGTAATCATGCAGCTCAACACAACACATCTGGAGCTCAACGATTCGACGAACATTACCAAAGAAAGGACATTTGGGTAGGCCGCATAAATTGCTCAAACTGCCAGACCATGATTAAAACTAATTTTAAAAATTAAAAATAGATTGAGATAAAAAAAAAACAACAAATCCACACTGCCTTCACATTCACAATAATTAAAATATTATAATACTTTACAAAGTAAATTTTCACGTCATGTCAAAGTGTAAAAATCCGAGAATAAACATGTCAGATCATATGAGGACTCTGTAGACTGGTGTCTGAAATGGTCTTTTGAGGAAAGAACCACACTGATTTGAGTAGACCTGTCCAGTCAGTGCATGCATTTGTCAATCATGGTGCAGCTCAACTCAGAACTAAGGAGCTCAACGATTCCACGAACAATACAAAAGAAAGGACATTTGGGTAGGCCGCGTTAAGTACTCAAACAGCCAGACCGTGATTAAAACAACTGAAAGAACAAAAAAAACAATGACTCACATAGTCCTCACATTCTCAAAAATTAAAACAATGTTATACTTTAAACAGTAAATATAAAGATGTCATTGTTTATCTAAAAGAAATCAAAAATAAAAGTTTAACAGCAAATTAAACATAGACAATATCTGTGTAAACTTATTGGAGCAGCTCAATCCCAAGCCTTCTTGTCCTCAATATAGCCTTTGACAGTATAATAGGCATTCTGGCATAATTTCCGCTTTATAAATGATTTGAATTTATTAAGGCTTAATTCTTGAATGTGGCCAGGAAGTTTATTATAAAAACGAATACTTTGACATTTAAACGAGCTACCTATTTTCTTGAGTCTGGTAGTAGGAACAACAAATTTGTGTTTGTTCCTAGTATTTATGTTATGGATATCACTGTATTTTTTAAACAGATTAATATTTTTATGTGCATACAAAAGATTTTCATAAATATATTGAGAAGGCACAGTCATTATATTAATCTCTTTAAATTTGTCTCTGAGGGAGTGTCTGGGACTTAGTTTATAAATTGAACGAATTGCCCTTTTTTGTAAAACAAAAATTGTCTGAATATCGGCGGCATTTCCCCACAAAAGAATACCGTACGACATCACACTATGAAAATAACTAAAGTATACTAAACGGGCTGTCTCTAAATCAGTTAAATTACGAATTTTTGTAACGGCGTATGCTGCAGAGCTTAGTTTTTTTGACAATTTATCTATATGGGGGCCCCATTGAAGCTTGGCATCCAAAGTTATGCCTAAGAATACTGTGGTGTTTTCGGGTTTCAACTCTTCACCCTTAATAAGAACACTAGTTTCTACTTGTCTAACATGAGGTATCGTAAACTTAATGCATTTAGTTTTTCTCTCGTTTAGAAGTAAGTTATTAACATTAAACCAGTTAACTACTTTAGCAAGGGCGCTATTTACATTGTCAGTAACCAGCTGCTGACGTTTGAGTTTAAATAAAAGTGAAGTGTCGTCTGCAAACAACACTATATCATGATTATCCTTTATGAGGTAAGGCAAGTCATTAATATAAATAAGAAACAAAAATGGGCCAAGAATTGAACCCTGGGGGACCCCCAGGTGATCTTTTTCCGTTAACATCAACTGTCTGAATCCTATCACTTAAGTAAGAAGTAAGAAGATCCAGAGAGGCATTCCGGATTCCGTAGTGGTGCAGTTTCCTGATCAATGTTTCATGAAGAACACAATCGAATGCCTTGGACAAATCGCAAAAGATCCCCAAAGCATCGCATTTGTCCTCCCATGCATTGTAAACATGTCCTAAAAGTTCAACTCCGGCATCAGTAGTTGAACGACCCCTTGTAAAACCGAACTGTTTGTTATGCAGTAATTTGTGTTTATTAAAAAATCTTTGCATTTGATCTAAAATAAGTTTTTCAAAAATTTTACTAAAGGTAGGCAGCACTGAAATAGGTCTATAATTAGTAGGGTCTGATGTGCTACCAGATTTAAACAATGGTATTATTTTACTGTTTTTCATAAGATCAGGAAACTCACCACGGTCAATACAATTATTAAAAATAACAGCTAAAGTAGGTGCTACAATATTTATAATGGACTTAGCAACATCCACAGAGTTACCCCATAGATCTGCGGTTTTTTTAACATTTAATGTGTGAAAGGTTTTACTTAATTATATCTCTACAAGTGACATATTGGAAATTAAATTCAGAATCACAAACTGGAACGTTTTCTTTAAGTAAAGACTCTGCAGCAGTGGGCGATGAGTTTAGAGATTTAGTAGTCGAAACGGGAATCTCCGCAAAGAAATTTTCGAAGGTCGCGGCGACTTGAGAATCCGATTGAATTAAATTGCCATCAATTGCAAGGCTGTAGTCACTACTTCGGTTGCATGATCTTCCCGTTTCGCTATTAATGATATTCCATGTCATTTTAATTACATTACTGCTATTTTTAATCTTTGAACTCAAGTAACGTGACTTGGCTATGCATCAAACTTTTTTAAATAATTTCGAATAATTTCTAACATATAAATTAAATTCAGCAGTGTTTATACAAGTCCGTTCATCATACAACTCATAAAGACGTTTTCTACTTTTATGTATACCAACAGTGGCCCAATCACTGAAGGAAGCGTTACCATTAACCGAGAATGTCTTTGGAATGAAAGTTTTATCAAATTGTGTGCAATACATATTAAAAAAAGCATTATATTGATGATTGGAGTCCTCATTAGTTGACAAAAGTAGTAAATTACTCAAAAGTTTAGTTTTAAATGTTTCCAAACGTTTAGTTGTTTTTGGATTAACAGTGATATCTTTTTTAATAACTTTTTTGTTTATATTTGAAATAGTGATCAACTGTCCGCAATGATCCGAGTCTATTAAATTAATAATTTCTTTGTAAGTTGGTTTAACATCTGTATAAATGTTATCTAGGCATGTGGCACTAGTGGGAGTTATTCTAGTGGGCTCCAAAAATTGGTTAGCAAGATTGTATGACTGAAACAAACTTATAATTTTAGTACTAATCCCAGAGTTTTCCAACAAATTAACATTAAAATCACCACAAGTGACGATAGACTTGTTTGAAGTACAGATTTTGTTTAACACTTCATCCATAACTTTTTCAAAACAATCATACAATCCTGAAGGAGGTCTGTACACACTTAATATAATGAACTGCTCCAATTCTACACAGGCTATTTCAACTGTCCGTTCAACAGAGAGGCTCACAATATCCTTACGGTCTTTAAATTTAATCTGGTTATTTACTAAAATTAATGAGCCACCATGTATAGCATTAACTCTGCTGAATGAACTACCAACCTGGTGATTACTAAAATTGAACATGAACTGGTGGCTTTTAAGCCAATGTTCTGTTATACAAAGAATATCTATATTGTTACAATTCAGGAATAATTCTACTTCTAAATCTTTGTTTAAAAACCCTTGAATGTTTTGATGCACCAGGTTGATGCTATTTAAATTTTTTACACACACATTTGATTTCTTATTTGCTTTCTTTACATTTTTGCAAGAGGCTACCTCTATTGTCCTAATTTCTAATTTAAATTAAAATCAATGTCATCAATTGGATCCAAATTATTGGCAGAATATTTTAAGATGTCATTGCATTGCTCAAAAGAAGCAAGTTGTTTAGCCAAATTCTTGGCTGTAATTGAAAAAAAATATGATAGCGACACAGCTATCTGTCTTTTGTGATAGTTAGAAAGATAGTACATAAAAATATTATACCTATCTTTCGTCAAATACAAATTTCTACCAACATAATTGTTAGTATCTACTAAATGAAATTGATTATTATTTAATGTCAGATTATGCAATGTCATATTTATTTTAAATCTAATGTTATTTTCTTCCTGTGGCAAACTGTTACTATTTGGGAATGTAAACAACACAATTTTTCTTAACTTGAGATTACACAATGTTTTATAATATTGGAGAAATTCTCCTTTGTTAACATTTCCCCTATTACCCAAGAAAATTATTAATGTAGTGTCTTGGTTAAAGTTACATTTAATAATTTCTTTCATAACATCAAATAAGGAACAGCCAGGCATACAGTAGTTTATTATGGAGTGTCCTGGATATTCACCTGTCAGCAAGTGGCCTAAGTCCTTTCCAATCTCATCACAAAATAATATTACATCATTTATTACTCTATCTTTACATTTTTTATTGGAACTATTAATAACAGGAAATGTCAAATCAACACAAGGCTGCGGTAAGGTGGTATTGTATGTCGACAATGAATGGTCCGGTGTAGACACATGGGATGGTGTTTTACAATGCTCACAGATGCTTGATTGTGAGTTTACCAGTTCATTCATTGCCAACACATATTCCCTCATGAGATCTTCAGAGGTATTATACTTGATAGTCATTGAACTAAGTTTCTCCTGTAAATGGTCAAGTTGAGATTGCAAGACCTCTGTGTCATTGTTGTATCTCCTGGTACTTTGTTCCAAATTAAAAGAATACATATCTAATTGTTTAAGTAAGTTTAGCCTTTCTCTATTAAGTTTGACATTTTTAATAAAGAACTTATGTCTTTTAACCATCTTTTTAGTTTTAACAATGTATTTATTAATTTTAATGTATTTTTTGAGTTTGTTTTTACTGGTGACTACCCTCAATGAATTACATGACTTTGTGTCATCCTCACCTGTCAAATCTATAGTGTATGATGTTTTTTTTGCAGAAACCATTAAGGGGGCAATAGGCATCAACTCATTGAACAGACTTTGATTCAGCGAGGCAGTGATATTATGATTTGTAGTCTGAAGTTCTGTTATTTGACTATGAGCCTCATGTAGCTGGTTAGAACAGGCTTGAGCTAGACGACTTTGGTTACTTGTGTCATAACTAATATATATTTTGTTTATTGTTTGTTTAAAGAATTATAACATTTCTCTCTGCTTACAATACCATATTATGTACAAGCATATAAGCAAGTGCGAGTTGAACTCGTGTGAAGAGGGTTCCGTACAATGACGTTACCCACCAAAAACATTTCATGTAAAGTGGGTTGGATTTACCATGTTGTTTTAAGACCACAGACTTCTTACAGGTTTTCGTTTAATCTGTAAGTAATGAACTAATTTCCTTTCTTATTTTTTAGGCTCAGTAGTTTTGGAGATAAGGGGAGTCAATTTTCGAATATTTTCTTAGCAAACTTAAAAACTGATTATTTTAAAATTATACAAACAGTATGTGTGAGCCCTCACAAGAAGCCATTTCATTTGATATGTCACACGGTACAGTTTGCAAAACTTTTGTTATATAGGTAACTTACAATTTTCTAGTTTTTCCAAAAAAGGTGACCTCATATTCAAAATTTGTATATTTACGTTACACGACCGTGTTTGGGTTATGAAAATTCATATAAGTACCAAAAAACAACTTAATCAGACCAGTAGATTCGGAGCAAATCAGCTGTGCTAGACGGACAGACACACGAGTGATCCTATAAGGGTTCCGTTTCTCATTAGACCGAACGGAACACCAAAAAGGGGAAGAGTTCGATGGCCATAAAAAATTGTCCGCATCGTTCTCAATTTGAAAAGTGCCCATAGACTGGTAGCATTGCCACATTCTCGATGAGCACTCGGACCCTGTGGCCATAGTGTTTCAACTCTAAACGGCTCAAACGTGGCTCCCAATAATAGAGTGATTACTTTATTTGTTAATTACTAGGTACCATTATCACTAACATTTGTTTTTACAGTTGGGATCAGCAGAATATAATAGTCACCAATTGCCACATTTAGAACCGTCGCCCAAAAACCAATAAAACACGTTCGTAGTCCATTGCCTACGACAAACAAACATGTTTGATTGGCTTATGTTTTTAATTCGTAAAGACCACATTTACATGAAAATAGCATGTTCAATTTACAGCTGATGAAAATTGCTTGAGAAACATTTGCATTTTTTACATTTAAACACAAAGCCAACTACAAGCTCTTTCAGTCCACAATATCATTCGGCTTTTAAAATCCGAGTCCATGAGGCAACTTATCGTACCGACACGCCGTTATCGATAAACATAACATCAACAAATTATTTATCTATATTTAGCTTAACAGACACAACTTAATTCACTTATTTCCTTGATTAAAACATCCAATTATTAGTTTGACACAAATATCCAAGTTAGTGTTTTGCAGTTAAATGAAAACCTGTTATATTAATGACAAGCCACTCAGATTTTACCAAAATTCAATTAAAACTCTGAAGTTTCATTAAACAAGTGACACATACAATAAAATCCTATACCTATATCATTCACAAAATAATAGAGGCGTTCATTAAAATTTATCGATATTTAAAACGTGACCCATAAAATCTCCACTCGTTTTATATTTCTTTAATTTATCGATACAATTATTTCCCATCTCCATTCCCGTATCGGTGAGCTCAGTAAAGTTCATGCCTCGTAAGTCAAAATCAATGGGATAATAATTACTACTGTATCTTCATGGTATCCTATTGGCCTTGGAAGTAATATAGGATGGATAGTAAATACCGTTTGACGTCTGATGAATGAAATTGATGGTGATTTTGACGTACATGGCTTTGGTGCGTCGAAGATGACGTTAGCGTCATATTGATCTTGTTATGTCTTTCACACTAAATTGCTTTATTTTATGGCGAAATGAGGGCAATCAGTACCGTTTGCTTACTGTCCGAATCATGAGTATTTTTGAGCTATTATTCATAAACCTAAAAGGCTCCCGCAAACTTGCGCGACGCCACAGTGTGTACGTGCCTAAATATTTAGGGCGGCGCACAGTGGGTCGAAACTATGATTTTAGTGACTTAGGGCTCAACTTTGCTTTTTTACTTTTTTCCTCATGTGGATGGATAGAGCTCATTAACCTCAACAATAATTGTTCTGATGTATTTTTTCCTAAACTTTATACTTTGGGTAGAAAAATGTGTTTTGTTATTTTTTTGTATGGAGCGGATCAAATAACCTTAAATTCCTGCTAAGTAGCGTGTGATCCCGCGTTGAAACTTTATTTTTCATATACCTTGTCTAGTCTATTATCATTTGATGCTATTAACGTGTGCATAAAGTTGCAACTCTGCCAAATAAATGGATCGAAAAGAATGAAAAAATATATAGAATAAAAAGCTACATTTTTTACTTTCGTAAGTTCTTTTAAGTTAAATTTGATATGGAATAGTAAGTAAAAGCACGTAATAATACACATAGTTACTTAACAACTAACAACAATACATTTAAAAGGTCCCTAATTAGCTTAAATTTACTAATATATGTAGTATTAGTAAATTTAAAGCTAATCACACTAATCATAATACATTTAAAAGGTCCCTAATTAGCTTAAATTTACTAATATATGTAGTATTAGTAAATTTAAAGCTAATCACACTAATCATAATACATTTAAAAGGTCCCTAATTAGCTTAAATTTACTAATATATGTAGTAGTAGTAAATTTAAGCTAATTAGGGATCTATGAATTTCAATTTCTTTGTTTTAATGACTTTAACATGTTTATGAAATGTTATTTTAAGTTAGATTTAATACTGAATAGTGAGTAAAGATAGGTACATAATAATACAAATTAGTAAAGGTAAACTAACATTACTACAACTAACACAAGCAAACTAAAAACTAACTATAAACAACATCAAACATTACTATTTCCTTTCAATTATGAGTTTGACATTTATAAACTAATAAAAAAAACAAGAAACTTACAAACTACCAAAAAATCTTATTCACTATCGCTATGACTATCTTGTAAATTATCTACATCAATAAAATCTATATCGGATTCTGTGGGAAAAATCAGCAGAAGCTCTTTGACTTTTGGAGAGAGAACCATTATATTTTGTTTCACCATTCGAGGTCTTAGACTTGTGATCTTTGGATCAGAAGACAAAAGAAGATTGTGTATAATATCCTCATTTGTCGCCGTTCTACTTACCTTTCTAGAATGACTCTCTCTATATTTCCGGAAATCTTTATTACGAGCTTCCGCTGCCTCTTCCGACAGTTTACCTATAGGTATGGCACCAAAGTGCTTAATTATATCACTCCCATGTACTAACAATTTATGTATACTGGAAGGCATATAATACCAGGGATATAAGTGAACGTACAATTGTGCAGTTTCTCTACAAAATTCGGAAAACTTAGAAAGATCCACGCTCTCTCCAGATGCAACCGTCTGAAGAATCACATGAAACCTTTCTATTAAATCTTTATCTATTCCTGTTATGCGAGCTGTTGTTTCTGCATCCCTAAAAAATCTTCTGGCAGTATTGCCATCATTGGTTGTGCCTACTCCTTGCTTGACTACGTCAATAAGTAAACCGCATTCTTTCTTAAACGCTTGCTGTATAGCGCTCTTTCTGAGTGACATTTTTTCTTTGTCATCGCCCCTGCAACTCCATTTTTTGAAGTCCAAACGATAAGCTGCAAACAAAAAGAAATATCACTTAAATAAAAATCTCACAAGTAACTATATAACGTGAAAAAAATTATGAACCAATAAAATTATATTTACCGATATGAAGTAAGCACTCCATGCTTCTTATCCAGGCATGTAAAGATGACATTCCATACTGGAACACTTCTTCGTTGTTCTCTTTTTGAGCAAGTGACTCTAAATTGTTCATCTCTGACGGTTTTGCTTTGCAGATATCACAGACAGCTGAAGATGTGTCTGACAAATATGACGATATTTTGCCGTCTATCATCGTCAAGTGCAATTGATGCTTAACTTCAACTTGATTGAACTTGATTGGCTGAAGTGTTTCTATTTCTTCGGTTATGCTAGCTTTTATAGTTACCACTGTTGACTGCGTTTCTTTGGTAAATTTGAACATTATCGGACGGCAATAGAAAGTTGATGAGGGTCGATCGTTTTCCCAAACAATTGTTCCATCACATTGTTGAAGCCTTATAGGAACTAGACTGGCCATGAAGATAGTTGAGTCATCAAACTCTGCTTCAGTCTTTTGTTTATAATTACTTTGACCTGAGGCTCCATCAAAACCCCATTTGCTTATTAGCAGTAACTCAGTTGGCGAATCCAAATCTAAAGTAATCACTTCTAAAAGCCTAGATACCGTCAAGTTGAGTAAAGCTTGCAGTTTAATAGCAGCTCCTTCTTCAGTTATAATTATGTCTTCTTTCCCTGGATAACATTTTGCCTTCGCTTGTTTTATTTTATAATAAGAAGGGTATAAATCAGACCTATTTTCACTTGCTGCTTCTCTTAGGCTTATATACTGCCACTTACTTAATTTAAGTGAAACTAATAAAGACAGTGCCTTATCGGGTGAATATGTACTACTTTTCGGTTTACTTGTACTTAAACACTCTTTAACTTTTTCTAGATCTTCGGGGTGATTTAGTAAATGGTTCATAATTTTTCCTACATCCTCATTTCCGGTGTTTCTTAAACTAGCAATTGTAGTAGCTTTAAGTTCATCCGGGGATAACGAAAGCGATTGGTTAATTTGATCAACGCGTCGTCGTTTTTGCCTGGAGCCCAATTCCTCGAAAGGTTTTCGAGGTGTAAATGTAGATGTCGAAGCTTCTGTAGTAGATGGTGGTAGATTTTCGACATCTTCAGTATTACAAATCTCGAGCCTTTCCTGTTCAGTGTTCACAGCTTCAGGTATCATTCCTTCGGGCCAGTTTATTGCACGTTCCAACCAATCACCATTTTTTCTTACAAACTGTGCTAACGTGCGACTACTTCGTTCCCATCAACAATTATTATTGAGGTTAATGAGCTCTACCCACCCGCATAAAAAAAAAAGTGAAAAAGCAAAGTTGAGCCCTAAGTCACTAAAATCATAGTTTCGACCCACTGTGCGGCGTTTCCTACCTGACAACTCTGAGAAGAAGCTCTGAAACAAATATGATTGCTTCTGAAGTACTGATCTAATTTTAAAAAGTATGTGGTGGAATGCCATCGAATATATTTTATGGTATAGTTCACTTCCACGCGGAATAAGTCGCGGTCAAAAACTAGTTCCTAATCAAGTGAAACCTTGGAAATAGATGGATGTCGTCAGCAGAAAACTATTTGCAAGGGCGGTTGCTAAGGTCTCAGTTTAGTAATAATTACTAGGTTTCATTAAAATATCGAGTATCAAATAGAGCAAACGCACAACACTACTCGACCGCTTTAACGAAATTAGGTATAATGGAATAGTCGTTCAGTGGTTTGATGGTTTACTACATACATTATTGTTAAAATGATTCTTCTAAATAAATGCTTTCTTCATCATCAGCTTCATTGATTCCATTTCTGGATAAAATACTTATAGAATTAATTAAATAAGAAGAACATTAATTTGTACGAAAAAAAAATTTTGAGTTAGACTGACAGCCGCCGTTTCGTTCTAACAATCTATTTTTATTGCGGGGTTATAAAAACATTGTAAACGCCCAAAGACACTTTTTAGGCACCTAGTTTTTAGAATACCAACTTCACAAAAAAAATGGTTGTACAAATCCTGCCATGATTCTTTTAGTAAAATAAAGCCAGGTTTCTAGATCAATAATCAACATAAAATTAGCTTACAAATTACGAAGCGTCTTAACGTATATGATTGGTTGAATGAATTATCAATCAGCCAATCCGAACAATTAACTTTCGTTTAAATTTGAAACGTCGAAAATTTTCGTTCGTTAAACCGAGTCTAACATAAATTAATGATTCAGTGATCGTTTGTGTTAATATGCTGATAAAAATTTTTAGGTCCAGAAAGATCCGATTCTGGTATGGGCCAAACTATGCATATCAAAGCGTTTGTACATTTTTCGTCATTTCAAAGCTTTGACAGGATCTAAGGTCCTAAGATAAAAGGCAATCGCTTTCAAAACGTTTCGTATTTTTATATCGACTTTCAACAGGACTGACATATTAGTATGTTATTTGGTAGCTGTCAATCAAATGTTTTTACTTTTCTATAATTCAGAATGTAATTATGTCTATGCCCTCAAGAATTGAGTTACCGAAGCAATCAAGCTTATCAAATGTATACGTTAAAAATAAACAAATGAAGATGTATTATAGGGTCCCCCTTGACTAGCCCCCTGGAATAATAGGCGTGGTGTTATGTCAAGTTTTAAAAGGAACTCGAGGTGTAGATGCCTGACACACTAGCACTAGCAATGAGTTTCATTTTGACATTCCAATAACATTAATTACGTTATTTACGTTATTGAGCACACAATTTTGCAGCAATGTTACAGCAATATAAATAATATATAGTGTGTTACGCAATTAGGGCGCCGGCAGTACTTTACAACAACTATATTAAAGATTAATTCTTCATACGATTTATTGTGAGTAATTCGGAAACGATGGGTGCTTCACTAATGCATCATTCGGGTCATTTGACCGACTTTGATCGCTTGATTTACTACTTGTTATTTATTACCAAGTAATTTCGAAACGATATGAGGAATGCAGGCGCACCTAATACTGAGGTAAAGGTACCTTTGGGAAATATAGTTGATGAAACAATCATTTAATTAGATGGGTACCTTCTACACAACAACATACTTGTTTTGGGAACAATTTAACGCACATCATTACTCATTGTCTGACTTATTACTTATTGGAGACTGCCTCGTTGGTCTAGGAGTCGCAAGCACTACTGCTGACCATGTGGAGAGAAGTCAATCAATCAATCAATCAATCAAATTTTTATTTGTAAACATAGGTACACATAAAAGGTCTTAAATATACATATTATTGTAGTCGAGCACTATGTTCTACCAGTGAAATTGTTGTACAAATAGTAGCTTTAATATAGTACATTAAACATTTGATAAAAAACAATAGTCCAAATGATTACTAGTTTTATAACAAGAATAAATGTCAATTAAATTAAGAACTGTCAATTTAATTAAATTTTACATGTATGTCAAGGGAAGTTAATTTATAGGAAATTTATCACAATTTGTCATTAAAAAAATCTTCAAAAGAGTAATACGTCTTGTCTAATAAAAACAAAAGCAAATTACTTTTAAATTTGTAGACATTTTCTTCATTCCGTATACATTTCGGTAATTTATTATATATCCTTGGAGCCATTACGAAAACACTGTTTTTATATAGTGCAGTTTTAGACCCTACTGTTTGCAACCGGTCACAACGGCGCTGGCTACTTACTCTTTTAAATTCCATGGAGCCCATGGAGTTTCTTGCCCGTTCTTCTCCATAGGTACCTACTACGCTTTGGAATGGGTTTCTGACTGACCGACTCCGTGACAATTCAAAAGTGCCTGTAATTGGTTTAATTGAAATAAATGCTTTGAGTTTGAGTTTTAGTTTGAGTGCAGGACCTGTACCCTAATTGCGTAATACACAATCAATCGGAATCTGAATCGTTTTGAAACAGATTGCCAATCCATTGCTTCATAAGTTCGATAAAAATTCTACTCAACAATGTAAATAAAGCAATGAATGTTGTTGAACTGTCAAAATCAAACAGATTAGTCGTAAACGTTTACGAAAATGTGTTACGCAATTAGGCTGCAGGTTCGATTCCCAGGTCGGGCAAAGTTTTATTGGGTTTTTGCATCTGGAATTATTCGTACTCTAAGTAGCAGCCCGGAGTCTGAATTTGTGCCCGGTTGATGGCAATAGGCTCGCCCCATATTACATGGAACTTAAACATGACTGGCCAAATGTGAGCGACTTTTTAATCGGTTCACTAATTTTAATCAATACGACTGTTTCTATTGTTCTAGTATGAAAAGTTTACTTTAAATGTGATGGATTCAAAGACACTAGATGCGAATAACTTTCGTCTCGTGTAACACATTCAACTTTTCACCTCAGCAGCGAGAACACATAAAACAAACAATTAAAAAAAAAACTTTGAAAACTTTAACATATTATTTGCAATTTTATGATTATATGTGTATCCGAACGTTTGATTGTTTGTTTTTTTTTTAACCTACTAGGTATGGAATTTATTTCTAGACCAATATCTGGAAAAAAATAAAAACTATGCAGTCTATGTAGGCCTCTACTCCGTTCACCTATTATACCCTATTTTTATTAAGGTGGTAAAAAAAATCTTCGAGTATGTACACCTCTGCCTAACCATTCGGGGAATAACGCCGTGATGTTATGTTACTATGGGTTGATTTGATCAAAGTCAGAAATCTTTTATCCTTGGAATAAAATTGACGTCTGAAAAACTGTCAAACGATCAAGATTTATTGTTGGAAAAGCCTTTTCTAGGTTAAGAGTTTGGTGAAATTCGCCCTTATTCTATTATCTTTTTCACCCCACTCCTGAGTCTAACAGAATTCTTAGAATACCCAATATAATAATCGGTGTAAAACGGAATAGCAAGAATCATTTTGCCGTTATCGAAAGACAAGAGGCTCCTGGCAATCCTCTTTGTGTAACGGTGTAAGGTCTCGCAATAAGATGGCGAATAGTTATTTGTGCAACAAGAGAGCAAGGTTGTTTTTGCTTCGAGTGTTGATTTTGAATCTCGAGTAAGCGAAGGATTATATAACGGTGATGATGACAATATTTTTTTTACAAGTGTTTATTTCCAAATAGTGATAATAGTACTACAAAAAGTGTAAAAGCTTAAAAAACTGCCAAGTTATAAACGTTTTACAATAAGTGTTAGACTAGGACAGCGCTATCGTAGAAGTGACGTCACGACTATGTAACTTCATACTAGCGCCGTACATTGTCCGTACCGCGCGACAAGGACAGGAGTAATGCCCTCCAAAAGCTTTTAAAGCGTGTATCTTCTTCATATTTATATCGATATAACTGATTTTTTCGATTATCTCATTTTTGCTATGCCTTATTTGAAATTACACAATTTTACGAACATTTTTAATAGTAGTCATCATCCCAATTGAAATCCTGAGCGAAGCGAGAGATTCAAAGACACTAGATGCGAATAACTTTCGTCTCGTGTAACACATTCAACTTTTCACCTCAGCAGCGAGAACACATTACCAAAATTAAACCACATAAAACAAACAATAAAAAAAAACTTTGAAAACTTTAATATATGATTTGCAATTTTACGATTATATGTGTATCCGAATGTTTTATTGTTTGTGTCTTTTTTAACCCACTAGGTATGGAATTTGAAAATCGAACTTCGAATCGACTTGTTTCTAACTCTCGCATTTTTCAGACAACAAAGTGACAGAACAAAGTGGAGTTGAAATCTTTCGAATTTTGTGAGAAGACCCAGTATTTTTTATTTTTGTATTAAACAGTTACATCTCACGCTCGCATCAAAAAATTTGCTAACTGTTTTTGAACAGCAAAACCTCGTTTGAGGTGCTATGTGTTTTTTTTTTTAAATCATATGAGGAGCAACTTATTTATTTATTTTTTCATTCATTAACTGACTTACACCGCACAGCCTAAACCTTTGGGTCTAGGAAGCCTGTTAATTTGCGCAAGAGTTCTTTAAGTATAAAAAAAGAATTTAAAAAAATCACATTCCGAATGGGTAGAGGTTGAAAGTATGTATGAAAGTTCAAAATTTTTGCTGAAGAGACACATGGTTGGTTTGGATTAGTCTATCAGTCGATGTCAGTCCGTCAGACAATTAAGATTGCCATCAAACACATATTCCCCTCTCAATATAATACCTCCACAATACCTTTATGTCATTAGTAGGTATGAACACACAGTTTTATTAGAGCGTGTCCATTGAAGAGCGTCGGAGCGTGCAGCGTTGAGTCAATTGAGTGACCAGACCCCCAAGGATGTGGCCTTTGGTTCACGGGGTCATGTGAGTTTTGCAACAGCGGATGTTAAATGGGAATTTGTAAATACAATGCAGATTTTTGTAGACAGCAATGGTAGAATTTAGGCCATTTTTTTTCTATAAATAATAAACATACATAACATCACGCCTTGTTTCCCCGAAGGGTTGGGCAGAGGTGTACCTATAGTACACCCACATTTCGCCAGTTATGTTTAAGTCCCATGTAATAGGGGGCGAGCCTATTGCCATCTACCGGGCACAAATCCAGACTTCGGGCTGCTACTGAGAAATTCCAGATAGAAAAACCCAATAACACGTTGCCCGACCTGGGAATCGAACCCAGGACCTCATGCTCAGCAGTAGCGATTGCGACCACTAGACCAACGAAATAATATTACCTACAAAAGGTATTATAGGGTTTACTTAACAAGCGGTTAGGTATTAATGGTCTGAGTTAAATCCGGAACATTATAATATAGCATATTTCATTGACATGAACTTTTCTTCTGACGTAATCAAATAATCACTTAAATAAAAATAAATCTTTAACAATCACTGAAATGTTTTGATTAACTTTCAGATATTTGTTTAAAAAAAGAACATAAGCCCTCTCTTCTTACATTAAGGACCACATTTGGTCACTTGCACAAGTGCTCACTGCGTTTTGGTCCTACCGGACCAAGTGTGGTGGTTGGCAATTTTTTGCTATGAATTCAGTACATTCGTCTAGACTATATATATAGAGTATTGCCTATAGGGCCCAAAAAAATGCGGAAAATATAAGATAATGAAAAAAAAAAATACAATTATAAAAGTAGATAAAAAATTATAATAACTATTTTTTTTCAACAAACTACCTGGCACTGACCGGCAAATTGCAAAAAACGTAAGAAAATATCATAGTCATCTCAGGGTCTACCCTAACGCTTCCCGCGATGACTAACAAAACTTCTACTACTGCGATGACGAAAAATACGTAGGTATAAAAAATTACATACTAATACATAAAAATGCGCAAATTATTTTAGTTCGACGTATATTCTTATGAACAAAAGAAAAATCGAAACAGCCTAGCAAATGAGAAATAGAGAGAAGTAATCTGGAGCCAAATATACAACAAATTGCTACGTCAATGCACTGCCTTGCATCAAACTAAAAATTGAAAGTTATACCAAGAAGCTTAGTTAAATTCTTTTAAGACGTTTACCTAGTTATTTTTCTGTATAGCCTTAAGCTCATAATGTGCCCGAGTGGCCCGTATTCTCTACACATAAGTCTGCACCACCCACCAGCTCCCCTGTATGAGTAAATATGGTGTATCCATATGTAAATATTTTTCTCAACTCCACTCCACTATATCAGTATTCGCGGCTAGTTCTGTCGGCCGCCCGTGTGTCGCCGTTTGAGGTATATTCCAACGGATCATCCGGATTAGTATTATTTACACGAACCAGTCAATACATCATACAATATTTTCATAAATCTAGTCAGTGTTTTCTGTCTGTTTGTTTAGCGATTTTCGACGTAAAGGTTTTTGTGTTTTCGGTATTTTGGATGCAGAGTTTGGTGAAGGCCTGCCAAATGTATGTATGTTGAGCCACTATGCCACGCTATGCAAGAGACGTTTCATCTTTTGGCAAACGGAATAGTTATCCCATTAGGCGCAATATGACATAGTAGCAATCCAACCGCGATCAATCATTCGTCATTCATCACATCATTATTTAGGTGAGCGGTTAGGACGCAGGGTTATGCTTCTCCTTGACCTTTTTGTAGTTATTTGCAAACCGATTATTGTACTGCAGTCGATGATTCTCCATGATATACGATGCATGAACCACTTCATGTTATCTTTATTATAATACCAAAGGTACCCAGACAGTTTTATTGATGCAAAGTTTTCTGCGCTACGGGTCCTAATTTCAACTCCCGCACTGATGAATTTAAAATGCGCTTCTCGCTGCGCAATACCTCACCCCTCATCCCCGCTGACACGTGAATTTGAGACTGGCGCAGCGACTCGCTTCATGTTCCAAGCCGTCGTGAACCAGGCCGTGAACTGTAGTCTTTAACTGTAGTCTTTAGAATTCGTGAACTGTCGTCGTGAACTGTAGTCTTTAGAATTTGATTTATGGTTTACGTATGTCGTCATAATCAGTTTATAATGTTCCTACTGCTCGGACACATGTCTCCTCTCTGTGAGAGAGAATGGGCTGTAATCTACCTTGCGGACCCAGCGCGGGTTGGTAGATGGTCTGTCGATGTCTTCGAATTTTTGGTTCAAACTCAAAGTCAACGCATTTATTTCAAATAGGCCCTAAAAGGCACTTTTGCACGTCAACGATTGTTCTCTCTATCGATGTTTTCCTTCACCATTTTGAGAGCAGTGATGATGAAATTATTTAGGAACACTAATAAAAGCGGCTACCACTGCTCCCTGTTTGCGTATGTAAGTTTTGCAAATTACTCCCGATAGTAGGTACAGAAGAAATTTTGTGTTGAGAAAACCGTATTTCAGAAATATAAATGTTTGATTTTAACAAAGTTAGATTTTCAAATTGAATGTAAGAGCAACGGATACTGAATGCAATACTAATTGCAAATCCACTGAGCTGAAACGTTCCAAGAAAGGGGGACATTTGTAACCCACTAGTCTCGGACAGCGGCGAAGTAGTTACATTACTGGCTGTAAGCGAACTATGGCGGACAAATGTACCCAATAACGGTGGAGACAATGAGGTGAAATATTACCTTACATAAGTTACAGTAATGGCATCCTTGTGCTAGAACGTCGCAGGAAAGTACTTCTAACTAATATTCCTGTCGCCAAAAAGCGTTAAGTACTGGTGTCCCTTTTGAACTTTATGAGTACATAATGCATATATCGCAACCAACTAGGTTAACAATCCAGCCTTTTTCCTGAACTGAGCTGGCAGCCTGCGGCGTTCAACAAGCGTCCTGAATGATATTCATTAAAGGTAAGGTTTGTTGTTATATAATTTCCACAGTATCTGCGATTTGATACAGGTACATATCATATTCGTAACTCGCGAAGGTGATAACTATAAATTATATTATAAATATAAATTATAGTTAGAATTAGGAAGTGTGATCACCCACGCGCGAACCGAAATGGTCGCAGTAACTAAGCCGGAGCACCCTGACTAAATGGGTTCAATTCAATTCAATTAATATTCTGTTTCAAATAATTCAACACCATAAAAACAAAATACACTTACTCTTGGTTATGTGAGGTATGTTTTCCCAACTAACAACTATCTTGGGGAAGGCTTCCAGGCCGGACTAGCCGGGGACCGTGGAAGGCGCACAAGTTCCCATGATCCCCGGTGCAAGTGTGGGACGGGAACACCGGGGTGGTTTTTAGTCAGAAAGGGCCTGATAGACCCCTCCGCCTGCCCTAGGGCGTGGGACACCCATGAGGATTTAACACCCTGTAACAAAAAAAAGCTTCCAGTTGCTGCTAAATACAAATATTTTACACGGAACAACTGCCTATTTGACCGTCACAAGCCAGTTACTTACTGGGAAAAACGATTTCTCTTGATAAGACTGGTTGTCGGAGCTTCGAGTTGACTACCCGTAGCGACAAAAAAGGAAAAACATAGAAAGAAAGAAAAAAACGTTTATTTAGCACAGACTAAAAGGCACACAAAGCAGGTAAAAATTATGAGAAAAACAATCAAAATAAAGATTTAAAAAAAAAAGTGTACAGTACGAAGTATGAAACTAGCAGGGTAGTGTGGCCACCATTGTGTGAATCGCCCGGAGGACACGGTGTAGTATACGGTGCAGGTCTGCCCAGCTTGGGTGGAGCACCGCCGTGTCCTCGCGGAGGCTATCAGCGGCGGCGATCTCCCGCGTCCGGCCCTGGTTCAGACCGTTACGCCGGCAGGTATGGAGCGAGAGGGAATGGAAAGCCGTCACCTCCTTCTGCGAAGCTGTAATGCTCGCGAAGGAGGAGGCGGAGCGCGTGAAGGAGAGAACCTAGTCGCCCTGGGCGTCCGGAGTCGCCTGCAGGTTCCCGGCCACCGTAGGCGCGGGCTTGTGGATGGCGAGCAATGGGTAGCTCGCCGTCCGGTAAGGACCAGGCCCGGGTCGACGGCGCATCATGTTCCACGCGCGCCTCAAAGAGATGTCAGCACAAAACGACGGGGTCAGATAGGGCCGATGCCTCAGGGTCGCGGGAAATTCGAAAGAGAAACCGTGGAGTCAGTAAACGTCTGACACGCCCCCCCCCCCCCGCTCCACTCAGAGCGGAAGAAGTCATTTGATGAGTTCCCAAGAAAAAAAACAAAAAAAAGGGTGGCAGAGGCATTGTCGCATAAGCTGAGGGGGTTCAGTACATGATTCTGAACCCCCTTTTATTTGTTGGGAAATCATCAAATGCCTTTTCCCGCCCTGGGTGGAGCGGAAGGACGTGTCAGACATTCACTGACTAAAACCCACCCGTGTTCCTTTAGTTGCCTGTGCCAGGGCCACGGTATGATTTACTAACAACCCGCGACCCTGGCTTCTGAACGCCCCTGCGTTGAAATTTCTCGTCGGTTATTTATAAAAAACCTGCTCAGCCATATATTTTCACCGCTTAGGTATTGCACTTTTTTTAAAACAGCTGATGATGACCGACGAATGATTTTTGCTGCGGGTCTAGAATATGTGTGAATTCGTGGTTTCAGATTGCGTGTCTTAGTCCAGAGACATCGAACCATCCTGTATTGAAAGTTAATGGTATGAAAAATGATCCTGCCTTCTCTGTATGAGAAGAGGCTTTGGCTTTGCTCTGGGACAGCCATAAGCTGATATTATATAAAAAGATAAGAGAAAAAAGACATGAAACTATTCACTTTTAATCGTTACGGGATCCAGACATTGAATATGAGAGCTTGGAATAAATCTCTTTGTAACGTCAGATTTTGTCGAATTACTAACAATATTAGCATTGTATTTGAAAAACTTGTTTTCCCATACATCGATATATGTCACAGCCAATTCGCCAACTGCAAATATTGTTTTATGTTTATAATCGTTTATTTTTTTAAACGTAACGTATGTGTGCAAAGTAACTATTTTCTGAATTTTTCCTCTACTTGCGCTGTAAGCTTAACCTTGCTCCTTGGCAAATATCATCATTCCAGGTTAACGGGCATTTCCCGATGGGTTTTGATAATGCGAGTATAAAGATATGTCGCCGTATTTTTAGAAGCATTATTTTTGACCTACGTATTTGGTATTAAGTTTCGTTCGTTCCTAAGAAAAATAGTCTTGACAGAATGGGGATGATGACAATTTTTTTTATTTTTATGACAAAAAAATGTTTATTTCCAAATAGTGCAAATAGTATTACAAAAAGTGTAAAAGCTTAAAACACTGCCAAGTTATAAAACGTTTAAAAGTAAGTGTTGGACTAGGACAGCACTATCGTAGAAGTGACGTCACGACTACGTAACTTCATACTACCGCCGTGCATTGTCCGTACCGCGCGACAAGGACAGGAATAATCCCCTACAAAAACTTTTAAAGCATGTGTCTTCTTCATTTTTACATCGACTTAACAAAAAAATTCGATTATCACATTTTTACTATGCCTTCTTTGAAATAACATCACTTTTACGAACATTTTCCATAGTAGTCATCATCCCGATTACTGACAGACAACGTATGCAAACCTAAAATCAAATCAATGAATTAATTTTTAGTGTTTGACGAGTACTAGTACGAAGTAAGAAAAAAAATCGTTCAAACACAGATCAATAAATTCATATTTGTGGCGAGTAAAACCAAGTTAAAACAATATAGAAAAACCAGCTAAAAGAAATCCGTTAGTATGTCCGTTTGGTCAGTGTCGGGTTGAATCATTTGTTTGTCAGGATTTCGCACAAGATTGACTGAGACTTATGTTGTGTTTGCTGACCATATTGAGACGTTGATCAGCTGAGAGGGTCCATTTAATCATAGGTTTTGTTCTTTAGAGTTATCGGTAGGGTTTATGATTACTTAAATAAATATACTGGGACTTTTTCCTAATAAGATAGGCAGAAACTCCATAACATTTCGTTTTATGTTCTGATCAGAAAGACTGGCTGTCAAAATTCAGAAAAAATGTCCAACAACTTACGAAAACCTTTGACAGTAAGTACTTAGCGACGTCAATAATGTTACCGTATCAAAGTGTAAACTTTAATAAGTGTTAATAAGTGCTATAATGTGTAAGAGAAATAAGCAGTTTTCGGTATAATTGCATGGTACCGTAATAACGCTCGCGGGCAGACAGACAGGATTGAGGCCATTTTGACAAGGCCGCGTTTACCGGTTACACTTATTAACACTGTTAACACTTTTATATCTGTAACAGATATATTACTGTTAAACTTTTATAAGTGTCATGGGTTAACACTTTGAAATCTGATTTGTAAGTGTAACATATTTGAGTCTGTTATCAATTCAAAATAAAACGCATATTATCCTGTAACCTTTGTAAAGGTGTTTTAAAATCCCTCAATGTATGCCATCAATAGACAAGTAACGAATTTAATGTGACAAGGTCCAAAAGGGATCAACGTTTTCGTGAATGGACATAAATGTTGGTTCTCGATTTATAAAAGCGCACCAAAGAGACGTTATGCATTCTAATATGTGTCCATTCTAATGTGTTGGAAATGCATTAGTCAACTGTTTGAGTACCTAATCGGTACGCAAGCGCCACCAAGCGGCGCTCGACAGAGTCTACAACATAGCGCTCGAGTTGAGTTTGTCGGTGGCGGTCAAGCAGTAAACACCTTTAGAAACTGTCAGTTATTAAAAGTTGTTATCAGTCAGTTAACATGATAACATAAACAATTTGACTAAAAACAGAAAACTGAAATTTTTCAATAAAAAGGCGTAAAAATTGGCACGAAATAAACAATCCTTGATAATAATGCACTAGACAAGCACGGAGCGATAGTATCAAAAATCCAACACAAACATTATGGTTTTGTTACCAATTAATCACAAATTAAGTTTAATGTCGTTATAATAACACGCAAAACAAAAAGGTCCCACGGCTATCATGTTTATTATTAACTAGTATCAAATTGTGCATGTTTAAAATACGTAATGTAGAATACGTGGTTCAATAATTGTGATAACCTAATCGCCACACTGTATACTGATGAAAAATAGGGATAATGTTTTATTTTTTATTTTTAACTCGAAAAAATATTTGGTTCCGAATAGTGCAAATAATACAATAAAACGTGTAAAACAATAACAAAATGCCAAGTTATAAACGTTTAAAAATAAGTGTTCGACATGGACAGCCCTACCGTAGAAGTGACGAACTCAAACTCAACTCAAACTCAAATCATTTATTTCAATTAAACCATTTACAGGCACTTTTGAATTGTCAAGGAATCGGTCAGTCAGAAATATGAAGCTAGTTGCCCATTCCAAATCGCCGTAGGTCACTATGGAGAAGAACAGGCAAGAAACTCCATGGACACTCTTTTAAATAATATTGTTGTTACAAATATATTAGTTACATCGATTAATGTTGACAATATAAGTGAGAACGATGTACGAAAACCGTACACGTTAAAAGCGTCCAGAGTGCAGCAAAACAATTAAAAACAATCCAGCTAATTAATTATTAAAATAAGCCGTGGCAGCTAAGAGATGACCAGTCTCAACTGACGGCGCCCGTTCACGAACATGACGCATGGATCAGCACCATTCAGCTCAACCATTTTGAAGGGAGCTAAATGATCCGACACACGCGCCACCGTCAGCGAGACATTTGAGTGAGCATGACATACTATCAGCCGCCATGGCACATTCAAGTCAATCTATGACATTACCCGGTAAATGGTAGCTCTATACTACAAAGTACTCACATCTGTGCAATGCATCTATATAACAAAAAGGAGAATAAGTTTATATAATGCAAATATAAAAAAATGCAAAATATATCTACAATCTTCAGCAGCTTCAACAGTGTTTCAAATGTCAATTAATTAGTTGTGGTGTGGAGCAGGACCAGCATTAAGCCAGGCATTTTCATCAGTCAGTCAGACGTCACGAACACGGTAATAATATCATACAGTATTCCAACTTCATGCAAACTGACGAAGCGCGAGCTATTTATTTATTTATATTTATTTATTCAGACAACCATTGATCCATTAATTACATTAATACATTTAAAGTTACATTAATACCGTTAGTATGATCTTAAAAACTATGTTAGTTCCTAATATCTAAGAGGGACTTAGTCCTCTGGGTGAGGTTCCACACCATTGGGCTGTCCAACTTATTGCATATTACATTCAGGATGCTGTTACTGCTCCCACGCAATCTGCTTAGCAGTGAGGCTGTCTTTTTGCGCCATGTTGCATCAAAGCCGTCTGTGCGAGACTCAGCGAACATTGTTGACGCACTGCAGAAGCGTGGCAGACGTAACAGCGCCCTGTAGGCATTGTTATACTGGATACTGTACAAACACTTTTACATGTCAATCTTTTTTTTTTACTGGATGAGGTCGGCCTTTCCTATCTGACCACTCTGAGAAGAAAGGCCGAAACAAACTCAGAGGTCACAGTCTCTTTTAAAGTCGAGACATAATCTTGGTCAGATCATGTGAAGATCATGTAGATCGGTGTCTGAAATAGTCTTTTGAAGATTGATTGAATCTGTGTGGTTCTTCCACACAGATTGAGTGGACCTGTCCAGTCAGTGCACGCATTTGTCCGTAACCGTGCACCTCAATTCAGAAAGGTTTTCATAAATATACTGGCAAAAGGGTGGCAGAGGCATTGTCGCATAAGCTGAGGGGGTTCAGTACATGATTCTGAACCCCCTTTTATTTGTTGGGAAATCATCAAATGCCTTTTCCCGCCCTGGGTGGAGCGGAAGGACGTGTCAGACATTCACTGACTAAAACCCACCCGTGTTCCTTTAGTTGCCTGTGCCAGGGCCACGGTATGATTTACTAACAACCCGCGACCCTGGCTTCTGAACGCCCCTGCGTTGAAATTTCTCGTCGGTTATTTATAAAAAACCTGCTCAGCCATATATTTTCACCGCTTAGGTATTGCACTTTTTTTAAAACAGCTGATGATGACCGACGAATGATTTTTGCTGCGGGTCTAGAATATGTGTGAATTCGTGGTTTCAGATTGCGTGTCTTAGTCCAGAGACATCGAACCATCCTGTATTGAAAGTTAATGGTATGAAAAATGATCCTGCCTTCTCTGTATGAGAAGAGGCTTTGGCTTTGCTCTGGGACAGCCATAAGCTGATATTATATAAAAAGATAAGAGAAAAAAGACATGAAACTATTCACTTTTAATCGTTACGGGATCCAGACATTGAATATGAGAGCTTGGAATAAATCTCTTTGTAACGTCAGATTTTGTCGAATTACTAACAATATTAGCATTGTATTTGAAAAACTTGTTTTCCCATACATCGATATATGTCACAGCCAATTCGCCAACTGCAAATATTGTTTTATGTTTATAATCGTTTATTTTTTTAAACGTAACGTATGTGTGCAAAGTAACTATTTTCTGAATTTTTCCTCTACTTGCGCTGTAAGCTTAACCTTGCTCCTTGGCAAATATCATCATTCCAGGTTAACGGGCATTTCCCGATGGGTTTTGATAATGCGAGTATAAAGATATGTCGCCGTATTTTTAGAAGCATTATTTTTGACCTACGTATTTGGTATTAAGTTTCGTTCGTTCCTAAGAAAAATAGTCTTGACAGAATGGGGATGATGACAATTTTTTTTATTTTTATGACAAAAAAATGTTTATTTCCAAATAGTGCAAATAGTATTACAAAAAGTGTAAAAGCTTAAAACACTGCCAAGTTATAAAACGTTTAAAAGTAAGTGTTGGACTAGGACAGCACTATCGTAGAAGTGACGTCACGACTACGTAACTTCATACTACCGCCGTGCATTGTCCGTACCGCGCGACAAGGACAGGAATAATCCCCTACAAAAACTTTTAAAGCATGTGTCTTCTTCATTTTTACATCGACTTAACAAAAAAATTCGATTATCACATTTTTACTATGCCTTCTTTGAAATAACATCACTTTTACGAACATTTTCCATAGTAGTCATCATCCCGATTACTGACAGACAACGTATGCAAACCTAAAATCAAATCAATGAATTAATTTTTAGTGTTTGACGAGTACTAGTACGAAGTAAGAAAAAAAATCGTTCAAACACAGATCAATAAATTCATATTTGTGGCGAGTAAAACCAAGTTAAAACAATATAGAAAAACCAGCTAAAAGAAATCCGTTAGTATGTCCGTTTGGTCAGTGTCGGGTTGAATCATTTGTTTGTCAGGATTTCGCACAAGATTGACTGAGACTTATGTTGTGTTTGCTGACCATATTGAGACGTTGATCAGCTGAGAGGGTCCATTTAATCATAGGTTTTGTTCTTTAGAGTTATCGGTAGGGTTTATGATTACTTAAATAAATATACTGGGACTTTTTCCTAATAAGATAGGCAGAAACTCCATAACATTTCGTTTTATGTTCTGATCAGAAAGACTGGCTGTCAAAATTCAGAAAAAATGTCCAACAACTTACGAAAACCTTTGACAGTAAGTACTTAGCGACGTCAATAATGTTACCGTATCAAAGTGTAAACTTTAATAAGTGTTAATAAGTGCTATAATGTGTAAGAGAAATAAGCAGTTTTCGGTATAATTGCATGGTACCGTAATAACGCTCGCGGGCAGACAGACAGGATTGAGGCCATTTTGACAAGGCCGCGTTTACCGGTTACACTTATTAACACTGTTAACACTTTTATATCTGTAACAGATATATTACTGTTAAACTTTTATAAGTGTCATGGGTTAACACTTTGAAATCTGATTTGTAAGTGTAACATATTTGAGTCTGTTATCAATTCAAAATAAAACGCATATTATCCTGTAACCTTTGTAAAGGTGTTTTAAAATCCCTCAATGTATGCCATCAATAGACAAGTAACGAATTTAATGTGACAAGGTCCAAAAGGGATCAACGTTTTCGTGAATGGACATAAATGTTGGTTCTCGATTTATAAAAGCGCACCAAAGAGACGTTATGCATTCTAATATGTGTCCATTCTAATGTGTTGGAAATGCATTAGTCAACTGTTTGAGTACCTAATCGGTACGCAAGCGCCACCAAGCGGCGCTCGACAGAGTCTACAACATAGCGCTCGAGTTGAGTTTGTCGGTGGCGGTCAAGCAGTAAACACCTTTAGAAACTGTCAGTTATTAAAAGTTGTTATCAGTCAGTTAACATGATAACATAAACAATTTAACTAAAAACAGAAAACTGAAATTTTTCAATAAAAAGGCGTAAAAATTGGCACGAAATAAACAATCCTTGATAATAATGCACTAGACAAGCACGGAGCGATAGTATCAAAAATCCAACACAAACATTATGGTTTTGTTACCAATTAATCACAAATTAAGTTTAATGTCGTTATAATAACACGCAAAACAAAAAGGTCCCACGGCTATCATGTTTATTATTAACTAGTATCAAATTGTGCATGTTTAAAATACGTAATGTAGAATACGTGGTTCAATAATTGTGATAACCTAATCGCCACACTGTATACTGATGAAAAATAGGGATAATGTTTTATTTTTTATTTTTAACTCGAAAAAATATTTGGTTCCGAATAGTGCAAATAATACAATAAAACGTGTAAAACAATAACAAAATGCCAAGTTATAAACGTTTAAAAATAAGTGTTCGACATGGACAGCCCTACCGTAGAAGTGACGAACTCAAACTCAACTCAAACTCAAATCATTTATTTCAATTAAACCATTTACAGGCACTTTTGAATTGTCAAGGAATCGGTCAGTCAGAAATATGAAGCTAGTTGCCCATTCCAAATCGCCGTAGGTCACTATGGAGAAGAACAGGCAAGAAACTCCATGGACACTCTTTTAAATAATATTGTTGTTACAAATATATTAGTTACATCGATTAATGTTGACAATATAAGTGAGAACGATGTACGAAAACCGTACACGTTAAAAGCGTCCAGAGTGCAGCAAAACAATTAAAAACAATCCAGCTAATTAATTATTAAAATAAGCCGTGGCAGCTAAGAGATGACCAGTCTCAACTGACGGCGCCCGTTCACGAACATGACGCATGGATCAGCACCATTCAGCTCAACCATTTTGAAGGGAGCTAAATGATCCGACACACGCGCCACCGTCAGCGAGACATTTGAGTGAGCATGACATACTATCAGCCGCCATGGCACATTCAAGTCAATCTATGACATTACCCGGTAAATGGTAGCTCTATACTACAAAGTACTCACATCTGTGCAATGCATCTATATAACAAAAAGGAGAATAAGTTTATATAATGCAAATATAAAAAAATGCAAAATATATCTACAATCTTCAGCAGCTTCAACAGTGTTTCAAATGTCAATTAATTAGTTGTGGTGTGGAGCAGGACCAGCATTAAGCCAGGCATTTTCATCAGTCAGTCAGACGTCACGACCACGGTAATAATATCATACAGTATTCCAACTTCATGCAAACTGACGAAGCGCGAGCTATTTATTTATTTATATTTATTTATTCAGACAACCATTGATCCATTAATTACATTAATACATTTAAAGTTACATTAATACCGTTAGTATGATCTTAAAAACTATGTTAGTTCCTAATATCTAAGAGGGACTTAGTCCTCTGGGTGAGGTTCCACACCATTGGGCTGTCCAACTTATTGCATATTACATTCAGGATGCTGTTACTGCTCCCACGCAATCTGCTTAGCAGTGAGGCTGTCTTTTTGCGCCATGTTGCATCAAAGCCGTCTGTGCGAGACTCAGCGAACATTGTTGACGCACTGCAGAAGCGTGGCAGACGTAACAGCGCCCTGTAGGCATTGTTATACTGGATACGAAGAGAATTGCAAGCCCTTTGGGTATACCTGAACCACAGGCTCGCTGAGTACAGAGATGTGCAATACGCTTTGAATAAAGTGACTTTCACCGCGTCTGTACATCGAGTGAACCTGCGGGCCAGCATGTTCGCCCGGACTGACAATGCCCTACGCTTCCTCTCCATGTCTACATCATCTCCAAGATTTTCAGTAATCACATGCCCAAGATACTTGAATTGGTATACTCGACTAAGAGGAATAGAATTGAGTAACACTGGCGGAACCACAGTTGGACACTTTGTACCCGCCTTGAAGATCATGCACTCAGATTTTTTCACATTATAACTAAGACCGTGTACTTTTCACATACGGCAAGCAACTTCCACAATGCACAAATCGAGGGAGCCAGCAGCACCATATCATCGGCGTAGCTTAGGTTGTTTACACTGACACCATCTACGTAGCACCCTACGGGCATTTGACTGAGTTCCTCGATCAGTGCATTAATGTATAGATTAAAAAGCAAGGGTGAGCTCAACCCCCCCCCTGCCTCACTCCGCATTCCAGTCTGTATTCACTCGAAAATACACCCGCCCACTTTACATTATTTGTCTGATTAAGGTACCAATACCTAAAAAGTGAAATCAACTCTGGCGGTAGGCCCGTTTCCTTTAGCTTCTGCCATAACAAATCATAGGACACTAGGTCAAATGCTTTCGAGAGGTCTAGAAAGCAAGCATAAACCGGGGTATGTCTGTCAGTGTAATATTTTACAGTGTGCTTAAGGCTAAGAATAGCAGTCTCAGTCGACAAGCCAGAACGAAAGCCGAACTGAGCATCATGTAACTTGACATGCTTGTTCAAATATGAGTTAAGCACACTGTCAATTACCTTTGCTACAATCGTGGCTAGCGAAATGGGTCTATAATTAGATATTTCAGACACATCCTCCGTTTTACTCTTGGCAATCGGTACCACCAGAGTCTTCATCGTGGCAGGGGGTAAGTGTGAGTGATTTATGCACAAATTACATAACATTGCAAGTACTCTAGGAAGGTGGAAACCAGCATACTTGAGATGTTCCACGCTGAGAGCGTCATACCCCGGTGATTTTCCTCCCTTCATACCCCTATGCCTACGCGCCTCGCTCAAGGCACGCGCGTGGCATGCAGACAGTCTCGACTGTGCCGTAGTGACGAACGAGCGGTGTGTTGTTTTTTTAACAATAACCGCGCGATTTTTTCACAAAAACTAAGTTCAAGTACATATTTAATATGACGAGTATGATATATTGTGCTGTTTATGGTTACATGAATCCGTCAATAACGCATCCAGAGATAACTTTTTTTAGATTACCTGTAAACTCAGAAAGGTGAGACTATAAAATAATTTTACATACTAGTGGGTAGGTACATAGTGTGTCTTTTTAATGGATAAGTATTGCCTTTTATCTCCCGAAAATGAAGATGTCTGGATTAATAAATAAAGTGAATGGAGTAAGGAAAGTGATTGACTCGAGTGAAATAGGTAGTTATAGGTGGTTCATGAATCAGGAAACGGTAGGTACGTTTTACTAAAACCTCAGGCATGTGCGTTTTGTTTTGTTAGTTTGTATTATTCAAAGTAAAGACTTTATTATCAATAATAGTTATTTATTGTACTGTGTATGAATAATACTAGAAAAAATAATTTGACCGTCTGCCTCACACTAGATAGTTGAAATTTTCTCAGATTAAGTATTTCTGCTGCTGCTATATCAACATATACTACTAGAAACCGTTTTTTTTCTCGGGATTAATACTCGTAACAACACCAATAGCTAGACTCATGAAATATTCACAGGATATTTAGATGTTTGAGAGGGTTGTGATTTTAAAACATTCGTAGCCAGCTGTTCAGCTTGGCATTGGTGACCAAATAATTTTTGTTTTGAATTGTTGCGAGTTGTAGGTACCTAATTTATAGAGACGTTAATAAGCTGAGATAAAAAGTTATTAAAATTAATCGTCAGCTGTTTTTTGCATTTTAGTTGAGTAGGTAGGTGTTGTTGTTTGTAAGGATTGGAGTCTATGTATTTTTGATTGCGGATTTTTTATACTTTAAAATGTAACAGCATTTCGTACGTCTCAGTCGAGGCGCAATAATTTTTCGGTCGCAAATTAAACATGGTTTTTTAATTAAATCTAACAATCAAAAATATCACGCATTTTTATTGAACACTTCCTATTAAATTCACAAAGTATTTTATTTAATTATATACAAAAGTATATTTACAATCACAAAACTAAATTGAAACACAAAGTAGGCAAATGTAATTAAAATGCTGGAGGTGGGCAGCCCTATCGCATGCTTACGTCCCGCGCGGCTGTAGGCATTTATTTTAAAGATACGGCCGAGTTACAATACTGTATGATATTATTACCGTGTCACGACTATGTAGCTTCATACTAGCGCCATACATTGTCCGTACCGCGCGACAAGGACGGGAATAATCCCCTCAAAAAACTTGTAATTTCTTCATATTTACGTCGATTTTACAGATTTTTTCGATTCAGTATCTAATTTTTACTACGCCTTCTTTGAAATTACATTATTATTTCGAACATTTTCAATATCAGTCATCATTCCAATTCATAAGATTTCTTTCGACTCATAACAAGATATAACGTTATCAACATAACGCTGCACATATAAAACATTTATCGCTCACAGACATGGGAAATACTGATATATTTGATCTTTTTCTTTCATAGTTATCATTCAGGATGTAGCGGAGCGCTGGAAGCGTCATAGCAAGTATAAACGAAACCGAGTATGAGTTGACAGCAAAGTTTCCTTATGACGACACCAATGATAATATAATATATAAATATAATAATATAATAAATCTTTATTTATTTCCGTGCAAATTACAATGTAAACTGTTAAAGAAAAAAAAACATTTAAAACTATAAATTAACAAAGTTTGTAATATAGTATATAGAGTAAAATATTATGTAGATTGTACGGACCCCCTTCAGGTAAAAGACTCCTCCAAGGAATACCAGTAATCTTTGTTGCTGGCTGATTTTAGCCAGCAACAAAGATCACTGATGATACACAGCACAAAGACAGACACTTAAACCTTAAAGATGATAGATGGACGGGAAGAGTAATAGAATGGACTGGACCACGAGGTACTAGAAGCAGAGGCAGGCCAAATGCTAGATGTGTAGATGAGGTAGTGGAGATAGCTGCTCAAAGCTGGAGATAGCTGTACACCAATGATATGTATATCTAAATCTGAACAAGGACTTCCTCATGGACGACTAAAAACAAGAAAGTACATTGCAATGAGCGCTGAAAACTGCTGTCTTATGACGTATGGCTAAATCTCTTGGCAACTGCCTCTGAAGCTATCGGGCAACTTTTATATAATAAATGATTTTATTTCTGTGAGTAGGTTTGTACAAACACTTTTACATGTCAATCTTTTTTTTTTACTGGATGAGGTCGGCCTTTCCTATCTGACCACTCTGAGAAGAAAGGCCGAAACAAACTCAGAGGTCACAGTCTCTTTTAAAGTCGAGACATAATCTTGGTCAGATCATGTGAAGATCATGTAGATCGGTGTCTGAAATAGTCTTTTGAAGATTGATTGAATCTGTGTGGTTCTTCCACACAGATTGAGTGGACCTGTCCAGTCAGTGCACGCATTTGTCCGTAACCGTGCACCTCAATTCAGAAAGGTTTTCATAAATATACTGAGAAGGCACAGTCGTTATATTAATAACTTTGTCTCTGAGGTACTTAGGACTTAATTTATAAATTTGTGGCGGCATCTACACCGCCACATGCGAACAAACGCATCAATCCTGCATCGCGCAAGCTTACCGCGCAGATAGCATATATACAACTTCCCGACAACAATTATCGGGCAGTTGCCCACCAGATACGACAACCATCTGGTCGGAGGATCCTCCCTTTTCCAAGAGTATGAGTGAACTTTACACCCTGTTCCTCATATCTCTTCACTGGTGACCCCGACGTTATACGTCAGCGCAGCCTTCGTGCAACTACTTCAGCGTGACGTCATCATCATCACTCCCGCAAGTCACACAGCCAGCCAGTAACCACGGCTTGAACAGTTGTCCTGACCATCAGCATGCAGCGCAAGTGCATACCTGGTCATCACCTTCAGCCTCATCAGCAACCTTGGCACAGCACACTGCACATTCGGCCGGTCCACAAGCAGAGTGCTTAATCCCTCTCCTGGTCGACATCAGCAGTCAGCCACCCCGACTCACTGGGGCATCTTCGCAAACAGTTCCGACTCACCGCGAACTACGCGACACCCGGTTCCAACCCACTGGAACCCAACTGGCATTGGCAAGCATCGCTAGATACAAGACTTAGTCCACTATCGACCTCTGGTCTTCGGAGGGGAGTGATGTGGCGGCATCTCCACCGCCACATGCGAACAAACGCATCAATCCTGCATCGCGCAAGCAGAGTTTACCGCGCAGATAGCATATATACAACTTCCCGACAACAATCATCGGGCAGTTGCCCACCAGATACGACATCCATCTGGTCGGAGGAACCTCCCTTTTCTGAGAGTATGAGTGAACTTTACACCCTGTTCCTCATATCTCTTCAAATTCAACGAATTGCACTTTTTTATAAAACAAAAATAGACTGAATATCGGCGGCATTTCCACTCAACCGAATACCGTACGACATTACACTATGAAAATAACTAAAGTATACTCAACGGACTGTCTCTAAATCAGTTAAACCACGATTTTATCTAAAGGCGTATTAGCTGCTGAGCGAAGCTTTTTGATAATTTATCTTTATGGGGGCCCCATTGAAGCTTGGCATTCAAAGTTATGCCTAAGAGAACTGTGACAATGACAAGCCTATGTAAATGACAAATATAATGAGCAAAACTATGTTAGACTAAGTCTTTAGATAGCGATGAAAATAAGCAGTCAGATGATAAAAAATCAAGGACCGATTTTATATTATTACTATTATTAATCATAAAAAAACATTTTAACCGTATGTTGCACTTTTGAATGAAAACAGTAATGATCAATCTGCTTTAACGCATCTCATAAACCAATCAATTTGTATTCAAAGTAATACAGTAGAAAAATATACTTAGGCACCTTCTTTCATATTTTAGCTTGACGCTTCCAGAATTTCCATTGTTCTTAGCCCCGTGTGATCACGGAAGCACGCAGCCGGATCTCCGCTCGTTTGTACCGAGGTCATTGTGCCTTTCTTCGCAGAACAGAAATATGTTACAGGAGTATCAATGTGCGTCTTTAAACGGTGTGCATTTAACAATATTCTTCCAAGTGTTAAAAGTTATTTTTCTTGACATAAAACATTTAAAATAAGTCGAGTTGAATTGTTGCTACGATCACAGAACAGATAAAGACTAAAAGAATTTGTTTTTTTTAAAATGGGATATCGATATGTAAAGTCCGGGAAATTAACAGTTAACGAAATTGACTACGAACTTCATTTGTCCACATGTTCATTTAAACAAACTGTTTTGGTCAGATAATAATGATGATGAGAAGACAATGAGAACATGTAGGACAGCTCCGTTTAAGTCCGAAACAAATCAGACTGCCCCGAAACAAACACCAATCAACAATCAACTCAGCCTATCGGAGTCCACTGCTGGCCATGGGCCTTTCCCAGTCTGCGCTAGAACACCCTGACCTCCGCCTTCCGCATCCAAACTGCCCCAGCCAGTGTTAAGGTCATCGGTTCACCCAGATGGGGGCGCCCACACTACGCTAGCCGATACGCGCCTTCACTCAACATGTTATTGTTTATTTTACTTCTCAAGTCTAAGGTAAAAACGATATCTACGCATACATCAGGCCGCATACACCTTCCATATAATCATTCTTAATGCATTCCTCGAAAATTCTGCCAAAACAGGACGCAAGAGTTTTCTCATATTACTGATTAGTTCTCAGAAGTTATTAGTTTGAATCATATGTGACTTATTTGACGCCTTGTGCACAGAATAGATAGGTACAGAAGGTCGGCTCCATACAATAAGCGACACATTCGCACGCACACATAGACGCGTACGTAAGGCAGGCATTTCCCTGGTCTATGTGAGTCTCAACAAACGTATTTTTAAGAAATCTGTCAAAAATACAATCAATTTTAATAAATTTTTTAGAAGTTTTTTACTTTAGTTGTAGCTTGAGAGTCGTAGTCGACTTGAATTTTAACGTTTTTAAGTAGGAGAATCGTCCTTCAGATCTTACCCGCGTTCTTCTAAATGTCATACACCCATCTCGCTATTGCTCTGCCAAAATTTCTTCTACCATTTCTTGGCAACCATTAATAGTGGGTTCTACTCCACCTGCTACCATCTCGTCTAGCCAAGCGTCCTCCCCACTTCCATTCCAAAATATTGCATACGAATGCTAGTCGCGCTCGCTCATCGCCTGCTTGGCTTCCAGTCCAACGAATACCAGTATTTTTCATGAAGTGACTGCCTATCAGGTTCACTGTTTATCAGGTAGTAAGACTTTCGGGCATCTGGCTGCGCGCAACGACTGTCAATGATCAACGAATTACAGCACGACCAACAGCTTAACGTGTTTTCCAGCCTTCTGAAAATATAAACTCGCGCATACATGGCCGGGTTTTCTCAAATACGGCGAAACTGATATTAAAAAAGCGTATATCATTTTAAAGCGTATAATCTAAGTTTTAAAATGAAACCTCAATCATGATAAAGATTTTTTTTTTAATATTGAGGTTCCAATGAAAATACAGGAAAATATGCTATCCACGGTACGCACGAGTTGCGCGTTGCGAGCGCCTATAAAACCACCTGTAACTGAAACTTCCTAATCTATAGTCCGGTTAAGTAGTCACGACCTCTCAAGGTCAACTACGAGATGTCATACACAAAAAAAAAAAATCCTAATCAGTCGCTTATCTGAAGTTGACCTGATAACATCTCCGCACCACCGTCCCGGTGTTGATGTCCAGCAGCAGCTGAGGCGAGTGCGAGGGGTGGCTGTCAGTGAGTAGAAAGTCAGAAGACGCTTGAAAGAAGCGAACCTGACCCCAAAACGGCCTGCCACAGGCCCGAAATTGAACCCAGACCACCGGCAAGCGCGACTTAAATTTGCACGGGAACACCGTCTGTCTCAGCATTGACCAATGGCGGCCTATCCTGTTCAATGACGAGTGCAGAATGTGTCTGCATGGCAGTGACAGGAGAGGCCGGGTCTACAGACGTCCGGGCGAACGCTTTGCACAGTGCTGTTTCCGTGAAACAGTCGCCTATAGGTTATGGTTCATGCATGATGTGGGCTGACATATCCCTAGAGGGCAAAACAGCCCTCGTTATCGTGCCTGATGGAGGCCGAGGAGGCAGTCTGGCCGCTGATCGCAGTTCCTCGACGAAGTCGGTATACGGACTCTTGACTGGCCAGCACTCATTCCAGACATGAATCTGATTGAGCACATATGGGACCAGCGCAAACGCAAAGTTCGGGCCAGGAATCCAGCTCCATCGGACATCGAGGAGCTCAAGGAGGCGCTGTTAGAGGAGTGGGAAGCGTTTCCTCAAGATTACATCAAAATATTGATCAGATCAATGAGGAATCGCTTACAAACTCTAATTAGGGCTAGGGGGGGAAACACTTCAAATTGTTTTAAAAAATGGTTTCTGTTACAGTTTTTGGTTTTACCTAAAGGATTAGCTGTCATCAATTCATTTCTTGCATTTGACATATCACCTATACATTTATTCAGACCCCAATATATATAAAAAAACTCTCATTTTAAAGCTTAATATAAGTTACGCCATTTTTGAGAAAACCGGCCAGGTATGCGCGCTTGGGGGTTGAGTCGATTAGGCTGCACGCGAGCGTATATTCTGTGACGCGTGACAAACAGCGTAGGTACGTATTACAAGTTTATCCACTTTTGAATATTACACGGAGTATTTACCTACGTAAATTTGGTGTTAGGGATATTTTCGGCCAAAGTCGGAATTAAACCGTGTTCTGAGTTTGAATTATTTTTAAATAGGGTTGCTGAGTTGATAGTTGGGGCTTAAATTGTGTACCTGTGTTTTATCTGTCTTCTGTGGTCATTTTGTGTTTAGGAGAGCAAGCAAAAAAGGTACATTTTGATGCAATGACAGATGCTCACGTGTACCAAACGACTATTTTCAACACGATAAAAAAAATACATGGACATCATATTTTAGTTGTTTAAAGAGATTTAAAAAAAAAAACGCAACTATCTTACTAGTAGGTATACATTTTATCTGTGGCGTACTTCCCCGCACTATTGCAGGAATACAGAGTAAAAAACACTGCATTGTGAATTTTAAAACGGTGCTTTATGAGTCACTTTTCAGCAGCTTTTCCAGCAAGAAGTGTTGAAAAAATACTTTCCCAATTTCCTGTTTGACATAAGAATTATTTTTGTCATCACAGGCAGCCAGCAAGTCAGCCACAATTTTTTTTATTTAAGTTTGTTTAGCACATTAGAAGTTGCACACATTAACGTCAGGAGTGTGTTTACGTCAACATTTTAACTTTGGCACAACCTAATATCTGCTGAGGCCAAAATAGAATGCTGGAAACTGTCGAACACAGACAATCATGTCTTCGACATTTTCTAATGATTTATTGTTGGAGGTCTTTAAAGCTATGGTTGCCTAAAAGAGAGCTGGCTGTCACATAGCATACGCAGTTTACCGTCAAATGACGTTACTTAAATGTTTTATGAAAGTAAGATATGAAGGATGAAGGTAAGTACGTGTAGTAAGGTCAAAATGTATGACAGAGCAATTTTTTTTTTAAATATCCGACAAAAAATTTCAACCCCCTGCGTTGAAATTTTTTCACAGACAGATTGGTCCTCACCGTACCTGGTTGTGTCGGGAGGTTCCTGTTTCGATGAAGGCGGGAGAAAACGCCCGGGTGTCACTACTGCGTGGATCGCCTGGAGGACACGGTAGAGGTCTGCCCAGCTTGGGTGGAGCACCGCCATGTCCTCGCGGAGGCGATTGGCGGCGGCGATCTCTCGCGTTCGGCCCTGGTTCAGGCCATGGTACGGAGCGAGAGGGAAAGGAAAGCCGTCACCTCCATCTGCGATGCAGTAATGCTCGTGAAGGAGGAGGCGGAGAGCGTGAGAGATAGAGCCTCACGCCCCTAGTCGCCGCAGGAGACGCTCTGGGCGTCGGAAATCTCAAGGCAAATTCCCGGCCACTGTAGGCGCGGGCTTCCGGACGGCCAGCAATGGGTAGCTCGCCGTTCGGTAAGGACCAAGCCCGGTTCGACGGCGCGTCATGTTCCACGCGCGCCTCAAAGAAATATCAGCACCAAATGACGGGGTCCGATAGGGCCGATGCCTCACGGTCGCGGAAAATTTGAAAAAGAAACCGAGGCCCTGGCAGGCAACTGAAGGAACACGGGTGGATTTTAGTCAGTAAAAGTCTGACACGCCCTCCCGCTCCGCCTAGCGCGGGAGAAGTCATTTGATGATTTCCCACCCAATAAAATAGGGGGTTTCAGAATAATGTACTGAGTCCATGGTAACAGCTTGCGTTGTAAACGAGGCAAAAGGAGATGTAAGGATCGTAGCAGGTGGCGTTCTGTGGTTTCTGCCTACCCCCATGGAAGAAGGCGTGAGTTTATTTATATTATGAAAGTCATAAATTTGATGTGACCTAGAGAAAGTTTTTTGACACCGTAAAGTCAAACCACGCTGCCAACATCTTCATGACCGCCACTGCGGCCGTTATATGGCGGCCATCGCCTTGTAAGAAACCGTGGCTTAATCGGCGGAAAACAGACATCAGTCGTCTTCAGATTCAAGTTGAACATATCTACACGCTTAGCCTGATTGAATAATGTTGTACTACGCTTCCAAAAGAGCCATTCCCTAAAACAGCTCAACAAAGCGGATTCTGGCAGAACGCCAGAAAGAGGAAAATATCATACATTTCCAAGCTTTTATCCTAAACATCAACAAACTCGAATGGTTTAATACGGCTCCGATAAAGGCAACACCAGTTCTGGAGACCGCTACACAAAGACGACCAATTTGATGACTTAATCCGAAATAGGTGGAGTTTTGGCGGTTAGATTTGGGTACCGACCAAAAGCGGCCAGTTGTCTGCAAAAACAGATTTATGTGAATGTTTATCTTTAGTTAGCCATCTTTCAATAAAAGTAAACCGTCACATTACAACATTAATCAGAAGTGTGTTTTTTGTAGTGAACCGATCTAACGCTGCGTGATTTCGACACGGTATAATATCCGAAATCGAAAAATTAAATTAAACGAGCAGAACGTTCATTCCTGCGTTATTGCGTTCATAACTGCGTGGTTAACTGAATGTTCATTTTTGTTTCATTCAACGTTCACACGTTGAATGAAACAAAATGAACATTCACTCGAATGAACAATTCACTCAGTGAAGCGTCTGATATCAGCGTAACCTGAAGGCCACGAAACGAACGCCAACAGGGTTTTTGTTCTGCGCTTCAAAAGTCAGCGTCGACCAGAAAAAAACAAAATCAAGATTATTCACACTGGGGCAAAGTTTGACGTTTTTGACGCTTGTAACGAAAACCGGCTAAGTGTGTGTCGGACCACACACAATAAAGGGTTCCGTATTTGGAATGAATTTATCCCAAGAAAATACTTAACATTTTAGTTAAAAAAACATGTTCTCTCATACATCGATATACGTCACAGTCAATTCTCCATTGTAAATGTAAGTCTGTCATCGCAAAAAATGTTTTGAAATATTTTCAGCCTTGTTCCTTTTCTTCTGCTGTAAGCCTTCCTTTCTTGCTAAATTTCATGATTCTAGGTCCACGGGAAGAACCCTATAGGTTTTGATTTACTTGTTAGTATGAACTTATGTCGCATAAACCACTGTTTTTTTTCCTTGACATACAAGCTTGATTTTGGTAGAGCTCGAAGTGACTGTGAAATATTCGATTTCAATTTCAACCTGATACCTCCATGCGTTCCTGAGAAAAAGGGTCTTGACAGACTGACAAACAAACAGACAGCGAAGTGATCCTATAAGAGTACGGAACCCAAAAAAAAACGCCCTAATCTATAGTCATTACGAAGGGTGAGCCTATTATTGCCATTGACCTGACCTAATTGCGTAAGACACTAACAGTAGGAATATCTCTAATTTTGACAGTTCAACAACATTCATTGCTTTATTTACGTTGTTGAGCAGACAAATTTTCGAACATATGAAGCAATGGATTAGCAATATCGTTCAAAATGGTTCAGATTGTGATTGTTACGCAATTAATACAGACTGCGGACTGCTACTGAAAATGCTAGAAAACGGAACGGTTACTATTTGTAGCTAAAATTTTCTACCTACAACAATTTATACGGTACTCTTTTCGGAAACTTATGATTTGACAAATGAGGTATCGTTGGAAGCGTCTTGATCTTCTGGTTATAGCCGATGTGACGTCACGTTAAATTGAATGTGGCTAGGGGACAAAAACTAAAAAATAATCAAATGAAAGGGCTTAATTGGTATATTTTGAATACAAAGTAAGTTCAAAAACCAAAACTCAACTACGACAAAAACTGCAAATAAAAAGGTATCTCACTATAAAATCCAGAGTCATACGTAATCTGTTCAATTTATGCCTTAATTACCACATGACATGTGACGCCGGATTTTTTATTTGTCTGTCTGTGTGTTTATTTATGTCTTTTTAGCTGTAGTTTCTGTCGCAGTTGTGTTTTAGTTTTAGAAATTACTTTTTTGACTCTATTTTAAACAAGTACAACAGACAAATCTTGAATTTCAGCGTAAATACGGAATAAAAGATAAAATAGCTTGAAATGTGTTCACAATTTCACATTCAACGCTGTTAGGATTTCAGCTACCGTTCCTGTTGCAGCTTAGATATCGTAAATCCTATCTAGCGTAATGCAGCTTTTGAAACCACAGAGGTAACTTAAAACTGTTCTGAACGAAAATACGGTGTGTAGAAAACGGAATCTATGTGCAACACAGTAGTCCATCGTCTACAACGCCACTAACTAACGCGTTATTCAGGCGCTGCCCAAACGCAGGAAACCGTTAAATGCTGAGTTTTTTGTCGCACTTATTTACTCCGACTATATCCCACCTGACAATGGTCCGGAGGATCCCATCTCGCTCCAAAAAGACCTCACTGCCCTCTTCGGTATGAGTGACTCCGTAATCTTGGCGGGGGATCTGAATGCCAAACACCCGGCGTGGAATAGTAGCACGACTTCTACCAGAGGTAGGATCGTTTTCAAGCAAGGCGAATCCCTTAACTTTGATGTCAGCGCTCGAGTGAGTCCGGCCCATTTTCCCGAAAATACCAACCATCTTCCCGATGTACTCGATGTTGCGCTGCTCAAAAATGTGAACCTCCATTTGCAATCGATAGAGACGTCCGAGCTTAACTCTGACCACTGCCCAGTAGTCTTGCACCATGCCCCTTACTCGGACCCGATCGATCCCAACCGCCCTCCTCAGATCCAGATGATAACTGACTGGAGGAAAGTAAACGACTGAAATCCACCACGTCGCCTCACTTGAACACCATCCCCGATCACATAGTTTCAGTTGCCGACACGACGGCTGCAATCGACACGTTTACTGAACACGTTCAATCCGTATTGAAGGATTGTTCACGGGAAGTTCCGGTGATGGAAGGCCATCTGCTGGAAACTACCTACTGACGTACGTGACTTGATAACCGAGATGAACGCTGCTATTCGTGCCTACGACTCCTTCCCTTGTGACGCGAACCAAGCCCACATGTGCCATTTACAGCGTGCTGTAAAGATATGCATAGGGGAGGTTCGCTCTGAGGGTTGTAACAAGATGCTCAATCAACTCGAGCCCACAAATCAAGCCTTCTGGCACCTTCAGAGGAAATTCCGTTCCTCCGAAGAGGTCTCTATCCGTCCTCTCATCCGCCCCACAAGAGCGTTTCTTTCGACAGTCCCGATAAGGCCGAATGTCTTGCTGACAGCCTAGAGTCCCAATGTTTTCCCAGCTCTCAACCAGTAGACCAAGCTCACCTGAAGAAGGTCGACGCTGAAGTCGAACGGAGAGACTCCCTCCCACCCGTCGAAGACACCGATGATCCTCTGCCTCCTGTCACTCGAGACGAAGTGCACGACATCATAAAAGGGCTTCACGCACGGCAAGCCCCCGGTTCAGTCGGTATTACCAATAAGGTATACAAACTCCTTCCTGCTCCTCTAATAATGCTTATGACCGCCATCATCAATGGCGCCTTGAGCAACAACATCTTCCCACAAACATGGAAAGAAGCAACCGTCATCGGTAACCCAAAGCCAGGCAAGCCAAAGTCTGAGCCCTCTAGCTACCGCCCTATTAGCTTACTCAAAGTTCTCGGCAAAATCTACGAGAGGCTTATTTATAAGCGTCTCAAAGACTATGCCAAAGCAAAGGACGGAAACCAAACTGCTCATTCCCAATGAGCAGTTTGGTTTCCGTCCCCAACACTCGAGTATCCACCAGGCCAACCGTATCATAGAACACTTGTGCGCTGGCCTGCAGCGTAACGCGATGACGGGTGTGCTATTCTTCGACAGCGAAAGCCTTCGACATAGTCTGGCACAACGGCTTGTTATACAAGCTTTACCAACTTGGAGTGCCAGATCGTCTCGTGCTCATATACGATAAGATTCAGGCGGTTCTCTTCTCGAGACGTTGTCGATTCCCCTTCCTCCTTCCCAGCCCGATCACTACGTACGGCAAGCCCCTTGGAACAAGCAAGCCAAATACCTAGGCGTGATCCTAGACCAAAATCTCACTTTCAAGGAGCACATAAAGGCGGTTCGCGCGCGCGCCTCTTTCGCTCTTGGTAGACTCCACTTAATTCTGACAGCCCGTAGCAAACTGTCACTTAAATGCAAGCTGCGCATCTATACCGCAGTCATCCGTCCCATCATGACCTATGCCTGCGATGTATTTGCGCACGCTCACCCACGTCATCTTCATAAGATGCAGACCCTCCAAAACCGGTTCCTCAGAAAGGTCACGGGTGCCCCCTACTACGTCCGTAATATAGATCTTCACGTCGACCTTAAAATTCCCACCATAAACCAGTTCATGAACCGCTTATCAAAGCGTTTCTTTGACTGTGGTGTTGAACAGCCAAATCCATTGATTTCAGCGGCCACCCGCTATACTCCCTCCCGCATTGGCCGTATTCGCCGACCAAGGCATACCTTAATCGCCCCCGATGACGCCACTACCCTCCTCCAGGAGGGCAGTTAGGCCACCAGCACGCTTCACAAGCCGACCTACCGCCAGCGCCGCCGACGCCCGTCGCGAAGCCCAAATCCACGCCTCTCCCGACCCTTGCTCGAGCCAGCCCGCGCCGCTGAGCTTGTAGCTTTAAATTCGTCCCAAAATCACTCTAATCATGATCCAGCTAGTCCCTTGCTGCCCTCTTCCAGCGACGCCCTAAGCCGAGGTACGTACTCCACAGGGGATGCCCTTAGCGTGTAGTCGCTAAGTTTTACGGCCTTAATTTATTAGGGCACCACAGGCAAGTCCGCTTAAGCAGACCACAACCTCAAAGGTTGTCCTGCAAGATGCCAAACATTAAAAAAAACGCACGCATTCATATATATTATTATTACAAGAAACAAATTAGTGAAATGTCAAATGCTCAAACAAAAGACTCACTCAAAAATATTTTATTAAAATAAAATAGTATCATGATCAAATAATCGTAAAACAGAGCTAAAAATATACATTTTTCGTTGCAAAATTTTCAAGATTTTTAACGTAAACTATCATATTGTATGTAACGATAACTGAGAGAATTCAAGTATGTAAGTAAAAAAATATCTAAAAATTTTGATTGACTATTACACTGAGCTGTGCATTTATTGTTTTAAATATTTAAAACTGCAAAATGACTTTTCTTTTGATCAAACGCATTGCTGCTGTTTTGAACCTTATTTGTTGCCGCGATGCGCTATTGTCAAATTTGCTTCTTACTAGTTTGTGATGGGCTGCGTCGTGTAAAGACCAACATTAAATAACTAGTGCTGTGACAATCTGGCCACACATTGGTTATTTGAGTTTGGAACTGGTTACTTTTGAGTAGCGATAATTGACATTTTTTAAGAAGTCGTGTAGTAAGTGTAGTAAGAAGAATAGTGTTTGATTCTATTTCTTTTACTATTATTATGTTTGGCTATAAAACCAGGGGTTGTAGTTACTGGGAATCTACGTCCATCGCCAAACAATGGTAAGTACTAAGCCTCCCGTATACAGCAGATTTCTTTGAAGACAAGGTAGGGAAGGGTTGGGCAGAGCCGTACACTTAGTACACCCACATTTGCGCCAGTTATGCTCAAGTACCATGTAAGAGGGGGCGAGCCTATTGCCATCAAACGGGCACAAATCCAGACTCCGGGCTGCTACTGCGAAATGGCTGATGGAAAAACCCAATAACTGAAAATAAACTCTAAATAAATTCTTAATGAATTCTTTGCCCAAAATCCAGTGTTAAATCAATTAAACATTTTAATGAACTCTTATATGCAAACTTCCGTGGAAATCCTCATGCCTGAACAAAAGGCCTTACATTACATAAACTAAAAGTTGGGAGAATTCAAACTATGTTTACTAAAGATATTTAGTTGTAGGCGAAAGATAAAGAAAAGTATTTTCAGTTGAAAACTTAAAAGTTTTTTTGGAACCTCTGAATGTTTTAGTTTTTCTTTTTCTTGCTATAATACACCTCCTGACATTTACACCAAGGTATTTAGAATTGTAATTTAAAAACAACCGACACAGACAAAACCGGGTGAACAGATTTTCTTCTTTGTTAAGCTTAGAACACTCGATCAAGTCACCTTTCAAACAAAACAAAAAAAAACGATTCAACCGTTTGGAAGCTACGATGCCGCAGACAAACACACAGATACAAACGTCAAACTTATAACATCTCTCTTTTTCCGTCAGGTGTTAAAAAGCAGCTCTTCTATTCTTTAAAAATTTCACCGTTAAAACTTAGGTGAACCGACCTTATAGTGCTGAGCTATCATTCCATTATGCTGGTGATTGACGCCATTTTGTTCAACTGCAATGTTATATTTGTTCCTGGGATGAATTCATCCCAACTACAGGACCTTACATTGTGCGTGGTCTGACACGCACTCAGCTGGTTTTGTTGTACAGGCACAAACTATTCAGGAATAGCTGATGGCCAATGCCGTGGAAAAATAAATGCCGATCAGCAAGGTTAAAAAGAAAAGAAAGAAAAATTGCTTATTCTGCACAAACAAAACGCACATTACAGTAATAAAATTACATAAAATATACGTAAAAAGTTCAACCAATTAAAATTTGACATTTTGACAACTGCTTGGTTGTAGCGGGAATATATCGCCTTAAATAACATGTGACCCCCTAGCCCACAAGGGCTAGGTAACTATAACCCGTAAAACTTGGGCACCTATCATCTATACCTATCTTAAAACCCTTCGGTTTCATATCTATAAATCTGTTTGTGTGACTGCAAAGTTTTTCTAACAATGGATTTTGATTCAGTTTTCACCATCTCTTAGAAAAAATATTCCTGAAACACATTCATACACACGCGAACACAACACTCGCACACAACACAACGAATTATACATTCATATTTAAGTTAAATCTTTTTTTTTTTGTGTATGGTATCTTGCTCTCTATGTCGTCTGCTTAAGCGGACTTGCCTGTGGTTGCTGTAATAAATTAAGGCCTCCAGCCAGGACTAAAACTTAAATATTAACTAAAAACTAAGCGACTACACGCTAAGGGCACCCCCTGTGGGGTACGAACCTCGGCTTAGGGCGTCGCTGGAAGAGGGCAGCAAGGGACTAGCTGGATCAGGATTTAAATGATTTTGGGACGAATTTATAGCTTCAGGCTCAGCGGCGCGGGCTGGCTCGAGCAAGGGTCGGGAGGGGTTTAAATCAAATAAAGCAACCTCGACGTTTTGTACAAAAGTCGCTAGTAATTATACAAAAGAGTTTCGTCATCTGAAAACTGATTCTGAAAACTTTAGAAATATCAACCAAACTAAAAATACACCTCGCTACATAAACTGTTTTTAATATAAGAACGATGAAAACTTTCCGAACTGTGTGAACATTAGACCAAGCGTAGATGGAGTATAATCTCATTAAAAATGTATGAGTCAGGAATGGTTCGAAATGTGTGGATATCCAGTATAGGGTGGAAAAACAATTGGAAGATATAAGGCTGATGATTCATTGGTTAGTACAACATAAAAATGGAAATGAGCTTGTACAGTCAGGAAAACTGTTTTTGTTAACTGATTCAGCTTACGAAGTCACCAACGTTGAACGTTTGTATATTGACACAAATTGACTGTTATTTGACTTAGTCAATTTGCCATGTTAAAGCCATTTCATTAAACTGTCAAAGAAAGACAGTTGTGATTTGATTATACAGACAATTTTAAGTTGGTCGTCAATTAGCTGAATAAGTAATTTCCTTGACTTTACTAAACAATTCCACCAAATACTCCGGGGAATAAAGGTGATATTTAATTATTTAGGTAAACAAACTTTTACAGGGAATTATGCAAATTAACTATTTGCTTTGTTTGACAGACAACACGTATCTCAGAAAATAAACTTTATTACAATGATAAATTCAAAGTTCGTATGTTGTTAATGTGAATTGTCGTTAAACTTCGGAAATTTGTTCCACCTAAGAATTGTTCAACATATTTCTTATAAAAATACCTTGGTGGGACAAATTCTAAACTTTGACGATGGATAAAAAAATTATGACTATTATTCAGTGAATCGCATTTGATCAATATACGACGTAAAATCAATATGCTATTTGCTATAAACAAAAGACAATTTGAATTTCCAGGCTACAGCTGAGGATGGCCGTCTTGTGGTGCGGTTGTGGTGTGTGTGGTGTTGTGGTGTGGTGTAGTACGTCTAGGCGGGCACTGGCCGGCCGGCGCGAGCGCTTGAGCTGATTTTATAAACTTCACCAACAACACCGGTGTCCCGTAGGTCCCCGTCAAGCCGGAATCAGGTGATAGGTTATAATAGTTAACAGAAACAAAAACTTTGATATGTATTTAAAAAGCTACGGGCATTTATAAAAAAACGAGAAATTCTACTGCTTGTGACGGACTTTTAATTCCAGTTTCTACATTTTTTTATGTTAACTATCATGACCTTACGACCTATCACCGACTCCGACTTGACGTCGATTTACGGGAAAGCCTGTATATTTCAACCAATTATTTAACATTATTCACGTTTCTGTTTTCACACAGCACTTAACCGCAAGAATTTTTTTTCAAAAGCTTTTTTTTTAAAGCAACATTTACATTTGGCTTGATTTACAGATGTTTAAGAAAGTTAAAAAGTACTGCAACCTCGCCTTAATTGTGCACATTTCACTACATGCCGCTACCACATGACTAAAACGAATTAAAATACCACAAACTATAATTCAGTAGACAATACATATACTATGCACCTGCTGACATCAAGTCAATGCTGTTTAAAAAAAAAACATATTACATAACCAAAATGAAAGCACCACGTTTAACTAAATCCTTACCTTTTTTCATAGATTGAGGGAGGCATTCTCAATTTGCGAAAAACTTTATCGGGCGGCATAGAAAATGGTGCATTCACCCTACATGACACAGGAAAATCTAGGCTCAAGCTAGAAGTTTTACTGCATTGGATTATCCTCTTTTTAGGGTTCCGTAAACTAGGGGTGCCAACGGGTAGGAATCGCCCGCAGATTCCCGGCCACCGTAGGCGCGGGCTTGCGGACGGCGAGCAATGGGTAGCTCGCCGTCCGGTACGGATCGACGGCCCGTCGTGTTCCACGCGCGCCTCAAAGAGATGTCAGCACTCAGTGACGGGGTCCGATAGGGCCGATGCCTGCCGGGGTCGCGGGATGTTCAAAAGAGATACCGTGGCCCTGGCACAGGCAACTAAAGGAACACAAGGGTTTTAATCAGTAAAAATCTGACACGCCGTCCCGCTTCACCAAGAGCGGGAGAAATCATTTGATGATTCAGGTATGTCTGTCATGACTGTGTGTATGTGTGTGTGTGTGTGTGTGTGTGTGTGTGTGTGTGTGTGTGTGTGTGTGCATGTGTGTATGCGTGTGTGTGTGTGACGATTCTATATCGTAATAGAAAGCCGGTTAAATTTTCACAGACTACGTATAACTACGGCCGGTATCACAACAAATAAAAAACGTGAGCGATCGGGAGACCCACGTCAGCACGCGTAGCAGAAGACAATTAATACTAATGTTTAATGTTGTTAAGCTGCGTGTAGGAACGACCGCACACACAGCATATACAGGGTGGGTGGGACATCAACGCACAACCTGTTACTATGGATTCAGTACATGATTCTGTAGTGCTATTCTGTATCCTTCTCACCGTGAAAACTTGGGTGAAGTGAGCGTGGAGTGAGCTGTCAGTGCCACTGATGGTAGGGATTGACCAAGACGGGGTGACACTGACAGCTCACTCCACGCAAGTCTACACGGTGAGATTTTTACAGAACCGACATGCTGGACCCCTTTGCGTTGAAATTGTTCGTCGGTTAATTATTTTAAAAAAACTAGCTGTGAATTTCATAAATTTTGACCGCATAGGTATTTCACTTCTGTAGGAAACAGCAGATTTTTATACAAAGATACGGAGAGAGACGGAATACATAACTTGTTTTCCTAATGTGACGATCTACCAGTTAACTCCTGCCGCAAGTTGCGTTAAAGAACTTCGTTCCAATTAAAAGTCCAGTCCCAAGAGAATTTACCACAGTTAACATTTTCTCAGAAAACCTACGTGTAACTTTTAGCACTAATATGGCAAATAATAATTATTATACTCCGAATCCAAAGGAGAAATCTCGACAAAATGCATCTTTTTTTTATACCATGGACTTGGGTTGTCATACGGAACACTGATTGCGCAACTCTGACTCGTCATTGCCCATTTTTTGAACCTTCTCAATTTGTTCTGGGGGAGTTAATTTACTAAAAGGGAGTACCCGAATATTTTAGCTGGCTAAACGATATTATGCTGGCTTTGGGAAAAGAATGGAAAATCTGAGAATATTATGTGCTCCATTTAAGTCGGTTTTGCGGCATATAAAAGCATAAAGGCTGTATTGTGTGGAGGCTGTTCAATTTTACGTATTTTTCGCCTTGGGTGTCATTTAACGCTAGGTATTTTGATTTAATAGGGCATGATCCATAAAGCAGTACTCCTGAATAAGGTGCGTATTAGTTTCTTCTCCGAAGCCCTGACCTGATGATCTATACGACATGACAATCGCTATCAGCGGATTTCTCATTTAAAAAACAACTCTCAACAGAATTGGCATAGTTTATATAATTCCCGTGCATTTTTAACTTTTGCATCATTGGTATTCCTGATAGAATGTCACTTTTTCTATGCTATCTAGGCATAACAGTAGATGCCAAACTTCAGTGGGGCCCACATATATCAAGCCTAGCGGGGAGGCTCAGTTCAGCCGCCTACGCCGTCAGGAAAGTAAGACAATACACTGACGTTGATACAGCACGGTTAGTCTATTTTAGTTATTTCCTCAGCGTTATTTCCTACGGTATTCTGCTGTGGGGCAAAGCTGCTGATATTCAAAATATATTCGTCCTTCAAAAACGAGCTGTCCGAGCAATTTATCAACTAGGAGCCAGAGTTTCTCTTAGAGATTTTTTTAAAGATATTGGTATTCTTACGGTAGCATCACAGTTCATCTTCGCCAACATCTTATACGTTATGCAAAATATACACGTTTACACTAAAAGCAGTGATTTTCACAATGTTAATACTAGAAATAAGAACAAACTACGTGCTCCCTTTCACCGGCTACATAAGGTTCATAACTCATTTGTTGGGCTAGGTATAGCCTTTTATAACAAGCTACCCTCTTCTTTGCTAGATTTGCCTTTTAATGCGTTTATAGCTCAAGTTAAATCCAACTTTTGTTCAAAAGCATATTATTCAACTAACGACTACTTAAACGATAAGAATAGTTGGTCGCTGTAATTAACTCAAGGCAATGTTTATGTTCTCTCTCCAGAATCAGCTTACCTACTGACAGGGTATACAAGTTTGTATATTTATTTTAATTTTATTTGACTATTTAACTCAATTATTTTTATTTATCTTCATTTATTATTGACATGATCTACTCATTACAATGTTTTTTTTAACGAGTTGTATTGCAATAAGTGGTTAGCTAGCGACCTCGACAATTGATCTTAAATTATTCTTGCCTGAGCAACCGGCAGCGAGTTCGTCATGTTCCCGTAGATGTCACTGCTTGCGGTAGCGTCGGGGATCGGGTTGCCTCCTTCCCTCAAATATGGCGGGGGGCAATGGCTGATCTTTGCGTTATGCTCGTGAAGGGGTGCTGCTTGTGGTGACTGGTCGTCTTGCTGTCTATGGTTTTGTTATTGTTAAAGTAATTGTTCTGTTAACTTATTTTACTTCGATGGTCCTAGTTTATCGTTTGTGTTTACTTAAAAAATAATCCAATAATGCATATGTAAGATGTCACGCCCCTTATGCCTGGAGGCTTTTATTTGTGTATTAAGTTATGTTGTTGTTTTTCTTAATTGATTTTTATTGGTTTCTGCTTTCGGTATAATGGCGTGGCTAGCTTACATATGGCAGATAATTTAATATGTTTTTTTGTGTTTCGGTTTTTCTTCTTTGATAACCTTATAATTGTACAGTTATTGTTTATAATGGTTTTTCTAACTAAACAGACAGCTGTGCTGCTGGGGAGTTTGTTGCGCCACTTCTTCTTCCCAGCTAAAGCACTAGGAAGTGGTGAAGGGCAGGCGTTTTGGGGGACTGTCTTCTGTAATTTTGACGTTCGAAAAGTGCTGACTCTCAGCCTAGTTTGAACAAATTACTTGATTTTTGATTTTGATTCATTCATGTACATTACATGAATTATATTACCAAAAATGGAAAACGATTTTTATAACATAATAATCTTTATGACGTGCTATTAAAAACCTTATTTATGATTATTGATATATATTCGTTAGTACCAAGTAGGTACATTGCGTAATAAATAGTTCTTCTTGAACAATTTAAAATGATTATATCTTTTGATAGACCCAAGCGATTGCGACGAAACAAAAACCAATAATTTATCTGAGTTATACACAATATTTAGGTGTAAAATTAACGCGTATTTACGTAATAATTAAACCTGCATTACACGTGGAGAGAATCTTAGCCTTACTGTTCGCGACCTTAAGTTAAAGTTAGAGTATTCGTTACTTTGCGTAGAGTCGTAGACACACGGTAGAGTTTTGATCGCAGTTTAATCGAAAGCTCTACTATGTAAGTACGTTTTAGTAATAAGATACTGAGAGTTTCAAACTACTGGTTACCCGTTGATCATACTCGAAAGTACTCGTCATTTGTAGTTGACTCGACATAGTTAGTATAGCTTGATATGTAGCCATGTGTACACTACTCACGGCTAGATTGCCAGCTATACATTTCCAGCATAAGCTGATCTCGCATTTAAAATATTCCTTGACCTCTGAATTTGTTTCGGCAGATCTTCTCAGGGATCAATGAGCTAAGAAATGCCGGCGCCATCTAGTTTTAAATTATAGTACAACAAAATATTGTCGTGTGAAAGTGTCTTTAAAGATCTACTTACAGAAATAATCATTTAATTTCATTTTATAGGAATTCCGTATGTACAATTAGAGGTCAACTTTTACTAAAAATGTATAGCTTGAAATGTAGTCGTGTGTACAAAAGATGATTCTAATGTCTTCATGATTATGAAATCATAGAGTACGGCCTCAGTTTCAGCCTCTACAAGGTCATAAAAAGTTAGCTAGGGAAACTTCGCAGACATGATGCTGATGGGGTATCAATATTGAATGAAGATAAAACATAATGAAATATGTAAATTCTTAATTCCACACTACCTCGTAGTCAGCTATTTAGCTATATTTGCTACTACATACATATACGCGAAGTTTTCAAGCAAATTTTATTTGACCCCGCATAGCTTCTTCAAGTCTAGTCTAGAGTCAATATGTTACTTCTAAGCAAGCTTGCGTGGGCACTGACAGTCGGGCTGGCACACCAATTTAAGGTCGCTCAGTGAGCTATGGAGCGGGCTATGCTCGGAGCTTTTTTGAAAGAGAAAATCAGAAACGAAGTTATCCGGAAAAGCACCGGAGTTATCGACACAGCTTGCAGAGTAAGCAAGCTGCAGTGGCAGTAAGGCCATGTTTGTCGAAGGACCGATGGCCGGTGGGACAGACGAGTCCTGGAGTGGAGACCGCTTAGCGTAGTGTGGGACGCGCCCCAGCTAGATGGACCGATGACCTTTAAATGGTGGCTGGGACAGACTGGATGCCGAAGGCGGAGGACAGGATATTGTGGCGCAGACAGGGACAAGTCTATGTCCAGCAGTGGACTTTTGTCGCAATATCAAAACTCACCATCAGATTAAATGGGTGTCTAATAAACGTTCCTCAGCCCAAGAGCTCGCACTAGTTAACAATTTTGAGGACTTGGTCATAATAATAAACATAATAATTTAATTACTCAAGTTACGGGTTGGGTTTTAAGTTATCAGCCGAGTGATGGACGGATTAATAAACGTAACGCTACACATAAGTGAACAATAGGTGGGTGTACTCGAGATGCCTAAACCTGAGTGTGGACATTCCGTGACTTGAGGTCGTGATTAGTAGCACGAAACATGGATTTAGAAAATATTTTGGGTAAAATTAATTATAACGGTGGAATACGACTAAGACGATGTTTTTTATAAGGGATGGCTTGAATCTTTTTGAGTTACCAAGTTAACATAAAAAAAAACGATTCAGATTTGTTCAAGAGTCAGTGTTGTGTTTACATATTAAAATAAGAAAAGAAAAAAACTGGATTGTTTTTTAGTTTTGTAATCGAGTTATTTTTTATGCATGTGTTTCTGTGACAAATACATCTATTTTTCTTTCTTTTCTTTTCTTTCTTTCTTAATAAAATACTCATTGGTGAAATACAGCAACAGAGGTTTTCCGAAATAGCCGTCCTATTAACTAGGTCATAAGCAACAGCATCATTTCAGGTTACACACCTCTGTAAATATTGTAAGTTCATTTATATAAATATCATTTATTTAAAAACTATTTATAGGTATAACGCTTATAGGCACTCAAGTCCGCTGTACTTTTTTAGTTGCATAAACTTTCATAAATAAACTTTTAAAAGCAGTAGTTACCTTATAAATCTTATTAATATAAACAAACCCTATGTATTCATATTAAAATGTAATCTAATGAATTTATATTTTAGCTTTTTTAAGTGGTGACCTAAAACATTTATCACAATCTACGGCATCAAATATCATAACTTACCATAACGAAAGTGTCATAACTAATAGCCGTTCTGTATACAAAATACCTCGAGGAGGTCACGCTAGTACAAGCAGAAAACTGTTTACATTTTAACAAATGAAAAACGCGAGATGTTTGCCAGAGTAAACAAATAGAACTATGTTGATTGTTGTTTGGCGTCTTATTTTTTTTTTTACACTCTGTTTCGCTCCAGTCTGACGCTTTATTGAGTTATGTTCTTTGTACGTACTGAGATAAATAGTAATAATTTCTGTCGTATTGGGAAATAAATGCCCAACGTTTTACAAATTTAAGAACTAAGAAAAGTTTGAAAGCAACTTTATAACGTGATAGAACGCTATTCATTAAAGTTTTAACGAAACACAAGTATTTCAATAAATCTTATGACATAGCAATAACGAAATGTGATGAATGTCATTCTAAACTTCGGTCAATGTGACGTAATCGTTCACGAAATCAATTCATCAAGTACAGTGCATTGAGGAGGTGGTAACTGAGATACTGTTCTCATGTGTTTATTAATTAGCAATGCTTACATCGTAATAATAGCGTATCAAATCGTCGTTGAGGAACGTTATAATAATATGTAGTTTTGAGTAATCATATTTAATAACTAGCATTCCGCAACTACGTCCGTGTGATATATCTTGTTCCCCCGACCTAACCCGTCGCATTGCATCGCCTGCCCGCGCTATTACTTAAAGAAAGAAAGACAAGAAAGAAAATAAATTTATTTGACCCAGCTTAAGGCACACACTTCATTTTCGCTTAGCGATCTTTCGGACGGTATTTTTATAGCCTTCCTCAAGAATTGGGCTATCAACAGCAAAAGAATTTTTCAAATCCGACTGGTAGTTCCAGAAAATTAGCGCGTTCAAACAAACAAACAAAAACACAAATTTGCGGAGTTTTGCTAGCTAATATTATTTGACCCTGCATAGCTTCTTCAAGTCTAGTCTAGAGTCAATATGTTACTTCTATGCAAGCGTGCGTGGACACTGAAAATCTGGCTGGCCCGCAAATTTAAGATCGCTCAGCGCGCTATGGAGCGGGCTATCCTCGGAGTTTCTTTGAAGGAGAAAATCAGAAACTAAAAAAGAAGCTAGATTTATCAATATCTCGCAATCTCTTCAGCTTTATTATATTAGCCCTTTTATAAATTGAAATTAACACATCTACAAAGTCATATTCTGCTATTTATTGGCACAGTAGAAAGTGCGAGCAATATAAAGATTGACTTCACTCGTCTACCATCAGTATTCGTATGGAAATGACTTCCCGATGACTACCAAGAAATGGAAAGGCGCACATCGGGTTTTAATTTATTTCTACTGCGTGAGTATCGAGTAAAAGTGGTAAAAGCTGGAGAAATTTAATACTAAGGTACTGTTCACACGATTTATTTTCTAAGCGCAGAAGACGCGCGACGCGGGTTTACGCAACTGAGTTAGAAACGTGTGGCGGCATCTCTGGAACTCCAACTGCCATTGGCAAGCATCGCAAGATACAAAACTTAGTCCACTATCGAACTCCGGTCTCCGGAGTGAAGTGATGTGGTGGCATCTACACCGCTACATGCGAACAACGCATCACGTCGGAGTCACCAGTGAAGAGATATGAGGAACAGGGTGTAAAGTTCACTCATACTCTTGGAAAAGGGAGTGATGATTATGACGTCACGCTGAAGTAGTTGCACGAAGGCTGCGCTGACGTTCATACTAGGGGTCACCAGTAAAGAGATATGAGGAACAGGGTACCCCTGAATTTTACACCCTGTTCCTCATATCTCTTCAAACGCAATGCAGTTGCAACTTACAATGCGGTTATTGACAATTAGGGATTATGGACCTCACCGACACCCAGAGCTGCTACTGATCGAACCATGCCCCATATGTTGGAGTGTCCAAAGTGTCCATACACCTGCACTTTTGAGGACCTATACCTACCAACCTACCTACGCCACTGATGCCGCATTTGGCGTGTTCACCTTCCGAGCCTGAATCATATAACCTTGGCACTTGTCGTATGGACATTAATTAAGTTTTGGGTGTTGTATCATTTTTAACGGTACAGATTCCTTCTGTCGTTATTTATACATTTAGATATTTTCTTTTAATTTTTGCATCATATTGTCCTGGGTTCGATTCCCAGGTCGGGTAAAGTTTTATTGGGTTTTTCTATATAATATTTCGCAGTAGCAGCCCGGAGTCGGGATGTGTGCCCGGTTGATGGCAGTAGGCTCGCCTCCTATTACATAGGACTTAAGCATAACTGGCGAAATGTGGGTGCACTATAGGTACACCTCTGCCTAACCCTTCTGGGATTACAGTGCACTTCTGGGATGTTATGTTATGTTTATTTATTATTTTGCTTTTTGTACCGCATTTTATACGTTAGTCGTTGACGTCAGTCTCGCATAGTGTCACAGCATTATGCCAAGCGATGGATATTTTACGTGGTTGTGTGTCTTTCTATGCGTCATGTATACCGCAAATATACAGCTGTGGCCCAGTGGTAACGGCCTCGACGTACGAGATTATACACAGATATTCGACATATACGACGTAGGTCGTCGGCTCGAACCCACACTTTAACACACCCACGCTTAACTTTGTGTGTGTTTTGTTTTCATCACCAATGTTCTCAAAACGGTGTTGGAAAAACGTTATGAGGAAACCGGCATGTCCTAGAACCAAAAGTTCGAAGACATGTGACATCCGCCAAACCACACTTGGCCCGCGTGGTGGATTACGGCCCGCTCCATCTCACAGAGAGGAAGCCTGTGTCCCAGCAGTGGGAAAATTATAGGCTGATTAAGATGTTTGTATGATATTCAATCGCAAACCGCTTGCCTCAAACGTCCTTTTCGTGCACATATGATTCGCATAATACCCTTCTTATCTTAAAATTATCAGCACAAACTGTGTAAAAATAGCTCTTGACGTGACATAAAATAATAGCCAGTCAACAAAATGGTAGTATGGTATAAAACAGTAAGTAACAATCTACTTTTGAAGAGAAAACTCCTTTAACTTTTGGAAAAAAATAAGGCTCATCACAAACAGGCGCGACGCGAATTTTGTAGAAAAATATCTATAAAATTTTACGGAAATTGTTATTAAAGAGTCGCGTCGCGCTATAGCGTCGCGCTTGTCTGTTAGAGCCTTTAGGCGCAGTTTGCTTTCCTTCTGAACAGTGAACGAAATAAAACCGTCACGAGGAGTCGGTGACGCTGGATCGGGTACACTCGCCTACAGTCGGTCGGTGACACTAAATAGCGTACTTGGGGCTGTATCGCGTACATTCGGCTCCAGTAGCAAGTTTTCATTTCTATCGTGTGACACACACCCTCTTTTTATAAACTTTCCGGAGACTATGACGCGCGTTCGGAAAACGCTCGTAGAAAAGATATCGTGTATACACGCCTTAACCAACGACGTGGGTGCCGGGCTTTTACTGTCACCTTTAAGACTATGGTTTCCTGCATTTTAATTAGTTTCACTTCGAATATTGAAAGCTTTAGAATGCACTAGCAATCTTTGACGTTCGAACTAGGAAAACGTCGTGTAAATATTGATATAAATACATCTAACTAGCATATCTTAACCTTGTTCAAGAGCCGTCAGTGTCATCATTGTTGTGGAATATTGACACTTTCAGCTCTTGAACGCAATCTAGATCGCGTTCAAATTCTTTGGTGAAATCGGCAATCAATCTGTCAAAAATACATTGTTTAATATTGACTGTCGCTGAGATGACATTGTGACTTGAATTTTAACGTTTTTAAAGTACGAGAATTAGCCTCCAGATCTTCAGTTTGATTAAAGGTTATATCTAAAGAGGATAAAACAAAAAAAGAAATGAATTTGATGATATTTTTTTTGTGGAGTCTGTTCTACCGCAGTTAGTGTGTTCACTTGAGTGATCAGTGTGAGGAGGAGATGGTAAAAGTTACAAAAATAGCAGAAATGTTCATTCCAATCTAGCCTGTCCTTTGCTGCCCTCTTCCAGCGACCCCCTTCGCGTGTAGTCGTTTAGTGTATAAGTTTTTAAGCCCTGGCTGGAGGCCTTAATTCATTAAGGCAACCACATGCAAGCCAGGTTAAGCAGCCGACAACCTCCCAGATTGACCTGCATGATAACATTTACGCAAACCAAAAACAAAAAACGCGGAAGTGGTGGCTCATTATGACCCTTATAAGCCGTAAGTGTTGACGAGTGACAGATAGCCAAGCGCCGACGGCCTCGACTATGTGTCACGACCATTTAATAACGCCGAGAAGCATTATTTTCAGATGGATCGGGTAGCAGGTATTTTGTTAAAAAAAATTGCATTAGTATGTTGCGCTTTACTTACAAACTGAACCATAAGCATAATTGGTGCAAAGAACGGCGTTCCGGCCATGGCGGTGAGAATATTACTGCGTTGGGCGATCATTTTATCTGCTAGAATACGTCAACACAAAACAAAATGGTGCGGACGGACTATCGAGATTACCGGTTCCTGGCAGTAGCGAGGACTCATTACATGCCCTCCTCGACCACACTTACATTTCGCAAAAACAGGAATGTTACAAGATTAAAATGTAATTAAGCAACAGACTATGAGAGAGCTGAGTTATAAGTTTCATTCGAGGTATGTGGCCTATGGATAATGAAATATGGGAATAGAAGAGTTAGGCTGTGTCATGTGGGAACACAGGGTAGTGACTCCGGAAAGCTGTCGAGCTAGGCTATTACGAGTTACATGAACCCCACGACTAAATGGGGATTGTAAAGACGAAAGCGTCAACAATGGTCGGTGGTCGGGCATCGACGAGGCGCTGGAGACGAAGACGTGCGACGTAGTGTTGGAAGTGCGTATGGGCAAGGGTACATATAGCTTTCCTAGGTCCTTATATATTTGGTCAAATATATTTAGTAATCGTTGATGCAAGGTCAGAAAATATTTCCATTACCTAGTACCGCGGCTAGTTTTACTGTTGAAAGAGTAACAAAAGTTTTTTCAAATCTGGATGGGTTTTACCTAGGCAAATCGTTTCTGGTAATGTTATGTTCCTTAACGAGTAAATAATGATCACACTTTTTAACAAATAATGACGTAGAACATGTCTTTTCTGCTCCACACGAGTACTACTCAGCATCAAACGGGTCTGAAGAAAATGCAGAGCGTACTGTTAAAAGAACAACAAAAAAATAATGTCTCCTCTTCAATATCTTACACAACCCGTCTTATCCTTCCTACCTGCGTGATCGTTTTGCTTACGCTCGCTCTAGCGACGCACCGTACAGTTCGCACCTTAGATTCCTCCTCATACTATTCTTATTCCTTCTCTGTCCATGCTGTAAGATTTTGGAACTCACTTCCGCCTAGCAATCGTGATTTAAAAACTATTTCTCAATTCAAATGTCGATCAAAAGAGCATTACCTTTCTAACTGTGAGTTATGTTATATTATGTACATATATATATGTTTATTTATGTATATATTGCATGGATTATGTATTTACGTTATTTTAATTTTAGACTTCACGTTGTTTATATTTTTCTCTCCTTGTTTTCTCACACTATTGTCTAAATTTCTTATTCAATACTACCTTTCGTAGGTCTGCTGGAAGAAATTTCTTAAGAAATAAGCAGTACCCTTGTACTCAAACTTTAATTATGTCGTGTCCCTTTGCATTTTACTGTGTGTACATAAATAATAAAACAAATAAAAATAAAAAAGCTGTAAAACAAGAAGAAAATATGAATTTATTTTTGATTAAACATTGTGTCTACCCGGGAAAGTCCAGTGACGCTAATGTTACGTAGAAATTTACATATAAAATTAGATGCTTTAAGACCCGACAGGGAAGTGGAAGTGAAAAAGGTTCAGAAACGGCAACAAAGGGTAGGTTCAAATGTTCTTAACAGTTACGGGAGGCAACATGAGGCAGTATAGAGTTAATGAAAAATGGCTTCCTGAGCAAATAGTTAAAAGAATAAGTACTACTGACTACAGGGTTGTGGATGGATCAGGGAAAGAAACACATAGGCATGTATGCTTGCCCGCAGGTTCGCTCGTTGTACTTTCTGTCAATCATTTTACACGAGTGGCCTGTGGGTGTCATACACGCGCCGAGCATACAACGTCCTGCGTGTTCAATTTAATAATGATTTTAGGATGCTGTTGGGACTGCCATGGCGTTGTAGCACGTCTGGAATGTTCGCAGAGGCTCGCACAGATGGTTTTCATGCCATCAAGCGAAAGAAAGCGGCCTCGTTACTACAGCGGCTGCATTGTAGTGACAACAGCATTCTGAAAATGATCGCGTCCAGAGCGGACTGTCCCTTTCAGGGGCACTGGGTGGCCACAGTAGTAGGCCTTAATAAATAGTTAATTTTGTAAAAACTAACAATACTAACCTAGTAACACTATTGTCACTAACATCAATATACTAACAAAATATGGACCTATGGTCTGAAATAAAGTTTAATTTAATTGATCAGTTAAGACAGCGATCGAGTAGAGCTTGATTTGTCTAACCAGTATGACAGAGCGGAGTTCTCTCGAGGCAGAGCGTTCCAAAGTGCCGGAGGTGACTCCAACCCCAGTCAGCATAGAGGCAATGGTCGTTGTGTTGCCGTCTACATCCGCAGCCAGCTCAGTTCCTCTCTCTCTAATGTTCCCAGTTCTTATCCATTTATAAGTGCTTCTCATTCCGAGCATCTTATTTCGGAAGTAGCTCGCACCCGTCCCATACGGGAGTGTCGTTTTAATGACCAAACTATACCAGACCTACTTTGAAATACTATACTAGACCAAACTATTGGACTCATTATATAGTTCTAGTAGTTTAGTTGATACTTTGGTATCAATAAGGGTCATTTTAACTTGTAAATCGTAAGGAAGGTTATTGATGTACTATTTATTAGTTAGTGCATTACATTTAAGAATGGTATCGTAGTCTTTTGAATTGTTTTGAACTATTGTGCAATGATTCTTGTTTTAAGGATATGTGTGTTATATAGGGTCGAGAGTTGTTATGTAATAGGTTACCCACATACATTAAATTATTATCCAGTGGTATGTACACGGTGAAATTTTTAGGGTTGTTTTCCCGCGGCAGAACGATTCGTCTTCAATAGCAGGTACTGTGGAACATTGAAGTAAAATTAACATAAAAATGGTTTTCAAATCATTAACAAAATATGCATCAACTCGAAAGCGTGAGAAACAATAGTAATCACTAGACGTAACAAAGTGCTTTGTTTTTCACAATTATGAATCGGCCACTTTTGATTCCTTTTATGTAATAAGTAAATAACATCACATCACACCTTGTTTCCCCGAAGGGTTGGGCAGAGGTGTACCTTTAGTACACCTATATTTCGCAAGTCCCATGTAATAGGGGGCGAGCCGATTGCCATCTACCGGGCACAAATCCAGACTTCGGGCTGCTACTGATAAATTACAAATAGAAAAACCCAATAACACGTTGCCCGACTTGGGAATCGAACCCAGGACCTCATGCTCAGCAGTAGCGATTGCGACCACTAGACCAACGAGGCAGTCCTTTTATCTTATTTTAATTAATCTATTGTACTACCAAGAACATTTCAATTCGCTGCGGGAAATCAACCACTAAAATTACAGCGTGTTGGTTTAGGTGACACACTTAAACTAATGTATTTTTGCATTATAAATACGCTGGCTATCAACTCAGGGTGACCAGTATAGAGGAATGAGAAACACGAAGGAGACGAGAAGGATCTTCCAACCAGACCTTTGCTGTATCTAGAGGGTAACAGTTGTCCACCAGACACAACACAGCAGTAACGCTGCAGCTGACAGCGAGTGAAACATCGTGAGGAAATCGGCATGTCCTAGAATATAAATTCCAGGAAATGTGACATCTACCAACCCGCACTGGGCCCGCGTTTTGGATTACGGACCATTCCCTTTCACCGAGAGGAAGCCTGTGGTCCCAGTGGTGGGAGCATTTTAGGCTGATTACACTACTTTCTTGTGCTCCCAACTTCTGTTTTTACCGCCTGTCAAAGCCGTCAGATTTTTTACGTCATTTGTGACGTTATGCGTTGTACGCTTGGTTTATATGGAAAGTGTTGACAATGCCGCGTCTAGCAGAATGCGGCCGCCTGTGGTGTCTCCACGCTCTGTGTGTACTCATTTATATAAAGTGCTTTGATACTTGAGTGTCACATCTACACAAAGTATAATTTTCTAATCAAATCAATGCCAGTATTCTTGGCATTATATCAAGTGAAGGTCAAGGGCACAAGAAAACTTTATCTCTCAGACTTTGGGAAGAGTAATAGAACATTTTAGGAACTTTTGTTTTAATTAGCATCCTCTGAATTACGTGAGAGTGCTGTTTGTCTGTGTGATCTTGGATTAGATTTAGGAATCTTGATTTTTGTCTAGAGAAGAGCCTAGGTTTTTGCAACTTTTACTAAGTTATAAATAGGTACAGAAGCTCAAATCAAATTTTTTGAAGTCAAAATAGGTGACGTTTCGTTAGTCGTTAGTTATATTCCAACATTCTTGGAAAAAGGCTACGCGTAGGTACCATATGATTTAACACGTGCATTTTATTGGTTTCAAGGCCAGCTGAAGCCCACCCACGAGCACCCACTTCTGTAAAATAATAATGATCAATTAGGGAACTTTTGGAAATAAATATTAATTTAAATATAGTTTATTATACACCACAAAAAATATAAATAACAAAAAAATGTATCGAGTACTACAAAATATACAATGGGCGGCTATCGCTTTCTGCGATATCTTCCTGGCAAAATTGGAAAAGTCAGTGATTTGCCTGGTGTCGTTGGTGCAAATAATATGTTAATAATATACTAAAATAGATGCACAGTTATAAAAATAATACCTAACTTAGGAACATAGTCAAAATCATGAAGACAATTTACAAAAAATATTAAAATTTGTCATGTTTTTTTTGTGTGTTTAAATATTTACTAAATAAATAAGTACTAATACCTAATAAACTACAATACGCCTTAATAATAACAACATTATGTCCTAACTTATCTAAAACTATTCACAATCTAAAATATAGCGTCAAAAATTCATCCGCATCGCTGTCGGCTGGTAATGAACCCAAGAGACTGGCGGCATTGCCACGTTGTATGGCAATGCTTAGCCTCTGGCCAAGGTAAAAGCCAGCCCTTGAGTCATGGAAATTACCAATAGCTGAAATGTGTGTTTATTCGTAAGATGAGGTTTGTGGTTTGAGGGTGTGTCCACGTCTGGCGAATGCGTCGCTCGTGAGCTGCTCGTGCGCTGAATGCGTGCGTCTCAAGTTCGCCCGCCATACCCGCGCCACCCGCGCGCCGTTCGCGCGCCAGCTAAGCCCCGCGCGCGTGCGCCCAGCGCGCTGCACATACTTCGTATGCAGTATGAAAACAAACGAAACTGAAGCGCACCGCTTACTGAGCAAGCGCTTTCGTGAGTTCCGCTTAAGAGGCGCACCAAACACTTAAAGTAGCTGCACGCGTGCAGCTTGCGAGCGGCGCATTCGTCGCGCATTCTCCAGATGTGGAAACACCCTAAAAGATATCCACAAAAACAAGTTTTTTAATGGAAGCTTAAAAACTCCTGAGTAGCAGTCGGTTCATTTATTTTAATTATAAAAGAGACAACATCGCGTAACTTTTCCATCACAAGAAAAAGGAAATTTTTCCCTTTTTCTTGGAAGACTATTTCAAGCTTAGAGACATGATAAAGACTTGTTCACACTAGAATAAATGTATTTCATGAAATTAACTCATTTTTGAAACGTTTTTGATCCCATTTACATTGTATTTTTACATTTTTTGGAATACTTCGTTGGTCTTACGGTCGCAACTGCTCATGAGTGTCTGATCATGAGGTACTGGGTTTGATGTCCGGATCGGGCAAAGTGTTATTAGGTTTCCCAACAGGAATTTTTCAGTAGCTGTTTTTGAGTCTGCATTCGTGCCCGGTTGATGGCAATAGGCTCGCCCCCTCTTACATGGGACTTGAATAAAACTGGCGAAATAGGTGTGCTGGAGTATACTATAGGTGATTAACCCTTTGGACATTACAGGCGTGATGTTTTTGGAAATTCTAAATAGTTATTATTAAATTATTAATAGTTATTATTATTAATAGTTATTTATGCCGGATACAAACACCGTGTAGGCGACGCGACGCGTGGTCGTATTGATATTTTATGTGTTTTTTGCATTTTAATTTTTGTTTTAATATGTTTGTAACTACCTAACTATATTTTGTATTGTTATTTAATAAACCCAGGGCTGGTAAAGGCGCGGGATCGCACGCGAGTTCTTTTGTGTCCAGAGGCCATAGTGTGAGTTTCTTTTAACCATTTCGACTTTACGCATCAGGCGCGTTCGGCGCTCCGATTGGCCAAGGGCTTATCGGAGCGCCGAACGCGGTGAAAATAAACTCACACTAGGCCCCCTGAACGAATGATTGCGCACCGACGTCTCGTGTCATTACGTCTCCCCACCCTTCACCCTTTCGTTATTCTATGAGTGTTTCACCGTGCACATCCACATCCCCTACACCCCGTGATCTTCTATTATTTCAATTTAATCTTGGAAAATTCCAGAGAGATTCAGTCTTTCATAAATGCACAAATATGTAGCTTCATGCATAAAAATATAATATGCATTTTAAGAACACCATTACTACCGTCTCGCAAACAATGCACATACAGGATGATTCTTTCAATTCATGTGAGATTATGTTCATTTTATGAACTGACTTTTGTTCAAATGGCAGAAAAATCGAGGTCTCGAGAATACTCTTTTGACGTTTAGTTCATTGCAGTACAAGTGAAGACAAAAAAAAAACTTTGCGACTTTTTACGTGGAGAAATCCTTACGCATAGTTGCATGCCCTAAGTTTTCAGAAATAACATGAATTATGTCCTTCCACCTATCCATATATCGTATACAATGGAAAAATTATACTAAGACTGAAGTCCCCAACAGGAAGGCAATTCTAGCGCATCTCACATTCGTTATTGTCGTTCGGCTCGTACTTTCCCCTCGTGTCGAGCTATTCTCGCCATGTCGATTCGATCATTTCTCGCAGGAACGCCACGCGACATGCCTTACCTTACATGCGACATGCAAAGAGTGGCCGGGACCAGTCAACGCAAAATGACGTCATGTCGACCTTTGTCGGACCAACGTCAAACAGTTGTTGTGTCATTCATGATTGTGTCAATTACGAAAATGTGTAACGAGTTCACAAACATCTTAAAAGACATTGCCATCGCTAAAACAAGGAAAAACACACGAGGAAAAGTTCACGTCTCCGGCAAAGTTTTTAAGTAAGTTAAGTAAAGTGGAGACTCATCGGAGATACAGACGCGGATAGCGCCGGCTTGTATACCCAATCTAATGGACGAGGACGGCGTGACTTTGTGGTTGAGGGCAAGAATGGTCGAACGCGTCGCAACCACGACAAACGCGAAACTACGCCTGCTAGAGGACTTTTGAGCTGCAGTGCTTACCGAATATTCCGGTTAGGAAAGACGTTGCTGACGCATGCGGATGAAGTCGAGCAGTACTACAAATGTTAAGTCATAAATTCTGCAAAAGGCTGTCGTTATTAGCCCAGAATTTTGCCCAGCGGTAGTTGTGTGTAAATTTTACAGAGAAGCATAACCAAACCCAGGTGTGGTGTCAACTTGGGTTTAAACTAATTTAGTATGTGATGTATTTATGTTAAAGGGTTCTTTTGTTACCTGAATTATAATATCCCTAATATTTGTGTTAAAATAGGGCCTTCAACATGATGCAGAATTTCAAAAGCATTTCAAACAATAAAGATTTCAAATATGTTTTGATGTTAAAAATGAAACTTAAAAATATAAGAATTTCGCTAGACGTTCGTCCAGCACTTTCATCACAAACAAATTGAAATTTGTGTTGTGACGAGCCTACTACCGCTTGACTCTTAGGAAGGCAATTTGTTTTCGCGAGGATTAACAATCTTGTTAGACTTCCGTTTATACAGCTGCGTCCTTGGAATGGTAGGACGCAGCACAGGACCCACCAGCCAAGGCAGCAGCCATTCTGAGAGCCGGTGATTCCGCTTAGTAGCATGTCACCAGATTCTCAACTCACCAGATTCTCAACTATCCAGATTCTCAACTCACCAGATTCGCAACTCACCAGATAGTGTACTATTCAACACAAAATTATATAACTTTAAAATTAATTACTCAGACTATTTTACTGACAGACAACCTCATTGCATAAACTGATAAAATTTGTTCAAATTTAATTAAAAGGTTGGTTTCAATTGCTGATAGACTACCTCATTTTATGAATATGTATTTTTCCATAAGTACATTATTAAGAAGTATTGTGACACTGACATATTGCAGTTTTTATAGTTTGCGATCATTGAATACCTTTCAATATCGAAGGTTGCGTTTGACTATTTTAACTGTGAATTCAATTTTAATAAATTAGTGTAAACAGTAGAGTTAACATGGCTGACAGCGGTGTAAAATTTATTAAGAGTCAAAGAGGTAACATGGTTTTATTGTATGCGGGCTATAATTATAATTTAATTGTTAAAAACAAATCAGGAACCACTAATTGGAGATGTTCCAATCAAAAATAATGCAATACCTCAATTACCTTGAACGCTAACAATACCATTGTAAGAGAAGGAAGACATTCATGTACTCCAGACCATATCCGAAATTTAGTCGATGCTACAATGGACGAATGCAAGAAAGAAGTATGTGTCAATTTAAATACAGTGCCAAAAATATTTGAAGAACACTTTTATAACAATGTGACCAATAATGAAATGGCTGTGAATGAGATTCCTCCGTTTTTTTCTAAGAAGGATACTTTATATAAGGCACGAGCTAAATATTTAAAAGTAGGTCGTGGTTTAATAACTGATACTAAGGATGTTAAATTATCGGAGCATATTGTTAAAGATTTCATTTTTTTGACGATGGCGGTGACAATAAAATCATTATTTTTGGTACTCAATTGGCAAAACAAACGTTGAAAACTGTTACTATATGCTACGGGGATGGCACTTTCCGAGCGGCACCAAAGCCGTTCTATCAAATTTATACAATACATGCGGACTTATCACACAATGAAGACGCAGTTGTTTTTGTGCCTCTAGTTTACGCATTTCTTCCTGACAAATGCCAAAATACATACCATCGTTTTTTTTCGGATACTAAAGGAACAATTTGGCATGAACATAAAAACATACAAATGTGACTATGAAATTGCAGCGATGCAAGCGGTGAAAGGAGTGTTTTGTGACGCATTAGTTAAGGGATGTTATAATCATTTCCAGAATGCCAATTGGAGAATGAGCAAAAAAATTGGTTTGAGCAATACTCGCGAAGGTAAAACAATAACGCATCTTTGCACTTTATTACCCTTACTTCCACCGATGATAATTCCTGAAGCATATCTGGGCATTTGTGAAATAGCACCACAAAATGAATCTTTTACGAAATTCAAGAACTATTTTGATAATCAACGGATCATAAAAGTAACTAGTGATGTTTTTAGTTGTTATGGAGAAAAGAATAGGACCACTAACGCTATCGAAGGGTGGCATAGGCGCTTAAACACAAAAATAACAACTAAACCATCACTGTTTAAATGTATTTTAATTATGAAAAAAGAAGCAAATATCCAAGGTATAAAATAATAAAAAAACGCTTTGCATTTTAAGGAAAACAAAAGAAGTATTATTTTATTACAAAAAGATGAAAGAATTAAGAACATTATTTTGGATGGCTTGAATAGCAAAATTAGTGTAAGTGATTGTATGACGCATTTACTTACTTTGAGTTCCAATACGGAATCATATTATATTTGAAAAATCCTAGACCCTTAATGTTGATGCTCGAATAAAAGGTATCCAATTGACATAATTATCGCTAATGTATTTGAAATGTCCATATTATTTTGGTTGTATTTGTTGTTTTTTTTTGTTGTGAATTAAACAATCTGTTACTTTTAATTATGTGGCAATAGAATTCAGTATGCGCCTAGGTGAATGAATCCAGGACAATTAAGTTAGTAAACTACATCAAGAATTCCGTATTATTTTGGTTCTGTTTCGATTTTCTTTTGTTTCTGTCGTTTTTTTTTTTTGGTGAAAAAAGTACTTATTCTGTTATTTTATGTAATTTTGTGTTTCATTGTACATTTGGTGAGTTGCGAATCTGGTGAGTTGCGAATCTGGTTAGTTGAGAATCTGGTGACTTGCTCATAAGCGGGTGATTCAGTCCTTTACGACAATCACGCTTCCCCTTCTCCATCTTGACAATCCTTGATGTTTTTTCGGTATTCAGTTTACTTATAATTATCATCCTCAGACATTCTGTTTTAATTTAATTAAATAATTATGCTGGTAAGTAATGTAAACAAACAATAAAATATGAATTTAGTTTGGCGTTACAAAAATCGTTGACATTGACAAACGGTTGACAAATCAACATCAGCTATGCATTCCGTTGTCGCAAAGAGAACTTATTTATATCTATAATTGATTAATAGGTATATACACTTGGGAGCAAATAAATCGAGCCACTACCTTTTTTCACGTAAAATGGTAAATATTTTTGGGAATATGGAACGTATCAAATCGAACTATATATCGCCTAAAAGTTAAGTTAATAACCTTAACAATGAGGGTAAATTATTGAATAATAACCTTATTGAATGATTAAAAAATTTTGGCTCTGCAAGAAGAATGGTAATTTTGATAGAAAATTTAGTAGGGCTAAAACAGTCCATAAAAACAATAAAAAACAAAATTATTGCAAAAAAAATATTCTTAATAACTGGTATTACCCCCCCGTGCCCTGATGCATTCTTGTAGCCTATTAGTCATCGATCTGATCAGAGTTACGATGACATATTGTGGTATGTTCTCCCACTCTTCAAGCACAGCGACTTTAAGCTCGGGAATGGATGAAACAGCGGGAACCCTGGCTCGGACTCTCCGTTTTAGCTCGTCCCATAGGTGTTCGATCGGGTTCAAATCGGGACTTCGTGCTGGCCATACCATTTGTTGAATCCCGATCGCAGACAAGTATTCCGTAACGATCTGCGCGGTATGAGGTCTCGCATTGTCATGCATAAACAAGAAATTTTCTCCGACAAAACCAGCATACGGCATTACGTGGTCTTCAAGAATGTCAGTTATGTATCGGTCAGCTGTTAATCCACGTCTACCACTGCCATCGTTGGCGGGGTCGACGAAGACAAGTTCCGTTTTTCCGTCTAGAGAAATTCCTCCCCACACCATACAAGAACCACCACCAAAACTCACAGTCTCTCGAATGCAACATTGGGCAAATCTTTCACCAGGACGTCCATACACTCGGTTTCTCCCGTCATTGCTAAAAAGACAGATTCTTGACTCGTCAGAAAACAAAACTGACCTCCAGTCTTCTAACGTCCAATTAATGTGTTCTCGAGCAAACTCCAAGCGAGATCGGCGATGAGCTACAGTCAATTTTGGGCCAGTTGCTGGTTTGTGTGATGTTAAATTTCGTTCCTTTAGTGTTCGTCTCACTGTCCACCTACTGATTGCGACACCTCGAACGTCATGTAACGCTTGCTGTAGCTGAACAGCATTAAGTCCACGGTCGCGCAACGAATTGGTTGCAATAAAGCGGTCGTCACGTTCTATTGTTGCCCGTGGTCGGCCAGTTTCAGATCGCCGAACAAAAGCACCAGTCTCCAGATACCTGCGGTATACCCGCTGTACCTTTGAACGACTCAAATGAAGTCTGCGTGCCACTTCACGTTGTCCGTGTCCAACCTCAAGTAAAGCTACAACTTGGGCAGCTTCCGTCGGTGTAGTATCCATTTTATCAGGTTATTTTGATTACACAGACACAGATAAAGACAACAATAACAAGTAATATGGGTATGATTAACAAAAACCTCAAATTTAATCTTTTCTTAACAGAGTACAATAAAAATGTCATAAGCAAATTAAATGCGATAATTTTATTCTACCCTTTAAACTTTAATTAAAATGAAATTTTGACAACTAACTACCCTCATTGTAAAGGTTATTAAATACCCTTTTAGGCGATATATGTTTCGAATCGATGCGTTCCATAATACCAAAAATAATAACCATAATGCGTGAAAAAGGAAGTGGCTCGATTTATTTGCTCCCAAGTGTAGAATAGTCTATATTATGTACACTCTACAAATTACAGATATGAATGTAGAATTTTTTATGTCATTACTTAGGGCATACTGTTAGAGAAAGATAATTTATATGTTTAAGATATTTATTACACATGAGCCATCTTACGCTGAACCCTCTTGACACAATTCATCTGCAACATTCTTTCTTTTCACCACAGACAAATAAAAATAGGTTGGATATAAATACCTACCTAACACCCCGCCTCGATTAATAGTGTCTTATTGAAGATCAAACACTCTTAATCGCTTCTCAAAAAATTGTCCACTTAGAAAAAACACTGAACATCTTTGTTTTTGTTGAAATTCATACATAATCCCTATATATTTATCAAATATATAGGGACAGCTCCAGCGACATACTCAGCCTCTGCTGTCGAAAAAGCTACACAGTTCAGCTTCCTTGAGAACCATGCTACTACATGACCATTTAACAAAGTAACAGATCCACTGATACTCTTTCTGACAATGTGATTTCCTCCCCAATCTGCATCAGAGTAGGTTTCAATCATATTATTCTTGTTATTTTTGACATAGGTTAATCCCCTTAGCTTCGTTTCTTTCAAATAACGTAGAACTCGTTTTGGTTGTGTCCACAGATTTAAAGTAGGTTTATCTAAGAATTGACTCAGAAATGTTGTACTAAAGGCAATATCAGGTCTTGATACCGTCGCTAAATACATTAAACCTCCAATCAACTGTCTGTAAGGTACATCAACACACTTACTTTCAGAATCTGCTTGAAAACCTTTCGTCATTGGACTCTTCGTTCCATTCGCTTCAGTCATATGAAATTTTTCCAACATTTTATCTATTTGTTTTTCCTGGTTTATCTTTAGAATATCGCCATTTCTCTGTATTTCCATTCCAAGTAACTTATTAACTTCACCAAAATCTTTTGCTTGAAACTCTTTCTTTAACTCTTCTTTTACGTAAGTTATCTCTTTTTTACATCTTGTTACCAAAATATCGTCTACGAATACAATAATCCAACATTTATCATTAAAATACATGCAAAAGTCATAATTTGATCTTGTTGGTCCTATTTTTAAAATAAATTCATTTAATCTTCTATTCAGTTTTAGAACTTTATCCTTTTGCTCACATTTTACTCCTTTTGGTATCTTTATACCAAAAGGAGAGAGATACCAAAAGGAGTAAATCCAAAGGAGGAAATATGTATATCTGATTCTAGGATTCCATTGAGGAATGCTGTTGGGATGTCCATTTGATGGATTTCAAAATCATTTTGAACTGCATGTGATAAGAAAGTGCGGACGGTACTCATTCTTGCGACAGGGCAATAATTAACTGTAAAACCATCATCTCTTTGTAGAAAGCTCCTTGCAACCAGTCTCGCCTTCTTTAGGTTATTATCTTTCTTGACAAAAATCCATTTAGTATCAATTGCTTCTTTTCCATTTGGTAAATCAGTGATCGTCCATGTCTTCATATTTTCTAAAGCGCATAATTCTTTAACAATTGCTTCATTCCAGCCCATTTTGATAGCTTCATTGTAGCTTTTAGGAACATCTTCCGTATTTGTACTATAAGCGTAATGTGTCTCATATTCTTGTAGTTCTTTTGGTTTAACAATTCTTCTTCCACTTCTTGTATATTTTTCCTGTGGCAACTTTTCTTGTATTACCTCTTTCACTTGTTCAGTTGCATCATCAAATTCATCATCATCGTCACTGTCTTGATATTTTTAGTCACAATAGGACGTTGTATAACTTTAATCTCATCTCTTTACCTTTTCCTTCTTTTAGTCCTGTTGTACTTGGTTTGCTTTCTTTTTCTTCTAATTCTCTGTATATTACCGACCTTTCATTGTCTCTTTCTACTTCTCTTATTCCATCATATCTCACATTCGTTTCATCAAAATGTACATCTCTCGAGAATTTCATTACTTTCTGGATCCCACAATCTATATCCATTTGTACTATATCCAATAAATCTCATTGCTTTTGCTCTTTCTTCAAATTTTGACTTTCTTGGTAATACAATCATCCATGCTGTCGATCCAAATATTTTCATATTATTTATATGATTTTTACTATAATACAATTCTGCCGGTGTATTAAATTGTATAGCTGCTGATGGACATCTATTTATTTTATACATGGCACACTTAACTGCCTCTCCCCATAATTCTTTCGGAAGGTTGGATTCCAACATTAATGCTCTGGCCTTATTATATACAGTCATGTTCATTTTTTCAGAAACTTCATTCATTTGTGGACTGTATGGGTTTTGTGTACAGTCATTTATTATTATATTCTTAAATTCGCCACCATTATCGCATCTTATCCTTTTTACTTTATTTTCTTTCTGTATTTCTATATATCTCACATAATCAATTAAGTTTTGTGTTGCTTCATGTTTATACTTCAACAGATATATAACTCCAAAATGTGTATAATCATCTACAATTACCTGGTAATATCTTTCTTCATTTATGCTGGATATATTTACTGGACCTGCGATATCAGTGTGTAAAAGTTCACATACTTTTTCTGATCTTGGCATTACTACTGGATAGAATGGTAATCTCGTTGACTTCGCTCTCATGCACACATCACATCTTTTCTCATCTAATATATAAAATTCTCGTGTCACAGTTTTCGTTGCCATACTCCTCCTAAACGGCTTGACCAATTTTGATGAAATTTTGTGTGCATATCGGGTAGGTCTGAGAATCGGCCAACATCTATTTTTCAAAAAAAAAAAAAAAAAAGAAGCAAAACAACGTTTGCGGGCTCCGCTTGTTATTTGATAAATTTAAAGTGCTTAACCCATTTCTATTCAAATGTCCCAGTCTTTAATGCCATAGATTTGTGTCATTTGTTGTTGTATAACATTGTTTCTCTGTTTTTATTTTCAATTGCAATTTATATAATTTTCCATATTTTGCTCCATACACACTTATCTTATTTTGTATAATTTTTACTACATTTCCTTGAAATATGACACTACTATTCTTCTCACCTAGTTTACTTACTGACATTAAGTTTTGCGTTAGATTAGGCACAATTAAGGCTTCAATATTTATGCGTCTACCTTTTTCTTCTGTTTTTAACATTCCTCTCTCATTTGCTTCTAAATGCTCGCCATTAGCAAGTTTTATTTTTACTGGCTGTGTCAATGTTTTAATTTCTGTCATATATTCTTTGTATTTATCTCGTATCATGTTATCTGAAGCTCCTGAGTCTATTACGTTTGACTCTATGTACTCATTTGTTATGTTTATTGTTTCATCATATGCCGTAAACATAAGTTGTGAAATATTTGCTTGTCCACCTCTGCCTCTTTCATCTCTTCTACCTCTTCCTCTTTGATCTCTCCTGCATTTATTTGCTTTGTGCCATTTTTGCTTACATTTATAGCATACTATATTTTCCATAGAAAAACTTGTCTCGGTACTTGTATCGTGATTTCTATTTTCAGTATCACTTTTCTTTTTCAGCTCATCGTCTAACAATCTTGCTTTCATAAAATCAATTGTTATTTCTTTTTCTGTTGACATCGTTTCTAGTGATGTTATAACATTTTCATAATTTTCTGGCAGTGTTAATAATAAGTGACACACTTTATCAGACTCAGACATGCTTTCTCCAATTTCTATTTCAGTTAAAATATTATCAAACCTTAGATAGTGGTCCTAAAGTTTTGTATCTTTTTGACATTTCAAATTTAGCAATCTTCTCTTTAGTTGCAATTTATTGAAAACGGATTTTCTTTCAAAAATAGTTTCTAAACATTTCATCATGTCTAATGACGTTGTACACTTCTTTATATATGAAATTTACTTATCTGATACACATTATACGACTTATGACTTTGCTTTAATATCCATTTCCATATTTGGTTTCTCAATTTTTATCGCTTCTATGACTCCTTTTTCCTCCAACAGTAAATTTATTCGAAATTTCTATGTTTGAAAATTTACTCCCTCTTTCAAAAATGGCATTAGTTCAAAATTTTCTTTTTATTTTAATATTTTCCTTTTTTTCATCATCCTTCTTCTTTACATCATCACAAAAAATGCGGCCCATAACCTTTTTATGGTATTACTAAGGGCATACTGTTAGAGAAAGAATTTTTTAGGTTTAAGATATTTATTACACATGAGCCATCTTACGCTGAACCTTCTTGACACAATTCATCTGCAACATTCTTACTTTTCACCACAGACAAATACAAATAGTTTGGATATAAATACCTACCTAACAGAAATTTTACATTGGGTGACACAATGGGCGGTTTTATCGCTAAAAGCGATCTTTTTCCAGGTTCCCGCGCTGGAATAGGCTTCCGTCCTCCGCCTAGAGTTGTGTATAGATGTTACAGAGAAGCATGACCAAAACTAAACTTCCATGGTGTGATAATATGTATTTTGTGGCATAGGGTGTACACTCAATTTATTAAATTATAGTATCATCAACACATACGTATGCGCATGCATGCCTGTGTATGCAGTGTTACAAAAGCATTTCAAACAACAAAGATTTCAAATGTTTTTATTTTTATAATTGTGAAACTTACATAAATATCTAATACGTTATAACAATCACTAGTTTACACGCACATTTTGCGTCATGTGTTGCAAGCTGTCCGCGAGCTTAGGGATTGCCAGACCATTTCAACTCCCTCCCCAAGTTACTTTGACCACAAATAAATTTGAATTCGTGCTGTGACCAGTCTTCTAACGCGACAAAATTGGTTTTGCAAGGATTTCCTAACAATCTTATGGAACACACATAGGTACTGCAGCATCGTTTGAACAGCAGAACGCTACGGTTAGTACAGTACCACACTTTGCAACAACCACACTTCTTCTTCTTCTTCCTCATCTTGATAAGCCTTGTTGTAGTAATCATCAGTTTTCTTATAATATTATTAGCAGTCATTCTGTTTTTTTTTTACTTAATCATTTATGTAAACCGATGCAAACAAAGAATAAAATTATTACTTAAATTTGACGTGACAAATATTGTTGACACTGGCAAATCAGCATTCTCTTGTTACAAATATTATGGAGAACTTAGATAAATGATTGGTCTCGCTGCGTCGAGCTCAGCGAGACCAATCATTTATCTAAGATGGAGAAATTATTTAAGAATATTAAAATGGAGGTACCAAATCCATAATGATGATGATATTGATAAATGTTTATTAAATACGTATATAATGCTGCTCATCGTCTCCCTCAGCAGTCAACATGTCGGATGCTATATAGACGGAGTTTGTGTCAACAATATGAGTTATGCGGACGATATGGTGTTAGTGAGCGCGTCGATCTGTGGTCTGAGGAGACTACTCAGTACGTGTACGGAATACGCGAATGGACATGGTTTAAAATATAATGGGAAGAAGAGTCAATACATGGTGTTTCAGGCCATCGGTGTGTCGAGCCCTTTGAACACTCCGAATATTAGTCTCGATGGTTTTCCAATAGACCGAGTGAACCAATTTAAGTATTTAGGACATCTGCTCACCGAGGACCTTAAAGACCATGCTGACATCGACCGGGAGCGGAGGGCGCTGTCAGTGCGAGCCAACATGATCGCCCGCAGGTTTTCACGTTGTACTACTGGCGTTAAGGTCACGCTTTTTAGAGCGTACTGCACATCCCTGTACACGTGCAGCCTGTGGGTTAACTATACTGAAAAGGCATACAGTGCCCTCCGTGTCCAGTACAATAACGCGTTCCGGGCGGTGTTGGGGCAGGGATGTTCGCGATGGCACGCACTGATTGTTTCCAAGCTTCTATGCGCAAGCGGAGTGCGTCCCTGGTGCGCCGGGTGCGGGCCAGCCCCAATGCTATCCTGGCAATGATCGCCGACAGGCTGGACTGCCCTTATGTCTGGCATTGCTGTGGCAGGCATGTTGCTGTTCCAATGTCGGTTAGGAAATTATAATTATTGATTAATTTAATTTAATTTTACTGACCAATAATAATAATATTTTGTGAATTGCATTTAATGTTTTGTGTGTATGTATGAAATTGTAATTGAAATTGTGTGTATATAATAATTTGTATGAGTCTATTGTTACTTGATAATGAATAAATAAATAAATAAATAAAACATGTTTTTGACTAAAAAAACATTTTTAAAGATGGTCAAAAGTGCATTAACGAGTGAGTCAAAAAATTAGCATCGTTATGTGGAATGGATTACTTCGTGCGACGCACAATGGCAACCCTTTTGTCCGTAGACTCTCGATTTTCGTTCGACTTTTAGTGAGAATACAAGAATCACTATTTTATAAGCGACATATAGAGACGAGCGACAATGACGCATGCGACACTATCGAGTATAAAACGTGAGATTTGCCTTCCGAATCAGGCATGGTGATCAATGCTCGTGCCTTCTCTGTATAAGAAGTGACCTTTGCCTTGCAGTGGGAGAGGCTAAGATTATTATTAATAGGTTAAAGTTTTTGTATTGTTAAAAGCATTAATTCATTAAGTAAATCAAACAGATAATACGGAAAAACAATAAAGTAAATCCTTCCATAAAAATATATTTCCCATTCTCATCCATAGTCCGCTTAACTTATGGGACGAATAAATTGATCCCACCTAATGAGGTAACGACCAATTCATGTATTATCTATACACCCTGTATTCGAGTCATGTCTATTCTTTATGATATTTATTCTTACGGAAATCTGATATTCGTAATATATTACGGTAAATATCAGTAATATCAGTTACTTTTACTTAGCTGATTACGGGTTGAATATTAATTTTGCTTCTCTTCATAGAATCTTATTAGGTATTTGTATGGTTTTTGTGTGTACCTTCCATGGTTTCTACGTTTATACGTGGGACACTCAGAAACTTTTGCGAAAAAAAAAAAAATGTTCTATAGGTTTATTTTTTATTTTTAATAAAACACTTTTCAAAGTACTCTCCACTAGCCTGTACACAAAGTTTCATGCGTCTGAACCAGTTTTCGAAACACTTCTTCCAGGCCACCGTAGATACCTCGTTTACAGTCTACTCGACCTCTGAAAACATCTTCCGGCGACGAAAATTAAGTCCTTTTGGGCAGATTTTTCATTTTCGAGAATAAAAAGAATTCACGGTGCTAGGTCATATGGAGTGTGCCCCGGAGTTTGACCGGCATGCTGTCCAGGAAATCCCTCGTTTTGAGCGCGGTTTGCGAAGGCGCGTTGCCGTGGTGGAGCAGTAGCCCGCGGAGCCCTGTGTGAGGTCGCTTGTTGCTCACAACAGACAAAACTTCTGTCAAGCATTTGGTAGTATTTTTCCATTCAGCGTGGATGTTTCTTTGCTACCGTAAAGGAATTGGCACCAAGTAGTCAGTCAAATTGAAAAAGCTCGCTATCAAAATCTTCCACCCGCTTTTAGATCGCGTTGCCGTTGATTCGCTTTGAAGCACCCAAACCGTCGACTGGCGGTTCGTTTCTGGAGCGTATTGATAAATCCAAGACTCATCATCTGTAATTATGTCGGGAACACGCGTTTATCATATCACGGCATCCTTCCACCCGGGCCTACTTCTGAGCATCGGTGAGGTTGTGCGGCACCCATCGTGAAACGATGCTCCTCACGCGAAGATGCACTTGTAGAATTTCGTGAAGGCTTCCAACCTGCAGTATGTACTGAATCTCTTGATACGGAACCAGCCTATTTTCTTGTATTAAATTTTTCACTGCTAGCACGTTTTCTTAATATCGTAAAAATCAAGTGCGAAAATGTTCCCGGCGCAGATCCATTTTTTTATGTGACACGATATTTTAAATTAGCTCGCAAACAATATGGAGGGAAATATTAAATTGGAACGTATCTATTTTCCTAATAAATAATCACATTTACAAAATAGACTATAACTGGCCAGTCTCTCATACATTAAAACTTTTTTTCGCAATACTTTCTGAGTGGCCTGGTATAAGACTGGCGACCCGCCACTTGACAAAACTACAAGTTTTTTTTAAAATAAGTATTACGTTTGCTTATTGAAAAATCACGAATAATGAACGGTTCCGTAGTTGGATGAATTTTTCCAAGAATAAACTTATTATTGTAGTTGGAAAACATGTTCTCCCATACATTCCAACTGCAATTCCAAGTTGGTCGACTATTACTCGTTTACTTTTGAAGACTACTTCGCTGTGATAGTTTTCTTTTAAACTTGGTTAAGTAGTATACTTACTGCCGAGAATTTTTTCACAAAGGTATCTAAAACCAACTGCTGGCAGGTGGGGGGAACGACTAACTCTAACAAAACTTGGCACTTTATATTTATTTATTTATTTAACCCTTTCTGTACACACATATGAACAGACAAGAAGAAAGGAATAGAAAAATTAGTACAGTGGTGATGGTTATTGCCAAAGAAATCTCTTCCAGCATACCTGCGATAGGAGAGTATATAATAGATGTAGACAACGTGTGTAAAAGTAAAAGAGAAAATGAAATACATAAAAACAAAACAATTCAATTTCAACATAAACATACAATATGAAAATATACATACATAGTTTTAAAATAAATACTTCTTCTTTCTTCCTGAATTAACTTTAGCTTTAAAGTATTAAACTCAGGTCCAGATCCCTGCTACGCTGACGACACGCTGGTCCTGGCACAGGGGAGGTCGCACCAGGAGGCGGCCGAACAAGTGACACTCGGGGTTGCGACAATCGTCGATAGGATCCGGCAGTTGGGACTCGAAGTGGCCCTGCACAAGTCCGAGGCCATGTGTTTTCATGGTCCTCGGAACGCGCCACTGTCGGGTTCCCAGATAACGGCGGGAGGGGTTCACATCGGTGTCGAGTCGACGATGAAGTACCTGGGACTCGTCCTCGACAGCCGGTGGAACTTCGTGGAGCACTTCCGACGTTTGGCTCCCAGACTGGAGCGGGCTGGGGCTGCCTTGAGGCGGCTCCTGCCCAATCTAGGGGGTCCAAACGCCTCCTGCCGGAGGCTCTACGCGGGAGTCGTGCGGTCCATGGCCCTTTACGGGGCACCGGTGTGGGCGCGTTCTTTGAGGCGCCGACCGGTCCGCCGGTTGAACGCGTCCCAAAGGGTCATGGCCATCCGGCTGGTCCGGGGATACCGCACGGTCTCATGCGAGGCGGCGAGCCTCCTTGCCGGATTGCCGCCATGGGATCTGGAGGCAAAAGCCCTCGCGCACGTATGGGAGTGGCGCGAGGAAGCAAAACGCCGGGGTGTAACTCCGCTGCCGCGACAAATCACGGTACAGCGGACAGAGCTCCGGCGGGATCTCATGGCGACATGGAGGATGCGATTGTCGCAACCCAGTGCTGGGCACGCCACAATAGCGGCGGTAAGTCCCCTCTTTGAGGAGTGGTTGGAGAGGCGCCACGGCGTCCTCACCTTCCGCCTGACACAGGTCCTCACCGGACACGGTTGTTTCGGGAGGTTCCTGTTTCGCATAAGGCGGGAGGAAACGCCCGGGTGTCACCATTGTGTGGATCGCCCGGAGGACACGGTGGAGCATACGGTGGAGGTATGCCCAGCTTGGGCGGAGCACCGCAGTGTCCTCGCGGAGGCGATTGGCGGCGGCGATCTCTCGCGTCCGGCCCTGGTCCAGGCCATGGTACGGAGCGAGAGGGAATGGAAAGCCGTCACCTCCTTCTGCGAAGCAGTAATGCTCGCAAAGGAGGAGGCGGAGCGCGTGAGGGAGAGAGCCTTGCGCCCTCACGCCCCTAGTCGCCGCAGGAGACGCCCTGGGCGTCGGGAATCGCAAGCAGATTCCCGGCCACCGTAGGCGCGGGCTTGCGGACGGCGAGCCATGGGTAGCTCGCCGTCCGGTAAGGACCAGGCCCGGGTCGACGGCGCGTTGTGTTCCACGCGCGCCTCAAAGAGATGTCAGCACAAAATGACGGGGTCCGATAGGGCCGACGCCTCAGGGTCGCGGGTTATTCCACAGAGAAAACCGTGGCCCTGGCACAGGCAACTGAAGGAACACGGGTGGGTTTTAGTCAGTAAAAGTCTGACACGCCCTCCCGCTCCACCCAGAGCGGGAGAAGTCATTTGATGATTTCCCACCCAAAAAAAAAAAAAAAAAAAAAAAAAAAGGTCCAGATCCCTGAATCGAAAAACGGTTTTCACACACATGTTTTCAAACGACCTTCCCAACGACACCTTGACTATGGGATGGACGAGAATAAAATAATTCATCCCCACTTTACGTGTAGTGGAGGAAACCTTTTTCGGATGGACATGGCGAAACTATAAGGGTTCCTCGTTGACTATAAGCCCTGGCTGGAGGCCTTAATTTATTAGGGCAACCACAGGCGGGCTTGCCTGGTTAAGCAGACGACAACCTCCTTTTTTTTCCGGGGTGGCAAATCCCCATGGATGTCCTCTGACCTGAGGCGGGCGGAGGAGTCTGTCAGACTTTTACTGACTAAAATCCACCCCGGTGTTCCATTTCACACCTACGTCAGGGTCGCGGGAACATATGATTCTTCCGCAACCCCGACTGGTGCTGGCCTGCCTCGGCGGGCCTCCTCGTGTTGGGGGGGGGAGCGAGGTGTTTGACTCCCCCCGCAACGTCTAAGAGGGGCGCGCGTGGAACACTACGCGCCGCCACCTCGGGTCCTGATGTATGGGGGGCGGTGGACGTCCCCGAGTCCGTCGTCCCTGGACCCATTTAGAGGGGGGGGACAACCACCGAGGTTGAACTGAGAGAACACATTTACAAAATAAACAGTTTGATTTCATCAAGCTAGTTTTCTATAAGAGCGGTGGCCGCCACATAACGGCCGCCACATAACGGCCGTCACGTCGTCGTTGGCAGAGGGAGCGTCAAAAAGCGCTCTCAAGAAAACTACAAACTTACTTTCTTAACTTTTCAGTGACGTCATTTGCCGGTAAAATGCAGACACTGTGGCGGCCACCGCTCTTCTAGGAAACCGTAGAGAATATATTTTCTATATGTGACTATGTCTACGTATGGAAAAATTAAAAGGTTCGTTTAAGTAGATTTCAAGGTGTTCAAAAACCTGTAAAGTGGTGTTAGATAAGTTACTACTTTGTAGAATAGCTTCTAAGACTTATCTTAATTATGTACTTTGGGTGCTCCTGGGCACTCACCCTCGTTACCGCTTTGGTATAAGTAGCCAGTCTGCTTGGTGGAACTTAATATGTATTGGTGCCATGGCGTAAACTTTTCTCATAACGTTCATGCAAATAATGTGAGCAGAAGTGTGAAATGTATGCATCATCATCATCATTTCAGCCGAAAGACGTCTACTGCTGGACTTAGGCTTCCCCTGGTAGGGTGTCTTTAAAAAGGTCAGTCAAAATTATTGCGGATGAGTGAAAACCATTTTTCGATTTAAGGATCTGTTTGCGAAGCTTTAAAGTGCAAATATTTGATAAGAGTCAGGTGCCCCCACCTGCCAGCTAAATGATTGGTTCTGAAAATGTGATTTTTTTTTGGGCTTACTCTAGGGTATGATTAAGACCATATCAAAGAATCAACTGCCATATGAATTATGCTTCAATCACCTTTTTTTCATATTTTATTGCAATCGACGTCTTCTCTGTTCGTCGGCAGCATCCACATCAGTCTTGTCTAGTTAGGGCTACTTCAACATCAAAGCCGCTGTCTTGTGACGCAAATGCACATGTTAGTGGCACGGATCATTAAGATGATGATTCTTGAACTTAGCCAACCCATCACTACGCTTAAGGACCTATTACAGCGGTCAGCGATTGCAGCTCCCAGATGTTTCACGAAGGTAGACATTTGTAGTGCGAAGACTCCGTCAACAGATGCAACGAGGGGGGCGAATGCGGGTCGTATTTCACAAGCGTTTGAATATTTCCTTATTTTTCACCTTCGGCGAGTTTTAGTACAAAGGCGGATAGGGTGTGAAATATAAGAAGGAGCGTCAGTGTCTACGACCCGGATATCAAATAATGCCTCCCTCTGAGCGTTCCAAACGCCCCGGTAAGAAAGGACTCCTAGTTATGCGCAGTCTCTTTCGGAGATGATGGGTTCTTTGACTACGCTTTCCATGTTGACAAGTCTCAGAATAAACATCTAATTTAATTATGACAACGTTTTATTAGATCATCCTTTTTACAACATAGAGCATGATCAACGTTGACTTCATCGCAGCCACAGCCATCACATGATTTGGCATCACATGTTCAGGACCAAATGTAGAAACTTCGGTAATACTTCAAATTCAAATATCTTTATTGTGGATACTAGGTAGGCACATTATACAGGACTTAAATAATGATCGCCCATGTATCGCCTTAGGACATAAAATAGTTACATAGAAAATTAATTTTACATTTTTATATTACAAAATTATTAACATTTCGCATAGTGTAGAAAATTTAAAAATAAATAGGAACCATTAATTTAGGTAGGTACACAACAGTGGACCACCGAACGCATCGTGACTGAGGGGGACTATATTGGAGCAGTGATTGATCTGATAGAAAGACTTTTATAGAGTAATTGCACTTGCTTACTAACAGATCATGGAGATTTTTTTTATGTTTTAATTTCTGTAATATATTAAAAAAAAAATATATGGCATCGACTTGCCGGTGGTTGCTCTAATAAATTAAGGCCTCCAGCCAGGACTTAAACTTAAATGCTAACTAAAAACTAAGCGACTACACGCTAAGGGCACCCCCTGTGGGGTACGAACCTCGGCTTAGGGCGTCGCTGGAAGGGGGCAGCAAGGGACTAGCTGGATCAGGATTTGAGTGATTTAGGGACGAATTTAAAGCTACAGGCTCAGCGGCGCGGGCTGGCTCGAGCAAGGGTCGGGAGGGGCGTGGATTTGGGCGTCGCGGCGGGCCTCGGCGGCGAGGACGGTAGGACGGCAATCGGGTTTTGCGCTTGTGTAAAGTGCTATATTTATAATAGGCCACGGAATGTTATTAAACTTACATGTGTAACCTTTTCTGGAAAAGGATATCGTGAGCGTCAACAAAAACAGTGCAAAATAAATAACTCGGAGTACTTTTAATACAACAATCTCACAACAAACTTGTCTAATGTCAAAATGATAAAATTGACAAACAAGTTTTTTTATCGATCGTTGCAATGTGAAAATTGAAGAATAGGTTTCAATGTTTTACAACAATGTTGCTAGTAAGCAAAATTGAGACGACATAAGGTAATGAAACATTAATTTATGCTAAAGTTGTTTTGTGCAATATCACTAAATTAATTATATCATTCGCATTAATGATCCGTTACATAATGGGGCATTAATGTTTTTCTTTGTGCAACCGGCTGGAAAATTAGGCTTTCTCTAAAATGCACCCCTATACATAATTTATCGACGTTGAAACATGCAATGTAAGTAACGAAAAAAGGGTGAAAAATCGGTGTTAGTATATAAGAATTATTATTTAGCTGTTTTAAACTAAAAGGCATACATAGGTATATCGAAAATCAAAATGAGTTTACAGATGATATGCCATCAACACAAACAATTATTAAGTAATTATTCGAGTTTTTTTTATTCTTATTACGTAACATTTTATTTTATTTTCATAGTACGAATTTGACAACCTATAACCGGACTAAGTTGTCAGTTTTGTAAAAGGAAGTGAATTTCGACTTCTGTTAGGTTCTTATTCCAAAAACAGGCTTGATGGTCCAAACCATGTCTAACAAAAAACCTTGTAAAGGTATATTGTCGTCAACTTCCCAAGGACCGTGTGGCCTAATGGATAAGGCGTCGGACTTCGGATCCGAAGATTGCAGGTTCGAGTCCTGTCACGGTCGAAAAATGCTTTTTGTTTTCATTACAAGTTTTTTTTTCAGAATTTAATATTGAAAAGATAAAAATACTTACATATGTAGTTCTTTAATTTAACAATGAAAATTTTCAACATTGTCATCCGCCCATCCCGCCGCTTCGTCTTCCAGTCCTTTGCTTTCGTCATAATCACCCATGTTCCCACTGCTGGGACACAAGCTTCCTCTCGGTAAGAGCGAGTGGGCCGTAATCCACAACGCGGGCCGAGTGCGGGTTGGGAGATGACACATGTCTTCGAATTTTTGGTTCTGGGACATGCCGGTTTCTTTACGATGTGTTCCTGCACCGTTTTGAGAGCAGTGGTGTAGAAATAATTCACACAAAGTAAAGCGCCTGTCTGCATTCGAAACTACGACCGGGCCAACACTGCTCCCTTTGTTTTCGTACTTATTACCTGCTAGCTTCCGCATGCGGCGTCGCTCGCGTGTTGTTTGATGAAAAGAAGCTCAGGTCCTTTCCCAAGCTTCAGGAACAGTTCAGCCGATTAGCCGTGAAACATAACAGCCCCGCTGTCCGCATCGCCATTGCCCGCGCTGCCGTTCTAACTGGTTAAGGCTCCCACAACTTTTTTTTAAACTGTAGCCTATTTATTATTCTGATGTATAAGTTTTTGCGTGAAAGAGTAACAATCATCCATCCATCTGCACAAACTTACGCGTGTATAATATTATTAGGATATAATACTGGTAGTCTAATAGAATTATCTTACTAGATAATTCAGTCAGGGGAACAAAACCAGTATAAGCTAGACTCTTATTCTATTGAAACTCCGTACTACGCAAGACCAGCTTGAAGTCAAAGTGTGATCAATCAAATTAAATTTGTATGCGAAAATTTTTGTGTAAACTTTACAGACGTAATGGTTATAAAAATTAAAACACGACAAAACAAAATATCCTAATTTTCTCAATTCATACTTGCCGTATGACAAGCGGTTGAAGACCCCAAAAATATGTATCATCAAATATATATTTTTGGTTTTATCGATACCCATCAAGACTGCGAAGTTTCGCTTGCTAATTTTATTTTATCCTGTAGTGCTACAAGGATCTTAGGCAACGGGAATAGCATTGAAAAACATTTGCTTAGTTGGTAAACATTTGTGGAGTTGTTACGGATTTTGAATTACAAAAACAGGATGGTGCACCAACATGACCTGCGGGGTAATTACGAAGCACTCTCACAGTATTGAGCAGACGAATTATTCGAACATACGATACAAAGCAATGGATTAGCAATATCCTTCAAATTGATTCAGATAGTGATTTATAGTGTGTGACGCAATTAGGGTGCTGTTGTTGTAAGAGGCATACGGTTCTGTAGACCTTTTTTTTGGGTGGGAATTTATCAAATGACTTCTCCCGCTCTGGGTGGAGCGGGAGGGCGTGTCAGACTTTTAATGACTAAAACCCACCCGTGTTCCTTCAGTTGCCTGTGCCAGGCCACGGTTTCTCTTTCGAATTTCCCGGGACCCTGAAGCAAGGTTCTGTAGACCTAACTAAAGAATTCTGTTTTCTTTAACGATAAATGCTCATCGTAATTATTACTGCTGGGTATGAGGTGGAGTGGAGTGTTATTTGGTTTTTCCATCTGGAAGTTCTCAGTCAGTCGAGGCCTAAGCTGAGCTTTGAATTAGTGTTAGTGATTACCAATCGCATCTTAGGCCGATCGGTTTAAGCCAATAGCGCTCTAGGCCGACGTCACACCTACACAAATAAATGCAAAGCGCAGCTTAGGCCTCGCGGACTGTGGCAGCTTGGAGTCTGGGCTCGTACCTGGTTGACAGCACCTCGTACCCCATTGACTATCACGACTGAAAGCCAATTGTCTTAATTTAAAAAACGTTCAAATTCATGTCAATCTCAGCGACAATCAATTTAAAAAACTTGTCAAAAATGTACGAAAATTGTTTGTATTTATGACAGGATGACACTGAGATTAGAATTCGAACGTTTTTGAAAATTCGGGAACGGTCCCTCTGATTCAGGTGTCTGTCAAAATAGTCGCGAATGTCGTGACACTATTATTTGGGACTTAAATTACTGGCCAAATATCGGTAGACTATAAGTACACGTCTGGCTAACCCTTCAGAACTTACAGGCGTGATCTTATGTGTAGATTATTAAATAGGCTTTGAAACTGCACGAGGTAACATAAATCGATTCCTTAAGCTATCAACGATGCATAGGATTGGAGTTATTGCTAGAATCGGCCTATTACCGCTATTAAATTCAGTAACGACTAATCTATCGATTTCGTACACGATTAATAAATACCTAAGTATTATCTGTAAGACCTAAACTGGAAAGCAGTTTACAGTTATTTTACTTGTAACAACAGCAACCCAGTAGCAACCATATTTTTTCTAAATTAAAGATCACTGTGATTTGATTGACTTTTCAATTTCAGCAATTCAATGGCCACCTCATGCATAATCAGCCTATTATGTTCCCACTGCTGGGACACAGGCCTCTCTGTGAGAGGGAGTGGGTCGTAATGCGGGTCCAGTGCGGGTTGGTAGGTGTCACATTTCTTTGAATTGTTGGTTCTAAGATATGCCGGTTTCCTCACGATGTTTTCCTTCACCGTTTTGAGAGCAGTGGTGATGAAATAATGTACAAAAAGTAAAGCGTCTGTCTGGGTTCGAACCTATGACCTACAACTCGTAAGTCGCGGCCGTTACCACTGGGCCACCACTGCTCGAGGTGTATACATCGTAACATCGCCAGTTTTGTAATTTCCCTTTGTAATAGGGGGCAAGCCCGTTGCCATCAATCAGGCACGAATCCTGGGCACTACCGAGAAATTCTTAATGGAGAGACCCAATGACACGGATCGACCTGGGGATCGAATCCTGTGCCCCATGCCCCAGCTGTTACAACAAGCAGTCAACTAAGCCAATAAGCCGCCAAATCAAATGATGTAATTAAAATCTGTGATTTGGGTATTGTTTTGTTGTAGGTGTGTATATGTCTTGAAGATTTGTGTACTTTGAATAATTAGATGTTTAATAATACCGTAAATTGTAAACATAATTGTGTTTATTTAAATAAGCACGCTACATAGACCGGCTTGAAACCAAGAATTTAGAACAATGATTCTAGACCCGCGTCGAAATTTTTCGTCAGTTATAAAAAAACCGGGCAAGTGCGTGTCGGACCACGCACAAGAAAGGGTTCACTAGTTGGGTTAGGTTGAATTTATAATATTTTATTTGTTTAAACATGGTGTACATGATGATACATTGCATTCAAGATAATATTGAGGTACAGAAAAGTTCAGCCGCATGTGGCGTTTCGTACAAATTGGTAGAAAGAGATGGATGCATAAACCGTGATAATATTCATCAAAATTACATTACAGACATTATGTAGGTACTTATTAAATCATCGTCATTCATTAAGCGCTTTACTTTGCGTAAATTATTTCATCACCAGTGCTCTCAAAACGGTGAAGGAAAACAACGGGAGGAAACCGGCATGACTTAGAACCAACAATTCGAAGACAAGTGACGTCTACCAACCCGCACTGGGCCCGCGTGGTGGATTACGGGCCATTCTCCCTCACAGAGAGGAGGCCTGTGTCCCAGCAGTGGGAACAAAATAGGCTGATTATGTTATGTATACACCTCTATTTATTCCGTTCTAGGTAATACAAGCAAGGTAACCGTATCAAGGTAACCGACAGAAGGAGATGAGGTAGCCGATGAGGCCGAAAGGTTCTTGAGTGGCGACCGCATACCGGAAGACGTAGCGTTGGAAGGCCTCCCACAAGGTGGACCGATGAACTTGTGAAGGCCTGAGGAATCCGCTGGATGCGAGAACCACAGAACCGGTTGAAGTGGCGATGCTTGAGGGTGGCCTATGTCTAGCAGTGGCCGTCTTTCAGCTGAAATGATGATGATAATGAATTCAAACGTGATGCTGTCTTTTGTTGTGTACCTATTTTATCCATACCAATACTATAAATTCGAAAATTACTCTGTCTGTACGTTACCAAATGGCAACAAAAAATTTATAATAAGTTGCCCAACATGTTTAAAACTGAAAAATCTGTAATACTATTCCAAAAAAGACTAAAACTATACCTAATCCAAAAATGTTTCTACTCAGTAAAAGAATATTTAGAGTCTAGCTTAAAATAACGTGTTTCTCTCATGTACAAAAGTGGCGATCTGTCCTATACAAACAATAAGATTAAGTCTATCCTATTTAACGTCTTAAGATATTTTTAATTTGCACTACCTGAAGAGGATGACATAAATATTGTTTTTTTATTTTATTAGACTCATTGACTTTTAATTTTGACATAACTATAATTTATCAAACGAATTATACTAATATAAGGAAATAATTATGTTATAATAATGTTTAATGCATGCCAATTTAGGATGATAAGGGCAGGCGAATGATAAAATTGCAATGCTTGTAAAAGGCTGCTAAGTCAAAAGTGCTATCATAAAATAACATCAACATTGTACACTTAGTTCGCAATAAACTTTTGACTTTGACTTTGACTTTGTCCCGGTAGCAGGATCCCGTTTGATAATTTCCGACGCGGGCGCAACCTCAGGCAGAATCTAGTATCCTACTAATGTTATAAACGCGAAAGTTTGTGAGTATGAATGGATGTTTGTTACTCTTTCACGCAAAAACTACTTAACGGATTTGGATGAAATTTGGCACACAGATAGTTTATAACCTGGATTAACACATAGAGTACTTTTTATCCCGATACTCCCACGGGATCAAGATTTATGTGGGTGAAACCGCGGGGAGCAGTACTTTATTTATTAAGCTTTCACACTAACACTGCTGAACGGATTTGGATGAAATTTGGCACATTAGTATACCATGACCTGGAGAAGGACATTCATCCAAACGAAGTCGCTGGCAACAGCTAGTTTATAATAATGATAACTTTGGAACCTTTTTTTACCAACATCAAACAATGCTCCTGTCATGATATGTTTCTACCACCCTTGGTTGACTGCTAGAGAATGCCTAATCATTATGCCCACCTTTGTACCTTTATTGTCCAAAAATAATAATAAATACCTCGCTTACTGCCTCGTTGGTCTAGTGGTCGCAAGAGCTACTGCTGAGCATGAGGTCTTGGGTTCGATTCCCAGGTCGGGCAGAATGTTATTGGGTTTTTCTATCTAGAATTTCTTAGTAGCAGCCTGGAGTCTGGTTTCGTGCCCGGTTGATGGCAATAAGCTCGCCCCCTATTACATGTGCACCTCTGCCTAACCCTTCGGGGATAACAGGCGTGATGTTATGTAATAATAAATAAAAACTAATACTATACAGAAATGTAAACTCAAAATTGTCTGACACATAAATACTCAGTAGCTTAGTGAAACGTGCCGCACCATTTCATGACGTCACTTCCTCAAGAGCCAAGCGTGGGTGTGATTGCATTGCATCTATCTATGAATAATAACTGTCTGTGTTTTAGTTGAGCACAACTTGCATGTACCCTTACTTCTGTCGCCTGGTTCTAGGCTATCAAGTAATTTTATTTTAGGTGCATCGTCTTCACATAGAATTATGTAATTCATGAAAATATTGTGGAACATTTTAAAAGAGTGACAGAGGAGTTTCTTGCCCATTCTTCTCCATACGAAACTACCTATTGGAAGGGGCTACTAGAATCAATTCTATAATGTTTGTAAATGTTGACGTTCAAAAGTGCCACTTATGTGCCTATTTGAAATAAATTATTTGACTTTGACTTTGAAGACTAGATGTTGTTCGGATATTTGCTCGCTTTCAAACCTTTACATTGTATGAATTTTGTCAAAGAAACGCGACTTGATTAATCGCGCCACTATGACGTATTAATAAAACATCGCGACGATCGCGAACTCGTGCAAAGATCGCCTTGGCTAGGACGAGCCTTTAATCTGCTAAGTGTAACTCTGAAAATAATAGTAGGGGAGCCTTTATCCGCTGAAGATATGCTTCTTTGAGGGCTCTACACCATTGTAGGTACGTAGGTGTGTTCACGAGACTTAAGGCCGCGTCTTTACCAAAGCGATCGTCGCGCGAACATGCGCGCGCGTTTGCGCTGTTGCGTTCATTTCATCCGGCGAACCTTAACGCTTGGTCAAGATTGCGCCGACACAGGGCGCCTGCCGGATAGCGACATGTATTCAAAACTTGCTTTTTTAATAAAACATGTATGTTTTAGTTTTGTTAATTAATTGCCCGTGGAATGATGTTTCATGGGCAATTTATTTAGTTAACAAGCGTTGCTGTTTGTCTAAGCTACTACTAAACTTATGCCCGTTATTTTGAAATTTCTGATATTGAACTACATAAAATAATTGCCGTGGAGGTTTCATTACGTGCGCGTAAGCAATTTCAAACTATTATAATTTCAGATTTACCGTCAATCAGTAGCTAGTGTCTTAAATTAATTAAGCTCTAGAATGCTTACTTAAGAATTGAAAAAGTCACATTGGTGCTTGCCAGAATATGAACCCGTTCCGAAAGTTTTCCGTTCGTTTCCTGTATGTATTTACAGGAACAAAATTCTTCTATTGTCTCTTAACAATTGGATCAGCAAACGAACATGAACTGTGGATGCCAATTTGTAGACTTACTTACCAATTGAGTGCTCTTAGTGAACATAAAAGGAGCACAGGCTCTATCATAAACTCTTATTTTTAAACTGCCCTGCAATTTCGTACTATGAACATGTAAAAAAAGCCAGTCACACGCACAGCCACGTGATACCCTGGCCGACTTCTGCCTGACTATTGTCTGGCAATATCGTACTATGAACTTGTAAAACTAGCCAGTCACACGCACAGCCACGTGATACCCTGGCCGACTTTTGCCTGACTATTGTCTGGCAATATCGTACTATGAACATGTAAAACAAGCCAGTCACACGCACAGCCACGTGATACCCTGGCCGACTTCTGCCTGACTATTGTCTGGCAATATCGTACTATGAACTTGTAAAACAAGCCAGTCACACGCACAGCCACGTGATACCCTGGCCGACTTCTGCCTGACTATTGTCTGGCAATATCGTACTATGAACTTGTAAAACAAGCCAGTCACACGCACAGCCACGTGATACCCTGGCCGACTTCTGCCTGACTATTGTCTGGCAATTTCGTAGTATGATCATGTAAAACAAGCCAGTCACACGCACAGCCACGTCATACCCTGGCCGACTTCTGCCTGACTATTATCTGGCAATATCGTACTATGAACGTACGTTTGACTTTTCTTTTCAAATTTAGAAGGTCAAAAAAAAGCGGTCAAATGCGAGTCGGACTCGCCCAGGAATGGTTCCGTAGCAGCAAGTAACATAATATAAAAGTTCTTGTAGTTCGTTGTAACTTTTAATAATAGTGTTTTTTTATTGCGGTTTATGATTTATGACGTATTAAAAAAAACTACTTACTAGATCCCGTTCAAACCAATTTTCGGTGGAAGTATGGTAATTACATCACATTTTTGTAATTTTTTTTGTTTTATCATTCTCTTATTTTAGAAGTTACACATTTTACCACTTTGAAAGTGTGTCTCGCGCAAACTTTTCAGGTTAGAATTTTTTTTTATTAGAAACCGCAATATCATTTTTGAAGACCTATCCATAGATGGGTATGGGTTTGATGGAAAAAAAATGAGTTTCAGTTCTTAGTATGGGGAACCCCCAAAATTAATGTTTTTATTTTATTTTTGTATGAAAATCTTTATGCAGTTCACAGAATACATCTACTTACCAAGTTTCAACAGTATAGTTCTTATAGTTTCTGAAAAAAGTGACTGTGACATACGGACGGACAGACAGACATGAAGAATCCATAATGGTTCCGTTTTTTGCCATCTGGTTACCGAACCCTAAAACCCCCTCCCGACCCTTGCTCGAACCAGCCCGCGCCGCTGAGCCTGTAGCTTTAAATTTGTCCGTAAATAATACCAATCCTGATCCAGCTAGTCATTTGCTGCCCTCTTCCAGCGACGCCCTAAGCCGAGGTTCGTACCCCACAGGGGGTGCCCTTAGCGTTGTCGCTTAGTTTTAGTTAGTATATAAGTTTAAGTCCTGGCTGGAGGCCTTAATTTATTAGGGAATCCACAGGCAAGTCCGCTTAAGCAGACGACAACCGCATAGGTTGACCTGCGAGATGCCAAACAAACAAACAAAAAAGAACCCTAAAACCTCATAATCCATTCAATTTACGCTGCTTCAGAGGAGCTTTTATTGAATTGTTTCGGATTTATTTGGCCAAATTATTTGAGTGTTATCCAGATAAAGAAATATCATGTGTGACGAATATTACTGTTTGAGTTCCTGGAAAGTGACTTTTATCATCAAAAAAGTAAATCTAGGATCAAATGAAGACGACTTCGTGATCAATATAAAGCGATCGACTTATATGATGTGTAATTTATTAAACGATATCAACTTGGCAAAGACTTGGTACTCAAACATTGTGAGGAGTTGAGGCCTCACATGTCATGAGACGTGTAATCCCACGCAAGGCTAAATGATAGTAAATACAGTTTCCAATATGTAAATAGAAGTATAATAAACAGATTATTGAAATCCTTAGAACGGCCTTTCCTTTTGGTGTTCACCTTTATCTTAACCCATAACGGGCCTACACAATGCACGGATTTATCAGTAATGACTAAGGTAGTTGTTTTTATTACGTATGAACTTTACGTAAAGTTTTAACTGAACATTGTTTTCATTTTATGTTTCGGTAGCATTATCATGGTATGCTACTGGCTCCTACCAACGCCCCACTGGTGATAAAGGCTCTCAAATGTCCCAGCCAACATTTTAAACAGTTATTACCAGCAAATCACTGAGTTTTCTTGATACTTCTTGGTGGGAATATAAAAACTACATGTTTCCTGCTGAACATAAGTTAGGTACACGCCGAAGAGGGTGAGAACGCTCATCCACTATTGTATTAATAAAAATCATGTTAAAAACTGAAAATTAATTAAAATACTCAATAACACTTCACCATATTTTTTTTCATACTCCGTAAATCATACGAATGGAAGGTTGTGTTCTTTCATAGTGTTATTGTTTTAATGTTTGTGAAACAATACTGCCTTAATCCATTCCATTGAAGTTGTCAAATTCCCTGCTGACCTTCAAGTGGAATACGTTCGGAAACTTCGCGCTACAATTTACAGACAGAAAACATAATATAAATTAATTTTATAGCACAAAATAAATTGCGTTCATATTTTCACCTACTTTTATACTAGAATTACTAGATTGATATATTATACTATCACTTCGCCCGCGACTTCGTCCGCGTGGATTAAAAAAAAAACGTTGCCTATGTTCATCAGACATTATTTCTAATGGTAAAACAATTTTTCAAATCGGACCTGTAGTTTTGGGTCCTATTCAATACAAACAATCAAATCTTCCCTCTTTATTATATTATTAGTATAGATTTATTATATTTATCATAAAATACATAACATTACATCACGTCTTGTTCCTGAAAAGAACGTCATAATACGAAATTAAACCAGCCAGTGAAATGAATTGCCTGGAACTTGCCTTGTTTTTTTTTAAGTTCGTAACAGGCCTTGGAACAGAATCCATAGACCGCATCTGTGTGCTTAGTGCGAGTTTTTTTACGCATCGAGTGCGTTAACGTTTACGCAGATTACTATGGCGCTGGGTAAGCGCCACCTAGCGTCATACGCGAGAACAAAATTTTGTGAGTGTCAGTTTTCAAATTAACGCCGTCACCAGTGACGAGCGAGTCCCACTCGAAAGTGAGGATCGTTTGGAGCGTAAACGTTTACGTTTGCATGTTATCGTGAGTGTAAGTTACAATTTTGACAGTTTTGACAGCTCGAATACGAAACGTTACTCGAATTTTAGTATGTCACTCGCACTAAGCATATTATACTATCGTATCTTTTACTATCCTTACATACTCATTTTGCTTCGTTTACCCAAAAACCAATAGCATATAGCGTTTAGGTCAATACTCGTACTTAAAAAACGTTCAAAATCAAGTCGCAATCTCATCTCAGTGTTAATCAATGTCAAAAAATGTATGTAAAGTTAAAGAATTTTGACAGATTGTGACTGAGATAAGAATGCGGAAGGTCTTAAAAATACAGGTATTGCCCAGAGGGTCATACCTGCACCTGACCATTCTGAAGAACATCACCAATAAATATGGTCACTTTATGTCCTTCTAGGTCGTCCCTTGCCTCTGCATCCCTTGCCTTGTAAAATTCATCTACTTATTACTTTAATACCAATGGAGGAAATTAAGTTTATTAATTATTTTTAAAACTATAAGAAAGCTCACAGACTAATTACACGTGTATAGTAACGATACAATGACCACTGACAATTGCTAATTACAAGTTTCCACATTTATATAACAATGTTACAAAAAGAAGATCAAAGAAAAAAAGGCACTGAAAATAGGTTAGTATGCCGTGATAAGCCGCGAACATTCATTAAAGTAATCCTCACTCAAGATTAAATGTTCATTACGGTTAACAGCTGCAAAATAAAAATGTTCTAATTTACATAAAACATATGTATAGTATACCAACATGTTTTTGAAACCATACTAACTACAGGGGCTAGCGAATGCAATCTTGATATCGCGAGATGTCGTTCAAAACTAGACTCAGAGGCTTGCACATATTTCGTATGAGATCTCGCAAAATCGAGATTGCGATATTGAGCCAGACAAAAGTTTCGTCGGAATTACAAATTTAAACCTCGTATATTTTTTGCTTTTAAATTCTAAGTCTAATTTACTCATTTTGTGAACATAGTGTAAAATTATATATATTTCATATAAAAATATAGGCTGGACCCTATGTCCCCGCAAAGGGCATCCAAATAGCTCAGGTTATCGAATGTCTGTTAACAAAATAAAAACAAAAAAAAAAAGTAAATAGATGTCACAATTTCATGCCAAACACTAATTGTTAATAAAATGTCATTTATGATTATAATATGATTACTTATTAATATGCATGATTGAGATTTATGATTTATAGGCTGATGATGAAACCATGATAACTAAAACAATTCTTATTACTTTTAATTGCTTCAGTTAAATGCTTTTGTTTTTAAAGACGTTCCATTTTTTCATTATACTAACTACGAACACAAATTCGATAAAATAATTACTCCACAAAGAATGTGATTTTAAATTCTTGATGACAAAATAATATCGGTAGTTATAGTGTCTTATTTTGAAATAAAACGGATATTTAGGCCTTACTACATGCATTATTTATTTTTAACTTACATGTTCATTATCTGTAAATAAATGAAAAGCATTTGCATACGTCTTCAGTAGACTCGCGAGATTCTTACATGGTAACAGATCCAGTGGTCGATTTAAGGTTAAAAATACGCTTACCGCATTTCATATCGAGTCACATTACAGATCGATTCGTTGATCTATGACATTCGTTACGTAGTTACCAGCCCAAAATTAAGACAACCAGTCCTAATGAGGGACTACCAATCTTGTTAATACTGGGTCGTGAAGGTCAGACAGGCAGTCGCTCCATGTATAATACTGGTAAGCTGCATCCAGTTGGACTGGAAGCTGACCTAAACATTCTTGAGAAAAGGCCAGGCCGATTTGACTTAAGGCTTGTGCACGCTGGCGTGACGTGACACCGCGAAACAAAGGCACCGAGTGACGCGTGACGAGCGGTGCCTTTGTGTCGCGCTGTCGCTGCGCGCTTGTTTGTGATAGCCTTTACCACAAGAGCTCACACTCAGTTCTTTTATAGGTTTTTAATTAAACAAAGCAGGTGCCAATATAATTCTAAAGATTGTGAATCTGCGTTTTATGGTTTAAGATAAAATATATACCTAGAACTGCCAATCAAAATGGACGCAGTTATCATAAAATGCTTAATTAAAAGGTTACTTGCTAGATAAGAATAATTAAGATGCAGGATAATTAACATATGCCTGTCGCCACAAGGTTCTACGTTATGGTAACGTGCTTAAGGCACTCCCGTTCAGGAAACTTGTTTCGTTCCAGATATGCTCCCAAGGTGCTGTTTTCTGCATTTGCGTTTGTTTTGCGGACCCAGGACCCGGTCCGATTCCCAGGTCGGCCAAAGTTGCCGCCATGGGATCTGGAGGCAAAAGCCCTCGCGCACGTATGGGAGTGGCGCGAGGAAGCAAAACGCCGGGGTGTAACTCCGCTGCCGCGACAAATCACGGTACAGCGGACAGAGCTCCGGCGGGATCTCATGGCGACATGGAGGGTGCGATTGTCGCAACCCACTGCTGGGCACGCCACAATAGCGGCGGTAAGTCCCCTCTTTGAGGAGTGGTTGGAGAGGCGCCACGGCGTCCTCACCTTCCGCCTGACACAGGTCCTCACCGGACACGGTTGTTTCGGGAGGTTCCTGTTTCGCATAAGGCGGGAGGAAACGCCCGGGTGTCACCATTGTGTGGATCGCCCGGAGGACACGGTGGAGCATACGGTAGAGGTATGCCCAGCTTGGGCGGAGCACCGCAGTGTCCTCGCGGAGGCGATTGGCGGCGGCGATCTCTCGCGTCCGGCCCTGGTCCAGGCCATGGTACGGAGCGAGAGGGAATGGAAAGCCGTCACCTCCTTCTGCGAAGCAGTAATGCTCGCAAAGGAGGAGGCGGAGCGCGTGAGGGAGAGAGCCTTGCGCCCTCACGCCCCTAGTCGCCGCAGGAGACGCCCTGGGCGTCGGGAATCGCAAGCAGATTCCCGGCCACCGTAGGCGCGGGCTTGCGGACGGCGAGCCATGGGTAGCTCGCCGTCCGGTAAGGACTAGGCCCGGGTCGACGGCGCGTTGTGTTCCACGCGCGCCTCAAAGAGATGTCAGCACAAAATGACGGGGTCCGATAGGGCCGATGCCTCAGGGTCGCGGGTTATTCCACAGAGAAAACCGTGGCCCTGGCACAGGCAACTGAAGGAACACGGGTGGGTTTTAGTCAGTAAAAGTCTGCAACGCCCTCCCGCTCCACCCAGAGCGGGAGAAGTCATTTGATGATTTCCCACCCAAAAAAAAAAAAAAGGTCGGCCAAAGTGTTATTGGGTTTTTTCATTAGAAATTTCTATTCTCCTGTGCCTATGACGGCTCGGAAATCCGTTGGTACTGTGCCTGACCTCTCCCCGTTCGTGTCGGATTGCCGTCCCATCTAATATACGACAGTAAACGAACAAAGAGTGCACCTGCGTTTGCGCACATAGGTACTTGTGCACTATAATATCTCCTGCGCACCTGGCTAATCTCCTTTGAGATTGGCCACCGTGACCGAAATCGTTCGGAAGGATTGTTATTATTTTTTATTATCTGCATTTGATGACAAATGGACGGCCAGACTGAAACTATGAAGCTGCAAATGACTTACTTTTATTGTTGCTTCAACTTATGTTAAGCTAGAAACTGTAGTCACAGCGAATTAAATTGAACAGTGTACATTCAGGCTACAAACAAAACATATGACATTAAAATCGATCCATCTGTTTTTGAACTATGATGCCACCACATACAGACACATGGAGAGACAAAAAAAACTTTTTTTTTTAAATAACACCCTATATTTTTCACCAGGGTTTTAAAACAGATTAGCAATTATTCACCGAAGAAAACCAAATAAAAAATCGGTTAAGATTTTTTTTACAGTAGGTGTTTCTCTAAAGAGAGGGGCATTAAAACATTCATATATTTGTGACGTGCCCTGAGGGAGTAGCTTGACATCAAATTTGTGACTCTAAGATGTAAATAAGGGATTCCTTGAAGAATGTTAGTATGTATGCATTAATAAAAAATCCCTTTAAAGGTCTGATGAGGCAGCTAAGCTAAGATTCCCAGCCCATACCAAGAAAAAAAAAAATATTTTTAGGAATAAGTAAGGATCGTCGCAGATGGCGTTTTGTAGTTTCTGCCTACCCCCATGGGAAGCAGGCGTGAGTTTTATGAATGTAAAAAAAAACTGGAACAGCACCATACACTCACGATCCAATGGATCAATGGTAATTATTTTATGTTTTTAAGCATCCGCGGCTGATTTGCGGTAATCAATTGAAGAGTTCCATTATCTGCATAATCTGCCTAAAATGTTCCCACTGTTGGGACACAGGCCTCCTCTTTGCGCGAGGGAGTGGGCTGCAATCTAACACGCGCCCAGTGCGAGTTGGTAGATGTCACTTGACTTCGAACTTTTGGTTCTAGGACATGCCAGTATCCTCAAGATGTTTTCTGTCACTGTTTTGAGAGCAGTGGTGCAAAAAAAAATTAACACAAAGTAAAGCGCCTGTCTGCGTTCGTACCAACGACCTACAACTCGTTAGTCGCGGCCGTCACCACTGGTAACAGTCAACGAACAATTTGACATTGAAAGCGCCTTTAAGTTTTTGCGCGGTCTCTGTCACCACAACCCGTTTACTGGGTAACAAGTACCCCTTGGTAAAACTGGTTGCCAGGCTTTCGAGCTTCTAACTACCCGCAACGGCTCTCAACGATCTACGCATGACAGCTGGAACAACTGCGCTTTCCGAGCTACGGACGAGTCTTGGATGTTATGGATGGTCAGCAATCCACTAGCCGAAATCGGCAAGCGTTGCTTTACCCATGAAGATCTTCCCGTGCGACTCTTATCTTTTGTATGAAAGTGAATTACTATTCGAAAAGAGGCAGAGGAAAGACAAATACAAGGCAAATTACATTCATAATCGTAATCATTAGATGTCAACTCCTGGACATAAGCCTCCCCGAAGCACCTCCACTTCGACCGGTTCTGTGCTTCCTAACTCCAGTGGACTCCTGCGGTCATCACAGGGTCATCAGTCAGCCTTGTGGGACGCCTTCCAATGCTACGTCTTCCTAACCTTTCGGGTCCATCTGACATCTGTTCTGGAGCCCACTGCCACTTAAGTTTTGGCAACTCTTCGGGTTTGGCAAATCACATTTACCCGTATGTTACTTGTGTGAAAGATGATGATACGTCTGATAGAGGTTTAACTAACCTTGAAGAAAGGCTAGGTACTGCTAGCTAGTAGCATGGGGATAGAAGACACTTGGAATACACCCCAAACCACAAAACAACCTCTCTTTATCTATTACCTACGAACAAAAGAAACAAAAACAAAATTAACAAACACGCATCTCGTTCTCAAAATCACGACTAATAACTCATTTGATACATTTTATTTACATTAATATGATTACAATTTCCATAATTAGTTATAACATAAATAAATACGTTCGCTCTGTAACTGGAGACATTACAATAATAAAACGAAACAGACTCATGTTTATATTTAGCTGCGAGCTGTTATTATTATCGTGTTTACTTTCAATCATTTATCGTCCAGCTGTTTTTGAGCTCAGGTTTGAAATAAGGATGAATTTCGCGGTGCTGACTTTTCCTGCTAAACTCAGGACTTTTAATAAACAGTTTTTGTTGGAGTATACCTAGCAAAAGCAAATCGATCCTACTTCAACACTATCGTATTTCTCATTTTAACTCATAAATATTTATGTTGCTTCTATACGAGCCTCCCGCCTTTAACGCTTGACTTTTATTAGATTCTTTTACATTTTGTGAATGTGAGAACGTTGTATTCTTTGTAGACCATTGTCTATTTGTTAAGCATATTGTATGACAGACCTACACTGTCCTCCCATACCTATTAACACTGTAATTTGAAAACATTGTGAAAGTTTTTTTATGAGCAACTTGAAGTTTCTTGGCGGTTCTTCTCCATATAAAACGACCAGTTGGAACCGTGCAACTAGCTTCTGATGTTTCAAAAGTGCCCATGTTACTGTGAAATGAACTAATTTGATTGATTTGATTTGATTTGACTGAAATCCTTATTTTCTCATAGTGACTGTACTATTCTTTAAGTCTATGTGGTTTTTTTAACCGTCTTAAAAAAGTAGAGGATATTAGGCGAGCGGAGTAGATACCTATGGCATTTTTTTTTCTTCAGACATTGGTCTAGCAATAAATACTACACATTTAAAGTAAACTACTACTACTACTAAGTAAACTACTAGAACAATAAAAACAGACAAATGATTTAAAAAAAAGAACCGCTTGAAAAATATCGAAATACGCACACGAGCCGCTTTAAATTCATTCTATTTTGTTGTGGTTGTCATTCGCGTTCAGCACATATAAAACGCGTAAGAGCTGTGTGTGTCAATATTCCATAGAAAATAATGACACTGACAGCTCTTAAACGTAGTTTATGTGTTGATCGCGTTACGATTCATTGGTGAAATCCACCCTTAGTCTATTCTTTTATACAGTATTAGTATGACCCGGCTAGCTTTGTATCGTCTCAGAATATTATCTTCATTTTTAAATATTTTTATCATAATAATAATCATGTGCTCTGATCGCGTTCAGTTTCATTGGTGAAATCCACTCTCAGTCACCTGAGTCACCTTCGATTAGTCACGGAGTGACGTCGCGTTGTTTAAGTTGCTAGTACTTCAAATATTTAGTATTTATTGCTAGATCAATTTCTTGGTTTGTTATTGTAAAATAAAAAACTTAAAAAAAACTGCCCCATATGCTTCTACTCCGGAACCGTTAACTTATACAATTTTTTTACAAGACGATAAAAAAGTCATCCGGTATACTTAAATTTAATAATAATTAACGAATGATTTAAATTCTTAGAGCAACCTTTTCCTTTGCTTTTACCTTTTAACCCCAACCTTTATAATCATCATCATCATCATCACCTTCATTGGCAGCCTTGTTCCACCCACCGCTGAGTTTAGACCTCGTTCCCTTTGTGATATGCTTCCCTGATCTGTGCGCATCTCATCTCATCCAAAAGATATAGTGAGCTCAGAAAGCGAAGTACTGAAAAAACCTTTGTGTAAATTGGGCAGCTGCATGTAAGCCAGGCAAAAGTAAAACCGGCCAAGTGTATGTCGGACTATGCACAGCGAAGGGTTCCGTGGTCGGGATTAATATTTATGCATGGACTCGACTTTAAAAGAGACTGTGACCTCTGAGTTTGTTTCGGCGTTTCTTCTCAGAGTAGTCAGATAGGAAATGCCGATCTCACCTAGTGTTTGAAATATAATTGACGTGTAAAAGTGTTTGTACAAACCTATTTACAGAAAATAAAATCATTTATCATTTATCACAGTATTGATTTTACTGGCCGCAATAGCATGTTTGTATTTAAAAGTATTTCTTTAAAAAAAACTATCAAAATGTCATTTCTGATGTTGCTACTGAAAATATTCCATAACACGAAAACTTTAATAGAAAAGTCACTTAGAAACATCTTTTTTGTTTTATGGGCTCCAACTAGAGAATACAATCCCATGATCCCGTTTTCCCGGCCATTTTCTGACCCCAAAAATCCCGGGACTGTTCTTGACTAATATCGGGATTTTCGGGACGGACACAAACAGGTCTAGTTTGCACTCCGTAGTCCGTTGCGCCTTGACAATGACCGTGCCTAGATTTTATTAATAGCATTTATTACACTAAAGCAAAATTTACAGCTGGAAATTGATAAGAGTATGAAATCCCCAGATCTTGAAGTACAAATACAAAATTAATCAAGGTTGGCAAATAGTATTTATTAGTCGTGAAATGAGCCTGTTTGAAAATTGGAAAATTTAGGAGTTCGTGGATATCACTTAGAAACAGCATTTAAGTATCTATTGTATATTCCTCCAACCAGTGTAGAACCTGAACGAGTGTTTTCAGCTGCTGCTTATGTTGGCAATAAACTACGAAGCACGCTCTTTTTTTTTGGGTGGGAAATCACCAAATGACTTCTCCCGCTCTGGATGGAGCGGGAGGGCGTGTCAGACTTTTACTGACTAAAACCCACCCGTGTTCCTTCAGTTGCCTGTGAGGCGCGCGTGGAACACTACACGCCGTCGACCCGGGCCTGATCCTTCGCCGTCCGCAAGCCCGCGCCTACGGTGGCCAGGAATCTGCAGGCGACTCCCGACGCCCAGGGCGTCTCCTGCGGCGGCTAGTGGGGGCGTAAGGGCGCAAGGCTCTCTCCCTCACGCGCTCCGCCTCCTCCTTCGCGAGCATTACTGCTTCGCAGAAGGAGGTGACGGCTTTCCATTCCCTCTCGCTCCGTACCATGGCCTGGACCAGGGCCGGACGCGAGAGATCGCCGCCGCCAATCGCCTCCGCGAGGACACTGCGGTGCTCCGCCCAAGCTGGGCATACCTCCACCGTATGCTCCAACGAGTCCGTATGCTCCACCGTGTCACGAAGCACGCTTGGAAGTCAAACCTTAGATGCATTGATATTTCTACGGTTGTATTTTCAAAATTCTAAATAAGTTTTGTCTTGTATTTTTATTTCTTACAAAGTATTATAAAATCTTTTTTCTTTTCTTACTCTATTGTGATTTTTGTTGTGCAATATCATTAAAAATATATTTCAAGAAATTACTCTTTTTTTTACATTTGAGACCAATTAGAAACCACATCGTCTAGTAGTATCCGGGATAGTCCCGGGATCCCAGGATTACGCATCAAGAATCCCTTAGTCCCGGGATCGAAAAACATGCTCGAGATTGTATTCTCTAGCTCCAACAGTACCCCACACGCTCATGTGTATTGATTTTTTTGCGGTGCACAGAACACTTCATTTTAAATTTTGCGTCCGAGTAAAATGCCTGTGGCACAACCGGACGGACGGAAGGCAGACATGACGAAATTATATGGGTTCCGTTTTTGCCATTTGGCTACGAACCCTTAGCCCTCTTGAACTTAAATAGCCATAGTAGATCAAGTGTGCTGTAAGGGACAACTTAATAAATTTAACTTGAGGGGGAAGCGCCAACGAAGTCCGCGATTTTTTTTTTGTGCAACTTGCTTGTCTGTGTCATGTGTATGTTGAACAAAATATGATTCGCGACAGTAACAAGTATGTATTTTACAGAGTTATATTAACAAGAAATCAGAGTTATATTGCTAATGATCGCAATTCTTTAAAGCTAATAAAAATAAAAGTAAAAATATGTGTAAAAGATGAAACAAAATAATGAAGTGTGTTGTTAATAATCGTTGTAAACGAGAATGATACTTAAGTACCATCTACCATCTTGTGTATGTAATACGTCCGAATTCTGAACATGTGACTTGAAACTTACCGGGCGAGGTTAAGTTATCAAGAGGACTTAAACTTAAGCGCTGCACTTTAGTGCAAAGTTTTAGAGGATATAGGTATTAGGGAAGACATGCTTCCACAAGTCTGGATATAGCAGTTTTGGGTTTAAAAGGCCTGAGATTTTTCTTCTGCGCTCCGCGGTTTCACCCGTAAAGTCTCAATCCCGTGGGAATATTGGGAAAAGTATTCTAGTCTACCCATGTGCCAAATTTCATCCAAAAACCGTTTAGCCATTTTAGCGTTCTAGGATGAATAGTAGCCTATGTTCCTACACAGGTCATGGTCTATCGGTGTGCCAAATTTCATTGAAATCTATTCAGCCGTTTTGGCGTGAAAGCGTAACAAACAAACAGACTTACTTTCGCATTTATTCTATTAAAAAGTTAGGATTAGTTTAGATGTAGTAATCTCTTTGAATGTGAGAAGCACAGGACTGATCTATGGGGCAACTCTTAGAGGATCCCTGTCTGGGCATGCTGGCAGTGGACGTCTTTTGGCTGAAAAAACTATCTTTGTAGTAAGACCTGTGCGTTTTATAGTGTCTAACTAACGTGACGATAATTCGTGGCCGTTCACGTCCACATCCACTAAATGTATGTAAATACGTGCAGTTTTTATCGTTGTCGTGGATGGTACATTATAAATGATTTTGTTTCTGTAAGTAGGTTTGTACGAACACTTTTACACGTCAAGCATATTTTTAAAACTATATGAGGTCTGCGATTCCTATCTGACTAATCTGAGAAGAAAGGCTGAAACAAACACAGAGGTCACAGTCTCTTTTAAAGTCCAGACATAATCTTGGTCAGATCATGTAGATTGGTGTCTGAAATGGTCTTTTGAGGAATGAACCACACAGAATGAGTGCACCTGTCCAGTCAGTGCACGCATTTGTCATGCAGCCCAACACAGAACTTAAGGAGCTCAACGATTCTACGAACATTACCAAAGAAAGGACATTTGGGTAGGCCGCATAAATTACTCAAACTGCTAGACCATGACTAAAACTAACTAAAAAGTACAATAAATCCGTACTGTCTTCACATACTCAATAATTAAAATATTATAATACTTTTATACATTTATCGTTTTTTATTCCTCGTTGGTCTAGTGGTCGCAATCGCTACTGCTGAACATGAGGTCCTGGGTTCGATTCCCAGCAGCCTAATTGCGTAACACATTTTCGTAAACGATTACGATGACTAAAACTAACTGAAAAATACAATAAATCCATAATGTCTTCCACATACTCAATAATTAAAATATTGTAATACTTTTATCGTTTTTTTTTTCCTCGTTGGTCTAGTGGTCGCAATCGCTACTGCTGAACGTGAGGTCCTGGGTTCGATTCCCAGGTCGGGCAACGTGTTATTGGGTTTTTCTATCTGGAATTTCTCAGTAGCAGCCCGAAGTCTGGATTTGTGCACGGTAGATGGCAATAGGCTCGCCCCCTATTACATGGGACTTAAACAACTGGCGAAATGTATGTACTATAGGTACACCTCTGCCCAACACTCCTGGGATACAGGCGTGATGTTATGTGTTATACATTTATACATTTGACTTCCCTGTGCTATCGTGATGTCGTGACGTGCACGTAGACGTCGAAACGATGATAATAACGTCACGTTAAAAAAGCGCATAATTTGTCATAAATATTTTTGAAATTAAAAGTGAATATTGTAACGGTTGACATTCGGAACCATGATTACACGATCGTCCCAACTTGTTTGGAAGGGACCACATAGCGCATTCCGGTACACATTCGCCACTCGAGGACTTCTCGACCACATCCACGTGCCTGTTCAACTTATAAGTACCATGTGGTGCTTGTAGCGCTAACATTCCCGATCACTTAGTGTCAGTCGCCGACACGACGCCCGCAATCGACTCGTTTACAGAGCACGTACAATCCGTTTTGACGGATTGTTCACGGGAAGTTCCGGTGATGGAAGACCATCGCTGGAAACTACCTACTGACGTACGTGACCTGATAACCGAGAAGAACGCGGCCATTCGTGCCTACGACTCCTTACCTTGTGACGCGAACAAAGCCCACATGCGCCATTTACAGCGTGCTGTAAAGAAACGCATAGGGGAGGTTCGCTCGGAGGGTTGGAACAAGATGCTCAGTGAACTCGAGCCCACTCACCAAGCCTTCTGGCACCTTCAGAGGAAATTGCGCTCCTCCGAGGAGGTCTCTATGCCTCCCCTCATCAGCCCCGACAAGAGCGTCGCGTTCGACAGCACCGACAAGGCCGAATGCCTTGCTGACAGCCTAGAGTCCCAGTGTTCTCCCAGCTCTCAACCAGTAGACCAAGCTCACCTGAACAAGGTCGACGCTGAAGTCGAACGGAGAGCCTCCCTTCCACCCGTCAAAGACCCTGATGATCCTCTGCCTCCCGTCACTCCAGACGAAGTGCACGACATCATAAAAGGGCTCCAAGCTCGTAAAGCCCCCGGTTCGGACGGTATTACCAACAAGGTATACAAACTCCTTCCTGCCACGCTAATAATGCTTATGACCGCCATCTTCAATGGCGCCTTGAGCAACAACATCTTCCCACAAGCGTGGAAAGAAGCAACAGTCATCGGTATCCCAAAGCCAGGCAAGCCAAAGTCTGAGCCCTCCAGCTACCGTCCCATTAGCTTACTCAACGTTCTCGGCAAAATCTACGAGAGGCTTATTTATAAGCGTCTCAAAGACTACGCCGAAGCAAAGAGCCTCATTCCCAACGAGCAGTTTGGTTCCCGTCCCCAACACTCGAGTATCCACCAGGTCCACCGTATCGTAGAGCACTTGTGCGCCGGTATGCAGCGTAACGCGACGACGGGTGTGCTATTCTTCGACATAGCGAAAGCCTTCGACAAAGTCTGGCACAACGGCTTGTTATACAAGCTTTCCCAACTAGGAGTGCCAGATCGTCTCGTGCTCATCTTACGAGACTTTTTGTCGAATCGCACCTTCCGCTATCGCATCGAGGGTGCACTCTCGTCCCCTCACCCTATTCGCGCCGGTGACCCTCAGAGTTCCGTCATATCTCCTCTAGTTTTCACGCTGTTCACCAGCGATATCCCACAGAGTAAAAAGGCTCAGTTGGCTCTCTTCGCCGACGACACAGCCGTTTACTATACCGGTCATTGTCCCAATGCTATAGCTCGTACACTCCAAACCTCTGCAAACGTCTTAGGCGCTTGGTTCCGGAAATGGAGAATCGAGGTCAACCCCGATAAGAGTCAGGCGGTTCTCTTCTCGAGACGTCATCGACTCCCTCTCCCACTTCCCAGCCCGATCACTATGTACGGTAAGCCGATACCCTGGGAGAAGCAAGCCAAATACCTAGGCGTGATCCTCGATGAAAACCTTACCTTTAAGGCTCATATTAAGGCGGTTCGCGCGCGCGCCTCCTTCACTCTTAGCAGGCTCCACTTTGTACTGACAGCCCGTAGTAAACTGTCACTTAAATGCAAGCTGCGCATCTACACCGCAGTCATCCGTCCCATCATGACCTATGCCTGCGTTGTATTTGCGCACGCTCACCCACGTCATCTCCATAAGATGCAGACCCTCGAGAACCGTTTCCTCAGAAAGGTCACGGGTGCCCCCTTCTATGTCCGTAATATAAATCTCCACATCGATCTTAAAATGCCAACCATAAACCAGTTCATGAAACGCTTATTGAAGCGCTTCTTTGACTGTGGCATAAAACACTCCAACCCCTTGATCTCAGCGGCCGCCCGCTACACTCCCTCCCGCATTAGCAGTATTCGCCGACCAAGGCATACTTTAATCGCCCCCGACGACGCCACTACCCTCCTCCAGGAGAGTAGTAAGGCCACCAGCACACTACATAAGCCCAAAACCCGATCGCCGTCCTACCGTCCTCGCCGCCGAGGCCCGCCGCGACGCCCAAATTCACGCCCCTCCCGACCCTTGCTCGAGCCAGCCCGCGCCGCTGAGCCTGTAGCTTTAAATTCGTCCCTAAATCACTCAAATCCTGATCCAGCTAGTCCCTTGCTGCCCTCTCCCAGCGACGCCCTAAGCCGAGGTTCGTACCCCAAAGGGGGTGCCCTTAGCGTTGTCGCTTAGTTTTTAAGTTAGTACATAAGTTTAAGTCCTGGCTGGAGGCCTTAATTTATTAGGGCAACCACAGGCAAGTCCGTCTAAGCAGACGACAACCTCATAGGTTGACCTGCGAGATGCCATTTATAAAATAAAATAAAAATTAGCCCTAAAATATGGTGTTCTTTACGATAGAATCGAGAAGCTAACGATAAGCGTTTTTTTTGTTGTAAAAGTTTATTTTAAAAAACCATTCGAACGCCTATTTTTGAGGACGTAGGATCATGCTTCTTAGAAGTTAAATGGTTATTATAGAAGTTAAACCTGATAATGCGCTGCGTTATTTTTTTTTAAATATCGCAGTATTATGCTGAGATAGGAGCCTTTTTGGCCTCGCCTTTCGTCTTTTTACTGGTTTTTGTTGTTTTTTTGGATTGTTAATTCTGTTAGTTTATATATTTTTTGTTTTCGCTCCTTCATTTTATTTCTTTTACTATTTTTATTCCCTGTGTGTCCCAAATAAAATATTTTTCTTTCTTTCTTTCTATAATGCGTTAAAATTCCTGAATTTACAACAGAAAAAAAAGTCATGGGCCCTTAATGCTACACCTATCATTTGGGTAGTATTGGGTGTTACCACTTGTCGACGACGGTGACGGCTCTAAGCTATACTCTTTGTGGTGCCAATGGCTGCCAGTAGAAAAACGTCCTTAGCAAAGGTACCTAATGTATTGACTGAACCCTTAGCTGCGATATCCAAAATCTACAAGAAAAGGTACATACTATTCAAGTAACTAGAAATTCAAGAGAAGCATCGGATGTTTAACTCCACAAATGTACGCGATTCCAAGACATGCCATTCATGAGATACAATGTGGGAGCGTTGGAGCGGGTAATAGAGTCGCTAGTGCAGTGAGTACACGTAGATTTATAGAAGTGTGAATTTGTTTGAGTTTATTTACAGTTGTTATGCTATTAAATGTTTGTTATTTCTAAACAGTGGGAAACTATAGTAAGACCACGTTCACTTCTTCCTCTTTCTTCTGCCTTTTTCCAAGCTCAATGGGGTCGGGCCTCCTTGTGCACATGCGCCAGGAACGTCAGTCCCGTGTTATCTCAGATGATAGGTTTTTAGATTTTAGGTCCTTTGCGACCATGTGGCCGGTGGTCTGCCTCTTCCTCTTGGCCGTGTGTCAATGTTAAGATCAGTCTTCAAGGAGTAGTTGTCATTTCGGCACATAAAAATTTAGTCCATACTAATGGAGTCTGCTCTCTTCACGTTTATCTGAAATTGGAGCCACTTTGAAAGGTCCTCGAACTTATTCATTACGGACCTTATTCAGCAGAGGTACACCCCTGCCCACCTCACCACTCTCATTTCCGCTGTGTATGCGGTTGTTTGTGCTCCTTTAGGACTGTTCAGCATTCCGCGCCGTATATCATAGCAGTCCTCACAGCGGCTTTGTAGATTTTGCCTTTGATTTGTAGGCATTCTAGTATTGCAAATAACTCCGGAAACCGATCGCCACTTTATCCTGTGTTTGAGCACATCAGTTGCAAGACTAAGCGGGTGATTTTAGGAATTGATGTGTACCCTATCATTAGGTTGTAGTTTAACTCTTCAGTCCCATCTAGGTCACACTCCTTTTTCGAGTTTTCATGCCATTTGTTCAAGGTGTTTTGTAGCTCCATTACAGTTTCAATAACTAGGAGGATGTCATCCGCACACAACACGCACCAGTTGATTTCTGACTGTAAGTCTCTCGTGACATAATCCATACACAGGTTAAAAAGAAATGGACTCAATGCAGAACCCTGACGGACGCCAACTTACACCTGGAATGGATCTGTGATACCGGCAGGGCGTCTGATTTGAGTGGTTACGCCGTTATTTATATCCTGAACCATAGATACATCCGTCTCTGGTATATTCTGCACCCTCCTTGCTTGCCACACTAGCTATCTATCTATCCCTATCGATCGCCTTTCTAGGTATTTAAAGGTGAAATAGAGATTCTGTCTATTAAGTCAGCATTCAGATTTTTGTGTTATAGTATATGATATACTTACACCATTAGTCGTCATTCATCTATTCATGTCCCGTATCATATCCTTTTATTTGCTAGCATTTTACGAATCGTTCTAAAACGATTTCTTTTATAATATCTTTAATAAAACATTCACATTTTTTCTTACATTTTCCATTGTTGTGACACCTAAGTCAAATTATCAAACTGTCATTGTTTTTCTTTTTCTCTTTTAGTCTACGAAAATTACTTTTTGGTTTATATAACTTGAATTATTTTTATCAATAGGTTTAGCTGAAATGTTGTATTTTCTATAAAATTACCGATTTTTAACTGAATTTCGACATCTAAAATAATTTATAAGGACACGCTCAGACTCGATCGTAGAGGTTTTGGATGAGATGTTGGAATGAAGGAAAACACATAATTTTGAAACTTCAAAAATCGTCTACAATAAATTCTGGAAGAGGAATAGTTTGCCTATATAAGAAAGGGCTGAAGCATCTGATGGGATTCGGCATTCGTGCTTCGTCAACAAACGATCTGCCTGGGAATTCTACGTCTGCACTCTGCAGAATAACCATCTGCCTGGAGATTTTACTTCGAGCTTTGTCGAAGGATACTGATGCTCTGAAGTATCCCTTCGACACCTGAAGACCCTCTTTCTCCATCTCCTCGTCTTCTTCCCTTCACGGAGCCGATTACGCCCACGAAGCCAATCTTCGAAAATTCTCGATCCTCCTCCTCCGGGCGAACTTTCCAGTTGTTCATCTTCAAGCCTTCTATATAAACTTCAGTGTCGTGTGAACCGTGTTTAGTGTTTTTATAGTACTACCTGTATTTTCTATCTCATCCATTAAACTATATGTACCAAGTCTACTTTCATCCTTTTATGTAATTAGGATCTAGTAGTTATGTTACAATGACAACCAGTGGAGACAGGCTGGCGTCGATGATTCGTTTCCATAGTTTGAGAGTATGTGCCGTTAGTTTAATCTCTCTGTAGTTATTACAATCTGCGACATTACCCTTGTATAGTTGACATAGGAAGCTTCAACGTCACGCAGTGCGTATGCTGGCTTGAAGAAGAATCTTATTAAACAGTTCAGTAAGTCATAACATATGGTAGTGCTTCCTCCCTCAGGAGCTTCCAGATGTCTGCTTTTTCGTTGTCAGGCCCGAGTGATTTGTGGAAATTCATTTTTCGTAATGCATTCTTGATCTCTTGTGGCTAAATGCAGTCCAACGTTCCCTCAGTAGATGCTAACGTTGGCAATTCATCGATTTGGAACTATTCGTTTAACAGCTGGTCATAGTAGTTTTTCCCTTCTATTTTTCTTGTTTGATGTTAGTCCGCATACTAACATGATATTACAAGATATTGCAAAATCCTGTTTACATTACTCTTTTTGCTTCTAAAGTAAATGTGAGAACAATGTAAAAAAAAAAAACTACTCAAAGATGCTTCGAAACATTGATTGCACAAAGCCAGACTAGCCTTCTCCCGAAGTGTTCTAAAATTATGAAGAACGTAAAAGCTTTCGTAGACAATAAACGTGCTAAGTAGCCAACTTAAGTAACCAAACAATAGACACTTCTTTACGCGGCGACTGAGGCAACACACGAGATGCTTGCTACATAAGGTGGGAACACATATTGTCAGCGTCACACTTAACTTTATTTTAAATCTGCACAAAACAAGCATTGAATCATTTCCTATATTTTCCCGAAGTCTTAGGAGGAGGTTGAGACGGAGTGCGGAGGTTGACCGGTAGTACACACATTTCTCCAGAGTCTCATGTAATGGGGGGCGACTCCATTGTCATCAACCGGGCACAAATCCAGACTCCGTTCTGCTATTAAGAGATTCCTGATGAAAAAACCCAAAAACGTTTTGCCCGACCTGGGAATCGAAACCAGGTCCTCGTGCTCATCAGTAGCGCTTGTATAGACCAACGAGGCAGTCCACATTATTTCTTATTGAATGTAAAACTCACTCCACTTATTCTTATTGTATTAGATCAATAAAATACCGCTTATTAACGCCGTTAAACTTCACTTATACCTCCCTTAACTAATTCTACTCTGTACCAGCTGCTACGATTCCCACTCAATATACCTACAATTGACAAACGATCGAGACGCTGTATTATGAAGCTCACAGTCGACAGCTTAATACTGTGTTATTTGTACATATCTACTGCATTTTACCAGTAAATACAAACACAAATTATGTGTTTATAATGTGTTTATGCCTGGGTGATATACCACGTACGCATGGACGTAAAAATATTGTGGCAGGATTTTTCGTGCTCTGGATGTTTAAAGGCGGGGGGTAAAGTCTCGTTCACACTGGCGCGACGCCACAGCGCGACACAAAGGCACCACGTGTCGCGCGACGAGCGGTGCGGGAGCCTTAACCCGGATAAACCCGGTCGTTTTGAATTGTGTTTTATTCAAAGATACTACGGATTAAAATTTTGACAAAAACATATTTCATATTTCACACTACGATCTAGATATTTGGGTCGTGCGATACAAGATTGCTTGCTCTTTACTACATCCAAATTAATCGAAAAAACAAGTCTAAATTACGGTTTTATTATTATTTAATTTGAGTTATATTGGCTAGGCTAATTATTTAACTATAAATAATTAAAATAAGCCGTGGTAGCCAAGAGATGACCAGTCCCAACTGACGGCGCCCGTTCACGAACATGACGCATGGATCAGAACCATTCAGGTCAACCATTTTGAAAGGAGCTAAATGATCCAACGCACGCGCCACCGCTGCACCGTCAGAGAGACATTTGAGTGAGCATGACATACTATTAGCCGCCAGGGCAAATTCAAGTCAAAATAAGACATAACCCGGTAAATGGTAGCTCCATAGTACATACTACTCACACCTGTGCTATGCATTCATATAATACGTAGACGTCACTTAAAATGTTTTACGAAAAAATATAAGTACGTAATTTTTTTTTTATTAAATCTTTTCAAAGTACTCTCCACTAGCCTCTTTGCAAAGTTTCATGCGTCTGCACCAGTTGCCGAAACACTTTTTCCTGTCGAGCGGCCGACGAGGTGTCCCTCGTTTACAGCCTGCTCGAACGCTGACAGCGCATCTTCCAGCGGTGAAAATTGTATCTCTTTGAGCAGATTTTTTATTTTCGGGAATAATAAGAAGTCACACGGTGCTAGGTGCTAGGTTAAAGCTGTAAGGAGGGTGACCCAGGAGTTCGACCGGTGTGCTGTCCAGGAAGTACCTCGTTTTGAACGCGGTGTGCGAAGGCGCATTGTCGTGGTGAAGCAGTAGCCAGCGGACGCGACAGGGCATTTTTGGTCGCTTGTTGCTCACAACAGAGAAAACTTCTGCCAAGCATTTGGTAGTATACCATTCACCGTTGATGCTTCTTTGGTTCCGTAAAGGAATTGACATGCAGTAGATAGTCAAATCGAAAAAGCTCGCGATCAAAATCTTCCGCCCGCTTCTAGATCGCTTCACTTTGGTAGGGATTGATTCGTTTTTAAACATACATACTCAAAAAGTCACAACATTTCCAAACCATCAAAGCATACTCTTTTCATTATCTGTCTCTACATCATCTTCTCAACCGAAACGTTCCCGTATCACATCATTCCTCAGCCTATCATTCATATTTAGGTAAGTACATCACATGCTTCTCAAGGAATGCATTACCACAGCATTTATTCTAGTGTCATTCCTCTTTTGCCACACCCGTTCACTTAAATACATAACCTATTCATGTTAATATTTAGTATTTCTTTTGAATAAAGTAAGTATTTCATAGCAATAATTACAGCAAATTTCTAGAAACATTCACAAATGACGTAACCTAGCTAACTTCCACGAGGTGTCTTGGCAAGGTCTAGCACGATACCGACGACCCCTTGGTTGGCCCTTGGTACGGGTAGTCAGAAGTGTGGCAACCAGACTGGTAACGACTATCAATGATATATGACTGACAGACAGGACCAACATGAAGGAATCTTGATATACGTAATGGATTACATAGGTATTAAATTGTGTTTTCTATACTATTTTTCCTTTCCCTTTCTTTTCTTAAAGTTTTATGTTTAAGGTAAATCTCAATAAGTTGGCACGGTCCGCAGTTGTATAATATCTATTTTTAAATAACCTCACAGCTAAACACTGCTTCTTAAGATACAGGTTACCCCAGTTTATGAGGCAGGACTCACAACATCTGTATACAGACTTCTGCAACGTAGTAACCGTCTTGTTTATCAGTGTATACGTGTATATGTTTCTTTGTGACAATAAACTATTATTTATTAATCATAGCTATTCTTTTCTTTGGGTGGTAAATCATCAAATGACTTCTCCCGCTCTGGGTGGAGCGGGAGGGCGAATCAGACTTTTACTGACTAAAACCCACCCGAGTTCCTTCAGTTACCTGTGCCAGGACCACGGTTATGTCTTTCGAATTACCCGCGACCCTGAGGCGTCGGTCCTATCGGACCCCGTCATTTTGTGCTGACATCTCTTTGAGGCGCGCGTGGAACACGACGCGCCGTCGACCCGGGCCTGGTCCCTACCGTAAGGCGAGCTACCCATTGCTCGCCGTCCGCAAGCCCGCGCCTACGGTGGCCGAGAATTTGCAGGCGACTCCCGACGCCCAGGGCGCCTCCTGCGGCGACTAGTGGGCGTGTGAGGGCGCAAGGCTCTCTCCCTCACGCGCTCTGCCTCCTCCTTCGCGAGCATTACTGCTTCGCAGAAGGAGGTGACTGCTTTCCATTCTTTCTCGCTTCGTACCATGGCCTGGACCAGGGCCGGACGCGAGAGATCGCCGCCACCGTTCGCCTCCGCGAGGACATCGCCCAAGCTGAATCTTAGCTATCCTAACTAATACTTTAAATGCCAAGGGAATTTTTTTTCGTTACTCTTTCACGCCTAAACCACTGAACCGATCATCATACAATTTTGCATATACGTGGTCAGGGGTACAGAAAAGGACATAGAGTACCTTTCATACAGAAAAGAAACTGTTCCTGAGGCTAAGAACAATAACTTTCGACGGATACAATTGCTTTAGGACGCTAGATGGCGCTACATATCGTTCGAATCACAATTGAATGATATTATTAGAAAAAAAAAATTGTGAGTTAAGAGTATTAAAAACACTGTAAGTAATACATTTTGTGAGTTTATAATCTGAACCTAAAGAATACTTTTATCCCGGTAGTACGTTTCAGTGGGATAATGTCCGACCTTCACGCGAGCGAATCCGCGGAAAAAAGCTAGTACATTATAATAATGCCACGAGCCCTGGCGCCTCCGCCACCTAATATGATTTATTCCTATATCGTACCAATAAAATACCTAAGCTAATGAAAGTTGCCACCAACAAAAAACGATGATAATTCCATGATATATTTCTTGTAATGGACTTGTTCTATTATGTATACTGTGTTAATGAATCAATATCAGAGACAAAAAATTAATATAAATGATGGCTTTCAATCGTTGAAGGACAAAAAATGCTAATGCCCATAGACTGAACGTTTTATGGCTGTGTTCTTTCTTTGAAACTCGTTTGTTGGGTAATAAAATATAGTAGGTATTATGAACGTGTGATAATGAATGCTTAGGCAAAAGTGTATTCTTAATCCAGTAAAAATTCGTGGCGGGATTTTTCTGCGTACTGGATCTTCAACGCACTGCTTAGAGCCGAGAGTTGAAAATCCAACAATGTGTCTTTTCGACGAGCTGGGATGCACTTTGTTGGATTCTCAATGATCGGTTCAACACCGAGAGATGAAAATCTAGTTCGCGATAAAATCCCGCATTCGGGTGTATATTTTGTATTACGAGTATATATATATCTACAGCTTTATATTCCTTTTTAATGATAACTGTACAAGAAAATGTTCGTTGTATCTTCATATATTTTACTTATGTTTTGATTGGGTGCCAGACGCAAGGAGTCAGGACGTTTAACTTTTTAAGCAAACAGGCGCGACGCGACACAAAGGTACTGCTCGTCGGGCACACGCGGTCCCTTTGATTCGCGCGTCACGTCTCGCCAGTGTAAACGAGCGTTAAATCTTTTTTGGCATTAGGTATTTACTAATTCTACTAAAAACTCCCTTCTGGTAAAAAGTCTGGACAAGGCCAGACAAAGTCCGGTCGGGGGCCAGAAAGCCGGACAATGTTCGATCAAATCCGGACGGATAGTAACCTTGAACCTGACAGCAGCGGCCGATCGACTTCAACCGTCGCCGCGTCAAAATCAACCGAGGACAGGTGCCGTATAAAATATTAAATATGTAACCTACTCTTCTTCTGAGTGTCGTCGTCGCAGTCGAGTACAAATAAATGTAACTGAAATCCTTCTCCACAATTTTAAAGACCGCAAAATGGACTGCGTTTGCCCGACCAAACGACCTTGAGCGTTCGGTCCTTCTCCGTCCCACCGCGTCGCTCACTCTCGCTCTGTCCAGCTCCCTGCGCACGCCCCTTTATCATAGTTTTTTTTTAACAAAATTATTGCGATCTTATGAAATATAATAAAACGTGTTTTCCATAAATTTTTAAATTATCCATTCATTATTGTAATCCTCAAATTATTAGAAGGACACGACACCTTTAGCAGCAGATGCATGCAATCAATATTTTTTGTCACTTTTTAACAAGATGAGTTTAAATGTAATTATAACAAATAAGAACGTGCATTGTGATGATATGATATCGAACATTAATAATGTGCTTTTAGATGTAGTTTCCTGATCTCTTAATTAATGATTTAATAGTCTGCGAATAACGCACTATCGCAAGGTTATGCTCGGGGTAGCGCCTTAACATCCATAATATAACATCACGCGTCTATCCTCCGAAGGGGTGTCCAGAAGTGTACCTATAGTCCACCCACATTTTGCCAGTTATATTTTAGTCCCATGTAACAGGGGGCGAGCCTATTGCCATCAACACAATAACATTTTTGCCGACACGGGAATCGAACCCTCCTGGGTTCGATTCCCCTCATGCTCAGTACCGCTTGCGACCACAAGACCAACGAGGCAATTGAGTAGGACTGCTACTACTTTGAAATAATACGATATAAAAAAGCATCGCTCTTTCGTATAAAAATACACCAATATTATTTTATTTATATTTATTAAGTATCTCCAACAAAATACATACCAACCAGCTGTTGCCCGTGAGTTCGTCTACGATTCAGGATGAAAAATAGCCTATTTCCTTACCCAAGTCATGATCTTTCTGTACGCAAAATTTCTTCAAAATCCATTAAGCCGTTTTGGCGTGAAAGCGTCATAAATAAACAAACAAACAAAGAAACTTACTTTCGCATTTATGAATTAATTACGTATTATTAATGTATTAAATTACTCTTGACTAACTACTAAATGTTCTAATAATATAATTCATGCTTCAAAAGGCAATTAGCGCCATCTACCGTCCTAAAGCAATTGTTACCATCGAAATATTACTTGCTTATCGAAATATATTATACAGTTAATATTGATTGGGGGAATGCTACTTTTTACTCTTTTTTTAGCTACCCTGTGTCTTTTTATGTACCCCTAACAACGTAAATGCAAATTTCCATGATGATCAGTTCAGTGATTTAGACGTGAAAAGGTAACAAACAAACTAACTTACATTCGCATTTATAATATTAGTTATGACCAGTTACTCTAGGAACCCCAGCTGTTGCAAATAAATATTCCAGCAATTCTGAACCCATGACCCACCTATTCTTACGACTTCTAGCCCATTTAACTTGTCGCAGGAGTAAACAGGGACACGATAAAATCATGTCTATATTCTACAGACACCACACCACCTGTCTCCCCAGACAGGCAGGACGCGACAGTGCGACGCGATTCTAGTAGAACAATGCCAATGAAATCTCATAGAAATTGGTGTACCAGAATTGCGTCGCACAGTTGTAGGGTGCCTGTTCGCGTGAGCCTTGAAGTTGGTAGGTCCGTTCAGCCTCAAAAAGATGTATACCGTGTATACGTCGTCAAGAATTAATTTAACACATTGGATACTTAATTTTAATAATAAAAGTCCTACTGATGGCACTCCGGTTATGGCGGCCAATTCCAGCGGAGACTTACCATTGACGCGAGAGATATCATAGAGCACAAGCTACAGTGTTAAAAAACACAAATTGTAGACACCTGAATAAATTCTTGTCGATGTACACATCTTTTTGAGGCTGACTGTAGTTACATATTTCAAAATAACTACCTTATCAAAATAATAACCAATATAGTTGCAAATCGTAAAACTAAACTGAATACTTCGGCATATTATTTTACTAAGTAGTGTACAGTTGAAACTATAAATACAAAAATATCGACTGGCTAATTGCAATTCTATCGACTTTGGCCAGCTCTATTTATTTCAAACGTATGTTTTCGATAAGGTCTGCACCCTAATTGCGTAACACATTTTCGTAAACGATTACGACTAATCTGTTTGATTTTGACGGTTCAAGAACATTCATTGCGTTCTATATATTGTGGAGCAGAATTTTTATCGAACTTAAGAAGCAATGGATTAGCAATCTGTTTCAAAACGATTCAGATTCCGATTGATTGTGTATTACGCAATTAGGGTGCTGTTTTCCGTGGGTAGTAGCTTATTTGCTTATTAGTCGGCGTGTTTGTTCAATCGGGTAGTCGGCAGCCGGCGAGGTGCAACACAAAATGGTAAATTATTATAAACACATATTTTAGACCTTAATTTAGTTTAGACATTAGGTTATATTTTTTTATATTTTTTATTATTATCTCTATTCTTTCAGTTATAAAATTGTATGCCTAGTATTTACATTGCTTCTTACTTTAATTAAAGCGATGTGGATTATGTTGTTGTGCTCACACCATAAATTACTATTATGAATCTGTGAGGCTTTAAACACACTAAAAAAAAACAGATTTTTTTTTTACCATGTAATCCTTTTTGTCTGTTTTTATTAGCTGTAAGTCTTCAATGTATAAAATAAATAAATAGCAAATAAAGACTCTTGGTTAAAATTTTGAAAATGCTTAGATATCTGTGCCGCCAAACTGTCACGCGTAAGTGTTTGGTCCAAAATAAGTTTTTTTTTTGTCTTTATTTATTGTTTTAATTTCGCTTTGAACTTTTTTACCATTATCTATTAATATTTTTACTTTGTTAGCCTTCTTGTTGACTTTATTGTATGTTGTGTTCTTTATGTGAAGGACTTCACCTACATTTTTTTTTTTTAATGGCATCTCGCAGGTCAACCAATGAGGTTGTCGTCTGCTTAAACGGACTTGCCTGTGGTTGCCCTAATAAATTAAGGCCTCCAACCAGGACTTAAACTTAAACACTAACTAAAAACTAAGCGACTACACGCTAAGGGCACCCCCTGTGGTGTACGAACCTCGGCTTAGGGCGTCGCTGGAAGGGGGACTAGCTGGATCAGGATTTGAGTGATTTAGGGACGAATTTAAAGCTACAGGCTCAGCGGCGCGGGCTGGCTCGAGCAAGGGTCGGGAGGGGCTACTTCACCTACTTAATACCTGTTGCCACTTATTTAATTTATGTGTCTTGTAATCTTAACTAATTAATGATTATAAATGCAAAAGTAATTTATTTTCTTTTCTCCATAAACCTCTATTTAAAGATTTAAAAATATTAACTGTTCCTGGTATGTACATATTTGATGCTGTAAATTTGTTAAAATGCACTCCGACTTATTTCAACGTCTGGGAGACACTGTTACGTTTAAGACAAGATATCCTGATCGATTAAATAAACCACCAATGAAAAGCCATCTATATCACAGAAGTTGCTTTTCAATGGTTATAAGGATATTTAATAAACTACCAAAATCTTATAGGGAATTGCCAATCAATCGTTTTAAAACAGCTTTATTCAAATGGCTTATAGAAAATAATTTTATTCTGTGAATGAGTATTTGAACTTTAAAGATTCACGCTGACATATATTATATGATAACTGGACAAATAGGTAATTGACATTAAATTTAGTTTTTAATCATTTCCATGAATGTACGAATTTTTATTAGATTCATTTAATAATTAATGTAACATAAATTTTACATGAGAGTTTTAGCGAATATTGAGGCTTTAGTCTTTTAAAGCCTCCTTGGCGGGAATTTTGAATTTGAAACAACACATTTATGTATTAAACTTTTTGACTATCGTCAATCGTGTGAATTTTTGCATCTTGAATAAATGATTAAATAATGAAATATTTAATAAATAAATAAAACAAGTCGTCTGTAACCCAAACATTTATAACAACAGCGTCTCGAGAGCAACTGTCACTGTCATTGTTGCTAACAACGCAAAGTCTGAGTTGTCATTTTAATCATTCATTCGGACAACTAAAACAAAAAAATTGTTACCTGTTTCAAACGACGACATAATAAATAAATAGGTATTGTTATTAGTACGTATTTCTTAGATATATAACTGCAGTCCACAGTTAGAAAAAGTTCTAGATAGCGCGAAAAGCTTTCAGCTGGCAACATTGTTGAGAATTGTTGTTTTAAAATTCATATTTACCGCTAAAAAAACCAAAGAATGCAACTCTCAATACAGTGTTGGCATTAATCAATTAATTTTTTAATCAATTAATTAATTTGATTAATTTTAATCAGATTACATTAATCATGATTACTAATCATGATTAAAAAAGTAATCTTAATCATGATTATTGACGTTAATCATTCATCACTAATCATTAATTGATTAACTTGATTATAAACTAGTACATCCATCAAAACACCGCTACTATTAGAGATCATCTCAATTCATGTTTGTTTTTTAGCTAATCACTGTGTGAAACAATATCACAAAAAGTTGCAAAATCTGAAAAAAATATCGCCAACCGAGTGCGAGCGAGCGTCTTTCAGCCAGATAGTGTTAAACAAAACATAACATAACATCACTCCTTGTATCCCCGAAAGGGTTGGGCAGAGGTGTACCTATAGTACACCCACATTTCGCCAGTTAGGTTTTTAAGTCCCATGTAATAGGGGGCGAGCCTATTGCCATCAACCGGGCACAAATCCAGACTCTACTGAGAAATTCCAGATAGAAAAACCCAATAACAAGTCGCCCGACCTGGGAATAAACATATATGTACTTATTAGTAGTTTAGTGCTATGAAAGACGAGAGAGTGGGAGAGTCAGAAGCTAACGCGAAGTACCTCTGTCCCACCCCCTCCCCGGTGTTAACGCAGTAAAAGTCTGTGAAATTGGAATAAGGAATGTTTACATTTTGAATTTATTGTTTTGTTTACAGAATTCCATTTTAGTTTATTTATTACTGCTTTTGAAGTAGCATATTTATGTATTGCATAAGCTGTTGGTGTTGCTCTTCCAATAAATAAAATAAATAAATAAATAAGTAGTTATAAGTTAATCAAATAATCAAATTAACGATTAAAGATTATGATTAATAATCTTCATCATTTTAAATTTGATTATGATTAATTAATCTTAATCATATTTTTTTATTGTGATTTTTAATCATTAATTTTTAATCGTTAATCAGATTAACTTTGGGCCAACACTGTCTCAATATTTATTAACCACGAAGTTTAAAATATAAAAAAAAATTATAGAATGCATTTAGGAATTAGAAACGAACATTTTACAATATTTGTTATTTATGTAACAAGATTTTATTGTTCAAATAATTAGCCGTCATTGTTCTTTATTTGTACTCGGGGCGACGAAGCCTAGAAGGAGAGTAAGTAATGTATTTAATATTTTTAGAGTACTTGTCCGCGGCTGATTTTGATGCGGCGGCGGTCGATGACGATCGGCCGCTGCTGTCAGGCTAAGGGTTACCATCCGTCCGCCTTTCTGGCCCCCGTCCGGACTTTGTCTGGTCTTGTCCTGATTTTTTTAATTAGTAGTTAGATACCTACTAATAAATATTTAAGGCTCGTCTACACTGGTGAGACGTGACGTGCGAATCAAAGTCACCGCTTGTCGCCCGACGAGTGGTGCCTTTGTGTCGCGCTGTCGCGTCGCGCCTGTTTGTGGGAGCCTAAAGTAAAATGTCCTGACTTTTTTGCAACTGTCCGTCGCTTTGTCAGGATTTTATTTTTAGTTTTATGGCGACCTTACGTCTGGCACAATATACAAAGAACATTTTCTTGTACAGTTATCATTGAAAAGGTACGAGTATATACTCGTATATAGTTCTGGCTAGATAATACAAAATATACACCCGTTTTTTTTTTACAAAACATAACACCATATTGGCTGTCGCGCAGTCGGGTAAGACCGGAGTCGCACGGACTTAAAAATATCGCGGCGTGGCGGGGCTTTGAGAATCCAACAAGTGTGTGTTTGTTGGTTACTTTTTTACGCCTAAACCACTAAACCGATAATCATGGAATTTTGCTTAAACGTAATTAGGGGTACATAAAAGGACATAAGGTAGATTTCAACCAGAAAAAAAGTAATTTTTCTCCCGAAAGAACAATATATTTTGACCATAACAATTGCTTTAAGACGCTAGATGGCGCTACGTGTCATTCAAAGCATGAATTCGTAATATTTGAAACTTTAGAAGGGCCGCTTCCGCGTTCGAGGGTTATCCTAAATAACTCTGAGTTAACAGCTACATCTTACTAAGAATGCCGTTGCATTGACTAAGCAATGGTGCAGCTCTCTTTCTGAGGATGGCATGGAAGCGCTCAATGCGAGTGTCAGCGAATATGCCCGATGCGCTGCTTTGTCTCGGCATCCTAAATGCATTGTTATTTGCAACATATTAGAGAGAAGATTATGATTCTTTCTTTTTCTCATTTAGTAAATCATCATCACCAAACAATGTTTGATCTCCGTTCAGAATATTAATATAATTTTTATGTGTAATATTATAATTTTCACAAAATTTAACAATTTGTAAATTTTTTATAGGTATGACATTTAATTTAAATGTACAACTCTTTTTGTAATAACCAGCCCATAATGTTCCCACTCTTGGGACACAGGCCTCCTGTCGTGAGAGGGAGTGGGCCACGCGAGCCCAGTGCGGGTTGGTAGATGTCACAATTTTTCGGTTCTAGGACTTGCCGGTTTCCTCACGATATTTTCCTTCACCGTTTTGAAAGCAGTGGTGATGAAATAATTTACAAAAAGTAAAGCGCCTGTCTGGGTTCGAACCTACAACCTACAACTCGTAAGTCGCGGCCACCACTGCTCCCACTTTTTTGTTTTGTTTATAATTTTAATGTGTGAGTGTAAAACTATAGAATAGAATGTCTGAAACAAATAAACAAAATACTGGTATAAAAGTAATATTAGTAGAAATAAATATCTACTAGGAACATACACTCCCAGACACCTGAATCGAGACAACCTGCATACATTTATGTTTAAAGGTCTGTATCTTTTACATAAGTCCAGGTGGTACAAAAAGGTGGTTTTGAAGCCACGCCTAGGTTTTGCTATTGAATTCAAATTTGGAACAATACAATATGATAGCCGATAAATTATTCCAACTTAGATTATTAGCAATGTCGCTCACATATTTGGTACTTGTATACTTAGAAATAAAATTAAAAATATGTATTTTTTGCTGTTTATCCCCGCTAACCCTTCAGCTAAACCAAAATAACAGTATGTAAAGGCTCTCGCAAACACGTCGCCAACACCGCACATCGCGCGACCCGCGGTGCGTTTGTGGTACGTTGACTCGTCGCGCCAGTGTGTACAAGCTTTAAAGCGAAAAAATAAATATGTAGGAAGTTTCTATGTACAATACCCTATAAATATTTAGATAGGTATGAGAGTTCGGATGATCCTTCGTCCTGCTAAAACTACTGGACCGAACATGACAAGGTGCCAATCGATTAACCGTCGGTCGTGATACGGGTGTTGTTTTAAGTTAGAAACGGAATATAAATGACGTTTACATAGCAATTTTGTTCAGTATATGTGATCTTATTATACACGATTAAATTGAAGTCGTTCTGGAACCGAAATACACTCGCTCATCGAACTCGAAACGATTGAGACCATTATTTAAAAAAAAAAACACGAATAATCTATTTTTTTTTTTTTGTGAAATAATGAGATCTCGAAGTAACGCTTTCTTGCGATCAATGCGTAAGTGTGTAAAACGTATCGACGAATTGCAGCACAAGCGAACGGTATCAAAATTTGACAATTATTCACAATAATATTAATCAATAAATTTGATTTTTCGTGTTTTTTTTCCCGTGGACTAGGCTGAGTTGTACTTATGGCAACTCTTAGAAACTTAAGCTTCGACAGGAAAAAGTTCGCTTATCAATGTTTAATAGCTCGCAACGATAACTTAGGAGCAGCCATTAAAAATGAACAGCCGTAAAAAAACTTCCTATGTCCGATACTAAAATCTTTATTAAAATTCGTATTGCACTTAACTTTAATTAAAATAATTGAACACGAATTCATTCATTAAAATTATCAAACGGCTTGTATTCATCAGGAAGCCATCAGTTGTTTACACCCTAATAAAAAATTCGAATTTTGAATGTCGACAAACGCCGCTCTATTTTTTTTTTGTTCGAGTTACACGACGATTTCGCTGCCTGCTGCGGCGCGCGTCAGGCGTCAGTTGAGCCTCCTCGCTCGTAGTGTTCGGATGTAAGAGACCGTCGCGCGCTCTCTCTCCAAAATTACGTCGCTCGTAAAATTGACGATGCACAGATGGATTTCAGTGTAATGTTAAACAGCTTGAAGTTTTAGCTCACAAATGGGGCATTTTTATTGAGTTTGGTGTGTGATTTAAATGTTTTATTGTGGCGGGATAATGTGAATTAAAATTTATCGTATAGTGGTGTGGTTTGTGTTTGACTTGTACGAGAATTCTGGAAATTTTTGTGTCTGTGCAATATTCAGGTTAGTTTGTTTTATAGCTAGTTTTAAGTTGGGCTAGGCATGTAAATGATCTAAACTTACCTGTCGAACTCGTCACATCGGCAGACAGACATATCGTATCGGTGGTACTGGTCGATAAGACACGGGAACCAAGATTGTAGGAGTTTTATTTTGTTTATTTAGATACTTGCATAGGCATATCTGGCATCTTACATATTTGTATAAAAAGATATCGATTCGAATTTTTAGTTCGAAAAATAAATTCGTTACGTCTTTTCGTAAAACAGATCGAGCAACGGACTTTCGAAATTCAGATGTCATTTTTGTACCTAAATGGTTAAACATTTTTGTCAATAAAAATCATCTTTATTTTCAATTTAAGACATATTCTATTTTTAAGTCTACCTACTTTAATTTCCTTTAAATTAATCAAACAAACATTTAAACCATTCGACGCCCGCATAGAAGTTGCATATAATCGTTATTTTATTCAAATGTTACTTGTTTTACAAATTAATATCGTACCTACCTACTTAGTGGCATCTAGGTATTTTATGATAAAATCTCTTTTGAAACGACAGCCATTTTTTGTTACGTTTTATTATTCCACATTTCGTAAAGTCGATGTGTTTTTTTTTCAAGTAGGTACCTAGTCACATTATTTTGGCACTTTCGAACGTAAAACTTTACAAGTATATAGAATTGATTCTAGTTGCCCCTTCAAAAAGGTACAAGTAGGCTCTATATTAGTAGCCTAATAACAATAAACACCAAGATCCATTTCATGAAGGATGTAAGTAGGTCCCTTTATTATCCTAATTGTATCTCATTAGTTACCTATATTCTTGTAGGAAACAGGCCATAAATATACCGCATACAATTTCATATCGAGCCGTTTTTATGTTGCTTACCTTAATAAACTTAGTACAGGTAGGCTCCATCATAAATCGCCTACTTAAGAACATAAGTAATAGTTCCCTAGAAATCTATTTTATTTATAAATATTCTGGCTTTAAATATTTTTTTAAAGAGTAACTTGCTGGCCCAGTGGTGACGGCCGCGAATTACGAGTTGTAAGGTCTTAGGACTCGTAAGTTCGAACACAGACAGGCGCTTTACTTTGTGTCAATCATTTCATTACCACTGCTCTCAAAACGGTGAAGGAAGCACGTTCTAGAATCAAATATTCGAAGACACCCGCACTGGGCAAGCGTCCCACCGAGAGGAGGCCTGTGTCCCAGAAGTGGGAACATTACAGACTGATTATGCTATTTGGCCTAGTTTAGGTAGGTAAGCCGAATTAAAACTTACTATAAAAGCAAAATTACTGATCAGAGGCTTTGATTAGGCTTACAAAAGGGATAAGTTCGTCGGTAGGTAGGTACTGATAAGATCTACGCATGACGAGGTTGGCATAAGAGGAATTCCGACATAATTCCTTTTTTAAATTGGGTAACAGAAGAGTAGGAAAGTATACCTAGTAGGTAAGAACTTGCTCAAAATCAAAATATTTTATTTCACTTAAACCTACATGGACAGTTATGAAACGTCAGAATCTAGGTGCACGGTCCCAACTGGTCGTTTCCTATGTAGAAGAGCCGGAATGAAACTCCATGAGAAAGAGAAATTAAAAGTAAAAAAAAAACAATTTGAACCAAATATAAAAAATACTGTAATTAGCAATTCTGTGCGATAATGAGTTTAAATAGATTTTCTGACGAATAAATATATCTAAGTTGAAAAAAAACTAGTTTAGACCGGGATTTAGAACTTTAAATCAAAACGAATCAAACATAACTCTACCATACCAGCACGCGTAAGCATTCCTGTTTTTTGTCGACAGAAGAATAGACAAAATGTTAGATATAATACACATGACAGATTTCTTTTATTCATCTGTAATTTTGTCTATTCTGCCGTCTACAAAACACATTTTTATGGTGGTCAAGCCACGCGTCCAGTTCGTTTTCTCTCGTTTAAGAACATTGAGAATAGACCGAAGTTCATTCATGTTGTGGATAACATATTAGCCAGACTATCTATAATAATTAATCTATATAATACTGTACGGGATGTACAAAGACATCACATAGCCGTCAACCACGCATTCTGTTCAAGAAACTAAGTAACATAGCACAAAAATAATTGCTAGGACACGATTTTATTTTCGGAGTAATGAATTGCTGTTTTAAGCGCAACGTAACGCACGCAAAACATTGTGCTGCAACGGTACAGTCAATATTTCCGTAACCAGCATGTCGATACTGTAAATTCTCATTAAAGATTTGCTTGGAGTAAGTTGTCAGTGTCATCCCGTCTTGGTCAATCCCTAGCATCAGTGGCACTGACAGCTGACTCCACGCTAACTTCATCTAAGTTTTCACGGTGAGATGGTAACAGAATAGCACTACGGAAGGTTTTCTCAGTCTGAGTGCGTCAGTCTACCTAGGCCCATATTAAATTTTCGACTTTCGTAGATTTAATGCATACCCTCCCACCAGTGGATTATCATAGTAACTTCTGTTTCGCCTTCTTTAAATCCTGGTATGATTTTTTTAGTTTTCCGTTACGAAAAGTTCCCATTGAACTGTCAAAATTCCACCGCTTCGTTATTTCAGACGTAAAAACGTTCGAAACAGAAAAAAATACCAACGTTAGCCCTCTTCAGCCGCTTTCTTTAAGGATGACGTGATCTGAAAACGTCTTGCGTCTAGACTTTTAATTTAACTGTTTAGGTATTAGTGGCGGTACAGTTCATTATCATGTTTTCGGGTTCTTTTTCAAAGGCGAAGATTTAATTGAGTTTTTGTTTTGCACCCATTTTTTGTGTCTACGGTCATCCTTCAGTATTGTTGGTAATCCGTACTTCCTTGCTATTTATTATAAATGCGAAAGTAACTCTGTATTTCTGTTAGCTTTTAACGCCTTAACGGCTGAACGAATTTGTATGAAATTTGGCACACGGATATACCATAATCTGCGTTATGAACTTAGGACATAGATTAAGTACTTTTAATTTAGTAGAACGTTCCTGATGGATAATTTACTACCTCTGCGCGGGCAAAAGCTTGTTTATTAAGGCTCCTTCCAAACAGGCGCGATGCTTTTGTATCGCGCTGTCGCGTCGCACCTGTTTGTGGGAGCCATTATACATCTTGCACAAGCTACCTTCTAGCTAAACTGCCCCATCCGGGTTGGTCGGGAAGTAGCGTCGCGCTTATGTAGAAAAGCCTAAACTTGAAGCGACGGAATATCAGATTTTCAAGCCTGTAGGCATGAAAGACTCAGAATGGAATAAAGGAAAGAGGATTTTAGGAATTCCTCATTTTTTTATTATTTTCAATTTCCCGTCGTTACAATTTCAGAAGTTTTTCGGTCTGTAAAAAAACGAACTTGTTGGAATACCTTTCAGAACTTATGAACAAAAGGGTCGGTTCAGACAAGTGGGGTTGGGATTACATAATGTGCTAACGTTCCGGGCATAAAGCTTTGTCCCGAGACAATTCTAGAACAGTTTAACACTTTCATACAAAAATAAATGTGTCTATGTATGCTATTTTTTTACAACTAAAGTAGCGAACGGAATTTTTATGATACGAGTATTTGTTGTCATCGCAGAAGCTAGAATGAGATCTCGCGAAAGTTATAAAAATATTTAGATAACTAGGTATGTGACAAAAATCAGAATGAATGCATAGAAAAGTATTTTATAAAAAACCATACTAATATGGTTTTTTATTGGTTTTCAACACACAATTTAACTAGCATATAGCCTGACGAGAGCAGTGGTGGCCCAGTGGTAACGGCCGCGACTTACGAGTTGTAGGTCGTAGGTTCGAACCTAGACAGGCGCTTTACTTAGTGTAAATTATTTCATCACCACTGCTCTCAAAACGGTGAAGGAAAACATCGTGAGGAAACCGGCATGTCTTAGAACCAAAATTTGAGGACATGTGACATCTACCAACCCGCACTGGGCCCGCGTGGTGGATTACGGCCCACTCCCTCTCACAGAGAGGAGGCCTGTGTCCCAGCAGTGGGAACATAATAGGCTGATTATGTATATCCTAACAAATATAATAATATATTATGTTTTTTATACATATTATAAATTTTTATATACATATATTCTTTTCTGATTATTTTTACTGCAGTGGATCATATACTTTTAGGCATTATAAAATTACTTACTTCACTTTACTTTTGAGTTTTAGGTCCTGTGGTCCCCTTAAATGGGTTTCCTAATTTTATTTCTATTTTTATTTTAATAAATAATGACTGCCTCGTTGGTCTAGTTTTCGCAATCGCTACTGCTGAGCATGAGGTCCTGGGTTCGATCCCCAGGTCGGGCAACGTGTTATTGGGATTTCCTATCTGAAATTTCTCAGTAGCAGCCCGAAGTCTGAATTTGTGCCCGGTAGATGGCAATAGGCTCGCTCCCTATTACATGGGACTTAAACATAACTGGCGAAATGTGGGTGTACTATAGGTACACCTCTGCCCAACCCTTCGGGGAAACAAGGCGTGATGTTATGTGTGTGTATGTGTTAAATAAAGAATTTTATAGTATTTGCTGTGCCCTACAAGGGTTCGTTAAATTGTACCTTTAGCTTTTAGCCATTGTAACACCCGTAAACATTGCAATATGGAATTAAAATAAAGTTACGAATATGAATTGACGTAAGTACCTTCCATCTTTTGGGTCACATTTAATGCAAATAAATTACTTTGACTGTAATGGCGTGATAAAAATTAGGCCGTTAGCTAGGTGCTAACGGGAATGGAAAGCCGTCACCTCCTTCTGCGAAGCAGTAATGCTCGCAAAGGAGGAGGCGGAGCGCGTGAGGGAGAGAGCCTTGCGCCCTCACGCCCCTAGTCGCCGCAGGAGATGCCTTGGGCGTCGGGAGTCGCCTGCAGATTCCCGGCCACCGTAGGCGCGGGCTTGCGGACGGCGAGCAACGGGTAGCTCGCCGTTCGGTAAGGACCAGGCCCGGGTCATCGGCGCGTCTGATGTGAGATGTCAGCACAAAGTGACGGGGTCCGATAGGGCCGAAGCCTCAGGGTCGTGGGAAATTCTAAAGAGAAAACCGTGGCCCTGGCACAGGCAACTGAAGAACACGGGTGGGTTTTAGTCAGTAAAAGTCTGACACGCCCTCCCGTTCCACCCAGAGCGGGACAAGTCATTTGATGATTTCCCAACCAAAAAAAAAAGCTAGCTGCTAACGGAGCTGATTATGAGAAATAATTATCTCCTTTATGTCATGTACAGTCCGCGTCGACGACGGAAATAATATCACAGGAAAGTAATATCGGGTTTAAAAGTATCTTATGTGTTACCCACACACACATAACATCACGTCTGTAATCCCAGAAGGGTCAGGCAGAGGTGTACCTATAGTACCTACGCCCACAATTCGCCAGTTATGCTAAGTCCCATGTGATAGGGGGCGAGCCTATTGCCATCAACCGGACACAAATTCAGACTCCGGGCTACTACTGAGAAGTTCTAGATTGAAAAAACCAATAAACTTTGCCCGACTTGGAAATCGAACTCCGGACCTCATGCTCAGCAGTAGCTCTTCGACCACTAGACCAACGAGGCAGTCTTATCTTATGTCTTAATGCTGTTTATAAACTATGTGTGCCTTTCATCCAAATCCTGTCTGCCGTTTTTGCGTGATGAGTAAAGGTTCCGACGTGACAGCGCTACACGCGTTGTCTTGGCTTTTTGGGGTTCTTGACAAACATTCAATCTTTCACATTTATAACATAAGTAGGATACTTTTATCCTACTAGGATTATTGGAACGAAGTTGTTGCGACAGGAGTTTATTTTTTGAAATCATTACGAAAAAGCTTCTAGCCATGCGACTTCTAGTTTAATATAAAAGAAGGAGACAGTTTTCGTGGTTTTCGGAGGTGCTAAAGCCGTTATTCCATCCAAATCCGTTCATCTATTTTTGCTTGATTGAGTAACAAACATCCAAACATACAATCCTTCACATTTATAATGTAAGTAGGATACAGTTTTTAATTTTTATAAAAATCATTTTAAAAAAAAAATGCCCGGAGTTATGTTTCGGCGTCCTGGATTTTCGTACACGTTACAAGCTGCCGATGGTCAGGGCTCTACAGAGAAGAATCTTCTCACTACGCATGTCCAGCAGGGCTAACATGCCAGACGCGACAATTAGTCACTCTCGTATTTTCTCGTCGCGTTTATACCGTCACTTTACTCGTTTTCTGACATCACTGCCATACAAAATACTTGACTTGTTCTATCAAACTTGATGTTTTCTCGTTAAACCCTAACATGACCACCTAATTTATCTCGCATTTTGACAATTCAACATGAGAAAATCGTGATTTTCTCTAATTTAGTCGTCCTCGATTTCGACGACGAGAAGAGTAGACAAAATTATAATACAAAAAAAAAATTTGAATATCCAAAATAACATGGCAAATTCATAATTATACTTATTTTCGTTCTAGTTCTAATTAGACAACATGAAAAAACTTAATTAAAATACTGAATTGACATAATTGATTTGATTGAATTGAATGAAAATACTTAGTTTTAAACAGCCTACTATACACATTGGAATGAAGTTCCTTTCGGCGGCCGCGAGAGAAAGTTTGGCGCAGAGAAGCACTATTATGTGGATGAGCATCAAGTGCAGTAATAATCAGTCTAGTTTGTCAATTATGGTGATTATCGAAATCTAGGGAGATGGCTGTACCTGCCTACGCAACATAATTACGAAAATCGCCAGTTAAGTCCGCATGTGTTTTATGGTGATTGTTACAATATCAACCTTCGCTTTGTCGAATAGTGACCTTCGGCCGATTTATCAATTGTGGTGGATTATCTAGTGAGTATAATAAGTGCCACTAATTGTATATTTTAATTTTAGCATGCCAAAGAAAAACAGTAAAAAAGTCGGTTTTATGGAATTAAACAAAAATTAGAAGAAGTGGGCGTTAAATCAATACAGAACATACTTATTCCATGCGTAAAATCGACCGATGTTGCAGTGATAAAAATGATTTGTTTTTAATAACTTGCTACATCGGTTTCTCGTCGCGAGATACAGAAGTGTCAAAGTGCCTTTTTCGAGTTTACTCGAGCTTGGCGGTCATGTTAGGTGTAAGGATGACGTCAAAATCGTAGACAAGTTTCGAGAAATCGAGATATCGAGCGTTCTCGCGCTTGTCATGTTAGACCTGCAGGAGTAGGTACTGCTTTCTGAAGTCAAGTCCATGATCCAGCCGCCTTAATAATTATTAGGATAATGTTCGGCATTCAACACCATTATAATTGTATAATCTATTAGTACCTACCAAATAGCAGGCTTATGAAATTAAATTGTGTTTATCGCCATTAATGCCATTATGTATAAATTCTTGTATTACTTATTCGTCATTATTTTTAATCGTTTGCGTTTGTATCCGTGTATCTATAAAGCCTAGTAGTAAAGGGTCCCCGAAATGATCAATTGCAATGGGTCAATGTTTTGTGTGTTTATTGTCAATCGCATCAATTGCATTTGGTACACCATAAATTCGCGCGTCGTGTATCAATCACGTAAAAAATTGCAATTGCAATTGATCGTTTCGGGGACCCTTATTAGATCGCTTATTAGTGCGCGACCAAAGATCGTACGTACAGACCCGACCGTATTAATCGCGATCCTCACTAGACACACGACTTTAACTTAAAGTATCTGATGATAATAGTTGTTTTAATTGACATGTGCAATGTGCTTGTACAAATTAACAATGGCCCTAAAAAAACGTCAACAACTGTGCAAAGGCTTTCTGACACAGACGCAATGCAAAGGCACTGCCTTAATGTCGCGATGCGCCAGTGTTTATTCGTTCGAGTGTTTATTCGCCGTGTGTAGGAACGCACGGTCGCCATGGATTACAATGGAAGCTTGTTTTTACGTCGTTCCGGAAAGAAACCGTACCGTGTATGATGGGTTTAATAAGACAATTTATTATTATGATTAAATTATTGGTGATCAGTATTTAGGGGTACAATTGATTCCATTGGTGAGGTACTAAAATGATTATAGTGTGATCATATCACGACTTTTAAAGGGGTAGACAGTTAGTACAGTAATCACCATCTGTCAAGCCTATTTTCAACGATGTTGGGTCCAGACTGACCAGATGCAGCTGAATACCAGTATTTTATCTGACCTCTACAACTCAGTTACTGGGTAATACCCCTTGATAAGACTGTCAGATTTTCGGACTTCTGACGACTTGACGAACTGTCAAAGATCAAACAATGGCAGCCGGGACCAACGGATTAACGTGCTTTCCGAGGCCCGGAGGTATGTAAAGATGGTCACCCATCCACAGACCAACGGGGTCAAGCGTAACTTAACCAGCAGCCTAATTGCGTAACACATTTTCGTAAACGATTACGACTAATCTGTTGTATTTTGACAGTTCAACAACATTCATTGCGTTATTACATTGTTGAGCAGATTTTTTTAAAGAACGTAGGAAGCAATGGATTAGCAATCTGTTACAAAACGATTCAGATTCCGATTGATTGTGTATTACGCAATTGGGATGATGACAATTTTTGATTTTTGTTTCAAAGGACAGTTTGTTTCCAAAAAGCTTAAAAACTTGCCAAGTTATAAACTTTATCGATCGTTGCTGTGGCGTACTTACATGTCGTGTAAGTAAGTACCTCGGAACTGAAGCACCAGTGTGAGTTACTTTTAAAGTCTCGAGTTCTCGCCATTACGCATCGACCGCGTTCGGCGCTTGCATTGGCCCTCGGCAATTGGAGCGCAACTGTTAAAAGAAACTCACACTAGAGATATTTTGCAAACGCTCAGCTTATTTAAAATTTCCTCGGTGGAATCCAAATAACAGGCATCAGCGTTGTTGATTTCGCGTATTAAATTTTGTACCATAAACAAAAAACTAAAATAAACTTTCACTCACATTTCAAATAATATTTTAAGTATTTAAAATAATTAACAAATTCACACACACAAGTCAGGCAGAAGTCAGACAGTCACACATGCAATTTGATGGATACCTATCTAGGTATCCAACAAATTGCATGTGTGACATATTTCGCTCTGTACCACAGAACTCTGTACCAAAGTGTAAAGTGAGCGATACGAGACAAAATAAAGGACAAATGAAACGGGTTTTTTTTGTTTGTCTCGTATCGCTCACTTTACACTTTTTCGTTAGTACGTACGCACTTTAAGTAAGTAAATAGTTGTTCCGGGTCTGGGTGTCTTGTTTATGTGAGTTTTCATGTTTGTGAACGCACCCACGATACAGGAGTAATTCCTAGTGTGGGGCAACGTTTTTAAAAAAGAAGAAGAATTAGCTGGTTAAAGAATTTCATATTTGCCAGCATTTTGCCCAAACAAAGCGATTGATCGCCACAATCTACGCAGTTTAGTTTATCCATGGCTTTAATTTACACACACTTATCACCTCAAACTTAAACACATCGAGTTTTTTTAAATGTCAACAAAAAATTTAAACAAATAAATGTTATTTGAAAAAAATTGGCGCGCGTTTGTCGATGACAACAAAAACAATAACAATGAATGAATATGAACCGAAATACTCTCCCGCCATCGCGACGCACGCCCCGGCCATTATCCATCCCCTTCTTTCTTCGCACTGGCAAATCACGAAGTATTTTTACACGTTTACCTTCGTTTGGTTATTTGAGTAAGCATGCCACCTGAGGCTGTTTTTTTTTTTAAACGTTGCCCCACACTAGGAATTACTCCTGTATCGTGGGTGCGTTCACAAACATGAAAACTCACATACACAAGACACCCAGACCCGGAACAACTATTTGTAGGTCATACAAATATTTGTTCCGTGCGGGAATCTAACCCGAGACGCGAAGGTTGAACGTCATGCTATTCCGCGTGGGACGTACGAGTTTTTAATTTCGTCGTATTATCTTGAAGTCGTAAAGAACAAATGAATGTACGAAAAGTTGGGAATAAGTAAAGTACCAAGTAAGCCGACCGGCGACGACGACGGCCTACTGTTCACCACGTGACACACCGCGCGTGTGTTTTTGTATGAAATTTTTGTTTCTGTTAGGTTTAGTATATTATGTATTTCATAAGTTAATGGTTAATGACGATTTTTTTTTTGGGAATGGCATCTCGCAGACGGACTTGCCTGTGGTTGCCCTAATAAATTAAGGCCTCCAGCCAGGACTTAAACTTATGTACTATGATGATTTTTCGAACTAGGCACTGCTTTTATGCCATTATGATTGCACGCCAATAGGATAGGAAGTAGGGATATGGAAACTAGGATCCCACAATCAGCACTCGCACTTGAAACCACTGAACGATAAGTTCTCAACCTTATTTTACCCACCGAATTTTTTACTTACTTTTTGTTGCGATTCTGAAACAGCTATTTTCACGATTATAGTATTTAATTAAAAGTGTAATATTAATTAGTCTCAAGATCCAATCTCAACGCCCTCTCATTTTCTCTGGGTCTTCTACTGCCCCCCTGAAGGTCTCAACCGTCAATAGGGGGCGTTATTGCCCACGTTGAGAACCTAGACTAACAAGATAGTCAGCGAAAAAATTTTCTAGCACCCTGATTGCGCAACACACAATCAATCACAATTTGAATCATTTTGAAGTATATTCTTAATCCATTGCTCGAAAAATCGTCTGCTCAACAACGTAATTATCGCAATGAATGTTGTTGAACTGTCAAAATGAGAGAATTTGCGACTAAGTGTGTTACGCAATTACTTGGCAGGTTAAAAATCTTTAACCCACAAAAATCCTTCTATTAATCTGTAAAACAGATCAATGAGGTCCCTAGGGTAGGTCTCAATAAATTCCTCAGCATTATGAATTGACCCGAAACCCAGCTGATAACATCTGCCGACCGGAAAATGTGATTTAAAAGGGAAAACGAACGAAAAATGTTTTTAACGGAAATAAACTGAACATCGATCTACAATGCAAATCGATGAATGAATGATCTAGATTGGTGTTCAAGTTTATTCATGGATAGAGCACAAACAACGTCGGCTTAGTAAACCATTTATAACTGAAGAAAGGTTGGACCGATTTTTATGATCTTTGATTTTTTGGATTTGTCTTCGCCCTGAATAGCAGAATAACTATTAAAACATGAGAAAAATTTAAGAAAAAATTGAAATGTAGAAAATATTCTGAGTCGGTACGAAGTTCGCCGGGTCAGCTAGCAGATTATAAAGAGATACGATGTAAACGTATATAAAGGTTCCACAAAATTATATTATTAGTTCTGGGATTACAGGCGTGATGTTACGTTGTGTACCTATACCTTATATTACATATTTCCCTATATTTTTAGAATAGTTCTTGTACACGCGGCTACAAATCAAGCAGTACCCTTATTGCGTAATATACAATCAATCCGAATCTGAATCGTTTTGAAACAGATTGCTAATCCATTTCTTCATACGATCGATAAACAATTCTGCTCAACAATGTAAATAACGCAATGAATGTTGTTGAACTGTCAAAATCAAATCGATTGGTCGTAATCGTTTACGAAAATGTGTTACGCAATTAGGCTGCAGTTTTAGCTCACCTCGTATTCGTACAGTGAGAAGACAGCTTTTACTGGAAATGTATAGCTTGATGTGTAGTTTAGTTTTTCTGTTCATCCGTGTTAGAATATTCTTTTAATTGTATTTTTTGAGGTTGTTGTAGAGGTACTTTTACATTTTTACGAACTTTATTTGTTAATACGTTCAACAACAATGAAAATATTGTCTTCTATTCAACATCAAAATATTTTATTTCACATTATAAACCTACATGGGCACATATGAAACGTCAGATTCTAGGTGCACGGTTCCAATTGGTCGTTTCCTATGGAGAAGAGCCGGCAAGAAACTTCATGGTTCTCTTTTAAAAATATTTGTGTTTTACAATGTTTTCAAATTACAGTGTTAATAGGTATGGGAGGACAGTGTAGGCCTGTCAACAAGTACCATACGTTAAACAAATAACTATGGAAAAGACTATGGTCTATAAATTTACAATCTACAAGGCCTACAACGTTCTCACATTTACAAAATATAAAATAATCTAATAAAGTAAAATCAAAAACTAATAAAAAATTGTAGGTATATAGTGTCAAAAAATGATAATATTGTGTCAGAGTTATGTAAAAAGTCAATATCTAATAATGCAAAATAAAAATTAAATACCATTACCATTATTCTAAACTATGGTCTGTTTTATGTAGGTAATTAACGTGATTATTTGGACTCATTTAAATAAATACTCGGTCGGGTACAAACAAGTTAAAACCAAGTGAAATACTTAACGCCTTTAGTAACAAGGGTAATCGACTTCGTAGCCCCTACCCACGCCTGAACTAAATGTAACTAATTAAAACACAGAATTATTGATGACGTATTTGACATTTCGATATTACTATTAAACGTAAATGATACTCGTAAATGTCACGAACTAAGTTTAACACACATTAAGTACTTAACTGGGAAATAATAAGTACTTCGGTAACAGGCACTGTAAAAATTATATTGTCATGCCAGCGGAAAATTGTATCATTATCATGTTTTTTTTGTTGTTTTTTAAGCACGGTATTAAATTCTGTTAATAGACACATGTAAGTATAAATATACTCAAATGGCGTAGTTAAGCTTTGTCCTTTTAGAACGCGAATGTTACATATAATTATTATGAATTAGGACATATTAAAGTTGTACGTCTAAGTAGCGAGCTTCGCGTATTCTCGTTCAATTGGGATGATGACTAATATTAAAAATGTTCATAAAAATAATGTAATTTAAAAGAAGGCTTAGTAATAATGAGATAATCGAAAAAATCTGATAAATCGGTGTAAAATTGAAGAAGAAACACGCTTTAAAAGTTTTTGGAGGGTATAACTGCCGTCCTTGTCGCGCGGTACTTACATTGTACGGCGCTAGTATGAAGTTGCAGCAAAATCTACGAGAGGCTTATTTATAAGCGTCTCAAAGACTATACCGAAGCAAAGAGCCTCATACCCAACGAGCAGTTTGGTTTCCGAAGCCAACACTCGGGCACCCAACGGGTCCACCGTATCGTAGAGCACTTATGCGCTGGTCTGCAGCGTAACGCGACGACGGGTGTGCTATTCTTCGACATAGCGAAAGCCTTCGACAAAGTCTGGCACAACGGCTTGATATACAAGCTTTACCAACTAGGAGTGCCAGATCGTCTCGTGCTCATCTTACGAGACTTTTTGTCGAATCGCACCTTTCGCTATCGCATCGAGGGAGCACTCTCGTCCCCTCATCCTATTCGCGCCGGTGTCCCTCAGGGTTCCGTACTATCTCCTCTAGTCTTCACGCTGTTCACCAGCGATATCCCAAAAGTAAAAAGGCTCAGTTGGCTCTCTACGCCGACGACACTGCCGTTTATTATACCGGTCACTGTCCCAATGCTATAGCTCGTACTCTCCAAACCTCCGCAAACGTATTAGGGGCTTGGTTCCGGAAATGGAGAATCGAGGTCAACCCCGATAAGAGTCAGGCGGTTCTCTTCTCGAGACGTCGTCGATTCCCCCTCCCCCTTCCCAGCCCGATCACTATGTACGGCAAGCCGATCCCTTGGGAAAAGCAGGCCAAGTACCTAGGCCTGATCCTAGATCAGAACCTTACCTTTAAGGAACATATCAAGGCGGTTCGCGCTTGCGCCTGCTTCGCTCTTAGTAGACTCCAGTTTATACTGACAGCCCGAAGCAAACTGTCGTTAAAATGCAAACTGCGCATCGATACCGCACCGCAGTCATCCGTCCCATCATGACCTATGCCTGCGTTGTATTTGCGCACGATCACCCACGTCATCTCCATAAGATGCAGACCCTCCAGAACCGTTTCCTCAGAAGGGTTACGGGTGCCCCTTACTATGTCCGAAACATAGATCTTCACGTCGACCTTAAAATGCCAACCATAAACCAGTTCATGAAACGCTTATTTAAGCGTTTCTTCGACTGTGGCATCAAACATTCGAACCCCCTGATTACAGCGGCCGCCCGCTATACTCCCTCCCGCATTAGTAGTATTCGCCGACCAAGGCATATCTTAATCGCCCCCGATGACGCCACTACCCTCCTCCAGGAGAGTAGTAAGGCCACCAGCACCCTAATTAAGCCCAAAACCCGATCGCCGTCCTACCGACCTCGCCGCCGATGCCCGCCGCGACGCATAAATCCACGCCCCTCCCGACCCTTGCTCGAGCCAGCCCGCGTCGCTGAGCCTGTAGCTTTAAATTCGTCCCAAAATAACATCAATCCTGATCCAGCTAGTCATTTGCTGCCCTCTTCCAGCGACGCCCTAAGCCGAGGTTCGTACCCCACAGGGGGTGCCCTTAGCGTGTAGTCGCTTAGTTTTTAGTTAGTATTTAAGTTTAAGTCCTGGCTGGAGGCCTTAATTTATTAGTGCAACGACAGGCAAGTCCGCTTAAGCAGACGACAACCTCATAGGTTGACCTGCGAGATGCCAAACAAACAAACAAGTATGAAGTTGTATAGTCGTGACGTCACTTCTACGATAGTGCTGCTCTTGTCTAACAATTATCTTAGCTTTTACACTTTTTGTAATATAGTTTGCGCTATTTGGAAACAAACAATCTTTTGAGACAAACATAAGAAGTTGTCATCATCCCAATGAGGTATTTAACAGATAAAACACGATCATACGTCTATTATTAAGGCCAAATACGTCAACTTCATATAGACAAATACATGTAACCTTCCCACAAAGCCAGTGGAGCAAAATCATTGAATTTGGTTGGCAACACTAGAGACAGGTCACTGGTCCGTATCAGTAGATGGGTCGACAGAATATTCTGTTTATAATCTTTTGGACGGAGAATATTCTCGGAACATAGAGGATATAAAATTGAAATAATTTTAAAGAAGTAGGCAACAAATATAGAAATCCTAATTTAACAGTAAACTATTACTATAACAAAAGGTCGATGAGTGTTGTCCTTCGCGAGGCCTGTAAAAGGTGTGTCAAGAAACGGGGACCTAGGATTGTTTACTTAAGTTGTAAACAAGAGGCTTTTCATTTACCTCTGTCTGGTTTAAAATGACAGTAGTCTCATTTTCAGAAGCTCTAGCTAAGACAGGTTTACATGTACCGGTTTTAAATACAAAGTCCCAATAATATGAAAAATGCTGTCCCCCATCAGGAACGAACTAAACTCCGAATTTAATTGATTGATTTAGATTTTCATTTGATCTCACTTTCGACTTCACCAACCTTAAAAACGACACCCATGATAAAAAAAAACGCAGCCGCCATCTTGAATTTTCATTTTAACCACATTATCAGCAAAACGACGCAGCCATGACAAAAAATTTGTAATTTTTCGCAGCCGTTATTTTGGACGCAGCCACGACAAATTGACGAGGGAAGTTAAGAAAATAGACAACTATTTTCTTAATGTCCCTTGGCAATCTTTCGTGTGTCATTCTTGTTGGTGGTGGTGTTTAATTGGTTTTCGGGTGGCGTCTCTGAATGTGGATATTGTTACTACATTGTTTTATTGGGTTTCCTGACGATGGGGAATAACGTAATTGTAGTAGTAAAAAAACAATGCTTTTTAAATGTGTCAGTATGTAAAGAAACCTTAAAATAACAGAGTACTCAAATGGGTTTGTACTGACACATTTTTTTTACTGATTTCCCACTGCTGGGCAAAGATCTCCCCCATTAATCTTTGTCTGCTGCCTTTTCCGTACAAATTAAAACGAGTAAATCAGTGATTTTAGCCAAAACCAGCATTATTTACAGGGCTCAACACGTTCATGAAAGTCAATTGTTGGCAGTAAGCCTAAACTCAATCAACACACCACTTCTGTCGTATCCGATTCATTCGTTATGACCACAGCAGTGACCAAGGGCCTTATCACACTGGCGATTTGAGAGCGTGTTTCCAGTGCGGCGATTGTTTAACGATTTCGCTGCGTGCACGCCACATATGCGCAAAGTTTCGCCTCGTTTGCGAAACGAGAGCGGTTGCCGAGAGTGTACAAGAGAAAGAGGGAATGATGTAAAATGACAAGCGAAAGCGAGTGTACAATACTGTGAAAAGGTGTAGAACACGTCGCGTAATCGCAACTAGCCCGCGGAGAACACGTACACAAATCGCTACGCTGGGAACTCGCCCTAAATGAATGGCTCTGACGATCAACATCCGATACAGATCCATGCATAAAATCATGCTTTTGAATCTAATCTGTAAGCCTTACATTAGTGACAAAGCCACACATGATGCTAGTAAGCTTTCATACTGGATACATACAGCAATTATAGCGTATTTGTGTTTTCACGTTAGCTAGTGATCTCATTTCGTCGTAGTCAGCTGAATAGAGGGTTAGAGAGAAGTCAAGTTATTGGATTCAGTATTACTTAATGCACATGATTTCACTGTTATTCTGTGAAACTTGTACTGTCCTTGATCGGACTCAATAAGCAACAACCGAATACTCGAAGGCAGCCCAATGTGAACCCTCAAGATATAGCTGCTATAAAAAAAAAAATGTATTTGAGAATTTGGGGGTAAGTGTAGTTTCCAGCAAACACGCTACGACTTTTCAATCCATGGGAATTATAAAAGCGCCTTTGTTGATATCTAGAACGCGAATAGAAGTTCGCGCGATCATTGTTTGTATGGACTCGTGATCGTAATCGCAAATAATTGACATTTTTGACAGCTTACTTTAAGTTCACTTCACCTATGATATCACGGTGAGATTATTAAAGTATCAACAAGGAGTTTTTTATACCCCATAACCCTAGGGTATGAATGAGACCATATCAAAGAATCAAGTGGCATAAGAATTATTATTCAATTATTTAGATTTTCATACAAAATACTATCACACACACACACTATCAAACATACTTGGCGCAAAAAAATCATGTGTAATAAGTTGTATTTTAATTAGTTTTTGTTTTTGTAATTTTACTTATTTATTTTTATATTTTTATAAATCAGACAGCATTACTTAAGTCTAAAGTAAAAAAAAACTTTTTTTCTCTCATTTTTTTTGTGTTTTCATAAAACAACCAAACTTTGTGTCGTTGTACTACGAGAGGACACTGGCTCCTGCAACACAGTTAACACTAGTGCAGGAGTCACAGAAATCTCTCTGTTTTTGTACATCTTGTTTTATCTCAATAAATATTTTTTGTATTTTAATATGATAAAGTCACGATTATTACAACAACGCATTCAGGGTGCTGATGGGGTTGCCCCGATACTGCAGCGCATCGGGGATGTTCGCTGAAGCTCACGTGCACTGTTTCTACACGATGATGCGAAAGTGGTGCGCAACCTTGGTCTGAGGGTGCGGGGCAGCGCCAACAGCATCCTGTCTATGATAGCAAACACGCTCAATTGCACGTTTGTGAACCACTGATTCAAGGTTTCGGCTGGGCCTGTCACCTTGCGGCAATGACGTCACAATTTGTTTCTGATTTGATTTTGTTTTGTCTTTGTAAGTGTTTTACTAACATATTATGTAAGTATATTGATACTTACGATATGAGTCTTCTTTTTCGAAGTACATGATTAATGATTATATAATTGTATTGTAAAACACCATACCTCATTTTCTAAGCTTTAAATTATGAATGATAGGTTTGATTGAAAATTAATTACTCGTATTGATCAATGAAACGTAGACACACGTTATGTTCGATGATATCCTGATCCAGCGAGTCCCTTGCTGCCCTCTTCCAGCGACGCCCTAAGCCGAGGTCCGTACCCCACAGGGGGTGCCCTTAGCGTGTAGTCACTTAGTTTTTAAGTCCTGGCTGGAGGCCTTAATTTATTAGGACAACCACAGGCAAGTCAGCTTAAGCAGACGACAACCTCATAGGTTGACCTGCGGGATGCCATTCACAAAAATAAAACGACTTGTGTCGAATAAGTTTCGTCATTCAATATTGGCATTCACGCGATATCATCGCGCGAGATTCTCGCAGTCGTGTTCTATTAGGAAAACGACTTAGCGGTTCTATCAAGAGGTCGAGCAGCAACGTCATAAACCTATGAAAGTGTGATTATCCATCGATTTGTCAACCATTCATCTATCCTACTAACATTATAAAGGAGTAAAATTTGTTAGTATTTTTGTATGTAGGGGGTAATCTCTGGAACTAAAGGTCAGATTTCAAAATTATTTTTGTAAAATCACGCTACAACCCTTAGGAGCAGAGCAGAGAAGAAAAAAAATAAGAAAGAACGCTCAGCGATAACGATGTGATCGCGCGAGCAGGGGAGTAGGATATTTCAAGCGAACGAAGTCCAGGGCAGAAGTTAGATCTTAATATTATAATATAATATAATATTATTATTATATGTCAAAGGACAATGCCAGAAACTCTATAGAACTTTGCCCCACTCAAATCAAAAAGTCATTTACAAGCCTGAAAAATGCAGCATCTTAAAGTTTATCTCAACTCAAACTCAAAGCATTTATTTCAAATAAACCAATTACAGGCACTTTTGAATTGTCAAGGTCGGTCAGAAAAATGAAGCTAGTTGCCCATTCCAAAGCGTAGTAGGTACCTATGGAGAAGAACGGGCAAGAAACTCCACGGACACTCTTTTAAATCAAATTATGTTTTACTGTTAAGTAACATTTGTCCTAATGCCTGTGGAACTTGCGGTTTCTGTTAAAATATTAAAACAACAATGACGTTGATTTTAGGTTAGGTGCAGTTTATAATTGTTAAAAAGCGATTTAAACAAAATCTAGGTTACGCATTATAATAATTATTCTATTGGCAATATGAGTTTTGTTATACAGGTATTTAAAACATTGCGCAATAAGTACCGCAATAGGAAATTCGGGGGTTGAATTCCTTTTATCATTAATTTGTAATCGGCAAGTTCTACTGTAAAACAATGTATTATAAAAAGGTCATCATAACAATTATATTTATTAACTGACATTTCCTGTAAATAGCTGGGGCAGGATCTGGCATTGTCATTTGTAAGTTTGTATGTAATCTTCGGAACTACTGATCCGATTCCTACAATTCTTTCACTTATTGGAAGCCAGTATTGCCAAGTGTCATGAGATAAATTGTATGTTCCAATAAGAAATTTCACGCCGACGAAGCCGCGGGCAGAAGAAAGTATTGTGTAATAAAACTGCTTGGGTGCAATATTATTTAATTCCTCCAATCGAAGAATCTACTACAATAATTAGTAACAATTAACTAGCTTTTACAATAAAACATAAAAAAAAACTCACATGGATTATTGTAGGGTAATTATATTGATGAACACACAAAATCCGCATTCGATGCTGGCCCCGAGCAAATAGGCCGAGTGCAGCCCTGTGTTCTCAACCGTCATCTCAGAACTGTCATTCGTTCCATACAAGTGTTGCCAGTATAATAAATAATATATCCCAATGGTCTACTAAGACAATTTAACTATTTATAATATTATTTCAAACCTAACAATTGAATTGTAATAAATGTCAATTAGCCGTGCGGAGAAGAAAGAAGAAAGAAAGAAACATTGATTATTATGCACAAACAAAACACTCGTTACAAAAAAGGTCTTGTATTCAGAATATATAAAAAAAGTTTTGCTATTTTTTCCATTGCTTGATGTCACTGACACATATTGCAATGATCATACATATTCACCCTGGTTTTATTTGACTGTGTCTGCTGCTTAAAATAGTTATAAATTTAACATTAATCAAACCGGCTATTTAACTTAATGGTTTTATCTCTCGTTTTTATTACTACAGACATAATTCCCAATTGTTTTTAAATTAGCTTATTTCCTTAATTGACCCTGTCCATCATCATTTACTTTTTTTAATGCTTTTGTATTTTGCTAAATAATTTAATTACACATTAAGCCAAATTGCCCTCTCTGGCTCTTGAGTTATTAGTAACTAGATTTTGTCCGCGGCTTTGCCTGCGAGGATGTCGAATATCCCACGGGAGCGTAGTACCGAGATTAAGCGTCCTATGTGTTAATCCAGGTTATAAACTTCTTGTGTGAAGGCTCGGCTCTATTAGAACAATTTCTCAGAAAACTTTATGGTAATTGTTCTACAAGAGTCGCGTCGCGCCTGTCTGCAGGGGAGCCTTTGTTGAATAATGTACAAACTTTCACATTTATAATATTAAATTTTTTTTTGTTTTTTTGTTTGGCATCTCGCAGGTCAACCTATGAGGTTGTCGTCTGCTTAAGCGGACTTGCCTGTGGTTGCCCTAATAAATTAAGGCCTCCAGCCAGGACTTAAACTTAAATACTAACTAAAACTAAGCGACAACGTTAAGGGCACCCCCTGTGGGGTACGAACCTCGGCTTAGGGCGTCGCTGGAAGAGGGTAGCAAATGACTAGCTGGATCAGGATTGATATTATTTTGGGACGAATTTAAAGCTACAGGCTCAGCGGCGCGGGCTGGCTCGAGCAAGGGTCGGGAGGGGCGTGGATTTGGGCGTCGCGGGGGGCCTCGGCGGCGAGGACGGTAGGACGTCGATCGGGTTTTGGGCTTATGTAGTGTGCTGGTGGCCTTACTACTCTCCTGGAGGAGGGTAGTGGCGTCGTCGGGGGCGATTAAGATATGCCTTGGTCGGCGAATACTACTAATGCGAGAGGGAGTATAGCGAGCGGCCGCTGAAATCAGGGGGTTTGAATGTTTGTTGCCACAGTCGAAGAAACGCTTAGATAAGCGTTTCATGAACTGGTTTATGGTTGGCATTTTTACGGACGGATGACTGCGGTGTAGATGCGCAGCTTGCATTTAAGTGACAGTTTACTACGGGCTGTCAGTACAAAGTTGAGCCTGCTAAGAGCGAAGCAGGCGCGCGCGCGAACCGCTTTAATATGAGCCTTAAAGGTAAGGTTTTCATCGAGGATCACGCCTAGGTATTTGGCTTGCTTCTCCCAGGGGATCGGCTTACCGTACATAGTGATCGGGCTTATAATATTACAGGATTTGAACCTATTCTTTTTATCATTAGTTTGTTTGATTCATTCACATCATTTAATTTATAACGTTTGTAATGTTTTCCTAAATACATCTTTTAATTAATTATTAATGTATGTATTTAATATTTTTAATTTTCAAATGTATGCTTATGGACTGGTTCTGAAATAAATGTATTTTTTTTTAAATTTTAATTGAAAAAAAAAATTGACCCGGTTTTTTTTACCCGTTCTTCTTCAGGAAACTACACATTGGAATTTTAAACTTAAATACATTGTGATTTTTAATTAGTTTGTATGGTCTTTGTGAAAATAGAAAATATATCTACTTCTTTTTTTTTTTTTATTTTTTTTTTATTTTTTTTTTTATTTTTTTTTATAAATGGCATCTCGCAGGTCAACCTATGAGGTTGTCGTCTGCTTAGACGGACTTGCCTGTGGATTCCCTAATAAATTAAGGCCTCCAGCCAGGACTTAAACTTAAATACTAACTAAAAACTAAGCGACTACACGCTAAGGGCACCCCCTGTGGGGTACGAACCCCGGCTTAGGGCGTCGCTGGAAGAGGGCAGCAAATGACTAGCTGGATCAGGAATGATATTATTTAGGGACGAATTTAAAGCTACAGGCTCAGCGGCGCAGGCTGGCTCGAGCAAGGGTCGGGAGGGGCGTAGATTTGGGCGTCGCGGCGGGCCTCGGCGGCGAGGACGGTAGGACGGCGATCGGGTTTTGGGCTTATGAAGCGTGCTGGTTGCCTTACTACTCTCCTGGAGGAGGGTAGTGGCGTCGTCGGGGGCGATTAAGGTATGCCTTGGTCGGCGAATACTACTAATACGGGAAGGAGTGTAGCGGGCGGCCGCTGAGATCAAGGGGTTGGGGTGTTTTATGCCACAGTCAAAGAAACGCTTCGATAAGCGTTTCATGAACTTATTTTTTTTTTATAATACATATTTCTTAATAAACTTTATTCCATTCCATCTTTAACAAATTTACGAGTGAATATATCGAACGTTGGTCGTTAGAACGAATACCACAGGACATGTTAAAATAAGAATTCGTTTCGTTAGTTCTGTTATTGCACTCGCCCGCTTTTCTGATTCATTTTCTCTTTGAACTGGGTTTGAAATTTTTAATTTAGACTTGCACATTTATTAATCTTTTTGTATAGGGAGGCAGGTTACACAGTTATAGGCAGCGAAACAATACAATATTCCTTCGATCATGATTTCAAACCTTTTTGTAAGTTTCGTCAGTAAGGCACCTGGCCTTTAGGTCTCATGTACACTAGCGCGTCGCGACAGCGCGACTCAAAGGCACGCCTGTTTGCGAGAGCCTTTACGAGAAGCAAGTAGAGCTTTCAACTAAAACGAGTTGGCGAGCAACGAGCGCGACTGCGGCGACCGATTACTCGCTGATATACTTATGAACCAAGCGTGAGTCTCTCAGCGAGTCTTCTGCCCATCAAACGGGTGTCGCCGAGCGAGTACTCTCTTTGATATCTCTTGTGGCTGCGACAAACTAGTACTTGACTGTGGTGTGAACAATCAGCGATGAATGATAAATGATTTTATTTCTGTATACAGGTTTGTAGAAACGCTTTTACACGTCAATCCTAATTTACAAACTAGATGAGATCGGCGTTTTCCACCTGACTATTCTGAAAAGAAAGTCCGAAACAAACACAGAGGTCAGTCTCTTTTAAAGTCCAGACATAATCTTGGTCAGATCATGTGGATGTGTGTCTGAAATGGTCTTTTGACGAAAGGAATACACAGATCGAGTGGACATGTGCAGTCAGTGCACGCATTTGTTAGTAAGCATGGAGCTCAACTCGGAACTTATGAATGAAAACTCTGACAACTTTTGATATTAATGTATTTCTTTTATTTAAACGGGACCTTTGGTACGTTTCTTGAGCGAGAAAATCGTAGATCGAGTTAGTCGCTTCCTCGTCGGCAAAGTGACGAGTGCCTAAAATATCCTACAAATAATATTATGTTAGGCAATCCTACAAATTTCTGTAGGCCTTAGCTACCGCACAACGTGGGACGCGACTTAATTGAAAGATGATCCTTTTTTTATTAGTGTTTCTTACAATGGTTAAAACTAAGACTATGTTATTAACTCCTTTATTTCATTTAAAACATCAATTAAACATAATATTTAAACATTTAAAAATATTAAAAAAAGTATCCCACCGCTATCGGGAAGGGTCCGAGCTACCGGCGGTCAGGGCACCAGAGATAGGAATCTCCTCACGATGCGATCCGTATCGAGGAGTATTGCCGTCTGAATCAGGCCCAAGGAGACCAATCGCGATCCAACCGCCCAACGAGAGCCACCTCAGGTGTTGGTCGAGGCTTGATAGTTAAAACTAAGATGTATACTCGTATTATTATTATGGTCATGTAAAACTGTATGTTAACCTAGATCTAAGTTTATTTTGTAAGCGTTTCTACTTCCCAAAGTTGATTTGTCGAATGTTGAAGTCAAATGGTTGGATGGCTTGTTTCATTTTTTGACTTTGTCGTAAAAAATAGTTTTTGTTTAGGTTGGAAAAATGAGCCAACGTTACCATTCTGTACAGTAATGTGCAAAATATTTTAAAATCAATAAGTAAGTGAGTACTACGTAAATTATAACTAATAGGTGCCTCATCAATTAATGAAAAATAAAATACCTTATTAATAATAACAAAACTAAATCCTAACTTAACTAAAAAGTAAGTAGGTACCTAAGTACATTCTAATTGAAGCGTCTTTAAGTCTCCGGTACATGCTGGACACAGATTTTATAACAATATAGTTTCCCTAACGTCGCGCGACGAGCGGTGCCTTTGTGTAAACTGTGTCGTCGCGCCTGTTTGTGGGAGCCTTAATGCGATTTCGAGCAAACTGTTTACACCTAGTAAGTATGTAATAAGTAAGTCATATAATGCGAATTAATTTTGAATTTTTAACAGTTCTGCACAAAAACTTTTTGTCAGATGTCAAAAATGTATTCGCGGGATACAAGTTTGGTCGAATAGGCCCCTAACAAAACAACACATCAGTAAATAAAAGTGAAATACATAATAATGTATTTACTTAACTGCACTTGACATTTGCCCACATTTACGTTTGAATGCGCTGCCGCTGCCGCCTGACTGACAGGACATTTAAGATAATGCTTCATTAATAAATTAATTAATTGGCATCTACTTGTGTGGGCATCCGTACATTGTATTGGTATTGTAACATAACATCACGCCTGTAATCCCAGAAGGGTTAGGCAGAGGTGTACTTATAGTACACCCACATTTAGCCTGTTATGTTTAAGTCCCAGTCCCAGTAATAGGGAGAGAGCCTTTTGCCATCGGCCGGTCACAAATTCAGGCTCCGGGTTGCTACTGAGAAATTCTAGATAGAAAAACCCAATAAACACTTTGCCCGACCTGGAATTCGAACCCAGGACCTCATGCTCAGCAGTAGCTCATGCTACCACTAGACCAACGAGGCGGTCAATAAAATCAAAATTCCGTGAGTAAAAAATTAAATAAGCTCTTTACTTGAGTCATAATCATCATCATCATCACTCATCTGCTCGCGTAGCATTGGCCTCCAAAGATACAAGTTTCGGCGACTGAAGAATAGACAAAAGACAGATGAATAACTGAAATCTGTAACTCTTCCTTATCTCTCCCTCTCTCTCTCTCTCTTATCATCTATTGCATGTAACATGTATATTCCTTCCATTCTTCTCTGGTAGTCGTCATCTCGGTAGTCCCGCGCTTTCAAGCCATATCATCTTTCACACAGCACATCCATAGATTCTTTGGTCTTCCGCTACTCTTATAGCCACATTCATACTCAAAACTTTCCTCAAGACATCATCACTTAAAAGTCATAATCAGCCTATTATGTTCCCACTGCTGGGACACAGGCCTCATCTCTGTGAGATGGAGTGGGCCGTGATCCACCACGCGGGCCCAGTGCGGGTTGGTAGATGTCACATATATGCGAATTTTTGGTTCTAAGACATGCCGGTTTCCTCAAGATGTTTTCCTTCACCGTTTTGAGAGTAGTGGTGATAAAATAATTCACAAAAAGTAAAGCGCCTGTCTAGGTTCGAACCTACGTCCTACAACTCGTAAGTTGCGGCCGTTACCACTGGGCCACCACTGCTCAATACTTAAAAGAATTGATAATTTTAAGTCTTTGATATGGTATCATTGTTCTTTATCAAACAAAATAAAGAAATAAACGCACACCGCAAAAATTATATCTATAAAACAAAAAATCCAACCGTCAAAACGAAACGGAACAACACAATGCTCTTACAATTTTAACATTCAAAAGTCAACAATTTTATTCCCATTAACATTGGACCCCCGTTATGGGATCCTACAAATCAACCCTTCTTATCCTAAAAAGCCAACCCCTTTGAAACAAAAGGTGTCGACAAGACCCCACGCTCTATAAAAACCTTCAACCCGGGGAGGTTATTTTTCATCCCACGACTTCTTTGGCCACAGTACAGTTAAGAACAGAAGTACAAACTCAAAAATTAAACTAAATACAGGCCCTTTTGAATAGTCAAGGGGTCGGTCATTCACAAAGATGAAGCTAATTGCGGATTCTAAAGCAAAATAGTTTATGGAGAAGAACGGGCAAGAAACTCCGTGGACACTCTTCAACAACAAAAGAATGACAAAAGATTTAAAAGTCACATCATTAATTTAGGTGAAGGAAGAATGCTGGGTGAATGTAATTGCTTTAATTCTAATGTTGCTTTGTGTATGACTGACAGACTTATAGTCTGTTTCAAAAGTGTAAACAAACCGTGTTAAGCTTCTTGAGCAAAGTATTTACAAGGTTTTAACTTTATATCTCACCGTTTTTTTAAAGAATTGTTGTTTGAATGACGTTATAAAATTGAAATCGATAATTTTTCCATGTAAATTGAGATTCTGAAATTAACCTCAGTTGATAAACCTCAATCTTTAGCGAGATTTAAATTTAAAAGTTAGGGTTTAAGTATTCAGATCAAAGCACTACATTTTTTGCTGGCACTACAGGTACGTATTCTGATCCATTTCTTAACATTACTTAGCATCTCATTCTTTTAGGGAACTAGGTATCACATAATCATTCCATAATGTTCACACTGCTGGAACACGGACCTGCTCTCGGTGAGAACGCGTGGGCCATAATCCACCACGCAATCGAATTTTTTGTTCTAGGACATGCCGGTTTCCTCACGATGTTTTCCTACACCGTTTTGAGAGCAGTAGTGAAGAAATAATTTACACAAATTAAATCGCGTTACCATTGGAACAAGGTATACCAAGGGATATTGTGTTACTCAGTAACTGGGTCGTGGAGGTCACATATGCAGTCGCTCCATGTTAGATACTGGCCATTTTTTTATGTGTTCAAATATTACGACAGCATCGCATTCCCTTCGATGTTTATTTTTTTTGCTAAGCCTTTGTTTTGTTGTTGATTGTTCACTTACTGTCATCATCCGCCGAGCCTTAAACAAACCAAGTTGGGGTCAGCTTCCAGTCTGACCCCAACTTAGTTTGTTTAAGGCTTAGTTTGCTAAGTTTTGGAACTGAACACCAGTATTTTACATGGAGCGACTGTCTATCTGACCTCCACAACCCAAGTACTAAGTAATACGATCGTTCACTCAATAATGACTAGATTATCATTGAGAAAAGCGAATAGCAAGAATTAGTTGACTTGATGATATGAAAGAGAAGGGAGTGAATGATAGCGTGACGGTTGATAGGAGAATGGAAGAAGAAAACGTGTTGCGCCGACCCCAAGTAACGTGGAACAATGTCATGAAGATGATTATCTCAAAATGACAAGCTAAGCTTATAATTCTGTGCCAAATCTGACAAGAAAACGTCGATAACAAATCCAACACAACAACTTAATAAAAACCAAACAGCTGCACTTCTAATCTAAATAAAACAAACATGTTCACTCCCCCTGACTCTGTATCCACTCCTGACTCGAATCACATGCACGATGTATTGCTGCCTTACCAATATTTGTACTGTTGCTTGAATCGGGTCCTCGACGTTAACGGTGTAGCTTGTAGGCCGATGCTCTCCTTGAAATGTAGGTCGTCGGGAATCTTTGTCGTGTATCCCCGGTTTTTATTTGGTTTAATAAACTGCACGGTCGGTAAAATTGAGGTGACCGGTTCAAAAGTGAAGCGCATTTACTTGAAACAGTTGAAAGTCTCGATTCTTGATGAAAATTCCATTAGTAATAAGAAATGAAAACATTAAAAAGAAATTATTTCTTCTACTTTGAAAGTTGAAGGATTATTTGACCTAAAATATCCACTGGTTTGAATGAAGCAGAGCGGCATTTATGGATTTTTAAAAAACTTTCGCATTCTAATCTTTGCCTCATTCTGTCAAAAATACCTCTTATTTTCATAAATTTTTGACATTTGATTGTCGCCGAAGTGAGATTGAGATTAGATTTTGAACGTTTTTAATTACGGGAGTTGGCCTTCAGATTTCTATTTTCACAAGCCAAAATATGCATTTAAAATGAGTTGCGTTGTTAACTTTTGAATACAAGCAAAATAACGTTTTGTAAAGTTGTTGCAACTGACAGTTGTGGATTTGTGGTGTTCCTCTTTTTAAATGAGACATGTTAACTGACTGCCATTTGTATTCTCAGAACTTATTCCTATCATAATCTTTAGATTGTAACATAGCGCTTCAAGGACAAAAATCACTTTCACTTCTGCGACAATTCTCCACTACGTACGTCTGTTCCAAAATGATAAAAACTCGGGGTTTGTTGTTCAAGACGAATATTATCCGCAGATTGACTTCATAGCCTCCGTTTTTGGGACATGTGATAAGGCAAGAGGAAATTACCCGTTCTAACTGTTCTTCTTATGTTAAGTGGAGACCGTCTTTTGATATTACATTGGTTTCTCCATTTTATTTTCAATTTGCATGTAAGTAATATCTACCTACTTTCTGGGTTTATCTTGGACACTACTGACATCGGTGATGGTAAAACATTGTTAGTAAACTTGGACTTATAGTTGATACCAGTGTTGGCCCAAAGTTAATCTGATTAACGATTAAAAATTAATGATTAAAATCATAATAAAAATTTGATTAAGATTAATTAATCATAATCAAATTTAAAATGATTATTAATCATAATCTTTAATCGTTAATTTGATTATTTGATTAACTAATAACTACTTATTTATTTATTTTATTTATTGGAAGAGCAACACCAACAGCTTATGCAAAACATAAATATGCTACTTCAAAAGCAGTAATAAATAAACTAAAATGGAATTCTGTATAAAAAACAATTATTTCAAAATGTAAACATTCCTTATTCCAATTTCACAGACTTTTAATGCGTAAACACCGGGGAGGGGGTGGGACAGAGGTACTTCGCGTTAGCTTCTCACTCTCCCACTCTCTCGTCTTTTATAGCACTAAACTACTATTAAGTATATGTTTGACACTATCTGGCTGAAAGCCGCTCGCTCGCACTCGGTTGGCGATATTTTTTTCAGATTTTGCAACTTTTTGTGATATTGTTTCACACAGTGATTAACTTAAAAACAAACATGAATTGTGATGATGACTCTAATAGTAGTGGTGTTTTGATGGATGTACTAGTTTATAATCAAGTTAATCAATTAATGATTAGTGATTAATGATTAACGTCAAAAATCATGATTAAGATTACTTTTTTAATCATGATTATTCTAATCATGATTATTTTAATCATGATTAATGTAATCTGATTATAATTAATCAAATTAATTAATTGATTAATGCCAACACTGGTTGATACATAGGTCTACATACATAAAGTCACGCCTTCTTCCCATGGGGGTAGGCAGAAACTACAGAACACCACCAGCAACGATCCTTACAATATATTTTTGGTTTCAATCAAATCAAATCTTTTCTCTATAAAATATTACTGTTTTGAAGTCTGATATCGCCAACCCGTGTTGAGCAAGTGTGGTGATGAAGCCTTCATCTTCGTATGAGAAGTAGCCTTTGCCCTGATGTGGGGTAATAAAAGGCTGATCGTTGGTCTAGTGGTCGCAATCGATACTGCTGAGCATGAGGTCCTGGGTTCGATTCCTAGGTCGGGCAACGTGTTATTGGGTTTTTCTATCTGGAATTTCTCAGTAGCATCCCGAAGTCTGGATTTGTGCCCGGTAGATGGCAATAGGCTCGCCCCCTATTACATGGGACTTAAACATAACTGGCGAAATGTGGGTGTACTATAGGTACACCTCTGCCCAACCCTTCGGGGAAACAAGGCGTGATGTTATGTTATGTTATGTTATTATTTGTTTGTTCAATACTCTAATACATTCTGTTTTTTTTTTTATGAATATAGGATCGTAACTATTATTATAAATGTGAAATTTAGTTTGTTTGTTTTCAAGCCGAAACGGTTAATTGGATTTGTAAAGATAGGACCTGTACCCTAATTGCGAAATACACAATCAATCGGAATCTGAATCGTTTTGAAACAGATTTCTAATACATTGCTTCATAAGTTCGACAAAAATATCAGATCAACAATGTAAATAACGCAATGAATGTTGTTGAACTGTCAAAATACAACAGATTAGTCGTAATCGTTTACGAAAATGTGTTACGCAATTAGGCTGGGTAAGGACAATGGCTACTATTCATCCTAGATCGCAAACGAAGTCGCGGGGAACACCTAGTTAATTCTATACTAATAAGATGTAATACAGGCGACTGTCCCCAATTTTCAATACCTAGTTTGAACACAATTTTTTTAAGGCAGGTGCAAATAGACACATTTCGGAAGTAAGTTTGAAAACGACAAAAACTAAATTCAAAGCCTTCTTTGAACTTCTTCCATGAAATATTTCTAATAATATCCGCTTAAAAACGGTTTCTACTTTGACCCAGTTAAGGAAATACGTGAAAAATAAAAACTTTTTGTTCAACCCGCCCTGAGGACGACGGAATGTGTCAGTTTTGATTTAGGAAATTGTAACTTTGAACTTAGTTATTATGGTTCTTATTATGTGTTGGGGACAGCGTAATTAAGTTTGGGGACTCTTAAAATGGACTCTTTTGTTTTCATTTTGCAAGGAAAGGTGTGTCAAATAACACAGAAGAAGGGATTAGCGGGTGTATATCTTGCATATTTCACGGACAGTGACAGTAATTAATGTCATTTGTTCGATTAGCAAATAAAGTGAACTTAATTGCTATTCAATTTGATTTGAGAATTTTTACAAGGAGACATTAAAAAAAGGTTTGTTCCTGGTATCAAACCCATCAACTTCACGAACCAAGCAGTCAGGCTTTTGCATACCTCATTTTGCAAAAAGGCATAGAAATATAAAACTAGAACAGGAACACTTTTCCCTGTAATTCAATTGTCTGACTTAATGCGCGCACTGGTTCATTTGGGGGAAATAAAATAGGAGGGTAAAAGAATTACAATGTCTGGAAATTAATTTTGGTAGCATTAGCACTTTGGTTCACTTACAAGCATTATTGGTTTTGTTTTCCTCAACCGCGTGCAATAATGTTTGGCGTCCGAATAATTTCCGGCGTTCGGGCTGGTGGTTTTTAGTAGGAAAACTGGTGTTATACGGTTTCGGTTCTTATTAATTGCAGATGGTGCATTGTTTGCCTTAAAATATTGAGACCCTTTGTTTTTCTTAATCAAAACACAAATAGCGGACGCTGGCCTCGCTCCATCATAGTGGAACTGGGCTGGATACATTTGTCGCATGCAGCAATACGCAAAAACCACCACGCAGTGCAGGCCCAGAAAGAGATAACGGGATGAGCTGAACTCCTTTTTAAAGGATTGAGGTTCAATCGCAGTAGACCGGGAAAAGTTGAAAGAGGAAAGGGAGGGCTTTGTCCTGTAGTGGGACAAAACAGGCTTATAAAAATTATAATGTAGGTAAACCATGTACAGTCCGCGAGGCCTAAGCTGAGCTTTGCATTTGTGGAGGTGATTACCAGCACCTCAGGCCAATTCGAAATTTTAGTTTAAACCAATCGCGCTCGAGGCCAACGTCACACCTACAATATCTATTATGTGCAATCACACATATGTTAAGTTCAGCTTACACCTCGCGGACTGCATACTAAGTCCTTTATTACACCTGGTAATACTGTGCAGGTGATATCCACTTACGACGTGCCATAGGTAAAAACAGAGAAAATTACAATTGTTAATACTGCTCCAACAAAACGCACTTTTTTTTACATAAAATACTCACTTTCAAAGTAGCCAATAGCCTCGTATTCCAGCATTAAAAAATCGATTATTTTGACAGTTTTTTTGTATGTGTCATGTGACATGTATTGCATGTCATCTAGAGACAATGCTCCATAGACCTGTGCCTGTAAGTGCACCGCAAATTGGAACGCATCAATTTCCACTTCATTATCATCTTTTACCAACTGTTTTGGGGTCGACTTTTAGTCTTAAGTGGGTACAGCAGATACCAGTACATATTTTGCTCCTGCTTGACTTCCAAAACCCAGTGGTGGGTTGGTGAGGCAGCAATTCTACTAAGTAGTAGAAATTTGACCTTTTCTACCACTCGTGGTAGAAAATACGAAGGTCTGACGGCAGTTACTTCTACAAAATACTGATCCACCATCCGTTTAAAAAGTAGCTAAACCCAATAGAAGTTCTTGCTTGCGGAGACTGCCGACTGATCGATCCAATTCAAACTTGGCCTGATAAAAAATATTAAATGCGAAAGTAAACGACGGTTGGTGGGGAAGTATTTGCACTTCAGTGAAGTCAAAGTCAAAGCATTTACTTCAAATAGCCGCTAAAAGGTACTTTTGAACGTCAACATTTACATTTAAATAGATTTGATTCTAGGCGCCCGTGATTCAGTTTGACTTGACAGTTTTTATTCACGGCTTTTGATAGAGATAAGTGCGGAAAGAATAACTGCTTTTATTTGAATATGCTATAAAACAAAAATCCAACCGTCAAAACGAAACGGAACAACACAATGCTCTTACAATTTTAACATTCAAAAGTCAACAATTTTATTCCCATTAACATTGGACCCCCGTTATGGGATCCTACAAATCAACCCTTCTTATCCTAAAAAGCCAACCCCTTTGAAACAAAAGGTGTCGACAAGACCCCACGCTCTACCTTCAACCCGGGGAGGTTATTTTTCATCCCACGACTTCTTTGGCCACAGTACAGTTCAGAACAGAAGTACAAACTCAAAAATTAAACTAAATACAAGCCCTTTTGAATAGTCAAGGGGTCGGTCAGTCACAAAGATGAACCTAATTGCGCATTCTAAAGCAAAATAGTTTATGGAGAAGAACGGGCAAGAAACTCCGTGGACACTCTTCAACAACAAAAGAATGACAAAAGATTTAAAAATCACATCATTAACTTAGGTGAAGGAAGAATGCTGGGTGAATGTAATTGCTTTAATTCTAATGTTGCTTTGTGTATGACTGACAGACGTATAGTCTATTTCAAAAGTGGAAATAAACCGTGTTCAGCTTCTTGAGCAAAGTATTTACAAGGTTTTAACTTTATATCTCACCGTTTTTTAAAGAATTGTTGTTTGAATGACGTTATAAAATTGAAATTGAAAATTTTTCCATGAAACAATCTTTAGCGAGATTTAAATTTAAAAGTTAGGGTTTAAGTATTCAGATCAAAGCACTACATTTTTTGCTGGCACTACAGGTACGTATTCTGATCCATTTCTTAACATTACTTAGCATTATCTAATCATTCCATAATGTTCACACTGCTGGAACACGGACCTGCTCTCGGTGAGAATGCGTGGGCCATAATCCACCACGCAATCGAATTTTTTGTTCTAGGACATGCCGGTTTCCTCACGATGTTTTCCTACACCGTTTTGAGAGCAGTAGTGAAGAAATAATTTACACGTATTAAATCGCGTTACCATTGGAACAAGGTATACCAAGGGATATTGTGTTACTCAGTAACTGGGTCGTGGAGGTCACATATGCAGTCGCTCCATGTTAGATACTGGCCATTTTTTAATGTGTTCAAATATTACGACAGCATCGCATTCCCCTTCGATTTTTTTTTTTTTTGCTAAGCCTTTGTTTTGTTGTTGATTGTTCACTTACTGTCATCATCCGCCGAGCCTTAAACAAACCAAGTTGGGGTCAGCTTCCAGTCTGACCCCAACTTAGTTTGTTAAGGCTTAGTTTGCTAAGTTTTGGAACTGAACACCAGTATTTTACATGGAGCGACTGTCTATCTGACCTCCACAACCCAAGTACTAAGTAATACGATCGTTCACTCAATAATGACTAGATTATCATTGAGAAAAGCGAATAGCAAGAATTAGTTGACTTGATGATATGAAAGAGAAGGGAGTGAATGATAGCGTGACGGTTGATAGGAGAATGGAAGAAGAAAACGTGTTGCGCCGACCCCAGGTAACGTGGAACAATGTCATGAAGATGATTATCTCAAAATGACAAGCTAAGCTTATAATTCTGTGCCAAATCTGACAAGAAAACGTCGATAACAAATCCAACACAACAACTTAATAAAAACCAAACAGCTGCACTTCTAATCTAAATAAAACAAACATGTTCACTCCCCCTGACTCTGTATCCACTCCTGACTCGAATCACATGCACGATGTATTGCTGCCTTACCAATATTTGTACTGTTGCTTGAATCGGGTCCTCGACGTTAACGGTGTAGCTTGTAGGCCGATGCTCTCCTTGAAATGTAGGTCGTCGGGAATCTTTGTCGTGTATCCCCGGTTTTTATTTGGTTTAATAAACTGCACGGTCGGTAAAATTGAGGTGACCGGTTCAAAAGTGAAGCGCATTTACTTGAAACAGTTGAAAGTCTCGATTCTTGATGAAAATTCCATTAGTAATAAGAAATGAAAACATTAAAAAGAAATTATTTCTTCTACTTTGAAAGTTGAAGGATTATTTGACCTAAAATATCCACTGGTTTGAATGAAGCAGAGCGGCATTTATGGATTTTTAAAAAACTTTCGCATTCTAATCTTTGCCTCATTCTGTCAAAAATACCTCTTATTTTCATAAATTTTTGACATTTGATTGTCGCCGAAGTGAGATTGAGATTAGATTTTGAACGTTTTTAATTACGGGAGTTGGCCTTCAGATTTCTATTTTCACAAGCCAAAATATGCATTTAAAATGAGTTGCGTTGTTAACTTTTGAATACAAGCAAAATAACGTTTTGTAAAGTTGTTGCAACTGACAGTTGTGGATTTGTGGTGTTCCTCTTTTTAAATGAGACATGTTAACTGACTGCCATTTGTATTCTCAGAACTTATTCCTATCATAATCTTTAGATTGTAACATAGCGCTTCAAGGACAAAAATCACTTTCACTTCTGCGACAATTCTCCACTACGTACGTCTGTTCCAAAATGATAAAAACTCGGGGTTTGTTGTTCAAGACGAATATTATCCGCAGATTGACTTCATAGCCTCCGTTTTTGGGACATGTGATAAGGCAAGAGGAAATTACCCGTTCTAACTGTTCTTCTTATGTTAAGTGGAGACCGTCTTTTGATATTACATTGGTTTCTCCATTTTATTTTCAATTTGCATGTAAGTAATATCTACCTACTTTCTGGGTTTATCTTGGACACTACTGACATCGGTGATGGTAAAACATTGTTAGTAAACTTGGACTTATAGTTGATACCAGTGTTGGCCCAAAGTTAATCTGATTAACGATTAAAAATTAATGATTAAAATCATAATAAAAATTTGATTAAGATTAATTAATCATAATCAAATTTAAAATGATTATTAATCATAATCTTTAATCGTTAATTTGATTATTTGATTAACTAATAACTACTTATTTATTTATTTTATTTATTGGAAGAGCAACACCAACAGCTTATGCAAAACATAAATATGCTACTTCAAAAGCAGTAATAAATAAACTAAAATGGAATTCTGTATAAAAAACAATTATTTCAAAATGTAAACATTCCTTATTCCAATTTCACAGACTTTTAATGCGTAAACACCGGGGAGGGGGTGGGACAGAGGTACTTCGCGTTAGCTTCTCACTCTCCCACTCTCTCGTCTTTTATAGCACTAAACTACTATTAAGTATATGTTTGACACTATCTGGCTGAAAGCCGCTCGCTCGCACTCGGTTGGCGATATTTTTTTCAGATTTTGCAACTTTTTGTGATATTGTTTCACACAGTGATTAACTTAAAAACAAACATGAATTGTGATGATGACTCTAATAGTAGTGGTGTTTTGATGGATGTACTAGTTTATAATCAAGTTAATCAATTAATGATTAGTGATTAATGATTAACGTCAAAAATCATGATTAAGATTACTTTTTTAATCATGATTATTCTAATCATGATTATTTTAATCATGATTAATGTAATCTGATTATAATTAATCAAATTAATTAATTGATTAATGCCAACACTGGTTGATACATAGGTCTACATACATAAAGTCACGCCTTCTTCCCATGGGGGTAGGCAGAAACTACAGAACACCACCAGCAACGATCCTTACAATATATTTTTGGTTTCAATCAAATCAAATCTTTTCTCTATAAAATATTACTGTTTTGAAGTCTGATATCGCCAACCCGTGTTGAGCAAGTGTGGTGATGAAGCCTTCATCTTCGTATGAGAAGTAGCCTTTGCCCTGATGTGGGGTAATAAAAGGCTGATCGTTGGTCTAGTGGTCGCAATCGATACTGCTGAGCATGAGGTCCTGGGTTCGATTCCTAGGTCGGGCAACGTGTTATTGGGTTTTTCTATCTGGAATTTCTCAGTAGCATCCCGAAGTCTGGATTTGTGCCCGGTAGATGGCAATAGGCTCGCCCCCTATTACATGGGACTTAAACATAACTGGCGAAATGTGGGTGTACTATAGGTACACCTCTGCCCAACCCTTCGGGGAAACAAGGCGTGATGTTATGTTATGTTATGTTATTATTTGTTTGTTCAATACTCTAATACATTCTGTTTTTTTTTTTATGAATATAGGATCGTAACTATTATTATAAATGTGAAATTTAGTTTGTTTGTTTTCAAGCCGAAACGGTTAATTGGATTTGTAAAGATAGGACCTGTACCCTAATTGCGAAATACACAATCAATCGGAATCTGAATCGTTTTGAAACAGATTTCTAATACATTGCTTCATAAGTTCGACAAAAATATCAGATCAACAATGTAAATAACGCAATGAATGTTGTTGAACTGTCAAAATACAACAGATTAGTCGTAATCGTTTACGAAAATGTGTTACGCAATTAGGCTGGGTAAGGACAATGGCTACTATTCATCCTAGATCGCAAACGAAGTCGCGGGGAACGCCTAGTTAATTCTATACTAATAAGATGTAATACAGGCGACTGTCCCCAATTTTCAATACCTAGTTTGAACACAATTTTTTTAAGGCAGGTGCAAACAGACACATTTCGGAAGTAAGTTTGAAAACGACAAAAACTAAATTCAAAGCCTTCTTTGAACTTCTTCCATGAAATATTTCTAATAATATCCGCTTAAAAACGGTTTCTACTTTAACCCAGTTAAGGAAATACGTGAAAAATAAAAACTTTTTGTTCAACCCGCCCTGAGGACGACGGAATGTGTCAGTTTTGATTTAGGAAATTGTAACTTTGAACTTAGTTATTATGGTTCTTATTATGTGTTGGGGACAGCGTAATTAAGTTTGGGGACTCTTAAAATGGACTCTTTTGTTTTCATTTTGCAAGGAAAGGTGTGTCAAATAACACAGAAGAAGGGATTAGCGGGTGTATATCTTGCATATTTCACGGACAGTGACAGTAATTAATGTCATTTGTTCGATTAGCAAATAAAGTGAACTTAATTGCTATTCAATTTGATTTGAGAATTTTTACAAGGAGACATTAAAAAAAGGTTTGTTCCTGGTATCAAACCCATCAACTTCACGAACCAAGCAGTCAGGCTTTTGCATACCTCATTTTGCAAAAAGGCATAGAAATATAAAACTAGAACAGGAACACTTTTCCCTGTAATTCAATTGTCTGACTTAATGCGCGCACTGGTTCATTTGGGGGAAATAAAATAGGAGGGTAAAAGAATTACAATGTCTGGAAATTAATTTTGGTAGCATTAGCACTTTGGTTCACTTACAAGCATTATTGGTTTTGTTTTCCTCAACCGCGTGCAATAATGTTTGGCGTCCGAATAATTTCCGGCGTTCGGGCTGGTGGTTTTTAGTAGGAAAACTGGTGTTATACGGTTTCGGTTCTTATTAATTGCAGATGGTGCATTGTTTGCCTTAAAATATTGAGACCCTTTGTTTTTCTTAATCAAAACACAAATAGCGGACGCTGGCCTCGCTCCATCATAGTGGAACTGGGCTGGATACATTTGTCGCATGCAGCAATACGCAAAAACCACCACGCAGTGCAGGCCCAGAAAGAGATAACGGGATGAGCTGAACTCCTTTTTAAAGGATTGAGGTTCAATCGCAGTAGACCGGGAAAAGTTGAAAGAGGAAAGGGAGGGCTTTGTCCTGTAGTGGGACAAAACAGGCTTATAAAAATTATAATGTAGGTAAACCATGTACAGTCCGCGAGGCCTAAGCTGAGCTTTGCATTTGTGGAGGTGATTACCAGCACCTCAGGCCAATTCGAAATTTTAGTTTAAACCAATCGCGCTCGAGGCCAACGTCACACATACAATATCTATTATGTGCAATCACACATATGTTAAGTTCAGCTTACACCTCGCGGACTGTATACTAAGTCCTTTATTACACCTGGTAATACTGTGCAGGTGATATCCACTTACGACGTGCCATAGGTAAAAACAGAGAAAATTACAATTGTTTATACTGCTCCAACAAAACGCACTTTTTTTACATAAAATACTCAATTTCAAAGTAGCCAAAAGCCTCGTATTCCAGCATTAAAAAATCGATTATTTTGACAGTTTTTTTGTATGTGTCATGTGACATGTATTGCATGTCATCTAGAGACAATGCTCCATAGACCTGTGCCTGTAAGTGCACCGCAAATTGGAACGCATCAATTTCCACTTCATTATCATCTTTTACCAACTGTTTTGGGGTCGACTTTTAGTCTTAAGTGGGTACAGCAGATACCAGTACATATTTTGCTCCTGCTTGACTTCCAAAACCCAGTGGTGGGTTGGTGAGGCAGCAATTCTACTAAGTAGTAGAAATTTGACCTTTTCTACCACTCGTGGTAGAAAATACGAAGGTCTGACGGCAGTTACTTCTACAAAATACTGATCCACCATCCGTTTAAAAAGTAGCTAAACCCAATAGAAGTTCTTGCTTGCGGAGACTGCCGACTGATCGATCCAATTCAAACTTGGCCTGATAAAAAAATATTAAATGCGAAAGTAAACGACGGTTGGTGGGGAAGTATTTGCACTTCAGTGAAGTCAAAGTCAAAGCATTTACTTCAAATAGCCGCTAAAAGGCACTTTTGAACGTCAACATTTACATTTAAATAGATTTGATTCTACGCGCCCGTGAGTAAGTTTGACTTGACAGTTTTTATTCACGGCTTTTGATAGAGATAAGTGCGGAAAGAATAACTGCTTTTATTTGAAGGAAGATTTAAAAAAAAGAAATTAAAAAAAAACAGGAAGATGCTGAAAGCCTGATCTGTTTGACAAGTTTAACCCTACATTTTCTCAATGTTGAATTTTACGTCTCCGATGGCCCAAAGTGCGTCGGACATTTTTTTTTTGAAAATCTGCACTTGATAAGGCTATGGGAATTCTCCCTGCAGTTCGCATAGCACGATCATCATCTTTATCTTACGAAAGGAGGTTCTTAATTCCTCTATAAGTTTTTAACTCGATATCTCCGGCAATTGTAGATCGATTACGAAAATTATTTTTGAATATGGTAAGCCATAGGGCTGGTCCCATATAAATGTTATTAAGTTTGTGTGGGTAGTTTTTCAGTTAGCTTCAATAATAAGTATTTACTTAGTGGATATAGATGATGTTATACTAACTTTCCTGTCAGTGTTATTTCCATAGCAAGTCGCGGTATACAAAGGACAATGCCAGAAACTCTATAGAACTTTGCCCCACTCAAATCAGTTATGTACAAGCCTGCAAAATGCAGCATCTTAAAGCATATTTATTACTGTTAACTAAACATTTGTCATAATGCCTGTAGAACTTGCGGTTTCTGTTAAAATCTTAAACAATATTGACATTGATTATAGGTTAGGTGCAATTTATAAATGTTAAAAAGCGATTTAAACAACATATACGTTACGCATTATCATAATTATTATAATCGTAATATGAGTTTCTGTTATACAATTATTTAAAACTTATTTGTTGTTGTGTATCATGCGCAATAAGTAACAATAGGAAATTCAGGGGTTGAATTCCATATTTATCATTGATTTGTAATCGGCAAGTTCTACTGAAAAACTAAGTATTATGAAAAGGTCCTTTAATCATTACAATTATTTTCATTAATTGACATTTTCTGTAATTGCATTTTCTGGACCTGGCATTGTCATTTGCTGGGGATAGGTAACACAGCAAAAAAGTGAAAAAAAAAACAGCGACTTCCAAAAGAAAACACTACTAAGTGAAAAATAACTTTAATTTCGTAAGTCGGTGGCATGAAACGAAAATACAAAACCAAAGACAACGACTACCGAAATTAAAGGTTTTTCCAATTTGTAGTGTCTTCATTTAAACTGGTTGTTTTATTTGTAAAAAAGTTTTAATTAGCAAACTCAAATTAGATACTATCTCTCACAGTTTGATAGCCTTGTTTGCATAAACCTTCTTTGCGCTTGTAGAAGTTACTTTGCAGTTAGGTTTAAGTTTTAAGTTGCAGCACTGTGCATTATACTGTTAATGTTAATTCGGTTCTGCTTGGAAATGTCTATTAATTAGTTAGCGACAGTTGGAAGAAAATTGTTTTGATAGTAATTTGAGTTCTATGGTTTAGAATATGCCACCCAGTTTGTGGTTTTATAGGTAATAAAAACAGGATCCCACTTAAAAACACATTTATTAGTTTAGAACACGAACACAGAATCTCAGGTGGTAGGTTCTTAAAAGTCTATAGAATCTTTCACTGGTGGTTGAGTTAGAAAAAAGGGTACTGCGCTGGGCTTTGTCCGGTAGGTGACGCCGTAGGTGGGGCAAGCAGTCTTAGGCGCAAGGTAGTGGTGCGGGTGGCAGTGGACGGTAGCGGCCACGTGTCTCAGGGCTGCAGACCACGCAACGCTCGCCAAGGCTCCGTCAAGGCGAGCAGAGGGGGTGGATATCCGGTGTTCGCACACACTCGCCGTGGCTCCGTCACAGCGAGCAGGGTGGTATGGATAGACAGCGTGAATGCGGTTAGCGTATTCGTCCGGACATCTGTAAAGGCGTCTGGAAGAACCCTGAAAATATCGCAAAGAGGGCGCCCCTGAGTTTCAGGAAAGATTCTTGTAACCCCATGCGATGCATGCAGCGGTTACCAGACAGGCAGAAGGTGCTGTTACCCAAGGCGAGCGTGGAAAGGAGGAAGGCGAGGAAAGGTCACACTTCGCAGTGGTTTACAGTGATTCAGCATAAAGTGAGCACATGGAAACGCCATGGCCGTAGCCTAGAACCGTAGGGGTTCTCATCGCACATGTGACAAGGCATTTGGTGAAAATTAGAATAAAATACACATGGTTCTCTTTCATAATTAGGTTAGCCACGTCAAGGATGCGGCTACCGCGACATAGTTAACCTATGGAGACACAATAAAGTACTCACCCTAACACAAGGGGTTCAATGCGAAGACTTGGCAATGAGCCAGAAAAAGGAACAAATATGGATTGTATGTAAGGGAGCGTCATATATAGCGGTTGAGGATGCGTTAAAGGGAAGTGGCGTTTATGCCATAGGCAATTAGTAATTTTTACTAACTACTAATTCTATGCTACAGTTTTTGTTTAATAACCTAATATTTATGTAATAAGGGGCTTCTGGAATCCTTTGTTAAATCACATTATGTCATGTCAATACCTGTGATTGGTTACATGATAATTTTGTTCAACTAATGACGCACTCAAATTCAACAATCGACATTATTATATTTGTCAGCTGATGCTAGACAGGGGTTTTTGGTGTGTCATGATTCTTGTTTAATTTGTTGAAAAACAAATAATATGTACTTAATTATAGCTTTTCGCCGGTTTTTGAGTCTTTGGGGGTCTATTGTTCGAAATGAAACATGAATAACGTCATGCCTCCTAAATCTTATTAAAATAAGTTCTTTGACTTCTCTTTTGACGGGTTGTTGTGAACGCCAATCTGGTTAATTAATTTCCCTACTAACAATAACACGAGGATTATTTCCCCCACATTTTACTACTCCTTTGAAACGCACATTTCCGGGTTGTTACAAGTTTTAAAAGTAGCAAACATTAGCAGGTCACGATTGTTAAAATTCCGTATCGGTCGGTTGGTCATGTTAAAAACATACGCCGTCGTGTTTGTCGATCAGGCTGACAGTTTGACAGACATTTGTCGGAAACTGTTCAGGGATTTGATAGAAGTAGGTTATGTTTTGACTAGCCTTGTTCTAATTGGAGACATTCGTGATACATTTTTGTGATTAAAATTAATGGTTAGCGCATTTTGAATATTTTAATCATTTGTGTTTTTTTGTCAATTGCAATGTCCTTTTGTCTCCCGATTTTAATTTAATGTTTGGGTGTCGATAAAATTACAGTCTCATTGGTATTTCAAAAGTAGTTTTTGGCCGACGATTGAATAAAATGAAACTTAAGACACGTCCTATACCGTAGGCCCTAGGAGCAATGGGTCGCCGTCCGGTAAGGACCCAGGCCCGAGTCGACGGCGCGTTGTGTTTCACGCGCGCCTCAAAGAGATGTCAGCTCTAATTGACGGGGTCCGCTAGGGCCGATGCCTGCCAGGGTTGTTCGAAAGAGATACCGTGACCTCTGGCACAGGCAACTGAAGGAACACTGGTGGGTTTTAGTCAGTAAATGTCTGACACCGCCCTGTCCCTCCCGCTCCGCCCAGAGCGGGAGAAGTCAATTGATGATTTCCCAACCAATCACTTAAAATAAACGAATACGGGGCAAGAATAAAAAAATATGGGCCATTTCCAATTGTAAAATTGTTAGAAACTAAATTATTTTGACAGTTCCCTACAACGTTTAAAAAGATGAGCGTATAGTCTTCCAAACAAAGTCACAGATAATAAATGACGTACTTGTTTTGTTTACCGTTGTAAAAAAAAAAAAAAAAACATTTGCATGTCTATAACGTTTAAAATAAAAGGCCTTCGTTGGTATAACGCAAATTAAGTAGCAGCTCATTATATCGGTCGTAAGCTGCCGGTTTAACGATGAGCGTAATTTCGGACATAACGGCAGTTTTGTAAAATGCCTACTTATATTCGGCTGTATCTACCCTCGAGTTCAAAACTTTCCGATAACGAACTGAACCGATTTTAATTCACTACCGTGTTAAAACTTCTATAATTTTTTTTAATTGGCAATGTTTACCAATTTATAATGTATATAGTCAATTTAGATTGGACATGATTAATTCTTAGTAGTAGATCGATAGTGGATTAAATTATGGATTATTAATTAATTAACGGATAGGGTAACCCCGTCCCATATACCTACATTTTACTAACTTTGCTAAGGTTTTTCAGTTAGCTTTAATAATACGTGATTTTCCACTTAGTGGATACCTATATTAATGATGTTATAATTACTTCGGGTCACTATTGTTTACATAGCATGTAATGGGATACGAACACTATACGAATATTTATAGGGTAGGCACCACAGCAAAAAAGTGAAAAATAAAAACTTTTTGGATAAGGAAAAAAAAAGTCTCCAAAAAAAAAAACACTACCAAGTGAAAAATTACTACTGTGCCTTTGGTTTTTTATGTTCGTTTTTTGCCACTGAATTCCGAAAATAAAGTTATTTTTCACTTTGTAGTGTTTGTTTTGGAAGTCGGTTGTTTTTTTTTTGCAAAAGAAAGTTTATATCACTAGGACTATACCATATCCTATGTGTTAGTGAAAATGAGTATTAGACTGCTATAAATTGTCAGTCTGTCCCACTGCTGGGCTGAATCCTTCTCCCAGGACTTCCAGTTCTTATCCCAGTTGAAATCCGGTCAATGGGCCGTATTATAGTCATGTCCGAATATAGAATGACAGTCATGCTTTGAATATAAGGACAATTTTAAGTTGGTATTCAATTGGCAACCTTTTTTTTAAGCCCTTTCGTCTCCAAATATTGGAATAATTATTTGACGTACATTTTTAATTACCTTTTTTTTATTTCAATGTCTTGTTTTTCTAAGGTTCCCCTATAGCTGGTCGTACAATAGGTATACAACTGTCATTCTTTGACTTTGAATACACGGACCATTTTAAATTAGTAGTCAATATTGGTAAACAATAATTTCCCAACAGGATGTCAACTAAGTAAAATTTATTATTCCTTTCTTTATTGAACTCGAGTAACTCTGTCTTACCCTTTCCGGGAAAGTCGTTACATGTTATTATTATGCAACCCGTCATGTTAGAAATTGGGCATTCGGACGAGAGACTAACAAATAAACTTTCGCTTGAAGGTATGGTCAGTTATTTTTAACCGAGTAACAAAGGGAAGGGTACGGTATTTAGAGTTGATCGTTTATTGTGTTTCTAATGTCTGTTTTCACTGTGATGAAAGAATTTTTACTGAGTTTGATGTTGATTCGTCGCGTCTTTAGTTTCATGGTTTTCGGTCTATGATTGTGCTGTTTGTGATCATTCCTTTGTATGTAACTTAACACACAGAATAGAAAAAACTAGTGGAAGTGCCCACGCAGCTATGTGTGTCACAATTAGGCGGAAAATATGTAAAATAATAACAACCATCCCCCGTTGTAATAAGACTTAATTTTCCATGAACAACAAATTCAACTTTGACGAAAAGCTCATTTGTTGTTCGTAAAAAATTAAGACGTACTTACAGCAACATTTGGCCAATTATGTTTAAGTGCCCATGTAATAGGGTGCGAGCCTATTGCCATTAACCGAGCAGAAATCCAGACTCTGGGCTCCTGCTGAGAAATTTTAGATGGAAAAAACCCAATAAAAAAAATCCAATAGCAAATCACTGTCCATTAAAAGGTTGCCTGGAAGACATCGCATAAAGCGATCTCCCCATTGTATATTTGAAGTGTTTTTTTGTTATATATTTTTGTGGTGTACACTAAAGTATATATAAATAAATAACACTGCCCGACCTGAGAATCGAACCCAGGACCTCATGCTCAGTACTGCTGCCCTTGCGACCACTAAACATTCCAGGCAGTCCTATACATGTGTTTTATCAGATAAAGATACATTTTTATTCATAAACAAATCTTTTATATTGTTTTTTTTTTGACTTGGTGATTTACTTAGTAAGTAAATCATTTAACCTAAACGTCTGATATTTTTCAAGATGCAGGCAATATACGTTGAAAAACATCAGACGATTATATTGTATAGGAAAAGAATATGCCCAAATATGGATTCTTTAACAAGACAACATTTTCTCTTTTGCCATGTTAAATATGTGTTTTGCAAAGCCGGGGCTTTTTTTGTGTCAACGTAAACGTTCCCGTTAAACAGAAAATTTCGTCAAAAAATTAAGTATCTCGATTTGCATAATTTACGAAATGCCATGCAGATGTCACCGCCATTACAGACCTAAAAAAAAAGGAATGTAAATAACTTGGTTGGCAAAAAAAAGTTTGAAAAAAACTCGAAGGAAAAATGCTGTTCCGTACCACCGTAAAGTATTTAACACTACAAACTTTATAATACTTTACTAAAAAATAAAGCAAGTTTCTTAGATGGTATCTCCCTTTACCTTTCAACTTTATTTTACTTTATGTGTACCCTTTGGGCACGGAACCCTAAAAAACTTCACCTATTATTTATACGCATTTTGCCTATCGAACACTCGGTAATTTTTTTGTATCAAAACATGATTTTTTTGCAAAAAAAAAAGACATCATAATCTTCACACATTTCAAGCAACACAGTATTCCAATGTTTGCTCCCAAGACATACTAACAGGTTTGTTATCAAAACATCTGCCTGCGTTTCCTGTCGTTATCTCAACATCCTTAACATAACACGTCAAGGGAATTTGCTCTTTAATCCCTAATCTTAACACCGTTAATCGCCTGACGGAATAAGCCTGTGTTTATGTTAGACGCGTACGCGGGTAAACAGTTTGATTCGCTTTCTTAAATGGAGGGAGATTTTAATTCTAATTGTGTTATGAAGTTATGGTCTGCAATCGTCCAATGCTACATGGAAGTCACATCACTAACCTTGGTTCAAATATTGGTGTTTGCAGTTTTTGTCAGTGGCTGATACTACTTACTTATAATTTTATAACATTTCCTTTGAGTCCTCGAACGAGGCAAAATCCCAGCACAAAGTGAATCGCTGAGAACAAGCTGATAAAATGACTGTTTCAATTCAATTATTTGGCTTCAAGTGAAGCGAAACGCTCACTGCAACATTAACACACCAAAAATGAGGCAAAATCCCAGCACAAAGTGAATCGCTGAGAACAAGCTGATAAAATGACTGTTTCAATTCAATTATTTGGCTTCAAGTGAAGCGAAACGCTCACTGCAACATTAACACACTAAAAATATTTCATGGAAAGCAGGTTGCCATAATGCCAAGACTTACCTACATTAACGCTGTCACAGTTAAAAAATTATCAGATATAATGTAAAGCCAAGCCCCTAACTTTACAAGGTTTCAAGGTCAAAATGTATGGCTTAGGCGTTGCGAGGGCAATCCTTTGGGCTTATGGTAAGACATTAAATAACTGGTCTTTAATGTAGTTTCATGCAATATTTCTTTGTCCCGGCTCTCATGCGAAGATCTTTGGCGGTTGTGATGGGTAGTCAGTTGCCCCAAAGTCTTACCAAGGGGTAGTGTGTTACAAATGTAGTCAAAGTCAAAGTCGAAGCATTTATTTCAAATAGGCCCATAAAAAGGCACTTTTGAACGTCAAAGTTTACATTTAAAATAGAACTGATTCTAGGCGCCACTTCCAAAAAGTAGTTTCGTATGGAGAAGAAGTGGCAAGAAACTCCACCGTTACTCTTTTAAATGTTTTACAATATTTTGTATACATTAATTATATTTCTATATGTGAAGACGATGCACCAAGAATAAAAATACTATACCACAATTGGTTAAAAGAATTAAAAATAAAGCAAATATATATATATAATATAAATTAATCACGTGATAGGTACATTGTGCTCACATATTTACAAACAATTGTAAAAATATATGATTATTAGTAACGGTGGAGTTTTTTGCCACTTCTTCTCCATACGAGACTACTTTTTGGAAGTGGCGCCTAGAATCAGTTCTATTTTTAATGTAAATTTTGACGTTCAAAAGTGCCTTTTTATGGGCCTATTTGAAATAAATGCTTTGACTTTGACTTTTAATTGCACGCCGTTTAGCTCGACTCTCGGCAACTCTCATCCAGCTGCTGCCAGCCACCTTGCGAAGATCGTCGCTCCACCAGAGGTATGCAGTCAGGCCATGTAAAAAAGGTGCGTCCTGTCAGACTCGAAAACTACTCCAACATAATTGAGAAAAGGCTAGACAGATTGACATTGAGCGGCGAAAATTACGCTCTCCTTTGACGACTCACCCTTTGTCACCCTTTACATGCCCGCAAAAGGGAAAGGTATTCTATATTTACGAGCAATTCAATTATGCGTGGGATTCGAAAATTGAACCGTGTGCGCTGTAACATTTTCTTTTTATTCTGTGAGGTTGGTAGCGAATTAATTTGGGTAATTTAACGGTATGATTGCCGCGGTTTGGGTGAGCAGCCTTATTAGTTGTGACCTTTTTTTTGTTTCGTTGTATCGTTTATTATTTCTGTGGGTTGCCATATGTTGATGTTCTACTAGGGATGGGACAATTCTGATGGAGATTTCAGAGTTGAAAACTGCCGATACTACGAGGTTAGCGCTACTGCTGGCCATGAGGTCCTGGATTGGATTCCTTCATCGAGCAAAGTTTTGTTACTGGGTTTTTTCATCTGGAATTTTTCAGTAGCAGCCCGGAGTCTGGATTTGTGCCCGGTTGGCAATAGGCTCGCCCCCTATTACATGGGACTTAAACATAACAGGCGAAATGTGGGTGCATTATAGGTATTCCTCTGCCTATCCCTTTGGGGACTACAGGCGTCATGCTATTTTAGAGTTAAAAAAAACCATTTGTTTCAATTAAACCATTTAGAACTTTTAAATTGTCAAGGAGTCGGTCAGTAAGAAATATGAAGCTAGTTGCCCATTCCAAAGCGTAGTAGGTACCAATGGAGAATTTCGGGCAAGAAACTCCATGGACACCTTTTTGAATAATATTATTACAAAAATATAAATTACATCATTAATGTTGATTGTTAAAAACCAGATATGATGGCTAGGTAATGCGAATCTCGATGCGGGAATTGTAGGATTGTACCTAAGTTCTGGGGACTTTTGAGGTCCTCTTGTAGTCCGGTGTGTCTTGTAAGTACCTATAGTGCGTCTCGGCGAGTACTGGCAGCTGGTGCGAGTGCTTGAACTGCTAGATTAGTATACATTTTAAACAAAATAACTGAAATAAAAACAGAAAGCCCTTTAGATATTACTTTTACAAAAGCAATAATTATGTCTTGTACTAATCACCTTTGTGTGTTGTAAATCGTGCTAGTTCACGTTTCTGTCTTCAGTACAGTGTTTGACCACATGTTCAATTTTCAATTTGCGCAAAATTTTCATTTGGCTAGATTTACAGAGGTACGGAGAGGAAATTTGAGGTAACGGATGTATTTCGCGTGAATGAAAAAAACCAAAGTCATTTATTCGAAGGTGAGAATTAGCACTTAATGAATGTCAAAGTAAATACCTAAAACGCCTTCCCTTCACCTCTTCCTAGCTGGGAAGAAGAAGTGCAAGCAAACGACTCCCCAGCAGCACAGCTGTCTGTTCAGTATGAAGAAATTATCCTATACAAATTATTCAGCGAAGGCGTTTGCTCAGCTGTTGGAAGTTTCCAATGACATCTGACCAGCTTTCCGAACTCCTGATACGGAACCTTACGGAATCTAATTTCTTGCAATTGAATGATACTAACTTTTGAAATATATTCAAAGCTGATTAGTTTTTCGGCATGACCAGCCTATAATGTTCCCACTGCTGGGACAAAGGCCTCCTTTTGGTGAGAGGGGGTGGGCCGTATTGACCAGTTGGCAGATGTCACATGTCTTCGAAACTTCCTTCACCTTCCGTGTACGTGTGTGTTCCGTGTACGTGGGCGCTTTACTTTGGGTAAATTATTTCATTACCACTGTAATGAAATAATTTACCCAAAGTAAAGCGCCCACGTACAACTCGTCAGTAGCGAGCTCTCTCGACCACTACTCTCTTTTTTCGGGTTTTCACAATATTCACGATACTTTCTATCAATATGCGCACAGTAGCCAAAAACACAGTATTTTTATAAATGACTTTAAGTAATATTGTCCCACATAACTTTGAATTCCATTCTATTGTATACACAATTCTGTCATCCATCGCTCCATTCATACAACCTAATCAAAACAGTTTCCGTGTCATCAATAGCCATGTTATAATGGGCCAAAGTCAGCCATTGTGTACAATACTATTGAATGGATTTGAATGAAAAAGATGGTTGGGATTGGTTCTACCTGTTCAATGATATTTGTGGTCGAAATTGTTGAATTCTGAAGGGTGTATAGTTTGAAGGCATAGTTATTACCTGCACGCGTTGTAGATTACATGGTATTATTATAAATCAAAACTGCGAGTGTGTGTGTGTGTTTTGTTACGCTTGTACGCCAATACTGCTATACTGTTTTTTTTATGAAATTTGTCACACAGATAGACCATGGCCTGGGTAAGGATGTAGGGTATTTTGATCCCGATATTCCTACAAGATAGAGATTTATGCTGGTGAAACCGCGCAACATTGAAAGATCAAAGAGTTTTATTTTATTTTTATTAAATTATTCTGTTTTTCTCCCCCGCTCCGCTTATGTCTATGCAGAAGTCCTAGTAAAAAAAAAACTAGTTCTAACTACGCGAGCTAAGACGACAAATAGCTATAAACCATTAAACCAGTTCACTTTAAACTTTATAACCATTACGTTAAAGTTTGCATTCGCTTTTACGACTTCTATCTGTGTTACAATAAAATTGATACTTCATTCGTGACATTACAGTGAAGGTTCAGAAGGCGAACTCTTGAAATACGCGAAAAAATACTAAGTATAGTTGGCCTCGCAATTGCTTCAGCACCTTATGATTAAATGTCACTTAGTCTTTCACGCAAAAACGGCCGAACTGATTTGCATGAAATTTGGCACATGGCCTGGATTAGGACATAAGGTACTTTATATCCCGATATTCCCATTGGATCGAGACTTTGCGAGTGAAACTGCGAGGCACAACTAGTATTAAATATATTATAAATGTGAAAGTTTGTATGTTTGGATTTTTGTTACTCAATCACGCAAAAACGGCCGGACAAATTGAGATAAAATTTGGCACACAGATAGCTTATAACCGCGATAAACACGAAATATTTTTAATCCCGCTGTGAAAAAGTTTCCGATATAGTTTCCGAAAAGTGTTGAAGCTATTATGAGGTCGACCATACCTAGCTAGATATATTAGCAGGTCTAATGAAACAATCTGAAACCACTGCAACAGAATGATGATAACATCAGACTCTTAACCATATTATCAGTTCAACATCTATTGCCTTAATTACAATTAAATACAACAACCACGCGAATTGGAAGTAGGTGAAATACGGGAAAGCAGTGGCGTTTTCGAAACGGCTCCACTGTATTTTTTTGAAATCGTTTTCTTGCAATCTGTTTCGTTTGAAACTTCATCAGTAGGCTAGGAATTTATTCATTTGTTTTGTAGGGCAGTCAGTCCAGTGACGAGCTCCTTTTATGTATAATATCCCCTATAAATCTCTAAGGGCTTTTGTTTTTAGGCTTTAGAATGTTGAATTACTTTTCATTAAGTGCGTAACTAGAAATTTTGGATGCTTGTTTAGTCTGTTCCTGTATGATTTCATTGAGTGTTTAATCTCGTCTTGAACAGTTCTGATTTCATGGTCTGGGTGTAATTGGTGGTTTGTTATGAACCGCTCAGCATTTTGGACTGGAACCTCTGTAGTATTTCTAAGGTTTGAGTTAGCTGTGCAGAGTTGAAATCCGTTAGTCCAAATTGGTTTCAGGATGCATTTTTATAAAAGCATTTTGTGTCCCAGCGACAACTGTGATTTTTTTTGTCAAGAAACCAGTACAGTTTCCTTAGTTGGATTGCCAGTGCTTTTCGTTTTGTGAAATTTTTTCTTTTTTTTTGCAAGTAAGACTGACCACTGTAGTAAAAGCAAAGGAAAAAAGGAAGTCCTTAGGGCCTGGACAAAGTGTGTAGTTATCAGCGATAATAATGATGGGAAAGTCAAAAATGTATGAGACTGACATGAGCTTCCGAAAAGCTTATGGCAATGCTGTGTACAAATACGAAATGCATTGAAAACGATTGTCACTTGTCTTGTCTAGACCTTGTTCTTTGTTTATTCGTCTAGTGATTTTGGAATACATTCTTACCGTTGTACAATATAACAAAACACTTACCGTCTTATTCAAAATAAAGCTCTATAAACCTATTTTAGGTATCGAACAATTTTGTCCCTTGCTGTCAACTAGACAGAAAGGAATCAAAACAATTTTTATAAAACTGGTTTAAAGAGAATGACTTTATTATAAATAAGACGGTAAGTGTTTGTATAGACATTTTATTATTTACTAATCAACTTAGTATTGCGTTGACCTTCTGTAACTGTCTCCTTAGTTTGTACTAATATCAGTAAAGTTTAATATGTTTCATTCTTCAGGCACAAGTATTAGGCCTTATCGTAAGCTTCTTCGATAAACCCTGTCGATAACAGAATCGAACAGAGTTTGCATGCGAATAATTTATATCAGCATGGCGATGACGCTCCAATTTTTTTACTACAAAACATTTGTTGTGATAGCACTGGCGAATTCAGGTTATCAAATGCGAGCTATAATATTTCAGTTATTTATTCATTTATTCGTTTTGTAACAGTTTCTGTAATTGATGATTGGATGTGCAATAAAAGTCATGGATGACAATATTTTTGTAGATTTTTTTTTGTATTTGAAGTCCGTGAAAGGTAGCTATGTGAAAAAGAATCACATGTTAAGGCTCGTAGACACTGGCGCGACGCGACAGCGCGACACAAAAGGCGCCGCGTGTCGCGTGACGAGCGGTGCCTTTGTGTCGCACTGTGGCGTCGTGCCTGTTTGTGGGAGTCTTTATTTGTTCTGTGTATTTAATAAAATGCTGTCCTTTGAAACCTTTCCTGCTATCCTCAATTAATCAGTCTTTTACCAACGAGATGGAGAGTGTGCCTTTCTGACATCCACAAACCATTCACTGGTTTAGGCTGGTTGTCAGACTTTTCTCGACTGCCAATGATACCGGGGGCCAACGGCTTAACGTGTTTAGCGAGGCACGGGGCGGTCTCGATATGTACCTAATGGACGGTCACACGGACATCCAAAGACCGACCGCGGCGAGAGTAACTAAACCTTCGTTCGAACCGTGCGGCTCTTATTATTGAGCCAGGAGTACGAGCGGGCAAACCAAAGGGATTAAGGCTCTTCCAAACAGGCGCGACGCGACAGCGCGACACAAAGGTACTGGTCGTCGCGCGACACTCGGTGCCTTTGTGTCGCGCCAGAGTGAATGATCCTTTATGCCAATAACTTTTATTTCTCAACTATTAAGTCTCCCTCAAACAGGCGGTACGCCACAGCGCGACACAAACGCACCGCTCGTCTAGCCACACTCGGTGCCTGTTTGAGGGAGCCTTTACTATGATATTGGTATACTAACTCATTCAAAATACCGAAAGCGAACTTATTTGTTTTAAACTAAAATCATCTCGGATTCACAACGAGACGTTTCGAATTTCGAAGTCGTATCAAAAATATTGTCCTTCCATTCACGGTTGCTTTACCCCGGACAGCAGCAACCCAACAGCAACCTTATTGCAACGGCAATAAATATCACTGTGGTTTTGACAGTGATGCAAACTCAGAAGTAAAATAACTGTTAGCATTCCCGTTATTAAAAACATTCAAAATCTAGCAGCAATCTTATCTCGGTGACAATCAATGTCAAAAACGTTGAAAACATTTAAGTTGGAGGTATTTTGACAGATTAAGACTGAGATTAGAAATTAATGCGAGCGTTCTTAAATATACGAGAATTTTCCTTCAGATAAAGATGTTAAGTTTCAATGATTTATAATAATAGAATTGCTTAAGAATCAATTCAGAGTTTATCCACAAAAGTCGTTAGATAAATCTAGTGGTTATGATAACGTTCATATTGATACTATAGTTGTCGCGTTTTAAGATGGCACTAGAGGTCATTGTCCTTTCCCTGATGTCTCTCCGTAGGAACCCAAACAATAAACTATGTATGGTTTGGTCGTTATTGGAACCTGTTGAAGATCACGATAGATATTCAGGATATTATATATTCTGGACGTTGGTTCTCCGTTATGTCACCGAGTTTGTCATCTATTTCACAAACACAATTTACAATAGCCATACTATCACCGTCACCAAATACATCCTTTTGTTTTATAGTTCCATCATAACATTCATTACATAAAGCGCCATTTAATAATTAAGTTATTATTACCAGGTAGAACAATAACAATATGTCAAAACATCAAACCTGAATGACAGCTGCGCGCAAAGATTATTAAAGGCTCAAGGCGCGTGAACTTTCGATGCCCGGAATGTTACCATTTTATAAATATTGTTTTTTGTATTAATTTTGTTGAACACTTTTCTAGTTATTATGTGTATGTATTTTATTTTAATCTTAGCGACGTCAATCAACGCCGGCTGTCGCTGAAAACCAGAGCTGGGGCTCTATCTCACATAGGGTCGTAGCATTAAGCTGAGCGATGGCCGTTTTGCGTGGATGTGACGCATATTTTCCCCCAACTTGTTCTTTTTCGTGTTTGTGTCCGATAAATGCGTCATGTTTACCGCAAATAAATGTTTTTCTTCTTTCTTTTCTTTAAATAGAAATCCTAGAAAATGTAGATGGGTCACTGACCACTATTGCCATGCTAAAACGCGACAACTATATCTATAACATCAATGACCTTTTACTAAGTTTCCCACACTTCAGTCTTATGGAATAGTAATAAGCTAATAAAATTCATAGTTTTATATAGTAATTTGCATCTAGAGCCCAATCAAGTTAGTCCAAGTAACTCCGAGCGGATTACTTAACGTTTACTTCACCTCGTTTTTTCTATAATCCTAACATATCATACTATAAATGCGAAAGTAAGTTGGTTTGTTTGTTTATTATGCTAAACCGACTGAACGGGTTTGGAGGAAATTCGGCACACCGATAGATCATGACCTGGTTAATGTCATAGGCTTCTCTTCCTGGATCGCAGACGAAGTTGCGGGCAACAGCTAGTGAATATAATAAATGGAAAGTCGCTTTTCTTGTCTATCGGTCTAACCGCGTAGTTTTTCAAAACATTTTTGTCTAAAAATACGTACAAAAATTAAATCCCGTCTACTGAAAAAACACGCTCTAAAAAAGTACGAAACAAACTTTAGGTACAAAAAAATTCAAGGTATAGCCATGGTCGCATGCCTGTATACCATTTAGCCTGGTACCAGGAACACATAGCATAAGCATAGCATAATCAGCCTATTATGTTCCCACTGCTTGGACACAGGCCTCCTCTCTATGAGAGAGACTGAGCCGTAATCCACCACGCGGGCCCAGTGCGGGTTGGTAGATGTCACATGTCTTTGAATTTTCGGCTCTAAGACATGCCGGTTTCCTCACGATGTTTTCATTCACCGTTTTGAGAGCAGTGGTGATTACTACAGGGCCACCATTACCTTCCGTTTTGCTTTTGGAGATGGCATCCTCGGGAAAGACAAACGCTACTTTTTATCCCGGTAGCACGTGCAAGTGGGATAACTTAGGACATCCAACGCGCAAAGCCGCGGGTAGACCTTAGTAATATTATAAATTAGAGAGTGACTTTGTCTATCTGTTACCTTTTCACGTCTTAACAGCTGATCGGATTTCTATAAAATTTGGCAGAAAGGTAGACCATGACCTAAGTAAGTATTTCATCATCATCATCATCATCCACAGCCCCACTTCACCCACTACTGAGCATAGGCCTCTCTTCTCTTGTGCCTGAATCAGAACCTGGATGAGGCTAGCACAGGGGCGTGGAGATTTCCACGCCCCTGTGCCGGCCTCATCCAGGTTCTACCCAAGATGGCAACAATATCGTCCGCCCATCTAGCCGCCGGACGACCGACATTTCGTCTTCCAGTCCTTGGACGACACTCAGTCACTGCCTAACTACACCTGCCATCACTGCGCCTTGCCAAGTGTCCTGCCCAACTCCATTCGACCTCCATAACTTATTTTCCGATAACATCAACCTTCGTACGTCTTCGGATCTCGATGTTAGGAACTCGGTCTATAAGCTTTATATAATAGAATAGAATAAGAAATTTATTTCAGACGTAGTCCATATACTGTTAGTAACACAAATCTTACAAAGACATGTCAGTACAAAAAAAAAAAACAACACAAAGTGGCACCGCACAGGAGTGCCAGTTTATGCCAAGCTCTGTACACGACCACCCGCAGTGTGCAGTTGCATCCAGTTCCGCCACATCGGCGAGTCCCTGCGGTCCACGAAAACGCTCAGAAGGCTGTTAGAGCTGGCATGCATGCGCTTCATAAGAGATGCACAACGCTTCCTGGTAATGGCATGAAAACCATCCACGCTTTTCACCGTAAACATTGCTGAAGCGCTGCAGTGGTGCGGCAGCCCGAACAGTAGCCTGAACTATACTATACTGGACTCGCAGAGCACTGCCAAGCATGAAACGCTCCATGGCTCTCTGTGCAACTATCACCCTGTACGCAGCCTAGCCAGTTAGTACATAGTACACTTTTATCCCAGGAGTACGTTTCGGATAAATTCCGACGAAGTCGCAGAAAAAAGCTAGTATCTCTGGATCTTAAGTTGCTTTACTGTGGGTGTTTGCCTAGTGTTTCTAAGTTCCATGGTTTTATAAGTGGTTTACATACCATTACATGGATACGAACATCTTAGTTGTTTGTGGTCTTGGCCGAGATCCAAGTTGGGCTTAAGTTGAGTAGTAAATCTTTGTTGAGGTTAATATTGTTACATCTTTTATTGTAAGAGATGCTTAGTTTGTCCTCCAAAGGCTATGAGAGGTTTTTATTGCATTAAGGCCCTAATTTTTTATCCTCAGATAAAAAGACAGAGTTAATGGCGAAGGCAAAAGTCAAAATGGCCCTATTTTAGCGAAAATTGACGCGTTTTTGTGTTCCGAAATTGGAGAGTCACAATTTCCCGAAAGCCCCTAAAAGTAGAAGATTGTGGTTTAAAGCGTTATTCGTAGTGATTTTTTTTGAGTTCGAGTTTATGTCGGAAACATTTTGAAAAATGTGATTACGAGGAAATATTCAAGCTTTAAAATTCTGACACTTTCCATGTCAATTACTTGCTATAAAATACTGAAATCACCGAAAATAACGAAATAGTGAAATAAAATCAAACTAAAAACAAAAATGAATGAACGAAATGTCAAATTTATTGAAGGCCGTAGGGACCTAGCTATGGTCACGCCATCTACAATTCACCTTCCCCATTCGATAGATAGCAAAAAAGTCTGTCGTTCGATCGTCAAATGGGCTTTATTATTATTTCTGCTAGCTTCTGTCCGCGACTTCGTCTGCGTGATTCTTGTTCCCCACCCGTCGCATCGCATCTCCCGCCCGCACTATCACTTTTTCTTTTTGCTCGGCTCCTTAGGGTCATAGCGTTATGTTACATAGACTATAGCATACCTCAAGAATTGGACAATCAAATGCAAAAATAAATTTTCAAAACCGATCGGTTGTTACAGAGATTAACCCCTACATACCTAACAGTCCGTCCCGTTCTACGAGTAGCATGCACCTAGAATAACATTATAATACCTTGGGTAAAAATAATTAAATATAAAGCAATATAAGGTACATTATTTACGTAATAGATACTCGTACAAGGTGCTCACATATTTAAAAATATTGTAAAATTTCCCTCAATTTGTTTACAAGTATTAATTCCGCTACCGTGGGATGACGATCTGCGAAAGACTGCAGGCAGATGCTGGATGCGTCAAGCTGATGACAGGGCGCTATGGCGCTCATTAGGGGAGGCATGTCCAGCAGTGGACTACTATAGGCTGATGATGATGATGATGATGATTAATTCCGGCACAATCCTGTTGATACTCAAGCTGCAGAACTATAAATACGATGACTACATAAGTTAAAGGCCATCCTGTTCCTTTAAACGAATAATCTGTAGTCTGTATTTCTATCTTAAACTCTTATACGTATCATACAGTCGCATGATATTGCAACTTTTCCTACAAAAGCCTGGTATAAATCTAAACAGGCTTTATTCACATTTATGTAAAATATCTCAAGTTCTCTCGCGCTTACCGTTGACGAATCCTTTGATGCGAGTTTTAACATAATATTGAACGAAAAAACCGATATTAGGTATACGTGCCCAGAACCTGGAGTCTTTAAGTGTATACATTACTAACTGAAGGATCTAATCTTAATCTCTCAAATTAAACGAAGATTGTAACGATATAAACGGATTTATATTAAACAAGTGGTCGGTTCCACCGTCAAATCACCTCGCTTTAAAATGTCAAACTGTCATACAAAGTGTTGCCGTACTTAAGTCTTGATTCGATTCAATTAAATAATCGATTTAATATTCGACTAGAATTATAACAACTACTATTTTAATTTGCTTTTACTTTAGATACAAATACATTGTATTTGTGGTTACATACTAGCTAGGATATTATCATAAAACCCACATCTTGGCTAATTAATTTCGGATGTCCGAAATTGTCCCACAGGAACGTGCTACCAGGGCAAAAAGTAGCGTATTTCCCCCAGAAAGTCATGTATTTCCTTGCCCATTTTTTTTATCGATATTCGTTCAGTGGTTTAGGCTTGAAAATGGAACGTATAGAAAGAGTTACTTTCGAATTGATAATGTTAGTATGGATTAATAATGCAAAAGAAAAGGTTAACAAATACATTTTAAATAAAAACTACAACACAAAACACTAGAAGTGACACATACATACCTACATAAAGTACTACGCACCTGACCTTTCTGAAGAACATCACCGATAAGGTCAAGTCAAAGTCAAAGCATTTATTTCAAATAGGCACACGAAAGGCACTTTTGAACGTCAACATTTACATTAAAATAGAATTGATTCTAGGCGCCCCTTCCAAAAGGTATGGAGAAGATGGGTCAAGAAACTCCACCATTACTCTTTTATAATGTTTAACAATATTTTGATTTTTATATGTGAAGACGATGTACCAATAATAAAAAAACTACACTCTTATGTCCTCCTAGGGCGTCCCTCCCGGCGTCTCCACTCACATCTGCCTTGTAAATACCTTTTGTTAGTCTCCTTTCATTCATCCTCTCAACATAGCCAAACCATCTAAGCATACTGTTTTAAATTCATGTAACTACATCTTCTTTTAAAACGCACCGTTGCCTTATCACATCATTCTTCAGCCTGTCGTTCATAGTCACACCACACATGCTTTGAAAGGAACGTTTTCCACAGCATTTATTCTACTATCAAGTTTCTTTTGCGTGTGGCAACATTCACTTTCATACATAAGCGTAGGCACCAGAACACCATTGTAAACAGCCAGTCGTTCCTATAGTGAATTTTATGAAACATAAAATAATATCCTATTCTACTTCCTACTAATAATAAAAACGCGAAAGTTTGTGATAATGGATGGATGTTAGTTAATCTTTCACGCAAAAAATCCTGAACGGATTTGGATGACATTTGGCACACAGATAGTTTATAAACTGGATTAACACATAGAGTACTTTTTATCCCGATATGCCCACAGAATTGAGATTTATGCGGGTGAAACCGCGGAGAGCTTCTATTAAAATTGTACATAATTGCAAGTTAATTGCATGTAATTGAAAAGATAGTCACAACAACACCACCATGTGAAAATGCCACTTTGTTATTTCCACGTTCCGTGCAGACTTCAGTCGAATCTAAACACCACTAATTATCAAGAATACCTGTGTTTGTTTGAGTATTTTATTCTCAGAAACTAAATGTTATTCTTTGTTGACAGTCACGCGATTTTGACGTGTTGTTTGCACAAGTTTTATTTTCATTAAGGCGCTATGATCCGTCAGAGACAGCGCTTACTTGTTTTTTAATCCTTGGGAAACATAAAGAAAACAGTTAAAATTCGAGAGAGAGAACAAAATAAAAATATAATTGTTGGATCTGGAACACATGCAGTCGCGTTTAATAACACGGTAAGATTAACGTTGCTGGATAGAACAAAAAGTTACCCCTTTTAATCAATCTCATAGCTATAAAATAAAACGTCATGTTTTTCAGCACAATTCGTTGAGTTTGTCTTGATAGAATGATTAAAATAATTACTATGTTCAAATACCTACCAAAATGCGCGAGCGAAACTGCTTCAGTGGGCTTCGGACTCGAGCGCCGGATCATATGGGCCTTAATTAGTTTTTGACTCGTTGGTCTAGAGGTCGCAAGCGCTACTTCGTGGTACTTCAGAGCATGCTAACATGCATAATCAGCCTGCAACGTTCCGACTGCTGGGACACAGGCCTCCTCTCAGTGAGAGGGAGTGGGCCATAATCCACCACGCGGGCCCAGTGCGGGTTGGCGGATGTCACATGTCTTCGAAATTTTTGGTTCTAGGACATGCCGGTTTCCTCACGATGTTTTCCTTCACCGTTTTGAAAGCAATGGTGATGAAATTTAATACACCAATTAAAGTGCCTGCCAGGGATCGAACTCATTACCAATACCATTGGGCCACCACTTACCACCACCAGAGCATGAGGCCCTGTTCAATTCCCGGGTCTGGCAATGTGTGAATGGGTTTTTCCATCAGGAATTTCAGGTTGATGGCAATATGCTCGCCCCCTATTACATGGTACATAAACATTACAGGCGAAATGTGGGTGTACTTGGGTATACATTTGCCTTACCCTTCGATGGTTAGGGCGTGATGTTTTGTTAGGACTAACAATTCTCAGTTGACATTCACGCAACCTTCACGTGTTGTTTTATCGCCATTCATTTTGATTAATTAGTTATTTTGGTAGTAGGTCCCACCCAGTAGGGACTGTTTTTTGTCAAAATGGTTGCGATGTCAATTTTAAAAATTGTGTTTTTGGCTTGTCATCTTGCCTTGTTATTAGATGTTATAGGGGCTATAATAGAGATGATGACTTATATTAGAAATGTTCTATTAATGGTTGATTTTACAAATCTAAAAGATTTGTAAAATCGATGGAATTATGAAGAAGCTACACGGTTTAAAAGTTTTTAAAGGGGATTATTACTGTCCTTGTCGCGCGGTACGGACAATGTACGGTGCTGGTATGACGTTACATAGTCGTGACGTCACTTCTACGATAGTTCTGTTTTTCCCTAAAAGCTTTTAAACTGTTATAACTTGGCAATTATTTAAGCTTTTACACTTTATTTGCACTATTTGCAAACAAATTTTTTTTTGAGTTATAGTTTATAAAGTTGTCACCGTCCCTATTAGTAGAATTATGTTTTAGTTGATTGGTAGTGTTATATAGAGATCATGATGGCATTTTCTCAGCTTCTTAAAGAGTTTTATGTAGGTACCTTACATGTTAAAGGCTATCGTTTACAGGCGCTACATGACAGCGCGACCCATCTCTAGGAGGACAATTTCTCTGAAAACCTCATGGACATTACAACTAGAGTCGCGTTGCGCCAGTTTGCGGGAGCCTTAAGGGTTTGTGTGGAAGAAAATTTCATGTTGAAACTACCCCAATGATGACAATGATGATGATATCAAAAAGGATTTGTCCAACCTACGGCTGTACAAATCTAGAACAGAAAGCCCACGTTCGTACGTAAATATAAATATAGCGGCGGGATTTTATCGCGCAATGGATTTTCAACTCTCTGTGTTGAGCCGAGCTTTGAGAATCTAAAAGAGTGCATCCCGCCGACAAAACACGCTGTTCGATTTTCAACTCTCGTCGCACAGCAAAGCGTTGAAAATGCAAAGTGCGATTAAATCTTGTCCCGATATTTTTACGTCCGTGCAAAAGTGGATAAACTCCGAATTATAATTTGTAACGGAGCACTTAGCTGCTAAGATTAATTCATAGATATGACCTCCGCAGACTAGGATTTTGATTTGCTACTCCTACTCAACAATTTTATCCTATCTGGCCATCAAAATCTAGGTCTTTACATTATGCGACCGCGCTTTGAGTTAACTACCCGGACTTGAGTTTGTTTCTTAATCGCTTTAATACAAATTAAAATTTTGGAATTTTGTCCTGGGTTCGATTCCCAGGTCGGACAAAGTGTTATTGGGTTTTTCTATCTGGAATTTCTCAGTAGCAGCCCGGAGTCTGGATTTGTGCCCGGTAAATGGCAACAGGCTCGTCCCCTATGACATGGGACTTAAAAACATAACTGGCGAAATGCGGGTGTACAGGTACACCTCTGCCCAACCCTTCGGGGAAACAAGGCGTGATGTTATGTTAGAATTTTGGTGGAACTAAAAATCTGCCTAGTCTATTCCCAAATATTTTGAGGAACAGCTTCCAGTGTACCCAGAGACACCTGAAAACCAGTATTTCAGTAGCGACTGCCTATCTAACCTCTAAAACCCAGTTACTGGGTGACCTGACACTATACTAAGACCCTAAAAATATTATAGTAATAATATACCTATAAGTAATTTAATTAGGTATCTGCCATACCCCCAAAAAACTGAGAAATTAGAACTTAAACGTTTGGTTACGGGTAGTGTAACATATAAACTTTACAGTCTACACACTCACGATTTTTAACCTTATTTAGAGGTAGATGGCAATAGGCTCGCCCCCTATTACATGGGACTTAAACATAACTGGCGAAATGTGGGTGTACTATAGGTACACCTCTGCCCAACCCTTCGGGGAAACAAGGCTTGATGTTGTGTTATGTTATGTTTAGAGGAATCGGAAGTCACTAAAAAAATTCGAAAGTATTCTTATAACACAACCTCCTATTTTAATTAGAATTGCGTGAGTTAATAATATATAAAAGTAAGCGACTTTATCCTTATTGAATCATCATCATTATCACTTTATGGCTCGCACACCAGCGCGACACGCGCGCGACGAGTGGTGCCTTTGTTTTGCCCGTGATTCGCGCCATGTCATTGTGTCGTGCCTGTTTTGGAGGACCACAGCTGGACAGTGGATGCAGGCATAGTGATAAGCACTTTAAAATGAGTGCTTTTATTTGATTATTTGAATACTTAAGGACTACATGACCTACACGCAAGTTTTATAATGCCTAAAAGTATATGATCCACTGCAGTAAACAAAATCAGAAAATATATGAAATTATTCAGGTTAAATGCTAGTTCGATGAGTGTGCTAAAAACATAAATAAAAATACCTCTGAAAATTTATTTCCACTATTAAAAACCATACTAATATACATGCAATCATTCTGAATTTTGTCAGATTATCCTACAAGCAACATATTAACGAAATAATCTTTTACGTTTTTAGTCCAATGAATAGATTTTTTTGTAAATAGATAATTCCTTTCTTTTTTTGCAATATATTCAGCGTTGTGTCATTGCGCTTCTCTTTCTTTTTTAAACGACCGCGCGTTAGCTGTTGTCTGCCTTTCAAACCCGAAATTCTATTTTTAAATCACCTTAAAGATGTTTTTCATTTGAGTTGTCAAATTTCAGAGGTTAATTTTCTGACGAGAATTTTATTTTCGTCGATTATTTTTCAACCATCATTTAATAATGTTATTCAACAATAAGTACTTCATTGTTGGAAAAATTGGTGATATCATCTAAAAACAAATTAATGTTACTAAAGGCTCGTACACACCGGTGTGACACGCGCGCGATGTGTACGAGCTCTCGAGTCTTTGTGTCGCGCCTGTTTATGGGAGCCTTTATTCCCACTTTGTGATTGCGTATGAATTTATTCCAAACAGGGTTTGTTTACACTTTGATCCGACATTTTTGGAACACACTATAGGTACGACCGTGTCGCACTCCGATCATTGTCTGCTACCAACCGTCCTGACTGCCTAATCTCACCACGACATGAGCTTTAACTCGTGCCGACACGAGTCACGTCTGGTGCGTACGAGATGCTGCAGTAATCCTTTAATCGCGTCTTACCGTCATGAGAAGGGAGGGTACTTAGTGCACATTGTGAATATGACGTCATTTACCAGTATGCTATGAAAGTTACTCTACTTAGGACACTCTTTTGCAAGTACGATACGTAAGATGCTCCACGTCACGTACAGCGTTTTAAAGTTGATCAATGTTTGTTGTGTGTTGCGTTTTCAGGGTACTGTAAAATGTGTTTCTATATGAAACGAGCTGTGGCCGCGGCTTTGTATACAGTTTTTCTTTGAATTTTCTCGCGCTCTTTTGGAGCAGTGAACAAAACTGAACCATCATGCTCGGATTGGTGACGCTGAATCGGGTATATTCGTCTCCAATCGGTCGAAAACGCTGAATCGCGTGTTCCAGTCAAATTTTCCCTTGTGTTAGGCACATAGGCACATATCGGTTTTTTTATTGGATGATCGGTAATTTTATTATTTTATGTGTTAAGCTGCCTCGGTAAAAAACAATACATGAAATTGAAAAGCGTTTCCTGCAAACTACAAAAATGCACCTTTTCCTTTATTTTTACGTCACTTACAATCTTTCATAAGACGTTATCTAACCATTTAATATATCAAAAGGATGATGGGAAGAAACGTCCCCACCATCCAACAGATTTGAAATAAGTGTCATTTGAAGCATCTTGTAGGTAGGATAGAACATTTTTTACTATGGCGACGTCCTTCAAATACGTGGGGTTTAGGTTTTATAGAACGTCATCACCCCAGCTAAAGGTAACAGCAGAACACCGTGTGATTTTAGTCAGTCGGAGTCTGACAGCCCCCTATCGCTTCAAATATAGAAATGTAAATAATTTGCGTAAAGTAATGTTATTCCGTCTAAAAACTTTTTAGAGTTAGGTAAATAATCCAGCAATGTGGGTTGCGAAAATGAGTAAAGTTTAGATAGAATACAATAATCAGAAAGTGTGAAACTTTAGTTTTTTATTAACATAACGGCACGCCTGTAATCCCAGAAGGTTTAGGCAGAGGTGCACATATACTACCCCCACATTTCGCCAGTTATGTTTAAGTCCCATGTAATAGGGGCGAGCCTATTGCCATCAACCGGGCACAAATCCAGACTCCGGGCTGCTACTGATAAATTCTAGATAGAAAAACCTAATAACACTTTGCCCGACCTGGGAATCGAACCCTCTTGCGACCGCTAGACCAACGAGGCAGTCTGCATTCTTAACTCATATTTTTTTCAAATAGTGACAACAATATTATAAAAAGTTCAAAAAAATACCAAGTTACAAACGTTTTTAAATAAATGTTAGATAAGGACAGCACTATCGAAGAAGTGGTGTCACGACTGTGTAACTTCATACTTGCGCCATACATTGTCCGTACCGCGCGACAAGGGAGGGAATAATCCCCTCCAAAAACTTTGAAAGCTTCTGTAGCTTCTTCATATTTAGATTAATATAACAGATTTTCACGATTATCTCATTTTTACTATGCCTTCTTTGAAGTTACATAATTTTTTTGAACATTTATATATTACTCATAATCCCTGTTGTATCATAAACTTGAAAAGGCCGAGCGATTTGTCTTTAAATACAAGCCGCACGTAAGTGGTACATCATAATGGATAAAGGAATCCTCGCGCGAACCAAACCCCGATCCCTAAAGCTAGGTTATTTCAATGCCAATGGCATCCTGCGTCAACGCGCTGAAATCAGCGAGTTCCTCCGCGACCACCTCATCGACATCCTCCTTGTTCAGGAAACGTTCCTTAAACCTAGTTACCGAAATCCGTCAATTGCAAACTATCGTACAGTTCGCAATGACAGGACGCTCTGCCATAAGGGCGGTACCCTTATCTATTACAAAAATGAGCTATACTGCATTCCCATAGACCCTCCCACACTCTCACGATTAGAAGTGTCTTGCGGTCGACTTGGCATGACAGGTCATCAACCGATCACCATAGTTTCGGCCTACCTCCCCCCCATTAATAATTCGGAGAACTTCCAACTCCTTACTGAAGATCTTTCTGTACTTTTTAGCCTGAGTGACTCCGTTATCATAGCGGGTGATCTCAACGCAAAACATCCCTCCTGGAATAGCACCAGGACCTCTTCCAGAGGGAGACACTTGTTCAACCTCTCCTCCTCTCAGAATTTCGATGTCATCGCGCCGATGACTCCCACTCATTTTCCCCCCCGATCCCAATCACACCGCCGATGTTCTCGACGTGGCGCTCCTACAGAACGTCAACCTACGGTTGGACTCTATAGAAGTGGTACAAGAGCTCGCTTCCGATCACCGTCCAGTAGTCATGAAACTGGTCCCCCGCATAGGTCTGCCCGATTCCACCCAACCCCTTCCCAACAAAGTGGTAACGGACTGGAGGAAAGTAAGCGATCGCTTAAAATCCACCACGTCCCCCCACTTGGACCCAATCCCCGATCATTTTGACTCTATCGCTGACACGACGGCCGCGATCGGCTCATTCACAGCTTAAGTATAATCAGTCCTGAACGATTGTTCAAGGGAAATTCCAGCGACGGAGGACCGTCGCTGGAAGTTGCCGGACGATGTACGCGAACTGTTGAATGAGAAGAACACGGCTGTCCGTGCCTACAGCAACTTCCCCTGCGACGCGAACAAAACCCATATGCGTTACTTACAGCGTACTGTAAGAACACGCATAGAGGAGCTGCGTACCGCCGGCTGGGACAAGATGTTGAGCGAACTAGAGCCCACCCACCTAGCCTTCTGGCAACTCCAGAGGAAGCTTAGATCCGGAGAAATAGTCTCCATGCCCCCCCTGATCCGTCCCGACAAGACCATCGCCTTCGATGATGTCGACAAGGCTGAGCTTCTAGCCGACAGTCTAGAAGTCCAATGCTCGCCTAGCTCTTAACCAGTAGACCAAGCTCACCTCTCTGAGGTCGACGCTGAAATCGAACATAGAGCCTCCCTCCCTCCCGTCGAAGACCCAGAGTATCCACTGCCCCCCGTCACGCCTGACGAAGTGCACGACCTCATCAAAGGTCTTAAGGCTCGTAAAGCCCCCGGCTCAGATGGAATCACCAATAGGGTATTCCAACTTTTCCCTGCGCACCTGATAATGCTACTGACCACCATCTTCAATGGTGCTCTGAGCAACAACATCTTCCCACAGGCATTCAAAGAAGCCACCGTCATCGAGCCTACTAGTTACCGCCCCATCAGTCTGCTCAATGTCCTCGGCAAAATCTATGAGAGGCTTATTTATAAGCGCCTCAGAGACTACGCCGAGACAAAGGGCCTCTCTTGTGAAGGCTGCAGGAGTCACAGAACCTGTCGAAGGGGCGGTGCTTGGTCTATATCCAGCAGTGCTTTTCTTCCAGCCGAAGTGATTATTATGATGACTGCGTCAGACAAGTTCAAAAGTGTTACTAGATACGTTTGGACTGCTGTACCTACCTACCTCATTATTTTTATGTGCGAATGCTTACAACACACAAAAAAAACAATCAACGCACGATTAGGCACTACACAAAAAAAAAAAAAACCTATCATGGGCCAGAACCTCTCAGTATTTATCTCGTTGTAATATTCTAAGTGGTATTCACTCATATTTAAAGTTGATTAAGAAACTCGAGTGAAATGTCCTTAGGTCTTCTTGAGAATCCTTGGTATTAAATTATTTATCTGTTTCTAACACCAAACTCGGGTATCAAACGAAAGTGATCATCCCTCTTTGGCTACGAAATCAATTTAGATAAGGCGCAAACTATTCGACATCAAAGTCAAAAATTTCATATATTTTGTTCATATCTCCGCGCACTTGGCGTCAAGTTGCAGAGGCGCAACGATAGGCTAGGGGTGTCGCGCACTCTCGATAAATGTGGCAACGACTAGACACACGGTCCACCCACAGCTATCAGCAGTCGCATTCGAAAGGTTAGCGTCAGTCTTCTGTGAGCGTCGAGGAAGGTGCACGAATCTTTACACGAATACGTCATATTCTCAAAAATGATCGCTTGCTACACGACGAATGTCTTACTCGGAAACGTCATAGCGGCCAGACGCACAGTTTGTGCTGGCACTTAATATCGTTCCTTTTATTTTTGTAATAAACTTTACTACTTATTCAAAATTATTCATCAGACAAAGTGGTCCACAAAATGACTCGAAGAATTTGTCAAGCAAATTGTAGTTATTTGTTGAATACTCGTAAAAAGTGAGGTTTCTAGAAATAAGTGATGATTGTGTAGTCTGTTTAATGGACCTGCCTTAAGGCTTAGTCGTGAGGAGTAGTGTGGTTGTGAACAATGAAAATACGGGTCGAGATGAAGATTGACAGAAGTTACACAGCGCGTTTCTACCTCTAGATCTCTACCCTACTGTCTATACGAAAACAATGAAAATAAAGAAAAAGTATTTATTATCTCTCGCACAGGAAAACGCATAGTCTGATACGCAGTATCACAACAAATTTTCTTTGTTTTTTTGCAAATCGCAGCTATGTTTTACGTCGTATGTTGATCAAAATGCGATTCGCAACAGTAAGAATGTCTGAAAATTCTTAGGTTTGTACAAATTTCCAAATTTTGACGATTGATATGAAATTGTTGATTATTATTCAGTACCTAAATATATCTTTCCTGCAGTCGGGAATCGCATTTTGTTCAACATACGACGTAAAACAGAGATGCAGTTCTTTCATTCAGTTTAGGATTCCTTTAATGCAGCTCGCGACAAGAATTTTTTTTGCGTTTTTGTTTCATCGAAATTTCGAATTTCGTAGTAATTCAGTACTTACCAGTATCTATATATAGGGGATTCTGGACCACCTGAAGTCCAGCCTAAGAAGAGCTGTGTTGGTTGGTGTTTATTCTGGGATGTGTGGTTCAGGTTATAGTGCTTTTATGTAAAAAACAAGTGTTTAAACGGAAGCGTTTTTGTTATCGTGTTTTGTGTGTTGATAAGGATGTAGAAGAATAAGTTAAAGAAATAAAGTAGAGTTTGACTAGTTCTCCAGTTCAAATTTTTTATTAAGAAATCTGTTAACAGAGACTGATGGTCTAATTAATAAAAGCTCAAATCTCCTTATTACTTACTAGCACTTCGCCCGCGACTTCGTCCGCGTAAATTTCGAAAAAAAAGTAGCCTATGTTCATCAGACATATTTTCGGCTTCTAATGGTAAAACAATTTTTCGAATCGATCCAGCAGTTTCGGAGCCTATTCAATACAAATCAAACAATCAAATCTTTCCTCTTTATAATATTAGTATGGTCTAGCTTCTGCCCGCGAATTCTTGTTTCTCCGACCCACTGCGTCGCTTCGCAGCGCCTGAGTTTTCGCTGAGCGTTTTTCAGATTTTTTGTTTTTGATCGGCTCTTAAGGGCCACAGCGTGATGTTTAATAATCTATTACCTTCCTCAAGAATTGGACTACCAAATTCAAAAAGATTTTTTCATATCCGACCGATAGTTCCAAAGTTTAGCGCGTTCAAACAAACAAAATAGAACAATCAAACTCTTCAGCTCTATTATTATACTAGATACTACCCGCGACTTCGTCCGCAAGAAATTTCTTTATGTCCCGACCCACCTCGTCGCATCAACTGGCCGCGCTATTATTATACTTAGCGCTCTTTCTGGGTTTTTTCAAATCCGACACTTTGTTCCAGAAATTTACGCGTTCAAACAAATAAACAAAGTCTTCAGCTTTGCAATAATAATATTAATAGATAAATAGATTAAGTATCTCGATCCAACATGTAATTTGCTTTGTAGTCTTCTCCAATAACACTTATGTAATTAAGGATTGATACGTCAGTGCTTAGCCCAGAGTTTAATCAAATATTGACTAATTGCAATTTATGATCATAACTTTAATGAAACATGGAATGTAAGTCAAACTTCAAACCTTTGTTATTAATCTTTATCTATAAATTTTAATTAAAATTTGTTGCAGTTAAAAATGAAACAATAGAAATCGAACCAAGTATTTTATATTTCTCAGTACAATAAAAAAAGAGTTGTGTTATCCGAATTTTAACCGACTGCGCGACAGCAAAGACAGGGTTATGATTTTCATGCGTGTCTAAGTATCTTTGTATGTGGGTTTTTTTTAATACGGGAGAAGCATACTTACGGTTGGATGTGTCGACACATCTGAGTAGCACATGGGTATAGGCTAGGTTATGTTTTTATGAAACCAAAATGGCAGATTTTAGACTTAATAAGTAACGTTTCGAAAAAAAGTACCAAAAAATTTAAAAACTAAGTACATTATTATAGTAAATAGTAACATTAAAAACTTCAAAACACTATTTGGTTAATAAACGATTTATTTAATTGAGCTCACTTTTCAAAAGGTCTGATGCAGTTGTTGGCGTCAAATCAGAGATTGAATTTTGATGTTGATTTGTCTCTTCTGTGTAATCAACTAGCCCGCGATATCGTCTGCGATCCAGGATAAAAAGTATCCGTTGTCCTTCTCCAGGTCATGGCCTACCTATGTGCCAAATTCCTTCCAAATAGTTAAGCTTTCCTACTGTGAAAGCGTTACAAACAAACTCACTTTCTCTTAATCGATTCAAAGAACATCACTATTTTATGGAAACTTTAAAAACAACACTATTGTTACCCCAGATGCGATATGTAATAGAATTTTTACGGTTACATGACTGACGAAAGTTTTACAACTAGTTGCAATAATGCCATACAATTGGAGGGTAGTCGTAAAAAATAAATGTTTGTGATTGAATCATATCGTAAAAAGAATAACGTTGACCGAAATGGCGTCATGTCTTGGTTTTAGTTAGGAAATTATTTACGAGTATTTGTTGAAAAGTTGTTCGGTAATCCTCATTTTTGTCTAGTATTGGTACGAATTATTTCAAATAGTTAATATCGTAGTAAAGTTATTATCCAGTCACCAAGGTCGATGCGAGGCTGAATATCTGTGTCATTTTTTTTTTAATAGTTTTTATTTTTTGTGTTTTTATTAACAGTTTTTATTATTCCTATAATTTACGGACCGTTATTGGTTAAAATTAACTCTTATTGTATCTTTACCAATAATTAAGCGAAGAACTCATTGCTTCGCATAGTAGACCCTCCAATATGGAAGTAGCTATCACAGGTAAAATAAGCTTATGAATCTCTTTAAACACTTAGTTTGGGCAAAAAAATGCTACCATAGGTAAGCAAAACGATTCGTTTTTGTTCATAGGAACCGAGCATTAGTCTGTGCTGAACAAATGTATTTTCTTTTCTTTATTTCGTTTCTTTCTTTATAGTCGACCGCGTGGATGTCTAGCATTTAACGGGAACGTACTACCGAGTTTTAACTGACTGTACCCAATGTGTTAATCCAGTTTATAAACTAAAAAAGAATGCCATCCAAAGCTCCAAGTCGGCATGATTTTTTCGCCAAATCTTCAACAATCATAGTCATACCTATATTTCAGCCAATTTACACATAACCTTAATAAATTATGTATCTAAACCTTCCTCTTGAATCACTCCGTCCATTGGCGAAAACCGTATGAAAATCCGTTCGGTAGTTTTTCAGCCCGTTCAGACTGACAGGCGAACGGATTCGGCGGGGCTCTTTGTTTTATAATTTGTAGTGATTGGTCTATCTACAATGGTTACACTGTTCAATATTAACAGAATTCAAAACAAGTTAAGTGACGTGCAAGAGAAATTCAACCTAAGCATAGAAAAGAAATTACGAGGTAGACTACACATTGAATAATCGCTAGTTGTGGAGGTAACGTTGCACCCACCTGTAGGGTTGTTTCAACTTGACTCTACTAGAATAATCTTCGAGTTTCTAGCTTTAACTTTTCCCTACAAAACACCCAAGTTTTTTTTCTTCATAAAAACAAATCAACAGCAGTTACAGACAGATTTAAATTGAATGGCGGCTGTGAAGTGCGCTACTCGCTGAGCAGTGCCTCACCCCTCACCCCCGCTGAAAGGTGAATTTGTTACTGCGCAGCAACTCGCTCTCATGTTCCGGCCCGCCAGAAAGTTTGAATCAGGTTGTAATCGGTGTTTAAAAAAAAATGGATTGGATTTTCAACTCTCGGTGATGAGCTGAGCGTTGAGAATCTTAACAGAGTGCATCCCAGCTCGTCGAAAAAACACACTGTTGGATTTTCAACTCTCGGCGCTAAGTAGAGAGTTGGAAATCTAGTGTACGATAAAATCCCGCCCCAATATTTACGTCCAAGAGAATGTGGGCTAATATTATTATAATCCGTGTCTATCCAGCTGCATGGCAAAGACTCTCCCTTCCCTTCTTCCACTTCTCCCTATCTTCTGCTGTTTGTTGCCCGCCATCTCCTCCTTGGCGGGTTGCCGTTTGATCCTGTTTGGGGACCCACTGTGTTGTTATTTTAGCCCATAGCTTATCCATTTAAGCTGGGAAGCCGTGTAACCTGCATCAGCAATTTGACTTTTGGACCGCAATATCGAGTTCCTTAGAAACTCGGCTAATAAATTCAATCAATTTCTCAGATTCTTTCACATTCAATACTTTAGCATTAAAATTCTCAGTTCCCAAGCTCTGTCGCTTTATGCAATCTGAATAAAGCCAGTTCTGAATATCTCCCAACTCCAAGAGGAATGTATAATATCGTAGTAAATATTTAATATCAGCTGTTGCCCGCGACTTCGTCTGTGATCCAGGATGAATAGTTGCCTATGTCTGTACCCAGATCATGGTCTATATGTCTCTAAGGAGAATGACCAAAATTGTATGGGGATTGGTCCAAATGTCCACCACTTACGCACACAAAGCTCTATCGAATTGGTTCTTATATGCAGAAGAGACAAACATTATTACATCTCCAACTCGTGCGGCGCTAACGATGAATGCCCTATTCGTGATGACCTATTCGTAAAGTGGAGGGAGCAAAAACTTTCTCATTGTATAACAATAAGAAATTTTCTTATTGAAAGTTACTGTCTAGTTAATGGACTATTCGTTTACTAAGGTCTGGTTAGTGATAGACATTTGCACAACTTTGGTTCATTGTTTTTTTTTTTTGGTTTTGGCATCTCGCAGGTCAACCTATGAGGTTGTCGTCTGCTTAAGCGGACTTGCCTGTGGTTGCCCTAATAAAATAAGGCCTCCAGCCAGGACTTATACTTAAATAGTAACTAAAAACTAAGCGACTACACGCTAAGGACACCTCCTGTGGGGTACGAACCTCGGCTTAGGGCGTCGCTGGAAGAGGGCAGCAAGGGACTAGCTGGATCAGGATTTAAGTGGTTTTAGGACGAATTTAAAGCTGCTCGAGCAAGGGTCGGGAGGGTTGGTTCATTGTTCAAATTTTCATCTGTTTTATCAAAACCCATTTAGCCTTTTTGGCGTGAAAGCGTAACAAATAAACATACTTTCGCATTTATAATTTTAGGCAGTTAAAGTAAGTTAGGTAATTAGTTAGGATTGAGTCGTTATGGAGAATAGCTGGCTGACACTGATTTTATTTGTCTACTTATTTAACCAATATACAGTTTTATTGTTTGAAAAGTTTGCGGCTACACTTACTCACGTTTTTATTGGTCCGGTGGACGCAAGCACATCTGCTAAGCATGAGGTCCTGGGTTCAATTCCAAGGTCGTGCAAAGTGTTGTTGGGATTTTCTATCTGGAATTTCTCAATAGCAGCCAGAGTCTGTATTTGTGCCCGGTTAATGGCAAAAAAATCGTCCCCTGTTATACATTGGACTTGCGGCCCGCTCCCTCTCATAGAAATGATATCTCTGTCCCTTCTGTCTGCCTAACCCTTTGGCAAATGTATAGGCGTAATGTTATGTTTATTTCGGGTTTTTCACTTCTACACAATCCTAACTTCCTAACTAATATTATACAAGCGAAAGTAAGTTTGTTTCTTTGATACCCTTTCACGCCTAAACCACTGAACCGATCATCATGAAATTTTGCATATTCGGGGTGGGTACAGAAAAGGACATACGGTACGTTTCATCCAGAAAAAACTTCTGTCCCTGAGGGAAAGAACAATAACTTTCGACGGTCCCAATTACTTTAGGACGCTAGATGGCGCTACGTGTCTTTCGAATCATGATTATATAATAAGAAACTTTAGCAGCGAGTTAAGAGAATTTTGACCTGGAGTTTATAACCTGGATACTTTTTATCCCGGTAGTACGTTTCCGTTAGATAATTTCCAACCTCAGCGCTTTTAAAGTTAAGTAAGTATCTACGGAGAAGCAAGGAAATGTATCAAGAGATCGTGAAACTGCACAATTAAGTATCCAAACTCAAAACACTCGGTTTATTAAAAAAATCCTCTCAATACAAAATTGTACAAAAAAAAAGATAACATCATAATCAGAATGCACGACATGTCATGCAATTAGTCACAGTCAACGACGACTGAGCAGCTATTCCCAACCAATTATACATTATGACTTAAAAGAAGAAAAAAAAAGATGGACGTAGACTACACTGTCAAAAAACATAACGTCACTCTCAAAATATACCATAGTAACATTGCACTTTCCATTGCAATGCTTTTAGTACCATCTACCAACCCGCACTGGGCCCGCGTGGTGGATTACGGCCCACTCCTTCTCTCAGAGGAGGCCTGTGTCCCAGCAGTGGGAACATTATAGGCATCAGCCTATAATGTTATGCTATGCTATGATATGCTATGCTATGCTTTTAGTACGCCAAGGACGGCAAATTGCTTCTTACTTTTATGGTGATGTGTTTTTTGTTTTTGCGCTAACACCAATAATTACTACTACGACTCCAGGCCTACGTGAGAATTTGTAATTGGCTTTCTTGTGTCTATGGTCTCCTTTTTTGTCTGTTTTTGTTAGCTGTGAGTCCTCCGTGTACTATAAATAAATAAATTAATTCTCCCTTTAAGATCTTCGAAAGCATCCGTCATTCGCGAATGTTGGTCTTTCTATACCTTATTTGCATTAGGATTACCATTCTGACACATGTTCATCATCATCACTGCACCATTGACTCACTCTCTTCTGCGTGCATCTTTGCATTGTATAAACCTGAATCTCCTTTGTATTATATAATTGCATAGCACAGGTGTGAGTACTATGTTCTATGGAGCTACCATTTATCGGGTTATCTGGTCTTTTATTGACTTGAATGTGCCCTGGCGGCTGATAGTATGTTTTGCTGTGGTGCGTGTGGTGGATCATTTAGCTCCCTTCAAAATGGTTGAGCTGATCCATGCGTTATGTTCGTGAACGGGCGCCGTCAGTTGGGACTGGTCATCAGCTGCCACGGCTTATTTTAATAATTTAATTTTTGGAGTGTTTTTCTTTGTTTTTTTTTTGCTGTACTCTGGACGCTTTTAACTTGTACGTCTTATTTAAATCGTTCTCACTTATAATTATGAGTTAATATTTTTGTTACAATTTTTACTTTAAAGATTGTCCATGGAGTTTCTTTCCCATTCTCCTACTTCGCTTTGGACTGGGCAACTAGCTTCATATTTCTGACTGACCGACTCCTTGACAATTCAAAAGTGCCTCTAAATGGTTTAATTGAAATAAATGCTTTGAGTTTGTGCATTGCTAATTGCTATCAAATACCTTCCCTAAATTGACGATGATTAAACGTAAAAATACATATAATATCCTCTAACAGCAACGTAGCGCATGCACCACAGAACATGCCATTTGTCTCCGTCAGCGGCGACTGATGCCCGACCAATTTGTCTCTACTTATGCACTAACGCAATTTACCTAACCGATTGTAGCTCGGACAGAATTCACATCTACCCACGGATCTGTATTTTATATTAATTTCATTCTTGCGAAATGGAATGGCAGTGCAGAAGTTGCATTGCAGAATTTAGAGTCATTTCTTGTTTGTTATTATGTTAATTATTTCTGTAACTTGATAATGTGTGTTCTACATTTATATCTGAAAATTATGCCGTTTCTATGTATATAGAGTATAATTTTTATCTGTATTATAGATTTAACATACCAAAGGATCTTTACTCTTCTTTTTGATTCTGTCTATCTGAGGAATAGAATGTAACGCATCTGAGACCACCTTAGCAACCGAGCAGAAGTCTATCGGTACATTCGGAACCTAGGCGTAAACAATAGAAACTTAATTATTAGTAAGAAGATACGTTATTACTTATTGCGCTAACCACAATCACTTCTAAAGACAGATCACTTATTTCTTATAAAACTCCAGCTTATTTGCCTACAGAAATCACAAAAAACAATCATCGACGCCATTTTCATCAAGAGCGAATGGTTTTGTGTATCAACTTAAATTACTCAGTAATTTAATTTCCACAATGGTAGTAAATTACCTTTTCTTTGGGCGTGTCTTTGTGGTGTGAAGGATGAGTTAGGAGCGATTATATTATTTAGTAGCAAATTTGTCTTTGGTCAGCGATTTTTTTTTTTATTGTTGAAGCCCGCGCGAAAGCTTATGGAACCAGTAATTCGCCAATCATCGATGCCATTTTTACCAAGAGCATTCTGGTTTTGTGTAGCTAGTTAAGTTTCTCAATAATTTAATTTCCACAATGGTAGTAAATTACATTCAATTTGGGCGTGTCTTTGTGGTGTGACGGATGAGTTAGGAGTGATTTTAGTATTTAGTAGCGAATTTGCCTTTGGTTAGGGTTTTTTATTATGATTTTTTGGTTTTATAATTGTGTGTTAGGCTATAAGATATTTATAAACTAAATTTCCTCAATGGTAGTAGTTTACATTCAATTTGGGCGTGTCTTTGTGGTGTGAAGGATGAGTTAGGAGTGATTTTAGTATTTACTAGCGAATTTGTCTTCGGTCAGGGTTTTTTTTATTATGATTTTTTGGTTTTATAATTGTGTGTTAGGCTATAAGATATTTATGTTATGGGTCTTTGTTGCCTGAACAGACATAATATACTGTCAGAGAAACTATTTGTTATAATATCCATTTCATACAACTTCCAAAGAATGACACGTGATTTGCATACACGGACAATTTAAAGGAGTCGTCACTTTGCTTAATTATTAATTTCCCTGACTTTACTTATTCTCTTACGCATTGTTTTAGGGCGAATTTCAGCAAATTTTTGTACCTAGAATAAGTGATAGTCTCAGAACAAAGAAGTTTTTTCAGTTTTTCCATACTAGACCTGTCAGATATCAAATTTGATTACTTCATTTGAATAAAAATAGCGTAGAAAACATAATATTGAAGGTAAACTCGAATAAACAACATATCTGGAGAGCAGCATTCAAAAATACAATGTTTTTGTTTGTTCATGTTAAATATAATAAAACAATTTTTAATTAAATTTCAAACAACACTAACAGGATGTTGTCACAGATAAAACATGATGTTCTGAAATTTAATTAAAATAGCGAATATTTTTCTTTGTTTGCAAACAATTCGTTCGGGTGGAAGAAGAGGCACTCAAAACCAACATAACATAATAACGACAGTACTTCCCCAAAGAGTTATGCAGAGGTACATAGTACACCCACGTTTCGCAAGTTATGTTCAAACTCAAACTCAAACTCAAATCATTTATTTCAATTAAACCATTTACAGGCACTTTTGAATTGTCAAGCCAAAGCGCAGTAGGTCACTATGGAGAAGAACGGGCAAGAAACTCCATGGACACTCTTTTAAATAATATTGTTGTTACAAATATATTAGTTACATCGACTATTGTTGACACTATAAGTGAGAACGATGTACAAAAACCGTACACGTTAAAAGCGTCCAGAGTGCAAAACATAATTAAAAACAATCCAGCAAATTAATTATTAAAATAAGCCGTGGCAGCTAAGAGATGACCAGTCCCAACTGACGGCGCCCGTTCACGGACATGACGCATGGATCAGCACCATTCAGCTCAACCATTTTGAAGGGAGCTAAATGATCCGACACACGCGCCACCGTCAGCGAGACATTTGAGTGAGCATGACATACTTTCAGCCGCCAAGGCACATTCAAGTCAATCTATGACATTACCCGGTAAATGGTAGCTCTATAGTACAAAGTACTCACATCTGTGCAATGCATCTATATAATAAAAATGAGATTGAGTTTATATAATGCAAATATATTCTTACAATCTTCAGCAGCTTCAAGTGTTTCAAATGTCAATTAATTAGTTGTGGTGTGGAGCAGGACCAGCATTAAGCCAGGCATTTTATCAGTTATGTAATCCCCTAACCTATAATTCGCCTGCCTGCATAGTGTGCGTTTGACAAAGGATTTGAATTTTGTCTCATTCAGTTGAAGTATGTGGGGAGGTATTTTATTATAACATTTTAGACAGTTCATGTTCCCATGTAATAGGGGGCGAGCCTATTGCCGTCAACCGGGCACAAATTCAAACTCCGGGCAGCTACTAAGATATTCCTGTTAGAAAAACCCAATAACTGTTTGCCCGACCTGGGAATCGAATCCTCATGGTCATCAGTAGCGCTTGCGACCTCGGGGCGGTACCAACGAGGTGGACTCGAGAACAAAACCCTGTCCTTAAGTCGACATTCGCACGGACGTAAAATATCGCGGCGGGATTTTTTCGCGCACTGCATCTTCAACGCACTGCTTAGCGCCGAGAGTTGAAAATCCAAAAGTGTGTCTTTTCGACGCGCGTCTGTTGGATTATCATTGCTCGGTTCAACACCGAGAGTTAACAATCCAGTGGCCCGAAAAATCCCGCCACGCTATTTTTACGTCCGTGCGAACATGGTCTTACCTCATAGAATATTGCCAACGTATAAAATAAAAACTGCATTTACAGCACAGGCATTGTGAACTAAGTACAGTAAGTTTTTAATGTTTCTTTTGTTATCAAGATGGAGTGAAATATAAAAGAATCTTTCTTAGCTTTTTCAGACCGACCTGTTGCTAGGCGACTTAAAATGTGTATTTTAATAGTATGGCTCCTATTGAAAGCATTTTCTGATGGAAAAGGTTTTACTCCCTCCCGCATTAGCAGTATTCGCCGACCAAGGCATACTATAATCGCCCCCGACGACGCCACTACCCTCCTCCAGGAGAGCAGTAAGGCCACCAGCACCTTACACAAGCGCAAAATCCGATCGCCGTCCTACCGTCCTCGCCGCCGAGGCCCGCCGCGACGCCCAAATCCACGCCCCTCCCGACCCTTGCTCGAGCCAGCCCGCGCCGCTGAGCCTGTAGCTTTAAATTCGTCCCTAAATCACTCAAATCCTGATCCAACTAGTCCCTTGCTGCCCTCTTCCAGCGACGCCCTGAGCCGAGGTCCGTACCCCACAGGGGGTGCCCTTAGCGTTGTCGCTTAGTTTTTAGTTAGTATTTAAGTTTAAGTCCTGGCTGGAGGCCTTACTTTATTAGGGCACCACAGGCAAGTCCGCTTAAGCAGACGACAACCTTACAGGTTGACCTGCGAGATGCCATACAAAAAAAAAAAAAGGAAAAGGTTTTCAGCCTTAGCCCACGTTGGCACGGACGTAGAAATGACAATGCCAGATCCTGCCATAGCTGTTTACAGGAAATGTCAATTAATGAAAATAATTATAATGATTTAAGGGCCTTTTCATAATACATTGTTTTTCAGTAGAACTTGCCGATTACAAATCAATGATAAAAGGAATTCAACCCCTGAATTTCCCATTGCGTTACTTATTGCGCATGATACACAACTAAAAAAAGTTTAAAATACCGGTAAAACAAAAACTATTATTACGATTTAATAATTATGATAATGCGTAACGTATATGTTGTTTAAATCGCTTTTTAATATTTATAAACTGCACCTAACCTTTATTCAATGTCAATATTGTTTTAATATTTTAACAGAAACCACAAGTTCTACAGGCATGAGGACAAATGTTTAGTTAACAGTAATAAATAAGCTTTAAGGTGCTGCATATTATTGCAGGTTTGTGATTTCAATCAAAGCCCCACTTAAATCAAATGACTTTTTGATTTAAGTGGGGCAAAGTTCTATAGAATTTCTGGCATTGTCCTTTAGCGGTGGGATTTTATCGAGCACTGGATTTTCAACTCTCGGTGTTGAGCCGAGCGTTGAAAATCTAACAGAGTGCAACGCATCGCGTCGAAAAAACACACTCTAGGATTTTTAACTCTCGGTGCTTAGCAGAGCTTAGGTCCAGTCTTCTTCTTCTTCTTGTCAACGGCACGACACTTGCTTAAGTACTGTTGGCCCAAAACTTTGCCACTTCCACAGCGTTATCGGTGGCAGCGCACTGGTCACTTTGGCTGCAAGTTTCTGGTCACAGAGGGCAGGAGAGGATGTGGAGCATAGTTTGTAACTTAGCACCACATCCACACCTTGCTGCCGTTCCGTCGGAGTAGCCCCACTTTACGAGGTTCGACTTGCACCTTCCCACTTGGGTTCGGAGACGGTTCAGGGACTTCCAAGTGGACCCCAGCAGGTTGCACCCTGCAGGGAGGTGCTCGTTTAGAGGTAGAAAATGAGTGGGTGGCTAAGAGAGAGAAGGTCCAGTGTGCGAAAAATTCCCGCCGCTTTATTTTTACGTCCGTGTGAACGGCTTACCATGGATCTGAAATCCGATCAAGGGTCAGATAGGCCGTCGCTCCATGTAGATTACTGGTAGCCAACCCCAACATTGTTGGATGAAGGGGTTGGCAGATGATGCTGAGGAAGAATTTTCCAGTTGGTGTACTTCGCCGGTCATGTTGTAAGATCTATGATGATGGATGAGGACGAGAACATTGCCACTACAAAGGCGCAAATCCTGGCTCCGAATTGCTTCTAAGAACTCCCGTAATGGAAATCCTGTACTTCGGAGAGTGTGCGCAGGAGCTCCACGACCTGATCCCGCCATAGCTATTTTACAACCAGACATACTGCAGGGTTTATGCGCACTTGGTTAATATCCCGATCAGTCGTACTCAGCGCTTCTCCTCCACATTTATTCTGTGCACAGCCAAAGTGTGGAACTCTCCAACAGTGAACAGGCATCTTCTGGGTACCCTCGTTCCATCATAGACTTCATCCATCGTTTTTCATCAGGCGTGATCGAGGTCAACAAGAGCAGGCCCATTCAACTCAAACTCAACTCAAAGCATTTATTTAAAATAAACCCATTACAGGCACTTTTGAACTGTCAAGGGGTCGGTCAGTCAGAAATATGAAGCTAGTTGTCCATTCCAAAGCGAAGTAGGTACCTATGGAGAAGAACGGGCAAGAAACTCCATGGACACTCTTTTAAATAATATGGTTACAGAAAATTTGTTACATCAGTCTTGTTGAAATTAAACATGTGAGAACGATGTAGAAAGACCCGTAATAAAAAACATAAAAATCGGAAAAGAAAAATTTAAAAAAAATTATTACATTCCATTCAATTATACCATTAGGCAATAAATTAAAAACTGATTAAGCATGTTTTCATAATTTGAGGGATAAATCAATCCCAACAAGACTGCCCGTTCCTGCGTTTGCAACCAAACCTTGCGCTCAGTAGCACTCAAAATATGAATAATTATAATCACAACAATAAGAAGGTATAAATCTGTCTTTTCTCTCCTCTAAATTCTCATATAAAACAGCTACGGATTCTTTCACATTTCAACACAACTTCTCAAAACAGATTATCATTTCGAAAAGAAAATCTTACTATTTCCGTCCGCATTATATTGCGTCTTATACTTATCTTATTGCCCGTTTGCGAGCGCTTTTATGCACTCCCGGGCTAGCTGCAGTGATTATTCGGTAAAAAGTTTCATCAAAATGCATTCTAAAACGTTATTTGAGCAGTTCCTTTTTATGATAATACTTGTTTGGTTTATAGTATGGCGAGGTAATTAGGTTAAGGAAATGAAAGTATACTTCACTAGTTTTCTTGACTAAACTTATAAAAGCTTGCTTTCGTCTTAAAAAAATGACATTATTGGCAGATGTATTTTTAGTGATATGAGGCACCCTGACACCCTGTTGCTGTAAAGTTCACTCATACTCTTGGAAAAGGGAGGATGTCGTATCTTGTGGGCAACTGCCCGATGATCGTGTCGGGAAGTTGTATATATGCTAGCTGCGCGGTAAACTATGATTGCGCGATGCAGGATTAGTGTGATGCGTTGCTCGCATGTGGCGGTACACCTGTAGGATCCCAGAAGGGTTAGGACAAGGTGTACCTATAGTGCACACACATGTCCCTAGTTATGTTTAAGTTCCATGTAATAGTTGGCGAGCCTATTGCCATCTACCGGGCACAAATCCAGATTCCGGGCTGCTACTGAAAAATTCCAGATGAAAAACCCAGTAACAAAACTTTGCTCGATGAAGCAATCCAATCCAGGACCTCATGGCCAGCAGTAGCTCATGTGACCACTAGTGGTCTAGTGGTCACATGAGCTACTGCTGAGCATGAGGCAATACATGCCTGCCCGGTTGGTACCGGGCAGGCATGTATTTACTTTAGGGTAATTAATTTGAATTCCTTTAACGTTACCGTTAAAATCAAATATATTAAAGTTCTAAAGCATATTTTTCTTGACATCTCATAATTGGTAAACAAATGTCGTTTTGAATTAAGATTTTGCGAAAAAAAAAGTGTTTTTAATTCAAAGCATCAAAACACGCACACGTTCAAAGATCAGCATGTCGATTCTGTAAAAATCTCATTCAAAGCAGTTTTTGATGTATAATTCATATCACCTTATAAATCATCTCATCAGTAGCACTAACAGCTCACTCCACGCTCACCCCACCTAAGTTTTCACGGTGAGATGGTTACAGAATAGCACTATAGGAAATTTATACCTAACTTGAAGTTTGATAGATACAGAAACTCGAATTTGTTTGCGAAATCCGACATGAACAGAAAAACACACGATACCACCTCTCAAGGCACCATTGTTACACCGACCGAAGACAAAGACTACCTTTACTTTTTTCAGCTACATCAACCACCATTATCCCTCTATTTTCCCCAATCACATAAGCTATGGGCCAACTCACCATTACTTGGGCCCCACCATAAAAAAGGACAAGTTAACGCTTACCTGGAGAGTAAGTATAAGTCGTGATCTCTTCCATGGGACGGGTCTTGTAGTAACTCTTTTGGAGGTTGAGCAGACGGATTTTGATAGTACAGTAGTAAGCAGGTTGTAGGTTTGGTCATTTGGTGAGCAATATGTTATGTAGACATTAAACTAATATTTTATTTATGTAACTCATATGCATATAAAAGGAAATCACTCATTTCCAAGATGACTCATCACCGGCCTAGTTTTTTTTTCTCCTTACGTTAAAAGCGTATCATAGATGTGAACCAATTGTAACCTAGTTTTTCTTCCACTCAAAACATAAGTTCAGTTTTTTCGTAACCTTAAATAAATATTGTTTTGACGTAATCTTATAAAAACATAAATTTTACTTTGTGATTGTTTTATCTTCCAACTGGAAAATACTTTTTTTTGGAACAGCTTTTTTCCTGCAGTTTAAAAAAATAAAAATGATTAAATGATGAAGAAAATAAACTTTAAAAATACGGGTGAGAGTGTGAGAGGTAACGCCCTAGGAAGACGTTTAAAGTAACCTTTTTGGTGATGTTCTTCAGAAAAGGCAGGTGCGTAGTACTCGCAACCGGCGTGCGTGTACGACCAGTAGTGCAATTTTGTAACTATCTCACCGTGAAAACTTAGGTGAAGTGAGCGTGGAGTGAGCTGTCAGTGTCACTGATGCTAGGGATTGACCGAGACGGGGTGACACTGACAGCTCACTCCACGCAAGTCTTCACGGTGAGATTTTTACAGAATTGACATATAGATGTGTGAACGTAAACGAAGCAAAAGGAGTATGTAAGGATCCTAGCAGGTGGTGTTCTGTAGTTTCTGCCTACCCTCTCTACGTATTTAGTTTTAAAGGCCACGTCACATCAGATAAGGAAAAAGGGGTATAGATTAATAACAAGCCTCCCCAAAAGGGTCCAATATTTACAAATGATGTTGACAGTCAAATATTGGCTGATGAACGGAAGAACGAATTCACAAACGACCGAACAATTGAATGAGTTGCTTAATTTAAATTTATCGTTGCTACAGTTCCAATGAATTGGTGAAAACTTTATACCGAATTAATAACTAAAATGATGCTTTATTTTTGGAAATTACTGACATTGGTGAAGGGGAACATCTTGTAATAAAGTACGAAATCGCAATCCGTCTTGAGCAAGTGCGGTGATCAATGCTCGTGCCTTCTCTGTATGAGAAGAGACCTTTGACCGTGAGAGGTAAAAAGGGCTGGGATTATTAATATATTACTAAATTGATGTTTTTTCTTTGTTTTCAGGTAATAATAACTAGACTCGGCTCTCATGCCTGAACGAACTATAAATATACGAGGATAGTTCACTCTTGCCATGGTAAAAAGATGAGCAGTTTGGAAAGATTGATGGCGGAGCTGAATGCACTAATGGGATTGAGGTAGGTAGCGACATAAGTAAATCTAATAGGTTTTATAGCATCTTCTTGAACTTGTTTCCAAAACGTTTCGTGCATATTCTAGCTTTAAGGCGCAGTGATACGACAGAGACCACGCTTATTCGTTTTTTGAATTCATGGGAAACATAAAAAACGGTGTTATATAATTCTGAAAAAAGATAAATCATAATTAAGGACCTAGCGGACATACAATCGCTTTTAATAACACGATTAGATTAAGTTTGCTGCATAGGTACGAAACAAAGGTTTTTTTTCATATAAAAGAAATAGTAGTAAGATTGTTTAGCACAATTTGCTGAGTTTGTCTTGATGAAATGGATAAAATAATTAATATGTTTAAATACCTAACAAAATGCGCGAGCGCAACCACTCGCGAGCCTGCTTCAGTGGGCTCGAAGCTTGAGCGCCGGATTATTATTTATTACTCATTTATTATGAACTTAGGTACCTAAATAATAGTATTTAATGTTGGTATGAAAACTATTTCCTCTTTTGCCAACCTCAAAACGGAAACCGGAGTGTGTGATTTCTTTTTATATTGTGACACATACAAGTTTGTCAACTCGATCGTAATATGTTTCAGATATAATTCTATAAAGTAATATAAAAGTAATCTCCAATTTCCTTGTTAAGGTCTGGACCTTCAGGAATATATAACAATTAATTGTGTTTCACAAACAATAGCTCATGTCCCGTGGTAGAAATAAATCAGTCAGCATTCTGGTAAATTCAATATCAGACGCTTCAATTTTTGTTCACTTTTGACTTTCACTCGAAGTGTTACGTCTGAACACAAAGAGAAACAAAATCATTTCAGTTGGATATCAATCTAACGATGTTGGATTTCGGCAGTCGACATTTTTCACTCGCGTACCGAATGATCGAAAAATGCCATGAAAGGAGCAGATGAACGTTAATTCCTTTAAACTTCGGCTTATAGGAGTTAGGAGTTGACTGCTGCTAAGAACAGCTATAGTTGCAGCGCATTAGCATGACCATAGCGGTCATTGACCCACCTACATTTTTTTGCATTTCCCAAAAAAAAAATCACTAGACTAAAATCCGTTTACGTCCTGAATCAATATCTAACGTGATCTCCAACATGTTCCAATAATAGAAAACCTTACATAGTTTGTTCTTTGGGTTCCTACAGAGATATATTAGGGAAAGGGCAATGACCGCTATTGCCATGCTGAAACGCGACCACTATAGTCGTGGAGGCGGTGTTAAAGTTAATTCCCGCTGCGTCCTATAACTTAGGCTTGACGTACCAATAAAAGTAAAATTGACTACCGTGACGTCATCGACGTTTCATTCATATAAAGTGGTATTGACTGTCAATGTTTGCTAACCTTGTTCTATATGCGCAATTACTGAGATCTTCACAGGATACATTTTTATTGGCATTAATATAGAGCTATTTGTGAAGGAGCTGCGGGCCTATTACGAACTTTTAAAAAACCAGGCAAGTTCCAGGCAATTCATTTCACGGGCTGGTTAAATTTCGTATTATGACCTTCCTAGTTCTGAGCGACTTCACGCTGGGTAGTTTGTCTATGGCTGGCTTGTAATTCTCTGATGTAACGTTCAGAAACCCAATTATATATTTATTAGCAAGTTACGGTTTTGTTTAAATCACGTATTTTATGATAAAAATAATAATTACCATATATTAATCTAATCTAGTATAGTAGGTGAAAATATGAACGCAATTTATATTGTGCTATTCTAGATTATATTATATTTTCTGTTTGCAAATTGTAACGCGAGGTTTCCGAACGTATTCCACTTGAAGGTCAGCGGGGAATTCGACAACTTCAATGAAAGTATTGTTTGACAAACATTAGTTAATAACAATAACACTAAGAAAGAACACTATCGTATTGTTTGTTTAATGCAAGGATCCATTCTAAGATTTACGGAATATGAGTATAAACAAAAAGGTGGCGAAAGCGTTATTGAGTATTTTAATTTATATTCATGTTTTCAATATAAGTTTTATTTTAATAGTGGATGAGCGTTCTCGCCCTCGCCTCGTCGGCGCGTTACCTAACTTTTGTTCAGCTGGAAAGATTGTTGGAGTTTTTATATCCCTACCAAGAAGTCTGAAGAAATCTCAGAAATCTAAGTAATTATTATAGAAAATGTTGGCTGGGACATTGAATGAGAGCCCACCACCAGTGGGGCGTTGGTAGGAGCCAGTAGCATACTATGCTATAGCAACCAAAACCTAAAATGAGAATAACGTTTAGTTAAAACTTTACGTAAAGTTCATACCTAATAAAAACAACTAAGTACCCTAGTCTTCACGGATATATCCGTGGATTTTGTAAGCCCGTTATGGGTTTAAGGTGAACACCAAAAGGAAAGGCCGTTCTTAGGATTTCAATAATACGTTTATTATCCTTTTATTTACTTATTTAGTGGAACGTGTATTTTACTATTCTTAGCCTTGCGTGCGATCACACGTCTCATGACATGTGAGGCCTCAGCTCCTCACAAAGATTCAGTCCCAAGTCGTGAACTGCACATCATCCATGTCGAACGCATTAAATTGGTCACGAAGTCGTCTCCTTTTATTACTTGATTCACAAGTTTGCCGAGAAGAATCACTTTCCAGGAACTCAAACAGTTCATATTCGTCACACATGATAATATTTTCTTATTTAATATAGAAAACACTCCAATAATTTCCAAATAAACTCAAAACAATTCAATAAAAGCTCCTCTGAAGCAGCGTAAACTGACTCCTTCCCGTATTAGTAGTATTCGCCGACCAAGGCATACCTTAATCGCCCCCGACGACGCCACTACCCTCCTCCAGGAGAGTAGTAAGGCAACCAGCACGCTTCATAAGCCCAAAACCCGATCGCCGTCCTACCGTCCTCGCCGCCGAGGCCCGCCGCGACGCCCAAATCTACGCCCCTCCCGACCCTTGCTCGAGCCAGCCCGCGCCGCTGAGCCTGTAGCTTTAAATTCGTCCCTAAATAATATCATTCCTGATCCAGCTAGTCATTTGCTGACCTCTTCCAGCGACGCCCTAAGCCGAGGTTCGTACCCCACAGGGGGTGCCCTTAGCGTGTAGTCGCTTAGTTTTTAGTTAGTATTTAAGTTTAAGTCCTGGCTGGAGGCCTTAATTTATTAGGGAATCCACAGGCAAGTCCGTCTAAGCAGACGACAACCTCATAGGTTGACCTGCGAGATGCCATTTATAAAAAAAAAAAAAAAAAGCGTAAACTGAATGGATTGTGAGGTCACTTTTTGACAGTTCTAATACGGAACGAAATGTAAAATGAATGTTCGTAATACGGTATTGCCAGGCAATATTCGGCCAGAAGTGGGCCAGGGTGTCACGTGACCGCTGACTGGCTTGTTTGACGAGTTCATAATACGAAATTGCAAGGCAGTTCTGTTTAAGCCGTAAACTGCCTGGAAATAAGAGTTCATAATAGGGCCCCTGGTCCGAGGAAGTACGTAAGTTTGTCGCAAGTCAGCGGTACAAAAACCAGTTTAAGCTGGTATTTTATTATTTTAAACACCGTACCTAATACACTAGGCCGGCTCATCTATCATCTGCTGATGCTGTTAAGGCACTGACCAAACGTAGGACATCGTTAAACGCTCAGTTTTTTGTCACATAATTTGGCGTATATGGTACTGTATATTACAAGTAAGGAAAAAAAATAGTGTATTGTCAAATGTTCAAAGAAAAGACAAAAATAAAATAATATCATGGTAAAACAATCGCAAAACAGTTTAAAAAAACTCACATAATTCTATCATAATTTATGTAATAATAATAAAGTTAATTTTCACCATAATACCTATTATTTGCAATTTTTACCCATCGATTTCCGAGGGTAAAAGCCTCTTTTGTTATCTAGAGTGTAAAAGTGTTTTAAAATTCGAAGGCTTTCCGATTCAACATTTACTCGAAGTTTTAAATAAAACCAAAGAGTTAGGCACAAAAACGTTTTTGAAACAACGTTTTTAGGAACGTTCAAAACCTGTCAACCGAAAATACCTGGTTATTCAGAACCGAAAAATCCGCTTTTTAATTTATTTTAATAAACAGATTCTATACGTATTTTACTGATTTTATTTCTTTTTTGCAAGTTACTCGTAGTGTGGTGAAAATTGTTGTGTTTCACTTATGGGTAAAAGTTTTTAGCGTTTCGTGATTTGAAACCTTCGCGACGCTCAGGTTTCAATCCAAGCACTCACGGAAAAAACACACTTTTACCCATATGTTAAACAAAATAACTATTATTCAACTGAAGAAATAAGCACATCAAATTTATTACACTGAGCTGTGCTGAGTGTGTGTGTGTGAAAATTTATTAAATGTGCCAATTTCTTTTTTGAATTCAAACCCTTCGCTTTTTGAACCTGCCTGATTCAAGACTGGTCTTTGAATAGACAGACCATTGTTCTTTAAAGGCTAAACTCTTTCCTTTACAACAGACAAAATTATCTGACTAATCTGCATACCGACTAGGTCATACTTTTGTCATAAAAAGTACGCAACAAGAAAATATTTCAGACAGAAATTAAGACAGGTACAGAAATGGACAGGGTTAAGCCTTTTTTTTTTTTTTTTTTTTTTTTTTTTTGGGTGGGAAATCATCAAATGACTTCTCCCGCTCTGGGTGGAGCGGGAGGGCGTGTCAGACTTTTACTGACTAAAACCCACCCGTGTTCCTTCAGTTGCCTGTGCCAGGGCCACGGTTTTCTCTGTGGAATAACCCGCGACCCTGAGGCGTCGGCCCTATCGGACCCCGTCACTTTGTGCTGACATCTCTTTGAGGCGCGCGTGGAACACAACGCGCCGTCGACCCGGGCCTGGTCCTTACCGGACAGCGAGCTACCCATTGCTCGCCATCCGCAAGCCCGCGCCTACGGTGGCCGGGAATCTGCAGGCGACTCCCGACGCCCAGGGCGTCTCCTGCGGCGGCTAGTGGGGGCGTGAGGGCGCAATGCTCTCTCCCTCACCCGCTCCGCCTCCTCCTTCGCGAGCATTACTGCTTCGCAGAAGGAGGTGACGGCTTGCCATTCCCTCTCGCTCCGTACCATGGCCTGGACCAGGGCCGGACGCGAGAGATCGCCGCCGCCAATCGCCTCCGCGAGGACACTGCGGTGCTCCGCCCAAGCTGGGCATACCTCCACCGTATGCTCCACCGTGTCCTCCGGGCGATCCACACAATGGTGACACCCGGGCGTTTCCTCCCGCCTTATGCGAAACAGGAACCTCCCGAAACAACCGTGTCCGGTGAGGACCTGTGTCAGGCGGAAGGTGAGGACGCCGTGGCGCCTCTCCAACCACTCCTCAAAGAGGGGACTTACCGCCGCTATTGTGGCGTGCCCAACAGGGTTAAGCCTGGCATGCCTGTATACCATATGGGTACCAGGAATACCTACAAAATAGTCTATATTTTTTTTGTAAATGGACCTATATCCTCTAGAGGGCGCCATATTCAATTTCATGTGACGTCATTTTGCCTGTAACCAGCGGACGATTAAGACGCTTCCAACAATACCTCATTCATCAGAGGGAACAGTTAACCATCCATAAACCCATGGTCAAAATCACAAACCTCATTTTTGCCATGTCGTAGTCAGTAGAGCGGTGCGACTAGGTCATTCTGTTGTCATAATGTGTCAATGAAACAAAAGACGACCTAGGACCCGACCAAGGTCGCTAAGGTCACCGTTGTTAGCGTGACTTCAAGCCTAATTATCCTTATCTCCTATCTCAAACATGTTTCACGCCAAATGGAACATTGATTTCATTCAAGCTCACATCCATTCTATTCGTGTAGGATGTTATTGACATTCTTGTGTAGATGTGTCGTCTTTTGAAGTGGGTCCAACAAATGGCGTTTAATTTGAAAGGGTACTGTAATTAATTTAGATGGAAGGGCTGGGAGGGTGGGATTGGTCGTAGGTTGGATGATTTTTTGTGGTTTTGCTTATGATTTATTCCTAATATCTTGTTGCTAGCGTGTGACGGGATTCAATTGCTTTTGCAATTGGAAATATGATTGTACCCTACTAGCTCAGTGAGTTATAGATATTTACGTCATAACAATGTGTTGGTAACATGGCAGACAGTTAAATAGTAAAATGCCATCTAATTTCTTCACCAACTTTGGTTGACTGATGGTCATCAGATCAATTTTGTGACAGATCAATTTTGTGTTTGTGAGAAAAAGAATTTAAACAAAACGATCAATTTTTATTTGAAAGGGGGATGCCCGATTTCGGCCCTAAAGGCACAATAACTTACGTATAAGTAAAAAAAACGTCGTAATTTCTATTTATTTAACAAGTTATTCATTTATCCGAACAAGTTGGCAATATTTTTGCAATAATAAAAAGTACTGAAACGAAAAATGACATTCGCGGTTGTGGATAAAGCAGCAGTGTTGCCAATACTTATCAATTTCGTTCACGAAATAATCGATCATGTTTTCATGGATTAAAAAAAAACACATCCGTAATGCTTGTTATACGATCTGTTATAACATATACGGTGTTATGTTTTTACTTTTGATATTAAATGCACAAACTATTTAATAGTTGATATTATAATAATGAATACATAGGATTATAACAATTCATGTTTAGCACAATAAAGATCAAATATGACAAAAACGTACTTACCTTCAGTGGGGTTTTAGTAGTGATTATAATTTTGTATTAAATTATGATTCGAATAAAAGTCGATATCGATTTTTTTGTTTTGCTATTGCAAGGCAACATTGAACTACTCTGGCCGGCTGTCAAGTCATGACACAGTCAAGTGTCAAATCACAAATATCTACAGAATGTACTTTCATTGTTTGCGGTTGCCTTACTGAGTTTAATTCTCGCGGATTTGTTATTTTATCCATCAAATAAGCATATTTAATGGATTTCGACAATTATTTTAACCCTAACTTAAATATCCAATGATAGTAAAGCAATTACGTTAGTTAAGATTAAAAACTATTTTATATTTTAAAAACCCTAACATTTTTGTAAACCAATTCCTTGTCCAGTTAATTGATTAAATTGCATATTATCCTATCCATATTCTTTAAAATGTGTGCACTCGAGGCCGAAGTGTCTATGGACGGCGGGCATTCCCCTTTCGAGTTCTTTGTTTTGCACGTGTTTTTTTTTGGCTGAAATGGATTTTTTAAAATTAATTAAGTATTCATGGAAAATAACGTGGTGCGACACGCACTTGGCCTATTATTATACAGTATATTATATATTATTATAAAAAATAAAAAACAGTAAACTTTATTTATTTATTTATATATATTCTATTGTACACCAAAAAAAAATGCATAACAAATAATAAAAACAAACACTACAAAATATACGATGGGCGGCCTTATCGCTTTCTGCGATCTCTTCCAGGCCATCTTGGAATGGGCAGTGATGTGTCTGGACATAAAATGGGGTTGTCGTTGGCGCAAATAAAAAGTATACTAAATTATATAACATATAAAATGCTAAAATAGCCATCTTTGAAATAAAATCACAATTTTCTGTTACGATTATCACAGTATAGTTCGTCAGATAGTGGTAGTTACGGTTGTCTTCATTAGTTAAGCAAACGCAAAATAAACTATATTTTCAAAAGTGCAAAAACGATGAAACTATTAACAGGTGCTGTAACACGAAAACTGTTTTTTATATTCAAACAGACATAACGTTACAATCGTTTTAAAGCTTTCTCACAATTTGTAAAAGAAATTGACAAAATATGGGTTTTTCGTGCGCGAAGCCTTAGCTACTTTTAACTTAATATGATTATCATACGTGGTGGGTTGTATAATTTTATTTAGTGTATTTGATTATTGCGGCGGTTGTGGGTATCAAAGTCAAAGTCAAAGTCAAAAGTCAAAGTCAAAGCATTTATTTTAAATAGGCCCATAAAAAGGCACTTTTGAACGTCAAAATTTACATTAAAAATAGAACTGATTCTAGGTCTCCTTCACGAACTCATTGGAAAACTATTTAACGAGCACGAGACGAGCATTCAACGTGTAGGGAATGTAAGGGACTGACCTGGCAAACTGGTGGTGCGGGTCATCTTCTGGTCGACACTGCCGTATGCACGAGATCTCGGCACAGCACTCACGTTAAATGTTCACTCGAATTTGCAGCACTAGATAAAATCGTATTATGACGATTCAGAGGTGCGCTCGCGCGAACGTATTTGTTTGTTTGTTTGTTTGGCATCTCGCAGGTCAACCTATGAGGTTGTCGTCTGCTTAAGCGGACTTGCCTGTGGATTCCCTAATAAATTAAGGCCTCCAGCCAGGACTTAAACTTATATACTAACTAAAACTAAGCTACAACGCTAAGGGCACCCCCTGTGGGGTCCGAACCTCGGCTTAGGGCGTCGCTGGAAGAGGGCAGCAAATGACTAGCTGGATCAGGATTGATATTATTTAGGGACGAATTTAAAGCTACAGGCTCAGCGTCGCGGGCTGGCTCGAGCAAGGGTCGGGAGGGGCGTGGATTGGGCGTCGCGGCGGGCCTCGGCGGCGAGGACGGTAGGACGTCGATCGGGTTTTGGGCTTATGTAGCGTGCTGGTGGCCTTACTACTCTCCTGGAGGAGGGTAGTGGCGTCGTCGGGGGCGATTAAAGTATGCCTTGGTCGGCGAATACTACTAATGCGAGAGGGAGTGTAGCGGGCGGCCGCTGTAATCAGGGGGTTAGAATGTTTGATGCCGCAGTCGAAGAAACGCTTAGATAAGCGTTTCATGAACTGTTTTATGGTTGGCATTTTAAGGTCGACGTGAAGATCTAAGTTTCGGACATAGTAAGGGGCACCCGTAACCCTTCTGAGGAAACGGTTTTGGAGGGTATGCATCTTATGGAGATGACGTGGGTGAGCGTGCGCAAATACAACGCAGTCATAGGTCATGATGGGACGGATGACTGCGGTGTAAATGCGGAGCTTGCATTTAAGGGACAGTTTGCTACGGGCTGTCAGTACGAAGTGGAGCCTGCTAAGAGCGAAGGAGGCGCGCGCGCGAACCGCCTTAATATGAGCCTTAAAGGTAAGGTTATCATCGAGGATCACGCCTAGGTATTTGGCTTGCTTCTCCCAGGGGATCGGCTTACCGTACATAGTGATCGGGCTGGGAAGTGGGGGAGAGAATCGACGACGTCTCGAGAAAAGAACCGCCTGACTCTTATCGGGGTTGACCTCGATTCTCCATTTCCGGAACCAAGCGCCTAAGACGTTTGCGGAGGTTTGGAGAGTACGAGCTATAGCGTTGGGACAGTAACCGGTATAGTAAACGGCAGTGTCGTCGGCGAAGAGAGCCAACTGAGCCTTTTTACTTTTTGGGATATCGCTAGTGAACAGCGTGAAGGCGAGAGGAGATAGTACGGAACCCTAAGGGACACCGGCGCGAATAGGATGAGGGGACGAGAGTGCTCCCTCGATGCGGTAGCGAAAGGTGCGATTCAACAAAAAGTCTCGTAAGATGAGCACGAGACGATCTGGAACTCCTAGTTGGTAGAGCTTGTATATCAAGCCGTTGTGCCAGACTTTGTCGAAGGCTTTCGCTATGTCGAAGAATAGCACACCCGTCGTCGCGTTACGCTGCAGACCAGCGCATAAGTGCTCTACGATGCGGTGGACCTGTTGGGTGCCCAAGTGTTGGCTTCGGAAACCGAACTGCTCGTTGGGTATGAGGCTCTTTGCTTCGGCGTAGTCTTTGAGACGCTTATAAATAAGCCTCTCGTAGATTTTGCCGAGAACATTGAGTAAGCTAATAGGGCGGTAGCTGAAGGGCTCAGACTTTGGCTTGCCTGGCTTTGGGATACCGATGACGGTGGCTTCTTTCCATGCTTGTGGGAAAATGTTGTTGCTCAAGGCGCCATTGAAGATGACGGTCATAAGCATTATTAGCGGGGCAGGGAGGAGTTTGTATACCTTATTGGTAATACCATCCGAACCGGGGGCCTTACGAGCGTGTAGCCCTTTAATGATGTCGTGCACTTCGTCTGGAGTGACGGGAGGCAGAGGATCATCAGGGTCTTCGACGGGAGGGAGCGAGACTCTCCGTTCGACTTCAGCGTCGACCTTGTTCAGGTGAGCTTGGTCTACTGGTTGGGAGCTGGGAGAACATTGGGACTCTAGGCTGTCAGCAAGACATTCAGCCTTATCGGGACTGTCGAAAGCGACACTATTGTCGGGGCGGATGAGAGCGCGCGAACGTAATTGTTCTCTATGGTTTCACTGGAGTCTGGGAGGCGAAGTGACGCCATCTTGCCGTCACCAGCATTTTGGGAAAAAGGTGGATGGATACAGGAAACGCAGAATGCTCATCCTAACAACATTTAAATACTCATTACAAGCTTTTTAGACTATAGGAGTCAATTATTTCATATTACGTTTTCGACATCAACACATGTTTGATTACATGCCATGTTTCAAAGCTGTATTCATTCCAATACCTTAGATAAAAGTGCACGTTGTTTTTTTACTAGAACTTACGAACTACACTGCCAAGAATGGTCTAGAACTGCTGGATACTCCCGGAAGCTCGGACACTCCACGTTTACATACGAATGCCAGATGTTCGTTTTAGATTAAGTTTCGGAAACAATATGGGTAAGTGGGTTTATAAGCTTAGCTTTATTGTCTCTAGATTAGCAACGAGTTAAGTTAAGCATCGAACTGGCTTTTGGTGCTTCTAATTTCATATTCAGAAGACTTAGACGATATTTTCAGAAAACTTTTCTGTTCTATAGATATTACCTACCAATCGAGGAAGCTATTTTGTGTCAATTTTTTATTAAGATTTACTTGTCCTTGTCGTGATAAGCCGCCATTCGGTGTCGCATGCTACAAGTTCGTTTGCCTTACACAACTGATGGCATTAATAAGTTAAACCTGTAAATATGTACCTACTTTAAATTGATTTACAAGAAAAGTCCGTGGTTAAAATTCGTTCAATGTTATTGTAAACCAATCTTTACTGTGACAAAAAAGATAAAAAAAAGAAAGTCAAAGTCAAAGCATTTATTTTAAATAGGCTCTAAAGGGTACTTTTAAACGTCAACATTTACATTAAAATAGAAATGATTCTAGGCGCCCCTTCCAAAAGGTAGTTTCGTATGGAGAAGAAGGGGCAAGAAACTCCACCGTTACTCTTTTAAAATGTAAAAAAAAAAATTGTGTACATTAATTATATTTTTTAAGTGAAGAATAAAAATACTAAAAATATACTTTTCCTCTTAACGTAACTATTACTATCCTCATGCTGCATCTTTAAAGAGATTATGTACCTTTTAGTAAAGGGAAGGTCTCTTGCTCGTACAGTCAATTACTTTCAGAACGTTTAGAATTACCAGGGTTTGTCGTTTAGTCGACTGAAGAATAGACAAAATGTCGGATAGTATAGTCAAAATGAGAGATTTCTTTTTGTCTATTTTTCCGTAGACAAAACTCGTTTCTATGGTGTTCATGATACGTGTGCAGTGGTAACAATAGGCATGATGACTACTATTAAAAATATTCGAAAGAATAATGTAATTTTAATCACCCGCCTCTCCACTAGTCCAATGCTTACGTTAGGGTGCATACTCCGTCGGCTCTTAATCCTTCCTATCCTAAGAGCACGTCTTCCCTACCATTTCAGTTCCCTCCGGTCTAATCCTTAATATGCAATGGTCTTTGTAGCACCATGAAGCATGAGGCTTCAGGGGCTAGTGCAAATCTTGGGGTTCATTCGATTAAGCGAGCTTGGTCATGAAATGCACCGACCCCAGCGTGGTTTGCCACGCTGGGGTCGGTGCATTTCATTCATTCATTCGACAGAATAATGTAATTTAAAAAAGGCATATCAAGCAGATAATCGAAACAATCTGATAGATCGAAGTAAATATGTAGAAGCTACACGCTTAAAAGTTTGTGGAGGGGATTATTCCCGTCCTTGGCCCGCGGTACGGACAATATAAGGCGCTAGTATGAAGTAACATAGTTGTGACGTCACATCTACGATAGTGCTGTCCTTGTCTAAAACTTTTTAATCATCAGCCCTGACTTTAAGCACTGGCCGAGCCAGTATAAACCGGTTTCTCTCAATACGCGACGAAGCCGCCAGTGCTCACGCACACACGCGCTTCAAGCTTGTATTAGTGTCCCTATTATAGCGCGATTGTATGAAGCTTTGTCTCTGTTCTGTTTCTTTATTCATGTGTTGCTGACGCTGACGCAATGCCCGACACACTCGCCTGCAATACCGTATCTCAATAAAAGTATACTATTACCTTTTGGTGAACTTCATATTAACGACCACGTTAAACCTTATGGCGTGTTGACGAATTTGAGGTGACAGAAAAACTATTAATTCTCCCCAAAATGACAACTTTAACACAATAAAAACGAATTTCTAAGCAACCAACATGAGTTTAACAACCCCTACACCGAGCAAATAATCCTAATCCGTTTCAAACCAGTCCTTTTATTTAATATTACCACCGTTTTCAAGAAAACTACACCATTTATTACATAATGCAGTCCAAGATGAAATGCACCCGATAGTTCATACTAACTTATTCCATTCCGTTTTTTAAGTGAAAAAATTAAAACTACCACGTCTAAGGTTGCCTTTCCACCAGATCTTTAAAAGTGGTCAGCGAGTATAAAGCTAGCTAAGCAACGAAACTATCTTCATCACTCATAAACGTGGCTTGAAATTAAGACAAGCTTTGACGTCAAAACTACATGTTTTGACGTCAATGTTTAAGCGTTTAAGGTTAAGCAGTCACTAATAATGATTTAACTTTAAGCTACGTTTATAAGTCGGTAAGGGGGTATGTGTCTATTTCCACCAAAGCTTAGAGATGTAGCGGATATAAAAGATAAGGTCGCTGAGCGAGGAAGATGCGCGGCGCTAGCCAAACGATGCACCGCGCATTTCTTGCTTGCATTGTTTGCTAGCACCCCGTTTCAACATGTATGTAAACCATCAGAGCCAAAGCCAGCTAAGATATGATAATGAAACTAAACTTTATTTCGACCACTTTAAGGATATTTTTGTAGCTCCCCACCTGTTTCAGCAGCCTTAAATCTCCATTAAGACAAACACGACGATAGACATGCTGTCAGAAAACTTTGAACAATCGACTATAATCCAGGAACAGTTGCAAGATCGGCTGCTGTACCCAAAGTTACTGGTAGACATTTTTAAATGATTGCCTCCTATTTTTTTCTGAAGCTTCTACTGCCTTCTTGACAGCCCCCACCGCCTTAAGGAGGTGATATCGCCTACTTTGAGTAAGACTAGGTTAGTCATATCTTATACACGGTTAAATTTAGGTCGTTCTGGAACCGAAAGCCATAATCTCGGTCATCGAACTCGAAACGATTGGGACCATTATTTTTAAAAAGTAACAAAAAAAAACGAAAAATCTTTTTTAAAATTTTTGTATTGTGAAATATAGAGAACTCGAAGTAACGCTTTCTTGTAATCAATGCGTAAGTATGTAAAACGTGTCGACGAATGGCAGCACAAGCGAACTATATCCCAATTTGCCAATAAATCACAATAAAAAAAAACAATAAATTTGATTTTTCGTGTTTTTTTTATTTTTTTTAATTAGGTCTCAATCATTTCGATTTCTATGATCGAGTTCATGGCTTTCGGTTCCAGGACGACCAAAATTTAACCGTTTATATTCCTGGTCACGCAGCTTAGCTCATCTAGTGGAAAGGCAGCCTAACGCCCGTCGGATAGGTAAATCAGTATTTTGTTTTATCGAATGCCCCTTGTGCGTGCGCAGTCCTCATTTAGACGTTTTACTACGAAACGTGGATGTTGTTATGCAATATAAGATGGGATCAATATTTTTTTATGCTTGGATTTATGTACGGTCGAAGTAGGAATACCTATTCATTTTTCGGTTCAGTTATTTGTGGACGTGAATTTTCAGACATAATGATATTGTGTACCTATTCGTTCTTTTTCTATATTAATTTTAAGTATGGCGTTTAATTCGTCATTTACCTTTTTTTCACTTTTACTACTGTTCGACTTTTACGACAAAAACTAAATGACAGGTCGCAACAAGGCTGGCAGCCCAGTCGCCAAAAAAGCTCAAATTTACGTCGTTACTCGAGAAACCTCTTCTAATACTAAATGTTATAGCCCCATTATCTAATCCCAAACCAATAAAAACAGACATCAATACAATTACAAATGAAACGTGAAATAATAAGACTTCCTGTTTATTAAGCCAAATAACGATATTGGACATAAAAAAAAAATACACAACAATATATTTTCTCTTGCCTCCCCTTAGTTTGTTCAAAAAGCTGTGTACCTATTACTTACCGAAATGACGGTAGTTATTTTCCTCAAGAAACGGTTCCGTTTGCCAAAGATATTACACTTAAATATTTCAGTCATTCAATTGCTTATGAAAGCACATCTTTAAAACAAAAAGCTTATCAATAATAAACAAAAGTTACCGATATTGCTTTTCTTGAGCTATTCAATTAAGAGGAAACTGTTTGATATCTAAATGCTGTTGTTTTTGAGAAACTGAAAATATTTTTGGAGTTGTTTATGTGAACACTTTTGTCTTCTGCTTTGCGCCTACATGTTATCTTTTCTTTTCTGTTTTTCTGTTTTTTATTTTGCCTTGGGTTCATCGTCATTATTTTGACGGTGTTTTGACTTCCACAGCTAAATAAGGTCCAATCTAGTTACTTGAGTTTAATAATTAGGTATACTAATCATGAACTAATTATAGAAAATCGTCCAATTAAGCCTTAACCTTTTGGTAGGATAAATAATAATAATAAACTATCAGAAACTATTAAATTTCAACTTAACTAATTACTCATTAATATTACAACGTCTACATATCTTTACAACACTACGTCAAGTAATTTTACTCGAAACTTCGACCATTGATATTAGTTACAATAAATTGAATACAGGCAACTTTAATATTAAACCGTAGAGTTTGAATTAATTTACTGCTTCGTTCTAACATTAGCTGGAATCTTGTTACTTACGTGCACGACAAAGGTACCTACCGACTAATCAATGAATATATTAAATGTTTACTAATTCTATTAATAACTTCGCCAGCTTGAACTTCCGAAATTATCCCACGGAAACTTACTACCAGGATAGGTAGCATAAGCGATGTTCTAAGTCAGCACCCTAATTGCGTAATACACAATCAATCGGAATCTGAATCGTTTTGAAACAGATTGCTAATCCATTGCTTCTTAAGTTCGATAAAAATTCTGCTAAACAATATATATAAGAACGCAATGAATGTTCTTGAACCGTCAAAATCAAACAGATTAGTCGTAATCGTTTACGAAAATGTGTTACGCAATTAGGGTGCTGGTCATGGTCTACCAGTGCAGTGTGCCAAATCTGTTCAGCCGTTAAGACGTGATTTGGAAATAAATATACAGACAGTCAGATACAGTTACATTGGTATTTATACTAATAAGGGGGAAGCCTCAGGTTGCCACGAAATTAAAAATTGTATTATAAAAAAAAAGAGGAATTGTTTAGTCTGCTCAAACAAAACGCATATTACAAAAATGAAAACAACGGAAATTACACATATACAAAGTAGCCAACGGCCTCGTATTCAGAATTTAAAAAAAAATGGAATTTTATCCATTGCTTGATGTCACTCAGCACCAAAGACAATACACATTGCTATACGTGTGTTGCGACACTTTGAAATGAATGAGTCTCTGGTTCTATGTTGACTATTTCGTAAAAAAATCATTCATTGTATGAACTTAGAGAGTTGTATTTATGATTTTAAATGCTGAAACCCATGAAATCTGTGAAGTTTTGCTGGTTAATTAAATTATTCTCTTTATATTCATGAGCCCATAACAACTCGGACACGACAATCGACGAAGATACACGAGTACTACCAAAAATATAAATTCCGAATGACTTGCCTTACTGATTTATCGAAGCGGTACCTATAGTTTGTTCCATAAGTATGTAATGAAAACGTAAACAAACCCTGTTCAAGTTAAATTCCTATGCAATCACTCAAATATTAAAATGTTCTTTGGTTTTTGCAAATCAAAACGCAAACCGTGTTGATCAAAATGCGATTCGCGACTGTGTGAATAATATATTTACTGAATAATAATCATCATTAATTCATATCAAACACTAAACTTTGACATTCGTTACACCTAAGAATTTTACAGAATATTTATTTAAATATAAAAATTCTTAGCTCCCACCATTATAACAACCAGCCAAAGCCATAAACCATTATAATCTACACTTAAGTCCTACAAAATGAATAACGGAATATTAAATTCAATAATATGTTAATTTCCAAGGATTCTTAGAGGCTATTCGTCTAGTTGTCCTAGTATTTACACTATTACCTAGGCAGGTGGCTAGATAACTCAAGGACTTTAATTAATCTACAAGTACCAGCAATGCTGTTATCTAAGCATTAAACATGTATAAATTATTGTCTTTGTGGCGACCTAGAGGTGGTATTAATAGAATTTAGTCTTAGAATCCTAACTTTCCTAACTAATTTTATAAATGCAAAAGTAAGTTTGTTTTTTAACCCCCGACGCAAAAAGAGGTGTGTTATAAGTTTGAGGTGTGTGTCTGTCTGTCTGTGGCATCATAACTCCCGAACGGATGAAGCGATTTCAATTTACTTTGTATTAAAGGTGACTTATGTGTGAGTGTTCTTAGACATGTTTGATGAAAATCGGTTGTGGGGGGTGAAAGTGTTAAAAAAAAACCCACACAAACCTAAGTTCTCTTTAAAAAGTCAAAAATAAATAATAAAACTCAAATTTAAAGTAGATACCTAAGTATGTATTTTTTATAAAAAAAATAAAAAATAAGTCGCGTTGGGAGACCGAATATTTTTTTGCGGGATGAAAATCGTAGATATTAAATAATTTGGAGTGGTCCCCCAAAGCGATGTATTTTTTAAAAATTATTTATGCATACTTAGGTACTTTAAGATACAGTTTTTATTTTTTACTTTTTAAAGGGAACTTAGGTTTTTGTTTCGGGGGGTGTTTTTTTTGTCGGTTACCTTTTCACTCATAAACCGATCATCATGAAAATTTTCACAAACGTTCTCAGGGATACCGAAAAGAACACAGGGAATCTTTTACCCAGAAACAATGTAATGTTCCTGGGGGAAATAACAATAACTATCGACGGTCACAAATCCTTTTGGACGCTAGATGGCGCTACGTGCCGTTCGAATCATGTTTTTTTTTTTAATAGAAGCTTCAGATATGTTTGTGTGTTTATTACCTGGATTAACAACACATAGGATAACTTTTATTCCGGTAGTACATTTTCGTGGGATAATTTCAGAGATTCACGCGAGTAAACCGAGGTAATATGTAGCATAAACAATATTTTTATAGGTACCTATCAGCTCTAGGTAGATCCTGGCTAGGTTCTGAGAGTCTAGTCAAAGTGACGTTTTGTCAAGGATAACGTTGATGAAACATTCAAAATGTATGTGACGGTCAGAAGCCACCGAAAAGCATAAGTCAATTCTGTTAAAAGCGTGGAAGAGTTGCAATAAAGCAAATTGACAGACACATAATGAAGGAAAATATCGTGAGGAAACAGGGCTAATTGAAAAAAAGAAACAAAAATATTTATTTGCACACAGATCGTGAAGAACAAATTACACATTAATGCCAGACAGATGCTGTCTCACGCTGGTTTTATAATGAACCTTGAGGGACAAGTGACGGGGAATACAAACACTTTCAACATACATAATATATAATGTTTATACTTACTAATATAAAATAGCAAATAAAAACGAAAACAATAAGTACTGTCTCAGTAAAACCTGTAAATTGCGTAACACACAATCGCAATGCCTTTAATTTTGACATTTCAACAACATTCATTGCGTTACTGACATTGTTTGAAGATGAAGTTTTTCAATCAATGGATCAATGAAGCAATGGATCGGCAATTTCCTCCAAAATCTTTCGTATTTGTTATTGAAAGTGTGTAACGCAATTCGATTGCGGGTTAAACACACTTTGAGCAATCGCGGTGATCATCAACGTCTTTAATTCTTCTTCCTATTATTTATACTATTTGCAGTTTGTGTTGATCCACAGCATTCAAGGACTCCGTGTCCATCATCCTGCTTTTCACGATCTTGAGCTAATTTACGGATCAAGTCTGCCATCCTGTGGGCGTCGACGTTGTCGCGACATTTTCCTATTTTATATTAGATCTGAATAAAACAGGCTTGCATTTTAAGATTGGTCAGAGTTTGAGGTAAACTAGGTTCCATGGATCCGTCAAAAAAATCGTAATACCTAGTAGGAATTGTAAGTAATCTTTTATCTTATCAAGTCAAGGAAATTAATTGTTACTCGAATTGATACATCACGCCTATTTACCGAGTTATATTATTTTCATACAACGTCAAAGAAATTGTGACAGTTGTGATTTGAATTTACGGTTAATTTATGTGTGTCGTTAAATTGCAAAACAATTAACTTCCTGACTTTACCGACCTACTTTATTGTGAAGTTAACCAAAATGCAATGCTAATGAATTAATTTTCCTTCAAATAATTCTATGTAAATTTTTGTAATGCCATAACGCAACCTAAAATTTGAATTCATAAATGCTACCTGTACATTTATCGCACACCGATCAGCGTCAATTCCCAGCTTACTGCCTGCTACTTCGCTGCCTCCATGAGGCATGAGGTTATCAGATTAATTAGGTATTCGATCCGATACCCCGGCTTTATTTCCGCAATCCTTGCTGTAATACAGGCAGCTCTATCATTTGCATTATGTTTATACTAGTGCTAACCTAATTTCCAGCCTGATTCTGACTTGGCTCATCAAAATAAACGATATTTCCCGAAGGGATAGAGGCAAAACGAAGTGTTGTGTGGTTCATAGATGATGACGACTACGAAAATTTTAATGAAAAATCTAATAATAAAATTTACTGATAAAAATTTACACATTACTAAACTAACAAACTATTAAAATATAATAACCTAACCTAACTAAAACTATTTTCACCGAAATCTCCAAGCACCTGGTTGACACTTCCCGTGACCCTTGAGGGTTGTCTTTTATCTTGGCCAGAGGCTAATAAGCATTGCCATACAACGTGGCAATGCCCCAGCCGCTTGGGTACATTACCAGTCGACAGCGATGCGGCGGAATTATTCAACGACAAATTTTAGTTACTTCAGAATAAAATTGAATAAGAAGGACTTAGAGTTTTTGACTTCTAAGTGCAGATTTCACCAATAAAACTGAACGCATTCAACACATCTAAGACTTGTTCAAGAGCTGACAGTGTCAATATTCCTCAGACAATAATGACACGCTGAATAATGATCGCGTTCAATTTAATTTGTGAAATCTGCCCTAAATGTGTAACTGTGTTAATTCTGAGTATAAACTTCGAACTTCTGACGGCAAATCGCTAAACTAAAGAAAAACAACTATGAAGTAAATTTATATACTTATATATGTCGCGTCAGGGGTGGCTGAGATGCGAAACATCGGGTCTTCTTCACGATCCGACACATTTTAGTGTGTACTCGAACGAAAAGAAAATTCGAATTAAAATAACTTTAATACACTGGCTAGCGAAATAAACACGTGCAACGGAAACAGACACGTGCGTTTGTACCGAGCGTTTTTGCCAAGACTGTCCAAGCTCGACCGTTTTTTTGTTGACTGTCGCAACACTCGGTCTCTCCGCCAGTCCTCGCTGCATCCCCTCCACCGACGATCGTGTCCAAGCGGTAGGGCTCGCTTGCGTTTCCGTTCACATGATCATTCGTTTATGAATCTAATTGTTAGATGGCGCTGTCCGCTGCACTGTGGCGCCATCCATCCACGACATATAAAAAAAAAACAATCTGCCAAGCGTTCTTCCAACTATGTTCGGGTCAGCTTCTAGTCTAACTGGGTGCTGCTGGATACCAGTGCAGAGCGGCTGCCTATCTGACCTTCACAAACCAGTACCTTGGTAAAACGATACTCCTCGCAAGACTACCCAATAACGGATATCAAAGATCTACGACTGACAGCCGGGACCAACGGCTTAACGTTTTTTTCCGATACATGGAGGAGTCTCGATATGTCATCGATGGTCACCCATCCAGGGACCGCCCGCAGCATGCTTTTTAATTCTTGATGTATTCGTACAATGGTTCAAAATTGTTAAAGTACTTCCCGAAAGCTTTAAGTTTGCAGTTGGCTTGTAATATAATAAGACAAAAATGCCTACATTTTGGATTTTCAAACTGCAGGTTCGTTCGTTTCAGAGCTGTATACCTCACACACATACCTCTGTTGAAAAGCTTTTAGTTTTTCATTGAATAAATCACAATGAGTAGATATCGCTACAAAAATAACATCTCCTCTGCAATCTTCTTAAAATAAATCGCGTGTAGAAACGGGTTCAGAGGTACCTGTGGGATACGGATTGATTTGCAATCTATGTCTAGTTGAGTAACACAACTATTTATGAGTTCAATTACTGTCTAAACATAGCAGGTACTACTGACACAGTATAAATAGTGACAGAAGGCCGGCTCAATACAATGTGCGAAAACGCAGGCACACATAGTCACGCTTAACGTACAGCGAGCTACACACTCAAGCGACACGCGTCGTGCGAGAGCGACTGCGGTGAAAACAAATGAAGGAAATAGTTAAAAGCATGCCTCGAGTCACCACGACGAGACTTCATACAGGAGGTCTACTCCTTAAAAACTAAACGCTCCCATAAACAGACGCGACGCAAAGAGACCGCTCGGAGCGTGACACGCGGGGCCTTCATGTTGCGCTGTCACGTCGCGCCTGTTTGTACGAGTCTTAAATCGGTAGTTTAGGCCGAAGTCACGGGCGAATTTAACTCCATATCACTTACAGAACAGGGTCATATAAACACCAAAATAAAGGTTACCGAATTATAAGTGTTGTTACGTTTTGGATTGCTCACAGAATCATATATGTAACACTTGTAAACGTGTTTTTCAATGTGTTAACTCAAAACACTTACAAGAGTGTAACAGTAATATTTACACATCTGTAACAGATATAAAAGTATTAACAGTGTTAATAATTGAAACAGGTAAACGAGGCTATCTTGGCAACGCCGCGTCTGTCCGTCCGCCACGCGTTGTTGCGGTAAAATGTAATTATAACCTAAAACTGGTTATTTCTGTTACACATATTAACACATTATAAAAGTTTTCACTTTACGTTATGATTATTGTATCTTTTACATTTATAAATGTGTTTCTTTTAAAACAGTTAAAAAAAAACACTTATTCCGATTAATGTTTGAGTCCACGCTGTGGACATAAGATTAGTTAGCGGCCCGACCTAAGAATGAATGACACGAAGCTTTGACAGGTGTCCCCTACTCACGATGTGTTTTTACCCGTCCGTTAAAGTTAGTTAATGATAGAGAAATAGACCCATGTTCGGACGAGTCGGATCCGTATTTTCGTTGATGGACTTGGAGTGTGGCGCGCTCGTCACTAGACACAAGTCGTGTCCCAATTCGTAATGCTCCAGGCCGTGAACGGGGTCAGAGATCGCCGTACGTTAATGATTATTGATTTTATTTCAGTAAGTAGGTTTGTACAAACTCTTTTACACGTCAATCATATTTTTTAAACAAGATGAGGTCGCCGTTTCCTATCTGACTACTCTTATCTCTTATCTTAAAGTCCCGTCCGTATATTCCGTTCGCGCTCAGTTTGCCGGTGACCGACTAGCAAAATTAACAAATACATATCGAGAAAACTGAAGAATATTTAGTTGCCAAATAAGTAGTAACCACACGCGCATAACGTTGCTAACGTATCCAAAACTTGTTCAAGAGCTGTCAGTGTTAATATTCTGTAGAAAATAATGACACAGACAGCTCTAAAACGTTGTTTATGTGCTGTTCTCGTTCAGTTTCATTATTGAAATTCACCCTGACGCGGACGGTACTAAAAAGGATACCTCTATGCATGCGTGCCCTGTTGTATGGGACCAGCCTTCTGTAACTATTTTGTGTTACTGGTACTTGTAAAAACATATAAACATTACCGATTAGCTATACATAGCCGGTACTACTGGTATTTGTGTTCTGACTAGTTACAAGGTTATTTGATTCAAGATTATTTCCTTTACTAAACAAGGGAATGCTGCTAAACCTGCACTGTGTTGTCAGTGCAGAAAATTAGCTAAAACCTTGGTTTTGTGTGGGAAAATTAAACTTGTGAAAGGTTTTTTAGGACATTTTGTGGCTTTTTTTTATGAGAAACTAGCTGACCCGTCGAACTTCGTACCGCCTCAAGACATTATCTCATTTAAAAAAATCGTGAAATTTCCCGTTTTATCGTATACACTGGCGCGACGCGGCAGCGCGTTACATTGGCACCGGGTGTCGCGCGGCAAGCGTTGCCATTGTGTCGCGTTGTCGTGTCTGTTAGATTATCAACGCTCGGCTTAACACCGACAGTTGTAAATCCAGTGCGCGTTATTTTTACGTCCGTGCGAATGTCTTATTATGCTAAGTCAATATCTATCCATGTGTATTTTTTCGAACGAAATCATTATAAAACATTTAAAAAAAACTTATTAGGCATTGAAAAATGACAATAACTTCCAGAACAAGGAAGCGAAACCGTTTTGTTTGGCATCTCGCAGGTCAACCTATGAGGTTGTCGTCTGCTTAAGAGGACTTGCCTGTGGATTCCCTAATAAATTAAGGCCTCCAGCCAGGACTTAAACTTATATACTAACTAAAACTAAGCGACAACGCTAAGGGCACCCCCTGTGGGGTACGAACCTCGGCTTAGGGCGTCGCTGGAAGAGGGCAGCAAATGACTAGCTGGATCAGGATTGGTATTATTTACGGACGAATTTAAAGCTACAGGCTCAGCGGCGCGGGCTGGCTCGAGCAAGGGTCGGGAGGGGGAAGCGAAACCTTTTTTCAGAATAATTTTATTCAAAACCGAATTTAATATCTCCCGCCACTTCTTTTGCAATACATTATTTCAAATTCTGATTTCTCAGAATGATTTTTATGCTTGGCACGATTCAAAAATTGACGGTTTTCATCTAATAAAATATTAAATGCGGTGAGTTTTATGAGCCCCTAATATATTTTTATGAATGATTTGATGGAGAATGTGTTTACTTTACATGCAAAATTTACGATTTGTAAAAGTATTAGATAGCTAGATTTTTTAAGAAATAACGATCCATGTACCTTCGTAGGAGCTTGGTTCGGTTCCATTAGTAAAACCTGTATGTCTTTAACCCTTAGACTGAGGACTATTCTAAATTATTTGGTAATGAGATTTAGAGCTCATAAAAAACATGCAGAATTGAAACAGTCTAATAGTCGATAAAAAACCTGAACAATACCCTTCGAAAATAAAAGAAAACCTCCATCTCTTTCTTGTCTTCCCATTCAGAAAGAGATAACATTATTTTTTTACCTTAGTTAAGTTGTTGCAAAAAGAATTCCGCACCACCAGATACTAATGTGCTGATTTCACCTATGTTACTAAACGCGTTCAGGACATCTAAAACGCGTTCAAGAGCTGTCAGTGTCAATATTCCATAGAAAATAATGACATTGACAGCGCTTAAACGTAATTTATGTGCTGATCGCGTTCAGTTATATGGTGAAATCCACCTTAAACCATTGCATAGCCCTACTTCTATTACAAAATGTCCAACTTTTCTCTCATTCCTGACTTATAATTTGCGCTAGAAAATTCCCACAGGCTACACTTGAAGTTTTCTTTTGAAAGTGCAACGCTGAAGAAACGTTAATCTAAAGAAAGTTGAGATTAAATCTTTTTCAGTTGGTCAGAAAGAAACGGAACGTAGAAACTGTTTCAATGTTGATACTTTTTCGTTCTGTACACAGTGACCGTTGGTGGTCGGAGTTTTCAGTCTATTGAGGAGTTAGTTGATTGTGAAAGACTTTTCCTGTGGCAATGAAGTACCGACGTACGTTTGCTTAAGTAATTTCCAAATCGACTTTTAATTAAAACAGACCAACTGTTTGCAATAACTGAAAAACTAGAGAAAACCGGCCTAACCTAACCCACACTGGGCCCACATTGCACCTGGTAAAGATGACGCCTGTCTCCCAGCAGTTGAAACATAAGAGGCTGATAATGATTGTAATGCCTAGCAATTTTGACGTCACAAAGATTGTGCTCGTACTTCAGTATCATCATTCGTTGAGGCTCAACACCTTCTGGTAATCCCTTCATCATGCCTAGCCTTGCCTTTTCCCAGTGATGTTGTAAACCTCCAGTCTATTTTACATGGAACGACTGCGTATCTGAGAGTACTAGTCTTTCCAATGACTGGCATTGCGCCTCCAAACATTCGCAGGACCATAGCCAGCCGCATCGAAAGGGTGAAGCTACAAGCTGACCCACGCCACCCAATGCACCACAACGTCTCAGTGCCCCAGAGGCTGAAGAGCCGAAAAAGTTTTCTTGGTTTCGTGAGTCCAGCTGGTCCAGCCATTAGTAACGCCTCCACAGCAAGATGTAATCTATTGCGAGAGCTGTGTAAACCCCCTTATAATTTCATCGAACCATCTGAAAGTCTACCGCCTGGGCATGAGCTACCGTGGCCGACTTGGAAATCTCTAAATAGACTTCGAACCCAAGTCGGCCGGAGCAACGACAATCTCCACAGATGGAGGTTCACGGACGGCTCAGATCTCAAGTGCGTATGCGGCACCTCCCCACAGACAATGGCCCACCTTCCACTCTTCACTCTTGGCGCCGTATCGTGTCACCTGTGCACTTGATGATCTTATGACAGCGTTAGTAAGCGGAATTCGCAAAGCTGAATTTTCGGACAAAGATGTTTGAACTTTTTTCCATTGACACGCTAAGAAGAAGACCTGACGACCCTTTACTACTGTCAAAGATCTATGAAGGACAGCTGGGACCAACTGCTTAGTGTGGGACCAAGTGCTTTTTTTTTGCCACGAGCCCCTCAACCTTCTGATAACTCTAACTGCCTCGCAATTATTGTCAGGAAAATTGTCAGGCAAAGATATTTATGATTCAAGTATCAGCAGAATAAGCTGGGTTCAGGGACGCTGACGTGCTTAATCTAAACCACCAGCCTCTGCCCCTAACCCCTAACCTTCCAAAGATTCACACAATATAGAAAAACACGTGATATTCGAACCAGTCAACGCCCATTCAGCCGACGCTTAATTAAAAAAAATTAAACTCACACAAAGGCTCAAAGGGGGGTATTGATGGATTTGTTAAGACCGACAACAACGGTATTATTGTGAGCCCCTTTGTTATGTTTTATTGGGAAAAGCTGCAGTTAAATTGACCTAATACATACGTTATTGTGAATGGAGAAACTGAATGACTATGCTTTGGTTCAGATTAATTTCTTCGTTGGTTTAAAATGCGACTTCTGAACGTGTCCTGCGGGGTAGTTGCAAATGCTTTCATTTTAACAGTTCGACAACATTCATTGCGTTATTTCCGTTGTCGAGCAGACAATTTTTTCGAACATATGAAGCAATGGATTAGCAATATCCTTCAAAATGATTCAGATTGTGATTGAGAGTGTTACCCAATTAGGGTGCTGTTATTGAGGTTTTCCACCAGGAATTCATCAGTAGCAGCCCCCTTTTTTCTTTGGATGGGAAATCATGAAATGACTTCTCCCGCTCTAGGTGGAGCGGGAGGGCGTGTCAGACTTTTACTGACTAAAACCCACACGTTTTCCTTCAGTTGCCTGCGCCAGGGCCACCGTATCTCTTTCGAATTTCCCGCAATCCTGAGGCGTCGGCCCTATCGGACCCCGTTATGAGTTTGAATTTGTGCCCGGTTGATGGCAATAGACTCGCCCCCTATTACATGGGACTAAAACATAACTGGCGAAATGTGGGTGATTACCGAAACATGTTGTGTTATGTTAAAACCAGAGCAATTCCCGTACTTTTAATTAAGAAGGTTCGCATTCTAATCTCAGTCAGAAAAACCTCTTAATTTTTCCAACATTTTTGTCACTGAGATTGTGAACGCCAACAAACCGTTAACAATTTAACGCATTATTTTTCGATACTTTATCATCTGTCCAAGGCAAACCGACAAATTGAGAACTGGTATAGAACTTGCATGCAACGGTCGCGCAAGTACGCGCAAGTACTTGTTGCGTAGTACTTAAATAGCCAAGTAACTGCGACCAACTTGGAAATATCTCTCGTTCGGCTCGTGCTCGGTTGGTCAAAATTCTAAACTAACTCAATTGCTCGGGGAGCCCTGGCATAGTTACTGCGATCAATTCGGTTACCGCCAAGAACGAAATCGAACCGTCCCTGGTTCACAATTTTACGGGTGATCAAATCGGAGAGAATGTGAAAATTTAAACCTTGTCGGTAAGTGCAGGTTCGTTCACAATTTGAAAACAAATTATATCGAAGCAGTTCAAAATTTATAAACAGTTTACAATCTCGCGAGATAGATTACAAACTAACGGTGTTCACAATCGTACGGTGTCATATACAAATCGCACCTCCGGCTTCGCTCAAATAGTGCCATAACTCAAAAAATTTGAAAAAAAACTTTTATCGTACCATTCGTCGTTTCAGAAAACTTAAAAATATTATCTTAGTCTTATGGTTATTTATTTATCCTTAGATGGCACTAGTGTCATTATAATGTTAAGTTAAAGTTATGTATCATACGAAACATATAGTGTCACATGACGGTTGATAAAAAGTTGAGGTATGTTTGATTTCGATGTCATTTATGATTTAAAAGTTGATTAATATTATGTATCAGATATTGCTGTGTTAATGAGAGTCACAAGTTTATGTTCCTAATATATTTCTTAACAACATTTTTTTTTGAACCGTTTTAATTATACGTAAATGATTGGTTTTTATCGTTTATTTGTCTCAATTTATTTTTAGTACATAGTATAGTAGAGCTTCAAAAACCTTTGTTACTTACTGCGCTAATTTTTGTTTCTTTTCTATTTAAGACCGGAAAATGAAAAAGAAAGTTCGAATAGATTTCAAACGCCTTCTTCTCGAAAGTTTGTTTGTTTTAGTTATACGACACTAATTGAGCGGACGTGCGTGCGATATATCTCTTTCTCAGAGTGAAGAATACTGTAACAGTAACACTCGAAACCTAATAGACTACACTTAGATTCAGAAACAGAAATCTTATAATAAGACACCTAAATCCAGAAAACCAATTCATACAGACTATGTTAATGTGGCTTGCGATTTATCGCGCGGTTTCAATAAGACGCTCTATATAAAAAGGCAATAAAACCTTCAGGGTTTATCTCTGAAGAATTACGGGAAGTTGAAGATATTCGGTTATACGGTTAATAATAAGATGGCTTGCAAGTGGGTGTTTATATTTGGAATGTAATTTTTTTGAAAGTGTATTGGTGTTTTGTGTTATTTATGATTTTGAAAGAAACCAGAACATTTTTGGACTTACTTCTTTTGTCTGATCGAACTTAGAACTAAGTCTTTTACGTTTTTGTGTGGAAATTCTCATCAGGACCATATTGTGAGGAAGGATTTGAGTATGAATGGATAGATTGTGTGAAAATGTAATTTCTATAAAGAGGGTGATTTTAAGGAAAATGGCACATTGAGGTTTATGACAGAATAATATATTCAGCGTTGACACCAAAAAAATTGAGGACGCCGTTCCTCATCACCACCACCACACGGCCACCACCTCCTCACCACCACCACTGCACCACCGCAGCATCGCGCATCGGCACCTCTATGGGATGATGTGGGGAAATTGTCAAAGATGTCTTCCACCCTGGGATGGAGACGAAGGCCAGTTGAACACCTGCTGACATAAGCCATTTCATGATATTTTGCGTAGACCAGTGAGATCAAATGGGACCGAAAGGTTTTGGTCGTTTCAAGGCCTTCCGATGACCTTGTGAAGACCGCAGGAATCCGCTGAATGCGGGAAGCACAGAACCAGTCGAAGTGGCGGTGCTTGAGCGGGGCCTATGTCCAGCAGTGGACGTCTTTCGGCTGAAATGATGATGATGATGAGTGAGACTGAAAGATGCAAGAGAACATTTCAACACAATTCCCAATCAATATTTCAGGTCATATCACAGCTTCTACTGCCCTGTTTAATACAGCTGCATTATAAACTCGATAATTAACATCAGAATCCATCAAATTAATAACAGCTACAAGCTCAACCTCTTTAAAGAAACTGTTGGTTTTAATAAACATTTATAAACACCCAATAAAACAATTAGGACTTACTGTTCATTTCTACTAATTAATACACGATGAAATCTGACTTTTAGACCGATTTTGATCCCTAAACTTCAGTGTTAAGGTTGAGAATTGAAGTTTTTTGTGAAGCAAATTAAAATGTTCACACTTGAAGTAAGAACTACCATTGTTTCCTAGTGTTAACTTTAATAACTGGGTAACAGAAGCAAATTGCACTTTAAGTTTGGTTATTAAAACATCTAGAAGTTGAAAACAGTTTTGTTTTGATGCTCATTCTGAAAATACACGAGCTGAAGTCTTGTATTGCGGTTTTTGTTTTTTTTTTTTAATTTAAATCAATTTTTAGGAAGATACTCTTTTGTTGTGTAGTTTTCTAATGACTTAATAGCTTGTTTATGTTTAAATATAAATACTGCAAAGCCTTCAGCAATTTCATGAGACCTACTACTACCGACTTGACCATACTTATCACGGGTTCACTTCCTAATGATGTGGTAGCAACTTGTCAGTATACATCGTAATTAATATTTAAAAAAATAAGAAAGAGCTTAAAACTGTGGTAGAATATGAGCCAGCCAGCAAAGTGGTACTAGTGAAATTGACAGCCCCGGTGCTTCGAATGTACAGTATTTCTAACTCACTAAGCGACGCGCGCTTTACTTGTGGTTACCAAGTGTACAAACACGCTGTGAATGTGTGCGTGAAGACGAGTAGCGTCAGCACATAACACAAACACGCACCCACAAACTTCGACGGAACCGAGAAATCCTGCGCAAACACACATTCACAGCTTGGTGCACTTGGTAACCTCAACTTACACAAAGGTGGCTGGGATAGACTGGACGCGGAAGGCAGAGGCGCTAGAGTTGGTGTTTTGTCGCGCAAGGGAGAGGCCTATGTCCAACAGTGGACAACGATAGGCTGAGCTGATTGGTAGAACCAATAAATGAGAGAATTCAGCTGCAGTTACCTATTTGACTAATTGATATTCCAAACGTATTGTCAATCCCCAATCCGACAAAAAAAAAATGCAGCCAGAAAACAAATGGACTAGCTCACCGAAGCTCCACACAAAAAGCCGTTATACTATATTAACTTCGTCCTAGCGACGGAAAAAGATTAATTGTGTAACGAGCGGCGCCTTAAGAAATCAATAAGTGTTTTTCTCTCCGAAGTTGGAGAAAGTTTCAGCAGAATATTCAGCATACTTAAGTAAATGAACTGTTGGTACGAGGCTTGCATTATTACAAGACTGTTGTTTTGTTCGCTTAGAATAAATTCAATTAACCTGAAAGTTCTTTCAAAAGGTCTTAAGGATGCATAGGTAGAAGTTTTTTACAATCTTGTTGGACCCTAAAATAGGTCACTGATTTACCCTCCAAATCTCAAGCGATACTCGTAACGAACTTAAGAGAACGTATTTAACAAAACGAGATGAGTTTTAAAGGCGACTTAAAATTAAGTTGATTGAGAATCCGCCTGTATATTTGCAATAATCAATGTTAGCTTGTCGCAGTAAGTGCAAAGAAATGAACTAATAGAATGTGTAATCGAACTCACAGTAATTGATATTGCAGGAGTTCAAACCACAAACCGTTTATTACGATTTCGTAGAATATTTCCGTGTAAACCCATACTGCATTTTTATATTTGATAAATATTAGTTCCCTGGTAGCAGTGAATATGAACAAGGCATTAATCACAATTTCCTGGAACAAGAAGTTTCAAATTTCCAAGAATGTTAAAATTTGCCAGAATTTTCACCTAGTGCATTTTGTGAGCGCTCAACTGTTAACACTAAATGCAACGTTTTGATAAACACTTCAGCTGGGTAAATGTTCTAGTTTGTTTACGAGAACTGTTTCGCTTTCATCCTTTCAAAGTTTCCGTCCATGGTCGAATGTATGTCCTTTTTGTTGAGTTTCATCGCTTTCTGCTTTGATCCTAACTCTGCACTATATTAGGATTTGGATTAAAGGAGGTGTTTTAGGAAGGATTTGGATTAAAGGAGGTGTTTTTTTTCCGCCAAAACTTGTACCGAGGTACAAATTACTAGTAAAATTCCTTTAAATAAAATGTGTTATTACCAGTATTTAAAATCCTCCATTATTCGATAGATTAGGAAATAAAATAATATAAAAATCACTAACTCACATCGTAACTGCGTTCAACGAAACGTTCATAACAGCAGTGACAGCTGTCAAAAACGAAACGGAATGACACCTTTTTTTTTTTTTTTTGGTGGGAAATCATCTAATGACTTCTCCCGCTCAGGGTGGAGCGGGAGGGCGTGTCAGACTTTTACTGACTAAAACCCACCCGTGTTCCTTCAGTTGCCTGTGCCAGGGCCACGGTTTTCTCTTTAGAATAACCCGTGACCCTGAGGCGTCGGCCCTATCGGACCCCGTCATTTTGTGCTGACATCTCTTTGAGGCGCGCGTGGAACACAACGCGCCGTCGACCCGGGCCTGGTCCTTACCGGACGGTGAGCTACCCATGGCTCGCCGTCCGCAAGCCCGCGCCTACGGTGGCCGGGAATCTCCTTGCGATTCCCGACGCCCAGGGCGTCTCCTGCGGCGACTAGGGGCGTGAGGGCGCAAGGCTCTCTCCCTCACGCGCTCCGCCTCCTCCTTTGCGAGCATTACTGCTTCGCAGAAGGAGGTGACGGCTTTCCATTCCCTCTCGCTCCGTACCATGGCCTGGACCAGGGCCGGACGCGAGAGATCGCCGCCGCCATTCGCCTCCGCGAGGACACTGCGGTGCTCCGCCCAAGCTGGGCATACCTCCACCGTATGCTCCACCGTGTCCTCCGGGCGATCCACACAATGGTGACACCCGAGCGTTTCCTCCCGCCTTATGCGAAACAGGAACCTCCCGAAACAACCGTGTCCGGTGAGGACCTGTGTCAGGCGGAAGGTGAGGACGCCGTGGCGCCTCTCCAACCACTCCTCAAAGAGGGGACTTACCGCCGCTATTGTGGCGTGCCCAACGGAATGACACCTATGGTGAAAAAAAAAAAAAAACAAGGAAATTATCAGCCTTGGAGCAGTCTTTTGGTAAGCTAACCAAACGCATAAATATATCTGAAATGTGAAACAAAAGTATTATTGCTAAATATTTCATAAAAATATTCTAGGTAAAAAATAACTGTATTTAATGCAAAAATTACATAATAATCAGTAAATTTTTAAGCTAATATCATTTTGAAACGTTTATAAAATGAAGTAACGAAACGCAACTTCAGAAGAAGTGTATCACTAGATTGCCAGATTAAAATACTTGGGTTACAAGTTATTACCATCCTTGAATAACAATTTCAGGTGGTACAAATGTCTAAATAAATCCAATTTTTTTTTGAATCTGCGATCTTTTCCTTTATTTTCGTCCCTTTGTTCTTAAGGTACATTATTTGGCCACAGTTGTATGGAATAAAAAACACCTCCTTTGGCACACAGATTGCCCATTAGCTGGGTAAGGACATAGGGTACTTTTCATCCTGAATCTCAGACGAAGTCGCGGGCAACAGCTAGTGTTTACATAAATATCATGTTTTGGTTTGTTTTCTTTCACATAAGTAGAATAAAATAAAATAAAACTGATTTATATTCACGAATGCAGAACATAAATAGCCCTGACTTTGACAAAAAGCTTGCACTCAGCCCGATACTGTGCTATGGGACCTACAGCAGAAATTTAAACTTTCCTAATGAAAGAGTGAAGAACGACTGTTGTCTAATTGGGTTTGTCGTTCAATCTTTTCCCCTTAACGTAGCTATTACAATCCTCTCGCCACATTTTTAAAGAAATTATGCGCCTTTAACATCACACATGCGAGCAGTGGTGACCCATTAGTATTAGTCCCGGCTTAAGAGTTGTAACGTTGTGAGTTCGAACGCAGGCAGGCACTTCACTTTGTGTATTTAATTTCATCACCACTGCTCTTTAAACGGTGAAGGAAAACATCGTCAGGAAACCGGCATGCCCTTGAACCGAAAAATTCAAAGACGTGATCATCCACCATCCCGCACTGGGCTCGCGTGGTGGGTTACGGCCCACTCCCCCTCACAGAGAGGAGGCCTGTGTCATTGCATTGAACTCCCTGTGTTAACTCCCAGCCTTTAATTATCAAACTGCAGGGGAAGGCCTTTTACTCGTACAGTCAATCACTATCAGTTGTAAGAAATAGAAATTGACAGGTCCTTTATGTCGTAGTCGTAAGGTTGATTTTCATAATGCAAATGTTACCACGAATGTGCCGTTTACTGTACCTGGCACTGATCAGCAAGCGACTTATTGCGTGGTGACGAATTTGAGGTTACAGGGAAACTTTATTCACCCCAAAATAACGCACACGGTTACACTAACAAGTTTAACACAGAGTTTCTAAGTGCGAACTTCACCGATGAAACTAAACTGTCAGTGTCGATATAACACAGAAAATAATGACACTGACAGCTCTTAAATGTGGCTTATGTGCCGAACACGTTCAATTTCGCAAAATGAGTATAACATTTTGCGAAACCACACCGAGTTAATAATCCTAATCCGTTTCCAACCAGTCCATTCATATAATATTACCACCGTTTCCAAGAAAACTACACCATTTATTACATAATGCAGTTCAGCACTGATTTTCAGTAGTCACCTGTGGTCCAGTGGTCATACATCATGCCTAAGATCTATTGTGCATAACTAGGTATGTTCAGCAAGACACGTTTTTGTGTCATGGTAATTTATGATCTCGTAAAGATCTAGTATAAGTAGGTACTCTTCATGTCTTAGCCGGGCTTATTTTAATTACCTATTACATTTTAGATTGAGTTTTTTTTTGTTTCTGTTTGCTGAACTCTGGACGCTTTTCTCATGTACGTCTTTAATACATCGTTCTCACATGTAAAATAATTACAAGTTCAACGATTGTGTGATGTAACTAAAATTTTTGTAACAATATAGATAGGTGTATGCGTATCTTTATATTTAAAATATTTACTCTCAAATGTTTTTATAAATTGCACCTACCACTGTTTGTCTCTGCATCACCCAAAGGTTGACTGGTAGAAAATTCCGCATCTGACATTCGAGTTCGTGAAGTATTAAATACGAGTAAATGAATATAACTTCAAAGAGTGTCCACGGAGTTCCTTGCCCGTTCTTCTCCATACTACGCTTTGGAATGGACAACTAGCTTTATTCATATTTCGACCATAGACCGATCGACTCCTTGACTATTCAAAAGTGATTAATTGAAATAAATGCTTTAAGTTTTTTTTGAGTTTTGAATAAGGGCATCCAGGTAGACTGTAAGAAAGTGGTTGTTGCGACACTAACGCAAAAACGCTGGAGGGTCTTTTGTATTACCCAAAGTGGCCGTTCACACATTTCTGTCCTGAACGATATTTTACGGTAAAAAGTTAGGATCACACGTCAACACCCCACGGTTCGTGCGGTCATAAATAAATTCAGTATTAAATTGCCATGTTTAACACATGGCAATTTAATACTGAATTTATTAATTATATCAAATAATAAAATATATCAAAATTATACATTAAAATATCATACGGAGGCATTTCACAGTTCGGCCACGTTCATTGCGTTATCTTCGTTGTTGAGCAGACGATTTTTTCAAACCTTTGAAGCAATGAATTAGCAATATCCTTCAAAACTCTCAGGAAAATTATTGAAAGTGTGTAACGCAATTTGGGTGCTAATCAATGCTGTGTATACGGGGCCATAACTTGCCTTTTATAATTCCGATTCATGAATCCTTTACGGTTCTCTCTTCAAAGTTCAAACTTCAAAGTTTTATGTCACGGGCAGAGGCACGAGCCTTGATTAAATCCTAGTCACTAAAACCTACGCGAAAAAAACTGTATACATATGCTTTAAGGCTTTACCAGACCGCATAATTTAGCACCGGCGGTTTTGTAACACTACTATCGGTTGCAACGACAAAATCGCGCGTTCCAGCGGCTCGCTGTGAACCCAGTTTTAAACAATTCAGCATCGAGTTTTGTCCTGCAGATGCCTAAGCTTTAAATCGCTGCTTCTGGCATCCGAATGTGACCAGAGTTTAGTCACGGTATCTAGCTTCCGAAATCGACAAAATATCTGGTCACTGTTGTTTGCAGCTTAGTTGCTTCTAAGCAACAAAATTGCTTTAACTAACATATCTGTCTGCTACAGCCTTTAAAACCATGTGACCATTTAAACAGATATTTTATAAAAGTCTTGTGTAAAGAGAGTTGGGACGTAGTTTGAATCCATGTTTGCTTAGGCCTGTTGCTGCCGGTTCCCAGTATAATCTGGGTAATCAGGGAGATGTTACGACATGTTTGGGGAGCCGTCGGTCCGTGGTGAATCTTGTAATATGTGTGTTGAGGATAGATAAATATTCCTCAAGCATTTTTTATATTCATATTGTTTTATACGTATTTTTTGCATCGTCACTCTACTTTTTTTTTTTTGGGTGTGAAATGATCACTAGACTTCTCCCGCTCTAGGTGAAGCGGGAGGGCGTGTCAGACTTTTACTGACTAAAACCCACCCGTGTTCCTTCAGTTGCTTATGCCAGGGCCACGGTTATCTCTATCGAATTACCCGCGACCCTGAGGCGTCGGTCGTATCGGACCCCATGATTTTGTGCTGACATCTCTTTGAGGCGCGCGTGGAACACGACGCGCCGACGACCCGGGCCTGGTCCCTACCGGACGGCGGGCTACCCATTGCTCGCCGTCCGCAAGCCAGCGCCTACGGTGGCCGGGAATCTGCTTGCGATCCCCGACGCCCAGGGCGTCTCCTGCGGTGACTAGGGGCGTGAGGGCGCAAGGCTCTCTCCCTCACGCGCTCCGCCTCCTCCTTCGCGAGCATTACTGCTTCGCAGAAGGAGGTGACGGCTTTCCATTCCCTCTCGCTCCGTACCATGGCCTGTACCGGGGCCGGACGCGAGAGGTCGTCTCCACGAGGACACTGCGGTGCTCCGCCCAAGCTGGGCAGACCTCCACCGTATGCTCCACCGTGTCCTACTTGCGATCCACACAATGCTGACACCCGGGCGTTTCCTCCCGCCTTATGCGAAACAGGAACCTCCCGAAACAACCGTGTCCGGTGAGGACCTGTGTCAGGCGGAAGGAGAGGACACCGTGGCGCCTCTCCAACCACTCCTCAAAGAGGGGACTTACCGCCGTTATTGTGGCGTGCCCAATCGTCACTAAACTTGATATATGATGGACTTTACATGTATTATGACATGAAAATGTACTGTGTAAAGTATTATATCATTTTAATTATTGTGAATGTGAAGACAATGTGGATGTTTTTTGTCTTTTTTTCAGTTAGTTTTAATCATGGTCTGGCAGTTTGAGTAATTAATGCGGCCTACCCAAATGTATTTTCTTTGGTAATGTTCGTCGAATCCTTGAGCTCCTTAAGTGCTGTGTTGAGCTGTATGATTACTGACAAATGCGTGCACTGACTGGACAGGTCCACTTAATCTGTGTAGTTCTTTCCTCAAAAGTCCATTTCAGACACCAATCTACATGGTCTTCACATGATCTGACCAACATTATGTTTGGACATTAAAGAAGAATGTGACCTCTGAGTTTGTTTCGGCCTTTCTTTTCAGAGTAGTTTAAAAAAATGGTTGACATATAAAAGTGTTTATACAAACCTACTTACAGAATTAAAATCATTTATCATTTACCTATTATAAAAAACCGACCAAGTGCGTGTCGCTCCCCGCACAGTGAAGGGTCCCGTAGTTAAGATGAATTTTTAAATATGCAAAGTATTGTTTTACATTTAGCTTCGGAACCATAAAAATGTAACTTAATAAGTCAAATATGCTTGAAACTCTTCTGAAGAAACTACGTACAGTATAAGAATATCATGCTGGGGTGTAGATGTTTTTCAGTCATCAACTTGTATAAAGAAAAATAATTGGTAAGAACCTAATTACCAAGTTCTTGTTTGACCTGGTTTTTCGTTCGTACCGAATTTACATGTAAAAGAATATTAACGAGTTGTGTGATCCAAATGCCGCATATCTACCCAGCGATGTGTTTTTATTTAATTAACACGTTGTTTAAAACACCTTTAATTTTAATAAAGCAATTTACTCAATGTTTACTTGTGCCCAGGAAAACAAAACGGGAGAACCGAAACTTTTCCAGCAGCTGATCCCGAGTCGCTATCACACGTTATAAAATATAACATGCTATTGATGAAACTTTTTCAATCTATTTGACTCCAAGCACTCAAGTTTTAATTGCTTCTTCAACTTGTTTAATTGTCCAAGAATGACCGGAAAAAAAGTGCTGACCTTGAAGATACCCATATGGGGACGTTGTAGTCAAATTAATCGTCCTAAAGCAAATTAATTGAATACAACGATGAACTAATTCAAGGAATTCTCAAGATTTTTCGTAATAGAAGATACATTTTGAGAGCAAATGCGATTTAAGTAAAATTGTCATTTTTGAAGACCAGCAAACTGTCCTTTTCATTATATTAACATAACATAAAATCACGCTTTGTTTCCCCGTAGGGTTGGGCAGAGGTTGGTTACTGCTGAGCATGAGGTCCTGGGTTCGATTACCAGGTCGGGCAAAGTGTTATTGGGGTTTTCTATATGGAATTTCTCAGTAGCAGCCCGGAGTCTGGATTTGTGCCCGGTTGATGGCAATAGGCTCGCCCCCTATTACATGGGACTTAAACATAACTGGCGAAATGTGGGTGTACAGGTACACCTCTGCCATTATATTAATGGGTTTAATTTTTAATTAAAGTTCTGTAGCAAGTGAATTAGATAAAATTTCTCGAATTGGAATTCGAACGAATCCAGAGGCGAACTTGTAAGATAGCCTCAGGGTTTTGTGAAAGACTCTTAAAAGTCCTTTCACAAAGCCTTGCACCTTTGTGTGCTCTTAAATCAAGAGCACTTCCGAGAGAATGAAAAAATATGTAGTTGGTATGTTTTTAGATTGGTTTTTGATTAAGCGGTTTTGTATATATTTTGGGTACCTATATAGTCTTCGAGTACGAATAACTTTTACGAAGAATTTAATTAAAAAGTCTAAAATATTAATCAAAAACGTTGAAATTATGACGGGAACAACCAATTAGTTTTTTAGACGTACAAAAAAAATACAGTGATATTTTTTGAGACAATAATGTTTAGCCATTTCACAAATGGCAATTAGCATTTGCTGAGCTTAAACATAAACAACACAACACCAAAACCAAAACATAAACCCAATTCTTCTACCACCGTCTAACGTCCAAAGATTAATTTTCTACCCTCAGAAGCAAATGACATGCAAATGTAATCGCCCCCAGTGAATGACGATAGGAAGCAGGCCTCTTTCTACATATGCATACGATTTCCTGATTTATATCCGACACAAGCTACAAAGGCTTTCCGTTAATAGGAAGAGTTTTTAGGGTTAAATCGATGGGATGTGGTAGACATTACGGTTTTTGGATGCGAGATTTAAGGTGGCCTCAAACGGGCACACCTATTCCCGGAACATGTCCCATTACTATTCTGTACTTGCTAAGGTTTTTCCTGATTGGGAGACCTGACACACATGGAACGAGCGTATGATGAACAGGGTGTAAAGTTCACTCATACTCTTGTATCTGGTGGTGTATGAGTGTTGTATCTGGTGGGCAACTGCCCGAAGATTGATGTCGGGACGTTGTATATATGCTAGTTGCGCGGTAAACTCTGCTTGCGCGATGCAGGATTTTGTGTGACGTCAGTGTGATGCGCTGTTCGCATGTGGCGGTGTAGATGCCGCCACAAGCACTTCAATATTTAGTGTCTCCAGCAGAAGATAAGTAAAAAAAAACTTTTCAAAATCTCATACTGTTTAACGTGTGGTGTGACTGTCCCATTCCCGTTCTTTTGTTTTTAGGACCATTTGCTTGTAGAGCGATTTGCTAATTGGACATTTTGCTAAAGTGTCGTTTTGATTATAGGTGGTTATGCTAGTAAGACCATTTAAAAAATTAGGACTTTTTGATACGGAGGGCTTTCTACATTGTTCTGACATAAACAACGTTTAACTAAATTAATGCACATTATGAAAGTAGTGTGTTCAGATCGTTTATTGAATCGATTTCCTGTTTAAATATAACTAGGTAATTTTAGATTTCAAAATAACTAGGTATAACTACGAAAATTACAGTCACACTTCCGCTGTACACTCAAAACAAACCAAAATTGTCGAATTACCCACTACGCTAGACCCTTATACGTGTGCGAATGTGTGCGTGCGTAGATTTGTAATGTAACCACAATTTTCTCCCACAATCAGTCTAAGTAATATAATAAATAAACTATGTTTTGTAGGTAATAGTAAAAATTTCGTGTATGTATTATGATTAAAACATAATATTCTAATTGGGGTGTTTGGTGGTTTGCATTAATTCCGAGACCTACCTGCTTTCACAACAATAATATTTATTTGCAACTGAATACTTCCACAATTATACCTTTATTACTACATAGTAATGTTACCACTAATAGTTTTTTTTTATTAGATGAATTAGGTACCAAAATTTCTGAAATGAAGCCGAGCCGAAATTATTGTGTAACGTGCCACCTATGGCACGCGTGCTATTGGTTCGCCATCCCTGATGTAACCAATATTTTTATTTAAAAGAGTGTCTCCTTATGGAGAAGAACTACCAACATATTGCAGGTTGGATCGGAAAGCCTTCACGAAATTCTACACCTGCACCTTCGCGTGAGGAGGATAGTTTCATGCTGGGTGCCGCACGACATCATCGATGCTCAGAAGCATGCCCGGGTGGAATTGTGACATGATATGATAAACAAATTTGAAGCAGGCTCGTCTCGGAGTGTATACGACATCATTGCAGGTGATGATTTTCTAACTGAACAGACAGATGTGCTGCTGGGGAGTTTGTTGCGCCACTTCTTCTTCCCAGCTGAAGCACTAGGAAGTGGTGAATGGCGGGCGTTTTGGGGGACTGTCTTATGTAATTTTGACGTTCGAAAAGTGCTGATTCTCAGCCTAATTTGAGTAATTTAATTTTGATTTTGATTCTTGGATTTATCAATACGATCCTGAAACGAAGCGCCAGTCGACGGGTGATTCAAAACGAATCAACGCCTACCAAAGTGAAGCGATCTAGAAGCGGGGGGAAAATTTTGATCGCGAGATTCATCAATTTGACTGGCTACTTGGTGACTGACCGACTCCTTTACAAGTCAATAGTGCCTTTAAATGCTTTGATTTAGAGTTTGAAAAGGGTTCGGTGCCCTTTTTCCCTTGATGACTGTAAGTATGTCGAAAAAAGGGGCATTTCGGATGTATTTCTTTTTTTTATTACTTTTGTCGTGGTTTCAGTTAACTGTGCGTATTAGATGGCTGATAGTGACACAGTTCAAGCATTGTGAGAATTCTCACTATATTTAACAGCCGCAACAGTATGCAAATCTTGCCTTTGCGAAAATATTGTTTACACGATCAGGCTTATCTTGATCAATGCTTGGTATTCATGGTGTCCCGGCACGACGTTGAGCTTTCGATAAGCAGTCTCAAGCAAATATTAATCGGTTTATTGAAGGCTCCCGCAAACAGGCGCGACGCGACAGCGCTACACAAAGGCACCGTGTGTCGCGCGACGAGCGGTGCCTTTGTGTGGCGCTGTTGCGTCGCGCCTATGTGCACGTGCCTTGAAAGGGGGAATCTTGCGATTGAACGTACCTTTTAAAGTATCGATAACAATGAATAATCAATGATATGTTTACGGTTTTATCAGAAAACTTGCATACATTGAGGTTCTCGCAGAAAGACTGGAATTCTAGATGCTATTCATTCTCTTAACACCCCTTTGTCTTTCAGGATCCCTGAGAGTCTGACTTATTAATATAACTTGACCAACGGATTCAAATTAAATTTCGATCGCTCTTGCTGTGTGTGTACAGTAGGCCGCATGTCAGTGATAGCAGTTTTCTGCAGCCTCATATTTTATGGAAACTCTGTATAATCTAGTACAATCAACCGTATAAAGACGAGTAGGTTACCTATGTAAATATAAGTTTATATATTTTTGTGCCTCTCACGGCACCTAAAATACATATGATGGTGGCCTTACAACAAATCCTTAATCCAGAAATTACTACAAATTCTTCCCTTTTATTAGATACCCTTAATTACTGCTTACACTACGTATCTACAATGTATGGCGGCCATAACAATTTTATAGGATGTCATAATTGAGCCACCACACACCGGTGTGAGTTGTAAACCTCTAGATCCTTTTTATGGGCTCTCATTTGAGTTTACCACAAAATAGTGGTTATATTTATGATAGTTACGGTTAGCTTAGTTTTTTTTTTCGGTCTATTAATAACTAGCTGTTGCCTGCGACTTCGTCTGTGATCCAGGATGAAAAGTAGTAACCACTGAAAATCAGCGCTGTGCTGTAGGTCCACTATAGCACATCAACATGCTGAGTGGAAGCCTTCTTGTCACAGTCACGGTGTGCAACTGCCGATTGTTTATGTTCTGTGTTGTAATAATAAATAAGCTTTGTTTTTTTTTTTTAGTTTTGTATGCGATTTATTTTGTATGCACCTGTTTCTGTGACAAATAAATCTATTTTTCTTTCTTTCTATATCCTTCTCCAGGTCATGGTCTATCTGTGTGCCAAATTTTATCCAAATCCATTTAGCCGTTTCAACGTGAAAGGATAGTTTAACAAGCAACACAAAACTAACTATCGCATTTATAACATTACTCAAGATTATGAAGGTTTAATAAGGAATGTGGTATTGTGATGTTTGTATTGTTTTCCAAAAAAGTTTTTGCAATGCATTGAAGTGTGGTTAATCCATTTTATTGCTATTTTCAAGAGACAAATGCATTTTTGTGCGACTTGACAACATAATAATAATGTCCCGACCGAAATTCGGGTCGGTGGCCAATTTAACTACACTCATCCAAGTACGCAGGAGATGTTATGTGCGCAGACGCAGGTGCACTCTCTCTGAGATGAGTGTGATTATCAATTTACTTTATCAGCTCTATTTAATCGTTTTTTTAAAACACTTCATCAAGATGTCAGATATGAAAGACCAGAAAACTAAAACTATTTTCCTTTATCAAAACATAAAAAAGAAGAAAGGGTTAACTGTATAATTTTGGCGTGACAACGAACCCAAAAGAAACATAGACATTCAAACCGACTTCCCATTTATATTTTTGTGTATAAAACATTTCTACTCTTTTTGAGCTCCTTGGATATAAGCCATTTTTTTTTTCTTTTTTGGGAATGGCATCTCGCAGGTCAACATATGAGGTGGTCGTCTGCTTAAATGGACTTGCCTGTGGTTGCCCTAATGAATTAAGGCCTCCAGCCAGGATAATAACAATACTATCTAAAACTAAGCGACTACACGCTAAGGGCACCCCCTGTTGGGTACGAACCTCGGCTTAAGGCGTCGCTGGAAGAGGGCAGCAAGGGACTAGCTGGATCAGGATTTGAGTGATTTTGGGACGAATTTAAAGCTACAGGCTCAGCGGCGCGGGCTGGCTCGAGCAAGGGTCGGGAGGGGCGTGGATTTGGGCGTAGTAGATTTTATTGAGCTCCTTAAGAAAGGTACGTTTGTTTTACGATTATAAGCCATCTCAGACTTATAAATTTCCGTATGTATACATTCGATTCCACGAATAGGTAGGCCGAAGTATACAGGGTGATCCCTTGAGATGTGTCATCCTGTGTAGTACGCGTTTCGCTATAGATTTCATAAGTCTTATGTAATATTGGCACAAACCAGGTACAAAGCCAGACTTAAGTTGATTTTCAGAATACCCAAAAGAAAATTCGATAATACTGCCCAAACCGGGCCTCAAATCCAGGACCTGAAGCCTCATCAGCCGTGCTTGTGACCACAACTGGGGTGCATGAAAGGAGCCTCCTAGTACGTACGTTGCAATCTTCTGTAACGTCCGACGCTCAACTTCTGTCGATTGGCTAATCCTTAGATAACATCACGCCTTGTTTCCCCGAAGGATTGGGCAGAGGTGTACCTATTAGTACACCTACATTTTCCCTTCACCACGAATCCTAATCCTTTTACCACAATAACAAATATAAGTTCTAATCGGCCCTTCTCAGGGCCAACCAGTCCACTACCAAAACCAGCCTTACTTGTAATCTCGGAAATTAAACACACACATAACATCACACCTGTAATCCTAGAAGGTTTAGGCAGAGGTGTACCTATAGTACACCCAAATTACGCCAGTTGTCTTTCGCTCGGCAACTCTCTGAATTATCTCGCAAGACGCATTTTGATCTCTTACGTGTTCATGAGACCCATCGGGATTCCACTCAAAGCAGGCCTCACATCCCTGGATTGTCACTTGTCGCCGAGATCTGTTATCACTAAACAATTGAGACACTAAATACCTATGCAAAAATAAAACTCTCAACTTGAATACTACAAACAATTAACCAAAACCCCCAAATGTTCACACACCAACACCACAAACAGCACTTTTCAAACAAGTGTACTTAATATAAATAGACATGAACGTTTGAACAGCATCCGGCTACAGTTTCGCAATTTCCGCTCTGTGAAAAACGCTTACTTAAAAAACTCTTACCAATTAACTTTGGTGCTTATTAGCTGTAATTTGAAGGGGAATTGAAGTGTTCGAGAACTTGGGGAGGTTACTTCGTGTTGCTTTATGCAGGGTGAAAATGAATTCATGAGCATCCTTTTGCGGAGTAATTTAGCTCATCATTATGAACAACTTAACTGTAGGACAAAATCTGAAATCGCGAAAAATAAACTGCGGTTCCCTACATTTTGACGAGTTATATGAACATAAAAGTAAGACACAGCAGATTTTTCTTTTACATACATATATACATAAACTCACGCCTTCTTCCCATGGGGGTAGGCAGAAACCACAGAACGGTACCTGCTACAATTTTTTATTCTCTTTTATTTCTCTAAATTTCACCCTGTATATTTGTTACTAAATGTAGGTAAGTATAGGGTGAAAGTACACATAAACATAACATCACGCCTTGTTTCACCGAAGGGTTAGGCAGAGGTGTACCTATGGTACACCCACATTTCGCCAGTTTTGTTTTAAGATGGGACTTAAAACAAACCTGGCGAAATGTGGGTGTGTGAAAGGTGGGTGTCTAATCTCGTACAAATCGTTAAAAAAACACTGGACTGGCAATGGCTCCTATTAAAGCAGTTTAAACATAGTATAAACCTATGGTTAAAACGAATCAGACGAGCCTGTGAAACGCTAGCTCAACAGCAAAAACCTGAATTTATATCTAAGACTATAAGAATTAGGAACTTACTAACGAACATAAGAACCAATTTCTTAAGGCATGTTGAAACGTAGATAGGAAAAATAAAATTCCTTTATGATTTACTATTAAATGCTAATTAAATCAGCGGCATTATATAATGAAGCCTGTGACAGCTTACAAATTAAAAAAATATAGCTTTTATATTAGTTGCGCCACCGTTCCCGTTTGAATATCGGGATTTAAGTATCATATCATATGTCCTAATCCTGGTCAAAGTTTACCCATGCGCCAAAATCCATCCAAATCCATTCAATCTTTTTAGTGAGAAAGCGTAACGAACAAGCACTACTATTGCAGCCAACTGGCATTATGTATTATGGCATGTGTTACCTCACATTTAGCAGTCAATATTATAGAAAAAAAATCTGCAAATAAATATGTCACAAGCCATAATTCGCATCAAAGCGTTCTGGGCGTTGATGGGGCTGTTCCGCTTCTGTAGCTCATCAGGGATGTTTGCTGAAGCTCGGGTTGATTTCTTCTGCGCTACGATGCGAAAAAGATGCGCATTCCTAGTGCGCTGGGTGAGGGCCAGCTCCAACATTATACTGCGGTGTATCGCGAGCAGACTGGACTGCTTGTGTGTTAATCGCTGCTGCAAGCTTTCCACATTGGTGTTGAGCTTGTGGCAGGGGTTCTCATTAATATACATGTCAGTGTAAGTTTAAGTGTGTAGGTTAAGATTACTAACATAGTTGTTGCGAAATATTTATAAATAAATAATACAGTGACGCCATTGTATGTACTCGTAATCCACCTGCCACAGTTTCTATCAACCCCAAAACCGCTTGAATATAAACAATGACACCATGAAATGACTTTCATTTATAAAAGTGCGTAAGACGGCACCCCCTAATGGGCTGAACTGTCATAAGTAATGGTTGCCATAGCTTGAACCCCTTGGTAATATTTTTGCCTCACTTGACATTTACAACGCTTGGATTACAAGCTTTATTAAGCTGGTTTGTACGTTCGAAGTAAGTATAAGAATATTTTTATGGAAACTTTTGGAAAACCGTTGTGACATATTGGGTTCTATTATAAAGGGTGGCGGGGACATCGAAGCGAAACTTTTTACAATGAATTCAGAACATGATTCTGAACCTGCATGATCAGCCTATTATGTCCCACTGCTGGGACACAGGCCTCCTCTCTGTGAGAGGGGAGTGGGCCGTAGTTCACCACGCAACGCCAGTGTGGGTTGGTAGATGTCACATGTCTTAGAATTTTCGGTTCTAAGACATGCCGGTTTCCTCACGTTTACCTTTACCAACGTTATTTTGTACTTTTTTCTTAACTTTATTTCATAAAATTTAAAACGTGTGATTTGCCTGTATGTTTGGACTTGTCAATTCGCCCACAACTAAATTAACTGTGTGCGTGCCATCTCAATTCATTAGTATGTAAATCCGTAATGTAGGGAAATCCAATTAAATTCTTCAGTTTTATATTTATCCAATTGAGTAATTTCAGTTTAGGTCATTATTATATATCCATAGGTAATCAAACCCAGTTAAATTCATCAGTTTCTTATCTTCCATGTAAAGTTAATCCGTTTAAAGTCTTCAGTTTATTTCAATAATATCCATGTTTAAGATTTGCTATTCCACAAAATCTTTAATCAAGTCCAAGTACTTGTCGTTCAATACTTAAGTTATTTTGTTATCGTGTAGTTGTTTGTTTATAAATGTCGATTCGCCCAAATCGGGCGAGTAAATATGTGCGAATCGACTAATGAGCCGTTTATAAGCCCTCATCTCGGTAGTGGGGGACCCTTTCTAGCCATCTTTCACACAGTCCCATCCATCGTTTCTATCGTCTTCTCTTGTATTGTCTTCCCACTTACACATTTTATAGCTATTAATTAATCTCGTCTTTTTCTTTCTTTAACAGGTCAGTATCCCGTTTATGTCTTCGACCAGAATTGCCTTTTCAACCAACCAACTATTCTACATAAACAGGTTAGTATATGCCTAATCAGCCATTAACGTTCCCACTGCTGCGACACAGTCCTCCTCTCTTTGAGAGATAATGGGCCGTAATCCGCCACGTGGGTCCAGTGCAGGTTGCTGAATGTCATAAGTCTTTGAATATTCGATTCTAGGGCATGCTGGTTTCCTCACTTTATTTTTTGCTCAGTATCGAGTTGAGTGGAAAAAGGAGCCAGGCCTGCAGTGTCATCAATTATATCATGTGTGTGTGACTTTGTCAAATTATTTGGTATAAAAATGTAAAAAACTTATTTGGTATAAATATATTATTAAAAATAAAGAAAGAATAGAATGAAAGATTTTATTTTAAAATAAAATAACAACAATAGAACAAAAAACATACTTCATCTGCCAGTTGATTCTTTGATATGGTCTCAAAAACCATGTTTGGTTTCTTATGTCGATATTATGTTAATTTCGATGGAACCTTGACCTTTCCTTGTTAATTACTGTTGAATCTAATTTCGCGGTTGGCAGGACTTAATTTTATTTTTATTTTTTATAAATGGCATCTCGCAGGTCAACCTATGAGGTTGTCGTCTGCTTAGACGGACTTGCCTGTGGTTGCCCTAATAAATTAAGGCCTCCAGCCAGGACTTAAACTTAAATACTAACTAAAACTAAGCGACAACGCTAATGGCACCCCCTGTGGGGTACGGACCTCGGCTTAGGGCGTCGCTGGAAGAGGGCAGCAAGTGACTAGCTGGATCAGGATTGATATTAATTAGGGACGCATTTAAAGCTACAGGCTCAGCGTCGCGGGCTGGCTCGAGCAAGGGTCGGGAGGGGCGTGGATTTGGGCGTCGCGGCGGGCCTCGGCGGCGAGGACTGTAGGACGGCGATCGGGTTTTGGGCTTATGTAGTGTGCTGGTGGCCTTACTACTCTCCTGGAGGAGGGTAGTGGCGTCGTCGGGGGCGATTAAAGTATGCCTTGGTCGGCGAATACTGCTAATGCGGGAGGGAGTGTAGCGGGCGGCCGCTGAGATCAAGGGGTTGGAGTGTTTTATGCCACAGTCAAAGAAGCGCTTCGATAAGCGTTTCATGAACTGGTTTATGGTAGGCATTTTAAGATCGATGTGGAGATTTATATTACGGACATAGAAGGGGGCACCCGTGACCTTTCTGAGGAAACGGTTCTGGAGGGTCTGCATCTTATGGAGATGACGTGGGTGAGCGTGCGCGAATACAACGCAGGCATAGGTCATGATGGGACGGATGACTGCGGTGTAGATGCGCAGCTTGCATTTAAGTGACAGTTTGCAACGGGCTGTCAGAATAAAGTGGAGTCTACCAAGAGCGAAAGCGGCGCGCGCGCGAACAGCCTTAATGTGCTGTTTAAACGTTAAGTTTTGATCAAGGATCACGCCTAGGTATTTGGCTTGCTTCTCCCAAGGGATTGGCTTGCCGTACATAGTGATCGGGCTGGGAAGTGGGGGAGGGAGTCGACGACGTCTCGAGAAGAGAACCGCCTGACTCTTATCGGGGTTGACCTCGATTCGCCATTTCCAGAACCAAGCGCCTAAGACGTTTGCGGAGGTTTGGAGAGTACGAGCTATAGCGTTGGGACAATGACCGGTATAGTAAACGGCAGTGTCGTCGGCGAAGAGAGCCAACTGAGCCTTTTTACTCTGTGGGATATCGCTAGTAAACAGCGTGAAGACTAGAGGAGATATAACGGAACCCTGAGGGACACCGGCGCGAATAGGGTGAGGGGACGAGAGTGCACCCTCGATGCGATAGCGGAAGGTGCGATTCGACAAAAAGTCTCGTAAGATGAGCACGAGACGATCTGGCACTCCTAGTTGGTAAAGCTTGTATATCAAGCCGTTGTGCCAGACTTTGTCGAAGGCTTTCGCTATGTCGAAGAATAGCACACCCGTCGTCGCGTTACGCTGCAGACCAGCGCATAAGTGCTCTACTATACGGTGGACCAGGTGGATGCTCGAGTGTTGGGGACGGAAACCGAACTGCTCGTTGGGAATGAGGCTCTTTGCTTCGGCGTAGTCTTTGAGACGCTTATAAATAAGTCTCTCGTAGATTTTGCCGAGAACATTGAGTAAGCTAATAGGGCGGTAGCTGGAGGGCTCAGACTTTGGCTTGCCTGGCTTTGGGAAACCGATGGCGGTGGCTTCTTTCCATGCTTGTGGGAAGATGTTGTTGCTCAAGGCGCCATTGAAGATGGCGGTCATAAGCATTATTAGCGGGGCAGGAAGGAGTTTATATACCTCATTTGTAATACCATCCGAACCGGGGGCCTTACGCGCGTGGAGCCCTTTAATGATGTCGTGCACTTCGTCTGGAGTGACGGGAGGCAGAGGATCATAAGGGTCTTCGACGGGAGGGAGGGAGGCTCTCCGTTCGACTTCAGCGTCGATCTTGTTCAGGTGAGCTTGGTCTACTGGTTGAGAGCTGGGAGAACATTGGGACTCTAGGCTGTCGGCAAGGCATTCGGCCTTGTCGGTGCTGTCGAAAGCGACGCTCTTGTCGGGGCGGATGAGGGGAGGCATAGAGACCTCCTCTGAGGAACGCAATTTCCTCTGAAGGTGCCAGAAGGCTTGGTGAGTGGGCTCGAGCTCACTGAGCATCTTGTTCCAACCCTCTGAGCGAACCTCCCCTATGCGATTCTTTACAGCACGCTGTAAATGGCGCATGTGGGCTTTGTTCGCGTCACAAGGGAAGGAGTCGTAGGCACGAATAGCCGCATTCTTCTCGGTTATCAAGTCACGTACGTCAGTAGGTAGTTTCCAGCGATGGTCTTCCATCACCGGAACTTCCCGTGAACAATCCGTCAAAACGGATTGAACGTGCTCAGTAAACGAGTCGATTGCGGCCGTCGTGTCGGCGACTGACACTATGTGATCGGGGATGGTGTCCAAGTGAGGCGACGTGGTGGATTTCAGTCTTTCGCTTACTTTCCTCCAGTCGGTTATCATCTGGGTCTGAGGGGGGCGGTTGGGATCGCTTGGGCCAGAGTAGGGGGCAAGATGCATAACTACTGGGCGGTGGTCAGAGTTAAGCTCGTGGAACGTCTCTATCGATTACAAACGAAGGTTCACATTCTTGAGTAGCGCTACATCGAGTATATCAGGAAGATGGTAGGGATTTCCGGGGAAATGAGTCGGACTCATTGGAGCGATGACGTCAAAGTTAAGGGATTCGCCTAACTTGAAAATGATCCGACCTCTGGTAGAAGTCGTGCTGCTATTCCACGCCGGGTGTTTGGCATTAAGATCCCCCGCCAATATGACGGAGTCACTCATACCGAAGAGGGCGGTGAAGTCCTTTTGAAGAGAGATGGGATCCTCCGGACCATTGTCTGGTGGAATATAAGCCGAGATGATGGTGATCGGTTGGTGACCGGTCATGCCGAGCCGACAGATAGAGGTCTCCAGATGGGAGAAGAGAGGAGGTGGGTTTATAGGGATGCAATACAAAGATTTCCTAAAGTATATTAATGTGCCACCCTTGTGGCATCGAGACCTATCATTGCGAACTAGTTTAAAGTTGGCAATATTCGGGTTTCGGTGATGAGGTTTTAAGAAGGTTTCCTGTATGGGGAGGATGTCAAGCTGATGGTCGCGGAGGAAAGCGGCGATCTCATCGCGTTGACCAGAAACGCCATTTGCGTTGAAAAAGCCTAATTTAAGGGATCGGGGTTTATTACAACTTACTCTCGTATTATCCATTGGGAATTAATATTTCAGGGAGTACAGGACTTGCGCGATATCGGGATACGCGCTGAGGATTTCCATTAGGCGACGTGCGTTGCCATTAGCAGCAACGATTTCTTCCGCCATTTTATCCGCGGCGGTGGTGAAGAGAGCCGCGTATGTGCCTAATATAATTTGGGCGCTGTTTCGGCCCTGGGTTCCCTGAGGTGCCACTGGTGAAGCCATAGGAGCCGCGGGGGCAACCGAAGGCGCTGGTATGGCGGTAGCCATCAGCGCTGGAACTTCAGCGGGTTGAGCGGGTTTGGAGGGCACCGAAGCTGCGGGAGCTTTGAGGTGGGAAAGGTTTGCCCAGGGAGAGGGCCTTTGAGGACTAAGCCGCTCCGGCATCTGCGCGGAGGGAAGCTTTCCCCAGGGGCTTTCCCTGTGCTGGCGGTTACTCGCGCGTTTCGCGAGTTTGGGAGAGGAGGACTTTGGGGCTTTAGAACAGCCCCGGTAGTTAGCTGGGTGCCCCGATTGGCCGCAGAGTACGCAGCTGGGAGGCTCTAGGCATAGTTCCCTATCTTTAGGGCGGGAGCAGTCAGCGGTGCCATGCTCGCCTAGACACTTGACGCATCTAGGGGTGGCGTAGCAGTTGGACTGCGAATGTCCGTACAATTGGCAGCGGTGACACTGGCCAATTAATTGAGCTCTGTAAGGCTTTTCGATGGAGATGCCTGAGAGCGAGCAGACCGAATTCACCTTGAAGCTCGGGTGGTGCCCTTCAGTGGGGTCACATATGACCAGGACTATGTCATAAACAACGCCCTGTCTCGCTTTATGCAAGCGATGTACGGCGGAGACCGGAACGCCTTGTGCAACAAGGTCGCTTTTTATGTCTTCCGTGTCGATTTCACGAGGTACGCGCCTAATGACGACGCGAGTGGGGGTTTCCTCCGGAAGGGAGTATGTGTGAAAGGAGTAGTTCCTTTCACGCAGCGCGCGGGAGAGATCCCTAAAGTCCGAGGACGTGGGGACTGTGACTTTGATCCCCTGAAGGGTGGATCGGGCATTGGTGGGCAGGACTTAATCAAGTCGTCACTTGAAAATGGCTTCCTTTGAACCTTGATTTTAGAACGATAGTTATTATTAAGTTATTTTGATCGGTTTTTGCTAGTCCTGGGTGGTTATGCATTGATTTAATGTTTGTGATGTCCTAGTCATCTACTGATTCTTCATCGTCATTGCAGTGGGTTTCAAAAATGGAAAGACTAAGGTCCACTTTTAAGATGAACAACTTTTGCAATATGAATGCTGTATATGTTCAAGATAACCTAACAAGTTTTGGCCTGAAACGGTCACGAGCCACAAAGCGTGTGATAAAGGAGTAATTAGGCATCCCACCAAACACCAATTGGAGTTCCAAAGTTACTGCAACACGATACTCATTTTTATGTGAAGGAGGACAAAAATAAAAAGTCATTTATTTAAACTAGGCTGAGAGTCTGCACTTTTCGAACGTCAAAATTACATAAGACAGTCCCCCAAAATGCCCGCCCTTCACCACTTCTTAGTGCTTTAGCTGGGAAGAAGAAGTGGTGCAACAAACTCCCCAGCAGCACAGCTGTCTGTTCGGTTAGAAGAACTGGATTATATACAATCGGAAATCTCCAGAAAAAGAGTATCTACAGGATCTGCTTTTGACGTAGTAAACACCAATGCTGTTAATTATACCATAACAAGCAAAAGCTTTGAATTATTGGCGAAAACCTCCAGCACGTCATAACTAACTAAACGAAAATAATTTAAACGTTTAATATTCTAGCGTTATCCGCATTTTTGCAGCCCGTAATAAGGTTGCCGGCATGCCTTAATAAGCTACCACCTCCATGGCTTAACCATGACATAAGAATGTTTCAGAAGACCCGTAGACACCATACATTGGTCCTATAGATCGCTGTACAAGGATCTTTTGGGAGGGTGGCCAAAATCAGAACTAAAACATTTCGTTCTTCAATACAATATTTGAGACAATTTCTAGAGGTCGACCCCGACGACGCCACTACCCTCCTCCAGGAGAGTAGTAAGGCCACTAGCACGCTACATAAGCCCAAAACCCGATCGCCGTCCTACCGCCCTCGCCGCCGAGGCCCGCCGCGACGCCCAAATCGACGCCCCTCCCGACCCTTGCTCGAGCCAGCCCGCGCCGCTGAGCCTGTAGCTTTAAATTCGTCCGTAAATAATACTAATCCTGATCCAGCTAGTCATTTGCTGCCCTCTTCCAGCGACGCCCTAAGCCGAGGTTCGTACCCCACAGGGGGTGCCCTTAGCGTTGTCGCTTAGTTTTAGTTAGTATATAAGTTTAAGTCCTGGCTGGAGGCCTTAATTTATTAGGGAATCCACAGGCAAGTCCGCTTAAGCAGACGACAACCGCATAGGTTGACCTGCGAGATGCCAAACAAACAAACAAACAAAAACAATTTCTAGAAATGTTTTTTGTTTCAAGAAACCCACTCTGTCAATGTCATTACGCTCCAGAAGATCTTTGTAGCACTATAGGTACAGTTCATTCACAGTTATTAAATCTCTAACCGCAGCAACCCAACCACGATCTTATTTTAACGTGAATAAAGATTACTATGATTTTGACAGACTTGTCAGACGGAACAACCCAACAGCAACCTTATTCTAACGAGTATAATTATCACTTTGATTTTGACAGTGACGCAAATTCAGAGGTAAAATTGCTGAACAAGGACTATACCTGACGGATGAGGATAAGTGTCAGCACGTGTCACTTCAGGTCACAGGTCAGGTTTTGCAGGATTGTGTTTTATACGTACCCAGTAATATTATAATCTCAAGTTAAAGTTTGTTATCTAAGCCTACCGCCAATAACCGAACACAAATACAAACTCTAGATTTGTACTGAGAAATGACCAATAGGCCAACGAAGCTGTTTCTTGTTTATGGAATAATACGTAATCGTCAGCACAAAATCGAAGTCATTTATTTAAACTAGGCTGGTAATCAGCAGTTTTTGAACGTCAAAATTACAATAGACAGTCCCTCAAAACGCCCGCCCTTCACCACTTCCTAGTGCTTTAGCTGGGAAGAAGAAGTGGCGCAACAAACTCCCCAGCAGCACAGCCGCGGGTCAGTTATAAGAACTTGATTCAAAACAATAGTAATTAACATTACGAAACAGAACGTCATGATACGCACAGCCAAGGTTTTATGCCAAGTCAGCCTTCTGCCCATACCATTCACACAATGGCTTAACGGCCTACAAGGCACGAAGCTCCGGGCCGTAATTGGTGTAATAATATTCCTGTTACGTAGAGATCTGGGTAATAAATTCTCCTAGAATCATCTTGGATACTACCCATAGTACCCATTAAAATGTCTGGGTACTACTTTGTGCTCTTTTGACTGCAGTTTGAGTTCACGTAGTGTATTTATACGGTTTTTGAATCGGAGAAGTGGGTTCAGGAGGTGGATATTCGTCACATTCTAATGACAGTAGACTTTATAAAAAAACAAGTTCTGATGGTGTAGCTAGGATCATGTCCACATGAGGAAACTCTATCGTCTTAGCGAAGATTGTATCTACAGATCTATCTAGCCCGTTATGTCGCGCTGCTGAGAAAAGACCTCTTTTTTACACACGTCTGTCCACTGCCAGTCCTTTCGGTAGGAGTCCAGTTCGTCCACCATCTTCGTCTTAGAAGATGGAGAAGAAGCGTGTCTAATTATCAAAACTTAATCACTTACTGCAAAGCAAAGATAATGGGTATCGTATTTGTAATCAAGTAAATTGCTACTTCGCAAAGAAAATCCTGTCCCAAAAATTTTCAACATTATTCGACGCACATCTCGACAAGACACTGTCGGTGGCTTCTATCTAGGCTTTCTTAGTTCCAGAAAGTGTGTCATTAAAGAAAGGAACTGCTTTTCAACAGAATCTCCCAGCCTTCATCTGACATTTGATAAGATATGGCGCTTTTCTTGTGTAAATAATTTCATCACCACTGCTCACAAAACGGTGGAGGAAAACATCTTGAGAAAACCGGCATGTCCTAGAACCAAAAATTCGAAGACATGTGACATCTACCAACCCGCACTGGGCCCACGTAGCGAATTATGACCCACTCCCTCTCACAGAGAGGAGACCTGTGTCCCAGTGCAGTGGGAACTTTATATTCTGATCACACACACCGCCCGAGGAATGCGTGGCAAACCATTCGCGACGCATGCCTCGAGGTGTGAACGCGGCTTAATATTTGGAAGTAAGGCCATCGCTTATATAAATATTTCAAAGTGGAACCGAGTCAAAGGAGGCCTGGGTTCTGGGATCAAACTATCAAAGGCCATTCTTACGAGGCCACGACTCGAAAGCCTTTATGAAGTTCGGATCGTAGGTTCTTACTTAACAATTCATCTGTGTGTTTGACATGGTCTTGTTTATCATGTTCGTTTTGTACTTACATTGGCCTTGGTAAATCCTGTGGACCATGTGGTTCTAAATTCTAATGTGTTTTGTGTGTAAGTTTAGTTGATTTTTAAGGCAGTGTTAAAGTAAGTCGTTAGTTAATTATGTAAATTTATTTTGTCAGGATCGAAGTTGTACTAAATCTTGTTTTTTTTTTACGCGGGACATGATCATTGAACGCCTTATTTTAATAGCAGAAAAATCTTAATGAGACTTATTTGACTGCTGTCGTCCTTTGAAACCGTTCTAGACAAAGGCAACATATGAGCCAAGAAATGAGCTTAATATTCTCTTGTGTTTCATGCCGACATAAGATAAGATGGGGTGAGCCACCTTCCAGTTTCATCGCGGCATTTCGCAAGTCCCCAAACTCTCATTTTTCTACCACAAGACCTTAATCCAGGCCACGGCCTACACACATGACAAATGGCGGACCATTACCGTAAAGTACTACTTAACCTCAAAACATACATCATAAATGTTACAAAACAACTATTTTAGAGTTCTCCTTTCTGCTTCCGAAACTATGGATTAAACTGACATTTTCCGGGTTATAAATAACTGATTTCATTTGCACATAGAGTTTCGTCTTTTAGATTTATGTACACGAGATTGTAATGTGTTTATTTTGTTGTTACTAATGTTGTTTTTGGTTTAATAAAGCATAATTATGATTGCATTTTAGTTCGAAACTAGACATTCACAGTATTTCTGCAATACGGTTTTAAAAACGGCCAAAGAAAACATCGTCAGGAAACCTGGAACTTAGGTATATTACTTATCTAAATGGTATCCTAATCTTAACTAATATTATAAATGCGAAAGTAAGTTCGTTAGTTTGTTATGCTTTCACGCCAAAACGGCTGAACTGATTTGGGTGAAATTTAGCACACAGATAGACCATGATCTGGGTAAGCACATTGGCTATTTTTTATCCTGGATCACAATCAAAGTCGCAGGCAACCGCTTGTTAGTTGATTTTTATCAATAGAAAATATTTGATATTTTGGATGTTTGTTTGTTACCCTTTCACGCTAATGCGGCTAAACGGATTCGGATAAAATCCGACACATGGGTAGACCATGACTTGGATTAGGACAAAGGATACATTTCATCCCGATATTTCCACGAAATCGAGACCTATTCGGGTGAAAACGCGGGGCGCAGCTAGTAGTTAATACAGGGTAATTTTTTAACCAGTGAGTAAGCAGTAACCATGAATACAGCATTATGATTGTAGAATAGGGGTTCTAGATTTTATTCCCAGTAAAAAAAAACTTGTTTGTCAAAATGTTGTTTATACATTTTGACCGCGTTTCTATGAAACACAAGTTTTTTTTTCAATAACCGACAAAAAAATCTACGCTAGGGGGTCTAGATTCTTAAGCTGTATTCATGCACAGTTTGCGCACTGTTTAATAAAAATACCCTGTGTAAGTCTGCAATCGCTAACCCGTCTTAAAAAAGCGTTGCTATGCAGTGGGACAATAATATTATGCTCATATTATTATGTTCTAGAATGTACCAGTTCGATAAGGCCTGAACTCCAGCAGTTTGCTTCATTATCACGTCAACCCCGGTTGTCACTGAAAACCCGCGCTGGGGGCTCACTTAGTCGATCGTTTTGCGTAGATGTGACGCATCTTTTTCGATATTTTGTTCTTTTTTGTGTTCGTGTTCTTTCTCTGTGTCATGTTTATCTCGAATAAACGTTTTTTTTTTGCTACACCAATGCTTGTAATTTATGAAGTTGTTTTATAAGGCAGATGTGAGTGGACACGCAGGGAGGGGACGCCCTAGGAGGACATATAGTGACCATACTGGTGATGTTCTTCTGAAAGGTCAGGTGCGTAGCACTCGCAACCGGCGTGCGTGTATGACCAGATGTATGAACGTAAACGAGGCAAAAGGGTTTCTGCCTACCCCCATGGGAAGAAGGCGTGGGTATATGTATGCATGTATGTTGTTTTATTTGGGTCATTAATATGCAAGGCTAATCGGAAGAACACCTGAGCCCTTGAAACGTAGGTAGGTACTTATTAAGGTTTACATTCTTCTCCAAACGATACAACCTAATCTAGAACAAATTCTATTTTTTTTAATAAATTTTGACGTTCGGCTGACAGTAACCGTAGGAATGTCTTTCATTTAACAGTTCAACAACATTCATTGCGTTATTTACGTTGTTGGGCAGAGAAATTTTTCGAACATATGAAGCAATGGATTAGCAATATCCTTCAAAATGACTCAAATTGTGATTGATAGTGTGTGACAATAAAGGTTGCCTATTCATGCGCCCTGAACGGGGTACTATGCAATCCACAATCCGTCGAACAGAAATACCCTAAAATCACATGATCTATAAGTAATCAACCCCACGAAGCGAAAACCACAATATAATTATGTAGGTACAACGCGACAAAATCTTACTTAATTGTTGACTTGTTTATTATTTGATAAAATATTTAAAAGTAACGCGTGTGTTTAAAGTTCATATTCCATGACCCAGAGTAAGCTACCTGCTTGCAGGCCTGATAAAAATTAAAATAAAACATCTCCAATAAAATATTCCCCAAAGCAAGACAATTTAAACATCGAACACCTCATATTTAAATTCCAAGATGGCGCACTAATGGTAAGGCCATGTTTCCTGTTGCTTGCTGCAAATTGCTAGCACCTACCGTTTATTTTGCTGATTGGCTGGTACAGGGAGTGTATGAAATCACAGAGGAACATCCGAACTCCTAACTAGATGTTCTAAGGAAACTGAAGACGAACAGCAACTGTTAGGCAGGGGCTACAAACATTTTATGGAGTTGATATTTTTTAATTTCATATGCTTTTGTTACATTTTGCTATTGAAATGGAAAGTTATTTATTCATGTTTGTTTTCTTTTCTTTTCTATTAATTATCAATAAACAGTTTTTGTAAACTTATATGTAACAAAAAAAAATGATTTACTATTTGCAATTCCTTTGCAATTATGTAACTAAGAACGCATTACTTAGTTATAACGATATAGTGTTTTTAATTGTCGCCTTGTTAATGTACAGTGTGGCAGGGGCATCGATACGTAAACATGTAACCATAAATTCGACGAATGATTCCAGACGAAGCGAAAAAAAGAATGCTGAAAAATTAAATTTTTCCTAGATAAAAAAAAATGCTGTTTCATATACCTGCGCGTTCAGAATGCATTTTTTTTGTTTTAAATAATCAGGTTCAGAATCATTAACTGGTAAAACGCGCGATGCCCTTGCCACCCTGTATACTTTTTTTTTAAATTTGGTACTTACTTTGTGATTTATTTACTGGTTGGTTTTAAATATAGTTCACCCTCTTTATAGGCTTATAATTAGATTTTTATAATGAAAGTAAAAGTTACAAGGTCTTTAAAATAAATAGGTAGACCATTTACTTACAATAGTTTGAGATGAAACAATTTACTTACAAGGTCAATTGTTGCCCCAAAGCTAACATGAACAATTTGGTCCAACAAAATTACAACTTCAAAGTGGGTTTATGTTAGTCATTATTATTACAAGTTTGGTATTTATATACCAAACTTGTAATAATAATGATAGTGTAAGTGGTCGTTTGTGGGTTGATTTGAATTACCTACAAACTCATATGAACCCAAAAAATTCATTTAAAAAACGAAGATGTTTTTTTTGTGAGATAGAAATAGGTATTTGGTTTTATCTTATATATTTTATTTTGAGAACAAAACATTTGGTTTTAGTAAGATATTTCGGCAAACTACCAAAAAGGTTTGTCAGCCCTGTTCACGCACCATTAGGTAACCATATACACGCATAATGTTTATGGAAATTATAGTAAACAGAGCAAATTCAATAGTAATTGGTATGATAACTCTGAAATCCGAGGAACAAAAGTATCGAATAACCAATAAAATAAGTTCGCCTGAAATGGAGGGGGAAATTGGAACTAGCGTTGGATTTCAAGATTCTGTAAAGGACAGTGCCTTAAGTTTATTTATATGTCTGTGGAAAAGGTAGATGTGTGCGTCTAAGCTTATAAGTGCCAGCACAAACAGTGCGTCGTCGCTGCGACTAGTCGTAACGACATACGTCGTGCAGGAAGCGATATTTTTTCCATAAATTCTAATAACAGTCTCTAAAACTGTGTAAGGAAGACGTCGCGTCAAATTGTCATTGCTATAAACAAATCGTGATAACAATTCTGCAGCCTTTTATGCCTCTTCTGCGGTAGGTTATAGGGTTCTTCGGATATGAGGAGAGCGCTATCGATGTCCACATAATCTTCCCCGAACGTCGTCGGGTATCATGTGACTCTCCCGAACACTGCCGAAGGTGTTACGAATCACGTGGGTCACTATAACCGGACACAATTTATTACAAATGGGTCACAATAAACGACATGTCACCTTATGCGAAGTCATTACAATCGTCTTTGTTCTAAAAAAATTATATGAAAACCAAACTTCACTGTGTAATTACCTCTTAGTAAGCGGTTGGTCAATATAGGTCATAATAAACTGATTCTACTGTATTTTAAGTAGAAAACAAAACGTGAGTAATGTAGATTTTTTAATTATCTGTTCACTTATTTATAAAATTATTAGAACGTCACCTTTAGTAAAACGAATCAGATCGTGCAATCTGATGATAGGATATTATTATCTAACATTAATGTGTTTTTAGATGCAGTTTATTACTCTTAATTAATTAGTTAATAGCCTCTGAATAACGCACTATCGCTAGTTTTTGCTCGGGATAGCGCCTTAAGTTTATTTCCTAATCATGACTTTATATGGTTTCCATATCATAATTATCTAGTTTACAATTTTGCCAACAAATAGCTAACACCGAACGGTGAGAGAACTGTTCATGGCATTCAATACTTCCACGAATTTAGGCGCAATGCCTAATTACAGGGTTATTTTGTCTAAATTCTGTGTACTGGTGTTTGAATAACCATTGCCGCTAAGGTGGAATAATGTTGACGTACCGCAAATCGAGAAATGTACTAATTAGGTACGTTATCGTCATGTGAAATTAATTGTTAATGGATGAAACTTTATAATGAGGCAATGTTTTAATGTAGGTAACATGGAACAATAGTCTGATCAGCCTATAATGATCCCACTGCTGGGACACAGGCCTGCTCTCAGTGAGAGGAAGTGGTGCCAGTTTCCTCACGATGTTTTCCTTCACCGTTATGAGAGTAGTGGTCATGAAATAATTTACGACCTACAACTCGTAAAGGTAAAAAGTAAAGGTTCAAAGGTACAAAGGCATCGCTCGTCGCGCGACACACGGTCCTTTTGTGTCGAGTGCGATTTGCTTCGTGTATCACGCCAGTCTGAGCCTTAAGTCGCGGCCTTATTTTATGCGTCAGCTTTTTCTCACAGTCAGTATATCTAAAAGCGGCAGACAACTAAGTTAACAGTTCTCACATAATTCTTTTTCGAAAATCGTGCGAGGTGAAATTTTATGTTTTTAAAACAAAGTTATTATAAAATTCACAGCAGGAAAGCTCTGCACGATATTTAGTAGCTTACCACAATAAAATTTGGTTACAGAAGTACAGACAATATTCGAAATTAAACTTTTGCTGTCTTAATCATGCCCTGCCGATAACTTTCTGTTTTTCCATCAATAATGGAAGGTATGTTGAGTTTGGTTGAACGGCGTGTGCTAGCTGACATATGGCAAAATAATTTAATTTAACGTTTTGTGTTTCGTAATAATGTTAATTAATGAATATTGTATAGATTCAAGTGCTTATAACTGAACAGAGCTGTGCTGCTGGTGAGTTTTTTGAACCACTTCTTCTCAGCTTAAGCTCTAGGAAGTGGTGAAAGGCTGGCGATTTGGGGGACTGTCTTATGCAATTTTGTCGATCAAAAAGTGCTGATGCTCTTTTGAATAAATGAAATTTTGATTTTTGTTTCCTTTTTTGTTTTGAACTTTCCAGTTTGAATTAATGAAATAAATAATATAATAATATTCCGAAAATAATGACTCGCTTAATTTGCGGGTAGTCTGAAGGACTGAAACGACATTTGAATGTTGTTTAGTGTTGTAATCTCATCTGAACGACAGTCAATAATAAAAAACTTTATTTTTTAATATTCATACTGAGATGAGAATGCGCAAGTCGTTAAAAATACGGGAAAACATTACCCATCTATTAAGATTTTCGTGTCTAATTTTCATGTAACATACTAAACCTTCTATGTTAACTAGTATGTGGCAACAATTAAATATTCCCCCGTTTAATAGCTCCGATGAGTTTTATACGACACGGGTACGCAATAACCACATTATGTTGTTTAGTTTATTGCGTATAATAATGCCGTAATTATCGTTAAACAGTTAAATTAAAAACTGGTGAAATATGGAAACTAACACAGCAGCCTCATACAATTCGAAAGCGAACTCATTTGTTTTTTAGGTAAATTATCGCGGATTAACGATTCGAATTTCAATGTTTTTGGTAGTATTGTCTTAGTTATGCAAAGGCTTCCATTGCTTTAGCTGCTGTTTTTAAAAAAAGGTGTAGAACATTTCACATCCAAAATATATTCACCTTAAGGGCTATTTTTGTCTGTTCATGGCACGATAGAATCTGCTTTACCGACTCAGCATTATACACTAAATTGCGTCGTAATACCTAAGTAGTTTAGATGAGCAACGGCAGCTTTCGAACTTACATTTTGAATGTGACATTCGATCGGTTTTTGTTAAAATTATAGAATTTCGTTGACAACGAGCGCCACAAATGATTGCACAGATAATTTGGTAATTCTGCCATCTCCGATCGAGTGTACGAGTATGCTATTTTGATCTCTGTTCTAAAGGAATTAAATACGGTTTTCTATGCAATAGTCTTCTCAGTGTTGTAGCTTTAAAAGGTGTTATGTGTCCTGATTTGATAGAGGAGAGAATTTTAAAACTGACGAAGATATAAAAGTCTAGACTGTACCTATTGACTTTCCGATTTATATATGTATTCCTCAACGGGGAATATACTAAAGACGTGTGATATTTTGTTAGGGTCTCACTTTAAAAGTATAAAATATTGTTTATGAGGGTTTTATTAAAACATCTCGTGACTCCTAATTACAAAATGTTCTAACCTCATAAAGTAACGATATAAATTATTAAATTTTATAGTTAACCGTGTCTGTTTTACATTTAAACTTGGTTTTATCGTAAAACCAGAACTATAAATTAGACGAATTAGGTAATAATTACTATTAAGTGATTTTGTAATTTATTGTGCCTACAACTTTGATTTACTGTCAAACGTGTGTTTGTTTTGTGGTGAACGTATCTTGTATTTATATTTCCAGAGCTAGCACAAGCCGAATTCCTCAGGATATTTTGATTATTTATATTATAGCTCCACGTTTGCCGCGGTCTACCTCAACGGTGATGTCCTCCCTTAGCTGTCCAGTGAATTACTATCTTTGCCCATCTCTCCGGGTGCATTAACGACTGATGATCTGATCATGTTTGCGGGGCCAATAAGGCCAGAGATCGCACAAAATTAAGAGGTTTGGAAGGAAGACGGGAAGGCCTTTGCCAAGTAGTGGGACACAAATAAAGACTAAAAAAAAAATGCAGTGTTGATAAATGTGGCGGCATCTACACCGCCACATGCGAACAAACGCATCAATCCTGCATCGCGCAAGCAGGTTTTCCGCGCAGATAGCACTTCCAGACAACAATCATCGGACAGTTGCCCACCATATACGACATCCATCTGGTCGGAGGATCCTCCCTTTTCCAAGAGTATGAGTGAACTTTACACCCTGTTCCTCATAACTCTTCAATAAAAAAAATCTCAGAATCCAGGACTCACAATTCACAAGTTGGAACCGTTACCAATAATCCACCAGGGCTTAAATAAAGCCTGGCAAGAGCCATAACTCTTAATTAAACAAAATAAAACATCGTATCTTCTCGCCTTAATTAACTCTTGATAGTTCAATATTAATTACACTAAACACAAAGAAAATTGATTAAAATTTCATTGAGCGATAAATGAAGTCTAGACACTGCATTAAAACGTAAGCTGGTGACCCAGTGGTAACCCTGACTTACGAGCTTTGTAGGTCGTGGGTACGAATCCAGGCAGACGCTTTACTTTGAGTAAATAATTTCATCACCACTGCTCTCAAAACGGTGAAGGAAAACATCGTGCGGTAACCGGCATGTCCCTTAGAACCAAAAAATCGAAGACATGTGACAGCTACCAACCAGCACTCGGCCCGCGTGGTGAATTATAGCCGTCCCTCCCGTAGAGAGCAGGCCTGTGTCTCAGCAGTGGCAACACACGTTGGAACTGAGACGTAAGTGTGCGCTGTTGATGCACTACTACTTATTGCTTAATAATAATATTGATGACGCGATTACTCTAGCTCGCTGTTCATTGTGTGCTCCGGACCAGTTGCGGCCTTCGCACGCCTGTGCCTCGCGGTGCCTGTTCGCAGCTCCGCCTGTGCGTACCCATACTGCTCGATATGCTCCGACAGCTCAGGCAATCAATCTGCTGAACGCCCTGATTGCTCAGGAGCCAAATGTTGACATATTTTTGTATGGCAGTAAATCTATATTTAATGTATGTATGAAGTTTTTTAGTTAGATATGTTTGTATGAATACTTTTTGTTAAATGTTTGTATGTTTGTTTTGTTGTTGTAAATGTTGGCTTGCTGCGCGCTTTGGTATTTACTGTAAGTGCAGCAAGCAATTGTTATCTAAATAAATAAATAAAGCAAATTATCACTACACAAGGACACATATTTTCCAACGTTTCATTTCCAACTTTAACAGGAGGATTTGAATTGCTGAAGATGTTTGCCATAACCTTCGTCTTGGCCATATTCATCCTAAGTACTACCATAAAAGAAGCATCGTAAAGGTTCTGAAGCATTTTTTGAAGATCATTGAAGTTTTCAGCGAAAATCACAAGGTCATCTGCAAATCGTAAGTGGGACATGTTGGCACCATTGATGTTAACACCGCAATAGTCCCAAGCTAAGCTTTTCGCGATGTCTTCTAGGACTGCTGTGAAAAATTTCGGTGAAATGGTGTCCCCCTGTATCACTCCCCGCTGGATCGGTACGGGTTTAGATAGGGTATGCTTGCGGACCTGTAGAGTGGCCGACGTGTTAAGTTCCCGCAGCACATCCACGTAACGGGAATCTATGTGACATCGATGAAGAGCGTGGAACACGGCCCAATGCTCAACACTGTCGAAGGCCTTCTCGTAATCGACGGAAGCCACGCACAGGGGACGGTTATACTCTTGGCACTTCTCCATCAGTTGCTTTACCGTGTGAATATGGTCGATGGTCTTATAGTAGTAATGAAATGAATAACATAGAAACCAAAATTATGACCGTTTTATCACAATACACGATCTCACTTTAGCTCGAGCTAAACCTAGCTAACCTAACCTTCGAGTCAGTTTTGTATTTAGAATTTTATGCCGACTTTAATCATAGTCATAATCATAATCATATTTTATTTGTGAATACAGTTCTTAAAGTAAAGTTCATAGGACGTTATGATATGCCAAGAGGCGTACAAATATGGTTGCATGCGAACTAAAAACTTTATTTTTTATTAATTGCATCTCGCAGGTCAACCTATGATGTTAATAAACTAAGCGACTACACGCTAAGGGCGTCCGCTATGGGGTACGGACCTCCGCTTAGGGCGTCGCTGGTCGTTGCTGCCGCTTGCAGCAAGGGATAGCCTGGATGGCCATTATTTAGGAACGAATTTAAAGCTACAGGCAAAGCGGCACGGGCTGGCTCGAGCAAGTGTCGGGGCGAACGTCTCGGTGGCGAGGGTGGAAGGACGGCTGTCGGGTTTTTTGTTTGTGAACTGTGCTGGTGGCTCTACTACTCTCCTGGAGGAGCGTTGTTGCGTCTTCGGTAATGGTTAGGGTATGCCTTGGACGGCGAATTCTACTTATGCGGGAGTATAGCGGGCGGCCGCCGCAATCATGGGATTGGGTTATAACTGGCGAAAAATGTATCACAGGCGTGTTGTTATCTGCCAGGGTCACGGGTTGTTCCAAAGAGATACCATGGCCCCTGGCTGAAGCCCAACTGGGAAAAAAAGGTAGTAAAGTTCCTAATTCAAGATTCTTCTGTTAGGGATGGCGCAGACTGAAGGGACGAAGGTTTTAAGAAGAAGTCAAGTGGGAAGCTGACAGTCGTTAGTCAGACTTGTCGCCGTGCAGTTCTTGTAGGCATTAGTATGCCTACAAGAACTGCACGGCAAAGAAAAAGTTGTCTAAACAACTTTGTCTTTGAGAAATTTCGTTTGAAGTGTGCGAGTCTTTATAATTTTTGTGAAGAAGTAGTCAGTCTTAAAACTGTCGTGACTCTAGTCTGCGCTCAGCCTTAGGTTCTCATTTCAGGCTCGATGTTTTAATTAAACCATGTCCAAACGAAAATCTTGTTTTGTTATAAGACCACCGTATATGTTTTCTGGGGCCCTCAAATCATTGTACCCAACTTTCCATAGTTAAGTTAAGTATTAAATTCACGTCTTAAACTAAGGTTATCCTACCTAAAAACTTGTACTAGCTTGTCTATCTCTGCAATGGCATCACTACCCTCCCATAATTGCCTCTTACAAAGTTGTTCCTGGCAAGCTAGCTTACTGCTAATTAGAAGATACAATGTTTTTACTTACATTCCGACGTAAACTGTGGCAATTTATGTCTGGCAGGTCCTGTGTGAGATATTAAAATGTTTTATGAAAGTATCCTACATATCTCGACTGACTATAAAGGCTCGTAGAGACTGGCGCGACACATGACGCTAATCGCACGCGACACAAAGGTACCGCGTGTCGAGCGACATGCGGGCCTGTGTCGCACGCGATTTGCAATGCGTGTCGCGCCTGATTATAGGAGCCTTAATGTGTATAGATCCACAAAGCCACAAAATATGTTTTGAGTAGGTTTATACTTATTATCACTTTAGAGGCTTGTACAGATTGGCGCGACACGCGACGCGAATCGCACGCGACACAAAGGCACCGCTTGTCGCGTGACGTGAGTTGCCGTTTTACAATACTGGTCATTTGAAACGTAATTTATATATGGCAGCTGGCAATAAATTTTAAATTCAAATGAATTTATTTTTATAAATATGGAATTCTTTTTTCGAATTCAGTAATTTGTCTATTGATATGTGTTTTGTTTTCAGTAAATTTGTATCTTTTTTAACAATATGGACACAATAAAAATACGAGTAATTATGGAATTCGAGTTCCGTCGCCGTAGCAATGCCGCACAAACGGCTAGCAACATTAATTAAATGTAAACACTACAAACGAATGCACGACTCGTTATTGATTAATCGTTCTTCCCCGCTGCTCCTACAAGACAACGCTCGAACTCATAGGGCACAACTCTCTAAGCTAAAAAGAGCTAGAGTTTGAAGTTTTGCGTCATCCACCGTACTCACCAGACCTTGCGCCGGCAGACTTCTACTTTTTCCAAAATTTGGACAACGTCTTGGCACGGAAAAAAATTATTACCCGAGAAGCTTTTTTGGCTCCCGTACACCAGACATCTTCAAAAAGGGCATTGAAAAGTTACCATTGCACTGGCAGAGATGCATCGATAGCATGGGTGCATGTTTTTGATTGATAACAATGAAAAATATTGATAGAAAAATGACTTTAACTTTCTGTATACTAAACGGCAATTTTATACATAAAGTCCCATTATTAAAAAAAACGAGATGACTTCGGAGTTTCCTTTTCGACTGCTCCGAGAAGAAAAAGTACACGCATTATCTTGTTTGATATATTTCTGTAAGTAGCTTTGTACAAACACTTTTACACGTCAATAATATTTTTTAACTATATAGATGAGGTCGGCGTTTCATATCTGAGCACACTCGAGAACAAAGGCCGAAACAAACTCAGAGATCTCAGTCTCTTAAAGACCAGACAAAATTAAGGTCTGGTCATGTGAAGACCATATAGATCGGTGTGTGAAATAGTCTTTTGAGGAAAGTCCACACAGATTTAGTGGACCTGTCCAGTCAGTGCACCCCTTTTTCCAGTAATCGTGCAGCTCAACTCAGAACTTACGGAGCTCAACGATTCGACGATACCAAAGAGAGGATATTTGGGTAGATGATTAAAACTAACTCAGGAAAAAAAATCTATGTAGCAATGACCCACATTAGATCTCACATTCACAATAATTAAAATAATATGTAGACCATGGACGTGGCGGGTCCCTTATATCTGATTGGTTTGACTGCTTGTTGATCTAGTCGTTGCAGGCACGACTACTGAACAGAGGGTTCTAAGATCGATCCCCCGGCCAAGCAGTGATAATGGATGTTTCCATTAGAAATATCTCACTAGCAGCCGGGATTCTGGTTTGTTACCGGTTGATGGCTGGCTTTCTTAAGGGGACAACAGGACCTAAACGCCAGTTTTATAATGCCTAAAAGTATATAATCCGCTGCAGTAAACAAAATCAGAAAAATATGTGATTTTATTCAGGATTAATACTATATAGATAGTGTGTTGAAAACATAATACAACTGATTGGAAACGATAGAAAAATAACAAGAACTAACCTAAAAAAGTTTTTTTAACTATTAACAACCACACACGTGCAATGATTCTGATTTTTTGTCAGATTATTCTACAAGCAACATTTTAACGTAATAGTGTTTTATTTTTTTGATCGCGCTTCTCTTTCTTATTTATGCAGACTGACAGTGACCGCGCTTTAACTCTTGTCAGCCTCTTAAACATAACTAGCGAAATGTGGGTATTGTAAAACCTTATGTTTTTTTTTCGGGAATGGCATCTCGCAGGTCAACCTATGCGGTTATCGTCTGCTTAAGCGGACTTGCCTGTGGTTGCCCTAATAAATTAAGGCCTCCAGCCAGGACTTAAACTTAAATACTAACTAAAAACTAAGCGACTACACGCTAAGGGCACTCCCTGTGGGGTACGGACCTCGGATTAGGGCGTCGCTGGAAGAGGGCAGCAAGGGACAAGCTGGATCAGGATTTGAGAGATTTTGGGGCGAATTTAAAGCTACAGGCTAAGCGGCGCGGGCTGGCTCGAGCAAGGGTCGGGGATTAAGGTGTTTGTTGCCACAGTCGAAGAAACGCTTACATAAGCGTTTCATGAACTGGTTTATGGTGGGCATTTTAAGGTCGACGTGGAGATTTATATTACGGACATAGAAGGGGGCACCCGTGACCAAAGTCAAAGTATTTATTTCAAATAGGCCCATAAAAAGGCACTTTTGAACGTCAACATTTACATTAAAATACAACTGATTCTAGGCGCCACTTCCAAAAAATAGTTTCGTATGGAGAAGAAGGGGCAAGAAACTCTACCGTTAGTCTTTTAAAATGTTTTACAATATTTTGTATGCATTAATTATATTTTTATATTTCAAGACGATGCACCAAGAATAAAAATACTATACCACAACTGGTAAAAAGAATTAAAAATAAAGCAAAGGCAGATAAATTAATCACGTGATAGGTACATTGTGCTTACATATTTACAAACATTGTAAAAATATATGATTTTCCTAAAATATTAACTAGGAATAAGTCTGTGTATGAGTAAAGTAAAAATAACAAATTATACAATACAATAAGCAACTAGTATGATTTTGTCTAGCCTCTAGATTGTCCTATGGAGCAGGACCAGCATGTTTTCAAGCATTCTTATCTAGGATATAATCCTCTAATTTGTAATATGCTTGTTTACAAAGTGTTACAACTTTCTTTCATTCAATTGCAATATTATATCACAAGATATTTTGTTGTAACATTTAACACAGTACCCCATAAAAGATGATGGTGTTAATATTAAGTTATGGACTGCCTCGTTGGTCTAGTGGTCGCAATCGCTACTGCTGAGCATGAGGTCCTGGGTTCGATTCCCAGGTCGGGCAACGTGTTATTGGGTTTTTCAATCTGGAATTTCTCAGTAGCAGCCTGGAGTCTGGATTTATGCCCGGTTGATGGCAATAGGCTCGCCCCCTATTACATGGGACTTAAACATAACTGGCGAAATGTGGGTGTACTATATGTACACCTCTGCCCAACCCTTCGGGGAAACAAGGCGTGATGTTATGTTATATATTATGTATATCACTGATTTTATTAAATAGATGCAGATTTTGTCTTACATACATAATATTTTCATTAAGGTTCCCGAAAACAGGCGCGACACCACAGCGCGAAACGCGGTGCCTTTGTGTTTCGCTGAGGCTTCGCGGCTGTGTGTACGAGCCTTAAATGAATTAGCAAGGTACCGACATTATATTAATCTTCTTAAATAGTTCCCTAAGATTATCTTTGTATTGTCTTTGGTGCTGAAAGTGAGTGACATCAGGCAATGGACAAAATACAAAATTTTAAATGCTGAATACGAGGCCTTTGGCTACTGTGAATTTAAGTGAAATTTGTGTCAACTTTTTGTAATGTGCGTTTTGTTTGTGCAGAATAAACAATTTTTCTTTCTTTCTTTCTTTCTAAGAGATTCGCGGCGACGTAGATTGTGACCTTCCTGAGGAAACGGTTCTGGAGGATCTGCATCTTATGGAGATGACGTGGGTTAGCGTGCGCAAATACAACGCAGGAATAGGTCATGATGGGACTGATGACTGCGGTATAGATGCGCAGTTTGCATTTTAGTGACAGTTTTAGTGACGTTAGTATGAAATGGAGTCTACCAAGAGCGAAGCAGGCGCGCGCGCGGACCGCCTTGATATGCTCCTTAAAGGTAAGGTTTTGATTTAGGATCACGCCTAGGTATTTGGCTTGCTTCTCCCGAGGGATCGGCTTGTCGTAGAATAGAATAGAATAGAATAGAATACTCTTTATTATGTACACCTTAAAAATTACAGACATTGATGTAGAAGTTTTACATTGGGTGACACAATGGGCGGTCTTATCGCTAAAAGCGATCTTTTACAGACAACCTTTGGATGGATTACAGGGAGAAGGAGAGACAATACTGCAGGTAGTCAGTGGTGTACCATATACATATTCATTAAATACATACATACATATATCTACACATAAATACAATAATAAACACGAAACCAGACTCAGGAAACTATATGTAATAATGATTAAGGAGTGAGGAAGTGTTTTTTTACTAGAATTTTTAAAAGTGGACAGTGATTGAGCACGCCTTATCGACATAGGCAAGGCATTCCATAACCGCACTGCTTGAACTATAAAAAACTTATCATAAAAGCTGGTGGAATGCATCGGCATCTCTAGTCTTAAGTTTTCCGATGACCTCAGATATCTGTTATGTGTATCATGAAGGAACTTGAAACGTTTTATTAACATAAGAGGGGGTTGTAGGGTTGAACATAATAATGTAGAGCTGAAATAAGATATGTGAATTCCGGCGAAGACGTATGGGAAGCCACTTGAGCTTTGTACGAAATTCAGAAATGTGATCATATTTGCGCAGGCCAAATATACTCGTAAATCTTATGCAAAAGTTTTGAAGTCGCTCAAGTTTATCTAGTTGTGCCTCAGTGATATCGAGATAACTGACATCAGCCTAGTCAAGGATGGGAAGTAAAAGGGATTGCGTAAGCGCAGTTTTAGTGGCAGTTGGAAGAAAGTTCCGCAATCGTCTCAGGGACTTACCAAATCCAAAAAAATTGCGACTTACTTCCTGTAACTGGGGACCCCAAGAAATATGTTTGTCGATCCAAACCCCAAAGTTCTTAACCTTTTCGCTGACTGGAATAGCAGTTCCGTTAAATTGAACTTGGGGAAGCTGCGACCCTTTTAGTTGGGGGTCATCCTTGGAACTGCCAACAACAATGACCTGAGTCTTCGGCGGATTAACCTGCAACCCATGTGCCTCACTCCACTCGCAAATTGAATCTAAATCCTTATTTATGATATTAATGGCATCAGCCAAATCCAAAATGGTTGCTTGTGTATACTATATTTGTAAATCATCTGCATAAAGGTGGTAGGATGAAAGAAGATTTTTGGAAATAGTGTTTATAAATATTGCGAAGAGTAAAGGAGATAAACCGCCACCCTGAGTTACACCGGCAGAAGTATAACACCAAGAAGAGCAAGACTCTTCTATGCAAATACGTTGCCGGCGGCCATACAGGTAACTACGAAACCAGTCAATCGCCGTTGGAGAAATGTTAAGTGAGCAAAGCATGCCAAGCGAAATCGACAGTATTAAACGCGTTGCTAAAATCCAGTAAGCAAAGAACCGTCAATTTTCCTGCTTCCATGCCTAATCGTATGTCGTCAGTGACGTTAACTAAGGCTGTAGCAGTGCTCGGACCAGGACGAAAACCGGATTGGAATGGATTCAGCAGACTATTCTTACAATGAAAAGCACTAAGCTGATTATGGACAAGGCGTGCAAGGACTTTGGAGAGAAAAGGCAAGATGGAGATAGGACGATATTCGGAAAAAGAAGTAGGATTTCATTTTTTGGGTAAAGGAGTGATTTTTGCCTCTTTCCACATCGGTGGAAAAACACCATAGGATATACTCGTAGCATAGGATAGGAAGGATTTCGTCGAGGACAGGAAGTAACATTTTCCGACTTACACAATCACTACCAACTGCGTTAGATGTGATTCAAACTACGCTCTTCTTAATCAGAGAATTGACTATTATTATATTGAATAAATGGGGGATGGTCCGGAGTTGGAAGGTTTGAAAAATAGTTTATTGTAGCTGCCTTCATGGTCCCATTACATTGGGACGAAGATGAGAAGTGTTGATTCAGTAGATCAATATTTAAGTTTTTAGGAATCGATTCTTGGCGCGATTTCCCAACTTCCAAGGATTTAAGAAATTTCCAGACTTTAGCTGGATCTCCGTTTTCAACTGAGGTGTGGATATGGCGGCGTTGTGAATCTCTACACACCATATTGCAGAGATTACAGGCATTCACAAGGATCTCCCGGTTCGAAGGCGAGGGTCGACATTTAAATTACATACACACATAGTGATGGGGATGGGATACTTTATGTATCTACACTACTTGATGTTATTTTATGGCAAAAGGCTGCTTGCTCGGTGTGTCGCTCTGCCTTACCCCTTTTGAAAATACAAGCATGATGTTACATGTTATCTTCTTCAGCAAAATATGTTTAACACTTTGCAGAGTCTGCAGACGTTCCGTCAACGTCTGGAATTTTATTCATAACAATACAAATGTTTGTACAAGTAAAATAAATGTAATGCCAGGTTAAACTAGACCAAAATGAGATAAATGTTCTATTCGTGAGAGCTTTGTGATGTTCCATTTGGAATATTACATGTAGTCTCTCGTCTAAGTAATGATTGAATACCCTTTGGTGAATATTTTAATAAATGTAATAATGTCTGTGATATAACTTCATCAGTTGCTTTACTATATAAGTATATGTATGTATTATAATCACAGACAGTTGATTTAACGCTAATACCTTGCAAAACATAAAACTGTATTTCTGCAAGAAGTTACTAATTTGTGTCTCGTCTTACGAAAATTGCGTAACACACTATCAGTAGTAATCGCTTTCATTTTGACAGTTCAACAACATTGATTGCGTTATTTAAGTTGTTGAGCAGACAAATTTTTTGAACATATGAAGCAATGGATTAGCAATATCCTTCAAAATTATTCAGATGGTTATTGATTTAGGGATCGGTTTCTGAATTGAGAATTTGGAGGTTATGTATACTTGTCAAACTCTACCTGAGCATTACAGTGATTTAATTTCAATTCAAAATTTGATGTAAATTCCACCAACATTTTTGAAATTCTTAGAAAACGTGTTGTACATTTCTTTCTTAAAAAAAAACTTAAATGAAACGTCTTTAAAAACTAATCATGAATCCATTTCACCACAATAATTCTAAAAATCTCAGCCATTTTTATTCCTGCTCACTAACAAGAGGATATGATGAACTATATTAAACCATTTCTTTAAAAGATAACTGGCATTTAAGTTTGTCTTCTTTGCTCTGGCACTATTATTCGCTCACAAGCTTGATTCATAAGTAATTAGGTGAACCAGCACATAAACTTTGGACTTAAGCGCTGTTTACACGATGTATTTTAGTTCGTGCACGCTGCTTTACCGTCTGTAGTTAAAATTTTTGTAATGGGTGTATGCCTTTACGAATCAGACAGAAGCCCAAACTCAAACCAAAAGATTTTATTTCAAATAAAGCAGTCACTTTTGATTTGTCAAGGGGTCGGTCAGTCAGAATAATGAAGCTAGTGGCCCATTTCTATGGAGATGAACGGACAAGAAACTCCAAGGACACCCTTTTAAATAAATAAATAAACATACACATTTACATAACATCACGCCTGTAATCCGAGAAGGGTTAGGCAGAGGTGTACGTATAGTACACCCACATTTCGTCAGTTATGCTTAAGTCCCATGTAATAGGGGGCGAGCCTATTGCCATCAACCGGGCACAAATCCAGACTCCGGGCTGCTACTCAGTAATTCTAGATAGAAAAACCCAATAACACTATGCCCGACCTGGGAATCGAAGCCAGGACCTCATGTTCAGCAGTAGCTCTTGCGACCACTAGACCAACGAGGCAGCGTCTTTATTGAAAATTTACAAAAAAAAAAATTATTACAGAAATTAAAATAAGCATCTTAGGGATGACCAGTCCCAACTGAAGGCGCCCGTTCACGAACATGACGTATGGATCAGCCCCATTCAGCTCAACTTCACTTCGAAGGGAACTTAATGATCCAACACGCACGCCACCACCAGCGAGACATTTGAGTGAGCATGACATACTCTCAGCCGCCAGGGCACATTCAAGTCAATTACAGACGTACCCAGAAGTTGGCAGCTTTATAGTAGGTACATAGTGCTCACAAATGTGCTTTGCAATTATGCAATACTAAGAGATAGAATTTACGAGTATACAGAGAAAGATAGTTTTTACAATCTTCAGCAGCTACAACAATATTTTCGAATGCTAATCAATTAGTTTATGCGCCCTTGTGGAGCAGTAGTGCTATTCTGTAGGTAACAATCTCACCGTGAAAAATTAGGTGAAGTGAGCGTGGAGTAAGCTGCCAGTGCCACTATTGCTAATGACAAAGCCGGGATGACACTGACAGGCCACGCAAGTCTTCACTGTGAGATTTTTAAAGAATCAACATGCTGGGCTTGCGGACGGCGAGTAATAGGTAGCGCGCCGTCCTGGGGACCTAGACAAAATCCAAGCGTTTTCCGTTCACGCTAATGACTTGACGTAAGCGTGTGTAAAATGGTAGACAAGTTACAAATGGAACGCAGAACGCCCATTCCGCAGCGTTAACCGAAACACTCTATAAAATTATAGGGAATAGTGTGTAGCAAGTGTCGCTATTGCGTTCAGTGTTCCTGTCACTGTCAAACGCAATAGCGCGCTAACAATATAATTCAAAAGTGTTTTGTGTGGGTGAAACTTTGAAAGTAATTGAAGAGTGTTTTATTACAAATAAAGTGAGTGAACGGCTTTAAATAGTAATTCAAGTTAATGTAAGAACTGTGATCTACACAGTATTTAAAAAAAATATAGTTTCTAGTGCGATGAGTACAATCAATACACATTTTTTTAAATTTTTTATGAAATCTAGAGTTCGGGCGAGTCCCGAGCAATTTACTTTGCTGATGGAATTTATGAAAAGGCATGTTTTTTCCGATACTTTATCAGTTACTCCAAATTTGACTACCATTTTTAACTAGTATTGGACCTACTTGAGATTATGGAATGCATAATGTAAACAACCGCACAATGGTGCGCTTAAATGGTTGTGGTTCTTACATTTGTTATTCCTCGATCCAACTCGATTCCAAGCCTTAACACTTCTTTCTTAGATAGGGTATTAGAATGCTAGTAGTAAACTGTATGTTTACTGACTCTTATCCTCACTGTACACTAATCATAACAAAAGTATCACTGTTTACTTTTTTTAGCGTTGGCGTCAGGGTTCGATCTCCCTCTAATGAAGCGTGTTGCGGAAACGCCAAAATATCATTGGCGTCTGTCAAAAGTGGCACTTGTCTACCATTTTGATGAACATTTTTGTCGTTTACGTGTCACGCTCATTGCGACGTTCCTTTCCGCATGAGGAATACTGACTTTGTCTACCAATTTAGCAGCAATCACGTGACATGTGGTCAGCAAATGTCAGCTCCATACAATTTGAGTTTTCATTTGGCGGTAACGCTTACAGAAATGGGATTTTGTCTAGGCCTCAGGGAATGACAAAGCCGGGATGAACTGACAGGTCACTCCACGCAAGTCTTCACGGTGAGATTTTTAAAGAATCGACATGCTGGACCAGCGCGGGCTTGCGGACGGCGAGTAATAGGTAGCGCACCGTCCTGTAAGGATCAGGCCCGCGTCGACGGCGCGTGTTCCACGTGCGCCTCAATGAGATGTTAGCACCGAATGACGGGGTCCGATAGGGCCGATGCCTGCCAGGGTCACGGGTTTTTCGAAAGAGATACACGACACGACTGTTTGTTGGAGCCTCTACTGTGAGTCTTTGATAATTGTTACGCGACGAGCAAATCGTGATACTTATACTTCAAAATTGAAAGACTTGAGACTAGATCGATTAATCACATCTTTGTTTGTTTTCAACGACTCGGTATTTATTGAATTTGTTGTTGATTAATGGACCCCTTTGAAATCTTGGGCTTATCTTAAATCTATTGAATGGAAATACAAGGAAGAATTTTTTTCTGCTTTTGTACTTATATGTGATGAGGTTGGCAAATATGGCGACATTTTTCCTTGTGGAAATTGTTAACCGCCATCAGATACTATTACTAAAAAGGTTTTGTTGCGGTTAGCAACAATGTACCATATTATTATGCCTGTGATTTTATATGATCCAGAGGCAGAATTAGGTATGGTGGATAAGCAACCAATTATACATTCAAAACATCACTCACATAAACCGGTGCGACACGACAGCGCGACACGTGATGTCATTATGTCGTGCTGTCGCGTCGCGCCTGTTTGCGGGAGCCTTAACACAACACGCCTGTATTCCCCTGCCTATATATCTATAGTACACTGTACACCTACATTTCCCCAGATATGTGTAAGTCCCATGTAATAGCGGGCACAAATCTAGACTACACTTACTTATGTATTATTAGCTACGTGAACGTATGCTCTTTTAGAATACATAAAGAATCTTTAAACCCAAATTCCAAATTGAAAAACCCAATTAATACATTCGTCTTACGTATCCTTTTTTACGTTCCGGTTTTATTTTTTTGGTGGGAAACCATCAAAAGACGTCTCCCGCTCTGGGTGGAGCGGGAGAGCGTGTCAGCCTTTTACTGACTAAAACCCACCCGTGTTCCTTTAGTTGCCTGTGCCAGGGCCACGGTATCTCTTTCGAACAACCCGCGATCCTGGCAGGCATCGGCCCTAGCGGACCCCGTCACTATGTGCTGACATCTCTTTGAGGCGGCCGTGAAACACGACGCGCTGTCATCCCGGACCCGGTCCTTACCGCACGGCGAGCTACCCGTTGCTCGCCGTCCGCAAGCCTGTGAGTGAGAACAATATCAGTACTGACGAATCATACAAAATAATTACTTTTTCATAAAACACACAGATGTGTGTTCACAGAGTGAAAACACGCCATAAACATTTCATAATTTATGAAAAAATAAGCGACACGTATTAATATTTAACTTTTCCAACCCCCCAATTTCCCTATGTTTAATAAAACATGTTTTCCAAATGCCACGCGTGTTAACGTAAAATTTTTATAAAAATATATTTTCGCTTGACATTTTTGTTAACTTTCAAACATGTAACGTAATGTAAAAAACCTTTACCTTACGTTACATATTTGATACATGGTACATTTACTAGTCTTGTATGAAAAATATTCTGCACACGTTTTTATCTTATCTTTAAGAATTTTATCTACTAAAACAGGATTACTTACGTGCCTTTCATTTATTTCTTGCGACCTCGTTTCGTTTAAAGCTCCTGAATAAAGGCAATGTAAAAGTGTGCCCAAATATTAAGCGGCAATCGTGTTCGTGCGCGAACTTTCCTGTCTACCGGCCGCGCATAAACATTTTTAGTAAACATTCGTCAGTAATTGTGTTTGGACGTATTTTTGCGTATTAAAAATAAGTGGTTCAACCAGGCTATGGAAATGTTCAAACTCCTCCAAGGATAATCTTAAAAACTGTGGTGTGCGTTATAAATAACGAACACCACAGTTATCCAACCACTTTATAAGCGGATGTGACAGAATTTTGAATCAATAAATTTATTGATTCAAAATTCTGTCACATCCGCTTATAAAGTGGTTTCATCTAGCATTTACGAAAATAATCGGACTAAAATAATCCCGAAAGAAACCGCAGGCGATGGCCGTCAGGGCTATCACTGCTACCACTGCTTGTCTCTGTATCACCCCAAGGTTGACTGGTAGAAAATGCCTATGGCATTAAGTTCGCCTCTGTACATTCGTGTGCGTGAAGTATTAAATAAATATAAATAAATAAATGTCGCACGATCTCCTACGGGGCGGCTTGTGCACTGGCCGGATTTCCGCCATGGGAACTAGAGAAAATGCCATCGTCACCGTACCGGTGGCACGAGTAGGAAAGGGCGCGGGGCGGTGGACCTATGCAGCGAGAGATCGAGCTGCGTCGGCCGCAGCTCCGCGGGGTCCTGGTGGCAGAGTAGCGGGACAGGCTTCTGCACCCTTCCACCGGCCTCGCTACCCCCGAGGCGATCTGACCAGTGCTCGACGAATGGCTCGGGAGGAGGCACGGCTCCCTGTCGTTTCGGGCGACGCAGGTGCTCTCGAGGCGTGGTTGCTTCGGCTACAGATGACAGATGCAGGCCGGCTAGTGGCCGGGGATCGTGGAAGGCGCACAAGTTCCCATGATCCCCGGTGCAAGTGTGAGAAGGGAACACGGGGAAGGGGGTGGTTTTTTGTCAGTAGGAGTCTGACAGACCCTCCACCCGCCCCAAGGCGGAGGACATCCATGAGGATTTTCGACCCCGGAACAAAAAACAAAGGCTTTAGACGTTAACGAAGGCAGTAAAAGTCGACCTACTTATGTTTGCAGCTGAAATATAGGAGAACTTTTTTAAAATTTCATATTAAGTTTGTTCTTCGGAGAAATTCATCCAACTACGGAAACCTTCATATATGTATAGAATATTAAAAAAGATCCTGTTTTTTTCTTACTTAAGGTGAAATTGTTATAATAAAAGTATATTTCTCGTACATTTGAGTCCACACTCGTAGAGGTTACTTCAAAACCAGTTGTGTTTGATTACAGTGATCAGTGAACGGCCCGGCGGCTACTCTCACACGTTGTGTCAGCTTCCCCGAATTATCACTTCGCCGTTTTTATTGTCGACGGATAGGTTTTGTCCTTATTGATAAAGCCTCCGTTCGAGTCCGAAAATGATTGGATGACCTCGAAACTCATAATCATCCCACGAATGTGATGTAGGGGATAGGTATACACGGCTACATTTCAATCGTATGTTTTTCCACTTTAAGCTGATCACGCATTTTATAGGATTTACGTACAATGAGAGGTGAGCTAATACTGGAAATTTATTATATATAATGTATTATGCATTATAAATAGCTTTATATGTAGCCGTATGTACCTATTTTTCTTTATGAATTCCGGTTCATGCCCGTTAAATTTTCATTCTTTATATGGTAATTTGAATTTCTTTTTAAAGTCGCATTTCACCAATGAAAGTGAACGCGTCCAGCACATCCAAACCGCGTTCAATAGCTGTCAGTGTCAAAATGTGACGTTTGTAGGTTTTGTGGAATATTGAAACTGACAGCTTTTGAACACGGTCTAAAAGCCATGATTGCGTTCATTTTCATTGGTGTTATTCGCACTGAAAGTGAAATTCCTTTAATTTCGTTAGCTTGAAAGAAGTAGACAGACATTCTCGTACATTTAAGTTCACATTCGTAGAGGTTTCTTTAAATCCCTCTTATTTGTTTGAATTTCAATGATTAGTGATCGCCCCGAGGGCTACTCTCCACACGTTGTGTTAGCTTACCCAAATTATCACTTCGCTGTTTTTACTGTACGTTTGTACGGACGGTGAAAAAAGATTTAATAAAGCGTTCTTGGTTAATTTGAAGGATTTATGAGAGAATTTTTATTTGATTCAGGTAAGGTAGTTTATGAAATATTTAAGTTAAAATTGTAACATTTCAGTATGAATATAACGAGGGTTCTGTTATTATTTGTATTGGGATAAAGTGCTGAGATAATAACGAGCTGATGGGGTAAAGTAATAATGCAGGAAGACGACACGCATCATCGACTTTAAAAATTGGGACAAAAGTTATAAATGATACCTACATGATAAATGATTTTATTCTGTAAGTAGGTTTGTACCAAACACTTTGATATGTCAATCATATTTTAAAAACAGGATGAGATCGGCGTTTTCTTCCTATTCTACTAATCTGAGAAGAAAGGCCGAAAAAGTCGGAGGTAGGTAGGTAGGTGTCTGAAATGGTCTTTTGAGGAAAGAACCACCCAGTCCTGCCCCTGGACCTGCCCAGTCAGTACACGCATTTGTCAATTATCGAGCAGCTCAACTCAGAACTAAGGAGCTCAACGATTCGACGAGCAATACAAAAGAAAGAACATTTTGTATATAAAGGCACATAGAATTTGTCAGATTTAAAAACTGTATGACTTTGTGCCTATTTCACCAATGAAACTGAACGCGATTTAAACCCAATTTTGACACTGACAGCTCTTGAACGCGTTTTAGATGTGCTGAACAGGTTCAGTTTCATTGGTTTAATCGGCACATATTTTTTTATAGAAATACTGTTATGGTTAAATATTAAAGAAGACGTTCACTTCTAGACAAATGTTTGGATACATATAAAAAATTCATCATCATGTCAAACTTCCTTAAAAATTATAACAAAAGCCAAAGTTATTTCACTGACGCTACAAAACCAACAATTTTAAAATCATCTTGTCTGTCTTCGTGTCTGATTGGCTGCGCTGACTACCACTTATTTACCGATCCAAGATTTTCGGCATGCAATCATCTTCACCTTTTTGATTCGTTTGTAACTTGTAATTAGGCTCTTGACGAGCGGTGGCACCAGTGACAGAAAAGCTAAAAGAGAATCGTTTGTCTTGTAACAAGATAATTTGCGATGAAACACGTGTGACTAAAAGAGTGATTAATATCAATGCTAATGGATGGAGAGGGAGCGGAAGGCCAACGAAAGGAGGGATGGTTGTTGTGAAGAATGATATGAATTTTTTTCCTATGTATTTGAGTAAATGATAGACTGACACCTGACCTTTGAGAACTGAAGTAGATATAGTACGACCAAGTTCTGTGCAATTATTGAAGGCGCTGGTTGTAAACGAAAATCAAAAAGTTAAACAAAAACCGATCGTATGTCCCATTCAAAAAGTTATTTCGAGAAACGGCCGCTGCACAGCTAAGTTTGTCGAAATAACATAAACATACATAACATCACGCCTTGTTTCCCCGAAGGGTTGGGCAGAGGTGTACCTGTACACCCACATTTCGCCAGTTATGTTTAAGTCCCATGTAATAGGGGGAGAGCCTATTGCCATCAACCGGGCACAAATCCAGTCTCCGGGCTGCTACTGAGAAATTCCAGATAGAAAAACCCAATAACTTGTTGCCCGACCTGGGAATCGAACCCAGGACCTCATGCTCAGCAGTAGCGATTGCAACCACTAGACCAACGAGGCAGTTATGCTGATAACATGGGACTGTAGAAAATTTATGAGGACATGCGTTGTCGCCCCTGTTAAGTCGCGTACCCACGGCCTACGCAGGCGTTGTTACGCCTGTCAAGGCCTGTTGCGGGCCGTGCTGAGCATTCCCATATAAACAAAGCTAAAAGAAACCCGCCTGTACAGGCCGCGACAGGTGCTCCCGCGCTACGCCACGTCGTGCCTTAAAACTTACCGACTCCCGACGGATTGGACGGGCGGCGACGGGCCTCATCGCATGCCGCGGTTCCCACGGACTGTTGGCCTGGCCTGGCGCAAAGCTGCCTGTGAGAAAGCGGGCCGTAGGAAAGCTGAAGTTGCTTGATCTTTGTATCTTTAGCTGTTTTGTCGTATTATGACGAAAGTGGACAAAGGTTTTGCGATTAACAAGTTAGAATTTTGACTGGACCATTAACAAGTTGGAATTTTAAAATGTCGGAAGTAAGCGAGAAGTGAAATATCAAAGAGTTTAATTTCATTACTTGACTCTGAGCTAACATCAAAGGACCGATAAATTACTATCCCAAAATTACTCTTAAACATAATAATAACTAATTTAAATCTCAAGTTAATTTGGCCTCAAACCTAATCAATTACTAACTGCTTTTTTTATGGCATCTCGCAGGTCAACCTATGAGGTTGTCGTCTGCTTAGACGGGCTTGCCTGTGGTTGCCCTAATAAATTAAGGCCTCCAGCCAGGACTTAAACTTAAATACTAACTAAAAACTAAGCGACAACGCTAAGGGCACCCCCTGTGGGGTACGGACCTGGGCTCAGGGCGTCGCTGGAAGAGGGCAGCAAGGGACTAGCTGGATCAGGATTTGAGTGATTTAGGGACGAATTTAAAGCTACAGGCTCAGCGGCGCGGGCTGGCTCGAGCAAGGGTCGGGAGGGGCGTGGATTTGGGCGTCGCGGCGGGCCTCGGCGGCGAGGACGGTAGGACGGCGATCGGGTTTTGCGCTTGTGTAAGGTGCTGGTGGTCTTACTACTCTCCTGGAGGAGGGTAGTGGCGTCGTCGGGGGCGATTAAGGTATGACTTGGTCGGCGAATACTACTAATGCGGGAGGGAGTGTAGCGGGCGGCCGCTGAGATCAAGGGGTTTGGGTGTTTAATGCCACAGTCAAAGAAACGCTTCGATAAGCGTTTCATGAACTGGTTTATGGTAGGCATTTGAAGGTCGACTTGGAGATCTATATTACGGACATAGAAGGGGGCACCCGTGACCTTTCTGAGGAAAGGTCGTGGATCGTGGTCGTGGGAGATGACGTGGGTGAGCGTGCGCAAATACAACGCAGGCATAGGTCATGATGGGACGGATGACTGCGGTGTAGATGCGCAGCTTGCATTTAAGTGACAGTTTACTACGGGCTGTCAGTACAAAGTGGAGCCTGCTAAGAGCGAAGGAGGCGCGCACGCGAACCACCTTAATATGAGCCTTAAAGGTTAGGTTTTCATCGAGGATCACGCCTTGGTATTTGGCTTGCTTCTCCCAGGGGATCGGCTTACCGTACATAGTGATCGGGCTGGGAAGTGGGGGACGGAGTCGACGACGTCTCGAGAAGAGAACAGCCTGACTCTTATCGGGGTTGACCTCGATTCTCCATTTCCGGAACCAAGCGCCTAAGACGTTTGCGGAGGTTTGGAGAGTACGAGCTATAGCATTGGGACAATGACCGGTATAGTAAACGGCTGTGTCGTCGGCGAAGAGAGCCAACTGAGCCTTTTTACTCTGTGGGATATCGCTGGTGAACAGCGTGAAAACTAGAGGAGATATGACGGAACCCTGAGTGACACCGGCGCGAATAGGGTGAGGAGACGAGAGTCACCTTTGGGATACCGATGACTGATGCTTCTTTCCACGCTTGTGAGAAGATGTTGTTGCTCAAGGCGCCATTGAAGATGGCGGTCATAAGCATTATTAGCGGGGCAGGAAGGAGTTTGTATACCTTGTTGGTAATACCGTCCGAACCGGGGGCTTTACGAGCTTGAAGCCCTTTTATGATGTCGTGCACTTCGTCTGGAGTGACGGGAGGCAGAGGATCATCAGGGTCTTCGACGGGTGGAAGGGAGGCTCTCCGTTCGACTTCAGCGTCGACCTTGTTTAGGTGAGCTTGGTCTACTGGTTGAACGCTGGGAGAACACTGGGACTCTAGGCTGTCAGCAAGGCATTCGGCCTTGTCGGTGCTGTCGAACGCGACGCTCTTGTCGGGGCGGATGAGAATTCCTAACTGCTGTCACAAAATAGGTTAAGATGGTAACGAGCGAAAACGCACACAGACACGTTTCACGTACAGCGAGTGCAAGCGCCTATGTGTGCGTGCGCCTGTTTTCACTCGTTGTATGAATCCGACATATAGATAACAGTAAAACAAAATGCATAAATTTTTACAGAAGGCTGTAAAAATTTATGCATTTTGTTTTACTGTTCAACTATGTCATGTATGCCAATCGGAATGTATAGAACAATTACACTAATTTACTGAAGGAAATGCCTGACATGCTCTTCGAACCGGTGATAGTTAATTCAATTTGTCATAGTTCGGGGTGCTTCATACGAACTGACGTGAATAGATCTGTCTCTGCGTTCCGTTGTCTTGTCAACTGTCAAGTTGTGTTGCCGTTTGGGATTTGTTCGATTAATTTGTATGTCTAATGCGTTTGAGAGCGATGTGGTTTGAATTAAGCTATTCATTTGACAGTCAGGAGACCCAGGTACCTATATTATAATGGGCTCCACGTTTCTGGGGAGATGGATGGCATCACCGATATTGATAATATAAAGTATTTGGGTATCAGTAGAAAATATTTACGCCCCCGACGACGCCACTACCCTCCTCCAGGTGAGTAGTAAGGCCACCAACACACTACATAAGCCCAAAACCCGATCGCCGTCCTACCGTCCTCGCCGCCGAGGCCCGCCGCGACGCCCAAATCCACGCCCCTCCCGACCCTTGCTCGAGCCAGCCCACGCCGCTGAGCCTGTAGCTTTAAATTCGTCCCTAAATCACTCAAATCCTGATCCAGCTAGTCCCTTGCTGCCCTCTTCCAGCGACGCCCTAAGCCGAGGTTCGTACCCCACAGGGGGTGCCCTTAGCGTTGTCGCTTAGTTTTTAAGTTAGTACATAAGTTTAAGTCCTGGCTGGAGGCCTTCATTTATTAGGGCAACCACAGGCAAGTCCGTCTAAGCAGAACCACACAGACACAGGAACCGTCCTTAATAATACCAATACTTCATCCATACAACTTGCCGAAATTCGTAGCTCATCAATAGAATATGTGAATTTCGAAACTGGTAGGAATTCCATAACTGACGGCTCCCGGAAACGGTGTGATTAATTAAATTTCACATAACGTCACATCTGTGACGTACGCAAATTATGTTTTAATACGTTTAACGCGTTCGCGATGTTTTGCTCAAATTCTGTTAAAAGTTCATTTTGGGAGAATTATTGAGTTAATGTGGATTTACTGGGTTTCACTGTTTTTGTTAATTAATTTGTCATTACTGCTGTTTACAGCAAATAAGCGGATTATTTATTTATTTATTTGCTTGCACATCACATATTTCCCAATAGATAAATAGATTGTCAGTTTTAGTACATAAACTGTATCAGGGTACTGCAAAATACAATGTTGGTTTGTTGTTGAGTTTAATTAAAAAAAATAATGACAAAAAAATAATTACATTAAAACAAGATAATTAATACAACGAGGATTAGGTATTAAGTAGTTTTAAAATATAATTCATAACATAACATCACGCCTTGTTTCCCCGAAGGGTTGGGCAGAGGTGTACCTATAGCACACCCACACTTGGCCAGTTATGTTTAAGTCCCATGTAATAGGGGGCGAGCCTATTGTCATCAACCGGGCATAAATCCAGACTCCAGGCTGCTACTGAGAAATTCTAGATAGAAAAACCCAATAACACGTTGCCCGACCTGGGAATCGAACCCAGGACCTCATGCTCAGCAGTAGCGATTGCCACCACTCTCATCTTGACACACCTCTCATCTCATATATATTATATATATCATTACATATTTAAATATATATTAAATAATCAAGTCGTAATGTTATCCATTTATATATATACTGATAGATATAATCATATAATACAAGATTGTATATCCCCCTTTAGCTAGCATGTAAAGTTTTTCTGGAAAAACTTTCAGAAAATCGTTCAATTTTCATCCGAAAATTTTGGCTCTCTTAAACATGCAGCTTATGAGACGCCATCGATGCTCCATACACGCCACACACCACGCCGCGCCGTGTTTTGCACGACAAACTATGTGGCAAACATGTCTGACACTTTAAAGTTTTTATGTTACTCGTATCCTGCATGCATTTTATTCTTATACATGAATAAAAATTTTGAGCAAATAAATGTATTTTATCTTATCTTATAATTTTGGCGCATCATGCTTACTTTATGAGTTGCATTTATCTTTTGACAGATTCGGACGAAAATTTGAGGAATTTCAAAAATACATTACAAACTAGACGTGCTAGCTATTTGGGAATACGAAATCTGGCATCTAAATTATGGTTTACATCAGCTTTTTAAATAGAAATGCGATATCCGAAAAGTGGACTTCTTGTAACACTGTTTGCTAATAATTGTGTATGGAAATCTTACCGAGCAAGTGAAACATCGCCATAATAGCCGATACACTATATTGCAACATATTGAAATTCCGTTCTCGTAAATGGCATCTAGCATATAATATATCAATGCCCTGTAGTGCTTTGTATGTTATAACCAATCTGTTTGCCAAAAATAGCGATTGAAATGCTAAAATTACCGCTGTCCTGTCTGTAGATATTGCTACCTACAGTCCAAAATCGCAATAGCTCTCCTATCTACAAGCTATTTCCATTAATTGATCGTAATTAATAACGAATCGTACATGACATAAGGTCCAAAATGTCGGTCGCTCATCTCTTTACAAATTTTCGTCCAATAATTGTGCAGTCAGCCATATCAAGCTTTTTTTTCGAGAATTTAATTTAGCTCGCGGGCGTATTTTACTTTCCTGACACTTCCTCGTCAGTAGGTTCTGCACCTTTATTAATATGGGTAAAATGAGCATACAGTAGTCTTAAAAAGTCATTATTTTTATGCTGTTTTAAAAGTTAATGACTACCCGGGTGGGAAGCAAGTGTCTGATTCTTGTTAAAGTAAATGTGAGTATGTGAGAAGTTACTTATTTTTACGCTCCGAGGCGATTGGCCGATTGTGTTAACCGATTTGAGTTTTTTTTTCCGCTCTAATACAGGGCTTGTTTAAGAAAAAATAGACATTGCAACGCATGGCAAGGCAGTAGCTTGTTTAAACCTAAATAAAAATCAATTGCCACAAATGTTTGTTATTTGGCTAATTATTTTTTTTGTTGTTTTTTTTTAATAAATCCAATACATAAAACATTTTATAAATTGTAACTGCATAGTTTGTTATAACTTAATATAAATATATTCTGTTCTAAATTCAAATTCTTATTTCGAGCGAAGACACTTAAAGGGTTAGTAACATAGTCCCTATCAATTAAGTGTGTTATTGGGCTTCTATTTTATTATAAACAAACTTTTGCCCACGACTTCGTCGGCGTGAAATTTCGGGCCCCGACCCACCACATCGCAGCGCATCGCCCGCCCGTGGTACAACTTTGTTTTCGCTCCACGTTCTATCTGTTTTTTTTTCTTTTTGGTCGGCTTCTAAGGGTCTTAGAGTGACGTTAAGTAGCCGTAATCAAGAATTGGTCTATCAAATGAGTAAAATATTTTTCAAATCTCTGGTGACTCTATTATTATTACAGATTTCCATAGTCTCTCAAAAATAAATCTACCCACCATTCATGAAACTATTTACATTTTCGTCTGACGCCATTTTTCTTATTTTCAAGGTACGTCCAATAAGCTTGCTGAGTGGATCTTGTCTCCGGGGTCCGGATAAAGGCTGTGTCTCAACCCTTCCGATTCACCTCGAAAACCCTTCGTTACTGCGGCTTTTGTTTGCGAGGTGAGCGCGCTGGTTAATTTGGTGACGAAATAAGTACTGTAGGTGTAAGCTGTCCTTCCGATTTTTTCCTTTTTCAGTATGTTTTATTTCTACCTAAGTTATTAAACCAACACAATATGTTGGCATAAGCAAACAAATAATGAAAATATTATAACATGTTAATTTGGCTTCGTGCAAAGGTTCATGAGATGACGCATAGAAGTTACACCAAAAGAAGATGCAAAAATGTTTAAAATGAAAAAAGAATTAAATTAAAACGAGTTTTTATCTGAATCTGAATTTTTATCCCACGAAGCGACGCGATATAAACACTATACCGTAATAAAGCGTCCCATCGAACCAGTTCTATCAATTTTGAGATACTACTCTGTCAATAAAGTACCGGGAAAAATCCAAATTTATTTTAACGAGTTTAAAGTATGCTCCTTCAGAAACGATACACCTACGACAACGAATAATCCAATCATCAAAACATTTTTGAACGCTTTTCCGGAAATTACTTCAGTTCTCACCGCGAATTCTCCTTTATGTCATTTACCGAATGAAAACGGGAACCACGAAGTGGTAATTTGAGTTAGTCAAATAAAACATCAACATGACTTTGAATTTTGACGTGTGAGTTTCTTGTTACGCGATATCTCCCACATTTGTGCAACGATATATTTTTTTAATGGTGGGGTATGCCTTAGGGCTGATCTCAACAATTTTATTAACTTTGCTTTTGCGTAGTTTTTCATTTATCTTCGCTAATACGTATGTTTCCGCTATGTGTAAATAGATGATATTATTTAACTTCCTGTCACTTTTATTTACATTTTTAAACACACACAACAAAAAAGTGAAAAAAAAAACAAAGAAAAACAAAAAAAAAAATTGTTTCGGAAGTTGGTGGCAAAAAACAAAGACGCAAACAAAACAAGGCGGAGTTTTTTATCTTAAGGTAGTTGTCGCCCAACGGGATCAGCGCACTGGCCCACATCGTTATCTACCCAATTCTAGTTGGAATCTATCATCATCGTCATCATCATCATCATCAGCTGTATTTATTCAAGACTAATTTCATCCAAATGCGTTCAGTAGTTTTTGCGTGAAAGAGTAACAAACATCCATCCATACTCACAAACTTTCGCGTTTATAATATTAGTAGGATTATTATTTGTGGAATGGGGAGTTCATCATAAGCTGCTTAGCTTTTTCGCGACTATGTTGATTTAGGCCTCCAGTCTGACCGGATGCAGCTGAATACCAGTATTTTACATGTAGCGACTGCCTGTCTGACCACCAGGTCCAGTTACTGGGTAACACGATACCCCTTTGTAAGCCTGGTTGCCGGACTTTCGGGCTTCTGACGACCCGAACGACAGTTGAAGATCCACGAATGACAGGCCAACAGCTTATCTTAGCGTCTTCTGCACCGGTTGACGTCATCACGTCAACGCCGGCTGTCGCTATGCATCAGCGCTGGGGCTCTGTCTCGCATATGGTCGTAGCATTAAGCTGAACGATGGCCGTTTTGCGTGGATGTGACGCATACTTTCCTCCAACTTGTTCTTTTTGTGTTTGTTTTCGTTCTTTGCGGCATATTTATCGCAGATGAACATTTTTTTCTCTTCTGATTTTCTTGCTCAAGGTGCCCATCCGCTGAACAACCGCGGCAGGTGTCGCTTAACCTGATCGATCGACCCGTGTGGTCTTTATTACTTAGCCACAAGCCCCGCCCCTCTAGTTGGAATCTATCAACATATAAAATAAATTCAAGTAGACATTCAGTTGACAGTTCTGTAGTTATTTGGCATCGGCACAAAATACTCGAAAGGTCACAACTTAACTTGACTTGTAGTTGAGTTTGTTGGCAAGTAACTGGCTTTCCAATTAATCATAGTAAGTAAACTGAGAGCAGTGGTTGCCCAGTGGTAAAACGTCACCGACTTACGACTTGTAGGTCGTGGGTTCGAAGTTCGAACCCAGACAGGCGCTTTACTTTGTGTAAATAATTACACACACACTCAAATGCTCTCGCGCACTTCAGCCAGAGCATAAAACTTCCAGTTTTTGTATTTCGAACTTTATTAAAGTTACATAACATAACGTCACGCTTTGTTTCCCCGAAGGGTTGGGCAGAGGTGTACCTATAGTACACCCACATTTCGCCAGTTATGTTTTAAGTCCCATGTAATAGGGGGCGAGCCTATTGCCATCTACCGGGCACAAATCCAGACTTCGGGCTGCTACTGAGAAATTCTAGATAGAAAAACCCAATAACACGTTGCCCGACCTAGGACCTCATGCTCAGCAGTAGCGATTGCGACCACTAGACCAACAAAACAAAACTAAATTGACAACCTGAGACAGGAAAAGTTGTCAGTTTTTGTATTTCGATTTCTGTGGCCCTAGTGTGAGTTTCTTTTAACCATTTCGACTTTAAGCCCACAGTTTCCAAGTTGTCAGGTTTGTATTTCGATTTCTGTTAAGTTCTTATTATAAAAAAGACAGGCTCGATGGTTAAACCCTTACCTTATGTTTAGAGTTTTAAGTTCATCTTACTTTGACATCACTAATTCGTTAAAACAACAATGCAAACTTCAGTTTTAAGTCAAATAAAGAAATATTAATAACTTATTGAGAAATATTTATGAGTGGTGGGCCACTCATAAATATTTCTCATTGAAAGAAAACAAGATCTTTCTTATGAACTCTATCCCATTGTCAGCTGTAGAAACTCACAGAATTTAATGCAATTCTATAACTATAATAACCGTTCTGCTTCTTCCAATTTAACCCTTACGGTAAGCGTCTAAAAAATCGGTATATTTTTATCCCCACGTCAGCAAGGATTACCGATTATGTAAGCACCGGAATACGTATGAACGCCATCTTCCGAGAAGATAGGAAATTTTCTTGTGAAAAAAAAATGGGTACAAAATATACTGTGAAGTGACAAACTATTGAGATAGGGTTAGGGATAAGGCTGGTTTACAATGCGTGGGATTGTGTGAATATTTTTTTTAATATAGAAAATTTTACTATTCTGCACAACCACATATAAAAAAAACTGTCACACATTTAATGCTTTTGACTACCTCTTGCTACCGTACACTTATGGCTACGTATTCTACATATCTAAACTACGCATCAAAACAAATTAACAAACATCTGTTTGTAACGTCAAAATAACATCTTTATACCTAATGAATATGAAAGTATATACGGTACTTAGGGGCCGTTCAAGTATTACGTAAGCACTATAGGAAGTGGGGGGGTCTTTGCTTTGCTTATTTTTGATGACATGGGGGGGGGTGGGGTCCTGGGTTCGATTCCCAGGTCGGGCATAGTATTATTATTATATATATTGGGTTTTTCTATCTAGAATTTCTATCAAGAATGGCTCGCCCCCTATTACATGGGACTTAAATATAACTGTCGAAATGTGTGTACGATAGGTACACCTCTGCCTAACCCTTCTGGGATTACAGGCGTGATGTTATGTTATGTTATGGGGGGAATCTAGATCGTGATTACGTCAGCAGTAATGATTTACTTTTTTACACATATGGTTGCCATATGTGTAAAAAAGTAAATCATTACTGAATGACATTACTGAAAGTAATACATTAACCACACATTGTCTATGCTGAAAACGAAATGCATTTTGCGGGCATTCCTACAAATAATGAACACGTTTAGGTACTCGCTTAGAACTGAGTAGGGGATTACCGCCCGCTATTCACTTGTCAATTTTGTTTTTCGTCAATTTATTGTTTTGTTTCGATACGATTGACGATTTGACGTGTTCTAACCAAAGCAAGTTAATGTTTGAGTTACCAATGAATTGGACCAATGTTTACGTAAGCATGGGGGGGGTGGGGTAAGAGCTTTGCTTACTTTTACTGACGAGATGAGGGGATGGGTTAATAATTGAAAAACAATCTGCTTACGCAATACTTGAACGGTAATATAATAAAATAAATAACAGAATATAACAGAAGAAATAAAACAAAAGACAGTTTTTTTTTAGTTTGTCTTTGTAAATTTTTCTGTCTGTCGGTTGTTCCGGCAGATCTTCTAAACGGCTGGACCGATTTTAACAGGACTTTCACATTGGGATATTTTTTTATATCCAAGCGGGCCAAACCTCAGGCAATAGCTAGTAGATATTTTTTTGCTTTTGTTTTTTTTTTGTTTTTGAGTGATCGCTTTACGCTTCTTAAATGTTTGGTAAAGTGTGGTGATAACACACAGTACCCGTTCCTGGCGCCAAGTAGCATCCGATTTATGAGAATATAGACAGATAGATTATCTTTATTGTACGCCATAATAAATTACAAATAAGACCTTTTAAGAGTTACATTGGGAGGGTGTTCAGACAACCTTTCGGCTGTCTGACTGTATACTGATGTATTTATAGTTATTTAAATCGGTACAACACCAATTACATTGGTTAACATAGAAACAATGATTACGTAGACAATAATTATTATGTGATACATAATTTAATTAAATCTAACATGGAACGCCTAGAATCAGTTCTATTTTAAATGTAAATTTTGAAATTCAAAAGTGCCTTTTTATGGGCCTATTTGAAATAAATGCTTTGACTTTGAACAGTGGACTGTCTTGCATACTTTCTCTCACAGAACACCAGATATGTAGGCATTGTTTGCGTACGTTACGCTAGTTCCATTTATCCGCAAACACATCACTTATTATGTGTTGAGAATTCGATTTTGTGCCTAATGTCGCTAAATGTTCATCACAGTTAATCACTTTCCATCTGGTATTGTCGTAGACCATCAGTCTATTTTCCAGCTTAAACCTAAAATAAACTCTGTAAGCTTACAGAACACTAAATCAACCTTACACAAACTCCTTTGTGTACACAGCTTTACCTGGAAAAAACTTGGGATTCTACCCTCGACTCTTCCAAATCGCAAATGATATATATTCGCGCGTCCAGCGAGTTATAATTCCCAAAACGCTCGTATCCTAACACTTTCGTCGTATAATATACTTTATGAGCACCTACGACAGATGTGTGGGGCGATTTATAAGCGGTAGAGTTTTGGTTCTTGAAAATTGTCGGGAGTTTACTTCGTGAAGCATAATTTGATTTAGGATTGCATTTTTGATACCAATGCTTCTCTATTTCATGTTGATTTGGGCAAGCACGGAGTACGTTGTTTCGGCCGAACTTACGAGCAGTTCGCACTCCGTATAACTTACAGACATTAGTTCGGTTTCCAAATTAAGAATGAATGACAACAAGACAGTTGTCCCTACATGCCAGATGTGCTTTTCCCGTCCGAAAATCTAATTTGACACTTGTTTTGACAGATTAACTACATTCGGACAATCCCGTATCTTCTAGACACCCTATAGCTACTGAAATTATATTATGTTATGATAGAAAAACAAGCATTTTTACAGACAGAAAGAAATGAACGTTTAATGTTGTGCAGATTTTTCTCAAATGATTTGCTCGTAGACCGGTCGATTGTGGCAATGCTTGTGGAAGGCCTATGTCCAGTAATGGTCTTCTTGCAGCTTGGAAGATGATGATAATAAGACTAACACACGTATATAAGGTACTTCGTAGTCTACTGTTTTGATACTCGACTGAGGTCTCCCCAAAATACCCGTTTACTTAGATTTGTGTTAGAATAACTAATTAGCGTTATTCTAACACAAATCTAAGTGTGAACGGGTGTTTTCACTTCTAGTCGACCTTTAACCCTTCGTGGATCCACGCGATACACAATGGCTTATTAATAAATTGTGTAATTATAGCATACAACCGGTTAAAAGCTGTTACAGCAGTATTTTTCCTGTCTAACGTCAATACACGTTATTAATTTAATATACATTTTGAACACAACAGCTCAATGTAATAGTTAACGAGCGAAACAAACGAGGTTTGCCTAAAAGTTAAGAAAATGGAGTTTTAATATTAGATCCATTAATGTACTGAATCTTTTACCGTAACGAGATTCTGATGGTTACTTGGTTTTATTTTAAAAATATTGTTGCGCAGATCTAGTAATAAAAAAGAAGGCATCGATTGCGTTCCTTGAAAAGTTGGTTAAATGTTTTACTTTTATGTTATACTTACTGTCAGCTGTGAACTTACTTTTAATAAAATAAAATAAACAAACTTAGACGAAGCCGATATTAATAAACTTTTCTGGGCATACTTTGGCTAAATATTATTCCAATCAGAGGGCCGAATATGTGTTGTTTAGATTTAGACCTTTATACCTAGTTCCCTAGCTGGTTACTAAGCGCTGATTTTCAGCCCGGTTGATTATAAGTGTGTTGTATGTAACTACGAAGAGAATAGTGGTGGCCCAGCGATAACTGGCACGACCTATTGATCGCGCGAGTTGTAGGTGTAAGGTTCAAATCCGCAGTCAGGCGCTTTACTTATTTCCCCGAAGGCTTGGGCAGAGGCGTACCTATGGTACACCTACATTTCGCCAGTTATGTTTAAGTCCCACGTAAAAGGAGGCGAGCCTATTGCCATCAACCGGGCACAAATCCAGACTCCGGGCTGCTACTGAGAAATTCCAGATAGAAAAAATGAATAACACGTTGCCCGACCTGGGAATTGAACCCAGGACCTCATGCACAGCTGTAGTGATTGCGACCACAAGACCAACGAAGCATAATTACTGCTCTTAAAAACGATGAAGGAAAATATCGTGAGGAAACTTTGGTTCTAAAACCAAAATTCGAAGACATTTACCATCCCGCACTGGGCCCGCGTGGTAGATTACAGCCCACTTCCTCTCATAGAGAGGAGCTCTGTTTTCCAGCAGTGGAAACATTATAGGCCCAAAAGACATTTAGGTGGGCTGCATAAAGTACTCAAACTGCTTGATTATCATTCAAAACTGAGAAAGAGAAAAAAAAAATGGTCCACATAGTCCTCACCTTCACAATCATTAAAATAATAAGAATGCTTAACTAAGTAAATTTTTCACTGCGCATATAATGGTCATCAATAAACAATAATCATTAAATATCAAAGTGTATGTAAAATAAATTAAAGTTAGCAAAAACAAAAACAAAAAAAACAACATTAAGTATGTAAAAATTGGAGCAGCTTAATCCCAAACCTTTGTGAACGTTGCAGTACGGGGAATTACAAGCAGGATTAATTACCTAGCATATGCGTCCGCTACATAAAAATACATATCAAAAACTTTTTAATGTCTATTGCCCGCTACCTTTTAAGCCTTAACCCATACTCTTATTCCACAAGAGCAACTTATCCTGAACAAGTAGTTTTTCGAATCGAATTTCTTTCTTATAATCTCTTTCCGTTACCAGAAATAAAATATTTGAATTGTTGCAGAAAGGGAAGATATTTCTTCAGATTTACATTTGTCATTTTATGATAAATCATTAACATTTTAAGGGTTCCGATTTTGTCATTTAGCGGCTGAACCCTAGAATTGCATGACTACAGAATCGAGCCCAAGGTCGAAGCCTGCAAAATATCAGCCAGGAACTTGCACAAAAGTATGCGAGGAGTTCGCATGTTCGGTGCAATTTACTGGGATATTTGTGTATTACTGGCTTTATGTTACCGTGTTATTGACCCTCAAAATCTAAGCTTTGACACACTTCGATCTGCTGAGGATAACCAAGAGCCTTTATAGGTTTCCGAATCCAAAGGTTGACAACGGAGCCCTATTCCTAAGCCGCTGCTGCCAGTCCGTCCGTCTGTCCGTCGGCGGGCTGTATCTTATGAACATGTAGAGGTAGATAGTTGAAATTGTCACAGAGTGCGTTCGACAAATAAAGACAATAAAATAAAAAAAATTAAGAGAACGAAACTCTTAGTCCGACGCGCTCTTGGCCGGTTTTTATTTGTAATTGAGTTTTGATTGTGCCAAAAAAAACCTTTCTTATTCATCATAATCAGCCTATAACGTTCCCACTGCTGGGACACAGGCCTCCTCTCTATGAGCCGTAATCCACCACGCGGCCTCAGTGCGGGTTGGTAGATGTCACATGTCTTCGAATTTTTGGTTCTAGGACATGCCGGTTTCCTAACGATGTTTTCCTTCACCGTTTTCTTATTACTTACTATTATTTTGTGTAAAATTTCTTGTGGTTTGTGAGTTGTCAAAGTCAAAATCAAAGCATTTTATTTCCAATAGGCACATAAAAAGGCACTTTTGAACGTCAAATTTTACATTAAAAATAGAATTGATTCTAGGCGCCCTTTCCTAATGGTAGTTTCGTATGGAGAAACTTCACCGTTACTCGTTGTGTCTCAACAACCCTACCACAAACTACTGCCCATGGTAGTTACTACTTAGACTAATGTTTAGGCACTGATCAAGATTCCCCAGCCCGATCACTATGTACGGTAAGCCGATCCCCTGGGAGAAGCAAGCCAAATACCTAGGCGTGATCCTCGACGAAAACCTTACCTTTAAAGGCGGTTCGCGGGCGCGCCTCCTTCGCCCTTAGCAGGCTCCAATTCGTACTGACAGCCCGTAGTAAACTGTCCCTTAAATGCAAGCTCCGCATTTATACCGCAGTCATCCGTCCCATCATGACCTATGCCTGCGTCGTATTTGCGCATGCTCACCCACGTCATCTCCATAAGATGCAGACCCTCCAAAACCGTTTCGTCAGAAGGGTTACGGGTGCCCCTTACTACGTCCGGAATAAAGATCTTCACGTCGACCTTAGAATGCCAACCATAAAACAGTTCATGAAACGCTTATCAAAGCGTTTCTTCGACTGCGGCATCAAACATTCTAACCCCCTGATTACAGCGGCCGCCCGCTACACTCCCTCTCGCATTAGCAGTATTCGCCGACCAAGGCATACTTTAATCGACCCCGACGACGCTACTCCTCCAGGAGAGTAGTAAGGCCACCAGCACGCTACATAATCCCAAATCCCGATCGCCGTCCTACCGTCCTCGCCGCCGAGGCCCGCCACGACTCCCAAATCGACGCCCCTCCCGACCCTTGCTCGAGCCAGCGCGCGCCTCTGAGCCTGTAGCTTTAAATTCGTCCCTAAATAATACCAATCCTGATCCAGCTAGTCATTTGCTGCCCTCTTCCAGCGACGCCCTAAGCCGAGGTCCGTACCCCACAGGGGGTGCCCTTAGCGTTGTCGCTTAGTTTTTAGTTAGTATTTAAGTTTAAGTCCTGGCTGGAGGCCTTAATTTATTAGGGCAACCACAGGCAAGTCCGCTTAAGCAGACGACAACCGCATAGGTTGACCTGCGAGATGCCAAACAAACAAAAAACAAAAACTGATCAAGATTGTAGACCGGGGTCAACTACCTATTGTTCAACCCTTACTAACGTATTTTGACACTCGGCTACGCATAATTATTTCGTTCAGTTCATCGCTAGGCGAAAAAAACATCCTTAAAAAAAATGGCAAAGAGCGAGTGGAACTCGTGTACTACGGGTTCCGTACCACGCAAACCATTAAACATTCACTTCTTTTTTTTTACCATGATAATAGAGACCACAGTAAGTTGTATTCTGCTACCTATTACAGAGCTATATCTTTCTTCCATGTGACGGACAACAGAACAGCCAGACAGACGGCATGCCTTAGTTTTTGTTTTGTAATAGAGCGGTGAACGGTTTTTTTTCATCAATTGGTTTACTGGTAGAGAATGCCTAAGGCATTAAGTCCGCCTTTGTACCCAACTGTGTGCAAGAATTTTAATTAAATAAACGGTCACTTGGCCAAATAGATTACGTTTTTTGACACCTAAGTGTCAAATACTGTTGAAAATTACAGATTTTCATGGCGTTCGTTATAATATGTTAGAAAAACCAAGCTTTAATGATCGGGGTAATAGCGTAACACACTAACAATAGGAATTGCTCTAATTTTGACAGTTCAACAACATTCTTTGCGTTATTTACTTCGTTGAGCAGACAAATTTTTCGAAGAAATGAAGCGTTGGATGATTTAGATTGTGATTGGTTGTGTGTGAACTAAATCGGTGCTGCGTGTCGAATCTGTAAAAATCTCATCATGAAGATTTGCGTGCAGTGAGCTGTCAGTGTCGACCCAGCTTTATCATTCCCTAGCATCAGTGGCACTGACAGCTCATCGCACGCTCACTTCACCTTAGTTTTCACGGTAGTATGGTAACAAAAAACCACTTCTGGTCCATTGGGTACGGAACCCAAAAAAAATATAATTTCTAAGAAACGAAGTCAATTCGATTTTTTTTTAAGTCAATTTTTTTCAAATTGACATCATTTTGCTTCATCTCGACATTATTGTCACCGTCTTCCGAAAGTATTTCCCAGAAAAAAATATTGCTTACCTACATCGTTCTAAGTTATAAACGCGTCCCGTTTTCAACAATTTTCCATTCAAACCTTAAGCGGATTCCCAAATTTTTCCCGACAGTTCCATTATGTGTGTTACAAAGCATACAATCTTTTAACATGTCAACAAACGTTCTTTACGTCGTAAATCGGGTTTTGTAGATCGAACGTAAATGGGATTCCCATCAATCATTCACGTTTAAATGAATTCCCATCAATAGCACATTTTCTGTTTGTGAATATTTTAGCTTTTTGCTGTTTACAACCCTTTTTGGTTGAAAGCTGGACGTCTGAGTAAGTAGATTTGAATAAATCAAACGCTGTCTCGGAGCAGTTGTGTTCGGAAAAAACATCACGCCTGTAATCCCTGAAGGGTTAGGCAGAGGCATACCTATAGTACACCCTCATTTCGCCAGTTATGTATAAGTCCCATGTAATAGGGGGCGACCCTAGCCTAGTCTCCGGGCTGCTACTGAGAAATTCCTGATAGGAAAATCGAAAAACACTTTGCCCGACTCGGGAATCGAACCCTGGACTTAATCCTCAGCGGCGCTTGAAACTACTAAACCAGCGAGGCAGGTCGGAGACGGAGACGGTCGGAAAACGTGCATGTATAAAGGTTGATGTATATCAGCCTATTTCGTCCACACTGCTGGGACACAGGCCTCCTCCTTGTGAGAGGGGGTGGGCTGTAATCTACCACGCGGGCCCAGAGCGGGTTGGTAGATGTCACATGTCTTCGAATTCTCGGTTCTATGACATGCTGGTTTCCTCACGATGTTTTCCGTCACCGTTTAGAGAGCAGTTGTAATGAAATTATTTACACTAACGTAAGCGCTTGTCTTTGTTCGGCACCTATGACCTACATCTCGTAAGTCGGGGCTGTTATCACTGGGCCAACACTGCTCTGTATGAGCATATGCTGTACCCATATTGCGTAATACACAATCAATCCGAATCTGAATCGTTTTGAAACAGATTGCTAATCCATTTCTTCATACGTTCGATAAACAATTCTGCTCAACAATGTAAATAACGCAATGAATGTTGTTGAACTGTCAAAATCAAGCCGATTGGTCGTAATCGTTTACGAAAATGTGTTACGCAATTAGGCTGCTGGTCTGTATATAAAGGTGTATATCGAGATTTAAAAACTTCATGTCGTCTCACTTTGTTTTTACTTAAGAGGCTGACAAGAGCTAAATCGCGGTGACTGTCAGACTGCATAGAAAAGAAAGAGCAACGCGATGACACAACGCTGGTAATTTATTGCAAAAATGAAGCAATTATCTGTTTTAAAAATCTATTGAGTGGACAAAAAAAAAACACTATTACGTTATTAAGTTGTTTGTAGAATAATCTAACAAAACATCAGAATGATTTCATGTATAAGTATTAGTATGGTTATTAATCGTTAAAAGAATTTTTTAGAGGTATCTTCGTGATTTTTTTATATCGTCTTAAATTAGTTGTATTTTGTTTTCAACACACTATCCTATTAGCATATATCCTGAAGAATAATATATATATTTCTGATTTTGTTTACTGCAGTGGGTCGTATACTTATAGGCATTATGAAACTTGCGTTTAGGTACCCTGTAGTCTGTTGAATGCAAGAATTGCAGTAGTGCAGATTCGATTGTTGTGGCGATGTTTTGGGGAGGCCTAAATCCAGCAGTGACTTGGCTTTTGACTGATTTATCATGTTATTGATTCTAGTTGCGTGCGTAAGTCATTGTTCTTATGTGGCGTATTTCACTAGTTGACTGTTACCTGAACGTTAAATATTGAATGCATAGACCGAATATGCAGACGGCTTTCAGACCAAGGTTTGGGAGAATTTATGTTCTTAATTTGGTACCTTTCTATGTGTGAAACGTATGACTGAAATGTAGATTTAAACATACAATTAAGTAAAGATTAGTGGGTATGAACAATGTATGTTACTTTCGATTCGGAATTATTTAAGCTTAATTATAAAAGCGACGTTTTCGAATACTGAATCTTAATTGAACTTTAACATCACAATCTAGGGTGCCTTTTCCGATTCACGCACTGGGTGGTCAAACCCCACACCACGTCAAACATAGTAATGCCAAAGGCCGTCTTTATGAAGGCCCTAACATATTATGAGCTATTAACAGGCATCACGTTATCACTTCACATCAATAGGCTAAGTTATGTGTGGTCATACCCTTCAGTTAAGTTTGTGGGACTTAATACCTACATGTATAAAAGTCTCTTGATTCTAATTGGTTTCAGGAGTTCATTAGTATTCGGGAGAAAGTTAAGTTCTTAGTTCAGGCTCGCCCCTATTTCTTGGAGCTTTAATATAACTGGTAAAATGTGGGGTTTGCGTTCTGTACGTCTACCTACAAACTTCGGGAATACAATCTTGATGTTTTGTTTAAAATGTGACAATATTCAAAGATAGTAAGATCGTTTTGTAACCATCAACGGAACGAACCTTTGCGTTTGGGATGGTACGTTTTGTGTTTGTGTATATACAGACAAATATTCAGGGTTATTGGTAATGTGTCGGCAATTCGTTAAGGGTATGTAGGGGGGATCATCTGCCACCAAATGACCCCTATGCAAATGTCAAATTTTTTCGAGTAATGTGAGCTTTTTGTTTGAAGCTACTTATCTGGTATCTTATTACATCTCGTTGGATAGCTGAGAAGTGGTACATGTTTGCCGATGAAGTATATCAGTGTTTTTTTTTTTGCAGAAATCGACACTTTTTGTCAAATGTTTGGCGCAGCCGTTAGGCACACAATCCTTCTGTGTTTTGTTTTTTTGTGCGAATATTGTGTGCCTTAACCTGAGTCAAATAATTTTACTTTTTTTCCTTTCTTTCTCCTTCTTTCTTTGTTCATGATGATGACAATTTTAACCAAAAGCTCTGATTAAAAAACGATTCAAGGTAATAATTGCTATTTTATATTTTTTTTTTAATATAAATTTAAGTACAAGATAATAATAATAAAAAACTATGACCTCCCTTACTACCACTTAATGGATTACTGACATAGTACCAATAGCCCTGAATATTTCCTCAGGGTCGCGGTAAATTCGAAAGAGTAATCGTGGCCCTGGCACATGCGACTGAAGGAACACGGGTGTGTTTTTGTCAGTAAAAGTTTGAAACGCCCTCCAGAGAGCGGAATAAGTCTTTTGATGATTTCCCACCCAAAAAAAAAAACAAAAAAAAAACCTTAAAATTTGTCTGTTTTGACGAGGATTTTGCAAGCCCTGCATGAAGTAGTAAAAATTAAATCAAAGGTGAATAAAATACATTTTACCGTATTGGTTTTAAACCGCCTTACTATTTATGCAACCAAGATTTATTCACACGAAATCATACAAAACAGACAAATATTCACTCTCGCATTTATAATATCACAAAGACCGTAGCACTCCAGTCTTTCCGTTTACCGGGAATCCCCCGGAAACACGACGGATTACACGGAAGAGGAAGCCCCCTTCTGACAACTTCCGCGCATCTATCACTTGGAGGAACAGGTCTGACTGAACTGAGGATTCACTTAGTCAGAAATGATGGACTTCCTTACAAGTAGAATTCATGATGATTCGCGTAGAATAGTAGGACCTAAACTCCCTAAACGCAAGTTTTGTAATAGATAAAAGTATAAGATCCACTGCAGTAAAGAAAAACAGAAAAATAAATAATATTCTTCAGGATACGTGCTAGTTAGTCTGTTGAAAACATCATATAAAAAAGTTGTACGAAAAAAATAAAAATACCTTTAAATTATTTTAACTATTAAAAACCATTCTATTTTTTTTGTCAGATTATTCTACAAGCAACATAAAAACGTTATAATGGTAATTTTTTTATTTCAATGAATGGATTTTTTTGGAAATAGTTAATTGCTTAATTTTTTGCAATAAATTATCAGCGTTGTGTCATAGCGCTTCTCTTTCTTTTCTCTACAGTCTGACAGTGACCGCGTTTTAGATTATGTCAGCCTCTTAATAAGCATAGGTAATTTCAAGGCTGTAAAATGAGCAGAAATGTATAATATCCACTCTTTTTTTCATGATAAGAGACTATACCCGTTTTCACTTTCACTAGGCGTCCACTAAATTAATGCAAAAAAAGAAGCGTGCTCTTGGATTTTCAACGCTCGGCTCAAGTCTGAAAGTTGAAAATCCAACAGTGAGCCTTTATTTCAGCATTAATTTAGGGGTCGTGTCGCCCCGTGAAAGTCAGCATAAGTGTCAAGTTATAGGGGGCGAGACAAATGCCAATGATCCCATACAGCCCGGGTTTCCACTGTTTTATAAGTTTATTAAAAACTTGTTTTCGTAAAAACAAAAACGTCAGTCATACTTGGAATTTCTAGAATGTAGGACCAGCAGCCTAATTGCGTAAAACATTTTCGTAAACGAATACGACTAATCTGTTTGATTTTGACAGTTGAACAACATTCATTGCGTTTTGCACATTGTTGAGCAGAATTTTTTATTGAACTTATGAAGCAATGGATTAGCAATCTGTTTCAATACGATTCCGATAGAGTGTGTATTAAGCAATTAGGGTACAGGTATGGTCCAATACAAAAAAAAATACAAGTGACTCTCGACTCCATTAGGTGACTTTTTAATAAATATATGTAACAAAAACCCTGTCCGATCCAATAAAGGCGTATTCCTGGCTTAACATGCGTACTAGAAGAAATGAAAAGAAAGTTTTTTTATTTCTATGAACCATGCGAAATTTAACAATAAATATGGTAAATTTTCATAAGTTGACAACACTCCACCAGTCAGCGATTTTTTCATTTTTACCTATTTTTTTTCAAAGGACACCGCCCTGCGCTAGCCGCGCTGTAGGCACTCTTTTACCGAGACCTCGACCCATTGATGTAGCCGACTGGTTGCCTACTGACACGCTACTTGTTTGTTGCCAGTCTCACGTGGAGACAAGAAATAGCTTTCCGTACGCATCACGTGCAGCCATCGTATCGAAATATTTTAATATATTGATTTTTATTAATGGGGTCATGCTAAACAGATGGTTTTTAAAAGTGAGTGTGATTCGGAAATTGAAGTAAGAGCTCGGATTGTGGAAGCTTTCGATTCACTCAAATCGTTCACAAGTGCGCTGCGAAGAAAAAGTACGTCCAAATTTATTTATTTATTTATATTTCTACAATCACTGCTATTAATAAAAAGGTGTCAAATGTGTATTAATGTTGGAGGTAGACATGTGAAACACGATCGCCGAGGTATGCAACAATTAAATGTTTTAATAAACTGATACCTATCAAAAGCACATCACATTACAATAATAATTGTTTCCTGATAAACAGAATCAGGTCAGAAATCAGATCAGATCTATGTTCCGGATTGGCGCAAAACCGGTTGGACGGATTTGGATGAAATTTGGCACACAGTAACATGGATTAACACAATCCACTGGGGTGACCGTATTAGCCTAAACCGCCAAAATGACGTTTGCACCTCAAACGAAACTTTTCGGGGGATGCGCACCATGCCATTTCCAACTTTAAGCTTATCTAGCAAACTGCTGCAGCTATACAAAAATAAAATTAACGTTTATTTATACATACGAAAACATTTGATACCCATTTCATCAAAAATGTATTGCATAAAAGTTTGAAGTTTAACGTTAGACCGAAACTTGTTCAAACCTTATCAGGTTTATTTAGAATTCATGCAGGCAGAAGCTGTCTAAGGCCACTTTACTCTACTTCTCTTAGCTAAGACTTATACCCTGAAGACCAACAATAATGTATCTCCAGACTCCCTGCTCACCCGTCAGTTTTAGTACATCTGCATCTAAAATCCCCATCCAGGCACCCAATTAAATTGAACTAGAAAAGCAGCCAAAGATGCTTGAAACACAGCATATAAAATTGAATAATAATACGATTTTCTAACATTTATTCCATTTCTATTATAATATTGTTCAAACAAACAAAATAAACAATGTTCGTAATAGAAAAAGGGTTTTTTGATGAAAAGGTCTGGCCACTTCTCAGTTGTAGCGATGGAGAGAAGTTTAAAAGGTTCACTCTGTGAAAGCTAACACATAAATTGTACAATATCTAGAGAGAAGTTACATTACTTTTGTTGGCTTTGGTCAATTGACTTTACATTATAAAACATGAATCACACCTTGTTGTTGTCCTAGAGGGGTACCAGTTATGTTCAAGTCCCATGTAATAGGGGGCGAGCCTATTACCATCAACCGGGCACAAATCCAGACTCTCAGCTGATATGAGAAATTTCAGAAAGAAAAACTCAATAACGTTTCCCGACCTTGAGATACGTACCCAGAACCCCTAATTCAGCAGTAGTGATTGCAAACACTAGACCAAGTGATTGTGATTACTTTCACAGACTTTGCCATATTTTTTGCAGTGAATTGCTGTGATTTTGCTGCCTAACACCCATTCGTACTGACTTTAAGCAATTATCAAAATATGGTCAAGTTTTAGCAGCATTCTGATTGAAAAATGTTTTTAATACATAATAACATCACGCCTGTAATCCTAGAAGGGTTAGGCAGAGGTGTACCTAAAGTACACTCACATTTTGCCAGTTATGTCGAAGTCCCATGTAATAGGGGGATTATCAGGACAAAAAAATCTTTTTATGTCATATTTTATATGTTATCGAGAAACGAGTTGAACTGAAAACTAAACACGACTACGGGTTGGCGAGCAGCGAGTGCGCAACGGCGACGAGCGATTGCTCGCTGCCGCTGGTATTCGTAGGTATGAACCAAACTTGAGTTTCTCGGCGAGTGTTCTGCCCGCCAAGCAAGCGTCGCTGGCGGAGTATTCTCTTTGATATCTCTTGTCGCTCCACAAAACGAGCTTGGAGGTCTGAACACCCACCGATCAACTATTAATATATGTATCTCTTTAACATGCACTGACCTACAATTTTTTGTACGTTTCTTGAGCAAGAAAATCGTTGATAGCCAGAAGTTTCTTCGTCGGCAGTGGGACAGGTGCCCTTACTTTCAGGATCAGGATCGCGTAAAGTGGGAGCGAATCCCAAACACCATCATATGTGCAGGAGGAGCACCGCAGGGTTTTAGCCAGGAGTCCGATATAACCCAATGTTTGAAGAAATGGCTGATCTTTGAGTTATTAATGCTCGTGAACGTATGCTGCTTGTGGTGACAGGTCGTCTAGCTGACCAAGTTTTGTCATTATCGTAACTTATTTATTTTACTTCGACGGTCCTAGTTTAACATTTGTGACTTCAAGTTACACCTATGTGAACACAATGCAGCATTGCATATGTAGGTGGGCACGCCTTTTATGCTTTCATTTAAGTATTAAGTTCTGTTTACGTTTTTAATATTTATTTCTGCTTGAGTATAGTGTTCAATGTTCTTGTTGGTTTAATGACGTGTTCTAGCTGACATAATTGAATATAATTACCTACTTACTATTGTATAGAATCAAGTACTTGGCTGGGGAGTTTGTTGCGCAACTTCTTCTTCCCAGCTAAAGCACTAGGAAATGGCGAAGGGGGGGGGCGTTTTGAGGAACTGTCTTATGTAATTTCGACGTACATAAAGTGCTGACTCTCAGCCTAGTTTGATTAAATGATGTTGATTTTGCTCCATATTTTGCAATTAAAAAAAAAGCTTTAATAAGTACTGAACCTTCTGCACTTTCCATGTTCTCAAGTAGCGTGGGTAGAGACGTTAGACAAAGATATATTTTATTCATTACTTAATATTTCACTTATTTTTATGTAGGGTTAAGACAGAGAAAATACGGGTATATCAGTTGGCAGAAACAGTTTTATTATAGTTCTCGACCTTATTTACTTGATACATTACATACATTTTCTATGTGGCTTGTAGTGTTAGAAAAAAGGGGCTTTAAGTGTGACAGTGTAGGATTGAACTTTGCATGAAAGTTTACTGGGAATGGGTTTGAAGAGATACGATGAACAGGGAGTAAAGTTCACTCATACTCTTGAAAAAGGGAGGATCCTCCGACCAGATGGATGTCGTATCTGGTGGGCAACTGCCCAACGTTCGATATCGGGAAGTTGTATATTATGCTATCTGCGGGGTAAACTCTGCTTGCGCGATGCAGGATTTGGCTGACGTCAGTGTGATGAGTTTGTTCGCATGTGGCGGTATAGATGCCGCCACAGGTTTAAAATTAACCGGTCTTCTATTGAATTAATTTAATGATGATTGATGATAAATCAATCTGCCCAGCCTTTTACAAAATATGTTGAGGTCAGCTTCTAGTCTGACCGAATGCAACTCAATACCAGTATAGTACATGGAGCGACTGCCTATCTGACCTCTACAACCCAGTAACTGGGTAACACGATACGTGTTGGTAAGACTGGTTGGTTTAATTTTTAGCGTTCTGACTACCCGTAACGACTGTCTACACGATGAATGCCGCGGGATCAACGGCTTTACGTTCTTTGTGAGGCACGGAGGGTTCTCAATATGGTCACCTATCCAAGAACCTACCGCGACAAGCATAGCTTACCCTTCGATCGACCCGTGCAACTATAATCATTTACCCTCTAACCTCTGTATTAATGAAAAAAGGCCATTCTTACATTTTGTTGACTCAAAACTAACACTCTTTCGTCGTGAATGCTTGGGTTAATTTTCATAATTGAAGGAAGTAAGTAAACCATAAAACATAACATCACGCCTTGTTTACCCGAAGGGTTGGGCAGAGGTGTACATATAGCACACCCACATTTCGGCATCAACCGGGCACAAATCCAGACTCAGGGCTGCTACTGAGAAATAGAAAAACCCAATAACACGTTGCCCGACCTGGGAATAAAACCCAGGACCTCATGCTCAGCAGTAGCGATTGCGACGACTGGACCAACGAGGCAGTAAACCATAAAGTTCTTGGAAAAATCTACACGTAAAGTTGTAGTAGTCTTTTGAAATGACCCGGTATTAAAGAATATGATTCGTTTTCGGGCGAAAATGGGGCGTAGGGCGTGAATAAGTTATGTTCGGTTAACAATCTAAAATAGTCCTCGACAAAGTTGTCAAAGTCTTCAATAAGTATCAGGTATTATAATAGTCCAGTCAAAACAACCCCACAGCTAACCAAAACAAGCAAAAGAGACTTTTCAAATAATAACATAAACCTATTTCTATTATGTCAAAGATAATTACAGTCAATTTTTTGTCTGAAATGGTCCGCCATCTTTCAACGACAAAAAATGGTCACGAAAAAACCTAGAACTTGAAAATTGATGTTTCGACGAAAATAAGTAACCCGCTAAGAAAATAGACCTCTGGTCTGAGTGAGAGATAGATCAAATATTTACTGTTATTTAGTTATTTCCCACGAGAAAATCTATACAGCAAACTATCTGTCTAGATTTTCTCGTGGGAAAAACTATGTTGTAATTTTCAGTTGTTGAGATTGAAGTAAAATGTATGACGACGCTTTTAAATTTCCGTCCTCGAAAGAAAATATTAATATAACGGATTTATATAATTAATTTATTCCTTGTGTAAATAGTTAATGTATTTTAGAATACACGGTTAAATTTAGGTCGTTCTGGAACCGAAAGCCATGAACTCGATCATCGAACTCGAAACTTAACTTAACTAAATATTATTTTCAAAAAGTCATAATAAAAACAAACAAATTTATCGTTTTTATTATGAACTGTGTCTAGTAACGTTATGAAGTTCACGTATTTTCATTCATGTTAGGAGACGATAATATATTGACGTTAGAAATTATAGAAGCAATTAATTACGAGGTAAGATTTTTTTTTGCGGACGCTTTTGCTATTGCTGAGGCTGAGGTCCTGGGTTCAATTCCCATGCCGGGTAATGTGTTATTGCGATTTTCTAGCAGACATTGCTCAGGAGTCTTGGTCCCGGAGTCTTTGGAGTAATCCCGGTTAATAGTAACTATTTAAAAGATACAAAGACAACAGTATTTAAAAAAATTGCAAAGATATTCTCAAGAAATCTTAAGTACCTGGTTTTATGTCAGTACATGCTTAGTTACAGCATAATAACTAGAGGTTTCGCTGTTAAAATTACCTTATTACTGCTGAACGTGCACAAAGAGCTATCCTTAAGGTCTCTCATAGATTAGGAATTCGATACCCCACTGATATGTTAAATCGAGAAACGAGAGTGCTAACGGTGCACCAACTGTAAATTTTATCAGTGCTACATATTTTTTTTTTTTTTTTTGGTAATGGCATCTCGCAGGTCAACCTTTAATTTCATAAATCTGCAGCAGCTACAGATGTAGCAGATCAGCGCACACGTAGAAAACAAAAGCTTAACAGCGTTTTCTGCAAACTTAAATTTGCCAATATGGCTTTCTCTCGAATTGGACCTGCATAAAAAAGTTAACAATAATCTTGAAATCTACCCCTTAACAAAGTTTGGTTGCAAAAACCACAATTATGCTGAAACGGAAGACCTTTTAATCATTCAACTATTAAAGTGTTCATCATCTCATACACACTCACACTCATCACATACATACGTATATTTGTTTACCATTTAATCCTAAGTTTCATTAATAAGTTTTATTAATAGTTTTTGTCCCCTCCCGACCCTTGCTCGAGCCAGCCCGCGCCGCTGAGCCTGTAGCTATAAATTCGTCCCAAAATAATATCAATCCTGACAAAAAGTAAAAAGGCTCAGTTGGCTCTCTTCGCCGACGACACTGCCGTTTACTATACCGGTCACTGTCCCAACGCTATAGCTCGTACTCTCCAAACCTCCGCAAACGTCTTAGGCGCTTGGTTTTGGAAATGGAGAATCGAGGCCAACCCCGATTTGAGTCAGGCGGTTCTCTTCTAGAGACGTCGTCGATTCCCTCCCCCACTTCCAGCCCGATCACTATGTACGGTAAGCCGATCCCCTGGGAGAAGCAAGCCAAATACCTAGGCGTGATCCTCGATGAAAACCTTACCTTTAAGGCTCATATTAAGGCGGTTCGCGCGCGCGCCTCCTTCGCTCTTAGCAGGCTCCAATTCGTGCTGACAGCCCGTAGTAAACTGTCCCTTAAATGCAAGCTCCGCATTTATACCGCAGTCATCCGTCCCATCATGACCTATGCCTGCGTTGTATTTGCGCACGCTCACCCACGTCATCTCCATAAGATGCAGACCCTTCAAAACCGTTTCCTCAGAAGGGTTACGGGTGCCCCTTACTACGTCTGAAACATAGATCTTCACGTCGACCTCAAAATGCCAACCATAAAACAGTTCATGAAACGCCTATCAAAGCGTTTCTTCGACTGTGGCATCAAACATTCAAACCCCCTGATTACAGCGGCCGCCCGCTACACTCCCTCTCGCATTAGCAGTATTCGCCGACCAAGGCATACTTTAATCGACCCCGACGACGCCACTACCCTCCTCCAGGAGAGTAGTAAGGCAACCAGCACGCTACATAAGCCCAAAACCCGATCGCCGTCCTACCGTCCTCGCCGCCGAGGCTCGCCGCGACGCCCAAATCCACGCCCCTCCCGACCCTTGCTCGAGCCAGCCCGCGCCGCTGAGCCTGTAGCTTTAAATTCGTCCCAAAATAATACCAATCCTGATCCAGCTAGTCATTTGCTGCCCTCTTCCAGCGACGCCCTAAGCCGAGGTTCGTACCCCACAGGGGGTGCCATTAGCGTTGTCGCTTAGTTTTAGTTAGTATTTAAGTTTAAGTCCTGGCTGGAGGCCTTAAGTTATTAGGGCAACCACAGGCAAGTCCGCTTAAGCAGACGACAACCGCATAGGTTGACCTGCGAGATGCCACACAAACAAACAATAGTTTTTGTTTTGTTTGTTTGATTGGATTATTAACCGTTGCATTTGTTATATAGTTAAATTTCTGCAAGTTGTCGACTCTCGCAAGGGAATCAAAACCTAAATGGTATTTCCCGTAATCTTGAAATTTGGTACGCAGCTACGTCTGATAGCACAGATAACGGAAAAAATGCGAAAAACTTATTTTTTTCGTTAAATCATATAATAAAAAAAATGTTTAATAATTTCAAATTTACTACCCCTTTCCTCATGAACTAATAGTATTGAATTGAAATTGATATCGAGTCCGACTTGCACTTGGCTGGGTTTTTTTTTGCTTTTGACTTAAACTAAACCACACCTCTGGGTAATCCTTCGATAAAACAGGCTTGTTTAAATGTTGTAATGTGTTCATATGATAGACAGAGAAGGCAATTTTCGAAGCACGAACTAAGGAGTGGAGTGAGTTGTTGTAAAGTCCAAAATAATCCGTTTTCTCTAAAAATCTTTACCCGTCAAATACTCGTAAGTACTTTACTTCTAAAGTTATTACGTTTTTTTTCAACAATGAAATCTTCAAAACCATCAAAATAACTTTTGCAATTCAGTTAACCGAAAATAGTAAGAAAAGTGACGTTTATCCTAAGATTTCGGGACCCTTGTTATCCTTCGTTTTCGGTTAATATTTTCCCTTCATATTTTTGATACGCTGTTCTAGTTTTTTCGTTATTATTCTTGCTGAGTCCAGTTCAGCAAAGAAAACTCTAAGATTATATTGCTTATTGAATAAGTGAATGTTCTTTCTAACAATTAATTATGCTTTTTGTTTATTAAAACCCTTTTCTTGTAACAAAAACCGATGCCCGATGAGATTTTCTATCGCCAAAAATTACAAACATCCATACTTGCTTTACCCCTATTGAACTACTCAAAGGGATGAATTAAAAAAAAAACCTTGCTTTGTGCTTATCTTCGCTGGGTCATAACGAAATTAGCTAGCGAAACTCCTCAAACGTGATGGGTATAGGCTACAACATTTTGTTACAAAAAATGTTTACAAGCGTCAGGCCTAACGTTGAAATCAATAATAGGCGCCGGCGCTCCTAACCTCCGACTATCTATCAAATCAACAACGAATTACTAACTTCAATAATTTATTATATGTGGAGAAGATCGCTAACAAACCGATGACAGAAACTGTTTTTAGTTACCGGCAATACTTTTGTTTATTAATTTATAGAATTGGTTTATTCGCAGTAAACATCCACCGTACCCATCCCTTTTTTACCAGTCGTCTACCCTCATACATTGAGGTGTTCCGCTTCTTCTTCTTACCGTTTCGATGCCTTCTTACCGTGTCGGCCCAGAATTCAGCTTCAACGTGCAGCTGACAGGACACGGAGGACATGATATTATACGATATGAGCGTGCGTATACCCGTTCCGACTTAGCGTGAGTGCGATAACGATGTCCCGTGGATCGTCTTAGATGACGTCATGACATGCGCCATCTTGCGATAACGCCGACCATGCCCTAAATTAATATCACAGCGAGCGCTGTCAAAAATGACAGTTGTGCTTGGGCTGTTTTGTACACGTGATTGGCACGTATCGTTATTAAATGTTGTTTTTCTTCATATTACACCTCGCAATTTATTACTCAGTATGTGGTAAGTTGTGCATTTAAGACAACCTTTGCAAAAGACTATTTTCATAATCATTTGTCTAGCCATTTCCAGCAACGCTGAAGTCTGCCAGTCTTACTAGAAGCATCTGAAGACCAGTACTTTGCATGGATTTCCACGATCATCCAAAATCACCACCACTCCTGTTTCTGCACCGGCGATATCCATTAGAACATTTAGTGAGACTAAGAAAAATACATTTCGGACAAATCTTAAATGTCACTTGACCTATTTAACCTTTTAATATGTTGTTCTTCCCTCTTCCACTTAAAACTTCCACCACGCACGGAAAAGCACGTACATTAATAAATCTGTGAATTCTTCCGAAACGTTTTCTGAATAATTCATAGAAAAGTTCCACCCAAGTGCGTTCTGAAGTGCGAGCGTTGTTTGTAATGCATTTAATAATGTACCGGATCAGTGTTGTGACACTTTGAGTGCCAAATAAGTGTTATCTCGTGATTTCAAAAGTTTTTGAATCAGATAAGGGTAAATATACGGTTGGTATTGTTCCTGTGTGGGGGACAGTTTTCGCTGGACAATTCTTCTGGTAGTGACTTTAGATTTTGCTTTTATTGTGCTGTTTTGATCTTGAAAGGGTTTAAGGTCATCATTTGTGGTGTTAAGAGGTTAGTTGTCCTCAAGCTGCTGGACAAAAGAATCAGGGTCTTTTACACAAGACATACATAACATAAACTCATGCCTTCTTCCCATGGGGGTAGGCAGTAACTACAGAACGCCACCTGCTACGATCCTTACATACCCCTTTTGCTTCATTTACGTTCATATATCTAGTCATATGCGAAGTCTACGCACCTGAAGTCCGTACCGTCCTGAAGAACATCACCAATAAGGTCCCTCCCGGAATTTTCTTTCACATCTTCCTTGTACTCTTTATTAATTTACCTTTTATGAGTCGCCTTTCATTTCAAGTCTTTTATCAGGACTACTACAACTATAATATAATATCAGCATTCATCCAACCAATTGTATTTGCAACGTGGCCCGCGGTTTTAAAATATCGAAATTGTATCCTTGAGTTACAGTCACGTCTCAAGCTTGGTCGCTTTGTCTGAGTCTTCAAAACTTGGATTCTTCGAATCGAGATATTAGACTTCCAGTAATAGTAAAGTAAAATGGATATCTTGAAAAATTATGTCATGCAGCTTTATGTGGGTGTATAAACATTGTATATTCTGCACAAACATAACGCATATAACAAACATACACCACGGGCACGTTCCAAATTGGAACGTACCTATTTTAACTTACAAATAATCATATTTTCAAAATAGACTATAACTGGCCTGTCACTAATACATAAAAACATAATACATAAAACCTTTTTTCGCAATACTTTCTATGTGGCCTGGTATGTATTAAAAATGACACATTGTATATTACAATAATCATAATCTAATATTAAACGAAGTAGATATCAACTAACCCAGTCAACGACACACAAAGAGAACCACTCACCACATTTCGTTTAATACTAACTCATATCGATGTCTCGAATAGATCTCGAATTCTCGATACTCCTTGGATGCGACAAAAGCTTCAATACCCTTGTGATGTGCTGAGGAAATCGAATGCTTATATTTTCTCTTCACCTTAGTATACTTACTGACTTATTTTAACGCCTCATTTAACGTGTAATGGGTATCATTTACACGGTAAATATTGCGTGAAACAGATATCGTACGTAGTAAAATATCCGTTTATTTTAGGGGCGAATTCAACCAATAAAACTTAACGCGATGAGCACATAAACTACATTCACTGTCAGTGTAAATATTCCACAGATAATAATGACAGCTCTTGAAAGGGTTTTCATTTCTTTTTCATTGGTGAAATTGACATTTAGGGTGGATTTCACCAATGAAACTGAACGCGATCAGTAAATAAACTACGTTAAAAAGCTGTCAGTGTCATTATTTTCTGTGGAATATTGACACTGACAGCTCTTGAACGCGTTTTATATGTGCTGAACGCGTTCAGTAACATTGGTGAAATCGGCACTAAGTGTTTTGTTAGACTGCCATTTGTAGATCATTGGCAGTCGTTACGGGTAGTCAGTAAAAGTCTGGGGGCGGACTCTCGGTCTGTGATCTGACAACTGTCAAATCGTTTTGTCTCCATCCATTCTAGTAGCTAAAGCCCATAACGTCGGCCGGATTTAGTGGTTTTAGATTAGGCCCCTTGACCACCAGTCGCACCTAGGGATATCGTGTTACCCAATGACTGGGTTCTGTAGGTCAGACAGGCAGTTTCTCCTTGTTAGGGTGTGTTCACATCTGACGAAAGCGCTTCTGGCGACCCGCACGCGATCTGCGTGCACGCATTTCTTGTTCGCCCGCCGTTCCTGCACCTTCCGCGCGCCGCTCGCGCGCCAGTCACGCGCCGTGCGTGAACGACGCAAGAACCTATAGATACCTACTGCAGTTCAGTTGCATCCCGTTACACTAGAAAGATATTCCAACATAGTTGATAAGAGGCTAGCCGAATGATGACCTAGGCAGGCTTAATTAATCATTTATTTTTCGGATTATTTTTTATGTCGTTTTTACTGCACTCTTGGCGCTTTTGCAGATGTACAAAAAAACTGTACAAGTTCGGTTTTTGTACATCGTTCTCACAGATACGAGTATGATCAACATAAATGATGTAAGTAATATATTTGTAAGAACATAACATCACGCCTTGTTTCCCCGAAGAGTTGTACACCCACATTTCGCCAGTTATGTTTAAGTCCCATGTAATAAGGGGCGAGCCTATTGCCATCAACCGGGCACAAATCCAGACTCCGGGCTGCCATTGAGAAATTCCAGATATAAAAACCCAATAATACTTTGCCCGACCTGGGAATCGAACCCTGGACCTCATGCTCAGCAGTAGCGATTGCGACCAGTAGACCAAGAACAATATTATTTAAAAGAGTTTCCATGGAGTTTCTTACCCTTTCTTCTCCATAAGTACAATACTACGCTTTGGAATGGGCAACTAGTTTCATATTTCTGACTGACCGACTCCTTGACAATTCCAAAAGTGCCTGTAAACTGTTTAATCGAAATAAATGTTTTGAGTTTTCGTTTGAAATACGGCACTTCAGAAATTGTAGTCGGAAACCGTCAGACAATTAAAAAAAATCCAATAAATTATTTTGTAATTAAAAATCAACCCTCAACTTCACAGATCCATTATCAATAAACATTCTCCTCTAAACAAACCATTTCCAATAATCCTAATCATCCAAATTCCTTACCAAAATGAACATCGAAGCATCCCGGCACTTAACCACATTGAACATCTAATATCACTAACAGTTCGCTAAAGTTAAAACCACGTTCAATGTAGTGCCCTATCTTAACATCTTCTGCTCGTTAACTACGAGATCAGATTTAATCCGAACTTACTTGTATAGATTTGCCATATCTACAAGGAAGTTTGTATAGATATGGCAATTGGGTTTGTTATGTATGTTGTACACTGGAAGCTGGTAGACGTAATATTATTTGGAGAGAAAAAAGCATTTCTATCTTTGATTCAGATGACGCATGGCCAGAATTAAATGACTGAAACCAGAAGCATGTCATTTAGAACATAGTTAGTTTTTTTTTATTTTTTTTATAAATGGCATCTCGCAGATCAACCTATGAGGTTGTCGTCTGCTTAGACGGACTTGCCTGTGGTTGCCCTAATAAATTAAGGCCTACAGCCAGGACTTAAACTTAAAAACTAAGCGACTACACGCTAAGGGCACCCCCTGTGGGGTAAGAACCTCGGCTTAGGGCGCCGCTGGAAGAGGGCAGCAAGGGACAAGCTGGATCAGGATTTGAGTGATTTAGGGACGAATTTAAAGCTACAGGCTCAGCGCCGCGGGCTGGCTCGAGCAAGGGTCGGGAGGGGCGTGGATTTGGGCGTCGCGGCGGGCCTCGCCGGCGAGGACGGTAGGATGGCGATCGGGTTTTGCGCTTGTGTAAAGTGCTGGTGGGTTTACTGCTCTCCTGGAGGAGGGTAGTGGCGTCGTCGGGGGCGATTAGGGTATGCCTTGGTCGGCGAATACTGCTTATGCGCGAGGGAGTATAGCGGGCGGCCGCTGAAATCGGGGGGTTTGGGTGTTTAATGCCACAGTCAAAGAAACGCTTCGATAAGCGTTTCATGAACTACATAGTTAGGTATATATGTTTTTTGTTTTTAAGTAATTGTAGGAACAAGATAGTTTGTTGCTTTTGATTTCCGATGCTCTGAGAAGAAAATGACTTCAAATCATTTAGAACATTCAGAATTGTATGGGAAACGTTATAAAGCTTAGAGAAGGGATTGGTTTTTCCGTCATCTGTACGCCTAAATTGGTGATAGATACGTTATTGGGTTCGGCCGTCAGTCGCTTTCAATTGCTAATTAAAGCATATCTTCCACCGGATCACATCATGTCCTAAGTACGACAGACCCACTTGATAAATGGCTAAACTTGGAATCCATGTTGTCTTGTAGTCATAACTTATTTACTTATGCTTTGTATTGTACATGGCTATTTGATTAGTTTTCTTGTGTTTGTTGTTTTGCAAAAGTAGCTTTAAACAAGAGTCATTTAAGAAGAGAGAGAAGAATATTGGAAATATTTAACTGAGCCTCTAAAAAGTTATTAACCTTTTAATGATGGACACTTTTTAATATTACGATCCTCTAAAAACTTTTGCGTTTCTAACGATGCATACTTTTTTAATAATTGTGCGTCTTTTTTCAGATATGTGGCCTTATCTCAATGTTGGTCCCTGTTACTCTGCGTCTCAGTATTTTTGGGACCCCAAAATATGAATGATTTGAGGTTCATCAAAAGAGGTGCAATCATTTTATTAGAGGGTGCAGTCATATTTTTAGGAGCATAACATAAAATTTGTAGGGGTTCTATTAAATATACATTCTGAAGAATCTGTGTAGCAGGACAGTATGCAAACTGGTGAGCTCGAAAACAGCTCATTAATAAATAAGTTAAAAGGGGGTCAGCTTAATCCACCCTGCCTAACTCCACATTCCATCACATACTCATCCGTCAGTTCATTCGCCCATTTTACGCAATTAAATTGATGGGTGGTGATCAACTCACTAGGTACATTAAATATACTAAACTCTGTGTCGCAAATTTTGCGTCACAGAGTTTAGACCGCAACTTGTCATAATTCACCATGTCAAATGCCTTTGACATATACAAGAAACAGGTAAAAACAGGAGTCTAGTTGCATGTATAATATTTTTACAGTCTTTTTTAGACATAAAATTGCAGTTTCAGTAGATAAACCCTCTCTAAAGCCATGTCATGGAGCATTATTCTTCAAAAAATTGTTCAACAGCGAGTCAAATACTTTAGCCACAAACGTGTCTAAGGAGAGTGGTCTGTAGTTCGCTTTATCCGGTATGTCACTAGTCTTAATTGTACCAATAGGAACTACAATTGTTTTCATCATATCCTTTGGCAGATAAGCGTGCGACACACAACAGTTATAAAATAATGCCAGTACCCTGGGCAAATGGATGCCAGCGTTCTTTAAGTGTTCCGCACTGAGCCCGTCGCTAAAGATGACACATTTTCAGCTGATTTGTGAGTTAGACAGTTTCCAATTTTATCGGAGAAGTAATGTTTAAAGTTCCAAGCTTCTTGAAGAAAGTAAAAGAAACAGCATGAGTGTTATTGGCATGCGTATGTGCATCATATGTTTGTGTGTATTTTTATTTTTTAATTTTTAGAGATCGGCATAACCTAGACCATAAGTAATAAAAAGTAGTAAACGACGACATTTCACAGCGTGAAAGCAATGTTTTAAAGGTAATAAACACACATTTCAATTATGCACATAAAATGCACTTTTAAACGTCAACATTTACATTAAAATATAATTGATTCTAGTCACCCCTTCCAAAAGGTAGTTCCGTATGGAGAGGAATGGGCAAGAATTCACCCCACGTCTTAAAAAAAAATGATTTAGAATATTTTTATACATTAATTAATAAATTATATGTGAAGACTATGCCTGGACCTATAATAAAATTAATATAACACAATAAGTTTACATAACATTCATAACTCACTCATACAAATACATGAAATCAGATTATATTCCACATAATGTTTACCCAAAAATAATGTTTTCTATCTACGCAGTTTCTTAAGTCTATATTTATTTAGGAACCACGCATCAATCATAATGGTGTATGTACAACGTTTGGAAAGAAGACAGTGGCTAAACACTGATGAAAAATCATTCAAATAAAAATATTCGGCATAGAATACTGTAGAATGTTTATTCTGAAAGACTGAGTAAATAAACGGTTGTACATTCTGGTCGAAACAAGTTCTGGAATTGGAGTTAGGAGTTATGGAGTTTATTGGAATTTAGATTGTTGTTAGAATTTTTCTAAGTCTGTAAGTTTTACTCTCCACAAAAGCTTCATAGACTCTTCCAAATACACCGTGCAGCTTGCAGCCTCTAATAAAAATTTGAGTTATTTCCGCCGTTTTCATCAGAATAAAAACGTGCGTGTCCACTCGATGTAGCCTGCAGGAACCCTCCACCGACAGAATTTCATAGTTTTGTACAGTTATTTTATCTGTGGCTACCAAGTGTATAAAGACGCTGTGAATGTGTGCGTGAAGAGTAGCGTCAGCACATAACACACAAGCACACTTCCGACTTCGCCATTGTCTCGGCCGGTACCGAGAGCTCCTGCGCTTACTCTGGTTACCACAAGTAAAGCGCGCGTCACTTCATTAGACGAAAATACTGTTCCTAAGTAAGCAGCAAGCAGATGAACACCAAGGGTAGAGTGACGAATACGCGTCTATAATAACTCCGTGTGCAGAAGACAGACCTAAAAAACTTTCGCAGGTCAGCTGAGAGTTGGTCTCCAAATGAGCACTTCTCTTGTATCGATACGAACTCAACGAGAGTAGTTCATGTCTTGGTAAAAATAAAATGCAGTCAGCGATATGGTAGCGGGACTAAGTGCCTAGAGTGCGTTTAACGTATATTGTTAAGATTCGCATGACCATTTTTGCATAAAAAAATCCATCCATAATCAAAATGATAAGACCAAGACCAAACATTTATTCCATTTTTTTCCATCCTAGATTTTAAAATGATAAGACTAAACATTAATTCTAATTATTTCCATGCTTAGATTTTCAAATGGTACAAACATTAATTCCAATTTTCTCCATCCTATACTTAAATAAATGATCGGTCAGAATCATTTATCTAAGACCCAATAGATTTAAAATGAAAAGTCCAAACATTAATTCCATTTTTTTCTTTCCTTTCGATTTTTAAATGATAAGACAAAACATAAATTCTACTTTTTGCATCCTTAAGATTTTAAAATGATTTAAGCCAACATTCATTCTAATGTTCTCCATCCTGTAGATAGATTTTAAACCCGATAATTGTTTGAACGAGAATAAATACAATAATTATTCACATCATTATGTCAGTTTAAATTCAGTGAAAACACATTCTAATTAGTAGGTTTGCGTCGCATTGTGGTTTATCGAGCATAAATGTTTTGTGTCATTTGGTGAATGATTGTTTTAATCAGCTCAAATAGATTTAATTCAATACGCTTTGACTACTGATTTGAATGATTTGAATTGATTGATCGTATGTTTATTATTATTATGCTAATCTGTGTTCAATCAACTTTTATTCTATGTTCGAAAAGTATTTGATGAAAATGTAAACAAATGTTGTTCATACAATAACTGTTTGTATAAGTGGTGACGTATGAAGTTGGGACCTTCTAAATGCAGATGTTTACATGAGAATTTGATTTAAACAAGGTTTGTGTACACTTTCATAAAAAACAACTGGAACAGATTAAACCGATTGTTATCTGTTTTTTTACACTGAGTTATTCAGTAAGTACGTAACTTAACTTTCGGTTATTAAGCTCAAGTGAGCCAGGAATACTAAACTGTTTATAGTTTTCAAGCTTTTGGGACAATTAAATGCCAACAGCGATTGTCATGAGAGCGGTGGTGTCCCAGTGGTATCGGCCCCGACTTAAGAGTTGTAGGTCGTGAATTCGAACCCAGACAGGTGCATACATTGTGTATTCAATTTCATCACCGCTGCTCTCAAAACGGTGAAGGAAAACATCGTCAGAAAATCGGTATGTCCAAGAACCAAAAAGTCGCAGACATGTAACATCTACCAACCCGCATTGGGTCCGCGTGGTGGATTACGGCCCACTCCTTCTCACAGAGAGGAGGCCTGTGTCCCAGCAGTGGGAACATTATAGGCTGATTATTATCATAAGGATCTCCCTCCATACTTAATATTATAAATGCGAAAGTGACACGGTCTCTTCTCAAGCCTCAGATAGGCCATGACTTGCAGAGTAATTGCGTAAGACACAAAATGGCAATTGATCGCAATTTCTGTTCGCCTAGTGCTTTAGCTGGGAAAAAGACGTGGCGCAACCAACTCCCCAGCAGCACAGCTGTGTTCAGTTACAAAAAGCAGTGTATTAATAGGTAAATATGGGTTAGATGTTAATAGAAGTAACAAACACACTACTCACAACGTTATCCACAGATTAAAAAACAGAATTACGACTTGTTAGTAAGAACATTATAAAAATAAACGGAATGTAAGTAAATATTACTAATTTATTACGGTTCTGATCACTTAGAATATTAACAATTGCCTTTCTAAATACAGCCTTGCTGAGAAACATGATATCGGTTGAGCCAAACTGCCCATTGTAGGTGTCAAGTAATCGATTCAGCGGTGAGCGCACGCCTGAGTTGGTTCTACAGAAAGTAGTTGCAAACAAGTGTCTCGACCGAATTTCCCGAACATGTGCGGTACGAGGGATCAGGAACAATTGTATGTATGCAAAGTAATAAAAATTACGAGACATAGAACATCAAATTAAATTATCTGCCATAATGTCAGCCAGCCACGAGCTAGGTACGATCCCGTGTGATAATTTGGACCACCAAGCATGCGAAAAACAAAGTTTGTAAACAGCATCATATTCTAATAAAATTCCTCAGTTTTTAAACTTGGAAGAGGACACAGCATATTTTCGTTTCACAGAAAAAAAAAAACGTTTTCAAGCCAACGAAGCTATTAGAAGTAGAACATCTATTCTTCAATATTTTCCACCACTGTTTTATATTCACGTTCTCCTGGCTCATAGTTCTCGCTTGACATTCTTTCTTTCTCTTTATTAGCATCCCTTTCAAAGTTATGAGTCTATTTATAACTGCAAATGGTATTGAAATATATGCGTCTGGCTCGAATAGTTTAATTTCCGCTGTAGCTCGAGCTGGTCTATAAAATAGCTTGTTATTTGTACTCATGACTGTGAGCGAGTTGAGATCTTGTTAGTTAGTGAGAAGGGGTTTTTAGCTGCAAAAAGTTTGTGTGGAACTTACTTTTAAATTTGCACGAAATTGTTAAGTAGTATTAAGTTGTTTATGTACTACATACATACAAATAAACTCACGCCTTCTTCCCACGAGGTTAGGCAGAAACGCCACCGGCTGCGATCCTTACAAACTCCCTAAATACAGTAAATTTAATTAATCCCAGAACCGTTGTGTGCGTGAAGGTGATCAACTCTCGTCATTACTTCCGACCCTCCCACTTACTGACCGGGTTGCGGGAGCGGCCAACGCGAAGGTGCATCGAGACCGGCTACGGGCCGGTGGAGTGGTCGACGCGGGCTGTTTCGCGACCACGAGCGGCTTCGCGACCGCAAGCTGCCTCGCGACCGACTGTGGGCCAGTGGAGCGGCCAACGGGAGCTGCATCGCCTCATATCTTTTTTTTTTAAATCTTCATTTGTATTTCTAATATTCAAAAAATTATATTAACTTGTAACCACGTTCGGCCAGCCGGCTAAACGTTACGCTACAACGTTCGCATTCATAATGTCAGTCACAATGTGCCAAAATACAATCAATCAATACAAGTTATTGATATTTTGCTCCCACCGCAGGTCGCGTTAAAGATCTTCGTTCTAAAAATACAAAAATTTACTTTTATTCTATCAGTAACCTTCTCCTCACTTACATAATCTGTAACTCTAACATATTTATAATACAACCCTATGTCTGGATATGCATGCTGTCGGACAAAGCACAAATAAAAACAATAGTAAAGAATCTCATTTTTTTTTAAAGCTGACTTCTGACATGGATTGCTAATTTACTTTAAAAGGTTTTTGAAACTAAGGTTTCGATATAAAAATACGGAAAAACAGATTGCGTCACTGTTTTCAGTGTGCAAAAGTTTTAGATATTTTACGAATCCTATCAAAATATGCGGGACGGACCAAAATATTGTTAATATTTGTTGCATTCGTTTCGCAGATTGCTATGGGTTCTGCCTGTCAAAAACTTTTGTAAGACTTTAATATTGTAGGTTCACTCACTTTCTCGCTCAGGTATAATCCGATGAGTTTCGGACTTTATTCATATTCATGATTAGGTTTCTATTTGATTAGATAGTGTGAAGAGGGAAATAGTATTTCTAGTTCTTTTAAACTACACAACTAGACTTGGGTGTATTTTTCACCATCATTGAGAGATTTTTTTTCGGAAATTTTATTGTTAATGTCACCGTATAATTATGAACATCGCTAGTTTATAAATCTATCTCGTGAGATTATAAGCTACCGAAAATTTTTAAACAGCAACAAACCATTTACAATTTAACGCATTTTCTTTCGATAGTTTATAATCTGTCCATAACAAAACGACAAATTTTGAACTGGTATCAAACTTGCATGCAACGGAGTGCACCTTGCGCTAATAATACTTAAAAGCCAACTAGTACTTGTACTTGGAAGTAGCACTCGGCGGCCTCTACCGCTTCGCTCGCTCAGCTCGCGCGCTTTTGGTCAGTTCTGACCCAACCTAACCCATTTGGTCAAGGTGCCCTGGCTTAGTTACTGCGACCAATTCAGATACCACACCGCCAAGTCCGAAAAATCAAAGACGGTTCACAATTTTACGGGTGTAAAATCGGACAGATTGTGAACCCTGTCGGTAAGTGCAGGTTCGTTCACAATTTGACGGTTTGACACGAATAGATAAGAAACAATCGAAAATTGACAGTTTACAATCTCGCCAGACAGATTATATACTTCGGTGTTTACAATCATATGGTGGCATATTTAAATATGTAATTTCTTACTCCAAAGTATAGTTTTATGATTGATCCATAATTGTTTGAATTATATTTATTGTAACAGGCTGTACCACACTTTTGGAGTAAATACATTATTATTACTATAATTGCACAAGCATGAAGAAAGGGCGGATCCCCCTCCCAACCCTTGCTCGAGCCAGCCCGCGCCGCTGAGCCTGTAGCTTTAAATTCGTCCCAAAATCAAATAAATCCTGATCCAGCTAGTCCCTTGCTGCCCTCTTCCAGCGACGCCCTGAGCCGAGGTCCGTACCCCACAGGGGGTGCCCTCAGCGTGTAGTCGCTTAGTTTTTAGTTAGTATTTAAGTTTAAGTCCTGGCTGGAGGCCTTAATTTATTAGGGCACCACAGGCAAGTCCGCTTAAGCAGACGACAACCTTACAGGTTGACCTGCGAGATGCCATACACAAAAAAAAAGGGCGGATCACTACTAGCTGAATAAAAGCCTCTTTTTTCTTCTAAAATTGATCGAGGTAGCATGAAACATGAACGTAAGTCCAATCTTAAATAGTAATATATTCTAATAAAAATACCTACCAGAATTCGATTATGTGTAATTTTGGGCTCTCTCCACGTCGATTTTCTTTACGTTGACTTTTGAGTATTCTTGGTTTCAATACCTCTACGATGCATCGTCTTTTCTAATTCTAAGTTTAGCAATGCAATAGCTGTAACCCCTTCATGGTATATATTAACTGAAATCCAGCGTCATTTTCTAAAATACCATCTCAGTTACTACCCTATTGAAGAGCAGCCACTGAGCCATTAAATAATGCCCCACACAATAGACCACAATCATTCTCTCCAACATACGCTTCGGACATCAAAATATCCTGTTTCCATCAATTTAATGTACCGACGTGTTCCGAATCATAAACAGCTGGTACACATTTATTTGATTTTCAGACATTTGACATTTCAATTGCAACCTTATCGTGTTTGGAAAAGTTTGGAATTCGTTCGAGTGTTATTTTCATTGACAGTCGATGTTTCTCATTTATTTTCAATATTGTTCTTTTCATTTTGTGCATAGCGTCATTAGATTCGCTTGTTTCGGCGACTGTACACCACGGAACGCGAAATGTACAATTATTTTTCTGTTTTTGTAATTTTATTGTCTTTGTCTGTACTTGTATCAGACTGCGATGCTAATGGTTTGTATGATGACGATCGTGTTTTTGATAAAATTTTCATATATTTAATTACGAAAATTTACTTCGCTAATGGTAAAAATATTTGCTCAAATCATAATTTATTATTAGCGAAGGTTTTATTAGGTTGAGCAGTGGTGGCCCATTGGTATTGGCCTGGACTTACGAGTTGTAGGTGGTGAGTTTGTCATGTGACATCTACCAACTCGCACTGGGCCCGCGTGGTGGATTACGGCCCGCTCCCTCTCACCGAGAGGAGGCCTGTGTCCCAGCAGTGGGAACGTTATATGCTGATTATGTTTTATTATGTAGGTTTTAATTTAATTCTACACACCCTGCCTCGAATTAATTTTCAAAATGAAGGTGAAAACTGCATCAAAATCCGTTGCGTAGCTAGTTTAAAAGAACAACGTGGTCAAACAGACAGAAATGAAAAATGTTTTTACACAAAATATAATAAACTCACGTGTTTTTATAGCAAGTTAAGTTAACCTGACTTGGCGAGGAATTCTTAAAAATATAAAGTGTTAACTTGGTTAGAAATTGGTGTTACGAAGCAGTGATAAGGTAGGTAATTGGTAGTCTAGACACCATTTTCACTCTCGTCTCCAGTCTAAGGCCGAGGCCGTCTAAAGCCGGTCTGTCTCTAAACGTTACCGTCTCCCAACTGTCAAACTACAAGTGCAAGATAGAGACGGTAGCATGTCTAACCTTAAGCACGTGCTATGTAATGTTTATAGATCTCTCTGCCCATGATTCTACAACAACAAAAAAACTCGACAGAAAAAAGTTATACGTTTTTTTTTTCAATTCAATCAGACTGTTTCCCGGCGCGTCGCCTGCATCGCTTGATTTCCTTGACAGGGGAATGCCATTTTAAATGTATTTATGTTGAATATCAATGCTTAGATGTTCTGTCAAAATAAGGGATGATTGTTTTTGAACTTGATTTTTTCTTGCCTTGCCTAATGCTTTAGCTTGTACTTGCCTGTGGTTGCCCTAATAAATTAAGGCCTCCAGCCAGGACTTAAACTTAAATACTAACTAAAACTAAGCGACAACGCTAAGGGCACCCCCTGTGGGGTACGGACCTCGGCTTAGGGCGTCGCTGGAAGAGGGCAGCAAGGGACTAGCTGGATCAGGATTGATATTAATTAGGGACAAATTTAAAGCTACAGGCTCAGCGTCGCGGGCTGGCTCGAGCAAGGGTCGGGAGGGCCGTTTCGTCAACATTATATTTTTAAATGAAATACAGTATTTAGGCCTTTAATATAGTAGGATATTATATTATTTAGTAGGGTTGCCAACCCGCGGTCCGTGACCCTTTACGAGGCACCAGTGCGGGCGCATTTTTTGAGGCGCTGACCAGCCCACCGGTTGAACGCGTCCCAAAGGGTCATGACCATCCGGCTGGTCCGGGGAGACCGCACGGTCTCCTGAGAGTCGGCGAGCCTCCTTGCTGGATTGCCGCCATGACATCTGGTGGCAAAAGCCCTCGCGCACGTATGGGAGTGGCGCGAGGAGGCAAAACGCCGGCAAAACGGTACAGCGGACAGACCTCCGGCGGGATCTCATGGCGACATGGAGGGTGCGATTGTCGCAACCCAGTCCTGGGTACGCCACAAAGGAGGTTGGAGAGGCGCCACGGCGTCCTCACCTTCCGCCTGACACAGGTCCTCACCAGACACAGTTGTTTTGGGAGGTTCCTGATTCGCATAAGGCAGGTGTCACCATTGTGTGGATCGTCCGGAGGACACGGTGGAGGTCTGTCCAGCTTGGGCGGAGCACCGTCGTGTCCTCGAGGAGACGATTGGCGGGGGCGATCTCTAGCGTCCGGCACTGGTCCAGGCCATGGTATAGAGCGAGAGGAACTGGGAAGCCGTCAACTCCTTCTGCGAAGCAGTAATGCTCTCGAAGGAGGTGAGCCCCTAGTCGCTGCAGGAGGAGCCCTGGGCGTCGGGAGTCGCCTGCAGATTCCCGGCCACCGTAGGCCCAAGTCGACGGCGCGTCATGTTCCACGCGCGCCTCAAAGAGATGTCAGCAGAAATTGACGGGGTCCGATAGGGCCGATGCCTGCCGGGGTCCCGGGTTTCTCGAAAGAGATACCGTGGCCCTGGCACAGACAACTGAAAGAACACTGGTGCGTTTTAGTCAGTAAAAGTCTGACACGCCCTTCCGCTACACCTAGAGCGGGAGAAGTCATTTGATGATTTCTCACCCAAACAATAAATAAAGGGTTGCCAACCCTACGTCCGGCTATTATTATGTAGCAACGAGATCCTCCTCCAGGAATAGCTTCTAAAGGTTACAAATTCACCTTGTATTTTGTAGCCAAAGTTCAGGCGTGGGTTGATATTGACGAAACAAATATTTATCGAAGGTTGATTGATAAAAATACAAATCGTATCAAGTCCTTCTTAGCTAAATTTAATATCGAAGGAAATGTCAAATGCCAGGCTTCTTCGTCGCGTCAATGCTGTGCTGCTGAGGAGTTTGTTGCGCCACTTCTTCTGTCCAGCTAAAGCATTAGGGAAGGTTGTTCTCAGCCTTATTTAAATAAATGACTTTTGATTTTGAATAATTCTACAAAATATTTTATGTTAGCTGTTTGTCTCGACTTTGTCTTCGTGATTTTCTAATACAAATGTTCAGAATGAAAAGAAGGTTATGTCCTTCTCTATTTTCAAAGCTACCTATTTGTAGAATTTCATAACGATCAGTTCAGTGGTTTCGACGTGAAAATGTAACACACGTACATACAGAGTTAATTTCGCATTTCATCCGGAAATTAAAAAAGTGACGTTGATTAGACATTGCTAGAACATTTTCTTTAAAAGTATTTAGATGAGAAATAACTAAATCCTTTTAAAAGCAACAAAGCGTATTTAATTTAATAAAGATAACAAATAAACAAATACTGGTACACATACCGGAATGTCTCAAACACAAACTGAAATGTCTCGAACACAAACACGAACAGTCAATTCAGTTGGCAAGTGATAAATTAAGAGCCATACAAAGAGGCAAACCCTGGCGGAATTAAATATTACAGTAAGATTTCTAATTATGGGACAGTGGAGGGTGTTTGCGCAACAAACAATTGTGTGTGTAATTTTACAGGGGAGATAGATTTTATATAGACTTGACATTCAACATCATCGTAACTCTCCTGTACTTTCCTAAGTAATAAATTGGTTAGAATTGGCCTCGATTTGAATTTCACGGGTTACCTTACCGCATTAAAATATTCTCTAAAGGTATTCAATTCTTCTCTAAAGTATAGCTTGAACGTATTTGGCGTTAAGGTCTAGCTCTCCGTAAAATTCAATTACTCCGACTAGTTAAAAACTAGTCAAGAATAACCTATAAAATAAGCTTATGTAATCCAAGTCTATTCCATAAAACAGATAAAGAAATTCCAACCTCTACAAATATCAGACAAACACTTAAGTAAACAGTAGACCAAAAACACTATCTACAAGAGTCTAGATCTAACACAGTAAAATATTCTCAGCCACTTCGTTTTTAGGGTTCCGTATCCAAGGGTGCCAACGAGACCCCATTGCTGATGCTCCGCTGTCCGTCCGTCCGTCTGTCACAGGGCTGTATCTTTTGAACTGTAATAGGTAGACACTTGAAATTTTCACAAAGTGTGTGTGTAAAAACAAATAATACTAACTAATAATAACTTTATTTATCCATTTCCGTACAATAATGAACAAAATGTGTAGTGATAAATATCGTACGTTGGTACGGAACCCTTAGTGAGCGGGCCCGACTGGCACTTGGCCCCTTTTTCTATACCAAATAACTTAGACACACATAAAAACATTGTGTGTTTGCAGAATGTCCAGCACTATTTTCGACCTCCACACCAGCCATTTTCGGCCAGCCCGACCTCATTTGAAATGTCAGGCGGTTTAAAATAAAGGTGTACGCTTGTTGAGGGTGAGACTTGACATGAAGAAGAAGTAAAAAGAAGGTCCAATTTGTAAAATGCCTGAATTCTATCGTTATTTTATACAGAAAACACTTTTGGATGGAATTTTAAGTAAAAGTAACTGTTTTGAGTCATGTCTGAACGACGTGTGAGCATAATGTTCTTAAATCTCTGCCTATGCCTTCGACAAAATCGTGGCAATACAATAAAGCTTGTAAAGCTAAATATAAAATAATCAAATTCAAAGCATTTATTTCAAATAGACTTATGCACTTTTGAACGTCAACATGTACATTTATTTAGTTTTTTTTTATTGTTTCTAGTCGCCCCTTCCAAAACTTAGTCGTCTAGTATGGAAAAGAATGGGCAAGAAACTCCACCGTAACTATTTTAAATGTTTAACAATATTTTGTTTAACTGAATTATATAATTATACGTGAAGACGTTGCACCAAGATTAAAATCACAATAGGTAAAAATAATTAAAAATGAAGCAAAGAGAGAAGAAATAATTATGTGATAGATGCATGGTGCTCACATTGTAAAAATAAATGCGAGTGTAAGTTTGTTACGTTTTCACGCCTTATCTACTGAGCCGATCATTTATTTTTTATTTTTTATAAATGGCATCTCGCAGGTCAACCTATGAGGTTGTCGTCTGCTTAAACGAACTTGCCTGTGGTTGCCCTAATAAATTAAGGCCTCCAGCCAGGACTTAAACTTAAATACTAACTAAAACTAAGCGACAACGCTAAGGGCACCCCCTGTGGGGTACGGACCTCGGCTTAGGGCGTCGCTGGAAGAGGGCAGCAAGGGACTAGCTGGATCAGGATTTCTTTGATTTAGGGACGAATTTAAAGCTACAGGCTCAGCGGCGCGGGCTGGCTCGAGCAAGGGTCGGGAGGGGACTGAGCCGATCATCATTGTGTTTTGCTTATACGTTGTCAGGGGTACAGAAAAGGACATAAGGTACCTTTCATCCAGAACAAAGTATTGTTCCCCGGGGAACGAACAATGACTTTCGACGGTTACAACTACTATAGGACGCTAGATGGCGCTATGTGTCTTTCGAATCATGATTGAATTTTTTTAAATCGAAACTTTACTACTGTGCTAAGAGTACATACATATAAATATATACTAACGCTTTCTTCCCATGGTGGTACGCGGATACCACAGAACGCCACCTGCTACGATACTCCTCTTGCCTCGCTTACGTTCATACATCTGGTCATACACGAGCGCCGGTTGCGAGTATTACGCACCTGACGTTTCTGAAGAACAGCATTAATAAGGTTACTATATGTCCTCCTAGGGCGTCCCCTCCCGGCGTTTCCACTCACAACTGCCTTGAAATACCTTTTGTTAGTCTCCTTTCATTTATCCGCTCAACATGACCAAACCATCTAAGCACACTCTTTTCAATTTTTGTCACGACATCTTCTTTTAAACCACACCGTTGCCTTATCACATCATTCCTCAGCCTATCATTCAAAGTCACACCACACATGCTCCGCAAGGAACGCATTTCCACGGCATTTATTCTGCTTTTATGCTTCTTTTGCCACACACAACATTCACTTCCATACATAAGCGTAGGCACCAGCACACTATTGTGAACAGCCAGTCGTACCGTACACGGACACATCCTCTTCTCTTTCAAACACCATGACTTACGTCTTATTTACATTTATATTCATTCCTTTCATCTTATATGCTTCATCCATCATAGCCACCATGTCTTGCTAAGAGTATTTTTTTAAATGTGTGTGTGTGTGTGTATGTGAGTTTAAAACCTGGATTATTTTTGACCTACTGTGTGACAAATAAAACGTTAAGTAATTTTAATTTTATAAACTGGACCTTCTGTACAAACTTTTGGTCCTAAGGTCTTTTCACCACTTTAATGCCGACATATACGTATAAAAGCTTAGGTTTGTAGTAAGTGTCCTTTGAGTTTAGGCAGACTAAAATGCCGTCACCTTTTACCTACATGCGTACTAGGCAAGGTTAGGTGAATAATTAATCTAATTCTTTAGGTCTGAAAATTTCAGGCATTAGGGAAATTGCTTCGCCTTTTTCGGGCAAAGCGTATTTTTTGTGTAATTTTTTGGGTTCAGCACTTCAAAAGGAAAAACGGAACCCTTATAGGATCACTTCGTGGTCCGTCTGTCTGTCTGTCAGTCTGTCAAGGCCCTTTTTCTGAGGAACGCGATCAGGTATCAAGTTGAAATTAATATCAAATATGTAGGTCTCTACTAACCCTTGGAGTTCTAAAAAAAGCAAACGTTTATCTCAACGCAATAAAAATGCGGCCATGTATATGACATATTTTGAAACTCGCAAATAAATGAAAACCTATTAGAAAAAGTCTGAAAATCGTTCATTTGTAGTTTTATCACAGAAAAATGTATGTTTTTGTTGTTACGAACTCACATTTGCAGTTGGAGAATTGACCGTGACCGTGACGTGACGTTTTGTCCTTTGGATGTATTCATCCCAACCACGGAACCTTTCATTGTGCGTGGTCTGATACGCACTTGGCCAGTTTTTTATTATGAAAATAAAATTATAATACACAAAGACTTTGCTTAATGTTGTGTCGTTTTTAATAACGGTTTTAATTTTGAGTTACGTTTGAATTAGTGTATAAGAACCAACCTTTTGTCTGGCAAAATTGCAATTACCGATTATATGGACACAGGATTTGGAAGTTCAAATACATTAAAACAACAGTTCGAAAAGCTTGATTGGTCTTGTAAAAATAGGTTAAACATAGACTGTTAATATTTGCTTAGGACGGTTATCCACACAAATCGGACTCTGCTCTGTATACTTTCTTTTTGTCATAGATTTTTTTTCTTCCCTGAATCTTGTCTTCAGTGTTAGTTCTAACAAAGTTATCGCGTAATACTAAGCTGTCATTTTAATTGCTTTGCTCGTGGCTAAATAATGACAGTCGCACGCGCCGATGGAAGGTTAAGCAACGCTTGTCGCGGTCGGATTTTGGATGGGTGACCATCTATTACACATCGAGAGCACATAAAGCTGTTAGTCCCAGCTCTTATTTATAGATTTTTAGCAGTTGTTACTGGTAGTCAGAATGCCAAAAGTTTGACAACCGGTCTTAAAAAGGGGTCTCCTGTAACCCAGTTACTGGGTCATGGAGTTCTGATGGGTAAAATACAGGTAGAATCTGACCCCAACTCAGTCGGGAAAGGCTATATATACAGTTTGGTTGACATCAGTCTTTTCTCATTTTAATGCAAAAACTGCAATTTCTTCAACCAACATACGAATATCTTTAATAAAAAAAAATACGTTCCGCCTCTCGCCTAGGCGGTATTTAATCACGTTATTGTGTAAACTTTTTGATTAAATAGCTTCGGGGCCTCAGCCGTTTAATTGAATATTAAAAGCTTTAAATTTTTCATATTTTTGTTACTTTACTGCCATTGGTGTACGAGAGTTAGAAAAAACTTTTGGATAAAAAATAAAAAAAATCTGATGTGAGTGCTCTTTGTGTTTTGTTGATGGTGCGAAGGTGTGAACTTTTGCTTCAGGGAAATTTAATGTTTTTTTATTATGCTATTTCCACGTAAAATAAATTACATTAATATTACATTTTAATTCGATAATGGATCGGGAAACAAAGGCAAGCTGAACTCAAAGTTGAGTAGGGTGCCCGCAATGTCCGTCTTTCTCAATAGTTATGTGTTACGAGGAATTCAAAGACAGCTCAGCTTTTGTATTTTTACTACTCAGTCGTATCGAACACGTTACTTGAGAATAGCTTAAAAACTCGTAACTATGTAGGTACCTTGGTATCAAGCAAGTTAAGTTGCCTGCACAATCTTATAACGACAGCTATTTAAGGCGCTGCCCCAACGTCCTACGTTGGGGCAGCGCCTACCGACAAACGCAAAGTTTTTTTTGTCGCACAGTTAGGTGTATTGGTACTTATTTAGAAGTCAGACAAAAAAAGAATGAGTTTTGTAAAAATGTCATAGAAAATACTTATTAAAAAATGTTTTATAAAAATTGTATCACGATAAAAATCTGAGCTAAAAAACAATTTTCCTCGCACATTTCTCAAAAATTTTGAGCGTTATCATCATAAATGTTTTGTAATGATACTATAGGAAATTCAATCAACGAAATAAGAAATACCTAGCAATTATTCCACTAAGCCGTGCATTTATTTATTAATTTAATTAAAACTGCAAAATTACTTTTATTTTGGTGGTCATTCGATTCAACTTGCTTTGCAACGAAACCATTTGCATTTTACCGCGCCGTAACTTAGCATGTAGAAAAAGCGTTAAGACCTCCGAAAAAACTTTAATTTCGGATGCAAATCTAAATCATAATATCTTCCTATACCAACTAACTGTCACGAAAAATCTCTCAGCTCCCAAACAAGGCAACCCTAAACCTCAATACTTTAACTAGAAGGAAATTTATTCGGAAGCTCACAGTATAATCTTAGAGTAAACAAGAGAATCTTCACCTCTAAAACCAGGAGATTAGGGTAAATTTTAAACAGTCCACGCATCTTGCAAATTGCCATTCCTATACAGTTTATCATTGTGCGTGAAAGGTGTCAGATTATCTTGGAATGGTACAAGGAATGAGGGTAGGGGCGATGAGAATTGAAGTCAGTGTTTGGGTGGTTGGGAACAGAGCCTAAGCACACGAGGTGGTTGACATGTGGAATGTGGGCTCGGATATCATTGTACTGATTGTCGTAGTAGGCCCATGGAATTGTAGCGGCAGCAACACCGCCACATGAGAAGTTTTAAGTTTTTTAAGCCCTGGCTGGAGGCCTTAATTTATAAGGGCAACCACAGGCAAGCCCGGGTAAGCAGACGACAACCTGACAAGGTTGACCTGCAAGAAAACACTTGCAAAAAAAACCCTCTGGCAGTTGCCCACCAGAAACGACACCCGTCTAGTCGGATCCTCCCTTTTCTTAATAGGATGAGTGAAGTTTACACAATGTTAACGGCTGATGGCCGAAAGCCTCGTTCTAAATCTCTTGAGGCTTTCGTTAGGCTGTTGGATCAAGAGCCTGTTTCAGAAGGCAGTACTCCTCGATACGTCTGGCATCGTGATGAGGTTCCTGTCTCTGCATCCCTAACCACCGGCAGCTTAGACCCTGCTGTGGTGGGTAAGTATCATGTTACCGAGGAACTCGGTTATGCAGGTTTGATCAGCAGTCGTTCCATTAAAATGCTGGTATTCAGCTGAATCCGGTTTGACTGGAAGTCGATCTAAGCATAATGGAAACGGTTAGGCAGATTGTTTTTGAGTCTTTGGTGGGTAAGAGACTGGAAATAATAGGTGGAACTGCACATGGGTGTCAAACTTAGATAATTTCTCTTTTCCTCGTATCAGTATCATTGTATATTATATCAGTACTTATTTTGTTGAACACTTATCTAGTTATTATTATTATGTGTATCTATTTTATTTTGATCTTAGCGTTTGCTTCACCGGTTGACGTTTTGCGTGGATGTAACGCATATTTTCCCCCAACTTGTTCTTTTTGGTCATCACTGCGTCATGTTTACCGCAAATAATGTTTTTTCTTTTATTTTTTTTTTTTTACAAATGTTTGGAATTGAATAAGTAGCTCTTTGCCACGATAAAAGTATCAGTGTCAGTAAGACGGTGCCATTCCCTCTATAGAATTCCTGCGTCCCAGCATTGGGGCTGATATAAATTTGGTAGCAGAACTGATTGTTCAGTTTGCTTCAGCTGCCTGTTTAGTATCCCCACATAAGGAGGCTACTTTAATGAACCCTGATGGCGTTCCCTTGTTTGTTAAAAACACCAAAATGTGACACCCAAATCCGGCCGCTGAGCGTATTGATTATGAGAATGTCCGCATAGGGTTTTAGACGTTCACTGTTAAGTTTATTTTGAGGTTTGTGTTCATCAATGTAGGTACGTTCAAAGGTTAAACTGAATTATCTAGGAAAGATGATTCTCAATATGAATCCTAACATAATATCCTACTTTACATTTCATATAGTATAAAGGATTTTCCGTAACTATTAGACCGCCTAACTTTTTGTTGCTAGTAGGTACTTACAATAGTGCGTAACATTTTATGATATGAGTACCTAGGTATCTAGGTTTGGCGCGCGAGTGTTCTCGAATTGCTAAGTACCCTCAAAATAAGCGTTGAAACACGTAGTTGTGAGCGTAAAGGGTTTAGGGCAGAAACAGACGGGAACGGTTTAAAGATAAATGGTTTTCAACGTGAAGCAGTCTTTGTAACTATCAGCAATAGTGGTCCTTAGAGTCTGAACGAATATTCTGTTCCAAATGGTTTAGTTTTTAGGTTTTTGGCTGAGTTTATCTTTTCGCTTTACCGAATTATTAAACATTTCTTGCCAAGATACTTCGACAACGAAAGCCCTGAAGTTAGTCATTATAACATCGTCCTCAAAACTTTTGGATTTATACCATGTTGAAATGATAAATGATTTTACTTCTGTAAGTAGGTTTTTACAAACACTTTTACACGTCAATACTATTTTAAAAGTAGATGAGATCGGCGTTTCCTATCTGACTACTCTGAGAAGAAACGCCAAAACAAACTCAGAGGTCACAGTCTCTTTTAAAGTCCAGACATAATCTTGGTCAGGTCATGTGAAGACCATGTGGATTGATGTCTGAAATGGTCTTTTGAGGAAAGAACCACACAGAATGAGTGGACCTGTCCAGTCAGTGCACGCATTTGTCAGTAATCATGCAGCTCAACACAACACATATGGAGCTCAACGATTCGACGAACATTACCAAAGAAAGGACATTTGGGTAGGCCGCATAAATTACTCGAAACTGCCAGACCATGATTAAAACTAATTTTAAAAATTAAAAATAGATTGAGATATAAAAAAACAACAAATCCACACTGCCTTCACATTCACAATAATTAAAATATTATAATACTTTACAAACTAAATTTTCACGTCATTGTATAGTATGTCAAAGTGTAAAAATCCGAGAATAAACATGGTCAGATCATATGAGGACTCTGTAGACTGGTGTCTGAAATGGTCTATGGAGGGCTTGACTTGCCGATTGGGAGGCGAAATAGCCTGAGCTTAACCAAACACACCACAAGTCATCAAATAAACGTAGGTGGTATCTACTTATACCTTAATTATAAATCTAATAATACGACCTAGACATTAATATGTGAATTCTAACTTACGTTTTTTTGGAAAACATAAGCCCGAGAAATGTGAGCATGAGGTCCTGGGTTCGATTCCCAGGTCGGGCAACGTGTTGTTGGGTTTTTCTATCTGGAATTTCGCAGTAGCAGCCCGTAGTCTGGATTTGTGCCCGGTAGATGGCAATAGGCTCGCCCCGTATTACATGGGACTTAAACATAACTGGCGAAATGTGGGTGTACTATAGATACTTACACCTCTGCCCAACCCTTCGTGGAAACAAGGCGTGATGTTATGTAAATGTGAGCTAAAATTATACTGTTTCGATAAGCATACCTACATAATAATAATGTAGCATTGTGTACGCCCTTACACATTCAAACATATGATTACTTGCGAAAGTCTATGGAGTTTTATTGGAAAAGGTTTTTGTTACGTGCCCTTTGACCGTTAAGTCGAAGCCGAGTTTTGAGAAGAAACATATTAATGCCTCTGAATGAGATGAAAAGGAGAGATTTACGCCATTTTCTTTACATTTTTTTTACTGTTACTAACAATTGCAATGGGGTGGATAATGGGTCCATGGGATTAATGGCTTAGTGGAGAGATGTTTGGCTTTCGACTGAGGCTTGATTTTTGTTTGCGAAAATATATTTATTTAAAACCACTTAGCGTGATTTTGGGTCTGAATTTGTGTGTTAGTAATGCCCGATTTTAAGGGTATTGTTATCTTGTTGGGCTCAGATTCCAGAGAAGAAAACCGATGAATTAAAGATTTTTAAGAAGAATTGGGAAGATGTCAACTTTTGAAATTTTGTAACTCAAAAAAAAAAACAGTATTATAAAAAGTGTAAAAGCTAAATAAATTTCCAAGTTATAAACGTTTTCCTCTCACAGAGAGGAGGCCTGTGTCCCAGCAGTGGGAATAATATAGGCTGATTATTATTATTATTGAATTTTTAAGGGAGAACGTCTGTCGCGTCATCTAGTACTTTTTAAAAACAAACTGCTGAGCCATTTTGGTTGTCAAGGCTCTCGGATAATAGGGACCGTAAAAGGTCCATTTTACCACAACACCAAATCGAAATTCAAAATATCGAACATCATTTAAAAACGTCAAATGTGATTAAAGTCGGCAGTTAGAAAATAAAATCAAATACCGAAGTATTCTCTTCTTGCCTAAAATACTTATCTTACAAATATCCAGTGTTTTAAAACCTTTTAGTCTGGAACAGATTTTTTTTCTTTATTACAAACAATCTGTAGACCCAAAATGGATATTTCAGACTGTTTGTATCAAATATTTATCTAATGTAATGGAAATTTCTTCTTGTATTTGTTTATGTTATATGGCAGCCAATTCTCTCCGTGAACGACGATTTGATGAATTTTCTAGTATGTGTTTCTTTCATTTTTAGGGTACCGCATCCAAAGGAGGCCAACGGCGCCCTGTTACTAAGGATCCGCTGTCCGTCACAGGGCTGTATCTTTTTGGGCACGCCACAACAGCGGCGGTAAGTCCCCTCTTTGAGGAGTGGTTGGAGAGGCGCCACGGCGTCACCTTCCGCCTGACACAGGTCCTCACCGGACACGGTTGTTTCGGGAGGTTCCTGTTTCGCGGACGGCGAGCCATGGGTAGCTCGCCGTCCGGTAAGGACCAGGCCCGGGTCGACGGCGCGTTGTGTTCCACGCGCGCCTCAAAGAGATGTCAGCACAAAATGACGCGGTCCGATAGGGCCGACGCCTCAGGGTCACGGGTTATTCTAAAGAGAAAACCGTGGCCCTAGCACAGGCAACTGAAGGAACACGGGTGGGTTTTAGTCAGTAAAAGTCTGACACGCCCTCCCGCTCCACCCTGAGCGGGAGAAATCATTAGATGATTGTATATGTGTATCTGTAATGTATCTTTATCTTTTAAACGTAAACGTTAACGTAATCGTAATAGAGAGACACTTAAAAGGTTCACGTAGTGTGCACTACTATGGCCTCTATTATAGCAAAAACAAAATAAAATGAAAAAGGACCCCCTTTAATTCAACCCTAAGACAAAAAAAAAACTGGTTTTTTTGGGCCTATTTTTCTCGATAGTGTTAAATATTGTACGTTCGCACGGAATCACTTGGCCGCTTTTTGAAGATTTAAATTCTTTTTGCAACAGCCTGTAATTGTTTCATTGCAAAACTGAAGTCATCACAAACAGTGGCTTTACGAGCTTATATTACCACATACATAAGATACACCACAATTTCGCTATCCATGTTGACTATCAACAAACTGTTAGGTTTCTCTTCTACATTTTGACGTGAAATCAAACTAATATTACAAATGCGAAAGTAAGTTTGTTTGTTTTGTTACGTTTTCACGCTTAAACCGCTGAACTTATTATAATGGAACTTTAACAAATACTTGGTCAGGGGTACAGAGAAGGACATAGGGTACCTTTCATCCAGAAAAAAAGTACTGTTTCTGAGGGAAAGAACAATAACTTTCGACGGTCACAATTGCTTTTGGACGCTAGATGGCGCTACGTGTATTTCGAATATTAATACATATTTTTTTAAACTTTAGTGGTAAGTTAAGTAATATGTTTGGAGAGTTTATAACCTGAATTAACATAGGATACTTTTTATCCCGGTAGTACGTTTCCGTGGGGTCATTGCCGACCTCCGCACGAAGGTCGAGGTCGAGGACGTGGTCATTAAAAACAACTGATGGTAACAAAATCGGGGGATACAGTTTGGTGTTGCAGCTACATATCTATCATCTACATCCAAAATATAATTACACCATTCGATAGCTAAGGAAACAAAGAAATTGTTACGAAACTACCCAGCTCAGAAAATATTATTCGTTACGTTCACATATTCACGTAAAACATACGACCGTGTTCACGACATAGCCACACCCCTTTTTGTCTAAGTCTGGACTGCATACAAATAATTATAACGTAACTTCAAGCCCGTAATCCCCAAGCGGTTAAGTCAATGATGAACATATAGTACCATCAATATTTCGCCAGGCGAGACTTTTGCCACACACAAATCCAGACTCCGGGTTGCTACTGAGAAATACTGACCTGATGGAAAATCGAGGCAGTCTTCAAAGAATTATGACAATTAAAAATTCACATGTCAGGTTTCTAACCCGCTATCTCACAGTTATATTGCTTTAAATATAATAGTGAGTGCTTGTAGTGTGTTTTCAATAAACTTTATACTTTAAATTCCCCCTAGACTCGCCTGCTCGCAAAGCATAAAACTATCGCCTTGTCCAACAAAGCACAATATTAATATAAGTTATTCGTGACATGAGCCCTTCTGGGAAAACCTGACATTTAATTAATTTCGAATATTTTACGTGACACAGAAACAACTCATTTCGTTGTTTGCTATAAAATAAACAAAAGACAGCTCTATTTTGTCCCTTGGTATTGTTCCTTTTAATTTGAACCTTATGTATTTGACATACAAGCTAAATTGTCGTTTTTATGGCCAACTATAGCTAAATCACAACAAGATTTTGTCCTTATTTCCCAGGCGAGTACAATTTCTAGTATTGGAGAAACAACTGCTCCTTGGAAGCACCAAATTTGAATATGAAAAGCCACTTTTGTAAGGTACCTTTTTGTTTTAATGTGAACCGTGCACGAAATCGACTGAATTTGATCAACTTTGTGCATTATTTGTGATAAAGCGAAAAATAATTTAAACAAAATAATTTTTGATTTGAAAAGTCGTTCTTCGTTTTGCATGTGATCTTCACTGAAAGGGATTTTTGAAACAAGTTTTCCAAAACATGACGACATACTGAATTTGGATTTAATTTTTCGTACAAAAAAATACAAAACATTTATATAAAAAAATATCATCAACACTATTAAATGGTCTACTTGCACGTGGCTCGACTAGTTTTTGCTATAATAAATATAGCAGAAAAACAATGATGCAAAACTTACATTTTGCATTGCCAATCGAATTTCGTGTTCGGAGTCACTGAAAATGTTACAGAAGGCTTACGGTGAATCAACTTTATCAAATACACGTACTTATGAGTAGTACAAAGTGTTCAAAAGCAGTGGAGATGTGATGGAAGATTTGCCTCGCTCTGGTAGGCCATCAACGTCTTCCACTGAAGTTAACATCGCAAAAGTGAAGGAAATAGTGACTGACAATCCTCATTCAAGTTTGAGAGAGATAGCCGCTGAACTTTCTGTCTCACGATTCGATCCGTACCATTTTTTCGGTATGAAACATGTTGCCGCTCGGCTAGTGCCAAAAGACCTGAATTTTCTCCAAAAACTCAAAGAGTCGCTGAGGACTTGCTAGAACGAGTCAATTTCGACTCAACATTCATGGAACACATTGTTACTTGTGACAAGAAGTAGGTTTACAACTTGGACATGCAAACTAGTCAGCAAGCTTCGGATTGGCGCCTTCCAACTGAACCGAAACCAAAAAAACACGCCAAAGTCGATCAAAAGTCAAAGTCATGTTGACTGTTTTCTTTGACTATAGCGGTGTTGTGCACTCGGAATTCTTGCCGGAAGGTAAACGGTAAATAAAAAATAATATTTTTAAGCGTTATGCTGCGTATAGCAAATTTGACGAAAAATACCAGATTTTTTTAGAGAAAATTCTTGGATTTTGCATCACGATAATGCGCCTTCGCACCAGGCCATCTTTGTGAACGAAGTTTTGACCCAAAACTCGACAAATACCATCGAGCAAGCACCTTATTCACCAGGTGTGTCCCCAGCCGACTTCTTTCTTTTTCCTAAACTAACTTTGGACTATTCGTTGGCGTAGTAAGTGGATCGTTTCTGAAGGAGCATACTTTGAAGGTGATTAAATAAATTTGGATCAATAACAAACATGTTGTGTATTATTGATCTTTTCCCGGTACTTTCTTGACATAGTGTAATATTCGTTAGGATATTACTTAGGATCAGGCAATTGATGATGACTTAAAAAAAATATAAGTATGTTTTGCTATTACATACATACATCTTAAACTAATGTGAAAGTAAGTTAGTCCTTCCCTTCCTTTTCTTATGATTTATCACCAAACTACTGCTTCATTTTTGTTTGTTTGTTTGGCATCTCGCAGGTCAACCTATGAGGTTGTCGTCTGCTTAAGCGGACTTGCCTGTGGTTGCCCTAATAATATAAGGCCTCCAGGACTCCAGGACTTAAATACTAACTAAAAACAAAGCGACTACACGCTAAGGGCACCCCCTGTGGGGTACGAACCTCGGCTTAGGGCGTCGCTCGAAGACGGCAGCAAGGGACTAGCTGGATCAGGATTTGAGTGATTTTGGGACGAATTTAAAGCTACAGGCTCAGCGACGCGGGCTGGCTCGAGCAAGGGTCGGGAGGGGCGTGGATTTGGGCGTCGCGGCGGGCCTCGGCGGCGAGGTCGGTAGGACGGCGATCGGGTTTTGCGCTTGTGTAAAGTGCTGGTTGGTGGCCTTACTGCTCTCCTGGAGGAGGGTAGTGGCGTCATCGGGGGCGAATAGTATGCCATGGTCGGCGAATACTGCTTATGCAGGAGGGAGTATAGCGGGCGGCCGCTGAAATCAGGGGATTTGGGTGTTTTATGCCACAGTCAAAGAAACGCTTCGATAAGCGTTTCATAAACTGGTTTATGGTTGGCATTTTAAGGTCGACGTGGAGATCTATATTGTGGACATAGTACGGGTGCCCACCCGTGACCTTTCTGAGGAAACGGTTCTGGAGGGTCTGCATCTAATGAAACTGACGTGGGTGAGCGTGCGCAAATACAAAGCAGGCATAGGTCATGATGGGACGGATGACTGCGGTATATATGCGCAGCTTGCATTTAAGTGACAGTTTACAACGGGCTGTAATTCAAATTATTCGGTTAGTACTGACGTTTTATTTTTTTACGAAATGAGTTTTTAATGTTATAACGATCGAACGACTTTAAATACAGTCACACCAAATTTTCAAACCAAAACCAAAAGGCGTTTATTTTTGTGCAATGTTACTTAGTTTGATGATGCGAAGTTGACGGCTATGTGATGGATCTTTAACACCCTGTATAAGCTCCTACCAAAAAAAAATATTTATATATATCAAGCTTAACATTGCTCCGCGTAAAATAGTAAACTCAAGCCTAGAATTAGATTAAACTACAAGCAAATCTTTATTATGTATTCTTCCTGCTTCAAGATCCCATCGGATTAATCTCCTGCAAAGAAAAAGTTGCTAACTCTATTGCCCCAGCCTTATTTTTCTTTAAATTAAATTGCAAACAGGTCTCTGCTTGCTCTCGATACCAGAAAATAATGTCAGCAGATGGACCACTTTTTAGAACTGTGTGTTTACTCAATAAAACCATCACTGAACGCTGCGTGTTTCAAAATAACCATGCTTATACGCGTCGGTGGTAACACTATCCCAGGCCACTCTATCACTAGGCCCACATATATCAAGCCTAGCGGGGAGGCTCAGTTCAGCCGCCTACGCTGTCAGGAAAGTAAGACAATACACTGACGTTGATACAGCACGGTTAGTCTATTTTAGTTATTTCCACAGCGTTATGTCCTACGGTATTCTGCTGTGGGGCAAAGCTGCTGATATTCAAAATATATTCGTCCTTCAAAAACGAGCTGTCCGAGCAATTTATCAACTAGGAGCCAGAGTTTCTCTTAGAGATTTTTTTAAAGATATTGGTATTCTTACGGTAGCATCACAATTTATCTTCGCCAACATCTTATACATTAGGCAAAATATACACTTATACACTAAAAACAGTGATTTTCACAATGTTAATACTAGAAATAAGAACAAACTACGTGCTCCCTTTCACCGGCTTCATAAGGTTCATAACTCATTTGTTGGGCTAGGCATAACCTTTTATAACAAACTACCCTCTTCTTTGCTAGATTTGCCTTTTAATGCGTTTAAAGCTCAAGTAAAATCCAACCTTTGTTCAAAGGCATATTATTCAATTAACGACTACTTAAACGATAAGAATAGCTGGTCGCTGTAATTAACTCAAGACAATGTTTATGTTCTTTCTCCAGAATCAGCTTACAGACTGACAGGGTATACGAGTTCGTATATTTATTTTAATTTTACTTGACTGTATAAGTCAATTAGTTTTAGTTACCTTCATTTATGATTGACATGATCCGCTCATTACAATGTTTTTCAATGAGTTGTATTGCAATAAGTGGTTAGCTAGCGACCTCGACAATTGATCTTAAATTATTCTTGCCTGAGCAACCGGCAGCGAGTTCGTCATGCTCCCGTAGATGTCACTGCTTGCGGTAGCGTCGGGGATCGGGTTGCCTCCTTCCCTCAAATATGGCGAGGGGGGCAATGGCTGATCTTTGCGTTATGCTCGTGAACGGGTGCTGCTTGTGGTGACTGGTCGTCTTGCTGTCTATGGTTTTGATTTTGTTAAAGTAATTGTTCTGTTAACTTATTTTACTTCGATGGTCCTGGTTTGTCATTTGTGTTTACTTAAAAAATAATCCAATAATGCATATGTAAGATGTCACGCCCCTTATGCCTGGAGGCTTTTATTTGTGTATTAAGTTATGTTGTTTTTTTCATTGATATTTTTATTGGTTTCTGTTTTGGGTATATTGGCGTGGCTAGCTTAAATATGGCAGATAATTTAATATGTAATTTTTTTGTGTTTCGGTTTTTATTCTTTTACTCGATTACCTTTTTATTCGATTACCTTATAATTATATAATTCAATGGTTTTCTAACTAAACAGACAGCTGTGCTGCTGGGGAGTTTGTTGCGCCACTTCTTCTTCCCAGCTAAAGCACTAGGAAGTGGTGAAGGGCGGGCGTTTTGGGGGACTGTCTTATGTAATTTTGACGTTCGAAAAGTGCTGACTCTCAGCCTAGTTTGAATAAATGACTTTTGATTTTGATTTTGATTTTATGACCTTGAGCTGGCTGTGCGTAGCTCGGACGTTCAATGGAAGCTAGCTTATACCACTGACATGCCTTTGGCTATTTCGTATTATACAGGAACATACCACAAATTCAGTATATGATTCTAGACCTTAAAGCGTAGAAATTTTTCGTTGGTTATCATAAGAAAAATCAGGTATTTCTTTTTAAAAAAAGTGCCATACCTAACCGGTCAAAATGTATGGAAAAACGTTTTTTTTTAAATAACCAACAAAATAATTCTACGCTAGGCTTAAAAATTTAACGCATTACGCCAAACGTTTTGCGAACACTTTGAAATATAATATTATAGTGCGTGACCAAAACTATCTGGAACACCCAAGAAATCGGGTATCACAATGTCCTTTTCTTCTCTGTATAAGAAGAGACCCCGCTGGTCTATTCTGTAAACAACATTTCAGGGGGGAAAATTTGTGAAGTGAGATGTCATTCGACCTGATTAACAGCTCGCTTCTAGCTTACTTCACCTACGTTTTCACGGTGAGATTTTTACAAGAATAGGTCGTTTAGCTGCAGTAGCCGTGACATTTACTGCTGGTATTATCATGGTGGATTGGTACTTCTGCCCTATTTTTGGCAATTTTTCCTCAGGTTTAATATTACTTAAAATTATAACACTGTTGTTTTGATAAGTTAAAATTACGGCGTATCCTTCGCTGTCTTGTTTTTTTTATGTTTTGTCATTTTAAAGGGTCTCGTCTTGTTTTAAAAGAAAAAATGAAGATATTGTGTAGTTAGTACTAATTTAAATGCTGGTCTTAAGTTTGAAGTTCTTTTCTGATTTGGAAACAATTTAAATGGAATAAATGGAAAACTTCGTAGAAGTTATTGAGCAGTTGGTAACAATGTGAATATTTCTATGCTTATAAATTTCAAATTAGTTGCCAGACACTAATCACTATCAGGGTTGTTGAGCTATTAGGTAGGTATGTTTAGCTTTGAAACTAGCACAAAACAGCTGGGACATTTCGAGCATGGAATCACCTGCCAGAGAGAGCAGTGGTAGCGGCGTGGGATCGAACCCCAGCAGGTGCTTTACTTTGTGTAATTTATTCCATCACCACTGCTCTCAAAACGGTGAAGGAAAACATCGTGAGGAAACCGGCATATCCTAGAACCGAAAATTCGAAGACATGTGACATGAACCAACACGCACTAAGCGCGCGTTGTGGATTACGGCCCAATCCCTCTTACATAGAGAAGGCCCGTGTCCCAGCAGTGAGGATATTATAAGCTGATTACGCTAATAATGCTAACCACTAATTTTAGACAGCTCCTTTCGACGACCTGTCATACCTTTAGGGACGAATTTAAAGCTACAGGCTCAGCGGCGCGGGCTGGCTCGAGCAAGGGTCGGGAGGGTGCTAGGTTATACAGTACGTAGGCTGCTTTATTTAACTTCTTACATACGTCATCGGCATGTTGTTTTCAAGTCAAATTGTTGCACTAGCTCGCTACACAAGTTGTATCCACTTTTTGATCATTATAACTAACATTTATATCATCAGCGCGTATCGCATAGCATTCAAAATATTTTGCATTTACTCCTTACAAAATTTATTGATTGATAACCTGGTTCAACTGCAGGTAAAACAATTTTATGTAAAACGTAGTTGGCGAAGTTTTATGAATAAGGTGTTTTGTTCTCTGGGATCTGAATAGGAATATTTCAAGTTTCCACGTTGTCTATGGAGATGTGATTGGAAACGGACAGGACGGAAGGCGTATACTGTCCTTATGTTCTTCAGAAAGGTCAGGTGAGTAGAACTCGCAACCGGCGTGCGTGCATGACCTGATGTACATATGAAGGTAAACGAAGCAAAAGGATGCAAGGATCATAGCATGGGGTTCTGATGTTTTTGCCTACCCCCATGGGAAGAAAGCGTGAGTTGTATGTATGCATGGCTATGAATGTAATTTCGACTGATCTTGTAGTAACTGAAACAATAACTGTCATAACGCCAATCATAACTTTTCTAACACACATTACAAAGATATAAAACAATTGAAATCTTTTGGTATTGTATAATTGCAAAGCACATGTGTAAGCACTATGTGCCTACTATAAAGCTACCATTTACTGGGTACGTCTTTGAGAGTTTCTCATGCTCACTCAAATGTCTCGCGGGTGGTGGCGTGTGTGTCAAAATTGTTGATCTGAATGGTACTGATCCATACGTCATGCTCGTTAACGGACGTCGCGCGTCGTCAGTGAGGACGGGTCATCTCTTGGCTACCACGACTTATTTTAATTTCTGAATTGTTCTTTTGATTTTGTTTTGTATATTTTTAATTACGGACGCCTTTTACGTGCACGTCTTTCTACGTCGTTTTCGCATATATAATTTCAACATGACTGATGTACCTAACCAATTTTATGTAACAATATTATTTAAAACAGTGTCCATGGAGTTTCTTGCCCTTCGTTTTCCATAGGTACGGACTACGCTTTGGAATGGGCAAGTAGCTACATCTTTTTGACTGACCGAACCTTTGACAATTCAAAAGTGCCTGTAATTGGTTTATTTGAAATAAATGATTTGAGTTTGAGTATGAGTTTGAGTTTGATTGGATATGAAATACTAAAAGGAACAGGATAAGAAAATAAGAACTGTTTAATTGATATTTAATAGATTTTACAAACATAGACTTCATCAAGTTTCAAGAAACAGAATTAGAATGCAAAATTGTAAATTATGTACAAATAAAACGCACACTACTAAAAAAATTGATAAAATACACACATTCAAAGTCGACAAAAGCAGACACACTGACGAAAACTAATATGAAAAGCCAATTGCAAAGTGTATAAATAAATCTTAAAATCTCCCTAATCACACAAGTTAGTTTCATGAAAAAAAAAGACAAAACTTTAATTGCACATTAAAACCTTATTACATAATGGCTTATTACATATATGTCCTGGATAGAAAAACTAAAAAAAATGTGCTATTTTATCATTTTGGATTCATTGTGTCAACAGAAAAGTAAAAATAATAATCAAGCAATGTCGTCCCTCGCTTTGATTATCATTTTAAACGTATGCGGTTTTCGGTTGAGCAAAATCTATTTTCGAATAATTCCATGAAAAAATATCTTTCAGTTCCATTAATTAATACACTAGCAAAATGCACAGGATAAACTTCCCGGAATATATTAAAAATAAAATGATCCACGAGAAAGGCAAACGAAACGGAAAAATTCCGACGCGAAATGTAATTTTTCATGTGAAATTGCAGCAACGAAATCCTGTCAAATGTAATTAAAATAAAAGCCAGTACTTTCCCGCAATATTATTAATAAAGTAAATTCGAGTTTCACAAAATTGAATAAAAAAAAGCGCGAGTATTTTCCTATTACCATTTTAAATTAACTCGTGGCAAAATACGGAATTAATATTAAATTCCTGTATTTTAATCTAAGTCTTTGCAAGTGGCGCCGCCCCCGTGCAGTTAGACTTGATGGTCGAACTTAAGACCTTCGATATTTAAATCTGTGCACGCAGATCGGATCTTGCGTGGTATCCGGGTGCGAATAGAAAGGATCACTTCTTTGCTATCGACACTCTAGGGAGTGATAAATGGCTATCTAAAGATATCCCTTTTGCATTGTTTTTTCGTCTTTTCTTGTAATGATCTGTTATCACGCTTTTGAAAGTAGTTTCAGATTTTATTTGCCCAGACGGTCCCAGTGTTGGGAAAATGGAATGATGTCGTGTGTAAAAACTTTTTCATTGTTTTACAATAATACTTTAAATACATAATTTATTTTAGACAACACACACAGTTGTTCAATACTGTCAAATTATTGAAGTTATGGCTATTTGTAATAACAATTTTTATTATTTTGTTTTCAGGTAAGCGAACGGACGTTGACCATTTGTTACTACATCCAGGTACTAAATATTTATTATTAAACTTTTATTACTCATCAGATTTACGACTTTGACACATATTTGCAATGTCCAAGATATATAATAAAAAAAATACAGGCTTTCGGTTCAAAAAGCAAAAATGTTTCATTGAAACATGATCGAAACCGTATTGCGTTTCATTTTACACGTTCCAAATGAAATTCCAATTTGGAACTCGCAAAACAAATGCAGCCATTATGAAATCGAATGAGAAAAAAATCGGTTTTTTATTGGTCAAAACAATAGTCGAATCTAATTTTTATTCGTGTTTTTCGATTGGAAATAATTACGATTGTCTAAAAGCACACGTGCTGGTTGGTTTGAATGTGTGGGAAATCGGTTTTTCGCAATCAAAAGGGGATGGAAGATCATCAAAAGTGGTAGCGTTTGTGTAAGGGTTTGGACGTGGTGATAAGCGGTAGCGTGACGGCAAACCATCATTCGAATTTTAAATTATTTATGAGCGAGCGTATACTCGTATGTCAGAAGTATATTTGGGTGATTAAATTTGGTTTTTTGTTGTACTTAATTATTAAAATGCCTTTATTTGGTTGTAGTGACTTTGTTCATACTGAAAAATTGTCATAAAACTTTTAGTGATACGTTCATACTCGGGGTCACCAGTTTAGGGATATGATGAACAGGGTGTTAAGTTCACTCATACTCTCAGAAAAGGGAGGATCCTCCGACCAAGGTGGATGTCGTATCTGGTGGGCAACTGCCCGATGATTGTTGTCGGGAAGTGGTATATATGCTATCTGCGCGTTAAACTCAGCTTGCGCGATGCAGGATTTATGCGTTTGTTCGCATGTGGCGGTGTAGATGCCGCCACAAACTATACAAAACACTCTTATTTCAACATGGAATTATATGAGAGGAAAACAAAGTGAACCTGTGTTTTCGATTAATGTAATGTAACACAGATCAATATTTCAAAATCCAGGTTATCAAAGAATAACCTTATTCAAACCTCTACCCAGTCGATTAAACCTCCCGTTGTCCGCAAAACCAATAGATATTATGAACTGTTTAAACCGTTCAAACGTGCGGTTTCGTCCAGAAACAGCTTCGTTTGCAGTTTTGCGGTCAAACTGATCGGATAGTTTAGTACAATCCTAGCTTCCTGGTATAACATAGGTTTGGGCCTATGGTGTAACCTTCATTGTTCTTGTGGTTGGAAAGAGGTCATCTTGCGTCGGGTGGGTTTATGAGAAACACGTTAATCTTGGTATGTTCACGTGTTTTCGTTTGTATTATAATTAAATACAAGAGCTCAAATTATCGCGGATATTGTGTAATCAATTTAGTGTGTGGTGCCTACAGTTTGTTGCCTCATGCAGCTAAAACTACTGAATCGACCACATATCAACAAAAATAGGTCTACCAAAGTCGAAACCACATAATTGTTAGGTGGAGAAGGCCAGCAGCATTCAACGACACACACATAGACGAGATCGTACGAACACAGTTCGTACAAAGGAGCCCACGATTTCACGAATATATAATATGGAATCTCGTACCATGCTGCATCAAATTCAAACTTTGTTTTATAGACATAACATATTAACTACTGCAAAAGTGGTTTTTGGAAAAACCCCGAGTTTCGGAGTTATTTAAAAAAAAAATTGCCATGTGCGAGTCACCGACGGTTCCGTACAAACCTGTAGGTATATAAGACCTGAGTATTTGATATCAATTTCAATTTAATATCTCTAAGCGTTCATGAGGAAATGGGTAGTAAGTTTAAAATTATTAAAAATATTTTTATAATATGATGTAACTAAAAATTACGGTTTTCGCAATTTTGCCTTTATCTGTGCCATCAGACGTTTCTTCGTACCAAATTTCAAGATTCTGCGTTCACGGGAAGTACCCTGTAGTTTTTGATTCCCTTGCGATTGTCGTAAATTTGCGGCATAAACGGCTGTATCTTTTTATTGCGTTGGCTTAGAAGTCCACACGTTTTTCACAGCTCCAAGGGACAGTAGACCTGAGTATTCGGTATAAATTCCAGCTTGATACTTACACGCGTTCCTGAGAATAAAGGTCTTGACAAACAGACAGACGGACGGACGGACAACAAAGTGATCCTATAAGGGTTCCGTTTTTTCCTTTCGAGGTACGGAACCCTAAAAACGAAAATTACCTAAAAACTATGTTCTTACGTACCTATATTTTTTTCGACTATACCTAAGAGGTATTTTTTTGAGACACGTCGTACAAGAACGAATATTATTACTCTAAAAACAGCGTAATCTGCTAATGGTAGTAAGTATTACGAGTTATAGCGACGAATAGCCGCGACATAGGGTGCGTGACTGAAACTAGGGAATTAACCCGACCTTTATATTGCTAATACTGTGAGCGGGTAACGACATCATTGGACGCTACCGTGATCACACTACCACACTAACACGTACCAATGAAACATTATCATAAGTGTGACCAGTCGGACTGAATAAAGCGCTTGTTGAGTCTTGAGAGCGTCTTGAACAATAACCCTTATAATCTTAAAATACTGTTCATGACAGACACGCAATAGTGTCTGATAGAAAAAAATTAAACAAAATAAGTCCATTTCAGTTTTAATAGCAATTGAAAAAAAAAAAATTAAATACTTATACGTAAATCATTCATCATATTCTTAAAAAAAACACCAATTATACAGTTTTTGCTAACTGTATGTTTTAAAAAAAAAAAAGTTATTATAACTTCTTTGAATAAATACTTAAGTAGTGTCACATATGACTATTGCTGGTATAGAATTAGACGGCATTTCAGGATTACCAAATTATCCTACTGGTATTATTCTATTTCCAGAAGCAACATCTTCAACAATCATATTTATGAATCCTAAGTATAATGGAACAACTTAACTCATTTATTAATCACACTCTAGCTTTATTAATTGAACGTTCTAAGGTGACACTACTATTTATTATTACTATCACCAGTTCTCAGCTTAAAATAAGTAATTATGCAAAAAAAAATTGTGACATTTGTTATTAAACTTGTTCTGCTAGACTTGGGGTCTACAAATCATACAACTGATATTAGTTCATAAGAAGCCAAAAGTGACACAAATATATGCCTATAATTAAAATATTTGATAAAACTATAATCTGCCGGTGGCACAGAATTGATAATGAAGTAATAAAAGATCCTTTATAGATGAGGGCACCAGTAAACGTTCTGTTTCAAAACAGGCAACAAATATACAGTTATTGGATGTGCCAGGTGCACGCTTATACACACCAGACGTAATTGTTGGATTTAACCTTGAAGTGTGCAGTTTTTTTGTGGAATACGGGCTCAGGAATATTAAGATCTCCACTTGATTCAGAATCTGGCAATATACTCGTAGTGTTGGACAGACCAGGGTGATTGGAGTTGTACTGATCACGACGTTGCACTTCTTTTCTAGCTGACCTCCAGTAAGCAGCACATACTCTTTCCAATCTTGAAACCTAAAAAGGTAACAATAAATAAATAAATATACTTATAATTATGTATGTACCTACATTAAACATGTTATTCAAAACATTTTGCAATAGGTTATAGATTTGATAAAAGTATGAAATGTAATACTCGTATAACTGTTTAGAAAACATGATAATGATCATGCAGTTTTTGTGTCAAAATAGATAATAATATCTATCGGGATAGGCCCTCATCAGCGATGTTACACTTGCACTTTGTAATAAGGCGTGGATTGTCGGGCGATGAAAATAGAGACACTAGTTATAGCACAATCACTTTATTTCACTCACAATTTTTATAAAATAATCACCATGAAATAACATGAAGGCAGAGGTCCGACATATTAAATGAAAGTATGAAATATAGCAGTAACCCCCTTTTTTATTCCAACCGCTCTAGGCGCTACAGCAGGTGCACCAGGCCGAGCCTGCCACAAGAATGATCCCCCTTCTCAATGCGCACTAGCTTACATTAAGTTGCTTGAGAAGTGGGAAGAGTGGGGAGACGAACGTCCCGCTTTGCACATCGTAACTCGGCCTGTTGCATGTGCTGTTTACAAAGGTGACGCCGACATATCTAATAATATTCTTTATTTATGAAACCTTCACTTATCAGGTCACAATATTATTAACACATTTAATAATAGTATTATCACTATCAACTAAAGAAGACTGGATAAAAGAAGAACATTAACAAGAAGATGAAGTTTATTTTTTTAAACAATGCAACATATCAAAAATATTTACCAGGTGCAGCGGAACACGTCTAACTAAAATGTTTCTCTCTTGTGGATATTGTCTTACAGGATATGTTAATAATTGAGAATCTAACATAGTGCATCCCAACCGCAACGAAAAAACACTGTTGGATTTTGAACTCTCGGCGCTAAGCAGGGCTTTAAAAATCCAGTGTGGGCGGTCACAGTCACTTTACGTGAAGCGTGTTTACGTGTGCGTGCGTTTTCGCTCATTGCATTCAAAATTGTAAATATTTTATTTCACACTTAGCTGCCAGACAGAAGTTATCCTGTGCAAATATAAAAATCACATCAAATAGGACACCCCGTTTATCCTGAATTTGAACATGTTCTGATAAAAAAATCCAGTTTTTACCAAAAATACCTGATTCGGACAATTATAGATAAGGGTGCTTAGTAGATAAAACTACATGAGGAAACTTCAGAAGCTAGGTGCGTGATTCTAATAGGGACATAATCACTATCTAATATTTCATTAAAGGTTTCGAAAAAATAGTGTAATTTCAAAGAAGGCATATTATAAATGGTCCAATCGAAAAATCTGTTCTATCGATGTTAATATGAAGAAGTCACACGCTTTAAAAGTTTTTGGAGGGGATCATTCCCATCCTTGTCGCGCGGTACGAACAATGTACGGCGCCAGTATGAGGTTGGCATTTTTTTAAGCTTTTACACTTATTATAATATTGTTGGCACTGTTTGGAAACACACATTTAAAAAAAACATCATTCCTATTTAGTAATTTCAAAGACTCCACCGGCTACACTTTTGAAATTGGCTTTACAATGTATTCTTAGGTATGAGAGGAAAGTCTAGGTCTGTCAACAAGAACAAGGTAGGTATTTAACGACTTTGTGTTGTAGGGAGTCAACCTTTTGTCCCTGAGTATCTATTTTTTGCTGTAACTAAGCTTCCGCCTTTGGCGTTAGTGTGATGGTTCGCTGTTAAAGATGGGTATCGGTTTAATCGTTGATCAAATCACCTCTTTATGGTGTCCGCTGGTGAAAACTATGGTTCATTAGCAAAGAATGACTAGTGAACATATCCAGTGACTTGGTGTTGGTATGCGTGACTTTTGGTCTTATCTAAGACGTTAAACAGACGATAGTTAATAATAAGCGCCTTGAAAAAGAATGGACGGTGTAGAAAGAAAGAAAAGACATTTATTTACGGTAAACCTGACACAGAGAACGAACACGAACACAAAAAATAACAAGTGGGGTGAAAATATGCGTCACGTCACGAAACCCTTACCCTTTGGTAAGAGTGGTTGTTAGACTTTGACTTTGATCTGGTTTATTTTAAGTCAGATATGCAGTCGCTCCATGTAACATACTAGTATTCAGCAATCTGTAAAGTTTGACTAGTTACCAATAAAATACCTAGCCAATCAAGTTGAAACACTGAAAACAAGTTCTATTAGAGGCATATTTATAGCTCACATTTTCATTATTACCTAAAAAACCTCCTATTCCAAGCTCATGCAGATATAAGCACTTATCGGAAAGATAAAAATCACGTTTGGCCTTAAACAATAACAAATAGAGTTTATGGCAACATTAAACATTTTATTGGTGGGTAGGCCACAAAATTTCAATAATCGTTGGCGGGTGTACAGTGACGTCATCCAGGTAGCCGATTGCGCCATTGTCACGTGTGCCGTCGAGGCGAGTGGACGTGAAAATGTTGTGAATGGTTGTGAGCAAAGCGAAAAGCGATTTCTAAAAAGATTTTGATTGGATTTTTACATGACAGATGGGATTGCGCATAACCACCATTTAAAAATACGTGGTATTAAATGTATTGATTTCTTTACCATATATTAATAATACCAGTATTTAACATGGAACGACTGCATATGGGAGCTCCAATACCCAGTTACTGGATAATACGATAACTCTTGGTAGGACTTACATTTTGGGTTGTCATACTTTTTGTGCTTCTGGCTACCCGTAACCACTGTCAAAGATCTGCGAGTGAGCCAGGGACGTTAATAACCAACGACTTAAGTGCTTTCCGGGGCATGGAGTGGTCTCAATATGTACGTTCGACGACATTTTCGCATGACCCCCATTAGGGCGATTTTGGTGTGCGCGGGCCAGTGGCTACCCCCGCCTGCATTGTTTTTGTCCACCAATAGCGCTTAAAGAAGGGTCCGTCCTAAGAGACATTCTTCATCATTCGTCAAACTAAAACAATTAACGTTTAAAAAAACGGTCACCCTTCATTCATTGGTCAAACAGAAAAAGGGCGGGATAATTACGTGCAGCCGAAAATGTTTTGAAAAGGGTCATGCGTGGCTGTCCTCGATAGTACTTAATGGATGAACGCTTATCCACGAGCTGATCGCGGCAAGCGTTGCTTGCTCCGAACCCTTGATCGACTTTAATTAACACTTTTTTATCTACAAAAAAAAAGCTATGTGGAGACAAAATAACTGTTACAAAAATATCAAGAAAAGCAATAACTTAATTAAAGTTGGAACGATAAAGTATTTCTGTATCAGAAAGTGTAGAGAGAGATTCCATTTACTTTCTAATTTCCACCAGAACGGAGAAAACTTCGACAACCACTTGGTGATAGGTGTTTATTTTTGTCGTTTCTTTGAAAACTCGATAAAAATTGAATAACCGACGAAATTCAATAACCTTTTATAACGTTTTAGTAGGTTAATTGAATATAAGTAGGTATCTACTTATATTCCTGCACCCTAATTGCGTAATACATGTGTGTTACGCAATTAGGGTGCAGGCCTTCTTTTTGTAATTTGTTTCAATATTCGCACATAATAATTAGATATATTAAGAAGCAGTTACGAGTACTTCATACTTCTACGTGGTCTTCACATGATCTGACCAATGTTACGCCTGGACTTTAAAAGAGACTGTGGCCTCTGAGTTCGTTTCGGCCTTTCTTCTCAGAGTAATCGGATGGGAAACGCCGACTTCATCTAGTTTTTAAAATATGATAGTGTTTGTATAATCCTACTTACAGTCATAAAATCATTTATCATTAATCATAAAACATTCCGCTGGTTGAATAAACTGTTTAACTGCAGTGCAGTTCTCAGTGTTCACGAAAATCGTTACATGTGAGATTTTTTACCTTTGAGTTTTGCGTGTGTGGTTCAAATTCCAAAAAAAAAATAGCTTTCACGCTTATGCCTCTTTTAAAAAAAAATTAATTATTGGGGTCTTGAACCGAACTTTGACTTTATCCTTCCTATTTTTGAATAGTTCACTTTGCTGTAACGTGTAAGATATAGTGAAAGTTAAGTCCCTTAAGTGCCTATTTCACCAATCAAACTAAACGCGTTCAGCACATATAAAACGCATTCCAAAAATGTCAGTTTCAATAAGAAAAAAGTGACACTGTCAGCTCTTAAACGTAGTTTATGTGATTAGCCCTTTATTTATTTATATATTTATTTCTGAGTACATGGTACATTAAGATCTTAATATTAATGGACAGCTTCACATATACTACCGTTGCCGGTGTAGAAATATAAAAAAAAAAAAACTATTTAAATAAAAAAATGATTTTTTTTTTAAATTACAATGCAATTTATGAATAGAACGTCACAACTTACTTATTATATAATGTCAAACACTTAAAATTCAATTTAAAAAAAAACTCAATAAACACACACAACGTATTAATACAATGAAATATCAAAATTTATAATTAAAAAATTCGTTCACTGAATAGAAACAGTTGTCTAAAAGCCAGGCAAATATTGTCTTTCTGAATTTAGTAGTGGGTAGCACTCTAATGCAGGGGGGTAAATTGTTCAATATTTTGATTGCCATGCAATTGGAATTCCTGCTATTTAAATGCAGTCTCTGTCTAGGTGCAAGTAATTTATTTGGGCTTCTACTATTAACTCTTTTAGAAATGTGCTCATACAATGGGAACATGTGCGAATACCTTTTTATAAATAAACCTTATTCCTTATTTATAGGTTCTCTAAAAGACTTACTACTACGTCTTTAAACTATCAATAACATACAGACATAATCTTTTCCAAACGAATGAAACAAAGAACTTCACTGTTCTTCAATTTGTGTCAATATTCCATAACATTTTTGACACTGACGGCTCTTGAACACGTTTAGTTTCATTGGTGAAATTCGCACGAGTCACCTTTCATCAATTCGTCGAGAAGAATCATTACTTATAACAAGTTCTACACATCACATCTATACCCTTTAACTTTACAATCTTCTGCCTTCGACCACACAACCAACACAGGTTGTTACCCGTTCTCTTTAAGCCCAGTAGTTAGGCGTTCGAGTGCGTTACCTAGGTACTCCACAATCCACGTACATAGAAATAAAGCTAACACCTATGTACGTCCATAGGCTTTTGCACAATCCTAGTGTTCCCACAATTTGTTATCCGGTTTTGAAAGCAAGTTCTCTAAATGATTCTGTTTCTGTAAGGATGTTTGTACAAACATTTTAACACGTCAATCATATTTTTAATACTAGGTGAGGTCGGCGTTTCCTATCTGAGCAGAAACGTCGAAAGAAACTCAAAGGTCACAGTCTCTTTTAAAGTCCCGACATAATCTTGGTCAGATCGTCATGTGAATCGCATTTGTCAGTAATTGTGCAGCTCAACTAAAAACTTAAGGAGCTCAGCGATTTGACGAACAATACCAAAGGAAGGACATTGGGTACGCCGCATAATTACTCAAACCGCCAGACCAACATGAGCTGAGAAAAAAAAAAAAACAATGACCCACATAGTCTTAACATTGACAATAATAACTATAAAATAAAACGTAGGTAAGTAAATATTCATGTCATTGTTTACAAAAAAAAAAAAAAAAATTGGTGGATGGTTAGATGGTGGTTTCGTCATGTTGAGAGGAGAAATTAAAGGCTACTAACAAGAGGTATTTACAAGGCAGAAGTGAGTGGAAGCATAGGGACGGTACGCCTTACAAGGAAATACACTGACCTCATTGGTGATGTTCTTCAGAAAGGTCAGGTCCGTAGACCAGATGTATGAACGGTAAACGACGCAAAAGGAGTATCTATGGATCGTAGCAGGTGGCGTTTTGTAGTTTATGCCTAATGAAATAAGAGTGAGCATGATAAAGTAAATGATAAATTGTTTGTGATATGTTTTCTGCTTTTGACCGTCTTTTAAAAAGGAGGACCGTAGACAACTTCAATAATCCCAGATTGCTGAAGACATTCTTCCCCAAAAGCGGTTAAAGAGATTTTTGACGATGCTGAAACATCGACCCCATCTAGTAAAAAAAAAAAAAAATTGACCTGTAAAAGTGTTTGTGCAAACCTACTTAAACTACCGAAATAAAATCATTATCATTTATTTATCATCATCATCATCACCATTTCACCCAAAATATATCCACTGTTGGACATGAGCCTCTCCCAATTATCGCCACATCGATCAGTTCTGTGCTAACCATCTATAAATACTTGCTTTTAATAATAACATTTTCAACCTCTACCTTTGTAACTTTCCATCATTAAAATACGCTATTTCTATGCGTTTAACAGGCCTTTTCCTTATTTTACTAGCATTGTGTGCCAAATGAGGCCAAGTGCTGGACAAAGGGGCGATCGGGGAATATAGTGAGTCTGTGAGTACGTCTGTAACTATATCTAGGTGATTGTGAGAGCTCGTTACAGCTGGATCGAGGATATTCAAGCTGTTCTGTTTGGGGAAAATGGATGTGGATGTGTTTTTAGGGTGTATAGAGTTCAACATGTTTGGTTAAATCTGAATTGCACTTTTGCACATTGAGAGCGAAACGCAATCGTGATACTCGATTTTGAACTGAAGCCCAAATTCTTGTCGTCGTGGAATCGAAATTAATTATTGACCACCATAATTTCCAATCAGCATAGTTTATAGCAGACGTACTCGTGATTTTCTCTTGGGTGAGGCCTATGTCCAGCAGTGGACGTCTTTCGGCTGAAATGATTATGATATGTCTCCCACATCACTACGACTAACAAAGGCGATGCGACTCGATGACCGGACTTTTTATTTACGTTCGCTCGAAATGTAAGGTAGATTTGCAACGAATCACACTCAGTACACGAAGCTCATTTGCATTTTAGATATTATATAACTAATGTCAAAGTAAATTTTTATTTTATCGATGTTACTTGTAACAATATTTTAGTTGAATATGTGTTATTAGAGTGCGTTTGTGTCTAATCATCGCGCTGTACAGTATAATATTTATTTAACGTAAGTAATTGTGATACCTCTGATTCATAACAAGTAAGAAGTTTTATACATTACTATTTGTATTCGTAAATGTTTTATATAGGCGCCATAGTCTGCACATAACACCCAATCGTAATGTTAAATGCTTTTAGAATAAGATCTGAATGTTATTTATCTGTTTGGCTTATGACAAAATAATAAATAATGATTATGATACTCGTGAAGTCTCTTTCAACGCATCCTTAATGAGACAAATCAAACTTGCAAAACCAATTGACTTGCATACCAAATAATTTCTCATCAACTTGCAACTACATTCACCCCAAAGAGACAGACCATAGCGTTTAACTGCGTCTAAGGCCTTGACCAGAGTGATGCCTTCGCGGACGCTAAGGCGGTTGGGAAGTATGAAACACTTTGAAAACGCTGTTTGCATCCTGCATTAGCTAATTGATTTAGTATATACTTACTATATACTAAATCTATGGTAGTAATAATGACTAATGACCGTCTCCTAATAGGTAAAAGCGATCGCCGTGCGATTGTCGCGATTATTGGTATTAACAACGACAAAGAGGTTAGCCGAATACATTGAACGCGATGATCGAATAATCGCGCGATGGTCGGGAATGGCGGGCGCCAAGCGCGACGGGACTAATACAAACGTTGCTTATCACGTACTTCAGCTGAGAGTTTTTCTTTTCCACTAAAGACTTTCAATCTACAAGTGTAAGATAGAGACGGCAACATGTCTTCAAGTGCTGGCGAGCGATCGTCTATTGTTTTACCCTGTGGAAACATGCACTGTGGCCACCTAATCGCGCCCGTTACCTCGCACGCTACCGCTATAGTCACCGCGCGTTCACTATGGTCGGAGGCTTTAACTGCGCCAAAGGCGAGGGAATAATTTTGTCCACATAGCTCGCGCAAGTCAATTTAACTTAAAACTTTATGTTAACATAACTTTCTCGCTTCGCAGTGGACGTAGAGTATCTAGTGGTAGTTCATATGACAACCGTGCTGCGGACATGTGAGATAGATTTAGTTCAGCATTCTGTGAGACTGCTGTGAGGGTTTAGTTGCATACTTACGTCAGATTGAATTGATACGTATTTGAGTTTGTGTGAACAACTGTAGGTAATTAAGAGCTTAAAATGACCGTTCATATTTAAAACTAAGTAAAAAAAATAAGCTATGCTCAATACTTTTACGTTCGTTTTTATATGTTCTCGTGAAATCCCGTCCAAAACTCACATAATAACCAGTATTGAGTAAATCGGAGTAATCCCTTAACTTACATCGATATACTTCGAGATGATGAGATACTGTGCCCTACAGGGTCCATAATGATCTCTATTATGTAGTTACCACCTAAGTACACATTATGGTAAAGCAATAAAGATATTGAGTATTGAGTATTGAGATATTAAAATAAATATTATAACTTACCAAGAACAAATCTTTTAAATAAAATAAGTGATAGACATTATTTTAGATATTTATCTGAGGCACCTTCCTACCCTTGAAATCCTTAACTAATGGAGTAAAATCATAGACAGTAAAAATCTTCATCTGGTTAGGCTTAAAACCGATCAACATGTTTCGAAAAAATGCAAAAAAAATAAGCCGAAGCAATGGTGTCGCTTCTGTATATCTAGGAAACTAGGCTGAAATAAGTAATACTAGCAAAACTTTCAATTACAGTTATGAAATAGACTAGATAGAATGAGTCGCCGCATATTTTATAGTTACGCTGACAACGGATTTACGGATGGGTAGGTTTTAAAACTTTATTCGAGTATTCCTATATTTCTCTATTCCGCTGAAATCCTCATATGGAATGAAGTTCTGAAAAGGGAGGTCGGAAGATATTAAAAGTATTTTTTTTGAAAATCAAAATGACTCAAAAGGCGGACTTCCGGCATTAAATGTGTTGAAATATTATCAAATAAAATACCAATTTATGTAGCTAAAGTTTCACAACTACAGCATTATATTTGTTCCCTTTCTAGTGTGGTCTGTCAAAGTGAATCATAAAGGACCATGGGGGATTTTGTATGAACCCCGTCCTCACCCTACAACAGTCATGGGATACGTGTCAATTTGTTCATTGGGAAAAAAAACAAATTAAGTACATGTATTAGTTGCAAAACTATTGGGTTTATTTACAAATAAATAAAAACTTTTTGGCAAAAATGTATTTATTTTAAACAAAAAATATTTTTCCCACAAACAAAATAGCATATTTCACGTAAAAAAATGACGATTCTCTATGAAAAATACTTGATTCTCAAACTGAAAATCATTGATTATAATAACCGTGTTTAAGTTAATTAATATACCTCTTAATTCATTAGTACAGCCAAAAGCATGTCGAACGACACACTACTAGCTTTAACTTAAGCTAGTAGTGTGTCGTTCGATTTATACTGCGTGTCATACAAAACAGAGCTAGTCCAAAGAGTCAAGCTTGACGTGCTCTAGACTGTACTAACAATTACTTTTAGTCGTCTATGAAATTATTATCAAGCATTTGTGCTGGTGCATTAAAGTCAATATGAAGCCCTAACCCCAAACACCATACAATGGTTACATGAAAACATTATTAAGATCGCCATATTTTAATCCTTTTTATTGCACAACAAGTAAATATGTTAAAAACACAATATATTATAAAACCTTATTTTTAGTTTAACGTTTGGAAATTCTCTTGAATGTCCTCCACCCTGGGGAAGGTGGAGGGATCTGTCAGACTCTTACTGACTAAAACCACACGATGTTCTGCTGTTACCTTAAGCCGGGGTGCTGGAGTGCTTTCTTGATTCCTCTTATTATAAAACCTAAACCCCACGTATTTGAAGGACGTCGCCGTAGTAAAAATGATCTATCCTACTAGACGCTTCAAATGACACTTATTTCAAATCTGTTGGATGGTGAGGACATTTCTTCCCATCATCCTTTAAAAAAATTTTTTTTTGCTATATAATAAACTTAATGGGCGCTCAATTGTGTTAGTAGTTACGAAATACATCAAGATATTTCAGTGTGACTTTAGGATTGTATTTCGATAACACATGATACTTTGTTTAAATATTATATTATGATTAAAAAGGTAGAAATTAACATGAAATCCAAATACAAAACATTCATGCATGATTTTAAATAATAAATTGTTTCCATTTTATTCAAGTTTACCGTCCATCTATTGACTTAAAATTCGCGCGCTTTGCCCCACTTTATAACGTGGACACTGAGTTGTCAAGTAAATCGAATAGTGTTTTCAGTGTCATTATATTTTAGACTGTAGAGCTGTACAGGACAGACTTACGTGTAGATATACGTGTAATTATTGTATATTGTAAATAATTGAGAGCAGTGGTGGCCCAGTGGTAACGGTCCCGACTTACGAGTTGTAGGTCGTGAGTTCGAACCCAAGCAGGCGCTTTACTTTGTGTAAAAAATTTAATCTACACTGCTCTCAAAACGGTGAAGGAAAACATCGTGAGGAAACCGGCATGTCCTAGAACCAAAAATTCGAAGACATGTGACATCTACCAACCCGCACTGAGCCTGCGTGGTGGATTACGGCTCACTACCTCTCATAGAGAGGAGGCCTGTGTCCCAGCAGTGGGAACGTTATAGGTTGATTATTCTATAATGCTATGTTAATAATTAAAACTATTTACCATAGTATATGTGACTTTTTTCAAGTGAGTTTTACAAATCAGTAAACACAAAAGACCAAATTATTTCTAAGGCTAAGAAAAACAGATCCTATTTCCCAGAATGTCAAAAAAACCGTCTTCCTTAATAACTTCAACAGTCCTAATTTACTGTTTTAATTGGTCGATAGTCAGTCGATACACAGACTAAGTACAAACAATAAGCTTGTTTACAATTAAAGACTATTTACATCAGGCGCAAGGGAATACTCCGGTGTGCTTCGGTAGTCGTTAGGTAATACTCCCGTTTGCTTCGATGTTCCGTTCTTAAGTACCTATTTCATTATTATGGTATTGTAAGTTAATTCAATTTGGTTCAGTACTAAGCCTGCTTGACTCAGAATTTTGGTGGATCTCTAGGGAAGTTCTTGATTGTGTGTGTTTTCGAGCAGACCCAACGTACGTTGCCCTGTCCAAATTTTAACAACCTACGCATATAGATAGATTAAATCGTGCTTTGTAGTCTTGAGTTTATACAAAAATCGCTTGGAAAAAAGCACTTCCAGTTCTTCCTTTCTTTTAACCTTCTGTTTGCCGAATAAGGTTTTTGAAACCTTATTCGGCAAAATCGAACCGGACTGTATCGAACATTTAAAAAAAAACAAGTCAATCTAGCCGGTGTATATAAATATACAGGGTGTAATGGACAGCCCTCCGCAGACTGATGGGGTGAATTCAGCATATCATGCTAAGATGATAATCATCATCATTTATTTAGTGCATTCCATATTGTAAAAATATGTTACAAAGGGCTTAAAGCTAGGAACACAAATATGGACCCTGTAAGGGCACAGCAAAATGATAAAATAAAGTAAGTAGGAAAGAGGAAGAACGCTTTAATTTGATACATTATTTTGTAGGTATTCAAAAGTAATAATATTAAAAATTAAAATTATACTATTTTATGAAAAATGTCATTTAGAATTTGTCATTAAGATATTCATTGATATTATACTAGCATTTAGATAATAGTAATTGTTTCAATTTGTTTGTGAATGAATTAAACTTTTGTAATTTTTTTATTATTTCCGGTAATTTATTATATACTTTCATTGACCCATAAAATTGTTTCAGGAACGTTATGGGAATCCATTAAACCTGACACATAAACGGAGTGCTGCGTACAGAGAATGTTATTTTACATTGAAATCAAGGAACAGTAACTAAAAAAAAAAACGATTAAAAACATTGAAAATAATCCTGAGACATTTTCCGGTGGAATATGATTCAAAATAAGGAATTGAACGCACCCTGTTAGTTTGTGGAGGGCTGTCTCTAACACATTGTATACCATTACCATATCTTTTTTTGTTCTATCATGATTTGGTATCGATTATATACCTGTCTCATCTTTGAAGGTACGCCTGTTAATTTAATTTGACCCTTAATAATCTCCTATTTTAAATGTTGTACGTTATCCTTAAAGATAACATTAAGTTAGTGCAACTAAAAACACTCCGTCTTCGTCCATTACGTAAAACTTTAGCAAAAACTAATTATTCCACGTAAATTAAGATCATCGTTTGAAAGTTTTCTAATTTACATTACTTTGTCGCAGAATCTTGCTGACTAGATTATGTTGTTTTTTATATTTTATTTTTATGGAATGATAATAAAGGGAATTCAATCAACAAAAAAAAAAAACACTGAGCCGTGCATAAATATTTAAATTTAATTTCAACTGCGAAATTTGGTGGTCATTCGATTCAACTAACACCAAACCCGTCGCTGTTTTGAGTCTGATTTATTACCGCAGTGCGCTACTACTTATTTGCATAGTTGACTTACCTAAAAATTTGCTTCTTATCGTGCCTTAACACGAAACAGACAATATTATACAATTTGATATCATCGATTCAGTACAGTACATGATTCTGAACTCTGCTGCGTCGCCGCGTAGGAGGCGTTCCATTCGTTCAATACTAACCTAGTAACCTAAGCACTTTTGTCACTAACATCAATATACTAACAAAATATGGACCTATGGTCTGAAATAAAGTTTAATTTAATTTAACTTAATAAGTGGCAATTATGTCTTAACAACATTTATTATGTTCAAAGTGAATCTTTTAACCGACGACAGCCATTATTCACGAAATTCCGATGAATTTCGTGAATAAAAAAGTAACCAAGGATATTAGGTCAAAGCAGTCCCATTTGTCATGATAATTTTGTTTCAGTAGTTCATGTATTAGTACATTTAAAATTTATTACAGCTTTATACCAACCCGCACTGGGCCCGCGTGGTGGATTACGGCCCACTCCCTCTCACAGAGAGGAGGCCTATCTCCCAGCAGTGGGAACATAATAGGCTGATTATGCATAATGCATGCATTCATTACAGTAGAGCCGATCCAATGATCCAATTACTTTCATTGTTGATAAAACAGTTTTGTCTCTATAAGCTAAACAATTTTCGATGTGCGCGCCTATGTTTTTTTTATCGAGCAATATTATAAAGGTAATATTAGAAATAAAGGCCTGCGACCAACCTCAACCTAGCCCTCCCGGCTCTTGCTCGAGCCAGTCCGTGCCGCTGAGCCTGTAGCTTTAAATTCGTCCCAAAATCACTCAAATCCTGATCCAGCTAGTCCCTTGCTGCCCTCTTCCAACGACGCCCTAAGCCGAGGTTCGTACCCCACAGGGGGTGCCCTTAGCGTGAAGTCGCTTAGTTTTTAGTTAGTATTAAGGTTAAGTCCTGGCTGGAGGCCTTAATTTATTAGGGCAACCACAGGCAAGTCCGTTTAAGCAGACGACAACCTCATAGGTTGACCTGCGAGATGCCATACCCAAAAGAAAAAAACTAACTTCCCTACTATCCTTTAATACCCTTCACTTAATTTCCTCCATAGATCTCAACAGTAATTATAATAAAACCAAACTGTCATAAGTATCTCTAATCCTGCAAGTTCAGGCTTTAGTGTAATAAGATTAAGTCTCAGTTTGCGCTGGGACATAAATGGGTATAACCAGCAAGTTTCTTGCTAACTAGTCTGTGTTAATTGAAAAGTAAAGGATTTAATCTTAAGCTTGATTTTTGACGTGTTTCAAATTAAAAGCAAAGGTTGTTATATACAATGATTATTACTACTTTAACATTTTATATTACTAACTTCTGCCCGCGATTTCGTCTGCATAAAAAATTGTCCTATGTGTTAATCGAATTCCAGATAATAAACTATCTGTGTACTAAATTTTATTGAGTAGCAAACATCCAAAAATAAAAAAAAATCACATTTGTAATATTAGTAGGATTGTAGGATAAAGACTCCCCATAAACAAACGCGACACAAAGGCACCACTCGTTGCGCGACATCAGTGCTTTTGTGTTGCGCTGTCGCATCGCGCCAGTGTTCACAAGGCTTTAATACCTAAGTAACTCTGTCTGTCTGTCATATGGATTTGGATAAAATTGGGCACTCAGGTAGACCATGACCTATGTTAAGACATAAGATACTTTTTATCTCGTTAGTACATTCCCGTGGAATTATTTCTAACCTCCGGCAAAACCGGGAGCAAAAGTTAGTTAAGAATGACAATTACTTCTAGGGAAGATACATTTGGATTTGTAGTTAACCCAAAAATAACATGTCTGCCAAGACAGAAGGCCGTGAAAACGTGATAGTAGCACTCTGCTACGCCGTAGCTTACCGCGTAGCAACTTTTTTTTAAAGTTAGTCTCTTATACAGGGTCAAGTTAAATTAGCTAGCAAAACCCCACAGAAGTGATTGTTATCGATACCAAAATATAATTTAACAAAACCGATTTATAAACTAAGTCTTTAAGTAACTACATTACCTGCGCCAAGAAAAAATTACAATTCGTATTTTTTTGTTTTATCATGTTAAGTTATCGATACCCACCACGACTGTAGTTTAGCTAGCGAATTAACCATTACCTTATAGTATAATAGCAGAATCAGCCTATAATGTTCACAATGCTGGAACACAGTGCTTCTCTCGGTACGAGGGAGTGGGCCCTAATCCACATCGCGAGCTCAGTGCAAGTTGGCGGATATCACATGTCTTCGAATTTTTGGTTCTAGGACATGCCTTGGACCTTGTATAACATAACATAACATCACGCCTTGTTTCCCCGAAGGGTTGGGCAGAGGTGTACCTATAGTATACCCACATTTCGCCAGTTATGTTTAAGTCCCATGTAAAAGGGGGCGAGCCTATTGCCATCTACCGGGCACAAATCCAGCCTTCGAGCTGCTACTGAGAAATTCCAGATAGAAAATCCCAATAACACGTTGCCCGACCTGGGGATCGAACCCAGGACCTCATGCTCAGCAGTAGCGATTGCGACCACTAGACCAACGAGGCCTTGTATTCTGAACTTAATTTTACTAAAGTTTAACGAACGTAATAGAAAAAGCTTTTGTAATATGAAATGAAGTACTTTCAATTCTCAGTAACTTTATTGTAGTAAGATCATGTCGCAGTTTGTTAGTAGTTATTATAACAGTTTCTTACAAACTGCTACTGTTTTTCATGCTAATTGGAAGAAAAATCGCGGTTCACTTGCTCGTTATGTCAAGCAGTTTTGAGTTATGTTTCGAAGCGCAATTTCTTTCATTCATACGTGGCTTGGTAAATTAAATTATATTGTTTTTATAACAATCTGTTCGAAATAAATAAGGAGTTTCAGAGCAATTAATTCACTAGCCGTGCCATTTCGGTAACGTATTTTTTCTTGTTTTTGAACAAATAACAGAACCAGCATCTTCATGTTCATCCTTATCATCATAATCAGCCTAAAATGTTCGCACAGCTGGGACACAGGCCTCCTCCCGGTGAGAGGGTGTGGGCCGTAATCCACCACGCGGGCCCAGTGCGGGTTGGTAGATGTCACACGTCTTCGAATTTTCGGTTCTGACGTGCCGGTTTCCTCACATGTTTTCCTTCACCGTTTTGAGAGCAGAGAGTTTGCAGCCGTTACCACTGGGCCACCACTGCATCATGTTCAACTTTACCTGTTATAATTCATTCCCATAATAACAAACTTGGATAAACCTTACTTCGTTACTGCAGCATGTGGGTGTACTCCATACATACACCTCTGCCCAACCCTTCAGGGAAACAAGCCGTGATGTTAATCGTTCAGTTTCTATGTTCAAAGGCATAACTTTACTCCGAATTCATTAATATGGGGGTGTGTTTTTCTTACTCTTTGCCAATTTCAGGCAGAGATCGATATCAAACCGAAAATAGCAACGCTGGTTAGCTGCTGAAACGAGGGTACCCTTAATAACCTGAAGACTCAAACAACTTCACTAACAAACAAAACCACAAAAAATACTTTTTCCTTATTTTCTCGTCCAACAAAAACACAGTATCATTTAATAAGACAAGGCATGTCGAACTTAGACGTGGAGGCGATCTATCATCATTGATGACGCCATTTGTCTAACTGACCCTCCGCTGTGGTACGCCACGGGAATGCATAAGAATATCGTGGCCAAGTTATAGGAAGAGAGCGATTTGAATATACGTTTTTTTTTTGCATTTAAGACATTCTAAGGTCGATTTTATTTTTGGGAATGGCATCTCGCAGGTCAACCTATGAGGTTGTCGTCTGCTTAGACGGACTTGCCTGTGGTTGCCCTAATAAATTAAGGCCTCCAGCCAGGACTTAAACTTATGTACTAACTTAAAAACTAATTGACAACGCTAAGGGCACCCCCTGTGGGGTACAAACCTCGGCTTAGGGCGTCGCTGGGCAAGGGACTAGCTGGATCAGGATTTGAGTGTTTTAGGGACGAATTTAAAGCTACAGGCTCAGCTTCGCTCTAAGGTCGACAGTCAAAGACACTTAAATTGGCTTTAAGCCTATATTCAACCATTTTGCGTTCATGTTTGCTTTAATTGTAAAAAATTGCCTAATGCCACTTATGCACATTTTTTAAGTATATAGAACCTCCTTTGTCTGCACAAGATTCCTTTGGTGTTCAATGATTGTTACTGATAGTCGATTTGCGGGCTGATTAGCGGTTTTTCTTTATTTAAAATAAAGAAATAACGCAATAATAATAACATTATTATAAGACTAGTCGTTTTAGGTCTTCGGGGAGCTTGTTGGTCAGGATTAATTAATATAGAAAATGGTCACCTACTTACGTATTAACAGCGTCAAGTATTAGTGCCTCATTTAAGACTATTATTGGCGACCTGCTTTGCACGAGAATTTACTGATGTGACGACATGTCAAAACATCGAGATATAAATTAAATTTTAATATTTTACACTCTCTAAAACTTCCGGAATTCATTCCCTTTATAATGGTGAAAACTGCATCATAATCCATTGTGTAGATTAAAATAACTAAGTGGTCAGACAGAAAAATACAAAAAGTGACTTTTTGTTTTATAAAATATATACATAAGATGTTGACAGCTGTCTATTATATTTCTATCACTGACATTCCAACATCGAGAGATAATTAATTAATCAAATTATGTGGGCACTCGCTATAAACATATCACTTACACCCCACATAAAGGTCACGTATCCGATATTTACGGCAAAGGATGGATAGAGTACGGCCTGTCCTTTATTTTCATAAGTAAATCACAGCACTACCCTACCATACCATTATGCTAAGGAAACCGGCAAAAATATCCGGTATTTTGCCGTATTTTTATACGTTTTCCTTAAGTATAAGTAAATGTTTAGCAATCAGAAATCTTGGATAAATTGTATATTTTGAAAGGTCGAATGAGTTCAACTGGCAGTTTCGAAAAGTTTTTGCTTGTGGGTGTCGATAAAGGTCTGTCAACTCTTGTGAAATTGGGGATTGCGCTACGGGTGACAGGTTCGAGTCCCGGTCAGCGCAAAATTTAATTATGGTCTACAGTTCCTTGTCTAGATGTGAATGTAAACGCATAAATAAATACATAAGCAGACTAAATTCAAGAGTGCAACTTGGAGTTACTTCTCAATAGGAAACAACTGATTAGAACCGTGCATCATTTATTTATATAATTTTTTTGTAAATTGCTACTCGCAGGTCAACCTCGGAGGTTGTCGTCTGCTTAACCGGACTTGCCTGTGGTTGCCCTAATAAACTAAGGCCTCCAAAAACTAAGCGACTACACGTTGAGGGCACCCCCTGTGGGGTGCGGACCTCGGCTTAGGGCGTCGCTGAGGGAGGGCAGCAAGGGGCGAGCTGGATCAGAATTGGTAACATTTTGACACGAATTTAAAGCTACAGCACCTAGCATCCAACGTTTCATAAGTGCCCACGTAGGTTTATGTGAAATAAAATATTTTGATTTGATTTGTTTAAATAGAAAGTTCTTATGAGCTCATTTGTATCGCCCCCGACGACGCCACTACCTTCCTCCAGGAGAGTAGTAAGGCCACCAGCACACTACATAAGCCCAAATCCCGATCGCCGTCCTACCGTCCTCGCCGCCGAAGCCCACCGCGACGCCCAAATCCACGCCCCTCCCGACCCTTGCTCGAGCCAGCCCGCGCCGCTGAGCCTGTAGCTTTAAATTCGTCCCTAAACCACTCAAATCCTGATCCAGCTAGTCCCTTGCTGCCCTCTTCCAGCGACGCCCTAAGCCGAGGTTCGTACCCCACAGGGGGTGCCCTTAGCGTTGTCGCTTAGTTTTTAAGTTAGAACATAAGTTTAAGTCCTGGCTGGAGGCCTTAATTTATTAGGGCAACCGCAGGCAAGTCCGTCTAAGCAGACGACAACCTCATAGGTTGACCTGCGAGATGCCATTCCCAAAAAAAAAAAAAAGCTCATTTGTCTTAAAAAAATAAAGCCTTAGTTTCCTTTACAACATCCAAATTCAGAGAGGCATATTTTTAATCCACATGGCTCAATACGCGCAATCAGATTATGGGTACCCAGTTAGATACCTGATACCACTCCCTAGTGGTCTTAATAGCACTCACACAAAAACAAAGACTACCCTTAAAACTCAAAGTAACATTTTCTTATACTACGTTCAAATTCAAAGGAAAATTTTCTTCTACTACCTTCAAATTTCCATCCATAATTACAATAAAAAAGTTTATTTTATAAAGATAAGCTCTCTTCTGGGTAAATAAGGGTGACATTTGAATGAACTAAATTGTGTCACGTAGGACTTATAATGTTTGTGCGTTGTATGCATACTTATTTACTTATTATTATATTTTTGGCTTATTTAAGTTTTGTAGGCAAAATCGAAGCCAAAATAATCGCTAACGATTCATTTTGTATGCCTTTTTAGTTGCTAATTTTCTCGTAATTGGGTTTGGGTTTTTAACGTTTACTTATATACAGGTTGTCCAGTAAGTCTACGCCAATCCGGAATCGGGTGATAGGTCAAGTAAATGATGACTTGACTATTAAATTAACAAGAAAAAAAAAAACTTTATCATGTATTTTAAAAATTACGGACATTTATAAATAATAAAACGAGAAATTCTACTGCCTGTGACGGTCTTTTAACTCCTGTTGCTACATATATTTTTTATTTTTCTAACTATTGTAACCGACATACCACCCGACTCCGGCCTGACGCCATGACGGTCGACTTTCGGGACGCCCTGTATAAAAATCAATTGTAGTTCGTTGATTAAACTTTCGTAAGCTGTGTGCGCGACGGAGGTTTCTAACAAAAACTGCATTGCAACGCCGACTATTAGCTATTTTTTTATGAATATACCGTTTCCTTTTTTCGACTTACGGAGTTATTATGTGATATTGTAACTGCATGATTTATTTGAATCTGTGTGAAAAGTGAACTGTTTGTGTTCTAAAATTCTTTAAACGGAAACCGAAAATAATCTTCTTATACAGTTTAGGAACAAGCAATAATAATCTCTGCAGTACGTGTTTGTTATTTTAAAGGGTTTGTTTTCTCACGATGTTTTCCTTCGAAGTAATTCTTTAGGTGTTTGTATTCAATTAAAATGTACACACGTTTTAATTTTACTTTGACGTCCAAAGTTCTAAATAATTTTATATAAAGTTTTAGAAAAAGTTTAAAAAAACTAAAGAAATCCTATTTCCATCCTTCATTTTTAATCTTAAAAAAGTTGCGTACTTTTAAACTTACAAAAGTAATCGAGACAAGAATAACTGAAATGCCCTAAAATACACGTAAACTCTTCAACGGAAAAGGCACAAAAAATAACATTTTTCAAGTGTCCTCATTCTCTATTTGCCGAACAAAGGCTTGACCTAACTCCGGCGGCGATGAGATGTCTATAGTCTGTGGATTTTTTTTTTAAACCACCGCCTATTTATATGAGGTTCTCATTGAAACTTGAGATTGTTTTGAATTAGGGTTTGTATGTCAATGGCGGATAGTGGTCATGGAGATATTAATGGGTCATTTTTCGTCGAAGGATTCGGGACGTCTTATATATAATGACCTTATTGGTGATGTTCTTCGAAACGGTCAGGTGCGTAGTAATCGCCACCGGCGTATAATGATAATATTGTTACCGTCCATTTAAAGTATCTGTATCTATCTACCTATTTAAGGCGAATTTCTAAACCACGTTCAAGCGCTGACAGTGTCAATGTTACACAGAAAATAATGACACTCACAATTCTTAAACGTGGTTTAGATGTGCTGATCGCGTTTAGTTTCGTTGGTGAAATTCGCACTTAGATGTTTAATCAGATTGTTGATACCCATGTTTTAAGACGAGTGTTAATCCTGCCGATAAGTTTTCACGCAATTTGGCAGGTATATGAAATAAGTAATAAGTGTTTGGTCAAAAAGAAATCTTTTATTATTATTATTTCGGCTGAAATTATGACATACTAACCGAATTATAATCACCACTAACCATGACTCTTATACCCTACACGATTAGAGGAATGGAAGGGTCACGAGTTTCTCTGAAAAGTTTTCGTTTGCAATATCCCTTCATTAGCCTTATTGCTGTATGCAAGGCATTCCTTTGTAAAATTTTAGGTCTGATTTCCATTATTGGGAACGTTTTGCGACATTCGTATACATATATAGCATAATCAGCCTATAATGTTCCCACTGCTGGGACACAGGCCTCCTCTCTATGAGTGGTAGTGAGCCGTAATCCACCAAGCGGGCTCAGTGCGAGTTGGTTCGTATACATATGTTAAAACATAATTATAATTACAAACTTTGTAGCTGTTTGTTTTAAGATGTGTAATATTGTGGCTGCGCATAAATGTCTCTTCTAAATAAATGTGTCTTCAAGTCTCGGCCCAACTTACGAGAAGATCGTCATAATTATTTTACTTTTAACTCACTTCAAAAAAACGTGGAGTTTCTCAAGTTCCAATTTTTTTTTAATGTATGTCCCTCGATTACTGGAAGACGGCTGTGCCGATTTGGAAAAATCTGTGTTCGTTTGAAACGGAACCTATTCTTCCCAGTGGTCCCATTGTTTTCATTTCAGCATCTGTTAATGGGATTCTGGAGAAATCGAAAAACTCTTCAAATATTATATATCTATATGGGGTTTTGTTTTTTGTTTAGGTAACAACAAAAAGGTGATTTTTTTTTTTTTTTTTTCAAAAAACAAAAACAATCGGCATAAAAAAAGTATAAAGTGAATAATAACTTTAACTTCGGAAGTGGGTGACAAACACCGAAAATACAAAACAAAGACACCGTCGACAATTTCAAAAGTAAAGTTATTTTTCAATTTGTTGTTCGGAAGTTTTTCTTAAGTAAAAAGGTTTATCATTCGTTAAATAGGTTCTGTTTGATAGTTTTTACTTTTGAAATATTACCCAGATTAGCTATATTCAATTATCACGGGAACCAAGGTGTGCGATTGTTAGCACACCAGTATGTATTCTATACATGTGTTACAACGTGTAAGATTTGTTGAGGAATCATTAAGAAGATTTAAAACTAGGGTATATTTAAGGCTCCTGACGCGACACCACCTCACTGTGGTATCACGCGCATTTCGCATCGCGTGTCGCGCCAGTCCGCAAAAGCCTTTATTTGCATTTCAAATACCGACTCCTCCAAACTTCTAATCTTGTGGTTTGGCACACACTTATCAAATCCACGACCTTCCGGTCAACCTTCTCATGGGACGGCTGTTAAACTTTTTCTTCGTCCACTCGAAGAGCACTTTACGAAGGATATAACACTACTTCAGGCATGTATTCCCCAAAGTGGTACTAACGTGGTGATTTTTTTTGAGTTCCTTTTTTTTTGTTCTCGGGTGAAAAATCCTCAGGACGTCTCCGAGTCTGCCGCTGTCCCTGGACCCATTTAGGGGGGCTGGAAGAGGGGGTTGTCCGCCCGGTGCGTCTGCTGCGGATAGGGAGAGTGGACGAGATCTCTCTCTCCCTTTCGGCAGCCTCCTTCTGCGAGATTACTATTTCGCAGAAGGAAACCACCGCGTCCCAGGACTCCTCGCTGCCGACCATCGAATTCACTGCGGTCGGCAGCAACGGGGGACCTACTTCTGGTACGGCGCGGCTCTTCCCATGCGGCCCATTAACCCTTGTATTCCTAACCTTAGGGTAACTCCACCCTATATAGTAGACGACTCTTTTAAGCTCATATTGGATGTCTTAATCAATATGATAATATTTAAAGCCGTTTGTCCACCGCCACGTCAACAAGACGTCAACGAGAACGAGATGACGACACCGAAGAAATGATCCCAACATTTGCTATGGCTGAGTGTCTATTGCACGTCGTCAGTTATCCCAATAATCTCGTTTCTTGTTGAAGTCCCGTGGACCGTGGCGGTGAAAAAACGCTATAAAGTTGTCCATGCATGTACCCAGTTTTCACAAAATAAACCACAGTAATTTCACTCATACAAAATTCTTTCCTCCATCTCAAACTGACATGGCCCCCAAATCGATACCCAACCGGAATGAAATCACGGCGCACAATGAAGCAAGCTAACCTATTGACGTGCATCCTCCGATTGGCCTATTGTGGACCTGACAGATGCCTGAGTCTGTGGCTGAATTGGAATCCAATCGCTGAGTTCAGACTTTTTTGAAGGAAGGTAGATAAATTATGATCTTGCATAACTACAACCTATGTTAGTTATTCAGATAAGAACGTGTTTAGACTAGTTTTTGTTACGTTCGACAGATTTATTTTGGTGGAGCAGTGGTAACGGCCGCGACTTACGAGTTGTAGGCGGTAGGTTCGAACCCAGTCAGAGGCTTTACTTTGTGTAAATTATTTCATCATTCACTGCTCTCGGTGAAGGAAAACATCTTGAGGATACCGGCATGTCCTAAGACCAAAAATTTGAAGACATGTGGCATCTATCAACCCGCACTGGGCCCTCGTGGTGGATTATGGCCCACTCCCTCTGACTGAGAGGAGGCCTGAATCCCAGCAGTGAACATTATAGGCTGAATGTGCAACAGATTTTTTTACTAGAAGATTTTTATATTTTACAACGAGCAACCCGCCTCTGAGAGCCGACACTCTTAAGTCCATCAACGAAGTAGTTCGATATATATTAATTAACTCAGTCAGACGGGTGCAAAATACACCGGCATTAGGGACTGTCAAATCATGTTGTCACTCATTCTTAGTTCGAGCCCCAAAGTAATCTTATGTCCGTCGGTGATAAGGAGTAGAAAACGCGCGTTACTTCGATTAAAACTACGGATTTCGTGCTTTGAGAGAACACCGTTGCCGTGCTTCGTTCGGTTGCATTGTGTGGTGATGTGGCGACATGTCAATAACCAGATTCAACGTTCGCATTCTAATCTCAGTCTCAAGCTGTCAAAAATACAATTAATTTACATACATTTTTGACAAGCATTTTCATTGTTTTTTTTTTGTAGCACTTTTTACATGCATTTTTTTTTGCTTTTTAGGCTCGCCCCCTATTACATGGGTCTTAAGCATAACTGGCGAAATGTGGGTGTACTATAGGTACACCTCTGCCCAACCCTTCGGGGAAACAAGGCGTGCTGTTATGTTTATGTTTATTTTTGACAAGTTTTTGACACTAATTGTCGCTGAGTTGAAATTGCGACTTGAATTTGAACGTTATTAAGTACGAGAATTGGCCTTTTGTTATATATCTAAGTTTATTTTATGTAATAATTTAAACGTATTGTGTAGTTTAGAAAAACTAAGCGGTCACAAAAAACTTAGACAAAAAGTGACTTTGTCTTATATTAAGTAAAGATGTCGACGGCTGTATATGGCACTTCTGACATTCCAACATCGAGAACAATTATTTAAACAAATTCTGTGGGTATTCGCTATAAACTTATCACTTATACCACACATTTAGGTCACGTACCCGATATTTACGGCAAAGGATGGATAGAGTACGGCCTGTCCTGTATTTTCATAAGTAAATCACAGCACTACCCTACCATACCATTATGCTAAGGAAACCGGCAAAAATATTCGGTATTTTTTCGTATTTTCGTACTATTTGTATAGATAGATAGTTATGATTTGTGATTGAAATGCGTACTCAGATTGGCCTACCGTGGACCGGACAGAGCCTGGGTCAGATCGTGAATTGGGATCTAATTGCTTAGTTTAGGTTTTTTGAAGGAAGGCAGAAAAATTATGGTCTTGAATAACTAAGCAACCTATGATTAGTCATGTAAGGTACGGGCTGCAGTGATAATAGTCGATTAACACTAAAAGAAAAAAGAGAGAAAATTTCTTTAATCTGCACAAATAAGACGCACGTTATAAAGTTACAATGCAAACATAAAATTATATCATATTGCCAAAACCTCGTATTACAACATATAATAAAAAAGAGAACTACTGCTACACATCTAAATTGACACGTATTTTTTCGATACAATATATTTTAGTATTTTATGTAACAGTTAAAGAGTTATTATTCTTTTAATTTAACTTTTTTTCTGTGCCGGTTTATATTATATAAATTTTAAGCTCGATTGAATTAAAAAAACTGAAGTGTTAACCGATTTTTGTGTCTGACTTACATCATACGTATTACTCGTATGACAATTTTGTCGAGTTCCGACAGAAGAATTTTTACTAAACTATGTTAACTTTCGGTCTGCTAAACTATGTTAACTTTCGGTCTGCGTTCCAGGATGAAAAGTTATGAAAATAAAAGTTAGCTTATGTCCTTACCCAGTTCATGGTCTATCTGTGTGCCAAATTTCATCCCGATCCGTTCAGCCGGTTTAGCGTGAAAGCCTACCAAACAAACAAACCAACTCACTTTCGCATAAATAACATTAGTTAGGATTTGATATGATTTGTGTTTCCTGATACTGCCTGCCTTTCAGTGTTTTCTAAGCCACAATAATGTCTTTAAAAATAAACGATTTTAGGCATGCTAGCTGACCCCGCAAACGTTGTTTTGCTTCTTTTATTTTGTTTTGAAAAATAGATGTTGGCCGATTCTCGGACCTACCCGTTATGCACACAAAATTTCATACAAATCGGTCCCGTCGTTTCGGAGGAGTTTGGTAACAAACATTGCGACACGAGAATTTTAAATATTAGATTAATCCTATAATGTTCCCACTGCTGGGAAACAGGCCTTCTCTCTTTGAGAGGGAGTGAGCAATAATCTACCACGCGGGCCCAGGGCGGGTTGGTAATATATTATATGTCTTCAGATTTTTGGTTTTAGGACATACTGTTTCCTCACGATGTTTTCCTTCACCGTTTTGAGAGCATTTTTATATTCTAAATGTACTTCCAGTAAAATGGAGAGATCTTACTTAGCACTTTTATTAAAATTACCAGATTTTCATTTTCTAGACACAAAGATTTGTATAAATATTTGGTATTTAATTAACAATAAATTATAAATACTGTTCTAACCTTGACGAGTTAGAATGTTAATTATAAATTACATCAAAACATATTTTTAATTAATTAACATTTTCTTTTTTGAAATTCCAGGTAAGAGCGATCCTGAATTAATTATGAAGTCGAACTAACGAAATGTAAGTAATTAATGAAATTAAGACCTCGTTTTAAAGGTCCTTTAAAATAAAAAGGTCAAGTGTTAAGGACTGGGACCATTAGAAGTAATCGTTGCTTGACATCAAATCATTTGGTTATTTGGAGACGAGATGTCGGGAATAATTTAATTTTTTTAAAGGGAAGCGCCAGGTTAGCTGTGAAATTCATTTTTTACGGTTTTTTAATTTCCAGGTCAAATGTTAAAATTTCATGATAACATAATATTAGAGGGCTTTTCGAACTTATTTCTGTATTAACAATTCTAATGATAATCATTCAGTAAATAGGTACATACTTGTTACGGTTGCGAATCATATCCCGTCCAACTTTACGTCTCTGTTGTGCCACTACGCGTTACCGCGTTGCACCCGGCCGAAAACGCGCGATTTTTCCGCGCTCACTAAAATGCCTATTTCTCAGAAATTACGCAGCGTAGCTGTAAAAACTTTATGTCATTGGAATTGTTATGAAATAAGCTGTTTGATTATATAGGGTTTAGTATAGTTTTACCTTGAAATAAATTGCAAAAACGTAAGAAAATTTTAATTTCGATGGCTGGTGACATAGCCTTAATGAGAAAATGTGCTGGAATGGTAAAGGGTGATAAGAAAACCATCACGGTTTTCTAGTACATTTTATGACTTCTGTTAGCATAGCTGTTGCCCTCGACTACGTCTGCATATATTTAATTTATTTGTTTGGGATTTTCAACAAATTATACACAGATACAATAGTAATCAAAATAATACAAAAGTCTCTTATTACAGCAATTTCATACACCAGCCCGATCACTATGTATGGCAAGCCAATCCCTTGGGAGAAGCAAGCCAAATAACTAGGCGTGATCCTCGATCAAAACCTTACCTTTAAGGCTCATATTAAGGCGGTTCGCGCGCGCGCCTCCTTCGCTCTTAGCAGGCTCCACTTTGTACTGACAGCCCGTAGTAAACTGTCACTTAAATGCAAGCTGCGCATCTATACCGCAGTCATCCGTCCCATCATGACCTATGCCTGCGTTGTATTTGCGCACGCTCACCCACGTCATCTCCATAAGATGCAGACCCTCCAGAACCACGGGTGTCCCCTTCTATGTCCGTAATATAAATCTCCACGTCGATCTTAAACTGCCTACCATAAACCTGTTCATGAAACGCTTATCGAAGCGTTTCTTCGACTGTGGCATCGGCTACACTCCCTCCCGCATTAGCAGTATTCGCCGACCAAGGCATACTTTAATCGCCCCCGACGACGCCACTACCCTCCTCCAGGAGAGCAGTAAGGCCACCAGCACCTTACACAAGCGCAAAACCCGATCGCCGTCCTACCGTCCTCGCCGCCGAGGCCCGCCGCGACGCCCAAATCCACGCCCCTCCCGACCCTTGCTCGAGCCAGCCCGCGCCGCTGAGCCTGTAGCTTTAAATTCGTCCCTAAATCACTCAAACCCTGATCCAGCTAGTCCCTTGCTGCCCTCTTCCAGCGACGCCCTGAGCCGAGGTCCGTACCCCACAGGGGGTGCCCTTAGCGTTGTCGCTTAGTTTTTAGTTAGTATTTAAGTCCTGGCTGGAGGCCTTAATTTTTTAGGGCACCACAGGCAAGTCCGCTTAAGCAGACGACAACCTTACAGGTTGACCTGCGAGATGCCATACAAAAAAGAAACCGTTTCATACAAAACTGCTATGTAGCAACACACAGACAAAAGACACGAATAATTAAGTGACGAGAATTCACCTTACGCCAAACAGTGTAAAAATATGGCTGTCATCCAAGAAATGATGTACTAGGCAAAATTTTAAAATCAAACTCAACTCAAACTTAAAGCATTTATTTCTTATAACCCAATTACAGGCACTTTTTAACTGTCAAGGACTCGGTCAGTCACAAAGATGAAGCTAGCCCCCAAAACTTAGTAGATACCTATGGAGAAAAAGGCAAGAAACTCCACGGACACTCTTTTAAATCAAAATATTGTTTACATCATTCATGTTGAAATTATACATGTGAGTAAAAAAAGCAACCGTAATAAAAAACGATTAAAAAAAAAACAATCTAAAAATTATAATAATTGATAAACTAGGAAGCAAGTAAGCCTTTGACACGACAAACGGGAGCAAAAAAAGCGTTTAAAATACGCCAGGATAGTCATTGCATTTTATTTGTATGTTAGGAACATTGTAATCCGTAGGTTGCTGAGGCAAAATTTAAAATGTTCAATAAAATATTGGATACTTTCTAAATGCTTTTTAAACACTTAAAACTAAATATTCAGTCAGTACTATGGTATAAAATATTTTAGTGCTTGAAACACAGCAGGCCGTCTCTCAGTGAGAGAGAATGGGCTGTAACCTACCTACCTACGTGAGCCCAGTGCGGGTTGGTAGATGTCACGTCTTCGAATTTTTGATCTAGGACATGCCGGTTTCCTCACGATGTTTTCCTTCACCATTTATAGAGCAGTGGTGACTAAACTATTTACACAAAGTAAAGCGCCTATCTGAGTTCAAACCGACGAATTCTAAGTCGGGGCCGCTACCACTGGCCCCCACTGTTTCAGCTATATGTCACGTTACCAACTTTGCATGCACGTACTCGACTCCTTACAATTTACCTAAGTGAAACGAGGCGTTTTGTACGTCTCAAAACTGTTGGGCTAATATCACGATTTTGACTGAGTTAGGAGCGGTCTTTTACTCCAATACGAAGTAATTACCTACTATTTATTCCATGCTCAAACACGAGTTACATAACATCACGCCTGTAATCCCAGAAGGGTTAGGCAGAGGTGTACCTATAGTACACTCACATTTCGCCAGTTATGCTTAAGTCCCATGTAATAGGGGGCAAGCCTATTGCCATAAACCGGGTACAAATCCAGACTCCGGGCTGCTACTATGAAATCCTAGACAGAAAAACCCAATAATAACCCGAGCTGGGAAACGAACTCAGGATCTCATGCTCAGTTATAGCTCTTGCGACCACTAGACCAACGAGTTATTATATTATTTATTAATCTCGTGTCTAACAAGCCTTACATAAAACCCATGATCTGATTAAACTTCAGAACATGGAAGCCAAATATCATAGAAAATGGTAATCTAATAATACCAAAGAGTATTTGAAATAAATCTAAGCCGATCCAATTTTTTTACGGAAATTAATTTTTTTCTTTCATTTTCACCATTCGAAGCATCACACAGATTAATTACGTAAAAATGAAAACAGTAATAAATAAACGTTCTCTTCCAACAAAAACGGAATAAATCTCGAACCAAAATCGCTCCGGGCATCAAAGCACTTTGCGTTCTATTGCTTAGACATAAATCAGAATTTCTTTTGTGTTATTCCATTGTAAGGGCGACAGATATTGCGGGACTGAGTCCAAGATTTGAAAAAATATAGTCTATCTAGAAGCGCCTATTGAATAAAGAATGTTTTTACAAAAATAAATTAAAACAAAAATTCAAGTGGTTCTTCATTTTAAATTCAAGTGCACTGTCTATGGTACTTATTTATGAATGAAGATACAGCAAACAAATCGCTTATAAAGAGGACCTAAGTGTCAAAACTATCATTCTTAAAAAAAAAGAGTTGTAGAAGGGTAGATAAAAAAAGTTACGTTTATCTGGTTTTTCTTAACAACACTTATCACGATTCAATAAATATACTGACATATTTTTTGGCCAAAGAATTAGCTTCGCCATACAACGTGGCAATGCTGCCAGCTTTTGGGCACTTTTCCTGTTGACAGCGATGTTGACGAATTTTTCGATGCCCTATGATTCTTGTACTTCTTTTTTTATATTCATATTCATATTATTTATTATTTAAGGCTGTTAGCTTGTATATTATGTAAATATTACTTGATACATTTGAGATATTAACAAATCAAGAACCATATTTATCTAATGGAATCCTATTAATTTTTGAAGAAATAATAGGTTAGGATAAAATTGTGACAAGGATTTGGTGAAAGGTTGGGATGTGCCCGGAGAAATGGAACTTATGGAATTTACCAAAGTTTCAAGTATAATCTTGTTGTCCTTATATTAATCGTTGTTTGACCTTATAAACGGGAAGAAACAAACTCCTAGCACGAGGTTGACCTTTATCAAGAACTGGTGACATGTGTCAAATGTTTTAGTAACTTGAAAGTAAATATTAACATTGTTATCCTTGTCTTACATCTACTTTCTGAATTGACACTTTGTAGTTGAATACTTGTCAAACTCTTACCTCAGGTAATTACGTCAATGTCGTTTAAAAGGACAATGGGCAACGAAGTGTGAATTTCTGCTCTGAAGGCGAATAGCCATTAGATATATTCCTACCAATGAAAAGCGCTTTTCAGGGGGAACCTTGCCTACAAACACCACATTTGCCAATTCTTAGTCAGTTCGGAGATAATGAATGATGAGTTAATGGTTTCGATTATACTTCATAACTCACATTTAGAGCCCTGTAGATCCTATCCTCATTGACTAACAATCGAGAGAAATCGTGTAATCACGATTCCCTTGAAGAGAACTTTCCATTGGCATAATAGTCATAATGCTTTTGGTGGTACGGCAGAGTTAACGTTCTGTCTAGCCGACCGACTCTTGGAAACATTGTTCCTAAAACGACATCTAGGATGACAATGTTTTAAAATGTGCGTTTATAAGCTTGAAAGATGATGCTCGCAAGGCAAAGAATTAAAAAAGTTAATTTATTGACAAAATACCAGAATTGAATTAATACTTGTTTCTGTCATTTAGAGCTCTGTAGTTCCTTAGGCACTAACAACCAAGATAAATTTTCATAGTATAGTGGTATGTAACCCACACATGCACAACCTTGTGAACTCAAGTGTTTATGACGTCAAACGTCTGCTAAGATCGTATACAGAATCAAAGTTCAACAGGATAGTTGGTTTATAGCCACCACCCGCGTCACTCGCGTCATATAATAATTACAGTCAGTTAAAAGCCACTGCCCGCGTTACCTCGCGTCACAAATAATTAACCTAATTTTAGTAATTGTAAATTAACTGTGTTTGGTTGTAGTAACTACCTTATTAAATCATTTCGTGATACTGAAGAAACATTTAATTTCACCTAACTATAGAACCTAAATCACGTCCCAACAAAAGTTCTATAATAGTAATAAATATTCTCCATGATGAGATCTTTCCATTGGTTAATTTCCATTCCAAGGTATATTTGCCCAATCTCCTTTCTTTGCAAAACCGTAAGAAAGTTTGGTTTTCGCGGGCTTTCACCTAAAGTAATGCTCAAGTCGAATTCTCAATAAACAAACCGGGTGTTAATATTTTATATCTTCACCGCAACTTGTTTCCGAAATGATATTGAAAAATGAGAACACTGCATCATTATTTATAGAGTTGAGTTGCCTGTAAAATTATTTACCGTGACATTGGGAATAAACCCCAGTTTATTTTCTTATAAGCCATTTCGTTCATAAATTGTGGAATTTTGGTAACTGCTGTTACTTATTTTGATGCGATCAAAGAGCTCAAGTGGCGTTTGGTTTACAAGCATTTCGTATTTCAATAACGATATTCAACAGGATTGAGATAAGCTTTTCAGTGGCTCACGTCAATCCAATACATTTTTGTCATCTCCATCATCGTATCGCTGATAGATTGTCATTTTGTCTTGGGCCTCACATTGACCGCTATATCGATGATGAGCAGTAAAAAGTTAGGTATAATAATCTTCTCTTTGCCACATCCAGTGTTTGCCACCATCTGTGAAGAGTTGGGAAGTACTTCTTCGCACCTGCCATCTCATATTGATCTGTAGAACGTATGAATGAATGACACGGTCAGTTTTAGTAGCACAAGTTTATTTTTATTTTTAGGATTCCGTACCTTTAATGGAACCCTTATAGGATCACCTGGTTGTCCGTCTGTCTGTCAAGATCTTTTTTCTCAGGAACGCATGGAGCTATCGAGTTGACATTAATATCCAATAGGTAGGTTACATATACGGTTCCTTTGAACTCTAAGAAAATCAAGCTTTTATGTCGCGTTTATTTTAAAACTCGCAAATTAATCAAAACGTATAGGGTATTAATCAAAACGTATAGGGTACTTCCGTTAACCTAGAATCATTAAATTTTGCAAGAAGCAACGTCTCACAGCACAAGTAAGAACCTGTCTGAAAATCGTTTTTATTTTGCCATTACTAACTTGCATTTGCAGTTGGAGAATATACCGTGATGTATATCGATGAACTGGAGAACATGTTTTTCAATTACAATGTTAATCTGTGCGTGGGCCGACACGCACTTGGCCGGTTTTTTTATGTGACTTATACTACTGTCACTTGAGTATCCAGGTGAGACATCATAAATTAAAGGTCACAGTTAAACATTGCGTGCTTATCTAGTTTTCAGTCATAGAAAATAAAATAACGTAACTAGATTATAAATAATGCAAAGGTTCCGGAATGATGTTGATAAAGCTGAAATCACTGTGTAGAAATCTGGTTCTAGATCTAACAATACTATAAATGATAATAAATAATTTGTTTTAAATTAATGTGACAATTATTAAAATTTAATTTATGTATGGTAAAATTAATAATTAATAAGCTAGCATTTAAAGCATGCCATTGGACATAAATATTATATTAAATGTATTGATTATCGATAATGTTTTGCATGTCAAATGTCTGACTATGTATTAGGCAACTTAATAGCTAAAACAACACTGTACCAATACCTATTGCAAATAAATGATTATGATTAACACTTGCAGACCAAGAGCTAAGCTAAAATAGTTTAGCTTAGCTCGTATAGTTGAGGTATTTCTTCGTACTTGTGTGCAACACAAAACACAGTGCTGCGTTCCAATACACAAATCACCGACGTCACCAAAAAAAGCAGCTAAGCTTAAATGGAACTGGGCCGGACACGTTTGCCGCATGTCGAACGAGTCGCACATCCTGCTACATCGAGGCAGACCCAGGAGAAGATAGCGCGATGAGCTTGACGCCTACAGATAGGGTTGATCAAGACACAGAGCACAGTAGCTCAAGACACAGAGGAGTGGAAAGGAGGAAGAAAGGCCTTTTCCCTGCAGTGTGACAACATATATAATAAAATAAATGATGTGCCAACCTCTAACTGTAACTTCAAGTAACTTAGCATAGCCCTTGTTCTGCAGCTGACTTTCTCGTGGTGTCCTTCCTGAGACCTTCTCTGTATAAAAGAGGTCTTCGCTTGCAGTGAGATATTTATTAAAATATTTTCTACGTGTATCTCGATGACCCTAATAGAATCAATATGGTTTTGCGACCTTCTGTCTTATGATGGAGCGATGTAGCATTATCGTTATTGATAACCACGCTTGTGGATAAGCCATCCATGGAAATAGCAAGTAATATTCCTGCTCACGTAATTTATGGAAAGGCTGGATATATTTTCATCATCAAAAAACGCCAGCACAAAATCATGATATCACAGTTTTTCTTTCTTACCATTTTCGTGGCACGATTTTCGTAAATTAGACCCATAAATTGACCACTTTATTAGAGACATCAGTTGACCCCTAGATTTACTACGTTTCATTTCGTTTGGCTTTCCTTATGTATGATTCTACTATTTATCTTTGTGGAAAACAAAATTTGAGTTACTTATTGTAGGTATCGATGGAAAGATGGATAGAAAATGTCTTACATGAATCTATGTGGATACAGCAAATTTTACTTTGCTCATTTTCATCCAAATATATAGAAGATAGCATACTGTTTATTGTGTATACCAAAATGTTACAGATATAAAGGTGAAGGTTTTTTATGGAGTGACACAATGGCCGGTGTTATCGATAAACTCGATCTTTTAAAGACAACTAATTCACCATGTATTTTTGACTCAATCATTTCAATTTTCGCATTTTTAAAGTTACTTGATATTTATAACTTATAAGGCGTATCGTGTTCTTTTAGAGACGATCTTATTATTTTATGATTAGTTTGTCCCATTCGGTGGTGGTACCTAACGCTAATAGCAAGGTCATTCGCGTTTATTAGAACCTCGAAAGTCCTGCACTTTTGGTTAAATTCAGCAAATGGGGTCTCGTTCTGGGCTACACTAAGAGTATGATAGTTATTAAAATCAAAATCAGAAGTCATTTATTGAAACTAGGCTTAGAATCAGCACTGTTTAAACATAACATAACATCACACCTGTAATCCTAGAAGGGTCAGGCAGAAGTGTACCTATAGTACACCCACATTTCGCCAGTTATGTTTAAGTCCCATGTAAGAGGGGGCGAGCCTATTGCCATCAACCGGGCACAAATCCAGACTCCGGGCTGCTACTGAGAAATTCTAGATAGAAAAACCCAATAACACTTTGCCCGACCTGGGAATCGAACCTAGGACCTCATACTCAGCTGTAGCTCTTGCGACCACTAGACCAACGAGGCAGTCGAGGCTGTTTAAACATCCAAATTACATAAGGCAGTTCACAAAAACTCCCGCTCTTTAACATTTTCTAGTGCTTAACCTGGGAAGAAGAAGTGGCGCATCAAAGCACTTCCAAGCCGCACAGCTGTCTGTTCTGCTAGAAGAACTGAATTCTATGTAATAGTACAAAACCACTTGAATCATATACTTTCCAAGTAACAAGAATCTAGAACGCTTTGATTACTTTGTAAAGGTACCCACTATAGCATAGCTGGATGTGCTCACCCCGTAAACGAGAGCGAGGTTGAAGATAAATAGTGATGTAGCGAGCTAGACTTTGTAGGGTTGTCTGCATTAAGTTTGCTTACAGCTGCGGAGCAATTCATTAAGTGGCTAGCTTAGAAACGCTGTTAAATCGTTGCATCGGAGCAGATGGTAGGTAGGTCTTTTTAAGACTTATCTTAAAAATCCTGTTTTATTTGTGGTATTGATATTTGTTTGCCATTTTAAAAAGTATGAGACACATGAATAATTATATCTTTGTCTCTGAATGGTAACGTACGAGTATCTGCGATGCATCTGATATTGTAGATTTGCATAAGCTGCGGTGGCCACTTACTTATCAGAAGGCACTTTCTCGTGATTCAAGTCGTAATCTCATCTCAGCATAAATGAATTAAATCTGCATGAAGAAAAAACTCTAAATTAAGTAAATTTGAGTTTTTGATTCTCAGTTGGGAGGCCGCCTGCTTGTTTAAACATTTAGAAGGATATTTTGGTGTCTTAAAACTTACATTTAAGAACTTTCTATCACCCTTAACCCAGTTACCAGTTTTGCATGTTCTATTATCCATTTATAAAGGTACAAAGGTGGACTTTAATGGCGTTCTCTCGCAGTAAATCAATTTTTCATTTCCTTTTTCAGTTTCTTGCTCGTGGCAACCCTGAGCGTACCCCATATTTCAGGAAGCTACAAGTGGGGACGTCTCAGCGATCACAGTGCATGCGTCTTGTCAGCTTGCATCGCTGCTCATTCGGTACTGTGACATCTGTGTAGATTGTAGATTTACATAAGTATTCTTAGCTATATGGTTACGTATATCATGTAGATTGTTAATGAGGATTAAGATTCTTCCGACACTCAGGGCGATTTCTGAAATGAAATCTTGAATGTGATTGTGGTGCTCCCGAGCAGACCATGGCCCACTTGCTGGAGTGTCTAAGGTGTCCCTACATTTGCACTTTAGAGGCACAAAAAAACGCTAATAATGCCACGATGAACGTGGTGGTCCTACTGGGCCTAAAGTACCATCGAAACAAAAGAAGACGAAGATACGTAAGTTACGCATGTACAGGACTAGGTGCTCTATATCGTTCCAAGTCAATTCAGAGCGTCCGTCTGAATTGACTTGGAACGATATAGAGTTGTTAATACTCTTTTAACTTAATGTAATTTATTTGAAAAATGGGAGGAAAGCTGCTAAAGTCGCTGGCACGACAGATTGCCGAGTGACATTAAGAAAATAGTTTTTCTGTACATTCGGTGTATTGTATCCGGACCGGGGTCGATCTTCGACATCGTGACATATTTTGAGACATATGATATAACTAGCTACCCGCGACTTCGTCTGCGATGCAAAATTAAAAGAACCCTATGCCTTTGCCCAGGTGATGGTCTATCTGTGTGCCAAATTTCATCCAAATCCGTTCAAACAAACTTACTTTTGCAACTAATATAATAAATGCGAAAGTAAGTTTGTTTGCTTGTTACGCTTTCACGCTTAAACTGCTGAACGGATTTCGATGAAAGGGGAATGCCCATTTTTCACCTGACTATGTATAGAAATGAAAATAATCTTAAAATACAGCTAATTAAATTGTTTATTAATTACGCATATCACAATGATAAAAGAAACGCAGGATTTATAGTTGTAGTAGATAATACATACGAATTAAAATTAAATGAATAATTAAATTGAATAATGAATCATGCAATATTTAGTTGAGTTAGGACGATTGAAACGTGTTTTTTGACGTTTGACATTTAATGCTCGACACTCAATTTATAGATACAATCATCGAGAGTCGATGTCGAGTCGAAAAAAAAGTCGTATTAAGTAAGTATTACTATTTTAGACTAAACGTCGAGTGTTAAATAATTCGTTCTAGCACATTTATTTCTTTATATCGGCAAATCCTAACCTTAAAAGTAACATTATTATTTTTTGGATTTCGTAGCGTTTCAATGAGGGTTTTCGAAACTTTTTCTGCCACTAGGCGGCGCTTCGTAGGCGTCAGGTCCAAACAGCTGTCAAATAGCACAGAGTCGTAGGTACTGAACATAAATTATTGAAATTATATTGTATTTGGAAGTGTTATTGATTTTATTACGGATTATTTTTCGTTGGAGTAAATTTATCTCTGCGAATGGCTACAAGCCACTGTTTTAATCGGGTTTTATCTCTCGTAGGGAACTTACGTCCTCCTGTTTTATTTGCACACATAGGCACTGCACAACACTGGCATTTTAAACAACGATATTCCGAAAGGAATGATTTTAAGAATAAATAATCCAAAAAATATAAAGAAAATTACAATTCGCGTATGTATTTTGACAGTCCATTGGACCTGCCGCTACAGTCCTGCCATCTATCGGAGATCATTTCAGAAAACCCTCATTGTGAAAATGACCATATTACGTTATTTCCTAGTCTTAAAGGCAGTGTTTCTACTATACCATATAACTATACATAAACTTTCATTATCAGGTTTTGAAATGTATGGGAAGTCGGCATTGTTGTTTGGCACAGGGGTAGACCATGACCTGAAGAAGTAAATGGACTTCTTTTCATCCTGGATCGCAGACGAAGTCGCAGGCAACAGCTAGTTTATAATATTAGTTGGGATGTATGAGGTGACACATTTTGATGCGTCATTCCACGTCGATCGACCGCGGTCTGGTGGCACCCTTAGTTGTAACACTTCGAGCGCTCGTCAATCATTGCAATTAAAACCTTATATCAATGACATTGAAGTCACATGACACGTTTTCCTGACTTCATTATACGTAGGTATCTGTAGCAGTAATGGCTGAGTAGTAAGATATAATAGCAAGGAAACATGCTTGTAATTTCCTGGTGTTCAATTAAGGTTATAGTGGAATGCACACGGATTACGCTCCAGTGTTTGAGCCAATTAAAACGGAACGTAGCTCGCAATATGTATGACCATAGTGGTAGGTACAACAATAGTTATTTATTGCGAATGCATTCCTAAGGACTGAATGCTGAATTGAATGCTGGTCCTACTCCACACCAGAACGAATTAATTGACATTTGAAATACTGTTGGAGCTGCTGAAGATTGTAAGAATACATTTGCATTGTATAACCTGAATCTCCTCTATATTATATAAATCACTTGTGTGAGTACTTTGTACTATGGAGCTACCATTTACCGGGTAATGTCTTATACTGACTTGAATGTGCCCTGGCGGCTGATGCATGCTCACACACTGACGGTAGCGCGTGTGTTGGATCATTTAGCTCCCTTCAAAATGGTTGAGCTGAATGGTGCTAATCCATGCGTCATGTTTGTGAACGGGCGCCGTCAGTTGTGACTGGGCATCTCTTAGCTGCCACGACTAATAGTTTTTTTTTTTTTTGCTGCCGTAAATGTTAAAAGTGTCTATAGTGTGTGTGTGTTTTAAGATGTACGGTTTTTGTACATCGTTCTCTAATATATTTGTAAGAACAATATTATTTAAAAGAGTGTCCATGGAATTTCCTGCCCGTTCTTCTCCATAGGTACCTACTACGCTTTGGAATGCAAAGGCAACTAGCTTCATATTTCTGACTGACCGACTCCTTGACAACTCAAAAGTGCCTGTAAAAGGTTTAATTGAAACAAATGCTTAGAGTTTGAGTTTGAATTCATTACAGTGGCTTATATTATAAATGATTTTATTTCTTTAAGTAGGTTTGTAAAAACAATTTTACACGTCAATCATATTTTAAAAACTAGATGCGGTCGGTGTTTCCTATCTGACTACTCTTAAAAGAAAAGCCGAAACAAACTCAGAGGTCACTGTCTCTTTTAAATCCAGACATTCAATTAAGGAGCTCAACGATTCGATCAATACCAAAGAATGGACATTGGGTAGGTCGCCGCATAAATTACTCAAACCGCCAGACCAAGAATATTTAGACATTTGAGTAGAGAAATAGTTTTTAAATCACGAATTCTAGGCGGAAGTGAGTTCCACAATCTTACAGCATGGACAGACAAGGAATAAGAATAGTAGCTTGTTTTATGAGGATGAGATTTTTGTGCCTTGAACGCTATTTCTTTGTCAGAAGAGTATCCCCAATAAAGTATCCCTTATGATGGAGTGGACCCCACATAGGCATCATAAGCACTAAGTAGTGTGGTTAATGTTATATTAGGAAACCTATTTACTTTATAATTGACAAATATTTTTTTAAAGACTAAATATTTAAAATCTCATCTTGCTTTATAAAAAAATTCGTGTCCTCCCGACCGCATCGCATCGCATCGCATCACCTGCCTGCGCTATCTCATCGTTTTCGCTTACCGTTCTTTCTGACTATGTTTCTTTTTGATCGGCTCAAGGGTAATAGTGTGATGTTACAAAGCCAATAGCCTTCCTTAAAAATGCAAACTAATATTATAAATGTGAAATCAAGTTTGTTTGTTCGTGACGGTCTCACGCTTAAGCGGCTGAACGGATTTATATGAAATGACAATGCCAGATCCTTCCCCTGCTATTTACAGGAAATGTCAATTAATGAAAATAATTCTAGTGATCAAAGGAACTTTTCGTAATACATTGGTTTTCAGTAGAACTTGCCGATTACAAATCAATGATAAATGGAATTCAACCCCTGAATTTCCTATTGCGTTACTAATTGCGCATGAAACACAACAAAAAAAAAAGTCTTAAATACCTGTAAAACTAAAACTCATATTACGATTATAATAATTATGATAATGCGTAACCTAGATGTTGTTTAAATCGCTTTTTAACAATTATAAACTGCACATAAGCTATAATCAATGTCATTATTGTTTTAATATTTTAGTAGAAACCGCAAGTTCTACAGGCATTAGGACAAATGTTTAGTTGACAGTAATAAATAAGCTTTAAGATGCTGCATATTGCAGGCTTGTAAATGACTGATTTGAGTGGGGCAAAGTTTTATAGAGTTTCTGGCATTGTCCTTTGGCACACAGATATACCATGACATGGGTAAGGACACAGGCACCTTTTCATATAGCTCGTTATGCTATAAAATGCAAAAAGATTTTTTAAATCCGACCGGTAATTCCAGAAATTACCCCCTCTACATACAAACTTACAAACAAATTTTACCTCTTTATGATATTGGTAAAGTAATAAATAATAAATAAAGCATAAGATCCATTTCTTTAATTGCTTAAAAACAAACTCAACTGTAAAAAAAAAAACTCACTACGTTTTCTTTTACCTCTGAAACAATTCCTTTTTAAATTCCAACTCCCCATAAATACTTGGAAACAAACGGTCTCCGTGAAAAGCGATACAGAGTACCAAGACGTATGTACTGTAGTGGAATCCACTGTTACTGGGTGGTGGATAAACGAGGAAAAAGGGGAACCTCGTTGCCATTTATTTGCTAGAATTTTTATTGTTGGTCAGTTGTGAAAGCCTGAAATATGTCAATCGATCATCGTTATCTGCGTACCCTTTTCCTAACTATTTTAGGGTTGGCTTCTGGTCTGACCGAATGCTGATGAATACCAGTATTATACACGGAGCGACTGCCTATCATATAACCTGACCTCCACAAAGACCACAACCCCCGTTTCTGGGTAACACGTTACCCCTTGTTAAGACTCGAACGATCAGACTTTAAGCAAATGAAACGGTCATCTCTTTTTAACCCCCACTATATTATTTAATAATGTAATTGGGGTTTTCCAGCTAGGATTTCTCAGTAGTAAATTGGAATCTGGATTAGTGCTCGTTTGATGGCAATAGGCTCGCCTCCTATTACATGGTACTTAAAAATATCTGGCAAGATGTGGGTGTACTATAGGTCCGCCTCTACCTGACCCTTTGGTTATTAGATGTTGTGATATGTGTCTTATCATTTAAGGCCCTATGATCCGGTGCTCGAGCTAAAGCCTGAAGCTAAAACTGAAGCAAGCTCGCAAGTGGTTGCGCTCGCGGTAGATATTTAAACATAGTATTTATTTTAATAATGTAATCAAGACAAACTCAGCAAATTGTGCTAAGCAATCTTACTTACGTTTCATTAATATAAAAAAGGAATGTTGTTTTGCAGCTATGAGATTGATTAAACATTACGAAAACGGGTAACTTTGTGATTTTTTCGAAAGTTTATCAAATCTGATCGTCATTAATCAATGTAATCGCGTTATTAAAAGCGAATGCATGTCGGCAAGATCCTTAAAAAGATACACATATATTTCTTTTTTTTGAGAATTTTGTAACAACGTTTCTTGTGTTTCCCTTGTATCCAAAAACTAGTAATAGCGGTCTCTGCCAGATCATAGCTCCTTAATCATTTTAAATTCGAGAAATGAGTGACGAGACGTCGCATTTCTATCTCACTTTGCCACAAACTTATAACCGCCAGAATATAGTGTCCAATGTGCTAATCCACATTTCATCATCAGCCTGTTGCAGCCCACTGCTGGACATAAGCAACTCCAATTGCATACCGCAGACCTCGATCGCTGACCTTTTCATCATAATCATCCACAGCCCGACTCCCCCCACTCTGGAGCCTCTCTTTGGCTGTGCCAATCCTCTCCGACCACTTACGGCAAAGACAGTTATAAAGTGGTCAGTTTATACTCGTCAGTTAACCGAAGTGACGGCGACAAGATACGACGACCGCCCATTTCTCCTAACCACAGAGCATGGAATAGCCGTGCTGGCAGCGTCTGGAGACGGCTGTAGGTACTAATAAAATTCATGGCGCCGAGGGTGCGTTCGTCGCAACTTCTGAAATAAAACGCTTTCAAAGCCGTCAGTTTCTTTACGTCATTTGTATCGTTAGTGCGAGTGGCACGCTTAGTTAGAAAAGAAAGTGTTGACAATGCCGCGTCTAGCAGCGGCTGCCGAGGTGTCTCCGTGCTCTATGTTTCCAATACGTTTCGATTTTTATTCGGTTCGTTACGGAAAGTCTATTTGCGAGAGTTTGCCGGTGCGATGGTCTTAATTATTTTCTTTTTTCAGCTAATCAGCGTGGAGTGGCTGCGCAAAAAGTGCATTTTTTTGTTTGCAAAATGGTGGAGGTTTTGCGTTTTTGGTTAGGTTATCGGTATTGTCTCTTGAACTTAGTGACATGTGATTGGCGAGGCTTGTGTATAACAATGGACTGCTGAAGGCTTAATTGTGTCCTCCCCCGATCTACGTCCAAGACAAATCAAAATGGACAGAAATCTCTAGGATGTGTGTTGATCGCAAGATCAACTACACAAACGCCCGATCCACCCTCCAGGGGATCAAAGTTACGGTCCCCACGTCTACGGACTTTAGGGATCTCTCCCGCGCTCTACGTGAAAGGAACTATTCCTTTCACACGTACTCCCTTCCAGAGGAAACCCCCACTCGCGTCGTCATTAGGCGCGTACCCCAGGAAATCTCCACCGAGGAGATTAAGAGCGACCTTATCGCACAAGGCGTTCCACAACTTGCATAAAGCGAGACAGGGCCTTGTGTACGACATGGTCCTAGTCATCTGTGACCCCACGGAAGGTCACGATCTTCAAGGTGAAGTCGGTGTGTTCGCTCTCAGGCATCTCAATAGAGAAGCCTTACAGAGCTCAATTAATTGGACAGTGTCATCGCTGCCAATTATATGGTCACTCGCAGTCCAACTGCTATGCCACCCCTAGATGCGTCAAGTGTCTAGGAGAGCATGGCACCGCCGACTGTACCCGCCCTAAAGATAGGGAAAAATGTTTAGAGCCTCCCAGCTGTGTACTCTGCGGCCAAGCGGGACACCCGGAAAATTACCGGGGCTGTCCTAAGGCCCCGAAGTCCACCTCACCCAAACTCGCGAAACGCGCTAGCGACCGCCAGCACAGAGAAAGCCCCTGGGGTAAGCTTCCTTCCGCGCAGATGCCGGAACGGCTTAGTCCACAGAGGACCTCTCCCTGGGCTAACCTTAATCACCTGAAGGCTCCCGCAGCTTCGGTGCCATCAAAACCCGCGCAACCAGCGCAATCCGCGCAACTTCCAGCGCTGATGGCTTCCGCCATCCCAGCGCCTTTGGTAGCCCCCGCGGCCCCTACGGCCTCTCCAGCGGCACCTCAGGGAACCCAGGGCCGAAACAGCGCCCAAATTATATTAAGTACATACGCGGCTCTCTTCACCACCGCCGCGGATAAAATGGCGGAAGAAATCGTTGCTGCAAACGGCAACGCAATTCGCCTCATGGAAATTCTCAGCGCGTATCCCGAGATCGCGCAAGTTCTAAACTCACTCAAATATTAATTCTCAATGGATAATACGAGATTAAATTGTAATAAACCCCGATCCCTTAAATTAGGCTTTTTCAACGCAAATGGCGTTTCAGGTCAACGCGATGAAATCGCCGCTTTCCTTCGCGACCATCAGCTTGACATCCTCCTGATACAGGAAACCTTTTTAAAACCGCATCACCGAAACCCGAATATCTCCAACTATAAACTAGTTTGCAATGACAGGTCTCGATGCCACAAGGGTGGCACACTAATATACTTTAGGAAATCTTTGTATTGCATCCCTATAGACCCACCTCCTCTCTTCTCCCATCTGGAGACCTCTATCTGTCGGCTCGGCATGACCGGTCACCAACCGATCACCATCGTCTCTGCTTATATTCCACCAGACAATGGTCCGGAGGATCCCATCTCTCTCCAAAAGGACTTCACCGCCCTCTTCGGTATGAGTGACTCCGTCATATTGGCGGGGGATCTTACTGCCAAACACCCGTCGTGGAATAGTAGCACGACTTCTACCAGAGGTCGGATCATTTCCAAGTTAGGCGAATCCCTTAACTTTGACGTCATCGCTCCAATGAGTGCGACTCATTTCCCCGGAAATCCCAACCATCTTCCTGATATACTCGATGTAGCGCTACTCAAGAATGTGAACCTCCGTTTCCAATCGATAGAGACGTTCCACGAGCTTAACTCTGACCACCGCCCAGTAGTCATGCATCTTGCCCCCTACTCTGGCCCAAGCGATCCCAACCGCCCCCCTCAGACCCAGATGATAACCGACTGGAGGAAAGTAAGTGAAAGACTGAAATCCACCACGTCGCCTCAATTGGACACCATCCCCGATCACATAGTGTCAGTCGCCGACACGTCGGCCGCAATCGACTCGTTTACTGAGCACGTTCAATCCATTTTGACGGATTGTTCACGGGTAGTTCCGGTGATGGAAGACCATCGCTGGAAACTACCTACTGACGTACGTGACTTGATAACCGAGAAGAATGCGGCTATTCGTGCCTACGACTCCTTCCCTTGTGACGCGAACAAAGCCCACCTGCGCCATTTACAGCGTGCTGTAAAGAAACGCATAGGGGAGGTTCGCTCAGAGGGTTGGAACAAGATGCTCAGTGAACTCGAGCCCACTCACCAAGCCTTCTGGCACCTTCAGAGGAAATTGCGCTCCTCCGAGGAGGTCTCTATGCATCCCCTCATCCGCCCGACAAGAGCGTCGCGTTCGACAGCACCGACAAGGCCGAATGCCTTGCTGACAGCCTAGAGTCCCAGTGTTCTCCCAGCTCTCAACCAGTAGACCAAGCTCACCTGAACAAGGTCGTCGCTGAAGTCGAACAGAGAGCCTCCCTTCCACTCGTCGAAGACCCTAATGATCCTCTGCCACCCGTCACTCCAGACGAAGTGCACGACATCATAAAAGGGCTCCAAGCTCGTAAAGCTCCCGGTTCGGACGGTATTACCAACAAGGTATACAAACTCCTACCTGCCCCTCTAATAATGCTCATGACCGCCATCTTCAATGGCGCCTTGAGCAACAACATCTTCCCACAAGCGTGGAAAGAAGCAACAGTCATCGGTATCCCAAAGCCAGGCAAGCCAAAGTCTGAGCCCTCCAGCTACCGTCCCATTAGCTTACTCAACGTTCTCGGCAAAATCTACGAGAGGCTTATTTATAAGCGTCTCAAAGACTACGCCGAAGCAAAGAGCCTCATTCCCAACGAGCAGTTTGGTTTCCGTCCCCAACACTCGAGTATCCACCAGGTCCACCGTATCGTAGAGCACTTGTGCGCCGGTATGCAGCGTAACGCGACGACGGGTGTGCTATTCTTCGACATAGCGAAAGCCTTCGACAAAGTCTGGCACAACGGCTTGTTATACAAGCTTTACCAACTAGGAGTGCCAGATGCCTACCATAAACCAGTTCATGAAACGCTTATCGAAGCGCTTCTTTGACTGTGGCATGAAACACTCCAACCCCTTGATCTCAGCGGCCGCCCGCTACACTCCCTCCCGCATTAACAGTATTCGCCGACCAAGGCATACTTTAATCGCCCCCGACGACGCCACTACCCTCCTCCAGGAGAGTAGTAAGGCCACCAGCACACTACATAAGCCCAAAACCCGATCGCCGTCCTACCGTCCTCGCCGCCGAGGCCCGCCGCGATGCCCGCCGCGATGCCCAAATCCACGCCCCTCCCGACCCTTGCTCGAGCCAGCCCGCGCTGCTGAGCCTGTAGCTTTAAATTCGTCCCTAAATCACTCAAATCCTGATCCAGCTAGTCCCTTGCTGCCCTCTTCCAGCGACGCCCTAAGCCGAGGTTCGTACCCCACAGGGGGTGCCCATAGCGTTGTCGCTTAGTTTTTAAGTTAGTACATAAGTTTAAGTCCTGGCTGGAGGCCTTAATTTATTAGGGCAAGTCCGTCTAAGCAGACGACAACCTCATAGGTTGACCTGCGAGATGCCATTTATAAAAAAAAATGCTTAATTGTGTTCCCCCGACCCAAGCTCGACGAAGTGCCAGCCCGCGCCGTAGCTGAGCCTGTAGCTTTAAATTCCCCAGATAATAATAATATAATCCAGATCCAGCCTGTCCCATCTTGCTGTCCTCCCGTCAGCGACGCCCTAAGCCGAGGTCCGTACCCCACAGGGGGTGCCCTTAGCGAGCGTTCGCTTAGTAATGTAAGTAGTTTTGCGCCCCTGGCTGGAGGCTTTGAGTCCGCTTAAGGCAGCCACAGGATAGTCCGGTTAAGTAGTGACGACCTCTCAAGGTCAACTACGAGATGCCATACATAAAAAAAAAAGCTTAATTGTGTAGTCTCTTTAACAGTGTTCCTTAATAAAAGAGGCATTGCTAAACCCATTTTGACATCCTGTATAATACAGGATACAGGATGTCAAAATGGGTAAAGGCGTACTTTTTTATTATTTTATTTATAAATCTATTATTTTTTATCCATATTAAAATACATATAATATTTTTATAAATTCGAAAGTTACTAAGTTGTCTGTCTGTATGTTACCTTTTACGCTTAAATCACAGAACGGATTTCGATAAAATTTGGCAAGGAGACAGCTGGCATCCTCAGGAAGGGCATTGCTCACGTTTTGTCCCAAAAATTATCCTAAAGGGCGTGGTACAGGGCAGGAAAGTTAGAATGGGAAACCCTGCATTTCTTAAGTTAGAGATATGAAAATTCAATTTATGTTTTTGAAAAGAAATAAAGAATTAAGTACTTGTTTCAGCGTTTTGTTTTAACCAATCCGCACTGGGCCCGCGTGGTGGATTACGGCCCACTCCCTCTCACAGAGAGAAAGCCTGAGTGCCAGCAGTGAGAACCTTATAGCCAGATTATGCTTCAGCGTTTTTGTAAAATGATTCACAAGATGTTGAAATTCACGTCTTTAATGTTCAAACTTTTGTGTACCTCTATTTAAGCAATTTAAGGGATTGGCAATATAGTTTGTCTGTTACCATTTCATGCCAAAATGGCTAAACGTACCTAACCTAAGTTAGGACAAAGGATACTTTTTATCCCACTAGTAAATTCCGTGGGATAATTTCCGACAATCACGCTGGCAAAGCCGCAGACAAAAGCTTGTAGACACATAGAATATAACCTTCATTCAACTTGCGTTTTCGAAATTAACTAGAATACGTACCTATATCTATTTTCTAGTGTGCAATACATAGCTGCAAATATACATACAAGTATAACCCACAGGCAAGCTAGAAGCCTCTACGATTACAATTAATACCTCAGCCATAGAAATCACAACAGTGCCTTAACCTGGGTCAAATAAATTTCTTTCTTTTCTTTCTTTTCTTTCTTTTCTTTCTTTTCTTTCTTTTCTTTCTTTTCTTTCTTTTCTTTCTTTTCTTTCTTTTCTTTCTTTTCTTTCTTTTCTTCCTTTTCTTTCTTTTCTTTCATTTCTTTAATTCTTTAGTAGTAGTAGGGAGTAGGAAGCGGGGTACCCTGGGTACCCCGCTTCCTACTTGCTGATTGGCTTCACTCATTCGACAAACTGTACAAATATACTGTTACTGTTAAGCTTCACATCCCACTGCTGGGAACTATCGCAGCATCATGCTATTTTGTCACTATTTTGTTAGTTTTAATCTTCAATAAGTAAACTTGAAAGTTTTAATGTTCCTAAATTTCCTGTGCATATCCCAAATTTTTTTTTTCCTTTCTTTCAAAGGCCTTCGTGACTTCCAACTCTTTGGAACCAGGGCTAAAGTGGATCAGAGGTCGTTCGTTTTCTCCAGCTCATCCCGCCATTTTCTACGAGGTCTGCCACGAGACCTCAGGCTGGGCCAGGGCTCCACGTAGTGGTAATTTGGGCCCACAGCTCATTTGGCATACGGCAGACGTGGCCAGCCCACTTCTGCTTAGCGGCTTTTTGTGCACTGTCAGATATCTGTGTTTTGGAGCGCAATGTGGCGTTGCGAATATGGTCTGTCGATTTGACGCAAAAGAATACTGCGCTCCATTGAAAATTTTCAAACCTTGAATTTGGAGTTTGAATTTTTTTTAAAGACCGAGGCATAAAAATATACTTAAACCGTAAAGAAAACATCACAGGCATTGTTATGTCAAGTACAAAGACTTAACTTAAACTGAACTAGACATTATAATACAACAACTTAACCGTAGTTTTAACTAACCCATCTCGAACATAAAAATGTAAACGAAGCACGTTAAGTGTTTCCTTGCATGCAGTTAATTGTACAGTTATGTTTATACATGCAGAACATTGCTACAGCGAATCAACAAACGTTACTACATTTTGTAAACATTAACTAACAAGGCTTCATTGTTTAGTTTCTCTTTGAAACGTAAATGCCTATTATGTAGTGTGTTTTCATGAGTTTTGGCTAAGTTTGCGAGTAAGAGAACAATAGGTGAAAATACCCTAGACTGGTAAATAAAATAACGTAATATCACATCTGCATTCCCTGAAGTGTTAGGCAGAGGTTTATCCGTACACCCATATTTCGCAAGTTATGTTTAAGTCCCATGTAATAGAGGGTGACCTTATTTTCATTAACCGGGCACCAATCCAGTTTCTGGGCTACTACTGATTGTCCAAGTGATTGTCTCCGGTCTGGAGTAGTATCACTTTCAATTTAAGAGTAGGTGGTTTTAATGCTAGAACTGGTAAATGTAAGAGTAAGTCAGGTGAATGAGAGAAATTCGCATAATTATGGCAAGGAGGGGAGGGAACTCTGAAACTACGGCTGATGGTAAATCTATGGTAGGAAAACAGCCAATACTGGTGATTAAGTCAATTTCCATATATTTTTATCGTTTCTGAAAAACCCGTTACCGTTATTAAATAAAGCTAGTAAAAGATTACATTACATAGGAGCCTTAAGCGCCAGATTTTTATAAATTCCCTGGACCCCACACTAGGACTCCCTATCTCGTGGACCATCTAATACCCCCAGTATTAGATGGTCCTATTTTCAGAAGTGGTCATGGAGCTGATATCATGATGAGCTTATAGAGGTATGAGGAACAGGGTGTAAAGTTCACTCATGCTCTATAGAATAGGGAGGATCTTTTGACCAGACGGGTGTTGTATCTGGTGGGCAACTGCCCGAAGATGGACGTCGGAACGTTGTATATATGCTATTTGCGTGGTAAACTCTGCTTGCGCGAAGCAGGATTTTGCGTGACGTCAATGTGATGCGTAATTCTCGTGTGGCGGTGTAGATGTCGCCACATAAGTACCCTCCAGGGACCAGAGGTCGATAGTGGGCTGAGTCTTGTATCTATCGATGCTTGTCAGGGCCAGTTGAGTCGAAACTGTTTGCGAAGTTAGTCGGGGTGGCGCTGCGTGATGCTCCGGTCGGATGTGGTACAGCGCCGGGTTGTGGCTGTGCTTGTAGACCGGCCGAAAGTGCAGTGTGCTGTGCCAAGGTTGCTGATGAGGCCGAATTTGATGACCGCAAAAAAAAAAGTTTATTTTTAAAATATGACTGGCTCAGTTGTGTGATATTTAGTTAATCCGATTATGGACTGCTTACCTGCTTAAGAAACATGAAATAGAGACAATTCTTCTTTCTTTTTACATTATTACTTCTCCATGCAACCTCCCTGGCAACCCAATGTAACGAACAAAGACTGACGCAACCTTCGTGAAACCGAAGCTCCTTCCCACCCTTAAACTGAAACAGGGTTGTCGAAAGTGTCACAATTGAAATTAAATAATAAAAAAGTGTGAAGCAAGGAGGATTGCTTCGTTGAGGGTCGCAAAATGTTTTTTTTTTTTGAAAAAAGTTCTTTAGCGCAGCTTGCGGTAGAAGTAAACTTGTAGAAATCGTCACGTAACGAAAAAACGTTATGCCTCCATGCGACTGTATTATAAAGAGAGAAAGAGAGAGAGAGAGATAGCTTTTTACGGTTTTCGAGGGAACTGAAGATAAAAAATACAATTTAAGGTGGCGGCTTCGGATATTTTTAAATTTTTCATCACGGGGTTCGTATTCATGGCGAAATTTGTGCTTAATTTTTGAATTGTCAAAAAAGCGTTTGGAACTACGAACCTGTGGTGTCCACCGACCACACAACTTTTTTCAAGATACTCAGTAGCAGCCCGTGGTCTGGACTTTGGTCTTGTTAATTGCATGTAAAACTTATAAATTCTTAAGAGACAGAACGATAGAGAGAAGATAACATAACTGGCAAAAAGTGGTCCCTGTCTACCCCTTCGGAAAAATACTACCATACGATGAAAATTTATGTAAAAAAAAAACTAAATCTACACCCACACAGAAATCAACGAATTCTAACACCCGGTGCCTACGCGGTAAATCAAATCTGAACACCTCGCAATACCTTACATGCCTCTCCCCTGTAATTGTGCCGACGCCAACGTGCCAGCGCTACAAAGCAGGGGTGGCACTTAATCTTTTAACACGACCGCGGACTTTGATTTGAATTTCAAATTGGGGTGCCTCCATTAATCGACAGGATACGGTACGGTCAGTCACGGACTAAGAGTTGGCGTGCGTTGGCGACTGGGTTGCGAATTTTCGTTGGTTGGTCGAGATTTTTATTGAGATGTTGATTCGGTTGTTATAAAGGGTCAATATAAATAGTTAGCGAAACTCAGCAGACGTGATGGCCTGATGGGTATCGATCTCTATACATGACAAATTAAATTAAAGATAGTTTGACCATGTTTAAAAAATGTTTACTTCAAAATTGGGATTTAGGTAAATAGGGTGTTAAAAACGGTCAAATTAAACTAGCTAGCAAAACTCAGCAGACGTGATAGCCTGATTGGTATCGATATATCAAAAAAGACAAAACAAAAATAACTGTTACTTTGACCTTGTTTAAAAGTTTACTTCAAAATTGGGATATATGTATATGTATGGTATTAAAAACGGTCATATTAAATTAGCTAGTAAAACTCAGCAGACGTGATGGCCTGATTGGTATCGCGTAGGAACGAAGCGGCCCGCGATCCGATTAGCAGGTGACTGTAACGCTCGCCGCCGCGGCTGAGGCTGGCTGTCGGCCAGCAAGCCGAAGCTGCGGTGGTCAGCGTAAAAACCATCTGCGACGATAAGGTCGCGTGGGACCGCCGGAGCCCCGCAGTGCCGGAGCCGTGACAGAAACCATGCCTGCTGCATGCTGCATGCATAGTGTATAATAAGCATAATTTCAACATGAATGACTTAACCGATATTTTGTATCCATAATTTAATTTAAAAGAGTGTCTTTGAGGTTTCTTGCACGTTCTTCTCCATGGGTATATCTACGCTTTGTAATTGGCAACTATCTTCGTCTTTCTGACCGATCGACCTTGACAATTCAAAAGTGCCTGTAATTGGTTTATTTGAAATAATTGCTTTTAGTTTGATTTTGAGTTTGAGTATGCTTGTGCATGTTTGCAATGTGATAGACGAAACGAGTCTATCAATTATTATGGATAAGAAATGTATGCCAAAAGATGATTCTAACTGTAAACTTTCTGAGATATGATAGTTCTGCCTTTTAATGACTATCGATAAGAAGTGTATGCCAAACGACTGATCTGGCTGTGAACTTTCTGCGATTTAAATTATTTTTTAATAACTTAGAAAATTATGAATTTTAAATGATTTTCTGCGAAATTAAGTGTATGCTATTCGATGTTATGCCTAATAATATTATAACATAAAAAGTTCTGGTATAAAAGTTAGACCCCGACAATATACCTAAACATGACAAAACAAAAAAAAAGTTAATATGACCTTGTTTAATAAAAGTTTACTTCAAAATTGGAATACACAATTTGTTTTTTTATATACCACAGCTCGTAAGGTATGAATGAGACCTTATAGAAGAATAAACTTTTTTTTTTTTTTTTTTATAAATGGCATCTCGCAGGTCAACCTATGAGGTTGTCGTCTGCTTAGACGGACTTGCCTGTGGATTCCCTAATAAATTAAGGCCTCCAGCCAGGACTTAAACTTAAATACTAACTAAAAACTAAGCGACTACACGCTAAGGGCACCCCCTGTGGGGTACGAACCTCGGCTTAGGGCGTCGCTGGAAGAGGGCAGCAAATGACTAGCTGGATCAGGAATGATATTATTTAGGGACGAATTTAAAGCTACAGGCTCAGCGGCGCGGGCTGGCTCGAGCAAGGGTCGGGAGGGGCGTAGATTTGGGCGTCGCGGCGGGCCTCGGCGGCGAGGACGGTAGGACGGCGATCGGGTTTTGGGCTTATGAAGCGTGCTGGTTGCCTTACTACTCTCCTGGAGGAGGGTAGTGGCGTCGTCGGGGGCGATTAAGGTATGCCTTGGTCGGCGAATACTACTAATACGGGAAGGAGTGTAGCGGGCGGCCGCTGAGATCAAGGGGTTGGGGTGTTTTATGCCACAGTCAAAGAAACGCTTCGATAAGCGTTTCATGAACTGGTTTATGGTAGGCATTTTAAGATCGATGTGGAGATTTATATTACGGACATAGAAGGGGGCACCCGTGACCTTTCTGAGGAAACGGTTCTGGAGGGTCTGCATCTTATGGAGATGACGTGGGTGAGCGTGCGCGAATACAACGCAGGCATAGGTCATGATGGGACGGATGACTGCGGTGTAGATGCGCAGCTTGCATTTAAGTGACAGTTTGCAACGGGCTGTCAGAATAAAGTGGAGTCTACCAAGAGCGAAAGCGGCGCGCGCGCGAACAGCCTTAATGTGCTCTTTGAACGTTAAGTTTTGATCAAGGATCACGCCTAGGTATTTGGCTTGCTTCTCCCAAGGGATTGGCTTGCCGTACATAGTGATCGGGCTGGGAAGGGGGGGTGGGACTCGACGACGTCTCGAGAAGAGAACCGCCTGACTCTTATCGGGGTTGACCTCGATTCTCCATTTCCGGAACCAAGTGCCTAAGACGTTTGCGGAGGTTTGGAGAGTACGAGCTATAGCATTGGGACAATGACCGGTATAGTAAACGGCAGTGTCGTCGGCGAAGAGAGCCAACTGAGCCTTTTTACTCTGTGGGATATCGCTGGTGAACAGCGTGAAAACTAGAGGAGATATGACGGAACCCTGAGGGACACCGGCGCGAATAGGGTGAGGGGACGAGAGTGCACCCTCGATGCGATAGCGGAAGGTGCGATTCGACAAAAAGTCTCGTAAGATGAGTACGAGACGATCTGGCACTCCTAGTTGGTAAAGCTTGTATAACAAGCCGTTGTGCCAGACTTTGTCGAAGGCTTTCGCTATGTCGAAGAATAGCACACCCGTCGTCGCGTTACGTTGCATACCGGCGCACAAGTGCTCTACGATACGGTGGACCTGGTGGATACTTGAGTGTTGTGGACGGAAACCAAACTGCTCGTTGGGAATGAGGCTCTTTGCTTCGGCGTAGTCTTTGAGACGCTTATAAATAAGCCTCTCGTAGATTTTGCCGAGAACGTTGAGTAAGCTAATGGGACGGTAGCTGGAGGGCTCAGACTTTGGCTTGCCTGGCTTTGGGATACCGATGACTGTTGCTTCTTTCCACGCTTGTGGGAAGATGTTGTTGCTCATGGCGCCATTGAAGATGGCGGTCATGAGCATTATTAGAGGGGCAGGTAGGAGTTTGTATACCTTGTTGGTAATACCGTCCGAACCGGGGGCTTTATGAGCTTGGAGCCCTTTTACGATGTCGTGCACTTCATCTGGAGTGACGGGAGGCAGAGGATCATCAGGGTCTTCAACGGGTGGAAGGGAGGCTCTCCGTTCGACTTCAGCGTCGACCTTGTTCAGGTGAGCTTGGTCTACTGGTTGAGAGCTGGGAGAACACTGGGACTCTAGGCTGTCAGCAAGGCATTCGGCCTTGTCGGTGCTGTCGAACGCGACGCTCTTGTCGGGGCGGATGAGAGAAGAATAAACTGGCACATTAATTATTTTTCAATCATCGTTCCTGTTTAGAGTTGCAAAACATTCTGCTTATGGGTGCACGCAATACAGGAGAATTGTCATGTAAGTTGGTAGTTTTAAGGTTAGTTTTTGCTAGATTAATAAAAAAATAAAATAATTGTTAACAGGCGCTTCTCGCCATCAAACTAGTAAGTTTGGCGAGTAAAAATTATTGTAACAAAAATTTTGTACCTATATTTGTGAACAATAAAAAAAATGTAAAGTTGTGTTATATTATTAAAAGTGGGTTTTGTTATATTAAAACATCTGTAAAAGCTGGAATTGACCTTCAATATCTTTGTAAAGGTAAGTTCCAGTAGAATAAAATGATAACACTGACGTACAAGTGACTCTCGGCTCCGTCAAATCCACACATGTGTGATATGATGTGTGGGTATGCGTTGCAGAATGACTCGCAAAGTTAAAACATTTCACAGTGGAGTTTCTTGCCGGCTCTTCTCCATAGGAAACGACCAATTGGAACCGTGCACCTAGAATCTGACGTTTCATAAGTGCCCATGGTGCCATAGGTGTATGTGAAATAAAATAGTTTGATTTTGATTTGATTTGAATAAAAATTACCTATGTAATTGAGTTCCGGGCAGTCACTCCATGAAAATTACTAGTACTCAGCTGCATTCGGTTAAATTGGAAGCCGACCTCAACATTGTTTAGAAAAGGCTACGCTGATAATAATAATGAATTGAGCCACTTCTGATACAAAAAGCAACAGCAGAGTTAAAAGCGTACAAGTCTCGGGTAAATTACCTAGTATAGGTACTAGGTAATTTACCCGAGATTTTTTTTTTTTTAATCTGTTTTAGGCTAGCATGACAAATTGTATAATTATCGAAATTTATAAATGTTCAAAATCACCCTCATAGCGTACAAGTCTCGGGAACTTTAAAAAAAAAAAAAAAACTATTTTAGGTTAACAGGAGAAATTGGCACAAAGATCTTCTCGAATTTTAAAAATGTTCAAAATCTCATTCTCATCTCAGGGACAAACAAATGTTAAAAAACTTGTCAAAAATGTACGTATTAAAGAATAATATTTGACAGATTGAGATTGAATTTTTAGAATGCGAACGTTCTTAGAAATACGGGAATTGCACCTCAGATTTGATAGTTTGATGGTAGCACTTTCTATCCAACCAATTTGACTAAAATACTAAAATATAAAAAAATCAACACCATTACATTACCTAGAGAGCCAAAAATCTCCTGCTCTAATCTGTATGCTGCACTATGGGTACATCTTTTATCTTAAAATCCCTAGAAATAGCTACTCCTTTATTGAAACTCTCAAAACTCGTAAAGGTCAACTCCTCGTCCCCAACCAGATTACATGACAAGTTACTTTCAACTTAACACAGGGGACATTTTAAAAGTAAACTCAATTTATGAACCCTGTAGTTTTAGGATATAGAGAGCGGTTTTTGGAACTAGGATCAACATTTAACAGTACATATTCAAATCGACAAAAATATACCTAGGTTTTCAGCTAATCAATCAGCCAGTTTGTGGTCGAGTTGCATGTTGGCTTTGTGATTAATTGATCACAATAACAAAAAACAATCAAATAAGTCGACATGCATTTTGACCAAAATAACAAAAGCCAATCATATTGGAATACCTAAACCTACATCAAATGGAATTTTGAGGAAAGAACCACACAGAATGAGTGGATCTGTCCAGTTAGTGCACGCATTTGTAAGTAACCGTGCAGCTAAAATGCTGGTATTCAGCTGAATCATTTTAGACTGGAAGCCGACAGATCTTTTGTCCAACCAAATATTCAGATGATGATCATTACTTAAAAAGCACAAAAACACAAAAAAAATAAACATATCTTTGTCAATATTAGCTGTAAACATTTAAAAAAGAACGAAAAAATTAATGAAACATCCCGACTAATCGTTTGTGCGCGGGTTTCCCTATGCATAAAAAGAAGTTAACACTATGTCAACTGCCGCTTCCAATTAGGACAACAAACTGCCTAGATAACAGCTAGCTTTCAAAATGGCGCAGTTACGGCCGTAATTAAAGCTGGTAAAAAGACTATGCTGAGCAGATTAAGTGACATTTGTATTTCATTAGGACTTGCTTCTTGTTTTGTTTGAGGATCTTGTTTCATAAAATATCATTTAGGTCACTATGCAGTTCAAAAATATTTCATGCAGTAGACTGGATCAGGGGTTTGATCAGGTTAATTGAAAAGGGGGTCTATCTCCATCAAGGAGACGAAAAAGTTCTCTTTTGTTGTGTTTAGTTATCTCCCTATGATTCGTGCCAATGGAGGTACAAATCATCACAATTTACAACCGGTAGTCACGGATGGGTTTTATTATAAGGACGCAAAAGTACCTACAAAGGTTTTCGGTCACCATGTCTAAAAATGAGCATTAAAAATGCCTTGACACATACGCACAATATGAACGGACACACCTCAGAAAAATCAAAACTCATGTTTTCAAATAAGGCTAAGAATCAGCACGATTTGAATGTCTAAATTACGTAAGACGCCCACCAAACACCACATACTGCGGCCTTCAGAACATTAAAAACTTTACTGTCAGATGTAGGTGAAAGTCCCTGTATAAACGGATCTAAATCACAGATTAAACTAGTAATAGTGTTTGCTATAGTATAAAAACCAGAGGAACCAATCCCGCAGCCTGTTAACCACATTTACTGGCTGTTGTCACACATTATTTATAACCGTAATTGGACTGACCAAAATGATGAGTGAGGATTAGGCCAACCGCACTGGGATGGCACGTAGGTTCGAGCATTATCGATGTATAAATCTTTAATGAATGATATAGCAAGTATGTTTAACAAACGCTTTTACACGTCAATAATATTTTAAAAACAAGATGAAACTCACGAGGTCTCTTTAATAGTCCAGAAGAAAATCTTGGTGATGATCATGTGAGGACCATGTAGATTAGTTTTTGAGTTCGTCTTTTGAGGAAACACCTGCACATTCTGTACACGAATTTGTCAGTAATCGTGAAAATATGTGTATTTTAATACTTTTCTAATAAACATAAAGTATACAGGGTGGAATTAAATTAAGTAGCGTAGTTTCACAGACGCAAATCGTGATGACTTTCGATATTCCATTACCGCTTATGTCACAATGCTTAGATTTTCCAGTCAACGAGATTAGTAGTTTAGGCGACTATTCAGAATGTGCCTGACGTTCCAAATTAACGCCTGAAGGCAAACATAGATTTTTAATACTAGGCCAAATGTACAGTTACTTCCAAACCAAAACGTTCCTGTATTAATATTATAACACCATCCCTTGCTGATTGCAAACACCAGCCGCCATCCGTCTGTTGATCTAAATCAAGTACTTAATTAAGTAAAAATTTATGAGACCACCAAGTTTCAAGCTAGACTATAAGCAAAAGCTCATTTACAAGAGGAGAATTTCTCGCCTCAAATAAGTGAGTATCAAAAAGAGGTTAAAAATCCGAGTGAATTGTGGCCACGGTAACAGATATTCTGTGGAAATTTGACTAGCTACTTATTACGGTTATAAAGATACATCATGGGTGTAGGGTACATCTATGGGACAGGTAGCCGGACAGACAGACAGACGAGCAGACGACGTAGGAATAGTCACTCTAATAAGATACGTAAGATGAATGTCGAAAGGCCTTGCCTTTAAAAATTGGAAGCGCTGCGCGCTGTCGAATGACAGTTTGAGATAATTGTTTTGTGCAGGCACACAACCTCGTATAAAACAATCTTTTTCGAATTTTTTTCTCGCTTGAGGAACAAAACATGAGTGCTAAAATCGATCGGTGTGTCTTGCCTACATGACTCTCAAAGGCTCGCCTCTCGATGCGCGTGAAACTCTTCTCGTGTAATTGAACCTTTAAGCGGAGCCTCCCAGATTTGTGAGATTACCTATCTGCTGCTGAGAATGGTAATCATGCAAATACTTCGCCTAGAAAGTTTTGTTCAGTCTGTTCATCTTGATATTCTGAGTAACTGACGGTAAACAGCAGAACTCAGTAAATATTCTAAATATGTTTGGAAATTTGTTGTGTAACAAAATTGAGCTTCACCTTTGACGTTATACCTAATTCTGTTTTCATGCAATATTAGAATTTTCCAATGGGAAAGGCAACTCTCAAAATGGCGCTGTCGTAGCAAACTCCCAACACAAGTTAATATTACAATGCGTGAGGAGGTGGCTTTTATAATATTTTTGCGAGAATGGGGCGTTGTCTTCCGAAATTGGAGTCCACCATTTCCCGAAAGACACAAAAATTAGAAGATTAAATCTAAATTAAATCTATTCTTGTAGTTTTTTTATTAATTTATTTGAGGTTATGTCGGAAACATTTTGAAGAAACTGATTCTGCTACGGATTAAACTAGCGGCTTTCGGCTTCAACAAAAGGTCTTAAATCTGTGTCTTCTTCGCTTAAATCTGTGTTTGACGGTTTAATAAGTTATTAGACTTGTAAGTAACTCTTTAAAGTAACTTTACTAAGGAAACTTTGTTATCGGTTGTTGGCCACTAACTATTGCAAACTTTGTTCCACAAAAAGTAACTTCTGTGTGAACGTTGAACGTGAACGAACCTTAACAAAATCTGCCTGAAAAGTATCCTACCCGTAAACCAGACAATACTTTTCACGTGACAACTTTAACAATACGTTAACGAGTTAAACCTTAACTCAGAGATGCCATAATATCATAAAACTGAAAACGAAATATTCCGGGTTACATTTTTAAATTTCAGTGCATGCATTTGAAAGCGTGTTAAAACCTGAAGTGTTGTTAGTACGGCTGGTTACCCGCGCAGAGCTTTGGATTTATTTTTTCGCATAAAATTCTGTGACTCCGAAAAAATTATACCGATGGATGAGATATTGCGGAAATTTTGCAAGATTTGTAGTTTTCGTGGAATACTCGTATCCCGAATATTCCACGAATCATCTCTATGTATTTAAAATTATATAAAAAAAAAAATCTTGGCTATGTATTTAAAAAATTACGGGCTTTCTGACAGAAATTCTATTGCCTGTGACGGTCTATTAACTCCTGTTGCTAAAAATTTTAACTTTATTTCGAATTTTCTGTTAGCTATGTTATATGTTATGACCTGACCGATCACCCGACTCCATCTTGACGTCGACTTACCGGCCACCCTGTATAAGAAAATATTTTCAAACTCTCCCTTTTGTGCCATGTTTCCCTGGTACGTTCAAGTCTCATCCAGGTCTGCAACGCAATCTTCTGCCGGCTGTCCCCCCACCTGGCAATTGGTCTGCCAACCCTCCTTCTATCGTTTCTCGATAACCATTCCGTTAGGGCTCCGCTCCAACTGATATCACCATGTCTAGCCAAGTATCCTGCCTACCTCCATTTCAGAGCCGCTACCCGTAGCCCTGCGTCTATCATGTAAGTTACAATGGTTTTGTTCACGTACATATTTCAGACTACTTAACGCGCGCAAGCGTTACTGCTGATCATGAGGTCCTGAGTTCGATTCCCAGGTTGAGCAAAGTGTTATTGGGTTTCTATGTGGAATTTCTCAGTAGCGGCCCGAGTCTGGAATTGGGCCCGGTTGATGGCAATAGACTCGCCCCCTATTACATGGGGCTTAAACATATTTGGGGAAATGTGGGTGTTCTATAGGTACACCTCTGCCCAACTCTTCAGGAAACCAATACGTCATGGTTTATAATGATGTCAACAAAAAACCTTTATTCACGAAAACAGTGACATCGCAACGTGAGCTAAAGTTTCTACTTAACTTTTACGCGATTATGAACAAGAAAAATCTCAGTTTATTTTCGTCCTGAAATCACACGACATTTCAGCCCACGCCCGACTGAAAAATAGCTCCAAACTTAGTTGTGAACATCAGAAAATAATTCACAACGCTCTTAAATTTGTAAAAAGTGTAAAGTTTCATGTTCTAGCGAGAATAGCTAGGCTATAAAAATAAAGTACGTACTCTGAAATGTACAGAGGCGTTATAACCGTAGACGAGAAATAACTGCTTTGTTATGTACGAAAGTTTAAGGTGTGAGAGCTGAAATTGAAGTTTGAAGATGACTGATTATGTTTAGCGAAAATATTGTATGAATAATGGAATATCAGCCGGTTTCCAACATGATAATGCTCGTGCTTAATGGTGTGACTGGCTAACTATTAGACTAGTTAACTACTAGACGAAAAATTGCTAGTAAATGAAATTAAACAAGTTTTTAAAAACCTCGTTGGTCTAGTGGTCGCAAGAGCTACTGATGAGCATGAGGTCCTGGGTTCGATTCCCAAGTCGGACAAAGTGTCATTGGGTTTTTCTATCTAGAATTTCTCAGTAGCAGCCAGGAGTCTGGATTTGTGCCCAATTGATGGCGATAGGCTCGCCCCCTATTACATGGGACTTAAGCATAACTGGTGTACTGCGGTACACCCCTGCCTAACCCTCCTTGGATTACAGGCGTGATGTTACTTTATGTTTAAAAACCGCTGATTTTTGCTTCAAGAAAATGTTTGATATCCAGAAAGTCGATAAAAATATAATTCGGATGAATGAGAAATTGAGAATAAAAATTAAGCACCGGTTACCAGTGTTTGACGGTTAAATTAGTTATTGGACTCGTAAAAAGTCAGTCTCAGCAACGGACCAAATAGATACTTATTTATGCTTTAAAAAAAAAAACAATTAAAAAAATGTAGATTGATCGCGTACCAAAGTTCTTAGTAGTAAATTATATACGAAGCATTTGTCCTCAATGTTTCCTAGTTTTAATTTATGTCCTAAAATAAACTTTCGCTCAAACATTGGCTTCGATTACATATGTCATGGTCAAAATCAGTCAACTATTTATATCATTATATTGGATTATTCATAAAACTATTATATAATAAGAGTGGCTGCTACCAGCATACTACCGAAAGCACACCATACCGACAACCCATTAAAATGTCAAGTTTCCCTGCAATATTCTCTCAACCATATATATAAGATTTTCAAATTTCCTGAACATGATATTTCCTCACACTAATAATATGACCGATCGGTATAAATATTCTAGTCCCGCGAAATCTGGCTCGAAGAAAATGTCTCAATAAGTAATATAGATAGCGAAAATATTACTTGCTACGAGGTACGGCTACGCGGCTACGAGCTACGGTGCTACGCTTCACGGTTCGGTTCGCTACGAAATATGAGGAAAACCGAATTACATTAAGAAAAAGTTGTGTTATTTTTGTAAGAAACTTGTATTTAGTATTAAAATAGGTTTCCTTAGAACTTAATGCCTTAATCACAGCGTAACTTGAGCGTAACATTATGAACGAGATTTTTATTATTCCGGAGGTAGATAAAACTGTGGTTTTATTATTATTTGTTTGTTTCTATGAGATTTTTGCGCTGCGATTTGTGTTGTGTATTGCTGTGGTTTTTGAAGTACAATTTTAAAAGAATCGTGTTTGTATTGTTAAATACACTCTGACACTCGCATTTAATGTTTCTCATAATGAGAAAAAATCTATATTAATCCCAAATAGTTATTTTAAACGTAACTGGCGAAATGTGGGTCTATAGGTTCATACATCTCTGCCTAACCCTTCTGAGATTACAGGCGTGTTGTTATGTAATGTTGTATTATATTTTCTCATCTGTCGAGCTTCCTCACAGAGTTTTGACAAATTCAGATTATTAAGATCAGTTTTTACTCATTAATATAAGTATACCCTAACCGACGTGCTTGTTGCCAGGCTTAAACCCATAACCTGTACATTAAGACCCACTTCAACCAATGCCATTAATCCTTAAACTTCCCTAATCTGAACTGTTGTAACCCTGGTATCAATAACTGTGTAACCCCATCGATATCAGTCTGTAACCCTCAAAACTTTGGTAATCAATACACCCATATAATTTCATGGTGTTAAATAACCGACCATAATTAAAACTATTTTAATGTCTTTTGAACTGGCGTGGTCAGATAACTGTTTACAGGGTGAGCTTTTATTTACGTAGACACATTACGGCAGCTATGGTAGATAAGGAGAATGTTTTATGTTAGAAATCAATAAAGTCAAAGTCAAAGCATTTATTTCAAATAGGCCCATAAAATTGCACTTTTGAACGTCAAAAATTACATTAAAAATATAACTGATTCTAGGCGCCACTTCCAAAAAGTAGTTTCGTATGGAGATGAAGTGGCAAGAAACTCCACTGTAACTCTTTTAAAATATTTTACAATATTTTTATACATTAATTATATTTTAATATGTGAAGACGATGCACCAAGAATAAAAATACTATACTACAATTGGTAAGAAGAATTAAAAATAAAGCAAAGGCAGATAAATGAATCACGCGATAGGTACATTGTTCTCACATTTTTACAAACATTGTAAAAATATATGACTTTCCTAAAATATTAACTAGGAATAAGTCAGTGTGTGAGTAAGAAAAAAAAAATTAAAATAAAAAATTAAATTAGCAACCAGTGTGATTTTGTCTAGACGGGATTGTCCTATGGAGCTGGACCATCATGTGTCCAAGCATTCTTATCTTGTAATATTGATTAATTCAATCGTCAAGGTGTTTTCTATGGTTAAAGCAATCAAATGAGTAATTATTTTTCCTGCTAATGGAATCCGATATTGATAACACACACAAAAAGTTTTAGTTCGATTAGGTTATTATATTTCAATGTTAATAGTTTGTTAGTTAATTTACGCTCGGTTCCAAAAATAACGGGTCAGTCACATAAGTTCGAATATCTACAAAACTGTAAGAGTTAGATCAATGAAATAAAAAACAGAATAAAGACTATTTAGTTTCGCTACTTATTATTAACTTTTTATACTGGCTGATGAATGAAACCTTTTTACAAAAAAAAAAAACAGAATTTGAAAAATGGAAATTTTTGAAAACAAAATTTTTGCCTTATGTCATTATGGTTTCTTTCCATTTCTATTCTATCACAAAAAATATTGTGAACGACTTCCACGTGCATAATCAGTATTCTGAGGTGGAGCATGGCAGTCACGTTAGATGAATGTAGTACGAGAATCCTGACTTTCTCGGAACTTGGGCGGAGCCAGCGTGAAACAGCATGAAACATTGGTGTATCTTTGTCGACTGTTCAGCGGGTAGTCCAGCGGTACCGAGAGACCGGATCGCACCTTCGGAGCCATGTAGGACCTTTCATGGCGAGGATGGACCGGGATGGCATATTAATGCATGATAATGCGCGGCCCCAAACCGCCGGAATTGAAAATGAATACCTTGGAGAGGTCGGTATCGAACTGATGCAGTGGCCAGCGCGAAGCCCTGATTTAAACCCCATAGAGCATGCACGGTACGAGCTTGAGCGTTGCGTAAAACGTCGTAAATCCCCTTCAATCACGCTACCCGAGCTCAGACAGGCACTGGTGGAGGAATGGGAAGCCATTCCTCAGTACCGGCTCCGAAATTTGGTGTTCAGCATGCCGAATCGCCTGGAAGCTGCAAGAAGAGCTCGGGGAGGCAATACGAAGTATTAAAATTATGACTGTAATGAAATATCTTACTTTAGTTTTATTTTTATTTTGAGAATAAGAATGAAGGTACACATAAGTTTCAATTTATTAATTATTTGTATCATTAAATGCCCAAACGAACAGTATTCGTTTCATTATGATAGCATACGTAGTTCGGGAGATATTCGTACTTTTGTGACTGACCCGTTATTTTTGGGACCGAGTGTAGAATGACACGAACATTTTAAGGACATGTACACGAACATTTTAAGGTATACATTTTTATTTATGAAAATGTTTTAAAAAATTTAGGTGCACCCTGTATAAACTTAGAATGTCACACTACCTACCCTCAATTCAACCAAAAGTATTTAAAGCAGTTTAGGGTAAAATGTATGTTCTAATTTGGAAGAAAGTTTAATTTTATGATCAATGTGAATAACAACGTTCAGTAATTAGTTGAGAAGAGATATTTTACAAAGTTTTGGGTAAAATTGTTGGCTCTCTCAATGTCGTTTATGACAAAGGCCGATTATGTTTATTTGATCGGTAATTTTAGTTAATGGCTTGTGGGTTTGCGGTAACCAATAGCTTTTACAGGTGTTGTGATTCAAACATTTTCTGTGTATAGCTTATGTTCGGCATTTTTTTTTTTTTTTGGAATGGCATCTCGCAGGTCAACCTGTAAGGTTGGTGGGGTAATAAGGTGTCGTCTGCTTTAGCGGACTTGCTTGTGGTGCCCTAATAAATTAAGGCCTCCAGCCAGGACTTAAACTTAAATACTAACTAAAACTAAGCGACAACGCTAAGGGCACCCCCTGTGGGGTACGGACCTCGGCTCAGGGCGTCGCTGGAAGAGGGCAGCAAGGGACTAGCTGGATCAGTATTTATTTGATTTTGGGACGAATTAAAAGCTACAGGCTCAGCGGCGCGGGCTGGCTCGAGCAAGGGTCGGGAGGGGTTATGTTCGGCATTGGATTGCGTCAAGTTATATAGATGCTGTTTTCCTTAAAGGCTTTCCTTTGTGAGAATAGTAAATTCCGGCAAGCAGTTTTTTTATAACTTAACTGTAATTGCTTGTGACGTTTACACGTTTATATGAATTTCCGTTACTATTAACTGGTAAATGTGAGGAAACAGAAGCAATGTACTATATCGTCGGTCGGGACACAGTATAATAACGTACCGCTCTGGAACTTTAACATATAGAATTATAAGCTGTATTTTGTTTATAATTTGTAAGCTGTCACTGTATTATGTCCAGTGCCGCTAGTTCAATTTCCACATCTACCAATATAAGAAGAATATTCAGAAGACACAATTTAACTACAAAGTTCTAACAAACTCAATTAAAATAGTTCTGACATCAAACTCCATGTAACAGAAGGCAATCACTTGAAGGACACGTAACGTCACGTCAAGTGTCAGAGATTGGTTACGTCATTTATATCGTCAATCCCGCATTGAGGTGCGTAGGTTAGTTTAATGTAAAAGGCTACCTTGTAGAAAGTGGTTTCTTTACTGCTAATTTAACTTAAGTTTCCTAAGGGCGAATTTCACCAATGAAACTGAACGCGTTCAGCACATATAAATCGCGTTCAAGAACTGTCAGTGTCATCATAGTATAATCAGCCTGTAATTTTCCAACAGCGGGGACACAGGCGTACTGTCTGTGAGAGGGAGTGTGCTGTAAATACCACGCGCGCCCAGTGCTGGTAGGTAGATGTCACATGACTTTGATTTTTTGCTTCTAGGACATGCCATATGTATTCTCACGATGTATTGCACACCGTTTTTTGAGAGCAGTGGGGATGAAATAATTTACATGCTCTATGAAAACAGCCTGTCTAAGGGTTCGAACCTACGGCCTACATTTCGGTAAGGCGGGGCCGATACCACTGTCACCACTGATCTTGTGTTATCATTATTGAGGAATATTTATGCTGACAGCTCTTGTACGCAGTTTTGATGTGCTGATTGCGTTCAGTTTCATTCGTGACATCAGCCAAACAGAGCGATTTTGACACTTTAATGTCAAATGCGGTTAAAATTACAGGTTTAATGACGGCCGGTCTAACATGACCAAACCGCTTTTCTAGGACACCGAAGCTTTAAAGAATTAAATATAAAGCAATGGCTGGTAACTTATTTATGTGAAAGATACATGGTTGCTCACATATTTACAAATATTGTAAAAGTAGATGGGTCAGTGAGCCACTGCTTTATATTTAATTATTTTAACCTATTGTGGCATTGTAATTTTATTCTAGGTGCATCGTTTTCACATGTAATTAAATAATTAATGTACGAGCTCAGAATATTCAAAAAATAAATAAAAGAGTAACGGTGGAGTTTTTTGCCCATTCTTCTCCATACGACACAATATTTTGGAAGGGGCAACTAGAATCAATTCTATTTTGTTTTTTGTAAATGTTGTCGTTAAAAAGTGCCATATTATGTGCCTATTTGAAATAAATGATTTGACTTGACTTTGACCACGTTTTGTCGACGGAATTATAGACAAAAGACAGAGAGAATAGACAAAATGTCAGATTGTTTATAATTTTTCGATGAAACTTGTTTTATAGGCTGGTCATTCTACGCGGGCTGCAATATCCTAGGGCCTAGACAAACGGCAATTGTTATCTACAGTGACGTTCAAGAATATTGACATAGGGATTTTCGATGACTTATGTCGATCTTATAAATTGTTGGCTTTTCAATCATCGTTACCGCTGTCAGAAAGTCATTGTCCTCTGTAGTTTAGTAGCCAACAACAACGACGAAGATGAAATAATAATTTCATCGGAATCTTTGTCATAACTTCAAGTATAAGTTTTATTATTGTCTCCTTTATTACATTTAAAACCTTATAAATTACATTTTTAAATATACTTTCAAAACTCTGAAAAAAAAATACATTTAAAAATATAAAAAATAGTATCCCACCGGTATCGGGAACAGGGTCCAAGCTACCGGCGGTCAGGGCTCCAGAGAGAGGAACCTCCTAACAATGCGAGCCGTGTCCAGAAGTACCGCTTTCTGAATCTTGATCCAGCTGCCCAACGAGAGCCTCCTCAGGTGTTTGTCGAGGCTCTTGGCTATTAAGCCATTGGCTGTCACGACTATCGGCACAATGATTGCTGAGTCCACATCCCACATGTCAACAACCTCGCGAGCCAAATCAAGATACTTTATTTCTTTATCTTTCTCGGCTTTCACGAGGTTACCGTCATGCGGGACCGTTATGTCAACAATCATTGTGCGCCGCTCTACTCGATCCACCACCACTATATCAGGCTTATTGGCAACTTATTATTAAGTTTATTATTTATTGATTTCAGACAACAATGTGGTCCATTTTGTTAGTAAAACTCCTTAAAACTAGTGTTAGAAAATAAGATAACATAAAACAAAAACACCTGATTGACCATCATCCCCACAAAATGCCTCAGAATGGGGGAGTAAGGACTCTCCGCCACTGTGTTCATTATGCTATTGTTACTGACCCGTGTTCCAAACATCAGTGATGCAACTTTTTTGCGCATGTTTAAAAGACCCATCAGTCGTCAACTACGCCTTCTGTACAACAAACTAAGTAAGATAGCACAAAAAAATATTGCTGGGATTCGACTGTTAAAATTTTTGCGTGAATATTTTCTATTTTCTTTTCACACCCTTTAATTTTTTTTTTTTTTGGGAATTGCATCTCGCAGGTCAACCTATGATATTGTCGTCTGCTTAGACGGACTTGGCTGTGGTTGCCCTAATAAATTAAGGCCTCCAGCCAGGACTTAAACTTAAATACTAACTAAAAACTAAGCGACTACACGCTAAAGGCACCCCCTGTGGGGTACGAACCTCGGCTTAGGGCGTCGCTGGAAGAGGGCAGGAAATGACTAGCTGGATCAGGAATGATATTATTTAGGGACGAATTTAAAGCTACAGGCTCAGCGGCGCGGGCTGGCTCGAGCAAGGGTCGGGAGGGGCGTAGATTAGGGCGTCGCGGCGGGCCTCGGCGGCAAGGACGGTAGGACGGCGATCGGGTTTTGGGCTTATGAAGCGTGCTGGTGGCCTTACTACTCTCCTGGAGGAGGGTAGTGGCGTCGTCGGGGGCGATTAAGGTATGCCTTGGTCGGCGAATACTACTAATACGGGAGGGAGTGTAGCGGGCGGCCGCTGAGATCAAGGGGTTGGGGTGTTTTATGCCACAGTCAAAGAAACGCTTCGATAAGCGTTTCATGAACTGGTTAATGGTAGGCATTTTTAGGTCTACGTGCAGATCTATATTTCGGACATAGTAGGGGGCACCCGTGACCTTTCTAAGGAAATGGTTTTGGAGGGTCTGCATCTTATGGAGATGACGTGGGTGAGCGTGCGCGAATACAACGCAGGCATAGGTCATGATGGGACGGATGACTGCGGTGTAGATGCGCAGCTTGCATTTAAGTGACAGTTTGCAACGGGCTGTCAGAATAAAGTGGAGTCTACCAAGAGCGAAAGCGGCGCGCGCGCGAACAGCCTTAATGTGCTGTTTAAACGTTAAGTTTTGATCAGGGATCACGCCTAGGTATTTGGCTTGCTTCTCCTAAGGGATTGGCTTGCCGTACATAGTGATCGGGCTGGGAAGGGGGGGTGGGACTCGACGACGTCTCGAGAAGAGAACCGCCTGACTCTTATCGGGGTTGACCTCGATTCTCCATTTCCGGAACCAAGCGCCTAAGACATTTGTGGAGGTTTGGAGAGTACGAGCTATAGCGTTGGGACAATGACCGGTATAGTAAACGGCAGTGTCGTCGGCGAAGAGAGCCAACTGAGCCTTTTTACTCTGTGGGATATCGCTAGTAAACAGCGTGAAGACTAGAGGAGATATAACGGAACCCTGAGGGACACCGGCGCGAATAGGGTGAGGGGACGAGAGTGCACCCTCGATGCGATAGCGGAAGGTGCGATTCGACAAAAAGTCTCGTAAGATGAGCACGAGACGATCTGGCACTCCTAGTTGGTAGAGCTTGTATATCAAGCCGTTGTGCCAGACTTTGTCGAAGGCTTTCGCTATGTCGAAGAATAGTACGCCCGTCGTCGCGTTACGCTGCAGACCAGCGCATTAGTGCTCTACTATACGGTGGACCTGGTGGATACTCGAGTGTTGGGGACGGAAACCGAACTGCTCGTTGGGAATGAGGCTCTTTGCTTCGGCGTAGTCTTTGAGACGCTTATAAATAAGTCTCTCGTAGATTTTGCCGAGAACATTGAGTAAGCTAATAGGGCGGTAGCTGGAGGGCTCAGACTTTGGCTTGCCTGGCTTTGGGATACCGATGACGGTGGCTTCTTTGCATGCTTGTGGGAAGATGTTGTTGCTCAAGGCGCCATTGAAGATGGCGGTCATAAGCATTATGAGCGGGGCAGGAAGGAGTTTGTATACCTTATTGGTCATACCATCCGAACCGGGGGCCTTACGAGCGTGGAGCCCCTTAATGATGTCGTGCACTTCGTCTGGAGTGACGGGAGGCAGAGAATCATCAGGGTCATCGACAGGAGGGAGGGAGGCTCTCCGTTCGACTTCAGCGTCGACCTTGTTCAGGTGAGCTTGGTCTACTGGTTGAGAGCTGGGAGAACATTGGGACTCTAGGCTGTCGGCAAGACATTCGGCCTTGTCGGTGCTGTCGAAAGCGACGCTCTTGTCGGGGCGGATGAGGGGAGGCATAGAGACCTCTTCTGAGGAACGCAATTTCCTCTGTAATTGCCAGAAGGCTTGATGAGTGGGCTCGAGTTCACTGAGCATCTTGTTCCAGCCCTCAGAGCGAACCTCCCCTATGCGTTTCTTTACAGCACGCTGTAAATGGCGCATGTGGGCTTTGTTCGCGTCACAAGGGAAGGAGTCGTAGGCACGAATGGCCGCGTTCTTCTCGGTTATCAGGTCACGCACGTCAGTAGGTAGTTTCCAGCGATGGTCTTCCATCACCGGAACTTCCCGTGAACAATCCGTCAATACGGATTGTACGTGCTCTGTAAACGAGTCGATTGCTGCCGTCGTGTCGGCGACTGACACTATGTGATCGGGGATAGTGTCCAAGTAAGGCGACGTGGTGGATTACAGTCTTTCGCTTACTTTCCTCCAGTCGGTTATCAACTGGGTCTGAGGGGGGCGGACACACCCGTTAAATTTCTAACAGGAATGATGTAGTGCCGTTTGAGCAGAAATTGGGTTGTCTTTCACGTTAGTCGGGAAGATATGTTGCCTTAAATATACACTGTAAGCTGGATTTTAGTTTTCACGTTTTTCAAAGCGAAATTTAAAACTTACAACAGCAATATTCGGGTCCATTAATTTAAATTGCCAACGACATTCTAAGAATGAGAATATTAAATTGTTAAATAAATTTGTGTATTATATAATACGTATAGATATATTTTTAATAATAAGAAAAACAGTTTACGAGTACATGTATTTATTTTGTTTATCCTTTATACATACCACAGAAACCATCGCTGGTTTAACAGCGGAATGGCCAGACACGGCTACTCGGTGTCACTACATGTTAAAAAACAATCAAAAACAATTCAAGTAGGCACTAAAAGGCATTTTTGAACGTCAGCATTTACATTTAAATATAATTGATTCTAGGTTCCCCTTCCAATAGGTAGTATCGTATGGAGAAGAACGGGCAAGGAACTCCACCGTTACTCTTTTAAAATATTTAACAATATTTTGTATACATTAATAATATTTTTATATGTGAAGACGATGCACCCAGTATAAAATACTATACCACGATTGTTTTTTTTTTCATGAAGATTCGGTACATAGTTTAAAATTTAAATCGCTCTTTGTATCTGTCCGCGTTGTTCTTCTAAAGAACTCTACGGATTCTGATGTGGTATCCACAATCATTTTAGAATTTATTTCTATTATTTATTTTAGAATTGATTCTGATGAATAAACTTATATTATAATGAACAAACCTAAATGTTTATTAAAGTCGTAAAAACAGCGGGAAACAATGGCAATTTCTTTTAAATAAGCTATATAGTTTTCCTCTAGCTTCCTGAAACCGAACTCAAAATAAAAGGGGTGAAATTTTAAAAGACAATATCTTAAAGGACTACCGGCGGTTTCGCATCGTGACTGACGACGTCATTTGTCGGTATTCACCGCCGTAATGTAGTTTGAGTTATTTTCCACACAACGTCAGATGTGACACTCAAAACGTTTGAATATATTGACATGAAGGAAAGAGGAAACGAAGGAAAGGTTTCCGTGTGTTTAATGTTAAGGAGAAAATATTTTTCTTTGGACGGAAGATTGAGGCCTGAATATTGTAACGTAATGGTTGGATCCTTAACTACATGAAAGGATGCATGTAGACTTGTCACAGAAAATTTAATAAATGAAATATAAAATACAGGTCGGAATATAAAAATAACAATACGGTTCACGCGACACTGAAGTTAATAGGCTTGAATTGAAGTCCGGAGGAGGAGGTGGAGAAAAAAGGTCTTCAGGCGTCGAAGGGACACTTTAGAGTGCCAGTCTCCTTCGACAAAGCTCGACGTAAAATCTCCAGGCAGATGGTTACTCAGCAGAGTGCAGACGTAGAATTTATAGGTGTTTGTTGATAAAACCCGGACGCCGTATTCCTCAGGCAGATGGTTAGTGAAACGGGTCCAGACGCGGAATCTGAGGCAGATGGTTAGTGAAATAAGTCCAGACGTGGAATCCCCATCAGGTGCTTAAGACTTTTCTTTTATAGGAAAATATTCCTTTTCCATAATTAATTTTAGATGATTTTTGAAGTTTCAAAATTGTTTTTATTCATTCTGACATCTCATCTGCCAGTCATAAAACCAGCCTGTGTGTTCAGCCAAGACGTATTAAAACCTCCACGATCGAGTATGAGCGTGTCCTTATTAATTATTGTAGATGTCGAAATTCAGTTAGTAATCGGTAATTATATAGAAAATACAATATTTCAGCTAAACCTATTGATAAAAATAATTCAAGTTATATAAACCAAAAAGTAATCTTCATAGACTAAAAGAGAAAATTTAATGACAGTTTGACAATTGACTTGTGTCACAACAATGGAAAATGTAAACAATGAACGATTTTATAAAGATATTATAAAAGAAATCGTTTTAGTACGATTCGTAAAATGCTAGCAAATAAAAGGATATGATACGGGACATGAATGAATGAATGATGAACAATGTTGTAAGTATAAGTAGCATATACTATATTTCCCCAACGACCCCGAGAAAATTTTTGGCCTAGAACAAAAATTTTGCTAAGGTTAAGATTTTACAGCATTCAAAAAATCTTACATAACTCACACAAACATACCGACATCTTACGAAGTTAGGTCAGATAGGATTCACATTCAATGATCACTACGCAACCTGATAATTCAATAACTTTAAGGCTTATTTTCGGAGTTGTAATCCGCTCTCGTCTAAAACCACTAATATGATGAAATAAAGATTTTTAACTTTAAGGCTTATTTTCAGAGTTGTAATCCGCTCTTTAGAACATATATGAAAATAGATACGATAGTTTAGTAGATAGGCTTGTTTAGGGAGTCACCAGCCGCTCCTGCATGGGCTTATTTCAAGAGTTGCAAGCCGCTCTGTAGGGTGTAATAGATAGTACATATATGTATAGGTTTGGTTGCTTAGTTACCAATGGTTTAGAGCCTATTGATACAGCTTCCAGTGATCAATGGGGTAGACCATAATGATCAATACAACTAGGGCTGTAGAGCCGTTAGTTGATAGAGATGGGTGGTGATGAATGGGGTAGAGCCATCATCAGTTTTACAACTATGGCTGTAGAGCCTATAGTCATAGTAGAAGTAAAAGATGGTGACAAATTAATCATACTAACTTGAAGAGAGCACTTAGTAGTATAATCTGATAAGAATAGATATAAAGAAAAAAATAAAGATAATCTTGATGGTGTAAGAACCAATGAAAGAATTGAAAAATTAATAGAGTTAATAAGCCGAAAATAACTCTATTATTAGAAGGGAAAAGATATGGATGAGTCATGAGTATAACATGAAGTTCTTTATATTTAAAAAAAATTAAAAACCATTTAGCTTGGTTGCCATTAGGATCCTCAAGTATATAAACTAATGGGGATAGTCTCTACAACACAGTGGAACTCACATATTCCGCCTTGTTTAAAAGTTCTAAGAAAATTATACGATTTAAAAAAAATAAAGATAAAGACGATAAAAATGAATTTAGGAGTAAAAGAGGGTGGGTTAATGAGTACAAAAGTCAACTCTGTAATAATAAGTCGAAAAAAAATAGTTAAAGAGCCCACGATACTAGACCTATTCTGATCAGACTCAGATGATGAAAATAATAAAAGTATATTATATAAATGTGCGAGGATAGTGCAGTATTTGTAGTGGGTGTAACGTAGTGTTTAAGGTTTGTACAAACGTCCACAGAATATTCTTCTGTATCAGTCGTGAAGTGTCCCAGCAACCAACTTGGGAGTGTCCACGAGTGGATTTAAACACACCAAGCGACTACTGGGTACGATTACCAGAGGGTAAACGTAGTGTTGTGCAAGTCTGTGGGATGCAGTGTAGAAATGTTTTGGTAGAGAGTTAAGTATATAAGATTAACGATTATGGGATATTGTCCAATAGCCGTCGTAGAGTGAGCCAAACCCCAACTTGCAAGAGACCCCGAAAGGTTTTAAGAACACTTACAAGTGAAGAATGGATGCTAATTACCAGTGGGTAAAAGGAATGTATGTAGGGATGTAGTGTACAATGATGTTCAGTATGAAGAAGTGTTGAGATGAGTAAAGTGGTCTTCAAGAGGAGTGCTGAGGAAGAAAAATAGGTTAGTTAGCATAAAGTCAAAATAAGAAACCAAAAGGAAATAAAACTAAAGATAGTTTTTTTAGAATTTTGAGAGGGTGAAATGGGTTCGAATTGATGAGTGGGGCGCCAAATGTAACGTAATGGTGGATCCTAACTACATAAAAGATGAAATTATACTTGTTACATATACTTTAATAAATGGAATATAAAATACAGGTCGGAATATAAAAATAAAACAATAAGGTTCACGTGACACTGAAGTTAATAGGCTTGAATTTGAAGTCCGGAGGAGGAGGTGGAGAAAAAAGGTCTTCAGGCGTCGAAGGGACACTTTAGAGTGCCAGTCTCCTTCGACAAAGCTCGACGTAAAATCTCCAGGCAGATGGTTACTCAGCAGAGTGCAGACGTAGAATTTATAGGTGTTTGTTGATAAAACCCGGACGCCGTATTCCTCAGGCAGATGGTTAGTGAAACGGGTCCAGACGCGGAATCTGAGGCAGATGGTTAGTGAAATAAGTCCAGACGTGGAATCCCCATCAGGTGCTTAAGACTTTTCTTTTATAGGAAAATATTCCTTTTCCATAATTAATTTTAGATGATTTTTGAAGTTTCAAAATTGTTTTTATTCATTCTGACATCTCATCTGCCAGTCATAAAACCAGCCTGTGTGTTCAGCCAAGACGTATTAAAACCTCCACGATCGAGTATGAGCGTGTCCTTATTAATTATTGTAGATGTCGAAATTCAGTTAGTAATCGGTAATTATATAGAAAATACAATATTTCAGCTAAACCTATTGATAAAAATAATTCAAGTTATATAAACCAAAAAGTAATCTTCATAGACTAAAAGAGAAAATTTAATGACAGTTTGACAATTGACTTGTGTCACAACAATGGAAAATGTAAACAATGAACGATTTTATAAAGATATTATAAAAGAAATCGTTTTAGTACGATTCGTAAAATGCTAGCAAATAAAAGGATATGATACGGGACATGAATGAATGAATGATGAACAATGTTGTAAGTATAAGTAGCATATACTATAATATATGGTGGTTTTAACAAATTGAGTGTATCGTGTCGAGTTGGGGTTTTGAAGTTCACTGTCGGGATCAATGAACTTTAGTTTTGTTATGTCGTTTTGTTAGACGGGGCATTTTTTATATTTTTTATTTATAATAATAGGTTAGCCTACAATTGCTTCCACATTACATTACATTTATAAGTACACGATATACATTTTTAAGTGTAACAATGAATTACAGGCTAACACCACATGCACTATACATTTAAATATTACATTATTACGAGTAGTACTGCAAATACACCAATTAATTTTAGAATCAGAGAGAACAAATCATAAATCTGGCAATGTAACACACACATAAATTAAATTAAATTAAATAACAATCGAATTAAATTGTGAAATAGAGTGATGGATTATAAATAAATTAAATTAAGCCAAGATTAAATATTTGGTGCACATTAATAAATTAAAAGATTAATTAATTAAAAACCAATTAAACAATGCTTAATAATTATGTAGATTAACTAAATTCTAATTCAGGTCTTGCCTTGTTTATGCGAGTAGTATTTAATAGTTTATTTACAAAATTTGACTATACTATCGTGGTGTATATCGATCAGGTCACTACAGCTGTTTAATATTTTGCACATTTGCATTCGCGGTATAGGTGAGTTAGCACCAAGGACATTTTTAGGCAAGGGGGGGTGGAGCGGAGTAATGGGTTTACGAGGACAGCGGTTTGGGGGACGAAACTTGATGAGACTTAGTAGCTGCGGACAGTCTATTTGCTTCCTGAGGAGTTTGTACAGAAACAGGGCATCCATAACTTCTCTTCGAGTCGATAAAGAGAGCATCTTGAAAGTTTGCAGACGAGACACATAGGAGGGGCAGCTGCTTGCTTTTTCCTTTGGAAATAGCCATAGAAAATGTCATGCGGTACTGTTTAAAATGTCACGATAAAATACCTCCCCACATACTTCAACCGAATGAGACGAAATCAATTAGAACAGACACTATGAAGACGGTTTAAAACAATACTATTTTAAAAGAGGCCATAGATTTTCTCGTCTGTTCTTCTCCATTAATACGCTTTGGAATGGGCAACTAGCTTTATATTTCTGACTGACCGACTCCTTGACAATTCTAAAGTGCCAATACATGGTTTCATTGAAATAAAAACATACAGACAGAGTCGAAAAATAGAGAGAGTGAGTTAGATATATTTGACGTTGTTTTTTTTTCTTGAAAATTCGAAAATTCGAGGGGGGGGGGGGTTAAAGAACCTTGAAATCCTGTAGGTATCCTATATCGTTTTTGTTTGTTATATTTTCTAAGTTTTTACACGATCCTTATTACATCCCTGCTACATGGGAATGGAAAGCCGTCACCTCCTTCTGCGAAGCAGTAATGCTCGCGAAGGACGAGGCAGAGCGCGTGAGGGAGAGAGCCTTGCGCCCTCACGCCCCCACTAGTCGCCGCAGGAGACGCCCTGCTCGTCGGGAGTCGCTTGCAGATTCCCGGCCACCGTAGGCGCGGGTTTGCGGACGGCGAGCAATGGGTAGCTCGCCGTCCGGTAGGGACCAGGCCCGGGTCGTCGGCGCGTCGTGTTCCACGTGCGCCTCAAAGAGATGTCAACACAAAATGACGGGGAAACAAATAAATCACTATCCTACTGAAAAATTAAGGTGAAAACTACAAGGAGAGCCGCAGACAAAATTTGTTCTTACCTTGTTCTTTAATATGGGACTATTATTCACAAAACTTTCTATGAAAAAGCGGTAGTTGTTGCGTTAAAAAAAAAATAACCTTTACAGCTACCAAGGAAAACAACAAACAATTGAAAACTTTACGAATTCTTACATAACTTCGTACCTACATACACAAAAATTCATTAACTGCTTTTGTGAAAAACTCGAAAACGCGCTATGAAAAATTCAAACAGGCCTCCTGGTTATTCAAGAAGGCGCAGGATACTTAAGAATTCAGGTCGCCTTTCGAAGTCCATTTCAATAATAAATCATGTCGAAAACAAAGGTCGAAAGTTAGGAGGACAATTATTTAGAGCACAAAGGCGTAGTAAGAGGCGCGGGTAAACTGTTTTTGTTGAATGTAAAGTAGCCAAAGTTTGACTTGCCTAGGTAATCTTGTATTTTACCAAGGAGATATATCTCTATCCAATCCTTCGGTGAAGAAAGTCGTGATGTTGTAACAATACTAGGAAGTGTCAAAATAGTTAGAGAAACCGTTTCGTGAGTCTTTTTCGATGTCATAGTGTAAATGTTTACTTAGAATGAAACTCGGACACCTCTGAGGAAAAAATCCCGCAGACAGCCACAATATTTCGCGTCGCGCCTATCTGCGGGAGTCTTAACATAAAAATCTGTAGTAACGGATCGATATAGTAGTTAAAAGAAAAGGTAAGCAGTAGTGGCCCAGAGGCAACAGCCGCGACTTACCGTGTTATAGACAGGCGCTTTCCCCTGTATAAATTATTTCATTACTTCACCGTTATGAGAGCAGTGGGCTCTCAAAACGGCATAGAAAAACATCGTGAGGAAACCGACATGTCCCAGAGCCAAAAATTCGAAGACACCTCACCGATTGAAGGCTTGTGCCCCAGCAGTGGGAACATTATTAGCTGATTGTGGTAATGCTTGTAGGTAAAGTGTTTCTCAATAGTCATGCTCATCCAATCCATAGCTGGACTTTTTCTTCATGTTTTCCGTTATCCAGAGTATCTATAGTCGCCAAAGCAATATAAGGAAGCTTAGTTATCAATGCTTGTCTTCTTGAAATGAGTAAAAGCCTTCGCACTATCTCACCTACTAGCAGTAAAATCATCAGTTAAAATTAAATCAATTAAGGATAATATTTAATGATTGCGAGTTCGGAAGCCAGCCCGTGACGGCTCATTTATTTATTTAACAAGTATCATGACTCAAATATTATATTAGTAACATAATTTTTTAACAACTATTTTAGTAATCTTAACCTACCCACTTAACATTGCCATATATATTAATGAGAACAACTGCTACTAGTACAAGCTCAACACCGATGTGGAAAGCTTGCAGCAGCGATTCACACACAAGCTGTCCAGTCTGCTCGCGATACACTGCAGTATAATGTTGGGGCTGGCACGCATCCGGCGCACCAGGGATGCGCATCTTTTTCGCATCGTAGCGTAGAAGCAATCAACAAGAGCCGATGGTCGTCTAATATACATCGTATTGTCTGTCAGTATTCTTTGACGTTTTCATTCGAGAAATGAAGATATATATTTAAGCTGAATATTTTTTTTGACGTTCACTAGGTGGCAGCATGGAGACGGTAGGTCCGGGCATCTGTCAAAAGTGTCAAAGCGCCTATGTTTTCTGTAGTCAACGATGATGCATAATGATGAACGAATGAAAGACGTCTCGCCACAGTGGCACCAGCTGGTGGCGTTAATTTCCATGAAAACTCTCAGAAGTGGTAAAGCAATTAATTTAAGAGTTCGCCTAGATATACTTAGACCAACCCACGTAAATGTACGAAACTTTGGAAGTAACTCCAATCACAAAATTTCCTGTGGTATTTTATACCTACACAAAAATGTAGCTTCGATAACAACTCACAGGAGTACATATAAATTGAATACCGATACGTACTTACTTTTCCTTTCTTGCTTAAATCTCTTTCTCTCATCCACGAAGGAAAATCAACTCTACGTTAAAGGCCTTAAGGTTTACAATGGCAACATCAATGATATGAAATTGACAGTTGACAGCAATAACGATTGATCTTTGTTAACTAGCTTTTGTATATTCAATCTTTTGCTTTAGAGATGTGAGAAGAAAGATCATTTGTTATTTACCGTTTATACATTTATTGAATTAAGTATGTCTTTGTGAAGATACAATAAAATATGAAAAGCTAGTCTTATTACAGCGTACGCTAAATATATCGGGAATACGAAAATTATTTTTGAAATTGTCGTTTAGATAATTTGACTCCAGAATTGTTTTTTTTATCTATTAGAAATCATTAAATGCAAGGTTTTATTTCTTAACCAGTACTTATACATATAGAACATGGAAATTAATTGTTGGCTACCAACTTCTGTTCGAGTCCTTCCTATCCTAAAGGCACGTCTTTTCTAGTATTACGTTGCCCCTCGGTCTACTCCTTGACATGCAATGGTCTTTGTAGCACCAAGAAACACGCACCTTCAGGGGCTAGTGCGAATCTTGGGGTTCAAACGATTCATCGGGTCTGGTCAAATCATGCTGGAGTCGGTGCATTTCATTTATTCATTCGTTCAGGTAAAAGCGGTGAATTTAATTGTTTACCAAATTGACTACTAACTTATTTTCGAATCACTGGTAAAGGTAAAAATATAATATTATGCTAAATGAGTTGGGCCCAGTAAGTAGGTAACCTCACCATTCAACTTAAATAATCCGTATAACGGTGTTAACATTTCACATGCTGGCACATAGATGGCGCTCGTTGCTGTTTTGTTTGTTTGTTTGGCATCTCGCAGGTCAACCTATGCGGTTGTCGTCTGCTTAAGCGGACTTGCCTGTGGTTGCCCTAATAAATTAAGGCCTCCAGCCAGGACTTAAACTTAAATACTAACTAAAAACTAAGCGACAACGCTAAGGGCACCTCCTGTGGGGTACGGACCTCGGCTTAGGGCGTCGCTGGAAGAGGGCAGCAAATGACTAGCTGGATCAGGATTGGTATTATTTAGGGACGAATTTAAAGCTACAGGCTCAGCGGCACGGGCTGGCTCGAGCAAGGGCTCAGGGAGGGGCGTCGATTTGGGAGTCGCGGCGGGCCTCGGCGGCGAGGACGGTAGTCGCGCTCGTTGCTGGTTGTTGTGTCGCTTTAAATAGCGTCAATTTAACGTCTACCGCACGAGTGGTCTGCGCATGAGTTGACTGAACACAAAAAGTTCCTATTTGCCATCCGAGTACAATATAATAACATTTTCAGGGCAGTGTTGCGGCTCCCCCGTTCTTGTAGTGCTTCAGGTATGTTTGCTGACGCCCATATAGATGATTTCTACGCAATCATGCGGAAGAAAACCGCGTCAGTCTTGAAAATTGTGCGGGGGAGTAGAAATGGCATCCTGAAAATGATAGCAGATAGGTTGGACGCGCCTGTGTTCAATCGATTCATCAATCTGCATGTGAGAGGTGCTGGTTGATGAATCGACATTATTTTTCCTTTTTTTATTTTTGTACCTACTAACATATTTTTTTAAGTTTTTGTAATCAACACTATAGGCCTTGGTTATCTGTTTTTTTATATTTAAATCACAGCTGTAATTTCTTTTAAATATTGTAATGAAATGGCTATAACACGGAAAATTGACGTTGTATGTCAATTTGATTAACAGTTAATTTCCCTGACCGTATTTATATTATTTTATTGATACCTCTTGTCATTCATATTATTATGATAAAAACCTCATTGATTATTTCCGATCCCTAAATTCTATATAGCGGTGGAACGTAAAACATCCCGTAATTCGAACCTAATTAAATCGTCTTTCTCAAAAAATAAAAATAAAAATACTCCACTGACAACGTGTCATGAGCTTTAAACTCGACGAAGCTACATAATAACATGCAAGGTGTCAATTCTCCACGATTGGCTCTAGCTAGAAGTCCTCCACTTCTCGCTAGCGTGACCTACTTAAACATTGTAAAGATCTTTCCGAGAAAAAAGATATAGAAAAACCACTTTGAAAGAAATGCGATTTCAGTGAGTGCATGTCATCTGTGGGAAATCCTGACTAGATCGTAGCTAAAAATAAAAGATCATGCACTTGTGATCATTCTGTAATGTAAGTAGAGCCTACGTCCGGCTTTAGCAGTATCGACACTGCTACATGCAAACTACGCATGTCGTTACTTAAAATCCTGCATCGCGCAAGCAGAGTTTACCGTGCAAGTTGCCTAAATGTATACAACGTCCCGTCATCAATCGTCGGGTTCTTGCCCACCAGTTACGACACCCGCCTGGTCTGAGGATGAACCCGTTTCTATAGGGGATGATTGAACATTAAACCCCGGTTCCTCTTACCTTGCCTTACTCGTTTTTTTTAACACATTCACAGAACTATGTTTCACAATTGTTTACCAATTGCGCCTCAAACGGCATTTGAGGTCTAAAGATCGCTGAAGCAGTGTAATTCGTATTATATTTGGAAAAGAATTGAATTTGTTTCAATTTAGGAACTTTCCACTCTTTTATCGTGTTGATAGGTGGAGCCCCCACAAACATTACTGTATCGCCTTCCAACGTAAAAAAATATCAGACTATTTAATTCGACTTCTGCTTTTTTCTATCCAGTGATCGTAGATGGAACGTTTCTTTATGTTTTATACAGGTTGTATTTTAAACCGGGCAAGCTTCAACGAGGTAGAAATAAAAGGAATCTATGAAGTATCTTTTTATTGTTTCAGTCGCGAACCTAGGTGTGAAAGTGCTTTCATTACACATTTTCTTTCTTTCTTTATTATTTCTTAATTAAGTTTTCACTTTGTTAGGATGTTGGAGTGAAGATCGCCTTGTGTTCTCGAGTGCTCGTTTTATTAAGTAGTGTGGAACTTTTAGTTTCTTTTTCGACTAACTTGTCTTTTTTATCGTCACCATATTTACCGAAAACGTTAACTGCATGGGTCACCTAAAATACGACGACAAAGAGTTTGTTTGTAACGCTGAACGGATTTGGATGAGGGAGTAATAGTGTCTCGGCTTGGTCACCGCAACCCTCTGGTTGTCAAGGCCGCTAGCTATATTCCCTCCTCCATAAGTCATGTCCGCCGTCCCAAGCATGTCCTCACCGATCCCGATGACCACATAACTCTCATCCAGGAGAGCAGTAGGGCCACCAGTACAGTGCACAAACACAGACCGACATTCCGACCTTGCCGCCGAGGTTCCTCGCGAAGATCCCGACGTAACTGTCCCCCCCCCCCGACCCTTGCTCGACGAAGTGCCAGCCCGCGCCGTAGCTGAGCCTGTAGCTTTAAATTCCCCAGATAATAATAATATAATCCAGATCCAGCCTGTCCCATCTTGCTGTCCTCCCGTCAGCGACGCCCTAAGCCGAGGTCCGTACCCCACAGGGGGTGCCCTTAGCGAGCGTTCGCTTAATAATGTAAGTAGTTGTACGCCCCTGGCTGGAGGCTTTGAGTCCGCTTAAGGCAGCCACAGGATAGTCCGGTTAAGTAATCACGACCTCTCAAGGTCAACTACGAGATGCCATCCACAAAAAAAAAAAAAATGTTTATATCCCTAATAGTTGTAGCCTGTGAATGTTATTCCTCCAGGAACATACTTACATTAGTTCTATTCCTCAAAGACTATTTCAGACACCGGTCTACATGGTCCTCAAATGATCTGAACAATATTATTTCCGGATTTTTATATACACATTGACATTGATGGACTTGATACATATATACAATGATATGAAAGTTTACTTTGTAAAGTTTTATATTATTTTAATAATTGTGAATGTGAAGACAATGTGTTTTTTTTTATGTTTACTTACGTCTTTTTTTAATCATGGTCTTGTAGTTTGAGTAATTTATGCGGCCCACCCAAATGTCCTTTCTTTGGTAATGTTCGTCGGATCGTTGTCTTAGTTCTGAGTTGAGCTGCATAATTACTGACAAATGCGTGCACTGACTGGACAGGTCCCCTCAATCTGTGTGGTTCTTTTCTCAAAAGACCATTTCAGACACCAAACGACATGATCTGACCAAGATCATGTCTGGACTATATAAGAGACTGTGACCTCTGAGTTTGTTTCGGTCTTTCTTCTCAGAGTAGTCAGATAGGAAACGCCGCACAGTGTACCGCGTAGAACATGCTAGGTGGACAATATTATTTAATGATATTTAACGATGCTTTTATATATAAGTAGTCATGTTGAGGCATTATTAATAGTTTTTGGTATGATTTTGTAATAAAAAACAAAAAAAAACATATAAAAACAGAAAAAAATATTTTAAAATAATAAACAAACAACAAAAATGCATTAAATAAATAAATACTTACTGTACAAACTAACTTAACCTAAACCTAATCATCATTATCATCAGAATCATCATCAAAATCTTCTGGTGAATCGTCATCATTTTGTGGCAATGTGCGACAATATGATGACGTTTCCGGTCTTGATGCTACTATGGTCGGGCTTACAATTAACTTTAATACTTCTGCACATATTTTTTCCGGCTTTTTTCCGGGAATTTAACGAAGGCCATTGATCAAAGGGTCAGATGTTATTATTAACATGGACAGCAAGTCTCTATTCGTGGCAACACGTGAGCACTTGCGGGTGTTGTACTCCCTAAATCTGCGGCAATCTTTGTTACGTGCTTCTTGAGCCTCTTCGGAAAGCTTCCCAATTAGAAGCAATGCCGCTTTGATGACCTCAGTACTGTGTACTAATATTTTATGTACAGTAGCAGGCATATAGTACCACGAATAGAGACTAAGGTAATGTCTTCTAGTTTCAAGACAAAATTTATTAAATTCATCTAAGTTTATCTCGAACCCAGAAGACAATGTCCTCAAAATAACATCGAATTGTTTGATAATAGTAACATAAAAAAATGCTAAAAATTTTTTTTAATAGATTCTGATAAAATAATATATTAAATAATAGTACATACCCTCAGTATTAATATCCTTTACAAAAAACTTTCACAATATCACCATAAACCACTATGAGATGTGCACAAAAGTGTCGCTAAATTGCAACTAATTGACCGGAACGCTTGCATTAAACTCATTACCTGACTTCTGAACTCTATGACTCATCAGTTAAGCATTTGAAAAACAACTTTTTCTCGGAATTTGGAGTTTGGGGGTTTTGTTTGTGTTATGCAATTTAGATTTCCTGGAAATGAAAACTTGAATTTAATCCACCTAGCATGTTCTAGGCGAAATACCGTGCGCCGATCTCATCTAGCTTTTAAAACTATTTGTACCTGCTGTTACAATAAATCGCAGTAATTTAAAAAAAAAAATACACCTGACCTATTAGATTAGACCTATTTCCAACCATTGGCCGGTTTAAACACGAGACTAAAACTATAACGACACGATATTGTAGTTGGACTGGTAGTTCCATACAATTTCTTCTCAACGCTCTCAAAATTTGTCGTTGGACTCAACGGTATCGTCGCGACATTAATAGTCGTGCCAATATCAGCGGACGACACAGTGTGGGGTGAAGCAGATCGTGGAACGTTTTACAAGTACACAGACTACTCTTAAATTGATTGCCGGCCATTACAAAATAAAACGACAATTCTGTTTTCCTTGGATACGTCAAAATATCAAAACTCCCTTCCCGACCCTTGCTCGAGCCAGCCCGCGCCGCTGAGCCTGTAGCTTTAAATTCGTCCCAAAATCAAATAAATCCTGATCCAGCTAGTCCCTTGCTGCCCTCTTCCAGCGACGCCCTGAGCCGAGGTCCGTACCCCACAGGGGGTGCCCTTAGCGTGTAGTCGCTTAGTTTTTAGTTAGACGACAACCTCATAGGTTGACCTGCGAGATGGTATCTATAAAAAATATAAATATCAAAAACTATTAGTCATCTTACTATTTACTTATTTTTATGTTCAGTGGCCCGCACTACAATTTCGTTGCACTAATGACGTAATTATTTTAATGGAAATTGTTTAACATGTCAAACTTCCTTCTTTTATTTTTTGATAAGTACTATTTTATACGAAGAACTTCCTTTAAGTATAAAAGTATATTAAATGACGTTGAACAACCCCATGTTTTTTATAGGGATATAAACGTAAAACTTAAAACAGCCTTTTATTACTCGCTATTTGAATTACATAAAATAATATATGTACTGCATGCTTTCGTAATTTCAATTAATAATATAATATAAGTGTTTTAAGCTCAATAAATTACTTATCATAATACCCACTTATAACAAACAATTTTTATTTTATTTTAATGGTGAAATAGCGACCAACAATTATTTAATGCTTAATTCATTGGCAAAAAAAAACTTTTATTTTAACTCTCACCTCAATTGACAAAAGATGAAGTCTTTTCCCCTGTTCCCCAAATTGAATGAATATTTTAAGAGTAAATATACATCTTTTAAGGGTTGTTTCTTGGGGCTATAAAGTTGAGCAGGGCTTTTAAAGGGTTATAAAAAAAGATGGATGGAAAACTCGGGTACAGTTTTCTTTTATTAGCATTTCTATTGAGTCCATTCTTGGTTCAGAGTAATCTGCATAGCTAAGATATTAGATACGCTTCCGTGCCGAATCGAGCATCAATCAATGTTATCGAATCGAAACCTCGTAGCTAAACGACGCTGTTCACCAATCCGAATCCCGACATTTTTGACAGTTTAATCCAAACAGACGACAACTATTCAGCCCGCAACTATTTGTGGTCGATTAAAGGCATATCAGGTAACCTAATAAAACCCATAACTAATGTGTCATTTTTGACTCGGAAGCCTGTCAAATGGTAGGGAATAACTATGCAGGTGTGGCGTAAATTAGAGGCGGCAGGGATGGAAGTGTTAAGTTTGGTCCTAGATTTAATAAAACAAAACAGGCAACGTGTTTTCCCCATTGAAAGCACGTGGCCGTCTACTTGATGATTTCTTCTTCTGTGCAATCGTTTTCCTTTTTTGACACGAAAGTCGTATTTACTTAGATTCAAGGCTCGTGAACACTGGCGCAACGCGACAGCGCGACGAGAGATTTGTCCCTCACTCATGAGGTGCCTCGTTGCCGGTACTCGTGATCGCAAATTGAAAGAGTTACACGAATTTACGCGTCCTCAAAAATTTACATTGACATTATTGACACCAGTAGTATTGAGTGATTGACTGAGCTTAGTGAGTGTATGAACCGACGAATTATTAAATAATCATAATTATACAGAATTAGATAATGATTGAGAAAATTTGAATTTTCGAAAATTTGAAAACACTGGAACATTATGATTTTGGTATGTACCTAATGAAATATTGATGTTTGGTGTGTGTGTGATACTGATGGTTGGTAAGATATTATTTAGATTATAAAGAGATACAACAAATTGTTTTTAATTATGCTATTACTATAAACTATGGACTCTAAAAACGCATTAGATTGTATTCAAGTGTTATTGATTCGTTTATTTTGGCGGTCAAAAATGTATGAGCGAAAGAAAATTATGTATGAGACGTAAAAATCGGAATCGTGAGTACACGACTGTCGGCTGAGTTCGGCACGGGCTCGGCTCGTTAGGTGATTACTCGCGTCAAATGAGGGGTACCTCGTGAGGACCTCGCGAGGTAAAATGAGGTACACCCTTAACCTCATACAAAAAATATGAGTTCCCCATCACTAAGCGCGACACAAAGGCACCGCATGTCGCGCGATGCCATTGTGTCGCGCTGTAGCGTAGCGCCTGTTTGGGAGCCTTCACTCGTAAAATATATTTCTAATCTCTGTGAAATGAATTAACGGAATGGGGGCCCAGTGAATTAGCACAGACCAAATATTTGTATGACTTACCCTCCTGCACAATGGTAGATGTTCCGGTTCTAAATTATTTGGTAAACATGAGATTTGTGTATCTATTATCTATACTTATTATAATAAAATAGTAACGAAGTCAAAACTGTACTTAAAATAAAAGTTAATGCTACGAGGTGTGGGAACGATTCTGATATCGAAAATATAGTTTTTAGAATTTTTATTCGTTTGTCTGCTTGTTTGTATGGATGTTCCGGATTGGCGCAAAAGCAGCCCAAACCAATTCGGATACAATTTGGCACACAGATAGTTTATAACCTAGGTAAACACAGTGGGTACTTTTACCCCTCCCGACCCTTGCTCGAGCCAGCCCGCGCCGCTGAGCCTGTAGCTTTAAATTCGTCCCAAAATCACTTAAATCCTGATCCAGCTAGTCCCTTGCTGCCCTTTTCCAGCGACGCCCTAAGCCGAGGTTCGTACCCCACAGGGTAGTTAGTATTTATTTATTTATTTATTATGGCACTCCAACGACTAATTCACAAAATCATTAACAGAGATCTTATCTTATTATAACTTGTATACTGTATTTAAGTTTAAGTCCTGGCTGGAGGCCTGAATTTATTAGGGCACCACTGGCAAGTCCGCTTAAGCTCGCAGGTCAGCCTCATAGGTTGACCTGCGAGATGCCATAGTTAAAATATAAGGGTACTTTTAATCCCGGTTAGTACAGTCCCGTGGGATACTTTCCATCATGGGGCGGAAGCGAGATATACCTACTCGTTTATAAGTTAAAGTGCTGCTTTATTAGTGACAATTTTACTACCAATCATTTGATAAATCAACACCTAAAATTCCACCATTCGATAACAAAGTAACGATCGAACTTCCCAGCACTTCAGCCGATCTTTCGAACAAATTCTAATATTAATGACGTTTACACGATGATTGATGACGTCACCGTTATACGTAATCGTGATAACAAATGTTCCCAAATGCTGAGCGATTCGTATCTCGTTAAATTTGGTTTATGTTCGATTTAAGCGTGTTTTTGGAGGGAGAGTACTGAAGTACTTATTCCAGGACTTGAATGATTGAAGTTCTAACTTTCATCGTTTGGAAGTGGGTCTGAAATCGTGATCGTTTGAAGGTTTTTCGTCATGATTTTTGTAAGCTTGATTCGGGTTTATATATAACCTTATGTGATCTGAGCCACAACGCATTCTGCACATCAAACTAAGTAACATTGCCCAAAAAAAAATCCTGGGAAACAAATTTAATTTTTGGCGTGAAAAATCGTTGTTTGCTTAGTTGCTCCACTTAACGCACGCAAAACATTGTGCTTATGGGTGCATGCAACGGTGCAGGAGTCGTGAGGGTATTTAAAGTTGTGTTATAACATTAAAAACATGTTTTCAAAAAAAAAAACGTCAGTAAGAGTTTGAATTTTGAACTTCAATGTTCAATATCTCCGTAGCCAGAAGATTCTCAGGTATGCACACTATTCAGGCAGGCATATTATAGGTTGGAGGATTACATAAGTGATAAAAATGCCTGGCTTAATGCCGGTCCTGCTCCACACCACAACTAATTAATTGACATTTGAAACTCTGTTGAAGCTGCTGAAGATTGTATGAATATATTTGCATTATATAAACTCAATCTCCTTTTTATTATACAGATGCATTGCGCAGATGTGAGTACTTTATACTATAGAGCTACCATTTACCGGGTAATGTCATAGATTGACTTGAATGTGCCATGGCGGCTGATAGTATGTCATGCTCACTCAAATGTCTCGCTGACGGTGGCGCGTGTGTCGGATCATTTAGCTCCCTTCAAAATGGTTGAGCTGAATGGTGCTGATCCATGCGTCATGTTCGTGAACGGGCGCCGTCAGTTGGGACTGGTCATCTCTTAGCTGCCAGGGCTTATTTTAATAATTAATTAGCTGGATTGTTTTTAATTATGTTTTGATGCACTGTGGACGCTTTTAACGTGTACGGTTTTTTGTACATCGTTCTCACTTATAGTGTCAACATTAATCGATGTAACTAAGATATATGTAAAAACATTATTATTTAAAAGAGTGTCCATGGAGTTTCTTGCCCGTTCTTCTCCATAGGTACCTACTACGCTTTGGAATGAGCAACTAGCTTCATATTTCTGACTGACCGACTCCTTGACAATTCAAAAGTGCCTGTAAATGGTTTAATTGAAAAAAATATGACATTGACGGGGAATACAAATGTCATTTCACACATTCAATTAATAAAAATAAAGTTAACGTTTTCCCATTCAAGATATACGAATACTAAAACTTTATTACAGGTGCAAGTAATGATGGTTTGGAATAACAATGTAAGGTAGCGACCCTATTACCTATTGCCAAAGTTGATCTTAGTAAAAAAACTTGATCATGAAACCTCCAGGAAAGGCCATGAAGCATTATGGCCTTTCAAGAAGGTTTCTTCATAACTACTTTTAAAGTATCGTTCGAACCCAAATCTTATAATGCTTATGGAGCGGGGATGTGGGAATGCATGCTACCATCATGATATATATGAATGGAAACCTATGGAAATTTGCAATATAATAAATGCGAAGAACTGCTTAAAAGTTTTAAAAATCTACTTTCTAGTTTGCAGTGATTGATGACGGTTTTTGTACATCGTTCTCACTTATAGTGTCAACTTTAATCGATGTAACCATTATATTTGTAACAAAATTATTATTTAAAAGAGTGTCCATGGAGTTTCTTGCCCGTTCTTCTCCATAGGTACCTACTGCGCTTTGGAATGGGCAACTAGCTTCATATTTCTGACTGACCGACCCCTTGACAATTCAAAAGAGCCTGTTAATGGTTTAATTGAAATAAATGATTTGTGTTTTGAATTTGATCTAGAAAAATGTACTTGTATCTATGTACCTACCTAATTTTCATGAATAATTAATATGTAGTGGTACCGAGTTGCCGTGTCTGGCCACACCGCTGTTAAGCCGATGGTTTGTGTGGTATGTTTAAAGGATAAAAAAATGGAAGTAAACTGTTATTTTTTATTAATTAAAATAAAATAAAAATAGACAGTCTGCACCTTTTACTAAGATCAACTTTTACAATACGCTTGAGGAATTTATGGAAACGAAGTTATTTAACGGAGCTTGGGGGTTTCTACGAGTAAAGTTTTAGAAAATTGTAGAATTCGTCACCTAAAGAAAAAGATTTTAAGCTCCATGCATTTTTTTGGTTTTTGTTACAGCCATCTTGTTCATAACAAAAACTAAAACTTTTATTTATTTGTTGTCCAACTTACATCTATCATTACAGAGTAAACTATTGCGATAGAGTTCATATCCAAACACATATCATAACTTATTATTATAATAACATTTTGGAACTTAACAAACAATGCGTTCTTTGTGAACTCACTCAGAGAACAATAGAATAGGTCCGTGTCACTAGCTATGAGGTTGAGAGTGCGGAGTGCACGAGTCAGTGGCGCCTCACTTAAAAGTTTGGCCTGAGTGCGCGGCTTCGCCAGCAGCCACGGCTGTCGTCGTTGCCACACGTACCTGTCCGGAACACACAAACCTACAAACCTATGTGTCCTAATATGTCCGCATTATGTTCCGTTTGTTTGTTTGTTTGGCATCTCGCAGGTCAACCTATTGGGTTGTCGTCTGCTTAAGCGGACTTGCCTGTGGTTGCCCTAATAAATTAAGGCCTCCAGCCAGGACTTAAACTTAAATGCTAACTAAAAACTAAGCGACTACACGCTAAGGGCACCCCCTGTGGGGTACGAACCTCGGCTTAGGCCGTCGCTGGAAGAGGGCAGCATTATGTACCGTTCCTCTAAGTACTTTTAATATGTACGACACTTGAAACTCGAGACCATAATATGGCTCTGTTTTAATAAAAAATAAACAGCGAAAGGAACATAGTTCCAATCTGGTGTCCCAGGACACCTCGCGGCTTTTTATCTTTTGTCGATAGATAAAAACCTAGTTAATTTTTAGTATCATTTTGTAATTAAAAAAATATATATTATTCAGAATTGTAGCTTTTTTTTCGCTCTGTGATAAGCAGCGTTGAAAATATTACGTTAAAGGTTTTTGAAGGTAAACTAATTTCTGTTTGCCATCTCCCTAGCAGAATAAAATCGAGTAAATAAGAGAACTATTTACATGACAGAAAGCAAGTATGTGTCTAGGGAAATCATCACAAATGTGGGTAGTCTGAACTCCCAAGCTTGACATATTAGTATGTGAACTAAAATGTTAGTCGAAATAATTTTCATAAATTTTTCGGGGGACGAGGTAATTGGAATTTTAATTAAAACTGTAAACGTGCTGGTTGCAACTTTGTCTCAGAGAGAAATAGTTATACTGATTAAAATTGTTATACAAATATTGGACTTTTTTTTGTTCACAGGTATGGTTCCATGCAGTGACGTCAACAAAAATTGCAGTAAGTTTATTCACACAAAATATCAAACCTGGATTCCCCTAAGTATATAACGCCTTTGCCTGCAGGTGTATAGAACACCTTCCATATGACAATTGGTGCACCCATCTAGATTATTATCATCTTTCCATGGGGGTAGGCAGACACCACAGAACGCCACCGGCTGCGATCCCTACATACTCGTTTTGCATCGTTTACGTTCATATATCTCCATTGTTCATCTTTTTCTACTGAGAGAAATGCAATATTAGTGCCTGAAATGGAAATCGAAAGTCTCAACCCTCTGCAGTCGCAATTTCTGGTAACACTTGGTCTAATGGTCGCAGTCGCTTCTGTTTAGTATGAGGTCCTCGGTTCGAATCTCAGGACGGCGGGGGTAGGCAAACTCAAACTCAAAACTCAAACTCAAATCATTTATTTCAATTAAACCATTTACAGGCACTTTTGAATTGTCAAGGAGTCGGTCAGTCAGAAATATGAAGCTAGTTGCCCATTCCAAAGCGTAGTAGGTACCTATGGAGAAGAACGGGCAAGAAACTCCATGGACACACCCCATGAAAGATGAGTCTACTTTAGCCAGTCTGAAACCTGGTTGAACTAATAGGTCCCGATTTCTAGTATTATAATTATGTCTTTCACCTCTTTTACTGTAAAGATGTAAATTTTTTCTTACGTACATGATGTTTTCATAGATGTATTGACAAGGTACAGTCATGATGTTAATATCCTTAGCAGGAACCACAGAACACCACCTGCTACGATCCACACATACTCCTTTTGCCTCGTTTACGTTCATATATCTTCATTGTTCATAATTTTCTACTGAGAAAAATGCTATAACAATGCCAGAAGTGGAAATCAAACCCTTAACAGTTCGCACCCGCGATATCTCGCACCACTTGGTCTTATAGTCGCAGACGCTTCTGCTTAGTATGAGGTCCTGGGTTCGAATCCCATGTCGGCTAAGTGTTATTGGGTTTTTTGATCAAAAATTTCTTAGCAGCAGCCCGGAGTCTGGATTTGTGCCAGGTCGATGGCAATAGGCTCGTCCCCTATTATATAAGACTGAAATATAACTGTTGAATGTGAGTATACCTACCTCGCTTTACTCTTCCGGGATAACTGGCGTGGTGTTATTTTATGACGCAGTCAAAAAATCTGCAAAAATAACACATTGGTATGCGAATCTCATGTTCTTTGTCTTGATATCATTATCTTCGCTCTATATATCTCCCTGGAGCACTGATTTCCAATGTATTATATCATGATGTAATGGATTCCTTATCTCATTCAGAATGCGGCTGCTATCAAGATTGTTTAGGAGTGAAATCGGTTTTCTTTGGAAATTTGGAGGATGATGCTTAGAAATGTTGGCGAATCATGGTTTGTTGATAGATTCAACGTTTAGTTAGCTATGTAGAACATTTTTTATTGTTGTCATATTATGCTTACGTATTTATTTTAGAAATCCACGTAGTTTCTAACTTGTACCTCTGCTATAAACTTGCATATTTTAAAGGAACATCCAAACGCTTAGTTACATTTTGAAAATCAATTTTGAAAGTATAGGTACTTAGCTCCTAAGCTCCTAATCGAATGCTAGGCTACTTTTTTGGTCAATTTTTTAAAATACTTTTTCAAAAACCTGTGTTGTTTCTTATGAGTATATTTTATGAGAGCCTTTCAAATTGACCCACAATTTATAAAAAAAAAAACGATTAGAGATGATTACCATAGCTTGGCCTGAAGACTGAATAATAATCCCTCCTAACGTTGCACCAAGAGTGTTTACAACTTTACCTTCTAGATTTAATCACGCAAAAGTAAAGTATTGCTAGCTCCGTGATACCAGTGCCAAAGAAAACCGCTGCCAAATAGATAAATATCTAAAGTGCATATTTAATGGGATGTTTTCGCCAAAGAAATAAAGACGCCTCATTTTGGACTTAGTATGGTGATTATCGCTGTACTTATTCTCTTTAAACGGACTTTTTAGTGTTACTGATGTTATCTTGCTTGAATGTACAAAAAGCTGATTAAAGGCCTCCCCTAAGACTAACACCCGTATTCTCAGTCAATCCTCATGATTTTCTCTACATGAATCTCCTGAAACGAAACCTAACTTATTTGTTTTGATATATAAGGTTGCAATTTCACTCCTCAACTCAAACAGTTTCCTCAGTCGAGGCACAGATACCCAATCCCATACAAAGAAATGAAACCTTCCTAAGTCTGGCTATTGAGCTGGCAATGTTTCTTCGTCCAAATTTTCAACAGATAGCAGCATCAGCGACTCACTAATTGCCAGAGACTGTAGTTTTACAGCGCCATCTAGGAGTCGACCTACTTTTAAAACGTTTCGTGCAATCCTTTTTGTATAAAGTTTATAGTTCCGGGTTCAGAAAAACATGTTAATAGATTTCCTTTATATTTTTATGTTTGATTAAACATAAAAAAAGCTGTTTGATTAAAAAAGTAACTATAAATATTGGAAACTGTAATGAAAGGACCAATAGAGTGAAACGCCATCTATTGCTAAAAGCTCTAAACAAAATGATAGACAGATGGCTAGTCATCATTAAATGGGTTCGAATTGAAGCTTTAGGCTTCATTTTTATTTTATTTTTAAAATACGTGCATAATGAGTGGAAACAGATAAATCAGCACTAAACAAGGATGTTTTGACTTTTACCAATCATAATTCAGCCAAAATTCTGCCGTATACCTATCGCTTTTTAATTTCCTAATGGTTAGCTATGCTGCCATCTATGTTTTTTTTTCAAGACAAATTATAATTTGTTCGAGTTGAGACCCCATGGTCGAGGCGAGTTTGGCATCTACCGTGAGGCTTCCTTGATATGACACGCATACTTTATGCGATTTTCATGTCTTCTGAAGAGTTCATTAAGTATTGACGTATGACCTCGACTCACACTCAGACGTCAGATGCTAATAACTCTGTCTTTGTCTAGCATCGACTTTCAAACTCAGAGAACGCCGCCATTTTTTGACATTTTAAATTTTACTGTGACTTAAAAATCTAGGTTTCGAAAAACAAAAAACAATACAATCAAATAATCTACGAGTATAAACCTAATCTATACATCTATACCAATATTTTATTAAAGTATAACAGTTGTATGTAGTACCCCCTACATACACATCCTAGGACTACCGGTAGGATTCGTTTTTTTTTCAATTGATAGCCCAATTCTTGAGTTTTGTTTGTTTGTTTGGCATCTCGCAGGTCAACCTATGCGGTTGTCGTCTGCTTAAGCGGACTTGCCTGTGGATTCCCTAATAAATTAAGGCCTCCAGCCAGGACTTAAACTTATATACTAACTAAAACTAAGCGACAACGCTAAGGGCACCCCCTGTGGGGTACGAACCTCGGCTTAGGGCGTCGCTGGAAGAGGGCAGCAAATGACTAGCTGGATCAGGATTGGTATTAATTAGGGACGAATTTAAAGCTACAGGCTCAGCGGCGCGGGCTGGCTCGAGCAAGGGTCGGGAGGGGCGTCGATTTGGGCGTCGCGGCGGGCCTCGGCGGCGAGGGCGGTAGGACGGCGATCGGGTTTTGGGTCCAATTCTTGAGGAAGGCTAAAGGCTATTTAACAGCACGCTAAGACCCTAAGGAGCTAAGCAAAAACGAAGTGATGCAATGCAAAGGTGTGGGTTGGGGTAAACAGAAATTTCTTGCGGACGAAGTCGCGGGCTAGAAGATAGTACCCTATAAAACAGAAGGGTTCCACAGTGATCTCTGTTTAAAGCTGATGTGGACCAGTGCTTGTTGATTTCGTTCAGCACGTCCCGCCATTTTCTACGTTGTTTTCCAATGAACTGTGAAGCGAAATTACCCTGACTGACAAAAAAAATACTTTATGTCTATGAGTTAAGAGGTGAAATTCAACGCCGGCTGTCGCTGAAAACCAGTGCTGGGACTCTGTCTCGCATAGGGTCGTGGCATTAAGCTGAGTGATGGCCGTTTTGCGTGGATTTGACGCATATTTTCCCCCAACTTGTTCTTTTTGGTGTTTGTGTTCGATCACTGCGTCATGTTTACCGCAAATAAACGTTTTTTTCCTTTCTTTTCTTTCTTTCAAATTAAAGAGACATTAAGATAAGCTTCACTACTAAATAATTCATTCAACCACTAGAGATGAAACTTGGAGTAATCACCGATCTGTTTTTCAACGGCGGCTGTTAAGACAACATCCTTCATTGTTCATATGATTCAGAAACCAAAAACGCGATTTACTCCTGTTCAAAACTGGTTACCAAAACCTCAAAAAACCCAACAGATCCTAACAGAACAAAACTTCGTAACGGAATAAACATTTCACTGCAACTGTCCAAAACTTAACTAAAAACTCGGTTCCAAGGAAAAAAATATGGTGTTAATGAGTTCATTAGCAACGGCGGTGTCATTAAAAAAGTTTTAGAGAATCACTGGCCAAAAGTTTCCACACAACTTCTATTGAGTCCCAAAGTTTCGAGACCAAATTTAACGGTTCACACACTTGAAATTAGTCTTAGAAGTAAGTATAATGCGTTGTTCAGACAAGGACACATTTATGTTGTAACATATTCGTCGAGTTACACCATTATCAAAAGTTTGGCAACTTGGTTCTTAAAGCTTGGTACTTTTACTGTGTATCGGTGTTTGTGTGAAGAACTAATTGAAATGTTATGTGTGAGAAGATAATGGAGGTAATAATATTATGTACGTGTTCTTAATGAAAGCTTAAGTTTGATAATTACCTTTGGAGTTTAATTATGCTCGTCCTCGAATGGTTAAAGACAGTTTTGGGTTTATACACACAGCTTATCTTTTATTCTATGAATTATTACTTTAACGTGGGAAAATTTCCTTCTGGATTGGGATTTGACAACGGTAATTAAGCCGGGCTTATGGCTATGTAATAACAGCCGAACGGGTCGATAAGGTTAAGTTACATTTGCCGCGGTTGGTCCTTGGATGGGTGATCGTCTTTACATACCAAGACCGAGGGGTCTTGGTATGTAAAGACGATCACCTCGGAAAGCACGTTGAGGCATTGGTGCCGATGTTTTCTTGGATCTTTGACTTGGTTGTCGTCTGCTTAAGCGGGCTTGCCTGTGGTTGCCCTAATAAATTAAGGCCTCCAGCCAGGACTTAAACTTAAATACTAACTAAAAACTAAGCGACTACACGCTAAGGGCACCCCCTGTGGGGTACGAACCTCAGCTTAGGGCGTCGCTGGAAGAGGGCAGCAAATGACTAGCTGGATCAGGATTGGTGTTATTTTGGAACGAATTTAAAGCTACAGGCTCAACGACGCGGGCTGGCTCGAGCATGGGTCGGGACGGGCGTGGATTTGGGCGTCGCGTCGGGCCTCGGCGGCGAGGTCGGTAGGATGAGAAGGCCGGAAGTCTGTCAACCATTTTTACCAAGCAGTATCGTGTTACCCAGTAACTGGGTTATGGAGGACAGCTGGGCAGTCGCTCCATGTAAAATACTGGTATTCATCTGCATCCTGTTAGACTGGAAGAACCCCAAAAAAGTTGGGGAAAGTCCAGGCAGATTGAAACAGATCATATACCGACACAGAAGTGAGTTCTTCAAGCATTTCTGAGAGATGAATGTTTTCTACTATGCTTTAATACTGGCAAATTTACCTATTAGAAGAAGCACTTCGCCCGCGACTTCTTCCGTGTGAATTTACTCCTACCAAATATAGCACCCCCTCCACCCCTAAAATGAATGATTGCGATACTTTTACTTCCTTTGGTTTAATCTAGACCCGCAGTGAAATACTTCCTCAAACATTTAGTTACCCCCTTTTGCTGGTCCATTTTCGAAAAACCAACCAACTTGTAACTCTTTATTTCCTGTTAAAAGTTTTAATACCGTTATTCGAGGTAATCGAACAGCCTTTATGTTTTTTGCACCCTCGAAAATCCCTTTTGAGGGGTAGTTTTGAACATCTAATAATAACAAACTTTGTTATTAATTTAAGAAAAGAAAGAAGAAAGAAAAAACATTTATTTGCGGTAAACATGACGCAGTGATCGAACACAAACACCAAAGAGAACAAATTTGGGGGAAAATATGCGTCACATCCACGCAAAACGGCCATCATTCAGCTTAATGCTACGATCCTATGCGAGACAGAGCCCCAGCGCTGGTGCACAGCGACATCCGGCGCTGAATGACCTCGACCAGTGTAGCAAACGCTAAAATTAAAATAAAATAGATACACATAATAACTAGATAGTGTTCAACAAAATAAATACAATAAACAATATTTATAAAATGGTAACATTCCGGGCATTGAATGCTCACGCGCCGTTAGCCTTTGATAATCTGTGCGCGCAGCTGTCATTTAAAATAGGTAAGAAAGAATGAAGGATGTGATAGGTAAGAATGAATCCGGGCTGTGTTTCAAGTTTATTAACTCAAGAAGTAAGATTTTTCATACAAACGAAATCCCCTCTCTTCACCCATTTTCAAAGCCGTGTGCAAAATTTCACGTCCCTGGTACTAGTAGTTTCGGCTGTGCGTTGTATATATTTATGTCTTTATATAAATATAATATAGTTGCTAGCGTTAGCCAATAATAGCTAGGTGTAGGCGACCTCGTAAACCCTAGTTCGAATGTCACTTGTACTTCATCAAAACGACAAGTTCTTTAATGTTAATGTGAGATGGTCTCAACGTTAGTAAAGTTTTATGGGAATTGTTGTCAAAAGTAGCAAGCCAATTACGAAGTCGACTGTACAAAATAGGAATCAGAAAGAAAATTTTATAGAGCACTCCTAGACTATCTTTAACAATTGTTATGGAATTCTTTCCATTTTGTAGTTCATGAGGCACGTGTTCCATATATCTGAAAAAAACATTTTCATGTATGTATCTGTGATAAATTTCCGAAGCATATTTCTTTCTTTCCAAAAGAAAAATAATCCGAAGAGCTTCATTGTAGCTCGTAACTTTTTCATGAACAATAACTACAGTAACTTCATACATAACCAAGTTTTCCTCTCACTTCTATGAACATCTAACCCTAACATAAATATACGTCACAGCCGGCCATATTTCCGATGCGTCACTCCCGATTCGACCCATTATTCATACATAGGCGACATATGTGTCGCCGTCTGAACAAACCCTTACAAATGGCCAACATAAGTCTAGTGTGAGATAAGTTTTTTGTAACAATATTAAAGGCGACCGTCCACTGCTATGTAGGATATACATACTACGCTGTGGAATGAGCAACTAGCTTCATATTTCTGACTGACCGACTCCTTAAATCCTAAACGTAAATGGTTTAATTGAAATAAATGTTTTGAGTTTTGAAATTTGCCATGTTAGCGCGTTTCATTTGTTTGCCAGTCATTGGACCCTGTCGAAACCACCGACGAGGAAACAACTACGTATCTTATCGTTCTCGCTCCAGAACCGTACAATAGATGAAGGTCCCGTGTTAGTAAAAGAGATACAAACATTAATAATAAATTGCTGACTGTTTACACCGCAATCGAGAACTCGTTTGTCAACACAAGAGCGTACTTTGCGCAGCGACGCTCGCCTAGCGGGAAGAACACTCACTGAGAGACTTACGCTTGTTACATACGCATACCAGCGTACTTTGCGCAGCGACGCTCGCCTAGCGGGAAGAACACTCACTGAGAGACTTACGCTTGTTACATACGCATATCAGCGCCATTTCGCTCCACGTGTTTCGTTGATAGCTCTACTAGATTCTCGTTTATCGCCGCGGGGTACATTTGTTCGCCGCGCATTCGTGCGTAGCGTGGTCGTCGGTCGCAGTGAACCTCAAGTCCTGTGTGAACCTGAAGTCTACATTTATACACAAAGCGTAGCTTAGTACACGTGCGAATCTTAGCCGCAGGCTTCAATGGAACGCCGTCTTTACTCAGAGCGCAAATGAAACAGTGTAACAAAAGTCATAAAACAATGCTGGGTGTACTGTTAATATATTCATGTTTTTGTTTTGCGTTTCTTTAGCATGTGTGTATACGTTATGGGTGGCAGTTTGTGCGAACTAAAACCTTTTTGCTTTGATAACGTTATTTTCGTATTTGCATATTTTTTTAGGTTTCATTTAGTATGTCCATGCCGGAGGACATAGCGCACCATGGCTTTATTAAATTCCAAAAGGGACGGAGGAAAGGCGTGGAGAAGCAGACAGAAATTAGCACTGACCCTCATTGTAGCATCATGTTTTATTTTAATCAGATCTTTGACCCAAGTTTCGGTGACAAGACCCTTCTCCGAATCACCAACTCATGCATTTTATTTATCTAACACATAACCTTCATCCGTCGATCGAACTTATTAAGTTCGGTAACAATAGAAAAGTTTAACAACTACGCTAGTAGGTGTTATAGGCACAGAAAACTATTTTGGTACGAAGCAACGTCTTATAGCACAGCACAGCACAGATAAAGGAAAACTTGCGAAAACCGTAAATTTTAAACGTAATACCCCTTTCCTCAGGAACGCGTGTTAACTTTTACTTATATACCTACAGGTTTGTACGGAACCCTCGGTGTGCGAGCCGACTCGCACTTGGCCGGTTTTTTATTTTAAGTTCATCGCAGTAAGCGTATCTAAATCTATTGAAATCTGGAGTATCCAGATATTTATGTTTACAAGAGTAGTCAGATATTTTTGATTGCACTATCATAACAAATACCTGTGAATGAAGTAAGTGATTAAAAATTTGCATCAGAATATTTTAGTTGAAATAATAAATAAACCCAAAACAAACGAGTATGGAACAGGTATGATGGCAATTCTCTAACTCAATTTTTTTTTGTTTTCGAAATAGCGCAAACAATATTACAAAAACTCTAAAAGCTTAAAAAGTCGTCAAATTATAAACATTTCAAAATAAGTGTTAGACAATGACAGCACTATCGTAGAAGTGACGTCACGACTATGTAACTTCATACTGGCGCCGTACATTGTCCGTACCGCGCGACAAGAATGGGAAAACCCCACCATAAACTTTTAAATCGTGTATCTTCTTCATATTACATCGATATTAATCCATTATCTCATTTTTACTATGCCTACTTTTAAATTTCAATATTGTTACGAACATTTTTAATATTAGTCATCATCCCAATTCAAAATAACTACCGAAAAACTTATCTGGATGTGTTGCAACAAGCTTTGATTATATTTGGCAAATGTTTGTCCCAATGAAGTTCGTCAGGCTTAATGCAGGCTGTAAATTTTATTGTGCCACACTAGGCAGAGTTCATTGCGCATTTAATTTCGCATTTAATCAAATGAATTCAGCACTTGTTTCAGTTTCACATTCGTTTATCACGTCCATTGCAGCTGCGTTTTCGAAATAAGTGACTAAATTAAATTCTTTTAAATTAAGTCACTTATTTCGAAAAGGCTGGTAAAATATTGTTTTGAGTTATAATAAATCGTGTATGTTCAACAAAAAAATCTGGCAGAAAACTGGTATTGTTTTTAAACTCATATTTTGTAGTCTGACAACTGTCTTACCAAAGCGTATCGTGTTACCCAGTAACTGGGTTCTAACCGCCGCACTGGTCGATCGATCAGCAGCCTAAGCGTAACACATTTTCGTAAACGATTACGACCAATCTGTGATTTTGACAGTTCAACAACATTAATTGCATTATTTACATTGTTGAGCAGATTTTTTTTTCGAACACATGATGAAATATATTAACAATCCGTTTGAAAACGATTCAGATTCCGATTGATTGTGTATTACGCTATTAGGGTTACAGGTTAAGCTACTTTATTCGAGGTCGGTCAGTGGATGGGAGACTATCTATTTCATCGTCATTTGTTGATCTTTGACAGTCGTTACGCACAAAAGTCTGACAGTAAGTCATATCGTGTTGGCTATTTGTGGTGGGTTGTGGAGGGCAGATAGTTGTTCCATTTTGAATTCAGCTTCATCCAATGACACTGGAAGCCAACCCCATTTTAGTTAGACAAAGTCTCTGCAGATTGTATTTTGATACCGGTTTTAGTGGTAATTAAAACGTACCAAGTTGTTCTAAAGTCTAATACCTACATTCGGTTAAGAAGCAAAATTTACTCAGGAGAGATATTTAGGTCAATTAAAGGTTTAACTTTATATATGCACGTGTTTCTGTGACAGTAAAGGCTTGTGCACACTGGCGTGATGCGACAGAACTGCACAAAGGCACCGCGTGTCGCGCGACGAGCCTTTCTTTTTTGTCTTACTGCCGCGTCGCGCCTGTTTGTGGGAACCGTAGCCCACGTTCCTACGGACGTAATAAAATTTCGCGCACTAGATTTTCAACTCTCCGCGCTAAGTAAGCAGTGTGTTGAAGATCCAGTGGGCGAAAAAACCCGCCGCAATTTTATTACGTCCGTGGGAACGACGACTCAATGTTTATTTATTTTTTATCATTTAGTATCAGTGACGTTTTTGCGATAGCCCGTTACTTCATTCTACCCATTACGTTAATTATACAAATTAAATTCGTCACAAAAACTTCCCAACATGAATTTATGAAAGAACCGATCCCAAATTTTTTGTTAAGCACAAAATCTTAAATAATGTAATATTTTGTGCTTAATGGTTCCCGCAAACAGGCGTGGCGCCACAGCGCGACACAAAGGCACCGCTCGTTGGGCGCGAGGCCAGTGTGTACGAGCCTTAACAAGTGCTATTCGCACTTACCCGTTTTTTATGACAAGAATTTTTATAAATTAATTGATCAGCAAAATATTTTACACAGATAAATCTACAATAATACCTAGTCCTTACAAAAAAATCCTTCATCCTTTAACACGCATTAACACTATAGTTTTGTTAATTCAGCCTGTCTCAGGTAACAACATAGTTTCCCTGTATCAGCGTCATAGCGAGAACAAGTATTAAATTGTGAACACTATAAATTCTCATTTTACGATCCCGCAAACTGCGCTCTATGCATAAATCCTGTAACTCCATACTCTTGTGTGCAATAGAGGAGAAATTCTATGCAATTTCCTTGTAGATTTTGAAGGAAAATGTATGATGGAAGCTGTTGGAAAAGAATTAAAGTGAAATATTATTTTGTGGCAGTAGATTATTGTTATGTTTGAAATGTTATCCATCAAGTTTCTCGACCGGCAAGCCGTATGATTTCTAAGAGATAAGGGTGGCTGGGACATCAACGCGCGACCTGTTACCTCCCTGTGTTGTGTGTTGATTCATTACGTTGGATATAAAAAAAAAAATGCTTACTTGATTTTCTTCTTGCGAATCTGTAGGAACTATGTGAGATTTTAAAACATTTTATAAGAGTAACTATGGAGTTTCTTGCCCATTCCTTTCCATACGAAACTACTTTTTGGAAGGGGCAACTAGAATTAGAATTGATTGACAAGAATTTTTAATATTTTCTTGTTCATTTTGACGTAATTTTTAATGAATTATTTGAAATTAATAATTTTTCTTTGACTGTGACTGAGAGTAGCTTATGGTTACCATCGATAAAGTATTATTCCACTATCAATTTGAAGGATCATCATCATGAATGAAGGATGATCAAATCATTTTGAAGGATGTTGCTAGTCCATTGCTTCACATGTTCGATAAATTTGTTTGCTCAACCACGAAAATAACGCAATGCAACATGCATTGAACTGTCAAAATGAAAGCCATTCCTACTGTTAGTGTGTAACGTAATAACGGAAGGTGGTGATTCTGGCTGCACATGGTACGGACGTTACATTAGGAATTGCCATTCCTAGTAATTAAATATTAATTTTTCTATCACGAAAACTTTCTAAGCTTTCGGCATTGCATCAAAAGGGAAAATAGGGCATTAGTATTGTTTTGTTTTGTTTAGTATTAACCATCTTAGCCCATGTTCGCATACTCCGCACGGACGTGAAAATATCCCGGTGGGATTTATCGCACACTGGATTTTCAACGCTCTTTAGAGCGCAGAGAGTTGAAAATCCAATCCAATCCAGTGTGCGGCAAAATCCCGCCCCGACATTTATACGTCTGTGCTTACGTGGGCTTAAATTCTCCAAATATGTAGCTTTGTACGTACTCGAATGATACATAATGTTCAAAAAGCATGGAAAAAGCTCTTATGTAAGCCATCTGACGCTCTTACTTAATTTAATATTATTTTCCGTTTTGACGAAACATTTCAAGTCGTTTGCAGTGAATGTAAACTCATCAGTAAGTACAATACAATAAACATTTATTTCTCTTCCACAAAGGTGTCTTAAAAAAATATGATACATATCACATGTCTTCGATTGGTACATATCACATGTCTTCGATTTTTTTGACGACTTGCCGGTTACCTCACGATGTTTCCCTTCACCGTGTTAAGAGTCAAGGTGATGCAACACAAAGTAAAGTTACTTAACTTAAACTTATGTTCGAATCCACAACCTACGGCAGTTACCACTGGGGGACTGCCCTTAAAGTTATTAAGTATATTCTATACAATCCCGCAAATTCAACACAATAATCTTGAGCTTCACAGTGTGCGCTGTCATCCTCCATAAAATTTAGAGGTCAACACAGCTATGTGATCCAACAAAAAAACTGCCAGAAAATGTTTATGGTACAGCCATTGCCATTGGCATTCTACCAAATAGACGTTGATTTAAGAGATATGTATATAACGTCCTGCCAAATGTTTTCATGGAAACTATTAGAGCAGCCGTTTGCTACACGATTGCTTAGACGAAGTTCCGTTTATATTTGATACCAATTACTTGAAAGGATGCTTTGCTTGTCGGTATTAAGAAAGTTTGGTAAGAATATGTTTTATCATTGATTTCTGGAGAGGCTCTATGATTTTCGGCGCATAGTTATCATAGGTCGTTGATAATTTTGAAAACATATAAGACTTTGCAGTTGAAAGAGATGGTACACTACTGATTTAGTCATACTTATGAAAGAAGTCTTTACTTATTTACTGCCTCGTTGGTCATGTGGTCGCAAGAGCTACTGCTGAGTATGAGATCCTGGGTTCGATTCCCAGGTCGGGCAAAGTGTTATTGAGTTTTTCTATCGTGATTTTCTCAGTAGCAGCCCGGAGTCTGGCTTTGTGCCCGGTTGATGGCAATAGGCTCGCCCCCTATTACATGGGACTTAAGCATAACTGGCGAAATGTGGGTGTACTATAGGTACACCTCTGCCTAACCCTTCTGGGATTACAGGCGTAATGTTATGTAATGTATGTATCTAATTTAAGAAGCAAGTAAAAACGAAACTAGACAGTCATGATAATTTGTAGTTGTGTTTATTTTCTTCAGAAAATAAGTTCTCCGGGATAGGCATATGAGGTGTGAAAGCCGACGCCAACAGTACCTTTATTCCAAATCTAGCAAAATCTATTGAACCTACTCTGATTAATCGGACCAAGTTTTCTTGCTGATAGCACTATAAAGTTTTCCAGAACTATCATATCTCTTCAAAAGGTTATCGATACGCGTTTTCCAACCGATATCGTCTTGAATACCTCCCATTGATCCTTTATCCTCAATGGCTGACCACACAGCAATATCTGCTCCAATATTCATAAAACCATGCCCTGACTAAGCCGGAACCACTTTTGGGATCCTTGGACCAAGGCCAAGAGGTCAGCATGAAATAGTTTTACCTTATGACTTTCTTGAAGACCGGTAAATTTGGAGCTTACTAAAAGTTTGCTCGCCGTACTTCAGAATTAGATTGTCTAAAAGTCCACTTTGGCCTGCACTGGGCCTGTATTCAAGTTTATGTACAGCAGTTTCGATGTGGCTTCGAAAGTTAGATGTTCGTTGATAAAAATTTTAATACCGTAAAAAAAATTGAAGTAAAAACTTCATAGGCCGCGTTGAGCGATTTTCACTAGGGGAAAAAATCATGGGTTCTCGCCACTGACATGCAAATGTGAATTGTTACCAAGCGTCGCCAGACTGACGACGCGCCTGTGCACATTTTGGGGTTTTGACTTCACTTCTGTCTGCCTAATTTTAGGGCTTCGTAGTCAACAAGTCCGTCCGTCCGAATGAGGATGAATTATTATTTTCTGCTCTATCCAATGGCGTGGGCTGTCGTTAAAAAGGTCGTCCAAAAATATTGCGGGTCAGTGAAAACTATTTTTCGATAGGTATTAAGTAATTTTTGTTAGAGTCAGGTGTCCCCCCAGCTGCCAGCTAAATGGATAGTTTTGGATACCCATGTGAAAAAAATCACGGCAGTAATACATAAAACGCAGTTAAAAGGAAAACTATCACAGCTAAGTAGGCTTTGCAAATTAACGAGTAATAGTCGACCATCTTACATTTGCAGTTGAATCTATTGGAGAACATGTTTTTCAACTACCATTTTTAGTTTGTTCTTTGGAAAAAAAAATATTTATCCAAATACCGAACCCTTCATTGTGCGTGAAAAAACAATATTTTACCAACTTTTATAAGCATGAAGTTTTTAACATGGGTTGCGCAGAAAAAGTCCATTTTGATGGATATCTTTCTTTTGGTTTAGATTGTAAGGTTAATTAGCCAAGATGTGGGTATTGTTATAATTCTAGTCGAATATTAAATAGAATACCTAATTGAATCGAATCGAGACTTAAGTACGGCAACATTTGTATGACAGTTTGACGTTTTAAAGCGAGGTGAAATGTATTCATTCGTGATTTTACGGTTGAACCGAACACTTGTTAAAAATATATCCGTTTATATCGTTACAATCTGCGTTTAATTTGAGAGATAAAGATTAGATCGTTTAAGATGAACTGTTATGACATATTTTTGTCAACTTCCATAAGTCTTCCGACGTCTCTCCGACGCGGATTTTCTCTGATGGCCAGACAAACGTTTTGACAGCCCTGAGTTGCTCAAGACTTGTCAATTCAAATAACGAATATTTGACGTATGTAAGTTAAACTAGTTCCATTCCAAAACTCTCTCAATCTCAAACTTATTTAAAAAAACTGCTTGTAGTTATTATATTATACTAGCGACCTCTATTTATAGAACGGGTTTACAAATCATCAAAACTTCGAGATTACTTGTGTTCCGGAAATAATTTTCTAAATGGTGGTAAAAATCGCATCAAAATCCGTTGCTAAGTTTAGAAGAACAACGCGGTCACATAGACATACCAGAAAAGCGACTTTAAAATATGTATAATATAATATAAAATGAAATAATAAACAAAATAATATAATAAATTTGATATAAACAATTGAATATTCTTTTTAGAATGTCGACTTTAATTTATAATATTTAGATATGCAGGGTGGCAGGGATATCGACCCGCAAACTGAAACCAAGGCATCACCACATGATTCTAGATGTAGCGTGAAATGTTTTCATCAATCAATAATAAAAAAATGCTGATTCATAGAAAAAATCGAAAATGTATGGCCTAGCTAATTGTTTAAAAGTAATTTTGAAAAAAATCAGAATCATGTACTGAATCCATGGTAACAGGTTGTGCGTCGATGACACCCTGTAGATATACTAATCTGTCAAGAAAGTACCGGGAAAAGATCAATAATACACAAAATATTGTTATTCAACCAAATTTATTTAATCGCCTTCAAAGTAGATTTGTTTATTAAGTAATCTGTCACACGTTCTCACAACGTTATCCACGTTGTGAGAACGTGTGAGATGTTAATAGAAGTAACAAACACACTGTTTGTTACTTCTATTAACTTCTAACCTATATTTACTTATTAAAACACTGCTGCTTGTAGTCCCTAAGTAAATGAATAAATACATAAATAAATAAACATTTAAATAAATAAAGTATACTCCTTCAGAAACGATAAATTTAAGCCAACGAATTATCCAATCATCAAAACATTTTAAACGCTTTTTCCTTAATTTAGTTCAGTTCTCGTCGCGAATTCTCCTTAATGTAGGTATTCTACCGAATATAAAACGGGTACCACGAAGTGGTAATTTGAGTTTTGGAAAAAGAAAGAAGTCGGCTGGAGACAAATCTGGTGAATAAGATGCTTGCTCGATGATATTTGTTGAGTTATCGGTCAAAAATCGTTCACAATGATGCAAAATCCAAGAATTTTTTTACCACAAATCTAGCCTTTTTCGTCGAATTTGCTCTCTTAACCCCGCATAACGCTCAAATAATAATAAATATTTACCACTTGACCTTCCGGCAAGAATTCCGAGTGCACAACACCGCGAAAGTCAACATGACTTTGACTTTTGATCACTCCGAAGCATGTTGACTAGTTTGCATGTCAAACTCGTGAACCCACGTCTCGTCACCAGTACCAGTGCGTTTCAAGAATGTTTGGTCGGAATTGACTCTTTCTAACATGTCCTCAGCGACTCTTATGCGACGGAGTTTATATAGACAATTCAGGGCTTTTGGGACTAGCCTAACGGCAACATGTTTCATACCCAAGTGATTAGTTAAAATGGTACGGATCGACTCGTGACTCGATCGAGTCGTTTTCATTGTACTATACCAGGTAATGCCATTAAAGATTAAGCGATAAGTATATTAAGAAGTGCTTTGAGCTCAAAGGTTACTAATAGACGGTTGATCTGGATGTTGGAACAGCACTTTAGTGTTTAGGACCAACATTTGTATTTGAAGTAGATGCCTTTGTTCCCGACTATCCTTTGTAGATTTGTAGCGGCATTTAAACCGCCAAATGCGAACTACCCATCACACTGACGTCGCGCAAAATCCTGCATCGCGCAAGCAGAGTTTACCGCACAACTACCATATGCATATACAAAGTCCCGACATCAATCGTCGGCCAGTTGCCCAGCAGACACGACACCCATCTGGTCGGAGGATTCTCTCTTTTCTATAGACGATGAGTGAACTTTGCACCCTGTTCTTCATACCTCTATAGATATTTGAGAGCCGTTACGTGTAATGGAAAGGCCGAAAATCTGACACCTCTCTTTTTCTTTCTCTACTGCTTTCCTTTTCGAAGGTATTTTGATTTATTATTATTATATTGTTAGAGCTACGTTGTCACGTTGATTGCATCTGCATCTGTGGCATTCTTTTAGTCTTGAAAGGTGCAAGTGTACTGGCACTCAACCTTCATAACCAAAGGGTATCGTGTTACCCAGTTACTGATTTCTGAAGTTCAAATAGGCAGTTTTCGCGTTTCATGCGAAATACTGGTAATCAGACGCATTCGGTTAGATTGGTTGCTAACCCCGACATATCAAACAAAAGCCTCGGCAGATCATGACAAGTTTAATTTGGGATGTCTAGTAAAATGTGTTTTTTGGTGAAGAAAGACATAACTGTAGCGTCTTCTATGGTTTTAGTAACGATGTCGATGGATTTTTTACCCCATTCACAGAAATTTTCGGGAACTATAAATAAATATGTGGCGGCATCTATATCGCCACTTCCGAACTACGCATCACACGGATGTTACGAAAAATCCTGCATCACGCAAGCAAAGTTTACCGCGCAACTGCGTGCCGACATAAATCGTAAAGCAGCATCCCTATGGATACAACACCCTTCTGATCCTCCCTTTTCCATAGATAATGAAGTTTACACCCTGTTCCTCATACTTCTATAAATAAATAAACATTTTTGTAAAAAAAAATCTTTGCCTTAAGACTTCTATCGTACCCACATTTATTCCACCGTATTTCGCATACCCAAACGCCCTACTCAAAAGTTTATAGACCTTCCCATCTCGATTATCAGAGCATTATCTTTTTCCCACAGTCTTATTCCGAAAAATAAGGAAAGAATCCATATAGCACTTATGACAAGGATCAAAGAAATCCTCAAGTCGGATTGTAACAAAATGGAATCCGTCACTGCCAGCTTATCGAAACCAAACGTTTGAGCCATCGATCATAGCGGTCTTAGGAATCAAATGGCCTATTTCGGCCGCGCCACATTGCAAGGTAGCATCTTGCGGTGTATAACTTGATTGTGACTGATGGGGCTTGGGCTAATATTGGTGTGTTTTTTTGGACATTGGCTGGCAAATGTTGGAGACAAGTTCTATTGCCTGTTTCGCCAAAAGCTGAAAGCATTCTCTTACTTAAAAAAAACGTGTAAATTCAAGTTGTAATTCCATGTCAATAATCAATGTCAAGAGTATTTTTGAGAGAGTGAGACTGAAATTAAAATGCGAGCGTTGGTTAATGTCCCGTATATTTAGGGTTCTTCAATAAAGCAAACGTGCTCGACTGCTGACGGTAGGACGGATTTTTATATTTAACTTATACAATGCATACAGTCTTAAGACTATGGAAAAAAAATTCATACAGCCTACAACCAACCGCTGCACTTTATACGTGGCACTAGTAGGTAAGTCATATCTAACACATGGCACTTTGAGAAAATAACAACAACGTTTTTATCAATGTGGTGCATATTTTGATTCGATTTTGATTGATAGCTACATAAGTATCCCCATTTCAGCCGCCTATCGAAAGATCTAAAATTATACCCACACAAGGGTTCTGAGTGACAAGCTCAATGTAGTGCCACAAAAGACACATCCTAATAATTATATTAATTCGTAACACATACACACACACATTTCGATTTTCTTAAGGAAATTGTTTATCTATTGCTATAATATCTATTGCTTCACATGTTTCAAAAGTTCGTCTGCTTACCAACGTAAATAACGCAATGAATATTGCTGAACTGTCAAAATGAAAGGAAAACCATTGTAAGTGTGTTATGCACTGCAGATGCAGATGCTTGGATCTATTTCTCAAAAGGTTCACCGAATTAATTAAGTACTGTATGAGCATTCAGCAACTTCCTTTTGTGCGCAACAATAAAAATTATTTCAGTATACAGCTTCACTATATATTTCTGTTTACCGTTAATTCCGCCATTTTGGCAGACGCCCCAAAATTTACAACAAAGTGTATTTTTTTTGCGTTCAGCGTTATTTTAATTTATAGTGTAATTATTAAAATTCGCTGACGTGCAAACAATTTTCACGTTTGGATATTAAATCATAACAGATTTTAACGTAAAATTACATGAAATAAATTAAATAAAAGTGTGTTTACAGCTTATATTATCGGCAGCGATATTTTCTTAAAATTTAATTAAAACGGCAGATTTTGCTCTCGTTTTCAGAAAACGACAGGGATTGCTGAAAAACAAACTCTTGTTTTTAAGTTATTTCGGTTTAAAGTAACACAACTAACATTACTCATAACTGGTGAAACCTTTCTGGGATTACAGGCGTGATGTTATGTATGTGTGTGTATGCTTTCGGGGTTTAAAAAAAAATCATAATAAGAACATACATAATAATAATTAAGCTTTATTCATGACACACACTAAAAAAAAAGGGAACATACATGACATGGTCCACTTAATTATGAGAAACTTAACTAATAAACAATTCTCGTTCGATCTATCGAGTACATACAGTGGGTAATATTTATTTAATTTTTGGTTAGACAATTACAACTTGTACCTATTTTTGAAAAAAAAAAAAACCTATGATTATGAATCTCTTATTTCTTTTGGTAACTTATTCGGTGGCTCCAACCCCTTATACTGAATAGTTCTTCTTCCACACAAAGTCCTAAGTGAAGGCAATTGTATACTATAATACCCAGTGTGGTAGTGGTGAGTTTTATTTATGATTTTCATATTACGAAACCTCGCAAGTCATTGTCAACCATGAGATTTTTCATTTATCAGAGTCTTCTAATTCCCAGTACGACAAGTTTTAGCTTAACAGAATCTGATAAGTTTCAAGTAATTTTTAGTTGCATCGCATCGACCATAAGCAAATGAAGTGTTAGCAAAATTTCATGTGGCTTGTCAAATAAGGACTTAACGCAATAATAACAGTTAACAATTTATCAGAAAAAACTCAAAGCCTTACCAAATTATTAAAACTTCCCATTTAAATCACTTCCAATAAAAGTTTCAGCTCATTACATAAAATATAAACCTCTCTCGAATAAGACAATTTGATACTTTACCAATTATTTTGAAAGGGGTCTAAAAGACCCACCGCCCTTCCCACACGTAACTTTTGAAGGGTTAAAACTGTTTCAAACTCCCCAAATTTCGAGCAAAAAGTTTTTTGATGTCATTTACATACCTTTTGAGAAATGTTTTAGGCATTTCTGGGATACTTTGAACAGGCAATCTTTATATTTTATTGGCTTCGCTGTTTTCCTTGCGGTTGTGGCTTTAATAGACTGTTGGGAAACTTCTTTTCATTGTTTGTTCACTTCTTTGCATGAATTTCATGTAGGTTCATTCAGACTAGATAACCTACCTTACCTGAGCTGTCTTTCAACCTGATATGTGAATTCCTTGAATTGACACTTTTGACAGCTGAACTTCAAGCTCACTTCACCTGAATTTACACGCTGAAATTTTCACAAAATATATTAGCAGATGTGGAAGATGATTGTTTTTTTTTTCTGTGCATAGGTTTGTACATTCCGCGAGTAGTGATTACCAATCGCACCAATGTGATCGCGCGTGGGACGCACAGCGGCTCAGGCTGATTGTATAAACCGGTTTAAATCAAGCAAAGGACGCGTCGCTATGTACACTCACACAAATGCAAAGCTCAGCTTAGGCCTCGCGGACTGTACTTAGTCTTTTACACGCCAAAACGACTGAACGGATTTGGATGAAATTTAGCAGACGGATAGACCTTGACCTGGGTAAGGACATAGGCTACTTGACATCATTTTTTTTGGGTGAGAAATCAACAATTGACTACTCCCGCTCTGGGTGGAGCGGGGGGCGTGTCAGACTTTTACTGACTAAAACCCACCCGTGATCATTCAATTGCCTGTGCCAGGGCCACAGTTATCTCTTTCGAATTTCCTCGGATCCCGTCATTTTGTGCTGACATCTCTTTGAGGCGCGCGTGGAACACGACGCGCCGTCGACCCAGGGCTGGTCCTTACCGGACGCTGAGCTACCCATTGCTCGCCATCCGCAAGCCCATGCCTACGGTGGCCGGGAATCTGTCGGCGACTAGTGGGGGCGTGAGGGCGCAAGGCTCTCTCCCTTACGCGCTCCGCCTCCTCCTTCGCGAACATTACTGCTTCGCAGAAGGAGGTGACGGCTGTCCATTCTCTCTCGTTTCGTACCATGGCCTGGACCAGAGCTGGACGCGAGAGATCGCCGCCACCGATCGCCTCCGCGAGGACAATGTGGTGCTCTGCCCAAGCTGGGCAGACCTCCACCGTATGCTCCACTGTGTCCTCCGCCGCTATTGTGGCGGTAATTCTCCGGCTACTTTACAATGCTACTTTACATCCTGGATTGCTGACGAAGTCGTGGGCAACAGCTTGCAATTATTGTAAATGCGAAAGTAACTGTCTGTCTGACTGTAAGTTTGTCACCTTTTCACGCCTTGATGGCTGAACGGATTCAGAAAACCCCCCGACGCCCCCCCCAATTTTTTTCCCGGGGTGGAAAATCCTCATAGGTGTCCTCCGCCCTGGGGCAGGCGGAGCGGTTTCTCAGAATCTTACAGACTAAAAACCACCCCGGTGTTCCATCTCAAACCTAAGTCGGGGTAGCGGGAACATACGTTTCTTCCGCAACCGATCGGCCCGCTACAGCAGGCCTCCTCGGGTTGGTGGGAGAGGGGGGGGCGTGAGGTGTTTGACTCCTCCCGCAACGTCTAAGAGGAGCGCGCGTGGAACACTACGCGCCACCACCTCGTGTTCTGATATATGAAGGGGGGGGGGGGCGACGGACGTCCCCGAGTCCGCCGTCTAACAATATCTCTAATAGTATTCTCTAATATTTAATTGTCAATCTCGCATGAACGCTTAATAGACTTGATGTCTAGATTCTCACTAGTTGGGAAACTATTTCCATCTCTTTAAGTGATGATCGAAATAACATGATTCAAAATGTTACCACGTTTTTTTTTTTAAAAAGAAACTGAAAACCCATAAAAGGTATATTGATTATAATCCTAAGTCTGCATGCATCCATCCGCAAAGACGTTTTTACTCCAAAATTTCTTCTTTCACCCGTAGTTCTGCCATGCCCTATTAAAAGTTAATGACTGAATATATTTGGATCTTTATTTTATAGGATTTTCTTCACAGAGGACAGACGAGACCAGAGGCCTTGATGAGTGGCAATTGCTTTTAAATCGTTTCGTATTTCTCCAAGACTTTCAGCAGAAATCAAGCAACCTTTCCGGTAGCGTATATCAATCCAAAGCATTATTGACTTTACCATTAATCGTTATCACTGATAGAATGTCACTTTATCTTGGTCCCTCAGTCTACAGCGAGCAGCTTCAATGGTGATGTTAATATAACACACGTATAATTTCAATAAACGGTATAAAATAGTAATTTATTTTACAATTTTCTAAAATTGCATCTTAGCCTGTACTTAAAGAACTGTTTTATGTTCTACCAATGAATCCCATCATGACCAATGCCTGCGTTGTATTCGCGCACGCTCACCCACGTCATCTCCATAAGATGCAGACCCTCCAAAACCGTTTCCTCAGAAGGGTCACGGGTGCCCCCTTCTATGTCCGTAATATAGATCTTCACGTCGACCTCAAAATGCCAACCATAAAACAGTTCATGAAACGCTTATCAAAGCGTTTCTTCGACTGCGGCATTAAACATTCTAACCCCCTGATTACAGCGGCCGCCCGCTACACTCCCTCTCGCATTAGCAGTACTCGCCGACCAAGGCATACTTTAATCGACCCCGACGACGCCACTACCCTCCTCCAGGAGAGTAGTAAGGCCACTAGCACGCTACATAAGCCCAAAACCCGATCGCCGTCCTACCGCCCTCGCCGCCGAGGCCCGCCGCGACGCCCAAATCAACGCCCCTCCCGACCCTTGCTCGAGCCAGCCCGCGCCGCTGAGCCTGTAGCTTTAAATTCGTCCGTAAATAATATCAATCCTGATCCAGCTAGTCATTTGCTGCCCTCTTCCAGCGACGCCCTAAGCCGAGGTTCGTACCCCACAGGGGGTGCCCTTAGCGTTGTCGCTTAGTTTTAGTTAGTATATAAGTTTAAGTCCTGGCTGGAGGCCTTAATTTATTAGGGAATCCACAGGCAAGTCCGCTTAAGCAGACGACAACCGCATAGGTTGACCTGCGAGATGCCAAACAAACAAACAAATTCTACCAATGAAATTGATGTACAAATAGTACCTAGTTTTAATTTCGCAAATTAAACAGTAATTAAAAAGCAAAAGTCCAAATGAGTACTAGTTTTAAAACAAAAATAATAGGTAAATAAATGTCAATTAAATAATGAACTGTCAAGAGAAGTTAATTTATAGGAAATTTTTCATTTAATCTTCATTACCTACAGTAATACGTCTTATCTAAAAAAAAAACAAATTACTTTTCAATTTGTAGAAATTTGTTCACTCCTTATACATTTCGGTATTTAATTATATATCCTTGGAGCCATTACGAAAACTTTCTTCGTTCTTATACAGTTCAGTTTTAGACCCTACTGTTTGTAACCGGTCACAACGGCGCTGGCCACTTACTGGCGCAGGCGGTCTTTTTCAATTTACAAACTAGATTATCAGATTTTTTTTATTTTGTATTGTTAGCCTCTAGCCCTAGCCGTGTGTTAAATTAACGTCGCCTTTGTAGCGGACACGTTGTATGAAGTTGACGTTGATTTATTTCACTCATAATTACTTTGAAATCGCCTAGACTGCTAGTAAAAGAAATCTCAACGCCTCATTCATTCCCAATCTAGTACCAAACACTACTTTCCTGATTAGGTAACGGACCCGTATCTCATCTCACCCAACTCCGATTGATAGTATATTATTAATGATTATAACAGTATCCTTAACAGGATCTGTTTTGGAAACAAACGAACAATGGTGGATGGCTCGCAGACCCTTTTCATATGGATTTTGGGCCATGTTTTAGTGAAGGTTGGGTGCATTGTTAAGAGTTAGCGAATTAATTTAGACATAAAATAAGTTAAGATGATTATTATAACTATAAGACCATTATTGCAGAAGTGGCACGAATGATTTTGATACGTACCTACAGAGAGATGTTATTATCAAACGATTGTTTTCGATTCAAAAGTAACTTAAAAACGACATGTGAAGAGAGAAGGTTAAATTATGTTTTGAATAAATAATTATTCTTGAATAAATGCCTGCCTAATTAAAATAACCTCATCTAATTGCGTAAGTGTGCTCTGGAAATTCGTAGGTTTATAAGGTGTATCTATAAATACACGAAATATTTGAAGAGGGGCATCTCTATGTCGAACAGAAGCTATAGAAATGAAAAGTATTTATTTTTCTAAGCACCTTATTTTTAAAATTTAATAATTTAATATTACTTAACACACATAAAAATACTGGCTCTTTCATATTTTGTAACATCCATTACGCTAGTTTCTACGAAAATACTACGTAGAAACTACTTTCATTGAAGCGGGCGAGGTCATGGCGGCGCGCTTAGATGTCGCGTGTCTATTATGAATGATCAAAAGAGACCCGAGCCGCGGCGCCAGCGCCGCGCACGTGTGTTACTTCAGTTGCCACGCACCCCGCCCGCCGCACCGCCCGCCGCGCCTTTCGCCGCCATGATTTCCAGTCCTGCGCGAACTGCATGTTGCACTGCACGCGGCTTAACTAACGTGGAACGCATCGCGCAACAAACGCAACAATGCCGAAATATTCCAACCAGGAGTACCAGAACATGGTGGACTGCTACAGTGAGGGTGGACTTATTTTGCTTACAGCACAAGCCCCCTTCCTAGGGATCCTAGGAGCTGGACTACGGGGTCTACATGCCCCCAGCTGCAGATGGAGGCAGGCCTGATCTTAGGCCGTTAGACTTCCATGTGTGGGGTAGGGACCTGATTTATGGTAATGACGGCCAGACCATTTGTCGTGCGGAACAACAAAACGTGAATTGTGAACGCTTGTGTACGCAGTGATGGCTAGAGATAGAGGCATTATTAAAAGTGCAATGACACATTATTTAACGTGCAACTGCAGGGTGAATATGTACAGCAATTTTGGTGTAAATAGTGTAAATAAAAACTACGTCGTCATGAGGTATATACATTTAAAATTGTTGTAAATAAGTTGATTCTAATTTTTAAACACGCTTGCCTAATTATTGTTACAATAATTCGTTGCATACCTTATGCAGTGGGATAACTGATTTTTGATAAAATAAATTCGCGCTATTCACTTCTTACAGTTTACATCCATACAAATAGGTAGGTACACAATCAGCTGACAGATACAACTCGACGCACAGTTCGTAACCTAACAGAAGTCATTATCTTATGCGAATTCGCGTTGCGTCAGCTGTTTATTTTTCTATTATTATTATCTCAAAGATGTGTAACACTGTAGAATATGAATGTTTTAATCGCATCTAGGATCCTTTTCGTAAAAAAAAAAATAAGAAAATGATTGAAACGTCTCGATACTCGCTCGTAAAAGTCGTGACCTCATAGAGGTAATTAGCTACTTATTCAGATTTAAGTACCTAGTTTACAGAAGGTACTGTTTTTGTAAAACATTGAGGAGGGAATTCAATATTGTACCTACTTAGATAAAGGTATTTTTGTATTTTAAATTCACATTTATTTTATTGTGTAAAATAAGACGAGATCGAGTTACGAAGTCTACCTACGTTCGTTTATTATAAACATCATCACGCCTGCATTCTGCGTAGAGATAGGCAGAGGTTAATGTCGAATGTTCATTAAAGTTCACCAGTGATATGTTAAACTGAGAGAGACGGCACGCGCCACGCGGCCACAGACGGACGGACACCGCGCCCGCGCTTCTGCCCCGCTGCGTCTTTCGTTCATAGAGTAGGCCGTAAAGGTTTTATGCAAAATATCTCAAGCAGTTTTAAATTATGATAATTACGTAAAATAAAAAAACATTTAGATAAAAAATTCTTTTTCGTTTCTATAGCTTCTGTTCGACCTATAGATGTCCCTCTTTAAATATTTCGTGAATGAATAGATACACCTTATATGTAAACCTCTTTGCCGACAAGTAAAAAGTCGCCGACCAAGGCATATCTCGCATAATCTTGCATAAGGCATAATCGCCGCCGACGACGCCACTACAGGGGAGGAGGGCCTCCAGGAGAGTAGTAAGGCCACCAGCACTCTACACAAGCCCAAAACCCGATTGCCGTCCTACCGTCCTCGCCGCCGAGGCCCGCCGCGACGCCCAAATCCACGCCCCTCCCGATCTTTGCTCGAGCCAGCCCGCGCCGCTGAGCCTGTAGCTTCAAATTCGGCCCAAAATCTCATCAATCCTGATCCAACTAGTCCTTTGCTGCCCTCTCCCAGCGCAGCCCTAAGCCGAGGTTCGTAACCCACAGGGGGTGCCCTTAGCGTGTAGTCGCTTAGTTTATAGTTAGTATTTAAGTTTAAGTCCTGGCTGGAGGACTTAATTTATTAGGACAACCACAGGCAAGCCCGCTTAAGCAGACGACAACCTCAAAGGTTGACCTGCGAGATGCCGTTCACAAAAAAAAAACTAGGAAAAAAAAATACCATGTCTTGAGCTGTTACGCTCATATAATTCCTTCTAGAACTAAAGAAGAAGCAATTCCAGAACATTCAATTCCTTTAATATGTTTTCTGCTGCCATATAATAAATGTTGCCTTTTATAGATCGCCACATTTACTTGAAAACAAAACCACTACGTTTCAATTTAAAAGTTGCAGGAGTATGCACTTTGTGGCAACTTGCTTGTCATATGTACCTCGATCTGTGTGTCTAAAGAAAGATAAAACTTATGAAGTTTTATTTTCAAATTCATACAAAATTCTCATGAGGGTAGATAAAAACTACGGAACGCCAGCTGCTACAATCCTTACACATATTTACTTTGCTTCGTTTACGTTCATACATCTGGTCATACACGCGCGCCGGTTGCGAGTACCTACTACGCACCTGACCTTCCTGAAGAACATCACCAATAAGGTTACAATATGTCCTCATAGGGCGTCTCCTCCTGGCGTTTCCAGTCATATCTGCCTTATGAATACCTTTTGTCAGTCGCCTTTCATTCATCCTCTCAACATGACCAAACCATCTAAGTGTACTCTTTCAATTTTTGTCACCACATCTTTTAAACCGCGGTGCGGTTTGCCTTAGCGTATCATTCATAGTTACACCACACATATGCTTCGCAAGAACGCATTTCCATACCATTTATTCTACTTTCACGCCTCTCTTGTCACACCCAACATTCACTTATTCACAGCGTAGTGGGAGTTTTTAGGAGTTTTATATACCTACGGTTGTAAATATCGCTACATATTATAAATACAGTGATATATTGCTCTGCAGTCAATATTTCGTTTAGTTATATTGTCAAATTCATAAATACAGCGAAAAATTTGACAGCGATTTGTGACGTTGCCAACTTTCCACCGTCTTAATTCACCCATTAGAAGATATCTATTCAATAAACCGTATAATAAAAGGTATATGTATACAGCGTGTTCAAATTGAAATAACTAAAATAATAAATTCCGACAGTTTGACAGTAGAAAAGGAAAAATAAAGACTGCAAATTTTTATGATCACCGATTAGAGATAGGCCAACTGCATACTTTTACCAAAACCAGTAGAATTTATTTTCTTTTTATACAGGGTGTCAAGCCGTAATCGGTCATATATATCATAGGTCAGCAGCCTAATTGCGTAACACATTTTCGTAAGCGATTACGACTAATCTGTTTGATTTTGACAATTCAACAACTTTCATTGCGTTATTTACATTGTTGAGCAGAAGTTTTTATGGAACTTATGAAGCAATGGATTAGCAATCTATTTCGAAACGATTCAGATTCCGATTGATTGTGTAGTACGCAATGAGGGTACAGGTCATAATAGAAACTAAAAGAAATCTGTGAAAATGTAAACTGGCTAAAAATACCGGTTTAAGATTGACATAGAGATTGACGGTGCAGCCATATTTATAGCCATAGAAACAAATCGGGTCACCGTTTACTCGCATAATGGCACAAATTATATATATAAACTGACAGCTTTGAATGTCTGACATCTCAGTAGACATGACATGATGAGGAACATGACAGAAGTTGTGCGCTCAACGCACTTTCGTCACCACGATTTTTTTTGGTACTGCCGATGCCGTCTCCATACGCTGCCTACACGCTGTATCTATAAACTACAAACTTATTGCTATTCGCTTATCGCTATTTCTGAGACCTCTCCTAATCCCTTAACACGTCTATTCATCTCACACGGACCAGTATCGTACCTCCGGCAAAATTGTTTTGAGAACAAGCTCCCAAGTTTGTTTGGAGCCTGATTATGCCAATTAAATTTGTTTTGCTAACATCAGAGGTTTCTGCGGTGTTTTTAAGATGGTTTAGGTTTTTTTTAAATATTAGAGTGTAAAAAAAAATTATTAGGAAGGATTATAAGAAATGTAGGATGTAAGTGGTGGATACATGAACTTTAACAGCTACTTAGCTGTATATTAAATCTAAATCAAAATTCATTTAATCAAACTAGGCTGAGAATCAGCACTTTTTTAACATCAAAATTACTTAAGACATTCTCCTAAAAAGCGGGCGCCCGTCACCGCAACAAACTCTCCAGCAGCACATCTGTCTGTTCAGTTATAAGAGCTTGATTCAATAGTAAGTAATTAACATTACGAAACACAAAACATTAAATTAAATGATTTGCCATTTATGTCAAAACAGACCCGTAACTACCTCTGATAACCGTTGAAATCAAGAATTAAAGAAGAAATTGTCATCATTCACATCATGGATTTGTGATTTTTTCCCCTACATATGTTAAAAGAGATCGTTCGATAGTTTTAAAAGACGGTGAGAACGTGGCTGCAAATCCAAGTGAAGTCATTCCTTAGTTTTGCCTGACGTTTCGTTTAGTTGAAACCACACCGCGGTCGATAGATGTTGAACGTCGCCGTATATATGTCACCTAATACTTCTATGTCACAAAATATACTAGAGAGGCAATTCTCGTATTTTTAAGAACTGTCACATTCTATCGTCTTTGATTGTCGTTGGGATGAGACTAGATTTAGAACGCTTTTAATAATGGAAATGGGTCTCCTCATTTCGTCGATTTATCGCGGTCTGGTAAAAAGAAATGGGGCCCACTAAATGCGAATGTAAGTATGTTTGTTTGTTACGCTTTCACGCCAAAACGGCTGAACGGATGTGAATGAAATTTAGCACACAGATAGACCATGACCTGGGTAAGCACATAGGATACTTTTCATCATGGATCGCAGACGAAGTCGCGAGCATCGGCTAGTTATAAATTCAAGGTTTATTTTTCACTGTTTATGCTCCAATAATATTCTGTGAGTTTAAAAATTTTTATAGTTATATTTATTAATATATATATAATTAATATTGAAAATAAAGTAACAAAAAATACATCCTTTAAAATAACAATTTCTCTCCCAGAAAAAACAAAACGGTTTTCAAATATTTTTTAAACTTCACACTTCTGATAACAGAATGCTGTGGAAATAACGCAAAACTCGTCGTTTTTCTATCGCGGCCGGGAATCAAATTGGATGTCAGTATTTCCACTGCATGTGCAATATCCAAGCTGAATGATTTGTGGTGACAAATTGCGTTTTGTCAGTAGTGCGAGGAATAGCTATGGATAACCAAATATAATTTCTGGCGAGCCTGGATTAAATGGTGGTTTTGGATTCTACATAGAATTAGATGAAATATCATGAATCGTTACGAGTAAAAGTAAAAGTAGATTAATAATGCCCAATTTGAAAAGTATGTTGGACGTAGTTCAGCTATTTTATATCTCCATTGGGTCGATATCATGACAAATTGCACTTCTGAAAGTTCGATTAAAGAAAAAGTCCACTTTTTAACCGACTTCAAAAAAGGAGGAGGTCCGTAATGTATAAACCGCTTTGAAAAAATCCTTTTTTTTAAAGAGGTACTAATATGGTGCTTCCATATAAATTTGGTCAAGTTCTGATGAACGGTTCTTGAGCTAGCTTCAATAACGCGTATTTCTTCCACAATTCATGTATGTTAATGATGTCCTAATAACTTCTTGTCACTGTTATTTATTTAGCAAGTGAAGGGATACGAATTTGTAAAAAGTGAATAATGAAAACATTATAACAAAAAAAAAAGACAACAACCAACTTCCAAAAAATACTTTTAATTCGGAAGTCGGTGGCAAAAAAAAAAACGAAAATACAAAACCAAAGACACCGTCTTCCTAAAAGTAATTTTTACGTTGTAGTGTTTTTTTTTTGGAACTCGGTTGTTTCTTTTTTAAATAGACAACTTTTGCGTATCAAAATCTTCGACCTCAGAAGCTTGGCAAAAGAATCATAACATTTATTGGTCTAAAACATGCTATTTCTCTTCAACAATTAAGACAAGGCAAAATATAAGTGTTAACAATAAGGTGCTTATATAAAGATACCTTTCGACTACCAAACCTCTTTATATTCTATCCGTGCCTTGACAATAAGTCACCTTTTAGAATTCGGTGCAGACAAAGAGCACACTCAAATTTCTTGAGGTTCTGCCAAGATTAAAATGTGGGCTAGCTGTAGGTACCTAGAAATCATCGATCCAGGAACTGAAAGGGCCAAAATGGTAGACTGTGTCAGCCCGTAGAAGTGTGCTGGTAAATATGACCCTCTAATTAAATGCTCAGCGCTTCTCCACATTTATTATGCGCATGGCTTAAGTGTGGAACTCTCTGCCAGCGTCTGTGTTCCCTTCCAGATATACCCCTCACCTCAGCCTTCAAAGCAAGAGTGAGCATGTATCTTCTGACAGGATCGCTTTCCGTCATGCGAGATCAAGGGCAGGCCCGTTCCGCAATAATAAAAAAAACTTACTTACACATAAGCACGCCTGTAACATCCGAAGGGGTAGGCAAGTGGAAGAGTATAATAGTATGCTCCCATTACCCTAGTCATGTTTAATGTCCCATGAAATAAGTATATACATAGAATCATAATAAACTCTATAGGAGGCAAGTCTGTTGTCATTGATCGGGAACTATTCAAAAAAACCTAGTAAACTTAACCTTTGCTCGATCTGAAATCGTACTTGCGAACATTACAGAAGTATTCTTAAGTTACAGATTACCTCGATTTGAGGAACAAATATCACATTAGTGTGAATATTAATCAGGATCAAAAACTGACGTATGTTAGTGAAAGCAGCAAATAACGGTATAACGCTATGGTCAGGGTGCCCTGCGCCCCTTTAAAAAAAAGCAGAAAGTTAAAAGGAGGCTCATTGATTTAAAAAGGCCATAATCATTAAATGATCAAATTATATTTATAGTATCACTAGCTGACCACGCAAACATTGTTTTGCTTCTTCTTTTTTTTTATCTATCTATCCACCCGATATGCACACAACATTTCATACAAATCGGTGCAGCTGTTTCGGTGGAGTTTGGTAACAAACATTGCGACACGAGAATTTTATATAAAAGTAGATTAGTAGATAAAAGGCGATTACTATTTGCAGTTCAATAGGTTTTTAGAAATCGATTCACCATTAAAAGATCAATAGTTTTCAATGTTTTTTTTCCATACTCAATTATTTTCAGTAAAACATTTTTTTTAAAACTTAAATCCCATTGTTTCCCAGCATGTTTGCTATAACAGCTACCCATCAACATTGAAAGGCGCTCATATCGCCACAATCGAATCTTTTAGAAAACCAGCAATGCAGTGCTGACCTGAATTTTTCCATCTCAGAATATAAATCACGCAAGCGACTGAATGGAGAAAAACCAATATTTTGTAGGGAATATATATGGTTTTTTGTGCACGATAGTGGATTCTTTGAATGTTTTTCGTATTACATTATAATGTAGTAATGCTTGTTTACTTTACCTATAAGATTTATGTCATGTATCATGATAAAGGGGAGTGAGAAATTTTCTGATGCTGCGTAGAAGCTTTTTACGATATTGCAAGCAGTGTGCCCTGCCCACTGCCACTTAAGTTTGGCAATTCTTAGGGCTATGTCGGCTACCTTGGTTCTCTTGCGGATCTCGTAAACTTTTGAGGCGATCACGTATCAAAATTGTTTTCTATAAAATGTGCCATAGGTGGGAAACATGCCTCCTCTCTGAGGGGAGAGACAATCAATGATAGTCTAAAATCGCCAACACGCAGTGAGCTATGGTAACAATTAGCGCCCATTTCATTTTCTTGTTTGAGAAGAGGTCTTTGTCGGCAGTTCAAGGCAGAATCAACATGTATTCTTAGCGATGGACAGTTCAAAACCCACATCAAACGTGTCCTTATTTTTTTTTTGTTTGTTTGTTTGGCATCTCGCAGGTCAACCTATGCGGTTGTCGTCTGCTTAAGCGGACTTGCCTGTGGATTCCCTAATAAATTAAGGCCTCCAGCCAGGACTTAAACTTATATACTAACTAAAACTAAGCGACAACGCTAAGGGCACCCCCTGTGGGGTACGAACCTCGGCTTAGGGCGTCGCTGGAAGAGGGCAGCAAATGACTAGCTGGATCAGGATTGGTATTATTTATGGACGAATTTAAAGCTACAGGCTCAGCGGCGCGGGCTGGCTCGAGCAAGGGTCGGGAGGGGCGTCGATTTGGGCGTCGCGGCGGGCCTCGGCGGCGAGGGCGGTAGGACGGCGATCGGGTTTTGGGCTTATGTAGCGTGCTAGTGGCCTTACTACTCTCCTGGAGGAGGGTAGTGGCGTCGTCGGGGTCGAAAACGTGTCCTTATCAAAAAAAGCATATTATAAGATTAATGACTACGTCGAAGACAAGAAAGTTTGGCAATAATTCCTTCTGCACATGTGGCTTCCCTGGTACCTCATAAACGGCACTATGTAAATTTCTAATAATTGCTCCCAAATAATGGTGTTTGTTTTTTTTTTGGATTATTAGATATTGACTTTTTACATAACTCTGACATAATATTATCATTATTTGGCATTAAACCTACAATTTTTAATTAGTTCTTGATTTTACTTTATTAGATTATTTTATATTTTGTTAATGTGAGAACGTTGTAGGCCTTTTGGATTGTAAATTTTTAGAACATAGTCTATTTGTTTAACATATGGTACTTGTTGACAGACCTACACTGTCCTCCCATACCTATTAACACTGTAATTTGAAAACATTGTAAAAGACAAATATTTTTAAAAGAGTAACCATGGAGTTTCTTGCCGGCTCATCTCCATAGGAAACGACCAATTGGAGCCGTGCACCTAGAATCTGACGTTTCATAAGTGCCCATGTAGGTTTATGTGAAATAAAATATTTTGATTTTCATTTTGATATTGCTTAGGTAAATACATATTTTATGTTGACTGACTTCTATAAACTATTTCATGTCTCAGAAGCTTTTGTCTGCGGCTTAGTTCGTGTGTAGGTCGGAAATTATCCCACGGGATTAAAAGTCTTATGTCCTAACCCAGACCATGGTCTACCTATCGGCCAAATAGTGGTTTAGGCATGAAAAGGTAACAGACTGACCGACAGATTTAGTTTCGCATTTATAATGTGCCCACTGCTGGGACAAAGCCCCCCTCACTTCTCTCTTCGAGAGGCAGTGGGCCCTAATCCACCACGCGGACCCAGTGCGGTTTGGTAGATGTCACTTTTCTTCTATTTTTTGGTTCTACAACATGCCGGTTTCCTCACGATGTTTTCCTTCACAGTTTTGAGAGCAGTGGTGATGAAATTATTTGCTTTACTCAAAGTAAAGCGCCTGTCTGAGTTCGAACCCACGACCTACAAAACGATAGTCTCGTACACCAGCTATGCTGGCAGCTAACTCGCAACTACTTCTAAACAATGTGAGTGTACGGAGCACTCGTTACCCGTGGTCCAGGAGGGTCGACCCATTACCGAGTCCATAGGTAATTTAAACTACCCCGTAGTTCCAGGAAATTAGGGATTGTTCTCGGACTTCTGACTATATCGAAGTAGTCCATTCTTTTGTAGCACTCTCTTAAGTATGCCATAGCGTAAGAGATTATTCAACACACTATAAAAATGATTAATATAATATGTCTGTATTTTTCTCTCTTCCCAAAGGTTCAAATAGTTGTAAACATTAAACCTTTGTTTTACAAATAAATGATTCTGATTCTGATTCTGAATGATAGTGTTTTGAAAACGATGCACAAAGTATGATCCTTTTTGAGAGACTGGCGACCATAGAAATGAGGATACCATGTGTGACGGATCACCAGGCTCTCAACCCGAATTAAATCTAAATAACAGTATAATAGTATTTTTTTTAACTTTAGACGAATTATTTATTGATGAAGGAAAAAAAACAAATGTTAAACGAAAAAATTATAATTGAATAATAAAAAAATGGTATAGTGTAATGTGAGTGTGGTGTGTATGTGTAGTGTAAGGAGAGGTAGAATAATGGCGTGAGTGTGAGTGTGTAGGGTGATTGTAACAGTCAAAATCCCCAATATTATTTAAGTAGTACTTAGCTGCTCCATGGCATCATAGTCGTATTTTTGTAACCAGAAGGCCAATTCTCGTATTTAAAAAGCATTCAAATTCAGGTCGCACGCAATCTCATCTCATCTCAGCAAACAACCAATGTCAGAAACTTGTATAAAATGTATGTAAATTTATTGTACTTTTGACAGATTGAGGCTTAGATTAGAATGCGAACGTTTTTATAAATACGGGAACTGCCGAATAAATTAATAAATTAATTGATTTATTGAATTGAGAGTGTTTTGTGCAACGCTGTTTGGGTAGGTCATAAATAGCCAAATAACCAATAATTTTTCTCTACAACTAGTTTCCAAGTAAACCAAAATGTCAACGGGAGAAAGTAGTATGGAACCGATTATTGGCAGTTTAATGGAAAGAACGTCATAATATCACGCCTGTAACCCCAAGGTTTAGGCAGAAGTGTACCTACAGTACACCCACATTTCGCCAGTTAGGCTTAAGTCCCATGTAATAGGTGGCGAGCCTATTGCTATCAACCGGGCACAAATCCAGTCTCCGGGCTGCTGCTGAGATATTCTAGGTAGAAATACCCAATAACTCTTTGCCCGACCTGGGAATCGAACCCAAGACCTCATGCACAGCAGTAGCGCTTACGACCACTAGACCAACGAGGCAGTCCATGCAGGCAGTAATGGAAAACTGTATTTTTTTTTCGTTAAAGTATTGTTACTGGTAGAAACTCTTTTAATTCAACCCAATATTTTCTCATGCACAGCAGTAGCGCTTACGACCACTAGACCAACGAGGCAGTCCATGCAGGCAGTAATGGAAAACTGTAATTTTTTTTCGTTAAAGTATTGTTACTGGTAGAAACTCTTTTAATTCAACCCAATATTTTCTCGTGCACAGCAGTAGCGCTTACGACCACTAGACCAACGAGGCAGTCCATGCAGGCAGTAATAGAAAACTGTATTTTTTTTTCGTTAAAGTATTGTTACTGGTAGAAACTCTTTTAATTCAACCCAATATGTTCAACCCAAAGTAATTTAATTGATCTTTATAAAATCAAAGAAAGACCCGTTCTATGCATGATGGCACCGAAATTTTTGCATTATGTCAAAGGTCTATTCTACCCGACGTAATTTGAGGTACCCTCGAGGGTCAGCCAACGTCTAATAAGGTTTCTTGTCAATATTGCTCGAGGGTATAGGATAATAATAAGATGGATGGTCCTTGATTGGATAGCATTGTGTTACTACGCATACTTATTATGATCTACGAATCTTCCAAGGATGAATGTGGTATTATTTCAAGCAGTATATCGTATGGCCACAGGTCGATCGAAAGTTAAGCCACACTTGCCAAGGTCGGTCCATGGATGGGGGAGCTTCCAATACATATCGAGACCCCTGCGTGCCTCTATAAGCATGTTAAGCTGTTGCACCAGGCTGTCATTAGGAGATCCTTGACAGTCGTTGCGGTTAGTCAGAACCCCGAAAGTCTGGCAACCAGACTTACCAAGGGGTTTCGTGTTACCCAGTCAGGGTTGTGGTGGTCAGATCGGCAGTCGTTCATCTGGGAAGGGGCTAGGCAGATTGATTATTGTCTGCCTTCTGAGACACTAGTGTGAGTTTCTTTTAACCATCTCGACCGTGTTCGGTGCTCCGGTTGGCCTTTCACCATTCGGAAGTTGCACTCAGATTGCCAAGGGCCAATCGGAGCGCCGAACGCGTTCGATGCATAATGTCGAGATGGTTAAAAGAAACTTACACTAGGGCCTCTGTTGATAATAGGCATAAATAGACTGCAGCGTAAAATGGTTCTAATTATCATTCTAATAACCACTACTTTTCGTAAACACCAATTTTATTCATTTGTGATCGCAACCAACAAGGTTACACTTATTGACACACTATGTTCGCGCCGATATCATTCAGTCAGAGAGTGAGTCTTGAAGACCCTAGCTTGCCGTTAACAGTTCATGGGACCGTTCCTTGGTCCATTCATTTTCATTCGAACAATACAATCACCTTTGACCGCTGGTGCCGCATCCTGCTAATAATATTTTAGAATGTTCTAATAAAACATTTTTAATCTCATGAGTGTCGTGTGTTAAAAATCTGCTAAAACACAAAAAAAAAACGAATCCGATAAATATTTAGTTTGGAATGTATCTACTCCCGCTGGCTGCTGCTTACCCTTGGCTCATCATCATCAGCCTATTGACGTCCACTGCTGAACGTAAGTCTCCTTCAAAGAGCGCCAACCATTCCGGTCCTGAGCAGACTACATCGATCCGCTGCCAGCCACCTTCTTCAAATCGTCGAATCACCATGCCGCAGGGCGTCTCACACTACGGTTTTCTTTACCCTTGGCTTAAGGATAAAGATAACGTGGCTGTTTAATTGGTTAGTGATGTAATTCTTGATTGTCTTTCCGTTTGAAGTAGCTAGACGCGTTCATCTGTATTATTCGCCCGCATCTCCATAATTTAAATTTTGCCCATAAAACGCATCACCACACTTTGTCAATTTGCTGTGTTAAAGCCCCTGCATACAATTTACAAATAAAAACAGTTGTGATTTGACTATCGGTAATCAAATTTATACACAAACTAGCTTCTGCCCGCGACTTTGTCCGATTGTTATTTCTTGTTTCCCTGACCTTCGATTGATTACTTCCTTTTCGCTTACCGTTCTTTCTTATTTTTTTTTTAATATTTCTGCTTGGATCCTAAAAGTCCTAACATAATGTTAAATAGCTTACAAATTTATTAATTTAAATAAAACTTTATTTTAGTCTACGGTCCATATTTGATTAGTATTTTGATGTTAGGTAAATAGGTTAGTACTTTGCGTTTACAAATTAATAAACCTATAGCCTTTCTCAAGAATTGGGCTATCAAGCTCAAAAAGAAATTTTCACATTCGAGTGGGGTAGTTCCAGAGATCGCGAGCGCGCACACAAAAACAATCAATAAACCAAACTCTTTAGTTTTATTATTAGTATAGATAGATCATTTCCCTGACCTAACGTAAGTTTTCCTGTTGCTGAAAAAAGCGCTTTATTAACTACTTGGTGTAAATGCTGGTGATGCTGTTATTCTAATAATCACCCTAACTACCTGGCAAAAAAAACTGAGTGATCGAAATCTACTCCTGAACAAAGAATATTTTTAGTGTCTAAGTTAAGCATAGTATTTTGCACATCAACTCTAAAGATTTGTGACGCAACTAAGCTGCACAAATGTTGTCAGATTTCTGCTCTCAATCCTAGAATTTATACTTACTGCTATGCCTGAACAAACCCTAAATCAGATTACAAAGGTACGTTAATTCTACTATTGCAGGCTTCTCTAGTGGTCCATTTGAAAACTACATCTACATAGTTCCTAAAGCAGCACATATAAAGTACTTTGTATAATTCCTGTAAGGCAACTTCTAATTTTATCCGCCATTTTAGTTTCAGTTTATACTAAATAAAATCCCTATTAAAACATTTAAACTGAACATTCGAATGTGAGAGATCCGCGTCGGCGTAATGCGTCGGCTAATAGGCTACGGACCGCCGTCCGTCAGCAGTGTCGGCGAAACGAAGACTGCCGACATGTCGAACAAACGCGCTAATCCCGCTGCATTATCACCGAAAAGCGAATTGTTTGCCTTTGTTTAGAAATGATTAAGTTTGATTCCTTAAAACTCGGGAAACTAGCAGCTTTACAGAGACTTGAAAATGGAGCTCGTGTGTTATGACTCCGCTTGCAAGTTCTCTCATGCAAACGAGGAAATGTAGCGAGAAAATATGCTAGCATATGTACGTAATACCCACTAAATAAAAATAACCATTTAAAGTGCCATTTCAACGTGTGAATTGCGCGTCGGCGAAATGTGTCGGTTAATGGCCCTCGGACGCGCCGACAACGGTGTCGGCGAATTCAGAATGCCGACACGAGGAACAAACTCGCCAATCCCAGTGCATTGTCAGCGAATGTCGAAATGTTTGCAGTATGTTTTGAGCTTTTTCTGAATATTTCATCATTCGTCCTAGGTTGGAATTTGGCAGTTGTTTTTCATATAAATATTTACTTTGATTATTTATTTGAAAGGTGTGTTTTAATTTGCCGGATGTTTGTTTTGTTTCAATATTTTTTGACATACTGTGTAAATACAAATTAAGTTTGTAGTTGCAGGTGTGTAACAAATCGTTCGTTCTCTAACATGACACTTCATGATGATGACATGAAAATTATTTAAAGACTTTACAACCGAAAAAGTTAATCTACTCATTTCGCTGAACAGTCAGATCTGTCTGTTGTCACTAGAGATTGGATATACGGGCGCATATTTACCTAGTTATCATCAGTTAGGCGCCTTTTTTCGGGGTCTGTACAAGGTGCGAGGTTTTTATTGCTTTAATTAAATTTATTTTTGCAGGCTCTATTGTTTATTTTACTTGAATTATGATGAAAGAAACCTGAATTGTGTCACTGGCTGACAATCTCTGCTGAACATTCGTTTGTGACAGCCTGTAATTTTCCTATTAAAAGTACAAGGAACAAGTTTTTATCTCCCTCACGCTTGCTTACTGCGTATTGTCGATTACAGACTGTAAAAAGTCCAGGGTTTCCTCACTCTTTTCCTGTATTATTCATTAGTTTAAAATTTACGTAACTAAGTATCTAAATACTATGCTATGATTTTGGCTACTCGTGTTAGTGTGTATTTTACGTCTTCTTTTGTAACGTGCGTCTTGTTTGTGCAGAATGAACAATTTTCAATTTCTTTTCTAAATAATTCTTTGAAACAAAGCATATAATTGTAGGTTTAGAAATGTAATTGTATTAAAAAAAAAAACCTAAAACTGAAAGCATTTATTTCCAATGAACCAATTAAAGGCACTTTTCAATTGTCAAGGTGTCGGTCAGTTAGAAAGTTGAAGCTAGTTACCCATTCCAAAGCGTTGTAGGTACCTATGGAGAAGAACGGGCAAGAAACTCCACTCTTAATATTTTTTTTACTCATAGTTTATTAAATCAATCATGTTGAAATTATTTAAGAGAACTGTAGAAAACAAAAAAAAATACAGAAATAAAAAAATAACCGTGGCAGCTAAGAGATAACCCGTCCTTACTGTCGGCGCCCGTTCACGAGCACGAAGTATGGATCAGCACCATTCAGCTCAACGTAGTATGCTTTCGAACAGTATAATGAACTTCATTATCTTGACGCTTTACTAGTCCTGTAGATTCTAGTTTGTATGATTGCAGAGTGGTAAGGAAAAGTAGACAATTTTTCTACCTCCCTTTACCTTCACTTAAATTTTCAACACCCACTGGTTACTTATTTTTTATGATCATGAACATCGGTTATCGTAATAGCTTTCCGCAAAATGGTGTGAAATTGTTTTTTCAAGTCATTGCTAGCACCCGGTTCTGTTCTGTAAGAGTTTAAAATGCCATATTTGGCTGTTACCCAAGAGCTACGGTGTTAACTACCCGATTGGATCGCCGTGATTATACTTGTGTTCAACTAATTGTGATGGATTTACTTGCAGTTGAACTAGTTTTATTTTTTTGTTGTAGGATATATTTTTACCGAGTCCTTTAAGCTTCACGATGATGCGGTTAACGAAGGTCTGCGCTTGCCTTGAGTTAACCTATTCACTTCAGACAACCAGATTCCGGGGTTGGAAACGCAGAATCTGACAAAGAGTTCCACTTTTCAGCAGTACGCATAAGGGTTTGAATGATAAGCTACCATACCTACATATTGGTCTGTTTGTATAATGTCAAAACAACAGATTTTTTCTAAATATGCATTTGAAAGGACTTAAATACGGTATTTTTTACAAAAAAAAGCAATCCTAGCTAATTTTATAAATGCTAAGGTAAGTTTGTTTGTTTATTACGCTTTCACGTCAAAACGGCTGAACGGATTTGTATGAAATTCGGCACACAGATAGACCATGACCTGGATAAGGAAAAAGGCTATTTTTAATCCTGGATCGTAGACGAAAGTGCTGGCAACAGCAATTTTTTAACATTTTTGTCTGTCTGTCTGTTTGTTCCATCTAATCCGAAACAGCTGGACGAATTTTGATTAAATTTGGTATGGGGATATTTTGAACCCAGGGAAAGGAATTAAGGAGGCTTTTTATCGACATAAATAAACTGTTTAACGGCTGAATCAACAGTAAACTGCTAAAGATACTTAGACATGTGAAAACTGTAGGGTATATTATACTATCATCGGACCACCAAATTTAAAAAAAGGTTTTTCTTAACAATAACTAACCAGTTCATGAAACGCTTATCTAAGCGTTTCTTCGACTGTGGCGTTAAACATCCAAATCCCTTGATTTCAGCAGCCACCCGCTATACTCCCTCCCGCATCAGCAGTATTCGCCGACCAAGGCCATACCTTAATCGCCCCCGACGACGCCACTACCCTCCTAGAGGAGAGTAGTACCCACCAGCACTCTACGTATGCCCAAAACCCGATCGCGTCCTACCGCCCTCGCCGCCGAGGCCCGCCGCGATGCCCAAATCCACGCCCCTCCCGACCGTTGCTCGAGCCAGCCCGCGCCGCTAAGCCTGTAGCTTCAAATTCGGTCCAAAATCTCATAAATCCTGATGTTTATGGTCCCTTGTGTGTCCTTATTTTTTCTTCCAGCGACGCCCTAAGCCGAGGTTCGTACCCCACAGGGGATGCCCTTAGCGGGTAGTCGCTTAGTTTTTAAGATTTTAAGTCCTGGCTGGAGGCCTTAATTTAATAAGGCAACCACAGGCAAGTCCGCTTGCGAGATGCCATTAACAAAAAAAAAAAAACGATAACTTTAAGCAAAACAGGGGGTTTCAAGGTTGTTTGCAAAAATTCTGGCAACAGTTTTATAGAAATGGTTAAAGCTTAAGAAGCAGTCATCCATCCAAAATTAACGAACTTCAAAGGCAATTAGTATTATAATTTATTAAAATCAATCTACAAAGCCTCAGCCACGAATATAAATATCCATCTACCCTCTCGAGCTCGCCTGAAAATCATAAATTAAACGAACATCTGTAGGTTCGTTTGCTTTTTAACGAACACTTTACAAGGCTGTTTTTACATAATTATGCGGAACCAAACTCACGTGATTACGGTGTATTCTTGACGTTGTAATCAGGAACCCCAAAAGGTACTAAAAACCTGTTTAAATTAAGAAAGGTGAAAGGGTTTAAAAGCCTTTGTTTACAAAGAAAAGTACCTTCTTTTTAAAAGTAAAATTCTAAGGATAGATGGTTGCGCTTAATTTTCGTTATGTAAAACGATTGACTTTAGACATTTTTATGAAAAAAAGTTGTGGCTAATTTTAGATCCTTTGTTTATTTAACTTTTAAAAAGTGGGTACTTTTTAACTTTAAGTAGATACATTCATCCTTCCAAAATTACTTTGTAATTCGAACGGTGTCTTGTTTTGAATCCGCGATTATTTAATTTTATAAACAAATGAATTCGCTTTCAAACAAGTGAGGTTAGAAATGAACACAGAATAGCAATACTGCATTATCACAATCACTTATCACTAAAATATGATGAAACAAAGTCCCCGCCGTCCGTGAGTTTATCGCGTTCAGACAAACGCGGCCTGTTTGTCTTTATGAACGTCATAAACTCAAAAACCACGGAACGGATTTTCGTACCAGTGATTTTCACCAATGGACAGAATGATTCCCTAAGGAGGTTTAGGTTTAGAATTCATTAAAGTGGTTTGTAAAATTGTTGAAATATAATGATGATTGTTGAAGATGTATATCTAGTGATAAAATTGTGTCTTTCACCTCTTTTACTAAAAAAGATGTAGATTTTTCCTTACGTACATGATGTTTTCATAGATATATTGACTGGCATTGAAAATTGCCGCACTACTACCAAGTCGATCACCCACGGAAGTGATCTGGGAGATGGCTGACATAGAAGCCTGGCACCAACGCGCCGTGGACCTTAACACCAAAATGTTGGAAAACATTGCAAAATTAGAAATAGAAGATCTTGAATCCCCTGGAGAAGCCTACCAAGCACACGGCGAATTCAAACCCCTCAGGGTTAATCACAGAATGGCGATATAATGACCCAATTAAAAAGGATACAACCCTTGGCCTACCGACAAAACAAAGGCTCCGTGTCCCCTTAAAATAAAATGAAAATAATAATAATGCCTCAATGGGATAGACTAGCACACAAAATAAATAAAATCTAAATCTATTTTAATAGTATTCACATATTGCGAATACACAGGACACAGCAAACAGATCCTCTAGAGTCTAGGACATGAGTTTCTGTATGGCCCACCGGCCACAGAGACATTTTGTAATACACAAAGTGAGCAAATAAATGTTATTCTGATACTGAGACTTACTTATATGAACATAATGTATTACAGAACTGTACATACATACCTGGATGAAAACATAGGGTACTTTACGAGTAAACCCGGTGTTAGGTACGTTCAAAATCAAAATCAAAATATTTTATTTCACATAAACCTACATGGGCACTTATGAAACGTCAGAATCTAGGTGCACGGTTCCAATTGGTCGTTTCTTATGGAGAAGAGCAGGCAAGAAACTCTTTAAAAAATATTTGACTGTCGTTCCCGTGAGATATTTTCCAATATCCGAGCGGGCGAAGCCGCGAGCAAGAGCTTGTGTTGAAATAGTGAGTAACAATATAAAATCTTGATACTTATCACGATTTTCTGAAAAATCATCTTTGTTGTGATTTGTGGTTTCAAATTAACCCCTTTCTTTTACCGATTTCTTTATACAATTTATTGTAATGGGGTAAGCAGGGCAAAAAGTACAGTTCTCATTTGATTGATCACTTCTGGCTTTTGTGTTGTCCGGAATAATAAAAACCTCTGTTGTTCGGGAGTGCAAACGATCAGGCTTTATTGTCAGTTTTTATTGTTGAGATGTAGGGAAAGAAATCGGAGCTTTTAACTTTTTTTTCACATAAATGGATTCGTTAGGCAGCAATTAATTTATATATTTTTATAGCATGCGAAAATCTTATAAATATTAAATATTTACCACATCCAACGGGGATTATTAAGATTAATATTTATAAGACTTTTAGAAGATTCTCTAGAGAATCTATATGTTATTTAATATTTAAAACAATTTTAAAACTTATAGGTTAAAACAATTTAATTATGGTGTTAGTTTTCATTTTTTTAACTTTGTAAGTATATGGTTTAGGTTATTAGTTTAAGTGGTTATAAATAAGTTAAAAAAAACCGTACATATTAATTATCTTGGGCGAACCTTGTCAATAAGTGGAGTGAGCTTTTTGCTGTTCTTATTGATAATCATATCAATGTTTTTAATATAAGTCATTGCAAATTTTTGTGAAACAGCAGTTTTTTTTATCGTATGCTGGATATCAAGGTTACAGTTCGCGCGCTGGTTAAAAATGTACCCTGTATTACTGTCTCATTGATTATTTTTCATGGGCCCTTGTGCTGAAATGTGAGTGCAGGTATATATTATACACCGCTGCTTAACTCTTTCGGGAATACTTGTTGTCACGTAATTAACAAGCATACCGGAAGTCGCCATTTAAAGGAAATTAATCGCATGATTCAAATGAACTTTTATTTTATTAAGTAATTATTTACTTTAAGTAACTTTTTTCATTAGCCTCTGGCAATTAATTATCCTTCAAAAGTATTAATTTAAAACTAGACTTTGATGGGTTTGCATAACCTTCTTAATTAACGAATAGGTAACTTAATAAAATGAAAAGTAACACTAAGTTATTATTCATTCAAGCGATCCAGAAATAGCTACAATTATCTTCAAGCAAAACTGACAAGCAAGTTTGACCTTCTACCGCAAACATTACCCACAGGATATGGAAATAATGAGCTAATTTCGTGAACAATTGCCCAAGTATTGCTCATTTCTACAGGCTAACATTTCCAGCGATTTGCTTTGGTCATTTCAGTCTATTGTCTTCTGCTAAGTTTTGTACAATGAAAAGAAAATATTGTCGTTGGTCTAACATTATTTTGTAAGCATTTTCGGATAATCTGACCTCAGTACGTACAAAGAGTACTGGCACAAAATAGATACAAGGTCGGCTTCGTGCAACGAGCGAAAACTCATACACACAGACACGATTCGCGTGCAGCAACGTAAGTGCACTCGCGGCTTGCATTTGTTTGATATCGCCCCACGTATGTTTGCGTGCGAATGTTTTCGCTCGTTCTATGGAGCCGGCCATCTGTACATATCTTTTATTTAGGACTAGGGTCGATTTTGTCTCGGTTAGGGTTCAAATTACCTAGTCGTTCACCTAAATACTAAGTTTAGGTCACGTTAGGTCTTGTAAAAGGGTCCTGAGAATCTAATTAGTACGTAGTCGTTGAGAAATTTCGACACGTGCGGTAAGTGTGTGTAAGAGTCTCTTACACACACTTACCGCACGTGTCGAAATTTGACTACGTAATTTGCAGTGGTTAGTATTACTTACTACGTAATTTGTACCCTAACTGAGACTATCTACCTTTTTCATATGTAATTCCGAGTCTTCCTCAGAGGATGGGCAACAGGGTAGCAGCATCCCTTGTCTCAAAAAAACAAGCAGTGATATCTTACCTATCCATTAGCCACAGTAAACGAATACGGCTATTGTATTGGCCATCAATAAGAGTTGTAATATTATGTTCCGCAGTGAAGCACGTAAAAATATCGTGCCGGGTTTTTTTCGCGTACTGGAAATGTAACGCACAATTGATGCGACGCGATACTTTGTTGGATTCTCAGTGCTCGATTCAACACCGAGAGTTGAAACCCAGTGCTCAAAAAAATCCCGCCGCTATATTCTTACGTCCGTGCGAACGTGGTCTTACTAATTTCAGGTCTTGTCCTTATAAAAAGCGATCGTCGCCTTCGTTTATAAAAATCGCCGTCCTACCGTCCTCGCCGCCGAGGCCCTCCGCGACGCCCAAACTCATGCCCTCCTCGACCCTTGCTCGAGCCAGCCCGCGCCGCTGAGCCTATAGCTTTAAATTCCTCCCTAAATAACACCAATCCCGATCCAGCTAGTCCCTTGCTGCCCTCTTCCAGCGGCGCCCTGCCGTGCGTAAGCCGAGGTCCGTACCCCACAGGTGGTGCCCTTAGCGTGTAGTCGCGTAGTTTTAAGGTTTTTAAGTCTTGGCTGGAGGCCGTAATTTATTAGGGCAAGCACAGGCAAGCTCGGTTAAGCAGACGGCAACCTCCTTTTTTTTTTTTTTTTTGTTCCCGGGGTGGAAAATCCTCATGGATGTCCTCCGCCCTGGGACGGGCGGAGGGGTCTGTCAGACTCTTACTGACTAAAAACCACCCCGGTGTTCCATCTCACACCTACGCCGGGGTCGCGGGAACACATTATTCTTCCACGACTCCGGCTGGTGCCGGCCCGCTTGCGCGGGCCCCGTTTCGAGCGGGGGGAGTGAGGTGTACTCCCCCCGCAACGTCTGTGGTCGGCGCGCGAGGAACACTACGCGCGCCGCCTTCTCGGGTCCTGAAGTTGGGGGGCGACGGATGTCCCCGAATCCGTCGCCCCTGGACCCATTTAGGGGGGCCGGAAGAGGGCGTTGTCCGCCCTCCTCCGACGCCCGGTGCGTCTGCTGCGGGCCGGGTCGAGAGTCGAGATCTCTCTCTCCCTTTCCGCAGCCTCCTTCTGCGAGATGACTGTTTCGCAGAAGGAAACCACCGCGTCCCAGGACTCGGCGCTGCCGACCATCGAACTCACTATGGTCGGCAGCGACAAGTCACTGCCTACTTCAGTTATGAGGGCACGGCGCGGCTCCTCCCAAGCGGCACACTCTGCCAGCGTGTGCCACGCCGTGTCCTCCCGGCAGTCGACGCAGTGGTGACACCGGGCGTCCGGCTCCCTGTTTATGCGACACAGGTACTTCCCGAAGCAACCATGCCCCGAGAGCACCTGCGTCGCCCGAAACGTCAGGGAGCCGTGCCTTCTCCCGAGCCAGCGGTCGAGCACTGGCCGGATCGCCTCGATGGTGCTGAGGCCGGCGGTAGGGCGTGAAAGCCTCACCCGCCATTCCGCCACCAGGACCTCGCGGAGCTGCAACCGATGCTGCTCGATATGTTGCTGCATCGGTCGCTCGCCCCGCTCCCGCGCTGCCTCGCGCCACCGGTACAGTGACGCGAGCACCTTCGCCTCCAGGTCCCAGGGCGGTGATCCGGCCAGTGCACAACCCGCCACGAAGGAGATCGTGCGATACCCCCGAATGACTCTGACGGCCATCGCCCGCTGCGGCTTGCGCAGGACAGCTATGCTGCCGGCCGTCAGGTCAGACGCCCAGATCGGCGCTCCGTAGAGCGCCATGGATCGCACGATCCCCATATAGAGCCGCCTACAGGCGGCGCTCGGGCCCCCCAGATTGGGAAGCAGCGTTGCCAGCGCCCCGGCCGCGCCCAACAACTTGGGCGCCAGCCGCCGGAAGTGGGGTCCGAAGTCCCACCGGCTGTCGAGCACCAATCCCAGGTATTTCATGGTGGGCTCGACAGCGATCCGGACCCCCCCGACCACAATGTATGATCCGGCCGGCGGCGCCCGCCGGGGGCCATGAAACACCATGGCCTCCGACTTGTTGAGGGCCACCTCCAGGCCGAGGCGCCGTATGCGGCTCACCGTGAGTGAGACCGCCGCCGTCGCGAGCAACGCTGCCTCCCTGTGCGAACTCCCCCGGGCCGTGACCAGCGTGTCGTCCGCGTAACACGTCAGGTCCGCGCCCGGCGGGAGCTCGCCCCTCAGCACCCAGTCGTACCCGATGTTCCACAGGAGCGGTCCCACGACCGATCCCTGTGGAACACCGCACGACACTTGGCGCTGGTTTCCGCCATCTCGTCCCATGTAGGTGACACACCTCCCCGCCAGATAAGCCCCAACGATGCGGCGGAGGTAGAGAGGCACCCGATGATAACGTAGTGCCTCCCGTATGCAGCTCCAGGGCAGGGTGTTGAAGGCGTTGGAGATGTCCAAGGACACCGCCACCACCACCCCGCCCCGGGACACTGTTTCCTCCGCCAGGACTCTCACCCTCGACACAGCGTGGATGGTAGAGCGCCCATGCCGAAAGCCGAACTGGCTCTCGTCCAGGTCCGGCCCCTCTCTGCACAAGTGGCCGACGAGGCGGGCTGCGAGTATGCGCTCGAACAGCTTGCCCACCTCGTCGAGCAGCACTATGGGCCGGTACGCAGACGGCGAGTCGGCAGGGCGCCCCGCCTTCCTGAGCAGGACCAGACGTCCAATCTTCCACAGACTGGGAAACTGGCCCCGCTCAAGGCACGCTGTGTAAAGTCCTCTCAGTTGGGGCTCCAACTCCTTCAGAGAGAGGGCCAAAGCCAGGCCGTGAATTCCGTCGGGCCCCGGAGCCACGTTCTTGGCCCGGAGCCGCATCACGGCCGCCCTCATCTCTGCCTGTGTCACCTCTGGGACGCTGATGGCGTTCTCCTCGTCCTCCTCTTCAGACTCTGCGGCTGCGGGCAAAGCCATCGGCGGCGGAACATGCTCCGCTCTCACCGGGAAGAGGGCTGCTACAACTTCCTCCAGCAGCTCGGGTTGGAGACTCTCCGTAAGTGGGGGCGCCGCGGCTCGAAGTTGCCCTCGAACCGCTTTATACGGGCGCCCCCACGGATCCCCGTCCAGAGTCTCCAACATCCTCTCCCGGGATCGCGTCCTCGCCTCGTCGATGGCCAGCCACAGAGTCTGCTTTGCCGCGCGGTACACCTCGTACAGCGCGGCCTCCTCCTCGGGTACCCGACGACGTCTCCTCCGGTAGCGGGTGTACCGGCGTCTCACCGCCACGCATGCGACGCGCAGCTGCGCGATCTCGGCGGACCACCAGTACACCTGGCGCCTTGCACCCTGTGCGTGGGCGCGGGGCATGGACGCGTCGCATATCTGCGTCATTGCCCCGCGGAACCAGAGCGCCTCCATCTCGACGTCATCGGGTCCGGTCGTTGCCGACCCCCGGAACCAGGCCTGAGCAATGGCTGCCTCCTCGAGAGACGGCAACCTCCTAGGTTGACCTGCGAGATGCCATATACAACAAAAAAAAACGTTAACATTTATATGATGTACGAATGCGAAGGCTTATTCCACAAATCCCCCTTGAAAGTCCCCCTTAGGGGGGGGGAAATGGAATCTATAAAAAAAGGCCGGAATTCCCCCCTGATAAAATCCCCCTTAGGGGGGAAACTCGAACAAGCAAGTCGCCTTTGTACGTCCTAATTCAAATATCTAACCGAACGCGTGGATCACGTATATGTGCTACGATCGTTTTCTATTAGGACATGCGGTCATGCTGATGTTAACAGTCACGCCAAATTGACTCTCTCATTTATAAAAGTCACAATAATACGTCACCAGAAAGTTTTAATACCGAGCTAAAATATTTCCACATCCGTTTCATATTAATATGAGTGCAGGATTTAGCATAGTATTAACTGTAATCTAAGCCCGGGTTTGCTTGCACAGTTTTAATTATCATGGACCTTGTTTAATTTTAATTTAAAATAATACTGTTTGATCTGTGCAGATTTTTAGGCACCTGTAGTGCAAATGGATTTATAATTAATGGCTTGAAATGAGGAAACGGGTTTTTAATTCAGTAGGTACTGAACATAGGAATTTATTTAAAAAAATACTATTCGTGGTAAAAAAGAAGTAGCCTCATGCATATTCTTTTTCCCCTTTCTCGAGCAGTGATAATGATTTTATTGACACAAAGTAAAGCGCCTGCCTGGGTTCGAACCAACGACTCATAAGTCGGGGCCGTTACCACAGGGCCACCACTGCTCTCTCAAAACCTGAATGTCCATTCCAAGACATGTGAGATCTACCAATCCGCACTGGAGCCGTGTGGTATATTACAGCCCACTCTTTCTCGAAGAGAGGACACATGTGTCCCAGCAGTGGGATCATTATAGGCTGATCATGTTATTTACAGATAAAGTGTATTTTTTCAATATTAGTATTCTCTCTTCACAATTAGTTGCCTATGAAATTAACATTGTATTTGGCTAATAGGTACTTCGTCTATATTTCACCATTGTTAGAGACTGGTGCTTGATGTAGTAAAAACTGGTGGTTAAAGTTAGTGTGCCAGTGTCCTGTCGTATACAATCCAATCTTTTATTAAAACCTATTAAAATCCTGCTACAAAACTGCCTTGATTGGGTAAGCCCGACTCATTCTTTGCTGTTTATTTTAAACTATATTTCTTTACTTTATATTCTACTTACTTACCAACGCAGATGAATGATCATCCTTCAACCCCAATTTTCACGAAAAAGGCTCCCGAAACACATCCCTTAAACCGGCTAATAAGAATAAACTGACAACACCTAAAGTCAAATTAGGGATCGTTCCAAAGACACGGATTATACTTTATCCCATGTTATCCTGTCCAATTAGCCCAGCCGTGAGACTAACGCTACATGGCTTCCCATAATTTCACGTCGAATTATTTAACAAGTAAATCCGCATGTGATTCTGTTCAACGTAATGTGGGACTATGGATTTTGGGGGTAGTACGTGCTTGGTTTTACGTGTGAATTAGCGAGGGAGAGGTCATCACTGTAATAACCAAGGAATGTGTACTTGCTTTGGCTTACAAACCAAGTTCCCAGTCCCATCCATAACTGTATAATTATTGAGAGATAAAAGCTGTTTCTTAATTTCTGCCAACCTATTGAAACAATAGTGGCTTAGAGTTTAGTAAATAAAGCTAAAGACTTAGTGCCAATTTCACCAATGAAACTGAACGCGACCAGCACTTTTAAACTCAGTGCAAGAGCTGTCAGTATCAATATTCCATAATAATGTTGACACTGACAGCTGATGAACGAGTTTAAGATGCACTCAATGATTCTACAGTTTTATTTTTGTAAATAACAAAACAACCAACTTAAAAAAAAAACACTACACCGTGCAAAATAGTTTTGACTTTGTTTGTTTTTATTCCAAATCGAATAATGCAAAAATAATAGCTAAAACTTGGCAAAAGGAGTATGTAAGGATCGTAGCAGGTAGCGTTTTCTGGTATCTGCCTACCCCCATGAGAAGAAGGCTTGAGTTTATGTAGGTACGTATATCTGAAAATACAATTCAAAAAAGATTCCGACGAAATGAGAACCTACTTTATATTTTTGAAGTCGTTTACTATAACATCATGTTTGAATACGGAAACGGACATATATCAAATGCAACAATGCAAATTGACTTTTTACCTCATTGGAATTCAAAAACAGAAATGGTGATTTAAAAACCCAACCCTTATATTTTATCTGTGGCAAGTGTTTTTACGACCGTGTGTACCATCGGAAATATACGTATCGTATTTTTGCTGATTTCATCATATTCACCAAACAAGCCACGTCAGCATTTTTTCCTACCAAATATTTTCAAGGATTTTTCTTACAGTCATTTTCCCTAACTTATCGGAAATATCTGTCGAACTGTCGTAGCCTATCATTTGGCCGCGTCAGCCAATCAGCAACGGTGAGGGAGCGAAATTGGGTAACAAGAGAAAAGGGATAGGTGAATGTACCTATACAGTATGAGTCTTCATAATGTGCATAATATTAAAATGAGAGAAAGTATAACTCTAACTGTAACCTCAAGCAATATTGACAAAAAACCTTATTCAACGTTGGTTGACCCTCGAGGGTACCTCAAATTACGTCGGGTAGAATAAACCTTTGACATAATGCAAATATGTCGGCGCCATCATGGATACAAAGGGTCGTTCTTTGATTATATCAATTAAATTACTTTTGTCCATTTTATCATATAGGTTGAATTAAAAGAGTTTCTACCAGTAACAATACTTCAAGGAAAAAAATGTTCATCTTTCCATTACTGCCTGCATGGACTGCCTCGTTGGTCTAGTGGTCGTAAGCGCTACTGCTGAGCATGAGGTCCTGGGTTCGATTCCCACGTCGGGCAAAATGTTATTGGGTTTTTCTATCTAGAATTTCTTAGTAGTAGCCCGGAGTATGGATTCGTGCCCGGTTGATGGCAATAGGCTCGCCCCCTATTACATGAGACATAAACATAACTGGCGAAATGTGGGTGTTCTATAGGTACACCTCTGCCTAACCATTCTCTATTAAAAAAAAAAACGGAAAATGATTGTTGGTTGCTGTGGCCCCCTTGTTAACAAAACGGTATTACTTTTACACTAAACGATCTATCACGATGCAACGAACTCAGTACTGATTGGTAATAACAGGGTGTCTTCATAAAATCAAAAATAAAGTAAAAGCAATCACTTGTAATTGAAAAATAAGGTTTTTTCCCACAAAAATCTGGTAGATTTTCATCTATTTGTACAATACTTATAAAACTTCTAACTGAAACGCCCCTTAACCTACCTTTTTATTTTTTAAAGTAGAAATACCACCTTTAGAACTTAATCACAACATTTCCAATCAACCGTTAAAGAAAACCCTTGCCGACGACTACGTACGAAACTTTAGCGGGTAGAGACACTATATATTTTTTTATTTTGTCGAAAAAATTAAGCAAAGTGTCTCTTATTTATTGGAATGAGGGAAACTTGACTTAATTTTTTTTTTTTTACATATTGATGTGCACAAACGAAGACACACACAGCACAAAGAAACTAGAGGAACAAGGCTATGTAATGCTAACAGGTCGAATCGTGGATGGGTGATCATCTATTACATATTTCAACCCTCGCCTCGGAAAGCACGTTGGTTCCAGCTGTGTTTTGTAAATCTTTGACAGACGTTACGGGTTGTTAGAAGCCAAAAAGTCGTCCTACCAAGGGCACAACCCAGTTACTGGGTAACAGGGTATAGTGTTACCCAGTAACTGGGTGGTGGAGGTCAGATAGGCAGTCGCTCCATGTAAAATACTTGTGTCCAGCTGCATCAGGTAAGACTGGAAGCTGACCCTAACGTAGTTAGGAAGAAGCTTGTCAGATTGACTTATATTTACGACAAAGATAAGCTTACTAATAAGCTTTCTACTTTGCTGACAAGCTTAGTACTAATCTCTAGGCAAATCTAGTCTAATCGATATTTATGTCTTTGTTCTCGAATTTGGGTCAGAATCGTAAACTTTATGGTTACAAAACTACGCCTTTATTCCTTCAGTGTGGGATAGCACACCCACAGCTCGCGTGCTATGTGCAACATAGCTAGCAGGACATCAGGAATCTAGGCTGATAGTTAGAATTTCCTTATCAAAACCAAAATATTTTGTTTCACATAAACCTACATGGGCACTTATTAAAAGTAAGAAGCTAGAAGCATGGTTCTAATTGGTCGTTTCCTAAGGAGACCTTTTAAAATTGATTGGCCTAAACAATGATTTCAAATTAGTGTAAATAGGTATGCGAGTGACAATGTAGGGCTGTCATGTAGTAACATGTGGTTAATAATACCCCAATAACATTTTTCTCAACTCTGGGAGAGCTGTGGTGGCTCAGGGTTATGGCCTGGACCAGCGAGAAGTAGGTCGTGGGTTCGAACCAAGGCAGGCTCTTACTTTGACTAAACAATTTCATCACCACTGGTCTCAAAATGGTGAAGGAAAACATCGTTAGGAAACCGGCTGTCTTAGAATAAAAAAATCGAAGACATGTGACATCTACCAACCCGCACTGGGCCTGCGTGGGAGGTGGGAGTATACACTCCCTCTGGTAGAGAGAAGGCCTGCAGTGGAAATATTATAGTTTGATTATGCAACTCTGGGATCGAACACAGCATGCGTAGAATTACCACTTCTATCTCTACCCGGAAGAGAAGACAAATCAATCAGTCAATATTTTCTTGAATTTAGACGTCGCGTCGTAGAAATCTTTCTACAGTCTGTAATTTTGTCTTCTTTTTAGAGGCCTACTGCTAATTAAGCTGGTCTTGTCACTACTAGACCAAAGAGGTTTAGACCTACGTAAAACAGTTTGTAAAAGGTTTAAAGACATTATAAATCTCCACACACACGACCATGATCTAAAATTGGAATAAAAGCCGTCTTAAGTTCATTAAGGACTTATAAAATATCATTAATTTGACACAAAATACCACTCACATAACACTCGATGCGTCATACGCCCTAACACTTTAAGATAAGACCTTCTTTCAACCCCACTGATCCCTATTTCGGGGTCCAAAGAGGGACTAGAGTCCCCAATAAAGATTATCTTAATTAGATTAAATAAGACCATATAATAACGACCCTCATTTGATTATAAATCTAACGTACACTAAGGACGTGGGCACAGAATAGTTAGGTACAGATGGTCGGCTTCATACAATGAACGAAAAAAGGCGCACGCGAGCACTGTAAAAAAGCATTCGTCACCTTAAGGTTTATTGTTATTGCTACACGATGGAATTTGATTAACTGCTTCACCGACTCAATTTTTTCATAATGTCAATGTCACAAAATAACACTCAGTTATTAGTTCAAATGTTACACTGACAATAAAATAAATAGTTTGGATCTGTATTTTATAGCTGCGTCTCGCGGTTTCACCTAAACGGGTGAAACCAGGCGGTTTCACCCGTTTAGGTGACCTCGTCCTGATCCCGTGGGAATATCGAGCTATGGTCTACCTATGTGCTAAGTTTCATCTAAATCCGATCAACCGTTTTAGCGTGAAAGCGTAACAACCAAACATACAAACAGTCATATATTTTCTCTTTATATTAGTAGTTTAAATATAATGGTTATGGTTTGGTGTTTAGGTTGATGTCACTAGACATTGGTGAAAGCTATAATGCTGTCTTGACCGTAGTTTCCAAGTAATTCAATATAGTTTTCTTTGCAGTAGTCTGACTTGATAAAGGAAATAATTCTAAAACTGACAAAGGTATTTCCAACAATCTCAAATAATTACTGGTCGTGAGTGCGCTTGCACTCGCTGTACGTGAAGCGTGTCTATGTGTTCGTGCGTTTTCGCTCGTTGTATGAAGCTAGCCTTCTGTACCCACCTATTCTGTGTCACGGGGTTGAAATGAGGGGTGAAAGTATATAGGTTTATAATATATACCAAGTAATGTCTCTCATTGTAAATGAAGAGATAATTATTCCTATTCAGATGTGACTTTGTTAGTGGTTACTAATATCGAGGTTTAATGAAAAGGGATCGACGTAATTACTGCTTTTATGAGGTACTAAATTGCTATTTCTGGTTTCCTAATAAAGGTTGTATAATGTATCTTCAAGTTTGTATTGATGAAACTGTTTTATTGAGAAGTTTTAATTAGGTATATTAGGTTTTGTGATCTTCTGGTATTTAAGACCGTTTTGTACAGAATGTTTGTGTATTCAGCACTAAAGAAATAAATTCAATTCTGATTGGCCACTTTCCCACATGTCCATGGGGCACGTACATCATCATGCAGGTTTCGTTTTTTCCTGACTTGTTCCGGACGGAGTCCCTATTAATGATCAGGATATGTTCAATTGTTCACGTTTTGAACTGCCTAACTTTCTCTCCTACTGGGTTGTAGAATGTCGTCGACAATATGTGGGCAATAGAAATGAAATTGTTCATTCTATAAATAGGAAATCGGAACCATTTTTACACTAATTTGTTTTCTTTTTTTTTTTATGTGTGGGGTCTGAGGACCCCCGGCAGGAACGAAGTTTAAAATTAAAATAATGAAAAATTTGTATATTTTCGCAGCCGTCATCTTGCATTTTCGTTTTGACCTCAGTATTGGCTTCAGCACCCTCGAACACCATGAAAACTATCTCTCTCTCGCTCTCTGTCTAATAAAAAGTCGCATGGAGAGGCCATAACGCTTTTTCGTTTCTTGACCTTTTTTACAAGTTTACTCCTACTACAAGCTGCTTCAAAAAACTTCGCTCTAAAGGAAAAATAAGCTAGACGGAGTTGACATTACATAACTAACCACCCCTGAAACAAGCTTACGGGAAAACTGGGTCTCTTAAGGGGACTACAGGACCTAAACGCAAGTTTTATAATGCCTAAAAGTAATATGATCCACTGCAGTAAACAAAATCAGAAAAAATTAATGAAATTCTTCAGGATATAATTATGCTAGTTACATAGTGTGTTGAAAACATAATACAACTGATTTGATACGATACAAAAAAGAACACGAAGATACCTCAAAAAAAAATCTTTAACGATTAAAAACCATACTAATATACTTTAAATTTAACTTAAATTTATTTTATTTACTTTAAATTACTAGCGTTGTGTCATAGCGGTTCTCTTACTTTTTTTCTATGAAGTCTGACATTGACCGTGCATTAGTTCTTGTCAGCCTCGTATAGTCTAGGCATAATTCAAATTATGTGATGACCATGTAAAGTAAGGTCTCAAATAGTCTTATGAGGAAAAGAAGTCTCCCTTTCTCCCTCTGTTAAATTTGGCAACATATCACCATCTTCCCAAAATTGTAGGAGTCTGATGCGGGCAGTAAATACTACTCATCAGATAATCCGGCGACAAGACTTTCGGATAAAAAATTTCATTACCTCCGAAATCCAATTAATCCTCTTCGTAGTCTGTGGACACGGATTATTTGAAAACTTTTATCATTGAACTATGAATTATTTTTTATAATTGGAGCTTTCGTTCTTAATCTCATCTCAGAAGTTGTTGAAGTTAGGATAAAGCCTAGATTATTATTCTGCCTAAGTGTCGACCTAAGATAATATCTTAAGTTGGTATTGTTTTCCCCGTCTTTGAAGAAACTTCAAGTTAAAAGTTGTTATTAGAATTTGGAGAAATTAATGTTTATAAGTTCAGATTAACAAAGATTCTGGACTTAATTTTATACTTTAAAGTACTAGTGCTTATAAATTTTTTGATGAAATAGTTAGATCTCTTTGTGTAGGACCTCTTCATCAATTAGAACATCAAGTTAGGATTGTCAAAATTGTCAGCCCTCATGCTAGGAGTCTTAATTTGCTTTTATGCTTCTTGTCCCGCAGAAAAGGAGCAACACCAGCAACTTACGGTAAAAGAAGCCACATTTTTTATACGAAGACAGAAAAGGCGTATCATTCGCACCACAATTTTATTCGCGTTCCGAGATTTCGTTGGAAACGCTATTTCTTTGTAAAATTACAATCAAATATCTTGACCAAGCACATGACGTTAATGACGTATAGAGATTGATCCAGAAACAGTACCTCATTCGACACACATTACTCGAACGTAAAAGATAAGTCTTTGTGTATAGAAATTACGTCATTTTGTATGTGTATCTAGTTTAAATGAAGTTTTTGACTAAAAGTGTGGTAGAGCGTACTTACATAATTTAAATATCAAAAGACACGAGTTGTTCGAATGTTTGCGAAGCCTTCAAATCCGATTATTTTAGGATCCTAGCCGATAGACAGGTAAGGCACAGAAGTATAAATTAACAGCCTATAATAATATATTGGTATTCATTTAAATCACAGTATACAGCTATTCTGTAAAGTTCTCTTGGAGCTTCGCTCAAGTTACCGCACACAATAGGAATTATGACTAATATTTGAAATGTTCGAACAAATCATATAATTTCAAAAATACATAGTAAAATGAGATAATCGAAAAAATCTGTAATTTCGTTGGATACATTGAGATGTTTTTGGTAGGAATTATTCCGTCCTTTTTGCGCAATTCAGGCAATGTATGGCGCTAGTATGAAATTAATATGAAGTTACATATTCGTGAAGTCACTTTTAATATTGCCGAATTTTAACGGCGAACCTCATATAATAGTGCCCTATTTTTCTAGCTTAGTCATTTAAAAATTCTCAAACTTGTTATTTTTTAAGCTATTACACTTTTTATAATATTGTTTGCACTAATTGCTAATTGCTGGGTTATAAATGATAAATGATAAATGATTTTTATTTCTGTAAGTGGGTTTGTACAAACACTTTTACACGTCAAACATTTTTTTTTAAACTAGATGAGGTTGGCGTTTCCTATCTGACTACTCTGAGAAGAAAAGCCGAAACAAACTCAGAGGTCACAGTCTCTTTTAAAGTCCAGACATAATCTTTGTCAGATCATGTTAAGACCATGTGGATTGATGTCTGAAATGGTCTTTTGAGGAAAGAACCACACAGATTGAGTGGACCTGTCCAGTCAGTGCACGCATTTGTCAGTAATCGTACAGCTCAACTCAAAACATAAGGAGCTCAACGATTCGACGAACAATACCAAAGAGAGGACATTGGATAGGCCGCATAATTACTCAAACCGCCAGACCAAGTTACGATTAAAATTAACTGAGATAATAAAATATAAAAAAACAAAAGTAAAAAATAAAATGACCCACATAGTCTTAACATTCACAATAATAACAATAAAATAATACCTAGGTAAGTATTCATGTCATTGTTTATTTTACAGATCATATGAGGACCATGTAGGTAGGTGTCTGAAATGGTCTTTTGAGGAAAGAACCATACAGATTTGAGTGGGCCTGTCCAGTCAGTGCACGCATTTGTCAAATCATGCAGCTCAACTCAAAACGTAAGGAGCTCAACGATTCGACGAACAATACCAAAGAAAGGACATTTGGGTAGGCCGCTTTAAGTACTCAAACTGCCAGATATAAAAAAACTATGAAATAACTGAGATAGACAAAATATATAGAAATAATACCCACTAAGTCCTCACACGAAATTAAAATAATAATAATATTATACAAAGTAAATATTCATGTCATAATCATGAAATTTCATAGTGTATATAAAATAAAACAAAATTACGTACCAAACAAAAAAAAAAAAAAACACACTGTATGCAAAAATTGGAGCAGGTCAGTCCCAAGCCTTTTTGTCCTCAATATAGTCGACTGTATAAAAAGCTTTCTGGCACAACTTACGTTTGATAAATGATTTGAATTTATTAAGGCTTAGATCTTGAACATGGCTTGGAAGTTTATTATAAAAGCGTATACATTGACATCTGAACGAGCCACCTATTTTCTTGAGCCTTGTTGTAGGTACAACAAATTTGTGTTTGTTCCAAGTATTTATATTATGGATATCACTGTATTTTTTAAACAATTTTATGTTTTTGTGGGCATATAAAAGATTTTCATAAATATACTGAGAAGGCACAGTCATAACATTAATTTCCTTAAATTTCTCTCTGAGAGAGTGTCTCGGACTTAATTTACAAATTGATCTAACAGCTCTTTTCTGCAAAACAAATATAGTCTGCATGTCGGCGGCATTTCCCCACAAAAGAATACCGTACGACATCACACTATGAAAATAACTAAAGTATACTAAACGGGCTGTCTCTAAATCAGTTAAATTTCGAATTTTTCTAACAACGTATGCTGCGGAGCTTAGCTTTTTTGACAATTTATCAATATGTGGGCCCCACTGAAGCTTAGCATCCAAAGTTAAGCCCAAGAATACTGTGCTGTCTTCAAGTTTCAATTCTTCGCCCTTTATCAACACATTCGTTTTCACCTGCCTAACGTGAGGTAGCGTAAACTTAATGCATTTAGTCTTCTTTTCATTAAGAAGTAAATTATTAACATTGAACCAGTGAACTATTTTTGAGACCGCGTTATTTACATCGTCAGTAACCAGCTGCTGACGTTTTAGTTTAAACAAAAGTGAAGTATCGTCCGCAAACAACACTATATCATGATTATCCTTTATGAGGTAAGGCAAGTCATTAATATAAATAAGAAACAAGAAAGGACCAAGAATTGAGCCCTGTGGAACTCCCATTGTTAAGATAGATCCGGGAGATCTTTCTCCATTAACGTCAACGCTCTGAATCCTTTTACTCAAGTATGAAGTAAGAAGATCCAGAGCGGTGTTTCGGATCCCGTAGTGACGGAGTTTCCTGATTAACGTTTCATGAAGAACGCAATCGAATGCCTTGGACAAATCACAAAAGATGCCCAAGGCATCGCATTTATCTTCCCAAGCATTATAAATATGTCCTAAAAGTTCAACACCGGCATCAGTAGTTGAACGACCCCTTGTAAAACCGAATTGTTTGCTATGTAATAATTTGTGTCTGTTAAAAAATCTTTGCAGTTGGTCTAAAATTAATTTCTCAAAAATTTTACTAAATGTAGGTAGTACTGAAATAGGTCTATAATTTGTGAGTGTTAACTGAGATTGCATAAGGATCTATAATATTGGAGTAATTCTCCTTTCTTCACATTACCCCTATTACCAACAAATATTAATAATATAGTGTCCTGGTTAAAATTGCATTTAATAATTTTTTTCATTATATCATATAATGAACAACCAGGCATACAGTAGTTGGCGGGAGGAAACGCCCGGGTGTCACCATTGTGTGGATCGCCCGGAGGACACGGTGGAGCATACGGTGGAGGTATGCCCAGCTTGGGCGGAGCACCGCAGTGTCCTCAGGGAGGCTATTGGCGGCGGCGATCTCTCGCGTCTGGCCCTGGTCCAGGCCATGGTACGGAGCGAGAGGGAATGGAAAACCGTCACCTCCTTCTGCGAAGCAGTAATGCTCGCAAAGGAGGAGGCGGAGCGCGTGAGGGAGAGAGCCTTGCGCCCTCACACCCCTAGTCGCCGCAGGAGACGCCCTGGGCGTCGGGAATCGCAAGCAGATTCCCGGCCACCGTAGGCGCGGGCTTGCGGACGGCGAGCCATGGGTAGCTCGCCGTCCGGTAAGGACCAGGCCCGGGTCGACGGCGCGTTGTGTTCCACGCGCGCCTCAAAGAGATGTCAGCACAAAATGACGGGGTCCGATAGGGCCGACGCCTCAGGGTCGCGGGTTATTCCACAGAGAAAACCGTGGCCCTGGCACAGGCAACTGAAGGAACACGGTGGGTTTTAGTCAGTAAAAGTCTGACACGCCCTCCCGCTCCACCCAGAGCGGGAGCAGTCATTTGATGATTTCCCACCCAAAAAAAAAAAAAAAAAAGGCATGCAGTAGTTCATTATTGAGTGTCCCGGATATTTGTTTGTCAACAATTGGCCTAGATCCTTTCCAATTTCATCAAAAAATAACACTATTTCTTTATTTACACTATGCTTAGGGAAACAATTAGTAATTGACATTGGCAAACTGTTACAAGACTGCGGTATGTTGGTATCACATATTGTCAATGAATGGTCCGGTGTGGGTTCAATAGATGGTGGTTGACAATACTCACATTTGTTTGTTTGTGAGCTCACCAGCTCATTCATTGCCAATACATATTCCCTCATTTGGTTTTCAGAGGCTGTATATTTAATGGTCATGGAAGTAAGTTTCTCCTGTAGTTGTTCAAGTTCATACTGCAAGTCTTCCATGTCAATTTGATATTTCCTAGTACTTTTTTGTAAGTTAAATGAATACATATCTAATTGTTTCAGTAGATGTAACCTTTCTCTATTAAGTTTTACATTTTTGATGAAGAACTTTTGTTTTTTGACAATTTTCTTTGTTTTAACAATGTATTTGTTAATCTTTATGTATTTTTTAAGTTTATTTTTACCAGTAACTACCCTCAATGAATTACTTGATTTTAAATCTTCATGTCCTGTTGTTAAATCTATTGTGTAAGAGGGGTTTATAGCAGAAACCATTGATGGGACAATAGGCACCAATTCGTTGAATAGACTTTGATTTAACGAGGTAGTGATGTTAAGATTTGTAGTCTCAAGTTGTTCGATCTGACTATGTGCCTCGTGTAGCTGCTGTTGTAGTGAATAGTTTTGACTGAGAGCGTGTTCATACTCATTGCCACACTGGTTAAACCCGTCCACAACAACTTGGAGCCCGTCCCGGGCTGCCAAGGCATCAGTGAGTTGAATATATAACTGAGCCATTTCTGCTTTCAACTTGCTATTCCTTTCAAGGAGACCAAGGAACTCTATTTCACTTTCATCCCTTTCCCTAATCAGTTGGTCACAGTGCTCCTTAGACGCCTTTAGTTCGCTCAAAGCCTGAGTGAGTTTGGACTCTTCTAGGCGAGCCCGCGCGCTGCGTGTCATGATCATAATTAAAGAGAAAAAGAGAAGAGATTAGAAAAAGAGTAGTGGACCAAGTAGCCGATGGTTAGTTGAACGGAAAATGAAATTGAGATCGTTATGAAAGAAGTTCTGTCACCAAACTAATTAAGGTTATGTTTACGTTTTTAAGGTCATTGGCATCTGGTTCGATTCCCACGTCGGGCAACGTGTTATTGGGTTTTTCTATCTGGAATTTCTCAGTAGCAGCCTGGAGTCTGGATTTGTGCCCGGTTGATGGCAATAGGCTCGCCCCCTATTACATGGGACTTAAACATAACTGGCGAAATGTGGGTGTACAGGTACACCTCTGCCCAACCCTTCGGGGAAACAAGGCGTGATTTTATGTTATGTAATTGCGAAAGAATATTCGTAAGAGTTAAAAAAAGACGAGAGATTCGAATGAGAACTCATTTCTTTCTGAACGTTACTGTCTTCGTCGCTTCGAAAATTTACTTTTAAAACCGCTTAAATACGCTTTCTAATTGTGTGCGGTTCGAAGTGAACTATAGTGAGGCACTACTGGAACTTCTGTAATTTTTTTACATATTCAACTAACATTTCCCGGGCAACATCAAAAGGCCGCTTGTGCCCAAGCTAACGCTCGTTTACAACTATTTTGGGTAAAACATCTGTGACATGTCAAATATTAAAACTTCAATGCGGTTTGGGAATATATTAAATAGGATTTCCTTTGGGTTTCGTAATGGTTTTGTGGTGCCCGGGTGTTTTCTCCAGGGTGTCATAAACATGTATGTATCTTTGGTCTAGCGAGACCGCCCAGTTGTCAAGCTCAGGGACTCAAACTGAGCGTTTGAGTCCCTGAGCTTGACAACTGGGTCGGTAAAACTGTTGTTCGAACATTCTCAAGAATAGCCTGGAGTGCACGGTTATTTGTAATACTCGTATACTTGAGAGCAATAAAATCGCACACCCCTTGTAATTTGGTTTATTACTGTGATATTGAGTACAAATCATTAGGCAAAATTAAATAATACAAGCTTAGCTTTAATAAAACACGAAATTAAAATCGAGCTTCACGTTGGTCTAGTGGTCGCAATCGCTACTGCTGAGTATGAGGTCCTGGGTTCGATCCCCAGGTCGGGCAACGTGTTATTGGGTTTTTCTATCTGGAATTTCTCAGTAGCAGCCCGAAGTCTGGATTTGTGCCCGGTAGATGGCAATAGGCTCGCCCCCTATTAATAATAATAATAATAATAATCCTTCCAAACCGCTTTCGGCTACGGCGACCGTTTCTTTAACACCCTACTGGCGTCTATCATGGGCTCTCATGTGGCTAGCAAAACCACCCTTGTTTACAAATATTCTTGTACAGAGTGGACAAGTAAGAGCACCACTAACATAATTATAACTGATTGCCGCTGGTGGTCGGGCCTTTAGTTCGTCACGCTTAGAATCCAGTTTTGTAAGCCGACGAGTCTCAAAATCAAAAACTTTCTGCTGTACCAATGACCTCCACTCTCCGCGGTTAGACGCAAGCTCTTCCCACTGAGATGGATCTACGTCACAACTCTTCATGTGTCGCTTAAGTACATCCTTAAATCTTAGGAGTTGCCCGCCATGCTTTCGCTTGCCCTCCTGCAACTCCGAATAAAGGATGCGCTTCGCCACTCTCTGCTCCGACATGCGTGTCACATGGCCGCACCAACGAAGTTGCCTTCTCATGAGGTACGCCTCAATGCCTCCCACATTAGCTCGTCTCAATACTTCCGTATTGCGCACTCGATCAGACCAATGGACGTTAAGGATTGAACGGAGGCATTTGAGATGGAATCGGTCCAATTGTTTAATGTGACGTCGGTACGGTGTCCATGTTTCGGCAGAGTATAAAATGTTAGGCAGCACAACAGCCATATATACCGATATTTTTGTGGCGCGCTTTAAGTCGTGTGAGCAGAAGACCCTGGCATTTAATTTACCGAAAGCTGCAGCAGCAGCATTGATTCTGCTGTTGATTTCGGCATCAAGGTCACACTTAGATGTTAATGTGCTCCCCAGATATCGAAACTTTTCAACCTGCTTCAGTACGTCTTCTCCAAGCTTAATGTTCAGTGTCTCATTCCCATGAACGTCCAGAGACATAACTTCCGTCTTTTTGACGCTGATCTTTAGGCCAAATTTGGAACACTGCTCGTGAAGGTTCGTAACAAGCTGTTGAAGCCCTTCTGGGGATTCTGCCACAAAACACAGGTCATCTGCGTACATAATTTCTTCAATATGTGCAAGAGACACTTTTGTGATTGCCTTTAGTCTCGATAAGTTGAAAAGACTGCCATCTGTTCGAAAACGCAGCCGGACACCCTCTGAAGATATCGCAAGGGCTTCACGGATGACCACTGCAAAATAAAGGGCGAAGAGAGTGGGGGCCAAAACGCAGCCCTGCTTCACGCCACAGGTAACCGAAAAGAACTGCGACTGCTCATCCTCCGCCACTACACAACACTCCATGTCATCATGCAGGAGACGCACAAGTTTTACGAACTTCTCCGTACATCCCAATTTTTGCAGTACTATCCAGAGGGCCTCACGAGGAACGCTATCAAACGCTTTTTCCAGGTCGACAAAGCAAAGGTATAAGTGTCTGCCTTGCTCTCTGCTCTTCTCCTGCAGCTGTCGAACTGCGAAGATTGCCTCGCAAGTACCCCTATCCGGTCGGAAACCGAACTGCGTTTCTGGCAAGATCTTTTCTGACAGTTTCCTTAGGCGGTTAAGCAACACTCTGGCGAAAACCTTTCCGGGGACTGAGAGGAGTGAAATGCCGCGGTAAGAATTGCAATCTGCTCGGTCACCCTTGTTCTTATAAAGGGCCCTAATGCGCGAGAGTTTAAATGTCTTGGGAACTTGTTCCTCCTCCCACATGCGAACAAATAGTTCCCAGACCAGCGTGTGCAACTCAGTACCGCCACATTTTAGCAGCTCACCTGGTATTAGGTCCAAGCCAACCGCACGTTTGTTTTGCTGTTCTTTTATCGCACAGACAACTTCGTCCAGAGATAAGGGATCATCTAGCTCTTTTTCAGCTTGGAGTTGAGGTAGGTCACTAATGTATATTAGATCTGCAGTTCGATCCACGTTAAGTAAATTATCAAAGTGTTCTGACCAACGCCTAAGCACTTCATCCCTGCTTTTCAGAAGGCTACCATCAAGCGACTTCAGAGGCACTTTGACAAAATTGGAGTTACCCAGGAGTTTGCGAACCTCATTATAAAATTCTCCAATTTGATGACTGTCAGCAAGCCATTGCATATACTGCGCCTTTTCCCCCCACCACTTGTCTTTAGCTTCTCTCGTGAGTTTGCGCAACTCCCGATCACTATCTTTTATCACAGCACTACTTTCGTAGTTCTTAAGCAAAGCTCGGTGTTTGGCAATTGCTTCCATCAGGACTCTGTCACTTTCGTCAAACCAGTCTTCCCTTTGCTGAGGTTTTACACCTATAGTAGCAGCTGCGGCATCCAGTATTGACGACGACAGAATTTCCCAAACAGAATCAATATCAAGAGTAACAGGGATCGTCGCCACAACATTATTAGCTACAGTCTCCGCAAAAGCCCTCCTCGTCTCGAAGTCAGCAAGCTTCTCTACATTTAACCGTTTTGCTTTGCTCTGACTGGGTCGGCAAGGGCGACGAAGGCGGAGACGCAACCTAGCAATGACAAGTCTATGGTCCGTCCAGCAATGTGCACCACGCATAACACGGGTAACAAGGACCTGGGACACGTCTCTTTGTCGTACGATAGCATAATCAATGAGATGCCAGTGCTTAGATCTTGGGTGCATCCATGTCGTTTTGTGCTTAGCAGCTAGGCGGAACATAGTATTTGTTACTGCGAGCTGATACTGAGCACATAAACTTAGCAGCAACTGGCCGTTGGAATTCATGTTTCCAACTCCATGCCTTCCTAGAACCTTAGGCCAGGCTTCATAGTCTCTGCCTACCCTTGCATTAAAGTCTCCCAAGACCAAAGTGCTCTCTCTAGGATGTATCCTCTGAAGGCACTGTGAAAGTTCCTCATAAAATTTACACTTAATGTCGTCAGCACTATCCAGAGTCGGCGCATAAATACTGACCACATTAAGGTAGTTATGGCCACTTAAGTGGAGGCGCAAGGTAGTGGTGCGGTCCGAAATGTGAACAGGACATTCCTGAAGATTCTTGGCGATGTGATTTTTGACCGCCAATCCGACTCCCGACCGCCTCGGTTCAGAAGCGGAGGTCCCTTTCCAATAAAAAGTATAGCCACCGCCATGTTCGATCAGTTCACCTTCGTCAGCCAGATGTGTTTCACTGATAGCAGCCACATCAACATTATAGCGACGAAGTTCCCGAGCTACGATGGCAGTTTTACGTTCCGGGCAGGCGTTGGCATCACGGTCAAGCAGAGTCCGCACATTCCACGCGCCAAATGTCAAATTATGTGATAAAGATGGTGTAATATACTTATTTTTATTATTTTTGCGTCGACCACGAGTTTCAAAGATGCGGAAGCAGCCGTGGTTACTACTATCCTAAGGTTTTTGGGGTGAGCACTTTTTTAGGGCACCTTTTCTAGCCCCCTCCTCGGCTGAGCGGGGAAAGCAGTGCTTCCCTAAATAGGGCTGCTTTGTCATTCTGGGTGCTGCCGAATTTACCCTGTCCCCCCAGTTCAGAGTAAAAGCGACCACGGTGTGTACTCACACCCCCAGAACCGCTGATGTGCAGACCTCGGACAAAGCTCAGTTTGCATCCAACCGAACCTTTCTACCTCAGCCCATCGCCACCAGACTTTGCCAGATCGGAGTCCATAAACATAAACGGTCAGATGCGCAGGATATATTAAAGTGCTCAAACGTTCGCGCAAACGCAGCAGCACTCTCTCGTCCTTACCCCCCTGGATCCAGTGGAACGGAGAACCGCTACGACCGGAGGGGAGCTGGATGCAGTAGACTAGCAAGCAATAACAAAGCCCTTATTACTGCCTTAAGGCCTTCCTACAATTGCCTAGGTATCTTGCCACCGGCGGTGGACTGCTGTAGACATAGCCAAGACACAACTCGGAGGGCAACCGAGCAGCTCGGGAGATGTTGTTTTTCGCCCCCTATTACATGGGACTTAAACATAACTGGCGAAATGTGGGTGTACTATAGGTAAACCTCTGCCCAACCCTTCGGGGAAACAAGGCGTGACGTTATGTTATGTAGCTTTAATAAAACACGAAATTAAAATCGAGCTTCACGTAACTTACAGAAACCAGCCGTACACCAAATTAGCCAAATTCACCCGTTAGCATTGTCACTACTTGCTTGCTACTTGGTTTTTATTTTGATTTTTTTATCTACTAGTTACCGCCCCATCAGTTTGCTCAATGTCCTCGGCAAAATCTATGAGAGGCTTATTTATTAGCGTCTCAGAGACTACGCCGAGACAAAAGGCCTCATCCCCAACGATCAGTTTGGTTTTAGAACCCAACACTCGTGCGTACAACAGGTCCACCGTATCGTCGAACACATCAACTTCGGTTTCCAACGAGGTTTGATGACGGGTGCTGTTTTCTTCGACATAGCGAAAGCGTTCGACAAAGTCTGGCACAACGGCGTATTATATAAGCTGTACCAACTCGGTGTGCCAGATCGTCTCGTGCTCATCTTACGGGACTTTTTGTCAAACCACACCTTCCGTTATCGCATCGAAGGTGCGCTATCCTCCCCCCACCCCATTCGCGCAGGAGTCCCTCAGGGCTCTGTGATTTCTCCCCTCGCTTTCACTCTATTCACCAGCGATATGCCCAAGTGTAGTAAGGCGCAGTTGGCTCTGTTCGCAGACGACACGGCCATCTACTACACCGGCCTTGATGAAAATTCGATAGCTCGCATCCTCCAAACCCAAGTGAACAAGCTTGACGCTTGGTTTAGAAAATAGCGAATCGAAGTCAATCCCGACAAAAGTCAAGCGGTTCTTTTCTCAAAGCCGCGTCGCAATCCCTGCCCCCCTCGACCGATCACCATGTTCGGCAAGCCGATCCCTTGGGAGAAGCGAGCCAAATATCTAGGTGTGGTGCTCGACGAACACCTCTCTTTTTCAGAGCACATTAAGGCGGCTCGTTCGCGCGCCCCCATCGCTCTAGGTAGACTCCACTTTCTCCTCAATGCACGTAGCAAATTGTCACTAAATTGCAAATTGCGTATCACAGCGTGCATTCGCCCGATCATGACCTATGCCAGTGCAGTCTTTGCACACGCCAAGCCCCTTCGCTTCAATAGAATGCAGACCAGACCAGAACTAATTTCTCCGTAGGATTACAGGCTCCCCCTGGTACGTTCGCAACGAAATCCTCCACGTTGACCTCAGGATTCCCACTATCCGTCAGTTTATGAAACGCATTTCAAAGCGTTTCTTCGAGACCGCAGCGAATCACCGCAACCCTCTGGTTGTCAAGGCCGCTAGCTATATTCCCTCCTCCATCAGTCATGTCCGCCGTCCCAAGCATGTCCTCACCGATCCCGATGACCACATAACTCTCATCCAGGAGAGTAGTAGGGCCACCAGTGCGTACCAGACGTAACTGTCCTCCCCGAAGCTTGCTCGACGAAGTGCCAGCCCGCGCCGTACCTGAGCCTGTAGGTTTAAATTCCCCGACTAATAATAATATAATCCAGATCCAGCCTGTCCTATCCTGCTGTCCTCCCGTCAGCGACGTCAATTTTTCCGCACGCGGAACACTACGCGCGCCACCTTCTCGGGCCCTGATGTATGGAGGGCGGCGGACGTCCCCGAGTCCGTCGTCCCTGGACCCATTTAGGGGGGCTGGAAGAAGGCGCTTTCCGCCCTCCGCCTGCGCCCGGTGCGCCTGCTGCGGATCGGGAGAGCCTCCTTTGCGAGATCACTGTTTCGCAGAAGGAAACCACCGCGTCCCAGGACTCGACGCTGCCGACCATCGCACTCACTACGGCCGGCAGCGACAGGTCACTGCCTACTTCAGAGATGAGGGCACGGCGTGGCTCCTCCCAAACGGCACACTCTGCCAGCGTATGCCACGCCGTGTCCCCCCGGCAGTCGACGCTGTGGTGATACCGGGCGTCTGGCTCCCTGTTTATGCGACCCTTGCTCGAGCCAGCCCGCGTCGCTGATCCTGTAGCTTTAAATTCGTCCCAAAATATCGTCAATCCTGATCCAGCTATTCATTTGGTGCCCTCTTCTTGCGACGCCCTAAGACGAGGTCCGTACCCCACAGGGGGTGCCCTTAGCGAGCGTTCGCTTAGTAATATAAGTAGTTTTACGCCCCTGGCTGGAGGCTTTGCGTCCGCTTAAGGCAGCCACAGGATAGTCCGGTTAAGTAGTCACGACCTCTCAAGGTCAACTACAAGATGCCATACCCAAAAAAAAAAAGGATTTTTAATCAGTTGCATACCGAAGGTCAACGTGATAAAATCTCTACTGAAAGCATATGGAAAAATATGGATACCACGCCCGCAGAAGCCGCTCAAGTTATTGCCTTGCTCGAAGCAGGCCATAATCAAAGTGAAGTTGCTCGACGACTAATTTTGAGCCGCTTCTCTGTTCCTCGTGTGTACCAGAGGTTTCAAGAGACCGGTGGCTACATTCGGCGACCAGGATCTGGCCGGCGACGCAGAACATCAGAGCGTGATGACCGCTCGATGTAAGCGGTGGTGTTCATTTGCCTGATGTTGTTTTCCACTATTAACGGCATACCTTTCTCTTTAATTGAAATAAACATCCGATCATTTATATAAAATCCTGTACATACAAACACATTTACTTAGTGGCGAGTGAGTTTTTGAAAAGGCGACTATTTAAAGTTAAGTGACACACAGGCTGTTACTTCGTTAGTTACGTTTAAAGTTCAATGTATAGAAAATATTATATCATATAAATAAACATTTTTTTCTTTCTTTCTAGTCTTTTTATGTGTACAGCACGGGGCAAATCTACACTTGAGAGCAATAAAATGGCACACCTTGTTTTTTTTTTTTGTTAAGGCAGTTTTTTTTCATGAATCTGAATAAACATTTTAAAAAACACACACACTAATTAAAAGTCTACCTCATTACCTTTCTAATGATATCAAATACATTGTAAAAAATACCCATTAGAGGTTTTACGGCACAAAACCCAACAAACGGGTAAAATTACCCAATTTCGCTTAAGAAATAATGAAAAACAAACTCAACATTCTTGATCAAATTGTTTATTAATAAGGTGTATTCCCTCCCCGAGCCTTAATTACAGCTCTTAATCGGTTTTTCATGGACCGTATTAATTTTACCATGAAATCTTGTGGTATAGCGTTCCACTCCTCTACAATGGCAAGTTGAAGCTCTCGGAGTCGCGTAGGAGCAGGGCTTCTTGCTCGAACTCTTCTTTTTAGCTCATCCCAGACATGCTCAATCGGATTGAGATCAGGACCAAGAGCTGGCCACTCCATCGCGGTGATTCCAACGTCTTCCATGTAGTCGATAACTTCTAGCGACATGCGGTCTGGCGTTGTCGTGCATTAGGAGAAAATCTTCTCCCATAAGCCACGCAAGCGGCCTCACATGTCCTTCGAGCACTTCTTCGACGTATCGTGCAGCCGTCAAACCTCTTGATCTCGGGCCGGTATTCGCCCCAGTGATGAATACAATGTCAGTTTTAGTGTCCAAAACATACACGATCCACCGCCAAAAGGTTCGCTTATGCAGCATTGTGAAAATCGCTCTGATCATCTTCTGTAGACCCTAGAGCGTCCATTCATCAGAGAACATAACAGACCGCCATTGGTCATACGTCCAATTTAAATGTTCCCTAGCAAATTGTAGTCGGGCTTGTCGGTGAGCTGTGTGGTCAATTTGGGACCATTTGCTAGGCTATGTGTATCAATGGTTTCGTTGCCTGTGTGGCACGTAGCGCCGTCTTGTTGAAAGTAAATGTTGTCCAGATCAATACCATCCAATTCCGGCCAAAAAAAAAAAACATTAATCATCTCTCGATAGCGCAATCCAATCACCGTAACTGTTGCTCCAGCCTCATTTTCCTTTGGAGTATTTTATGTAGTATGTTTTGTTTGAATGTAAACCTATTCCTAAAACAAGTGACAATCGTTTTCAAAGCGTTTCCTATTTCTACAACGACTTTCGAGGAACGAGGATTGACATAAGTTTTCCGTTAGATTATGTCAAATCAATGTTAATCTCTTACATTTTTGACTTTTCCATCATCTTTGTCTAGACCATCAAGAGTCATAATCTGTTGAATACCAGTATTTTACAAGGAGCGAATCTGAGCTCCACAATCACATAACACGACGATACCCCCTGGTAAAACTGGTTGTCGCTTTCGGGCTTCTGACGACCCACAAGCCACAAGCCCCTGCAAGCTACATGTAAGCAATAATATGTCTAAATATATGTTTTTCCTTAAAATACCAAGCTGTGTGTTTACACAGGTACCTATTTTAAGACCTCCACGCCAAAACACGCTAAACGTTCCAGCAAAAAATCCCTTTTATGTAACACATTACTTAAATAAAAATTTTGCTTGCCAAGAAACCAAAGCATGAAAGAATTTTAAGACATAACATCCCTGCATCTTGAAGATGCTACGGTATGTGCGTATAAATTTTGTCTAGTTCACGTAGAATTTCTTCGGAAATGTAGGTAAGCTTTTAGGAAAGTCCTCAGTGAATTTTACGAACAAACTTACCGGGTGTCGGGTGACCGTGCACGAAGGATGAAAGACGTATTTAATGATGAACACATTTTAATGTATCTTCTTAGAAATAAGTGAACGTTCGAAGAAAAAAACCTGTATTTTTTTTTCTCTTCTACTCTTACACTTTTTTTTTTTTTTGGGAATGGCATCTCGCAGGTCAACCTATGAGGTTATCGTCTGCTTAGACGGACTTGCCTGTGGTTGCCCTAATAAATTAAGGCCTCCAGCCAGGACTTAAACTTATGTACTAACTTAAAAACTAAGCGACAACGCTAAGGGCACCCCCTGTGGGGTACGAACCTCGGCTTAGGGCGTCGCTGGAAGAGGGCAGCAAGGGACTAGCTGGATCAGGATTTGAGTGATTTAGGGACGAATTTAAAGCTACAGGCTCAGCGGCACGGGCTGGCTCGAGCAAGGGTCGGGAGGGGCGTGGATTTGGGCGTCGCGGCGGGCCTCGGCGGCGAGGACGGTAGGACGGCGATCGGGTTTTGGGCTTATGTAGTGTGCTGGTGGCCTTACTACTCTCCTGGAGGAGGGTAGTGGCGTCGTCGGGGGCGATTAAAGTATGCCTTGGTCGGCGAATACTGCTAATGCGGGAGGGAGTAAAGCGGGCGGCCGCTGAGATCAAGGGGTTGGAGTGTTTAATGCCACAGTCAAAGAAGCGCTTCGATAAGCGTTTCATGAACTGGTTTATGGTAGGCATTTTAAGGTCGATGTGGAGATTTATATTACGGACATAGAAGGGGGCACCCGTGACCTTTCTGAGGAAACGGTTCTGGAGGGTCTACATCTTATGGAGATGACGTGGGTGAGCGTGCGCAAATACATCGCAGGCATAGGTCATGATGGGACGGATGACTGCGGTGTAGATGCGCAGCTTGCATTTAAGTGACAACTCTACTCTTACACACGGTGTCATCTCTTTTTATCCCCTGCTCCATCGCATGTATGCTGGTTTTCTTTAGAAATAAGCATCACTTCTGTAAGTATATTTCTGTTACTCTCTTCTTGTCTGTTGATATGTATGCACACAAATAAATGGTTAAATAAATAAAAATATTAATGATTTAATACTGTGCTATTCACACTGCACAATCAAATGTTGCCCTTTTTCTGCAATGCTTTCTCAAGAACACCTTAGCCACACAGCAGATTTGAGACGCTTTACCTTTGTTCATCATTTCGGCACCTTTAACTCAAAGTGAAATCTCTAAAACAAATGAATCAAAAGAGATCTGTCGAGGCGAGTGAAACATAGTGCCGAAATCCAACATCGTTCGATCAATATCATTTTCCACTTTTGAGTTTAGACGTTTTACTTCGAGTAATAAAATCCCAATAAAAGGTAAATCTGAACAAAAATGGAAGCGCCTGAAAAGGACGGAACTAATCGACTGAAATACATACATGCATAAACTCTCGCATTCTTCCCATGGGAGTTGGCAGAGACTACGGACTACGCCACCTGGCACGGCCCATTAATACTCCTTTTACCTCATGTATGTTCACACATCTGGTAATACGCACCTAACCTTTCTGAAGAACACACTAAGGCAGGAGTCAGAAAATCACCAGTAAGGGAGAATCCCCCCTAGAAGGACATATAGTGTCCTCCTGGGAAGGGATAAGGATAAGAAATCCAGAAAATCTTCAAGACATGCTCCTACTAGTTTCCTGTAAGTGGCAGACGTGCAGTTTCATTTGTTGTCTGCAGTTACAAACTCTTGTGCTTCTCAATGTAAATAACACGTTCTTGAGTTGAATTTATGTCAACACTTTTTAGGGCCATAACAAAGAGGTTTTATTGTATCCCAGCGGCAAAACTATAGAACTTCCATTAATTTTCACCTATTTTCCTATTTAACGTTTAACGTGTACGTCTTTTTTACATAGTTCTCATATTGAAGTTCACAATGTTATGTCCAAGATTATGATATTTATTTTAATTTAATAGTAGAACATAGACATTTTTAAACATATTCTGTACCTATACGTGGGACACTAAGAAAGTTTTGCGAAAATAGTACTAAACGTTATATGGGTAAATAGTTTTTTAGTAAATCTTTTCAAAGTACTCTCCTCTAGCCTCTATACAAAGTTCCATGTGTCTGAACGAGTTTTCGAAACACTTTTGTCAGTCCGCCGTAGACACCTCGTTTACAGCCTGCTCGAACGCTGACAGCGCAGCTTCCGGCGACGAAAATTGTATCCCTTTGAGCAGATTAATTCATTTTCGGAAATAAATAAAAAAGTTACACGGTGCTGGGCCTGGGCTGTAAGGAGGGTGACCCAGGAGTTTGACCAGTGTGCTGGCCAGGAAGTGCCTCGTTTTGAGCGCGGTGTGCGAAGGCGCGTTGTCGTGGTGGAGTAGTAGCCCGCGGAGCCTTGTGTTTGGTCGCTTGTTGCTCACAACAGAGAGAACTTCGGCCAAGCATTAGTATACCTTTCAACGGTGATGCGTTTTTGGTTCCGTAAAGGAATGGACACTAAGTGGGCAGCCAACTTGGAAAAGCTTGCGATCAAAATCTTCCCCCCTCTTCTGGATCGATTCACATTGGCAGGGTTTGATTCGTTTTGAAACAACCAAACTCTCGACTTAGTTTCTGGATCGTATTGATAAATTCAAGATTCGTTACCTGTAATGATGTTGTAAACACGCCGAGAAGAGCCTGCTTCCAATTTGTTTACCATATCACGGTACCATTCCACCCGGGCCTGCTTCTGAGCATCGGTGTGGTTGTGCGGCACTCAGCGTTAAACTATCTTCCTCACGCGAAGATGCAGGTGTAGAATTTCGTGAAGGGTTCCCGATCCAACCGTGCTTGAATTCGTTATACCAACGATACACGGTTGGCTTAGACGGGCCTTCATACATGAATGCCATTTGAAGTCTATCGTACGATTCGTCCGGATTCAGGCGATACTTGAAATCGTAAAAAAACATATTGCGCAAATGTTCCCTTTTTAAATTTTTACGTCCTTCTGAACGTGGGCTTACTGTACCACTGCAGGACAAAAGCCTATTCTCGTACAGAGAAGGCATAAGCATCGATCACCACGCTTGATCATGATGGGTTTGCGATTTCAAACTTAAATCCGTACTACAATCCTAACTAATATTATAAATGCAAAAGTAAGTTATTTTGTTTTTTACGCTTTCACGCCAAAATGGCTGAACGGATTTGGATGAAATTTTCTACTAATATTACATAGAATAAAAGTATCATGTTCTTTGTTTCCCGCACAATACCTTGCAACTAAGTAGTTTGCATGTAAATCGCATTCCTTAGTTTTTCGGCAAGGCATCTGTTATTGCATTTGTTGACAGTTTTACGGACTGTTTTATGTAATAAATCCGTTTTAATTGCACGATAATGTTGTTGAGACAATATTGTTGAATGTTTTAAGTGAGTAAAGTTATATAGTTGAGGTAACTTAACTTAATGGAACAGCTTCTTTATCTAAAACTGCCGTGTTACAAGATACAAAAGATTTATACTAACTTAAACCATACAAAGCCAGTAGTGAGAAGGAGAGAACTCATAGTTTTAGCGAATAATTAAGTACGAATGTGGCAATATATCATAGTACGGTTAACTGCATGGCAGTGGTAACACTTGAATTACGAAAATCGTCCTAAACGATACGAAATAAAGACGGTTTCAAGATCATCGTACTAATCCCACTAATATTATAAACGCGAAAGTTTGTGAGTATGTATGGATGTTTGTAACTCTTTCACGCAAAAGCTACTGAACGGCACACAGATCGTTCATAACCTAGATTAACACATAGAGATACTTTTTATCCCGATACTCCCACGGGATCAAGATTTATGCGAGTGAAACCGCTGGGAGCAGCTAGTATAATTGATTTGATCACGTCGTATAAGCATTATCGGCCTAAAACGTTCCCACTGCTGGGACACAGGCCTCTCGGTCAGAAGGAACTGACCATCACCACGTGTGCGGGTTGGTGAATTTCACAATGTCTTGGAATTTTTTGTTGTTGTGTTTCCTCACGATGTTTTCCTTCACCATTTTGAGATCAATGGTGATGAAATAAATTACACAAAGTAAAGTGCCTGTCTGGGTTCAAACCCGTAGGTCACAACTAATCATTGTCTAGTTGCCTACATCCATTAACCCATGCGATTTTCCCAGTGGAAGAAACCCCAAAAGATACAGCTCATACATAAACACTCATAAACAAACACTTCCTGTTGGCCATGCACCTCTCATCTCCTCTCATCGTCATGAGGAAAATTGCAATAACCATAACACTTGGCAGAGTTACCCCATACGAAATCTAGAGCATCCTCCCAAAAATTTTCTGAGCATTTTTTTTCCTACCATTGACATAGTTACAAGGTACTTACGCCTCGCAAAGTCGTAGTTACACGTTAGGAACTTATGTAACTGTTAGTACCAAAAACGTATCGTAAGTAAAAGATACGTATCGTAATTCGTAAGTGCGTATCGTGTAGGAACGGGGTCGTGTAGTTTTATGGGATGCCGTGCTTATTTGCAATGGGCTTACCCAAACGCCCCAATGTAGTGGGCGACGGAAAAATTGGGTCGGTGTTTAAAAGTAAGTTGAGGTGAGATTCGACGTGGGAGGAATAGGACTTTGCCCGGTAGTAAGGCTGTTATAAAACTGTGTACACACGTACATATTCTCTCACTTTCTTCCCATGCCAGAAACTACAAAACGCCACCTGCTACGATCCTTACGTATTCCTTTTGCTTCGTTTACGTTCATACATCTGGTCATACACGCGCGCCGGTTACGATTACGACGCACCTGGCCGAAGAACGTCACAAATAAGGTAGTGCAACGCGAAAGTTTGTGAGTATGGATGGATGTTTATTACTCTTTCACGCAAAAACTACCGAACGGATTTGGATGAAATTTGGCACATAGATAGATTATAACCTGGATTATGGATTATAACCTGGATTATATTATATAACCTGGATTATATTATACACATAGAGTACGTTTTATCCCTATACTCCCACGGGATCATGATTTATGCGGGTGAATCCGCGGGGAGCAGAGTAGACGATAACAATGGATAACTTTGACACCTAATTAGCTCTACTGACATACATTAAAGAAGGCTTAAAGTCACCCAAAGGGCAATGGATAGGGCTATGCTTGGAGTTTCCCGTCATCGAATCAGAAATGAAGGATCAGAAAAGATCCGCAGGAGAACCAAGGTCTTTTACAAGGTGGACCGATGACCTTATGACGGCTACAGGAATCCGCTAGATGCGGTAAGCTGAAATCATGATTATTTAAATATTTTTCTGGAGCCATAATTTAAGTCCCAGAACAGTAGGAAGAAGTTACTTTGTGAAACCACAGCTATGCACTGTATCTCTTCTATTTTATTTTATGCCAAAACTTACACACATGCTTACGTAGATTTTACTATCTAGTCTCTAGAGAATATTAAAAACATCCAACTTCTAGCCAACTAACCCTGCACTCCACTACACAACAGAATTTCGTACGTAAACTTTACTTGCAGAGTTTCCCCATTTTTTGCTCCGACGTGCAAAGTTTAGCAAAATGGCCGACAAAGTTCGGCCTACTTTACTTTTTGTTACTCTTAATGACTTACAGGACGAATCGGGAAGAAAAAATCCGTCAAGGGATAGGATTGTGATGTAGGTACGTATTTTTAGGGTTCTATATCTCAAAAGGAAAAAACGGACCCTTATAAGGTCACTTCGTTGTATGTATTTCTGGTTGTCTGTCAGTCTGTGTAAAGCCTTTATCTCAGGAACGTGTGGAGGTATCAAGTTAAAATTAATGTCATAAATAGATAAACGGTCATTTGAAGCTCTAAAAATATCTAGGTTCTATGTCAACGCAATAAAAAAATACGGCGATATATGCGACATATTTTGATACTCGCAAAATAAATCCCGTATCTCCCGTTGACCTGGAATCATGAAACTTGGCAAGAAATACACACACACAGCACAAGTAAAGGATAAGTCTGAATGTCGTTCATTTATAGTTTTATCACTTAAAAAGGATGTTGATGGCAATAGGCTCGCCCCTATTACATTGGACTAAAACAACGGGTGAAATGTGGTTGTTAAATGATAAATGATTTTATTTCTGTAAGTAGGTTTTACAAACACTTTTACAAGTCAATTATATTTTAAAAGTAGATGAGATCGGCGTTTCCTATCTGAGTACTCTGAGAAGAAAGGCCGTAACAAACTCAGAGGTCACAGTCTCTTTTAAAGTCCAGACTTAATCTTGGTCAGGTCATGTGAAGACCATGTAGATTGATGTCTGAAATGGTCTTTTGAGGCAAGATCCACACAGTATGAGAGGACCAGTACACGCATTGTCAGTAATCATGCAGCTCAACACAGAACTTAAGGAGCTCATCGATTCGACGAACAGTACCAAAGAAAGGACATTTGGGTAGGCCGGATAAATTATTCAAACTGCCAGACCATGATTAAAACTAACTTAAAAAAAAAAACAACAAATCCACACTGCCTTGACATTCACAATAATTAAAATATTATAATTCTTCACAAAGTAAATTTTCATGTCATTGTATACATATATTAAGTCCATTAATGTCAAAGTGTATAAACATCCGAGAATAAACTTGGTCAGATCATATGAGGACCCTGTAGACTGATGTCTGAAATGGTCTTTTGAGGAAAGAACCACACTGATTTGAGTGGATCTGGTTGTACTTACTATAGGGGCACCTCTGCCTAACCCTTCACCCTTCCCCTAAATTTAAAGTAGGGTTTAGAAAACATAGCAAAAAATTCTAACTTTTGATAATAGAAGATCTAGTTTCGATTTGGACTAAAGGATCCTGCATGGCTCGGCAGTGCGATTCGACTCTAGTTGAACAATTTCTGTAAAATCTTCACGAAAATTGTTCTACCAGAATCGCGACGGACCGTCGCGTCGCGCCTTTCTGCGGGAGCCTTAAAACCAAAACACGTCTTGACATGTATTGCAAAAACCAGTAAAGAGAAGCAGCAAGCATAACTTCATTTATAATACTTCAAAACCAAAATGTCAAAATGTGTTTTCCAACAGGTAGAACTAATGTTAGAGAATGGCCATAAGCATAATCAGCTTATAATGTTCCCACTGCTAGAACAGACGCCTCCGTTCTTCGTGAGGGAGTGGGCTATATACTAATCTAAATAAAACGGGCCCAGTGCTGGTTGGTAGATGTCACAAATTTCAGGAGGAGGACAATACCTTAACTTCATACAGCATAACTCAAAAAAAAAAAACTTTACTTCAACAAAAGAGATATCTAGAAAACTGTTATGATAGTCTACGAAACCACAGCTTTTCAGCATAACCCTGTAAAAAGTGTGACGTAACTAAATAAAAGTGTTGGGCTTACGTATTGCTGAAAAAAGGATTAAATTAAAGTTCAACATTTTAAATTAGTTTGTATATCCTCTTGGGCAGCCCAAAATAAAAGATCCCAATGACATACAAAATGGTTGAATGGATAGCCCGGGATTATGAAAGATTCCTGGCCATAATTTTTCATTTCTCGCCCCCGACGACGCCACTACCCTCCTCCAGGAGAGTAGTAAGGCCACCAGCACACTACATAAGCCCAAAACCCGATCGCCGTCCTACCCTCCTCGCCGCCGAGGCCCGCCGCGACGCCCAAATCCACGCCCCTCCCGACCCTTGCTCGAGCCAGCCCGCGCCGCTGAGCCTGTAGCTTTAAATTCGTCCCTAAATCACTCAAATCCTGATCCAGCTAGTCCCTTGCTGCCCTCTTCCAGCGACGCCCTAAGCCGAGGTTCGTACCCCACAGGGGGTGCCCTTAGCGTTGTCGCTTAGTTTTTAAGTTAGTACATAAGTTTAAGTCCTGGCTGGAGGCCTTAATTTATTAGGGCAACCACAGGCAAGTCCGTCTAAGCAGACGACAACCTCATAGGTTGACCTGCGAGATGCCATTCCCAAAAAAAAAAAAAATCATTTGCATATTCACAATCAGACTAAAAGGTTCATGCTGGGACACAGGGCTTCTTTCTGTGAGGGGGAGTGAGCCATAATCTCCTTTAGTGGTATGTTCTGTGGCCATAGTCCACCACGTGGGTCACGTGCATGTTGGCGATGTCACATGTCTTCTTGTTCAAGGTTTTTTTTTTTTGTTCAAATCGGAAACGTGAAAATCACAAATCAGTTCGGGAAAGATTAAAATATATTGTGGTAAAGAGTTACGCAATCCTACACAACTTGTTTCGAGTCTTAACTCCTTAGTAGTGTAAAACATAACTACTTTACGTGACAACAAATTCCAGTAAAGTCCGTATAAGAAACAGAATTTCGATCTGCAAAATGAGAATGAATTGTCAACTAAGATCTTAAAACTAGCTCAGTTGCAACTTTGCATTTCAAGAGCCAAGTAAATTATGTTAATATCTTTATTCTTCGTTGCACTGTATTTGCTGTATCTCTGTTTGTGACAGTATGAATGGCTTTCCGAGTTAATAAACAACTTGCCAACAGAATCCAGTCAATTGGTATACAAAACAATATTTTATGTAATATATTGAATCTGCCAAGTATTCATACGTTCATAATAATATGCATTGTTTATTGTATTGCTTGATATATAGATATATGTATGGTTTCTAAGAAAGAGCGCAAAGGAACGATACACTTACCTGTTGAAATTCAAAGCTGACTTGACTCATATACCATCATATATTAAATTTATTACTAAAAATAGGATTGCAGGTGGAAGAAAAATTCAAATTATTCTTCTCTAGTCTACGGTAAAGGTTGTGTTATATGTTTTGTTATATAAATAATTATGTGACCTGTTGGATCGTTAAGGATACATGGTATGATAAAGATGACGTTCGCATTTTTTATTTATACTTAATGTTTTGGAAAAAAAAAAACGATTCTTTTTCACTGTTGTAATCCCTGTGTAAACAAATCGGTATAACTTTTAAACAAAACTATTTATCACGATGTAACAAACTCAGTAATGACTGGAAATGACAGGGCGTCCTCATAAGAAACAACTTGCCATATGCAATAAACAATGGAGAAGCGTACAATTAGACAATCTCTTCTCTTCTCCTTCTTGTAAAGGAGCACGCCCAGGAAGGTACTACCTCATACACCGTGCACCTAGAATCTGACGTTTCATAAGTGCCCATGTAGGTTTATGTGAAATAAAATATTTTGATTTTGATTTTACCTATTACTGTAGATAAGCAGCGGTGCTGGTTTTCTGTGTGAAAAGATTCGCGGGATACAGCTTCAAATTTAAATTCTTTATTGCGAACTAAGTGTACAGAATATTGAAGATATTAACAATAGGTAGGTTCTAAGAACTTCGTCTCTATCGTCTAGGATAACAACGCACCTGCAATGCGGCAGAATTATGATGCAAATTTGGTCTTTATATACCGGCGGGTTCTTTTTCTGTTCCAAACATTTCGACCCCTTAGATATTGCACTTTTTTTGGAATGTTTTTTTTGTAACTAAGTTCTTCAACGTTCTTTTCACGTGAGGAAAAAGGTTTTATGCCCTCTATGCACCTTTTTTGTATTAGAAAACAAATATAACAACTTTGGACACTTGAAACTTAATTCCTTACATGGCTCTGTTCGTTCCAATCTGGTATCCCAACTTTTTTTTGAAAACCGACAAAAAAATGATAAGCTAGAATTCATAGTTTCAGTTTGCGCGTTGACGTCCTAGAGGCCTAAGTCAGGCCTGAACATTATGTTCCCACTGCTGGGCCTCCTCTCTGTGAGAGGGAGCCCCATATTGTGGCCCATAGTATTATGCCATAACCAAAAGAAAAATAAATTTATTTGTAACAGAAACAATGCATACAAAAAGATAAGATCACTTGATAATAAACCGTAGAAAAAAAACAGGTTTATACTTTGTTTGTTTGTTTGTTTGTTTGGCATCTCGCAGGTCAACCTATGCGGTTGTCGTCTGCTTAAGCGGACTTGCCTGTGGATTCCCTAATAAATTAAGGCCTCCAGCCAGGACTTAAACTTATATACTAACTAAAACTAAGCGATAACGCTAAGGGCACCCCCTGTGGGGTACGAACCTCGGCTTAGGGCGTCGCTGGAAGAGGGCAGCAAATGACTAGCTGGATCAGGATTGGTATTAATTAGGGACGAATTTAAAGCTACAGGCTCAGCGGCGCGGGCTGGCTCGAGCAAGGGTCGGGAGGGGCGTCGATTTGGGCGTCGCGGCGGGCCTCGGCGGCGAGGGCGGTAGGACGGCGATCGGGTTTTGGGCTTATGTAGCGTGCTAGTGGCCTTACTACTCTCCTGGAGGAGGGTAGTGGCGTCGTCGGGGTCGATTAAAGTATGCCTTGGTCGGCGAATACTGCTAATGCGAGAGGGAGTGTAGCGGGCGGCCGCTGTAATCAGGGGGTTAGAATGTTTGATGCCGCAGTCGAAGAAACGCTTTGATAAGCGTTTCATGAACTGTTTTATGGTTGGCATTTTGAGGTCGACGTGAAGATCGATATTACGGACATAGAAGGGGGCACCCGTGACCCTTCTGAGGAAACGGTTTTGGAGGGTCTGCATCTTATGGAGATGACGTGGGTGAGCGTGCGCAAATACAACGCAGGCATAGGTCATGATGGGACGGATGACTGCGGTATAGATGCGGAGCTTGCATTTGAGGGACAGTTTACTACGGGCTGTCAGTACGAATTGCAGCCTGCTAAGAGCGAAGGAGGCGCGCGCGCGAACCGCCTTAATATGAGCCTTAAAGGTAAGGTTCTCATCGAGGATCACGCCTAGGTATTTGGCTTGCTTCTCCCAAGGGATTGGCTTGCCGTACATAGTGATCGGGCTGGGAAGTGGGGGAGGGAGTCGACGACGTCTCGAGAAGAGAACCGCCTGACTCTTATCGGGGTTGACCTCGATTCTCCATTTCCGAAACCAAGCGCCTAAGACGTTTGCGGAGGTTTGGAGAGTTCGAGCTATAGCGTTGGGACAGTGACCGGTATAGTAAACGGCAGTGTCGTCGGCGAAGAGAGCCAACTGAGCCTTTTTACTTTTTGGGATATCGCTAGTGAACAGCGTGAAGGCGAGAGGAGATAGTACGGAACCCTGAGGGACACCGGCGCGAATAGGATGAGGGGACGAGAGTGCTCCCTCGACGCGATAGCGAAAGGTCCGGTTCGACAAAAAGTCTCGTAAGATGAGCACGAGACGATCAGGCACTCCTAGTTGGTAGAGCTTGTATAACAAGCCGTTGTGCCAGACTTTGTCGAAGGCTTTCGCTATGTCGAAGAATAGCACACCCGTCGTCGCGTTACGCTGCAGACCAGCGCATAAGTGCTCTACGATACGGTGGACCTGTTGGGTGCCCGAGTGTTGGCTACGGAATCCAAACTGCTCGTTGGGTATGAGGCTCTTTGCTTCGGCGTAGTCTTTGAGACGCTTATAAATAAGCCTCTCGTAGATTTTACCGAGGACATTGAGTAAGCTAATAGGGCGGTAGCTGGAGGGCTCAGACTTTGGCTTGCCTGGCTTTGGGATACCGATGACGGTGGCTTCTTTCCATGCTTGTGGGAAGATGTTGTTGCTCAAGGCGCCATTGAAGATGGCGGTCATAAGCATTATTAGCGGGGCAGGAAGGAGTTTGTATACCTTATTGGTAATACCATCCGAACCGGGGGCCTTACGAGCGTGGAGCCCTTTAATGATGTCGTGCACTTCGTCTGGAGTGACGGGAGGCAGAGGATCATCAGGGTCTTCGACGGGAGGGAGGGAGGCTCTTCGTTCGACTTCAGCGTCGACCTTGTTCAGGTGAGCTTGGTCTACTGGTTGGGAGCTGGGAGAACATTGGGACTCTAGGCTGTCGGCAAGACATTCAGCCTTATCGGGACTGTCGAAAGCGACACTATTGTCGGGGCGGATGAGAGGAGGCATAGAGACCTCTTCTGAGGAACGCAATTTCCTCTGTAATTGCCAGAAGGCTTGATGAGTGGGCTCGAGTTCGCTGAGCATCTTGTTCCAGCCCTCAGAGCGAACCTCCCCTATGCGTTTCTTTACAGCACGCTGTAAATGGCGCATGTGGGCTTTGTTCGCGTCACAAGGGAAGGAGTCGTAGGCACGGATGGCCGCGTTCTTCTCGGTTATCAGGTCACGTACGTCAGCAGGTAGTATCCAGCGATGGTCTTCCATCACCGGAACTTCCCGTGAACAATCCGTCAATACGGATTGTACGTGCTCTGTAAACGAGTCGATTGCGGCCGTCGTGTCGGCGACTGACACTAAGTGATCGGGGATGGTGTCTAAGTGAGGCGACGTGGTGGATTTCAGTCTTTCGCTTACTTTCCTCCAGTCGGTTATCGTCTGGGTCTGAGGGGGGCGGTTGGGGTCGATCGGGCCCGAGTAGGGTGCAAGATGCATGACTACAGGGCGGTGGTCAGAATTTAGCTCGTGGAACGTCTCAATCGATTGCAAACGGAGGTTCACATTCTTGAGCAGCGCTACATCGAGAACATCGGGAAGGTGATTAGGATTACCTGGGAAGACAGGTTTATACTAACGAACACTGAACATAAATACTCGGCAGCTGCACGCCGCGACTGTGACAAGAAGGGTTACACTCAGCATGATGCTGTGCTAGGGAACCCACAGCATAGCGCTGATTTTCAGTGGTCACCCAAAAATGACGTACGGAGACCAAGTCACGTCTAGGGATTTAAATAAGTACTTGATAAAGTAAAACAAATAAAACAGTGAGTGGGTAGGTCAGTCATCATCATCACTTCACGCTTGCTTGATCGTTTGTCATCCAATACCGTTTTGAAAGTCAACTACAGTCCGACCGAATAGAGAATGCGCTCCTGACACCTCCTGTCCACCTGTCAGTGCGACATTCTAGTCGTAATCCTAAATCCTAAATAAGTTTGTTTGTTTGTTAACTTTTCACGCCTAAACCACTGAACCAATCATCACGAAAATTTGCATTTACGTTGTTACGGGTACAGAAAAGGACAAGGGGACCTTTCATCTAGAAAAAAGTTTTGTTCCCGAAGGAAAGAACAATAACTTTCGACGGTCCAAATTGTTTTAGGACGCTAGATGGCGCTACTGTCTTTCGAATCATTAGTGAATTATATTATTAGAAACTTCAGTAGTGTTAAGAGATATGTACTTTTTAATATAAGTAATACATTTTGTAAGTAGTGTCGGTAGACCATTTTTTCATCCTCCAAACTAATATTATAACGGCTGAATTGATTGTCAAAAGCATATCTAATAAAGATCAAATCGCAAAACACGTTTTCGTTTGTATGAAACTGACAGATGTCAAGAACGCATTCTCTCGTCGGCCGCACTGTAACCGCGATTCAAAAATCTGTCATGTGTTCCGAGCTTCAGTCAGTCAGTGATTGTACCTCAAAGCTTTTTGAGAAAATCAAAGCAAAATCACATCCAACATTGGCTCGATTTACCCAGATTCCTGCCTTTTTGTTGAACTTAACAGTCTCAAGACGTTTTATTTTTATCCGATGCTTCGAGTGTTTTGATCCTTCCGAGATTTAATATATTATCCAAAAATCTTTAACCGTTACTTATACCATTATGGGATATACAATATGTAACAAAAACCCAAAAATGTATGAGATTGACATAAGCTACCGGAAACCTTATGTCAATCCTGTTGCGTCAAATGGTTCTGGAAATACGAAACGCTTTGAAAGCGATTGCCGCTTGTCTAGGTCCTCTGAGATAACTTTGGCTGCTATGTCAAGCGCTACATATAGTTACTTCCAATAGGTGTATTACGTCATTACTTTGATATAATCTGGATTTTGACGTAAGTCGCTGACCAGTGCGTGTTGCCAGTGATGACCTATGGCACTGAAACCTGGTCGCTCACAACGGGCCTTACAAGAAGGCTAAAAGTCATCCAAAGGGCAATGGAGAGGGCCTATATGCTTGGAGCTTCCCTACGTGTTCGAATCAGAAATTAAGAGATCCGCAGGAGAACCACGACATAGCCCAAGGAATTGGCAAAGTTAAGTGGCAATGGGCACATTGCTCGTAAAGCAGATAGCCGATCGGGCCGAAAGATTCTGGAGTGGCGACCGCATAAAGGAAGACGTAGCGTTCGAAGGCCTCTCACATGGTGGACCGATGACCTTGTGAAGGCAGCAGGACTCCGCTGGATACGGGAAGCACAGAACCGGTCGAAGTGGCGGTTCTTGGGGGAGGCCTATGTCCAGCAGTGGACGTCTTTCGGCTGAAATGATGATGATGAAGTTGATTTTAGCAAACGTAACATTTTCTGACTAAAAGAGACATCCCCTTATTGATACTGCTATTTGATATTTAATGACATTGTTGCCACGGAGAATCACTGACTACAAAGGGCAAATTCAACAATGAAACGGAACGCGATCAGCACACAAACTACGTTTAAGAGCTGACGAGCTGAAGTGTCATTATTTTCTATGTAATATTGAGACTTACAGCTCTTGAACGCGGTTTAGATGTGCTGACCGCATTCAATTTCAATGGTGAAATTTGCCAGATATAGAATAGTGAAAGTCGAATAGTCATAGAAGCGAGTATTATATAATTGTTACTTTTTTCCTACGTATCGTCACAGGACTGTTTAGATTCTTACGTAGCGATTTTTCACAAACTCTTTGCTACCATACTACGGCCACCTAAGAAAAAAAAACTTGTTCAGTTATTTTCAAAAAACCTTAATTGCGATATTCAGCCTCATAATCAGTGGCTGACTGTACTAATGACGTGCCTGTATGGCTCGTGGCTCGAGATCTCGAGCACTTGAGAACTCTTGGCTCGTGTGTGCATGGCCCGAAAGTATGTTGGACATGTGTGGAGGCAAAGATGGTGGACTTTTAATGCTATGTTGTGTGGGGGTTGGACAAAAGCGTCTGGTTGCGTAATTAAGTGTTGAAATGGTTCATGAAAAACGCTTCAAACACTAAAAGTTCGGATTTTTTTGTAGGGAAATCCTCAAGGTTGCCCTTCATCTGGGTGGATTAGAATGGAGGGTAGTGTTGGACTTCTACACATACATACATAAAGTCACGCCTTCTTTCCATGGGGGTAGGCAGAAACTACAGCACGACACCGGACTTCTACCGGTTTAAAACCTCATGCAGTTCCTCTTTCCATCATGGTAGGAGCGTAAGATATATGTAGGTAGGTAGGTAGTAGCACATGACATGAACCGTGCCCAACAGGAAACCAAGTCTCTATTTATTCAGCTCGACAGTTATTCTTTTGTTTTGATTATTTCCCTAATAAAGTAATCTAAATAAAAAAAAATAAAAAAACTGTCTGATAATCTGGTTTGCAAACAATATCAAAGAAATAACTTATCGTATCGCAGTACGCAATTCTCGCCTTATATCCCGTGAAACATGAAATGCATCAAAATCCCAGCCTAAAAATATCCAAAATAAAGCTTTTTAAACATACAAAACACAAATAGAAAGTTTTACCACAGGATTTATACCTGGTTATAAAGTAAACCATTTTATGTTCGTTCCCCGAGTATGTAATGAATCGTCCTCGTAAAATTAGAAACAGTTTGGGTTTGAGATTAGTACTAAACTCTTGTGAATTACCTCACTTGAGTTCTTTGGGTACTCGTATAAAGTCTTATCTATTCAAAGGATTATTAGATTCTTTATTTGAGAGCTCCATCACAATGTTATCCATAGCTGGTATGCCCTAATGCTTGTTGCATATGGGCAGCTCTCTTGAAATATGCAACCTCTGAAGAAATAACACTTCTTTGTTGTGTTTACAAAGTGGTGTATCAAGTATCTTGTTAAATACATCGTTCAGAGGCAGTGGATAGGTATGGTCTGTTCCAAAAGTTAAACACTTTTGGAACAGACCATACCTATACCCATACACATCATAATCAGCCGTTAATGTTCCCACTGATGTGACACTGGTCTCCTATCTGTGAGAGGGGGCTGTTAGATGTCACATGTCTTCGTCTTTTAGGTTCTAGGACATGCTTCCTCACGATGATGATTCCCTTCACCGTTATGAGAAAAGTGGTGATGAAATAAATTAGACGTAGAAAATGCCTGTCTGGGTTCGGACCCACGACCTACAACTCGTCAGTCGGGGCCGATACCAGTGGGCCAACACTGCTTTTCGAAAACGGTTTCCGACGAGAATGTTAACAAATGGATCAGAAACGTACCTGTGAATTCCAACTTGTAGTGCCACTTACAAATTGAGTTTTAAATATATAAACTCGAAATTCTAATTTAAAATCCCCTTTCCCGATCCTTGCTCGAGCCAGCCCGTGCCGCTGAGCCTGTAGCTTTAAATTCGTCCCAAAATCACTCAAATCCTGATCCAGCTAGTCCCTTGCTGCCCTCTTCCAGCGACGCCCTAAGCCGAGGTCTGTACCCCACAGGGGGTGCCCTCAGCGTGTAGTCGCTTAGTTTTAAGTTAGTATTGAAGTTTAAGTCCTGGCTGGAGGCCTTAATTTATTAGGGCACCACAGGCAAGTCCGCTTAATCAGACGACAACCTCATAGGTAGACCTGCGAGATGCCAAAAAAAAACCCTTACAAGTGTTTTTCATTTGTTTTGCCTCAATTTTCGTTGACATCTTTTCACGTTCAATCTTATAATATTATCTTAACAGTAATTGTTTTAGAAAGAGCTAAGCTATAAAGGTGAAATCTTCTAAATATTACCGAAACGGCCGAATCGAAACTTTTAAATACAAAAAAAAAAACTGAAGCCGAGTCGCACCAAGTTAATTGATTTGTGAGGGAATTGACTCCATAAATATGTACAAGGCAATTGATACATTTTGTATTTTCTGCAATAAAGTAAAAAAAAAGTTATGTGACCTCAAGACATGAAATTCAGGTATCTTTTGTTTTATGTGAGGCCTTTTTATGGGACCCGTTTGTAGGGTTTAAGCCCGCCTTTTTGCAACGTTATTCGTTTGTCGCGTTTTAGTGATGGGACTGAGAAATTATCGATTATCGATAAAATGCTTGGAACCACGCTAGTTATAAAAATACATAAGTGTATAATATGCCTATTTCCCATTACGGCAGTACCTACTCCGTTTTATGATTCTTACGCAGGACTTAAATAATCTTTTAAAATCTTCACAGATTTAGCTCAATATCAGTTCAAACACTTTTATGTTAATAACTCGGGTGAATAATCGTGAAAATTAAGGTTTTTTGGAACGAAGTTCTTTAACGCTAAATCGTCACGTAACAAAAACTTTTTATTATATAAGGTGGCAAGATGTTATCGACACGCGAACTATGACCATAAATCCAGTCCATGCATCTAGACCCCAGCGTAGATTTTTTTTGTCTTTTATCAAAAAAAACTGCGGTTTCATACTCGTAGAAAAGTACCTTCGCGGTCAAAATGTATGGCAAAACAAATTTGTTTCAGAATCATGCACTGGATCCAGGGTAACAGGATGCGCGTCGATGTCCTTGCCACTCTTCATATGATATAAAGACAGAGAGAGATGGTTTCCGAGGATTCGAGGGTGCTGAAGACAATAGTGAGGTCAACATGGAAATCCAGTACGGCGGTTGCATTTTTTTTTAAATCATTGGTCGTTTCCATGGTTTCGAGGGTGCTGAAGCTGATAATGATGTCAACATGGAAATTCAACAGCTTCGAAAATTGTCAAATTATCCTGAACTTCGTTCCTGACGGACTATTGTTGAAAAATTCAATTAAATATTTTATTTTCGGAGATTTTCCTGTTCGACTTCCAACAGCCAAATGTATTAAAATGTTACAAAATTACACGTGAAAAATATAATCTTCGACAAATAATTGTACGTTGTGTAGTGTAAACGTATTCATTCCTCCGTATGGTGTTGAACTTTTTTTTTTTAAACGGAACAAAATTTCTAATATGCTTTTAAAAACATAACATAACATAACATCGCGCCTTGTTTCCCCGAAGGGTTGGGCAGAGGTGTACCTATAGTACACCCACATTTCGCCCATTATGTTTAAGTCCCATGTAATAGGGGGCGAGCCCATTGCCATCAACCGGGCATAAATCCAGACTCCGGGCTGCTACTGAGAAATGCCAGATAGAAAAACCCAATAACACGTTGCCCGACCTGGGAATCGAACCCAGGACCTCATGCTCAGCAGTAGCTATTGCGACCACTAGACCAACGAGGCAGACAATGAATATGCTTTTAATTATGTCATACCGTTGTCTGCCTTACTGCTGTAGCAATTTAACAAAACATCAAAATTTCTTTATACAACGCTATTTCTGTTGAATTCATATTTTTTCACAAAGAAAAACTGTTAATAGTTCGATAAAATCTTCAATGTAATTATGTGCCTTCAAGTGTTCTTAATGGTCTTTTGTATACAAACCTCATTATATTTGAAAGTACAATGAAAAATGAAAAATGTTTACTCATTGAAAAATGTTTACTCATTGAAATTTAGCAAAACTCCATTCGAATTTTCCAGTCACCGACATTTTATCGGAATAATATTTCATTTACTTCTTCAACTTCTCGAAAACAAATGTCGAAAGTTTTAGTTGAAAAGTATCGATGGTCTAAAAGTCACATCACTAGCTGAAGTTTACGCAAAGGTATCTTCTTTATACGGACATTTACATACAAGTGTTGGGTAGTACTGCAAATGACAAAACATTATAGTCTAGGAGACTGCGTGGACTTCTAAAAGCTTATTACTAGTATTAACACTTGTTTTATTTTTGTTTCAGGTACTTAGTGCTGTCATCTACACATCTCAGTAAATGGTTAATAGGTATTTCTTTCTCTATTTATTTACGACACAACTCGAAGTTGCAAAAACAATATTGAGTTACCCATAGTTATTACGTGCGAAAGTTTGCCAATACACTTCTCCAACAAATAGCCGTAATGAACATAAAAATATCACCCGTTTGTACCGGATTAGTCATATATTTTACTATCGTTACTGTATCCTTCAATAAACTACACCAAATAAATATTTGGCTGTATGTCATAAATGTCAAAACAAATAACTCCGAGATCATGGGAACTTCAGCTCCCTGTCTCCTAGCCTAAGAAGAAAACAAGCGGAAAATGGAGACCTATTAACTTAACGTTTTATGTGCGTTATGATCGATACAATATGAGTTTTGTTTTGTGTAAATAAGGTTCAATTTCTGTTGCTATGTTTTAACAATGGTTGTCACAAACATTGTGTTACAATGGCCGACCCATTTATTGAAGACAGCTTTCGTAAAATTATGTTCAATTTTTTGGGGCATGTTATGGTGTTTGTCAGAGTATGTATTTGCTTATTGATACGCCGTTTGTTAAAAATCATTGTTTACATGCTTTTCCGGTAGTGTTTTGTTTTTATTTCACAACCTTGTTTTTTCCGTAAACTTTACGAGTTCTACGAAATATTGATCGGAACGTCGTATAATTGGATGTTATTTCGAGGATTTTGTTTAGAAAATACACGTGTATTCGTCGTAATTGACGTTTAAAAGTTTTTGTACAAACCTACTTACCTACAGAAATAAAACCATATATCATTTATCACTATTAAGGGCGGATCCAGGATGTTTTTCTGGGAGGGGTACAAGGGGCGGACGGGCAAATAACTCAACAATAACTGTTCGAAATAAAGTTGAGTCGGTGGCTTACACAGTGGGTAAAAAAGGCTAAAGGCTGAAGGCTAAAGGCTGAAGGCTAAAGGCTGAAGGCTAAAGGCTGAAGGCTAAAGGCTGAAGGCTTAAGACTGAAGGCTAAAGGCTGAGTGCTGATACTGCTGATGGGTTTGTTGGCATTGATGTAGTTGCCGCATGCGTGGATGCACATGGGACACCACCACATTCAATCCATTTCCTTGTATCTACAACTGCATCGTGGGTTTTTTGTAAAGAAAAACGCACCTATGCTCTTTTGTCTTAATCGCTAAAAGTATACTGAACAAAGTAGGCTACAAAGATAAGTTTATTTTAGTTTAAGTAATTAGAGCAAGCGCATGAAAAACTCTTCCGGCTATGACCTGTTGCGACCTAATTATGTGAATGAAATACAGTTAAAATATTATTAGTGACCGTACTGTAATTATACAGTTCATTAATCTGAAAAAAACTGTACAATGTTATTAAACAATCAAGGCACGAAGTAGCCTTGCTCTTAGACTACATTGATCCCCGCTGTGACGTCAGTCGTAAAACGTCTATAAACGTCGATGCTCCCGACCAGTAGGCGCGCTAGCGGAGCAGACACTGATATCAGCTGTCACCAATGCGTACGTAATGTACCTTCACGGAACTGGGCAGTGCCGACTCCAATTAGGAACCTGGACATGAATCTGTGAAACTGTGGTCTTGAATGTAGGAAAGTTGAAAGTGTATGCAGGAAAACAGGATTGCATTTGCCACTTAGAAATAAATCATTTTGGTGAAGAAAGTGAAGAACTCGATTTTCTTTTGCATTACAAATGCTAGATCTGTAGTGCTATTCTGCAACCATCTCACCATGAAAACGTAGGTGAAGTGAGCGTGGAGTGAGCTGTCAGTGCCACTGATGCTAGGGATTGACCAAGACGGGATGACACTGACAGCTCACTCCACGCAAGTCTTCACGGTGAGATTTTAACAGAACCGACATGCAGATTCGTGTTGTCAATCCTTTATGCTTATAACTAAAAGTCTTATATTCGCCAATGGCTTACAGCTCAACACGAAACTTACTTAACTAAGATTTGATGACCTTTCTTCCTTGCATTCAAAATTGCCTCGTAGAGTTTATTGAATGAATCAGTTGGACATTTTGATGTAGACGATTTAGATCGTTATGAAAGGAATCAGCATCATCATTATCATCTACAGCCCGACCTCTCGCACTGCTGGGCCTTAGACCTCTCTTTTCTTGTGCCAATACCTTCGCTCCTGTGCCAGCCTAAACCAGGTTCCACCCGCGATGGCAACAATATCGCCTGCCCATCTCGCCGCCTCTCATAAAACAGCATAGATATTGGGAAGAGGCCTTATTTTTCTTAATTTCCCGTGCCCCTGGGATGTTGATGTGGAGGATTCGAGGGAGTAGCAATAGCATCCTGAAAGTCGTAGCTGAAGACCCGAGAGCTCCCGTGCTGAGGCATCTCATGCGGAACCATTGTCCGCCTGATGTGCCTCGTAAGTACATGACTCAGTAAGTCTTGCTCATGTACTTAAATTTGTTACTAATCCTAGTTTATAAGTCTTAGTATTCAAGTTTTTTTTTTAATGGTTCCTATGTTGTCCCGAATAAAAACGAATTATTATTATTATTAAAAATAAATCAGAATCATCACTCCTCCCGTTCAAATAAAACTCCAAGAAAATTGCTCCCCACTTTATTATGTAAGTAAGGAAGCCCCATACATGAAAAATTATGTGACATTGAATTTAACTCGGCGAACTGCATACGAGGTCACGATGAATCGCGCGCTTTACATAAGTTAAACTGGGTCGGGAATAGAATGTTCTTTTGTTTTTTAAGTGTGTCTGTGTGTGTGTGGAGGTCTGTCTTCCAAGAAGTTTGTTAAATTAATTTCAGGGAATCTTGAAAATAATTAAGTAGTTGTCAGTCTTCTGTTGTCCTGAATTTTCCTGATTATGAATTGCCTTCTGTGTAAACACAATATTTTAGTCGTCACTTACGTCATCCGCAGATAAAGGGATAAGGCTCTTAAAATATCGATCTTATAGAACAGATAGATAGAACTCCCTTTATTGTATACCATACCACAGTGAACGAAAACGTGTTGCGCTGAACCCAAGTAAACGCTCCTTCAAACAGGCGCGACACGCGGCACGAATTGCGCGCGACACAAAGGCAACCCTCGTCGCGCGAAACGCGGTGCCTTTATGTCTCGTGCGACAGCCTTAACATGGGACAAGGGCAGGCACATGCTGAAGATGTAGGTACACCATTTTGTCAGTTCCATTGAATATCATTATTAACATTTCTACCAACAAATAGAGACACACAACATTCAATTAGAAGCACTCGCACTCCAAGACTTCAAACTAGCAAGTTTGCATAAATTATGTGACGCAACATGTGCATCTGATTGTCAAGTACATAGCTTTGTAGAGCACTTAGTCACTGATACTGCTTCCTACTTGGACAATTTGCAATTAAGATGGAGTCTTTTGGAATTAGTCAAGTTTAAATTGCAAACACACAGAGCACGAAGTCACCTCGTCGGCCGCTGCTACTCGTAGACGCGGCATTGTCAACCCTTTCGATACAAACAAAATGTGTCGCCACGACTTTTGTTACGAGTAGCACGGCCGTCTCTATGATGCTGCCGGTGCGGCGATTCCGTGATCTGTGTTAGGTACGGTTCGAATGGCCTTAGATTCTGTCAACGTGTCCGTTAAAGCACTTTGCGAATTAAAACTCACGTTTATTGTAACAATACACATCTTTTACATTCTTATATAGGCCGGCAACCAGTAACCATGAATCCCTTCAGCACATGATACCATATTTTGACAACCGACGAAGGCTTGAGGGAGCGTAGAAATTTGTCGTCGGTTATCAAAACAAAAACTGTTGTTTCATAGAAAAGTGCAAAACCTACGCGGTCACAATGTATGTAGTCGGCTCTATTTCAACGCAGGAGGGATCAGAATCATGTACTAAATCCAGGGTGGCGCGTTGATGTAACTGCCACCCTGTATACCTTCAGTCGCCATTTTGTAGATCGCGATGTAATAGATGCTGTGAACTTTGTCATGTAGATGTGGCGGTATCTACTAACGTTTAATATTATAACAGCCATTCTCAATTAAATCCAGATTGTTATAAAGTAACATAACATAACATCACGCCTGTAATCCAGAAGGGTTAGTCTGAGGTGTATAGATCGCGCCAAACTTCTAGACGCCTCTGATACAAAATGCGATTTTTGAAAAGCATCAACTTTAATCCTTAGTATTAAAGTTGATTTTCAAAAATCGCATTTCGTATCAGAGGCGTCTAGAAGTTGGCGCGATCTGTACCTATAGTACACACACATTCGCCAGTTATGTTTAAGTCCCATGTAATATGGGGCGAGCCTATTGCCATCAACCGGGCACAAATTTAGACTCCGGACTGCTACTGAGAAATTCTAGATAGTAAAACCCAATATCACTTTGCCAGCTTTGATGTTATAAAGTATCGGCCTTTATTCAGAGAATTGTTTAACTGAAAATAAATGACTTCCTATTTTCCTAACAGTTGTGTCTTTTGCAATTGACAGCGCTCGCCATTATTAATTCAAGGAGGCTGAAGAAGATTAAGGTTCCGTTTCACTAGTTAACAGATACCTATATAACAGATTAATAAATAAATAGAGCAGACAGAACAGAATAGGTATTATTTATTGATGCTGCAAGTGGTCAACAAATGAAGTTGGTCAATATCAAACGTACTACAACAAAAATAAGGTGAATAATTATACGAAAATCAATTGGAAGAAATTTCTTACATAGATGGATACACAGAAAACATAGAAATACCAAAAAAGATGAAAATATAAGATAGGAGTTGTAAGAAAGTTGTACCTACACTAAGATTTAGAAAAAAGAGTAAAATTTTCAAGTCTATTTTAAGGAGTTTTCTAGATATTCATTTATCGAATAAAAACATGCTGAAACAATGCAATTCGCCGTACAGTTCATGAAACGCTTATCGAAGCTTTTCTTCGACTGTGGCATCAAACACCCAAACCCCTTGATCTCAGCGGCCGCCCGCTATACTCCCTCCCGCATTAGCAGTATTCGCCGACCAAGGCATACTTTAATCGACCCCGATGACGCCACTACCCTCCTCCAGGAGAGCAGTAAGGCCACCAGCACATTACACAAGCGCAAAATCCAATCGCCGTCCTACCGTCCTCGCCGCCGAGGCCCGCCGCGACTCCCAAATCCACGCCCCTCCCGACCCTTGCTCGAGCCAGCCCGCGCCGCTGAGCCTGTAGCTTTAAATTCGCCCCTAAATCACTCAAATCCTGATTGCCCTCTTCCAGCGACGCCCTAAGCCGAGGTTCGTACCCCACAGGGGGTGCCCTTAGCGTTGTCGCTTAGTTTTTAAGTTAGGACATAAGTTTAAGTCCTGGCTGGAGGCCTTAATTTATTAGGGCAACCACAGGCAAGTCCGTCTAAGCAGACGACAACCTCATAGGTTGACCTGCGAGATGCCATTCCCAAAAAAATAAAAAAAATGGGATTCGCCGTATTTTTATACATATGAAATTATCTGCCCTATACATATCACTACCTACAATAGGTAAGATCTGATTAAAATGTAGGTAGTGACGTATATCATAGGCCTTATTGTTGGATCAGGCAAGGAGGATACTGAAAGTGTTATTGGGTTTTTGTATCTAGAATTTCTCAGTAGCAGCCCAGAGTCTGTATTTTTGCACGGTTGATGGCAATTAGCTCGCCCCCTATTACATGGGACTTAAACATAACTGGCGAAATGTGGGTGTACTATAGGAACACCTCTGCCAACTCACCCCTCAGGGAATACTGGCCTGATGCTATGAGACAGGAGGATGATGTAGACGAGGCCACATTGTTCTTCCAACATTGATGGTCAGTTCAGTTCTATACTCATAATAAACATATTATTATAAAGAGATACAACTTCTTAGTTCGTATGTGGAAATACCAAACGGATTTGAAAAAATCTGTTTGCATTTGATAGCCCAATTTTTGAGGAAGGCACTCTAGGACCCTAAGAAGCCGAGCAAAAAGAATAAAAAGTCAGTAAGAACGCTTCGCGAAAACGAAGAAATGGCCCCCTATTACATGGGACTTAAGCATAACTGGCGAAATGTGGGTGAACACCCCTGCCTAAGCCTTTTGGGATTACAGGCGTGATGTTATGTTTTCATACGACGGGGTGGATCGGGGGAACAAGAAATTGTACGCGGACGAAGTCACAGGCAGCAGCTAGTATTACATATACCCATACAAGTCTAAGCCATCAAATATCTCACACACATGACTAACATAGCATGACATTCAATTAAACTTGGATGCTGTATACAGCGGCAGCAAACAGCGGAGTAAGCATAAAATAGTACTGCATGGACGATTAAGCGGACTACAGCGGAATTGTTGCTCTGCATACATATGGTGTTTCTCGTGTGTGCATAAAAGTAATGTTGGAGTTGATGGAGTGTAAGCTTTGGAACTGGAAGAGTTGTTTGAGACGACCAAAATTTCGTATCTCAACTGTTAAGTAGAGTTGGTATGCATGATCAGTATACAACATTCCCACTGCTGGGACACAGTCCTCTTCTCTGTGAGAGGAGCAGCACGCGGGCTCAGTGCGGGTTGGTAGATGTCACATGTCTTTGAAAATTTGGTCCCAGGACATGCCTTACTCACGATCGACCTACAACTTGTAAGTCGGGGTAGTAATTGGGTTATGGACTATAACAAATTTGTTTTCTATTGCGATGTATGCACACCTTGATTTTAAACCGCAGTTGATAAAACTAGGCCCATCATAGACGCTGTAAAACCCATGACTATAAGTTTAGACGAGTTCTTGATTTGAGACCGCGAATCATTATCTACGTTTACAATATTTGTAAATATGTGAGCATCATGTATCTATCGCATTATTCATTTACCTACCACTGATTTTATGTTAAACCTTTTGGACCTATTATGGTATTATAATTTTGTTCTAGGTGCATTGTCTTCACATATAATTATAATAAAATAATTCATTTAGAAGTACGAACATATTGTAGAAAATTTTAAAAGAGAATAACGGAATTTGAAAATATGTGGAATTTCTTGCCCATTCTTCTCCATACGAAACTTTTGGATGGGACAACTAGAATAAATTCATTTTTTTATGTTGACGTTCAAAAGTGCCTTTTTTGTGCCTATTTGAAATAAATGATTTTGGAACCGTAGAAGAAAACCCACCACAGTCTAGCTGCAAAGATTTTCGCACAAAGTAGTAAGTGGAAGAGAGTGGCCGAGGAAGCGAGTTATATGAGCTTTGTCTAGCAGTGGACTGCTACAGACTGACGATGATAAGACATAGAGTTATGAGGATCCTTCGACCAGACAAGTGTTGTGTCTAGTGGGCAACTGCCCGACGATTTATGACGATTTGTGAACTCTGCTTGCGCGATGCAGGATTATGCGTGACGACAATGTGATGCGTACTTCGCATGTGGCGGTTTGGATTCCACAGACTGGAAGCCGTCCTCTACAACTTGGAAAAAGACTAGCCTTTAAGCCCTATCAGCTAATAACCATTGTGACGAGTCCATGGTCTTTTGTTTCATTTAGAAGACTTCGTACTAGCAGTATGTCAGTAACGTTAATACTGCAAATCTCCTCTAAATACCGGGATCTGCCATTGTACATGATAAGTCAAGTGTTGCCAGCTCTCCATACATTACAGTGTCGACACTGCATATTTATGTGAGCTACGCTGCACTGCGCTATATATCTTGTAAGTTCAAATGCCAAGACAATCGCAAAGTTAAGTGACTTGGTGCAGGCAAATGTATAGGGGCAAGAGTTCTGTGCGTGAACGCTGAGTGAACTTTATAAAGAATTAACAATCAAGAATACATAATTTGATAACTGGCTGCCAATAATCTTGACATTTGAAATGCTAGCAATAATTATGTTGGGGCGCTGGTTTTGTGCGCAGACGCTTGGCGAGTCCCTCAACTCGCCAAGCGTGTTCCACATAGAAAAATTACTATCCGGCACGATAAACCAAACATTTGAAATCCAAGAAGTAGGTATCTGTTAGTAAGCTTCGGCTCGTAAAGCAAGGTTGGAAGGACTGTTAATAATACGAAAACGGAATCGAGTTTGAACAAAATGGTCATTGATATGCATCACTTGTTTATGATAATCATAGCGGTAATAACATGGCAATAAGATTTTCGAGAGATAAGAAACCCCTGTGTCGATAAAAAAACAAAGATGGCTGTAAAAAACCATAAATGTTTACGAAAAATTCAGTCCCTCCCGACCCTTGCTCGAGCCAGCCCGTGCCCCTGAGCCTGTAGCTTTAAATTCGTCCCTAAATCACTCAAATCCTGATCCTTGCTGCCCTCTTCCAGCGACGCCCTGAGCCGAGGTCCGTACTCCACAGGGGGTGCCCTTAGCGTTGTCGCTTAGTTTTTAGTTAGTATTTAAGTTTAAGTCCTGACTGGAGGCCTTAATTTATTAGGGCACCACAGGCAAGTCCGCTTAAGCAGAAGACAACCTTACAGGTTCACCTGCGAGATGCCATACAAAAAAATAAAAATAAAAACGAAAAATTCAGTGCTTTGCAGTTTTCCTGTTAGAAAAGTAACGTATTTGTCATTGCACTAAGCTTGTAGGAACAGTCAAACCGTAGTTCCTTCGTCACCTAGGCAAAAAACGCCGCGAGCTCACACAAAATTCTTCCCCGTATATTCCTAAATATGTACAAAGTAAATGCAATGCACTACGACTACTGCAAATGAATATCAACTACCAAATGTAGGAGACGTTTTAATGATAAATCTACGTGAATTATTATATTATATTATTCACTTCAGTTTATTGTTCTTGTGACATTTCTACCTTCTTAAGAAGAATTACCTCTAGTTGAGTTACGTATGGCCTAGAAATGAGGACTTTTGTCTTGAAACTGTTTGAGTAAGCTTTTGAGTAGATGGACAGTTAATACAGGATGAGCTATTATTATACAAGCTGGCAATTAATTACCTTCATTAATCAAGGTAGTGATTCTAGCTTTCATAAGTAGGTACATAATTACCAAAGAGGAAACGCGTAAGTACATACCTACTTAACTTTTGGTGTAATTATATTTAAAAAAATTAAAATAAGTTGTAGGTATGAAGTTCTTATGGTATGAACGCCAACGACTTTTCGCGTCTCGTGCACACTAGCGCGACACAAAGGCACCGCGTGTCGTGCGACGAGCGGTGCCTTTGTGTCGCGCTGTGGCGTTGTGCCGTTTTAACCTATGAAACTCATATCAGAGGGACCCGTATTTTTAAAAACAATCACTTTCTAATCTCAATCTGTCATTAAAAAAAAACTCTAACTCACCTGCATTTTTGACTGTAATAGTCGCTGAAAAAAGTTTCATAAGTACGCGAATTGGCGTTTAGATTTGAGTGAAAATGACTATGAATACATGATATACCTAGTTCTACGTAGCTATGACTGAAATTGCGGAAAACCTTGAGTGTTTAGATATAGTCCTTACTTCCCTGTTGATTTTCAAAACAACGTTTTACAGCGTTGTTTAGTCTAAGAGCTCACCAAGAGATCGTTCTTAATGATTATTACGCTATTACTTTCGACTCGACGTGTAATGGCGTGAATTTCGACTTGATGTTCAGAGTGTTCTTCTAATGACACATTATGTTGAGTAGGGGGTAGATATTGGTGATAAGTTTACATACTGTGTTTTGATTTTTGAGTGTTTTCTTGGCGTATCACCTTTCGAGGACTGATTCAATAAACATTTTAAAATATACTCTGTCCTGTGACCGCGTTTTGTCGACGGCAGGTTTTTTTTTTAGGGTTCCGTACCTCGAAAGGAAAAATTTGTCCGTCCGTCCGTCTGTCTGTCTGTCTAGACCCTTTTTCTCAGGAACGCGTAGAGGTATCATGCTGGAATTTATATTAAATACTCAGGTCTACTTTTCCTTAGAGCTGTGTTCCTTTGATTAAATACTCAGGTCTACTGTTCCTTAAACCAACACAATTAAAAGATACAGCCGTTTATGCCGCAAATTTTCCGCAAATATCCACAGGGTACTTCCCGTGAACTCAGAATCTGGAAATTTGGTACGAAGCAACGTCATATAATCACAGATAAAGACAAAATTGCGAAAACCGTAAATTTTTAGTTACATCTTATAATAAAAAATATTTTAATAATTTTAAACTTACCACCCCTTTCCTCACGAACGCGTAGAGGAAATTGAAATGGATAAACTCAAACAACTCAAAGCATTTATTTCAAATAAACCAATTACAGCCACTTCTGAATTGTCAGGGGGTCGGTCAGTCAGAAATGTGAAGCTAGTTGTCCATTCCAAAGCGAAGTAGGTACCTATGGAGAAGAACGGGCAAGAAACTCCATGGACACTCTTTTATATAATATGGTTACAGAAAATTTGTAACAGTTTTGTTGAAATTATACATGTGAGAACGATGTAGAAAAAATACAAAAAAATCGGAAAAAAAAGCCGACTGACGGCGCCCGTTCACGAACATGACGTATGGATCAGCACCATTCAGCTCAACCATTTTGAAGGAAACTTAATGATCCAACACACACGCCACCACCAGCGAGACATTTGAGTATTGATATCAAATAATATGGTCTTATAAGTATACCTACAGGTTCGTACGGAACCCTCGGTGCGCGAGTCCGCCTCGCACTTAGCCGGTTTTTTTCATCAGTCGTTTTGTCTATCATTTTGTCGAAAAAACTCGTTTCTAGGTGATCACACTTTCTGGTTATTGGAGGATAGAAAAAGATACTTTACGAAATGTTATGCTTGAGACAGTCGCACAACTGTCCAACTTAGAGTGTCACATATAGACGGGAACACGAGCTAAGTTTCGTTTATAGGTCACGGTCTAAGATACGTCTGGCGCACCCTGGACAGTCAGCTCCGATACTGACCTTAGTGACTGGCTAAATTATTATGTAGCTGTGAGGAATCCGCGGGATGCGAGAAGCACAGAATCGGTCGAAGTGGCGATGCGGGGGGGAGGCCTATGTCCAGAAGTGGGCAACATTTGTCTGAAATGATGATGACAAAGTATATCAGTACGGTTTTGTGTTTTGAAGGTACATTTATTAAAAAGTAAGTATAGTTCAACGAGGCAAAAGAAGCATTTTAAGATCGTGGCAGGTGGCGTTCTGTAGTTTCTGTCTTTACCCATGGGAAGAAGACCTCGTCTGATACAGGTTTCTATGAAAATTTAATATTTCCAGTACAGACAGCTACAAAATAAATAACACTCCTACTATTCCGTTAACGATATTGGTCATCAAATATTCCTTCAGTACAGACTGAAAATTAATCTCGCAGAAACACGATAACAACGCGCAGCCAGCTCTATAAATTGTAAGCTCTGAACTTCATTCAATTAGTTTAGAAGCCCGATATTTAAGTGTAGATGGGAAACAATCAAATTGGATGGAAGATAGATAGATGGAGTGGTTTTTGATTAATTAATCTGTTGATTTATTTGAGTTTAACCTCTATACCTTAATCTTATAAGGTTGAAAGTCGACATAAATATAACACAACGAAACATAACATCACTGCTGTGTTCCCCGAAGGATAAGGTAGATGTGTGCCCATAGTACAACCACATTCCAGCGGTTATATTTAAGATCCATGCAATACTTAGGCGGCGAGCCTAATGCCATCAACCGGGCACAAATCCAAACTCCGGGCTGCTACTGAGAAATTCCACATGGAAAACTCCTGTCCGACCTGGCAATCGGGGCCAGGATCTCACGCTCAGCAGTAGCGCTTGTAGTACAGAATCATATTTGGTATAGGTAGATTTTCCGGCGAAGAAACAAAAACCAAATGATCTTGTTTTATTTCGTATCACGGGGCCTAGAGAAAGTAACATTCGTAACGTTCGATTAGCGATAACGCTAGTAGAAATGCCAAAAAATATATGGGGTTGACATAAGCTATCGAAATGTCACGTGATCATAAGTCATAGCGTAGTATCATAGTGCAGCGATAGCGATTTTAGAAAAAGAATCGCTCCGAAGCGAACGCCATTTTTCTAGGCTTTGAGAGGGCCTAAACAAAGTAACATTCGTGACATTCGATTAGCGATGATGCTAGCAGAAAAGCCAACAAATTTACTTGCTTTCGGTTCGTGGCTATCGAAATGTCACGTGATCAGTAATAGCGTAGTTTCATAGTGAAGCGAATGCCATTTGTCTAAGCCCTCAGGACGTTGAAACTCTATGTTAATTGTAGGATCGGAACTCGGCAGTAGTATCGTTTTGTTTGCAAAATGTAATGGTGAAATTCACTGCACCTGGGTGTGACTACTTGTGGGTTAACACATGAAAAAGGTGCAATAATGTTATATACATTAAAGCACCTTTTTTACCATTCTCGAAACTAAAGTCCGGAAGCCTTTTTCTTTATCAGGTAAATTCACGTCCCATGACATTCAAAATATATTTAATGGCATTAAGCATGTAAGTAACTCTATCTGTGCCTCTAGGATTATCTTTCATACCAAAAACAACCTACTCAAAAATATCAACCTAATACCTTTCGGTGCACCTATTTCCGAGATGCTAACACACATACACACCTCTTTATTAGACAGATAAGCCAATTTTATTCCTTTAGCCGTAGGTGTAACAATCTACGCCTACACACTATAAATTGAAATGTCTTCATAATAAAAAGATATAACTCTATTAGGCATTTTATTTATGAGAACAGTTTCAAACTAGTTTGAGTCGTAATCGCGTTTAGGCTTCGATCAGACTGGGGCACATTTTTATCGGGATACTGTGTCGCTAGTTTGTCGCTGTATGTTCTGATGCAAGTCTTCAAAATAAAATCAGTTTAAAAATATATTTTTACATGAAAATTAAATTTAGTACAAGAGATGTAACCAAACAATTGTTTGAGTTTGGTTAGCGTGCAAGGGGCTTGTGCAGCTGTAGATTTGTAGACAATTTTCAATTTATTAAGTACCTGGTACTTGTTGACAGGCCTACACTATCCTCCCATACCTATTAACACTGTATTTTGAAAACATTGTAAAAAGCAATTATTTTTTTAAGAGTAACCGTGGAGTTTCTTGCCTTCTCTTCTCCGGATCTCAATTGGAACCGCGCATCTAGCTTCTGACGTTTCATAAGGGCTATGTTGAAAAACATAGGATTTTGATTGATTGATTGATTAGATTAAAAACGTTCCAATTTAATGATGAATGACTGTTGTTGAATATCTATTATTAAGGTCATCTGGAAAATGTGTGCTAGTAGACCCCAATGTATTTTCTTCCTTAGCTGTCAAATCGAACTAAAACTCACTTTAAACAAACGAGCCCGATTTGGAACTTTGTTTTTAATGCCTATGAGTTTCTAGTCATTCTAGTGCTCACAAGCCATTATAATCTACAAATGGTAGGTGGAAAACTAAAGGACTAAACTACTACCCAGTTTGCGTTGAAGTTCTAATGGATAGGTACTTAAGCACATTCAAATTCATGCTCAAGTTTACTGGATAGTTGGACGCTGATAGAAGCTTATAGCCACATAACATTGTTGTAATAGCGATTAAAGCCATCAAATAGTGTAGCTGTATCATCTTGTAGTGCCTCGTATCTCTTAAATGGTGTGTGCTGAGCTGGAGGAGGTTGGCATTTGAATGGATTTAGGGTAACGATTGATATATATGCCGCAGTTTACCTGTCCATGGAAAAACCCCCCCGACCCTTGCTCGATGAAGTGCCAGCCCGCGCCGTAGCTGAGCCTGTAGCTTTAAATTCCCCGAATAATAATAATCAACAAAATCTGATCCAGCCTGTCCCATCTTGCTGTCCTCCCGTCAGTGACGCCCTAAGCCGAGGTCCGTACCCCACAGGGGGTGCCCTTAGCGAGCGTTCGCTTAGTAATGTAAGTAGTTTTACGACCCTGGTTGGAGGCTTTGAGTCCGCTTAAGGCAGCCACAGGATAGTCCGGTTAAGTAGTCACGACCTCTCAAGGTCAACTACGAGATGCCATACAAAAAAAACAAAAAAAAGTTCATGGAAATTCGATACGTCATTATTATTATCGGCATCATCATATAACTTGTAGCGAGTTTTCCAACGAAATGATAATTACTCGGGTGAAATCAACAATGTAGGCTTACTAGGTAGTAATTCTCATTACTCCTTATGTTTAGCGATATTCGTAATTTTACTGAATGGTGTATGCAAGTATGTATCTTTGGGCGGTTTTGGTGTGGAATAATAGTTTGGGGCAATGCACTCGGCGAAAATATGAGTAACTTTTAGAAGGTATGGGATCAATTTAAAGTTGCTGAAAATAAACTAGCAGAACAGCAGATTTTTTCTCGTCTTCTTCTTTTTCGCTGCACTCTTGGCAGAGCGGTTGTGGTCCACCAGGGACTTAAACATTTTGAATTGATAACAGAATCAAATATGTAACACTTATAAATATGCTTTTCAATGTGTTGGACCAAAACACTTACAAAACCTTTACACCACCTTACACCTACACCTTTGAGTAATATATTTGTAACCGATATAAAAGTGTTAACAGGGCTAATAAGTGTAACAGGTAAATGCGGCGTTACCAAAATAGCCGCAATCTTTGATTGATGCTATTTTGGCAACCCCGCGTCTGTCTGTCCGCCGCGCGTTGTTGCGGCACCGTGCAATCATACCAAAAAATTCTGTTACACATGTTAACACATCCAAAAGGTTACACTTTGATACTGTAACATTATTGCAACTGTTACATTTATAAATGTGTTTCTTTTCTTTATAACAGTTCAAAAATAGTGTTAAAAACGCTGACTGCGGTTAGTTACTGTTCGAATCCCTGAACCTCACGATGCGACTCCGTCCTACTCTGTCGATTGTCCATGTGTGCATTCGTGTAATGTGCCGCCCACTGCGGATTTAATCTGGTCGGTCCATCGCTTGACTGACCTGTCGCGTGCTTTTGTTCCTTCGACCTTTACCTGCACTACAAGATGTTCTACGGAGTCGTTTTCCCCGGCGTGATTTCACTCGCCCAAAGACGCTGATAGATGTTGCTTGATGCAGATATCTTGGAGTATAGATGTACTGGTGCAAAATTCTCTTTACGACACTCCATTTCCTCCAGCACCACATCAAGAGAGCCAGATTGTTTTTATATAGAATAAAAATATATTATGGAAGAGAGTTCACAAATCTGTTTGCCAGCCATGGTGATCATGTTTTTTTTAAAGTTGTAATTGTGATCAGCACGAAGTTTAGGAAGCTACGTCCTGCCGAAGACCAGCTAGTCAGCAGGGTTGGTAGTAAGACTAAATGAGGGCCTAGACAAATGCCATCTTTTCGTATTTCTGCAACGACTTTTATCAGGACTGAAATAAGCTATCGAAAAGCTTTTGAAGTTGAAAATTAATTAGTTAACTACACTTTTCTCTCTTCTCAACTCTCCCAATCCTCCTTCTTATCTTATGTCTCACTTCCAATATCTATGTTCATCTCACGCTAAGAAACTGCGTTCTTCCAACAATCTTCTCCTGCTTTGTCCTTCTCATACTTCTGACTTTGTTCATTCTTCCTTTCATATTCAGTCCATTCTTCTTTGGAATGCAAGTTCAGCAGCTTACGCTGTCAGAAAAATCCGTCAATTTACTGATGTAGATACCGCGAGGCTGGTCTATTTTAGTTACTTTCATAGTATCATGTCTTACGGTATTTTGCTTTGGGGACGGGCTGCAGACATCGAGTCTATTTTTATTCTGCAGAAAAGAGCCATCAGAGCCATATATAATCTCCGCAGGCGCGATTCTCTAAGGGAATTGTTTAAGGATATTAACATCATGACTGTACCTTGTCAATACATCTATGAAAACATCATGTACGTAAGAAAAAATTTACACCTTTACAGTAAAAGAGGTGAAAGACATAATTATAGTACTAGAAATCGGGACCTATTAGTTCAACCAGGTTTCAGACTGGCTAAAGTAGACTCATCTTTCATGGGGTACTGTCTAAAATGTTATAATAAAATACCTCCCCACATACTTCAACTGAATGAGACAAAATTCAAATCCTTTGTCAAACGCACACTATTCAGGCAGGCATATTATAGGTTGGAGGACTACATAACTGATAAAAATGCCTGGCTTAATGCCGGTCCTGCTCCACACCACAACTAATTAATTGACATTCGAATCACTGTTGAAGCTGCTGAAGATAGTAAGAATTTATTTGCATTATATAAACTCAATCTCCTTTTTATTATATAGATGCATTGCACAGATGTGAGTACTTTGTACTATAGAGCTACCATTTACCGGGTAATGTCATAGATTGACTTGAATGTGCCTTGGCGGCTGATAGTATGTCATGCTCACTCAAATGTCTCGCTGACGGTGGCGCGTGTGTCGGATCATTTAGCTCCCTTCAAAATGGTTGAGCTGAATGGTGCTGATCCATGCGTCATGTTCGTGAACGGGCGCCGTCAGTTGGGACTGGTCATCTCTTAGCTGCCAGGGCTTATTTTAATAAATTATTAGCTGGATTGTTTTTAATTATGTTTTGATGCACTCTGGACGCTTTTAACGTGTACGGTTTTTTGTACATCGTTCTCACTTATAGTGAACAACATTAATCGATGTAACTAAGATATATGTAAAAACATTATTATTTAAAAGAGTGTCCATGGAGTTTCTTGCCCGTTCTTCTCCATAGGTACCTACTACGCTTTGGAATGGGCAACTAGCTTCATATTTCTGACTGACCGACTCCTTGACAATTCAAAAGTGCCTGTAAATGGTTTAATTGAAATAAATGATTTGAGTTTGAGTTTGAGTTTGAGTTTGCATTTCCTCTTGATATCAGGACGGCCACCAGTCGGTATGCATTTAAGCGGAAATTGCAGAGTTATTTTCATAACAAATAGCGTAGAGTCGGCTCAACACGTAAGTATATACTTTTTTAATATGTATGTATGTGTATTATAAGTTACACAATATCTATTTTACATCACACATCACAAGTTATATTATAATTTTTTTAAGTTATTTTTCTTCCATCATCGTTCCCTTCAATCAAAGCACCTGCCATCTAATCTCTTCACCACCCTTGGTTGACTTGTAGAGATTGCCTAAGGGCATTAAGTCCGCCTTTGTACCTCTTTGGGTTCGAAAAGTTGAAATAAATAAAAGCTTCCATAAAATATTGACTAAATATTGGCTTTCCTATCATTGTTACCGCTGAAAGACTGACACTCTGTCTAGGCTCTAAAGGCTCATGCTTACTGACGCGACGGCGACAACGCGAAACAAAGGCACCGCGTGTCTCACGGCGAGAGGTGCCTTTGTGTCGCGCTGGCACTCGCGGAAGTTACTAACATTTTAGATCACTTCTAAGTACTCATTTAGGTAATCTACATAACATTTTATTACAAAAGCACAAAATTGATTTAATAGTACCTGTATTTGTGACTTTTATAATCCAACCTATAAATTGGTTTAATGCCTCCTTTTTACATGGGTGGTATCATCTTTTTATGGGAAAGTTTTCTATAGAATATTGTAGCGTCGATGGCACCATAAATATATGTAGTAATTTACGATAACTTAATTTAAAGTTGGAGTGAGATGTCTCGAAGTTGAGTGGGTTATTAAGTGAGCTAGTTAAGTTTGTTGGTAGATAGATATAGTCAGCCTCACACATACTACACATCGGGTGCCACATTGAAATAGTGTTATGGAACACAAATTGTAGACAATCAAATTGATTCGTCTATGTGTTTAGGTTTTAGAGTCTGACTGTACTTTTAGTTTTTGGTATCTTGAATCATTTCTTGTTTTTTTTTTTTTGTTTTTTTTTTATATGTTCGTTGACAATATTTGTATCGATTTTGATACATAAATGTTAAATGTGGAGAAAAATGTAATGTGAACTGAATTCCGTAATTCCAACACTCGCGTAATTATCGCTAAAGTCCCTCTTTGTAATAAAGTTCGTATTACAAAAAGGTCGTTGTGGTTCACGAAAATAGTCCCTATAGCAAAATTATTTCTAAATTCTTATTGTCACATAATTCTTGTTTGTCTCAACCACGAAACTATTTTAATTTAACATTAAACCAAAGTAATAAACGAAAATTTTAATGAAAATTCGAAACTGAAGCAATAAAGTAAATATACCAAATGAACTACTATTTCTAAATAGAGCATTCCATTTAATCGTAGCTGTATTCTGTGAAACATTCATTACATTTTAGATTTAGATACTAACTGTCGTGTAATTAACACGTTTGTAGGACGGGCCATGAAATATCTACGAAGGTACCCACAGATCAAATGGATTTTGCGGCTTTAAAGTAAGCGACAAAGATACGAAATCGCCCTGTTAAACTATCAATCACGTTTATAATGGGGCCAAAAATTTGTTACATTTTAAATGACGAAATATTTCCATAGCCTTTTTCATTCGTGGAAAACGTGTTTTTTGGTTTAGGAATAATAAACAAGTCGGTATAATGTCGTAATCAATGACGAAAACAAGTCTCCTTCTGTGAGAGAAAGTATGCAAGGGAGTTCACTGTTCCATATTAGTTTTTAATTAAAATATATGAAATGTTGACAAATAAATTGAATTTTACTCTATTTTAATGACTGTAATGTGTGTTTTCCAATTTAATAAATAAATAAGAAAATGTTTATTTCATCAATTTATGTACATTATATTGTTAAGTTTGGAGTTAATCCTTTTAAGCAAAGATTAGCTTCCGCTCCGTTCGCGCGTGGTTCCTCTCTTCCAGTTTACATTAACTATACATAACTATGTGTGTGTTAATTAACTATAAATAAATAAATAAGTCTAGACCATGGCCTCAGCAGTCGAAACAATGTATACACCTATAACATTGTAGCGTTCTACAGTGAAAGGACGATTTGATTCCATTTTGCGAACTAGGCCAACCGCGATACAACAGGCCACAACTTTATACAAAATAATCTTAATAACTAAGTAACGTCAATCAAACTGCTAGATTTTGTGCCAAATCCTGGATTTCACACTCGGATTCTGGCTTACACATCTCACACACAAACACGCACACATGTATGTCATTAAAACGGACACGTATTCTGGCGTATGACACTCGTGGGTTGCAGCTGAAAACCAGCGTCAGATGTCACCTTGTGTTGTCATCTGACATTATGCTGAGTTGAGTCCCTTTTGGCATTACTTTATTTGTTTTCCGTTATTTATAGTTTTAAGGTGTATTTTATTTTTGTGTTGGTCTGCCAATAAATAAATTTTTGTTTCTTTCTTTCTTAACTCCTACAATTTAACAGCAACGCATTTTTTTTAGCAGTCTATGTATGTCTGTATGTAGGTATGTACGTAAGTGGTTATGATTTTATCAGTCTATGTATGTCTGTATGTAGGTATGTACGTAAGTGGTTATTATTTTAGCAGTCTATGTATGTCTGTATGTAGGTATGTACGTAAGTGGTCATGATTTTAGCAGTCTATGTATGTCTGTATGTAGGTATGTACGTAAGTGGTTATGATTTTAGCAGTCTATGTATGTCTGTATGTAGGTATGTACGTAAGTGGTTATGATTTTAGCAGTCTATGTATTTCTGTATGTAGGTATGTCTCATAAGGGCTATATTATAACCGAATTTACTTTGTAGGTTACTTTTGCTCGCCCGAAACGGGCGCATCGACACTTGAACAATATTATTTTTACTGTAGGCGCCTCGCACGAAGTCAATTTATTTGTGGGCGAATCGACAATTCCAGAAATAAGGATTAGTCAACTAATAAGCCTCTATTTTTTTAGGCTTTATCAAAACGTTTTAGTATCAACAGTCTACTCATAATTAAAATCATATACCTTTAATATTTTGACTAAGGACGTCGCTCCTGATCTTGTAACAAATATAATTAAATGAAAAAAACCTTTTGGAAGGGACGCCTAGAATTAATTATATTTTAATGTAAATGTTGACGTTCAAAAGTGCCTTTTATGTGCCCATTTGAAATGAATGCTTTGACTTAACTTATTATTACTAGTAAATCCTATAGCACAGTCCATAATATAACAACAGCTCATACATCTTCACACAATTTTATTATTTTACCATACAAAGGCCTTCGATCAATTGTACTATTATTGATCGAAGACAAATATCCCAATCCATTTTGGGGCCTTATACCGCGAGAGTCCAGGCCACAGCCTTATAGCCGGAAAACAAAATGGCCGCGTTCGGGCCCCGCGACGCGTGAAAACGCAATTAAAACAAAATAACATTCCCTTGTAATTTGTTTAAATTTAACTGGTAATAATTCAAAAGAACAGCAGTGTTTACTTTATCCTGGTTTCTGTTTGTTGGCATTAGGAATTATTGGGTTCAGTGCGTAATTTTGGGTAAAAAGGTCGGGTTACATTAATTTATGTTATGTTTGGGAGCTGGGTAAGTCAGTGACCTGACTTAGTACCCAGTTGAGTGGTGTCGCTGAACTTTGGTTGGAGATAGGAACCTCCTTCCCCCACAAACTATGAAAAGTAATTGTATAATAATTCCAGTATTGCATATGTAAGCTGCCATGCCCTTTAGGCCTGGAGGCTTTTATTTATGTATTAAGCTTTATTTACATTCAATTTTTTTTTCTCTTTTTTGGTATTGGCGTAGCTAGCTGACGTATGGCAATTAATTTAATGTTTTGGTAATTTCTTACAATTGTTTAGAATCGAGTTCTTCTAACCGAACAGACAGCTGTGCTGCTGGGGAGTTTGTTGCGCCACTTCTTCCCAGCTAAAGCACTAGGAAGTGGTGAAGGGCGGGCGTTTTGGGGGACTGTCTTATGTAATTTTGACGTTCGAAAAGTGCTGATTCTCAGCCTAATTTGAATAAATGACTTTTGATTTTGATTTTTGATTATAGCCTTATGAGATCTTTAGACAGGCTATGATTTCGTTTGTCCTAAATACAAGTCAAAGAAATTTGTTAAAACACAAATTAAGTGCTAACTTAAAGTGTCCGTATATTCAAATCTCAACTGTGGTAATCATGCGGCTCAACTGAGGACTAACGAGCTCAACGATTCGACGAACACTACCAAAGAAAGGGCATTTGGGTAGGCCGCATAAATTAATGAAACTGCCAGACATGATTAAAACTAACTAGAAAAAAAAGAACAATGACCCACATAGTTCTCACATTTACTACAATGAAATAATATAATACTAAACAGTAAATACTCATGTCGTCGAATGATTTATTTAGTGAATTATAATCATCAATTTCCTGACAAACGCTTGCACTGACTGGACAGATCCACTCGATCTGTGTGATTCTTTCCTCAAAAGACCATTTCAGACACCATTCTACATAGTCTTCACATGATCTGACCAAGATTATGTCTGGACTTTAAAAGAGACTGTGACCTCTGAGTTTGTTTCGGCCTTTCTTCTCAGAGTAGTCAGATTGGAAATGCCGATCTCTTCTAGATTTAAAATATGATTGACGTATAAAACGTCTTTATACAACCTATTTCTGTAAATAGGTTTGTACAAACCTATTTACAGAAATGAAATCATTTATCATTTATCAACATGCGATGAAAAACAGAGCTGCAATTTGAAAAAAAATAACAAAAAGTATTTGGCGGACTACATCTTAGCATCCACCTTATACATCAGACGATTTACAACGCTTTTCATAATCACTTAAGCAGAAATAATACAGTAAAGCTTTGTACAAGGGTTTGTAAGGAAATTGAAAAGCAAGTGGAAACTCGTCTACTCCAGTACAGTTAAGCAGTACAAGCTGCAACTCTTATTATATTGAAACTCCGTTTCTACTACGCTGTTCCAGCTCAAGATTAAAATGTTGCCACCTTTAAAACAGTTTTAATTAATTTTTCAGTTTATTTTCAGCTCTCTTTGATTGAAGGATCAAAGAAGCCTGTTGCACGTGTCTGACTGTTTAAAACATACGGCACGAATAGTTCCGTCAACTTTTTCTGTACGTGAAGCGAATACACCTTAGTTACAAAAAATCATAAATATTAAACTCCACAGACTCAACAGATACGGATATCTTCAAAAGTAACAAACATGCCTTCAAATCCTGCTCACCCCCGAACAACAACTCGACGACCTCATAAATTGGCAAAACAACGTAATCCAAAAAAATAAAAAAACAACTTAAATACCGTCCACAAAAGTATAAAAACGCCATCTCCATAACCTAAATCGTATCCCGCATTAGTAGTATTCGCCGACCAAGTAATCATATCTTAATCGCCCCCGATGACGCCACTACCCTCCTCCAGGAGAGTAGTAAGGCCACCAGCACCCTAATTAAACCCAAAACCCGATCGCCGTCCTATCGACCTCGCCGACGAGGCCAGCCGCGACGCCCAAATCCACGCCCCGCCCGACCCATGCTCGAGCCAGCCCGCGTCGCTGAGCCTATAGCTTTAAATTCTTCCCAAAATAACATCAATCCTGATCCAGCTAGTCATTTGCTGCCCTCTTCCAGCGACACCCTAAGCCGAGGTTCGTACCCCACAGGGGGTGCCCTTAGCGTGTAGTCCCTTAGTTTTTAGTTAGTATTTAAGTTTAAGTCCTGGCTGGAGGCCTTAAGTCCGCTTAAGCAGACGACAACCTCATAGGTTGACCTGCGAGATGCCAAACAAACCAACAAAAAACCTAAAACGTAAATGGGGCACCATTTAAATCAGCTCGATCGCATATAATATAATCAAAAAGGTCTCGCTCTCATGAATTTTCACCCCAAAAAAATATGAATCACATTCAACACAAGAATTGACAGAATTCCGGACATAACTCCAGGTGTCGTAAGATAGGGGAATCCAGAAGCGTCGTAGGAATTACGTAATACTTTTGTCCTAACTAGGTATACTTACGTCAATAACTTACAGTGTACAAAAATACAGTTGTGTATTCAGTGAATTTGCTTTTCTTAAATAAATCACACCAACCGACATGAGAGGATACCCAAACAAAAATTATTTCACCACTCTTAAATTACATACAAAAAAAAATTATAACAAATAATAATAGTAAATAATAATTCGTTAAATATATCAACTTTCGCACTGGTTACAAGTCTAAGGATTACCTGCAAGCATGCAAACATCATAATATACTAGCACTGGAGAACAGGCGTATGATTCTGGACATGCTTTATATAAATGTATGTAGTGTGAACATTGAGAGTACCGCTTTAAATGATTTCGTTCTAAGGTTGACTGCTCCGTCTCGTCAGACTAGGCACACACAGTTATTCGATGTACCGCATAGTAGTGTAAACTGCGCTCAAAATTCTATGATTGGTAGGTTATAAAGAAACTTTCATATGAAATTCCCTCATCTTGACATATTTAACACCTTAACTAACTAACAATTCTAAATAGTATTGAATAAGTTATCTATACACCATTACAACTCTTACCACACACGTACACATACTCCTACACACTCACCCACACTGCACACCTAGGTATGTTTGGAGGGTGCTAGCCTGTCATCCTGTTTGTTTCCGTGCATTTATAATAAGTGTAGGTACTACATTGTAAATCCGTAATGGGCTGTAAGTTTAGTTTATTAATCTTAAGTGAAATTGTTAAAGGGCTGGGGATTTTGTGAATAAATTAATAACGAAAAAAAGCTTTAATTTAAGTCTCGTGCACACTAGTGCGACGCCACACGCGACACAAAGGCGTGTTCGTATTCCTTGTCTTGCTTTGTAAATAACAGTGACAGGAGTTATTATAACATCTTCGACATAATTGGATAAAATAAGTATTTATTGTTGAAGCGAACTCAAAAACCACTCAACAGAATTTTACCAAAATATAGGACCACTCGAGATACCCTTTCAAATAAAACAACTTTTCAACTCTGTTTATAAATGACGGGGTTCTGTGGTAACAATTATAAAAAATAACACAATAAAAAATTGAGAACCTCCTCCTATTTTTGAAGTCGTTTAAAAATACAAAAATTCATCATCTTTCATGAGCGCCCAGGCAGTGCGAGGCATGCGCAGCAAATGCATGAGTGTTCCGCAGCGAAATGGCAAAAACAGAACACTTATAATTTCGTCATGTCCTGTCAGTATGTCTGTCCGTCCGCATGTAACACAACTGTTGGACTTTTTGCACTATCTTATGTCACCGAGTAAAATCGGAAAGAAGGTGTATTCCGTGCACCGCTAAACAATGGTGTACTGAAATTATAAATAAAAACATAACGAGTGGCACTCCCCATTTATGTAGTATTCTACTGCGACTTACGAGTTGTAGGTCGTAGGTTCGAACCCAGACAGGCGCTTTACTGTGTTTACTGTGTGTGTAAAACGGTGTAGGAAAACATCGTGAGGAAACCGACATGTCTTAGAACCAAAAAATCGAAGACATGTGACATCTACCAACTCGCGCTGGGCCCGCGTGGTGGATTACGGCTCACTCTCTTTCACAGAGAGGAGGCCTGTGTCCCAGCAGTGGGAACATAGTAGGCTGATTATGCCTCCTACTCCTTGAGAGAAACAACACACAAAGTTAACCTACCACATTCGTCTGTTTATCAGCGCAGTTTGTCTTTTTGTGTGGTATCTATGAGAATGGCATGAGCGCTAAAGCCGTGAAGCTAAATCACTTGTTTTTATGTTGTTTACTTACTGAAAAAACCGGCCAAGTGCGAGTCGGACTCGCGCACCGAGGGTTCCGTACAAACCTGTAGGTATTTTGGTAAAAGTTCACACGCGTTCATGAGGAATGGGGTAGTTGGTTTAAAATTATTAAAATTGTTTTTATTATATGAAGTTAACAAAAATGTACTGTTTTCGCAATTTTACCTTTATTTGTGCTATAAGACATTGCTTCGTACCAAGTTTCAAGATTCTGAGTTCATGGGAAGTACCATGTAGGTTTTGATTCCCTTGCGTATGTCGAAAATTTACGGAAATTTGTGGCATAAACGGCTGTACCTTTTGATTGCGTTGGCTTAGAAGTTTGATTTTTTCACAGCTCCAAGGGACGGTAGACCTGAGTATTTTATATCAATTCCAGTGTGATACCTCCACGGTTCCTGAGAAAAAGGGTCTTGCCAGACAGACAGACGGACGGATGGACAATAAAGTGATCCTATAAGGGTTCCGTTTTTTTCTTTCGAGTTACGGAACCCTAAAAACGAATATTTTGTCATTCGAAAAAAAAATCGGAATTGCAAGTACATCATTTTTGGTAAAGTAACTAAGATGAATGACAAGGGTGAAGTCTAAAATCAATCCTTGTTTCTAATTCATGTTTTTTTCTACATAAACAAATAGCAACTTAATAAAAGTTTAAATAAAGCTTATATAAGAATGACTTCTGTAAAATGCATAGAAATTGAGTATAGAAGTTTTTTTTAAAATCCTTTTGTGTACATTTTTGGAAACTAGATTGCGAACGCAGTGTAATAACTTATTTCCTCATTCCGTGCTTGTGTCCTCATTAAGTCTCTTTGCTTGCTACTAAGACAAACCAATTAGCAAGGTAAGCGTAGCGATGCTGACTGAAAATGAATAATTATGCTTCTATTCTGCAATTTACGTTTTCTACAATTTGTCATCTAACCGCCTTGCTTTGTAGTCTTATAAAACGCAGTTCTTAATAACCGCAGTTTTTATTATGGTCCCGTAGTCAACAAGGAATTCTTATAGTTTCGTCGTCCGCATCTCAGCTCATTGAATCTTAGGGTGGATGAACGCGATCAGCACATAAACTATGTTTAAGAGACAGCTCTGTCAGTGTCATTTTATTCTATGAAATTTTGACACTGACAGCTCTTGAACTCGTTTTAGATGTGCTAAACCCGTTCAGTTTCATTGGTGAAATCGGTACTTTGTGGTAGAAAGCTGTATTTTGGTATGAATGTGCATATAAAAAAATTATGGTACCTCCCCCTACAACGTAGAATGGGGATGAATATATATCTTTTTTCTCGTCTATCGCATTGTCGCGTGAAAGCCATTTTTTGATTGAGCTATAAAGTGCTAATTTATGTTAAAGTCTGGTCATTTTGGAAATGTGAAAAAAAATCACGGCAGTAGTATATATATAAATATATAGCGAAGTTAAAAGGAAAATTATGATAACTAAGTAGGCTTCACAAGTTAACGATTTGTAGTCGACCAACTTACATTTGCAGTTGGAATGTATGGGAGATCATGCAACTACAAGCATTAAGTTTGTTCTTAGGATAAATTCATCCAATTACGGAACCCTTCATTGTGCGTGGTCCGACACGTACTTTGCCGGTTTTTAAGTCTACTGCAGAAGTTGTCGTGAAGCAAGAGAAATTAGTTGTTTATCAATTTGACTACCAACTTAAAATGTGAAATGTCTATAACACGGCAAATTGACGTAGTGTGTCCATTTGATAAACTATTAATTTCCCTGACTGTAGAAGCCGTTAAAATTCGTTTCAAACTAGGCATTTATGAGAATCACTTCCACACGGCATCTGCCCCCTCATTTTTATATCCTTGTAGAATTATTAGCATACAAAACATTTATCGCAACACTGTATTGCCCATAAATAAAACACCATCAAAGCTATCCTACCGCACATAATCTGTTTCGCGGCACGTTATTAACATCCAAATGGCGTAAACGCGGGATTATGCACGTCCGCCATTTTAACGGCCTATTCTAAATTTAAAAGTCTTCATTCTTTATTCAAAAATGTTTCTTTTGTCAGTTAATTGGGCGTGACTGTGGTAAATCGGCGCGTCTTAGTCATTTTGCCAATAATTTTGAGCCGATTTGGCTAATAGAATGTCGTATACTTAAATCTATTTAGTAATGTATTTAGCACGAAGGAGTCCTTTGAAGGGTTTAGGCCGCTTCTCAAGAACTGAGGTAAGAGTGGAGTTGGTTTTGAAAACTCGTTTATTTTTCTGGGTTTTTAACAGATTTTATATAAAGTTTAGTATTACATTTTGATATGTTGTCAGTCGTTATTCGATCAGATAGTGACATTACTAAGCGCCGATTTCACTAATGAAACTAAACGCGATCAGCACTTTTAAACCCAGTTCAAGAGTTGTAAGTGTCAATATTCCTTAACAATTTTGACACTGACAGCTCTTGAACGCGTTATATATGTGCTGAACGCGTTCAGTTTCATTGGTGAAATTCTCCCTCAGTGATCTATCTAGGAGAGCAGCGATTCAACCAACAATTCGTTGTTCTAACACCATGTTATTAATAATGCATAGTTTCTAAGTCTCTCATGTACCTACTGTAAAACCCTTATCATGCACAATTGATTAGTCACTTTCAAAGTTTCAAATTTTGCAGTTAAACATTCACGAGATTACACGATTAAACACGAACTCAAACCGCCAGCTCGTAAACAACATGACACATTGCTAGTAATCGGAAATAATCATTACTCGATCAATAACTTCCCACTCCATGAAGTTGATACTATTAGAGACCTTGATGTTTTAGTAGATAGTAATTTAAGTTTTGGAAGTCATAACGACCTAATGATTTTTCGAGCATCTAAATTGTCAGGAAATTTTAATAGAGAACCAGATCTGACTATTTCCATTTAAAAAACGTTATTCGAAGTATTTTGGAGTATTGTAGTGCCTCATGGAACCTGTTTTATCAGGTTCACTCTGATCGAAAAGAGCGCGTCCTGAAAAAGTTTTTATATCACTTGTGTTATTCGGATAACAGATTTCGTAGTCTGAACTCGTTTAATACTAGACTAAGCGTGGATTTCACCAATGAAACTGAACGCGATCATAACATCAACTACGTTTAAGAGCTGTCATGTCATTATTTTCTATGGAATAATGACACTGACAGCTATTGAACGCGTTAAGATCTGCTGGACGCGTTCGGTAACATTGGTGAAATCGGTACTAAGGGTGGATTTCACCAATGAAACTGAACACGATCATTACATAAACTACGTTTAAGAGCTGACAGTGGCATTATTTTTTATGGAATATTGACAGTGACAGCTCTTGAACGCGTTTAGATGTGCTGGACGCGTTCAGTAACATTGGTGAAAACGGCACTTAGTCATTGATTTTTTTTTCATTGATGAAATGAAATCTTTAAGCGCACGCAGGAAATTTCATGTTTTTGTAGAAACTTATAAATGGCATATTAGATTCTCCTGAGCTTTTAGATAAAGTGGAATTTAGTATCCCACTTAGCAGTAGCCGCTTATGCGACAACCGACTATTAGTTTAGACAGCCTCATAGTCGGCTGTCTAAACTAATAAAGGCCATGTCGTGTATATGTCGGCTGTTTGAACATTAGCAAATGGGTGAAAAATTACCTATATTAATAGGAATTTTTTGTAAAATGTTTTTTTCGCCCCCGACGACGCCACTGCCCTCCTCCAGGAGAGTAGTAAGGCCACCAGCACACTACATAAGCCCAAAACCCGATCGCCGTCCTACCGTCCTCGCCGCCGAGGCCCGCCGTGACGCCCAAATCCACGCCCCTCCCGACCCTTGCTCGAGCCAGCCCGCGCCGCTGAGCCTGTAGCTTTAAATTCGTCCCTAAATCACTCAAATCCTGATCCAGCTAGTCACTTGCTGCCCTCTTCCAGCGACGCCCTAAGCCGAGGTTCGTACCCCACAGGGTGTGCCCTTAGCGTTGTCGCTTAGTTTTTAAGTTAGTACATAAGTTTAAGTCCTGGCTGGAGGCCTTAATTTATTAGGGCAACCACAGGCAAGTCCGTCTAAGCAGACGACAACCTCATAGGTTGACCTGCGAGATGCCATTAAAAAAAAAAAAAAAAACCGAAACTTTTTCTTTATATAAGGAAAAGTTATTTGTTTAATAGTAAGTGTTTAACATAAAATATGCATGCTAGATTCACTTCTAGTAGAGGTCAATCAGAATATTGTGTTGTAACTTTTTTTTATAGCATTTGTGATTGTAAATCAGTTTTGTGAATTAAAAAAAAAAAGAATAGAAACACAATTTTGCACACGTTTATCCAATCTATTAGATACTGACCTACTTTGAATTAGAGCTCAATAAATACTCGTTATTTCGAGACAATAATTTCGAATTTCGGTGAATCGTAGCCCTAATTATTTACGCGAGAATGCCAGCTGCTATTTTCGAAGAAATTCGCTCTAGAACTGTTACGATGCACCAGCAGGGTCTGAACATTCGTGCAATTTCGTGATCTGCTCTTGACGGTGAGCTCATTCTCTCATTCTGTATGTTTTTTTTTAATATAAAAAATGTAAATATCATAAACCCATAAACTTGAAACTTGTAATTTTTTGTCGGGCAGACGCAAAATAAATAGTTGGAAAGTTTTTTCATTTTTATTAACACATGATTATATTTTAGAGATAGGTATCGTTGATCCCAGACTAGGCTAAGGCTGTCAGTGAGAACTAGTCAAACTCTAATTTAGCATCATATGGTGGTGGTGGTGAGATTGATAAGTTTTAACCTTAAAATTCTCAATTCAGACACCTGCGGGGTCGTTGCGAAACACATTATCAGTAGGAGTGACTTTCATTTTGACATTTCTACAACATTCATTGCGTTATTTACCTTGTTGAGCAGACAAATTTTTCGAACACATGAAGCAATGGTTTATCAATATCCTTCAAAATTATACTGTTCATCATTGATAGTATGTTACGCAATTAGGGTGCTGGGGCCCTATTACGAACTCTTATTTCCAGGCAGTTTACGGTGTAAACAGAACTGCCTTGCAATTTCGTATTATGAACTCGTCAAATAAGCCAGTCCAGCGGTCACGTGATATCCCGGCCAACTTCCGAACGAATATTGCCTGGCAATACCGTATTATGATCGTTCGTTTGACATTTCTTTCCGTATTAGAACTGTCAAAAAGTAACCTCACAATCCATTCAGTTTACGCTGCTTCACAGCTTTTATTGAATTGTTTTGGGTTTATTTGGAAATTTTAGGAGTGTTTTCTAGATTAAATAATAAAATGTGTGGCGAATATGAACTGTTTGAGTTCCTGGAAAGTGATTTTTCTCGGCAAACTTGTGAATCAAGAAATAAAAGGAGACGACTTCGTGACAAATTTAATGCGTTCGACATGAATGAAGTGCAATATGAACTGCACAAAGACTTGGTACTGAATCTTTGTGAGGAGCTGAGGCCTCACATGTCATGAGACGTGTTATCGCACGCAAGGCTAAGAGTAAGAAAATACACTTTCCAAAACATAAATAAAAGGATAATAAACTTATTATTGGAACCCTTAGAACGGCCTCTCCTTTTCGTGTTCACCTTTAACCCATAACGGGCCTACAAAATCCACGGATTTATCCGTGAAGACTAGCGTAGTTGTTTTTATTAGGTATGAACTTTACGTACCTACACTGCCTCGTTGGTTTAGTGGTCGCAAGAGCTACTGCTGAGCATGAGGTCCTGGGTTCTATTCCCAGGTCGGGCATAGTGTTATTGGGTTTTTCTATCTAGAATTTCTCAGTAGCAGCCCGGAGTCTGGATTTGTGCCTGGTTGATGGCAATAGGCTCGCCCCCTAATACATGGGACTTAAACATAACTGGCGAAATGTGGGTGTACTATAGGTACACCTCTACCTAACCGTTCTGGGAATACAGGCGTGATGTTATGTTCTGTCTGAACTTTACGTACACGAGAATGCTCATCCACTATTACAAATACTAACATTGTATTAAATATTATATCATGTTAAAAACTGAATAATAATCAAAATACTCAATAACACTTACGCCATATTTTTGTTTATACTCCGTAAATCTTACGAATGAAAGGATTAAAGAAACAATACGATAGTTTTCTTTCGTAGTGTTATAGTTATTATCATATGTTTATGAAATATTACTTCCATTGAAGTTGTCGAATTCCCCGCTAAACTTCAAGTGGCACACGATCGGAAACCTCGAGTTATAATTTACAAACAGAAAATATAATATAACTTAGTTATACAGCGTGTAACGAAAACCCTGTCCGATCCTGAAGGGTATTATTTGGTATCGTAGTGCGTACACAAATACGTAATCATTTAATGGATACGAGATAATTAATTTTCCCCAATGAAAACAATTAATTTAAAAAATTTAAAATAATAATACCAAAGGCAACACTGATCGCTCGACAGGGTTCACCAGAGTTCACCTACAGTTTCGTGTCAAAGAAGCTGCCTGAGCGCGGCGATCCTTTGTCGCGTGCCGCCAAAGAAACGTAGGACTAAAGAAATCTACGTTTTGCCTACGCGTAGGTATCAGCTGATATTTTATCGTAGGCTTACGCACAAAGACCCCGATTTCTGACCTTCTGTTCAAGAAACAATTATATCAAGAAACAATTATTATTGAGTTAATGTGATGTGCTTTTGGCAATGTACCCACTGTAGGTATCAGTTTATTAAAACATTTACTTGTTGCATACCTCTATCTATCTAGAACATTAGTACACATTCGACACCTTTTTATTAAATTTGCACGTACTCTTCGCAGCGCACATGTGTACGATTTGAGTGACTCGAAAGCTTCCACAATCCGAGCTGTTACTTCGATTTCCGAATCACACATTCACTCACAAATAAAAATTAACATATTCAAATATTCCTGACTGGAATACGACATTGTTCGCGATACGATAGCGGCACGTGATACGTACGGACATCCGATCGCATGCTATCTCCACGTGAGACTGGGGAAGCCGCGAAGTGTCCAAACAAGTAGCGACCAGTCGGCTACATCAAAGGATCGAGGACTCGTTATGAGTACCTACAGCGCGGCTAATGCAGGGCGGTGTCCTTTGAAATAAAATAGCCAAAAAATAAAAGATTTCGCCGGCCGGTGGAGTGTTGTCAACTTATGAAAATTTACCATATTTAGTGTTACATTTCGCATGGTAACAAAAAATAAAAAAATCAATAGCTTTTGGTTTTTATGACTTATTTTTTTTTTTTTAATTTCTAGTACGTATGTTAAACCAGGAATACGCCTTTTTTGGATCGGACAGGGTTTTTGTTACATATTGTATAGCACAATTTAATTTGCATTCATATGTTCACCTACTTTCATAGTGAGTTTTTTTGGGTGGGAAATCATTAAACGACTTCTCCCGCTCTGGGTGGAGCGGGAGGGCAAATCAGACTTTTACTGACTAAAACCCACCCGTGTTCCTTCAGGGCCTCGGTTATCTCTTTCGACTAACCCGCGACCCTGAGGCGTCGGCCCTATCGGACTCCGCACTTTGTGCTGACATCTCTTTGAGGCGCGCGTGGAAAACGACGTCGACCCGGGCCTGGTCCTTACCGGACGGCGAGCTACCCGTTGCTCGCCGTCCGCAAGTCCGCGCCTACGGTGGCCGGGAATCTGCAGGCGACTCACTATGCCCAGGGCATCTCCTGTGGCGACTAGAGGGAGCGTGAGGGCGCAAGGCTCTCTCCCTCACGCGCTCCGCCTCCTCCTTCGCGAGGATTACTGCTTCGCAAAAGGAGGTGACGGCTTCCATTCTCTCTCGCTTCGTACCATGGCCTGGACCAGGGCCGGACGCGAGAGATCGCCGCCGCCGATCGCCTCCGCGAGGACACTGCGGTGCTCCGCCCAAGCTGGGCAGACCTCCACCGTATGCTCCACCGCGTCCTCCGGGCGATCCACACAATGGTGACACCCAGGCGGTTCCTCCCACCTTAACTCCCGAAATAACCTTGTCCGATGAGGACCTGTGTCGGGCGGAAGATGAGGACGCCGTGGCGCCTCTCCAACCACTCCTCAAAGAGAGGACTTACCGCCGCTATTCTGGCGTGCCCAGCACTGGGTTGCGACAATCGCACCCTCCATGTCGTCATGAGATCCCGCCTGAGCTCTGTCCGCTGTACCGTGATTTCTCACGGCAGCGGAGTTACACCCCGGCGTTTGGCAGGAGGCGGTTGGATCCCCTTGATTGGGCAGGAGCCGCCTCAGGGCAGCCCCAGCCCGCTCCAGTCTGGGAGCCAAACGTCGGAAATGCTCCACGAAGTTCCACCAGCTGTCGAGGACGAGTCCCAGGTACTTCATCGTCGACTCGACGCCGAAATCATCCGCCGAATCGCTGAATGTCATAATACGAAATTTAATTTAACCAGCCCGTGAAATGAACTGCCTGGAACTTCCCAGGTTTTTTTAAAGTTCGTAATAGGCCCGCTGCCTGGTGTGAATCTTCTGTAAAAATCTAATTTTTAACAGAAAATTCACACCCGGTTTCTTTTCTAGTATCCCCTCCGGACCTACATTTTAAATATTGCATGCCTCTTTCACAACTTTTATGACTGATAGAAAACTTGCGAAACCCCAAAAATAAACAATAAAAGTAAAATTAAAAAAAAAACCTGAGGCACCTTTATAAGTCAAGCGACTCGACGAAATTAATTGAAACTATGTTTAATTAATGAAAAACGTAAAAGTTATGGCGTAGGCTTACAATTATGAATTCAAAGTGTTTTGTAATTAATAAAACAAAGCAGGCGGACGGGGAAACTAATCATTGTTCGCGGGTTGGTGTAAGCTAGGAGAGGTTTTCTTTACAAAAGTTTTTGGGGAGAATTTCACCAATTTATCTGAACGTGATCAGCACATCTAAACGATGGCCTATTAAATATTTCACAACAATGATGACACTCACAGCTCTTAATCGAGATTGGTGGTTCTTCTTTAGAGGTGCTTGAAGCAGTTTACTTTGTGTAATTTAATAAGTAGGTAATCAATCACGGTTGTTCTAAAAAACAGTGAACGTAAAGATCGTGAGGAAACCGGCATGTCCTTGACTAGACCCAATTATTCGAAAGCATATGTGACATAGTAAGCCGTGAGCGTGAATAATAACTAATCTCTGATCTGAGTCTCAGCATTGATAGCGATAAATGCTGATTCTGTTCATTTACAGACATTATTTGTTTTAAAGAAAGAAAGAAATACCTTTAGTTTTTGGCGTAAATACCAATGCAACATAAAAAAACAAGTAAGTATTTCAAATGCGAGTGGGTTGACTTAAAAGGCACTGCTGGGTTTTACAATATTGCTTTTTAGTGTTCATTTTGAATTTATTACAAGGCCTTTATAAAATATACCACTACACATTTCACCATACTCCAGATACCATACGAGATTTAAAAGCCCACATTAGTACAACAGATTTTAAAGTTTATTCTTGGCTCGCTACCGCTTACGCCTCAACCGCTTCAGCGATAAAATGCGGCGATAAAATGCGACCTGTGTTAATTAGGAGTACATCAATAAATCAGTTACTCTCACGAAACTAAGTATCGACGGACAAATTCTGTATAAATACTTCCAATTCTTAATTAGTTAATACATGTACACGTGGAGTGGTTGGGCGACCACACTTGTGGGGAAAATCTTAGAATTATCATCATCACCAAACACGCCAGTTAAAATATTATCCACATTTATTATGTGCACAGCCAAAGTGTGGTACTCTCTGCCAGCATCTGTGTTCCCTTCCACATTGAAACCGTCTGCCTTCAAAGCAAGAGTGAACAGGCATCTTCTGGGCATGTTCGTTCCATCATATACCTCAGCCGCCCTTGCCCATCAGGCGAGATCGAGGTCAAGAGCAAAAATTCTGCAACAAAAAAACAAAAAAAAAAATTAATACATGTACAGATCTTTATTTATTTATTACTGACTGTGGGAGAAAATAGGGATGATGACATATTTTTTTTATATAAAAAAAGGTTTGTTTCCGAATAGTGCAAACAATATTATAAAAAATGTAAAAGCTTGATAAATACCCATGTAATAAACGTAGAAATTGCCAAGGTATAAACGTAGGACTACTAAAGAGTAGTCCTTGTGCTTAATTTAAAACGTTAGTTTCAACGCGCGACTAGGACGGGAATAATCCCCTCCAGAAACTTTTAAAGCTTGCTTCTTCTTAATTACATAGATTTATTATTATCTCATTTTAACTATGCCTTCTTTGAAATAACATTTTTTTTTAAACATTTTTAATAATAGTCATCATCCATATTTTAATTCATATTGGGATAAAAAATACCAAGGTAAAAAATTGCAGAATACGATTCAGTAAATAATTCCAACTACTTTCATAATTTGCATTAATTCAGTTACACATTGTGTGACCTCTAGGTGCAACCAAACCCAACCCAACAATAATTTCTTCCAGCGACATTTCACATTACCAATACCTATTAAACTATCCTATAGAAAAGCCCTCTCATTGGTATGCCAATTCAAATAATTAAAGCCTAGATTAGCACTTATCATTACAGAATTAATAATGTTATTAAATCCAGTCACGTACACCTCTAAGAAGATAGCTGTAATGCTTAATTTGATATTTTATGGGCTTTTAACCCCCTTTTTTAATATAATACGCTTTGAATACTCACAATTTTCTTTGACTCCTTTTCTTGGCATGTATTAATTACAATGCTACAGGTGACCTAGTTGGTGGAATGGTCATAAATCGCTTGGTTACGGTTTATAATCTGATTATAGTTTTGAAAAGAATACTTATGAGATGTTATGTTACACCACCTCCACATGATTTTCATGACATACTAAATTAGATAATAATAAAAACATAAACTCACGCCTTCTTCCCATGGGGTTAGGTGGAATCTACAGAACGCCACCTGCTAATACGATCCTTAATTACATACTCCTTTTGCCTCGTTTACGTTCATACAGCGGGTCATAAACACACGCTGGTCATACTCACACGCGCCGGTTGCGAGTGCTCCTTACCTAACCTTTCTGAAGTACATCACCAATAAGGTCACGATTTGTTCTTCTAGGGCGTTTCCACTCACATGTGCCTTGTAAATACTTTTTGATAGTCGCCTTTCATTTATCCTCTTAACATGACCAAACCATCTAAGCATATTCTTTTCAGATTATAATAATATTAAAATAATCAGTTTTTGCAATCCCACTGCATGGCAAAGGCATTCCTTTCCGTTTTCCAATCAACTGGACCCTGCGCCAATATGGACTAGTCCCTTCTATAAGCGTCAATTTCGTCCTACCATCTATATGTGTGGGTCTTCCGCGATGCCGTTCGATGTTTCCAGGAACCCATGATGCAAATGATTCTATACAAATTCTGTTCTATTTGCTGCTGGATAGTGGCCATTCGGACATTGTGAAATATTAAGTCGAGACGTCGCTTGTGTGGCAAAATCTTGCTGACTGAAACTCAAACCGACGTCTCCATCATCCCCATTGACAGTTTTAATAGTCTTGCCAAGTATTGGCATACCTTTCTACCTACCACAAAAGCCTTCAAAAATCCAAATACTACTCACAAAAGTGTTACAAAGATCTTCATTACACGCAACTTCATTCCTTTTAGACTTATTCATCAATGTTGTAGACTTATTCATCAATGTTCGAGTGACAATGAGCCTTTCCGTGTGACATATTTGCTCTCAAAGTGCACAATGGCTTGTCCCATTTTTCGGGATGGCGCGCCGATTTTGGACCTCTCCTCATGACGATAAAGTTGGTATGTGTTTGTGATTGCGATGTTTGGATGTTGGATAAATATGAATATTTGCTTGACATTCCATTGGAAATAGCGCTGACAATAATAAGTAGGCTAAAAGGCTTTGTGGAGGAAAAACCTTTGGAGCTCAAAGGTTATTCCTATGATTTTTTTACTATGGGTTGGTAAACACGATCTGATAAAATGTGGTTGATGAGGTTGTAGGGTTATAGGTGGCTCGAACCCCGGCAGGCACTTTACTTTTTGTAAATTATTTCATCACCACTGCCCTCAAAACAATAAAAGGAAAACATCGACAGGAAACCAGCAAACCCATGGACCGCTCCCTCTCACAGAGAGTAGGCCTAAGTTCACATTATAAGCTGATAATGTGTTGTGGTTTTTCTTTTGTTCCCAAAACCCAGTTCCTTAAAGAACAATGCCCACTTCCCATACATTTCAAAACCTGATAATGAAAGTTTATGTATAGTTATAAGGTATAGTAGGAACACTACCTGTAAGTTTAGAAAATAATGTCATATAGTCATTTTTACAATTAAAACGCTAAGAAGTCCAAAAAACAATAATGTTACTTTTTAGGTTAGGATTGGCCGTTATAAAGAAATAAATGTGCTAGAACTAATTATTTAACACTCGAAGTTTAGTCTAAAATAGTAATACTTACTTAATAATACATATCTATGTTCTAAAACGTATTTTTTACTTTGTGAATTCCTTAAAACCAGCTGCTCTTATGTCACTGCTTAGACTCTCGATGATTGTCACTATAAATTGAGTGTCCAGCATTAAATGTCAAACGTCAACAAATCCGTTTCAATCGTCCTAACTCAGTTATTCATTTATTTTTAATTAATCTGTATTATACATTGACTAAAACAGAAACACTTACTGAGTAAATAAAACGTAAAATAATGTATGAAACTCAGAAACAGAGTTGAATAAAGCCAAGTAGCAGTATGTAAAATGGAACGTTGTTAAAAAGGGTAGTTGAGATGCATTCAAAACATGCTAATATATTTACCCTTGACGTAGAATAAATAGAAAGAAAAAATCAAATTAAAAAAATCCCGCGTTTCTTTTAACATTGTGATTTACGTTATTAATATAAAATTGAATAAGCTGCATTTTAAGATTTATTTCATTTATATACATAGTCAGGTTAAAAATGGGCATCCTTCTTTGTATGAAGTTACCCCAATCCTAAGATTTTAGAGCTTATTTAAAAGAGAAACTATTTAACGCTTTGCAAGATTTTTATCTCCAAATAGCAAACACAAACATTCTTAAACCTAACCGCAACCATCTTATAATGAAGCCCAAAAATCCAATCTTTTTTATTTGCTTGCCAAGTTCAGTCTATAACACAGCCTGGCATCGAACCTAACACAGATGCAAATGAGCTATCCTAGTTAGAAATCTAATATCATTATAATATCGTTTGTATTTGAATCACGTAGGTCCTTGACTAAAGGGGGATGTAACGTAAAGGTTTGTGCAGACGAGCCACAAACATAATCGCAAAATAGTGTTTTTTTTTACAATCATGCTTACGTTAATTTGCAGCCGCGTTCAACAACATTTCAAAGGCATAGCTTCGACAAAATGCTCTTCCCAAAATATCAATCAGTTTCGAGGCCTTTTTGCTGCAACTCGAACTCATCACAAGCGTATATATTTTTTGCACACCACAATATATCTTATAGCAGCTATATCCTATACCTATTGTGTCATTTCGTATGGTATACATAATAAAGAGTATTCTATTATATTCTATTCTAGAGTGATAATATTTTGCGCACTGACCACTTTCCATTGTCCAACGACATTGTTGCTGATGTTGTGTGTTGTGATGGTGGCACGATTGAAGACTTGACTCTTGCGACACTTGCACTCAGGTCTCTCATAAGTTTACGAGCACCTCTATTTAGCAAAAGCTGCTTCACAACACTTTTCATACAATTAGCAATTGGCTGCTACCGGCCACACTTGATTTGACCAGCAAGCCGAAGTGCGGTTGGGAAAAGTTTCTGTCGCTGATCAGAAGTGGCGATTTCGAGTGGCCCGCATGCGTGAGTCTTAAATTTTGGTAATATTCGCGTTTCTGGTTTCTCTAACGAAGTGTTAGTAGGCCAGTGTTCGGCTCAATTAATGTAATGTTATTGTTATGGTATTCGGTGTATTGGTTCTCTGTGTTAGCGTTATTGTTATGGGCAATTTTAATTAGGGAGGTTTTGATGTGAAGGGGAATGCGTTTCTAGGGAATGATCATTGTGGGAGTTACTTTGGCTTATTGTAATGGTATTTTAGGGACGGGAATTCGATTTCATCTAGGAATCTTATTGACGGGTATAAATACTTTCTCGTAACACTCATTAAATCTTTACTTGAAACTACGTGGGCGCCTAGGTACTTACCTCAACTCGTAGATACTGAAACTTTTGTTTGTAATTTTTTTCTACCTTTAAACGTTTCGCTTGACTCGATTTTCTTTGTAAGAAAGTCCCACTGTTTTCTTTTGTTTTTTTTACTGAGATAATTAATAAAATAGGTATTGTGTATTTCGTCCATGGAAACAATTGAAATTTTTCGCTTCAAAAGTAAAACGTTACTTGTGTGTGTACACAGAAAAGACAAACAAACAACCAATCTATACTGCAAAGCGATTGCAAATAAAATCGAGCACGTAATTGAGTCCGATTCGAGTTGAATCGACTCGGGTGTTGTTACTGGCAGTCGGGTTAAGAATTTGGCATTCGATACTGTTAACGATTAAGAATAATTAATGGTGAAAGGAAATTTAGGGTCTCGATATTAATTTGCTGTTGCTAAGTTGGATTTGTTGTTTGTGTAGTTGAAATGAAGAGAGAGTTTTTGTAAAATTTTGTAAGTGCAAATTCTTAGTGTGAATTAGATTTCTGATATAAAATATATTTAATAAATACTCTGTAGTCTATACAGGGTATAATTTGTTTCGTGATTTTTATGTTGGTCCCATTGAGAAAGTTGTTGAGTTTGATGGATTGTACCACACCCTTTTGATACATCCTGTATATGCCTAAAAAAACCTTATAAAATCTGAAAGCAATATTTTAAAATACACTCTTGCAAATACATGTTATGTTCAATAAAAATGCCGGTTTGTTTAAAAATAGCTATTCTCAGCTCATTTAAACATTAACTCCAAGCTTAAAATAGCCTCAACTTTACTACACTCATATTTAAAATCAAAAGAGTACGTCCAGACGTAAGGATAATAGTAATCTGTCAGTTAAAACAGTACGTAATTGTTGGTGTAGCAATTTGAGCTCAATTAAATTCTTGTGCTCACACAAGATAGTTGTGTACACGCCAGTTAGAGTTCGAGTATTGAGACAGAATTCGATATCTACTAAGGAAACTGGTTGGTTAAAACGAATTAATACTCCTATAAATTTAATCTGTCCAAATACACAAAATATTTACTATATATGTGTCATATTCATATTCATATTCATATTCATTTATTTATTGTTTGTCACAGGTGAAAAGACAGTTCTTACAATTATAATTTTTGTATCGCTATAACATACCCATGGGGTGTACAATATTTATTTTATGTCAATCTTAAGTTAAAAATTATTAATTATTTTGAATACAATTAAACTCTTGTTAGTTAAAATCCAATGCATTGGTTATTTTAGTTAACCTCAATTTACATTCATTGTTATACACAATTATTAAGAGCATACAATTTACGTTTAATAAGTCAAAAAAAAATAGTATAAGTTTAACATGTCAATTTTAGTCAACCACATCTTACATTCGTATAAATAAATAGTTATTACAGTCATGCAATTTATATTAAATAAGTCAGAAACCATTTTAGTCAACAAATTGGTCATTAAGAAATTCGTTAACTGAATAATAGGTTTTACATACGAGAAATTCTTTTAACTTTGATTTAAAAACACTTAGTGATGAGATATTCTTAATACAGTTTGGGAGTTTATTATAGATTTTAACTCCAACGCCAAATACACTCGATTTAAATTTTACTGTTCTACATCTGATGCCTTTAAGTTCAGTTTTATGTCTCGCACTTCTCAACGTTTCATACTCATCTATATCGCGTTTTATCATCATTGCCGCTTCAAATATGTATAGTGAAGGTAGGGTTAAGATATTCAACCTTTTGAAAACTGGTCTACATGAATCAGTCTGTTTTAGTCCGCATATGCTTCTAATACACTTTTTTTGTGCTTTTAGAGCCCACTCTCTGTTGGTTGAATTACCCCAAAATAGAATACCATATTTTAGTATGGAGCCTACATAAGCATGGTAAACAGTTAGTAAAGTACTCTCATTTGTAACTTTTCTTAACATATAGAGGGCATATGAAAACTGGTTTAGTTTTTTGCAAACGTGGTCAACGTGTATTTTCCAGTTTAGTGCAGAGTCAATATGTATGCCAAGAAATTTCGTGGTCTTAACTTCCTTTACAGTTTCACCTTTGTATCTTATATTTAAGCTATTTTGTTTTTTATTTATATTAGCAAAGGAGATATAGCATGTTTTTTCTAAATTAACTTTAAGATTGTTGACATTTAACCAATTTATGATGCATTCAAGCGAATTGTTAACATTAATTTCGTATTTATCTTGATCCTCGTCAGTAAAAATAGCTGTACTGTCATCTGCAAATAAAATCATGTCATGGTTTATGGCTTTTGGTAGGTCATTAATATATATTATGAACAAAAGTGGACCAAGAATACTTCCTTGAGGCACCCCGAACTTAACCGTTTTAGGCTTAGATTGAAACGTTTGTTCATATTTTGTTTCATTTGAAATGCTTGTTATTTGAGTTATTTGAACCCTATTTTTGAGGTATGATTTGATAAGATTCAATGCATTCCCTCTAACTCCGTATTGTTCTAGTTTGTTGAAGAGGATATTATGGTCTACGTAATCAAATGCTTTAGACATGTCCATGAATATTGCAGTTATATGTTGTTTATTGTCCAGTCCTGTCATTACTTTCTTTAAAAAACTAATTAGTGCATCGCTCGTTGATTTGCCTTTACGGAACCCAAATTGCTCATGTGTGAATATATTTTTGGATTCAAAGTAGTTATATACATTTTTATAAATTACTCTTTCAAATATTTTAGCAATAATTGGTATTAAAGCTATTGGTCTATAAAATTTCATTTCTTCTCTATTTTCTTTTTTAAATAATGGGTTTATGATTGTTATTTTAAGTTTGGAGGGAAATATTCCGTATTCTAGGCACAAATTTATAATGGTGCTGAGTACTGGAGCTATAATATGGGAAACACGTTTAATTATTTTTGTATTTATACAATCGTACCCTGTACTATTAGTGTTCTTTAGCCTTTTTATTATTTGGTCAACTTCATCTGGATTTGTCGGTTTCATGAACATTGAATTGCAATTATTATATGTCAATGTTTTCGAATATGTACCTTTTTGCTTAATTGTAGGTTGTATGTCATCTATAAAATATTTATTAAAAGATTCAGCGATTTCTTCCGGCATTGTAATTATTTTGTCCTTTACTTTAATTTTTTTAATATCCTCTTTGGGAGTTACATTTTTATAGTTATTAACTATCTGCCATACTGCTTTGGCTTTGTTGTTAGCTGAATTAACGTAATAGTTGTTTTGTGATTTTTGTGTTTTTTGAATGATAGTTCTTAGCCTTCTTGTGTATTCTTTAAAGATTTTTTTATCTTTGGGATTTGATGTTAACCTATACTTCCAAAGTAGTTGACGTTTCCGTTTCGAGCATACTCGAATACCGTTACTTAGCCATTTAGGTTTCTTGGAAATAGGTATTTTAACTCGTATGACAGGGAAACACAGATCATAAAATAGCTTAAATAGCTCATAGAATGCATCATACGCCTTTTCCGGGTCATTATTTCTGTAACATTCTGTAAAACTAAGGCTTTCAATGCATTTTATAAATTTGCTCACGTTATCTTCACTGTAGTCACGTTTAGATTTGAACCAGTGTGTGACGTGATAACTTTTCTTTACAGGAAACGTTAAAATTTGTGCTGTGTGATCAGATAGCGAGAGTTCTAGAACTTTAGATTTAGAGCCTCTGATATTATGGGCTATATTGTCGATACATGTCATGCTACTCAATCTAGTCGGTTGATGTATTGATAATTTTAAATTATAACTAGCTAGTAATTGCTCAAACTGTCGTGATACGTTGCTGTCTTCTAACCTGTTAATGTTAAAATCACCGCAAATTATAACTTTTTTGCGTGTAAAACATATTTTATTTAATAAGTCCGTTAGTCTTGTGAAAAATAAGTCAATATAATCTTTGCCATTTTTTGGTGGTCGATAAATACATAATATTATGATTTTGTGTTCTATTAGTTCTATGCCACTACATTCAAATACATTACTGATACTTAGACTTTTGGCTTCAGTAACCACTTTAAATTTATGGCTCGATTTAATAATTATACAAGAACCTCCATTCCTGTTGTTTCGTGAGAAAGAATCTCCTAGCGTAAAATTGGTCATTTTTAGCAGCTTAGCGTCCTCCACAGTCATGTTATGTTCTGTTATGCAGAGAAGATCGACCGTATTGCAGGTGATATTTTCACCCATTGAGTACAAATGAACCGTGAGCTCATCTATTTTAGTAAGTAGACCATTAATGTTTTGATGAAGAATATTCATGTGTTTATAAACGAAAAAAATTGTTACTGGCAGGCATATTCTCGTTATCTAAATTTAATTTGTCTTGTTCTGTTAGCATTACTGTCTGTGTACTTTTGTCAATAGTACGAGTTATATTATGCTTGTTAAGTTTATCTTTGGTATATCTGTCATAGTTTTGCTTATAACCAATTCTCAAAATTTCTTTAAGTAATAATTGTGATGTGTGTAGTGATAGAAAGCGATATTTTGGAATGTACACTGAGAAATTCATGTCGACATATGTTGCATGAGTGTATTGAGAACAGATAAATTTCAATCTATAATTCAACTTTTTTTCATTTAAATAAGTATTAAATAGTACTTCAGAAATTATAACATTCGTATTTTTTGTAGTATTTAGAAAGTTCATAAGTCCAAGTTGAGTTTCTTCTGGGTTTTTATCATTAACCCCACCCAATACAATTACGAAGTCATTTTTATTCAAAAAATTTATTTCGGTTTTTTGTGTGCCCAACACCTCATGTAGAGATGCTCCTGGCTTCCAGAAACATTGGACAAAAAAATTTTTTCCTAATAGTTTTTGCAGAGTTCTTTGTATAAATCTTCCTTGTTGATCCGCAATGATAATTACTTTCTTCACATTTATGTCAGTCCTATCTGTATTTGATGATGATTTTGGTGGCGTGATCGGTAGCAGCGCTTCAGCCTGAATGTTGCTGTTGCACGTCGTTGCATTTATTGCAGTTTCGTGGTCTTCGTTACGATGTATTTTATCTGTATTTTTAAAAATCTTTTTCTCGGCCTTTTGAAGTGGACATTTGGATATAATGTTTGTTTGAATATCATTGTGGTGGGAGGTTGAATTTGAGTCTATTAATTCAATATCTGTATTCGTGCTACTTTCATTTATATTTGAATTTTTTATCATATTGTCTACTTCCTAAACACAAAATCCGTAATTTCGGTCGAAGTTTCAGTCAATTCCAACTCCGTATGACCTACCTACTGACTTAAGATTAGTTTAACACGACCTAAGAATTAATTAAACCAAGATTTGACAGCTGTCCCTACTTACGTTGTGTTGTCCCCGAACGAAAAAGTTCATTAGTCGGGAGTAGGGTTACTCCGATGTTTCGAACTACTTTCGGACGGGGCGGTATCTTCGTTGACAGAATTTAGAGGGCCTTCAAGCCATGCATTTCATTAGTGGTTGATAGCACAGTATCGGAAACCTATTTCGTTCGTCAAAATAAAACCTGAAAAAAAGCTTTTCGAAAATTAGTTTTGAAAGTGTAGTAATTGAGAAGTGTCTTGTTAAATCCAAAAATCAATACTTGGTACACTAACAGATTCGTAATCTGTTAGTGTACCAAGTATTGATTTTTGCTGTCTGCAGAGGTTTATTCACATAAAATCCATCAATAACCAATTTCACTTTTCAAATCACAATAACACAAATACCCCATCACAATCACCCATTTAATAGTCCACTAATAAAAGCCATAACTAGTCGAACACAATTTACCATCACGTCACCCCGACTCAACCTATCGGACCGCAGTCAAAGCTACGTATTTTTTTTAAATTAGCCAATAAGCATCGATACTGCCGTCATTAACGGGAACGCGGTTGGTCGAACTGACGGCTTAATTTGCTCAGCTTATTAAAGCATCAATCAGACGTTTTTTATGTGAATTCGGTTAATTGTACGTTGCTACTGGGTGAGGGAAACAATGGTGTATTTTTGTAGGATTCCGTTTTAAAAATAGGTCTACCATATTAACCGTAGAACTGCACCCTAATACGTTCAAATTAGGGTGCAGTTTCAATCACAATATGAATAATGCTGAAGGATTTTGCTAATCCATTGCTTCATATGTTCGAAAAGTTGGTCTGCTCAACAATGTAAATAACGCAATGAATGTTGTTGAACTGTCAAAATGAAAGCCGTTACTACTGTTAGTGACCGTTGGTGTAGACGTGTTCTTGAGTGGAGACTCCGAATCAAAAAGCGTAGTTTAGGATGTCAAATTACGTGGAGCGACGATCTTCGCAGAGTGACTCGTAGCAGTGGTTCAGAGTTTTTGTTTGTATGTTTGGCATCTCGCAGGTCAACCTATGCGGTTGTCGTCTGCTTAAGCGGACTTGCCTGTGGATTCCCTAATAAATTAAGGCCTCCAGCCAGGACTTAAACTTATATACTAACTAAAACTAAGCGACAACGCTAAGGGCACCCCCTGTGGGGTACGAACCTCGGCTTAGGGCGTCGCTGGAAGAGGGCAGCAAATGACTAGCTGGATCAGGATTGGTATTAATTAGGGACGAATTTAAAGCTACAGGCTCAGCGGCGCGGGCTGGCTCGAGCAAGGGTCGGGAGGGGCGTCGATTTGGGCGTCGCGGCGGGCCTCGGCGGCGAGGGCGGTAGGACGGCGATCGGGTTTTGGGCTTCTGTAGCGTGCAAGTGGCCTTACTACTCTCCTGGAGGAGGGTAGTGGCGTCGTCGGGGTCGATTAAAGTATGCCTTGGTCGGCGAATACTGCTAATGCGAGAGGGAGTGTAGCGGGCGGCCGCTGTAATCAGGGGGTTAGAATGTTTAATGCCGCAGTCGAAGAAACGCTTTGATAAGCGTTTCATGAACTGTTTTATGGTTGGCATTTTGAGGTCGACGTGAAGATCTATATTACGGACATAGAAGGGGGCACCCGTGACCCTTCTGAGGAAACGGTTTTGGAGGGTCTGCATCTTATGGAGATGACGTGGGTGAGCGTGCGCAAATACAACGCAGGCATAGGTCATGATGGGACGGATGACTGCGGTATAGATGCGGAGCTTGCATTTGAGGGACAGTTTGCTACGGGCTGTCAGTACGAATTGGAGCCTGCTAAGAGCGAAGGAGGCGCGCGCGCGAACCGCCTTAATATGAGCCTTAAAGGTAAGGTTCTCATCGAGGATCACGCCTAGGTATTTGGCTTGCTTCTCCCAAGGGATTGGCTTGCCGTACATAGTGATCGGGCTGGAGTGGTTCAGAGTGGCCGAGGATTGAGTTAAATTGTGTGCAATTTGGAGAGGCCTAATATGTCCAGCACTGGACTTCTTTAACCTGATGACAATGATGAATTTAATTCATTGTTTTTCTTCTTCCTCATGAGCACAAGCTTAACGATAAATGCTTATACAGTCTACGTCAGTTTTGTAACGGGAACTGCCCTAATTAGTAACTACCGTAATCTTTTTTTTTTTTGTATGGCATCTCGCAGGTCAACCTGTAAGGTTGTCGTCTGCTTAAGCGGACTTGCCTGTGGTGCCCTAATAAATTAAGGCCTCCAGCCAGGACTTAAACTTAAATACTAACTAAAAACTAAGCGACAACGCTAAGGGCACCCCCTGTGGGGTAAGGACCTCGGCTCAGGGCGTCGCTGGAAGAGGGCAGCAAGGGACTAGCTGGATCAGGATTTGAGTGATTTAGGGACGAATTTAAAGCTACAGGCTCAGCGGCGCGGACTGGCTCGAGCAAGGGTCGGGAGGGCGTAACTACCAGATAGCACACATACTTTTATATCATCGATCGAGTGAGCTTGAGTTTTTTTTTACCACGAATTCACAAGCGAAATAAAACAAAATTGCTTCAACGGAAGATTGTATAATCTTCAACAACAAAAACACAGTCGACACGTTAACAGATCTGAAGATTCGATGAGGTTGCCGTTCGGCAAGTCTGAAGATTGATAGACCATCTCAAGATATTTATTTCGACAGACAGCCAGATATAGATCTCTAGGATAACTTGAAGAAGGGACTTGGAATCTGTGGATTTACTCCTAACAGTAGATTAAAATTAAAACATTCTAGAGGTACTTCGACGCCTAAATGTGCTTTTGCATTGTATGTGAATAATTTGTAAGTTAGTTAACTTTGTACCTAGTTTAAATAGTTGTATAATAATTTTATTTTGTTTATAAGCATTATCTGTTAATAAACATAACATCACGCCTTGTTTCCCCGAAGGGTTGGGCAGAGGTGTACTTTAGTACACCCACATTTCGCCAGTTATCTTTAAGTCCCATGTAATAGGGGGCGAGCCTATTGCCATCTACCGGGCACAAATCCAGACTCCGGGCTGCTACTGAGAAATTCCAGATAGAAAAACCTAATAACACGTTGCCCGACCTGGGAATCGAACCCAGGACCTCATGCTCAGCAGTAGCGATTGCGACCACTTGACCAACGAGGCAGTCTTTTAATAAAAACAATATAATAACTGATTATTTTATATTTTTCAATATGGCAATGGTGCTTTTCTCGAAAATTTTCCCCATTTGAGAAGTGTTATGGAAAATCGTTTGACATATTAAAAAAAGAAAAAATCGAATGGAGGAAAAAAAATATAACTTAATGTGAAACTTGATGTCGATTATAAGTACCTAAAATGTCTTGTTCTGTTGTTCTTCTTCTGTTTAGAAAAACATGTTTTGGTAATATGACAAATGTTTTTTTAGTTTATCGTTACGTAAATCAAAAGTTGGATATTCGTTAATCAATAGTTAACCACAATTTATTATTTAAATGCCTAAGCTAAATCTAAAAGTGCATTTAGTTCATTTGTATGTTGTACAAATTTCATATCATTTTAAACCGAATTTTGCTCCGGAATAATAATGCCAATATAACAATGCCTAACATTTTTTTTTTCTCTTTTTACAGAACCCTAATGGATCCTTAAAAGTGACCAACTCCTTAGTGAATTAAAGTGCGAGTGATGTGCCATCAAAAAGTGCTTCATATCGATAGAAAGAGCTAGTGTTGTTCACGATGTCGTTCACGAAGTCGCACATGATATCTGGTGTGCTGTTCACCATTCTTCTGCAGTACTGCGTCGAAAGCCAGCAGGAGAATCTCATTGAGGAAGCATGTAAGTAGATAGTGGATAGTTTTTTAATAGAAATCTAAGTATTTTAAAATGTGATGCATTCGTTTCACCAACAAGTGTGCTTCCGAATGCAAGTGTTCACGTTGTTGTGAATGTGTTTATATGCGTTTTATGATATGTATTTACTAGCTTACCTGACAGGCGTCCTGTCCTGTAAGTTTAATATTGAATATAATTTTTATTAGTAAAAAAATAATACATAGATAAAACAATAACTTATTATAGGTACTCACAGTTGCCCAACACGTTATTTTTATTATCAAGAAACAATAAACAACAATCATTTTATAATTTTAAATTAGAAAAAAAATGGTATTAGTATCCAATCTGTCAAATTTTGACACTCATGTCATATCTTCATTTTAAATTCGTTTGCAAACGTGGGTAATTAGTACATAGATGTTTTCTTTTTTTAATAGAGCTCCATGTTCTCCGTCGTCATACGTACACATTTAAAAGATATTGTAATTTTAAATAACAATTAAGAAATTATAATAATACAAAATATAAAAAAGAAAGTAATGTCAAAACGTTTCAATTAAAGTAAAAATGTCATCAATACAAAAATTTCAAATCGTTTGAATTACAGTATAAATGTCATAATAATACAGAAATGTCAGATGTTATTTAAGGTTGCAGTAACAAAACAAAAAAAAAATTACAAAAAAGTAGCACTGTGTTGAGATGGCACTATGTATTTAACAATTTTTATAACAGGAATTGGCAACCTGGTTCCTATGAAAAAGTGCGAGTCGGACTCGCCCATGAAGGGTTCCGTAGCAGCAAGTAACATAATATAATAGTTCTTGTAGTTCGTTGTAACTTTGATCGATGTTTTAATAATAGTGTTTTTTTTTTAATTGCTGTTTACGATTTACGACGTATTAAAAAAACTGCTTACTAGATCTCGTTCAAACCAATTTACGGGGGAAGTTTGCATGGTAATGTACATCATATTTTTTAAAGATTTATCATCCTCTTATTTTAGAAGTTACAAGTTACTCACGCGCAAACTATGCAGTTTAGAAAAAAAAAAAAAAAATTTTAAGACCTAACTAAAAAAATTGAGTCTCAGTTCTAAGTATGGAACCACAAAATACATTCTTATTTTTTATTTATGTGTGAAAATCTTAATGCGGTTCACATAATGTGTGTGTGTAATAAAGTGGCTGTGACATACGGACGGACAGACATACAGACATGACGAATCCATAAGGGTTCCGTTTTTTGCCATTTGGCTACGGAACCCTAAAAAGGGCGCGCGACGATGTTGCCAAATCGCTTGCCTACGCGCACGTAAAAAATTATGCGCATCCCATTCCTTTCCTTCGGGCGAATAACACGCTCTAAAGTGTATCTTTATCAGGTTGAATTATATATTTTTATTTCAAACTCAAAGCATTTATTTCAAATAAACCAATTACAGGCACTTTTGAATTGTCAAGGGGTCGGTCAGTCAGAAATATGAAGTTACCCATTCCAAAGCGTAGTGCGTACCTATGGAGAAGAAGGGGCAAGATACTCCATGGACACTCTTTTAAATAATAATGTTACAGAAAATTAGTTACATCAGTCTTGTTGAAAAGTATACATGTGAGAACGATGTCGAAAAGAAGAAACAATTCGGAAATTTAAAAAAAAGCTGTAGCAGCCAAGAGTCCCCACTGACGGCGCCCGTTCACGAACATGACGTATGGATCAGCACCATTCAGCTCAACCATTTTGAAGGGATTTAGTGTACCTATTCAATTACATCCTGTATAGTGTTGATGAATCGAACCTTTCCTAACATAAAACTATTTCATTAATCCCATAAGATTAATAGGCGAAATGTGTATTTATTCCATTACGGATTTACAGAGGTTCAATGGGAAAAATCGAAAGGTAAACGTGGTGCGGGTTTTTGAAAGTAGGTCACCGGTACCTAATCCTTTTAACGCCTTTAAATAAAGAATGAAAGAAAAGTAGATTTCACTGTCGCAGAAACACGTGCATACAAAAAAAAAGATAACTCGAAGCAAGCAAGCAGGCTAGTCTTAAAACGTTGTTTTTTTTTTTTTTTTCGTGAAAGTAAAAAACTTATTTTATAGGTGTGACTAGTGGTTTAGCTGTTGCTGAAAAGGTAAGGGTTTAGTTAGCAATTAGTCGTTCGTTTAATCAGCATTTCTATGAACGTTCGCATTCTGAATCTGTCAAAAATACAATTAATTTTCAACAAGTTTTTAATATTGATTGTCGCTGAGATGAAATTGCATCTTGAATTTGAACTTTTTTTAAATTGAATCGAGAAATGTCCTTCTGGTACTTTACGAAAACTGAAACTCAAATTGAAAAACAAAAGGTGATAAGTCAATCCATTTCTAAATCAGAATAATCAGCTGGTAATCTGTGCTATTTGTTTCCACATTGTAATGAACATGCCATTACAGTGTGGAAACAAATAGCACAGATTAACCCTGAACAAAAAAAAACAACTTTAAAAGTTTTAGGGTATGGAAAACGCTTAGCCTCGTTTCCTAACGAAGTATTATATATTTTTCTATGCCTAGGTGAGTTAAACTATAATCCTATTGGTCGATTCTTGTCTGTATTCACATTTTGCTGACAAACAACCTCTATTCTGTCTCATAACAATACCTAAATAGATAAAACTAAGTCTACACAACTCTGAATAAAGACCACTGGTAGGGCTGCCACAGTCAAACCAGCCCGATCACTATGTACGGTAAGCCGATCCCCTGGGAGAAGCAAGCCAAATACCTAGGCGTGATCCTCGATGAAAACCTTACCTTTAAGGCTCATATCAAGGCGGTTCGCGCGCGCGCCTCCTTCGCCCTTAGCAGGCTCCAATTCGTACTGACAGCCCGTAGTAAATTGTCCCTTAAATGCAAGCTCCGCATTTATACCGCAGTCATCCGTCCCATCATGACCTATGCCTGCGTCGTATTTGCGCATGCTCACCCACGTCATCTCCATAAGATGCAGACCCTCCAAAACCGTTTCCTCAGAAGGGTTACGGGTGCCCCTTACTACGTCCGGAATATAGATCTTCACGTTGACCTTAGAATGCCAATCATAAAACAGTTCATGAAACGCTTATCAAAGCGTTTCTTCGACTGCGGCATCAAACATTCAAACCCCCTGATTACAGCGGCCGCCAGCTACACTCCCTCTCGCATTAGCAGTATTCGCCGACCAAGGCATACTTTAATCGACCCCGACGACGCCACTACCCTCCTCCAGGAGAGTATTAAGGCCACTAGCACGCTACATAAGCCCAAAACCCGATCGCCGTCCTACCGGCCTCGCAGCCGAGGCCCGCCGCGACGCCCGAATCGACGCCTCTCCCGACCCTTGCTCGAGCCAGCCCGCGCCGCTGAGCCTGTAGCTTTAAATTCGTCCCTAAATAATACCAATCCTGATCCAGCTAGTCATTTGCTGCCCTCTTCCAGCGACGCCCTAAGCCGAGGTTCGTACCCCACAGGGGGTGCCCTTAGCGTTGTCGCTTGGTTTTTAGTTAGTATTTAAGTTTAAGTCCTGGCTGGAGGCCTTAATTTATTAGGGCAACCACAGGCAAGTCCGCTTAAGCAGACGACAACCGCATAGGTTGACCTGCGAGATGCCAAACAAACAAACAAACTGCCACAGTCAAGCTAAATAATAAAAGCTGCATGGATCTTCACTTGCTCAGGTCAGTTTGTGGATGGGTGACCATCCATTACGTTTAGAGATCCCTCAGAACCTCGGAAAGTACGTTAAGCTGCTAGTCCCAGCTGCCATTCGTAGATCTTTGACAGTAGTTACGGGTTGTCAGAAGGTCGAAAGTCCAACCAGTCTTGCCAACGGGTATCGTGATCGCCAGATAGGCAGTCGCTCCGTCGCTACAAGACTTTGTGAACCCTATTGATCAATTATTGTCTTCCCATTCCATCTTTATTGACAAGCCAGACTCAATTGTTTTCACAACACAACCTGTTACTAAAAAAGCTGAGCCACACAACCCTGAATCAAGAGCACTCGTGGGGCTGCCACAGTCAATATTTGCGACCGATTGTGATCTATAATAGGACGGGATTTAAATCTAACATTGTTGGACGTGCTCTGGGGGGTTGCCAACCCTCTCTAAGGTGACGGTTGAGATTCAAACTTTACTTTTTCGAATAGGTTGAATTTGAAGGTTTGGAATAGAATTTTTTTTTACGAAGATAATTTCGGTGTTTTGAAGAACTTGTCATTCTCTTGAGATTTCTCTGTGTATGTCTCTTGATGTTTGCGCCGATTGAAGGTTTCTTTAAACATAATAATTGAGATCTTTTATAAGCATTTTTAAAAGCACGGGTCAAAAACACAAATTACGAACTCAATTAAATATTTGGATAGACTTTAATTGAGAAAGGCGTAGAACAATCATTGACAAACCTTTATAGACCAATATTTTAAAACCCAAAAATATTAATATAATAAAGATTTACGACCTATAAAACAAGAAGCGACACATGTTCAATTAAATTCACTAAACCTATCTCACTAATTACCTATAAACCCTCATTACACCATAAATAAATAATTAATGCCTACTTCCAACCAAAATTCAACCTTAAGGTTGACTGGTTCAGGTTGAGAATGGTAAATAAATAATTTACTTTCACAAGCAAATGAAAGTGAACCTTAAACTACAGAAAATAAGGTTGTGTTTTGCAAAAAGTTAATCACCCGCATTGTCCTTCCTAATTACGTGTCTGAACGAATTTTGACATAGTCATGTTAATGCCCAATTTGGTGTTGATGTTTGTGATGGCAACATAATGTAATTAAAATGGGGAATCTGCCAGTTTTTCTTTGCGATGGATCTCCATTAATTAATATTTGGGAATTTATTTCATTATCTTGGAGTGCGACCTTTACTGTAAAAAATATAAACCAAATATCATTATTTGGGAAACATCATTGGTGCGTACCATGCGGGCTAGGTAGAATACAATGATGATGATTTTTTATGTGGCCTACGCTGATGTCCTGCAGATCTAGTAGCGTGGTGTGTCGGGTCGTTGAGCTCCCTGAAATAGGGTTGAGCTACAGGCTGACAGGCAAAACTGCAATGGCTCTTTCTTTATAAGGCGCTGTCTAACATAAAATCTTAAAAACACATGTTTGGACTTTAAAACTAAGACCTCTGAGTTTGTGTTTCTTCTCCGAGATCAGTCAGCTAGGAAATGTAAGCGCCATCTTCTTTTTAAAGTATTGACCAAAAACTTAACGTGTAAAAAAACAAGATCTACATAATTTCATTTCATCATTTCAAATGAAACTAACTTCATATTGACGTTGCGTGTTCGTCGCGGATACGCTGTTTTTTCATTAGATGACGCCTGATGATACCAAAGTTGCGATAACCTTCGATTTCCAAGAAAAGAGGTGCCCGCCAGAATATAGGGTCCACCATTTACGGGCGAGAACCTTATCTAAGAATCAAGTTGGTGTGTTTTACCCCCTGCCATCATTTTCATAACTGCCACTGATCTTCTAGGAACCCTTAGCTTTAGTGCTGATAAAGTTACAGGCACGTCATGAGATTTACCTCCTTTATTTCTGAGAGTCACCGACAATCTTTGTTGTTCCAGAGCATTTTACTTTCAATTATGTGGAGCTACTACGGCTTGCTTTCCAAATTGCTACTTCAGAAAACTTAACTGTACTGTGTTATGTTAAAGCTGAAGAGTTTGTTTATTTGAACGCGATAATCTCTCCTTCGTATCGCATCGCCAGCTCAAAAAAAAACACGTGTACGGTGATAGTAAGTACAAAGACTTTATTACCATCTCATAAAACTTCAATAAACACAAATTCTCAATCGTGACTTCGCCGAATGTATTAAATCATCAATTCCCCGTAACCATTATAAAGTATTGAAAAACTTCGAAAATAATATTTCACTTTCAATAAGTTTTTTTCGAACAACTTCGGATGATTCTCGGAAATATGCTGAAAGTTTGAAGTTAAAGAAGTGAAGTGGAAGTTTGCAACTTTTTTGGCGTTCAACATTAGCTATTAATATTTGAATTAGCCATTTCAATAGTGGTTAGACTTTCGGAAACTATGAAGCGGAATTAAAGCACTGAAAACGTTTTCCAAAAGCCATTTGGAATTAATTTTCTAGTGGAACCCAAACGCAAAGCTAGTTTTTTGATAGAAATAAAAAATAGTAGAAAAAATATAAATAGTAGAACAGGAATAATAAGGATAATATAAGGACAGGAAGGATATGATAGGAATTGATTGTGGTTTAACATGAAAACCTAAAAAACTCCTTTGAGTATTTCGTAATTTTTCAGCTGAATGAAATTATGACTTACTAGCTTGTGCCCGCGGCTACGCCGACGTGGAGGTCCGGAATTTTACCACGCAAACGTACTACCAAAACAAAAAGTATCCTATATGTTAATCTAGGTTATTCAACTAACAAATGTACTTACAATGTATTTTTTTTTTCAATCACTACTAAAGTTTCTAAACATATAATTCTATCATGATTCGAAAGGTACGTAGCGCCATCTAGCGTCCTAAAGTAATTGTGACCGTCGAAAGTTATTGTTCTTTCCCTCAGGAACAGTATTTTTTTCTGGATGAAAGCTACCCAACGTCTTTTTCTGTACCCCTGACCCCGTATACGCAAAATTTCATGATGATCGGTTCAGTGGTTTGGGCGTGTAAAGGTAACAAACAAATAAACAAACAAACTTACTGCCGGCTCGAAGGACCAAAATGTACACACCGGTACTCACAGCTTAGTACGGCCGTTATTCCAAATGCGTATAGTTGGCTATGTCTAATCAATTGAACCTATGGATTTACCTACGACCCTACTGACTACAAACCTAGCCCTCTAGCAATAAGCTAGCACCCTAATTCTCCGAATGCCCTACCTACCATACAAACCATACCAAACGCAGGTTACGTTGGTTTCACGTGCGGGAAATCTGTTACAATGAGACCTACGGTAACAGACGGAAGTTGGGTAGGAATAGGGGTTTGTGTACGTCGTGCAATGTACACAGGAAATGGTTATCTCACTGCCGATCCCACAGACTCATAGGATCGATGATGGCTGAAGGTGTCTTGGCCACTGTTAGGGGAGTTCCGGAAGGTGAATCAAACTCGACTCCAGCTTGATGACTAGTTTATTTTGATAATTAACTTAATTATATAAGGTGTATCTATTCATACACGAAATATTTGAAGAGGGACATCCATAAGTTGAACAGAAGCTATAGTAACTAAAAAAGATTTTTTATCTAATTGTTTATTTTATTTTACTCTTTTGATCATTCACAAAAGCCACGCGACATCTAAGCGCGCCGCCATGACCTCGCGCGCTTCAATGAAAGTAGTTTCTACGTAGTATTTCCGTAGAAACTAGTATAATGGATGTTACAAAATAAGAAAGAGCCAGTATCTATTATGTGTGTCAAGTTATATTAAATAATTAAATTTAAAAAAATTGATGCTTAGATAAAATATTATTTTTCGTTTCTATGGCTTCTGTTCGACCTACAGATGTCCCTCTTCAAATATTTCGTTGTTGAATAGATACACCTTATATACAAATTTGTTGGTTAATACACATAGATACGTATATCCATGTGTGTTGTGTGTGTATTGAGCCGATGAAGCGAAGATCTCAGTAGGTCACTTCTTAGCGCTGACTGTGTGCCGGTGTTGCCGGCACGTGGTACGAATGTATGTCGCTCTTGATGCTGACGCTGTAATTGGTTTTGCATGTTCACTGTCAAACAATAATATAAGTTAGGATTAGTATGATATGGTGATTATGTGCATGGTGATAAGTATAACTATTTGGTGTGAAAGAGTATATTATATTTTTAGTACCTACATTAATAAAACAGACGTTAAAAAATAGTATAAAGAAGTGTGCCTACATAGGGACCATCTTGGGTACGAACCTTACGAAGACAAAGTATTCCATTTTCAAAACGTTTTCCTGTGTTCCAAAAACTTCATCTAACATTAAGCCGTTTATTCGCGTCCCCAATTTTGAATTACACCACCAGGCATGTCACACTCCGAATGTTCGGGAGCTCTCAGCAATTTCCGCTACTCCGCCGAAATTGAATGATTAAATTACATTGATCGCACGACGAGGGCTAATATTCCCGGATATAGATATAGGGAGACATGGATGTAAATATAATTGTTTTTCTTATAATTTTGTTTGAAAGTCTTTGATTAATACTATTTTCATAAATACTGAGTTTTAAATGAAATGTTAACCCGATTTGCCAGCAAAGGTGTAATATTTCTACCCTCAAATAATGTATTGTTTTAACTCATAATTATTTTGGTATTGGATTTGGACTTCCAGACTTTCCATTACGGTCATCGACTCCAGTAATCACTTAGGTATCGACTTCTTATTCGAAATGTGCTAGATTTAGGCCCCCCAAACTAAGAACTGAAATTAAAAACTCCTTTGTCGTTTCCCTGCACAGTCGCAACGCCTTTATATAAATACTGTAAACACAGAGCCACTCTCGAAAATCCAATATCCAATTGTCCCACCGTAAGGCAAAAGTCTCACATATTCCTTTTCATATCACTTAGTGTCCCGCACCCTAATTGCGTAACACAAGATCAATCTCGATCTGAGTAATTTTGAAGGATATTGCTAATCCATGGCTTCATTTGTTCGAAAAATTTGTTGCTCAATAACGTAAATAACGCAATGCATGTTGTTGAACTGTCAAAATGAAAGGCGTTCCTACCGTCCGTGTGTTACGCGATTACCCCGCTGGTCTGCGCAAATGGCAGACATTAGATCACACGCAGAATTTTGTAGGCCGGCCTCAGCTACGCTGCACGTCCTGATTATTTTCATGTATAAACTAACATCATGCCTGTGTTTCGTGAAGGCTTAGGCAGAGGTGTGCCTATAGTACTCCCACATTGTGCCAGATATGTTTAAGTCCCACGTAATAGGAAGCAAGGCTTTTGTCGTCAACCGGGAAGTCAAAACTCCGGGCTGCTACTAAGAAATTCGCAATCGACAATCCCAATAACTGATCTGGGCATTGAATCCAGGACCTCATGCGCCTGCGACCATTAGACCAACGATGCATTCCAAATTAATGTTCAGGCTCTAACAATACCTACCCCGTCACGAATCATTAACCTCCAAGTCTTAAGATAAAAGATCCTCAAACAAACTTGTGTCTATTTTCGCCAAGTCACTACTCCAATATTAATCATCGAAATTTCCATAGACGAAGCACTAATCCTCTCATTCTATCTCCCGAAGATAATGCTGATCCCTTATGACGTATAGTCCTCTAATTATGAACGAATATTACGTAATTTCTGGTATATGGAGCTCTTCATCCTTCGGTATTAAGATCTCGGAGAAATTGTTGGAGAAGCTGCGATAAAGGCGTAGGAAAGTTTCAGGGGATAAAATATTGTGACTAGGTTCTAACGACTTGTATTAATGTTGGACGTATGTTGTTGAAATCACGTTTGAAGTTTAATTGAAGCGTCAGATCGAAAGGACTCGTGACTGCTGCAAAATATGATTATTTGTAAGTTTCAAAATTTCCCATCACATTGTTTGTGAGCTAATTTAAATTAGTTTACAAACAATGTCTTTAAAAATGGATCTGTGCCGAGAACATTTTCGCGCGTCACCAATAAGGTCACTAATTATGTCCTTCTGTCAAATCCCTTCCACTGTTATATTCCTTGTAAATATGTATCTACTTTTTTTTTATCAAAAGTCAACTCTTACAACAGCACAGGGTATTTTAATTTTAAATATAAAAATGTTTATTCGTGTTTAAGCGTTTTATAGGCTTTTTTTAATAAACACCAAACGAATACAAATTGTACATTTAAACGAACTAATCCACGCTATAAAAGAAAAAAAAAACAGATTCATAACAGCTGCTGTCATGATTTTTTTAAATTCCAGTTTCATAATTGAACCTAAAATATAATACTAGAATCTTTGGTCTATTCGCATGATATTACAATCAAACTCAATGAATAATAATCGACCATATTGGCGAAGCGTCCTCTGGCGGGTTTCCAAGGGATTAGTCCTATTAACAACTAATTTACGACCGTCATAGCTCTTAATCCATTGATTTTGGACTCATTTTTCTATATCTCTATGAGATGAAACTTTCAACAGCAATTTCGAGAAATCGTAAATATGAATGATGTAAAGAGAGGATTTGTTTTAAACTTTTTGATAATACATACACATTGCTTTACTTAATGTCAACATTGGTTTAACTTTGGCTTTGATTCTAATTCTACTTTTGATGCTGAAATTAAATGTTTACTCTTAAACTTAATTTTAAGTAATATAATTGTAACACCTTTCGCTACATAAAACTTTATTGTAACCTAAATGGAAGAAGTCTCTGGCTCCTGAAATACAGGTACCTCCAGCCCTGAGCCAGGGTCTCACATTTTTCTGTAACCTGTTTTTGTGGCAATAAATAATTTATTATTTATTATTATTGGTTAAATGTCTAGTTTGGTACTTACTTTAAAAAAAATCGTAGAACCAGCCTTTTAAAACTGTTTAATTTTATCTTTATAAATCATACTATTTTTATTACTATATAACTCTTAAAGTTTTTATTGGAGCTGTGCATAAAACTTTAGTATGGCGTTGGAATTGTTATGAAATAAGCTTACAAATTGATGATGAATTAGTAAAGTTTAACTTCACCAAGAATTTCTGCAACTATGACTGGGCAGCAACTCTTAAAATCTTTTGCGTCCTACAAATGAGTTTTTTTTTTTTAAATTCCAATGAAAATGCCCGTCGAATTTAATTCAATTGCTAAGCAAAGATAAAAAGGGCTCGCCGAGTCTTTGTATCTATAAATTAATAGCTTTGGCTCAATGCTCTCGAATACCTATTAAAGCAATCGAAAGGCTCGACGAAAAAATCGAGAGTTCGACATCGAAATTCGACAAAACGCGGCTCTTTCGAACCCGTCAAAATACATTATTTTACACAGGAACAACGAATCGATTTGCTAGTCTATTTCTATAATTCCGTTCTTTCGACGAAATTGGGGGGTTTCGAAACTTTATTTGGACACAGCCTGCATGTTGAGGGATATTTTTACGTGGATATGAAAAAGGGAGGAGTATTCTCTTTTAAGGCTGGACCATTTTAGTAAACACAACGTTTGTCAGTTAGATTACTGATTTAAGCGGACAGGGATCGGTACTTTAAAGACTCCGTGCCGTTATATTACCTACCGCCATTATTAATTAAATGAAAGACGTATTATATAATAAATAACTCATTTGTCATGTCACAGTTTTAATCTACATCTCTTACAAGTTGACGCGCTTTGACAGCTCTCCAAACTAAGTCTCTATTATTTTTATCTTCTGAAATCAAAATAGTGTTTATCCCATACATACATAAACGCACGCCTTTTTCTTTGGGGTAGGCAGAAACCACAGAACGCCACCTGCTACGATCCTAACATACTCCTTTATTCTCGTTTACGTTCATACATCTGGTCATACACGCGCGCCGTTTGCAAGTACTACGCACCTGACCTTTTGGAAGAACATCACCAATAAGGTCGCTATATGTCCTCCTAGGGCGTCCCCTCTCGAAGTTTCCACTCACATCTGTTTTTTTAGTCTCCTTTCATTCATCCTCTCAACATGACCAAACCATCTAACCATCAGTCTTTTAAACCGCATCGTTGCGTTATCACATCATTTCTCAGCATGTCATTCATAGTCACACCACGCATAGGTACTTCGCAAGGAACGCATTTCCACTTTCATGCTTCTTTTGCCACACCATTGTGAACAGCCAGTCGTGTCTTCTTGGACATCAACTGGTTGGTCACAATTGCATGTGTAGCACCATTCAATTTATTTCCCGCATTTTCCACATCTCCATCAATCTTCCCATCCCTTGTAAACAGACTCCCCAAATAAACGAAATCACTTACTTGCTCCACACTCTTATCATTTATTTTCACATCACACATCGATACATCCTCTTCTCTTTCAAATACATGACCTTATTCTTATTTACATTTGTATTCATTCCTTTCATCTTATATGATTCATCCATCACAGTCACCATGTCTTGCAACTGTTCTGCTGCCGTTGCAAGTAGAACTGGATCATCTGCCTAGAGAAGGCATTTGACAGGCAACTCATTCAACGTCAATCCACACTGACCCTCTTTCAAATCTGTCAGACAACTATCCATGTACATGGTGATGCTGATGAACCGCTGTTTATCCTATTAACTTATAAACTGGAGGTTGCCTGTAAACGATATGCAGGCTAACACCCATATTTTAAATCATAACCTCGAAAGCTACTCGACTCACAATTCTGTTGAGGACCCCTCGAGGCACAAAATCGGTGTTCATAGTCGTGAGATTACAGAAATTATGAGGTCCCACGAATGAGTGTGAGTCGCGGTTATACGTCAATATTCAATAAAATCTTCAAAACACATTATGAAAATCGGATGAAATACGCGTGTTTTGGTTAAAGCTTTCTTGTTGACTGTCTTAAGGAAGCCTCAAGTTAGATGCCGACGTATCATATATTTGACAGCTGGTTACTCAACTCAAATTCACCTCGACTGAGGATTTGAGATGAGGAGTAAAATTGCAACAATGAATATCAAACCATCTAAGTGAGGTTGAGTCAAGTTGAGGAAATCATGTGGTTTTGACTTAGAATGGGTTTAAATCTACAGTTACTTACACTGCTGTTCAATCGCTTGTAGTAATCCGTTTATCGTCTTTTTCGACGCCAGAGGTGGGAAGGAATTCTGGTGCTGGCTGATTGGTGCTGACATGTCCAAGAATTCGTATTTCAAATGTTCGAACAACGTTATCAATATTGGACTAACTTTAATTCTATTACCGAGAAACGGCAAAATTATTGACTCATCATTTTCTTTGAAAAACGGAAATCTATCCAATAAAGTCGCCATAAAAAAGTACATCAAGTTAATAAAGACTCAAACAACAAAAAAAATATCATTGGTTCAATTTTATTCTTGTTACGTTTCCAGGGTAAGAGTACCAATTCTGCGAACTGTTTGTTTCGATCAAATACTATAAAAAATAAACTAGTTCTTTTTTTTTATTTGCAAAAAACTTAAACAATACCCGCCGATAGAAATATCTGTCAGTCTAACCACGGGCTCACAACAATAGTTAGAGTTTTGTTTTTGTGTTAAAAAAAAGTATATTTCCTTCGTTAGTTGTGCCATTTTTGAATGAATTTATTGGGTCGTGCTACTGTCGTATTGGGACGTTTGCTATGAAAACTACATTGAATATCTTTATATTGTTACTCTAATTATGTATAACCAGTGATCGGATAATCGGGCGCTAATATACCTAAACATCACTTTTATGCCCACGAAAGAATAATACGGGTATGCCTCTCAGAATCCCGGATCCCGGAATCGTTTGAAATTCCTGAGATTGTTAAAAATTTTACCTGAATACAAATATCCTAATTAGAACTCGTTGTGATTTATTTTTCTTTTTTTTGAATAATGCTTACTCGTACTTTCAAGACTGTTCCTTGTTTGAACTCTCAATGTATTTTTCTAGATTTATAAAGCCGATTCTATTGGAACTTTTAATTTACAATGATAGTTTTTATAAGAACTTGTTTAGTAACAGGCCAGCAGCCTGAGCTACTTATAGAATTGAAACAATTGTAATTTTATGTGTAGCACCTTTTATTTTCGTCAAAAGCAAATTATTATTATAAAATCTTTCACAATCTTTATTGAAAATAAAATAATGTTTTAATTCGTATAAAATACAATAAAATTTTCGATTCGATGACTAATCTGTTAGATAGCTAAGTGCCCAATGTGGTCAAGTAGTGGAAGTTGATCCACTACTTGACCACATTGTGCACTATATCTTTTTTTCTATTGACATTCCATTTGTTTTGAATATAATAAAGATATTAAATCCAATTAACCACTGCTATATTTTCGTTAAGTTTGTAATAGTTGTTTTTACAAAATTGTTTATTCAGAGAGGAATGTCCATATTATTGTTTTGTGGAAAGAATTATCCGATCACTGTTTATAATATTATCACGCCTGTAATCCCCAAAGAGTTAGGCAGAGGCGTGCGGAAAAACGTACATTAACATTTCGCCAGTTTTTATAAGTCCCATGTATCACAAATCTATTACTAGGAAATTCAAGATGGAAGAATCCAGTATCACTTTGCTTGACCTGGGAATCAAACCCAAGACTTCATGCTCAGCAGTAGCGATTGCGACCACTAAACAAATAGACAAGAATGTTACGTCGGGTCCTGACACGCGGTTTGCGTTGGAGCTAAAATATTTTACAAAAAATATAGATTTTACTTTACATTATATTTTTATTTTATCTTTTTCTGTAGCTGTCCGTGACTTCACAGCGGGCCCTATCAGAATACCAGCGCGGTGACACATATTTTTAAGTGTCGCAGCATTATGTTGAGATGAGGGCCTTTTGGCCTCGTGCAGGACTTTGTAATTTTTACACAAAAACTCCGTACTTCCTTTTTGCCAGGGTTTTTCACAAAACATGGGTGACGTAGTAGTAGTAGAAGTAGAGTCAAATCTCTCTAGTTTCCATAATATTATCAACTTCATTATGAACAAAAGTGCTAACAGGAATCTTCTAGAAAATGTTCATTCTAAGACAGAAAAGGCGCGCGTAAAGTGTTTTTGTATAACTTGAACTTAGCTGAGCGAGGTTTGATTAAACTTTTATACGAGTAGTTTCTCTTTAGTTGAGCCAAAAGTTTTAATTGAATTCACAATTTCCACTTAACTTGCCTATTTTGTCTCTATGTTGTTTTTCTATCTGGAATTTCTCAGTAAGAGCCCGGAGTCTGGATTTGTGACCGGTTGAAGGCAATAGGCTCGCCCCCTTAAACGTAACTGGCGAAATGTGGGTGTACTATAGGTACACCTCTGCCCAACCGTTATGTGAAAATGCCGAGGTTATACTGAGAAAGACGTTTGTTTGTTTGTTTGGCATCTCGCAGGTCAACCTATGCGGTTGTCGTCTGCTTAAGCGGACTTGCCTGTGGATTCCCTAATAAATTAAGGCCTCCAGCCAGGACTTAAACTTATATACTAACTAAAACTAAGCGACAACGCTAAGGGCACCCCCTGTGGGGTACGAACCTCGGCTTAGGGCGTCGCTGGAAGAGGGCAGCAAATGACTAGCTGGATCAGGATTAGTATTATTTATGGACGAATTTAAAGCTACAGGCTCAGCGGCGCGGGCTGGCTCGAGCAAGGGTCGGGAGGGGCGTCGATTTGGGCGTCGCGGCGTGCCTCGGCGGCGAGGGCGGTAGGACGGCGATCGGGTTTTGGGCTTATGTAGCGTGCTAGTGGCCTTACTACTCTCCTGGAGGAGGGTAGTGGCGTCGTCGGGATCGATTAAAGTATGCCTTGGTCGGCGAATACTGCTAATGCGAGAGGGAGTGTAGCGGGCGGCCGCTGTAATCAGGGGGTTAGAATGTTTGATGCCGCAGTCGAAGAAACGCTTTGATAAGCGTTTCATGAACTGTTTTATGGTTGGCATTTTGAGGTCGACGTGAAGATCGATATTACGGACATAGAAGGGGGCACCCGTGACCCTTCTGAGGAAACGGTTTTGGAGGGTCTGCATCTTATGGAGATGACGTGGGTGAGCGTGCGCAAATACAACGCAGGCATAGGTCATGATGGGACGGATGACTGCGGTATAGATGCGGAGCTTGCATTTGAGGGACAGTTTACTACGGGCTGTCAGTACGAATTGCAGCCTGCTAAGAGCGAAGGAGGCGCGCGCGCGAACCGCCTTAATATGAGCCTTAAAGGTAAGGTTCTCATCGAGGATCACGCCTAGGTATTTGGCTTGCTTCTCCCAAGGGATTGGCTTGCCGTACATAGTGATCGGGCTGGCTGAGAAAGACGTTAGATGTCACCCTTTATGTATTTGATAAAGGGAAATATTTAACTGATCCTCTAAAAACTGATTGATCTCCTTATGATGGACACTTTTTTTTTTATTAATGATCTTTTTAAAACTTTTTGGGCTTCTAAAGGCGCGGCGCGACCCTAGTGGAACAATTTCTGTGAATACATAATGGAAAATCCTCTACTAGAATGACGTCGCACCGTCACTTCGCGAATGTCTGTGGAAGCCTTAATGATGCATGATTTTTCACATTTGGTCCCAGTAAATAAGCTAGGGCGCCCCGATTAAACCGGTTAGGTTAGGTTAGAACTGAGACTTGGCTATTTAGTATTTTAAATATCCCAAAATAGGAATGATATTTTTAGAAATGAGAATTATTTGAGGCTCGATTAAAAGCCCGTGACAATCTTAACATAATATTTGAAAGTAATATTCGATAATTACAAAATTCATCTGTCTGTGTAACATATAAGTCTCAATTATCTACAGCATCAATGGTAAGTTAATAAATTTATCAATCAATATTCATCGAATTTTGCGTAATCATTAGTTACAAAGGCTGGTTATATATTGAAATTGGACCGCAAGTAGTTAATTTGGTGGAGAAAACCGCAAATTAAGTTAAGTCGTGAATGTCAATGGATAACATTGTGTCCCATAAACAAGATTAACTCTTATCTTTTTGTGGAAATTTCAAGAGATTCGTAAATCTCAATATTCCTGAAACTCGCCTAAGGGAAGGTTATTTAGGAAAGGTACTTAAATATTTGGTATAAACCTGTAAACCGCTCGAATGTCAAAGATTCCTTGACCCGTCGTTAAATTCCAATAAAGTAGCAGTTTATGCAGATAATCCATTTTTGTACCAAATTACTTAAATATCACCAAGAAAAACGTCTATGGCCGTTTTGCGTGGATGTGACGCATTTTATCCCCAACTTGGTCTTTTTTTGTATTTGTTTTCTTTCTCTGCGTTATGTTTAGCGAAAATAAACGTATTTTATTGCTATCTTTTTCTGTCAAAAAATAGGCGAAAAAAAAACAAAACTCGCAAATGAAGATTTTTTATAATTACGAGCGCTCGTAATTGGTGCATTAACCCCATTGTCTGCCGTTCGACAGAGCAACTGCGAGCGGTGCACTTAAAGTTTTATTTCTGTCTATAACAATGGCATTGTAGATAGACGATCAGAAGAAGATTCATACTTCGTCTTCGTCTAGGATCATACAGAGTCGTCGAATGAAAGACGAATGACGTCAAAAACTCAACAAGTTAAATTAAAAAAACCCGTGACACAAACAAAAACTTTTAACAACGGCTGAACAGATTTTCTTCTTTCTTTGTCGTTTTTTTTTGTGATGAACACTCTATCAAGTCACCTTTCAAACAAAACAAAAAAAAAACATAATAGGTTCAGCCGTTTGGGAGCTATGATGAGGCAGACAGACACACAGATACACACGTTAAATTTATGACACACCTCTTTTTCCGTCGGGGGTTCAAAATATAAATGATTCTAGTTGCTTCTTCATAAATGTCCAGTCCGATCACTATGTACGGCAAGGCAATCCCTTGGGAGAAGCAAGCCAAATACCTAGGCGAGATCCTTGATCAAAACCTAACGTTTAAACAGCACATTAAGGCGGTTCGCGCGCGCGCCGCTTTCACTCTTGGTAGACTTCACTTCATTCTGACAGCCCGTTGCAAACTGTAACTTAAATGCAAGCTGCGCATCTATACCGCAGTCATCCGTCCCATCATGACCTATGCCTGCGTTGTATTTGTGCACGCTCACCCACGTCATCTTCATAAGATACAGACCCTCCAAAACTGTTTCCTCAGAAAGGTCACGGGTGCCCCCTACTATGTCCGTAATATAGATCTCCACGTAGACCTTAAAATACCCACCATAAAACAGTTCATGAAACGCTTATCTAAGCGTTTCTTCGACTGTGCCATCAAACAACCAAACCCCTTGATCTCAGCGGCCGCCCGCTACACACCCTCCCGCATTAGCAGTATTCGCCGACCAAGGCATATCTTAATCGCCCCCGACGACTCCACTACCCTCCTCCAGGAGAGTAGTAAGACCACCAGCACTCTACGTAAGCCCAAAACCCGATCGCCGTCCTACCGCCCTCGCCGCCGAGGCCCGCCGCGACGCCCAAATCCATACCCCTCCCGACCCTTGCTCGAGCCAGCCCGCGCCGCTGAGCCTGTAGCTTTAAATTCGTCCCTAAATCACTCAAATCCTGATCCAGCTAGTCCCTTGCTGCCCTCTTCCAGCGACGCCCTAAGCCGAGGTTCGTACCCCACAGGGGGTGCCCTTAGCGTGTAGTCGCTTAGTTTTAGTTAGTATTTAAGTTTAAGTTCTGGCTGGAGCCCTTAATTTATTAGGGCAACCACAGGCAAGTCCGTTTCAGCAGACAACAACCTGCGAGATGCCATTCCAAAAAAAAAAAAACATTTTGACCTTGAAATCAAATTCAGTCATCATTTTATCATCATTTTAAATGTAATTAACAAAACAGAATCGTATTACAGTTTGTTACAAATTGTTTTAATAATAATCAGGTATTTTTTTTATTATTATAATAATACAAAAATAATGGATATACTCTGATATGAAAACAAAACCTTATTAAAATATTAAACCTAACAATATTCTAATAAATTTTTCAACAAAAATTTTAAAATTACTGAGACCATTTTAGTATTCAGTCTTACAATTTCTGAGGTCACTCTTTTAATTAATAATAATTGTCTTCTTAAAAATTTTAAACCCGGACCACAAATGAAGCCCCGCCCGGACGCTCCCCGGACGCCCTCTTAACTAGGACAAATCCGGGGAAACCCGGACGGTTGGCAACCCTAATTGAAGTCGACCAATACAGTCGTGAAGATAAGCAAACCCTTTGTGAAATTCACTTTAACTCATTCCTAAAAATGTAATTACCATTCTTACATCTGCTCGATCCTATAACACGTTTTGCAATCTACCGTCACAAAATTCTTTACTACCTACACGGGAACATTTCGGAATCCCATAAGGGCAAGCTCACACCAACCGGAAAGTCGTGTATCTGATTTATTACACACTAACCGAACGCGTAAAAGTAGCGTAATATTTTACGCGAATGTTGGGCAAGAAACAATAAATCAAACGGGGAATTATTAAAATGTGGTTTATATGGATTTCCGTGGTCTTTAAATGGGTGAAGAACCGATGATGAGGTTCCGTATATATACATAAGGTAAAAAGTGTTACACCTAAGACAATGAATGGGAATAAAATGTGGGTACAGCACGCGATAAAACGTGATGCTAATAGTTTTGACCAGATCCATATTAATTTCTCTAGGGTTCAACTTAGTGAACTGCACAGTCATATCCAGGGTGGAATTTTGAGGCAGTGATTAGATATTAGATACCACCAGAGATGTGATAAGTAGTTATCCTGCGAGGATGTGAAAACTATTGCTAAGAAAACAAAAATTCAAAAGTCTCGCTGACGGTGGCGCGTGTGTTCGATCATTTAGCTCCCTTCAAAATGGTTTAGCTGAAAGATGCTGATCCATGCGTCATGTTCGTCAGTTGGGAATGGAGATCTCTTAGCTGCCACGGCTTTTTTTTATTACTGATCTCTGGGGGCTTTTAACGTGTATGTCTTTTGTACATTGTTTCACATATAAGATCAACATTAATGATGCAACCAATATTTTCGTTACAATATTATTTAAAAGAGTGTACATGGAGTATCAACAAAAGACTTTTCTATGATGGCCATGAAACGCGAGCTCTAGGCATATAGGCATTATTTATGTCATACTAGCTGACCCGGCAAACTTCATCAACTCAGAATATTTGCTTCATCGTTTTATTGAACTGAATTTAACATAACATAACATAATAAACCTCTGTTCAACCCGTCTGGGTTTACAGGCTTGATGCCTGTAAACCCAGACGGGTTGAACAGAGGTTTACCTATAGTACACCCACATTTCGCCAGTTATGTTTAAGTCCCATGTAATAGGGGGCGAGCCTATTGTCATCAACCAAGCACAAACCGAGACTCCGGGCTACTACTGAGAAATTCTAGATAAAAAAATCCAACACTTTGCCACACTGGGAATCGAACCCAGGACCTCATGCTCAGCAGTAGCTCTTGCGACCACTAGACCAACCAGGCAGAATTTGTTTTAATATTTATTCAGCAATTTGGGGCGGAGACAAACCCAACAAATGAATGATCACAAAAATCGCTTCTTGAGTTATAAATGGTGAAACTAACCCGACTTTGTATTATATACTTTAATAAAACTCGTAGCTCAAAACGCACATTTTAACAAAAGTCCCTTTCGAAAAAAAAAAGAGAAAAGATAAAGACATCCTATACTACAAACTACCGCAAACATAACGAAGCGTATCTTTTTATCTTTTATCCTAGAAAAGTATTGGAAAAGCCGAAATATCTTATATCTTACGTGACATGACTCAAACTGGATATTTCTTTTTGTATCAAAGGATTGAAAATCGTTTTCTTTTTATGTAACATTTTATAGAAAAGATGATGATGATATGTGGGTGTTGTGACACATGTTACGAATGGTTCTGTATTTGTCATTATTGTTTCGAATGTGAATTTGCATTTATCTAATTGAGTTGGTATTTTTGACGAATTTCACCATTGAACTTGAACGCGATCAGCACGTTCTAACCGCACTCAAGATCTGAAGTGTCAATATTTCAAAATAATAATGACACTGAAAGCTCTTAAACGTGGTTATGATCGCGTTCAGTTTAATTGATGAAATTCGGTCTCAGTAATAAATTAAACAAATTCTAGAGCCTGTTTCATAAATTTTCTTATAACTACCTCCCGGTTACATGCAAAATAATAATTGTATTACACTCTACCTACTAATGACAATAAATTGCTTACGTTTTGACAATCATAATTTTCCTACGTCCACTTAGTGCCGATTGCAACAATGTTACTAAACGCGTCAGCACATCTAAAACGCGTTCAAGAGCTGTCAGTGTCAATATTCCATGGAAAATAATGACACTGACAGCTCTTAAACGTAGTTTATGTGCTGATCGCGTTCAGTTTCATTGGCGAAATCCACCATAGTCTCCGTATGTTTTAAAATCCAAGTTCACGATATCCAAGTCAACGCAAGAAAAGGGATATTGTTGAACTGTAAAAATTAAACCCATTGTTTAGGCTTTGGGAGAGGGCACCTTTCTTGATATTGTAGGATTCAATTTTCCATTTAAGGAACATCGTTATTTCAAATAAAATTATAGGTTCATTCGTTAGGTATATCTTGTAAATATAAGAGATTTTGTAATTATATCATATATTACTTAAGGCTCCCGCAAAACGGCGCGACACCACAGCGCGACACAAAACACCGCTCGTCGCGCGACAGGCGGTGCCTTTTTGTCGCGCTGTGGCGTCGCGCCAGTGTGTACGAGACTTTAGCCCTTACAAAGAACTCTCAATACTTCTGCATAGCTATTCACAACGGTTTGATACGATTCCGTGCCGAATCGAACAACCATCCATGTTATCAAAACAGGCTGTGCCCAAATCAAAAACCCGAAAATTTTGACAGTTTAATTTAAATAAACGACCCTCGTTTCTTCCGAAAGCCATTTTCCGTCGGGGACAAGACAAATTAGTTATTGTAAACGTGCCGGTGTGCTATGCTGAAATATCTGTTTTTAATACGTAACTTTACAACCTGCAATTCCTGAAGGGTTAGGCAGACCTATGGGGTCCATGTTGATCTTTTATTTAACTTTTACCATCTATGTAATACATATGGAATGCAATAAAATATTGAGTATACACAATATACACCTTTATATCGCCAGTCGTGTACCAGGGGGCGCAGACTCCGGGCTGCTACTGAGAGGTTCCAGATGGAAAACCACTTTGCCCGACCCGGGAATCGAATCCAGGACCTCATGCTTAGCAGTAATACTTGCCATCACTAGACCAACGGAACAGTTCTTACGACTATCTACTAAAATATGTCGACATAACATGTAATACCACATGATATTCGCTGTAATACACGTCGGATTAAAGTGACTTTTGACAAGTTGTCATTCTGACGGAGCGTCGAATCTGTGGTAGCGAGGCGATAGACTCACTTTTTCTCTCCAGATTCCACCACATACATGTCGAATGTTTGTCGAAGTATTTTGATTTATTTTATGTGAAATCGATTATTAGTTGCTAATTATGGAAGATACGATCAATTTAGTTATCAAACTTATTTTTCAATTAAGTTAACCGCGTGGACGCTGAATCATACTGATATAGTTCATCCTGAGACTGCAAATATACATTTTTTCCTAAAATATTTAGGGCTTCAAAAAACATTTACCAAAACAATACAAAACAAAATCTGACACGTATAATGTATCTGTTTCTCCCGTTCCTTCCCCAAAACTAATCCTTTGTAAGAGATAGGGTGTAGGCGGGCCTAAACAACCGTTCGGGTAGTCCCAGGCAAATAGTTTGTCTAACTTTAGGGCTATCCATCAAACTTTTGGGCGAAACGATGACTTACTCTGATCCTGTAGTAGTATTTAATATAATAATGAAATGTTTAAAAAAGCTTAAATAATGTTTTTTTTGCACAAATTTTTGATACTTCTAAACTGGCACCTTGCATAATCAGCCTATTATGTGCCCACTGGCGGGAACACAGGCGTCCTCGCTGTGAGAGGGAGTGTGCCGTTATCCACCAGACATGCCGGTTTCCGCGCGATGTTTTCCTTCACCGTTTTGGGAGCAGTAGTGATGAGATAATTAATACAAAGTAAAGCGCCTGTCTGGGTTTGAACCTACGACCTACAGCTCGTAAGTCGCGGCCGTTACCACTGGGCCACCACTGCTCGCTTACCACTATTCACTAAATTATCAACATCCAATCATGAGCCAATCAGATCGCTTGACATGAGTTGTTTTCGATATGTGATGCAAACTACTTACCTACTCTAGATCTGTCCCAAGGCTACCAAGCAGTATCGTGTTACCGAGTCACTGGGTTGTGGAGGTCCCATAGGCAGTCGCTCCATGTAAAGTATTGGTGTTCAGCTGCCTTCGGTCAGACTGGAAGCTGACCTCAATTTAGTTGGGAAATGATTAGGCAGTTTAAAAAAAAATGTTAAAGGTCCCTGTAAATGTTGACATTGGTTGTGATGGTGTGGGCATGAGATGCGGAGGAATGAGGTCCACGTCGTGAGGAAAGTTTCACGTATCAACGTTGATAGCTATAAGAGTAAGGGTTGACCAAAGAAACGATGGATTGATGTGAGGACGATTTGAAGGCCAGAAAGGGTGTCAAATTAAAATGAAAAATATTCATTACACTTAAACCTACCTGTATGTCAGAAGTAAGGTGCTTGGGGTGAATTCGAATACAAAGATGGCGGCTCATTGAGATGTAGGAACTTATGAGATTACAATTCCTAATGTTTTCATAACGAAATTTCTTCTGACACAAATTTTTTGTTTTACGTTTCCTATTTCATATTTGTAATAGATTTTTAGTAAGTAATAGCATTCATGGAAACAATCCGGCCAAGTGCGTGTCGGACCACATACAATGAAGGCTTCCGTAGTTGCGATGAATTTATCCCAAAAACAAACTTATCATATTTTATTCGTATCGAAACCATTATGTCGCAAAAATAGCCGTATTGTTAAAGCTGTTGACTTGGTGGCTTACGTAATTTATATTAATTTCAACTTGATATCTCCACGCGTTCCTTAGAAGAAAGACCTTGACAGGATTAATGACGAACGGATTGGATGGACGGAACAAGTGATCCTATATACCTCGTCTAGTTTATTTTTAAATATGATTGACGTGTAAAAGTGTTTCTACCAAAGTGTCCTGGCGCCAAAGTAATTGCGATCAATCCACACAGTATTTACATACCAATAAAGATTGTAGATAGCATTAATGATTTAGATAGCAATTATTATTTATTGTTATTTGCCACTTGTTTATTTGCTGTTTATTGTGGTTCAAAGAACTTTTGTAGATTTTCGATGCAGGAGTTAATGGAAAACGTTGATAGTCTATAAATAAAGGGTCCGTTGATTAATATAATTATAGTTCTAACACAAACATGAGACGATTAGTAAATTACTAAAACAAAAAATATAAATACAACAGCGCCATGTGAGCGTATTTGGAACTAAACAGTGTCATTTTTACAATATGTACGAGTAATGGAAGTAAGAGAAACGTTACTATAACAGATATATATAATTATAATGTAGATATATATAGATCCATATGTTTGATTTACAATTTAAGTGACTACCAGCGTGAATACAAAAAGTAAGTAGTCAAATATTTATCCGAGTATCGTCAGCTTATTTGTCAAGTGAACCCCAAATAGCTAAGTTCTTCAAATAACACTAGCATAACAGTCTACAATGGATAAATACCCATTAAAACAACACATCATATACTCTCTGTGTTATTACATCTATCATATACTCTCCTATTGCAGGTATGCTGGAAGAGATTTCTTTAGAAATAAGCATTACCTTTGTACGTACTTTTCTGTTCTCTTTATTCATCTTGTCTATTAAATGTGTGTACATAAATGGTTAAATAAATAATAAATAAATAAATAAAAATCACTCCAACATGTTCGTACGTCGAATTGGTACGTGGTCGTCAGAATTTTTACGAACGCATAACACATAACTAATACCGACGATGTGAAACTTCATAATCTCCTAGTCGTACGAAAAATCCTTGATATGCTGAAGTTTATTCGTTCTGCTTCCAAAACTCTCAAGTTCAACAGTCTGCTTGATAGTTCCATGTTAAAAGTTAAACCTTGGGATTCTTCAACCCTAAAGGATATGTTTGCTGAGAAAAATAATTCCACTTCGAAGAAAGATAGAGGATAGTCGATTAGAATATTATTCCAGTTATAATAATTTTATACAATGAATTATGCAGTTTCAGTCATAGGTATTTCTTTCACTGTCGCATCAGAATCTTGATCATCCCCAGCTCGGTAATAGAGCGAAGTATTGACAGTTCCTTGGCCTCTTACTAGATCTTATAATACTAGTCTATTATTATCCCATAGCAAAGCAAAGCCCTCTTCACATTCAGAGAAAGCATGATCTACACGCTTCTTACAATTATGTTTGTGGCAATACTCTCTGTATTGCCATAAACACAATTCTAAACTAACGTTTTGATGATCTCAATGACATATTATGACCGCCCGGATCGATGATGCATTTCATCCCCTTGACGCTTAATCAATTTATCTAATGCCCAGGGGAAAGCTAGTACGGGTTCTTCCACAGGATACATAAAATATAAAAAGTGACTACTGCATTGTAACTTATAACACAAGAATTTTATGACCAAATAACTCTAGCACGTCATCTTATTAAACATCGCGTAAATACAGTTTCATCGCAAATGGAGTATAATTAAAATTTTATGTACGTACTGGGGTGAGGTTTCATCGCTCGGTTTCTTATTCAAGCGTGTATTGTGGTTTGTGGGTAAGGGGGTGAATTTCTATGGGAGAGAAAACTAGTACTGTAATTTGTTTTGAATTTGTGTTGAATGTTAGTAAGAGGTGAAAATTTTGTGTTTTGAAAAGAATTGCGTGGTTACTAATTAGTTTTTGCTTAAACAGTCTTCTGTGTTCTGAGCAAAAAAAAAAATGTTCAGACGAGGTTAAAAAATGTGTTTTTTTTTTTTAAACCATATCTATATATCTATGTGCCGAGCCTTTTCGCAACTATCTTCTGGAAAGCCTCCAGTCTGACCGGATGAAGCTGAATACCATGATTTAACATGGAGCGACTGCTTATCTGACCTGTTACTTGGGAAATACGATATCCAAAATCAAATAAAAATTAAACACCGTTATTCGGGAGCAGTTATTAGAAATTTACAAAGTGATGCCGTTATGAGGTACCAGGGAAGACACATGTGCAGAAGGAATTATCCCAAGCTTTCTTGTCTTCGACGTAGTCTTTAATCTTTTAATATGTTTTTTTGATCCCTTGGTAAGACTGGTTGTCAGACACAATATACATACATCTATTACATTGAAATGCTTTTATACAATATATAACACAACTACTTTCACTTTGCTCTAAATTAAAAGACTAACCAAATCACTATACAAATAAATAAAAACAAGGACACGTAGGCGTCGAAGTTCTCGTCAGCATCGTTATCATTTGGAAACATGCCTGGAAGACCTGCAGCATTGCCACGTTAAATTACAATGCCAAATATTTGGCCAACGAATAAGCCAGTCCTCTGGTTACGTGCAGTATCGACTAGCAGACGAGAATTTTCAAATAAAATGTATTCATGATGGTTTATGTTTATCATTACCAGTGTAACTTTCTAACACCGTTCAACAACCAGAAACAGCCAAGTAGTTTTCAAAATAATCCACTCGAAAATCTATTCATGAAGACAATGTAAAATAACGAGACAAAAATTGGTGCGATTACAAAATCTGCGTCTCCAACTATTTCATCCATTCGAGCATTACTTTAATTTAAAGCTGCCTTTTATGCCCGACCGACTTAGCTTTGAGCTCAACTCTCTGTAAGCACTGAACCGAATAAATAAATTTAGTGGACGCGTAAGACCTTCCGGCTAAAGGCTGGTTTTTGTCTATTGTTTTTTTGTCATCCGAATTTGATCGTGAATGCTCTACTTTAAAAAACGTAATTTGTCTTTCAGAGTCGTCTCTGCGGTTAGAAAATGAAACATGGAAAAGATTAATAATATTATAGTTAATTAAAACAATGTTTACCTTTCAAATTGCCTTTCAAAACAACTCAAGCAAAATAAGCACCAAACATAAAAAATAACTCTACAAAAAATGACGACATCATCTAGATCTTAACACGAATTGACGTCCCCCTGTATCAGATAGAAATTATAACTCCACTCACATTTTTTTATTTGCGAAACATCACACGATGACCACAAAACATATGACTGTAGACTTATTGGTTTCCCGTCGTGAGAAATCATTGCTGTTTAGACATGGGCACTTCCAGATCAATGAATACTTGCACACGTGGAATATTATGAGGCTGTTTTAAAATATAACCTAAACATACAGAATATCAATATTAACGGAGTTAATCAGTTTAAGTCCTCGGGCATTTCGTGACCTCTGACCTGAGGGACGATGCGGACATCAGTAGGGACGGAGGGCGTTGTCTGTGAGGGCCAATATGATCGCCCGCAGGTTTGTTCGTTGCTCGGGGGCCGTCAAAATAACTCTTTTCAGAGCGTTTTGTACATCCCTGTACACAGCCAGCCTGTGGGGTCATATATCCAGAAGCAGTACAACGCACTTCGTGTTTAGTATAACAATGCGTTCAGGGTGTTGTTGGGGCTGCCCCGGCAGCGCTGCAGCGTCGGGGATGTTCGCCGACACCCGTGTCGACTGTTTCTGCACGACCGGCGACGATGCGGAAGCAGTGCACATCTCTGGGGCGCAGGCTCCGCACCACCTCCGACACCATCCTGAGCGTGTTTGCGAATAGGTTTGATTGTCAGTACATTAACCACTGTTATATGATTAATGTAATGACAAACAAATAAATGACTCAGAGGCAGGCGTATTAATAAGTAATAATTTTTATTTAATTGAATCGTTATAATTTTCTATACTAATATTATAAAGAAACAAACAATCAAATCTATCCGATTTGATTGTTCGTTTGTATTGAATAGGCTCCGCAACTACTGGACCGATTTGAAAAATTGATTTACCATTAGAAGCCGAAATTATGTCTGATAGGCAATTTTTTTTTTTCGAAATCCATGCGGGCGAAGTGCTAGTATTTTATCATGTTATTTTTGATTTGCCAAATTATTTATTATTATAGACCAAATAATTATTTTTATTTCTGTAAGTAAGTATCATTTATCATTTATAAGGGTTTCGTTTTTTTCATTTTGAGGTACGGAACCCAAAAAAGGGCAAAGGGACATTATTTTACTTTTATGTACGGTAGGTACGTGACAAGTTGACTAATGTTAGCTCAAAGGTAGACATGTGGACTAGGAATGACTTTCCTATTTGATAAAGGGTATAAGTTCCTTTATGTGGTACTAAATTAATTCCCTGAGGTTTCGAAGATCAGGTAAAAAGCTGAGTGAATTTTGAGGTCTTTTGAAATAAGGTTTTTTGAAATGTTACCAAGGGTTGGGTAACACAAACTGAAACCGAATAGATTAGGTTAACAATCAAAGGTAAGGATTAATAGATAAATACCTACAAACAGCTTTGTTTCTCATTCAATATAAAACCTAATACGGGATACCACTAGGTCGATTTTCGTCGTGCGTCTGGTCGCTTACCAAAACGCCACCCCATTTACACAAGTCGATAAAATCACAGGTGACTGGTTCGTTTTACATCAAAATGTCGACCTGTAGTGCTATTCTGTAACCATCTCACCGTGAAAACTTAGGTGAAGTGAGCGTAGAGTGAGCTGTCAGTGCCACTGATGCTAGGGATTGACCTAGACGGGATGACACTGACAGCTCACTTCACCTATTTCTTCACGGGGAGATTTTTACAGAATCGACATACTGCATGCGTTGGGCGATCGCCTGCGACTGAGCATCTTCACGGACGATTTTAATCACCCGCCATGCGACCTGTCGTCGCACGACAGAAGTCGCAATCCATTCTACTCTACTTTTAGTCAGCTCGTAGCCGAATTGCCACTTAGACAGTCGATTTTCGCCGTGGCGAACATCGTGCGGCTACCTGTGTAAAGCCCGCATAAGTTCCTTTTGACATTATTGGAAGCTAGAAAGGAAGCAAAGGCTTCTGCAAACACGCGCGACATAAAACCACTTTGCCTTTGTATAGCGCGCGATTCGCGTCGCGTGTCGCGCAAGTCTTTACGAGTCTTAAACTGAGATTTTGACCAGCTAATATTTATACAAAAAAAAACTCATATTGTAACAACCGAAATAAATTGCAGTACGCACAGGAGGATGGTGATGCTGTACAGTGTCTGTGTAGAATCGGTCTTATCTTCGGAGATGAAGTGTTCCCAAATAAGTCCTATCGTATGTAAGTTGGTAGGTACTGAATCATAGTTCAGTAAATTGAATTAAATAAGGGAAATATTGACCAAAGAAAAGTATTTACTTACTTTCTACAAACAATCATACTACATCCTAACTAGTCCTATCCTACTAATATAGTTATATATATAATAAATAAAATCCTGCTATAATGCAGGGACCACGGAATAGAAAAAACAAGTGGAAGTGCCCACGCAGCTATCATGCGCGTGTCACAATTATGCGGGTAACCGGTTGTGCGTCGATGTCCCTTCCACCCTGTATTTTATTTATTTATTTTCATCACCACTGCTCTCAAAACGGTGAAGGAAAACATCTTTAGGAAACCGGCATGTCCTAGAACCAAAACATCGAAAACATTTGACATCCGCCAACTGGGCCCGCGTGGTGGATTTTTATTTTATTTTATGTATGGCCTCTCGCAGGTCAACCTATAAGGTTGTCGTCTGCTTAAGCGGACTTGCCTGTGGTGCCCTAATAAATTAAGGCATCCAGCCAGGACTTAAATACTAACTAAAACTAAGCGACAACGCTAAGGGCACCCCCTGTGGGGTACGGACCTCGGCTTAGGGCGTCGCTGGAAGAGGGCAGCAAGAGACTAGCTGGATCAGGATTTATTAGATTTTGGGACGAATTTATAGCTACAGGCTCAGCGGCGCGGGCTGGCTCGAGCAAGGGTCGGGAGGGGCGTGGATTTGGGCGTCGCGGCGGGCCTCGGCGGCGAGGACGGTAGGACGGCGATCGGGTTTTGGGCTTATGTAGCGTGCTAGTGGCCTTACTACTCTCCTAGAGGAGGGTAGTGGCGTCGTCGGGGGCGATTAAAGTATGCCTCGGTCGGCGAATACGGCTAATGCGGGCGGCCGCTGAGATCAAGGGGTTTGGGTGTTTTATGCCACAGTCAAAGAAACGCTTCGATAAGCGTTTCATGAACTGGTTTATGGTAGGCATTTTAAGGTCTACGTGGAGATCTATATTACGGACATAGTAGGGGGCACCCGTGACCTTCCTAAGGAAACGGTTCTGGAGGGTCTGCATCTTATGGAGATGACGTGGGTGAGCGTGCGCGAATACAACGCAGGCGTAGGTCATGATGGGACGGATGACTGCGGTGTAGATGCGCAGCTTGCATTTAAGTGACAGTTTGCAACGGGCTGTCAGAATAAAGTGGAGTCTACCAAGAGCGAAAGCGGCGCGCGCGCGAACCGCCTTAATATGCTGTTTAAACGTAAGGTTTTGATCGAGGATCACGCCTAGGTATTTGGCTTGCTTCTCCCAAGGGATTGGCCTGCCGTACATAGTGATCGGGCTGGGAAGGGGGGGTGGGACTCGACTACGTCTCGAGAAGAGAACCGCCTGACTCTTATCGGGGTTGACCTCGATTCTCCATTTCCGGAACCAAGCGCCTAAGACGTTTGCGGCGGTTTGGAGAGTACGAGCTATAGCGATGGGACAGTGACCGGTATAGTAAACGGCAGTGTCGTCGGCGAAGAGAGCCAACTGAGCCTTATTACTTTTTGGAATATCGCTGGTGAATAGCGTGAAGGCTAGAGGAGATATGACGGAACCTTGAAGGAGACCGGCGCGAATAGGGTGAGGGGACGAGAGTGCACCCTCGATGCGATAGCGGAAGGTGCGATTCGACAAAAAGTCTCGTAAGATGAGCACGAGACGATCTGGCACTCCTAGTTGGTAAAGCTTGTATAACAAGCCGTTGTGCCAGACTTTGTCGAAGGCCTTCGCTATGTCGAAGAATAGCACACCCGTCGTCGCGTTACGCTGCAGACCAGAGCTCAAGTGCTCTACGATACGGTGGACCTGATGGATACTAGAGTGTTGGGGTCGGAAGCCGAACTGCTCGTTGGGAATGAGGCTCTTTGCTTCGGCGTAGTCTTTGAGACGCTTATAAATAAGTCTCTCGTAGATTTTGCCGAGAACTTTGAGTAAGCTAATGGGACAGTAGCTGGAGGGCTCAGACTTTGGCTTGCCTGGCTTTGGGATACCGATGACGGTTGCTTCTTTCCACGCTTGTGGGAAGATGTTGTTGCTAAATGCGCCATTGAAGATGGCGGTCATAAGCATTATTAGAGGGGCAGGTAGGAGTTTGTACACCTTATTGGTAATACCGTCCGAACCGGGGGCCCGCGTGGTGGACTATGGCACACTCTCTCTTATAGAGAGGAGGCCTGTGTCCCAGTAGTGGGAACATTTATTGTTTATTAAAACGGTAACACCAATTACATTAATCAACAGATTGAATTATTAGAAAACAATGATATTTTAAATACGAACATATAATAGAGGACAACCTAGCATACTTACTCTCGCCAAACATCAGACATACACGCATAAATAATTCTGCTCCATTCATCTGCAAACAGATTACATTCAGGATTTGTGGTCAGGAGGTCGTTAAGCATCCTTATACATACAGATAGACCATGACCTGGGTAAGGACATCGTCTGCGTGGCAACAGCTAGTCTATACGTACTTTTTTACGTCTTAAGAACTGATCGGATTATGATGCAAAAGCACACATGCCCTGAGTTAGGACATTAGATACTTTTTATCCCGGTATAATGTTCCCGTTGGATGATTTCCTACTGCCACGCAGGCATAGCCACGACCAAATGCTTGTTATTGATAAACTAATTAATCAACAAAAAAGAAAACTAATCTCGTCATATTTCCGTTTGTCACTGGCATAAGTTCTGAAACTAATTAACATTTGACCTTCTTGATTAGCGACCCGACGGGATTCATGTTTATATTAACAAACCTTTCGACTTCCTGGAAGACATTTAATGTGACCTAGTTTTGTTATTTTAGACCATTTTGAGAAAATTTATACTGGATGAAAAAATATAGTGTTTAGGTGAACTGATTAGAAGTTTTTTCTCAATAACAAACAAAGAAATAGAACTAGCAATAAATACTACACATTTGAAGTACTAGCAACTTAAACAAGGCGACGTCACTCCGTGACTAATCGCAGGTGACTCAAGGTACTGAAAATAGAGAGAAAAGTGCGCGGGACGCTGGCGGGAAGGATGCCCGAGCGGCTTTTGTGTACCTATAGTATACCTTATAATATACTAGCACTTCGCTCGCGACTACGTTTGCGTGGATTTCGAAAAAAAAAAGTTGCCTTTTTTTCTAATCGGTCTAGTAGTTTTGGAGCCTATTCAATACAAACAAACAATCAAATCTTTCCTCTTTATAATGTTTTTTTTTTTTTTTAGGAATGGCATCTCGCAGGTCAACCTATGAGGTTGTCGTCCGCTTAAACGGACTTGCCTGTGGTTGCCCTAATAAATTAAGGCCTCCAGCCAGGACTTAAACTTAAATACTAACTTAAAACTAAGAGACTACACGCTAAGGGCACCCCCTGTGGGGTATGAACCTCGGCTTAGGGCGTCGCTGGAAGAGGGCAGCAAGGGACTAGCTGGATCAGGATTTGAGTGATTTTAGGACGAATTTAAAGCTACCGGCTCAGCGGCGCGGGCTGGCTCGAGCAAGGATCGGGAGGGTTATAATGTAATTATTATAATTTTAATATAAATTCGATATTTTTAAGTGTTCATAAATTTTTGTCAAAATTACTGGTTTTATTGTTCTAGTGTGAAAAGTTTTCTGTAATGTATTTATTGCTAGACCATTACTGAAAAAAAAAACTATGCCTTAGGCTTCTACTCCGTTCACCTATCAAAACATTTGGTATTTAAGACGTTACGTTACAACTTTCCATGTCTGCAATTTTGCATATTTATTTTTATTAATTACTCAAGTTGGATTTGTAAGTTATTGGAAAAAAGTTGTTTAGTGTGACGGGTAGATTCAGTCCTTGTCTGGTGACAGGCTTGATCATGAAACAATGATTCATTTCATGCGAAGACGTCCACTGCTGAACACAGGCCTCCCGCAAGCATCACGACTATAACAGGTTCTGTGTTGCACATGTCCAGCGGTTTCCAACGCTACGTCTTTCGGTACGCGGTCGCCACTCCAGAACCTTTTGTCACCATCGGCTATTTATTCTGCTTATAATAAACGTAGCCTATTTATAATGTAATGCCATTTGAAATTACTAAACCTTTACGAGGGGCGCACAAATATTTTCTTTAATGAATGAGAAGAAATTAAAAATGTTCTCCGTTAGCGTAAATGCACTTTTTCATACGAATAAACCAATTTTGAATACATTTATGCCACTACTGCGTGCAAAGCCTCATTCAAATTGTGTGGAATCCACCGTTCTGATACATATTCTAATAAAATCCAAAAGTAAAGAAGTTTGGCCGAATCCATACAAAAAATTCTAAATTCGAAAGAAACTCTGTCTGTATGTTACTTTTTCACGCCTAAACCGCGGAACAGATTTCGATAAAATTTGATATGGAGATAGATGGTATCCTGGGGAAAGACATAGGCTACTTTTTGTCCTGGTTGCACGTTCTTCTGGCATATTTTCCGACATCCACGCAGTCGAAGCTGCGGGCAATAGATAATAAACTACTAAAAGCAGAATCTCATATTTAAAAGACGCCAGAAACCGGATTATGAATCCGTATTATGTGCTTTGTCTGAAGGAACGACAAATTAATTACATAGTCATAATGGACCCTTAATAATGTTCTTAACTGCTTATCAATGGGAAGAACAGACAATCTCCTAAGATAAAAGAGATTGCAAATTAATTTGCGTTTTATTGTCAGTATTATTTTGACAACATCAAATGAAGTATTTTGGTAATGTTCGCTCCACTAATCTCCGTCTTTTAAAGACCATTTAGATAAAACTGTTAATGTCATATCTCATGTAGAATGAAGAAGAAGAAGTAGAAACGATTTCACGGAAAAAGGAATATTATATCAACAATACAACGCCACACCACATGGTTCGATCCTTACATATTCCTTTTGCTTCGTCCAAATTCATAAATTTTTCTTTCACCCAGACTCCGGAATGAAATTCCGAATATGGCGGCCAATCTTAGTGGGGCCTAGCCATAGACGCGGGATATATTATAGTGCACTCTCGGTGCTTTCCAAGACACGGGAATCAAACCGCCTACTTCCAAACTCCGGGTTGTGACTGAGAAATTTCTTACGGAACAACTAAATAATACTTTTCCTTTTTTATAGACATGTAAAAGTATCCTGTCATGTAAGTATCATGTAAAGGCCCTGGGTTCGATTCCCAGGTCGGGCAACGTGTTATTGGGTTTCTCTATCTGGAATTTCTCAGTAGCAGCCCGAAGCCTGGATTTGTGCCCGGTAGATGGCAATAGGCTCGCCCCCTATTACATGGGACTTAAACATAACTGGCGAAATGTGGGTGTACTATAGGTACACCTCTGCCCAACCCTTCGGGGAAACAAGGCGTGATGTTATGATGTTATGTAAAAGTATCCTAGAAGATTACTTACAATTATAAACATGTCATTTCCCGACCTGGAAATCCAACCCAGGACAACACGCTCAGTAGCCGTGCTTTTGTCCACGAGACCTACGGGGCCTACAATACACAGACACACATGACCATTTTCAAGGACATCACTAATATAATCAGTGTAATAAAACATTCCTTTTCTAACCTTTTACTCATCCTTTTAACATGATCAAACCATCTGACCATTACAAAAAGAGATCAGAATGTTAAATTCGGAGCTAAAACATCAAAAGCCCGTATAATATTCGGTAACCACAATACATTAGTACGAACCATAATTTGAACCCAAACTTAATCCCTTTAGACCAGGTCCCGGGTCCACAACTTCGCATTGAATTCCGTCAAACGTTTTGGGCTCATTTGGGGCCCTATTTCGGTCCTTCGTTGATTTCCTTCGGTTTTTGTTTGTTCACGAGCGCGATGTTTTACACAAAATTGCACGAAAGAAGCAAAAAGTCACCATGTTTCTTAAAACCGGCCAAGTGCGTGTCGTATCACGCACATTGAAGAGTTCTGTAATTGGGTTGAATTTATCCCTGGAACAAACTTAACATAGTAGTTAAAAACATGTTCTTCTGCACATCTATAAACGTCACGTTCACTTCTCCAACTGCAAATTCAATGTTAGTTTGTAATCGCAAAAAAAAACGTTTTTTCATAAAACTACAAATGAACGATTTCGATCTTTTTCCTTTACTTGTGCTGTGAGCATTGCTTAAAATATGTCGCATAAATCGGCTTATTTGTTTATTGCGTTGACTTAGAAGCATTACTTATAGAACTTCAAGGGACCGTAGACCTACGTACTTGATATTAATTTCAACTTGATACCTCCAAGCGTTCCTGAGAAAAAGGGTCTTGGCAAACTGACAGAGACAGACGGACAACGAAGTGATTATATAAGGGATTCTTTAATTATTTACAAAGTACATTACTAAAGGCGTATTTTAATAGTGCCATTTTGATATTAATATCGTTTTTTTACCATTACGAAGGTGCATGAACCTGTAATTGTAGAAACCAATGTAAGCTTTAGGTTTCATCTAAACTAATATCATAAAGGTAAGCTTGTTAACAGGAGAACATCTCTGGAATTACTAATAAGATTGCCAAAATTATTTCACTGATAGAAAGCAACACGTTTTTGGAGTGCATTTATGGTTTATGGTATAAGTAGTTGACGTTGACAAGCTAGTATCAAACACAGAAGAAACGAGATTTGATCGTCAGTCATCAAGCCACGTAAAAAAACCGGCACGTCAGAAGCAAAAATTCGAAGACATGTGTCATCTACCAATTCGCAATGGGTCCGTGTGGTGGATTACAGCCCACTCCCTCTCACCAAGCGGAGGCCTGTGCCCCAGCAATGAGAACATAATCGGCTGATTATGCAAGGTGCCAGTATTAAAATTCCAGTCTACAACGTAGCAAAAACAAGTGAAAAATTGCGTATAGGCTGATTATTCACCAAAGCACATGCACATTCACTCGAGACAGACTCGAGTGAATCCCCATACAAGATCGTTTCTTAAAATCCTAATTACTCTACAAAAGGAAGCCATTACAAAAGTAGGTAAATGCATACTTATCTCAAACAGTAATATCATAAGACCGAGAAAAAAAAATGCTAACACACTTATCGCGACCTTTTTCTCATTACAGACAATTTTCTGAATAGGACCCCTTGAAAGAACCTTTGACCCTTCCGAGTCAATATTAGCATTGCTATGTAAGGGTTCAGCTTTGTTTCGCCCAGGCCTTTGATAACAAGGTACGTTCAAAGTATTCTGGTAAAAAGCAAATGCGACATTATTTGATACTCGCTAATAAATAAAAACGATACTTCCCTTTGACCTCGAATCATGAAATTTGGCAAGAAGCAAGGTTTACAGCACATGTGGCGGCATCTACACCGCCACATGCGAACAACGCATCATACTTACGTCACACAAATCCCAACTTCCCGACATCAATCATCGGGCAGTTGCCCACCAGATACGACATCCGTCTGGTCGGAGGTTCCTCCCTTTTCCAAAGAGTATGAGTGAACTTTACGCCCTGTTCCTCATATCTCTTCACTGGTGACCCCGAGTATGAACGTCAGCGCAGCCTTCGTGCAACTACTTCAGCGTGACGTCATCATCATTATTCCAGCAAGTCACACAGCCAGCCAGCAACCACGGCTTTAACGGATATCCTGACCATCAGCATGCAGCGCAAGCGTATACCTGGTCATCACCCTTAGCCTCAGCAGCACACTGCACATTCGGCCGGATAAACAAGCAGAGCGTTTAATCCCTCTCCTGGCCGACACCAGCAGTTAGCCACCCCGACTCACTGGGGCGTCTTCGCAAACAGTTCCGACTCACCGCGAACTTTGCGACACCCGGTTCCAACCCACTGGAACCGAACTGTCATTGGCAAGCATCACAAGATACAAGACTTAGCCCACTATCGACCTCCGGTCTCTGGAGGGGAGCGATGTGGCGGCCTCTACACCGCCACATGCGAACAACGCATCACACTGACGTCACACAAATCCTGCATCGCGCATTCCGTGTTTACCGCGCAGCTAGCATATATACAACTTCCCGACAACAATCATCGGGCAGTTGCCCACCAGATACGACATCCATGTGGTCGGAGGATCCTCCCTTTTCCAAGAGTATGAGTGAACTTTACACCCTGTTCCTCATATCTCTTCACACAAGTAAAGGGAAAAGTCCGAAAATCGTTAATTACAGTGAAATCACTTTTTTTTTTGCGAATTTAAACCTACATTTGCAGTTGTAGAACTGGCCATGACGTATAACGATGTAAGGGATAACATGTTTTTCAACTACAATGTTAAGTTTGTTCTTAGAATAAATTCATCCTAACTACGTAACCCTTCGTTATGAGTGGTCCGACACGCACTTGGCGGGCTTTTTGTTCGTTTTCAAGTATGATTTTGTAAGAGATTTTGCAAGAGTTAGTTGAGTAGGGGAAGACCAGAGAAAAGATGGATGGACTGTGTCAAAGATGATATGGATAGAAAGGGGTGGACTGCCGAGATGACGCCTGATAGAGAAGTGTTGATGAAAATTACATGTTCCGCCGACTTCAAATAATAAAAAAAAAAACATAAACATTGCATACTTTTAGTTGGTGCAAAAATAAATAAAAAGAATTGGTATGAAGGTATAACAATGATGATGCAGTAAGATTTGGTAAGAAGTTCAGGAAGTTTATGAACCTGCTTGTTAAACCGGGGAAACCGACCTTTACTTATAGGGGACCACAGGACCGAAACGCAAGTTTTATATTGCCAAAAAGTATATGATCCACTGCAGTAAACAAAATCAGAAAAATATATGATATTCTTCAGGATATAATGCTAGTTAGATATTGTGTTGAAAACAAATGCTCGATATGCTATCATGACATTGCACATTCCTAATAGTAAAAACTCGTAGTGACTTAAATTATTGATTGCATGCATCTGTTGTTGAAGGGTGACGTTCTAATATTTTGAGGATTACACTATTGAATATAGATATCAGGTTAAATACAGATAAAGGGTTAGATTATTTTTGTACTTAGTCAAAAAATATGTGACTTTTGTTTACTTTAAACAAATCAAAATAAAAAACAACGACATACGTAATTACTTTATAATGGAGGACCACTGACTTCAAGTCACAGGTATATAAACCTTGTTTGGGAGCCAGGGGACCAATGTTTCAGATACTTCTTCTGTATGTTGTTAACGTAATGTCTGTAACAATGTTGTCACTTTTTGTAAATAAAGAAAACAAATGGTATAATAATAGACGTGCATTTACTGTGAACCCCACAAACGTATGCGCAAATTATCATTTAAGTCTCTGACCACCTTAGTCACGACCTTTACTTTCTTATTATCCAGAAATTTCATGGAACCTTAGTGAATGGTACCTAATTACAAACAGATGAAACCATACAAGTGGATGAGTAAATTAATTCGGAGAATTTTCACTACAATCGTACGGGATGCAAATAGCACCGAACTAGATACGGAAAGCAAACTTCATTTTTTTAAACCAATTCCGAAAACTAACTGTGAAAATTGCGGGTAATCTCTAACAAAATTATGGCGTGTAGTTTTTCACCCGTTGAAAAGGTTAAGAGCTAAAGTACTGGGATTAACCAACGCAAATGTTGCTATATATGTATGGTGCGTTTCACACGACATGGTAAAATTATTGGCCCGTTAGCATGGTGGTACCGGTTCTGACTACAAGATTTGGCCGACGAGTACCTACCACCTGTGATGACTATTTTAATACACTGATTGTGTATTGTAGTTTTGGTAAATAAAAATTTTAAAAGTGCGTGTTTCAATAACAAGTTCGGCCGTAAAAACTGAGCAGTTTAACTAAATACAAATTAGTCATACCAAATATTTAAATGGTTAATTCCGTAAATAATTGTGCTTTAAAATTACTGAACGGGCAGTTCCGTGTGAGCATGAGCGCGTGCTCCAGGGCAACGGGTATGGCCCGGAGTCGCGTTACGGCTGCCATCATCTCTTGCTGTGTCACCTCAGGGACGCTCACTTCTTCAAGCAGCTCAGGCTGTAGGCTCTCGGTGAGTGGGGGGTGGGGGTGGGAGGGGCGAAGTCACGCTAGGACCGCACGATAAGGGCGCCCACACGGATCCCCGTCTACGGTCGCCAACATCTCTTCCCTTACTCGAGCCTTCGACTCGCTGACGGCAAGCCATAGAACCTCTTTTACCACGCGGTACACCTCATACAACGCGGCTTCTATTTCCGGACCCCGACATCGTCTCCTCCGGTATCGGATGTACTCCACGCAGTTCACGCGCATCTGTGCGAACCCCCTCTGTGCAACATCTGTTAGGGCATATCCCTGGGGAGACTGTAAAGGGGTCTACCCAAAACCTAACTGTGCGAGAGTGCAAGGCAGCACGTTACCACTGTGCACCGTCTTCCCTGAGATCACTCGGTGGACCAACACAGTCCCCATTCTAAACGCCCGTTACCCCAAATATAGGTATGCACATTGACCTTAACAAATTTAAGGTCTCAATTATAAGCAGTTCACGGTTCCCGCTGTGTCTGAAGTCTGAACAAATACTTTTAGGCCCATATCCCAAAGAACAACAAAATTAAAGAGAACGATTACTCGTACTGACATATACAGACCAGTAATTTGTAAAACCGGGTCCGCTAGACGACAACACTTTTACATGGCTACATACATTTACAATAAAATAAACAATGCACTGAACATAAACCCTTTAACAACTAGAGAAAGTAAAAACAAAATCTCCACATGGCTTCGAACATTAGATTATCATCGGACGGAAGATCTAGTTCAGCAGCAGTACTCATAAGACACAAACCCACACATCACCACCCATTTAAACATACACAATCACAGACTAGCACACACATTCACACACACATTTATTGCATACCCAAAGAGCTTGGCTTGCGTACATCTTTAATTTCTTTTATTTTACTTTGTTTTTAAATTAATTTATTGCACACCTACTATTATTATTCCACAAACGGGGGACACTGGCTCCTGTAACACAGGTTGCTACCTAGCTCAGGAGCCGTTAGAGTATTTTGTATCAATAAAGAATTTATTATTATTATTTATTATCCCAGAACCTCACTCATTACTTGAAATTCTTTTAGTGCCATTTGATTGGTTGAAACTCATTTAAAGTAGAGAACAACAAACTGCTTATAATTAAAACCTTTCATTAAGCTTAGTTCCATGCAGAGGAGGAAGGACGAGTCTTTTGCAGAAATGCAGATGCACAAACATGTCCATTGAAACTCCTGGGGCCCTATTATGAACTCTTATTTCCAGGCAGTTTACGGCGTAAACAGAACTGCATTGCAATTTCGTATTATGAACTCGTCAAACAAGCCAGTCAGCGGTCACGTGACACCCTGGCCGACTTCTGGCCGACTATTGCCTGGCAATACCGTATTACGAACGTTCGTTTGACATTTCGTTCCGTATTAGAACTGTCAAAAAGTAACCTCACAATCCATTCAGTTTACGCTGCTTCAGAGGAGCTTTTATTGAATTGTTTTGGCTTTATTTGGAAATTATTGGAGTGTTTTCTATATAAAATAAGGAAATATAATCATGTGTGACGAAAATGAACTGTTTGATATAATAATTTATAATTGGGTTACTGAACGTTACGTCAGAGAATTACAAGCCAGCCATAGACAAACTACCCAGCGTGAAGTCGCTCAGAACTAGGAATGTCATAATACGAAATTTAACCAGCCCGTGAATTGAATTGCCTGGAACTTGCCTGGTTTTTTAAAAGTTCGTAATAGGCCCGCTGGAGCATCATAAATTAGATTAACTACGGAAGCACACGGAAAAACGACATGGGCTGACTAATTCTCGCCAAGGAACCCTCCCATCTGTATAATAATAATGAAGCTGAATAATCTGATATCTCGAACTACCAGTCGAATGAGATTCTTATAATAAAGCTGCAGAGTTTTTTTGAACGCGCTAATATCTGGAACTATACCAAACTGATTTGAAATATTATTTAAGGTTATAAGCCGAAACGACATGGGCTTACTCAATCTCGCCAAGGGATCCTTTATCTATATCATTTATCTATACTTACGAGTATCTATAATAATAAAGCTGAAAAGTTTGTTTGGTCGTTTGAACTTGCTCATCTCAGCGAAAACTTTAAAACTCCACGATGTGACTCGGTGTGAGTCCGGGGATATTTTATGTTAAATCAAGAAATTGTACGCTGACGGATTCGCGAGCACAATTTATCCAAACTAATAAAGTCCGTTTTGTTCTCCATTTTGAATGTTCACAACAATTCGCAATCCTGTGCTTACATTTTAACCACGTGGGAATAATTCGCATTATTATACTACCCTCGTAAATCTTAGGACGGACTTCAAGATTGACAAACTTTGCATTACCATAACTACTACTTTATTGTTTCAGTTATAAAGTTGAAAGTTTATTGCTACATCTGCAGTATACTGTTTCTGGTACATTTTATTGCGGTATTTACAATGCAAATACACTATAGAGATGCTTGTCAAATGTTGTCTTTTTAAGGTTTTTTTTTTATTAAGATGCTTATCGTGGGAAATCGCGTTTATCTTTCTTTTATTTTTTGGAGTTATGCTTCCGTTTTTTTTCACCCAGTCTCTGATTTGGTCTCGTATTTTTAGTACCGATATTTTTTGTGTCGCTTGGCAGAAGCCTTCTCAGAGAATAAACGAGAAATTATCACCACGATTGCTCGGTGATGGCTAACAAAGATGAAATATGTTCTATAGTTGTTTACAACGTCGAAACTTCATGGAATATGTACCCGGTTATAACTTCTATACCTATGAATGCAGGTTAGTATAGAAGGTAGATACAGGGTTTTCCAATAAGAGGTATCATTTTGATTTTCAAAGAAAAATGCTATTTCTTAATATAAGTGATCGGTTGTTTATTTCATTATAAAGAGGAAGGTATGCCGTTAATAGTGGAAAACAACATCAGGCAAATGACCACCACGACCACGCTTACAGGACCATATCCTTTTCATGAAATTTTCCATAACCAAATCCCAAAGTGGCTGCCCTATGTCCTCGATACGAGTAGCCTCACGAATTCCATCTTTGAGGTCTTGAATCGACGCTGGGAGCTCTCTCCCTCACGTAGACCTTCACTTTCACGTGGCCCTAAATGAAGAAGTCGCAAGGTGTTAAATCACAAGATCTCGGTGGCCAATTGTGATCACCTCTTCGAGAGATAACACGGTCCGGAAACTCTTCCCGTAAAATATCAATGGTTTCGTTGCTTGTGTGGCACGTAGCGCCTTCTTGTTGAAAGTAAACGTTGTCCAGATCAATACCATCCAATTCGGGCCATACAAAAACACTTTTTATTTGATTAAAACATAGGGTACCTATATTTCATCCAAATCCGTCAGCCAGTTTGGCGCAAATCCGGAACATATATCAGGACAAACAGGCAAACGGACAAAAATTATTTGTTACTATTTTATAATACTTATAGTCAAGAAACCCATGTCCGAATCACAGGATTAGCCGACGAATTTGTTAAGACAGATGAGAATGCTGCCTGGACTAACTTGATAAATTCTTTGTCACATACCGCTAACTTGCAATCTCCTGAATATTTCCTCATTGTGCTTACTCCGTAGGTCAATGATCTAACGATCATGTCAAACCTAATGGACATTCTGATCTTTAAACTAACCTCTAGTACGTACAGCCTTTGAGATACGCCGAAGTATTTAATGTAATCAATTATCAACTTTATGTGTTAAGAAACATGATTGACTTTTGTTTCTTTTAGTGGTGACTTGATACAACATCGATTGGCCTGTTAAAAAAAGTTACAGGTTCCGGCAGTCTGAGGCAAAAGTCGGTTACAACTACAGATATTTTAATCTTAATTATTGAGGAAAAAGCAAAAAAAGTCGCTAAAAGCCTTTGCACGTCTACACATACAACGATGCTGATCAGCTCTTCTATACGCAGTGTGACCGGGTTTTCAAGACCAAATTTGGTTTTTGCTAGTCACCAGAGAGGACTTGACAGGAAAAAAGTTGTAGTCTGGGTCGCTGTCGCTGAAGAGGACTATATGAAATGCTGAAATACAATGTATCGAATAATTTTGGTGACAATTTAGATCATCTGTGTAAAAGAAGCTGTGTTAATAGACTTTTGCCGCTTGCCATACCTATGGTACTTGTTGACAGGCATAGACTGTCTGTGACTCCCATAACTATGTATAAACACTGTAATTGCCAAAAAAACGTTGTAAAAGCCATTTTTTTTTTTAAAGAGTACCGTGGAGTTTCTTGCCGGCTCTTCTCCATAGGATCGACCAATTGGAACCGTGGACCTAGCTTCTGACGTTTCATAACTGCTCATGTTGTTTTATGTGAAATGACATAAATTTTGTTTTCATATGATTTGATGTTAGGTCTCTCAGGTTGTCCTGCGTTCTGTCTCCGTATTGGGCGAAGTGTCATTGGGTTTATTCATCAGGAATTTCTCAGTAGCAGGCCGGGACTGGAGTTGAAGCCAGTTGAAGCCAAAAGACTCACTCATAAATGGAAATTTTAACATGACTGGCGAAATGAGGGCCTGTACGTACCTCTGTTTATATCTTTATGGAATATAGATGTTACTTTCTCGTATCCTAGAAACAATTCAACTGTTTGATATTCCCGCTTCGTCGCCAACATCGGATGAAGGGTAGGATTTCAATCAGTGTTCCCAATTTTCTTGTTTCCGGTTAACCCTAAATTCGTCTTTCTTTCATCTCGATTCTCGTAAGAAAAAAGCTTTTATCTATCTATGTCTGTACGTATGAACGTTTCCTTGATTTGTCTAAGCAATTGTTGATGTGTCTATTAGAGAAGAAATTCCTATTATTTCTTATGTAATATCCTGGGTGCTGCTCAAGAAAAACGAAAGTTATAACGTCATCCGGTTAAAAGAATTTGGTAGAGAGCTGAAAATAGTTTGTTTGGTATCGTCTGTTGAATCATTCTAAGCCATTTTTATTGGAAACCTTTTTTGTCGATAAAGAAAAACTGAAGTTAGATCCAATACATTACATTTCTTACTTGATTTGAAAATCCTAACATACTAAAACTTTTCTTTGAGGATTTCGATGAATCGGGAATATCAATGTTCAAGAAAAATTCATTTGCAGCCACGAACAGACGCGACACAAAGGCACCGCACATCGCGTGACACGCGGTGCCTTTGACAGCCGGGACCGCCGGCTTAACGTGCTTTCCGAGACACGGCGGGGTCTTTGTATGGAAAGATGGTCACCCATCCACGGATCTACCGCGGCAAGCGTGGCTTAACCTGATCGATTAGCAACAAGCCCTCTTCATCAACATTTATAGTCATTGCAAGATATTCTGTTAGATGCTTTACACCCATGTCATCTCAAAAACTACAGCCTTCTTACATTGGTTTACCAGTTTATCAGAAACCCCATACCGTGATACCTTTTCATTGAATGGGACTGTCGGTATAAAAGCTTACCGTATAATATATGGTTACACAACAAACTGCCATTCAATCTGTCCCATATATGGAACCGACCGAAAATGTTACAAAATATATCGAGTTACGAGCAGGGTTGGGGGTTTCTGGAGAATGGTCAAGAATTAATTGCTTCTGTGTGTTTGGTAAAGACATTGTAAAAACGTAAGTTTTTCTAGGATTTTATTGTATTCGATAAACATCATTTAACCATATCATATAACTTGACACAAAGTGATTCGATAATCTGCTTTGTAGACGAGCTAAGAGTTACATAATCAGCCTATAATGTTCCCACTGCTGGGACACAGGCCTCCTATCGGTGAGAGGGATTGGGCCCCTCCACGCAGACCCGGTGCGGGTTGGTAGATGTCACGTCTTCGAATTTTTGGTTCTAGGACATGACGGTTTCCTCACGATGTTTTCCTTCACCGTTTTGAGAAAAGAAGTGCTAGTACTTTTGTTTCGATTAAAATTAAATATTGTTCTCAATAATGGAGACTGACGTCAATCTTTTTTTGTTGCTGACTGTACCACAAAACTGTGTTATGAAAAGAAAGACCAGTTTATGTTAAAAGATTACCGTTTCTACACACACAAGACACTAATAATTATAGACCTGTGTCCGTGTTGCCGGTTTTCAGCAAGGTTTTTGAAAAGATAATGCTTAGTCAGATGCTCAATCATTTTAATACTAATAAAATCCTTCACGAGCAACAGTATGGTTTCACCAAAGGGCGTTGTACGACCAACGCTGGTGTTACCTTATTAAAACATATTTTTAACGCGTGGGAAGATGCTCAAGACGCCATAGGAATCTTTTGTGACCTCTCCAAGGCATTTGATTGCGTCGATCACGAAACCCTGCTTTTGAAACTTGAGCATTACGGACTTGGAAAACTTGCGCTTAGTTTAATAAAATCTTATTTAAATGATAGACAACAGCAAGTTCAAATAAATGGTGTCAATTCACTTGGTTTAAAGGTAAAAATGGGTGTTCCACAAGGCTCGATATTGGGTCCTTTCCTCTTTTTAGTATATATTAATGACCTACTCCATTTATTAATAAATCAACCACAAATGGTGTTATTTGCTGACGATACTTCCTTAATTTTTAAGGTAGATAGACGTGCTTCAAATTTTGACGACGTAAATAACGCCCTACTGCTGGTCCAAAATTGGTTCACGGCTAATAATTTAGTACTAAATGGAAATAAAACTAAGTGTATAAGATTTTCTTTACCAAACGTCAAGAGTAGTGATTGTGAGATAGTATTGAATCAAGAGAAGCTAGAATTCGTCGATAAAACGGTTTTCTTGGGGATCACGCTCGACTCAAGGCTACAATGGGGTCCTCATTTAACATCTCTAGCAGGACGGCTAAGTTCAGCAGCTTACGCTGTCAGAAAAATCCGTCAATTTACTGATGTAGATACCGCGAGGCTGGTCTATTTTAGTTACTTTCATAGTATCATGTCTTACGGTATTTTGCTTTGGGGACGGGCTGCAGACATCGAGTCTATTTTTATTCTGCAGAAAAGAGCCATCAGAGCCATATATAATCTCCGCAGGCGCGATTCTCTAAGGGAATTGTTTAAGGATATTAACATCATGACTGTACCTTGTCAATACATCTATGAAAACATCATGTACGTAAGAAAAAATTTACATCTTTACAGTAAAAGAGGTGAAAGACATAATTATAGTACTAGAAATCGGGACCTATTAGTTCAACCAGGTTTCAGACTGGCTAAAGTAGACTCATCTTTCATGGGGTACTGTCTAAAATGTTATAATAAAATACCTCCCCACATACTTCAACTGAATGAGACAAAATTCAAATCCTTTGTTAAACGCACACTATTCAGGCAGGCATATTATAGGTTGGAGGACTACATAACTGATAAAAATGCCTGGCTTAATGCCGGTCCTGCTCCACACCACAACTAATTAATTGACATTCGAATCACTGTTGAAGCTGCTGAAGATAGTAAGAATTTATTTGCATTATATAAACTCAATCTCCTTTTTATTATATAGATGCATTGCACAGATGTGAGTACTTTGTACTATAGAGCTACCATTTACCGGGTAATGTCATAGATTGACTTGAATGTGCCTTGGCGGCTGATAGTATGTCATGCTCACTCAAATGTCTCGCTGACGGTGGCGCGTGTGTCGGATCATTTAGCTCCCTTCAAAATGGTTGAGCTGAATGGTGCTGATCCATGCGTCATGTTCGTGAACGGGCGCCGTCAGTTGGGACTGGTCATCTCTTAGCTGCCAGGGCTTATTTTAATAAATTATTAGCTGGATTGTTTTTAATTATGTTTTGATGCACTCTGGACGCTTTTAACGTGTACGGTTTTTTGTACATCGTTCTCACTTATAGTGAACAACATTAATCGATGTAACTAAGATATATGTAAAAACATTATTATTTAAAAGAGTGTCCATGGAGTTTCTTGCCCGTTCTTCTCCATAGGTACCTACTACGCTTTGGAATGGGCAACTAGCTTCATATTTCTGACTGACCGACTCCTTGACAATTCAAAAGTGCCTGTAAATGGTTTAATTGAAATAAATGATTTGAGTTTGAGTTTGAGTTTGACACAGTGAGAAACAAATTTTCAAAAACTGTTTTACTTCTCAATGGAAGATTCATTATGTAACACACACTTATTGATACCAAAACACTTTCAACCTACATTCATTTCCCGCATCATCTTGTTTTACATACGACACTAAAACAACTAGCCACCGGACCACAAGTGATGAAAGAATACCATGAAATGTTTGTTAACCATAAAACCCTACTGAGATAAGTATTCCCAGCATTTGTTAGAACATTCTAATTGTCAGAACACAGTTGTCGTGATGTTTATAGTGTCTTCCATTACTATGAAGTAGCATCGTAAAATATTCATGCATAAATATTTAGTAGTACAGTAACACAAAGTATGATGAATGTTGTCGTCGTGATCATAACTTTTGTGGTGGTTCTGTTGGTTTTGAACTAGTTGTGATTGCGTTTCCGCCTGCATTTAGGGTTATTTTTCTGGGAGTACAAAATGTTCTCTTTGTCTAAGTCCGTTTCTTACCAAGGTGCCCCTATGCTTTTCAATAACAATATTGTTCAGTCTGGTCATATCCATTGCCAACGATCTTCGTCGTATCGTTAAGCTGTTCAAAGTCAAAGCATTTATTTTAAATAGGCCCATAAAAAGGCACTTTTGAACGTCAAAATTTACATTAAAAATATAACTGATTCTAGGCGCCACTTCCAAAAAGTAGTTTCGTATGGAGAAGAAGTGGCAAGAAACTCCACCGTTACTCTTTTAAAATGTTTTACAATATTTGGATACATTAATTATATTTCTGAAGACGGTGAAGACGGTGCACCAAGAATAAAAATACTATACCACAATTGGTAAAAAGAATTAAAAATAAATCAAAGGCATATAAATGAATCATGTGATAGGTACATTGTGCTCACATATTTACAAACAATTGTAAAAATATGATAATTTCCTAAAATATTAACTAGGAAGTCAGTGTGTGAGTAAAGTAAAAATAACAAATTATACAATAAAATAAGCAAATAGTATGATTTTGTCTAGCCTCTAGATTGTCCTATGGAGCAGGACCAGCATGTTTCCAAGCATTCATAACTAGGATATAATCTTCTAATTTGTAATATGCTTGTTTAGAAAGTGTTTTTTAACATGAGTTTTAAACTTTCTTTCATTTAATTGCTAAATATCTAAATGTCTTTCAAAGAGTCGTCATTCTTCGTGTCCATCATTTAAAAATGAGCCTTTGGACATCTTTTGTATTTTTGCTTTATCAAGTGGCGTCGTTCTTTTGTCCATCATTAGGAGGGAGTTTTGATCCACCTTCTATAATTCTATCTTGCCAAGTGTCTTTTCCAGCCTTCCTGTAAACTTAAAAAAAGGAAATAGAAATGATTTAAACTAGAAAACCAGGACTTCAAAAGGTTTTTTGTCTATTTGCATTTTAATCAAAGCTGTAATTTGCCACAGGCCAAAAAACACAGAAAAAAAAACAATAATGAAACAAATCAGTAAACAAAGATTGCCAATTCTAAATCTGTCATCCCTAATGTTACACACGTGTCAATACCAGATGACAATTGACATGAAGTAAGTAGTGTTGTTTGAATTAACGGGATCACGTCACTAGTGATGGGCACTGATTGGATTTCTTATGGATACATTTCGTTATCGATGACGTCCGGGCATCATAACTTGTCAACGACTGTCGGTAATATGTTCCGGCTTAAAATTATTGTAAACATTGCATTCTACTGGTTTTTAGATGGTAAGCGGTTTAAATAGTAGTTTGGCAGCTGATGTTGCTGCTTTACTTCTTTTTTTTGTATTTTTTTGTATTGTGAGATTTTTGCCAGGCCACCCTGGTAACAATAATAATATATTGATGAATTAAAGTATACTAAAACATTTTAAATGAGAAGTTTTAAATACATTTAGCTAAGGAATGACTACAAGAGAATGCTTTCTATCATAAATACCAGTATATTGTAGCACATAGAAGTTTTTTTAAAACAAATAAATAATAATGATGTCAAAAACAATCTAGTCTTTCCTTTTGTCTCTTGCCTGGCCTCTTTGACCTCGCTTGTCTATTGCGTTTTATTTTGCATGTAAACAGACGGATGGCTGGTTCAGCCTAAGCTTTTTTCCTTTTCCCGTTTAAATTTCATGTTTGAAGTTTCAAGTTTTCCGTTTATTTTTATATTTTTGCCGTGTACCGCAAAGGAGAGTCTTTCTCGTTTCTGTTTTATAACAAATGATTAAAAAAAAAACTAAGCTGCAACATAAATACAGTTTTTTTTATGTTCAAAGTAAAAATGTTTCTTCACTTGTTACGTTAAAATACGAAAGAGAAAACAGGTCCTTTATTAACGATTGTTTACATACAAATGCATACTAAGACTACTGATATAATAATTATAATGTTTTCAACGTTTGTCTTCCGGGAGAGACGACTTACGTACATTATTTTAATTAAATACTTATTGCAAAATTCACTGTGTAGCGCAATAATGAATGTCAGCTATTTATCAGTATTGGTTAAACCTTTGGTACAAACAAACGCAAGACCTATGTTCGCCATGATTCTATCCACATTTGTAATTTACAGTAACTCGTAACGCGACTCTCATTTACACAGAAAACAGGCAATATCCAGCAACAACATCGAAAACTAAGTTACACCCACAGCCAATTAATCCTACCGACAATCGATAAATCGAAAGTGCACGTCACTATAATCCGTCACCCGTTGCCCGCACACGGATATCGGATTACAGATGCGGACCGACGAACAACACTAGATACTTTATTTCCCTTCCCTATCGCACAAACCATTCCCAGTATGGGTGTGAAAGAGATGGCGAATAGTAAGGATATCTCGAAAACTACCAAGTGTGAGATTCAGGGAATGCTTTCGGGAGTTAAAAGTTGGCTTGTATTGAGGTCAATGACTCTTTGTAATAAGGATATTTTTGGGTGCAGTTCAGATGTGTCTAATTGACGTTTTGATGAGGGGGAAAGAAAGTGATTTGGGTCAACTGATTGTGAAGTTTTTATTGAAGTAATTGCCATACAACATTACGATTGCAAATAAAACATGAGACAAAAAATATTTAATTGGTTTAAAACTAAGGCCTTTTTATCTACACCTAAAATCTAGGAGCCTAGCGATTAAAATGTTTTGAATTACCAAAAACTATAATCATTGCTGTTTTAATGAACGGGTCATCGATAGGTTTTTGCGATCTACTTTAATGGAAAAGGGATAGAAATTCACTTTTCGAAATTTTGCAGACCTGCCTCAAACTACCCTATAGATTATATTTAGATTAATGCCAAAATCTGTGTAATATTACACAGATGAACTATTTGAAATGATTAGCATACATACTTCTAAAAAGTACTGAGAAAAAAATACTAGCAAAAAAATGGAAAAAAAATCTTGTAACTCATCCTCTAAAAATTTATTAATGTCAGAAAACAATTAGCGCAGTAATTAAGCCAGGGTATCCCGACCAAAGGGTTAGGTTATGTTGGAACTGTGACCAACCACGCGCAACTCTACACGGTTATTCACAGTTACTTGGCTATTGAGTATTTTTACGACCCAAAAATAAGAGATATTTCAGGTTCACAAAAAGAGGAGCAATCATTTTATTAGAGTGATGAATATTTTTAGGAGCGCAAAAGGGGTTTGTTGAGGTCATCTGAGGGCCTAGTGCGAGTTTCTTTAAACCATTTCGACTTTACTCATCGACCGTGTTCGGCGCTCCGATTGGCCCTTGGCAATCGCAGCGCAACGATCGAATGGTGAAGGGTCAATCGGAGCGCCGAACGCGGTCGATGCGTAAAGTCGAAATGGTTAAAAGAAACTCACACTAGGGCCTCTGAACTAGTATTTTACGTGGTGCGACTGCCTATCTGACCGTCCACAACCCAGTTACTGAGTGACACGAAACCCCTTGGTAAGACGTTGGTTATTTAAATATATACAAAAAAAAAACACTACCTACTAAATAAAAATCAACACCTCTTAATCATGATTGCCATCGCAATCAAGTGGAAGTGTAGTCGAAAGCAAAACAAAAAAGGCTTCGTCCATCTTGAGCTGACGACAGTAATTTATTGACAGGAATTGGACCCATTCGTCCCGAACTTAATTGGAAATCAATCCTAAGGGGAGTGTTATTGGAAGATACAGATTTTTTGTTTCATTGCTATGGCTTCAGTAATAATGGGAATTGTAAGTGTTAGTTTGTTATAATGTGTGTAGGTAGTAAACGTAACGTAGGACGCCCTCAGGCTGGGTGAAGCAGCGATCTTCGCAGGGTAGCAGCTGGATAAGAGTTGCCGAAAATTAATTTGAATGGCGTGAAATTGGAGAGGCCTGTGTCGAACAGTACTCATCATCATCAGGATCATCATCATACACTGCTGTAGTATGATGATGATCTAAATCAGAAGATTAGTGGACTGAGTGCCAGTTGCTTGAGATTTCGTTGAAATCTGACAACAGAGTCAGCATTTATTTATTGACAAAATAAATTTGTCACTTTCATGATCTAGTGCTCCTGTGGGGCGACTACTGAGCATGAGGGGGTCCTGGGTTTGGTCCCTAGATAGAGTAATGTATTATTGATTATTTACGTTAAGAATTTCTTAGTAAAAGGTACTCAGAGGACTGAAGTTTTGTGCCCAAACCCGATCACTTAAAATTATTTTTTGATTTAACCATTTAAGAAGAAATGAATAGAAAAAACGTACAAAGGTGATGCTTATTTATAAAGAAATCTCTTCGAGCATACCTGCGATAGAAGAGGTGTAGATTATTGTTCTAAAAATAATTGATGCTTCCACATTGTTCTCAGAATAACTAATAACGTGTACAACAAAGTCATTATTTAATTCCGCGTACTTTTAAACCATCAATGAACGCTTGAAATTACTGGAATTTGCTATAGATTCTACTAAGCTTAGTTTTGTGTGGTCTCTTCTGTACTTTGAATAGAACACCCCATCTTTTCTGATAATAATAATTAATTTATTCCAAGAATAATATATTCTCACAAAGTAACTCAATAGCCCGCCATATTGTTTCAGTTGAAGCTTCCGGTTTTCGCAAGGCTATTGAATTTAATCTGAAGGCCATTTCCCGTAATTGAAAACGATCCTCAAAAGTTTATTAAACGTCCAATGATGGACACTGTTTTAATTAATGAAACTCTAAAAACTTTTTTAGCCTTATTTATTTTTGCCTCTTCTCACAGTTGGTTAAAAAGTAACCAAGCTAGGGTACGCCGACCAAACGGGTTAAATTCGATGTATTTTCGACAGATTGACACAGATTTGAATGTAAACGTTCCTAAAAATACAGCAATGAGTGATTTGATTAACTGTTGTTTTTTCTGCCAACTAATTATGAAAATTAATAAGGTTGAATATCAGTTTCACAGAACTAGGACTGCGGAACACAACCAATTGCGATCACATTTCGAAAGATTCTTAATCTATTGCTTCATTATTGTTGAGAAATTCGTCTGCTCGAAAACGTCAATAACGCAATAAATTTTGTTGAATTAAGAAATTCGTCTGCTCGAAAACGTAAATAACGCATCGAAAATTCTTGAATTAAGGAATTCGTCGGCTCGAAAACGTAAATAACGCAATGAATATTGTTGAATTAAGAAATTCGTCGGCTCGAAAACGTAAATAACGCAATGAATATTGTTGAATTAAGAAATTCGTCTGCTCGAAAACGTAAATAACGCAACGAAAATTGTTGAATTAAGAAATTCGTCGGCTCGAAAACGTGAATAACGCAATGAATATTGTTAAATTAAGAAATTCGTAAATAGCGCACTAGATGAAATGATGATGTTGAATTGTCCTAATTAATGGCATTGGGATTATAAGTGTGTTACGCAATTACCTCGCAGGTCAACTTTTTGTTTTCTTTTATTAAATTTTTCGTGAATGTGAGAACGTTGCAGGCCTTGTAGACTGTACCTACATTTGTAGGCCATTTTCTATTTTTTAAGCACCTGGTACTTGTTGACAGGCCTACACTGTCCCCCCATAACCTATTAACACTGTAATTTAAAAACATTATAAAACCCGATTATTTTTAAAAGAGTTACCGTGGAGTTTCTTGCTGGCTCTTCTCCATAGAAAACGACGAATTGGGACCGTGCATCTAGCTTTTGACGTTTCATAAGTAAATTTGATTTACTGAATATGATTTAATGAATGTTAATTCCCGTATTTTAAAACGTTCGAAATATAGTCGCAAGCTAATCTCAGAGACAATCAATGTTAAAAACTTTCAAAAATGTATGAAAATCTGAGATTTTTTTGACAGATTGAGACCTAGATTAGAACGTCAACGTTCTTAAAAAAAATACCCAATTGGTCTTTTCATATAAAAACCAAAGTTGAATTCCTGAGAAGGAAATAGAATTGTGCCCGTCACACACAGACAAAATTAAAAATAACTAATGCTTACTAAGAAAGCGGAAATGGCTACACACTAACGGCTGTTCAAATACAAAGCGTTTTTGACACCTTAAATTTAAATACTGGCGAAAATGACAGGTTTTCATGCTGATATAATATACCCCAACGACATTTACATGCACCCACCCATAAGCACAATGTTTTGCGTGGGTTTCATTGCGCACTACCGCAAACAGCAAATTTTCACACCATAAATGCGTTGGGCATTTATTTGCTAAGTAATGTCCGGTTTGCAATTAGTTAAAGACTAAGCTGAGTTTTGAATGCATTGAACGAGTGTAAGTTTCTTAAGCGTGAAAAATGCTTACATTTGAAGGGCATTTTTTTGCGTGTGATGGGTATTTTAACATCCTGCTTATTACAAAAAGAAGTAAATTTAAGTACATATTAACTTACATAAAAATATACAAAAAAAAACTTCCTTCTTCCAATATTAAAGACAAACTTCTGCTAGCATACTCCAATTATTTCAATAATAAGGAAAAGTTTTATATTTATCTAAACAGCCTAAATTTATTACTGAGGCAAAAGTATCAAGGTTATTATGTTTTTGTGTGTACGATGTAAACAGTTGCCTGTCGGCCATTTTGTCCAGAAGTTGTACAGTGACTTCTGGAACTTGGGAGTAGGTTCGTGGGTACTTTTTTAGGGTCCAAAGGAAATTCACTTAATCTTATTAATTGAGAATATTGTTCTAATCTTGTTTGCTTTATTTTAAGGTTCTGTAGGTTTTGTGATATATTATATTTTATCTGAGAAGTAAACAGAAAAAATACTTAAGTGTATGTGTTTAAAATACAGTAGTATGTAAAAAATATTTTTTTTCGCGCCTAATTCCGCCTATTGTTGCAAATCCCATTTAAGAGAAAAGATAGAAGACACCTAAAATTCACTTATTAATCAGCATGGCAATAGGATATTACTGTTAAAATCGAACCTATTGACAAAAAAACAACTGAAAGTGTCTTCTAGTTCCTAGTAACTTCCTCACTATGTAGGGCCTAGAGCTAGACAAAGAAACATTCTATAAGCGAAAACGATGAAAAAAAAAGTTTAACATGTATGAGACTGACGCATGGAATTAGTATTTACATAAGGGAGCAAAGGTCTCTAAAGAACCCTGGAGAAGTGTGTGAGCGTGCGTGTTCCATCGCCGCCCGGTCGATGTCCACCGCGCACAGGATGGATGAAAAGCAGCACGTAAAGTTTTTTTTTTTTTCTCTGTTAGTGTTAGTCATGTATGGCGTTCCAGTACAAATGAATAAGTTACCGAAAAGCATATGTCAATCTTGTTTGAAAGTCGTTGTAGAAACACGAAACTATTTGAACGCGATTGTCATTTCTCTATGCCCTTCGGTCTCCGTTCGTATTGTTGAGACTCCAGAATACCAATACCGTAAAAACAATCGGAAAAAATATCATCAGCACAAAACTATTAAATAAAATATTTGATCAAAGAAGAGAAGAGAAAAGTCGTCTCTTTTCTTTAAAAAACAAATTGAAATATTCCAGAAACAAAAACATTATCTCCTCTCTCTCTACCTTATCTAATTATTAAAATGAAAACTCTAATGAAATTTTATTGAATCAGAAAAAATTGTGCTGAACCTTGGTTGGACGTCAAATTTTCATTTATCTGTAATTTCTGTTGGATGAACAGCTGATGAAAACTTCCGTTGTTTAGTTAACGCATCATTGGTTTTGTTTTGAAAAATTACTTTGTTATTGTGAACTATTATTACATTACAACTGCCTAGTTGATCTAGAGGGCGAAGGCGCTACTGCTGCATGAGGTTATGATTTGCAGGTTGGGCAAAGTGTTATTGGGTTTCTCTATCTGGAATTTCTCTCGAAGATCGGAGTCTGGATTTTTGCCCGGTTGATGGCAATAGGCTCGCCCCCTATTACATGGAACTTAAACGTAACTGGCGAAATGTGGGTGTACTTTATATAGGTACCTCTGTCCACCTCCACCTTCGGGGATTACAGCCGTGATGTTATGTTTGGTTTATTATTTGCTATCCCTCATGCTTCAGATTACATGTAGCACAGCATGATGCATGATGACATGTCAAAGCATCGAGGTTTCTGTGCTACATCTCATAAGTAAATGATGGTTATAATGTAAATACTTTCAAATTTTTACCCGACTACGACGAAGCAAAAAGGCGGGTTATGATTTTGACCGGTATACATGTATGAGTTTTTTTTGTCCGTTCTTCTCCCTGAGTACCTACTACGCTTTGAAATGGGCATCTAGCTTCATATTTCTGACTGACCGACTCCTTGACAAATTCAAAAGTGCCTGTAAATGGTTTAATTGAAATAACTGCCTCGTTGGTCTAGTTGTCGCAATCGCTACTGCTGAGCATGAGGTCCTGGGTTCGATTCCCAGGTCGGGCAACGTGTTATTAGGTTTTTCTATCTGGAATTTCTCAGTAGCAGCCCGGAGTCTTGATTTGAGCCCGGTTGATGGCAATAGGCTCGTCCCCTATTACATGGTACTTAAGCATAACCGGCGAAATGTGGGTGTACCAGCACATTAAGGCGGTTCACGCGCGACCCTCCGTCGCTCTTGGTAGACTCCATTTCATACTGACAGCCCGTTGTAAACTGTCACTTAAATTCAAGCTGCGCATCTATACCGCAGTCATCCGTCCCATCATGACCTATGCCTGCGTTGTATTTGAGCACGCTCACCCACGTCATCTCCATAAGATGCAGACCCTCCAGAACCGTTTCCTCAGAAAGTTCAAGGGTGCCCCCTACTATGTCCGCAATATAGATCTTCACGTCGACCTTAAAATGCCAACCATAAACCAGTTTATGAAACGCTTGTCCAAGCGTTTCTTTGAATGTGGCATAAAACACCCAAATCCCCTAATTTCAGCGGCCACCCGCTATACTCCCTCCCGTATAAGCAGTATTCGCCGACCAAGGCATACCCTTATCGCCCCCGACTATGCACTACCCTCCTCCAGGAGAGCAGTAAGGCCACCAGCACGTTACACAAGCGCAAAATCCGATCGCCGTCCTACCGTCCTCGCCGCCGAGGCCCGCCGCGACGCCCAAATCCACGCCCCTCCCGACCCTTGCTCGAGCCAGCCCGCGCCGCTGAGCATGTAGCTTTAAATTCGTCCCAAGATCACTCAAATCCTGATCCAGCTAGTCTCTTGCTGCCCTCTTCCTGCGACGCCCTAAGCTGAGGTTCGTACCCCACAAGGGGTGCCCTTAGCGTCTAGTCGCTTAGTTTTTAGTTAGTATTTAAGTTTAAGTCCTGGCTGTAGGCCTTAATTTATTAGGGCAACCACAGGCAAGTGCGCTTAAGCAGACGACAACCTCATAGGTTGACCTGCGAGATACCATTACCAAAAAAAAAAAAATTGGGTGTACTATAGGCACACATCTACCTGCCCCTTCTGGGATTTCAGGCGTAATGTTATGTTATGTAGTATCTAAAGAAAGATCTTTCTGAAATTCATATTGGTTATCGTTAATTATAATAAACAACCCCAAAATGTATTGTTGAACTTTCAGCAAACCAAAAAGTGGGTAGTTAGGTACCTACCCTCAATGATCCCAAACCCCAAAATAATTTAAATAAAATAAGAAATAAAAACTCAAACCCAATTACGACAGAAAAAACAACTAAAATGGTAAAAACAAGACACACCATGTGAGCACCATGTACCTGTCACGTGAATTATTTATCTGTCTTTGCTTATTTTAAATTATTTATACCTATTTGTGGTAAAGCATTTTTAATCTGCGTGCATCGTCTTTACATATAATAATATAATTATTGTATACAAAATATTGTTAAACATTTTAAAAGAGTAACGGTGGAGTTTCTTGCCTCTTCTTCACCATACGAAACTACCTTATATAAGGGGCGCCTATAATCAATTATATTTAAATATAAATGTTGACGTTCAAAAGTACCTTTTAGTGCCTATTTGAAATAAATGCTTTGACTTGACTTTGACGCAGAGACGGACAAATAAAAAATCTGGAGTTTTACGACATTTAATTGAGGCAGAAATCGAAGAATTTACGTGTGACTCTTAGATTTTTAATTTGTCTCTCTGTGTGTGTGAGTATGCGTGTTGTCTTGTTGATACCTTTTTAAGTGCTGTTTTGGTCGTAGTCGGGATTTATTATATGCATAATCGTCTTTAGCAAAACGTAGCATGTGCCAAATTTTAATGGTAAAAGTATGAACAATCGTCTTATTTTAGACCAAAACTTCCCAAATTATTATTATAATTAAAAAAAAACTAATTTTAGAAGATTGACAAGTAAAACCAAAAACTTTATTTTAGTCTTCGCCACAAACCAAACGGAATAAGTCGGTAAAAATCCAATTTTCCTAAATATTAGCTCTTTGGATACCAGGTCATAGGGAAGGAACAAATATTTGTCTGGATCGCAAGTTATTGTTCCGAGTCAGTGGGAGAGCTCAGCTACCGTAGCTATGTGGACGACTTGATGCTAGCATTACTAGCTTATTCGTTTTATTAGAAGAAAAGGTTTCTACTATATTCTGCATTTAATTTTACATTTCGGGAGCGGAAATGAAATAGATGGAGATAGGACGAGTAGTCTTTTTATTCAAGAACCCAAAATAATTTACTTATAGTGGGTGGATCCGAGCAAAAAACTTAACAAAAATGGTTTTTTGTGAACGAGGCCGCGAAATTCTTCGAAATCGCGAAATCCCCCGGGGCTTGTAGGGACTGAGGGAAAGTTCAGTTTCTCTTTATACAGACCTTCATAGGTTAAATTTTGAATACTTCACTACAAATTTACTTTCGTGTAAAGTAGACGTAAATATATTACATTTGGGATACGTACAGGAAATATCTGCATTCAATAAAAAAAAAAGGCCAATAGGGCTCAAAGGACTATGATAAACGAAAAAAATGTCACAACTACTAAACGGGCACGAAACTGCGATGCCGTGCTTCGCGCAAATGTGGGGGGTACCGAGATACATTCTCTAGTGGGATAAGAATAACACTTGGATTCTCCAAAAATATACCTTGCATAGTAGGTAGGTGCACCCACAATCAGGGACTAACATTGTAACCGTAAAGTGTTTTTTAAGACGTAACAGTTTTTTTTTTAAATATTTATTTAGCAAGTAAAATGGACTCAAATATGTTGGTAATCTTTACCTGCACACTTAATCTAACACTGCCATATATATTAATGTTACAGTATCGAAGTGTAACCTTTTAAATGTGTGAATAAGTGTTAATATATGTAACAGAATTAATCGATTTTAGGTGTACGGTACCGCAACAACGCGTGGCGGATAGACAGATGAGGCGGTCCGTTGATTGAGGATCAATACAGTTGGGATTACGGTTATTGCGGCAATACTGTTACACTTTTGTTGTGTAAGTGTTTTGGATAACACATTTATAAGTGTTCCAGTTTTGATTCTGTTATTAATTCAAAATGTAACACTTTTTAATAACGATATTGGTCAAATAGTAGGGACAACAGTAGCTATTTAATTCTGTTTCCGGTCTTACGTCCAAATCAACAACATCTAGTTTCCTTTATTTTAATCAAAAATAAAAAGGGACACCGACCATTGAATTAAAAATTTACCTAACCAAGTGTACCTGAGAAAACTATATTTCATAATACGGCCCTCCCTCGTAAAAGTAAATATACCATATCAAACAAAACCCATTTGTATACAAAACAATCATTAAGCATGAGTTGCCTTTTTCTGTTTATCTTCTAATATAACATAACATCACGCCTTGTTTCCCCGAAGGGTTGGGCAGAGGTGTACCTATAGTACAACCACATTTCGCCAGTTATGTTTAAGTCCCATGTAAGAGGGGGCGAGCCTATTGCCATCTACCGGGCACAAATCCAGACTTCGGGAGGAGGTTCCTGTCTCTGGGGCCCTTACCACCGGTAGTCTTGCTAGCTTTGTTCGTGTGTAAAATGAGGATATTTTGTAGATTAATATTGTTGACAGTATGCGTAGGATTTTAGGGTTAAGCAGCAGCCCGGAGTCTGGATTTGTGCTCTGTTGGCTCGCCCCCTATTACATGGCACTTAAATTACAGGCGCAATGTGGGTGCACCTCTGCTTAAACCTCCGAGGAATATAGGCGTGAGGTTATGTATGTTTTAGGGTTCTGTACCAAAGGAAGGGTTCCTTTTGTACAGAACCCTAAAATATACAAATTCAAAAGGGGTCTCACAACCGCCATTTTGTTTTAACATTACAAGCAAACAAAAAAACATTAATATGTCTTCGATTCAACTTGTTTTTTGGATAACATACAAAGGGCACAGGGGTAAAACATGCGATATCATATTTTTTTTGTTTTTTAAACCGGCAATGCCATTGTTTTGTTCAAATGTACAACGAAACGCCAAAACCTTTTGCAATAAATAACATACCCAGTCACGGAGAAATCTTCTTCCAAAATTCAAAATTTCTAGCTTGACTGTACCTTTTTTCAATGAACAAAAGTTTGATATGCGGGTTTCTCATTCATTCATGTTTTTTTTTATTGCATGTTTTCGCCTTGTGCCCTTCATATTTGATCAACACCTACCTTCCCACTTTTATAAGACTCAAGGAAGTCTGACAACCAGTCTTGCAGTGGGTATCGAGCTACCCAGTAACTGGGTTGTAGAGGTCAGAAAGGCAGTCGCTCCATGAAAAAAATACTGGTATTCAGCGGCATCCGGTTAGACAGGAATCCAACCCCAAAATAACTGCGAAAATGCTAGCCAAATGATAATTAAACTTAAAAACTTAAATTAATTTACTGAGAGCAAAATAAAACCCTAGGTCATGTTGAATCGAGACGGAAAAGAGCTGGTTTCTACATAAACATAATTTTGATCACGTTTCATGTTAAAAAACCCAAAAAATTTCATGTAACTGCTAATTTTATTTTCGCCAATATTTAAATTAAACAGGTGAATGAATCAATTAAGTGACGTCATACAATTTCCTCGGCGCGATCCAATTTAAAACACAAAATCAACTCAGTATCCCAGCCTGGGGTTTCAATGAAAATAAATTATACTATATTGATCAACCAGTGCAGTGGATGGAAAACAACGTCAGGCAAACGGCTTTTATTTATTTTTCTGCAAAAGGTATGTTTTTTCAATACTAGTAGTTGTTTTGGTTTGAGAATCTACTAATATACAACATTGTAACAACAAACAACATGGGAACAACAAACACAAATTTGTTGTTCCCACTACCAGGCTCAAGAAAATAGGTAGCTCATTTAAATGTCAATGTATACGCTTTTATAATAAACTTCCTAGCCACATTCAAGGACTAAGCCTTAATAAATTCAAATCTTTTATAAAGCGGAAATTATGCCAGAAAGCGTATTATACTGTCAAAGACTATATTGAGGACAGGAAGGCTTGGGATTGAGCTGCTCCAATAAATTTACACAGACAATCTTGATGTTTAATATTATTTTGCAATTTTTTAAAATATTTTTATTATTATTATTTTTTAAATATTATGTTCCTTTTTACATACAAAATGATATGTATATATTTACTGTATAAAGTATAATATTATTTTAATTTTGTGAATGTGAGGACGATGTGGGTCATTGTATATATTTTTTTTTTTTCTTTCAGTTGTTTTTAATCATGTTCTGGCTGTTTGAGTACTTTATGCGGCCTACCCAAATGTCCATTCTTTTGTATTGTTCGTCGAATCGTTGAGCTCCTTAGTTCTGAGTTGAGCTGCACCATGATTGATAAATGCGTGCACTGACTGGCCAGGTCCACTCAAATCAGTGTGGTTCTTTCCTCAAAAGACCATTTCAGACACCAATCTACAGGGTCCTCATATGATCTGACCAAGTTTATTCTCGGATTTTTACACTTTGACATACTATACAATGACATGAAAATTTACTTTGTAAAGTATAATAATATTTGTAAAGTATTATAATATTAAGGCAGTGTGGATTTGTTGGTTTTTTTATATCTCAGTCAATTTTTAATTTTTAAAATTAGTTTTAATCATGGTCTGGCAGTTTGAGTAATTTATGCGGCCTACCCAAATGTCCTTTCTTTGGTAATGTTCGTCGAATCGTTTAGCTCCATATGTGTTGTGTTGAGCTGCATGATTACTGACAAATGCGTGCACTGACTGGACAGGTCCAATCATTCTGTGTGGTTCTTTCCTCAAAAGACCATTTCAGACATCAATCTACATGGTCTTCACATGACCTGACCAAGATTATGTCTGGACTTTAAAAGAGACTGTGACCTCTGAGTTTGTTTCGGACTTTCTTCTCAGAGTAGTCAGATAGGAAACGCCGATCTCATCTATTTTTTAAAATATGTTTGACGTGTAAAAGTGTTTTTAAAAAACCTACTTACAGAAATAAAATCATTTATCATTAATCATTGATGTTAATAGATTTTAATCAATCCAGGGGCTCTTGATCGACAGTTTTTACCTACAACCGCCTGAATGCCGTTTCTTTTCCTTCTCCATTTTAGGGTGAAAACAGGACCCTATTACCAAACCTTCGGCATCAGTCTGTCAGTCATTTACCAGTAACATGGTAACACGACACATATTTAAACATTTTTCAGTAATAGAACGCCAGTTGACAAAGTATATTTTTTTATATTTTTTCTTTATTTATTTAAAGAGGGTTTTAATCTAAATGGATTATGCCACCCTCATCTTTACAAATCGACTTTACATGCTGCTACTCAACAACAAATTATCTTACACTACCTGCGATTAATACCAATGTTTACGAGCCTGTACAGCATCCTGGCTGCTTCCGAAACAGGAGCAGCAAGGACGCTGTAACATACCCCAATCTCGCACATACTATAATATACTATTAACAAATCACGTATTTCCGGCTGGTTCCGGACACATCCCATGAGTATATGATAAACATCTTCAATTAAGTTGCATTCCACACAATTTGGTGACTCATCTTAACCCATTAGGAATGCAAATTTATTTAAGGGTATGTGTCCGGAGCGAAGTCGCAGAGCTGTTATGATTGTCTGCCTTCCCATATTGGCACTTTCTATCCACGTATTTTTAAAGACGCTCGCTTGTATAGTCACTCCTTTCATTGAAGTATTCTTGCCAGCTTTCATAACAAAGGTGTTTTATCGTACAGTAGAGTTCGGTATAATACGGGACCCAGGAATACTTTTCACCGTTGGTTGGCTGTCAGCAAGACATTCAGCAAGGCTGAATGTCTTGCTGATAGCCTAGAGTCCCAATGTTCTCCCAGCTCTCAACCAGTAGACCAAGTTCACCTGAACAAGGTCGACGCTGAAGTCGAACGGAGAGCCTCCCTCACGTCGAAGACCCTTATGATCCTCTACCTCCCGTCACTCCAGACGAAGTGCACGACATCATTAAAGGGCTCCACGCTCGTAAAGCCCACGGTTCGGACGGTATTACCAATAAGGTATACAAACTCCTTCCTGCCCCGCTAATAATGCTTATGACCGCCATCTTCAATGGCGCCTTGAGCAACAACATCTTCCCACAAGCATGGAAAGAAGCCACCGTCATCGGTTTCCCAAAGCCAGGCAAGCCAAAGTCTGAGCCCTCTAGCTACCGCCCTACTAGCTTACTCAATGTTCTCGGCAAAATCTACGCGAGGCTTATTTATAAGTGTCTGAAAGACTGCCGAAGCAAAGAGCCTCATTCCAAACGAGCAGTTTGGTTTCCGACCCCAACACTCGAGTATCCACCAAGTCCATCATATAGTAGAAATTGTATTGTTGTCTAGATCCACGTTGCTGAGTCGGTAAACTAAACATTTCTACGATATCGCTACAGTAAATACGTTCGTATTTTAATGTGTCATGGATCGTAACTAAAACAGCACCCTAATTGCGTAACACATTTTCGTAAACGATTACGACTAATCTGTTGTATTTTGACAGTTCAACAACATTCATTGCGTTATTTACATTGTTGAGCAGATTCTTTTATCGAACTTATGAAGCAATGGATTAGCAATCTGTTTCAAAACGATTCAGATTCCGATTGATTGTGTATTACGCAATTATGGTACAGTACAGGTTTTGGTTTATTTCTCCAGTAGCGGTGCGGACACAGCGCTGACAGATGTTCGAGTATATTAATTGTGACAATCTTTTTGAGGGATTTGCATTTCAACAAAAATTTACTTCCATGATATTGCCGACGGATTTGCAAAGGAGCGATACACAAAGAAGTCGAGACGCAATTATGATCCGCAGTATATAAAACGAAATCATCGGCATATTGAGCTACAAAAAGTATCTATCGTGTTACCCAGTAACTGGGTTATGGAGGTCAGATAGGCAGTCGCTCCATATAAAATACGGGTATTTTGCTGCATCCGGTTAGACCAGAAGCCAACTATGTATTCGGGAAAGATGATGATGAAGTAGCCAGTTGAGTTGTTGAGTTGTTGTTGAGTTTCTTAAAATACGTGACAATATGGCTTCTGTCATGAATTAATGACAAATCAGTAAACCAGATACTGAAACTGTAACAGTTAAAAATGTTTTTAACACTGTTTCTTAAAACTTTTCTAAATGAAATACATTTACAAATGTAACAGATACGACAATGTTACAGTATCAAAGTGTAACCTTTTAAATGGGTTTATATGTGTAACGGATATAAGCAGTTTTTGGTATAATTCCACGGTACCGCAACAACGCGCGGTGGACAGACAGTCAGGCGCAGGATATTTTGGCATTGCTGCGTTTACCTGTTACACTTATTAACACTGTTAACACTTTAATATCGGTTACAGATGTATTTCTGTTACACTTTTGTAACACACATTTATAAGTGTTACATATTAGATTCTGTAATCAATTCAAAATGTAACACTTATAATTATTTTACCTTAATGAAGGCGTTTTAAGTACCAGCAGTTAACAAATAAAGAAGGTAGATAGACACTTTATTTAATGGTTTCAGTGGTACCTACCTACGGAGCCCGTGTCAGTACAACTCGCACTTGGCTGGTTTTTTATTTACGGAAGTACTAAAATTAACACAAGAAAAACACAAAACACTAGTACTAAAAACAAGATGTTTACAAAATTGACCCAGTTTCATCTGTGTGACTGAGTGGGAAAACCACAGCAAAAGCAGTCCTTAAATTATAATATTTTTGGTATAAGATGGACTTACGAAAAAACTTTTTGTTAGGCTTTTTATTTTCATCTTTTGATGTAATGAGTTTTATAGTCATTATGTAAAGTAGTCGTGTAGTTTGAGTTATTACCAGATTTCTGTTGAATTTAACTCGATTCGGGCTGGATTTAGGTTAATCTGAATAAATAGGTACCTACTGTCAGAAATATTGTGTCGCCACCACACAATGTATAATACAATGTTATACTTATTCCGTTTATTCCAATGAAACGTGTTTACTTCTACGTGCTTATACGCGCTATAGATCGCTGTTGTTTTTTCGAAACAAAGACCTAATAGAAATAATTTGAAAGCCTATTGTAAATCCGCCTGAATGTCTGAATGCAACCAGAGTTATTTTTCTGCTAGCCTACACGACATATGGTCGCCTTTTGCAGACAAGCTTTACGTAAATGATTGCTACCAACTTTATAGATCCGAAATGGTTATTCAAAATGAAAAATGACAAGAGAAACAGTTATAGATCAATTTTCATAGACCTATTCCATGATAACCTACTTGACATAAGTAATTCGACGACAATTTTTTTTTTCTTTTTCACAATAGTGGTATCTGGTTATCGCCATATTGAATTTTGATTACTTTCAAGTCTTTAGCGACACTCGCAAGATTAAGACAAATCGATTGAAGTAACAATCAATTAAATCGGTCCTCGCGTTTGGACTCTACGAGTGCCACAAAGGAACAAACATTTTACATAGGCTGATAAATACATTACCTTCCTTTACGTTAAAATAGGATGTACATTTTGTACCGTTGTGCCTAGGGTTATGCCTATATTTTGTTTATAATATATTTGCCTATTTCTTAGGTTTAATTAAAACGCTCCATTTTTCATAGGAATAATAAACACTGGTGGTACTGGCTGTGGTAATCGTCATAGGTTTAAACTAACTTAATAGTATTCGCCAGGACATCAGAAGACCCACGGAGTAATAGCGAAACACACTAACAATTGGACCGCCTTTCATTTTGACAATTCAACAACGTTCATTGCGTTATTTAAGCTGACGAGCATCTGAGGTTTACAAACATAATATGCTATAAATGGATAAGGAATATCCTTTAAAATCATTCGCATTGTGATACAAGGTGTTTCGCATTTGTGGTTCAGGTTGTGGAAACTGTTTAAAATATTAGTTAGGAAACCCTAACTTATGTGGAAAAACTCTTTGTTAAAAGGAAATATTGTAACCGGAAACTCGGAAAATAGCTCTGTATTTGCTACAAAAAATTGAAAATACCTTCCGTCCCCAGCTAATTCTGTCATATGTAATTTTTTCTAAAATGCCTACATTTCTTTGCTAAGTGGCTTCCGCTCCTAATCCTGTGGAGTGCTCTCAGAATAAAGTGGCTCTCTTCACTTCCCAACCGACTTTAAAGCCACGAAATACAATTTCTTTCAGGTTTTCTTCCGATCTTGAAAGCAACGTTTTTAAGGAAAATACCTGTAATTATGTCATTAAATGAATACGTAGTCTATTCAAGTCGCTATTTTCCAATAGATGTTATTTCCACTAGCATAAATATCAACTCTATGCTCGTATTAATTAAGTTGATTTCAGATTGATTAGTAGGAACTATTGCAAAAGTCACATTTGTTTGGAACTGTAGCGCAAACTAAACTTTAATTGTAACTTAACACGTTTGGAAATATATCGCGAACGCAGAGAATAATCTTTTTTTTTCAGATATCTTGATGTTAAGATGTTAAATCTCGATTCCACTGTCAACTAGATATGTTGAAAAATGCATGTAATTTCTGCCTGTTTTGTAATATGCCTCAGATTTCATCAGTTAGTATACATTATCGTTCTTCAAACGGAACACAGCAACGTCGCCGCTAGTTAGAAATTTTCCAAAAATTCTGGAATCTCGTGTCACGTTTTCTATTAAAATCGCATCAAACTAACATTCAACCTAAAAGCATAGATGTCCAATTAAAACTATAATTCAAACTAGGTACCACAAATACAAGAAAACTTTAACTGAACTATTATCCCTCAGATGACTACTCAATCAAACAGCCAAGTCCCCAAAAGTTCACACTATGACGAGAAGACCCCTAAAAGTATCTATATGACCGGTCCTTACCGACCATTTCATGGCGAGTGTCTTTCCATGTACTGAGATCTAAATTGTAAAAAATGTTTGCGACCCTTAATATATCTTTATTACGCTGACTTGTATATACTGAAGGGAGTAATCTTAATTGAGGGTTGAAACTACCTCGTATTTTGGTTGAAGCAGAATACTTCTGCGGAACTTCTTTTGTTTTTCGAGTCGATAACAAAAACAAAAATGATGTTAGATGAGTTGTGCCCAGTTAAGGTGACAACACCAATAGCGATATCAGTGGCGTTGTTTGGTTCTCAGACGTGCAGGTGCATGGACTCTAAGAGGGAGTGGGCCGTAATCCAACACGCGGGCGCAATGCGGACGGTAGATGTCACATGTCTTCGAAGTTTTGTTTCTAGAACATGCCGGTTTTGTCGTCACGATGTTTTCCGTCAACGTTTTGAGAGCTGTGGTGATTAAATAATTTACACAAAGTAAAGCGCTTTCAGCGTCAGGCATCGAAGGTTTGGTGAGGAACGACTTAAATTCAAATTCGATATTTTATTTCACATGCCGACATGGGCACTTATGATACATCAGAAGCTGAGTGCACGGTTGCAATTTGTATTTTTCTATGCAGAAGAGCCTGCAAGGAAGTCAACACTTAGATACTCTTTTTCAAATAACAGGCTTGTGTATAGTTTTCATAATACAGTAGTAGTATTTAAAATAGAGCTGTTGTAATTTCTATCAAGTCAAGTGAAAAATGGACATTCTTCTTTTCGGTAAAGTTCAAATATTTTACGTAATTTTCAGTAAAATATGTATTTTTTTCGTTTCCAATTTCTGCATGGATTATGTGCATAATCCCACACACTTTAGCGTGATTAAGTTTATTATAATTCAATAAACAGGCGCGCGCGCCGTTTAACTTTTACCAAGCTCACACACTGTGGTGTGTTCACCTTGTACAAATTCAAAGGCGCCGCGCCGCTCCGTTCTCATCCGCACTGCGTGGACCGGCAACGTCAATTCACGATGCCAATTCGCAACGTTTCAATCAATGCACTGAGCCGCAACGCGCAAACGGGATGAAACGTTAAAAAACGTTGGGTGAACGTCCGCCCAAGGTCGCCAGTAATTTTACCGTCATCTATACAAAGTGTCGTTTTGCATCCTCGTCAAATTCAAGGAGGTTCCTATGCTAATGATTCTCGACACGAAACAATTATAAAATAAGTAGTTTTTAAAATTTATTTTCCAACTTTCGGAAATCGACTTGTGTGGAACGCGCATGTTAAAACGCGGGCCGCGTTTGTACTACTTAAATAACTAAAAAAATAAGTATCTGTTAATTATTGAGCAAGTATCGTAATTTTATTCGATTATATATGTCTTTCATAACAGCCTCCTGGTATTTGACGAGGATGCAAAACGACACTATGTATAAATGACCGTAAACATCGGTATTTTATTCGCCTTGTTTTGGTATAATTACGTATTTTTGCAACCGTAGTTGTTGATCGTAGGTTCAAACCATGGCGGCATGCAATTTACTTTATGTAAATTATTTCATCACCACTGCTCTCAAATCAGTGAAGTGAATCAATGTCCTCAAAACTCAAAAAACACAAATCATTTATTTTATTAAACCATTTACAGGCACTTTTGAATTATCAAGGGTTTCCTTGACAATTCAAAAGTGCCTGTAAATGGTTTTGTAAGTCAGAAATATGAAGCTGGTTGCCCAATCCAAAGCATAGTAGATACCAATGGAGAAGAACGGGCGAGAAACTACACGGACACTCTTTTAAATAATATTGTTAACATACGTACACGTTAAAAACGTCCAGAGAACAGCAAAAAATATAAAAATAAAATAAGCTGTAGCAGTTTAGAGATGACCAGTCCCAACTGACGGCGCATGTTCATGAACATGACTCATGGATCAGCACCATTCAGCTCAACCATTTTGAAGGGAGCCAAGTCCTCGAACCTATTGCTGTGCGCTTACAGGGTCCATATTTTTGTACCAAGGTTTAAGCCCTTTTTTTACAATATGGAATGCAATTATTAAATGAATAAATTAATATTCGAAGACACTACATGTAACATACATGTTCCACTTGCCCACTACCTACACTTGCATATACACACTGTCAGACGTCAAATTTATTCCACGGATGAAATAATATCTGACTTTCGTAAAGTCAGCATAAAGTCTGCACCAAACTTTAGGCAGACTTCACCTACTATAAAATGGTTTTGCTCAAAAGATTTTATTACTTTCTTATTTTTTGCCGACCCTCTTATGGTCGGGTTAATGAATTCCAACTTGACTCCCAAAGTTTCAATACTCGGGAACGTGTCACACAAAACATAGTCGAAATTACCTTTCAAAGCGCGGTACGTTATCGTATAATAGTTTCTACTAAAAGCTGGAATTTAATATACTTTCCGAACATTGGCTCGTCCAATCACCGTCGGCTGTCGGATTCTAATCAAAGGCTTCGGCACAAAGCTGGTGTACTGTTAATTACATCTGATGATTTAATTAGAACTGAACAGAGTTTGGTCCAAAATAGTGAGAATTTGAAAACGTTCCTTTCTTAAATTTCTTAATTGATCGCAATTTATTTGACGATAGATTAGTAGGTAAGCTCAAGATCGTGGGTACGATTTTTACAAGTAATAAATTTACAAACAATGTGATGACTGACTTTGCTTTGGTTTGATATGACTGACGTGCTGACTCGTTGGTTTGCAAGCGAAACTTCTGAGCGTGGGGCTCGATCCCTAACCATTCAATGTATGATTTGGCAATATAAGGGGCTGAGGCTGCCCTATTACCTACGTCCTACATTGGATTAAGAATATAACGTAAATGTGTATTAGGAGTAAACAACTCGCCCCCGACGACGCCACTACCCTCCTCCAGGAGAGTAGTAAGGCCACCAGCATACTACATAAGCCCAAAACCCGATCGCCGTCCTACCGTCCTCGCCGCCGAGGCCCGCCGCGACGCCCAAATCCACGCCCCTCCGGACCCTTGCTCGAGCCAGCCCGCGCCGCTGAGCCTGTAGCTTTAAAATCGTCCCTAAACCACGATCCAGCTAGTCCCTTGCTGCCCTCTTCCAGCGACGCCCTAAGCCGAGGTTCGTACCCCACAGGGGGTGCCCTTAGCGTTGTCGCTTAGTTTTTAAGTTAGTACATAAGTTTAAGTCCTGGCTGGAGGCCTTAATTTATTAGGGCAACCACAGGCAAGTCCGTCTAAGCAGACGACAACCTCATAGGTTGACCTGCGAGATGACATTTATAAAAAAAAAAAAGGAGTAAACAACACTTCGGGAATTAAGATCACTGTCTCTGTTAGTCAGCATCACCCCACTGGCTAGGCAAAGGCCTCTCCCTAGAATTAAGATTAGTCCGCCTTAAAGAAAGAATATCCATAATTATGAAGGTACGTTTGATGGTCGTTTTGCCCCGATCACGCGCACTGCGTTATCCGCGCAAAACGGCCATCAATGGCTTATTATTTACAAGGGTCGATTCGCCCGTTTCGGGAGTGTAAATTCGTGCGGATCCTTTTAAATAATAGTAGTTTTTCTTTAGGCGACTCGCACTAATTTAATTTATTTGTGGGCGAATCGTCAACTCCGGAAGTATGTAGGCAATTGGCATTTTGACGTTTATGCAATAAAGTTAAGAAACAAATACAAAATAATAATTCCTAAATGCAGTTTCTATACTACATATTTATGTAGTAACAGAGCCAAGTACGTAGACTGTGCTGCCAACTCAAGTGACTCGTTAAACCTCTTGGAAAAAACAGAATACCTCTTCATAATAAATAATAACCATGCAGATATTAAAACTCAATTTCCATGAATTCTCTACCGAATTGCATTCGAAAACCACACAAAGGCCATATCCTCGAACCATAAAACCCTGGTACATAAATCAACACCTACACGAATGATGGTAGGTATAAAAACCTTATTGTTCTATGACCCATCGTTTTTTTTTAGATAACCTTACTTTAGGTAAGGCACACATTCATTATTGGACCGCCCGCGGTGGCTATGCTTTTGTGGTTGTGGTAACACTATCAAGTTTTGACAGAAGGTCAAATCCACACTGCTCTTGGCAGAACTTAAAACTAAACTAACCATTGTAGCTTTTTTTTTTCTTTTTTTTTTTGTATGGCATCTCGTAGTTGACCTTGAGAGGTCGTGACTACTTAACCGGACTATCCTGTGGCTGCCTTAAGCGGACTCAAAGCCTCCAACCAGGGGCGTAAAACTACTTACATTACTAAGCGAACGCTCTGCACCCCCTGTGGGGTACGGACCTCGGCTTAGGGCGTCGCTGACGGGAGGACAGCAAGATGAGACAGGCTGGATCTGGATTATATTATTATTATCTGGGGAATTTAAAGCTACAGGCTCAGCTACGGCGCGGGCTGGCACTTCGTCGAGCAAGGGTCGGGGGGGACAGTTACGTCGGGATCTTCGCGAGAAATCGGCGGCGAGGTCGGAATGTCGGTCTGTGTAACCATTGTAGCAAATTAATGATGCATTTTATATAATGTGGAGTCAACAAAAAAATACAAATAATACAGTAGTGTTGCCATGTTTTATAATCTATACTAATAATAAAGCTGAAAAGTTTGTTTATTTGTTTGAACGCGACAATCTCAACTACCAGTCAGATTTTAAGAATTCTTTTTGCATTTTATAGCCCAATTCTTGAGGTTTAATTCTTTTATTTAGCATCACTCAAGGAATCTTAGGAGCCGTGCAGAAGAAAAAATGGCGATGCAAAGTGACGAGGTGGGTCGGGGCAAAGAGAAATTTCACTCGTTCGAAGTCGCTAAAGTATTTTGCTAATATCAATAAATCCTAACATCGACATTACAAACATGTTTTTTTCAAACAAACTAAATAGTAGCGATGGACCGACTTTGTGTTTTGTCTATCAGTCATCTAGGTATAGTGACAGATTTTTTAAAATATTTTGATTGAAGTTTTGTATGCAAACTTGAAACGTCATGAAATTTATCCGCGGATTCGTCTGCTATCAAAGATGAAAAGTAGCTTATGCCCTTACCCAAGTCATGGTCTATCTGTGTGCCACATTTCATTCAAATCCGTTCAGCCGTTTTGGCGTGAAAACGAAACAAACAAACTTACTTTCACATTTGTTAGTAAGTTAGGATTGTCGTCTCCACCTTGTATGTTATTTGATGGCAAACCCCTAATGGTAAGTGGTAAAAGGACATTAATTGCAATAACAGGTAGGCAAAGCTGAATGCCTTAAGTGCCTGAAATCACACCTACACCAAAACTCTTCAAGCCGATACACAGCAACATTTGGCGTTAGAAATAATAGCATGTGGTGTACGAGTAGTTGCCTGGAAGAACTCCTTCACAAAGAGCTCTATTTTCTACTAGCATGCAAGCATTTTTTGGAGACCATAAATTAAGGGCGTGTGTGAATTAATGCTATGAATTCAACTCCTTTTCGTCTACTCGTAATATACCCATAAAATGAAGCTTCAAATGGCAATTTGGATGACGTCAAAATGCAGTTGCTTGCATATGAATGCAATATTTTTTCATTAAAATTGTTTGGTGTCTACCACGCAATAAAATTCAGAATTTACTTAAGAACCACAAAATGTATACATATGTGAAATAAGTGGTATGGCGTGCTTATTAAAATACGATATTTAAACACGGAACGCGGATATTAAACTGTGGCACTCAATGATTCTTCAATAATTCTTTTTAATAAAACGAACAAGATTATTGTACTTAGGGCTGATTTTACCAAAATCTTATATATCCGTTATTTCAGACAGTTCTAGTATGGAAAAACTGTCAAAAATACAAAATTTATTCTCAGGCTAAGACTTATTCTAGGCAAAAATGTTTGGTGAAATTCTTACATAATAATATTATTTCTTTGTTAACGGGTCTGCACACATTAAAAGGATTTTATTAAATATACAGGGTAGAAAGAGAAATCAAAAATTTCAAGGCAGGGGGATTTAGAATCATGTACAGAGTCCATGGTAACCGGTTGTGCGTCGACGTCCCTTTGACCCTTGTAGAACAGCGACTGTTATAATAAATTATAAATATCATCGAAAGTCTAACAAGCAGTCTTACCCTGGGGCATCGTGTTACCCAGTTACTGGTTTGTGGTGTTCAGATTGGCAATCTCCTTGTAAAGTATCGGTTGGACTGTAAACCAACCCCACTATAATTAAGAGAAGACCGAGCAGATGATGGTCTATCTATTTTAATTGTAAAATTTTTTTTTTAAGAATTTATTTTATTGACAACTAGCTGCTCCCCGCGGATTCACCCGCATAAATCTTGATCCCGTGGGAGTATCGGGCTAAAATGTAATCTATGTATTAATCCAGGTTATAAACTATCTGTGTGCCAAATTTCATCCAAATCCGTTCAATACTTTTTACGTGAATGAGTATCAAACATCCATCTGCTCACAAACTTTCGCGTTTATAATATAAATATAGAAGTGGATTTTTAAGGACTAGTCCTTCTGCCCATTTCTGTTATACGTTTAAACAAACCACAATAGAGGCTTTACATCTGTTCTGTTTTTGTGAACATTATAAATTGGATTACAAAGAGGTAAGTGGTGGATTAATGTTGAGTTTGGTTCCGCACACGTTTATTTTCAAATCTTATAATAAAGTAACGATTGTTGATCCGTTAATAGAAATATAGGGTTGAATGGACTCTGTGGGCACGTGTGTTTTATGCTAAGGGTCTTTGGGTTGTATGTAATATTTCATTAATGTCATCATGCCTACTACTAGTAAGCCTACTGAAGTGGGCTCGCGAGTGATTGCGCTCGCGCATTTGGTGGGTATTTAAACATTGTCATTATTTTAATAATTTTATCAAGATAAACTCAGCGAATTGTGCTAAACAATCTTAAGGAAAAAAGTTTGTTTTGTAGCTATGACATTGATTAAACACTACGAAAAAGGGTAACTTTGGGATCTTTTCTATTCAGCAAAGTTATTCTTATCTTGTTATGAAAGGTGATTGCATGTCCGCTAGATTCTAAAATAAGATGTTTTTTTTTTCAGAGATTTATAACACCGTTTTTTGTTTCCCATGGATTCAAAAAAACTAGTGAGTTTGGTCTCTGTCGGATCATAGCGCCTTGACGTTACTATGATCCTTTTTATATAGAAATGCCTTTCTATTACTGAAAGACAGAAAGAAAAGAAATAAAATTTGTTTATTCTGCACAAATAAAACGCACATTACTACAAAAAAAATACATGTTACACATGTACAAAGTAGCCAAAAACTTCGTATTCAAGAAATTTTGTTCATTGCTTCTAGCTGAGTTTTTGCAACAAATGTTTAAAACTCTGTTAACTACATTCAGTCAGGGTAATTTATTGTTAACACAATTGACACCGTACGACATTATACTTGAATTCATTCATATATTATAGCCATTTCATACAATTGTCAAAGAATGAGAATTGTATTTGAATATACCTACGGAGAATTTAAGTTAGTAGTTAATTTCATTAACGATTAATAATAAAAAGTCCTAATCGTCTTCGGTATAGTCGTAATGAAACATACTTTTCTACATATACATACCGTTAAGCCTATTTTATCAAACATCGGTTTAATAGTTACCTAATCCTTAAAAATTACCAAACACAGTTATTTTTTTCTTCATGTATTATGCATATTAAGAACACATAAAATATAATGTTAGTTGAAAATAACGTACCTTCTTAGTCTTATTCAAAATACCTACAATCTGTTTTCAAAATAAAATTCTCAAATATTTTTCTGAAATCTTTTTAGACTCTCTAACAAGACCCGTGAGCCTTAAAGGCTCATGGGTCTTGTTAGATCGGACCTGTCTGGCTGGTCTTTCACAAATTTAATTTAGTAAAAGATAGATCACATGTGTGTCAATCGATTAATTCGACTCGAGCTGATCGATTCGATACTCTTTGATTGATTAGACCGATTCATTGTTCTTGTTTTGTGAATAAAATTATTGGGGATGGAATTTTAATGTTACGAATTTTATTTTAAGTTGTTGTTTTTTTAAGGGTGGTTGTATATCTGTGTCATTGTTTATTTAATTTCCTGAGGGACCAAGGAGAAATCAATAAACTTGACTATTTCAAAATCAAAAGTCTTGAGTCAGCACTTCTTGAACGTCAAAATTACATAAGATAGCAAAGCCGTTCACCACTTCCTAATGCTTTAGCTGGGAAGAAGAAGTACCGTATAAACTCCCCAGAAATTTAATCTTGTTTTACCCCCTATCACGAGCTTAGCTCTTTTTTCAAAGACAAGTGTTAGGTCACAGGTTTGTTCGAAAGAGATACCCTGGTCCTGGCACAGGCCACTGAAGCAACACGGGTGGGTTTAGTCAGTGAAAGTCTGACACGCCCACTCGCTCCACCCAGAGCGGGAGAAGTCATTTGACGATTTACCAAACAAGAAAAAAAAAGGTCATCATGCCTATAATCAGCCTATAACGTTCCCACTGCTGGGACACAGGCCTCCTCTCTATGAGAGGTAGTGAGCCGTAATCCACCACGCGGGCTCAGTGCGGGTTGGTAGATGTCACATGTCTTCGAATTTTTGGTTCTAGGACATGCCGGTTTCCTCACGATGTTTTCCTTCACCGTTTTGAGAGCAGTGGTGATTAAATTATTTACACAAAGTAAAGCGCCTGCTTGGGTTCGAACTCACGACCTACAACTCGTAAGTCGGGACCGTTACCACTGGGCCACCACTGCTCCATCATCCATCATGCCTATACAACTCAGTAACTGGGTAACACGATACTCCTTGGTAAGACTGGTTGTCGGGCTTCTGACGACTCGTAACAACTTTCAAAGATCCACGAATTACAGCCGGACCAACGGCTTAACGTGCTTCCCGAGGCAAGGAGTCTCGATATGTAATGGATGGTCTCTCTGTAAGTGTAAGTATTTAGGAATATATAAAAAATACTCCAAAAACACAATGTACAGAGTATTCTATCTATCTTAGCATAAACAGCCTATTATGTTCCCACTGCTGGGACTATGGCCTCCTCTCGGTGAGAGGGGGGCCGTAATGCACCACGCGGGCCCAGTGCGGGTTGATAGATGTCACATAACATCGAATTTTTGGTTCTAAGACATGCCGGTTTCCTTTCGATGTTTTCCTTCACTGTTTTTGAGAGTAATGATGATGAAATAGTTTACACAAAGTACCTAAAGCGCTTGTCTGGGTTCGAACCTAAGACCTACAACTCGTAAGTCGAAGCCGTTACCACTGGGCCACCAGTGCTATCTATCTTAGTAAGTCAATACTGTACAAATAGCTATATTTCAACCTATATACATTTCCATTATAACCTGATCTCGCATTGTATAGGATTTCCGTACGATGAGAGGTCAGCTTGTACTGGGAAGGTATAGCTGGATATGTAGCCGTGTGTACTCATAACAGTCACAGACTAACATATGTTTTGTTAAGGATTTTAACGAAAAATTACGACTTTTTATGACTACTGATAGAAATAGCCAGTCCTCATTAATATAGTTTACCTTATTTATAACAAAAAATGCCATGTTTGGCTGGTAATTCAATATAGTATGCTAATTTGCAACTACACACATTCGAATCCCAACCTCAGATTAAAATCTAGTTTAAAAAAACGTACATTAGTACTTCAAAATGTAGCCCTTTTTAAACATCTAACTTTAATAGTCAAATACATTTACATATGATTGTAATAAACTTGAAGAGTATTTTTTTTGTTTGAACTCGATATCTCTCGAACTGCCATATGCCAGTCGGATAAAAAAAATCTTTTTGTATTATATAGTCCAATTCTTGAGGAAGGTTATAGGCTATTAAACATCACGCTACAATCCTTGGAGCCGAGGAAAAAGAAGCAAAGTCAAAAAGCGAAAATTAAGTTCTTGCGCATGCGGGCGATGAGATGCGACCGTAGGATATTTTGTATTTCAAAACAAGAAATTTCATGAAATTTCGAAGTTGCGGGCATAAGCTAGATTTTCAAATAAACTCTTTACCTACATTTGTCTGGATCACCGTATAAAGACTTACACCGAAGCTTACAAATAGTGCACCATTACGCACATAATTCACTACTGTAAAGGTAGAAAAAATAATAATGGAACACAATGTTGAACTAAATATGGTATAAAAGTGACAAATGGTGCCCACTGGGCAGGGCATACAGGCATACAGATAAATAAAGGCCGTATTACGTCACAATTTTAAATGGGTCCCTGTTCATTTGTTTTATTTATGGCAATGCAAAATGATCAATGTGCAACCAATTGAGATATTTTAACGTTGCTTTGTTTTTGTGCTTGTTGTGGGGAGTTGTTTTTTAAGTAACTGTTTTGTGTAGTAATGGTAGCTTTTATGAAAGTGGATTTAGAGATTTCAAATTTGACATAACATCACGCCTTGTTTCCCTGAAGGGTTTTGCAGAGGTGTAGGTACCTATAGCACACCCACATTTCGCCAGTTATGTTTAAGTCCCATGTAATAGGGGGCGAGCCAATTGCCATCAACCGGGCACAAATCCAGACTCCGGGCTGCTACTGAAAAATTCTAGATAGAAAAACCCAATAACACGTTGCCCGACCTGGGAATCGAACCCGGGACCTCATGCTCAGCAGTAGCGATTGCGACCACTAGACCAACGAGTAAATAAGGGTTTTAAATAATATTTACATTTAGGTGATATTGCTGTTGTTTTTTACGGGCTATTTAACTACTACATACATACATACGTACACAAATGATAAAAGATTTTATTTCTGTAAGAAGGTTTGTACAAACACTTTTACACGTCAATCATATTTTAAAAACTCTGAGAAGAAAGGCCGAACACAACTCAGAGGTAACAGTCTCTTTTAAAGTCCAGACATAATCTTAGTCAGGTCATGTGAAGACCATGTGGATTGTTGTCTGAAATGGTCTTTTGAGTAAAGAACCACACAGAATGAGTGTCCAGTCAGTGCACGCATTTGTCAGTAGTCATGCAGCTCAACACAGAACTTAAGGAGCTCAACGATTCAACTAACATTACCAAAGAAAGGGTTTTGGGTAGGCCGCATAAATTACTCAAACTGTCGCCGGACCATGATTAAAACTAACTAAAAAAGAAAAAAAACTTTGAAAAAAATAAAAAACTACATTGTCCTCTCATTTACTGTAATTAAAATATCAAAATACTTTACAAAGTAAATTTACATGTCTTTGTGTAATAAACTCACACTTCCCATGGGGTAGGCAGAAACCTCAGAACGCCACATGCTACGATCCTTACATACATCTGGTCACACACGCGCGCCGGTTGCGAGTACTACGCACCTGACCTTTTTTAGAACGTCACCAATAAGGTCACTATTATATACATATTAAAATACACTATGTTAGTTAGCTACCAAACTCGGTTTTATATGTACGATATATAAAACCGCAATTATTTAAAAGGTTGAAATAAAATCTTACATAAAAGGTCGGACCAGTGGGTAAAGTATTTTTAAAATGTTGAAATGGAGAGATGTACTAAAGAAAAACACTTAAATCAAAACTAATATTATAAATGCTCAAGTATGTTTGTTTCTTACGCTTTCACGCCAAAACGGTTGAATGGATATGGATGAATGTTGCCACACAAATATACTAACCTTGGTACGGACACTTCTATCCTCTATCACGGACAAAAGCTAGTTGGTTATAATTATGTTGTTTTTAAAGGGAAGCCAACAAGCCTTGGCCATTTACAATTTATGATCAACAACGAAATTACAAACCCTCAATTTTTTTTTTCTTCAGCAATTCCTCTCGCTGTCAACCACTTCATTAAGATACAGGAGTCATTAATACTTGCAATAAACCCTCACTTGGCCCGAGGGAAATCTCTGAGTTGGATCGCCGGCGATTAATCTTTAGTAAGTAGATTCTTTTGATATGATTCCTGTTATGTTCTGCCGGGGAATTTGTTGAGATTATTGGGTAATAAAACAAGAAGCGTTTTTTTGTGTTCAGTTACTTATACTGTGTTCTTTTTATGTGGGTTGAAGTGACAGGTGCAAATAAATACAAGCGTTTTGACGTCACGTTTTTACAACGTTTCTGAGAGACCGTCAGATACGAGGTCTTCAGGTGTGGGTGTGGCGATTATGTTAGATATATTATCGCCACGCCCACACCTATATCTACTAATATTATGGAGAGGTCAAAGTGAGTTTGCATGTAGGAGGTGATCTCAGAAACTTCTCCGATTTCAAAACAATCTTTTACTGATAGAAAACTAAGTATTGCGAGGCCCATTGGATAGGTTTCATGTTAAAACTGCCGGCAGAAGCTAGTCAAATATTAGTCCTGCACATTTTGAACTCGCTGTCTTGTCTTTATTAGATATTAATACTATACCAGTGAGCAGTGGTGGCCCACCCCTCCCGACCCTTGCTCGAGCCAGTCCGCACCGCTGAGCCTGTAGCTTTAAATTCGTCCCTAAATCACTCAAATCCTGATCCAGCTAGTCCCTTGCTGCCCTCTTCCAGCGACGCCCTAAGCCGAGGTTCGTACCCCACAGGGGTGCCCTTAGCGTTGTCGCTTAGTTTTTAAGTTAGTACATAAGTTTAAGTCCTGGCTGGAGGCCTTAATTTATTAGAGCAACCACAGGCAAGTCCGTCTAAGCAGACGACAACCTCATAGGTTGACCTGAAAAACAGTGGTGGCCCAGTGGTAACGCGAGGCCGTTACGAGTTGTAGGTCGTAGGTTCGAACCCAGACAGGCGCTTTACTTTTATCAATATGCGTCTAATGTTGTCAGTTGACATGGTTACCACGTTATTATCTGACCTCTTCAATATATTAATCAAATAATAATAATAATACCAGCCTATTCTTGTCCAGGTTCAGGTCAAAGGCATCTTCTTATACAGAGAAGGCACCAGCATTGATTACCTTGCTCAAGGCTGGTTGGCGATTTCCGATTTACATTAACTTTAAGTTCAGGTTTTTTCAAGATGTTTTACTTTTACCGATGTCAGTGATATCCAGGATTAGCCTAGAAAATACAATTACTAAATGAAATGAAATTTAATTGCTTCATAATCAGCCTATTATGTTCCCACTGCTTGGACACAGTCCGTGAGAGTCTGTGAGAGGGAGTGGACCGTAATCCACCACGCGGGCCCAGTGCGGGTTGGTAGATGTCACATGTCTTACAATTTTTGGTTCTAAGACATGCCTCACGATGTTTTCCTTCACCGTTTTGAGAGCAGTGGTGATGAAATAATCTAAACAAAGTAAAGTCCCTGTCTGGGTTCGAACCAACGACCTACACTCATAAGTCACTGCCGTTACCACTGGGCCACCACTGCTCACTCGAAATTAATTGCTTCATACTATACATAATTACATAATTAGTCAACTCACAGCATGTTATTGAAAAATAGCAAAACTGAGGCTTCTTCTCCATAGAAGCGTAGACGCTAGGCCTAGTTTCCACCCAAGCGGAGAAGAAATGTCTTAAACAACCAATATGGGATTTAAGGAGATTGATAAATAATCGGTATGGTAAGCATCTACCCTAGTAGATAGATACCAATTTAGTTACCACCGTATCTCTACGTTGACGTCGTGGTGGGGCTTGCGCGCTCCTGACTTTGGGTCTGTGCCGGTAGAGTTTCATTTGCCGGAACAGGTCTAGGGTAAGTTGCCAGACCTAGAGAAACATAAACCATCATAGACATTTCCTGGGTGAGAAATCCTATAATTCATATCTGGCTTACCTTTATTGGCCGGCTGTTGTAAATACTAACTAGGAACGAGAGCGTACACCTCTTTCTTGCCTTCATTGGCCGGCTTGAGAGGAGATTCGCAAGAGCAAACGTGATCGGAGGAGGGATGTATTCCAGTAAGATGCTGGGATCTTGACCGGTACTTCCAAGATTGTTCTGATAGCCGTAGAATACTTCTCCACTTTTCAAGCCCTTCAGGAAGAGTTGCCCCTTGTTGCTACGTCACTAAGTGCTAGCGACCGTTTTCAGGGGGCCCATTATTGAGTGTGCATGTCACCCTCTGATTTTATCCGTGTAATTAGATAACATTAATCAGGCAGGGAACAGAGTTCTTCCATAGTTTTTGGTAACCAATCCACTATAGCCACCCTAACCCGAAGCAGCTCAATATGTTCTGTAATATTCCTGCAGCAACCCTGGGGTTGTCCTTGGGTGCACTTGCATAGTACAAACAGGGATAATCGTCGGTTGGTGCCTCAACCTTAGAGCCCTCTGCGAGTTGGTTTCAGCAGCTCGTACGCCTTCCAAAGGTCCGGGACAATAATGTTCCGAGATATGAAAAAGATAAATCACTTTAGTTTAAATATAAATATTAATTTACATTGTAAACATATACAACACATTTATAAACAAACACAATAATATACAAAAATATTAACCATAATACTTTATGCAACGCTTTTCGCTTTGGTAGAAATCGGGCCGATATCAATATAACTCCACTAAAGGCTGATGTTTCAATAGTCAGTAACAATAGAATTGTATTGCACAATTTATTACCAAACTGTTGGTTGGTCGCTGTTAGCGATAGTTCAGATTTTGGCCACGGGTCAAAAGTCTTCTCCGCTCCAGTGAATAGACAGCCTTACACTCGAATATTGATTCCAATCGATGTTCGTTTAATATGGAACAGGATACCAATGAATGGGTCTTGATTACTGCCTAACTCTCTAACTGAATTGATGAAGTACCTTGAGGTTTATCTGAGAACGTAGACAAACGGCTTGATTTTGTACTAATAGGTTTAGGTTTTAAAGATTTTAATGTAGTCAGAGAGTGAAGTTTTTGGAACGGAACTTCAGTTTCTCGCCGCTTTAAACTCAAATATCCTTTATATCCTTTAACACATATTACTTATACAGCGAAAGCAACTTAGTTCCAATCTGGTATCCCATGACACCTCCCGACTTTTTCCTTAGAGGAACACTGGATGATGTGATCGAATGGCAGCGTTAACCATGCTGTAGTTTAAGGAATTTATAGTTATGTACTTTTTAAATAATTTTTAGCCATTTATTGACTAGTGGTAAAGTAAAAAATCATAAAAACTTGGACTTACAAAACATACAACACCTTTTTTTTTTTTTTTTTTGGATGGGAAATCATCAAATGACTTCTCCCGCTCTGGGTGGAGCGGGAGGGCGTGTCAGACTTTTACTGACTAAAACCCACCCGTGTTCCTTCAGTTGCCTGTGCAAGGGCCACGGTTTTCTCTGTGGAATAACTCGCGACCCTGAGGCGTCGGCCCTATCGGACCCCGTCATTTTCTGCTGACATCTCTTTGAGGCGCGCGTGGAACACAACGCGCCGTCGACCCGGGCCTGGTCCTTACCGGACGGCGAGCTACCCATTGCTCGCCGTCCGCAAGCCCGCGCCTACGGTGGCCGGGAATCTGCTTACGATTCCCGACGCCCAGGGCGTCTCCTGCGGCGACTAGGGGCGTGAGGGCGCAAGGCTCTCTCCCTCACGCGCTCCGCCTCCTCCTTTGCGAGCATTACTGCTTCGCAGAAGGAGGTGACGGCTTTCCATTCCCTCTCGCTCCGTACCATGGCCTGGACCAGGGCCGGACGCGAGAGATCGCCGCCGCCAATCGCCTCCGCGAGGACACTGCGGTGCTCCGCCCAAGCTGGGCATACCTCTACCGTATGCTCCACCGTGTCCTACATACAACACCTAGATACATAAACTCACGCCCTTTTCCCATAGGGGTTGGCAGAAACCACAGCAGGTGGCATGCTACGATCCTTACATCCCCCTATTGCCTCGTTTACGTTCATACATCTGTTTATACACACACACGGGTTGCGTTTGCACCTGACCTTTCGGGGGCTTCGAAAAGTTTACGTGTGAGTCACACGTAATTTTAATTACTCTGCCTGTGATGTTATGCGTGTAGTAGAAAGGGTGATGATTCGAAAAAGCTTACCGCAGACTCCTGTACACTGCTTAGCGCAGAAGTCTTGAACCCTGCTACACTTCACTACACATTTATTCCATAGGCGCTGTGTTTGTATAATTGTTCGTATCTTGAGGGGATGGTTATTTTAGAAAATGTTTATAGTGCGCTGTGCACGCTTCACATTAAGAACATTTAGTGTCACGAAAATCCACACACGGAAGCATGGCGCTACTGTGCTCATGCGTAGACCAATCGGATTGCACAGCAAATGAACATTGAGAAAGCGGATTCACTTAATCAAATCAAACCCTTATTTATTACACATAAAAGCTTAATTACTCGAAGTGGGGTGAAAATAAACTATCCTAAAAATCCCTAAGATTTAATGCAGTAGGTAAAACCCACCATATAGAGATCGGTGCGTAACGTTATGTCTTGTATATACCTTTTGAGTTGTTGTTTTTTTTATCGTAGTTGGGGGGGTTAATAAAAAGGCTAAAAACTAAACTTAAAAAGTTTAGTGTTTAGCCTTTTTATTGCGCATTCAAAACAACAAAACCCTGTTCTTTCGCGCGGTCTGGCGTGGTAATAAATGTCCGTTCCTTCTCTGTTTGCGAAGAAATCTTTGCCTTGCAGTGGGACAAAGACACGCAAACATATTTTTCTTTTAATCTTCTGCTGCAGTTAAATCCGTCTTCTGATCAAAGACGACGTCTAACAATTTTCTCTTGGAACGTACAAAAATGGATACGAAATGTTCAAATGCAGCGTGAGATGAAATTGGATAGTTCCGTGTGTTACTTGAATAAACATTGGCTTTATTCTTTTTCAAGTTGAGAGTCTTAATGAAATTGTATGGTTTGATTGATTAAGGAGTACTGTGTCGTTATTGGTTTAAATTTTCTTTTCGTTTTGTGATCATTGTGTTCAAAGGAGATAAATTAATGAGAAGTATTTTTTTTTTGTATTGTGATTTTTGGTATCTACTGTCTTGTATCATGTTATAAAGTCGTTTTCTTAACAGTTTCTTTTTGCTTAATGTTACAAGCTTAAAATTTAAATTAATAATAAATTTTTTAAAATTTACTAATAGGACTTTAAATTATGCTTAATTAACTTGTTCTACGATTTTTACAAAAAGGAACCTCATGGATTTTCCTCATTTTCCAGAACTAAATGAATGACTTAGACAAATAATTCATATTATCCACCCTAATTTAATTTAGGCACTACAGAGCGAGCGAACGATGCTGACTCTGCTGCATGCACCACTACATCCACAGTAGGAAGTTCTATGAAATGAACCCTCAACGCGGTTCTTTTGTTTTAGCCGCCAACGGAGCCTGAGTTAAATTAATTAATTTAGTTTTGTTCACGACCTTTATTCTTATGTGGGGTAAATAGGAATTTAAGCAGAGTAGTGTCGTAGACACGTCAAGAGGTATATGCAGCATGTATTAAACAATTGTGGTAGGCGGAAAAATTATCAACTGTCCCAATAAAACTCGACCCAAATATTAGGATACGTAGCTTAGGTATTATTTTTTCGCAGTTGTTAACTTCGATGTTATGTACTGAAATGTTTTATTTTTGTAAGTTGCTCATACACTTTTACACGTCAATATTTTGTTGGTCAGTATTTTAAAACTAGATAGCGCCGGCGTTTACTAGCTCCCTGATCCCTGAGAAGATATGCCGAACCAACTCGGAGGTTAGGTCTCTTTATATTAATAGGATTTTATGTGAGTCTTGCAATGTACGGCCATGTCTGTTTCGTTATCTTCGCAAAATCAAATCCAAACAATTACAAATGCAATGTGGACACAATAAACATATGATGTCCACATTTGATTTTCATTTTAATATTTTATCAATTTCACAAATGTTGTAAAGATCTGTATCGCATCGGCAAACAGCGATGCTGTCGGCGTGTTTCTCAAAATTTTTCATAAAAAAAACCATCCTCGTGGTGCCCATTGGTGTTTCAAACAATTAACTTTTCCATAAAGCTTTTATCGGCCCCACTTACGGTCGTGACGAAGCCGCGGGAAAAAGCTAGTGCTATGATAATAAGAAAAGAAAGAAATAGATTTATTTGTCACAGAAACACGTGCATACAAAATAAATCGCATACAAAACTAAAAAAAAAAAACAATGCTGATTTATTATTACGAACACAGAACATAAATAATCGGCAGCTGCATGCCGTGACTGTGACAAGAAGGCTTCCACTCAGCATGATGCTGTGCTATAGTGGACCCACAGCACAATGCCTGCCACACGCCGATTTACAGTGGTCACCCAAAAATTACGTCCGGAAACCAAGTCAGGTTAAGGGAATCGATCTTTCGAGTTGTAGGTCGTAGATTCGAACCCAGACAGGCGCTTTACTTTGTGTTAATTATTTCATCACCACTGCTCTCAAAACGGAGGCGGAAAACATCTTGAAGAAACCGGTATGTCTTAGAACCAACATTTGAAGACATGTGACATCCACCAACCCGCACTGGGCCCGCTTGGTGGATTACGGCCCACTTCCTGTCACAGAGAGGAGGCTTGTATCCCAGCAGTGGGAACATAATAGACTGGTTATGCATGTTAGTTATGTATTATCGCAGTATCCCTTAAACTAAATACAATATTATAGCGACGCTATCACGTAGCGTGTAAAACTTAAGTTTCTAACTTTTGCTTAAGTCTGTACGAAAGAAGGTGTGGCCCTTATTACAGCGTGTGTTTACGTCCATAGAGCCGCGGAAAACATTTTTTTGTGCAACACTAAACCTTTGAAAATGTAATCGTGGGAATTTACTGAATGAAGTAAGCTGCCAATACCTACCAACTGCATCTCACAGAGAGAAGGCCTGTGTCCCAGCAGTGGGAACGCAACAGGCTGATTATGCTCAACTGTCAACAGTGTCAATTCCTAACTTCATGCCGATTCTGAACAATTCTCACCGTGAAGACTTGCGTGGAGTGAGCCGTCAGTGTCATGCTGTCTTGGTCCATAGCATCAGTGGCACTGACAGCGCACTCCACGCTAACTTCACCTAAGTTTTCACGGTGGGATAGTTACAGAATAGCACTACAGCATGTAGATTCTTTAAAAAACCTCATCGTGAAGACTTGCATGGAGTGAGCTGTCAGTGTCACCCCGTCTTGGTCCCTAGCATCAGTGGCACTGACAGCTCACTCTACGCTCAGTTCACCTAAGTTTCCACAGCGAGATGGTTACAGAATAGACCGGCTGATCCTCTTGTTTAGTCTTCGTGTGCAGTAGGACACAGAGATACCTACCTACTTTTTAATGTTTAATAATCACTTTACAACCAGTGCGCATAAATAAACATATTTGATTTGTGTGATTTGTGATCTGTGAAATTAAAATGTCGTCCGCATCATCATAATCACTCAAACTCTCTTCGAATTTATATCAAACAAACCAATTACACGCATTTTTGAATTGTCAAGGGGTTGGTCGGTGAGAAAGATGAAGTTAGTTGCCCATTCCAAAGCATAAAAGGTACCTATGGAGAAGAACGGGCAAGGAGCTCCACCCACACTTTATTTTCTAATATTTTTTAAACGACTTAAAAATTAATTAAATTCAAATCCAAAATTAAAATAAGCTAGTTTCAGCTAAGAGTTGACCAGTCCATACTGACGGCGCCCGTTCACGAACATGGCGTATGGGTCAGCACCATTCAGCTCATTCATTTTGAAGGGAACTTAATGATCTAACACGCACGCCACCACCAGCGAGACATTTGAATGAGCATGACATACTCTCAGCCGCAATTCAATGAAAGACGTATCCAGTAAATGGTAGCTTTATAGTACAATACTATGAGATTGAATTAATACAATGACTTATGGTATAGAATCAAGCTCTTCTAACTGAACAGACAGCTGTGCTGCTGGGGAGTTTGTTGCGCCACTTCTTCTTCCCGGCTAAAGCACTAGAAAGTGAACGGCGGGCTTTTTGCGGGATTGCCTTATGTAATTTTGACGTTGAAAAGTGCCGACTCTTAGCTTCTCAATGACTTTTGATTTTTCTCTGCTGAAAAAAGTCCACTAGTGTTGGACGCAAGATATGATGATGGCCAAACGCGAGTCTATCCAAATAAACAAAAGGTACATTTTCTAATCTCACTTGTATGAGACTTCAATCCTGATAACACGATTTACAATCTTCCCTGAAGTATGATACGTCTTTACCAAACCCTGAACTGTTAAAATGGCTTCAACAATATTGAGCGCCATATAAAATCGGATACGCCATCTTACAGAACAACCTTCAGACGTATCGAATATAAACTTTTATTGAAATTGTACCGAAAACAATAATAGTAAAACTTCATTATATTTGTGTGCATAGAGCAATGAATAGAGAAGGTTCTTGGTTAATACAACGTCGTGAGAGAAAAGTTAATTGGGTTTGGCGTCAAGTTTAACGGGATGCTGCTCAATATCAGAATATTTTACAGAGAATGTAATAATAAGTAAACGCGGGAAATTAAGTGAATGGTGCTACACGTGTAATTGTGACCAACCAGTTGATTTCCAAAAAGACACGACAGGCTGTTCACAATCGTGTGCCTACGCTTATGTATGGAAGTGAATGTTGGATGTGGCAAAGATAAATGATAAATGATAAATGATTTTTATTTCTGTAAGTGGGTTTGTACAAACACTTTTACACGTCAAACATTTTTTTTTAAACTAGATGAGGTCGGCGTTTCCTATCTGACTACTCTGAGAAGAAAAGCCGAAACAAACTCAGAGGTCACAGTCTCTTTTAAAGTCCAGACATAATCTTGGTCAGATCATGTTAAGACCATGTGGATTGATGTCTGAAATGGTCTTTTGAGGAAAGAACCACACAGATTGAGTGGACCTGTCCAGTCAGTGCACGCATTTGTCAGTAATCGTACAGCTCAACTCAAAACATAAGGAGCTCAACGATTCGACGAACAATACCAAAGAAAGGACATTGGATAGGCCGCATAATAACTCAAACCGCCAGACCAAGTTACGATTAAAATTAACTGAGATAATAAAATATAAAAAAAACAAAAGTAAAAAATAAAATGACCCACATAGTCTTAACATTCACAATAATAACAATAAAATAATACCTAGGTAAGTATTCATGTCATTGTTTATTTTACAGATCATACGAGGACCATTTCAGACACCTACCGGTGTCTGAAATGGTCTTTTGAGGAAAGAACCATACAGATTTGAGTGGGCCTGTCCAGTCAGTGCACGCATTTGTCATTAATCGTGCAGCTCAGCTCAAAACGTAAGGAGCTCAACGATTCGACGAACAATACCAAAGAAAGGACATTTGGGTAGGCCGCTTTAAGTACTCAAACTGCCAGATATAAAAAAAATGAAATAACTGAGATAGACAAAATATATAGAAATAATACCCACTAAGTCCTCACACGAAATTAAAATAATAATAATATTATACAAAGTAAATATTCATGTCATAATCATGAAATTTCAAAGTGTATATAAAATAAAACAAAAGTTACGTACCAAACAAAAAAAAACACACTCAGTATGCAAAAATTGGAGCAGGTCAGTCCCAAGCCTTTTTGTCCTCAATATAGTCTTTGACTGTATAAAAAGCTTTCTGGCACAACTTACGTTTAATAAATGATTTGAATTTATTAAGGGTTAGATCTTGAACATGGCTTGGAAGTTTATTATAAAAGCGTATACATTGACATCTGAACGAGCCACCTATTTTCTTGAGCCTTGTTGTAGGTACAACAAATTTGTGTTTGTTCCTAGTATTTATATTATGGATATCACTGTATTTTTTAAACAATTTTATGTTTTTGTGGGCATATAAAAGATTTTCATAAATATACTGAGAAGGCACAGTCATTACATTAATTTCCTTAAATTTCTCTCTGAGAGAGTGTCTCGGACTTAATTTATAAATTGATATAACAGCTCTTTTCTGCAAAACAAATATATTCTGCATGTCGGCGGCATTTCCCCACAAAAGAATACCGTAAGACATCACACTATGAAAATAACTAAAGTATACTAAACGGGCTGTCTCTAAATCAGTTAAATTTCGAATTTTTCTAACAGCGTATGCTGCGGAGCTTAGCTTTTTTGACAATTTATCAATATGTGGGCCCCACTGAAGCTTAGCATCCAAAGTTAAGCCCAAGAATACTGTGCTGTCTTCAAGTTTCAATTCTTCGCCCTTTATCAACACATTCGTTTTCACCTGCCTAACGTGAGGTAGCGTAAACTTAATGCATTTAGTCTTCTTTTCATTAAGAAGTAAACTATTAACATTGAACCAGTGAACTATTTTTGAGACCGCGTTATTTACATCGTCAGTAACCAGCTGCTGACGTTTAAGTTTAAACAAAAGTGAAGTATCATCCGCAAACAACACTATATCATGATTATCCTTTATGAGGTAAGGCAAGTCATTAATGTAAATAAGAAACAAGAAAGGACCAAGAATTGAGCCCTGTGGAACTCCCATTGTTAAGATAGATCCGGGAGATCTTTCTCCATTAACGTCAACGCTCTGAATCCTTTTACTCAAGTATGAAGTAAGAAGATCCAGAGCGGTGTTTCGGATCCCGTAGTGACGGAGTTTCCTGATTAACGTTTCATGAAGAACGCAATCGAATGCCTTGGACAAATCACAAAAGATGCCCAAGGCATCGCATTTATCTTCCCACGCATTATAAATATGTCCTAAAAGTTCAACACGCCAGTTGAACGACCCCTTGTAAAACCGAATTGTTTGCTATGTAATAATTTGTGTCTGTTAAAAAATCTTTGCAGTTGGTCTAAAATTAATTTCTCAAAAATTTTACTAAATGTAGGTAGTACTGAAATAGGTCTATAATTTAAAAGAAGCATGTTGCAGAATACATGCTGTGGAAATTCTGTCCTAGCGATGCATGTGTGGTGGTGTGACTATGAGTGACAGTCTGAGGAATGATGTGATAAGGCAACGGCGCGGTTTAAAAGAAGATGTAGTGACAAAAATTGAAAAGAGCATGCTTAGATGGTTTGGTCATGTTGAGGGGACGAATTAAAGAAGACTAACAAGGCAGATGTTAGTGGAAACGCAGGAAGGTGACGCATGAATTAGTAGATCAAAATATAATAATAAAACATAGGAAGAACCACTGCTCTGTTGTTGGCAATCAGTATATCCTTTAGTGGTGGCTTACTGGTGTTGCCAACTCTCGAAGGTTTGTGGGCGAAAATAAATCACAACAGTTCGCAACACAAAGTGCGTTGATGCCTTACGTGGCAAGAAAGAAATGAATACCACCTTACCGCATGAGTTCGCCGCAAAGGGATTTCTGCGGTTAAAATGCAGTCCAGGCAGTGTAAACATATTCTATGGAATCATTGACGTAACGGACGCACCAATGTGGTTATGTTCTAGGTACGTTCAGAACATGACTACAATAGGTTTAGCGGATTTATTGGTTTGGTAGCAGGTTGGTTCTGTAAAAACTAGTGAATCTATGTCATAACTTCGTTCAATCATATTTTTTGTGTACAAATTTTAAAATATATATGTATATATATATATATTATTTTAAACGTTCCCCCACACTAGAAATTACTCCTGTTTCGTGGGTGCGTTCACAAACATGAAAACTCACATACACAAGACACCCAGACCCGGAACAACTATTTGTAGGTCATACAAATATTTGTTCCGTGCGGGAATCGAACCCGCGACACGCAGCGCCGCAGCCGATCGCTCGATCACTGCGCCAACCGTGCCGTCAACTTGCCAATGCCAGTTGGGTTCCAGTGGGTTGGAACCGGGTTCGCGGTGAGTCGGAACTGTCTGCGAAGATGCCCCAGTGAGTCGGGGCGGCTGACTGCTGGTGTCGACCAGGAGAGGGATTAAGCGCTCTGCTTGTGGGCCGGCCGAATGTGCAGTGTGCTATGCCAAGGTTGCTGATGAGGCTGAGGGTGATGACCTGGTATACGCTTGCGCTGCATGCTGATGGTCAGGATATCCGCTAAAGCCGTGGTTGCTGGCTGGCTGTGTGACTTGCGGGATTGATGATGATGACGTCACGCTGAAGTAGTTGCACGAAGGCTGCGCTGACGTTCATACTCGGGGTCACCAGTGAAGAGATATGAGGAACTGGGCGTAAAGTTCACTCATACTCTTTGGAAAAGGGAGGAACCTCCGACCAGACGGATGTCGTATCTGGTGGGCAACTGCCCGATAATTGTTGTGGGGAAGTTGTATATATGCCAGCTGCGCGGCAAACTCTGATTGCGCGATGCAGGATCTGTGCGATGTCAGTGTGATGCGTTGTTCGCATGTGGCGGTGTAGATGCCGCCACAGGGTGTATTCTTTAGAACACTGGTAGCCGGCGCCGATATGCCAGCGCTTCTTGGTGCTCACAATTTCCTATCTGAGAAGCCGCACCAGTTCGTACCGATTTGGCAAAAACGCGTTACCAACCATCGGTCGGCACTGAGAAGCGTTCTACATTAATGCACCCTAAGGCTAAGCGTATGATACTATGCAGGAGGTATAGCGCTAAGCATATATATCATCGCGCACAATGGCACCCAACCTCAAAACAACAGAACTTCTCCCCGCCCGTATACCCATTTCCTCCTCTCATTAAGCATGCAGCTAACATGGGTAATTGAGTGCCTTCTTTGTTTTACTATACTGTTTTAGGATGTTTCTGTATTACTATAAGAGCTATAGTGTTTAAAATTTAGATTATGGGAATTAAAAGCTAGAGCAACGCAAAACTGTATATAGGGGTAAAACCGCCTGCCAGGGTCGCGGGTCGTTCGAAAGAGATACCGGGGCTCCTGACACAGGCAACTGAAGGAACACGGATTTAGTCAGTAAAAGTCTGACACGACCTCTCGCTCCAAAGTCACGTGACGACTTCCCGTCCAAAAAAAAGGAGTACAACTGCGACTAAGCGCCGTATGACTTATCCACAATACATACATATGAAGGAGTAAAGCGTTTGTGGTTGAACTTTTAATCTTCTTAAGATTGCTTCAAACTATTTTCTTGCTGTCTAACGTGTGTACGGCTAAAGATACTCTTCACAGACATCATCTTGTCCTTATCTGGTTTATTCGTATTGAGCTCAGATTTTTTGTTCTTTATTCGTCTTTACCAACAATCATATATCAGTGTCCACTTCCTATCATTACCCATCCAATTGTACACCCCAAATATTCTCACTCCCAAACTACATATATTCTTATTTCCACCTTCATCTCTGCCTCCCTCCATTCCAATCTCCCACAACACACGTACGCCACAATCCATTTCCAAAACTCGAACTTTTAGATATCCACGAACGCGGCCCTCAGTAATTTCAACTATAATAATATAGAGTTCAAAACTGCTTATCGATATTCGCAATCGAGATTTGCAAACTTCCGATTCCGAATGTTAGTCGAACTAACATGCTATTCGAACTAGTATTCGCATTAAATTGAAGATTTATCATTGTACATTCGACCTCGTGATTATATTACCACCCTCATGTTTAATGTCTCTTGCACACACATGCCAAATGTTATTTTATTTTTAATATACGTAGAATTAGAGTCACTAGCTACTTTGAAGTTTTAAGCTATAAGTATTAATTTATGCACGTCAAATGGTAGAATGTTCCCTGAACCAGTTTTTTTTTACAACTACTTTCCTGTATACCTATAAATATTCTATGCACATTTATCGTTTTCTCTCCCATTCTATTCATAAAACTATTAGGTCAATTTGTCTATGTGACGGTTAGATAGTTTCAACCTAGTCCTATTGATTATGAATTAGAAAACTTAAAATCTTGCCCTTGAATATTGAATTAAAGGTGTAAAAAAACACTTGGAAACTTCCTAAATGCTTTTTGTACACCTAAAACTGTTGCAACACCTAATTCAATGTTATATTTATTAGTCATTGTTGTCCAAATGATGATGTTCTTCTGAAAGGTCAGGTGCGTAGTACTCGCAACCGGCGTGCGTGTATGTCCAGTTGTATGAATGTAAACAAAGTAAAAGAGTATGTAAGGATCGTAGCAGGTGGTTGTGAAAATGTGGTAAATGAATAACGAGGGCGACTGTACAAACTAAAGCGCTGTGTAAACGGTATAACATTTGACGCCATTTGAATTAACTGCTACGATCATTGCAAATGCATGCAGATTTGTACGATTTAGTCCGTCGTATCTATTTCTGGGTTCGTCTATTGCTTTGGGTATGATGATCATTAAGGCTTATAGAGTGGAAACCTCGTATCGGCAAGCGTAGTGTGAGGTGTCCTCAACTGAGGATCGAACTAGATGGACCGACGACCTTAAAAAGGTGGCAGGGGCAGAATGGATGTGGAAGGCGCAGGTTTAACTGATTGATTGATCAAGGCTTTATGCAACTATGTTGGCATCTAGGCTTCCAATCGGACCAAATGATAGACTTGATGTCGAAGGGACAGAACTGTGTATTGCAAATCAGGAAAGGCTTGTTGTGTCTAGAAGCGAAAGGCAAAGATAATTGAACAAAATTCACTGCCTCGTTGGTCTAGTGATCGCAGGCACTACTGCTAAGCATGAGGTCCTGGGTTCGATACCCATGCCGGGCAAAGTGTTATTGGGTTTTTCGTTAGGAATTCGTTCTTTGGCATTTGAAAACACGGATACAAAGAAACAGCTGTCTGACTCATACAAGCGCGTGAAGGTGAAGGATTCGATACAATACGTAAATGTTATGAATAAAAATTAGAACGTTACATTCACCATCAGCGAGACATCCCTACATTTCCAGGCTGATTAAACATCAATAAAAGGAATATTCTAATAATAAATTTTATGAAAATTTATTACTCCTGACTTTATAGTTAGAATTGGATTTGTTAGGGTTGGTTACATATTGATGATATTGATTTATATGGCGGAAGGGTCGGCGAAGGTCACGGGTTAAGGATTGTAGGCCTTTATTATAATATTCCGTTTGGGAAACAGATTTTGAACAGATTTGTGAATTTTGGCTTAGAATGGAGCTGCGATAATCAAACAATAGAATGGATGATTAGAATCTTCGCAAAGTAGAAAGTGTGTCGATGTAAATATGGGGCTGTTCTTGGTAAATAATGACTCGATTGGGATTTTTCAATGTGATTTTTTGGCAAACCAGCAACTGGGTTACCTGATACTAAATTATCACAATTGAGCACTGGTAGCTCATTGGTAGCGGCCACCCGACTTACGAGTTGTAGTTCGTGGGTTCGAACACAAACAGGCGCTTTACTTTGTGTATTTAATTTCATCACCACTGCTCTCAAACGGTAAAGGAAAACATCGTGAGGGAACCGGCATGTCCTAGATCCAAAGATCAAAGATATGTGACATCTACCAACCTGCACTGGGCCTGCGTGGTGGATAACGGCCCGCCCCCTCACTGAGAGGAGGTCTGTGTCCCAGCACTGGCAGCGTTATAGGCTGATAATAATGCTTAATTGCTACAAACGGTCTATGGACATCCAGGTACCGTACCAATGCCACTACGGTATGGTGTCATCTCTAGAAGCAAAGATGAAATACGAGTATCTGTAATAACACAAGCAGTAACTCCCGGTTTACAGCCACCCGTAAAGGTGACAATATAGTCGACCTCAAAATTGCTTTACCACCCTCAGATGAAATGTTTCTTGCACGTCATAAAACGTCAAGGTCTAGTTTTGCTTTAAAACGAATGTGACAGCTAGTTGTTTTGACCTTAAAATGTACTTTTAAATAACCGACTTCTTGAAGATGGTTTTCGATACGTCTGTTTTTTTTTATATATATAAATTACGTGATAACAGCAGTTGTGGAATAATTTAGTAGAATTTTTAATGGAATGGGTGTGTCTCAGGGGTGTGTGCTCCCTTATAAATTACATTAACTTCACTTAGGTAGATTTTCAGTTCGTTTTATTAATACGTATTGATGATGTTCTATTAACTTACTGTCACTTTTATTTACGCAGCATTTGTTTTGGGTTGGTACCACAACTAAAAAAGGAAATATAAATATTTTACAAAAAAAAATACAATTGACTTTCAAACTCCACAAAATGACAAATCAAACTCAAACTCAAACTCAAAACTCAAATCATTTATTTCAATTAAACCATTTACAGGCACTTTTGAATTGTCAAGGAATCGGTCAGTCAGAAATATGAAGCTAGTTGCCCATTCCAAAGCGCAGTAGGTCACTATGGAGAAGAACGGGCAAGAAACTCCATGGACACTCTTTTAAATAATATTGTTGTTACAAATATATTAGTTACATCGATTATTGTTGACACTATAAGTGAGAACGATGTACAAAAACCGTACACGTTAAAAGCGTCCAGCGTGCAGCAAAACATAGTTAAAAACAATCCAGCAAATTAATTATTAAAATATGCCGTGGCAGCTAAGAGATGACCAGTCCCAACTGACGGCGTCCGTTCACGAACATGACGCATGGATCAGCATTTGAATAAAATTTAAAAAATTTAAAAATAAAATTTCGGTTTTGTATTTTCGTTTTTGCCACCGACTTCGAAGCAGGTTTTTTTTTGTTTTTTTTTTTTTACTTGTATTTTTTGTCATATGTGGGCCAGCAATAACTTGGTCGACTAAACATCCACGTGTTAGAAAGACCTGCAGCACGCGTATCATGACCAATTTTTGTCGACAGAAAAATAGACAAAACGTCAGACTTCTTTTATACATCTGTCACTTAGTCTATTCTGCCGTCAAACTTAAAGTTGCCCAAAATCAAACGTTCACTTTTATCAAAACTTAATACTCTCTACATACGCGTAAGTACAGCACCACATACTGCAACATTGAAAGCCATACAATAACGATACTAGTAACTACTAATTGCTATGCCGAGTACTGTGGTTGTTACTATGAGTGAACTGGCCCGATGCCAAATTACTGGCCGAACACATCAGGTCTTAGAGTGGAACCACATCTGTCAGCACGGAATCACCTTTTTTCACGCGCTTTCGTTTTCTATTGCTCTGGATTGTCCCTTAGTGTCTGATGTCGAGAGAACTGAAGTATTTATGGTTGGCGTGGAAATGTGTGGGGAAGTTTTTTCGTTTTCTGGGATATGAATATGGGGTAGTTTCGTCATGTTAAGCCTTATGGTTGCACCTACAATGCAATCACTAGTCTGCCTAATCTGTTTTTATTTTGTGTTTTGTGGTAAACACGTGGTTTTTATAACTTAAATGCATCTCTTCATTTCCCTCATCGGAGGATTAGCCTGTGGGCCGTGCATTTAGCAGTTAAAACAAATTGTTTTGTGTTTTGTATTATTCATACATGGTTATAATTCAACATATTAAATCTGTTTTTCCTTTGTTTTCAGGTAAGTTTCAATCATCGTAAACGTGTGGAGTACCCCCAGATAAGTAAACAATACGACATTTTGTGGTAACCTATCTTTAAAGCGAGATTACAAGACTTCTGTCTCTTCTTGTATTTCAAGTCATCATAATTTCAGCTGAATGACTAATCTACTGCTAGTCATAGACCTTCAACAGGCACCGTCTCTTCCATCGGTTCTGTGATGGTCCGGTGATGAAGTGGTTCTGTGTACTTAAATTGTAATGACATAGTTTCAGGGTATAATCCGCTCTTACAAACGCAGTGGTGGCCCAGTGGTAACGGTCCCGACTTACGAGTTGTAGGTCGTGAGTTCGAACAGGCGCTTTACTTTGTGTAAATAATTTAATCACCACTGCTCTCAAAACGGTGAAGGAAAACATCGTGAGGAAGCCGGCATGTCTTAGAACCAAAAATTCGAGGACATCTACCAACCCGCACTGAGCCCGCGTGGTGGATTACGGCTCACTACCTCTCATAGAGAGGAGGCCTGTGTCCCAGCAGTGGGAACGTTATAGGCTGATTATGCTATAAACGCATATTAACACTCATGTCCTGCGATATCCGAGAGTATTCCAGGATATTGCTAAGGCATTGCCTTCTGTTTGAATAATTTGTCTGCTCAACAACGGAAATAATGTAATGAACGTGTGTGAATTGTCAAAATGAAACCCATTGCGATCAATTGTCATTTTATGTGTGTTACGCTGTTCGTTTTCATGCAAATGAGGGAGAGAGGAACAGACTGTTACAATTTAAGTTGTAGACATATGTAACAATGCAAGAATAATAAAAGTCTCATCATCTAATCTAATTTACATAACCAAACGGAGTTTTATAATAAAGCCATAATTTGTAAAGTCATTTATGACATATTGTTATGAATCGAGCATGATTTGAGATTAAATATAGATATAAATCATTGCTTGATTAATGAGGGACATTTGACCTCGCTTGTTTGGGTTTAAAAATAGTTTGTAACCGTGACTGTCGCGTTGGTCTGGTGGTCGCAACTGCAACTGCTGAGCATGAGGTCCTGGGTTCGATTCCCAGGTCAGGAAAAGTGTTATTGGGTTTTTCTATCTATAATTTCTCAGTAGCAGCCTGGATTCTGGATTTGTGCCCGATTGATGGCAATGGGCTCGCCCCCTGTTACATGGGACTTAAGCATAACTGGCGAAATTTGGGTGTACTGTAAGTACACCTGTGCCTAACCCTTCTGGGATTACAGGCGTGATGTTATGTTATGTTTGTAACCGTGGCTTATGTTTGAGCTATTGAATCATGATTCTCTTGTCCATTTACCAATTTATTTGAGGTCAGCAGCATCTTCCATACTTCTTTATAAAAGGGACTACAGACCTAAACGCAAGTTTTGTAATGCCTAAAAGTATATGATCCACTGCAGTAAACAAAATTAGAAATATATATGCAATCATTCTGGATATATTCCAGTTAGAGAGTGTGTTGTAAACATATTACAACTAATTTGATATCATAGAAAAAAATCACAAAGAAAATAAAAAAATCTTTTAACGATTTTTTTTTTGGGAATGGCATCTCGCAGGTCAACCTATGAGGTTGTCGTCTGCTTAAACGGACTTGCCTGTGGTTGCCCTAATAAATTAAGGCCTCCAGCCAGGACTTAAACTTAAATACTAACTAAAACTAAGCGACAACGCTAAGGGCACCCCCTGTGGGGTACGGACCTCGGCTTAGGGCGTCGCTGGAAGAGGGCAGCAAGGGACTAGCTGGATCAGGATTTGAGTGATTTAGGGACGAATTTAAAGCTACAGGTTCAGCGGCGCGGGCTGGCTCGAGCAAGGGTCGGGAGGGTTCTATTAACGATTAAGAACCACTACTAAATACACACAAAATCATTGTGATTATTTGTCAGTTTTTTATTTTTGTTGAACTGGGCCTTTTTGGCGCAGTCGTGAGGCACACTACCCTGCTAATTTCATACTTCGCACTGTACACTTTTCTTATTTTATTTTGATTGTTACTCTTATACATTTTACTTGCTTGGTTTTTCTTGGACTTGGTTTCCGTACGTCATTCTTGGGTGACCACTGAAAATCAGCGCTGTGCTGTAGGCCCACTATAGCACAGCATCATGCTGAGTGGAAGCCTTCTTGTCACAGTCACGGCGTGCAGCTGCCGAGTATTTATGTTCTGTGTTGTAATAATAAATCTGCTTTGTTTTTTTTTTTAGTTTTGTATGCGATTTATTTTGTAAGCACCTGTTTCTGTGACAAATAAATCAATTTTTCTTTCTTTGTGTGCCTTTTAGTCTGTGCTAAATAAACGTATTTTCTTTACAAGTAACATATCAACGTAATGGTGTTTTATTTTTTTAAGTCCAATCAATTGATTTTTTGTAAAAAGATGATTGCTTAATTTTTTGTAATTAATTTGCAGCGTGGTGTCATCGCGCTTCTCTTTCTTTTCTATGCAGTCTGACAATGACCGCGCTTTTGCTCTTGTAAGCCTCTAAAGGCTAGCGCAAATTAGGGTGAACCGCACCGCAACGCATCGCAACGCAACGCACTGGCGGCGGATCTTTCGGCAGGCGTATATCCGATTTCAAGGTTTTCAATTCGTCTGTATGTATTTTTTTTTTGTTTTTTATCTCCAGCAATTGTTTTTGTTACTAAAACTAGAATGTGAAAAGTTTAAAGTTTTTTTTACAAAAAAAACCAACTGGCTTCCAAAAAAAACACTACAAAGTGAAAAATATCTTTCATTTCGGAAGTCGGTGAACAAAAAATTATACAAAACCAAAGACACCGACTTCCTAAATTAAAGGGATCAGTATAAAACTTTTTTTTTTGGATGCGGGTTGTTTTTTTAGCAGCCGCTGTTAAGGCTCCCGCAAACAGCGCCAGTGTGTACCAGCTTTTATGTGATGCGATGCGGCGCGGCCCGCCCAAATGTGCGCAGCCTCATTGCACTGGACTGCATACGGTTCAAATTCTAATTTGATATTTCAATCTGTCTGAAACAGTAACTGCATCGCGGCGCGGTCCGACGCGACTCCTAATGTGCTTTGGCGCAATTTTGCAATGCGGCGGTGCTCTTCTGCTCGCTACGGCTGCAATGTGCGGTTAGCTTTAATCGTCATCCCAGTATTATCTCCCTTTCTAGCGATATCATCTTTCACACCATCCAGTCCATCCGTAGTTTCTTTGGCCTTTCCCTTCTCTTGTTTGCGCAATGGAAGGATATCGTGTATTAATCGTACTAGAAATATGGTCGATATTTCTCGTTTACTCGTTTAAGAAATACAATGGTGCCGATTCTCTTGTACGAGTACACCGAACTACTCTAACTTAACTATCACAAAAATTCCTTACTTTTTACTATGAGCATCTTGAAGCTATTCTGGGAAAAAAAATCTCTAAATTTAAAAATAATTTTGACACAACTATAATCGAATTTGACAATCGCGAGTCCACTTGTTTTTTTTATCTTTTGGTTTCCGCAACGTTTTGTTAGAGCCGAAGGCAGCCTGGGGCAGCCTCAACGTGTTTTGTATGGAAAATATAAAATAAAAATATCTACATGTAGAGTTTTGGTGGTTTCGGGCTTTCAAAGGGGGTCGAAATTTTCATTATTTTTGTGATAGGACACACCGTTTTCGAGATATGAGCAAAAAAAGAAAAAAAAAGTTAAAGTACCGTTTTTGAACGTCAAGTCGAGTTGTTGGTGTGAATTTTATTCCACACCTTTTTAATCGCGATTAAAAATAGTCAGATTCATGTTCAGATTTAGCTAGACAATTTTTTTTTTTTGTGAAAAACGTTAAATTCAGAATAGCAAAATTGCCATTTTCACTAAACTAATAACTCAGTGCAATCTTAGTGCTGTCAAACTAAAATATTGTTAAGTTGTGTCACTTTACTCAATTTCAGAATGGAAAATCGTCATTTGACAGGATTAAACCAAATTTTAGTGATTTTCAGTCTAGTTTAGAGGCATTTGTGACAAGAGAATCGGCAACAATGTAAAATTTTTGTTGTTCCGTGACCCTGTGATAAACTAACTAACTTTCTATGTAAAATGCTAACTTTAACGCACGCTACACAAAGGCGCCGCGTATCGTGCGACGAGCGGTGCCTTTGTGTCGCGCGCGTCGCGTGTCGCGCCTGTTTTGTAGGAGCCTTTAGGTTGATTGAGGCTAGTCAATATCTATTATATTATATACTAGCTGCTCGACGCGGTTTCACCCGCATAAATCTTGATCCCGTGGGAGTATCGGGATAAAAAGTACAGGTTATAAACTATCTGTGTGCCAAATTTCATCCAAATCCGTTCAGTAGTTTTTGCGTGAAAGAGTAACAAACATCCATCCATACTCACAAACTTTCGCGTTTAATATTAGTAGGAAGCAGGATTTTTACGAGTTAAGGCTCCCACATAAAGGCGCGTGCACACACGACACAAAGGCCCGCTCGTCGCAAGCATCGCGGTGCCTTTGTGCCGCGCTGTCTCGTCGCGCCTATTTGTGGGAGCCTTAAGTCGTAAAAATACTGGTTGGCAGGACATCAACACGCAATCTGTAACCGTGAATTGAGGACATGGTTCGGGACACCCCGCGCACAGCGTCGACATCTTTCGTCGGTTTTTTTTTTTAACAGCTGTTTCAGGGAAAAATAAAATTACCTACGCGGTCAATATGTATGGAACAGCATATTTTTTTACTTATAGTTGATGAAAAAAAATTAATGAAAGGGATACCTATAGAATCACGTACTGCAGTACACAGTAACAGGTGCGCATTGATGTCTCTGTCACCTTGTATACTTTACAGTAATTGAAACACTTATCTGTATCTTAGAATGTTCAACATTTAATTTCATTTAAGTAGTATGTACTTTGTAGCATCCTGTGGCTTCCGGAAAATGTAATTAATTTGCCTGCAATCACGACTTCCAAGGAAACAACTTCGTGTTCAAATATTTACCTAAGCATGTACCAACCCAACAGACATTAATATGTTGTTAGCAAATGTCATGCTTTGATTTTGAAGCGAGTTTTAATTTCAGAGATTATTATAATTTTTGCGGCTTCTATTTTGTGGCGAAAATTAACTAAGAAGTCGAAAAGCCTTAATGATATTGACTAGCCTCATTCAACCTGCAACTTAAAGGCTCCTTAAAACCAACGCGACACCCGACGCGCGCGACACAAAGGCGCCGCGTATGGCGCGACGAGTGGTGCCTTAAACTTCCTAGCCACATTAAAAAACGAAGCCTTAATAAATTCACATCTTTTATAAAGTGGAAACTATGCCAGAAAACCTACTATACTGTCATAGACTATATCGAGGGCAATAAGGCTTGGGATTGAGCTGCTCCAATAAATTGACACATAAAGTTTGAATTTATTCTGCTAACTATTAGGACACTTTTATTGTTATTTTTACTATACATGTATCTTCTTACATGAACAATGATATGAATATTTACTGCTTATAGTATTAAATTATTTTAATTTTTGTGAATGTGACGTGACGACTAGGTCTTTGTATTTTTCAGTTAGTTTTAATGATAGTCTGGCAGTTTGAGTACCATGAGCGGCCTACCCAATTGTCCTTTCTTTGGTGATGTTCGTCGAATCGTTGAACTCCTTTAGTTCTGAGTTGAGCTGCACGATAATTGACAAATGCGTGCACTGACTGGACAGGTCCACTCAAATCTGTGTGGTTCTTCTTCAAAAGATAATTTCAGACACTAATCTACATGATCTTCACATGATCTGACCATGATTATGACTCGACTTTAAAAGAGACTGTGACCTTTGAGTTTGTTTCGGTCTTTCTTTTCTAAATAGTCAGATTGGAAACGCCGATCTCATCTAGTTTTTTAAATATGATTGACGTATAAGAGTGTTTGTACAAACCTACTTACAGAAATCAAATAATTCTTCATTTATACCAGTAAAAACAAGAAAACCTTCTTTGTTGTACATTTCCATATTTTAAGATCATAGCATCACGCGTTGTTTCCCCGATGGGTTGGGCAGACGTGTACACCCATATTCCGCTAGTTATGTTTAAGCCCCATGTAGTAGGGGGCGAGCGAGGGCGGGCACAAACTTAGGCTCCGGGCTGATTCTGAGAAATTCCAGACAGATAAACCCAATAACACTGGCCGACCTGGGAATCGAAGCCAGGACCACACAAACTTAACTTATAAAAATATATGAACTTTTGAAATCATCTACCATTGGATACCTACGTTTTGTTTGGTCCATGTAAGCATGTCAGCCTTAACGACATCATTGTAGGTACGGTAGGCCGCACGTTAATGGTAAAACAAAACAGTAAAAGCTGACCTTTTATTCTACAAGGTCAAATTAAATTAACCAGCGAAACTCTGCAGACCTGATAGGTAAATATGACCAAACACAAAACTAATTTGAGGTTTTTTATGTGGGTATTGACGGCATTTAGTACAGTCACTTGAAATGTAAGTTTAAAATCGGTTTATTTGTGTGGAAACTATGATTGCATGCATGCATGCCGTCTGTTGGTACAGGTCAACTCAAAGCTGCAATGGTTCTTTCTTCAAAAGGCCCTTCCAGACATGGCCCTGCATTGTAAGACTGACATGAAATCCTTTTAATATAATGCTTTGACTTTAAAAGAGTCCTAACGTCTAAGTGCCGATTTCACCAATGTTACTGAACGCGTTCAACGCATCTAAAACGCGTTCAAGACCTGTCAGTGTCAATATTCCGTACAAAATAATGACACTGACAACTCTTAAACGTAGTTTATGTGCTGATCACGTTCAGATTCGTTGGTGAAATACACCCTTAGTTTGATTTGGCATAGTTTAAAATCATTGACCAACATAATATTGACATTTAAAAAAGTCTTAAAATATCTACGTAAAAAAAAAACACCAGAGGCGTTGACCCCAAATAAAAACTTTTTTTTGTCTTGTTTAGTTCGATGCCCATCACGTATGCAGAATTTCGTTTGCTACTTTAATTTGACCCTGTATACAAGTTCGTAATACGCTAGGCCAACTGAAGGTCAAAGTATTGCCACCGGCGTGTGGTCGACTGTATCTATGTATAAAAATCTTGTGATCATTTCTTCCCTGCTGAGAGTCTGTGACCGATTTAATATTCACTTCGAAGGCACAACAACAGGGTCCCGGTGTTTCCTAATTAATCAAAAAATGAATTGAATATTTATCCAAGATTTAAATCGGTAGATTCCGAAGTTAACAGATGGTGGTGGAGTACCTGTTTCGTTTTGACATCTCTTGTCAGCGACGCCCTAAGCCGAGGTTCATACCCCACAGGGGGTGCCCTTAGTGTGTGATCGCTTAGTTTTTAAGTATTTTTAAGTCCTGGCTGGAGGCCTCAATTTATTAGGGCAACCACAGGCAAGTCCGCTTGAGCAGACGACAACCTCATAGGTTGACCTGAGAGATGCCATTAAAAAAAACACGAGGATAACAACCATAATTAACGTAATAGTGTTTGAGTTTTTTGTCTTTTCAATAGATTTTTTGTTAATATGTAATTGCTTAGTTTTCGCAATAAATTACCAGCTTATCGTTCTTTTATATGCAGTCTCACAGTGACTTCGCTTTAGATCTTGTCAGCCTCTTAAATCTTTGTTATCTAAACGTTAAAGTAAAGTGTAGAGCTTATTTCTATCACGTGTTGGGAATACATAAACTAAAATAATTTATAATTTCAAAACGTTTGGTGATTATTTTAATTATCTAGGCAGGTATCTGTGAGAAGATTACAAAAATTATAATATTTCGTAGGCGTTGCAAATGGGATTTCTGTTTTTTTACATGTAATAAATTGATTATTTTTGTTTGTCTTATTTTAGCCACGTACACGTACGCTTTAACTGGAAATCTGTAGCTTGATATGTAGCCGTACATATCAAGCTACAGATTTCCAGTTAAAGCTGATCTCACGTTGTATAGGTTTTCCGTACAATGAGAGGTCAGCTTATACTGGAGCTTGATATGTAGCCGTGTGTACCAATATATCCAAAAAAATGTTGGCTATCTGCACGGACGAGTCCATTATCCAGTCTAACTCTCACTTATAGAGGAAAAGAATTATTTTTTTTCGGCAGACATAAAACGCATATTACATTAGTAAAATGACCTAAAATACACGCGATCATCTTCTGCCTAGGGTTTATACCATCTTCGTTGGGGTCAGCTTTCAGTCTAACCGGATGCAGCTGAACATCAGTATTTTACATGGCTCGACTGCCTACCTGACCTTCAAAACCCAGTTACTGGGTAACACGATACCGCTTGGTAAGAATATCAGACCTTCGAGCTTTTGACTACCCGTAAAGACTGTCAAAGATCTACGAATGACCACTGGATCCAATCGTGCTTTCCGAGACACGGAACGAACCTCGGCTATCGTATCTGAACCGAGTTTTTCTCTCACCGGGAACTGAGACAGGCTTTATAATTAGCTTGTGGGTGGCCTAGGTCGTCAAGCCAGTTATTAGTATGTTTGTATAAAAAATTATCTCAGAAACTTGATGTGGTATTTTATAGACCCTATTTGCACACACTTATGCCTAGTTTTTGCTACTTAGCATATTGATAAGAAAAATTACTTAAGCAATTTTAATACATTATTTTGTTTCTTGTGGATGAGTAAATCCATGGTAGATATTAAAATAATAATCATACCAGTTTAACGCGCTTTAATTATTGATAACGATCCCGCATGACGAGAACCTCGTGAAAGCCGAGATAAACAAATCAAAAATCTTGACTTGGCTCGCGAATTTTTCGACATGTGGGACGTGGACTCAGCCCGGACATGTGGGACCCGGTGGTGCCGATAGTCGTGACAGCCAATGGCTTAATAGCCAAGAGAGACCAACACCTGAGGAGGCTCTCGTTGGGCAGCTGGATCAAGCAGAAAGCAGTACATCTGGACACGGTTCGCATTGTAAGGAGGTTCCTCTCTCTGGAGCCCGATTTATTAAGTCATTGAAGTACTTTTGCGATTAGTTATTTTTATTAGGCAACCTTAGGATGTCCAAAGTAGTAAAGGGTCCGTTAGGGCCGTTAATGCCTGTCAGGGTCGCGGGTTGTTCGAAAGAGATACCGTGGCCCTGGCAAAGGCAACTGAAGGAACACGGGTGGGTTTTAGTCAGTAAAAGTCTGACCGACCCTCCCACTCCACCCAGAGCAGGAGTAGTCATTTGATGATTACCCACCCTAGAAAAAAATGTTCCAATTCCCAAGTTTAAATAGTGCCGAAATTAGACAATCGTAAATTAACACAAGTTTTTCAGATTTGCCTTGAAAACGTAATAATTAGGCAGTAGGCTGACTAGACCGGGCCCAATCAAAAACCAGTCCATTTTCTGTTTTATTTAAACCGTCAAAGCCCTCCTTTTAATTACACGACGGTCTTCAATTCTTTTCAATTTGATCATGGTTTCTTAATTATCTTATTTTTTGGCCAAAAAAATGTATTTATCTTTACATTAATTGGAGGGTGGAGCGATATTTTTATCTTTTTTAACAGTGTAGTATAATTAAAGTGCTACACGATTTATAGGTGGTAAAATTACACTTTACAAGGTTTTTTTTTATGCGAAAAAAAGTACAAGATTTTAAAGATCCTAGACTCCACTAACAATCGAGGTAGAAGATATGATTTAAATTAAAAGGTTTTTCCAGTAGGTATTGCTATTTTCAGCAGGTGCAGATTTTTTTTTATTTAAACTCTGAACACGCTAAGGAGAATCCTGCTCGGAACGCGACTGCGCTCGACTGTTTTAATGATTAGGAACTTACGCTACTATTTGCGCCATTTACGAGTAGATGATATCAATATACAATCTTTACCCGCATCTTGCGCAGGAGTCGCTTCAGGTTAACCAGCACCCTAATTGCGTAACACATTTTCGTAAACGATTACGACCAATCTGTTGTATTTTGACAGTTCAACAAAATTCATTGCGTTATTTACATTGTTGAGCCGATTTTTTATCGAACTTATGAACCAATGGATTAGCAATCTGTTTCAAAACGATTCGGATTCCGATTGATTGTGTATTACGCAATTAGAGTATAGATCTTTTGGGCACGACACAATAGCGGCGGTATGTCCCCTCTTTGAGGAGTGGTTGGAGAGGCGCCACGGCGTCCTCACCTTCCGCCTAACACAGGTCCTCACCGGACACGGTTTTTTTCGGGAGGTTCCTGATTCGCAAAAGGCGAAACGAAACGCCCGGGTGTCACCATTGTGTGGATCGCCCGTAGGACACGGTGGTGGTCTGCCCAGCTTGGGCGGAGCACCGCAGCGTCCTCGCGGAGGCGATCGGCGGCGGCGATCTCTCGCGTCCGGCGCTGGTCCAGTACATGGTACGGAACGAGAGGGAATGGAAAGCCGTCACCTCCTTCTGCGAAGCAGTAATGCTTGCGAAGGAGGAGGCGGAGCGCGTGAGGGAGAGAGCCTTGTGCCCTCACGCCCCCACCAGTCGCCGCAGGAGATGCCCTGGGCGTCGGGAGTCGCCTGCAGATTCCCGGCCACCGTAGGCGCGCGACGTACGCGTAGGACGGCGAGCAATGGGTAGCTCGCCGTCCGGTTGAGACCAGACCCGGGTCGACGGCACGTCGTGTTCCACGCGCGCCTCAAAGAGATGTCAGCACAAAATGACGGAGTCCGATAGGGCCGACGCCTCAGGGTCGCGGGTAATTCCAAAGAGATAACCCTGGCACAGGCAACTGAAGGAACACGGGTAGGTTTTAGTCAACAAAAGTCTGACACGCCCTCCCGCTCCACCTAGAGCGGGAGAAGTCGTTTGATGATTTCCCACCCAAAAAAATAAAAAAAAGGGTATAGATCTTTACGGTGGGGTATTGTGCCTATTGCTTCTTACTACAGGGACTACTAGTGCGTAGACTAAGACCACGTAAATGAACGATCCCTGAAGACATAACCTGACTAACGATCGGTAGTAAAACTTAACACTTGTTTACAGCTTGTTTGACATAATTATAGAAGGTGAACTCTCTATGGCACTCTGCCAAACTAAGACAAATTGTTAACATACAGTTTCTGGTCGTTGGGCTTTGTTTCCTTCTAAGATATTACTGGTTTCATGATCTTAATCATTTTTTTTTTTATACTGGTTGTTTTTTTTACCGTCTTGAAAAAAAATGGGTATAATAGGTGAACGGAGTAGAATCTTAAAGCCAGAAGTTTGTGTTCATGAGCATCTTAATAACTTTGTATTACTGTATTTACGACATCCATCTTGAGGTCTCGGTGGAGTTCGCTGTTTCTAATTTACCAGGGCGCGTAAACTATATCACTTAGTACTTTGTTTTGAAATCGTTGTATGTTTTGTAGATTGCTTTGGCTGGCGCAGCCCAAAACCATAAATTTATTAATGAAATTAAAGCAAACCAAACCATAAATTAATTAATGAAACGAAACCATAAAAAATTCATGAAACTAATGTTTTTTTTGAGCTTTTTCAAGTCGGTGTGAGAATACAGGGTTAATTTAAATGAACAGGCAAAATTTCACAGACGTGAAGAGTATCCATATCTAACTTTGGCTAAACAAAAAAAAATTTTTTTTAAAAAAACACGTTATCAAGTTAATTTAATAGTATATTTGTAAACGTAAAGTTTGGCTAGTCAAATTAATTTGCGTCAACAGTAGGTACTATAACTCGAGCAGTGGTGGCCCAATGGTGTCGGGGCCAAACCCAGGCGGCACTTTGTGTATTTACTATAATCACCAGAGCTCTCAAACGTGAGAAAACCGCATGTCCTAGAACAAAAAATTCAAGACATCCATCAACCCGCACTGGGCCCGCGTGGTGGATTACGGCCGAGCAGTCGGAATATTATATGCTGATTATGCTTATATTATTGTTATGTAGTTTAGTTTTCAATGATAAATTATAATCATATTTATTTTGTACATAACACTTTTCAAAAGTGCATTCAAATAACGGTTTTTAATTTTGATACGAGAGATATTTAGGAACAAAGCTGTTTTAAGCTACAAAATATTGAAGTTATCTTTTCGTTTTCACTGCGTTCCTAATTCCTATTTGCATGTAAAGAAGTTTCATGTGTAATATTCTAAGTATGTACCTGAAGATATCGTTTCTAATGAGGAGTTCGTTTTAATGAGTAGAAAATGTGTTCTCGGTACGGAGTTAATTATATTTTTAATTTATATTGCTTTGCACGCATGTTACAGTTTAAATAATAAGCGGCAGCGTTTTTAATGCAATTTTATGTGATTTAGGTGTACTATAGGTACACCTCTGCCCAACCCTTCGGGGAAACAAGGCGTGATGTTATGATGTTATGTTTATGTGATTATTTTAATCTATTGTTCCATCTACTAAGTGTCAATAAACTATAAAGAAAGATAAAGCTTTAATAACCAATAAGAGGCAGACCAAAGAAATAATGTATGGATCGTGTTAAAGATGATATGTCTATAGGCCGGTTGTGAAATGACCTCTAATAGAAATTTACGAGTATTTAGAGGAGAAGCACCAGGATGCCCGCGTTATTTATTTACGTTTTTTGCAATTGGCAAGTCAGTGTCAGGTTGTTATATGGAAGAAAGTAATATAAGCGACTGAAACAAAGATTTATTTGCAGAATAGAGCTGATGACTAATATTAAAAATTCTCGTAAAAATTATGCAATTACAAAGAAGGCATAGTAAAAATGATATAACCGATAAAATCTGTTCAATCGATGTAAATATGAAGAAAATTCACGCTTTAAAAGTTTTTGGAGGGGATTATTCCCATCCTTGTCGCGTGGTACGGCCAATGTATGTCGCTAGTATGAATAGTGCCGTCCTTGTCTAACACTTATTTTAAAACGCTAATAGCTTGGCAATTTTTTAAGTTTTTTGCACTTTTTGTAATATTTTTTGCACTATTTAGAAACAAAAAAAAACTGAGAAAAAAAAACTTCCTTTAAAATCATCAATTCGGGTTGAATTGCTGATATAAACTAAGCGAGTTGTATGAATGATTTTAATGATTATAATTGTACTTATTACGGTCGCGAATCATATTTTTCCAAAATACACAATCTGACACTGACGTAAAAATTGCAAAAAACTAAAGAAAATTTGAACTTTGCAGATAATCTGGCACTTACCGCTAAGAAAAAGGCGTGCAGCACTGACACAAAATAAATGTATGTTTTGTGTGTCTTATTTTGTTTGGAAATATTGACAGTCAGTAGTTTTATGTTTTTAGGGTTCCGTTCCGTAAAAGAAAAAAAAAACGGAACCCTTATAGGACCACATCGTTGTCCGTCTATCTTTCTCTCTGTCTGACTATCAGTCAAGACCCTTTTTCTCAAGAACGCGAGGAGGTATTCAGTTGAAATTAATATCAAATATGTAGGTCTACGGTCTGTTGGAGCTCAAAAAAAAATCATGCTTCTAAGTCAACGCAAAAAAAAATACGGCGATTGTTGCGACATATTTTGATACTCGCAAATAAAGCAAACCCTGTAGGGTATGTCCCGTTGACGTAGAATCATGAAATTTGGCAAGAAGCAAGGTCAAGAAACGGAAAAAATCCGAAAATTGATCATTGTAGTTAAATCAAATTTTTTTATACGTACATCGATGTATGGGAGAGTAAGTTTTTTCAACTACAACGTTAAGTTTGTTCTAGGGATAAACTCTGCGTGTTTTTATCGGATAAGCATTGTATTGTTAACATGATTCCTAAAATCATCACTCTCCTGTACCTATTCAATTTTTTTTGGGTGTCGGCGCAACGTAATATATATTTTTCTTCCTTTCTTTCTCCATCATTCGTCATCACGGTAGTCACCACCTTTCACCCTTTCTTTCTTTGATAAAAATCAAATCAGTAGGCACAAAAAGTGGGACAGAGCATACTTTCAAAATTCAAAATTATTTATTTTGGTACAGCTAGGTCCAAAGGTTTAGTACTGGTATTTTTAGTACTTAAATACAATTACAAAGGACACTCATCATACACATCTTTCTTCTATACACAAATGCCCCTGTACTGTGACACCCCGCCCCGTCAAGATAACCAATAGGGAAATACCTTCCGAAAATACCATATACGAATGTATGGATAAACATTATCACCAAGTTCGAAGATCAGATACGATGGGTAGGAATACTGTTCCCACCCTGTACTGTGTGGAAACTTTTTGAACCCTCGTCACTTGTCCGTAAAGGTTCATTACAAAACCAGCATTTGTCTGGCATTAATGCTGAAACGAACCTTTTTGGCGCATCCGTGAGGCAAACACTACTTACTGTTGTTGTTATTTTCACTTTTTTATTTTGTTATTTTGTATTGTGTGTTTCGCGAACTGTGTCTAAATAAACATTGGAGTTGGACACGGTGGAGTTTCTTGCCCATTCTCCTCCATACGAAACTACCTTTTGGAAGGGGCGACTAGAATCAATTATATTTTTAATGTAAATGTTGACGTTCAAAAGTGCCTTTTATGTGCCTATAAAAGGCACTTTTGAACGTACTTGAATAAATATAAATACTTTGACTTTGAAATGATTCTTTCTTTCTTTCATATCTCTAACAAAATCTACCGCGATCTTTCAATTTACATTCTAAAACGACTTCTACCCGTCAAACCGAGGCTTCATTACCCAATTTGAACCGCTTCAGCTCCTGTCTTACCGCACTCTAAACATTATTGAATTTACCTACATTTACGGAGGCTCTTAACATTTATGTAGAGAATAACGCATCCCAATTTAGTTCCACCAATTACCGAGTTAATTTTGTGAAGAAAGTTCCTAAGGCGTTTGAAGGTTGCAAAGACTGCTAGCTGTAGGGAAATTTCGTATCTATAATAAATGCTTATTGGGAGAAGTGGTGGCGCAGGGAGCACCGGTGGTGCTGTGGTGGTGTGGGATAACGCCTGCTACATAGTTGATACAAGTCTTGGATGGTACACCAATAGCTTCTGTATACAAAAAATTAAGTGGCACAAACTATTAAAAAAAAAAAACATGTTATAAGATTATAGAGGTTACATGAAATACCTACATACTAATACAATAAAGTTAATTAGGACCTAAAAATGTGGGTTTTAATAGTAGATTATTGCATCGAGCACAAAAAAAAATATTATTGCACACAGTGCCATCTAACAGACACGAGGGCAATATAAATTACTTAAGGCGAGGTGCATAATCTGCTTTTCTTTCAACTATTACCTATAGGAATAGTAGATAAAAGAAACTCATATCAAACAGTTAAAATAGAAGTTTAATTATTGAAATTAAAAGTTACACTTGAGCAATTATTAAACGTAAGGTTAAGAGTTTTGTTGGGCAAATTTATATTTAAATTTGGAACAAGTAGGATAGAAACGAATAATACGTACGTAAAAAAAAAGTATTGATATCGGCTGGCTGAACAGAGCTAATCCATTGAGATTGGCACCTTTTGGTGCGATAATAAAAAACTGCAATAATGAAATTTCATACATTTTTATTGCTCTAGAGCATTTAAGACTCGCTTTGTACTGAGTTTTTAGTGTGATTGTGATGAAATTAAAGCATAGTTGGAAGAAAAGTTATTAATTGATTCATGTTGTCTCTCTCATATTTGTGTTGAATGCTTTGGTGTGGAATAATTGGGTAATGGGATTTCTGGGTAAAATAAAGGGGACTTTTAGTTCAATTTGTTCAGTTAACTTATCGCAGTCCAATTATTGTTAAGCAATTTGAAGAAGAAAATGAGATCTTGTACCCGTCGACGGTCGCGCAAAGTAATCATGATAGTAGATGTTACTGAGATTATGTGATGAATATGTAATGAAGGGTGCCAGAAACTGCACAGTAGCTGTAACTGTAAGCCTTCAAGAGCCATTGTGTAATTTATTTTATCACCTCTGTTCCTCAAATGGTGAATGGTGCTGATCCATACGTCATGTTCGTCTGGACCACGGACTGGTCATCTCTTGGCTGCCACGGCTTTTTTTTATTTCCGATTTTTTAGTTTTTTTTATGTTTTCATTACGGACGCCTTTAGTGTGCACGTGTTTCTACATCATTCTGACATGTATAATTTCAACAAGACTGATGTAACAAATTTTCTGTAACAATTTTATTTAAAAGAGTGTCAATGGCGTTTCTTGCCCGTTCTTCTCCATAGGTTCATATTTCTGACTGACCGACCCCTTGACAATTCAAAGGGCCTGTAATTGGTTTATTTGAAATAAATGCTTCGAGTTTGAGTTCAAAACGGTGAAGGACGAAATGAAAAAATCCAAAGACATGTGATGTGACATCTACCAATACACACTAGGTCCGTGCGGTGAATTAGAGCCCACTCCCTCTCACAGAAAGGAGGCCGGTACCCCAGCAGTGGGAACGTTATAGGCTGATTATGTAAATGTACACTGGAACTTACGCAAAATACGAGCAGTGACGTTGATTGGCTGAAACCAGCCCGTATTACCTATTATGGTCACTGGATTTAAATAATCGATATCAAGTAATCGAGCGTTTCCAATCTTAAAAAAAAAAAACCCTCGTATGTCTTCGTTAATCTAGTGATAGCATGTGTACGTCATAGATATGATCCTTGGGTCTGACAAAATAGGTACTATTGAGTTTTTTTCCAAATGAGAAATTCTCAGTAACTGACCGAATTCCAGATTTATCGAGCATATCGAACAAAACACCGACTAGATCGATCAATCGCTTAAACCCCATAGAAAAATATCAATTAGAATAATTGGTATCGTAACGAGAGTTTGTCAAACTCAAACTCAAAGCATTTGTTCCAAATAAACCAATTACGTTTACTTTTGAATTGTCAAGGTCCGTCGGTCAGAAAGATAAAACTCGTTGCCCATATCAAAGCGTAGTAGGTACCTATGGAGCAGAACGGGCAAGAAACTCCATGGACACTCTTTTAATTCAAAATATTGGTTACATCATTCATGTTGTACTAAATTATGCATGTGAGAACGACGCAGAACCCGCGAAAGCACGACACAATGGCACCGTTCGTTGCGCGAAACGCGGTGCATTTGTGGTGCCAATGTGTTCGAGTCTTAAAAGCGTCCGTAATAAAAGCTAAAATCAATTCAATCTATACTTCTTAACTAATATTATAAAAAGGAAAGATTCGATTGTTTGTTTGTAGTGAATAGGCTCCGAAACTACTGGACCGATTTGAAAAATTGTTTTACCATTAGAAGCCGAAGTTATGTCTGATTAACATAGGCTTAACTTTTTTTTTCGAAATTTATGCGTACGAAGTCTCAGGCGAAGTGCTAGTAATAAATAAAATTAAAACAAGCCGTGGCAGCTAGGAGATGACCAGTCCCTATTTATTTGATGGTGAGCTGAATGGTGCTACTATTCAGCTCAACCATTTTGAAAGGAGCTGTAGGTACTAAGACTCGATCCCACGTAAATATCGATACTTTTTTCGGATCCTGCCTAGGGCTTACCTTTAATTGGTTACTTGTAAGTAGATAAATAAGACCTGTGTCTGGTTTATAAAGTAGGGTGAGGCACCCAATTTTCGGCCAGTATGTTTATTGTTATTGTATTAGGTAGCTCCTTTTTCGTTCTATTTTATTATTCAATAATTGCTTGCGAAGGTTATTTTAGTTAACTTCGCTTTTTTTGCTGTTCTTGGTAAGGTTTTTTGTAAGTAATTGAAAATTGGTTGATGTTTTTAAAATTGAAAACGGTCGTTCATTTTAACGTTATAGGATCCACGAACGCTAAATTGCTTTACTGATAAAGGTTTTTTTCATTACATTAACAATATCATCAATTAACGAAATATATCTGAGTAATGTATATATGAGCCTTATATTATTATGTACTGTACCTACATACCTACATTATATCTCCAACGTTGCCGACTGCCTCGCTGGTCTATTGATCCAAAGCACTCCTACAAAGCATGAGGTCTCGGGTTCGATTCCCAGGACGGGCAAAGTTCAAATTTCAAATACAAAATAATTAATTTTCTCTTCACAAACAATGGCGTCATATGTAAAAAATTTGGACAAGCTTAAAAACTATGTGACACTAGTTTGAGAGATACTAGTGTCTGCACTAGGAATACCTGTGTAGCAGATCACCAGGGCCCCACCACACGTAATGTAAACATAATCAGTTATTTAAAGTGCTCCCGACACTTGCTCGAGCCAGCCCGCGCCGCTGAGCCTGTAGCTTTAAATTCGTCCTAAAATCACTCAAATCCTGATCCAGCTAGTCCCTTGCTGCCCTCTTCCAGCGACGCGCTAAGCCGAGGCTCGTACCCCACAGGGGGTGCCCTTAGCGTGTAGTCGCTTAGTTTTTAGTTAGTATTTAAGTTTGAGTCCAGGCTGGAGGCCTTAATTTATTAGGGCAACCACAGGCAAGTCCGCTTAAGCAGACGACAACCTCATAGGTTGACGTCTGCTTAAGCGGGATGCCATTCCAAAAAAAAAAAAAAATATTTTCATTATGAATTTCTCAGTAGCAGCCCGGAGTCTGGATTAGTGCCCGGTTGATGGCAATAGGCTCGCCCCCTATCACATGGGTCTTGAACATAACTGGCGAACTGTGGGTGTACTTTAGACATGTCTGCCTAACTCTTCTAGCATGCACAGGCTTGATTTTACGTATTGTTATATCTCTGCTTGGAGTCTCTCTGAAGGATAACATCCGAAATTAGATGATCCGCCAGAAAACAACGATAACTGACATAGCCCAAAGACTAAGCAAGCTGAGGTGGCATTGGGCTGGTCACATCCGACAATCGGTGGAAAAACGGGTTCTATAGTGGCGACCGCGTTTAGGCAAACGTAGTGTGCACCGACCAGGTGGAGCGGCAACTTTCGAAAGCCGGCTGTCAAAGACTGGATGAGGAGAGCCGAAGATCAGGCTCAGGGGCGTTTACTAGGAGAGGCCTACGTCCAGCAGTGGACGAAAATAGGCTGATGATGATCGTGAAATCAATTAACACTAGGTAATTTTGCCGTGTTGTGTGTGAGCAATTTGAAAATACGATCACTGTAAGTTGGTAGTTCACTTAATCAACCATTAACTTCTAGCAAAATGTTAATGTTAACATCTACTATCCATCATCCATCTATTGAAATAAAGTGCCTCTGACATTTTCAATTCCAATTAAAACAGCAATCATAGAAACTAATAGAATTCTCCCACTATTTTAAGGAAAGCAATTATCTCAGGGCTTGAGCCCTGAGCCAATCTATTGAGAAAAATAATAAAAATCACGTTTGAATTGCCGCTTGGGTTTTACCTGTTTTTTTTATTTTCAAGCTTTGACCGAGTAATTTCCTTTTAAAGTTTTATTTGATGAGGGGGGTAAATGATTACAGCTGCACGTGTTGATCGAAAGTTAAAGTACGCTCACGGAATAGAAAAAAACAAGTGGAAGTGCCCGTCAGTTAACCCGCATGTGTCACAATAATGCGGAAAAATATGTAAATTAATAACAACTTTCGTGAGTTGTAATAAGTCTTAATTTTGTATGAATAACAAAAAGCTTTTCGTCTAAGTTGAATTTGTTGTTCATACAAAATTAAGTCTTATTGTAACGCTCGAAGGTTGTTATTATTTTACATATTTTCCGCATAATTGTGACACGCGCGTGATAGCTGCGTGGGCACTTCCACTTGTTTTTTCTATTCCGTGGATACGCTTGCCGCGGTCAATTCACCATCCATTACATATCGATACCCCTCCGTGCCTTGGAAAGCACGTTAATTAAGATGTTGGTGCTGGCTGTCATTCGTAGATTATTGACGTTTGCTATGGGTAGTCAGAAACCCAAAAGTCTGACAACCAGTTTACCAAGGAGTATCATGTTGCATAGTTACTGGGTTGTGGAGGTCAGATATAGTTAATTACTTAGGAAAATCATATATTTTTATAATGTCTGTAAATATGTGAGCACAATGTACCTATCACGTGATTAATTTATCTGCCTTTGCTTTATTTTTAATTATTTTTACCAATTGTGGTATAGTATTTTTATTCTTGGTGCAGCATCGTCTTCACATATAGAAATATAATAAATGTATGCAAAATATTGTATAACATATTAAAAGAGTAACGGTGGAGTTTCTTGCCACTTCTTCTCCATACGAACCTACTTTTTGGAATTGGCGCCTAGAATCAGTTCTATTTTTAATGTAAATTTTGACGTTCAAAAGTGCCTTTTTATGGGCCTATTTGAAATAAATGCTTTGACTTTGACTTTCAGATAGGCAGTCGCTCCATGTAAAATACTGGTGTTCAGCTGCTTCCGGTAAGATTGGAAGCTGACTCCAACGTAATCTGGAAAAAACCAAGCAGATTAATTAAATTCTTTATTGTTAAATAATTTCACTGTCCAGTGACTTCTATTAAGATTTCACGGCAATTATGTACTGAATAGTCTAAAAACAAACGTGTACTGCTTGGTGCCCCCAGCGCCAAGCTCATAAATCGACAATTAAATAAAGAAAAGCAAAAGAAAAAAAAATTATTTGGACACAGTTCGTTAAGCACATATTAAAAAAAAAACGATAACAATAGTGTGTGCCTCATGGCTGCACCAAAAAGGTTCATTTCAGCATTAATGCCAAACAGATGCTGTCTGACGCTGGTTTCATAATGAAGCTTTAGGGTTTCATTGTATTTCATTATCCAGATTATGATTGTTATAATTAATTGAAAATTTTACCATGTAAGAATTATGTAGCTGACTATAATATTGTAAATTGAATTTTTGTTTTGTTTTGTTGACATTATTTTGTTTGTATTAATATTTTAATTTATGTAGGTAATAACTTGCTCGCCGCGCCGTAATGTATACTGTAGCTGATACAACATATACCTGTACCTACCTCAAATAAAGTTCTAATTCTGATTCCATGTATTCCTAGGCCCGTAGTATTAGGAATGTATTTTGCTGTGAGTACATAAGAAATAAAAATAAAAACATAGATTGTCAGTTGTGAAAATACGAATGTGGCGACACGGGCACGAAAACATTTGTCGTATTAATCATAGGGCGGTCAATGGGATATTGGTATTTTTATTATCTCAGCCTACTTTAGTTGTCTCCTTATCAAAGGCCTGAGTTGCACACTGGATTTTATATTTATTTCACTCTTTGAGTATGTATCTCAATCAAAATCAAGTTTTTTTTTTAAACTGGATGTCATTTTGCTCTTTTTGAACGTCTAAATTACATAAAACAGTCCCCCAAAACACCAGGCCTCACCTGCCTAATATTGGTCACCTCTCCCCAATAATAACTACGTTCAAAATACTCTTCTAGTCAAGTAACAAAAAAGTTTTACCCATTAAACAAACAATGGTCCTACCCTTTCAAAATAAAGGCAATTGCAAACTTAGGTCAGAGGACGAAAATAGATTACTCAGTTGAATACTAAAAGTAGCCACGATTCGTGTGTGGGCTCTTTTATTTGACCACAGAATGTACAACAAAGCATTTTATTATAAAACGTAAGCTCTAAACAGGTCTCACGCGTCTCGCCGCCGAGGCCCGCCGCGACGCCCAAATCGACGCCCCTCCCGACCCTTGCTCGAGCCAGCCCGCGCCGCTGAGCCTGTAGCTTTAAATTCGTCCCTAATTAATACCAATCCTGATCCAGCTAGTCATTTGCTGCCCTCTTCCAGCGACGCCCTAAGCCGAGGTTCGTACCCCACAGGGGGTGCCCTTAGCGTTGTCGCTTAGTTTTAGTTAGTATATAAGTTTAAGTCCTGGCTGGAGGCCTTAATTTATTAGGGAATCCACAGGCAAGTCCGCTTAAGCAGACGACAACCGCATAGGTTGACCTGCGAGATGCCAAACAAACAAACAAAAACAAACAGGTCTCACGCGCGAATAAATGTTACACACTACAATGATATCAGCTGGGTGTGGCAGATATTAATATAACAGACACACACATAATTAATGTACAATACACTTAGTTGAGAACTCTTGCACTTTTGAAGACCTGATAAATGACTCTAAAGCTGTGATAACTATTTAAAGCCAATTGGCCCAATCAACAAGAAATTAATGGTTTAATGGTTGGTACACACATGCAACGCGGCAAATTGACGTGGTGTGTCAATTGATTTCCATCATCATCATTAGCCTATATTCGTCCACTGCTGGACGTAGACCTCTCCTAGTGAACACCACTGAGCCTGATCTTCGGCTCTCCTCATCCAGTCTGCCAGCCGGCGTTCGAATGTCGCCGATCAACCTGGCCGGCGGGCGTCCCACACTACGTTTGCCTAAACGCGGTCTCCACTCTAGAACTCGTTTTCCTCAACGATTGTCGGTTCTGCGAGAGATGTGACCAGCCCACTGCCTCTTCAGCTTGTTCAGTCTTTGGGCTATGTCGGTTACCTTGGTTCTCTGATTTGACTTTACAATTATTTATTGCCATGACCAAACTTTTACTGTCGACTTTAGATACGAAACATCATCTTTAATCTACATACCTCCACTACTGGATGTGAGTCTTTACTATCACATACAATTAAACTCGATCATCGGCACCTTTCATCCAGCTGCTGCCAGCCACCCTGCGAACCCTGGAAGCACCCAGCCACGCTGCACCGAAGACCTTGCCCGTGGAAATTTCTTCCTATGTTTGCTGATTCGCAGTACATGGTATTTAATAATTATGATACTAAGACAGAATGTTAGATTTAACCATTTGCCGTCGATACCCATTAAGAATCGGGTATTAGACCCATTTATCAAAATGAGAATGTTTCTTTTACACATCCGACGTTTATAAAACTGTAGCTACAGCGGTCGGATACCTCCAAAAAACTGTTTGTTTTTAAATCAACAATTAGTGTTTTCACAAAACGTCACTCTTGTATTGTCCCGAAGGATTAGGCAGAGGTGTAGCTATAGTACACCCACATTTCGCCAGTTATATTAAGTGTAATAGGAGTCGAGCTTATTGCCTACGACCGGGGGCACAAATCAATGGAGCAGTGGTGGCCAGGTGGTAACGGCCTCGACTTACGAGTGTAGGTCGTGGGTTCGAACCAAGGCAGGCGCTTTACTTTGTGAGAATTATTTCATCTCCACTGCTTCAACGGTAAAGGAAAACGTCGTAATCGGCATGTCCTAGAACAAAATAATCGAAGACATGTAACATCCACCAACACGCACTGGGCTCGCGTGGTGTATTATGGCCCACTTCCTCTCATAGAGAGGAGGCTTATTGTGTCCCAGCAGTGGGAACATTATGAGCACTGCTACTGATAAATTGCAGATGGAAAAGCCCAATAACATTTTGCCCGAGCCTGGAATCAAACCCAGGACTCATGCTCCAGCAGCAGCGGTTGCGACCACTACACCGACAAGCTCTTTGTTTTTCTTACACTTAAATACTTTTAACTCTCAAACCGGCCAACACAGTAACTTTTGTTTTAATAACAATCTTATTCTCTTTAACGTTTTATATTTTTCTTTATAGCGCCAACAAGCAGTAAAGTTTAGTTAAGAGGCCTCCTACGGCATAAGGCTTGTTACAGACTTACGATTATGCGTGGGGATTGTCTTACGTAATTTAAGTTTAGTAGGTCGTCTGGTGAAGCGGGCTTATATTTCAGTAACAATATTTTATGCAGTAACCAACTGAGTATATTGTTCTTTATTATGTTAATCTGTTTTGTCTGGTTTCTGTTTTCTTTGTTAATTTTGAGATTACCAAATTGTTGTTTTGGAGTTGGATGTACGTTCTTTAGGCTTAGTTTTAGTTTCAGCCGTCGCATCGCTCAAATATAGTCTTCTGTCCCTCGCATTATCTCTGCGCTTAACGTACTCTTGGACGCTAAGCCTGATTGTGATGTGTTCGCGGATGAACAGAAGAAGAACTTGTGTGGCTGTCGAATAGTTGTATTGTTATTGTATTCGTCTTTAAATAATGTAATTGGCCTTGGCTGTTTGTTAAATATATAAGTTTCTTCAAACGCCGGGAGGGGACGCCCCAGGAGGACATACGTGTATAGTGACCTTGTTGGTGATATTCTTCAGAAAAGTCAGGTGCGTAGTATTCGCAACTGGCGTGCGTGTATGAACGTATGTATGAACGTAAACGATGCAAAAGGATCGTAGCGGGTATGGTTGTATATGTGTGTGTGTGTGTGTTATTATTCTTTCCTCTGAAGAATGACCCATATCCAATTTTGTTCATAATTTATTTAGCCCATTAGGTAAATAACAATGGAGTATAGCAGTCACTCTGATTTCCGAAACCAATAAAGTGACAAAGTGTTGTGACCTTATTCTGTCTTAAATTAAAATAGGTGCCACATCGGTTTAATATTTAAATGCAGAGAACTAAAACCAAACACAACAAAACAATTAATAAAAGTAAACAATTTAAACTCTATGGATAACTATGTTAATTCTAAAACGGAGTAGTCACGTTGACAATAAAACATCGTTTCCATTTAAAATTAAAATTTCTCTACCGATTAAATTTACAACCACTAAAATGGTTAACGACGCACGACAATCGTACGTTTGTGAGGGGCCTAAAGTGGCTTAGGCCTGTTGCACACACACGTTTTCTTTGCCGTGAAAAACTACGTTTGATTAGCCGTGTGTAGGCTTGGTCGTCCGTGTTCCATGGATACTGTGGAAGCTTGATGATAGACACGGCGGCACTACAGCACGGCGGTGCCATCGTCGTTTGCGTCGTCCGGTAGTTTGCCGCGTACAAGCTTACACGTTTAGACCCGTTTAGCGTATAAGCCGCGCCGCACCGGCCTCAGCGCAGTAGAAAACAACGCTGTCAATAAGCTTCCATAGTGATCCACACTGGCACGGCGAATAAACCATCGATTTTTACGACAAAAAAAAACGTGTGTGTACAAAGACCCTTCTACGGTGCGGCTATCGCGCCGACCCGTAAAGAAACCGTGCCGTGTACAAAGGGCCTAAAGTAGCTTATGCAAATAGAACGTTTTTTATTGAAAATTAAGAGGGATAAAGTAGGCAGTATTGACTCATTAGGGCAGAATCGACATTTTATAGATTCTCCGACTGAGTTAAGGGAAATGAGATGTCAAAGCTTCCCGGTTCAAATCGAGATGCTTTTGTTTTTTATTCATTTTATGCCAAATGAATAAAACATTGATTTTAAATGTCGGATTTTTTTTGGAAGGAAATGATGCAGCTTGGGTCTCATAGCTTTTTTTTACCTACTGGTAGCATTTTGACTGTTTTGTTGGTGTAGAATATTACAATTCAATTCAAAATACAATTACGAATTTTTCCTTACCTAAATCGCCCCCAGTAGAGGTGTGGTTCTCTTTTATTTTTCCAAAATAGATTATTCCGCGGACATTGGTGTGGGTTACATGTTTACTTCTTTTACACTAGCATGTTATTTACTAAAATTGTAACGTGTAACCACTGTTTTATGTCCCAAATAAAATTACATAAGACAGTCCCCCAAAACCCCCGCTTTCGCTGGTAAGAATAAGTGGCGCAACAATCTCCAGAGCAGCACATCTGTCTGTTCAGTTAAAACATGAACGTTCAGTAAAATCATGAATCTATACAATAATAGGTATGCAAAGAAATTCAAATTTCGAGACAGAACATCATATTAAATTATCTTATACAACAATACTTACTTAATAAATAAAAACGTTTTTTTTGCAATTTTTATTGTTCTGAATTATTCTTTCAGATATAAAATAACCATGGTATAGGACCATGATTATTTAATCATGGTCCTATCCTGTCTGAAAGAATATTTACATTACATTTATAATATTTATATTACATTTGATCTGGAAAATAAACAATGACATGAATACTTACGTAGGTATTATTTTATTGTTATTATTGTGAATGTTAAGACTATGTGGGTCATTTTTTTTTGCTTTTGTTTTTTTTTTATTGTCTCAGTTTTAATCGTAATCTTGGTCTGGCGGTTTGAGTAATTATGCGGCCTACCCAATGTCCTTTCTTTGGTATTGTTCGTCGAATCGTTGAGCTTCTTATGTTTTGAGTTGAGCTGTACGATTACTGACAAATGCGTGCACTGACTGGACAGGTCCACTCAATCTGTGTGGTTTTTTCCTCAAAAGACCATTTCAGACATCAATCCACATGGTCTTAACATGATCTGACCTAGATTATGTCTGGACTTTAAAAGAGACTGTGACCTCTGAGTTTGTTTCGGCCTTTCTTCTCAGAGTAGTCAGATAGGAAACGCCGACCTCATCTACTTTAAAAAAAATGTTTTACGTGTAAAAGTGTTTGTACAAACCCACTTACAGAAATAAAAATCATTTATCATTAATCTAAGATACAAAATCTTGATCAGATCAGAGATTTTATATGACGTCACTATATGGACCAGCTTTTATAACTAATAATAATCATAACTAAGAATCCTTTAAAATACGCACGTGATCGCATCGTAAGTGTCCCTGCCGACCCTTGCTCCCTCCCGACCCTTGCTCGAGCCAGCCCGCGCCGCTGAGCCTGTAGCTTTAAATTCGTCCCAAAATAATACCAATACTGATCCAGCTAGTCATTTGCTGCCCTCTTCCAGCGACGCCCTAAGCCGAGGTCCGTACCCCACAGGGGGTGCCCTTAGCGTTGTCGCTTAGTTTTAGTTAGTATTTAAGTTTAAGTCCTGGCTGGAGGCTTTAATTTATTAGGGCAACCACAGGCAAGTCCGCTTAAGCAGACGACAACCGCATAGGTTGACCTGCGAGATGCCAAACAAACAAAAACAAAACATCGTAAGTGTGTCGAAACCTTTACTCGGTGGAAATAATTAACTTCTCTAATTAATATTTGATTAGTCGTATTTGTACTTGTTAGTTTGTTACCTACCTACTTGTTGTTTCTGACTTGTTGGTCTAGTGGTGGCTGTTAAGTACAGACCACTGACTTTAGGTGAAGAAAAGACGTCTTCAGAAAACCTGGACTCACGAAAAAGACCATATTTTTTATTTACACTTAGTTTTTTAACTCACGCTTGCTCAGTGTAAATTGTCCAAGAAACAAAAATTCGAAGACATGGTGACCCGCACTGGGTCCGCGTGGTGGATTGCGGTCCACACTCTCTCACAGAGAGGAGGCCATCAACTGATCTATGCTCTTTCCCACTTTATTTTTAGAAGAGTTGTTATTTCTGCGGAGTGTCTCATACAAACTCGCACTGAGGCCGCGTGGTGGATTATGGCCCAGTCCCTCTGACAGAGAGGAGACCTGTGATTGTGATTGAGTCGTGTCCCTGAAAGGCTTCTGTAGCTTTATGAATGATGTTCTTCCACTTCGTTCAGTTCTCGGGTTCTCTCAGGGCCGTCGTAACAGAGAGTCCCGCGGAAACCGGCGGTTAGGCTGATTTAACTATTGAAAAATAGAGTACAAATAAAGCATGCTCATAATACATTGTACCAACCAATGTTCTTCCTGTAACCGTTTATTTCTTAGACCAAAAAGCTGCAGTACTAACACACAAAGTACTTACAACTAACAAAACAGAAAACCTATTAAAACGAAGTTGTAAACTACCGCTCGTTTTTACAGGCAGTTATACGAATTTCAATTTCAACCGCGTTTCCGTACCTTATCGTATACAACTATGTATCGTATAGAACTATCGTATCGTAACATTTTAATTCACGCCTCGTGTTTGAAGTAGCGATCGTTAAATACAATGATAAATTTATGACAGAAGTTTCACGAAAGATTTTATTTATTTATTTAAATGCCTTTTACTATCATTACAAGTCTTAGCCTAATGCAATAGCCAAGTCACACACACACAACATTAAAATTATAGCACAAAATACATCACAAGATCATAAAGATGCGAAGTCACACCAGTGACATAGAAATATATCAATTTCGAACTGAATATAGTTGATGGTGCGAATTACTCGAGTCAGAGGGGTTTTGGCCAGCAACTTGGCTGATGGAACGATCAGCAGTAGCTGGGGCCGTCGCCTCAACACATAACGGTCGGTTGCAAAAGTGCAACAGTTGGACTACTCCCGGATTGTGATATATGCCTCGGAGCAGATCAGTAATAACTAAGAGCATATTTGCCATGTTTACCTAAAACTGGCATTTAGGTCCTGTAGTCTAGCTTTGGCTACAGACCTAAACACAAATTTTATGATGCCTAAAAGTATATGATCTACTGCAGTAAACAAAATCAGAAAAATATATGATATTCTTCAGGATATATATGCTAGTGTGTTGAAAACTTAATACAACCACATAATTTGATACGATAGAGAAAAAAAAACACGAATATGCCCCATTTATTTTTTTTGTATATAGAAATTGTTGTGTCATATGGGCTTCTCTTTCTTTTCTATGCAGTCTGACAGTGACCACGCTTTAGCTCTTGTAAGCATCTTAAAGTCAAATACTGATGAAAATGATAGATTTTTATGAATGTGACGGACGGATTATTTTTTGCGGTCGGTGCATTATGTCTATTTTTACATTTAACTCTGTCAGTCTTCTTCTCTGTATTCATCCCTTTTCTAGCTACATCATCTTGCACACAATCCGCTCATTGTTTCTATGGACATTTACCTTTAAAAATTTGGTAAATCGATTTTTCCTATTACCGATTTACTCATTTTTCGATCGCAGGTGCCAGTTTTACCCCGTTTCCTAATGTAAGCGATCGTCGCGCGAATACCGTTACCGGTCGTAGAGCAGTGGTGGCCCAGAAGAGTAGTGTTGGCCCAATGGTAACGGCCGCGACTTACGAATTGTAGGTCGTAGGTTCGAACCCAGACAGGCTCTTTACTTTGTGTAAATTATTTCATCACCACTGCTCTCGAAACGGTGAAGGAAAACATCGTGAGGAAACCGGCATGTTCTAAAACCAAAATTTGACGACATGTGACATCTGCCAACCCGCACTATGCCCGCGTGATGGATTACGGCCCACTCCCTCTAACAACGAGGAGGCCTGTGTCCCAGCAGCTGAAAAATGGTGACCTGTGTATTGACTGCGGCAAGTTTACCTAGCAGAGAAAAGAGCGATTTTTTGTGTGCATGTTCTTAAATAAATCATTCAAAATGAACCTTCTGCAACTCCCTACACTATGATCAAACGCATTTGCATTTTGCATGCATAGCCGCCGATGTAATGTTATCGAGCGTTCTTGGTGTGATATCGAATGAAAAATATCACAGTTATAGGTTTAATATTAGATGCCCGTGGCTAAGTTTAGATCTTCTTTTATGACCTAGGTTGTTAGGTTATCGGGGTGTTAAATATGTTATGATATGGATTTGAAGATAATATCTTCTCTATACTTTTTGAGACGGGGCACGAGCTCTTAGATATGGGAAAACGGTCTTAAGGTTTAGAGACTATCCACAACTTTTTGAGAAGCCTAGGTCGGCATTCACAGGTTGAGAGAAGGAAGAAAAAAGTACACAATAATAATTGGTAGATGTTGTTTCTAGTGTACTTTATTCGCCAGTTAGCATAGGTATAAATATTTCTGGAACTGTCGATTCGCCCACAAATAAACGCCTACAGAAAAAAAATGTGTCCAATCGTCCGTTTCGGTAGAGTAAATTCTTGAGAATCGACTAATAAGCCGATATATTTTTTGGCATAGTTGGCTTCCACGCATACGGAATCGCGAACAGAAACTAGTTAGGGACGAATAGAAAAAACTCCGACTGTAGAGAGCTTAAAGATAATATGGACAAGGACAGGAATGACTCGTATTATTAAGGAATATTCGTTTTGTAATCTCTACACTGCCACAAGTGAACTACGCATCACACTGACGTCACGCCAAATCCTGCAACGTGCAAGCAGATTTTACCGGGCAACTAGCATATATACAACGTCCCGACATCAATCGTCGGGACCTTCCCGATGTACTCGATGTAGCGCTGGTCAAGAATGTGAACCTCCGTTTGCAATCGATAGAGCCAGTACGCGAGTAGAGTCGAACGCCCAGTAGTCATGCATCTTGTCCCTTACTCGGGCCCGATCGATCCCAACCGCCCCCCTCAGACCCAGATGATAACCGACTGGAGGAAAGTAAGCGATAGACTGAAATCCACCACGTCGCCTCACTTGGACACCATCCCCGATCACATAGTGTCAGTCGCCGACACGACGGCCGCAATCGACTCGATTACAGAACACGTACAATCCGTATTGACCGATTGTTCACGGGAAGTTCCGGTGATGGAAGACCATCGCTGGAAATTACCTACTGACGTACGTGACTTGATTACCGAGAAGAACGCGGCTATTCGTGCCTACGACACTTTCCCTTGTGACGCGAACAAAGCCCACATGCGCCATTTACAGCGTGCTGTAAAGAAACGAATAAGGGAGGTTCGCTCTGAGGGCTGGAACAAGATGCTCAGTGAACTCGAGCCCACCCATCAAGCCTTCTGGAACTTACAGAGGAAATTGCGTTCCTCTGAAGAGGTCTCTATGCCTCCTCTCATCCGCCCCGACAAGAGCGTCGCTTTTGACAGTACCGACAAGGCCGCATGTCTTGCCGACAGCCTAGAGTCCCAATGTTCTCCCAGCTATCAATCAGTAGACCAAGCTCACCTGAACAAGGTCGACGCTGAAGTCGAACGGAGAGCCTCCCTCCCACCCGTCGAAGACCCTGATGATCCTCTGCCTCCCGTCACTCCAGACGAAGTGCACGACATCATAAAAGGGCTCCACGCTCGTAAAGCCCCCGGTTCGGACAGTATTACCAATAAGGTATACAAACTCCTTCCTGCCCAGCTAATAATGCTTATGACCGCCATCTTCAATGGCGCTTTGAGCAACAACATCTTTCCACAAGCGTGAAAAGAAGCAACCGTCATCGGTATCCCAAAGCCAGGCAAGCCAAAGTCTGAGCCCTCCAGCTACCGCCCTATTAGCTTACTCAATGTTCTAGGCAAAATCTACGGGAGGCTTATTTATAAGCGTTTCAAAGACTGCCGAAGCAAAGAGCCTCATTCCAAACGAGCAGTTTGGTTTCCGACCCCAACACTCGAGTATCCACCAAGTCCACCATATAGAAGAGCACTTGTGCGCTAGTCTGCAGCGTAATGCGACGACGGGTGTGCTATTCTTCGACATAGCGAAAGCCTTCGACAAAGTCTGACACAACGGCTTGTTATACAAGCTTTACCAACTAGGAGTGCCAGATCGTCTCGTGCTCATCTTACGAGACGTTTTGTCGAATCGCACCTTCCGCTATCGCATCGAGGGTGCATCCCCTCACCCTATTCGAGCCGGAGTCCCTCAGGGTTCTTCACGCTGTTTACCAGCGATATCCCAAAGAGCAAATAGGCTCAGTTGGCTCTCTTAACCGACGACACTGCCGTTTACTAAACCGGTCACTGTCCCAATGCTATAGCTCGTACTCTCCAAACCTCCGCAAACGTCTTAGGCGCTTTGTTCCGGAAATGGAGAATCGAGGTCAACCCCGATATGAGTCAGGCGGTTCGCTTCACGAGACGTCGTCGGTTCCCCCTCCCCTTTCCCAGCCCGATCACTATGTACGGCAAGCCGATCCCTTGGGAGAAGCAAGCTAAGTACCTAGTCGTGATCCTTGACCAAAACCTCACCTTTAAGCAGCACATTTAGGCGGCTCGCGCGCGCCTCCTTCGCTCTTGGTAGACTCCATTTCATACTGACAGCCCGGATTGTTGCAGTTTACATATGTAAACTGTCACTTAAATGCAAGCTGCGCATCTACACTGCAGTCATCCGTCCCATCATGACCTATGCCTGCGTTGATATATATATATATATATGTAAAAACATTATTATTTAAAAGAGTGTCCATGGAGTTTCTTGCCCGTTCTTCTCCATAGGTACCTACTACGCTTTGGAATGGGCAACTAGCTTCATATTTCTGACTGACCGACTCCTTGACAATTCAAAAGTGCCTGTAAATGGTTTAATTGAAATAAATGATTTGAGTTTGAGTTTGAGTTTGAGTTGTATTTGCGCACGCTCACCCTCCAGAACCGTTTCCTCAGATAGGTCACGGGTGCCCCCTACTATGTCCGCAATATAGATCTCCACGTCGACAAAATGCCAAAATGCCAACCATAAACCAGTTTATGAAACGCTTATCGAAGCGTTTCTTTGATTGTGGCATAAAACACCCAAATCCCCTGATTTCAGCGGCCGCCCGCTATACTCCCTCCCGCACCATCCTCACCGCCGTGGCCCGCCGCGACGCCCAAATCCACGCCCCTCCCGACCCTTGCTCGAGCCAGCCCACGCCGCTGAGCCTGTAGCTTTAAATTCGTCCCTAAATCACTCAAATCCTGATCCAGCTAGTCCCTGGCTGCCCTCTTCCAGCGACGCCCTAACCCGAGGTTCATACCCCACAGGGGGTGCCCTTAGCGTGCAGTCGCTTAGTTTTAGTTAGTATTTAAGTTTAAGTCCTGGCTGGAGGCCTTAATTTATTCGGGCAACCACAAGCAAATCCATTTAAGCAGACGATAACCTCATAGGTTGACCTGCGAGATGCCATTCACAAAAATAAAAAAAACAATCGTTGGCAGTTGCCCACCAGACACGACACCCGTCTGGTCAGAGGTCGCTCCCTGTTCTATGGAGGATGAGTGAACACATCCTGTTTCCCATTTTTCTATAGGATAATTAATTAGCAGCTTAGCTCATCGCCGCAAGGTTGCCTGTTTGTCGGTCTTCTATAGACTGTACTTCGGTGAGTGTGCGCAAGAACTCCACGACCTCATCTCCCACCTGCCCCCTTCTACCATCGGACATATAGACATACTGCTAATTACCATCCATACTTAGTTGCCATTCCACCAATTCGCGCTAAGCGGTTCCAAACATCCTTCATAATGGCAAAAGAGTGGAACTCACTCACTACCTGCGTCTGTGTTCCCGAACGCATTCAACCCGAATCTCTTGAGTTAGAGTGAACAGGCTTCTTCTGGGTGAGCTCACTCCATCGGAGACTTTTTCTCTGTCACTTCTGACCTAGACTAGAGTCAAGAGCAAACCCATCTCAAATAAAATAATTAAAAAAATAATAAGGTGTAGGACACCCACCTGATGAAAAATAAAAGCAAGCTGATGAGACTATGGAAATATGGGCAGAATGGTTTGGCCGATTCATTACGAACTAGTTAGACGTATTTTGAAAGTTTTGAAGAAATTCGAAAAAGAAATTCTTCATATGTTAAACTTCTCCACACATGAAGAATAGTGATTCTTCCATCAATTCGCGCTGCAAATTTTAGAAACGAAAGAAAATACTAGACAAACACAGTTAATAGAAGGTTATTACAATAGCTACGGCTAAAAAGGTACAACACAATAATCTTGGAGCTTAAAACCCAATTGCCGGAGAAGCTCAAAGCTCAAGACTCAACCCTCCCGCGGTGCCTTACCTCAATAATAATCCCGTTGAACTACCGAGAAATTCCAAAATTAAATTCAAAAACGATTGCCTGTACTTATATTAACATTGTATAATATTTATTTACGTTTTGTTCGTCATTTTTTCTCAGCGTGTGACTTTTATGGCACATTGTCGAAGATTGTATCTTTATTTTCGTTTTTATTTTTGAAAAAAAATGGCTAATTGCGAGTCGGACTCGCACATAAAGGGTTCCGTACCTCCGAACAATATTTAACAGTACATTTTTTGAAGTGAAAACTTCTTTAGCGGCGTTGTACATTTTTTTTGTAATGGGTAATAAATGTTTAACTCGCGTCAGGACACGTGACCTGATCGAAAATTCGTAAGACGGATGATTACTGATTTTTGATTTTTATTGATTGATTTTTCTGAGAGATAAACTTTTTAATGTAATATAAATTGTTTGTGTACGATAGCGCAATAAATAAATATTGTATTCTAACACATAAATGGTAGTATTTTTATACTGATAATTAAAGCAATTCGTGCAAAATTATTCCCTAACCATTTCAAAATATCAAAAATGCACGACGTTAGTATTCAAGTTTTCACTTCTGCCGGCATTCCCGGAGTGCAACCCGTCGTTTTTTTATATATGTATGAGAAAAAAAAAGCACTTGTTTTCAAGGACCCCGATCACGCTCAGTCAAAGTTTCTATTACGGTTCAAAAGATACAGCTGACACACAGACAGACGGACAGCGCACCTTTTAGGTACGGAACCCTAATAAACGCCAACAAATGATTCTTTAAGAATATTATTTTGAAATTTTGACGTTCATGTGTTTTGTTTCGTGCTATATTGTATTGCATTACGGACGTATAAATATGTGTTTTGTATTTTATTTCATATTTCTATTTCTGTGGGTGTGAAGGGGTTATCCGTTATTTCGTCATTAGGTTTAGTAGCTGATTCCACTTTTGTGGAAACAAAAAAAACTGACATCCGTTTTCGTTTTATGGCTCCTTCAAACCGGCGTGAAACACGACTCGACAAAGGCACCGCGTGTCGCGACAGTCTGCGCGAACCCTTAAGAATACCATTCCACCCGCGTTAGATTTGTAACAGAACAGCGAGGTAATTGCGTAACACACTGACAATACTATTAACTTTGACAGTTCAACAACAGTATTTGCGTTACGTTACATTAAACTTACATTATCGAGCAGACGAATTTTCAAACAATTATCAGCTAAAACTAGAGCTAACAATTAGGGTAAGGAATTTCCAGCCAAAAGGGTTCGCGTATTATTACGTCATTGAGGAGTGAATTTGACACTATGAGCAATTTGGGCCTTGTTGGTGTCACAATCTACAGTATTTACTTATCTCGTCACTACGCGGTCACAGAACTTACCTACACATAACCTCACGCCTTGTTTCCCCGAAGGGTTGGGCAGAGGTGTATCTGTATATCCTTATTTCGCCAGTTACGTTTATGTCCCATGTAATAGGGGGCGAGCCATGCCATCATCCGGGCACAAATCCAAACTCCGGGCTGCTACTGAGAAATTCCAGATATAAAAACCCAACAACACGTTGCCCGGTCTGGGAATCGAACCCAGGACCTCATGCTCAGCAGTAGCGATTGCAACCACTAGACCAACGCACTTACCTACCTAAACCATATTCTATAATTATTTTCCTGTTCATTTTCTACGTTCTCCACATTATAAAAACCCCCTGCCCAGACACCTTAACTTTAAAGGCTTAACATTAACATATTCAGCTTATAAAATTCCCACTTCTGAGACACAGGCCTCATATCTTTAAAAGGGATTGGGCTATTATCAGTGCGGCTTGATGAATGTCACATATCTTCGAGTATTTGGTTTTGGGACATGCCAGTTTCCTCACGATGTTTACCAAAACTTGACCGTCTTCTCAATAGCTGCATTCGATTCGTTTTTAATCTGCGTAAATATGACCTAAAGTGGTTGCCCATAGAATCTTCGTTCATCAGTCATCACACAATCGCCTTCTTCAATGTCCCACTCACCTTACAGACTTCATTCACTCTTCCTTCTACGTTCATTCCATCTCTCTGTGGAACGCACTCCCCCAAGAATTCAGGATGGCAACCAACCGCACATTCGCAAGAAGCTGGCAGTATCATCATAACGATAAAAATTTCTTATTGTTTGTCTTATTTGTTTTTAGTATATTCATATATTGTTGTATATTTATTTGTGCTTATATTTATATACCTAATAAATTTACTTTAGGTTTATATTTTCTCCCAAATGTTTTTTTTTATAAAATGCACCTACCACTGTTTGTCTCTGCATCACCCAAAGGTTGACTGGTAGGAAAATGCCACTGAATGCCAACATCTTTGTGCGTAAAGTATTAAATAAATATCACAATGGCTCTTAAAGACTTATAGCTACTGTGCAGTTTCTTTCATATTTTATTCAGAATCTCAGTAACATCAATTAAACTTCTCATATATTTCAGTACACCTACCAAGACTTGCGTCAACTATGTAGCAGGCGTTACAAGTTTGCGTTGCAAAACAATCCGTGGCCTGCACCGTGACGTATATACTTACTTTGTTTTTCACAAAAGGCACAAATGAGAGTTGAAATTAGAACTGTAGGTATACAATGCAATTAAATGAACGGAAGTTTAAAACTCATGTTAAAAAAAACACTTTGTAAACAAGCATATTACAAATTAGAGGATTATATCCTAGATAAGAATGACTGGAAACATGCTGGTACTGCTCCATAGGACAATCTAGAGGCTAGAGAAAATCATACTAGTTGCTTATTGTACTGTATAATTTGTTATTTTTACTTTACTCACACGTTTGCGTTGCAAAACAATCCGTGGCCTGCACCGTGACGGATATACTTACTATGTTTAAGACAATGTCGAGGAAGTAATAACAAGTTGGATATTGATTACAGATTGGTACCGTGTTACCTTACTCAGTAACTTGGTTGTGGACATCAGATATGCAGTCGTTCCATGGTATTCAGCTGCTTCCGGCCAGACTGGAAGCTGACCACGACATAGTTGGCAAATTAATTGTTTAATCTAGTACCAATTTTTATATTGCCAGGTAAGATAATAAAGCCGTAGAAACAGGATGTCCCGTAAGTCGACGTTAAGCCGAAATCGGGTGATAGGTCAGGTCATAATAGTGAACAGAAATATATATCTATTTAAAAAAAAAACTTTGCTATGTAGGTATTCAAAAAGAAGCCGGTGAAGGTCTTTTAACTCCTGTTGCTACAATTTTTTTTAAACCATACGAAAACTAGCTATGTTCTAGTTATCTAATCTATAAAAATACTAGAGATTACACATACAATGGCCCCATAAAAAGACATACCTATACTACGAAAAGTATTAAGTTTAATCCAATATTTAATGCTGAGGCTCAAATCTAGAGAGTCTAGACCGAATTTGAATCGACTCCAACAAAGCTTTTTGATGGCTTTGTTACTTACAATAGGCCTACGATCAGGGTTGTCTACAACACACATGTTAATAAAAAAAAAACTCATAAAAAATCTAAATTCATTATTTAGGACTACGCACGAATACGCAATCGTCTCGTTCATAACAAGAACATGAACATATTGTGACATATTATGTCACTCATTTGTTTGGAAATCCGGAAGGCGCCCTCTGTCGGCGCGACCACGCGTTCGGGTTCGCAGAACACCATAAACGCGACGATCGCGTTGTCGCGCGAACGCTTGCCTTGGTTAGGGCACGGGGTCAGACGGAGGAATAATTGGTTGTTTACTTTGATTCTTCAAGATTCTTCTACTTTTGTTAACTCAAACATTCAAAATGAAATCATAATAGAGGTAAGTTACAAAAATATTCTGAAATAATATTCTCTTTTTTAATTCCAGATGTTTTATATTTCTGTTACAGTCATTTAACGACCCTTATCTCTTAGCTTTTGTTCAACCACTATAATGAAAATAATTACACACTTCTCTGAAATTCTCATTATAATATTAATGAAGTAAGTAATACCAAATCGTGAAACTGTATCGATATTTTTCATTTGTAAAAAGTTTTAGACTCAAGAATACCTAATGTTTACAAAATTATTTTGCGTTACTAACATAAGGGACAAAATTGAAACATCGTGACGGTTCAAAGTGGTCGTGGGGTTCGAACTGATGGGTTATTATTAGCCGACTCGCACGAATCTGCTGGCCCGGGCGAACTCCAGAAATATATACACATAAGTACACAGTAATTATTGGTAAAATTTCAAGAGAACTTTCTTCTTAACTGTATCGAATAAAATTCAAAATGTGCCAATTGCCTTATACATATTACTGGAGTTGTCGATTCGTCAACAATTCAATTAACTTCGTGCGAGTCGCCATCAGAAAAAATAATATTATTTTGAAGTGTCGATTCGCCCGTGTTAGGCGAGTTTTCGTGTTCGTTATGAGGTAGTTATGTAGGGACCTAGAGAAGGACATGTGATACTTATAATATACATGCGAAAGAAAGTTTGTCTGTCTGTCTGTTACCGTTTAAAGTCTAAACCACTGAACCTATCGTTATGATAGTTATGTAGCCTGGGACCTAGGGAAGAAGAAATGTAACTTTTTTATCCTGCATAATTTTATTTAAAAAAAAAATACATACAACATAATTATGGGGGCAACACCCATTAACTAGGTGTTTGCGAACTAGCTGTATGGTTAAACTAGATCCTACATCAAAAACAAAAAAAACACATAAACCTACATGGGCACGGTTCCAACCGGTCGTTTCCTATTGAGAAGGGCCGGCAAGAAACTCCAGGGTTACTCTTTTAAAAATAATTGGCTTCTACAATGTTTTCAAATTACATAGTTAATACGTATGGGAGGACAGTACCAGGTACAAAATGGTCAACAAATCTACATTCTAGAAGACCTACAATGTTCTCACATTTAGAAAATATGAAAGAGAAATAAAATAATAAAATTACGGACCCTTTTAAACCTTTTTTTTAATATCCTTTTCACAAAAGGCACAAATGAGAGTTGAAATTAGAATTGTATACAATGCAATTACATGAACGGAAGTTTAAACCTCATGTTAAAAAAAACACTTTGTAAACAAGCATATTACAAATTATAGGATTATATCCTAGATAAGAATGTTTGGAAACATGCTGGTCCTGCTCCATAGGACAATCTCGAGGCTAGAGAAAATCATACTAGTTGCTTATTGTATTGTATAATTTGTTATTTTTACTTTACTCACACACTGACTTATTCTAAGTTAATATTTTAGGAAAATCATATCTTTTTACAATGTTTGTAAATATGTGAGCACAATGTACCTATCACGTGATTAATTTATCTGCCTTTGCTTTAATTTTAATTCTTTTTACCAATTTTGGTATAGTATTTTTATTCTTGGTGCATCATCTTCACACATAAAAATATATTTAATATATCAAAATATTGTAAAATATTTTAAAAGAGTAACGGTGGAGTTTCTTGCCCCTTCTTCTCCATACGAAACTACTTTTTGGAAGTGGCGCCTAGAATCAGTTATATTTTTAATGTAAATTTTGACGTTCAAAAGTGCCTTTATACGGGCCTATTTGAAATAAATGCTTTGACTTTGAATGTCAAATCAGTTTAACGATATACCTAACTAGTTTACATCTCGTATGTAGGTGTTTGTGACAAAGAAACACGACACAGGGTCGCGGGTTGTTCGAAAGAGATACCGTGGCCCCCAGCACAGGCAAATGGAGAAACACGGGTGGGTTTTAGTCAAAGTCTGACACGCCCAGAGCGGGAGACGTCATTTAATGACTTTCCACCAAAAAAAAAACACCTTCCGAGCCGAATCCGATCTCAAGTAACCTGGCTGTGAGGGATAGCTGGTGGGTAAATAGCAATAGAGGCACCTCGAATCATTTGGGACCTGATATCCGCCAATCCAATGATTTCGAAAAATGGGGAACACGATGCTTTCAGCGTTTGTTCGCAAGTCTGAACATGTGACGTCTCATAGATCATTGCAAACGGCTGTGACTTCTCTTTAGAAGCTCGTACACAATGACGCGACTCAACAGCGCGACACAAAGGCAACGCTTGTCGCGCGACGAGCGGTGCCGTTGTGCCGTGCTGTCCTGTCGCGTAACGCGTCTTTATTTTCCGCAAAACCTCTAGGTTCATTATAATCCTATTGGAAGATATTTTCTGAAATATTCATTCATCAGGATTATATGTATAAACTTAGAGGGTTGTATTGATGATTTTAAGGATTACCTATAATTCTGTAAATACCTACTAAGGTGTTACGGTCGCGAATCATATTTTGTTCAATTAACAACCTGACACTGACCAGCTAATTGCAAAAAACCGCAAGAAAATTTTAATTTGGCCTGGCGATTTCCTCTTAAAGGCTCGTACATACTGTCACGACGCGACAACGCGACACTAAGTCACCGAAAGTCGCGCGACGGGCGGTGCATTTGCGTCGCGCTGTCGCGTCGCGCCTGTTTGCGGGAGCCTTAAAATCATCAATACAGTCACATTTTGATGTTGTGTCTAAGGTTAATAAAACATCTGCAAATCCCCTTGAAGTTGTCAGTGCCTAAAGTGGGGTTACCATTTTCCATCTATGTCAACATTCTACATAAAATCCCAGGCATGGAGACTGATTATCATCAACATACTATTGACGCGAATTATTTGGGGTAGGCACAGCATTTCTTGGTCTTCCGTACTTCTCTATCAGCACTCGTAACATGACCACCATAAAAACAAGTTTTGTCTATTCTATCTGTAATTTTGTCTATTCTTCCGTCGACAAAAGTAGGTCTTGCTACGCGTGCAGTCGTCATCTCTGTAGTCGGGGGTGACTACAGAGATGACGACTGCACTCGTTTTTATCCATATCATCATTAACACAGTCTATCCATCGTTTCTTTGCTCTTTCTCTACTAATATAGCCATCCACATTCACAAACTTTGTTCGTTAAACCACAGGAAAAGAGACTGATTATTTTAATAAGGAAATAAAGTATAGCTGACTCTGTAATTTCTTCACATAATCTACTTCAAAGTCGTGCATTTTCAGGACTAATCAGAAGGCATATTACATGATTGGATCAACACAACAAAACGAAACGAATTTATGAAATTAAAACTAAACACCAGCACACAATAAAGTAAACCAAAATGGTGGACAATACACAGAATATTCACACATATCTAAATGTTGCCACCCACAAATTGCGACCCGAATTCAACCCAGCGAATGGATAAATATGGCGCTATTAACAAAGTCTCTTCATTTCGACGCAGGCAGTTGGGTAACATAGAGGTGAACTGCAGAAGGTTAATTTTGACCAACTTACAATAGCACTTAAATCGATTTCAACCTTATTATCTAGTGCCTTTAAAAGGTCAACGCTGCACATCATTGTCATCATCAGGCTACAGTAGTTAACTGCTGTGGATAGGCTTTTCCAATCACACGCAAATTAGCTCTATCCTCAGGTGGCCTGAAGGCGTCCTACCATACGTTTTCCAATGCGTGGCCAGTCAGAAACATGTCATAACTCAGAGGTTGAAAGAAATAGGATATATTAGAGTTTCATAGTGATACTTCACTTTCCGAGTTGGATTGAACTTAAGTAAATATTCCACGAAAATCGCTGGTAGCAGCCGGATGAGAGTATTCGACAATCTAGAATCTATTTTTACCGTATTCATAGCTTTGAGTACAGTTAAATTAAATGCAATTGGACATGGCCTATTTTCAGTAGTAGAAAGTTATAGGTTGGTAAAGAATTCAGTCCTTTTTTATACTGAGTAATCATCAAATTACTTCTCCCGCTCTGTCTGGCCTGTCAGACTTTTACTGACTAAAACCCACCCGTGTTCCTTCAGTTGCCTGCGCCAGGGGCCACGGTATCTCTTTCGAACAACCCACGACTCTGGCGATATGAATTTGTCCCAGGACTACAATAAATGTAGTCCTTGGACAATCATTCAGCTTGACAAGGTCTGAATACACTCTTAATGTGAAACCTAGAATAAGTTTGTCACTGTGAGGAGAAATAAACAACTTATTATTATTATTAATTTCGTGATTTATTAAGTGTACTTCTTCACTTATCTGTTTAGTGGCAGTTGTGTTTACTTTTGCAGTTTATGGTCCCCCAAAGGGGTTAGTTATTAAGGTCGGAATACATTATTGGTGATTTCATTAGAAACTGAATTTTAATTCGGTTACAGTTTGAACTGTCCCTATAGTTTTTGTGCGGTAAAAGTTTGTGAATGTGTTCTAGATTTTTGGCTTTGTTTGATATTTATATGGCTATGTTCCAGAAATGTGAATTTCATTTGTTTCTCTGTGTCCTTTTATTTTTTGAACAACAATATTATTATATTCTTTATTTACGGACAATATTGATCCAGCGTGTTAGTGACAATAATATAACTTAATACTAGTGTTAGTAGTTACATTACAAGACAAGAAGACAGAACAACTAGTATTGTGAAAAGGACATCCCCACATTAAAGTTTAGTGATTGTCCTTCTCACAAAACTTTTATTAATCGAAGAGTCGATACTCTCCGCCATAGTTTTTAGAATGCTGTTGCCACTCGCCCGCAACCTTGCCAACAGCGATGCGGTTTTCTTGCGAATGACGGCGTGGAAGCCGTCAGTTCGGTTTAGCGCAAACATATTAGACGCGCTGCACCACCTTGGCAGTCCCAACAGCATCCTAAAAATATTATTATATTGCACGCGTAGGTCATCCAGCGCTTTTTTGGTATAGTTGACCCAAAGATTCCCCTTGTAAAAGCTCTGGCAATATGCCTTAAAAAGCGTAATTTTCACTAGCTTGCTACACCGATGGAATCTTCGGGCCAACATGTTACCACGGACCGCCAATGCCCTACGCTCCCTTTCAATATCAACATTGTCCTTAAGGTCGTCAGTGAGAAAATGCCCTAGATATTTAAAATTTGTCACTCTTTTGACGCTCAAGCTGACGCTCATAATGAGCCCCGTCTATTGGACGAAGTTTGTTTATGGCTAAGGGTAAGGATTTCAAAATTCGCAGTCCTGGGTTTGGATTTGAGCCTGGTTTAAGAATCCCGTCGCGATGTTTTGAAACCTGGCAAAATAACCTGCACCCTAATTGCGTAATACACAATCAACCGGAATCTGAATCGTTTTGAAACAGATTGCTAATCCATTGCTTCTTAAGTTCGATAAAAATTCTGCTCAACAATATAAAGAACGCAATGAATGTTCTTGAACCTTCAAAATCAAACAGATTAGTCGTAATCGTTTACGAAAATGTGTTACGCAATTAGGGTGCTGGTCAATTTAGCCGGCCACTTTTCGTAAAAAAAAGTTCAAATTCAAGTCCCAATATCATCTCAGCGATATTCAATCAAACTTGTCGATAATGTAACTAAATTAGAAGTGTTTTTGACAAATTGAGATTGACATTAGAATGACGCCGACCTCATCTAGTTTAGGCCTAGTCGATTAGCAAGAATTTACTCTTATAAATAATATTATTTTTGTGTAGGCGACTCGCACGAAGTTAAATTATTTGTGGGCGAATCAACGATTCCAGATTGATTTCTGATGATTTTATTTCTGTAACTAGGTTTGTACAAACACTTTTTCACGTCAATCGTATTTTAAAAACGGCTTTTTATGTCGAATTTTAATGCAAGGGATGGCGAACCTCTTTAAACCTACGTGCAAATTTTCCAAATTAATATGGAATGTGGCCATGATGGTGCAATCAAACCAACTTGGTCTAGTGACTACTGGAAAAAAAAACTATACAGTGTGGAAGGGACATTGACGCACAACCTGATTCAGTACATGATTCTGGACCCCCTGGAGTTGAATTTTTTTATCGGTTATCAATAAAAGAACTGCTGTTTCATAGAAAAGTGCAATACCTACGCGGTCAAAATGTATGGCAGAGCAATTTTTTTGTAAATTTCCGACAATAAAGGACATGGCCAAAAATTGTATGGGCTTGTACCCCAGAATGTACAGATACAAAATATTTGTCATTTTATAGTACTGATCTTCTACAAACAAAATTAAAAAGAGGCATATTGCTGAGCAAAAGTTATGAACGTTTGAAAAGGTTGATTTTTGGACTATGGCTAAGGTATTTCATGTAAATTAATGTGTATATATCTGTGCCAGGAGTTTAATATAAATAGTATTTTCGTTTTAAATAATTATAAAAGCATTTTTATATCATCTGATAAAATCTATAGTTTGTAACTATTTTTTTTTTGCACAAAAAGTAAAATGCCTACAGTAGCATATTCTGTATATGGCAAATAATAAAACGAAGAACATTATTTTAATCATTTAATGTTATCAAAACATTAATTCAATTCCGAAATGTCGTATTGCTGATCGCCAACAGCCATAACAAACATTGGTATGACCAAGTTGTCTTTCCCTTGAATTGGTTGCAAGGCGTCTTGGTTTATTGTCATAGCAGGCACCACAGACACAGCTATGAGGTGACAACTGTGAAGGTAAAAAAGGAACTTATTAGTCTAAGATTTGACCACGACGTTAGAATATGGAGTAAATAATACCTGTCGTATATATTTTAGTAGGAGGTAGTTATTGAAACTAGAACTTACCTCAAAAGTTAACCACTCCTATAGAAGAACTCATCACATCAGGGGGGTAATGATGATTTTACATGCCGCCTGCGCGCGTTCTCTAATTGGGATACCACAGTCAACACACGCTTGTAAAAGGTCCATTTTCGTTTGTAATTATACAGTTTACAATCATTATTAGTTAGAGCACTCGTGTGGCGCTACGACACTATAAAATATAAACTTCGAACAAGAAAACCGGCGCAAACGTCAAAGACAATAATCGTCGTCAAAGGAATATGGTATTGACAATTGACATTAGTCAGCGGTGTTGCCAGTAATAACGTCATATTATCCTATCCGTAACTGCACTAACGTCTATAAATTCAGTCATAGATGGTTCAATTTATAGACAAGAAAACGTACAAAAAATACGTTTTTATTACGAATAATTTACGTGTATATTTAAGGCCTGCTAAGCGTTTATTTTTTATTTTCAAAAACCTTCATTTAGTATTTTTTCCCTGTTCTGATCTTTGCTAATATTATATGGCAACATTAAAAGGTATATAAAACGCAAATCAAACAGAAAAACTTTTAATTACGATTATTTCTCCACTATGAGGCATAAAAAGTTATTCAAAATTCTTTATTTATTTTATTTTAATTATCTGCATTATATGTACGTTTGTACTCCGTGGGGCACATTTTGTCCATCTCCTTTCAAGGGTTCAAAATCATGTACTGAGTCCATGGTATCAGGTTGTGCGTCGATGTTCCGTCCACCCTGTATACATATACTTGGTCTTTGACTAACATCCAGAAGTCAAAACTCAAGGTCTGCCAACGAGCAATGGAGCGCAGTATACTATACGTTAAATTAACGGATCGTGTTCGAAACACAATACTGCGCTCCAAAACAATGATAGCTGACGTGGCTCAAAAGGCTGCCAAACTTAAATGGGACTGGACAGGCCATGTTTGCCGCATGCCGACCAAATCGTGGGCCCAAATAACACAGAACTGGTGCCCTGAGACAGTGAGGTGGAGTCGCGGCAGACCACGTAGGAGATGGCGGGACAAGCTGGACAGGTTCCGTAAGAACTAGAAAGAAGACGCGCGGGCTCGCGAAAGATGGAAGGTGTGGAGGGAGGTCTTTGCCCAGGAGTGGGACATGGACAGTGTAAACTAGTAAAAAATAAAAACTTATCTACTTCTAGTTTAATATTTATGTAAATAATTTTATATATTATGGATGCTGATTAATACAAATAATGTAATTTCAAAGAGAGCATAGTAAAAAGAGATAATCTGTAAAATCTATTGAAATATGAAGAAACTACACGCTTCAAAAGTTTTTGGAGGGGATTGTCCCCGTCTATGTCCTCGGATAATGTATGGCGCTATTATAAACTTATATAGTCGTGACGTCACTTCTACGATAGTGGTCTCTTTGTCTAACATCTGTTTTAAAACGTTTATAATTGTTAAAGCTTTTACACTTTTGTACAATATTGCTCGCACTATTTGGAAACAAATATTTTTATGAGTTAAAAATTTTAAAAAAATTCATCATCCCTATTACAAGTGCTACTTTTGCTATTGCAAACTAGATGACTTAGGTACGAATATCCGTAACGAATGTCATAGAATAAACATCAACCGGTCGATTCTAATGAGCAGTATAGCTACCCCTCGTAACGACTTACGAGATGAATGTCGTTGGTTCAAAGCCAGGTAGGCGCTTTACTTTGTGTTAATCATTGCATTGGGCTCGCTTGGTATATTATAGCCCGCTCCCTCTCGAAGAGCGCCAGTTCATGAAACGCTTATCGAAGCGCTTCTTTGACTGTGGCATTAAACACTCCAACCCCTTGATCTCAGCGGCCGCCCGCTACACTCCCTCCCGCATTAGCAGTATTCGCCGACCAAGGCATACTTTAATCGCCCCCGACGACGCCACTACCCTCCTCCAGGAGAGTAGTAAGGCCACCAGCACATAGTTTTAGTTAGTATTTAAGTTTAAGTCCTGGCTGGAGGCCTTAATTTATTAGGGCAACCACAGGCAAGTCCGTTTAAGCAGACGACAACCTCATAGGTTGACCTGCGAGATGCCATACACAAAAAAAAAATCGAAGAGCGTCGGCATTGGCATTTTGTTTTTGTTTTGATTGTTTGTTTGTTATCACTTACCAATATCGTAACTTTTACGCAATGTATGTCGTACGTCTCCGGTCTGGCCCTGGGGGTCTACTCTCTTACTCCGTCAACGACGATACGGGTCGGTCCGAAGGTAGTTCGAAACGAAGCACTAAACCCTACTCCCGATGGATTACGGATTCATAAGTTTCCAACGGAATCATAGACTATATTTGTGAACGAATGACGCATGACGATAGAGCTGCGCTATTTCACCGGTCGATTACCGGTTTACTTACTTTGAAGTTGTCTAGCTTATTAAACAAAAAATAATATTGGTATTCTTAGAAAAATACCACATTTCTAACAATATAGTTTTTATTATGTCTTTAGTTAAAGAGTTGTACTATTTTTGCCATTTTAATCCGTTTCGTGGCCTTATCCTATTAATACCTTTGCCCTTTTTCTTTCTGACGGCAACTTTCAAATGTAATGTTAGTTTTTTTTCAAAATATTTATTTACATTAATTAGGTGTACTTTCATAATATTATTTATACGACGCGGGATGTTTTCGGTAGTTTAGTAAAGTGGCCCCAAATGCTCCAGCAGCAATTCATGCAAAAATTGTGGCCTTCCTCGATATTATGAGTGAGCTTAATGAGTTGGCTCGCGGACTATTGAGGGGTCCCGACGGGAGAATCCGATCAAAACGGCTGTGGGAAAGCCTGTGCAACTCTCTTAATTCAATGGGGAGTTGCACAAAGTCCGTGGAGCAGTGGCAAAGGGTAAGTTTAATACATTACTCGTATTAGTATGATTTTAAGGTCTTGCCATTATTAAAGTGCATACAATAATAATAAAAAAACATTTGGGCCGTCAAACCTGCTGGATCTGCCAGACGTTCAGCATGTGCTACAGGTGGAGGCCCATCGATACGAATTGAGGATACTGTCAATTATGGGAGAGGGTTTTAGAGAGCCGCAAACTGAGGCAAGACTGCCAGCTTTTCCATTGGTAATAATTAAATTTATGAGTGAACATAGGTAGTAAACTTGTTCTGATGGTAAAAAAAAAACAAGAAATAACAGCATTAATGTACTTATAATTATTTTGCATGGAGTCTTACCCTTGACTTTTAAATTAAATAATTATACTTAACAGATACATAACTATACATTTCTTGTATCCGACAATGATATTCAGTTTTTGTTCAGGGTCCACCTGTAAGACAAGATTATGCAGTCATCAGTTCATCACACCTACACAAATATCTACTGCTACACCTGCCAACCCACTTTCCCAGGAGCAACCCGCAGTGATCACTGAGGCACTGGTAAAAGGAACTGCTAATTCATAAACAGCGAAGTAAGTATAATTGATCACTAGTAAATAGATGACATAAATCATGTTTATAAAATACTAAGCTAATACTGACAATTTTTTTTTTCATTTGTTTACAGCATTACATTCTCGTCGTGCACGTCCACGAGTTCGCCCACACCTACCTGCCGATTCAGCAAGAAGCCGAGTTGTGTTGATTGATGCTAAATAAAAATTTGTTACTAAAAACAAACCTTTTATTTTGTAAAATTTGTTTTTTAACAGTATCTTCTGTCCTAACACCCATTATGTCCAAATAAATAAGGAGGTAATTGAGGTAAATTTCAAGTTTGAAAATGTTATAACCTAATCAATAATATAAATACAAATACCCTATTTATTGACATGTTTTAAACAAGAGGCAATCGGCGACGCCTCCGTTCTACCTGTAAAGCTTCTTCGAGCACAAAAAAGCAGCCATATTTTCAATTTATTAAGGCCGCATTCCGAGTTAGACCATAATCGCTGACAGCGCTCACATCGATAATTTGCGTTCCGATTTAGTTATCACGATTATGACAGATAAGAGCCGCTCACAGTGATAATATTATAGGGCATGGTCGGAGTTATCACAAGATGCCGCTTATCAAGACGTCATCTATGACAATTGGGATGATGACTACTATTAAAAATGTTCTTATAAATAATGTAATTTCAAAGAAGGCATAGTAAAATGAGATCATCGAAAAAACTGTTAAATCGATGTAAAAATTAAGAAGATACACGCTTTAAAAGTTTTTGGAGGGGATTATTCCTGTCCTTTTCTAGCGGTACGGACAATGTACGGCTACTATGAAGTTACGTAGTCGTGACGTCACTTCTACGATAGTGCTGTCCTAGTCTAACACTTTAAAACGTTTATAACTTGGCAATTTTTTAAGCTTTTACACTTTTTGTAATACTATTTGCACTTTTTGGAAATGAACATATTTTTGAGATAAAAATTAAAAAATTGTCATCCCCATTCGCGGGAGATCATTATCGCGCTCACGCTAAGTCGGAACGCGCTCAAACCGATTACAGCTCAATTCGGAATGCGGCCCAAATTTCGTCAGCAGCACGACAACTATTTTGTTATCGTATGAAATGACATAACGTTCCGTCAAAACAAGTGTCAAATCCAACTTTTCGGACGGGCTAAAACACATCGGGAGTAGGGACAACTGTCAAATCGTGTTGTCGTTCATTCTTAGTTTGACTTCGGGACTAATCGTAAGTCCGTAGGTGATACGGAGTAGGAAAAGTCCGTAACGAATGCTGAAACTACGGACTTCGTGCTAAGAGAGTAGACCCCCTGACATCAAGAAATGGACGAATTGTATTTTTTTTTAATTAGTAGGATACGATTCTTTTGGCTACTTTGTGCCTGTATTTTATGTCATTTTATTTATGTCATGTGCGTTTTGTTTCTGCAGTTTTTTTTATCTTTCTTTCCTTTATTTCTTTCTTTCTAAGCCTGTGTCCCAGCTGTGGGAACATTATAGGCTGACTCAGGTGATCAGGTGAGTAGCATCAAGAGAAATTTCACGGTGAGATTTTTGCACAATAACCTGGCAGCACTAAAATCGGGAAAATAGCATACAGACTCATGTTTTTTTCCTATATCAAAAACTAATCACTTTTTTTCTTTTGTTTCAGGTAAGTTCAACGGCACAGTATCAATTGGAGGCGTGAAGTATTATTTGAAAACATTACTTATTATAGCTATTTATTACCTTTCTACCATTTGAAATTAGGCTTCTATTTAAATGGGTCGTGGAAAGTCGAGAGATGTATGATGTGATGTACCTATGTTTTTTTAATGAGCACTAATTTTTGAGGTCAATATTACTTTCTACACAAGGTATTCTTTTGTGTAATATTTATAGTTATTAAAAAAAACACCTAAACATTCATTACATAACATCACACCTGTTATCCTCGAAGAGTTAGGCAGAGGTGTACCTAATAGTACACCCCCATTTCTGCAGTTATGTTTAAGTCCCAGGCTGGTACTGTGAAATTCCTGATGGCAAACCCAATAACACTTGGCCCGACCCAGGTTTATTTGTAACTAGTAGTAGTTATTATACTTAAAAAACAAAACCAGCGCTGGGGCTCTGTCTTGCATAGGGTCGCAGCTATATGCTGAGCGATAGCCGTTTTGCGTGAATGTGACGCATGTTTCCCATAACCTTTTCTTTTTTAGTGTGTTCTGTTTTGCGTCATGTTTACCGCAAATAAACGTTTTTTCTTTCTTTCTAAATATCTGTCATACAAATCCATTTACCTATTATTTGTGTCGTTCCGGAATCAAATCTATAGCGTGAAATAAAAGCCAACAAAAAATGGCTGTGCATTTAAAAAGCCATTGTATTTATTTAGAACAAAGCCATTGTATTTAAAAAGATTTTCTTTTTAATCTGTGTCACTAAATGGGGATTCAAAGGATCTAATTTTACCCCAATCCTGACCGCTAATAATATTGGGTTACGGATCAGCTGCTCGATTGAAAACCTCAAATTGTCAATCCATTCGCTGTGACACCGTCGGTTTCAATTGTATTTCAATTCTTTTACAATTTAATTTATTAAGTGCCGATTTCACCAATGAAACTGAACGCGATCATGACTTATACTAGGTTTAAGAGCTGTCAGTACCATTATTTCCTGAGGAATATAGACACTGACAGCTCTCACTTGAACACGTTTAAGATGTGCTGGTAGCGTTCAGTTTATTGGTGAGCTTGGCACTACTTAGTCGTATCGATTGTCGACTCTGGTAATTTTATTGATGTTGGGTAATTTCATTTTATTATTGGGAAATCATCAAATGATTTCTAATGCTCTGGGTAGAGCGGGAGGGCGTGTCAGACTTTTACTGACTAAAACCCACCCGTGTTCCTTCAGTTGCCTGTGCCAGGGCCACGGTGTCTCTTTCGAAGTATTCCACAATGTGTACTTAGGTGGACACTTCAAATAGAAATGACGTTTTTTTTTTATCTTTAAATAATGTTTGTTTCCAATTCGTGCAAACATTTTTACAAAAAGTGTAATAAGCTTTTACACTTTTTTAGTGGTTAGATCTATGTAACTTCATACTAGCGCCGTACACTGTCCGTAGCGCGTGACGAGGACGGGAACAAACCTCCAAAAACTTTTAAAGCTCGTATCTTCTCCATATTTACACTAATTTAAGAGATTTTTTCGATTATCTCATTTTTACTATGCCTTCTTTGATATTACATAATTTTTAAAAACATGTTTAATATTAGTCACCATCATAATTGTATGTGATCATTATGGACCTGTCGGTCACAATAATAATAGTAAGCGAGAGGAAGCTTTGCAAAAGCTGTTTTAGCTAATCCCATTAATTCTATAATATTGTCTTTTTTTAAACATGCTTAATTAGCTGTATCAACACTTGTTAAATAAAAAATTGATATTTTCTGGTACATGGTAAATAACACCAATTGCCAAATATAAATGAATACAATAACTTAAAACCAATTAAAGAACAAATTAATACTAACAAAAAAAAAAAAAAAGTTAAAATATCAACAAGATGTGTTCCTCCTTTGCTCGAGCCAGCCCGCGCCGCTGTAGCTTAAAATTCGTCCCAAAATCTCATAAATCCTGATCCAGCTAGTCCCTTGCTGCCCTCTTCCAGCGACGCCCTAAACCGAGGTCCGTAGGTACCCCACAGGGGGTGCCCTTAGCGTGTAGTCGCTTAGTTTTTAGTAAGTATCTAAGTTTAAGTCCTGGCTGGTGGCCTTAATTTATTAGGGCACCATAGGCAAGTCCGCTTAGACAGACGGCAACCTCATAGGTTGATGTGCGAGATGGCATTCACAAAAAAAAAAAATTGTTGTTCTTTGTGATTAACTAGATTGATCTGTGCATGCACGATGAACTCACAAAGCGGTACAGGTCACCAGTCTCTTTTGTAAATTACTATAATTTAGACATTAGTCCCCAAAAAACTCGGCTTAAATTCGAACTGTTGGCTCAGCTTTAGTTAAAATGTGGTCAAACGACCTATTTAACAGCTACTGCAACATAAATAGTTTTTAAACCTGAAAATAATATATGAAAATACTTAGGCATCCAGCCAAGTGTACTACTAATCGGCACTTGGCTCCGTTTTCACTGTTTAAATCACGGCTAAGTAACAGTAATAATGTGAAAATACATTGTTCAGTAGCACTGTTACCCTGCTATCTACAGAACAGATTTTTTCTTGGCATGTGTGCCTGTTTTTAGACCACAGACAGAGAGAAAATAGTTTTAACTTTTTGTTATACCTAAAGTTGGATTTATGAAATAACTCAATATGTTTAAGGTTTTTCCATCTACCTATATTGGGGCCGACTGATGCAGCTGAATACCAGCATTTTCCATGAAGTGCCTGCCTATCCGACCTTCCACAATCCAGTTAATGGGTATTACGATACCCCTTGGTAAGGCTGGTTGTCAGACTATGGGGCTTCAGACAACTCGTAAAACCCGTCAAAAATTCTGTAGGTTCAGTAGTGTGAGTGATGCCAATCGCACCAATGTAGGGACGCACAGCGCTTCAGGCCGATTGGATTAAACCAATCGCGCTCTAGGCCGACGTCACACCTACACTATCTATATGTGCACTCACACAAATGCAAAGCTCAGCTTAGGCCTCGCGGAATGTACTATGTAGTAATTTATTTTAATGTTTTGCTTTTTTGTTTTTAGATTCTGTGTTCATTTTTCAAGTATTAAAGTTAGAATTTTTGGTTTCTTATTTTGTGTCTTAACGAGAGGACACTTGAAACACAGTTAAAACTAGCGCAGGAATCACAGAATTATTTATTAACATAAAACAAAATGTAAAAAAGATAGATTTTTTTGTACATTTTGTTTTTTGTCAATAAATAATGTTTGTATTGTATTTTGAATTAATGCATTGGATGTTACGGATTGACATCACTGACAGCTCACTTCAATCTCACTTTACCCAAGTTTTCACGGTGAAATTTTTACAGAATAGACTTCATTTACTGTAGTGAGAACTCGAAAGCGAACTGAGGCGCAGTTCTCGTAATCATAGCAGTCTCAATCTGTCAAAAATACCTCTAACTTTCATACCTTTTTGACTAGTTTCTGATATTTGATTGTCGCCGAGTTGGGACTGCGACTAGATTTTGAACGTTTTAAATTACGGGAGTTGGCCTTCTGATTAACAAATCAGAAGGTACCAATGAATCATCTCGAATATGAGACGAGCGAAAAACAGCTTCGTTTTTTCGCGTTCCCGAGAAATATTATTATTTATCACTGACTAGTGAGGTTCATTCCAGACTTGGAATGAACCTTCTCTATGTTTTCTTTCTTGATGTTTTTACATAACAAGCGTATAATATACTACCTACTTATAAAGTTAATTATGTTTGCGGTTTGGCAATCTCGAACATTCTCCATTTACTTTGAATTGGAAACGGAATGGTTGCGTATGGTTTTATTAAAAGTTGGTTTCGCGAGAAACTTGGATATAGAATGTTAATATGAAGAGGAGTCAATAAAAAAATGTACCTTTGTATTTATATAGAAGAGAGAGGCTTTCAAAGAGACCTAAGACGGAAAATTTTACCAAAACCCGAGGAATGGAAATGGACGTAGAGGAAGAGAGATGAAAAGGTGGTGGATGATCAGCGAAAAGGTTGGCGAAGAACAGCTTTGGACAGGAATAAGTGGAGGGAAAATCAATTAACAACCAGAAAATATAATACAGGGTGACCTGGACCTGGATTCAGTACATGATCCAGAAAATAATAATTTTTCATTTGTTAAAAACAAAAAAGCTTCTTTGTACATTTTGACTGTGAAGGTATTGATTACTTACACTTTTCCATGAAGCAACAGTTTTTTATTTGTAACCCACCAACAATGTCTGAAGATCTAGAATCAAGTACTGAATTCGTATGATTGGGCGTTGCGTGCGCGATGTAGGGGCCATCTTGTATTATCAAACGTTAATATTAGTAAGAAGTTGTTTATGAGAAGAGTTAGAGGAAATAAAAGCAGTTTTCACTAGCAGCATTAACTACGTTTTTCTAACTTGTACTTCTGTCCGTTCTTGTACGAAATTATTTTCACCATGAAAAAAAAGTTCTGTTATATCTATACCAAGTTGTAGCCTACCTACTCTTTCAAAAAATGCTTGGAACATGGCTGCAACATTTTTCTTGAAAATTCATGCTCTATTTCATTAATTTTACAGCGTCAAAGAGTCTAATATAAATATATATATAATAATATTAAAAAGTTTGAAAACAAGAACAAATTTTTACTAAATTACAACGGATTATCTCAAACAAATACTTCTTAGAAATAGTCTTTGCGAACTGTAATAGACTCGTCCGAATAATAATTATTGTAAAATATTCTTCAGTTAATTATCACTAGTTAGTGACTAGTTTTGAAATTAATTGTATGCTTCCTGATATACAGGTGGTATTGCTTTTTACCCCCAGCGCAAAAAGACGGGTGCTATAAGTTTAACATGTGTATCTGTGCAACTGTGTGCGGCAAATTAGCTTCCAAAAAAGTAAAATGACTTATAGTAGTAATAACTTATAATAAATCATAAATACCTTATAAAGACCCATAACATAAATACCTTATAGCCTAACATACATGATTATAAAAAAACACAAAATCATAAAAACACTACACTTGAGAGCTTGGTTTTGGTCGTGCTTCCCTGTAACGTCTGTACACAACTCGTGCCGGCCAAAAATCTGAGCTAAGGGAGACAGTCTTCTGCATCGCTGGAACCTCGTAGGACGTACGACTTAAAAGAACATCGGCCAAATTTGTATAGACGCTGGACCTGACTTTTATTTTGAGTGTCCAGAAACCAATTATAGTGAGATGGGATTGTTTTTATGTAGTTATCACCATACTGTTCGAAAATATAATCTAAATGGCCAAAATATTTTAATAATGGAAAAAATATATTTGAGGTTAGAATCACTAAATAAGTCGATTTAATGTTAGGCAGACGACATACAGTTTCAGTATTTTAGCGATAAGCGAAGAGTGTAATTAGCGAGCTCATTTCGTACTTGTTTATTTATTTCGATTTCGTTCAGATCAATCAAAACGCACTAATACCTACAGAGAAAAAGAAGGCCTTTTTAAAGCTTTTTAATGCCCACCATGACTGATGCGACTAAATCTCTGTTCAGTCAGAATTGAATTCTGACTGAACAGAGATTTAGTCGCAGATACAGTCTTTAGTCTGCATTGTCACTGGGTAAACGAATGAAAAAAGGGTTTTGATAAAATAATTTTTATTCATCATCCTCTCTTCGATCGCCGGGTGTCAAACAATTAATCATTATCGCGCGTCGATGACATTTAATGTATGTGCTCCGTTGTACGCAATTCAACAAAACATGGTTTCTATGAACTTTTATTTTTTATGACAAGAATCCAATTCATAATGAAAACTTGTTGTTTTGATTCATTTTTATTTTTAGAATTTAATTACATGAATAACTTTTAAGAAAAACGTGAATACGTACGTACGTTATCACGTTATTACGTATAACGTATATACGTAATAACGTGGTTTTATGAGTATTTAAAAAATAACGGTTTTTTTAATATATATATGGCATAACGGGACGCCACAGACTCATCGTCAGGTACGATTTGGCCATCCTCCATTATAGTCCTGGTTATCTTCAGCTCTGTGTTGTGCTTTAGTTGCCGTGCCTCGGAAAGCTCGTTTAAGCATTTGCTTTAGTCCCGGTTGTCATTCGTAGATCTTTGACAGCTGTCACGAGTAGTCAAGAGCCCAAAAGTCTGACAACCAGTCTTAGCAAAGTGTATCGTATTACCCAGTCATTGAGTTCTGTATCCTGCTGCATCCAGTAATTCTGGAAGCTGACACCAACGTTGCAGTTGGGAATAAACTAGGTCAGGGAAGGCGAATCAATGGCACGTTAGAAAATAACTTGGGCACGGCATCGTTTCAGGAATTCAGATACTTAGGTCATCTAGTTTGCAACAGCAAAAGTTGCACTTATTCGTTATTTCATCTAAATAAATGTAAAATTATTAATTGTAACATTACCGTACAATAACATAGCTATTATTGTGGAAGTACAATTTAGTTAGTTGCAAATAAAGAGTACCTGTTGTTGTGAAACTCTTTGACTAAGCCTCCGCTGTTCGTCCGTCCGTCTGTCTGTCAGCGGTACGTATGTAATGATCCATAATAGGTAGATAGTTGAAATTTTCACAGAGTATGTAGTTCAATTGCCGCCATAAAAACAAAATAGTATTGTTTCCAGTAGTCACTAAGTCAAGATTGTTTGATGTTACGTCATGGCCACATTCAATATTTATTTGGGAAATATGGCACGTAGATGTATAGAGGTTCGCCATCCCTGAACTAGGTAAACGATGATGATGGTCTTAAGGGAAGAGAGGGTTGTATAGAAGAAGAAGAAAGAAAGACAAAACGTTTATTTGCGGTCAACCTGACGCAGTGATCGAACACAAACACCAATAAGAACAAGTTGGGGGAAAATATGCGTCACATCCACGCAAAACGGCCATCGCTCAGCTTAATGCTACGACCCTATGCAAGACAGAGCACCATTGATATTGTAGATAGTCGGTAACATGATGTGATGAAATCGGCAATATTATAGGGGTTGACATTAGTAAAACACAAAGTTTTTTTCGAAGAAACTGAACGCGAACTAAACTGCGTTCAAGAGTTGTCAGTGTCAGTGTTTCACAACAATAATGACACTGACGGCTCTTGAACGCAGTTGATATGTAGTGATCGCGTTCATTTTCATTTATGAAGTCAGTCCTAAGTTCTTATTTTGGACAGGTTGAGACTGAGATTAGAATGAGAAAGTTATTAAAAGTACGGAATAATATAAAACAGCAGCCTGTGTTTAATCAAACGCTGGCTTCCGACCCTATTAACAAAGCACTAACTTTGTCTTGAACAAAAGTTTTAATTTAATTATATTAATGTTCAATTTTATCTCGCTTCTCTGTTTGAGAAGTCCGAGAGAAGACAAACTTTGTCCAATAAGGAATCTTACATAATTTTATTTATAGTTATAAATTGCCTGCGAGTTTATTAGTCCTTACCGTTCTGTGTCCGTAAGTTATTTAAAAAAAAAGGCTGTTCTTCATCAAATATGAAACAGCAGTTTTGGTTTTAGCTGACGAATGTTTTCTAGGGTCTAGGTTTCTAGGGTCTAGTGTCATGTGCTGAATTCATCCTTGATGATATCCTTGCCTCCCTGCATGTTACAGAGTGGTACAGATTAAAGGTTGACTGCCTCGTTGGTCTAGTGGTCGCAAGAGCTACTGCTGAGCATGAGGTCCTGGGTGCGATTCCCAGGTCGGGCAATGTGTTATTGGATTTTTCTATCTGCTGCTGAGAAATTGCAGCAACCCGGAGTCTGGATTTGAGCCCGGTTGATGGCAATAGGCTCGCCCCAATTACATGGGACTAAAGCATAACTGGCGAAATGTGGGTGTACTGTAGGTACACCTCTGCCTAACCCTTCTTGGATTACAGGCGTGATGTTATGATGATGAAGTATTTGTCATGTGAAGAGGTTTTTTAAAAGGCTGTTCGTACCAGCCAGTCAGTTATCATCATTTATCACAACTTATTTGTGGCCGTTGCAGCTTATGTTTTCTCCCATTCATCTTTTTAGCAGTCATCTCAGAGTTTACCATCTTTCTAGCCAACTTTTACAAAACCCACCATATAGTTTTATTGAAACACCCTCTTTTTCAATAGTCGTCGAATAAACAGCTCAATGTCTTTTGTACCCATGTTCTGCAGTAATCCTGCACCAACCGGGGGTTGTCCTTGGGTGCACTTGCATAGTGCATACAGAGATACTCGTCGGTTGGTGCTTCAATTCTTAAAATTGTCTAAGGTGCCACTGCGAGTTGGCTTCGGCCCCTGCCCCTGGTACGCCTTCCAAAGGCCCTAGGGTCTCGAGATATTTCAAAGACAGTAATTTATTTATCTAATGTAATACATAGACACAGGTTGACCACAGTGGAGATACGCTTAAATTAGATAGAATTGTTTGAACAAAAGTTACAAGGCTACAAAAATCTATACAAGCAAAAATGTAAACCCTATCTCTTATACTAGGATGCCTGTATCTTAAGAGACAGATGGTTGCGTTGATTAAGTCGTACACTGTAGGAGTGAAATAGTTTCTATCCATCGATCTATCATTACATGGTGACCAACATTTTCTGATAATTAAACGTTTGATGCGTACACTTCCCGCAGTTGTGATTGAATTACAACTGTTTGTAATGTACTGTTTGTGTCTGATGGTGTGTGTATGTGATTGATTTGATCATAAGATGCTCCTCCATACTCAAACAAGACACCTATAAAATGATGATACAATGTTTGTTAGAGACCGCTTACAAACAGAATCAACGTCAAAATTACAACATCATAATATAACCTAATAAAAATTCGTAAAACAATACCAAAGGAAAACACAGATAAACCCATAAACCCATGTCTCGAAACCCCATGATCGTTTCCCATAAAATCAGTAGGCTTTATCGGTCGCCATCTTATAATAAAAGCGGCCAAGTAGGAGACGGACTCGCACACGAAGGGTTCCGTACCACCGTATAATTTTTAACACTAGACGATTATATGTATTGTCATTATTATGATCGAGCAGCCAACACCGAAAAATACACGTTGTTATAGAGGCCTCAGTAAAAATTTCAAGTGTCTATTTACCTATAATATGGGTAAGACTGATGATTTTCACATTACATCTTGCAAAGTGTAGTATTAACTGCTAAATTCAAACCTTATTTATTTATATTACAACCTGTTTGGGCAAATTGGCTGTCATTATATTTTTCTGTTTTTTTCGTATTCTCAAGTCATACCGTAAAGAGATAGTGATAGTAAGAGTGTAGCGTATTGTGGCCTTTTTTTGAAAACAATTGCAGTTGGTTTATTTTAATAGGTTTATCTAACTAACTAGCTTAACTAACTTAATAACTTTCGTTAAAAACTATCTTCCACTAAGTTTTAATAGGTTAAACCACTTAAAAAAAAAAAACTGCAATTTGTCTGCTTTTTCACCTTTATGCCTTTTTTAATTTCGGTGTATTTTTTTTTTCGTTTCAGAATAATACGTAATACGTGGTTAAGCTCTTCTTTTTTTCTCTACTTGAGTCATACAGCGTGTATAAATGTGTGTTCATATTTGGGGTGTGGTACAGACCATCAAACTGAAGAACTTTCTCAATGGGACATTAAAATCAGCCTATAATGTTCCCACTTCGGGGACATAGACCTCGTCTCTGGGTGAGAGGGAGTGAGCCTTAATCCACCAGGTACGGTCCAGTAGGTACGAGTTGGTAGTTGTGCCATGTCTTCGAATTTTTATGTCTACTAATTACGATTCAAAAGAGAGAGCCCTGTGGCTATGACAGACGGAAGGAAGGATCTCTTAGCCTTAGTGATAGGGACCCGATGGCACCTTTTGGGTACAGAACCCTAAAAACCCATAGAAACGCTTCGTTTGGCATCTTACCGTGATAGGCCTGCCGGCGCTACTTTATGACGGAATTATAACATAAAACGGTATGGTTTGGACTTAATGGGGGTTCTCGATCGGCAGTTAAATGATCTTGTAGAATACGTAAAGTTGTCTTACAAGGGTTTTTATTTTGTTGGTTTCGTGGTTGAGACAGTTTTGAATACGTTGTTATTTTAAATGGAGAATTTCAAATACAACATTTGTAAATAAATCTCAGAATGAAAATAAAGGCGAAGCCTTTGTTTTGAAGGCTTTTAGAAAGATAAAATATTTTCATCAGTTAAATTATCTACAAAAAAGTTCTTGACGAATTTGACTCACCCCTTGGACACGACCGATTACCTACTTTTTAAAAAAAAACTATAAATTCACACAATAAAATCTACCAGCATTATCAAATTGCTCTCATTTTAAATAAAGAATCACCAATAAAAAATAAATTATAGTTTAAAAAACTATAAAACACGCTTTAATAGCAAACGAACTAAATAGTACATAATAATTTAAAAGAAAGTAAAAGTTAAAGTGAAAAACGTGGGTTGCTTGATATCGAATGTGATGATCATTTTGTTAGTTACTGTTTGCAATATCAGAATTATTACAAAAATATGATTAAGCACCCCACGCTTTTTTTTTTCAACTTTTTAGTTCGTTTGCTATTAAAGCATTATTTTCTGATCTTTTGTCGCAAGTCGACAATATATTTTATTTTTATATTATTTTATTGTCATCGGCCCTTGACCCCTGTGCAAATTTTCAAGTTAATCAAACTCCTAGAAGTGGGTTAAAATGAAGTTAAAAGATTTGGTTAGATACATACATACAGGTCAAGCTAATAAAAGCGTGTTAAAAAGACGAAGTTATTTATTTGAAAGATGTTTGCAGCAGAATGATCTATCTACAAAGAAGAATTTTTCTATTAAAATATTTATAAAATATTTTCAACAGCAAAATGATTTGCAAAAAAATCTTTTCTCATTTTGAATCAACCCACACTTTTTGTTAAAAAAAAAAAAAAAAAACGTTATGGTAATAAAATACGCAAAATAAAATGTTTTAATCCCTAACAATATCGTAATCCAAGCTTAAGACGAACAAAAGCTTTAGAAATCCATACCAATAGTTAGACGACAACAGGCCCATTAAACGAGACGGGAATTTACTACAACGCCCTAACAAACCCTTATTTATTTAAATTACTACCTGTAATCGAGTCCCATTTAAAGGAATTCGAATCGATTTTGAAATATTACCGAGATACGATCGAATCGATTGCATTTTGTCACTTTGTTGTGTTAATAAAGTTGCTGAGCGGGTTTAGAGGTGTGATTTATTGATGTTTATTTTTATTGGTTTAAGCCCCTGTGAGACGATGTTTGTTTTAGTGTAGTTTTTAAAACTGGTTTGCTTTTGCTGATTTGAATACTCATTCATAATCAAATCACGGTAAAATTATTTGTTTTTCGTCTGTCATGGAAGTATTAACTGCCTCGTTGGTCTAGTGGTCGCAATCGCTACTGCTGAACATGAGGTCCTGGGTTCGATTCCCAGATTCGGGCAACGTGTTATTGGGTTTTTCTATCTGGAATTTCTCAGTAGCAGCCCGAAGTCTGGATTTGTGCCCGGTAGATGGCAATAGGCTCGCCCCCTATTACATGGGACTTAAACATAACTGGCGAAATGTGGGTGTAATATAGGTACCTCTATCCCAAACCCTTCGGGGAAACAAGGCGTGATGTTATGTTATGTTATGGAAGTATTTGTTGTTTGTTTGTTAACTACTGATAAATTAAAATGAGGTCCCGACAATTTTGCTTTATAACTGAGAATGCATTTGGTAGATTTTTTCTTTCCCACCTTTTTAAATGAAAACCGGTACATTTAGACCAGCCTTAGCGAAGGCCTCTGTAAATAAGAAAACTGTCGTTTTAAACCTGACTAATTATTTAAAGTTCGCAACGAAGTCATTCGCCAGAGAACTAAAGTCACCGACATTGCGCGAAGAATCAGCATGCTGAAGTGAAAGTGGGCCGGCCATGTCTGTAGACGGACAGACGGTCGATGGAGCAGACATGTGCTAGAGTGGAGACCGCGTTAGGGCAATCGTAGTGTGGGACGCCCTGCGGCACGATAGGTCGATGATTTGAAGAAGGTGGCTGGCAGAGGATGGATGCGAACTGCTCAGGACCGAGATGGTTGGTGGTTGGCGCTCTTTGGGGGAGGCTTACGTTCAGCAGTGGACGGCAATTGGCTGATGATGACTTTTTTGGGAAAATTTGTAATTTTTTTTTTTATTTTTTTTTTATTGATCAAAGAAATAGTTTACATTTGATAACACGGAAACATACCACACAAACCATCGCGGGTTTAACAGCGGTATGGCCAGACACGGCAACTCGGTGCCACTACTTAGGTATTAAGTATACGAGTACATGACTGTTTTTAAGTTTTTTTTTTTTCTAGATCAAAAAAATAAATTGAAAGCCTCTTTCAGTAATAAATAACTAGGTCCCTTGAGGTCACTTCCCACTTAACCAGGCTATACTGTCATTAGGTACTAGCCGTAGGTCTAATTAAAACTCAAACACGCAATGACTCAACGTGGTGATCAATGCTCGTTCCTCGCTTCTCTGAATAAGAAGACAATTTGCGCTCCAATGAGACACTTATGTATAGAGATCGGATATTTGGGAGCTTATTTACCTAAAGTTGAGATGTTAGCTAATATGAAATGCGCTTCCTATCTAATATTATAAAGAACCCCGGGGTTTTATTTTTAGTTTTAAATTCAGCCTACTAGTTATGTATTACCGGTGTTCTGGCATCTAGGGTTTTTTATTGCATGAAATATGTTTTGAGAAGCCGCTTCCATACTTTTAAAGCGAAAAATTAACTTTAGGTAAATATGCGCGCATTATTCGATGTTTTTGAGTGAAGGTAATATATCCCAATCATCAAAAGCATTTATCACCTGCCTTTAATCCGGGAAAAGTACTAAAATCAGCAAGAAATATAAACAATTTATAACCTGCGATACATATCTACGTAATAAATTGTTCACACTCCTATCAATACCGTATCGATAATAAAAATAAACATCGATATATCACATCTTTAAAGTGGAACGACTTTATTAATGTGCAGCCCAGCACGTCACAAAAACACACTGCTGGATTTTAAACGCTCGGCGCTACGCAGAGTGTTGAAAATCCAGTGCGCCATAAAATCCCTCCGCGATACTTTTACGTCCGTGCGAACGTGAGCTTAGACGGCGTTCACTGCCTCGAGCGACGCGATTGCGTCAAGCGGCATGCGCGTGCGTCTCCTGTTTACGTCCGTCTCTCCTCTAGTCGCTATGATTTATTTTTGGCAAAAGGCATCTCGTAGTCGAGCTCGTGATTACTTAACCAGACTATCCTGTGGCTGCCTTAAGCGAACTGAAGTCTCCAGCCAGGGCCGAAAAACATACATTACTAAGCGACTGCTCGCTAAGGGCACCCCCTGTGGGGTACGGACCTCGGCTTAGGGCGTCGCTGGAGGGAGGACAGCAAGATGGGATAGGCTTGATCAAGATTGGATTATTACTATTTTCAGGCGAATTTAAAGTTACAGGCTCCGCTACGGCGCGGACTGGCACTTCGTCGAGCAAGGGTTGGGGGGGCTGTACTGCTTTAATTAACACGACAGCATACACCAGCTCCTTTCGCTAAATTTACGTATACTACACGGCATATTGACGTCGGTATCAATTTGCTTATTAATAAATTTCCCTGACAGTACAAGGCGTGTACAGTCTGGGAGATTAGCTTGTACTAGCACCACCCACTAGTGACAAAATAAAGTTGATAAGAGTGTCGTCAAAACATGTTACGTTACGTTAATTGACGTATAAGTACCTACCATTTGACATTACATGATGAATTGTGTGATTTTATCATGTATTTCGCTCATGAGGGTACGTTACTAAATCTTCTATGTAATTATCATTATAATTATCGATAAGGCCTTTCATAAACGCCTTATAGGTGATAGCTAAAGGTCAAGCTGCTTTGTTTCTAATAGGTCTTTATCTTTGTGCCAATGTTTTTGTTTACTAGGATTTTGTTTTGTATTCATCTCTAATTTTTAATAGGAGAACCATCAAATCTTATTAAAAATAAATAGGCAAATAAACAATTAAACAAAAAACAAACCACTTAAACAACAAAACAAAACCACAAAACTATTTGTTTGTACCTTCTTACATAAGGGTCTCATTGCAGGGCAAAAGTCTTCTCATTCAGAGAAGCGTGGAACGATCATTTATCACCACGCTGAGTCATTGCGTGTTTGCTTATTACATTGTAACCTGGATAAGTAGGATCTCAAAGAGGTCTACGATTATTTATCACTGAAAGAGGCTTTGAACTTAGGTTCAGGTGTAAAATGACAGTTGTCTTATTTACAGAAACCCTCGCTATGATATCTAAATGTACCGGTTTTCATTTAAATAGTACACCTATTTCGAAAAATCTAAAAAATCTAACCAATTATTCCGAGTAAAAGAATGCAAAAGTGTTGGAACCTCATTAATTAATTAATTTATCAGTAGTAGAGGTTTTTCACATTCAGGGCCCTCATAACCAGGTTACTTTGTAATTATGTATTTTTATATAAATAATCAGTCTAGATACAAAGCACAGATAAAGAATGAATGAATGAATGTCGTGTGCCGATCCCAGCGTGGTTTGACCAGAGTCGATGGTTCGAACGAAACCCAGTATTTGCACTAGCCCCTGAAGCCTCATGTTTCATTGTGTTACAATAACGATTGCATTTCAAGGTGTAGACCGGTGGGTGCCCTAATGGTAGGGAAGACGTGCCCTTAGGGTAGGAAGGTTTTGTGAGCCTTCCGGATATGCATCCTAGAACAGGCATTGAACTATTGGAGAGATGGGTGATATTAGTTATCTATGGCTGAGCATCTTTTAACGACGTTACCGCCAGGTTGGTTAGATACAAAACACATATAAAGAACCATCAAAAATAGATATACTACTCTGCGAATTTAAAATCAATAAAACAATAGACATCGTGATGAAACACAAAATGTGCGATACTTGCACATATAAATCTCAATTCAGTCTGTTTGTTCGATTTAATCTGCGACACTGAGTGTTAAGGGCACCATGATGCGACGAAAACAAGCGGAATGGTTTCGAAATATTGTATTTATGTATTTCGAAACCAGTCCGGTCGGTAGGTTCTTTCGACTTTCGTTTATAAATATACAGTGATATTTAAAAAGAGTTTTTTTTTCTCGAAAAAATGGCTAATTTTGAAGACTCGAGGAACGTTGTTCTGCCTTGGAGTCCTGATTGGCCACATAGTTTCATCAATAGATTGCAAAGGGCAGGATATTATCCAGAGAATCCTATAATAAATTCCACTATCACTAAACATACTTTTACTTGCGAGGGGATTGTGGTTGAGTAATAACAGGCACACGGGTCGATCGATCAGGTTAACCTATGGGTGACCATCTTACATACCAAGACCCCTGCTTGACTCGGAAAGCACGTTAAGCTGTTGGTCCGGCTGTCATTCGTGAATCTTTGACAGTCGTTACGGGTAGTCAGAAGCCCGAAAGTATCGGATTACCCAGTTACTGGGTTGTGGAGGCCAGATGAGCGTTTTTCTTGTTCTGGGGTGTAAAATCCTCATGAATGTCCTCCGCCCTGGGGCGGGCGGAGGGGTCTGCCAGACTCTTACTAACTAAAAACCACCCCGGTGTTCCATCTCACACCTACGTCGGGGTCGCGGGAACACACGATTCTTCAGTAACCCCGACTGGGCTTGCGTGGGGGAGTCAAAAATCTCATCGTCGTGTGGAACACTACGCGCCGCCACCTCGGGTCCTGATGTGAGGGGGGCGGCGGACGTGCCCGAGTCCGGCGTCCCTGGACCCATTTAGGGGGGCTAGAAGAGGACTTTGTCCGAGGCTGGAAACCTACCTCATCATAATTGGGAAAATGCTAGGCAGATAAATAATAATAAAAAAACAAGTAGTTAACATAATCGAACTTTAAATAGCTTTTATTTTATAATTCAAAAGCATATTGATTGATTAATTCCAGAATAACGTCCTAGGATTATTTTCCTCACCGTCACCCTACACTTAATAGCTGCGGGCTACCGATCAAAACCGATTTGTTTATCTATTTGTCGCTTGATATTGGTATTGTTGTGATAACCACTTGACTATCCGTTATATTACCCCAGTACCCTCATGGTTTCTATGAAGGCTGATTTGATACCATCTGGACAGATTATTGTAAGCCGTATTGTTTTCCAAAGACTTTAGTTTTGTGTGATTGAAAGTATATTCTACACCCTAATTGCGTTCTGAATTATTTTGAAGGATATTGCTAATCCATTGCATTAAATTTCCGAAAAATTTGTCTCCACCACGTGAATAACGCAATGAATGTTGTTGAACTGTCAAATTTAAGCCATTTCAACTGCTATTGTGTTTCGCAATCACCCCGCTGCTTCTTTATAGTAGATAAGTACTTATAATTAAGTCTACGTGCACCATTTGATCGAGGAAGGTTTCAAATTTTAAACGTTTCAACACAACTTTTTTTATGGCAAAGAGCAAAACCGATTTTTTTTTTCTATTACAAATAATGTTTTTTTTCTGTTATATAAGTAGTACTGGCCAAGTCAGTGGATATGTAGCACTGGTCTATCATGCGTCCGTCTCATTTATTTATCAGTCTTTTTTGTTTTGTTTTGCAATTTTATTCAAGATCTCACTATTCATTACTATTTTTATCTGACATAATGTAATTTTTATTTAAGTTTTTTTATAGTATTTATTTATTTATTAAGTAAGTAAGTAATAAAGTAAAGTAAGTAAATTATTTATTTATTTATTTTGTAAGTATTTGTTTATATATAGTATGCTCACACACGTCACGTTGGACTATAAAACTGCTGCTCTATTCTGTAAAAATCTCAACGTGAAGACTTGCGGGGAGTGAGCTGTCAGTTATCCCGTCTTGGTCAATCCCTAGCATCAGTGGCACTGACAGCTCACTCCACGCTCACTTCACCTAAGTTTTCTCGGTGAGATGGTTACAAAATAGCACTACTGATTTACACCCGTCACCTCACACTTCAGTTCTAGCTGATAACCAGCGTCAAGCACTAGTTGTCTGACATTTTTGAACCGGGCCTTTTTGGCGCAGCCGCGAGGCATGCTTTCCTACCCTTTTATTGCAACGCACTTCACACCGTTTTTTTTGCTTTATTTAATATGGTGTGTTTGCCTGTTAGTCTGTGCTAAATGAATGTATTTTTTTCTCTTTCGTTTTCTCTTCGATTGTTAATGCATTTTACTTTTGAGTTTCGCGAATAAACTAATAGCTTATTCAGATAAAACCACATTTTATTTATCTAGTTTCTGATACAACAAAAAATTAATCAAAGTAGTCTCATAGCAGAAAATGGTTGAGAGCGTCTACACCAAGTCTAATCCCAAGCTGCTGAAAGAAATTTCTTTAGAAAAAATCCCATTTTATTCCTTGGTCTTATTTTCTTTCGCACATAAATAGTAAATGAGGCTTATCCTTTTTACTTAGTCGCAGTCCGTAGGCTGATTTGATTGATTGTCTGAATCAATCATGTCCTAGGATTATTTGTGTTATTGTCACCCTTAATCCTATTATTTGATCTAGGTTTTGTTTGTATGTTTGTCACGTGAAATTGATTTATAGGTGCGCTCTGTTATTTGTATAACAACGTATGGTTTTCGGTAGGTGTACGGGCTGCGAATTGGTTGATTAAGATTCTTCTGTCGGAGAGTATTTTTTCGAGTATAGGAACTTGTAACCAAAGCGTTTGACAATGCTACTAAGCCTTGGAAATGAAATTAAGCCGATCCGTCCTGTAAAAATCTCACCATCAAAACTTGCGTGAAGTGAGCTGACAACAGTCATAGCTTACTTCATCAGTAACATTATTAAGAAACAGCACTAAGAAACTTGCTCTTACTGCTACGACATAAAGTCCATTTCAATGTCTAATTGTTACTACTCATGTTCGATTGACATATAATTTGTCAGTTTCTCTGCAAACCAGAGCCAGTGCATTTTTGCTTGACGGTAGAAACTTTACACATGTCAATTTTAGTAAACCTACAGGTTTCTGAGTTTCGTGCTTTGTATCCCTTATACCTCAAAAAATAAGAAATGTTAAAAACCGATTCATAATAATAACACATGATTTAAAACTCGCCTGGGGTTTTTTATACCCCATAAGGCAGACATGACTTTTTTCTGAAAAACTCTCCTAATCCGTTCACGCCGTAAACCCCATGTAATAAATTCTCTTTCTGCCCGAGGTTAATTCGGACAATAACCGGGCAATACCCGAAATGGCTGCTCACAAACGTTGTCAATTGTTGTTTTTTAATGTATGACTGTGTTGTGGACATTCGCTAGCGAAAATGTTGATTTTTTATTGAATTTAAATTCGATTGTGTTTAAAACTTTTTAAATTACATATTCTTTGAATTTATGTTGTGTTTTGTGCACAACATAAATAATAAATAGTTGGTCATATGAAAACATATTTACATATTGCTACGAAATAAAATGAACACATGAAACAAGATAGATTTTTGATAAAAAAATCGCAGAAATGTCATCGACGGAGTTTCTTAAAACAAATTCTTTATTGATGAAAATGAAATGCATCACTTAAGAACGGCTTGACTATTTTCTGTTTTAAAATATTCGTAACAGTCCAAATTTGGTTTTTATGGAAATTTGGATCAATGAAAAACTGAAAGCCTTTTTTTATATGAGTCATTCACATTCAACGTATGTCGGGTCAGCTAATTGTAAATACATTCCGGATCACCGTCAAAATACTTCTGAAAAACATTTAATTTTCATTGAATAAAATAATTTGAATTAAAAGAAAAATCATTTTAATTTTAGTTGAACACATTTTTAAAAACTTAAAAAAACGCTGCTCCCGACTGTACGTTCCCATGTGGCCATTAAATGAGCGATGGCCCGTAAACGCCGCTGATGTATCGCGCTGCGATTGTCGTAACGTAACGCGACAGTAAAAACGCACGTTGTAACGCTGCGACAAAATAATAAAAAGCTATTCGTTATAACTCCGAAGGCATGATTGAGATATTTACTATTTTGTATGGGGGACAATTTTATTTGTTTGTTGTTTATTCTGGGGTAATTTGTATAAAAAAATTACCCCGGATTAGCGACGATTGATTGAATCAAGCATTCCTACTGTTGTGTATGAACTTGTGGAACGGTAGTAATAAATATATGACAACAAAACATAAAACTTTTTTTATGTTTGTTGTCATTTACATGCATGAGAACACGCCTGTAATCTCCGAAGGGTTAGGCAGAGATTTATTTATTTCGTTTATTTATTTTTATCCTGATTTTATTTTTATAAAACAATAAAAAAATACATTAAAAATATATAAAAAATGTGGTTCGCCGGTATCGGGAGCAGGGTCCAAGCTTACAGTGCAGTGGTTAGGGCTCCAGAGACAGCAACCTCCTCACGTTGCGTGTTGTATCGAGGAGTACTGCTTTATTTATTATTATTTGGCTTTTCAACAATGACTACACTATTACATACAATTAGTACATTTCAAACTTAAGTCGAAGCGCCACACAACTAAAAGAGAAGCACAGCATGCACTACGATATGCGCAGATTATATCACAATGAATTAATTAATTAAAACAAGTAATTCATCGTCGTTTCAAAAAATATAATAAAATTATTAAAAGCTAAATTGATTACAATAAGTTTGAATTGCATTAAATAACATTTACAGGGTGCAAGGGACCTCGACGCACAACCTGATACCATGGACTCAGTACATGATGCTGAACCCCCCATTTTTTTTTTTTTGGGTGGGAAATCATCAAATGACTTCTCCCGCTCTGGGTGGAGCGGGAGGGCGTGTCAGACTTTTACTGACTAAAACCCACCCGTGTTCCTTCAGTTGCCTGTGCCAGGGCCACGGTTTTCTCTGTGGAATAACCCGCGACCCTGAGGCGTCGGCCCTATCGGACCCCGTCATTTTGTGCTGACATCTCTTTGAGGCGCGCGTGGAACACAACGCGCCGTCGACCCGGGCCTGGTCCTTACCGGACGGCGAGCTACTCATGGCTCGCCGTCCGCAAGCCCGCGCCTACGGTGGCCGGGAATCTGCTTGCGATTCCCGACGCCCAGGGCGTCTCCTGCGGCGACTAGGGGCGTGAGGGCGCAAGGCTCTCTCCCTCACGTGCTCCGCCTCCTCCTTTGCGAGCATTACTGCTTCGCAGAAGGAGGTGACGGCTTTCCATTCCCTCTCGCTTCGTACCATGGCCTGGACCAGGGCCGGACGCGAGAGATCGCCGCCGCCAATCGCCTCCGCGAGGACACTGCGGTGCTCCGCACAAGCTGGGCATACCTCTACCGTATGCTCCACCGTGTCCTCCGGGCGATCCACACAATGGTGACACCCGGGCGTTTCCTCCCGCCTTATGCGAAACAGGAACCTCCCGAAACAACCGTGTCCGGTGAGGACCTGTGTCAGGCGGAAGGTGAGGACGCCATGGCGCCTCTCCAACCACTCCTCAAAGAGGGGACTTACCGCCGCTATTGTGGCTTGCCCATGCTGAACCCCCCTGCGTTGAAATTTTTTGTCGGTTATTTAAAAAAAAATTGCTCTGCCATACATTTTGACCACGTAAGTATTGCACTTTTCTATCAAATAGCAGTTTTTTTTTTTTACCGATGTAACATTTCAACTCCAGGGGGTCCAGAAGCATGTACTGAATCGATGGCATCAGGTTGTGCGTCGATGTCCCTTCCACCCTGTATTAAATTAAATTAGATTAGATTTTGGTTGATTGGGTTCGATTCCCATTTCGGGCAAAGTATTATTTGGTTTTTCTATCTGGAATTTCTCAGTAGCAGCCCGGAGTTTGGGTTTGTGCCCGGTTGGTGACAGTTTGCTAGCCCCCTATTACATGGGACTTAAACATAACTGGCGAACTTTGGGTGTACTAAGGTACTCCTCTGCCTAACCCCAGAAAAACAGGCATTGTGTTTATAAAAAGTGTGTCCAAAATCAAAATTTATTATTCGCCTAAAACCTCATTACAATAACGACATAATACCACCGAACGGGTTAACCACCAAAACAAATTTTGAAATTAAACTTGAATATTAATATTTTGTTATTAATATTAGATCACATTGTTTGTGGTCAACAATTATCTGCACTGGTCATCTGTTAATGCCAGAACAGTGGACACACAAAATATTATCAATAATCATTTTCATGTTTGATTTACTAATTATCTATTCAACCAATTTGGTTACGGACTTGGACTCACTGATGACAAAATTAATTAATATTGTTTGAAATAAAAATGGACGTTTGACTGCCTCGTTGGGCGTCCCGTGTCATGCAAAGTGTTCAAACAGGGAATTCTCAGTAGCAGCCCGGAGACTGGATTTGTGCCTGGTTTATGGCAATAGGCGCGAGTAAGGTAATGCAATCCCGTTGTCGCGGGACTCACCTTTCTTAATCCCGCGGGATCCCGCAGGGTGGACGTAGTCTTCTCAAACTAATTATAATAAAGACTTCACTAACTTAAATAAAACAAGGTTTTTGATACATATTAAACTTTTTAAGACAGTAACAAACATCTCAAGAACCCACAAGAAAATTAGAAATTATTATGAAAAAAAAAACTGCTCAAAAAAAGTTGAAGTATCAATTGTTTCATTGGCTCAACGTCTGCTAACCTTGCAGACTCGGTATTCAGCAGCAGAAAAGGCTCGTCCTGCTTCTACGTTACTAGGAACAATCTTCATTAATGAATTAAATGTGAATTAAAGGTATACGCTTTTTAGGCAGGTATCCATCCAATTTGAACTAATTCATCTCCTTCTTTATCAAAACCTCAAGGTTGCTAATACCTGATCTAGGTTGAGGTGTTGTTCCGGATCCAGAACTAGTAATAAACTGGCGCTTAAAGCGCTGATTAACTCGATAAACTTCGGACCTCCGTAATGTCGCCAGTCCCGGGGGACCAGCTTGATTTTCGATCCAGATTAGTCGCGTATTACGCACGCGGGAGCCCGGTATTGCAATCCCTACTCGCCCTTGTTACGTGGGACTTGTTAGTCCCCCTACAGGACCTAAACACGAGATACATATATGATCCACTGCAGTAAACAAAATCAGTGAAGTATATGATATTCTTCAGGATATAATATGCTAGTTAGATAGTGTGTTGAAAACATAATACAACTAATTTGATAACATAACATAACATCACGCCTTGTTTCCCCGAAGGGTTGGGCAGAGGTGTACCTATAGTACACCCACATTTCGCCAGTTTTGTTTAAGTCCCATGTAATAGGGGGCGAGCCTATTGCCATCTATAGGGCACAAATCCAGACTCCGGGCTGCTACTGAGAAATTCCAGATAGAAAAACCCAATAACACGTTGCCCGACCTGGGAATCGAACCCAGGACCTCATGTTCAGAGACCAGGCTGCTACCATACTAACATACATCCAATAATTCTGTTTTTTTATTCAGATTATTTTACAAGCAACATAATTAACGGAATAGTGTTTTATTTTTTTGTCCAATCAAAAGATTATTTGTAACAGAGTTGTGTCATAGCGCTTCTCTTTTTTTTCAATGCAGTCTGACAATAACCGCGCTTTAATTCTTGTCAGCCTCTTAAACATAACTGGCGAAATGTGTGTGTACTTGTACTAATAGGACACCTCAATAACTTGTTACTTAAAATAATGAAATCAATTTCCTAGTCACATTTGCATTCTTACATTATGCAGTACATAATCTAATAAAAATCAGAACACACAAAGTTGAACCTACTTAATTGAGTTCAGTTAGACAACTAATTTAAGGTGCCGAAAGTTATTGAACTGAATTACTGAACTTTGATATTGGGTTATGTGAAGTTTATTTACCTACGAGAGTTTAACGCTGTGGTCATGTATTAATTATGGTCCCGGTTTAAATTTTAACTTCGTTACTAGGCAGAATATATTAATTACTAGGTATTCATATATTTTTAATTTTGGAACAGCACAATTTTGCAAAAAAAAAAGAAGCTTGAATCAATATATCTTCCTACCTTTTTCCCAAATTTGTTGGGGTGGTCTTCTACTCTAACCGAAGTCAGCTGAAGACCAGTATATTAGATGGAGCCACTGCCTGTCTGAAATCCTCAAACTGGTTACTGGGTAACACGATACCACATACCCTTAAAAAAACAAATCAATTTTCACTAAAACCAATAAAACATACGTCTGAAAGTTTGTTACATTCGCACTCACAGGTATTTATTTAGTTCCCTGTGCGTCGGGAGTCGCCTGCAGATTCCCGGCCACCGTAGGCGCGGGATTGCGGACGGCGAGCAATGGGTAGCTCGCCGTCCGGTAAGGACCAGGCCCGGGTCGACGGCGCGTCGTGTTCCACGCGCGCCTCGAAGAGTTATCAGCACAAAATGTCGGGGTCAGATAGGGCCGACGCCTCAGGGTCGCGGGAAATTCGAAATAGATAACCGTGGTCCTGTATATTATGTAGTTTCGAGTGTAAGTTGATGACGAAGATGTAGTGGCAAAAATTGAAAAGAGTATGCTTAGATGGTTTGGTCATGTTGAGAGGATGAATGAAAGGAGACTGACAAAAGGTATTTACAAGGCAGATGTGGGTGGAAACGCCGGGAGGGGACGCCCTAGGAGAACATATACTTAGTGACCTTTTTGGTGATGTTCTTCAGAAAAGTCAGGTGCGTAGTACTCGCAACCGGCGCTCGTGTATGACCAGATGTATGAACGTAGGTGGCGTTCTGTGGTTTCTGCCTACCTCCATGTGCAGAAGGCGTGGGTTTATGTATGTATATATGAGTGTAAGTTAGCTAAAAATACTATCTTATGTATTACGAGTATGTAACGAAGCCAGAAATTGCTTTTTCTTGAAATATTTGTATTGTATGTAATCCAAAATTCATGTAGGGAAGTACATTTATTTCACGAAAATCTGGTAAAATATAATCATGCTATCACAAACCGTGGCCTCTCATAAATAATACGAGTAAAACGGAGTAAAACCAACAACTTATCGCGAATAAATTGTGAAAGCAATTAAAGTGGGACAAGAAGCGAAATTCTCAAAAACAAATTAGTCATGTTAATTAATTTCTTTGAAAAGAGAGGGGACAGTTTGGAGATAAATGTTAATTTTTCCGAGAGGGCGGGCTTTTATTCATGTTTTGATGTTTTTAGAGGTTTTAAAAGGTTGAAGCAGTTGATGATAAAGGTATGAATATAAATTAAACAACAAACATGTAATAGGGATCATGACTTATATTAAAAATGTTCGAAAAAATCCTGTAATTTAAAAGAAGGCACAGTAAAAATGAGATAATCGAAACAATCTGTTTAATCGATGTAAATATGGAGAAGCTACACGCTTTAAATGTTTTTGGAGGGGATTATTGCCGTCCTTGTCGCGCGGTACGGGCAATGTATGGCGCTGTATTAAGTTACATAGTCGTGACGTCATTTCTATGATAGTGCTGTCCTTGTCTAACACTCATTTCAAAACGTTTATAACTTGGCAGTTTTTTTAGTTTTTACAATATTTATAATAGTGTTTGCACCATTTGGAAACAAACATTTTAATATGCAATGTAGGGACGATGATACGACTAGGAGTAATTCCAAGTGTGGGGCAACGTTTAAAAAAATACAATAAGGAACAGCTGATGCGAAGATAACAAGGAAGCACGTCGCCGTGTTATCAACTGATATAGTGAAGTGAAGGAAGGGTGTAAACAAATGGATTATCCTAACCGTTATATTTTAGCTTTATAAGCATATACTCGTAAGTGACTTTAGATAAATATAAGGCTATGAATAAGAATGATTGCCACTAAAAGACTTGAAGACAAATGAAAACACTCACTTAAATGTTGGTAAACATATGGAATGAGACTAAGTAAATGAATGAATAAGGAACAAACTGGAACAAACTCACAAAATGGGTAAACCATCCACTGTATAAACGATTATCTGCAAGTTTTAGTTCTCCTTGGCCCGACTTCGTCCCCTGGGCGTGTGCAGTGCTACGCGAAGCTTCTTCAACAAGGTGTTGACGATTTCTGCTGGAGCTGCCCCCGTTGAAGAACGCAACTGAAAAGCTTCGAGTTCGAAGCTTTTTTTTTTTTGAGACCATTACTTTTGAAATTAAGACGGCGAGATCTAAAGAGTGGACTACTGTATTTAAGGCAAGGGTTTAATGACGTGCTTATAACAATAATAAAATTGTACCGGATATTCAGCTAATAACGAAACTAAATTAAGAGGAGTATCGTCCGTCGCGGAGAAGTCAGACGAAGCGAGTGGTCATCGGGCCGAACCGTGTCGTCGCCGCGACGCGCTAAACACGCGGCAGACCATGCGCAATGTGTTGTGTTGGGTTCGATACCCAACAGTGCCCATACTACTTTTGGAACAACATTTGAGACTCGAACGATAGCTCAAGACTTAAAATTATTTCGACAAGGGTACAATTATTCGATGGACACGGTGGAAGATCAAGAACGCCGCTAACGAGATGTACAAAAACCGGAAACGGTCAGTAGCGAGAACTCAGACGAAGACATTGAAAAGAACAGCAATATTTATCACAGCAGAGCAGTGACATAGAAAAGAGCCGAGAAACCAGCTGAACCCCGCTTAAAGATTCACCGATGAAGCTCGACCTAAATCAACCCTGCTGTGACATCGTTAAAAGATGCCCTCCAATAGACAAATATCACCCGCCTCTCCACTAATCCCATGCTTACGTTAGGGTGCATACTCCGTAGGCTCTTAATCCTTCCTATCCTAAGGGCACGTCTTCCCTACCATTACAGTGCCCCCCGGTCTATTCCTTGATATGCAATGGTCTTTGTAGCACCATGAAGCATGAGGCTTCAGGGGCTAGTGCAAATCTTGGGGTTCATTCGATTAATCGAGTCTGCTCAAACCACGCTGGGGTCGGTGCATTTCATTCATTCATTCATTCAATGTAGGGACGATGATACGACAATAATTTAAACTTCTTATATCTATTCCCTTTCCTTGTATATTTGAAATAACATCTTCCTAAAAATAGCCTTCGTCACTATAGCTGGTCAAAGATTAGCTTAGAAAACCCGTAGCCGGCCCCCCATCTCTACTATTAAGTTTGTATATTTTTTAAATTCGATTAAGATTAATTTGATAGTTTCAAAATACTCATATATTCACTAGTTTTGCCAGAATGTTCGTTAATTGTTGTGTTGTTGTCTATACATTGTTTAAAGCCTTAAACGATTCGACCCCTGATTCGACCTCTCTGCATTCGAGTTCCAGTTGATAAAGAAGCCCTACAAGATTTCCAATAACAGGCATATCTTAAAGCATCTTACAGCCGCAGTCACAGACGTTCATTTTCTGTTTATTGGACTATTAACAATATTTAAGACAAGATAACTGGCGATATGTAAGTGTTATAAAGGTACCTATATCTCTGCCCAACTATTCGGAGAATAAAGGCGTGAAGTCATGTTGCTATATGTTGAACTATTAAGTAACGATAAATTGGTGACTGCTGGCGTTTTTTTTTTTTGTAAATGGCTTCTCGTTGCTCTGCTTAACTGGACTTGCCTGTGGTTGCCCTAATAAATTAAGTCCTCCAGCCTGGGCTTACAAAAACTTAAAAACTAAGCGATCACGCGCTAAGTGCAAGCCCTGTGGGGTACGGACCTCGGCCTAACTGGAAGAGGGCAGCAAGGGACAAGCTGGATCGGGATTAATTTTATTTTGGGACGAATTCAAAGCTACAGGCTCAGCGGCGCGGGCTGGCTCGAGCAAGGGTCGGGGGGCGTGGATTGGGGCGTCGCGGCGGGCCTCGGCGGGAGGCCTGTAGGTTGGCGATCGGGTTTTACGCTTGTGTATTGTGCTGGTAGCCCTACTACTTTCCTGGAGGAGGGTAATGTCGTCGTCGGGGGTGATTAAAGTATCCCTTGGACGGTGAATATTGCTTATGCGGGAAGGAGTATAGCGGGCGGCCGCTGCAATCAGGGGATTGGGGTGATTAATGCCACAGTCGAAGAAACGCTTTGACAAGCGTTTCATCAACTAGTTAGACCGTTGGCGCACTGCGCGCCGCCTTTTAACACCTTGCATCGGTGGACAGTTGATCGCGTGACTTCGTTATGGTGTCACCTCGCCATCCGTTACCAACAATGGTCTACCTAGAAAACTACATTAAAAATGTTTTGGATAGGTTATCATCATCATAACATTACGCCTATAATCCCTGAAGTTAAGTAGTATTTATAGCACACCCACATTTCGCCAGTTATGTTGAAGACCTATGTAATAGGGAACAAGCCTATTGCCATCAACAACCGCGAAAAAAACGTTATAATTTTTTATTGTTAATGGTACATAAAAGTTCTTAAACATCTGTGGGTGCGGCGGTAAATGTCAATTTGAAACGAAACCCATAAACTGCTGTACCAACACATATCTGTTCTCGGAAAACAATTTTACAATGTAGGTTATTTTGGTTGCGGGAGCAAGCTGTAAAATATTATTTGAGTTATCTTGAACGTCGCACGTGGTTTTTATGTCAATAGCGCCCATAAAAAGTAGAAGACTAAAAAACAAAAGTAATACTCCCAATTGCTTTATGGTGGAAATATTTATTTATTTATTTAACCATTTATTGTACATAAATGGCGCATATAACTAGACAATAAGAATAAAGAGAACAGAAAAGTACGTACAAAGGTAATTCTTATTTCTAAAGAAATTTCTTCCAGCATACCTGCAATAGGAGAGTAAATGATAGATGTAGACGACGTGTGTAAGAGTAAAAGAGAAAACAAAATACATAAAAACGAAACAATTCACTGATTTAAAAATAAACATACAATATGTATATTTTTTGTAATAATTCTCCGAACAAAGCCCTTTACAAACAATTTCATTGTTGACTTTTCTTGAAATGGCTAAATAAAAGCTTGATTTATTGTTTACATACATGGCAATTTATAATTAACATTAAGGAAATCTAAATTTTTAAATATAAAGATACGCATACACTTACAGTCCTTCCGCAGTCATTTTTACCTCTGGTTTTGCATCACTTGTCACAGTAATCTTTGTTTATTTATTTATTTCTCCAAAATCTTAGTAATAGTTTACAAAACTAACTAACTTAAATTCTATAGTTATAACTAACTTAAAATACAATAAGTAAGTAAACTAATGTGTGTGTGTGGACTAGTTGGTGATTTATGTGGAGTTGGAGTGATGTGTGTGTTAGTGGTTTCTCTACAATAAGGTTAGTGTTGGGTTACAGCTGTCAATGGTGAAATGTCTTTGAAGTACGGTGCGTTGATGAGTAATGCAGAAGCGAAACTGCACCAACCCAACCTCATCACCGAAACCAATAAGATACACGAAACTCCTCACTCTCTCTTCCACTCAATCTGCCCAGCCCTTTCCCGACCTTTTCTGCCTATCGGACGTCCAGAACCCAGTTACTGGGTAACCAATATCCAAACCCTGAACCATCTCCGAACCCAAGTAGGAAGGTGCAAGTCGAACCTCGTAAAGTGGGGCTACTCCGACGGAACGGCAGCATAGTGTGGATGTGGCGCTAAGTCACAAACTATGCTCCACCTCCTATTCTGCCCTCTGTGCCCAGAAACATGCGGCCAAAGTGACCTGTGCGCTGCCATCGATAACCCCGTGGAAGTGGCAAAGTTTTGGGCCAACAGTATTTAAGCAAGTAAATAGTTACGTCACGATGCAGACCGGAAAATACTAGTAGTAGTTTTTACATGGAGCGACTGCCTACCTGATCTCCAAGAAGCCCGAAGCTCCCCGACTCTCCCCGACTCTCCCCGATTCTGATTACCCGTAAAAAACTGTCAAAGATCTACGAATGAAAGCCTGAACCAACTGCTTTACGTGCTTTCCTAGGCCTCGATTTGTAATGATAGTCACCCATCTTCGAACCTACCGTGCCAAGCTAAGCTTAACCTTTTCCTCTCTCTCATACACAATAAATCCATCACTCCATAAAGTCGGGAAAGTGCATCAGGGACGTAGCTATTACGCGTTGTTATAATTAAAGAGAAATGTCGCGTCAAATCAATGAGCGTAAATTGGCTGATCAGACCGAGAGCCTGAGGTAGGGTTGGCAGAAAAATTATTAATATTGTTTCGTTAAAATTATTATTTATTACTTCACGCACACGAATGTACAGAGGCGGACTTAATGCCATAGGCATTTTCTACCAGTCAACTTATGTCTTATGCAGAGACAAAAGAGACAAAAGTGGTGGGTGCAATTTATAATAAACATTTAAGAATAAATATTAAAACTATAAATATACTTATCTAACTATAAATAAATATAAGCAATGAATAAATATATATAAATATATGGATATACTCGAAACAAATAAGACAAACAATAATAAAACATTACCGTTATGTGCTCACGAACTTTAAAGAATAATCAGTTGGTTGCCATCCAAGTTTAAATATTTTCTTGCAATAGCTCATTCCCAAAAGGATGATTTGGAGGTGCACCTATAGAACAACACCCACATTTTGCCAGTTATGGTCAAGTCCCATGTAACAGGGGCGAGCCTATTGCCATCAACCGGGCACAAATCACATAGAAATTCCAGATGGAATTTATTGCAGATAACACTTTGATCGACCTGGGAATCCAAACGTCATGCTCAGAAGCATCGCTTGCGACCACAAGACCAACGAAGGAGTTCAATTGGTAATAGTTTATGAATGAAATCTAAGTCTTTTTGTCATGACCCAAAATGGTTGTTAAAGTGAAGTGGTTCAGGTCGAAGCAGTTGAAGAGGCGGTGCTTGTGCAAGGCCTGTGTCCAGCAGTGGACGTCTTTCGGCTGAAATGATGAGGATAATGAGAGCTGTTCACCGCAAGTCGTATGTTTGCTGGACTCTGCAAAGAAGTGTTATTGCAGTACATTAGTCTGACTTACCTGTACCAACGAATACTGATTATAAGTAGGCAAATTGAATCGCATGTCCTGGGAAAGCAGTAATATCGAGTTTGATTCGTATAAAAATATTTTTTGTTACATTAAGATACCAGCTATTGCATTAATATGTTAATTTGTTAAGTTTTCACTATAAATTTTTTTTTTAAACAAACGTCGAAACATTTGGCTCAAAGGATTCTTAATACATCATCAATTCGCCTTCATTTGTACACCGTACAACCAATTGGCGTCATACGAAACGGCTGTAGCCGGTACGGCTAGCAGAACCATTGAAGCGTTTCTGCTCGTTCTATAATCAGTCAGGTGTGACACCGTGCCAAATAATTGTCATTGTACCAATCAAGCACGCTCTGGTGGTGGCAATACGAGGCAGGTCATTATAATATATGTTGACGTGCAGCGTTTGCGGGCAAAGATTTAAATCGTCAGTTTTGACCTCACCGAAGCTACTTGTGTCGCGCGAAGTATCAAATCAAACTATTTTATTCGACACAAAATAAATAATTGTACGGTTGGCTTCTACAATGTTTTCAAATGACATTATTAATAGGTAGGGAGAACTATGAGGGAGGGACTAAGTATGTACTAGGTATCATGTTCTCAAGTCAGCACTAAGAGGAGTGAATTTACACATCCCGTATCAGCCGTTTCCATGACTATCAAGTCAAGTCACTGAGTCATTGTGGGTGCCAGATGTGTCAAAACAAAACGGACACGTGACCATCTTTTGACGCGGTGGGGCGAATCTAGAGATTTAAATCTTTGTTTGCGGGGATCACCGATTGATGGTGGCAAGCGGGGTAGTGGTTGTGCAGTTGGTGTTTTGTGGCTTATTGACAGGTCGACAGCCAAATTATGTGTTGTCTGTAATTAATTCGATGAAATAAACCTGAATTAGCTATTTGGTGCCAATTAACACTGTCAATTGCTCGATGAGTTAAGGTACTAGCGACAGTCGCTTAATTGTGTTACTTAGTCGGGTCTAGACCAAAAATATTAAGTTAAACCAACTTAGAAATTGGCCATCTAATGCAACTAGTCAGTAGGCATTGTTATTTTGCCTAAATGTATATTATGCCCGCATTCTTACCAGTCTGAAAAACAAAAGAATAAAAATTTAATAAATAATTTAAAAAAAAAGCCTTAATATGACAATGTATTAAAAAACAAATTCATAATTTACAACACATTTTCATACTCAAACTATCACTATGGAATGATTACTTGTGCATATGGATCATACACTGCTTTGTCTACAAACGATATTGACCCTTGTTTCAATGAAATAGAGTTTTAATTTGAGTAGACTTTGATGTATCATTTTACTAAGAAAAATTGGTGAGCGATATTGATAAATAACAATGGAGTGATGTTTAAAAAAAAAAAAAATTAAGTAGACTTCAATTTTGAATACATTTTAAAAGGTTTTTTATTTTATATTTTAACCTTTACATTGCTTTGAAATTCTTTGTAACATCAACTCTCATTATCTCAACGAAAAACATTTTGCAGTACCTAACGAATACAAAGGCTTTTAGCCACAATATACATCGTTACTATACAGGATAGCAGAAAGATCGAGGCGCGAAAAACGTTTTTATCGACGAAAAATTACAACGCGGTAAGTCTAGAATCTTGGTCTGAATTCATGGTGTTACAGTTTGCGTTTTGATATACTTGCCACCCTGTATTGAAACTTTTATAAAGACTATAAGTTTTTTTGGAAACTATATGCTAGAAAAAAAAAGAAAAACACGTTTATTTGCGGTAAACATGACGCAGTGTTCTAACACAAACACCAAAAAGAACAAGTTGGGGGAAAATATGCGTCACATCCACGCAAAACGGCCATCGCTCAGCTTAATGCTACGGCTCTATGCGAGACAGAGCCCCAGCGCTGGTGCACAGCGACAGCCGGCGTTGAATGACGTCGACCAGTGCAGCAAACGCTAAGATTAAAATAAAATATAAACACATAAAAACTAGATAAGTGTTCAACAAAATAAATACAATAAACAATATTTATAAAATGGTAACATTCCGGGCATTGAATGCTCACGGGCCGTTATCCTTTGATAATCTAAGCGCGCAGCTGTAATTTAAATATAGGTTTGACGTTTTGACCTACAGGTTTATTTTAGAAAAAACCTAGAAATGTTTATTTTATTCTAGAAACATCATTAGATATCTCCTTTACATCAGACAACCTTCATAGTTAGTACGAAACAGTAAAAAAAATTTTTTTTTTTAAAGTTATGTTTTTATGGGCTTGGCAACTTAAATTGCGACGTTAAGATTTCATTTGCGAAAATAAAATTTTAGGGTGACCACGTCCACAATATTGAAGACATTCCTGCAACTGTCAGTATCGCACAGCAATATGCGTGTGAAGAATGCGGACAATAGTTCAAGATTAGGGTGTCCCCGGAATTTCATTAGGTATTAATGAAATCAATAATAGCCATTTGGGGTAGTTTCATTTGTTACTGCTACCCCCTTATACGTCGTGTTGATAAATGTGCTCTATTATTAGATATTGTGGCGAGTGTGGTTGACATAGAGTATAGTAACTAAAATGAAAGTGGTTGATTTTCTATACTTTGGTTCCCATTTACAGAAATGTCAAAACTTTGTTAGTTTTGTAGATATAAAGCCATGATTTCGAAAGTCCTAAACGGTAATGGTAAAAAAGTTATGTCCCGTAATAGAAGTTAACTGTTATGAGTTTGAACTACAACAAAGTTGCAAACATTCTCGGTTCTAGAACTGCTAGAAATAACTTATTTGTTCAAATGAAATACTAGAAAAGTAATGTCTAATATTTTCACAGAGTTATGAGTTTGACTTTAAAACGGTAGTATAATAACTATATGCACCAAACTTCAGCCAAAGATTGGCACCAAATGGCTTTAAAAATGTATACTATCCACATGTACAATACGAGGCCTACAAAAAACTACAACATAATGAAACAAATTAGTAGGAAAGCCATTAAAATACTTACCAAAAATATTTTGGCTACGAAAGATGAAGCTACGTAATATTTACTTGAGCAAAACAAAACCTGATTACTATAATATACCTTCAAAAACGTTATTTCATCATCAGCTAATTAAGTAACATTGTCAAAATAATAATATAATTATGTCCCGATATTGTAACGTCAGTAATACGGTGACCACACGACCGGATTACCGCGGAATTTAATATTAGTGTCCTCGCTGATAATTTATCACATGGTATTAAAAATTGACATATTGGATAGATTTATTCGGACGATCGGATAATTTATTGACTATAATTGAATTTTGGGTAGTTCGAAGTGGGCTATTTTGTAAGATTTTTAATTTTAAGTACTAGTGGAATATATTTATATTGCTATTTTGTTAAGTAAAGGTCATATAGATATGTAGTGACATTATTTATGATGCATTTATTGGACGAATATTTATGAGACGTAGTAAAAGTATTTATTCACATGAAACACAAACTCGGCGTGAGTTACTGTTTCATGTGAACTCTGTGTCAACTCAACTCAAAGCATTTATTTCAAATAAACTAATTACAGGCACTTTTGAATTGTCAAGGGGTCGGTCAGTCAGAAATATGTGTCTCTTCCCATGGGGGTAGGCAGAAACTACAGAACGCTACCTACGCTACGATCCTTACATAGATACTCCTTTTGCTTCGATCAATACGGATTCGATTTATAAATTCCTAAAACCTTTTTAGTAGAAATCGCCTGATGTTTTTTTTTAAATCAAATTGGACTTACCTTTTGTTTCATAAGCTACGAACCTTTTGGGGTTTTGATCTTAATTACAATCGAACGTTGCCTTTCACAAGGCCCGACACTTTTTACTAAGAACTTTTGCAATATCAAAACCTTAATTACACTTTCACAAAGCCATAGAAAAAAAAAAAACAACTTTGCATACAACGCTACAAGGTTAAAGTGTGGCTAAAATCGGAACTTACATCGCCATCTTGTAAACATAATAATTTCATAATCATAATCATTTATTTATTTTCAAACATGGGTCATAGATATTTATTATACATAGATATTTTTCCTTATAATAAAGTTCTCCATATTTTACCATCACATGGGTATGCAAATAGTGTTATACAATTAAAAAAATCAATTTTGTCAACTAAATTTAATTAATCACAATTCATAATATCAATAGAAATAGAAAAAAATCAATAGAAAATAAATCAATAATAATTAATGACTAAATCAAATAATAATAAACAATACATACCTAATAGCTAAATTCAGAATAATGAAATATTAATTAAGATCAAAATAATAAATAACAAATGATTTTCCTAACAAAATAATTAGCTGTATCAGGCACGCATGACGCCTCACCTTGATCCGAAGCCAGTGTAAAGTTTATTAATTTAACTGCAGTTTCGTTGTCCATTGCGACCTGGGCGACACGCCCGTCTCCACCAAGTGCACGGCTCGTCGGACTGAGGCTTCTTTGAGGGCGCCAAAAAAACCGACAAAATATGGCTCGGCCCGTGGCAACGAATTTGCCTCATGGCGCGGCGTGCCTCAGGTTGAGGCAGCGTCTCCACTTGTGCGGCCTCAGGTCGAGCGGCTGCCTCGCCCCGAGTCTGCCTCAAATGGATGTGTATCTAATATATATATGATAATAACTTGATTGTACTGTCAATACAATTTCTGTGACACAATTTCACAAATGTTTTCCAACAACGCCCCCCTGTCAATGTCAACCGGGAGCCAAAATATCTTTAAAGCAATCTAGACGCAAACTGGGTACACAGTCGTGCACTAACACAAGACTCTGAACTCGTTCTTCGGATACCAATTATACGCAAAACCACCAACTAGACAAGTGACAATCGGTTTCCAAGCGTCTCTACAACGACTTTCACCAGCATTAACATAAGTTTTTCGGTACCTGGCTTATGTCAACCCACCACTTTTTTATATTTTCTGGTATAGGGCCCTTATCAGCCAATTCTCGTAACGGCCTTAACCCAATATCTATCTCCAATTTTGGCGTACTGCATAATCAGCCTATTATGTTCCCACTGCTGGGACACAGGCCTCCTCTCTGTAAGAGGGACTAGGCCGTAATCCCCTACGCAGACCAGTGCGGGTTGGTAGATGTCACATGTCTTCGAATTTTTGGTTCTAAGACATGCCGGTTTCCTCACGATGTTTTCCTTCACCGTTTTGAGAGCAGTAGTGATGAAATTATTTACACAAAGTAAAGCGGTTGTCTGGGTTCTAACCTACGACCTACAACTCGTAAGTCGCGGAGATATAAAAACCTACTAATCTCTGGTTTTAACGTGTAATTAAAGCCAATGTATGCGACCATATAAAGTGTTGACAGCTGTTTGTTTGACAGGGACAGATGGAATTGTACTGTCTATACTCAGTAGCGATCTGCCTTAGGGTTTGGCCGTAAGTGGGTTTGAGGACTATTCCCGAAATCCACCCCGCAATGTCCCGAAGTATACAGGAAAACATATTTATAATTTGAAATAGCCTCATAATATTCCACGTGTACAAGTGTTCATTGATCTGGAAGTGCCCATGTCTAAACAGCAATGATTTCCCACGACGGGAAACCAATAAGTCTACAGTCATATGTTTTGTGGTCATCGTGTGATGTTTCGCAAAAAAAAAAAATGTGAGTGTAGTTATAATTTCTATCTGATACAGGGGGACGTCAATTCGTGTTAAGATCTAGACGATGTGGTCTTTTTTTTTTTGTAGAATATTTTTATGTTTGGTGCTTATTTTGCGTGAGTTGTTCTTAGATGGGACTTATTTATGAAGCGATTTGAAAGGTAAACATTGTTTTAATTAACTTTAATATTATCTTTTCCATGCTTCATTTTCTCGCCCCGGAGATAACTCTGAAAGGCAAATTACGTTTTTATAGCAGGACATTCACGATCAAATTTGAATGACATAAAACCAACCGAGTGAAACCAGCCTTTAGCCGAATGGTCTTACGCCATTCAAAGTTGGTTTTACGTCAAACAAAGATAGTTTTACGTCTTACAAAGTTAATTTCATGAATCGTCATTCAAAGTCCAGGTGTCCTTCTATGTATGGGCACTTATGAAACGTCAGAATCTAGATACACGGTTCCAATAGGTCGTTTCCTATGGAGAAGAGCCGGAAAGAAACTCCACGGTTACTCTTTTAAAAATATTTGACTTTACAATGTTTCAAATTACAATGTAAATAGGTATGGGAGGACAGTATAGGCCTGTCAGCAAGGACCAAATACATAACAAATAGACAATGGTATATAAATCTACAATCTGCAAGGCCTCGATCGAACTCACATAAACAAAATATAAAATAATCTAAAAAAGAAAAACAAAAACCAATTTATAGCAAATGACATGATTGCCATTTCAACTGTAACAAATCTGAATTAATATACTGTTCTCAAAAGCCACAAAAAAAAGTTGAAATAAGAATTAGTAGGTATATAATGTCAAACAATGAGAATATTATGTCAAACAGGTATTTAAAAATTTGATAACAATAAAAACTAAAAATAAAACACCGTAATTTGGGAGCAGTTATTAAAATTTACATAGTGATGCCGCCGTTTATGAGGTACCAGGGAAGACACATGTGCAGAAGGAATTATTGGTAAACTTCCTTGTCTTCGACGTAGTCTTTAATCTTATAATTTGCTTTTTTGATAAGGACACGTTTGATGTGGGTGTTGAACTTTCCATCGCTAAGTTTTTAATAACCGACAACTTGTTATAAAAGCGGATACAATTTTTCAGAAATGACTTGCTTGTAATCTAAATTTTGGTATAACAATTTAATTTTCATTACGTTTATTTATCTTCTTACTTTTAAAAGTCCTAAGTTTTTGCCGAAATACAAAATACTTTCTAAGTTAAAAAGAGAAGGCAGAGCTAGTATACCAATTTCTTTAAACTTGTTTCTAAGAGACTCGCGAGTACCCATAGATCGCGTGGATTGCCCTCTTTTGTATAATGAAAATGTAAACTAAGTCAGCTGCTGATCCCCACAGCAGAAGCCTTATAACATAATACTGCGGAAATAAGCAAAGTATACTAACCTAGCTGTGGCTATATCGGTCAACTGCCTTATTATTCTTACTGCATATGCAGCTGAACTTAATTTACCTGAAAGAGCTCTAATGTGAGCGCCCCATTGCATTATTGAATCTAAAGTAATTCCAAAAAATACAGTTTCCGTAATAGCATCTAGTTTCTTGCCATCAAGTTTTAAATTTAGATCCACTTGGGGTACCTACATTTGGTAATGAGAATTTAAGAAAATGCAACTAAACGTACCTGTAGGTACCTGACATTAAAGACCCATATTTATTATCATCATCTTGTCAGCCGAGAGGCGTCCACTGCTGGACATATGCCTCCCCCAAGCATCGCCAATTCGACTGGTTCTGTGCTCTCCACTCCAGCGAATTCCTGCGGAAACCCACATGATATTCTACAACCTTTTGGGGTTTTGAAATCTGAGAATCCCGTAGTCAGTTTTGAATGACTAATTCATTTATTAAATACTGTTTGCATTCGTAACAAATACTCTGCGTTAATGCCTTCAGAAGGCATTCTTTACCAGCTTTAGAGTTCATTTATTCACATATTGTCTTCCTCCTCATTTTTCGCGACAACGTTTAACTGCCTGCCACCCCATCTATGTTTTACTGCCCCAATATTTTACGCCATGACACGAATCCATGTATCTTTGCTTGGTGGCATTGGTATTCCGCCCTCGGGCTTCCAAGGACAACATTTTTAAAGAACGTCTACGTGATGTGACATTTAAGAGGCGTTAAAGGCGTATTTTTCTTATATATCTACTTAGGAGGCTGTTTTCTGTTGGTCTTTGATAAGGTTTTGATCGTATTAATGTTTTTTTAGTTTTATGGTGTTTTGGCCAGTGGAAATGACATAGAGTATTTGAGTGCAGCTAAATGTCACTTTGAATGAAAGTATTATTTGTCCTTGGTGCTAATCAACTCATTTATAAACCGACGTACGTTGTCCTGTCCACATTCCAATAGTTCCTACAATTTTTTTCGTTCAGTTATCCCGAATTTGTTTGCGATTTGCGAAAAATTTAACAATGGTATACTCAACTCGTCTCCCCAGTGTAAGTGAGGAGTATCCCGAGTGCTCAAAACTAAATATACACAACGTTTAAGTTTTACACAGAAATTTTGAGATTCTTGGTAGCTTTTACTATATTAATTCAACTACAACTCTAAGCACGTCTATTACATTTAACGAGAAACAATTACATGCATTTGAATCATTTCAAAGCTGGTATTTATAATAGCAAAAGGTCCACTAAATTCATTTATTCGGTTCAGTGCTTACAGAGAGTTAAGCTCAAAGCTAAGTCGGTCGGGCATAAAAGGCAGCTTTAAATTAAAGTAATGCTCGAATGGATGAAATGGTTGGAGACGCAGATTTTGGTATCGCACCAATTTTTGTCTCGTTATTTTACATTGTCTTCATGAATAGATTTTCGAGTGGATTATTTTGAAAACTACTTGGCTGTTTCTGGTTATTGAACGGTGTTAGAAAGCTACACTGGTAATGATAAACATAAACCATAATGAATATATTTTATTAGAATATTTCTCGTCTGCTGGTCGACACTGCACGTAACCAGAGGGCTGGCTCGTTCTTTGGCCAAATAATTGGCATTGCCATTCAACGTGGCAATGCTGCAGGTCTTCCTAGCACGTTTCCAAATGATAACAATGCAGACGAGTACTTCGACGCCTACGTGTCCTTGTTTTTGTATTTTTTTGCATACTAAGTATGTTAGTCTTTTAATTTGGAACCAAGTAAAAATAGTTAGTTGTGTTACATACGTATACTCACGCCTTCTTCCCATGGGGGCAGAAACCACAGAACGCCACCTGCTACGATCCTTACATACTCCTTTTGCCTCGTTTACGTTAATACATCTGGTCATACACGAGCGCCGGTTGAGAGTACTACGCACCTGACCTTTCTGAAGAACATCACCAAAATGGTCACTATATGTCTTCCTAGGGCGTCCCCTCCCGGCGTTTCCACTCTAATCTGCCTTTTGTTAGTCTCCTTTCATTCATCCGCTCAACATGACCAAACCATCTAAGCATACTCTTTTCAATTTTTGTCACTACATCTTTTTTTAAACCACACCGTTGCCTTGTGTTGTAGTTGTGTTATATATTGTAAATAAGCTTTTTAATGTAATAGATGTATGTATATTGTGTCTGACAACCAGTCTTACCGAGGGATATCGTATTTCCCAAGTAACAGGTCAGATAAGCAAACACTCCATGTAAAATACTGGTATTCAGCTTCATCCGGTCAGACTGTAGGCTGACCTGAAGATAGTTGCGAAAAGGCTGGCAGATAGATATTGTTTAAAAAACCAAAAGTTCCACATTTTTAACCTCGCCTGATGAAAAGTTTTAGCTCAGAATGCAGAAGACTGATTAAGCAAAAACTACCTAATTAGTAACCACGCAATTGTTTTCAAAACATAAAATTTTCAACCCTTACTAGCTACTCATTCAACACAAATTCAAAACAAAACACAGTCCTGGTTTTCTCTCACTCATAAATTCACCCCTTTACACACAAACCACGATACACGCCTAAATAATAGACGAAAGCGATGAAACCTCACCCCCGTACGTACATACAATTTTAATTATTATTTGCGATGAAACTGTATTTACGCGATGTTTAATAAGATGACGTGCTAGAGTTATTTATTTGATCATAAAAAAATCTTGTCTTATAATTTATGTACCCTGTTTAAGAACCGTAGGTCCTTGCTTTCCTCTGGGCATTAGATAAATTGATTAAGCTTGAAGGGGATGAAATGCGACATCGATCCGGGCGGTCATAATATGTCATTGAGATCATCAAAACGTTAGTTTAGAATTGTGTTTATGGCAATACAGAGAGTATTGCCACAAACATAATTCTAAGAAGCGTGAAGATCATGTCCTCTCTGAATGAGAAGAGGTCTTTGCTTTGCTGTGGGATAATAATAGACTAGTATTATAAGATCTAGTAAGAGAGAGGCCAAGGAAGTGGCGATTTTTCGATCTATTACCGAGCTGGGGATGACCAAGATTCTGATACGGCAATAAAAGAAATACTTATTGCAGAAACTGCATTATTCATTGTACAAAATCATTAAAACTGAAGTAAAATTAAAATAGATTTCTATACTTCTTCGAAGTAGTATTCTTCATTTTCTGAGTAAACATTTTTCCAACCTTTAGGATTGAAGAATCCTAAGGTTTAACTTTTGCTATACAACTATCAAGCAGACTGTTGAACTTTGGAGTTTTGGAAGCGGATCGAACAAACTTCAGCATAACTAGGATTTCTCGTACGACTAGGAGATTATGAAGTTTCGCAGTGTCGGTATTAGTACTTGTGTTATATGTGTGTTACGTTTGTTAAAATTCTCACGACCACGTACGAATTCGACGTATGTAAATTTTAGGGTGATTTTTAATGGGATTATCCATTGTAGACTTATAAGTTATTTGAAGAACTTAGCTATTTGGGGTTCACCTGGCAAATAAGCTGACGATACTCGGATACATTTTTGACTACTTATTAACTTAATTTTGGGGAAAGTTATGACAACTGAAACAACAATTTTTGTATTCTTGCTGGTAGCGTCACTTACATTGTAAATCAAACATATAGATCTATATATATCTGCATCATATAATATCTGTTATAGTAATGTTTTTCATGCTTCCATTTCTCGCAAATACTGTAAAAATGTCACTGTTTTGTTCTAAAAACGCTCACGTGGCGCTGTTGTGTTTCTATTTTTGTTTTTGTAATTTACTTAATCGTCTCATATTTGTGCGCGTACTATAATTATATTAACCAACGGGCCCTTAATTGAACGACTATCAACATTTTCCAATAACTCGAAAAATCTACTAAAGTTCTTTGAACCACAATAAACAACAAATAAACAAGTGGCAAATAGCAATAAATAATAATTGCTATCGAAATCATTATTGCTATCTACAATCTTTATTGGTTTATAAATACTGTGTGGATTGATCGCAATTACTTTGGCGCCAGAACTGTCTCGTTTCCTGTTAAAATTGTTGTCACAATAGTCTAGCTTAATTTATTGTTATTGGCTTGATAGACAAACACGAGGCTTTTGTTTCTGTTTATCTTTTGCTTTTATGTTTATCATGTGTTATTGTGTTTCTTTTGTTTTTTATAGTCATGTGATATTAGGTTCTTGTTCGAAATAAGGAAGATTCTGTAGCAAAGATTTCTGTACGTACTTGCACACAAATATGATGTCAACCAGTTCGCTGACGTAATGGCTGATTAACATTTGCAATAGTTAAGCTGAGTTTAGTTCAAGTATTGACAGCCTTAAGATCTAGAAAGTCCAGAGCATCGGCAGGATTAAAGGATCCAGAAGAAGGCACAAACACAACTGGCCAAAAACACACCGAGAAATTACTATCTAACCACATCTGTAGGCCCCAACATTTTTTTAGATTGATTGGTGGCAAATCCGTTAGTAATTTCAAAATAATATCATTAAAGTATGTACGAAAAGATATTCCATGAATTATTCTTTCATGCTACAGACAAGCTAATTTAATAAAGATGTTGCTCACTTATAACTCACTAACTAGAAGAAACACCACAAAATTCCTTTTAATCAAAAACGATGTTTAACATTAAAAAAAAAAAACGTTACTCTTCCTCTTTTAAATTATCTTGTAAATAAAATTAATTGGCAAAAACGAATGATAGCCGGGCTGTGCAGTAAATAGTAGCTGGGCATTTCAAAAAAGTTGTTTACTAAGACAATAATTAACAAGGAGCTGGGAGTGTTAGTAGAAAAATTATTTGTAAAATATTTAAGTCATATTTTTCTTGTACTCTTAATTAGAACAATATACTCAATTTAGTTATCTTCGTAAAAGGCGACTAATGTCTTGGTTGGGACGGCTTGAACAGGCTTGAACTAAAACATTAGAAAGACTGGACTAAACATTACAAAGTCAAGACTAAAACATTAGCAAGGTTCGAATAACATTAGAAACGCTTGACTAAAACATTAGAAACCCTTCACTAAAACATTAGGGAGGCTTGACTAAAACATTAGAAACCCTTCACTAAAACATTAGGGAGGCTTGACTAAAACGTAAAGACTCGACTAAAATGTTAGAAAGACTCGACTAAAACATTAGAAAGGCTTGAAACACTACGAGTGGAATAAAAACATTATGCGATCACCAATATTCCATCGAGACTGTTCAACTTAACGATTTACTTATGCAAAATTACGGAGAAGTAAATAGAAACGAGCAGGTAAAAAATCATTTTTTTACCTGCTCGTTTCTTCTCTATACATATGTCTATGTTAATAGGACTTATAGCTCACTATGATTTTATTTGTAAAGATTTGTAATTGGTATAGGGTTATTTGTTAGTTTTCTATGTAAACTAAATAAATAAATGATATAGCCAAAACACATCTTTTTTGTCAGTACAAATTCTTTCGACCAATCCTGCTGGCGCTCAGTTGTACAACTAGTTGTTCAACGAATCGTTTACTGCAAACAAGATATCAAATTACTGACGAGTATATAGATTGAATAATTGCTGTCTGTACTTTGTACGGAGTGATATGATTCATGTGACTATGATTATAGTCTTCGAATTTTGGACACACATTTATACTAATATAATAAATCTGAAGAGTATGTTTGCTTGTTTGAACGCGCTAATCTCTGAAACTGCCAGTCGGATTTAAAGAGATTTTTTTTCTTTGATAGCTCAATTTACGAGGTTAAGGTTATAGGCTATTTAACATCACGCTTCGACCCTGTGGAGCCGAGCAAAAAGAACGCTAAGAGAAAACGAGTCGAGCAAAACTAATTCATAATAGGACCTTGAAAAAAAATAATTGATACGTACCTTTCCTATACGGAAAATGTTTTTTTTCTCGTCTGTCCCATCTTATGGTATGTAGTTTTTTACTTAAATGTTAATTTTGTTTTTGGGATAAATTCATTACAACTACAGAAACCTTCATTGGGCGTGGTCCGACACGCATGTGACCGGTTTTATTTTTAAATATAGGTACTAAAATTAAGACATTTTCACCCAAACTCACGCAAATCCTGATCCAGCTAGTCCCTTGCTGCCAGCGACGCCCTAAGCCGAGGTTCGTACCCCACAGGGGGTGCCCTTTTGCGTGTAGTAGCTTAGTTTTTAAGTTTTTTTAAGTCCTGGCTGGAGGTCTTAATTTATTAAGGCAATTTTGTTTTGTTTGGCATCTCGTAGGTCAACCTATGAGGTTGTCGTCTGCTTAAGCGGACTTGCCTGTGGTTGCCTTAATAAATTAAGGCCTCCAGCCAGGACTTAAACTTAAATACTAACTAAAACTAAGCGACAACGCTAAGGGCACCCCCTGTGGGGTACGAACCTCGTCTTAGGGCGTCGCTGGAAGAGGGTAGCAAATGACTAGCTGGATCAGGATTGATATTATTTTGGGACGAATTTAAAGCTACAGGCTCAGCGGCGCGGGCTAGCTCGAGCAAGGGTCGGGAGGGGCGTGGATTTGGGCGTCGCGGTGGGCCTCGGCGGCGAAGACGGTAGAACGTCGATCGGGTTTAAAATAGTGTAGGGAGTGTAGCGGGCGGCCGCTGTAATCAGGGGGTTGGAATGTTTGATGTCACAGTCGAAGAAACGCTTTGATAAGCGTTTCATGAACTGTTTTATGGTTGGCATTTTAAGGTCGACGTGAAGATCTATGTTTCGGACATAGTAAGGGGCACCCGTAACCCTTTTCAGGAAACGGTTTTGGAGGGTCTGCATTTTATGGAGATAACGTGGGTGAGCGTGCGCAAATTCAACGCAGGCATAGGTCATGATGGGAAGGATGACTGCGGTATAAATGCGGAGCTTGCATTTAAGGGACAGTTTACTACGGGCTGTCAGTACAAAGTAGAGCCTGCTAAGAGCGAAGGACGGGCGCGCGCGAACCGCCTTAATATGAGCCTTAAAGGTAAGGTTTTCATCGAGGATCACGCCTAGGTATTTGGCTTGCTTCTCCCAGGGGATCGGCTTACCGTACATAGTGATCGGGCTGGGAAGTGGGGGAGGGAGTCGACGACGTCTCGAGAAGAGTACCGCCTGACTCTTATCGGGGTTGACCTCGATTCTCCATTTCCGGAACCAAGCGCCTAAGACGTTTGCGGAGGTTTGGAGAGTACGAGCTATAGCGTTGGGACAGTGACCGGTATAGTAAACGGCAGTGTCGTCGGCGAAGAGAGCCAACTGAGCCTTTTTACTTTTTGGGATATCGCTAGTGAACAGCGTGAAGACGAGAGGAGATAGTACGAAACTCTGAGGGACACCGGCGCGAATAGGATGAGGGGACGAGAGTGCTCCCTCGATGCGATAGCGAAAGGTGCGATTCGACAAAAAGTCTCGTAAGATGAGCACGAGACGATCTGGCACTCCTAATTGGTAGAGCTTGTATATCAAGCCGTTGTGCCAGACTTTGTCGAAGGCTTTCGCTATGTCGAAGAATAGCACACCCGTCGTCGCGTTACGCTGCAGACCAGCGCAAAAGTGCTCTACGATACGGTGGACCTGTTGGGGGCCCGAGTGTTGGCTACGGAAACCGAACTGCTCGTTGGGTATGAGGCTCTTTGCTTCGGCATAGTCTTTGAGACGCTTATAAATAAGCCTCTCGTAGATTTTTTATTAGGGCAACCACAGACAAGTCCGCTTAAGCAGACGACAACCTCATAGGTTGACCTGTGAGATGCCATAAAAAAATAAAAAGTTATTTTCATCAGAAAAGGTAGCAGAATTGATTTCTGCAGTTTTTAAACCAGAGGCGGCTGCGCCACAGCTCGTATATTCGAATCCCGAACGCAACAATTAATATTTTTATGGCATAAGTACCTTATAATTTTTTTGTGCGTGTAATATTTGTGTCCGTAAACGCACCGAACATTATTGACATTTTGTTTTCACGCAAAAACACTTAGTCATTTCTGCCGTATCTGCCTAGCCTGTTCTCAACTATGTTTTTGGGCTCAACTTTCAGCCTTACCGGATCATCCGAATACCAGTATTTTACATGAAGTGTCTGACTGACGCAAACACACTAGCATAAGCATAATCAGTCTATAACGTTCCCACTGCTGAGACACAGGCCTCCTCTCTATGAGAGGTATTGAGCCGTAATCCACCACGCGGGCTCAGTGCGGGTTGGTAGATGTCACATGTCTTCGAATTTTTGTTTCTAGGACATGCCGGTTTCCTCACGATGTTTTTTCCTTCACCGTTTTGAGAGTAGTGGTGATTAAATTATTTACACAAAGTAAAGCGCCTGCTTGGGTTCGAACTCACGACCTACAACTCGTAGGTCGGGACCGTTACCACTGGGCCACCACTGCTCAAACACACTAGTGCCAAAGAATATCGACAAACACGGTTAGATGAAAGTTTAAATTTAATTTTTTGAAACAATATCTTCACCAGCTCATAGCTTGGTATAGTATATTTTACTTACAAAGGCACAATTTTATTAGGCCACATGGTTCCCCAGTAACGATTTTAGGTTACAAAAGGTAAGGAACTACTGTATTCTATGTCCGTAGCCGTAACAACCCCGGTATTGGGAATTCCGTTACAGCATGACCGTATTTGAAAAGTCCTTAGTGGCAGCCAACTACGATAGAATGTCTAGATAACGGTGGCACGTATGTTGGATCATTTACCTCCCTTTAAAATGGTTGAGCTAAATGGTGCTGATCCATACGTCTGTTCGTGAACGGGCGCCGTCGGTTGCGACTGGTCGTCTCTTAGCTGCCACGGCATAGTTGAATAATTTAATTTTTGGATTGTTTTGATTTTTTTTCTGCACTCTGGACGCTTTTAACTTGTACGTCTTTTTTTTACATCTGAAGAGATATGAGAAACAGGGTGTAAAGTTCACTCATACTATTTAGAAAAGGGAGGATTTGCCGACCGGGTGGATGTCCTCTATCTGGTGGGCAACTGCCCGACGATTGATCTCGGGAAGTTGTATATATGCTAGCTGCACGGTAAACTCTGATTGCGCGATGCAGGATTTGTGTGACGTCAGTGTGATGCGTTGGCCGCATGTAGCGGTGTAGATGCCGCCACACATCGTTCTCACAGAACAGATCAACATGAATGATGTAACTAATATTTTTGTACCAATATTATTTAAAAGAGTGTCCATGGAGTTTCTTGAGCGTTCTTCCCCATAGGCACCAACTACGCTTTGGAATGGGCAACTAGCTTCATATTTCTGGCTGACCGATTCCTTGAAAATCAAAAGTGATTGTAAAATAATGCTTTGAGTTTGTGTTTGCATAAATTGATTTATGGCTCTGTTTTTTGAAAAGTGAATCAAGTTTCAAGTCTGTAATTTCTCAGTAGCAGCCCGGGGTCTGGATTTGTGCCCGGTTTATGGGAATAGGCTCGCCCCCTATTCCATGAGACTTAAATATAACTGACGAAATGGGAGCGTACTATAGGTACAACTCTACCTAACCCTTCGGAGAAGGACATGCGTGATGGAATGTTGTGTAAAACAAGTTTTCAAGTCATCAGTGAATAGGTTACTTCTAGGCAAGCGCACATCATCTTCGTTTTTTTTTTTTTTGTAGGGATATTCTTACGGATACCCTCCACCTGGGAAGTAGAAGGAGGGTTATGTTGGATTCCTACCACCGACTAAAACCCCACTGTTCCTTTTAGTACCATGAGTCGGGGGCCGGGAGATTCTTGTCCATTCGCCGCAGCCCCGAATGGTATCAGCCCGCCATACCCAGCGGGACCAACCACCAAGTGCGGCCGATCCCACAACCCCCTTTGCGGCGCGCATACTGCGTGCCACCTCTGCTTCATTGCTTACCATCAGATGATATAGTGGTCAAAATCAAAACAAAAAAAGATCGTCTAAATTAAGATTTCTAATTCAGAAGCCTGATTTACACGGTGAAGGTTTCTGCTAGAACGTACAAGAGCAATAATCGCATGCAAGGTAGCACGTTCAATTATTGCCATTTAAGAATCGCTTGAAGTGTTTACACGCATGCGATTTAAATAAAACTTCATACAATGATTGGAGGAGCTCGTGGATAAATAATTGTAGGGTAAAGTTACGGATGCCGCGTCGGTTGGAGGATCCTCCGTGCCTGGGAAAGCATGTTAAGTCGTTGGTCCCAACTGTCATTCTTATGTCTTTGACAGTCGTTACGGGTATTCAGAAGCCCGAAATTATGACAACCAGTCTTACCAAAGAGTATGGTTTATCCCCCCCCCACCCCCCTGGAAGGATGATGGGCATAAAATAATTGAACGTAAGTTTCTAGGCGCTTCTTGCATTCAAGTTTTGCTTCGTCTACATGAGTTGTACAGTCCGCGAGGCCTAAGCTGAGCTTTGCATTTGTGTGAGTGATTACCAATCGCACCAATGGAGCGACGCACAGTGCCTCAGGCCGATTGTATATACCGGTTTAAACCAATCGCGCTGTAGGCCGACGTCACACCTACACTATCTATATGTACACTCACACAAATGCAAAGCTCAGCTTAGGCCTCGCGTACTGAAAGTGCTTGTGCGTGTTTTTTGAAACTATATTTACACGGCTAAAGTTACAGTCAGGGAAATTAATTGACATGCTGCGTCAAAATGCCGTGTGAAAACAAAAATCATTTCACACAACTGTCAAAGAATGACAGTTGCGATTTGAATATCCTGACTATTTCAGGTTCGAAGTCAGTTAGATTAATAATGGGGATGTTGAATAATACTAGAAATGTTTGAACAGATTATATAATTTCAAAAAATATATAGTACTCAAACTCAAACTCAAATAATTTATTTCAATTAAACCATTTACAGGCACTTTTGAATTGTCAAGCAGTCGGTCAGTCAGAAATATGAAGCTAGTTGTCCATTCCAAAGCGCAGTACCTATGGAGAAGAACGGGCAAGAAACTCCATGGACATTAAAATGATATAATCAAAAAATCTGTAAGAAACCACGCGCTTTAACAGTTTTTGGAGGGGATTATTTTCGTCATTGTCGCTCGGTACGGACAATGTATGGCGCTAGTATGTTACATACTCGTGATGTCACTTCTATGATAGTGCAGTCTTTTTAAGAATATCATTATTTTCAAACTCAATTTCTATAAACAAATATTATTTTCAGTTAAAAATAAAGAAATTGTCATCATCCCTATTAATTTCAATGAAATTTTGCCGAATAATCTCCTGATTACCATTACTTTAGTCACAAATCCTATCCGTGCTAATGATGAGTATTATTTGTATCTAATCGAAATAACTAGAAAGTGACACATTGCCTGACACCGGGAATCGAGTATATAGTATCTAAAATCCCACAATCAGTATTTTCTTTCTTAATATTTTTTTCTTTCTTTTAATTTCTTACTTCAACTCAACATCTGCCAGTTTATTCCCAACTTTGTTAGGGGTCAGCTTCCAGACTAACCGTGCGCAGCTAAATACCAGTATTTAACATAAAGTGACTGCCTTTTTGCTCCACAACCGATATATTAGGAACAACAATTTAATAAAACTAGTGTATAAAAAGTTTTGTTTGTTCTTGCTCATCTGTTAATAATATATTAAATATTCCATTGACTTTTACTGCCAAGTCTATACAGTATCTTTATAAAACAGTAAACGAACAACAGCAAACGTTATACGGCTTATACTCAAAGGAATATAGTAGCTTGAGACACGAAGTATGAATGAATGGAGTGCTAATATGCTTCAACTGCTCGTAAGACAGCCGGACGTTGATTAAAGTTGGCGCGACATTAATATTGCTTGGTATTGTGACAGTTGCAAGTCAGGCATTTGACCACATATTCTGTATGCGTTACTCATAACGACTATATGAGGCAATTTTGACTATCTTATTGCTTGGCTACGGAGTAACATTTAGCTGCAGAATGATGGACCATGTAAATGAATACTGTATCAGAGATTCTACCCAATACTTATAATTGCGGATAACACATTCACAGTTCGGCAATAATAGCCACATAAAAAAGCACAATATTTAAAATGAAAACATGAAATAACCTTTTCCGTCCTTACGTAAGTACAAAATTGGGATGATGAATAATATTAAAAATGTTCATACAAATAATGTAATTTCACAGACGGCGTAGTAAAAATGAGTTAATCGAAAAAAACCGTTAAATCGGTGTAAATTTGAAGAAGATCACGCTTTAAAAGTTTTTGGGATGTACGGCGCTAGTATGAAGTTACAAAGTCGTGATGCCACTTCTAAGATAGTGCTGTCCTTGTCTAACAATTATCTTAAAACCTTTATAACTTAGCAATTTTTTTAGCTTTTACACTTTATATAATATAGTTTGCGCTATTTGGAAACAAACAGTTTTTAGAGATAAAAATAATAAAAAATGACATCATCCCAATTACAGTACCTACGTAACAAATGAAGAAATTCAGCAGAGATTATGACAAGATGACGAATTGTTTTCTGCGATCATATTCCGAAAATAACCAAATTTTTAAAAGTTCCTCTCACAGAACGTCCTCAGTCACAGCAGGGGTAACATTTAAGATGAATTATGTATCTGTTATGAGCACTCCATTTCTTAATACTCCATGTCTGAACATAGCTATGACCTAAATTATCTTCGAAACATGCTTCTCACAGCTTCAAATTTTTTAGAGCGTTTTAAATGGATCTAACGTGGCGTGACGTAAGACTTGTTCTACGTTATGACGGAAAATGAGGATATTTATGCGCTTAATAAATTTTGAGGAAGGTAGAGCTGCTATTTTTATACTTCGAGCAAAAAACTTGCGTTGAGGTGCAATGAAATACACTAGAGCGTCCGCGCGTGATGTGATACATACAGGGTGTCCTGTTAGTCGATGTCAAGCCGGAATCAGGTAGTAGGTCAAGTCATAATAGTTATATGTATTAAAAAAATTACAGTCATTGGTCAACCGCTGGCTTGTCACCACGGACTGAACTTTGAGGTGTACTGTAAATTATAAAAAAGAAGTAGTATATTAAATTAACACACTAGTACAATTGGCTGTGCCAAAAAAATTACATTTATACAACAATTTATCACAGTTGTGTTAAGAATTTATGGACGGGTTAATTTGGCAATCGATTTACCGAACTCAAACTCAACTCAAACTCAAAGCATTTATTTCAAATAAACCAATTACAGGCACTTTTGAATTGTCAAGGTCGGTCGGTCAGAAAAATGAAGCTAGTTGCCCATTCCAAAGCGTAGTAGGTACCTATGGAGAAGAACGGGCAAGAAACTCCACGGACACTCTTTTAAATCAAATTATGTTTACAATATATTGGTTACATCATTCATGTTGAAATTATGCATGTGAGAACGATGCAGAAAGTTAAAAGCGTCCGTTATTTAAATATGAAAACAATTCGAAAATAAAATTTAATTATAATACGCCGTGGCAGCTAAGAGATGACCAGTCTCAACTGACGGCGCCCGTTCACGAACATGACGGATGGATTAGCTCCATTCAACTCAACCATTTTGAAGGGAGCTAAATGATCCAACACACGCGCCACCATCAGCGAACAATTCTTTTCTCTAACTTTACAATAAAGAGTATAACAATTTCATTATGTACGAGTATTTGTTGGATTGGTAGAGGAAAAAAATATAAAATATAGCCACGCCACAAACAGATTTTTTTCACATTTTTTTTTTCGATCAAGTCACCTTTTAAATAAAACAGAAAAAAAAATCGTTTCCGCCATTTGGGAGCTACAAAGCCGCAGACAGACACACAGATACACGTGTATAAACTTATACCACCCCTCTTTTCCCGTCAGGGCTTTAAAAATAAAGGTGTTTTATTTTATTATTTCTAAAGAGTATATTTGTCTTTTTCGGATCACATGACATTTTTCAGTAGGTAGCTCATGCCGCCGACACGAGAGAAGTAATCTATTATCAACATGGTATTCCTTTTACCACATCCAAGAGATGCTGTAGGTATTATATCTTAGAGGATGGGAAGGTAAACCTCGATTTAATAACGTAAAGGTGACTTCCTAGGAGCCGAAACGTTACCGATCACCGACTCACGTTAATTTGGTATTTTTTGCCGAGAACCTCATTTTTATAAATATCCGAATTGGGTCAGAGGCGGTTGACGGTGTCAATAGGTTACTTCATTCTGGGCGTTAAAGAGAATTAAATTAGCTGATGGTGTAATTTTTGTCTGTTATCATAAAAATATCGATTATCGTCATAGATTTGATTGGTGCTCCATATTACTTGCTCACAATGTGAGAAAACGGCCTATTCTAGAATAACAAAAATCGAATACATTTGTGACATCCACTACCGCGCGCTGGCTCCGCGTGTTCGATAACGGTCCATTCCCTTTCACAGAGAGGTGGCCTGTGTCCCAGCAGTGGGAAAATAATAGGCTGATTATACCGAAATGAAAAACGTTACATTTATACGCTACTATTACAGTCTCCCAATTCACTAATGTAGTTAATTCGCCATTCATAAAAAAAAATAACAATATACTAATATCCATCCATGCCATACTAGATTTACAATTTGAAAACATAACACTTGCAACGTCATCCTTGCGAACTCGCTCAGTGAACATGAGAAAATATCTATGCCTCCGGCAACCAGATTTAGTGTGTGCATTGTTCGTATCAGGGGAACGTTGTCTAGCAGTTTAGTTCGACCGCGCGGCACTGCGAACAAGTTGGGCCGTCAACACGTAAGTACTTACCCATCTGGCACACACAAGCCTATACCCTGTAGCACCGGTAACGGTATTTATTAACCAGAATCCTTCATAACTACAACCGACTGTAATAAAACTAAGTAACTATAAGTACTGGCCATTATCAGCTTGCATCATCGCAACAGCTACGCAAAGACCCTCATGAAATTTCTGTTAATTCGATCCAGGACAATGTGGAACAATAAAAGTTAGTTTTGTCCAGCTCATGCTGCCATCTTATTTATCTTCAACGAGCGTAAACAAAAATAAACACATCGAAAACAATCTCACTAACACTCACTAAACCACACAAAACCGTACAAGGATCATCCCTAGAGACGGTAAATGGTGAAAAAATCCCTTTACGGTCCTTGATATAGCGTTTTATCGTCCCCACAGGATTCCCCATGGCTGACACTACCGTAAATAAACGTAGCCGACATTATTTACAAGAAAATATTTCATTAAATGTTTTAACGGTATTTCTTCATTAGTTTTACGGTGTTTTGTCGGGCATAAGTCATGGAGTTGCGGTGTTTTGTTTACTTTACGGTTAAAGTTTTCGGTTTTTGTCGGTGACTGTTTTTGAGTTTGGGCTGGTGTTTATAACTTTATTGTTGTGATGGTAAAATTTATTGCTTATTCTTCTTGCTCTGTTTTGTAGTATCTTAAGACATGAAACGCGAAAGGATATAATGACTCTTTAAGGTGGTGCCAATTATCGTTGAGTTATAATGTACGACGTTATAACTATGTGTGGAAATAAAGCTGCTATAAATTATCGATACGTTGGCCGCCTTAGGTACAAAAGAAGGTCAGCAAAAGTCCAATACAACTTTGCCCAAACGTATACCTCGAGGTACACGTGCACCACATCGTTAAGAAAAAATGGAAGAATATGAAAATAATTGTATTTTAAACCTTAAATAAAATTTAAAACAAAGTAAAAAATAATTTGACGTTTTAGTAACCTGTAACACAATTAAAACATGTGGAATATTTGCATGTACAATTGCATTGCATAATAAAAGGCCTGTGCCAGGCCAAAAAGGCTCCTATCTCAGCATAATGCTGCTATATTTAAAAATAAATACCGCAGCGCTGGTACTCTGATAGGGCCTGCTGTCACGGACACACCTACGGACATCTATAAATCCCACCACACACATAAAAAACAATAGTATGGCACCTGTGTTCCTCTCATTTAGCAGTACCAAAATTTTAAAGGAAATGCTTATGAATATGCAAATGTCACAAGCCACCACACAGTGGCCCATTGTAGTATATCTTCAGATGAAGCATTTCGCAAAGAGATTTTCTGCAAACCTAGAGTAACTCTGGCAAAATTCATCCTGGTTTTTTCTCACTAAATCACAAGATAATTCCATGTATCGTAGTTTCCATAACCTACATATCAAGTAACATCTTAAACCTAATGACTCACCAAGTATCAACATTTGTTTTAAATATCAACTAAAGCCGGTACTATGGCGTCGTTAAGTTAGAATATGGTTAGAATGACAAGGATTAACTGGATCCGTGTTCGTTATCAGATAATGTTATGTTGGTGATTTTAGCTTGATGCCGTAATCTGAGATTAGGGCAACGTTTGTCCTCATTATTATTTTGAGTGGTGAATATGGCCCCGTTAAACTTTGATGATTTCACATTACATCATGCATAGTCATACAGCTTACTTCATGGGACATCATAATCAGCCTATAATGTTCCCACTGCTGGGACACAGGCTTCCTCTCTGTGAGAAAGAGTGGGCTGTATTCCACCACGCGGGCCCAGTGCGGGTTGGTAGATGTCTCATGTCTTCGAATGTTTGGTTGTAAGAAATGTCGCTTTCCTCACGATGTTTTCTGTCACCGTTTTGAGAGCAGTGGTTATGAAATTTAATACACAAAGCAGAGTGCCTGCCTAGGTTCGAACTCACGACCAAAAAGTCGTAAGTCGGGGCCGATACCACTGCGCCTGCTCCCATAGGACATCGTCAACGCGGAAAAATTATCACCTATACCGTAAAACAATATCTTCTCCACATAAATTAATGAGGCAGCTAATATTTTATTCGAGATTATCTTATTGGTCCCATGGAGAATTTGGTTGACTCCGCTCTGATACACGCTGTACAGGTGTGTTTGAAAAATGATTTGCTTAGGCAGCCACTCTATAAAGGCTGCCGCAAAGCACAGTGCGACACACCACTCGACGCTCGACTCTCGCCGCGGACGGACGTGTTTGTGCGCTCTCCCGCTCCAGTGTTGTGTTTCCTGTTTCTACTCGTCGCGACCACGTGACGTCATCGTAGTCGCCCCGACTACTCCGATTTAAAATCAAATCAAGAAATTGATTTGATTTTAACCAATCAAAAAGTGCCTTTTTCAAGGCAATCTCTTTTCTGTATCAGTCATTCGTGAGTAGCTTCACTAGGCCCCTTCTGGGTAAAACCACAGTTTCGTGGTCCTCGGTTGAAACCTTACGGTGTCAACGAAGCCGAGTGGGGTGTTGACCCAATTCACACCCGCTGAACCCCTTCAGGGCGAGGCAGTTAGTTGGACGGGTCCCAGATAACCGGCCTTGGGGGATCTCCTAGTCGGCTCTGGTGACAGTTTTGCTTTCCAGCTACTCACCTAGTGTCTTTAGGGTGTGTCTACACCCTTCGCGCTAGACTGGTCAGGGCCCCGTTCGCACAATAAGACTGGCGACGGGTTACAAGCTTAGGGCTCACCAATAGGTACACACCTCCCTGTCTACACCCGACAGGGAGGGAACTCATCCCCGGGCCAATCCACCCGGGGAGTTAGGTATAGGGTTTAGGCTACGTAGGGAAATTTTCTCTTTCCACCATTCCTTCCCTAATATAGTTCCCGCTCCGATCATGGAGGACGCCGTCCTCTTGGCGTTCCTCAAAGAGGTCCTATTAAAGGACCCCGAGTTTTTGGCGAAATATGGCGCCAAAATAAGCCAAGTTTCCAGTCCCACTCCGTCTCAAGGCGCACTCGCTAACTTCAGCGACGCGCTTGAGAGCCCGCTATCACCACCTGCAAGTGAACAAGGCATTCCGCCCTTTGTTCCGCACCACAATGTTCCGGCAACTATCTCGGCCCCCATTGTGTCACTCGCCTTTGTTCCGGTAGATAATACCCCGGCCGCTAATCCGGCCCCTATTGTCTCGCCCGCCTTTGTCCCTGCCGCCATTGTCACGGCCTCCATTGTTCCGGCCGCCATTGTCTCAGAGACAACGCAGCTGCGCGCCGCTGTAACAAATACGACGGAGAGCATGGACACGTCAGTCCCACTCTCCGAGGAAGAAGCCCGCACCTCCTCCTCCAGCGATGACGACTTCCAAGTCGTGGTCAAAGGAGGCAAGAGGAAGGTCCAAATGGACGGAAATCTCTAAAATGTGTGTTGATCGCAAGATCAACTATACTAACGCCCGATCCACCCTCCAGGGGATCAAAGTTACGGTCCCCACGTCTGCGGACTTTAGGGACCTCTCCCGCGCCCTACGTGAAAGGAACTACTCCTTTCACACTTACTCCCTTCCGGAGGAAACCCCTACACGCGTCGTTATTAGGCGCGTTCCACAGGAAATCTCCACCGAGGAGATTAAGAGCGACCTTGTCTCACAAGGCATACCAGTTTCCGCCGTCCATCGCTTACATAAAGCGAGACAGGGCCTAGTCTACGACATGGTCCTGGTCATCTGTGACCCCACAGACGGTCACCACCCGATTTTTAAAGTTAAGTCGGTGTGTTCGCTCTCAGGCATCTCAATAGAGAAGCCTTACAGAGCTTAATTGAGCTCTGTAAGGCTTCTCTGGACAGTGTCATCGCTGCCAATTATATGGTCACTCGCAGTCCAACTGCTATGCCACCCCTAGATGCGTCAAGTGTCTAGGAGAGCATGGCACCGCCGACTGTACCCGCCCTAAAGATAGGGAACTATGTTTAGAGCCTCCCAGCTGTGTACTCTGCGGCCAATCGGGACACCCGGCAAATTACCGGGGCTGTCCTAAGGCCCCGAAGTCCTCCTCTCCCAAACTCGCGAAACGCGCGAGCGACCGCCAGCACAGGGAAAGCCACTGGGGAAAGCCTCCTTCCGCGCTGATGCCGGAGCTGCTCAGTCCGCAGAGGCCGTCTCCCTGGGCAAACCTAAATCACCTGAAGGCTCCCGCAGCTTCGGTGCCCTCTATCCCCGCGCAACCAGCGCAACCCGCTCAAATTCCAGCGCTGATGGCTTCCGCCATCCCAGCGCCTTTCGTAGCCCCCGCGGCCCCTACGGCCTCACCAGCGAAACCTCAGGGAACCCAGGGCCGAAACAGCGCCCAAATTATACTTAGTACATACGCGGCTCTCTTCACCACCGCCGCGGACAAAATGGCGGAAGAAATCGTTGCTGCAAACGGCAACGCACTCCGCCTTATGGAAATCCTCAGCGCGTATCCCGAGATCGCGCAAGTCCTACACTCACTCAAATATTAATTCTCAATGGATAATACGAGAGTAAACAGTAACAAACCCCGATCCCTTAAATTAGGCTTCTTCAACGCAAATGGCGTTTCAGGTCAACGCGATGAGATCGCCGCTTTCCTCCGCGACCATCAGCTTGACATCCTCCTCATACAGGAAACCTTTTTAAAACCGCATCACCGCAACCCGAATATTGCCAACTATAAACTAGTTCGCAATGACAGGTCTCGATGCCACAAGGGCGGCACACTAATATACTTTAGGAAATCCTTGTATTGCATCCCTATCGACCCACCTTCTCTCTTCTCCCATCTGGAGACCTCTATCTGTCGGCTCGGCATGACTGGTCATCAACCGATCACCATCATCTCTGCTTATATTCCACCAGACAACGGTCCGGAGGATCCCATCTCGCTCCAAAAGGACTTCGTTGCCCTCTTCGGTATGAGTGACTCCGTCATCTTGGCGGGGGATCTTAATGCCAAGCACCCGGCGTGGAATAGTAGCACAACTTCAACCAGAGGTAGGTTAGTTTTCAAGTTAGGCGAATCCCTTAACTTTGACGTCATCGCTCCAATGAGCCCGACTCACTTCCCAGGTAATCCTAATCACCTTCCCGATGTTCTCGATGTAGCGCTGCTCAAGAATGTGAACCTCCGTTTGCAATCGATTGAGACGTTCCACGAGCTAAACTCTGACCACCGCCCTGTAGTCATGCATCTTGCACCCTACTCGGGCCCGATCGACCCCAACCGCCCCCCTCAGACCCAGACGATAACCGACTGGAGGAAAGTAAGCGAAAGACTGAAATCCACCACGTCGCCTCACTTAGACACCATCCCCGATCACTTAGTGTCAGTCGCCGACACGACGGCCGCAATCGACTCGTTTACAGAGCACGTACAATCCGTATTGACGGATTGTTCACGGGAAGTTCCGGTGATGGAAGACCATCGCTGGAAACTACCTGCTGACGTACGTGACCTGATAACCGAGAAGAACGCGGCCATCCGTGCCTACGACTCCTTCCCTTGTGACGCGAACAAAGCCCACATGCGCCATTTACAGCGTGCTGTAAAGAAACGCATAGGGGAGGTTCGCTCTGAGGGCTGGAACAAGATGCTCAGCGAACTCGAGCCCACTCATCAAGCCTTCTGGCAATTACAGAGGAAATTGCGTTCCTCAGAAGAGGTCTCTATGCCTCCTCTCATCCGCCCCGACAATAGTGTCGCTTTCGACAGTCCCGATAAGGCTGAATGTCTTGCCGACAGTCTAGGGTCCCAATGTTCTCCCAGCTCCCAACCAGTAGACCAAGCTCACCTGAACAAGGTCGACGCTGAAGTCGAACGAAGAGCCTCCCTCCCTCCCGTCGAAGACCCTGATGATCCTCTGCCTCCCGTCACTCCAGACGAAGTGCACGACATCATTAAAGGGCTCCACGCTCGTAAGGCCCCCGGTTCGGATGGTATTACCAATAAGGTATACAAACTCCTTCCTGCCCCGCTAATAATGCTTATGACCGCCATCTTGAATGGCGCCTTGAGCAACAACATCTTCCCACAAGCATGGAAAGAAGCCACCGTCATCGGTATCCCAAAGCCAGGCAAGCCAAAGTCTGAGCCCTCGAGCTATCGCCCTATTAGCTTACTCAATGTCCTCGGCAAAATCTACGAGAGGCTTATTTATAAGCGTCTCAAAGACTACGCCGAAGCAAAGAGCCTCATACCCAACGAGCAGTTTGGATTCCGTAGCCAACACTCGGGCACCCAACAGGTCCACCGTATCGTAGAGCACTTATGCGCTGGTCTGCAGCGCAACGCGACGACGGGTGTGCTATTCTTCGACATAGCGAAAGCCTTCGACAAAGTCTGGCACAACGGCTTGATATACAAGCTCTACCAACTAGGAGTGCCAGATCGTCTCGTGCTCATCTTACGAGACTTTTTGTCGAACCGGACCTTTCGCTATCGCGTCGAGGGAGCACTCTCGTCCCCTCATCCTATTCGCGCCGGTGTCCCTCAGGGTTCCGTACTATCTCCTCTCGCCTTCACGCTGTTCACTAGCGATATCCCAAAAAGTAAAAAGGCTCAGTTGGCTCTCTTCGCCGACGACACTGCCGTTTACTATACCGGTCACTGTCCCAACGCTATAGCTCGTACTCTCCAAACCTCCGCAAACGTCTTAGGCGCTTGGTTTCGGAAATGAAGAATCGAGGTCAACCCCGATAAGAGTCAGGCGGTTCTCTTCTCGAGACGTCGTCGACTCCCTCCCCCACTTCCCAGCCCGATCACTATGTACGGCAAGCCAATCCCTTGGGAGAAGCAAGCCAAATACCTAGGCGTGATCCTCGATGAGAACCTTACCTTTAAGGCTCATATAAAGGCGGTTCGCGCGCGCGCCTCCTTCGCTCTTAGCAGGCTCCAATTCGTACTGACAGCCCGTAGCAAACTGTCCCTCAAATGCAAGCTCCGCATCTATACCGCAGTCATCCGTCCCATCATGACCTATGCCTGCGTTGTATTTGCGCACGCTCACCCACGTCATCTCCATAAGATGCAGACCCTCCAAAACCGTTTCCTCAGAAGGGTCACGGGTGCCCCCTTCTATGTCCGTAATATCGATCTTCACGTCGACCTCAAAATGCCAACCATAAAACAGTTCATGAAACGCTTATCAAAGCGTTTCTTCGACTGCGGCATCAAACATTCTAACCCCCTGATTACAGCGGCCGCCCGCTACACTCCCTCTCGCATTAGCAGTATTCGCCGACCAAGGCATACTTTAATCGACCCCGACGACGCCACTACCCTCCTCCAGGAGAGTAGTAAGGCCACTAGCACGCTACATAAGCCCAAAACCCGATCGCCGTCCTACCGCCCTCGCCGCCGAGGCCCGCCGCGACGCCCAAATCGACGCCCCTCCCGACCCTTGCTCGAGCCAGCCCGCGCCGCTGAGCCTGTAGCTTTAAATTCGTCCCTAATTAATATCAATCCTGATCCAGCTAATCCCTTGCTGCCCTCTTCCAGCGACGCCCTAAGCCGAGGTTCGTACCCCACAGGGGGTGCCCTTAGCGCTGTCGCTTAGTTTTAGTTAGTATATAAGTTTAAGTCCTGGCTGGAGGCCTTAATTTATTAGGGAATCCACAGGCAAGTCCGCTTAAGTAGACGACAACCGCATAGGTTGACCTGCGAGATGCCAAACAAACAAACAAAAACAAACCAGTGCGACACAAAGGCACCGCTCGTCACGCGACACGCGGTGCCTTTGTGTCGCGCTGTGGCGTCGCGCCAGTATAGTATAAGCAAGTATCTTATGCCTTTTAAGTCTTGTGCACGACTTAAAAGGCATAAGATACTTGCTTATGCTTAAGCTGCCTACAGGACGTAAACACAAGTTTTATAATGCCTAAAAGTATATGATCCGCTGCAGTAAACGAAATCAGAAAAAAATTATATTCTTTAGGATATATTATGTTATTTAGATAGTGTGTTGAAAACATAATATGTATACAACTAATTTGATACGATAGCAGAAAATCACGAATTTACCTAAAAAAAATATTTTTAACTATTAAAAACCATACTAATATACAAGCAATCATTATGTTTTCTTTGTCAGATAATCTACAAGCAACAAATTAACATAATAGTGTTTTATTTGTTTCGTCCAATCAATAGATTATTTGTAAATAGATAATTGCTTCATTTTTTGCAATAAATTACCAGCGTTGTCTCATCGTGTTTCTCTTTCTTTTCTATGCAGTCTGACAGTGACCGCGCTTTAGCTCTTGGAAGCCTCCTAATGTTATGTATGAATACAAGTGGGTACAAAATCAAGGGGGATAATACAACGAAATAGAAAAAATAAGTGGAAGTGCTCACGCTGTTATGTGCGTGTCACAATTATGCGCAAAAATATGAAAATAAGCTTTTCGTCAAAGTTGAATTTGTTGTTCATACAAAATTAAGTCTTATTGCAACTGAAGGAGGCTGTTATTCATTTACATATTTTTCCGCATAATTTTGACACACACGGGTTAACTGACGGGCACTTCCACTTGTTTTTTCTATCCCGTGGGGGATACTGACTGTATAATTTTCTTATAAAAGAAAAGTGCGCTTTAACCTGCTTGTGTCTGAAAGATGGCTTTTACTAAGCACTCCGATATTGAGTGTTAAAAAAAAAACATCTGCAATTGTCCCAACTATATTTGGGGTTGGCTTCCAGTATAACCGGCAGATGAATACCAGGTTTCTTATGTGGAGCAACTGATTAATTGACCTCCACAACCCAGTTACTGGGTAACACGATACCCCTTGGTACCTAATACTGGTTATCAGACTGTCGGGCTTCTGACGACCCGGAGCGACCGTTAAAATCCAGGAATGGGACGAATCCCACACCCGGGACCAAGAGCTTAACGTGCTTTTCGAGGCACGGAGGGGTATCGGTATATAAAGGTGGTCACCCATCCGCTGGACTGACCGCAGCAAGCGTGTTATTACTTTGCCACAAGCCTTTCTTTAGACTAAAGACTTTCGGAACGGTTCTTTGTAGTTTAACAGCGGGTGGATATGATGAAAGAAAGAAATAAAAATAATTTATTTGGGACACGCACATAGAATACAAATAGTAAAAGAAATAAAATGATAGAATAAAAAAACTAACAGAATTAACACCCAAAAAAACAACAAAAAAACAGTAAAAAGACCTGTGCGAGGCCAAAAACGCTCCTATCTCAGCATAAAGCTGCGATATTTAAAAAATAAATAACGCAGCGCTTATATTCTGACAGGGCCCGTTATGATGCCACGGACACACATACGGGCATCAACAAATCCTACTAGGAGATTAAAAAAAATAAAAATAAAAAATTAGTAAACATTTACTTACTACTTATTTATTTAAATAAGTTATTATAAACGGCAACTGAAATAAATATATACCGTATTAGAATACAATTTAAAAAAAAACGCATAGACCCACGCCCGACGCTCCAACATCATTTGTCTGTGGTATAGACTATTAATAAAATAACCATTAAAAACTCATCACTTATTCAATATCTCTCACCACAGAATACATCCGTACATATTTAACAGTCCACCATTACGCCAGAATCACCCATAATTTTCCCATAACGTCACCATATCTTCCAACGACGCCTCTTATTGATCATAGGAAGATATTTGCATACGAGTCTTGTTCAAACAACCATTAGGAAATCCTAACAAAGTTGGGCCACAGAATATTATAATACAGAAGCCCGTCTCTGTACACGAGTGGAAACAGACGAACTCATTTCTACTTAACTTCCAAACATATGCTTTCAGATGTTTTTGAAAAAATAATTTTAATACCAAAACATAAATTCTGCCTCGTTGGTCTAGTGGTCGTGTTATGGGTTTTCTTTATATAATTTCTCAGTAGCAGCCCGGAGTCTGGATTTGTGCCCGGTTGATGGCAATATGCTCGCCCCTTATTACATGGGACTTAAACATAACTGGCGAAATGTGGGTGTACTATAAGTACACCTCTGCCTACATAAATTCTTTTTTATTTACTTGCACATACTACTGTTATTATTCTAAGTAAAAAATAACTAAGTAATTTAATTTAATTTCATGTTGTGCAAAAACAAAAAAAAATGATAAATTTAAAGATAGTACTTACTAGTCAATCTGATATTAACTAAATTGGCAATCAAATCAAAGTTGATTTTCTTTTAGTGGTTTAACGTCAATTTAGAAACAAGGATTTGAATATGCACGTACGGTAATGTCAAACAAATGCCAGTCGCGAGTGTGCTTGCACTCGCTTTACGTGTAGCGTTTTAAGAAACCAACCTTACCTTCTGTACGTCTGTACCTATATATTTTGTGCATGAACGTTTTAATGAAATTCCTTGAAGTTCTGTATTCCACAAAATTCAGTCGTTTTCCTCCGTTCCTTAGCGTCTTTAATAGATTATTACGATTGTTTACCGTCTTGCGAGAAATGAGGACGATTATTACGATTGTTTACGTATGTGTGTGCGGGTGCGTGTGCATGTGTGTAAATGAAGGAGAGATTAAAGACTAGTGATGGTTGAATTGAGGAAATTGTCTACATATTTTATGTAGATCGGTATGTGGATTGTCCTCATCAGATTTGTATTGCCTGACTGATTATGACAGATGAGTCTGATGACAAACCATTCTATAAAGCAATAACCAACATAGATACATAACATAACATCACGCCTGTAATCCCAGAAGGGTTAGGCAGAGATGCACCTATAGCACACTCACATTCTGCAAGTTATGTTTAAGTCCCAAGTAGTAAGGGGCGAGCCTATTGCCATCAACCGGGCACCAATCCAGACTCCGGGCTGTACTGAGAAAATTCTAGATAGAAAACCCAATAACATAACCAACTCCTCGTAATAAGTTGACTATTTTTTACATGTGTGTCGTTTTTTTTTTACAAGCTACATTTATAATTACTTCTACAATATTTGTCGGCTCATACAGTTAATGCAGTACCTTGACTTTTCACACAGAACCGAAAATATGACAGAAGTTGTTTGAAAATTGATCATGCAAAAAGAGCACAAAACACATCAGTGTCTTTGGTTAAATTTCTTATGGGTTTCCCTATTCTGTTATGTAAAAACAAGTGTAGGAAATGGGACAAGTTTATGTAAGGACCCAAAATAACCCTTAATGTTGTATAGTTTTTCGCTAACGAATAGGGAATAGGGGTGAGGTTTACGTAAACAAAATATAATTAAGTATATACAAAACTTAATTTTCCTCCACTTAAAGTCATTTGTGACGCCTTCATGGGTAATTTAATTAAGATTCCGTGAATTTGGGATTGCTACTTGATTGCCAACGAATTGTGATATGGTCCGAGTTGAAAGTTAAAGCGGTAAGAAAGTAATTTTTATTTGCCAACAAGGGAATTTCGTGGTTGTTAGAATGTTGTTTAAATTGCAATTAGGCTAAGTATTGCCATACAACGTGGCAACGCCGCCAGTCTCTTGGGTACATTACCAGTCGACAGCGATGCAGATGAACTTTTTGACGCCATTTTTTAAACTTTGAATGGGTTTTTTTGTTGTAAATTGGCTTAAATTACTGTGTGTATATTGAAAAGTAGTTTGGTTGTTATTAATGTAAATGAAGGTTTACTTCATTCGCATAATTTAAGAGATATACAAACTATGTTTAGTACATAAATCTATGGACTAAACAATAGAACTGTTAATATGAAGATGACAGTCAAAATGACAACCGTGTAAAATATAGAAATAATTCAATAATTGTAAATAATAGCTTTAAATGTTGTTTCTATTTTCAGGTAAGGTTTATATTTGGTTTTGTTCCATTTTACACAATGTTAATGTAAAATATTGTAATTAATAAAGGTCCACACTTTTCAGAGCAACACAATTAACAAAATAAAAAAAAAACCATACACAATTTAAAAAATAGCGTCAAAAAATTCATCCGCATCGCCGTCGGCTGGTAATGAACCCAAGAGACTGGCGGCATTACCACTTTGTATGGCAATGCTTAGCCTCTGGCCAAGGTAAAAGCCAGCCCTTGGGTCACGGGAAGTGTCAACCAGCCGTTTACAAATTTCCTTAAAGAGACCATGAACGCACGGACCCCACGCAACACAATTCAGTTTATTATTTCAATATAATATAGAAACATATTATATTAATAATAATTAAAACTTATGTGAATTACAATGATTATGAGGACATTTTTATTATTTCAATTAAATATAGAAACATATTATATTAATAATAATTAAAACTTATGTGAATTACAATGATTATGAGGACATTTTCAACTACATAATAGGGTAAAGTGCTTATAACGTTCGTTGTAAATGTTAGATTCTAGCTCCAAAACTTTGGAAAATGAAATGATAAGAGTCGATTGTTTCTTTTTAAGTCAAACATGCTACAGTTTTGTTGTGATCTTTGTTTTTCTCTTATAACATAACATCACGCCTTGTTTCCCCGAAGGGTTGGGCAGAGGTGTACCTGAACACCCACATTTCGCCAGTTATGTTTAAGTCCCATGTAATAGGGGGCGAGCCTATTGCCATCAACCGGGCACAAATCCAGACTCCGGGCTGCTACTGAGAAATTCCAGATAGAAAAACCCAATAACACTTTGCCCGACCTGGGAATCGAACCCAGGATCTCATGCTCAGCAGTAGCGATTGCGACCATTAGACCAACGAGGCTTATTCTGGAAGCCAAAAGTCACAGACAGCGATGTGGACGAATATTTTGATGCGCAATGAGCTCTTCCCTTTTCTAAATAGTCTTAGGTACTCAGTAGACATATTTAAGTTTTATCTTGTATATTGATTTTAAAATTTGTGAAGATAGTGCTCCTTTATATTGATCACATTAAAGTCTACAGTTCCATATGTCTCTCTCTTCTATAGATACCTTAACTTGAATATTGCCTTCTTTCAAAACTTTTTCTTTAATCCTTTACTCTGCAACTTAAAACTTTACTTTATTAGTGTAATGCTCAGCTATCTTGAAATAATTATTCTGAACGCTGAATAAAATACTTAAAATTCAACGGCAGTCTGCCAACGGAAAGATGAAATTGCAAAAGTTTAGAGACAACGTTATTTTGCATCTAATAATAATTCGATAAGGCTCCTCTGCCAGGTTTGTCTAAGATATTGATTTTGTGCTTACACGTGCATATTTTTATTTGAGAGAATTTGGAATAAAGTGAAACGATGCATACCAAATAACAAAGGTTGCGTGGAAAACATTGCTTTTTTTTGTTTGTTTGTTTGGCATCTCGCAGGTCAACCTATGAGGTTGTCGTCTGCTTAAGCGGACTTGCCTGTGGATTCCCTAATAAATTAAGGCCTCCAGCCAGGACTTAAACTTAAATATGTACTAACTAAAACTAAGCGACAACGCTAAGGGCACCCCCTGTGGGGTCCGAACCTCGGCTTAGGGCGTCGCTGGAAGAGGGCAGCAAATGACTAGCTGGATCAGGATTGATATTATTTAGGGACGAATTTAAGGCTACAGGCTCAGCGGCGCGGGCTGGCTCGAGCAAGGCTCGGGAGGGGCGTGGATTTGCGCGTCGCGGCGGGCCTCGGCGGCGAGGACGGTAGGACGTCGATCGGGTTTTGGGCTTGTGTAGCGTGCTGGTGGCGGAAAACATTGCAGAAAGCCGCCATTGTATATTCTGTAGTGTTCGACTTATTTTTTGTTAAGCATTGTAGTGTACAATAAAGTATATATAAATAAATAAATAACAAATTGAGACATGCACTTCTAGCAAACGTAAGATTATGTTTTTATAATAATCAGCCTATAATGTTGCCACTGCTGGGACACAGGCCTCCTCTCGGTGAGCGGGAGTGGGCCGTAATCCACCAAGAAGGTTCAGTGCGGGTTGGTAGATTTCACATGTCGTCGAAGTTTTGGTTCTAGGACATGCCGGTTTCCTGACGCTGTCATATGTTTCATCCCCTGAATACAGTTCATTCTGCCTTTGGGTGGCTTTTCGTCTGCCAAGAATGACAAGAACCAGTAAAAAGCGAAGAGCCTATTGCCAATGACTGGGTATTCGAGTATTCATTGTTCCTTGGTTATTTGGTAAATACTGCAAAATGCAGCAGTGGTTTTCTATGGGCCCATGTTATGAAGAAGACGATTTCTCTGTCACGCTTAATTCGGTCCATCATTTTCTAAGTTGAACACACATCATGCCCCGTTTGTTTGATTTACCCCGACCTTAAGTGACTCTGGATCCAACCCTCGGTACGCATTGAATATTTCTTTTTATCTCCAGTATAAAACCATTTGAAGACATCACTCGGATCTTGTGATATTTGACGTGAACTCTAGTATGTTCGAGTGAAAGACTCATTTATCATTTACAAAAAATTCTCGGTAAGGTACTTACCTAACATATTTGTTTTTTTGAGTTTTTCTTTAGAACGTGATTGCGGTTTTATTTTGCGGGATTTTTTATTGCGTTGACTAAGAAGCTTCATGTTTTTGGAGCTTCAAGAGACCGTAAACGTATTTGATATTAATTTCAACTTGATATCTCCACGCGTGCCTGAAAAAGAGGGACAAGGGGAAAATCTTAGATAAAACAGTATTGGCTGCACAAAGCAAATAATTACTAACTGGGTAAGAAAATTACAAACTTAATCTGTGTGGCTTAAATGCTGCATGGTCAATAAGTAACAATGTAGGTACACATTTATCATTTGAATTGGACCATGCCCTTACATCATCCTATTTATTACTAGTGGTTTTACAAAAACACTGTTGACAACCTAATCTAAAAAATTTCACGTTAAGGTGGTCCATTTGATACCTTTACCCCAGTCACTCAACAATCATAGGTGCCGATGGGGTGGTCCTCCTCGTTAAGAACACGTCAAACTAGTTTGTTCCAGAATTGTATTGAAAGTTGGATCAAAGTGATGTTAAATGATATAAAAACTGGATGACTGGTTTGAAAGTAAATGGAGCAGGTTTAAATGTTATTTCACGGTGTTCGTGTTACATTTGGTCCTTAGATATGCGTGTTTAAAACAAGCGGACTGAATTTTCTATGAATAATATAACATCTAGGCTGTATTCTCTATATTACACACCCACATTTCGCCAGTCATGTTTAAGTAATATGTAATAAGGGGCAAGCCTATAACATCAATCGGGCACAAATCCAGTCCAAACTTAACGTACTAAACCCGGTTTATTTATAGAACCGCCTCATCGGTTTAGAGGCGCTAAATCAAAATATTTTATTTCACATAAACCTACATGGGCACTTATGAATCGTCAGAAGCTAGGTGCACGGTTCCAATTGGTCGTTTCCTATGGAGAAGAGCCGGCAAGAAACACCACGGTAACTCTTTTAAAAGTTATTGGTTTTAACAACGGTTTCAATTTACAGTGTTAATAGGTATGGGAGAACAGTGAAGGCCTGTCAACAAGTAGCAGCAGTGCTATTCTATAACCATCTCACCATGAAAACTTAGGTGAATTGAGCGTGTAGTGCTGACTCTCTTTAGAACTAACCATTTGTATTGATCTTATTTCCACTTTGAGCAGTGGTAGCCCAGTGGTAACGGCTGCGTCTTACGAGTTGTTGGTCGTAGGTTCGAACCCAGACAGGCGCTTTACTTTGTGTAAATTATTTCATCACCACTGCTCTCAAAACGGTGAAGGAAAACATCGTGAGGAAACCGGCATGTCTTAGAACCAAAAATTCGAAGACATGTGACATCTACCAACCCGCACTGGGCCCGCGTGGTAAATTACAACCCACTCCCTCTCACAGAGAGGAGGCCTGTGTCCCAGCAGTGGGAACGTGATAGGCTGATTATGCTATGCTTATGCTATTTCCACTTTTAAATAAATTAAATTGCTATAATGATCCAATCAACAACTATTTCTCTAATTCCGTGGCTATTGATTTTTTTTCACGTAATTAAAATTTTGTAGACAAGGTCAAAAGCCTTGCTTGTGTTTAAGAAGATGTCTGATGATACTGTTCGTGTTCATCAATTTTTTTAATCACACTTTTTTATTTGAACAAAAAAATAACGAAATTCACACAGCACCTTAGGGCTTATTAGCAGATATTTTGTTTCGCCGTTGAAAAGGTGTTTGTACTTAATGTTTTATACAAAAAAAACATCCTTATTAAGTTCCCCAAAAAATGGTGAAAACCTCATCGACATCAAAATCCGTTGCGTAGTAGTAGTAGAACAACAATGCGGGCACACACACAGGCGAACACGAAAACCGACTTTAATGTATGGATAGAGGTGACAGACAAAGATTGATGATAAGAAAATAAGATTATTTGTAAGTTAAAAATAGGAACTTCCATTTTCAAAATTTCCCTCCACATTGTTTGCGAGCTAATTTCATTAATAGTGTGTTAAAAAAATAAGGATCTGAGCCGGGGACATTTCTGCACAATGATTTTTTACGATTTCAAGTGACGCCTGAAACCGGACGAATCGTACGATAGACTTCAAATGGCATTCATGGATGAAGGCCCTTCTAAGGCAACCGTGTATCGTTGATTTAACGAATTCAAGCGCGGTCGACTAACTTTGGGGGATGAAGAAAGAAGTGGAAAGTACTTTGAGAGGGTTTAATAGAAACATATTTACCTATACCCCACTTATAATACTATTATGATAAACATGTCAATTGTCACAGACACGTTTTCATTATGACCAGTCCCCACTGACGGCGCCCGTTCACGAACTTGACGTATGGATCAGTACCATTCAGCTCAACCATTTTGAAGGGAACTTAATGATCCAACACTAAACCGAATATCTTGATAGTGATCATTGTCGGCTACAATCAAAGCAATCTGTTTTACTCATGTCATGTTAATGTGCTATTAATTCAGTCATTAGCACAACATTTACGGAACAAGGTTAGTGCTAATATTATGCTTAGTTAAATTGTTAATAGTAGTTTGACATTGAATTAGAGTCAAGATGTGTCTTTGACTTAGTAAAAGGTCCTGAAGCAAAAAGGAGAGTTAGGATTTTGACCGGTATGTATGTATAGATGTGGGTATGTATGTATGAACGTTCATCTGTTCCTTCATAACTTCTAAACTACTTATTATAATTCAACAAATTAGGTGTTACTGGAAGCGTCTTGATCGTCCGCTGGTTATGGGCTTTATGACGTCAGATTAAATAAAAATAAAACTTAAAAAACATATTTGTACCTTTGTCTTGATTTTTGTATGAAATATTTTCATGTTTCGCACCTTTTAAAGTGTGATTATTTTGTAGTCGGGTTTTAGTTTATGAACTTTAGCGGCGAAATACCTAGCTTTTTCCTAATTACGTTGGTCAGCTTCCAGTCTAACCGGATACATCTGAAATTTTACATAGAACGACTGCGTATATGACCTCCAGTTACTGGGTAACTCGATACCTCTTGGTAAGAGACTGGTCTGGACTTTCGAGCTTCCGATTACCCGTAATCACAGTGAAAGATCTATAAATGACAGCCGGGACCAGCGGCTTAACGTCCTTTCCGCGGCATGGAGTCTCGGTGGTAATAGATGGTCACCCATCCACAGACTGACCTCGGCAAGTGATGATTAACCTTGAAGATCTACCCGTGTGGCTGCTGTTACTTAGCAAAAATAAGGAATGACAGTTGGTGATCATAACATCACGTTAACAACTATAAACCTATTAAAAGTAAACAATATTATAAATTTGTCAGCTGATGAAAATGAAACCGTTTATTTGAAACTGCTGTCACATAAATAACTTCCGGAACATCACAACAACTGTGAAATAAGGACACACAAACATTCCTGACCATCGAAAAATTTAACTTAATAAACCCATTTATATATCTGGGACAGAATCAAGACATATTTCTAACAAAATCACAGAAAAAATAAACAATAACAAATGCGCGGGAACGCACAAAACGTCTTTGACGTGCGGCCATGTTCTTTTTCTTTTTTTTTTACCGCCAGGCGTCAATGGCACCTCATTATTATTCCACAAAATAATCGAATAATGGATCGATTTTACGTAGTCGATTATCTCAGTTTCGAGGAACGATCGCTAGATTATACGAGAAATGAACGGGCTCTTTGTCGAGACGGAATCTGGACCAGAGATTGGGAACACCTGGCGTGGGTCGTTTGTAGTTATTAGTGGTGGGGTAAGGATGCTATCGATATTTATGTCGATATAATTGATTTAAATTGATTACCTGAGTTTTTTTCTGTATGTAACCTGTTTCTTTTTAGGTACCTATAGTACCGATATATTATTTTGTAAATGTTATGTTTATATGGTCTGGTTTATTCCGCGCGTAATGGGTTTTTAATTTCATATTCTATTATGGTATTCTCATAAATACATTACATTATGTATGAAATTCCCAAACTATTAAATCATACGTTGAAACTTTTCGCAAACAAGCTAACAGCTAGTGAATAGCTTAATTAATAACACTCTAAAGCCTGACATTTTAGTTATTATTAATTCATTACAGAGTTATACGTTAATTAATAATACAGTATAATTACTACCACCGTCTGTGAAATGACAAAAACGAAAATTTCTTCGTACTCGAAACAATACAATAAATCCTAGTAATATGTATGTATATTCAAAACTACATTTTCTATAAAAGGTTCTCAAAGAAAGGCAAAAAAAATAATATGGATTATATTTAAAACAAAATTATTCAGGCTTTGTTTCAAGTCTTTCGACTTGCGCATTGCATTACACACTCTCAATGAAGTAGCAAGAAAAAACTTTGTAACAAAAAAAAACACGTTACATTAAAGTAATTAAGCTATAAAGTAAGTAACCTGTTTAATTTATGAGAGAACTTTGTGTAGCTTTTCTTTTGTTCATTTATGAGGAACACACACACGATACATAAGATAGGTACCTACAACAATAAACACTTTGTTTGCAACGTTAGATTGTTAGTCGAATACCTAATAAACTATCGATGGATTTTATTTTGGGACATAATATGCATCGATCGTTCTAAAAGTATTTAGCTTTGCTTTCACTTTTAAGCTAGCTCCTACCCGCTTCGTCGTCGTAAAATTTATTGTTTTAACTTAACAATTTATTAGATTCGGCAATATTGTAGCTTCCCCTTAGTGGACGAATTTTCGGAATCAGATAAGCAGTTCTGAAGATTACCCACTATTATAGTATACTAGCTGTTACCCGACGCGTTCCTGCCGCAGAAGAAATAATTGTGGAAATAAGTTGTGTACAATGCCTCTTAAAACCTTTGCGCAAGTGCAGACAATAAGTTGACAAAGTTATATCGCAATCGGATTAACGGTATGGCAGCGCACAACAAAACAAACCAACAGTGATTTTTATTTAAAAGATTAAACTGTAATAAGTAGATGTGTCATACTGATTAAAAATAAATCCAATAAAATTCTATCGATATCGACAACCGAATTCTTAATTAACACCCCATCCCTACACAATAGACCGTAAGATCGTAAAATTGAACTACAAAGGCATTCCTCCCAAGACGCTTAACTCTGAATAGGCACATATGCACAAAATATCGTTCAGAACACAGACTTAGCCGTATGGAAGGGGCTTGAACAATACCCCTTAGTTTGGCACACAATACATTTGATGAATGTCATGAGCCCGTTTATATCCGATTTGGGAGGAATTAGATCCGGGTTGGGGGATTTGAGGCCGTAGATTTGTATGTCTTTGTTTTATAGTGTTTTGAGACTGAATAGGGTGTAAGAAATGCGCTACGGGATGTTGCTCTGGTTTTGACGTAAATAGAGCTACGTGTTCCAATATGGCTATGAAAGTGCCATACATAATAGATTATGTGCTTTTTGTTTAAATCTTGAGGTTCAACAGATATGACCAGCCATACTTACTTAAATGTCAGATATATGGAAAATGAATTAAATTATCTGCAATAAGAAAAAAATACAAATAGCTTTCTTAGTCACAGAATCACAAGCATATGATTATTTTTATATGCTGGTGAACATAAATGTTTGGCAGCTGTCCGTCGCGACTGTGACAAGAAGCCACTCAAGGCGCTACCCAATGCACAGCGCTGATTTTCAATGACGTTTTTTTTTTAAATTAAAAAAGAACATAATGTAAAGCTGCTAGTAATCGTGGAGATCCATAAACTTTTCTTCGCTAAATGAAAAAAAAAACATTTTGCGTCTCACAACAGACACCTCTGTTGTTATCATTGTCCTTCTGCGACGCAAAATCTTTTTTTTTTCGCATTGCTTCGCACAACGACAATAATATTAACTCTCTCTGGATGAAAGTAAATTGCCAATTAATAAAATCCATCAAAATTGTGACACTGAACCACATTTAAACATCAGTCACCCACTTACAGCACTTCAAAACGCAATGCCCCACTTAAAATTGGCACAATTAAACATGATTGCTCATCTTTAAAACTGAAACTAGAGCTAAACTAAGCATGACCACCATACAAAACGAGTTTAGTCGACGGAAAATAGACAAAACGACTGATGAATAAAAGAAATCTGTCATTTTGTTTATTCAAACTCAAACTCAAACTAGCTTTTATTTCAAATAAACCAATTACGGGCACTTTTGAATTGTCAAGGGGTCGGTTAGTCAGAAATATGAAGCTAGTGCCCATTCCAAAGCGAAAGTAGGTACCTATGGAGAAGAACGGACAAGAAACTCCATGGTCATTCTTCTGTAGACAAATGTTGGCCATGCTACGTGTGCGCTTGTGCTCTTATTTTATAAGTGGTGCAGTAATTGCAAACGATGTTTATAACCATTATCAATGCTTAATTTTCAATACATCCATTAAAAAAGTCTGTAGCATAAACAATAAAATAAATTGAAATGCAGTTCGTAAAGTGCACTCGTAAATTGTTAAACCCTGTTTACATTGTTAGCAAAAAAGCAGTGTAGGTACGCTCAGAACTAACACAATACCACGCTCCATAACTCATCCATTCGTTTCAAATCATTAATTTAAAAAAATATTATTCAACTTCACTCAACGTGGGAGATTTGAAAAAAATAAGTTAAAATAAGAAGTTTTTGCCTGCCAGCCATTATGTGAAACCGTTGAAAATTACGTTCAAGTTTACCCCCTTTGTTGGTGGCGTGAACATATTGTTGTTGAGCCTTGACGTGTTATTTTTACGGTTTTGTGAATTTAGAAGTTTGCGTCGTAACGTGGTCTTAGCTTATTGTTGACGGAGATTTGGTAGAAGGACATAACATAACATAACATCACGCCTGTAATCCCAGAAGGGTTAGGCAGAGGTGTACTTTATAGTACACCCACATTTCGCCAGTTATGCTTTAGTCCCATGAGATAGGGGGCGAGCCTATTGCCATCAACCAGGCACAAATCCAGGCTCCGGGCTGCTACTGAGAAATTCTAGATAGAAAAACCCAATAACACTTCGCCCGACCTGGTAATCGAACCCAGGACCTCATGCTTAGCAGTAGCTCTTGCGACCACTAGACCAACGAGGCAGTTGAAATTCAAAGTAACAACAATAAAATGATACTTTGGACATATACCAGCTAAATAATAAAATATGTAAAAGCATAATCTTTAAATATATTAGTAAACATACATATGAAGAGATAGCAAAATTGTTAAAAATACTGAAATAGTAAATCTCTTTTATAGTCTCCCTCTCACACTCGTTCACACACTTTCACACAACTCACCGAGAGGTTAACACTCCACACACCTTTTTGATTATTTTGATTTAACCTTATTTCTTTTTCTTTGTAATGATATACCTCCTTTCATAAATATGTCTAATTAAGCTAGTAATGTATGTGTCATCATAAGAATGAGCGCTGATATCTGCGATACAGATATCTTTATATCTAGTTCAGACACAGATAGATGCCTTCATTATAAGTTTAAGACAACTTGAATGTGTCCTGTATATCTGTTCAAATGTAACAAGGTCTGTGTCAATAAATATTATATTATTATTATTAATCATGAATGTACTAAATTTACTGCATTTGCACAACCAAGGATTTATTTTATAATTATAGAGGTTGACAGAAATGTATGCATGTACCTATATTTTCTAAATGCTGCATGCTCTAAGGCTGAATAATTCGTCAGCTAATCACGGTGATTATGGCAGTAATGCTCGTAATTTCATTTAAATATGGCAATAAAGTAAAAAGCGCATTTGAAAATGTTAAAAGGGTCGAAACCCTGTCCACATTAACTCACCCTCCTAAAATGCTACTATAATTTTAATACATAACAATAAATAATCCAACACATCATTACCAATGTGTCAATTTACCAATAGTTATTATGATAATAAAATCATGATGAAAAATTGTTTCCATTCCAAACATGAACGCACAACCCTATTTAAGAACTTTAAGCACAACACTATTTCTAACAATATAATCTCACCCCACAATTTAAATGCATACAATCTAGCCGCGGGTGACCAAAGGAAGTAATAAATAAGGACAAGCAACGAGCGAAAGAGATTTAAATTAAAGTTAAAAATAAAATTAAAACTCATTGTTATCATTTTCAAGATCGAATACATCACTACGATCGAGATTAACATGTTAACGTTACGTTGTGCAAGGAGTTGTGACGTCATTGATACGCTTCGATGATTTTTTTATTATTAAATTAAAATGGAGATATCTTTTGCGTTAGTTTTGATCTATTGAATATAACTAAAGTTGAAGAACAATTTATGTATTTCTGATTTCACTTTTTTGTTGTTAAGAATTAGCGGACAGAATGACCATGCTGCCAATCTTATGGTATCCACGTATACCCATGGTATTTTCTATCATAATCAGCCTGTATCGGTCCCACTGCTGGGTCACAGGCCTCCCCTCTGTGAGAGGGAGTGGGCCGTAATCCACCAAACGGGCGGTGCCGGATTTTAGATGTCACATGTCTTCGAAGTTTTGGTTCTAGGACATGCCCGTTTCCTCACGATGTTTTTTCTTCACCGTTCTGAGACCAGTGTTAATGAAATTGTTTACACAAAGCAAGGCGCCTCGGTTGTGGGTTCAAACCCAAGACTATTATTGGGCATGCAAGTATTATTATGATACTTTATTAATAAAGTAGTGACCAGAAAATCCTAAACCTAATCCTAACTAATGTTATAAATGCGAAAGTAAGTTTGTCTGTTTGTTTGGTTGTCCCGCCCGTATAGGAAATAGGTCAAAGTCAAAGTCAACGCATTTATTTCAAATAGGCATATAATGGGCACTTTTGAACGTCAACATTTACATTAAAATAAAATTGATTCTAGGCGCCCCTTGCAAAAGGTAGTTTCGTACGGAGAAGAAGGGGCAAGAAACTCCACCGTTAAGGCTCCCGCAAACAGACGCGAGGCGACAGCCATACACAAAGGCACCGTTTGTCGCGCACGAGCGGTGCTTTTGTGTAGCGCTATCGCGTCGCTCCAGTGTCTACGAGCATTGACTCTTTTGAGATGTCTTACAATATTTTGTATACATTAATTATATTTTTATATTTGAAGACGATTCGATGCACCAAGAATAAAAATAAACCACAATAGGTAAAAAGAATTTAAAATAAAGCAGACAGATAAATCAATCTCGTGATAGGTACATGTTGCTCATATATTTACAAACATTCTAAACTATTCATTCAATCACAGGATACTTTTATCCTGAAACTCCTATTGAGTCGAGGCTTATGCGGGTGAAACCGCAAGGCACAACTAGTAATAAATACGCAGAGAAAAAGAATAAAACTATTTAATTTACAAGAAAAACTGCAACACTAAAACTGTCGCCATACATCTTCAAGGTAGGAAGTAACAAAGTTTATTTTTACTACAGTGTGTGGTAATCATGTTGTTCATGCTTTTTATAAACATAGCATAAAACATCACGCCTGTAATCCCAGAAGGATTAGGCAGAGGTGTACTTATAGAACGCCCACATTTCGCCAGTTATGCTTAAGTCCCATGTTATAGGGGGCGAGCCTATTGTCATGAACTCGACAACAGCGAGAAATTCTTGATAGAAAAACTCAATAACACTCTGTCCGACCTGGGAATCGAACCCAGGACCTCATGCTCAGCAGTAGCTCTGCGACCACTAGACCAACGAGTCAAACTATAACTTTAAAAACAAAGATTAAAAAATAACTACGTCCTAAGTAACTTAACTTAGGTTTGTGTAGCTAAGGGATGATTTGACCAAAGGTAGATAATATCTTTCATCCGTTGAATAAATTTGAGGTCTAGTATGGAAAAATATGTTCGTTACGTTTTATTTTTTTGGTGAAATTCGGCCTCTTTCTAAAATGGCAACTTCGCAAGTTGACACCGACAACCATTCACACAGATCGAATTCATTATAAGTTATTATCATGGCAGCCAGTAGGTGTCTCCTACATGTGTATAGTATAAACACACACCTTTATTCCATGGTATAGGCAGAACCTACAGAACGCTAGGCATCCTTACATACTTTTTATTCATCTTTTTGGGCTACCGAGGTATTAAATGAGTTAATCATAATTTTGAAACGTTCTAAATGTGAGTTTGCGGGAGGCATAATTATGTCCGGAAAATGCTGAATAATGGTGATTGCAAATTAGTAAAATTGTCGCAGAGAAACGTCATGACACTGCCAGTTACCATACCCTTTAACATAATCTTAAGACATATATTAATTAACATCTCACAGTACAAGCATAAATCAAGTAATTAGTTACTTACAGCGTTAATTGATACTTTGAAGATAGGGTTATTATTTAACACCTGTTAAATGCTGCGAAGTGTTGTGCGAACAATTTTCGTAAACCACTGTAACTGTTGGTAGACATTATACTCTATGACGTGTCAATTAGTGTTAATGATCAGTAGGAAACATAAAATTACAACCAAGACAAATAGTTCCTGAAATATCAGGCACAGATGTTTTGGCATAACTTTATCCAAAGTTTTTCTGTTTTTTTTGTAATCCTGTGGTTTTTTGCAATTAGGGTATAAAGGCTCCCGGACGCGCAAAACGGCGCAATGACACAGCGCGACACAAAGGAACTGCTCGTCAGGCGACACGCGCCTTTGTGTCGCGCTGTGGTGTCGCGCCAGTGTGTACGAGACTTTGCACGGACAACACAAAATCCTGCATCGCGTAAGCTGAGTTTACCGCGCATCTAGCATAAATATACCGTCTCGACATCAATCGTCTGGCATTCCTGGCTGGAGGCCTTAATTTATTAGGGCACCACAGGTAAGTACGCTTAAGCAGACGATAACCTTACAGCTTGACCCGCGAGATGCCATACACAAAAATAAAAATCGTTCGGCAGTTGCCCACCAGACACAACACCCGTCTGGTCGTAGGATCCTCCCTTTTATAAAAGGTTAAGAACTTTACACCCGGTTCCTCATACCTCTATATTCCACTTGAATATATAAAACTAACTCATGCTTGCTCCGGAAGCCAAGGTTTTATGGCTGAATTAGCATCAGTAGGTTAAAGGTAATTATTCAATAACTAACTACAATTACCACTGAAAGAGAATGAAAGATAAATTTTTGCCATTGAGTGAATTCTGTACTTACTTAATTAAAAATATGAAACCATTTTTTTTATTATAGCACGCTTGTACTATAACAATAGTATCCAATTAGTATATACATCACGTTTGCACAATTAAAAAAAATATTTAAAAAATATCCGTCGCCGCGTAACCTCAATTTGTTTCCTTTATTGATATTCAATCTATGAGAGGGGTAGGCAGCAATTAAACAAATATTTTTTGTTTTATTTTTCAACTGTTGCCGTCCAGCAAATCGGTTGCCGTGGTAGGAATCCGTAATTGTTCACACATGAACATATTGAATTTTGATCAAAAAAATATTTTTTCTTCCAACTATGCTTTAATTTCATCACAATCACACTAAAAACTCAGTACAAAGCGAGTCTTTAATACTCTAGAGCAATAAAAATGCATTTCATTATTGCACAGTTTTTTTTATCGCACCAAAAGGTGCCAATCTCAATGGATTAGCTCTATTCAGCCAGCCGATATCAATACTTTTTTATTTACGTACGTATTATTCGTTTCTATCCTACTTGTTCCAAATTTAAATATAAATTTGCCCAACAAAACTCTTAACCTTACGTTTAATAATTGCTCAAGTGTAACTTTTAATTTCAATGATTAAACTTCTATTTTAACTGTTTGATATGAGTTTCTTTTATCTGCTATTCCTATAGGTAATAGTTGAAAGAAAAGCAGATTATGCACCTCGCCTTAAGTAATTTATATTACCCTCGTGCCTGTTAGATTGGCACTCGGTGCAATAATGAATTACTTTGTGCTCGATGCAATAATCTACTATTTATTTATGTTCAGTCCGTTAAAACAGGTGTTGGATGCAATTAGTTATCCGACCGTTGCTTAATTTGCATACTAGAGAGTATTCTGATAGAATAAAAACATCGCGGATCTTTTCACTCTCATTTCGCCAGTTATGTTTAAGTCCCATGTAATAGGGGGTGAGCCTATTGCTATCAACCGGGCACAAATCCAGACTGGGCTGCCACTGAGAAATTCTAGATAGAAAATCCCAATAACACTTTGCCCGACCCGAGAATCGAACCCAGCAGCCTAATTGCGTAACACATTTTCATAAACGATTACGACAAATCTGTTGTATTTTGACAGTTCAACAACATTAATTGCGTTATTTACTTTGTTGAGCAGATTTTTTTATAGAACTTATGAAGCAATGTATTAGCAACCTATTTCAATAAGATTCCGATTGATTGTGTATTACGCAATTAGATGCTCAGCAGTAACACCTGCGATCACTAGACCAACGAGACAGTCGGATTAAAATTTCCTTTTAAAATATAGTATTGACATCATATTATTTACATCATCCCGTGTAATTCTGCTGAAAATGGGCATTACAATTTCAGTTTTACTACTAAGAGCTCTCTTTTCCGTAAGAAAAGAAAGGAAGAAAGACCATAACATAACATCACGCCTGTAACCCCAGAAGGGTTAAGCAGAGGTGTATAGTACACCCAAGAAAGAAAAAATATAATATTTTGGACACTCACAGGAAAAACAAACAATGAAAAATAAAAACATTAAATCTAACAAAATCATAAAGAACATATAAGTTATTAATACATTGATTTTATCGGTGGAAAATAAAAAGCGCAAAAAGTGGTTTTCGTGTACCTACCTGCAAAATCATTACAATATTAATGAATAAGCAGATCGAGTGATGACCTATTTTTTCCGAAACTTTCTTATCTGCAAATAAAAACAATAAATTCGATGACACTCACTCAGAAACCGAGGCATTTTCCTGGTTGCATAACCTTGATATCACAGATTGCTCAATCAGTGATACGCCATTTTTTTATATAAATTGAAGTGGCTTTCAGACCATAATGCCGTGAAAATAGCGGGCTATTATGAAAGTCTTTCACTGTTATGCTTTATGCTTATTACTTTATATGCAGTTTTTTTTTTATAATTTTGTAGGTACTAGCTGTGACCCGCGAGTTAATTCGTACCCGAACTTCAACTCCCGTGTGATAAGCACCGGGGTTGAGTGTTGAAAATACCGTTTTAGTGTATAAATTTGCCTTAGAAATGTTCAAAGTTTGTGTTTCTGATGTAGTCTAGGAACTTTATAGGTAGGCTCTGGCATCTTGCATCGGCAAAACACTTGCAACTGACGATGCAAATTTTATCGTTGCTTTAATTTATTGTATGCCACAGGCAAAAAAATCGCAATGGGTTTTTCAAACTTTGCGGTATTGTAATTATGTTTAAATACCTGCGTATATCGCCGATGGAGGAATTCAGTGCAATAAGTTAGTTACAAAACGTGGAACAATTTATCGAGTTAGTTCATATTAAAATAACGTAGGTAGTTAAAAATACGCATGAAAAAGCAGCCACGATTCAGGACAAAATCTGCATTTTATTTTACTGAAAAAAATACAGGAAATTGCTCACAGAGGTGAATATTTTGTGCTTCACTCTTTCCTGACCTATGATTTCAATTAATTTAAAAATACCCTACCAAGTGACTAAGTGTATCAATTTAACCAGTTTAAAAACTTCGTTAAAACCAATTCGATTTAATTTCACGAGGGTAGTTTTAACAGGAAATGACGTCACGTGCAATTTGCTACAATGCCATACGTTTGGCAAAATGCCAGAAGGGCGCTTTAATAAAAGTTGCCATGTACCGTCTAGTGAATAAATCTGCCAGGCTTTTTTTTAAAGCGGCTGGATTTTTTGCAGCGAACTTGTGACGTTTTTGCTTGTCGCTTCTTCAGTGACTGTGCCAAAATTTGCTTGGTAACCTAAAGATGTTTTAACGCTGAGGCTGAACTTATAATGGTGAAAATTCAAATGGGCTGTTAAAATAATTCATCATCCTTATTTTCATCGATTAGCCGTCTTCTCAATATTCACCCTTTTCTTGGCTTGCTGGAGGAGCAGTGGTGGCCTTGTGGTAACGGTCCCGATTTACGAGTTGTAGGTCGTGAGTTCGAACCCAAGCAGGCGCTTTACTTTGTGTAAATAATTTAATCACCACTGCTCTCAAAACGGTGAAGGAAAACATCGTGAGGAAACCGGCATGTCCTAGAACCAAAAATTCGAAGACATGTGACATCTACCACAGACAGAGCCCGCGTGGTGGATTACGGCTCACTACCTCTCATTGAGAGGAGGCCTGTGTCCCAGCAGTGGGAACGTTATAGGCTGATTATGCTTGGCTTTATCATCATTTTTAGGGATTCGTACCTCAAAAAGAAAAACCCTTATAGGTTCACTTCGTTGTCCATATGTCTGTCAGTCTGTCAAGACCATTTTTATGAAGGTATCAATTTAATATCGAATACGTAGGTCAACGGTCCTTTGGAGCTCAATAAAATCAAGGTTCTAAGTCAACATAATGAAAAATACAAAAATTTATGCGACATATTTTGATACTCGCAAATGAATCAAAACCTGGGTACTTCCCGTTAACCTAGAATCATGTAATTTTTCAAGAAGCAATTGTAATTAGTAGTTTTATCACATTTTTTTTTAATGATTATAAAACTTACATTTTCAGTTGGAAACTTGACCGAGACGAATGTCGATGTATGGGAGAACTTCTACTCAACTGTAATGTTAAGTTTATTCTTCGGATAAATTCATGCAAACTACGGAACCCTTCTTTGTGCGTGTCTGACACGCACTTGTACTTGCTGATTCTCAGCCTAATTTGAATAAATGACTTTTGATTTTAAATTCCAAATGATCCATCAAAAACAAACGTCATTCATTCAAACTAGGCTGCTGGCTGGCGCCCGCCCTTCACTACTTCCTCGTGTATTCGCTGGGGAGAACTGGCGCAACAAACTGCCCAGCAGCACAGCTGTCTGTTCAACTAGAAGTACTAGATTTGAACAGGTCTTCAGACTCATTATGACCATCCACATTTTTATTAACACTTTCCTCACCTCATTTGTTTGTTTGTTTGGCATCTCGCAGGTCAACCTATGCGGTTGTCGTCTGCTTAAGCGGACTTGCCTGTGGATTCCCTAACAAATTAAGGCCTCCAGCCAGGACTTTTCCTCACCTCATTTAGTAGATAACAATATATAGCACACGAAAAGGAGTAAAATTACCGTCAAAAGCGACGGTAATTTTACTCTTTTTATTTGACTTTTTGCCAAAACATATGTAAGCCTGCTGTAATCTTATTACCTACGCCAAACAATCAATCAATTGAACCATATAATTTCAAATACATATAATCCCACGAATATTAATTACTAGTAGGATGAGCATGCATTAATCCGATACGGGAGGCTGCGTAAAGATGAGCCGCAGTGATTAGCATGCAAATTGATGCTCATCCCGCCTATTCCAGTGAAACACATAATATATGTACAGAAGGCTAGTTCCGTGCACGAGCGAAACCGCACGCACACAAAGACACGGTTCACGTATCCTACGATCGCTGTTTAAGCGCCTGCCATAAGGACATGCTTGCGCAAGTAAAATTGCATGAAAAGACACGGACGCGTGCACGTACCCCACGGCACAGATATATTTGCCCAGTTCCACATTCGGACCAAAATAGGCGTGGATACTGTGTTTCCCAATGACGATTTGTAATATATTTTCTTGTAATAATATTTTTCAACAGTTTGATTTCGAAAGAGAGGAACATACAAAGAACAATGCGTAAACGTTCGCAGTGGACAAGAAAAGTAGCTATTAAATTGAATAAAAATTTGACCTAAAATCGACTTAGGGGGGATCCGATTGATTGGCGGAATTATTTACGGATTGATGAAAATCCTTACGGAAAATGCGGAGTGCGCGGAATGAACACTGAACGCCCCAACCACACGAAGTATGGCTTCCGAATGCCAGAATTTCAAGCAAGTAGAAAACTACTAACAACAGGAACAGTGTTCTATCATACAAGCCGAGTAGCGCGAGCAACACTGTGGTCAAGCATGCACTTGTGGTAGACGCATTAGTTTCCAAACTTGCAAACAACTGTGCTTTTGGAAAACTAAATTTAATACCCAGAAATAAAGTTCAGATTGCGCCACAACTCAAATTGTGTTGTGTATTTTGAGATTTAGTTATAAGGTATATTTTATAGTATGTTTTGTAAGTGTACCTCTGGACAGAAAATCTGAAATAAACGTATGTTTCATTTAGTTTAAATTAAATTTATTAACATATTTTTTATTTTTATTTTTATGTATGGCATCTCGTAGTTGACCTTGAGAGGTCGTCACTACTTAACTGGACTATCCTGTGGCTGCCTTAAGCGGACTCAAAGCCTCCAGCCAGGGGCGTAAAACTACTTACATTACTAAGCGAACGCTCGCTAAGGGCACCCACTGTGGGGTACGGACCTCGGCTTAGGGCGTCGCTGACGGGAGGACAGCAAGATGGGACAGGCTGGATAAGATTTTGTTGATTATTATTATCATGGGAATTTAAAGCTACAGGCTCAGCTACGGCGCGGGCTGGCACTTCGTCGAGCAAGGGTCGGGGGGGACAGTTACGTCGGGATCTTCGCGAGGAACCTCGGCGGTGAGGTCGGAATGTCGGTCTGTTTTTGTGCACTGTACTGGTGGCCCTACTGCTCTCCTGAATGAGAGTTATGTGGTCATCGGGGTCGGTGAGGACAAAAACATGTTTGATTCCTAGATACTTTTTGATGTGTGTAGGTAGATTTGAAGGGATATGAGGAACAGGGTGTAAAGTTCACTCATACTCCTTAGAAAAGGGAGGATCCTCCGACCAGATAGACGTCGTATCTGGTGGGCAACTGCCCTTCTTAATTTAACTTAATTTACACCATTTAGAGTCAGTACCAGCCCGCACTAGGCCCGCGTGGTGGATTACTTCGCACTCTCTCTCACAGAGAGGAGGCCTGTGTCCCAGCAGTGGGAACATAAAAGGCTGATTATGCAAAGTCAATAGGAGATGAAAAACGTACAACAATTGGAAGTGCACTCGCGACTGGCATTATTTGTTTGATATCGCCGTACGATCGCTTATAATTTATGTGTGCGTTCGTTTCGGCTAGTTTTATAGAGCTGACCCTGTGTAACTATTTATTTTGTGGTTATATTCCACTGATATAAGCGTTGAGCGTAACGCCCAGGGTGTAATGGTGGATGCAGAGGAACTATGTATCATAGTATCACTAATCTATACCCTATCTATAAATCTTCTTCTTTTCTTCCAACTCATAAAAAGTTGTTAGTTTGGTACATACTCCTGGATTTTGAGTGTATATATGACCGAACTACAGGCATGGTAACTTTGCCAACATGGATGGCGACGCATTGGCAAACTAGATACGTACTTGGTTTTGAAGCTGTCGATAACTAAGTAACCACCACGGGTAGATTTAAAAAAAATGGTCAGGGCATACCCGTATGTTTTCGCATGCCATCATAATTTTGTAGGTGTTCCTGGTATATGTATATCTTGTTTTGTGTCTGAAATATTTTCTTGTTTCGTACTTTTTAGAGCGTGAGTTTTCAGTAGTCGGGTTTTAGATTTTTAACGTACTTTAATTTAAGTATTTTTTTTAAATGCGCGCCGTATGTAAGTCTCTCCATACATACGGCGCACATTCTCCCCACACTTACATACGGCGCGCATTCTCCCCACACTTACATACGGCGCGCATTCTCCCCACACTAACATACGGCGCTCTAACCTGGTTTTGACAGTTCAGTTACCGACCGGATACAGAACACGATACTGCGCTCTAAAACCCAAATGGCAGACGTCACCCAAAAAGCAGCCATTTTCAAATGGGACTGGGCCGGACACGTTTGCCGCATCTCGGATGTAATGTGGGCTAAGACCACCACATCCTGGGTCCCTGAAAACGTCCAACGGCATCGCGGAAGACACAGGCGTAGATGGCTAGATGACGCTTATTGGATGGGTTGGTCCAAATTGGCTCAGGATCGAGGGACAGGGACAACACAGGCAGTTTTATTTATTTTATAATTTAATATATAAAATAAAATTCATTTAATTCAGGTTCTCCCATACCTATTACAATTACAAAAAATCACATAAAAAAAATACAGTGTCATCAAATCATAAATACAATGTTAAATAAAATGGTCAAGTGAATGTCAAATATATTTTTTTAATTAATCGGAAATTAATAACATAAAATTCAAATAAAGTAAAAATAAAAGTTGTGGACAAATTTTGGATTAAAAATAATAACATCATTTAATAAAACAGCAAATATCACGTCGGTCGTTAACATGCCCTAGCTACATGCCTACTGCAACACTTCCTAATATAAGAGCAGTCCAATCGTCCAGCAATCATCGCTAGGGTACCAAGGACGCGCACCGCATTGTAACCAGCGAACGATGGAGACGCTTCCAACAATACCTCATTTGTCAAATTATAATAAGAAGTTATGAGGGAACAGATGAACATGCATACATGTCCAACATACATACATTCATACATATCTACCTACATACATACCGATCAAATCATAACGCTCTTTTTTTGCTTCGCGGTAAAAAGAAACAAACAGCTCAACTAGTTGGTAACCTGTTTGAAAACATAAAAGACACTTATTGAAGCCGAGTCACTTGCACTCTTCGACATTGTAATTTTTTTTTTGTACTGTACTATCACACACCTGGGAACTTTCTGGTCAATGCAACTTTTACTGACGTTTTTTTACGAAAACAAGCGTTTAATGTTTAAAATGTGTTGCCTGCTTTAGGTCTTCTAAAATGGCGGAGACCACGTATGTAAGGTCACAGGTGATAACACAACTTAAAATACCCCCACGATCCTTGTACCGTTGCACTCATAAGCATAATGTTTTACGTGCGTTACGTTCCGCACAATTAACATAAACATTCCTCTTAAGGTACCTATTTCTTGAATAGTTACTGTACTAGTAAGTTAGTTAATAGTACCGGTAAGTTATTATTGAGACAGAGGGCGTCCATCTTGTTATGTCGGCCATCTTTGAGGATGTTCCCGCCATTTTCTTCCAAATTGGTCTGCCATGATGCGCTACTGTAATCTTGCGGTATCTCTTTATATCGGTGTTTATTTTATCCCATGCTCATCGCCGTCCACCGAATCACAACGTCTTGGTCATTATTTATTGATAACAACAGGATAATCAGTATCCAGTTGAACGTTATAATTAGTTAGTATGGTGGTGGAAAGGGGTGGCCTATTCTTTCGTGCCGAAGCCCCTTACTCATTAGTTGTATTTGTACTTGTTAGTTTGTGATAACCTTGAGACCTAACTACTTGTTGTTTCTGCCTTGTTGATGGTCGCAACGCTGCCGTTGTCCTGGGTTCAATTTCCGGGTCGGGCAAAGGGTTATTGGGTTTTTACATCTGGAATTTCTCAGTAGCAGCCCGGAGTCTGGATTTGTGCCCGGTTGATGGCAATAGGCTTGCCCCCTATTACATGGGGCTTCAACATAACTGGCAGAATGTGGGTGTACTATAGATACATCTCCGCTTAACCCTTCTGGGATTACAGGCGTGATGTTATGGTATGTGTATGTGTCTTTTTAAAAAGGTTGATATACAATATTTCATCTTCCTTATAAACTGGGACCTCAAAAGGATCCTACGTCATGAAAAATAGAATTTAACTAATACAGATTTTTTTCAGTAGATACATACACGTTATTTACACACTTTTAATAATCCAATTCCAATAAATAATATTACGACAGACGCTACAGGCCACAAAAAACAAAAACCGCATTACGCACTTTGTTACCGCGTCGTCGGTTAAGCATAATTCGAATTTCGAACATCCAGAATTGTGCCCGAAAGCAATCATTAAAATAATGCCCTCTGCTCACTGCTGTGTTATTTTAACTCAATAATTCTTCACGGATCGCAATTTTATCGCGATGAAAATAACAGTGATATGGAATCATGGAACTGTTATTTTTTCACAGTGATTATTGCACATCCATCTGCTAACGGCTTGGGGGAAATTCGATAAATGATTACTATGTTTTTGTATCGTTGATGATCTGAAAAAGATTAAAAGCGACCAAGCGAAAGTCGGACACGCACACGAAGGGTTCTACTGTGCAATATTAATTAAACACTTTTTTTTTAATAATTCAGTTAAAAAACACGTTATAAAAAACACAAGACGTTTCTTGTAGGTCCCCATACAAGAAACGTCTTGTTTTTTAATTTTTAACTTTTTAATATTTTTATTATTTGTGGTTATAGTGGCCAAAGAGAAGAGAGAGAGAGCAGAGTGTATGCGAACAGTCTGTGAAAATTTCAAGTCTAATACCTACCTTAATGGTATCCATATCTTTATTGCCCTGATTGGTTCTGAAGATACAGCCCTGTGACAAACGGACCGACGTAAGTACAGTGGCCCTAATAGGATCCCGTTGTTAGGGTACAGAACCCTAAAAAGACGAAAAAAATTAAGTGTTAAGTAATTGGTTGTTCTGCATGATTGGAATTCAGTAGTTAAGGTAAATAAGTTATTATTGACAGAGGGCGTCCATGTTGTTATGTCGGCCATCTTTGAGGAGGTTTCCGCCATTTTCTTCCAAATTGGTCTGCCATGATGCGCTACTGTAATGTTGCGGTATCTCTTTATATCGGTGTTTATTTTACCCCATGTTTATCGCCGTCCACCGAATCAAAACGTCTTGGTCATTATTTATTGATAACAACAGGATAATCAGTATCCTGTTGATCGTAGAAACTTAAAGATAAGAAACAGAAATTAAACTTTGATTAGTTTTTCTTTATATTATGAAAGAAAGAAAGAAAAAACGTTTATATGCAGTAAACATGACGAAGTGGTCGAGGAAAAACACCAAAAATAACAAGTTGTGGGAAAATGTGCGTCACATCTTACGCACCATTATTTCTACTAATTCAAACTAATTTTGGTCCCAGCTCCTAGATTTTACAGTTTCGCGTTTTGTACCTGACTACGACGCTACAATGGGAATTTAGCAGTATCTGTAACGGCTGTTCGATCGTAGCTCTAAAGGCTCCCGCAAACACGTGCGACGCGACAACGCAACAGAAAGGCAACACAAGTCGCGCGACACGCGTTGCCTTAAAACAAAAAATAAAGCATCAGCTTTGACGATTGTGTTGATTGTTTCGCTTTATCCTATTACGTGTGAATTTTATATTTGCTTTGTAAATGTTGCTATTTTACTGAAATATTCATTTTTTGAGGGAAACAGACCACGAGAAACATCAATAGTTGGTTGCTCGAAAACGGTCTACGAGCCTGTTTTAAAAAAAAAAACTATGAAGCTTGATTCGCCCACTGTTTACTGGCGAAATGTGAGTGTCAGTACCTACTTGATTGTCCACCTCTGCCTAACCTCTTTGGGTATACAGGCGTGATGATGTTATGATATGTTATCTTGCCTTCTAAATTTCTAAAACCATCCTTCTTTTGTTGCAGCATCAATCGAGTCTCTGCACGCACCGACGGGGGGCGGTGTGGAGCTACCATGTGACGTTACTCCGGCACTGCCTGACGACCGCATGGGGCTCGTCATCTGGTACAAGCAGGGGCATGAGTCGCCTATTTATACGTGAGTACCTACAATTTTTGACTACAAGAATTATTACTTTAAACTACGAGAAGCATCGAAGAGAAGCTGAAGACAGGACGCTATGGCGCTCATTAGGGGAGGCCTATTTCCAGCAGTGGAATAGTATAGGCTGATGATGATGATGATGATGAAGCATCGAAGAGAAGAGATACGGAATTTAAGGAAATAGACAAAAACAAAAAACTCAACAAGAACATCTTTCGCTATTCGCTGTTACGTTTTCTACCTACAGAAAAAAAAATATGTTGACTAATAAGCCTAGGTCCGCCTTGCGGTGTTGCGGTACCGTGCCATTATACCTAAAATTGCTTGTTTCTGTTACAAATATTAACACTCAAAACGGTGAAGGAAAAGATCGTGACGAAACCGGCATGTCTTAGAACCAAAAATTCGAAGACAATGTGACATCTACCAACCCACACTGGGCCCGCGTGGTGGATTACGGCCCACTCCCTCTCACAAAGAGGAGGCCTGTGTCCCAGCAGTGGGAACATAATAGGCTGATTATGCTTTAACACATACAAAAGGTTACACTTTGATATTGTAATATTATTGTATCCGTTACATTTATAAAGGTTTTTATTTAAACAATATTGAAAAAAGTGTTTAAAACACTTATTACGGGTATAGTTTGAGTCCCTGATCATAACCATAGCCATACCCAAAAGACAAAAGCCACCACGCTCAAGCACACGAAGCTTTTAACCACTATATTGCTTCGTCATTAAAACGATAAATAATGACTAATCATCCCAAGTGTACTTGAAACTGACGGCCAAGTATCCCGACTCCACTCGCCACGATTGAAATCAATATGGTCTGTGTAACTAATACTGACCTGACGTAGGTGAGTACGTATTGTGAGTGATAAAGTATTTATTTGGATGACGTTTTGTTATCCTTATAATATCTGAGAGAGTCTTTGTCTGGACAGCTTTTGATCGACTAGCGAAGGTCGATACCGAGATATTTTAAGAATCGAAAGCATCATTTAAACCATCGATGTTTTTCGATTGTTCGAAGAATTAATTTGGATTCGCAATCACAACGCAAGTCAAGAACTCGCGAAACTCTAAACCATCGCGGAACAACTCGCGAATGAACGCGCATGCGCCAGTCGCAATAACAGACCGAGTCAGACTCGAGTCCAAGTCGATACAATCGAGAACCATCGAGATGTTCGAACAATCGAAACAATCGAATAAACCCCTCGCCATCGCGCATCGCTATGATCGATATTTTCCACTTATTTCATACTAGATTCTACCCGCGGGTACGTCCGCGTAGATCTCGGAAACGTACTACCGGTATAAATAGTGTCCTGTAATCAAAATCCATTTAGCCGTTAAGACATTTATAATATAATTTATGTAGGTACTTACTGTATAACTGATAGTACATAAAGGTTATGTAATACATGAGGGACTTACAAACTATGCATTATTGATTACATGGATCAGGTACAAGGAACTGTTGGGTGAATCGCTGCTCACCTAGCTAGATCGCTGAGTGATCTGTATTAATGAGAGACAGTTAAGACTACCATTTGGGATACCACAATAATCATGTTAACCTTTAGATCTTATAATATAAAAAAAAAATGAGAATTATAGTGTGGTGAGTCGAGTTAGTGCGTGTGAGTATGTGTGTGTGTGTGTGTGAATGACTGATAGACTTCAAAAGTTAACAGACAGATAATAAATGAAGGCCACAGGGGAAAACATGAAATGTCACAAAGGCAGTAAACCGAGACAATCGCGTATTAAACTTTGGTCCTTGAAAAAAAGCTAAATTTTGAATGAAGATTACCCCGGGATTGTGCGTGTTATTGCAAAGTGTGTTTTGGCGTTTCGTTGTACCGGGCCACGTCTACATGTCAACTAAACGATGGTATTGCCAGTTTAAAAACACATTAAAATGTGACATCACATGTTTTTACCCCTGTGCCCTTTAAGTGCATTTTTATTATAGTTTTATATCACTCCCTTTTAGGGATTTTTTAGAGCAAAAGTAGCGTGTGTCTTTTTCCAAGAGGCCATATTTCTCCTTGCCAAATATCGAAATCCGTTTACTGGTTTAGACGTGAAAAGATTACAAACAGACAGACCGGAAGAGTTTCTCGTAACCAAATTCTTGGCTTACTCTATTTAGATTATACACTAAGAAAAAGAAAGTAAAAAAATAATATAGCAAAAAACTCAAAAATTAAGGAAGTCTTTTACAAAACTTCTTTTATTGGCTAATAAACGTATCATATTATCACGTAGCTTTAAAAAGTTTTTTTTTTAATCTAACAACACGTGGTACCGAAATGTGTACAAGCTCTTTTTACCGAAGTATCCGTTCTTGTATGGAGTGTTGCAGCCACTTATGAGATGGCTCAGGTAAATATCTGCTTGCTGCACTTGACTCGGTGGAACGCAGAGCAAAAAGGCTCAATGGCGACGAGATGCTGGGGGCTAGGCTTCACAGCCTGGCTCATTGGAGTAATGTTGCTTGCCTGTCGGTCTACTTCAGACTGTACTTCGGAGAGTGTGCGCAGGAGCTCCACGACCTGATCCCACCATAGCCCTTTTACTACCAGACGTACTGCAGGGTATCATCAGCACTTGGTTGATATCCCGACCAGTCGTACTGAGCGCTTGACCTCCACATTTATTATGCGCACAGCCAAAGTGCGGAACTCTCTGCCATCTTCTGTGTTTCCTTCCATATTCAACCCGTCTGCCTTCAAAGCAAGAGTGAACAGGCATGTTCTGGGCACGCTCATTCCATCATAGACGTCATTCATCGCTTTCCATCACCCGTGATCGAGCAGGACCTAGAACAGGGCCATTGGGTAATAAAAATAAAAAAACCGATTAAATTTTTATGATTCATGACTTCAACTTCTGTGTTCAACGCTTAAATAGTGGATTGTTCAACACCTATAAATAACCACATTTATTCTCTGAAGTTTCGCAAATAGCCAAATTACATAAGATTGTGTACACCTAGCAACTTAATTAAAGGACTAATATTTCTACTAAGTACAAGACCTACTAACCTCCATTACGTGAACAAACATTGAGACTTAAAAACTAGACACAGACTTAATTTTTTAGCTACTAGAATAGTTTAACGTCAGATATAACTCAAGGTCTGGTTGTTGACGGGTTACGTCCTTCGCTAGAAAATGGGTCAAATTTGAAAAGACTTGTCCAGTTAGTAATCGTGTAGCTCAAATCAGAATTAAAGAAACTCAACGACTCGACAAAGAATACCAAAGAATGGATATTTGGATAGGCTGCTACAAGAAAGGCTAATTCTCGTACTTAAAAAACGTTCAAATTTAAGTCGCAAACCATAGAGACTGAGTTTCTATACGAACATGTTATGTCACTCATAAAAACTGACTTCGTCTCTATTGCTCTGTTGGTGGGCCCCATGAAGTTTTTGTTTTGCACTGTGGTTTAGGCCTCAGTAAACACGCTACAACTGTTGAAATGCAACCGACCCGCATCGCTTAAGATTCTGCTGTTCCTTGCGTAGAAGTACCTACTTCAGATTTGTTATGTTCGACATGACAAAACTATTATTATTGTCAGTGTTATTATAATGTTAGTTTTAGGATAATTATTGATTAATGTGTAGCAATATTTTATTTTAAGCTACGCTTGATGGCACAAATTCGTATAACCCTATTTATGTTTTCTCTATACGTGAATTTGTAATTATTTTGAGAAATATTTTTTTTTTACCGTAAGTACTCCTTCCTGTGCTAATCCGAGCAGAGGGTGCTATACAGAGTTGATTTACTGCACCTATCATACCATTCACCCTCTTGTAACGAGGACTACAATGTGACGACAAGATGAATACCAATTACTAGTGACATCCCAGATACTGATTAGTATCGCCGTAATACGTGGATAGAGTTACCGAGCGTAGCTTATATGAGTACCGTATTAGTTCGTGTTGAGATGCTTTATGGAGCTTGGGAGAACGTATTTATATTGTTATATCTATGATCCAGATATTGATGGTATTTGGTATTAAATTTGTAGTCTGTTTCACTTCATAGATTTTTGTATGTATCACGTCATAGATTTTTCACGTAACGATTATTAAAGGGACTACATGAACTAAACGCCAGTTTTATAATGTCTAAAAGTATATGATCCGCAGCAGTAAACTAAATCAGAAATATATATGATATTCTTCAGGGTATATGCTGGTTAGATAGTGTGTTGAAAACATAATACAACTGATTTGATACGATAGAAAAAAAATCACGAATCCACCACAAAAAAAATTGGAACTATTAAAAACCATAGTAATATACATGCAATCATTCAGATTTTTGTCAGATTATTCTACAAGCAACATATTAACGTAATAGCGGTTTAATTTTTTAATCCCATCAATAGATTTTTTGTAAATTTGAATGCTTTGCTCTTGTAAGCCTCTTATTAAAGTCCGCGCGGCCGTTGAGAATGTGTTTTTGTCACCTGGCAGTTTACAACAAACGAATACGTGTGTTTTGCGAATCGGATCTATAATAGTTACTAGAATTGATGCATCGACTGGTGTCAGAAATGAATTCTCTAGAAGGCCGACTGTAGTAGGTCTTGCTTTTTGGAACGAAGTTCTTTTACGCAGCGGTAGGAGTACGTTTAAAAAAATTGTAGAAATCGGCACTATTACATGGGACGTAATGAAAATAAAAACCATTGCTGGTATTTAAAAAAAATACTGCCGCCTGTGACCGTCTTTTAACTCCTGTTGCTTCCAAAAGGAAAAAAAAAACTCCTGTTGCTAGATATTTTTTTTAAATTTTCTTTCCATTATGTAATCCTGAAAAATGCTTTTGATAACTGTTGCATTAAATTTACAGCCAATTGCTGCAGTCCAGAAGGAAATTTAATTGTTTTTCCCAACCAAGTATTCAATATTAATATTTGGATTTTTAATAATTTTTTTTTTTTTTTTTTTTTTTTTTTTTTTGTTCTGTTAACTGTTAATTATTATGAATTGGCCTATCACCCGATTCCGGCTTGACGTCGATTTCCGGGACACCCTGTACACTCGTACGAGCGGCACGTTGTCGACGATTGCAGTTGCCTCTGCCGTTCGTGTGTATAACACTTAAACTTATTATAAAAATAACTTATGCAATAAATGATGATTATGATTATGATTATGACTTAAGTAACTGGCGAAGTGGGTACACCTCTGCCCGACCCTTAGCGGAATACAGGTGTCATGTTATGTTATATTAAATCTATCTTCATTCATATTGTTCTAAATAAGAATCAGAAATATTTTAAATACATGGAAGGATAAATTACAACGGTACAATTTTGACAACTATACAGGATGAAGGCAAAACTTGTTTGCGTCATTTATAAAAGCATCTGGTTTATTAAATAAAATACGTGGATTTTAAATATTTTTATGACACATGTTATTAAAAACAAAAGTAGCATTATATGCTTCCTTCTAATATAAAAACGAAATAATATAATATGCTGACATTCACGGCTCGTTGAAGTTAGTACAAGTTTAACGAAGTCGATTCTGGCGTAAAATTTAAATGTATCTGAGATGGAATTTCTAGCAACGCTGCGAAGTATGAAACAGCATAAAAAAGATAAATCTTCAAAAATTGAGATAGTTAAAAAGGTTGCCAGTACACAGTCGATATGTAAAAACACTAAAGAATCGACACCCTACACCCATTCCTTCGAGTCACCCGCTCATGTGATCAGCTGATACGTCATTTAATACTGTCATAGGAACACGAAATAGCATTGACTTGTTGTATCGATACCTGAGTTGTAGTATCGATACTTTGTATTGTTACAGTGCGGCCGCTGAGAGAATGCGTTCTTGACACCTGTCAGTTTCATACAAGCGAATACGTGTTTTACGAATTTGATCTTTATTTTCGATTTATTTGTAAGATTTATATTACTCTTCGAGTATCACAACGCATGTGACATAAAGAGTGATGTTTTTTTTTTATGGAGATGAAGAGAGAGAGAGGAAGAGCAAAAGAAAGATGGATAAATCGTGTGAAGGATGATATGAGAGGAGTGAACGAAAGGTTCTCTCGCGTTTTTTCAATGTGGTAGGCAGAAACTACAGAACGCCACCTGCTACAATCCTCACAATACTCCTTTTGCTTCGTTATGCTACTATTAATGAGTTATCGATACTTTTGAAAGATACCCATATCCCTACGGTATGTGATCTAATACTGTTAATACTCTATTAACCTGAATCGTGTATCAAAAACGCCGCAGCGTTACACGCTTACTGAGCATTAGTTCAGTTGAAGATGTCGCATGTTTTCATTGTTACACGACTTTGAGTGCAATATTAAAGCTATTAATTACTACAGGATCAAATTAAATTTGCTAGTGAAATCCCGCAGACATGATGGGTATCAAATTATCAATATATAACACGATTTTTTTTTTGTGGGGCCATTGACTGCAGCTAGTGCATTCAATATCTAGACACGATAAAACATAATATATTTTTCCACTCGCACTTCATGTAAGAGCTAAAAATAAATACATCAAATCTTTTATTTTACTTTTATCGTGTTTAGATATCGATATTTACTGCTTGCCATTAAAATCACAGATACACAGGTACATACCTATAAATGTTCACCTTTATGTTCACTTAAGTATGCTTTTCATTTTCATTTTCTTTTGAAAATTAAACAACATTCATTGTAACAATACGATTTTTTCTAACGTATTTTGAATTTCCTTCAAAATCCTTCGTAATATGATCGAGAGTATGTTACGTAATTGGAGTGCTAGTCTTCCAATTTTGCAAGATAAAGGCATCTGTGGCTTGTTAAATCAACTGTCTTGTCATTTGTTAGCGTTAATAGCTTTGCTAGAATCGCCCTTTGCCGTCGTTAAGAATTTAATAGTTGTTACCGTAACCACTACTGATAATTATTGGGTGGTTGCAGTTCATTAAGGTTTTTTGATAGCCGCTCCTTCATCAATCGTTTCTTACCGTGTTGTTAGCCCACCTTGCCATCGAACTTCAAATTTGTCGATGGTAATTAACCCTAGAAAATAAATACTCGTTGGTGTAGTGGTCGCAATCGCTACTGCTGAGCATGATGATGAGCATACTGGTCCTGGGTTCGATTCCGGGCAACGTGTTATTGGGTTTTTCTATCTGGAATTTCTCAGTAGCAGCCCGGAGTCTAGATTTGTGCCCGGTTGATGGCACTAGGCTCCCCCTATTACACAAAATGTGGGTTAACTATTGGTACACCTCTGCCCAACGCTTTGGAAAACAAGGCGTGATGTTACGTATATAAATACTATATACCTATTTACTTTATATCCATGTGGCGGCATCTACACCGCTACATGCGAACAACGCATCACACTGACGTCACACAAATCCTAGAATCACGTCGGTGTCACCAGTGAAGAGATATGAGGAACAGGGAAAAAGGGAGGATCCTCCCTTTTCCAAGAGTATGAGTGAACTTTACACCCTGTTCCTCATATCTCTGTATCCATATCCGTACATATTATTATAAATTCAAAAGTAACTCTGTATGTTACCTTTACACGCCGAAACCACTGAACGGATTTCGTTTAAAGTTGTAAAGAGATAGATGAGATCCTGGGGAAGGACCCAATCTACTTTTTGTCCAGGTAGCACGTTCCCATGGGATAATTTCTGACATTCACCTGGTGAAGAAGCAAGTATATTTTTTTGTTTTTTTTGTTTGTTTGGCATCTCGCAGGTCAACCTATGAGGTTGTCGTCTGCTTAAGCGGACTTGCCTGTGGTTGCCCTAATAAATTAAGGCCTCCAGCCAGGACTTAAACTTAAATACTAACAAAAACTAAGCGACAACGCTAAGGGCACCCCCTGTGGGGTATGAACCTCGGCTTAGGGCGTCGCTGGAAGAGGGTAGCAAATGACTAGCTGGATCAGGATTGATATTATTTTGGGACGAATTTAAAGCTACAGGCTCAGCGGCGCGGGCTGGCTCGAGCAAGGGTCGGGAGGGGGAAGCAAGTATCATTACTTCCTAACAAATATAAAAATAAAAATAAATTTTTGCTACGCCAAGACAGCTGAACGGATGTAGATGAAATTTGAACACAGATAGAACCGTGACCTGAGGAAGGATATAGGCTAGTTTTTATCCTAGATTGCAAACCAAGTCGCGAGCAACATCTAGTAATATTATAAATGCGAAAGTTAGTTAGTTTGTTACGCTTCCACGCCAAATGGGCTGAATAAATTTGGATGAAATTTGGCACATGTGTAGACCATGACCTGTACCCTGATTGCGTAATACACAATCAATCGGAATCTGAATCGTTTTGAAACAGATTGCTAATCCATTGCTTTATGAGTTCGATAAAAATCTGCTGAACAATGTAAATAACGAAATGAATGTTGTTGAAATGTCAAAATACAACAGATTAGTCGTAATCGTTTACGAAAATGTGTTACGCAATTAGGGTGCAGGTTAAGGACACAGGACATACTTTTTGATTCTGGATTACAGACGAAGTCGCGGGAAACAGCTATTTATCCCATACAAAACGATATTTCTGTACACTATTTATAATTCAATACTACTCAATACTAACTTTTGTACTAAAATATCGTATCGTTAACAACATTGAAAACAGTTCTCATCTGTGTGTAAGACAATGTAAGTTTTAATAGCTGGATCTTTGAGAGCTTCACCGTGATCTACTTCGCTGTTACAACTTGTTTATACTAACGCTTTCATCTCTTAGTAGATGGCAGAATTTTAAGCTTTAGTTGTAACATAAACATAACATCACGCCTTGTTTCCCCGAAGGGTTAGGCAGAGGTGTACCTATAGTACACCCATGTATTAAACTGTTGTATTAAACTTTTTTAAGTGTACCTACTGGTTTAAATGAACCATGAAGTTCTCGCATATAAATACATCTTTGATAGTCATCATCGTCATTATCTGCCAATCGAATGCAGCTGAATACCAATTGCTCCATACATTTTGGACCCTTTGAATGCCGTAGCTCCGTTAACCTAAACGCTCGAAATGTCTATGTCATTTCAAATTTTTGGGTAGGCCTTCGGAAAAACGGAGAATACATCAATACACAACCATTAACATTGTATAAATGATACCTTTCTGTCTTCGTTATGAGTTTATCCATAGAGTGTAGAATAAAAACTGATTGTGTTGCTAGTGGAGATAATCGTATAATACTGTAGTCCTATGGCGATGAGGTTCAGTTGACATTTCGCACTTTCTCCTATGTTATCATGCGACTCTCAAGGAGATTGATGGCATTCTGGGTAAGGACACAGGCTACTTTCTGTCCCAGCAGCACGTTCCCGTGCGATGATTCCCGACATCAACGCGGGCAAAGCCACGAGCAGGAGCAAGGATGACATCAAGCTAAACCATGCTTAATTCCATCTGACGACAGTACTGCAGACAAGCTCCTCTATAGCAGACATTCGTATTGATTCCCGGATCAGGCATAGACTAAGACGTCAAGATAAAGCTAGGATTAATTCTAGACCCTCTGTCTATGTTCCTCTAAAATCCTCCTAGGATTAGACAGAAATATCGTGCTGAGGGTAGCCATGAGCTCTAGATGGAAGATAGGGTGCATTAAATAAGCCTCTAGGAGCAGCTGTACCTAGTTTAATTTTATTCTTATTAGTTGGCCATGATTTTGGTTAGTTCCTTTGTTTTGAAGATTTTTGTAACTCATATAGCATAATCAGCCTATTATGTTCCCACTGCTGGGACACGGGCCTCCTCTCTGTGAGAGGGAGTAGGCCGTAATCCACCACGCGGGCCCAGTGCGGGTTGGTAGATATCACATGTCCTCGAATTTTTGGTTCTAAGACATGCCGGTTTCCTCACGATGTTTTCCTTCACCGTTTTGAGAGCAGTGGTGATGAAATAATTTACACAAAGTAAAGCGCCTGGCTGGGTTCGATCCTACGACCTACAACTCGTAAGTCGCGGCCGTTCTTTGTTCTTTGTAACTCTACCACAACATTTTTAATAACAAACAGATCTAAATACAATGTATAAGATTAAACCACAACAGTACAATATATATAAGTAGTAGGTATGTACGTAACCTGGTGCATTGTTATGTAAAAGTGCGCCTCTCGCCATCAAACGTAAAAGTTTGGTGAGTTTAGAATAGAAGTAACACCTCTGTATTTTAATATCATCCCCCTCCCGACCCTTGCTCGAGCCAGCCCGCGCCGCTGAGCCTGTAGCTTTAAATTCGTCCCTAAATCACTCAAATCCTGATCCAGCTAGTCCCTTGCTGCCCTCTTCAAGCGACGCCCTGAGCCGAGGTCCGTACCCCACAGGGGGTGCCCTTAGCGTTGTCGCTTAGTTTTTAGTTAGTATTTAAGTTTAAGTCCTGGCTGGAGGCCTTAATTTATTAGGGCAACCACAGGCAAGTCCGTTTAAGCAGACGACAACCTCATAGGTTGACCTGCGAGATGCCATTTGCCAAAAAAAGTGTCCATGCATTTTCTTGCCCGTTCTTCTCGATCTGTAGAGGAACTTACTACGCTTTGAAATGGGCAACTAGCCTCATGTTTATGACTGATCGTTTTATTTAAATACGTAAATGCCTTGAGTTTCAGATTGATCAAGCAAAAATTGCTCGATGGGTTTTGATACAATTTGGAGCACATACTTTTTATGTGCGTACCTGAAGTAGTATTTCAAAGATGCAAGTAAAACCACAGGCACCAACAAGTCCAAAATTAAACGGAAACTATACCTAAAACTTCCATCATCATTTACATCCTGAAAATCCCATGGCCCAACTTTGAACGAACCATAAACAGAACTTTAGGGAACCACATAAAAACGAATTGAAAATTCAGCTCATACGATCAAAAGTTTGTACATTTAAAGAAAACAAAAGAGCGCTGTGTTCGTTTGTTTGTTGTGCAGAATGGGTAGTATCACTCTGTATGTATGTAGGTGAAGTTATTTTTAGGTGCATTTGGGACTATTTATGGTGCTCATTTTGGATCGTACCGGGTCAAACGGGGTGAATAAGGAAGCAGGAGTGAAATAATGTAGTTTGTTGCCAACAACGGCACTTAAGGTTCGTACACATTGGCGCGACGCGACAGCGTGACAGACCCCTGATCCCCCTGATCCCTTTGATTACACTCCTGTGGTAACAGTTTCTCTCTTCGATGTCAATGTGCTAAATGATAGAATGGATTCCGAATCTGCAAGTAGGAAAAGACTGGCTATTTACACACATAACATCACGCCTGTAATCCCAGAAGGGTTAGGCAGAGGTGCACCTATAGTACACCCACATTTCTCCAGTTATGCTTAAGTCTCATGTAATAGGGGGCGAGCCTATTGCCATCAACCGGGCACAAATCCAAACTCCGGGCTGCTACTGAGAATTTCTAGATCCTAGACACATACACACAGGCTACTTCTTCCCCGATTATTGTTACGAAACCTTCAAAAATAAATTGGAAGACAGACACAATAGGGGATAATAAGTTTACTAAGTAAAGAAAAACAATGAGTAACGGGAATCAAAACAGACCTCTTCAACACTTTTTGAACAAAAAAAAAAAAACTATATACATTAAAACCAACCTAGAAAAGTAGCTCTTCAACACTTATTTAAATATGCAAAAAAAACAAAAACTGTTGACAAAATTCAAGTAGCGCCACGTTACAAACCAGTCTACATTAATCCTTATAATCTGTCAATTTGGATCCCGTGTCTATGGTGTCAACCGTTTCCTGCCGCTGGCATAGAGATGTTTTTTTTTTTTTTGTTGTCATTCGAAGGCTTAGTCGTGATCAAGTGATTTGGGTTTGAATGACGTCGGCATTTCAAGATTAACGAACGTAGGGATAATTGGTTGATTAAATCGTGGATGGTATGTGGTATTATGTGGAACATGTTTTTAAATGTTAATACTTAAGTCTTTTATGGTCAAATCTATTGAAAAAAAAAACAGAAAATAAATGTAGATAATTCCTTTGCACTAAAACGTGGTCGCTCACAATGGACCTTATTAGAAGGCGCAAAGTCAACCAAAGGACATTTAAGAGGGCTGTGCTTGGAGAAATGAAGAGATCGACAGAGCCCGAAGAATTGCCAAACTTAAGTGGCAGTGGGCAGGGCACATTGCTCGCAGAACAGTTGGCCGATGGGGTCGAAAGGTTCTGGAGTGGCGACCGCGTACCGGCAGACGTAGCGTTGAAAGGCCTCCCACAAGGTGTACCGATGATCTTGTGAAGGCCGCAGAAATCCACTAGATGCGGGAAGCACAGAACCGGTCGAAGTGGCGATCCTTGGGGGAGGCGTTTGTCCAGCAGTGGACCTTTGCTTGGACTTTTGATAACATAAGCTTCGTTGATGGGAAGTTAGAAAAAATCGGCGTATTCCTTGAACGAAGGGAATTGTCAATGTATTGCTCAACATTAGTGATAACTTGAAAAGGCACGTGTTGAATCAGCAATAGGAAAAGACTAATATGTACATTATATTACAGTAACCTAACCACCGAAGTACCTATGTAGAGCCAACAATATGAAAAAGAAGTCTCCAAAATTCTCTGATAATAATTCCATATTTACCAAGGTTTCTCACACAAAACCATAAAAACAACTCACTTTTTCCTGAAAAATCTTTTTCAAGAAACTGCCAAGCCAGAGGATATTTAATTGCATTAAGGTTGTTTCGGAAAGTTTGGGTGAAAACACTTTCAGGAAGAATTTTGTGGAGTAAAAATACCTAGGAAACTGCAGGAAACTTGCAGTTGGGAAACAATTTTTAAGTATCTAATAATTTACAATTTCTGTCTTTGGAAGGGTTTGATGATAAAGTGCATCTGTTTATTTAAAATAAAAGAAACACATACATATTTCCAAAGAAACTCGATTAACTGAGTATTTGATATTTAACTAGCTGCTCTCCGCGGTTTCACCCGCATAAATCTTGGTCCCGTAGGAACATCGGGATAAAAAGTACTCTGTGTTAATCCAGGTTATAAACTACATGTGTGCCAAATTTCATCGAAATCCGTTCAGAAGTTTTTGCGTGAAAGAGTAACAAACATCCATCCATACACACAAACTTTCGCGTTTATAATATTAGTAGGATAATTAGGTTGTATTTTTTTTTTCTAATTTTGTGTAAATAAAATGCGGACATTATATTAATTTTAAATCTAAAAATACCAACGTCTGACACTATGAAACATAAACTACGAACGATACAGCATTTTAAATAAATAACAAAAACTATTAATTTATTTAATGAACTGTTGAAATTTATAAAAGCCATACATTAGCAACTAAAATGCTTTTAATAATACATTTAACTATGTTCTCGAATATATTATGGGTCGTTTTAAGTAGTGACTGTTCAAAATCATCATAGTTTGATAAAAAAACATCTCTAGCATACGTCGCAACTCAGTATTTAGTCAGTTCCAGTTTTGAGATAAAATATTTTAGTTTTGGTTTTCAGTTTTGGCAAACATTTCATTTGCGTAGGTTTCTGTGACATGTTTGCGCGATCCTCAATATCTTAATAAATTATTTGAAAAATTTTTTTATTGTTATGAGACAGTGAAGCAACACGCCAGGTTACTATCATTTTCCCATTGCTGAGACTTAGGATTCCTCTTTGTGAGGAGGCTGCAGAATATGGTAAGCCTAGCCGTAAGTCACCAGTGCTGGTTGATGATCGCCACACAACATGTCTTTGAATGAAACAAATTGTAAAGGCTAGTTGTATCAGTACAATCAATATTCATAATTTTTTACAACTTTTTTTTGACATTGATTGACGCTGAGATGAGACAGCGACTTGATTATTTGAGTACGAGAATTCGCCTTCTGATCTATTCTGTTAAATTTTATCTTCAAAACTTATGTGAAGTGTGCTTGAACCGAGCTGTTAATAGTGTCAATTTCTAACGTCAGCATGTCGATTCTGTAAAAATCTTACCGTGAAGACTTGCGTTGAGTGAGCTGTCAATGTCATCCCGTCTTGGGTAATCCCTATCATCAGTGGCACTGACAGCTCACTCCACGCTCTCTTCACCTAAGTTTCCACAGTGAGATGGTTACAGAATAGACCGGCTTGGGGTGTAAACGCGGGGTAAGTCAAGCTGTCTTAAGTATTTCTAAATTCGAACTCCACTTCACGGCTTGACGTATTATAAAGCTATTCCTCTAGTAACATTAACATAATCGTTTTAAGGTCATCTCTACGCTTATTTATAGAACTTACTGAAAAGGCTTCGTCGGCCTGTTTGTGATCGATAACCGAAACGATAAACCAAATCATTATTTAACTATTTTATTAGTCGTTATTTAACGCGTTATTTTTAATGTTATGGAGTAGCGTGTTATTAGTTTTGGTGACTAAAATGTTTGTTAGTTGTTTTCTTAAAATGACTGTTATATAGTTTTATAAAAAAAAAATATATAAATACTAGCTGTTCATGCCCGACGTTGCCCGGGGTGAAATTTCATACAAAAATATCATCTAAATTTCTATTTTCCCGGTGGATTTCCCATAAATTTTCTTTCATACAAACCTTTCTGTCCTGACAATTACAAAAACAGATAGAAAATAATTAGCCAAATAGGTGCAGCCGCTTCGAAGTGATGCGCGGACAAACATTTGTGGCAATTGATGGACGTGTCAATTGTTTTTATTTATACATAGATAGACTAGATTCTGTCCGCGACTATGCTCGCGTGGATGTCGGATATTATGACACGGGAACGTGCCACTTGGACAAAAAGTAGTCCTTATGTCTTTCCCCAGGATGTCATCATCTCCTTGCCTAATTTTATCGAAATCCGTTCAGTGTTTTGTGTGTGAAAAATAACATACAGACAGAGTTACATTCGAATGTATAATATTAAGTATGGAAGTATGAATTTGTGTCTAAGTAAAGATTTAAGACTTTTTAGGTGGACGCGCCGCATTCATCGAATTTTCAAATGGTCCTGTGCACCTATCCGCATCGTTCGCGCCGAATCGTATCCATTACTTTAAAACCGGTAATACATGTTGGTCATAGTTGGCCGAGCGAAGGCGAGTACCAACATATAGACAGCCCATTTGTCGAGCCTCGCCGTTGCTTGTCAACGCTCGCCTGGCTGGCCGAGTGCAGGCGAGCGCCAACGTGTATACGGTTCGTTTGGCGTGCCTCGCCATCACTCGGGATCGCTCGCTACGACTTGTCTCACTTCGGATCAGTGTTGGTTTTTGTGCACAAATCAAAGGCACTAGCCTTGTATCAATTTGCCATAGCTCGCGTTGGCTGAGGCTTGGCCAACATGCGCCGTGCCCTCATCACCGAAGTAGGCAACGACCTGTCGCTGCCGGCCGTCGTGAACGCGATGGTCGGCGGCGCAGAGTCCTGGGACGCAGTGGTCTCCTTCTGCGAGACGGTCATCTCGCGGAAGAAGGCTGCGGAAAGGGAGAGAGAGATCTCGACTCTCGACCCGGCCCGCAGCAGACGCACCGGGCGTCGGAGGAGGGCGGACAACGCCCTCTTCCGGCCCCCCTATATGGGTCCAGGGGCGACGGATTCGGGGACATCCGTCGCCCCCCAACATCAGGACCCGTGAAGGCGGCGCGCGTAGTGTTCCTCGCGCGCCGACCACAGACGTTGCTCCCGCCCGAGACGGGGCCCGCGCAAGCGGGCCGGCACCAGCCGGGGTTGTGGAAGAATAATGTGTTCCCGCGACCCCGGCGTAGGTGTGAGGTGGAACACCGGGGTGGTTTTTAGTCAGTAAGAGTCTGACAGACCCCTCCGCCCGCCCCAGGGCGGAGAACATCCATGAGGATTTTCCACCCCGGGAACAAAAAAAAAAAAAAAAAAGGCTTGGCCAACATGTATTGCCGGCTTAACAGTATTTCTATTGTAAGACGTCATTATAAGACGTCATTATCACCGTCTTCCCCTCCCGACCCTTGCTCGAGCCAGCCCGCGCCGCTGAGCCTGTAGCTTTAAATTCGTCCATAATTAATACCAATCCTGATCCAGCTAGTCATTTGCTGCCCTCTTCCAGCGACGCCCTAAGCCGAGGTTCGTACCCCACAGGGGGTGCCCTTAGCGTTGTCGCTTAGTTTTAGTTAGTATATAAGTTTATGTCCTGGCTGGAGGCCTTAATTTATTAGGGAATCCACAGGCAAGTCCGCTTAAGCAGACGACAACCGCATAGGTTGACCTGCGAGATGCCAAACAAACAAACAAACAAACTATCACCGTCTTTGACGACGTCATCCGCGCGCGCTGGTGGAACCCGTACAGCCACAGCATTTTATTGAAATGCGGGTTCGGCGCTGAAAGGTGCGCGATGTTGCATACTATTTCATATAAGATTTATAAAATGCGATGCGCGTCCACCTTTCGCGAATCAATCAATCAGGCTAGCCTTTTTTTTTAGCCAACTGAATCCAACCAGTATCTGTATTTTACATGAAGCGACTGCCTTCCTGACTGCACCCAGTTACTGGGTAATACGATACCCCTTGGGAATACTGGTTTTAGGACTGCTTTCTTCGAATATAACTCCAAAATATAATAAGGTTCGTAAGTGTTCTTACGCGGGTTTATTAAAACTTAGATTGTCTCTGTAAGTGTTCGAAGTCTTTTCATACTCGTACCTAGTACTGAGAGCATTATTAGTTTTAATATTAGTTTCGAAGATTTTATGGCTTCATCTTTCTATTATGAAGTTTTCGAAAACGCGAATTGCGCTCGGCGCGCGCCACTTTGTGCCTTTGTATCACGCGCGATTCGCGTCACGTGTCGCGCTAGTCTCTATGAGTCTTAATAAAACAACTTTTTGCTATTTTATATTGGTTTACTATTATCAAACGTCTCGAACCATAATTATCTCTTTGCTTTCAGACTGGATACTCGAGAAGGTGTGACGTCACACTGGGCAGATTCAACATTGGGAGTCAGAGCTACGTTCAGAAGCGACACCCGACCAGCCGTACTGGTTGTCACCAAGTTAAGGTAAGCAGTAGTTACATAAATTTATGCGAAGAGAATAATATGTAGAGAAGTCAAATAAAAAAAAAACCTGAATTACTCACTGACTGACCCATTAAGAAAAGGAATATTATCTGTGAGTCGGTCAAAAAGGTATCGGGAAGAATACATTCTGTCAAAATTTTTTTCTTTGTTAGATTGGCACAACTGTTTTCCATTTTGGCGCGGAGTTTGAGTTGCATCTTTTATTTAGATTACATACAGTGCTGTTTAGTTAGATCATATCTAGCGTGTATTGCGAATTTCATAAATGGACAAAAATATCGAACAAAGATTCTGTATCGCCAATGGAATTTCGTGTTCAAGGCACTGAAAATGTTACAGATTTTATCAAAAACACCTACTTGTGAGTGGTTCAAAGCGTTCAAAAGTTTTCAAGATGTTATGTATGATTGCCTCGCTCTTGTAAGCCATCAACGTCTTCAACTTGAAATTAACATCGCAAAAGTGAAGGAAATAGTGACCGAAAATTCTCATTCTAATTTGGGAGAGATAGCCGCTGAACCGTCTTTGTCTCAAGAGTCGATCCGTTTCATTGTAAATAATCACTCGGCTATTAAACATCTTGTCGCTCGGCTAGTCCCAAAATACCTGAATTTTCTCCAAAAACTCAATCGCATAAGAATCGCTGAGGATATGCTAGAACGAGTCAATTCCGACCCACAATTCATGAAACGCATTGTTATTGGTGATGAGACGTGGGTTTACGAGTTTGAGATGCAAACTAGTCAACAAGCTTCGGGGTGGCGCCTTCCAACTGAACCGAAACCGAAAAAAACAACTCCAAAGTCAAAGTATATAATCTATAAGAATATCGCGGTGTTGTGCACTCGGAATTCTTGCCGGAATGTCAAACGACAAATAAAGGATATTATTTGAGCGTTATACGGCGTTAAAGAGAGCAAATTCGACGAAAAAGGCTAGATTTGTAGAAGTATTTTTTTTGGATTTTGCATCACGATAATGTGCCTTCACACAAGGCCATCATTGTGAACGATTTTTTGACAAAAAACTCAATAAATACCAAAATCAAAAGTCATTTATTCAAATTAGGCTGAGAATCAGCACTTTTCGAACGTCAAAATTACATAAGACAGTCCCCCAAAACGCCCGCCCGTCACCACTTCCTAGTGCTTTAGCTGGGGAGAAGAAGTGGCGCAACAAACTCCCCAGCAGGGGAGCCCCTACCATCGAGCAAGCACCTTATTCACCAGATATGTCTCCAGCCGACTTCTTTCTTTTTCTTAAAATCAAATTACCATTTCGTGGCACCCGTTTTCATTCGGTAGAAGAAATAAAAGAGTATTCGCGGCGAGAACTGAGCACAATTCAAATATAAAAAAATGTTTTAATGATTGGATTATTCGTTGGCGTAAGTGTATCGTTTCTGAAGGAGTATACTTTGAAGGAGATGAAATAAATTTGAATGAATGTCTAACATTCTGTGTATAATTGATCTTTTCCCGGTACTTTCTTGACAGAGTAGTATGTTTATTGTATTGTCTGTACTATGTATTTCGAAACACACTAACAGTAGCAATGGCTTTTATTTTGCCAGTTCGACAACATTCATTGCGTAATTTACGTTTTGAGCAAACATACTTTTCGAAAATTTGTTGAAATCGATTGGCAATATTCTTCATGAACAATGATTCAGGTTGTAATTGAAAGTGTGTAATTAGTTGTGTGTAGTTTGACAGAGAAATTTCGAAGGATGGGTCGAACATAGGTACTTAGTATCATCACCAGAGATCGTAAATTTGGGCGCATATTTGAGATGTCGGCTAATATGGAAGGCGTTTCCAACCTAAAGGCTTCCGCAAAGAGGCGACGCGTCTGCGCGACGCTAAGGCTCCGCTCATCGCGCAACACTCGGTGCCTTTGTGTAGCGCCGTCGCGTCGCGCCAGTGGTTAGGAGCCTTAATATTGTAAACAATCCCGTTTTTTATTAAATTTTTTAATTGCAATAAAAACCCTTTCTGTACATTTTAAAACATTTGAAATCCCATCTTAACTATAACGATGATCGTTCCATTACTTAACCTAGATTACACAAACTTTAAAGTACAAATATAAACTAGAACCCAGTTGGACCGGGCCATAAAGCCCAAAACATGGTATTAGTTAAGGCTAGAACACAGTATGACCTCCGACTAATGGAACCTATTAATTAGCCTGGAAACTGTAGACGAGTGAAATGTTTTACTATAATATCTCCACTTACGAGCCAAGCTTGGTTTCAGTTTGGTGAAAAATGTTAGGACATTAAAACAGACACAAAGTCTAATACACAATACTTGCGAAAAAGATAGGAAAATATCACGTTATATTAAGAATTTGTTAGTAGAGAGAGCCTCAAAAGCGGCTCGCATTGGGTGCAAAAATATATGAAGTACCAATTTCTTATTTTGTTTTACTGTTTTGCTGTCGTTGATAAGTTAGTTGTTTCATTGTTTCGAGGCCGCGTAGTTCGGTGTGAGGTTTTACGATGTATTTTTTGTTCCGAGATACGTTATCAAATGTTTCCGTTGTTACGATATTCTTTGCTGCGTGCTTTCGTGCACAGGGGCGCGACGCGATGCAAAGGCACTGTGTGTCGCGCTGTCGCGTCGCGCCTGTTTGCGAACTTTCGGCACAGCGGAGTAGCATATTTCGAAGTCACGTAGCGGACTCAAAAATCTCACCGTGAAAACTTAGGTGAAGTGAGCTTGAAATGTTCTGGTGGAAAAACAGCACACTTCGCCAAAGTTGTCACGGTGAAATTTTTAAAGAATAGATTGACTGCACACGAAAGCGAATAATACTACCCTGAAACTATCTATTTACCTAAATTTATGAGAAGACACGAACATTGTTCACCACGCTTGATCAAGGTGGATTGGCAATTTCAGACTTATATTAATAGAAGCAGGTTTCCTCACGATATTTTCCTTCACCGATTTATGTGATGCTTAGGATAAACTTAGAACGTAAGTCATCAAGGCCTCTGTCTGATCATAGATCTAAGAAAACATATGGAAGGCGCCCAATAAAAGTTATTTACAAGGCAGACTTAAGAGCATTCATCCCACGCGGGCTGGTAACGTCGTTTATCTAGTGGTTTATCGTGATTATTTTATAAAGTTTTTAAACTTTTCTTTTCAGGTTTTTTTTTTTCGGCCAAGTAATAGATCGTTGGTATTTATAAGTTTGTATGCTATGTTTGTATTTACCCATAAGAATTAACATATTGTCTGTTATTTTCTATTTGCAGTACTTACTATTATTAAAAAAATCTTATTTTGGAGTAAATGTTAAAAATAAAAATACCAACAGTCTAGTGGTTGGCAAACTTAATAAAATAATCACGAAAAACCACGAGAAATGCGACGTTGCCAGCTCGCGCTGGATGAACTCTGTTAATGAGGAAACGCCGTGATGGGACGCTCTGGTCAGGTGCGCGGTAGTCGCAACCGCGTGTCTGACCAGATGATTGACAACCGGGGTTTCGTAGTTTCTGCCTACCCCCAAATGGGAAAAAGGCATGAGTTTATGTGAACACGTACTTCCTCCATACCCTTCTCAGCTCCTCCACCTTCACTTCCTTTAACCCGTTATGTGATCAACTAACCCATGTTTTCAAACACTTTGATCTTTGTAACACAAAATATCAAATTCCGATTCGATTAATATGGAATCCTTAGAGGCTTCAAATGTACAGGATTTTGTACAAACAACATACCTACTGCTTGTTTTCGATTAAGCTAACTCGTGGAAAGTTCCGCCATGGTTGATTCGATGATATTACAGATTGGCAGGCATTAAATTACGTAAGGATGTAATTAGGATGTGTATAGGGAAATATGGGACTTTGTTTAATTGCTTTGAGATTATGATTGGATATGTGGGTTGAATTTTCTTGCTTTCGACAATGCTCCGGGGAAAATGATTAACAACTCTGATGGTTGAAATGATTATTTCTGTAAGTAGATCTATATAGACACTTTTATGTCTATATTTCGTGGATCAATATTTTAAATTTAGATGGCGCCGACATCTCTTATCTGACTGATCCCTGAGAAGAGATGCCGAATCTCAGTGGTTAGGTCTCTTTTCAAGTCCAAACATTACATTACGTATAAACGTATTTAAAAAGGGTTCCGTTTCTGTTATTCGTTTGAAGATGACAAAGACAGAACTATAATTTATGTTTTATTTCACCGCTAAACGCATTTGGTGATTTGTGGTGCAAGCGTGTCTTCGACATGTCTGCCGTCTCTATCTTGCTCATGTAGTTTGACAGTGTCAGGAATATCGTACATAGAAAAGCGGTGCCCGCACATAACGGCCCCAATGACGGCTGTCATGAAAATGATGACAGCGGCAGATATTTAAATCGTTAGATACTACTACGTCAAAATATAGTCGCGTTTCTGTTTCGTTTTGACAGCTCCGACGGACAATGATGCAGTGACTTGACTTATTCAATCAAGTCAGGAAATGTTAGGTATATAAAAATGTGTGAGCTTCTTAGTAGCTAAGGACACTTTTTCATGTGACTAAGTGTGGTGATGGCTAATCTAGCGATTTAAATCTTTAGGCAGCGGGGTTTGACTTTACGGTACCAAAATTCTCTCTAGGAAAACACACCAACATACTTTCTTAAATAACGTTTCAGTGACGTCATTCACCGGAACATTGCGGACGCTATGCGGGCGGTCATCGTTCTTCTAGGAAATCGTAGCTTTACACGCGGTTGATTGTGGTCTTTAATATACGTCACGTCATTTATATACGTCTCAAAATATTCCACGATGTTGTCTATCGATGCGGTTGATTGTACCCTTAACCATCGGGGTAATTGCATAACATACAATCAGAAGTAATCACTTTCATTTTGACAGTTCAACGAATTCATTGCGTTATTTACGTTGTTGACCAGTTTTTATTTTCGAAAATATGAAGCAATGGATTAGCATTACCCTTCAAAATTATTGAGATTGTGATTAATAGTGTGTTATACAGTTAGCGTGCTAGTTAGGTGTGGCAGTCATTCCATCGGAACTTGACACTTGATTTTTATACTTAAGTCCAGTCGCGGAGCAGGAAGAATTTCGTAAAATGACCGCTTTACCTACTAACGACAGTGGTCACAAACATTTTTATATAAAGTGCGGTTTACAAGAAATATGGTTGCATAATAAAACAGTGAAGAAAACTTAACAAATTAACAAAACTACTTAACAATTGAAATAAGATAACAAATAATAACAAACTAAGAATAGATAACTGAGATAACTGTGTCCGAAAAGTAACGCATCACAAAATGGAATGCTGTTCGGTCATTATTAAACAAATTTAATTTTGTCAAGCAAGCCAAGGATTTTTGTCGTGCCTCAAGGCCAAATAAAAAAAAACACATGAAAACAAGAACAAACTTTACAGTCTCAGGTAAAAGGTTTACAATCCCTGAGGACGGCGGCCAATGTAAGTATCTGTGCGCGCAAGACTTATTACATTTACGCGGGAGTGACAGAGACAGGTAATGACAGGTCAACGTACGAAATTCTTCCTGTCTCGCGTCCGGACTTTACCTATATCTACCTCATCATCATTGTTCTGCACTTATACCAATTAACTTGGGGTCAGCGCCGCATGTCTCACGTCTTTTCACTTCTCTATTAGCCGTCATCACGCGCAGAATAACCACCCTAGAAACAAGTTTTGTCGACTGAAGAATAGACAAAAAGTGCAGATGAATAAAAGCAATCTGTCGTTTTGTTTCTTCGTCCATCGACAAAACCCGGTCACACTACGAGTATGTTTACAGTAGTCACTCCCCTTTCAAGCCATATCATCTTTCACACAGTCTATACGTCGTTTCTTTGGTCTTTTCCTCAAACCTTTTGACTATGAATGTGGATGGTCGATGGAAGAGTGAGGATAGACCGTAAAGCACAATAAAGCAAAATTATTTGCTTTATTGTGTTGCTAATATATTTTGCTAAAGTCCAGTCGCGGAGCACGAAGAATTTCGTACAATGACCTATTTACCTACTGCTTCGCGTCCGGACTTTAGTGCATAAACTATTCTCCTATATATCGCGCCAAAACGAGAAACGCCAATTTGTTCCCACTAAAGACAAATGCATCTCCTAATACCGTTGATTACGTTAACGTTTTCCTCAGGGGCTAAGCAGGAGAGATATATCGGCCACTCGGCTAGTTGGCTACAGGAAAATGTATTAGCGGATAGGAGTGGAGAAGCGACAGCCATTTTTTGTTTAGATAGCCTCTTGTATGTGGTGTTTTATGCAGCTATATGTTGTGTTAATAAGGTTGCTTTATGCAGAACACGATTTTTAGATAGTCGGCGATTAAAATTCTGGAATTATAAGGGAATATCTGCATCCTATTTTGCCTTAGGTACACCTCTTATACACACTGGATTTAAACGGTTTACCACACAAAGGCTACTGCACCGCGTGCCGCGCGACGAGCGATGCCTTTGTGTGGCGCGAGATTCGTTTCGCGTGTCGCTCCAGTCTTTACGAGCCCTAAAGCATTCTTTTTTGTTACAGGAAGCTTCCTAAAATTGACTCGGACTTATTAAAGCATTGCTTGTTATATAAAATCAATTGATATTTTCAATACAAAAATACGGTTTAAAAAATATATATAGTTTAGATACACCTAAAGAATGATACTTAAATGGATGCTTAATTCAACACCATTATAAGTTAAAGGTAGGTGACGTGAAATAATAATGTTGGTGGTTAAGTATTATAAGCAAAGTCGATTGGTTATCCTTTAGCTTTTTTAAAAGCTCTGTCTACATACGTTGTAAGATTGTAAGCAAATTAGCACGACTTGAGTCTTTCGATGTGTAAACATTATCGTAATAAAACTTTGACATGCCGCTTAAATTTTTCACACCACCAACATTAAATCTAAGTACCACAAATCCTAATTTGTTTACAGTTATGCATCGTTACTTCTGCGGATCAATATAAAATGCATTGCTTCAAGTAACATTATCTCGATTTCAAATATTGCCCGACGTTGCCACATTCGGCAAGTTATGTTTATGTCCCATGTAATATGGGGCAAGCCTATTGCCAACAATCAGGCAGAAAGCCAGACTCCGGGCTGCTGCTGATCAATTCTTGATAGAAAAACCCAATAACGCTTTGCTCATTCTCCTGTGACCACTTGACTAACAACTTAGTTTCGTCCATTTATAGCTTCAGAATTGTTTATAGAACTTATTGTTCTGATTCGATGACAGCGTTGTAATCGATACAATTGCTCCCGGATTTTATAGTATATATCAACACATTTCATAATCTACAATACCTACAATTTGAATTAGAAATGTTGCCGATACCAAAATATTTATACCGATACGAAACGATTGCAGAAATATCAATATGAAACTATGTAAGTGAATTAATTACTTACTTATGTCACTACCGTTTCGCATAGTCTGTTCCTATAATGCTGGCAACACTAGATGTCAAACTTTAACTTGTATCTGTCACTATCAAAAAGTTTTATTTACTTCTCCCGCGTGATATCACGAGCGATGTTTTTGTGTTTTTTTGAGTTTGGTGTTGTTTATTGCTGTGTTTCCGGACTCCGATTTTCTACCAAATACGTAGTCGTATTTGGCTTTTAAATCGGAACCCGAACCTGTATTATTCATTGCTAAAATCAGAAGTATTAAGTGGTCAACTTTACAGATCTTTAACTTTTTTTGGTGTACTTCTTATAGAAAACTAATTATACCATCTAATTCTATAATTATTTTCCTTTTTTATGACATATAGTTCTTCTTTGTCGGTTCTGGCCGAGTCTTGTGGGAAACCTTGGCATTCTCCTTTCAGTCACATTTCTTTAGGAGACAGATGTCATCCTCAGAAAGGACATAGGCCACTTTTCGACTTAAAAATAATCGTAAATGGCACCCCCTTTAGGATAACAGGGCATGAAAGTTTGTATGGAAAACGCAGCATTCTGTTTAGGTAGAGATATGAAAATTCAAATTTATGCATTTAGTAAGAAATAAAGAATAACGTGTATCAGCGCTTTTTGTAAAATCATCCCCCAAGGTGAATTTCAAAAGTATCCCCTATTTTAGCCAAATAGGGGATAATTTTGAATTTCACATGTGATATTAAAATATTTGTGTGGGTACCTGTTTTTAAGCGATGTAAGGGATTGAAAACGTAGTCTGTCTGTAACTTTTTCATGCCATAACGGCTGAACGGAATTGGATGAAAGGCATACGGATATGACACAGGATATTTTTATCCCGGTAGTAAATTCCCATGGGGTATCTTCCGACAATTAAGCGGGCGGCAAAAGCAAGTATTATATAAACTTTCTGCCAACGTTAACCTAAGATCTTTATCCATATCAAAGCTTGGTTTTAATAGTCTACAATGAAGAACCCTTTCATCTTTTCAAATCAAATCGCCTACAAAATCACTTGTACGGAAATGGATTTCTGATCGCATATCCGTCACTAGTTCTGTATCTAAATCAATTATTCAACGCAGCTTCTCGTAGTCCATCAAAATAGCCTCCCCTTTGGCGATATTAAAATACATCTGGCTCACCTGATAAAGGGATATCTTTGGGGTACCTACAGATATTAAATAGGCCTCCATTTGATTGCTCGTCAGGCCTTGGGCAGCTCAGTTATCATTGCGTTTGCTGACTGGCAAAAATATTTACCAAAACAAAAACTATGTATCTACGAGTACTACCTAATATTTAACAAAACATAAATAAGTTTTTGAAGATATTCAAACATCCATACGTGATATTATATGTATGTTACCCTTTCAAACCTAAACCACTGAACAGATTTATCGATAAAACTTCTTTCTTCTTTTTGTCTCTCTTGACTCTGTCTGGATTTGTGCCCGTTTAATGGCAAAAGGCTAGCGTCTTAAATGGGTCTTAAACATAACTGGCAGCGGGCGTCCCAAACTACGTTAACCTAAACGCAGTCTCCACCTGCATGGAGAAAACGAGTTCACGTTTTCAGGTTCTGCGAGAGAACCCCCCTTGCCACTTCAGCTTGCTTATTCTTAGGGATATGTCGGTTACCTAGGTTCTCTGGCAGAGCACCTTGTTTCGGATTTTATCCTCCAAAAATACTCCAAGCAAAGCTCTCTCCATATCTCGCTGAGCGACTTCGATAACTACTACATAAAACGAATAAAAAAATACATCTTCATTTCAGGCCTGAAGACAGTGGACAGTACAGATGCCGCGTCGACTTCATCAAGTCACCAACAAAGAATACTAGGCTGAACCTCACTGTCCTGAGTAAGTATTAAAGCAATCTAAGTGACCCTAAGTAGAACCTAAGGACGATCGTTTGTTAAGATTAGCCTTGATATAGAACGACGTACGAACATTATGTTTATTGGGGTCTCTGTAAGCGACTTTCGGTTTCTTAAAATCTGGTAAGTTTTGCTGAAAAATAAACATGTTTGCCTTAAAAGATCTACTAACCAGTCTTAGAAACCGACGACATAGATCTTTAAAAAAAATCTCGATGACTGACGCTCGTTGGTCTGGTTATAGCGTGACTGCCTGTGCCTTAGGATGCTGGGATCGATCCCTGGAACTATTCCCATTTACCAAGCACACATGCAGACCTGAGTAGATCAATGTCTCCGTTATAACGGACGTAAAAATTCACTTTACTAAGCCGAGAGTCACTTGTATTACACGTCATTATTATTTTTATTTTGTACTGGATTAAACCTGATAACCTTCTGGTTGCGGAGATATTGAAGGTCAAAATTCCAAGTTTTACTGACGATTTTTCTACGGAAATAAGTTTTTAATATTATAAAACAAATTTAAATTCCCCGACGAACCCTGTACCGTTGCATGCACTCATAAGCACAATGTTTTACGTGCGTTACATTGCAATATTTCACACCAAAAATAATAGACGTTTCCCAATAATTTTGGGCTATGTTTCTTTTTGATGGACAGAATGCGTAGTTAAAGTGAAGTGATGGATCTTTTTACATCCTGTATTTTAAGATTTATTTATTTTCCAGTACCTCCAGAACGGCTGATAGTCCTGAACCATGAGAGCAACGAGATCCGAGGAGGTGTGCTCGGTCCTTACGATGAAGGAACTGAAGTCAACCTGACGTGCATCGCTGTGGGAGGTATGAGTTACTACGTTATTCAAAATGATTCTAATATCTCAATGTTATCGCCGATTTTTAAGCCTGATAAAATACCTGGATCGCAAAATGTACTGACAATCTGGTGTAAGCTTATGTAGTTTAGTGCAATAAATGTATCAAAATTCATACGTAATATGAATATAAACTTACGCCTTCTTCCCATGGGGGTGGGCAGAAACTACAGATCGTCAACCCATGCAATCCATTTGACACACTAGTTTATACTGCGCAAAAAAAAGAAACTTACACCACTAACTAGAGAAAATCTTCTAAGAACACACCTAAATACCTATTGAGAGAACTGTAGTTTCAAGTTCAAGACTGTGTTTCATAAATGGTATTTGTTTCTGTAAATTGCTTTAAAAAAAAAACACTTATAAACGGTGTTTCCTATTCGACTACTGTGAGAAGAAAAATCGAAACAAACTCAGAGGTTTCAACATAAACTTTGGAATTTCGTGCACTGTAGTTTTAATTAGGAGCTGAGCATTGTTTTAATATAAATCATTATTTACCTTCACATTGACTGACGCCCAAACTACATCCAATCAGGGACTCAAACTGAAGCTGAACTAAGTGTTTTTAAAACTGTTTTAAAATAAACACATATTATTGTTTCAGAATCAAAGTGTAACATTTTAAAAGTGTTATTAAGTGTACCAGAAATAAGCACTTTTAGATATAATTGCACGGTACCGCAACAACGCGCGGCTGACCGACATACGTTGCGTTGCCATAATAGCCTCAATCCAGTCGAGATTACAGATTTTGGCAAAGCCTCTACAACACTTAAAAACACTTAACACTTTTAAATCGGTTACTGCTATATTACTGTTACACTTTTGTAAGTGTTTTGGGTTAACACATTGAAAAATACATTTATATTTTTCAATGTGTTAACCCAATATAAGTGTTACGTATTTGATTCTATTTTCAATTTCAAATGTAACACTGATGATTCGTTAACATTTATCAAGGAGTTTTAAAGTCACTGCGTACTACCAACCGAAAAAATAAACTGACAACCGTAATCACTCCTTTAAGATCACGATTACACTATTTTCTACATTCCCTGTTCACTCTTTATTCTTCCTAACACAACCTTAACTGTGTTTCACCTCTTTGTCTCCCCTCTTTTAAATAACGTATTACATGGTCAACATGTCAGGGGTGTGTTTCGAACAACTGTTTATTCTAACGCAATGGGAACCTGCAACGTGTGTTAGACAACCCTACAAAAGTGACGTACAGAGTGCTCTGTTTAAGGAAACATTAGCTATTTATGTATGACAGTATTAAGGGTTCGTGGGAGGTTATAAGCTAGTTTCCTTTACATAAGATATATTTTTGTTAGAGGAAGAATTTCCTTTATTTCTGTATCAGCGTATTTGCGGGCTCTTCATGTGCATCTTCGTCATTTTCACACAATCCATCAATTTTATCTTTCGTCTGAATCTAAAAGCCATTTTCACATTCATACTCAGAATCTTTTTGGTAACGTGATCTTCAGTCCTCTGTTAACATATTATTTTGCAGCATAATTAGCCTGTAAAGTTCCCACTGCTGAGACCCAGGCATCCTCTCTGTGAGGGGGGGAATGGACTCTAATCCACCACGCGAGCCCAGTGTGGGTGGGTTATTATCTCACCAAAAAATTATCCCTTCAAATTTGTAAAAATTAAAATTTATCTTATGGCAAACAAATAGTTTTTACGGTTTCGTACCCAAAAGGTGCCAACGGAACCCAATTACTAAGTCTCCGCTTTCCGTCTGTCGTTAGTCTGTCTGTCAGCGGGCTGTATCTACTGAACCGTAATAGGTAGACAGATGAAATTTTTAGTGCGTATTTCTATTGCCGCTATAACAACAAATAAAATATTGTAAAAATTTAAGGGAGTTTTAAAATAAATGTGTTTTTTCGGCGTTAATTGCCTTGTGGTACGGAACCCTTAGTGTGCTAGTCCGATTTGCACTTGTCCGGTTTTTATATCATCTCACACCAACCACACTCTCTAAACTACCGCTCTGCAACGCTTACTTCTTCGTGGACAAATTCCTAGAAGTAATGAAAGAAATACAGGAAAATTGCTTTATTTGTCACAGAAACACGTGCATACAAAAAGATCAGTTAACGAAGGAGGCGTCCAATTAGCATATTTCTGGGAAATGGGGGATGCACAGCACAGCGCTTACTTTCAATGGCCACCCAAAAGTTACGTACGATAACCAAAACCAAGTCACGTTCCAAGGTTTGTACACAAATAAGTAATTATATAAAATAAAATGAACAGTACTTAGAATATAATTCATCTATACAACCAAAAAAAAATTCTTCGTTGCGTCTTTAAGACCGGTTGGTTTTTCTTACAGACTTCTACTGCATTTTCAAAAATGTGTACTCTCACATCAACAGTTCACTTAAAAGTCTTAACCAAAACAAATGCCGCTTTCTTCCCTATTTTTTTTTCTTCTAAAAACAAAATGTCTTTCGTTTCCATTTTCAAATTCTCGCCTCCCAAATCACGCGTTCTATCAAAAACATGTTGATGTAAGCCCGGTCTCAGACATACGAGTATGCCAACGACTCCAACCGTCACTTGTTCTCCAGCAAAAACAGCAATCTGATAAAAAAAGGTTGCCTTAAGGTTGCTTTCTTTTTATTTTGCCTATTTTGTTCTGAATACAGTGCTGAGTTCTTGTTCTGAATACAGTGCTGAGTTCCAACGCTTTACTATATCATATTGGATTTGTAACATCATATATGAAAAATGTATACTCAGTCTGAAAGGCTCGGAACCGGTTATAAAATTAACGGCACCGTTTTATTTCGGTTTTGCTCCGAATTTTTCTTAAGAACGTGAACGTTTTAAAAACTTTATCTAACCTAAATTAACTGGTTTATCGACGAGCGGCGTGTAACGCACTGAATAAAAACTAAACGGCGTTTGTTTATCTTGCGTCCGTATTAATAGCTCTAAACCTTTTTATTGTTTTAATCCGTTAAAAACCTTTGTGTGAAGACTCATAAAAAACTGGTTTAAACCGTTTTTTTTCGAACGAACCCGAATTTAAAGGATTTTACCGGCATCCGAGCCTTGCATTATTATGAACTAGGTTTTGTCTTTTATTATTTACAAAAAGTCTACTTCCTCTTCACTTCTGGGCATTTCTGTTGAAAGCCAATATGTTGGATTACATTGACTATATTCATTTATATTGCTAGATACTAACCTATGGTGACCGCTGTCTGTCTTTCTTTAAAAAAGTCTGAAAGAAAAATACATAGGTTTACATTTGATCCGAGAATAGCCGATATTGTGTTAGTGTTCTGATGGTATCCCTTACATCCCTTACATCCCTTCCCTTACATGGGATTATCTTAATGGAATCAGAATTAGAATTAGAATTTTATTTGCTATGAATGTAGGTACAGGTATAAAATGTTATACAAGGTGTCGTTTTGCATCCTCGTCAAATTCAATCGACACGAATCAATAATAAAATAAGTAGTTTTTTTTTTTTCTAATTTTCGGAAATCGACTTGTGTGGAACGCGCATTTTAAAACGCGGTCCGTTTGATACCGCACTGTAACTGGCCTTGTATGCGACATAGCCGTGCGACATTGCCTACCGCATACGCAGCGGGGCGATTCTGATCTTTGAAAGTGGTTAATTCTGAAAAACTGTCAAACTTAAATAACTAAATAATCAAGTATGAATTAATTATTAAGCAAGTATCGTATTTTTTTATTATTATTTATGCCTTTCATAACAGCTTCCTGAAATTTGACGAGGGTGCAAAAAGATACGTTGTATATGAATTAATGAGATCGGCTACAGTCTAACTTACGGCGTAAATAAAAATGCAAAAAACACTTATATAGTAATTCGACGGCTTCGCAGGTTATTGTGATTAATATAACGACTACACTTACACGTTTCTCAAATATTTTTACACGTCATGCCGTATAAACTCTCGCGCTCGTAAATTTAACCTCTACAAAGTGTGGTGCCGACTCAAGACTGCAGAAACCTGTATCAGCCGACACCAGAGGGTGTTCCGTTTTCACGAAAAATGTCCGATTCACGCACACGATTTACCCGTGGTGCAGAAAATAGGCAGTAGCGGATAGCATAATGTTAAAAATAAATTATACACCAGTGGGCCACCGGAGGGGTGGTCCACTGGTGTATAATTTATTTTTATATGCAACAGCTTCGCTTATCCTGGGAAACCAAGTTTTTTACCAACCTATATTCTCGCGCTGCACAGCAGGATGATTTAACTTTTTTTTGTAGCCTTCACTGTCCCACTCCTGGGCAAAGACTTCCCCCACTCCTTCAATCTTTCGCGAGCCCGCGCGTCCTCTTTCCAGTTCTCACGGAACCTGTCCAGCTCGTCCCGCCGTCTCCTACGTGGTCTGCCGCGACCACGCCTCACTGTCTCAGGGCACCAGTTCTGTGTTATTTGGGCCCACATTTTGGCTGGCATGCGGCAAACATGTCCTGCCCAGTCAGACATTTAAGGTGGGCAGCCTTTTTAGCCACGTCGAGTATTGTGTTTCGAACACGATCCGTTAATTCAACGCATAGTATACTGCGCCCCATTGTTCGTTGGCAAACCTTGAGTTTGGTCTTCTAATTTCATTAACTGGAAAATATATATATATATTATTTAAGTTTTTTTTTAAATTTATTTTATTTTTCTACCCTGATGGTAAACGTTCCTTGCCAGTAGCGGTAAACCTCTTAAGCCTCTGACAATATCGGCACCTCTGGCACCGAGCGTCCGCAGTGAGTTGCCCCTTACCCTCGATTTTTCTGTAGGTCTAAACTGCAGGCATATCCGCGAGTACATCTCATATCGCCTGACATAAACATAAAAAGTAGAACTGTCAGTTCATACGACGTTGTATACAGTTGTAACTGAGTTGTAAGAGAGCAAAAAAAAAACCGTTTAACACATTTTTTGTCGTTTGCAGAGATTCGCGAGTGATCCTATTTAAAAACTCACCAAAGCAACATTTCTAGAGTGTTAATCATTTGTTTTATAACTTCTTAACTAGTAAACAAGAATAATAATCGCAGAAGTTGTGAGGCTACGAGCGCAATGTAATACTAGTCATTCAAAAGATATTCTTCCCAACCATTCTTGAGCAAGCGTGGTGATCAATGCTCATGCCTTCTCTGTATGAGAAGAGGTCTTTGCCCTGCAGTGGGGCAATTATAGGCTGGTATTATTATTATTTGTCGCTCCCACCTTATACCACACCTCGCACCCTAACTTGACATGGGTACACTTGGGTACACAACCACCATTGTTTTACACAATTTTTTATTCACTTAAGCCATTCACGGCTCACAATATAAAGTATACAATTATATGTCTGGACTTTTGTATCCGTCCAGTAATTATATGTGGGTTGGTTTAAAATGCCGCCGGGTTTTTTGAAAACTTTTTGGACGATAATTGGTTTTTGTTCGCTTAGAGGGCAGAGAAGTAAGTAGGGAAATGCTGTGCTTTTGTCAGAAAGAGTGTTGAGAGAATTGTTTGGTTCATAGGTACTTGCGCATGGAAAATAATTTTCGCTGTTTTCTAAATGGGCAGTTAATTTTAATTAAAAGGCTGCGAGTTTTTCAACTTACTTTTCCTTTTACTTTTAATGTCAGAAGGTTTCACATTTTCCTGCGTGGTCTAAAGAAAACCTTCAGGATATGGCCATAAGCTAAGGTTACAGAATTCGTGTCTCGTATTAAAAGTCGCTATTCGTACTACTTACGGTCAAATCTTTCAATTTTCAATCGTGTTAAGTTGGGTGTAGTTATGTAAGGGTGGATTTCACCAATGAAACTGAACGCGATCAGCACATAAGCTAGGTTTAAGGGCTGTCAGTGTCATTATTTCCTATAGAATATTGACACTGGTCGCTCGCTGGTGGTGGCGTGTGTGTTGGATCATTAAGTTCCCTTCAAAATGGTTGAGCTGAATGGTGCTGATCCATACGTCTTGTTCGTGAACTGGCATCGTCAGTGGGGACTGGTCATCTCTTGGCAGCCACGGCTTATTTTTATTTCCGATTTTTATGTTTTTATTACGGTCTACATCGTTCTCACATGTATAATTTCAACAAGACTGATGTCACAAATTTTTCTGTATACATATTATTTAAAAGAGTGTACATGGAGTTTCTTGCCCGTTCTTCTTCATAGGTAGTTTCATATTTCTGACTGACCGACCCCTTGACAATTCAAAAGTGCCTGTAATTGGTTTATTTGAAATAAATGCTTTGAGTTTGAGTTTGACTGACAGCTCTTGAACGCGTTTTAGATGTGCTGCAGGCGTTTAGTAATATTGGTGAAATCGGCACTTAGACAGCTAACATCAGAATCGACTTAAAATTAATTAATCTTTACCTTATCAGGCTTTTAGCAACCCAGTCACAGGCTCTTGGTTGACCATTGACCTAACATTGACACTAAACTTGTATAGAGGTGACATATTTATCAAGAGTGAAAAGACGCTTATCGAAGCTTAGAGTCACTTGCTGTTCCCGTCCTTGTGTTTTTTTTTAATAATACTGAACCATACCTGAAAACCGAGCAGCAGCACCAGAGCAGAGGTGGCCCAGTGGTAACGGCCGCGACTTACGAGTTTTAGGTCGTATGTCCGAATCCAGATAGGCGCTTTACTTTGTGTAAATTATTTCATCACCACGGCTCTTAAAACGGTGAAGGAAAACATCGTCAGGAAACCGGCATGTCTTAGAACCAAAAATTCGAAGACATGTGACATCTACCAATTCGCACTGGGCCCGCGTGGCGCGTGGTTAATTACGCCCACCTCCTCTCACAGAGAGGAGGCCTGTATCCCAGCAGTGGGATCATAATAGGCTGATTATGACCTGAAAAACCTTTACCAGCTCAATGTGACTTAGTTGAACAGGATATTTTTTTTACCAGTTCGCATACTGTAACCATGAATTTTGCACATGATTCTAAACCCCCTAGCATAGTCATTTTTCTTTGGTTATTAAAAAAAATGCTGTTGTGCTATTCTGTAACCATCTCACCGTTAAAACTTAGGTGAAGTGAGCGTGGAGTGAGCTGTCAGTGCCACTGATGCTAGTGGTTGACCAAGACGGGATGACACTGACAGCTCACTCCATACAAGTCTTCACGGTGAGATTTGTACAGAATCGACACATAATATAATACTTAAGCGGTGAGAATGTACTGAACAGCTATGTTTTTTAACTAGCTGCGACCCCCGGTTTCACCCGCATAAATCTTGATCCCGTGGGAATATCGGGATAAAAAGTACTCTATGTGTTAATCCAGGTTATAAACTATCTTTCTGCTAAATTTCATTCAAATCCATTCAGTCGTTTTTGCATGAAAGTGTAACAAACATCCATCCATACACACAAACTTTCGCGTTTATAATATTAGTAGGATAACCGGCGAAAAATGTCTATGCTAAAAGTTTGCGCACTGGTTAAAAACTTATCCTGTATAATATGATCTATGCATACGAGACTAAAGACTTGTATTTATTAAAAATCGTAAAATCGTTTATTTCGTAAAATCGTTTATTTAAACACTCGAAAGTTACAATATGGAGGTATCGTTGGTCGCAAACTAGGCACAGCCTGTATCATGGGCACCATTCAGTATGTACAACATTTGTGAATTTTTGCTAGATTTTAGGTAGAATATTTGAGTAATATAATTAAAATTAAAGATGAAATTGGCTACAATGAAGCTTGTTAGCCTCATCAAGACTACGAAATTAAGTGTACTACTTTACATAAACTAATTTAAGAACAATTAAATCAATTCATATAAAAAATAAATATAAAATTACATAACATAACATCACGCCTTGTTTCCCCGACTTGATCCCTAATGCTTTACCGTCTTTACAGGTCGTCCAATCGCCCGGGTGTCTTGGTGGAAGTCACACGCACTGCTCGCCAACTCTGAAGCGAGGGCTACCGTCTCTTTTAGGCTACAGAGATCTGACTTAGGCACTGATATAACTTGTCAGGTAAGGTCACGCAAGCATATCTAGCATAGCTTTGATTTTTATATCTGTTTATTATATTCTATCACATTTAAATGTATTATTACATATTTTTTAAGTACGCTGTACCGGTACAGCGTCTAAATATTTGTTTGCTGCATCGCAGTCGCTGAAAACCAGCGCTGGGGCTCTGTCTTGCACAGGGTCGCAGCATTATGCTGAGCGATAGCCGTTTTGCGTGGATGTGACGCATGTTTCAAATAACCTTACCTTTTTTGAGCGTTTATTCTTTTTTGCGTCTTGTTTACCGAAAATAAACGTTTTTTCTTTCTTCTTGTTTTTATATTTTAGCACAAAGAAGCAATGAATAGACATAGGTGGAAGTGCTTAATCTTTTTCAAAATAAAAATACAGCGTGGCAAAGACATCGGAGCACAAACTGAAATTTTATATTCCGCACAGGATTCTAGAGTTAGCTCAGAAAAAATTTCGTCGTTTATCATAAAAAGAACAGCTCTTTCATTGAAAAGTGCAATACCTAGTCGCTCAGAATGAATGAAAGAGCGTATTTTTTTTAATACTGACGAATGTTTTTTACGCAAGGGGCTTCAGAATCATGTACTGAATTCATGATGATAGGTTGAGCGTTGATGTCACTGCCACCCTGTATAGTTTTGTTTTTTTAATCGTATCAGTTACCATTTGAGAAAATATTATTGAAGATGGCGTACCCCTTAGTATCTGTCAGGCCGTTAGCTTTCCATTAGTTAATAGAGAGACTCGCTTGTTAATGAACGCCTTCGTCTTTACTCTGTCAGACAAAATGAATATAAAATATTCAACTTCAATTTATTCATTCAGACCCCTCCCGACCTTTGCTCGAGCCAGCCCGCGCCGCTGAGCCTGTAGCTTTAAATTCGTCCCTAAATAATACCAATCCTGATCCAGCTAGTCATTTGCTGCCCTCTTCCAGCGACGCCCTAAGCCGAGGTTCGTACCCCACAGGGGGTGCCCTTAGCGTTGTCGCTTAGTTTTTAGTTAGTATTTAAGTTTAAGTCCTGGCCGGAGGCCTTAATTTATTAGGGCAACCACAGGCAAGTCCGCTTAAGCAGACGACAACCGCATAGGTTGACCTGCGAGATGCCAAACAAACAAACAAAATTATTCATTCAGTAACAATTCACATTGCGTTCGAATATAACCCAGCAGGAAACATTAACAAGAAGAAAACTACAGGCAATTCAATTAAAAAATATTATTTAGATTAAATACCATGCAAACATAAAATAATAAGCCATTCTACAGTCCGCGAGGCCTAAGCTGAGTTTTGCATTTGTGTGGGTGATTACCCATCGCACCAATGTGATCGCGCGAGGGACAAACAGCACCTCAGGCCGATTGTCCGATTGACCAACTGACAAGCAAGGGACGCGTCGCTACGTGCACTCACACAAATGCACATATCTTTAGGATAACTACTTACTAAAATAAAACGACCAAATACTCTATTAACCCTGCTATATTTTGTCCACAGGCAGTAACAGATCCTCTCATAGCTCCTGTCTCAGAAAACATATCCATTGATGTCAATCGTAAGTAATCCTGTCCATATTATTATTTGACCTATTGAATCCCAAAATGGCGTTCACAGGAAATAAAAACTCTACCATTTTTGTGCAAATGAAGTTTAGTTACAGTGGGGTGAAGACTTACAGTTTTTGAGCAAACATTAAAAAAAATGCCTTCTTCCCATGGGGGTAGGCAACAATACCGAATGCCACCTACTACAATCATTAAAAAATAAAACATAAACCTACATGGGCACTTATGAAACGTCAGAAGCTAGGTGCACGGTTCCAATTGTCCGTTTCCTATGGAGTAAAGCCGGCAAGAAACTATGGTTACTCTTTAAAAAATAATTGACTTTTACAATGTTTTAAAATGACAGTGTTAATAGGTATGGTAGGACAGCGCAGACCTGTCAACAACTGGGTACCTGCTTAACAAAAATAAAATGGTCTATAAATCTACAGTCTACAAGGCCTACAACTTTCTCACATTTACAAAATATAAAAGGATCTAATGAAAAATAATAAAACCTATTTAAACCAAATGGCATGATTGCCATTTCAACTGACCTTACATACTCCTTTGCTTTGTTGACATTAATACATCTGGGCATACTTGTCACCCTTTACGCACCCTTTTTACACGGGTCTGTGGCGGCATCTACACCGCCACATGCGAACAAACGCATCAATCCTGCATCGCGCAAGCAGAGTTTACCGCGCAGATAGTATATATACAACTTCCCGACAACAATCATTGGGCAGTTGCCCACCAGACACGACATTCATCTGGTCGGAGGATCTTCCCTTTTCCAAGAGTATGAGTGAACTTTACACCCTGTTCCTCATATCTCTTCACTTATCTCTTCAGGACATATCATAATGAGCCTATAACGTTCCCACTGCTGGGACACCCCCTCTTACAGAAGAGGGAGTGGGCCTCTCGCGCCCAGTGCGGGTGCGGTCACATGTCTTCGAATTTTTGTTTCTAAGACATGGGTATCTTCACGATGTTTTCCTTCACCGGTTTGAGAGTAGTGGTAATGAAATTAAATACACAAATTACTCTTAAGTCGGGGCTGATACCACTGGGCCACCACCCTTTTACAAACAGGTGCTCGTAAACAAACAAAATCCAAATTTAAACTCAACCTATCTATGATAGTACCTACACAAAACGTAAAGCTGCAACATCAGCGCTAAGCACAACACTATGCTTAGTTTAATCTCCAGACAAAGTCTTAAGAAACGTTCATTCAACGTACGGTAACTTAACTCTACTTAAGTTAAGTAGACGGGCGCTTATTAGACACTAATTTAACTTTAACCTTAACTTAGTATTGAAGTATAGTTTCAGTTTTGTTAAGTGTTAAAGTTAGTTTTAAGTTGTAGGTGTATAATGTGTACTTAATTATTAAGTAATAGTATGTCGGATTAGGAAAGCAGTGGTGGCTCAGTGGTAACGGTCGCGACTTACGACAAGTCGTAGGTTCGAAACCAGACAGGCGTATTACTTTGTGTAAATAATTTCATCACCTCTGCTCTCAAAACGGTGAAGGAAAACATCGTGAAGAAACCGGCATGACTTAGAACCAAAAATTCGAAGACATGTGACATCTACCAACTCGTACTGGACCCGCGTGGTGGATTACACAGAGAGCCTGTGTCCCAGCATGCAGCAGTGGGGACATAATAGGCTGATTATGTTATGTCGAACCTTTGACTCCGATTTTCTAACGGAGTAGTACCTACAGCTCTTTGAGAAAGTGTCCGTCTGGGAAAATACAGTCAGTGTTCCCCTCTTCTTCTTCTTTGCAAGAGGGTCAGAGGTAATGTGGAACACTGACCGTAATAGTATAGTATAGTCCACCAGATCAGATTTCGGCCATGGCAGGCAATCTCAGAGGAGCCTAGCCCTCGGGAGAAATTATAGTGCAGGCGAGTGTGCGCAGACACAGGTGTTCGATAGGACGGCAATTCGACACGACCGGAGAGAACTCAGGCGCTGGACCAACGGTGTGGAACGTGCTTTCCGAGGCACGGGGTTATCACACCCCCAACTTGCAAACTCCGGGCTGTTACTGAGACATTCCTTATGAAATCATCGTCTGCACATATAATTCAATAATTCATGTCTAAGTATAAAATATTGTTAAACATTTTAAAAGAGTAACGGTGGAGTTTTTGCCCATTCTTCTCCATACGAAACTACATTTGGAAGGAGTAACTAGAATCAGTTCTATTTTTTTTTTGTAAATGTTGCCATTCAAACATGCCATTTAAGTGCCTAAGTATTTGAAATAAATTATTTGACTTTGACTTTGAAAACACCATACCACTTTGCCCGATCTGGTAATCCAACCCAGGACACTCAGCAGTCGCGCTTGCGAGACCAACGGGCGGTTAGAGAGGATGGGGGAGAAGTACTTCAACTATACGTACGCCCCATTTGCGTAACACGCTTTCTTCCACATTCCAAAAGCTCCTTAATCCAACCTCCTTAGCTCAAATGCATTAACATTTCTTTTTCTCTCACAACATCTTACTAAATCAGTTCCCAGATCACAGTGTAACTATACCCTGCATCCCTCTGATTGACGTATCATTACCGATACAGATTATACATATTTGTCCATGACTTGCACGTACAATGTCTATTGCTGTCCCTCTCAAAGTCTAGTACAAAATCTTTCATCTCTTTCCAACGAGATGGGATTATCTTGTCGATATTTATACGCATGGTATTGTATTGATTTGTATGTGTGAGCACAAAAGTGGTTTGTCGGATTAGTTTAAGTTTAGATTAATATTGATGTTTGAAGTTTTATTAAGTTATGGTGAAAGTTTAGGCAAGGGTTTAGAATGGTGCTGAATCATGGGTGGAGGTCTGCACAAACAGAACGCACATTACAAAAATGAAACTACATAAAGTGCACGTACAAACTAGCCAAAAGCTTCGTATTACCAATAAAAATTTGGTCATTTTGTAATATTTTAATTGTTTGAATAAATATGCCATTTGAAATCAATCATACGCATTTCGTCGGCGTCGTCATAACCATTTCGACACCGACGAAATGGTTAATTAATGGCGTCGATTAATAATTGATTTAATTTACCGCATCTCATTTCGTGGTAAATGTTGGACATTATAGACAGATTCTGACAAAGTCAAATTAATGCCATTCATCTCAAACAGAATATATAGTACCTTAGCTACTTTTATAATGACAAGAAGCGAGTTGTTCGAAGTCGATAGTTTGACATAATGAAACCAACAAATGTTAAAAACAGACTCCTAAATTACATACTCGAAATTCCAATTCTCTCTCATGACAAAAAATAACAAACAAAACTCACATATTTCAACACCAAATCACACACAGCAAAAATCCCATCAGAATCCCTTCTGGAAACCTTTTACAACGCCATATTGCCGCCAAAATCGTGACCTGTCGTAAATCACGGAAATCCCCGAAAAAAAGCCGAACGATATAATCATGCCATACATAACTCGCAGATGATAATCTAAAGGAGTCTAATTGACAGCATGATATACTTTTGTTAGCGACTGTACCGACGCGGTTGGGAGTTGTATGGATGCGGCGTTTCTGTTTTGTTGTTTTTTTTTTTGGGATAAAGGTGCGTGATGTTGCTGCCGATTTTATTTTAGTTGTGTTTTTTGTCATAGAATTTGTGTAGTACGTATTTTCTTAAATAGAGCTTTAATATTAGTATTAATTTACCATTTTCTTCACGTTTTCGCTGATATATTTATTTCGAACTAGTTTAGAACTTAGACGGAGCTATTTTATTTTATTTTTATTTTTATTTCTTCAGGATAACAAACAATTGCGCAATATTGCATAATATTTAAGTACAAATATTTTAACAAAGGACATAAGTAATCACGCAACCAGCATCGTTATCCACAAATTAATCCCACAGTTTAAATACGGTCCAAACAAACTTAGCAAACAATTGTATATCGTAGAATAACTATTGAATATTGTGAAATAATAACGTGTACGAAGTACGATAACAAAACTAGATGTGAGAATATAAGAAATACTTCGTGAAATAACTATGAGGTATTTAACAAGGATTTTTCATATTTTTTTATTTTAATTGTGCAAGTGACAATGCAAATATGTCAATATCAGCAAAATTATCGTTGTAACTTTTCATTAGTCGACGTAGAGGAGCTCGTTCTCCTGCGTTGGTTCTGCAACTCTTCGGTGCAAATAGACTATGAGTGAGCTATCAGTAATGAAGTCGTCACATGTTTTGACATGGCAAAAATACGATTTTAAGACAAAAAAAAAGAAGTCAATTGGAAAAAGAGAAAAGCTTTAGCATTTTTAACTACATCGGCTTTTAATTCAATCAAATCAATCGGTCAAGCTTTTTCACTACATATATTGCGGTCAGCGTCCACTCTGACCGGATGCAGCTGAACACCAGTATTTTACATGGAGCTACTGCCTATCTGACATCCACAACCCAGTTACTGGGTAACACGATACCCCTTGGTAAGACTTGTTGTCCGATTTAACACTGGTTTGACATAGCAATAATACGATTACATAAGAGACAAAAAGAAAAAAACAAGTTAATCGTGAACAGAAAAAAGATCGGCCTTATTAATTTCAAAGATGGCATACTAAAAATGATATAATCGAAAAAATCTGTTAAATCTTTATAAATTTGAAGAAGAAATACGCTTTAAAAGTATTTGGAGGGGATCATTCCCATCCTTGTCGCGCGGTACGGACAATGTACGGCGCTAGTATGACATTACATAGTTGTGACGTCACTTCTACGTTAGTGCTGTCTTTGTCTAACACTTATTTTGAAACGTTTAAAACTAGGCAATTTTTTAAGCTTTTACACTTTTTGAAAAATTGTTTGCACTATTTGGAGATAAACTTTTTTTAGATATAAAAAAAAAATTGTCATTGTCCCTATTTGCACATTTAAAATTTAATGCAATAAAGTTAATAAAAAAGTACAAAACAATAATTGGTAAATGAAGTTAAAAGTGTACTTTTTTCTTAACATGCTTACAATGTAACCCTTAATAGGCCATGGGCAAACTGTGGGTGTTTGAAACAAAAACGCATTCAATTTGGCATTATGGGTTCATAGTGTTGTAGGATTGTAAATCATTTCATCCCCAAGTGTTTTCAGTTTTTCAGGAAAACTTGTGGTAAAATAATTCCTCTTGCCCATTTAGATCATCACATTTAAGTGATATGTGGGAAATGATTTCCCTACATATGGGAAGTATTTGAACAGTTACACATTTGACCGTTTACAACAAAAATTTGATGTGGGAATAATGTTCATCTTGCCCTAATAAGGGTTAAAAAAGTACCAATTGCAGAAAAGTAATGTTATTTAAAAGTGCCGATTTGTCCGTTTCGGGCGAGTTAATTTGTGCGAGTCGACTAATAAGCCAAAAGATCCTGCTATCTTACCTAAACTAGCTTGTAATATAATTAATATTTTAATTACTTAAGTAACTTTCCTTAATTGCCAATTGCATTCCACCACTCCTTATAAATAAATAAATTAATGACACCTAATCAATTAGGAACACTGACTTATCATCCTGTTTTCATAGTTAATGTATGTAATTAGTGATTGAGTATTATCAGATGTCTTGTTAAATATTTTGCACCCGGTCTTATTCGATGTTGTAATATTTTATGATAATGCGTACATTCATACCTTTCACATATTCTTTAAGATGGCTTCTTATTTTCTCATTTTAAAACGGCGGTTGAATTTACTTGAAGTATCTGAAGCTTGACTCAAAAAAATTGCTAAACTTAATCAAAATTAGCTCGATAATTGAGTACCTACTCAAAAACTCCATCGTTTTACAACATCTGTTGATATAATATGTACAATATTTCAGCGACATAAGTGAATTAACACTTCAGCTTTTTTTTATAAAAGAGAAGTAAAGATAAGCACAATTAAAAGAAAATTGACTCCTTGCTAGGTTATTAAATGCTGAAATAAAATGTAACTAATAATTTTGTGTCAATTTAGATGATTTTTGAAAGTAAGCAGTACCTACCAAAACATAAAAAAAATTGTCTATCAAACCTTACAACTGAAACTAAAATCGCATAACTGACTAACAAGCAAAACTAAATGAATTCTTTGAAAAAACTTCAGTGAGAAGGCACTTTTTATAGCCTACTTTTATTATCTTAATCTACGCAGGCATTTTTTTATCTTCAAGTCTAATATTTTCCGACCTATTTCCCCGCACCCGGGTATAGAAAGAAGCCTTTGCCGGTCATTTTATTTTTAACCTACAACACGACCTAAATTCGTTTAGTAATAAATCTGCAGCCGGCAACCGCCTCCACGAGTGACGTCAGACACACTCGGGGTGTGTAAAATACTACATAATCAACAGTGGGCATTTGCTATAGTAAACCATATCATACTACCTAAGAAACATAATAAACAATGTTTTTTTTATCTATTCAGAAAAAAAAAACAACTTTCTCATACAAAACTTCAATACCTACTCGACCCAAATGTATGGGATGGCTAATTATTTTTTCTCGATTAATATGTTGGTCCCATCGAGAAAGTTGTTCAGTTTGTGGCGGCATCTACACCGCCACTTGCGAACTACGCACCACACTGATATCACGCAAAATCCTGCATCGCGCAAGCAGAGTTTACCGCGCAACTAGCATATACATACAACGTCCCGAAACCAATCCGCGGGAAGCTGCCAACCAGACACGACACCCGTCTCGGATCCTCCCTTTTATATGGAGGATGAGTGTACTTTACACCTTATTCCTCATAACTCTATAAGTTTGATGGTCTGTACCACACCCTGTAATTTGACCACTCCTTTCTGATTCATGATGTATATGGGAGAGAACTGACAGTAACACTGTATAAGCATAAAATGTAATGTTCCCAAAAATACATAAAAGACTTTTCCGCCAGAATTTACATCCTCGAATTCTTATCCGCATATAAACCGTACCATAAACTCCAAGAAAACGTTAAGAGATTAACATTAAAATGCAATATGGCCACACAAAAAAACGACGAGTTAATTCTGTGGAACAGAAACTGATGCCATTTGCTGTATTATATGGCTTTATGTGTTTTCTTGAGAATGGTGAAACGTGGGGAAAGGAAGTCCCACTTTCTTATTGCGTAACAAACACGTTTTGTGTGAGCAATAAATTAGCTTCTGCAATCAATTCAGCTAATCATAGTCCAGTGCTGGACATGGGCCTCTCCCAGGCTGTGCCATAACACCCTGTCCTCTGCCTTCCTCATCCAGTCTGTCCCAGCTACTTTCTTAATGTCGCCGGTCCACCTAGCTGGGGGGCATCCTACGCTAAGCTTGCCGATACGCCGTCTCCACTCCAGGACCCCTCCGCTCCACCGGCCATAGGTCCTTCGACAAACATGGCCAGCCCACTGCCACTTCAGTTTGTTTACTCTGCAAGCTATGTCGGTATCTCCGGTTCTTTACCAGACAAATTCATTTCTGATTTCATCCTTCAAATGCGCTGAGCAACCTTGAATTTGTGGACTAGCCCCACTGTCAGTGTCCTCGTTTCGGGATTGTATGCCATAACGGACTGGACGCACTGATTGAAAACTTTAGCTTCTCCAATATGGCTGGGGACTCATGACTGGTCCGAACTTTGAGCGGAAGACAGAGCAATAACATTTTGAAAGAACTAAACGGGAGGCGAGTATGTGTGGGAGAACATGCGCGAAATTTCGGAGAGCCTTAGTTCAGACCGGCCGCGAGCAATCGGCCGTTTTGAACACGATTGACGAAGCTTCAATATTACGCCTGTCCTTTTTTTTTTTCGATGGGAAATCATCAAATGACTTCTCCCGCTCTGGGTGGAGCGGGAGGGCGTGTCAGACTTTTACTGACTAAAACCCATCCGTGTTCCTTCAGTTGCCTGTGCCAGGGCCACGGTTTTCTCTGTGGAATAACCCGCGACCCTGAGGCGTCGGCCCTATCAGACCCCGTCACTTTGTGCTGACATCTCTTTGAGGCGCGCGTGGAACACAACGCGCCGTCGACCCGGACCTCCCTCACCCGCTCCGCCTCCTCCTTCGCGAGCATTACTGCTTCGCAGAAGGAGGTGACGGCTTTCCATTCCCTCTCGCTCCGTACCATGGCCTGGACCAGGGCCGGACGCGAGAGATCGCGGCCGCCAATCGCCTCCGCGAGGACACTGCGGTGCTCCGCCCAAGCTGGGCATACCTCCACCGTATGCTCCACCGTGTCCTCCGGGCGATCTACACAATGGTGACACCCGGGCGTTTCCTCCCGCCTTATGCGAAACAGGAACCTCCCGAAACAACCGTGTCCGGTGAGGACCTGTGTCAGGCGGAAGGTGGTGGCCGTGGCGCCTCTCCAACCACTCCTCAAAGAGGGGCCTTACCGCCGCTAATGTGGCGTGCCCAGCACTGGGTTGCGACAATCGCACCCTCCATGTCGCCATAAGATCCCGCCGGAGCTCTGTCCGCTGTACCGTGATTTCTCGCGGCAGCGGAGTTACACCCCGGCGTGTTGCCTCCTCGCGCCACTGCGCAAACGAAAGACAGTCCCCGGTGTACTTTTTCTTCGCTAAAGCGATTAAAAGTAAGAGAAAAACGTCCCTCGTATGCGCAGGTCTTAACAGTAGCAACGGCTGACATTTGAAATTTCAACAATATTCATTGCGTAATTTAGGTTGTTGAGCAGACACATTTTTCGAACATATGAAGCAATGTATTAGCTATAACCTTCAAAATGATTCAGATTCTTCTTGAATGTGTGTAACGCCATTTGGGTGCTGATTGTGGTAGTTAGACCCGCTTCCATCTTTGCTAGCTGGCTAATATTTTTACCACAGTGCGGTGACACAGTAAGAGAAACCAAAGAACGCCTGAAACTAAAAAGGTGTGTCCACCCTCGTATGCTTGATAAAAATTAAAGCGCTGGAGTGTGGACAAGGACAAAACGTACAGCGCGCACAGTACATCTATCCGTCTTTTTTTTGGATAGAATAGTTATGCCAGCGAATTGATCTCACAAAATTAAATAAGGTTCAGCAGCTTTTTTTAATTAAGTTTGCAGCTCGTATTGTAAATTGATTATACTTTCATAAATTACAATTGTATCAACTAAGAACAAAACCGATTTATTTCATGAAATATAAATAAACAAAAACACCTGGCAACTCAACAAAAATACTACGAAAATTGCTTGTAGATTAAATTTATATAAAGGATAATAAACAATAAACTCTTTGATGAACCAAAAGCCTTTATTTCAATAAACAGTTTAAGTAACGCTTTTTCTCTATGATCAACCATTGCTTAATTTAACAACAACTCCGTCAAACGTTAACCCATCAATTTCTCTACCTTTGTACCCATCAATTAACCTTATCACAACTTACTTTAAAGAGTTGTTTAAACGTCAAAGGTTGAATGATTAGCATCTCAAAGTTATCTGTCAAAATAATTAAAGATGGCGATGGCGTCTTCCAGGAAACAAGTGAAGTTACAAATTGTCAAAGTTGAACCAAGTTGCACCATATTTCATTGGTTACCTTTGACTTCCAGTACTTTGCTTGTTTTGACGGTGTAGGTACCTACTTTTGAAAAGTGGGGTGCCTTAGAAGTTGTAAATTGTGGATTTTCTTTCCAATTACCTACGGGTTAAAATCTAATAACTAATATTATTATGCGAAAGTAAGTTTGTTGTTTGTTAGTTAGTTTGTCTGTCTGTTTGTTACGCTTTCACACCAAAACGGCTGAACGGATTAGGATGAAATTTAGCACACAGAGAGACCAACAACTGGGTAAGGACATAGGGTACATTTCATCCCGGTTTGCTGACGAAATCGCGGGCAACAGCAAGTAATATCATAAAGAGGTGAAATTGTGAGCTTGTATGTAGGTAGACTTCGGATTTCAGATCCGATTCCAAAAATTCTTTAAGCACACTGTCTCATCTGGCGATGTGTCCGACAATGTTAGTATCAGTCTCGAGCAGTTAGACGCATATAACGCCTCGTTCGCACACCGGTATTTTCATCATCATTCATCATTTCAGCCGAAAGATGTACACTGCTGGACATAGGCCTCCCCCAAGCACCGCCACTTTGGACGGTTCCGCGCTTCCCGCATCCAGCGGATTCCTGCGGCCTTCACAAGGTCATCGGTCCACCGGTATTTTAATTCATTGTAAACAAGCGCGTAAAAATTACGTAATGTCTTTTGAAAAGTCGAGTTGTATGAAAAAACTACTGCAAATATTTTTATCGAACTCTTCTATAATTATTGAAGAGTTCAATACCGGTAATATTTGCCGACGCTTTTTTTTTTTGAGATTTTACACTTATTTAATTATTTATTTTTGCAAAAGTTGCGTTCAAATTTTCAAGAGAAACGAATCTTTGCTAGCTCATAACTTATCAATGGCTATTTATTTGAGGTTTTATTCTGTAGCCGCACGTACAAAATAAATAATGAGACAAAACGATATCATGTTTTACTTTGGATGAACAATGTCAAACAGAGATTACTCCACTGTTTGACCCTCCCGAAATTTGCCTGGATTAAATATCTACTTGTGCAACCTTAAAACAACAAACACGCTGAGAAAGTCGCTCGCAGAAGCTAGTGTTGGATAAACGTTTATGTAAATGTACGTTGACGCATTATTTAAATCTGTGTATTGTTGGACATTACTCCCCAACATTTGGTCCTTCGAGCCGGATTAGTTCATGATTTGACCGATAAAGTTTATCTATGCGTATTAAAGATTTCAAACTGATACTGTTTCAATGCAATTCCCGGAGAAGTTATCAAACACTAGCTTCTGCTCGCGACTTCGTATACTTTCAAATATAACATTTCCTCTAAGATGCGGCAATAGCGTAGCCTTCTATCAGTTAAAGGTTTTTTGTAATCGGTTCAGCAGTTTAGAAGATTACCCCCACTTACATGCATACACACAAATTCTACCCCTTTATTTGTGACTGCCTCGTTGGTCTAGTGGCCGCAATCGCTACTGCTGAGCATGAGGTCTTGGGTTCGATTCCCAGGTCGGGCAACGTATTATTGGTTTTTCCTATCTAGAATTTCTCAGTAGCAGCCCGGAGTCTGGGTTTGTGCCCGGTTGATGGCAATAGGCTCGCCCCTTATTACATGGGACTAAAACATAACTGACGAAATGTGGGTGTACTATAGGTACACCTCTGCCCAATCCTTCGGGGATACAAGGCGTGATGATGTTATATAGGAAGCACACCTGAGAAATATCCGATCCCGGTTTGAGAGCGGCGACATTTCTTTCTCCGATTTTGGCGTACCTACTGGAAATAGAAAAACCTATCAATCTCTGATTTTAAGGTCCCAATTAAGCCAAATTAAGCGACCTTATGACGTGTTGACAGCTATTTGTTTGACAGGGACAGAGACACATAAAATTGTACTGTCTATCATTAATAGCGACTGTCTAAGGTCACTAGAATAACTGGAATTTATTAATCAGACTGTTTTCCTAGAAATCACGCTGGACGAGAAATTACAATATGGGAACCACATATGACATCTCTTGTGGGGCGGCTTAGCTCGGCCGCTTATGCTGTTAGAAAGATAAGTCATTTAACAGATGTAGAAACCGCGCGTTTGGTCTATTTTAGCTACTTGCACAACATTATGTCATATGGCATTTTACTGTGGGGTCGGGCTGCTGACATTGAATCCATTTTTGTTTTGCTAAACGAGCTGTCAGATCCATCTACAATCTACCTCTTCGCGAATTTCTCAGGGAACTATTTAAAAGGATTAATATTATGACGGTACCTTGCCAATTCATTTATGAAAATATTAAGTATGTTGGAAAAAATCTACATCTTTTTAATACTAGAAATAAAGATAAAATAGATCAACCATTTTTCAGATTAGCTAAAGTACGTATGTATGTACATACAAAATGCCATGTTATAGTGTCTTGCAATTGAATGAAAGAACAATTAAAAATCATATAAAATGTACTCTTAAAAAAAAATCTTATATACTTAATTGAACGCACTTTTACACAACATGAATCACTAAATCAACTTCCTTTTTAAAAAGCCCACAGCTGGAAGCGGACCTCTTAAACACCCGATTTTAATCAGCATCCTTCATTACTTATTCACAACTTCAAACAAAAAACTATAAAGCAGTTTGTTCACTTAATAAAAACACCTTAGAAAATTGAATTTTATATTATCACGGTACTTAAGAACAAAAAGCTAAAAATTTCGCACTCACTTGAAAACATTCTCACACTATGACTATGATTTTTCGCATTTACAATTACTGATGAACTTACGTTGTATTTTTAACCTTAAATTGAAGTGCATAAAATCCAAAACGAATACGATTTCATACATTTTTGTGGAAGTGAATCAGAATTTATCCCATACGAAATTGGACTTTGAATTTCGTGTGTTAAAGTTCATTTTCTTTTGCAGCTAGTTACAGGTTAATTGATTTTATTTTTACACCGTGGGATCCGTAGCTTTAAAACTTTACGATTTTATTTACGGCATGCAAAATTGTTTAATTCTTAACAGGCGTTTATTTATTCATTTATTTCTATGGAATCCGCATTTTGTTTGGAATTTAAATCACACATTTTTTACCTTGCTTTTACAGGCATGTGAGTAAATCGGTAGGCTCTTGTTTAATTAAAATGACAGCTACGCGTGTTTTTCTGTACTGCTGCTGCGGCTGTACATTATACTTTACGCATAGGTATAACATTACGAGGAAATAATGATTATTGACATAATCCCTTTGTTTTGCTCGCTCGTGCTCCTGGCTCAATAATAACAGCAGCACAGGTCGATCTTCAGTTTTAAGCAACGTTTGTCGAGGTCGGCCTGTGCATGGGTGACCATCTTTACATACCCAGGCCCCTTCGAGCCTCGGAAAGCACGTCTCTCGGCAGTCATTAGTAGATCTTTGACAGTCGTTACGGGTAGTCACAAGCACGAATGTCTGACAACAAGGCTTGCCAAGCAGTTTCGTGTTAACAACTGGGTTGTGGGGGTCAGATAGGCAGTCGCTTTATGTAAAATACTGGTATCCAGCTACCTCCGGTAAGATTGGAAGCCAACCCTGTTTTTTTTTTCTTGTTATGTCATACTTATTAGAGAAAACAGTTGAAAAGTTATAAAAACCTCTTTTGCAGATCAAGTTTAAACAAAGTACACAAAACGCCACCTTTTCTACACTACAAAAAGGTTTTACGTCACAACCTTACGGTACCCTAAAAAGGGTTAGACCAACAAAAAACTCGGCTTAATTGTCTTAAGTGGTCTAAATAAAAAAAGGGACCGGATTCTTTTGAATTGTAGCTCAGTTAGCCCTTTGTTTCCCCACAAGTGGGCTATTGTTGTAGCCAACAATGAATTTATAAAACAGTCAGCCGTAAAAACTTGGGCTTAGATATTTTTTTTTGAAATTAATTTGGTCTTTACGTAAATTATTTTTGTTTACGTTAGCTTCCTACAAAAAAGTCGGAGTGTGGCTGTGCCGTGGACACGGACGTGCTTTTCCCTTCGCCGCAGCCGCGTGTGATACGTCACAGTCCCCACTCAACGTATCAAAATTCTTTGACTATTTATCTATCTAGTGATGTAGTTTAATTATACTGTATCAGTTTTCTGAAAAGCTTCTCACTGTGGAAGTAAGTTTAAAGACGCATTTCACGTCAAAACAGTTACAGAATTTCAGACCACCATGATTATTTCATAGAGAATAAGTTCATAATCAATTAACTAAGGGCCGAAAAAAACATCTATTTGTCGATAACTCATGCTGAACCTAAGTTTAAATATCAAGGGCTAAGAAGAACAGAATAAATGATTTTGTTATAGCCGTTATTTGATACGATACTTTAACAACATTGAGATACATTTGAACAATAAAACAACAACATTTCAATAACCACCTCCTGGTTTAATAATTGCTAGCTACTTTCACTAAGACCATATGGTCACCACCTGGTCCTTCGATCCATTATTCAATACTTAATTAAATTACAAACTTGATTGATAGAAATTTGATATGCACAAGAAAATTTGATTTCAACGCAGCGCAGAAGAATGGAATCCATTTTAATGTAGTAATTGAAAAATGCCATTAAAATTCAATGTTGCTTAATGTATTAATTGAAAAATGCCATTAAATTCAATGTTGCTGTCATGAAGAGATCTTACCTTATTTGGGGATTATTAATCAATGGATGTGAAGAGGGAAGTGATAATGATGATAATGACTGGTTTTAAAAGGCTTGATTACCTACTACTTAAATTGGTTTTATTTTTTTGTCATTGCGCTGTGAGATTTCGTCAGTTTCCTTTCCGTTTGTGTGTTTAAAATTTGTTTGGAAGAAAGTAAAGGCTTGAAAAAGTCAATGAGGCAGGTAATATAATTAAAGAATAATAATTAAATAATATAGCCATAACAACTATTCGAAGGAAATAATATAAATTAATTAATAAACAGGATATAATACATGTACAGGTACCTAAAAAAAATTTAAAATATTGTAGTACATTTTGCAGATAAAGTGCAAAATAATGGTTAAGCGGAATGTTATTATCTTATTCGCGACCTCCTGACTTTGTTTATATTGTAGTAAAAATTTGCTATTATAAATACTACTTAATTGTCTCCTGAAACAGGGCTTCCTCTCTCCTAAACTTTTGCTGTGTCCTACAGGGTCCATAATGATCTCTATTATATAGTTACCACCTAAGTACACATTATGGTAAAGCAATAAAGATATTGAGTTGAGTATTGAGTAATAGGTACATCACTAGGTTACAGGTCAGGTAAAAAAACAAAATCAGAAGACCAATTCTCGTAATTAAAAACCGTTCAAATGTAAGTCGCAATCTCCTCTCAGCGACAATCAATGTCAAAAAGTTGTCAAAAACGTATGTTTAATGAGATTGTATTTTTGACAGATTATGACTGTGACTAAAATGCGAACGTTCTTAAAATAGGGCTATTGCTCCTCAGCTATACACACAAATTTGTTTAAATATTTTTTTTACGTTAATCTGAGAAGGCAAAGACTTTGCAAAATTGCTAGATTCTGTAGAAAATAAGTAAATATAGGAAATACGGAATCGTATTTTTATAAATTTCTTATATTTGCCTTCTGTGATTAACGTCAAACAAATATTAACAATTATCAATTAAATGTGAGGAAACCTGCGCCTCAAATGCGTAATACACATACAATCACAATCCGAGGGATTTGAAGTTTTCTTTTTCGTAAATGTTTGTAAAATCGTCTTCTCGACAATGAAAATAACGCAATTAATATTATCGAGTTATGGTATTCTTATTTCATTCTTAAATCACACGTGTTAACACGCTGTGTATGTGTGCGTGAAGACGAGTAGCATCAGCACATAATACACACACGCTCACACACTTCCGACTTCGCCATTGTCTCAAGGCTCGACACAAAGGCACCGCGTATAGCGCGACGAGCGGTGCCTTTGGTTCGCACTGTTGCGTCGCGCCTGTTTTCGGGAGCCTTCAGACAGTACCGAGAGCCCCTGCGCTTACACACACATTCACAGCGTGTTTGTGCACTTGGTAACCACAACTAAAGCTCGCGCCGCTTCGTCAAATAATACTGCATTTTTATATGAAAAGAGGCCTTGTGTTTGTACACTTGGTAACCACAAGTAAAGCACGCGCCACTTCCTCAAATAATACTGCAGGAAGCGACTATTTCGTATGAAAAGAGGCCGTATTACTTTCATTACAACATTAAAAACTTCTCAGAACATCTACCTATCTATATCTTTTTCTCAATCATACTTTTGTCCACAGTTCGACCACTCTGGGTGCGTCTTCAAGGCGGTAAGCGACCTCTGGTGGCGGGGCAGAGTACTGAGCTGGTCTGCCAGGCTGTCGGAGCCAGGCCCAAGCCAACGATATCCTGGTGGAAAGGAGGCACCAGATTGAAGACTGTTAGAGAGACTGTGAGTACCTAATAAGTAATGATATTGTTAATTTTCAAAATTACTGCTAACTAAATGTCTAGGAGTGACATTATGTCAAGATGAAAACAATACGGAATTCACGTAGACTAAAGAAGCTTGGTATAAAAAAGAGGCCAATACTTTTGGCAATCAAAAGGTGAAATAACTTTTTGGTCTAAAATGATGAGGACTGAAACTCATATTCGGGCCGATTTTTCAATCCTCAGTTAAGTCGTCAAAAAGCTACCTAGAGAATACAATTATCTGGCTGTTTATCAGGCGAATAAATATTTTCAATTGTTCAATCGTATATTAACTAGTGAATAGCTATCTCTGGTCTATGCTAGCTAACTTCACACTGTCTTTGTGCAAGCGAAATGCACAGATACAGTATTCAATTTGTTAGACAAGAATAGCGACAAAACGTGTACATTCTCTAATTGTTACATATAAATGCCGCCAGATGCATAGAATCGGAGGGTAAGTAGTGTTTTTTTTTCATTGGTGGCACACACAACTATTCGTGGAACAATAAAAATATTGAAGGGGAAAAATAATGAATAAAAATAATCTAGGTTAGGCTAATTTCGTTATTGTAGATAAAGATGGGGGCCTAGAAATACATTTTAACAAAGATTACATACCTTTCTGTTTCCTGTTAAGTTTTTTCCTCAATCAATGAAAGTATGTAGGTAGTACTCGTAGTAAAAAGGCTATGGTATCTTTTTAAATCAAAATCTTCTCCAAAATTCATTGTCGTCCCATGTGTTGAAATTATCAGGCCTCTATCGTAAAACGTTTAAATAATTAAGGATTTCATGTTCTTCTTCGATCGCTAAGTCGTCAATTGTATCAAACACATTCATCTTAACAAATTACTGGACATCGCTTTACCAAAAACACAAAACGAAACAGTCAAATTAACCTAAAACGTCACACAGAACGGAGGGATAAAACCCTAACTGGCTCTCAAAGAAGCAGAGAACTTTATTCCTTCGTTAGAGACTTTATTCGACAGTTAACTACTATCTAACCATTGAAAAACTGAGAATCTTGCTATCTATGGAATAAAGTCTATCTGGTTGTTTATCTGATCATTGAAAAATTGGCGCTTAAACGCTTTTGTGAATTATTGTGGTACCTGATGAGAATTATGAGATACGAAGCCTCATGCGCGTCAACGCCAAAACAAATATCTCTTTAAGTCCTGTTAGGCCTTTGGATGCTTGCATACCGAAAGGGGTATTAATTTATGCGCTCACACATAAAGAAACAGGTAAAACATTGTAACCGTTTCTTTCCGTAGATAAATCTGTAGCGATCTGTACTGAAAACCCCGCTTCTTTATGCAAACGAAGGACGTTAATAACCCAGCCTGACCTATTTCGGATAACCTGTCATATGCCAGAAAACCTTGAAAATACCAAAAAAGGCTAAAGCCATTACCTAACGACTACCCAACTTATAACAGGAAATTTGCATGATAAGCTTATCGCAACATTAGTCCAGCGAACTTGCCGACTGAACTGTTTACATTGCGTCGCATTTCACGCCAGATGGCCTCTGCAAGCGATAAAAACGCACTAGTGCTGCACCCCAAATTAGGTTATAGTTTTGGCCGAAACTTGAACTAGAGACGAAACTTTCGTGTTAGGAAATTCATGGCGGTTGTTGACACTTCTTCTCTTATATGAGAACTAGCTTTTGCCTACGGCTCTAGCCCGTTTAGGTCGGACATTGTACTTACCACGGAAGTGTACTTCTAGGATAAAAAAAGTTGGCCAGGTTATGGTGCGAAATTTCATCGAAATCAGTTTAGCCGGCAAGGAAAGAAATCGACAGACAGTCAGACAGAGTTATATTAAAATAGCATGACATTTGTTTATAAATTCATTGCAGTTTGATGTCAGATATTTTTTTAAATTTTTTATTCAGCAAATGAAAAATTGTATGATTGTGTTTGTTCAATAAAATAAGAAACATACCCATGACGATGATCAACAAAAGTATAATCTACATTAGTCGAGTTTCATTATCCTATTTTCTTATTATTATCAATTTATTTCCATAATCCGTAATATAAATCCATTAATTTACAAATTCAGTTTGAATGCAAGCTTGTTTGTTAAATAGTTTCGGCTTACGCCGGACATAATGAAAGCCGAAACTTAATTTAAAATTTAGTGCAACACTACAGAAACAGATTCCGAACAACATTGTTTCGTTTACAATATGCTGATCCGATTTCTTTATTTTTGTTTGTATTGTTGTCTTTTGAAACTAAAATAAGTAAATTATCTTATGGAAGGAAAGTAGCTTAATTAAAGTGGTTAAAGAATTGTTCTTTTATTTTCAGTTTCGAATTAAATCGGTGTAATCTTATCTTCCAGATTTTCTTTTGTAAAAGCTGTTAGTTAAAACGGTTTCATTTAAACTTGGTATATGTTCGATTTAAAGTGAATCTTAATTTCTATATTACCTACTGAGTTGGACAGCCATTAGTTAAACACCGACCACTTTGGGCTTCATGATCACTTTGTTTTGATTACTTAGGTTTTTGTGATTGGACTGGGACCACTTTATTAATTGGATTAGGAACTGTTTTGTCCCTTTTAGTCAAGTTAAAATGAAGTTTGACAGAAAGGGACAAAACAGTTCGATAGATAAAATAGGTTTATCAAGCGAATGACTTTATTATGAATTGGACTGTAAGTAAATAAATAATTAAATTCCGCATCGTCACCGCCGCGTGTAACAACAAACGCCATCTCTTATCCGAAACCAGAACCTCAAAATAAAACTTTTAAATAACTTATTTATAATAGATGTCGCTGCAATCGCGATGCCCTCTTCAAGTCAACGAACCTAATTACATAGCATTACGACGATCCAGATTGACAAGGACAGCACAATAGTAGGCTGTCATTAAACAGGAGTTGTATATTGAAACCTTAAGGACGGAATCGAGAATCGGTAATGGTTTGATTCGAATCGATTGATTGAATGGTAGGGTTGACAGTTCTCTTTTCAATCATGTTCAGTGAAGGGTGTGGTTCTGGCGTTGCCTTTTTATTTATGGACTATAGAGCGTAGCGTGTGGGGTATTACGCTCAGCGACCGAAAACGTAATACCACGATATTGCTCCAAAACAAGAATCGCAGATGTGGGCAATAAGTCTGGTAGGGTTAAGTGGGACTGGGCGAGTCATGTATGTATGATGCATCGAGACAGATTGGCCATAGACTGTTAGTTAACGGGAGATTGGTAGGACAAGGAATAGTGAAATATACAGGTGTATAAAAAAAAGAAGTTCGAAAAGTGCCCTAAAACTGTCAATAATCGATAATCGTTTAGAAGAGTTTTTGGAGAACGATTGTTGCAACATTTGATTAGATGGAAAAAATACATTATCGAGAATCAGTAATGATTCGAGTCGAAACGTTTGTTTTTTTTTTTGCATACGATTGTTGAAACATTTGCTGGCATTAAGCATCGACCTTTGCATATTCCTGATAAGGGATTTATGACTTTGCGTAGATCTTTTTCCTGACGTAAATGATTCTTGATGTCTTCGGTAAATTGAGTGGATTGATGAGAAAAGTATTCTGTGTGTTTTCTATGGCCTCTCGTTTCGATCTTTTTTTAGAGATGAACAGTTTTAGGGTTTTGTTAAGAGTTCTTCAATAGTTAGCATAGGTTTTTTACACATTGGGTGTCCCTTTTCTTCCTAGTGCCAGAACCGGAAGAGTGGCAACCCTAGTACTAAATTAGGAACTCTATTGTTTGCCTTCTATGACAAGCTTTTACTGGCCTTTCCATAGGAGTATTTTCTGAAACAATCCGCACAAATGCACATTGTAAATGTGAAAGCGACTCTATACCTATGTTTGGTACTACCTATTTTACAACAAAAAGCCGATTAAACTTTGAGTTCGGGTAGAATTGGGTGGGTACCTGAAAAAACTGTTAATATATTATTAATCGGTAACACTATGTTTATTTATTATGACATTGTAAAAGTTGATTTGGTTATTGTTGGCGGGCCTAGTATTATTTTAATGATGAAGAGGTGGACCGTTCTCTTTTCTACACTGTCTTGAATTGGCATACATTTTTGTCATTAGACGTTATTACTTTAATTAAGTGAATGATCTTTTAACTAACTACTATTTCGAATACCTACACTCTGTATACTGGCCATATTCTCTTTTCTTTAAACAGAATACTAATTCTTACCGAGTCTGAGAATACCTTTAACGCAGTGATCGTTCTAGGAATAGTTTGTACTTTGTAAAGGCATATTGCTCGAGTGAGTTCGGACAAAGAACCGGGTGGAAGTGTAAAACAATGCTCTCAAGCTTAAATTAAGATTTCTGCTCTGTTTGGCTGAATTCACACCAGACAAAAACAAGGGACCAATCAAATCATTTATAAATGAATGCTTATACGGTGATGGAACTTAAAATTCTGTTGAAAGATTTTTGTTAAACACTCCCGATGTTTTTGACGCGATTAGTTTTTAATTTTTTTACTAGATGGCGCTGTACATTTACGTCACTTTTCTGCATCGCGGTGTTAAGATTCTCCGGCATTGAACGACCCTCGCGAATTTATGTAGCAAATTTCATACTTACCTGGCATAGGGGAAACCGTGATCAAGTAGGCGGTTCCCCCAGGGCGAGGCCTTCCCATTGCACTGCGGTTGGGTTGACCCCTGCGATTATCCCTAATGTGGATAACTCGGATGCGTAATTTTTGGTAGTGGGGACTGCGTTCGCGCCGTCCCCCTCAGAGCATCTTGTTACACGACTGGGTCGACTGGTAAAAATTTGTGTGCAGTGTCCGTGTATACAGTACACGGACACTGCACACAAACTGTCTGTCTATAGTGTACCACGAAAAACTATTTTTATTCAGACAAACAAAACTTAGTCATTATTTATATAATAACTAGCGGCCCGGTACGTGCTTCGCTACGTATAAAGTGAAATAATAAATAACAAAATTGGAACATCAAATTCATTTATTCAAACTAAAAAAATTTTTTATTAATTGCTAGCTATTTTTCTGTACACGTAGACCTGAAAATAAGTGCACAATGTGACTTTAGAAAATTATACTAATGAAATGTCAACACACTGAAAATAGGTCAATTATTTACCTGTTCGTGGATTAATCATTGGTACCTACATATATTGATATGGTAGCCATCATCACATTTCCAATGCAATATTGGGTAGGTATTGTAATGCATCGTAACTATGAAGATCCGAAACACTTTGCAATTGCTCATTTCTGCGATGAAGTAAAATATCACGGGATTGAAACTGATCACCAAGAATTACAATTGATACCTCATCAATTGTCGGTGCATTGAATCGCCTTGCATGCTCTCCAACAGGTGTTCTATCAGCCCTTATTACGATTTTGTGATTATCAGATGGCATACGATCGAGAGCAATTTTGAACAATTGAACTAATGCTGATGGAAAAACCTTTGTAGCTCACGAATAATTTCTCGTCTTGTATTCGAAACAATTGCACAACGTTGATCCAATTCACGATTTTCATCACCAATAAAATAAATTTGCTAAAATTTATGATCAGCGTCGGTGTATGGCAATAACGAACCAGCTCGATGATAAATCTGGCCCTGAATCTGTAACATGTATGCAGTTTTAGGTAGATTTTGGATCATAATTTTAAAGACTATCGAATACTTTATGATTCAGATTGATTTATTTTTTATTTATTTATTTATTTGAATCACACACAACTATCATCACAGGCTTACCTAATACAATAGTGTAGTTATAGTTAATAAAGCTTACAATATGAGACTTACAATAATTATATCATTATGAACATCTACTTATGACTAATTATAAAATTTGCGGCCCGTGTAAATTCACTCAGAGTACAATTGAAGCAGTCAATCTGTTTTGACACCATATTGAGCGTATGCAGGGCGCGCGTCAGTGGCGCGAGCTGCAACAGGTTGGTTCGAGCGGGCGGCACCCACAGTAGCGGCGGTCGCCTCCGTCGCCCCACGTGCCCATCAGGTACATACACCCCACCGTGCGTAGAACTCCTGGGTTGTGTATTTTACCCAGGCTTAATTTTAAACAAGTAAGCGGCGAGAGCTACTTCCCTTCTTACTTCCAGTTTATAATAGCCTACCATGCCCAGCACAAATAGAGTAGGATACATCAGTGGATACCCTGGATACACACCATACTGCTTTAAGTACAGGAATCTTACAAATTTGTTCTGGATCCGTTCTAGCATAAGTTTGTACTTGGCTTCATGTGGCGACCAGACGACAGCATTGCATTCCAAATGACTTTTTACAAGCGCTTCGTACAACGATCTCAGAGCACCGATGTTCGTGAACTGGTTTCCTAGCCGTAAGACCAACCCTAAATTGCGGTATGCTTTTTTACAAACATCAGTGGTATGCTTACGGAAATTTAAAACTGTTGTAAAGCGCACGCCCAAGTCCTTAACCTCTGAGACACGTTGCAGTTGGATTCCATCCATGCAATATTGATAATGATCTGGGTCGCGCGCACGGGTAAATGATAACACTGAACATTTGGCCACATTGAAATACAACCTATTACTACGACTCCATTCTACGACCCTATTAATATCCTGCTGCAGTAGGTCATGATCAGTTTCCTGTTTTATTTTAAGAACTAATTACAAATCGTCAGCAAATAACAATGGTATGGAGTTATTGACTACTCTCGGCAGGTCGTTAACTGTTAAAATGAAGAGAAAAGGCCCTAAATTACTGCCCTGACTAACTCCTGATCTCGTGAAATAGGGCTCAGAGAGCTGCCCACTGCAGTCGACGTACTGACAACGGTCTCGTAAATAGCAGGCGAAAAACGATAAAGTGTGAGGTGTACAGCCTACACCAGCCAATTTAGCTAGAAGGACGTCGTTATCTACTGTGTCAAAAGCCTTCCGGAAATCGAAGTAGGCAACATCTACCTGCTGACCCGCATCCACCGTCGGTACTATTTGTGTCATAAGATGCAGTAAGTTTCCCGTTGTCCCCCGCCCAGGACGGAAACCGTGTTGCGCGTCGGACAACAGAGCGCTAATCTGTGGATACAGGCTACCGTGAACGGTCGACTCAAACACTTTAGCTGGAGTGCATAATACCGCTACAGGTCTATAATCGCAAGGTGCTGAACCTCTACTACCTTTTGGCACGGGTACTACCCGAGTAAGTTTCCAGCGCTCAGGAAAAGTCGCGGTCTTGATACAGACGTTAAACAAGTGTAGCAACGGCTTAACCAACACCGCACGGCAATCCCTAAATATGTACGCCGGAATACCATCGGGCCCTGCTGAGCGCTTAGGCAGCAAGCGTGCGAGTGCGCGCTGTACGTCAGCGGAGCCTACGCTCGCTAGGTGCACACGCGAGCCCGGCGACGCGCCCGCCGCCTCGCCCGCACTAGCTGCAGCCATACTCAGTTCGGGAGGTTCCGGATTGTATACCGACTGAAAAAACCGAGCGAACTCATTGGCACATTCGTATTCCGATAATACCCGCCCGTCCTTAATTAACTTCCGCTGATTCGAATCGCCTTTCCTAGACCTAATATACCCCCAAAACGCTCGCGGATCCTTCGCCAGGTGCCCTTGCATGCGATTGCGGTACTGATCATGCGCTCGAGCAGTCTCGGTTTTCACTCTCGCCCTGTATCGTGAGAATTCCACATAATCACTGCGTGATTTACTTGATTTATATTTTTTATGTAATAAATATTTAACTTTTATGTCTCTAATAATTTCCGATGTATACCAAACTGGATAAACGTGTCTATTATTTAATGGATTAGTATGTTTCTTTTTTGGAGGAACGCACTTGTCGAAAACGTCATATATCTTATTATAAAATAAATCTAAAACCAAATCTGGATCGCATGAAACGTAAATCTTACTCCAATCTATTTTAGCTACCAAACTATACATTTGATTGAAGTCCGCTTTATTAAAATTCCAACATTTATGAGTTTGTCGCGAATGCGGCGATGCTGGAGACGTACGCGGCGCGGGGGGCGGTGGAGGCGGGCGCGTACGCGAGCCGCGCTCGATGCTCACGGCCAGCGGAGGATGGTACGCATCTACGGGCTGCAGGCCTTCGTCTGCCGCGCTCACCGACACGCCACCACGCGCACTCAACACGAGGTCCAACTGCCTATCGTTACAATTAGGTACCGCGTTGCACTGAGCAAATTCACAGAAGGCCATGAAATATTCGTAATAGTTAGAAATGTTGTTGTTACACGAGTACATATTAAAGTCCCCTAATATAATTAAATTACTGGTGTATTTGACACATATTTTTTCTAATATACTAAACATCGATAAATATTCATTTTCAGCAGGCCCTGGCGGAATATAGACGACACAACAAGTCAATATAAAACAGTTTTGCATATAAACAGCCGCACACATCAGTTCAAACTTCTGACTATCTATATCAATGTTACCTGGCACCGGCACTCGTCGCAACTCGTACCTCGGTGTGGCCACTAAAAATACACCTCCTTGCTTGCGACCATCCGCCCGATCGCATCGTAGTATCTGATAGCCAGGAAGCACAAATTCCGCGTTCTGAATCGCTTCATTAAGGCCCGATTCGGTAATCGCAAATAAATCAGATCCTGATGACTCGAGTAGTGATAAAAAATGTGTTGTCTTAGTTCTGAGTCCTCTGACGTTTTGGTATAAAATGTTGAAATTACTACTGGTTTTCCGGTTGTTTTGGGTTAGTATTGGGACGAAACCAAATCCATTCACTGTATTCTACATTCACTGGCCATATCTCAGGGTCACAAAGTTTCTCAAAATTACTTAATGTAACACCAATCCTGAATGAGGCATAGTCTCGCTCCGTTTTTGGTTTTAATTTTTCGATTACGATTTCAGAGTCCGTTCCTAGTGTCTGCTTGATATGCTCCTTTAGATCGTCCTCTGAAGTGCTTTTATTTAGCCTCCAAACATGTAAAAATTTCCTGCGTTCCACTGCTTTTAAAGAACTAATTGAGTTATTACCACCTTTCCTTATTGCGTTACTTCGTCTGTTATTTTTTTTAACCTCTATCCAATCATTGTTACTAGTATTGTCCACTCTCATATCCGCTGCTTTCCTGGCCACCGCTGCGTAACTTGTCTCCACGGGCCTCTGGGACGGCGGCGGCGGCGGCGGAGGCGTGATATAAACATGGGACAACCCTGTTGAAGTATTTACCTTAAACGTCGGCATAAAATTTTCTCTAATAATTTCAGTAACACCAAAAGAAGTCATTTGACTTGACGAATTGTATTGTTGAATATGACTCAAAAAGTGCTTCGACGTTTGAGATGTCCCAAAAATAAATGAATACAATGTTTCAGGTGGAGTTTCTAATGCTGGCAATCTCACTTTGCCATTAGCACAACACATACCTGTAAAGTTAGCCGCATCACAATGTGGACATATTGCGTCCATCATTCCAATGTATCCGTACATACTATAATCAATCTGACTTGTAATTAAAAGAAGCACGCATCATTTCAACCAAAACAGTACGACGTATTCTTGATCGCCGTGCAAGATTCAGTACAGGTACAGGGTCAACAGATCTATTTCGTGCATTATGTTCACGCTGCGATGCATTAGCTTGTGCGCGTTCATCTGCAGTCTGTGATCGTCTTAGTAATACCACATCATTTGCATTACGCGTTCGCCGACCTATATTTGCTCGTCTGGCTCGTGGCATTTTTCCCTCATAATAAAAAAGAATAAATCCTATTAAAAACAAATTGCAACATTAATAGTGGTGTATCAGTATTTATACATGTGCGAATATGTGTGTATGGAAATATGTATGATTGCATACGTCAATGCATATAAAAATGTCATTAAATAATTATTTTTTAAATCGACGGGCTTCCCAGAACCGTTTCCTCAGAAAGGTCACGGGTGCCCCCTTCTATGTCCGTAATATAAATCTCCACAACGACCTTAAAATGCCTACCATAAACCAGTTCATGAAACGCTTATCGAAGCGCTTCTTTGACTGTGGCATTAAACACTCCAACCCCTTGATCTCAGCGGCCGCCCGCTACACTCCCTCCCGCATTAGCAGTATTCGCCGACCAAGGCATACTTTAATCGCCCCCGACGACGCCACTACCCTCCTCCAGGAGAGTAGTAAGGCCACCAGCACACTACATAAGCCCAAAACCCGATCGCCGTCCTACCGTCCTCGCCGCCGAGGCCCGCCGCGACGCCCAAATCCACGCCCCTCCCGACCCTTGCTCGAGCCAGCCCGCTCCGCTGAGCCTGTAGCTTTAAATTCGTCCCTAAATCACTCAAATCCTGATCCAGCTAGTCGCTTAGTTTTTAAGTTAGTACATAAGTTTAAGTCCTGGCTGGAGGCCTTAATTTATTAGGGCAACCACAGGCAAGTCCGTTTAAGCAGACGACAACCTCATAGGTTGACCTGCGAGATGCCAACCCCAAAAAAAAAAAAACGACGTGCTTCCATCTGTTACAAAAGAATAAAACACCCGTATGCACACAATATGTTTTTCAAATAAAGAAACACGCATACAGACATGTAATTCACTTCAACAATTCAAATTTAACTTTTTGTTTAAATCCGTTTTACAATTTAATTCAAATAAGCCTGTAAACGATATGAAAAACCGACGGCTCGCAAAAAAAACTGAGAAAAGTACACGCACACATATACATCATACATTTGAACAATTCAAGACTCACCTTTTGTATGAATGCATGCACTCAACAATACTATTAACGTACTCCCAAAAAAAATTTAAAAGTCCCCAGTAACAATTATCCGCCATTTATTGAATTAATTTGTTACAAAAAATGTGATAAATGATGAACCGCTCTACCGATTTTGTGCAAACTTCACATAAACCATCTACTAAATAGTCCAAATAAAGCCACATTTGGTTTGGATAGGTGAGCCCGTTCTTGAGTTATAAAATTACAACGAAAAGTGGCATTGATTTTTATAAACATAGATTCCCGTTTATCCAGTTGGGTATGGTTTTATAAAAGAAAAATCAATGATCAAATCCCAACCAACAGGCAACTCGCGCCATTCATTAACTGTAAAACGGTTTAATTCTCGTCTGAACAAGGTAATGAGACGTGCCTCTTCGAGTGAAAACTTTTAATTGTATTCCTTTTGTACCTGTTTCCTGTTTCTTACATTTTGTAACAGGTTAAACACGATAATTATGTTATCACCGTAACTGTTACATAAAAATAACAGATCCAAATATCTGTTACACAAAACACCTGTTATTTTTGTATCAATTATCTAAATCTCAATTGATTATCTTCTTTATTTATTTTAGTTTTAAAGTCGATAATTACGGGGTAATGTGAAATTATACAGAATATCTGTATAGCGAGTGCGCAAACTATAACCATGAATTCAGCATATGATTCTAGACCCCCCTTTTTTGTATGGGAAATCATCAAATGACTTCTCCCGCTCTGGGTGGAGCGGGAGGGCTTGTCAGACTTTTATTGACCAGTGTTCCTTCAGTTGCCTGTGCCAGGGCCACGGTTTCTCTTTCGACCCTGAGGCTTCGGCCCTATCGGACCCCGTCATTTAGTGCTGGCATCTCTTTGAGGCGCGCGTGGAACACGACGCGCCGTCGAACTGGGCCTGGTCCTTACCGGACGGCGAGCTACCCATTGCTCGCCGTCCGCAAGCCCGCGCCTACGGTAGCCGGGAATCTGCTTGCGATTCCCGAAGCCCAGGACGTCTCCTACGGCGACTAGGGACGTGAGGGCGCAAGGCTTTCTCCCTCACGCGCTCCGCCTCCTCCTTCGCGAGCATTACTGCTTCGCAGAAGGAGGTGACGACTTTCCATTCCCTCTCGCTCCGTACCAGGGCCGCACGCGAGAGATCGCCGCTGCCGATTGCCTCCGCGAGGACACGGCGGTACTCCACCCAAGCTGGGCAGACCTCCACCGTATGGTCCACCGTGTCCATGATTCTAGACACCTAGCGTAGACATTTTTCAGAAAGAAACAGCTGTTCCATATAAAATTACACTGAAAGACCTACGCGGTCAAAAGTACTACCGGTTTAATAAATAATAATAAGTGGGTCTAGAATCATATGCTGAATTCATGGTTACAATTTGGGCACTGGTTAAAAACTTATCCTGTAGAATAACAGAATAAGGTTTTTGATAATTTTTTACTATTTACGACTAATTAAACTAATTTAAACAAAACATAACTGCTACAACCTACAACACGTGCTTAAACTATAATCCATAAAGGCTATAATTATAATTTTTTTTTAATATAAATTTTAATTTAAATAATTTTAATTTTTTAGAAAACATTTCTCAGAGTTTACGGCGTATGAGTGAGTCTTAGGTGTTCATAAGTATTCGAATTAAGGGTCCTACAAACAGGCGCAGCAAGCGACGCGAATCGTGCGCAACATTAAGGCACCGCTCGTCGCACGGCACTCGGTGCCTTTAAGTCGCGTACGATTAGCGTCGCGTGTCCCGCCTGTTTGAAGGACCCTTAATTCGAATACTTATGAACACCTAAGACTCACTCATACGCCGTAAACTCTGAGAAATGTTTTCTAAAAAATTAAAATTACAATTCACCAGTTCACCTTTCGTTACAAAGAATCAAAAATATTTTTTTTTTTTTTTAAATCTCAACCTAAATACCAAATTATATTTAAACAACACATAACATAACATCACTCCTGTAATCCCAGAAGGGTTAGGCAGAGGTGCCTTTAGTACACTCACATTTCGCCAGTTGTGTTTAAGTCCCATGTAATATGGCAACATAACAATAATAATATATTCTTTGTTTCGGTTTTTACAATCAGGGAAGTTAATTGTCAAATTAAATTGTTAGCAATTACAAACTTATATGGTCCGTATATTAAAATCACAAATGTTATTCTTTGAGTTGTGGGTATACCGTTTCATACAAATATCAAAGAATGACATTTCAAGGCAAATTGGCTTAACAATAAATTAAATAAAGTGGTTGTCAATCTTGACAAATAATTTAACGCACTACTTTTGTAAACAAATTGCAACCATAACCCATATCTTTGCCACCAGACCTCAACGGACGGCAACGTCACCAGTAGCATCCTGACCTTCGTGCCAACTATAGACGACGCTGGAAGAGTCCTGTCCTGCAGAGCCGTGCAGCCAAGTCTGCCGCATTCGACTCACGAGGATGGATGGAAGATGGAGATACAACGTAAGTTATTATACTGTTTTCACAAATCATAATAACTTTGTAAGTCATCGTCAATCTGGTCAGTCTTTCCCATATTCATCATCACAATTATTTTTGACAACTTTTTTCTCTATCAGTACGCGTAGTTAGACACCATAGAAACGAGTTTTGTCGATGAAAGAATAGACAAAATATTGTGTCTGTCATTTTGTCTATTCGTACGTCGACTACCCGTGCAGTCGTCATTTCGTCTAGGGGGGTCAGCCGAACAGCTGAACCAACCACAGTCATTTAAGGGGACTTCAAGACCTAAAACGCAACTTTTTAATACCGAAAAATATATATAATCCACTGCAGTAAATACAATCAGAAATTGTAATAACAAAATCAAGAAATCATTTATTAGAAATAGGCTTCAGCTCCGGTATGTTAGTTATTAGTACATGAAAAGACAGTCCTCAAATCTATATATCTTCGATGATCGTCATTTAATATTTATAGGCTTTATGTTTGGGCGAGCGTGTAATCGACGTGAATAGAATACTGTTATAAATAAACATATTAATCCTTATCCCAACAGATTTACCGGTAGCAAAACTGGAGTTGGGTGCTAACTTAGACGCCAGCAAAGTGGTGGAGGGTTCCGACGTGTACTTAGACTGCAGAGTACGAGCGAACCCGTGGCATAATCATGTATACTTTACTCATAATGTAAGTTACATTTGACTTTTGACAAGGGTCAAGGCAATAAAGATATTGCTTTGTTGTTCTATTAATGGTGGGGGTTTCCTTTAAGATAAACTCAAAACATTTATCTACACTTGGGAGCAAATAAATCGAGCCACTTCCTTTTTCACGCATTATGGTTATTATTTTTGGTATTATGGAACGCATCGATTCGAAACATATATCGCCTAAAAGGGTATGTAATAACCTTTACAATGAGGGTAGTTAGTTGTCAAAATTTCATTTTAATTAAAGTTTAAAGGGTAGAATAAAATTATCGCATTTAATTTGCTTATGACATTTTTATTGTACTCTGTTAAGAAAAGATTATATTTGAGGTTTTTGTTAATCATACCCATATTACTTGTTATTGTTGTCTTTATCTGTGTCTGTGTAATCAAAATAACCTGATAAAATGGATACTACACCGACGGAAGCTGCCCAAGTTGTAGCTTTACTTGAGGTTGGACACGGACAACGTGAAGTGGCACGCAGACTTCATTTGAGTCGTTCAAAGGTACAGCGAGTATACCGCAGGTATCTGGAGACTGGTGCTTTTGTTCGGCGACCTGGCACTGGCCGACCACGGGCAACAACAGAACGTGACGACCGCTTTATTGCAACCAATTCGTTGCGCGACCGTGGACTTAATGCTGTTCAGCTACAGCAAGCGTTACGTGACGTTCGAGGTGTCGCAATCAGTAGGTGGACAGTGAGACGAAGACTAAAGGAACGAAATTTAACATCACACAAACCAGCAACTGGCCCAAAATTGACTGTAGCTCATCGCCGATCTCGCTTGGAGTTTGCTCGAGAACACATTAATTGGACGTTAGAAGACTGGAGGTCAGTTTTGTTTTCTGACGAGTCAAGAATCTGTCTTTTTAGCAATGACGGGAGAAACCGAGTGTATAGACGTCCTGGTGAAAGATTTGCTCAATGTTGCATTCGAGAAACTGTGAGTTTTGGTGGTGGTTCTTGTATGGTGTGGGGAGGAATTTCTCTAGACGGAAAAACGGAACTTGTCTTCGTCGACCCCGCCAACGATGGCAGTGGTAGACGTGGATTAACAGCTGACCGATACATAACTGACATTCTTGAAGACCACGTAATGCCGTATGCTGGTTTTGTCGGAGAAAATTTCTTGTTTATGCATGACAATGCGAGACCTCATACCGCGCAGATCGTTACGGAATACTTGTCTGCGATCGGGATTCAACAAATGGTATGGCCAGCACGAAGTCCCGATTTGAACCCGATCGAACACCTATGGGACGAGCTAAAACGGAGAGTCCGAGCCAGGGTTCCCGCTGTTTCATCCATTCCCGAGCTAGTCGCTGTGCTTGAAGAGTGGGAGAACATACCACAATATGTCATCGTAACTCTGATCAGATCGATGACTAATAGGCTACAAGAATGCATCAGGCCACGGGGGGGTAATACCAGTTATTAAGAATATTTTTTATGCAATAATTTTGTTTTTTATTGTTTTTATGGACTGTTTTAGCCCTACTAAATTTTCTATCAAAATTACCATTTTTCTTGCAGAGCCAATAATTTATCGTTCAATAAGGTTATTATTCAATAATTTACCCTCATTGTTAAGGTTATTAACTAAACTTTTAGGCGATATATAGTTCGAATTGATACGTTCCATATTCCCAAAAATATTTACCATTTTACGTGAAAAAAGGTAGTGGCTCGATTTATTTGCTCCCAAGTGTATATTAATATTACAAAGATGTAAAAGTTTATTTCTTTGTAAGTTTGTGTGTGTTCACGCTAACGCAGGCGCGAGCGGAAGCTAGATTTCAAGAAAACAATTTACAGGCAGTTTTGAATTGTCAAGGAGTTAGTTAATCCTTTAATTAGCAGCCTAGTCTGCAGATGTGTGCATATTTACTGGCAAGAGACTCCTCCTGTATCAAATTACCATAACTATTGAAATCGGACTTTACAAAAAACACATCAGAATCTGCCTGTTTAATTAAAAGTAAATTGTATTTTGTGTGTATTTCTTTTCTTCTGTTTTCCTCAGAAATAGCCTGTAATATGTCTAAGGCATTAAGTCCGGTTTTGTACCTCTTTAGGTTCGAAAAGTTTAAATAAATAAGATAATAATATAGAAATCCTATCCTATGCATAAAATAATACATTCTCTTCACCCACCAGGGGGTCATAGTAAAACCAGGTCCAGGAGTCCTCCTGGCGAACCAGAGCCTCGTCCTGCAACGGGTGTCTAGGAAGGCGGCCGGTGCTTACGTCTGCTCCGCAAGAAACACCTTGGGTGAAGGATCCTCTGAGAGCCTAGTGTTGGATGTCAAGTGTAAGTAGACTAGAGATGTTAAAAGATACATAAATAAACTCACACCTTCTTTCCATGGAGGTAGGCAGACCACAATCCGAGAGTATTAAAGGATATTGCTATTCCATTGTTTCATAGTTTGGCTCAACAACGTAAATAACGCAATGAACGTGTAATTTTATGAGTTGTAACGCAATTACCACGCAGGTCATTTACGCACTCCGGTTGCGAGTACTACGCACCTGATCTTTCTTAAGAACATCACCAATAAGGGGTAAAATTTAGTATCGTTTGGCTGGAGGAGGGGGTGGGGAGGTGGTGGGGGGGGATGGAGGAGGGTGTTCCGTCCCCCCTGCTATTCCTGCTATTCCCATGAAAAGGTAAAGCACCGTTCTTGAGAAAAACTAATTATTGTAACCTAACCTCAAAACACTTAAATGTCGCTTTTCCAACGTCTCCGGCGCTGCGGGAAGTGCAACCCCTTCGCCCTTGCGTAACAAAGGATAGGCACCCAAGGTTGCAGCGGGTGGGGGTTGCCCCCCCTTCGCGCCTCCGGATTTTTATAAACAATCTAGGGGTAGGAGCCAAAAGACTACGTGGAGTCGGGGTGCCCCGATTCGGTTTTGGAACAATGTCGACCTATTTTAACCATGAAGTGGGGGTACACTAACTTCTCACAACTCTGGGAGAAACGGAATGAACGTAAACAAATGACACTGACACATGACGCAAATAGCGTTTTTTTTTTACGTTCCGTTTCATCGATTTTGCACGACATTTTACACCACAGACAATACACTAGTACAGATTTGGTTGTCATTCGCCGATTTTAACGTTTCGTTACGCTGTAATCTAATTTGAGGTTAGAAACATTTATTATAAATTTCTCGAAAAATATGCATTACCTTGTATTAAGAGTGGTAGCGTTACAATCAGGGAACCCAAACCTATCATATTTAAACCTTTTTACCCCCGAACTCCTGCCAAACGATACTAGACCCAACCCCTGTTAATTATTAAAGTATTATGAAGATGGCGTCTGAAAGCAGCATAAAAAAAGCTTTTCAACTAAAGGAAAATCTTTATCTATTGAAACCCAACACAGTACCCCCCATAGTTCATTTGGCGGCCTATCGCTTCCAAACCGATAAAATTTATCTCAAACCAATCTATCACAGCAAAACTAAAACCCATATAATGTCCAACTTAAATAAATTTTATTATTGATATATTAAACTTGACGTAAATTATAAGTTTTGGTGTCTTCCGATCTCGACTTACCCTCCAATTATTAATATTTTATCCCGGCTCCAGCCATATTGATTTCACAACTTCCTCGTTTTTGTTTAAGTCACAATACTGAATTTGTTATTGCGTTTACACAATGGACGATGCTGGTCCTATTTTGGGGACTGAAATGAGAATAGAAATGGTCATAAATGCCCTAATTTGATACTTCTACCAAACTTACTCGAAGAGACGAATAGAGAGACAAAAAAGAGAGTGAAGAGAAGTAAGTTACTATAATTTTGGCTACTTCTGTCCATTCTAAAAGTTAATATGTACATTTCGACCAACTTATCTGTGCTACGGCCGTTTTTCGAAGTAACAATTTGAATGGGACAGACGATCGGTTTTTGTTTAACGTTTTGATTTTCGTCTACAACCAGCGCCACCATTAACTGCACAGGTAACTTGGGCCGCATTCCGAGTTAGACAATAATCGCTGACAGCGCTCACATCGATAATTTGCGTTCCGATTTAGATATCACGATTATGACAGCTAAGAGCTGTCAACGATTCGCTCACAGTGGTATTAATAAAGGGCATGGGCGTCGTAATCGCAAGATGGCGCATGCCATGACGTCATCTATGACGATTCACGGGACATCGTAATCGCGCTCATGCTAACTCGGAACGGGTATAAGCGCGCTCAAATCGATTACAGCCCAATTCGTAATGCGGCCTAGGTCGTACTATATTTTCACTTCGTGGTCCATTCAAAAATAAAATACAATACATTCTGTAGACGAAAATCACAGCTAGCGATTATGTAGTATCGAGGTATTGTTTTTTTCCTGTATCTTCAAAACACCTAAAAAAGGTTCCCCATACTCGTTTTTTTGATAGAATTAAAAAAAAAATACAAAAAAAAACTGGTTCAATACGAGAAAGAAAGGCAAAAGTCTCCCAATACTAGAGCAATTGAGCTGCGCTGCGAGTATGTGGTGATTGGAAGGAGCAGCAATCATCTGTTTTTTTTTTATTTCGTCCGCCGATATTAAAACCTCATTTATGTTAGGTGATGGATTGAAATGGATTTAAGTATATTTATTTGGACACAGCATACAGACATTATTTAGCAGGAAAACATCGTGAGCATTTCCTAGAATCAAAAATTCAAAGACATGCGCTTAGCCACACTGGGTCCGCGTGTGGATTATGGCCCACTCCATCTTAAAAGAGGAGGCCCGTGACCCAACAGTGGGAACATAAAAGTGGGCTGATTATGTGTATGTAAACACAACCTGTTACATTTTAATTTCACTACTTTTAATGCAGTTCAAATTACACGATCCTTGAGTGTAATGCCACAGGAGCAGTGGGAATAGGTTGACTATCTCGTATAAGAAATAATTATGAGGCTGTAGTTTCTGCCTACCTTCATGGGAAGAAGGCATGAGCTTATGATTTTTTTGTTTGTATACAGGGTGGAAGGGACATCGACGCACAACCTGATAACATGGACTCAGTATGTGATTTTGAACCCACCGTTGAAATTTTATCTCGGTTATTTAAAAAAAATATTGGTCTGCCATACATTTTGACCGCGTAAGTATTGCAAAATTCTATGAAACAGCAGATTTTTTTTTGATAACCGATTAAAAACTTCAACTCCAGGGGGTCCAGAATCATGTACTGATCAAAATCAAAAGTCATTTATTCAAACTAGGCTGAGAGTCAGCACTTTTCGAACGTCAAAATTACATAAGACAGTCCCCCAAAACGCCCGCCCTTCACCACTTCCTAGTGCTTTAGCTGGGAAGAAGAAGTGGCGCAACAAACTCCCCAGCAGCACAGCTGTCTGTTTAGTTAGAAAACCATTGAATTATATAATTATAAGGTGATCAAAGAATAAAAACCGAAACACAAAAAAAATAACATATTAAATTATCTGCCATATTTAAGCTAGCCACGCCAATATACCCAAAACAGAAACCAATAAAAAAATCAATGAAAAAAACAACATAACTTACATAACATAACATCACGCCTTGTTTCCCCGAAGGGTTAGGCAGAGGTGTACTTGTACACCCACATTTCGCCAGTTATGTTTAAGTCCCATGTAATAGGGGGCGAGCCTATTGCCATCAACCGGGCACAAATCCAGACTCCGGGCTGCTACTGAGAAATTCCAGATAGAAAAACCCAATATCACTTTGCCCGACCTGGGAATCGAACCCAGGACCTCATGCTCAGCAGTAGCGATTGCGACCACTAGACCAACGAGGCAGTCAACAACATAACTTAATACACAAATAAAAGCCTCCAGGCATAAGGGGCGTGACATCTTACATATGCATTATTAGATTATTTTTTAAGTAACCACAAATGACAAACCAGGACCATCGAAGTAAAATAAGTTAACAGAACAATTACTTTAACAAAATCAAAACCATAGACAGCAAGACGACCAGTCACCATAAGCAGCACCCGTTCTTAGCATAACGCAAAGATCAGCCATTGCCCCCCTCGCCATATTTGAGGGAAGGAGGCAACCCGATCCCCGACGCTACCGCAAGCAGTGACATCTACGGGAGCATGACGAACTCGCTGCCGGTTGCTCAGGCAAGAATAATTTAAGATCAATTGTCGAGGTCGCTAGCTAACCACTTATTGCAATACAACTCATTGAAAAACATTGTAATGAGCGGATCATGTCAATAATAAATGAAGGTAACTAAAACTAAATGACATATACAGTCAAATAAAATTAAAATAAATATACGAACTCGTATACCCTGTCAGTATGTAAGCTGATTCTGGAGAAAGAACATAAACATTGTCTTGAGTTAATTACAGCGACCAGCTATTCTTATCGTTTAAGTAGTCGTTAATTGAATAATATAATATGCCTTTGAACAAAGGTTGGATTTTACTTGAGCTTTAAACGCATTAAAAGGCAAATCTAGCAAAGAAGAGGGTAGTTTGTTATAAAAGGTTATGCCTAGCCCAACAAATGAGTTATGAACCTTATGAAGCCGGTGAAAGGGAGCACGTAGTTTGTTCTTATTTCTAGTATTAACATTGTGAAAATCACTGTTTTTAGTGTATAAGTGTATATTTTGCCTAATGTATAAGATGTTGGCGAAGATAAATTGTGATGCTACCGTAAGAATACCAATATCTTTAAAAAAATCTCTAAGATAACTCTGGCTCCTAGTTGATAAATTGCTCGGACAGCTCGTTTTTGAAGGACGAATATATTTTGAATATCAGCAGCTTTGCCCCACAGCAGAATACCGTAGGACATAACGCTGTGGAAATAACTAAAATAGACTAACCGTGCTGTATCAACGTCAGTGTATTGTCTTACTTTCCTGACAGCGTAGGCGGCTGAACTGAGCCTCCCCGCTAGGCTTGATATATGTGGGCCCCACTGAAGTTTGGCATCTACTGTTATGCCCAGAAAAACTGCCGAGTCTACTGTTTCAAGCAGCTCTTTATCTAAGACGATGTTGGGTCCTAGATTTCTAACATTCGGTAAGACGAACTTTATACATTTAGTTTTCTTAGCATTGAGAACTAGGTTATTTGACGTAAACCAATCCGTAACCATTGAGAGTTCACTGTTTACGTCGTCAAACTCTTGTCTATTCCTGTCTACTTTAAAAATAAGAGAGGTATCATCTGCAAACAGTACAACGTCACAGATATCATTTAAATAGAACGGTAAGTCATTGATATACACTAAGAACAAGAATGGACCTAGTATTGAGCCTTGAGGAACACCTAACTGAACTGGAAGCCCGGATGATTTCACACCATCGACATCTACACATTGGAACCTATTGTGTAAATAAGAATTTATTACGTTGAGAGCTTCGTTTTGGACACCGTAATGACGTAGTTTACGCAAAAGCGTGTCATGGTGCACGCAATCAAAGGCTTTAGAGAGATCACAGAAAACTCCAATAGCATTTTGCGATTTCTCCCATGCATTAAATATGTGTTTCAGCAGAGCAACACCCGCATCTGTAGTTGAACGTCCTTTTGTAAAGCTATATTGTTCATTATGAAGGAGGCTATTTAAATTAAAATGTCTTAGCAACTGCTTAAGTATTAACTTTTCAAATATTTTGCTAAATGCTGGTAAGATAGAAATAGGCCTGAAATTGCCAATGTTATTTTTATAACCAGATTTAAATAATGGTATGACTTTACTACTCTTCATGAGGTCAGGAAAAGTTCCTATATCAACACATTTATTAACAGCTAGATTGGGGGCTACGATGTCTATTATATTACTTAAAAGTTTAATTGAGATGCCCCAGTAATCACCAGTGTTTTTAGATTTAATTGTGTTAAAGATGTTAATTACATCATTAGGCGTTACATGTTCGAAGCTAAATATGCGAGTACATTTTGGCACACTACTATTCAAAAGATTCTCAGCTTTAGACGGGGACGAATTTATGGAGCAAGTCGTAGTTATAGGTATATTGGCAAAAAACTGATTAAAAGCCTCAGCTACGTCAGCTGCCTTATTAACTAATTTGTTGTCCACCATAATTTCAAATTGATTTTCTTGTTTAACCGACTTACCCGTTTCATTGTTAATAATTTTCCAACTGGTTTTTACTTTATTATTGGAATTTTTAATTGAATCGCTTAAAAAATTTGATTTAGCAAAAACGCAAACCTTTTTAAATAATTTTGAATATTTTTTTACAGTATCAAACCTGTATTTTTTCAAACCATATAACTCGTATAGTCTCGCTCTACTTTTATAAATACCTGGAGTAGCCCATTGGTTGAAGCCAACGGAGGTGCCATTAATGTTAATGGTTTTTGTCTTGAAAATAGATTGGTATTCTTTTAGCACAACATCAAAAAGGGCTCCGTATATTTCATTAGGATTTTCGTGTTCTACTAACGATGGTGTAATTCTATGAGCTATATTATTTTTAAACTTGTTACAACGACTAGCTGTATTTGGCCTGCATTCAAGTTTATGCGGCTTTTTAGGTAATGACATCGGGAACCTAGCTAATAAACCACAGTGGTCGGACGTTAAGTCACTTAACACTAATTTAGTTTTGGCATCACAATTAGTAAACATATTATCAAGACAAGTTGATGAAGATGCCGTGATCCTAGTTGGTTCAAAAAACAAGTTAATTAAATTATAAGACCTAAACAGATTGAGAAGTCGAATACTTAGTGGAGTAACATCTAAAATATTAATATTAAAATCTCCACATAAAATTATACTCTTATTACTTGTTTTTAACCTATTGAAAGAATCCTCCATTACCGATTCAAAACTAATTAAATCACCAGAAGGGGGTCGATAAACGCAAATTATAACGTATCGCTCGAGTTCAACACAAGACAACTCAATAGTGCGCTCAATAGAGAGATTAACTAAATCTAAACGTTGTTTACTGAATCCATTATCAGGTTGTGCGTCGATGTCCCTTCCACCCTGTATATGATTTGCTATAAAGAGATTCCATCTAATCCAAACACTATATTTTTTCTCCACAGTCGTCCCGACCTGTAAGTCATCAGCACCTATTGCGGTCAGGGCAGCCAGAGGAGAGGTGATAGACATCGATTGTGATCTGGACGCTAATCCTAAGGTAAGGAGACAGTAATTATTATGTGCAATATATTGAGTATGCAAAATGGCAATGGTTTAAAAAGACACTTAACGATGCCGGGAGTCACTTGTACTCCTCGTATGTTTTTTTTGGTATGGGATCATACCTGGGAACCTTATAGTTACGGAGATATTTAATGTCAAAATTCCATTTCATTTTTAATGTTACATATAACCACAGATATTATAATACTACGTACAGATACCCAATCCCATACAAAGAAATGACACCTCCCTAAATCTGGCAATTGAGCTTTAATTTAGAATTGTTCGTCATAAAAATGTTCAACAGATGGCAGCGATTCACTAATTGCCAGAGACAATAGTTTTACGTCGCCATCTAGGAGTCGACCTACTTTTAAAACGTTTGGTGCCATCCTTTTAAAATAAAGTTTTATACTTCCGGTTTTAGAAAAACACGTTTATTAGATTAATTTTATGTTTCTATGTAAATAAATAGATTTAAAATAAGTTGTTTGATTTAAATTTGTGACTATAAAGGTTATTTTAAAGACAGGACTAATTGAGTAAAACACCATCTATTGCAAAGAGCTCTAAACAGAACGATTAACAGATGGCTACTTTTATCATTATATGGGTTCGAATTGAAGGTAAAAGCTTATTATAAGTTTGTTTGTTGAAAAACGAGTGTGAATAGATAAATCAGCATTTAACAAGGAAGTCTTGATTTTTATTAATCTTACTTCAGCAAAAGTTCTGCTGTTTATCGCTTTCTAATGATTGTTAATTTCATAATGGTTACCTATGCTGCCATCTTTGACTTTTTTGAAGACTAATTATAAAATGTTCTAGTTGAGACCCCATGATATAACACAACTTTAAATACCTCCACGACACCGGTACTGTTGCATGCACCCATAAGCACAATGTTTTGCGGGCGTAAAATTGCGCACTACCGCAAACAGCAAATTTTCACACCAAAAATAAAAGTTGTTACCAATCAATTATTGTTGTGCAATGTTACTTAGTTTGACGTAAAAAATGGGTAGTTCAAGGCACTGTTTTTGGTATTTTAATACCCTGTCTAAAAACATACATATTTCTACACATACATATTTCTACAATCAATGAAAGGTGTTGCATGAAGCCGATAAAATTAAGTGTGTGTTAAATTATTTACAACGTGCATTATGAATTTGACAATTTAAAACTAGAAGTCATTTACTCAAACAAGGCTGAGAATCAGCAGTTTTTGAACGTCAGAATTACATAAGATAGACCCTCAAAACGCTACACCTGCACAACTTTTTTCACAACCAACTTTCCAGCAGCACATCTGTCAACTTAAAACAACTTGTGATGTAGTTCGATCAAAGTGCTGGCAAGGTACAAAAAAGCAGGGCAGTAAGTAAATTATGGAGATTTTTCAGTCGTCCTATCTTCGAGAAACTTTCTCAAATGGATTCATTTTGTTCTGTTCATACACTAAGCACATAATTTGAACAGCATCTTCTATTTAGTGAGCTCCATATAAGCATGACTATGAACTAACACTTAATAAAACACTTGTTTGTAGGTATGACAAAGTTATTATCCAGAAAACTGACTGCTTAACCAGCTAAATTCTTTATACACTCCAGTAATTTTTATTTACCCAAATAACGTGTCAACATCATTAAAATACTTATTTCCTCTCATAATTTTGGCTCCATGAAATTCCGTACAAAAATACTTTATTAAAAAGTCGTCCCAGAAAATAATTTCTATTTAAGATTATGCCTCAAAAGATATTAAAAAATGGAAGTTCGCTTCAAGGACACTTCAAGGTCATTATGTAATGGTTACAATGACTTTATAATAAAGTTAAGACGCGAATCGGCGAGCTAGAAAGTTGATTTTGATAGAATTTTCTTCGATAGGTGTCACAGTATGAAAAGTTTCAGTAGTGCTAATCGTTTTCGAATGCGACTGTGAAAGTAAGATTAATGACATAGCACATGCGGGGTAATTGCGTAACACATTTACGATGGCAATGCCGTTAATTTAAACAATTCAACAACATTTATTGCGCCATTTACGTTGTCGGGCCAACGAATTTTTCAAAAATATGAAGCAATGGTTTAGTTTAAAAGAGTTCGCATTTTGATTGAAAGTGAGCTATGCGGGCTTTACACAGGTGACTATAGCCGCACTACGCGGCGAAAATCGGATTGATATTTTATGATTTTTATGATTATAAATTCTGTAATTACACACTTGTTACGATTGCGAATCATATTTTTAATTTGGCGAGCAACCTGACTTAAGTATGTTTACTCTTCAAAGCTATTTGAAAAAACCCTATAATTGAAGTTGAGGAACAAGTTAATATAAATTTAAGGTGATCTACTGAACTTTTTCATACTGTGCAAATATTATCGAACCGTCATTAATGGTTACCACCTAAATCTTCAATTAATGAATGATGTCAGCATTATATTAAAATTAAGAATCATCTTTTATAAAAATGGCAGGTTTTAGGTCAAGTGATCTTGTCGCTGTTAAATATTGGATGAATTACCTGGACCCCGCGGATTCGTTTTCATGTAAAATATTTATTTATTGTTGAGAGGATGAGTAGGCGACCAATAAAAGGTATTATCGAGGCAGATGTGTTTGGAAACGCTGGGAGGGGTCGCCCTAGGAGGACATACAGTGACCTTATTGGCAATGTTCTTCAGAAAGGTCTGGTGCGTAGTGCTCGCAAACGGCGTGTGTAGATGTAATGATGTATGAGCATAAACGAAGCACCTGCTGAAATAGTTACATACTCCATTTATGTAACGATCTTAGCAGACGGCGTTATGCAGTTTTTGTCTACCTCCATGGGAAGAAGGCGTGAGTTTATGGATGCATGTGTATATATTTATTCATAATCCGGCATGAAAATGCCTTTCTCCAGGGACTAAGTCGCCTTTTGTGCCTAATTCTATGGGATCCGAAGTGCAGTTTTATCGTGTTCGGTCTTTCCTAAAATAATATTACCAGATGCAACGACTCGTGTGTCTGACCAATTAGTGCGTTTATAACTATGTAACCACGTATACGATTTACCTACGTGTGTTTAAAATAATTTACACTTAGTGTCCTCTAGCCAAGTTTCAACATTTAAGTTCACAAGTTACACAAAGAGCTTTTAAAGCGTTTCCGTATTTCTACAGGATTGACATGGGTTTTTCGGTAGCTTATGTCAATCCAATAAATTTTTAAGGGTTTCCATCATTGATAACGCTGATAGAATGTCACTAGGGGCTAATTTGAGTTGCGGGCACAGCTTACATCTACGAATTAATATTCCATCCAAAATACATTCGCAAAACGTATGATTCGTGAATAACTGGCAGGCTTCAATACCTATATATTAATTTGCGTATGTTTTTAATATCACGGTACAGATAAGGATTCCTCGGTTTCTGATCAAATACCTTGGTGACGATCGAGAAGGAGGGAGATTTCTTACCTCGAAAAAGGCTTATTAAGAAGGAAAGCCATTCTAGTTTATTTTTGATAATATTTGATAAAAACTGAGGTACACGCATCATGTTTCTTTTAATAAGTAGGTACAATCACAAGCATAGATATATTACTATGGACAGATTAGTTGCCACAACGAAAACAAATTGCTCATTATTGACATTTTTACATAACTGTTAGATATTTAGGCGGCCAGCACGCGTAACAAGACAAACTTGAATAGACAAAATTACAAGTAGTATAGACAAAATGACAGATTTATTTAATTCATCTGTTGTTTTGTCTAGTCTACCGTCGACAAAACTGGTTTCTATGGTGGTTTTGGTGAGATGTTACATTGTTTTGCAATAACGTTAAGCATATTGCATTCTAAGAGGTGATACATATTTTTGAAGCCGATGTAGCATCTTTTAACTTGGCGTCGCTTGTCTTGTCAGATAGTTTTGGTCACGAAATGAAAAAACAAGTGGAAGTGCCCACGCAGCTATCACGCGCGTGTCACAATTGTGCGGAAAATATATAAAATAATAACTACCTTCGTCAGTTGTAATAAGACTTAATTTTGTATGAACAACAAATTCAAATTTGACTAAAAGCTTATTTGTTGTTCATGCAATATTAAAACTGACAAAATTTGTTATTAATTAACATATTTTTCCGCTTAATTATGACACACGCGGGTTAACTGACGAGCACTTCCACTTTGTTTTTTTCTATTCCGTGGTTTTGGTGTTCCTTCGATGTCACTTATCTGTGCTGCCACTTATACAATTGGCAGTATCAGTTGTGCTAAACATACATACGTATTTCTTCTGATATTTGCCGTCATCTTGACGACGTCTGGCTTAATGACTTATGAATGAATATTATTGAAGTCAGATATCATTGCCGATCTATCCATAGTAATATATTTATGCTCGAGACTGTACAGTAGCACCTCAAGGGAACACCTTTTTTTGTAGCGTCATCTACACCACCACATGCGACGGTAGGACGGCGATCGGGTTTGGGCTTGTGTAATGTTCTGGTGGCCTTACTACTCTCCTGGGAGAAGATAATGGCATCGTCGGGGGTGGGAGCATAGCGGGAATATAGTAATAATGATACCAAGTTGCGCGAATGAAATTCCCTGCCAATTAGCTAGAACCTCCAAATCTGGATAATACCATAAATAATCGGCCTAAAAGTTTTCCACGCCAATTGATATTGAATTTTAACCACAACTATTCAAAAACGAAATTGCCTAAAGCTTTATTTTAACCGACACACAAATAACGAAACCAGACTTTATCAAATTTGATCGAAATATTGACACTTTTAAAATGGTTTTGTGCTCCGAAAATATTCATATTTTCAATTCTGCGTACAAAAATACGGACGTGTTGTTAGTTAAAATGCTGTAACAGTAAAACTATACGGTTAAACTCATGCATATTTATTGAAAATGCTTTATCTTACTGCCTGATATTCGAAGCTTTGTTTTGAAACTGACTGTTTGTGGTTTTTTGATTTTGTTATTTCGATTGGATTCTCGAATGCTGTACCATCAACATTAATCATAACTATATTGGCCTGTAAATGGTAGTGTAATGTAAATATGCTCAATAACCAAAAACCTTAGCTACTATTGATGGGCTTTAAGATTCTTTTTCCATGCGAGAATCTAGCTTTGCCCTAACCTTGTACTTATGTCGCGTGAATGCTAACACATCCCGTGCTTAAATGCTGTCAACAAGAAATAGAATGTGACCGTCCTTTGACGCGGTAGGGCAAGTCTAACGATTTAAATCTTTGACGGCAACCAACTTTTAGTCAATATTCATTGATTATTAGGTAAAAGGAAATAAGGAAAGAAAATATTTTGAAAAAAAAAATGTAATTCAATAATTAATATTAATGTTATTACTGCTTAGTAATACCTACCTAATTTACATTAACATTGCTAAACTAAATCCTGTAAACAAAAATCTTCCCCACTCAATATTTCCAAACAAATCGAAGAGTATATCGGAAGCTGATCATAACAACACAGCATCCGTGCAGTCCCCCAAAGAGCGTATCCTCATGAATAACATAATACGCCATCAGTGTACTATATTACCTGCATCGCCGTTTATTTTGCCCCATATATTGTTTTCTTTTGCTTTGCCCTCTACGTACAGTCGGCCACAAAAAGATGTATAGTGTATCTATGTAAAATTTCTACATCTATGTCTGTAATTTATAAGGAGTACATAAAAAAGAGTATTCTATCTATCTATCTAAAGTGTACTTTCTGCGCTCCGCGGTTTCATCCGCATTCGATCCCATTGGAGTTTTGGGATACAAAGTTTCCCTATGTCCTAACATATACTTTTTTTCAGGTCATGGTCTACATATGTTTGTGCTAAATTTCTTTCAAATCCGTTCAACCGTTTCAGCGTGAAACAAACATACACTAAATTAAATCTTTTCTCTTCATAATATTATACTTCAGAATACATTGACAAGAAGGCCACTTCTCGTAAGCTGGCTGCTCGTGAGTTTGTTGTGCCTCTTCGTCTTTCCAGATTTGGTGAAGGACGTCTTGGGGGAATGTCTTATGTGATTTTGACGTTCAATGAGTGCTGATTCTCAGCCTAGTGTGAAATTTTTTTTTTTGTATTTTTTTATAATTAAAAACGTTCAAAATCTAGGCGCAGTCTTAGCTGAGAGACGATCAATGTCAAAAATTTGTAGGTTAATTCCATGTATTTTTGACAGATGAGGACTGAGATTGAAGGCCCTTGAAAATAATCAGGAATTGCTGCTCAGAATTTATTTGATTTTCTTCAATGTATGTTTCATAAAACTGTATCAATGTAGATACAATTAAGTACACAATGTCTCATATGTTTTATATGTTTATGATACATAATAATATTATTTTAATGTTCTCTCATAATCTCAAACACAGTAGGTACAAAGTCAAGGTAACTCTTAATCAGAGACTGGTGTCTGTATTACAGATCACCAGGCCTACCCTCCATCGGACACTCACTAATTACCTATGACTGTTTTAAATGAACATACAGGTTGTACATAATAAAACACAATTACAATTTTGATGGCAATTGAAAGATTGTAGACTCCTCAATGAATTCTTTTTGAGGGTGACTGTACAGGGGAAAATATGGCAGTGAAAGTTTAATGAACTATATTTTTTCTCGTAGGGAGTTTTTTTGTTACAGCCTATCAGCGATAGGTGTAAGGGATACAGTAAATCGAAAAATTGAAAAATTAATTCAAGCCGTAATTCAGTGGAAATTTTCCCCGGGAGTTTTTAAAGTTACCCCGGATTTTTTAAAGTTCCCCGAATTTACTTTTTTTTTTTGTTTTTTTTTTCCTACTGCTTCAAAATCTCGCTTTTATCAAACTATATTGTGTCGTTTGATACTAACAGAGGTCATGGACAAGTGGCATTTCTACAACGACTTTCAACAGGATTGACAAAAGCTTTTCGGTTGCCTGTTAATTCAATACATTTTTGACTTGTTCGAGTACATCAACTTTATGGCTGATGTCACTTTGTCATTTACAGTTGACAGATAAAGAAAGAAGAAAGAAAGAAAAAAACGTTTATTTAGCACAGACTAAAAGGCACACAAAACAGGTAAAAAATATGAGAAAAACAATCAAAATAAAGATAAAAATAAAAATAAGGTGTACAGTGCGAAGTATGAAACTAGCAGGGTAGTGCGCCTCACGGCTGCGCCAAAAAGGCCCAGTTCAGCAAAAAAAAAAAATGCCAGACAACTAGTGCCTGACGCTGGTTTTCAACTGGACCTGAATTGTGAGGTAACGGATGTAAATCAGTTTTATACTGCAACGTGACGTGTGTATGCATCCATATAAAAATAAAAATGTTTCAAATAATAATAGTCATGATTAAGTACATAAATAGAGTAAAATGCAAAACAAAAAAAACATACTGATAAATAAATGAGACGAAAATAGAGAAATAATTCGAAAACGAGCCGGAACAAACCAAAACCTGCTTTAAACGATGCCAGACTTCCACGCTCCAACGCATTGTATAATTAATTAATCCGTGCAGATCTAAACTGTCCTCCCATACCTATGAACACTGTAATTTGAAAACATTGCTAAAGCCAATTATTAAAAAAAAAACGGTCACCGTAGATTTTGCTGCCGGCTCTTTTCCATAGGATACGACCAATTGGAATCGTCCTCCTAGCTTCTAGCGTTTCATAAGTGCTCATTCAGTTTACGAGAAATAAAATTTGTACATATTTTGATTTTTGATGTTGTCGAGGTCTTTCTTATAAGCTTAAAGTAAGTTCAAGCACGTCAAACATACAAAAAAAAACATTGTCTTATGTGTATTAAAAAAAACGAGATAGTTTAAATTCAAAACAAAACTCGCTGCAAGAAGTCTTAACGATTTCGAGATTTCTTTTCGCATACAAAGTAGAATTTGCGAAGTCATAGTACGAGTTTTCAAACTTCTAGTTTCCACACGCAGCCTTATGTGCATTCCGCGCCATATACCTAAGTAAATACGTAGATTTATTTAGATTGGTTATTTCCTAAAAATAACCAATCTAAAAACAAAAGGCCATTACCCCTTTTTTTAATATGGCTTCTCGCAGGTCAACCTAGAAGTTTGTCGGCTGTTTAACCGGGCTTGCCTGTGGTTACCCTAATAAATGGCCTCCATCCAGGCCTTAAAAACTAAGCTACTACACGCTAAGGGCACCCTCTGTGGGGTACGGACCCCGACTTAGGGCGTCGCTGGAAGAGGGCAGCAAGGGACAAGCTGGAAATTAGGGCCAATTTGACAGACTTGTCAATGGCAGCACACCATTTTTTTGTTTGTTACGGGGTGCAAAATCCTCATGGATGTCCTCCCCCCTGGGGAGGGCTGAGGGGTCCGTCAGACTCTTACTGACTAAATACCACCCCGGTGTTCCATCTCACACCTACGTAGGGGTCGCGGGAACATACCATTCTTCCGCAACCCCGACTGGTTCCGGCCTGCCTCGGCGGGCCTCCTCGGGTTGGGGGAGCGGGGGTGAAGTGTTTGACTCCCCGCACAACATGCAAGAGGGGCGCGCATAGAAAAATACGCGCCGCCACCGCGGGTCTTGATGTATGGGGGGTGGCGAACTTCCCCGAGTCTTCCGTCCCTGGAACCATTTAGGGGGGCTGGAAGAGGGCGTTGTCCACCCTCCGCCTACGCCCGGTGCGCCTGCTGCGGATCGGGAGAATGGACGAGATCTCTATCTCCCATTCCGCAGCCTCCTTCTGCAAGATAACTGTTTCGCAGAAGGAAACCACCGCGTCCCAGGTCTCCTCGCTGCCGACCATCGAATTCACTGCGGTCGGCAGCGACAGGTCACAGCCTACTTGTGAGATGATGGCCCATGACAGCACAACAACAGCAACCTTATTGCATCGGTTATAAAGTTCACAAAGATTTCGGTAGTGATGTGAACGGATGTAGTCGCAATCTTATTTCAACGGCAATAAGAATCAAAACTTTTACAAATTTGACTATTTTTGACAGTTTCAGAACAAGACTTGAATGCAAACGTTAGTAAATACGAGAACTGGCCTTCAGGTGTTTTGCATAACGATTTTTTTTTTAATACTTCTGTTTTCAAAATTCGGTGATGTATTATACGTGAGACATCCACCAACTCGCATTGGGCCTACCTGGTAGAAAACGTACGACCCAGTCTCTCTCACAGAGAGGGTTCCTGTGTCACAGCAGTAGGAACAGTAGAGGCGGATTATTAGTGACTTCAATGTCAAATTATCTTTCTCGCTCCAAGAAATGACAATCCTGAGCGATAGAAAAGGATAGAGCATAAAAAAGACGATTCTGTGCTCACAGATGTGAGTCAAGCCTTACTCATCCTTAAAGTAACTCTGTCTGTGTGTTGGTCTGTACGGCTGAACCGATTAGGATGAAGGCACCACACGGATAGTCCATAACCTGACAAAGGACACAGATTACTTTTTATCCCGGTAGTACGATCCAGTGGGATAATTATCCCAGAGCCGCAGGCAAAAACTAGTACTCTAAAACAATTAGGAAAAGCACTTACATTTTCACGAATTGTTTTGACGTCCTTGTAACAAACAATAAACAGCTCTTAAAAACTCCGTAGGAAAACAAACATTTACTAATCGAAATTAAATTTCCGCCGTTTTAAACGAGACGCGACTGCTCTCATTACGTCAAATAAATTCAGTAATACGTATTTGTCAACATGAATCAATTATTTAAGAGGGTACAGTCTGCAACGCAAGATGGTTAATAGCGCTTCAGTTAATAAAACTCAACACATTATTTTTTTTTTATAGAAAGAACATGTAACTTAATTATACAAATTAAACTGTTTACTGAACTTAATGAAGTAAAAAATTGTGTCACAAACAACACCAACACATTGCGAGTAACACAAATTCTTTATAAAAAACATAATTTGTGTTGTTTCCAGTGTTTGTGCTATTTTTTTGTCATTTTTTATATTTCGTGAAATACAAAAAAGGACCTTTGTGAATTAAATTGTATTTTGAAAGCTGGTTTCTAATGAATTAATGAAAATAGTTTTACGAGTACTGAACAAATTTCTAGTAAAAACAAAAAAAAGACATTTTATGTCAATTATTGTGCAAAGGAGGTGTTTTTTATTCCTTAGAACTGTGGCCAAATAATGTACCTTATGAACAAAGGCACGAAAATACAGGAAAAAATCGCAGATTCAGAGAAAAAAATTGGATTTCTTTAGACATTTGTACCACCTGAAATTTATTCAAAGATGTTAACAACTTGTAACCCACGTGTTTTAATCTGGCAATCTAGTGATACACTACTTCTGAAGTTGCGTTTCGTTACTTGATTTTATAAACGTATCAAAATGATATTAACCTAAAAATGTACTGATTATTATGTTATTTTTGCATTAAAAACAGTTATTTTTGCCTAGAACATTTTTGTGAAATATTTAGCGATTATACTTTTGTTTCAGATTTATTTATGCGTTTGGTTAGCTCACAAAAAGACTGTGCTCCAAGGCTGATTACCTTGTTTTATTTTATGTTCAGCATATGTGTTATTCCGTTTCGTTTTTTACAGCTGTCACTGCTGTTATGAACGTTTCGTTGAATGCAGTTAGGATTTGAGGTAGTGATTTTTTATATGATTTTATTTCCTAATCTATCGAATAGTGGAGGATTTTAAATACTGGTAATAACAAATTTTATTTAAAAAAAAAAACACCTCCTTTAGACACTTCTGAGCAATGGCCGTTTTGCGTGGATGTGACGCATATTTTCCTCCATCCTTTATTGTGTTTTCTTTGCGTCATGTCTTACTACAAATAACCTTATTTTCTTTATTTTTTTATTTCTACGTAAAAGCAACAGTGCGTTGCTGACAGTACCAAGTTAATTCCAAATTGAAATAATCAAAATGGCGTTCCATTTCAAGGGACTGTAATAATTGACACCGAAATGTATTTCCCACCGATATGGGGCATCGGTTCGGTTCGGAAACCAATTAATATAAGGTGTTGAAATAACCCAATTTGAATTTATAATGGGATTAATGACTGATCATTCATGCATTCATTCATTAAGATCTGACACACTGACTTATTCCTAGTTAATATTTTAGAAAAATTTATATATTTTTACAATGTCTGTAAATATGTGAGCACAATGTACCTATCACGTGATTAATTTATCTGCCTTTGCTTTATTTTTAATTCTTTTTACCAATTGTGGTATAGTATTTTTATTCTTTGTGCATCGTCTTCACATATGGAAATATAATTAATGTATGCAAAATATTGTATAACATTTTAAAAGAGTAACGGTGGAGTTTCTTGCCACTTCTTCTCCATACGAAACTACTTTTTGGAAGTGGCGCCCAGAATCAGTTCTATTTTTAATGTAAATTTTGACGTTCAAAAGTGCCTTTTTATGGGCCTATTTGAAATAAATGCTTTGACTTTGATTCGAATTTAATGGTTACAAAAATAGGATGAAAGAGTATTAATATTAGATCACTATTTTCTAAAATAAAAATTATACAAAGTTCATAAAATAACACTTCAACGAAACAGGGAGTGTTTCAGGGAGCAGTATTTATGTATTTTATAAAGGTAATAAACATAGGAAGAAAATAAAGAAAAGAAAAAGTATTGATTATGACTCGCACAGGAATACGCATTATGCAGTATGTAGTGTGACACGCAGTATCACAAACTGAACTAAATAACTCATAAAAATATAAAAGTTAATAAAACAAAAGTTAATTTTAACTCAAAACAAAGTCCTGTAAGAGGCTAAAAGGCTCCTATCTCAGCATAAAGCTGCGACACTTAAAAATAAATAGCACAAATGTTTACGTCTTGTCGTCTTGAAAATGAATGGATTTATTTAGCTACTATTTTTGTCATACAACTTTAAACTGTATCTATTTGTCCATAGGAACCAATGTCGTACCACTGGTGGTTCAACAGTTCAGCTCACAGCAAACATGAACTCACCACATCGCCGATGACTACTGTGCCTAATTTGCCAGGTAAGTTTTTTCTTTTAGTTACCGTAACTTTTTCATCATCATTATCACCCAGCAGTCTCTTGCTGGACATAGGCCTCTCACATTGCACGCCATTTACCTCCATACTCAGGAATTCTCATACAGCTGCTACCAGGCACCCTGCGCAGATCGTCGCATCCCCTAGCCTGAGGGCCTTGTTACCTTTCGCCTATTCGCGGTCTCCACTCAAGAACACGTCTACTCCAACGGCCATCTGTTTTACGGCTATTATGGTCGGTCCATTGCCACTTCAGCTTGCTTTTACTGTGAGCTTTGTCGACGACATTGGTTTTCTGACTGATCACCTCGTCATTTTAAATTTGACCCGTAATGTCACACTGCTGGACGTCCCTCCTCCTTGTCCACATACTTCTGTCCTCTGTCACTGCAGGCCAGTACTTTAAATATTTCTCTTAATATTTTTTAGTCGAGGATCTTTATTAGGGTTGTTTCAAATGGTGATTAGCTTGAAAATCTGAGTTCGGATTCTCAGAGTGGACAAAGTTATTCTTTCTTATAAAAAAAACCTTAAAACCTTAAAAGTGGCTTACGTACAGCATTGATTTTGTTGAGAAAACTCTCTGGCCTTTTTTAATTCGAATACAGTCGTGGCTAATTTATTTTCCGCTCCCTCATAAAGCACGTCATAATCATATGACGTGCTTTATTGAGGTAAATCACGTAATTGCATACTATTGTATAGAATCAAGTTCTTCTAATTGAACAGACAGATGTGCTGCTGGGGAGTTTGTTGAGCCAGTTCTTCTTCCCAGCTAAAGCACTAGGAATTGGTGAAGGATGCGTTTTAGCGTACAGTCTTATGTAATTTTGACGTTCAAAAAGTGTTTGAATAAATGTGACTATTGATTTGATTTGAACCCTTCGTGTTTCTTAAAGGTACATACGTTTACATGGTGAATACTTCGTCTGACTATGGCTGGGTGCAATGTTCGGGAACCAACTCCGTGGGGCGGCAGACCAAGCCCTGTCTCTTCCATATATTGCCTGCTGGTGAGTACTATAAGAGGATGCTCCCTAAATTCTTTGTTATTCGCATTCATATTCTGAATTGTATTTATTTTGCATGCCTTACAGTAGAATCACTTGAAACATGAACATTTAGAATAACACCATTGTATCAGAAAAATAAATTTGATTTGATTTGAAACAGTCACGCAATACAATGAAAATGGACCTTTATTAAGTGATTTATTGGATCTTTATTGGATTTTCTATCCATGTAATCAACCGTACTTAATTGAAAAAAAATCACTCGATTAATTTTAATTAAAAAATCGTGTCTTTTAAAAAAATCAAGATTGTTCGTATGTAAAATAAATATGAACAGTAAGACAATAGTTAATAATCCAGCCACAAGATACTTTTTCTCTAGATCACGTATTACTTTAGTTATAAACTAAGTAATAGTTGAGACTGACGCCATTTAGTTTCGAATTTGAACTAGAGCGCACGCGATATTCAATTTTATTACTGTAGCTGACGCATCAGTTAAGCACGTAGCGGAGCTTGCGTGGTAATTATTTTAGAGTACCTGATCTTTAAGCCAAGCACATTTTATAGCTGCTACGGGCCCAAGAGCACTGTATTTTCATACAAAATAGTAAAGTGCGCCTGTACAGTGTGTTGGTTGATAGAATCAGGGAATCAAACTGTAACAGAAACAAGCGTTTTTAACACTGTTTTCTAAAACTATTTTGAAAGAAACACATTAATCGATGTAACAGAAACAATAATGTTACAGTATCAAAATTTAACCTTTAATATGTTTAACAGAAATAAGCAGATTCAGTTATATTTGCATGTTACCCTAAGAACGCGCGGCAGACAGACAGACGCGGCGATACCAAAATAGCCTCAATACAGTCGTGATTGCGGCTATATTGGAAACGCCGCGTTACCACTTTTATATTGGTAACACTTTTAAATGTGTAACAGTAACATTTCTGTGTTACTGTTACACATTTAACAGTGTTGCAAATTTGATTGAAAATGTAACACTTATAATTCTGTAACATTAATGAAGGTGTTTTAAAGTCCCTGGATAGAATATCTACGAAAGTGATGAATGAGAACTTATGTAATGCGTTGCCTGTTAATGTTTACCTTACAAACTACCCACATAACTCTCGTCCAGGAGAGCAGTAGGGCCACTACCGCGCCGAGGTCCGTCGCGAAGACCCCAACGTAACTGTCCCCCCTCCCGACCCTAGCTCGACGAAGTGCCAGCCCGCGCCGTAGCTGAGCCTGTAGCTTTAAATTCCCCCGATACTAGTAATCATCCAAATCAGATCCAGCCTGTCCCATCTCGCTGTCCTCCCTCTAGCGACGCCCTAAGCCGAGGTCCGTACTTCACAAGGGGTGCTCTTAGCGAGCAGTCGCTTAGTAATGTATGTTTTTCGCCACTGGCTGGAGGCTTTCAGTTCGCTTAAAACAGCCACTGGATAGTCCGATTAAGTAGTCACGACCTCTCAAGGTCAACTACGAGATGCCATACATAAAAAAAACAGCAACATCACAACATTTGATCTGTGACCGTCGATTTCGGGCGTCAGAAGCCCAGAAGTCTTGACTACCGGTCTTTCTAAGGGGTATCGTGTTACCCAGTTACTGGGTTGTAGAGGCAGTCGCTCCAAGTAAAATACTGGTATTCAGCTGCATCCATTTATACTGGAAGCCGACTCCATAACTAAAAAACACACCCATTTCCGAAAATATTTGTTTAAATGTAAAGTGGTCGTATTTCTTCCGTAATGTCCAAAGCTATGGGCTATTTTCAAACAACATAACATAACATCACGCCTGCAATCCCAGAAGGGTTAGGCTAAGGTGTACCTATAGTACACCCACATTTCGCCAGTTATGTTTAAGTCCCATGTAATAGGGGGCGAGCCTATTGCCATCAACTGTGCAAAAATCCAGACGCCGGGCTGCCACTAAGAAATTCTAGATAGAAAAACCCAAGAACACTATGCCCGACCTGGGAATTGAACCCAGTATCTCATGCTCAGCAGTAGCTCTTGCGACCACTAGACCAACGAGGCAAACAAAGATCTAGACAAAAGGAAATGCCAATAAAATACTAGAATCCATCGTCAGCGCCATACAAATCAAAGACGTCGGCGTCGTTAAACCCTGGACAGATAGAACTACGATTTATTTCCGAAGCTTATTCCTGTAAAATATGATGCTTCCCCTGTGTCAGACATTTCTAGTACCTATGTGTGGAGTGTAAGTTATTAGGTCGACATAAAATTCTAGACATAGTTGAGGATGCCAATAATTGGACTAGGCAGAAAACTCTGTTTTGGAGAAACGTTAACCCTTGAAATGCGTTTATTGGGATGAGTTTAATTAACACAACTTTATACTTTAGTATAAAGTTGTGTTTTTTACGGTACTTATTTTTAATAGAGTAACGAGCGATGATGGTATTGTTTTTTTTAATTACCATTAAAACAAAAATGATTAGTTGGTCAAGTGGTTGCCAGAGCTACTGCTGACCATGTGGTTCGATTTCCTGGTCGGGCAGTGTTATTGAGTTTTTCTATCTATAATTTCTCGTAACAGCCCGGAGTCTGAATTTGAGCCCGGTTGATGGCAATAGACTCGCCCCCTATTGCATGGGACTTAAGCATAACTGGCGAAATGTGGGTGTACTATAGGTACACCTCTGCCTAACCCTTCTGGGATTACAGGCGTGATGTTACGTCTTTAAAAACAAAAATCATCTAAATTCTATTACTTCTATGAACCCCTTTTAACGCTATTTCTCTTCTATACAGATAAGCCATCTACTCCCAAAGCGTGTGAGATCACCAACGTGACCTACGACTCTTTGACTCTGAACTGCACACCTGGACATGATGGAGGGATCCACCAGTCATTCTTATTGGAGGTAAGTGTGTGATACTTACATAGCTACATTCACGTTGTTGGATGTCCCATATCTTCGAAATTTTGCCTCAAGGACATGTCAATTTCCTCACGATGTTTTTCTTCACCGTTTTGTGTTTGAGAAACATAAAGTAAAGCGCCTACCTGGGTTCCATCCCAACCCGTGATCTACGACTCGTATAATTTTGGATGTAACGTGACCAATCCTTATAAGCATTAGCATAAAGCCGCATATTGGAAAAATTTTGTATCGCATGTTGTGTGTGTGTTTGCATCAACAACAACACGGCCCTAGTCGGTTTTCCAGCGTGTCTTCAAATTCAAATTCAGAATAATTTGTTTTACTTACACCTACATGGATGGGCACTTATGAAAGGTCAGAAGCTAGATGATCCTCATCTAGTTTAAAAAAAATGTTTGACGTGTAAAAGTGTTTGTACAAACCCACTTACAGAAAATCATTTATCATTTATCAGATACACGGTTCCAAATTGGACGTTTTCAATTTTTTAAATGTAGCTTCTGCAATATTACAGTGTATAGATATCAAAGAAAAGTGTAGGCCGGTCAAGGAGTATCAGATACTTAACAAATCTATTTGCATCTGTAGCTATTTTTGGACGATAGCGCAAAACGTCTCAATAACACCAGATTTTATTCAGACGTCGTCGGCCTTTATGCACGACTATCTCGTACCCAATATTCAAGCTTCCATCGTACTTGGAGAATGGGATCTTTCGTGCGTATTTAACTACTCAAATTTGAGCTACTCAAATTCGTAAAGAAAACGTTCAAAATAAGGCTTTAAGGTTGAACTAGTCGCGGGCTCGAATTCACTGTTGGGCGTGGCCAAAAAGGACGCTGTCTGATCTGGCATCCTGTCTGATAGAGATGGTATCAGTGATGAGCAGTTAGACTCTAGTCTATGTCTACAACGTCTAGTTCGCACGCACACAAACACCGACATTTTAATGCATAGTAAAACGAGCGCGTAAATAATTACGAAAAGTTCTTCGGAAAATCGAGTTTTATGAAAACATCACAGCATACATTAATTACAAATTAAGTTTATTGAACTCTTAGATAATTGAGCTTTGTCAATGCTTTCTTTTAAAGATTTTACACTTCTTTTATTTCTTATTTATGCCCGAAGTTACGTCAAAACTAGCAAGAAAAACGAACCTTTCTTGGCTCATCACTTTTTAATGGCTTTTAATTACAGTTCTGTTTCCGCACAGACAAAACTAACAATGAGACAAAACGATATCATATATTAACTTTGGATGTCCAGTGGAGTAATACCCTCCCGAAATTTGTATGGAATAAATATCGACTAGTGCAACCTTAAGGCGATGAACACACTGCCACACACCACGCAGCGTAGCGCGTGAATACGTGTTTTAATGTTGCTTGTAATTATCTCCGTTTGTATAGAAAACACGCACAGTCCAACACACAGAAAAATCATCCACGCCCGTTCATACAGCGTTCATTCAACGCAACATGCAGCGTGATGCGTGGTAGTGTGATAATCGCCTAAGTCAACCCTCCAGTGCGTCCTTTGTGTAAGACATAGGATGCACGGAGATGTTTGCCATGTTAGCTGCGCGGTTCATTTGTTTGCTAGTCCCGCATTCTTGCATAGCGCGGCCGTGGGTCGCACTAGATGATTCCGTCTACGTTTCCTTACGAAGTCGAGGTCTGCTGTAAAGTGTCGTCTTTAGACTGAGAGCCGCAGGTTGTAAAAGTGCAATTGACGTCCTGAACTGTGAAATTACGCTGTGTGAATATTCAGTTTGATTGGCTGCAAGTTTTCAACTAAAATTGTCAACAAACCAACTTATGCAATACGCTCTCATTTTGCATTACATAAAGCACAAGTTAGTCCACACGCAAAATGCACAAAATGAACATTAATTATTGTTTGAGGAAATACACTCGGTTCCAAAAATAACGGGTCAGTCACAAAAGTCCGAATATCTCCCGAACTACGTATGCTATCATAATGAAACGAATACTGTTCGATTGGTCATTTAATGATACAAAAAATTAATAAATTGAAACTTATGTGTACCTTCATTCTTATTCTCAAAAAAAATAAACTAAAGTAAGACATTTTTTCTGAAACTTAAAATTTGTGTAAGATCTTTTTTTTGCTTTTTTTCATTACATGCATAATTTTAAAACTTCGTATTGCCTCCCCGAGCTCTTCTTGCAGCTACCAGACAATTCGGTATGCTGAACACCAAATTTCGGAGCCGGTTCTGAGGAATGGCTTCCCATTCCTCCACCAGTGCTTGTCTGAGCTCGGGTAGCGTGATCGGTGGGGAGTGTCGACGTTTTACGCAACGCTCAAGCTCGTCCCATGCATGCTCGATGGGATGGTTAAATCAGGGCTTCGCGCTGGCCTTTGCATCAGTTCGATACCGACCTCTCCAAGGTATTCATTTACAATTCCGGCAGTATGGGGAAGCGCATTATCATGCATTTATATGCCATCCCGGTCCATCCTCGTCATTAAAGGTCCCACATGCTCATTCAGGATCTCCTCCACGTTCTCCACCTCTCTGCATTCAGAGTGTCAATTTGAATTAGCACGAGCTCGGTGCGAGCCTCGGCAGACATTCCAGCCCAAACAAGTACTGAGCATCCGCCGTGTGCCACTTTTTCCTCCACACAGTCTTGATGGAAGCGTTCCCCTGGTCTTCTGTACACCAACTGCCTGCCATCATGCTTGTAAAGCATGAATTTCGATTCGTCCGTGAACATTACCCTAGACCAATCGTCCAGTGTCCAGTGTTGGTGCTCGCGCACGTATCTCTGTCTTGCAATTCGATGTTGCCGTTCCAGTTTGGGGCCATCAGCGGGCCTTAATGGTTTCAAGCTTGCCTCAGCAAGACGTCTCCTCACTGTTTGTGCGCTTAAATTGCTACCACCAAAGCGAATAAAGTGGTTTTTAAGACCAACTGCAGTTTGAAAACGATTTCGGAGCATTGTACCCACGAGGTATCTGTCATCCTTGGCCGTTGTGCATCTTAGCCTGCCATTTCCTGGTCTCCAAAGGTGCGATCCGGTCTCTCGGTACCGCTGGACTACCCGCTGAACAGTCGACAAAGATACACCAATGTTTCTTGCTGTTTCACGCTGGGTCCGCCCAAGTTCCAAGAAAGTTAGGATTCTGGTACATTCATCTAACGTGACTGCCATGCCACAGAATGCCACCTCACAGAATACTGATTATGCACGTGGAAGTCGTTCACAATATTTTTTTGTGACAGAATAGAAATGGAAAGAAACCATAATATAATATAAAACAAAATTTTAAAAAAATTCCATTTTTCTAATTTTGTTTTTTTGTAAATAAGGTTCATTCATCAGCCAGTATAAAAAGTATGTTTTAAGCGCAAATAAATAGTCTTTATTCTGTTTTTTACTTCATTGATTTAACTCTTACAGTTTATGTAGATATTCGAACTTATATGTCTGACCCCTTATTTTTGGAACCGAGTGTGGTTATTATGTTTGAAATCGCAGCAAAATAACTAGTTTCAACAAATTACGTGGGAATATTAGTAATTAGACGAATTATTCCGTTATGAGATTAACAACACAGATGTACGTCATAGTTTGAAAATAGATTTTAAACAATTTAATTATCAGAATGATATATTCATGAAAAGCCTGCACAAATGTCCCATAAGTTGACTTCAAGCCGGAGTCGGGTGATAGGTCGGATCATAAAAGTTAACAGAAACATATATTAAAAAACTAGCAACAGGAGTTAAAATACCGTCACAGGCAGTAGATACTCTCGTTCTTTGTTTAAAATGTATTATTCTAGGTCACTATGACTCGATTTCGGCTTGACGTCGACTTATGGGACACGCTGTATATTTAATTATTTCTCTTGATATATCAATGATTTTCGCCTTTTTGCTTCCCGACGGGATTATCGACCTTCTTTTAACTTTCTAGTCTTTAAAAAACTATTTGTACCGTAAATGTTGGTCACAGTGACTGCGTCCAATTTTATAGTGTGACTAGGGCACACCACACAAAGACTTGCTTGTCTTTTTAGAATACCATCCACTATTTTCTGTACCTTGCATTAATCTTCATCCTCTCTTTTCATATAATAGCCATCCATATTTATAGTATTAACACACGTTTAAACTTAACACTGACTATTACTTGACAAGAACCATTTCATTTTTAAAACATAAGTAATTTCCCTATTGTCAATTGACAATTAACGTACAACAAGGAAATAATTCCAAAAGATTCGACAGCTTTTGTTTTTAAAGCCTTTGAAAACTTCTAATCGTCTTCTCTCGAAAACATTTAACGACTCGTTTCTTTTGTGATTTCTTAAGAAATGTTCGAAAAGAAATTCCCTTTTTTTTCAATATGATTTCCTTTGTACCTATGTTGTTTCATCAATTTTGTCAAACAATCGAATAAATGAACTTTAACATCCACGTCTTTTTGATGTAAAAAAATAATAAGTATTTCATTTCAATCATTAAAATATCTTCTTATACAGAATGCTTGTTAGAAGTACTGACATAATTATTTGAGGGATTTAAGATGTCATTTGCAAGCACAAAATATTATAATTTGTTTTTAAAATGTATTTGGAAAATGATACTATCTTTAACGAGGGAGAAAACAGAGGAAATACACACCAACTTTCTCACATAAAACCCTATAAAGTAAATCAAAATAAACGTACAATAGAACATCATTTATTAATAAAAGAAATGGTGTATCTTTTGCTGTAGGCTTCATAAATTGTGTTAAAGGTATCAATAGGCTTCAATACGTCTTGTTTCTGTCACTTATTACGATATAAATAAATCTCGAACGACACGGAATTCTTTGTGAAAAGAAGAAAATTACATTGTTTGGAGAAAGAAATAACATTGTTAAAACGATATTCTTCGGATCATATTACATAGCTTTTTTATGGCTTGTATTAAATCGAACGTAAAGGAATTCCCATTTCTTAGAAATGCTATTGAACACTCTAATACAATTCATGCGCGTTTTGGTAAAAAACTAAATAGCCAAGTAACTGTAACCAACTTGGATGTAGCGCTGTTGGTGACAGTACTAACATAACCGAATCCGTTCGGTCGTGGTATCCTAGCTTAGTTTCTGCGACCAACTGAAAAGGCCACAAATTTAAAAAAAGTGTCCATCATTAGGAGGTCAATACGTTTTTAGAGGATCAGTTAAATAATTCCCCTTTTCATCAACATTTTATTTGTTTATTTATTTATTTATTTACTTCTTACAACTATCTCCATCAAATGTCTCCTTTAAGGCTCCCACAAACACGCGCGACACCACAGCCCGACACAAAGGCGCCGTGTGTCACCGGACTAGCGGTGCTTTTGTGTTGCGCTGTGGCGACGCGACTGTTTGCGGGAGCTTTTTTTTTTTTTTTTTGTGTATGGCATCTCGTAGTTGACCTTGAGAGGTCGTGACTACTTAACCGGACTATCCTGTGGCTGCCTTAAGCGGACTCAAAGCCTCCAGCCAGGGGCGTAAAACTACTTATATTATTAAGCGAACGCTCGCTAAGGCCACCCCCTGTGGGGTACGGACCTCGGCTTAGGGCGTCGCTGACGGGAGGACAGCAAGATGGGACAGGCTGGATCAAGTTTTGATTATTATTAATCGGGGAATTTAAAGCTACAGGCTCAGCTACGGCACGGGCTGGCACTTCGTCGAGCAAGGGTCGGGGGGGACAATTACGTCGGGATCTTCGCGAGGAACCTCGGCGGCGAGGTCGGAATGTCGGTCTGTGTTTGTGCACTGTACTGGTGGCCCTACTGCTCTCCTGAATGAGAGTTATGTGGTCATCGGGATCGGTGAGGACATGCTTGGGACGGCGGACTTGACTAATGGAGGAGGGAATATAACTAGCGGCTTTCACAACCAGAGGGTTGCGGTGATTCGCGGCTGTCTCGAAGAAACGCTTTGAAATGCGTTTCATGAACTGACTACATGGAGGATTTCGTTGCGAACGTACCAGGGGGAGCCTGTTATCCTACGGAGGAACTTGTTCTGGAGGGTCTGCATTCTATGGAAGCGAACGGGCTTGGCGTGTGCGAAGACTGCACTGGCATAGGTCATGATCGGGCGGATGCACGCTGTGTAGATACGCATTTTGCACTTCAGTGACAATTTGCTACGTGCATTGAGGACAAAGTGAAGTCTACCTAGAGCGAAGGCGGCGCGCGAACGAGCCGCCTTAATGTGCTCTGAAAAAGAGAGGTGTTCGTCTAGTACGACACCCAGGTATTTGGCTCGCTTCTCCCAAGGGATCGGCTTGCCGAACATGGTGATCGGTCGAGGGGGGCAGGGGGTATGACGCGGCTTCGAGAATAGAACCGCTTGACTTTTGTCGGGATTTACTTCGATTCTCCATTTCCTAAACCAGGCGCCAAGCTTGTTGACTTGGGTTTGGAGAATGCGAGATATCGAGTCTGGATCGCGGCCGGTGTAGTAAATGGCCGTGTCGTCTGCGAACAGAGCCAGCTGTGCCTTGCTGCACTTGGGCATGTCGCTGGTGAATAGCGTGAAAGCTAGAGGAGAGATCACAGAGCCCTGAGGGACTCCTGCGCGAATAGGGTGGGGGGAGGATAGCGCTCCTTCGATGCGATAACGGAAGGTGCGGTTCGACAAAAAGTCCCGTAAGATGAGCACGAGACGATCTGGCACACCGAGTTGGTACAGCTTATATAATAAGCCGTTGTGCCAGACTTTGTCGAACGCTTTCGCTATGTCGAAGAAAACAGCACCGGTCATCAAACCTCGTTGGAAACCGAAGTTGATGTGTTCGACTATACGGTGGACCTGTTGTACGCACGAGTGTTGGGTTCTAAAACCAAACTGTTCGTTGGGGATGAGGCCCTTTGTCTCGGCGTAGTCTCTGAGGCGCTTATAAATAAGCCTCTCATAGATTTTGCCGAGGACATTGAGCAGACTGATGGGGCGGTAACTACTAGGCTCTGACTTTGGCTTGCCGAGCTTCGGGATACCGATGACGGTGGCTTCTTTGAATGCCTGTGGGAAGATGTTGTTGCTCAGAGCACCATTGAAGATGGTGGTCAGTAGCATTATCAGGTGGGCAGGGAAAAGTTGGAATACCCTATTGGTGATTCCATCTGAGCCGGGGGCTTTACGAGCCTTAAGACCTTTGATGAGGTCGTGCACTTCGTCGGGCGTGACTGGGGGCAGTGGATACTCTGGGTCTTCGACGGGAGGGAGGGAGGCTCTATGTTCGACTTCAGCGTCGACCTCAGTGAGGTGAGCTTGGTCTACTGGTTGAGAGCTAGGCGAGCATTGGACTTCTAGAGTGTCGGCTAGAAGCTCAGCCTTGTCGACATCATCGAAGGCGATGGTCTTGTCGGGACGGATCAGGGGGGGCATGGAGACTATTTCTCCGGATCTGAGCTTCCTCTGGAGTTGCTAGAAGGCTAGGTGGGTGGACTCTAGTTCGCTCAACATCTTGTCCCAGCCGGCGGTACGCAGCTCCTCTATGCGTGTTCTTACAGTACGCTGTAAGTAACGCATATGGGCTTTGTTCGCATCGCAGGGAAGTTGCTGTAGGCACGGACAGCCGCGTTCTTCTCATTCAACAGTTCGCGTACATCGTCCGGCAACTTCCAGCGACGGTCATCCGTCGCTGGAATTTCCCTTGAACAATCGTTCAGGACTGATTGTACGTGAGCCGTGAATGAGTCGATCGCGGCCGTCGTGTCAGCGATAGAGTCAAAATGATCAGGGATTGGGTCCAAGTGGGGGGACGTGGTGGATTTTAAGCGATCGCTTACTCTCCTCCAGTCCGTTACCACTTTGTTGGGAAGGGGTTGGGTGGAATCGGGCAGACCTATGCGGGGGACCAGTTTCATGACTACTGGACGGTGGTCGGAAGCGAGCTCTTGTACCACTTCTATAGAGTCCAACCGTAGGTTGACGTTCTGTAGGAGCGCCACGTCGAGTACATCGGCGGTGTGATTGGGATCGGGGGGAAAATGAGTGGGAGTCATCGGCGCGATGACATCGAAATTCTGAGAGGAGGAGAGGTTGAACAAGTGTCTCCCTCTGGAAGAGGTCCTGGTGCTATTCCAGGAGGGATGTTTGGCGTTGAGATCACCCGCTATGATAACGGAGTCACTCAGGCTAAAAAGGACAGAAAGATCTTCAGTAAGGAGTTGGAAGTTCTCCGAAGTATTAATGGGGGGGAGGTAGGCCGAAACTATGGTGATCGGTTGATGACCTGTCATGCCAAGCCGGCAGCAAGACACTTCTAATCGTGAGAGTGTGGGAGGGTCTATGGGAATGCAGTATAGCTCCTTTTTGTAATAGATAAGAGTACCGCCCTTGTTCAGGCAGGAGCGGCTTTGTTTAGAGGCACAGGAATGCCTGGGGGCGCGTTGACGCGGATGCGGGGGTCCATAAGTGGAGGGATGGCCGCAGGAACGGGTCTAGGAGCTAAGGCTGGAAAAGCCTGCTGATGGTGGAAGTAGTTCCAGGGCGAGGGCCTCTGAGGACTGAGTCGCTCCTGGTGTTGTGTGGTAGGCCACGCGTGGGCGTAGCGGGGGCTTTCCCTTTGCTGGCGGGCGTCTGCACGCTTCGTCAGCTTGGGAGATGATGTTTTAGGTGCCTTGGGGCACCCACGATAATTGGCCGGGTGGCCTGAGTCGCCGCATAGCACACAGCTAGGCGGCTCTGTGCATAAGGTGCGGTCCTTAGGACGACTGCAGTCAGCAGTGCCGTGATCGCCCAGGCACTTGACGCACCTGGGTTTCGCGTGGCAGTGCATCTGCGAATGTCCATAAAGTTGGCAGCGGTGGCACTGCCCTATGACACCGGTCTTGAATGGCTTCTCGATCTGCAAGCCGGTGAGGTTGCAGACTGAACGGACGTTGAAGATAGGGTGGTGACCCTCAGTAGGAGGGCAGACGACGAGGACCATGTCGAACGGTACCCTGCCTCGGGCGCGGTGCATGCGGTGCATGCGGTGGACTTCCGCAACGGGGACGTTTTGCGACAGAAGGTCGGCTTTTATATCTTCCGCGGGTATCTCCTTCGGGATCCTACGGATCACGACGCGGACTTGACGGTCTTCGGGGAGGGCGTAGGTGTGGAAGGACACACCTCTAAGACGGAGAGTCTTTGTGAGCTCTCTGTAATCGTTTGACGTCGGGACGGTTACCTTAAAACCCTGTTGGGTAGATTTCGCGCTGGTGTAGCCTATACGCAGGTCGGTGCACCATTTGGACACGTCTGTCCACTTCCCCTTGTCCTGGATGTACACAGGGGGAGGGGGGGCGATTTTCTTTGCCGCAGAAGGCTGGGCAGCGGGCTTGGCAGCACTGTGGCTGAGGGAAGAGGTTGAGGCCGAGGCGGCCTGAGAGGGGGCGGTGGCGGATGGAGCCACGGGGGCGGAGGTGGCTTCGATAGCCGGCTACTTTGTCCTTGTGTCAGGACTCGGTTTGAGGCTCCTTTTTTTGGAGCCGACCGTCTTAAAGACGCCTTCGTCGGAAGAGGGGGAGGAGCTCTGGTCGTCGCTCGATATTAAGTACGGCGAGGTCGGGCGAGGGGAAGGCTCGCTGGTGTCCATGTGGACAGCCGGCGGCGAGCAACCTGAAAGTTGCGACGGAGAGGGTTCGAGGGCATCGCTAAACGTGGCGATGTCCGAGCTGTCGGTGCCTACTAGGTCAGAGGGACCGGGGACGGACTGCTGCAGTGCAGCGAATTTAGCGCCATACTTGGCGAGGAAGTCGGGGTCCTTAAATAGGACCTCCTTGAAGAACGCCACTATAAGGGCGTCCTCCATGGTCGGAGTGGGGGGAAGGCCTAAGGGAGGGAATGGTGGAAATTAAGTTTCCACTTAGAGCCTATTAACCCTATACCTAACTCCCCGGGTGGATTGGCCCGGGGATGAGTTCTCTCCCTGTCGGGTGCAGACAGGGAGGTGTGTACCTAATGGTGAGCCCTAAGCTTGTATACCCGTCGCCAGTCTTATTGTGCGAACGGGGCCCTGACCAGTCTAGCGCGAAGGGTGTAGACACACCCTAAAGACACTAGGTGAGTAGCTGGAAAGCAAAACTGTCACCAGAGCCGACTAGGAGATCCCCCAAGGCCGGTTATCTGGGACCCGTCCAACTAACTGCCTCGCCCTGAAGGGGTTCGGCGGGTGTGAATTGGGTCAACACCCCACTCGGCTTCGTTGACACCGTAAGGTTCAACCGAGGACCACGAAACTGTGGTTTTACCCAGAAGGGGCCTAGTGAAGCTACTCACAAAACGTCTGATAGAGAAACGAGATTTGCCTTGAAAAAGGCACTTTTTAATTGATTAAAAATAAAATCAATTGCTTGATTTTATTTTAATCGGAGTAGTCGGGGCGACTATGATGACGTCACGTGGTTGCGACGAGTAGGAACAGGAAACACAACACTGGAGCGGGAGAGCGCACAAACACGTCCGTCCGCGGCGAGAGTCGAGCGTCGAGTGTTTGCGGGAGCTTTGTTTGTTTGTATGTTTGGCATCTCGCAGGTCAACCTATGCGGTTGTCGTCTGCTTAAGCGGACTTGCCTGTGGATTCCCTAATAAATTAAGGCCTCCAGCCAGGACTTAAACTTATATACTAACTAAAACTAAGCGACAACGCTAAGGGCACCCCCTGTGGGGTACGAACCTCGGCTTAGGGCGTCGCTGGAAGAGGGCAGCAAATGACTAGCTGGATCAGGATTGGTATTAATTAGGGACGAATTTGAAGCTACAGGCTCAGCGGCGCGGGCTGGCTCGAGCAAGGGTCGGGAGGGTGTTTGCGGGAGCCTTTAAACATCTACTTTTATATTGCCTCGTATAAAACAGAGAGCATCCTCGAGCCTTGTATGACATTCAGATAACTGGCAACATCGCAAATAGCTGTCAATAACTACAATTATGAATTATCTTTCCGTAGTGCACTAGAATTTGGATAATGAGTATTGCAATAATAAAGATCGTAACATTGCATATTAAATATAGGTGTTAAAAAAAAACACGAAAGTTTCAAAGTGCTTTTTACACCCCAACTTTTTCAAACTGACAACCGCTCTGATTGGCTAGTTTAAAGTGACAGTTGCATTCCTTCATCTCTTATTGCGTTCGATCTTTAAAATGTCTGCTATTCTCCACACAGATCTTCGACATGGCAACAGGCCTACTTCTCCGCAACGTAACCAGTGACGACCCTGAGTTTGAAGTAGCTGGACTATCAGCAAGCAACTCCTTGGCGGTGTCAGTGAGGGCCTTCAATAGAAAAGGTTTTAGTGAATCGCTGACTTTAACTTCCAGTTTGCTGAAGTACCCGCAGCGGCATACAGGTATGATTATATAATTTAGAAACTGTCCTTCTTCTTTTTACTTTTTTGGACGGGAACCAGTATGCCGGCTTCGTATTCTTTTAAAATGCCGTTCTACGCTAGGCCAGCTCAAGGTCAACAAAGTGTCACCACCGACGTGCGGTCCACTATAGGCACGTATTCAAAGACAATGACCGAATTAATAGGAACAATGTTTTATTCATGGTCTGAAAAAACAGTGTGCAATTTTGGGCAGTGTATTCTTTAGGATAAAGTTATTGAAAAACTTATCATAAGGAGCCTGTTTTTTATTAGAAAAAAAACGAGCTTCAGTTTTTATATTTATATTTTATTCCTCAGTTCTTGGACCCATGACTAATGCATGAAAATGGCTAGCGAGAAACACATTTTTACCAAAAGCTTTGCATATACGTAGGTACTTACACATATTTTCGTTGTGTTGCGGACCGAAAGACCCGTAAATTTTCATAGTAAAGCTGATATCGGACGCTCCACTAGAATGAATGGTTCACGCTCGGCGTTGAAACAATTTATATTCAAGTTAATTGCGACACTTTAATGGTAACTGCACAATTTTAAATGTAAAACATAGAAATGTTCATTCTAATCGCGTTTTTATAGTTTCGACATGCGGTTGACCGTTACGTGGAAGGCCACTTTACGATACGAAGTTCGATAATACATGAATAATAAAAGCCTTAGTTCTTCCCACAGCGCAAGTCCCCGTGAAGGTGGAGCTGACGACAGTTCTGATAATAGTCTTGGGAGCAGTAGGAGTTATCGCCGCCATGACAGGCGTGTCAGCTGTTATCTTCTGCTGCAAATACTGCAACAAGAGAGAGAGTGAGTAGTGTTGTTATTTAACTGAAATCTTGTGTTAAACTTTGTGTGCATTTTTTTTGTGCAATTTTATTGAACTGTGAAATTTCATATAATTACATCTACACCTTGCTTTGACTGGACATAATAGTAATAGTACCTTGAGTAAAAACATACCTATTAAAAAAATTAAACGCAAGTGAAAGACACTTTGAAAATTGATAATACTTTCTCGAATCACATTACAACAACATTTTCTGTGAAAGATTTCATTTTTTAATGAAAAAGTATAGTCGTGTCTTCAAAAAGCTTTTAAATTAATCAAATTAAGCCAATCAAATTAAATTCATTTTAATATCCAATATCAAAAAAAATGTAGCTGTAAGTAAATTTGCAATATTTTAAACTGAAAGATTAATCATGAATTTATTATTATCTTGATTAAATTCCAAAAAAATATGCAAAACCTTTTACTTTACTCTTAATTAAATATCGAATTTAATGAATATCTGGAGGAGAAACATGGTTGAGAACTCAAAAGGAAAAAAATCTGTTGGCTGAGGACGTCGTTATACGTGTGACCGCGTTGTTACTACGCAGCAGAGTTCCCCTAATTTAACCCCACGTTCGCACGGACGTACTTACAACTAACGCGGCGGGATTTTAAACGCTGAGTACGTGTGGCCTGACCCGACCCTAATTGCGTGAGACAATTAATCGTAATCTGAATCATTTTGAAGGATATTGCTATTGCATTGATTCGTATGTTTGAAAGATTTGTCTGTTCAACAAAGTTAAAAATGCAATGAATGTTGTTGAACTGTCAAAATGAAAGCGATTTCTACTGATAGAATAAGCATAATCAACCTGGGACCACTGCTGGGACACAGGCCTCCTCTCTATGAGAGGAAGTGAGCCGTAATCCACCACGCGGACTCAGTGCGGTTTAGTAGATATCACATGTCTTCGAATTTTTGTTTCTAGGACATGCCGGTTTCCCCACGATGTTTTCCTTCACCGTTTTGAGAGCAGTGGTGATTAAATTGTTTACACAAAGTAAAGTGCCTGCTTGGGTTCGAACTCACGACCTACAACTCTTATCTCTTCTTTGATAGTTTGTTACGCAATTACCCCGCATGTTTTGTCGAATAGACAAAATGACAGATTAAAAAGACAAAATGTCTGATTTCTTTCATTCATTCTGTCATTATGTTTATCCTTCCGTCGACAAAACCCATGGTGGTCACGTTACGCGTTCTGCTTAGGGCCGAGAGTTCAAAATCCAGTGCGCAATAAAATCCCGCCGCGATACTTTTACCGTCCGTGCCAACGAGGGTTTAGAGAATTTATTCTGGAAGGTTTATGTGTGTGACATATTCAAATTAATCTTACATAAAATAAACTGACTGGACTGTTCACTAATAACAATTTTATTATTATTTTGTTCACAGGAAAACATGAAAAAGACAAAAGACAGCAGGATGAAACATCAAATATACCGCTAACGGGCACCAAAGAATCGGAGAGCGTCGATAGTTTAGGTGAGTCCCTAAATTCGGTTACCATAGTTACAAGATACTACCCTGCCCAAGAAACAAAAATAACTCGTTAAACCCCAGTGACATTTGCCTCCTGGCCGTGATCTGCGGTGGCCTATATGGAAAGTTCTCAATCGATTCCGTACCCATTTATCAATGTAGGCCGCTGCAGACACAGTTTGACGAATAGAATAGAATAGTCATTTATTTTGCAAAATATGGGTAAAGGCACAAACAGGCGCGTCGCGACAGCGCGACACAAAGGCACCACACGTCAAGCGACACGCCTTATACATAAGATGTGTTATGATACATTAAAGCTCGAAGTGGGGGATTACTAACCCATCCAACATCCCAGTGCTAGTGCGGTGTCTCTGACCAGACCATTTGCTGGAGTGCCCTAAGTGCCCGTTCACCTGCACACCTAAAGAATGCCACTGATGCTGCAATCAACGTGTCCACCTACTAGGCTGAACAATATAGAACATTAAATAACAGTACCATCGACACGAAAAGAAGTTATTTTTGTTCCTCTGACACTCTAGGGATGATAATGAATACCAGAAATGATCGACTAAATTATGTAATTTCAAAGAAGGAAAGGTAAAATGAGATGTTTGAAAAATCCGTTAATTCGGTGGAAATATGAAGAGGCTTCAGCTTTAAAAGTTTTTGGATGGGATTATCCCTTCATTTGTCGCGCGGTACGGACAATGTACGGCTATAAAGTTACAGAGTCGTGACGTCACATCTGTGATAGTGCCGTCTTTACGCTTTTGAAATCCCTTATTGTTTTCAAACAAATATCTTTAGCGTTTAAAATACCTAATGAATTGTCATCATCATTAATGTAATGCCTGTAATTTTGACAATTCAACAACATTCATTGCGTTATGTGACGTTGTAGATCAGATGAATTTTTCAAAACAGATATAGGTAAAGCAATGGTTTAGAAGATTGTGATTAAAAGTGGATTACGCTATTGGGGTGCTTGTTTAGTACTAGATAAAAACAACTTAATTTTGAATTAAAAAACACCGGTCACAAACAAAAACCTCCAAAAACGACGTTTCAAACGTTTGGCAGCAACGATGCCGCAGATACTCAGATACACTTATAAAACCCCTCTTGATCCGTCGGGGGTCAATAATGTCGTTCCAGTCGTTCTATGGATTTCATAATTTTGTAGGTAAAATTTATAAAATGTTTATTTGGGCGGTTTATGACAACTATTTTGTAAGTCTTTTGTATGTTTCTAAAACATTAAAACGCTAATATAACTAAAGTAATGACACTAACTAAAAAATTGTGTATTCCAAAATGATTTAAGTTTAATGGTTCTTAAGGCGGTGGCCAAAGTCGAACTTATGCCGCCAGCTTCGTTTTCAAATAGATACAATTTTCTTCAATTTATTCACATTATTTCACAAATGTGTCTGAGATAAAAGTAGGTTACAGAATTGTAAGTAGTACCAATCTGCTTAGGTTTTTTTTTTGTGTATGGCATCTCGTAGTTGACCTTGAGAGGTCGTGACTACTTAACCGGACTATCCTGTGGCTGTCTTAAGCGAACTCAAAGCCTACAGCCAGGGGCGAAAAACATGCATTACTAAGCGACTGCTCGCTAAGGACACCCCCTGTGGGGTACGGACCTCGGCTTAGGGCGTCACTGGTGGGAGGACAGCAAGATGGGACAGGCTGGATCTGATTTGGATGATTACTAGTATATATTTTAAAGCTACATGCTCAGCTACGACGCGGGCTGGCACTTCGTCGAGCAAGGGTCGAGGGGGACAGTTACGTCGGGGTCTTCGCGAGAGACCTCGGCGGCGAGGTCGGAATGTCGGTTTGTGCACTGTACTGCTCTCCTGGATGAGAGTTATGTGGTCATCGGGGTCGGTGAAGACATGCTTGGGACGGCGGACATGACTAATGGATGCTTAGAGAAATCACAGTACAAGATATATACCTACTTAAACATCCCCACCCTGTGTGGCCAGCTAGGACGTAGACAAGTTTTTTTGCCACCATTCTGATTTGGCGCCAGATGTTTCAGTTTTTTCGTATCCATTATTCATTTAAAATGCGACAAATTCGTTATGTACTGACCATGGCAAACGCGATACCTTCAGTAATTTTATCCTGGAGTTCTAAAACGGATTAGAAACTACTCGAAACTAATAAAGTATTTAAAAATGAAAAACACGACGAAAAGCGATCGCATTTTTCAGTATCAAAAAGGTGGAGATTTGGCAGATAAGGAACTTAACCGTTTACCATATTAAATTGCCTGAACAATATGATTACGGAAAAAAAACTGATAACTTTCGGGTATTATAACCCTAATTATAATTTTATGTTGTATGTATGTATGTTGAACCTTCGAATTAGACAGCCTGTATGTTTATGGTAGACACTTGGCAAATATACACGGTCGAATTAAATGTATTTGTAAATTTGATTTTAAAAAATAGGTTTTTTTTGTAGGGTTAAGTCGAAGTATGAGTTGAGAAAATCAGTTTAAAAAAAACTAGTTTGTAAAGTTTACACAAAAACAAAACTTGATTTTTGAAACTGATATTTCAAGTGAGAACTACCCGCGGCTGATAGCTCCAAAACAAAATCATCAAAATAAATTCTGTTTTGTTTTATCATCTTTAGATATTGATAACTATTACGTTTGTGAAGTCAAAGGACCTATACCTGTACTCTCAGGCTATACCATAATCCGTCCTGACCGTAGCCTACGACAAACCTGAGCAAAATGAGCCTGAGAGCAAACGAGCCAAAGCCAGACAAATGAATTACTAAACCGGGGTACCCACTGATACTGTTCTGAATATTTAATTGAACTACCCTCAGAATTGTGTGTAATTTGAATTGTATTCTGTTCTTAGAAGGCTTATGTTTTCGTCCATCGTCCTGTTTGGTTTAGGGTGAAATTGAGGGTTGAATGCAGGGTTAAAAGCCTCGAAAATTCGTTTTATAATCATCTTAGAAGAAAATAATGTTTTGCTAAAGCACAAATCGGTTCTGGATAAGTGACCCGCGGGTATAGTAGGAATGTCTGTAAATTTGACATTTCAACAACATTCATTGCGTTATTTACGTTGTTGCGCAGACAACTTTTTCGAACATATGAAGCAATGGATTCGCAATTTCCGTCAAAATGGTTCAGATTCTGATTGATAGTGTGTTACACAATTTGGGTGCTGATTTGATTAATTAAATGAACCCCAAGATTTGCACTGGCCCCTGAAGCTTTATGTTTCATGGTGCTACAAAGACCATTGTATATCAAGGAATAGACCAGGGTGGCACCGTAATGGTAGGGAAGACGTGCCCTTAGGATAGGAAGGATTTTTGAGCCTATCCGATACGTATACGTCTCGTTCGTATATCAGTCCGTGTTTTTGATAAAGTCGATTCACCGTAAGCATTCTATAAAATTTTCAGTGACTCCGAACACGAAATTCAATTGGCGAAGCAAAATTTAAGATAAACGCTATATTCGATGTTTTTGTCAATTATGAAATTCGCAATACACACTAGATACGAGTATTAACTAAAATAAGCACTTTAGTTAAACTAAAAACAGACGCAACTCAAACTCCGCGCCGAAATGGAAAACAGTTGTGCCAATCTAACAACAACAAAAAATTGAATTTGGAACCATAAACCAATCATCCATTCCCGATACTTTTTTGACAGAATGTATGTTTTATGTTATTAACTATTAGCTATAGCTACCTTCGTTTACTAGTGTCAACATCATCTGCCTCTTTTCCAACTATGTTTGCGTCGCAGTTATGTACCAGTATTTTACATAGAAAGACTGCCTATCTTACCTCCACAAAGTCAAAGTCAAAGCAACGTCGAACGTCAACATTTACATTAAAAATTTAACTGATTCTAGGCGCTCCATCCAAAAGGTAGTTTCTTATGAAGAAGAAGGGGCAAGAAACTCCACCGTTACTCTTTTTAAAATGTTTTACAATACTTTGTATACATTCAATATATTTTTATATGTAAAGACGATGCACCAAGAATAAAAATACTATACCACAATTGGTAACATGAATTTAAAATAAAGCAAAGACAGATAAATTAATCACGTGATAGGTACATTGTGCTCACATATTTACAAACATTGTAAAAATATATGATTTTCCTAAAATATTAACTAGGAATAAATCAGTGTGTGAGTTATAAAATAATAAATTATACAATTAAATTAGCAACCAGTATGATTTTTCTAGACTGGATTGTCCTATGGAGCTGGACCATCATGTTTCCAAGCATTCCTATCTTGTATATAATCCTCTAATTTGTAATAAGCTTGTTTGAAAAGTGTACATTTTATATGAATTTTAAATTTTGTTTCATTTAATTGCATTAAATCATAAGGTATTATGTTATAACATTTAAAACAGTACCCCATAAATATGTACCACAACCCAATTGGTGGGTAACACAATATACTTTGATAAGACTGGTTGTCAGACATTCAGGATTCTGACGACCCGTATCGACTGTCAAAGATCCACGAATGACAGCCGGGACCAACGGCGTAGCGTGCTTTCCGAGGCACGCCGGGGTCTTGATATGTAAAGATGGTAACCCATCTACGGACCAACCGCGGTTAGCATTGCTCAACCTGATCGATTCACCCGCGCAGCTATTTTTACTTAGCCACAAGCTCATAATGTTTATTTTTATATTTCTAAAGCTCTAAAACAATATTATTCGTAATATTTTTTTATACCGAAAATGTCTTGTAAATACGAACCCAAAACATTTCACCGAACGTCAAAAACACTCGTTCAAATAAAATCACGAAGCAACCAACAAAAAAAAAACAAAAGAGCGAGCACTAAAAAGAATTTATTATCTTTTCTTTCCAGATAAAAACCCAGATATAATACCGCTGGACGGGAAAATAAGCGACAGCTGCTCCAATAAATCTTCCACGACCGACTACAGCTCTATAAGACCACTCATCTCGAAAACCACAGACAAATATGACATGTCTACCAACTGCGACCGATTCTACGACCACAATATTGATCCTTGCAACCAATACATTCAAGTTCGACCAATGGAATACCGGCGACCAACTTACGCGCCAACGTTGCAAATGCCAAACCTTGGTCCTAGTATACAGAGTTTGGGGCAAATGAGCAGCTTGCATATGCCGAATGTTGGGCCCAATGATTGTCACAGACAGCCGTACGATAAGGTTTATGAGGATTGGTTGAAGTATAAGAATGCTTTGCCGTTGAATACTAGTGGTTTGGTAAGTGTTAAAAATCTTTAATCATACATAACGAAAAGTGATTTAATATCAACTAATATTGTCCGTGGATTTAATAACAACTGCCAGTTGGCGTAACTTGTCAATCTAAGTCAAACTCAAAGCATTTATTTCAAATCGGCACATGAAAGGCATTTTTGAACGTCAAAATTTACATTAAAATAGAATTGATTCTAGTTTCCCCTTCTAAAAGGTAGTTTCGTATGGAGAAAATTTGCAAGAAACTCCACCGATGTTTTACAATATTTTGTATACATTCTTTAAATACATATAATTATGTGAAGACGCACCAAAAATAAAATTACTCTACCACAAAAAGAATTAAAAATGAAGCAAATACTGATAAATTAATTATGTGTTAGGTACATGGTGCTCATATTTACAAACATTGTAAAAATCTGCTAAACATTTAATTTCTCCGACTGAAAGCATATTGTCACATATTTCTGTAATGGTCTGCCATGTAAAAACAACTCGTACATGTCACACAACTGGTTTAACGTAACAGAACATCACGCCTGTAATCCCAGAAGGGTTACGCAGAGGTGTACCTATAGTACACCCACATTTCGGCAGTTATGCTTAAGTGAGGCGAGCCTATTGCCATCAACTGGACACAAATCCAGACTCTGGGCTGTTAATGAGAAATTCTAGACAGAAAACACCAATTACACTTCGACCGACCTGGGAATCGAACCCAGGACCTCATGCTGAGCAGTAGCTCTTGCGACCACTAGACCAATGAGGCAGTCTGGCCGGTCGAAAATCTTACCGTGAAAACTTAAGTGAAGTGATTAACCAAGACGGGATGACACTGACAGCTCACTACACGTAAGTCTTCACGGTGAGATTTTTACAGAATCGACACGATTATGCTAGGGATTGACACTATTGACAGCTTCCTTCAAGTTCACTTCATCTAAGTTTCCAAAGTAACATTTTTACAAGAATAGATCAGCAGATCCCAAACTTCACACCAAAAACATTTAACTAACGCTACTTTTATATTTCAGCTGCCAGCAGAACAACTGCTCCCCCCAGAGTTATACGCAACGCCACCACCACCTTCTCTCTACAGCAACCCAAACAGAAACCCACTAAACCTCACTCAGATGCCAGAGTTGGAACCCAGATACCACCTGGAACCCAGGTCTTTAGCGATGGACTCCAGAAGTTGCTCCAACTCGCCTCCAGTCAGATTCATCCCTGAAAATAATAGTGTCTACTACAGTAAAAGTATGCTGGATAGAACTACTAACACATTACCACATCTGAAGCCTACTAGGATAAATGGTAAGACATTTTGCTTCTTTTTACTACCTCTACTCTTATAATCAACCACAGTTTTGACTGTCTTCACACCAGCCGAAGTAATGTCGAGGTAACTTTGTAGCGAAATGTACCTACGTTTCGACGTATTGGATTGTTTTTATTTTCTTTATTTGAGATGTGTTTGCTCTTGACTCTAGTCTAGGTCAGAAGTGACAAAAACAAAGCCTACGATGGAGTGAGCTTACCCAGAAGAAGCCTGTTCACTCTAACTTTGAAGAGATTCGGGTTGAATTCGTTCGGGAACACAGACGCAGGTAGAAAGTTCCACTCTTTTGCCGTGCGCTTTATTAAGGATGTTTGGAAGCGCTTAGTGCGAATTAGTGGAATGGCAACTAGGTATGGATGGTAATTAGCAGTACGTCTAGATGTCCGAAGGTAGAAGGGGGCAGGTGGGATGAGGTCGTGGATACAAAATGCAAACAATGTTGTTGCCGAATGTCCGCCCGTAATAAGTTTACGCAAAAGAATGGTTAAGTTTTACGTTAACCCAACCAACAATGAAACTCTAATCTACCCGAGCTTCCTAACTGACCCGACAGAGGTCCTGTCCAAATTTCAATAATTCATACAAAATTCCCACAGAAAATACGCTACCAGTTTTCCCAGATTTGTACATTTTCCGAGAAACTAGCAATTTTTCTTTCCATTAAACCTAATTCTTACTATAACGAACGTTTTATAATAAAGCCGTTCGCTAGTGTCATTATTATTTTTATAAAGATTACAATGATAATTTAAATTGGTTGGTTAGTTTTGTCGGCCTGTTACGTTGCTGGTAACTTAAAAAGTGTTGCAAGCGTCAAAAATCCCATCTATTTATCTAGGTTACGATAGAATTTAAAAGATTCTCTTAAGGTTTCTTACCGTCTTTAGAAGGAAAAGCTCGAAAAGATTTAATGAGGTAAGTATACTTGAATAAGGTCAAGCGAAGTGGAAAAGGCTCAAGGATTAAGGGTACGTCTAGTACTCGTATAAGTTATGTTGTAGGCGGAAAACTTAATCAAAGGAGGACTTAATAACGTAGAAGGAAGGTAGTTGTATTCACTTGGAAACAAACATACTTTTGCCTAATTTCTGAGGTGTACTCGACTGGAGTTTATGTATTAAATATCTTAAGAAAGAAAAGCAAGGAAAGAAAAATAAGTTTATATTATCTTGACACATTGCGTTTCTGAACACACAAATAGAAAGATTACAAAAAAGCGGTGGCAGCTATTTTAAACAGTTCAATCTCAGATTTAATCTTATTCCCCAACTGCATCAGACTGCTTGGAAAGTGAACTTGTTTTGAATTTTTAAGTTGCACTTGGGTTTTGTTTTTATTAACAATTTCGTGCTTTGTTTTTGGAATCATCTCCACAATCTCTTTATTTTGATACCTCACATGGTCATGGTACTTTTTTTTAAGATCCTACTTTTTGTCGTCTGAAACCCACGACATATTAATCCTCGTTGGTCTAGTGGTCGCAATCGCTACTGCTGAGCATGAGGTCCTGGGTTCGATTCCCGGGTCGGGCAACGTGTTATTGGGTTTTTCTATCTGGAATTTCTCAGTAGCAGCCCGAAGTATGGATTTGTGCCCGGTCGATGGCAATAGGCTCGCCCCCTATTACATGGGACTTAAACATAACTGGCGAAATGTGGGTGTACTGTAGGTACACCTCTGCCTAACCCTTCGGGGAAACAAGGCGTGATGTTATGTTATGTTAGAAACAAATCCTGGCTTATAACTAAGCGTTGAGTATCTAAAATCATACCATTTACTTCAGAAAATGGGAGTTTTAATGTGGGTTGATTCGTTTTGGCAGGACCAAGTTTTTGTTTGATTTGAGAATCTCGGAAACCGGGTACATGACCTGGTTTTCCTAACGGTTTTAAAAGTCAGACCTTAGTTACACATAACATAACAAAACATCACGCCTGTACTCCCTGATGGGTTAGTCACAGATGTGTGATTATGCTTAAGTCCCGTGTAATAGGGGGCGGGCCTATTGCCATCAACCGGGCACAAATGAAATTCCTGATGGAAAAACTCAATAATACTTTGCCCGACCCGAGAATTGAACAAGCCCTCATGCTCAGCAGTAGCGCTTTCGACCAGTAGACCAACGAGGCATTCTAGATCTCAGTTGTTCTGAATGAAACCAACCAAAATCCAAATACCAGTTTCCATACAAAACCAGTCAAAAGCAGATTGAAAAACCACCATGTTTTGTTTCTAGTTATATTTTTGTTCATTTCAATATTAAAATAGGTATTCAAAGGTGTTATTTGCTTCCAACGAGGAGACACGAAAACACTGCAATCCATATCGGTAATCCAAGTTAAGGCAGCTAGTAAGCACATCACTATTTGTCACGTTCATGACGAACTATCCAGAAATTCGTCATTTGCCGTTTTCACACTGCGACGATATTGTCACCGACACGGCTATATATCGTCAGCTCGGACGACAACGATATCGTCCGACGATATCAAGACGATATCGGTAGGTATGATGTGACACGATTTAACCAACAGCATGCCTTGCGGTATGCCACAGAAGTCTCGAATAGTCGCGCTGCGCCAGGCTTTGATTCTACTAGTTCTATCAAGATGACACCGTCATATTGAAACTTTGACATGTTAAATAATTTATAACATTCGTCAATGTGGAATTAGAAGACAATGTGGATTTGTTGTTTTTTATTTTAAGTTACCCTTTTAATCATGGTCTGGCAGTTTGAGTAATTTATGCGGCCTACCCGAAAGTTCTTTCTTTGGTAATGTTCGTCAAAACGTTGAGTTCCTTAAGTTCTGTGTTGAGCTGCATGAATACTGACAAATGCGTCCACTGACTGGACAGGTCCACTCATTCTGATTGGTTCTTGCCTCAAAATAGCATTTCAGACACCAATCTACATGGTCTTCCCATGACCTGCCCAAGATCATGTCTGGACTTTAAAAGAGAGAGCAGAGCAGTCAGATAGGAAACGCCAATCATATCTAGTTTTTAAATTATGATTGACGTGTAAAAGAGTTTGATACCTACTTACAGAAATAAAATCATTTATCATTTATAACAATAATGTCTTGTCATAATGAAATTTAAACACAGTAGCTCGGGTGGTGCGGTGGTTGGCAAGTGACATCCACACACGACTCCCGCGATGATCTGCTTCACCCCGGACTGTGTCGTCTGCCGATATCGGCACGACAAATAATGTCGCGACGATACCGTGGACTACAACGACACAGTGTAAAAGCAATTAGTAGTAATAGTATGAAACTACCAGTCGGAAGATATCGCGTCGTTATCTTCCAATGTGAAAACGGCTAAAACAATAATTCTCCTGCCCTAATCCCAAATTATTTGGGGACGGCGTAACATGTATCACCACCACACCACAACACACGCACCACGCACCACGTGTGCCACCACAGTTCTCCATTTTTTGTCATCATTGTTTTCCAGAAATTATATTGACATAAAAACCTTTTTAGAGCAAAAATAATTAATATCCTTGTTAGTATTATCTCTTCTGTAATGGATGGCTGTTTGCGACCGCCCATTCCACAGTTTCTTTTAAAATTAATTGTCTTTGTTTTCTTGTGTACACACTGCTTTATAATTAAGTGTTCTCGCCTCAAAAGGCTTTGTTGTATTTCTTTGTAAGACTGGGTTTAAAATGTTGTTGATGTTGTTGTTGGTTTGATGTGTTGTTTGTAATCAATTCACATACATACATAAAGTCACGCCTTCTTCCCAGAAACTCCAGAACGCCACCGGCTACGATCCTTATAGACTCCTTTAGCTGCGTTTACGTTCATAAAACTGGTGTTGCTCGCAACCGGTGTATGCTGTGTATGACCAGAGATGTAATACGCACCTGACCTTTCTGAAGAACATCACTAATAAGGTTACAATAATTATGTCCTGGCGTTTTACTCGCATCTGTGTTGTTATTAATTCAGCTAATTGCTAAGCTCAGGGACATCTCCCAAATTGCTCCAATACACCCGGTTCTCTGGCTTCCGCATCCAATGAGCAGTTACGCTAAAACAAAAACATTTTGAAAACTGAACGCAATGGTAACTCCATTTATGTAGATACCTTTTTAAAGCTTTATTTGTAAGTTTTAGGGTTATTCAGACGTAGCCGTATGCCGTAGCCTTTTGAATTTAATCAGATAATTTAATTGTGAATTTTTAAAACGATAAATTTTCTAACGTTTAAGGTCGACAATTATCAAGCAACTTTCAAAATGTGGCAAACTTGATATCTGTACCTATACATATTGTAAATTGAAGTCATGTCTGCCCATGTGACTGCATTGTACTTCTAAATTACGCAACCGGTTTTTATGCAGTTTTCGGTTGACACTGACTGAGGTTATCGAGCGTTGCACTGAGGTCCTCGATAATCTCAGCCATTACTACTACGTCGTCGGCAAACGACCTTCACCTTGTCAACTTTAGTTATGTCTATAATCCATTAATATAAAAATTACATGTTAAGAAATCTCGAGGATTTTCAAGTAAAAAACCGTGCTAAGTACAGGCGAGTGCCACGTTTTACAGAAAATAATCACAAACAAATCTTTTGAACTGGCCTGGTTGAACAGAAATGACACAGACTGTTTTTAGAAAATGTGAAACTGTGGATTACGTTAAGCAGACTGAATTAAATCCGATCAAGGACTTATCCCAACGTTTTAAGTCCGAAGTCAGATATTCCTGCTCAAGCTGCGTAAAACCTGAAATCCTGTTTACGAAATACTTTCACAATATTTTTCGTCTCCACCGTATTAATGGATTACGTCACAAGATTTAGGGGTAGAGAGGGGGTCAACAAAGTGTGATATTGAGTGACAAGGGGGGAAGGCGAGTCATAAGCTTCGTGGCGTCACGTGTATAATATTAAAACTCTAAACTATATCCGTTTTAAGAGCAGTGGTGATGAAATGATTAACACAAAATAAAACGCCTGTCTGGGCCACCACTGCTCCCACGCTGTTAGACTGTAACGGCTTAAAATTATCTGGCATCATGTAATCAGCACTGGCATCCGCCAAACCAGAACAGCAAGTCAGGATGGTATACCAGGGTTCTAGCTTGCTATCCTAGCTTTGAAAAACTAGCCTAGTGTATCTTGGGTATATAAATGCTGAAACGATTTCAGCATGACTTATATTGGTTTATAGAGGTATGAGGAACAGGGTGTAAAGTTCACTCATCCTCTACAGAAAAGGGAGGATCCTCCGACCAGACGGATGTCGTGTCTGGTGGGCAACTGCCCGTCAGTTGATGCCGGGCCGTTGCATATATGCTAGTCGCGCGGTAAACTCTGCTTGCGCGATGCAGGGTTTAGCGTGACGTTAGTGTGAATCTTAGTTCGCATGTGGCGGTGTAGATGCCGCCACAGGTTTTTTCTTTTCTATATTTTGTGAAATAGATATTTTAACTGGAATAGACAATTTTCTTTTGTTTGTTTATTTTATGTTTAGCAATTCAAAAAGAAGTGAAAAAATGTTTTGACTATGAAAAACACAGTCAGCATGAAAATTAAGTTAGCATTGCAAAAAGTTCAATTGGTAGTGGTTTTGAATGAAATCAAGAAACTTAAACATAATATCATTATTTTTAACTGCCTCATTGGTCTAGTGGTCGCAAGACCTACTGCTGACTATGAGGTCCTGGGGTCGATTCCCAGGTCGGGCAATGTGTTATTGGGTTTTTTTATCTAGAAGTTCTCAGTAGCAGCCTGGAGTCTGGATTATTGCCCGGTTGATGGCAATAGGCCCGTGAAGATTCTTTCCCGTTCTTCTCCATAGGTACCTACTACGCTTTGGAATGGGCGACTAGTTTCATATTTCTGACCGACGGACCTTGACAATTCAAAAGTGCTCGCCCCCTATTACATGGAACTCAAGCATAACTGGCGAAATGTGGGTGTACTACAGGTACACCTCTGCCCTTCTGGTATTACAGGCGTGATGTTATGTTAAACATTATTTTTCTGTTAACAAGCGAGCCGCCCCTGCTTCGCTTGGTTCTCGCAACATGACAAAACATCAATATTTCTTTATTTGATGTACGTTTAATATGAATGTTACAATCCTTCCGGAATAAATTATCTAAATAATGGTTAAAACGCATAAAAATCGGTTCCTCAGTCAGACAAGTCTTCGATTTATGATAGGATAGATATGTATAGGTAATACGTATAGATATCAAGTTTGTTATATTTTGAAAGTTGCTTGGTAATTGTCAACCTTAAGAATTAGCGAGTTTATCATGTTAAACATTCACAATTAAATTATCTGATTAAATTTCAAGATAGCCCTAAGAATAACCCCAAAACGTATACAAATAAATCTTTCAAAATGTACCTACTAAAATGGAGTAACCATTTCGTCCAGTTTTCGAAACGCTTTTGTTTTACCGTAATTGCTCTGCGGTTCCCATTAATTATATTCAGTAAACAGAACTGTTCAGTGTTCCACATTCTGATATAATCACATAATTATATTCAGGCTCATGAAACGATAAATGTTTTCTCATTGGAATGTATAATAATGACTATTACGTAAGAGTTCGTCCTGAAACATACTATCATTGTACCTATTTCTGCTAACAAGCGCCCAAGCTACTAGTTTGAGATCTCGAAAAGAAACTGGCACGTGACATTGTTTAACTTACATAACATCACGCCTTGATTCCCCGAAGGGTTGGGCAGAGGTGTACCTGTACACCCACATTTCGCCAGTTATGTTTAAGACCCATGTAATACGGGGCGAGCCTATTGCCATCAACCGGGCACAAATCCAGACTCCGGGCTGCTACTGAGAAATTCCAGATAGAAAAACCCAATAGCACTTTGCCCGACCTGGGAATCGAACCCAGGACCTCATGCTCAGCAGTAGCGATTGCGACCACTAGACCAACGAGGCGGCAACTTCTTATCATAATATCGGCAAGTCATCGGCAACAACACTTACATGATCCTCTACCAGACTGCGCCATAACACCCTGCCCTCCGTCTTCCACATACAGTCTGTACCTGCCACCTTTTTGAGGTCTTCGGTCAGACCCTTGGCTACATGTTAGTGGGCGTCCCACACTATGCTTGCCGATACGCGGTCTCCATGCCAGGACTAGTCTGCTCATCGTTTTTTCGACAGACATGGCCAGCCCACTGCGACTTCAGCTTGTTTACTCTGCAAGCTATGTCGGTAACTGCGGTTCTTTTCCGGATACCTAAATTTCTGATTTTATCCTTCGATGAAACTCCGAGCATAACCTGCACCATAGCGCGCTAAGCGACCTTGAATTTATTGGCTACCTGGCATTAAAATTTGTCTATGGCGAAAAAAACTGTGCTAATTGCCATTTTTTTTCTAAATATTATACACCTAATACTATACTTTAGTTAATAGATTAGTTGGTAACCTACCTGTACTACACAATAAATCATAATATTCTCATCAATATTTACCATTCAATTAATTGATTTTAGATTTATTAACTGTCCATAATTGTTCGCAAAATGATGCAATTACTAACATAGTTTTCAGACTGAAAACTATGTTATTAATTTCCTCATTCATAAAATTCATGTAGTAATAATGTCAAAAATTATAGTGTCATCCCGTCATAGACTCAATGTTTATCTTTTTTTCTACTTGAACTTATTTTTCTCTTTTCTTTTTCAGGAAACTCTCCGACTCAAATGCCGAGTGAACCGAAATGTGTCTCAAAAGCCACCGATTCTGCCCTAGAACATGCTAAAGTTACTAAAGAGTGCGACTGAGACAAAAAATATTAAAAAGGACAAAACGCCTTTAGTGTTACAAAGTGCCCGAAAGTGGACTATGTAAAAAGGCATCCAGAGTAAATTTACAGACTAGTGGCCTAAAAAAAGGCCTTAGTTAAAGTGGTTTAAAAAAGGTGTAAAGTGTAAATTTTATGTGATAAAATTCGGTAAAAATCGGTTTGGAACTATGACCGTCCGTTGTGTTTTTTTTTACTATTCCTTTATACAACAAAAAGTGGGATTTTTGTTTCTTTCAATTGAATTATTTCAAACTTTTTACTAACTTTATTAAACGCAGTAAATTACCAAACATTTTATTTCAATAAAATATTGTGCATGTAGATTTTTAGATTATTAGAAAGAACGATAAATGTCAATTTGATAGAACGAAAAAAACCTAGATTGTAAAATAGTTTTGCATCTTCCTCAAGATGTATAAGACTGAATTTGTGTAGAAGTTACACACGTTTAGATAAAACAATTACTTGATTATTTCATTATTATAATTAATTATAACATGTTAAATACCGCGCAAAATATGTTTTTATTTGAGTATCACATGGTGTATTTTTTGCAAAATTACAGATTTGTAAAATAACCTTTTTTCATATTATTGTTTTTAGGAGACAAATACAGATAATTACGTTGTGAATGTATAAAGTGTAAATATTATAAGTATGTTATACGAAAAGTTGCCATACTAGTTAAATAGTTATTAACATGTATTCTAAAATAATAATTATTGTCATAAAATCGAGCTTTTATGTTACAAATATTAATTATTATTTAATTTTGTGTTTGTGAAGGAAAATGTAAGGAAAGATGTTTTTCCGAAAGATATACGAAAAGAAACATAGTATCGACGCTTAAAAAGTGAAAATGTTGAAACTCATAATGTATGTATAATATCTTCGGATAGTTGTTTTAAAAATATTTCGGAATATTGAAAGCTTACTCGTGGAGGGAAAAGCGATGTTGTTTAAATGTATAAAATATATTAAATATAAATACTTAATGTGATAACAGTTGCATGAATGAATGACATCTCAGTTCACGTTAGGAAAAACATAACTTTGATTCATAAATAGCGTTCCGATTAGGCCTAAACTTTTATTAAAAACTGTTTTAATAATTTAACTTCAAGTATTTTTTTGTCTACGAAACATTGGAAAATATAGTTTTTTTAAGACAACTTTATCTAGTAAAATACTATTAAAGTAAGAAAGCACATTATAAAGTCCTAATAGAATTGAACGGTTTTTTCCATCACCATTTTTTTCTATTGATAAAAACTTTTACATTAAAAAACATAAAAAGAGTTTTCTTTTGATAAAACGTTCGTGAACTGAGTATTGAGATTAATATTTGATTTTACAAATTAAAATAATTTTAATTTAATTGATTTTGACACAGACCAACATTTTTTGCAGGCTAGATTTAAATTAGAGTATTATTTTAATCTGTAAAATATAGTACCATGACTTAGATTTTATAGATATTTTTAAGGTACAGTCGGTACTTAAATTATTTTAGTTACCATGGAACCTTGAGTTATTTAATATATGGATAATTTTTGTATAGCTATTGCTTTATTCTACGAAAACATAGAAATAATTTTTGAATCGGGAATAAGAATTTTTTAAACTTTTTTTCATACAGTTAAATTATTAATTTCTTTCGAAAACGACTGTACCTTACGCTTTGAGCATTTAATAATAATTTTCAGTAATAATTACTAGCATTTTGTATAAACAATTTAAATAATTGTCTCGTTTTTTTGTGATGTAAAATTCCTTTGGAAATAATAAATGTGAATTTATAATAAGTGTTTGGTTTTTTATTCAACGAATTTAAAAAAAGTTTCTTGCCAAGTTTCAAATAAAATACGCCAGCTCAGCTTCGGAATATAAGGTCCTGGGTTCGATTCCCATGATGGGCAAAGTGCTTAATAATGTCCGAATGCTTCGAACTAACAATAGTGATAATGCACAATCATAATCAGCCTATAATGTTCCCACTGCTGGGGACACAGGCCTCCTCGTTGAGAGGGTGTGGGCCGTAATCCACCATGCGGACCCAGTGCGGGTTGGTGGATGTCAAATGTCTTCGAATTTTTGGTTCTTTGACAAGCCGGCTCGCGATGTTTTCCTTCACCGTTTTGAGAAAGAAATCCGGTCCGGGTTCGAGCCTACGACCTATTACTCGTAAGTCGCGGTCGTTACCACTTGGCCACCACTGCTCAGGAGTGATCAACAAAGAATTTCAATCCAACTATATGTTGACAAAGGCCACGGTCAATAAGCTCATCGGTTAACCTGTTTACAAATCTCCGGGGAGGGTGATATGCAAGGGGATAGTTTTTTTTTCCTCTAGAATATCTAGTTTTTGAGATATTATAGGTAAGCGCACATTACAACCGCGTCAGGCCGAGGCGCATCGCATTCGCAATAGAAGAAAGTGCTGTGAGGCTCCTGTAGTTTTTGACAACGGCCACGGTCAAGGTCAACTAATGGTCATCGGTTAATTTATTTACTTATTGTTATTATTATTATGTCAACTATAGTATACATATGTTAGTAATATTAACCTACACACTTAACCTAACACTACCATATATTATATATTAATGAGAACCCCTGCCACAAGCTCATCACCGATGTGGGAAGCTTGCAGCAGCGATTCACACACAAGCAGTCCAGTCTACTCGCGATGCAATGCAGTATAATGTTGGGGCTGGCCCGCACTCGGCGCACTAGGGATGCGCATCGTTTTCGCATCGTTGCGTAGAAGCAATCAACACGAGCTTCAGCAAACATCCCCGATGCGCTACAGAAGCGGAACAGCCCCATCAACACCCGGAACGCATTGTTATTTTGAATGCGAAGGGCGCTGTACGATTTTTGAGTGTAATCTTTCCACAGGCTGCACGTGTAAAAGGAGGTGCAATATGCACAAAACAAGGCTTTCTTCACTTCTTTAGAACAACTTCCTGTAGTAGTAGTGTAGCTCTGACCGACAGCGCCCTTCTTTCTCTTTCAATATCATCAAAGTCTTTATAGGTCAGCGGTCAAAAGTTGTCCCAAGTATTTCACCTTATAAACCCTTAACAGCGGTATTCCGTTCAACTTGACTGGAGGTATAGTATCAGAACATCGACCGCTGACACCAAAGACCATGACTTCACTTTTAGTGACGTTGTAAACCAATCCGTGAACCAACGCATATTCATCACAGATGGCTACCAACCTCCTAAGACCACAAACCGAGGCGCTCAGCACCGCAATATCATCGGCGTAACTAATGTTGTTAACACATACTCCGTCAATTTAACAGCTGGCACGCTCTCTGCTGAGCGCCTCGATCAGCTCATTGACATACAGATTGAAGAGCGTGGGTGAGGTCAACCCCCCCTGCCTCAGCCCGCACTCCAACCTATACGGCTCTGAAAAGGCCCCGGCCCAGCGTAACTGATTGACCTGACCCCCATACCAGCATTTGAAAGTATCTATCAACTCTGGAGCAACTCCAGCTTCTTTTAAATGAAAAACTCATAATTTTTAAGGACGTCTAGTTTCTGAGATATTTGCCAATAAACCCTAAAAAGTGTTTCCTAGTTAGACATAATATAAGCTCATATAACACATGACACAATCACATGACAGTTGGGTCGGACCGCAGCGCATCGCAAAACAGTAGAAAAAAAAATGTGGAGGGAACCGTCTCAAGTAGTCAGTAAGTGATGGTTCATATAACGTCTGCCAGTTACTGAGTAATTTGAAACCCCTTGGTAAGACTGGTTGTTAGACTCTCTCTGATATACAAATGACAGCCTGAATCAACGTTTTAACGTGCTTTCCGAGGCACGGAAGTCTCGATATGTAATGGATGGTAACTCAGAGCAGCTTAAACTTAAATCGATGCGTGTTAATTTCATCACCACTGTTCTCAAACGGTGAAGAAAAACATCTTGAAAAAAAACGGCAGAACCAAAAATTCGAAGACTTGTGACATCTACCAACCCGCACTGGATCCGCGTGGTGGATTACGGGCCACTCCGTCTCACAGAGAGGAGGCCTGTGTCCCAGCAGTGGGAACGTTTAAGGCTGACTATACTATGGCCCCACTACAAATTAAGGCTTCTTCTCATACAGAAAAGGCACGAGCATTGATCACCAAATGTCCAATTAGACATCAGTTCAATGATCCGTGACCTTGGTACGATTGACGCCAAATTAATCATACTTGTTGTGATAGTTTGTATGTAAAATATTCACATAAAATAATTAGATTTTTCTCATTCTGATATAATGGCTCATATATAGCGGCCTACTGTACATATAAATTTGATTTTTTGCTTCGTCCATCATAATGAAATTAAAAGTCACTAGAGAACCATGTTAGATCACCATAGCAGAACTACTGGACCGCATTATCCCATAGGATATCCAAACACCATTATTTGTACTACACATACACGACATGGGGACTTAACTATGTAAACATTTTGACTGCGCTTCGATTGGAATCAATATTTGTAAATTTTGTCCGCTTCCCCGGTTGGTAACAGGAAAGGCATTGGTTATAAAGGAGATATAGGCGTTTTTTTTTGTGGTTGACTTTAGGTTTGCGATATATAAGCGGTTTACTTGCGGTTGACTTTAGGTTTGCGACATAAAGGCGGTTTACTTGTGTATGTCGACTGTCCAACACCCAGTCGCAATAGATAGAGATAACGGTCTTAGCTGAGCCTCACGCGGTCGTAATACCGGAGGTACGTAATCCTTAGGGTATGCTCTTTGTAACACGGAAATATGCGGTTGACCGTTTATTTATGTTTGAAAGGCTGCGAAGCTTTGCACCGACTCCACTCGCTTTGCAGAACTTACTTAATCACTCACATTGCGTTTAACTTACTTAATCACCTCATAAAGAATGTAACAATAAAATCTTATAAAACGTTTTCTTCCATTCTCAAAAAACGAAAGAATTTTAAACATAATAAATCAAGAGCTTATCTCCCCAGTTTAGTTAAAGTCGACTGAGGGTACTGTGGCACTATTGTGATCACAATTATACAAATTGAAGTAAGTCTTGGATACGCTAAAAGTCATGCATGCAGTTAAGATTAAAAATAATTTTATATAGTTCTCCCCAAACTTGAAGGTGTATATAGTCTTCATAGTTCAAGCCAAAACAATTCCAAGAAGAAACAATTTTTTTTAAAATTAAAAATTGTTTTAATAAAACTAGACTTCTTCGAACTTCAACTTTTGCTAGCCTGCCTAAAAAAATGTGGGTTGCAGCTGAAAACCAGCGTCAGATTGACATCTGACGCTGGTTGTACGAGTGCCAAACGCCAGAATACTAAAACACAGAGAAGTGTGTGTCCGTTTTAATGACATACATGTGTGTGTGTGTGTGTTGAGTTTGTGTTAAGATAAAAGAAATAAGTACTAAAATAAATGCCCAGTTTCTGCGTCTTTCCTACATACAATAAAAGAATCTATAAATAAATAAAAAGTATAACTACTCAGTCACAAGACAGACACTGATATCTGTTGTATGTTGAACAAAATATGATTGGCGACCTTAACAATGTTTATTTACAAAATTATAATACTTAAAATCTTCAATGAAACCCTCTTAGTTCCTTAAATCTCATTAAATGGCTCCATTGTTCAACATGAAACAGGTTGTATGTTGAACCAAACAAGTGGCAAATTGCAATAAACATTTGAACTTCGCAGTAGGTACCTTAATTTTGGTACGCAAAGCAAAAAAGAGCTGAATTTAAATTAAATCAATTTAACAGTATTTATATAAATTTAACATATCATGTATCACTTTGTAGTTTAAGTTCCCTTCAAAATGGTTGAGCTGAATGGTGCTGATCCATACGTCATGTTCGTGAACGGGCGCCGTCAGTGGGGACTGGTCATCTCTTGGCTGCCACGCCTTTTTGTTTTTTTTTTTTAATTTTTCTTTTCCGATTTTTATGTTTTTTATTACGGGTCTTTCTACATCGTTTCATGTTTAATTTCAACAAGACTGATGTAACAAATTTTCAGTAACCATATTATTTAAAAGAGTGTCCATGGAGTTTCTTGCCCGTTCTTCTCCATAGGTACCTACTTCGCTTTGGAATGGGCAACTAGCTTCATATTTCTGACTGACCGACCCCTTGACAATTCAAAAGTGCCTGTAATGGGTTTATTTGAAATAAATGCTTTGAGTTTGAGTTTGTAAAAGTAAAACGTCTTGCCCGGTCTTGCCCTACACCCCCATATTTCAAACAAAATCGTTAACACTCAAATTCACCTCATTATCTTCAAAAGCTCGACAATAAATTCAAATTGGCCTGTAATCTCAGTAAATTACTACAAATTAGACTCAAAGGAGTATCAAAATTATTGCTGACCGAAGTTTTAAGCATTTTGGCCAATAAAGTGGCTAAATAAGGACACGGTTTCTTAGAAATTAAGAGGTTAAGGTGCGCTTATCAAAGTTAGTCCATAGATGGGTGCCCATCGAGAAATTGATCATTCTGCTTCGCCGTTTTCTTCTGGGTTGTGGATGTCAGCTGCTCCAGATAAAAGCGACTTCAACATGGTTGGATAAGGCTTGGCAGATGATAAACCTTTGATGTCTTACTGCACAGCAAAAGCTCTTGGTTGTGCAGTCGTAGAACAGACAGAAACCCAAGTAAGGTTGTGTATCAACCCATAGCAAAATCTTTAGGATCTTGTTACAAAAATAGACATAAACATAACATCACGCTTGTAATCCCAGAAGGGTCTACTGAGAAATTCTAGATAGAAAAACCCAATAGCACTTTGCCCGACCTGGGAATCGAACCCACGACCTCATGCTCAGCGGTAGCTCTTGCGACCACTAGACCAACCAGGCAGTCAACTAAAGTATTAGACTTGTGGCGGCATCTACACCGCCACATGCGAACAAACGCATGAATCCTGCATCGCGCAAGCAGAGTTTACCGCGCAGATAGCATATGTACAACTTCCCGACAAAAAACATCGGGCAGTTGCCCACCAGATACGACATCCATCTGATCGGAGGATCCTCCCTTTTCTGAGAGTATGAGTGAACTTTACACCCTGTTCCTCATATCCCTAAAGACTTAAATGATATTCGCTTTCAGTTAATCTCAATTGAATCATATTCAACCTGATTTTAGTTCATTAATTCATATTGATCTGCAAATAAATCTAATCCTAATCTTGATTGCTGGGAAAACTGAGATCAAGATTGACGCTGCCGGCATGAAATTGTTATCGATTACGTCGTAAAAATATCACGCAATTATTTTTGTTCGTTGACAGGTAAAACATCATTTCAAATTTGAAATAAATTAAGATAATCAGAAAATAAACGCACAACAATTTTGCAAATGGCGGCTATATCGCATCGAATTTGTGGCAGTTTACGAAATAACACATCAGTGTTATTTTCTGTTTTAAATTAGGCACTTTCGTTGGTTATCTCAGATTTATAGTGTTCGTTATTACTGGTAATCGATTATGGTTATTTCTTGACGATGATTGACTAAATACTTTAACTTTGGGTCACTTTAGTCATGGGGTCTCAACTCGAACAAATTATAATTTGTCTTGAAAAAAATCATAGATGGCAGCATGTAAAAGCGATATATTGCAGAATTTTGGCTGAATTAAATTTGTTAAAAGTCTAAATATCCCTGTTTAGTGCTCAATTATCTATTTACACTCATAATTTCACGTATTATGAAAATAAAATAAAAAGGAAGCCTTTATCTTCAATTCGAACCCTTTTACTGATAAAAGTAGCCATCTGTTAATCATTTTGTTTAGAGCTTTTTGCAATAGATAGCGTTTTACTCAATTGGTCCTGCCTCATCACAGTTTCCAGTATTGTTACTTATCAAACAATTTTTATTAATATTACTTTTTACATAGAAATATAAAATAAATCTAATAACATGTTTTTCTGAACCCGGACTTATAAAACTTTATATAAAAAGGATTGCATGAAACGTTTTAAAAGTAGGTCGACTCCTAGATGGCGTTGTAAAACAACAGTCTCTGGCAATTAGTGAGTCGCTTATGCTGCCATCTGTTGATAAATTGGACGAATAAAAATTGCCAGCTCAATCGGCAGATTTAGGGAGGTTCCAATTCTTTGTATGGGATGAACAGATGGCCGATGGGGCCGAAAAATTCTAACGGAGTGGCGACCGCATACCGGAAGTAGCAGCGTTGGAAGACCTCCCACAAGGTGGACCGATGACCTTGTGAAGTGAAGGCCGCAGGAATCCGATGGATGGCACAGAACCGGTCGAAGTGGCGGTGCGTGGGGGAGGCCTATTGTGGCGGCATCTACACCGCCACATGCGAACAACGCATCACACTGACGTCACACTAATCCTGCATCGCGCAATCAGAGTTTACCGCGCAGCTAGCATTCATACGATTTCCCGACATCAATCGTCCGGCAGTTGTCCACCAGATATGACATCCATCTGGTCGAAGGATCCTCCCATTTCTAAAGAGTATGAGTGAACTTTACAACCTGTTACTCATATCTCTTCACTGGTGACCCCGAGTAAGCCTTCGTGCAACTACTTCAGCGTGACGTCGTTATCATCACTCCCGCAAGTCACACAGCCAGCCAGCAACCACGGCTTGAACGGTTGTCCTGACCGTCAGCATGCAGCGCAAGCGCATACCTGGTCATCATCTTCAGCCTCATCAGCAACCTTGGCACAGCACACTGCACATTTGGCCGGTCCACAAGCAGAGCGCTTAATCCCTCTCCTGGTCGACACCAGCAGTCAGTGTGGTATTTTGTTACACAAAAATCACATCTTATTATCTATTTATCTAATTAACACCTGAGGAGCTGTTGTGCACAGAAATTCTTTCTATGATTAAGTCCTACTAAAGTCTTTATGAAAATTGCATGACACTCATTTAACTTACATTTGTTTATCTGATAATTGTTGTACTCGTACTGCTGAAAAGCAAACCTTTAGCTACCTTTGTCTATTTTCCACATTCATTTATCTCATTTCATGTGACCTCTTATTATTTTCCTTTTATTGAATGTTGTGACATTTTGTATCTAACATTGTCATCTGTCAGTTTTTCTTTTTCTATGGTATATAGAGCTAAGAGGTCGTCTATGTTATTGTAAAGGTATCGTAAAACAAGTGTTAAGCCAGGTTCTCACTGTAAGCCATCTTTATTGTTCCTGGCCGATAACCAATTAAGAAGTATTTGGATTTAAAGCTAAAAAAAAGTCACTTCTAGAAGATCTGCCAGGGCCTATAAAAGGCAACCGTTACTTTTCACCAGGTTCTTTTGATTCCGTCTTTGACTCGTTCTTTTGACTCCGTCTTTTGACACCGGTTCTTTCTTTTCCTTTGCTCGATACTCACCAGTCAATGTATTACTAAAGCTCCTTAAATATAAACATTTTGAAACTCAGTGAATTTATTTATTATTAACATCTTGTGTGCGTGAAAGTGTTTGACTCACTCAATCACCTCCGACCCTCCCACTTGCGTCTTCAAGAGGAGTTCGAGACGTATTGGAGAGATCTGAAAACGTGGCATAAGACGCCGCCGCCTGAAGGTGTTCGACTCACTCGATCACCTCCGACCCTCCGACTTGCGTCTACGAGAGGAGTTCGAAACGTCTTGGAGAGAATTATCAAAAAATCGGCGTATAAATAACTAGGCGTGAGACGCCGCCTCCAGTACACGAGAGGTCCTAACGTCTCCACTATTAACAATTTTTTTTCATTATTTCTAAGATTGGGCATCACGCGGTTTTCCTCCCAGTCTAACAACAACCGACGCGAGTTCCCTCACTACGAGCTGCGGGCTGGTGGAGCGGCTGCTTCGAGCTCCCACTCAACAGATTTCGGGCCGGAGGAGCGACCGATGCGAGCTGCTTCAACCTTGAGCTGCTTCGCGACCGTGAGCTCCCTCGTTTCATACTGCGGGCTGGAGGAGCGGCCTACTCAAGCTATTACTAATTGACTTCATTTCTTATTGATAATTTCTTTTTCTACATACTTTTGTACTTTATATTTAAAAATTATTTAATTTTAACTTGTAACCACGTTTAGCCAGTCGGCTAAACGTTTCGTTACATCAGCCACCCCCACTTACTGGGGCATCTTCGCAGACAGTTCCGACTCACTGCGAACTATGCGACACCCGGTTCCAACCCACTGGAATCCAACTGGCATTGGCAAGCATACAAGACTTAGTCCACATGCGAACAACGCATCACACTGACGTCACACTAATCCTGCATCGCGCAATCAGAGTTTACCGCGCAGCTAGCAAATATACAACTTCCCGACATCAATCGTCCGGCAGTGTACTTTACACCCTGTTCCTCATATATCTTCATTTCATTCGTCCAACAGTGGACGTCTTTCGGCTGAAATAATGATGATGACGGTCAGCGACATAAGTTATAAGTCATAAGTTTATTGTTATTACGTATGTAACTAAGCAATAGGAGTAAGTTAGAATCGTAGCATAATGTTCCCACTGCTTGGACACAGGCCTTCTCTCGGTCTCACTGCACAGGCTCTTCGCGTTTTTGATTTGATCGCGATATTTTCCTTCACCGTTTTGAGAGGAGTTGCTGATAGACAAACTTACACAAAGTAAAGTGCCTGTCTGGGTACGAACCTATGAACTACAACTCGTAAGTCGCGGCCGTTACCACTGGGCCACCACTTCTCTCGACGATCGAAGGATCCTTCAGGTAGCGCTATATACTTTCTGCCTACACCATGTCAAGAAGGCGTGAGTTTATGGCGAGTGTTTATGGACAGTGTAGACAGTAGACACAAAATAAGCATTTATAAATTGAGTGTCAGACAACATTCACTTTATTATTGTATCCTATAAGTAGTCTCGTATTTTATAGGCGGTATCATAATGTAATTACTATAAAAGGTTTCTGCCCCCACAAGACTATTAAATTGTATCCTTCTAAACGCACAACAAACTGCAAGGCGCAAAAACATAAGTTCCCGCTATCAAAGCAAGTAATGTCGCGACAAAGATCCTCGGTAGGATGGAGGTAGATAAGATTATCTAGGGTTATATAAAAAACCGAGGTAAGGGAGGATTTAGAGGTGCAATGTTGCTGGAGGGTGTTGAGGATATTATCCTAACTGGGTCAATAAATTACAGTAAAATAGTATAAAACATGTACGAGAATTCTTGTACGAGTCTTCTTGTGTGTTTATGTATAATTGGGTCTACTGTTTTCGTTTATTACTTTTATACTTTGCCCGTATTGCGAATCTAGAACCAAAAATTACATGCTCATTCATGCTTCATGTTAAAAGATTACGTCTTTTTTACCACTTTGGGTTTCACACCCAAAATACTCATTCGGATCCAAACGTACGCGTCTACTGCAGGAAACAATACGATTACTATCTTTTTATTCGTTTTCAACGGTTTCCATCCGCTTTGTGCTGGTAATGTGACCAAAAAGGCTATTGGTTGGCATTCTCTTTGTTGTTACTCGTTAAGGAGATAACAGCAGTTAATATGTTGTTGTTAGTGATAAAAGAGCGTGCACGAGTGCTGATAAATAAAAGCAGGACAGCATAGGGACGGAGAGCCTAATAGACGCTGGCCAGTTTGACTAAACTTTTGCCCCTAAACTTAGGCAGGCACTTTGTGTAATTTACACAAAGTAAAGTGCATCCCCACTGCTCTCGAAACGGTGTTAAGTGTCCTAGAACCAAAAATTCGAAGACGAACACGTGTCATCCGCTAACCCGTACTTGGCCAGCGTGATTGATTACGGCCCACTCCATCTCAGAGAGAGAAGGCCTTGTGCAGTGGTTGTGGCAACTTGAGGTTTTGTCATGCAGAAAGGAAATTCTTTTTCGCTACAAGAAACGGCCAACAGAGTAAGATGCTTCTAAACCACTGATCTAGTATCAAAGCCCAATAACACTTTGTCCGATCTCAAAATCAAATGCAATCCATTCTTTCAATTAAACCATTTACAGGCACTTTTGAATTGTCAAGGGGTCGGTCAGTCAGAAATATGAAGCTAGTTGCCCATTCCAAAGCGTAGTAGTTACATATAGAGAAGAACGGGCAAGAAACTCCATGGAAACTCTTTTAAATAATATTGTTACAAATATTAATTTATTTTATTTATTTATGAACTACGGATGACTTACGGCAAAAAATTACGGCAAACAAAAACATCAAGCTAAAACGAAAACATTCAAGCATAAACTAAATTCTTTCATATTAAATACAAGAATAAAACCTAAACATACAAAATCTTGCTGCGACTGCTGAGACCCTCAAGCGGCGCAAATACTGTAACCTTATGGGTAACTACAGTTTTGAGCCGTTTGGGGTCGGAACGCTCCGGTCATGGGGCCCGAGTGCGCGTCTCCTTTTTAAACAAATTTTTCACCGACTAGTCGACACTTCACGTGACCAGAGGGCTGGATTGTTCTTTGGCCAAATAATTTACATTGCCATTCAGCGTGGCTGTAGGTAGCTGCCAGTCTTCTGGGCACGTTTCCGGATGACAGCGATGCGGACGAGTACTTCGACGCCTGAGTGTTTTTATATTCATTTGTATAGGTAGTTAGTTATTTAGTAATTTAATTTAGTTATATATATGATGTTATGTTTTTATTATAATTAAATGTTTCGATCTCAGGATAAAAATAAATTTAAAAAAATCATTATGAAATACCTAGGTCTTGCCATAAATATTGTCACGAAGAAAAAAAAAAAATACTGCAAATAATATTTATCGGGGGGCACGGCAGTGCCCCCGCCAAGTCTGGCCACTGCTAGGCGAATGCCTCCCCTTTCTGCTTTGCCCACGTTTCTACAAAAAGAAGTGAAATCCCACCAAAAACATTCTGTAAAAAACTAGCCAAGTCTCGATGGAGCTGCTTGTTTATCTCTAAAAAGTAATGAAATCTAGACAAAGTCGTGCCAAGGTTAAGGTAACCGTACACGTTAAAAACGTCCAGAGTGCAGCATAAATAAATAAAAGGAATCCAAAAAATATACTTATAAAATAAGCCGTGGCAGCTAAGAGATGACCAGGCCCAACTGACGGCGCCCGTTCACGAACATGACGCAAATATATTCTTACAATCTTCAGCAGCTCCAACAGTATTTTGTAATGTTAATTGGTTTTTGTGTGGTTAGTTAGTTGTGGTGTGGAGCAGGACCAGCATTGAGTCAGACATTTTCTTTCATCAGCGATGTACCCCCTAACTTTTATTATCATGCCTGCCTGCATAGTGTGAGTATTATAAAAGATTTGAAATTCGTCTCATTCAGTTGAAGTATGTGGGAAGGTGTTTTACTGTAACATTTAAACAGTACCCCACCTACCCCCCCTACCTTAGCTAGTCTGAAACCTTGTTGAACTAATAGGTCCCGATTTCTAGTACTATATTTATATTGTGACCTGGTGATCAAACCCAAAAGCATCGGGAGTCATGTTTGCGAACAAAATTTTAATGAGACTAGCAAAATATCTTCATAAATAAACTCTCGACAACGACAGGCACCAAAAAACAAAACAAAAATAAAGACATGTTACAATATTTTAACCCTCCGGTACTGAAAAGTGTCAAGACGACAAAATAAGTGCAAATTTGCCCTGTGGCCACTTAACGCTTCACGCTCAAGCGACACGCCTTTTGCGACCGCGTATGCGGAGAAAACAAATGAAAGAAGTTGTTTAGAGCGAGCCACGAGTCAATGCGACGCGCACGCTTGTCGCTTGACGCAAGACGCGTCGCAAGTCGCATAGCTAAAGGCCGTGAACGAGGCATTCGATGCCATCACAAGTCTGTTAAGCCCTCAGGCGGAGATAAGACAGGGTCCCCGGAGGCATGATCCGGGGACCCTGTAGGCCCCTGGGCGCCTCGGACGATGTAAAACTTCAACACTTGTTTAATTCTCACCTCTTCTCGTTTCTCATTTTTTCATTTTCGAAACGACGCGTAAATGATGAGGAAATATGGTGTTCTTTCGTGTCTTTAAAATTATTCTAAAGCCACGTTTTATAGGGCGATTTTAAGGGTTTAATCAATATTAAATAACTATTTGTAAAAAAAACAGGGTGATAGTCGGAAATAATATTGCACGGCAAAATAAAATCGTTGAAATATACAGTGCACCTATTGCTATTAAGGAATTCACAAGAAACGCTAAAGTGAGAAAGTTTGCTAAACATCGGCGAATCTTTTAGGAATCAGTCTTTTTTTATTTTTTATTGCATCTCGTAGTTGACCTTGAGAGGTCGTGACTACTTAACCGGACTATCCTGTGGCTGCCTTAAGCGGACTCAAAGCCTCCAGCCAGGGGCGTAAAACTACTTACATTACTAAGCGAACGCTCGCTAAGGGCACCCCCTGTGGGGTACGGACCTCGGCTTAGGGCGTCGCTGACGGGAGGACAGCAAGATGGGACAGGCTGGATCAGATTTTGTTGATTATTATTATTCGGGGAATTTAAAGCTACAGGCTCAGCTACGGCGCGGGCTGGCACTTCATCGAGCAAGGGTCGGGGGGGAGGAATCAGTCTGCTTTATAAATCTGTAAAATAGTCGTGAACCATAAAGCGTTATCTAAATGAAATCTGTCAGAAACAAATGTATAGATATCAGTCATAACACATTATTTGTTTCAATACAATTGATTTCACAAAAATAACATAGTATCACAAAAAACTTTCACTTTGATAGAGCTGTCAATATCAACACAAGCACTAGATTAAGATTATGGGAACAAAAACACATCGCTCAAGTGGTTACATAATGGTAGCTTGATTATAAACCTTAACACTCAAACATAAAGTTTATTATCGTTTGCAATGTATTTACTGCTCCCATAGAAAAGTAAGTAAGTAATTTTTAAAATAAGAACAAAATTAGTTATGGAAAAAAAAACATGATTAATTTCTAAGCAATAAGGTTGAAAAAATTATGTTGCAACATTATCTGGGGGTCTCTGTTTTTACGGCCGTTTTTAATTAGCGAATCGGAAATCTAGTACTAATGTTGATCGAAGTGTTTTATAAAAATAGGGAACTAATAAAAATGTAAAGTACCTAAGTGCCTACCTTAGTCATAATTAAGAATGCGGCCACACACAATGTACATAGGTATAAGCTAGGTAGGTACTTGTTACGCAATCATACACGAACTAAATAAAGTGTATAATGCTTCTAAGATTGTTAGCTTGTTTAAATTCATATTTTAGTTTCAAAAAAATATTGTGCATTTTCTACATTATAACAGATCTTTCATTGAAAACAAGTGGTGAATTCTATTAAAAGTAATCGATTATTACGGAAGTTTTAATTTAATTTATTTATTTATTTATTTATTTTATTTATTTATAGTACATGGAGGATTTACAGCTAGTAAAAACAAACAAAAAAAAAGGGGGCTATAGCCACCAGGAAACCAATTACAAATCCTCACGTATAGACTTATAATAGTTCATTATGGCGTGAGCACAAAAAGAAAAAATATATCGCCTTATATAAATTAAAAAGCTATTTAGCTAAATACTTAATACTAGTTTTACAATTTAATTACTGAAATAAACGAGAAAACAATGAAAACAAAAACAATACAATCTACCGCTACTTAAAAAATTTGAGGCTTAAGCACCTTCTGGCCGAATTCAAGGTAACTGTGAATGTATCAAAATCAAATTCCTTGCAAATCTCATTAAAATTTCTGCTTGCGCGCACAATATAACTGTTCTGCCTATAATTCGAAGATGTATGAGATACACGTATGGGTGGATTAAAGCGAAGTGCTTTACTTGGCACATTAAAATAAAATTTTGACAATAACTCAGGGTTATCAATATTGTTATTGAGGACTTTTAACAAGAATAAACAGTCTGCAATTTTACGACGATCTATCAGTGGTAGTAAATGATACTTCTTACAGAGTCCAAAAATAACAGGTCGACTGGTACGGAATCTTTTGATGGAAGCAAAGATATTTTATGAACCGTCTTTGGATGTTTTCAATGCGGTCAATGTATTTATGATACCGTGGATTCCAAATCTGAGACGCATACTCTAGCTGACTTCTAACAAAAGTGCAATACAATATTTTTAGTGTCTTTGCATCACTAAAACACTTAGAGAGACGTATTATGAACCCAAGCATTTTAGAGGCTTTTTTGACAATTGCATCAATGTGAATTAAACAAATGTATTATTTTAAATACCGAAGTATAATTTCCACTGTGGCAACACTGTCAAAGAACAAATGATTTATACTGTAAGAAACTTTTAAATGTTTTTAGTTATGGTTAGTGGAGGTATTATTTTTACTTTATCAACACTTAGAAATGACTGTTTTGACTATCTCGTAATATCAGGGTAGAGAAAAAGTAATTTTAAAATGTAACAATAGGCAGTGGAGCCAAAGCCTGTGATCATTGAGCTACGAAGCAAGTCGGTTTACATTGTAGACAGGATTCCGTTTGCATAATAAAGTTATTTTATACAAATAACAGTGTTTAAGTAGTGAGTACAGTAGAAGTTTTTAACAGGATACCTACTACCACATTTGTAGGCACTATATCTTCGACATGCGTAGAGCGAATTCTTCACTTTACATTCAATTTTGATCCATATCAAGTAAAATTCAAATTATACATTTTCTTAGCATGAAAGCAATGCGCAGAGACAGTTAAGTACTTATTCAAAGCATTTCTAGTTATAGCAGTATAATAAGTTGAAGAGTTAAAAATAATAAATAGGTGAGGTGTAGAGTGCACTGAGTTACTGCGCGCACATTTTTCATTTAGAGAAGATAATTTTATCTACTTTGCCGTTTTCACCAATGAAACTGAAAGCGTTCAGCGCATCTTAAACGCGTTCAAGAGTCAGTGTCAGTGTCAATATTCCACAGAAAATAATGACACTGACAGCCCTGAACTTTGCATGTGTGTGAGTGCACATATAGATAGTGTAGGTGTGACGTTGGCCTCGAGCGCGATTGGGCTTGAGTCTAGTATCGTTTGGCAGGAGTTTTGGGGTAAAAAGGGTTGAAGATGGTAGGGGTGGGTTCCCTGATTATAACGCTACCACTTATTACAAGGTAATGCGTATTTTTCGAGAAATTAATAATAAATGTTTCTAACCTCAAAATTGATTACAGCGTAACGAAACGTTAAAATCGGCGATTGACAACCAAATCTGTACTAGTGTATTGTCTGTGGTGTAAAATGTCGTGCAAAATCGATGAAACGGAACGTTTACTGAAATTTGTTTACGTTCATTCCGTTTCTCCCAGAGTTGTGAGAAGTTAGTGTACCTCCACTTCATGGTTAAAATAGGTCGACATTGTTCCAAAACCGAATCGGGGCACCCCGACTCCACGTAGTCTTTTGGCTCCTACCCCTAGAGTGTTTATAAAAATCCGGAGGCGCGAAGGGAGGGCAGCCCCCGCCCGCTGTAACAAAGCATAGGCACCCGCATGTCGCTTTTCCAACGTCTCCGGCGCTGGAAAAGCGACATGCGGGTTTGTTGTTGCGGCGACTGGCAAGTGTTTTGAGGTTAGGTTACAATAATTAGTTTTTCTCAAGAACGGTGCGTTACCTTTTCATGGGAGTGGTACCAGGGGAGACGGAGCACCCCCTCCATCCCCCCACCACCTCCCCACCCCCACTTCCTGCCAAACGATACTAAATTTTAACCCGCGATTGGTTTAAACCTGTTTATAGCACCAGCTTTTTTCTTTTTTTTTGGTGGGAAATCATCAAATGACTTCTACCGCTCTGGGTGGAGTGGAAGGGCGTGTCAGACTTTTACTGACTAAAACCCGCCCGTGTTCCTTCAGTTGCCTGTACCAGAGCCACGTTATCTCTTTCCAACAACCCGCCGCATCAGCAGGCGACTCCCGCGGCGTGAGGGCGCAAGGCTCTCTCCCTCACGCGCTCCCATCCAGCTGACGGCTTCCCATTCCCTCTCACTCCGAACTGTGGCCTGTTCCAGGGTCAGATGCGCGAGATTGCCGTCGCCAATCGCCTCTGCGAGGTCACGGCGGTGTTCCGCCCAAGCTGGGCAGACCTCTACTGTATGCTCCACCATGTCTTCCGGGCGACCCACACAATTGTGTCACCTGGGCGTTTCCTCCCGTTTTAAACAGGAACTTCCCGAAACAACCGTGTTCGGTGAGGACCTGTGTCAGGCGGAAGGTGAGGACGCCGTGGCGCCTCTCCAACCGCTAATCAAAGAGGGGACTTATCGCCGCTATTGTGGCGCGCCCAGCACTGGATTGCGACAATCGTACCCTCCATATCGACATGAGATCCCGCCGAAGCTCTGTCCGCTGTACCGTGACTTCTCGCGGCAGCGGAGTTACACCCCGGCGTTTTGCCTCTCCATACGTTTGCGAGGGCTTTTGCCTCGAGATCCCATGGCGATCGAAGGAGGCTCGCCGCCTCGCAGACCGTGCGGTATCCCCTGACCAGCCGGATGGCCATGACTCTTTAGGAAGCGTTCAACCGCCGGGCAGGTCGTCGCCTCAAAGAACGCACCCACACCGTTGCCCGTAAAGGGCAACGGACCGCACGACCTCAGCGTATGGCCTCCGGCAGGAGGCGTTTGGACCCTCTTGATTGGGCAGGAGCCGCTTCAAGGCAGCCCCGGCCCGCTCCAGTATGGGAGACAAGCGTCGGAAATGCTCCACGAAGTTCCACCGGCTGTCGAGGACGAGTCCCAGGTACTTCATCGTCGACTCGACGCTGATTACTACTGGGCCACCACTTCTGAGAGCAGTGGTTACCCAGTGGTAACGGCTCCGACTTACGAGTTGTAGGTCGTGAGTTCGAATCCAGGCAGGCGCTTTACTTTGTTCAATAATTTCATCACCACTGCTCTCAAAACGGTGAAGGAAAACATCGTGAGGAAACCGACATGCCCTAGAACCAAAAATTCGAAGACATCTACCAATCCGCACTGAGCCCGCGTGGTGGATTACGGCTCACTCCTTCTCATAGAGAGGAGACCTGTGTCACAGCAGTGGGAAAGTTATAGGCTTACTATGCTTATGCTGGTGCGACCTCCCCTGTGCCAGGACCAGCATGTCGTCAGCGTAGCAAACCACATTGACACCACTGGGGAGGTCGGCACGAGGCACACAGTCGTAACCGATATCCCACAGAAGCGGCCCCAGGATCGATCCCTGTGGGACACCCCACGACATCTCTAGCCGGTTCCACTCTCCCTGGTGACCGGGTTAGATGACGGCCCTGTCCGTCAAATAGGGTTTCACAACGCGACAGAGGTAGGTCGGCATCCGGTGATACCGAAATGCCTCCCTGATGCAACTCCAGGGCAGGCTAAACGCATAAGCGTTGTCTAGAGAAACCGCCAAGACTTGCCCACCCCGGGGCACAGCGGCGATGTGCTTCCCTATATTGGTGCGATTGGTGAATCATTCATACAAATGTAAAGCTCAGCTTAGGCCTGTACCAATCCCTAGATCCTTCTGACCATCCCTAATGATACCGACACTGTTCTCTAACAACCAGAGTGAAACTTTACAATATATCAGAAGAACCCACAGAACTATAGTGATTTCTCAATATTTGGCTTGTAGTATGTTAGATGGGAGTCCTTCGCTCGGTGGGAATATTGAAATTCGGCTCTTTCAAAATAAATCGATTTACAATATTAATGTAAATTTTAATGGATGGAAAGCACATTTAGATATTTTGCTTCATTGGTGTAATTGCTGTATGGCGTTAATAAAACCGGAAGTGGATACATAGATCGGGTAAGCCTAAGGCTGATCACGATCCAGCAAATACTATTTGAGAAATGCAATCTAATACGTAGCATTTGGATTGATGGCATAAGATGGGAACTGCCGAAGCCCAATCATAAAAAAAGGAACAAGCAAGAGATCACGGTTCATGTTCGATACGAAAAACAAAGTAGCTGGGTTTTGGAGATTTATATGTGTGATTTGTTTGCCGCGAGATGGGAAGACGTAACATGTCGAGCACGTTTGAGATTCTCAACGAAAAGAAAAAGAGAAGAGAACATAAGCTCTCTTTTTTGTGCCAATATTATTTGATTGTTGTTTGCTAGTTTAACTTGTTTTGCTTTTGTATTGTTTCTGTAATATTTCTAATTATTATTCCTTCTTTATTGTAAATACGTCTTCTAAATCTGTTTTTGAAATTTTACTCTGCTATAACTTGGATGTTATGCATGTTTTTACCAAATGGAAAATAAAAGAAAAACATGGGTATTCCATGTTAAATACTGGTATTTAGCTGCATTCAGTTAGACTGCAAGGCGACCCAAACAGAGTTGGGGAAATGCCAGACAGATGAAGATGTTCAGTATGAAATAAATACTTTAGATAAATAAAATAGTCAATCCTCCACATTGTACAAGATGCGATACATCCTAAGTGATACTATTGAACTACTACATAAGCTTTATTTCTGTCTGCCTCGTTGGTCTAGTGGTCGCAAGCGCCACTGAGCATTCTGAGGTCCTGGATCAGCTTCCCAGGTCAGGCAAAGTGTTATTTAGTAGCTGAGGCAACACCGCGCGGGATGCGGAATGAAATTCGATCGGACCGATTGTTTCAACTAAATTGTATTCTTCTTCTTTTTCATCGTACCCTCAATGCTAACTTGTAACCTAACTACTTTCACATTGAAAGAAGGTCAAAGGGGTGGTGCTTGGGGGATGCCTATGTCCAGCAGTGAACTTCTTTCGACTGAAATGATGATGATGATGAATATGAAGACTATCTGGATGATAACTCTTTTTTGTTGTTTTTTTTCTCAGTTTACCAGACCATGATTAAAAATTAATCATGGTCTGGTAATTTTTGCGGCCTACCCAAAATGTCCTTTCTTTTGGTTTTGTTTGTCGTTCTTAATAACTAACTTATCATTAAACTAATCGAAGCACGTAGTCGCGTCCTGCGTCAGAGTGAGTTTCGCTTCAGTTTGAACAGTCAGTTATAAATGCTTAGTATCAATAAAAATAAGTAAGAAAAACTGCTTGTTTCCCTTCTTTTCTATTATTTAAAGAACTTTCAAGAACTAAGAGAAGGCTTTTGTTCAGCTTTTGGGGCATACGATATTCTTAGAAATCTTCAAATTGAACTCATCTGAAAACAAAACTATTCTCGGTGTAGGTTTTATCCAGTTTGAAGAAGCAAAATATTCTAACATTTATATTTAGCAAGTTAATATACGAGTATATAATCCAAATAGTTGTATTTCCAAAGGAGTACTTGAACCATAAGCCAAATAATATTGATATTTTAGGAAATTTATTTCAACCCCCACGCATTAATATTTTCATCCGCAAAATTACCACAACCCAGTTACACCGTGAAACTAAAGTTACAATAAAAAAAAGTGATGTTGAAATATAATTTCAACGGTAGCGTCGTACCAAGAGTTTCGTTTAAAAGAATTGAAAATTGCATTTCAACTAAATAAATAACTTTGAAAACGTCCGTGCAATGTAAAGTTGTGTTTTTGTTAGGATTTGAATAGTTTTGTGCGAATTTTGAGGGTCAAAGGAAGCAGGTGACATTTATTTATAAACTTAATCTAACTTTATGTAACAAACAAAAACCACGAGTGCTCTTTTGCCTTAGAAATTTTGGAGCAGTCAGCTATATAAATAAAGAGATAAAATTACATAATTATCAATGATCATTAACTTTATTCGAGGATTTATTTTGAAGTGTTTTTGTGTTTTTCCCACTGGAATTTCTGAGCAGCAGCCCGGAGTCTGGATTTGTGCCCGGTTGGTGGCAAAAGCCTCGCCCCCTATTTCTATTACATGGGACTTGAACCAAACTGACGATATGTGGGTGTACTGTAGGTACATCTCTACCTAACCCTTCCGCGAAAACAGGCGTGATGTCATGTGTTGTTTTCTGTTGTTTCGAATAGTTTGCTGTTTTTCTATTAAAACAATTGTTCTCATATTACTGAACCGGGAGTGATTGGAAGATTCGAATGACACTGTTTCGATAAACTTTGCGAGTGGTACACACCAGTTCGAAAACTCATTGAATCGAAAACCGCTTTATCGAATGACGAAAATCTTTCTGAATGTTACGCTTAAGTGCCTGCAAGATAAGAGTGCGCACGTGTTGACCTTTTAGACTGTATAGAGACCAGCACTTTTAATCACTTTCAGCATATTGATTGCGATTTATATTTACTTTGGAAAACACGAAACATAACACTCTCGTGACACCTGATATAAACGTCGGCGAGAAACGATTATTTTCGATTTCAGCCGCACAGACTTATGTTGCGCGCACTTTAGTACAAAAGTCGTGGTTCCGAAATCAACTGTTGCGTTAATTTGGCTTGGAATCATTCATAGATGAAGGCCCTTCTAAGGCAACCGTGTATCGTTGGTATAACGAATTCAAGCGTGGTCGACTAACTTTGGGGGATGAAGAAAGAACGGATCGCCCTTTGACGGCTGTGATTTTTTTTAGCCAAAACAATAAGTGAGTTACGTATCAAGAGATTCAGCACATAGTTCAGCTTAGATCGGGAAGCCTTCATGAAATTCTACACGTGCATCTTCGCGTGAGGAGCATAGTTTCACGCTGGGTGCCGCACAACCTCACCGATGATCAGAAGCAGGCCAGGGTGGAATGGTGCCGTGATATGATAAACAAATTTGAGGCAGGCTCGTCTCGGCGTGTTTTCGACATCATTACAGGTCTGTCAGTCTTGGATTATCAATACGATCCAGAAACGATGCGCCAGTTGACGGTTTGGGTGTTTCAAAACGAATCAACGCCTACCAAAGTGAAGCGATCTAGAAGCGGGGGGTAAGATTTTGATCTCGAACTTTTTCAATTTGACTGGCTTCTTGGTGTCTTTTCCTTTACGGAACCAAAGAAGCATCAAAGCTGAATGGTATACTACTAAATGCTTAGCAGAAGTTTTCTCAGTTGTGAGCAACAAGCGACCAAACACCCGCGGGCTACTGCTCCACCAAGAAAACCCGCCTTCGCACACCGCGCTCAAAACGAGGGACTTCCTGGACTCCTGGGTCACCCTCCTTAAAGCCCTCCCTGACCTAGCACCGTGTGAATTCTTTTTATTCCGGAAATTAAAAATTCTACTTAAAGGGATACAATTTTCGTCGCCAGAAGATGTGCTGCCAGCGTTCGAGCAGGCTAAACGAGGTGCGGGGTAAACGAGGTGTCTACGGCGGACTGAAAAAAGTGTTTCGAAAACTGGTTCAGAAGCATGAAACTTTGTATAGAGGCTAGTGGAGAGTAAACTTTGGAAAGATTTAATAAAAAAAATATTAACCTTTGGAACATTTATATTTGTTTTCGCAAAACTTTCTGAGTGTCCCACGTATGTCGTAAATATCGCATGTCAGATGTAAAAATCCCAATCCTAATGCAGCCCTAGTTTCCACCAAAATTTTGGTCCGCTCAACAAATAAATAAAAGCTCAAAACATCCTAGAAGCGTGGCACCGGCGATGGGATTGTTTATTAGACAATCGAAAATTTGTTCGGCATTATACAAAAGCTCATTGACGAACAGAATACAACCTCCCATCATGACCTATGCTTGCGTCATCTTCGCACACGTTAAGCTACAATACCTCCATAGGATGAAAACCATAGATATCCGAATCCGTGATGCAAACCTTCCAGAGCAGTTTCTTAAGAAAGGAAACGCGAGCCTCCGTCTATGTTCGCAATGAGAATCTTCGTCGAGATCTCATAATGCCCACCATCTAGCAGTTCATGAAAACCCTCGTAGCTTTTAAATCGTCCTAAAGTAATCTTGCTTCGATCCAGACTGTCATTTGATGCCCTCCCCCAGCGATGCCCTAAGCCGGGGTCCCTACCCCAAAAGGACTACACGCTAAGGGTGCCCTTAGCGTGTAGTCGCTAAGATTATAAGTTGGAAGTAAGGATCAACATATCCTTTTCATCATATATGCTTCATCTACTACAGTTATCATCTCTTGCAACTGCTCTGCTGACGATGAAAGTAAAACTTTATCATATACGTAGAGAAGGCCTTTGAAAGGCAATTCATTTACCGACGATCCACACTCACCCTCTTTCAAATCTGTCAGACTACTATCTATGTTCAAGTCGAACAGCTACGGTGACGCTACCTTGTATAACACCCCTCGAGATGCAGAACCGGTTCGTGTATGCCTCACATATACTAACACATACACTGCAATTCTTGTATAATGATTTCAGTGCCCGTACCAAGCGCCAGTCCTCACCGTACAAGGATAGTGTCGACCACAGTTCTTCCCTCAACACACTGTTATAGGCCTTGTCCAGGTCAACGTAAGAAAAGTAGACTTTCTTGTGCTTTGCCATATGTGTGTCGGATATGCACCTTATGGAAAATCCCATTAGCTCTCTAAATCCTCCATATATATCCCGTGTTTTCTCAGCTGTCACTCTTATTACTCCATTTATTAAAAGCTTCGCATACAGTTGGCCGACAGCACCCAAAATACAAATGCCGCTGTGCTGTAGTCATCACACTACTACTGAGAGCCTTTTTCCTTATACAGTTATTATATATATTTTGTATGTTTTGTTTACAGTCTTACACCAATCATCCGGCACACGGCCATATCTCCAACACATAATTAAGATCCGGCACAACGGTCTTGCTACCACCTCGTCTCCGCCTTTCAGCATTTAATAAAGGTAATTATAAAGTTAACTAAAAATAATACTTCACAATGCTTTTGTTTCCCAAATCCAATCCAAAAACGAGGTTTGCTGTTTCATCGGGGTCTCGAGTTCGATTTCCAAACCAAATGACCGCAACAGTGGATTTCGACACTTTCGTACTAGCGTAACATTCTAAAAGTTTTTCGCATTAGCGTGTTCGCGATAACTTCATAGCGGTTTTCATATCACTCCCTATCACGGGAATACCTAAATACAGAGGGGCAGGCACATCGACGCGCAAGCTCTTATCATGGATTAAGTACTTGATTCTGAATCCCTCTGCAGAATTCAGGGGTCTATGGGTTCTAAAATCATACGCTGAATTGATGGTTTTTGCATCGATGTCTCTGCCACCCTGTATTATTACCACAGAGGTTACTATCCACAAAGTTTAAATCTAGACCTAGATAGATTGTCTCCAAGCCAACACGTCGGTAGATCTTTCAATTCCCAGGATATTAGCCTCGTTCGATTTCCTGAGGGCGAGTCGGTGTCACGTCTAAGAAAAATCTTTATGATGCTTACTGAGACGTGGCCTTTTCTTGTTCTTATATAGGTACCTGAAGAGATATGAGGAACAGGGTGTAAATTTCACTTATACTCTTAGAAAAGGAAGGATCCTCCGACCAGATGGATGTCATCAATGATCTGGTGGGCAACTGCCCGACGATTGATATCGGGAAGTTGTATATGCTAGCTGCGCGGTAAACTCTGATTGCGCGATGCAGGATTTGTGTGACGTCAGTGTGATGCGTTGTTCGCATGTGGCGGTGTAGATGCCGCCACATACCTACGAAAGGAATTACACACATTACACATTAATACTTCAATTCCTTAAATTAAACACAAGTGTCACACACATACTCAATTAAAACATAAATGTCAAATAGTTAGAGTAAGTTGAAGTTGAGTTTATCTAAGTATGAAACGCCGGGCCTTCTCAAAAAGAAGCTATAACTTTAAGCCTCTAATTCAAGTCACAATCCCATCTTACCGACAATCCATGTCAAGTTTGTTTGGTAACAAACTTGTTTGGTAAAAATGCAAATGTTCTTAAAATTATGCGAATCATCCCTCTGATAGGTATTTGCTTAACACAGGACATAATATTGGTATGTTTTGCTCAGCGGCCAGGTCAGCCTTATGGTTGACTACCTCGGATTTGCCAAACGCACTAAAATATGGTCACTCTCAATGACCTTGGCATTGATGATCTTGGGCATTGCACAGATGTCAGTCGAGGCTGTCTTGAGATTTGATAGACGATTGATCTATGAATATATTCATAGCATTTGCAATAATACTGGTTTATTTTGGCAAGACAAAACATTCTGTCCACAACAAATAAATAAAAACAACTGGTTCGCCTCTAGTATGCGCATAGTGCGCTAAGCAATTCAAAACTGCAGGAGTTGCCACTATTTTTCTACGTGACAACATTCGCGCGTGCGAATAAAAATTGAAAGAAAAACCAACATAAAACAAAACACACATATTTCCAATAACACAAATAGCAGTTTGCACGAAACCAAATGCAAGAACAATACCTACAATATTGCCATTCTAACTCAAAATCATCATTTTATTTTTCTGATTTGATATCCACTAAAAACTAAGCACCAATGCTATCGTGTTCCTAGCTTCCTGATTTTCAGCCGTTTCAATTTCAACCCAAAACTTGGTAAGGTAGGGGTGAAATTCGAGAGGTGAATTTAGGTCATGCATAATGCACTCGCTACATTAAGTTTTATTAAGGATTCAAATCGTGGCATTTGTTTCCATATGCTAACAACTATTTGTTTGAACGTGTTTTGTGAAAAGTTAGCTGTATTCAAATTCAAATTCAAATTCAAATGTTTATTGCTCAACACAGTACATAATTAATCATACATTTCTAGATGTCATGTGAATGCGTAGTCCACTGTGTTGCACCAATTTAGGCATGCAAAACGATTATCAAATTATACTATGTCATAAATTCCATTAAATACCTTATACTATGTCATTAATTCCAAATAATACCTTATCAAATGTCATAAATTACAATTAGTTCTCTATACAATGTCATAAATTACAATTAGTACTCTATACAATGTCATAAAATCATTATTAATACTATAATTAATTATTTTATCTATTATATAATGTCTTAAAACAGTCAACACATAATTAACAAAACAAATAAAATAATTGTAATAAAATAAAATAAGTCGGACTCAAGTATTCCCATAACTGTATGTGTTTATTATACGCACAAACTTCTATCTAACAGGTATTCGTTAATTGTGTAATAAGTCTTAGATAACAGTAGATTATTGAGTTGCTTTTTAAATACATTTATATCTATAATACACAGCAGAGCATTAGGTAATTTATTATAAATATGTGGTGCCATTCCTAGGAAGTTTTTACGGAATACTGCTTTTTTGTGTTGCCTACCGCTTATTTTATTTTTATGTCGCGAACTGTGCAGTTGTTCAAATAGGTGGAAGTTTGTTTTAACAAATACGGCTACCTCATATATGTATAGGCATGGTACCATTAATATACGGAAATTCACAAAGAACGGTTTGCAGCTTTCCGTGCTTTGAATACCGCATACCGCCCTAACACACCTCTTTTGCGCTCTAAATACTGTCTCCATGTTGGTGGAGTTACCCCAGTATATGATCCCGTATCGTAATGCAGACGTAACATATGCATGATACGCCGTAACCAAAACTTTTTTATTTATCTCCTTTGCGAGATTACGTAAAGCATATGAGTGTTGACTCAGGCGTTTACATACACTGTCAGTATGAGTTTTCCATGACATGTCTCTATCCAGATCAAGCCCTAAAAATTTTGTAGTTGTCGTTTCTGAAATTGTCTTATCTCTATATTTTATGTCAGGTTTTTTATGATTTGTCCTTTGCTCAAAAGTCATTATTTTAGTTTTGTCAATATTAATTTTTAAATTATTCGCGCCCATCCATTTTACCAATACTTTGAGACAGTGGTTTATCTCTCCCTCAAGTGTCGTTACGTCATTGGTACCACTAAAAACGACCGTGCTATCATCAGCAAACAAAACCATCGGATGATGTGTTTCTCTGGGCATGTCATTAATGTAAATAATAAATAATAAAGATCCTATAATACTTCCTTGGGGTACACCGTAGTTATTAGCTCTCTGGCTCGAAACATACGTACGCTCGGTTTTTGACGTAAGGCAGACCTTATCCATTTTGGTAACTTGTTTTCTGTCGGACAAGTATGATTTCAGAAGGTTCAAAGCATTGCCCCTAACTCCATACCTTTCCAACTTCTTCAATAGCACTGTTCTATCCACAAAGTCAAATGCCTTGCTCATGTCTATGAATAAAGCCGCAACCGGACTTCTGTTGTCAATGCCCGATATAATTTTTTCAAAGAGATTGAAAATTGCCATATTTATATTCTTTTTTCTTCTAAAACCGTATTGTTCATCAGCAAAAAGATTGTTACATTCAAAAAATGAGTATAATGTATTGTACATAACTTTTTCTACTATTTTAGAGAATATGGGTAGTAAGGCAATAGGCCGGTAGTTGGCTGGATCGTGTTTGCTACCTTTCTTATAAAGTGGTTTTATAACAGCTAATTTTAACCTATCCGGAAACGATTCTAGACACATATTTATTATATAACTAAGTACTGGTGCTATAATAGTTGAGACAGATTTAATAACATTGGTTGTAATGTCATCATATCCAGAGCTATTAGTATTATTTAATGAATTTATTAGCATTACAATGTCAGGGGGAACTGTGGGTCTTAAATATAATGAGTCAGGATGCATGTCAAATTTTAAATTTTGATTAATAATATTAATGTCAGTTACTGATTCAATTTCGTCAATAAAATAGTCATTAAAAGTTTGGGAGATACTTTTTGGGTCAGTTATATCTTATTTATTTTAAGTATTGGTATCCCTTCGACTGGCTTATTATTTTTGCTCTTATTTATTATTTGCCATGTAGCTTTACACTTATTAGACGCATTATTAATGTGGTTGTTATTTTGGGATTTCTTAGTTAATTTTGAAAGTTGTCCCTGTACAACGGAATAACTTTATTTGCTGTATTATACATGCGTGAACTTTGAGCCAATAATTGTCGAATTGTAAATGCAAAACGACAGTGTGTTACATATAGGGACACCGTGGCGTCTTAGATGCAGCTCTTTTATCTATAGGAAGGTTGGCGTGCCTCCGCCGGACTGAACGCAGGACATATGCTTTGCTGTGAGAACTTCGGTTTTTGTAAGTCCCACCCCACACTGGGATGCAGTACATAATGATAGACTGACATAGGCTGAGGTACACATGAGTCCGAGTTTCAGAATTGGTGGAATACCTCATTTAAAAAAATATATATATTAGTCTTCTGACTCTAGTCCTGCGTCTGTGTGGCGCCTTTAATGCGCGTGCCAGTTATGTTCTTCGTCAATAATCACTCCCAGGTACTTAATATTGGTAACTGTGCTAAGAGTAAGACAGTTACAACCCACTGACTGATGAGGGGGGAAGTGTGAGCTTTGATTTTACGAGAGACGGGATGGGGTTACTGAATGTGGGCGGTAGAACCTGATTAATTTCGTCTTATCTAAATTCAAAGTCCGCAGGTAAGTTGACAGCTATTACATTTTCAACCAAAGCGAGTATTCTGCTCTATCTCTAACTTGCTCCCTTGCTCCCAGTCTTTGTCAAACACAAAAAGTGCCGTATCGTCTGCATAAGAGAAAATTTCGCAATAAGGGATGGGGAGCTTGCATAAATCATTGATGTATATTTGGAAAAGCGTCGGTCCTAATATACTTCCTTGTGGGATGCCATAGGTGAGCTTTTCATATAAACTGGTGACTGAATCAATGAGAAGATACTGGGATCTATCGCAGAGGTAGATTTTTAATAATTTGAGAGTACTTAGACAAAGCTACCAGACTGCTACTGAAGGCAGCAACGGCATCCTCCGTACAAAGTCCAGATCTAAAGCCGTACTGGTTTTAAGGTATTAATTTATGTTTTTCCAGAAAGCTGATAAATCAATTGTTTAGAATTCTCTCCAGGTTTTTTTTCAGCATGCTCACAACCTTAATAGGTCTATAGTTTTTACTTTGTCTCTGTCCCCGCTTTTATATATAGGATGCACGACAGCTCTCTTAAAAGCTTCAAGTAAGATTCCAGAGTCTATGGACAGACTACGGGGGTTAAGGTAGTACGCGAACTTTTGATAACTCTGGCTGGAATATTTTCCTATCCTGAAGCGCAGTCACTGCGGAGGTCATGGATTATTCTACCTACTTGTTCTTCATCCATAGGGAGGATTAAAAGCGAGTGAGATAATTTACTGGGTGATGTTACTGCAGCAGTGGCGATGCCAGGTTTGTACCTATATTGACAAAGAACTCATTGGCTTTGTGTGCCGAAGATTTAACGTCAACTACATCACGCAGAAGTTCAAGAGGGGATCGGATTTAAACAATTCGTGATTGATTTAATCACTTTCCACGTTACCAGGATTATTTTTGGTTTTTAGAAATTCTTCCTTTCCAAATCTATACTAATATTATAAAGAGGAAAGATTTGATTGTTTGTTTGAAAAATTGTTTTACCATTAGAAGCCGAAATTATGTTTGATGAACATAGGCTACTTTTTTTTTTCGAAATCCACGCGGACGAAGTCGCGGGCGAAGGTCTAGTATATAAATAAAGAAATGCTCAATTCAACTTTCGGTATTACAAATGTTCCTTTACCGTATGTATGTTATTTTAAGTATGACGCTGAAAGAATTTTTCCTTAATCCAATATGCATTCTATCTCGGTTTCTTAGACAACGAATCAAGCCGGTGCTCATCTACGGTTTTAGAACCCTGCATTTTTTATGTGTTTTGGTTATTCGGGTGTGATTAGTAATCACATTTTGTATGTTATCAATTAACATATTTGTTGCGTGATTGACGTTTGTACAAGTTAAGACGGGGCTGAAGTCGGTGTTGTCCAGTTATTTACTAATAGCTTCATAATCATACTGTAAAAATGTTCTTTATCTATTACATCCCGAACTGGAATTGAGAGGCTGAAATAAACAGCTAGGCTGGTGATCAGTAACGTGAGATTCTAGAACTAACAGAGTGGAAATCTTCTAAGATTGTAGTTAACTCTGGTCAGTAGACAATGCGCAGGAAGTAGTCTGAAAGTGGCGATGAGAGTTAAATAGTCATTAGCGTGCCGGTCACTAGATCCTGATTTGATGTCAACATTCATATCACCTATTAAGATAATGTTAACGTAGGATGCCAGAGAAGATATGACGCCTAGTAGACTATTATAAAAGTTTTCTTGATTTTGGTAGGATGGAGAGCGATAGACTGAAACAATTGCTCTACGGCGTCCAGAAACGGTGGTCCTGTTGTCACAAATTTTAAACTTAAAACCACGAGTCCGTCATTTTTTTATTACATTATTAATTGTAACGAAAGATGAATATCCATGCAATGTAGGAATAGGTCCGGAAACCTGCAACCAACAATCTGTTAGAACTATTCCATAAAATTCAATTTTCATTACATTTTATACACGCTTCTAATATTAATATGGATGCCTTAATAGGCATTTTTCAGGGAAGCATAGGAAAGATTGAGCGACCAAGATGTTATCCAATGCCTTGGAAATTTGATTTAAATTAGCCGTTGGTTACCGGTAATGTTGAGAACAAAGTAATAATTGTTAGCTCGAATGAAACTGTGTATTAAAATTGGATGCGTGCATAAAAGCGAAAATCAAATTTTAGAGAAAGTGAAAATGTTTATTGTTGAGCCGGTACAGCAGCTGGTGCTGGCGCTGGTATTGGTACTGCAAACATGTTAAGGCAATTCTCTGATTTAATTTCAACGGGTTTATCAGCTGGGTCTTTCTTCAAGATAATTCTTATGTTTAAATACCAGCTGGAGCGACTTCTTGCCTTAGAGAACTGGCGGGCGTCATACAACAACTTTTTGATTGCGGGAGGTAACTGTTCGTTGACGTAAACTGGTTTCTTTTCCACGGCAATCCCGATCAGTTGTGTGTTCAGCTGATCATTAATGGAACGTTCTTTACTAAACTTCCTCGCCTTAGCAAGGAATTCTTTCTAATATTGACACTGCTAAATTCAGCAACAATCGGTCAGCATCCATGTTAACAGTCTTCTCAACCTTTGATACCGCAGAAATGAGATCTTCAGGCGTTTATTTATCTTTATTCGGAACGTTACAGCTCTATAGTAGCTTGTCGTGTCAGGAAGTTCAGATCTTGTAGATCTTGCTTCTGTAGATGGTTACTTTGGTCTCCGTTATCAATTTTCTCTTTTTCCAGTTACGAAACTGTAGAATTGAGACCTTCATATTTCTCGTTTATAAAAGACATGCTGCGGTCGATTTTGGCGTTGGATTCCTCAATCGAAAAACATTTTTGTTTGAGCTCGGCAACTTCCCTGACAAACTTGGATCAAATGACAGCTTGTTCGTCTTTCTATGATATGAGCAGCTTTCTGTGATCGGACTTCCAAGCTGTTAGCATCGCCATTAACTCCGATTTGAAAGCTGAAAATATTGTGGATCGTTCGGCGTCTACTTCGTTATTTGGAGAAACGACAAGACGTTGTGGTTTGTTCCGTAAAGTGACAAAACAATCGTCTGCTTTTTCGGTAGCGGCAGTCGGATGTCAGGTTCAATAAAGAGATTGTCTAGGACTTAAATCTGGTTTAGGCGGAGATCTCTGCAGAAATAATAAGAAAATAATTTGGGAAATATGTAAAATAAAAAATCTAAAAGGAAAAAAGAAACGCTATGTGCCAGATTCAATCCTTCAACTACTAGATTCGGTTTACGTTTAAATTTGGTATTTATTTCGTGAAACAACCAAAGCTTTTAGAGTTTGCACAGTTTTGACACCGTCACCAGCCTAACTCAGTGCGTCGAGTTGCAAGCTAGGAAAAACGGCGCCAATATGTTCTACATTAATTTTAAATGATATATAAAAAAATATACAAAAAGAAAGGTTAACACATGTCTGCGTTATGATTTAAGTAGGTACTTAGAGATATTAATATACAGCATGTAACAAAAACCCTGTCCGATCCAATGCGTATTCCTGGTTTAACATATACTAGAAAAACTGTAAAAAAATTAAACTCATAAATACCAAAAGTTATTATTTTTTTATTTTATGAACCATGCGAAATTTAACAGTAAACATGGTAAATTTTCTTAAGTTGACAACACTCCACCGGCCGGCGAAATCTTTTCATTTCTACCTATTTTTATTTCAAAGGACGCCGCCCAGGACTAGCCGCGCTGTAGGTACTCCTTTAACGAGCCCTCGACCCTTTGATGTAGCCGACTGGTTGACTACTGGTACGCTACTTGTTGGTCGCCACTTCCCAGTCTCACGTGGAGATAGCTTGCGATCGGATGTCCGTTCGTATCACGTGCCGCTATCGTATCGCGAACAATATCGTATTCCAATCAGGAATATTTGAATATGTTGATTTTATTTGTGAGTGAGTGTGATTCGGAAATCGAAGTAAGAGCTCGAATTGTGGAAGCTTTCGACTCACTCAATTCGTACACAAGTGCGCTGCGAAGAGTACGTACAAATTTAACAAAAAGGTGTCGAATGTGTATTAATGTCTCGAACATTTAATACACATTCGACACCACACCGTAGACATGTGGAACACCATTTCCGAGGTATGCAACAAGTAAATGTTTTAATAAACTGATACCTAAAGTCGGTACATTGCCTAAAGCACATAATACGAGTATTAACTCAATAATAATTGTTTCTTGATGTTTGACGCATACTGACCCTGATTTCTGACCTTCTGTTTGAAGGTCAGAAATCAGGGTCAGTATGCGTCTATGCCTACAATAAAATATCAGCTGATACCTACGGGTAGGCATAACGTAGGTTTCTTTAGTCCTAAGTTTGTTTGGTGGTATGCGACAAAGCACCGCCTCGCTCAGGCGGCTTCGTTGACCCGAAACGTTAGGTGAACTTTGTGGAGCGATCAGTATTGCCTTTGGTATGATTATTTTTAATGTTATAAATAAATTATTTTCATTGGGGAGAAATAATAATCTCGTATCCATTAAATGATTACGTATTGGTGTACGCAGTACGACACCAAAAAATACCCTTCTGGATCGAACAGGGTTTTTGTTACATGCTGTATATACGTGTTTGTTTTTTTTTTCGATTTTATTTAAACAATAATCTATCACGTTAAAAATTGACAGTTTTTTCACAGTGTAGGTAATGATATTATTAATTTAATTTTCAAACATGAATCACTAACTATCACAATCTACGTTTGAAGCCAAAGTGCCATTTTGACCGATGTTACTGAACGCGTTCAGCTCATCTTAAACGCGTTCAAGAGCATTCAGTGTCAATATTCCATAGAAAATAATTACACTGACAGCTCTTAAACGGAGTTTATGAACTGATCGCGTTCAATTTCATTGGTAAAATCGGACCTAAGTAACCAAGACACTAAAACAGAAATCAAATAAAAAATTATGTAAAGAAATTTATCAAGAAACATTTCCATAGGCTAAACGTGGTACAATGGGAAAAAATCCATCACGGAAAAATAAAGTTTAAATTACTAACGCTTACAGAAGCACGAGAAACATTGATCGATCGACTTGTGACTAGCGATCTGATAATCCAAATACCTACTTGTCTCGGAGGGGTGAAATTAGATTCCAATAAAAAACTGTATTTAGGTCGACGCTGGGCTTGAAATAGGATGAAAAATGGCCGCCGCATTATCTGAGTCGATCGTAGCAATCGTACGTCAATTTCTAGGTTTCAAGTTATCGAGAGAAGAGAGATTTAGGGGCGTCAGTTAAAAATGTTGCGTGAATTTAAACGGGATTATTTGGAGACGGAAATGGAAAGTAAATTGAGAACTTAAAAAATACTGTTAGAGCTAAATGGTCTCGTACTTCTTGATATGCACTACTCACGAGAAAAATTAAAAATAGTGAACAGAATATATATACGAAAATCTGATAATTAAACTGAAAAATAACTAGAGGGCTAATACAAATGGCAATTGATTTTAAAATGTATGTGTGTGTGCGTGTGTGTAAGTGTAGTGTAGTGAATCGTTGTAGCATTGTTGTTGTGATTTACGGTAGCTTATGTCAATCCAATACATTTGTGACATTTCCATCATCGTTATCGGCTGATAGAATGTCACTCTGTCCCAATATCACAACGTAATACCAATGGAAAAAAACAATCTCTCAAGTCTCCAAACCGTTAAAAATTTACAAAGTTCAGCACAAAGTCAAACTTTAACTAAAAAGATCTATCGTCAAGTTTCAGAACCTGCTCTTCAAAGAACAGTAACGTAGTTAAAAGTTTCATTTTCTAAAGTAAAGAGGCGATCAAAGATGGTGAGGTATTGATTTATTAAATAACCAACTTACAGCGAATTTCTCCAATAAAACTGAACGCTCCCAATTCCGAAGCTGTCACTGTCATCATTGTTTTGTGTTATTGACGCTGACTGCTCTTGAACGAGATTTATAAATGATAAATGTTATATGATCTATGTTCTATGTTAGAGGGTATGGTTTCCGCACTTAGTCCTACATGTGGACCATTGTACGTGGGCCATAGCGGCCGTCGGTGGTTTTTATTCCAACCAGCCCACCTCCCTCCAGAAGCCGATCAAAGCTTCTGGTCTGTTGAGAACCTCTGTGTAAGATCCGAGTGTCCCGAGGGTTTCTGTTCTAATCTGGGTAACGCCTGTGCACTCAAAGAGCACGTGCGCAACGGTCTCGTCCGACTCCATGCAAGCTCTGCACAGAGGGCTGTCCGTTATGCCTATTGTGTAGAAGTGTTTATTTAGCGAGCAGTGTCCTGTGATGGTCCCCGTCACCAGGCGCAGGCCATTTCTATTCAGACGTAATAAAAAATGGTCTTTTGAGGAAAGAACCATACATATTTGAGTGGGCCTGTCCAGTCAATGCACGCATTTGTCATTAATCGTGCAGCTCAACTCAAAAGGTAAAGATTTTCATAAATATACTGAGAAGGCACAGTCATTACATTAATTTCTCTCTGAGAGAGTGTCATGGACTTAATTTATAAATTGATCTAACAGCTCTTTTCTGCAAAACAAATATAGTCTGAATGTCGGCGGCATTTCCCCACAAAAGAATACCGTATGACATCACACTATGAAAATAACTAAAGTATACTAAACGGGCTGTCTCTAAATCAGTTAAATTTCGAATTTTTCTAACAGCGTATGCTGCGGAGCTTAGCTTTTTTGACAATTTATCAATATGTGGGCCCCACCCAATCCAAAGTTACTAAAGTATTTGATTGCGTTTAGTTTCATTGATGAAATTCTACATAGCACCACAAACTTTAGAAAAGACGATTGTTTAATATATAAGATTATTTATAGTGATTTGGACGACACAGTCAATATAAACACAATTGTTTCTCTGTAAGAAAATAAATTTATTTAGGTACAATATTTTTACATGTTATTGGAGAATAGAATAGAATAAAATACTCTTTATTATGTACACCTTAAAAATTACAGACAATGATGTAGAAATTTTACATTGGGTGACACAATGGGCGGTCTTATCGCTATAAGCGATCTTTTACAGACAACCTTTGGATGGATTACAGGGAGAAGGAGAGACAATACTGCAGGTAGTCAGTGGTGTACCATATACATATTCATTAAATACATACATACATTTATCTACACATATATATACAATAATAAACACGAAACAAGACTCAGGAAACTATATGTAATAATGATTAAGGAGTGAGGAAGTGTTTTTTTACTAGAAATTTAAAAGTGGACAGTGATTGAGTACGCCTTATCGACATAAGCAAGGCATTCCATAACCGTACTGCTTGAACTGTAAAAGACTTGTCATAAAAACTGGTGGAATGCATCGGCATCTCTAGTCTTAAGTTTTCCGATGACCTCAGATATCTGTTATGTGTGTCATGAAGGAACTTGAAACGTTTTTTAAGATAAGAGGGGGTTGTAGGGTTGAACAGAATACTGTAGAGCTGAAATAAGATATGAGAATTCCGGTGAAGACGTATGGGAAGCCACTTGAGCTTTGTACAAAATTCAGAAATGTGATCATATTTGCGCAGGCCAAATATAAATCTTAAGCAAACATTTTGAAGTCGCTCAAGTTTACCTAGTTGTGCCTTAGTGAGATCGAGATAACTGACATCTCGTCTAGTTAAGTTGTTATAAATAAATAAATAAATGTCAATCCAATACATTTGTGACATTTCCATCATCGTTATCGGCCTCTAGTTTAAAAAAGTTGAAAGTAAACATAACTAAAAAATCCCAATATCACAACGTAATACCAATGGAAAAAATCAATCTCTCAAGTCTCCAAACTGTTTAAAATTAACAAATTTCAGCACAGAGTCAAACTTTAACTAAAAAGATAAATAGTCAAGTTTCAGAACCTGCTCTTCAAAGAAAAGGAACGTAGTAAAAAGATTCATTTTCTAAAGTAAAGAGGCGATCAAGGATGGTGAGGTATTGATTTATTAAATAACCAACTTACGGCTAATTTCTCCAAGAAAACTGAACGCTACCAATTCCGAAGCTGTCAGTGTCATCATTGTTTTGTGTTATTGATGCTGACAGCTCTTGAACGAGATTTATAGTATTTGATTGCGTTTAGTTTCATTGATGAAATTCTACATAGCACCACAAACTTAAGAAAAGACGATTGCTTAAAATATTCTTATCCACAGAGTGTTTTCCATCCCTACAAGCAGCAAGCGATAGCGTGGTAACCAGAAAGAGATAGCGATAATAAAAAACGACTATCTGATCTAACAACAATTTTTGAAGTAAGTATAGAAATTTCAACCCTGTGTTAAATAAGTAAAGGGGTGAAGTTTTTAAACATTAATGGTCATGGATTTCATTTATATTTTTATGGTATATTTAAAATACACGTTAAATCTCAGTGCACAGAAAACATAATCGTAAACAAATTCAAGGGAAAAATATGACTTTAGCAAAAATGTAACGCAAAAGTTTTGTATGAAGATTTACTACTGTTTGTTTGAAAGAAAATAAAATTTTACTTCGTGTGACAAGCGTGAAGAATTTCAACATGAATAAAAAAGTAATATATTTGAAAAATGACCCTATTGTACTTTGTGCCAAAAATACGATTTTTCGAATTTATGATTGAAAACGTTTTTGTGAAACTAATTGAAGAACACAAATTAAAAAAGAGCTGCAAACTTTGAATTATAAATTTAAAAGAGTCCAAAAAGACAAACCTACACTTCCTCACGAATAAACGTTCACAATTTCACACAGCCTGTATCTCACACAAGTCAAAGCCGACACACTGCGGTGCACACTAATGTAAATAGCTGAACTATATCGCATGATCGCGCCAATACGTGGCTTGTTTCAGATAATTGCACTGACGTGTAAGGCCCTGATGGTAGCCAAATGCTAGTACACTGTCAGTTGTATGTGTTCAATTGTTCATGCTTGTTGTGATTTAGTAGTAGGCAGAATTCAAGGGGATTAGGACCAATGAAAAATGAATTACAGTAACCTACTAACCTTTGACGACGGAAAACATTGCCAGGAAACCTGAAGTTAGGCTCACTTTTACAGTGTCCGTTCAACCACGGTGTATGAAATTGAATGGGTGCGCCGAATAAAAAATATAATTCAATGTATTATAAGGAAAACTTAGAGCATGTCATTCGGCTGAGAGAAAGAAAAGGGATGCACATACGTGCGCGTAGGCCAGCGATTTGGAAATTTGGGAACGGTAAAAATTCGGTAAATAACCGCTAGTTCAACGCGTTGCCAACTTGATTCATGTTATAAATGGATTGTTCTTTGGCCGTGCATTTAAATTAATACCTACTTTAATTTTATCATTTGTTTTTTTCTCGGTCGACGATAGTTCGTGTCTACTTGAAGGCAACAACTTAGTTTGCACTATCTAGACGATAATTACACCTTCTTTTTATATATTTATAATTATTTTGTAACAGTTACTGAACCTACTATTTCGAGCCGGCGGCGGCGCAAGTTTTCGATTTCATCCAGTACCTATAAATAATTAGAAATATGACTCAAAACTCAAACTCAAATCATTTATTTCAATTAAACCATTTACAGGCACTTTTGAATTGTCAAGGAGTCGGTGAGTCAGAAATATGAAGCTAGTTGCCCATTCCAAAGCGCAGTAGGTACCTATGGAGAAGAACGGGCAAGAAACTCTATGGACTTTGTGAAACGAACTATTTACGAGAACCCCTTGCGTATAAGTTCTTGTATAAGTATTAACGGTCTAAAACCACCAACAGGTATGATGATAACGCTCATTTCCTCTCTTCATGAGAAAGAATGAAGAGTTTTCTTTTATTAGATTATTTTCTATTTTGTGATCATAATCACGTTTTCGGCCTTGTAGACTATATTTGTTGACCATTTTATATTTGTTAAGCACCTGGTACTTGTTGACAGGCCTACACTGTCCACCCATCCCTATTAACAATGAAATTGAAAACATTACAAAAGCCAATTGTTTTCAAAAGAGAAACTGTGGAGTTTCTTGCCGACTCATCTCCATAGGAATCGACTAATTGGAACCGTGCACATAGCTTCTGACGTTTCATATGTGCCCATGTACTGATGATGGTTTACGAGAAATAAAATATTTTGATTTTGAAAGACACGCAGTGTCGCAATTACACGATAATATCCCTAATATTTGGTCACCGCTACTCTAATGTCTCCGCAAAACAAAGCAGGTCTAAAATTTTGAAGCATTTGCGTCTATCTCAGCGGTAGCGAGGGAATCCTTTGCCGACTGTATAGTTAATGAGACAACGCTGGTGTATAGGGCTGTGTCTTAGTAAAAGATAAGCGCGATGATTAGTAAGTAGATATGAAATCTCTAACATCACCTGCCGAGCCTTTTTTATTACTAAACTGGGGAAAGATTTCAGTCTTACCACATGTAGCAGAATACTAATATTTTAGATAGAGTGACTGCCTATCTGACCTCCACAACCCAGTTACTGGGAAACACGATACCCTTGGTAAGACTGGTCATGAGACTTTAAGGCTTCTGACAGTGTTTACGGGTGTGAAGACTGCCAATATCCCGCGGCCCTGAGGCATCGGCCCTATCGGACCCCGTGACTATGTGCTGACATCTCTTTGAGGTGCTCGTGGAACACGACACGCCGTCGACCCGGGCCTGGTCCATACCGGACGGCGAGATACCCATTGCTCGCCATCCGCAAGCCCGTGCCTACGGTGGCCGAGAATCTGCGGGCGATTCATGACGCCCGGGGCGTCTTCTGCGGCGAGTAGGGACGTGAGAGCGCAAGGGCTTACCAACCCTGTGGTGTGAAAATTACACGTTTATATTATTCCTCATATTGTTTCACCAAACAACTCTAATATCTCCGCAAAAGAAATAACCTCCTCCATATAGCCGTTTCGAAAAATGTAATGGACAGCTACAGAAATGTAATGAAGCAGCAGAGCTAATATTTTAAACAATTTGTGGCGCTATCTCAGCGGTGGCGATCCTTTGACGTTTGTATAGTAAATGGGACAACACTGGTCTTTAGAGCTGTGTGACAGTTGAAGATGGCGATAGTGAAGCTATACATAGATAGATATCTTTGAGATATTAAATATATCGTATTGTCCCCGCGACCACGAGCTAGACGCTCAAGCGACACACGTCTTGTGACAGCGACTGCGGATAAAACAAATGAAAGAATTAGTTGTTTAAAGCACGCACCGCGATGCGATTTGCGTAGTGATGGGGGCCTCCCCGGAAGACCGTAGCGAGTATGGCATACATTGGTGTGAAGGCTCGTGCAGACTGGCGCTTGGTGATTTTACGATATTGTATAGGCTACAAACAGCACGCGAAACAATGGTGACACACTTGTTTAAAGGAGCCTTGAGGCCACCCTGGCGTTGCCGGTGCGTCGCACCGTTCTTTGAATTCAACGAACTGAGACCTCGACCAATGCGGTGAGTTAACGCAACGCCAGTTACGATGACGTTGCAATGTCTCGGTGTTGGGTGTGCCAGTCTTTTAGAAATAACACTGCGCTCCACTGCAATGCCGCTCCGATGCTCGACGTCACACCGGAAACTCCCTCCCCGGTTCGTCTCTCAAGTCCAGTAGCCCGTTGAGCGTGCGTTGCGTCGCTGCACGTCGTCGTTCCGTGTGGCATGTCACTGTGGTTTGCATATGTAGGATGACGTAGCGTGTGTCGATGGACGGAAGCAGGTGACGGTCGCGCGTGTCGCTTGATGCAAGTCACGTCGCAAGTGGCGTCTCTCAAGGCCGTGAACGACGCCTAAAATTGTCGTTACAAACCATATTATCACAAATGTATTCCCTGAAGCAATAAGCAGAAGTGTTATTGTAATAGGGGTAAGCCTATTGCCGTTAATCGGGCAAAAACGCTGAATTCGGACTGCTTATAAGAATATCTTTATGGAAACATCCAAATCTGCAAGTAATCTCGTGATAATCAGCCAAAACTAAAAAGAAAAGCTTTTGGATTCCTTGCTCGGTTTAATTTACTTAATAATTAAGACACTTGCCAGTTAAACAGCTTAAACTAGGACAGATCCTCTTCTCTGTAATCAGTTTTTTTGATAAATATGTTTTTACGCTGTTTCGCAAAGCTGTCTCTTATTTATTTATGCAGCACAACCATGAAGGCCCGCTTGCACCGCAAAACAGTGCGTTTAACACATAGAAAATATAGTTCTGTCTCTGTCATTTTAAAAACGATTGACAGAAACAGAACGATGTTTTGTAGTGCATGTGGGCACAAGTGTACTGTCACTCTATCAACTTATTTTATTCAAATATTTTTATTTATCCTACAGGGTGGCTTGGACATCGTCGCGAAACTTGTTACCTTGGATCAGTTCATGATTTTGTACCTCCCTGCGTTGAAGTTTTAAGTCAGTTATTTAAAAAATAATTGCTGTGCCATACATTTTGACCACGTAGGTATTGCACTGTTCTATGAAACAGCAGTATTTTTTTTAAACGACGAAAATTTATACGCCGTTGGTCTAAGATTTTCGTCCATGACACCCTGTAAACGGAGATCAAGGATGTATGATTGCAACAAGCCAGTCAATAGTACGATAAATTTGCGACGTTCACGGCATTTGTACGGCCCCAGCTTGAAGCATACACTCGCACAGACATAAAATACCGCGGCGGGATTTTATCGTTCCCTGGTTTCAACGCTCTGCTTAGTGTCATGAGTAGAAAATCCAACATTGTGTTTTTCGACGCGCTGGGAAGCACTATGTCAGATTCGCAACGCTCGGCTCAACACCGAGAGTTGTAAACCCATTGCGCGGTAAATTCCGCAATATTTTTACGTTCTGTTATAATGGAAAAGTCCCGAATCTTTTAAAAAAAGGTTTATTTGACTTTTTAAACTAATCGACAATATATTTGGGGAAAACTCGGTATACGTCCTAACTTATTGAATGCCAAATCCGAACTGACTGGAAGACGGTGTGCAATCATGTTCTAGGAGGGCTGGTGCTGACTAAGCATTAGTATCAGAGTTTACCGTTACAAAGTAGGGATGTAACAACCCCCCCAACAAGATGAAACTTATATTTTATACTAAGTTTCAGGGAGACATGCGAAGTCTCGGGGCTGGAATTTCTTCTAATTCCTGAACTTCATCTATTAAACTGTTGGATTCTATTTTAGTTTTAAAAGTTGGACATTTACCGAATTTTTTACAGATATTATAAAGTATGAATATTAATATAAGAATTATTATAAAGTAGGGAATAATAGGATAATGAGATTCATATTTTATGAATGGACTAGGTTCATTAATAATTTTGTCAATATCTGACATTAACTGGTGATTTGAAGCAGTTACAAGTTTTTCTAGGTGTACATCATTTAACTTTAAAGGTTTTAATTTTGGTAAAATTGACATGAACTTATCTTTATCACAACAAGGATCACTGATAAGATTGAAATCAGAAATTATAGGTTTAATTACTGTATTATAATAAGGTTTAGATAAAAGTTCTCTATCTTTACAATAAGCTTTGCATTCTGGTTCTAGACTGATTACACCAGTACCTAATAATTTGTATTCTGTTATCTGGGAATTACATTCAATCGTAAGTTTAGTTGGTTCTGACTTGACAAATAACCATTTATTGTTTTTCAATTCTTGCCAAATATCTATATTCCCATGAACCAATTTAGTTAGTTTCACATTGTTGTGGTAATTTAATAATAATTTTACATAGCATTTCGGTTTCACAAGTAGGCGTATCTTGAACTGAGTGAACATCGAGATTCTTACAAAAATAAAGATTAATAGTTTTAATGCATTCACTTAATTCCTGAAGGCATACATATGTTAATTTATCCTTACTTAAAGCTATATGGTTACAACTAGGTACAATCATAGCATAGGAATAAGGCTGGTCCACATCATGTGGAATAGGTACAGAGATGGGTTTATATAGCACATATTCTGATTTATAAACTAAGGGGATTTTAATGACAAACACTACTTTACTATTTATAAAATAACACGACAGTTGGGCTAAGTCAGTTAGCGTATGGATACTATTTAAACTTAGGCTAATAGGTAGTTCACAATTCTTATTTAAATCTTTAACACTATGCATCAACTCTTCATACGGTTGTTTAGGTGTTAGAACAGAGGGATGTATAGAATGGCTTTTAGTAAACAATATAGCATTAATAATATCATCAAGTCTAAATGATAAAGTTAGTAAACTAGAAAACAATTCATTATAGATTTCATTCATCTTAGATTCTATATATAAGTCCTTAGGTATATTAGATACATTATTTAATACAGCTGATAAATTTTCAATGGCATTGCCTAACCGGGCCTCATTGGTTTTGATTATTTAAAGTGTTTCGTTATAATTTTTTAATGCTGTATTAGTCATCAAAATGTTATCTTTTAAGTGAGATGAAAGTTTCTTATCATTATTTTCTAAGTGTTGAATTGCGGAACTATACTTGATTGAGTCGTCCTCATCCATTGTGCCAATGACTTGTTTGAAAAAGGAACCGACACCAGCAAACCACGCAGATCTCTTATCTCTATCGGGAATAAGATGAGAAATAGCACTATAATCTTTTAAAATACTGTCAAGGCGAGATGTTAAAGGTTAGAGGAAGTTATGGCATTTTGAGACATAGTTCGTTCTGTTGGCAAAGAAATCTAGCAGTTCCTAAGGCGGCCTTAATATTTTCTATATGAGGTTGTATATACCCAATATCAACCGGGACTAATATGTGGAGATAATTTTTAGAAATTTTCAAACTTCCCACGGGGTCGAAATAGATTCCAGTACTTTCTTTAATGGGTTCTATAACATCGGCTGAGATAACGGAGATACACGCCGAGATGGTTCTGAAATAACATTCTAGGTTATGAAACTAATCTACATAATTAAATCTTACATGCTAGAACTAATAATTAATTTCAGCAAGTTCAACTTCATCATAATGATGTTTTACGTGCCGACGATTTATCAATAAGGTAAGTGTGTTATTTCCATTAATTCTAATTACTTTATAGGGACCTTTCCAAATGGGTGATAAAGCTTTACGGAGTCGTAAGTGATTTTTGACGTATACCATATCACCTGCTTTGTACTTTATTGGTTTAGTATGCTTATCATAATAAGTTTTAGAAGTTACTTTTGATTTTAGAATATTTTCTACAGGTTTTTCCCTGGAAAATCGTAGACGTTGTTGTAAGATCCTAACGTAATTATTGTATGTAGATTCTAAAGGGGAGTCGTAAATGGATGAGGGTATAAATGCTTTATGACCGAATACTAACTCATAAGGGGTGAAATTTGTAGTACTATGAACTGTTGTATTATAAGTAAGCATGGCTGTATAAACATATCTAGGCCAGTTTGTTTGACTTTCATCTACAAAAGATTTAAGGTATTCCTTTAGTGTTGAGTGGCTCCTTTCAAGGGCTCCTTGCGTTTGTGGGTGATAAAGGGGTAGACCAGAGCTGTTTAATTTTTAAAAAGTTACAAGTTTGCTTGAATAGTTCGGCCGTAAAATTCGTGCCTTGGTCAGTTAGGATTGTTTTTGGAATACCGAATTGAGCGATAAAATGAATCAGGCATTCAGAGGTTTCCTCTGCAGTAGCGTTGGGTATAGGATAAGCAGCTGAATATTTCGTCAAGTCATCTTGCAATGTTAGAATTAATTTTAATTTAGCGTTACCAACTTCGGGAAGAGGACCTACAATGTCTAATGCAACGCGTTGAAACGGTTGTGTCGACGTTGTAGTGATCTGCATCGGTGCACGGTTAGTTTGACGTAACGCTTTAAAACCCTGGCAGGATACGCATTTACGGACATAATTTTCAATGTCACTGCGCATGTTTCGCCAGTAGTATTTTTCCTGGATTCTTTTTAGCATTCTGTTAGAGCCTAAGTGACCCGAAATAGGGATATCATGATTTTCGCGCATAATTTTAGCTATTTCGCTCATAGTCGGATACATAATAATATTTTTGTAAATATTAATGGTTATACTTGTATTATGAAATAGGTACGTGATTATGTTATATATCTTTATGAAACTATGGCTATCAAATGGATTTCTAAAATCCGTGATGCTAAACTCGTTTATATTTACAGATATTTCTTTAGATTTTTCAGACTTTTAAAAATATCATCGTAAGTGGTTGTTTCATAATGATATACTTTAATGAATAGTAAATAGTAAGTAATATTCTCCTTTTTAGATATCAAGAATGAATGTAAAGTTCTTTCAAATGCGAGGAATTCTTTACTTTCAGTCATATTACCGATAATTTCAGATACATAACGGTTTGACTCGTCAAAATCGATTGAGGTAGGTATCACAATATGTTTTGATTTTGTCTTTAAAAGGTTGTCATTACACTCAAGAATTTTGGTATCAATTGTCACTAGTTTGTTATTTATAGTTTTCAGGCATTTGGAATAAGTATCATCATCATCGATGACTTCACTGGATTGTGGGGTAGGTATATTAAAGTCATCAGGTAGTTCCAGATTTTCAGGAAGAACAAAATCATCAGGTAGGTCTAAGGTTCCAGGATTCGATTGTGGCGAGGACTGTTGAGGATCATCGGCAAGTATCTGGTCAGGGTTAGTGGAGACATTTTCAGGATTAGGCATTGGATGATTATTAGGTAATGTATTATTTGTCTGCATTTCTTCTATATTTTGTAATGGATTTATTGGATATCGCGAAAGAGCATCAGCATTAGTATTTGTCTTACCTTTCCTATATTGTATTTCATAATTGTATTCCTCTAGTTTAAGGCGCCAACGGATTAATCTAGACCCGGGGTCCTTGCAGTTAAAAAGCCAATTTAGGGGCTTATGATCGGTTAATATTTTAAATTGACGGCCGAAAAGGTAAGGGTGTATGGAACTAAAACATTTCGTATGTTTTAGTTCCATACACAATTGCTAGACATTCTTTTTCGGTGACACTATAATTACATTCTGCTTTATTAAGGGTCCTCGACGCGAAAGCGATTGGTTGGTCTTTTCCAATTACACCCTGGGATAATATAGCTGAAATGGCATAGTTTGACGGATCACAAGTTAAAATAAAAGGTTTAGTAAAGTCGGGGTAAATAAGGACTGGTGCAGATACCAGTTTTTCTTTTAATTGTTCAAATGCTAATTGTTGATTATTAGTCCAGTTGAAGGGAATATCTTTTTTTAGTAGGGAAGTAAGGGATTTAGCGTATTTTGAGAATTCTGGTATGAATCTTCGATAATATGACGCCAAACCTAGGAATGACTTTATGTCTTTAACGCATTGCGGTACAGGAAAATTTACGACAGCTTTTATTTTGTCAGGATTGGGTTTAACGCCTTCACTGCTTATTACATGGCCTAAGTAGGCGACCTCTTTTCGTAGGAATTCACATTTGTCCGGCTGAAGTTTAAGGCGGAATTCTCTCAACTTTAAGACAAGAATAAGTTTTTTGATGTGTGAAGATAAATCATGTGAATATATGACTACGTCATCTAAATACACCAAGCAATGTACACCCTGTAATCCAGACAGGACAGTGTTCATTGTTCTCTGAAAAGTTGCGGGTGCGTTTTTTAAACCAAACGGCATTCGCTTGAACTCAAAGTGTCCTTGGGGTACACTGAATGCAGTTTTAGGTGCGTCTTCTGGCGACATTCTAATTTGGTGAAAACCGGAAGCTAAATCAAGAGTTGTAAAGTATTTACTTTGGCCTAATTGGTCTAAGATTTCATTAATTTGAGGAATTGGGTAATTTTCACCGATAGTAATATCATTTAACTTTCTGTAATCTATTACTATTCTCCATCTCTTTTTTCCGGTAGAATCATCATTTTTAGGCACTATCCAAATAGGCGATGACCATGGGGATTTTGATGGTTTAATAATCTGCTGGTCTAACATTTTAGATATTTGGGACTTAACCTCTTCTTTGTGTATTTCTGGGAATCGATATGATTTTACATTAATTGGTTGTGAGGAATTAGTTTTAATTTCATGTTGACATACATCTGTACAGGTTAATTGGTCTCCTGGTAGATGAAATACATCAGAGTACTGATGACAGATTTCACTAAGGCAATGTAATTCTTCCTGATTTAAATGAGATGTTCGCAGGAGTTCGGATAATTTCCGGGATCTTTCAAGGCTGCTGCCTAATCTATTATGTTGTATTATATTACATTGAGTGAGGTCAAGTGAACTTAAGGTAAGCATAAGGTTAGCACTTATGTGAACTGGTTTTTCAGATACATTAACAATTGTCAAATTAATTCTATTATTGTCTTTTACTTTAACAATGCAATTTGATATAAGAAGGGAATCGGAAATCTGTTGATCTAATATCATTCCTTCCTTCAATTCAGGGTTTTTCACTGAACATTCTATTACTGTTTCAGTACGAGGTTCAATAACATATGATGGTTCATCGAAGGATAACGAAATGTTGTGATTATTTATTTCTAAGGAGTCCGTCTGATAATTAATACGACACTTATAGAATGTGAGCAGGTCACTACCTATTATACCATCGTAAGGTAAGTTAATATCTTGAAATATTTGGAAAGGATGGGTTATACTTAGTTTTTCATTGAACTGTAGCTGTAGTTTAAAACTTCCTACACTTTTGAAATTTTAATTTTTGGTATCTATCCCTTTAATTGTAACTACACTATTTTCTAATTGCAGAGTACTTGTTATGCTTTTCTTTTTCAGGACGCAGAGTGACGCTCCGGAATCTATCAAGAAGGTAAGTGGGTTTTTATTTACGAATGTTTGAAGTTTTATGAAAGGTAAGTATCTTTTTCGGGTAAGGATTTCATATATTTTAAGTTCTTTTTCAGGTTTACAATTGGACTGTTGGTTCAGGCCTTCCTTATGGGGCTGGCTACCCTGCGGCGTGGTCCTACCTTTGGAAAGACCGTGAGTTTGGGGCTGGTTACCCTGTCCATTGGTCTTGATATTAAAAGTGTTCAGACCTTCCTTATGGGGCTGGTTACCCTGCGGCGTGGTCCTACTTTTGGAAAGACCGTGAGTTTGGGGCTGGCTACCCTGTCCATTGGTCTTGATATTAAAAGGGTTCAGATCTTCCTTATGGGGCTGGTTACCCTGCGGCGTGGTCCTACCTTTGGAAACACCGTGAGTTTGGGGCTGGTTACCCTGTCCATTGGTCTTGATATTAATAGGGGTAGTATCGGCTTGAGTGAAAGGGGTTTGCCCCGTGCGATACCTAAACGGGACATTATTTAGTTTAATGGATTCGTCTACTTCATCTCTACCCTCTTCCTCACGATTATTGGTGAAGTTTACGCGAGATCCTGGTTTAGCATCTGCTTGTTTGTAATTATAGGACGGTTTAAACGGAGTAAACGGCTGAGGACCATTTGCAAATCTTTTATTTTTGAAATCACGCAGTTTGCATTTCTCAAGGACGTGTCCTGCCTTTTTACAGTATCTGCAGAACAGAGACTCATTGTAAGAAGTATTGGGTTGACTGTAATTGTTAGTTTTAATGAAAATTTTAGGTATATTATTTGTAACGGATTCATTAGTTCTTTGCCTATTGAAATTGAGATATGAGAACTGCTGTATTTTCTCTTCGGATATCGCGGCATTAATGGCATCATTTAAGGTCTTGTAGTCTCTACATCTCACAATACTAGCAAGTCTTGGGACTAATCCTAATATAAAAGTATGGAGAGCGAGGTCTTCCATCGCGGCTAATCTACCCGGAAGTTCGGTTTTCCTTGAATTTGAAACAGTAACTTCCGTAAGAAGTTTCTGCAAACACGTTTCTACTCTTAAAGAGAATTCGCTAACCGTAATTTACGTAATTTACGCACACTTGTATAACGCACACATTTCACTGGATGGAGTAATTTGGACTTACAGGAACAGCTCGTAGGAATTCTTCATTCCGGATCTACTGGATTACGTCTACTTTAGACGTATGGATGGGAAGCTGACGGCTGCCGTCAGGTCGGCGCTGGATACGAGATGAATTGGGTGCAGCAAGTGCTACCCAACTGCCTAATACCACTTATTACGCAGTGGACCCGGAGCGGCGATAAGCAGCTTTGGACCAAGTCGAATAGTATCGACCTTCGATGAGATGAGTTCGGATTGGGGTGTTTAATAGGCGAAACAATCACAGGACACTTTTAGGAACACAGACACACACAAACTTTTGTTTCCGGCGACGTATTTACCGTTTCTTTTTAAGGACACTGGGGATGTCGTATCCCACCGCTGCCACCAAATGTTATAATGGAAAAGTCCCGAATCTTTTAAAAAAAGGTTTATTTGACTTTTTAAACTAATCGACAATATATTTGGGGAAAACTCGGTATACGTCCTAACTTATTGAATGCCAAATCCGAACTGACTGGAAGACGGTGTGCAATCATGTTCTAGGAGGGCTGGTGCTGACTAAGCATTAGTATCAGCGTTTACCGTTACAAAGTGGGGATGTAACAGTTCGTAGAACATGAGCTTATGGTACATTGGTATGCAAGCTACTTGCATAGTTCTGTACAAGCTACAGACATGTGTCTTTCAAGCTTATACGTAAAATAAATTGGAACGATTTTAAAATTGAAACTAAATTCAAAGTTATTTACTTCAATTACGGGCCGGTCTTCGAGAGAATACGTCTGACCCCTTTTTTTTTGTTTAGGAACACATCAAATTGCTTCTCCCGCTCTGTGTTGAGTGTTCCTTCAGTTGGTTGTGCCAGGGCCACGATATCTCTTTCGAACAATCCGCGACCCCGGCAGGCATCGGCCCTATCGGACCCCGTCAATTTCTGCTGTCATCTTCTTGTGGCGCACGAGGACCACGACACGCCGTCGACCCGGGCCTGGTCCTTACCGGACGGCGCGCTACCCATTGCACTCTGTCCGCAAGCCTGCGCTTACGGTGGCTGGCAATCTGCAGGCGACTCTCGTCGCCCTGGGCGTCTCCTGCGGCGACTAGGGGCGTGAGGACACAAGGCTCTGTGTTTCTGACACCTGTAAGTGCGACAATTCTAGTAAAATAAAGATTAAGGCCGCAAAACACGTGTTCGTTTGTATGAAACTGACAGGTGTCAAGAACGCATTTTCTTGACGGCCGTACACAAAATACAACAAAATTTTCCAGAAAATAAAATTGATTCCAGTTGCCGCTTCTAGTTTTGTATTGAGAAGAATGTGCACAATATTTTCATAAATAATTACTTAGTGAATACGATGTAGACCTAGATTAAATTATTATACTAAAATGGGTAAAAAAAAAAAAACAAGCAATGATAGAATAATTAAATATGTGATAGATAGGACGCTCTCAGATTATTGTAACCGTAGACGATTTTCCTAAAATTTGAACAAATAATAAATCTGTGTGTGACTCGTTTTACACTTATTATTCACTTATTTTAGGACTTTATTCATATCTACTGGTAATACCAATTGAGCTTGTCGTAATAATAAATAACCAAAATGCTGTAGAACAGAAGTAGTTTCGATAAAATAAAAAAATACGTTTACGCCGCGCGTTTGTGTTAAAGCCGCAGTTACTCATTAGCTTCCGCATATTTGCTCGCCGCTTTGCTGTTTCTCTATCTCACGAACCTTAACTAAGTAATTCGGTATCGCCCTCAATGTAGATTTTAGACCAGAAGCCGTGCCCTAGTTTGCAGTACGGACCTGACCATGGCATGTGAATAATATAAACCATTCGGTGCTAGTAAAGTGATTAGTAAAAGGAAGTAGTTATTATTAAAATAGTTATTTTTTGGAAAGAGTAAATTTTAAGTCGCTTTTCGTGTATGTCTTTGTGCACGTGTTGTTCTTCTTAACTTCGGTTTTGATGAGATTTCCACCATAACTTAGATACTTACGGAAGATTTATGAGTATAATACATTTAAATTTAACTTACATAAGGATAAAGAAATATCGATGTTTTGTCAAGTCGTAAAATACCAGTATGTATTTAACACGGTGTAGCTGGATATCTCACCTTGACAACCTAAGACATCACCAATACCTGATCTTATTTATACTATTCCATCATTGCAATGCCACGCCCTACGTCCGGGAGTAATCCGGACTCCCGATGTCGTCCGGCATACGAAATTAAAGAGTAAGCTTTTTACTGAACTTGTTGTGAATCATATACGACCGTGTCCGGGTCGGCATTAGTGGAAGATGCCATACGAATTGAATCAGAAATTATGCAAAGAAACCCATTTTAAATACACAGTGTAATAATCATAACTCAAAACTAATGCCTCGTTGGTCTAGTGGTCGCTACCGCTACCATTGAGCATGAGGTATGGGTACGATTCCCAGGTTGGATAAAGTGTGAGTGAATTTTTCCAGCAGAAAATTGTCATTAGCAAGGCTCGCCCACACATGGCTGCTGCCATATGGCTACTAATATCGTAGAATGTAACGTTCGCAGACCTGTGATATCCGTCAACTCGCTCTGTGCCCGCATGGTGGATTATGGCCCAATTCCTCTAACAGAGAGGAGGCCTGTGTCCCAGGAGTGGGGACATTATGAGCTTATTGTGCATATGATATGACAAAAGGAATTCTTGTTTTTGCACCGCAATAATACTTATAAACTAGAACTGCACCCTAATTGCGTAATACACAATCAATCGGAATCTGAATCGTTTTGAAACAGATTGCCAATCCATTGCTTCTTAAGTTCGATAAAAAGTCTGCTCAACAATATATAGAACGCAATGAATGTTCTTGAACCGTCAAAATCAAACAGATTAGTCGTAATCGTTTACGAAAATGTGTTACGCAATTAGGGTGCAGGATGACACATACTAAAATAAATGCAAAAACTCACAGCTCAACGCGGGGAATAATCATCATTTCGTTGTGCAAATGTGCAATATTCCGGCAAGCATATTCTGTGCAGATATAACGAACTATCCTTTGGGAATATGGCAATAAACGGTACACCTGACAGGTGTTAAATGCGGAAGCGAGGAGCGAAAATTCTAGGAACGGTTTTCATTTGTTTACAATTTGTTTTGGGTCTTATTTTATTTAGTTAAGGTTAATTTTTCAAAAGTCTATTATCTTTTATCTTAGTCATTAACCCCTGACGATAATGGAGTAGTGGTATTAAAGTTTCACTTGTGTATCTTATCTGCGTGTCTGTTAATGGCATCGTAGGTCCCAAAACGCCTGAACCAACTTCTATATTTTGTTTTGTTTAAGATCACTCCCGATCAAATAATCTCATCATATAGCCACCTTAAACGTCCCGTAACTTTTTATGGGTTTGTGGCGTCAATTCTAGGATCGGTCCTACAAAATCGGATAATTTACTAGTACAAATTAGTAGTTTCTGCGTTTAAAAATGAGACATGGCTCCTCAATCCATACGGACACGTCCATTTGGCGTTTTAATTAGCCGTAAGTCTGAGCAGTAGTGGCCTCTGACCCGTGGTGGCTCAGTGGTAACGGCCCGACCTACGAGTTGTAGGTCGTGGGTTCACACACAAGCAGGAGCTTTAATTTAAGACATGTTACATCTACCAACGGTGGTTGATAGGACAGGCCTCCTCAAGAGAGGAGTCCTGTGTCGCATCAGTGAGAACATTATAGGCTGACTGTGGTCAATCTCAACGTAGATTACGCAGGAGATATTATAGTGCATAAGGGTGTGCGCAAACGCAGATGCACTGTCTGTTCCTTTACTCTGATAATCTGATGGGTTGGCAGTTCGACACGACTGGGGAGACATCAGGCGTAGGATCACCAACAAACTCCAGGCTGCATCTGAGAAATTCCCAATGGAAAAATCGAGTTACACTTTTGCCGACCCGAGAATCAAACCCCTGTTAAACACACCCAAATACAATTTCAACATACTTAAAAAAAAATTGTCGTGTATAAAACATGTTGGTATTGAATCAACATTTATTAACTTTGTTCCAGACATGTTTTGCTAACAATTTTGTTAAGTTTTTTTTTCATTTATTACAAGTTTTGTAAACAAGTAAGTAGTCTTTAGAACTTGCTTTAGGTGTAAATGATACTAATGAATAATAAAATACATGTTTTTAATTTGGTGCATTTAAATTCAGTTGCTCGTGGCTCGTGGCTCAATAATATGAGGCGTATGGGTTGATCGAAGGGTAAGCGATATCGTATTACCTAATTCATGGGTTGTAAAGGTCAGAAAAAATACGAATAGTCCAGTATTTAGCATGGCGCGACTGCCTATCTGCTCACTGCGTTTGGCGTTTAGGTTGGAAACCGACCCCGACATAATTATGTAGTTGGCAAATGGCAAATGGCAAAAGTTACCCAGATAAATATAACCGTAACTTTACTTTGAAATAGGTAAAATATATGGAGTACAACATGGTTTCGATCTTGTCGTAAATAATAATGATAACTCTTGAATGATACAAGTCCTTACAATATGCTTAATGATTCATGATTTTTATTTCTGTAAGTGGGTTTGTACAAACACTTTTACACGTCAAACATTTTTTTTAACTATATGAGGTCGACGTTTCCTATCTGACTACTCTGAGAAGAAAAGCCGAAACAAACTCAGAGGTCACAGTCTCTTTTAAAGTCCAGACATAATCTTGGTCAGATCATGTTAAGACCATGTGGATTGATGTCTGAAATGGTCTTTTGAGGAAAGAACCACACAGATTGAGTGGCCTGTCCAGTCAGTGCACGCATTTGTCAGTAATCGTACAGCTCAACTCAAAACATAAGTAGCTCAACGATTCGACGAACTATACCAAAGAAAGGACGTTAGGTAGGCCGCATAATTACTCAAACAGCCAGACCAAGATTACGATTAAAACTAACTGAGATAATAAAATAAAAAAAACAAAAGTAAAAAAAAAATGACCCACATAGTCTTAACATTCACAATAATAACAATAAAATAATACCTAGGTAAGTATTCATGTCATTGTTTATTTTACTGATCATATGAGGACCATGTAGGTAGGTGTCTGAAATGGTCTTTTGAGGAAAGAACCATACAGATTTGAGTGGACCTGTCCAATCAGTGCACGCATTTGTCATTAATCGTGCAGCTCAACTCAAAACATATGGAGCTCAACGATTCGACGAACAATACCAAAGAAAAGACATTTGGGTAGGCCGCTTTAAGTACTCAAACTGCCAGATATGTGCAGCTAAAGTTCACAATAATAAAAGGCGCACAAAACTTGAAACCCTGACTCATAAACTAGGAATACCTGTGACTTAGGAGTCAGTGTTTCTACTTCCACTTGGACACTATAGTGTCCAGCCATTAAGAAAAATAAGAGCTGGTAAGGTGATATTTTACAAAAAAAAAAACTATTTATTATCTAGTGATTTAAACACAAATTTCTAGAACAAAATTAAATTTAAATTAAAAAGTAAAATGACTGTGTGTTTGATTCTGCATGTGTATGAAGGGGTGTCGAAAGACTGTTTGAGTTAGCAAGAGCTCGGTGTCTTCTGTTTTATTTAAGAAGTCGGTGACTTTGTATGGAATGTTGTGAGTAAATGCGTGGTTATGACGTTTTATATGTATGTTTGTGTGTGAAAATAGCACACAGGCAAATAACGGCACAAGATTGGTATAACATGACCATTTCAGTTAACGAACAACGGAAACACATGACATTATTTAATTGCCATAATAGTCCCTTTACGCAATATGTGGTTAATTTAAAATTATAGCTGGATATTGCTGCTTATCCTCAATAGCAGCAAATGTTCCCAAATAAGTAATGACATCCTCAAATCATTCGTTATTTGGGAACATTGGGAAAAGTGAATAACCAAATCATAATAATTTTAGTGAATATTTCCTGTAAACGTAACTGTCGAAATGTGGGTCTACTTACTTAACTACCAAACCTATATATTTCATGATACTTCCTGTTTAAGGGTGGATTTCACCAATGAAACTGAACGCGATCAGCACATAAACTACGTTTAAGAGCTGTCAGTGTCATTACTATCTATGGAATATCATGTAGTATCATTGGTGAAATCGGCACTTACTGGTACAAATCATAATATTATATAGGGTGGCGATATAGTCACCTGCATGAATCAACCCCTTGACGGCAAGGGGTTGATTCTTCCCATAATTTTAAAAAAGTTTCAAAAAAAAACGCTCAACAAAGTTAACAACGCAATGAATGTTGTTGAACTGTCAAAATGAAAGCTCTCCCATGTAGGTAGTTGTTCCATGCAAGACTTGAACCCGCTACTTGGAGCGGCCGCCAAGACAGTAACGCTGAAGCAAACGCCATAAAATTCGAAAGAACACTGATTAATTTGCATACCGTAAAATTAGACATTATTAACAAAAAGCTAAAAACAGCCGAAATAGACTGATCACCCAACTACCGATACCCATCACGGTTGCTTAGTTTCGCAAGATAGTTTAATTTTACCCTGTTTAATGCCACATAGCCCGGAATTGCCGCACCGGCCGTAACCAATATATTCAGACAATATGAATTAAAAGAGTGTCCATGGAGTTTCTTGCCCGTTCTTCTTTTAAGGACAATGCCAGATCCTGCCCCAGGTATTTACAGGAAATGTCAATTCATGAAAATAATTGTAGTGATTAAAGGACCTTACATTGTTTTTCAATATAAATAAATAAATAAAACTTTATTTCAGACCTTAAGTCCATATTTTGTTAGTATATTGATGTTAGTGACAATAGTGCTTAGGTTACTAGGTTAGTATTGTTAGTTTTTACAAAATTAACTATTTATTAAGGCCTACTACTGTGGCCACCCAGTGCCCCTGGAAGGGACAGTCCGCTCTGGACGCGATCATTTTCAGAATACTGTTGTCACTACCATGCAGGCGCAGTAGTAACGAGGCCGCTTTCTTTCGCATGATGGCATGAAAACCATCTGTGCGAGCCTCTGCGAACATTCCAGAAGCGCTACAACGCCATGGCAGTCCCAACAGCATCCTAAAATCATTATTAAATTGAACACGCAGGACGTTGTATGCTCGGCGCGTGTATGACACCCACAGGCCACTCGTGTAAAATGATTGACAGAACGCCTTAAAAAGGGTAACTTTGACGTCTGTAGTACAACGAGCGAACCTGCGGGCATCTCTTCATCTCTTAGGTCACTCGTGACAATGTGGCCAAGGTACCTAAAACTATCGACAACCTTAAGTGTTATGCCGTTTAGACATATGGGTGGAACACTGCGCGGCTGCTGCTTAGGTGCTTTAAATACAAGAAGTTCACTTTTCTTCGAGTTGTATATTAGCCCATGCTCCTCCGCATATAACTTGCCGATTACAAATCAATGATAAAAGGAGTTCAACCCCTGAATTTCTTATTGCGTAACTTATTGCGCATGATACATAAACAAAAAAAAGTTTTAAATACGTGTAAAACAAAAACTCATAATTACTATTATATTTATGATAATGCGTAAAATGTGTTAATGTTTAAATCGCTTTTTAACAACTATAAACTGCACCTAACCTTTAATCAATGTCATTATTGTTTTACGATTTTAACAGAAACCGCAAGTTCTACAGGCATTAGGACAAATGTTTAGTTAACAGTAATAAATAAGCTTTAAGATACTGCATAATGCAGGCTTGTATATGACTTTTATTGATTTGAGTGGGGCAAAGTTCTATAGAGTTTCTGGCATTGTCCTTTCGGAAGTCGGTTTGTTTGGTTTTATATTTTCGATTTTGCCACCGACTTCCGAAATTAAAATTATTTTAAATTTTTTATTTTAAGTGTTTTATTTTTGGAAGTTAGTTGTTTTTTTTTTTTTTTTAAACTAGTTTTTATTTTTCTCTTTTTAGCTGTGGTACCACTGTAGGAAAAATAAAATAAAAAAGTTAAATCAAAAACTACTCATCTGAACTTGACCAGCATGTCGATTCTGTAAAAATCTCACCGTGAAGACTTAGTGGAGTGGGATGTCCGTGTCATCCCGTCTTGGTCAATCCCTAGCATCAGTGGTACTGACAGCTCACTCCACGCTCACTTCACCTTAGTGTCCACGGTGAGATAGTTACAGATTAGCACTACTGATGTCCATAGGATCACTCAATAAATAAAGCCTTTCAAACAAAAGAAGAGCTTTACAAATCGGTTTGTAAATGACGGAGTTCTGAGGTAACAAACATATAAAAAAGAACACAACCGAGTCGGTTAAAATGTTAGATGTGACTTGACCCCGACTGTTTCATGCCAAGACCCATCCGTTCCTAGGAAAGTAAAAGAAAATAGAAGTGGATGATGAATCTTCACTTATTTAACTTTTGCGCATAACCTTTCCTATCCTAAGTGACGTCATAAGCAATTTGGGAAACAGATTTTGAACAGTAAATCCCGTATTTTGGGTGCATATTTTCTGTTTTTCTTTTGTCTCACGGAATCTTTATGTTACCTGATAATTGCATGATTTATTTGTATTTATCATAATAAAGTTAAATGTGCTGTTTTGTGTTCTTTAAGAAAATAAGCATTCAGCCGTTAATGTGCCCACTGCTGTGACACAGGCCTCCTCTCGGTGAAAGGATTTTTGGTTCTGGAGCAGTGGTTATGAAATAATTTATACAAAGTAAATTTCGTGTTGGGTTCGAACCTGCAACCTAAAATTCGTAAGTCACGGTGGTTACCACTGAGCCAACACTGCTCCTTGAAAGTTATGAGAATAATTTCTTTACGAGGGAAGCGCCAAGTTTTTAGGTTTTTTTTTGCAATCTGCTGGTCAGTGACAGGTTGTATGTTGACCAAAATGTGATTCGCGACCGAAACAAGTATACATTTACAGAATTCTAATAATTAAAATCATCAATGCAACCCTTTTAGTTATTATAATCCTAATATAATAATAATAAATAATAAAAATGTTTATATTTCTTCCACAAATAACACTTATTAACAAAAACTTAAAAATTGAACAAATAATAAATAAGATGCAGTACAATGTTCATTTGTGGGAGACTGGTGCCTAAACTAAGCCGAGACTTGTATTTCAGGACACCAGGGACTCCCCCCTACAGAAAAAATATCATCAAAAACATTATTATATAAATTGCTTAGCGAAAGTTAAATTTTTAATGTTATAAGGGCAAACTATTTGTTGGAAGGAATTAAAAACAATGAAAAAAATAAAAATAATCTAACTTAAATATGTACGAAGTGTCGTGGAGTTCACGTTGCATGTGGGATGTGGGTGAGGGTGTGATGTATTTTATGTGTGCGTGTGTGTGTGTTTGTGTGTATATGTGTGTGTATAGTGAAGTGTTGAAAGGGTGATAGGGTATGTCAGTGGGTTCAAGTCACGTTATTTATCAACTAGACAAATGGTTCCTGTTACGTTTTTATGACTAGTAGTGTTTTTATGTAGTTCAATTTTAGTAGCCAGTTAGTCAATATAAGTTTACATTTATACTTGTTGTGACTAAAAATACATAACTCTTTATTTATCTTATTGTAGAGTTCAGGTCCTCGATAAGTATAAAATTTCTGGGCAAAACCTGTTTTAGATTTGATGGTGCTACATATTGCATACTGCCTCCTCGTTGTTAATTTAGAAAGATCGAAAGAGGATGGATCAGAGTGTTGCCGTAGAATAGTAAAAAGGATGTAAATTTGCCTAACAGTCAACACCTCAGCTTCCTGATACAGTGCGTCAGTGGGATAGAGCCGTGGTTTTGAAAGGCCAACTTTCAGAATCAACCTTTGGGCGCTTTCTATTTCCAACATTTTAGTTTTACCGGCACCTCCCCAAGTTGTTACACAGTACGTCAGTATAGATTGAACAAGTGCAAAATATACCGTTTTAAGCGTTTCACCCTTTGCTACCTGTCTAAGCTGTTTAAAGATATAAGTCAGTTTCCGCACTCTTTTACATAAGTTGTGAATGTGTTCATCAAAGGACAACCTTTTATCAATGGTTACACCCAAATATCCGCTGACTTGTGTCGGCCATTTTGCGCGAATCGAGGTATATGTGTAGGTACTTCTGGGTGGTCCCGCGCGATAATGTCGCGTGTAATTAAAACAACAATAACTCGTAAGTTAATAATGGGAGCTGTTTATAAATAACGTCGTTGGGATTGTTATGAAAGTAGCTAACAGATTATGTATAGATTAGCCCAGTTTTGCCTTGAAATCTATTAGTAATTATAATTTGTAATCAGGATGAGGCATTTTTTCTCAATTACATGTGTAAAGTTGAACATAATTAAAAAAATAAACCATTATTTCAAAAACTGTTTGTTCAATTTACATAAATATACACTATTTCACAATTATCCATTAAAAGTACAAACCTCCCCATACATTTTTTACAAGCTACAAGCTTAACAATAACATTACGTCATTTGGACGACTCGAGCGCTTGCAAAAAAAGGGGTCTGTTCATTGTTCGATTCCCAGAACACTAAAGGTTAAGTAGCTTGGGTTGTTATCTTACAATAACAAATGGTCCACATACTTATCACAAACAGAGTCTCAGCTGTTAGAAGTGTTTATTTTAACAGTATCGACTAACCAAAACAAACACTTGAAAAGAGGCGCAAAAAACATCCACTCAAACATTGCATCATAGTTGAAAATCTGTTGTATTTATTTTAAATGTATACTGACATTCTACTTTTAGAAGATATTTACAAATCGATAAGCACAATAAATAACCATGCTGCATTACAAAAACATTTAAAAATCATTAACCAAAATAAACAATTGCACTACGAAATGCATAAGTACCTAGTACACGGATCACAAGGATGATAGAAATTATGGATACACCCATACTGTCACACCTGAACGTGAAGAAAATAAAAAACGATAATGCAATAGACGAGAATCATTTGGAAAAAAAACATGGAAAAAAAAATTGAAAAAAAAAATGGAAAAAAAATTAAGAAACAATGTATTAAAAAAAAAGTGCAAATAAAAAAAATATATGATAAAAAAAAAATAACACATGAATACTTGTCGTATTGAGTACCTCTTTTTTTTGAAGTCGGTTAAAAACACAAATCAGAAAAATTAAGCCACCAAAAAAATATGTCGTATCCATTAATTCAACCATCCGATAAAAAATCACGAAACTGGCAGTATGAAGTTTATACCTTTGCCCCAACCCGGTCTGTGTCACGGCCAAAAAATGGCTTCATTGTGTTGCGTATTTTTCATTTCAATGTTACGCAAATTTGTTACGTTATTATTCAAATTAAATGCTTAAAAACAATATTACGATACATACCAATACACGTAACAACGACAGTTTGATAACATTAGTGTATTTATTATTCGTAACGGGTGCAAAACAACCGCCTTGCCGCCGGCACGGCGCACAAAATGGCGAACACTAGTTTGTTGAAATAACTATTTCGGTTCAAAATCTTTATCAAACACACAACCTATGTATTAAAAACTGTTTATTACTTACCCATTCATAACGAAACACACCGAAATCCAACACAACACTCTATAACACAAAAAACTGGAGCTTTCGAGTTGGAGCGTCGACTCGCCCGAACGCGCGCGAAATCTGTACTGAGACACGACTCTGGTTCACTCTAGTAACCGTCGTAGGCGTGTTTGAGAGACATGACGTGAGACATTATACTATCCTAGTTCTTTTCCCTACACTTTGTGCAAGTTTGAGCAGGAAAGGTATAGATTAGAAATACTTATTAGCTCAAATAAGACGTCAGCGACCCGCCAGCGACCCGCCGCCAAAATATGGCGTCACAACAGACAGATAGATATTTGACAGATCACATATTTTGGTCGCGTAACAAACGGGGGGACTAACGAATACTCTGCGTTGGCTGTACAGTTGAGCAGCTACATTGATTCAAAGGAGGAAATGAACACTGATGAGCAAATATGGAAGGCTTATCTTGTAAGAAGTTTTCTACACCCATGATTGCAAAAGGAATGTATTTTGTTTTATCTGCGTTAAGAGTGAGCGAGTTTGCAGCGAGCCAGTGACAGACTGTATTCAGACCAGATTGAGCCGTACTAATGGTTGATATTTTATGTGGTTGTCATTCAATAGTATTATATGAACTTCCTTCACGAACCAAAAACGTAATTTACCCATTTCTTTACAAATTGGGAAAAGTTTACTCAATTAAACATAACATCGTCACAAGGAATAGGCAGAGGTGTACCTACAGTACCTACACCCACATTTCGCCATTTACGCTAACATAATCAGCCTATTATGTTCCCACTGCTGGGACACAGGCCTGCTCTCTGTGAGAGGTATGGGAGTTATGCTTAAGTCCCATGTAGTAGGGGGCGAGCCTATTGCCATCAACCGGGCACAAATCCAGACTCCGGGCTGCCATTGAGAAATTCTAGATAGAAAAACCCAATAAAATTTTGCCCGACCTGGTAATCGAACCCAGGACCTCATGCTCAACTTAACGTAGCTCTTGCGACCACTAGACCAACGCGGCAGTCTTACTTATTTAAAGGTAATAAAAAACACTCCATTTATTAAAACTACCAAATGTTTGATATAATTTTCTTGGTTTCAAATATGTAAAATCTAAACGTGTTAATATTTAATAAATAATAGGTACAATAAGTTAACTAACGGAAGGCGTTCCTTTTCAACCGGTGATACCTAAGTAGCGTCCACACATTCACAATTAATTTTGCCAATACAAGTCGTAATTTTTTTGTGAGGCTTTTGTTATAGGCGGACATTTTCCGTTACATAAACGGTTCATATTACCAGGACACGCATGAGCATTAGTCAACCCCCCTTGTACGTTGGTTTCACCACTCATGAGTGACGTAAGAACTACGTCATAGAGATACAGCAACACGTCTGCAGGAGTAGCGTCCTCCAATATCGTGGGGACTTTGCTTTTTAGCGGCAGTGGCGACTGCGATCAGTAATATTATGGCAGTCATTGTAGCGACTCTAGGCGGAAGACCTGATTTTTTTTAAATCGTTTATCTCAATGTGATGAACTCTTAATTATGATAACACTAGCTGCTGCACACGACTTCGTCTGCGATCCCGAAAAGTTGTCCTTCCCAGGTCATGGTTTATTTATTTCGTTTTATACTTCACGCACGCGAATGTACAGAGGCGGACATAATGCCATAGGCATTTTCTACCAGTCAACCTTTGGGTGATGCAGCGACAAACTGTGGTAGGTGCAATTTATAATAAATATTTAGGAATAAATATAATTATGGAATACCCCCGACGACGCCACTACCCTCCTCCAGGAGAGTAGTAAGGCCACCAGCACTCTACGTGAGCCCAAAACCCGATCGCCGTCCCACCGCCCTCGCCGCCGAGGCCCGCCGCGACGTCCAATTCCACACCTCTCCCGACCCTTGCTCGAGCCAGCCCGCGCCGCTGAGACTGTAGCTTTAAATTCGTCCCTAAATCACTCAAATCCTGATCCAGCTAGTCCCTTGCTGCCCTCTTCCAGCGAGACAAGCCTGCAAGCAAGAGTCTAAGCCGAGGTTCGTACCCCACAGGGGGTGCCCTTAGCGTGTAGTCGCTTAGTTTTTAAATTCGTACATAAGTTTAAGTCCTGGCTGGAGGCGTTAATTTATTAGGGCAACCACAAGCAAGTCCGTTTAAGCAGACGACAACCTCATAGGTTGACCTGCGAGAGGCCATTCCCAAAAAAAAAATGGAATATATATTAATGTTTATCAGTGTGCCAAATTTCATCAAAATTCCTTCAGCCGTGTAGCGTCAAAGCTTTACAAACAAACTCACTTTCGCATTTAAAATATTATTTTAGGATTATGCTGTTTATTTATTTATTAAATCTTTATGCACAAGTAAGAAAAATACTGTACAAAGGCGGACTTGGTGCCTGAGGCATTTTCTACCAGTCAACCTTTGGGTAATGCAGGTGCAATAAAAGGGATAGATAATTCGAAAAATAAAGAAATACTCTTACATAGATACATACATATGACCAGATTTTGTCAGGGGAAATAACGATAGGTAGAGGAGAAAACGAATCCAGAAAATCTGTGTTGAGATGATTTTACAAACTTCTCATGAATATGTTCACGAGCCTTCACTTTGAAAGATAACCGACTGGTGGGTCATTCTGATGTTCAGAGGAGCGCATTATAATTCGAAGTTACGTAATTTAAAGAAAGTGAAGTAACAAAGAATCATGGCGAATGGGTACGAAAAAAAATAGAGTTCAAAATATGTTCCAATGTTGACGCATTACCAGGAGTATGTTGATATACTTATAAACAAATATTGAAATGAAAATATAACTATTTTTGTTAAAACTCGTTGTGCATTTCGTAGGACAAAAAAAAGAGACAACTGACAACGGATCTATCAAACTGACTGATGACTAATGTGAATCGTTGTTTATAGTTGCGCAAAGATTTGAAAAAGTATATTGATTAATCATTATTTGTGTTGAAATCACATTTTCCATAAAACGATGTGTGGATTGCGTGAAAGACGATAGGGCCTATCAATAAATAAATAAATACCCGTAGAGGAGGATCTTAGACTGACAGCCGCCGTTTCGTTCTAAAATAATAAGCCCCTCGTTAAACTATTTACAATATTGTTAATGGTTGAAGAAAGTGTCTTTGTGTTGTCTATGCACCATGAGTTCGAATTAGAATTCCAACTTTCCAAAGAAAAAAAAATGTTTGTACAAATCCTGCCATGATTCTTTGTGTGTAGTATTTTTTTTTTTTAGTTTTATTAGAATTATTAAATAATAACAAATCAATTTCTACTGTACTGTGCCAAACTCGTTCCTGGTACAATTGCAAATTATAACAACATTTTAAAATTTATTTTACTTACTAAGATACCTACAGTGACTTAGTTTATTCAATATATTATAAGGCGCTGACCTTTTGAACTGTAGGTAGGTGAATATTTTAGCCCGAGAGCTGGTAATACATCAATTAATACATCATTTTAAATTTTTATTGTTAAAATTAAAGTTTCAACGTGGTTACATTCTGAATGCTCTTACCACGGATAAAGGAAGATTTTCAGGTCTCGTGTATATGTATATAAAATGTAAAAACGATTAGCCTAATCTGCCTATTGTAATTAAACAATACAATAGGAAACTAACCAATATTGTTAATGGTTGAAGACACTTTTTATGCACCTAAGAGTATAAGAATTAGAATTCCAATTTTCCAAAAAAAAAAAATTGTACAAATCCTGCCATGATTCTTTGCGTGTAGTATAAAAAATTTTGGGGTTCAGAGTGATCTGATCCATTTTTACTATGTTACTAGCTCTACAATAACAGCGGATATATTTCATGCGTTTTCCTAACAATATTGGGGACTTTGGGGTCAGCTTCCAGTCTAACAGAATATTTCAGTTTTTCAAATTAAATAAAATAAAAAACGTTATATTCAAACTATCTAAATGTCCATATTTTGTTAGTATTACATTATATTAAAACTATGTTAGTCATGAGAAGAACAATTAATATGCAATGAAAAAATAAAATAGAAACAGATGATTGAAAATGATGGAACTTAAGTTAATATTAAAATAAATAATATAAATGTAGTGACTGCTTATTTGAGCTCCACAACCCACTCACTGGGTGATGCGGTGACCTTTGGTAAGACTAAATAAAGGTAATTAATGCCTCAGCATTTAATTATTTTAATGGAACTGCAGTTTTTATTTTATATCATATAGTTACTATGCCCTTTAAGTATTTTACACTAAGAGCTGATTTTAGTATAGTCGTGTAACTTTTATCAAAAAAAAAAAAAAAATATGTGGGTTGACATAATATTTTCACGAAAGCTGTCAAACCGGCAATTTTATTCTTAGTTACTATATTTTTGGCATGGTTTATTTTGTTGTATTCATTACAATTAACAGAGACGACAATTTCGAATTTTGGTGAAAAATTTGGTCAAATAAGTGATAATGCCAGCTGCAATGCATGAGCGGGGTCTGAGCATTCGTGCAATTTCGAGAGAACTGCTCTTGATGGTGAGCTCATTCTCTCATTCATGATTTTTTAAATATTAAAAAAAGCATAATATCATAAGCCCATGGACTTGAAAGTTGTAATTTTGTTTTTGCGAGCCCCGCTGCATTAAGCGAAGCCCAGAGAAGAGAAATGCTCCGCGAATTCGAAGTTAACGGATTTATACCAAAATTACGCGGAACATTTTGATGTGGATCCGAGAACGATCCGAAGGTATCTTTATTCAATGGATTTTCATCATAGGATTTCTGCACACAAAGTAGATATGACAGACGCTCATAAAACCGAACGCGTTTTTTTTTTTTTTGTATGGCATCTCGTAGTTGACCTTGAGAGGTCGTGACTACTTAACCGGACTATCCTGTGGCTGCCTTAAGCGGACTCAAAGCCTCCAGCCAGGGGCGTAAAACTACTTACATTACTAAGCGAACGCTCGCTAAGGGCACCCCCTGTGGGGTACGGACCTCGGCCTTGGGCTTCGCTGACGGGAGGACAGCAAGATGGGACAAGCAGGATCAGATTTTGTTGACTATTATTATCATGGGAATTTAAAGCTACAGGCTCAGCTACGGCACGGGCTGGCACTTCGTCGAGCAAGGGTCGGGGAGGACAGTTACGTCGGGGTCCGAACGCGTAAAGGGGGATGCCCGGTTTTAAAGTACAATAACTTACGTTCATGTAAAGAAACGTCGTAATTTCTATTTATTTAACAAGTTATTCATTTATCCGAACAAGATTGCAGCATTTCAGCATGAGCAAAAAGAACTGAAAAGATAAATGACATCACGGTTGTGGATAAAGCAGCAGTGCTGCCAATACTTAACAATTTCGTTCACAAAATAATCGATTATGTTTTCATGTTTTTTTTTTTAATAGCATCACATCCGTAATGCTAGTTATACGATCTATTATAATATATAATATGTATTCGTTGTATAATTAACGAAATCAGAGTTTTAAATCAGAACTTACATCAAAAAATTCCCCCCACTGCTCATGACGTCACATTTGATAGGATAAGTTGTGCGAAAAATATTTATGTAAAGGAATATCGAGCAGTAGGTAGGCAAGAATATTAATTCATTATACAGGAATCGTTTTTATCGAATGCGGAAACTGTAACCATGAATTCAGCAAATGATTCTAGACCCCTAGCATATACAGTTTTTGTCGGATATTTGAAAAAAAAAACCTTATATTCGGACGACTTTTAAAGTCATTGCTCTTCAAACGGAATACGAGTTTAGAAATTCATGTGTTAAAGGCTGACAGGCTTAAAATATGACGTTTGCAAGGCACAGAAATAATGAAAGTTAATTAGTTGACGAAATACCTGTATTTCAACAATGTTTAAATACTCATATTTAGAGTTCTGTAGCTCCTTACGTAATAACACTGAATTTCGGATTATGACGACTTCTCTCGTCGTAATCCGATTTCTCCTTGATTAGATCTTTCAATTGGTATATCATAACGCTATTGGGCTTCAGGGCTGAATTTGACATGTAACTTTGACATGTACCTAAGCTGTCAATTCACTTATTCAGTTTTGGTCATGTGGTGGTACATTTTGGTCCTACATTTAAGTAAATGATGCACTACTTAAATTAAGTTTTAATTAAATATTTTAAAAGATATTAGTAGTGTAAGCATTTGTTGGTAAACCCAAAAAAAATTAAAATCAGTTCGTATTTGCAATGGAAGCTGAAAAGTGAAAAATAAAAAACTTATTAACAAAAAAAAAACCGACGAAAAATTAAACTGAAAACAAAAAAAATACCTTTTAGTCTAACTAAGCTCCTACATTCATGAAAATGACCAATGACCGGCGGCAGCTTGATTGATATGCGTTGATTGTTTTTTTGGCTCCGAATCAAAATTAGTAATTTTGATTAATGTAGAACCTTAGGTAGGTTTACATTTTTGCATTCATGTTTTTTTTCGCGTGTATTATTTTTTGTTAAAACGTTTTTTAGTAGTTTGTACTTTTAATTAATTTAAACAAAGCGCCGTGTGGTGCCGGCCTAGAATTGCACCACCCCAACTCTTCCCGAGGGTGTTGTAAGAGGCGACCAAGGGACAAACACCGGGGGGCGGGCAGCAGCGCCCCCTGCAGAACAATTCCATCACCAAACTGCGATCCCCAACCCGCATGTCCAGCGTGGAGATTATGGGCATTACCCCATAATGAATATTCAAGCCAAAAAATGACCCCGTTTCCGGCCGCCTCGCTATTCCTGGCCATGGTAGCGGTCATGGTAACGGCGGGGCAGGGGGTGCTAGGAATCCCTGGGCTACGGTATGGTAGCCAACATTCATTACTCAAACGATTGGTCTGGCGACGTATAACGGATGAACTCTGAGGGTCGAAAATCATCTAGCGCAGTTGGAAGTGGAGTTAGAGAACATTAAATGGCATGTTCAATGATAATGTGAAGTCCGTAGAGAGGGGGAGGACACCGTAACCCTAGACTCGGGTCATCTTCTCTACTTTCGCGAGGGCGATAAAACATCCCAGGGTGGCGTAGGTTTCCTCGTTAATAAGGCCCTCACTAACAAGGTTCAAGAAATCTTCAGTCTGTCGAACAGGGTGGCGTACCTGATCCTTCGGCTATCCAAGCGGTATAGCATGAAGGAAATTCAGGTCTAAGCACCAACCTCGGCACACTCGGATGATGAAGAGGAGGATATGTATGAAGACATATCCAAAGCCTTACACAACACCACTAAGTCAGACCTGAACAAGCGAATTGCGAATTTGGTACGGCGCGATCTTCGGAGCTCCAACACACGCCTCATTGAAGACGCAATAGAGCGAAACCGAGGGTCCAAAGTATTCACTCAGCAGCTTGGCAGGAGCCACCTGACGAAGCTTATAACGTACGACGGGAAGCGTAAGTGTATTGTCGAAGCAGGAGATATTCACCGAGATAGAGGATTTCTATGGCCGATTATACGCTGCACATGCCCCTCGTTCCCAGCGAGACGACCACGATTCCAGAGCCACCCTGACACGCCACTATACCAACGAACTGCCAGACATCAGTCAAGACGAGATCATGTTAGCTCTGAGACAGCTTAAAAATGGAAAACCTCCGGTGAGGACGGAATAACATCATAGCTTTTGGAAGCCGGAGGAGCTCCTGTTATACAGGAACTACAGAACCTCTTCAACGCTGTCCTTTACAGTGGGAGAACTCCAAAGGCGTGGCGCGGGAGTTTGGTGGTGCTCTTTATTAAGAAGGGAGATAAAGCCCTCCTTAAAAACTACACACACCTCACTCCTGAGCCACGCTGTTCTCACGAGTGGTCACGAACCGTCTCGCCAGGAGACTCGACGAGTTCCAGCCACCAAAACAAGCCGGGTTTCGTGGAGGATATTTATTTATTTTTATTTATTTATTAAAATCTCCCTTAGAACTATCATTACAGGTGATACCTAATGCGATAGCGAGGTCTTAAAATTATCCTACAATATAAATTTAAAAACTATGAAAAACTTAAAAATACTACTACTTAATTAATTTACTAATTTACACTATAACATAAAACAAACTATAGCATTTTTGCGAATTCACTCAAATGGCTTGTAAATACATCGATTTTCCCGTGAAGATCGTTAATCACCAGAATTGCACGGGTTAATGGTGCTTTGGCGAGAAGGTTGGTCCTGGCAGCCGGTACAGCCAGCAGCGGCGGGCGGCGCCGCCTCCACACATATCGGTCCGGTACACATATACACAGGCACTGCAGTACTCCCGGGTTATGCTCAATTCCACGAAGTAACCTAACCAGATACGCCACAAGCGTGAACTCCCGTCGCACCCTCAGTTGGTTGTATCCGACCATACCGAGCACAAACAGAGTGGGGTACATCAACGTGTAAAACGGATATACCCCATACAGTTTCTTGTACAAATGGCGCGTGAACTTGTTTTGTATGCGTTCCAGCATTACCGAGTACTTGGCGTGCGGAGCCCATATGACAGCAGCATGTTCCAAATGACTCCTAACAAGTGCGTCATACAGGACCCTGACTGTTGCGATGTTAGTGAAATGCATTGTCTGCCTCAGAACAAAACCCAAGTTTCTAAACGCTCTTTTACAGACCCCCGTAATATGATCGCGAAACGATAGTTCAGGAGTAACAGTAACCCCCAAATCCCGTACCTGAGAGACTCGTTGCATAGGCGCAGCGCCCACCACGTACTTGTGCACTAGAGGGGCACGCGCACGCGTGAAACTCATCACAGAGCACTTCGACACGTTAAAGAAAAGCCCGTTGTCCTGACTCCATTCCACTACCCTATCTATATCCTCCTGCAATCGTTCGCAATCGGATTCACTATTAACCTGGAGCAGCAACTTAAGGTCATCCGCAAATAATAAACAAGTGCCATGTTTAAAGACATCTGGCAAATCGTTTTTCATTATGATTAATTCGAGAGGCCCCAAATTGCTGCCTTGGGTCACACTGGACCAGGTGTAATATGGGTAGGATTCACACCCATTATAATCAACGTACTGCTGTCTATCTTTCAAATAACTGGCGAAGAAGTTCAATAGATGTGGTGTGCAGCCGACTTTTGCGAGCTTAGTCAGTAAGACGTCATTGTCGACGGTATCGAAAGCTTTTTTAAAATCAAAATAAGCAGCATCAACCTGCCCACCAGCATCTACCACCGGCACAACCTGCGCCATAAAGTTCAGCAGATTGGTGGCAGTGCTTCGCGCCGGCCGGAAGCCATGCTGTGCGTCAGCCAGTTGTCCGCGCACCTGCTGTAGCATGGAGCGCTGGATCGCAGACTCGAACACCTTGGCCGGCGTCGACAGCACGGCCACCGGTCTATAACCAGTTAAGTCCGATCCCGCCTTGCCCTTGAGTACGGGAATGACCCGCGTGATTTTCCACTGAGTGGGGAACGTCGTCGAAGAAAGACACATATTATAAATGTAAAGAAGAGGTTCCGCGAGCACCCTACCACAATCTCTAAAAAGAAATGCCGGTATACCATCCGGGCCCGCTGCACGCTTCGGTTTCAGGTGCTCAAGCGCATCTATGACGTCATCCAGATGCAGTGCGTCAAGTTGTACCCGTGCACTGCTCGCCGCTCCCGAGGCTGCCGCCTGAGCATCTAACCGCAGCGGCTGACCGCTGTAAACTGATTCAAAAAAAATTGCGAACTGTTTAGCACACTCGTTATCCGATAGTATCCGATAGATGCTCACCCTCTTTAATAATAGTATGGCATGATATGGCACCATAGACCACATACACACAGTGAGGCAGATTATACAGGAGTCCGAAGAGTATAATCAGCTCCTGTGTCTGGCCTTTGTGGACTATGAGAAGGCCTTTGACTCTGTCGAAACCTGGGCTGTTCTGGAATCCTTACAGCGATGCCAAGTAGACTGTCGTTATATCGAGGTACTGAGATGTCTTTACGACGCCGCCACCAGGAGTGTCCAAGTACAGGACCATCGGTCTAAAACCATACAACTGTGCAGAGGAGTGAGATAGGGGCATGTTATATCCCCGAAACTGTTCACGACCGCGTTGGAAGATATGTTTAAGACGCTGGACTGGAAAGGTAAGGGCATTAACATAAACAGCGATAACATCTCACACCTGCGATTCGCTGATGACATAGTCTTAATGACGGAGTCGTTGGAGGAGCTGAACGAGATGATGGACGGCCTAGCTTCAGCCTCGCGACGCATCGGTCTCGGCATGAATTTGGATAAAACCAAGGTCAATGGTCTTATTGATCCGGGACCGGTCGTCGTACATGGCCACCCTCTCGAAATTGTTTCCGAGTACACTTACCTTGGGTAAATTCTGCAGTTAGGTAAAACCAATTTTGAGAGGGAGGCCAAGAGGAGGATCCAGCTAGGCTGGGCAAGTTTTGGAAACTACGCCAAGTCTTCTCGTCATCCGTACCGCAATGCCTGAAAACTAAAGTTTTCAACCAGTGCGTCCTACCCATTATGAACTACGGAGCTGAGACGTGGACACTCACGATAGGGCTGATCCATTAGTTAAAAGTCGCTCAGCGAGCTATGGATCGGAGTCTCTCTGAAGGATAGGATTCGCATGGAAAACATCCGACAGAGAACCAACGTTATCGACATAGCTCAACGAATTAGCAAGCTGAAGTGGCGGTGGGCCGGCCATATCTCGCGAAGAACCGATAACCGCTGGGGTAAACAAGTTCTTGAGTGGAGACCGCGACTCGGCAAACGTAGTGTAGGACGCCCTCCGGTCAGGTGGGATGACGATCTGCGAAAGACTGCAGGCAGATGCTGGATGCGTCAAGCTGAAGACAGGGCGCTATGGCGCTCATTAGGGGAGGCCTATGTCCAGCAGTTGACTAATATAGGCTGATGATGATGATGATGAAATAAAGCGCACGCTTTTAGGTTTATCCAGAAGGACAAGTAAATTAAATTATTTTAAATTTTTTTGTGAGTGATAAAAGCTTATAACTTGTCCAGTTATTCATTTATGTAATATGTGACAGAACGGGGTCAAGAACTAACAGCTGATTGCGCGCATGGGGTCCGTACTGTTGATTCTTAAATATGATAAATAAATGAAAAAATAGAATGGTAAAAGTGGAATATTTTTTGTTTTTCAGTTTCTTTTTTCGTCAAATTAATTTTATAAATTGAAGTGTGCCTGTATGACCGCACTTTTTTTTTCTAAACTCCTTACGCAAAGAATTTTGATGATCATCATCATCATCAATATCATCATTTAGAGAATTTATCTTGGAAGGTTTACAGTAAACTTATACATTTATCAAACTTCAGTACATATACATATCACATTGTACTGGGATCGATCCATCATCACTGACAGGACTATTGTTGCCAATAAGCCTGATATAGGGGTAGTGGATCGAGTAGAGCGGCGCACAATGATTGTTGACATAACGGTCCCGCATGACGGGAACCTCGTGAAAGCCGAGGCACTCATTGTACCGGTAGTCGTGACAGCCAATGGCTTAATAGCCAAGAGCCTCGACCAGCACCTGCGGAGGCTCTCGTTGGGCAGTTGGATCAAGGGCCTGGTTCAGAAAGCAGAACATCTGGACACGGCTCGCATGTCACGAGGTTCCCTGACCGCCGCCGAGCTTGGACCCTGTTCCCGATACCGGTGGGATACTATTTATAATATTTGTAAATGCATTTTAAATGTAACTATTCTAATATTTATTATAAAGAGGAAATATTTGATTGTTTTATTGAATAGGCTCTGAAACTACTGATCCGATTTGAAAAATTGTTTTACCATTAGAAGCCGAAATTATGTCTGATGAACATAGGCTACTTTGTTTTTCGAAATCCACGCGGACGAAGTCGCGAGCAATGTGATAGTTTTTATAAAATTATTTAAAATTGTAATTGATAAGTTTTAAAAGGATATAATAATAATAAAATCGTTTATATCAGAGAAAACATTTACAACGAATACCTTAACAATTAAGAAAAAACACAGTTGCTAATTTGCCTGAACTAAGTTTAACCTGTGCTTCAGGCTAGAAAGTGCATATACATTTAATATAATAAATAAACAATGATTATAAAGCAAAAACTTAAGTAAAATAGCATTTTTGTGGTTCTCTTTTCAGACGGCAAGTAGATCTTCTGCATGCGCATAATCGATGATTAGTAAATATTCAAGTATAATTTGTTTACAGATACAGTAATTCAATTTATACATACTTTTTTTATTTAATTAATTGTACTGTAATGTAAAAAAAAAAAGATGATGAGATGTGTAAGCATTGTCAGCATTGTAGGAGTAGGTAAGCATGGTGTGCTGTTTTAATACTAAGGGCATAATGAAAAGCTGGCGAACCGTCAGTACGTTGCAGGTTTTATATAACAGATCTGTGGGGAGGAAAAAAAGATAGAAGCCTTTAAAATCGCTCTCTGAGCTCTTTCAAGAGGAAGCAAATTAGTTTTTTGGTGCGCCACCCCAAGATGTGATACAATATTGAATTATATATTGGTAAAGGGCCAAATAAACTTGTGCGATTAATTTTGAATAAACTAGGCTAAAATCGAGGCATCGAACCGCTCTGATGAGTGCAATGTGTGAGCGGGGCAAAAGCCATGGTATCAGCAGATATTAAGGTAATCTTGGGTCCCTGCATCGCAGTTTTCAGACCCAATATTTGTATTTATATCACCTGTATAACATTCTTAAATGAGCTTAGTGCTTTAAAACGCTGGTTTAAGGAATTGTTAGAAGCATCTACGTTTCTAGCGGAAGGGGATATATACAATTACTCATACATTCTTGTAGAGTGTGTTCCTCGACTGTGACAGTCTTAGTATAATAAACAAACTAAGTATTGTCAAGTCGTAAGAACCGTGTGAACAGGAGAGGGTCGTTAGTTATAATATACGCAAAAGCAAAGGTTTCTTCTCTCTTTGATCTCGAATGGCTCTTCTCAATGCTAAGTAGATACCCTATTCCCATTCATGCTTAAACTCACACCTTCTTCCCAGGGGGGTAGTTAGAAATAACAGAGCACCACCTGCTACGATCCTTACATACTCCGTTTGATTCGTTAACGTTCATACCTTTGTTCATACACGCCCATTTATTAGTCAATTTAAAAGGATATTCCTGCTAAAACCGCGCGAAACGGTCACTCAACGCAAACCCGTGTGCAATCATTATACATACATATTAGAGGGTAACCAACTATCAAGATTTGCCCGCCGTTTTAGCCTTCCCTAAATTCTAACTTTTTGGATTTATTTTCAATTAAAACTTAAGCCACAGCCCTGTGGCAGACATACGGACACTCAGATAGATGGCGTAGGTTTAAGCAGGCAGTAGTAGGGTCCTTTGGTCACGGAACCCTAAAACTAAATGACTTTTTGTGCTTATTAATATGCCGTCGTCTAGAGTATTTAACAGTTTTTTTTTTACACTAGATCCCAGTTAAAAGCTAAGCGAAAGTATATTTTTTTATATCTCAAGAAATGGCGACGTTGTAAACGTTTTAAAGTCTTTGCTAGACAGAGCCAGCACTCAAGTCTCAAAGCGCCATAGTAACTTCGCGCCATTCCGTACAATTACCATTTTGCGTGATAAGGATATAGAATAACGTTATAAACGTGTAACTGCTCCATTTTTCGACCGATTTAATAAAAAAAAACACACAATATTATTATGCTCGTATTTTTTTCTGAATACATGGTACATTAATATCTTAATATTAACGAACAGCTTCACGTATCACTACCATTGCCGGTGCAGAAATATTAAAATTAAAGTGCAATAATATCCGCAATGAAAATTAAAGAAAAAAATAACTTATATTGAAATGAAAATAGGTATTTATTTTATACAATGTAATTTATTAATAGAATGTCACAACTAACTTATTATACACGGTTAAATTTAGGTCGTTCTGGAACCGAAAGCCATAAACTCGATCATCGAACTCGAAACGATTGGGACCATTATTCTTAAAATGTAACAAAAAAAAGCACCAAAAATCTAATTTATTGTTTTTTTTATTGTGAAATAATGAGAACTCGAAGTAACGCTTTCTTGCGATCAAAGCGTAAGTGTGTAAAACGTATCGACGAATGGCAGCACAAGCGAGCGGTATCCAAATTTGACAATTATTCACAAAAACAAAACAATCAATTTGATTTTTCGTGTTTTTTTTTTAAAAAACGGGTCGAGTTCGATGATCGAGTTCATGGCTCTCGGTTCCAGAACGACCTAAATTTAACCGTGTCAAATGATTTAAATTAAATTAAAAAAAATGTAAATAAAAATAAAACTCAATATACACACACTACACACGTAATATCAAAATTTATAATTAAAAAAATCGTTAACTGTATAGAAACAGTTGTCTAAAAGCCAGGCAAATATTGTCTTTCTGAAGTTAGTAGTAGGTAACACTATATCTGAAGTTAGTAGTAGGTAGCACTATATCTGAAGTTAGTAGTAGGTAGCACTATAATCCAGGGGCTAAATTCTTAAAGATTTTGATTGCCATGCAATTGGAATTCCTGCTATACAAATGCAGCCAGAGCTAGGTGCAAGTAATTTATTTGGTCTTCTGCTATTATTTTGGCAACATGTTAAAATTAGGACTTTAATTTATTATCGAATATATTTTATTGTAGCCAAATACCCTATTTCGAAATGGTTGCCCTACCCGCAACTTGTTCTAATGGTATCCAGTTCGTGGTACATCAAAACTACCCCGGGGTGATTTTGAAACTATGGTAACATGGTCTGGTAATTAGGGGAGTTCTCAAGGGTAGTTATATGAAATACGTGGTGGATCAAATGTTTCGTTCGTTGGTGAATGGAGGTAATAAATTCTCATTTTATTTGGAGTGTTGTGTTATGCGGTTGGTGTGGTGTATAATATTATGCATTCACTTTGGTATTCATTAAAACTTATTCAGTTTATCTGCAGCGGTATTTTTTATTTACTTGAAATAAAGCTTTTAGTGCAAAGAAATCTTATTTTTTTATTTTTTTTGGGAATGGCATCTCGCAGGTCAACCTATGAGGTTGTCGTCTGCTTAGACGGGCTTGCCTGGGGTTGCCCTAATAAATTAAGGCCTCCAGCCAGGACTTAAACTTAAATACTAACTAAAACTAAGCGACAACGCTAAGGGCACCCCAAAAGAAATCTTAAATACAAACTAGCACTAAAATACATATATTATGTACGAGTATAGAGATGAAAAACTGGAAATAGCTCATTTGGCATCAACAAATTCGTCCGCATCGCTATCAGTGGGTAAAGTGGCCAATAGGCTGGCAGCGTTTGATGGCAATTATGATTCTTTACCAGCCCTCTGGTCACGTGAAGAGTCGACCAACCGCCGCGTCGCGCACAAACTTATAGCTTCCAGTAAGGAAATATTTATTTTTGCCGTTTGAATTTAGGTAAAGGAAAGTGTCATTTGGGAAATTCGGGAATAAAATACATGCATACTCGTGCATTTTTCACAAAGGAATTGTTTATTTTTTTTTCAAGAATTTGATATGGGTTTCCTATGAAAACTTATTTAGAATGATGGGTAGAATCACCCCTTAAATTTTAGGGGCCTAAACGATTGATGATCACTAAATGACAAGTTTGTATACAATCTTTGTGATAATAGCTTTTTTTTTCTTACCGAATACCTAGGTTTTTTTTGTAACAGTAACTTTTAGCCCGGGAATAAAATACATGCATGCCATACACCCGGCAAAGACAAAGCAAAGGAAGGGGATTTTAGGAGTCTATGTATGCCATTTTAATTTTGTAGATGTTCCTGGCACATGGTATGCAGGCGACCACGGATTTACTCTCGTCTAGATTTATGTCTGAAATTTTTTCTTGTTTTGTACTTTTATATAACTTTTAGTTTTCCGTAGTCGGGTTCTATGGGTTTCCTAGGAATACTTACTTATTCAGAATTATGAGCAAAATCACCCCCCAATGTTGATGAAGTAAACGATTTTCGATAACTGAATGACAAGCCTAAACAATGTTTTGATTTTCTTTCTTACGGAATTCCTAGGTTTTTTTGTAGTACGCTCAACCCTTGTGAATAGTGAACAGTAACTACGACGAGTATTAAGACTAGTGAAGCAGCCCGTAAAAAGCTACAAAAAATAAACAGTTTATGATACATGATCATGAATGAACATTATTTCTCTACACAAAATGTTTTCATATTTATTGGCCTATGGAGAGTACTTCAGGTATTTTCGCCGCAACGGGACGTGACCGCCGATAGCGATTGCGGAACTGCGCTGAACAAAACCGGAACGGGCCGCAACCGGCTGGGTTTTGCCAGAATCCGGAAATGCTGTCGTTTGCGGTTGTTAATTTTAGAACTATTTCTGTGGTTTTTGAAGGATTAATTCAGGGTTGAATGCCGGACCGTCAACCGTCCGGTTGTCCGATTTTGGTTAAACGGTAGTGGGTCATGGTTTTTTAAATGTTAATGTGTGGTTGAATACGATACTATTAGCGTCTGCCCGCGTGAATTTACAAATAACAAGTAGTTAATCCTAACTAATATTATAAATGCGGAAGTAAGTTTGTTTCTTTTTTTGTTTGTTACCTATTCACGCTTCAACCACTGAAGCGGTCATCATGAAATATTGCATTTACGGGGTCAGTGGTACATAAAAGGACATAGGATACCTTTCATCAAGAGAAAAAGAACTGTTACTGAGGGAAAGAACAAAAACTTTCGACGGTCACAATTACTTTCGGACGCTAGATGGCGCTACGTGTCTTTTGAATAATGATTGAATTATATTATTAAAAACTTCAATAATGAATGAAGAGCTAATTTTTAAAATATATGTAAAACATTATGTGAGTTAACCAGGATTAACATGTAGAATATCTTTTATCCCGGCAGTAGGTACGTTTCCGTCGGATAATTTCCGATGAAGCCGAAGCCGCGCTGTAGTAGTACGTTAATAGGCTGGCATTATAATAGGTATTCCTTTTAATCCTTGTATATATGCTACTCGTAAATGTCTTCTTTTTACAAAAATAACTAAACCTATAATATAATAGGTATTTCTTTCTAGAAAATTACACCTTAAAACTAAAAACAACAGAAAACAAAGTAGGCATATCAATCGTGCAAATAAACGAGAAAGGTTTAGGTAGTTAAGTAAAGGTAAACAATCTTGATGTGACTTTTTACACAAACACATATTAAACAAATAAACTAGTGCTTAAACTAATGGTTCAATGTGCTGGCGCTGCTGCTGCGGCTGCTGAGACCCTCAAGCGGCGCAAATACTGTAACCTTATGGGTAACTACAGTTTTGAGCCGTTTGGGGTCGAAACGCTCGGGTCATGGGGCCCGAGTGCGCGTGTCCTTTTTAGACAAATTTCTCACCGACTAGTCGACACTTCACATGACCAGAGGGCTGGATTGTTCTTTGGCCAAAGAATTAGCATTGCCATTCAGCGTGGCAATGCTGCCAGTCTTCTGGGTACGTTTCCAGATGACAGCGATGCGGACGAGTACTTCGACGCCTGAGTGTTTTATATTAATTTGTACAGGTAGTTAGTTATTTAGTAATTTAATTTAGTTATAAATATGTTGTTATGTTTTACTTATAAATGTTTCACTTACAGAAATAAAATTTATTGTTAATGGTTCAATTGATTTAGTAATCATAATTGTTGCAATTACATTGGTTTTTAATAGCATTTTATTTTTAAACTGAGTGAATGATTAAAAAGACACATCAAGATTGTTTAACTTTATTTAACTACTTAAACCTTTCAAATAAAGCGAGGTCCGTCTTCACTTCCTTTGGTTGACTAGTGCGACACCCTTGCTATTTTTCGTTTGTTCTCTACAAAAACGTTCAGAAAATAAATTTACACGCCGATATTGACGTTCAAATGTAATTAACATGCTGAAAAATTGGATTTAGTTTTTTTCTAAATTGGTGTTAATATGTTTGATCACGTGACGGTCGAACAATTGAGAAAAAAAATCTCACTGGTTCGACGATCGAACGAATGAGAACAAACTCTATTTTTAAGCTAATTTATCAATAGTTAAACGAAAACATCTATCAATCACACTTTATACAAGTATTTACCCATATTTGCACTTACAAAAAATGCGGCACAACGACAGCACTCTATGAATTTTCATCTAAAAAAACCGTATCTAAAAAAACACAAATACCTTCTCCATCATCCATTTTACAAAGACCTGTCACATGACGAACTAGCACCCCTCCGTCGCTCTATTTTGTGTGAGGAGCGGGGCGTGAGGTGTGTCATGTAAACCGAGTATTATTATGCAAAATGTGACAATCAATTTATCTATGTCAGGAGTGAAGAGACCATGATAATGGAGAAGTAGCTATGATAAATGTCTGTTTGGGATTCGCGAGAGTAAATCTGGATAGGTAGATATGGGTTGAGTGTATTTTTAGGCACTGTTGCGTAAACTCAAACTCAAAGCATTCATTTCAATTAAACCATTAACAGGCACATTTGAATTGTCAAGGAGTCGGTCAGTCAGAAATATGAAGCTAGTTGCCCATTCCAAAGCGTAGTAGGTACCTATGGAGAAGAATGGACAAGAAACTCCATGGACACTCTTTTATATAATATTGTTATTACAAATATAACAGAGAACGACGTACAAAAACCGTACACGTTAAAAGCGTCCAGAGTGCAGCAAGACATAAATAAAAACAATCCAAAAAATAAAATATTAAAATAAAACCGTGGCAGCTAAGCGATGACCAGTCCCAACTGATGGCGCCCGTTCACGAACATGACGCGTAGATCAGCACGAATGGTGCTGATCCATGCCATCCATGCATCTGAACCATTTTGAAGGGAGATAAATGATCCAACACACGCGCCACCGTCAGCGAGACATTTGAGTGAGCATGACATACTATCAGCCGCCAGAGCCCATTCAAGTTGTACGAGTCATGTATCGTACATGGCATGCACGCATTGCATAGATCAGCACTTTTCCGTCGCCTTGCACAAATTATAGTGTAACGCGACAGTACACGATCAGGGTTCATAGTCAGCTGTACTAATTCAGACATCATTCATATAGCATTAGTTACGTGGTAGTTAAATATATTCAATAAAGGATCATCTTTGGCTATCCGTGACTTATCATTCAAGGTAACAACATGCGACCCATTCGGCAGCGCATACATCTTTATGGTCCTTCAAGCCTCAAGATTATAAGTGTTTCGCGTTCTTTGTGCGGTGGCGATTCGGTTGAGACAACAAGTAGAGTAGAGTAGCAGTTTATCTATGTCGATGGATTTGTCATCGTCGGCAGAGGAGCGCTAACTTACAGTCGGACTCCGGTACGCAGCTTCCGCCGGCGCGTACACAGATCGAGGCCATTGGCATCCGACGCCACGCCCTAGAGACTCGAACACAGCCAGGAGAAGAGGCGGTCGAATTGAGAAACGTTTCTAGCTTACTCAGCAGCATGAAGCGCCACAAGAAGACTCCTACTTTCGCCACACCATTGTCTGGTGACAGTGACAAATTCAAGTTATAGCTAAGAATATATTTAATTCATGTTTTGTAACTTGGGTGATTTTTTCAGTTTAGCATGTAAGCACTCTGTAATCTCATTTTCATCATCCACTCGCATCTCTCTCGCCCGGGAATATGTACGAGTCATGTATCGTACATGGCACGCGCGCATTGCATAGATCAACACTTTTCCATCGCCTTGCACAAATTATAGTGTAACGCGACAGTACACAATCAGCGTTCATAGTCAGCTGTACTAATTCACACATCATTCATATAACATTAGTTACGTGGTAGTTAAATATATTCAATAAAGCATCATCTTTGGCTATCCGTGACTTATCATTCAAGCTAACAACACACAGTGTGTGCGACCCATTCAGCAGCGCATACACAAGTCAATATAAGACATTACCTTAGAGTTTATATAATGCAAATATTTTCTTACAATCTTCAGCAGCTCCAACAGTATTTCTAATGTTAATTAATTAGTTGTGGTGTGGAGCAGGACCAGCATTGAACCCGGCATTTTTAACAGCGATGTAATCCTCTAACTTATAATATGCCTGCCTGCATAGTGAGCGTTTTATAAAAGATTTGAATTTCATCTCATGCAGTTGAAGTGTGTTAGGAGGTATTTTATTGTAATATTTGAAACAGTACCCCATGTAAGATGAGTCTACTTTAGCCAGTCTGAAACCTGGTTGAACTAATAGGTCCCGATTTCTATTCTATAATTATGTCTTTCACCTCTTTTATTGTAAAGATGTAAACATTCTTACGTCCACGATGTTTTTATAGATATATTGAAAAGGTACCGACATGATCTTAATATCCTTAAACAGTTCCCTTAGAGAATCACGCCTGCAGATATGGCTCTGATGGCTCTTTTCTGCAGAATGAAAATAGACTCGATGTCTGCAGCCCATCCCAAAGTAAAATTCACTAAAATAGACCAGCCTCGCGTTATCTACATCAGTAAATTGACGGATTTTTCTGACAGCGTAAGCTGCTGAACTTAGCCGTCCGTACGAGATGTTAAATGAGGACCCCATTGTAACAATAGCTTTGTAAGATTTGTGTTACTAACAGTATATGGACTACGTCTAAAATAATTGTCTTATTCTATTCTATTTATTATTTTAGCCTTGTGTCGAGCGAACCCAGGAAAACAGTTTTACTTACGAAATCTAGTTTCTATTGATTCAATACTATATTACAATCACTACCCTTGACATTTGTCAAATAAAATGTTATGCACTTAGTTTTATTTCCATTTAGTGCTAAATTATTAGCAGTGAACCAATTTTGGACCAGCAGTAGGGCGTTATTTGCGTCGTAAAAATTTGAAGCTCATTTATCTACCTTAAAAATTAAGGAAGTATCGTCAGCAAATAACACCATTTGTGGTTGATTTATTAATAAATGGAGAAGGCCATTAACATACACTAAAAAGAGGAAAGGACCCAATATCGAGCCTTGTAGAACACCCAATTTTACTTTTAAACCAAGTGAATTGACACCAATTATTCAAGTTAAAATTATCTGAGTTAACCACCTTACCATTAGAACTATTACTAATTGTTGTGCTAATTAAAGGTGCCTTCGACGTACTACTTATGTCTTGGTTAATATTAAAAGCTAATAGCCTAGCCATTTGACGTCTAAAACTAATCGGCAGATACACAGTATCCCTAGTCGACCTTAGCTTATCAACAAAATGTTGGTGTCAAAAAGTATGAACTCAACACTATGGTGACTAATTAAGAAATTCATGTAATTATTTAACATGTGAATGTAGTTGTTTTGCCTATTTGACAAGTGCTCAAAGTATGGGAAAGCGCGCACAATGATTTTCTTACAATTTAACTTTGAACAGTGATGTAATTTTTGTTATTTAAGTACTGTAATAATGCCATTAGGATCATATTCATTCCTAGTTATTGAAGACATCATTTGTGTGTAGGAAGTCTGCGGCATACAAAAGTTTTGAGAAGAATGACTCAGGTTGTTGCTAAGTAATTTTCCTTACCTTTTTCTGAAACTATCAGAAAACATGATGTTAGTACAAGGGCGATAGCTAGCTTCCGTCTGAACTACTTGCAATGGACCTTGTTCAATATCTGGTGTATCTTTATTAGGAGACCTGCGCAAGTCCTGACTGGGACGGGTTTACCGTTGCCTCAGGTTGGAACTTGCCAAGTTCGGATTTGCTTTGCAATGAACATTGAGGGCTGCGGAGAATCAGAAGGTCCATTTTGACTGCTTTAGAAGCACATGTCCATTAACTCATTTGCAGCAAGGATGTGCTCCAGAATTTGTTTTTCTGACCTTACATACCTATTATACAGTGAATGAATTGACTCTTCTAGTACTTGAATTTCCAGAATGCAAGCGTTGAGTATTAATCTCATAAATGTTTTACTGTTTTCTTATTTAATTTGATAGTTATATAATATATTTAAAAAACACTTTATTTTCTTAGTTTAATATTATTGGAACTGTGTTTTTGTTTATTCCTAAATTTATTGCATTTTTTTTTTTTTGTAACTATTGCATTATTTTTTAATTATGATTTTTCACTTTCTTTATAACTACTATTGTATTGTACTTGTTTCAATATAGAATCATCAGTAAGGTCCATTGTTATTAAGTACTAAGGGCTGCAATTGGTATGAAATAATTCCATACGTAAGTTATTTGTTTCCTTAGCCTGAGTATATTCTTTTTGATTCTGGAATGTAGTAATTTGTCATACGCAAAGCCTCCTCATATAAGTTACTGCAGTTTTTGAACCCATATGTAAGTCAGCGTTCGCACGGACTAAAAATCACCTTACAGAGTTAGCCCACGTTCCCACGGACGTATTCAAACTGCGGCGGGAATTTTTCGCGCTCTGGATCATCAACGCACTGCTTAGCGGAGAGTTGAAAATCTAACAGGGTGTTTTTTCGACGTGCTGTTCACGCGGCGCGATGCACTCAACATCGCGATGATTCAACACTGAGAGTTGAATACGCGGAAAAACCCCGCCGCAGTTTAATTACGTCCGTGGGAACGTGGGCTAATTCTGTAAGGTGACCGTACGCAAATTCGTTTGTTTTAACCCATGACGGAAAAACACCCCTCGGTGTTATAAGTTTGACGTGCGTATCTATGCGTCTGTCTGCGGCATCATAGCTCTCAAACGCCCAAACTGATTTTTGGTGATTTGCTCGAGAGAGACTTGGCTAAAAAAAAAAGAAGAAAAAACAAAATCTGTTCACCCGTTATTACAAGTTTTTGTGTTAATAAAATCAATCATCGCATATTAAATCAAATCAAAAGTCATATATACAAATGAGGCTGAGAATCAGCATTTTTGAACGTCAAAATAACGAATAATAGAAATAATAGGTAAAACAAAATAAAAAATTGCACAGGACTTGTACAATCGCAATATTATTTTAAAGATTTTCATTTTCAACTTGGGAGTTGTATTTCAGAACAACTAAAAAACTATTTAGACGAGAAAAGTAATAATGGTAGTTCACAGGTTTTTAACCTATTACCTGAAATATTCGTAAAAAAAAGATCTAGAAACAAAAATAAATCCACAAAAATATTTTAAAATACTGTAATATGAACTCCAGAATTTAATAAACTCCCAGAGGTTCAAAGTTTATTATTTTGACATTTACATATCATTGATGCCAAGGTTTTATTAAAATATTAATAAGTATCCTCTTTACAAGTGGACTTCATTTAAATTAATTTGAATTTGGTTCCTCTAAAAATATGTTGCGAATTAATTAACTTCTATCTTTCAACAATTCCGTGGTAGATAAAAATAACAGGTATTAAATTTTTTTGGATTCCATTTCAGGATCTGACGAAGTTATATTTTGGGTTGTATAATTCAATATGAAGTAATGACAAGAAAATCAATTATGTGAGATACATAGTGCTCACATATATGAATTTCCAAAAAAAAATAACAAGTGGTCGCAATCGCTACTGCTGAGCATGAGGTCCTGGGTTCGATTCCTAGGTCGGGCAACGTGTTATTGGGTTTTTCTATCTGGAATTTCTCAGTAGCAGCCCGAAATCTGGATTTGTGCCCGGTAGATGGCAATAGGCTCGCCCCCTATTACATGGGACTTAAACATAACTGGCGAAATGTGGGTGTACTATAGGTACACCTCTGCCCAACCCTTCGGGGAAACAAGGCGTGATGTTATGTTATGTTATGTTATGTATTAATTTACTGTGTGATAAAGAAAAAAAAGTATGAAAATCAATGTCATAAAATTTCAAATGATAAATAATACAATTAAATTAGCAGAGAGTTTTATTTTGTACAAACTCTAAATTTCCCTATGGAACAGGACCAGCATGTTTCCAAGCATTCTAATCTAGGATATAATCCTCTAATTTGTAATATGCTTGTTTGCAAAGGGTACTTTTAAAACGAGTTCAAAATTTTCTTTAATTTAATTGCAATAAATCTTCATCATCATCATTTCAGCCAAAAGACGTCCACTGCTGGACAAAGGCATCCCCCAAGCACCGCCACTTCGACCAAAATCAAAATCAAAATATTTTATTTCACATAAACCTACATGGGCACTTATGAAACGTCAGATTCTAGGTGCACGGTTCCAATTGGTCGTTTCCTATGGAGAAGAGCCGGCAAGAAACTCCATGGTTACTCTTTTAAAAAATATTTTTCTTTTAAAATGTTTTTTTTTTTTAATTACAGTGTTAATAGGTATGGGAGGACAGTGTAGGCCTGTCAACAACCCCCCCAATGGGTTCCCGCATTGACGAGGCGGGGGGGCTCAGTAGCCGTGGTTTGGACCCCACGGTGAAGCTAAGAGGAACCCGAGGAGGGGCCGCTCGTCAGGGCTTTAGTAGACAAGCCGACGACGTAGCGGCCAAGGTTGCGGTGTTGTTGGGCGACATCGCAACTGTGGTGGGGCCGCGGCGGGAGAGGAGTGCCGGTATTGCGGTGCGCCGCTCTCCCTACCTTCCGCGGCCTTAACGGGGTCGCCACCGTATGATGGCTGACGCGGTGGGGCCGCAGGGGAAGAGGAGTGACGGTATGTCGTTGGCCGCTCTCCCTATCCTCTGCGGCCGAAAAATGGTAGGCGACGGGGCCATTCATCAGACCCGTCGCAAGGGGCAAGGGGTTGGTCGTAGGCTGAGGGCGAACAATGCCCTCTTCCAGCCCCTCTAAATGGGTCCAGGGACGGCGGACTCGGGGACGTCCACCGCCCCCCATACATCAGGACCCGAGGTGGCGGCGCGTAGTGTTCCACGCGCGCCCCTCTTAGACGTTGCGGGGGGAGTCTAACACCTCACTCCCCCTCCCAACACGAGGAGGCCCGCCGAGGCAGGCCAGCACCAGCCGGGGTTGTGGAAGAATAATGTGTTCCCGCGACCCCGGCGTAGGTGTGAGATGGAACACCGGGGTGGTTTTTAGTCAGTAAGAGTCTGACAGACCCCTCCGCCCACCCCAGGCGGAGGACATCCATGAGGATTTTCCACCCCGGGAACAAAAAAAAAAAAAAAAAGGCCTGTCAACAAGGACCATATGTTAAACAAATAGACAATGGTCTATAAATTTACAATCCACAAGGCCTACGACGTTCTCACATTTACAAAATATAAAATAATCGAATAAAGTAAAATCAAAAACTAATTAAAAATTGTAGGTATATAATGTCAGATAATGAAAATATTATGTCAGAGTTATGTAAAAGTCATATCTAATAATAAAAAATTGAAAATTAAACACCATTTTTGGGAGCAGTTATTAGAAATTTACATAGTGATGCCGTTTATGAGGTACCAGGGAAGCCACATGTGAAGAGGGAATTATTGCCAAACTTTCTTGTCTTCGACGTAGTCTTTAATCTTATTGTACGCTTTTTTGATAAGGACACGTTTGATGTGGGTTTTGAACTTTCCATCGCTAAGTTCTGTAACCGACTTTGGCAACTTGTTATAAAAGCGGATACTGTTTATCAGAAATGATTTGGTTGTTTTAGTTAATCTAAATTTGGGTATAACAATTTCATTTTTACTACGTGTATTTATATTATGGAAATCGCTTCTTATTTTAAAAAGTCCTAAGTTTTTGCGAACATACAAAATACTTTCTAAGATATAAAGAGAAGGCAGAGTTAGACCGGTTCTGTGCTTCGTGCTTCCCGCATCCAGAGCATTCAATATGCCCTGCTCACTGTTACTTAAGTTTGGCGATTCTTCGGGCTGAGTCGGTTACCTTGGTTCTCCTGCTGATGTCACGCTCTCCCAAATGTCTCGCTGGTGGCGTGTGAGTTGGATCATTAAGTTCCCTTCAAAATGGTTGAGCTGAATGATGCTGATACATACGCCATGTTCGTGAACGGGCGTCGTCAGTGGGGACTGGTCATATCTTGGCTGCCACGGCTTTTTTAAAGTTTCGAATTGTGTTTTAGTTTTGAATGTTTTTCATTACGGACGCCTTTAACGTGCACGTCTTTCTACATCGTTCTCAAATGTATAATTTCAACAAGACTGATGTTACTAATTTTCTGTAACAATATTATTTAAAATACACACACACTGTCCATGGAGTTTCTTGACCGTTCTTCTCTATAGCAACCTACTACAGAATGCTGCATGTACTTTAGATAATCTGGATAACGTTTAATCTAAGTATTTTACCGTTATTTGCTGTATTACAATTATGTCAAAGTATTATTAAAAAATGTAGATTTATTCTTACATACGTATATATTTTCATAAATGAATTGTTTATCTTTTTGTAGCCCGTGTTGTAGGCCTCCCCTTTTCCCTTCCAAACCTTTCTTTTTTCTGCGATCTCTAGCCATGTTGGCCCCCAAACATGATTGGATTACCACACCACGTTCGCCGCGGACTACCCCGACGGCGATGTCCACCATCAGGTGTCCAGTGAGCGACGATCTTTGCCCATCTCTCCGGGTGCATTCGTGCAACGTGGCCAGCCCACTCCCATATCAGCCTGGCTGTTTTTTCTCCAATATCCGCTACTTGTGTTATGGCGCACAGGGTGGTATTTCTCAACATAATACATATTTATCTATTTAAATATTCCCCTAAGCGATTTGCCACTACGTAGATTGTTAATGACTCTGACATCTTTTGAAAAATAAAATGGATTCAAAGTTAGTGGCACGACCCCTCTGTAGATTGCCATCCTAACTATTTTACCTATAATATTATAAATGCGAAAGTAAGTTTTTTTGTTTGTTTGTTACGCTTTCACAACAAAACTTCTGAAATGAGTTGGATATAGTTTGGCACACAAATCGAACAAGACGTAGGTAAGGACATTGGCTCCTTTTCGTCCTGAATCGCAGAAGTCGCGGGCTACAGCTAGTATGAAACAATGCTGTGGAAGTCTACATCTGTTAACTATAACAGCATAAGCGGCCGGGCTTAGCCGCCCCGCAAGAGATGTTATATTATGAGGTCCTCTTTGTTATTTCTCGTCCAGCTTGATTCCTAAGAAAACCGTCTGATTAAATGCTTATTTTTTCTTAATTTCATTTGAAGTCACATCCGCAAATTCTAATATTAGATCAGATGGCAACTTATTTACAATTTGTGAGTGTAAGTAGTTACAAAAATTATTATACATACAAGTGGCAGAAGAAGCTGTCAAAGGCTAAATTCTTAGAAAGAAGGCAACCAGATAACCCAAATAGACATTATCGTGTAAAAGAATGTCAGGCAACGCTTCAAAAGGTTAAATACAAAGAAGAACAAAATGCATGTAGGGACTTCTTTAATGGACTGGGAAAAAACATTCTTCAAAACGCATGCAGGTACTTTACCTATTTTACAGGAACAGCAAACAACACACCAAACGTCGTAAAAGAAACGCATATATATACCAATGTCCAAATGGGATAGCAAATCCTAAAAAGCTCTGAGGCCCACCTATAACAACGGTTAATGTAACGAAGCCGATAACTGACGCTCAAAATGTAGGACACACTGTGGATGACGTAATGAAAATTATTAACAACATGCGAAATGGGACAGCTCCGGGAACAGACCAAGTGGTAATTGAGCTTTACAAGGCATTGCCCTTATATTACAGGAAGCCGTCACCAATCATATGAACAAAGCCTGGAACCAGAACTACACACGTGATTAGAAACAGAGCAGGTACCAATTCCGAAAAATAATAACCCTAAAGATATATGCGACTACCGACGCATATCAATTTACATTACAGGCTACAGAATCTATGCCTCCTACCTACTAAAACAATTAGACGAAACGATAAAAGAATTGGGCAATTACCAAGCTGCCTTTCTAAACAATCGGTCAACAGATGATCACATCTTTACACTTAAGAGGGTATTGGACGAAGAATGGCGTGCCGGTAGAAGAATCTTTGTACTCGCCCTCGACGTAGAAAAGGCATTTGACAATATTGACCTAAACGCACTGAGTGTTATGCACACATCAAAAAAGTCTAAGCAACACATACTATTTCAAATTATTAATCAATTATTATATCATTTCTTACCAAGTAGGTAATACCTATGTAAACTTTTTTTGATCTAGAGGACATACCGGCTGGTTGTAAAAAATATCAAGTATCATTTGTTTTTTTGTCAAAAATTCAAAAGCTAATGCATTTGTTCGAATTTTATTGGGTTTTCTTTGCTAAAATTTAGTATTCTGTATAAATTTTATGAATTAAACAATAATTTGAAAAAGTTTTTGAACAAATTTGAATTTTGAGAAATTTTTTACGTCATGGAGCGACGTCATTTGAACGCAGATGAAATGCAAAGAGCTCAAACTCAAATCATTTATTTCAATTAAACCATTTACAGGCACTTTTGAATTGTCAAGGAGTCGGTCAGTCAGAAATATGAAGCTAGTTGAATATTTCAAAGCGCAGTACCTATGGAGAAGAACGGGCAAGAAACTCCATGGACCCTCTTATAGATTTTTGTTACAAATTTATAAGTTACATCGATTAATGTTGACACTATAAGTGAGAACGATGTACAAAAACCGTACATGTTAAAAGCGTCCAGAGTGCAGCAAAACAAAATTAAAAACAATCCAAAAAAATTATTATTAAAATAAGCCGTGGCAGCTAAGAGATGACCAGTCCCAACTGACGGCGCCCGTTCACGAACATGACGCATGGATCAGCACCATTCAGCTCAACCATTTTGAAGGGAGCTAAATGATCCGACACACGCGCCACCGTCAGCGAGACATTTGAGTGAGCATGACATACTATCAGCCGCCAGGGCACATTCAAGTCAATCTATGACATTACCCGGTAAATGGTAGCTCGATAGTACAAAGTACTCACATCTGTGAAATGCATCTATATAATAAAAAGGAGAGTGATTTTATCTTCTTACAATTTTCTTACAATCTTCAGCAGCTTCAACAGTATTTCAAATGTCAATTAATTAGTTGTGGTGTGGAGCAGGACCAGCATTAAGCTGCGCTGAGCTGTAGGGATGTTGCAAGCGGGAAGAAGTCAATCTCAGGTATCTCGGTATTTTGGTGTCAACAGAAGCGTTATTTGCCATCTTAATCAGCGTTACACTAACACGGGAGATCCTGCTGAGCAACACCCAGGTCGAGGAAGGTGTACAACCACACGGCAAGCCGCAAGACGCCAGCAAATGTTAACCGCCTGAGAGATAGGTTTAAGGCTACAAAATTCAAGTGGTGTTGTTGTTAGCTGCCAAACTGTGCGAAATCGACTGCATGATTATGGCCTACGAGCACGACGGCCAATTAGGTGCCCACCGATACGTCCCGGGAATCGCGCTCGTCGAAATGAATGGTGTAGGGAACACATTGCATGGACCCGGGAAGAATGGCGTAAAATTTTACTTTACGATGAGTCTCGATTTGGATTCAAGCCTGATACTAGAAGGGTAAGAGTGTACCGTCGTCCTGGAAATACGGAAAGACTGAGGTGCGTTCAGGAAGTGCATCCATACAACGGCTCAACAGTTATGGTATGGGCGGGTATTATGAAGAACAGACGAACTGAGCTCGTTTTTGTAAATGGTAACATGAACGCTGAAAATTACGTTGAGGATTTTCTAAGGCCTTATGTCCGTCCATTCGCACAACGCTTGGCTCCGATTTCACGTTGATGCATGACAATGCGCGTTCGCATACAGCTTTGTACACACGGGAGTACTTGGCAAGGGAAAACATCCTGGTATTGCCTTGGCCTGCACAATCACCAGACCTCAACCCCATCGAGCATGCGTGGGACATGCTCCAGAGACTTGTTTTAAAGGACTTGGATGGAATGACAACCACCCAACATCTGACGGACTTACTAAAATTGAATTGGGAGCAATTGCCGCAGGATAACATTAACAGTCTAACGATTCTACTCGTATGAATAATCGGTGCCAGCAAGTTCTCAATAACAGAGGAGGCCACACTTTGTATTAATTTATGCAATTTTTGTACAACCATTTAATTCTAGTTTAAGTTTAGTTGATTAGGCACCTTACTTTGTACTACGCACTTACTCGTGATTATGGATAATTAAGATTATAAAAAAAAAAAGTTGTTGTTAAATTTCAAAAAAGCATTAAAAATAATATAAATAAGAAATACTAAGGATTTAATCCGAAACCACATTGTAAAATTGAAATTTGGATGTGTTGCTTAGACTTTTTTGATGTGTGTATTAGTACAACGAACCAACAAATCGTTAGCCAACAGGATAATCAAAGTTTGCACGAATGAACGAACATACATCAAATGGTGTGGCCAACAAAGCAATTGGATTATCAAGGGAAAGGGAGTCAAACAAGGTTGCCCCCTATCCCCTCGCCTGAAGACACTGGTCATGGATGATGTCCTTAGAACCCTTGAGGATGAAACGCAATTAATTAAATTGGACCAAAATCAGGAAATCTGTCTCCCCCTGGTATTATATTATATAGCAGGGTAGCATTCTCGGGCCTCCCCTCTTCTTGCTCTACATCATTGACCTATGTAATGCACATATTCCAAACTGCGACATATTTACGTATGCTGATGACACAGCGTTAATAGTGTATGATACTGACTGGGACAGAGCTAGTAAAAGGGAGGAACAGTCGCTTCGCTTTGTAATGGAGTGGCTCTCAGATAATTTACTTACTCATAACGTAGCAAAGACAAAAGTCACTAGATTATCGCTACCTAATACTATATCTCCTCCTACCTGGAATCAGGTCAAATTAAAGCCCACATTTGTTCAGGTGAGGCACCCAATTGCAGCTGCCCATTTCTGTCTTTGGTACCAGACATAAAGTATTTAGGGACCATCGACTACAAATTTACCTGGCAGCCCCATATCCAAGCCCTATGTACAAGAATAAGAAAATTAATTTATATATTTAAGGAACTTAGGCACTCTGCGGATCCCGAACTAGCCTTGATAGCTTACCAGAGACTTTGCCAGTCATGCACTTTAAGTGCAGGGACTTTTCAACCTATGACCTTTATTCAGAAGCCAAAGTATTGACTGTAAGATAGCCATTTGTGCTCCGCGCTGTGCTGCGAAAACACTATTCGCTACATCTGGATCTTGAAAAGCTGAAAAGTCGCAAAGGCACTCCCGTGTGCGATTTAGTCCAATGCTGTTCAAAGTTTGCCGTATGCGGCAACTAGCTCTCGACTGTATAATAAAATAAATAAACTTCTCCCCATATACTCCTTGTCTAAACACGCTATTAAAATAAAAATTACAATTTTTTTGCAGAAGTTAACGTATGACGAAACCGAGAATCTTATTACGATTGTCTTCTAACTTAACTAATACTGTGTATTAATAAGGCATTGTTTGTTTAATTTAAGTTATTGTTTCTAAAGTACTTGCATGACATACCAGTTGTATGCCCTGACCTGGAGGAACTTTGGCTCCTAAAAATCCTCCTAGCCCTCCTAGCCTTCTGGCCTAGTTTAGGAGGTAGCAGTTCGCCATTTAATGACTCTGATGTACCATTGCTTTTTAATCCTTGTAGAATGTTATTTTTAAGTGTGCAAAAATAAACAATTTATTTTATTTTTTATTATCATTTGCGGACGATATTATCTTCATTACAGAAGACCTAGAAAGGCTTGAAGGTATCATTTACCATATTAAACCCTTTACCATTGTCTAGTGTCGGCCTCCAAATAATCGAAACAAAAACTAAAGTACTAATAAGGGACCCCTCGGGAGCTTTACAGTAAACGACCTACGTGACCATTAATGCAGTCAATTTACCTACAGTCGAGGAAATTAAATATCTAGGTACAAACATAACATCTGCATTAAGCAGAAAGAGCACAATTAAAAAACGCTGCGAACAAGCCACCAGAAACGCGAAGTCACTAATACCATTTATAATAGACTCAAAGATGGACTGGAAGTTAGCCAGACTCATGTATCAAATGGTGATCGTACCTTGTATGATACACGGACAGAAAGTATCGGCACTCACCAAAGTCAGTTGATCAAGACTGAGAAAATACGAAAGAGTTATCATGAGAGACCTGATTAACCACGCTAAAAATAAACCAAGACAAAAGAAAATGTATGAAATTTTAAACGAAAAAACCGTTACCAAACGCATCAAGAATCATAGGATGTGTTATCTCGCACATGTCCACAGACGACGAAAACCAAACCTACTACATGCAGCAATGCAGTACAAGACAAAATCCAAAAAAGTCGGCCGACCTATTTACACTTGGAATGACAACCTCAAACAGGACATGACTTATTTCGACAAGGAAACCAACTTCTGGGTCGACACGACTGAAGAACGAGATAAGATCAAACAGGCTGCTAGCGAGATATACCGGAAACCGGAAACGGGACCTCAGATGAAGATAACAACACAGCATAGCAGCGACCGGCTGCGACGTCGTTAAAAGATCCCATAGATAAATATTACCCATCTCTCCACTAGTCCAATGCTAATTTTAGGGTGCATACTACTACGGGTGTACTCGATTGGCTCTCACACTCCTATCCTATACTAAGGGCACGTTTTCACTACCATTACAGTGCCCCCCGGTCTATTCCTTATTTATTTTTTTATTTTATTAGATTTACCAACGTTCGCATACACTACAGAAATTACAGAAAACAACAGAAAATAAAGAACTAAATGTAACAAACAATTATAGGTAAATACAGCATTTTCTTATTATTATAAGATTATACCTACTAGGAGAACAATCTTAAAATAAAGCAGTTAAAAATTACTAAAAAAAACAGAAAATAGAGAGAAACAGCCGCCTCATAACCTAATTAACAAAAATTGAAATTAGTTTAAGTTTCGACACAAATGATCAAGAAGTTTCGATCAGAACCGACCAAGTGAGTCCATATGAACATCTACCAGATCACAGCACTCATTCATGAGCCTACACATTCTTGGCAGTGGTGAATTTGCTCCGTACACGGTTCTTCGGCGCGGTGGATAGAAAGGGGTGATACGATTGCGGGGGTATCTGGCAGGGACCTTGTAATTTATTCTACTCAGGAAATTGGGACTGTCAATCATATTATTTAAGATTTTGTACATAAATAGACAATCCGACAATTCTCTTCGACTAGACAAGGAAGTCATTCCAAATTTCGCCAATTTTTCCGAGTAAGATGTTTTTTTCTTTACTCTGCTAGAACTATATACCAAGTGCCACATGAACCGTTTCTGAATCCGTTCCAGTCGAAGTGAGTGTGTCGCATAATGTGGCCTCCATACCACGCTGCAATAGTCCAAGGTACTCCTAACCAAACTGTTAAACAGCACTATTTTCGGCCTGCTATTGCGGAAGATTTTTCCGTTCCGAATGACGAAGCCCAACATTTTAAAAGCCTTTTTAATGGTACTCTCGAGGTGCGGGAGGAAGGTGAGTTTACGGTCAAATATTACGCCTAGATCCTTTATTTGGTCTACTGTTTCAATAATGTCATTGCCAATATGGTATACACCTTCAATTGGGTGGACTCTTCTTGAGAATTTTATGTGAAAGCATTTTTTGCCATTTAAGTGCATGCCATTACGCTCACACCATTCAATCAACCTGTTGAGATCGCTTTGAAGATACACGGTATCATTAACTGAGTCTATCACCCTCCCAAGCTTCAAGTCGTCTGCGTACATGAAACTTTCCGAGAACTGAAAACAAGTTGGCACATCGTTATTGAAAACATTAAAAGCACCGGGCCGACATGAGAGCCCTGTGGCACACCAGACTTAATATTTCGAGCACTTGATTTAAAGCCATTTACTACCACAAAGAAGGTCCGTTTTTTGAGGTAAGATTTTAGCCACATTAGCAAGGTGCCGGTGATGCCATGCAATTCCATTAGATATGCAATGGTCTTTAGAGCACCATGACACATGAGGCTTCAAGAGCTAGTGCAAATCTTGGGGTTCATTCGATTAATCGAGTCTGGTCAAACTACGCTGGGGTCGGTGCATTTCATTCATTCATTCATTCAAGTGGCAGAAGAAGCTGTCACTAGGGTTGTTGTAGTAAAAACATTTGACAAATCAAATGACTTGCCTACTGGCGCGTGGCGAAGGATCTGAAGTCGGAAATGGAACTCTAGAAGAAATTTTATAGATAGGTAGGAACTGAACAAATGTGTTGTATGCGTTATTGTGTGTGTGTACTACTCCTACGACCGTTTTCGGCGTCGCCGTCGCGCGTTGTTGCCGTACCTCGTAAAACCGCTTATTTCTGTTACACATATTAACATATATAAAAGGTTACACTTTGATTCTGTAACATTGTTGTTTCTGTTACATACATTGCTGTATATTGTTGCGATTAATAAATGTGTTTCTTTTAAAACAGTTTTAAAAAACAGTGTTCATATCACTTATTACGGTGATACATTCCGTTTTCAACAAAACAAGAAAGTTTTCTCCACAACAAAACTCATTTCTAAACGCACCCCTGTTATCCCTCATCGCTAGATGGCGCTTTCAAAAACCGTTAAACCACTGTACCGTTACAGGAAAATACATTAAACCAGTTAAGGTCAGGTTGAAACATATTCTGCCAGCATTTTACCGACATTAACTTTGTCATTGTGGTCGAAGAAAGTTGGTAACGAGTATTTTAGGGGAAATTACGTGGCAACCATACGGGATGTTTTGTTGCTTACTTTGTTTATGTTGGTAGTGCTGTTTTAAATTGTTACACTTTTTTTGTTAAGGCGAATGCGCCAGTGTTGTCCGCAAAATTCAAATTTAATTAGGTTTTTTTGCAAATTTCGGGTCGGTGTAAGGTTGCATGTTGATCAATATTTGTATGATAAATAATTATAATCATCATAACTCTCTAAGTTCAAATTACCCAATTGAATAACTATTTCATGAATGCATGACATTTGAGGCCAATTCTAACTTAGCCATTTGTATTGAAGATTATGATTCTGTAAATACATATAAGTTACGGTCGAGAATCATATTTTGATGAGCTCACAACCTGACACTGGCCAAACAATTGCCAAAATAAACTAAATAAAATTGAAAGGACAATGCCAGAAACTCAGAACTTTGCCCCACTCTCTATAAAAGTCATTTACAAGCCTGCAATATGCAGCGTCTTAAAGCTTATTTATTACTGTTAACTAAAAATGTGTTCTTATGCCTGTGGAACTTGCGGTTTCTGTTAAAATCTTAAAACTGTAATGACAATGATTATAGGTTAGATGCAGTTTATAATTGTTAAAAGCGATTTATTATAATCGTAAAATGAGTTTTGGTTTTACAGGTATTTAAAAAAAAAATTGTTGTGTATCATGCGCAATAAGTAGGTAACGCAATAGGAAATTCGGGGGTTGAATTCCTTTTATCATTTATTTGTAATCGGCAAGTTCTACTGAAAAACAATGTATTATGAAAAGGTCCTTTAATCATTACAATTATTTTCATTAATTGACATTTTCTGTAAATAACAGGGGCGACAGAACAATGCCAGATATTGTTGTTTCTCGGGCAACCTTAGTGCATACCACATAATGGAATAGCTGAATTCGACTCTCGAACCCATAACGCCTATATTTCTCTAAAGGTATAGGCAGAGGACTATGTATAGCATAAATAGGTACCTACATTCACATTTCGTCACGTTTGAAGTCCAATGAAATAAGGGTCGTGCCTAGTGCCACTTACGAGCCTCTAAAAGGTTGCAGTGTTTAAAAGAAGTCTGAAAGAACATTATCTTTCTACTGTGTCATAAATTACTTTACATTTAAATTTAATTTAGTGATATTTATTTTGGAAGTATGTATGTATGTAAGTATATTGTCATATTGTATGTTTATATTTAAATTAGAGAATTGTTTTTTTTTTATATTTTGTTTTCTCTTCTTGTCTTACACACGTTGTCTACATCTAATATATATTTTCCTATCGCAGGTATGCTGGAACAAATTTCTTTAGAACTAAGCATCACCTTTGGGTGATGAAAGAAAGAACAGATATATACTTTCAAATACGTATTTCTCTGTTCTTTTCTTCTTGTTTATGTGTCTAGATAAATGGTTAAATAAATAAATAATAATACTCGGAAGTACTATTGTCAATTTTCTAAAGAATAAACACAATAAATAAGTGACACTTTCCTTGGCCCGAGATACGAACGTAGTTGTTTTCGCGACCACTACACCAAAGAGGCAGTTGAAAATCGATTTTTTTAATTTAATTATATACTTTCCCAGAAACTAAATTGTCTCAATTTCGAACTTCCTGATAATGAATTTCCAGTTTCAAAACAATTAATAAAGTTACTACGAACAATTCAGCACCTGCTTTTAGTAAATTCTAAATTAACTGAAACTTTTGATTACTCGCAGGCGAACAAACTAGACTTCACTAGGACAAACTTAATTTACAATGAAAATGGCGCCTCAATTTATTTGATATACTCGTGCCAACACTATGGGTGGTACTGTATCACAGATTTGTTAACAAATGAAGTGACCAAACAGACCCTCCACGAGTGACGGACGCTCGTTTCGAATGCACACCACTAAGCATTCGTCCGGCGAAACGAGCGGGCAAAGACAAGTGGCAATCGCTTTCACAGCGTTTCGTATTTCTACAACGACTTTCAACAGGATTGAAAAATGCTTTTCGCTTGTCAATAACACCGATTTTTTACTTTCCATCTCGTTATCGCTGACAGAATGTCACTTTGAGTAGGCGCGCTAAAATCCTGCGGACTGCCTACTCTTTTTATCAAGGCTTGAACTAGTATTCTGCTATAACTTGTGCTGATATAGAGAAGGAGGTGTCATAAAGATTGTAGCTACCAGCGATGCTTTTACATCTAATGTTTGCACCGCGCGCCATAGGCATGATTGCAAAAAAGTTTTGATTGTCTCTATAACATACAGAGATCACTGTAGGTACTCATTCTGTTTCTTTATACAAAATAAGTGCCTACAGTAATCTCTGTTCAAAGACTTATCCAGGTTTGATTTGTGCAGCTACAGCATGCTAAAATACTGAACCAAAGTGACAGCGAGTTGTTTGTAATAGATGTTAATACATTCTAGCGTGTTAAAATTATAAAGGTTATAAAAATAAAAACACCTACGCAGCTTGTACATGCAGCAAGTACATGCTTCTCCCTATGCTATAGGTACACAGTCAGTGACATATAATGAAGTTGAATACTTCATTCAGTGTTTCCTCCGTGTATTGGTGTTACGTTAGCCTAATAATAATAATAAAAGAACCCGATGAGTATAAAGCCATTATTTATTTATTTATTTATAACAACTTAACTATCCTTACATGGTTACCCTAATGCGACAGTTAAGAACTTAAAACTATTAATCAAAACTATGTATTTAAAACATGAAAATTATAAATATTAAAACTAACACCATCATTAAACTATTACACAAATCCAAAAAACACAAAACAGCATAACATACATACAGCATAATATACTAGCCTAATTACTTTGCTTGTAGCATAGTATAAATAGTAATAAACAACAAGTAAACACATGAATCTGGGTTTGAAGGTCGTTGATGGTACGGATAGCTCTGGTAAGGGGTGCCTTGGCAAGCAGGTTAGTTCTGGCTGTAGGCACCCATAGCAGTGGCGGGCTACGCCACCTCCACACGTAGCGGTCCGGTACACACAGGTTCAAGCAATGCTCCCGGGTTACTTTGCACTCCACGAAGCACCCTCACCAAGTAGGCGACCAGCGTAAACTCCCGTCGGACCTGCAGTTGATTATGCTGTGTAATATTATCTGCTAGCTATATTATTATGACGATATATTATATGATGCAGAAATAAGCTTGTCTATGAAACCACCATTTTTTAATGCTTCGTTATTTTAGTTGTATAAAAAAAAACAGAATCGATAGGAAGATTTTCCATTTCATATAACATCATAACATCAAGCCTGTAATCCCAGAAGAGTTAAGCAGAGGTGTACCTATAGTACAACCACATTTCGCCAGTTATGCTTAAGTCCCATGTAATAGGGGGCGAGCATTGCCATCAACCGGGCACAAATCCAACTCCAGGCTGCTACTGAGAAGTTTTAGATAGAAAAACCCATTAACCCTTTGCCCGACCTGGGAATCGAACCGAAGACCTCATGCTCAGCAGTAACTCTTGCGACTACTAGACCAAAGAGGCAGTGAATTTCAATTTCACTACAGCTATAATACGATTACTCACGCTATTTTTACTTTATTAGGACGCAAATACAATTTAAAAAAATACCAGTACCGTAGGCTATTTGCAACCAAGTCTAATATTAGCGAAGAAAGAAACTTTAGCCTGTTCAATTTTTTTTATAAAAATGTAAACAAACCCGTTTCAGGATAAAATTTTACCCAATCAGTCGCTGAAGCGAATAAATCACTCATCCATCCGTATTTAGAAGGTTTCAATCTAATATCTCACCATTTTTAGAGTTAAATAAATCACTATTTCAATTTATATTATTATTTGAAATTTAAAAATATTAGACGAAATTGAGGTTACAAAAATAACATCAGTTGTCAAAATGATTGTTTATTACCCGTCTAATTATATATAGTACTCTTTGTTGTTTATGGTGATTTAGATTTGGGATTTATGGTAAACAAAAAATCAAGTCAAATCACTCAATTTATAGGTGGCACAGTACATGTGGATGGTAACTTGTAGTAAGTTACCATCCACATGTACTCTTACTAACGTTTTTTAACTCATTTGTTTACATTTTATTTTGGAATAGAGTATAAACAAACATTACAACAACTACCACAACAACAACAACAACAACTACAACACAACAACATACAACAACAACTATTTTGGAATAAACAATCATCGTGCAAAAGTGGTGTTTTACAGCACACGGTGTTCAGCCAAAAAGTTAAAAATATTTGTGTGTATACAGCATTTATCAGAAAGGCTTTTATATTAACACATATAAAAAACGTTAACAGTTTGATTCTGTTACATTTAAAAATGTGTTTAAAACACTTATTACGGTTAAACTGAACAACTTTCTCGTTGCGACCAACAAAACTTGCTGTCCATACAAAACATCAATCAACTTGACTCGCTGGATGCAAGTTTTTCGCAATGAAACTTAACTCTCCTATTGGTTTCGTTACAGAATTATGTTTACTCACACACAATTTATTTTCTTTCCCGAACATCATCATCATCATCACTTCAGCCGAAAGACTTCCACTGCTGGACATAGATTTCCCCCAAGAACCGCCACTTCGACCGGTTCTGTGCTTCCCGCATCCAGTGGATTCCTGCGGCCTTCAAAAGGTCATCGGTCCACCTCTCCCGAACATTCTCGTAATATAAAAATACAAGCCTTATCCAATTACATCACTAAATAACCTTGACAGTGCTAACCAAAAATAACTACAAAACAGAAACAAGAACATTATGAACTGAAAACACTTCCCGAAAAAACTTCCGCTAACTTCATTACAGGAGGTTTCACATTTTCTAATTTTCGGAATAAACAGGGGCAAAGATAATAAGGAAAAGATAAAAGAAACCGCATTATTACTGAAAACGAAATATAGTGAGGGAGTCGGGGGCTGATGGGAAAGATAAGGGCAGATTTATTTCTAAAGATAAAAATATGCAGTCTACTTAAGAAGTAAAGAACGGTGAATATTTTTTGAATGCATCCAGTGAAATTTACTTGTATTTTGCTTTGGGATTGTTCCTGTTTTTTCGCAGTTTTTGCAAAAGTATTTGTACAATAATATTTTACGTAAATGTCTGGTCTTGAGGCGGTTGAAATGACTACTTACAACGTATAATGATTGTTCACACCAATGTGATGTAGGTAGCTAGGTACTTTGTTTCTCAGCACGTGTCTTAGAATGTACGTTTACTGTCATATTAAAATGCTGGAATAAAAAAATAAAAAAATGAATTTCTTGGTAAAAGCCCGAGAGTTTGGAAGTTGGCGGTGTAATACCCCCGTGCCTTGGTGCGCACGTTAAGCCGTTGGTTCTGGGTCTGATCTCTCGTATCGGATTGTCGTCCCATCGGACTATGAGATTGAGGAAAGGGAGAGAGCACCTGTGTCTGCGCACAAACTTGGGCACTATAACATCAGCACTAAATTCTTGACTCCGTTGAGATTGGCCGCCGCGGCCGAAATACGGTATGGAAGACTATTATTATTCAAATGCTGGAAATATCGTACTGTAAGTTGGAGTGTGTCATTAATATCGTTTGAAATACTCATTACCATTGTCTGTAAACGTTTGTTGTCTATGTACGTTGTGTGTTTACGAACTGTGTCCAAATAAACGTTTTTCTTTATTTCTTTCTTAAACAAACTTCCACTAAAAAATATAGTCTTCTGACAACTGAGTGGGATAAATTAATCAATGAAAAGTCAAATTAATTGGTGATCCTGTTAATAATACAAAAATACACTCGCAACCACAGAAAATAAAATAAAACTAACACGCGTACATACATGAACCTTTATTCTTCTTGTCGTGGCTACTTCAGCACAGCAGACGATCATGTTGATTGCGGCATTTTTTAGGTCATCTAAGGTGCAGGTGAAAACAAAACACTCAATTTACGAGTATGAGAAATCGTGTACAAAAACAAAATCAGTGAGAAAAATCTTATTTCCGCTAGCTCCCAGACAATACCAACTAAAGGACCCGCCCCTTAATTTAAAATTTGGACTCCTTTGTTCCGAGATAGGGACGATATTAACACTAGGTTATATTCTCATAGCACGTTTATGATTAAAAACGTTTTCTGAACAAAAGTAATGTAGGGTTGATGTGGTTTCATAAAAGGGAATGATATGATGGCAATTTCTCTTTAGGGGTGGTGGGTAACTTTTTCATTCGTGCTATATAGTGAAGATTTGAATGGCATTTACTTCCGACCAAAAACGTAAGGTAATAATGATATAAAATAGTACCAGCCTCTTTTCGGCCCACTTCTGACGAGCATTGATCTCCACGCTTGCTAAAGACGGGGTGTTCATTATAAGTCCAGGTTTCCTCAAGCGGTTTTTCTTCACCAATGGCAGTGATGTCCAAGATAAACTCAGAAAGTACATATGAATAGAATAAGTCACATTTGTACTTGCCCGGATTCCAATCCACAACCTCGTGGATATTGATATGGCCATGGTCGACATGAGAACAAGAAAATATTACTAACAGTAAAATAATTAATGGTCAATATATTGAGTAGCATATCAATAAAAATCGAAGCTGTACGTATTATCGTCCTCGTTAAGGCTCATTACACTGTGCACTGGCTTGACGCGACAGCCAGAAAGGCACGTCGTGTCGCACAACGAGCGATGCCCTTGCATCTTTATTGCTTTATCACTTTTGACCCCCACTAAATTGATACTTTACAAAGGTGACATTCCTACATAGACAAATAGACCTTGCTGTTTTATAAATTTATATAAACTAATAATAAATAGAAATCTCCTTCCCCTCCCCCCACATCCCCTATTACATGGGACTTAAACATAACTGGCGAAATGTGGGTGTACTATAGGTACACCTCTGCCCAACCCTTCGGGGAAACAAGGCGTGATGTTATGTTATGTAAATCTCCTTTAATATAAAAATCAATTGGTGTTCGTTAAGGCTCGTAAATAATAAAACAATCCATTTATTTTCAGGCGATACAGGCCCATAGATAAGTAACTTAACCTAAACACACGCGACACAAAGACACCGCGTGTCGCGCGACGATCGGTGCATTTGTGCCGCGCTGTAGCGTCGCGCCTGTTTATGGGAGCCTTTAGTATCGCTAAGACTCAAAAACGGTGTAACCGATTTCAGTTTTTTTTTTTGTTTTGTTCGCTCTAATAAGCGTATTATAGGTGGTTAAAAAAAATTAGGCATTGCAATGCATTAGCTTGTAAAGTAATAAACTTTAGATGAATCACTGACGCGCCCGCGTCTCTTGATCGTGTGACAGTTCCTAGGGCTGAAGGGTGACTGGCGCTCCTGTTGTTTCCCGTGCCCTCGCCCTCCGGTCCTTAGACCTTGTCATAGAGCACCGATTGCATTGAGTACTTCAGTCGGCAACACTGTATTTCATGTGACATACCAGGCCACTCAGAAAGTGGCCAGTTATAGTCTATTTTGAAAATATGACTATTTGTAAGTAAAACTAAGTACGTTCCAATTTCAAAATTTCCCCCCACATTGTTTGCGAGCTAATTTAAATTATATCGTGTCACATAAAAAAATAGATATGCGCCGGTAACAGTTTTGCGCTATGATTTTTTACGTGTCGCCAAGTTTCAAGTGTCGCCTGAAACCGGACGAATCGTACGATAGACTTCAAATTTCATTCATTGATTAAGGATGCCTTCTAAGGCAACCGTGTATTGTTGTTATAACGAATTCAATCGTAGTCTACTAACTTTGGGGGACGAAGAAAGAAGTCGTCGCCCTTTGACGGCTGTTACGGAAGAAAACGTGCTAGCAGTGAAAAATGTTATACAAGAAAATAGGCGAGTTACATTTCAAGAGATTCAGCACATACTGCAGGTTGGATCGGGAAACCTTCACGAATTTCTACAAATGCATCTTAGCGTGAGGAGGATAGTTTCACGCTGGGTGCCGCACAACCTCACCGATACTCAGAAGCAGGTCAAAGTCAAAGCATTTATTTCAATTATGTATATAAAAGGCACTTTTGAACGTCAACATTAACATTAAAATAGAATTGATTCTAGGCGCCCCTTCCAAAAGGTAGTTTCGTATGGAGAAGAAGGGGCAAGAAACTCCACCGTCACTGTTTTAAAATGTTTAACAACATTCATTACATTTTTTATGTGAAGACGATGACACCGAGAATAAAAATACTATACCAAATTAGGTAATTATTTAAAATGGCCGGCCCGGGTGGAATGGTGCCGTGATATGATTAACAAATTTGGAGCAGGCTCGTTTCGACGAGTTTACGACATCATTACAGGTGATGAGTCTTGGATTTATCAATGCAATGTAGAAAAGAAGCGCCAGTCGACGGTTTGGCTGTTTCAAAAAGAATCAACGCCTACCAAAGTGAAGCGATTTAGAAGCGGGGGGCACATTTTGATCCCGAGATTTTTCAATTTGACTGGCTACTTGGTGTCAACTCCTTAACGGAACCAAAGAAGCATCAACGCTGAATGGTATACTACCAAATGTTTGACAAAAGTTTTCTCAGTTGTAAGCAACAAGCGACCTAACACAGGGCTCCGCGGGCTACTGCTCCACCAGGACAACGCGCCTTTGCGGCGTGCAAAGGTGCGTTGTCCTTAAAGCCCTGTCCTAGCACCGTGTAACTTCTTTTTATTCCCGAAAATAAAAAATCTGCTCAAAGGGAAACAATTTTCGTCTCCGGAAGATGCGTTGTCAGCATTCGACCAGGCTGTAAACGAGGTGTCTACGGCGGACTGGAAAAAGTGTTTCAAAAATTGGTTCAGGCGCATGAAACTTTGTATAGAGGCTAGTGGAGAGCACTTTGAAATGGTTTAATGAAAAATATTTACTAATAATAATAATAAGTATGAAAATGAACAAATGTTGACGAGATCAGCCGCACGTCAAGCACGCCCACCACCTCCGGACTCTTCGCCCAGCTCCGCCTCGCCGCCGCCGGTATCCAGCCCCACCGTGAGTGCTGTGACGACACCGGCCGCGGTAGTTGCGTCGAGCTCGAGCGACGAGTATTTTTCCCCGCCGACGTCACCAACACCTGTTCGTCGGCAGGGGAGAGGCCGGCCACCGAGGAACTTGGGACTTAGGGGCCATCCGGCCCCGAGCCGGGTCCCCGCTGCCGGTGGTTGTGTGCAGCGCATGAGATGGACTCAGTCTATGAACGAGAACGTCATGCGCGCATATTATGGGTCTACAGAGGGGGGAACTCACCTCACTGCGTACCGTGATAGGATGCTGTCTCTTTTTCAGGAACTAGAACCAACCGTCAGCGTCTCGGCCCAACGACTGTCGGATCAGGTGCGGGTCATCCAACGCAATCATAGGTTGGACGCTGCCGCACTTGATAGGCTGCGCTCAGAGATACTGAGCAACCTTATCGTCTCGACTCCGGCACAAACCGCGGTACAAGCGTCAACGATTGATCTACCGCGGTCCAATCATGGTGTTGAAGAGGAAGATGATAGGGTTACCACAGTAAGTAGCCAATACAACGACCGATTGAGGAGCGCACTGGAGGATGCGTTTCGCGAATATAGATCCACTCCGACCGAACTTAGACCACGATTACCACGCCTACCTATGCACAAAAAAAATAGGGCGCTGGTGTGTGCCCTGGACTCGCAACTTAAGAATGTGTTCGAGAGCAGCGAGGATCTCGTTGATACACACTCGATCCTGTATTGCGCGGCTGTTGCGGCATGTCGTTTAGCTAACGTCAAGTTTCCAAACTGTGACGGAGCTGCTCGACCAAAACCATCCGTACCAGCCTGGCAATACAGGATCGAGCGTCGTATCGATGAGGCCAGGGTACTCATAGGCAAACTATACTGTTTCAGGGAGGGCAATACAAGACCACGAGTGATGCGCTTTGTGAGGCGGGCATTTTCGGGGACTGAAGTAAGCCCTCGAGAATACATGTCCCGTGTCACAGAGCGCATCGACTTCCTGAAACAGAAAGTTTGTGCATGGGCGAGCCGTATTCGGCGGTATAAGCGGAGGGTTGATCGATACACGCAGAATCGCATGTTCCAGAGCGATGAAAGGTGGGTATATAGAGCTTGGGAGCGACCTGAACCAAATTTGACAGACGTGTGCCGCCCAGATGATGCCGCCACAAGTGCATTCTGGCGCAGCATCTGGACAGTACCCGTCTGTCACATTGAGGCTGACTGGATGCAGGATGTCGAGCGAGTGTGTGAAACTATACCAGAAATGGAAAAAGTCCTAATTACGCCATCAGACGTTGCCAGAGCAGTCCGTCCCTTACCGAACTGGAAATCGCCAGGGCCGGATGGATTGCACAACTTTTGGTTGAAATGGCTAATTAGTTCGCACACTAGCCTGGCATCTCAGTTCCAGTCAGCCTTAGAGTCTGGGTCGCTACCGCAGTTTCTATTAACAGGCGTTACCCACCTGCTCCATAAGTCAGGTAGTCCCACGGAACCCAAGAATTATAGACCGATCACGTGTTTGTCGACGATCTATAAACTTCTTACATCCATTTTGAGAGTAAAAATTAATACACACATTGACAGTAACTCTATTATGTCTGCCTCTCAAAATGGATGTAGGAACGGGTCCCGGGGTACTAAGGAGCTACTCCTCATCGACATGGCCATTAGCCAACAGGTTCGTCGCTCCCGCAAGGATCTGTCGACATGCTGGATAGATTATACGAAGGCCTACGACTCGGTGCCACATACATGGCTTGTGAGGGTGCTGGAGTTGTACAAGATAGATGCAACTCTACGCACCTTCCTTAGTTCCTGTATGGGGCAATGGAGGACAGTCCTTCGCTATCCGGGGTGTCAACAGATCCAGGGGAATGACGAGCCTGTCTGGATTAAACGGGGAATATTTCAGGGCGACAGTTTGAGTCCACTTTGGTTCTGCTTGGCTCTGAATCCTCTAAGCACACTGCTGGAGGATTCAGGTCTAGGCTATCGGTTGAAGAGAGGTGGTGAGGTCATATCTCACCTTCTGTTCATGGATGACTTGAAAATCTTTGCCCCCAACAAATTGCAACTGATGGAGCTACTGAAGGTAACTGAAACATTCAGTAGCGCCATCAGGATGGAATTTGGTGTGGACAAATGTGCAATCATGCATGTTAAGCGAGGTGAGATTATGGAATCCGAAGGTATTCAACTTTCGGATTCCATACACCTCAGATCCCTCTCTTCATCCGAAAGCTACAAGTATTTGGGTATGTCGGAAGCGTTAGGCATCAACGTTATTAACATGAAGCAATCGTTGAAGGAGCGCTTCTTTGGCCGCCTGAAGAAGGTATTAATTAGTCTTCTTTCGGGCGGAAACAAGGTGCGCGCCTTCAACGGTTGGGTCATGCCGATTTTGCTGTACTCTTTCGGCGTACTCAAATGGACCCAAACCGAACTCGACGCCCTGGATAGGCGGGTCCGTACACTTCTGACCGCAAATCGGATGCATCACCCACGATCATCGGTGATGAGATTGTACATCCCGCGAAAGTGCGGGGGTCGAGGCTTTTTAAATGCGAAGACCCTCCACAATCGCGAGGTGTGCAGTCTCAGGGAATATTTTTTAAAAACCGAAATGGGTATGCACCGTGATGTGGTCGCAGTGGACAAGGGGCTCACCCCGCTCTCCATGGCTAAAGAGAACTGGCACAAACCTGTAGTACTTACTTCCGATGACCGCAAGGCGGTATGGCAAAGCAAGGAGCTTCACGGGCGCTTCTATCGGGCTCTTCATGAGCCTGATGTAGATTTCCTAGCGTCCGTATCCTGGCTACGTTTTGGTGACCTTTTCGGGGAAACTGAAGGTTTCGTCTGCGCAATTATGGACGAAGTTATCTTGACGAATAACTACCGGAGACATATTATGAAGGACGGGACGGTTGACGTGTGTCGGGCATGCCACCGTCCAGGTGAGTCCATCAGACATATTATCTCTGGTTGTTCTCGTCTGGCTAACGGCGAGTACTTGCACAGGCATAACCAAGTAGCCAGGATTATTCACCAGCAACTTGCTTTGAAATATAAACTTGTGGATTCTGAGGTACCGTATTACAAGTATGTGCCCGACCCAGTTCTCGAAAATGACCTTGTCACGTTGTATTGGGATCGGTCTATCATTACTGACAGGACTATTATCGCTAATAAGCCTGACATAGTAGTGATAGATCGATTAGCGCGCCGCACAATGATTATCGATGTTACCATTCCACATGACGGGAACCTCGTGAAAGCTGAGAAAGAGAAACAAATTAAATATCTCGACTTAGCACACGAGGTTGTTGACATGTGGAATGTGAGCTCGGCTGTCATTGTGCCGATTGTCGTATCGGCCAATGGCCTGATGGCAAAAAGCCTCGACCAACATCTCTCGAGGCTTTCGTTAGGCGGTTGGATCAAGGGCCTGATTCAGAAGGCAGTACTCCTTGATACGGCCCGCATTGTGAGGAGGTTCCTGTCTCTGGAGCCCTAACCACCAGTAGCTTGGACCCTGCTCCCGCTACCGGCGGACCACTATTTTTTATATTTTTAAATGTTTTTTTTTAAGTTGTTTTATAAAAATATTTAAAAATATAGCAAAATAAGGATAAAAATAAATAAAAGGCATAATAATAATGGGAAACAAAAAACCCCGTATCAACAAAACGTCTCGTTTTCTCATTCACGTAGTTTTACTTGTTAAAAGTTTTTTGACCCAATATATCAAGACATTTTTATTCTGAAGTAAACCTGAAACCTGCAAAACCAGAGAAAATACAAAAAAGACATCAAACTACAACATAATGTAATTTTTTATAAACTACCGCATCGGAGGTGACATGACAGATGTTACCTCCGGTAAAACATCACTGAACCAGAATAAGAAACCGTAAATGAAAAAATTTTGACGAGGTCAGCCTCGCCGCCGCCGGTATCCAGCTCCACCGTGAGTGCTGTGATGACACCGGCCGCGGTAGTTGCGTCGAGCTCGAGCGACGAGTATTTTCCCCGCCGACGTCGCCAACACCTGTTCGTCGGCAGGGGAGAGGCCGGCCACCGAGGAGCTTGGGACTTAGGGGCCATCCGGCCCCGAGCCGGGTCCCCGCTGCCGGTGGTTGTGTGCAGCGCATGAGATGGACTCAGTCTATGAACGAGAACGTCATGCGCGCATATTATGGGTCTACAGATGGGGGAACTCACCTCACTGCATACCGTGATAGGATGCTGTCTCTTTTTCAGGAACTAGAACCAACCGTCAGCGTCTCGGCCCAACGACTGTCGGATCAGGTGCGGGTCATCCAACGCAATCATAGGTTGGACGATGCCACACTTGATAGGCTGCGCTCAGAGATACTGAGCAACCTTATCGTCTCGACTCCGGCACAAACCGCGGTACAAGCATCAACCACTGATCTACCGCGCCCCAATCATGGTATTGAAGAAGAAGATGATAGGGTTGCAACAGTAAGTAGCCAATGCAACGACCGATTAAGGAGCGCACTGGAGGATGCGTTACGCGAGTACAGATCCACTCCGACCGAACTTAGACCGAGATTACCACGCCACCTATGCACAAAAAAAATAGGGCGCTGGTGTGTGCCCCGGACTCGCAACTTATAAATCTGTTTGAGAGCAGCGAGGATCTCGTTGATATACACTCGATCCTGTATTGTGCGGCTGTTGCGGCATGTCATTTAGCTAACGTCAAGTTTCCAAACTGTGACGGAGCTGCTCGACCAAAACCAACCGTACCAACCTGGCATCCCATCGATTTGTCGCTCGATCCTGCATGGATCGAGCGACAAATCGATGGGGCCAGGGTACTCATAGGCAAACCATACTGTTTCAGGGACGGCAATACAAGACCACGAGTGATGCGCTTTGTGAGGCGGGCAATTCCGGGGACTGAAATAAGCCCTCGAGAATACATGTACCGTGTCACAGAGCGCATCGACTTCCTGAAACAGAAAGTTTGTGCATGGGCGAGCCGTATTCGGCGGTATAAGCGGCGGGTTGATCGATACTAGCAGAATCGCATGTTCCAGAGCGATGAAAGGTATATAGAGCTTGGGAGCGACCTGAACAAAATTTGATGGACGTGTGCCCCCCAGATGATGCCGCCACAAGTGCATTCTGGCGCAGCATCTGGTCAGTACCCGTCTGTCACACTGAGGCTAGCTGGATGCAAGATGTCGAGCGAGTATGTGAAACTATACCAGTGAGGCGGCATCTACACCGCCACATGCGAACTAACGCAGCAATCCTGCATCGCGCAATCAGAGTTTACCGCGCAGATAGCATATATACAACTTTCCGACAACAATCATCGGGCAGTTGCCCACCAGATACGACATCCATCTGGTCGGAGGATCCTCCCTTTTCCAAGAGTATGAGTGAACTTTACACCCTGTTCCTCATATCTCTAAACTGGTGACCCCGACGTGATCTGCATATCCCTAAACTGGTGACCCCGAGTATGAACGTCAGCGCAGCCTTCGTGCAACTACTTCAGCGTGACGTCATCATCATCACTCCCGCAAGCTTTAGAGCGGCGAGTCACACAGCCAGCCAGCAACCACGGCTTCAACGGGTATTCTGACCATCAGCATGCAGCGCGAGCGCATACCTGGTCATCACCCTCAGCCTCATCAGCAACCTTGGCACAGCACACTGCACATTCGGCCGGTCCACAAGAAGAGCCTTAATCACTCTCCTGGTCGAACAGCAGCAGCCAGCCACAACCCGGCGCTGTACCACATCCGACCCACTGGAGCACAAGCAGCGCCACCCCGACTCACTGGGGGCATCTTCGCAGACAGTTCCGACTCACCGCGAACTACGCGACACCTGGTTCCGACCCACTGGAACCTCAGCTGACACTGGCAAAAATCATCGCAAGATACAAGACTTGAAATGGAAACTGTCTTAATTACGCCATCAGACGTTGCCAGAGCAGTCCGTCCGTTACCGAATTGGAAATCGCCAGGACCGGATGGATTGCACAACTTTTGGTTGAAATGGCTTATTAGTTCACATACTTGCCTGGCATCTCAGTTCCAGTCATCCTTAGAGTCTGGGTCGCTACCACAGTTTCTATTAACAGGCGTTACCCACCTGCTCCATAAGTCAGGTAGTCCCACGGAACCCAAGAATTATAGACCGATCACGTGTTTGTCGACGATCTATAAACTTCTTACATCCATTCTGAGAGTAAAAATTAATACACACATTGACAGTAACTCGATTATGTCTGCCTCTCAAAATGGATGTAGGAACGGGTCCCGGGGAACTAAGGAGCTACTCCTCATCTACATGGCCATTAGCCAACAGGTTCGTGCTCCCGCAAGGATCTGTCGATATGCTGGATAGATTATAAGAAGGCCTACGACTCGGTGCCACATACATGGCTTGTGAGGGTGCTGGAGTTATACAAGATAGATGCAACTCTACGCACCTTCCTTAGTTCCTGTATGGGGCAATGGAGGACGGTCCTTCGCTATCCGGGGTGTCAACAGATCCAGGGGAATGACGAGCCTGTCTGGATTAAACGGGGAATATTTCAGGGCGACAGTCACTTTGGTTCTGCTTGGCTCTGAATCCTCTAAGCACACTGCTGGAGGATTCAGGTCTAGGCTATCGGTTGAAGAGAGGTGGTGAGGTCATATCTCACCTTCTGTTCATGGATGACTTGTAAATCTTTGCCCCCAACAAATTGCAACTGATGGAGCTACTGAAGATAACTGAAATATTCAGTAGCGCCATCAGGATGGAATTTGGTATGGACAAATGTGCAATCATGATTGTTAAGCGAGGTGAGATTATGGAATCCGAAGGTATTCAGCTTTCGGATTCCATACACCTTAGATCCCTCTCTTCATCCGAAAGCTTAGGCATCAACGTTATTAACATGAAGCAATCGTTGAAGGAGCGCTTCTTTGGCCGTCCTGAAAAAGGTATTAATTAGTCTTCTTTCGGTCGGAAACAAGGTGCGCGCCTTCAACGGTTGGGTCATGCTGATTTTGATGTACTCTTTCGGCATACTCAAATGGACCCAAACCGAACTCGACGCCCTGGATAGGCGGGTCCGTACACTTCTGACCGCAAATCGGATGCATCACCCACGATCATCGGTGATGAGACTGTACATCCCGCGAAAGTAGGGGGTCGAGGCTCATTAAATGCGAAGACCCTCCACAACCGCGAGGTGTGCAGTCTACGGGAATATTTTTTAAAAACCGAAGTGGGTATGCACCGCGATGTGGTCGCAGTGGACAAGGGGCTTACCCCGCTCTACATGGCTAAAGGGAACTGGCACAAACCTGTAGTACTTACTTCCGATGACCGCGAGGCGGTATGGCAAAGCAAGGAGCTTCACGGGCGCTTCTATCGGGCTCTTCATGAGCCTAATGTAGATTTCCAAGCGTCCGTATCCTGGCTACGTTTTGGTGACCTTTTCGGGGAAACTGAAGGTTTCGTCTGTGCAATTATGGACGAAGTTATCTTGACGAATAACTACCGGAGACATATTATGAAGGACGGGACAGTTGACGTGTGTCGGGCATGCCACCGTCCAGGCGAGTCCATCAGACATATTATCTCTGGTTGTTCTCGCCTGGCTAACGGCGAGTACTTGCACAGGCATAACCAAGTAGCCAGGATTATTCACCAGCAACTTGCTTTGAAATATAAACTTGTGGATTCTGAGGTACCGTATTACAAGTATGTGCCCGACCCAGTTCTCGAAAATGACCTTGTCACGTTGTACTGGGATCGGTCTATCATAACTGACAGGACTATTATCGCTAATAAGCCTGACATAGTAGTGATAGATCGATTAGCGCGCCGCACAATGATTATCGATGTTACCATTCCACATGACGAGAACCTCGTGAAAGCTGAGAAAGAGAAACAAATTAAATATCTCGACTTAGCACACGAGGTTGTTGACATGTGGAATGTGAGCTCGGCTGTCATTGTGCCGATTGTCGTATCGGCCAATCGCTTGATGGCAAAAATCCTCGACTAACACCTCTCGAGGCTTTCGTTAGGCGGTTGGATCAAGGGCCTGATTCAGAAGGCAGTACTCATCGATACGGCTCGCATTGTGAGGAGGTTCCTGTCTCTGGAGCCCTAACCACCGGTAGCTTAGACCCAGCTCCCGCTACCGGCGGACCACTAATTATTTTATTTTTAAAGGTTTTTTTAAAAGTTGTTTTATAAAAATATTTAAAAACGACATAATAATATATTTATTCAAAAAATTAAAAGGCATAAAAATAAATACAGTTTTGCTTAAATCAAACTTATATTCCTAAGACTTACGTGCCTGAGCTAGGTAAATCCTGTTTTTCAGGCGAAAAGTGCTAAAATAGTCAGATAAAAATGTAAAAATCAAAAAGTTGATAGCCAAATAAATTAAATGTAGAGTAGCTTATATACTAGTTTCTAAATTTAACAAATACCTGTTGTAGGTGAGGTATATATTTACTTGAACACAGTTAATAAATTATCTGTATCTTCATATGGCATACTTTGGAGAGCCTTCTTGAGAATTTGTGTAGTTCAGGGAATAAATGTTTGCTTTTGAGTTTAGTCTATTATAAAGGAGAAGACCAAGGGGTACAGATAAAATTTGGATATAAAAGCATGTTTTGTTGTATTTTGTGGACAGACCATATCTTTACGTCTTTTTTTTGTATATTCCGTGCTCTAGGGTAGAGCTGTGTGTTGTTTTAGTACAATGCCCATTATCTCGTAAATAGTTAAGAACATTAATGATGATGATTAATGATGTTAAGAACATTTCACTTACCAATTTCGGAAATGAATCAAATTTTGCTCAACATACAACCTGCAACTGAATGCTGCCTATGACGGGAGGTGCGTGCTTACCCGCTTTTTGCAACGACTACTATATGAACAAATGCTGGTGAGTGAGATCCACTCCGTCGACAAGTAAAAATGTATTATATTGTATAATTGTTTGTTTTTTTTTTCGAAATAAAAATAAAATAAAAGCCTGACGCAAATTTCAGAAAAAGTAACAAATTTTGTTTTTCGTGTGCTACCTTGGCGCTATTCCTTGAAAGAAATAAAGTGACACTATGTCATACGAGTACTTAAAATCATATTACGAACAAAGTGCGATGTGCGTCACGTTGCACCAAATGTTAGTTCAGCTCAGCATGTGTCAGGCAAATATACTTGACGCTGATATTCTACTGGATCCTCGCAGTGATAATTTGTTTTGTTCGGAGTGAAATTGTCAAACTCAACTCAAACTCAAACCATTTATTTAAATAAACCAATTACAGGCACTTTTGAATTGTCATGCCTATGGAGAAGAACGGGCAAGAAACTCCATAGACACTCTTTTAAATAATATTGTTACAGTAAATTTGTTACATCAGTCTTGTTGAAATTATACATGTGTGAACGATGTAGATAGACATGCACGTTAAAGGCGTCCGTAATGAAAAACATGAAAACAAAAATAATACAAAAATCTGAAATAAAATAAAATAAAAAGCCGTGGCAGCCAAGAGATGACCAGTCCCCACTGACGGCGCCCGTTCACGAATATGACGTATGGATCAGTACCATTCAGCTCAACCCTTTTAAAGGGAACCTAATAATCCAACACATACGCCACCACCAGCGAGACATTTGAGTGAGCGTGACATACTCTCAGCGGCCAGGGCACATTCAAGTCAATGACAGACGTGCCCAGTATAGGGTAGCTTTATAGTAGGTACATAGTGCTCACACGTGTGCTTTGCAATTATATAATATTAAAAGATTGAATTTATACAATGCAAAGATAGTTTTTACAATCTTCAGCAGCTCCAACAATATTTCCGAATGCTAATCAATTAGTTTATGCGCCCTTGTGGAGCAGAACCAGCGTTGAGCCAAGCATTTTTGTCAGAGATGTAATCCCCCAACCTATAATATGCTTGGCTGCATAGTGTGCGTTCGGAACAAGTTTTAAACTTCGTTTCATTCAGGAGTATGTGGGGAGGTATTTTATTACAACATTTTAAAGTAAGTTTGTGTAATACCCGCAACTTAAATTACCTACAAACAAACCAAGATTCCATTTCTTCAACAAACTTCGCTTAAAGTCGAAGTAGATAGAACAAAATACTTGATATATACCGTATACATGCCGTATCCAGTTCGCGTCGAAGTCTACGCGAAATGTATCAAATAACATGGATTCCTGTATCAGCCGTCGGTATTCCAATAAAATGTTTTCTATGTTAAGGCTTGGTTACACTGTGCGAGCAAGATTGCGATATTCTGTTGCAGCTTGCTGCTACTCTACCTTGTGACCGCATCATAAGAGTCACAGTCAACGTATTAACCGATGATTGAACTTGGTGCGGTACAACAGACATTGTTCGCTCCTTCATGCAGAATCTGTCGGCCGAGAATTTAGGAACAAATTTAGTACGGAACCATGTCCGTTGTCCAGCCCGCACCAAGTTGTTCGTCCGTTTTCTGTATCATGTGCTAGACGTAGCAACCCACATTCGAGTAACAACAACATATTATTTTTTACTTGCCACTCGCTTTTTCAGCAGCAGAGCTTGCAGCTCGGTCCGGGCGAGCGGAATGACAGACGTGCCCAGTAAAGTCAAGGTCAGGGTCAGGTGGTAGGGTCATGTCAGTTCAGTAGCCGTCTCCTGAGCAGCTCGTGGTGTAACCAGGCCCTTACGAATGTAAGGATAATATTTAGCGCAGGGATTTATTTGCTGAATGTTTCATGCTCTGTGGTTGGGTAGGTTTGTTTGAAAGACATTTTAGTGTGCTGGCTGGATATGTGAATTGTTTCTTTTTTTTGGTTGGTAAATTGTATATGTTTTTGGTAAAGTTGGCAACCTTTGTAAGATGTTGGTATGTAGAGGTTGGTTCAACCCGGAAATTGAAAGCCGTGCTAAACTTTAATTGTAAAAATAAATGCCGGATGTTTATTTATTTGTAGGTATACCCCAAAAACGTAGGCAAGGCTCTATAATATTTGGGCTCGCAATAATTGCGTATACTTAAGTCTTTATGGAGTGGATTGCCCGGAGGACACAGTGGAGGTCTGCCCAGCTTGGGCGGAGAACCGCCGTGTCCTCGCGGAGGCGATCGGTGGCGGCGATCTCTCGAGTCCGGCCCTGGTCCAAGCCATGGTACGGAGCGAGAGGGAATGGCAAGCCGTCCACTCCTTCCGCGAAGCAGTAATGCTCGCGAAGGAGGAGGCGGAGCGCGTGAGGGACAGAGCCTTGCGCCCTCACGCCCTTAGTCGCCGCAGGAGACGCCTGCAGATTCCCGGCCACCGTAGGGCGGGCTTGCAGATGGTGAGCAGTGGGTAGCTCGCCGTCCTTCAGAAAGTACTCCTCAAGAGCTTTCAGTAGATGCTGAACACGATATATTTACCTTAACCTTTTTTTTCGGCATCACTTTTCATTCGCTGTTTGTTGATTTTATGCCGTAACATAGCCTATAACCAGCGGACGACAGAAACGCTTCCAACGATACCTCATTTGTCACATTGTGATATGTAAATAGTTGAGAAGTTTTGAGAGAACCGATGAACTTATATACATACTTACATACATACCGGTCATAATCATAACCCTCCTTTCTGCTTCGCCGCAGTCCTGTAAAAAGTAGGCTGTAAGTCATTCTTACAATGCCTTGCACGCTACTTGCATATAGGTACATTTATTTTAGTGAAAATTACTGGTGTGGGTATTTCTAGCTTTATTGCCATTTTCCAATTTAAAACAGTCATACAACTATCTAAGTACATACATATGAAATTTGTATATATAAAAATCCTCGGAGTCTGTCTCACTATCGCAAATATCAGCAGATTTAGTTCTCGACAAAGAGCCGTTGGTTAAACTTTATGTTTCAGTTCAAGACTGAAACGTCGAGGTTCGCTGGGTTTCAGAAAGGAACGTTTTTGAAGTGAAACTTCTTAGACGGCGATTCGATAATTGGACGAGGATTGAGAATTCTGAATTTCAAGGACGCGTCACTTTTAGGCAGATTTCGTTACATGAGAGAGAAGAAAGGTATTACTCTCTATCTCTCACTCTCTCACACAAAACCTCTCTTATCCTTTTATATTTATAAAGTTTCACTTCCTTAACGTGTTACTGCACGCGCAATAACTTTTTTTTTTATCGCAATTATTCAGGAATGTGCGAATGGAACTTGCGTGGAGAGGGTTCCGTACGATGATGTTTCATACCAAAAACATTTAATTTACAGTAAGTTGCCAATATTTATATAACGCTACGAGACCCTCACAGCAAGCCCTTTTATTTGATATGTCACACAGTACAGTTTGCAAAACTTTTGTTTTTATTTTGCTAGTTTTCCCCCAAAAGACACCCCCAAACACAAACTCAAACTCAAAGAATTAATTTCAAATTAACCAATTAAAGGCACTTTTGAATTGTCAAGGGGTCGGTCAGTCAGAAATATAAAGCTAGTTGCCCATTCCAAAGCGTAATATGTACCTATGGAGAAGAACGGGCAAGAAACTCCATGGACACTCTTTTAAATAAGAAGTAAATTGGTGTTGCATCGGTCATGTTGAAATTATAATTGGAAAAACCCACTTTGCCGACCCGGGAATCAAACCCAGAACCTCATGCTCAGCAGTAGCGCTTGCGACCATTGGAATATTATATTCAAGGTTAATCAGGTAACACTCTCACAACCCCAATTAATTTTGACAACACAACAATATTCATTAGAACATTATAAAAGAATACATTTATTTGGTTTTAATTACATTTATATAAAATATACATTTATATGGTGGTACAATAAGATCATAAATGCATGATCGTCAGTGTTGTTGGATCACTATGGAAGCTTATTGACAGACGCGTTTTTTCTACGGATCGGTATACACGCCGTAATGTAAAAACCGTGATGTGTGCAAAGGGCCTTACTGCTTCGATACGCTTTTGTTTAAATCTGCTGTTAATTCTATTTCAGACTCTACCTCTTCTTCTTCTTGGCTTCTGTCTTGCTGGCTTCTGGATGTCTGTTGAGAAGTTGAGGCACAGTCTTATCTCTCTCTTGTCTTACCTTACATGTTACCTCATGGACTGGCATGCAAATATTTAAACGCTAGCTTCTACCCGCGACTTCATCCCCATGAAATGTCTTGTTCTTCCTCCCGGTGGGACGGGGTGCCGTCGCCGTCGACTTTTTTCCTTTCTGCTCGGCTCCTCAGGGTTGCACCGTGATGTTAAATAGCCTTTCGCATTCCTCGAGAATTGGGCTATCAAACGACAATTTTTTTTTCAAATCCGACCGGTAGTTCCAAACACATTTTCAGTTCTTTATGATTCTTCTCATTTAAGAGAGCTCAGAAAAAATTGCACACGTGCCCGGACCAAGTACGAGTATGTATGGCGAAATTAATATTGAGAATGTGGATGGCAGTGTTGAAGAAATCAGGAACTTTCGGATCGAGTTGGCTTCGGCCCCTCGTACGCCTTTCAAAGGTCCGGGACCCAGGGATATGTCAAAGACATAACACTCCATAAAGTAATGTAAAATGAAAACTCAGGGTAGGTATCATATCTTAAATTTATCCGTTACTTTTATATCAATAAATTCATTCACACGTGGCCAAGCAGACGAATTTTTCAAACTAGAAGCGATGAAATCAAATCAAATCAAAATATTTTATTTCACATAGACCTACATGGGCACTTATGAAACGTCAGATTCTAGGTGCACGGTTCCAATTGGTCGTTTCCCATGGAGAAGAGCCGGCAAGAAACTCCATGGTTACTCTTTTAAAAATATGTCTTTTACAATGTTTTCCAATTACAGTGTTAACAGGTATGGGAGGACAGTGTAGGCCTGTCAACAAGTACCATATGTTAAACAAATAGACAATTGTCTATAAATTTATAATCCACAGGGCCTACGACGTTCTCACATTTACAAAATATAAAATAATCTAATAAAGTAAAATGGTTGAATGGATTACGAATTTCCTTCCAAATCCTTCGTTTTGTGATAGGTAGTGTGTTAGCGCAATTATTAGGTGCCGGAAAACGCGAGCGTACTATATTGTTAGGTACATCCGCCAACCTTTTCAATGAATACAGTCATGATGTTTTGATAAGATACAGACTAGTTTATAATTGGATACGAAATTTGTAGATACCTACAAAAATTAAACAGATTGTTAGCATCATTATCGTTTCAGCTGATAGTCATTCTGTGTACTGCTGGTCATAGACCTCTATTATGAGTCAATAATCATCGGTGATAATCAATCTATAGTCAAAGTCAAATCATTTATTTCAAATGGCACCAAGAAGGCACTTTTGAACTTCAAAATTTACACCAAAAAAAAAAATAGAATTGGTTCTAGTCGCCAAAGAGAATGAAAAACAAAGTTATTTCTGATTGAGTTGTTGTTGGAACATTATTAATCAGAGTAGGTATTAAATAAACGTTCGTTCGTTTCCCGTAATAGTTCTTGCATCGCGGCACTACCAGTTTTGATTGGGATGCCATCCTTGTTGCTATGTCATGATTGAATTTAATTTGCAGTTCTTTGTTGGTGAACTGTTCCGTTAACAACCACTTTCGTATTTTTGTGTGTATTGGTTAGACATTGCAATATTTCAAGAAAATAAATCATTAAGAGTTTTTCTTATTTTTTTTTGATGATATTATTTTTAATCAACAAGTTGTAGGTTGTATATTTTGTCTAAGTAAGTTTTAAACATTCTGCCATAGCTAGTGATTGCATATGAAATTATTGACTCCGCGAGTGCATTATAAAGGTTAAGTAATTTTAAAAGTTACTTTATTTGTATTTCATTTTTACAAAGGACCATGGGGGATTTTGTATGAACCCCGTCCCCACCCGACAACAGTCATGGGAAACGTGTCAATTTGTTCATTGGGACCCAAAAAAGGTTTAAGTACCTTTATTAGTTGCAAAAAGTAGTTCTTGGGTCTATTTAATTAAAAATAAAACTTTTTGGCAAAAATGTATTTATTTTTAAACAAAAATCTTTTTTTTTTTCAGAAACCAAAAAGCATATTTCACGTTATCAAATGACGATTGTATTTCCAAATAAATACGTGATTCTCAAACAGAAAATCATTGAGTATACTGACAGTGTTTAAGTTAATTAATATACCTATTAACTCATCAGTACAGCCAAAAGCATGTGAAACGACACACTACCAGCTCAAGTTATGCTCTAATTAATACTGCGTGCCATACAAAATAGAGCTAGTTCAAAGAGTCAAACTTGACGTGCTCTTGACTGTACTAACAATTACATTTAGTGGTATATGAAAATATTATCAAGCATTTGTGCTGGTGCATAAGAGTCAATATGACGCCCTAACCCCATAAACCATATAATGTTCATTATGTGCGCACAACTTCCACAGTGCGATTGCCGGTAAGGCAAGTGCAGTACCAATAAGCAATAGCATGTCTGCCAGCCAAATTCCGGTCTATTAAAATATAACTATAATAAATACGTGAACCGACATGGTGCGACTGAATCGACAAAAAAAAAACGTCGGTATCTTTAAAAACCTTTACCATATATGAAAACATTATTATGATCGCCAATATTCATCAATTTTATTGCACAATAAGTAAATGTGTTAGTAAAGAAGAAAAACATTACTATAAAACTTTTTTTTTTAACCCTTGGGTATTCTCATGAATGTCCTCCACCCTAGGGTAGGTGGAGGGGTCTGTCAGACTCTTACTGACTAAAACCACACAGTGTTGTGCTGTTACCTTAAGCCGGGTGCTGGAGTGCTTGCTTGATTCCTCTCATTATAAAACCTAACCCCACGTATTTGAAGGACGTCGCCATAGTAAAAAAATATCTATCCTACTAGACGCTTCAAATGACACTTCTTTCAAATCAGTTGGATGGTGGTGACGTTGCTTCCCATCATCCTTTAGCTAACATTGCTAGCAATTTACCACATATGGAGTCAATGTGATAGCCCCAAATAGATATGTCTTCAAAGACTAAACCCAAATATTGGTAGTTGGTAACCTGCTCCAACGGTTCAAATTTGCAACCAAGCGTAGATAATTGCACTTCATGCAAACATTGATGAGTGTGCGCAATTATTTTAACTGGCTTGTCAGAGTTGAGTAAGTGATTGGAACGAAAGTGGATAGTCTTAGTTTTAGCAGCATTAAGAACCAGTCCAGCATCATGGGACAACTTACATAAATTACCAAAATCATTTGAGTCGATTGTCCAGCCTTAGATAAGTCTTTCTCAGCTGCTACAAGACAGGGGTCGTCCGCGTATTGATAGACTGAGCAATTGTTTATAAGATGATCTCCATGTCATTGACGTAGGCTAAATAAAGCAAGGGTCCTATAACTGAGCCTTGTGCTGTTCCCGTAGCTACCACAGCTTCGCCACTGAGTTCATTGCTGATCTTTACACAACGTGTTCTGTTTAAAAAAATATCTTTGCACCAGTTTAATATTGGGCCTCGAACCCCTGTATTGTCAAGCTTGTCAATAAGTGTATCATGCATAAGAGTATCAAACGCTTTGCTAAAATCGATGAATAACAAGATGACATGTTGCTTATCATTGAGGTGTTGGTTTATTACTTCTGTGAATTAAGAAAGTAGAATTGACGTTGATTTAATAACTGTTCTACTTATACTTCTATTACTGGTATACCCAATAACAAAACACATATATCATTAAAAATGCCTAACATTTCACAATCTACACTATATTAAATCGAATGAAAACTCTTTTAAAATCCATTGCCCGACTGTCGAACCCACGTCAATCAATCACTGCTGATTCAGATTAACATTACATCTGGATATAATGATCGGAGAACGCACTTGAAACTAATTTTAATACAGTTATATAAATCTTTCGTCTGTCTGTACCATACTAACAAATGTTATAAATCTTTAATATTACAAGCCTGATACTTTCCCAGTGCAGGATAAAGGCCTCTTCTCATACGAAGGCACGAGCGTTGATCATTTCGCTCAAGAGGCGATTTCAGACTCCTTAACTGTTAGTCCTGTGTTCCTGAGTTTCCTTACTATGTTTTTCCTTCGGGTCTACTAGTGAAAACCCATGAACGGGCCAACTCAGAGACGAAGTTGAATTTCCTCATGTGCTTGCTGATACACTGGCACCCATGAAATCCTTCAAACCGGAACACAGTAACGCTGTTTGGTTACAGAAATAAATCGGTATCGTGGTATTACTTCCTTGGGGCTGCCGCCGGCTGTCGCTGAATACCAGCGCTGAGGCTTTGTCTCGCATAAGGTCGTAGCATTATGCTGAGCGATGGCCGTTTTGCGTGGATGTGACGCATATTTCCCCCCAACTCATTATTTCTCCGCATCATGGTCACCACAAATAAAAGTATTTCCTTTATTTTCTTATCTTTCTAACATAGCTCCACTAGTGTAAATACTTCATTTGATTGATTAAGAAAAGAATAACACCGTTTTTCCAAAAAACTTAAAGCACTAACACTTACTTGATAACACAATATACCTACGTCATGATCTGCCTTGCCTGTTTTTTTACTATGTTAGGGTCGATGTCTACCTTACCTCCAAAACCCAATGATTGGCTAAAACGATGTCCTTTGACAAGACTGGTTGTCCAAGATCTTCGACGAACGACAGCCAGGGCTAACAACTTGAAGTGCATTCCGAGGTACGGAGTGATCTCGATGTCGTAATGACGCAATGATCTCCTCGCCTCTCAGTAGATTCAAATCCGGGCAAAAACCAATGTGACGTTTTAATTCATACGTAATTTCTGAGTTAATCTTCGGCATCCCTGACTGAATATAAGTCTGAAATCGCCAACCCTTCTTGGGCAAGCGTGGTGATCAATGCTCGTGTCTTTTCTGTATGATAAGAGGCATTTGCCCTGCATTGAGACAATAATAGGCTGGTATTATAAGGGGCCTCGGAATGAAATAGATGGTCACCCATCTACGAACCGCTTGAGGTTAACCGATTTAACCTACGTCTAGCCACAAGCCCCTTTTTGTTATTACATTATGCACCTGCAAATATTCATATAATTATAATATATGAGATCAAATCTTTCTACTCGAGCTTAAACAAACAATATTACAAACGATGTCTGGTGTAAACATGATACTATGAACCGCATTACTACGAGCAATCTCATTACGAACACAATTATTGATTTAATCAATCTGACTTATTGTCAGCTATTGGAAACAAAATTGAAATTTTATTCAGTTTCGGTAGTTTAATAACGAATCTCATATCACTCATAGCATATTCGGTTGCTTCACCCGCTTGCAGGTCGGAAATTATCTCATGGGAACGTACTACCGGCAAAAAAGTATCCTGTGTTAGTCCAGGTCAAGAACCCCTTTTTTTTTTGGGTGGGAAATCATCGAATGACTTCTCCCGCTCTGAGTGGAGCGGGAGGGCGTGTCAGACTTTACTGACTAAAACCCACCCCGTGTTCCTTCAGTTGCCTGTGCCAGGGCCACGGTTATCTCTTTCGAATTTTCTCGCGACCCTGAGGCGTCGGCCCTTCCGGACCCCGTCATTTTGTGCTGACATCTCTTTGAGGCGCGCGTGGAAGACGACGCGCCGTCGACTCGGGCCTGGTCCTTACCGGACGGCGAGCTACCCATTGTCCGCCGTCCGCAATCCCGCGCCTACGGTGGCCGGGAATCTGCAGGCGACTCCCGACGCACAGGGCTTCTTCTGCGGTGACTAGTGGGGGCGTGAGGGCGCAAGGCTCTCTCCCTCACCCGCTCCGCCTCCTCCTTCGCAAGCATTACTGCTTCGCAGAAGGAGGTGACGGCTTTCCATTCCCTCTCGCTCCGTACCAGGACCAGGTACCAGGACCAGGACCTGGACCAGGGCCGGACGCGAAGGATCGCCGATTAAAATCCAATCAGTAGCTATTGTGTGAAAGAGCAATAAACATCCATGCATCCATCTTACAAACTTTCACATTTATAATATATTTATATATTATATATATGTAGAAAGTAGGATAGCAGGCAGTAGGATAATCTTTGAAACCAAGTCTATAACGTTCCCACTGCTGGGACTCAGGCCTCCTCTATGTGAGAGGCAGTGGGCCGTAATCCACCACGCGGGGCCAGTGCGGTTTGATAGATGTCACAAATGTCTTGTCGAATTTTTGGTTGGTAGGACATGCCGGTTCCCTCACAAAGTTTTCCATCCCCGTTTTGAGAGCAGTGGTGATGAAATTATCTACTCAAAGTAAAGCGCTCACCGTCAGTGAGACCGCCGCCGTCGCGAGCAACGCTGCCTCCCTGTGCGAACTCCCCCGGGCCGTGACCAGCGTGTCGTCCGCGTAACACGTCAGGTCCGCGCCCGGCGGGAGCTCGCCCCTCAGCACCCAGTCGTACCCGATGTTCCACAGGAGCGGCCCCACTACCGATCCCTGTGGAACACCGCACGACACTTGGCGCTGGTTTCCGCCATCACGTCCCATGTAGGTGACACACCTCCCCGCCAGATAAGCCCCAACGATGCGGCGGAGGTAGAGAGGCACCCGATGATAACGCAGTGCCTCCCGTATGCAGCTCCAGGGCAGGGTGTTGAAGGCGTTGGAGATGTCCAAGGACACCGCCACCACCACCCCGCCCCGGGACACTGTTTCCTCCGCCAGGACTCTCACGTCTCATGCCGAAAGCCGAACTGGCTCTCGTCCAGGTCCGGCCCCTCTCTGCACAAGTGGCCGACGAGGCGGGCTGCGAGTATGCGCTCGAACAGCTTGCCCACCTCGTCGAGCAGCACTATGGGCCGGTACGCAGACGGCGAGTCGGCAGGGCGCCCCGCCTTCCTGAGCAGGACCAAGCGACCTGTTTTCCACAAAGTGGGAAACTGGCCCCGCTCAAGGCACGCTGTGAAGAGTCCTCTTAGCTGGGGCTCAAGCTCTTTCAGAGCGAGGGCTAGCGCTAGGCCGTGAATCCCGTCGGGCCCCGGAGCCACGTTCTTGGCTCGGAGCCGCATCACGGCCGCCCCCATCTCTGCCTGTGTCACCTCTGGGACGCTGATGGCGTTCTCCTCTGTAGACCCTGCGGCTGTGGGCAAAGCCATCGGCGGCGGGGTATGCTCCGCTCTTGCCGGGAAGAGGGCTGCGACTACCTCCTCCAGCAGCTCGGGTTGGAGACTCTCCGTAAGTGGAGGCGCCGCGGCTCGAAGTTTCCCTCGAACCGCTTTATACGGGCGCCCCCACGGATGCCGTCTAGAGTCTCCAACATCTCCTCCCTGGCTTGCGTCCTCGCCTCGCCGATGGCCAGCCACAGAGTCTCCTTTGCCGCGCGGTACACTTCGTACAGCGCGGCTTCTTCGTCAGGGACCCGACGACGTCTCCTCCGGTAACGGGTGTACTGGCGTCTAACCGCCACGCACGCGACGCGTAACTGCGCGATCTCGGTGGACCACCAGTACACCTGGCGCCTTGCGGACTGTGTGTGGACCCGGGGCATGGACGCGTCGCAAATTTGCGTCATCGCTCCGCGGAACCACAGCGCCTCCTGTTCGACGTCGACGGCGACGGGTCCGCTAGTTGCCGACTCCCGGCTCCAGGCCTGGACAATAGCAGCCTCCTCGAGGAGCTCCCTGTCGATGAGCTTGCGCGCCCAGCGCGGACCGTCCGTTCGCGGGACCGGTGAACTGCGGCCGCCAGTGGTCTGGGCGGAGACGTCGAAACGGATGTAACGATGATCCGACAACGTCTCCACCTCCACGGCGACACGCCAGTCGCGAACACGGCCTGCGATAGCAGGGCTAGCGAACGATACGTCCACTATTGAACCACCCCGCTGCCGAACGCACGTGTGAACCGAACCCCGGTTCAAGACGGCCAGGCCAGTCGTGACCAACCACTCCTCCAGTGCCTCACCCCTAGCATCGGTCGCCGGAGATCCCCACGCCGTAGACTTGGCGTTGAGATCCCCGAGCAACAGCACCGGGCGAGGATGAAGTCGGCCCACGACGGCACCCAACTCGACAAGGAAGCTCTCGAAGTCGGCGAGACTCTTGTTGGGCGAAAAATACGCCCCAACGACGCCAACGCCATCTGCGAGGGCGGCTACCCAGCCGTGCCCCCGCGACGGGCTGACGAGAGCCCCGCCAATGATGGCCACCAAACCGTCCAGGTCTCCCACCCAATTATCCCTGGGCGGGACCCAGTACGGCTCGGCGACCACGGCCACGTGAATCGACCACTCTGCCATGCTCTGGAGCAAGAGATCCTGAGCTCTGGCAGAGTGGTTGATGTTGCCCTGGAGGAAATGGTAGAGCGCCGTTATGCGCAATCCATTCCCTCGGCACCATTCTTAGGCCGGGAGTCGGCCGGAGGGGAACCAGGCTGAGGGGGGGGGTAAAGAGCCCCCGGCAGCCTTGGCAGACCCTCTCTTCTTCTTGTTGGCGGGCGCGCCACAGGCCTTACCGCCCGCTCTGTGCCCAGCGGGCCTCCCTGCAGCTGTACAGAGGCTGCAGTTTGGCGCCGCGGAGCACTGGGCCGCCTTGTGGCCGGGCTGGCCGCAGCGATAGCACTGCTCGCTGCGGTCAATTGCGGCGGTGCACCGTGCCTTAACATGCCCCACGTCAAGGCACCGGTAGCACCGCAAGGCCCTGGGCTGCAGCAGCTTCACCCTCGCCGCAACCCACCCCACCAACAGACGCCCACCGTCAGCGACCTTATTCGCCGCCGCCACCGGGCACCGTACCCAAATCGTACCGAGCCCGGAAGCGTCGGCGCGTATGTCACCCGTCCGCACGTCTCCTGGCAGACATCCGCCGACTCGGGCGACGGCCACCACGACTTCAGCCGGGGTCGTCGAGTCGTCCAGGCCATCGACGCGCAGCTCAGCGGTCTTCATCGGCCTGACGTCCTCCGGGTTGAGGACCTCCCTCAGTTTGGTGGCCAGGATGTCCGCCTTTTCCCCACTAGAGGCACCCGACACCTCGAGCAGCCGCGCCCCCGTAATCGCCGGCCTCATTCTGAAGCCGGACGGTGTGCCAAGGTCGGGGAACGCGACATTGGCCTTCGCCTGTGTCAGGACCGCCTTGTAAGTGATGCCCCTTTCAATGGCTCCGGGCTGCAGCGTAATCACTACAGCTGCGGAGCGTGGGGCTCTGACCTTAGGCGGTCCTTGGGCCTTCTTAGGTGCCGGTGCCGGTGCTCCAGCGGGTGGAGGTGGTGCCGTCTTCTTCCCACGGCGGCGGCCCTTTTTAACCACCGTCGCCCAGGTCTCCGTGGGAGGCGCGAGCGAGGCCACCAGTGGTGCGGTCGTCCGGGAAGTGGGCACGGACGTACCCTCCGCGGGCTTTTTAGTCCCCTTCCCGGACCCACTCGTCCGAACCGCCGCGGTTGTTGGCCCCTGCTTTGAGGGCCCCTCCTTGCGCTTGTCCGCAGCGAGCGGTGGGCGATGATTCACCGCTGGGAGGAGCCTCTATTGCCTCCATACGGGCACCCACCATCTGCCCACACTGCATCATGCAGATGCGCGCGATCTTCTCGATCTCCGCATCCGCAAGAGCAGGTGTCGACGAAGGGACCGGTGATGGAGCCGACGACGGAGCCGCAACCGAAGAGGAGCCAGTGGCTGCGGGTATTTCCCTCTGGGCGGCGAACTGCCGCTTGAGGTCCTCCAACTCGGATCGGAGACGGCCATTCTCCTCCCAAAGCTTCGCCGTCTCCTCCGTACTTGTTCGACTAAGGAGGACCTCAACCGCCTCCTTAATGCCCTCAGCCGCCTCCTTCAGAGCACGCGTGAATGTGCCCTTCAGGTTGCCAGATTTGGTGGCCACCTTCAGGACGACATCCACACCGTCCAAAACCTGGCGACTGAGCGCCACCCCCGTCACGCTTTCCCCGGCTGCCATCCGAGCAGAGCGCCGCTCTCGGGCCTGTCGGGCCAACTCACTGACCTCGTCAGCCGCGACTGTTTTTTGCTGGGCCCTCTTCGCAGCAATTGCCTCCGCTCTGTTGGTTCCCAACAGAGACGTTGTGGAGCCCCCGCTTTGGTCCTCCACCACGGGCTCGGAGTCGGGCTCCACAGGAAGCGGCGTTTCGGGGCGCTTGAGAAAGCGACCCTGAGCGTCGCGCGACGTCGAAGCTGTCGTTCTACTTTTCGCGCGACCTCGTCCTCTTCTGCCCGTTGGCCCCGTGGGGGCTGACAGGTTCTCCTCACTCAAAGAGAGGCCTGCCATCCAAAATTTTGACGGAGGTCCAACCATCTCTTCTTCGGCCGCCTGGGTCTTGCGCTTTGAGCTTACGCTCGAAACGCTCACCACACTCATTCTGTCAGATGCCTTGTCACAATCTGACACTGCACCCACACCCAACTGCTCGACCAACACGATCGGCAATTTGTCCAGTTGTTGGGCTATTTGTTCGTCCCCTGAGGGACAGGAGCCTCCTCGGCTCTTGTTGCCATCGGCAAGTGGATGACAGTTGTTGCCCCCCCCAGAATACGAGGGGCATGACGCATCCGAAACCGGATGCGTGGCGGATTCTCCGACTGCTAAGCAGTCGGTACCGCCCTGGGGTAAAATATTTTCAACTGACTTATTTTCCATGTTTTGGTTTTTTCCTTTGAAGAGTGCGGTCCCTTTGATCCCCCTGGATCCCCCCCCAGCGCTAGGGACCGGATGCCCTCCGGCCATACACCCCCTCGGCACGCTCGACCTTGGAGTTGGGGTTATTTTTTTAAGAGGTTTTCTTCCTCTCCTCCCACAAGACCACGCCCACACAACTCACCCTCTGAAAGCAGAGGGGGGGTGGGCGTACGACCTACTCCAACGACGGACTAGCCGTCCCTTCCCTACCCCGGTTCCCTTCCTCGACCATCAAAGATGATCGGGGAATGGAACCGTGCCTTTCCCCGTTTGTTGAGATTAGCCGCCAGCGCCAATTGTCCACCAGAACCGGTGGGCGATTGGAGCTGACGTTGCCCAGGATGCGCCACGAGGAGGCTCTTCAACTGCACCCCAGGCTAAAAGGCCCTATCTCAGCATAATGCTGCGACACTTAAAAACAAGTGTCACAGCGCTGGTATTCTGATAGGGCCCACTGTGATGCCACTGACAGATACAGAAATATGTAATCGATCAAATAATACATAAATAATATAAATGTAAATTAATTGGTGTTTAAAATAAAATATTTATAACTTTGTCCGCTTGTCAGCACCCGACGTAACATCAACCACTTGTCTATGCCACAAGTGTCTGTGGTGTATGTGGTGTGTAACCCACATTTCGCCAGTTACGTTATGTGTGGGCGAGACTATTAAACGGGCACAAATCTAGACGAGCACGACTCCGAGCTGCTAATGAGAAATTCCGGACGGAAGTATGTAATAAATATGTCTCAAAATTATATCACATCACGCTTGTATTCCTCGAGGGGGAGAGCAGAGGTTTATTACTATCTATACACTGCTGCCTACATCCGAAGTTCGCCTCTTGAAAAAAAAACGACGGTTTGCCCTCCGGGAGTGCCGGCAGAAGTGAAAACTTGAATATTAACATTGTGGATTTTTGATATTTTGGAATGGTTAGGGAATAATTTTGCACGAATTACTTTAATTATCAGTATAAAAGTACTATCTTTTATGTGGTAGAATACAATAAGCATTTATTTATTGCGCTCTGTGATTATTTTGAAACTCACTCTAATAAATGCCAATCGTATGGGCAGATAACATATACAAACTCAATGTTTTGATGTATAAGCTTTTAGCCTCTCAAGATTACAAATAAACATTGGCATCGTAATTGCAATTAACTCAAACTGTGACTCACACGCAAGCACTTGCTAATTTAAACACAGCTACACTTTAATGGCTGTTAATAAATACGACTTAAAGAGGCTAAAACTTGAAAACATGTGACTTCCATCAACCAGCACTATGGCCGCGTGGTGGATTAAGTATGGCCCACTCCCTCTCACAAAGAGAAGACCTGTATCGCAGCAGTGCACAGTGGGACCGGTATAGGTTGATTGTGCTATGCTGGATAAGACAAGTTGCTGCTCGCGATTTTGCTTGCTTCAATCCACCTCGGAACCAATTTAGGGCTGAACTTAAAAAAATCCTTGATTTCCAACCTTCATTACATTTCCAACCTTCAAAGGAACACATTTCTTCATGATTTTAGGGGTCGAGTTTCGAGAACCTAAAGACATACCTATGTGTGTTTGCGTGGATGTGACGCATATTTTCCCCCAACTTGTTATTTTTGGTGTTTGTGTTCAATCACTGCGTCATGTTTACCGCAAATAAACGTTTTTTCTTTCTTTTTCTTTCTTTCTAGATCCAACAACCCGCACTGGACCCGCGTTGTGGACTACACAGCCCACTCCAGTGAGAAGGCATTTGTCCCGGCAGTGGAAACATTATATATGCTGATTATGCTAAACATGTCGATGACCTAAATTGGGAAGACCTTTGCCTAAGACAACTCTGATGACCTGTAAGAAATGATACCGTCTTCATCATATTTTTTCTGCCCTTATTCATATTTATTTGGAGTCGTCAAAATGTTTTTCTTGCCTACAAATAAGTAAATAAAAAGGTATGACGCACAGACGTGCCTGTAATTTTGCCAACGCCAAAACGGCACACAACGATGATAAACGATCTGAAAAAAACGAAAGTGCTTACCTATAGTTCGTTAATAAGTAAACAAAAGGCCCTACGTGCCTGAAAGCCAAAGTTTAATATTGTCAATATTGACACCACAATTGTAACCCTGCAACGTTGCCACACTAAATAGGACGTGATTTATGTCGTTGTGGAAAAGGTTTATACGTAATCGTTATTTGACGAAAAGTCCCAGTAAATTTAGTAAATTGCAACTTCCTGTATAACTGTTGACTTTTCATGACTTACAAGTAACATTCATGATTTAACAAAGCATTATCATTGTAAAACAATTACGACTACACAACAAATAAACAACTTTGAATTTAAAAAAATGGAAAATAAGCACCAAGTTCCGAATTAGGTACGGTTGTGTATGTTTAATGATAACATGATAATCACTATTTGTTTGTTTGTTTGGCATCTCGCAGGTCAACCTATGAGTTTGTCGTCTGCTAAAGCGGACTTGCCTGTGGTTGCCCTAATAAATTAATGCCTCCAGCCAGGACTTAAACTTAAATACTAACTAAAAACTAAGCGACTACACGCTAAGGGCCCCCCTTTGGGGTACGAACCTTGGCTTAGGGCGTCGCTGGAAGAGGGCAGCAAATGACTAGCTGGATCATGATTGATGTTATATTGGGACGAATTTAAAGCTACAGGCTCAGCGACGCGGGCTGTCTCGAGGAAGGGTCGGGAGGGGCGTGGATTTGGGCGTCGCGGCGGGCCTCGGCGGCGAGGTCGGTAGGACGGCGTTCGGGTTTTGGGCTTAATTAGGGTGCTGGTGGCCTTACTACTCTCCTGGAGGAGGGTAGTGGCGTCATCGGGGGCGATTAAGATATGCCTTGGTCGGCGAATATTACTAATGCGGGAGGGACTATAGCGGGCGGCCGCTGAAATCAGGAGGTTTGAATGTTTGATGCCACAGTCGAAGAAACCTTAGATAGGCGTTTCATGAACTGGTTTATGGTTGGCATTTTAAGGTCGACGTGAAGATCTATGTTTCGCACATAGTAAGGGGCACCCGTAACCTTTCTGAGGAAACGGTTCTGGGGGGTCTGCATCTTATGGAGATGACGTGGGCGAGCGTGCGCAAATACAACACAGGCATAGGTTAGCCTTAATGTGCTGTTTAAACGTTAGGTTTTGATCAAGGATCAAGTCTAGGTACTTGGCTTGCTTTTCCCAAGGGATCTTGGCTTGCCGTACATAGTGATCGGGCTGGGAAGGGGGAGGGGGAATCGACGACGTCTCGAGAAGAGAACCGCCTGACTCTTATCGGAGTTGACATCGATTCTCCATTTCCGGAACCAAGCGCCTAAGACGTTTGCTGAGGTTTGGAGAGTATGAGCTATAGCATTGGGACAGTGACCGGAATAGTAAACGGCAGTGTCTTCGGCGAAGAGAGCCAACTGAGCCTTTTCACTTTTTGGGATATCGCTGGTGAACAGCGTGAAGACGAGAGGAGATAGTACGGAACCCTGAGGGACACCGGCGCGAATAGGATGAGGAGATGAGATTGCTCCCTCGATGCGATAGTGAAATGTGCGATTCGACAAAAAGTCTCGTAAGATGAGCACGAGACGATCTGGCACTCCTAGTTGGTAAAGCTTGTATATCAAGCCGTTGTGCCAGACTTTGTCGAAGGCTTTCGCTATGTCGAAGAATAGCACACCCGTCGTCGCGTTACGCTGCAGACCAGCGCATAAGTGCTCTACGATACGGTGGACCTGTTGGGTGCCCGAGTGTTGGCTTCGGAAACCAAACTGCTCGTTGGGTATGAGGCTCTTTGCTTCGGCATAGTCTTTGAGACGCTTATAAATAAGCCTCTCGTAGATTTTGCCGAGAACATTGAGTTAGCTAATAGGGCGGTAGCTGGAGGGCTCGGTCTTTGGCTTGCCTGGCTTTGGGATACCGATGACGGTTGCTTCTTTCCACGCTTGTAGGAAGATGTTGTTGCTCAAGGCGCCATTGAAGATGGCGGTCATAAGCATTAATAGCGGGGCAGGAAGGAGTTTGTTTACCTTATTGGTAATAAAGTCCGAACCGGGGGCCTTACGGGCTTGGAGCCCTTTAATGATGTCGTCCACTTCGTCTGGAGTAACGGGAGGCAGAGGATCATCAGGGTCTTCGACGGAAGGGAGGGAGTCTCTCCGTTCGACATCGACGTCGTCCTTGTTCAGGTGAGCTTGGTCTACTGGTTGAGAGCTGGGAGAACATTGGGACTCTAGGCTGTCAGCAAGACATTCAGCCTTATCGGGACTGTCGAAAGCGACACTCTTGTCGGGGCGGACGAGAGGAGGCATAGAGACCTCTTCTGGGGAACGCAATTTCCTTTTTTATTGCCAGAAGGCTTGATGAGTGGGCTCGAGTTCACTGAGCATCTTGTTCCAGCCCTCAGAGCGAACCTCCCCTATGCGTTTCTTTACAGCACGCTGTAAATGGCGAATGTGGGCTTTGTTCGCGTCAAAAGGGAATGAAAGGCAAAAAGGCAAAAGGCACGAATGGCCGCGTTCTCCTCGGTTATCAGGTCACGTACGTCAGTAGGTAGTTTCCAGCGATGGTCTTCCATCACCGGAACTTCCCGTGAACAATCCGTCAATACGGATTGAACGTGCTCTGTAAACGAGTCGATTGCGGCCGTCGTGTCGGCGACTGACACTATGTGATCGGGGCCATCCCCGATCCAAGTGAGGCGACGTGGTGGATTTCAGTCTTTCGGTTACTTTCCTCCAGTCGTTTATAATCTGGGTCTGAGGGGGCGGTTGGGGTCAATCGGGCCCGAGTAGGGTTCATGACTACTGGGCGGTGGTCAGAGTTAAGCTTGTGGAACGTCTCTATCGATTGCAAACGGAGGTTCACATTATTCATGATAATCACTAGCATGATTATCAAGTTATCAATACAGAATTACCAGTAGCGAACACTTGTTAATCAAACGAAATAAATATAAAATAAATAAGTAATAAATATTTCTTCAAAAAATAGTTAATTACAGAATAAATCTTAGAAATGATCTATTTAACGGTTCATTTTGACACCATGAACACAATTATAATGAGAATTAATTGAGAGGTAGTTGCTGAAAATCAGCGCTGTTGACAATAGGTTGGTCCGAAGTCACAGCATTTTGCTGAGCAACGACCTGTTCTTGCACAGATGTGACGCACAGATTTAATTATAGTTCTTGTATAGTTGTTAAGAAAAGTAGTCATTTTTCACTTCGCAATCGTGTTTTTGTTTGTATTGTTGGTGTTACGTAATACGTTATTGTCATTTGCCTTGCCAGTGTCGCAACACACACACACAGAGCAATGTGTATTGTCTTTGGTGCTGAGTGACATCAGGCAATGGACAAAAATTAAAAACATCATTTTTATGTGACATTCTGAATACGAGGACTTTGGCTACTTTATTTGGATGTAATTTGTGTTTTTTATTTTATTTTTATTATGTGCGTTGTGTTTGTGAAGAATAAACAATTTTTCTTTCTTTCTTTCTTCTTTTCTAATTAAACCGATGCCTAACACTACTGTTAATTAGTACTAGTTTATGATGCGTTCCGTTTCGAAACCATCAAAGATTCCGTAACTAGTTTTCTATTAGTTCAGCGATTAGACAAAAACCATTATAAAACTTAAATGGGTCCTTTTAACTAGATTATTTCTTAGATTTATTCTGTATTGAACTAATTTTGTTTTTGATTGATTGTTTCATTGATGGATTTTTTTGATTGTGTAGACAATCAAACAAATCTTCAGTGTCGCCGTTTAGCCTCAAAACATCACTTAGCTGACACTACTCAAGAGCATTCGTTTGGGACCAAATTGCAGCTAAGACCAGGGTGCAACAGAATTTTCTTCAAAATTATGCCTAGTTGTGCATAATGCAATTAATTTACCTATGCGTACAATGATAAAGGGATTTTACGAAGCGTGGACAAAACTGAAACTGACGCCGCCATCTTATACAATTTTACAAATATTTTCCAACAACGCCCCTCTGTCTAATGTCATTCGTCCACGAAACGATCTTTAGACATTTTCCCAAGACAGCCACAAATCAGCAACCCGAACTCTCATTGTAATAACAATACGACCATTTTAGCGGTGTTATTAAGCAGTCCTATTCTGCGGTAGTGTGCAGTCTCCCTAACGCGAGAGAGCAGAGGAAAATGTTTGAACAATCGCAGAAAGGCCGTGACCAAGCATTCTTTACAAAACAGCTATTTCGTCTTCATAAATTTGCTATACAAACTTTTTTTTTCACAGTACCTTGAGTTGGAACCCGCGTGGTTCCCGGTACAATAGATTATTATTTATTGTGTCTCTTAAGTCAAGCCCCATACCTTATTGGCGATGTTATTCAGAAAGGTCAAGTGCATAGTAGGTACTCGCAACCAGCGTGCGAGATGTGTGTACTGAAACGAAGCAAAGGGATCGTAGCATGTGGCGTTCTGTTGTTTCTGCTACCCCCATTTGATAAAAGCGTGAGTTTATGTATGTATGTATGTGTTTACATCAAGCCTCAGTGCTGTTGCATACGACCTGAGGATCTAGACAAGTTGAAATCGCTTTCAAAGCCTTTCGTGTTTCTACAACGACTTTCAACAGGAGCTTTTGTCAATCCTATACAATTATGAAATAATTGGAAGCAATGACAGTGTATAACATTTTAACGGCAATTTGATTCAAATTATTGAATCAAATTGCTTTATTGAATTAACTTCAATAAAGTATTTTGCTATGCAGTTCTGGAGGAACTGTCCATAGATGGCAGGTGCGTGCAGGCAAACTCTTTGCAGTAGGTACTTGCCGATCTAACACTGGTCTAGGTTCACCAGTTTGGCGAATGGCAGCCACCGACAATGAAGCATTCGAATACATAGACATACACTTGGGAGCAAATAAATCGAGCCACTACCTTTTTTCACGTAAAATGTTAAATATTTTTGGGAATATGGAACGTATCAATTCGAACTATATATCGCCTAAAAGTTAAGTTAATAACCTTAACAATGAGGGTAAATTATTGAATAATAACCTTATTGAATGATAAATTATTGACTCTGCAAGAAAAATGGTAATTTTGATAGAAAATTTAGTAGGGCTAAAACAGTCCATAAAAACAATAAAAAACAAAATTATTGCAAAAAAAATATTCTTAATAACTGGTATTACCCCCCCCCGGGCCCTGATGCATTCTTGTAGCCTATTAGTCATCGATCTGATCAGAGTTACGATGACATATTGTGGTATGTTCACCCACTCTTCAAGCACAGCGACTTTAAGCTCGGGAATGGATGAAACAGCGGGAACCCTGGCTCGGACTCTCCGTTTTAGCTCGTCCCATAGGTGTTCGATCGGGTTCAAATCGGGACTTCGTGCTGGCCATACCATTTGTTGAATCCCGATCGCAGACAAGAATTCCGTAACGATCTGCGCGGTATGAGGTCTCGCATTGTCATGCATAAACAAGAAATTTTCACCGACAAAACCAGCATACGGCATTACGTGGTCTTCAAGAATGTCAGTTATGTATCGGTCAGCTGTTAATCCACGTCTACCACTGCCATCGTTGGCGGGGTCGACGAAGACAAGTTCCGTTTTTCCGTCTAGAGAAATTCCTCCCCACACCATACAAGAACCACCACCAAAACTCACAGTTTCTCGAATGCAACATTGGGCAAATCTTTCACCAGGACGTCTATACACTCGGTTTCTACCGTCATTGCTAAAAATACAGATTCTTGACTCGTCAGAAAACAAAACTGACCTCCAGTCTTCTAACGTCCAATTAATGTGTTCTCGAGCAAACTCCGAGCGATATCGGCGATGAGCTACAGTCAATTTTGGGCCAGTTGCTGGTTTGTGTGATGTTAAATTTCGTTCCTTTAGTCTTCGTCTCACTGTCCACCTACTGATTGCGACACCTCGAACGTCACGTAACGCTTGCTGTAGCTGAACAGCATTAAGTCCACGGTCGCGCAACGAATTGGTTGCAATAAAGCGGTCGTCACGTTCTGTTGTTGCCCGTGGTCGGCCAGTTCCAGGTCGCCGAACAAAAGCACCAGTCTCCAGATACCTGCGGTATACCCGCTGTACCTTTGAACAACTCAAATGAAGTCTGCGTGCCACTTCACGTTGTCCGTGTCCAACCTCAAGTAAAGCTACAACTTGGGCAGCTTCCGTCGGTGTAGTATCCATTTTATCAGGTTATTTTGATTACACAGACACAGATAAAGACAACAATAACAAGTAATATGGGTATGATTAACAAAAACCTCAAATTTAATCTGTTCTTAACAGAGTACAATAAAAATGTCATAAGCAAATTAAATGCGATAATTTTATTCTACCCTTTAAACTTTAATTAAAATGAAATTTTGACAACTAACTACCCTCATTGTAAAGGTTATTAAATACCCTTTTAGGCGATATATGTTTCGAATCGATGCGTTCCATAATACCAAAAATAATAACCATAATGCGTGAAAAAGGAAGTGGCTCGACTTATTTGCTCCCAAGTGTATTTACATGCTCTTTGAATAAGTTTCGTAGCCTTTTTTTAAATGAGCTACTTGACCTCTTAGACTAACTATTTGGTGCTGTTTTTAAAATAATTATATTTTTTTAAATTGTTTTTATAAAATTAGTATTACTGTCATGTATGATTAGTTCACCTCCTAGTGACTTTAGTTTAATTTATAAATGGTAGCTTATCTGTGAACAGCGCTGTAAGCTTCATTATTGTTTTTTTTTTTTTTTTTTTTTTTTAATAAAATAAAATGAAATACAACTTTGACATTTCCATCATCGCGAATCGCTGGCTCCCTGACAGGTCAGCAGTCAGTACAAAAGGAAAAGTGTTGAACAAAAAGCTTACCAAATCGGGAAGTCAAATCAAAACCTTAACGATAAAGATTACGCATTTAAAAAATTATACAGAAATATAGATACCAAGAAAATGTTAATGCATGCACAGTGTTAAAATTACAAAAAAAAAGAAAAACTGAAATTAAGCACCTCACACGCTTTGAGCATGATTTCAAACAATAAAAACATCGTCTAAGTATGCGGCATTATGTACAAGCCCGCAACAAGTGGTAGGGATAGTAAACATTTTGGTCATACCGATCCAACAGACCACTTTGATTGTTTTGGACAATACTCTCAATGCGCCTAGCCTTTTTCCAACTGTCTTGGAGTCGGATGCAGTTATATATCAGTATTTTACTTGCAGCGACTGCCTAAAAGACCTGAGACAAACCAGTTACTGGTTACAATTTACCCCTTGGTAAGACTGGTCGTCAGATTTTTTGGCTTCTGATTACCCGTAACGACTGACAATCTTCGATCGACCCTTTTTTTTTGGGTGGGAACTCATCAAATGACTTCTCCCACTCTGGGTAGAGCGGGAGGGCGTGTCAGACTTTTACTGACTAAAACCTACCCGTGTTCCTTCAGTACTGTCCTGTGCCAGGGCCACGGTTTCTTTGAATTTCCCGCGACCCTGAGGCGTCAGCCCTATCGGACCCCGTCATTTAGTGCTGACAACTCTATGAGGCGCGCGTGGAACACGACGCGCCGTCGACCCGGGCCTGGTCCCGACCGGACGGCGAGCCGTCCGCAATCCGGCGCCTATGGTGACCGGGAATCTGCTTGCGATTCCCGACGCCCAGGGCGTCTCCTGTGGCGACTAAGGGCGTGAGGGGCTCTCTCCCTCACGCGCTCTGCCTACTCTTTCACAAGCATAACTGCTTCGCAGAAGGAGGTGACGGCTTTCCATTCCCTCTCGCTCCGTATCCTGGCCTGGACCAGGGGCGGACGCGAGAGATTCAATCGACCCCTGCGGCTGTTATGTAGGCACGTGAACCATCTCACTCATTAGGAAATCTAAACCTAATAGTACTACAACTAGGCAAACGAGTCGATAATATTTGTCTAAACTAATCCTAACTTTTATGAACGTGAAAGTAAGTTTGTTTGTTTCACACCAAAAACAAGTGAACGGACTTCGATGAAATTTGACACGCAGAGAGACCACAACCTGGTTAAGGACAGGCTACTTTTTATTCTAGATCGCATGCGAAATTACGGGCAACATTACAGCTAGTATAATATACTGGATGACTTTTTGTACCGTCCTTTTTTTTCAATAACAAACCCAAAAATTTATCCAGAAATAAATACTACACATTTGAAGTAATAGCAACTTAAACAACGCGACGACACTCCGTGACTAATCGCAGGTGACTGAAAGTTGAAAGTACTGAAATGTCTATTTTAAATGTGTAGTGTGTTATTGTGTTTGTATTTATTGCTAGACCAATGTCTGAAAAAAAACTATGCCAGAGGCTTCTACTCCATTCACCTATTATACCATATATTTTTCAAGACGGTAAAAACTGCCTCGTTGGTCTAGTGGTCGCAATCGCTACTGCTGAGCATGAGGTCCTGGGTTCGGTTCCCAGGTCAGTCATAGTGTTATTGAGTTTTTCTATCTGGAATTTCTCAGTAGCAGCCCGGAGTCTGGATTTGTGCCCGGTTGATGGCAATAGGCTCGCCCACTATTACATGGGACTTAAACATAACTGGCGAAATGTGGGTGTACAGGTACACTTTTGCCCAACCCTTTGGGGAAACAAGGCGTGATGTTTATGTTATGTTAAGAAAAAACATCCGGTATTTTACAATAAAGAAAATAGACTTGATCTTTTGTAAGTTTGTTACGCTTTCACGCAAAAACGGCTAAACGGATTTGAATGAAATTTGGCTCATGGGTGGGCCGTGACCTGGATTAGGCTATAGGACAATTTATCCCGAAATTCTTATGGGATCGAGCCCTATGCGGGTGAAACCCTGCCCTGCTAGTGGTTTTATATGAAGGTCTTAATACAAAACTAAAGCAAAATTAAGGGTTTCGAATTTTAAAGTAAATATTGTAAGTATATATAGGATTTTCGGTAAGTCGACATTAAACAGGAATTGGGTGATAGGTCAGGAGTCATAATAGTTAATAGAAAAATATGTAAAAATCTTTGCTAACTTTTAAAAAAAATGTCGGGTGTTTATAATTTAAAAAAAAAACGAGAAAATCTACTGCCTGTGATGGTCTTTTAACTCTTGTAGTGCTATTCTGTGACCATCTCACCATGAAAACGTAGGGGAAGTGAGCACGGGGTGAGCTGTCAGTGCCACTGATGCTTGTCTAGGGATTTATTTATTTATTGGATCTCCAACAGAGGCTACACATTTACATGCAAGGATACATATATCAGCGACAAATACAAGTCGAGTTACGGGGCACCCTGTATATATGGTTAGATCGATGGAAGTTTGATCTAAAAAAACAAAATCGATTTGTCTTCAGTATTAAAGTGTTTATTAGCAGAACTAACAAGACTTGTTGAATAACATAACGTAACATCGCGACTTGTTTCCCGCAAGGGCTGGGCATAGTTGTACATACCACATGTAATAATATATACATCATTTCGCCATGTAAGCGGGGGTTGTTCAATAAGTGTAAACAAATAAAGTGCCTATGTGACAATAAAGACTTTTTTCCAGCGTCACTAAAAGGCTAAAATATGGACAGGTCACCACCTATCCATCAACAACAAAATCAAAATCATTTAGCCATTTTGTTTCCCAATGGTTGATGATACCTGGCTAGTATAACGACCGGCTGCAATGTATAATTTAAATCAATAAAACTTGCAAGACGGCTACTTAGGGGAAGAGTTGCAAATTAATGTTTAATAATGTTCCTCTCAAATAGATGGAGTCTATGTTTTTGGAAATTATTTTGCGGACAGAATTGTTTATAAGGAAGAAATTATCTTCTGTACCTATTCGTGTGTTATGAGTTCATAATTCATTTATATATGGAAGTCAAAAATCGCCTTGTATTGCAATATTGATGTGAGGGTTTTTCCAAATGGTCATATGATGCAGTGAGCAGTATAAAAATGGCGTTCTGTTTTTATTTTACTCCTCGAACTTAGCTGTGATAAAAATGCATACAATTAGTTACTTATTTCACCGAAAAATAAATTACAGGTTTTAATCCAAGCCTTATTAAATCAAACCAACCTTTCAAATTCAAATCTGCATGATATTAAAACTCGATTCAATTACTCCTTTTCAAAAGATATTTAATAAAGCACTCGGGTACAATAGCCAAATAGTCATATGTCTTCAAAATTCTTCTTTATTTTTAATTTTTTTGTACCAATTGTGGTATAGTATTTTTATTCTTGGTGCATCGTCTTCACATATAGAAATATAATTAATGTATACAAAATATTGTAAAACATTATAAAAAGAGTAACGGTGGAGTTTCTTGCCACTTCTTCTCCATACGAAACTACTTTTTGGAAGTGGCGCCTAGAATCAGTTCTATTTTTAATGTAAATTTTGACGTTCAAAAGTGCCTTTTTATGGGCCTATTTGAAATAAATGCTTTGACTTTGACTTTGACTTAAAACGTACGGTGTCAAAAGCGCCTTCTCGTAAACTAACCAGAAAGCTGAATAACTTTACACGTTTGTAATTTATTGTCCTTTAATAAATAGTTAAAATTTTATTTGAAAACAATTAAATATTATACTATACGCATATGATCACATGATTCATGATGTTTATTTGTATTTATTCGTTGAATTGGTAGCGATTGGGATTATTTACTAAACATGTAAACCTACGAATAAAAAAGTGACAAATGTGTTGATGTGAAAATATGTTTTTTTTTTTATAAAAAATGTCTTTTTTTTTGGGGATTTGCAGAACCTAGACAATTATCAATTTGCATTGTCGACCTGAGACACAAACTTGAAAGTATCACATTTGATATTACATCTGTACGTACTGCATAGTGCGAAAAAGAATTGGTATAATGGTACCTATTACTTTTACATGCTGTTACTTTGCTGTATCTTCAAGATTTCATTAGATTAAGCAATAAACAAAAATTGTTAAAAACAATTTCGAATTGCTTAGTCTTCTTGGTTATCAAGTACTTACCTATTTGCTTAAAATGAATCTGCGTTTTCTAAAAATCCCTACTGATTTAATAAAATCCTAAATGATGGACACCCCGCAATAATGATCGCATACCGTACCCATAAAAAGGATTGATGGTGCTTTAAACATTGAAAAATTAACAGCATGTTGCCGACGCCAGGCCTGCCCGATTTGATTTCAAAGAAATTGACCTTACTATAGCTTGTCCGAAAAATATTACACGAAAAACAAACCCAGTTCATGTTAAATTCTTACGCAATCATTCATTGAAGGGTATCAACTTTATAACTCATATTTTTTTCTCACAATTATTGTTTGAATAACATAAATAACCCGTCAACCGGTCGTCGTCTAGAAGCCGTTTGCATATAAGCGCTCAATGTTTTTCTAGGTTATATTTATTTTCGTTTCGAGTGTATTTTATCGCTATCATTCGACATTTGTCGGCGACATAATAAAATTAACCGCAATTGTAAAATGAAAAACATCTGTGGGATAATTTCCAATTAGAATTTCGGTTTAAGTTTTCAAACAATCAACACAAAGCACTTAATTCGTAAGAGGCACTTTAAATTGGCATCCACAGGTACGTTTTCTGTTCTATTTGTTTACATTTTCGTTACATATTTTGGAACAGACTATACACACTGCCTGACTTAGTATGTAAAATGCATGATTTTTATTTAACACTTAGCCATTCATTGGGCACTTAATACTGTACTTTTTTATGATTCGTCATTCATATTTTGAGACTGGAATACTGCTTTATACAGGGCTGTTTAAAAAAGGTTGGAATTTTTCGGGGACAATACATACGCACAGGGTGTAGAAAAATATTGATTGAGTTAGTTTTTCGGAATACACAAATATACTAAATATTAAATGTTTCACTATTACTAGTAGTCATTTAGATGTTAATTATTCTGAATATTTGCCAGATGTGAGTGGAAACGCCAGGAGGAGAAGCCCTTCGAGGACATTTAGTAACCTTATTGGTGATGTTCTCTTATAGGTGCGTAGTACTCACATCCGGCGTGCGTGTATGACCAGATATAGGTATAAACGTAAACCAGGCAAAAGGAGTATGTAAGGATCGTAGCAGATGGCCTTCAGTAGTTTCATCATTCTAATTTATACCTTACCTTACTGAGATGAGAGTTGCATTGCATCGATCGTTAATGTGCTGCTTGCCATGTTAGGAATCAATCAATCTACCTAGCAGTGGTTCCCAACCAGTGGTCCGCAAGAGCAAAAATATGGTCCGCTCTAGATTTCAAACTTTGAATGAACAAGCGCCGGTGAATAAAGGTCCCGTCCCGCCACCTGTGTGCTCAAACCTTAAAAGCGAGCATGGCGTTCAAGTGAGCACAATTGCAGTGCGTTTAGAACGCTAAAGGCTCGGTCTTGACGACAAAAAGCACACGTTTCGGGAAAGCATACAAGAAAACATGAAAATGTCATGTGCAAATGTTGGCTGATGAATTCAATCGTTACTTTCCAAAATATACAGAAGCTAAAGTTGACCAAAAACTGATACGCAACTCTTTTGGCACCAATGCAAGAAGTTTCTAAGAAGATGTTTTTGAATTACAGAATAATACAAACTGTAAGGACGCGTTTAAATTTGATCAAGCAATTTTGCGCTATCTTGTGCTTTTCTCCACAACTTATTTATGCGAACAAGGGGTTTCTCCTTTACTGATAATTAAAAACAAGTCCAGGAATCGATTGAAAGTAAGTTATGATATGCGTGTAGCTTTAAGCACAAACATTACCGCAAGAATTCCAAATCTTGAACAGAAGATACAAGTTCAAAAATCTCATTGATGCAAACTGAACTATCTGCTAAAAAATATGTGTTTTGTTAATTAATGTTAGGTACTTTTAAATTTAGCAGTGGTGGTCCAGTGGTAACGGCCGCGACTTAAGAGTTGTAGGTTCGAACCCAGACAGGCGCTTTACTTTGTGTAAATTATTTCATCACCGCTGCTCTCAAAACGGTGAAGGAAAACATCGCGAGGAAACTGGCATGTCTTAGAACCAAAAATTCGAAGGCATGTGACCTCTACCAACCCGCACTGGGCCCGGGAACATTATAGACAAATAATGCAAACTTTTAAATTTTACGATGACTTATATTTTTACAACTTATTTTTTGTCTAAATCTTTATAATGGAACGCCATACAGCAATTACACCAAGAGAGAAAAAAATACTTTATGTCATTTTGCTGCTTTTCGTCCATCCTGTGCGCGGTGGACATCGAACAGGCGGCGATGAAACACGCACACTCATACAGCGTCAAGACACTTCTCCATAGCCAGCAGTCAGTCCAGTGCGTGGATATGACGCATATTTTCCCCCAATTTATTCTCTGTGGAGTTTGTGTTCGATCACTGCGTCATGTTTACCGCAAATAAACGTTTTTTTCTTTTTTTTCTTTCTTTCATAGTTCCATTACTCTAACCATGTTGCGCACATTCTTTGATATTTTTGAGACTTTGATTAAGTCTTCATTACGTCTTCAAAATAAATACATCAAAGTTGTTTCAACGGTTTTTTTTAATGTAATATTAAACTTTAAGTAATTTTTTTGATGGAAACAGTTTCTTGTATTTTGTATTCCCTGCTGATAATAATGAAATCAAAGTGGTCCCTGGTTGAAAAAAGGTTGGGAGCAACTGGGCCTAGCATTTCTCAGAATATTTTGGGGTCGGCTTTCAATCTTACCAAATGCTAAACATCCGTATTTTAGATGAAGCGACTACCAACAACCACTGCTGTAGAGGTCAGATAGGCGACAGGTAACACGGTACACGTTGGTAAGACTGGTTGATTGACTTTTGGGCTTCTCGAGGCATGGAGACTTCACGTAACAAATGACAAAGATCTACGAATGTCAGCCGGGACCAACGGCTTAACGTGCTTGTCGAGGCATGGAGGGCTTGATACGTAATGGGTGGTCAACCATCCACGAACCGGCCGTGATAAGCGTGGTTAACCGTTCGATCAACCCGTGTGTGTGTGTTGTTATCATTAAGGCACGAGCTTCTAATATAGAGTTCAATAGGACGGAAATAATGGCATCTTCTAAGGTTGAATTTCACCAAAGAAACTGAACGCGTTCAGCACATAAACTACGTTTAAGAGGGAAAGTGTTCAGAAGGCTTCTCCAGTTTTATAAATACTTTAAGAATTATAATTATAGTAACTGCCATGAACTACATAGCAATGCTTGAAATTGATTTTTTTTAACGTTTCAGGTTTTGAACGCGATCAGTATATAAACTCCGTTTAAGAGCTGTCAGTGTCAATATTCCATAGAAAATAATGACACTGACAGCCCTTAAACCTAGTTAATGTGCTGATCACGTTCAGATTCATTAGTGAAATCCAACCTAACTCGTACGTGTGTAAAATATAACCCAGTTTTTCCTGTAGCGCATTCGGGTAGAAATAACAAGATTCGGTCATCCGGAAGTTGTCGATAGATGGCGTTAGTTGAAAAATTAAAACTCACTATTGTTTCGTTACCGCGAGGGATATGTATTCAGACACTTTAATATTTTCAGTTGTTACATTCATTTAAAAAACTAATTTGAAAATCAAATTTTTGAACGAGCGCTCACTCGCCTAAACATAGGAATTATGTGTAGAAGGTACATTTTGTCACATTTCCGTGCCGGTTCTGGTATAAGGCTGATTAAACCAGAAGGTCACTTCTAGTTTTTGAAAACGTTCAAAATCTAGTCCCAACCTTGAGACAACCATTACAATTACCCTAAACGAAACGAACCTACATTACAATTAAACAAGTGAAAGTTTTGTGTTGAATAAATCGTTTTTTTTAACCACTACCAACCAAAGAAGAATGGACTGAATTTGAAAGGAAGAATGAACAAAGTCAGAAGTATGAGAAGGGCAGAGCAGGAGAAGATTGTTGGAAGAATGCACTTTCTTAGCGTGAGATGAACATAAATATTGGAAGTGAGACACAAGATACGAAGGAGGATTGGGAGAGTTGAGAAGGGAAAAAAGTGTAGTCAAAGCGCGCAAACTTCTTCTTTGGCGAATGGACATCTATTTGTGCTCAGACCTATAGCTCGACACATAGTCATATTTTGTGAGGTTGAATATGAACCTGATACAATTGTTGACCTATCTGTCGAGCTTATCCAAAAAAAACCGCATTCAAATCAAACTAGCACACGTCACCATAGTCGATGATAGGGTAAATCAAAGTCTGCACAAGCATGGTTTTCCTCTTACAGGGCAAAAAGTTTCTCAGACGATACAGGGACCGCAGAGAACTGTTGACCCTTTGGCTACCACTAGAGACCTGGCGTTGCCAGCTTAGTGTCGAGTCAAGATGCAAACCGAGATTATTCACAGTAGGGGTAATGGAAATGGCGATACCATTGAAATTAAGAGGAGAAAGAGAACTATGCGCCAACCTACCCATCATGCGTGAGCCTCCAATTAGAATGGCCTGGCACTTTGAGGGGTTTACGAACACCATAAAACGATCAGAGAACTTTTTGATAGCATCTAAGTCTCGGTTTAAATCTGCTATAGCGTCCGACAAACCTTCCACCCACGTATACAATTGGAGGTAATCAGCATAGAGATGATACGAACACCGAAGACAATAAGTTATAAAATTAATATGGAAAATAGCAAAGAAGAAAGAATACCTCCTTGTGGAACCCCAGCATTCAGGTCACGCCAACTCGACGAGCTCTCACCAACGCGAACCGACTGCTGACGTCCCCGAAGATAAGAAGAGAACCATTACAAAGCCTCGGACGGAACCATAAGATGAGAGTGGATACAAAGGAGTATATCGTGGCTGACGGCGTTAAAGGCATTGGAGAAATCAATAAATACCAAAACGGTAACCTTGGTATCCTCCATAGCTTCTCTAATGTTACCAATCACTTTAAGAAGGGCGGCCTAAATCCAGACTGAAAAGAGCTAACAAGATTATTCCGGTGAATAAACCCCGTAAACTGCTTGTGTACGCAGGCCTCAAGCACTTTAGAATGGATTGGAAATGGGTCGAAAATGACTGGGTAGGGAGGGATTTCAAATTTTTGGGAGGGGGCGGACATAGGCCATACGCCACAGAGATGGGAATTGGCCGAAATCAAGAGAAAAGTTGATGATATGGGTAGTCAGTGAGAGAAGACTATCCATCAACCAAACAACCTTATTACGACTGATGCCGTCACAGCCCACGGCCTGGGATTCTATGGACAGAATGAACAATTTAATTTCGTCCGGAGAGAAGTGAAATGGTTCTATGATGGGACTAGCTAAGCCAGTTATGAAATCGACCGTCTTGGACGACATTTGAGAGTTTTAGGACAATCCACATGACTTGGTCTGCCGATTCCAAGAGTACCAAGAAACTTCCAGATATCAGCAGAAGAAGAGGATATGTTCTCGAGAATATGGCGGCGTTTAGCGTTGCGTATCATTTGATTACACCGATTTCTAGCAGCTTTGAAAATGCTCAGATTTTCTTCACTGCGATCCTTTTTAAATTTTCGAAAGGCCCGATCCCTGCGCCTCGTCGCCTTACGAACCCCTGTCGTCATCCAAGGAGCAGAAGGACGCCGAAGTTTAATCTTCTTAACAGGAGCGTGTTTGTCATAGAGAGCAAGGACCGTTCCCAACTAAGGTTTGACGTATCCTGACAAAGCTTCGATTCGTCTGTACAAATCCTTGAATGAATAGTTTTTTCGGCAGGCACAGTAAGATCTCCTTATGATGCCACCTACCACTGCTTGCTTACTCTTCAAGCTGTCAATTATACTGGTTTTTGATCATCGATAAAAAGAAATATAGAAAAAGATCTATGACGGAAACTGTTTTTGAAAGTCTTAGACTTTTTTTTTCATTATTATTTCTTTTTGAAAATATTTGAATAAACATAGAAAATAGAAATACTAACAATGTTAAATTACAATTTAAAATAAATTGAAAAGCTTACAGCATCCATAGAAATATAAAAACTATGACTTAAAAAATAAAAGCGAAGAACTGTTAGGGATCCTCTCACGAACGGCTCACAGGGCGAACGTAGAGTCGTAAGGCCGTTACTTCTTTGACAAAAACTAAATTAGCCTTTCTTAAACATGTTAAGATTGACTGCTTAGTTCCATGTAGGTATAGCGTGATGATATTCATTTATTTATTTTTCACAAAATCCACAGCTCCTTAACTATTTCACTTAAAATGAATAAACTAATCTTACAGACAACAAACAGGATGACAGGCTAGCACAATTCAAACTAAATCTATGTGGGCAGTGTGGGTGGGTGTGTACGAGTGTGTGTGAGGAGTTGTAATCGTGTATGGATACTTTATTCAATACTATTTAGAACTGTCATTGTTTGTATTCATTTCAGAGGGTTAAGCCGTATCTATAATATTATTTAAAAACAGAATCGCCTGATTAAATCTCTAAATAATGCAATAAGTATTACTAATCCCTGGAGGATGGATCCTATGTGGAGGCATGTATAGATACATGCCTCCAAATAGTTTCCGACGATGTTCTTCTGGTCTATCATCAGACCCTCAGCGGTTCATATACAGAAGCAATTTTTATTTTATTTTATTATAGTGCCTCCTGGCAAGTTAAGACCATAACAACTACCTAATCACCCATTGCCGATGCTAAGTCAGAGTTCCAAGCAATGGTTAAGGAAGGGACAACTCGTGTTTCCAGTGGACCTTGGGCGTCTGCCCTACACCTGGTGCCTAAACACGACGACACTTAGAGGCCCTGCGGTGATTACCGCGCTCTGAATGCCAGGACCGTGCCAAATAGGTACCCGGTCCGGCACATTGAGGATTTCTCTCAGCATCTACATGGGTGTACCATCTTCTCAGTTGTTGATTTGGTGAAAGCATACCAACAAATTCCAGTAAACCCAGCTGATATCGAGAAGACAGCCATCACGACACCGTGCGGACTTTTCGAATTTCCATTCATGTCGTTTGGTTTGAGGAACGCAGCGCAGACATTCCAACGTTTCATCGATGGATTGGTGCGCGACTTGGACTTTTGTTATCCATACATCGACGACGTATTAATCGCTTCTAGAAGTACGCAGGAGCATGAAGAACATCTGCGGAGGCTATTTGCTCGTCTCAAGGAATACGGAGTGGTCGTTAACGTAGCTAAGTGCAACTTTGGACAACCGCAGGTAACTTTTCTTGGTTATTCGGTTACAGAAAGAGGAGTGCACCCGTTAGAGGAAAAGGTGGAGGCTATTCAGAAATACCCACCGCCTCAGACCGTTAAATGCTTGAGACGATTTTTAGGGATGCTCATTTTTACAGACGTTTCTTGAAGAATGCCGTTGAACAAGCGCCACTCAACGATTTATTGGCAGGCACAAACATGAAAGGATCAAAACCAGTTAATTGGACTTCCCAGTTGTTAGAGGTTTTTGAGCGTTGCAAGCGTAGCCTTTCAGATGCAGTATTTTTGTTTCACCCAGTTGCTGAGGCGCAGCTTGCACTCGTAGTAGATGCATCGAATGTTTCCCTGGGAGCCGTATCACAGCAGAGAGTGGATGACGTTTGGCAACCCTTAGCTTTTTATTCAAAGTAGATGAGCCCGACGCAGCAGAAATACAGCGCTTATGACCGTGAACTCCTCGCAATTTACGAGGCCATCAAGCATTTTCGCCACATGGTGGAAGCACGATGCTTCACGGTATACACCGATCATAAGCCGCTGATTAGCGCATTCAAGAAAAAGAACCAACAAGGTTCACAAAGACAGACTAATCAACTGAGTTTATTCCAGAATTCACGACTGATATCCAGCACGTGTCCGGCAACGACGTGACCGATGCATTGTCTCGGATTGAGGCAGTCACTGCGCCACTGGATCTCATGGAGCTTGCCCTTGCGCAGCGTGATGACCCAGAGCTACAACAGCTTCTGAGGGGTAACCATTCGTTTACACTCGAGTTAGCGACAGTACCAGGTTCAGAAGTGAATATTTATTGTGATATTTCCTTGTCTAAACACAGACCTTTCGTGACACGGACTTACAGACGCCGTGTGTTCAAGTCGTTGCACAGCCTTAGCCACCCTGGTGCGAAGGCGTCCATCAAGATGGTCAATGAACGTTTTGTTTGGTTTGGAAAGACGTCCGCGCTTGGGTAAGAGAGTGCGTTCCGTGTCAAAAGTCGAAGGTAACAAGGCATACCACATCTCCTCTAGGTAAATTTGACGTACCAGATGTACGTTTCGCGGAGCTTAATGTCGACCTTATAGGACCACTACCAGTATCTTCTAATTTCAAATTCTGCCTTACTATCATTGACAGGTATACCAGATGGCCGGAGGTGATTCCACTCCCTGACATGACAGCGGAGACGGTGACGAAAGCGTTCGTATCGGAATGGATTGCCCGGTATGGTTGCCCGAAGAAGGTAATAACGGATCAAGGTAGACAATTCCAGTCACATTTATTCCAAAATTTAGCAAAGACGTATGGAATCGAGTTGGCAAGGACAACAGCGTACCACCCAGCCTGCAACGGTATGATTGAGCGTTTCCATCGCACGCTCAAAGCCGCTTTGATGTCGCACGGCACAAAGGATTTGGTGAGTTCTCTACCTGTGGTACTATTAGGGTTACGGACAGCGTACAAAGAGGATCTCCAATGTTCACCAGCTGAGTTGGTGTATGGAGAGCAGTTACGCGTCCCCGGTGAGTTTTTCACCGCAACAACCAACAAGGTAGACTACCCAGATTTTGTCAGCACATTACGACAAAGAATGTCCGACCTACGCCCGTGTCCAGCATCGGACCATTCACGGCATAAGGTGTTTGAACACAAGGACTTGCATACCACGTCGCATGTGTTCTTGCGTCAAGACCTGCTTCGTGGATCGCTAGAACCACCTTACAGTGGCCCACACAAGGTCATTACAAGGAGTCCCAAGACGGTCTACATTGTGCTCAATAAAAAAACTGTCAAGGTATCGATTGACAGGGTAAAACCAGCCTATGCATACCGTGATAGCGTTGAGAGTGAGACACATAGTCGTGAGACACAAATTACACGCCCATTGCGTACTACTCGTTCAGGGCGGACTGTTAGGTTCCCTGAACGATACAATTAGGGCGGCCCTTTTATTCGTAAGGGGGTCCTGTGGCGTCATGTTAATAAGACCACACTAACGTTGTATTTTTGTGTCCACAGAGTTTCTGCTTACCCTTTTGGGTTTAGTCGAAACGCGATAGTCGCACGCCGGAGTACGTCCTACGCTGGTGTGCGTACGAGTTTGCCGCCACACCTGTGCCATTTACCTCGCCCCGCGCCGCCGCCGCCCCGCCGCCGTCCCGCGGTCGTCGGCTGCGGCAGTCGAGACCGTCCCTCAAGCCAGTAAACTTGAAGCCTTCAAAGCGCGTTCACGCTACATTGATCCGCACCACGCTATTATATTTCGTCCGCGTAATAAGTTCATTTCAATTGTTTTATAACGTTAACTTCCTAGTATCACATCGTGACCCTTCTGGTAGTAGAATCATACTTTGTTTCTAGAATTAACTACGTTTTAACTGTTTACTGTAACGCATTTTGTTTACTCCATAATTATACCATTGTAATCCTGTTCGCGCCTCTTTCATTGTACACGCTCCCACATAAGCTTCCAAAAATCAAAAAGTTTTTGCAGAGAACCGTATCTAAATCGGTCAATTCGTTGAACTGAACTGAACAGAACAATTATACCAATAATTGCGATTCTAATCCCAGTGTAGCAATATGCAATATTCTTGCTGTGACCGCTGACGCCGCCATATTGCAACCAACTAGCTTCCACAGGCTGCCAGTATTGGCGCCAGTAACTTATATTGCAGCGCCGGGGGCAATGAAAGTGGTCCGAGTTTCATACTGGTAGCGAAACTTTGATATGCACTGGCCAAGAGTATTTCGTTTGGCAATAAATAGGCTTAGGAATAATGAAGTAAGTATGCATAATTCTTGTTTTGGAGATAATTGTAAAACCACCATCAAATTGAAAACTGACTGTGGATGTGAGTACCATGCAGGCTAGATTGAATACAGACATGATCCTAGTATTATCACACATGTCCGGGTCAGCATTGTGGCGGTATCTATACCGCCACTTGCGAACTACGCATCAAACTGAAGTCTCGCAAAATCCTGCATCGCGCAAGCAGAGTTTACCGTACTAACTTATATAAAACGTCCCGACTTCAATCGTCGGGCAGCTGCCCACCAGATACAACACCCGTCTGGTCGGAGGATCCTCTCATTTCCATAGATTATGAGTGAACTTTACACCCTTTCGCTCATACATCTATACTCCCTAATTTAAGTTGGAGTAACACGATGATTGATATATGCATGCCGTTTGTTGGGACATGTCAACTCAAAGCTGCAATGGCCCTTTCTTCAAAAAGCCTTTCCAGACATGGCCCCGCTTTGTTACGACTCAAATAGAATTATAATAATTTAAGTTTTGGACTTTAAAAGAGACCATCACCTCTGAATTTGTATTGACATTTCTTCTCAGGGATCAGTCAACTAGGCAATGCCGGCGCCATCTCGTTTTAAAATAGTTACCAACATAATGTTGACGTGTAAAAGTGTCCTTATAGATCTACTTATAGTAATAAACATTTCATTTCATTTCATTACATTGTACACCAAGTAAGTAAACAGAAAGGATGAGAAAAAACTTAGGTAAAGTGACCTGTAATTATCACTCAATACAGCTCACTTCAAGCTCATTTTACTGTAACAGTGTGATTTTTACAGAATAGCTTGGCTGATGTTCTCTGGCTGACTTCTTTCACCTAAATAAAATTTAGGGCCATTGTGTTTAATGAACTTAAAATGTATTTTTGGCTTAAAATTTGTCGTGATAATGAATATTATTTACCTTTGCTTTATTGATTCAAAGCTGTTAGTTAAAGGCCAGAAATATGTAAATTTCATGTGAATTAGTGAGAATTAGTCGTTGAGACACGTAGACATGCGACGCCTCTCTCCGTCATTACGACGCTGCAACTCGACGAAAAGCATGCGGTCGCCAAGCTTTAAGGTCTTGCTGGACGGGGTGTTGTGGCGCAGCTTGGGAGAGGCCTATATCCAGTACCATTAAGTTTACCAATCGTAGTGATAACAGCGTTAGTAAGAACTTAAGAAACCATGATCAGCACGCGTACCATGATCACCATAGAAACGCGTTTTGTCGGTGGTTGAATAGACAAAAAACAAATTAATAAATCAATTCTGACATTCTGTCTACTCTATCTGTAATTTTGAATATTCTTCACTTTTAGCTATTTTAATAATAAACTCTTACAACTTGCACGGATCTTATTATGTAGCTATACGAACAATGTAGTCAATACAATGATGCTTATTGTAACAGCCTTATTGTGAACCTGTTATTTTATTCCACACAACTGCCCGCGACTTCGTCCGCAAGCGAATTTAGGATGATAAGGGCAGGCGAATGAAAATTGCAATGCTTGTAAAAGGCTACTAAGTCATAAGTACTAACATAAAATAACACCATCATTGTACACTTAGTTCGCAATAAAATTTTGACTTTGACTTTGCTTGTTCTTGCGAACCACCCCTTCACATAACATTCGTTCTCGCTGTGTATTCTTTCTAACTTTTTTCTTTTTGCTCGGCTCCTAGCAGTCCTTTTGTTATGTTAAATAGCATATAGCCTTCCTTAAGAATTTGGCTATTAAATGCAATAAGAATTTCCGATAAACTAATAATCCGAACGGTATTTCTTGAGATTAGCGCGTTCAAACAAACAAGCAAACAGAAAAGCAAAAAAAAGACTTCAGCGTTATTATTATTTATCTTTGTATTATTCTACGTATTTAATCATCATAAACAAAGGTACCATACCAGGGTTTTTGTTACATATATCCAATATGTAACAAAAACCCTGTCCGATCCAAAAAAGGCGTATTCCTGGTTTAACATACGCACTAGAAAAAATAGTAAAAAAAATCTAACTCATAAAAACCAAAGGCTATTGATTTTTTTATTTTTAGTTACCATGCGAAATGTAACACAAAATATGGTAAATTTTCATAAGTTGACAACACTCCACCGGCCGGCGAAATCTTTTATTTTGTGCCTATTTTATTTCAAAGGACACCGCCCTGCACTAACCGCGCTGTAGGTACTCATAACGAGTCCTCGATCCTTTGATGTAGCCGACTGGTCGCTACTTGTTTGGACACTTCGCCAGTCTCACGTGGAGATAGCTTGCGATCGGATGTCCGTACGTATCACGTGCCGCTATCGTATCGCGAACAATGTCGTATACCAATCAGGAATATTTGAATATGTTAATTTTTATTTTTGAGTGAATGTGTGATTCGGAAATCGAAGTAACAGCTCGGAATGTGGAAGCTTTCGAGTCACTCAAATCGTACACATGTGCGCTGCGAAGAGTACGTGCAAATTTAATAAAAAGGTGTCGAATGTGTACTAATGTTCTAGATAGATAGAGGTATGTAACAAGTAAATGTTTTAATAAACTGATACCTACAGTGGGTACATTGCCAAAAGCACATCGCATTAACTCAATAATAATTGTTTCTTGATAAACAGAAGGTCAGAAATCGGGGTCATTGTGCGTAAGCCTACAATAAAATATCAGCTGATAAATACGCGTAGGCAAAACGTAGATTTCTTTAGTCCTACGTTTCTTTGGCGGCATGCGACAAAGGATCGCCGCGCTCAGGCGGCTTCTTTGACACGAAACTGTAGGTGAATTCTGGTGAACCCTGTCTAGCGATCAGTGTTGCCTTTGGTATGATTATTTTTAATTTTTTAAATTAATTGTTTTCATTGGGGAAAAATATTTATCTCGTATCCATTAAATGATTACGTATTTGTGTACGCACTACGATACCAAATAATACCCTTCAGGATCGGACAGGGTTTTCGTTACATGCTGTATATTAAAACAACTGATTGCTGAACGCTGCCCAAATGTTTCAAAATAAGTACGAAAATTAAAAGTACTCTAAAGTATTGTCTAGTCACCAAGACAGAGAGAGGAGCAGTGGTGGCCCAGTGGTATCGGCTCCGAATTATGTGTCGTGAGTTCGAACCCAGCCAGGCACTTTACTTTGTGTATTTAATTTCATCACCACTGCTCTCAAAACGGTGAAGGAAAAACTTGTGAGGAAACCAGCATGTACTTTAACCAAAAATTCAAAGACATGCGATATCCACCAACCCGTACTGGGCCAGCGTGGTGGATCATGGCCCAATCCCTCACGCAGAGAGGCGGCCTGTGTCCCAGCAGAGGGAACATTATAGGCTGATTTCGCACCAAGAGATCATAATATCTAAAGATCTCTTGGTGACTAATATCTTTGGAACACCTCCTAATTTCCATCAAAACTGGTACAGCTTACTGCTGCAGCTGCTGTTTGCTGGTACTAATTTTCAAATGACCTAAATATAAGTGGCAATAATAAAGACTGGACATTTCTTAAATAACATAACATCATCATTCGGTTTCATTGGGTGAAATACGCCAGCCCTCAGACATTGTGACTTATAACATCGCCTTGGATACGTCTGTCAAGGTGTTATAATTGTAATTTAAATAAATAAATAATCACGACTCTAATCCCTGAAGGGTACCAATAGTAACACCCATATTCCGCTACTTTTATTTATGACACATGTAATAGGGGGCGAGCCAGCAACCGGGCACAAATTCAGACTCATTTCACCGTGTAAATCCATGCCATGCCATCTGTGGCAGCTCAGTCTCCGCTCACTTCACATAGGTTTACACAGTGAGGCTGAGGCTTAACTTAACCACTTCGATAAATGTCAGTATTTCTGTCAGTAAATGTTGCATAATAATGTAAATATCTGTTGTCATATACTACACGGTTTCATTGCTTGAAATTGCTTTTTTATTCAAGTTTTGTTTTGCATTTTTTTTATATTCGCTATTTACTACATATTCCTTTAAAAAAAATTAACTGACACCATTTTATTTAATTCAAACGCGACACGTTGCGGTATGTTTATATCAGTCACCTCACACTTCAGCAGGTCGATTCTGTAAAAATCTCACCGTGAAGACTTGCGTGGAGTGAGCTGTCAGTGTCATCCCGTCTTAGTCAATCCCTAGCATCAGTGGCACTGACAGCTCACTCCACGCTCACTTCACTTAAGTTTTCACGGTGAGATGGTTACAGAATAGCACCACTGGTCAATTTAAAAACCAGAGTCAGGCACTAGTTGTCTGGCATTTTTGCTTAACTGGGCCTTTTTGGCGCAGCCTTGAGCGCACTTTTACGGTTTCTATTTGATTTTTATTACACAATTTTTTTATCTGCTTTACATTATTGTGTGCCGTTCAGTGTGTGCTAAATAAATGTATTTTCTTTCTTTCTTTGTCGCTAGGGATTGAACAAGACGGGATGACACTGACAGCTCATTCAAAGAAAGTCTTATTGGTGAGATTATTACAGTATCGACATGCTTGTAGTTTTGTGACGTGCAGGCGTGCTGTTAAGTTAACCTATTCTTTAAAGTCACACCACCCCACAATCCCAACTGTTTTAGGCACGGCTTCCAGTCAAGCTGGATGCAGCAGAGTACCAGAATTTTACATGGAGCGACGGCCTATCTGATCCTCCACAACACGAAACTTCTTGGTAAGACTGGTTTTCAGGCATTTGTGTTTCTGAATACCCTTAACGATTGACAAAAATCTACGAAAGACCGCTGGAACCAACAGCTCGATGTATAATGGATGGTCATCAATCCACGACCCACCGTGGTAAAGCTTAACCTTAGTTCGAGCCCCTCCATATATAATACCAGCGAAATTCCCGGGAATATGGCAATAAGCACAGTAATGCAGCCGCTACTGGCTGGAATTAGGGTAATGTGTGATGCAGTGTAGTTCAAGTAGGATCATTTTATTCCTATGGGCTTTGGAACTGCAAATTGGACAATATTAGTATGATTGCTGCCAATTCTGGGTCAGCAATCCACTTGGTATACGGGGTTTATGTGATAATATAATAATGCCAGCCTTTTATTGTACCACTGCAGGGCAACGGCCTCTTCACGCTTACTCAAGACGGGTCGGCGACTTCAGACTTATAACGACTACAAGTCCACATTTTGTAATGAAGACTTAAAATTAAACTTTGAAGCTTTTAATTTGAAGATAAATAATAAAAGTAAACACTGGTTTCTCAATATAATATAAATTAGGAACTGTCATAGCGAGTCAAAGGCAGTCTCGATAGAATCAGCCTAGAATTTAGCTACGAGTTTGGCGCCTTCGGCAGCGTCCATCAGTTCTTGTAACGTGCAGGCAACAGGACACGCTGGACACGAATAATGCGTTTCGTATTTGACTACAAAAATTGGTAGTTTAGTATTTTCGTCACTCATTAATGTGTGAAATGAAAGATACTCGGCGACACACTAAGATCAATTTAGCGTTCAAAATACGTAGCTGAAGATGTAGAGGTTATGGTCTATTTGGTGCTTATACGCAACCTTCACGAGTTCGGTAAAAGTTGTAGCCAAGAAATACTAATATTAATTATACAGGATAAGTTTTTAGCCAGTGAGCAAACTGAAAAAATATATAACTTCAGTACATTTTGACCGCGTAGATATTAAATTTTTCGAAGCCGCCGTTTATTTTTTTATAATCGAAAAAATATATGCTAGGGGGTTTAGAATGGTGTGACAAAGTCATGGGTACAGTTTGCTTACTGGTTAAAAATGCTTCCTGTATGAATAACAAAAACAAAGAGTAGGCGTCAGCGACGCTACGCCTACTCATTTTTTTTGATTTTTTTTGGCTGACAAAACAGTCACAAGAGAAAAATAAAAAAATGTGTGTAAAACGATCACCAAATAATTATTTATTATCTAAGAAACGTATATCTGACAATGATATACCTGTCCTACAGCACGTTCTTTTACATACATACATACATAACATCACGCCTGTAATCCCAGAAGGGTTAGGCAGAGGTGTACCTATAGTACCTACACCCACATTTCGCTTTTTCTTAAGTCCCAGTTATGCTTAAGTCCATTTAATAGGGGGCGAGCCTATTGCCATCAACCGGGCACAAATCCAGACTCCGGGCTTCTACAGAGAAAAACCCAATAAAACTTTGCCCGACCTGGGAATCGAACCCAGGAACTCATGCTCCTGCGACCACTAGACCAACGAGCCAGTCAACGTTATCATAATGTTAGATTAATCATCAATCAATATCTAACAATTCTGTGATACCACCCCGCACTGGGCCTTCGTAGTGGATTACGCGCACACCCTCTCTACGAGAGGAGGCCTGTGTCCCAGCAGTGGGAGCATTATAGGCTGGTTATGAATACCTAACAAATTGACCAAGAGCTCGCATGCATTTTAAACCGTCACCACTTACCCACTTTTAAACCTAAAAAGCATCGAATTAAAACATCATCCAAAACCATCCTTCCATAAAGCAGATAAAAGTTACAATTAATCCCTTTTTCGTTCCAAGGAGTTCCAAAAAGGGGCCTTGGGGGTATTTTTAATATAATTTCGTCTTATGACAAATGACTGGCCACGAAGAAAAATTACAACACTCGTTACATCGATGGTTTCATTAATTTCTGACATCCCATTTCCACCACCCCAGCTAAGAATGTTATTTAGACCAGGAGACAGAGAGTCATATTTTTTATTTTTCTCATTATACTGGGGTTTAACGACAGTTTGAAATTGCGGTGAAACCTTGTGTATGTTACTTTTTCAATTAGGTAAGTGTCTATTTTCTTTGACAAAAAATATCGTCACATTTTTCTGAGCTAGTGCGATGATCAATGCCCGTATCTTCTTAAGAGAAGGGGCTAAAGCCTAAGTCTTCGCTGGTAGTTTTATTATTAACTCGACGCTAAGAATAAGTTTCGCCTGATATTTTAATTCCGTATTTTTAGGCATTGAGTGGCGTACCCGTTAACTTATATAAATGTAGGTATATACGTAAAAACAAGTTAAGGAAACCACCCAAATCCCAGGATTTTTTTGTATTTTTTCTAAAATTTAAATAATTCAACCATGATTTATTAGCATAGCTAACATTTTATTTAATAGTCTTTTAAAAGTCCTTTATGGCCTACACAATATTTTCAATTCCAACGATTTTAACCTCATTGATTTAAATAATTACTTGAGATAATTTCAAAATAATCCACTATTGAACTGATTTTCTTTATTTAACTACGAATATAATATAAAATTCCTTAACTAATATGGAGCAAGGTCTCAAGTGAAGCCACATCTATTGCATATGTTGAGAGCAACATAATTAATAACTTAATGACTGCTTACCTACTAAATCAGTTTTCCATATTATAATTTCATGCCTGGTATGTACTAGTGATGTTTATTTATTGGGCTTCTTTCCACTTAGGTTGTAGGAGCCAATGGCTGTAGGCACCGTACACTATCACTTTGTTATGTTATGTACACTATGACTCGATGTCCATTGCCTAAAACGTTATAATTATAGCAAAATATTTATGACGCACGACATCCATGTAGGTTGCTGCGTTCGCAAAGTAAATGTGCGGTTGATGAGACCGTACATAGGTACTGTGTTATTTAGATTTGCTTTTTTTGTTTTGTTATATTATCTGTGTTTATGTCCACACACATTATAGGGTTAGTTACAGTCCGCGAGGTCTTCTTTTTTTTTTTTGACTTCTCCCGCTTTGGGTGGAGCGGGAGGGCGGACGTGTCAGACTTTTACTGACTAAAACCCACCCGTGTTCCTTCAGTTGCCTGTGCCAGGGCCACGGTTATCTCTATCGAATTACCCGCGACCCTGAGGCGTCGGCCCTATCGGACCCCTTCATTTTGTGCTGACATCTCTTTGAGGCGCGCGTGGAACACGACGCGCCATCGACCCGGGCCTGGTCCCTACCGGACGGCGAGCTACCCATGGCTGGCCGTCCGCAAGCCCGCGCCTACGGTGGCCGGGAATCTGTTTGCGATTCCCGACGCCCAGGGCGTCTCCTGCGGCGAATAGGGGCGTGAGGGCGCAAGGCTATCTCCCTCACGCGCTCCGCCTCCTCCTTCGCGAGTATGCGAAGTCCCACCGGCTGTCGAGGACGAGTCCCAGGTACTTCATCGTCGACTTGACGCCGATGTGAACCCCTCCCGCCGTTATCTGGGAACCCGACAGCGGCGCGTTCCGAGGACCATGAAAACACATGGCCTCGGACTTGTGCAGGGCCACTTCGAGTCCCAACTGCCGGATTCTCCCGATGATTGTCGCAAACCCGAGTATCGCTTGTTCGGCCGCCTCCTGGTGCGACCTTCCCTAAACCAGGACCAGCGTGTCGTCAGCGTAGCACACCACGCTGACGCCATTCGGGAGGTCGGCGCGCAGCACCCAGTCGTAACCGATATCCCACAGAAGCGGCCCCAGGACTGATCCCTGTGGGACACCTCACGACATCTCTCGCCAGTTCCACTCTCCCCGGTGACCGGGGTAGATGACGGCCCTGTCCGTCAAATAGGCATCGACCATGCGACATAGGTAGGTCGGCATCCGGTGATACCACAATGCCTCCCTGATGCAACTCCAGGGCAGGGTCGTTGAAGGCATTGGCGATGTCTAGAGTCTCCGCCAAGACGACCCCACCCCGGGCAGCAGCATCCCCCGTCGTGAGGGCTCGAACGCGCATGATGGCGTCCACCGTAGAAGTCCGCAAGGCCTAAACTGAGCTTTGCATTTGTGTGAGTAATTACCAATCGCACCAATGTGATCGCGCGAGGGACCGCGAGGGACGCACAGCGCCTCAGGCTGATTGTCCGATTGGCCGATTCCCAAGCAAAGGACGCGTCGCTGTGTGCACTCAGCTTAGGTTCGCGGACTGTACACTAATCTAGAACTCTTAGCAACAAATTCGAAATATGGGGTCGAAACTGATTGATTTTGTGCTCTATCTCAATAAGTTTTCATGCACATTTTGAAAAAAACTGCATATTTTGAGAAAACAAGTCTCCTCAACTCATATTCTTTTGATAGTTTATATGAAAATGAATCCATGTCAAAACAATATATTTTTCGAAAATAGCAATAGGTACTTAAGACTTATTAAAGGCGTCGTGTTCATAACATATCATAACATCACGCCCTGTTTCCGAGAAGGGTTGGGGAGACGTGTTTCTTATAGTTCACCCACATCTACCACTGTAGCGTTCAATGTACGTACCTGCCACTTATGTTTAAGTTGATTGGCGTCGTGTTCATCTTATTTTTTTGTGTGTCAGGCATTTAATGTTGTATTTTGTTAAATGTTTATTTTCAATATGAATAAGTAAACAAATAATTTCCTTTATTTATAATTACTTAACAAAGACCCTTTGTCTTATAATATATTTTACCGGATTACTGAAACTTACGATCAGCGCTACCGACGTAATCCAAGTATTTACAAATTTATTGTTAATCTTAGTTAACACGGATTCTGTGATACTAAATTTCGGAAAGCGTAACATCTTGTTGAACATATTACGTGTAATCAGACTTCGTATGTTTTAACTTTGATTTGATTAACATGTTTTACTTGGTAAGTTGTATTGTTGACTTCAACTTACATCCTGATTGGCTGTGCGAAGATAAGTAGGTACCAGGAATTCATCACATGATTCACCCATACCCCTAAAATATATAAATTATAAATGTGAATCATAAATTTTTTCCCCATCGTAGAAATTTATAGCAAGTTATTAAAGAGACAACCATGACTCGGGTTAGCACAAAGGATACTTTTTATTGTTTTGATACCTAGACACATTGCGTGTGCATTCAGTAAGAAGTAAGAAGAACTTCGAGTAAATACTCAGAGCTTATCTGAGACATAAGCAAAGTAGGTGCCAAGAGAAGAATATACGTGATTCTAAAAGTTATCTATCTTTTAATTAAACATTTAAAACAAAAAAAAACATGCAAGAGATATCGTTAAATGCAGCTCCTAGTCTACAAGCAACTCTGGGTGTAACAAATGACAATCATTCATATCAACTCAGCCGCAAATGTTTATGATACATATTAATATAAACTTGCTCTTATCTATAAAATAAATATTTTTAGTATTATTTATTAATCTATGCCGTGTTCTATTTGAAAAGGGGCATATATTAATTTTAGAATAGAATAGAATAATTTTACTTTGCTATAAAACTCCCTCTCAAAGAGAGGAGGCCTGTGACCCAGCAGTCATATTAGGTCTCTTAGGGATACTAACAGTGTATGTAGTGATGGAATATGCACTAAAGTCATTAAAACAGTCTCTTAGTTCATGTTAGTGACATAATCAATTTGAGTATTGAAAATGGTATCTTCCCGGAGATGCTCAAAACCTTTACAGTTACTCCATAACACAAAAAGCAAGTTTTTTTTTTTATATTGCTAAAGTATTTGAAAAAGTGACATATAAAGCATTCTATACTCATCTAGAGAGATCAAATATTGTATTGTAGTTAATGAACAGAAAGGATTTCACAAGAACAAAACTTTTTATTTCATTTAATTACCTTGCTGAATAAAAAAGCTTAGTTTAATACATTTCAATCGAAAATAATGTATTGAAATATTAGTATTGGCTCAGTGACTATTCCGATGGCAGTTCTTTGATATGATAATATTTGTATATATACCTTTGATTATATAATATATAATCAAAGGCTCTTACTTGACTATTTATTTATGTATGACGACTCTAATGGTAATTCTGTGGACAATGACAATTTTATGCCTCGTTGGTCTAGTGGTCGCAATCGCTACTGCTGAGCATGAGGTCCTGGCTTCGATTCCCAGGTCGGGCAACGTGTTATTGGGTTCTTCTATCTAGAAATTCTCAGTAGCACCCCGGAGTCTGGATTTGTGCCCGGTTGATGGCAATAGGCTCGCCCCCTATTACGTGGGACCTAAACATAGCTGGCGAAATGTGGGTGTACTATAGGTCACCTCTGCCCAACCCTTCGGGGAAGCTTTTAAATATTTTTCTTATCAGTAACTTAATGACTTAATAATTATTTATCATTGACATTATCGCATTTCGTTAAAATAGTGTGATTACCTGACATTAACAATAGATTTTCAGTAATTAACATGTGAAAAAGATGACATTGATACTACTGGAAAATTATAAAATTACTTAATGAATTGGCAAAAGCCTCTCCATAAAATGTATATTCTTACGCCAAATGGCAAAACATACAGAAACTATAATATAACAATATGAAATATGAAAAAGCTAGACGCTTTATAAGTTTTTGGAGTGGATTATTCCAGTCCTTGTCACACGGTACTTTAGGAATAACCCTGACGAGAATGTGGTGTCCCAGTGGTCACCATCTGCACATGTAACGACGTATCGTTACATACTAAAAAACCGATCCACAACCTCTTATGTTCAACGCCTGTTAGGGCACATCCCTCGGAAGACTGTAAGTAAATTGCGTAACTATAATATGTTAACCAGCCTCCAAGTATTTCGCAACCCACGAAATATTTTTTCTTTTGCGGAAATCGAATTCATGGCCCGTCGAACAGAAACTAAATCACTGTACCACCATTTCGTAAAAGTATCGCGGAAGCAACGTTAACCTATAATTTACTACAATAACATTTTGTCCGGAAGCAAATCGTACCAAAATGAGGTCATATCTAATGATAAAAAATACTCAAATATCGGAAAATAGTCAGCTTATGGAATATATAATATATTGCCCTAAAATCTATCAAAAAGAGTAATGGTGTGCAACATTATAACAAGAGCTGTGGGCGTAAGTTATAAGAAATTAGACGTTTTGATAATTAGTGAGTAGGTAGTGCATAGTTTAGGTGTGATGAGGGCACGAGCTCGCAGCTAATTTATAACAGCCACATGTGTCAGTTGATCAGGTTAAGCTGTGCTTGACCCGGTTGGTTGGTCCCGGCTGTCATTCGTGAATCTGTGACCACGGACTAAAAAAACAAGTGGAAGTTCCCACGCAGCTATCACGCACATGACAATTATGCGGAAACCATGTAAAATAACAACAACCTTCGTCTGTCGTAATAAGACTTAGTTTTGTATAAGCAACAAATTCCACGGTGACGAAAAGCTTATTTATTGTCCATACAAAATTAAGACTTATTACAAAAAAACTAATAATTGTGACACGCGCGGGTTACCATAAGTACACTTCCACTTGTTTTTTTTTTCTATTCCGTATCTGTGACAGTCGTTAGAAGCCCGAAAGTATGACGGCCTTACTTAACACGGGGTATCGTGCCCAGCAACTGGGTTGTGGAGGTGTGGAGGTGACTGCCTATGTAGCGTAATTAGTCGATTTCCTAAAACTCACTGATTATTATCTATGGACATTGTCTATTAATTGTCTATGGCGTAACAGCTGTCACTTGGTAGTGACAGCGAACTAAGTCTATATATTTTCTTTCCTTTTTACCGGCTTACTGCCAGAACTACGCATCAAACCCCTCGTGTTAGGGTGAGTACTCTATTGTGCCTTCATGGTTAATTTATGTCCCGGTAGCCTGTGTAACTTATAAGGTTTTATGTGGCTGCTGGCAATGTCAGTTCTCGGTACCCTAAATTTTTAGAGAAAACCATCTATCTTATGCTAATTTTCCCGCATGTGCATTCTATCTATTAATTATCTATACACCTGTATTAATTATCTATCACGCTGGCATGCTTGCCACGCTACCTGCTAAGCTGCTTGCAGTGCTTATTGCCTTGTGTGAGAACGCCTACGGTTCAAGGCTACAGCACATTGCAATGCCTCGTGTTCTTATCATGCTATTTTACTGCACACCGCTGCGATGTTTGAGCTTCCTTCGCCTCCCATCTTCCATGCTTGCCTTGAGCTACCGCATCATCTACCTGGCTGGGAAACACTACACGCATCACAGGGGCGTACAGGTGTACTACCTGAAACTCACGGGAGCTCCCTTGCGCTACTTTCAGGTTTCTTCCTACCACCCGGCAGCTGCTGGGAACAACCAACGTCTGACACACTGCAGGTGTCAGACCTAGTGCGGCTACCGCACCTACGCTGCCTACCGCACCACTTCCCAGCGCACCTCAACACCAGAAGCCCTGGAGCACGTGGCCGCTATCGTCCACCTGCCTACCGCACCACTACCGTGAGCCTGTGACTGCGACTGCGTGCTCCATCCACCGCTGTCCCTTAACGAACAAAGCTCAGGGCAGTAATAAAATAAAATAAAATAAATAAATAGTGTTTTAATGCAGGCAAAATACCCATATACAAAAAAAAAAAAATACAGTAAAGAAATAAAAATTAAACATAAAACATAAAAATCAAAACTTAGAGGTATCCGTAGTCTTCAAAAATCATAAATAATTTCGTCATTTTTTGTTCTCGCTTAGGTGAACAGAGTTCCAGTGCACAAATATGGGGCTTGCTAGGTTGCAAGAGACAACCCTCAAAATGCTGTTACTAGAGCGCCTCAAACTTAGCCAAAAAGACGCGATCCTTGACCTCATGATGGCGTAAAAGTCTGGGACCCCCGCTTCGGCAAACATGCTCGAGGCACTGCAGTATCTAGGCAGTTTCATAAGGGTTCGGTAAGCATCATTATACTGAACCCTTAACGAGTTGTACATCTTTTTTGTGTAGTTGCACCAAAGTTGGCAGGTGTACATTGACAAGCAGTAAGCTCTGAACAGAGTGTTCTTTACGTCTTTGGTGCACTTCACAAACTTGCGCGCGAGCATGTTACTCCTCACTGAGAGGGCCCTACGCTCTCTTTCTATGTCGCAGTCGTCTTGAAGTGTGTCCGTCAAAATGTGCCCTAAGTATTTAAACTGCTTTACAACCTTTATAGTCGCACCATTCAAATTCAGACTGGGTATGTTACTCGGACCAGCTCCAGATCTGAATACCACTGACTCGGTTTTGAGAACGTTATATTTCAGTCCGTGAACATCTGCGTAACGCTCACAGACAGACAACAGTTTCCTCAAGCCTTTAATCGAGGGACTCAAAAGAACCATGTCATCAGCATAGCTCAAGCTATTTACACAGACATTACCTACGTGACAGCCAACTTTGGTTCTTCTGAGTTCCACGATCAGATCATTGATATAAAGGTTAAACAGGTCCGGAGAAGTCAACCCCCCTTGGCGAACACCACAATCTAACCTGTAACTGCTAGATAGAGTGTCACCCCATTTCACTTGATTGGTCTGGCCGCCGTACCAGAATCTCAACAGATCTACTACTTGGTGAGGTACTTGTGACTTTCTTAGCTTGTCCCAGAGGATTTCATAATTCACCAGATCAAAAGCTTTGCTCAGGTCTAAGAAGCAAGCATACACTGAGGTTCTCTGGTGGGTGTAATAGGCTATTGTGCTCTTAAGGCTAATAATCGCAGAGTCTGTTGAGAGTCCAGGTCGGAAACCAAACTGCGCATCGTCAATTTTAATATTCTTTTGCAGTTCAGGCTGTATGAGACGCTCCAGCACCTTGCCTAGTACCGTACCAAGTGTAATTGGTCGGTAGTAACTAGATGCACTCAAATCGCCCGTTCTATTTTTAACGACTGGAACTACCACAGCTCTCATTAAAGGTTTCGGCAAGTAGGCGTGTTTGACACATAAGTTATAAAACGTACTCAGATGTGGAAACAGGTTGGCACTTCCCCAGACCAGGTGCTCCACACTGAGACCATCGTGTCCAGGTGACTTACCCCGCTTCATATTAGTCACAGCAGATATAACATCTTCAAGCGTAAATGGTGGCAGTAACTCAGTCACAACGGTGTCATTAATGAGCTTACAACCTGCATTCAGTGGGTCAACTTTAAATTTACTGGCAAACAAATCAGCTATTTCACATTTTTTCTCCAAACCATCAACAGACACAGGAAGGCTCGGTTTAAAATTAAACTTTTTAGTCGCATTCCAAAACTGTACAAAATTATTTTCTTTTCTATGCAAGGCCAAAATATTCATTTTTATACTATCTTCATTTTTCTGACACCACTTGATTTTATTTTTAAACATTGTACGACTACTACGCATATTTTCAAAAATCAAGCCTTGTATAGGCCTACCAGCCTCCACCCATACCTTGAAATGGAACCTAGCATTCTGATGATGGTCCCGCACGTGGTAGTTCCATCCAGTCACCTTTTTGCATCGCTTCTGTTCACCTAAACGGGAACACAGTACAGCGGCAGTCTGCAGTGTATCAACAATATACGCATAATATAAGTTTATTGATTCACAATATTTGTCATAATGTTCGCAATTTATATTATTTTCACAATCACACTTAAAAATATTAAAATTATCACTTAATTTATCCGAACAATGTTTTTGGTATGCAATAATTTGTTCTTTGGTACGCGTGCCCCATTTGATTCTATGTTGGTGATTACTGGAATCGGCGAAGGCTGTCTCAACTGTCATGCATGTCATATCGCAAACAATACGCAAAGGATAGTGATCAGACCACATGACGTCATATATGACGTCAGCCGCTATCACCGTATCCCATGCAGCCTTCGTTGAGATGCAGTGATCCAGCCACCTCCGACACCCGTGTGACTCACTCATAAACGTAAAAGTTTCTGAATCTAATCCTAGCAATTTAAAATCGACACATTCCCATTCCATATCTGTACAAAACTTAATCAACTCAAGGCCAAACTTAGCGGAGGGATGCGCATTAAAATCACCCAACACATAAACACACTGCGCATCGCCTTCTTCTATAATTGCGTTTATTGCACCCAAACAATCAATGTACTCAGTCAGATTATCGGCATTATCAACAGGCATATACACATTAATAATAATAAAACATCCCGTGCCAGTCGATATTCGCACAGCCGCAAGGCGGTCGCTGCTACAAATAATAGGTGAGACATACGGAAACTTTGTTTTGTTCCACATAATGGCTAAGCCCCCATACGGCCTACCCCTTAATATCCCTGCTGAAGTATCGACAGAAGATTTGGCGACACACCCAAAATCCACATTAATTTCATTTATAAAATTTAAATCATGGGGTAGCAACCAAGTTTCCTGCAGTAACACAATGTCATTACTTTTAGTGAGTTCACGCACACATTCTTTTGATCGTTTTATCGATTTACAATTGTAAGACAGTATTGATATGGTAGATAACTTACAATCCATAATTACTTATTTAGTTCTTAATTTCTCTCGCCGTATACTCACGGAATCGCCTAAACCTGACACCCACAGGCCAAAAGTCAACACTTAAGAATCTTTCAAGCCTACTTCTATCTATAGTTACTTTAAAAGAAACGAATTCCGTCTCGTGTTTCTGTGTTAATAATTCCACTTTACCACAAACTTCACCCATTTCACTGACATATGCCCGAATATCATCCATGGTTGTTGCTTTGTTCAATCGAGACACGTACACGGCCGAGGACAATTGAGCAACCTGTAGTTTAGTCGAGCCCAGACCAGTGCCACTCAAGTTGGCAAACTTCTTCCGCTTCTTTTTCTCGACTAACGTAAATTTATTATCGTCCTCCGTCTTAGATTTATCGACAGTATTAGTTTGCACTGTGTTTATTAGTACATCTCTGTATAGCGGGGAATGCGATAAGTCAGCTGTTGTTTGACAATCGCTCGACCTTGTATTCGAAATCATTACCGGTGCAGTTGTTATGTGACCGCTTGGTACTACATTGGGTGCGAGCGAGCTCAAGGACGTGCCCTTCACTTGCCCGCATCCTTTCTCCGTAACACAGCTAGCTGCTTCTACCTGCACTTGTTTACATTTATGCTCTTTAAGTTCAATCACCATACGTTTTAATTGTTCTATTTCCGATTTTAACATCTCCATATCCGAGGACGAGGTAGCCTCGGTAGTCACAACATCCCTTTTAGCTTTAATAGAAGCCACGTCAGTTTTTAATATAGCCATTTCTTTTAGAAACGCAGTCACATCCACGTAGTCAAATGTCACAGGAGGCAACTTATTTAGATTCTTCGCTACAAATACTGGAAGGTTGTCAGGTTCAAATTCTTTAATGAACTTAATAATTTCTTGCAAGCTTCTCTGTTCAGAACCATCTTTACGTCGCATAAGCTTTTTCGTCGGTGCTAAGAGCTTATAAACTATAGATCTAGCCGTTTCCACTTCCTCGTTCGAGTAAGTACTGAGGCAAATCTGCAGTATCCCAGTCTCAGGTATAGTGTCTATTTTATGGGACACAAACGCCAAGAGTTCGTTAACCACAACTTTACACTCCTTACAACGATGTTCACACTCATTTATTTTGTCACTATTACAACCGCCCGGTAAATCACTATTTGGCGAACGTATCATCGGCATTGTGAGAGCGAGCGATGCACGCCGCGTCTACCACGACAATGTAATCCTTATCTCACCTACGGAACAGTGAAAGGTCCTAGAGACTCGTAAGAACCTACGACCTAAGAATCTGTGCTCGAAAATAAATGCGTAACTAAGTGTTAACTTGTTGTTTCTTTTCCTCACCAAAACCACTACGCCACACCTAAGATGAGGTAGGCAGTCGCTGCATGTAAATTACTGGTATTCAACTGCATCCGGCTGTACTGGAAGCAGACAACAACATAGTTGGAATAAGGGTAGGCTGATCGAATTGTGAGTAAATTGAAGGAATATTAAAGATAAGTATAGTTATGTCCTAATTCGGGTCATAGTCTATCCGTGTGCCAAATTTCATCTAAATCCGTTCAGCTGTAAAGTTGTGAAAAGACTACAAAAATAAAAAGAACAAGCACGTCCGAGACGCCCACGCGAGGGCGAGACTTAAATATCAGCTATGGGTATGGCACAATAAACCAACTTCTGGAAATATCGACAACGACATGTGCCTATCAAGAAAGGTGTTAAAAGCAAACTAGTGTGGTGTCAGACTCATCAAGAACAAATTAAGCTTGATATTGTAGCTTCCCTCCGTAAAGCCAATAATTTTCAGAAGTTCTGGAAGGCTACCAAAAAGTTTAATATCAGGCCTGGCCTTCCTGTGAGTGTCGGTGGTGCTGATCAGCCGGACAGCATCGCCAGCATGTTTATGGACCACTTTAAAGTGGAGTCACCGCTGGGCTCATCGTTGCGAGTGCTTGATGACGGATGCTGTCGTGATTCTGATCTGGTTCGTTTTTCGGCCAAGCAGGTGTCAAGCACCATTAAGAAAATGACGAGAGGGAAGTCCCCGGGTCACGATGGTTTAAGCATTGAGCACTTGCAGCATGCCGGTCCTCACATAGCTAGAGTGCTCGCTATGTTTTACTCGCTATGTATGTGTCACACGTACCTTCCCTGTGATCTTATGCGAACTATTGTCGTGCCTATTGTTAAGAATAAAACGGGTGACGTTGCTGATAAGTGTAATTATCGACCCATCTATCTCCCTGGCTACTATTATCGCAAAGGTATTCGACAGTCAGCTGGACGCACGGTTGGATAGCCTTTTAAAATTACACGACGCTCAGTTTGGATTTCGTAATAATCTTGGCACGGAAAGTGCAATACTTGGCCTCAAACATACGGTGCAATACTACACAAAACGTCGAACACCAGTGTATGCTTGCTTTTTAGATCTCTCCCGTGCTTTTGACCTTGTATCTTACGAGGTTTTGTGGAAAAAGCTGCGGGAGAGAAAAGTGCCAGCAGAGCTGTTGCGTATCTTCCAGTTTTGGAGGGATAACGTCACCAAAACTTTTTAACCTGTATGTTAACGATCTGATCAAAATCAAAATCAATCAAAATCAAAATGTTTTATTTCACATAGACCTACATGGGCACTTATGAAACGTCAGATTCTAGGTGCACGGTTCCAATTGGTCGTTTCCCATGGAGAAGAGCCGGCAAGAAACTCCATGGTTACTCTTTTAAAATATGTCTTTTACAATGTTTTCCAATTAGTGATTAACAGGTATGGGAGGACAGTGTAGGCCTGTCAACAGTTATATGTTAAACAAATAGACAATTGTCTATAATTTATAATCCACAGGGCCTACGACGTTCTCACATTTACAAAATATAAAATAATCTAGTAAAGTAAAATAAAAAATTAATAAAAAAAATTAGGTATATAATGTCAAATAATAAAAGAATTATGTCAGAGATATGTAAAAGTCCATATCTAATAATAAAAAATAAAAATTAAACACCATTATTTGGGAGCAGTTATTAGAAATTTACATAGTGATGCCGTTCATGAGGTACCAGGGAAGCCACATGTGCAGAAGGAATTATTGCCAAACTTTCTTGTCTTCGACGTAGTCTTGAATCTTATAGAACGCTTTTTTGATAAGGACACGTTTAATGTGGGCTTTGAACTTTCCATCGCTAAGTTCTGTAACCGACTTAGGCAACTTATTATAAAAGCGGATACTGTTTATCAGAAATGATTTGCTTGTTTTAGTTAATCTAAATTTGGGTATAACAATTTCATTTTTACTACGTGTATTTATATTATGGAAATCGCTTCTTATTTTAAAAAGTTCTAAGTTTTTGCGAACATACAAAATACTTTCTAAGATATAAAGGGAAGGCAGAGTGAGTATATCAATTTCTTTGAATTTGTTTCTAAGAGACTCGCGAGGACCCATTTCATAGATCGCGCGGATTGCCCTCTTTTGTAAAATGAAAATTGAATCTACGTCAGCTGCTGATCCCCACAGCAGAACGCCATAAGACATAATACTGTGGAAATAAGCAAAGTATACCAACCTAGCTGTGGCTATATCGGTCAACTGCCTTATTTTTCTTACTGCATACGCAGCTGAACTTAATTTACCTGAAAGAGCTCTAATGTGAGCGCCCCATTGCAATTTAGAATCTAAAGTAATTCCTAGAAATACAGTTTCCGTAATAGCATCTACTTTCTTGCCATCAAGTTTTAAATTTAAACCCACTTGGGGTACATTTGGTAATGAGAACTTAAGACATTTAGTTTTGTTCGCATTGAGTAAAAGATTATTAGCTGCAAACCATTTCGAAAGAATAGCCAGACTATCATTCACATGTAAGACATCCGTATCTTTTCTATCTATTTTAAAAATAAGAGAAGTATCATCAGCGAATAAAATTATATCTGATAAGTTAGCCATCATGTAAGGAAGGTCATTAATATAAACTAGAAATAAGAAAGGGCCGAGAATTGAACCTTGAGGCACTCCCATCTTAACTAAGGACCCCGAGGACGTCGCCCCGTTAACGTTCACTTTCTGTTGCCTGTTTGATAGATAGGAAAGAACAAGATTAGCGGCTTGTCCACGAATTCCGTAGTGGTGTAATTTACAGATCAGTGTATTGTGGTCAACGCAGTCAAACGCTTTGGTCACAGAAAATGCCAATTGCATCCTGGGACTTCTCCCAGGATTCCAAAATGTGACTGATGAGTAACACTCCCGCATCAGTCGTCGACCTACCTTTCGTGAAACCGAACTGGCGACTATGTAAAATACCATTTGAATTAAAATGTGACAACATCTGGTCTAGCATGATTTTTTCATAGATTTTACTCAATTTTGGTAGCACTGATATAGGTCTATAATTAGAGGGATCACTCTTACTACCCGATTTGAAAATTGGTACTACTTTACTATGTTTCATTAAATCAGGAAACGTACCGCTGTCTAAACATTGATTAAATATGCCTGTTAGGACAGGGGCAATTGTGTCAATAATATCTCCAAGAACCTTAACGGAAATCCCCCATAAGTCTACAGTGTTTTTAATGTTAAGACTTTTGAACGCTTTTTTAATTGTGACAATAGAAATAGGCTCGAATTTAAAACTAGGAATGTCCTTACTGAAGTTTTCTTTGAGTAAAGATTCAGCTAACACAGATGATGAGGGAAGAGATTTCGTAACCTCAATTGGGATGTTGGTGAAGAAATTTTCTAGCGACTCAGCAACTTTCAACTTATCTGAAATGGTTTCATTATCAATTTTTAACGACAAGTCATTCTGATCTCGCTGTTTATTGTTTCCAGTTTCTTTGTTAATTACCTGCCACACAGCTTTTATTTTATTATGGGAAATACCAATTTTGTTACTTATTAATTTAGACTTAGCTTGAGCGCAGACTCTTTTGAATATTTTAGAATAATTTCTTACATAATCATGAAGAGTTAGATCAGACGTCAATGATTTCTCGTGATACAACCTATATAAAATATCTCTGCTTTTTCTAATGCCAGCAGTGGCCCATTCACTAAATTTTGGTTTAGTATTGATAGTAACTTTTTTTACAGGACATGCTTTATTGAATTCTTGGCATACTGTAGAAATTAGGGTACCATAGTTTAAATTGGGGTCTTGTGAATCAAAACTGGCTGTTGAAAGATTGCTATTAAGATTATTATTAAACATTTCCAACTTATTCTTAGTAAGAGGTCTTATTTCAATGGTTTTATTTGAGTTTAACTTTTTATCTAAGTCAAATTATATAAGTTGACCAGTATGGTCTGACCTGATGCCACTAATTAAGGTGGAGTCTTTTATTTTACAGTTGGTAAATACATTGTCTATGCATGAAGCCGAGGTTGCTGTTATTCTAGTTGCTTCATTAAATATACATTTTAAATTGAATGATTTAAACAATGAGATTAACTTACATTTTTCGGGTGAATTAACTAGCAGATCAACATTTAGATCACCACAAACAAAAACTAATTTATTATCTTTAAAAAGTTTACTTAGTATTCCTTCCATAATGATCAAAAATGATGACAAGTTTGAGGGTGGTGGTCTATAAACACATAAGAAAGTATGGCCTTCAACCTCCGCACATGCTACCTCACATAAGCGATCAACAGAGCAGGCAATGATATCCTTCCTTTCCCTATATCTAAAACGACTATTACACAATATCAAGGTACCACCCCCTATTGAGGACCTGTTGTATGCACTGGCAACTGAAAAATTATTTACATTAAACAACATCCTATCCGGTTTTAACCAAGTTTCACAAAAACATAAGATATCCATATGATATTTATCTAATAACATTTCCACGTCTAAGATTTTGCCAGAGAAGCGATTTATATTTTGGTGATATAGTAAAATAATATTATTTTGGTTCTCTTTTGTCGACTCTAAAAGTTTAAAGAATTAATTACAGTATCAGTATCGTTGAGCTCAGCAGCAAAAAAATCGGATGTCGCATTGATGACGTTAGTGTCAACAATATCAGCTACGCTGACGATATGGTGCTGCTGAGCCCTACGGTTAGGGCGCTTAGGGAGCTGCTTAGTTGTTGCGAGGGCTATGCTCGTGAACATGGCCTAGTATATAACGTCAAGAAAAGTGAGTTCTTGGTCTTTAAGGCTGGCGGTGCTAAATGTCCTGAGTATGTGCCCCCGATTAAACTTAATGGGAATGACATATTGCGAGTGTACCAGTTAAAGTACTTGGGACATTATGTAACCGACGACCTTGATGATCAAGTGGATATTGAGAGGGAACGTAGGGCGCTGGCAGTCCGATGTAATATTTTGGCTCGCAGGTTTGCACGTTGTAGCAAGGCAGTTAAAATAACGCTTTTCAAAGCCTATTGCCAAGTGTTTTACACGTGCAGCCTGTGGACCAACTATTCTCGGCGGGCTATCAGCGCCCTACGGGTCCAGTATAATAATGTGTTCAGGATGCTGATGGGGCTGCCCCGTTTCTGCAGTGCATCAGGTATGTTTGCACAAGCACACGTCGATGGCTTCCACGCCATCGTCAGACGTAAATCTGCTTCTTTGCTCTGCAGAGTGCGGGAGAGCTCCAACTCCATCCTGAAGACAATAGCGGAGAGGTATGATTCTCCTTTGTTAGGTGATATTGTTCGACGATGTATCTCGAACAACAGCCTAGTCAATAAATAGATTTTAAGTTTACTAACATAGGTATAAGTTATCCTTTTGTTTACTAACCCGTATGGATGTTGCTTATCCGAAATAATTTTTTTTTTTTTTTTTTAAATAGAGTCACTTTCTTAGCAAATTCAAAATGCGGTCTGTGTTTGTGAATCTCGGGAATTTGTGATTTGTGTAGAGGTTGGTACGAAAGTCAGTTTTAAGTCAAAACGCTTGCCACCTCTAACATGGATTGAGTGTGAAAGAAAAAAGTTTTGGTGTTATCGGTGGCTCGGTAAATCAAAATATATTACAAGTTATATCGTTCACTATCGCAGATCGGTCGAGAGTGAAACTATTTACTGTTTTTATTTATTTTCCCCACCATTTTGGATGCGGGGTGATATTGAAAAGGCCGGGAAATAACGCCATAAAAATGCTTGAATGGATTTGTGACGCTTCTTATTGTGAATTTTATTAGTATGTGATGTTATGAAAGAATTGTTTTTTAACACGCTTTCATTAGCTTGACCGGTATCTGTCTATCTATGTTACGGAATCTTTCTACGTAATTTTCACCAATTTAAAGACGTCCAACGACTTGAAAATTTGCAAATGTTTCAAGGACCAATAACAATAGGTACAATAATTTCATAACCCACCAGGATCACCAAGATTGTAAAAAAATTCGACAGACATTCGATTTACTAAGAAATCTAATCTCTTCATTATAACTTCTTTCGATGTTTTCTTTAGTCTAACTAACATAATTTAGCCAATGTAAAAAAAAGTACAAAATAATTTATTTAATGATTTTTACTATAATTTAAAAAAAAAATATAAATAGCTACCAATCAACTATTTCAAACATTTATGATGTCAAGCACCCCACTTATTTTTTACAATTACTATATTTAAAACTAATTATTTTCAACTTTTTAGTTCAGCTTGCTTTTAAAGCGTGTTTTTTTTTATTGAATATGATTTATTTAATGAAAGGTTTCAATACACATTGGTACCTATTATATTTTGTTGAATAGTATAACGTACTTTCGGGATAAAAATTACTTTATGTCCTAACGGTTAGGACATAGACTACTTTTTAACCCGAATTTGGGACACATGTACACCAAGACTTACATTTAGACCTAACCCAAGTCTTGGTCTACCTTTTTTTTTTGGGTGGGAAATGATCAAATGACTTCTCTCGCATTGGGTGGACCGGGAGGGCGTGTCAGATTTTTACTGAAAAACCCACCCGTGTTCCTGCAGTTACCCGTGCCAGGGCCACAGATTCTCTTTCGAATTTCCCGCGACCCTGAGGCGTCGGCGTATTGGAGGCGCGTGTGGAACACGACGCGCCGTCGATCCGGGCCTGCAGCCTAATTGCGCAACACATTTTCGTAAACGATTACGACTAATCTGTTTGATTTTGACAGTTCAACAATATTCATTGCTTTATTTACATTGTTGAGCAGAACTTTTATCGTACTTATTTAGCAATGGATTAGCAATCTGTTTCAAAACGATTCAGATTGCGATTGATTGTGTATTACGCAATCAGGGTACTGGTCCTTACCGGACGGCGAGCTACCCATTGCTCGGCGTCCGCAAGCCAGCGCCTACGGCGGCCGGGAATCTTCAGGCGACCCGACGCCCAGGGCGTCTCCTGCGGCAACTAGGGGGGGCGTGACGGCACAAGGCTCTCTCCCTCAAGCGCTCCGCCTACTCCTTCGTGAGGATTAGTGCTTCGCAGAAGGAGGTGACGGCTTTCCATTCCCTCTCGCTCCGTACGGCCGGACGCGAGAGATCGCCGCCGCGGAACGCCGCCGCCGATCGCCTCCGCGAGGACACTGCGGTGCTCCACCCAACCTGGGCAGACCTCCACCGTGTCCTCCGGGCGATCCACACAATAGTGACACCAGGGCGTTTCCTCCCGCCTTATACGAAATAGGAACCTCCCGAAACAACCGAGTCCAGTGAGGACATGTGTCAGGCGGAACCACTCCTCAAAGAGGGGACTTATCGCCGCTATTGTGGCGTGCCCAAGTCTTGGTCTATCTGAGTGCCAAATTTAATCAAAATCCGTTCAAGAGTTTTTCTTCGTGTCGATGGCACAATGCTGGTTCAAATACTTTTGGCCTAAAACTTTGCCACTTTCATGGCGTCATCGGTGGCAGCGCAGAGCCATTAAGGCATGTTAAGGTAACATACACACACAGTTACTTTCGCATTTATAATTTTAAAGTATGGACACACGTATTGGAAAATCAGCCTATAATGTTCCCACTGGAGCAAAAAATATATGATAAAACACAAAAAAAATACATAGAAAATGGTATTTCTTATGTAACACACAGGTGGCAAACGAAAAGAAAGTCTGAAGTTTTGATTATCCTGTAACTTGTCTTAGGACAATGTTACGAAATATCTGATGAAAGAAGGCCGTCCATTTGATTATTACTGTTCGTTAAGTAATTAAAAGAAACACGATTGCAATCCTGTAAACCTACACATAACATCACGCTTTGTTTCTCCGAAGGGTTGGGCAGAGGTGTACCCTATAGTGGCGAAATGTGGGTGTATAGTACACCCACATTTCGCCGGGCGAGCCTATTGCCATCAACCGGGCACAAATCGAGGCTCCGGGCTGCTACTGAGAAATTCCACATAGAAAAACCCAATAACACGTTGCCTGAACTGGTAATCGAACGCAGGACCTCATGGTCTAAACCTGAATCTTCATAATAAGAGTATAAATAAAGATAGGCTTAATTACATCGAGGATGATGAAACTGATAAAGATAATGACAAAATTTTGAGAGTTTTTCAATTTTACTGTAATCTTCCTATTGATGAAGAAGTTAATTTGTTTTTTTGTTTGAATATTTACCATTTACTTAGGAAGACTAGATAGAGCAGTTGTGGCCCAGTGGTAACGGCCGCGACTTACGAGGTGTAGGTCGTAGGTTCGAACCCAGACAGGCGCTTTACTTTATGTAAACTATTTCATCACCACTGCTCACAAAACGGTGAAGGAAAACATCGTGAGGAAACCGGCATGTCTGAGAACCAAAAATTCGAAGACATGTGACATCTACCAACCCGCACTGGGCCCGCGTGGTGGATTACGGCCCACTCCCTCTCACAGAGAGGAGGCCTGTGTCCCAGCAGTGGGAAAGTGCATTTTACTTTTACTTTGGACAATAAGTCTATTTTGAGTAAGCCAAAGTAGCAATTTTTTTATGTTTTCGATTTAAAAAAGAATGTAATGATATTGTAACTAACATAATTTATGAGAGTTATTGCGTATATATAAAAGAGAATAAGTAATTACAAATAAAAGTTTTGATCTATTTTAATCGTTTTATTTTTTACCTTGTATGTCAGCCACTAGTTTCAAACTATATTGTTTTGGTATAGTAATAATAAATAATAATCGATTTATTTTCAGGCGACACAGGCCCGTAGATAAATACCTTAACCTAAACATACATATATTTAATTATTAGCACATACGCGGCCCTCTACAGCTCCGCCGCGGATAAAATGGCCGACGAAATAGTCGCTGCAAATGGCAACCCTCGTCGCCTTTTGGAAATTCTCGACGCGTATCCGGAGATCGCGTTAGTCCTGAAATCTCTTAAATTCTAAATCCTCAATGGCTAACACGAGTTTAAACTGTACAAAACCCCGGTCCCTTAAATTAGGGTTCTTCAACGCAAATGGCGTTTCAGGTCAACGTGATGAGATCGCCGCTTTCCTCCGCGACCATCAGCTTGACATCCTCCTCATACAGGAAACCTTCTAAAAGCCTCATCACCGCAACCCGAACATTGCCAACTATAAACTAGTTCGCAATGACACTATTGTAGACTTATAATCAAATTGATCTGGTTAATAGGTAGATAATTTTGTTTGTTTCGATTTTATATTATCTTGTTAGTTTTTGTAGGTAAAGAATAGTAGTGAACTAAACATTCTCAAAAAGAGACTATTTGCACGAGGTTTGATCTTGCACCCAATAGATCGGTGAATGTTCGAGTGATTAGAACCACTCGACCAATAAAAGTCTTATAAGACTTCTCTTCGAGGTATTTTTTCATGTACTATTCAAATAAACAATGTTGGTAGTAATGACTTGTGCAAAGATTTTTCTTCTTTATTTTTATTTTTTTGCACAAAGTTTTGCTTTAGGTCAATTTATTTTTATCACTGTAATTATGCACTTGATTTAGTTTTACTGCACTTGGTAAATGATTTTATTTCAGTAAGTAGGTTTATACAAACACTTTTACACGTCATCTATTTTTTATTTTTATTTGAGATGGGTTTGCTCTTGACTCTAGTCTAGGTCAGAGGTGACAGAGACAAAGTCTACGATGGAGTGAGCTTACCCAGAAGATGCCTGTTCACTCTAACTTTGAAGAGACTCGGGTTGAATGTGTTCAGGAACACATACGCAGGTAGTGAGTTCTTTCTCTTTTGCCGTGCGCATTGTGAAGGATGTTTGGAAGCGCTTAGTGAGAATTGGTGGACTGTTAAGCTGGATGAGGTCGGCTTTTCCTATAAGACTAACACAAGTTGAAAGGCCGAAACAAGCACAGAGGTCACAGTCTCTTTTAAAGTCCAAAGATAATCTTGGTCAGATCATGTAGATCGGTGTCAGAAATTATATTTAGAGAAAAGTACCACACAGACTGATAGGACCTGTCCAGTCAGTGCACGCATTTGTCAGCAATCATGCAGCTTGATTCAGAACTTAAATAAGCTTTAACAATTCGACGAATAATACCAATGAAAGAACATTTGGGTAGACCTCATTAAGAAGATCAAAATGACCAATATTGAATCAAAATGCAAAATGAAAAAAAGGTAGTCACATTTACATTTTTCACTACGACACCAAATCTCTACGACCGTTCCTTATAGCTGCTTTCTTTATAATTTTCCCCTAAAAGCAGTAATAAAGATTGGTGATTTTGAAGGCGCACTCGTTTCGAATGTGATTGGTCTTAAGAATTTTGCCGATGCTACATCAAAGTTGTATCGTACTATACATCTTTGCAAAAGGTAAAAGAATCTTCAAAACTGTAACTAGTACTAACTCTCATTACATCGCGTGTGGGTGACGTGAGCATACGGGTTTGCGACACCCCTGGTACAACGATGTGACGTCATGGGCGTCGCGACGCACAGTTAGGGAACTCCTGGTATAGGTTATAAGGTAAGGTAAGAAATTTGGTACGGAGTATAATGGTGGTGACAAATTTTGACAATTTTTTTTGATGATTCTTTAGCTGATCGACATATTGATAATTATTGCGATCCTGGTTCGCTTACTTTAAATTTACGTTTGACATTATTTAATCTTATTAATTTTGCCACAGTCTGCTGTGACCACGCTAACATTTTTCCTTTTTTTAATTTTGTAAATCCAATGATCTGCCATTTATTTTTTCTATTTGGAATTGTAAACCTTTGTATGCCCATGTGACGGTAAAATATGGAAAACTTTATTATAAAAACAACTATGTACTATACCCATGTTTGCAAAGAAATAAATGATTTGATTTGATTTTATTTAATAAAGGAACTGCGTCGACTCCCTGACTGCTTTGTTGGTCTAATGATCGCAAAAGCTACTGCTGAGCATGAGGTCAAGGGCTCGATTCCCAGGTTCCATTGGGTCAATCCATTAGAAGGGACTCAGACAGCCACGGTCTTGATTTGTGTTCGCTTGATGGCAATAGGCTCGCCCCCTATAACATGGGACTTTAAAACACATTCTGGCGAAATTTGGATGTACCCACCAAAGGTCTCCTCTGCATAACCCTTTGGAGAAAACAGGTTAATACAGAAAGGCAGTAAAATAAAATACATTCGATTGTCTTTGTTTATACGACAGTGATGACAACTTCGACTATAGTTTCGTAACACACTTAGGGTTGATTTTAGCAAAGTCAGATATGTTATACCTTGGAATAAAATTGACGTCGTTCCAGTGTGGAACAAAATTTATTCTCAGAATAAGAGTTTTTCTAGGTTAATTTTTTTTTCTGTATTTCACTCTATAGTAGCAATGGCTTTCATTTTGACAGTTCAACAACATATGAAGCAATGGATTAACAATATCATTCAAAATCATTCAGATTGAGAATGATAGTATGTTACGCAATTAGGGTACAGGTTTTACAAAACTTTGGTATTCCTCGCAACCAAAAATACACCAACTCAAATCAGAGGTCAGACTAAGATTTATCTCATATTGGGTCTAAAACCTAAACAATATCTTCGCCTTCAGCTGCTTAACGTGCAGCACACGTACTGAAATGGGTTGTTGAGATACAAGCGCTGTTGAGAGGAATCCTAATGCTTCTTATCGCATAAACTAGCCTGCCTCGTTCACTTTGTGGGACGTGGCCTTACAATTTTGAAGACTTTTGTGGTCTATTATAAGTTATTGTCAAGGTCGACTTTCGTTTGAGGAAATGTTTTGCGGTAAGATGTTAATAGTTTAATTTGGACTTTAACGTTTAAAGTCGTACTGTATTGTTCTATATAATAGGCAGACTGGAATTATTATGAAGGCAAGCCGTAGGTATGCCCGATGAAATTTTAATCCGTCCATATTTTTTTTTTTTTTCAGAATTAATGAATTGTCTAAAATCTTTCCTAAGCAAAATTTCAAATTAAGCTTTTCACCACACATACACCACATCCCAAGTGTGGTCAAAATGCTTAATCGGCGATTTAAGGCGACTTTAACTTCAGATTTATTCCTTTCTTTCATCACGATGTTTCCTTTTAAGTAACTTAGCGACTTTCGTTAGTTTTTTTTTACCGTCCACCCTATTTGGAAAAAAGGAAAATTCTAGCCCATATTCCTAAGACATCCTAACCATTCCTGTCACCACAATTTTATTTATTTTAGTACTTACAATTGCCACACACATTTTCCGATGGCTTTCGTCGTTCGGAATTTTAAATAGCAAATCGATATGTAGCTTAGCTTCGCAATGTTGATGTTTGTGGAAAGTTGGGTACCATTTTATTTTGCACTATTGCTAGAGTGTCTTACTTACAAGAATTGAAAATAAGTAGCGCAGAATCGGGAGCGAAGGAGAGAATGGAGGGTGGAATATGAAATCTTACCTCTAGGTATAATTATTAAATAAAAAATGAAAATATTTATCAAACAAAACAGCCATTAATAATAAATTTATTAATAGTAATTAAATAATATAGCAAAAATAATTATTCAAAGAAAACAATTTATATAAATGAATTAACATAATTATAATACATGTACAGGTATCTTAAAATAATCTAAAATATTGAAGTATATTTTGCAGATAAGCGTATACAAAATAATGGTTAAGCGAAATGTTAGTATCTTATTGGCGATCTCCTGACTTTGATGATATTAAAGTTAAAATTTGTTCTCACAAAAACAACTTCATTATCTCCTAAAACAGGGCTTCCTCTCTCCTACCCTTTTGCTGTAGCTTCAGTGTCCATAACGATCTAAATTATATCGTTACCACTTATGTACTTACACATTATGGTGAAGCAATGAACATATTGAGTATTGAGGTAATATTTGAAAAGCGCTACATGTTTTTCACAAGCGTGATCGATAAATTGATGATCAGGATTAAAAATTGACCAAGTGCTAAATGTTATTAGTCGTTTCTTTACCAATATGATGCAGCTAAATATCAGTATTAGTAGTTTCTTTACTAATATGATGCAGCTAAATATCATTATTAATAGTTTCTTTGCTAATATGATGCAGCTAAATATCAGTATTAGTAGTTTCTTTACTAATATGATGCAGCTAAATATCAGTATTAGTAGTTTCTTTACTAATATGGTGCAGCTAAATATCAGTATTTTTCATGGAGCGACTGCCGCCTATCTGATCTTCACAACCCAGTTGCTGTGTAACCAATAACATAATCAGCCTATAATGTTCCTTCTGCTGGGCCACAGACCCCCTCTCGGTGAGAGGGAGTAGGCCGTTTCCACCACGCGGGCCCTGTGCGGGTTGATAAATGTCACGTCTTCGATTTTTTGTTTTAGGCGGTTTCCTCACGATGTTTTCCTTCACCGTTTTGAGAGCAGTTGTGATGATAATTTACACAAAGTAAAGTGCCTGTCTGAGTTCGCACCTACGCCTGTAAGCAGCAGGCAATACCAATAACTATTGTTTATTATAACTGTCTTCACAGTAACAGCACAAGGCTACTGAACATGGACTTATAACTGTTATAAGTCTTATAACTGTTATGCTATGTTAAGTATCAGCCTTGTGATGTATCTTAATCAACGATGAAAACAGGGTATTATATCTGCATAAATAAACAGTTGCAGGTACTCCCTCATTTTGTATTTATAAACATCACGTTTGTAACAACCACACAAAACATGCCTCATTATTACCGACCATTTGCTACAATTACTTTCATAACAACCCCAATCTCCTTACACAGAACTCATTACAGACAATAAATCCTACCCATTCCTGACCAGTACATGTGACTGATTAATAGTTTCCTACCTAGATTGTGACCCACATTATTATGGCCGATCAGTCACGGCCCGGAAACGGGTCGGCTATGGCGCGGCTATCGGCTAGCAAATCGTGCAATTCCAACACTTGAACAAGGCAATAGATTCGAATCGAAAGTAATTTAAATTTGGTGCAAACTAGCTGACTTTGCCTGAAACTCTGGCTACCCGTTTAGATTGACTTTTGTATAGCTGTAGGTCACGAGCACTTATAGGTAACAATATTTTGATTAACAAGGGCGACACTGAAAGTTTTTAGAACTGGCCACTTGTAAACGATACACCTATTAAAATAAGTTCAAATTTTGAATATGGTACTCTTTGCCAATGTTATAGTGTATGGATTGTATTCATTTGTCATTTGTTTATGACTTGGCGACAAACTGAAAATTGTCTGTGTCACGTCAGCATCAATTTAACGCGAGAAAATTTTCGTAAAATGATTTTTTATGATTTTCGATGTCATTTAAGTCAACAAGAAAGTTATGATAGACTTTGATTAACCTTTTTCGGTGAAGCCTCATCTCGTGCCACTGTTTACAACTGGTTTAATGAGTTTAAATGTGGTCGCACTAATCTCACCGATGATCTGCGTGAGGGACGGCCTTCTACAGCGACGACTAAAGATAACATCAGTGTTGTGCGGCGTATGATAGAGACTGACAAAAGAGTGACTTATCAGTAGATTCGGACAAGCTTAGGCATCGGTATGAGTCAACTGCACAAAATTCTCCATGAACATTTAGCGGTCAGGAAGCTTTGTGCTCGGTGGATACCTCATAATTTGACAGAGGCCGAAAAACTCCGTCGTGATGGTTGTTGTCGTGAAATGGTTCAAAGATTTAACGGAGGTGATTCAAATGCTGTGTTCGACATACTTAAGAGTGACGAAAGCTGGATTTATTGTTATGATCCTGAAACTAAGAGACAGTCTGCTTTCTGCGTGTTTCCTTCCGAGGAGTTGCCAACTAAAGTGAAGAGAGGTCGAAGCGTGGGAAAAAAGATGGTGGCATCGTTCTTCGGAAGGACAGGTCATTAAGCAACAATTGTTTTAGAGGATCGAAAAACAGTTACTGCGGAGTGATACACTAACAATTGTTTGCCACTTGTCTTGGAAATAGTTCGGGATATCCTCTTTCACCACGACAACGCCTCATCGCACACCGCCAAGCAAACAATCGACTACTTGGCGACGTCAGACGTGGAATTACTGGGTCACCACCTTAAAGCCCCGACACCGCACCTTACGATTTTTATTTATTTCCGAAAATAAAAGAAAAACTTCGAGAAAAACGTTTTATGGACGCCGAGGTAGCAGTGGCTGCGGTTGAAAATGCCGTCAAAGAGACCCCTAAGGACGAGTGGGCAAAGTGCTTTTCTCAGTTGTTCCATCGGATGCAGCGATGTATTTATGTAAATGGACACTATTTTGAAAAGTTATAATAAAACTAATAACTTGCTAGTTTCCTAGTAAAAGAGTGTCCATGGAGTTTCTTGCCTTCTTGCCTTGTCATTGGTTAAATTGAAATCGAAGCTTTGAGTTTAAATTTGAGTTTGTATGCTTATTAAAATAAAAGGCGATTTTCTATTGGAATAATAAATGCAATTTTGAGTTACCTACTCCTATCTCATAAAAAATATGTTTTAAGCATGGATCGAAAATACAATGTTCATAATAACATAAAACATAACATCACGCCTTGTTTCCCCGAAGGGTAGGGCAGAGGTGTACCTATAGCACACCCACATTTCGCCAGTTATGTTTAAGTCCCATGTAATAGGGGGCGAGCCTATTGCCATCTACCGGGCACAAATCCAGACTTCGGGCTGCTACTGAGAAATTCCAGATAGAAAAACCCAATTACACGTTGCCCGACCTGGGAATCGAACCCAGGACTTCATGCTCAGCAGTAGCGATTGCTCATAATCATGTTCATAATAACATGACATTAAAATCTATACAGTACGAGAAACTCACTTTTACAAGTGGTTCGGAGTATAAATTTATCAGTGCTCGTGGCTGTTCGTATTTTGACTAGACTGGTTAGACCGAAATTAAGCGCCTATGTTTTAATGAGAGTTTGCGACTGGCGTGTGGTATGCTAAGTCAATAGAACGCAGGCGCTCGGAAGAATAATCTTCACAACGCAAATGCACCGAGATAGCGACCTGATTTTGGTTGTTTGTTTTGTGAGCCCCCTTATGTCTAGCAAAGCTTTCGGTCTCGACAACCCGGTCACACCCTGTACAGAAGAGCTGATCAGCATCATCGGTACAGTTAATTTTGGCGCAAAAACCACAGGGATCGTCTACTAATTAAAGCGAAAACTGAAGCCTCTTATTAAATGACAAGCAGAAGAATGTAGCTGTGAAGGGTTCAATGTTAGATCTGGCCTAGAAATTCTTAAGATGGGTTATCAACGTTTTTTATCTATCTCTTATATTAATTATGAGTGTGGAGACGATGGTTTACCCAAACAGTTAGGCAGAGGTTTACCTATAGTACATCCACATTTCGCTAGTTTTGTTTAGGTCCTTGGTAATAGGGGGCGAGCTTATTGCCAACAACCGGGCACAAATTCAGCAGTGGTGACCAAAGTTGTAGGTCGAATCCGTACAGGACTTTACTTTGTGTAAATAATTTCATCACACAGTTGTAATGAAAACTTTCAAAACGGTGAAGGAAAACGTCGTGATTAAACCGGCATATTCTAGAACCAAAGTTTCGAAGACATGTGACAGCTACCAACCCGCACTGGGCCTGGTGGTGGACTAAGGCCCGATCCCTCTCTCAAAGAGGAGGTCTGTGTCCCATCAGTGGGAACGTTATATGCTGATTATGCTTGGCACAAATCCAGACTCCGGCTGCTAAAAAAGTTTTGCTCTCTATATGAAAAAAAACGATGCGTAGTTCTATTTCAGAATCCGTAGTTAACGATGTAGTCAGCGAAAGCGTTTTGTGCTGCCTCTCAGGTGCTGAATTTTTTCAACTAAATTTTTTTTCTAAATTTTAGAAAAAAGTAGAAATCTAGGTACCTGTACCTGCAGTTCCGTTACGGATACTAGTAATAACTGGTTGTTTTTTGGTGGGAAACTTCTACTGACTAAAACACACCCGTGTTCCTCTCTGTGTTTTGACCCCCTAGATTGGGCAGAAGCCGTTTGAGAGCCAAACGTCGGAAATGCTTCACGAAGTTCCACTGGCTGTATCTAAGTGAATACCTACTTTTTCAAAAGCTCTCTCCGAAATCTTTTCGTACTAATGCCACCGGAAACTCAAAAGTTCAGCACAAACTACATAAACATAAGTTATGATTTTATAACGTTCTTTAATAGAGAAATATTGTGTAGTGGAATCCGGGCAATCGACACTACAGAACGGGATCCAGGGTGTATTGTTGCGACGGGGCATTAAGGGTACGAACCTTAATTGTTGTAACTACGGAAAACGGTCTGAGAAGATATCCATAACTTCTTGAGAAAGGAGATTGACCAAGTGACTAAGAAACCTAGCATCGGTATGAAACATTTGTAGCGAAATAAAGAAAAAAGAAGAGATTCGCCACATAATAGGTAAATTCAGTATTTGTGGATCAAATTAAAAATTAAATACTTCTGTTGTTGATGAGTTAAATTTTGGAATGTTAGCCTCACAGAGAGAAAAAAGTACGTATTTTTGACATAATCGAATTTTAAAATAGGTACCGTTAAAAATAATGATCGCCAATCGGCCCAAACAGGTTGCAATAAACATAAATAAGGTTTCAATGTAGCAGTTAATGCTACAACATGCAGTGATCAAAGATTATATTAATTTTAGAGCTTCCTAATGTAATTTACCAATTTATCATAATTCTTGGCATTACACGTAAATGCTTGAGTTTGAGTAGCTTTCGGATGAGTGGACGTCCTAACTTGTCGCCCGATTAGATTTTACCAGTCGTGCGTTAAATTCGTTCAAATAATCGTATAATTACTATTATTTGAACGAATTTAACGACCTAATGATCTAGAATCGGTCTAAACTGTTGGGTTTATAATCTAATATTTCTGACTTTTTGTCACAAATTGTGTGTATGTTAGTAAATTCAAAATACGAATTAGTCAAAATGACGTTTGAGCTTTTCCAATACTTGTCAATGCCGACAGATAAATATTGATGTAGAGGCTGTCTACCTCTAGGTACCTAAGTAAAAACTCGAGAATTCACATACAGCAGATTATCGAACATTTAGCTATTTGTACATCTTGGACGGAATATCGAAAATATCAAAGCACTGGATTCCACACAAAAAATAGTTAAACAATTTTGCTAAGTTTCTAACCATAAGTTTTGTTGAGGTATTTTTAACACCTTAACAGAATGTTATTAATATGAATAATAATTAGTTGTTATTAACATATATTATTACTAATTATCCACCTAAAACTTCAATAATTGGATGCGCAATTCAATTATTTAGCATATGTCAAGAAGGTTTTATTGTTTACATACTCTTTTAATGCCATGCCAATGAAAACATCAGAAAAGGAAATCGAAATAAAAACGGATACATAAGTAGAAACAGGAATTATCAACACTATAAACTTAAGTCACCACAGAATAAATAGCGATACCAGAGGGGCAATTACCGTATTTTTAAGAACGGTCGCATTATAATCTCAGTCTCAAGCTGTCAAAAATACAATCAATTTACATAAATTTGACAACTTGTTGACATTCATTGTCGCTGTGATGAGATTGCGACTTGATTTTGAACGTTTTAAGTACGAGAATTGGCCTTCTGGTCTGATCAATCTCCATTAGATTGTCATTCATAGATTTTGAAAAAATAAAACAGTCAGCAAGAAAATGGGCCATTTTCACCAAAACTTTTTTTGATGCCATTCGTTCCTGGCCTACGAAAATGGCATATTTACTTGGTGACTGTACAGTTTTTTCGAAATCTGTGATTGCCGATCTAAATTTCTTAAAAAGTTATCGATAGTCTACTAAGAAAGTTTTCCGGTAGCTAACTGATGTAACTAATATATTTGTTACAATATTATTTAAAAGAGTGTCCATGGAGTTTCTTGCCCTTTCTTATCCATAGTACCCACTACGCTTTGCAATGGGCAAATAGCTTCATATTTCTGACTGACCGGCTCCTTGACATTCCAAAAGTGCCTGTAAATGGTTTAATGGAAATATATGCTTGTGAGTTTGAGTTTAAAACGATTAAGGTAAAGGTACCCATACTGCCCCGTCTCAAAATCCACCCTGTTTAACTAAAGGTTACGTTCGTTTGGTTTGGTTTATAAAGAGAAAATTCTCAAAAAAATCTCATAAAAAAACAAAAAATACTCCTGTTCGTACAAAAAACTAACAGATATTACGGGAAAATGAGGACAGATAACGAAAGAAAGAATTTCGTTATCTGTCCTCATTTTCCCGTAATATCTGTTAGTTTTTTGTACGAACAGGAGTATTTTTTATTCGTAATAGTCTCTAAAGTACTTATTATAAAATATAGCTACGGAGTGAGCCGCTTGACATTATAAACCTATAAACAGTAGCACTTGGCCCGGTTTACAACTTTCTTTGTTTGGGCTAAGTTAAGAGAGTCAGTAAGATCTTGATTTTTCTGGTTTTCATTAGTCCATTAATGCCTGGTTTCTACGAGTTTAATATCCGCAGTTTATCTGTTAGAAAGAGCTATGAGTTCGATATCTTGACACATTGCTTTTTTGTCACTAATGGTGGATTTCACAAGTGAAAGTGAACGCGATTAGCAATTCATCGTTATAGAGCTGTCAGTGTCATTATTGTATATAGAATATTTACACTGACAGCTCTTGAACGCGTTTTAAATGTCCTGAACGCGTTCAGTAATATTGGTGGTATGAACTTGATTTAGATAAGTTTCTTGCAGAGTTTCTTTAACTAATTGAAACTTTTCTTTGTAAGTATTAGTAATTCAATAAAATTAATATTTTTACATACAGTTCACTTAATAAATACGCAGAAGGCATGGCGATTGAGCGATAAATTTGGCGTAAAATAAATTTCACAGATTTGATGCTAGTAACGCTGTTTTGCCATCACTTACCTAGATGCGGAAGGGTGAGGACAGGGAGTTGTGGCGCGGCCTGGAAGAGGCCCATGTCCAGCTGTAAACTACGATAGGCTGAGTTAATCGAGACTGTAAGACCTTCAATGGTCTGACTCAAACAAAAATGTTGACTAATATCCATCAAGGATAGCGACACTGGTATACAAGGTAAAGTTAATTAATACAATAAAATGCATAAAGCGCTTTCCGGTCATAACGTATACCACACGAAAAACGTGCAAAAGCAGTCCAGATTGTGTTCAAGATCGCTACTAGGTACTTAGGAAAAATAGTGGTTTTGTCACAAAAATAACCTGTTTATTCATTCATTCGGAGACTTACTGCCCGAGTTTCGGGAGAAATGGTCTCAGTTACTGGTTGAATGCGGTAAACCTCGCCTAAGAAATGCTGAGATATTTTGTGGCATCGCTTTGAGTGTTACTTCGCATTTTTGTTATTGTGAGATAGGACATGGTTTTTATTTTCTTGAATGTGGGTAATACATAAGGTGACATATACAACAAAAGTTCTTTAAACCATGTCCTACGATTATGAGATATTTAAATTTATATAAATAAAACGAAGTCCGGTTTATAAATCAAGAACGGCCGGACTGATTTTTATGATCTTTGATTTGTTTCCGCCCAGAATAAATAAAAAAAATAGGGAATATCTAAAGTAGCAGCATACAATGTATTATTAAAAATTGAACATCAATTAGAATTTATATCCGAGAGGTTAAGAACAAGATGTATAAATGGTTTTATAAAACAACGAGATATGACAAAACTGAACTAAATTTAAACTCGCTGGCGCCTTGTCTACATAGATAGTTGGTAAGGGAGTAGGACTTGCGTCATACATAATGCATTATGTACCATCCTTTGGATTTGAATGAAATCGGTGCGAATGCGAGAGGCAAAGGTACAAAGAGGCTTTTCTTGAATGTGGGTCTTTACCAACCTTATAAACAAAGACATAATGTCTCATGGCTTTGATTTCACTTGCATATAGCCATAAAAATACAACAAAATTACTACTTTTCACGGCGGACAGTGTCGGAGGCGGCATCAAATTCCAAGGTCAAGGGTTGTTTATTTTGACACAAACTACAAAATAATTCGTAAAAACTTAGGTAGAAAAAAATATTTTACACATGTTCAACCCGAATTCTCAAGTTATTTTTTTTTTTTTTTTTGTATTTTGTACTAGTTTTTGTAATTTAGGTTTCACATATATCGATTTTTTATAGTTTCAGCAATAAGTAGATTCGTATTTATATTTTGGTATAGCTGCAAAAATTTGCTAGATAATAAGCTATAAGTTGGAAATGGCACGGTGCGTTTCCTTTTTTTTTTTTTGATATGGCATCTCGTACTTGACCTTGAGAGGTCGTGACTACTTAACCGGACTATCCTGTGGCTGCCTTAAGCGGACTCAAAGCCTCCAGCCAGGGGCGTAAAACTACCCTGTGGGGTACGGACCTCGGCTTAGGGCGTCGCTGACGGGAGGACAGCAAGATGGGACAGGCTGGATCTGGATTATATTATTATTATCAGGGGAATTTAAAGCTACAGGCTCAGCTACGGCGCGGGCTGGCACTTCGTCGAGCAAGGGTCGGGGGGGACAGTTACGTCGGGATCTTCGCAAGGAACCTCGGCGGCGAGGTCGGAATGTCGGTCTGTGTTTGTGCACTGTACTGGTGGCCCTACTGCTCTCCTGAATGAGAGTTATGTGGTCATCGGGATCGGTGAGGACATGCTTGGGACGGCGGACATGACTAATGGAGGAGGGAATATAGCTAGCGGCCTTGACAACCAGAGGGTTGCGGTGATTCGCGGCGGTCTCGAAGAAACGCTTTGAAATGCGTTTCATGAACTGGCGGATAGTGGGAATCTTTAGGTCAACGTGAAGGATCTCGTTGCGAACGTACCAGGGGGAGCCTGTAATCCTACGGAGGAACTTGTTCTGGAGGGTCTGCATTCTATTGAAGCGATAGGGCTTGGCGTGTGCAAAGACTGCACTGGCATATGTCATGATCGGGCGGATGCACGCTGTGTAGATACGCATTTTGCACTTTAGTGACAATTTGCTACGTGCATTTAGGACAAAGTGAAGTCTACCTAGAACGAAGGCGGCGCGCGAACGAGCCGGATTAATGTGCTCTGAAAAAGAGAGGTGCTCATCGAGCACTACACCCAGATATTTGGCTCGCTTCTCCCAAGGGATCGGCTTGCCGAACATGGTGATCGGTCGAGTAAATATATTGAAGTTGCGTTTTTGTCTGCATTGACAACTGACTAGGTGTGAACAAGGAGAGTATTAAGTATTTAGGGATATGAGGAACAGGGTGTAAAGTTCACTCATACTCTTGGAAAAGGGAGGATCCTCCGACCAGATGGATGTCGTATCTGGTGGGCAACTGCCCGGTGCGTTTCCGCTGCAAAATTACGTTTTGGCGGAAAACGTCTTTTTCGGCGGTAGCTATTACTGTCATCCAGTCTTGGCGTTCGAGTGGATAACTCAGTTATTCTCAGTATAAGTAGTTGGTGAAATTAAAACATGGTGATCTGTGAGTAAGTAATAGCTTTATCCTTGGAATAAAACTTATTCTACTTTGGTGAAATCGGACCTTAAAGTGACAAAAAATCGGGCTGTGGATATTAAGAACAACGTTTAAACGACTAGTTCTATAACATTGATTAATGTTCGACTCGGCACAGTTGTAAGTTTTTCTCCAAAACCGCATTCGAAATATCTCCGAAGCCAATTTGTAATAGAGACAGTGCAGGTTAAGCAGAGTTGCGCCAAAAACTGCATTTAGTATCCCTTACAACTGCGCTTGGGCATGGAGCATGACTTGTGATCCCCAGGCCAATTGAAGAACGGAAAGCGATTTTTGTGTAAATATACAAGGTGGAGACGACATTACAATACTAAATTAAACTAACTTAAACTGCTTATACTTAATGACGTTCCCAGTCTGCATTCGAAAATTAAATCAAATATATTTAGTAGTTTCGTCACAACAGCCAGTCAAAGATTGGCAAAACCCATAGTTGGCCCATCACTACTATTTAGTTTGTTGGAAAAAAACACAATTTTAATTTCATGCATTAGTATTGTCAGTGCTTTCATTTATTGTCGTTTAGTTGTCTCCACATAACATTTTTACTTATGTACGTGATATTTACATACCTGATGTAAATCTTTTATGGCCCACATTTTCTATTATATGTGGTTTGCGAATAAAACTTCAGTCAAAAATTGAGTTTAAGGTTCTGAACCTGATAGGATATGTGTGTGTGTCTGTGAGATATTCGCGATTAATAATACTGACTTTTAAAGTATGTCCCGTACATACTTCATTGTTAGGCTTTTTATCACGATATTTTCGTGAAACTACTTGACAGGACTCCTATGTAGACACCTAGTTATTGGAGAACATTAAAAAAAAACTTTTGGTTGCGTAATCCCGATTCAAGGCGCAATTCCATTATTACCATAAAACATTCTAACATTAGACAAAAATATAGCTTTGAATCTGTTGGCAAGAAAAAACCTCAAATGATTTATAAACTGGCAGGAAACACGACTAAGTTCACCTTTCGCTGCCATTACCGCAACATTCAAACCAACAGTCGCTACCGCCTATAATTTACAACACTGTACGTGCACTGTGTAGCTTTTCCCTCGCAAAACGTGAAAAATAAAAAATGGCGGCGCTGTGCCCGCTCAGAAACACGTGATGGCAAACAGCCTCTTAAAAGTAACAGACATTGTTTAAAAGAAATGTTGATACATGCACTTGGTTTTGAATAATGGAGTTTTGAGTTTATGCAATTTTTCGTTAGGGTGCTCCGACTAGTAAATTATTATATGTAACATAACACAAAACTGGGTATTGTAAGTTGTTGTTTAACATTACGAACTTGTTTTTCGTAAATTAGTTTTTTTTATTTTGTTGAATTTTATTTTTGTTAGAAATTTACCAGAAGGTTACCATGTATGCTCCAGTTAAAATATACTAATGCTGGGGATTACAGATAACACTCGGCTTCGTTAAGAGGCCTTTTACACACGTTACACTACTTTTAAAAATGCACTTGCAATTATCCTATGCCATATTGGTACGGAATGTAGAACTAGCTCTACAGTTTCAAATTACACTCTACAACTCTGCATAGAGTCGTTTAAACTTTTGTCAATAAACGTAAACCTGAACTGTGGACGCAGTTAAAACTATTTTACATAGAGACACGGTGAAATGTGTTACATGAACTACTTTATGTACGGTCAGCGACGGTAGTCGATTACACTTCAGTTTTTAAAACAGAATTGTTGAGGTCAACATAAAATAAATAATTTATTCAGTCCATCACTGAGTGGCAGATAACGCACAACCTTTATTACTGGGTCTGCAAGAAGCAAAAGAATTTTTGAATAAATTAGATCTAAACTATCCAAATTTGCATAAGAAGTCAAAAAAACGACCAGCCTTGAAACTGCACTAGTTACCTATTACGCCTACGCTTATGCATGGCTCAGTTACGGCGTGAAATTGTGGGGAAACATCACAGACGAACCGACACTTTTCACACTGCATAAAAGACTAATAAGAATGTTATTAAATATAGAAGAAACTGACAGCTGTAAACCTCATTTTCAAGAACATAAAATACTCACCCTCCCCTGCCTATACATTCTAGAAATTTGCAAATTTGTTCGAAAGTACCTACCAACACTTTCACACCACGAGAGAAAATAAACAGTCAAGATACACATTACGTCATCAAAACAGATTAAACGTACCAAGCTCTAAGCTAAAAATTCACTCAACAAGTACCTACCTACCTAATAAATTACGGGAAATAATTAAAAATGAACAAAAATTTAATTCATTCACAATTAAGTTGAAACAATTACTATTATCTAAATGCTATTATAAAATCAAAGAATATCTAAATGACAAATTCTAAATGACATACATACATACATAAACTCACGCCTTCTTCCCATGGGGGTAGGCAGAAACCACAGAACGCCACCTGCTACGATCCTTACATACTCCTTTTGCCTCGTTTACGTTCATACATCTGGTCATTCATACACGAACGCCGGTTGAGAGTACTTCGCACCTGACCTTTCTGAAGAACATCACCAATAAGGTCACTATATGTCTTCCTAGGGCGTCCCCTCCCGGCGTTTCCACTCACATCTGCCTTGTAAATACCTTTTGTTAGTCTCCTTTAATTCATCCGCTCAACATGACCAAACCATCTAAGCATACTCTTTCCGTTGCCTTATCACATCATTCCTCAGCCTATCATTCAAAGTCACACTACACATGCTCCGCAAGGAACGCATTTCCACAGCATTTATTCTGCTTTCATGCTTCTTTTGAAACACCCAACATTCACTTCCATACATAAGCGTAGGCACCAGCACACTATTGAGAACAGCCAGTCGTGCCTTCTTGGGCATCCACTGGTTGGTCACAATTGCATGTGTAGACATTTAGAAATCTTTCTAAATGACATGTTTTAATAAAATAGTTTTTGATTGAATTTGAACTACTTTTGAATACCTAATAATTTATCAAATTAATGCGTTCTTCCTCTCTCCTACTTACTTTATTTTATCATTTTGCTGTGCCCTTACAGGGTCCATATTTGTGTTCCTAGCTTTAAGCCCTTTGTAACATATTTTTACAATATGGAAAGCAAACCAATAAATGATTATGATTATGATGAGATTGTGAGTGAGAACAGATGAAACTTTGTATGGAGTTTCGTCATTTAGCCGATGGGATATTGCATCAGGCGTGTTAGTACTATTAGTTTTATTAGCTCACAATTAACATACATAATCAGCCTATTATGTTCCCACTGCTGGGACACAGGCCTCCTCTCTGTGAGAGGGAGTGGGCCGTAATCCACCAGGCGGGCCCAGTGCGGGTTGGTTGATGTCACATGTCTTCTAATTTTTGGTTCTAAGACATGCCGGTTTCCTCACGTTTTTTCCTTCACCGTTTTGTGAGCAGTGGTGATGAAATAATTTACACAAAGTAAAGCGCCTGTCTGGGTTCGAACCTACGACTTAAAACTCGTAAGTCGCGGCCGATACCACTGGGCCACCACTGCTCTCAATTAACTTAACATCCAATTAATTTCCTACAGTAACCCGTTACTTAACTCCTATTTGCATCGCTTCACATTTGGCGCCCCCAAGAGCGATAGTTTAGAATTACTGCCAAAACATTAATTGAAACCATATTTGGCAAACATTTGATTCGTAAACCATTGACTTAATTCATAGTATGTTGTGGCTTGGTGCCAAGGTTGGACTATTTATTGAGCTCTATTGACTAGCGGGTAGTTTTTATGACGTGACGATTTAGGTTATGGTCTGATAAATGTTTGTTCTGTGGTTATTTTAAGCCACCAGTAGATCTTTGACAGTCGTTATGCGTTGCCAAAAGCCCAAAAGGTTGTCAACCAATCTTTACCAACTTTACCAAGTGTTACCCAGTAACTGGGTTGTGAAGGTCAGATAGGCAGTCGCTCCATGTAAAATACTGGTATTCAGCTTCATTCGGTCAGACTGGAAGCTGACCTCAACATAGTTGAAAAAAGCCAAGCAGTTTGATTAATTATTTGCAGGTTCTAGGATTGCTTAGGAGAGAGAAACTTGCCCCGAAATATTGAAAAGTCACAAACCAAAACTCTAGTGGTAAATAGCATAATGTACCTATCACAACGCAACTCTGGTCCAAGACATAGGGGCCACCTAGTTTGGGGTCCGCCGTAAAGATGAAAAGGAAGATCGCTAACAGTTACAGACCGACATTAAGTTAAGTTAATTAAAGTTAATAATTGTAACATTGATTTAATAAATGATAAACAGAGGGCTTTGGACAGCAGCGGTGGCCCAGTGAGAGCAGTTGTGGCCCCGTGGTAACGGCCCCGACTTACGAGTTGTAGGTCGTGAGTTCGAACCCAAGCAGGCGCTTTACTTTGTGTAAATAATTTCATCACCACTGGTCTCAAAACGGTGAAGGAAAACATCGTGAGGAAACCGGCATGTCCTAGAATCAAAAATTCGAAGACATGTGACATCTACCAATTCGCACTGAGCCCGCGTGGTGGATTACGGCTCACTCCCTCTCATAGAGAGGTGGCCTGTGTCCAGCAGTGGGAACCTAATAGGCTGATTATGCTAAGATTTAATAAAAATAAATGAAATAGTTATGGTTGTGGAGCAGGACCAGCATTAAGCCAGGCATTTTTATCAGCGATGTAATCCCCTAATTTATAATATGCCTGCCTGCATAGTGTGCGTTTTATAAAAGATTTGTATTTCGTCTCATTCAGTTGAAGTATGTGGGGAGGTATTTTATTGTAACATTTTAAACAGTACCATATGAAAGATGAGTCTACTTTAGCTAGTCTGAAACCTGGTTAAACTAATAAATCCCGATTCCTAGTTCCGAAACCTTAAAGCAAGGGCTATTTAAAAAAAAAACTTTTTGCTAGTTTATTCTGTCGCACTCCTAGGCAATCGCTTCTCTCTCTCGCGTCCGGCCCTGGTTCAGGCCATGGTACGGAGCGAGAGGGAATGGAAAGCCGTCACCTCCTTCTGCGAAGCAGTAATGCTCGCGAAGGAGGAGGCGGAGCGGGTGAGGGAGAGAGCATTGCGCGCTCACGCCCCCACTAGCCGCCGCAGGAGACGCCCTGGGCGTCGGGAGTCGCCTGCAGATTCCCGGCCACCGTAGGCGCGGGCTTGCGGATGGCGAGCAATGGGTAGCTCGCCGTCCGGTAAGGACCAGGCCCGGGTCGACGGCGCGTTGTGTTCCACGCGCGCCTCAAAGAGATTTCAGCACAAAGTGACGGGGTCCGATAGGGCCGACGCCTCAGGGTCGCGGGTTATTCCACAGAGAAAACCGTGGCCCTGGCACAGGCAACTGAAGGAACACGGGTGGGTTTTAGTCAGTAAAAGTCTGACACGCCCTCCCGCTCCACCCAGAGCGGGAGAAGTCATTTGATGATTTCCCACCCAAAAAAAAAAAAAAAAGGTTATCGATTCTCTCCCTACCTATATGTTTTTCATGTAACTATTAATTTACTCATTTTAAACTTAAAACAATACTCCCAATGCTGCATAAAATGTCTTCTTTCATAAAGCCACCACACAAGCTCAATCACTTTTCTGGTATCAAAAGCTTGAGTTCTGAGTTCCTCAGGATATGTTTTCCTTTTCCGCAATTTTTTGTAGTTTTCAATATCTTGTAACTAAACTTAGAAAGTTTCATGAATGCCAAGCGCCACATTTGTACCTAGTTAGTTTAAAACCTCCAACTACCTGCTAACTTACTAGGTACTAACTTCTAAAAGTAAATATATATAAAGAAAACGACGATTCCCGTTTACTCGAGACGTCATTTTCTTAAGTTTGAATCTGCCGCGTTTCCGACAGAGTTTAGACTCGAGTTATCGATTGTCGTCAACCATAGTAAAACTTAAAAATACTCTATGGTAATTTGCTCTGTGGTCTGCATTCGAACTTAAAAATATCGAACATTCAAGATTACACTAATTGTGCAAAAAATAATTTATTGAAGAAATGAACAATAAATTGTAAATCACCTGGAGTAAAAACTTTTAATGTTGTTTTCTGTTTTTATTGCAGGTAAGGCTATTTCCAACTGACTTGTGTAATCTTATCTTGATTTTATCTTGTAATAGAAAGAAATAAATGAAACTGTTTTTATTGCAGAAACCCAACTGAGTTTTTATTTCGAAGATTATTATAAAACAACATTATTGTGAATACTTCGAGAAAAATGGAAAAACTTAGGTTTGATTTTAAAATGCGGGGAGCGTCAGATGGAAAATCAACAATATTGTGCCTAACCTCAATCGGCACACTAGATGGTCGTTATTTTGCAATACCGGATGAATACCAACCAACAAGTTTACACAAAGAATTGATAACGTCACAAGTGTATGGCATAGTGAAAAACACATTGGGAAAAAGAAATCAATTCAGAAAAGTATGGATAACCTTAACAGAAAATATGAAAAAGGCTTATTTAGATGAGGAAGGTAACTTATTATTTGAAAATTTTTATTTAGAGGAGATTCCAGAAAAAGCAGCTGTAATATCTACCACAAACACCTCAGAAGACACAATAAAGAAGCTGCTAGAAAAAGTTCTAGAATCAAAAGAACAAACTTCTGAAGTTAAAAACTTAAACAAAATTGCTAAAGATTTCATGATTGAAAAATTTGATGAAAAAACTACCAATGCCAGCCAATGGATTAATCAATTTGAAAAAGAATGTGTTCGCTGTGTAGTGGCAGAAGATAGGAAAAAAATCGAGATCTTGAAGTTTTTCCTTGAAAAATGTAGTGCTGACTGGTACACTAGTATGATTCTAAAATACTCTATAGAATCAGAATGGAACAACTGGAAAAAAAAATGAAACTTTTGGGAACAAAGGTTGGTCTCCTATTAGGTATGCTTTTAACTTCAAATATCAATCAGGTCCCTTGCTTGAATATGCCCTGAAAAAAGAAAAGTTACTACTTCAAATCAGAAAATCCATGGATACGGAAACATTGATTGATCTTATTGCTATTGGTTTACCAAATTATGTACCCGACAAGATTGACCGACAAACACTTCAAGAAACTCAAGATCTTTACAATGAAATAGGTAAATTAGAACATCTTGTCAAGAAAAATATAAATGAAAAAAAAGGAAAACCTTTCTTGGATAATAAACAAAAGAAAAGTGAAGACAAAAATCCATGTGAAATATGTGAAAAGGCAAACAAAGGGAAGCGTTTTCATTCTGAATCAATTTGCTGGTTTAGAGAAAAAGAAAACAAAAACAAAAAAATAGGAACATTAAACTCTGTTAACAATTCAGAACTGGAGGTGGAATTAAATACAGAGGATCCAAAAAACTTAAAGTACCACCATTAATAAAAATCAAGCTATTACTTAATGACATATTAGAAATTTCAGGTATTTATGACTCAGGTTCAAACGTGTCATTGATAAATGCAAAATTGTTAAAAATTCAAGAAGAAAACATTAATAATTTACAAAAAATTAGCTTCAAAACTATTAATGGTGCAGGAAAAACAAAAGGTATGATAACCTTAAAAGTGAAAATATACAATATTGAGAAAATGATCAAAGTGTTTATTGTAGACAGTGAGAATTTCAGTTATGATTTTTTGGTTGGTTTAGACTGTATTGAAAATTTTAAATTGACCCAGACTGAAGATCTAAGGATTATTCAGAACAAAGACTTCCAAAATCACGAAAATGAAATTTACTTAAATAAAGAGGCTGAGAATCACACAAATGTCAATATTCCTGTTTTGTTGGGTGATATTAAAGAAAAAACAAACAGTCCAAGAAAATATGAAGTAAACTTCAACAATCATCTGAATACCGATGAATTTGAGATGATTGTGAATCATTTAGATATGTATGAACAGTCTGAAATCGACAAGTTGTTAAACAAATATAAATCCGTATTCGCCAGAGATAAATACGACATTGGTACTGTTAAGGATTATGAGGCTCATATTGATCTAATGGAAAATACTGTTATAAACGGCCTTACAGGTGCACGTTCGAAGATAGGAAAGAGATAGAAAGTCAAGTAGCAAAATTATTGGAAAAAGGCCTTATTGAGGAGTCATACTACAGCCCCTTTGCTGCTCCAGTTACTCTGGCATTTAAGAAAGAAGAAAATAAAAAAACAAGAATGTGTAAAGACTTCAGAGATTTAAATAAAATTATATCTCCTCAAGCACAGCCATTTCCACTGATTAAGGATTTGATAGTAAAAAGTGTGAACTGCAAATATTTTACAACTTTAGAAATAAATTCAGCATTTTGGTCAATTCCCCTAAAGATTCAAGACAGACCTAAAACCGCATTTGTAACACAGGAAGGACACTTTCAGTGGACTTGCCTTCCTTTTGGAATAAAAACAGCGCCAGCAATTTTCCAAAGGATATTAAATAATATAATAAGAAAATACAAACTTTCTGACTTTGCAGTGTCCTTCATCGATGATATATTAATCTTCTCACAAAATTTTACACAGCATATACAACATCTTTCAAGACTATTGGAAGCAATTCACAAAGAGGGATTTAGACAAAAATTTTCAAAATCCTCATTTGCGAAGAATCACGCAAAATACTTAGGTCATATTATAGAAAAGAACTCTGTAAAACCACAGAAAGATTACTTAATTGCAGTGAGGAACTTTCCAGTTCCAGAAACAAGAACAAACGTAAGTTCCTTGGAAAAATCAACTATCACCATAAATTCATCCCACGCATGGCACAAATCTCAGGCCCATTACATAATCTTCTGAGGAAAAATGTAAGATTTGTTTGGTCGAAAGAATGTCAAGATTCATTTGAGAAAATTAAAACATTGCTTTGTTCGGAACCAGTTCTAAAAATTTTTGACGCAAATTCTCCAATTAAAATTTATACTGACGCTAGTATCAAAGGGGTTGGAGCTGTGTTGAAGCAAGAAGATGAAAATAAAAGTTATAAACCTGTAGCGTATTTTTCTAGGAAATTTAATGAGGCACAAAAAAAAAGGCAATATACCTTGAATGTTTAGCCATAAAAGAAGCAGTGAAATATTGGCAGCAGTGGCTATTTGGGAAACAATTCACGGTATACACGGATCACAAACCTCTGGAAAACTTGAACATAAAATCTAGGACAGATGAAGAGTTAGGAGACTTAACATATTACCTATCTCAATATGATTTCTCAATAAAATACAATCCTGGGAAATCGAATCAAGAAGCAGACTGCCTAAGCAGAAATCCAGTCTTAGAACCGAATGATAACACAGACGACATCCTGGAAGTGGTAAATCTAATAAGTCTCGAAGACATAAAAAAGGACCAGGATGAGAACATGGACTTACAAGAAAAGAAAAGAAACATCATATTAAAAAAATGGCATTTATTACAAAAAGTTAAAAAGAAAAGACAAAATTCTATTGCCTGAAAACCTCAGTAAAATATTGATAAAAGAAATACACGATACTTACTGTCACTTACGAAGATCGCAAATGATTAACAAGATAACTCCATTTTACTCAGCGACAAATATGATAATGAATATCAAAAAAGTTTGCGATAATTGTTCTATATGTCAAAAAAAAAAAAAGGTTTTTATCACATTTAGGCCCAGCTACCTACCCATTTGAAATTAAGTCCATCGATACCATTGGTGGATTTGGGGGATCGCGATCAACAAAAAAATATTTACACCTGTTGGTTGATCACTTTACTAGGTACGCTTATATTTTAACGTCAAGAAACCAAACCGCCAATCACTTTATAAAACTAACAACGAAAGTGACAGAAAGTAACTGTATCGGAACAATACTAACAGCTCAATACCCTGGCATAAATTCAAAAGAGTTTAATATTTTTTTTAAGATGAAGAATATAAAGATGATTTTTACTGCCGTAGACGCCCCATTTTCAAATGGGCTTAATGAAAGTTTAAACCAAACCCTGGTAAATAAAATAAGATGCAAAATAAATGAGAACACAAATAAAAAAGCATGGGCAGCAATAGCTCAAGAATTTGTTAGAAGGTACAATGAAACGGAACATACGGTTACTGGATTCTCTCCAAAATACTTAATGGAAGGTGAAAGTGTCAATATTTTGCCCCACGAATTAAAGACAAATTGTACAAATGAAGACCTAGAAAAAGATCGGAAAAAATCATATGAAAACACCAAGAAGTCCTATAATCAAAATGCAGAACGATACAACAAACACAGGAAAGAAATTACATTGGATGCCGGAGACTTAGTATATGTGGAAAATGGAAACCGCCTCAATAGGAAAAAGCTGGACGAAATAAGAATCGGACCTTACAAAATCCTACAGAAAATATCCAATTCTATCTACGAGGTTTATACTGGACATAAGAAAACAGAATCAAACCTTTTTCATTTAACAAAATTAATTCTTGTAGCTGACAACACGACTTGACGAACTGTCACATAAATCTTATGTGATTGTTCTCCTTCGAGGGGGAGATATAAAGAAAACGACGATTCTCATTTACTCGAGACGTCATTTTCTTAAGTTTGAATCTGCCGCGTTTCCGACAGAGTTATAGACTCGAGTTATCGATTGTCGTCAACAATAGTAAAACATAAAAATACTCAATGGTAATTTTCTCTGTGGTCTGCATTCGAACTTAAAATATCGAACATTCAAGATTACACTAATTGGGCTAAAATAATTTATTGAAGTAATGAACAATAAATTGTAAATCACCTGGAGTAAAAACTTTTAATGTTGTTTTCTGTTTTTATTGCAGGTAAGGCTATTTCCAACTGACTTGTGTAATCTTATCTTGATTTTATCTTGTAATAGAAAGAAATAAATGAAACTGTTTTTATTGCAGAAACCGAACTGACTTTTTATTTCGAAGATTATTATATATATAAAACCAATTAAAACAAAATTTTCTTTTTATACAGTTTCAATCAATTCTGAGAACCTTTTGATTTGAAAAGCACAAAACTTAGGTAAGATAAAGGCGCTATTCCATTGCTGCGTACAGTGACGAGCAATAATATGTTTACACTGAGCATTATTCAAAAGCGTTTTTTCTCGTAGATACAGAAGGGGAAAATCACTTTTAATGTTGCTCAAATGTATAGGTATATGTTAGTGACTGTACGATGTGCATAGAGCCTCTCTATACAAGGGCACGTTATGTCCTGTCTTCCTTGAGAACAATACTGATAAAAAATCACAAAACATTGTAGCCTTCACCGGCGTGCAGGACAGATATAATCCCACGGGGACGTATTTTCAGGATAAAAAGTATCCTATTTTCTAAACCTGCAGCCTAATTGCGTAACACATTTTCGTAAACGATTACGACTAATCTGTTTGATTTTGACAGTTCAACAACATTCATTGCGTTATTCACATTGTTGAGCAGAATTTTTATCGAACATATGAAGCAATGGATTAGCAATCTGTTTCAGAACGATTCAGATTCCGATTGATTGTGTATTACGCAATTAGGGTACAGGGTATGCTCTATATCTGTGTGCAAATTTTATCGAAAGTAGCAGATAGACAGAATTACTTTCGCATTTATATCATTATGTACGGAAGCATGGATAGTATGGATGCGTACGGAACATTAACATGTTGCCACTGCAAAATTCCATGTTTCCCGCAACACGAACATATTTGGCTGAAACAATGTTGTGAAACCTTGTTTTCCTATGTATACGCGACTGTAGTTGCGCGAGATGATTTGAGAACATTTTGCCAGCCAAGTATCCGTAGGTACGCAGCGTGGCCGTAGGTCGCACTGGAACATCCTGCCTACATCTTCATACAAAGCGAAGCTAAATAGAAAAAGTCAGGAGCCTATATACTGAACACTTACGCAAAATTCCAAAAGCAATTTTATCCTAAACTCTCGATAGAAAATTGAAGGTTTAAAAAAGCAATTTGGAAACCACACAATTACGAAATAGGTATTTTCTCACATTTGTAATCATTATTTCAGAAGAAAATCGCTTTTAAATTTTGTGTAAGTGTAGGTGGGGGTAATAATAAAATAATAAATTATTTTATTTGGGAACAAAGAGTCCATAGAGTGTTAGTAACATAATATTAAAACAACTTATTATCTAGTGTTCCTAACACTAGATGATAAGTTGTTTCACCCTCTTCACAAACTGCTATACAATAGGAGAGCTGAAACTCTCCGCTACAGTTCTCAGGATGCAGTTGCGACGGTCTCTTACTTTACATCACTCCTGCATGTCTCGAAGGGTAAAGCAGACGTGTACTTATAACACACATTTTGCTATTTATGTTCCATTTATTTGGAGGCGAGCCTTTTGCTATTAATCAGACACAGATACAGGCATCAATGAACAAATCATCATCTTAAACATTTCTGAGCGTCGACTTTTCAAAGAACTAAGAACAGGTAAATAGAAATAGTCTTTAGGTGCGTTTCATGCTTGGTATAAGGCATATGGACCAAGTTCAAAACGTCAAGATACGGAGGTGTACAAAGGTTTCAAAAATTCGAAAAACGAATTGTAAAACTCAAATGGATGGAATGGCGCACTGATGACAGATGGAGTAAGGCTGTGACTGAGACTGGAAAACGAAGAGTCGGTCGTCGGCGGCGACATGGGTGGACGACATTGTTACCATCGCGGGTAGAACCTGGATGAGGCTGGCACAGGAGCGTACGGGTTGGCATAAGAAAACAGAGGCCTGTGCTCGGCAGTCGGTGAAGTCGGGCTATGGATGATGATGATGATGAAGATGATGAATATGTACACCATATCATAATTAGCCTAAGTATAACGAACTGTACTGCTACGTTACAGGCCTCCGCTCTGTGAGAGGGAGTGGTCTGTAATCCACCAACCGAGCGCAGTATGGGTTGGTGGATGCCGGTTCCTCACGATGTTTTCCTTCACCGTTTTGAGAGCAGTGTTGATGAAATAATTTAAATAAGGTAAAGTCCTACAAATAAAAGCGTGTTAAACAAAGCGGCTAAACAAAAGCGTGGAGGTGTTGCAATTTTCACTAAACGTGGCTTGAATCACAAAGAATTGTCCTTCTTGAAGGAACACTGTCTTGATAAACACTTTGAATGTTGCGGCTTGGAATTACCTTCACATAACATGTTCATAATAACTTTATATAGAACGCCAAATTCAGATTTTTCTTTATTTATTATGAAACTCAGTGCAGTACTTTTCTACATAAACAATAAATATAAAAAGAAAAAAAATATTATTTTAGGCGATTTAAATGTAAACACCTTAAAACCAGATAATAAAACTAAAGATCTTCAGGATCTTGCCGCTAATTATAATTTAGTTTTTCATATTACTGATCCAACTCGGCAGAATACCTGCATCGATCATATCATAAGTAATATCCCACTTGCCAAAGGTGAGCTTTTGCACTGGGATATATCTGACCACAATACGGCACAAATGTTAAGTATCCCTGTCAAACATAAAGAAACTCCTAAACAGTTTTTTATTTATAAAAGGGACTATAGTTTGGAAAATATCCTTAAATTCAAGGAATGTTTGTCTAAACTTTCCTTCTCAGAGGTTTATAGCCAAGTTAAGATAAACCCGGCCAAATGAATCTTTTCAGGAATTGTTTCTTTTGTTTTATAAGTTATGTTTTCCTAAAGTTAGAATTAAAATGACAAACAAATGCAAGAAAACCAAATGGATAACTAAAGGCCTAATAATTAGCAGTAAACATAAACGCTCATTGCGTTTTATATATTATAGGAATAAGTCAGACCGCAACAAGATGGTATATAAAAAATACAGTAAATGACTAAGATGTTGACCAGCTCATACAGGAAATCTTCTTAAAGCCTCATCACCGCAACCCGAACATTGCCAACTACAAACTAGTTCGCAATGACAGGTCTCGATGCCACAAGGGTGGCACACTCATATACTTTAGGAAATCTCTGTATTGTATCCCTATAGACCCACCTCCTCTCTTCTCCCATCTGGAGACCTCTATCTGCCGGCTCGGCATGACCGGCCACCAACCGATCACCATCATCTCCGCGTATATCCCACCCGACAATGGTCCGGAGGATCCCATCTTGCTCCAAAAGGACTTCACTGCCCTCTTCGGTATGAGTGACTCCGTCATCTTGGCGGGGGATCTTAATGCCAAGCACCCGACGTGGAATAGTAGCACAACTTCAACTAGAGGTAGGTTAGTTTTCAAGTTAGGCGAATCCCTTAACTTTGACGTCATCGCTCCAATGATGAGCCCGACCCACTTCCCAGGTAATCCTAATCACCTTCCCGATGTTCTCGATGTAGCGCTGCTCAAGAATGTGAACCTCCGTTTACAATCGATAGAGACGTTCCACGAGCTTAACTCTGACCACCGCCCTGTAGTCATGCATCTTGCACCCTACTCGGGCCCGATCGACCCCAACCGCCCCCCTCAGACCCAGACGATAACCGAATGGAGGAAAGTAAGCGAAAGACTGAAATCCACCACGTCGCCTCACTTAGTCACCATCCCCGATCACTTAGTGTCAGTCGCCGACACGACGCCGCAATCGACTCTTTTACAGAGCACGTACAATCCGTATTGACAGATTGTTCACGGGAAGTTCCGGTGATGGAAGACCATCGCTAGAAACTACCTACTGACGTACGTGACCTGATAACCGAGAAGAACGCGGCCATCCGTGCCTACGACTCCTTCCCTTGTGACGCGAACAAAGCCCACATGCGCCATTTACAGCGTGCTGTAAAGAAACGCATAGGGGAGGTTCGCTCTGAGGGCTGGAACAAGATGCTCAGTGAACTCGAGCCCACTCATCAAGCCTTCTGGCAATTACAGAGGAAACTGCGTTCCTCAGAAGAGGTCTCTATGCCTCCTCGCATCCGCCCCGAAAATAGTGTCGCTTTCGACAGTCCCGACAAGGCTGAATGTCTTGCTGACAGCCTAGAGTCCCAATGTTCTCCCAGCTCCCAAACAGTAGACCAAGCTCACCTGAACAAGGTCGACGCTGAAGTCGAACGAAGAGCCTCCCTCGCTCCCGTCGAAGACCCTGATGATACTCTGCCTCCCGTCACTCCAGACGAAGTGCACGACATCATTAAAGGGCTCCACGCTCGTAAGGCCCCCGGTTCGGATGGTATTACCAATAAGGTATACAAACTCCTCCCTGCCCCGCTAATAATGCTTATGACCGCCATCTTCAATGGCGCCTTGAGCAACAACATTTTCCCACAAGCATGGAAAGAAGCCACCGTCATCGGTATACCAAAGCCAGGCAAGCCAAAGTCTGAGCCCTCCAGCTACCGCCCTATTAGTTTACTCAATGTTCTCGGCAAAATCTACGAGAGGCTTATTTATAAGCGTCTCAAAGACTACGCCGAAGCAAAGAGCCTCATACCAAACGAGCAGTTTGGTTTCCGCAGCCAACACTCGGGCACCCAACAGGTCCACCGTATAGTAGAGCACTTATGCGCTGGTCTGCAGCGTAACGCGATGACGGGTGTGCTATTCTTCGACATAGCGAAAGCCTTCGACAAAGTCTGGCACAACGGCTTGATATACAAGCTCTACCAACTAGGAGTGCCAGATCGTCTCGTGCTCATCTTACGAGACTTTTTGTCGAACCGGACCTTTCGCTATCGCGTCGAGGGAGCACTCTCGTCCCCTCATCCTATTCGCGCCGGTGTCCCTCAGGGTTCCTTACTATCTCCTTTCCCCTTCACGCTGTTCACTAGCGAACGTCAACGCAAACGTCTTAGGCGCTTGGTTCCGGAAATGGAGAATCGAGGTCAACCCCGATAAGAGTCAGGCGGTTCTCTTCTCGAGACGTCGTCGACTCCCTCCCCCACTTCCCAGCCCGATCACTATGTACGGCAAGCCAATCCCTTGGGAGAAGCAAGCCAAATACCTAGACGTGATCCTCGATGAGAACCTTACCTTTAAGGCTCATATTAAGGCGGTTCGCGCGCGCGCCTCCTTCGCTCTTAGCAGGCTCCAATTCGTACTGACAGCCCGTAGTAAACTGTCCCTCAAATGCAAGCTCCGCATTTATACCGCAGTCATCCGTCCCATCATGACCTATGCCTGCGTTGTATTTGCGCACGCTCACCCACGTCATCTCCATAAGATGCAGACCCTCCAAAACCATTTCCTCAGAAGGGTCACGGGTGCCCCCTTCTATGTCCGTAATATAGATCTTCACGTCGACCTCAAAATGCCAACCATAAAACAGTTCATGAAACGCTTATCAAAGCGTTTCTTCGACTGCGGCATCAAACATTCTAACCCCCTGATTACAGCGGCCGCCCGCTACACTCCCTCTCGCATTAGCAGTATTCGCCGACCAAGGCATACTTTAATCGACCCCGACGACGCCACTACCCTCCTCCAGGAGAGTAGTAAGGCCACTAGCACGCTAAATAAGCCCAAAACCCGAACGCCGTCCTACCGCCCTCGCCGCCGAGGCCCGCCGCGACGCCCAAATCGACGCCCCTCCCGACCCTTGCTCGAGCCAGCCCGCACCGCTGAGCCTGTAGCTTTAAATTCGTCCGTAAATAATACCCATCCTGATCCAGCTAGTCATTTGCTGCCCTATTCCAGCGACGCCCTAAGCCGAGGTTCGTACCCCACAGGGGGTGCCCTTAGCGTTGTCGCTTAGTTTTAGTTAGTATATAAGTTTAAGTCCTGGCTGGAGGCCTTAATTTATTAGGGAATCCACAGGCAAGTCCGCTTAAGCAGACGACAACCGCATAGGTTGACCTGCGAGATGCCAAACAAACAAACAAAAATACTAAGATGTTGTATCAATAGTTCTATTAAAACATCAAATGACTACATACTGAGGTCTTCAAAAAATAAAAGTAAAGCGGCTTGGACACTTATAAAGCACGAATCAGAATGTACTAATACATTATTATTGATAACGAAGTTAAACGTGGGTAATACAATGATAGACAGCCCAAAACAAATTGCAACTCGTTTAATAACTACTGGATAGATTTAACAAATCAACAGAACGATAATGTAAGAGAAACGTGCAAAACTAAGACGTGCGATAGTCTGTTCCTTCGGCCATACGGTTACAATGACATCCAAAAATGTATACTCTCCCTAAACAACACAGGAGCGGGTGGGAGGGTATGATGAGATTTCAACCAAAATTCTAAAGGCTTACTCAGTAGAAATAACTCCTGTGTTGACACACTTAATAAATTTGTCATTCTCAGAAGGCTGCTTCCCTGAGTTGTTAAAGTTTGTTGTTGTCAAGCCTCTTCATAAAAAAGGCGATATCTCGAAAGCAGATAACTACAGACCTATTAGTCTCATACCAATAATTTCTAAAGTTTTTGAAAAAGCTATGCAACACCGTCTCTTAGAATTTATTGGAAAACATCAGATTCTTAAGAAATAACAATACGGGTTTCAAAAAAGGAAATCGACCACTCTTGCGTCTTTCAATCTTGTGAAAAATATAATTGATGAAGTAGACATTGGAAATCGGGTATCTGTTATCTTCTTCGATATGTCGAAAGCTTTTGACTTTGTGACTCATAGAGTCTTACTTTCGAAATTGGAACGATATGGTATTAGAGGTCTTAGCTGGCTTGAAACCTACCTACTGGGTAGAAAGCAATGTGTTGAGATTCCAAGTATGTCTGAGAATAAAGAACTTAAAGGAATTCGGTCTCTTTCAAAATGCAACAACTCGTCCGTCTATCCGTCCGTATGTCACGTAGCCAATTAACTCGGAGGATTATTGTTTTGTGAATGGGTAATCATACGGAAGATGAAACACAGTAACTATAGACAGTGGTCAACTGATCACGGAACTGCTCAATGACGAACAGTATACCTACCTATTCTGACTGAGTTATTGTACGGTATATGAAAAAAAATGCTAATTGTCAAAATTAAGTTGTACACGAATTTTTGTTTGGCAGGTTCCACATTTTCTTTTATTTTTTACATTCTTCAAAATATAGGTATATATTTCCTTGATAACGATTTTCCAAATTATAGTTATTCGCACTTTGTAGTGGTTTTCTAAAGAAGTCGTTTGAATTGTTTTTATAATAAGTTTTATTTAACGTTTATTTTAAAATGGGGAGTTATTTTTGTGTTTTTCGTAATGGAGATGACTTCATCGTTTTTGAGGGCGCCGGTGCCAAAAATCGGAAATCAAAATCCTAAATGGAAGCCATATCCAGAGGTGGATCTTAGTAAATGGGTGGCTTTTCGAACGGACAACTGTATCTAGGAGATCTTTCGAGGGGCAAGCTGGTGTTAGAGAGGATCTAACATCGTTTATAAATAAGCATTTTCATAGTGAAAATAAATTTTAAGATATTTATTTATTCTGGATCTCCAAAAAGGATACACAGATAGGTACAGTAAGCGTTCAAAAGTGGATAGGCCTGTGAAATCGCGGTACGACTGTATGTGTTTAAACGACACACACCACAAAGGTCGCAGTTTTGTTCACACACTGACGTAAAGTCGCGTACTCGCATCGCACTGCACGATACAAAAATATATTTCCGTCGCTTTTGTTAGACACGCATCATGCTCCTGACCTGGCTGGTTTAAGGCTTTGCTAAAATTCGAGTTGATCTAATAAGAGCTGGTAGCAGTAGGCTCAAACCGTTTGTCGGCTTGGGTTTTGATCTCTCTATAAGATGCAGCGCAGTTTTATTGCTTTATTTTTTATTTTAGTTTGCAGTAATAACAATAAGTATTCAATGAAAATCCGGTTTTTGTTTTATTTTTGTTACTGCAATGAGGGGTTTAGAATAAAAAAAGCGTTACAAGTGATAATAAAAACATAGTTATTTGTTATATTATTGTAATTATGGATAACAAACTTCTTCAGCCAAATTGGAAGTGCAATACTCGTACTATATAAGGGAACTTGGAAGCAATTTGTTTTATTTTGACTTGTGAAATGTGCAAAAAAATATAAGTTGATTTATTTCACCACTATCACTTCGCCCGCGACTTCGTCCACGTGGATTTAAAAAAAAAGTCGGTTCAGTAGTTTCGGAGCCTATTCAGTACAAACAAACAATCAAATCTTTCCTCTTTATAATATTAGTATAGACAAATATTATGCTTCGATCTTTCATTTTCAAAATAAGTGATTTTAATAAGTGGTTATGTAGGGCAGTTTGTTTACATTATTTCTCATTTTCTTTGGCTTTCGTGAATATAGATTACAAATTGGGGACAGCTTAAGTATTCATTTACTCTATGAAAAGAGGATCGAAACTAAACCTCAATTTTCACGGATACAGTGTAACAGGATAAACAATTCCGAAACTTAAACGTTATTGTTTGCTGGATTTCGGTAATGCAACCTTTATAGCGTTGAGTACACAGCGAACGGTTTTTAATGACGTGATGAATAATTCTGCAAAATGTCCGGTTGGTTCGAAACCATTTGTTTCATATTCATTCACCATATGAAGTCTTGTTTAAATAAGCTTTCCACTTCATAAACAAGCGCTCCGACTATCAAGGATTCCCTCTTCCTCACATCTCTTAACCCACAAAATCACAGTATTTCTCTAGAACAAAGAATGTAATACTATTAGACATCTCTTAACTATATAATTAAGAAAAAGTATTATAAATAACATTATGATAATAACGCTCATCAGTCACTAATTTAAACAAATAATAATTTTTTCTTCCAACTATGCTTTAATTTCATCACAATCACACTAAAAACTCAGTACAAAGAGAGTCTTTGATGCTCTAGAGCAATAAAAATGTATGAAATTTAATGATTCAACAGTTTTTTTTATTAAATCGCACCAAAAGGTGCCAATCTCAATGGATTAGCTCTATTCAGCCAGCCGGTATCAATACTTTTTTTTTTACGTACGTATTATTCGTTTCTATCCTACTTGTTCCAAATTTAAAAATAAATTTGCCCAACAAAACTCTTAACCTTACGTTTAATTTCAATAATTAAACTTCTATTTTAACTGTTTGATATGAGTTTCTTTTATCAACTATTCCTATAGGTAATAGTTGAAACAAAAGCAGATTATGCACCTCGCCTTAAGTAATTTATATTGCCCTCGTGCCTGTTAGATTAGCTCGCCTCGCTAACGCTCGGGCTCTAAATCAGGCACTCGGTGCAATAATAAATTACTTTGTGCTCGATGCAATAATCTACTATTATTTAGTAAAATATTTAAATGATAACACTCACTTAGTACATTTGTGTTATCACATCATTTACGTCCACTTTTACGCAGCGCATTAACATTGCCAACGCTTCAATACTTATATTTCACTGCATTTTGAAAATTATAACCACAATACCGCTAATTAACAGATTTAAACATACGTCACTAACCTCACAGAAATCGAAATAATTTACTAAATTTTCTTTGGTCTACCTACAAACTTTTATTATTTTAAGTAAACAAGATGAACGAGACAATTATCGAATGATTATCGAACCACTTCAAGTAATTTTGTTAAAACAAACAAAACTTGTTCATTTTAGTCAACATATCAAAAACTGTAAATACATTTTATTTGAAAATAACATCAAGCTTACGCAGGCGCAGGTGAGATTCGAACTCAGGGCTCGCCATAAACGCTCCTACCCAAGCACGGTAACAACTAAGCTACGAGGCCTATGTTTAGTTAGTTGAAATTATGAACGACTATCAATTACAGACTAAGTGAGTGTGTGTGCGTGTTTTAGTATAGAAACAACTTAATGAAGAAGGTCGTAAGTGAAACCGAAGCGTGGTGAGATTGCTTATGGACTTATGAGCGCTACTGTACAACGCTTCAGCACATACATACAGCCTGGCGCCTTGATTTTTATTTATTCTCAAAAAACAAAGTGACATTTAGTCGCATTGGCATTATAAACCCTGAAGACGCAGTACTGCATTATAAAGGACTGTGGGAGAGAACCCCAGGTAGCGCTTTCCACCAGGCAAAATCGGAAGATCTTTCATTTTCAATTAAGGAGTGATACATACACCTTCTCTATGCTACATATCTTTGTTCTCCGACATGCACGCGAACGAAGTCGCGGGCACATCTTCTTCTCTCATTATTTAAAAAAAAATGTTGTTTCTTACTTAATTGGTCACATAATACGTTAAGCAGTCTTCATCGCGTTTTAGTTTTCCGGAATTTGAAAGTGCCTAGATTGAAATTTCTAGTCTCGCGAACTTGCGATCTCGACTCGAGATTGCATTCCCTACCACTGAGCCGCCATTAGTCTCACACAGTAAACAGATATAAAAACAGGAACAAACATAGCTGTAATCACCGCACTTGCCTTAATAAACGGATGATCACAGTTTTTTTTATTATTACCAGACAGGAGGACGCTGCTGCTAATAATCCCTAATTCATATTTCACGACAACATCATCTGCCTAGCTTGCAATATTTTACATGGAGCGACTGCCTTTTTATTGTTTTGTTCCGGGGTGGAAAATCCTCATGGATGTCCTCCGCCGCTTTGGCCGCTACGTCGCCGGCTTGTTGTCAAAATCACTGACGAGCGGCCCCTCGGGTTCCTCTTTGCTTCACGGTGGGGGTCCAAACCACGACTACTGAGCCCCACCGGCTCGTCAATGCGGGTTCCCGGAGCGATTGCCTATCTGAACTCCACAACCAACTTACTGAGTAACACGTTACTCCATGTTATGACTGGTTGCTAGACTTTCGGGCTCCTGAAGACCAGCAACGACTGTCAAAGATCCATGAATGACAGCCGGAACCACACGTTAAACCGTTGGTTCCGGCTGTCATTCATGGATCTTCCTTGTGGAGTTTCTATATGTTCTATCAATGTTGGAGGGTTTGGTATCCGGACTCAGTCCTTCATGTGGACCATTGTACGTGTGCCATGGTGGCCGTCGATGGTTATTATTCCAACCAGCCCACCTCCCTCCAGAAGCCGATCGAAGCTTCTGGTCTGTTGAGAACATGTTTCACCCATCTACGGACGACCGGGGCAAGCGAGACTTAATTAACCTGATCGATCGAGCTGTGTAGCTGTTACATAGCTACGAGGCTCTCATATTTAACGACAACGGAGTTCGTGATAAGGTAGCTATTTTCCTGAACCCACAAAAATAAAAAACATACAAATGTTTGCTTTGGAAACAAATACGTAATATCCACGACTGAACTATTTGTCTCTGTAATTAATTACGATCCTCAAACAGATAAGGAAAATGTGATTAATAAAACAAATACAAACATTCATATTTATGCAACAAACGTTTGTTTGCGTCTGTGGGAGTTTCTGGTTTGTTATGGTGCTCACATATGGACCATATTATAATAAAGTGTTTCATTATCTACGGCATGGTAATACTGAGTCCTGATTTTTTTTCTGTATGGTTTTAACCATACATTCATACCCTTTAGTCTCGATTGAAAACCGCGGGGTCCTGGGTTCGATTCTACGGTAATGAAAATGTTTATTTCGTTTTTCCATTAGGAATTTATCAGTTGCTGAGTTTGGAATTTAGTGGTGTGACATCCTCGTGCCCTGGAAAGCATGTAGAGCCGTTGATACTGCGCCTGAGCTCTCCCCTCCGTGAAAGTAAAGGAACAGAGTGTGCACCTGTGTCTGCGCACACACTTGTGCACTGTAATATCTCCTGTGTACTTGTCTAATCTCCGCTAAGATTGACTGCTGTGGGCGAAATTCGGACGGAATTATACATATATTTTTATAGGAGTACTATCAGGTCAATAATTAGACAAAAAAGGTGAAGTGTCAAGTGATTTTGTTCCCACTGCGTGCGGTGAAACTGACCTGCCCTGCACTTACAAGATTTGCAAATGAAAATGCTTCAGAAAATTGGTTTTTAAGGAAAACTCAAACTCAAACTCAACTCATTTATTTCAATTAAACCATTTACATGCACTTTTGAATTGTCAAGAAAAAAGTATAAAGCCGCCGCAGCCTCAAAATAACTTTCTGATAGTAGGGATTATGACTCATATTAAAAATGTTCGAAAAACTAATGTAATTTCAAAGAAGGGATAATAATAATGAGATAATTCAAATAAATCTTTTGAATCGATGTTAACATGAAGAAACTACACGCTTTAAAAGTTTTTTGAGGGGATTATTTCCGTCCTTGTCACGCGGTACGGACAATGAATGACACTTGCTAGTGTCATTCATTGTCAGTCGTGAGGTCATTGCTACGATAGTGCTGTCCTTGTCTAACACTTATTTTAAAACGTTTGTAACTTGGTATTTTTTTAAGCTTTTACACTGTTTAAAATATTTTGTGCGCGATTTGGAAACGAATATTTTTTTGGGTAAAAATTAAAAATTTGTCATCATCCCTAATGGGGCCCTCTTTTTAAAATATGTTATGACAGTGGGAGAGGGCTACTATGGATTGGCTTTATTTAGAATTTCAAAATAACAATGAATTAATTATAGGAAATATTAACACTTCTTGCAAAATCATATCACTTTGGTGTGCTATTCTGTAACCATCTCACCCTGAAAACTTAGGTGAAGTGAGCGCGGAGTGAGCTGTCAGTGCCACTGTTGCTAGGGATTGACCAAGACGGGATGACACTGACAGCTCACTCCACGCAAGTCTTCACGGTGTGATTTTTACAGAATCGACATGCAGGAATGACCGGCAGATACCGAACTATTATTTTACGTGATAAATTATGGTATAACATTTAACATAATCTGTCATGTAAAACAATAAGTTAGCGTTAAATTGCATTTGTCTATTAGGCTATATTTTAACCAATCATTAAAAAAACATACAATACCACTTAACCAACATAAACTTTTTTTGTTCTAAAAAATAAACTAATCTACATTGTTACGAGTACAATATGATTCAGTACTTTACTTTTCAGCATTTCATAAAAGCAAAGTTAAGAGTTTCCTACAATTTTACACCAGTTTAGACTTTTTTAATGGATATTTTATTGAATATTTAAGACCATGCCTACTAAATCCACTCTTTTGTATCACTCTTTTGACTGTAAAAGTAAATAGGTACTAGCCGTTTGCTGATCGTCCGAAAACTTTTACTGTTTTTCTGTAATGCCTTGAAAATTAGTATCTACTTTAAATAAAACCAAAAAGTATGATTCGTATTTTTTAAATTTACTGCAACATTGATATTACATAGAACCCTACTAATTCGTGTGTGGGAAGAACTGATGGAGAGACTCGTCGTAAAACTCGTGATGTATGTCAAATATAACAAATTTCGTGAACCAGGCACTAACGGTACCTACATAGGTACCTGCAGTAAATATTTTGTCGCTCCAATACCTTTTTCTGACACGGCTTTTATGTTTTAGGTTTGAAAAGAAAATGGCGTAAGTCTGAATTTGAAATAAAAAATGTTAAAGTTATAATTTGCTCGTATTTTTCCGTCCGTGGAAAATAATGGTATTTTGTCAACTGAACCACTGCAAAATATGTCCGTTAAACCTATGCTGGTTTCGTAACTTCAATCACCGCCACTTTTGAGATTAAGTTAAACCCAGTTCATCATTTCAGCCGAAAGACGTCTACACAGGACATAAGACTCCCCTAAGCACCGCTACTTCGACCGGTTCAGTGCTTTGTGCATCCAGCGGATTTCTGCCACCTGCACAAGGTCATCGGTAAACCTTGTGGGAAGGAGGCCTTCCAGTGCTACGTCTTCCAGTATGCGGTCGGCACTTCAAGACCTTTCAGCCCCATCGGCCATCTGCCCTGCCTACTGCCTTACCTATTGCCTATTGCCTTGCTAACTTATCACAGTATAGAGGGAGTGAGCCGTAATCTACTACGAGGGCCCAGTGTGGACTGGTAGATGTCACATGTCTTCGAATTTTTGGTTCTAGGACATGCCGGTTTCCTCACGATTTTTTCCTTCACCGATTTGAGACCAGTGGTGATGTAGTAAAGCACCTGCCTGGGTTCGAACTCACGACCTACAACTCGTAAATCGGGGCCGTTACCACTGGGCGACCACCGCTCTCCACTTAGTGGCTATTCTTCGGGCTATGATGGTCATCTTGGTTCTCCTGCGGATCTCTTTATTTCTAGAGAATGGAAATTGAATAAATCGCATTTTAAAACTATACTGAGATCGGCAACCCGCCTGCCAAGCGTGGCGATTATGGCACAACCCTCCAAAACCCACTTCTAAAAAGATAACTACTAAAGAATTACTGTTAGGTTTAGGCCTCCTCTTTCTTGAAAATGAAAATACTAATTACTTGGAAATTAAATTATTTCAAAAAAGTTTAAAGAAAAAAACCTTCCTACCTACATACGTAAATATCTATTTTAAACTAAGAAGTCATACAAAAACCCAAACAACTTACATCCAACCACATCGAACAAAGAAAAACACCATCCTCCACAAACTACCTCAAAAATAGCTGCACATTTTTATTCAAACCAGCAACAAACCTATTCAAGCGTAAAACAATCAACCTAGAGCCGCCAATGCATTAATTTTGTGCGAAAATCCGGTTACCCCATTTTCCGGGGCTGCCGGGTTATATTTACTCCGTATATATTTTACGAGCAGCTTCCATCGGATCGACAGATGACGTCGGCCGTATATTACCTAGTATACTTGCTTTTACTACCTTTTGCACTTACCCCCGTTTCTTAATGATAAATTCAGCTGCAGCTTTTTCTAAGCGTTTTTTTTTCGGCTGCATGCCCGTTTAACTATTATACTAATACTAATTAGCAGTTGAATGTTGTTATTGACTTTTGTGGTATCTTTGAAGGACCTTAAAAATTTGGCAAAACAGTTTGGCACTTGAATCAATGTTTATTGATACGCGGAGCTCTTACTACGTCACGCCTAAGAGCCTACGCGCTTACGAGCGAAGGAAAGTTTACGGAATATTGTTTATGAATACAAAATAACAGCGACATGATGTCACTGGAACTGTCTTAAAGACAACTTTCAAAAGAAATCAAAGAGCAGCAGATCAAAGTGTAACTAAAAGGACGCATAGATACTATCAAACAGTATATCAGTAAATACTGAAACAGGTACTAAGTTTTAGTTCGAAAACAAATCTATCAAATAAAGACTCCTTTGCACCATAAATCAACAGTTTAATCAATTCAGCCGATCGTAGTCCACTGCTGGGCATAGATCTCTCCCAGGCTGCGCCACAAAACCCTGTCTTCCGTCTTTCGCATCCATTCTGTCCCAGCCACCTTTTTGAGGTCGTCACTCCATCTAGCTGGGGGGGCGTCCCACACTACGCTTGCCAATACGCGGTCTCCACTCCAAGACTCGTCAGCTCCACCGGCCATCGGTCCTTCGACAAACATGGCCAGCCCACTGCCACTTCAGCTAGCTTACTCTGCAAGCTCCATCATTTTGTCGGTAACTCCGGTTCTTTTCAGGATAACTTGGTTTCTGATTTTATCCTTCAAATAAACTCCGAGCATAGTCATTATCAACACGTATGATTGGCAAATTACATTTACTCCTGCAATTAAAGTCAGTAAAATTAATTTTAAAATTTGCTACCAACTTAAATTGTCCGTATATTTAAATGAAATGGTAAACTAGGCAAATTGAGGTTGGGTGTCAATTTGCTTGACAATTAATATCCCTTTCTGAATAATGGACCTACATCTATAAACGTATTATATGCGATTGAAGTTGCTTTTTGTGTCTGTCTGTGACCGCATTGTTCTTCTTAACTTCGCAACGGATTTTGATGCGGTTTAATCCATCATTTAGAGAATTTATTCCGAAAAAAAAAAACATAAATACAAAACAAAAAAAAACGTAGAATAAAGAAATCTCAATGTTTAGTCAGGTTGTAAAAACTGCGTCAAGCGGGGATAGGCAAGTTTAGCATAAATTAAACCACATTGCAATATTCCATCAAATGGCTAATAAATAACATCCCCGTCGACGCATAAATCCGATGACATAAACAGCCAATAAATAAATGAAAACAGATGTCACTAGAGAATAGAAATCACCTTAACACTTGACAAACGTACTGTTGTTAATGGTAACAAGTGGTGATACCACGCTAGTATTAATGGCTGCGTATCGCGGTGCGCGTACAGTGGTACCGATTTGCATTTCAATCTATAAATATTATACAGCATGTAACGAAAACCCTGTCCGATCCTGAAGGGTATTATTTGGTATCGTAGTGCGTACACAAATACGTAATCATTTAATGGATACTAGATAATTATTTTTCCCCAATGAAAACAATTAATTTAAAAAATTAAAAATAATCATACCAAAGGCAACACTGATCGCTCGACAGGGTTCACCAGAGTTCACCTACAGTTTCGTGTCAAAGAAGCCGCCTGAGCGCGGCGGTCCTTTGTCGCATGCCGCCAAAGAAACGTTGGACTAAAGAAATCTACGCTTTGCCTACGCGTAGGTATCAGCTGATATTTTATTGCAGGCTTACGCACAATGACCCCGATTTCTGACCTTCTGTTTATCAAGAAACAATTATTATTGAGTTAATGTGATGTGCTTTTGGCAATGTACCCACTGTAGGTATCAGTTTATTAAAACATTTACTTGTTACATACCTCTATCTATCTAGAACATTAGTACACATTCGACACCTTTTTATTAAATTTGCACGTACTCTTCGCAGCGCACATGTGTACGATTTGAGTGACTCGAAAGCTTCCACAATCCGAGCTGTTACTTCGATTTCCGAATCACACATTCACTCACAAATAAAAATTAACATATTCAAATATTCCTGATTGATATACGACATTGTTCGCGATACGATAGCGGCACGTGATACGTACGGACATCCGATCGCAAGCTATCTCCACGGGACACTGGCGAAGTGTCCAAACAAGTAGCGACCAGACGGCTACATCAAAGGATCGAGGACTCGTTATGAGTACCTACAGCGCGGCTAGTGCAGGGCGGTGTCCTTTGAAATAAAATAGGCAAAAAATAAAAGATTTCGCCGGCCGATGGAGTGTTGTCAACTTATGAAAATTTACCATATTTAGTGTTACATTTCGCATGGTAACGAAAAATAAAAAATCAATAGCTTTTGGTTTTTATGAGTTAGATTTTTTTTTTGGATCGGACAGGGTTTTTGTTACATATTGTATAGAGGTAACATTTGTGAGTTTTATTTATGGGGTAATCTTCGGAGCTAATGATCCAATTCCGAATATTCTTTCGCTGATGGGAAGCTACATTGTTGCCGGAGTCAAAGGATGTATTTTATGTTAATATCACGTAGACGAAATCGAAATAGAAGTTAGTTGATAAATAGAAAACGAGTACACATTAGTGCGTTCGTTGCTGAGCGTTGCATCAAGTAAAATAATGATTAACATCTAATTCTACATAACGATACATTTTTGACGTTTAAACGTCTCTCAACTTTAGGCAAAACTATTAATGCTATGCTAGAGGTAGGGGTTTGAAAGAAAGAAAGTGTAAAAATAGGTTTTTTTGTCACAGAAACATGACATGTGCTCATAAAAAGATAAATGAGATAATTTGATTGGTTTGGTTGGTGGTTGGTTTTTGAACTGTCGAAGTTTTGACTTAGTAATCGGTATACTTTTTGGAGGAGCTGCCCATAAAGTGCCTTCCGATACGCTGTCACCACTCGAAGACTGATTGGTCCGCATCTCCGTCCATTCCGTGTCGCTTTTCATGTAGCTTTTAACAAGCTTGAACATCATAAAACTCTGGGCAACACAAAGGTTTAAGAACAGTCTCTTGTTCATCATAATCATAATTCCAGCTGAAAAACTTCCTCTACTGGACCTAGGCCTTCCCTTAGCGTCACCACATCGACCGGTCGGCGATATTCTGCTGCCTTCACAAGGTACGCCTATTGTTCATAGCCATTTATTTAACGATAGAAGAAACAATCAAGCTTAACAAAACGTTATCTTTCCAACCCAGCAAGTCGGAAGCAACGGATACGTTTTCTCTCACTGTCAAGATAATCGAAGGATGATCCCTCCCGCATCCTCTGAGATTCATCTTAAAGTAATCTAACCAATTAATGATAGTTCCCTTCGCGTCAGTGCATGTTAGCGCAGTGTATGGAAAGATTGCAGGTTTCAGATCGAAGAGAAAGATGAGAAATTATTGTAAGGTAACTAAGCAGCTAGCCTGTTTTGCCCAAACGGATTAGCAGAGGTGTCTACTGTTTATTATATCCACAATTCATGTTACAGCTTCTATAAGTAAGTAGGTACTGGAATCCTAATCCTAACTAATATTACAAATGCGAAAGTGAGTTTCTTTGTTTGATACGCTTTCACGCCAAAATTTTATACAAATAGATCATGACCTGGGTAAGGAAATAAGCTAAATTTGATCCTGGATCGCAGATCGCATTCAAAATAAATGCGAAAGTCACTAAAATTTTTCACGCCTTTACCACTGATCGTTTTGAAATTCGACAAACATATGACATAAGCATAGGAAAAAGACATAAGCTACTTTTACTCATGGATAAAAATAAATAAATACAAAAGTCTAGGACAAGAGCAAATGTATTACTAAATAGATAGGAGCCATCAAGACGCGGGTGAATAGACGAATAGGATATATCTAAGGGCGTGCAACATCATAATGTAAATGTGGCACGATGTTCCACAAACCGATGCGATACTTAATAACGTGTCCTGCGTGTTTCTGCTGTCTACACATTAGAGGAGCGATGGACGTTACTGAAGCCAAACTTGTTTCCAAATTCTGGACCAGCTCCATTTAGATTGCCATCGACGTGCTGTGAAGAAGCGTGTACGGTACACGCTTCATCACGCTTCTTCTCACCTCACCTTTCTATGATCCTAATGACAAGAAGCAAGAAAGCAAGATAGAGAAATGAGATAGCGGTAAAAAATTTGACTGCTCATGAAACGTCCCCCAGACCGTGTTAGAGCTATAGTGGCCATCTCAACGAAGACTAGCCTTCGGTGCGGAAGATATAGTGCACAAGTGTGTGCGCCGACACAGGTGCACTCTTTCTCTCTTCTCTCATTGTCCGATGGGACGACAATCCGAGACGACCGGAGAGAGATCAGGCGCAGGACCAACGGCTTATCAACGTAACATAGCAACGGGGTATCACACCGCCGACTTTCAAACTCCGGGCTGTTAACTAAGAAATTCCTAATGAAAAACCAATAACACTTAGACTGATGATAATGAATGGATGGTATGTGTAACTTAGCAACTTTCGTTATCAAGTCGAATCGTAATTTTTTCACGAAAACTCACCTGCCTAGCCTTTTCAACAACATTCATTGCGTTATTTACGTTGTTGAGCAGATTTTGTTTTTCGAACATATGAAGCAATGGATTAGCAACATCCTTGAATATGATTCAGATTGTGATTTAAAGAGTGCTACGCAGTTTGAGTGCGGGATGAACCTGATGTTTAACAAAAAGACAATCGAAAAAAACACGTTTCTGCAACGTTTCGTTGAAACAGTCGTGCTGGATTCTAACTAACTCGTATAGTCCCGGTTTTGCCCTACATTTTACGTTTTTTAGAGTCCTACCCGCCGACGAAATATTTTCAAATGTCCTGCGTATCCGTTTTTTTTTCCCAAAATTTGTAGCAACCGAATCCGGTCAGCGTTGGTTAGGCTAGCAGGTAAGTTTTCTTTTATCTTAAAAAAAAAAAACGGGTTCTGGTAAATATTTTCACCACGGCATTGCAAATTCTCTTATATTCGCCATATTTTCTGCTGCTCTAAGCATACAGGCACTTTACTTAAATTTATCAATACTCTGACCACAATACCTAAATTCTTAAAATAAAAAATCAAAGGCTTGTTACATTTACCAACCCGCACTGGGTCCGTGGTGGCCCTTTCACAGAGAGGACGCCTGTGTCACAGAAGTAGAAACATTATAGACTAGTTATGCTATGCAACCGGCTTCCAGTTTTATTGTGTATTCCTGTCAGGGTTTTCTCGGCCAGCCCGGAGTCTGAAAATAAAATGTGTTGGGAGATAAAATGGAAAAAAAGAAAGAAAGGGTTATTCTTATGCCATTGCATTATGAGATTAAACATAGTCTCAAGACGGCAGTACTAATAACTTCGTGGAGCTAAAAGTGCGTTGAGTGTAGAACTTCTGTCCCAGACCGCCTTATAAGCCGACAGTTTATGTCCGTCATTTGTGTCGTAGTGCGAGAAAAGGACACGTTTAGTTTGTCTGAAAAGAGTTGGCAATACTGCCTTTAGCAGCGGCCGCATCTTCGTGCTCAGTAGATTTAAATTTAACTGTCTAAATGTGGGTGCACTGTGCACATGTGTATGCATCATCATAAAAAAAAACCCTTAATAGGAGGCAAACCGTCTATCAGAACTAAAAAATAAATACGAATCCGAAGACCAATTCTCGTACTCAAAAAACTTTCAAATTCAAGTCGCTTGCCAAATTATATTTTTGACAGATTGAGACCGCGATTAGAATGTTTTTTTTTTTAAATACGGGAATTGCCCTCTACACTTACCCTAAAAATATACACGTATTATGTACCTACAGTTTTACAAAGTTTGTTACAAACACGGGTTAAAAAGGTTACGAAATTCGGCTTCGTCATAATTAACTGTTAAACGTGCGTTTATACTGTTTTGACAGTATATTTGTTGTTGCTCAACAACTCGTGTGATTAATCGTTGGCAACCGTATTGTTAACCTTGTTATGTAAAACCATGTAGAGCTTTTTGTTAAGTTTCTTGTAAGGCTACGCTGCAAGTGTTCAGGCGGTTGTCAATATTCTAATACGAGTAGATCATCTATGCTTATAACTGATTTAGCTAGAAATTTTAATTTTAAATCACATTAAAATGGTTTTTCATTGGACATATTAACATTAATTTTATAACCAGTACTTTTATTTAGGTAATTTCAATAGTGATGATTACTAATAAAAAATGAGAAAATCGAAAAAATCGGTTAAATCGATTTAAATATAAAACAGCTACCCGCTTTAAAAGTTTTTGGAGGGGATTGTTCCCGTCTATACAGCGCGGTACGAACAATGAATGGAGCTATCCCTCCCGACCCTTGCTCGAGCCAGCCCGCGCCGCTGAGCCTTTAAATTCGTCCTAAAATCACTCAAATCCTGATCCAGCTAGTCCCTTGCTGCCCTCTTCCAGCGACGCCCTAAGCCGAGGTCCGGACCCCACAGGGGGTGCCCTTAGCGTGTAGTCGCTTAGTTTTTAGTTAGTATTTAAGTTTAAGTCCTGGCTGGAGGCCTTATTTATTAGGGCAACCACAAGCAAGTCCGCTTAAGCAGACGACAACCTTATAGGTTGACCTGCGAGATACCATACCCAAAAAAAAAATGTATGGCGCTATTATGATGTTCTTGAGTGGAGACCGCGACTCGGCAAACGTAGTGTAGGACGCCCTCCGGCCAGGTGGGATGACGATCTGCGAAAGACTGCAGGCAGATGCTGGATGCGTCGAGCTGAAGACAGGGCGCTATGGCGCTCATTAGGGGAGGCCTATGTCCAGCAGTGGACTAAAATAGGCTGATGATGATTATGATGTTACATAGTCGTGACGTCACTTCAACGATAGTGCTGTCTTTGTCTAACACCTACTTTAAAACGTTTATAACTTGGCAAATGTTTAAGCTTTTAGACTTATTAGAATATTGTTTGCACTATTTGGACACAAATATTTTTTTGAGTTAAAAATAAAAAAATGTGGTCATCCCTATTGTACTTGAATAAACTAAAGAAAGGAAGTTCTATGTTCGTCTGTGTGTATTATTTATCTACGGTCATCGATATTTTAACCAATTGTGAACCAATTTTGAAAATTCCTTTTGAATTTGGTACTTAGGGGAACATTAATATGAGACTGCCGTGGTCTCATATTAATTTTAAAAGTTTTTTTGTGTAGTTTTGTAGTCAGCTTCAGTAATACGTATTTATTCCACTTTATGTATGTTGATGATATTATTAAACTACCTATTACTGTTGTTCACATAGCAAGAAGTGGTACACGAATTCGTGTGGTGAATTCAGTTAAAAGCTAAAAAAAAACATCATATTTTCAAAAAGTACACTAGGGACATAGTGAAAAATAACTATTATTTTGGAAGTCGGTAGCAAAAACCGAAAATACAAAACCCAATCTCTCTCACTCAATCTCACAAAACTCAATACACCGACTTCCGAAATGAGAGTTATTTTTACCTTTGTATTTTTTTTTATAAGCGCATTTTATTTTTTATTTTTATATAAAGCTTGGTGAGAGATAAAGTGTAAACCTCCTAAATAATGTTTCATGAGATAGGTTCTTTTGGAGCAGCTTAATAGTGCTATTCTGTAAAAATCTCACCTTGAAAACTAAGGTGAAGGGAGCTCAATAGTGTCAAACCTCCGCTTTGAATGGAATAATAGCTCACTTCAAGCTCACATCACCTAAGTTATCACGGTGAGATGTAACCGAATGGACCAGCTGGTTTATGTACCAGTATTTTCATACAGTCTTTTTCACACAATCGTTCGCAGTGTACATGAACTCGTAATTTATGGAGTCGCAAGTGCGTACGACTATAATTCTTTACCGCACGTTGTTCGTTATATTGATTGTTCATGTCTCTGGAAGATTAATTGTTGTTTATATTGCTCATGTCCAGGCTGTATTGAGTTTGGATACTAAAACAATGTTAATGGGTGGGTGATAATGTTTTTGTGGCTTATCTTAAATCTTTATTGGTATTGTGGCGGCATCTACACCGTCACATGACAAATCCTGCATCGCGCAAGCAGAGTTTACCGCGCAGCTAGCATATATACAACTTCCCATCAAACGTCGGGCAGTTGCCCACCAGATACGACATCCATCTGGTCGGAGGATCCCCCCTTTTCTAAAGAGTATGAGTGAACTTCACACCCTGTTCCTCATTTCTCTTCAGTATTATTTATATACTAGCGACCCGTCCTAGCCTTGCACGGGTGCAATTGTAAAATCATCGAGATTGCTGTCAGATAAGTTAAACTGGACATTCTGTTATACACATAAGTCAACCTTCCGAAATACATCTTCCAAATAATGGTAAAGGTCGCATCAAAATCCCACTTGTTAACTACAAGATCACATTCCACCTCCCGTGGTCACATTTTATAACATTATAATTAGTATAAAGGCTCCCGCAAATACTGTGTCGCCTCGCGCCTGTGTGAATGAGGCTTAATGCAAATATCCACTTATTTTGAATTTGGATTCTTATTTTCAGAATCAGAATCAGAACTTTAATTTGCCATGAATGTAGGTAGGTACAGGTATAAGATTTTGTACATTAATAATTAATGAGATCGGCTACAGTCTACCTTGCTGCGTGCAATTTATTACATTAATTAAAATATTATTATACAAACAAAATAAAATCAACAAAACAATACAGAAATTATAGTGAAGTATTATATTCGGGTCCACAAGTCTTACGTGGACAAAATTGTAATTAATTACATAACATAACATCACGCCTTGGTTCCCCGAAGGGTTGGGCAGAGGTGTACCTATAGCACACCCACATTTCACCAGTTATGTTTAGGTCCCATGTAATAGGGGGCGAGCCTATTGCCATCTACCGGGCACAAATCCAGACTTCGGGCTGCTACTGAGAAATTCCAGATAGAAAAACCCAATTACACGTTGCCCGAGTCATAATCTGGAAAAACTCATATCATTTAGAAAGTATTTTATGTTTTCATCCGTTTTTTATTATTATTGTTAATTACGATGTTTTTTGTGGTGAATGCTGTGTTTACCATAATAGGCACACGTCCTTTTATTATGTCATTGTGTTTCTCTTTTATATGTACTGCTGTTGGTGTACCAAACAAATAAATAAATAAGATGAACTGAGCCGTCACACATGCAGACACGAAAAACGAGTTTGATTTATACTATTTATTGATTGTTGATTGATTGATAATACATGTTAGTTATTTTTCTGCTTTCAAGTCTGAAACGAATCGCCCGTTTTGACTTGTAAGACTGTACTACCGGGATAAAACGTAACCTAACCTAAAACAGGTCATGGTCTACCTACGTGCCATTTTATCGAAGTCCGTTTAGTCGTGAAGGTGTGAAAAGGTAAACAACGAACAATGTTACTTTCACGTTTATAATATAACATTAGTATGGATTAAAGACTTTATTCGAGACCGAGATCGCATCCTACACCATCATTTTTCAATAAAATCTTGGCCGAAGACGATACTTCATCAATTGTTATAGGTACTTTAATAACACTTCACTTTCTGAGTATTTTAATATTAGTTCTTATTTTTTATGTTATAACTATTTAATGTTTTTTTTTAAATTAAAATAACCCACAGTATTTTTTGTTGTCTTTTATCTAAATTAGTCGGTGTATAGTGTAGATATTGTTCGCCACGCTTTGAGGCCCGTAGCGCTTTGTGAGTGCATCGTGCACGCACAAATCAATCTAGCTAATCACTAAGACCCGTTTTTATTAGGACAGTTGTTTTCGTTTTGTTTTGTTTTAATTGCTAGATTATCTATTTATGAAAGCATAAAAAAATAATATTAATTATATAATATAAACTAATGCGCAAGCACTCCAGCACCCCGGCTAAAGGTACAGCAAAACACCTTGTGGTTTTAGTCAGTAAGATTCTGACAGACCCCTCCACCTATCCCAGGGTGGATATTCATGAGAATTTCCAAAAAAAGGTATGTTGAAACTGTTTGTACTTCCCGTCACGTGTCTAGGAAAGCATGGTTCATTAGAAAACCAGCGTCAGACAATATATATCTGGAATGAATGCTGAAAGACAATATATATCTGGAATTAATGCTGAAGTAAACTATTATTTCGTTATTTTTTTCTTTTCATGGAGTAAAAAAAGGAAGGCAAAGGGTCGTTTTAGTGAGAAATTTTACAAGTGTTGTATAAATTTATGAAATTCTACGATAGATCGTCTAGATTAAAAGTAATACCGTTTTGTTAACAAGGGAGTCACAGCAACGAACAAGAATTCAAACAATGCTACTTTTTTTAAATTCATTTTTGAGTTTTTTTTTTAAATGTTTATTTCCGACCATAATAATAAGCATAGTTTTGTTTTTACCGAATCGGAGGTGACAAAAACAACAATGAACCAGAATCTGAAACCGAAGATAAAAAAATGTTGACGAGATCAGCAGCACGTCAAGCACACCCAACACCTCCTGACTCTTCGCCCAGCTCCGTCTCGCCGCCGCCGGTATCCAGCCCCACCGTGAGTGCTGTGACGACACCGACCGCGGTAGTTGCGTCGAGCTCGAGAAACCAGTATTTTTCCCCGACGCCGTCGCCAACACCTGTTCGTCGGCAGGGGAGTGGCCGGCCACCGAGGAGCTTGGGACTTAGGGGCCATCCGGCCCCGAGCCGGGTCCCCGCTGCCGGTGGTTGTGTGCAGCGCATGAGATGGACTCATGCGCGCATATTATGGGTCTACAGAGGGGGGAACTCACCTCACTGCGTACCGTGATAGGATGCTGTCTCTCTTTCAGGAACTAGAACCAACCGTCAGCGTCTCTGCCCAACGACTGTCGGATCAGGCCCGGGTCATCCAACGCAATCATAGTTTGGACGATGCCGCACTTGATAGTCTGCGCTCAGAGATACTGTTCAACCTTATCGTCTCGACTCCGGCACAAACCGCGGTACAAGCGTCAACTATTGATCTACCGCGGTCCAATCATGGTGTTGAAGAAGAAGATGATAGGGTTACCACAGTAAGTAGCCAATGCAATGACCGATTCAGGAGCGCACTGGAGGATGCGTTTCGCGAGTATAGATCCACTCAGACAGAACTTAGACCGCGATTACCACGCCTACCCATGCACATAAATAGGGCGCTGGTGTGTGTCCTGGACTCGCAACTTAAGAATGTGTTCGAGAGCAGCGAGGATCTCGTTGATACACACTCGATCTTGTATTGCGCGGCTGTTGCGGCATGTCGTTTAGTTAACGTCAAGTTTCCAAATTGTGACGGAGCTGCTCGACAAAAACCATCCGTACCAGCCTGGCAAGTCAGGATCGAGCGTCGTATCGATGAGGCCAGGGTACTCATAGGCAAACTATACTGTTTCAGGGAGGGCAATACAAGACCACGAGTGATGCGCTTTGTAAGGCGGGCATTTTCCGGGACTGAAATAAGCCTTCGAGTATACAGGTCCCGTGTCACAGAGCGCATCGACTTCCTGAAGCAGAAAGTTTGTGCATGGGCGAGCCGTATTCGGCGGTATAAGCGGCGGGTTGATCGATACACGCAGAATCGCAGGTTCCAGAGCGATGAAAGGTGGGTATGTAGAGCTTGGGAGCGACCTGAACTAAATTTGACAGACATGTGCCGCCCAGATGATGCAGCCACAAGTGCATTCTGGCGCAGCATCTGGTCAGTACCCGTCTGTCACACTGAGGCTGGCTGGATGCAGGATGTCGAGCGATTGTGTGAAACTATACCAGAAATGGAAACAGTCCTAATTACGACATCAGACGTTGCCAGAGCAGTCCGTCCGTTACCGAATTGGAAATCGCCAGGACCGGATGGATTGCACAACTTTTGGTTGAAATGGCTAATTAGTTCTCACACTAGCCTGGCATCTCAGTTTCAGTCAGCGTTAGAGTCTGGGTCGCTACCGCAGTTTCTATCAACAGGCGTTACCCACCTGCTCCATAAGTCAGGTAGTCCCACGGAACACAAGAATTATAGACCGATCACGTGTTTGTCGATGGTCTACAGGGTTACTAGTAACTCGACGTATTCCTTGCAGGACGTCATAGTAGGGTTAAAATGCGAAAAATTAAGCCACCAAATGTTCTACCGAAGTTCAGTAGTTTTAGAGCAAGTTACGAGTACATTTTCAATTTTTTATGAAAAATCCTAGATTAAATCATTTGGAACCCATTTAAAAATGATTTACAGCGCGACTGTACTGAAATTTAAGTTAATATCATAGTTGATGCCTTAGCAGATCTTTGTTCATAATTAAAAGTTCAAAAATGCCAGAAACCTTGGCAAATATCACTAAACAAAAATTTTTTTTTTGTGATTTTTGCTGTTACTTCATACAAAATGTTGTCTAGTACGCCTGATGTAAAAACTACTAGGAAAATATCCTTGTCTTATCAGCTATTTAGAAATAATATGATTGTCAATACTTTTGCATGTGTGACAGGGAAGGGAAGAGTTTTATGGCGAGCAGGTAAATTGTGAGACGGTCAACCCATTGTTTCGTATTCCTATTATTCGTAGTTTTTACCTGCGCTTGAACTCCAAACACTCGGCAAGCTTTGTGATTGGTCACTATTGTTCTCTCGGCATGACGCGGGGTGCGACTTTACAAAATCTGGTCGTCAGCGCTTGTGCTATGCTGTGCCTTCGTCAGTGCTGACTAAGGCTGCATATTCTAACCCTGAATACGCTGACATAAAAAGAAAGAAAGAAAAAACGTTTATTTGCGGTAAACATGACGCAGTGATTGAACACAAACACCAAAAATAACAAGTTGGGGGAAAATATGCGTCACATCCACGCAAAACTGCCATCGCTCAGCTTAATGCTACGACCCTATCCGAGACAGAGCCCCAGCGCTGGTTTTCAGCGACAGCCGGCGTTGAATGACGTCGCCCGGAGCAGCAATCGCTAAGATTAAAACTAAAATACATACACATAAAAACTAGATAAGTGTTCAACAAAATAAGTACAAACAATTTTTGTAAAATGGTAACATTCCGGCCATCGAATGCTCACGCGCCGTTATCCTTTGATAATCTGTGCGCGCAGCTGTCTTATAAACAGGTTTGACGTTTTGACATTGACACACTGATATTGTTGTACCTGATATTAGTTATGTAATAATTAAGTGGCGCATTATGTAATGAATGTTATGATGAAATTTTAACAACAAAGGGGATGTATTCGGTGACTGTGTTGGTACGGCTATTGTAAAATAGTGTTTGTGAAATTTGTGCTAGGAAATGCAGATGACAAACTAAGTGACAACGGAGAACCTAGGTATATAGACAAAATGGTAAGTACGAAATAATTATTTAACATCGTGGATATAAAGAAAAATAAAGAAATTGTTTGAATTGTTTGGATAAATAAAAGTAGAAAAAGTTATATAGTTAATGTACTGTTACGGACATAGTGACAGTAACGCTGCTCAGGCGCGGAGAGAATATCAACTTCGCTTTCCCAACCGCCGACTCCCACACGTTAGTGTTTTTGGATCGACTTATCGGCGATTATCTGAAACTGGCAGCGTCCAAAGAAGCAGGCAAATTGACACTGGTCATTCTCGGAGATACACGGCTGAGGACGAGGAGCTGATTCTTCAACGTTTTATTGACGACCCCAACATATCGACAAACAGAGTAGCGCGTGAGCTTGGTATGTGACAGTGGAAAGTCTGGTCTGTAGTTAATTTATCAGGTCGACATCCATACCACTATCAACCTGTCCAGTCATTAGAAGAGGAAGATCCGCCGAGACGGCTTGAATTTTGTCGTTTTATGTTAAGTGCTGACGCCGAAGGCGAAAACTTTTTAAAAGACATTCTGTGGACTGATGAGTCATGTTTTGACCGTGATGGTATCACAAAATACCACAACTTACATTACGGGGCACCGAAAGCAGAACCAAATCCTAGGAAACTGAAACCACCCGCATCCCAGCGTAGGTTCTCGCTTAATGTTTGGATGGGTATTATCGACGACAAATTAATTGGCCCACATTTTTTACCCCGAACACTAAATGGGGAACTTTATGAAAATTTCCTAAGAAATCATTTAACAACACTGCTCACGGATGTAACGGAAGACAGAAGAGCAAACGTGATCTATCAACATGACGGATGTCTAGCCCACATCCGAATCACAATTCGACAATTGCTGGATGAAACCTATCCAAACCGATGGATAGGGCGCGGTGGGCCGATTCCGTGGCCTGCAAGAAGCCCCGATCTTACGCCGCTAGACTTTTACGTCTTTTACGTCATACGAAAGACCTAGTGAATGTGACCCCAGCAAATTCAATTGAAGAACTAAGGGAGAGAATATCAGATGCGGCGGACCAGATGAGGGAAACAATCACATCAAGAATCACAAAAACCGAAGTGCGGAACCGAATAAGAACATGTATTCGAAACCAAGGGCAGCACATCGAACAAGACGTGTGAAAGTGTAATTAAAGTTTTTAAACTGATATTGATTAAAAATAATGCTAATATTCACGAAATTGTTTTATTCGATTTTCCGAAAAATAAACCTTTTTGTGAGACGCACATAATGTAGTCCATAACTTTATATTAACTTTCATACTTTTTTGGATAGCTGATAAGACAAGGATAATTTCCTAGTAATTTGTACATCAGGCGTAGTATTTTGTTTTTCACTAGACAACGTTTTGTATGAAGTAACAGCAAAAATCACAAAAAAAAAATGTTTGTTTAGTGATATTCGCCAAGGTTTCTGGCATTTTTGAACTTTTAATTATGAACAAAGATCTGCTACGGCATCAACTATGATATTAACTTAAATTTCAGTACAGTCGCGCTGTAAATCATTTTTAAATGGGTTCCAAATGATTTAATCTGGGATTTTTCATAAAAATACTGAAAACGTATCTAACTTAAAAACTACTGAACTTCGGTAGAACATTTGGTGGCTTAATTTGTTGCATTTTAACCCTACTATGACGACGTGCAAGGAATACGTCGAGTTACCAGTAACCCTTATAAACTTGTTACATCCATTTTGAGAGCGAAAATTAATACACACTTTGACAGTAACTCGATTATGACTGCCTCTCAAAGTGGATGTAGGAACAGGTCCTGAGGTACTAAGGAGCTACTCCTCATCGATATGGCCATTAGCCGACAGGTTCGTCGCTCCCGCAAGGATTTGTCGACATGCTGGATAGATTATAAGAAGGCCTACGACTCGTTGCCACATACATGGCTTGTGAGGGTGCTGAGTTGAGTTGCACAAGATAGATGCAACTCTACGCACCTTCCTAAGGTCCTGTATGGGGCAATGGAGGACGGTCCTTCGCTATCAGGGGTGTCAACAAATCCAGGGGAATGACGAGCCTGTCTGGATTAAACGGGGAATATTTCAGGGTGACAGTTTGAGTCCACTTTGGTTCTGCTGAGCTCTGAATCCTCTAAGCACACTGCTGGAGGATTCAGGTCTATGCTATCGGTTGAAGAGAGGTGGTCAGGTCATATCTCACCTTCTGTTCATGGATGACTTGATAATCTTTGCCCCCAACAAATTGGAACTGATGGAGCTACTGAAGCGCGCCATCAGAATGGAATTTGGTGTGGACAAATGTGCAATAATCTCACCTCGCTTAACATGCATGCATATTAAGCGAGGTGAGATTATGGAATCCGAAGTTATTCAACTTTCGGATTCCATACACCTTAGATCCCTCTCTTCATCCGAAAGCTATAAGTATTTGGGTATGTCGGAAGCGTTAGGCATTTCGGTATACTCAAATGGACCCAGACCGAACTCGACGCCATGGATAGGCGGGTCCGTCCACTTCAGACCGCAAATCGGATGCATCACCCACGATCATCGGTAATGAGACTGTACATCCCGCGAAAGTGCGGGGGTCGAGGCTTTTTAAATGCGAAGACCCTCCACAACCGCGAGGTGTGCAGTCTCAGGGAATATTTTTTAAAAGCCGAAGTGGGTATGCACCGTGATGTGGTCGCAGTGGACAAGGGGCTTACCCCAATCTCCATGGCTAAATAGAACTGGCACAAACCTGTAGTACTTACTACCGATGACCGCAAGGCGGTATGGCAAAGCAAGGAGCTTCACGGGCGCTTCTATCGGGCTCTTCATGAGCCTGGTGTAGATTTTCTAGCATCTGTATCCTGGCTACGTTTTGGTTACCTTTTCGGGGAAACTGAAGGTTTCATCTGTGTAATTATGGACGAAATTATCTTGACGAATAACTACCGGAGACATATTATGAAGGACAGCACGGTTGACGTGTGTCGGGCAAGCCACCGTCCAGGTGAGTCCATCAGACATATTATCTCTGGTTGTTCTCGTCTGGTTAACGGCGAGTACTTGCACAGGCATAACCAAGTAGCCAGGATTGTTTACCAGCAACTTGCTTGAAATATAAACTTGTGGATTCTGAGGTACCTTTTTACAAGTATGCGCCCGACCCAGTTCTCAAAAATGACCTTGTCACGTTGTACTGGGATCGGTCTATCATTACTTACAGGACTATTATCGCTAATAAGCCTGACATAGTAGTGATAGATCGATTAGCGCGCCGCACAATGATTATCGATGTTACCATTCCACATGACGAGAACGTCGTGAAACTGAGAAAGAGAAACAAATTAAATATCTCGACTTAGCACACGAGGTTGTTGACATGTGGATTGTGAGCGCGGCTGTCATTGTGCCGATTGTCGTATCGGCCAATGGCCTGATGGCAAAAAGCGGCGACCAACATCTCTGGAGGCTTTCGTTAGGCGGTTGGATCAAGGGCCCGATTCAGAAGGCAATACTCCTCGATACGGCTCGTATTGTGATGAGTATCCTGTCTCTGGGGCACTAACCACCGGTAGCTTGGACCCTGCTCCCGCTACAATGTTTTTTTAAGTTGTTTTATAAAAATATTGAAAAATTTATATAAATAAGTAAGTCCTGGCTGGAGGCCTTAATTTATTAGGGCAACCACAGGCAAGTCCGTCTAAGCAGACGACAACCTCATAGGTTGACCTGCGTGATGCCATTTATAAAAATAAAATAAAATATAAATAAGCATAAAAATAAATAAACAGCATAGTTTCTCTCATTTTAATATGTGCACAGAAGACTCACACAGTATAAGTAGAACAAATTCGGGTTAGGTAAGGCAGTGACGAGGCGGGGGGGCTCAGTAACCATGGCTTGGGCACCACGGTGAAGCTAAGAGGAACCCGAGGGGGCCGCTCGTCAGGGCTTTTGCTGACAAGCCGACGACGTAGCGGCCAAGGTTGCGGTGTTGTTGGGCGACATCGCAACTGTGGTGGGGCCGGGGCGGGACAGGAGTGCCGGAATTGCGGTGCGCCGCTCTTCCTACTTTCCGCGGCCTTAACGGGGTCGGCACCGTATGATGGCGGACGCGGTGGGGCCGCACGGGAAGAGGAGTGTCGGTATATAGTTGGCCGTTCTCCCTATCCTCTGCGGCCGAAAAATGGTAGGCGACGGGGCCATTCATCAGACCCGTCGCAAGGGGCAAGGGGTTGGTCATAGGCGGAGGGCTGGCAACGCCCTCTTCCAGACCCTCTAAATGGGTCCAGGGACGGCGGATTCCGGGACGTCCACCACCCCCCATACATCAGGACCCGAGGTGGCGGCGCGTAGTCTTCCACGCGCGCCCCTCTTAGACGTTGCGGGGGGAGTCTTACACCTCACTCCCCCTCCCAACACGAGGAGGCCCTTCGAGGCAGGCCAGCACCAGTCGGGGTTGCGGAAGAATCATATGATCCCGCGACCCCGACGTAGGTGTGGGATGGAACACCGGGGTGGTTTTTAGTCAGTAAGAGTCTGACAGACCCCTCCGCCCGCCCCAGGGCGGAGGACATCCATGAGGATTTTCCACCCCGGAAACAAAAAATAAAAAGGTTAGGTTATGTTAGAAATTATTTCTATTTTACGTTTAAAAATTATTTCTATTCGGGGCGGAGACAAATACATTATATCATAAAATCGGTGCAACCGTTCTCGAGTTACAAATGGTATAAATTTATTAGTAAAGAACGGCTGGACCGATTTGTATGATCTTTGATTTATTGTATTTGTATCCGCCCCGAATAGAAATCATTTTTATAACATGGAAACAATTCACGAAAACGTACATTTTGTATTGAACGGACATTTATTGATTCTGGGGTGGTAGGAAGTTCGCCGGGTTAGCTAGTACACTTTCATGTGCTTTAAATGCACTAGCAATCACAAATCACGCATAGAAACTGATGGTTTTGAATGGCGGCCCATGGCAGAAGTTGTGCACTTCCTCTTTCGCTTAGACAAATGATAGGTCTTGCGGCGCTAAGCAGCGAGAACATTTATCTATGCTCTTTCGCAAAATTCGTTGAATCGTCAACTTTTGTCACGGACCGCCTTCAAAGCCGCCAGTTTCTACACGTCATTTTTGTCGTAGACCGAGTTAACGGTGTCACTCTCGGCTTCCGATTCAACAATGGACTAGCAATCTGTTGCGTACAGGTATTGGCCACCTGGATACAAAGTGTTTACAATGCCACCTCTAGCAGCGTTAGCTGAGACGTCTCCGAGCTCTGTTCCATTTATCACTGACTTACTGACCAATGGTTTGCATCCAAAAATGGGTCAGTAAGTAGGTACAGATTTTTACCAGCTTAGCGTATATACCCAAAACCGAAAGTAAACGTAAAAAAAGGTAACCAATATAAAATTAAATTATAAAGGAAATGCCGGGCAAAGTTTTCCCATTTATTTCTCGCTGGACTTTTGGGTTGCTACAATAAAAATTATGTTTTTAATTTATTGCAGAACCAAGTGCTGCTGAACGAACACAAATAGTATTTTATGGCTTTATTTTAACTGGTTACAATGTCACAGAAATTCTAGTTCAGTAGTTTCAGTAGGTGGATATTACATATTTAAAGTCTAAATCCACCATCAAGTTGCCCTGTCTGTCTGTCTGTTAGCTTTTGACACCTTACCCACTTATGCTTCAATGGTTTGGTAGTGAAATTTATCAGGTAAATTAACTATATAGCGCTCCAGCCAGTCTCAGAAAAGTTCATTTCCCGCGTGGCCAATATTGGAACTAACGCTGCCATCATTAATTCGCAAAACAATGGGTAACGTTGGGCAACTGTAGGTCAGAGCTAGGATCCAATGGCCTACAATAAATTCGACATTATGTTCATTCATTCCATTTCATGTATTTCATGAGTTTGGTATTATTTCATTCACTTGTTATTTTCGGTGATTAAGATAATATTTGAATCAAGTAGTTCACATGGAAAGTGCCAGAACTTCAAACCCTAAATATTTCCTCATAAACATTTTCTTCAAAATGTTTCCGACATAACCTCGAAATCTGTTTAATTTAAACAAATCTCTACGAATAGCTTTTATCAACAATTTTCTGATTTTAGGGTATTTGGGGTAACAGGGAACTCCAATTTTGGAGTATTTAGGAACACAGCACAGCATCATTTTCGCAACAATAAAATAAAACCGCCATCATCAAGCAACAAAAAAAAAAGAATAAAACACAGGTTTCGTCAATAAAATACAGGGATTTAAATTACTCTTAGTCGTTCATAATAATGTAGTCTCATCTTTGTTTGTTTACGCTTAAATAACTAATATTATACTCGTAACTACACTATTGTATTAGGTAAGCCTGTGATGATATTTGTATGTGTGTTTTAAATAAATAATAAATAAACTCAAAGCATTTAATTCAATTAAAAGCAAAAAAGAAATATAAAAAAGTAAGCCAACGCAGCTCAAAACTGATCAGTCCCAACTGGCGGCGCCTGTTCACGAACATGAAACATGTATTAGCACCATTCAACTCAACCATTTTGAAGGGAGCTAAATGATCCAGCTTAAGTACGCGAGACATTTGATTGAGCATGACATACTATCAGCCGCCAGGGCACACTCAAGTCAATAAAATACATATTATCCGGTAAATGGTTGCTCCATCGTACATAGTACTCCCACCTGTGCTATGCAATTTATAATACAAAGAAGATTTAGTTTATACAATGCAAAGATAGTCGCTCAATCTTCAGCTCTATTTTCAAATGTTAATCAATTTGTTCTGGTTGTGGAGCAGGACCAGCAGTGAGCCAGGCATTTTTATCACCGATGTAATCCCCAAACAGATAATATGCATGTCTGCATAAAGTGCGTATTATAAAAGACTTGAATTTTGTCTCATTCAGTTGAAGTGCGCTGGGAGATATTTTATTGTAACATACCCCATGAAAGATGAGTCTACTTTAGCCAATCTGAAACCTGGTTGAACTAATAGGTCCCGATTTCTAGTACTATTATTATGTCTTTCACCTCTTTCACTGAGAAGTTGTATTTTTATCTTACGTACAAATGTGGACTGCCTCGTTGGTCTAATGGTCGCAATTGCTACTGCTGAGCATGAGATCCTGGGTTCGATTCCCAGGTCGGGCAAAGTGATATTGGGTTTTTCTATCTGGAATTTCTCAGTAGCAGCCCGGAGTCTGGATTTGTGCCCGGTTGATGACAATAGGCTCGCCCCCTATTACATGTGACTTAAACATAACTGGCGAAATGTGGATGTACAGGTACACCTCTGCCTAACCCTTCGGGGAAACAAGGCGTGATGTTATGTTATGTACAAAATGTTTTCACAGACAAATTGACAAAATGGTACCGTCATGATGTTAATATCCTTAAACAGTTCCCACAGACGATCGCGCCTGCCGAGATTATAAAAATTAACTCTGATGGCTCTTTTCTGCAGAATTAAAATTGACTCAATGTCTGCAGCCCGACCCCAAAGAAACCAATGCTGCAATGCACTAAGTAGCAGCTACTTAAATTTGTATTTTCACTATAAAAGCAAAGTATGAAATTGAATTCTTCGTCCAGATTGCCATATTCTTGGCTTGTATCCATCGAACATAGATGTGCAAAAAATGGTAGGGGTAAAAATAAAACAAGTAACTCGGAAAAAAAAGTTTGGAAAAGGTAATCGATTTTCCTTAAAAACGAGTCTTCAAGCTATAGGAATAAAACTGACATATCCTACCTCCTCGCCGTTGATACCTCCTTCCTTATGTAGAGGTGTGATTCGGGGCGATGGAAAGAAAGTCATCAGGTAGGCATTGTACTCGTTACTAGCTAAACTAAAAAAAAAAAAACAATTACAGGCACTTTTGAATTGTCAAGGTCGGTCGGTCAGAAAAATGAAGCTAGTTGCCCATTCTAAAGCGTCGTAGGCACCTATGGAGAAGAACGGGCAGGAAACTCCACGGACACTCTTTTAAATCAAATTATGGTTACAATATATTGGTTACGTCATTCATGTTGAAATTATGCATGTGAGAACGATGCAGAATGTTAAAAGCGTCCGTAATATAAAAATAAAAACAACTCAAAAATGAAACTTAATTTAAATTTCATTAAATTACGCCATGGCAGCTAAGAGATGACCAGTCCCTTCTGCAACGCCCGTTCACGAACATAACGCATGTATTAGCTCCATTCAACTCAACCACTTAGAAGGGAGCTAAATGATCCAACACACCATCAGCGAAATATTCTTATACGTTGTTTGTTATACGATCCAAAGCACAGCATACAGTTATGAATAAGCACAACAAGGACGGAGGATTGAAGAGCATAGATCGGTTATCTAATCTAATTTAACTGCTCTTATAATACAATTTAATCATGATTTGGAAGACAAGTAGCGCCATCTAGCGTCCTAAAGTAATTGTGACCGTTGAAAGTTATTGTTCTTTCCCTCAGGAACAGTACTTTTTTTCTGGATGAAAGGTAACCTATGTCCTTTTAAGCAAATAAATATTATCTTATCTTATCTTATCTGTACCCCTGACTGATGATTGGTTTAGTGAAATATACTAGTTAGGATTAGGATTTAAGTAATAATAAGGCTAATCTGCTTTACCTTTTTATATTATAAGTTTAAGATTAATTTTTTAAAATATAAGGAGATTTTGTGAGTTTATAAACTGGATTAACGTACAGGATGCATTTTATCCAGGTAATTCGTTTCCGTGGGATAATTTCCGACTTCCATACGGGCGAAGCCGCGGGCAAGAGCTAGTCCAAAATAAAATGAATGGCCCGAAGTTATTATGGCGTTCCTGTGTTGTGACGTCAGATGCTAATAATGCCCTCTCTGTGTAACAACGACTGTAAAACGCATAGAAATTCGCATTTATTTATATTGTTATATTTTATGTTTTTGTTTTACAATAGCTTAAAATTTCCCTAAAAATAAAAATAAAATAGTCCGTTCCATTTTCTTTAATTTTGACGGTTCAGCCACGTTCATTGTATTATTTACGCTGTTGAGCAGATGAATTTATTAAACCTTGGAAGCAATGGATTAACAATATCCTTCAAAGCTGTTCTCTACTAGAGGCAAAGGAACATCCACCAACAGAGTGAATTTCCCAAATGCCACATCAACATTTTCTCCCAATTCGAGCCAAACCCGTCAGTTGGTGGTGAGATATACCTCTATTTAACATTCGTCTATGATCGTTCGTTCTATGATTTATCGTCTTGTACGAGGACCCTCAGATATGGAAAAGGTGACCAATAACGTGAATAGCGTGGAAAGATGTGTCAAAGTCTCATGTTGTGTTGCTTATAAATTTTCGATGGTTGAAGGATCTTTTTCTTTAAGGAAAATATGCATTTGGAGTGCCGATATCACCAATGAAACTGAACGACGCGTTGAAGAGATGTCAGTGTCAATATTCCACAGAAAATAATGACATTCGCAGCTCTTAAACGCAGTTTATGTGCTGATTGCGTTCAGTTTTATTCGTAAAATTCGCTCTTAGTAACAATGCACTTGCTTTGTCTTAACATGTTCTCGTCTTTAGCTTGCACTTTTTGTTTTACAGGAATAATGCTTAGCCAAAGTAAAAAGTAAGTTTAAAACTGTAAAATTTGGTGGTAATTTCATTGAAATAATATGAAAAGCATCGCAGTTTTGAACCTAATTTGTTGCCGCGATGCGCTATTGTCATTTGCCAAAAAAAGTATCTCTTACCGCGTCACGGTTACTAAGTCATCATAGTCCCGAATCTTACAAAAACCAAATAAAATATTACCAATCCAATATTTTCCTTCAAATTCGACCAACAATGTAAAATTTACCGAAAATTATAATTAAGCCAGCTTTGTTGAAGTTTATAACATTGAATGTAATTATGTCTCGTCCAATCAAAGTTGGTTCTCTAGACATTGTTTATGGCCAGTGGGGGACTTTCAAGATCTTTTTAATTAAGACTGTGCTATTTGTTTGTTGTTTTGTAGAACGCTGTATGTAGCATTTTGGGAGGTATTTAACCCACCTAGAAAGGAAGGTATACAACATATCTAATTTAAAATTGCTCGCCCCTCTACTGCTTGTTGCATTCACATTTATATATGAATGTTAGTGGAAGGACGTGCAATTTTGTATAAGACGACTCTAGTTACGTTTTAAGCAACAAAGTTTGATACAAATTAAGTCAATAACGGTAGATTTCAATAATTTGGATGGCATGCCGCTGGCAGCTTTGTGCCGGTTCAAGATTGGAATAAATTTATAATTATGCAAGTCCTAATGACTTATACACCAGACTCATGTATTTTAAACCCCCGACGCAAAAAGAGGGTGTTATAAGTTTGACGTCTCTGTCTCTGTGTGTGTATCTGTCTGTCTGGGGCACCATAACTCCCGAACGTATGAAGCGATTTCAATTTAGTTTTTTGTAATAAAGGTGACTTATGAGCAAGTGTTCTTAGACATGTTTGAAGAAAATCGGTTGAGCCATTTAAAACTTGTGGGGTGTGAAAGTATTTTAAATAAGATAATATTATTATTAGGAAGCTTTGTATTTACAACTTAACAAAATCTACATTATAATAGTCAAGCAAGCTTTCTAATTTACATACCTTGAAATGTACCTAATTTTCCAAAATCAATTTACGATTACAAAATAATCTAGATTGAAGTGTTTACAACAGCTTTCTCCACGTGGACACTTAATTGAGTACAATTTCTCTAAATACCACTCTAACAGTAAAATAAACTTTGACCGAAAATACTTGACCAAGTTAGAACAGCACTTATTTAGTTACAACAATGTCAGATACCCGGTTCTTGCTCTCTTCAATGAAAACTGTCGGCCTATCAAAGGCACGATTCTAGTTACAATTAAAATCGAATTAAGATAAAGTTTAATATCTGAGGAACATACCTTGCTGAATACCTTAGATTTATTGGTGGAAATACAATTTTCATGATTAAGATAAGCGTCTCATTGTTCAAGTCTAATAATATGAGAGTGACTGCGAAACGTGGAGTTCGATTTCCAGGTCAGGAAAATATTTATGTTAAGTTTTCCCTCAGGTGTTTCTCAGTAAAAGCGCAGTATGTTTTTTTGGAAATATATTAATAAATTTAACATAAACATAACATCACGCCTGCAAAAGGGTTAGGCAGAGGTGCACATATTCCTAGTACACCCACATTTCGCCAGTTATGCTTAAGTCCCATGTAATAAGCCTATTGCTATCAACCGGGTACAAATCCAGACTCCGGGCTGCTACTGAGAAATTCTAAATAGAAAAATCCAATAACACACCCGACCTGAGAATCGAACTCAGGACCTCATGCTCAGCAGTAGCTCTTGCGACCACTAGACTAACGAGGCAGTCTAGGCCATCAGGCAGTCTAGGCCGTCAACTAGCAGTCAGGCCTAATATATTTCTATATATTTCTATATTACTGTAGCCCTCCTTGGCAAAAAGACAAACCCCTGCTTGACACTCAGTATATTTTGGAGGCTGATACCAAATCTACAAACGTAGTAGTAATAATCATAAAGCTAAAGCGCACGAAAACCTACCTCACCTCCGAAACTAGACAGCAAAATTTACAATAATGGTAACAAGAAAATGGTCACAAAAAGTCTCGAATTTCCGTGTGCCTCATGGCAAAGGCCTCCTCTAACCATTTCCATTGGCGTCTGTCGCGAGGTACCCTCCTCCAGTTTGGACCTGCTGTCAGCCTAATTTCATCCTCCCATCGGGTAAGCTGTCTTCCCCGATTTCTTTTGCAATCCCTTGGATACCATTGTGTCACTACCTTGCTCCACTTTCCCTTAGTGTCTCGCATCATGTGGCCTGTCCACCTCCACTTCTGTTGGTCTATGCTTGCTAGAATGTCGGTCAGTTTTGTTTTGGATCGGAGATCTGTGTTCCTTATTCTGTAGTAGTAATACAGGGAAGTTTTTATGTGGCTGTTATTTTAGTTTACTGCGGTCCCACGCGAACGAAGTCGCGGGCAGAAGATAGTATCACATTAAGTGACAGTAGGCCTTTATAATTATTTTATGAAATGATGTAGCAAAACTTAAAATATTCTCAGTCTGCAAACGACATCATCAAAGGACCAATTACAAGTTAAATCGAATTACAACAAAGTTCTCAATATCGGCCGAGTTGAGACTCTCCTTGGATTCGAGGAATCATGTGTATAATTTCCCCGTTGATGGTCTAGGTTTCAATCTTCGAGTCTGGTCTTCAAATGTTGAAAAATATAAAAATTTACTGCCTCGTTCGTCCAGCGGTCGCAAGCGCTTCTACTGGACTCGATTCAGGCAATGTGTAATTGTTTTTTTGTTTAAGTAATTTAATGGTAATAGGCTCGCTCCCTACATGTGACTTAAAACATAACCGGCGAAATGTGTGTGTAATGTCTGCTAACCTCTAAGGGGAACATACAACCTCATTATGCAAAATTAAGTTAAATCCAACACCATAAAAATATTAACGAAGACATTAAAATTAAAAAGAAGAATGAAAAAGTCATTAGAAGTGACAATAATGCAAAATTTTCTTACGTGATCCTATGTAATTTACGAATAAACTTGAACCATCGAAAATCTAACGTACTACAGTTTTTTTGAAGAATGACTTGACATCCAAGACTATTTGGTTAGTATTTAAAATTGCATTATTTATAACTTTGTTCTTGTTTGTCTTCCCCATCGTCAAAAATGTTGTGCGCATTTAACAGCTCTTTGAGAAGGTTGTAAGCTGCGACAATTCACTTAAATATCCTCTTACTCTTGTGGGTGGTTTAGAATGCGTTGCGTTGTGATGCTGCCCGCTGAATGGTGCGCTAGCCTAATGATAAAAACGTAATGCTATCACCAATCGGTTTCATAAGCGTTATTGGGGTTATTTTCCTGATCATTTAATGTGGGTTTAGAAGGCCAAAGCTCTATTAATCATTCAGGTAGTTTTTTTTTTTATAATTAACCACCAACGTCTAATGAAACTTTTAGTAAATATTCGAATTTCATTATTTGTCACAGTCGTCAAACGAATCGCTAACCCCACTACACAATTTTTATTATATTTTTTTTATAAATACGTTTTAGATGTTTCATAGAGAGATATGGATTATTTCTGTATCGTCTTATCGATTTCTCACCGACTTTAGTTGAAAATAAGTTTACAATAGTCTACAACTAGTTGGTTCAACTAAAATAACAGTCTCCGATACTGACAGAAAAGAAAGAGATCCTTATTACACATACAAAAATAGGCAAAGAAAATGATAAAGATGAATAGAATACAAAAATTTTTGCTTACAGAAAAAGAGAGAAGATTTTTGAAATGGGAAAACATTCTGAATCGAGAAAAAAAGATAATAGAGATGGAGACACCAAAGTTCTTTTCAAAAAGTCATATGCAACAATGTTTTCACATTCAAGAATATTTTCCGGCGTATCACAATTATGTTCAAGAAGCGGTATAATGCAAATTAGAAAGAATTTGGAAACCAATCAACATAACTATTACACGGATAGAGGGAAAGTCAAAAGAGATTTGAGTGTAGAAACCGATGTTTGTATTCTGAGGAGGTACTACAGAAGAAAGAAAAACAGCTTGCTCGGGGAAAATTCAGCAAAGTCTAGATTCTCCACACCAGGCGACACTGAATGTGAAACCATTGAAGAGTACCCAGACACAAGTGCATGCGGTGATAATGATACTGAAAAAAACAATCCACCTCTCGACATAGCATCCCTTATGATAGATAATTTAAAAGATCTACTCAATCAATGGATACAAAAACATTTACTACAAAATAAGGACACTAAACAAAAAATTGATACAGTACTAGATTCTTTGATTCGTAAGTTAGAAACAAGAAATAATCATTCATCATCATCCGGTTCGACTTACATTTTACATAAGGAGGCTGGCAAACAAGAAGTCAAAAATAAAAAGGTTGCAACCGCGTCACTCACTTGTCAATACTGCAAGCACAAACCTCGTTACATAAACGTTGAATCTTCAGCTGCAGAAAGTGGTATGAGCCGAAAGAGTTCTTCAGGACTCACCACCTCACCCTTCCATTACAAAGATATAAGAATAATCTCTACATTGAGCATACCGAGAAGTTTCCACCAAAGAGGATTAGAGGAAAAGAATGGGCAAAACAGCTCATGGTACAGGATGAAAAAAATTAAACACAAAAAATTAATCCTATCCATTAACAGATCAAATAAATTAAAAAATTCATCAAGTTTTGATTTAGTGACGATTTCGACCAAATGTCTTACAAAAAGAATCACAAATAATGATTCAATCCCCAAAAAGAAAAAGCGTCATATTGTATTCTATCCAAAACCATTTTATAAAAGCGCAACTAACATTTCAAATACGGTACATAGTGGAAACTTACAAATAAATAAAATGGATATGAATAAAGACCAGCTAGAAGCCATGCCGAGTCTTTTAAAAAGCCTCTACGCCAATAAACCTGTTATGCCTGTTAGAAATATTCAATATGATATCAAAAGCAAAAATTCCAAAAATCAGTTTAATGAAATAATCAACGCTAAGGTTACCACTGAAATAGCAAAAGATATTCTCGTCAAGCAAACAACAGAGAAAGGGTTATCTAAAGAAAATGAAAACAAACCTATAGTTGCACAGGATTTTACAGATCGTAAAATTGAATTTCTAAATCCCGAAAAATCTGGTTTGGAACTTGAAAATAACCATAAGAAGACCGTAAACAGGAGTAAGATTAACAAACCCAGAAAACGACAGACATTCCAAAGCATTCACAAAAATCAATTTACTTATCTTTACAAGAAAGCTAATAGACAAACGCGAGCGGGAGGCGAATTTTTAAAACACTGCCAAAATATAATGCAGTATTTTGAAGAATACAAAAACAAAAATATTAAATTAGATGTACAAATAAATGTGTACCCAACGTATCAGTGTAAAACAAAAGACGTCTGCACATATATTAGTAACCAGAGTACTTATGATATAACATTTAAGCCTACTTTACTATACAACATACAATCAACTCAAATCGACACATCAGTCCACATGGATGAAGAACCAACCAAACACAAAACTGAAAACGAAAACTGTTCAAATGAATTTACGCCTGAAATCATTCCCCTACTCGATAGCTCGGTCTGTCAAGCCAAATTTATTTTTAAAGTAGATTCAAAAGAAAAACTAGGAGCAGTGTCTAAACCAAATAGATTTATAGAACGAAGCACCTTAACGAGTGAATTAGAAATAGTGCAAGAGATCAGTGAACTTCGAGTGGTTATAAAAGATCTAGCTGCAGCAGCAGAGAGATTCGTAAATGAACAGCTGAAAAGAGAGTCTAATAAGTCTAATGCCGAAACAAACTTATCGCGTACCCCGAGCAACTATACATCCAGTTCAAAAGTTGAAGCAGTTATTAATCTAAGAAATCCATCCAAAGCTATACAATATACAAAAGAGATAATTGAAAATCCAAAACTTTTATCCGGATTGAAGATAACCAAAGAACCGAAAAAGAAAGAAACGTTTGATTATTACAATACACTCGCAAAGAAGAGCACATCATATCGCATTATCGACAGTGAATCTATTCTTAGAGTTACTGACATGACATCAAAGGGTAATGAGTTGAACGAATCACCCAACAACAGAAGTAATTCAGATACCAGAGACATTAGAAACAGCAGAGTCAACAAAGTCGCCAAACTAGCGCTGCCGAGCTCTGTACAAAAATCTAAATCTTTGTTTGAAATAACTTCCGAGCCGACAAAGAAACGAAAATTGATCGCCTTATACTGCGATGGTTATCAAACGAATCGTCATTGTCGCGTTTGTAGTGTGCACCGTAACTGTTCGCCAACTTCTGTTAGCGACAAAAGCTGTAGACAGTTCAGAAAATTGTTCGGTTGGGCAACAAAGAAAGGTCAGGAAACTGATCAGCAGGGACCTAAATTACCACCGTGTATTTGTAGATCAGACACACACACAAACCGTACCGATTCTATGGATATTTTGAATCCAGAGCCAACGCCCTATAAGTACTCTTCTACAATAGTATTTCCAGATGATGCAGAACAAAATGAGATAACAAATTTTTGTGAAGATGAGCAACCTGCAACACTGAACAGCACGGAAGAAGAGCAGATCAGATTGCAGAAATGCTGTAAAGAACGCAGAGGAATGGGTTTTGGCGAGGGCTGTATATACTGTGTGTTATTGTGGATCCCTATCTTGTTATTAAGCTGCTTGTTTTACGTCTATGTTTTGAAGGATATAATGAAACCTAACGAATCACGGTCGGTTATTGGGCGACAAGGACAAGAAGTCAAACCTCTTAGCCGACGGAATCATTCTTCAGTCCTTTATGTGAAACTCTCCGACTTAGGATTCTAATACGTTATCGTTGATATATATTTTTATTTATTTTTTGAGTCCTAAATAAAAAACTTAACAGTCAGTCTATTTGTTTCTATTGAATTTGTTAAGCAATATTTTAACGAATGCAGAACGAGTTTTCGCATCGTAGGCGTTTGTTTATTTCCACGAGTACCATATTTCGTATTTGTTTCAGATAATCAAGAGACAAAATCAAAATGGAATCAACTAAAGAAGCAGTTATGAAAAAAGGGAAATCTCCAACAAAATACCCAGAAAGAATGCCCACGTATGTAGTTGCGTTTGATGTTCAGGAAACTCTTGATGACCCACAGAAACTTCAACTAATTACTAAGAAGCGAAGTTCTGAAAATAGTTCGCCCAGTATTCAATCAATCTCACCTACTGACTCTAATAATTCAACAAATACTTTAACTATATCTCCAACTGGAAAACTTTCTAGCGTACTTGACATAGCAACTGTAAGTTTAGTAAAACTTGATATTGTAGATGAAAACCAATGTGGAGATGTCATAGAAAAGAAATCTCCTCAGATAAGCAGCTACATCGTAATTGATAATAGTATGGCCGACGAACAGCCTACAATTATATTTAGTGCACCAAAACACATTAAGAGATGTAAAGACAGCAACATATTTCCGAGAAAAAAACCTAGGAAAAGTAAACGTGTCATCACGTTAAAGAACGTACATTTTAAGTACAAAAAAACAAAAAAATATATTACTAGAAGACTAAAGAAATTGCATACTCCAAATGCTAAACAAATTAAGAAACAAATATATAGTAACGTTCTATCAAAGGTCGTTCCTAGATCGAAGGTTTTAAAAAAAGTTTTAGCAAAAGTAAACTTACTAGCCGACCGAATTTCGCCGAACTATGATGACAACTCTCTTAATTCTTCACCATCAACTACGAAAAAGTCTTTCACAAGTTATACAAGCCAGAACACATTAGTACGGAAGGACTCTTCATCATCGGAAAATGAAGATTTTAACAGCATAAAAACTACAAATTCCATCATTCATGTGATTTCAGATAATCTGATACCCTATAGTTCAGAAATTATCAATGAAGCTTTGGCCGTAGCGTTTCATGCATCAAAAACAATCAACGATCAATCTGCTACGAATAGTAATGAGAAATCAATGCATAAAGAAAATTTAACTAGCTCTGAAATATTTTTACAGAATAACACCACCGAACTTTCATTGAAACCGTCATCAAGTGAAGAAACCAAATACTGTGTAATTAATAACGATAAGTCATCGTTAAACGCGTGTCCCGCAAATTTGAATCAAAAAGTTCAAAGCAATGCGACTATAGGTCAAGAATCAGTAAAATCTGTTGCAGGCGTGTGTAGTGATGAAGACACTTTTGTTATCGCTCGGATAAGTTCTGATTTTAATAAATCGAGCATTTATTCTGATTGCACATTAACATACACCTCAGAAACAAAGTTCCTTACAAAAACTGTACCGTCTAATTTATCTACCAACGACGAGTTTTCAAACGATGATTCTGAAAAAACTACTCTGGTAGACAAGGTTAAAAATCTCGGATATTATCCAATGCAAACACCTTCTATTGGTTCTGGTGAAAATTTTGACAGTGACTTGAATGATATCTTAGTCACAGATAATGAAATAAATAATTTGCCCCTAACATCGAAAAATTTAAGTGACGATCTTTCGACTCAATCAAACAAATTATCCGTATTAAGGAAACCCATTGAAGTAAAAGATACGAATTTCCTCCACAATAATATTAGTTTACCAAATGACATAACCATAAAAGCAAAGTTAAAAGACGTGGAGGAAAATAAAAAATCGTCTGTCGACAACGTCAAAAATGCATATCCTACGGATTTGGGCGAGATGTGGGAGCGACTAACTTTAGTGTTAGATTTAGCTGTGAAGAGATTGGAAGACACTTTAGCTGAAAGGATAGTAAACGACATAAGAGCGTCACTAACTATCTTTAATCAGTCACAGTACAAAGACCCATCGATAGGAATCCATCGAACTGAAACCACGGCAGCCCCCGTCAGTTGTGAACGACCAATCCCTGTAATGTTAAATAAAGAAATATTTGTTTTAGAAGAACATCTGAAACGAGATGTTGACATGTGCGTGCAATGCGACTTGGTGCACAAACAAGACATAGATCAGCTAATGCTTAAATTGAGAGTAGAAGTACCAAATCCTATTCCATCTTCAGTGGAGGCTTTGAAGGTATTGCAGCCACCTGAGTTTGTGAAGGATTATGTTGAGATATTGAAACCAAGAGTAGCACAAGCAATTGACAGTGCGTCTATGGAGGCGGGTAGGGCCGACACATTGACTGTTTCGACGGCTACTCCAGAGCTTTCAACCTTAAGCGGCTTCAGTCGATTCAAGATCCTATTTTCAGGTCCTTTGGCATTTTTTAGAGAAAACGTAGTTTTACTAACAGGTGTTCCAACGTTCTTCATTGTTTTGTTTTGTCTTTACGGTGTTATTGTTTTCATAATGAAACCTTTGTAATTTCGGTGAGTGAATTTTGAAGTTTCATTTCTTAAGTTTCTTAGCCAGTTAGTGCGCGGATGACCAGATGTATGAACGTAAACGAAGCAAAAGGAGTATGTTAGGATCGTTTCCGGTGGCGTTCTGTAGTTTCTGCCGACCCCACAGGAAGAAGGCTTGAGTTTATGTATTTCTTAAGCTAGATGGAGCGACGAACTTTCCAGGGTGGCTATCAGCAGCTGGTTGAGAGCAGCCGAGGACCGAGTTGACAAGCCTATGACTATGCAGCAGTGGATTGGTAAAGGCTGATGATTCCTACCACAAACATGGCTGAGACCATGTAGGACCTCTGTGCGATGCTCGATGACCTCAGTAGAGCTTCCGAAAGAGTGGGTCTTAAATTGAACATGGACAAAACAAAGGTCATGTCAAAGGCCCATGTCATACTCACTGAGAAGATCGGAGACGCTAAAAACTTGGACTTGGAAAACTTGCGCTCAGTTTAGTAAAAATCTTATTTGAATGATAGACAACAGCAAGTCCAAATTAACGGTGTCAATTCACTCGGTCTAAAAGTAAAAATGGGTGTCCCACAAGGCTCGATATTGGGTCCTTTCCTATTTTTAGTTTAAATTAATGATCTACCCCATTTGTTTAAAACCCAACCACAAATGGTGTTATTTGCTGACGATAAGACGTTAATTTTTTAAATTAATAGGCGTCCATCAAATCTTGACGACGTGAATAACGCCTTACTGCAGATCCAAAATGTATTCACTGCTAATAATTTAGTATTAAATGGGAAAAAAACTAAGTGCATAACATTTTCTTTACCAAATGCCAAAAGTACTAATTGTGAGATAGTATTGCATCAAGAGAAACTAGAATTCGTCGATAAAACTGTTTTCTGGGGATCACGCTAGACTCAAAAGCTTCAATGGGTGTCCTCATTTAACATCCCTTGCAGGACGGCTAAGTTCAGCAGCTTATGCTGTGAGAAAAATCCGTCAATTTACATATGTAGGTACCACGAGACTAGTCTATTTTAGTTACTATCATAGTATTATGTCGTACGGTATTTTACTATGGGGACGGGCTGCAGACATCGAATCTATTTTCATTCGGCAGAAAAGAGCCATTAGAGCCATTTATGGCCTCCGCAGGCGCATCTTTGAACATTTCCCTTAGAGAGTCTAAGGGAACTGTTCAAAGATATTAACATCATGACGGTACCTTGTCAATATATCTATGAAAACATCATGTACGTAAGGAAAAATCTACATCTTTTTAGTAAAAGAGGTGAAATACACAATTATATCACTACAAATAGAGACCAATTAGTTCAACCAGGTTTCAGGCTGGCTAAAGTAGACTCAACTTGCATGGGGTACTGTTTAAAATGTTACAATTAAATACCTTCCCACATACATCAACTAAATGAAACCAAATTTAAATCTTGTATAAAACGCACACTATGCAGCCGAGCATATTATAACTTACTATATTAACTTATTATACTAACATTACATTGCTGGTAAAAAAGCTTGGCAGCAGCAGAACCAGCGATTACGCTGGTTCTGATCCTCAAGGTCGCAACAACTGATTGATTAGCATTTGAAAATACTGTTGGATCTGCTGAAGATTAAACACAACAATCTTTGCACTGTATAAACTCAATATTTTACTACAGTATAATTGTACTATGTACATGCTATAAAGCTACCATTTACTGGGTACGTCTTTCATTGACTTGAATGTTCCCTGGCGGCTGAGAGTATGTCATGCTCACTCTAATGTTTCGCTGATGGTGGCGCGTGTGTTGGATGATTTAGCTCCCTTCAAAATGGTTGAGTTGAATGGTGCTAATCCATGCGTCATGTTCGTGAACGGGCGCCGTCAGTTGAGACTGCTCATCTCTTAGCTGCTACGGCGTATTTAAATAAATTTTATTTTGAATTGTTTTCATATTCAGCAGAACAGTTGCAAGACATCGTGACTGTGACGGATGAGCATATAAGATGAAAGGAGTGAATATAAATGTAAATAAGACGAAAGTCATGGTGTTTGAAATAGAAGATGTTTCGGTGTGTGATGTGAAAATAAATGATAAGATTGTGGAGCAAGTTAGTGAGTTCGTATATTTGGGGAGTCTGTTTACAAGGGATGGAAAGATTGATGGAGATGTGGAAAGGAGAGTGAATGCTGGAAATAAAGTGAATGGTGCTACACATGCAATTGTGACCAACCAATTGATGTCCAAGAAGGCACGACTGGCTGTTCACAATAGTGTGCTGGTGCCTACGCTTATGTATGGAAGTCAATGTTGGGTGTGGCAATAGAAGCATGAAAGCAGAATAAATGCTGTGGACTTTGAATGATAGGCTGAGGAAAGATGTGATAAGGCAACGGTGTGGTTTAAAAGAAGATGTAGTGACAAAAATTTAAAAGAGTATGCTTAGATGGTTTGGTCATGTTGAGCGAATGAATGAAAGGAGATTAACAAAAGGTGAGATGCGAGTGGAAACGCCGGGAGGGGACACCCTAGAAAGACATATAGTGACCTTATTGGTGATGTTCTTCAGAAAGGTCAGGTGCGTGGTACTCTCAACCGGCGCTCGTGTATGACCAGATGTATGAACGTAAACGAGGCAAAAGGAGTTTGTAAGGATCGTAGCAGGTGGCGTTCTGTGGTTTCTGCCTACCCCCATGGGAAGAAGGCGTGAGTTTATGTATGTGTATGTGTGTGTTCATATTTATGCAACGGACGCTTTTAACGTTCTGCATCGTTCTCACATGCATAATTTCAACATGAATGTGTAACTAATCTATTGTAAACATAATTTGATTTAAAAGAGTGTCTGTGGAGTTTCTTGCCCGTTCTTCTCCAAAGGTACCTACTACGCTTTGGAATGGGCAACTAGCTTCATTTTTCTGACCGACCGACCTTGACAATTCAAAAGTGCCTGTAATTGGTTTATTTGAAATAAATGTTTTGAGTTTGAGTTTGAGCTACACTCGAAGTCGTGTGGACGAAATTGTCCAGTTAGGTAGGTCTAACTTCGAGTAAGAGGTCAATTGTCGAATCCGACTCGGCTGGGCAGCGTTCGGCTAGCTACGCAATATCTTCTCGTCCCACATACCGCAGCGTCTCAAGACGAAAGTCTTTGACCAGTGCGTGTTGCCAGTGATGACCTATGGCACTGAAACGTGGTCGCTCACAATGGGCCAATCAGAAAGCTAAAAGTCACCCAAAGGGCAATGGAGAAGGCTATGCTTGGAGTTTTCCTACGCGATCGAATCAGAAATTAAGAGATCCGCAGGAGAACCAAAGTAACCGACATAGCCCGAAAAATTGCCAAACTGAAGTGGCAGTGGGCAGGGTACATTGCTCGCAGAACAGATGGCCGATGGGGCCGAAGCCCGTGGAACCTTTCAAAGTACAGCAGTGGACGTCTTTCGGCTGAAATTATGATGATGATTTCTTCTTTTTTACTAGACTCTTTAAGAGTTTTTGCCTTTGCACTGCAAGCTTTTGATCACATTGCATTATTCTCAGCGCTTTGGTAGTGCCAAAATAATAAATTATTCTCAATTTGTATCCTCAAGCTAAAAAGTAAAGTAAACTATCAATTTCCCTTTACAAATATTCTATCTCTTATTAAAAAATAATGTTATATTAAAAATAAAATTGATACTATTTACAAGTAGAAGTAGTATTTAAAAAAAACTACGAGTACTTACTAGATCTCGTTCAATCCAATCTTCGGTGGAAGTTTGCATGGTAATGGATTTCATATTTTTTGTTTTATCATTCTCTTATTTCAGAAATTACCTGTAACTTCTAAAATAAGGGAATGATAACACACATTTTACCAATTTGGAAGTGTCTTTCGCGCAAACTATTCAGTTTAGAAAAAAAAATATATAAGTAACCTCAATATCATTTTTGACCTCATAGAGTCAAAAAACGTCAAACGTTTTCTAAGAATGGGGGAACCCCCAATCTACTTACCAAGTTTCAACAGTATAGTTCTTATAGTTTCTGAAAAAAGTGTCTGTGACATACGGACAAGCAGACAGACAGACATGACGAATCTATAAGGGTTCCGTTTTTTACCATTTGGCTACGGAACCCTAAAAATTAAGTGCTGACTTCTATTGCAATAAAAAACACTTTTGTTTGGTAAACGTGTTTTGTGTGTCGTCAGAGTGTTGAAATTGTGACCACATATTTGTATTGGGTTGTTTACCTGTAAAAACAAGTGTAAGTGGCAAAAGTAAAAAAAAGCGGTTCATTTTCACGAGTACCTACTGCACACTCTTATAGTATGTCCCATCTTAAACCCACCATAGTGTTGTATGCGTATGTGTGTGTGTGTGTGTGTGTGTTTGTGGGTAGTGTGTGGGTAGTGTTTGTGCTCCACCCTACAATTATACTTTTATCGTCTCTGTACGGGGAAAATAAATACAAACTTATAAAATTCAAATAATTTTAACTATATTTATTTGAATAAAACAAATAAGCGCTTAGACAGAAAGAAATATGAGACAGTGAAACGGGCTGAACAAATTATGATGTTTCTCTATTGACTAATGTCATGAAAATAACTATTATAGCATAAACATATTGTAATAATACTAATGCAGGTAATAAACAAAAACAAAATATAATTCTCAACGGAATTCTACTATCATGTTAGTACTTAAAATAGTACCTTTAATACTGAGTACAAATTATGTTGAGAAAATGTTTTTTATTTTACTTGCAGGGAATAATGCCCGGGTTACACGGCTTAGAGCTTTTTGCATGACTCGTAAATTTTCTGTCAATATCATCTCAGTGAGCTAGCTTCACCGGCCGCTCTAGTAAAATGAGTAGTGGGGGGCGATACTAGTTTAAAAATAGTACCCCATACTGTTAAACGAATCACACTAGCCAAAAAAATTATAAAGTTCTGTACGGTACACGAGGCCAGAGTGACTAGCTTGCGAGCTCTTTCTTAGAAGTAATTTCTTGGTAGCACTTTCTTGCTAGCGCTTTCTTGCCAGCGGTTTCATGGTAGAGCTTTCTTGCTAACCTAGCCTGAAGAACTGGCTTCGTGTAACCCGGGCATAAAGTTCCGTTGAAAAATAACAAAGGTATTTTGGGATAGTGGGATGACGCCACGTAAACGCTGCGCTAGCATGGTTTCACAAAACTAACGTTCGTAACGTTGACTCTGCGTTAGCGTCGCGTAAGACCAAAATAGAAATCGCGAAAAAAAAAAGGTATTCCCCATATTTGTCGAGTTATGAAAACATTAAAAATTATAAAGCAGCGGATTTCTTTTGCGATTTCAATGTTGTTTAGGTACGCCTTGTAGGTATAGGTAATAGATGCGAATGGTATTTTTATTAGTTTTGTTGTATGTTTCAAGTCGTATTATTTATTGTTGTGCCAATACTAAGTGTCCGCTTCTGTCCACAGTGAAGACTGGGCGGACTCGCCGACTCCTGAAATTAATGCAGGTTTTAATATAGCATAGGTAATATATATATACTATTTTTTATTCTGGAAAAAATTAACACCCGTCGTTTTTTTCTTAGGGTTTTTTCTAAATACAAGAACTATTAAAAAGCTAGTTATAAATAAAACAGCTCTTACAGGAGTAGATTATTGGAACTAGACTCAAGATGTCTCAAATCTATTAGTGTTTACGAGTTTCGAGTCATTATATCCATCGTTCACTTTGAACCTTCAAGCCACGTCAAAGAAAATGGGCCTCTTTTGTGGTCCTTTGAAGTCTTAGGCTCAAGTTTGGTATTTCAATACGAGATTAGCATTTCAATTTTAGGATGCCTTTAAGGGAATTCAAATAGAGCTTTTAGACCACCTTTTGTAAGACCAACCTCTTACAAAACGTGGCCGAAAAGCTACATTTGAATTCCCTATAGTTATGTTTGTTTACATAATCCTCTGAATAGCAGTAGTGTAGTTTGCTAACCTTAGCTTGGCGCTCTTATTCCTCGTGCCATCAGCAATGGCAACTGCTTGAGCTACCACAGGACCGTCATCAGTCACATCCTGAGGGATTCAAAATATAAAGTTAACAAAACCAAAAATTTAAATCTTTCAGGCGTTGATTTTGGTTTTTCAAGTTAACGTTATCCTTTCCCGCTTAGGTTTATCTTATTGTGGCATTTTCTCTGACAGCGCGACGAGGTACCGCGTGACGAGAGGTGCCTTTATGTTGCTCTGTTGCGACGCTCCTGTTAGCGGGAGCCTTAATACTGTTTTCATTAACTCATTAACTTCGCTTAAATCAAGAAAATGCTTAGTATTTTTTTACCTCAACAGGTGACTCTGTAGTAGTGAAGGCTCCGGGGGCTGCCTGTACCTTCGGTACGGGGTAGGGAGCTCCATATTGAGGTAAAACTCGTGGTTGAGTCCTACAAAAATATAACACATTTCTTATTCCAACTACTTATTTTGATGCGTTATCGAGATAGATAATCTTTTATCATTTTTTTTTTATTTCATATCAGTGTGAATACATTTTCCGTAAGGATCGTAGCAGGTGGCGTTCGGTAGGTTCGGCCTACCCCCATTGGGAAAAGGCGTGAGTTTTTTTTTATCTGTAAGTGTATGTCAACCCTTTTGCACTTCGAACTCATATCCACGTCTATACACAATCTTCAATAATAACTTTTAATTTTGTATCGATTTTATTCCTTTATTTTGGCATACTGTGTTCTCCTACCAAACGTTAAAATAATTTGTTAATATTATCTTTAAGATTTAATACTCAAACACTGTTTTTTTTTTTGGGGGGGGGTGCTGGTAATCTGTGTGATAGGGTTTCCTAGATCAGATAGTATCAGTCTCTCACAAAGGATTAATTCAGATGTTATATTTTTTATAATTATGTGTAAGGTGACTTTGTGGAAGAGAAAAAACATATTTTTACTATTCACAGCCTCTTTCCTCATACTTCAAGACGTATACCCTTAACTGATTCGATAGCTATGTACCTACATACAGTATGTTAATGATGTTGATGAAAAAAAAATCGCGATAACTTTAATTTCGAGCAATAAATACGTATAAATACCACACTAAAGTATGCTTATTCCTACCCCAGTTAACCACAGACAATGTGCCAACAGCAGAATATAAACAGACTGTTTAACAATGTGCAGGACGTAATACATTAAAATACATCAATATTCACCCACAAATAGGGCAATGTATCTATTGTGTCGAGAGAATTTACATTTACTGTGGCTGGCTGTTGAAACGTGATCCCGAGGTAAGATCACGCGCACGCGTTGCGATTTTGACGGCGCACGACTTAAATTTTGATAGCTTTTTGATATAAAAATCACCAAATCAAACAATGTGGTTATGTAGCAAGAGGAGAATAGAATGTGTAACAAAGATCTATTCTGTAAAATATCACCGTGAAAACCTAGGTGAAGTGTGCTGTCAATAGTGACAGTAAAGTACCTAGCATATAGTGGAATGACAGCTCACTTCACATATGTAAGTTTCACGGTGAGATTTTTACAGAATCCATACTATTCAGACATGTATACTATTACTAGCTGACCCGGTGAACTTCGAGCAACGAGAATATTATCTTCAAGTTTTTCTGCTGTTCGGGGCGGAGACAAATCCAACTAACCAAAGATCATAAAAATCGGTCCAGCCGCTCTTGAATTATAAACGGTGTAACTACGAAAGTCAACATCTGTCTGTCTATCTATATGTCTGTTACCTTTTCGTTAACGGCTGAACGGATTTGGATGAAATGTGACCCACGGATAGACCATGATTAGGTTAGGGCATAGAACACTTTTTTATACCGGAAGGGATAATTTTATGCCGGCATGGATAATTTGCGATGACCACGCGGTCGAAGTCGTGAGCAATATGTATAAAGTAATACTGAAATATGTAATTGTAATACGTAAACATAAATTGTAATGTAAAAATTTAATATTCTGATGCATTTAACTGGAATGAAAATCACACACCAATAAATTAGTTAAAACTGCCGATTTCATACATAAACTTTAATAATTTTTCAATCCTTCCATTTCATCTTATAAACGTTACTATTTTTATGCTCAACACCTAACCACATGAAGTTGCTACAGTAAATTATTACTAATTCAATACATACACCAACCTTCGATCGCACAGAACAAAACTACAAAACGCGACCCACAACCTTGATGGCAATCGCACATCTGCATCAGCTCTTATCCTTATATTAAAATTCTAAAGGAACTTCATCTAACCTTGCTCCAAAGGCTGTTGCGACTGCTGTGGCCGTTCTGCCTTCGTCTTGGCTCTCGTCCTCTTGATCTTGAGGTTCCTCTATATCATTGCCTTGCTGGTTCACATCTAGACCACTTTGGAGAGCACCTGGTCCTTGGCTCGGTTGATACTGATTTTGTTGCTGAAATTGAGCTTGGAACAATTGAGCTTGTTGGAGTTGGCTCAAATCTTGGCCTGGATAATTGATGAGTTGGGCCTGGATATAGCCTGGTTGTTGGTATTGGTTCGCTGGGACCAGCATTGGTTGCTGGTAAAATTGTGGTTGGTAGGAGTTGACGTTTGTTTCGACGTCTTGACTTTCTTGGTCTGATTGGGGTTTGAATTGGCCAGGTTGTGGTTGGAATTGGGCCGGTTGTGGTTGGAATTGTGCTGGTTGCGGTTGAAACTGCACTGTCTGCGGTTGGAATTGAGATGGTTGGGGTTGGAACTGAGCTGTTTGGGGTTGAAACTGGGCTGTCTGAGGCTGAAATTGAACAGCCTGGGGTTGATACTGATCAGGCTGTTGGGGCTGTGGTTGGAATTGAACCGTCTGGGGTTGATACTGATCAGGCTGTTGGGGTTGTGGCTGTAATTGACCAGTCTGTGGTTGATACTGATTCGGCTGTTGGGATTGGAACTGAACAGTTTGTGGTTGGAATGGAGCGGGCTGTTGTGGTTGGTACTGACCTGGGAGTTGGTTAGCGCTCTGAGATTGCAACACTACAGGTTGAGCAGAAAATTGAGGCACAGGTTGCAGCTGTTGTTGCGGGAAAGCATTTACAGTTTGGTATTGTGGGACTGGCTCAGCATTTGGCTGTCCGTAGAAACCCTGAGGTTGTACTGCTTGAGCAGCCTGTACTGTTCCTGGCTCAGCTTGAAACTGGGGCTGCTGGTAAGTATTGACTGGCTGAATTTGAGCCTGAGGTTGTTCCGCAACAAACAAAGCAGGATTCTGCTGCTGATAACCTTGCTCAACTTTCTGCTGCTGTAGCTGCTGCTGAGCTATAATCGAAGGAAGCGCTGCAAAGTGCGTTTGAGCATCGAATCCAGTGACTTGTTTTTGAGACTGAACGGGTTGAAGATACAAAGGCGATCTTAGTTGTCCAAACTGCTGAAGAGGTACAAACTGGGGCTGTAACTGAAGCTGGGCCAAAGAACTTAGGAACAGTTCTCCGGGGAATTCTTGTAGTTTTTGTCTTGCTACTTCTACGGATACTTTAGCATCTTTCTTAGTGGATTCGAAGGTCTCGCCTTCGTTCAGTTCTGTGGTTGATACTTGAGTGGAAGACTCAGTGGTGGGTGCTTCGGTTGTAGTGGTGGTGGAAGTGGTTCTAGGAGCGAATTGGGCTGGGATTTGGGGTTTGGGCAGTCTGTTTGCAGCGTTGAATTCGGCATCTCTCTGTCTCTGTCTTTCGAATTCGCGGTACCGCTGCTGTTGTTCCTGGTACTGAAAATAAATATGTTTTCTTGTGATTTTTGGATTCGTTTTTTTTTCTTCTGGTATGTCTGAATGAATGTTTGCATTTTTTTTACAAAAGCCTTCTCAAATAGCGTTCCTAACAATTCATAAGCTTAGCCTTATTTATCAATTTTTGCGGATTCATTATGGACAATTTTTTTTTTTTAATAATAGAACATTTGTAGAGTAACATTCTGGATGTTCCTGGATGCTTGTTATCTACAATTAGTAGCTTCAATAAATTGACACTAAGAATACTTCTAATAAAATTTACGCAGAAACTGGGTATTTATTTTAGTATTTCATTAATCTTAACACACATGTATGTCTTTAAAACGGACGCACACTTCACTGTTATTTAGTATACTGGCGTATGGCACTCGTCGGTTGCAGCTGAAAACCAGCGTTAGGTACAACCTTGTGTTGTCATCTGACATTATGCTGAGCTGAGGCCCTTTTAGTATTACTAATTTGTTTTCTAGTTTTTTTTGTGTTGTAATGCCAATAAACGCATCTTTCTTTCTTTCATACCTGTCTATAATTATAATTACCTGTGTCTGCTTCAATCCTTGATCCAAGTTCTGGATATCAGAGTTGAAGTTTTGTCCAACATTTTGCCGTCCATTGACTGGTGATCGCTGGAAGAAAGGCACCTCCTCTCTCTGAGGGGGCAAGCCTAGGACTGATACATCTTCTTCTTGAGGGGTACCGTATTCTACGTTCGGGTTAGGGTTGCGAGGATCCAGGGGTAATCCTTGTGGTGGCAGGTATTGTGAAGGTTGCTGAAAAGTGGATAGAAATTAGTCACGTTGTTACATATTATAAACTTTAACATACTATTTGTTTTGGTTCTTTGGAATTTGCAGCGTGACTAGCGAATTTATTTAATTTGTAATCTAAAATTGCTCAGCTTTTATAGTTGTCAAGCCGTAAATACTCTTACAATAGAAAGTTTTGTGATACCTGTGGTGGCATCTACACCGCCACATGCGAACAACGCATCACACTGACGTCACACAAATCCTGCATCGCGCAATCAGAGTTTACTGCGCAGCTAGCATATCTACAACTTCCCGACTACAATCATCGGGCAGTTGCCCACCAGATACGACATTCATCTGGTCGGAGGATCCTCCCTTTTCTAAGAGTATGAGTGAACTTTACACCCTGTTCATCATATCCCTTCATACCTACAGGCAAGTGACATATGCAATGGTGTTGGCTCATGCAGATTTTGTTACCTATTTACTTCATTGCATGCATTTTTTTTGTTCATGTATGTATGTACACCGATTTTGTCGGTTACAACTTGGCCGAAAATTATTTTAGTTTCGGAAGTCAGTGGTAAGCTATCTAGTCCTTTCAATTGTGCTTACCTGTTCTTGTCCTCTTTGTGGTAACACGAAGGTCGGTCCGTCGGGCCTCCATCCGCTTGGCGCGTAGGGCGCCGGGGGCTCTGCCACTGCCCCGCTCACTATCAGAGATATCACAGCCAACAATTCCTGGGATAAGAAGAGAAGAAGCTTTAACATCATTACTTCTACAGTAATTGTATTGTTTATTTCTTTCCTTGCAATATGACCTTTCTTACAATCCGTTTACTGTCTCTTTTTAAGTAGCCGATCTCACAAAAATTTCACCCTAAAAACTTAGGGGAAGTGAGTTGAAATCGAGCTGTCAAGAATGTCAATCCCAAGTGGTCCCTGGCGTTAGGTGAAATGACAGCTTACTGCAAACTCACTTCACTTATTTTTTCACGGTGAGATTTTAACAGATTAGACGTTTTTGTTCATTTATCTTTCTTTGGTCTGTCAGTTCAAAGCCTCTTATATTTAACCCAAACAGGCATAACATTTTACCCACAATATATTATGAATTAATTCATATTGGAAACTTTCATCTATTCTTTTCTAAATAAATCCACACTCTGCCCTCTATGTATCAGAACCCTTCAGAGTATAAGCTTGGCATTATAATGTAAATCAAAATAAACCAGAATCAAGCTAAAATTAATACTTTTAAATTAATAATTACACAATCCCTAAAAAGTCCCACTTCTGAATAGTCTCTAAAGTGTCTGAGTAGTCTATAATAAGTGCTTACATTTCGACCAACTTATCTGTGCTACGGCCGTTTTTCGAACTAACAATTTGAATGGGACAAACGATCGGTTTTTGTTAAACTTTTTGATTTTCGTTAATAAGTAGCGCCACTAATAATTGCAAGTAATAGATAAGTAATTCATACTATTGACTTAGTCTTATGTTGAGTATTAAGTGCCGATTTTAGCAATGAAACTGGACGCGATCAGCACTTATAAACCCAGTTCAAGAGCTGTCAGTCTCAATATTCCACAACAATTTTGACACTGACAGCTCTTGACGCGGTTTAGATTTGCTGAACGCGTTCAGTTTAATTGGTGAAATCGGCACTATGTCTCACAAAAGTGATTAAACCAGGGTTGCAGCGGTTGGAATCGACGGGCCCCGGTCGCCGCAACCCTCGGGCAGAGGATGCGAATTAAAATTGAAACAATAACAGAATATCTTGGTAAACCAGCTTTTAATTTTGTGTGCAGTGTGGTGTAGTGATTTTGCTATTAGTTAAATAAGAGAGTGCAACATTTTGAAAGCTGACAACGTCGCACATAGCTATTAAATACGATTATGTCGCTGTTTTGATTGGGGATTTGTCAATATTACTAAATTATATGATGAAATGTTGCTCTGCAGTGCATGAATTTTAACAATTAGGCGTTGTGAGAGCTCTCCAAATTATTTTGTACACCTCAAACTCTTAAAACGCCTAATTCAGTGTAGTATTCTGTGTTACATTATTCATTATTACAATTCATAATCAATATTTACAACGATAATTCATCATTTAATTTAATAATATTGACAAATTGATCAAAACGGCCAGGTATTTGACACCCATTTGTGACGTTCCAACTTTTTGAATGCAGCCTCTAGATACATGGCCAGAAACTATATATATTCTTTAAATAAACACCCGTAAATAGGATAAAACTGTTCCAAATAAAGTAAATTCTCTACGTTTTTTGCTTTGGGCTACTAAAATACTTGATGTTTTATTTTATTTTAAACAAAAATATTGAGAGACGTTAGGTTGCATAGGTTTTTGTTTATTCGCCCGAACGAAGCTGGGGCGGTTCGTTAGTCTAGTCATTATAATACTAAAATAAGGATTTATTGTAGGTACACTGTTTTTTGGTTCTGGGATTCAGTAAGCCACATTTCTTCGAAGGTTCAGTAAGCTTAAGGGTCTCATAGCAAACATCAGCCATATGAGTGAATGGATTTGCAAGAAAACTATGCTTGCATTCAGTGGTTGCATACAAAAAATACGTATTATTGAAGCTAACCCAAAACCACCCATCAGAACTTGATCACATTTATACGGGACTACTCGACAAGTATACCCTTTCAAACAAAAAACAAAAAAAAGGTTTATAAATGACGAGGCAAACTTATGTTTGCCTCGTTATATAAAAACAAAGAAAATACAACAAGAATAAGAACCTCCAAAATCAAAGAAAATACAACCGGAATAAGAACCTCCACATTTTTGTGCAGTCACTTATAAAAACAAATCCAGTAATGGGATTAATTTCGCACATCCATCAAAGGTGTACCTACCTAGTAACTACTTATGTATTACTACTACGGTTTCATGTGGTTACAACATGTATTATGGAAGTAGGTTAGGTAGGCTTCTAGGGTTTTTCGCACTGTGTAAATAAAGACGAAGAACAATGTTAAATTCCTTGTTTTGAGCATTGTTTGAGAACAGTTCTACGCAATGTTTTTATGCTAACAAATTTTGTTCCATATTTTAGCAATAATTTTAAAACGGTTATACGAATTAAGGAGTACCTAAATAATAACTATAGTTCGAAATGAATAAAATTATTGATCCACAAGCTTTTAAAATGGATAAAATATTTTTTTTTTTTTCACAAAATAAAATGATCCACCGAAGATAATGATATCACTAACGCAAATACCCTCAGAAAATTCGTTACAAAAAATAGCGAAATGATTTGAAAAAGTTCAAATTCCGAACACAATCACAAACACACACAAACGAACACTTAAAAAAATAGAACGTGTGATCACCTTCATTTTCGTCGACTTTCGTTCTTATGAGTCGCCCGCGCATCGCTTTTATAGACAATATTGTTCGCACATTGACATTCGATGCGTGCGCTATATCGACCTTACATCACTAGGGTTGGCAATTACGGACTTTGGGACGATGCAAGGTAATCAGGGCTTAAAATTGTTGATTTATGAATAATATACGCTTTTAACGTGTACGGTTTTTGTATATCGTTCTCAGTTAATTAAAGTGTCAACATTAATCGGTGTATGTAATATATTTGTAACAACAATATTATTTAAAAGAGTGTCCATGGAGTTTCATGCCCGTTCTTCTCCATAGGTTGCGCTTTGGAATGGGCAACTAGCTTCATATTTCTGACTGACCGACTCCTTGACAATTCAAAAGTGCCTGTAAATGGTTTAATTGAAATAAATGATTTGAGTTTGAGTTTATACAAGTTGTCCCGTAAGTCGACGTCGAGCCGGAGTTGGGTGATAACCGTTATCAGAAAAAATGGCCATCGCAGTTAAAAGACCGTCGCAGGCAGTAGATTTTATAGATTATGTTTATAAATGCCCGTAATTTTTTAAATACCTAACAAAGTTTTTTTTCATTTCTTGTAAGCAGTTAAGACTTGCTATTACCCCATTTTTTATTTGTAGCCACAGCAGCTAAAATACCGTCGCAGGCAGTAGATTTCTAGTAATGCCCGTTTTTTTTTTTATAAGTCACAAAGTTTTTTTTTTTCATTTCTTGTAAACATTCATGACTTGCTGTCACCCGATTACGGCATGACGTCGACTTACAGGGCACCCTGTAAGTATATGTATGTAAAAGTACAATCAAGTTTGTGTAGATTCAATTAAACAATTCAATTCAATTTCAATTCAATTTATTTATTTCATAATCAACAGGTTTTAGCAAATACATTTTAGAGGCCTTCTTTTAAGTATGGAAATACCTGTGCCAGAAGACCTCCCTCTTCCATACGTCTATGTGAATACATACAAAGCCTGTTAATGACAGAATCAATACCAAAGTAGTAATATTACGAAAAATAAGAATATAGAATCTACAGATAATTAATTACATAGGTTAGATACTTGAACTCGTAATCCCAGACAATTTGCATTTCATTCCAACTGACAAACAACACTGAGAAAAGCAGAGAAAAAGTTAATTGGTTGCAATAGCATTAGAATCCTATGACGTATGTCATTGAATTTGTTGTATCACATTTGATAATTATCTCAGATTCCGAATCCAAGCATAGTTATTTGTGGAGTGTAAGTGTGTGTGTGTGTGTGTATGTGTGTGTGTATGAGCGAGGAAGAGAGAAAGGGAAACCAAAAGCATATTAGTCGTATTCGTGTGAAGGATGTAATTAGTCCGCATTTCCATTATCTCTTAGTGTACACTCGTAAGTTAAATAAATGATTATTATGTTACTGGATTTAGGAGTGCCTCAGTTTCTTCATATGTAAGGGTCTTTAGCCAAGCAGTCAGGGATTTCTGGCATTCGTACTGAGTTTTTTGGTAAATAGGAAGTTTTTTGCAAATGGTGTTATAAATACGAGTAGTTTGGGCAGCATATTGCCGCCTTGCGAACGCAGTACGAGCCCTAACTCCAGCCAAACGACCGTACTTCTTTCTTTTCCTCAGAAAACCAGGATCAAATACCGTTGTTTTATGCATTTTTAAGGCAGACATTAGAATATATAACTTTGTCACAGTTAAAAGGTCACATAGTTTGTAAAGTTCTTGTGTTGAAAAACGATACGGTTTAAAATAAATAGTTTTGAGAAGGGCACGCTGTGATCTTTCTACATCTAGGAATTTGATTTTGGAAGCACCCCCCCAGATAGGAATGCAATAGGTTAGAATGGATTGGGCTAGAGCAGTGTATATTTGTTTTATAAGATTCACTGAAGCAACATGCCTGAGTAATTTAAAAATCCAAATGAGTTTTCTGATACGGTCACTGACCAATGCTACGTGATAATGCCAAGAGAGTCGCTGGTCAAGTAAAATACCCAGGTATTTAGTCTTATCTACCTTTTCGATAGTCGGACATGCACAATTAGTGTCCTGAATATTGGTACATTGGTTGTATCTTTACACTGAAATAATACCAGTCTGAGTTCTATTACTTAGGGAGAAACACATGTAGATAGTCTTCTGGCTATTGAGCGTAAGTAGGTTAGTTCTTAACCAGGAAGCAACCCTAGATAATCCTACTTCCGTCTCCTTCCGCACAAAATCCCAATTATCGCCGATAAAGACCAGCGCTATGTCGTCGGCATACGAGAAGACCCGAGCACTACCTGCCTTCAACTCACATAGGTCATTGATGTAGATTAGAAACAAGGTGGGCCCAAGGACGCTCCCCTGTGGCACACCGAATGTGATATCAGAGTCACTGCTTGTATACTGGCCAATTCTAACCTTTTGTGTTCTATGTGTTAGATAGCTTTTGAATAATTCAAGAGGTGTGCCTCTTATTCCCATATATTCTAGCTTGCGTACAAGAATGGGAACAGAGACAGTGTCAAAAGCCTTTTTTAAATAGAGGAATACTGAGAGGCATTTTTTTCCGCGATCAATGTTTTCAGTAATGAGAGATGTTATAGCTGTTACTGCATCTTCAGTCGACTTGCCCTGTCTAAATCCATACTGTGCATCTGATAATATTCGATATTTATTAAGGAAGTCTAATAATCGTTTGTTTAAAAGTTTCTCTAATATTTTTGACAAAGCAGGTAACACTGATATAAGCCTATAATTACTGACATCATCTCTTGCTCCATTCTTGTACACAGGCGTAATTATAGATTTTTTTAAGAGATTAGGGAAGATACCTTTACTAAAGCACAAGTTCGCTAGGTGAAACAAGTTCGCTAGGTGAAACACATTAGATTGACTATTTCGCCATTACAACTTATTGCAGCAGCAGTTCATAAACATCTCTAGGTATATTACCCCCAGGCCCCATGTATTTAATATAACCGAAAATGCGACATAGTAGTCAAAAATTTAAACAATAATATACTAATTTTCATAACAAATGCAGTTTAATAAAAAAATAAACTATGAAAAAATTACTTCCACTGCTACAAGAATACGGGTCCATTCACGGTTATTTACCTCTGATTTTGCATCATTGTCCAAATCACAATAATCTTCATTCCAATTCAAATAAGGTTGCTGTTAGGAGCAGCAACCTAACAGCAAGCATATTGTAACGAAAGTAAAGATCACAATTATACTGACAGACTTGGTAGCAACCCAACAGCAACCTTATTTTAATGGGAATAAACAATATTGTGATTCGGACAATGATACAAAATCAGACGTAAAATACCTGTGAACGCAGTGTACCTAGATATAGTGTATTATTAGTTTAAAGTACATAAATCTATGAAGGATCTTTCGGCGCTCTAATGTCGTATACATGGGGACGCTGATAATAAAAATGTTGTGCAATTGTTTTGTGAAATGTCTTGAAAAACTAAGATCACATTATTTTTCTTCGGGCGAATTTCACCAATGAAACTGAACGCGATCAGCACATAAACTCCGTTTAAGAGCTGTCAGTGTCATTATTTTCCATGGAATATTGACACTGACGGCTCTTGAACGCGTTTTAGATGTGCTGAACGCGTTCAGTTTCATTGGTGAAATCGGAACTTAGTAGCCTTTTTTTTTTTTTTTTTTGGGTGGGAAATCATCAAATAACTTCTCCCGCTTTGGGTGGAGCGGGAGGGCGTGTCAGACTTTTACTGACTAAAACCCACCCGTGTTCCTTCAGTTGCCTGTGCCAGGGCCACGGTTTTCTCTGTGGAATAACCCGCGACCCTGAGGCGTCGGCCCTATCGGACCCCGTCATTTTGTGCTGACATCTCTTTCAGGCGCGCGTGGAACACAACGCGCCGTCGACCCGGGCCTGGTCCTTACCGGACGGCGAGCTACCCATGGCTCGCCGTCCGCAAGCCCGCGCCTACGGTGGCCGGGAATCTGCTTGCGATGAACTTAGTAGCCTAAACGCTTTAATTAAAATTGCAACACAGCGCCTTTGCTATTACAGGCTTTCAGAAAAGGGAATTGTCTCTAGGACTGAGTGTTATCCTCAAAAAGAGCTTTGTCTCTTTTTGAGGCTAACACTCAGTCCATCCACTGTCTATGGTTTTTTTAAACAGGCCTTTTTACACCAAGTAGGAATTAAGCTTCACACATTATCATATGGCAATATTGTCGAACATAATGCTAATCTATTTATTGACTGTACAATGAATAAGATTTTTTACTTTATTGATTAGTAAACAATAAGATTCCCATCGCACGGAAGCTATTAACTGATCGGCTATTAGGTGACGGTCTTTGTCACCTAGAATATGTTATTATCTTATAAGTGTGATGCCATTTGTGACTATCTGAGGAAGAGAAGCAACGTCTTACTGCACTCGTAGCATTACCGGGTTTAGTCGACTGAAGAATAGACAAAATGACTTCTTTTATTCATCTGTCGTTTTCTTGGTGGCCATGCCACGCGTGCTGAAAGACAAATACAAAATACAATACAAAATAGAAATGAAAAATTACTTTATTTCTGTAAGAAGGTGAGTACAAACACTTGTACACGTCAATCATATTTTAAAAACTAGATAAGATCGGCGTTTCCTATCTGACTACTTTGAGTTAGATCATGTGAAGACCATGTAGATAAGTAGATAGATGTCTGAAATGGTCTTTTGAGGAAAGAACCACACAGAATGAGTAGACCTGTCCAGTCAGTGCACGCATTTGTCAGTAATCATGCAGCTCAACACAGAACTTAAGGAGCTCAACGATTCGAGGAACACTACCAAAGAAAAGACATTTTGGTAGGCTGCATAATTACTCAAACTGCCAGACCATGATTGAAACTAACAAAAAAATAAAAACCTTTGAAAAAAAAACAATAAATCCACACTGTCTTCACATTCACAATAATTAAAATATTTGAATACTTTAGAAAGTAAATTTTCATGTCATTGTTTATATAATGTCCGTCAATGTCAAAATGTATAAATAAATCCAATAATAATCTTGGTCAGATTATATGAGGACCAATGTAGACTGGTGTCTGAAATGGTCTTTTGAGGAAAGAACCACACAGATTTGAGTGGACCTGTCCAGTCAGTGCACGCATTTGTCAATCATCGTGCCGCTCAACTAAGAACTAAGGAGCTCAACGATTTGACGAACAATACAAAAGAAAGGACATTTGGTACATTCCTCCTTTTCAGCAAACAATGCCTGTATTAGAAGGATCTGCTCTTTCACATCATTGTCGTACACTTATATTATCTGGATATAATATGGTGTACTGTGACCATAAGAGTAAATATGCAATGGAAGTAGGTATGTTTTATATGAATTTAGCCATAATAAAAATATAGTATAAATACAACTTAAAAACTTAAAAAGTCTGTGAAATGAAATTACGTTTATTTCTGTGAGTGTATCTTGATATATACCTGAGAAGAAATGCCGAAACAAACCCTGACTGCTAATGCACATCTACGACATGCTACGTTTACAAATCCGTCTGCCAAGTTTTTTTTTTTTAAAGTGTAAAACATCACAGCAGTGATACTTTACTCACATTACAATTAAGCCTAGTATCTAATAAGTCATTTAAATATACCTTAAACTGGTAAGTAACTATAAAGTTGAGAAATCGTCCAATAACGTCTTTCTTATTCACTGTGTTAAAGGGAAGACACTTGATTCATGTGTTCTTTATAATAGTCAGCACTTGCACTACACTGCACTAAACTAACTCAAAAGGTTTAACCCTTTTTAGTCTTCGCAATAGGTCAGTGTTGTCAAGTAGTTGGATCGCCTCGACATTCACGTGATGATGAGCTTTGCATATTTTTATATTACTGTGAAACTTGATGATAATGACAAATCACACTTTGCTGTGGCCCAAATTTGGCACTGGATGTCTCCATTTTATACAAGCTAGACATCAACTTCCAAGACTTTGCCCAACTTTGTTGAGGTTGGCTAAGATGCTGAATACCAGCATTTTACATTGAGCGACTACCTACCTGACCTGCACAACCCAGTTACTGGTTAAGACGATACCCTTTAGGTAATATGCAAAATCTATTATTCGGTCCACCCCAGCTCCTCGAGGAAGGCTAGCAACGCCTTGGTGTTACTGACAGCCTCGCGTAGGGTACCTGGGTTACCGAAGTACTTTGCCCTGTATGTGGCGACCACCGGGCAGTGTAGAAGCACATGAGCTGCTGTCTCGTCGTCCTCCATGCAGGCCCTGCACCGCGGACTATCTGTGACTCCGATGACAAAGAGGTTTTTATTAAAGCTGACGTAACTGTACGCAGCTGTTGTTTGATCAGTCGGAGAACCTGAGTCGTCATAAACCCCGTGGTAAGACTGGTTGTCATGCTTTCGAGCTTCTAGCGTAACGACAGTCAATTATCCAAGAATGACACCCGGGACCAACGGCTTAACGTGCTTTCCCCGGTACGGGGGTGTGTCAGTATGTAAAGATGGTCACCCATCTACGGACCAACCGCGGCAAGTGAAGCTTAACTTAATAGATCGAACCATGCGGCTGTTATTCCTTGGCCACGAGCCCCTCTCTATATACAAGCTGTGGTCTATATGAAAGTCATACATCAAACCTGGGAGCAAAACAGTAGTGCTATTCTGTGACCATCTCTCCGTGAAAACTTAGGTGAAGTGCGCGTGGAATGAGCTGTCAGTACCACTGATGCTAGGGATTGACCAAGACGGGCGAGATTTTTACAGAATCGACATACAGGAGGATTCTGTTCAAGATCTCACCGTGAAAACTTTAGTGAAGTGAGCACTTCAAACTTAATTCAGCTTAGTTTTTACGGTGTGAATGGTGTCTGAAACGTATCTATAAACGAATTGAGTATACTAATTAAAGTCTCAAAAAATAAATTCTGTTTGTTTGAAAGCAAAAGTATAATCACTGACAGCCCTAAAACATGACACATAAAATATGACTCACGTTTGGTACAGACGTAAAAATATCGCGGCGGCATTTTATCGCGTACTGGATTTTCAACTCTTGCTGTGTAGCCGAGCGTTGAGAATCTAACACATAACATCCCAGCGCGTCTTAAATGCACAATGCTGGATTTTCAACTCTCGGCGCTAAGCAGAGCGTTGAAAATCCAGTGTGCGATAAAAATCCGCCGCGATATTTTTACGTCTATGGTCAAAGCCAAGTTAGAAATTTCTTTAAAAAAAACTATGAACTGATTCCAATAGGGATGATGACAGTTTATTTTTATTTTTAGTGCCAAAAATGTTACAAAAAGTGTAAAAGATCAAAAAAATTGCCAATTTATAAACGTCATGAAATAAGTTTTAGACAACGACAGAGCTATCGTAGAAGTGACGTCACGACTACGAAACTTCATATTAGCGCCCTAAATTGTCCGTACCGCGCGACAGGGACGGGAATAATCCCCTTCAAAAACTTTTAAGGCGTTTATCTTCTTCATATTTAAATCACAAAAAAAACTCTTTTCAGCAAAAGTCAATTTTTGATTTTTTTAAATCCTTTATAGGATAACCAGTCTTTTTAGAGGTTCGTATATATTCTTAAATTTTAATTAAACAGAGTGTTTGTTAAAAGGACCGACACAATTTTCTTACGGATAGGGGGGGGAGTCATAATTATGCTCTAAAGTTTGCACCTATACAAACTGTCTTAAGTGGCACGGTATTTAGATATGATTTTTAATGCTTTTATGGAACGTAAAATTACTTTTTTTGTTATATTTGCAAGGCACATTTATACAGTTGGTTCTAGAAAATAAACCAAGTTGATTTAATTATGTGTTACCAGTCTTAAATGATGTAAAGGTATTAAAAAAATATTAAAAAATACTATCGATGTTCTAGCAAATGACACTCCCTACTTATCCCTCGAAAAGTTGTGTCGGTCTTTCTACCAAACAAACTGTATAATATAATAATTACCTCACTAAAGGCGCTTCATCACCGGAAAAATTTGCCTGTAATGTAACATACCAAGATTCGATTTTGAGCATTACTACTCGTATACCTATCACCATTATCTCAGTTCTCCTGACTCACTGATGTGATGCTCGAATCTGAACAGGGTGAGCCCTAGAACACCGTTTCCGTCACATTCTGTCAAAAATCTGTCATTTCCATCGATAAATTTGACATTAAAATGTCAAAAACGCTCCGTATTTGGACGTTACGCCCGCATGCGACGGTCACCGCTCTCCTAGTAAACCATTGCTTCACCTAATATTTGACTGACCAGTAAGCAGTGTTTGTTTTTTTTTCCAAAAAGAAGGGCTATTTCTGGCAAATCTGATTGAACAAAACAAAATTCTTTCGAAATATAGACTGACTTCATATTCGACTTTTCTCTATTTCTGATGGTCTCAGTTTTCCCCTACCGTCAATCTCATAAATTAATAATATTTCTTTATTTTTTAATCAGACAACTTTAGTCCATGTGTAAGTAAGTGCTTCAATTCAGTGCTCAAATTCTTAAAACCATATTCCTACAAGGTATTTACTACACCGCAACAAGTTTTGGCATTCCGCAGGCGTTTAGAAAAACCCTTAAAATTGTAAACACGTTTCGTACGTCTGTTTGAAGTCTGTCGCGTTTTGACATAGTTTTTATAGTTATGTAATATTGTTTCTTCTGTAAATTGCTGCCGGTGTGCGTGATGGAATTTATAAGATTGTATTCTAAGTACTTTGTAGTACTGTAAGGTTCTTAGTTCAGAATAGGCCACCTTAGAGTCTAGACAAAGTGCGGACAGCGAGCAATGGGCAGCTCGCCGTCGACGGCGTGTCGTGTTCCACGCGCGCCTCAAAAAGCTGTCAGCACAAAATGACGGGGTTCGATAGGGCCGACGCCTCAGGGTCGCGGGTAATTCGAAAGAGTAACCGTGGCCCTGGCACAGGCAACTGAAGGTACACGGGTGGGTTTTAGTCAGTAAAAGTCTGACACGCCCTCCCGCTCCACCCAGCGCGGGAGAAGTCATTTGATGATTTCCCACCCAAAAAAAAAAGGGTCTAGACAAAGTAACATTCAATCAGCGACTGGCTTAAGCTACCGAAAACCTTTTGGCAATCCTGTTGCAGAAATATGAAACGCTTTGAAAGCGATTGCCACTTGTCTAGGCACTGTTGTGGTGGGCTCTCGGCGACTCCTTGACAATTCTAAATGCTGTACCTATTGGTTTATTTTAAAGAAATGGTTTGAGATTGAGTTTTAGACAAAAGACGCACTGTTGTACTTTGGCCTCCCGCGAGCGTTGCCTCACCGATCGGTCTTGTGCCTCTCGAACCCAGCGGACATCTACAATCTGCACCAGGTCATCGGTCCACCCTGGCCGAGCCAGGCTGCGCCTTCCTGTATTTCAAATATGTTGGTTTGAATGAATATGAATTATGAACGAAATTTCGTGAAGAAATAGGGTCGTTCCTTTAGTCGAGTCGAGTCTTTAGTGGTTTGTATCGAGCACTGGATTTTCTACTCTCAGTGTTGAACCGAGCATTCAGAATCCAACAGAGTGCATGCACGTCAAAAAAACAAATTTGTTGGATTTTCAACTCTCGGCGCTAAGCTGTGCGTTGAAGATCCAGTTCGCAGAAAAAATCCCGCCGCGAACGTCGACTTATGGTACCAAACTTTGTTTCACAACCTTAAATACTTATCTATTTTTAGATAAATCAATCATAAATCGCCTTTTATGACGATCGTAGACTAACTTCGAAAGTTACTCGACTCACAACTCTGTCGAGGAGACCTCAAGGCGTGCCTCGGAAGACCCTCAAAATCGGTATTCGTGGTCATCAGATTAAGGAAATCATGAGGTCCCTGGAATGAGTGTGAGTCGAGGTGATACGTCGTGAATACGTCAATATTCAATAAACTCTTCAAAAGACATTATGAAAATCGGATTAAACACGAATGTTTTGGTTAAAACTTCCTTGTTGACTACCTCAAGGAAGCCTCGAGGTTTATGCCAAGGTATGTTATATTTGACAGCTGGCTCCTCAACTCAAACTCACCTCGACTGCGGAAACAGCTGTGCTATTCTGTAACCATCTCACCGTGAAAACTTAGATGAAGTGAGCTTGGAGTGAGTGCCACTGATGCTAGGGATTGACCTAGCCGGGATGACACTGACAGCTCACTTCACGCAAGTCTTCACCGTAAGATATTTACAGAATCGACATGCTGTTCAAAATGAGGAGTAAAATTGCAACAATGAATATCAAACCACCTAAGTGAGGTTGAATCAAGTCGAGGAAATCGAGAGAGAACATACATTAGGGATGTTAGGACCGATTTTTCAATCGTCATTTATTATAACAGTTTTTGTATAGAAAATATGGCGCCTCGTTGGTCTAGTGGTCGCAATCGCTACTGCTGAGCATGAGGTCCTGGGTTCGATTCCCAGATCGGGCAACGTGTTATTGGGTTTTTCTATCTGGAATTTCTCAGTAGCAGCCCGAAGTCTGGATTTGTGCCCGGTAGATGGCAATAGGCTCGCCCCCTATTACATGGGACTTAAACATAACTGGCGAAATGTGGGTGTACTATAGGTACACCTCTGCCCAACCCATCGGGGAATAGAGGCGTGATGTTATGTATGTGTAAAATATGGAGCCACTTTCATTTCTCGATCCGGCAATTGAGAAATCAGCATGTCGATTCTTAAAAAATCTCACGGTGAAGAATTGTGTGTAGTGAGCTGTTAGTGTCATCCCGTCTTGAACAATCCCTAGCATCAGTGGCACTGACAGCTCACTCCACTCGCATTTCACCTAAGTTTTCACGGTGAGATGTTTACAGAATAGTACAACAGCCGTAAGTTAAACATCTATTGAAGCCGAGAATCATTTTGTTATTTACGGCGTGTTTTTTCATATTTTACGTGTTCCCCGTCAAAAGCTTATACCGTGATTTTGGAAAGAGCGCAATTTTCAGTTTCCGCTACAAAAGCCCATGGGACAACAAATGTATCTGAAATTCAGAGCGAGTTGGCAAAAATATGGGAATCATTGCTACTCTATTAGCTGCCTCGCACACTTTGCGACATGCGACGACTAGACGCAATGAGAGGCTGCAGCTGATATTTTCATGCATTTCAAAGCTCCGCACGCTTGACGTCAAGTTGCAGAGTTGCAATTAAAGGCTGGGTCGCGTGTTGTTCAAAAGACAGACCGTGGCCCCTGGCACAGGCAACTGAAGGAACACGGGTGGATTTTAGTCAGTAAAAGTCTGACACGCCCTCCCGCTCCACCCAGAGCGGAAGAAGTCAGTTGATGATTTCCCACTCAAAAAAAAAAGACCGCTACGAGAAAGGGAACCGAGAAAGGCAGTCGCACGCTCTTGCTAGTTGTTGCAGCGACTAGACGCACGGTGGAGACGCACACCGAACGACAGTCACATGCGATAAGTCAGCGTCAATATTGTTGTGAGCGTTGTGAACATGGATATGTTCGATGTCGATGTTTTCAGATCGGACACGACGTCGATGCGTGTCGAAAACTCAAATAAAATGTTCGCTTCCTACTGCACGACATCATATAGTCCGGTTAAGTAGTCACGACCTCTCAAGGTCAACTACGAGATGCCATACAAAAAAAAAAAAAAAATGCACGACATCAGTCGTTACGACAGCTACACGTAGAGCTGTCATTCCATCTGACGTCAGACGAGATTCAAACAAAAACTCTGCTTCATGTTGCAGCGTCTAGTAGATGCAGCGAGCAGATGCACAGTTTGCGCGGCCTCTTAGAGTAAGTATCGTGGCAGAAACTACATTAGTTAAGATCGTGGGCAGATCCCACGCGTCGGTGTAGTACTCGCAAGTGCTACTGCTGAGCATAAGATCCTGGGTTCGAAATCCGTGTTATTGAATTTTCCATCAGGAATTTATAAGTATTTATTTAATACTTTAAGCACACAAATGTACCGAGGCGGAGGCAGTATTTGTATGGAATGTCGATTTGTGCCCGGTTGATGGATATATATATAAGTATACAAGGTCTACATTTTAATGTTTGTTTTCCAGCGGCAGAACGATTTGCCCTCAGCAGAACTATCGAATCAAGGAGTTAAAATAAGAAATGGTCTTCAAATAATTTTTAAAAAAATGCATCAACTCGAAGGCGTGGCAAACATAGGTACTACTTGAAACGAACGCGCCGCGCCGCGCGCCGCCGGAAAGTGAAAAGTAAAGTCTCGTGCACGCTGGCGCGTCGCAGCACACAGAGGCAGCGCGTGTCGCGCGACGAGCGGTGCCGTTTTGCGGGAGCCTTGATTCGTAAAGGTTTAGAGCAAAATAATCTTTGTTTTTCACAATCATAAATCTGCCATTTTTCTTTTATCTTATAAATCGATTGCAGTACCAAGACCAAATCATTTCGCTGCGTCAAAACAAACACTAAAATTTCAGCGTCTATAGGCTCGCCCCATGTTACGTTGTACTATAGGTCTCGTCTGCCTTACCGCAATGCGCACTAAGCGTTATGTTATGTTATCTATTCAAGCAGCACACTTAAGGAAAACTCATAAAACTTTTGTCATGAGCTATTTTTCAACGCTTCCAATGAATGATATCAGGTACTTAAGTGAACGAACGAAAACATATTGTAAGCGGCAACTTATGACCTCCACTTTTTGTTACAACTTCAATTCTACTTATAAATACTTTGGAAAAGTTCCAAAGCCATTCTCTTATCTAATTTATAATCAACCCCAGATTGGCATAATCAACCTATAACGCTGCGGAGGCACATGCCTCCTCTCTGAGAGGGAGCCCACTACACGGGCCCAGTGCTAGTTGGTGGATGACCCATCCATTTCTTCGAATATTTTGTTCCGAGAGTTAGGACATGCCGGTTGCCTTACTAGGTTTCCTTTACCATTTTGAAAGCAGTGGTGTTTTAATTAATAACGCAGACTTATGCGCCTGCCTGAGTTCGAACCCACGACTAAGTTCAGGCCGTTAACCACTATGCCACTACTGCTCTAAATCAGATTAACATTAAAGCATTACTTTACTCCGTGTTAATAATTCCTCTTATTAACGCGCCGTAAATTAGTTACGAATATAAGTAGGTACAAAAGTCACAAGGAGAGCTGCAACACATACGTAAGTAAATCTATCCTAGGGATAAAACATCTATCCCAAAATGACTACAAAAAAAACTGGTGAAGACCAGTTTACACGAAATCGGCATAACAACCACAATATCCGCGTATATGTATGACGTTCCAACAACAAACACAAATTATATCACAGCTATGTAAGCAAAGACATAATCCCTTAAACCACGGAATCCAGTTATGTCTAACCAAACCATTTCAAATCTTCACATAAAAATCTTATTCAATTTTCTCAAACGATTCATCATATTCAAACCAAAAAGCAACGTCCACATCCTTCCTTAACTGCATTTATTAAATTTTCATTTAATATGAGCTGGCTAAGAGAAAATATTAAAATGTGCACTGGCTAGGGTCCAAGAGATTCATTGGACTATTTGGCGAGCATCCTGCATTGTAAATAGAATAAGACTCGTTCACACGTCCGATACAGCCAGTGTTGGATATAAAGTTTGGCGAATGTTTGTGGAAAATATTGGTGTTGTAAATTCAGTGGCTTTACGGTGATTTGTGATAAAGAGGGGTCAATGTACCTGCCAATGTCAGGTAAGCATTTGTTTTTAAGCTTGACACAGTAGTTTTAAGCCAAGATGTGAGATTAGTGACCATAATAACATAGTGTGCTGCACCCTAATTGCGTAACACACAATAAATCGGAATCTGAATCGTTTTGAAACAGATTGCTAATCCATTGCTTCATAAGTTCGATAAAAACTCTGCTCAACAATGTAAATAACGCAATGAATGTTGTTGAACTGTCAAAATCAAACAGATTAGTCGTAATCGTATACGAAAATGTGTTACGCAATTAGGGTGCTGGTTTCGGTTGATGTTACCAATTTTAATAAACTCTCCTATTTTGTTGATTTTCTGCTTCAATTGTTACAAGTATTCAAAAGCTTATTTGGACGGCTTTCCACAATCATATCGACGTCCCGCTTACAAATCAAACAAACAAATTAATTCGTACCATTGACACAAGATTAGTTCCAAAAAAAAAACATTTTTTTGGTTGAAACAAAAACAAATTCACATAAATAAGTATTATAATCGAAACTTAGCTACCAAAGTTAAAAACTGTGTCGCAGCTACCAACGCCCGTCTAAACATAAGAAAAACATTGTTTCAGGCCTTTCAGACGTCACTATAAAAAAGGTACAGTTTAAAATAAAGATCGTAAACAAAATAAAATAAACATGCAAACTGTGTATGTTGTAGTGTGAGTGTTAAAGTGAGGGTAATTAAGCACCATCACTTCTGTGGGTTCTGCATTTGCGTCAATTGCAGGAACACAAACAATAAAGAAAGAAAATACATTTATTTGCGCTAAGCACGACACGCAACGAAAGAAATCCACGCAAAACGTTCATCGCTCAGCATAATGTGTGACACTATGCGACACAGCCACAGCGCAGGTTTTCAGCGTTGACGCGATGACGTCAACCAGTACAGCATTAATTAAGATATCAAAAGAAATAAGAATAATTCGTTTTCTCGAAAGTACCGTTTCTAAAATAAACATGTAAATATTTGTGATTTTTGCACAGTACGTATTGCCTGTCTATGGCAAATTGGTTTTACATGATCAATTCCTACTTAGTTTCTCATTTCACTAAAATTACTAACTATGTCCTCTTAAAAAGCCGTATAAAAACGACTACTTAAACCATTTCAAGACTATCTCAAATCTCAATGAATCAGCTGTAAAGAATACCTATTATTATTCATGAGGGACCACGTGTATACATTTGGTAATGTGCCCGTGTTTGAATATCAATGATCAATGCATATACTTAAATTGCGATGGTCAAGATTTTGAGGACAATTTCCAGCGAATTTACAAGTTGACCATGGATTTGGTAAGGTTTGTTAAATAGTGGCACATGAGACTTACATCAAGGGTTCCACTCTCTAAGTTCGTAATCTTTAGTTTCGGCCTAACTTACGGACGTTTCTGTCGCCGCATCACCTACGGACATAAAATCACTTCGGGCCCGAACCAGGAATGCATGATAACACGATTTGACAGTTCTCCTTACTCTCGATGTATTTTTGCCCGTCTAAAAAAGTGAATTAATAGGGAGTAGGGTTCATTCCGAGGTATAGAACTACTTTCGGGCGGGCCTGTATGTTCGTTGACGGATGATCGGCCAAACCAAATAACCTAAGACAGATCGCTACTGACGATAGATAGTACAATTGTATCTGTCCCTGTCATACAAATAGCTGTCAACACGTTAGAGGATCGCATACTTTGGCTTTATTGGCACGTGAAAACCAGAGATTGACAAGTTTTTCTATCTCCAGTAGGCCAAAATTGAAGATAGATACGTTCGGCCGTTAGAGAATTGGCCCCGGTTTTCTTCTAGAATGGCAACGTATCTGAGATGCCTCTGTCCATAAGAGACCAGCCGGTTTATTATAAAAAGATCTCACCGTGAAAACTAAGGTAAAGTGAGCTGGCAGGGAGGTGTCATTCCACCTGCATGCCGATTCTGTTAAAATCTCACAGTGAAGAATCGACATGCTGATTTCTCAATTGCCGGATCGAGAAATGAAAGTGGCTCCATATTTTCTATACAAAAATTGTTATAATAAATGACGATTGAAAAATCGGTACTAACATCCTTAATGTACGTTCTCTCTCGTTTTCTTCGACTTGATTCAACCTCACTTAGGTGGTTTGATATTCATAGTTGCAATTGTACTCCTCATTTTGAACAGCATGTCGATTCTGTAAATATCTTACGGTGAAGACTTGCGTGGAGTGAGCTGTCAGTGTCATCTCGTCTAGGTCAATCCCTTACATCAGTGGCACTGACAGCTAACTCCACGCTCACCTCATCTAAGTTTTCACGGTGAGATGGTGACAGAATAGTACTACTGAAGGCCAATTCCAGTAATTAAAAACGTTCAAAAGCTAGTCGCAGTCTCAACTCGCCGAGTTGTCAATCAAATGTCAGAAACTTTTCAAAAGTGTATATTTGACATTAGAGGTATTTTTTGTCAGATTGAGACTGAGATTAGAAAGCGAACGTTCTTAAAAATACGAGAATTGCCGCTCTGATGTTAAGGATTGACAGTATTGACAGCTTACTCCACCTAAGTTTTCAAGCTGAGATTTTTACAGACTAGATCGACAGCGGCCTGTTTAAATAAACCGACAAGCGACAGGGGACAGGCGATAATCAGACAGACAGATGTCGCTCCAACAAATACGAGAAACTTTTATACATTTTTTACCTATATAAACAGCACTTGTCGTAAAATTATGTCACCTTTTGACATGCGTGATATGTCCTATTTTCAGTTATAATAAATAGGGCTCTGTTCAGAAATGATTAAAAATTTCAAATTATGTCGGGTAGGTAATGGGTGTGTGCTAAAAAGTTCCCACAAAAAGAATATTTATTTGGTTCACCAACAATTGTATACACTGGTTTATACATATGGAAAAGAAGCAATAAATCCGAATAAAGTGTAACAATCACTTAGAGGTAAACTCTGCATGCGCAGAAAACGTTGAAATAACTTCAAAAAAAAAGTAGACGTAAAAGACGTCCTATACTATAAAGTTCCACTAAATAGACTTTAAAAAATTAATTAAATATGATAAATAAACCAAAACAAACTGAACATAATAAAACTAGGTAATACAAAAAATAAGTAATATGTAACGTAAATTCCAATTTATCCACATAGTTTTAGTATGAACTAAGGGTATGTTAGTAAACACAATAACATAAAAATACAAGATTTAAATAATAATTGGCTACATGAACATGTGCACGCACATGTCTGCCAACCCAGAGCCTGATAAATGGTCCTTCAACCTTGTCCGCCAGTGTAGTTAAAATGTAAGGGCTACCCCTGAATCGCTGCAGCATAGACGCACACCGTTTGCGCATGATGGCATGAAAGTCATCTGTTCGCGCTTCCGCAAATATTTCCGATGCACTGCAAAACCGAGTCAGCCCTAACAATTTCCTCAGCGCAATATTACCTATATTACAAAAACAAATATCATCATTATCCCCCTATTACATGGGACTTAAACATAACTGGCGAAATGTGGGTGTACTATAGGTACACCTCTGCACAATCCTTCGGGGAAACAAGGCGTGATGTTATGTTATGTTATGTTAAATATCATCATCCACAGCTACCATTCATTCATTCTGCCGAGCCAAAGACATTAAATTATTATTGTATATATCTTAAATCTGTTTGTGCTGAGAATAGGTCTCTATTTTATTGTGCCAGTTTCCAAGTTCTTGCGCCTGACTTGTTCATCAATAGTATCAATCAACTCAGCATATCATTGTCCACTTCTGGATATAAACCTCTCCCAAGCCGCGCCACAACACCCTGTCCTTTGCCTTCTGCATCCACACATCCAGCCCATCTAGCTGGGGGGTGTCCCACATTACGTTTGCCGATACACGGTCTCTACTCCAGGAGTCGTTTGCTCCACCTGTCATCGATCAATAGTATGGCCTTCAAATATAATTATAATACCAAGTGACACGAACTTAATATCCGTTACAAGAACCTACACTGGATCATGGGACGCAACAGTAAACTGAGTACCGATAACAAGCTTTTAATTTATAAAGTAAGCTTGAAGCCAGTGCGGCTTTATGGAATCCAACTTTGTGGCAGTGCCTGTAACTCTAGCATTAGCATCATTCAGAGAATGCAAAAAGCTATTTTGAGGTCAATCAGTGGCGTTCCTTGGCGGTTCACGAACGCTGAAATACACAATGGGTTATCAACGAATACCGTCTGGGACGAAATCAAGTACATCACAAAAAGGTATCAGGAAAAACTGGAAAGGCACCCCAAAAATCTGGCTGCCGCACTGAAAACATGAAGCTACAGGAAAAGACTTAAAAGGAAAGACATAGTGTAGTCCACCCACACCTGTGTGGACCTAAGTACGAATACAGAGTAGATGGCTCGCTGGAGTCACGCTCTTCCCGCTAATGTTTACCCCCAACCCATCCGCTAATAGTACAAAACTGATCGCGGCTTGTCACAGAAAAAAATATATAATTATTCAGGGTCTTGTTAGTTTGTAAAACAACAAATTTTCGTCACCTGACAAAACTAAAAGTAATACAACTATTTAGGTTAACTTGGCCTTTTTCTCTATCATTCGCCGCCAATCAGCCACTTATATGCAAAATACTATTAGTTGACGCAAACCGAACGGTGTGTTTTCGTCACCACCTTCACAGTTTCGATTGAATGTCACAGAGTAACGTGCGTGTCATAATTGGGTGACGCGTTCCTCATTAACTTGGCAACAGTTGAGTGTAAACCTGATCTGCATTCGTCAGGAACTTGAAGTGGTTTGAGTAGTTGTTGACACAGTGGACACAGGCCAGATTACTGAGAACTGAGCCTTGGCATCGATCCTTGGGCAGTGTTTTTAGTTGTTTTTACATTGTTTTTTTATTTGCGCAGCAGCATATTTGTTTATAACCACACGATAGGTTTTCGAATCGATAATGGCACGATATCGATAATGGCAAACTCATTTGCATTGGTCGTGTATTTGAAATAAGCTGGAAAATAATCGGGTTTTTGATTTGCGAACAGCCTTTAGAGGTTTCTTTTGATAATATGAATTGTTGTTCGATTCGGCACAGTCTCGTATCGAAGCGTTGTGAATAGCTATGCAGGAGTCTGAATGTTAGTGAAACGTTGCTGGTCTTAACAACCCAGTCTATCTCTTCAGGAAATACAAGTTTGATCATCATCATCATCAGGATACAGCAGTCCACTGCTGGACATAGGCCTCTCCAATTGCACACCATTTAATACAAGTTTGATCATCATCACCATCATCAGGCTACAGCAGTCGACTGCTGGACATAGGCCTCTCCAATTGAACGCCATTTAGTTCGACTCTCGGCAACACTCATCCAGCTGCTACCAGCCACCCTGCGAAGATCGTCGCTCCACATAGCCTGAGGACGTCCTACCTTACGTTTGCCGATTCGTAGTCTCCACTCAACAACACGTCTACTCCACGGTAATCGGTTCTACGGCTAACATGGCAGGCCCATTGCCACTTCAGCTTGCTTATTCTGTGGGCTATGTCGACAACTTTGGTTCTCTGCCGGATCACCTCATTCCGGATTCTATGCCTCAGAGAAACTCCAAGTATAGTACGTTCCATGCTCGCTGAGCGACCTTGAAGTTATGAACCAGCTGTATCGTGAGTGTCAACGTTTCGGCTCCGTAGGTCATTACGGGCAGGACGCACTGATTGAAGAATTTAGTCTTAAGGCTCTGTGGAATACGCCACGAGAAGACTCGACGAAGCTTTCCGAACGTTGCCCAGCCCAGCTGAATTCTTCTGTTAGCCTCCTTCTCAAAGTTCTCAAGTTTTATATGTTGGCTAAATGCAGAACTAAACGATTATCCTCTTACCACCCTATTTTCCTGGTAATCAATCAATATGCTTAGCTATTTACCAACTTTTTTGGGGTCGGGCTTCTAGTAACCGGTTGGAGCTGCATACCTGTATACCTGGAAATATCCTTAGTTTATTATTAGCCTTAAAAACAAGGCCAGTTTCCTTAATAATATGACTCATTATCAAAATAAGGAATATGGATCGATTTGCATAGGGCCTCGAGGACTTGGCGAGTCTTCAAAGAGAACGGTTAGTATTTTCCGTTTGAATTTGGTAGTTGCACCTTGTACTGTGTGTGCCCAAAACACACAATATCTCGTCTTACCAAGCGATGTCGTTTTACCCGTTACATGGGTTGTTCACTTGAACTTATATTTATTCAAAAAGATACTCATTTTCAAAGTATGATACATTGATTACCACAAAAGCGCAAGCGTTAATAACGTTGTACCGTTGTACGTTGTAACGTTGGTAACGTTAATTTACGTAATTGCAAAGGTCCTTCTTGTTTACCATAAAAACGAAGCCAACATCCAGCATTGGTCATATTTATGTCCAACATTTGGCTTTGGCCCCAACATGTAGTAGGACCAACTCAATTCGGAAGTATAAGTGAGATATGTGCTATTTTTAGATCCTAAGAGTATGTCATGAACTCTGTAATTCTTTCATAGAAGACTTCAATATACAGAAGTTTGGCTTGTCTCAGTTGTATTGGAGTTTTAGATCAATATTCTTATGTATCATTCTGGGCATTGTCCTTAACATAATGTGTGTCTGAATGTTTTATGAGTAAACTCCACCAGACTTATTTGTGCGTGCCAGAATGTTGTATCCTTTCGTGATTCAGAATGCAATAAAGAATTGTTGTGCGCGATGTTAAACCTTTTGGAAGGTTGTAGGTTTTTCATATCGCATTCATTGTTGTCGTCTATGAAATAGACTACGGACTAGTCTTTTTAGCCGACTGTGGAGACCTCAAGGAGAAAAATTTTAGCAGTCGGAAACCAAATGACCTAAGTTGAAGTACTTACGTTAGATGGCGCTAATGGGTCACCAATGTTATAACTTATTTGTACTTTGAATTGAATACTACACAAGTTTGTCAGTATGATTATGAATTATACATTCCACTGCTGGACATAAGGCTCTCCCAGGCTGCGCCACAGCATCCTTTACTCCTCCGCAGCCAGTCTGTCCCAGCCACCTTTTTAAGGACGTAGAATCATACATTAGGAATTTGAAAGAATTTATTTCGTAGCAGGTGGCGTTCTGTAGCTTCTGCCTTCCCCCATGGGAAGGAGGAGTGAGTTTATGTATGTATAATGAATTTCTCAGTAGTAGACCGGAGTATGGATTTTTGCCCATTTGATGTCAATAATAACGAAAATTCTTAAAAGCCATGCATTACCGTTGCTTTCACACAGTTTTATCATATGATGATTTGCTAAAGAAGTATAAATTACTTGGTTTAAAATCTAGACGTACTCTCCTTGAGACGGTATTTTTGTTTGATTTGTGTAGCAATGTATATGACTGTATTGGTATCCGTAATAAAATAAGTTACATAGTTCCTAGAACTACAGTATGCCGCGGGGTGCGCGCACGGCCGTTTTTTGCAGTTACCTCTTGTCGCAGTAACGCAGGTATGCGGGCACCTCTGCGTCGACTTACTAATAATTACAACAAGCAATTCGTCAATATCGATATGTTTGCTCTTTCTGCTAGTAGATTCAAAAAAAATCTGTTCACTACACTTGTTACCAGTAATTTTAATTAATATTTACAAATATGCCCTGATGAGTTATCTTATTATTGTAGTTTGTAGGTCTTAACTAAAATGGCATAGTTTGTAAACAATGTTATTTTGTATTCTGTGGAAAACGTTATTGGTTACACATTTAAACGTATCTTTTTGTATTTCTTCCTACAATATGTAATGTGTCACTGTTTGTTTTTCCTAATAAATAAAATAAAATAAAATAAAATACGAGTAGGTCGCCCTCCATATTTGGCTTAAAATATAACTGTCAAATTTGTAAATTTTATTATTTTTACAGAGTGATTTCAACTTGTAATAACAGCTGTATCAATATTAAGGGCTGATATTGCCAAAGCATAAGCAAAGTCAGCTTTCATCTGACGTCTGACAGTTCTAGTAGTCCGGTAAAACTGTCAAAAATTCAAAACAAGATAACTTATGTTAGTTATAAAAGTTTGGTGAAAATTCGTCCTTATTGTGAAAACATTATCGCCACTCTGTATGTAAATATAAAGATAAATATGTGCCTTATGCATATGTTGTATTTGCAACTGGTACAATACAGACTACCTGTAGTATTGTCTCTCCTTCTCCCTTTAAATCCATCCAAAGGTTATCAAATATACTACCTACTACTCCTATTTCTTACATTTTAAAAATCGTGAAAGTGTGCCAGACAAGAAGTTAATGTTCTAATTAAAATTGTCTTTAAAAAAAACATATCTGTACAAGTTTGTTGTAGCGGAAAAAATATACATGTTAATCTTGAACATATAATTTCTGAGAACCCTGTTGTATTTAAAACAAGTTTTTGAATACTTTTCTCAATACAAAAAAAATTGTAAACCAACCTCTTGAAATGATCTTCCAACAAAAATATTAGTATCACTTACGTATGTTCTATCAACGTACGTTGGTAAAACTAATAACAATAACGTATCATATTTAATACAGTGGGCTTATTATGAGTTTATTTTTAAGGCCCTAGTGTGAGTTTCTTTTAAGCATTTCGATTTTACACATCGACCGCGTTCGGTGCTCCGATTGGCCCTTGGCAATCGGAGCGCAACGATCGAATGGTGAAGGACCAATCCGAGCGCCGAACGCGGTCGATGTGTAAAGTCGAAATGCTTAAAAGAAACTCACACTAGGGCCTCGGAACTTGGTGGTTTGTTATTTTCAATTACTTTTTTTGAGTAAATAGATAATTGCTTCATATTTTGCAATAAATAACAAGCGTTGAGTCATCGCTCTTCTCTTTCTTTTCTATGCAGTCCGTCAGTGACCGCGTTTTACCTCTTGTCAATGCAAATACCTAATTAACACACAATGGTAACCCACTCACCATAGCCCCATGGCCAAAAATAGTAATTAAATTCGCGAATCTCGTACATTTATGTAATCAAAGGTATTTTTTCTATCGCTCATTAATGGTCTGACCACGCTTCGATATTGACCTGCGCAAGACTTGCATTATAATTGTAACCTTGAGTTTGTGGCTACATATGTTTTAACTGTTCGGTGGAACATTGTCAAGAACAATTTGTGGGAAAGTCTTTTTTGTTATTGGCTGTTTTCTATTAAGAATGTCTCAGTAACAGGCCGGAGTCTGAAGTTGTGCGCGGTTGATGGCAATAGGTTCGCCTCCTACCACATGGGCGAAATGTGGGTGGTACCTAATATACGTTCAAGTGCTTTCCGAGGCACGGAGAGGTCTAGAGTCTAGGTATTTTATGGATGGTCACCCATCCAAGGACCGACCTCGGCAAGAGTTGCTTATCCTTAAAGATCGACCTTTGTCCCAAAAATATAGCTGACTCCGGTCTCTATTTCACAACTAGCTGCGCCCCGCGGTTTCATCCGCATAAGTCTCGGTCTTGTCAAGAATATCGAGATGAAAAGTATCCTTGGTCCTTATCCAGATCATGGTCTATCAGTTTGCCAAATTTTAATCAAATCCGTTCGACCATTTTGGAGTGAGAGCGTAACAAACAAACAGACTTACTTTATCATTTATAATATTACATTTAGGATTAAAGTCACTTTTCTTGTCTGTCTGTGTGACCGCTTAGTGCTTCTTAAGGACACAATAGATTTTATACATTTTCCGGAAGGTTTATGTGTTTTAAGAGTACATACATGTTTAAAACTTTTGTTTACGAGGAACACATCAAAACATCGAGATTTTTGAGTTATATCTTAGTTAGGATATAGCTCATATATGAATAAATTTCCGGTAAATTAGGTGGGTCACTAGTTAATAAATAAAACAACATCACTATTTTAATCTTTATATTCCACATCAGTGATAACGTTGGCTTCTTGATTTCCAACCCTTGGGTCGTCGTCAGCAGGTCTCGACCAGGCGCCCTCGACCTCAACGGCTTTCTCCGAACCTGTTAGAAAGGCAAAGAACGAGTCTTCTTTTACCCTGAAACAAGATGGCACAATAACCAAGACCGATGGTGTAGAGACTACCTAACAAATGTACTATAGAGATAGGACAAGTGTCTCGAATTCTGTCGCATCTCCTAATAGAGCAAAAAAATATCGCTCCGGGATTTTATCCCACACGAAATTCAACGCTCTGCTTAGCAAACAGAGTAGAAAATCCAACAGTGTGTTTTTTGACGCGCTTGGATGCACTCTGTTAGATTCTCAACGCTCGGGTCAATACTGAGAGTTGTAGATCCAGTGCGCGACATGCTCTGCTATATTTTTACATCCGTGCGAACACGCCATCGTCGCATTTTCTTTTGTTTGGTGAAACGATTTGTGCCCCGCCGAATTCCGGTTTTCCGAACAAATGAGTGACTTATGAACGCGACGATCGTGTTCGTTAGTGGAGGACGCGAGGTTAGTGGTGCTACTTTCTTCATATAGGTAATGTAGTTTTCAGCGAATATAGAATCTGGTCAGTTCCTAAAGTATCTTATAAAACTGTAAACAAATGCATCAGAAAACGTACCTGTGAATGCCAATTTTTAGTGCCACATAGTAATTGATATTATTTATTTGACTATTAGAATACTTAAACCCAAAATTGTAAACTTAAATCACCTGAAAGAGGTATTTCATTTGACAATTGAGGGTAATTTTAAAGAGATTATTCAGTAACAATTTAATAATGTTATCCAAACAATGATTGTTAGAAAAAGAGTAAGATATAAAGTTAAAACTTTCTAAATACAGTTGAAAGTGATACAGTTTTTTTTTTTTTTTTATCTTAACAAGCGATGCGGGCTTTAGTTGCGTCACCATGTAACACACGTATACTCACACACGCACGCACACACACTTCCCCGTGTCACGGACGGTACTGAGAGCACCCGCGCATACACAATCATATTCACATGGTGTTTGAACACTTGATTACCACAAGAAAAGCGCGCGTCGCTTCGCTGTATAAAAATACTATACTAATACTAATTCCCTTTAATGAGTGAATGCGTAAGTATTAACCTGAACATGGTTAATAAATCAAACAATTTCTCCAGATACATTTGAACCAGGTCATCACACCCCAGTTTTCACAAGAATCCGTTAATCTATACTGAAGAGATTTTATATTTTTGAACGAGGTAATCTCTGGAACTGCCAGTCGTATTAAAAAAAAATCTATTTGCGTGTAATAGCCCAATTTTTGAAGAAGGCTATAGTTTAGTTGATATCACGCTAGGGTTTTAAGGAGCTGAGCAGCAAGGTAAAACGAAGTAATAGTGCGGGCGGGCGACGCGATGCTATGGGTTGGGATGGGAGTTTCACGCTAACGAAGTCAAGAGCAGAGCTAGTTTAAGAATAAGATCCAAACAAAAGGAGGCAAGGACAGGATAAATTATTTTTTCTCTACCAATCCTTATAGAACATGACTTGTATGCAAGCCATCTTAACGATGATGTCAACTTTTGCAAACAAGCCTCAATGCCAAGTCTTACTTAAATGGTTTTGTATTAAATACATATAGCAAATGTGCACGTAAGGGGTCCTTCAGACATATCCGGGGCCGCCACATGCGAAATACGCATCACAATGACGAGACGCAAAATCCTGCATCGCGCAAGCAGGGTTTACCGCGCATATAACATAGAAACAGCGTCCCGACACCAATTGTCGGGCAGTTGCCCACCAGACATAACACCCGTCTGGTCGGAGGTTCCTCCCTTTTCTATTCTGAACTTTACCTGTTCCTCATCCCTCTATATCATCATTTGGCACAGCCAGGCGGAAAAATAGAATAACAATATCTGCCTAACTCTCGTTGGCAGCGGTGCGGGGATCGAGGCACAAGCGATGCGCTCCAATCGAGCGGTGCCTGTGCGCTGGGGTCGATGTAGAGTGCTAGTATTAAAGTTGTAACATCAAATAGACGTTGTCGCCGCTTTTCTGATACTTCGCTCGCGAACAACCTTTGCGACGCCACGCGAACTGCCGCTGTCACCGCTCCGCTAACCACGCTGCAACTGCCGCCGCCCTGCCGCCAGCTGCCGCCTTTTGGTTGAAAATACGGCTATTACAGCCTTTTGGTTTATGGCTGCTACAGGGCAGGATGAAATTTGATCTTTAAAAAATAGTTTAGTCCCGTCTACGCCTAAAGTATACTCGTGCGGCATACAGCGCCCACCGCGTCCAGTTCAATAACGTGGTCAGGGCGCTGTTGGGGCTGCCTCGCCACTGAGGCGCCTCGGGCATGGTCGTGGAGGTGCGCACCAACTGCTTTCACGCGACCATGAGCAAGCGGTGCGCGTCTTTTTTGCGCAGAGTGCGGGGCAGCGCCATAACCGACCATCAAATAAGATGATTGCCAACAGACTGGATTGCCCTTACATCCGGCAATGCTGCAGTAGAAATATTCTTACATTGCGAGTCTTCGTTTTTGTCTGCACCTGTAATGCTGTCTATATTCTTTTATGTATGTTAGTATATGAGTCTTGTTGCTTGAAATATACTTTTTTTTTATAACCTTTCATCAGCTGCAATTTTTGCCCAAGTATGTTGGACTCAGCTTCCTGTCTGTCCGGATGCAGCTGAATACCAGTATTTTACATGGAGTGACTGCCTATCTGACCTCCACAACCCAGTTACTGGGTAATACGATACCCCTTGGCAAGACTGGTGGTCAGACTTTCTGGCTTCAGGCTACCCGTAACAACTGTCAAAGATCTACGAATGGCAGTCGAGGCTTTCCGAGTGACGATGGGCCTTCGATATTTAATGTATGGTCACTCATCGTAGGACTGACTGCGCCAAGCGTAAGTAACCATCGATGGAACGGAACCGTGCGGCTGTTAACACTTATACACGAGCCACGGCAAAATAGAATATGTAAAGACTTCATATTGTTCCAAACCGAGCCGTCCACATGTTTAAGCGAGGGTAGATGTAGAATGAATGATCTTGCCCGATCGGCACGTGAATGAAAGTCGAATATATGTGTAGCACCCCTATAGATAGACCTTGCAATGAGGCATGAACACTCTAGCGTTGACGTCATCATCATCATCATTCTGCTCCTATCTCATCTGGGGTCTTCGCAGCCTGTCTTCCATACATCTTTATCTGCAGCTGTCATTCCAATGTGTCACACAATCCGTATATGATGACAAAAAGCGACCAAGTGCGAGTCAGACTTGCACTTACGCGAACACAGTATACATTCTGTGGAAATTTCAAATGTCTACCTATTACGGTTCAAAAGATACAGCCCTGTGACAGGCGGACGGACAGCGGAGCCTTAGCAATAGGGTCCCGTTGGCATCCTATGGGTGCGGAACCCTTATAATGGACATTAGTTTGAGATTAAATTTTTCACTCTAACAAACTCGATACGTAAAGTAGACCTTGTAACTACTTTACCAATTGCTCTATATTGACTTTGAAACCAACGTGACAGACTCATAATTTCAAGCTTAAGCTATGGTTTGTTAACACCGAGAATTGAAAATCCAATAGTGTGATTTTTCGACGTGCTGAGATGTACTCTGTTAAATTCTCAACGCTCGGTTTTTTTTATTTTAGCGCGGTGTTGAGTTGCATTTGTTATCTAGATTAAATACAGTGCTGTTTTTAGTTAGATCATATCTAGTGTGTATTGCGAATTTCATAATGGATAAAAATATCGAAGAAAGAGTTTGTCTTAAATTTTGCATCTCCAATGGAATTTCATGTTGGGAGTCACTGAAAATGTTACAGACGGCTTACGGTGAATCGTCTTTATAAAAAACACGTACGTATGATGGAAGATTTTCCTCGCTCTGGTAGGCCATCAACGTCTTCAACTGAAGTTAACATTGCAAAAGTGAAAGAAATTGTGACTGAAAATCCTCATTCTTCATTCATCTTTTTTCATACTCAGTAGTCGATCCGTACAATTTTAAATAATCACTTGAGTATGAATCATGTTGCCTCTAGGCTAATCCCAAAAGACCTGAATTTTCTCCAACAACTCAATCGCATAAGAGTCGCTGAGGAAATGCTTAGAACGAGTCAATTCCGGCCAAACAAGCTTCGGAGTGGCGCCTTCCAACTGAACCGAAACGCCAAAAACCCACGCCAAAGTCGATCGAAAGTCAATCAGTCTTGTTGACTGCTTTTTTGTCTATCGCGGTACGAAAAAGGCTAGATTTGCGGACCGAGCTGTCTAACGGCTAAGCCCTAAGACAGAGCTACTGATGATCTATCATCAGTAGCTCTGTCTGTGTCAATTCTATCTGTCACTGTCAAACAAACAGCTGTCAACATGTTATAGGGACGCATAGTTTGGCTTTATTGGGACGTTAAAACCAGAGCTTCATAGGGTTTTCTTTCTCCAGTACACCAACATTTTAGATAGATACGTGATTGGGTTCGGCCGTTAGTTTACTGGGTTTGACCGTAAGTTCACATAATCCTATCGAAACTTAGCCAAATAGACCTTTGTGGTAAATGCATAACACACAAGGCAATGTCATTCATTTTGACAATTCAACAAAACATTGATTGCGTCATTAGACGTTCATTTGTTTCATTGGTGTTACCGTTTTAATTAACAATAAACAATAAACAATTGTATGCAAACAATTGTATCATAATCAGCGTATAATATTCCCACTGTTGGAACAACGACGGCCTCTCTGTGAGAGCCATAAACCACCACGCGGACCCAGTGCGGATTAGCGTTAACATTTCTTCGATGTTTTGTTCTAAGACATGCCGGTTTCCTCACAATGTTTTCTTTCACTGTTTTGAAATGATTTACACGAAGTGCCTGATCTGGTTCGAAACCACGACCTGTAACTCGTAAGTCGCGGACGTGGTATAAACCAAACACTCGGCCACCACTACTGTTCAATGCTGTAATTAGCAAAATCAACCTATAACGTTCCCACTGCTGGGACACAGGCCTCCTCTCTATGAGAAGTAGTGAGCCGTAATCCACCACGCGGGCTCAGTGCGGGTTGGTAGATGTCACATGTCTTCGAATTTTTGGTTCTAAGACATGCCGGTTTCCTCACTATGTTTTCCTTCACCGTTTTGAGAGCAGTGGTGATTAAATTATTTACGCAAAGTAAAGCGCCTGCTTGGGTTCGAACTCACGACCTACAACTCGTAAGTCGGGACCGTTACCACTGGGCCACCACTGCTCGAATTCAATGCTGTAAGCAATGAATATAATATATCTTTATTTACGTTGTCGAGCAGAGGCATTTTTCATACAAATGTTCGCTCTAAGTTTGCCGCTGACCGTCAGCAAAACTGACAAATGTCGAGAAAGCTGAAGAATATTATGATGCCAAATGAGTAATTATCACACGCGCTTGCAATGACGTTTCCTACGGTGTTGAGAGAGTGAGTTAGCGGTGTGGAAAGCGTTTGAGACGAGACGACGCGACGCGACGCGGGCGCATTCCACGGACCGGCAAACTTAGAGTGAACACGTAGAAATTTCCTACGAAAATCTTCGGAATATGACTGAAACTGTGCTACGCAATTGGGTGCTTGTCGTTTATGACGTGCAAGTAACATTCAACCTTAGTGTGATTTAGCAATGCAGCAATGATTAAGTATATCACTTACTCTACACTGTCTGTTCGTTCATCTTCGGCTTCACTGGCCTGAAAAAAATACACAATTTAATTAGACTTATAATATTGGACTGAATGGAGCACTTTATATCGTGTTCAAGGTGTCCTTTGCCGGCACGTGCTAAGTTCGTAGCCAAATCTGGGCTGACATAGATTGCCATCGACACGCTTTGGTGAAGATTTTACTAAGCTTCCTCTCACAGAGAGGTGTGTACCCTGCGTAGCTGTGGGGACATTACTGGCTGATTGTGATTAAAGGAGCCGGTCCAGCGGCTTACGGCAAACTACGCTCGAATGCGTAACTACTGTGATAAAATTTCTTGGAAGCAAAACTATTTAGTCTTAAGATTTACCTCTGTGCTGCCTTTTTATGCTGCGGAAATGCGTTCCTTGCGGAGCATGTGTGGTGTGAATATGAATGATAGGCTGAGGAATGATGTGATAAGGCAACGGTCCGCACCGTTGCCATATCACATCATTCCACAGCGGTTTAAAAGAAGATGTAGTGACAAAAATTTAAAAGAGTATGCTCAAGATGGTTTGGTCTAGAGGTTTCACTTGATTTTAAAAAGCTTACTCTGAAAGATTCTTTTATATAAAGTATTTACATTTCAATCCGTGATTGAATTCATGATCATCAAAGCCCCATTTACACGGAGCAATCTAGGGATTGACGCTGTTGACAGCTCACTTCACGTAAGTTTTCACGGTGTGATTTTTACAAAATAAATCGGATGAACAGCGCAGGTAAATTAGAAGAAGGTTTCGACTGACACTAAAGTTAGAACTCGTTTTGTAATGACGTAATTCAGGAGCTCAACTGCCAAAATGTCATATTTACCTGAAGACTAGTAATTTCGCTGTCTGTGTTGACCAGCTGGTCAGACAGGTACTGAGTGACATGGTCCTCTCGATCCACCACGTCCATCTCCTCATGCAGAATGTGGCGCTTCTCGTCTGTACCCGGTGTGTTACGCTCTGATGCGTTACGCCCCGGAGCATTACGCCCGAGAACTTTGGGCTCTGTTATATCACGTGCTTTGGAATGTTTCACAGGTTTTTCTGTAAAATTACGTATCTTATAAATATTATATCCTATAATGAATACTTATCTTAACACTGTTACAACACCTAATACAGTGTTATTATTGTAATTCATGTAGCCTAATAATTTGAAAACGGGAGATTTGATTTTTTTGTATGTTTGTTTGTTACGCTTTCACGCTAGAACGGCTAAACGGATGAGGTTGAAATTTGACACATGGGCAGACTATGACCTGGATTAGGATGAAAGATAGATTTTATCCCGATATTCCCACGGGATCAAGACCTATGCGGCTGAAACCGCGGGACGAAGCTAGTAATGAATATTTTGGTGCACTACAAAAGCATTTCATTATTTATACACATAATATTGACTAAATCGGAGGAACCCCTAAGTGCCGATTTTAATAATGTTACTTAACGCGTTCAGGAAATCTATAACGCGTTCAAGAGCTGTCAGTGTCAATATTCCATAGAAAAAAATTACACTACAGCTCTGAAACCTAGTTTATGTGCTGATCGCGATTAGTATAATTGGTGAAATCCACCCTTAGGAGTTGTCAGATGTAACAATTTAGTACTCAGCACTCACTCTCACACTAAGAAATAAATACAGGTTGAGTTTTCAAAGACTGTTTATAAAGGGTAATAGTTAAGTATGTCGGAAATCCTACATCCCGTAGTGGAGGTAATTTGCAACCAAATGACCCATTATACAAATGTTAAAATTTTTCGAGTAATATGACATTTTATATATTTGTTAATATATCAGAAATTGCTCGTACATAAAAAAAACGTTAAAATTCAACTCGCAATCTAATCTCAGCGACAATGCTTGCGGGAGTGATGATGATGACGTCCCGCTGAAGTAGGTGCACGAAGGCTGCGCTGACGTTCATACTCGGGGTCACCAGTTTTAGGAGTATGAGGAACAGGGTGTAAAGTTCACTCATACTCTTGGAAAAGGGAGAATCCTCCGACCAGATGGATGTCGTATCTGGTGGGCAACTGCTCGATGATTGTTGTCAGGAAGTTGTATATATGCTAGCTGTGAGGTGAACTCTGATTGCGCGATGCAGGATTTGTGTGTCGCCAGTGTGATGCGTTGTTCGCATGTGGCGGTGTAGATGCCGCCACATCACTCTCCTGCGGAGACCGGAGGAGTTCGCGGTGAGTCGGAACTGTCTGCGAAGATGCACCAGTGAGTCGGGGTGGCTGACTGCTGGTGTCGACCAGGAGAGGGATTAAGCGCTCTGCTTGTGGACCGATCGCATATGCAGTGTGCTGTGCCAAGGTTGCTGATGAGGCTGAAGGTGATGACCAGGTATGCGCTTGTTCTGCATGCTGATGGTCAGGACAACCGTTCAAGCCGTGGTTGCTGGCTGGCTGTGTGACTTGCGGGAGTGATGATGATGACGTCACGCTGAAGTAAATGCATGAAGGCTGCGCTGACGTTCATACAGGGGGCACTAGTGAAGAGATATGAGCAACAGGGTGTAAAGTTCACTCATACTCTTAGAACTGGGAGGATCCTCCGACCAGATAGGTGTCGTATCTGGTGGGCAACTGCCCGATGATTGTTGTAGGGAAGTTGTATATATGCTAGCTGCGCGGTAAACTCTGATTGCGCGATGCAGGATTTGTGTGACGTCAGTGTGATGCGTTGTTCGCATGTGGCGGTGTAGATGCCGCCACAAACATTTATGAAAATTGTTTATATATTTTTGACAGCTTAAAACTGAGATTAGGACGCCAAACTTATTAAAAATTGAAGAATTGTCTCTCTGTTTTCTCATTGTATCTTACTGGATTTTAACCCAACAGGAATTTAGTAGGATACAAAGGAGGATACAATCCGAACAAGAGTGAGTGTGTTACGGAATAAGGCTGCTGATCATTGGAACTACACAAAAATCAAGGTTGATACGGACCGACAACAGGTTTGGTGGTAGATTTGACTTCATTTTGTGGTTGTGCATACTTCTCTCCATTGACAGCATCATTTCGTTTCTTGATATCCGTCGTGTGGTCGTGCCTGCCTAACTGTTCCGTAAAGTCTGGGGTCATGTCGTCCTCGCTGAATATTTTGGCGACGTTTTCTGACTGCAATGTTAAAATATTACACAAAGGGTTATTGAAATAAATGAAAACCTTGAGTTCTATTCGAAATTGACTGTCGTCTGTGTACGCGATCGTCAGCCTCGTCATGAGGTCTCAACTCGAACAAATTGTAATTAGTCCTGAAAAAATATCATAGATGGCAGCATAGGTAACCATTATGAAGTTAACAATCACTAAAAAGCGTTAAACGGCGAAATTTTGGCTGAAGTTAGATAAGGAAAAATCTAAACTTTCTTGTTTAATGCTGTTTTATCTATTTACACCCATAATGCACGTATTTTCAACAAAAAACATGAATAAAGGCTTTAATTTTAATTCGAACCATGAAATGATAAAACACAGAGCATCATTATAATTGATAAAAGTAGCCATCTATTAATCGTTTTGTTTGGAGCTCTTTGCAATAGATGGCGCTTACTCTTTTGGTCCTGTCATCACAGTTACCACTATCGTTATCAATTACAATCAAACCACTTTATTTTTATATAGAAACATAAAAGAAATCTATTACCATGTTTTTCTGAACCCGGAACTATAAAACTTTATATAAAAAGGATTGTACGAAACGTTTTAAAAGTAGATCGGCTCCTAGACGACGTTGTTAAACTACAACAGCGTTGTCTCGAAAAACAAAATTATTCCTGGGTTCGATGCCAAGGTCGGGCAGTGTTTTTGGGTCTGTCCATTAGGAATTTGTCTGTAACGTATAAATCGGCTGTATTAAACATCCCTATTCTATCTCTTCAGAGAAAACAATCGTTTTATTACGTCAACATAATATTTACATAATTATGTTCATTGTTCATTGAAACTTTCATGAAGAAAACAATCGAATGTCAATATTTATAACGTATCTACTCGGCACAATATTACTCATGATGATATTCAATTTTTTCATGAGAGTACGGTAATCATAGAATCTAATAACAATAAACTCCATAAAAATAGATATTCAATAACATGACGTATCATCACGCGTTGTTTCTTCAAAGGGTTAAGCATAGGTGTACTTATAGTACATTCACATTTCGCTAGTTGTATTTAAGTCCCATGTAATAGGGGGCGAGCCTATTCCCATCAACCGGGCACATCTCCAGACTTCGGGCTGCTACTGAGAAATTCCTGATAGAAAACCCAATAACACTGCAACCTGGGAATCGAACCCAGGATCTCATGCTCAGCAGTAGTGCTTCCTACCACTAGATCAACGAGGCAGTCTTTCATCATACAATTGAATAATAATAAAATCCACAAAGGATACAAAAAAAGATCTTTCAATATTTGCATTTTGTAACACCAATTTAAATAATCATAATCATACATATTTATTCATCTCAACATCATATTACAGGCACTGGTTAATAGAATTGTACAATCTTAAATAGAGTAAGGTGTCTGTGATAGAAGGGTCCTGAGTTACAAATCACCCAGCTCTCTTAGATAGGACATGTTAATTTACAAAACGGTTAGAGAGTCAAGATGTTATTTAAAAAGTAGAACCTACAAAATAAACAGAAAAATCGAAAAAAAAGTTAAATTGTTACTCATAAAACTGGGCAGACTTGCAAATTATATTGACACAATTCTAATTTGACTAACTAATAATTTTCAATTTGAAATCTCAGAACCCGAACAGTACATGAATTAATGAACTATTTTATTTTGTTCATATATACTTATTTCAACGAAAGAGCGCTCGGCTTAACTCGGATTGTGCCAAACTAACCCGAACACGATTCAGCGAGGGTAAAGCCAAACGGATTTTCAACGGTTTGCCGATCGGCACAAAACGAAAACAACCTGGATATGTGTATTACTTCGGGTCGGCTTTAGTGCCAATTTCACCAACGAAACTGAACGCTATCAGCACATCTGAACGCGTTCAAGAGCTGTCAGTGTCACTACTCCATAGCAATTTAGACACTGACCGCTCTTGTTCTCGCGTTCAGTTTCATTGGTGAAATCGGCACTTATTGTTAAATAAATACTGCCAAATCGGATGTACCGACCCGAACAAGTGTGTAGCGCGACTAAGCCCAACATGGTTTTGGTTTATTGTATATTTTTCAATTGGATCCTCTTTTTAGGCAGATAGTGCCTGTTTTAGGCGAGTCCGCACTACCATAGCAAGACGTGAAAAAACAAAAAGCAAAACGTTTAATTTTTATACTTAAACTTCAAATTAACATTAACTTAAATTTAATGAAATGTGTGTGTGTGTGAGTTTCTCATGATGCTACGGATTGACACTATTCACCTAAGTTTTCAAGGCGTGATTTTTACAGAACAGTTTGGATATCTGCTTAATTGGGAATTAAGGTACATAGGTCGATTTTCGCCGTGCTGGTCACATACCAAATCGCCGCAAAAACCGAATTAACACACCCCATTCACACAGGTATATTAAAATCGCAGGTGACTAGTTCATTTTGCATCAAAATTTCGAACTCTATGCGACGGGCGATCGCTTGCGAAGTTGCGACTGAGCATTTTCACGGTTGATTTTAGTAACCCGCCGCATGCGACACGTCGCCGCACGAATGAAATTGAAACCTGCATGTCGATTGTGTGTAAATCTCACTGTAAAAACATACGTGGAGTGAGCTGTTAATGTCATCCTGTCTTGGTGCATCAGTGGCACTGACAGCTCACTCCACGCTCACTTCACCTAAATTTTCACGGTGTAATTTTACAGACACATTACTTTTGCTTATTGCTCTACTCGTGAACTTTAAGTTTTTTTTACAGTGGCCTAGCCGAAATGCCATCTATACAGTCGCTTTTCACCGCGCGGCAAAAATTGTGCGGATTTAGTCACAGCTGTGTAAAGCCCGCATAAGGTACAAAAGAAATTACTCACATCAAATTGATCTTCATTCGATGCTCTGGAATGCACGACGTTGAATCTTATCAGTGCAGAAAAAATCACTAGCATAGTAAACTAAACAGAAAGAGATAATGGTATGAGAACTTAAATTTAAAACACAATTTTTAGTATGCAATTGTAATAAGGCTATCTTCTTGTCCCAATACATAGCAAGAGTGTAAATCATAGTTGCGAAGTGCATTACCGCGATGTACTATCGACGATATTTTCGCATTAGGGTGATTTTGGTGTGCACAAGCCAGTGGCTACCCCCGCCTGCATTGTTTTCGTCCACCAATAGCGCCCTCATTCATTCGTTAAACAGAAAAAGGGCGGGATAACCTACGATTTCAACGTGCAGCCGAAAATGTTTTGAAAAGGGTCATGCGTGGCTGTCCTCGATAGTACGTTAATGCGAAAGTAAACTTTCGCGACGTTCTTTGTAGCAAAAGTTCTTTATTGTTTAGTGCTCGCCGGCCTTTTTTTTTTGTTCTGGTGTGGAAAATTCGCATGGATGTCCTCCGACCTGGGGCGGGCGCAGTGTCTGACTTACTGACTGAAAACCACCCCGGTGTTCCATATCACACCTACGTCGGGTCGCGGGAAAATATGATTCTTCCGCCACCCCGACTGGTGCCGTTGGGAGGGGGAGTGAGGTGTCTGACTCCCCCCGCAACGTCTAAGAGGGGCGCGCGTGGAACACTACGCGCCGCCACCTCGGTTCCTGATGTATGGGGGGCGGCGGACGTCCCCGAGTCCGCCGTCCCTGGACCCATTTAGAGGGGCTGGAAGACGGCGTTGTCCGCCCTCCGCCTACGACCAACCCCTTGCGACAAGTTAGATAAATGGCCCCTTCGCCTACCATATTTCGGCCGCAAAGGATAGGGAGAGCGGCCAACAATATACCGACACTCCTCTTCCCCTGCGGCCCCACCGAGTCCGCCATCAAATGGTGGCGACCCCCTTAAGGCCGCAGAAGGTAGGGAGAGCGGCGCACCGCAATAACGGTACTCCTCTCCCGCTGCGGCCTCAGTTGCGATGTCGCCCAAGGGGCACCGCAACACATCCGCAAGGTTTAACTGGCGGGCACTTCCACTTGTTTTTTTACTATTCCGTGAAAAATAATCAGCCGTCTCACACATTTGGGGTCGAATAGGTATAAAGTATAGTCTGGACCACGTCCTTAATTCAATATTACCACTTACTTTCTGATATACGCTGTAGGTAGGTAGGAATGCAGAACTTAAAAACATATTAATTTTATAACCTTTTTTATCATTTAACTACGTTTCTAATAAACATTGTTTAAATTTTCTCGTTTATTGTTATTTATAAACATCAATCTCACATTCCCGGAACAACTTGTTCTAGTTAAGTTATGATTTTATTTTGTATATTTGTTTGACAATTAATTAATTAATTAGACAATCACAGAAAAATAAACTTACCATTAGAAATATATTCCTGTATAATTAAGGAGCCTTGAACGCGCTAAGAAATCTAAACCAGAACTGCGTACTTTGCTAAGAACATAAAACAAACGCATACCTGTGAATATCGTGAATAAGCAATATCGCGGTAAGGCTGCGATTGAGCGGTACGACTTTTTCTGCGACTGTCGCAACGACTAAGTCGGATCTTGCTTTTAACAACAACTCCCACTAAATGGGAAAACATTACTGAAAATTAGTTCCATCTGCATAAATAGATGTCGCTAAAATCTTGTTACTCTAAAACTACGAATATCCTACTATAATCCTACTAAAATAATAATAATTGTATCTATGCGAAAGTTTGCAAGGATTGATGGATGGATGTTTGTCACTCTTTCACGCAAAACCTACTGAATGAATTTTGTATAGTTTAGTTTAGTTTAAATACTTTTCTGACCAGGATTAACTTTTAATTCCGGTAGTCAGTTCATTTGGGATAACTACCGACGCCAACTCAAAAAAGCTGGTTCTACGGAATAAAAAAATTCTTACAAAACTGACATCTTTTGTCAAATACGCTGCTCTTCCAATTTATAATATGTAATATTAGAGACATGAAAATAAAACCTCCATTGTATTCTCTCCCTTGAGTTAGTTTTTTGTTTATTTTCAACTTCAAGCTTCAAGTTTTTGAAGAAAGGAAATTTCGTTTTCGCTTACGCTTAAAAAGTTTCACAATTTACTTTTCTTCCTGTTAGGAAATGAAGGAGAATTATGTTGTCAAGACACGTTTTCACTTAGTAATCTGAGCGAGTAAACATTCTTTCACACAACAACGAACAAACATGTTCGCGTGTTCTAAACGATTGTATCTCAGTAGCTACACTGCGGTTTGTTTGGAGAGCGAGTGCTCGCTCACTTTTGTATTTAATTGCGCAACTTTTTGGGTCGTCCTATTGATTAACAGCATTTCACATGGAGCGGCTGCTTAACTGACCTACATAACCCAGTTACTGGGTAACATGATACCCCTTTATAAGACTGGTTGTCAGACATTCGGGCTTCTGTTTATCCATATCGACTGTCAACGAATGAAAGCTGGGAACAATTATTACAACAAAATGATTAGTCAAATACGGGGGGGTTGGCACACCCTACAGCCGACAAATCCGATAAAAATTATAGCCTGCCCGAACTGTGGTGACCCCACGAGGGATGAGTGGCGAACTAAACCAAGTGACTTTCTTATTCGCGTGATTGCTTAATCTTTTAAACGCAACCCGCGTCCCGGGGATTCATTCACCTCAACGTTACCAGAACGATATTTGCGTACCACAGTATTAATCTCAATCTGATAGATTTTGAAGGACATTGCTAATAAAATTTGGGTGCTGAACAACGTAAATGATGTTGTTGAACTGTCAAAATGAAAGCCATTTTGCTACTGATAGTGTGGACGAAATTACCCCGATGAAGCATAAAGTGTCTTGCTTAGTTTTAGGGAATGTTGTCTCGCAGGTCAACTTATGAGGTGGTCGGTTGATTAAGCGGACTTTCCTGTGAAAGCGTTAATAAATTAAGGCCTCCAGCCAGGTTACAAACTTTTATACTAAGTGACTACACGCTACCCCTGTGGGGTACGGACCTCGACTTAGGGCGTCGCTCGCTAGGCGACGGCAGCAAAGATCAGGCTGGGTCTTGCATAGTGGCAATTAACTTTAATACCATGTGTGGTGCATCCACTTAACTGTCTCCTGACTTGCCCTGCACATTAAACTGCACTGCCAAATAAGTCCAAATTGAGGAGGTTTACAGTCTTTTCGAAAAATAAGTCAGTTTAACCTTACTTTCGTCTAAATCAGTGTCTTACATAGTAAGCGCCACAATTTTTCAAACAGGGAACAGTTTTTGATGGTAAAATTGTCTCCAACTTTTTCGGCAACTTTACCATTCTTGGCACTGTTGTGTATAAGTTCTTTCACCCACAAAACAATGTGGATGACAAGTTTTGTCTAACTTACCTAGATGTTTATTGGAGGGACGAACCCCTCTGGCTACATAAAAACAGCCGCACTGGTCGATCGACGCCTGAGCTACACTTGCCGAGGTCTGTGGATGAGTGACCGTCCATTACATGTTGAGACCCGAAAAGCAGGTTGAGCCGTTGGTCCCGGCTGACATTTGTAGACTTTTACAACTTTTACAGTACCAGTCGACAGCCGTCACGCGTAGTCAGAATCACGAAAGTCTGACTAACAGTCTTACTCAAAGTCAAAGTCAAAGTCAAAGCATTTATTTCAAATAGGCTCTAAAAGGCACTTTTGCACGTTACATTTTCATTTAAATATAATTAATTCTAGGCAAGGATTGATTCTGGGTAATACTTAAGGGTATACCCAGTTACTAGGTTTTGGAGGCCAGATAGGGCTGGTATTCAGCTGCATATGTAGTTGGGAAAATGCTAGATATATGATACTGACCTTGATTTACGTTAGTAGTTGCCGCCCTCGTAACTGCTTTAGCACTTTTGACAACAATTCCATAGAAACTAAAACTTCACTATGATGATGCTGTTTTCAAAAATGAAACTGTACGCGGTAAGTACTTGTTAATCGTGTTCAAGAGCTGTCGGTGTCAAAATTGGAATATTGACACTGACGGCTTTTGAACGCGGTTTAGATGTGCTGATCGCGTTCAGTTTAATTGGTAAAATCCACCCCAAGTGCCGATTTCACCAATGAATAATAATCGCATCCCTGGTGTGGCGGGTGCGTGGCAGCGCCAACGGTCTCTTGATGACCGTATCGGATAGGACTGATGGCCTTATTTGGAAGCACTGGACGAGGACGCTAGTGTTGCCTTCAAACCGTGCCCAGAAGTAGTTTATGTAGTGTGAATTTTGAATATTTTTACTATTATGTGTCCTTTCTAACAATATTGGATTGTACTGATCTGACAAATAAACTTTATTATTATTAACAAATATTCCATGGAAAATAACGACACTGACAGCTCTTACTGACACTGACATTCCATCTTAGGGTGGTAACGCAATTGCGAGGTCGCCTATACAAACGTATTACAACAAAGTAGTGTTACTCGGATTCCTGAAATCTGTGAGTTGTGAATCGAGTCGAATTGTATTCACATACTGTCTGTGATAATGGCTTTAATTCGAGGTATAGGTAAATAAGTTAAGTGATTTGAAGCTAATGACGGTAAATAGCGTAAAAGCACCTAACATACCTATACATAGGTGTTAAAGTTGTATTTAAGTATCTACATTCCGAATTGCCAAACTTATGTGGTTAGGTAAGGTTAGTGTGCAGAGTGTGCAGGGAACATTGCTCGCCGAACAAACAACAGATGGGCCGAAAGGTTCTGGAGTGGCGATTGCGTACCGAAAGACGTAGCGTTGGAAGGCTTCCTAGCAGATAGACCGATAAACTGGTGCAGGCCACAGGAATCCGTTGGATGCGAGAAGCACAGAACCGGTCGAAATGGCGATGCTTGAGGGAGGCCTATGTCCAGCAGTGGACGTCATTCGGCTAAAATAATGATGATCCAAATTAAGTATTCCAGTCTTGCACCACAATTCAGTAAATACGTTCAGCGAAACATCACTCTGTTTCTGTCAATCGTTTGAAAACGGCAGAGACAGGTGCAAGCGAGCCTAAGAGAGCCAATTGAATAATCCTACAGTCATAAAACCACCACTACCAAATGACCATCATCCTACCACTCTGCGTCTTTTCAGTGGCAAGTTTATGCGCACAATCGCAAATTTAAACAAACCTTTATTCCGTGTTGATGAATCGCTCCTACTGTTTACAAGGCATTTGATATTGTTAGTATGTGGGCCGACATAACAAACAGTGCCAAATAATACGCATTGGAGCAGCATAATGCTGGAAATCCGGTCTTGCTCATAAATGTTTGTTCTAGCTTTGTCTACAGTTCCGCCTAGTGTCTTTTTTTAAGCGTGAATCAGAAAGGTGTGGTCAAAGAGGAATGCCCATTTTTCACCTGACTATGTATAGAAATGAAATAAATCTTAAAAAACAACTAATTAAATTTTATACTATTTACGCTTATCACAATGTTAAAAGAAACGCAGGATTTTTTTAAATTTTGTTTTTTGTCATGCGTATTCTACTTCAAGGGTAAACATATTAGCATGTTTTGAACGCATCTCAACCACCATTTTCTACAACGTTCCATTTTACACACTGCTGCTTGACTTTATTCAACTCTGTTTCTGAGTTTCATACATTATTTTACGTTCTATTTACTCAGTAAGTATTTCTTTTTTAGTCAATGTATAATACAGATTATTTAAAGATAAATGAATAATTAAATTAATGAATCATGCAATATGTAATTGAGTTATGACGATTGAAACGTATTTTTTGACATTTGACATTTAATGCTCGACACTCAATATAAATTGACAATCATCGAGCGTCTAAGCAGTGACATAAGGGCAGCTGGTTTTAAGGAATTCACAAAGTAAAAAAGACGTTTTAGAACATAGATATGTATTATTAAGTAAGTATTACTATTTTAGACTAAACTTCGAGTGTTAAATAATTCGTTCTAGCACATTTATTTCTTTATAACGGCAAATCCTAACCTAAAAATTAACATTAATATTTTTGGACTTCGTAGCGTTTCAATTGTTAAAATGACCATATAACATTATTTTCTAATCTTACAGGTAGTGTTTCTACTATAACTTATAACTATACATAAAGTTTTATTATCAGGTTTTGAAATGTATGGGAACTGGGCATTGTTCTTTAAGGATCTCGGACAATCATCAAACTAAACAACTTTCTCGGTGGGACAAACGTCGTAATCGAGAAAAAATTATCAGGCGTCCCATACATTTGGGTCGACTATAGTCGTATTTTTAATTAGACGAAGTCAACTGACGTTTACTGTGTTGTCAGTTTTTGATGAAATAAAAATAGTGTTGCGACAAAGTGAATGATTGAAAAAACTCCTGAATGAATGAAATTGCCACGATTGTCTAGTGAATAGTTAGTGTGCCGAACTGCCGATATCGGGTACGGGGTTCGAATTTTAGTCGTGCTTTGTACATACCAACTAGGTTTCGACGACTATGTTCCTATAGTATCTACCTATACTGAATACCAAGTGTTTTAAAAATTAAGGAATACATTCGAGGAAACTTGTAAGACTGTCCTATTTTCAATACATCATGTAGTTGAAACTATAGATGTATAAATATAACAATTATAGGTAGGTAATGAAAATAAGAAACATCGCTTATTAAATAATTTGTTTTTATTCATCATCAGATAAAAAATCATCACTATCGCTTTCGGTGAAATTAATTATAAATCTGTCTGAAACATTGTCGATCATGAAGTCGAGACCATACATTTTGTCTTCTTCTTTAATTATCAGAGACACGCAGCTACTCCATTTTTCAGGTGTGATATGTTGAAGTCCTTCTTCAAAAAGTTTTTTTACTTCTGTCATTTTGAAGGTTTTGTTATTTCTTGCAACATATAACTTTTAGCCTGCGCCCATACCAACTCAATGGGATTGAGCTCACAGTGGTATGGGGGCCTTTTAATGGTGAGTGGCTCATTTGCAAAAAAAAAAAGATGTACTTTTCGTCATAAAGCGGCAAAAGTAAAATCGTCTAATTTATCTTTGAAACTGTATTTCGATTCACGTTTCTCGGGAGACTTAAATTGTTATATTTCTTTGTATTCTTTTAATACACTGTAAACTGAGGTCACACCAATTCCCAAAATGTCAGCTGTTTTCGAAACATATTCTTTTTTTTGGGAGCCCCAATAGGTAATAGTGAAGCAGTTTTCTCCTCAAATACCTGTTTGTAACGCATAAAGCAATCCGTGGTCTCTTCTTTCTTGGAGACAAGCTTTGGTTTGACGTGCTTGGTTGAGGATCCATATCGTTTGTACGAAACAATATAGCAACAATCAAACACAACAATAACCACAAACACAACGTAACGAAAAACTTAACAAAAACAATAACTAAACAGCGTGAGCGCAGAAAAAACATTAATGCTATCAGACCAGAGGTTAGAAGCCGAATTACAAACAAAAAGGCACTAGTCCCAGGGCCGCGATTTGTAATAATAAGCCGTCATAAAACTGATTGTAGTTACATACTACTAGTAACTTATATCAGAGCACCTTATACAATTTTATTGTAAAATAGAAATAATATTCTTTTATGGTTTGAAATGATTAACTATTCACACTCATTGTTCATTCATCTGATTGAACGAGAACTGAACGCATCACTATTACTTTAAATATGGCAACATTATTTTACAAAGTGACATTAGCTACTGTCAGTTGGCTCCGTCTAATTAAAAATACGACTATAAGTATTGAAGTTTTGTCAAACTCAACCCATTTATTACAATAAAACCATTTACCGTCCATCCGACCATCGGTCATTTAGTCAGAAAGTTGAAGCTAGTTTCCTATTTAAAAACGTAGATCTCTAAGGAGAAGAACGTGCAAGAAACTCCAAGGAAAGTTGGAGTTTCTTGCCCGTTCTTCTCTATTTGTGGGGCTTATGAAAACAACATTTCGTGTTGGATCATTCCGTTTAGGAATTTTTTTACTTTGAGCGAGCACTGTGTGTGCGTTCACGAGCGGTCCGAGTTGTTGGCAGCTCTCCGCTGTCATAATCAACAGGCCGAAATAGGCTCAGCCGAGACATGAATTCATATATAAAAGCCACTACAGATGTGGGCATACATCATGACTCATTAAATAACTTTAAAACCCAAATTTCGAGGTCCCAAAGCACACTACTCGCACAATTTAAAGCTATATTTTTATTATATTATAACATAACATAACGTCACGCCTTGTTTCCTCGAAGGGTTGGGCAGAGGTGTACCAATAGTACAACCACATTTCACAAGTTATGTTTTAAGTCCCATGTAATAGTGGGCGAGCCTATTGCCATCAACCGGGCACAAATCGAGACCGAGCTGCTACTGAGAAATTCCAAATAGAAAAAACCAATAACACTTTGTCCGACCCGGGAATCGAACCCAGGACCCAATGCCAAGCAGTAGCGAATGCGATCACCATCTACGAGGCAGCTATTGTATTAGTATGCAGGTATTTCTTGTAACCTCTGTAATCTTATAACTAATGTTTTTTTTTTGTATTTCCATTGCTACTAAATTTTCATACATTGAGTTTTTACCATAAGATATCACTGTATTTGAGAATGTTGGTTCACCTGTTATTGGCAATTGTATAAGCCCATAACAGTTATCTAGTGTTATTTGATATTCTGTATACAGAAGTTGTTGGTGTACTTTTATTAGTAAAAACCGTCATATTTACATAATAACGTAAATTATTGATGTGAGCTCTGTGAACGATTAGAGCGTAATTCGGAATGTACCCTTTCCTACAGCAGGGCAGTGTCCGATGTCCGATGAATTGCCCATCGGCATAATTGACGAGCTTCTATAAAAACTTTCATCCCCTATTTGGCATCGTTAGGGAATAACATACATACATAACATCACGCCTGTAATCCCAGAAGGGTTAGGCAGAGGCACCTATAGTACACCCACATTTCGCCAGTTATGTTTAAGTCCCATGTAATAGGGGGCGAGCTTATTGCCATCAACCAAGCACAAATCCAGACTCCGGGCTGCTACTGAGAAGTTCTAGATAGAAAAACCCCAATAATAATTTGCCCGACCTGGGAATCGAATCCAGGACCTAATGCTCAGCAGTAGGTCGGTTAGGGAATTAATTTTCAAAAAGTCTTCCTTAATTCTCAATTTCGTTGCTTAGGGAACTCTTGCGAAAAATTGAAGTATGAAATTTTTCCCTAGACCGAACAGTTTTGTCTGTGCGCTGTGTTGGCAAATTAATAAATAAATTTTACAATTTTATTAAATAGGTTTAGATGTATTAAGTTATTTTTTTTGTATTGGCATGGCTAGCTGACAATTTATTTAATTTAATGTTTTGGTAATTACTTTCAACTACTGAGGAGTTTGTTGCGCCAATTCTTCTTCCCAGCTAAAGCACTAGGAAGTGGTGAAGGGCGGGCGTTTTGGGGGACTGTATTATGTAATTTTGACGTTCGAAAAGTGCTGATTCTCAGCCTAATTTGAATAAATAACTTTTGATTTTGATTTTTGACCAAGTCTTTTCTGAACTATACTGGTGTCATCTTCAAGTATAATATGATGCACCAGAAAACAAATATTTTACATAGAGCGACTGCCTACTTTCTTTGGCTACTTTGTATGTATGTGATTGTCAACAAAAAAAAGTGTTTTTTGTTATGTGCGTTTTTTCTGGTGCAGAATAAAGTATTTTTCTGACCTGCACAACCCAGTTACTGGTTATTACGATAAAGTATTAAATCTCTTATTCTCGTAGGACCGTAAGGAAACATACTGAATGCACCAATGATTGATAACAAATACATGATCATGACCTAGCCTTGTACAGATTACGATAACTTTAATAAAATATAAATATTTACTTTATTTCAATCGAGCGCAGTATACTATGCGTAAAATTAACGGATCGTGTTCGAAACATGGTACTGCCATCGATCACTAATATATTAGTGATCGATGGGTACTGCGCTCCAAAACAAGGTTGCTGACGTGGACAAAAGGCTGCCCAATTTAAATTCGACTGGGCAGGACATGATTGCCGCGTGCCGGGCTAACTGTGGGCCCAAATAACGCAGAACTGGTGCCCTGAGATAGAGAGGCGGGGTCGCGGCAGACCACGTAGAAGATGGCGGGGTGAGCTGGATAGGTTCCGTGTAAACGGAGCGGAGGACGCGCAAGCTCGCGAATGATGGTAGGAGTGGAGGGAGGCGTTTGCCCAGGAGTGGGACAGTGCAGGCTAGTAAAACTAACTTATGTGAAACGCAATAGTTTATTTGTACTTCTATGTCTACATACTCCATTTATTACAAAAGTAGAAAAAAGAGGCTCGCAGAAGGAGGAGTACGAAACCTTTTATTTTCAGGTTAAGTTCAAACAATTTTAATAAATAATGTATGTGCTGTTTTGTTAAGTAACAAAGTATGGCATACAATAAAGCATATTCTATCTATCTACTCGTCACGATCCTTGAGTATGTACTTACAAGAAATGTTTTTTTTAAATTAACATCCAGTTTTTAAAAACAACTTTATCACAATGTCATGTCCATATTCATTATGTTTTCAACAAACCTAATAAGTACTACTCAAAAAACTACTTAGCAATTTAGTCACAGCTACTATCAGTGACCACAAATGATAATAATTAATTAACATTGGTGGTTCGTTAAAAAAACGTTCCCGGTACTGTCCGCCCGTGGTTCTGCCAGGTACTGGCAAGATAATATTTTATGTTTGGGAAAATAGACAGTTTAAGTAAGTACAAATAAGTGAGTCAGCTGTTATTTAAATTGAATCTAAATAACTCCACATCAATCTTGACAGTAATAATGTCTGTTGTACTTTTATTACAAAGTGTGCCCCTAAAAGAGCCTTTTTTAACTTCTGTCTACATAACATATAACATCACGCCTGTAATCCCAGAAGGGTTAGGCAAAGGTGCAAGTACCTATAGTACACCCACATTTCGCCAGTTATGTTTAAGTCCCATGTAATAGGGGGCGAGCCTATTGCCATCAACCGGGCACGGAACCAGACTCTGGGCTGCTACTGAAAAATTCTAGATAGAAAAACCCAATATCACTATGCCCGACCTGGGAATCGAACCCAGGACCTCATGCTCAGCAGTAGCTCCACTAGACCAACGAGGCTTCTGTCTAATACTATTGTAAATGGAGTCTATGTACATAAATATGACTAAAGTCAATTTTCGTGTCTTTATGTGTGAGCGCCTTGTTCTTCTGAACTTCGAACGGATTTTGATGCGGTTTACCCCATCATTTAGAGAATTTATTCCGGAAGGTTTATTTGTAGAATTCTTTAATGTTAACGTTACATATAATAGACATATTATCTCTATTTTTAGTCGAGTGGTACAAACCGTTCGAAGCAGGGCGGGTAACTAGTTATTAAATAAATAATTTAATTTTAAAAAGTCATCATCTTCTCTAGTATCGGCACGCACGCGCTACGAATACCTATACGTACATGATCAAAATATAATAACAAGCTAAACTTCTCAGTCGTGATATGAGTATGAGTTTTAGAATTATTTTTACCTACAGAATATAACCCTAGAGTTATGGGGTATAAAAAAAACAGGTTGTATAATATACAGGGTGGCAACGACATCGACTCTCAAACTATAACCATGAATTCAGGACAAATTATTCTAAACCCCCTAGCGTAGCGGTTATCAGAAAAACATCCGCTATTTTATATGAAAGTGCAATATCTACGCGACCAAAATGTAGGGAATAATTTTTATTTTATTTTCATAATGATTTAAAATTTCAACGGCCCCTGCGTTCAGAATCATGTACTGAATCCATGTTACCAAGTTGAGCGTCGACATAGTATAATTATAATAATAGTCTACTGGGTAACATTAAATTAGCTAGCAAAACTCCGCAGACGCAATCAGTTTTAAACAATGTTTTTTTTTTTTTTGTGTGTAAGATTCAGCACAGACGTGATGGGTAATGTACACAATCAAACAAAAGAAAACAGATTTTCTTATCTGAAGCTACAAGTAACAACACTAAAGTGAAAAGCATTATTAATAATATACTGATATTGGGGCACTAGAAACAAGCAATTTCATCAGATAACCTTTCAACTTTCTGCCGCTGAAAGATAAACTAATGCACACTCGCGTCAATTTCTTGAACATGTTTACGATTTCGTCTCATAAATAGGATTGTTTTGAATAACACGTTTAATACAATCGCTTTTTTAAGGTACGACCAGACGATAAATCGATCGATGACATCGGCCGTTCAGTCGACTGACTAATCCAGTGTGAAATGAAAAGAAATGGTTTATTCTCAAAGGTTCGAACCCAGACAGGCGCTATACTTTGTGTAAATCATTTCATCACCAGTGCTCTCAAAACGGTGAAGGAAAAGATCGTGAGGAAACCGGCATGTCTAAGAACCAAAAAATTCGAAGACTTGTGACATCTATCAACCCGTACCGGGCCCGCGTGGTGGATTACGGCCCACTCCTTCTCACTGAGATTGGGCCTGTGTCCCAGTAGTGGGATTATAATAAGCTGAATATTATGTAATAAGGATATTGGAATCACTTTTTCATGGTATATTCACAAAAAATCTAGATGGATTTGACATTTCCTATCAGACCACCCCTGAAAAGAAATGGCGAAACAAACTTAGGGGCAATCTTGTTTAAAGTCCAGACATAACCTTGGTCAGGTCATGTGAGGACTACAGAGATTTGAGTGGCCCTGTCCAATGTGATGTATAGCAGGTGCTGTCGATCGACATCGTTCGATGGTGTGTCGATCATCGATCAATTGTTGCTCTGCTGAAACACAAATTTAATGCATGGGAGAAATCTCAAATTGTTATGGAGTTTTCTGTAATCTCTCTAAAGCCTTTGATTGCGTGCACCATGACACGCTTTTGCATAAACTACGCCATTACGGTGTCAAAAACAAAGCTCTCAACGTAATAAATTCTTATTTACATAATAGGTTCCAATGTGTAGATGTCGATGGTGTGAAATTTTCCGAGCTACCAGTTCAGTTAGGTGTATCTCAAGGCTCAACACTGGGTCCATTCTAGTTCTTAGTGTATATCAATGACTTATCATTCTATTAAATGATATCCGTGACGTTCTACTGTTCCCAGATGATACTTCTCTTATTTTTAAAGTAGACAGGAAAATACAAGATTTTGACGACGTAAACAGTGCACTCTCAATAGTTACGGATTGGTTTACGTCAAATAACCTATTTCTCAATGCTAAGAAAACGAAATGTCCAAACTTCGTCATACCGAATGTTACATCTCCTAATAAAGAGCTGCTTGAAACTGTAGACTCGGCAGTTTTTCTGTGCATAACAGTAGATGCCAAACTTCTGTGGTGCCCACATTTAGATCTGTGGGCCCCACTGAAGTTTGCCTAGCGTGGAGGCTCAGTTCAGCCACCTACGCCGTCAGGAAAGTAAGACAATACACTGACGTTGATACGGCTCTTTAGTCTATTTAAGTTATTTCCACAGCATTATGTCCTACGGTATTCTGCTGTGGAGCAAAGCCGCTGATATTAAAAATATATTCGTCCTTCAAAACCGAGCTGTCCTCGCAATTTATCAGCTAGGAGCCAGAGTTTCTCTTAGAGATTTTTTTAAAGATATTAGTATTCTCACGGTGGCATCACAATTCATCTTCGCCAACATCTTATATATTAGGCGAAATATACACTCATACACTAAAAACAGTGTTTTTCACAACACTAGAAATAAGAACAAACTACGTGCTCCCTTTCACCGGCTTCATAAGGTTCATAACTTATTTGTTGGGCTTGGTACTCGTATAACCTTTTAAAACAAGCTACCCTCTTCTTTGCTAGATTTGCCTTTTAATGCGTTAAAAGCTTTAGTAAAACCCAACATTTGTTCAAAGGCATATTATTCCATTAACGACTACTTAAATGATAAGAATAGTTGGTCGCTGTGATTAACCCAACACAATGTTTATGTTCTTTCTCCAGAATCAACTTACCTACTTACAGGGTACATGAGTTCATATATATTGGTTTTTTTATTTGACTATATAAGTCAATTCTTTATAGTTACCTATATTTATTATTGACATGATCTGCTCATTACAATGTTTTTATTAATGAGTTGTTGTAACACATATGTGGTTAGCTAGCGACCTCGACATAAATTATTTTTGTTTGAGCTGTCGGAATAGCTGCAAGATTCTCACAGCAGCAAAAGTAAGGAATTTAGTGCGAGTTTAGTTAGTTTAGTTCGGTGTACAAGAGAATGAACACCATTATGTTTTATTAAAAACAACAAACTATTTAACTAAGTTTTCTGTCGCTAAACAGAGCTGTGCTCCAGTTTGAAGGGAACAGGCGCCCTGCAATTACAGGCACAGGAAACAGCTTTAGAATCTGGCATAGCAACGCATCAACCGCCTTGTTTTCCACGCTAATTTACATACAAACACCTGTAATCTCAGAAGGGCTAGGCAGAGGTGTACCTATAGTACACCCACATTTCGCCAGTTTTGCTTAAGTCCCATGTAACAGGGGGCGAGCCTATTGCCATCAACCGGGTACTAATCCAGACTCCAGGCTGTTACTGAGAAATTGTAGATAGCAAAACCCAATAACACTTTGCCCGACCTGGGAATCGAACCCGGGACCTCATGCTCAGCAATAGCTGTTGCGACCACTAAACCATGTTAATTTAATAAAACTAAAATAATAGATAACTGACATTTTCCACACTGGTCCAGACCTTCCTTATATTCTTCAAAGTATTTTGCTCCTCCCACAGACAGGAGGCCTGTGTCCCAGCTGTGGGAACATTATTGGCTGATTATGATGATGATGACGATCTTGTTCCTGAGCCACCTCAAACCAGCCCTTGTTAGGACGTCTAACTTTATGGGCCGGCCTCGGCGGCACAAGAAAAAAAAATGCAATATTTTAATTTTCGTTTTATAAAACTTTAACACAGAAAATATAAATAAAACTTTTTGTTAATCCAGCTGCCACCAAACTATGTTACACTATCCGACTTCAAATAGTCAAAAACAATCACTTTTATCTGCCGAAGGACGAATACTCAGTTCTCGTAACAATTCGTCACTCAAAGAATGACGACACTTTCTTTTTCAATTTCTTCCCTTCCCCTTCATTCGTCACTTTGCATCGTCCATAATTTGGCGTCAAATAAAATAACTGGTCGCTAACAGCATCATAGTATATCACATTGTTGTAGTTGTCGAATACTGTTCTAAAGGGTGACCCACGGCCAAAAGCACCTATTTCAGTTAATCTGTCCGTTTTGTAGTCAATTTTATACAATCCCCTGGTTTCTCTTTGCACAAAATATGCGTTATCGTTTATATCAGTCGTCAAGGAATATATTATACTCGAGAACATCGTAGCTTTATTCTCTCCCTTCTTCAGTTTATAGACTGTAAAATTGCTCATGAAATAAATATCATCTTTCTTGTCAACGATGAAATCATCGATGTTGTAATCTTTCAACGCTGCAATTGATTTCGACTGTTTCTTATCCAAAGTGTATAGTCCTTTCGTCATAAAGACGGTGTAATAAATTTTGTCTTTAAACTGCATGTGCCAAATAGTCTTGTCAAAAAGGGCGAAGCGGCTGGTCTCATTCGTTTCCGGGTTATATTTGTAGATACCATTCGCACCGCCTATGTAAACATCTCTAGTAGACTGATCAACAGTTCGAGCGAAGGAAAATTGAATATCCGGGATAGTCAAGAATCTAATATCGTCTAAATCAAATGCAACAGTGTGATCCAAAGGTCGAGAGTCTTCGTAGTGAAAATAAACAACATTTGCGACCCTATCTACAGCTAATTGTCCGGATATTGGGTAGTTTTGAAATATTAGAGCTTTAGAATAACAAGTGCTGTCGAAGCAAGCATGACAATGGCTTTTTCCGGATATTAGACTCGTTAAAGCCGACAGGCAGATTGGGATTAGCAGCTGTTTCATTTTCGTTCTGAAAGAAAAATAAATAAGCTTCTTTGAGTGAAAATTGTGTAAATTGAGAACGTTTTAAATTAAAATATTATCAAGGTGCTTTTATAACTTATTTAAAATCTTTTAACTTTTTAAACCGTGTTCAATGAAGTACCTACCTAGCTAAGTAGGTATGTATATGTTGTGTTATTATAGAAAGACAGTAACTAATCTACCTATTGACCTCAGGCCGCAATCATTTAGTAAATATTTCTTATTCTAAAAGATACATGTTTTGTCGAATATCGCAGATATTTTAGCTCAATAGCACAGCAGGTAGGTTAATACTCAATAAACAGTAACTCGGAGCTATACCAGTTGAAATTGACTTGGCTTGGTCAACACATGACAAGCCGGCTAAGGTTCTGAGATGAAGAGAGCCACCTATGGGGTCATTATACCACAAGAATGCAATTATATATATCACCAATTCGTTTTAAACAGCGTGGTGATTATTTCAGCATAATCAGCATCAGCATCATTCAACGGTCATCCTTGGTACTTTACGCGAGGTCTAACATGAGCTTTTCATTTGTGTGAGTGCACATAGCGACGCGTCCTTTGTTTGGCATTCGGCCAATCGGCCTGTGCGATCACACTGGTGCGATTGGTATTCACTCACACAAATGCATAGGTCAGCTTAGGCCTTGCGGACTGTACCGACACAAGAAAACCAAGCAAGTTGCATGGCATTGTGTGCTATAAAGCCGGTATCCATCTGTGTAGCCATTTCTCAGCTATATTAGTGTCGTCTTCCAGCCCAACCTCCACAACCCAGTTACTGGGTAACATGATACCCTTGGTAAGACTGGTCGTCAGATTTTTGGGCTACTGACTTCCCGTAACGACCGTGAGTTCTACAATTGACAGCCGACACCAACGGCTAAGCGTGCTTCCCGAGGCACAGAGGAGTCTCAATATGTGAAGTATCTTGCCACGGCTGGTCCGTGGACCCATCCACGAACCAAGCTTAGGATAACTTGGCAAGCGTAGGATAACCTCCGATCAGCCCGTTCGGCTGTTATTCATAAGCTACGAGCCACTGCTATAAAGCTGGTAACTGGCATAAAAGCATTCTGTTTTTATAACAACAACTCCTGCATGTCGATTCTGTAAAAATCTCACCGTGAAGACTAGTTTGGCGTGATCTAGCTGTCAGTGTCATCCCGGCTTAGTCAAGCCCTAGCATCAGTGACACTGACAGCTCACTCCACGCTCACTTCACCTAAGTTGTCACGGTGAGATGTTTACAGAATAGCACTACTGATCCTGAAAACTATCTTATCATGTGACAATGCCAGCTACTAGTGCTACTTGTTAATACCGGCCAAGTGCGAATCGTACTCGTACATGAAGGGTTCCGTACCATCGTAAAATATTTATGGTTTTATTACACATGTTTTTAATACACATGTTTTTAAGTACATAAGAAAGAAAAAACCGGCGTATATCGGACCACGCAAAATTAAGGGTTCCGTAGTTGGGATGAATTTATCGCAAGAACCAAATTAATATTGTATGTAGTTGAAAAAGGGTTCTCTCTTTTATCGTCACGGTCAATTGCCCAACTGCAAATGTTAGTTTGTAATCGCATTTTTATTTTCGTACTGTTTTCTTTACTTTTGCTGCAAGACCTTGCTTCTTGCCAAATTTTTCTGATGATTCTAGGTTAACGGGAAGTACCGTATAAGCATATTTTTTATTGCGTTGACTTAAAAGCTTGATTCTTTTAGTACTTCAAGAGACTGTAGACCTACTTTTTTAATATTAATTTCAACTTGATACCTATACGCGTTCCTCAGAAAAAGTTTTTTGATAGACAAACATACGGACAACGACGCGACGTGATCCTATAAGTGTTCTGATTCTTCCTTTTGGGGTACGGAACCCTAAAACACGTTTCTTGTATCGGGATATCATTTTAAACTTTATTTTGTTGTTGTAGCGCCCATGGTAGTACACACTCTGAAATTGTCTATGTGCACAGTCCGCGAAGCCTAAGATGAGCTAATCGTACCAATGCGATCGTGCGAGGGTAGCACAGCGCCTCAGGCCAATTGTACCTATTACCGTTCAAAAGATACAGCTGTGTGTGAACCCTAAAAACTAACGAAACAAAAAGTATTTATTGAGACGCGCTCAAGAAGATCACTCGGTCACACTCGCACTTGCTTAACTCGGATTGTTGAGAACTTTTCTAGAACTATCCACGAACTTTGCGGGGTAACACAAAATACTTACTTGAGTTTAAATCATAATCACACAAATGCTTGCAAGCACTTTACTAAAGTATTTCAAAAAAACCCACGAAACTATATTTTCGTAAAACTGCACAAAATACGTTTATATACGTTAAATTGTATTAAGACTTTCACAGTTAAATAATATGTTTATTCCACTAAGTTCTTGGTGGTACTGATAACCCTATGCTGCCCCGCTACCATTATCAAATTGACTCGCAGTTGGTGCAAAGAGTTGTAAATTAAAACTTCGTAATTAATTGAAGAAGTCACATAATAATAGTTTAAATAAAACCGGTAAAAATGAGTTTGATAAAGTTCTGTAGCGGTTTCTTGCCTGACAAATGATATTTTATTTTATTTCTGTAAGTATTTTTGTACTCATTTTTACACGTCAATAATTTTTTTTAAACAATATGAGGTCGGCGATTCCCTCCCATCGGACTACTCTGAGAAGAAAGGACATCTTTGAAAGTGAATCTTGGTCAAAATCAAAATCAAAAGTCATTTATTCAAATTAGGCTGAGAATCAGCACTTTTCGAACGTCAAAATTACATAAGACAGTCCCCCAAAACGCAACAAAATCAACTCAACAAAAGAAGTGGCGCAACAAACTCCCCAGCAGCACAGCTGTCTGTTCGGTTAGAAGAACTGGATTCAAAAAAATTGAATGTAAATAAAGCTTAATACATAAATAAAAGCCTCCAGGCCTAAAGGGCATAGCAACTTACATATGCAATACTGGATTTATTATACAAAGAAATAAAATGAATAAATAATAAAATAGGACTATCAAAGTAAAATAAATTTAGTGAACAATAATAAAACCATAGACAGCAAGACGACCAGTCACCACAAGCAGTACCCGTTCACGAGCATAACGCAAAGATCAGCCATTACCCCCCTCGCCATATTTGAGGGAAGGAAGAAACCCGACCCCCGACACTACCGCAAGCAGTGACATCTAAGGGAGCATGACGAACTTGCTGCCGGTTGCTCAGGCAAGAATAATATTATCAATTGTCGAGGTCGCTAGGTAACCACATATTGCAATACAGCTCATTAACAAACATTATAATGAGTAGATCATGTCAATAATAAATGAAAATTACAAAATAATTGACTTATACCGTCAAATAAAAAACAAAAAAATATATGAACTCATATACCCTGTCAGTAGGTAAGCTGATTCTGGAGAAAGAACACGAGTATTGTCTTGAGTTAATCACAGCGACCAACAGTTCTTATCGTTTAAGTAGTCGTTAATGGAATAATATGCCTTTGAACAAAGGTTGGATTTAACTTGAGCATTAAACGCATTAAAAGGTAAATCTAGTAAAGAAGAGGGTAACTTGTTCTAATAGGTTATACCAAGCCTAACAAATGAGTTATGGACCTTATGAAGCCGGTGAAAGGGAGGACGTATTTTGTTCTTATTTCTAGTGTTAACATTGAAAATCACAGTTTTTAGTGTATAAGTGTATATTTTGCCAAATATATAAGATGTTGGCGAAAATGAATTGAGATGCCACCGTGAGAATACCAATATCTTTAAAAAAATCTCCAAGAGAAACTCTGGCTCCTAGCTGATAAATTGCTCGGACAGCTCGTTTTTGAAGGACTAATAAATTAATAAATTTTGAATATCAGCGGCTTGCCCCACAGCAGAATACCGTAGAACATAACGCTGTGGAAATAACTAAAATAGACTAACCGAGCTGTATCAACGTCAGTATATTGTCTTACTTTCCTGACGGCGTAGGCGCCTGAACTGAGCCTCCCTGCTAAGCTTGATATGTGTGGGTCCCACTGAAGTTTGGCATCTACTGTTACGCCCAGAAAAACCGCCGAGTCTACAGTTTCAAGCAGCTCTTTATCTAAGACGATGTTGGGTCCTAGATTTCTAACATTCGGTAAGACGAACTTCACACATTTCGTTTTCTTGGCATTGAGAACTAGGTTATTTGACGTAAACCAATCCATAACCATTGAGAGTGCACTGTTTACGTCGTCAAAATCTTGTCTATTCCTGTCTTCTTAAAAAATAAGAGAGGTATCATCTGCAAACAGTACAACGTCACAGATATCATTTAAATAGAATGGTAAGTCATTGATATACACTAAGAACACATGGACCCAGTATTGAGCCTTGAGGTACACCTAACTGAACTGGTAGCTCGGAAGATTTCACACCATCGACATCTACACATTGGAACCTATTATGATTTATTATGTTGAGAGCTTCGTTTTGGACACCGTAATGACGTAGTTTACGCAAAAGCGTGTCATGGCACACGCAATCAAAGGCTTTAGAGAGATCACAGAAAACTCCAATAGCATTTTGCGATTTCTCCCATGCATTAAATAAGTGTTTTAGCAGAGTAACACCCGCATCTGTAGTCGAACGTCCTTTTGTAAAGCCATATTGTTCATTATGAAGTAGGCTATTTAAGTTAAAATGTCTTAGCAACTGATTAAGTATTAACTTTTCAAATATTTTACTAAATGCTGGTAAGATAGAAATAGACCTAAAATTGCTAATGATACTTTTATTACCAGATTTAAATCATGGTATGATCAACACATTTATTAAAAGTAATAGCTAGATGGGGCTACGATGTCTATTATATTATCGAACCGCGGCCGGTAAATGTCATCGATGTACCGCGTTCCAGTCGTGAGGATATGAGTCACAACAGTACAAGCGAAACGCGCCGGTGGCGGTGCCGATATATCGCTCTCTCGTGCACACGCATACCGGAGGTGAATCTCTGAATAAACCTGACTCTGTCGCACCTGTTAACTCGACTATGCTTGAGAACGAAAGCTTAGTGGCCGTAAATCATGAATATAAACAACAGACTTTGGCAGATATTGTAAAAAACACAGGCGAAAGGAAGGAAAATAAGCCTGAGGAACAATGGATATTGGTGCAAAGGTCAAAAACGAGAAATCGATTTGTTGGAAAGACAGGAAAAGCTGCTTCTAATTCGGAAGGAAATTTTAAGGCCGCCGAGATAAAAATACCTGTTTTTATCTCTAATGTGAATAGAGATACAACTGAAAAAGACATATGTGAATACATACAGCAAAAAACTAGTGAAGTTGTAAGATTAGAGAAACTCAATATGAAGTCGGAAAGGCAATATAACGCCTTTAAGTTGTTTATACCTAAACACAAATTATGTACTTTTTTGGATGACAATTTCTGGCCGGAGGGAATAATGTTCAGACGATTTATTAATTTCAAAGTCTCAGATATTGATGATGTTTGATTTTAGATTGATGATAATCTAGTTGTAAATAATGGATAATTACATCAAAAGGAATGTAACTTTTTCGACATTCAATTGCAAGAATGTTATGCGATCAGCTGATTGTGTTCGCAGATTGTGCCGGGTCGCTCATGTTATTGCACTTCAGGAGACTTGGCTTTTACCCCATGATGTGCCTTATCTCGGTAGCATTGATGATGATTTCGCGTATGCGGGCAAGTCTGCCGTTGACACGTCTTCCGGAGTCCTTATAGGAAGACCGTATGGTGGAGTCGCGCTTCTGTGGAGGAAATCAGCGTTTGCGACGGTATCAGTGGTGCAGTGTATTAGTGATCGTCTGATAGCTATTAAGATTAAACACGCGGGACGTCCTCTATTGATATTCTCAGTGTATATGCCGACTAACTCGGCTGATAATCTAATTGAGTTTACGGAGTGTATAAGTGAAATTATTGCTATAATTGAGAACAGTAATATTGAATCAGTGTTTATATTGGGTGATCTTAACGCACATCCAGGTGAGCGCTTTTCAAATGAATTGTTAACTGTATGTGGGGAGCAATCGTGGTCATGTGTTGATATGGAACTTCTTCCGAAAGACACGTTTACGTTTGAGAGTACCGCTAACGGTGCATTGCGCTGGCTTGATCACTGTGTGGTAAGCAGTGCGGCACGACATTTAGTTGTAAACGCGTCAGTGTTGTATGGAGTCTATTTGTCTGATCATATTCCTTTAATTATTGAATGTAATATTGATTTAATCACACCTAAATTAGTAAACCCATTCTATACTTGCAATAGGGTAATATGGGGTGAAAGAGATGTCAATCAAATTAATAAATATTCCAATTTTTGTATTTCTAAATTAAAATTAATAGATTTTCCAGATGATTTTCGGTATTGTGCGCATAGAAACTGTTCTAATGCTAATCACTTTGAAGTGTTAGATACAATGTATCGCAGTTTGGTAAGCATTTTAAAGGAAGGTGCCGACCGTACTTATTTATGTAAACAAATGCGACTTACTAGCAAGAGATACATTCCTGGTTGGAACAAGTATGTTCGTGACGCTCACAAGGAGGCTCGACTGTGTTACCAAACATGGTTGTTTTATGGTAAACCTGCCAGTGGTTATGTTTACAACAAAATGTGTCAATCTAGACAAACCTTTAAAACCAATTTGAAATATTGTCAAGATAACAAACAGCAGATTAAAATGGATATTTTAGCTAAACATCACACTAAAAAGAAATTTGGCGCATTTTGGAAGTCGACAAATAATTTGAATTCGAAGTTGAGTCCCCCTGTGAGCGTGGCGGGCGTACACGAGCCTGTGGATATAGCCAATGCATTCCGGCGTCATTTCCAGGTTGAGTCACCTCTTACTAAACCTGTGCAGGTGGTGGATGCTGGGGCAAACTCTGGGAACATTTCTATTGTATTTACGGCACACGATGTTTCAGCCATAATAAGGAAAATGGAGAGGGGTAAATCTCCAGGTCATGATGGTTTCAGCATCGAGCACCTGAAGTATGCGGGGGGACACTTGCCGCGTGTGCTCGCTTTGTTTTTTAGCATGTGCGTTAGTCACGGTTACTTGCCAGACGACCTAATGTATACAATGGTTGTGCCTATTGTTAAAAATAAAACAGGGGATGTCTCTGACATTTCCAATTACAGACCCATTTCTCTGGCAAATGTCATAGCGAAAGTTTTGGACAGTCTGCTTGATAAGCAATTGGCTAAACACCTCGAACTACATGATGCCCAGTTCGGTTTTAGGCCTGGGCTGTCAACTGAGAGTGCAATCTTGTGCCTCAAGCAGACTGTTCAATACTACACAGACAGGAAGACTCCTATTTTTGCCTGTTTTCTGGATCTGTCAAGGGCATTCGATCTCGTGTGTTACGATGTTTTGTGGCGTAAACTAGAATGTGAAACTACGTTACCACCTGAAATAGTGTCTATATTTAAGTACTGGTATAGTAGTCAAAGCAATAGCGTGAAGTGGGTTGACTCGCATTCGGACGTGTATCGGCTGGAGTGCGGGGTGAGGCAAGGGGGGCTTAGCTCACCCCGGCTCTTCAACCTGTACATGAATCAGCTGATCCTTGAGCTCAGCAGCACCAATGTCGGATGTCATATTGATGGGGTGTGCATTAACAATATTAGTTATGCTGACGATATGGTGTTGCTGAGCCCATCGATAGGTGCTCTGAGGCGACTGATCGCTATATGCGAATGTTATGCGTTGAGTCATGGGCTCAAATATAACGTCACAAAAAGCGAGTTAGTGGTTTTTAAGGCAGGCAGTGTGACATACTCGTGTATTCCACGTGTCGCACTTTGTGGAGAACCACTGCGAAGAGTGGACAAATTTAAATATCTGGGTCACTGGGTTTCTGAAGATCTCAAGGATAATTGTGACATTGAAAGGGAACGTAGGTCGCTGGCTGTCCGTTGTAACATGCTGGCTCGCAGGTTTGCACGATGTACGAAGCCAGTTACGGTAACGCTTTTCAAAGCGTACTGTCAGTCCTTCTACACGTGCAGCTTGTGGGTCAACTTCACTCAGCGGGCATACAGCGATCTACGCGTTCAATATAATAATGCACTGAGAGTACTGCTGAGGATGCCGTGGCGTTGTAGTGCGTCAGGGATGTTTGCGGACAATAATATTAATGGTGTTGCTGCTATTATTAGGAATAGATGCGCATCCCTGATGATGCGGGTTCGCGGCAGCACCAATAGTATTCTCAGTGTATTCGCAGATCGGTGGGATTCCCCGATGTTGCGTAGATGGATGCAGCTTCACGCTGAATTTTATTTGTATTTCGTTAAGTTGTGTCTGTAACCTACTAACACTAGAAGTTAAGTTAAATTGTTACTAACCCTATGGACTCCTGTCTGAAATAAAAGTTTTCTATGCTATTCTATTCTATTACTTAAAAGTTTAATGGAGATGCCCCAGTAATCACCAGTGTTTTTAGACTTAAGAGTGTGTGTTAGTGTGTACAGTCACAATCGAACGTCACCTTAAGGACTATTTTGGTCTGCTCATTGCACGATAGAATCTGCTTTACCGACTCAGCTGTATGTTTTGCGTCGAAATGTCAATACCGAAGAATTACATTCAATCATCTTCTTTACAAGTGAGACTTAATTAAAAATATGCCAATGACGACTCGGAAAACTACATTAAAATTTGTATTTTTTTCGGTTTTATTACTCTAAAAAAGACTTCCTATTTCATAGTAGCTAAAATAAAAATAATCATGCACATGGAAAGTATAATTATTCACTTACACCTTTATGCAGGTCCAGCCGATCTATTCTGTTAACCACTCCGCTCGACAATATTTTGACGTATGACATATCAGCTGACTCGGCGGGATGTTGCGAATTACGTCATAAAATTCAGGAATTTACACCAACTTTCAACATTAAGTGTATTTTTAGGTGATCTCCCAGCTAATTTTCGCTAAGTTCAAGAGCGGCACAGTCGCACATTCGGAAAATTTTAAATTTTTACTCCTAACTCAGAAAGATAACTTTTTATATGTGTCAACTAACGCATTAACTTATTTATTTTAGAAATTCACTTTGCTTGTTAAATCGTCTCTTACAAAGATTTGTTCCATTAAAAATTTACCAATTTTCATTTATTCTTTACACACATGTATACAGTAAATAGTTTTACTTGCGATACTACTAGATGGCGTTGTACTCATAAACCTGGAAGGAAATTAAAATGTCCAGAAGGCGTTAATTTAAAAAAGAGTATCTCCTTAATTGTTTGATTATGGTGAATTTCCTTCTTACAATAAATTAAAAACTGAAGAAAAGAACATATAGTTTTAGGTATATTTTATTTTGTTTCTTGGATAATGATTGGCCACTTTTTCAACACAAAAAAATCTCCAATTAGGTACTATGAGCGCCGGGAACCAACCTCGCCCGCGTGGTGGATTACGGCCCATTCTCTCTCACCGAAAGGAGGACTGTGTCACAATAGTGGTAACATTATAGGCTGATTATGTTATGCGTTGAACAAAGCTCGCAATTGCAATTCGGGGCGAGTGCAAAATTCGTTTGGAATCTCAAAAAAGACAGAAGTAGACCTTGGCGAGATGGAAGAGAAGACACTAGGACTACGCTGGTTCACAGAAAGGCTCCCTCGGCTTCAGAGCAAACCGGAATAGATAGAAGAGATAGCCAAAGGGCTCAAGGTGCCTACGAAGAGGGAAGTCACTAGCGGCGTGATGTCGACTTTCGATCCACTGGGATTAGCATAACCAGTTCTCGTCGAAGGCAAGAACCTGCTTCAGAATATATGGCGAAGTGGCGTCGGACGGGTTGAAGAAATAAAAGATAAGGAGTACGATGCATGGGAAATCTACCTGGAAAAGATAAAGCCGCTCCAAGACCTTCAGATTCCGAGATGCCTATCGTCAAATCGCACCGAAGAGGAGCGGCATACGTTCACATATGCAAGCGAAATGGCATATGCAGCATCCGTCTATTGGAGGACGCAAGATCAAGATAGGACTTACCACTTCAGCTTAGTGGCGGCTAAAGTAAGAGACATAATTGAAGCCACTATCGATCCCGAGACTCGAGCTGCAAGCGGCCCTCCTAGGAAGCAGACTGACGCACTCCGTGGGAGAAGAAATGGATCTGAAGGTGGCAAAGTAGGCATTTTGGACTGACTCCAGCATAGTACCCAAAGACGGTCCCAAAAACCTTCAAGATTTTCGTGTTTCATCGCTTAGCGGAGATAGAAGATCTCACCTGACCACAAGGTTGGAGAAGGGTACCTATGTCACAGAACCCTGCATATAATGCGACGCGCGACGTACCAGAACAGTTCAATTGCAATCACTGATGGTAAACCGGACGGGACTTCTTAAAAAAAGAAGAAATTCACGGGCCTGCAGCGAGAACCTATAAAAAGAAACCACTGGCGAGGAAAAGACAGCAGACGTAATAGCGGCAGCTAGCATCGATCACCTATTACCAGACTCTGAGAGGTTTTCGTCGTGGAAGAAACTTTGTTGAGCCACTGCAAGAATACTCCAGTTCATACAACTCTGCAAAACAAAGGAAAGTCAAAGTCAGTAAACAAGATCCCACCTGGAAAGCGACAAAAGGAAAGAAGACAAAGATTGCCGAGAAGCGACATCTGTCTTCAAGAATAGAAAGGAACCACATACTTTTGGATGCCTACCTACTAGAGCGAGCTGAAACTCTACTGCTAAAAAGAAGTCAAGAAAGGAGCTTCAAAGAAGACATCAAGTGTCTACAGCAAGAGAAGCCAGTAGAAGGCAGCAGCAAATTGAAAAGGCTCGAAGTAATACTGGAAGAAGGTCTCCTGCAGCTAAAAGGAAGAATCGACGCGATAAGGGGCGTGACCAGAGAATACAAACGACCGACCGTGCTCGACAGTAAGGCCAAGACGACACGACTCATAATGGAAGAATTCCACTGCCGTTTCAACCATGGAAATCGCGCAACGTAAATGAACGAAGTAAGGCAACGTGTCTGGGTACTGGGAATAAGGTCAGCGATCAAAAAAATTCATTATCAATGTCAATGGTGCAAGATAAGGAAGGCAAGGCCGCAAGAACTACAGCAACGGGCAGCTTTTTTGCTAAAAGGCTGATGCACAGTACGTGCACCGGCGCAGACTACTCCGGCCCAATTACAATCACGGTGGCAAGACGTCAAGAGAAGATATGGGGAGCTCTATTCACATGCTTAACCACAAGAGCTGTTCACATTGACACAAGTACTGGCATCGATGGGCGCAGCGCGCAGGCCGGGCGCCCGATTACGGGCAGTACGTCATCACGCTCATACAGTAGGGAAATGCATCTAAATATTCCACATTAATAGTAGTGTGCGGGAGTGTGCGGGAGTGGGCGCGCGCGCAGGCGACGTTAAGGTGATAGTGGGAGCGAGACAAAACTCTGTGCATTATCTACTGTGCGGGTATTATGTTTTTTGGGTGGGTAATCGTACATTAAATAATTTTCATGGTGTTTGTTTTAGTTATTAGTTAAGTTATTTTAAATTTGTTATTTTATATCTAGATCGTATGAATTTTGAGGACATACTTACTGTTTTAATAAATATTTGATAAAAATAAAACCCCTTCATCATCCGCCGAGTGGACGTGGATGCATGCGTTGCAGTTATAAAAGCTGTAGATTTTTCTTCAGTGATGAATTGTGATGATGCAACCACGGCTGCTACTGAATTTGTTAATATTGTTTCTACTGTGGTCAATCACAACTCGGTGGCTCGCACTTTCTCAAGTAAAAAGAGGATTATAAAACCCTAGAAACGGGGCTTTTCAGTTGCATACGAAATAGGGACAATCTTTGCCTTAAATCAAAACGAGACCCTAATAATAGTATACTACAAGTGACATTCAAGCGGTATAGAAACTTCTGTAATAGTTTACTAAAAATAAAAACGGGAATATGAACGAACTGAGTTTCCCTAGCCTCGTTGGTCTAGTGGTCGCAATCGCTACTTCTGAACATGAGGTCCTGGGTTCGATTCCCAGGTCGGGCAACGTGTTACTGGGTTTTTCTATCTGGAATTTCTCAGTAGCAGCCCGGAGTCTGGATTTGTGCCCGGTTGATGGCAATAGGCTCGCCCCCTATTACATGGGACTTAAACATAACTGGCGAAATGTGGATGTGCTATAGGTACACCTCTGCCCAACCCTTCGTGGAAACAAGGCGTGATGTTATGTTATGTTATGAGTTTAAGAGACAGCGTAGGAATCCTAGGGCTATATGGGATCTTATTAAATCAATCTCTAATCTTCAAAACAACAAATCTTCTGCTACTGACTTTTATCCATTACTCCCGATCCTTAGGATTCCGTGGATAATGTAAAACGCTTCTTTGCGAATGTGATACAGAAATAATGCACACTGTACGCGCTCCTCTAAAAACAATGCTAGCCCCAACTCCATTGCCATTCTACCAACAGACTGTGAAGAGATTGAAAGCATCATCCTCGGCCTCAGGGTCAATTGCGCCGTGGGTTGGGATGACATTTCTGCTGCCTTGATCAGGGCTGCACGAGACACCTAAATCCCTATTATTTCGCACATATTTAACCGTGTACTCACATCAGAAGTATTCCCGGCTGTCTTTAAAAGAGCACTTGTACATCCCATCTACAAGAGTGGGGAGAGGGGCAGTATCAATAACTACAGCCCTATATCTGTTCTTACAATTTTGACAAAAACTTTAGAAAAAATATTAATAGTCGACTACTTAATTACCTTAACTCGCAGAATATAATTTCAGCGAACCAATATGGTTTTCGATCGACCGTTGTGCTCAGTTGTGCTCGTTGTGGTAAGGATTGATTGGAAACCCGCTGATATGCAGAATCCGCTCTGCTTGTTGCAATGAAATGGCTGAATAAAAACCTGCTAACCCTAAATGTAGAAAAAACTAAATTCATTACATTTTCTCCAACTTGAGTCTCTCAACCTCCTTCTCACTATACTCTGACAGCGCATAAATGCGGGTTATTATCGACTGATTGCACCGGTTGTGCTCAGATTGCACGCACCCATAGTATTAAATACTTGGGCGTTATACTGGATAGTACGCTGACATGGAAGGAGCAAATTGAGGCTCTGGTTTCCAGGGTCAGAAAGATAATATTCGTCTTTAAAAACCTTCGATCATCTGCTGATTTTGGCACACTACGAACAGTATACTTCGCTCTGGCACATTCCATCCTAAAATATTATATTGCAGGTTTGGGAGGCGCTTGGAAGTGCTTAATGCTCCGACTGGAAAGGGCACAGAGGGCAGTGTTTAAAGTCATGACTCACAAACCTGTTCGATTTCCAACTACTGAACTGTACGCTCTTTGCGAGTTACCAACTGTCAGACACGCATTTCTTCTTGTTGTAGTGCAGCGTAAACACTTAGAACTTCCTTTCGATCCTGTTGTCGTTACCCAAAAACGCAGGTCTAACAGAGTCTGCCAGGTGGAATCTGCCAGAGTTCAAGTTGTTCGGCGGCAATATCACTTAGCTCCACTTTCTATAATAAAGTAAATAAACAGCTCAATATATATCCACTAACCTTGCGAGAATGTCGAGGGATCACGGATAAATGGCTTCATACAATTACTTATGACAAATTAGAAACATTTGTAAAAACTTAAACTCAACCTCCATTTGCCCTTTTTAAAAATCTCACAGGCGCAAACACTCACCACTGAATAAACTGAGTCCTCTCTCTCCTACACACTCACACACACACACCCTTACACATATACTCTCCACGCACAATACTACACAATCTTCCATACAAACTCACAATCTCACATAAAATTGTACATTGAAACAATTGCTCAGTTTTAATTTTAAGTTCTTATTTAATTTATCGTTTTATTATTATTTTATTACTATTAATTATGTTTTAGATTTCATTTGTTTTGCAATTTTTGGAGGTGTGCGTTAGTGACTGCGACACAGTATTATTACTAATACAGTTGTTATCGAACACAGAGTTTCTGTAAATTGAGTTTTTATGTCAATTTTTTCTTTTTTATCTGGTTTCAACAAAATCTTTTAACAATCAATGCATCCAAAACCAGTTACGTCATATTTAAAGCCAAAATCACCTGTTAAAATTTAAAACCAAATACTTTAACAACACGAGAAACACCTTGGGTCAAGACTACACTGCCATCTAAATTGGAAGGTTCAAATTGACTACATGAGATCCAAAATAACAGTTATAGTGGGCTGCTAAGGAACATCGTTACTGTCTGCCATATAGTGTACGCCAGACAATATACAACTCTCTAATAAAGCCACACACTGTACCTAATCAAAATCTGGGGCAATGCACCTAAAACAAACTTATAAGACTTACAAATTGCAATAAACAAAATTATTAAAATGCTTTTTTTAACGCCGAAACTCTTGAACATTAAACATGTTCACGCATGCACCTGCATACTCATTCAAAAAATACTAAATAAAACCATACACATCAATTACATAGCCGTAGTCGTAGAAAAGATTACATCGTCCTTCCTCAAGTGCGAACCGAACCACTGAAGGTAAAAGATCACTTGTTTATGAGGGAGTGCAACTTTATAATAAATTACCAGATGAAGGGTGCGAATTTGATCGTTATTTTTAAGACTAAACTAAAAAACTATATTCTTCAAAATATTAACTAACCATAAATGATTATTGCTACTAACTTAACATCAAACCAATACGAAAAATTAATTTAAAAAAAAACTGGAAAATAGCAATTGACAGCGTAACCGCACTCTTTATCTAGGGAGTAACTACAAACCTAAATAATTTGTTAATATGTTAAGTTGATAATATTTAATTAATACGTAAAGTGGATTAATAAAATTGTAAGTCAGTGCTTCGAAGGACAATGATTTGTTCTCGTGCAGGTGAAATGTAAATTTCTTTATGAGTGTTAAAAATTTAAAAGATAACTTTAAGTTTTTCTCGTCGGCCACCAACTTCCAAACTGTTTCAAATAAATCCCTAATGGAAGAAAAACCCAATAACCTTTTTCCCGACCTGGGAATCGAACCCAGGACTCCACGCACAACAGTCGCGCTTGCAACCACGAGACCAACGCGGTAGTTGGTTGGTTTGGTTGGGTAAACTGTACTAAAGTCCATAGCTCGATTCTGTAAAAATCTCGGGTGGAATGACAGCTCACTTTACCTAAGTTTTCACTTTGAGCTAGTTTAACACATTTTGATGGAAGGCTGTTCCTAGAACATGCTTGCGTTGCTCCCATACTAACCCCAAGTAACACAGGAAGCATTTTAACAAACGAATAGTAAACCTATGTAGAACTTAAGGCCCATAAAGCTGTTGTATAAGTTCACCGAGCATCTTGACGCTCTATATTGGCATTTCAAAACTATTATGATGCTTTACACTGTAAAACGGTTGGATATTGGCATATCAAAATGCTTTTATAAAGCCCTTTGTTAGTGCAGCAAACCACAACGCAATTGTCCAGCTATCAGCTGTTTTTAGTGCATTTGGAACTACAATAGCATTTTAAGTAGTAAATAAATGCTTAGTGTGCCAACCAGTATGATGTACGCTGTACAGCTTTCAGCACATTTTTCTGCCTTAGGGTCTAGCATTTTTAAGTAGTAAGATAATGCCTAATGCTGTTTAATAGCATAAACTTGTACCGTTATACAGCTTTGGGCTGTTTTTAGTGCCCTTTGTTGTGTAATAACTCTTTTAAGTGGTAAGTAAAAGCCTAGTACTGCTGAACAGCATCAACGTGAATCAATGTAATGCTTGTATTTTTAAAGATCAACTGAGTTCTGTTGTACAGCTAACAGCTCTTTAATAAAATACACGTGAGTTATTGTAAAGCGTAAACTGTATGTACATTAATTTTACTGTATACGTAATAATATTTGTCGGTCATATTGGGGAAAAGCTCATATTATATGATCAACAAAACAACAGCAATATTTATGGTGGATATTTAGATATTTTATATTATTATCTAACTGTGTGCCTAACCGTGTGTGGGTAACGATTATAGATAATATGCTAATAATAAATTAAGCTGTGATCTCATCGTACGTGTAATTTAATATAGCTAAAAATATGTGCAGCATTTTGTCTCACAAAATGTTGAAAAAGCCGTTTAAAGTAAGAGTAAGAACCGCAGGAGTCAGGCGAAAAATTTCAATGGAACATGCAAGAATTGTGATGACTTCGAAATCGATCAATGCACAACAGAACAATTCGTGCGAAGTGAATTGTAGCGATATAGAGAAGGTTCCGTAGGTCACCAAAATCAAGTAGGACCTGCCAACATTGGAAATACACATAATACGGAATCCTCGTGTTTTGAAAAATCTTTTATTGCGAATAATGAGAATATTCAACAAAATCGTGTTTATTCCTGTCCGCTTTATGCTGAAAATGTAAGACCTGAGAGCTCGGACGAAAGTGAAGATGACAGTGATATTAATAAATACGTAAAAAATTCTTCATTTCGTGAAAATATAAGAAGATGGGCTATTGAAAACAATATTAATCAAATAGCGTTAAATGATCTCGCGAAAATTATGAATGGATTGATTCCGCAAATATTATCTATGTTTCCAAGGACCATTTTAAAAACACCTAGATTTGTCAATGTAAAAAAAATTAAGGTGGCAAATATTGGCATACCGGAATAACTAATAATTTAACTTTGCTATTGGAAAACTGGACAGATGTTCCAGAAAATATAGCTTTAATTTTCAATTTTGACGGTTTGCCAATTTTTAAAAGCTCAAAGAAAGAATTTTGGTCAATACTGAAATTGTGATATTGTCCTTGATCGTAGAGTCCTACAATGTAAATTATTATGTTTGCATCATGATGAATACTCATATTTCATACCACTATTGCATACGTACCAATTAAAAACGTTTTTCTAAGTACTGAAGTTTTTATTTATGTATTAAGGGTAACAATTACTTTTGCATGTTATAATTTTTTATGGCCATAAGTTCAAAATTCATTACTTCATGATTTTGAACAGCGGTCGTCCGGGGCGCAACCATGCCTGTGTCTGTCTGAATTGTCTTCCATTATTGATAATTCAGCCTCGGCAAGCTGATATGTTCGAATATTGTTCCTTTTTTAAATGCAGTCCATTAATCTCCATTCTTTTTTATCGGGCTTGGATTGCTCATCTTTCATTAATTTTTACTGTGTCTTTTTAGGCGGCCACCACAAGTTACCATTTTCCACCCACAAAGAAGGTACAATAAGTAGTATTGTTCTCCCTCACTCTATCGTCTTTACTATTTTGTACGGCGTTGTAAGATTGGTACAAAAATTACTGAAAATAAGAAAAAGATATTAAAAAGCGTCAAACATTAAAAAAATCGTGCATTTTCTGAAGTTTTTGACCATCCTAAAGTGTCTGTATATTCAAGTACCCGAATGTTTTTTTTTCTTTTCTAAATGGCATCTCGCAGGTCAACCTATGAGGTTATCGTCTGCTTAAGCGGACTTGCCTGTGGTTGCCCTAATAATATAAGACCTCCAGCCAGGGCTTAAACACTAACTTAAAACTAAGCGACTACACGCTAAGGGCACCCCCTGTGGGGTACGAACCTCGGCTTAGGGCGTCGCTGGAAGAGGGCAGCAAGGGACTAGCTGGATCAGGATTTCAGCGATTTTGAGTATTTAAAGCTACAGGCTCAGCGGCGGGGACTGCCTCGTGCAAGGGTCGGGAGGGGCGTGGATTTGGGCGTCGCGGCGGGCCTCGGCGGCGAGGACGGTAGGACGGCGATCGGGTTTTGCGCTTGTGGAGGAGGGTAGTGGCGTCGTCGGGGGCGATTAGGGTATGCCTTGGTCGGCGAATACTGCTTATGCGGGAGGGAGTATAGCGGGCGGCCGCTGACATCAGGGGATTTGGGTGTTTTATGCCACAGTCAAAGAAACGCTTCGATAAGCGTTTCATGAACTGGTTTATGGTAAGCATTTTATGTCGACGTGGAGATTTATATTACGGACATAGAAGGGGGCGGCACCCGTGACCTTTCTGAGGAAACGGTTCTGGAGGGTCTGCATCTTATGGACATGACGTAGGTGAGCGTGCGCAAATACATGCAGGCATAGGTCATGATGGGACGGATGACTGCGGTATAGATGCGCAGCTTGCATTGAAGTGACAGTTTACTACGGGCTGTCAGTACAAAGTGGAGCCTGCTAAAAGCGAAGGAGGCGCGCGCGCGAACCGCCTTAATATGAGCCTTAAAGGTAAGGGTTTGATCGAGGATCACGCCTAGGTATTTTGCTTGCTTCTCCCAAGGGATCGGCTTACCGTACATAGTGATCGTACTGGGAAGAGGGGGAGGTAATCGATGACGTCTCGAGAAGAGAAGACCTCGATTCTCCATTTCCGGAACCAAGCGCCTAAGATGTTTGCGGAGGTTTGGAGAGTACGAGCTATAGCATTGGGACAATGACCGGTATAGTAAACGGCATTGTCGTCGGCGAAGAGAGCCAACTGAGCCTTTTTACTCTGTGGGATATCGCTGGCAAACAGCGTGAAGACTAGAGGAGATATAACGGAACCCTGAGGGACCCCAGCGCGAATAGGGTGAGGGGACGAGAGTGCACCCTCGATGCGATAGCGGAAGGTGCGATTCGACAAAAAGTCTCGTAAGATGAGCACGAGACGATCTGGCACTCCTAGTTGGTAAAGCTATAGCAAGCCGTTGTGCCAGACTTTGTCGACAGCTTTCGCTATGTCGAAGAATAGCACACCCGTCGTCGCGTTACGCTGCAGACCAGCGCACAAGTGCTATACGATATGGTGGACCTGGTGGATGCTCGAGTGTTGGGGACGGAAACCAAACTGCTCGTTGGGAATGAGGCTCTTTGCTTCAGCATAGTCTTTCATTAGCGGGGCAGGAAGGAGTATGTATACCTTATTGGTAATACCGTCCGAACCAGGAGCTTTACGAGCGTGGAGCCCTTTAATGATGTCTTGCACTTCGTCTGGAGTGACGGGGGCAGAGGATCATCAGGGGTGGGAGGAAGGCTCTCCGTTCGACTTCAGCGTCGACCTTGTTCAGGTGAGCTTGGTCTAATGGTTGAGAGCTGGGAAAACATTGGGACTGTAGGCTGTCGGCAAGACATTCGGCCTTTTCGGTACTGCCAAAAGCGACGCTCTTGTCGGGGCGGATCAGAGGAGGCATAGAGACCTCTTCAGGGGAACGCAATTTCCTCTGCAAGTGCCAGAAGGCTGGATGGGTGGGCCCGAGTTCACTTAGCATTTTGTTCCAGCCCTCAGAGCGAACTTCCCCTATGCGCTTCTTTACAGCGCCCTGTAAATAGCGCATGTGTGCTTTGTTCGCGTCACAAGGGAAGGAGTCGTAGGCACGAAAAGCCGCGTTCTTCTCGGTTATCAAATCGCGTACGTCAGTAGGTAGTTTCCAGCGATGGTCTTCCATCACCGGAACTTCCCGTGAACAATCCGTCAATACGGATTGGACGTGTTCTGTAAACGAGTCGATTGCGACCGTCGTGTCGTCGACTGACACTATGTGATCGGGGATGGTGTCCAAGTGAGGCGACGTTGTGGATTTCAGTTTTCGCTTACTTTCCTCCAGTCGGTTATCATATGGGTCTGAGGAAGGCGGTTGGGGTCTAACGGGCCCGTGTAAGGGGCAAGATGCATGACTACTGGGCGGTAATCAGAGTTAAATTCGTGGAACGTCTCTATCGATTGCAACGGAGATTCACATTCTTGAGCAGCGCTACATCGAGTACATCGGGAAGGTGATTTGGATTACCGGGGAAATGGGTCGGGCTCATTGGAGCGATGACGTCAAAGTCTCAACTTCAATCGGCTTCAATCTCTCAAGAGTCGCCCGCCCGAGACGGGGCCCGCGCAAGCGGGCCGGCACCAGCCGGGGATGCGGAAGAATTATGTGTTCCCGCGACCCCGGCGTAGGTGTGAGATGGAACACCGGGGTGGTTTTTAGTCAGTAAGAGTCTGACAGACCCCTCAGAGAGGACATCCATGAGGATTTTCCACCCCGGGAACAAAAAAAAAAAAAAAAAAGGGAGTCGGCCTCTGGGGTGCGTGCAGAAAACCTCCTCGTGTGCCTGATAGCTGTTAATCCCTTACGGATACGTTCGAGGGGAATAGCAGTTTTCGGGTCGGTGCACCCTGGGCATGGACAATATTCTCTTTTGAAAAAGGCTTTGGGGGTTTTTTCGGAGGGTGTATTGTCTTGAGCTAGATAAGCATGTTATAGTGTGCGTTTACAGACCCCCAAATTATCAAAACTTCTCTATATTTGAGTCAGTAATGGAAGATGTTTTGGCTAAACTTGCAACTGGTAATAAATCAGTTATTATCTGTGGAGACTTTAACATTAATATTTTAGAAAATAATTCAAATACCAGTAGATTATTGAATTTGTTTACCCCCCCCCTCAGCCTGGTTGCCCTCCGGCCGACTCCCGGCCTAAGAATGGTACCGAGGGAATGGATTGCGCATAACGGCGCTCTACCATTTCCTCCAGGGCAACATCAACCACTCTGCCAGAGCTCAGGATCTCTTGCTCCAGAGCATGGCAGAGTGGTCGATTCACGTGGCCGTGGTCGCCGAGCCGTACTGGGTCCCGCCCAGGGATAAATGGGCGGGAGACCTGGACGGTTTGGTGGCCATCATTGGCGGGGCTCTCGTCAGCCCGTCGCGGGGGCACGGCTGGGTAGCCGCCCTCGCAGATGGCGTTGGCGTCGTTGGGGCGTATTTTTCGCCCAACAAGAGTCTCGCCGACTTCGAGAGCTTCCTTGTCGAGTTGGGTGCCGTCGTGGGCCGACTTCATCCTCGCCCCGTGCTGTTGCTCGGAGATCTCAACGCCAAGTCTACGGCGTGGGGATCTCCGGCGACCGATGCTAGGGGTGAGGCACTGGAGGAGTGGTTGGTCACGACTGGCCTGGCCGTCTTGTACCGGGGATCGGTTCACACGTGCGTGCGGCAGCGGGGTGGTTCAATAGTGGACGTGTCGTTCGCTAGCCCTGCTGTCGCAGGCCGTGTTCGCGACTGGCGTGTCGCCGTGGAGGTGGAGACGTTGTCGGATCATCGTTACATCCGTTTCGACGTCTCCGCCCAGACCACTGGCGGCCGCAGTTCACCGGTCCCGCGAACGGACGGTCCGCGCTGGGCGCGCAAGCTCATCGACAGGGAGCTCCTCGAGGAGGCCGCTATTGTCCAGGCCTGGAGCCGGGAGTCGGCAACTAGCGGACCCGTCGACGACGACGTCGAACAGGAGGCGCTGTGGTTCCGCGGGGCGATGACGCAAATTTGCGACGCGTCCATGCCCCGGGTCCACACACAGTCCGCAAGGCGCCAGGTGTACTGGTGGTCCGCCGAGATCGCGCAGTTACGCGTGCGTGGCGGTTAGACGCCAGTACACCCGTTACCGGAGGAGACGTCGTCGGGTCCCTGACGAAGAAGCCGCGCTGTACGAGGTGTACCGCGCGGCAAAGGAGACTCTGTGGCTGGCCATCGGCGAGGCGAGGACGCGAGCCAGGGAGGAGATGTTGGAGACTCTAGACGGGGATCCGTGGGGGCGCCCGTATAAAGCGGTTCGAGGGAAACTTCGAGCCGCGGCGCCTCCAATTACGGAGTCTCCAACCCGAGCTGCTGGAGGAGGTAGTCGCAGCCCTCTTCCCGACAAGAGCGGAGCATACCCCGCCGCCGATGGCTTTGCCCACAGCCGCAGGGTCTACAGAGGAGAACGCCATCAGCGTCCCAGAGGTGACACAGGCAGAGATGAGGGCGGCCGTGATTCGGCTCCGGGCCAAGAACGTGGCTCCGGGGCCCGACGGAATTCACGGCCTGGCTTTGGCCCTCTCTCTGAAGGAGTTGGAGCCCCAACTGAGAGGACTCTACACAGCGTGCCTTGAGCGGGGCCAGTTTCCCAGTCTGTGGAAGATTGGACGTCTGGTCCTGCTCAGGAAGGCGGGGCGCCCTGCCGACTCGCCGTCTGCGTACCGGCCCATAGTGCTGCTCGACGAGGTGGGCAAGCTGTTCGAGCGCATACTCGCAGCCCGCCTCGTCGGCCACTTGTGCAGAGAGGGGCCGGACCTGGACGAGAGCCAGTTCGGCTTTCGGCGTGGGCGCTCTACCATCCACGCTGTGTCGAGGGTGAGAGTCCTGGCGGAGGAAACAGTGTCTCGGGGCGGGGTGGTGGTGGCGGTGTCCTTGGACATCTCCAACGCCTTCAACACCCTGCCCTGGAGCTGCATACGGGAGGCACTGCGTTATCATCGGGTGCCTACCTCCGCCGCATCGTTGGGGCTTATCTGGCGGGGAGGTGTGTCACCTACATGGGACGTGATGGCGGAAACCAGCGCCAAGTGTCGTGCGGTGTTCCACAGGGATCGGTCGTGGGACCGCTCCTGTGGAACATCGGGTACGACTGGGTGCTGAGGGGCGAGCTCCCGCCGGGCGCGGACCTGACGTGTTACGCGGACGACACGCTAGTCACGGCCCGGGGGAGTTCGCACAGGGAGGCAGCGTTGCTCGCGACGGCGGCGGTCTCACTCACGGTGAGCCGCATACGGCGCCTCGGCCTGGAGGTGGCCCTCAACAAGTCGGAGGCCATGGTGTTTCATGGCCCCCGGCGGGCGCCGCCGGCCGGATCACACATTGTGGTCGGGGGGGTCCGGATCGCTGTCGAGCCCACCATGCAATATCTGGGATTGGTGCTCGACAGCCGGTGGGACTTCGGACCCCACTTCCGGCGGCTGGCGTCCAAGTTGTTGGGCGCGGCCGGGGCGCTGGCAACGCTGCTTCCCAATCTGGGGGGCCCGAGCGCCGCCTGTAGGCGGCTCTATATGGGGATCGTGAGATCCATGGCGCTCTACGGAGCGCCGATCTGGGCGTCTGACCTGACGGCCGGCAGCATAGCTGTCCTGCGCAAGCCGCAGCGGGCGATGGCCGTCAGAGTCATTCGGGGGTATCGCACGATCTCCTTCGAGGCGGGTTGTGCAATGGCCGGATCACCGCCCTGGGACCTGGAGGCGAAGGTGCTCGCGTCACTATACCGGTGGCGCGAGGCAGCGCGGGAGCGGGGCGAGCGACCGATGCAGCAACATATCGAGCAGCATCGGTTGCAGCTCCGCGAGGTCCTGGTGGCGGAATGGCGGGTGAGGCTGTCACGCCCTACCGCCGGCCTCAGCACCATCGAGGCGATCCGGCCAGTGCTCGACCGCTGGCTCGGGAGAAGGCACGGCTCCCTGACGTTTCGGGCGACGCAGGTGCTCTCGGGGCATGGTTGCTTCGGGAAGTACCTGTGTCGCATAAACAGGGAGCCGGACGCCCGGTGTCACCACTGCGTCGACTGCCGGGAGGACACGGCGTGGCACACGTTGGCAGAGTGTGCCGCTTGGGAGGAGCCGCGCCGTGCCCTCATCACCGAAGTAGGCAACGACCTGTCGCTGCCGGCCGTCGTGAACGCGATGGTCGGCGGCGCAGAGTCCTGGGACGCAGTGGTCTCCTTTTGCGAAACGGTCATCTCGCAGAAGGAGGCTGCGGAAAGGGAGAGAGAGATCTCGACTCTCGACCCGGCCCGCAGCAGACGCACCGGGCGTCGGAGGAGGGCGGACAACGCCTTCTTCCGGCCCCCCTAAATGGGTCCAGGGGCGACGGATTCGGGGACATCCGTCGCCCCCCAACATCAGGACCCGAGAAGGCGGCGCGCGTACTGTTCCGCGCGCGCCGCTCACAGACGTTGCGGGGGGAGTACACCTCACTCCCCCCGCCCGAGACGGGGCCCGCGCAAGCGGGCCGGCACCAGCCGGGGTTGTGGAAGAATAATGTGTTCCCGCGACCCCGGCGTAGGTGTGAGATGGAACACCGGGGTGGTTTTTAGTCAGTAAGAGTCTGACAGACCCCTCCGCCCGCCCCAGGGCGGAGGACATCCATGAGGATTTTACACCCCGAGAACAAAAAAAAAAAAAAAAAAGGGAGACGGCCTCCAGCAACATATTGAGCAGCGTCGGTTGCAGCTCCGCGAGGTCCTGGTGGCGAAATGGCGGGTGCGGCTGTCACGCCCTACCGCCGGCCTCAGCATCATCGAGGCGATCTGGCCAATGCTCGACCGCTGGCTTAGGAGACGGCACGGCTCCCTGACATTTCGGGCGAAGCAGGTGCTCTCGGGGCATGGTTGCTTCGGGAAGTACCTGTGTCGCATAAACAGGGAGCCGGACGCCCGGTGTCACCACTGCGTCGACTGCCGGGAGGACACGGCGTGGCACACCTCATCACCGAAGTAGGCAACGACCTGTCGCTGCCGGCCGTCGTGAACGCGATGGTTGGCGGCGCAGAGTCCTGGGACGCAGTGGTCTCCTTTTGCGAAACGGTCATCTCGCAGAAGGAGGCTGCGGAAAGGGAGAGAGAGATCTCGACTCTCGACCCGGCCCGCAGCAGACGCACCGGGCGTCGGAGGAGGTCGGAAAACACATTTTCAGATTTCGGTCCATTTGACCTTATCTTGAATGTAGATCGGGGGAGGGGGCTTTTGCTTCCTCGCGGCTGGAGCAGGAGGACAATTCATCGGGCTGGCGAGGCGACTGGCCCACGGAGGCGGGGTGGGATGGGAGCTGGACGAGAGGGTGTCCTGTTTTTGGGCCTTTGTGGCCTGGCCAGCGGGGGAGGAGGATATAACCTTCCTCTTCTTGCCTCCCTTTCCGACGACTTGGAAGTCGTCTTCGTTGGAGGAGGAGAGGGCTTCTCCCTCGGAGAGAGGGCTTCTCCCTCGGAGAGAGGGCTTCTCCCTCGGAGAGAGGGCTTCTCCCTCGGAGAGAGGGACTTACGTGTCCATACTCTCTGGGTGAGTCGAGTTAGTTACGGTGCGCAGCTGCGTCGGTTTTGTTGTCTCCGAGACAATGGCGGGCGCGACAAAGGGAGCCGGATTAGCGGCCGACGTAATTACTGCCGGGGCAGTAGCGGGCGAGACAATAGGGGCCGGATTAGCGGCCGGAGTATTACCTGCCGGGACAACGGCGGGTGAAACAATGGGGGCCGAATTAACGGCCGGAACATTGTCTGCCGGAACAAAAGGCAGAATGCCTTGTTCGCATGCAGGTGGCGATAGCGGGCTTTCAGGCGCGTCGCTGAATTCGCCGAGTGCGCCGTGGGACGGAGTAGAGTGTTGGCGTAGACCAACAATTTCCTTGCCATATTTGGCGAGGATGTTGGGGTCCTTTAGGAGGACATTCCGGACGAATGCTAGCAGGATGCTAGCGTCCGTCATGGTAACGGGAAATTTATTTAAATGAGATATTGACTCATTTGTGCCTAATTTCCTACACTTAACAACCTATCTCCCCGGTGTCGGGTGTAGACAGAGAGTTGAGTACTTAATGGTGAGCCCTAAGCTTGCAACCCGTCGCCAGTCTTAATGTGCGAACGGGGCCCTGACCAGTCTAGCGCGAAGGGTGTAGACACACCCTAAAGACACTAGGTGAGTAGCTGGAAAGGAAAACTGTCACCAGAGCCGACTAGGAGACCCCCCAAGGCCGGTTATCTGGGACCCGTCTGGGAAACGTCTGTTAAAGAAACGAGAGATTTGCCTTGAAAAAGGCACTTTTTTAATTGATTAAAAATAAAATCAATTTCATGATTTTATTTTTTATCGGTGTAGTCGGGGCGACTACGATGACTTCAGGTAATTGCGACGAGAATATTCTCGAAACACAACACTGGGCCGGGAGCGGGAGAGCGCACAGACACATCCGTCCGCGGCGAGAGTCGAGCGTCGAGTGTCAATCCGAAGTACTCGAATGGAACTATCGACTTTATTTATTTTTTGTTGATAGCACCATAATCATTTAAATAAGCCATGCGCAGGAATAGTTATGTAGATAATGCATTCAGAAAGCCCTTTTATCATGTCTTGGCAAACAGATTCAAGTTGCACAAAAATTCTGAAATGGGTTTTATTGGTTAAATTACAACGTTAATTGTATTTTATAACATTTGTACCGTGGCATTTGAGATGTTTTTCCAATGATGTAGGGTTTGTTTAAGTTCCAACTGTGAACATTTAAATAGCTCCAATCATTATTTTACTACATTCTAATGCTAAACTAATGCTTTTGTATTGCAATGAACATCTTCATTATCAATAATATTGCTAGTATACTCGTAATGCTTCTAGTAATGCGATTGGCAACTTTATTCACCGTAATAATGCTTCTATAATGCGATTGATACTATCTTTGACCACAATAATGCTAACATAATGCGCCTGTAATACAATTAAACAACTTTGGTGAACCTGTTTAGGATCCAAAGCCGTATAATTTGTGCCCAAATAAGCATTACTGTAGAAGTATAAACGTTTGTAATGCTACGTAAGTACTATAATACTACGTAAGTCGGCCGATATAATGCCAAGTTGTCAAGTCCGTTTAAGCAGACGACAACCTCATAGGTTGACCTGCGAGATGTCATTATAAAAAATAACAAAAACTATATAATGCTTTGATGTGTTACTTGGGACGGCTACCAATGAATGCTTCCTCTGACTCCCTGATACAGTATTTTAACCTGTATAACGTATCACGATAGGCATCATTTTAATGGGTTAAGGGATTTCCAGGTAGGCCATGGCAGTTGGTGACATAACAAAAATACCATTTTGATATAAACTTTTATTCTCAAACACTTTTAGCGTACAACGTAGATCGCTTGACAATAAAACACAAATAACATTTACGCGGAAAATAGCTTAAAATTTTTCAATATATGAAGATACTTTTATAAACTCTGGAAGATAGACAAACTAATTTTATTATAATTTTATTTTATGGAAGCCAATTTTCTACTTGGAATTTGCCGATTCTAAATATGTGCGGTCGCGGCATGTTGATAGCACATTTTTATTATTTTAGCCCTATGTTTATAAATTTTGCGAGCATAAGCTCTGAATTCAGAATTTGAAGTTAAGAACTTGTTACTTCAATACAGCAAGCGAAATTCAAATAGCTTACGTTTTCTGCAAATAAAATTGAATTTCGCGGGCATTAAGTAATGCTACGAAGAGTTTCATTTCAAATTCGGAATGCGAATTTTCGCACAAGTCAAAACAAAAGTTTTAAAATGGCGCCCGAAGCTGCTTGCACCTAAATAAATTAACAAACTTTTTTAACATTTTGAGCCAATTAGGCCAAATATTTAAACTAATTTTGCAGTCTTATAAATTGTGGAAAAACCTTTTGGTAGGTCAAGCTAATCAAATGTCAATAAAGACAAAATTATTATAGAAACTTACAACTATACACCAATGAAAGAACTTAACGAACCATCAATATATAATTCCACCGATCTCCGTCGACAAAATTACATCGAAATATAAAATAATTAAAATTATATCAAATTCGAATGAAAGATAAAAAAGAAATTTCAGTTGCTCTCTTAAACACATAATATGACTATTAAAGATAATATAACAGAATACAATAAGCTCAATTATTGGATATATTTGATATATTTTTAAAGATCTAAAAATGTTTATATATAAAATTACATTTTTTTTATATTTTGCACAGTTCAGACGACAAGCATTTTGACGCATATCTGCTGGCCGGTTACAAAATACGAAGACATAAGTGAGTACGATTATCTGTATCCTATCCGATGACTTTAAAATATTTAACTGTCCCTACCGTTAATTTATGAATTACAGAAAATAAAAATGTACTTCATTTGCAACAGACTCCAATTACATTAATTTATAGAAACATTACTCTATAGTAAATCTATAGTGGTAGTAGCAGTGTAGGATATGCGTGTCAAAATGTAGCCATCTGAACCAAGACATCAAAAGAACATCATTAAAGTTTCATACATTTTTGGACCAAATGGGGACTTTGATTAGTTCCATGCCCTGGTAACTTAGAACAATTTTTTTTTATTGTGAAAAGTGCCATCTGTCCTGCACACGTGGAACTTTTTCATGGCAGTGTTGCCACTTTTTTTTGCTTAAATTGCACAAATTTTTGAATTTTACTATATTTATTTAATAAGTCCAGTCGCACCAAAATTTATGATATAACAACCAAGTGTAATTTATTCGTAATTTTTTAATGTAACATTCTGTATTATAAATGATATTTTCACGATGATAGAATTTTATCAGTAGTTTTCTGGTATCATACGTTAGCAACACAAGTCCGAACGTCACAGGAAATTTTCCACTGGTGTGTTTACATGCTCGTACGCATTTTTCTTGTAATTTTTGGTGTTTTTGTGTTTTATTTCGTTAAGTTTTATTTGTTTTGTTTTATTTGTGTAATGCAAGTGATGAAACCGACCCCATCTTTCTACGGGATCGAGAATATTTTATGAAAACAAAGGGTGCGAAACGACAGAGGCAAACTGGTGTCGAAATTAATGTATGATAAATAAATTAATTCAATAATATATTTGTGTATTATTAACTCATTCCCTGTACCCCATATAACCCAAGATAGGTACTTAAACATAAACACACAAGTTTAAATGATAAATGATGATCATTTATCATTTAAACTTGTGTGTCTAAAAACATCCATAGAAATATAATTAAGACAACAATTCATGAATTCATACGTAAGTACCTATGCGTAACGGCCTATACGCACCTACCTATACAAATTATATATATTCATTTAGTTCATTGCTCGGCGTTCAGACGGCGCTGGTCGCTAACTAAAACCGAGAACGTCAGTTGCCAGTCTATCTCATTTTATATATATTAGTCTATGATTAGTTCAGGATTGCAGCTGCAATTTTAAATCAGAGAGCCAGCACTTGTTATAAGTTTATGCATAATGATGGTCTTTACTTTGGAAAACTGGGAACACTCTCCTGATATAAACGTCGAGATGGCGGCAAACGATTATTTCCGATTTCGGCCGCGCGCAGATCTATCTTGCGCGCACTTATAAAGTCGGACTTGTAATAAGCTGACCCGGCGAATTTCGTACGGCCTCAGAATACTATCTTTACTATAATTTTTTCATGAAATGTTTCCATGTTTTAATAGTTATTCTGCTATTCGTGGTGGAAACAAATCAAAGATCATAAAAATCGATCTTGCGGTTTTTGACTTATAAATGGTGTTACTAACCCGACCTTGTCAGCAACATTAGCAGCAGTAAAATGACAATTCTTATTGTCACTTCGTAAAAAAATGTTGCCACACTATCTCTACTAGTGATGTGATTAAAACAGCAATGAAATATCGTTTTTAGGCCAGGATATTCAAAATTTACCAATTTCAATATAACCGTAAACAATCAAATATTTTTGTACCTATTGATCGGATAAAAGTATATGTTGTAGTTTCATTCCCAGTCTTGACTTTTTGGTTCAAAACATGTTATTTACAACTTTACTCGATCATGAAAAATTACGAAGACAAGGCCGATTTTGTCATTTTCTAGTCGTACTCAAAGTTTATTTAACTATTACTCCGAAACAACAAGTAGAAATAAAGGCAATGAAAGACAAGAATATTGGAGAGTGTCAACGAGAATGTCACGCCCGCCTTTTTTTTTTTTTGCTTGGGAGCTCTGGTCTGAATGCCAGAAAATTCTCCTCGGTTTTGCCAACTGTGCGTTGTTTTTGTAATTAAATTGTGTTTTGTCGTCCAGCACATCGCAAGATCTATTTTTATGAGAAATCTGCGCAAGATGATAAAAACATTGAATTTCCAAGGAAAAGTGAATGCGTTGCCAAAGCAGTTGAAATCTTGGAAATATCCATCCGCACTATTCAAAGGTACTGTTAAAAGAGCATAACAGTGCAACTAAGTTGAAATTCACAGAAAAACTTGACGAGTTTACATTTGCCGCCATCAGACGAATTGTACACCAGGAAAAAATATATATATATTATTAAGACAAGACCTGGATCAGTGCAGGTAAGTTTCAATACTAGTTTTATTGCCTCGTCTCTTTTTTAGCCAAGCCTCACATATTTATTTTATATTTTATATTTAGGTCACACTACAAAACAAAAGCTGGAATGACTTGAACAAAACATCGTCTCGACAGGCATTCTTAGACGATCTGAACACTGGCTTAAAAAATCCCACTGGCAAAAGGGAAACGTCTATAAGTCATAGGTGGAGAATAAGGCTTTATAAGAGACGGACGTCTTATGTTTGAAGCTAAGAAAGGAACTGAAGAATACCATGACGAAACTAATGCGGAATGTTTGCGTTGAAATGCAAGATACAAAAACTGTATTCCAAGAAGGAATTCACAAAGTACAGTCCGCGAGGCCTGAGCAGGGCTTTGCATTTGTGTGAGTGTTTACCAATCGCGCCAATGTGATAGCGCGAGGGAGGCACAGGATCTTAGACCGATTGTCCGATTGCCAAGAAAAAGACGGGTCGGTACGTGCACTCACACAAATGCCATGCTCTGCTTAGGCCTCGCGGACTGTAACACCGTCAAAGACCACGTTCGAACAAATATCGCAGTGGGATTTTATTGAGTACCTTTGAAAAAATCCAATCCCATCACTGATGTTATGCCAAAACAATAATTAAACTTTGAACTTTTTTTATTGTCAACTTAAATTTCACAGTGTAATTAAACCAAGATGAATGAATGGTCCTACAGCTTTGGTCCTGATAATTATGTTACTCTAATAATTTCAACAACAAAAGAATTACCACTTCACATTTTGACCGAAACGGATGAATGCTGTCCTTTAATTAAGTTAACGATATTACTATATTTTATAAGTCTTTAAGTTATAACAAAATGCAACTTGACATCAAATACTATTACAACCTGTTACCCAGATTACTTATTAATAAAATACAACAATTGTTTAAAAATATTCAGTTCTTTTATACTATCAAATCCACTAACGATTTCTTATAATTTTGTCTTAGAACTTTAGACACGCAAAAACAATCTACAATTTGTTTTTTTTTTTTTTAATTATAATAATGAAAAACAATGTCTCATTGTAAAAAAATCCAATTTTAAAGTTTTATTTGTGCACACAGTCATGTAGGTAGATGTTACAAAATTTTGTACTGTGGGTATTTGTGTAGAACTAATACAATTAATTCGTTTTCATAAAACTACAATTTTGTTCATTTTTACTTCGAAATTGTTACATACTTACCAAATACGTAAGTATGGTGAAGTCAAGTGTAGCTACCGACATGACCAGTAGCAAATTGAATTATGGAAACCGCCCTGTTTCAAAATAAAGGCTTTTAAAGTCAAATTGTGACACACGGCAGACTTTACGAAACTCTTTGAAAAACCATTTCAATTAAAAAAGTACAGTCACAATACGTTTTATAAGGCATCCAACATAATCTGCAGCCCCTCATAAAAATACTACAAAAATAAAAACGTACAAATTCGCTTGCCCGCCATTAATTGCAGGCTAGTCCTTCCATTGTTATTAATTTACCTCTGATTTTGCATGACTGTAACAGTGATCTTTATTCTCATTACAATACGGTTGCTATTGGGTTGTTGCCACTGAAAAGTCTGGCAAAATCAGAATAATTTTTATTCCCGTTACAATAAAATACATTTTAGATTGCTGAACATCAGTCTCATAATTACAAGAGTCAAACAAAATCGTCAATGGATTGGATACTACACCCAAGTTCGCTTACATCGCCTTTCTGTCCATATAGTGTGGATGGGCGCAAGCGACGGCGATCGCATGGTCTTCAGCCAAGGCTTAGGGTTTCGCTTCTGGCTGAAAAAGGGATAGTTAGTGCCAAGTCAGTTACTGTGTCTAACTACGATGGTTTTCAAATCACGTACATGATGTTTACGCTGGAAATAAATGTTTACTACTACACAAAATGCTATTGCACTGAATAAACGATAAAAAACATATTTTCTATTTGAATTTAGAGCTGTCAAAATAGTAATTTTGTGAGTTAAATGGATTTTTAAGCTGTCGAGACTAGTTAGTTTCTGAGAAAACGGAAATTTAGAGCTTTCAAACTAGTTATTTTACGAGACAAAAGTACGAATCCAGAGCCGTCAAACTATGTACAACAATATATAATTAAAAACATAAACAGTATTATTTATTTAGTTATTCAGTGCCCAACAGAATCCAGAAGGCCAATTTTCGTACTTAAAAAAACGTTCAAATTAACATTCTCATTTCAGCGACAATCAACGCCAAACACGTATGTTAATTGATTGTATTTTCGACTGAGATTGAGACTGCGAACAGTATTAAAAATACGGGAATTGCCCCTCTGGTCAATATAGTTATTCTTAAATATATGCAAAATGCTAAATTGAGGACTAATATTAGGAGATGAAACAGACGTATTACATAGTCCGTACATCTCCGATGGTGAACGGGCACCGGCCCAAAATACGGCGAAAACGATTATTACGTTAGTTTTGTGTTGTTTTCTTCAACTAACGGAAAATGAGGAATTATTACTATCAATCAAACTAGTTCACATTATTAAGCCCTGTCCACACTAAGGCACACTTGTATCGGCTTAAAATGTTTTCTAATGAGAACTATTTCTGATAATTCTATATCTACATGCTTTATAGGACTAGCAATTATCTACACTAATATTATAAAGAGGTAAAATTTGTGAGTTTGTATGTAGGTGGTAATCTTCGGAACTCCTGATCCGATTCCGATATTGCAGAGTGTTATAGGCTATATGGAGCAGTGGTGGCCCAGTGGTAACGGTCGCGACTTACGAGTTGTAGGTCCTAGGTTCGAACCCAGACAGGCTCTTTACTTTGTGTAAATTATTTCATCACCACTGCTCTCAAAACGGTGAAGGAAAACATCGTGAGGAAACCGGCATGTCTTAGAACCAAAAATTCGAAGACATGTGACATCTAACAACCCGCACTGGGCCCGCGTGGTGGTTTACGGCCCACTCCCTCTCAGAGGAGGCCTGTGTCCCAGCAGTGGGAACATAATATGCTGATTTTGTATAGGCTATATTTTATGTTAAAACAAGATTTTTCACGCGGAAGAAATGGAATCGGCAGAAGCTATTTCAGATAATTCTCGATCTTACATGCTCCAAAAGACTAGTGATAAAGATTGATATTTAGATAATATTAAACAAGCAATCAATCAATAATATTATACAATACGTACAGTGCACTCCTTTTCCTCTGCATTCTTATTAGACATTGTCTCTGGATTATATTCATTCTCCAGACCGAAGTGCTGAAACGTTTTATTAAAGTTAAATAAATATTGTTGTTCGCGGAAACGATTTTAAAGGGTTTTTCAATAAGGACGGGTCGATGTTAATCCTACTAATATTTTAAACGCGAAAGTGTGTGAGTATGGATGGATGTTTGTTACTCTTTCACGCTAAAACTACTGAAAGGATTTGGATGAAATTTGGCACACACATAGTTTATAACCTGGATTAACACATAGAGTACTTTTTATCCCGATACCCCCACGGGATCAAGATGTATCCGGGTGAATCTGCGGGGAGCAGCTAGAATGTAATAAAAGCTGCTGTGTTCGAGCTACTATCAAAATTCGTTTTTTAATTGAAAGGCTCATGTATGCCATTATGTATGGAACACCACATCATTTAAATGTCCGCCGCGGTTTCTCACGGTTGCCCGGATCCGAGTGGTCCAATTTTCAATAACTCTGCCGCATAGATCTGATCTTAAGGTCATTGGTCGTTTGCGGCCTATTGGCATAGACCTGCGACTTCAGAAAACCCCACAAGATTGTTTACCGAACCGGTGGTTTCAAATTTACCGAGAGAGTGCACTTTGAAGGGCCACCGCGTCACGGCCACGTGCTGCTCAATCGTGTAACAGTAGTGCTATTCTGTAACCATCTCACCGTGAAAACTTAGGTGAAGTGAGCGTGGAGTGAGCTGTCAGTGCCACTGACGCTAGGGATTGACCAAGACGGGATGACACTGACAGCTCACTCCACGCAAGTCTTCACGGTGATATTTTTACAGAATCGACATGCTGGTCATGGTGATTTGGCATGAGTTTTTAATTAATAAAAAATAGGTTAGAATAAAATTGCCAAAACAACATGGCTGCCACATGCTGCCAACGTCGACCCGTCCCAATTGAAAAACCCGATAATACAACGCTACAAAGTTCGAAACTAAAGTCGCCATCTTGTTTTGGCCAAAATCGAAACTTACGCACCCCTGTCAATGTGATTCGAGCGGCACAGGAACTTTGTACAGTCCGTTTACATTTTACCTCTACAGTTTGCATTACTGTCAAAATCACAGTGATCTTTATACTCATTAAAATAAGGTTGCTATTGGGTGGCTGCTGTCAGAGATAAAATGACTGTGAATACACATCTCTGCAGATTTCTATCGATGCAGTATGCACACAATAACAATGAGTTAGCTAAGCGTGGAAATACTGGCAATTTCCTCAATTTCAGACATATTAATATTTAAATTATATTCTCGTTTCTCTATTCCAACTATGTAACAAAAAAATCAATACACAAACCTGCAATATCTCCTTATTAGACAAATGGTCACCCGGTCCAGTCTGAGTAAAATGATGGAGTAATTTCCCGCCCTTTTCAACCAGCACTGCACCCCCGGTTTGCACCCAATCTCCCTTCAAGTCCCGACCAAGGCCTATTGTAATACAGAAATAAAGAAAAATAAACCTCTAATATGTCCGTGTTCGGGTACCGATCCGCAGGGCCCATTTGTATGTAGTGATGCATCAATTTGCCGCCTTTTTTGATAAATATGGCCCCGCCATTTTGTAATCCGTCGCCGATTAGGTCGGAATCCAGACCTGTGACGTACGTTATGTTATTTTGTAACTTTTACTACAAAATTCACTAAATAATTCTAAGAAACTAACGATGGAATGGTGTCACAATCGGCAACGAATTTACAAAATGACTATACCTACATGTGAACTCAAGGAAATTAATCGATAAACAAATTGACTATTCAATCAAACCACAACCAGTCATTTTATTGTCAGTAGTGTCAAATACCTAAAAACTTAATTAATCAAGTACTCTTACAGTACATTGTTTATTATCGATGATTATAACTCCTGCCACACCTGCGTCTTTGCCAAAATACGCCTTAACTATGGCGTTAAAAATTAGCACAATAAACGAGTGGTTCTTTGATGTCTTTATGCTCCAAAAGTTATAATTATACTAGCTGTTCCGCGCGGTTTTACCGGCATAAATCTTGATCCCGTGGGAGTATCGGGATAAAAAGTACTCTATGTGTTAATCCAGGTTATAAACTATCTGTGTGCCAAATTTCATCCAAATCCGTTCAGTAGTTTTTGCGTGAAAGAGTAACAAACATCCATCCATACTCACAAACTTTCGCGTTTAAAATGTTAGTAGGATTAACACCGACCCGTCCTTATTGAGAAACCCTTTAAAATCGTAGGATTACCAAAAAGATTTTGAGAGATAAAACTTGCAAACTCACAACCATAGACTGTATTCATAGAGTCAACATTTACTTTGTGAACAGTGATGTACCTATTACAATAATTTTGTGACACACGGTAAATTAGAAAGTTAATCAACAGTTACAGTCCGGCCGTCGAGAAAATGCGTTCGTGATACCTGTGAAAATTTTAGTAACTAATAAAGAACAATTTCGCCAGACATGTACTCGTTCGTATGAAACTGACAGATGTCAAGAACGCATTCTCTCGACGGGCGGAATGTGGTGCGTTAACTGGAGGCAGAAGCTATTGCAGTACTTTTTGGTCATTGCTCGTTGCGTGCGGCGCATAGGGTGAGGCACCGACAACTTCGGCGTTTTGATGCGTTATTCAACCTGCTAAAACTTTTTGATGTGTCGAAAAAACCGCCACCCGAGTTATCGCTTAGGGTTTACGTAATTAACAGTGCCTCATCTCAAATAATATATTAAATATTGGCCGCATCTGCGCAATATAAGCTAAGCCTTGATTATATCAATACGGAAAAAAACAATGGATATTTTAAAATATAATTAACTTACAGAAAGCACACCTACTCATTCGCACACACTCACACCCTATACCTACACTACACACCACTCATTTTCACGCCCTATGCCTACACTTCACATATCACACTCATTCGCAACACTACACACACCAAACACATTCACTTACATCACTCACCCGTCAAGTTTTTACAGTTTAGTACCTCCTTTCAGTCTAGAATACATTATTTAATTGTCATTTAGGTAATTCCTTGGTTGCTACACCTAGTTCACCACGGAAGAAGCACTAATTTCCAAGGTACAGGTTTTTTTTACCTAGTTTGGAATTCAGGAGTTCATATAGTTTTAGCCGTCTACTCACTAACATTATCTGTATCCTAGTATTCCTAACTCATAATAATATAAATGTAATATAAATCAACGTAATTAATTAATTATGTATTAGCAAAATATTATTCATAAATGTCTTATTTAACGTGTTAATTTACGCATAACGACGCAGGTGTGGCCGAAGCAAGTGACTGGCTTGTCAACATTCCTTCAACTTTAGGGTCCCATTTGTAACCAATTTTTTTTTTATATCTAAAGAAACTCATCTACATCAAACTCTAGACTAGATCTTACCCATCCCGCGTCCCTTAAAGATGGCGTCGCGCGACTGCTTCCAGAATAACGACGTGATGATGGTGACCACGTTGAATCTCTTAAAGCCGAGCGCCTGGTACGTCGAGATGTTGTCCACGTAATATAGTTCTGAAAGGTTATTATAGGGAAATATTTAACTGATGCTCTAAAAACTTATTTACCATCTATTAATGAGCATTTTTTGAATTATGTACCTCTAAGTTGGTGGGATTACTTGGCCATTTAGTATTTTAGCACCCCAAAATAAGATTTATTAGAGTTTCGATGAAATACAATGTTATTATACTGTATCTGTACAAGTCGTTTGATAGTCAGTCTTTTTGCTGAATAGCGGCGAGACTTCAAGGAAATTCTAGTAAACCTACTTGTGAATATCGTCTCGTCCTGGATTGTACGAATACCAATGCTCGCTCATAGCTGATCCAAAGTAAATCTGACCTTCCGTTGGAACGCAGTTCCTTAACGCGTCTTGCGTAGGAGTAAACTGATAGAAATCGCTAAGTAAAAGCGATATGTCCCCTTCATGCGACTCTCTCTCACTCTCTCTCTGTGTCTCTTTCTGTTTTTCTGTGTGTATGCGTGCCAGTATCGCGTTAGGAACTTCGTTCCTGACGGGGGGGTCCCCCGACCGCACACATTTTTTTACAATCGAATCTGATACCGAATCGAGCGGTTGTGAAGAGCTGTGCTGTGATGCTTCTGGTTTTCCAGATGTGGATAGTTAATAGGCGACGATGACCGCTCACTGTCAGCTGTTGTGTTGTTTGTAAAAATCTCACCGTGAAAACTTAGGTGAAGTGAGTCTTAAGTGAGAGAGCTTTCATTCCGCCTGATAAGATTCCCTTACGGCCAAACCCAATAACCTAAGACAGATCACTACTGATGATAGACAGTACAATTCCTGCCAAACAAAGAGCTTTCGCCACGTTAAAACCAGAGATTTATAGGGTTTTCTATCTCCTGTACGCCAAATTTACAGCTAACTTCGAGATCACTTCGAAGTTTTCACGACGAGATATTTACAGAATAGATCGGCTGAGCAGTTAGTTGCTAGCCTATATTTTTTTTAATTCTCAAACTTACCTCCATCGAAGTATTTCCCGTTGATAAACTCCTTGGAGCCCGCCTCTTCCACACCAATGCCAATCATCTTGATGTTATGTTTACTTAGTACTGGTGCAATTTCCCCCAACTGGAAATAAATACCAATTTTTCTGATTATTTGCCTCCGATAACCCCTGCAGTAAGTCAAAGTTTTTATTTGTAAAAAAAAAGGCGGGGGTAAAAACAGGTGTTGTAAATAAAATATGTATAGGTAAATGTCGCATTAGGTCATTAGTACGGACAGGAAACGAATTGCAAGCGCGCTACTGGCGAAACCACGGGATCTACCCACACCTACAGCAGGCTTTTACAGTGTTGTGATGTTTTAAGCCTACGGCGAGGAAGATATTCCGGGTCTGATCGCATCGGAGTTAAGACGTTTTCATTTGCACGGCTTCAGTGAATATAAATTACAAAATGAGGATATCTTAAGTATTCATTTTCTCTAAGAAAAGAGGATTGAAACTAAACCTCATTTTTTTATAAATCAATAATCAAGGATATAGCGCAATATCACAGATATTATAATACTACGTACAGATACCCAATCCCATACAAAGAAATGAAACCTCCTTAAGTCTGGCTATTGAGCTGGCAATTTTTCGTCGTCCAATTTTTTAACAGATGGCAGCATTAGCGACTCACTAGTTGCCAGAGACTAGTTTTACAACGCCATCTAGGAGTCGACCTACTTTTAAAACGTTTCGTGCATTCCTTTTTATTTAGAGTTTTAAGAGTCTTATTGCTGCGAACTCGCATTACGACTGTATGTACTAATATTCATGTAAATAAACAGAAAGATAAGATATAATTTAAATATATATTTACTCGAACAACGACACGCACCACAAAGATCGCAGTTTTGCACGGCAAACACTGACGTAAAGTCGCGTACTCGCATCGCCCTGCACGAAACAAAAATATACTTCCGTCGCTCTTGTTAGATACCCATAATACTCGTGACCTGGCCGGTTTATGGCATTGCTAAAATTCGAGTTAATCTAATGTGAGCTGGTAGCAGTGGGCGCCAAGCGTTGTACTGAGAAGCAGTCAGCTTAGGTTCTGATCCCATAAGATGCAGCGCAGTTTTATTGGCAATTTTTTTTATTATTTTGGTTTGCAATAATAACAATGTTTAAAAAAAATTGCTGTTGTATTATTTTTGTTAATGCAATATAGGTTTTAGAATAAAAAATAAAATTATAGTAAAATATAGTATTGCACATCCAATTTGGCTGAAGAAGTTATTATAAATAATCGTAACGGTTTGTTATCCATATATAAAATATAATAACAAATAAATATGTTTTTATTTTGGTTTTCACTTGTAATACTTTTTTTATTCTAAAACCTTTATTGCATTAACAAAAATAATAAAACAGCAGTTTTTTTTTTAATATTGTTATTATTGCAAACCAAAATAATAAAAAAATTGCCAATAAAACTGCGCTGCATCTTATGAGATCAGAACCTAAGCTGACTGCTTCTCAGTACAACGCTTGGCGCCCACTGCTACCAGCTCACATTAGATTAACTCGAATTTTAGCAATGCCATAAACCGGCCAGGTCACGAGTATTATGGGTATCTAACAAGAGCGACGGAAGTATATTTTTGTTTCGTGCAGGGCGATGCGAGTACGCGACTTTAAGTCAGTGTTTGCCGTGCAAAACTGCGATCTTTGTGGTGCGTGTCGTTGTTCGAGTAAATATATATTTAAATTATATCTTATCTTTCTGTTTATTTACATTAATATTAGTGCATACAGTCGTACCGCGAGTTCGCAGCAATAAGACTCTTAACGTGCCTATGCACTTTTGAACGCTTACTGTATGAAAAAACTAAAAATACTCATAATTATATTACAATGTACTAATATTAAAGTAAAAAACAGAAAGATAAGATATAATTTAAATATATTAAGTAGTAATAACAAAAATCATAATAGCGCTCTTCCTCTCCTAGTTATTTAAATGTTGCTGTGCCCGACAGGGTCCATATTTGTTTCTGTTGCATTAATACGAGTACTAACCACCTGAATGTGTACATTATGGATTGCAATAAAGATTAAATGAATTGAATTGAAATAATTGCTTAATGATAATTGATAAATGATTTTATTTCGGTAAGCACGTCCAGTCTCAACTTTGGCGCCACCATTGAGCACAAAGCCCAAACTGCGGCCAAAAAACTGTGCATCCTAAATAAAGTGAAGCGACCTGGACAGCTTTTAACTCTTTATAAAGCGCAAGTCCGATCCTGCATGGAGTATTGCAGCCACCTTTGGGATGGCTCAGCTACATACCAACTTGCCGCGCTCGACTCTGTGGAACGCAGAGCTAAGAGGCTCATTGGCGACGTAAAACTGGTGGATGCTCATCTCCGCAAGGTTGCCTGCCTGTCGGCCTTCTATAGATTGTACTTCGGTGAGTGTGCGCAAGAACTCCACGACCTCATCCCACCTGCCCCCTTCTACCATCGGACATCCAGACGTACTGCTAATTACCATTCATACCTAGTAGCTATTCCACCAATTCGCACCAAGCGCTTCCAAACATCCTTCGCAATGCGCACGGCAAAAGAGTGGAACTAACTACCTGCCTCTGTGTTCCCCAACGCATTCAACACGAATCTCTTCAACGTTAGAGTGAACAGGCTTCTTCTGGGTAAGCTCACTCCATCGTAGGCTTTGTCTCTGTCACCTCTGACCTAGACTAAAGTCAAGAGTAAACCCATCTTAAATAAAATATTAAATAAATAAATAAGTAGGTTTATACAAAAAAAAATACATTTCAATCACATTTTTGAACTAGATGAGCTCGGTGTTTTCTATCTGACTACTCTAGAAGAAAGGCCGAATTAAAATCAGAGGTCAGTCTCTTTTTAAGTCCAGACAAAATCTTGGTCAGATCATGTGAAGACCCTGTAGATCGGTGTATGAAATAGTATATTGAAGAAAGAACCACACATATTGAGTGGACCTGTTTAATCAGTGCACGTATTTGTCAGTAATCGTGCAGCTCAACTCGGAACTTAAGGAGCTCAACGATTCGACGAACAAAACCTCTGCCATCAAGCTTGCACTGAATCCGTCATATGAGTTCCACAACAGAACCAAGCACATCTAGTTACGACATTTCTTTATACGAGAAGCCATAGCTGCTGGGACTATGATGATTGCAAAAATTGGTACAGAAAACCAAATTGCTGACATGTTTACGAAGACACTGTATAAGCCAAGACTGGCTATGCTTTGTCGTCATATTGGCTTGCATGTTTAAAAGACTTTTGTTCCCTAGCTTCAAGAGGTGTTAGAGTTTGTATATATCAAAACTCTTTGAAGGTGAAGCTATGGAACCTCCATAGAATAATGGAATAACCATTGGACATTCTTAAAAAGAATAGTAACAATGGTGTCACTTCTTGATTTATATTTTTGCTTGTAAAACGTCCTGTATATAATTAAACTTATATTATGATATTTATGCCTCTATTTCTATTTCTTTAATATTTTAGTCTTGGTCTGAAAACTCACTGTTTACGGTAGCACGCAACATAAACAAAACATTCTGCTTGTAGGTGCATGCTAAGGTCCGGGGATCGTGGGAGTATTTAAAGTTAAGTATGTAATAAAATATAAAACCTGTTTTCGAAAAAAAAAAAATTGGCTTCGTTAAGCGACGTTTAACACCCGTTCTCCAAAAGTATAACTAATCTTTCAAACCTGCAGTTTCATACCCCAAAAGAGTTTCACACTAAAATCTACATGTTTGAATCAAAGATTTGACGGCCTCAGCGTAGCACAGTAGACGTTATCGGTCTAATATCTGGACCGATAAAGTGATTCCCGACGTTATCAGGCGTCAGTCAAGTCTGTCAATAGCAGGGGAAAGGTGTGCTTTTACTCTGCACCCCAATTGAGGCCTTATCACTTTAGCATGATAGGATCTAATTCCATGGGCTTATTTAATCTACAGTTGGCATCATCAGGCTAACAGTTCAGTACCGTAAAAATGGCACATCGCATTATAGAAAACTAGCGACCCACCCTGGGTTTTGCGAGGTTTTACGCCTTGACAAAACATTGAGTTGTTATCTGTAAGTTTAATATAAATGTACATCACCAGGCTAACAGTTCAGTACCGTAAAAATGGCACATCGCATTATAGAAAACTAGCGACCCACCCTGGGTTTTGCGAGGTTTTACGCCTTGACAAAACATTGAGTTGTTATCTGTAAGTTTAATATAAATGTATTAGACACGTAAACCTTTCGGAATTAATTCTCCATGGTAAAAACCGCATACAAAATCCGTTGCAAGGTTCAGAAGAACAACGTGGTCTCATAAGCAGACATTAAAAGCGACATTTAATTTATAATCCTCTCCTATTTTTATTCCGAACTGTGCTGGTGTCTCACGGATGCAGCTGAATACCAGTATTTTACATGGAGCTACTGCCCATCTCATCTGACCTCCACAACCCAGTAACTGGGGAACACGACAGCCATTGGCAAAACTGGTTGACAAACTTTCGGCCTTCTGGCTTCCCATAACGACTGCCAAACACCTACGAATGACAGCCGGCACCAACGCGCAACGGCTTAACTTGCTTGCCGAGGCACGGAAGGGGTCTGGGTATGTGAAGGTCACCCATCCATGTAATTATAGAAGTTCGGCTTGGTAGAGCGGCATCTCTTTCACTCATACCTGCGACTCTCTTTCTAAAGCTCTATGTAACGTATTTACTCCTGGGTATAGTCCTCCAGTCCGAATTTCGGCCATGGCGGACAATCTTATCGGAGACTAGCCATCGACGCGGACGAGATAAACGGCTTCCTGTACATGACTCAGGAGCCGCACTAGCGCCGGACCGGGCGCCGGAACGCGAGTACACCGCATTTATTATGCGTGGTATTTATTGGTATCGACGAGGACGGGATAAACGGTTTCCTGTACATGACTCAGGAGCCGCACTAGCGCCGGACCGGGCGCCGGAACGCGAGTACACCGCATTGACAATGCGTGGTATTCTTTGGTATATTCACAACATGCAGTACGGCGGCGGTGCGACTGCGGCCGTGTTGCGTCATGTACAGGAAGCTTTATAGTGCAAGCGTGAGTGCTCATACACAGGAGCACTCTTTCTTCCCTCACTCTCATAGTTTCATGGGACGGCACGCAACAAACACGACCGAAGAGATCCGGCGCAAGGCAAACGGCTTGACGTGGTTTTCGAGGCACGGGCACCATCAACTTCCAAACTCCGGGCAGTTACTAAGAAATACTACTGGAAAACACCAAAAACATTTTGCGCGACCCGGGAATCGAGACCAACGGGGCAGTTACACACCCGGGTACTGTACAGTTACACGTCTATGGCTCGACTTCGGTTTCGTAGCAGTAAGGGCGGTTTTCACAGTGTTACTACTGACGTGCGGTTGATCTTATACAGCCAAACTACTTATTAAGAACAACAGTAAGTTTGGCGCTGAGATAAGACCGAATGAATAAAATTCTCGGCTAATTTGGAAATATTTTAATGATGACAGTAACAGGAATCCGCTGGATGCAGGAAGCACCGGTCGCGCCCTGTGGCGAACGGAGGAGTCTGTCAGACTTTTACTGACTAAAACTACCCCGGGAACACGGGCTAGAGGGGCACATAAGCATTCTTCAATTAAGCCCCAGACTGGCCCGCCACTGCGGGCTCAGTCTGGTCAAGCTGGGGGAGTGAGGTGTCAAAGTCCCCCCGTGACGTCCAATAGGGGCGAGCGTGGAACTATACGCGCCGCCATCTCGGGTCCAGTATTATGGGGAGGGGGGGGGGGCGCGTCCTCAAGTCCGCCGTCTCTCTGGACCTGTCTATGAGGGTTGGAAGAGGGAGTTGTCCACCCTCCGCCGACGCCCGGCACGTCTGCTGCGGATCGGGAGAGATCTCTCGACCTCCCTCAACCTTTCCGCAGCCTCTTTCTGTGAAATGACGGTTTGACAGAAAGAGATCACCGCATACCCGGACCTACCCCAACATACCACCTCCCCTTCGAAGTTACAATATTTTGGATGAAAAATCTGATATCAACGCAGTCGAAGTTTCGTAAAAAGCCGGTTCGAAAATAACTTCAGTACCTACGCCATTGCGCAAATATCGATAAAATAGGTAATGTCATGGATTAGCTATATTTTATCAATAAAGCACACGGGAACCGCGTGTTACATAGGCCTAGCATAATATTTATCTTAAATACGTGATCGACTATAGATATTATCAATAATTCAACACCGTCATCTTTCTAATACTTACATTTTCTAATATTACAGTTTGCGCACTGGTTAAAAATGTATCTTGTATATTATGCAAATGGTTTGTCATTCACCTAAAATTTTCATCTGAAGCAAGTTTTGAGTAGGATGCATCTCGATCGGTCTATGAGTAGGGGAAGACTTAAGAAACGATAGATGGACTGTGTGGAATATGATATGGCTAGAACGGCGATTACGACTAATAGAGAAGGATGGAAGAAAAAGCCATGTTGCCCCCAAATAAAAGGGCCAGAGAATGATGATCATCCTCTTGCACCTACGTATCCCAGAGAATGATCATAATTGGGATATTGTCTTTTTTTTTTTACTTAAAAAAAAAAAAGTGCAAACAATATTATAAAAAGTGTACAAGCTTAAACTAAAAACAAGTTTTAAATGTTTTAAAATAACTGTTCGACAATGACAGCATTATCGTTATAGAAGTCACGAGTAGTACGGTGTAACTTCATACTAGCACCATACATTGTCTGTACCGCGCGACAAGGCCGAGAATAATCACCTCCAAAAACTTCTAAAACGTGTATCTTCTTCATACTCGTATTTCCATCGATTTTATAGATTAACTCATTTCACTTTGCCATTATTTGTTCGAACATTTCATAGAAGTTGGCATCCCTATTCTCTTAACCTGCCCGATGATGGTAGTTGTTTTAAACATAGTCAAACCACAAGCGAGTAGTACACTACCTTACCCAGACAGTGTTATTCGGTGTTACTCTAACCTTTGCAAAAAATGTTTTTTACATCCTATCAACAATAAAGTATGTTTTAACCGTGTAGGGCTGAGTTTAACTAGCGATGCCTTTTAGCCTTGAGTTGACCGGTAGATGTATGCATAATTCATCACACAAGTACGCAGTGCTATTGTGTAACACAGACCATAAACAGAGCTCCATTTAAAGTGATGCATGTTTGTATAAAGGCCAATAAGCAATGATATTTTAAGTAAAAGGTTTTCAGAGGGCGCCCTAGAAGGGCATATATATGATGTTCTTCAGAAAGGTCAGGTTTGTAGTACTCGCAACCGACATGCGTGTATGTTATAGATGTATAAAATACTAGCTTTTTCCCGCGGCTTCGCCTACGTTGAGGTCGGAAATTAAGCCACCGGAACGAAATACCGGCATGAAAAGTATCCTTTGTGTTGTTTCTAGGTCATATACAAATCCGTTCGGTAGTTTTTCGCGTCTTTCGTCACTAGACAGCCCGGCTGCCGGCAGCCAGTAAAACATAAGACGGCGTCGTCTGGTGTAAAAAGACACTTAACGAAGCCCAGAGTCTGGGCTGTACTGGACCATACCTGGCAAAATTGGGATGATGACAATTTTTTTTATTTTTGTTTCCTTATAGCGTAAACAATATTACAAAAACTGTAAAGCTTAAAAAATTGCCAAGTTATAAACGTTTTAAGATAATTGTTAGACAAGGACAGCACTATCGTAGAAGTGACGTCACGACTATGCAACTTCATACTAGCGCCGTACATCGTCAGTACCGCACGACAAGGACGGCAATAATCCCCTCCAAAAACTTTTAAAGCATGTATCTTCTTCAAATTTACACCGATTTAATAGATTTTATCGATTATCTCATTTTTAATAAGCTTTCTTTGAAATTACATTATTGTTATGAACATTTTTAATATTAGTCATCATCCCAATTCTGGTTACGGAGATATTGAAGGTCAACATTCCAACTTTAACTGACGTTTTTTCACGAAAACGAGTTTTTTATGTGTACGAGTATTACATTGCGCACTATCGCAAAACAGCAAAAATAAAAGTCGTTCCCCAGCAATCATTTTTGTGTAATGACACTTAGTGTAGTTGACGGCTATGTGGGTCTTTTAACAACCTGTTTGTATCAATCAATCAACTCAGACTATCGCAGTCCACAGCTGGACATATCCCTCTGCAATGCTGCGCCACAACAAACATCCTGTCCTCCGCCTTCCGCATCCAGTCTGTCCCAGCTACCTTTTTGAGGTCATCAGGCCATCTAACTTTGACTGGACAATGTATACACCCCCCATTCCAGTCCTAAAAACGTCCTCCAACGCATTGGTAAACAGTTTCGGGGATTTCACATCCCCCTGTCTCACCCCCCTGAGTAGTTGGATGAGGCTGTTTTTCTTATCCTTGATCTGGACAGTCATCGTGGCAGAGTGAAACCTCAACACTTCGATATATGGCGTTATATCAATTAGGCATCGTTGCAGAAAGGCCAGAACTGCCCATATTTTGGTACTAAAGCCTTTTCGAAAATCGGCTTGTTCTGGTGGGTGGAACTCGTCCAGTCACCTGGCGAGACGGTTTGTGACGACCCTCGAGAACAGCTTGTATACGTGGCTCAGAAGTGAGATGGGTCTATAGTTCTTCAGTAAGGTGCACCTTTTTGAAGAACAGTACCACCGCACCTCTGCTCCACGCCTCAGGCGTTGAACTCTCTTGGATGACGCAGTTGAAGAGTCTCGTTAGCTCTCTCAGGACTGAATGCCCGCCTGCTTTAAGGAGCTCTTTCGTTATTCCGTCATCACTAGGTGCCTTGTTGTCCTTTAGCTGCTTGAGAGCCGCCCTAATCTCGCACTGGTCGACATCCAGGGTGTTCCTATTGTATGTTTAAAATTATATAAACATGTATATTCTTTTTAATTTGAATGTTATAAACATACCTCCTTTGCCCAAAGTCTGCATAGCATGCATCCCCAGCGTCTGAAGAATATGATGGCCACATTCTGGTCCTCCCAGAAGGTTTTCAACTCTACTGCCTGTAAAATAGAACATTGTTTGTGTTAATGTTTTAAATTTGATCAAAGATCCTCTAATAATTTTTTTTGGAAATCTTCATCTTTAAAGATAAGCACAGCCATAGCTTTAATTTTTACAATTCAACAACATTCATAGCGTTATTTACGTTGTTGAGCAGACAAATTGTTTGATCATATGAAGCAATGGTTAACTTCCACCAGGATCATTTTGTAGGATATTCCTACAAAATGATTCAGATTGTGATGGAAAGTGTTTTATGCAATTTGGGTGCTGGTCAGCACAAATTGAACCTTGTTTAAAATATTACCCACTAGCTGCTCCTCGCGGTTTCACCCGCATAAATCTTTATCCCGAGGGAGTATTGGGATAAAAAGTACTCTATGTGTTAATCCAGGTTATAGATTATCTGTGTGGCAAATTTCATCCAAATCCTTTCAGTAGTTTTTGTGTGAAAGAGTAACAAACAAACATCCATCCATACTCACGAACTTTCGCGTTTATAATATTAGTAGGATTTAAAAAAAACTGTTTTCGTTAACATTTTGTGATATATTCTTATGAACTCAGCATAGTTTGAAACAATAACAATATTGTATTCCATGTGAAAATTCTAAATCAGTTTATAATCCAATAATTGTAGCCTGGGAAAATTTAAAAGGAATGCTGTTAGCCTTTTGTTAGTCAGCATATTTAATAAGATAATCATGTTATTCTACCGCGGTTAAAAACGTAGAAAGTGGGTTGTATTTCAATAAAGTTTGTCATGGTCAGCAAAACTTCCATTTAATACATCTGTTTTTGCTTAAATACTAGACTGTTTATTAATAAGGAAAGTCAATAGTATTCTTTTTCAACAATATTTAACCATCTAGACTTTCTTTTAATAGCTGCCACTGTCTCGTATATATTGTCATAATGTAATTGAAATAAAATAATTATTATTTTTATCACCGCAACTGTGCATAAACACCATCTGACTGATAACCTGTAGCCTTTTAAATCTTTTATGCAATGATAACTGTGCTCCCTAACAGTGTTAATCTATGTTTTATTATACAGGTGATTATATCTTTCTTCTATTCAAATAAAGTTTTTGCTCTATGGAGCAATGTTTTGATTAAGTAGAAATTGTACTCCATAATTGTTAAACCTGCACTATGGTATTGACTGAATAAAACCTGTTCTAAGCAAGACTTTGTAACAATTAAAAAAAAACCGGAAAATGGAAATGAATACGTCCTGCAATTACAAGCAGGTACAATGGGTACAGCATTGGTAGTATTTAAAGAGCATAGGATAATTATCTATCGGAATGCGGATGAGAAACCTAGAGTATCATTATAAATAGGTTAGCATAAATCCGAGTCAATGTTGTAACAGAAACTCACACATGACTGGTTCTATTATTACAAGTTTCAGTTACGAAACGCTTGCAGCTGCAAGCCGGTTTACTTTACGTTTTACATAAATGCAATATCCGTTCCCCGTGCTACCTTTTAGTTTTATTGCCTTGGAAAATTACTTCCAAACAGTTTCAAAGGTTCCAAACAATACGCTGATCTAAACAGCAAAAATACTCTTCAATTGGCGCGGCGTAAATAGAAAAAATATGTGTTGTAACCACGTTTGCCGCCCCAAAACAATGGAAAAGGTGTTTACCTCGCCGCTGGCGATGCTCTTTACTTTTTGTGATCCAATCTGAGCGATATCCGTAGACATTTTATCTGTGTATATAGACTGTTAGCAACTTTAATTTCACAAAAACTTTCTAGAAAGTAGACACGGCAAAGTGAACTACATTAATAGAATAATGAATTTGACACTGACAGTGACAATGACAACTAATAAGAAACCCCCTGCTTTCCGAATTGGGATGTAATCGATTTGAGTGCGCACCCGTTTCGAGTTGGCGTGAGCGCGAAAACGATGTCCCGTGAATCGTCATAGGTGACGTCATGACATGCGCCATCTTGCGATAACGCCGACCATGCCCTACAGAAATATCACTGTGAACGAATTGTCAGCTGTCATAATCGAGATATCTAAATCGGAACGCTAATTATCGATGTGAGCGCTGTCAGCGATTATGGTCTAACTCGGAATGCGGGCATAGAGTGGTTCTTACTCTGGGTAGTCGGGGTCCAAGGTAAAATTAATTCGGAACATTCGGATCTTTTGCAATTGGTGCAGTTTTCGTCGTCGAGTAAAGTTAATATCCGATTCAGCGAATAATTAACTATTGATAAGATAACATGGTCCAGTTACATAACATAACATCACGCCTTGGTTCCCCGAAGGGTTGGGCAGAGGTGTACCTATAGTACACCCACATTTCGCCAGTTATGTTTAAGTCCCATGTAATAGGGGGCGAGCCTATTGCCATCTACCGGGCACAAATCCAGACTTCGGGCTGTTACTGAGAAGTTCCAGATAGAAACACCCAATCACACGTTGCCCGACCTGGGAATCGAACCCAGGACCTCATGCTCAGCAGTAGTGATTGCGACCAAGTTAAAAGATAAAATATAATGTGTCATTGTAAACAGTCATAACACTCGATTATATGTCATGCATCATATTGAGGATAACGATTTGTTAAACTTTTAAATGTTAAACTGATAAAACATGTGCCCATTTATGAAATGTGCCAATTTTCTTCTTTTCTTCTGAGTCTAGTGTCGACGAATCAAGTAATTATGTCAATGGTTGATGATGGATCGTTTTTTTCGATTTTACTAGGAATTACACATTATTTAATTTTATTTCTATTTAAATAAGGGTTATGGCAACTTTCTAATAAGGAACCAGCCCGTCCTAAAACGGAGTTAGTTGGAGGAATGTCGTTTGGTTTTAGTCAAAAAGAGTAGTAGTGAGGCAGACTGGCTAGACTGGCTATTCGTAAAATTTTTAGTTTTATAGGAGAGAAAGTTGGAGGCCTAATCTTTGTTTTAAACTCTCCTTTTTTATTATGCTGTGCGTGTCCCAAATAAATGATTTATTTTCCTTTCTTTCTTTCTATTCTCAGTAAAAGGGAAAAAACAATACTGATGATGATCAATATCGCAGTCATTATGATCCCTAAATGATATTCCCAGAACGGTGTGCGTAGTTACTGTGTTTCATTGGTTGTTTATAGATCCCAGGATCTATAAACAACCAATGAAACACAGTAACTACGCACACCGAATCGTGAATTGGGAACAGTTTCCTTCATCGAGACCAGTCTCGATGAAGGAAACTGTTCCCAATTCATCTTTAATGATGGATAGTAATAATTTGAAAACCCTACTTTGAAATGTCTAATAAGAAAATATCGAATACTGTCATAATCGATTAAATTTGGAACCTCCCTAGGCGCTCTTCGCTTCACTATCACGTTGCTTCATTCTTCCTTGATTGCTTGTCACCGCGTGTTTCACCGGTCTGAAAACTTTATTATTTATCTCAACACCTGGTGAGTACTCATTTATTTATCATTATATTATAGATATTAGTAACTTTTCTATAAGTCCATGCAAGTTTTATCAATTAACACAACGTGATCATTATAAGCATTTTGACCTTGTACATTCGAGCCATTTCGATTGATTTTTTGTTACGTGTATTAGTCAGTTTTAATAGTGTTATTGCGTTGTTTGTCCATTTCTGTTGTGAAAAACTGGTCAAGTTCCATCCACGCCCATTTTTTTTTCTAGGACGTAAGTATTAAAATCTAGGACGTTCAAACTTGAGGAAAGGCCGAAGGAGGTAGTTACCTACATAATGAGAATTGTTTCGTAGTGGCTAGTGTACGCTCAGAATGGCTCAAGTGCGTACTTACTTAATGATGTACTGCCTAGGTCTAAAAATTTCAGTACATAATGATAATGACTACATTATCATTATATACTGATATTTTTAAACCTGGACCAACAATTTTTTTTAAGTACAGCTATCTAATTAGAGTGATTGTAATTTCTCTACTGCTAATCTTGAAGCAGGATTTCCATGAGTACAGTGTTTAAGCAGTAATTAAAACTAATGGAATTGAACAATTTACCTCTTTCCTAATTATGGTTAGGCATAGTGTGGAAACTGGGTCACCAAATCTATGGTGAGCCATTGGGTTTTATTATCTGTCTAAGGCATTATTCTCCATGAGCAAAATAATGACACTTATTGTGTCTATTTGTTTTATTGATGCCCTAGTTTAAAAATGACAGTGGATTTTCAAATAAAAGAATGTTCGCATACTTACAGCAAAATTTAAAAATAATGTTAATGTAGTTAATAACTATCATAAAAATTAATTTCTAACATATGTTTAAGAGTTTATATGTTATTTTTTATCAAGAAGATTAAGTATGTATTAAGTACTTTCCTGTCCGCAAGCAATGCGATTGTTGCTTTTGATTCCAATAGGTGTAATTTTAATACTTAATTACAACAGGGGGAAAGTTTAATTCCAGCATGTAAAAAAGGAAAGAATAATATATATTTTCAACTATGTAGGTTGTAACGAGTTTTTTATACCGTTACATGTCTTAGATCATTATAGTTGATTTGGGAATGATTTCTAGTTGTAATTTTTTATCTGTGATACATTCGGCTGACGTTTCGACGTCAAAATTTGACAAGTTACTTTGCAATCTTTGTTTGTGAAGGTGACAGGTCTCCTAATTCTCCCTAAATGGAATCATAATTAATTTAGGAAATTTTGGCTTATAAACGCCATAATCCTAAACTAAAGGACCCGTGGAATGGTCCCAAAGTAAAATTTTATTGGATTTTTGATTCCCTCGTTTGCCTCCCTACGGTGTTTTTGTTGCCATCTATCTTCACGGTACACCGAGGGAGACTTGAGTTTTGCATCCCTGGAATAAGCGCCTACAATTGTGGGTGTTTATGCTACGTTTACATCTACCGAGGAATTTCCACGGGGCTGATTACCTGAGTTTCTTTTTTTCTTATTTTTTTATCATACCCAAACAGCCTTCAGCTGCTAATTTAAAATTACTGAAAAGGTGCAATGATGACATTAACTGAAATTTATAATAGTTAAATTGTATTCAATAAGCTAAAAGTAGACAATAAACTGGGAATGTTCAAGGTAGTGAGACTTTTAATCACCGTTGACATCCACAGGCTCCCATCCTAAGATTCAATCCTAAGGTTCAATCTCTCCAATATTATCTGGCTATCCATTAATAGTGTGTCGCTCCACGGCGCCCGAAATTTCATTTCTTATATCAACATACTTTTTTAGGAGATCACACACTCAGAAACACAAATTTTTTCTTTTTTTTATACTACAATTGATCCCAACAAGGGATCTCTTTTTTATATTACAAGGTACAAGAAAAAGTAAAATTTGTGTAACAAAATTAATATTGCAAAGTTATTTTCCTGTATCTAACAGATATTATCAGAAATGACTCTTTTAAAAACCTTTTGTTGACTGACATTTTGGTACAAATTATGTATTTTTTTAAATCATCCTCTAAAAAGGGAGAAGCCTCCTAACAGACGGTTGTTGTGTTTGGTGGGCTACTATCTGACAATCGATGTTGGAAAGTTGTATACATATGCACTAGTTGCGCGGTAAAAACTCTACTTGCAGGATTTTGCTTGACGTTGGTGTGATTTCAGTTATTTTCATAACATTTGTGCCAATACAAGAGAAGATTAGCCAGTCAGTATGGTATTCCATATTCAAATCCTTGGATCCAATTGATGTTATTTCCCTTTTGACAAATACATATCAACTTTATGTATTGATAGTTAGGGTGTTTTCAGGATTACTAGTATGAAAAAATTAATCAAAGTTAAAATTGTAGCAATTTTGATCACTTTTCCAAATCACAATTGTTTGAACATTTTGGAGAAAAATTGTGAATGTATAGTTGGTAGTCCTGAAACAGACTTGACATAAAAAATTGCTTAAACTGGATATATGTATACTTTCTCTTATAATCCAAACAACATTATTTTCCTCAGTAAAATCTGTATTAATGTTTAGTCTGATAGTGCGCTGATATTTTTTTAGATTATATGAGCGCTATTAGATTATATTAACTCAATTTTGTATGTTTTATAAATGAATGTTCAGTTTTCTACAGTGTGGCAGGGAAATTGACGCGCAAACTGCGACCGGCACGAATAAAGATCGGCACATGATCTTAGACCCTCTAGCATAGCAGCAAACTGCTGTTTCATAGAACAGTGCAATAAGTATGCTGTCAAAATGTATAGAATAGCTATTTATTAATAACCCAATAACAATGCAGATGGTTACAGTTGGCGTTTCGAAGTACCTGCCAGCCTGTATAAGAGGTGGATTGATCGTTTTGGAATTGAATGCTAAAATGAATATAATGTAAAAAACTTTTAGTTCAAATGGAACCAAATCGAAACTAAAAAACAAAACTGACAAACATCACCTACCTTCTTTCAAATACAAACAGATTACAGTAATGGATCTAAATTACAGCAATGTAATTTATTGATGCCTGTTCAGCAATGATAATGGTAATATTTGAAACGAATGCCTTCCCCTCCCCCCTCCCCTCCTATTACATGGGGCTTAACATAACTGGCTGGCTTGATCCTATTATTAATTTAACAACTGTACCTAAATTCTAAGCAAATAAAGACCTATTCTATTCTGGCAAAATGTGGGTATACCTCTGCCTAACCCTTCCTGGATTTCAGGCCTGGATTTATGTTGTGCTTAAAACAAAGGACCTTTTTTTTTTTCAATTTTGAATTTTTTCCCCAAGCCAGTTAAGTTTTTTTTTGCTTTTACCCAACACTAAAATGGATGTAATAGGTCAAGATTTTCCCTTTATTTAATATAAATAAATAGGCACATTAATTACTGTCCTGATCATTTCAGAAGTTGTCAGCCGTAAAACTGAACTACTAGTACTAAGTACCAATAATCAGTTCACTTATTTCCTTATGTACATTATTACTGTAATTTACACCTTAAGCTTGTGTAATAAAGCTGGAAGTTTATTGCTCTGTGTGTTAAACGGATTAAAATGCAGACGACTTTAAGTATGACTGTGTGTGTTTCTTGAGAAGTCCTTCGTTTAGAAAAATGATTAGATCATGTCTAATTGATATCAATGTGGCGTTTATGAAGAGGACATGCAAGGGTTCAGTAGCTAACTGGCTACTTTATTTTATGAGTTTGAAGTGAAGACTTCTTTGGGCGGGTTGAGCGAATTTTGGGAAGGGGAAAATCTTGTGTTGCTATGGTATGACGTGTTGCGCTTTGCCAGGTTTTTTTTGCTTTGTGAAATTAATTCTTCTGTGTTTTAATTTTCTTTTTTAAATTGACATTTATTATAATTGTGAGCTTTGTGCTAAGCATTTAAAAATCCCGGCATTTTGACGGGAAATTGGCGCCAAAAGTCTAAAAACAAAACGTCGTACATTTTACAAGAAATGGTATACACGATGTCACGATAAATCATAGTAATTTAACGCACTACGGAACAACAGTTTAGTTAGTATTACAACGGCTACTATTAGTACAATAAATGACTAGCACTTCGTCCGCATGGATTTCGTATTATCTCCATATTATTAATTATTCCAGAAGAGCAGTGAAATACTCCCTCAAATACTTACCCCCTTTTGCTGAACCATTTCACCCAAAAACTTGTAAGTCTTTATTTTCTGCCAAAAGTTTTAGCACCCTCTAAAATCCCTTTGAGGGAAACTTTATTATTTATTTAACGAAATCCCCCTCTTTTCACCTTTAAAGGTTGAATTAAAAACCACTTAGAGCTCGCCTACATTTTAGATGGAACCCTTAATAATCATACAACACTTCGCCCGCGACGTTGGCGTGAATTTCGTACTGTCCTCTACAAATTTCACCACCCACTGCACCCTTGATTATTTATATTTACATATCTAAGTTATCGGGCCAAGTTTCAAGTTCGTTAACCAAAAGTATTTTTTCACTCCCACGGGGGCGGAATTTTGGAAATTCATTTGACATGCTTCTAAAACTTGTCTCACAACATTATTTAGACCAGTTTTCGAGTTAATCAAGCCACGCAATAAAATCCTACCCTCTAAAACTTGACTACCACTTTTCACCCCATTAGGGGTAGGGTTAGGGGGTAGGTTTTGGTCTTAAGTATAAATACCGAGTTTCGAGTTTATGGGCCCGCGCGTTAAAATTCTTCCACACAAACTTTGACACCCCTTGATCCCCCTTTATTAGTAGTTGTGAAAAACTGAAAATTGTAAACTTTATAATTTACTTCGATATTTATATGAGCCAAGATTCAAGATTTTTCACACAAACAATATCCCCCCTTTTCACCCCCTTAAAGCTCGAAGTACCAAAAACTCCTTCTTAGTGCTCCCCAACAGTATTAAAGAAAGCCCTGTACAAAATCTCACGTTCCTTGTCCCAGCAGTTTCGGCTGTGCATTCATGTCAGTCAGTCAGTTTCTCTTTTTATATACAGTCGATATAAAATGAGAAACTGAGATAGGTCGGGTCATAATAATTAAAACAGAATAAAAAATAAATCAAAAAGATAAAAGTTACAATTTGTAGCAACAGGAGTTAAAAGATCGTCACAGGCAGTAGATTTTCTCGTTTTTATTATTATTATAAATGACCGTAACATTTAAAATATGTACATAGCATCGCTTTTTTATATATATTTTTCTGTAATTAACTATAATGACTTGACCTATCACCCGATTACGGCTTGACGTCGACTTAGGGACACCCTGTATGTCATAAGAAAGATAGTTAACTAAGCATCGTTCAGCACTCTAATTGGCGTAACACACTTCAATCACATTCTGAATCATTATGAAGCATATTGATAATCAATTGCTTCTTAACTTAGAACAATTTGTCTGCTCAACTAACTACTTAAATAACGCAATGAATGTTGTTTGAACTTTCAAAATGAAAACCATTGCTAATGTTAGTTTGTTACGTAATTACCCCGCTGGTCTCAGTCAAAACGCTAAACAGCTGCGCGTGAGTGTTCCCGATATTTTGACGAAGAATAGTTGATTTTCAGTGTACATTTTATAAGAACTCGTTCACACGTCCGTGTCCGGGCTGGCGACGGAGCTTTATATCTATTCTAAGTCGTAACCTTGAAAGCTACTCGACTCACAACTCTGTTGAGGAGACCTCAAGCCGTGCCTCGGAAGACACTCAAAATCGGTATTCACAGCCGTCAGATTACGGAAATTATTAAGTCCCACGAATGAGTGTGAGTTGAAGTGATACGTGACGAATACGTAAATATTCAATAAACTCTTCAAAATACATTATGAAAATCGGATAAAATAAGCATGTTTTGGTTAAATCGTCATTGTTGACTACCTCAAGGAAGCCTCAAGGTAGTACGACGAAACTACCTTATATTTGACAGTTGGTTTCTCAACTTAAGCTCACGTCAACTGAGAAAACTGAGATGAGAAGTAAAATTGCAACCATGAATAACAATGAGTCAAGTCGAGGAAATCATTAGGTTGTGACTTTGAAAATGGGTGTTACTCCGTGTCACGTCCCGGGCGCGGCCCTGATATAATGTGTGGAATAGACCTTCATGCTATCTTTCATAAAACATGGAACAGGCGGCTAGTAAAAGTTACCCCAAAACACGAAGACGCCTGTTCGGCCCGTTCTAGGAGCATCATTGTCACCATATAAACCAAGCGTGTCACCATCTGCTATTTAGGCATTAACCTCCGCAGACTAATTAATACGACAAATGTTTGCGTACCTGTGCCGCCTCAGACGTATACAGGGTGTCAGATAGGTCGGGTCATGATAGTTAGAAAAGAAAAAAAAAAGTGAAAATTTGTAACAACAGGAGTTAAAAGACCGTCACAGGCAGCAGTTTTTTTTTTCTAAACATACAATTTTTTTTAAATATACAGGGTGTAACGAAAACCCTGTCCGATCCTGAAGGGTATTATTTGGTATCGTAGTGCGTACACAAATACGTAATCATTTAATGGATACGAGATAATTATTTTTCCCCGATGAAAACAATTAATTTAAAAAATTAAAAATAATCATCATACCAAAGGCAACACTGATCGCTCGACAGGGTTCACCAGAGTTCACCTACAGTTTCGTGTCAAAGAAGCCGCCTGAGCGCGGCGATCCTTTGTCGCAAGCCGCCAAAGAAACGTAGGACTAAAGAAATCTACGTTTTGCCTACGCGTAGGTATCAGCTGATATTTTATTGTAGGCTTACGCACAATGACCCCGATTTCTGACCTTCTGTTTATCAAGAAACAATTTTTATTGAGTTAATGTGATGTGCTTTTGGCAATGTACCCACTGTAGGTATCAGTTTATTAAAACATTTACTTGTTACATACCTCTATATAACTAGAACATTAGTACACATTCGACACCTTTTTATTAAATTTGCACGTACTCTTCGCAGCGCACATGTGTACGATTTGAGTGACTCGAAAGCTTCCACAATCCGAGCTGTTACTTCGATTTCCGAATCACACATTCACTCACAAATAAAAATTAACATATTCAAATATTCCTGATTGGTATACGACATTGTTCGCGATACGATAGCGGCACGTGATACGTACGGACATCCGATCGCAAGCTATCTCCACGTGCGACTGGCGAAGTGTCCAAACAAGTAGCGACCAGTCGGCTACATCAAAGGATCGAGGACTCGTTATGAGTACCTACAGCGCGGCTAATGCAGGGCGGTGTCCTTTGAAATAAAATAGGCAAAAAATAAAAGATTTCGCCGGCCGGTGGAGTGTTGTCAACTTATGAAAATTTACCATATTTAGTGTTACATTTCGCATGGTAACTAAAAATAAAAAAATCAATAGCTTTTGGTTTTTATGAGTTAGATTTTTTTACTATTTTTTCTAGTACGTATGTTAAACCAGGAATACGCCTTTTTTGGATCGGACAGGGTTTTTGTTACATATTGTATATTCTTCTGTTAACTAATGACCTGTCACCCGATTCCGGTTTGACGTCGACTTACGGGACAGCCTGGATAAACAACTGAGAAGCTATGTTCGGTTTTTGTTTTCTATGTCATTGCACGACCCGATATTATCTCGGGGGCACGGCAATTGATATTAAACCAAGCGGTCAATAGATTAAAATTTCAACTAACCGTTTTCAAGGCGGTTCGTGACAGAACTTGTGCGCTGGACGCTTTTTCGGCGCCACGAATTTTATTAGTATTTCCTTCTCTAGACGCTTCCGGCGCGGTGATGCCGTGCTCTGTGTAACATACTAAAATGTTACTTTTAGTTGGTGAACAAGAAAATCGGCACGAAAGTTATACAAACAACGTGCGAGTTTCAAAGTCTACATATTCTACGGAGTTCGCCAACTTCAGGCTTTAGCCAATTTTGTTCAGTCTCGTGTTTTATCACCTAATTTCACAACAGAATTAGGTCTAGCTAGAATCATGATTAAACCACTTGGTAGACTGGAAGTCCGAACATAGTTGGAGAAAAGCCAGAATGTCTAAAATATTCGGCAAAATCGATATTTTGCGAGCGGCGCCATAGGTCTGACGTCATTTTCTCTCTTTTCACAAGCTTGGAACGACCTCTGCGGTTCAACGGCGACACGTCACCTAGTAATACTATCTACTGTAAACAAAGTCAAAAGGTCAGGGAATTCCCATGGACTGTACAGTTATCTTTAATTAGGTATTGTTTCTATTAGGTGTATCTGTTTTACCTCATAACTAGAGTCTGACCAAATTTCTTTTGTGGTTTTCGACAATTATCTTTTTAGGCAGAAAAAAATTAAGTGCCGGGGCATATCATGAATTCTTAAATACATTTTATTCGGCAACGCGATAGTAACAATAACTGAAAGCACAATAATTGTGGAATTGCAGAAAAAGAATCTCTCGAATATAACATCAGGTAGTTTGATTATTGAAAAGTGTCGTGTGATTTTAGTTTAAAAGGTTAAATGAACTATTTTACTTTTACAAAAGCCTTTCAACGATTGGTCAGAGTCTACCCCAAAAAATACTCCTTTTTATATTGTGCCTTTCACCAACGCTACACGTTAGCTTGCCCTCATCTTCCAAATTGACCCACAACGCCAGTCTGACCCCTTTCTTCCCCCAATTGATGATTAAAAGCTAAGGAAGTTTTTCCGCATCGATCCATTCGTACAGTGGCCGAACCAAGGTTTCGCAAGGACGATTAAGTCGCTGAGCTGACAGACGATGGATAATTTGCCCGCATCTATACATGCATGGAAATTCCGGCGTTATTGCAAAGATTCCATCTACGCGGACACCCAGCTGAGCAGAGGTCCTGGGTTTAATTCCCAGGTAGGGCAAAGTGTTATTGAGTGTATCCATCAAACATATCTCAGTAGCAGCCCGGAGACTAGATTTACTTTCATGCCAGTTTAACATAACTGGCGAAATTTGGTTGTACTAAATATACATAAACACACCTGTGTCTGACCCTACGGGAACAACAGGCTTGGTGTTGTTTCCAAAAAGTCAGATACTATCTTCGAAATTAATCGACTCACAATATTGTCATGCTGTATGGTCATCAGAACTAACCTATCGGAAAAATATAGGAGTAAATAAAATTGCATTCTCATTCAAGTGAGTAATTCATTCATCATAGTGGACACAACATTTTGTCCGCAAATAAGCGTATGAGTCAGCACTTTTTTTTAACTGAATTTAAACGGATACTATAATATACACAAGCATTATCGTGTGTATTTTATAACTCATCCCAAAAATAGTATATCTAGTCTTTCCAACTACTACTTTTGGCTAGTCTGACCAATGGTCTATCGATTCGCGATCAGCACTTACGCTTATTTTAAGGGCTGTCAGTGTCATTATTTTCTATGGAATATTGACACTGACAGCTCATGAACGCGTTTTAGATGTGCTGAACATGTTTAGTTGCATTGGTGAAATCGGCACTAAGGCCGACGTCTTTAAACGTTACTTAGTACTTACTTTGGCTAAGCGTCCTCTCACTGTCGCACAACTGTCAAAATACAAGTGCAAGATAGAGACGGGGACATTTCTTAACCAAAGCACGTGCTTATACTAAGTGACGTAGCACTCGGCCTAAGTGGAAAGCCAAAGGCATTTTGTCCTATTTGATCATATTTATGCCCAAAACTAAAGTCTCCCTGTTTCCTGATTCAATTACCACGGTTTGTAGTCCATAGGGCACTTATCAAAAGGGTTCGGTAACCTTATCATCTGCCTTGTCATAAATGTAAAATATTAGCGATGATGACATATTATTCTTTTATCTTTAAGCTATCATTTTAGTCGAATCATCCATCAATGAAGTCGCATTATCATTCTTATATTTAAAATAAACCAAGATCTGCTTTTTAAACTATCATGTTTAATTGGCAATTCACTAAAAAAACAACACATCGGTCTCATGATTATGCTGCATTTTGAGAAATTCTCAGAATTTATTTCAAGATCTAGTCCGCAACAAATCTAAGAACTGTAAGATCAGTTTCAACGGAATGTCTGACTGTAAAGTGCATAGCACTTTAAATACAAATTTAAACCAGTTAGACTTCGAAAAAAGGCGTGAATTCGCATCAGATAAGCTTTACGCTCATTTTCCTTATATGATGGACACAACTCAATAAATTCGTCTTTAGCTTCAATATTATGGTACCCAAAGTCGTTTAAAGTCAGCTCCGAAACCACTATAGATTTCGCATTCGTCCGAGTCTGAAGTCCTCTTCTTATAACCTCTTTTCATTGCCGCTTTCAGTCCTGCAATGTTGCATCAATATTTTATTGGGTATCTATAATGGTACAGCTTGTCGAGGACTCGAGAGTTCGAGGCTACATGAGCCACTAACCAAACACATATACTTTTTTTTCATCGTCTAGGACGACTATATGTATATTCCAAATCTTCGAATTTGCAAAAAGTATGTTTTTTTTCTAATTTCTGAACCGTATATGCAAATATACGTTGCAACCCGCTTTTTTCTTTACGACCTATGTGATGTTAAACCTCTTGTTTGTATAATATGGACGGCCGTCTGTCAGCGGTCTGCAGGGTCCAAAATTGGCCGTCGGAGGGTTTATTCAGTAGCTATGGAACAATGTTTTCAGACTTTCTTCGGTGGTTAATTGTCGTGTTTTTGTCATAGTTAGGTCATTTTAAACCCCGAAATTTTGATTGAGCTTTCCTTTCTTTTGATTGAGATTATGAAACATCTGACCAGTCATTTCATTGTTCATCAATATCATTCTTCCAAAAGACGCCTTTGCCGGACATAATCCTCCTCTAAGCATCGCTTTAATGGCTGGTCCAGCAGTTCCCACATCTAATCAGGATTGCTTTGTGATCTTGATTTATATTTTCTACAAAACGACGCAATCTTTTAAATGCAGTTTAGTTTGCGATAAGCCAAATTAGCCACAGGATATCTTGACAAAAAGAAATATGTATAGGTATGTAATTTTATATCATAATATAGAGGTTAACTGATTGGGTCGTATATGGCATACGAGTTCGTTGATAAGGAAATTCGGTACCTAGTAACTAATTTATTCAATAAAATTTCGGGTCTCATAATGCTTGTGTAGATTACATTTTACTGCTTGTAATATTGAACTACCTACGGTACCTATTAGGTATTAACTTCATTAAGTACTTTTTAATAGTTTAAATATTTTTTACGAATACTTAGAAATTATGTGCATAAATGTTTTCTGTGCAATTTGGTACGGTACTAATAAGTCTTGTAAGCTTTGTCTTTGCTACGTTTTCCAGCAAATGAAATCTAGACAGAATGCTGATGAGCCGGTAAAAAGAAGTGAAATATATTGCTATGTCATCAGGCAAAGAGGGAACCGACTCATTATTAAACTATAATGTCGCTATATTTTCTTAAAACGATCATGACAAACAAACTTTCCGAAAGCCGGTTCACGATGACTAATTCATAAAAACAAAATTACGTCATTGGATTGAGACGGCAAACTGACAAGAACAACGAATAGTTCGTACTAAATAAAATAGAGTACTTACATAATGACACCGATAGATTTATTCCACATGACGCTGTATCACTGTTCTTGTCACAGATACGATAATTTGTTGAAGAGGGAAAGAAACAGCAACAGGTTTTGCACGCGATTTCACAATACCGCAAATGAAACAGCACCAATTAACGCGCCAAAATACTGCTGTATAAAACTTTGCCACAGTCTACGGAACTCAGTATTCATTTGAATGCGAAAAAGTGAGGGTGTGTGTGAATAAAAAAGGCATAATATTTAAGTGCCCTGCCTGATTTGACCTGTGATACTATTTTGTAAGAGTTAAAATAACCAACGGTGAGTAAAGTGAACCAATATAATTAAATTTAAAATGTTAAGTTAAAATACAAAGTGGCGTTTATTACAAAAAAAAATGGTTTTCCACACGTAGGATTATTATAATTATCATTATGTCGATGTTTAAAGTTTAAACACGTTATTTGTCCTTGGTGGCAAACTAAGATGATTCTGCGGTTCGTGTGATACTCATATTTTATGTTACATAAAAAAATATGTCGGGATTATTGATTGTAGTCTAGAATTTTCTGTAAAACAATAATGAATTGTAAAAATATTTTAATTTTACTGACACAGTTACATTCAAGACTACTGTCAAAGAGGCCATTAACTTCTTCAGTCATCAGGACTTTGAAAAAGAATGCCTTTTGCAAAATATGAAGACGTTTAAAAACATTTTTTACGAGCTCTGTGTTTCACTAATTCACTTTCAGTATTCCATTCCCGCCAAATAAGATATATTTAAAAATTCATACTTACCTAAGATTTTATACTTATAAAATTCAGAAATTATATTAATTTACAAACTTAATATTGCATGGTAGCTTTGTTTATTCTATTTAATCAATTAAGTTTTGTCATGACGTCATGCATGAGTTTAGATAATGAAGATTGTCTTGAATGGGATGTGACTTTTGTGAGTATTGGTATCGTAGTATCGTACCTAAATGAAAAATGCTTAGTCAGCGTGCCAAACAAACTGCCAACTATCCTTACCAGTGTTACCCAGTAACTGGGTTTGTGGTAGTTGGCAAATGACTTGGCAGATGGATGTGAGTAGTTCTGTGATATAAAAATCATAAAATTGAAGGAAACTTTACTCCTACATAATTACGATACCATTAACGCGATAAGATAAACAATTTTAATCTGCTTTTAAAACGGCCTATTTACAACAAAACACCAATCCAAACCTACTTAATGTTTTCATGAGATTCCATCATGTCAATGTCAGTGTCATGTGTGGTGCGGGAGCAGTGGTGGCCCGGTGGTAACGGTCCCGACTTACGAGTTGTAGGTCGTGAGTTCGAACCCAAGCAGGCGCTTTACTTTGTGTAAATAATTTCATCACCACTGCTCTCAAAACGGTGAAGGAAAACATCGTGAGGAAACCGGCATGTCTTAGAACCAAAAATTCGAAGACATGTGACATCTACCAACCCGCACTGAGCCCGCGTGGTGGATTACGGCTCACTACCTCTCATTGAGAGGAGGCCTGTGTCCCAGCAGTGGGAACGTTATAGGCTGATTATGTTATGCCATCATGTCATTCTTCGTTTCGTGTCAATAAATCAATTGGTTTTTTTTTTTCGACTATGATGACCGGTTCTTCGATCATAAGCATAATCAGCATTTAATGTTTTCGTTCCTGGGACACAGGCCTCCTGTCTGTGTTTCCTGTCGATCTGCCTCCTTCAAATCTGAATTGTGCAATGACTCAAACTGACCCGGGCATAAATTGGCCCCTTGCTTAGGATAATCCTTCACTATATTTTTTACGCGTTCATTAAGATAAGGCTACCGCCATAATCATTTCAGCCTGGAATTACCCACTGCTGGGTATAAACGGGTTCTTCCATACTTTGTGGGTTCACACAAAAACGACAATGTTTTTTGTTTTCTGGACTTTTTGTAAACCTTTTTATTTCCTTGTTTCCAGCTAAAATGTCGATCCACATCAAAGACTTCGATGACCTGAAGACCAGGCTGTCCGAGGCTGGCGAGAAGCTGGTGGTGATTGACTTCATGGCCACCTGGTGCGGACCCTGCAAGATGATCGGGCCCAAACTAGACGAGATGGCCACCGAAATGGCGGACACCATTGTTGTTCTTAAGGTGAGAACTTTTGCATTTAAGTTTTTGTTAAATTCGTTAGGGTACGCAGAAACCTAAATCTTCAATTATATCAGCTTCTATACTAGTGGACATGGTTTCCCTACATTTCTGCGCTAGTCTAAGAAAGGTTAATAATGAAAAGAAAAGATTAACCAGTCTAAGGTTGGAACTGTTAAGAATTAAGGCTCGCACAGACTGGCACACCGCGTGTCGCATGACGAGCGGTGCCTTTGCGTCGCGTGTCGCTCCTGTTTGTAGGAGCCTTTAGGATAAAACGTCAAAAGGAGAAAACGAAATTCGGCCTGATTTTTACGGCAGAAAACCGAAATCTTGTAAAATTAATTTGTTTGGGAGAAATACAGTGCATCATTCTTTTAACAATTAAGAACCGTTTAATAACTTCAGTTTTCTTTCGGTATTTTTCGCATTCGGCTGAAAAATATATTTGTTTCGTCCGTAGCCGTAATAAAATAATTTCGCTAATCAATACTTACAATGATTTTACTAAGAGAAAATCCTTGGTTTACTCGTTAAAAGATAGACACTGTATTTTACCAAACAAAAACGTATAAAACAACAATTTATTTTTCGTTTTCTGTAAGTTTTCGGTTTGTTAGTAATTGAAGCAAGTTGATTGTGTTCTTTGAACTGCGTGTATATATTGTAGGTTCTTTGGAAGTATTGAATAAATACCTCTACATACAATACCGCCACGCTCTGGACCTGCGATAACTTTAACGATTAGATTAATAATGAAAAAGTAACTGTTTTCAGGAAACGAATTAATTTTACACTAGCACTTCGCCCGCGGCTTCGTCCGCGTGGATTTCGAAATAAAAAAAAGGTTGCCTATGTTCATCAGACATAATTTCGGCGTCTAATGGTAAAACAATTTTTCAAATCGGTTCAGTAGTTTCGGATCCTATTCAATACAAACAAACAATCAAATCTTTCCTCTTTATAATATTAGTGTAGGTTTGGACTGGCAAAAATATACACAGTAAAAAGACTTGTTACGAATATGGTTACAAAAACCTGTGAAGGTTGTCTGAGTGCAAATCAGGAACAAAAATAGATTATTTCAACTAAGAAGTTTAGTTTTTAATCAACTGTGTTATTCGATTTAACAGAATGTTCTTACTTCACAACTAATGTATGCCAAGGAATGTCTTTCAAGGCTCCAAATAACCTTAGCATAAGCATAGCATAATCAGCCTAATATGTTCCCACTGCTGGGACACAGGCCTCCTCTCTGTGAGAGGGAGTGGGCCGTAATCCACCACGCAGGCCCAGTGCGGGTTGGTAGATGTCACATATCTTCGAACTTTTGGTTCTAAGACATGCCGGTTTCCTCACGATGTTTACCTTCACCGTTTTGAGAGCAGTTGTGATGAAATAATATACACAAAGTAAAGCGCCTGTCTGAGTTCGAACCTACGACTTACAGCTCGTAAGTCGCGGCCGTTACCACTGAGCCACCACTGCTCAATAACCTTAACAGTCGTTGAATCAGTAACTTTACTACTTTTTTAAACTTTATATGTAAGAACAAATTTGAATATCTTAGTGCACAATCGATCCAAGTAATCTAAACTTTGTTTTGAAAGGTCCAATATATTCTGCACAGAGTTTATGTTGATTTGAAAGAAAGAAAGAAAAAACGTATATTTGCGGTAAACATGACGCAAAAAAGAAAAGGTTATGGGTAAGGGGATTTAGTTGCATTATAATTTAGGAGCAGTGGTGGCCCAGTGGTATCAGCCACGACTTACGAGTGGTGAGTTTGAACCCAGACAGTCACTTTGTGTATTTAATTTCATCACTGCTGATCTAAAAACGGTGAAGGAAAACATCGTGAGGAAACCAGAATGTTCTGACAAATGTGACATCCACAAACCCGCACTGTGCCCGCGTGGTGGATTATGGCCCACTCCCTCTCACAGAGAGGAGGCTCGTGTCCCAGCAGTGGGAACATTATAGGCTGATTATGATAACTCAGGATGCAAATTTTCCATTGTACCAAAAATACAAAGCCAAAGCGAAGTCAATTTTAACCATTATGTTACTTGGTTCACTTGTTGACTAATTTATCCAAATATACATAACATTACTTAATATCACGCCTGTTTTTCCCAAAAAGGTTAGGCAGAGGGGTGGGTGTACATAAAGTACACCCACATTTCGACATGTCCCAGGTAATTCAAGCCTATTGCCATCAACCGGACACAAATCTAAGACACCAGGCTGCTACTGAGAAATTCCTGATGGAAAAACTCAATAACACTTAGCCCGATCTGGGAGAACCCAGGATATCATGCTCAGCAGCAGCGCCTGCGATCACTAGACCAACGAGGCAGTCCAAATATTTCCATTCATTTACTGGTTACCATTCAGAAATTCAACTTTTAATCTGTAATATTTTTCTACCCTTCCTCCTCCATTAGGCGAATGAAATACTTAAACAAGAAACTTGCCACAGATAAGAATATTACCACAAGTAATCAAAAATAATTACTGTATAGCTAACTTACTGTATAGCTAACTTACTGTTTCTTAGCTACGGTTGAATGCAAACAATGATACACCATCATAATTTAATAACGCCGATCAATAATACCCTATGTTTCTACCGCATTGACCATGCATCTAATGACTACAAGGTTTTATGCGGTATTTTAAAACTTTAGTATAACATGACATGGCATATTAACACAGCGGCCTCTAAATATTTAAAGTCAATCAATCAAGCCCCTATTAATAAAAGTTGCCATTTACTGCTTGAAAAAATATAAACTCATTTGTAACTTTATTGTCAATGAAGTACTAAGAGTGTCATTGAATAAACACAATTTTAGTAACTAAAATTTAATCATTATGGGCAGTCCTGTTACTGTCCCTCTGCTGGTTAAAATCCCCGTCCTATACAGAGAAGGAATAAGCAAGCTCATCTAGTTCCAAAAAAGTTTTCTTGGCTTTTGCATCGCCCATCGCCTCAACCAAGAAAGTGTGACCTATTTCCTCAGTTTTACAGTGTAGAAGCTATGTGCAACTATCCTAATCATTTAAATGCGAAAGAATCTTTGTTTGTTACCTTTTCACGCACAAACTACTGAACCGGGAATCCGGGTACAGAAAAGGACAGAGGGTACCTTTTATCCGAGGGAAAGAACAAAAACTTTCGACGGTCACAATTATTTTAGGAAGCTAGATGGCGATATATGTCTTTTGAATAATGATTGTGTATGATATTAGAAACTTTAGTAGAGTTAAGAGTTACTTTTTTTAGATATGAGTAACACATTTTGTCAGTTTATTACCTGGATACTTTTTATCCTGGTGGTACCTTTTACATAAACTAGTCAAGCTCCATGGCAATCCAAATGAATTAATATCATAATCACTACTATCAGCTTATCAGATAAGGCATGTCTGTTTACAATAGCGTAGATGTATTTCCGTCGCGTATAAATTGTTATTATCAAGAGGTACGATCAGAAGTATTATCGTTGCAAATAAAATAGCTGCCTATTGTACTGCTGTAGGGCAAGGGTATGATGCAAGGATGATGTATGAGAAGAAGTTGTCTTACAAAGAAGACACGAGTGTTAATCACTTCGCTTCCTCAAGACGGCTTGGCGATTTCGAACTTATATTAACAAAAAGTCCAGGGTTCCTCGTGATGTTTTCCTTCACCGATATCAGTAATGTCCAAGATTAACTCAGAAAGTACATACATATTTAATTGTTGCGTGATGCTTGAAAATCACAGTCATGCTGTGTGAATCAAACATGAATAATAATAATGCATATGACATTGATATAGTTCGCTTTAGGATTAACAGGAAACAATAATATGAATGCATAAAATGTAGGTTCTTATTGCTCCTGCAACAATGGCTTGACAAAATATTTTGTACCGTCAATATGAAAAGTAAACGTTGAGTGTCATACGTAAGATTAAAAATATCAAAAAGTTCTGTAAATCGGTATCATACAAGTAAAGGGTTCCCCCCATTCCCTCCATGACTTATAGTTATTTCCACCCAGAGGTAACATGCAACTTGTTGATTTTGTTCAGCTAATCCAAACTATTTGGTGATCAAGCTGGACGTCCGTTGATAAAGGTTGGAAATAAGCATGGCTGTTCATCCTTTTAACACCATCATTGGCATCCTTTTTCCACCCAGGCCTCCTCTCTCTTTCAGTGTCATGCTTCCCTGGTTTGTGCTAGTCTCATCCAGATCTTCCCTTTTATAAATAGTTATCCTAAACACCATCAGATTTTACAGACAAAGTTGACGACATCAAAATAAAGACACGGTGGTCTGTTTATTCTTTGGAAAGGCTATACATTAGCTGACTAATATCGATTTCTATAGTGCAGTCCAAAGTCAACCTTCGTCGAACTTCCTATTTGGTGGTCAGTCTCGAACAACGGGTTTATGAGGTCACTTAGCAGTTGCGCACTGTTACGTAATGAATGACTTACGATGCCATGACGTCACCCTGTCATAATGCAGAGAGATACTTGAAAAATAACGTTTTTTTGCTAAAGACATTTTACTCGTGTTTTATTTTAAAATATTCAGTTACCGCGAATTAACTTTAAAAAAAAAACATGAAACATCTTACTGTACCTATGTATTATTCTTAAGTATTCTTTTTTTTTTATTCTTAATAAAGATAAACCCATGACCGTTAAAATATGAAATGGTGTTGTTTAGAAAGAAATGGTCGATTTAAAGCTAACACCTGTACCATGGGGTCTCAACTCGAACAAATTATAATTTGTCTTGAAAAAAAACATAGATGGCAGCATAGGTAACCATTATGAAATTAACAATCATTAAAAAGCGATATACGGCAGAATTTTAGCTGAATTATGATTGGTAAAAGTCTAAACTTCCCAGTTTAGCGCAGATTTATCTATTTCCACTCATAATACACGCATTTTAAAAATGAAATAAAAAGGAAGCCTTTATCTTTAATTCGAACCCTTTTCAATGATAAAAGTAGCCATCTGTTAATCATTTTGTTTAGAGCTTTTTGCAATAGATGGCGTTTTACCCAATTGGTCCAGCCTCATCACAGTTTCCAATTTTGTTACTTATTTAAATCAAACCAGGTTTTATTATAATTATTTTAGATAGAAATATAAAAGAAATCGAATAACATGATTTTCTGAACCCGGAACTATAAAACTTTATATAAAAAGGATTGATTGAAACGTTTTAAAAGTAGATCGACTCCTAGATGGCGTTGTAATACTACAGTCTCTGGCAATCAGTGAGTCGCTTATGCTGTGATCTGTTGAAGAATTGGAGGACTAAAAATTGCCAGCTCAATTGCCAGACTTATGGACGTTTCATTTATTTAAATGGGATTGGATATCTGTACGTAGTAATACACTTGGGAGCAAATAAATCGAGCCACTACCTTTTTTCACGTAAAATGGTAAATATTTTTGGGAATATGGAACGTATCAATTCGAACTATATATCGCCTAAAAGTTAAGTTAATAACCTTAACAATGAGGGTAAATTATTGAATAATAACCTTATTGAATGATACATTATTGGCTCTGCAAGAAAAATGGTAATTTTGATAGAAAATTTAGTAGGGCTAAAACAGTCCATAAAAACAATAAAAAACAAAATTATTGCAAAAAAAATATTCTTAATAACTGGTATTACCCCCCCGTGCCCTGATGCATTCTTGTAGCCTATTAGTCATCGATCTGATCAGAGTTACGATGACATATTGTGGTATGTTCTCCCACTCTTCAAGCACAGCGACTTTAAGCTCGGGAATGGATGAAACAGCGGGAACCCTGGCTCGGACTCTCCGTTTTAGCTCGTCCCATAGGTGTTCGATCGGGTTCAAATCGGGACTTCGTGCTGGCCATACCATTTGTTGAATCCCGATCGCAGACAAGTATTCCGTAACGATCTGCGCGGTATGAGGTCTCGCATTGTCATGCATAAACAAGAAATTTTCTCCGATAAAACCAGCATACGGCATTACGTGGTCTTCAAGAATGTCAGTTATGTATCGGTCAGCTGTTAATCCACGTCTACCACTGCCATCGTTGGCGGGGTCGACGAAGACAAGTTCCGTTTTTCCGTCTAGAGAAATTCCTCCCCACACCATACAAGAACCACCACCAAAACTCACAGTTTCTCGAATGCAACATTGGGCAAATCTTTCACCAGGACGTCTATACACTCGGTTTCTCCCGTCATTGCTAAAAAGACAGATTCTTGACTCGTCAGAAAACAAAACTGACCTCCAGTCTTCTAACGTCCAATTAATGTGTTCTCGAGCAAACTCCAAGCGAGATCGGCGATGAGCTACAGTCAATTTTGGGCCAGTTGCTGGTTTGTGTGATGTTAAATTTCGTTCCTTTAGTCTTCGTCTCACTGTCCACCTACTGATTGCGACACCTCGAACGTCACGTAACGCTTGCTGTAGCTGAACAGCATTAAGTCCACGGTCGCGCAACGAATTGGTTGCAATAAAGCGGTCGTCACGTTCTGTTGTTGCCCGTGGTCGGCCAGTTCCAGGTCGCCGAACAAAAGCACCAGTCTCCAGATACCTGCGGTATACCCGCTGTACCTTTGAAGGACTCAAATGAAGTCTGCGTGCCACTTCACGTTGTCCGTGTCCAACCTCAAGTAAAGCTACAACTTGGGCAGCTTCCGTCGGTGTAGTATCCATTTTATCAGGTTATTTTGATTACACAGACACAGATAAAGACAACAATAACAAGTAATATGGGTATGATTAACAAAAACCTCAAATTTAATCTTTTCTTAACAGACTACAATAAAAATGTCATAAGCAAATTAAATGCGATAATTTTATTCTACCCTTTAAACTTTAATTAAAATGAAATTTTGACAACTAACTACCCTCATTGTAAAGGTTATTAAATACCCTTTTAGGCGATATATGTTTCGAATCGATGCGTTCCATAATACCAAAAATAATAACCATAATGCGTGAAAAAGGAAGTGGCTCGATTTATTTGCTCCCAAGTGTATATAATCTGTGCCTGTACATAATGAATACAACAAAAATTTTGTTTGATCTATAAAATAAAATGCGTTATGTGATTATATTCTCGATAGTTCCCAAAGTTTTTTTTTAATGTAAAATAACTTTTATTAAGCCTTTTAAGTATAGTTTAGTAAAGAGTGAAGTTTATAGTGGAGTGAGTAAATAATTCATAGTTAGCCTTTTAAGCATGCTAGCTATTATTGTTTTCATTTGATACAGTTTATTTATGGTGCAAATTATATTATAATAATTAACATTTAATGTGACACTTGTTATTTATGCATACAAAATATTATGTACTTCCATTTAAATATAAAAACTAAGATATAGTGAATCAGTTCGACCAAGTTTAGCAATAAACACCTAGTCATCGAAAAGCCCCAAGCGAAAAGTTTACATACATCTTTTCCTTGTAAAGTTTTTGAAAAAAATATCACATAAATGGTGTATAGTTTTGTCTACACACTGCGTCTTTACGTAAGATTCTAAGCAAAGTTTTACTCACTACATAAAAAGTGAATTTCCAAAAAAAAAAACAAACTAACCGTTATTGGCTTTTTCACTATGGAAAATCTCAGTAGCAGGCAAGAGTCCGGATTTGTGCCAGGTTGATGGCAATAGGCTCGCCCCCTATAACATGGGACTTAAACATGACTAGCGAAATGTGGGTGTGCTATAGGTACATCTCTGCCCAACCCTTTGCGGAAACCAGGCGTGATGTTATGTTGTGTAAAAAAAACGAGGTGTGAAAGTTATGGTCTCTAGAGACGTCAATTAGTCACGGTAATCTCAACAAGCATGTTAGTTATATTAATAGACTTTAAACATCGTGACACACCGTAAGTATGTGCACTAGGAACAAACTGCCACACAGGTTTTTAGTCTGCCATGTGAAAGTGACTGTCTGCCTGACTGTTACATTTTCACGCGTGAAAATTTAACATTTAAGAGTGTCCATGGAGTTTCTTGCCCGTTCTTCTCCATAGGTACCTACTGCGCTTTGGAATGGACAACTAGCTTCATATTTCTGACTGACCGACTCCTTGACAATTCAAAAGTGGCTGTAAATGGTTTAATTGAAATAAATTATTTGAGTTTGACGCCTAAACCACTGAATCGACCATTATAAAATTTGAGTTTTCATCCTGTATATTTGTATTAAAGAATACCAAACACATAAGCTCATTCGCACGGGCCTGTTTTTTCGCGCACTGGTTTTTCAACGTAGGTACTGCTTAGCGCCGAGAGTTGAGAATTCTTGTGTGTTTTTGACGCGCTCGCATGCGCTCTGTTGGATTCTCAATGCTCGGTTTAAGACCGAGAGTTGAAAATCCAGTTCGCGATAAAATATCGCTAAAATATGAAAGACATAATGCTTGTATTATTTCAGTTATTACTCGTATAAAATAGAACCGTCTCTGAGCTATGTTCGTTAGATCACTTCTAAAACCACATAAAGTACTCGTATTTAAGTGCTTCTTAACATTCACATAAAAATGTCCACTTGGATAGTTATTGTTACTTCAGACAGCATTGTGGTACAAAAGTTGTCCATATGAATAAAACATAATATAATTTTATTTGGCTTATATGTGCCTACATGCACGTAAATTTAGACGTTATCAATGAATGACTAATGTACCCTTGACCGCTAAATTCTGAAGTCACATTATTAAAAAAAAATACAAGTGTATTTTAGGTAGCGATGCATCCGATACCGATACCGGTATATCGGTGATACTCCGGGTTAGCCGATATATCGGTAGTGACGATATTTTTATGATCGATTCAACGATACTTTTTAATTTAATTGCAAATTTTGAATCCAAAAATTATTGCCTTGGGGTTATGCCATTCGATGGAGCTCAGCTTCAGGTTTCAACATACCAAGTAATATTAACACGGCTTTTCAAGATTGGGGCGCTTCAAATATGAGTCTCGCTATTAGAGAGATTCAAAAAACCTACGATGTTTTACCTGTCAAATGTTTGCAAAATCTTTTCAATGTTATTTTTAATTACTAACATTTTTAATAATCTAATATAAACCTATGTCTCTACTTTTTATATTAATAAAAAAAACAATCTGACTTGTGATTTATTTATGTTACCTTAATTTTTTAATTCACAATAAGCATATCGGTATCGGTATCGCCGATATTTTTATAATAGTATCGGTATCGTATCGGGGAACAGGCGTATCGATGCATCCCTTATTTTAGATGTTTGCACAGAATGTATGTACGTACAATAGGTATTTTGATAAGCCTCTGCGGTCATACAGACCTACATGCATGCCTACTAAGCATTGTGACTTGTATGTACATCAACCTATAAATACATTGTAATGAAATTCAATTAGGTACTCTAGAACGTAAGTGGATTGCGCTAGGCTGGGCGCTGTTAGTAGGATAGAAAACTGCCCATCCTTGTTTTGTACACCGTAGGATGGATGCATTTATGCGGGTTCAATAACCTAAGGGCGGATTTACCAATGAAACTGAACGCGATCAGTATATTCCACAACAATCAGTTTAAATGAGCGGGTCGCGTTCAGTTTCGTTTGTGAAATTGGCACATATGGGACACTCGACTTAGAACGTTCGCATTATGGGTCTCATCTGTCAAAAATAAACTCAAATTTATCTACATTTTTGACATTCATTGTCGCTGGGATAAGATTGCGACTACGTTTTGAACGTTCTTAGCCACGGGAATTTGGTTTTCTATTTATTGTTAATATATATATATATGTTTTTTTTTACGGACAGAAGAAAACATACCAGAGATCTTCTAATAAGAACAGTTGGTCGCTGTGATTAACTCAAGACAATGTTAGTGTTCTTTCTGCAGAATCAGCTTACCTACTGACAGGGTGTATGAGTTCATACATTAGTTTTTATTTTATTGACGGTATAAGTCAATTATTTTGTTATCTTCATTTATTTTTGACATGATATACTCATTACAATGTTTTTAATGTGCTGTATTGCAATATGTGGTTAGCTAGCGACCTCGATAATTGATAATATTATTCTTGCCTGAGCAACTGGCAGGAAGTTAGTTCGTCATGCTCCCATAGATGTCATTGCTTGCGGTAGCGTCGGGGGTCGGGTTTCCTCCTTCCCTCAAATATGGCGAGGGGGGTAATGGCTGATCTTTGCGTTATGTTCGTGAACGGGTGCTGCTTGTAGTAACTGCTCGTCTTGCTGTCTATGGTTTTATTATTGTTACAGTAATTGTTCTGTAAATTTATTTTACTTTGATGGTCCTATTTTATTATTTATTTATTTTATTTGTTTGTACATTATCCAGTATTACATATGTAAGCTACCATGCCCTGTAGGCCTAGAGGCTTTTATTTATGTATTAAGTTTTATTTACATATTTTTTTTGGTATTGGCGTGGCTAGCTGACGTATGGAAATAAATTAAATTAAATTTTTGGTAATTACTTACGATTGTATAAAATCCAGTTCTTCTAACCGAACAGACAGCTGTGCTGCTGGGGAGTTTGTTACGCCACTTCTTCTTCCCAGCTAAAACACTAGGAAGTGGTGAAGGGCTGGCGTTTTGGGGGGCTGTGTTATGTAATTTTGACGTTCGAAAAGTGCTGATTCTTAGCCTAATTTGAATAAATGACATGTGATTTTGATTTCTGCAAAACAGTGATTTTTATTCTTTTAGGGCGGATTTTTCAATAGTCGGTAAACTTTTTTCTGAGGCAAAATATGATGGTTTTCTAGGTTTTCTATAAAAAATATGTTCAACTGTCAGATATATCTTCAGATCCAAATTGAAACATCAAAATGTTTGCAACCGCCTACCTTCGAATTGGTGGCTTATCGTTGCTGTAGAAAATAGGTACGACACCGCATTTCTTATTCATTTGCAAATTATAATAAGAATGACAAAATAGTTTTCTTCAACGAAAAAATTGCATCTATTCTGCAATAACATTTCTAAAAAAAAACGAAGTAGATAGAGACACGATTGCCAACAGATACTCGTAATAATTAGTCAATGATGTCACAATAAAACCGAGACTGTTTTTGTTGACTGAGGTCACCCTTGTAATCAGATCACTACTTTAATAAAATAAATAGCGGTCATCATTGTAGTAGTAATTATTTGTAAAACTTTACCTCAGTATAATAAAGTATATTATACTGTGGCCAGTGGCTTGGGTTTCCTAAGAATGCGGTGAACAGAACTTTCAAACTCAAACTCAGAGCATTTATTTCAAATAATCCAATTACAGGCACTTTTTAATTGACAAGGGGTCAGCGTAGTGGGTATCTATGGAGAAGGACGGGCAGGAAACTCCACAGGCACTCTTTTTATGTGAGAATATAGTCTTTAGATAATAACTTTGGATGCACAATAAAGACTGTCCAAATAAACTGATCGAAAGCCAGTTTTTCATGACGCCCATTATTGAAGGAACCTCTCTCCAATGAAACCAAAGCTTCATTATTTAAATAAATGACGGTCAACATTGTAACACTGACCCTACTAATGAATGTATTCTTATCTCGAAGTTATAAAATATGCAAAGTAACATTTCTTGCCGTGTTGCTTAAGATAAAATAAATGTTTCTTATCAGGCATACATTTTAAAATATAATAGCGGAAAGATAACTAGAAATAAACGTTTTACCTGTAAATAATACTAGCGTCTGCCCGCAACTTAGTGCCGATTTCACCAATGTCAGTAACATTTATGCGGTCAATATTCCATGAAAAGTAATACCACTGACAGCTCTTAAAAATGATTTAGATTTGCTGATCTAAACAGTTCCATTGGTAAAATTCGCCCTCGGTGATAAATGCTACAAGCGGGCTTCAGTCGTTTACAAGTTCTAAACTCCTATTTTCTTTTAATTCCAGGTTGACGTCGATGAATGCGAGGACATAGCGACCGAGTACAACATCAACTCCATGCCTACATTCGTCTTCGTCAAGAGCAGCAAGAAGATTGACGAATTTTCAGGAGCCAACGTGGACAAACTAAGGAACACCATTATCAAGCTGAAGTAGAGTGAAACTCAGGTCTTGTACGCTAGCCCACATTCCCACCACGAAAAACCTTACAAAAAAGCATTTTACAGCATTTGTGATTAAAGAAATAAAATTATATTTATGTATTAACGATTTTAATCGGCATGTTTAGTTGCTGGTTGACTAAAATATACCTGTGTACGTAAATATTGTTTGTTGAGACGGCCCATAGACAACGATACGCTTTGCTGCCCCAATATGACATCGCTAAGACTGTATCACCCGTTCTTCGACTATGTCGAATTTGCAAGGTTTTTCCGTTGGAGGTAATAAAATAAGCAGCTGGTAAAGAAATTACGTTAAAGCACACGGCACTGATGCATAATAATTATGTTAATGTCTTAGCCATCAGAAGGATCACAATGTTTTTGTTTTAATATTTTTTTTTAATGAATTGTAGACGTATTTTTGTAATGCAAGTGTCTTACTAGCACTCTATGTGCTTAAATTTTAGCACGTCCTGCGTTCGGTTTAGCGTACAAACCTAATTATTTGCCGTGTATTTTTCATTATATGTATGTTACAGAGTATTGTTACGTCAATAAAGCATTGTCTAAAATATTAATTAATTATTTTTAATTTTTTCTTGCCATAATTGAATACTTTATACCTAATCATCACGTTTATTGTATGCATAAGGAAAACCTAAAATGAAAACTGATATGTAATACCTATATACTAACGGCCAAACCCAATAACCTAAGACAGATCGCTACTGATTATAGACAGTACAATTCTATCTGTCAAACAAATAGCTGTCAACACGTTATATTGTTGCATACTTTGACTTTATCGGGACGGTAAAACCAAAGATTGTTAGGTTTTTCTAACACCAGTTCGCCAAAACTGGAGATAAAAACGTTATTGGGTTCGGCCGTTAAAATTTTATAATCTACAACTTATCAAGGGACAATTCCCGTATTTTTAAGGGTTCCGTACCTCGAAAGGAAAAAACGGAACCCTTGTAGGATCACTTTGTTGTCCGTCCGTCCGTCTGTCTGTCTGTCTGTCAAGACACTTTTTCTCAGGAACGCGTGGAGGTATCAAGCTGGAATTTATATCAAATACTCAGGTTTACTGTCCCTTGGAGGTGTGCAAAAATAAACTTCTAAGCCAACACAATGAAAAGATACAGCCGTTTATGCCGCAAATTTTCGACACTCGTAAGGGAATCAAAACCTACAGGGTACTTCCCGTGAACTCAGAATCTTGAAATTTGGTACGAAGTAACTTCTTATTCTTCTTACACTTAGTACAATAAGTTTCTTATACTTAGTACAAATAAAGGAAAAAATGCGAAAACCGTAAATTTTTAGTTACATCATCTAATAAAAATATTTCAAACAATTTAAGTTACTACCCCTTTCCTCATGTTTTAGGAATGTTTGCATTCTAATTTCATTCTCAATTTGTCAAAGATATTATAAATATTTAAAAAAAAAATACATTGATTGTCGCAGAGTTGAGATTGCGACTTGAATTTGTAAGTTTTTTTATTTACGAGAATTGGACTCAGAATCGACACATATAAAGCCTCCAGCATGCGTAGCATTGCCACTAGCAAATAATATGACAGATTGTAGAAATATTTGCTACCTAAGGCGCGATGTCTACATTTTATTAAAGTAAAGAAAAAACTGATTTGTCTTCTCATCCAAAAGTTCTAGAACATGAAATCCTACTAGTCTAAATTTTGTATACTGAAGAACCTTGACTTAAACTACCGCGCGAACGAGGATAATCTCGCCGAAAATTCATCTACGATCGAAACGTTTTCCATAAACACAGGCGCAAAACCAAAGTAATAATAGCAGTACCTACCCACCGAACCATCAAACAATGAGGGAAAAATTAGATAAAATCATAAAGTGTTATACCCTCATTCGACAAAGTATTGGAGAATTTAGAATCAAACATATGACACATCACAGTATCCTATAATCATCCCGCTCTGCTTAACCATTCTTTGATCCATTCGAGCTGGGCATGTAATCTCCTCGCTTATTAATTGGCCAATGCTGTCCGGTTCATACTTCAATCCGCATAACCATTCTTTATAATCATTAACCATTTTGTATATGTACAAATTTTATCCTGAGCATTTGAGCTGTCTAGCTTGTGCTGGTCGAAGCTATGAGGGTATGGAAATACGGTGTAACACTTCGAGAAAAGGTAGGTAGTGCCCCTACTTTTTGTTTTGAGCTCGTCTTTGCGGGGGTACCTACTACCGTATACGTGTGCTCCCTTAAATTCCAACAGCAAATGTTAGTTTGTACTACACACAATATTGAAAGACTTACCATATTATTTTACAACCATCTTAAAAGTTTTCCTATTATCTGTACGTAAAAAAAGAAAAAATTTGAGGTCAGTAATTTCGGAGTCAAGGGATAATTTTCATACATTTTTGGTAACTTCAAAACTTAGACAAGAAATATATTTGAGACCCTCAGAACAAGTCCTTTCATTTGGTATGTCACACGGTGCAGTTTGCAAAAGTTTTATTTTTAATTTTCTAATTTGCTCACCAAAACTGACCCTTATGTTAAACGTCCCAGTTTGGGTCACAGAAGTGTACGGTGTACCAAATTTCAACTTCATCAGTCCAGTAGATTCGGAGCGAATTGACTGTGACAGACGGACAGATAGAGACACGATGCACATGAATGAACATTTTGACGTACGGAACCCTAAAAAGAAAGCAATGAAAGATAAACTAATTGTGTGATACTTAGTACATTAGTGAACATTTACCCAGTATTAAGTCAGTGTGTGAGTTAAGTAGGTAATCACAGAATGTAAATCAATGTCATAAAAATAACAAAATAAATATATTAGCAACCAGATGGATATTGCCGATTCTCTTGTCACTAATGCCTCTAGTAATGACAAAACCAACATTTTGTTTATTCGGTTTATACCAACGCGGTCAAGAATCAAAATTCTCCACCGTACGTTTTGACTTTTCGTCGGGTGTTCAGAATCATGTAGTAATTCCATGTAACAGGTTGTGCGTCGGGGTCTAGAATCATGCGCTGAATTGTTGGTTTCAGTTTGCGAGTCGATGTTCCTGCTAAGTGGGTAACTTTTCTCTGTTTTATACAAAAGCTGTCAAACCAGAATATTTATTCTTCGGATAAAACTTATCTGGCTATTGAAAACTGATCTTGAAGTTGTAAAATTTGCAACATCATCAGTGTACCTACAGTACGCCTTACAAATTGGACGATACTTAGCTCGATCTTCACCTCCTCTCATGCAGCTATTGCCAGCTACCCTGCTGTGAGACCACAACCTAGCCTGAAGCACTCTTATTTGTTGGTGCAAATCTTTAAAACATTCAAATGCTATTGCGTAAGTATCATCAAACGTGGAAAAAGGCACAGGAAACAAGGTTCAGCCTATCTCAATTGTTTAATTATGCTTCGAATAAGGTAATTAATTAATAAGCGTTTTATTTCAGATTTATCACAGATATCAAAAGCGATTGCATGTCAGTTAGATACTTAAATACTATATAGAATTTTATACTCCGGGCTGCTACTGAGAAATTCCGTTTGTTCCCGTTGAGCTATACCACGTTGTTACACAGTTAGTGATAGGGAAAAAATATCCCGACAAGTTCCACTAACTCAATTCCACAATTTTTTTCCCATTATCTATCATTGTAACATAATACTACGCAACAGTGTTACTAATCGGGACAGTGGTCTTGCATAAATCGAAAGATATGCAAAGGACATATGAGAATAAAAGTAAGTACCTACCTATTTACCAAATATTCCGTTTTAAATAGCTAATTGCATTGTTTAGAAATTCTTAATAATGTCCTGCCAGGCTACAGACAGCAGCAGCTCCCCTCCGTAACTCGTCCTCTGTAACGCCGTATACCCACAGAACACTATGAGTCCTGCGTACACCAGTGACCAGTTGCACTTGAGTCGCTATCACGTATTATGCCTTAAGTTCAAGGGGTCAGGGACAGTTCAATGCCATAGCTGGTTTACAGTATAAAACATGAACATATTTTAAGTTAAACATGGACATTATTTTAGTATGATTTTTTGCAATTGAAATAAGTTTTATGTCGAACTTATTTAAATTTGAACTTGGGGAATATATTCGGGATATGCAATTTTCAACAATATTTTTTTTATAACGATGTATGTTAATTTCCTTTGGACCATTTTCGTTTTTTTTTTTTTGTGTTGAGTCTCTGGATAGTTTGGTTAAACTAATGGACCAGATGGACGGCGCTGCGATTATTATGTATTTTAGTTTTTTTTTTGTGTCAGTGTAGAACCACGTCTGTCGGGCCTGCTAGTTTTAATTTTAGAAGTATGCGCTCATTCTTCATCATGCGAGCCAAATGTTGCCAAAAAAGTAATTGATGAATCGCTCGACAAACTGAAACAAAAACTAATCAGACCGGAATGCCCCAACGTTCCAACATAATGCAATAGCATTGTAATGTTGGAACGTTGGGGTTGGAAATTTACAAAAAGTCAAAGTTTTGAGACGATTAAGATCTCTATAAACCGACATCGAAAGACTGCAGCGCAAGCCTCAAAGTTGCAATTTAAAAACGTACAACAAGTCGAGGTACCATTTGGATATAAAGATTTTAAATTAGCCGATTTTTTGAGGGCAACAAACGAATTTTGGTGTTTTCTGGACTAAAATCGAGGCAAACCATGAGTGAATTGGCAGATTTTTATGGTGAGTCACTTTGAGAAGTTGTCCAACTCCATTTGCTGAAGTATACACGAAACACTTAGATACAGATAGCTCCGTCGAGCACACAAATATAAGATATACCTTTGGTATTTGCTTTGTTAGGTAACCGGACTACATCGACTTACGTCATCTTGTTTAGATTAATAATATCCCAAATACCTAATGGAGCCCTACGAAATTCAAAGTGAACTACGAAAATGCAGCAATGAAGAATAATTACGTTAAATATACTTAAGAAAACAGTAGAATGTATAAATAAAACATTACTATTTTGGATTTTCATTGTTTCATTTTATCTTTAATTGAACAAAAAGGTTCTGTAACTCTTTGGGACATTTTTGTCCCTATAAGTACGTACTATTATGTTACAGTGTTAATTAATGGGAAAAAAACGTGGCATTGAGTGACTAACTTGTCGGGATATTTTACCCAATGTGTAACACAACATGATGTAACTCAACGGGGGAACAAAGGAGAAATTCTAGATAGAAAAACCCAATAACACTTTGCTCGATCGGGGAATCGAACCCAAGACCTCATGCTCAGCAGTAAAAATTATCAAAATTTTACATTGTACACATACACATACATAAACTCACGCCTTCTTCCCATGGGGATAGGTAGAAACCACAGAACGCTACCTGCTACGTTCCTTACATACTCTTTTTGCCTCGTTTACGTTCATACATCTGGTCATACACGAGCGCCGGTTGAGAGTACTTCGCACCTGACCTTTCTGAAGAACACCACCAATAAGGTCACTATATGTCTTCCTAGGGCGTACCCTCCCGGCGTTTCCAAAAAAAAACTGAAAACGCCAACGCCAACTGGTCTGAAAATCGAGCTCCATACTCATAGAAACTAAATGTCAGGGATTTAAAAAAAAACTGGGAATGTCTCTGGAATAACTCTCTTTATATAATATTTAAAGCATGGAGGGTATGCGCAGCTCCACGCGTGAGAAAAAAAATGTGTTGTGTTTTTTTGTATGGGAGAAAACACTTAAAGTTGATTATTTTCGTACTGAAAGGAACTGAAGGGCTGGTACTCACATGAGTTATTGTACCTCATACAGTGATCAAGATGACATACAATTCATGCACCTTTCAGTGCCGCTTCGCGCGTAGGAAATGTTTAAAATTTCGAGTTTAAGTTATGTGATTTATAAAATCTTTTACGTAATAAAATGAAATTTCCGATCGCTTTTCATATATTTTAGTTAGTAAAAAACCTGCTAAGGACCTTTTTAATGCCAATAATAGAAAACTATATTGATTACATACGTTTTTTTTACAAATTGCATTCAAACAACCAACTCATTTGTGCTAAGAACATCCACAAAAACAGACCTGACATTTAGTTTCTACGAGTATGGAGCTCGATTTTCAGACCACTGTGCGCCGGCGTTTTCAAAGAGTATGCTTAGATGGGTTCGTAATGATGATCGGGTGAGTGAAAGGAGACTAACAAAGGGTATAGATTTTCCATTGTAATAATTTTGAAAAAATCATCTAGTCTCATAAACCTCAAAGAATGTGCGCAACATGGATACTGATCGAATTATGGACAAGTGTCTTGACGCTGTGTGAGCGTGCGTGTTGCATCGCCGCCCGTTCGATGTCCACCGTGCACAGGATAGATGAAAAGCAGCACATGAAGTTTTTATTTTCTGTTGGTGTAATTGCTATATGGCGCTGCAGTAAGAGGACAAATAAATAAATAAATGAAACAGTAGTTCTTGCAACCACTAGACCAACGAGGCAATCAATGCATTGTTTTGCCATTCAATAATTGCATGCGACTTCTGTTTACACCAAGGCAATTATTGCATGCAAGTTTAGCCTCGTCAAAACACAAAGTTAGACGTCCTTTTACACGTCCTTGCTCGTATTTGCGCTGGCAAACATTTCATTAAATTTTATTGAACGTCTTGTCAAGTTTTTTTTTACCTGTTTCGTTAGCTCATGTTTGAATATTAGAACATTTACATGCCAGAAGTGAACGATTTTGTATTATATTGCAACTAACTTGCCCGTATCGTGCAACATTAGTACGTGTTGTTTAGACAGTGACAGTCAATTATTGCTTTAATTTCATGGAACGCAACAGGCAATAAACTCGCACCATGTGTAAGGGACTTTATCCTTTAAAAAAACCGGAATATAACACATTTTTTAAACAAAACACCTCAATAATATTACAAACAATATTTTAATTAGCTAAAACTTGCGGAAATCATAAAATAATTACATAACTTATAACTGTATAAGAATGTTCTGTGCAATACAAAAGCATTCATTGAACGTCTTATTGCTATTCGAATATAACTAGCGGTTTAAATGCTTATATACACCTTCCATATCTGAAACAAGAAGAAATTAATGTTAGGATCATGATTTATTAACTTAATTTTACGTCAAAACTGTTGCGTTGTCAGCAAACTAACTGCGGTAGGCACCACGAAACGTCTGCAATTTACAGTCGAATGACGACACTGAAACGTTATTTAGGAATGTAAAGTCAAACCCCTGCTGCCATCATTTTCGTGACGTCCGTCACTGCGGCCGTTAATGTGGCGGCCACCGGTCTTCTAGGGAAGCGAGGCTTAAATAGCATATTATTACGTCGCCGTTTAAGAGAACGCTTCAGATTTATTCATTATGAAATTGAATCGAATAGAACTCAAAGTCATCCCAAGGTGGTGAAACATGCCGCAATCCTAATTATGTTGATTGGTTTTTTCTTTCTCGCAGCAATGGATAGTCGAGATTTTAGCATATGCAGCAGCAGCAGTTAATGGACCGGAAATTGGCATAGGCATAACATTTTTATCCCAATAATAACCCTTGGAGAGAAATTGTAAAAGTTTGTAGGATAAAATCCTAAATCCACGCGGAAAAAGTCGCGGGTATAACCTAGTATATAGGACAATTTTACTCAATTCTGTGTGATTCCTTTCTCAAAAGAACATTTCAGATCATCATCTCGCTAATCTGCATAGTCGTCACATGATCAGCACGCGGAGCCATGACCGGGTTTTGTCGACGAAAGCATAGACAAAATTACAGATAGAAAAGACACAATGACAGATTTCTTTTATTCATATGACCTTACTTACCGTCATCAGCCTAATCTTTTCCTAACTATGGGGTCGATTTTTAGTCCAACTGGATGCAGCTGAATTCCTTAACGTCAAACGTCTTTGTACAAACCTACTTACAGATATAAAAATCGTCATAAACACAAAACTCACTGTTAATCCCTCCGCTTCTTCCCGTGTTGGTCGTGTCGGTCGTGATGGTCGCGCTTGCGGCCCGACTTGTCGGCGCGCTTGGCTTCGCTCAAGAACCGATCCAGGCCGAAGGGGTCAAAGTCTGCGTCGGGCTGGTTGCTGCGGGATTGCGACTGTGGAGGGAAGGCAGCTGTTAGATGTGTTGTAGAACGTAGTTCTTGGAATGTAAATAATAGACTACGAAGCGTGCGACTGCCTCGTTGGTCTAGTGGACTGCCTCGGTGGTGTAGTGGTCGCTATCGCTACTGCTGAGCATGAGGTCCTGGGTTCGATTCCCAGGTCGGGCAACTAGTTATTGGTTTTTTCTATCTACAATTTCTCAATAGCAGCCCGGAGTCTGGATTTGTGTCCGGTTGATGGCAATAGGCTCGCCCCCTATTACATGGGACTTAAACATAACTGGCGAAATGTGGGTGCATAGGTACACCTCTGCCCAACCCTTCGGGGAAACAAGGCGTGATGTTATGTTATGTTATGTGAGGGGTGCGGTTTCTATATTTCATACATTTTAGGACCTCTTTTTTGCTGGTGTCGTAAAAGAAGGCTGTGAAAATGTTAGTACCACGCATAGGATAGATTAAATTTTCTGTTGACCATACATACAAAAATAGAAATTATTTAGATACTTTGTCGATGAATGCAGAAAAGTTTAAGAACTAAGAAACAGTCGAATGGGAGAGCTAGCGAAGCGAGCTCGAAAATTGAAGCACCCTAATCGGATAGATTGTTTTGTTCATGTTCATTCATATAGAAATAGGAATAGGAGTAACTTTGTCAACTTATGCGGGCTTTACTCTGGTGACTGTCAAACTGGCAAATCGGCTAGGCCGCAAGTGATTAAAAATCGCAGTTTATATTGAGATCACCAACTTTCTTGTCTATTGTAGTGATTTTAGTAATTTTCGGTCGGATTTCTACGATACTCGATAACGAGAACGTGAAAATATATTGGAGGCATCCTTCTTATCTGTGACCTTCAACAAATAACTTTGATTGTATTTGTTAGGTATGCTAGACGCTAGCTCGGCACAGCAAGGTTTCAAAATTGAATATATGTGTCGTATATGTTCGAGAATAAGTTACTTGGCTTAACTCGAATTGTTATGAGCAGACTTGAACATTTAAGCGAGGGTAGATGCCGAACGAAGTTTGTCGATCTTCACAAGCCGAGTATATTATGTATTGTGTAGTAATTGCTTCGGGTAGTTTTTTTTTGTGCTGATAAACAATTGACCGATCAAGTCCGGGAAGTGAAGCCTTTGGTGTGACGACAAAGCGCTGTCAAGTACGGGCCCGCTACCTACGACGCAACATGTTTATGACCTGGCGCGGCAAAAAATGGTCCACTCAAGTTTTTTATTGTCGCTTCCCACAAAGAAATAAATAATGCCGTGTGCAGTTTCGCACCCCTTAGAAATACTTATATTTTGTATAAACAACCAATTTCAAAAATACTAACAGGTTCGTCTCGACTGGGCGGCGCGTGCGCATCCTTCTCAAACTGTACGGGACCCGCGCGTGTGTTGCTACTGCTAGTTCCTGCGAACTCTTTGTCAGCCACGAATCTGCAATAAAGAAACGACAATATTAATTTACTTATTTTGTGTAACTTCGCACCAGCGTGATAGGCTCAATGCAAAGCTCGATATTTGTATCAAGTGTTTTCCAAGAAGTTTCCTGTTTACTACATAACTGACAATGCGACATAATTGTCAAAACGTGACCAAATTGACACACTTTCACGACAGCTGCTGATGTGAAGCAGAAAACTATGAAGAAATGTTGTAAAATGGTCGAATAACCTGTCGGTTTTTATAAAATAGGCCCCTGATCTTTTAAGAACAGGCAGGCAGGGGGTTCTCTACCTTCCGACGGGTATCAGAAAGACAATTAAGACGGAAGCGACACAGGCAGGAGCTTCGCTTGGTGAGATTAGCTCAGACCATAGGGCCAGGGTAACATTTAAGAAATGACAAACCGAGGCGAACCCCACCATCCTTTAATAATTAAGAAGTCACGCGACTCTATTTGCACCAGTTTGAACATCTCGCACCACAAGTTAGTGACACAATCAGAGCGAGCGAAATTCGTCCTGCGTCTCACAGTGTTGTAACTAAAACGCTGCGTCTGGCGCAGGATTTACCTCAGTTTGTCTGGAGCTTTATGCGTTTCATTTATTTATTCATAAAACAATAATAATTTGGTTATGAGTTGACCTGAACTACATATCGTCGCTGTACAAAAATCGCGAACAAACCTCGTAAAGAAAAGTCAATTAACTGTTTGTTTTTTTCTGTAGAAGACATTGTTTATTGTAATGCATTTTTTCTGTAGAAGACATTGTTTATTGTAATGCAAAGGATGAGAGGATTCCTTTGCAATCACCAGAAGGGCTTTCATATTGACGGTTCAACAACATTCATTGCTTTATATGAGCAGACAAAATTTTCGAACATATGAAGCAATGGATTTGAAATATCCTTCAAAATAATTCAGATTGTGTTTGATGGTGTGTTACGCAATTAGTGTGCAAGTAAACTACACGGCGACGAAATGTAAATATATGGATTATACTATTTTAATTATTGTGAATGTGAAGACATTGTGGATTTGTTGTTTTTTTTTAATGCTTTTTTTTAAAATTATTAGTTTTAATCATGGTCTGGCAGTTTGAGTCATTTATGCGGCCTACCCAAATGTCCTTTCTTTGGTAATGTTCGTCGAATCGTTTAGCTCCTTTAGTTCTGTGTTGAGCTGCATGACAACTGACAAATGCGTGCACTGACTGGACAGGTCCACTCATTCTGTGTGGTTCTTTCCTCGAAAGACCATTTCAGATATCAATCCACATGGTCTTCACATGACCTGACCAAGATTATGTCTGGACTTTAAAAGAGACTGTGACCTCTGAGTTTGTTTCGGCGTTTCTTCTCAGAGTAGTCAGATAAGAAATGCCGATCTCACCTAGTTTTTAAAATATGATTGACGTGTAAAAGTGTTTGTACAAACCTATTTACAGAAATAAAATCATTTATCATTTACCTGCGCGTATTGGCAATAGCATCAATATCTCCTCCATAGTTGTCTTTGTCCGCGTTTCTGGAGGGTCTGTATATGTGTGCGCCCACGTTGTCTTGATTGCGCCACGGCTTGTCGTATACGTTGTACGCTTCATCGTCGCCGTAACCTGAAGATAGAGGTCAAATTATCAATTTTAGGTTTAAGGTGGTCAGGTGCAATGAGTCGAGACTGAAAACTTATCTCGCTCGTAAGAAAGAAATCGTGCAAACAGTACGTACGATACGCGCATAGAAGACGAAAATCGCCTATGAGATCCAGTTTCGCAAAAAAATTGATTTTCGAGCTATATGAAAAAGTATGGTTGCGATATTGTCTTGGCTAATCTAGCATACGATTCTCGAATGGTCATTTTCGCCTATAATTAAAATAATACTTCACCTATGAAATGGCTGTTTAGTATATAGAAAGTTAAAGTCGTTTTTCTACAATTATTTGTTTATTTCTATCAATCAAAATATGCACCCATGCTATCGGTGCATCTCTGCCAGCGCAGTGGTAATTTTTCAATGCCCTTCTTGAAGAAGTCAGGTGTACGGGAGACAAAAAACTCTTCAAAGGCATTTCCTCGGGTATTGAATTTTTTCCCTGCCATGTAGTTGTCAAAATTTTGGAAAAGGTAGAAGTCTGTCGGCGCCCTAAGAGGTCGAGAGCTGTCGTGTAGGAACAGCGGGGACGAGCGATTAACCAATAACGAGTCGTGCGTTCGTTTGTTATGTTCACTTGATACTCCGTAAACGTAATTAATGTTGCGAGCCCTGAGAGTTTGTGCGGGTATTGCTTCCGCGACGAAACTCGTATTCCATAATTACTCGTATTTTTATCGTGCCCATATTGATGAAAAAGACACAAATGTAGAGAAAACCTAACCCTAATCAATAAACGAATGACTGAATTTGAAAATAGTTTTTTTTTTAAATAAAATTCTTTTGTATCAAAACATAAATTACTTTACAAATGGCCAATATTATAATAAATATGAAAATGGATTAAATCAAACATCTTTGTTCATCGTGTCGCATATTACCATAAAAGCAGTAGACATGCCACGAATTGTGTTTATGCCGAATACCGAGTATTCACGCTCTCGGCCGAAGCGCCGAATATTCGGCAAAACATTGTGCCATTTACGAGTAGATTGTGGCACGACACACATTATTTGAAAACTGTTCGCCTAGCTAGTGGTGGTCAGCAAACGCTGTACAGTATCCAAGCCCGCCTAAATTCGCTAAGATTTATCAATCGTCTTCTGGCAGTAATTTATAGTAAGAAGAAGAAGGAATTTTCAGAGGCATGCATATTTTATGAGGAAAAGTGTAATCGTTTGCTATAAAAATTGCAGAAAAGAAATGTTTTTATTCATCACAAGTTACCACTTTTTTGGTATTCGGTATTCGGCCGAATACAATCGCTACTGCTGAGCATGAGGTCCTGGGTTCGATTCCCAGGTCGGGCAACGTGTTATTGGGTTTTTCTATCTGGAATTTCTCAGTAGCAGCCCGAAGTCTGGATTTGTGCCCGGTAGATGGCAATAGGCTCGCCCCCTATTACATGGGACTTAAACATAACTGGCGAAATGTGGGTGTACTATAGGTACACCTCTGCCCAACCCTTCGGGGAAACAAGGCGTTTATTAAATAAAGTACCGAATATTAAGTAAGTTACCGAATATTCGTGGCATCTCTAATAAGCAGTCATCACAAAGTAACTGTGACCAACTTAGATTTAGAGTCGTTAGTCACAGTTCTAAACTAACCTATTAGGTCGGGGTGCCCCACCATAGTTACTTTGAGAAAAGGTGAGAAAGTTAAAAAGAGGCTCATTTATTTTAAAAAAAAGTTCAATAATTTTTTGAAGATTAAATAAAATATTATCCGTTTGAGATCTGCACTGAAAACCTGCTCGGGTGGAAAATCACAGTTGACTCCGCCCTGGAGTGTAAACGTGGTGCTGTTCCACAGAAAATGGGGCACTTAATATCGTGTCCTGCGTGAACGCACATGAACTAATGGACGCTACTGAAGGCCCGAAGCTCTTCGAAAAATTCTGGGCTGACTATTTAGATTGCCATCGACACGTTAAGAATAATTTAAGCATTTAAATACATACCGCTGTCCATTCCTTTACTGTTATTGAAGAGTCTCTGGTCGAACATGCCCTCGCCGCCCTGCGTCGACTTGGCGGGCATGCCGAGTGCGATCTGTTCCGAGATGTCGCGCTCTCGGTCCTTTACTAGCTTCGATCTGAAAAATAAAAGAGTATGACGTTAGGAAAGGCAAATAATTGAAAATGTATGGCTACAATGCTCTATATGAAAGAATTCGAGTCAACAATGCAACTGCAACTAGCATTTTCTACCGCCAAGCAGTGATGGAACAGTGGTGACCTAGTGAAACGGCCGCGACTTACGAATTGTAGGTTTGAACCTAGGCAGGCACTTCCCTTTAAGTAAGTTATTTAATCACCCGGCTCTCCAAACGGTGAAGTAAAATATTGTGAGAAAAATGGTATGGTCTATAGTTGTCGCGATGTAGCATAGCAATAACGGTCATTGACCCTCTTACATGTTCAGCGTTTTTTATTTCAAAAATCGAAATGTAGTCAGTTAACGTCCTGAATCAATTAACTATCGTAATTTTCAATACGTTTGAACAGAAAAAAAAAACATATAAAGTTTATTGTTTGGGTTCCTACGGAGAGATATGAGAGAGACCCTGTCGCGGGCCCGATGCGGCTGAACTAAATGAGCCCAACACCACAGATACTGTCGGCGGCGGCGCTTGGGCTACTACTAACCCTCAGGAAACCGTCTACTTTTTGCTACTCAATAACATAACAACAAAAGTATAATATTATTCTTATTACCTCTTATCAGGAGCAGCTCTGGCCAGATTCCTGTCTCTCTGCCTCTCTTTATGTCGGTCAGCCCTCAGTTTGTCTCTCTCTGCAGCTGTAAGGCCACTCTCGTCGACTTCATTTGTCTCTGGTTCGTCTTCAGGAGCTCGAATACCTTGAGAGAAAGGTCTGATTGAGATGTTGAAGAAATGTGCTTGTAGCTTTTATAACTACATACTCACATTTATAAGGCCTGCATACACAATTATAAGGTCGAAAGTAAAAACATTTAACTGCTTAAAATATCTTAATTCTAAAGTATATTTTGTTTTGGCATAACTATGTAGATCTGCTGCTTGAAAGCTTGTTGATTCCTGGCAAATAATAGATCCTCACTTTTCACACTCTTAATGATATACTGCGATTATTTCATCCTTCTGGGAAGAATTCTTTTGGCGTAGACGACATTTGGACAACGACGAATTACGGATAAATGTGATGATGGACATCTTCGATCAACAATAGTACAGATTTCAAAACGAGCGGAAAAATAAGTCCACAAATAATGTTATGGCCTTATTTTGCAACATCAACAATTGAAGTAGAAAATATATTGCAAACAATAATCAACTTGTGGGGCCACTTGAGCGATGTGTTTTTGATCCTTGTTCCACCTTCGGCTTTCTACTTCGAAACCAATGAGAGAATCCTTGTGTTTTAAAATGCCTATACCAAATACAGCCAGCAGCAATCTAAGATGACTGCAAGATGTCAAAATGTTAAATATTGTCAGATTAAGAGAAGGGCTGCCGTAGACACTAACAGTCATTCCAGCTGTAGGAATAGGTCAAGGATCAAAAAACATTAACTCACCCGCTCTATGATCTCTTGCTCTTTGCGCCAACACCCTCAAATGCTCCTCCTTTTTCTCCTTCTCTCTCTGCGCCAATCTTCTCTCGAGCTGGGCTCTCGCTTCCACCGCTTCACGCGCTTTCCTGTCAGCGATGTACAGCGCTTCAGCGAGTTTAGAGAAATTCTCGTTGATGTGAACTTGTTGGAGACCGCGGCCATCAGCTGCAAGACGCTTGTCAAGAGGGATTGTGTAACCTGCCAAGGGAAATAGTTTGTGGTGAATGTTCATAAATTAGTGAAAAAAGTGGATTTGCGTGCCCTGTCTTTATGGACTTTTACAATTACTACTAATCAAAAGTGCTAACCATACTACGTACAGTGACTGACACAAGGCGGCACCTTCCAGTCCCGCTGCTGCTTCACGGACACGCGTCGCGGCGGCGAGTGCAGTACGTGCTACACTTGTTAGTATTACCTTTCGCGTTCTTCCAGTGACTGACACAAGGCGGCACCTTCCAGTCCCGCTGCTGCTTCACGGACACGCGTCGCGGCGGCGAGTGCAGTACGTGCTACACTTGTTAGTATTACCTTTCGCGTTCTTCCAGTGACTGACACAAGGCGGCACCTTCCAGTCCCGCTGCTGCTTCACGGACACGCGTCGCGGCGGCGAGTGCAGTACGTGCTACACTTGTTAGTATTACCTTTCGCGTTCTTCCAGTGACTGACACAAGGCGGCACCTTCCAGTCCCGCTGCTGCTTCACGGACACGCGTCGCGGCGGCGAGTGCAGTACGTGCTACACTTGTTAGTATTACCTTTCGCGTTCTTCCAGTGACTGACACAAGGCGGCACCTTCCAGTCCCGCTGCTGCTTCACGGACACGCGTCGCGGCGGCGAGTGCAGTACGTGCTACACTTGTTAGTATTACCTTTCGCGTTCTTCCAGTGACTGACACAAGGCGGCACCTTCCAGTCCCGCTGCTGCTTCACGGACACGCGTCGCGGCGGCGAGTGCAGTACGTGCTACACTTGTTAGTATTACCTTTCGCGTTCTTCCAGTGACTGACACAAGGCGGCACCTTCCAGTCCCGCTGCTGCTTCACGGACACGCGTCGCGGCGGCGAGTGCAGTACGGGCGCGGGGGGGGAGGGGGCCGCGCGCGGGATCTTCTTGTTTATTTGGAAGCGCGGTGGCTCCATCGGGTCTGATTGGGCGTCTACCATTCTGTAGAAGTGTAAAACTGTCTTAAAAGATCTACTTACAGAAATAAACATAATCTAATAAATAAACCTTTAATGAAATCATTAAGGTTTTTAGACGAGCTTATAAGTAAAGTTATTTATTTTAGGTGAGTTTGAACCTCTGTGTGTGAGAGTTCTTAAATATTATGTTGGTTGGCTGCATTTTGAAGTCAACTTACATTGATATTTTTCGGGAAAGGACCTAGTCACTTCATATGTGGATTCAAACATACATATTAAAGAATAAATTCTGTAATATTTATATATTATAACTTTATTTCTGGAACATCCATAATTGTATTAGTAAGTAGGTACTTAACAACTATTTTGGAAAACCACAAAAAAAAAACTTCTTGATAAAATCTTTCAAAAGGAAAGAAAGACAGAATAGAAAAGAAAATACATTTACTTAGTACAGACTTAAAAAAACAACCAGATACTCCCGCATAATTTCAAGTCAGTAAACATAACACAGCTTAGACACACAGCTTATCGTCATTTTAACTTGCAAAATGGATAACAAACGAAACAGCAACATTTTTCTTCAGAAATTTCTTGTTTCAAAATTATTACTAGCAATTGAACACAAACCTGATAACTCTCTGCTTAGCTCCCGAGTTGAACTGCCCGCCTTGCTGAGCCGGCGTGTATCTGATGTATTGCGCAGGAGCCTGCGAGAGTAAGTAACTATCAGCGCAATTGATAAGGATGAGCTCATCTCTTTGAGTTGAGAAGATTAGGTGTGGAATGTGGGGACATAATGAGTACAAGGTGGAGACAACCAGTTGTCTTCATAACTTGAAAGTTCTTGTTTCAGGTGTTAACTGGCTGGTATATTAAGCCGATGAATCCGCGGGTAATCGCTTTCATTTTGACAGTTCAACAACATTGCGTTATTTACGTTGTTGACGCAGACACATTTTCAAACACATAAAGCAATGGATGAGCAATATCTTTCAAAATTATTCAGATTGTGATTGATTGTGTTTTACGCAATATAGGGTGCTAAACTTCACAAAAAAGACTTACAAGTCGATCTAATGCAAACCAAAACTGCACATAGGCCTCTCCAAGTTGTGCCACATTATCAAAGGTGCAATTCCCGTATTTATAAGAACTTTAGCATTCTAATGTCAGTCTCAATTCATCAAAAACTCTAATCAAATTTACGTACATTTTTGACAAGTTTTTGACACTGATTATCGCGGAGATGAGATTGCGACTTGAATTTGAACGTTTTTAAATACGAGAATTGGCCTTTAGGTTTTCCGCCTTTCATATCCAGCCATAATCTATATACATAAGTGAAACAAAGTCGGGTTGGTTACACCATTTATAACTCAAGAACGGCTGGACTGATTTTGTATGAACTTTGATTTGTTGGATTTGTCCCCGTCCCAAATAACAGAACAACTATGAAAACATGGATAAATTCACGATTTAAATAATAATGAAGATAGTATTCTGAGGCGGTACTAAGTTCGGCAGGTCAGCTAGTGGTGAACTAAACCAAACTTTATTCATATCTCAAACTACGAAACTATTAAGTCTTTGTTTTAGTTTCTAATAAACATTCATTTAAATTTACAGACATAAGACTGCACTGTTCCATTGGGTACAACAAACCTGTAATGATAGTAGTTGTATGGGAGATTTTAATAAAATATATCACTACACTTGCAGAAAATCTTGTAACAAATTAACCATTGACGCCTTATTTTTATAAACACATTGACATTGATGAATTTAATATATACAATGGCATGAATATTTACTTAGTAAACTATTAAATTATTTTCATTATTGTGAATGTAAAGACTATGTGGATTTTTTTTTCTGTTAGTTTTAATCTTGGTCTGGCAGTTTGAGTAATTTATGTGGCCTACCCAAATGGCCTTTTTTTTTGGTATTGTTCATCAAATCTTTGAGCTCCTTAAGTTCTAAGTTGGCCTGCATGATAACTGACAAAGGCGTGCACTGAACGTACAGATCCAATCAATCTGTGTGGTTCTGAAAACACCATTTCAGACACCAATCTACATGCACTTCAAATCACTTCACTTCACATGATATGACCAATATTATGTCTAGACAGAGACTGTAATGTCTGAGTTTGTTTCGGCCTTTCTTCTCAGAGTAGTCAGATAAGAAACGCCGACCTAATCAAGTTTAAAAAAACGACGGTTTGCACTCCGGGAGTGCCGGCAGAAGTGAAAACTTGAATATTCACATTGTGCATTTTTGATATTTTGGAATGGTTAGGGAATAATTTTGCACGAATTGCTTTAATTATAAGTCTAAAAGTACTATCATTTATGTGGTAGAATACAATATTTATTTACTGCGCAATCGTACACAAACATGACAATTTATATTACATTAAAAAGTATATCTCTCAGAAAAATCAATCAATAAAAATCAAAAATCAACAATCATCCGTCTTACGAATTTTCGATCAGGTCAAGTGTCCTGAAGCGAGTTTAACATTTTTTACCCATTACAAAAAAATGTACAACGCCGCTAAATAAGTTTTCACTTCAAAAATATGATTGACGTGTAAAAGTGTTTGTACAAATCTACCTAAGGGATAATTGCCCCCCTACAATTAATGGGGGGCAATTATCGTAACGATCGGTCGTCCGAACTAACAATCGAAATTAACGCATTATACATCTGTGGCAATATCGCACCCATTTTTTATAGTCGAACGATCGATAGGAGATCACAACAGGCAAGCCCGAAAATATCGATTGCGATCTCACAAGAAAAATATCAGAGTACAGATTCCACTTGTTAATAACTTGATAGGTACGTAAGGCTGCCGAATCAACCTAAATAATTTATGAGAGGGAGTGAGCCATAATCCACCATGCCGGCCAAGTGCCGTTAAGGTTCAAATCCGAGACCTCCAACTCAGCTCATTATAACTACCAACTACTAACAACAATAACAGTATTAACTTATTTTTATGTACCTACATTCTAAGTAGATAAAGATCAATTCTATTCTAACTCGTAAGTCATGACAGTTATCACTAGGCCACCACTGCTCGGGCTAGGCTGAAAAAATTACAATTGATAGCCAAATAACTTCAACTTACAGCTTTAGGAGCAGCTTTCACAGGCAAAGCAGCAGAAATCTTGGCATTGGTCAGTTTCTCCAGTGCTTGCCTGGTCTTCTCTGTGATATCCTGAATGTCTTCATCATCTGGTTTCTGAAGAGTTGGGTCATCTTCTGCCAGAACTTCTGATGGCAACAGGTCTGTGAGTTTTGAGTATATTATCTGGAAAAGGAAGAAAAGGCAAAATCATTATAGAGGTAAGAAGTATATCTACAACATTGATTCTTTTCTATAATATTAATGATATTTATTTATTTATTTATTTATTTATATTGGGGGACCAAACTAAATTAAGGATTTAAAACAGTACAAACAGAAATTCTAATTGCATTTTAGGAAGTACCATACCATATCAATACATAGAATAATACTTTAAGTTTTTTTTATTTATTTTGTAGATCATTTTATGAATATTATTTATTGTTACGTATTTCGCGACCATGGAGACACAGTCCTTTGAAAGGCGTACGAGGGGCTGAAGCCAACTTGCAGGGACTTCTTAGAAAATTTAAAATGGAAAATATTTTGAGCCAATGTTACTTGGATTACATGATTAATATTATACCTGTCATGAAAGTGTATTCTAGTTTAACGGGCTCAAAGGTGTGGACACTGAGAAATTACAGACCCATGAGACATTTTATCAGTGTCTCTCTGTTTAATAAAGTTGCAACAGTTGTTTGAAATACCATACTTCTTAAATGGGCAATCAGATCTACCTTATCAGCACTATGTCCTTGTCTTGCAATAGCAGAGTACTTGACTCGTCCTGATTCATCTAGTTGGACTGCTAAAGCATTGGATGTACTCTCTTTGCCCCTGGCACCCATACCCAATGGGTACTGAGCCACATGGATCTCTGGGAAGGCACCTCCATCTGGAAACATGGATGTTTGATTATTTATCACATAATGTATCTATAGATCAAAAATGCATTTTGTAACCAATTTTTTTTTGTATTGCAAAGGAGTTGGTCAGTCAAAAGGTTGAAACTTACGTAATCTTGAACTTTTGGACGGACCCACTCCTTCTCAGTACAAAAAATTGCCTGTAAATGATTTTATTGAAAGAAATAATTTGAGTTTAAGTGTTGATTTTATTGAATTAAAGCTTGTTTCTTTAGACATAAAATACAACAAATTAAAGTAGTGGACAAAATAACTGATTATTTCATCTGATATTTATCCAGTAGATCTGCAATGTTAGAGTTGGTGACACAGTGAGGAAATAGTTGAAAGATGTTGCAAGTTTTTACAAATAGGCAAAAGCAGTCTTTACTTTGTTCTCATTTTCCCTTTAACATTGGAGTTTGTGATTGCACATTGATTGCTTTCAATAAGAGAGACCATAACATTATAGGAATCTATGGCAAAATGAGTAGCATTTCCGTGAATGTCATTCATTTAGGCTATGCTTTCTTGGTTCCGGATGTATAAGCTTCTCTTTTTGGTAATGTTCAACAGATTTAATGCCAGAACTATCTAACAACACTCTGTAATAGATATAACGATTATTGATAACATCTTACCTCCAAAATCCTCCTCAGCTCTCGGGATCCATCCCTTCCTCTGTCCATAAGGTGGGACGCTGGTTTGTGATACCACCAAAGCACTTCCGACGCGTTTTGCTTTTCTCTCATCATCGCGGTCCCACACTTGCTGTGTGGGCGCTGGCAAAAGGCTGAAAACGGAAAAGACTCGATTCGAAATGCAACTTCGATAACACTTTGTTTAGGTTACCTTTCATACGTAAAACTTGTTAGAAAGTTGTGGACTGTATTTAAACTATTGTAGAAAGTTATTAAGTTGAATTAGTTCGGTGTTATTACGAAACTTTGATTTGCCATGCAGTTTAGGTACCGTAAACAAGGACAACAAATTTTATCAACACGTTTGTGTTTTGCTAGGTACTGCGTCACTCATGGAAATTTATTGATAAAATTTTGTTAATAGTATTCAATTAAATTATGATGTTTCGTTTATTTTGGGACTGGAATTGTAAACTACAAAAATAAATAGTGATCAGCACATCTCACCTCGACAACGACGCCATTTTCTTTGATGACTTTTGAAACTTTTCGTTCAGAAACGAATCAAATGATTGATGATTTCCAAAAGATGCAATCGTTTTCTTATGCAATTTAAATAACTATTTAATAAGACTAACAGGTTTTTACATTCTCAGTAAATTGATACGATTGTAGGATTACACGAAACAAATGTAATAAAATAAAACTTTAACAGATAATATTGAAATGTAGCATTTATTTCAAAACGAAATATTACAAGTTTTTTCAATCTTTAACAAATAAGGCCAAGTTTATACTCATTCAGCCAAATTAATTCTTTTGGTGCAGATATCTTCAACCCCAACTGGCATTTATTTAATTAAACTAGATAAGTACAATGGTGTTGTAACTAACTTGATAATTCTCACATCACTTTAGTAGATTATGTGAAAAATCATAAATTGTACATAAAAAATGGTGGAGAAACTGTCAGATTCGTATATAAATGAAGTGGGCTGCGAACGTCCCCCTTTTATAACCTCAAAAATGCGCGAGAAGTGTTAACATTTAGATGGTGAAGTGAGCTAATTTTATCATTTAATTGGTGTTAAAGTGAACGGATTATTACAATGCCCTCCAAAAAGAGAAAATACAATGCAAGGTTTCCTGCCGTAAGTTGAAAAACGCTAAAAAACAACCATAACAAAGAGAAATTGGGTTTTGTTTTCGTCAATAATTTTGAGAGATTTGTGATATCATGACATTGTTTGTTTGTAGGGGCGAATCAAGAAGATTATGCAGACTGATGAGGAAGTAGGAAAAGTGGCCCAAGCTGTGCCAATCATAATCTATATCCTTTTTAAATAGTGCTGCTAAACGATTATTTTAAGTCGTTTTAAAACGTATGTATTTACATTGTTGGAACTCACATTTATTAAATTAGACTTTTAATTGCTCCATACGGTACGCTAATAGTTACGGAAATGATAATTTATAAAAGTTCTTTATACATACAAAAACTTACGTGTATTATAAATGTGTTTTTGGGTGTTTATATAATCACAAACTTATTATAATTTAAGTTTATTTGTTTTATCATGGCTGAATGTTTTTTGTTTTTGTCAAGTATAAAAATCATGGTCACTTTCTGGATGTCCTATCAAGTCCAGTCCAGCTAAACAAAATTCCTATTGGCTTTGTAATGAAGAAATCACCAAAATACCTTTAGGATATGAAATGTCAAATTTCATAATGTAAACAAACAATTGCTTTTCCTATTATTGTGTTAATTTATTAACATGGTAAGCATTGTGACATAGATTTATTGTTTCTAGATATTATCACAGAATAGATAATTAATTAATCAAATCTGATTTTAACCGATTGTAATTTACTAACGGTTTCTAATTAATTTAATGGCCTACTGTTAGGGAACTGGCGTAACAATGCCTATCAGAAGTGTTTTTGTGCTTCAACAGTAAAAAAAAGACTACCTTGCTGGTCTAGTGGTTGCAAGTGCTACTAGTGAGCGTGGGTTCGATTGCCAGGTCAGGTAAAATGTTATTTGGTTTTTACATCTGGAATTTCTCAGTAGCAGCCCGGAGACTGGATTTGTGCCCGGTTGATTGCAATAGGCTCTCTGCCTACTATATGGAACATAAACATAACTTGCAAAATGTGGGCATACTAAAGGTACACCTCTGTGTAAGACTTTGGAGATTACAGGCTCGATGTTCTGTTGTAAATGGGTCAATGGAAGCCCAATAATCTTCAGCCCATAAAGTACAGTGGGGCTGAATCAATCAAGTAAACAAACCTATATCTAGTTCGCCACAAGGTATACTGTAGCCAATCTCATTAATTCATCACAACATCTTATACCTACATTCATAGCAAATAAAGTTCCGATTCTGATTCTAAGTTAGCCGCTGACAGTCAGCAAAACTAACAAATATCGAGAAAACTGAAGAATAAATAAGTAATGATCACACATGCTTGGGGTGATGTTGCTCACCGCACTATGAGGGTGATTCAGCGGGAGCGGACAAGCATTCCACGGACAGTCGTAGTACTTATCACAGTTGCCTGCTGGATAGGCTTTTAATTAACACATAATAACTATTCAACTCTTCATGTATACAAATTGTGCTAGATATTATAGCTGTTCATGTTGGACTCGTACTAGACTAACTTTCAATCCAATTTGCTTCCAATCCTTAATTAAGCCTAGGACATAAGTATTACAGCCCCATTCAAACTTTATTTGCTCTGAAGTTTGCTACTTGCTGGGCAGTACCTCAACCCTCACCCCCACTGTCATGGGATTTTGTTACTTATCAAATCAATCTGCCTAGCAACAAATCAAATCAATCTCCCAAATATGTTGCAGTTGACTTCCAGTCTACATGAATGTACCTGAATACCAGTATTTTACATGAAGTGACTGCTTACATGACCTCCACAACTCAGGTACTGGGTAAAACAACACCCCTTGGTAAGACTGGTGGTCAGAATTTTGGGATTCTAACTACCCGAAACAACTGTCAAAGATCTACGAATGAGTGACAATGAGTGAGATGAATGAGTGACTGATGACTGAGGGGTCTCGATATGTAATGAATGGTGACCCATCCTCGAACATACTGCGGCAAGCGTAGCTAACCTTCGATCGACCCTTACGGCTGTTTTCATATAATGAATAAGCATCCAAAAAGTGTTGCTGTATTAATAATCTGCTTAAAATCGAAAATAATTCAGAACGTTTTCCTGTAAGTTATCTCCAAAGGGTCAAAGTTGAAGTTTTAATTTCAATTATTAATAGTTCTATTTACTAAAAAGTTGGTTGCCATGGTTCTAATACAATGTAAAAATTGTCTATTCAAATTGTCGTTTCTAGTTGATATTTTTTTTCCTCTCAAAGGTATTTCAACTTTATGGTAGTGAAGGTTAACTTGATTTCAGAATGGCTATTACTTACTACTATTCTTCTTCGTCATACAGGTGATTTGATTACGTTTCTAAGTTTTAAATAAGCTGCGACCAGAATTCGAATAATGTTGAAAATGCCTTTTTTTTTGTTGCACTTATGGCACAAACTGAACTTTATGTCTCAGTATTTAATACATAAATTAGGTCTCCACAAAAATACAAATATGTTTACATGATTGGAAACTAAATCGCGAACGCATTTAAGATTATGTGTGGGGGCAAGAAACGTCATAGTTGCTATTCTTATCAAATAATTGTAATATGTGACGTGACATCCATGACTGGCGATAATCCAAAATACGTCCGACATACCCTGGGTTGTCAGGCCTGCTCCCACCAAGTTGTTGTAGACTGGCCTAAATTTTTACCACGACATAAGCAGTCTATTCTTAAAGTTTGTTGTTCTTTGTTGGGTTTTCCATATGGAATTTTTCAGTAACAGCCCGGAGTTTGGAAGTTGGTGGTGTATTATCCCGATGCCACGGAAAGCACGTTAGCTCAGCCCACTTTCGCACGGGCATAAAAATATCGCGGCGAGATTTTATCGCACACTGGATTTTCAACGCTCTGCTTAGCGCCGAGGGTTGTAAATCCAACAGTGTGTTTTTTTTTCGACGCGCTGGGATGCACTCTGTTAGATCTTTAACGCTCGGTTCAACACCGAGAGTTGAAAATCCAGCGCGCGAAAAAATCGCGATATTTTTCGTGACAACGTGACTTAAGTCGTTGTTCCTGCGCCTGATCTCTCTCCGGTCGTGTCGTCCTTGCCGTCCCATCGGACTATGAGAGTGAGAGAATAGTACCTGTGTCTGCGCGCACGCCTTCATTATAATATCTCCCACGGAGATGGCTAGTCTCTGCTGAGATTGGCTGCCATGCCCGAAATTCAGTCTGGAGCACATAAAGTTTATTATTCCTTACATATTTACAACATACGATGGATGGACTATGTGAAAGATGATAGGGGGGCTAAAAAGTGGGTGACGACTATTAAAGAAATATGGAACAAAACATTTTGCGCCGACGACAATTAAATTGGGATAAATGCAGGAGAACGAATGAGTAACAACTTATTTAGTATTTATTTATTAATGTTCACATGCATTACAGAATAACAGAATGCATATTATTTAAAAATCAATTGCCATGTTTGTCCGCACATCACTTCAAACGGGCTGCACATTATTGACTAATGCTTTTTTTGGTGTATTTGTAATTGTCAGGACAAGGTTTGTATGAAAGAACATATTTGAAAAATCGTATGGAAAAGTGAAATATTTGTGTTCTAATTTGATCTCTTTAGAAAAAATATGTGAAGAAAATAGGTTCTAGGTAGGGAAAAATCTTAAAACATATTTTAAAAAAATCAATCAATCAAATGAATATTTATTTCTCTTCCACAAAGGCGCCTTACACAATATGAAGATTAGAGCATCAGAAATCCTTTGCGAGAGACTGGTATCTGCAGTAGGAAAACCTGTCACACAGATTACCAGGCCCCCCTTCAAAAAAACAGTTCTTAAGTATAAAATCTTAAAGATAATATTAACAAATTATGTGAACCTTTGGTAGGAGAAAACCTTTGTTACATTGATATATTGACAGTTTGATTATCATTACTTCACAAGACAGACGACCGGGACCATGACCTGGGTAAGAACTTAGGCTACTGTTCATTTTATATCGCAGACAAAATCGAAGGCAACCTCTAGTATAATATATAACACTAATTTACTAACTAAATAGTGACACACATACCTACTGTAGGTTACGTAAATTGCAATTATAAAAAAAGTTAACACGAGAAAATTATTATGTTATAGGTCCCAAATTGAAGCCATTGCCATTGTGTCCTTAGTCACAATTTAATTAATTAAACGCGCTTTCCACCAGGCGAGATCGAGAACAAGAGCTGGCACATTTCGCAAAAAAAAATTCAACATGTGAGTAAATATTAGCAGTCTGCTAGGTATTAATTACTTACATTAATTACTATTACTAAGTCAGCTATCTGTTTAATTAGCCCCAAATGGTTAATTTAGCAAATGGTTGGTAGGTGTGTGTTATGTGTCTGAAATAAATAAGGTCGGCAGTACGAGGGCGACACTGAAAGTTTTTAGAACTGGCCACTTGTAAACGATATAATAAAATAAAAAATTGGCATAAAGGCCTCGTAGCCATGCCATATTCATAAAAAAAAAAATGAAAAAATTTTGGAAATGGAACTCTTTGCCAATTTATTGTGTATGTATTGTACTCACTTGTTTACGATTTGGCGGCAAATTGGAAATTGTCTTTGTCACGTCAGTATGAATTTAACGCGAGAACAGTCTCTACTGTCTGGTTGTTTCCTTCCGAGGAGTTGCCAACTAAAGTGAAGACAGGTCGAAGCGTGGAAAAAAAGATGGTGACACTAACAATTGTTTGCCACTTGTCTTGGAAAAAGCTCTGGAGAAACGACCTTCACCACGACAACGCCTAGCACCTTGCGATTTTTATTTACTTATTTCCGAAAATTAAAGAAAAACATCGAGGAAAACGTTTTATGGACGCCGAGGAAGCAGTGGCTGCGTTTCAAAATGCCGTCGAAGAGACCCCTAAGGACGAGTGGGCAAAGTGCTTTTCTCCGTGGTTCCATCGGATGCAGCGATGTATTGATGTAAATGGACCCTATTTAACGAATAACTTGCTAGTTTGTTCAGTTTTTGATTTTCTAAGAACTTTCAGTGTCACGTTCGTAATAGTCCCATTGCGAAATTGCTCCTAATACTGTAAGCTGTAGCCCTAAATAAATTACATTAAAAATGTTGTTGACTCTATCTTCTAAGCCAAAAAAATATCACAAAAATAAACAACCGTTTTCCAAAAAAAACACTATTATGTGAAAAATAACTTTAATTTCGGAGTTAGATGTTGGTATTGTATTTTCTTTTTAGCCTTTTTTTTCTAATCAAGTTTTATTTGTGGTACCTACCCCACAAATTCGTATATCTTCATTTGCTAAGTAAATAACAGTGACAAGACAACATCATTAACTTACACTAAGCGGAAAAAATACGTATTATTGCTAACTCAAAAACCACTCATTAGAACTTGACCAAATTTTTATAGGATCACACAAACACACCCTTTAAAAAAATAAGAATTTTTCAAATCGGTGTCGTAACGGAATTTTTAGGTAACAAACTTTAAAAAAACGACCTGACCCTGATTGAAAACGTCCTTCTTATTTTTAAGTCGTTTAACCAGACAGAAAGGAGTAGCTTATTTTAATGATATTTTCTGAGGCCCTATCTCTACGGCTTTTGTAGAACCTAGTCTAGAACAATCATTTCGTAAATTTTCATCTCTTTCTTGTACACCTACACAGTAAATCCACCAGAAAAAAAAATAACGGGTGCCTGCTCAGATAAAAGATATGCAACCAATACAGTGCGGGTTTCAGCACTACCGGCGCCCTGAGCGAGATTTCTGCACCGCGCACTATTCTTTGAAAAGGAGAGGAGTGAAAATTTTAACTTTTGTTACTGTGCATTGATACAGTTTAATAGCTACGTGACACTTTGTCAACTTAGTCAGTCGAGGAACAATGCAAGATGCAAGAGCGAGCGAAGCGAACTCGATAATTTCTGGCATCCCGCCTCGGATAGGTTTTTATTTTGCCCATTTAATTTATACTTAATTACATACATACATACATACATAAACTCACTCCTTCTTCCCATGGGGGTAGGCAGAAACCACAGAACGCCACCTGCTACGTTCCTTACATACTCCTTTTGCCTCGTTTACGTTCATACATCTGGTCATACACGAGCGCCGGTTGAGAGTACTTCGCACCTGACCTTTCTGAAGAACATCACCAATAAGGTCACTATATGTCTTCCTAGGGCGTCCCCTCCCGGCGTTTCCACTCACATCTGCCTTGTAAATACCTTTTGTTAGTCTCCTTTCATTCATCCGCTCAATATGACCAAACCATCTAAGCATACTCTTTTCAATTTTTGTCACTACATCTTCTTTTAAACCACATCGTTGCCTTATCACATCATTCCTCAGCCTATCATTCAAAGTCACACTACACATGCTCCGCAAGGAACGCATTTCCACAGCATTTATTCTGCTTTCATGCTTCTTTTGCCACACCCAACATTCACTTCCATACATAAGCGTAGGCACCAGCACACTATTGTGAACAGCCAGTCGTGCCTTCTTGGGCATCAACTGGTTGGTCACAATTGCATACTTAATTATAGAAATAGTAATGCCTTTGTCGACTTGTGCAAAAAACGTTAAGAATTTAAGGAGTGCAGAAAAAAAAATACACCTCCAAACCAAACAGCCTCATTTTTAATGCATGTACTCATATTTTGGCCTTGTTTGGGGACTTGATTAAATAAGACTTCTCAAAATTTGGAGGCTTTCCCGGACAGTAAGCTTCAGGTGCATCATCATTTCCCTGTTCAGTGCTCAAGGCGGTAGCTCAACCGCGTCCCACTCAGACGCCTGTACTCAATCAATAACTTCTAACATACATAGAATGATTTCATTGATAAAATGTGTAGTTACCTAAATAATCATTGGACAAACAATATGTGATACGTACTAATATATTTTTTACTAAATACTGATAAGTTGATAACATTTCGTATTTCTGAGTTAATAAAAATACAAAGATGAACTTTTTCCACATTTTTAAGAAAAGTAATTTAACCTAATTACTGATACGTATTTTATGTATGGAATGGTTGCACTGATAATTTTTTTAGCAAAATCTTTTTAAACAAGCTTTTAATGAACTCAACAGTACAAAAGTGACCTTTGAGGAGTTCCATCGTCTGGAGCCAATCCGGGGTGCAGAAGCCAAGTCGTAGTTCTTTAGAACGGACCATCATAATTGATTGCGTTATAACTTTGTCTTTATGGTTGACCATTCCCTCGTTTGGAACCAATCTTGGGACTTGGCATTGCCTTCAAAACAGAATCAACTTGGTGAAATTTCAACTCCGTAGGATAAAAGAAAGTAGTTTTAATTCCGCTTTCAAGATTTGACCAATAATAATAATAATAAATTCATTTATTCAGGTAAATAACACCCATTGCCAAACATACATAATAACCACAAAAAATAAATTAAATAAAGTCAACTAAATTAAATAGAATAAGGAAAACAAAATAACAAATTGAATAAAATTATAGGGATTCAAAATAAATAAATCAGCGAACAATATAACCTTCTCTCCGACACTGGAACAGCAACATGTCTGCTGGAACAATGCCGGATGAAGGGGCAGTCTAGCCTTCATGTAATCTTCGCCAGTACGATGTTGGGGCTAAACCGTACCCTGCGCACCAAGGACGGCGCGTTTGCCCATAGTCGCGTGAAAGGAGTCGGTGCGCGCCTCTGCGAACATACCCGAGCCGCTACAGTATTGGGGTAGCCCCATCACTGCACTGAACGCGTTATTGTACTGGACGCGGATGGCGCTATAACTTCTGTTAGAGTATTGAGCTCACAGACTGCAGGAGTACAACGATTTACAGTACGCCCTAAATAGCACATGCAGCTCATTTGAGCACCGCGCAAATCCTCCAATACCTACTTAAATACCAATACGTAAAAAGTTCGTTGCGGGCGTAGACCCGACAAGACTATTTTTGGTAAAAGTTAAGTGCTCCCTCACCGGGAGCATTCACCTGTAATTTAACAATTCAAGATTCCACTGTAACGGCTAGGGTTTTGTAAGTAGGTTGCGCAGGCTGTCAACCGCTAGTTAGTGTAGAGAAATAATTAAAAACCAGCAGTATAGGTTACTAGGAAGAGGAAACACGACTAGGTCGCGGGGAAAGGTGACATTACTGGCGAATTCTCCGTCTTGGCAAGGGAGCGCCTTTAGAGTTCTTCCCGCCCTCTCGCTGTGTAATGTGTCTGTTTTTTTCCCCGCTGATGTTTTTTTACAATTCCTCTCTTAGTGCCGATTTCACCAATGACACCGGAGGCGTTAAGCACATCTAAAACGCGTTCAAGAGCAAGACCAAGAGCAGTGTCAAAACTCCTTAGAAAATAATGACACTGACAGCCCTTAAACCTAGTTTATGTGCTGAACGCGTTCAGTTTCTCTGGTGAAATGGGCACTTAGAGAGCAATCCATACTAATGTTTTAAATTCGAAAGTAACTTTGTCTTTATGTTACATTTTCACGCATAAACGGAATAAGGGGAAGGACTTAAGCTACTTTTTGTCCCGATAGCACCGTAGGCGCGGGTAGAAGCTATAGTAGATAGCACCGTAGGCGCGGGTAGAAGCTATAGTAGATAGCACCGTAGCCGCGGGTAGAAGCTATAGTAGATAGCACCGTAGCCGCGGGTAGAAGCTAGAGTAGATAGCACCGTAGCCGAGGGTAGAAGCTATAGTAGATAGCACCGTAGCCGCGGGTAGAAGATATAGTAGATAGCACCGTAGCCGCGGGTAGAAGCTATAGTAGATAGCACCGTAGCCGCGGGTAGAAGCTATAGTAGATAGCACCGTAGCCGCGGGTAGAAGCTATAGTAGATAATAAACCAAAAAATTGGAGCCGTGCAGTTTGATTCCTTAATTTTTTGGAGTTTTTTTCTAGTTTCGTGTAATTAGATAGACCAAGGAACCTAAAAATACTTGTGTTAAGTGTGGAGGTAATATTCGTATTGACGAACCTTTCGCTTGCCAGTTCGCACTTTAACCCATGGACTGTTAACGTTTTTATTATTGAAACTTACTTATCGCCTGTTCTATTTAAAAACAAAATACCTACCTAAAGCATACGATACGAATCCGTATTTAAATTGTTTTTATCAACACTTCCGTTACTACATATTTCCCTCATCACCAAAAATTAAAATTGTGTTTATACTTTGTATGTCAACTTTTTCGTCCTACTGCTGCGCGTAGATCTTCACCATAGCCTTTCACTTTTCGCTGTATGCTGTCTTCTCTGGCCGGCGTCTCAAAATCAACACTCCGTCCCTCGGCCCTGCCAGGGTCGCGAATTGTTCGAAAGAGATACCGTGGCCCTGGCACAGGCAACTGAAGGAACACGGGTGGGTTTTAGTCAGCAAAAGTCTGACACGCCCTCCCGTTCCACCCAGAGCGGAAGAAGTCATTTGAAGATTTCCCAACCAAAAAAAAAAAAACCTAGCAGACTTATAACCAACATCAGCAATTCCTGTTTAAAAACCATTCCTTGTATTACGTATTCGGTCGCTGAGCTAAAAATGCCCTTAGGCTAATGTTTTATTGACATCTTGACACACAGACATTGCGTATACCAAATTCGTTCATACATACATACACAGACGTATCAGGGTTACAGTGAGAAATCTATTCTTACCTGTCTAGACGGCAGGTATTGATCTAAGGCTTACATGGTCTAGTTATTTTTTTAGGCATCTGGTTCATCGCGGGAACTTTTCCTTATGTCTGGTTGTTTCCGCCTTTATTTGTGATAGAGATTTTTTATTAAACACATCCACATTTCGTCAGTGGTGTATTAAATTATATGTTATAAGAGGCGAGATACTAGGGATAGTGGGAGTAGCAGAATTGCGAATCGGAATGTTCTAATGGGACAATCCAATGACACTCTTTCCGACTCTTAAATCGAGCTCTTGACCTTGAAATCAGCAACTCGCAGTGACACTTCGTCGAAGCAGGCTCATAGTTTTTTTTTGTTTTTCATTCGTATTTCAATACGACGTAGGTAGATATTTGTTCTTCTAGTTTCTGAAACCCGGTCGAAATACAGAGTACAGTGTATGTTTGATACCAGGAAAGTAAAGAATTGCTGTTATCGTGATACAAATATGAGGCAGTTAGCATGGTGGTTGCGAGACTGATTGTCCAGGGTGCGCCCTACGTACTTTTATATATTATCACTCGACACGCTCATTTAATAAAACAAAATATCACGCCTGTATTCCTTAGAGTTATGCACAGGTGCACGTATAGTACACCCAAATTTCGCCAGTTATATTCAAGTCTCATGTAATAGGGGCTTTTAAATATTTCTCTGGAAAATGCTAGAACGATGATGAATCAGCAACCTTTTACCTAAGTTATATGTGATGTTCTCAGCGCATTTCCTTTATAGGAAACAATGTACTAATGGCATGACATCACCGCAAAAAAGGAAGTCTGCATCACGTGTGTGCATTATGATGTCTGCTGTATATTTTTGCATCAATAGGTCATAAACTATGTACCCACCCGATTTAAAGCTGGGATAAATCATCGGTCCGAAGTGTATAGGCACTAGTTTTTGCTGCAACCAACCTTGATCGATTTCGGTCATTATTCGGAGGGGTTTTGGATACCTACTGTTAACAGTAGGTAGTACAAAAAATGATTGACCAATTTCTTCGCCCACTTATCGGAACCTTTGATCACAATCATTCCTTTCTAAGACGATCGTCTTATGTTCTTTCTCCAGAATCAGCTTACCTACTGACAGAGTATATGAGTTCATATATTTGTATTTTTTTATTGGACAATACAATTTGTTTTTTTTTTGATATCCCAAAACTCTAGGGTATGATTGAGACCATATCAAAGAATCAACTGGCATATGAATTATGTTTCAATCATCCTTTTTTTTTCATTTGTCATACAAAATAATTCGACAAAGTCACGGTTATTAATGTAAAACACCCTTACGTATGAAAACGTCGAATAAAAATGAATTACTCGTATTTATCAATGAAACTTAGATACCTACACACATGTTATGATTAATGATAACTCCGATTTATATCTATGCATTTTTGGAGCACCTATTCAAGGAGTTTAAGTATTATTTTTAGCTACAGAATATAACCCTAGAGCTATAGGATATCCAAAAAAACAGTTTGTATAAGTCAATTCCTTTTAGTTATCTTTATTTATTATTGACAATACAACACAATGCACAATTTTTTTATTGAGTTGTATTGCAATAAGTGGTTAGCGAGGTCGCTACCTCGACAATTGATCATATTAATATTCTTGCCTGAGCAACCGGCAGCAAGTTCGTCATGCTCCCTTAGATGTCACTGCTTGCGGTAGCGTCGGGGGTCGGGATGCCTCCTTCCCCCAAATATGGTGAGGGGGGAATGGCTGATCTTTACGTTATGCTCGTGAACGGGTGCTGCTTGTGGTGACTGGTCGTCTTGCTGTCTATGGTTTTGTTATTGTTATAGTAATTGTTCTGTTTTTTTAATATTACTTCGATGTTCCTATTTTATCATTTGTGTGTAGGTACTAATTTCAATATTGCTTATGTAAGCTGTCACACCTTTTTTGTCTGGAGGCTTTTATTTATTTATTAAGTTTTGTTTTCATATATAATTTTTTTGCTTGTTTTTTTATTTATATTGGCGTGGCAGATGATTTAATTTGATGGTGTCTGGTGTGCATACCTATTTTTGTATAGCTGTGCTATTGCTAGCTGTGCTGCTGGGGAGTTTTTTGCTCCACTTCTTCTTCCCCGCTATAGCACAAGGACATGGTGAAGTGCGGGCGTTTTGGGGGACTGTCTTATGTAATATTGACGTTCAAAAAGTGCTGATTCGCAGCCTAATTTGAATTAATGACTTGATTTGATTTGTCGAAACAAATAACTTCATTTCTCAGAACATTTTAAAAATGTTTAATATTTATAATCCGATCGTGGGTCTCTGACCAAATTGTGTCAATAATCTAAACAAAGAAATATTCAGAAAAAATATCCGGGAGATCAAAACAATTAATATTACTTCGATGTTCCTATTTTATCATTTGTGTGTAGGTACTAATTTCAATATTGCTTATGTAAGCTGTCACACCTTTTTTGTCTGGAGGCTTTTATTTATTTATTAAGTTTTGTTTTCATATATAATTTTTTTGCTTGTTTTTTTATTTATATTGGCGTGGCAGATGATTTAATTTGATGGTGTCTGGTGTGCATACCTATTTTTGTATAGCTGTGCTATTGCTAGCTGTGCTGCTGGGGAGTTTTTTGCTCCACTTCTTCTTCCCAGCTATAGCACAAGGACATGGTGAAGTGCGGGCGTTTTGGGGGACTGTCTTATGTAATATTGACGTTCAAAAAGTGCTGATTCGCAGCCTAATTTGAATTAATGACTTGATTTGATTTGTCGAAACAAATAACTTCATTTCTCAGAACATTTTAAAAATGTTTAATATTTATAATCCGATCGTGGGTCTCTGACCAAATTGTGTCAATAATCTAAACAAAGAAATATTCAGAAAAAATATCCGGGAGATCAAAACAAATTCTTAAAACTCTGCAACAGCTTGTATCTTTATCATTTGGGAATGAAAGATTCGTTGTTCTTTAAATTATCCTTCCAAAGTTAATACCGTCGCCTTATACCAGTGAGTATTATAAAACTGTACTCCGTGCAACAACGATCCTCGCTGGCTAGTCGCATACGTATGATAGAATTAGTCATGTGGACCAGAATAGGACTACTATTACACTCAATGTACAAAGCAAATACAGTCCAAGATGCATCATCTTACCGTTTCCTTATAGGGAGGAAGGTCTTTCGAGTTGAGATAGGTTATTTTTTTATCCGCATCACTCTTTTGTAAAGGCTAGCCTTCGAATGAGGCGTTGCATTTGCGGTCTAAAATATTTTGTGGATTGTTATCTCGTGAAGGAAGACAGACCTCTGTATCCTAGAGACAGACACGTCTTTCTAAATCCATAGTTCCCAAAAATCATTTCAACGCGAGGAGGTTTTCGACAACTTCTTGTAGAAAAGTCAAGTCGACTATTGTTTTGAGATTACTAATTCGAATGCGGTGGTAACTGCATCCAGACTTATTATTATATGTCTTAACCTATTTAGGTATTCGGTCAGTCCACAGCTCATACCATAGAAAGCAAAACGTTCAATCGCTGAGCCAACAACATCTTTGTTGTTCTCATTATTTTGTTTCTGAAGCTGCTTGCAAGGTGCAGTCTTGTTTACATCCGCGTCCGAATAATCCCGCCCCTTCCTAAAGTAAAGGCATTTAAAATACTCTATTTTTAAACAGTTACATTTCCTTCAAACGATTGTGGCTGAAAATGCTGAAATATTTTGATGCCAGATTTATTAACGCGCTACTTCACATCGTGTTTTTATTGGATCATGGTCTGAAAATTATTGTTGGAGCATTTTTAAATGCACGTCGTCATTCAAAATTTTCAATCTTCATAAATACTTCAAAATTTATATGTCAATGTTTGTGTTCAAAGTTGATCTTGGAAACTTACACAGAAGATATTTAATGAAATCGGAAAAAAAAACCCTAGTTAATGTTAATTGTCATCACTTGGGTTTTTCCACTGATAATGGAAATAAAGTTGATGCAATTAGGTACATCTAGTCTCACATTGCGTGGGAATTACGCTTGTAATTTGCAACAATTGCATTTGACAAGACCCCGCAAGTGGAGATAGTTATGTACGTCCGGCGCACCCTAAGCTATCAACCTTGTTGATTGGCTAATCTTTTCATCACGCCACCAACGATTCATGTATTTTTACTTCTTTTAAGTTTTTAGTTACAAACCGCCAGAAAGTATTGCGAAAAACTGTTTTATGTATGAGAGACTGGCTGGTGTGTCTATTTTGAAAATTTGATGGGGCCGAAACGACCTCAACCTATTCTCAAACTTTAAATGGGTGAGTACTCCGGCTTACTCGAACGATGAAGCCGGAGATCTGATGACGGTGCCAAGTGGGCCAATTTTGGTAAGCAGAACTGGCGCTGTGGGATGAACCAAACGTAGTTTGCCTGAATGCCGAAGTGACATGTCGCACAACTCCTATTAAAACCTAAAACTCCTTTACAGAAGAGTATTTGTAAGTAAAATAGGTAAGTTCCAGTTTCAAAATTTCCCTCCACATTGTTTGCGAGCTAATTTAAATTATCGTGTCTCATTCGAAAATGGATCTGCCCCGGGAACATTTTCGCGCCATGATTTTTTACGATTTCAAGTGTCGTCTGAAACCGGACGAATCGTACGGTAGACTTCAAATGGCATTCATGGATGAAGGCCCTTCTAAGGCAACCGTGTATCGGTGGTATAACGAAAACAAGCGCAGTCGACTAACTTTGGGGGATGAAGAAAGATTTGGTCGCCCTTTGACGGCTGTTACGGAAGAAAACTTGCTAACAGTGAAAAATTTAATCCAATACAATAGGCGAGTTACGTATCAAGAGATTCAGCACATACTGCAGGTTGGATCGGCCTTCACGAAATTGTACTCGTGCATCTTCGCGTGAGGAGGATAGTTTCACTACCTCACCGATGCTCAGAAGCAGGGTCGTCACGGCGTGTTTACGAACCATTACAGGTGATGAGTCTTGGATTTATCAAAACGATCCAGAAATGAAGCGCTAGTCGCCGTTTTGGGTGTTTAAAATCGAATCAACGGTTACCGAAGTGATGCGATCTAGAAGCAGGTGGAAGATTTTGATCGCGAGCTTTTTTCAATTTGACCGTCTACTTGGTGTCAACTCCTTTACGGAACCAAAGAAGCATCAACGCTGAATGGTATACTACCAAATGCTTGGCAGGAAATTTCTCTGTTTTGAGCAACAAGCGACCAAACACAGGGCTCTGCGGGCCACTGCTCCACCACGACAACGCGCCTACGCACACTGCGCTCAAAACGATGGGAGTTCCTGGACAGCACGCCAGTCAAACTCCTGGGTCACCGTCTTCGAAAACTGGTTCAGACGCACGAAATTTGTATAGAGGCTAGTGGAGAGTACTTTGAAAAGGTTTAATAAAAGAATTTTTACCAATATAACATTTATTTTTATTTTCGCAAAACTTTCTGAGTGTCCCACGTATAAACTTGCTTGTACACAGCATACGGCGGCCGCCGTGTCTGTCAACAAACTTCCATAGTGATCCATACAACACTGACGTTCGTGCCTACACACGGCGAATCAACAGTGCTCGCCTTCATTATACTATAAGAACCTCTTCTAGACCCTGCTGTTATTAGGCTGTGCGTATTGTCTGTCAGTGTTTTTTTTTTCTTCTATGTAATAGATACTTTTAACAGACCCTGTCCTAATATAATACTAACTAAGACTGTATTTTCCCAGCCAGTTAAAAGTGGGTTTTTAGGGAACCATTGGTACCCTATCTATACCGAATAACGACATTCGAAAGGAAAATGCCAGAAACTCTATAGAACTTTGCCCCACTCAAATCAAAAAGTCATAAACAAGCCTGCAATATGCAGCATCTTAAAGCTTATTTATTACTGTTAACTAAACATTTGTCCTAATGCCTGTAGAACTAGCAGGTTTCTGTTAAAACCTTAAAACAATATTAACATTGATTATAGGTTAGGTGAAGTTTATAAATGTTCAAAAGCGATTTAAACAACTTAAACGTTACGCATTATCATAATTATTATAATCGTAATATGTGAGTTTTTGTTTTACAGGTATTTAAAACTTTTTTTTTGTTATGTATCATCCGCAATAAGTAACACAATAGGAAATTCAGGTGTTGAATGAAAAACAAAGTATTACGAAAAGGTCCTTTATTCAATACAATTATTTTCTTTAATTGACATTTCCTGTAAATACCTGGGGCAGGATCTGGCATTGTGTTTTTTTTTTCTGCCAATATTTTAATCTTCGCAAATTAAATACACATCTACAAACTCCTTAACTCAGTACTATTATCTCCAACACCTCGCACCCTGGAACTCTTTGTGGAGTCGCTTCTCAGCAAAGCGATGCAGGTGACGATGGCAAGGAACGCGAAGACCCTGAGTCCGTCCCACGTCAAGCAATGTATCCTCGCTGAGTCCAAGTTTGACTTTCTGAGAGATCTAGTAAGTTTATCTATATTTTCCTATAGCTGGATGGGTGGATGGACTATGAAGGAAAGCATGGCACAAAAGGGGAGGAGGATTATGCTCGACAGTGGGTGGTACAAGGCAGTCAATATACTCATGATCCTCTCATGAGTCATTTTTTATCAGACTACGACAAAGCCAAGGAAGTCAAAAAAAAGACTAGGTATGCATTGCTAGGAAACTGGTCTCCACTTTTGTTATGTTCTTCGTAGCACCTCTCTTTATTTTATACCTTCTCCATCGGCTCGACAAACTAAAATATGTTTGGGCTGGTTACGAAAGCAAAGCAAGCAGAGCCAAAGTAGGATAAGAAAAGTTTCGCAAAAGGTCTTGAAACCTTTGTTTTTGTTAAGCCCTATAAAACCCAAAAACACCTTTGTTTACGTTAAAATTGAAAGTGAGAGAGTTCAAAGTAAAGACACAAATATTTCGAAAAAATCTTTGTTTTAAGTTTCTATTGGAGTTAATTTCGCACAAATAACTAAGCAGATTTTTGCGAAGACCACTAGATAATTCTTTCTCTTAGCAAAAATCACGTAATTTTCTCAAAAGCTTCTATGTTACACCTACACAAAACCTTTTGTAAAACTTTTAACAGAAGTAATACGAAATAAGTTAAGACATTAAATAGATGAAATAGAGCATTATCACACTGACATTTTGCTAGCGTGCTTGCAGCAAGGCAATTTGTGAACTTCCTCTCCGCGGATGCGTAGCGAGCTAGCTGCGACTACGCAACGTTTTCTCCGCGTTTTCACAATATTGTACACTTGCTGGTCTCGCTCTCTCTTGTACAATTACGTCAAACGCTCTCGTTGCGCAAACGCGGTGAACACGTTGCGCTCACGTGACGTGCTCTCTACGCACATGCAGCGCGTTCACAACCGCCTAGCTGGAAACACGCCTGTAAATCCATCCATTGTGATAAGGCTATCAAAAACAATGTGCAAAAACTATGCTTGTATTGAATATTTTCAGGTGAAGAATATCCCAGACGTATCGGCGGCAGAAGAGAAAGAAATGATGAGCGCTGAAAGTTCGCCGAACTCTTCTAGGTATTAAATTTGTGTTTGTTATTCCTTGATTTTATTGCCTGCTCAACGATTGAACAGCCCGCGTGGTGGATTACCGCCCACTCCCTTTTACAAAGCAGAAGCCCGTGTTCCAGCAGTAGGAACATTATAGGCTGATATACTGAGTATTCAGTGAAATGACAAAATTATCGAACTCGCTTCGCTCGCTCTTGCATCCTACGTTCTCTAATTGTTAAGCTTTTCTGCAAAGGTCGACAAAGTTATTACTTGTATGAATGGACAAACGATAACCTAACATATCCGAGGTGAAGTCCAAAATATTATGATCCAGCAGCCTAATTGTTGATTACGACTAATCTGTTGCATTTTGACACTTAACTTATCTTAAACACTAAGGTTGAAACTATCTAAATGCCACATAGAAAAATAGACTTTGTACTTTTATTACTTCGATCAATAATAGTACTAGATTCCCGATGAGCGCTTCAAAAACGGCCCGAAAAATAAGAGCACAAAAGTATTTGTGCTCTTATTTCAAATTAGTATGGTCCAATCACAGCTAACATTAAGACGTCAAAATGCCGCAGTGCGCGTTCAAAAACTGTGTAAATAACCACCGTAACACCAAGGTTTTGTGTTTTATTCACTAGATTTTTTGACTTTTTTATTATCTTGTAATGAAAAATAAACGACAATGTTAAACAGTATCCACTACTTTTTTGGTACGGCCGAAATATTTGCCACCATACAAAACAAACCTAAAAAATATTCTGCAACTCTACGTCTTTCAATACTTACTCTGTTCTGTGATTTGAAATGTAATACCAAGAACTGCGTCTAGTTCCACTATAGAATAAGCACGACATTGTGCAATTTTTTTTTTTACCTTATTGCTTAGAGTTTAAGTTTCATTTTAGAATAAATATTTTTGTACTGATGTCTTTTTATTTTCAAGCGACATTTTAAATTTATTGCTTTTAACCTTTCTCCGATGAAAGGACTTAAATAAATATATTAAGAGATGGTTATTAAACTTTATGTATAAGCATTAAGGTTTATAATCATCTGAAGTTGTTAATAATATTACACATTTTTCTAAGAAAATTAGATGTTTACCTGTGTGCAAACGTGGCCACTTCAGCGAGTTATTTTTGTTCCTGATACTGAATCTAGTACTATTATTGATCGAAGTTTTATTACAAGTAAGTGACATTGACCCTTAGGGTGGTATAGCAATACGAGGTTGACTAAAAACACTCGGCAGGAGTCTTTGGATTTTGCGAAGAATAGCGATGATGAGATTTATTTTATGTTTATAAACGTTTTAAAATAACTGTTAGACGAAGACAGCACTATCGTAGCAGTGGCGTCACGCTATGCAACTTCTTATTAGCGCCATACATTGTCTGTACCGCGCGACAAAGACGAGAATAATCCCCTCCAATAACTCTTAAAGCGTGTAGCTTCTTCGAATTTCCATCGATTTTTTCGGTTATTTCATTTGAGTATTACCTTCTTTGAAATTACATAATTTATTCGAACATTTCTAATAATAATCATCATCCCTATTAATAAAGCTTTGCCTACTTTTGTTGCCGACTATTGGTCTATGGAACTTTCATAACATAGGCACCATGGCCCTTTTAATACCGATACAAAGAACGGGTGTGAAGAAACATTGTTATTATCACCTTTTAATTTTAGTGTAGAATGGTTAAATTGTCTATTGTTAAGAACAAAAGAGCGGTGGACGTTCTTGTTGTTTCATGAGGATAGGTTTACCATGGGACATAGCACCTTATTTGTTGCACTGTACGATACATAATTCATAGTTCACTGTTTTAAGGTAATGCAAATTAGCATAATCCTTTTAATTAATCGAATTATGCTGAGTATTGGCTGTTTTATAAAGATCAAAGTTATAATCACGGAATAGAAAAAACCAGTGAAAGTGCCCGTCAGTTAACCCGGGCGTGACACAATTATGCGGAAAAATATGTAAATTAATAACAACCGTCGTCAGTTGGATTAAGTCTTAATTTTATATGAAAAACAAACAAGTTTTTATTCAATTTGAATTTGCGTGGGCACTTCCACTTGTTTATTCTATTCCGTGGTTACAATAGACAGCTCTCAAACTAAACCTTCACTGAAATTCAATAAATAACAATGCAGCAATCGCTCACTACACTTTTCAAAACGGTGAAGGAAATCATCGCGAGGAAATCGGCATGCACCTACTAGAATAAAAAATCCCGCACTGGGCCCGCGTGCTGGATTATAGCCAAAGAGAGGAGACCTGTGTCAAAGCAGTGGGAACATTATAGGTTAATTATGACCGCGGCAAGACATTTCCCTTATTTTAACCATCATATTTTCTCACAGATTTACAGAAATGCCGGTCCCACCTCGAAAGATAGCAAGAGAAGACTCGAACAGTTCGAGCAGCTGTGACGTCAAAGCAGTACCCTTACAACCTCCTCGGGACCCCATCAAAAGGGCTCTCTCCATAGATACCTCTCGACTCTCGACGGATATAGAGAACCTAGCCACCCACAAACTAGCAAGAACAGAAACCGTAACGTCAACCTCACTAGACACTGCCATAGACCTATCAAAGAAGTCCACAGAAGAAAAACCAATTATTACCGCGAATTTTTACCAAGAAACGTTATTAACAGACGAAGTGCAACATAGAAGTGTCATCAAACTTAACCCTACGTATGCAAGTCCCCAACCCTCTACAAGTTACACGCCTGAACCTTTAAAAATCGAAATGGTTCCGAAACCAGCCGTCATAGACAAACCAATTGTAGCATCTCGAACGCCTGTCACACCAATAACGCCTATCCTAAATATAGATTTTACAAAAAACTTCGCAAACCCAGAAATAAAATTGCTGGACACAGCAGCTATTAACGTGAGCGTACCTAAAAAAGAGAATTCGTTGCGGCAAATTCACAGGCAGAACTCTAAAACAATTAGACAGGAAGTGAAAAAGATTGAAATTAAGCCCGTATTGGCTCATCCAGTTGATATAGACAGTTTGAATTCTGGCAACCTACAGATAGACGAAGATTATGATACCTGAGTACCTATTTATGTAAGTTTGTTTTTGTATTAAGTTTTTTTTTTGGCGCGATATTTGTTGTCTGTATTTGATATTTGGGTTTAATACTCTTTTGCACAATGACCGGTGAGTTTAATGGATTGATATATTTCACAGAGTGGTAACAAATGGAGTGTTATGTTAGGTTCTGACTTACATTTGCGTTTATTATGTTTCATTTCCGCTCTATTTCTTTACAACTCTGAGCTTTATTTGGATGGATATAAATCCAAAACATGGGCGATTGTGTACAAGCTCCTATTAAACTAATTTTGTTCTTACATTCCGTGTGACAATGTTTGAGTTTAGTCATTCACGCACGGTAATCGAATATTTGTGTAATATATTGATAAGTTTTTTTTTAAATGTGGTATGGTTTTAACAAACGCCATGATTGTTTTTAAATATTATTTTTTACGGATGATAAATATCGCGGTCCAGTCAAGTTGTTTACCAATTTAGAATTATGAATGGTAAGTTTTTTTTAATGTAAAATGTTTTATCATCGCTGGTGTTGCGGTATTCGTTAATGTTTTAAGTCTCATGCACCTGTTTGTCTATACAGAGTCTTAAATAGCCGAAATAAAGTGAATGTCTTAACTTTAATTTATAAACTTTGCTCTAAGTTATGTAATGGTTAGTCTGTTTAACCATACCTATTTGACGTTTAAACGTCTCTTAACGTTTATAAGGAGGATTATGTCAGGGTTCCGAATCTTTTCCTAGCCTTAATGCCACAGACAGCCTAGTCTAGTTTTTAGTATACGCCTATCTTTCGCTACACTCATGTTGAGCGTAGCGTAGAAGGCTATTTTATACAGTTAGGCAGTTTAAGTTCTAGATCTAGCATCTAGTGTAACGAACTTAATTGTAAAAAAATCCTAGGTACATTATCAAACAATTAATAGGCTGGAAGAATACAGGCTCAGTTGCAAAAACCAAACCAAAAAAGCGGCCAAGTGCGAAGTGCAAGTCGCACAAGGGGTTTCGTACCACCGTAGGTACAATATTTAACACGAAGTACTTTTTTTTTATTACTTCTGTACATATCGTGTTTCTTGTAGAGGACCCCCTTTCATTTTTATTATTGATTATTATAGCAGCCATAGTAGTACATACTCTGGGAAAATTTCAAGTGTCTACCTATTATTGTTCAAAAGATACAGCCCTGTGACAGACGGACGGACAACGGAGCCTTAGTAATAGGGTCCCGTTGGCGCCCTTTGCGAACGGAACCCAAAAAATCCCAGCATTCGTAAAAGATTACAATTTCACAACAAACAAAAAAACATTAACGAATATTACAACTGACAACGTCTACGTGAAATAAACGTTTGGTTTTTATCTGACAGAAAGAGATTGTTTGTTTTAGGAACCACATTATGTCTATCGTATATGTTTCACCGTAAAATATTATGTCTTATGTGAGCTGGATTATGAAACAATGACATTAAAAAGGGACTGTTATGTAATTTATCTGTAGAAGTTGAGACATTTAGGTGGTACAGTCGGCAACAAAATTTGCTTAAGTCAAACAAAGTAACGAAACTCCTATGATCGATTCCCTTAAAAGCTCAAACTAAATTTTTCTGTTAGATTATTTTAATCTAAAAGATAATGTTATAATAGGCGAATTATTAGAAGTTTTTGGGTATCTAACTTAAAGTATGGTAGTGACTATTGCTGACTGTACCTACCGCACTGACTTGTTAAGCGCTGGCAAAGCAAATGTAAATAATGAAATAAATGCTTTGACAAAATTCAGAATGTTTTTTTATCTAATTCATCACGGAGTAGTCAACGAATAGAGTAAGGACATTCAACGATATATGCTTACTTTTAAAGTTTATGAAGCGCATGGCATAGATGAAACTTTATGAACGGCCAGTAATCATTCAATCTTGAGATACTTACACAAATCTTCTAAGTTCTACCACATGATTATTACCGTCGTTATAATTATTATTAATTCTATGTGACAATTATATGCATTAGTGCCGCCGCATTTTCATGCCCAATATAACAATTCATTTCCTACCTATTTAGCTTGGCATCCAGCGGCCCTTGAAATGTATTGGATGGTTACACCTTGAGAATCAAGCGGCCTACCACATTGATGAGATGAGATGGAGCTATACGTCCTGTATAGCTCCACCCCTTTCCCAAAATGAAGTTAGATTAAAATAAAAACTGATAAAGGAGGTGGTCATTACATGAGTATGCCTCTCTGGTATACATGAGTTGAAAACTTTGTGTTACGAATTAAAAACAACTGGATGGGAGTCCTGTCTGCGACATAATGGAACGAAGATAGATTATTGAGAAAAGTACTAGCCTACTAGGACTGGGTCGAAATTGACGGAGTATTTAAATATTCCGAAAAATCCTCGATATTGTATCTCGTGTTAATCCATTGTACAGTTAAATCTAAAGTCAACTATCGCTGTTTAGTTTGCAATGTTTGTCAAAGAAAACTTACTAAAACTATTCCGTTTTTTTTCATACAGTTAAAATCTAAAGTCAAATATCGCTGTTTAGTTTGCAATGTTTGTCAAAGAAAACTAAAATTATTCCCTTTTTTTTTTTTCAAAGTATGACCAAGCGATGCAAACTTCATGGGGCGGCTCGGAACATGAAGCAAGTCTCTGCGCAGTAACAAATTCACGTGTCGTACTGCGCAGCGCGTAGCTTATTGTAAACATAATTTGATTTAAAAGTGTGTCCGTGGAGTTTCTTGAAAGTGACTCGCGGTTGTATGGTAGAGACATTAAGTTAGATTGTACAATGTGTTTGAGATTGTAATAACCCAATTTTAAAATTGTTATGAACTTCAATAGGTACGGCCGATGAATTATGGACGGTCCGAACTTAGCGCAGAAGGCTGAGAAATAAAAAAGGAACCAAAAGCATAACATTTGAAAGTTCGGAGAGCCTATGTTCAGACGGATCATCATTCATTGGCCGAATTGTACCGTCTATATAACATTAGGTACATAAGTGACAAAAAGTAGGTATAATAATTTATACTTTTCATAACTGTTCTGAAATTATTGTTGATTGTTAGAATGTAAATATGTGTTTAGAATGTGATTTGATATTATCTGACTTTAAAAAATTCATACATGTTGAGCTGAAGTTCAAAATAGCTCATAGTTACAACCGCAGACCTTATAACTAAGAGCATAAGAGTGAAAAGTGGTTGTATCTTCATTGAAAAATTCTTAGTAATAGAGCTTTTTGGCCTACGCTTGCAGAAAATTCGTCTCGCTGAAAGGTTGCTTCAACAGCAGGTAAACAGTGCGTCCAATGTTTGCAGACGAAAAAGCAGGAATGTGCTGGATCAGACATATGCATCCTTTCACATAGTGTTGGCTTGAATTATTAAGATACTGCTCAAATACTTAAATAAGACACGCACAGATAAACACTACCTTAAGATTGCAGTTTGATGTCGTAACTACCCACAATTTAAAAGATCCAATCATTCGTCCTTATCAATTTAAATATCCTGCCAATTGAATTGATTACCTACACAATGTAGATTTTACAACCCAGGTTTTATATAATAGTTGCATGCTTGTTGGCATCAACGCACACATTTTTTTTTTTTTATCTGTCTTATATAGAACCTACCTTTACTCCCGTTTTAAATGGGATCTGCGTCCAAAAATAAGCAATATGAGTATGTGTGACTGTACGAACGTTAGACTACGTGTATGTACAATGCTAATGTATGTTTTATGTTGTAAATTATGTTATGATTAGAAATACAATTGGTGATACGTACTTTTATGGTTTTATTTCCGAACCCATCAAAATCAAGTCATCTATTAAATTGTAAGCGTCAAAATTACATAACATTCCCCCAAAACGCCCGTTCTTCACCATTTTCTGACGCTTTACATCGAAACTAGAATAACCCATTTAGCCACGTGATGACGCGCTTATCTGAGGCGTGCGGCATGTCCAATTGTGCTTAGACAGCAAGTTGGTAATTTCAATCAATGAAATGAGCACTATGATTTTATTCCCAGAGTAGGATCTACAAAGCTATTAGAGCTAGCTAGCTATAACATCATTACTGACATACAGTTCCTTTGCTAAACAATAATAGTTTGGACCAAGTCAGTGCCTTGAGGAACACCCGGAAGAAACATTATTTTCTATAAATAAAACAAAGACATATCTTATTAATCGAACAAGAAATTTAGTATTGATTTTACTCAAGTGATCAATTAAACTAGTCAGACCTTGAAAATCAGTTTTTCTAAAAAAAACATGTCTTATTGGCTTTATCAAAGGCCCTGCTAAAGTCCGTTTATTTATCGTCATTCAGAAACATGCCTTGAATTAATAGTAACGCAATGTAGGTAAATTGAGTAACTAAATACTTTAAAAAACTGTTAGTGTGAAAACTTAAAAAATAAAAACCAGAAATCTTGTCATCATGTACAAAAATATTTCATTTTAATGTTGTTTATTAAATTAAATTATTGTTACTTAACAATAACAAGTACTTAAATTATAGCTTATAAATACAAAATTTAGAATTTCACCTTCATGAACTTAAGTTTTATATAATTTAGGATACAAATAAACGCCAAAACATGTGAAATATATCATTATTAATTAATGAAAGGTAAGCAATGCAATACAGGAGATTGCTAACTAAATGTATGTTTGCTTTTAGATAAGTTCATTTTGTTCAGCCTCTATGCAATGGTCTGAAAATATTGTAAGGGTGTTCCCTCACTGGGAGAGTTTACCTGTAATGTAACGATCCATGATTGCACTGTAACGGCTAGGGCTTTGCAAGTATACTACGCAGGCCGTCAACTGCTAGATAGTGTAGAGAGATAATTGAAAACAGGAGAGGTTTATACATATTGTAATTAAATAGGTAGAAGTAACACGGCTAGGTTACATTACATAAAAATTCTTCCAGTGAGGCAGCAAAAATGCAAACAAAACGTTTTGCTTCTTGCTTCAGCAATCTAAGGTTTTTTTTTAAGAATAACAGTCATAATTTTAAACAGAAATTATGCAACTCTGGCATTATTATTGGCAAGATAAGTGTACAGATATTTAAAAAAAATATATAATAGTATTTAAGTACCAAACCTTAATTTCAACCTGATGGATAATAACTTCATTACTTTTACGATATTTTCATAATAATCGAAACATTCTTGATAATAAGACTTTATACTGGACTGCAGATTTAAGAGGTCCACAATTTTGAGATTCAGTAATCATATCTAATAACCAAAGAAAAAAATACTAAAATAACATCTTAACCTAGATGGAAGTAACAAAATGGACACATTTATACCTACATAACAGTCTGTTGTCGTTCAATCACTTAAAGCTATATTAAAACATAATATAAGATCCCGTAGTCGAAGTATGGTTTGTTGCTTGGTAAACTTATTAGAATATTTGCCCAGCAGTGGATATATTACGGATAACAAAAAATTAAATTTGTTTCATCATTCAAATGAAAGAAATATTAAACAATACTTTTCTCAATAACAAAAAATATATTTTTACATTTTTAAACTAAATGAATGATACAGGCTGCAGTAATATTAGTTTTTTTAAATAACTTACCTTCAAAGTAAATAATTCATATTTTTATATCCAAATAATATTTTGTTTGATTTTGTAACAGTAATGAATTATTTTTCATACCATCTGCATCCTCAATAAGTTTACTAAACAACAACATTTTTTTATTATATTATAATGTCGATATAAATTAGGATATTGTATTAATACTGATTACATTTACTTATAAAATGGTAATTGATGGCATTTATTTACATCATTGTGGCATGGAATATAATTTAGTTAAAACAAAAATGTAAGTATAGACCCGCATTTTATATGCAATATCAAAACTAAATATATAATACAACCAAAATACCTAAAATAAATTAATTCTAGAAATCGTTTAAAGAACTTTTAACTTTTTTAAACTATTAGGCAAAATGGTTGCACTAAAATATATAAATATTTTCTTGAAAACATTTTATTTCTACATTAAAATATTATTACTGAGCACCCTATTTTTACATAATGGTAAGGCACATTATTGGGCATTGGGCAGAACACTGTGTAACATTGTTTTTAACAGAAACACACAACTTAGAAAAGTCAAAAGACATTGTAGGTGAAACTTCACCTTATTGTTTTCATGAAGAAAAGCAAAGAATGGTCAAATAATTTGAATGTCATATTATTTTTGTACCATTTAAAAGACCCACAGTGTCCCAATATTTTAAACATATTGCATTAAAGGAACATACTCTAAAGGAAGACTGAGTAACACATAATAATTACAGTTTTAATACTAACATTACACATAATATTACAAATGTTACAACACTATAAAATAATTTAAATTAAATAGATCTAATTTCTATACGAAACTAAGCAAGGTTTGGAATGTAAAATGAGTCGGCAGTCTTTGTAGATAATATAGTTTATTTCAATGCAAGAGTGGTGGCTAGACCTTAATTTAGATGGCTTATATAATATTATGAAAACACGAGTTTGAGAGAAAGATATTGAGCCTTGATGCGAAAATGAGCATACATGCCTGAAAATCCTTCAGATTTTGTTAGATTGAAAAATAAAACTCACAAATTCCTGACTTAATTTCAAGTATTTCATGTAATTTTTCACCAAGATATAATTGATAGCAGCAATATTTCCAGAATATTTTGTCAAGTCTAGCATTACTTTCAGCTTGTATTTTACTTTTTATGAATTTCAGAACAGGATATGATTTAGATATTCAACTAAACTCATTACCTTCATACAAACTTTCACAGACCTCCAACAATCTTAGAACAGGACTTATATTGTATGGGAACAGAGACTTTGAAACCAGTCTGCTGATTTGCAACCTCAACCTTATTAGTACTCTCATTGTATCATCCAGTCCCCTGCTTCCCCCAGAGTCTGTCTGCTGGCAAGTCTCCAAAAACTTTGGCCAGTTCCTTCTCACAAACTTCAGAAATCTGAGCAAATACAGCAAGAAACATGTCTCGTTGCTCACAAGATAGTCCAGTAATACATCACTATCATGTGATACAACCTTCAAGAATTCTATGAATGATGATATGGGGTTAAGCATTGGTATTAGATCAGGGTACATCGAGTTTCTATACACAATCCCTACAGTAATATCAAGTGTGCACACCATGGATTCAATCAAGTAGTCGTCCTGCTCACTGAACAAATGTATCAGCATTTTCGTAAAAGGTGTCTCAGGATGGAACTCTAAGCTGTTTCTGATGAAAACATCAAGTTTTTTTAGAACGTCGCGAATAGATCGTTCTACAATCTGCATGTCTTGTATCGCATTATAATCTGAGGAGTCTATCGAACTATCAGAGGAATCGCATCGCATTTCCTTAACCGTGACAGCAACCGATTTCAGAACTAGTAGCGACATTCTCTGCAGCATTGTTTTGTCAACTTCTCCTCTAGATTGTGATTCGTCATTTTCATCTTCTCCATAACTCTGATCTACAAGCTGAATGGATGACGATAAAGGCGCTACTTCAGGGCCTAAGGCGTAGTCTCTCAGGATTGTGCACTCATGTCCTAAGAATCCAAACCCACTTCTACTCGTCTGAACTCTTACATCACTTAGTAATCTAAAGTCTTTAACAAACCTCACAATAGAGTGTGCCAAACAGCATATCTCTTCAGGCAAAATATCTTGTAGTGCCAATGTTGACCCATAACACAGAACTTCATTGAACAAACTTAGTAATTGAGTATATATTAGACTTGGCAACACCGTATTTCTTAACAGGTCTGCAAAGCCCTGCAAATCTGCATAGAATGGCTTTGTGTCTATAACTGAGAGATTTGCTTTTACACTTATAATATTCTCCCATAACGAGAAAAATGTTAATATACAGTTTTCAGCATTTGCTAAATTCAGGTACCTTAGAAGAAGAAGCTTCATATTTTTTACTAGCAGAGGCCAGTGATGCTCTAGCGTTTTTATTGTTAGGCATTTTATGTGTGAGGTATCAAAGGATTCCGAGTCAGTGAGTATGACAGTGACACAACCATGTTCATTCACTCTCTCTATCCTTGACTGGGGTGGCTCAGGGGATTCAGATTGCTCCATCCGTCTTTGTTCATTAGATGTTAGTTTTAATACTGGCTCATTTAGTCTGAGTGTTGCTGGCCCCTCCTGCTCTGAAGACGTGGATGGTGCACCATGTGTTTGTAGATTTGAAAATGCATTGTGCAGATTACTGTGGGAACTAGAAGGCATCTCCCCAATGCTACTTCCATAGCCAACACTACTCCTAAATGGATTATCTTCCTGCACCTGCATGTTTCCCGCTGAATTAATGTAACTACTATCCTCTAAAGGATGCTGCTCCACATCTTTCCACTCAACTATCCTCTTTATTACATCTAAACTGAAGTTTATCTTTTGTACTGTAATCCTATTGATTCTATCAAACAGGTAAATGTTTTCAGCAATCTGCTGTAGCCAATTCTCATCTACAGTGTCTTTAGAGACTATTAGAAAGCTAGCTAGCACTCTACAGGCCACAAATGTTATGAATTTACTTGTATGATCTGCCAATTCAACAACCTCAGTTATCCAATCATGCCTATTTCTAACAAAAATGTCACACGCTTGCATAATTTTTGAACAGATGGTGCCTGTACTGTTTTGTTTTAAATATATATCAAACATAAGCTGCATAGTAGATAAATAAGTAAGGGAACAAGTCAAGGGCCAGGAAACCATATTGAGTTGTCTGTCAAAGAGCTGTGATACTGCTGTCTCGTTAAATCTACATAAACATTGACCAACAAGAGCATCCTGTAATATTCTCAATTCAGCCAGCAGTTTATCATCCTCTGAGTTCCAATGTGGTGTTGAATTGGAGCAGGATGGTATGATCTCCACATTAGTGTCACTAGGGAGTCTCAGGAGACTGGAACAGTCCACTGCATCTTCGCTAACGGTGCCGCTGTCAGGAGACTCACCATTTCTTGACGGGAATTCCTCAGACGTCTCCGCAGGGGTTGTCTCAGAGTCAAATATGTCAGTGAGAACATCCTCCGTAGATCTGTCGCTACCATCATCGATGTCGGGCGCGTCAATCCGCTGTTTCTTCTTCACAGGTTGATCTGAGGCCATACCTTCATCTAACGATGGTCCACAAAGGTGCCCTTTCAAAACCATGAAAACTAGACCTGGTTCGCAGCCAAAACTATAATATGCGTTGTTCGCGCACCACAACTGCGTTTATATATAGACGATCATCGTTCTGGAAACAAAAAGGTGAATATGAATGCATGACCTTTCCGTTTTGCTACTCAATTACGCGGGCGACAAAGCCTTCGAATTTTTGTACGATTACGACATAGCACATTGCAGCTAACTTACAGGGATCACTTTTTAAAACGTAAATAAAGGTATTCACGTAAGATTATGCATGTAGATCAGATTTTTATGATAAAATCGATGAACTTTCCAAAATATTTTGATGTCACACATACCATTGATGAAAAGAGGTTGTTTGAAAGCTTATTGTCGCTTATGGTATCCATAAATTATTTATAACCATTCACTGCAATCCAGTAATACACAATAACAAACAGTTTTATGTGATATTTCCTCGAAAATTATATAATTATTTCAATTACAACTTGTCGAAAAGAACATCGACTCCATTACGTACAAATGACGCTCTCTCAATGGACTGACTTTTTACTTTGGAATTTATTGCATTTTGGTAAAAGTATAGTTTTTTCTCAAAATGTTATATATTCTTAATTCTAACAATTTTTTTTTATGTATTACTTGTGTGAATAATAATCCCAAAAACTGTTACAAGCGTTAAAAACGTCTAAAATGTTCACATATTTTAAAGTATTTCCGACTCTACATCCGGTAGAGACGTTGCTTGTCTGACGACTTCTGTATTTAGCAAAACAGTGGCACATTTTTGAGTAAATTTTTGCTTGGTTTGCAATGTTGAGCTGTAAAGGTTTTCATCTAGTACAAAAGTTACAATTCCATGTAAACATACAAATATATTTAAAAATACAACTAAAAACTTCTACGCAGGAGGCAAAGTCAGTCAATTTGACGAAAAATATTAATTTTATCGATAATACAAACATCGATTTAAAAAAAACGAAATGTTTTATCTAAGACTATGTAGTAAAAATATCGACAATATTTTTGATTATACACAAACTGTGTTCTTTTTGTATTTATTTGATAGTTTTTTACTTCATCGTAGAATTTAGTTAGTTGGCAGTTAGATAATTGTAAAATTTACATAAATAAAAAAGAACTAACAAATTGTCGTGTATTTATTTTCACAACAATAAATAAATTGTAACATTTCTTGCTATAGCAACACTTTTAGTGTCCCGATTAAAATGTCTGCTTCGAAAGGATCGAAAAATAATTTAAACAAAATGATTTAGTTGCCATAGCCTAAATCAATTAAAGTTAACAGAATATCCAGGTGAATATTATAGATCTGCAGCCATGGTGTTGTATAAAAGTGTAAACGATGACTCATCTACGTGTTTTTGCATAACAATCGATAGAAAAATATAGGTTAAGATCTCAGTGGTATTGTGTTCAGTTCAGAGCGATAAAAAAATATAATGAAAATAGAAATGCATCAACGGGATGTTACATTAGGTGCACGCAAGTATATGTTATTGTTTATTTATAGCCGCGATGCGGAAATCGTATCGATATGTCATGGTGATCATTATTCTTTTTGTGGTATAGAAATGTACATAAAAGTTCATTTGTAAAGGATTGCGAAAGCGCTCTAGTATTGTGTGACACCCGCAACCTTGTAATCAATGAATAGAAAGCAGTTGTCGCCTTTTGATTTGATAGACAATAGCGAAAATCGGTTTTTATTTCCTGGTGACCCCAGTCTATAACGTTTGTGGGTAGGAGTTGTAGTCGCGGCGACGATGCTCTAATATCGACTTATTTAAAACTATTTATATTTGCTAGTGTTTATTTTCCTGCTTAGAGTTTAATGTAGGATTACTATAGGTTTATGTGAGTCTGGTTAATACACAGATACCTTATTTTATCTACTTTTTAATGACTTTCTCATTAAAATACTCTCACTGGATTTTAATTGTTAGACATTTCATTTTTTATTCAAGAATCATCCTTTATTCAGAGTCAATAGGGTGTTACTTGATTGCCTGAACATAAAAATTATAAACAACCAGAATTTTGTAAATAGAAAACTGTTCTAGTCACTTTATCAGGCACTTATCATTGTGATGATAGCAGCCCTTTAAAAACAACATTTTTTAAGATAACACTAATTAGACATGTACCTCATAGTATTGATTTAATGTGGAGCAATATTCTCCTACATAATAGGTATATTTTTTTCGTGAAAAAGTACTCAACTTGATTGTCTGAACCTAAAAATTATAAATAATCAGAATTTTGTAAATAGAACTTTGTTGTAGTCACCTTATAGAACTTTGTTGTAGGCACTTAATAGTATGATAATACCGTCCTTTAAAAACAACTTTTTTATCTTATCACTAATTAGATATGAACCTCATAGCATTTATTTAATGTGGAGCAGTACTCTCCTACACAAGAAAAGAAAACCTAAAAAAATTATGAAAATATGAAACTATTATGTAATAAAACAAATTTATATATTTAACTAAACTTCTATTTATAAGATGTGAAAAATTCAATAAAGTTCTATTGTAATATTTCACCAGATTATAACATAGCCTTGTTTCTGTTATAGGTATTTCTACTAAGATCAAGCTGTGTTTCTAAGTAACTTCCTGGTTATATTTTGTCTAGCTTATTTGAAATTTGAATTGAAAGTATCAAAACTACCACATGACAATACTTTGATCTGGAACTGGGCAGAGAAATACAAAAAATAAATAAAAAAATACATTGCGTGTAGCTTAGCGCTGTTAATTTTAGACAAGCACAAGTCAAATCACATTCAACCAACTCAAAACCTCTGTTACAGATGCGGATCAAATAACTCAATAAACAATGGAACACACTTATGAGACAGACATAAAAATAAGCTGCATGCCTTAAATCGTTTTTTTTTTACTAGATTTTATACATGAATCTCGTAGGATTTAGTGTAAGTGTAATATGAAGTGATTTGTTGCTAAGTGCAGACATTAAGTGAGTGACCAATGGTTGATGGTGTAAACGGAGCCAACATGTCTGACGAGGAGGACTCTTCACCCGATCGGGCTTTGGGACCCACCAATAATGTACCAGGTAATATATTTTTATACTTAATAGCAACAGAAGTCTAGCTATTTGTTGAAGACTTCCATAAAACTGCCTATTTTATCATTGATACCATTCCCAACTGTGTGTTTGTCTCTTCTCTGTATATTTCTCTCTTTTCATAATTGATTATTTTAATGTAGGATTTTTTTTATTACTCCACAGTTCTAGACTGCTTTCATAAAAGTAAAAAATAAACAAAAGTTTGTTTTGTTTATTACAGAACACCAACAGTGGTTTACATTCAACATTAGATTACATTAGTATTTAGGAAAGGAATAGTAATAACTGTAATTGTATACATAAAATATAGGTGTACATAACATTAAAAAGGGAAATATTTTTGACTGAAGCTGCTCATAAACTAGTAATTAAATTTAAAGTTAGCTTTGAATGATCTTGGATTCCATTGCCAGGGCAAGGAAACTATAACTGGGTTTTTCAGTTTGAAAATGTATAATGTCATAAATGGTAACATAATGCATGGGACTGACTCTTCCCGATGATTTTGGTAAAATGCAGGCTCTTCTTATTGTACAAGATGAAGACAACAATAAACTAAACTGCATATTTCTCATGCCATTGCCAGTCTGCATTCAAAAGTCCAATCAAATATATCCAATAGTTTAGTCAATATAGCTAGTCAAAGATTGGCAGACTCCATAGTTGAAAAAAAACACTTTTTTAAATTTCATATTTAGGATTAATTTGATGGTTACAAAATACTCTAATACTGGTATTGCCAGTGTTTTCATTTATTGTCGTTTTGTTGGCTAGAAATGGTTAACATGCTTTTTTATTTATAGCATAAAATAAAATTATATATTATCTACCTGTAGCCTGCATAAGTTCACCCAGGCATGTCAACTAAGTAGAAAGTTGGTGTAATTTACACATAGACTTATCTCGGTGTTAATTACACCTAACTGTCTCTATTTTGTATTAGTCAGGTTTCTCATTTGTCATGAAGACTTAAACAGTATAACAAAAATAAAACAATAGTGTGTGAAATCTTATCTCTGCATTTTGTTTATCTCGAATCCAAAATGTTGCAACAAAAATTGATGCAGCATTTAGGCCCTGATATAAATTCCCGCCAAAATGTAACAGACTTCCAAACGCCTCTCTTTTTTTTATTATTTACACCTATCCCAAGGCTGTGGTATTCAGCCATACAGCCAATTATCTAACTAACCATTGTAAACTAATTAGCATTGCACGCGTAACTGATTCATTGTGTTACTATGTGCGCTTATGATGTTCTGTATACATTATTCTTTTTAGTAATGGGATGTCCTTTTTAATTTTGCCATGCTATTTCCTGTTTGATTGTTTGTGTAATGGGGTTTTAGGCGTTAACGCGCCAGGGACAGTGGGTCATCGACATATTAATAGTTTTGTTTCGTTTTTTAGAGTAGGTTTCTAATGTTTTAACGAAATTTAAATAACGTTTAAAAACTGAAAGCAGTAAATTACAGTTATTTATTAACTACCCACTCATCTGCATTATTTTTTCAGCAACCTTCAATTGTCAATGCGTAATATTTGGCAAGTTTAGAGTGCTCAAAGTAAAGGTTTTTGGTTTGATTTGATTCCAAATTGGCATTTTACCCTTGATGGCGTAAAGCCTTTGGTCTGCCGCCAATTCGGTCATAATATCGGGCTTCTGGGACAGCTCTAGGGAAAGCTAACCTATTTCATTTACTCTCTTTATTAAGTTGGCAACACTCGCTAATCAACTTCCAGATTTTGAATCTGACTGACCTATTTTCAAATAGCTTTTGTTCCCAGCCGTCGGAATCAAAACGTCACCCTTTTGAGTCATCACTTTTGACTCATATCGGAGACACTTTGAAAATCTAAAGTAGTACCTATGAAGATTTTAACCCGAACTAGGTATTTCTGCACTAAGTGTTAAGTACTCACACTAAGTGCAGATCCTTTTCAGAATAATCAGTCATACCTGTGTGACACATAACTTTGTTGCGCTTTGTTTGTTATCACTAGGCATTATGATTATAAACCTTGTATATAAATAACACTAGATCTCTGGCTATCATGCTACACCGCATGCGTTTATATTCCCGTGGCGGTCAGCCTCATCATCTGCCTTGTCTATCCCCAACAATCTCAGGGTCAGCTTCCAATTTAACCAGATGAATACCATTATTTTACATGGAGCGACAGCCTATCTGACCTCCACAACCCAGTTACTGAGCAACACGATACCCCTTGGTTAAAACTGCTGGCGTGGTAATCAGCCTGTCAAACGTAGTTTTCGTAAGACGGCTGTATGAGATCCCTTGAAAGATAGTGGGTAGCGCTTTAGAAATAGTTAGGAGCACTAGTGGCCCAGCGCTTTACTTTATGTAAATAATTGCATCACCAATGCTCTCAAAACAGTGAAGGAAAACACCGTGAGAAACCGGCATGTCCTAAAACCAAAAATTCGATGTCATGTGACATCTACCAATCCGCACTGGGCCCGCGTGGTAGTAGATTACAGTCCGGTGTCCCACGGTGGGATCATTATGTACTGATTATGGTTTGGAAATGCTTCTGAAAGTCATAAGGCTTGAATGCGCAATTACTTCAATCAACTCAGCTTTTAACAGGCCACTGATGCCTGCTGAACACAGGCCTAGCCCTAGTTTCGCCCGAATCTCCGTCTTTCGCATCTGATCTGTCCCGGCCGCATTTATAAGATAGTCGGTCCATGCAGCTGGAATGCATCTTACGATTCGAGGTCTCTAGTCGAGGATCATTTAGAACATCCACAAAAGATTATAAAAGGCGCGGTAAGAAGCAAATTTTTAGTTAATTGACAATAGCGCTTTTCGCGGCAACGAATAAGGTTCAAAACAGCTATGCGTTTTATGTTACTTGAATCGAATGACTACCAAATTATGCAGTTTTAATAAAATTAAAAACGAAATGCACGGCTCAGTGAAATTTTTTTTAGGTATTCTTAAGTTGGTTGAATTCCCTTTATTATAGTTACGTATAAATTATGATAGTTTACGTTCAAAATTTTGCCATATATGCGACCAAAATTTTTTTTGCGCTTGTTTTTTTTTTTAAATCATGGTACTTTCTTTATTTTTATGGAATATTTTTGAATTAGTCTTTTCTTCGAGCATTTGTCAATACACATTTTTTTCTGGCTTGTAATATGTACCAATCCGCCTAACTGTGCGAGAAAAAACTGAGGGATAATTACTGTATTTTTTAAGTTCCAATCTGTCAAAAATACCTCGAATTCACCTACGTTTTTGACAAGTTTTTGACATTGATTCTCGCCGAGATGAGATTGCAACTAGAATTGAACGTTTTTTAATAATCCTTCTGCGCATTTTACGGTGTCCTACGTTTGGGCAGCGCCTTAAGCCTGAATATAAGCGGGCATCTGACAGCATCATTTTCGACACGTAGGCCCGGCCCTGTAGATATGAAAGGGCAAGCACGTTCATGTCTATGTGCGCTTATGAGTCAATCTGAACAAGCACTAAATCAAGCGTTGTGTTGTCGCATACAATCTTGACCTATTGTAATCAGCCGTCTGTTTGAATTGCTCAAGTGCTTGATACGGCTACTGGTCTCAGAAAATACAAAGGTGTCAACAAGTTTTCTTATCAGTCAATAGATCGTTGAGTACATTGTAATTATACCAATAGAACAGCTAATGTATTGCACGCACGAAATTGAAAAGAAGGTACAAAAAGATAAAATCCATCTCTAATTAATGGACTTGATCCGTTGTTAGTTTTGTTCTGCACGCGTAGTTCATAAATCATTATTGAAACTACGAAAAAATATCTTAGACCTTGATGTCCCAAAAACGGCTAGGTAGTGGGTTACCAGTCTGTGCTATAGAAGCGACTTGAGCGAAAAATGATTTCTTCATAAAGAAACGCAAATACAGACGGGGCACGGTCCGTACACGGCCTGGTACATAGAATTTTGATATGATGATGCCTATTATTCTAGACCTCATAGTGTAGATTTATTTCGTCGGTTATAAAAAAATACTGCTGTTTCACAGAAAACTGCAACCTACGCGGTCAAAATGTATGGAACCGCAAACGCAGGGGCATTTAGAATCATGTACTGAATCAATGGTACCAGGCTGTGCGTCGTTATCCTGTATAAAAGTTCTATCCACAAAATTATCCGGACCGTGCTCCGCCAGGGGCTCAAAAAAATCCGTATGTAGGTAGTTTTTTTAGGTAGGGTACATTTGATATGAACTCCAATGAGGGCCGGCGACGGAGCTCGAGTCGACCCAGAGGCACTGGCCTGATATGTGTCACCCAAATTTACCAAGATGTTGTCTTTGAAATAATATTCGCAAATGCGCAGTGCGTATTTTGAGTTATTGGTAAGCAAACCTTGTTATGTTTACAACGGGAACGAGGAAGAATGTTACAAAAGAAATAAGCTTTGTACTCACATATACATAACATAAGCAGAAAGAGCGCTAATTTGTGGTAAAAATTAAAAGTGCGTCTGAAATCGGTTTCACCTGCCGATGCAACGTGCAATATTAATTGACGCATTATGATGGGTCGAGAGTTGGGTTGAAATGGCCGAGATCCATCACTACCTGGTATAAGTCTCCACGTAATACTCTTCTGCTTTTTCTTTAAGCGTTTTTCCAAAAATGTTGGAGTCGGTTTCCAGTCTCACCAGAAGCTGCTGAATTCCAATATATGACTCGGTGGAACTTGATTTAACAAAAAGGCTTATAGGCGACTAGACGTTGGTGGCTAGGCTTCACAGCCTGGCTCATCGACGTAATGTTGCTTGCCTGTCGGTCTACTACAGATTGTACTTCGGAGAGTGTACGCAGGAGCTCCACGACCTGATCCTACCATCTCCCTTTTACTAGCGGACTAGCAGATGTACATCTGCTATAGTACTGCAGGGTATCATCCACACTCGGTTGATATCCCGAACAGTCGTACTCAGCGCTTTTCCTCCACATTTATTATGAGCACAGTCAAAGTGCGGAACTCTCTGCCAGCGTCTGTGTTCCCTTCAACATTTAAACCATGATCAAGGTCAAGAACAGGCACATTTGCAAAAACAAAAAAAAAACTGCGTATTTGAGGTTGTGGAGGAATCCAGTAAATGGGTTGTGGAGAACAGATACTCTTTCTTGAAGACTGGTTCTCAGACTTTATTTGTTTTTTGTTGTTTGACATCCATTCGTCTGTATGCCACTGATTATGGGTCCCTCAGTATATTGTACAAATAATCTATTTTTTGCACGTAATAGAGAAAGATGTTATGTATTAGCACTCCTATCTTCATCTACTTTAACATACATAGCTGAAACGTTTAAAGGTATTTAGAAAAATAAATAGATTTAAACTCTCTGAACCTAACTGGCTTACGTGTTTCGTCATACGGAAATAAAACGTAGTTAATGTCCTATATAATGTCATATATTGTTTATTTATCGGGCACCGGTGAAAGAAAAGTTGTGTGGAAATCGGTGGTCATGTGGGCATAGAATGCGGAAAAATGAGAAAAATGTCGCGAGGAAAGTTTGGAGTATGAATGCGGATGGCGATAAGAGTAGAGGGAGACCAAAGAAACGATGGAAGGACTTTGTGGAAGATGATATGGCTAGAAAGGGGGTGACTACCGAGATGATTTCCTCGATTTCCTAGTTTATCATTTATTTATTTTATTTGTCTGTATAATAATTCCAGTATTGCAAATGTAAGCTGCCATGCCCTTTAGGCCTGGAGGCTTTAATTTATGTATTAAGTTTTATTTACATATTTAAAAAAAAAAAAAAATTTTGGCATTGGCGTGACTAGCTGTCGTATGGCAATTAATGTAATGATTCGGTAATTACTTACACTTTGTTTAGAATCCAGTTCTTCTAACCGAACAGACAGCTGTGCTGCTGGGGAGTTTGTTGCGCCACTTTTTCTTCCCAGCTAAAGCACTAGGAAGTGGTGAAGGGCGGGCGTTTTGGGGGACTGTCTTATAATGTAATTTTGACGTTCGAAAAGTGCTGATTCTCAGCCTAATTTGAATAAATGACTTTTGATTTTGATTTTGACGACCGAGTACTAGACAAGAATGGAAGAAAAAAGTAACCGTTCTTCTCCATACAAATACCTTGTGGAAGAGGCACCTAGAATAAATTCTATTTAAATATAAATGCTGACGTTCAAAAGTGCCTTTCAGTGCCTATTTGAAATAAATGCTTTGACTTTGATTTTGAAAAAACCTTGTTGCGCCGACCCAAAATAAATTGGGATAAGGACGGGAAAATCACGATTATCATGCTAATAATGTGAATTGTTGTGACTGGATGTTTGCTACTAGAGTTATGAGGGTGTAAATTTCACTCATTCTCAATCATTAGAAAAGGGTGGATCCTACGCCCAGTGTCTTGTGGGATTACTGCCCAACATTTGATGGCGGGATGTTGTATTTATGCTAGCAGCGCAGTAAACTTTGCTTGCGCGATGCAGGATTTTGTGTGACGTCAGTGAGATGCGTAGTTCGCGGTGTAGACGCCCGCCACAAAACTGAAGGCTGAACGAAAATGTACCTATGCACACAGGTTGACAGGATTAACGTCTAGAATTTCATACATGTAGTATTTTCCTTAGGATGTGAGTGAAACCGCAGGCGGAAACAGCCGAGCCGCAGTTATTTATAAAATGTGATTTAATTGAACAAATAAAAATGTTTTGTGATTTAAAGCTTCCTTTTAGAGTTTTAAAAACAATAACTGCTATATTTTATTAATTTATTGCATAGCACAAATCATAGAAACATAAGCTTTATATAATGTGTTGCAAATAATTACGGTATTTGATAATTTTTCCTTCCTGTCATTTTCCTAGAAACACTGGCATTGGTATTTAATATAATCGCCATTGATTTACTTATTAATGAACACGTACATTTTATTAAATGAGTTAATGTAGCAGCCCGGGGTCTGGATTTGTGTCCGGTTGATAGTAGGCTCGGCCCCTATAACATGGTACTTAAACATAACTGGCGAAATGTGGGTATACTATAGGTACACCTCTGCCTAACCCTTCTAGGATTACAGGCGTGTTGTTATTTTATTTTTATGTGTAAATGAAAATAATACTAAATTCAACCTTTTGATTTTGCTCATTTTTTCGGCCACCCATCTTTCTACGCAATGCCAGTTGCAATTCATAGGTTTTATTTTGGCTGAATCCATATGAAATCTTTCACCCCAGCCAATGTGATGACCGGGGTTCAAGGTGACTGATTATCGAAAGAAGAACATAGGTAGTTCATACAATTTATTAAACAAAGTTTCTCAGCTGCAATCTAAACGCTACACACCTTAATAACTATACATACATTTTCATTGATTGACTATGGCCGTACAAGATAACTAATCATAACAACGAAAAACTAAATAAAGCAAAACAAAATACAGAAATGATAAAACAAAGACTTCTTTAAAAAATGTAAAAAGAAACTCCTCGGGTTGGGATCGGACTCGAGATCGACAATTCTAAACCCGGCGCTACGCCGCGCGACCAGCCGGTTCCTTATATACCGCGACGAAAATGCCGTTCGGTATTTCGCATTGAATCAATACGGATTGCGCTAACACAATATCAATCATAAAAATTGTGCCAGGACGTTAAGGGCGTTTCCGCAAGCTGAGGACAAAATGAGAACAGTCAACCTTGCAAACACATCTCCAATTAACAACCTACACTTCGTTAAATAGATGCAAACACTTACCCCGTTACTTTCACTACTCGCACACAAATTCACAATATCGGCACATGAACAATACGTATGTATCGACTAACAGTAATTTCGAAACAATTGCCTTTAATTTCCAATATTCCAGTACTTAATATCAAATTTACTACGGAGCAACCGTTAGATTTTCAAGCTCTCAATCACCTTTCGCCATAGCTGATGACAGTAGCTGTTCTCGAAAAGTTCGTGATAATAATTATGATAGAAGAAGCAAGTCCAGACTGCTTTCACACAACTTTCCTACTCCATGATTAAATGTGAACATTAATTCGGATAATTAAGAATCCATAGATAGGCACACGAGAAATTAATAATAAACACCTAAAAAATTAAATGACACGGCGACGACTAACGATCCTGAGATCCTGTCCGCTATGGACATCAAGATTTTATTGCGGCTGCCACGGATTCTGCGGATCAGGGATGCTGTTTTTTTGTTACTGACGGCATGAAAGCCATCAGTGTTATATAGCGCGAACATAGCGGCCGCGATTGCATGAAAATCATGGCAGTGGGGTTTGACTTCATGGTGTCAAAAAACGCTATCTAGGAAAACACACTCGCTTACTTTATAGTTTTTTATAAATATCGTTTCAGTGACATCATTCGCTGGTAAATTGCGGACGGTATGTGGCAGCCATCGCTCTTCAAACCGTAGCTTTAGCGACAAGTCTCGCGACAAGTCTCGCGCATGTATGTAGAAGCCTTTTAACTGATATCGCTTTCGTGTACTGGGCTAACGTTTCTCTCTGCCTAAAAAGATCGAAAGAGCCTTTGACTTGCAATTCGCCCCACTCATTAAAACCACTTTTCTTTCCCAGTGCTGGGCATCAAACGTCTCAAGCAGATCGAGACGATGTTCATCTCCCGCCGGCTGCAGGCTCCGAGGACGCACGGGCTCAGTGTGGAAACCCTTGTGGATATGCTACTGGTCTTGTACGACGAATGCTGCAACAGCAGCCTCCGGAGGGAGAAGGCGGTGGCAGATTTTATATCTTACGGTGAGTGAATATGATAATTACTAAGGTGGATCTCGCACTACAACGCACCACGCGAAGGGGCGCGGGTAACGGAAAAAATGTCTCTCGCGGAAACGCGATTTTATTGAATTTGTATGAAGAATTCAAGCGCGTGGGGGCGCGTGTCCCACACACCAGAGCGTGGCGAGTGTGATCCGCCTTAGCCCAATTAAAGCTTATATCACTAGTACGAGTAGGAGTAGTAGGTCGCCAATCATATTTTGATCAACACACGACCTGACAATTTCCCAAAAAAACATAGGAAATTTGAATTGCACTGGCTACCATGGAGCTTTGGCTTTAAGGATTCTTATTCTGCCACGTTTGTTTAGTGGTCGCAAGCGCCACTGCTGACAAAGTGTGCTTGAAGTCCACAAGAAATTTCTCAGTGCAGCAACATCGAGTTTGGATTTGTGTCCGGTTGATGGCAAAAGTCTCGCCCCTTATTACTTGAGATTTAAAAATAACTGGCGAAATGTGGGTGTGCTACAGGAAAACGTCTGCCTAACCCTACAAGGGTAAAGCGTGATTTTATGTATGTTATTCTCGCGTACTGATTTATGCAGCGGAGCCTCACAGGGTGTATTAACGAAGCCGTTGAAAGCGCATATCGCACCGGTTTTTTGGCGTTTCCGAAGCTTCAGGAAGGAGGCATATATCTAGTAGAGGTCGTCATTCGGCTGAATAAGTAATAACGACTTAGCATAGCATAGCATAATCAACCTATAACGTTCCCACTGCTGGGACACAGGCCTCCTCTCTATGAGAGGTAGTGAGCCGTAATCCACCACGCGGGCTCAGTGCGGGTTGGTAGATGTCACATGTCTTCGATTTTTTGGTTCTAGGACATGCGGGTTTCCTCACGATGTTTTCCTTCACCGTTTTGAGAGCAGTGGTGATTAAATTATTTACACAAAGTAAAGCGCCTGCTTGGGTTTGAACTCACGACCTACAACTCGTAAGTCGGGACCGTTACCACTGGGCCACCACTGCTCGTTAATAACGACTTAGTAAATATTAATTCCAACGACATATTGAAAGTTATAACGATTTGGATTTGTAGACGACGGGTAAGGATGCAGGATTGCACAAATAGAAGAAGCCACGTAGGACCCTGTAAGTTTAAGTAATGATGATGATGTTTACTGGCAGATAATGCTTTGTGGCTTTTAGTCCGCCTTATCTACCACGTTCTGTACATCTTCTGTATAAATAGAAATCAGTTGCTGCAAATGTTTGTCCGCGCATCATTTCAAAGCGGTTGCACATATTATGCTGATTCTTTTTCGTTGATTTGTAATTGTCAGGACAAGGTTTGTGTGAGAGGTAATATTTGAAAGATGTACGGAAAAGTGAAAGTTTGTATGGAAGTTCATCATTTTTGCCGATGGGAGGTTTGATGACATTTTTTTTCTTTCTAAACTAAATGTTTTTTTCCAATAGCCTGCCTCGTTTGTCCAGTGGTCGCAAGAGCTACTGCTGAGCATGAGGTCCTGGGTTCGATTCCCAGGTCGGGCAAAGTGTTATTGGGTTTTTCTATCTAGATTTTCTCAGTAGCAGCCCGGAGTCTGGATTTGTGCCCGGTTGATGGCAATAGGCTCGCCCCCTATTAGATGGGACATAAGCATAACGGAATGTGGGTGTGCTATAGGTACACCTCTGCCCAACCGGCAGAGGTGTACCTGTACACCCACATTTCGCCAGTTATGTTTAAGTCCCATGTAATAGCGGGCGAGCCTATTGCCATCAACCGGGCAAAAATCCAGACTCCGGGCCGCTACTGAGAAATTCCAGATAGAAAAACTGTACATATAAATGATCTGTAGTACAACAAGTGTTATTCTAAAAGTTTCATTGGTCAGAAGTGATATGACAGTCGAAATGTAAATCTTAGTTTGACCTAATTTCACTCTCACTACGCCAGGCTATCAATTGAGCCATCAATTGAAAAATGTGCAGAGTCAATAGACATGGCTGTGTTTATTGTATTGAAGTGTAAAAGTGTTTGTACAAACCAACTTACAGAAATAAAACCGTTTATCATTTTATTATATATCTACCTACCATTTTAAAATCTCCAGTCACGAGTGAATGGGTTATTTCTAGGTAGGGAATGCAGTCTTTCGAGATTTTAGACTCACAAGATTGGGTATTTTTTTGCTGTATGTAAATGCTATTAATTCCATTAACACTTTATCAACACGTAAGATAAAAATAAAACATGCATGTAATGTGGCATATATATGTATATCCGTTTTATTTCAAAATAGAACACGTATATATTTATATTTTGCCATCACGAATTTCAGTCTTAAAATCTGAATTGAACCTGGTTAAATCTGCTTTCAGAATTAGTATTATTATTTAGTATAGAAGTAATAAAAACTAATATAATGAAATTGAACTTTTTAATTTCTCAAAAAATATAAAACATTAAAATGTAGTTAATTAAAAGTAATAGGATTAATTTTTTCAGTCAGATGGAAAGTTTTATGATGCTGTGTTTTAAATGGAAAACACAACCTCGCTCAATCTCGTACGGAAATAAAGAAAATTAGGAGTTCGTTCCCTACTTGCGAGATTGTATTCCCTACTTCTAGGCAAAGCTTGCACCATCATTGATCGCTTTATCGCTTAAGATGGGGTATCCCAGGAAAGCGGTTGCGTCATACCATGGCACAACGATCGTCATGAAAATCTATAATTTCTACCAGTATTTGGCATTAAGGTTGCACTAGTTGATGTTTGTTCCATACAAACTTCGGGAGGGTATTACTCCACGGTTTGACATTGTACATCCATAGTAACATGATATCGTTTTGTCTAGCGGAAACAGAATAGTAAAATAAAAAAAACTTTAAAAAGTTATGAGCCAGCATAGGTTCGTTTTTCTTGCTAATTTTAACGCAACTTTGGGCGTAAATAAGTCATGGAAGAAGTGTAAAATCTCCAAAACAAGCGTCGGCACCGACAAAGCTCAATTATCGAAAAGTTCATCAAACAATATTCTTAATTGATTTATGCAGTGGTTATTTGATGAAACTCGATTTTCCACATGACTTTTCGTTTTTGTTTTACTATAAATTAAAATAATGGTGTTTGTGCACTTCCCAACTAGACGTTGACGCAGAGAGCAGTGGTGGCCCAGTGGTAACGGCCCCGACTTACGAGTTGTAGGTCGTGAGTTCGAACTAAGGCAGGTGTATCATACACCTGTCTTGCAAATTGCATACACCGTGTATGCAATGAGCAATGTGCAATGTAAAATAATTTCATCACCACTGCTCTCAAAACGGTGACGGAAAACATTACGGCTCACTTTCTCTCATAGAGATGAGGCCTGTGTCCCAGCAGTGGGAACGTTATAGGCTGATTATGTTATGCAACTAGACGTTGTGCGTGTAGACTACTGTCCACCTGCTTAGCACTGATATTATCTCTGTCGGACACGATTCCAGCGCGCGTAGCGTGACCACCATAGCAACAAGATTAGTCGACGGTAGCATAGACAAAATGACAGATGAATAAATGAAATCAGTCATTTTGTCTATTCTATCTGTGTTTTTGTCTATTCTTCCGTCGACAAAACTCGGTCATCGCGTGCAGCTAAGACAGCTTGCTTGGCCACGTCCACGAATGAGTTCGAACCGGCGACTAGTTCAACCTTAAAGTGTCAAAAAACGCTATGTATTTGGACATCCGTTGCTCTGTGTTTTGTGTTACCGTTCACCGCTTTGAAACGAAAGCTTTAACATCAGGTGAGATAATAGTCAAACGCAATGCCTATGATAATAAAAAACCGGCTAATTGCACACTCTGACTCGCACACGAAGGGTTCCGTACAACCGTAACAATATTTAACACAACTTTTTTAAAGACCCCCTTGAATTTTTAATTTAATTTAATTTTTACTATTTATTGTAATAGCGGCAATAGAAAAATTCACTCTGTGAAAATTTCAACTGTCTATTGACTACCTATTACGGTTCATGAGATACATCCTTTTGTCAGACAGACGGATGGACAGCGGCGGCATAGTAACAGGTTTCCGTTGGCATCATTTGGGTACAAGAACCCTGAAGTCATAATTATGTTAATTTGACATCTTTCAACGGAAAGATAGTCATGTATTTCTTTTAATAACTCGCATTATCCAATTTACTTGATTATTGCCTTCGTAAGTAAATGCTTTCTGGCCAGGTTTTAGTATAATAAATTGATAATCGGATCAGGCACCACGACCGTCATCGTTAGCAAATATTTGTTTACAAAAAGTTATACGAAGCAAAACATCTTTCTTACCGTTTCCAAGTATACGACCACCCATCGAAAAAATCCCTTAATCGATTTAAAAAGGAAAACAAGAGGAAATTAGCTATTAATAACTCGCTTGTACAGCGCATCCTCAGTTGATATCGATCAATATATTTTTAGACGAGAACTACGAAGCTTAGAGTCATTCGTAACGGGGCGCAGTATTGAAGGCTTACACGGTAGTCACGTCACTGCAGTTAGCCTGGCAAGTCCTTAACATCAAAATTCTTAATAAAGAAGTTACATAACTTGAAATATATTGGCTTTAAGTGGTCTCAAAACGATGTGCAATGAAATTGTGCTTATTGGAAAACGTTTCGCTTTCAAGCTTGAAAAAGGTCGAAAGGGGAAGGATGACGTAATGCGTTGCAAGCTGCAATAAGGTGTGACCTACTTAGAGAAGCTTGATCGTTCTGGAGAATAAGCATGTATCAAGATAGCAATATGAATTTATATCACAAATGGTTACATTGGAAAATGAATATGGCATTTTGGTTTCTGAATTTTACGAATTACAATATTGAAAAATGAGGTAGGCTCACCGAAGATGACTTCATCAATGAGCTAAACGGTAAGTAACATGTTATCCGTTTGGATTTTAATCAGCGTGGTCAAAGGATTTGTCACTTAGCGTATGCTTTACCGAGTGCTGTTTATACTGCGCCAAATCTTAGAAAAATTAAGGCGCTAGGGGTGGCTCCTTTCACGTGACATATAAGACAAAATTGACGGATCTAAATTGATATTTTCTTTGACAGTAAAACCAGTGGCGACGGCGTTGAAGAGGCTTCGGCTTTCTCGGGATGACTTCGAGCTGGTCAAGGTGATTGGCAGAGGGGCTTTCGGAGAAGTCTGCGTCGTGAGAGCATCTTTTATGCAGGTACTGTGTTTTTTTTTTTTACATGAGTGCTTGCCTATCGACGCGGGTTCCCGGTAATGACAAGTCGGTACTGATTGATCGGTGCGGGTATCGATTGTATCGGAAAACCCGCTGCTTTATGCAAGAAGTAGTCTACCGAAACGTCCACGAGAACAATATGTGATGGAAGATCGGCGTTACGCGAAGTAAAATCCATCCGATTGGTAATAAAAAATTGAAATTTCATAAATCAAAAACCTGACTGCGTAAAAAACGAACTTTAAAAAAGATGGAGACAAGATGACCTATCTTTGTCTCCAATCCCACACCACGTAAGTACACCCTTAGCCGTACATTCTCATGCAGTCGGAGGCATCTTCTTAAATTTAACAATAAAGACCTATTGGACAAAGGAACAAACATAGGCTGATAAACACATTAAAGCTCGTGCACACTGGCTCTACGCGACAGCGCAACACAATGGCGTGTCGCGCGACGAGCGATGTCTTTGTGTCGCTCTGTTGCGTCGGGCCTGTTTGTGGGAGCCTTTATCCTCCTTTTTTTCGCGCAGTCGTGTAAAAAACATTGCAAGCGTAAGGAGCGTTTGCCCGTAGATGTACCGCTAGACAAAAAGATATACCTTTGTTGAGATTAACTTGAAAAAAAAAAACGCATATTTGTTAAAGTTTTCTCTAAACATATAAGAAATCGTTTTGACGAAATATATAAATATATGTAGTTATAAAAGCGACTGAAGTGGCTTCTATAACTGGTTGTAGGCAAACTACTTTCAGGTTTACACTAAGATTATAAAAAAAGATTTGTAAATAAAAGAAAAAAAAAACTATACTAGTTTGTCTAGCCAATATGATAACGTATAAAAAAAAATGATTTTTTAAAGGATCGCCAAAAATATTTAGCTTAAATATAGCATTTAGGTATTTGTAAGGCAGATTAACCTCTGGCCCCGATTAAGACGCTTAGGAAGATAATTATAATAGTTTATTAAATTACCCGACTGCGCGACAACAAACACAGGTTATGTTTTACACGCGTATTTTACATAGGGTACCAATGTATCTCTGGGCATGGGATTATTTATGTATTTTATAAGTAACGGCTGGATGAATTTTAATACATGAGGCATCTGTCGACTCTTCTTGGTATTAGGTTAGGTTATTTTTATTTTAATACATTCAAAATCGCAGATTTTAGAGGTCACGAAATGACTTGAGCCAAAAAAAAATACTATGACCTGCTGATTTATCTATTTGCACTCATAATGCAAATACTTTCAACAAAAAAAAAAAATGATGCCTTTAACTTCAATTCGAACCCTTATTTTATTTTAAAAGTAGCCACTTGTTAATCATTTGGTTTAAAGCACTTTGCAATAGATGGCGTTTTACTCAATTTGTCCTGTCATAAAGTAACCAATATCGTTACAAATTCAAATCAAACAACTTTTTTAATCTATATCTTTACATATAAATATAAAAGAAATCTATTCACATGTTTTTCTGAACCCGGAACTATGAAATTGTATATTAAAAGGATTGCACGAAACGTTTTAAAAGTATGTCGACTCCTAGATGGCGTTGTAAAACTACAATCTCTGGTAATTAGTTAGTCGCAGATGCTGCCATCTTTTGTTTTTTTGTTTTACGATGAAAAATAGCCAGCTCAATAGCCAGACTTAGAGAGGTGTCATTACATTGTATGGGATTGGGTATCTGTACGTAGTATTATATTATCTGCGATGTAAACACATTTTTAATGTTCCATTCTTAATATTTTTTATTGTGAACGTAAGTAAAAGATTTGTAATATACAATAATAACATTAAAGTTATGAATAAAAAATTATGTTTATCTCGATTTGCTCTGCGTTGATAGGCAAATATGCCGTAATTTGATTATTTTTGTTTGATATTTTACGGATGTAATGTAGGTACAGATATCCCAAGAAAAGTATGCGCTTCGAGAATCATCGTCTAACATCGGAAATACGAACTCGCGATGATATTTATTTATAGCTGTAACAAACATAAAAGTGCTTCGCATCTTTGCGTTCCATGATCACAAAATGATTAATTAACCCCATGTTAATAAGAAAACTAACTTTTGAGCTATAGATCGAGACGATCTGCGAATTGACTGAAGTAACCCGACGGAGAAAACACTTCATAAAAACGTGCATTGATAGGTGCACTCCTGCAAAGCGCGGCAATGAAAAACTTAAAAGCTTTGCCTCTGCGTAGGGTTAATTACTTCGTTGCGCGACGTTAGTGCTTATTCGGAAACACGAACATTACCGAAGCGCATAACTTTTCTGGTTCGACAATGTGTAGGCTGATTTCAAGTGTCTAAATAAAAACGAAGTGGGTAAAATATAAATAAGTACTAAAACTAGAGATCATTATAATTTATATAATTATAATATTTATATATCAATTCTAATTTATATAATTATAATTGATATATAAATATTATGCTTTTTCAGTCGACGCTGTGAAGGCTGATTTCAAGTGTCTAAATCAAAATGAAGTGTTTAAAATATAAATAAGTACTAAAATTAGAGACCATTATAATTTAAGCTATTTCACTACGGAATTCGGAACTAAATTGACGTCACAGACGGCATACCATACCTACTGTACGAATTACATATGATACATATGAGTAAATAAAATACCTACGTGAATTCTAAATATAAAGTAAGTGATCGATTTGTTTAGCTACCGGAGAGTTCTGAATCGTGCGCCTACATGAATTTATTCTGTCTTTGCATCCGTATTCTAAGTCGATTCTCATATTTAATTCGGCAGTCCCCTTGCTGACTAGACTGCCTATCCTTTTTTATTATTATTTACTAGCTTCTGCTCGCGACTTTATCGCGTGAAATTTCTTGTTCCCCCGACCCACTGTCGGATCTCATCGCCTTTCCGTGATAGCCACTTCGTTTTCTCTTAGCATTATTAATGACTTTTTTTTTTGCTTGGCTCCTAATGGCCAACATTAAATAGCTTTCCACAAGAATTCGGCTATCAAATACAACAATATTTTTTCAAATCAGGAGGTCTGCTCTCTAACTCCGTCAACGACGATACGGGTCCGTCCGAAGGTAGTTCGAAACTAAGCACTAAACCCTACTGCCGATTGATTTCGGATTCATGAGTTTCAAACGGAATCACAGACAATTTTTGTGAACGAATGACGCATGATGATAGAGCTGCGCTATTTTGCCGGTCGATTACCGGTTTATTGACTTGAAGTTTATTAGCTTATTAAACAAAAATAATGTTGTTATTCTAAGAAAAAGACCACACTTCTAACAATATAGTTTTTATTATGTCTTTAATTAAAGAATTGAACTATTTTTGCCATTTGAGTCCGTATTGTGGCCTTATCCTGTTAATACCTTTGCCCTTTTTCTTTCTGAGGGCGTTTTTCAAACGAAATGTCAGTTTTTTTCAAAACATTGGGAAGTTTTCGCTAGTTTAGTAAAATGACCCCAACCGCTCTAGCAGCAACTCATGAACAAATTGAGGAACTCCTCGATATTATGAGTGAGCATAATGAGTTGGCTCGCGGACTATTGAGGGGTGCCTACGGGAGAATCCGATCAAAACGGCTGTGGGAAAGCCTGTGCAACTCCCTTAATTCAATGGGGAGTTGCACAAAGTCCGTGAAGCAGTGGCAAAGGGTGAGTTTAATGCATTACTCGTATTAATATGGTTTTAAGGTCTTGCCATCATTAAAGTGCATACAATGATAATCAGTCGTCCTCTAAATTTGTATGCATCCTACAAGTCTAAAGTACAAGTCCTACAAGTCCTCAAATAATTCCTGTGTGAGCCTATAGTTCCCTATAAACTCACCGTCGGGAAGCGTCGGTAATACTCGCCAACCGAAAGTTTTGGCGCAAGTACAATCGGCGACGCCTCTGGTCTACCTGTAGAGCTTCTTCGAGCATTAAAAAAGCTAAAGAATTATTTTCAATTTATTAACTTTCGTTAACAGCACGATAACTACTTTGATATCGTATCAAATGACATAACGTTCCGTCAAAACAAGTGTCATATCCGACTTTTCGGACGGGCAAAAACGCATCGGGAGTAGGGACAACTGTCAAATCGTGTTGGCATTCATTTTTAGTTCGAGTTCGGGACTAATCGTAAGTCCGTAAGTGATACGGAGTAGGAAACGTCCGTAACAAAGGCCGAAACTACGGACTTCGTGCTAAGAGAGTAGACCCCCTGACCGGTAGTAGTATGTTACATTATGATAACCCCCTACATACAAACTAACAAACAAACAATTTTTACCTCTCTAAAGTATGTATAGATTTATTTATTAACTACAATCAAAACGGTTAAAAAACAATTCCTATAATTAAAAAACACATAAAAATTAACAAAACCTTCGATGATAATTTATTATTCAATGTCAGAGTATCAACGAGTAAGATGTCAAACTATAAAAGATAACAATTCAATTAGAATGTCGAAGTATCAAATTATACTTCGACATTCTAATTGCCTTTTTATCATTTAAAAAACGACTTCATTGTTACATAGCAAGTCTTTAAGTCTCTTTTTAAGGTGAATCCGCAGATGTAGCCCGCCAAATTCAGGGTTTTTTGGTTCTTTGCAAATTGCAGCTCCGTTCTACGTCGTATGAACTTCAGGAAATTAGTTCCACCTAAGAATTTTCATAAAAAATCGTAGGTGGAACAAATTTCCTAAGGTTGACGATTGATATGAAATAATTGATGGTATTCAGTAATTATATCATCCTACAGTTGCGAATCGCATTTGATCAACATACGACGATAAACAGAGCTGCACATAGCAAATAAAAAAAATAAGTGGGTGTTTTGAGTGGGGGAAGGGACTTATCAATAGTCTATTTGTAATGTTCTACATGGTTCTCTTTCACTACAGGGCACAGATGGCGGCGGCAATATGGCGGCTGCGACCGCTGGGACCACTGGCACAGGAGAACGAGTTTACGCCATGAAAATACTCAATAAATGGGAAATGCTTAAGGTAGGACATTGATAAGAACTAAGTTATTCCATATTGAGATATTTTTTCACTCTGCATTAGGCATTTTGTTTAAGTAACATTTACGTAATGTAAATTGTCTTTGGTCCCTAAACCTGAATGAATTTACTGGTTAGTCAAATGCCACTTCGATTCGAAATAAGGTATTAATATAGCCTGAAGAACTGTCTGCCTATACGAGTAACTCTCAAACGGATGTACCAATAACTTTACTAATTTTTTCTTGTCTTTTATGCTTTGTTCATAAAAATCTATTGAGCCTCTAGCCGTCTTAAGATCCACAGGTTTTACGTAGTGTATTGATTTCAGTCATGCAATGAATATCGCTCATTTTGTCATAATTACTAATGAAAGTAAAAATAATTTGCAGAGGGCAGAAACGGCATGTTTCCAAGAAGAGCGCGATGTACTGGTGTTTGGCGACAGACGATGGATCACTAACCTGCACTATGCCTTCCAGGACGAACACAACTTGGTGAGTTAAGTAAAAAAAAAAAAAAAACACTTCCAATTAAAATCAATCTGCCTAGCCTTTTCCGGACTATTTATGGGTCAGCTTCTAGTCTAACCGGATGCAACTGAATACCAGTATTCTACATGAAACAACTGCCTCTCTGACCTCCAAAACCCAGTTACTAGGTAACACGATATCCCTTGGCAAGACTTGTGTGGAGTGAATTGTCGTCTTGGTAAATCCCTAGCATCAGTGGCACTGACAGCTCACTCCACGCTCACTTCACCTAAGTTTGCACGGTGAGATTGTTAAGGTTTGATTTTTGCTAAGTTTGCACTGGAAGTCATATTGCTGAAAAAATTATACGCACTTCTCCCGCTACCATTAGTACGATTATGAACTTTTAATTACCAGACAAAAACGAAATTCCACTCATTCGTGTATACACATACATAAACTCACGCCTTCTTCCCATGGGGGTAGGCAGAAACCACAGAACGCCACCTGCTACGTTCCTTACATACTCCTTTTGCCTCGTTTACGTTCATACATCTGGTCATACACGAGCGCCGGTTGAGAGTACTTCGCACCTGACCTTGCTGAAGAACATCACCAATAAGGTCACTATATGTCTTCCTAGGGCGTCCCCTCCCGGCGTTTCCACTCACATCTGCCTTGTAAATACCTTTTGTTAGTCTCCTTTCATTCATCCGCTCAATATGACCAAACCATCTAAGCATACTCTTTTCAATTTTTGTCACTACATCTTCTTTTAAACCACATCGTTGCCTTATCACATCATTCCTCAGCCTATCATTCAAAGTCACACTACACATGCTCCGCAAGGAACGCATTTCCACAGCATTTATTCTGCTTTCATGCTTCTTTTGCCACACCCAACATTCACTTCCATACATAAGCGTAGGCACCAGCACACTATTGTGAACAGCCAGTCGTGCCTTCTTGGGCATCAACTGGTTGGTCACAATTGCATGTGTAGCACCATTCACTTTATTTCCCGCATTCACTCTCCTTTCGACATCTCCATCAATCTTTCCATCCCTTGTAAACAGACTCCCCAAATATACGAACTCACTTACTTGCTCCACACTCTTACCATTTATTTTCACATCACACACCGATACATCCTCTTCTCTTTCAAACACCATGACTTTCGTCTTATTCACATTTATATTCATTCCTTTCCTCTTATATGCTTCATCCATCACAGTCACCATGTCTTGCAACTGTTCTGCTGACGATGCAAGTAGCACTTGATCGTCTGCATAGAGCAGGCACTTAACAGGCAACTCATTCATCGTCAATCCACATTCACCCTCTTTCAAATCCTTCAGACAGTTATCCATGTACAGGTTGAACAGCCACGGTGACGCTACACAACCCTGTCTAACACCCCTCGAGATGGAGAACCAGTTCGTGTATGCCCCATTTATCCTAACACAAGCACTGGAATCCTTGTATAAGGATTTCAGTGCACGTACCAAGCGCCAGTCCACCCCGTACAAGGATAGTGTCGACCACAGTTCTTCCCTCCACACACTGTCATAGGCCTTCTCCAAGTCCACGAAAGCACAGTAGACTTTCTTATGCTTTGCCAGATGTCTTTCGGCTATGCATCTTAAGGAGAAGATTTGGTCCATACAGCCCATTCCCTCTCTAAATCCTGCCTGCGCATCCCATATTTTCTCATCTGTCACTCTTATCACTCTATTTATCAAAACCTTCGCATACAGTTTGCCGACAACGCTCAAAAGACTAATGCCACGGTAGTTTTTACACTCCTGCTGAGAGCCTTTTCCCTTATATAGTGGTACGATTACAGCCTTACACCAATCATCCGGTACACGGCCATATCTCCAACACATATTAAAGATTAGGTACAGCAGGCTTGCCACCACCCCGTCACCGCCCTTAAGCATTTCAGCAGACACTCTGTCGTACCCTGCAGCTTTGCCGACTTTCATCACTTTCAGCGCTCTTACAATCTCATCTATTTCTATATCATTCTCTTCATCTATTTCTGAGCTTGGGTCTTCAAAACTGGCGTCTGCCCAGTTACCCACTCCTTGCACACTATCCTGACAACTAAACAAACTTTCAAAGTATCCCTTCCAGCGTTCCAAGACCTTACTTTCTTCGCTCAGTATACATCCATCTTCTGCTCTTATAACATTCATACTCGATATTCCTGTCACTCCGCGAGCCAATCTTACCTGTTTCCAGAACAGCTTAACATTGGCTCTGAAGTTATCAGAGAACTTCCTGTTATACTTTTCTTCTTTTTCATCCTTTTTCATTTTTACCATCTCTTTCACTTTCGTTTTCATTTCGGAGTATTTCTTCTTCACTCTTTCCAAATCATCGGTCACATTTGTTGCCTGATTCATCCTATTTTGGGCCTTACAGGCTAACACATTAAGCCAGGCCTCTTTCTTCTTCCTCACAACCTCTTTTACTTCACCATCTACCCAAGAATCATTCGTTCTACTACCACACTTCCTCTGCGCCAGACCACATACGTTTGTGGCTACTTGCACCATACTATCTTTTGCTATCTCCCATACTTCTTCTAGACTGTAATCATTCGTATCATCAAATATCTTATCCGTCTTCACTTTTAATTCCCTCTTATATTCCTCCTTTATTTTCAAATCTTGCAGTGCTTCTACTTTTATTCTGTCTAGAGCAGTTACAGGAACTCGAACTCGGTGACGCCAATGCCTGAACAGACCATCCACCCGACACATAACCAGATAATGATCAGTCCCTACATTAACACCCCGATATGCTCTAGTATCTGTGACTTTACTCTTCAATCTTTCATCCACAATCACAAAGTCGATCATGCTTCTACTGTCTTGCCTTTCCCACGTGTACCTGTGAACCTTTCTATGATTAAACATAGTGTTCATAACTGACAAATTCTTCTCTACACATATCTCTAGTAAATTCATCCCGTTCTCATTCACTCTATCATCCCCAAATGCACCTAATACTTTTTCGTACCCATTCCTCTTCACACCAACCCAACCATTAAAGTCTCCAAGCATAACAATCTTCTCGTTTGACCTACATTCATTGACTAAATCCCTTATAACATAACATAATGCCTGAAATTCACGAAGGGATGGTAGAAGTGTACCTACACCCACATTTCGCAGGGGGCGTCCCATGTCGTAGGGGGCGAGCCTATTGCCATCAACCGGGCACAAATCCAGACTTCCGGGCTGCTACTGAGAAATTCGTGTATTAGAGGAAATAAAATATATCTGAAACTAGCTAATGCATTGCAATGACTTTTTTTTTCTTCTTACGAACCTTCTCTTCTCTCTAACTTACCGAAGTTTCACCACAATCGGTCGAGAGCCATTTTCGAGTTTTTGCGAGACTGACAAACAGCAATAGATTTTTATATACAAGTTTTTTTTTATATCCCATATCTCTAAGATGAATAAGACCATAACAAAGAATCATCAGGCATATGTTATTTTGATTTACAATATAATTCGTCAAAGTCACGATTATTATTGTAAAACACCCTTAAGGGAAATATGACAACAACGCATTTTCTTAGCTTTAAATATGAATGATTGATTTGAATGAAAATGAATAATGCTTATCAATTAAACATAATAGGTTGGGGAAAAAGTTTCTTCGCATTTTTTAAGAAAATTCAAAACATTTTTTAACATAGTTTATTTACATTTAACTAAAGTATGTAGGTACCATTTTGTTCGATAACTTTTGGCCATCTTGTAGGTAGGGACATGATCCGATTGCTGTATAAATTTTGGGACTTCTGATCAAAATACCGCGACAAGTGGTTTTGGCAGTCCTCTCGTGATGGTAACCTGACACTGCCTAAAGAATTCTGAAGAGACCGAAACAGGTGGAAAACTGAAGGTGCAAGGTCAGGACTATACGGCGGATGCATTAACACCTCCCAGCCAAACTCTCTTAATTTTTGCTGAGTGGCTAAAGATGTGTGAGGTCTAGCGTTATCATGATGAAAAACCACACCCCTTCTGTTGATTAATTCCGGCCGCTTTCTCTGGCATCCATTTTATCCGTAACGACGTTCATCTTTGACATCAAAATTTCCGGATAGAAAACGCTTAAACCAAATTTGTGCTACTCCTACAGACACTGCAGTAGGTCCATAAACATCGCAAATTTTTTTCGCGGCTTGCTTTGTATTTTTACCTTTTTTGTAGTAAAATTTTAAAATGTATCGAATTTCTTCATTTGATTCACTCATCTTGACAGTACGAAAAACAAATAAAAATCACACATTTTCCTAATTTGAATTTGGAATTATGTTCTTTAAAATTTAAACTTTCAATGATACCAAGACCAGCCAGATACAAATAGTATAGCCAAAGAGATTTTATTACAAGTTCATACATACTATAATGCGAAAAGACTTTTTCCCCAACCTAATAGATGAGACCTACACACATGTTATGATTGTTGATATCTTCTAAACTATGCGTTTTAGGACCACATATTCTAGGACTTTTTGTATTATTTTGACTTATACAATATAACTCTAGAGTTTTGGGATATAAAAAAAACACGTATAAGATTTTTTTTTTTTTTAATTCTTTATTATTAAAAGGGTTTTTATCCATACGGATATGCCAACCCCATCGTACCTTTTAACAATGTAACTTTAATTTAGGTGTACCTAAATACTATGTAACATAAAAGGAATCATTGATTAGGCATCTTCACCAGGCCACACAACCTCTTTGCAATCGCTGATTTAGGGTTTGATAAAATACTTTGAATGAGCCCAACGTCCAACATGTTCAATTTAAAGTCTCTAATCAATGATTCCCTTTCATTCTTGCTCTTAACACACTCCATCAACAAATGTTGTACATCTTCAATTTGTTTACATATTTCACAATTAGGAGAAGCGACCTTTCGCATTAGGAAAGCAAATTTTGCCGATGGATAGTGCCCCGATCGGAGTCTTAGTGCTAACTTAACATAACTTCTACCCAAACTTGTATCCTCAAACCAGGGCACGCGAGGAGGCTCATTTTGAATTACTTTATACCAGATCCCTTTCTTTTTTGATATTTCATCGAAGTAATTCCTCCATCCGTCAAAACACAACAGTTTAAACTTTGTGCAATATTCCCAATAATCTGGGATATACGGCTTCTCACAACCCGTCTCCACTGCAAGCTTTGACAGACGGTCAGCCTCCTCGTTGCCCCGTAAGCCTATGTGTGCTGGAACCCATTGCAATATTACCCTAGTCTCGTCTTTGTTAATATTACTAATCAAATTGAGAATATCATAGGCTATCGATGCACCTCTGCAACCAGAGACGCATCGAGCCACATGTTGTATAGCACTCCTGCTATCAGTAAAAATAACTACTTTATTGAGATTTTCACTAACTACATAAGCCACTGCCTCATATATTGCATTAAGTTCCAGAGACATTATACATACAGTAGCATTGATTTTAAAACTAGCTTTATAATCTGTGTTTTGGAAAAAGAATGCAGCTCCACACCCATTTACACTTTTTGAAGCGTCCGTGAAAATTTTATTCCAATCACTATATTTGGAAACTAATTCTGACACCACCTCATGAATCAATATAGTGGGATTATACAATTTTTTTGAGTACTTTATACATTCCAAATCCGTTTTGATAGGCATTTTAATTGGTATAGCGGATACCCATGTATCTAGAGTAAACATTTTAAGAATATCCGAGGAATTAATTTGTAATTGCCCCACTTCATTGAAGGTAGTAGCAAGTAATGGTTTTTTTTTGTTGGACCAGTAACTATAATGGCTCAGTGTGCCCAATTCTGAAATTGTGCTTAAACACATACTACTAGACCATGAAAGTGATTTTAGGATATACTTAAATGCTAAATATTGTCGTCTTACAAATAGTGGTGGTATGTGCAACTCACTTTCCATCACATGGATCGGAGTACTTTTTATGAAACCTCCTACTACCCTAAGTGCTTGATTTTGTAGCTTATCCAATTTTGATACATGTGTTTTTGCACTAGAATCATACAAGTAACAAGCATAATCAAGTCGACTTCTTACTAGCGAGACATATAATCTACGTATGTGTTTAGTATGAACACCCCAGGAGGAACCTGCTAGGACTTTTAATAAATTTAAAAAAAATTTACATTTACTGACTATTTCATTAATATGTTTGCGCCAGTGTAAACTTTTATCCAACCATACACCCAAGTATTTCACACATTCTACCAATAATAAAGGTTGCTCATAAACTTTGAAGGAAGGCAATATTCTTCTTCGACCCCTACTGAAAACACAGTAATTAGATTTGGTTGGTGATAATGTCAATCCGATCTCCCCCAGTAAAGTTTCTAAACAGTTTAACGCATCCTGTATATAACGTTCAGATATTGTTATATGTTTGTCGCTTAAATAGATAACAAAATCGTCGGCATACTGCGATATCATGACATTTTGAATTTTACGACAGATTTGGTACGTAACTAAGTTAAATAATAAAGGGGACAGAGGGTCCCCTTGTGCTAATCCTCTATTAGTCCATCTAGCACCAAGTTCTTCACTATTAAATGACTTAATTTTTAAGTGTCTTTCATTCATAAAAGACCAAAGATAGACACAAATTCTATACCCGACCTGAACATCATCCAATACTTTTATAACTGACTCAATTGTAACATTGTTATACGCATTTTCTATGTCTACAAAACATGCCACTGTAGAAACATTTTTAGTGAAGCCAATTTGTATGTAAGTGACTAGTCGAGATAGGGAATCCAAACAGGATTGTGATTTTCTAAATCCTACAGTGTTTGGGGATAGAAGTCTGTTTTTTTCTACGTGCCATTCTAACCGTTTGCATATCATTACGTGAAAAATTTTACAAACACATGAGATAAGCGAAATAGGCCTTAACTTAGACTCGCTATTATGGTTAATTGCGGGTTTGGTAATAGGAATAATTTGTATGTCTCGCCATTGATGAGGTACGGTACCAGATTTAAAAATGTTATTATATATTTTGAGCAACAAAAGTTTTCCAGATTCCGGTAAATTGTATAACATTGAGTAGGATATGCCATCTTGCCCCGGGGCCGAGTCCTTCTTTTTGAGACAGTTATCGAGTTCTTGACTAGTAAATTCAGTTTCTAAACAATCACTTCTTGACTTGAAAGTGGGGGCTAGATTAGGGGCATAATCTGGAGTAAGTGAGCGTAACAGCGCAGATTGTTTTTCGCTGGGAGGACACGATGCTTGCTGTTTAAAACCTTTCATCCATCTCATACGCCGCCACATCTCGGGAACGGATGTAACTTCATCAATAGAATCACAGAATTTTTGCCATCCACAGTTCCTAGCTTTTTTAATTAACGTTTGCGATTCTAACGTTTTGGATTCCAATTTGTTTAGATTTTCAGGGGTGGGATTTTTACGAAAGTTTGACAAGGCTAATCTTCGTTGTGCGACTATTTCAGACAATTTAGGATTCCAATAATTTTTTGGTTTAAACTTTTCTTCTGTCTCTAGACTGATTTTAAAATACGGAATATGATTATCAGCTGCGTATTCTATGATATTTACGAATAAATCATACATTTGCTGAACACCTACACTATTAGAGAATTCATTCGTACAATTGATTTTATCTGAAACTGATTGACTATATTTACTCCAGTTCGCAGTTTTCCAGTTTCGTTTTCGGCCAATATATACTAAACTAGATAAGTTTGCCGTCATTTTAATTATCAGGTGATCACTGCCGAGATTTTCATTAATCACCTGCCAGTCAAATTTTATTGCTACGTCAGAGGAGACAAAAGACACATCCGGGGAGGTTTGCTGTAAGTTGTCATTCACCAACTTAATCCGTGTTGCCATACCGTTATTAAGAGAGATAAAGTCGTTTTCTAGGGATGAGTCTAATATTTGAATACCTCTCACGTCAGATTTAACCGACCAGTTAGTATGATCGCCATTAAAATCGCCAGCTATTATTGATTTACCTGTAAAGTGGGAAAAAACCTCATTCCAATCGGATAGCTGAGTTCGAACAGATGAAGGACAATAAACCGACACGACATGTTCTAAGTCTTTGCAATTTAATAACTTCACGCATATTACTTCGATACCCCCATTATTAATATTAAATGGTACTAGATGAGATTGAATCGACCGGTGAATCAGTAAAGCTACACCACCATAACTATCGTATCTATCGTTCCTATATACATTGTATCCGCTTATGTTAATATTAATATCACAATTGAGCCATGATTCGCATATTATTGCGATGTGTATGTTTTCTTGTATTAAAAGTTCAGAAAAGGATACAAGTTTAGGTCGTAAACTTTGTGAGTTCCATTGGAATATGTTAACCTTAATAACTTTTTGCAAATTAGCCATTAATTAAACGGTTTATATACCCTAAAATGTCTTCTCCGAACATAATATTAACCAAAAATTTCTTTAATTCCTCACCAACAATTTTCAATACTGATAATAATTTTTCTTTCAAATTGAATTTCGATTTAAAAATTTCTTTTATCTTTTTCCATATCTTCGCCCATTCAAATTTATACAACAGATGTGTACTTTGTTTGCTACTTAATTGATCTTCCTGTGAATGATTTATTTCTGCAAATATGGTCTGTTCCAAGGGTTCATAAATTTGCTTTTGACCCGTTTTCTGCTTGTTTGATTTATGTATTGTTCTTTTTATATATTGCTGTGTATTTACAATTCCATCATTTTCTTCTTCTTCTTCAGTATTAGACATCGGTTCTTGGTGTATTGCGGCATTGGTCAATACACTACTATAGGTTTTTTTTTCATTGTTAATTGTGGTTGCAGATTCATTGTTATTCTTCTCCTGCGCGAACTCATTTGTGATTTGTTTTACTTTCTTTTCCTTGAAAAGTTGTAAGGCTCTTCTGTATGTAACATGTTCTTCACTCATGATGTTACGGATAGTTCTTTCTTTCAGAAAGACGGGACACTTTTTATCCAGGACAAAGTGACTCCCCTTACAGTTTAGACATTTGAAGTCTGTGATGGTACAGTTTTCATGCCTTCCTCCACATTTTGGGCATATGACTTTTTTAGTAGGGCAAAATTTTATGAGATGTCCAAATTGCCAACAACCAGAACATTGCGTTACTGGGAATACATACGCTTCAACTTTAAATCGGCAGTCATAGGCATAAATATATTGAGGTAACACATTACTTTTGAAGCTCACTCTAACAGACTCACAATCAATCCAGTTCCCTTCTGGCATCAAACGTTTTAATCTCCTTACCGATAAAACATCAACGCTCGCTTTTAAAATGTTCATAAGTTCTTGTTCATTTAGTTCAAGGTCGGTTCCTTTCACTAATCCATATGACACCGTCATTTCTTGTATTAATTGACAACGTAAACCCATTTCTTTGATTTTTTGACACTCAATTAGTTTTAAAGCATCTTCCTTTCTTAGAAATTGAATAAGTACCTTATTGGAGCTTTTATATTTTATTTTAAGAATATCCTTAATGTTCTCGGAACGAAGTAATTTAGCAAAAGCTATTGGTTTCGGTAAATTCTCCAACGAAGTTACACAAACCTCATGATTAGCCACGGTTTCAGATATGCCACTATCTTCCTTATTTTTTCCTTGATTGTTGCTTTTGTTCACCGAGTTACTTCTTATCAAACGTTTAGGTTTATTTCTAGTTACAGTAATAAAGTCATCTTCAATATTGTCATCTTCTCGATCCGTTCTCTTCTCTGCCATTCGTACAGTTACGTCATCAACACTTCTCCCTTTTGCCAAAATGTCCTCATCCATCTTATTAATCTCATTTAATTGTTGTTCGCATTTATCTAAAATTTCTGAATCACTCAGATCTTCACCACTTGAGTCACCTTGCATTTCACAAAGAATATTTCGTAAATACGCGTAAAAAGTTTATGCACTCGCAACGAGAGGCAAAAACGCGTGCGCTCTGCTCAACGTCACAGCGCCACTGTGCACGTATAAGATAAGCACTTGGCTTTGGTGTCAGATAAATAATCATAAAATTAACTTATGGTTTAATCTTTATTGAATAACGCTACCATAGAAATTTCTATCATCATTTCTTCCCTATTTCAGTACCTGGTAATGGATTACTACTGCGGCGGTGACCTGCTGACCTTGCTGTCGAAGTTCGAAGACCGTCTCCCTGAAGACATGGCCAAGTTCTACATTGCAGAGATGGTGCTCGCCATACAGAGCGTTCATGAGCTTAGATATGTTCACAGGTGAGTTCCAACGGTTTATCTTCAGGACAAATCAATGTCTGAAGAACATGCAGCAATTCCAGCTTCGTTCATTTCTAGATATAGGCATGTTCAATTTTGAGCTAGCCAGCCCACTGAAGCCCTCCATAAGATAAGATTTCTGTACAAGAATAAAAACGTGCCTGTAGTATTACACAAATAATAAAGGTTCAGACATGTTTTTCATAACCAGAGTTCAGAAACTACAGTCAGCGAGGCCTAAGCTGAGCTTTGTATTTGTGTGAATGATTACCAATCGCACCAATGTGATCGCGCGATCCAACAACGCCTCAGGCCGACTGTCCGATTACCAAGCAAAGGACGCGTCGCTATGTTCACTCACACAAATGCAAAGCTCAGCTTAGGCCTCGCGTCCGCCAGTCATTCCAGTTCCGCATGCAAGTAATATGATTAGGGCCTTTTTAAACTGTATTTTGATAGTGGGGGAGGGATACTATGGATTCGTTTTGCTTAGAATCTCAAAATTACAAGGAATTCATGGCTTGGAATGACCGGCAGATTCCGACTTTTGATCATACCGGATGAAGATTCTGACTTTTAGCATATTTTATTTACCATCACATTAGTTTGAAATGAACATGTTTCCGTCATTGATGTTGACATCATCCATGGAAGAAATAAATTGATGAGCGTTTAGAGTCTTCATAGTCTCGACTTTTCATCCTTTAAACTGTTTTGAACAAGCAGTTTTATTGGTTAATGATCTAGACAACAGTCCGGACGTCGAGAGTATGCGTTCTTGACATCTGTCAGTTTAAAAAAAACGAATACGTGTTTGGCGAATTTGATATTTATTAGTTACTAGAATGGTCTCACTGACAGGTGTCAGGAACGCGTTCTCTCGACGGTCTGATTGTAACAATAAAAATGCCCTAGATTGTGTCATCATCATCATCATTTCAGCCGTAAGACGTCCACTCCCGAACGTAGGCCTCCCCCAAGCACCGCCACTTCGACTGGTTCTGTGCTTCCCACATCCAGCGGATAGCGATGTGCGAGTCGAGTTATTTGATTAGAAAAACTCGAATCATATCGTAAACGAGTCAAATCGGGTTCAATTTAGAATCGAACGCATGCCGCACGGCGCGGCGAGTGCGCGGCTTCACCGCACGAGCAGCCCGCGCGCGTCCCACGCGGCGCATGCATTGATTGCATCTCACTAAACTCGATGCGAATTGAATGACACAGAACTCGGGTTCGGCCAGTATAATAATTACGAGAGAAGAACCGCAGTAAAAGGTTTATTTTAGCCTTTTTAGTTAGGCCGCAGAAATCCGCTGGGAGCGGATTTCTTTCACTCCACCTTGTTGGAGGCCTTCCAATTTAGATCGTGTCCTACAACTGGGAAAATCCTCGTCTCATTCTTTCCTCTCTCTCTTATGCTACTATTTACTGATAATGATTTATTTCTTTCTCAGGGACATAAAACCAGACAACGTCCTCCTAGACGCGAGCGGTCACATCAGACTAGCAGACTTCGGCTCGTGTCTGCGACTCGGCGACGACGGCAAAGTGCAGAGCAATGTCGCCGTCGGCACGCCCGATTATATATCGCCCGAGATATTACGGGTATATTACTTATAAAACGGTGCAGCACGCGTTGCATGACCTTGAAACAGTTTTGTCGCCGGAAGTATAGACAAAATGACATGTGAATAAAAGAAATCTGTAATTTTGTCTATTCTTTGATGATGCCTAACTGCAATACCTCGCGATCGCGGTTCAGCTCGCTACCTCGATGTCAAACAAATGCATGCTCAGAGAATCGTAAGCACATCACCATGTGCAAACAAATGCATGCTAAGAGAATCGTACGCACATGGCACATGCCAGGCATCCAGGTAAACCTCTAAGCAGCCTGCGATGTATCGCTGTAAGGCATCTAATTACCTTTACCGTTCAAACCTGAAACGCTGCTTGAAGAAATAAATCTTAAAGTTGGTCATTGCAGTTATTCTTGAGGTCACTATATACCTGTTTTCCAATTTATAAACTTAGACAGCTTCCAATGAAAACTGCTTCGAATGTGAAGAGGTTTTTAATGTGCAGCTGTATATTATAATGGGCTGAAATCATTATTCTTTTTGAGGCTTTGTTTTTTTTTGTTTTTGCAGGCCATGGAAGACGGTCAAGGCAGATACGGTCCAGAATGCGATTGGTGGTCTTTAGGTAATTTTCATTGATATTGTTTACGACCAGCTGTGCCCGCGGTTTCGTCAACGTGACTGTGTGATTGTGTTGGAACTTGAAGTCATAGTATGTTCATGAGGAAATAATCCACTGACAGTTGTTCTGTTGTTAACGATTAACTTCATAAACTGAAAATTGCAAAATTATAATTTTACGATAGTTTTTAAGTAAATTCTAGCTTCTGTTTTTCTTCGCAGGTGTGTGCATGTACGAGATGCTCTTCGGCGAGACGCCGTTCTACGCGGAGTCTTTGGTAGAAACATACGGCAAGATCATGAACCACGCGCGCTCCTTCAGCTGCCCGCCGCCTGACGAGCATGCCGCGCAGGTACCGGTACAGGGCACTAGGTGTTGCCCAAGACTTCGTCTTTGATCCAGCACGCGTAGAAACCATAGCAACAAGTTCAGTTCGGCGAAAGAATAGACAAAATGGCAGATGAATAAAATAAATCTGTAATTTTGTTTAGTCTATCTTTCATTTTCATTTCGAAAAAAGTTAGTTATAGTACGCGTACTGTATGAAAAGTAGCGTATGTCCTTACCACGGCCATGGTCTATCTGTGTGTCATCCACATCCGTTCAGCTGTTTTGGCGTATAGGTAACCAACAAACATACTTTCGCATTTATAGTATTAAAGTTAGGATTTCCTCACAATGTTTTCTTTCACCGATTAGGCAAACAGTGGGGATGAAATAAATAACACCAAGTGAATTGCCTACCGACCGACCGATTAGAGAACGGCATTAGAAGTCATCATTAGTATGGAACGTGAACTGGACGAGATTGGAATGGTTCATTCAACCAATCAAGATTGTACTCAATACGTTCAAGTACACAAGAGCATTCAAACTTTCACGTTATAGCTACACAAACACGCTTCTTGATTGGACAATACTTACTGTCCATTTACAGTTATTTATTTCCGATTTTACACCACAGTGATTTTTAATCTCGTAACTATAAGGTTGCTGTGTTGGTTTGCTGCAACTATCAAGTCTGTCAAACTCACAGTGATCTTAACTGTTCTTGTAAAAAGGTTGCTGTTGGGTTGCAGCTGTCACTGGTAAAACAACTGAAAGGACTGGACATACGTACTTACAAAACTTTTTTTGGTACTAACTGACGTTTGTTTGACAGGTGTCAGAAGAGGCGAAGGATCTAATTCGCAGACTGATTTGCTCTTCAGAAAATAGGTTAGGAAAAAATGGACTGCAAGACTTCAAGGTGAGCTTTTTACATATAATATGTGAGGATGTCAATACTGGATGTGTGTGCGAGAGCGAGTGTGTGTGTGTGTGTGTGTGTGTGTGTGTGTGTGTGTGTGTGGTGTGTGTGAAAATAAGAGGAAGTAGGAAAATGTGTGCTCGGTGCTGTGTATAGACGTAAGGAAATTGTGAGATGTTATAAAAATTAAAATAAACAGTTGCTATCCATCCTGGCGTTTGATTTCCCACATAACTTTGGATGCTATAGATGGCTTTCTCTCAAATCTTTATTATTAACGGTGATAAAGTTTCATTTTCTTATCATCTATAAATGGGCACATGAAAGATAAAGTTGGAGAGTGCTGTTCCAATTTGACGTTTCGTATGAAAATGAACCGGCAAACAACATTCGGTCTTACTCTTAATCAATTTTGGCAATCACATTGGTGATAGAAGTATTTTTTAACGCCTCTCTCAACAATCAAGGCGATAAAAGAAAGTCCATTTTATTAAACGGTTTTCATATCTTTCAGGTAAACAACAAACAAACTAAAAAAGTCTTCAGCATTAATACTAGTATAGAAAGATTTTTTTTTAGATAAAATTCCTTATTTACAGAATCACCCGTGGTTCGCAAACCTCGACTGGGAGAACCTCCGCGAGATGCAGGCGCCATTCGTGCCGGACGTCTCGAGCCCCACCGATACCTCCAACTTTGATGTCGATGATACTGATATCAGGTACGCATAGCCATAGAAGACTATTATCGGTTTCTGATTTTTTTTAAACTGCTCACTGGTTGCCTCGTTGGTCTAGTGATCGAAAGATCTACTGCTGAGCATGAGGTCCTGGGTTCGATTTCTAGGTCGGGCAAAGTGTTGTTGAGTTTTTCTATCTAGAATTTCTTAGTAGGAGCCCGAAGTCTGGATTTGTGGCCGGTTGATGGCAATAGGCTCGCCCCATATTAACGATGCGCGATGGCGAGAGGTTTTATTCGATTGTTCGAACATCTCGATGGTTTTCGATTGTCTCGACTAGGACTCGAGCCTAACTCGGTCTGTTATGTCGTCTGGCGACTGGCGCATTGCGCGTTCATTCGCGAGTTGTTGTCGATGGTTACGAGTTTCGCGAGTTCTTGACTTGCGATGTGATTGCGAATCCAAACTAATCCTTCAAACAATGAAAAAGTAGCGGTCGATTCCGTTGACTCGAAACAATCGAAAAAACATCTCAATTGTTTTGTAGGACGGCGAGTCAATGGTTGACTCGATATTCTTTCAATTGTTAAAATATCTTGGAATCGCCAATCGCTATCCCCTTTACATCGGACTTAAGCATAATGGGCGAAATGTGGGTGTACTGTAGGTACACCTCTGCTTACCCTTCTGGGATTACAGGCGTGGTGATATGTTATTTATTTTATCATTTTTAAAAATCATCATTTAAAAATCATTTTTGATAAACAGTATCCGCTTTTATAACAAGTTGCCAAAGTCGGTTACAGAACTTAGCGATGGAAAGTTCAAAACCCACATCAAACGTGTCCTTATCAAAAAAGCGTACTATAAGATTAAGGACTACGTCGAAGACAAGAAAGTTTGGCAATGATTCCCTCTGCACCTGTGGCTTCCCTGGTACCTCATAAACGGCATCACTATGTAAATTTCTAATAACTGCTCCCAAATAATGGTGTTTAATTTTTATTTTTTATTATTAGATATTGACTTATAAATAACTCTGACATAATATTTTCATTATTTGACATTATTTACCTAAAATTTTTAATTAGTTTTGATTTTATTCTATTAGATTATTTATATATTTTGTAAATGTGAGAACGTCGTAGGCCTTGTGGATTGTAAATTTATATACCATTGTCTATTTGTTTAACATATGGTACTTTTTGACAGGCCTACACTGTCCTCCCATACCTATTAACACTGTAACAAAAAAATATTGTAAAAGACAAATATTTTTAAAAGAGTAACCATGGAGTTTCTTTGCGGCTCTTCTCCATAGGAAACGACCAATTGGAACCGTGCACCTAGAATCTGACGTTTCATAAGTGCCCATGTAGGTTTATGTGAAATAAAATATTTTGATTGATTGATGATTATGATAAAAACTAATTACTTTTATTTTTGTATTTAGTAGTACTAACAGCTTTTTGTTTTTGGATATTTCTTAATTTATGCCTTACCGTGAGCAGTGGTGGCCCAGTGCTAACAGCCCCGACTTACCGAGTTGTAGGTCGTGTGTTCGAACCCAGGCAGGCGCTACACTTTGTGTGAATTATTTCATCACCACTGCTCTCAAAACGGTGAAGGAAAACATCGTGAGGAAACCGGCATGTCCTGGAACCAAAAATTCGAAGACATGTGACATCTACCAACCCGTACTGGGCTTGCGTGTTTGATTACGGCCCACTTTCTCACACCGAGAGGAGGCCTGTGTCCCAGCAGTGGGAACATTGTAGGCTGATGTATGTGAAGTATCTAAGTCAGAATGTTTCCAAGCAAATCTGAATGCAGGTTATGTCTACAGCTTAATGTTTGTTGGCACATAATTTTAATACACCGCAGTCCGATTTCTACACCTTAAATGATTGGAATAGTTCGCAGTCTCTTTTGGCAACTTCTTGAATTCGTTCTAGGTTACATTCTCCAAATTTAGATATATGGCACTTATTGTTGAGTTTTTGTTATTCTTGACTGCTGGTTCTTTACATTTAAAACAATACTATAAACAAGAAGAAAACTTTTTTTTTTATGTACGCTCGCACTCACTTCGCGGCAGTCATACAATGTATCTAACTGACGGCTTTGTTTCGCCTGTCCTTGAAGCGGCGTATAAGTTCGTCCGCATGTCGTAACTTTGTTGCGTCGGCAACACTTATACACTCACGCCTTCTTCCCATGGAGTATACAGAAACCATAGAACGCCACCTGAAACGGTCCTTACATGCTCCTTTTACCTCGTTAACGGGTACTACGCACCTGACCTTTCTGAAGAACATCACCAATAAGGTCACTAAATGCCCTCCTAGGGCGTCCCCTCCCGTCTTTTCAACTGGCAACATTTATGTAAGTATTCTTATATTTTTATATTCACCTTACAGACTATCCGAAGCCGTCCCGCCACCGTCGGCATCATCAGCGTTCTCCGGTCTGCACTTACCGTTCATCGGCTTCACGTTCACAGCCGGGTCTCGACTGTCAGACCTGGGCGCGCCCGTTAGTCCACTCAGTCCAGCGAAGAATGCTCCTAGTCAGGTGAGAGTTTTTAACAGAAACTATGACACAGGTATTATGGGTGATTATAGCACATTTGTGAGCACTATGTACCTACTGTTAAGCTAAATCTACCATCTACTGGGCACGTCTGTCATTGTCTTGAATGTGCCCTGGCGGCTGAGAGTATGTCATGCTCACTCCAATGTTTCGCTGACGGTGGCGTGTGTGTTGGATCATTTAGCTCCCTTCGTCATGGTTGATCTGAATGGTGCCAATCTATGCGTCATGTTCGTGAACGGGCGCCGTCAGTAGGGACTGGTCATCTCTTAGCTTTCACAGCGGCATTGTTTAATCAAACAAATGCGGACGCTTTTAATGCGCACGTGCAAAGGAATAGTTACTAAAATATCGATTAAAAAATTTAAAAATTCCTGAGAATTTTTCCGATGGAATATGATTCAAAATAAGGAAAATAATGCACCCTGTTAGTTTGCGGAGGGCTGTCCCTTACACCCTGTCAAGAACGGCTAGACCGATGTGTATGATCATTTTGTTAGATTTGTCTACGCCCCGAATAGCACAACTATTGAAATATGAGAAAAATTGAGTTTCTTTTTAGTTAATATTGTGAGGCGGTACTAAGTTCAATGGGTCAGTTACTTGTATACTAATTGGCAGAATGAAAAAGAGTTTCTGAGAGATCGATAAATTGTTGTGAAAGTTTTCGTTCAGTTTGATTTACGCTCTAATTATCTCGCGTCTCTTTCTTGTTTCATCAACATGTAAAGGATGGCATTGTTTATTAATAAGTCAGGTATATTAATTGATCTTCATTTTGTCCACAGGCACCATCAAACGCCGGCGACCGCACGGCGGTGAAGGCATTAGAACGAGAAAACGCGCTCCTCGCACAAACTATAGCAGAACTAAGAGCGGGCGGAGCGGCCTTAGATGCTGGCAGTGGTAAGATTTCACTACATTCATTGGTTAGGTGTTAAGCAAGGGCAGATAGGCGGGTTAGAGAATGGAAAGCCGTCACCTCCTTCTGCGAAGCAGTAATGCTTGCGAAGGAGGAGGCGGAGCGCGTGAGGGAGAGAGCCTTGCGCCCTCACGCGCCCACTAGGTGCCGCAGGAGACGGGCTTGTGGACGGCGAGCGATGGGTAGCTTGCCGTCCGGTGAGGACCAGGCGCGGGTCGACGGCGCATCAAAGAGATGTCAGCACAAAGTGACGGGGTCCGATAGGGCCGACGCCTCAGGGTCGCGGGTTATTCGAAATACCGTGGCCCTGACACAGGCAACTGAAGGAACATGGGTGGGTTTTAGTCAGTAAAAGTCTGACACGCCCTCCCGCTCCACCCAGAGCGGGAGAAGTCATTTGATGATTTCCCACCCAAAAAATAAAAAAAAGAGGCGGGTTCATCATCGCCACATAAGTTTGGGTTAACTTACCAGACAGATCATTAAAAACGATTCGTTTTTTTTTTCATTTTATTTGGTAGTCCAGCTTCTGCGCGCGGCTTTCGCTCGCGTGGTATTCGGGAAATATCCCCGTTGTTCTTACGGCTGAACCCAATAACGTATATATCTCCAATTTTAGCTCCAAATCTGGTTTTAACATCCCAATAAAGCCTAAGTATGCGCCCCTATAACGCGCTGACAGCTATTTATTAGCTATGTTAGCTACAGATAAAATTGTACTGTCTATCATCAGTATATCTGTGTTGCTGGTTACTGGGTTTCGACGTTATAAAGCGGCCACGCCAGTAAAGCTCAAATATTAATAATTATAATAATTTATAAAATTTTACACTTTTTATATTGTTTGTACTATTTGAAACAAATATTTCTTTTAATTAACAAAAAAAAAATACGTCATTTTTATTGTGAAAGTATGAATGTTTGGACGTTTTGATGTTTGTTATTCAATCACGCCAAACCGGCTGAACGGATTTGTATGAAATTTAGCACACAGATAGTTTATAACCTGGATTCTCTAATAGGGTATGTAAGCCACCGTGAGCAACAAAAGGAATGGATATTAAGATGGGGGGTGGAAGATTAAATATATTACACTTTATTAATCTATTTATAATGTATTTTGCAGAAGATCTAATACAGCTGAAAGAGGAATTAGCGACGTTATCTAAAAGGAACGCAGATTTGGAGGCGCAGGTCAGGTGTTACGAACAACTCAATACTGGCATTACTACACAGGTAATTCATTATTATTTAAATACCGACAGTCTTCTTCAAAATTAAGGTAAATTTGATAACAAGAATAAGACCTCAATTGTTTTTGGAACGAAGTTCCTTAACGCGGCTTGCGGTAGGAGTTAACTGGTAGAAATCTTCACGTAAGGAAAAACGTTATGCGCCGTCCATGCGACTTTTTCCATGTCTCTTTCTATGTATACGAGTGTGTGTGTGTCGCGTAAGGAACGATTTCCTGACAGAGGTCCCCCGAAAGAATACGTTTAAAAAAAAAAACATGTTTTAATACTTCTTAAAAAATCATACGGCGAAACCAGCGGGACATAGTGAAGAGAACCATCGAGCCGAATAAACGCGCCACTTCACGGAAGACATCCCGGATGTCGACCAGTGCGAGATTAGGTCTGCACTCGAGCAGCTAAAGCACACCAAGGCACCAGGTGATGATGGAATATCGACAGAGCTTAAAGCGGGCTGGGCTCCAGTGCTGAGAGAGCTAGCGAATCTCTTCAACTCCGTCATGCAAGATGGTACAACGGCCAAGGCGCGGAGCAGAGGTGCGAGGGTTCTATTCTTCAAAAAAGGTGACAAAACCTTTCTGAACATCGTCATAATGGCAGAGACGGAGATTCACTTAGACCAGATGCTGCATAGCCTAAATGGAGCCTTTCGGCGGGTTGACCACCATTTTGTAGGGGCGCCCCCATGGGTCCCTATTCAGAGTCTCCAGAGACTTCTCGCGGGCCAGTGCCCTGGCCCGCAGGATCTCCGCTTAGAGGGTAGTCTTCGCCGCTCTGTACCCTTCGTACAGCTCTGCGTGAATGGCTTCCGTATCCGGAGGGCGGATACATAGCCTGCGGTGCCTGGTGTACAAGTGTCGCGCAGCCACGAACGCCTCGCGCAAAGCCACCAGCTCCGGCGACCACCAGCAAACCTGGCGCCAGGCACGTCGGGGCTGGACCCGGGGCATTGCCACGTCACATATTTCGGACATGGCCTCCCGGAACCACTCCGCCTCGTCGTTGGTGTCAGCAGGCCTGTCCGGTGGTGACACCCAGGCCTGCACGATCGTGGCTTCCAGGAGGAGCTCCCGGTCCAGCTGCTTCAGCGCCCACCGCGGACCACTCGGCGCACTCGAGGTCTGGGCGGAGACGTCGAACCGGATGTACCGGTGGTCGGAATAGGTCTCCACCCCCTCCATGACGCGCCAGTCAATGACGTGCGGCGACAGAGCGGGGCTGGCGAACGAAATGTCCTCCACAGATTCACCCCGCATCCGCACACACGTTGGGACAGAACCCCGATTTAGGACGACCAGGCCTGTTTCCAGAGCCCAGACCTCCACCATTCTGCCCCGCGTGTCCGTGTACCGGGAACCCCAAGCCACGTTCTTGGCATTGAAGTCCCCGAGGACGAGCACGGGGAGGGAACGAAACCCGACGACGACGACTGTCAACTCCGCCAGGGAGTTTGGAACTCGGCGAGAGTTCGGTTCGGGGAGAAGTATACGCCCACCACGACTATATTCCCGAACCGTGCTGCAACACAACCCCCTCCTTGACGGCCTCGGCGGACAAGGTACCGGCGGCGGCCGATGATATAAGGGCCACTGAGCTGCTCAGGTCCTCCAACCAGTCATCCCTGGGCGGGACAAAGTACGGCTCAGCGACCACGGCGATGTTAATAGACCACTGCGCCATGCTCTGGAGCAACAGATCCTGAGCAGAGGCGCAGTGGTTGATATCCGCCTGGAGGAGGCGTAATGGGGCCATTACTGACATTCCATTTCAGCCCCCTCCCGAGCCCCCTGTGAATGCCCTGCCACGACAGTTGCGGTGGCGATGACGGTGGTGGAGGCGGCAGCGGCGGTGGCAGTGGCAGTGAATGCGGCCTTGACGGCGGTGGGCTTGCCCCTGCCCCTGGCTTTGGCTGGTGGAGCGCAGGCCTTGATCCCAACCCGGTGATCGGCCGGCTTGCCAGCTGCCGCACATATGAAGCAGTGCGGCGCGGCATTGCACGAACCGGCCTAGTGACCGGGCTGACCACAACGGAAGCAGTGACCGCTGCGGTCCACCTCCGAGGTGCATTGCACCCCCACGTGGTTGCCCACCTGGCAGCGGAAACACCTCAGAGGTCTGGGCTCCAGCAGCTTCACCTGCGCCGAAACCCAGCCCACCAGAAGCCTTCGGCCCTCCCCGGCAATTTTTTTGGCCGCCGTCACGGGGCAGCTCACCGTAATGGATTGCATCCCCGTGAAGTCAGGACGAATGGTTTCTGCCCTTACCTGCTGGGCAGAGCACCCCCCAGTCCTAACAACGGCAGCCACAACCTCTTCCTCCCCGTGACGGAGTCGTCCAGGCCCAGTATACGCATGTCAGCGCACTTGGTGGGCCTGGATACTCGGACCTCGTCCGCATTCAGGGACGCCCTAAGCTTTTCAGCTAGAGCGTCTGCGGTCGGGCCGCAGGCCGCACTGGAGACCTCCAGTATCCGGGCCCCAGTCGCAGTGACCCTTAACCGTAGGCCATTGGTGACGCCGATCTCCTGGACGTTCACCGCCGTCCTCGCCTTGCCGAGCACCTCGCGGTAGGTCATGCCCTTCTTTTCCGCTTCCGGCTGTAGTGAGATAACTACAGCTGCGGACTTCGGGGCACGGAGCCTAGCCGCGACGTTTCGGTCCTTGCGCCGCTGCCACCTCTGGCTTCTTCTGGCCGCCCTTGCTGCCTTACCCACCTTCCCCTTCTCCGCAACGATTTGCCATTCGTCGTCGGTCGGAGGAGATTTAGAAGGCGGGGGCGGCCGTCTCTCCGCCACGGCTGGGGCCCTCGCCGTCTGTGCAGCCACCCCAACCTTCCTGGTCTGGGGCGACGCAGGTTTCGCCAGGGGCGGGCCCGCCACGGCCCCACTGTGGGTCTGCCCCGAGGACCCTGGTTTGGCCGCGGTGGCGGCATACGACGCCGCCTTTTGCTGGCCCGAGGCCGAACGGCTCGCCGCCAGCGGAGGGCGCAGGACAATGGCCTCCAGAGCGGAAAACCGACTCTGAAAGGCTGCCAGCTTATGCCGCACCAGGGTCAAAACCCGGTCCTCGGCAGACACGGGCTGGCCTTGCCCATGCAGCGCCCTTCCTGTTTGCGCCTCCCGGTAGCCGGCTCCTTGGACCTTTGCCAGGTCTGCTCGGAGCTCCACATTCTCTTATCGGAGACGCTCCATGGCGAATGTCAAGCGGGCGACCTCCGCCCGCATCTCGGACATGCCGTCCGGCGGAGGCCCGAAATGAATGGCCTCCGCTGCCTCTATAATGGAGGCCGTGGCTGCAGATATGGCCTTGTCTTTAGAGGACTGAGTCCTCTTCAGGGCGACACCCTTTATCGCTGCAACCACGACCTCCGCAAATCTGGCCGCTTGCTCAGGCTTTGAGCCGCCAGCAGCATCCGGTCCCACCACCTGACGACTCCGACAGGGCCACCCTACGGCCGTCCACTTCAGTGTGGCGCCCCTCTTTGGCGAGCCTCACGGGCGGGTTGACCTTGACATGAATTTGGACAAGACGAAAGTCATGTACAATTCACACGTCTTGCTGAGTCCAATCCACATCGAAGGGTCGATTCTCGATGTTGTGAAGAAGTATATCTACCCAGGGCAAGTCATCCAGCTCGGTAGACTACTTTCAGAAAGAAGCCGACAGCAGGATCCAGTTGGGTTGGACAGCATTTGTAAAACTTTATCAAGTCTTTTCGTCGCCTATCTCTCAATATTTGAAGACTAAGACTATCAACCAGTGTGGCCTGTCCGTTATAATATACGGAGACGAAACGTGGAAACTGATAGTTGGTCTGGTCCATAAATTTAAGGTCGCTCAGCGCGCTATGGAGCGGGCTATGCTCGGAGTTTCTTCTAAAATAACCGGAGTTACCGCAGCTAGCTTGCAGAGTAAGCAAGCTGACGTGGGCTGGCTATGTTTGCCGAAGGACCAATGGTCGGTGGAGCAGACGAGTCCTGGACTGGGGACCGCGAATCGGCAAGGGTAGTGTGGGACGCTAGATGGACCCCAGCTAGATGGACCGACGACCTCATAAAGGTGGCTGGGACAGACCGGATGCGGAAGGCGGAGAAAAGTGTGTTGTGGCGCAGAATGGGAGAGGCCTATGTCCAACAGTGGACAGAGATAGGCTGAGTTGATGACTTATAAAAATACGTGTGAAATATACCTTTTGGAAACTTTCTAAGACTATCACTTTACTTTGTCTTTTGACTGGCCAGATGAGAATAAAAAAAATTCGTGTTGTTTTGTATGTGAATCTCACTTTTTAAAAAAACGAAGAAACCAGTGATACATTAACAGCTAGAGTTTGGAAACAGACAGTTAGTACATCATCTTTAATTAAGAAATGCCAAGTCAACTTACATACATTAACAACAATTATTTGTATTCGCAGGACATGCCAGCAACTCCTCAGGAGATGACCACCCGCATCCGCGAGATGGAAGTCATAATACAAGCAATGAACATGGAGAAGGAGGAACTGATGAAGGACAGAACTGACTCCGTTGAGAAACTCAGGCTGCAGGTGAGTGACGGTTATTGACTTGGCCCGCGTAAAATTTCGGCCACTGACTTAAATTACCGCGTCGCGTTGAATGGCCCACCCGCGCTATTACTTCGTTGTTTCTCTTTGCTTGGCTCGTCCTTTCTGCAAGGTATTAGCGTGATGTTATAGCCTATAACCTTCTTCATGAATTGGGCTATCAAATGCAAATATTTTTTTCAAATACGACTGGAAATTCCAGAGATTAACGCGTTCAAACAAATAAAAATCTTCAGCTTTATTATAAGTAATAGTAAATAAGTAACTCAGCAATATTGTGGCAGCGACTATTGTTTTTTTTTTTTTTTTTTAATTACTTGTCTTCAGTTAACCTGTAGTTAAAATGTGGAAAACGGTGTGGGTTACATGTTTGTTAGATCTGAATTTAATTATTTCTCTGTATTTTGTAGCATGTAGCTGTTTTTTGTGCCTAATAAATAAATAGTATAGATTGGCATCAGGATTTTTTATTAACTGGTGTGATTGGTTGACCATATTACAATACAATTGTTAGTTTTTTATATAATGGGTGATTAAATTTATTAGGCTTCCAGAAATCAGGGGTTAGCCTTAACAAATAAATCTGCCTAACCCTTTCCCAACTAGTTTGAGGTCGGCTTCCAGTCTTACCGGATGCAGCTGAATACCAGTATTTTACATGGAGCGACTGCCTCTCTGAAGGCCTAATTCTCGTTATTAAAAACGTTCAAAATCTAGTCGCAGTCACAACTCAGCGACAAACCAAAAAATTTGGTAAATTTGAAGGTTTTTTGACAGATCGACACCGAGATTAGAATGTGAACTTTCTTAAAAATAAGGGGAATTGCTCCTCTGAGCTCCGCCACCCAGTAACTGGGTAATACGATACCCCTTGGTTAGACTGGTTGTCATAGTTTCGGGCTTCTGACGACCCGTAACGACAGTCAAAGATCCACAAATGACAGCCGGGACCTACGCCTTAGCGTGCTTTCCGAGGCACGGAGGAGTCTTGGTATGTAAAGATGGTCACACATCCACTGACCAACCTGATGGCTCGACCCGTGTGGCTGTTATTATTACTTAGCCACGTTAGCCTCAAGAAAGTAATCAGAAAAACATTGAGTGTATTCCTATTTAAAAATATTTACATCAGTCAAATTGTTCTCGAATATTAATTTAAAGGTATTTTTATATCTCTCCACAGGACAAAGAACTGAAAGACGCGTTATCACAGCGCAAGCTGGCTATGACTGAGTACAACGAAGTGACTGAACGACTGTCAGAACTGAGGCAACAGAAGCAGAAACTTTCGCGGCAGGTATGTGCGATTTTGAATGTGGTTGTTAACATTTGATTTAGGCAGTAGATACAGTAGAAGATATGAAATAAATACTTAAAACGATGGTTCAATAGGGTAGATGACTAATATTAAAACTGCACGTAAAAAATTAGAAAATCGAAAAAATCTGTTAAATCGATGTGCATATGAAGAAGATACACGCTTTAAAAGTTTTTGGAGGGGATTATTCATGTGCTTATCGCGCGGTATATACTAGTGTGAAGTTACATAGTTGTGTCGTGAATTTGCACGACGTATGTTGTCTTGTTTTGTTGACATTAATTTTGTTTTAATAATATTTAATGTATCAATTTGCACGCCGTAAGGTAGACTGTAGCCGATCTCATATCTGTACCTACATTCATAGCAAATAAAATTCTGATTCTGATTCTTCTACAATATTGGTGTCCTTGTCTAACATTTATTTTGAAACGTTTATAACTTGCCAATTTTTAAGCTTTTACACACAATTAAAAAAAAAACTGGCATGATTCCCATATGTAAAGTGTTAAGGAAAAAAGATACTATGGTGTTATTTCCCAATGGTATGTCTTCGTCCGACCGTTTAGGTCTGGTTGTGCGAATGCCATAACGTTTCAGAAACATGTTTAAAAAGTAGTTCATAGTTAAATCATTCAAAGCAGTTTTTTTTTCAACCTGTGTAACCTCATGATGAGAAATGCTTATTGCATTTTAGGAGCCCATGTTAATCATAAAAAAAAAATGCATGCACTATAGTGTAGTTTGTGATGATATTAGACTGTAATAAGGCTTCCAGAAAAAGTTTTATCAGTTAGTATGATGACTACATAACAAAATCTTCTTTCAGGTCCGTGATAAAGAAGAAGAATTAGAAGTGGCGATGCAGAAGATCGACGCATTACGACAGGACATACGACGCGCTGAGAAGGGGAGAAGGGAACTAGAGGCGAGGCTCGATCAGGCCATCTCTGAAGCTACCAAGGTAATCTATTCTTATAACAGGTGTAAAAGTTTTGCGAGTGTTACATTGCTTAATACAGCAAACGGCAAAGTTTCACACCAATAATAAAACTCGTTTCCCAAACATTATGATTGTGCAATTGCAGTTCAATTTAACGACTATGTGATGGCTCTCTTTTCCCCCCCGATGTTGATAAAACCAAAATATCGTCAAGCCTTCAAAGTGTTTACCAGGACATTATGATTATTTTGTTCGTTAAGATGGCTATAATTTGAGCTCTCCAATTGGACTAAATAATATTAAATCGACACTAATATTATAAAGAGGAACGATTTGATTGTGTGTTTGTAGTGAATAGGCTCCGAAACTACTGGACCGATTTGAAAAAATGTTTTACCATTAGTATCCGAAATTATGTCTGATGAACATAGGCAACTTTTTTTTTTCGAAATCCAAGCGGACGAAGTCGCGGGCGAAGTGCTAGTGTAACATATACTTTTTATTTTTTATTAAAGTGCTATGATCTCGACGTTGCAACACCTTGGCCACCTTTTAGCTATTAAGGGCGAGCTTATGCCAGCTGCAACTTTCAATAGATTTAAAAGCCTGTTGAAGTTAAAAATATTGTTTGATTTTCTTCTAAATTCAGTTCTCATGTTTTTTCTATTACCCGCATATCTTTCTTATTTCACCTGTAAGTTAAAGACAGCAAGAGACTTTTATCCCTCTACCCTAAATCTATCAAACAATAACGATATTATCCGTTTACAGGAGCGCAAGTTACGCGAAGAAACGTTACGTTCCCAGCGCGTGGACTCGGGAGCTCCGCCTTCGGCGGCCGCTGACGTGGCCAGGTTACAAGCCGAAGTGGAGACGCTAGAGGTAACATAATTATTGTAAAACACATTATTTATGGATGAACAGTAACATTAGTTTACGAGAAAGTCTTTTTCATTCATTAGCGTGTCATAAAAAGCTCATCAAATTTATAGAAACGATGAAATCTTATTGTTCTCCGAAAAAGTAAAAAGATCGTCGTAACGTTCAACCAAAATGGTCTAATAACTGATCTCAGACGAGCCGTTTAACGCTAGGTCCGCGTTCTAGTAGAATATTCCGATACTGCGCAATTCAAAGCTGCAAAAAGATTGCAAATATATAAGAACATTTTATTTTATAAATAAAGTCGTGTTTGATTATTACTAATATGACTCATAGAACTGAAACCTATAAGCCTTCTCAAGCGTTCCTATCTTCCGTTTAAATCCTTAGATGCAGTACAAAGAATCTCTACAGCAGCAACAGTCGAGGTTCCAAGCAGAACTTGCGGCTCTCAACGACCAATTACAAGAAGGAGACGCTTTACGCAACGTTCTCAATAGAGAGGTACGAATTTTAAAAAATGAGGCTACAATAATATTTTCTTCAATTAATCGACTCGGCCTAATTATAGCAGTAGTCTGCTATACTAAGACTTCTCTAAAGTTATGCCACAATACTCGGTTTTTTGCCGTTCGCAAACTGTCTGAAAATGTCAGGCTTTCAACTCGGAAAATACGCTATTATTATACTGATAACTCTTGTCAATACTTTATACCGTATTTTATTAATAGGAGAAGACAAATTGCTCAGTAAAAGTAAAAATAAAGGTCTCTGATGGAATAATTTAAGGCCTTTTCTAGCTTCTTTGGGTCATAACCCCAGACTTTTAAACGAAATAGCGAATTTTGGATTTCACATTAGCTTTCGACTTTTTAGACAATGGTGCCGATTCTCTTGTCTCACAAATGCCTCTAAACTAGACTAAAAATCTCTAAAATTTGGTCTAATTCTGTCAAATGACGATTTTCCATTCTGAAATTGACTATAGTGACACAACTTAAACTATATTTCAGTTTGACAGCACTAAGATTGCACTGAGTTATTAATTTAGTGAAAATGGCAATTTTGCTATTCTGAATTTTACGTTTTTTAACTAAAAATTTGATTGTCTAACTAAATCTGAACATGAATCTGACTATTTTTAATCGCGATTATAAAGGTGTGGAATAAAATTAGGTGGCGTGGACTAAAATTCACACCAACACCTCGACTTCAGACGTGCAAAAACGGTACTTTCTTTTTCTTTTTTTGCTCATATCTCGAAAACGGTGTGTCCTATCACAAAAATAATTAAAATTTCGACCCCCTTTGTAAACCTGAAACCACCAAATCTCTACATTTAGATATTTTTATATTATATTTTCCACACAAAAAGTCAAAACTTCCATAAAAAACACGTCGAGGCTGCCCCAGGCTGCCTCCGGCTCTATGCTCTAACAAAGACGTTGCGAAACCAAAAGGAAAAAAAAAACACGTGCACTCGCGATTGTCAAATTCGATTATAGTTGTGTCAAAATTATTTTTAAATTTAGAGATTATTTTTCGCAGAATAGCTTCAAGATTTTCATAGTAAAAAGTAAGGAAATTTAGTGATAGTTTAGTTAGTTTAGTTCGGTGTACAAGAGAATCGGCACCAATGTCACTCTTATCAGAAACGTAAATATTAACGAGAGTATAGCTTAAGTTCTCGACCGGCTTTATTCTGATTTACTTAATAGAATTGAGAAAGTCAATTTCAATGGTAAAATCATTCTACAAATCTACTTTTCAGGGGTGTTCCACAGGGTTCTATTCTTGGTCTTATTTTATTTCTAGTTTAAATCTGTTGCCCTGAGTTGTCATCTTGCAATTCGTAGTTGAATCAAAGTGGTTCTTTATTCTTGCTTATTGCAAAATTTCCAAAGTTTTAAGAAATATATGTATCATAACATTACATGGTATAGATTATCATCTTTCGTCATCGTTGCCTCTTTCATTTTAATTTTAACACTACATCCTTTTGTTACAGTTGCAAACATCAAAAGAGAAGCTCGAAAACCGCCGCATAGAACAACTAACCGACAGCGAAGACAAACAGATGCTAATGAACGAGAACCGGAAGCTGGCCAAAGATCTGGACGCTGTGAATAACAAAGTCTATACTTTTGTATTAACATTCAGTAGTTTTAGGTCCTTATTAACTGGTTCCTAGTTCCTGATGAGGTGTCTGTAGGTTTGCTCATTTTATTAGAAGTATATTTCAATACAATAGGTGTGTTTGACTGTTTAAATCACGATCTTGTCAAACATGAAGCATGCAAATCAATAAAACAAAAGCGTAAAGGAAAGAATACATTGAGAAAATCTGTAAACCAGTCAAATGATCAGCTGTTTCCATAAAGTACCGTACGCATACCGTTCTTTATCAAAGCAACTGATGATATTTAAGCGCAACTGAAAGGATTCGTAATAGTGCAATTGAATCAAGTAATACAAAGCATAAATAATTTTAAATAGCATTCTCGTCTTGTAGTTCGTCTTGTACAGATTCAAACAATGCATGAATACTACTTATTTTAAAGACAACATAGTAACATGTGTCCACTTAACTACTTGACAAAAAAGTCACACCTAAAACTCCCTCTCCATTGCCCTCTAGCTGGCAGAAAACGGGAGAAGATGGCAAGCTGAACGAAGACAAATGGAAATTGAGTTAGAGGAACTAAGAGCTAAGAGAGATACCATGCAGCATTGGGAGACGCAGGTCAGTGATGTAAGTTCAACCTGACACCGTTCCTTATTAATATCACACTAATTGTTACCTGCTTGTTTGTATGCTGATCCTACCGGTTTGTATGGTACCTGAATCACTGAATGGTTTGTATGGTAACTCAATCACTTTTTGTATTTTGACCCTATTGATTTAGGAATTCATTCCCTGACAATTTGAAGTTTGAGGGCAGATTTTCAAATGGTTAAGACCTTTTATCAGAAGGCGGTTTCATAGCTTTTAGTATAGAAAATTAGTTGACCCAACAGACATTGTCAAATCAGCCCTTTTTCGTCGAGTTTGTTTTTTGAATGTATCGGTTTGTACCTCCTACATGGTTGTATGTTGACCAATCCATTTAATATAATAAGTTCTCTTACTTAAACATAGTTTGTTTACTTGGCACAACCTATTTGTATGTTAACACATTCGGTTTGTTTTCTCACTTATTCCTTTTAAGCATTCCAAACCTTCAGACAATAAGACAATATATTGTCTAAAAAAGCTTGCTACATAATTTGATGATACTGAATATTTTTTGGACGACATCTAACACTACGCTTCTCCCCATCTTCATTTAGATAGCAGACATCATCCGATGGGTGGCTGATGAGAAGGAGGCTCGTGGCTACCTGCAGGCGCTCGCTACTAAGATGACTGAGGAGTTGGAGTATCTTAAACATGGTGGGTTGCTTGTGGTATTGATTAGTTCTGTTGGCCGGAAAATTCTATGATTTTCTGTAGAAAAACGTAATAGATTTGTAAAGTATTCTGATAACAGAAAAACTACAGAGAAAGCAGCAAGGACTGGTAAATCCCGCGCCGTTGACGCAACTGCGCGTGTCTTGTTAGTACTAGGTGCGAGTTGAGCACTTTGCGATGCGATTTGTGGCTACAATAGAATCTAAGTTGATCCAGGAGAGTCTTTAAATCCTCATACGAAACTGTATCGATTGGCGACATCAAAATAAAACGTGAGATTTGACGTTTTGCTAGCTGACTGTACCATTTTTCCAACGGAATAACAAAAAAGAGTGGAGTGCCCTTAAACTTCTTTAGTGCGGGAACCAGTGTCGCCAAACTCAGACATTTACAAATTGCAAAACACAGATAACGATGATATAATTAGCTAGAAATTATAAATGCAACTTTGGCGTAAAGTTTGTTTATTGTTGTTCAAAATTTAGTCATAGTACAACTTCTGATTGTCGTTATTATTTTATATGTCAAAATCAATAAAGACATTTTTCCAACTCACAATAAAATTAGAGCAATCAACAACGAGTTCAACTACTCAACGCTAGAAAGCGCTGTAACCAAATTACACAATTTTGCACGCTAACTTCTTTGAAATAGGTGTCATATTCACTTACAAATGTTATCTATTTTTTTTACTCAGATAGAGTTGTTGACAAGATATCGGTGATTTAATGTCGATGTTTGTACAATTACAATCTACGTGGAGGGATGAAAGGGACTGCGTGGCTATCGCCCTTCAGACCTCTCTTAGCTGTCTAGTTTCTAGGCTTAGAAGCAGGAAAGTATTCGTACTATGGATCAGAGATGGCTGTATGGCCACCGAGCTCAGAACCTCTAGCTAGTGAATGATGAAATTTTCCATTTTTTTTTTTCTTGTGAATTGCATCTCGTAGTTGACATTGAGAGGTACTTAAACGAACTCAAAGCCTTCAGCCAAGGGCAAAAAACTTACATTAAAAGCGACTGCTCGCTAAGGGCACCCCCCCTGTGGGGTGTTGTCCTACGGAGGAAGTTATGTTAGGAGAGTCTTGAATTGAAGAGGTGGGGCTTGGTATGAGCAAAGACGACTGCACTGGCATAGGTTATGATCGGGCGAATACACGCTGTGTAAATGCGCAATTTGCACTTGAGTGACAATTTGTTACGTGCATTCAGACGGACTGGAGTCTACCGAGAGCGAAGGCGGCGTGCGAACGAGCCGCCTTTAAGTGCTCTGAGAAGGAGAGATATTCATCGAGCACCAAACCTAGATATTTGGCTTTTTTTTTGCATCAAAATGTTCTGAACATAATAATATGATACTTGATTTAGTCGGCATCCAGTTTTATCTTCCCGTAGCTTCTACCTATTTCTCCTTGGTAAATAAATCTTTGGGAAAACTGAAACATTTACATACTTTATTATTATTACATACTTATTTTTGAGGCCTACGTCCAGTCGCAAATGAGTGACAGATTGATTTATGTGCCAGAATATAGGTACATACATATGCCATCAATTCGATTTTGGACCTCTTTCGGCTGACATATGTATACTTTATGAACTATCATTTTTAAGTATGATTTGATACTAATTGGTAGTGCTTTTATTTATTTAAAACAAAGTTAGTTTAAAAATATACATTTTATTATTTTATCGATACCGGACTATTAACATTGATGTGTCCCATCCCTAAACGAGTGGCGTCGAAATTTCTAAAATTTATGCGATGATATTCAAGACAGCAATCAAGTTGATTTAGACTTTAAAGAATAGACTCGAGATAGTTTTTGGTTTGCATCAAAGTAATAAATATGGTTTCGTCAATAAAAAAACAATTATATTGAAATCAAATCAAATCTTTTTTTTTTTTTTATATTAAAGTTTTATACTTATCGGTGATAGGATACACCTCCGTGAGATAATTTTATGTGCTGCTATCATTTGTACGAAAAAATTGCACAATGGGCATATTTATAATATTTTTCGTTATGTTCGAGACGTCGTGACACAGCGAGTAGCAAATCGCGACTGAGCCGGTGTTGCGAACCAGCGCATTATTGTGTCACACGCGCGATAGCTGCGTGGCACTTCCACTGTTTTTTGTTATTCCGTGATTTTTCCTAGGTCTTTAAATGGAGTAAGCAATTACTCAAAAAGTTTAGCACAGTTTCCTAAGAACGATTTCCTGTTGCTACAGTTGTTACTTACTACCTCGGCTGAAAAATCCACCCTGTATAGCAACGTGAATACGTTATTCGGTTTCTGCAAAAGCGTAGGGTTTGCAGTATTAGCATCAGCTTCATGTGCCCACAGCCAGCGCCCCCCGCTCGTCCCTGCCCCCCGGCCCGACGGCGGCCCCCGACGCGCGCGCCGGCGCGGGCGGCTGGCGCAACAGACGCTCGCAGAAGCTGGACAAGATGGAGATACTGACGCTCCAGTCCTCGCTGCACTCGGAGATACAGGCCAAGCAGGCCGTGGGAGAGGAGCTCAGTCGCACCAGGGCTGAACTGCTCGCCAGTCAGAGGTCAGTGTAGCTAAAGGACGAAGGAGAATAAATTAATTTGACCCCAAACCCAAAAAAAAAAAAAAAAACAGGATGCCCCGTAAGTCGACGTCAAGCCGGAGTCTGGTGATAGGTCGGTCGAGTCATAAACTATTATGACCACAGAAAAAAAAAATGTAACAGGCGTTAAAAGACCGTCACAGGCAGTAGATTTTCTCGTTATAATTTTTATAAATGCCCGTATATTTTAAAATACATAGCAAAGATTCATCATTTTTTTAAAACCATCTCACTAATGAAACTGAACGCAATCACCACATTAATTACGTTTAAGAGCTGTCAGTGTTATTATTTTCTATGGAATATTGACACTGACAGCTCTTGAACGCGTTTTAATGTGCTGAACGAGTTCAGTTGCATTGGTGAAATTCGCCCTAAACAATGAATAGTCTGAAAATATTTAAAACTTCACACAGTTATAACAAACTTGCTTCTGCCCGCGACTCCGTCTTCGTCTTTTAGCAAAACCGCCTATGGCACTCGACAATAACGCAACTTTCTATCATTGATATAATTGATGAAATAGTATAAGTAGTTTCGAAGATTCTTAATTAGGAACTTCCTTAATTAGGAGGTAGTAAAACTTTACTTTGTTTATAACTTATAAAGCATAGTCGGGTTAGTTACACCATTTAGTGCCGATTTCACCTATGTTACTGAACGCGTTCAGCACATCTAAAATGCGTTCAAGAGCTGCCAGTGTCAATATTCCAGAGAAAATAATGACAGCTCTTAAACCGAGTTTAAGTACTCATCGTGTTCAGTTTCATTGGTGAGATCTTTGATTTGTTGGATTTGTCGCCACCCCGAATAGCAGAATCACAACTATAACATGGAAAATTTCACGAAAAAATAGTAATGAAAATAACATTCTTAGAGTATTATTATAGATGCGAAAGTTTATTAGAGTTGTAAATACAAAATATTATGATTTTCTTCTCTAGTTATGTTCCACCTTGGCATCGAGATTCTTCCAAGTAAGCCTACTATTTTGTCCAATCTTTTATTAATAACTAAGTTAATGTAAAGACCAAGTTTTATATTTAAACCTGATTTGGTTTGAAAAGGGCATGTTTAGAACCAGATTGAAACATGAGTTCTACTAGAAGAGTTTTTTTTCTTTGTCCTGGGTATTTTTAATTTTATTTGTATCTCAATTTTATGTATATCATGACAATTGATTTCTTAAATTCAACGATTACTCACGGAATTGGTTTACTTCTGTTTTTCTTATCACCATCGCATCAAACTATCATTATTACATTTATGTACGAAACTTTCAGGGTTTTGAAAATTAATTTCGTGTTGTTAGATTCAAACTTTTTTTGTGGTGTTGCCATTTCGATTACTTGTTTTGTGTTTGAATTTGCATGAGTTAAAATCATTTTCAACTTACAAGTACTCGTAAAATATGCACAGAATTATAGCATTCCGTATATCACTCCTTTTTATAAAGAAAAAGGTTAAATGATTCGTACGTTCGTTGCGAAAACGTGTCAACTGTTGCGAAATGTGATTGATTTGACGGAAATAAAAACTTCCATTCTAACAATAAAAAAAAATCCCGTTTCCTAAATATCCAATAAAAGCTTATGCCGCGACTTCGTCCGCGTGATATTTATTGTATCCTCGTCCCAACTCGTCGCATCGCATCGGCCGCCCCCGCGCTTGTACTTATTTTTTTGCGTAGCGTTTTTTTCTGATTTGATTCTTTCTGCACTGCTCCTAAGGGTCGTAGGGTGATGTTAAACAACCTATAACCTTCCTCAAGACTATCGGCTATCAAATGCAAGATTTTTTCAAATTCGACCTATTTTAATTTTAACTCTTTATATTATTAGTATAGATTTCCCTTCAAATCCACAGAGAGTTACTGGAAACCCGTCAACGTCTCGACACTCTTGCGCACGATATGAAGCGCAAAGAACAACACATTCGCGACATGCAGACAAGGCTCGACGCGCCACATCAACCCGGCAACTCCTGTGAGTATATACACATGTGTTTTATATTCTTGAGGACCCAGACGGGGTAAGCAGGGGTTTAATTGCTGTTAGCATATAGAACAAATGGTTGATAACGACTTTTAAATGATACTATAATTATATACAATCAAAGTAAAGCAATGTTAAACGATGATAGTTAAAAAACTTTAAACTGTTACCCAGCTACCAACGCCCGACTCCCAGTGAGAGGGTAGATTGTTACAGACTAACTAATACATTAAAATACGGGTGTAAAATTGAGTTGAGATTACATAGCGACGAGATCAGCAGGGCGATAGGTTTAGGTTACAGACCAATTGAATGAGAGCTGTGTTAGTGGTTTCGGAAAAAGTTTTCGCCGTTCTTTAGCGATAACGTTCGTTTTTTTGGTCGTCGAGTTTTACTTTTAAACAGGGTGTATGGGACAGCCCTCCACAGACTGATGGGGTGAATTCCATATATCGTAATAAGATAACAGAGACATGAAACCATTTCAGGAACGTTATGGGAATCCATTAAATTTTGATTGGTTTTTATTACCTCACACGCAATGTATCGTTACCGTCGCAAAACGCAGCGAGCTTTCGGCCGCTCTCCCCGCAACGAGGTCAATGCTCTGCCGCTCTGTGCGTTAGAGTATTTCATGACATCTGGAGGCAAAAGCCCACGCGCACGTATTGGAGTGGCTCGAGGAGGCTAAACGCCGAGGTGTAACTCCGCTGCCGCGAGAAATCACGGTACAGCGGACAGAGCTCCGGCGGGATCTGATGGTGGTATGGAGGGTGCGATTGTCGCAACCACGCTGGGCACGCCACAATAGCGGCGGTAAGTCCCCTCTTTGAGGAGTGCTTGGAGAGGCGCCACGGCGTCCTCACCTTACGTCTGGTCCTCACCGGACATGGTTGTTTCGGGAGGTTCCAGTTTCGAGTAAAGCGGGAGGAAACGCCCGGGTGTCACCATTGTGTGGATCGCCCGGAGGACACGGTGGAGCATACGGTGGAGGTCTGTCCCGCTTGGGCGGAGCACCGCAGTGTCCTCGCGGAGGCGGCGGCGATCTCTCGCGTCCGGCCCTGGTTCAGGCCATGGTACGGAGCGAGAGGGAATGGAAAGCCGTCACCTCCTTCTGCGAAGCAGTAATGCTTGCGAAGGAGGAGGCAGAGCGCGTGAGGGAGAGAGCGTGCGGCAACTAGTGGGGAAGTGAGGGCGCAGCAAGGGCCCTCACTTCCCCACTAGTTGCCGCAGGAGACGCCCCAGGGGCGTTGCGCACGGCAGGGGCTTGTGGACGGCGAGCAATGCGTAGCTCGCCGTCCGGCAGGGACCAGGCGCGGGTCGATGGCGCGTCGTGTTACACGCGCGCCTCAAAGAGATGTCAGCACAAAGTGATGGGGTCCGATAGGGCCGATGCCTCAGGGTCGCGGGTAATTCGATAGAGACAACCGTGGCCCTGGCACAGGCAACTGAAGGAACATGGGTGGGTTTTAGTCAGTAAAAGTCTGACACGCCCTCCCGCTCCACTCAGAGCGGGAGAAGTTGTTTGATTTTTTCCCCACCCAAAAAAAAAACATCCATTGCAGTTTATTTTTATTTTCGCTCTTTTATTTACGAAAATGTAATCTTGCGTACAGAGAATGTAATTTAACATTGAAATATAGGAATAGTAACTGAAATAACGATAAAAAATATGAAGAAAAAAAACTGAGAAATTTCCTGGTGGAATATTATTCAAAATAAGGAGCTGAATGCACCATGTTCGTCTGCGGAGAGCTGTCCTTAACACCCTGTTTTTGCTGGAACGGGTCGCTCGCGGCGTGCAACTTAGAAGCTGTGTACAAATCAAACTGCACTGTTGCCCGTAAAATGAGCTTGAGTAGTCTTGGTACTTCTAAGATAGGTCATAGGCCTATTGGTCGTCTTTATCAGATTTTTGCTAAATGTGTGCAATACTGGGGCTAATTTCAGAGTAGTTCAGTAAAGCAGATATGGATTTTGTGCTATGTGGCGCCCTCTAACGCTAGTATTGTTAAAGTCTTTGGGTCAGTTTAAAATATGTGCTTACCCCGAATGGGTTTATTTGGAAGGCTTTATTCGAACTATTATTTTTAAATGGGAGTTGAAAAGATCCAGCTATATAACTAAAAACATGGCACTTGTAATAAATAGTACTTGGCATGGCACTTGCTGGCTGCGGTATATAAACACGGTATGACTGTACTGTTGGAAGGGAAAATGTTACCATTTAAGTAATGTGCAATGCATCACGCTTTAAAACAACAGCATAAGCTTTCTGGGTCTGACATTTTTTTTTTTAAATATGGATTGATTTTAGCATAGTTATTGACTATCGTGTAATAGTACAAAATTGGTCTCTTCTCAACTCCTTGGTAATTGCTATAAAAGTGAGAAGTATTTACAAAAATGACACTTTAATGGTGTTTAATTTATTTTTTCAGTTTTAAGTAGTTTACTTTTTTGTGTAATATCTTCTTATTTTTGTAGTACCTTGTAATTACAAGATACTTCGTCAAGTATCTTCTTGAACTATTAAATATGTAAATTTTCAGCACAAATTTATATATAAATAAATATGTTTATTTAGTGCACCATTTCTTTTTGTTTTCGTTACATGTTACCGCACATTCCTACCCAATACACATATGAAACTATCCGTGACCTCACTATTCACGACGAATGCACTTTTATCGTCAATGGAATCTTGGCTCCCACCACAAAGTCCAACGTCGTCCACGACGAAAAAAACGGAAATAAACGAAAAAACTACACAACTCTATTTAAAAAAAATGTGATTATGGACTCTATTGTGTTTGAAATTGGAACTGTGATTTGATATTCCAAAAAATAATTTTGTTAACAAAATTTAAAATTCGAAAATTAACGTTTTCTATGTTTGATAACGACCATGTATTATCTGTTGCATTTAATGTTTTTTTTTGTTATTATTATTGCGTCTAACGCTATTTTTCTTTTTGTTTTGAACTTACGTATTGGTGTATTACTCCTGTATTTTATTGTGCTGTTGGTATTTTTACGATGTTAGTTCGGATATGGTTGAGGAGCAACATACCACTGTTTATAGGCGTGACGTCTTGTATATGGGGTGTTGCCATACTTGTGTATCACCATATATACACCTGATACATATGATTGATTTCTATAGTCGCGACAGTGTACGAGTATGTTTTTCGAGTGTTTGGTAGGACCAGCCATTTATAAAATTTAAAAAAAGTTTTTACTTTCTGCAGTGAGTCAGAGATCTTCATTATTTTTATGGTATGTATAACTTATTAAAAATACTCTGGATAGTGCTGGATCGTACCTTTCTTACAAGATTTCAAATAAAAGGTAACGGAACATGTAGGTATTAATTTATTCGTTCTTTCTATTTATTTTCACGAAAGAATGCAGCTCAACGATAGCTGGCAGCTACTAAAACAGTATTAGCATTTAACAAATATCTTGTAAGATAAGTATCATACACTATATCGTGCATTCGTGCCTATAGATTTCAATTTCAATTATTCGTAATTAATGAACTTCGAACAAAAAATAAATTATTTTTATGAGACCCAAATTATCGATTTACATTTTTTATATTTAGAAAAGTGACAAAATTATTTGTAGAAATTAGTGCTCAAAATTTTATCGATATTATTTTCAACTTATAATTTGTTATATAATGATAAAACTACGCCAACCGTCTTATTTTAATCTGTAATCTCACCAAAGTATAATCATTTCTAGTCTTCGGAAATTAGTCTAGTCGAAAACGATGATTGCCAAAGATTTTTAAACGATAGTGTTGTGCCCCAACCGTTCGAACTAGTCATTATAATCGATACGGTTTTTTTTTCGTCGAATTATTGTATGTGCGTGAAATAATTTGAAGTGTGACAGATGGGGTGTATTTTTAAAGCTTTGCGGAAATAATGCTTGTTTTGTAGTGTATGTATTGCCCAACGTATAACGTTCGGCATAATTCTGAGTGTAATATAAAAGCACGGTAATTTGATTACATTTTTTTTTTTTTTTTTTTACATTTCCTCTTTTGTCAAATCGTGAAAAAGAAATATAACTTAATTGAGAACGGTTTTTTAAAACCCATTTTAATTTTCGACACTAACGCCGATGACATGGATGTTTTATAAAAAATAACCGCACAAAATAGCTTTTAAACAATGTTACTCGAATCAATCGATTGCCAAAGATACTGACAGCACAATGAAAAATTTATTTTAATTTTATTTATTGCTTAGTATAAGTTTTTTAGATCAGCTGTAGAATCTCATTCAGTTTTTTTTTTAATTATGTGAATTTTTAAGACCTTACATGCGTATTTAACAAAGTTCTTTACCATAATAAAGAGCTGCTATTTTAATGTACGGTCTTAAAATTCAACGAGTGAATCTTGTTTTTATTTTTATTTTTATTTGCGTTTTATATATGTTTTTAATGTTAAGTTATTATCAGCACATTTAATCTGCATTTAACGTGTCTTTTATGTTTACTGTTAGGTTTACATTTTATATATTTCACTCAGTGCATACTGTACTTGTGTAAGTAAACTTCGTACTTTTTTTTGTACATAAGTTATTAAAAGTTCTGTTGTACTTATATTTTGTTATTTATTTTTAACATTTTAAAAAATGGGTTATGTGGGAGTTGAAAAATATTGGTTATTATAGACTATAATTTAGTATTTAGTGCAGTTTTTCAAAAGGTATGTTTGGAAAAAACTAAATTAACTAAGATGAAGGGAAATATAATATTGTTATTCAGCCACATCTAGTAAGTCGACCACAGTATATAGCTGGGAAAAAGGACTATGATTAATATGACTATACTTACACAAAAACAGAAAAAAAAAATACAAATCCTTTCTTTTTTGGCTAAACACCTCAATTCAAAATTGAACTCTATCACAATACAATTAAAACACAAAGTCATGCGCAAGCAGCGAGGCAAGGATCGGCGAAATCGTCCACGTACTGGAGCGGCAAAGAAGAGAACGGTTCGTTTATCATAATATTAGCTAAAACATCCTTTTAGAAGTAGTCTCATCGTATGTGACCGTTGTAGAGATAGCGATTGCGAATTTAAACAATCAGGAATCAAACTAGCGCGTATTATCCGGAGTTTTTGTAACTTAGACGTCTATGACAAAGCTATAAACTTGAGAACCAAACTATACACAGATACCAGCCTATTATTGCCCACTGCAAGGCAAAAGCCTCTTCTGATATACAGAAGGCATGAGCATTGATCGTCACTCTTGCTCAAAGCGGATTGGCGATTTCAGATTTGCACAGTTTCAACATTAATTCATAACGAATTGAATTTAAACTGATCTGAAAATCAGTTAGTTTTGAAAATTTTGTTTTTAACTATAGCAAAACACCATGAAAAAGTCCCTGTTTAATCTACATTATATATTCGTGCTGTTTATATAAATTGTTTCGCTTTTATTCCAATTTTGTCGTAAATATTTTAGAACTGTCGAATTGTGGGTGTACTAATAGGTACACCTCTGCCTATTCCTTCTGGGATTACAGGCGTGATGTTATATATGTATATCAAATAAATCGGTACGTGAATGATATCAATTGCTATCGATTACTCGTCAAATGGAATCGACACAAGAGCATGTTTCCCCTCTCGTATAAAAATGAATTCGCAATCGTTTATCGCTAGTCTGTGTGTTATTTTGTCCCTGTAACATTATCTGTTGTTATTTTTAGATACGCTTCGCTGTCAATAACGACTTTTTTTCTTATAATGCTTCAAAAACCATCTTGGGGCAATTGGTTTTTCTTATAACCTATTTTTATTTTTATTTCATAAAACAAATTTTTTATCGTTTATTATTTACTAATTTTTTTAAAAGGTTTTTTCGTAGATATAAATTAAAAAAAATATTTTGTTTCTTTTTACTGAAAATTGGAAGAATAAAAAAATAATATTAATATAACGACAGATAGTGTTTATTTTTTAAAGGTGTAAGTTTTTAGTCTTTGTGCTACGTACGTAGTTTTCTATCAACTAGTTTCATTTTGTCTATGAGGCGTCTATTGTAAATACGAGCAAGTGTGAAGGGAAAAGTTTTTAAATTATTAACAAAATTAATTACGTCACTGTTTTTTGGGTTCGGCTAGTCTTAATATTTTTGCTTGTTTGGAAAATCAAAATATTATTAATGAGTAAGATAGCGAATATTTTTTTGTTTTGTCGATTTCATAATCATGACAAATTATGGCTCATATTTTCTAAGCAAATCTTACTTGTGTTGCGGTTTTGTGTTTTGAAATTTGTAAAGACTCCATTGAAATAGAAATACGTTCGTATTTCTTTTCCAAAACAGTGACACTAAAAAAAAAGTTCAAAATTTTCATTTTTTTTTTATGCAATATGAAACAATTCTTCTTTAATTGCAAATCGCTTCGCTTTTGCTTGAGCTTTGTTGCGGTGGCATGGATGTGACGAAAAATTTCGGTTCTAGTACCCAATTTAAGCATTCATTGCAAGATTGATCAAAAGATTGATATAACGAAAATCTTCAACAACCAATAAAATAAATTGAAGAAAAATGTCAATGTACGTCAAATTGGGTACTAGAGGCAAACTTACCTCGTATATCTGAAGAAGTCCATTCACCACATAATGCCCTAAGCGATTGGTTTTTCCTTTAACACTTGTTTTGTATACGCACATAGGTATTTTGACTAATCTTTTTTTTTTTGAAATTGTAAACCTCTTTTCGACCTTAGTTTTTTTTTTGTGAACTTACGTCAGCACACGAGTCGACATTGATAAGTTTATTATTAATAATTTATTAATTCGTATTTCTTTAGAAGCCATATAATTTAACCATTTAGATTTATTGATGTAACTTATTTTTTGTGGTTAGAAATGTCAATTTAAAAAGTAACACAGACTTGGTAAGTTTAGGATGTTTATATACTTAACTTGAATCGCAATTGTTAGATTAATATTCTTAGGTATGAAAACGTAAAATATCGTTAGAAATAATGTCTTTAATTATTTTTATATCAGATGAGGGTAAATGAGACTTGAGTCGAAGTGGGCCGCGTTCCGGAGCTTTTTATAACACTGTATTTAATATTTATGTATCTAAGTAAATGTTCTCGTGTGCTGAAGATAATATGTTGTACAGCGTCAAATGTAATCGTCCAACGTGCATGTCATATTTCCCGTCTTGTACTCACTAAAATGTGTCCATGTACAGCCGAGCACAAAAGTATTCGTCGACTTAAGTATGTTAACATGGAGCAATATAATGCCGTCCGTACACATGCAAACTTTAGATACACTGTTATAAGCTGTAACAAAAAAAAAGAGTAGAGGTATATTTATATGCAATTTTTATATTTTGCTTCTAGTTTTTGCGTTTATCGGGTGTGTTTTATAGCTCCGTAAAAATTGGCATAATAATTTCGTTGTGTTTTACATCAAGAATATTAATATTTTTGGTATGTCTTTTCTCATAATGCTTAATTTAAACTAATATGAATAGCTTGAAATTAACGCATTTGTGCTCGACTTTACGTCAAAATATAATTAATAATTGTTACGTTTTTGATTACTTTTTTTGTGAACGTGGTTTGGGTTGGGATTTGGTTTCTGTGTTTTATTATATCTTTTTATAAATATTCCCCTTTTTCTTATCAGGAATTGCAATATTTATTTTATTTTATATATTTATATTAGCATTGTAGTGTTTCGTTCCGAATGCATTTATAATTTGTCTACAAAACACTGCGGTTTAAAAAAGTATGTATATTTCCACTGATTGTCTCTTTATTTCTCATCTGAATGAGTGCAAAGTTCTATAAAGAAGGTGATGGTGGTGCAATGATGTTGTTTTTATGTTTCTTCTTTTGTTTTGATCATTAGAACATTGAAACATAGTTTTTATACAATGTATGTTACAAGTTACAACTCCATGTATGTTTTCGGAACGAAACACTAGAACGTAAAAACCATTATTCATTCAAAATACTGACATAATCCCAAAAATTTCAGTCCTGGACCGGCCCCCATCACAGATGAGCTACTTAGACCAATTCCTGAAGGAAGCGCCAACGGAGCGGCACTACGATAATGTGGCTACTATCAATGAACAGAAGGTAGGTTTTGGCTTGGCTCATATCTATATAGAATATTAATATAACAATGCTTTTGTCATTCGTTCATTTAATTGATATCATTTTTGGAGCGTGTTCCAACATTTGGTTAGTTCATAATTTATTAGTTTCTTGTAAGTATTCGACTATGATTTATCGAGAAGTGCTAGTGGAATTCTTATTTATAAAATATATAAATGAAATTTTCATTGTCAAAAATAATTAAAACATTATCTCAGATACATGCAATTAATAAATACTTTTGAGTGTTGGAATGCGTTCAAAGCTTAAATATGTGACTAATTTATAAGGTGACAGAGTTTAATTTTAATTATCCCCCAGTATTTTATCTGTGTAGTACACAATTTTAATAAAAGCAATTGTCGAAAATGCTATAGTATCGCATAAACAAACTTGTAATATCTGATAAAATACAGTGTTATAATTAAATCATGCAAGCTTTTTATTTTTCTTTGGCCATTTTGTTTTTTTTTTGCTTATCTGTTGCTCGCACAGATGTCGCCGCAGTACCGTTACAGAAACCAGCATTGTTGCAATGCAAAGGTATTATAAGTTTTTATTTATTATTGCTTCATTTTTATTAGTTAAGTAATAGTTAACGAAATTATTCTTCTTATTAAAGAGAAACTTGGTTTAAAACGCAGCCGGAATCGAGATGTTTTCCTTTTAACGTCGGGGCTTATCATACTTTTAGTTTCGCTTTTATAAGAAGTATTATTTATTTTACTGCAGTTAAGGAATTCATATACAGGCTGTCCCGTAAGTCGATGACAAGCCGAAATCGGGTAGTAAAACGGGTCAAGTCATTAAAAAGTATTTTAAAAACTACGGGCATTTAAAAAAAAAATACGAGAAAGTCTACCGCCTGTGACGGTCTTGTAACTCCTGTTAAAATTTTCTTTTATTTATTTAATCCTGAATAATGCTTCTGAAATCCAATCTGAAAACTATTGCTTAAAATTTACAGCCAAGTGCTCCAGGCCAGAACGAAATGTAATTTTTTCACCAACCAAGTATTCACAATTGAGTTTAATTAATATTTTTTTACATTTTGTTTTATATATTTTTTCTGTTACCTATTATGACTTGACCTATCACCCGAATCCGTCTTGACGTCGACTTACGGGACACCCTGTATATATTTTTACATGCAATTACGAATTTGCGAAAAATTGCAATTAAGCAAAATGGGCAAAACAAGACATTTGATTTAAAAAATTGAAAATCAACCAACTGTCTTGATGAGTGGATGAATCTTTTTCTTCTGTGAGGTCCGGCTTAATTCATGCTACAAGACGCTAAAGCCATATTTATTAATTTCAAATTTCTTAAAAGCAGGAATCTTGATTGTAACCGGTGATGCCCGTGTGCGTGCTATTTTGATATGTAGTTCTAATATCCCATGCTTCTAATTTCATAACTAACTGTTTATTTCATACTAATACTTCGTTAAAATATCATTTTAATTAATTATCGTGTTTCTACGAAGATCTTTTGATGTTTACAATTTTATTGTTTTCAAATTTTAAATTACCGTAAAGCTCATCAATTTTCTTTTGATGATTGTATAAAATGAATAACTACACCATTTATTTCCTTAAACAAACACCGCTAACACAATAGTTTTGTTCAGTTAATGTACGGGTCTCAGCAATCAGCAGCGTTGAGTGGTTCCGTGGAGCTACAAGACGAGTTGGAGCCCCGGGCCTCGTCACCGGCCTCAAGCAAGAGCTCGCCCAGTGAAATGTCTACAGTTAGTATAGTATGTATTGATTTAGATACATTAATTCTTATTTTAGACAAACTGCCCGATGGCTTGCAAAATCAAGAGGTTTGGCGATACGGGGCCAAAGTTAAAGGACAAAGTAAAATTGCAGTGTCTCCAACCTGTAATTTAAGGTGCACGTATTCTTTTGAAATTGGAACACAATAGCGGACACTTTAGTTGGCCTGCACGCATCGCATGTCCACGGGTTTTGTCGAAAGAAGAATAGACAAAATGACAGTTTTTTTTTTAAACTGTCTATAATCTGTCATTTTGACAAGGCGTCAAGAAGCTCTACTGCTATATCTCTTAAGGCTGAACCCAATAACGTATCTAACACCAATTTTGGCGTACTGGAGGAGATAGAAAAACCTATCAATATCTGGTTTTAACATATAAAGCCAAAGTAAAGGCCCATATAACATGATGCTGTTTGTTTGACATGAACAGATAGAATTATACTGTCTTTCATCAATAGCGGTCTGTCCCCCATCCAACATATCCAGGGCATGGTTACAAATATTGAAGATTTCAAAATCAAAAGTCATTTATTCAAATTAAGCTGAGAATCAGCACTTTTCGAACGTCAAAATTACATAAGACAGTCCCCCGGCACGCCCGCCCTTCACCACTTCCTAGTGCTTTAGCTGGGAAGAAGAAGTGGCGCAACAAACTCCCCAGCAGCACAGCTGTCTGTTCGGTTAGAAGAACTGGTATTAAAGAGCATGACTTAAAATTACTAATTTCGCAGGACACAAAAGTTATCTATTTAACTTCATAACCATTTTCTCCCGCCCCCTTTTATATTACTTATACAATTTTTTTATTAGTCATCATTTAAATTATGTAAATATTATCTTCCATATCTGTTAAAAACATTAGTCAATGGTTTATGAACGAAATTTCACAAGTCATTATAAAAGTTGAAAGAATAATAATAATTTTTGGAGCCGCAGTTGTCTGTATCAAGTGTTTTATCTTCAACAATTCATAATAATATTTTTGTTCACCAGGACCCTTCTCTAGGCCCTTCTGTACCAGGAAAGCAGAAAGTGCACCAGTTTTTAGTTCGAACCTTCAGCAGCCCCACCAAATGTAACCACTGTACGTCGCTTATGGTGAGTGTGAATTATTTATTAAGTATCTAATTACAGTATTTAAGACTTAAGTAACGTTAAACAATAAACTGATCTATGTGTACTGAGTTCTTAGAGAGTTCGTTCATATTTTTGCGCAACAATGTTAAGAAAAAGACACAAAGGTGCTATTGAAAAAAATACGTCAAGCGCTAAACGGATTTAAAATATTGTTCTATTTTTGTGAATTGTTTAAAGTTTATAAGAAATAATTATGTTTTAAATATTTTTAGCGCTGAAAGTATTAAGTAATTAGTGGTGTAAGTAATACTGTATTTTGAGTAGGTAAATGTCCTTCCGACATTTTCGAGTAATATTTCTCTCTTTTTTGGGGATTACCCGCGTAATTCTTATTACGAACTAGGCTCTAACGACCAAACCCAATAACCTATCCATGACCAATTTTGGCGTACTGGAGATACAAAAACTTACCAATCTCTGGATTTAACTTCCCAATAAAAGCAAAGTATGCTTCTTTATAACATGTTGACAACTATTTGTTTGACTGTGACAGATACAATGGCAGTTTTTAATTTTTAACTCAAAAAAATAATTGTTTCCAAATAGTGCAAACAATAATAGAAAAAGTGTAAAAGCTTAAAAACACAAAGTTATAAACGCTTTAAAATAAGTGTTAGACAAGGACAGCACTATCGTAGAAGTAACGACTTACTTAACTAGCGCCATACATTGTCCGTACCGCGCGACAAGGACGGGAATAATCCCCTCCATAAACTTTTAAAGCGTGTAGCTTCTTCGTATTTACATCGATTTAACAGATTTTTTCTATTACATATGTCCTTCCGGCCTTCTTTGAAATTTCATTATTCTTCAGAACATATTTTATTATCGATAATGATTAGTTTAAGCAACGTTTATAAATAAGAGGGTTAAACTATAATCATGATATCTACAGCATGTAACGAAAACCTTGTCCGATCCTAAGGGTGTTATTTGGTATCGTACTGCGTACACCTCGTACGTCTGCCCAACCCTTCGGGGAAACAAGGCGTGATGTTATGTGTACTGTGTATACAAATACGTAATCATTTAATGGATACGAGATTATTATTTTTCTCCAATGAAAATAATTAATTTAAAAAATTAAAAATAATCATACCAAAGGAAACACTGGTCGCTCGACAAAGATCACCTAGTTTCGTGTCAAAGAAGCCGCCTGAGCGAGGCGGTGCTTTGTCGCGTGCCGCCAAACAAACTTAGGACTAAAGAAACCTACCTAACCCCGAGCTGATATTTGATTGTAGGCATAGACGCATAGTGACCCAGATTTCTGACCTGTTTATCAAGAAATAATTATAATTGAGTTAATGTGATGTGCTTTTGGCAATGTACCGACTGTTGGTGTCTGTTTATTAAAACATTTATATGTTGCATACCTCGGCGATCGTGTTCCACATGTCTACCTCCAACATTAATACACATTCGACACCTTTTATTAAATTTGCACGTACTCTTCGCAGCGCACTTGTGTACGATTTGAGAGAGTCGAAAGCTTCCACAATCTGAGCTCTTACTTCGATTTCCGAATCACAATCACTTTTATAAAGTGTTTGTTTAGCATGACCCCATCAATAAAAACAGTGTAAGAGAGTGCCTACACTGTAGGCACTCTCTTACACTCACTAAACACGCTCTAGAGTCTACAGCGTGCCTAGTGCAGGGCGGTGTCCTTTGAAATAGAAATGGGTAAAAATTAATAGATTTCGTCGGCCGGTGGAGTGTTGTCAACTTATGAAAATTTTCCATATTTAGTGTTAAATTTCGCATGGTTCATAAAAAAATCTATTAAAAATAGCTTTTGGTGTTTATGAGTTTGATTTTTTTCAACTATTTTTTTAGTACGTATTTTTTTACGACAGGGGTTTTGTTACAAGCTGTATATCAATCAAATTCTTTTCATATATCTATCAGTGCACATGTTTTCATTGAATTACCTAAGTTTATCATCAAAATCCTTGCCAACAGATTGGCCTAACCCGGCAAGGCGTGGTGTGTGAGACCTGCGGCCTAGCGGTGCACACGTGGTGCTGCGCGCGAGTGGCTGCGCGCTGTCCGCTCCCCGCCGAGCGCTCTCGGAGGCCGCTCGGCATCGACCCCGCCAGGGGACAGGGGACTGCCTACGAGGGATATGTTAAGGTAAGCCACTCTACATCATCGTTACACCTGAGACCTGCGGCCTAGCGGTGCACACGTGGTGCGGTGCGGTAACACATATCCCTTGGTGAGACTGGTTCTCAGACTTTCGGGCTGGTTTTTGATGACCAGTAGCGACTGTCAAAATTGCAAGAATAGTAGCCAGAACCAAGGCTTAACTTGCTGACTGAGACATAGAAGGATCTCAGTATGTAAATATGGTCATCCATCCACAGACCAACCTTGTCAAGCTTTGCTTATCCTGATATATCGACCTGTGCGGCTGTTATAACTTAGCCACGAGGTTGTGATATCAATTCGAATGTATAAACTCGCGTGTATTTCCAAAATTAAACTGTCAAGCAACGACCATCCAGCCAATCAACCTTGAGGATAATAGGAACCACTTATACGTAACATGCACAAGATTGATTCCTACCTAATAATTTAAATACTAAGGTCGAAGATCTATTATCCAAATCAACCTGTCCACTAACGTTCTTCCAGTCAATCTCACTCAACTTTGAATACTAGCTAGAACCTCGTACATCGTACACAAATTGGATACCTAATGATTTATTTACGAAGGGCAAAGATAACAAAGGCAAAATAACGAACGATCCATGAATACTTAACATAACATATAAGCTTTATTATTTTACAACATTGAATCGTAATGCGTGGCTTTAAAGCATAGATTCCAACGGCCATGTAAACTTGTTAGATAGTTAAGTCTAGCTTATAGCTAAGACGTGAAACATGGCCTGCTAGATTTGACATCACCTTAGGGTCATGTCAAATCTAGCTAAAAGGAAATCGAATATCCCATAAATATTTTACTGTTTAATTACCTATGCACCCTTTTAAAGGTCTTGCGTGCATATACCAGAGAACTAAAGAGTAATGCAGACAGTTTTCCAACAATTTAAAGTAAAGGTTTTAAATAATTAATGTATCTTTACCTTGAAATAGTTACAATATTGTTTTAAATTGTGGGGAATTTGATGGTTTAGTTCAGTTGGTGCACAATGTTGTTCCTAGTAGATACTTTTAAACTATGATAAACTCACTGTTTTTAAAACATTTGTCAAGTTTCTTCTCGATTTTTTACATATTATGCTGTTGTAAGTGTTTGACAAAAATAATAACATCCAATAAGATAAGTAACCAGGGTCTTCAACAAAAAAAATAATTTAGTTAATAGAAAACAAACAGTTCATTTATCAAATAAAATTTCATTCAACATCATCCATCGGTTTCTTATCTCTTTTGGTGACTGTACTATTGAGCACTCTACTGAATTAAACCAGCGCCAAGCAATTTTTAGTTGTTGCACACTTGCCTGGGACTCACATATTCACTATGATCCCTACAAATAAATAAAATTCAAGTGTCTGTTGGTAATGTCAAAATAACAGCTTTTTACTTATTTATGTTATTTTATTTATTCACATAGGGACAACAAACAACAGTGTATTAATTGGTAAATATACGTTAGATGTTAATATAAGTAGCAAACACACTACTCACAACGTTACTTAATGCTCAAGCAAGTATAAACGGTACTAATAACAAAAACACATTTATTTTAAATGTTTGTCTGTCTGTCTGTTTGTTCCGGCTAATCTCCCCAACGGCTGGACCGATTTTAATGAGGTTTAGTCGTTTGGTATGGACATACTTTAAACCCTGAGGAAGGACATAAGCAACTTTTGTCGAAATACTACCCGAACAAAGCCGCGGACGAAAGCTAGTTAATATAATAAATGTTTATTTTACGTTGTCTGCAGGTACCAAAACCGGGTGGCGTGAAGAAAGGCTGGATGAGACAGTTCGTCGTCGTGTGCGACTTCAAACTGTTTCTCTATGACATATCACAAGACCGGTGAGTTTATATATGTATTTCTTTGAGAACGTAAACCCACGCGTACTGTAAATATAACTCCATTCCTATTTAGATTTGCCCATTTGCGTTTTAATCGAATGAGTGATTTCTCTTACTGCTTAACACTTTAAAATGGCGCAGTAATCAAATTACCTTCTTCTTTTTCAAGATTATTTGCATGTTTCAACCACGATAGCATCTTTCATAGGTGACAGAAAGTCACACTTCATTGCAGAGCGTAGTGGGAAAACAATTCAAAATTAAATACAAGATGTTTCAGAATAAACGCTGGAAGTAGTTTGTTCATAATTGACTACTGAATCGATTTCAGTAACTTTTAAAATGGGTGTTTTTCTACAAAAAAAAATTGCTATACTTACCGCCGATTGAGCCAAAGAAAATTAAATTTTATTTCAGGGATTATAAATTTTATGAGTATCAATTTTAGTTTTGATCATTGCATGATGCTTTTATCCCAATACTCTAATTGGGATCATGAAGTCTTTGTTTATTAAATGTAACGCTCCGCTGCGAAAAAAAAAATCTTTTTAAACCATCAGATCTCCATCCATTCATGCTTCCATAACTTAATAATATGCGTGGCAAAAAGTAGTTTTTACTGTTATAATGATGTACAATTTTGTTTCAGGAACGCGTTACCGTCAGTATGTGTGAGTCAAGTGCTAGATATGCGTGACCCGGAGTTCAGTGTCGCATCTGTCAAGGAATCTGACGTCATACACGCCAACAAACGAGACATACCTTGTATATTTAGGGTGAGAATCAAGTTTATGTTATTTTATTTACCTTGGTGTATACAGATCTCTAAAGAAAAGTATGCAACTCTGCAATCATCGTCAATCTTCGGAAATAGGAACACGCGATGGTGAGATCTATATAATAAAGAGCTGTTGTAACTATGGAAGTATTTGCGTATTTTGTATTACAATGGTTAGAAAAATATAGATTAACAAATTAAACTTTAGAGAGACAGACGACGATCTGCGACCGGAGAAGGTAACCTGACGGTGAGGAAAACAAACGCGCAACGATAGGTGCACTACTACAAAGCGCAGCTGTACTAAATTTAGAAGCTTTGCGTCTGAGGGCCAAAGGTTTGCGCTTCGTTAATCTTTGTCGAATAGTCACCATATTCGACAAAGATTAACGAAGCGCAAACCTTTTCTGGTTTAACTGTACTTAACTTTTTTCGTGTATTTTTAGAATGATTATTTTAAATGCTGATGTAGTAAATCTTTGTCTGCAGATATCAACATCACAGCTAGAAGGCGGAAAACGGTCGCATACTCTCATGCTAGCCGAGTCCGAGTCGGAGAAGACCAAGTGGGTGGTCGCATTAAGCGAGCTGCACAGGATACTCAAAAGGAACAACCTGCCAGACAAATGTGTAAGTTAATGCTGGTAAACTAGGATTATGAAATTTTTTAGGGTATCCACCGTATGCCGATCCAAAATTCTTGTCAAAAAGAGACGTGTTATGTTCCTGCTCTATCTTGTGTTCTTGGTCCATTTCCAGATTGCATTTAAGCATTTTTTTATGTGTCTTCTTGATCCTTACTTTGAAACCCTTGTTGTCAAACGTACGTTTTTATGGTATACACGACCGACTCCCATACACGTAAACTGGGGATGTTTTTTTTTTTCTCATACAATCTCATGGTGTGGTAAAGGTTGTTCCAAAATATTGCGGGGTGGTGAAAATAATTTTTCGATTCAGGGGTCCGTTTGCGAAGTATTATTCTTTAAAGTGCAAAGAACAATGCTCACTTCCCATTCATTTAAAAACCTGAAAATGAAAGTTTATGTACTAGGGCTGCACTAAAAGTCTCGGAAATGGAATATTTCCACTGTTCCTGTCATATTAAAAAAAAATTAATTGAAAACTCCTTGGTCTAAAAAATCGAATATCATTTATTTATTTAAAAAAAAGATTCTCGGTCTTGTCACAAGGTTTTGTCAAACTTGTTTAGTCGTTGAGAAAATGGAATTGACTCGAGAAAAATCAAGAGCGATGATTTACTATGACTTTCGAAGTGGTTTAACACAAAAGCAGTGTGTTGATCGGATGATTTCTGCATTTGGTGATGAAGCCCCATCCAAAACCACAATTTATCGCTGGTTTGCTGAATTTCAATGTGGACGTGTCAAGCTCCCCAGCTGCAGAACTGCAGTCACCCAAGAAAACGTTGATGCTGTGCGTAAGCTGATTGAGGAAGATCGACATGTGACATACCACGAAATTCAGGCAACTTTAGACATTGGCATGAGTCAAATACTAATAATCTTGCATGAACAATTAGGTGTAAAAAAGTCGTTTTCCCGATGGATACCGCATTCGCTCTGTGAAGAGCAAAAAGAGGCTCGCGTTACTTGGTGCATCAGAACTCTCGAAAGATTCCACGCAGGATCCTCAAATGCTGTATACAACATCGTATCAGGTGACGAATCTTGGATATACGTGTACGAACCCGAAACAAAAAACTAGTCACGAGTTTGGGTGTTCGAAAATGAGTTAAAGCCAACAAAAAATTTTCGTTCACGGAGTGTTGCAAAAAAAATGGTGTCCACGTTTGTCTCCAAAACCGGCCATGTTACGACTATTCCTCTTGAGGGACAAAGAACGGTTAATGCAGAATGGTATGCTAGCATTTGTTTGCCACAGGTCGCTTCTGAACTCCGTAAAGAGAACTGCAACCGCCGCATCATCCTCCATCACGACAATGCGAGTTCTCACACCGCACACAGAACAAAAGAGTTTTTAGAGCAAGAAAACATAGAATTATTAGACCATCCGCCGTACAGCCCCGACCTAAGCCCTAATGATTTCTATACTTTCCCTAAAATAAGAATAAATTGCGTGGACAGAGATTTTCATCACCTGAAGAAGCTGTGGACGCCTACAAAACGGCCATTTTGGAGACCCGAACTTTCGAATGGAATGGTTGCTTCAATGATTGGTTCCATCGTATGGAAAAATGTGTCAAATTTCGCGGAGAATACTTCGAAAAGCAATAAATTCATTTTTAAATAGTAATGTTGTCACTTCCTTGATTCCCGAAATTTTCAGTGCCACCCTCGTATAGTTATAAGTAATAGTAGAGAGACTACCTGTATGTTTAGAAAACAATGTCATATAGTCATTTTTACAATTTAAACGCTACGAAATTCAAAAAATATTCATGTAACACTTTAGGTTAGCATTTGACGTTACCAAATAAAAAGGAAGAAATGTGCTAAAATTAATTACTTAACGCTCGAATTTTAGTCTAAAATAGCAATATCTACCTAGCTAATGTCTAAAACGTATTTTTTACTACGTGAATTCCTTGAAACCAACTGCCCTTATGTCACTGCTTAGACTCTCGATGATTGTCACTATAAATTGAGTGTCGAGCACTAATCGTCAAATGCCAAAAAAATCCGTTTCAGTCGTGCGAACCCAATTACCTATTGCATGATTAATAAATGTAATTAATATGTTATTTTTAAGTAATCTCTACAAGTACTAATAAAGTAAATAAAACGTAAAATAATGAATGAAACTCAGAAACAGAGTTGAAAAAGTCATGTCATGGGTATTTGAGATGCATTCAAAACATGGTAATATGTTTACCCTTGACGTAGAATAAGCATAAAGAACAATGTATTTTAAAAAAAATATGTTAGAGTCAGGTCCCCCCCCCCCCCCCCCCCCTACCGGCCATCTAAATGGTTGCTTTTGGATATGTGAAAAAATTCACGGCAGTAGTATAAATAAAGAAGTTAAAAGGAAAACTGTCACAGATAGGTAGGCGTTACAAGTTAACGAGTAATAATCGACCAACTTACATTTGCAGTTGGAATGTATGAGAGAACATGTTTATCAACTACAATATTAACCCTTCCTTGTGCGTGGTCCGACACGCACTTGGTTGGTTTTCTTGTTAAAAACATATAAATTATAAAAATTCCGATCATTTAATAATCTGAAAGCACGGAAATAATAAATAATTATAATATTGTAACATCGACTACCCCTGAAAATAAATTCCTTCCACTACATCACTAAACCAAATTAAAAAATTACTTTTTTTTTTTTTTTGAGCGGCCATTCTTGTTTAAGTACATCTAAAGCAAATTTTGAGTCGCCAGGGTTTTTCTTCTACCATTTTACACAACTCCCTTAAAAGAACAATATTTTTCAAGTGTGTGTATTATTCGTGAATCTTCGTCAAAATTCATAATTCTCTCCGTTCCTCCTTAGGTATACAGCGCCTGCGTTCTCCTCGACTCCACAGCCACCGCAACCGTCCGCAACGCGCTCTGTGCCTGCGTGCTGGAACGATCCCGTATCTGTGTGGGCGGAGAGGCTGGCTTAGCGTTAATAGATCTAGAACGAGCCGAAATAACGCCTAGAAGAGCACACGCGCCGATCTCCACCATAGCTTATGTACCACATGAACAGTTACTAGGTAAGTTATCATTGTCTGCGTAGCATTTTACACACTTTGTTAGGTTCCCGGGTTTTATCGACGAAAGAATAGACAACTTACAGATTTCTTTTGTTTATCAGTCATATTGTCTATCTATGGTCAAGCTACGCGTGCAGGCACGGAATAGAAAAAATAAGTGGAAGTGCCCGTCAGTTAACCCCCGTGTGTCACAATTATGCGGAAAAATATGTACATTAATAACAACCTTCGTCTGTTGTTTTAAGTCTTAATTTTGTATGAACAACAAATAAGCTTTTCGTCAAATTCTAATCTGTTGTTCATACAAAATTAAGTCTTATTACAATGGACGAAGGTTGTTATTATTTTACAAATTTTCCGCATAATTGTGACACGCGGTTGTTAGCTGCGTGGGCACTTCCGCTAGTTTTTTCTATTCCGTGCGTACAGGGGTTGGATTCTAGTCTAGCTGCAGGCATCTGAATACCAGTCATTTACTTGGAGCGACTACTGCCTATCTAACGTCCACAACCCAGGCTGCATTCCGAATTGGGATATAATCGATTTGAGCGGGCTTACGTCCGTACCGAATTAGCGTGAGCAGGATAACGATATCCCATGAATCGTCATAGATGACGTCATGACCTGCGCCATCTTGCGATAACGCCGACCATGCCCTGTGCTATGACACTTATTTTTAAGTGTTGCAGTATTATGCTGAGATGAGGGCCTTATGGCCTCGTACAGGTCTTTGTTTATTTTTATTTTTTATTTGTTTGTTATTATTAGTTTAAAATTATTTTAAAAGAGTGTCTATAATTAAGTTTTAACTATGTACTGTGCGAGTCCCAATAAATGCTTTTTCTTTCTTTCTTTAATAATATCACTATGAGCGAATTGTTGACAGCTCTCAGCTGTCATAATCGTGATATCTAAATCGTAACGCAAATTATCGATGTGAGCGCTGTCAGCGATTATGGTCTAACTCGGAATGCGGCCCCAGTAACTAGGTAACACAATACGTCATCCGAATTTCATCCGAGTGATTGTCAGACTTTCGTGTTTCGGCTTACCCGCAACGACTGCCAAAGATCTAAGAATAACAACCGTGCTAGAAAGATCGCGCATCTGTGTGGTAGGAGAGGCTGGCTTAGTGCCGATTTCAATAACGAAACTGAACACGATCAGCACCTTCAAACCCAGTTCAAGATCTGTCAGTGTCAATATTCCATGTCAATTTTGACACCGACAGCTCTGGAACGCGTTTTAGATAAATAATTTTAAACTTATTACCAGCCTACACTGCTTATAATCGGCTATTGCAGGCAGCCTTTACAGTACGCATAATAATGAGCCATTCCTAGGTAAGGCATCCACAGACCGACATTCCGACCTCGCCGCCGAGGTTCCTCGCGAAGATCCCGACGTAACTGTCCCCCCCGACCCTTGCTCGACGAAGTGCCAGCCCGCGCCGTAGCTGAGCCTGTAGCTTTAAATTCTCCTGATAATAATAATATAATCCAGATCCAGCCTTTCCCATCTTGCTGTCCTCCCGTCAGCGACGCCCTAAGCCGAGGTCCGTACCCCACAGTGGTTGCCCTTAGCGAGCGTTCGCTTAATAATGTAAGTAGTTTTACGCCCCTGGCTGGAGGCTTTGAGTCCGCTTAAGGCAGCCACAGGATAGTCCGGTTAAGTAGTCACGACCTCTGAAGGTCAACTACGAGATGCCATACAAAAAAAAAAATGGTAAGCCATCATTATCATCATTGGTCAAGTCTTTAACCGGATTCCAATCTAACCGGACGGCTAGTTTTTAACATGGAACTGCTGCCTATGTGATCTATACAATCCATTTATCGTTTTTTATGATTTTCCTCTTTTTCTAGCGTAACGATATGTTACTATTGAGTTTATTTTAAATGTAAAGTAAGGGTGTACTTTGCAAGCGTGTTTTTTGTGTATTTTAGGTTTTATAAATCTAGAGCAACTCTGAAACCAAAAAGACAATCATCTTAAAATTGAGACATAATATTTAGTTAACCCAGCTAATCACCACAATCTAAATTAATTACAAATCTGTAATTACCTGCGCACTTGTTGATCTTATGACTGCGCCAAAGATGTTTGAACTTTTTGCCATTGTTACGCTAAGTAGAATAATGAAAATGAAAAAAGAACTTTCAAAATCGGATGCACATTAAAAAAAAACTGTTACAGACGAATTGAGAACCTCCTTCAGAAATCGGTTACAAAAAAAAACTCTATGTAATTGATGTATTATTCCGTGTTAACGTTACTATAGCGACAACATTTCAACATTCTGCGAAGATCACCGCGGAGTCGTGCGTCGTTCGATATCGGTGAATGCCAACGGATTTCATAGCTACACGCTATACGGAAGAAATCCTTTGATATTCACCGGTATTGCGCGGCGCAACACATCATGTCTACATGCTGCGCCGGATTGTGAAGATTTTGAAGAAGAAGCTTTGATTTTATTACTGTTTTAGGGTCAGTTCAAAATAAAAATTAACCTAAAGAACTCACGGTTTACTAAACTAATATTATAAAGAAGTAAACTTGTTTGTTACACAAAAGACTATTTGACTGTTTATTTTAATTAGAATTTCGAACACTAGAAATAAAAAAATTAAAAAAATACGGCGAAGTTCTATGCGTCGATGCAAGACAGAGACAGCAATACTATCATCTGACGTCACGACACACGAAAGCCTTAGTAACTTCGCGCCATTCACTAGAATGATCGATTTGTGTGGCACAGATAGAAAAATAATTTCAATTAAAAAGTGGGTAACTTCTCCATTTTTCCACCGATGTATTTTTTTTTTTGTAATCGTATTTATTGAAAAACGTCTTTAAAATAAGAAGGTAATCAATTATAGTTTTGATAGTAACCAAATAGTCTAAGTAGTATAGTTGACTTCCACGCGGACGGAAGTCCCGAGCAGAAGCTAGTTTGTCAATAACCTATTTGAGTTCCAAAACTCTGTTCATAAGAGTCGATTCTAATTTCGATATTATTGTGTGATTTTTATATAAAAATTCTTGTGTTAATCGAGGGCTGCACTAAAAGTATCGGGAATGGAATATTTCCACTGTTCCTGTCATATTAAAATCTTTTTGATTGAAAACTCCTTGGTTTTAAAAATCGAACTTCATTTATTTATTTTAAAAAAGATTCTCGGTCTTGTCACAAGGTTTTGTCAAACTTGTTTAGTCTTGTTTAGACTTTCGAAGTGGTTTAACACAAAAGCAGTGTGTTGACCGGATGATTTCTGCATTTGGTGATGAAGCCCCATCCAAAACCACAATTTATCGCTGGTTTGCTGAATTTCAACGTGGACGTGTCAAGCTCAGTGATGATCCCCGTCAAGGTCGTCCAAAAACTGCAGTCACCCAAGAAAACGTTGATGCTGTGCGTAAGCTGATTGAGGAAGATCGACATGTGACATACCGCGAAATTCAGGCAACTTTAGACATTGGCATGAGTCAAATACAAATAATCTTGCATGAACAATTAGGTGTAAAAAAGTCGTTTTCCCGATGGATACCGCATTCGCTCTGTGAAGAGCAAAAAGAGGCTCGCGTTACTTGGTGCATCAGAACTCTCGAAAGATTCCACGCAGGATCCTCAAATGCTGTATACAACATCGTATCAGGTGACGAATCTTGGATATACGCGTACGAACCCGAAACAAAAAACCAGTCACGAGTTTGGGTGTTCGAAAATGAGTTAAAGCCAACAAAAATTGTTCGTTCACGGAGTGTTGCAAAAAAAATGGTGTCCACGTTTGTCTCCAAAACCGGCCATGTTACGACTATTCCTCTTGAGGGACAAAGAACGGTTAATGCAGAATGGTATGCTAGCATTTGTTTGCCACAGGTCGCTTCTGAACTCCGTAAAGAGAACTGCAACCGCCGCATCATCCTCCATCACGACAATGCGAGTTCTCACACCGCACACAGAACAAAAGAGTTTTTAGAGCAAGAAAACATAGAATTATTAGACCATCCGCCGTACAGCCCCGACCTAAGCCCTAATGATTTCTATACTTTCCCTAAAATAAAGAATAAATTGCGTGGACAGAGATTTTCATCACCTGAAGAAGCTGTGGACGCCTACAAAACGGCCATTTTGGAGACCCAACTTCCGAATGGAATGGTTGCTTCAATGATTGGTTCCATCGTAAGGAAAAATGTGTCAAATTTCGCGGAGAATACTTCGAAAAGCAGTAAATACATTTTTAATTTTTTGTGTCACTTCCTTGATTCCCGAAATTTTCAGTGCCGCCCTCGTAGATGCATTGTGGATTTGTAAACTTTACAAATAAAGTTAAAATGTCACAAATAGTGTATCTTTTTGGGTAGAACGATACTGAAATTCTTTTTGTTGCATGTTAGAAAATAAGTTGTAATGTAGCCAAACCACGCACTGTTTCATACTGAATGACGAAAAGTACGCGACATCATAACAATGTGACGCTTCACGCTTTTTTGGTATTTTACTCATGTGTTATTATTAGAGATCAGATATAAAGAGTATATTCTATCACATTTAAATTTATTATTATAATTTTATTTAAAGAACGCTGTACCGGTACAGCGTCTTAATAATTGTATGCTGCATCGGTCGACGTCACACCGTCAGCGCCGGCTGTCGCTGAATACCAGCGCTGGGGCTCTGTCTTGCACAGGGTGGCAGCATTATGCTGAGCGATAGCCGTTTTGCGTGGATGTGACGCATGTTTCCCACAACCTTCTCTTTGTTTTGAATATTTGTTATTTTTTTGCGTCGTAAATAAACGTTTTTTTCTTTCGTTCTAAATGAGTTATTATGTCCATCCTCAGTGGTGATAGCGGGCCGCGGGCGTCACGTCCGGCTGGTGCCCATCCGGGCGCTGGAGTGCGCGGAGGTGGAGTGCGTGAAGCTGGCCGAGAGCAAGGGCGCGCTGGCGCTGGCGGCCGGCCCGCTGGGACACGCCGCGCACGGTTTCGCGGTGCTGTGCAAGAAGCAGGTATTAATATGTCCATCCTCAGTTGTGATAGCAGGCCGCGCAGCCACGTCCGGCTGGTGCCCATCCGGACAAACAAACTTTCACAACTTTTATATTTAAACACAAAGTTTAATTGTTATCTTTCAATGGTTGTGTAGAGCCGCTAGGCTGTGATTTAATTATTAGTATCAACAACCACTCACAAAAACAGTAAACATCCACAAGAAAAACTAACAAACACTGTGAAATAAATACAATAAAAAATACGAATACATAAATAATAACGTAATTTAATCATTATTGAAATACTATTTAAAATTCCAAAATAATTAGCAGCATTATTTTTATGAAATATATGTACTAAAATCCCTAATATACTACCTATATATACAAACCTAAAAATAAATATTTAAATACATATATAATTATACACCCAATTAAATATTTAAAATAATTTAAATTAATATTAAACTGCTACTTAGCCCTCTTCCTCTCTCCTAATTTTTGCTGTGCCCGACAGGGTCCATATTGATCTTTTATTTAGTTTTTACCATCTATGTAATACATATGGAATGCAATAAAGTATTGAGTATTGAGTATTGAGTAATAACAACTAAAATAAATCGCATCACTTCGAACGCAATTCAAACGGAAATGAACTTATTCACAAAAAGTGCCGACCGAATGTTGATTGTTGCCGTACCGACCGCTTTCGTGTACAGTCGACCGCAAAGAGATGTATCGCCCCTAATGTAACAAATACATCCACGCATTGAAAAATGTATACATACGAGGGCGGGTAAATAAGTCCGTGACTTTTTGAATTTCTGACCTCTTTACTGCAAAAGCAACACTACTCCTGTCAACAGGCATCTGTCAGTTGACTCCTGTCAAAATTTGAACTTGCTGCGTCAGTTAGTTTGTGTTTGACAGCTATCATTTTCAGACTACCCAGTAATTTGAGGAAAAAATGGAAAAAAGTGAATTTCGTGTGCTTATAGCATAATTTTTTGCGAAAAAAAACCATTACCGAGACCAAGGCTAAGCTTGATAAATACTATGGGGACTCTGCACCATCGATTTCAATGGTAAAAAAGTGGTTTACTGAATTTCGTAGTGGCCGTACAAGCACTGAAGATGCCGAACGTCCTGGACGCCCAGTTGAGGTCTCTTCACCCGAAACAATCGAAAAAATTCACGATATGGTGTTGGCCGACCGAAGATTGAAAATGCAAGAGATTGTGGAAGCCGTAGGGATCTCGCATGGCTCAGTGGTTTCAATTTTGAATGATCACTTGGGCATGAGAAAGCTTTCTGCAAGATGGGTGCCGCGTTTGCTCACAGTCGACCACAAACGCAATCGTGTAACAACTTCACAGGAAGGTTTGGCGTTGTTTAATCGCAATATGGAGGAGTTTTTGCGCCGTTTTGTAACCGTGGACGAAACATGGATCCATCACAACACACCAGAGACCAAACGACAGTCAAAACAGTGGGTTTCTAAGGGTGAATCGGCGCCAAAGAAGGTGTAACGCGTTTTTTTTACACCGTTGCATGTATTGATGATTGTAGTCGATTTCGGAACGATTTCTTAATTGTATTTTTTATCTGTGATACATTTCGTATGACATTTTGGACGTCGAGGTTTGACGAGTCACTTTTGCGATCTTTGTTGGTGAAGGTGACAGGTCTCCTGATTTTCCCTGAATGGAATCGTAACTAATCTGGTTTATAGTGGCGCTTTAATGCCCTAATCCTAAACCAAAGGACCCGTGGAATGGTCCCGGTGGATATTTCTATCGGATTTTTGGTAAGCTGCTCTTTTCGAGAGAAAATTTCCTTCGACGATGGCGGTTCGTTTGTGACCATCTTACGGTTTTTCGCAGGTTTCCTCGTCGCCTCCCTACGTCTCTTGATACCAAATATCTTCACGGTACACCGAGGGAGACGCGAGTTTAAATACCTGGAATAAGCGGTAAGTTTTTAGTTGGTCGATGCGTCCCCGCGTGTCCGAGTTCGGAGTGAAATCACATCTCAGAGTTCCTTTTTGTCCACAGCCTACAATTGTGGGTGCTTATTCCACCTTTACGTCAATTCAACCGGGAAATTTCTACTGGCCTTCCCCGGGGGCTGATTACCTGAGAGGTACCACCTTCCGGCTCTCGGGGTCATCTTCAAGTTTCATTTTATATTTTTTTTCCTTTATAACATAACAGCCTTCAGCTGCGAATTTATAGTTACAAAGATGCAATGATGATATAGCAACTAAAATTTATATTAATATAATTGTATTCATTAGGCTAAAGGTATACAATAAACTGGGAACGTTCAAGGTAGTGAGACTTTTAATCACCATTGACATCCACAGGCCCCCATCCTAAGATTAATGGTTCAATCTCTCCAACTTTATCTGGCTATCTATTAATAGTGTGTCGCTCCACGGCGCCCGAAATTTAATTTCTTACCTTATCATATTTTTTTTAGGAGATCACACACTCAGAAACACACACATATTCTTTTAAATTTTTAATATTACATTTGGCTTCCCAATTAGGGACCGTATTATTCGTTAAATTTGTATTATTACAAAGGCCAAGGTGGGTTTGTCAGCCAATAAAGTTATGGCGACTGTTTTTTGGGATGCACGCGGGATAATCCACATTGACTACCTTCAAAAGGGAAGAACAATCAATGGGGAATATTATGCCAACTTATTGGACCGATTCAAGACGATTTGAAAAAAAAACCGACCTCATTTGGCCAAGAAAAAAGTTCTTTTCCAACAAGACAATGCAAGGGTGCACACATGTGCAGTTGCCATGGCAAAAATCCATGAATTGGGCTATGAATTGCTCGATCATCCGCCCTATTCTCCAGATTTGGCTCCGAGTGACTACTTCTTGTTCCCAAACCTGAAGAAATGGCTTGGTGGAAAAAGATTTGACTCCAATGATGAAGTCATCTCGCAAACAAAGGCCTATTTTGAGGACCTCGACAAATCATATTTTTTTGAAGGGATAAAAAAATTGGAGAAGCGTTGGACAAAGTGTATGGAGCTCAAGGGAGACTACGTTGAAAAATAAAACATTTATTTATCAAAAAAATCTGTGTTTTATTCCAAAAGTCACGGACTTATTGACCCGCCCTCGTACTTCGTTACTAATAATTACACACATGAAATATGACGATTAAATGTGTTCACTCAATGTGCCAAATTGATATATACAGCAAGAAGGACATTGTAATGTGTACGCTCCGAAACAAATTATGGTGTTCACCTTTCGTTACTACATTAAGTATACAAGCAGACATTCTAATTTTAAATTTTAGAAATGCTCTAAACCTAATTGTATTTCCTAACAGACGGAGTGGCCGATTATCTTTAGGTTTTTGGGGATGGGTCTTCGCTTCAGGCCCAGGGGAATTGGTTGAAATTTCAACTCGTTTGAACGCTAATAATTATATAGAAATCTTAAGGGATGTTCTATGCCCTACATTTAGAAACGTTTTTGGAGGAGAAAAAAAATATTTCCTTCAAGACAATTTCTTCCATCCATAACTCTAGGTTAGTTTAAACATGGATTTACGAAGAACATAATATTGAGCGGATAATGTTTAGTCCCAAATCTCCTAACCTTAATAATAATGAGAACGTGTGGGGTTTTATGATCCAAAATTAGGAGCCATCTCAAGTAAGAACGGTTGACAATCAAACTCAACATGTCCACGAATTGTGGGATTATTATCGTGGATCGAACTTTTGTGAGAATGCAGCAAATTCCATGCGAATTCGTTTGCAAGACGTAATCAATGAACAATGTATATATATTTTTGCCGAAATATGAAGTAGATCTACTATGGTTTAATAAGAATATTATTTATAAGTAATGTTATAATAAGCAAGTTAATAATTTTAAGTTTAAATAAATGAGTTTTATGATATTTCGATAGTTTCTCTTTTACGAGTAGGTTGTATGTACAAGAACAGAAACATTTGGCGAACATAATTGGTGTCAATTTCGATAAACAAATGACACGCCAATAACGTCATGCACGAAATGAAAGAGAAAACAGGTATTTTCGTACTATTCTAAAATTTGAAAATAGAATGTCAGACCTGTATACATATCATTATAACCAAAGACGAACACATTGATTAGTGTCTGAGCGTACACATTAGAGTGTTCTTCTTGCTATATACATAAATTTGGCACATTTAATTGAAATATAAATCTGGCATACATCGTGTCTACAAATATTTGTAACAAACAATGACAGTTTTGTAACTTTCAAAGGTCTCTTTGTACTTTCAAAGATCTCTTTGTAGTCGACTGTACCACGAATCGTCGACCAACTGACGTCGTTCATGCGTGCGAGAGATAAGGACATAGATTATTTATTTATTTAAAACTTACACACACTATCTTTACAGGATGACCCCAATACAATAGTGGTTTGCAACCATCGCCAAATAAATTAAAAAATCAACTTACACCTAATACTTAAAGATTTAAACTTTAACAATACAAACACAAAACTCTATTTACAACTGAAGTGAGACTAAAGAACTTTACAATTATGTGAACCTACTTATGTAATAATTATCGAAAAAAAAAAAAACAGACATAACCCAGAATATTAATATTTAAATATAACTTACAAAATTCAACAACACTCTTGCGAATTCACTCAGATTGCACGAAAATATGTCAATTCTTTCATGCACTTCGTTTAGTACACATATTGTGCGGGTGAGGGGTGTTTTTGACAGCATGTTAGTTTTGGCAGTAGGCACTGCCAGCAGTGGCGGTCGCGGCCGAATCCACACGTACCGGCCTGGCACGCACAGCTTCAGGTGACGAAGCACACCCGGGTTATGAGCTACTCCACACAGGAGCTTAAGCGCATACGCCGCAAGTGTAAATTCCCGGCGCACTCTGAGTTCGTTGTACCCCACCATACCCAGTACAAACAGTGTAGGATACATCAGCGGGTAAAATGGGTATACCCCATAAAGTTTAAAATACAAGTGTCTTGTACATTTATTCTGTACTCGCTCCAGCATTACATTGTATTTTGCTTCATGAGGAGCCCAAATCACCGCACTGTGTTCCAAGTGACTCCTTACCAAAGCGCCATACAACACCCTCAGCGCGGTAACGTTTGTGAATCCATGCGACTGTCTCAACACAAAACCCAGGTTTCTGTACGCCTTCTTGCAAATCTTAACTATATCATCCCGGAAATTTAAATCCGGGGTAAGCAGTACTCCCAGATCTCGTACCTGAGACAGTCGCTGCATCGGCGCATCCTCTACTTTGTATTCGTAGGCTAATGCAGTCTTCGCGCGCGTAAATGTCATCACTGAGCATTTTGCTGTGTTGAAATAGAGTTTATTTTTATGGCTCCACTCCACCACTCTCTCTATGTCTTCCTGCAATCTCTCACAGTCCGACTCATCCTTGACCTCGAGCAGCAATTTGAGGTCATCCGCAAACAATAAACATAAACAATGTTTGACTACGTCTGGTAAGTCATTTATCATTAAAATAAATTCTTGAGGCCCCAAATTGCTGCCGTGGCTAACGCCTGACCTGGTGTAGTATGGCTCGGATTCGAACCCATTGTAGTCAACCTACTGCTGTCGGTCTTTCAAGTAGCTGGCGAAGAACTGTAGTAGGTGCCGAGTGCAGCCAATTTTTGCCAGCTTCATTAGCTGATGATAATCGCTCGCTATCCTTATGTAACTTAGTAAACGTCAGGTTGTTAATAAAGTTTATCTCGTCCCGTTGGCCTTACTTTAATTCTCTCGTGGAAGTTCGGGATTTCTCGCCGGACTTATTCTGTTTGTTTTTTATCCCCAGAACGCGTACGTAGTAAACGTCTACGAAATAACCCGAACAGCGGCCAGAAGAGTTCGCGTAGCTGAGTTAAGAGCCTGTGGAGCGGTGTGCAGCGTACAACTGAGCGGGGCGCGGCTACTGCTGGGGTACAGGGGAGGGTTCGCCGCGCACTCGCTGCCCGAGCCGCGCAGGCCGCATCACGACCAGCCCGCTGTCTGTAAGTTATTTTATAACATATTTTAATATGAACAAAATCATCATGTAAAAATCGATCAAGATTTAGAACTATTATTCCTACAAATTATGACGTTTAAAAGAGTCTCTATCTTGACAAAAAAAAACTTAAAATCATAAACTTGAACATTAAAACAACAGAACAAAATAAAATACAAATCTTGAGTTTTGCAGCTTGTATGGACTATTACGCCGCTCTAATATTTTTTTTCTCGCTGATATGCAAAAGAACCGCATCAAAATCCGTAGCGTATACACAAAAAGCGGCTATATTTTATACTAGCTTCTGCCCCCGACTTCGTCCGCGTTAATTTTCCTGTTCCCCCGACCCACCGTCGCATCGCATCACCTCGATTCAGCGTAGCGTTCTTTCTGACTTTTTTTCTTTTTACTGGTCTCCTAAGGGTCATAGCATAAGCGTAGCATAATCCGCCTACAACGTTCCCACTGCTGGCACACAGGCCTCCTCTCTATGAGAGGAAGTGAGCCGTTATCCACCACGCGAGCCCAGTGCGGATTGGTAAATGGCACATGTCTTCGAATTTTTGGTTCTAGGACATGCCGGTTTCCTCACGATGTTTTCCTTCACCGTTTTGAAAGCATTGGTGATGAAATTATTTTACACAAAGTAAAGCACCTGCCTGGGTTCGAACTCGCGACCTACAACTCGTAAATCGGAGCCTTTACCACTGGGCCAACACTGCTCTCCGTTCTAAGGGTCATAGCGTGATGTTAAATAGCCTTCCTCGAGAATGATGCTATCAAATGCAAAGATTTTTTCAAATCCGACCGGTAGTTCCAGATATAATCTCCTAATTACAAACAAACAAATTTATGAAGTATAGTTTATGTGTAGATAAAGAAGCAGTTTTTTTTTACTTGAGCTTTGCTTTATTTTTCCAGCCCTCGTACATCCAGAGAACCAAGTGAACCTATTCCTGTCCCACTCTGGCGCCCGGCCACTAGGCGCCGCGCCAGTTCCCGGCTCTAGCGACACACTGCTGGTGTTCAACTCGCTAGCTCTGTATGTGGACAGGAACGGGCACAGGGCGAGAGACACCGAGCTGATGTACACTGCACATCCCACGCATCATGGTGAGTAACTAGTGAAACGAGTTGAGCTGTTGTGGCAATATTGTACAGTATTTCTATCTCACGAAGCGACGCGCGCTTTTCTTGGTAACCAAGTGTACAAACACGCTGTGAGTTGTGCGTGAAGACGATCGAGTAGCGTGAACACATTATACTCACACACACACTTCCGGCTTTGCCGAGAGCTCTTTCGCTTACACACACATTCACAGCGTATCTGTATACTTGTTTACCAAATGTAAAGCGCGCGTCGCTTCGTGAGATAAAAGTACTGTGATACGCTGCTATTACAATAGGTATTAGGAAGGCTATTTCCCAGTTTCGCCAATTCCTATCTCTGCATTTTAAAACGATTATATCCAGTTCCTCAGACCAGACGGGTGTCGTGCCTGGTGGGCAACTGCCCGACGATTGATGTTTATTTTATTCTAGTGGCGATGTAGGTGCCGCTACAAGTACTCAAAATCTGGTAATTCTTCATTTGCAGCGATCAACGACACTCATCTACTAATATTCACTGCGACGCATATCGATGTGTACGACATCGAGACCGGCGACTGGGTACAAACTATGAATATACGTAAGTATCATTTTAAAATATTAAAAATAAGTAACCTAAGTAATTAGCATAATAAATAAAATATTAATAAGGCCGGCCCCTTTAAGCAACCAAACCCAAAGTCCAAAATTTGCATATCCTGCATTAGTCCTAAACCAACCGGGGGTTGTCCTTAGACGCAATTGTGTAGTGCGTACAGGTATAATCCTCGGTTGGTGCCTCATTTAATTAAAAGCATCGTAACGGACCTTAGGGTCTCGAGATATGTCGAAGACACTTTAAAGTTCTGTGAGTTTTGGCTTCTCGCCATGACACAAAAATAATGTCTAAATCTTCTACAGTTGGATGTAGCGTAACTAATGTATATTATTCTTACCTCCAAATAACATTTTACTAAGGGGAACGATCTGCAATCGTTTATATAATATTATACTGAACTTATGAACTTGATATTCCAGCAAACGCTAGACCGTTAGACGAGACGGGCTGGATCTGTTGCGTGAACGGAGGCGTTGGTAACGGCTTCCCCTTCTCTAGCGACGCGTCGCCCTTCATCGTGTATCTCAGACCGCTACTAACGCGTAAGTAAATACCATTAGTTACTAATCATCTAGTTAATGCAAGGAAATTAATTGTTTATCAAATCGACTACCAATTTAAACTATCCGTATATCCAAATCATAACCTGTCATTCTTAGACAGTTGTCCGAAATGGCTATCAACTTGATATAAGATAATTTTCGCCGACCATATATAGCTTTGTCATTTAGACTTGTTACATATTAGACGAGACCACAGCTGTGGCCTACTTATTACTTACAGAAAGAGACCTGTGTCCCAGCTGTGGGTACAATAAGCTGATTATGTATATTATTATGCTGAAAGCCGTGTGTGTGCTAGATGAGATTTCTCATCGGCAAAAATGACGAACTTCCAAACAGACTTTCATGCCCTTTTTAATCCTATTAGGGGATGACTTTCAAAAACAAAAACGACCTTAGTGATCACTTTCGTAATATAAGGAACTCTTTTGTAAAATTTAATGCTTCTAGCCACCCACCTAGCAGTTCAGGCTGTGCGTTGTCCGTCAGTGAATGAATGAATGTATTTAAGATTTTTATTAAGGATTATTTAAGGACCGTAGCAGGTAGCGTTCTGTAGTTTCTGGATTACGCCCCAATTCCCACTTACTAAGAGGAGGCCTGTGTCCCAGAAATGGGAACATGCAAGACTGATTATTATGCTGAAGATTTAAATCAAAGATGTAATTAGTTAAAAGTTAATGAAGTGTTATTTGATCCCGTTCAATGTTTACAGACCCCCGAGCGTCGGATCCTCCCATCACCGTAGACACATCATTATGGGGCCACAAACGAAGGTTTTCAGTGCGGGAACAGTCACACCAAGCGATTGAAGCACATAACAGATTGTAAGTAATATCTTTACTTACAGGGTCGCAGGGCAACGACGATAAACGTTTTACCATGACTGAATCCATACCCACCAGCTTAAAAAAAAACGGTATATAAAATATATTGTTCCATACATTTTGACCGCTTTTCTATGAATATTTTTTTTTTTTTTTGATAGTCGACGAAATATTTCTACGCCAGGGGAGTCTAGATTCCAGTCAGGATCGCGGGTTGTTCGAAAGAGAAACCGTGGCCGTAGCCCTGGGACAGGCAACTGAAGGAACACGGGTGGGTTATAGTCAGTGAAAGTCTGACACGCCCTCCCGCTCCACCCAGAGCGGGAGAAGGGGGGTTTTGACTCATGTGCTGAATACAAGATTACAGTTTGCGCGTTGATGCCAAGGATGTTGGCGCGTGGCCAAAATCGGAACTTTTTTTTCCTATATAAAAAAAAAAAACTTTGAGCAGAATACAGTCACTTCGACATTGTTAGCGTTGGGCTCGCAAAGGTCTTTTATAGTGAAGAATTATCATGAAATTATCTGCCATAATAACTTGAGACTAATCCATAGGTAGTGAAACAGGTCCTCGGACATTATGTTTATACCTTGTAACTAAACTTTTCAGATTAACTTTGTTTGGGCTTCAATATATTTTTATAAGTAAGGAGAATTAAGTAATTACGTTAAATGTTTTCACGCAAAAGTTCTATTAAGTACAAAATAAATTTATTAGGTTCAAATACATGAAGGAATACGGGGTTTATCCATTTTATCCATTGATGTATCCAACTCTATTTGTCTTGGGTATGGTCGGATATAATGAACTGAGGGTTAGGAGGCAACTCACACTAGTGACTTATATCTTTAAAGTAATTAGAGGGAAGATACACAATGCGGATATATTGCTAAGGGTGGAGCTAGTAGTGCCGGACGGGTATGTGAGTCGTCGTCGTCAGCCGCGGTTGCTGGCCGAATATTGCGAAGGGTGGAGCTAGTAGTGCCGGACGGGTATGTGAGTCGTCGTCGTCAGCCGCGGTTGCTGGCCGAATATTGCGAAGGGTGGAGCTAGTAGTGCCGGACGGGTATGTGAGTCGTCGTCGTCAGCCGCGGTTGCTGGCCGAATATTGCGAAGGGTGGAGCTAGTAGTGCCGGACGGGTATGTGAGTCGTCGTCGTCAGCCGCGGTTGCTGGCCGAATATTGCGAAGGGTGGAGCTAGTAGTGCCGGACGGGTATGTGAGTCGTCGTCGTCAGCCGCGGTTGCTGGCCGAATATTGCGAAGGGTGGAGCTAGTAGTGCCGGACGGGTATGTGAGTCGTCGTCGTCAGCCGCGGTTGCTGGCCGAATATTGCGAAGGGTGGAGCTAGTAGTGCCGGACGGGTATGTGAGTCGTCGTCGTCAGCCGCGGTTGCTGGCCGAATATTGCGAAGGGTGGAGCTAGTAGTGCCGGACGGGTATGTGAGTCGTCGTCGTCAGCCGCGGTTGCTGGCCGAATATTGCGAAGGGTGGAGCTAGTAGTGCCGGACGGGTATGTGAGTCGTCGTCGTCAGCCGCGGTTGCTGGCCGAATATTGCGAAGGGTGGAGCTAGTAGTGCCGGACGGGTATGTGAGTCGTCGTCGTCAGCCGCGGTTGCTGGCCGAATATTGCGAAGGGTGGAGCTAGTAGTGCCGGACGGGTATGTGAGTCGTCGTCGTCAGCCGCGGTTGCTGGCCGAATATTGCGAAGGGTGGAGCTAGTAGTGCCGGACGGGTATGTGAGTCGTCGTCGTCAGCCGCGGTTGCTGGCCGAATATTGCGAAGGGTGGAGCTAGTAGTGCCGGACGGGTATGTGAGTCGTCGTCGTCAGCCGCGGTTGCTGGCCGAATATTGCGAAGGGTGGAGCTAGTAGTGCCGGACGGGTATGTGAGTCGTCGTCGTCAGCCGCGGTTGCTGGCCGAACCGCGCGCGCGAACTAACTTACTGTGCGAGGCGCCGCTCACGAGTGCACTCCGCACTCTCAACCTCATTGCTGTTGACTTGGACATATTCTGTTGCACATTGGGTGAATTTACAAGAACAGCTACCTTTAGAATTAGCTATGGTTAAAACAGTGGAACTATTTAAATTTTCAGTGTACTACAATATCGTATTGGGCCTGTAAGGATATTTGTATGTTTAGAGTGAATAAATAAATAAATAAATTTTTGAAGATGACTGTCTATTATTATTGCTTCAAAAATTAATGAATTAACGATGTCCAACGATTACACTATGTTTTTCATTTCGGTAAAAGTCTCATCTTGTTAACAAATTCTTTTGTTGTTCTAGTGTAAAATGTCCATGGTTCTTTGAACGTACAAAGAAAACTAATCGGTTTCTTCTTGAATTAATATTTTGTTCACACAAACAACACAGTTTTGACAAGTATGGCGACGTGTTGCGTCACCCAACCACAGATACATTTTTTTATGTTTTTCGTTCGATTTCATGGTGTTTCCATTAAAATATTACTAGAACCGCTCAAGTATGAATCGTTTAGTCGAATAATACAGCCAGATCGTGTTGCAACTGCAAATAATCGTCAAATAATACCAGTGTCCAATGGCGATGACGGTAATTGTACCTATGAGGTTCATTTCGAGCGCTTTCTCGTATGTACCTATGCGGTATCATGCGATGTTAAGTGAATACTGGGCCCAAGTGACATTGTTTCTCTCTGTGACAGATCCGAGCGTCGCTCGCGGCTTATCTCGGCGCCCACGAACTTCGCGCACCTGTCGCACATGGGCCCGGGCGACGGCATACGGTCGCAGCGCCTGCTGGACCTGCCCACCACGGTGGAGACGGCCGACGAACATCCCACGGTGAGGGGGCATTCATCTTAGTTTACTATACGGCCCATGGAGCATGGCCGGTCCTACCTTCGCGCACCTGTCGCACATGGGCCCGGGCGACGGCATACGGTCGCAGCGCCTGCTGGACCTGCCCACCACGGTGGAGACGGCCGACGAACATCCCACGGTGAGGGGGCATTCATCTTAGTTTACTATACGGCCCATGGAGCATGGCCGGTCCTACCTTCGCGCACCTGTCGCACATGGGCCCGGGCGACGGCATACGGTCGCAGCGCCTGCTGGACCTGCCCACCACGGTGGAGACGGCCGACGAACATCCCACGGTGAGGGGGCATTCATCTTAGTTTACTATACGGCCCATGGAGCATGGCCGGTCCTACCTTCGCGCACCTGTCGCACATGGGCCCGGGCGACGGCATACGGTCGCAGCGCCTGCTGGACCTGCCCACCACGGTGGAGACGGCCGACGAACATCCCACGGTGAGGGGGCATTCATCTTAGTTTACTATACGGCCCATGGAGCATGGCCGGTCCTACCTTCGCGCACCTGTCGCACATGGGCCCGGGCGACGGCATACGGTCGCAGCGCCTGCTGGACCTGCCCACCACGGTGGAGACGGCCGACGAACATCCCACGGTGAGGGGGCATTCATCTTAGTTTACTATACGGCCCATGGAGCATGGCCGGTCCTACCTTCGCGCACCTGTCGCACATGGGCCCGGGCGACGGCATACGGTCGCAGCGCCTGCTGGACCTGCCCACCACGGTGGAGACGGCCGACGAACATCCCACGGTGAGGGGGCATTCATCTTAGTTTACTATACGGCCCATGGAGCATGGCCGGTCCTACCTTCGCGCACCTGTCGCACATGGGCCCGGGCGACGGCATACGGTCGCAGCGCCTGCTGGACCTGCCCACCACGGTGGAGACGGCCGACGAACATCCCACGGTGAGGGGGCATTCATCTTAGTTTACTATACGGCCCATGGAGCATGGCCGGTCCTAACTTTGCGAAGAGGCTGCGTTTTTTTTTTGTTTGGCAGTGGTCACATTATGCGAGTGAGTGTAAATACATGCGTGAATGTTCGGAGAGCATATGTTCTAAACGGCTATGATTTATCGGTCGTATTGTGCTTTGAGTGTACGCACAATTACTGGGCCCTAATTCACTATGACCACTTAATGATTCCTTGTTTCGAAACCTCGTCAATTCCTAAGCTAGACACGACACCTGTTAAAAACGTAATCTCTATGACACAATCACAGAACACTATTACTCCTAGCGGAGAAGAATGTCAACTTCAAGTAAAAAAGATAAAACGGAAGTTGCATCTGGCGACATCTAGATTTAGCCCCAACGAACTAAAATGCACCGCGATTGTTTTTATTAATAATATAATTTTGAGCAATTGGGCACTCTCGCTTGAAAGAAAACTCGAATCGCCACGTTGTTCGAGTTTTCTTACAAGTGAGAGTGCCCAGAGTATTAGAAAAAATAGAAAATAAAACAACAGTAGTATGTTAAAAGTTATAATTTATTATTTTCTATCATACAGATGACATCAAAACACTTTATTTTTCAGCCACTTTCTTTCAAGAATTTGTTTATAAGTTTTGCACAGCACTCTACGCAAGCTATCATTGGCTTTGTTACATAATTTAAACTTTTTTCAGTTTATATTACTCATATTAACAACAAACAACTGACGTTATTTTATTATTGCCGACGCCATTGGTAACTTCGTGTTGTATACATTGAAATGAAAATCCTACTCTTTATTCTTTATACAATATGTAACAAAAACCCTGTCCGATCCAAAAAAGGCGTATTCCCGGTTTAACATACGTACTAGAAAAAATAGTAAAAAAAATGAAACTCATAAAAACCAAAAGTTATTGATTTTTTTATTTTTAGTTACCAGGCGAAATGTAACACTAAATATGGTAAATTTTCATAAGTTGACAACACTCTACCGGCCGGCGAAATCTTTTATTTTTGCCTATTTTTATTTCAAAGGACACCGCCGTGCACTAGCCGCATTGTAGGTACTCATAACGAGTCCTCGACCCTTTGATGTAGCCGACTGGTTGCCTACTGGCACGCTACTTGTTTGGCCACTTCGCCAGTCTCACGTGGAGATAGCTTGCGATCGGATGTCCGTACGTATCACGTGCCGCTATCGTATCGCGAACAATGACGTATACTAATCAGGAATATTTTAATATGTTAATTTTTATTTGTGAGTGAGTGTGATTTGGAAATCGAACTCGAATTGTGGAAGCTTTCGACTCACTGCAATCGTACACAAGTGCGCTGCGAAGAGTACGTGCAAATTTAATAAAAAGGTGTCGAATGTGTACTAATGTTCGAGATAGACTGGAACGCAAAATGTGGAACACAATCTCCGAGGTATGCAAGAAGTAAATGTTTTAATAAACTGATACCTACAGTCGGTACATTGCCATAAGCACATCACAATAACTCAATAATAATTGTTTCTTGAAAAACAGAAGGTCAGAAATCGGGGTCACTATGCGTCTATGCCTACAATAAAATATCAGCTGATACCCTACGCGTAGGCAAAACGTAGGTTTCTTTAGTCCTAAGTTTGTTTGGCGGCATGCGATAAAGCACCGCCGCGCTCAGGCGGCTTCTTTGACACGAAACTGTAGGTGAACCCTGTCGAGCGATCAGTGTTGCCTGTGGTATGATTATTTTTAATTTTTTAAATTCATTATTTTCATTGAGGAAAAATAATTATCTCGTATAATACCCTTCAGGATAGGACAGGGTGTTCGTTACATGTATATAAGAATTTCATTCCATTTCATTGTTGGACCTATCGTAAAGAACGTAAAACATGATGATTATAACAGTTTAATTCAAGTTATCAAGTTTATATATTTTTTTCCAAAACAACATATTTAATGAGATATGGATAAAAAACTACTACATGGAAGTCAGAATAATTTTATGGCAACATTTTGATAAGTCAGTGTCGTTATCGCCGGAAGGTAAGTGTTACCAGTTTAGAAACCTAAAAATTATATCATATTTTGTCAAAAACATGAACTCAATGAATTCCTGTCAAAATATTGTCATGTTTCATAAAAAAATTCCTTTTAATGTCTTATAAAATGATAAATAAAATAATAATCGATACTTTAGGAATTATTGATGTTGCAATTACTAGTTTTAAGATCAAATACTGTCGAACAAAACTTCAAAAAGCACGCGTGGTTTCATATGTGCCATGGACAATTTGTCTTGGAGTACACAGAATATGACTTTTCGATTCCTTGCCGTTAAATGGGTTGCTTACTACAAGACACAATATTGACGTGGTTTGCACCTGGTAAGATTACACGGGGAGTAATAATTACCATACAGAATTGGGGCCTTGGTTGATAACCCGTATTCGGGTGGCATCCGAAAGACTAACGACCAAGCACACCTTTCTTCGAAAAACTTCATGGTCTAACTTTATCGTGTTTGGATAACATCCAAATTCGTCAAGGGAGCCAGTTTGAATAGAGTGACAGGTGTCCACATTCGGATGTATGGTCTGTTCCTAGTTTCTGATCTAAACGTAAAATGATCCATTTGATCAGAAAATGTACCAGCCAATTGTTAGTGACAATGTTATTCAAACAATTATTGTAAGAAAAGCGTTGAGATGAAAAGTTCGTACAAATGAATCTGTTAAGTATCAATAGGGAATAGGTAATACGTGCTGGTGTCCACAACTCAACGACAATGCGCAAATTTTGCGTACGGTGGGAAAATCGATCATTCGATCCACCCCAGCTCGAGCAACGCCTTGGTGTTACTGACAGCCTCGCGTAGGGTACCTGGGTTACCGAAATACTTTGCCCTGTATGTGGCGACCACCGGGCAGTGTAGAAGCACATGAGCTGCTGTCTCGTCCACCTCCATGCAGGCCCTGCACAGCGGACTGTATGTGACTCCTATGACAAAGAGGTGTTTAAGCTGCCGTAACTGTACGCAGCTGTTGTTTGGTTAGGCGGAGAACCTGTTTCGTGAGTATAAGTACTCATACCCTTTAGCGAGTGATTGCGTAAGAATTTAACCTAAATATGGATTGTTTACACTAACATAAGAAATGTAATGTTTGAAATGGGGATGATGTTTTTTTTTTTAACTCAAATAATATTTTTTTCCAAATAGTTTTTCATATCAGTCATCACGCCTTTTATCCTTTAGGTTTATATATTGTATTTATGTGGATTTGATTGTATTTGCAGATGTACAGCAGTCGAGAGAGCAGTAAACGGACGTCGCCGTTAACAATATCGCACGGTACCGGATCCTATAATGGTACGTTAATACAACTTTTTACATACCTTCACGCCTGTATCCCGAAAGGTAAGGCACACCCACATTTCGCCAGTTATGTTTAAGTCCCACGTAATAGGGGTCGAGCCTATTGCCATCAACCGGACACAAATCCAGAGTCCGGGCTGCTACTGAGTAGGTCCAGATGGAAAAACCCAATAAACCTTAGCCCGACCCGGGAATTGAATCCAGTACTTCCTGCTCAGCAATAGCCACAACCACTAGACCAACGAGGCAGTCAGTTGTACCAAAAGTATTCATACGATAACAATTTCATTCGCGCATGTTTCGCCAGTTCTATAATTCTCATCATTTATAACGGAAGCGCCAGGTTGCCCGCGTGATTTAAATTTTGTAACGGTTAGTCAGGTTGTTTCATTTGTTGGTTGGTCATTCAATAGGATTAAGGTAGAACTTACAGGAAGGAAGAACTTGCAGGGTTATATTGATGATTTTATTGATAATTATAGGGATGATGGCAAATATTAAAAATTATCGAAAAAATTATGTAATTTCAGTTAAAGGCATAGTTAAATGAGATAATCGAAAAAATCTGTTAAATCGATGTAAATATGAAGAAGATACACGCTTTAAAAATGTTTGGAGGGGATTATTCCCGTCCTTGTCGCGCAGTACGGACAATGTACGGCGCTAGTATGAAGTTAAATAGTTGTGATGTCACTTCTACCATAGTGCTGACCTTGTCTAAACAGAGAGACAGAACCCAGTCATGCTAAGCGTGCTGCATCATCAGCCTACAGCAGTCCACTGCAGGACATAGGCCTCTCCAATTACACTCACATTCTCGGCAATTCTCATCCAGCTGCTACCAGCCACCCTGCGAACCTTACGTTTGCAGATTCGCGGTCTCCACTCAAGTACACGTCTACCCCAACTGTCATCGGTTCTGCGGCTAATATGGCCGGCCCATTGCCACTTCAGCTTTGCTTACTCTGTGAGCTATGTCGACAACTTTATTTCTCTGCCGGATCACCTCATTCCGGATTCTATCCCTCAGAGAGACTCCAAGCATAGCTCGTTCCATAGCTCGCTGAGCGACCTTGAATGTATGTACCAGCCGTACCGTGAGTGTCCACGTTTCGGCTCAGTAGGTCATAACAGACGCACTGATTGAAGACTTTGCCCTTTAGGCGTGCTGCAAATTGCAAAAAAAACGTAACAAATTTGAATTGCGCGGGCAATCTGGCGCTCTTCCCCCTCAAGTACGGGGCAAGTTTATTGACACCAACAGACCAGCATGCGTAGCGAAACCACTTCCATCTCTACTCTACGAAGAGAAGACAAATCACTTAACAAAAATAACGAAAAGTCATTCTTTTCTGAATTTTGACATGGCGCTGTGGAAATCTTTCGACAATCTGTCATTTTGTCTTTCGTTTCTTCTGTTTCTATAGTGGCCATGCTACGCTTGCAGAAATCGAAACTTCTGAAGGTGAATTCTCGAACTATGAAAAAATTATACGTCTCGTAGGACACCCGGTTGGAATAAAGTTCCTTTCGCTCTATACATTTTGAAGCTACGACAGTGAGGAAACTATATTTAGTTGGAAGTCGGTTGTTTCTTTAGAACAATATAACTGGCACTATGGAATAAATCAACAACGTTTGAGAGAACTGCGCACAATAATCGTCTTGTCGAATCTCAATACATAAAAACACTCGTATAAAAAAAAAGAGACAGCCAGAGAAAGAGAAAATTTTCTCAAACCGCGCATCGATATCTTTGTTATTTTGTCATTTGTTTCTACGCGGATTCAAAAAAGTGACACATAACCGACCGTACAAGGTATTGTGTAGTCAAAGATTAGTCTGCTTATTTGTCGATTAAATATAGGCATTACATTTAGTAATGTTCCAAAACGTTGTTTATAGAAAACGGTTTGAAATTACTGTTTACTTTTATATGCAGATGGTCATAGATTTTTTTGACTTTTTACCGACCTTAAGTAACTATAATTTGTTGGTTTTAAATATGTTTCATCTTTGGATAGTCATATCATGTGCATTTTGAGATATGCCCCTCAGCCATATCCGGTTGCACGGCTTCCCACCTGCGAAGTCGGCGTGCGACTGACCCGGCACACTACCGTTTCCACGACGCCACGTCCTTCCTCCAGCGTGGCCTAGCGGAGCCACAGCCGAGCGATTCTGCAAAAATCACACCGTGAAATCATCAATCGATCATCACTTGGAATGTCAGCTCACTTCACCCAACTTTTCACGGTGTTATTTTTGCAGACTAGCTCGTCTGCTAACATACTGTTGCCTCCCACAGGGTCGTGGCGCTCGGGCCCGCCGCGCGAGGCCCCCCCCTCCCCGCCCGCGCACCGCATGGAGCGCTCGCTGGGCGGCGGCTCTTGTGGCAGCGGCTCGCTCCTGCTGGAGCGGTCCATCACGCCGCTGAGTCTGGGCAGCATGAGCTCGCTGCACGATGTGCTGAAGGTACGTACGAGCTCTTGTGTACAGTTGACGCGAGGCCCCCCCCTCCCCGCCCGCGCACCGCATGGAGCGCTCGCTGGGCGGCGGCTCTTGTGGCAGCGGCTCGCTCCTGCTGGAGCGGTCCATCACGCCGCTGAGTCTGGGCAGCATGAGCTCGCTGCACGATGTGCTGAAGGTACGTACGAGCTCTTGTGTACAGTTGACGCGAGGCCCCCCCCTCCCCGCCCGCGCACCGCATGGAGCGCTCGCTGGGCGGCGGCTCTTGTGGCAGCGGCTCGCTCCTGCTGGAGCGGTCCATCACGCCGCTGAGTCTGGGCAGCATGAGCTCGCTGCACGATGTGCTGAAGGTACGTACGAGCTCTTGTGTACAGTTGACGCGAGGCCCCCCCCTCCCCGCCCGCGCACCGCATGGAGCGCTCGCTGGGCGGCGGCTCTTGTGGCAGCGGCTCGCTCCTGCTGGAGCGGTCCATCACGCCGCTGAGTCTGGGCAGCATGAGCTCGCTGCACGATGTGCTGAAGGTACGTACGAGCTCTTGTGTACAGTTGACGCGAGGCCCCCCCCTCCCCGCCCGCGCACCGCATGGAGCGCTCGCTGGGCTCTACTGTATTGGCCAATACTTATTGGTGAATGAGATTTTATGCAGGTAAATGCACCAATGTGATCTGACTGTATCTACTGGATCATGTAAAAATGAGTTCAGGCCTAAGCTGAGCTTTACATTAGTGTGAGTGATTACCAATATCACCAATTGAGGGACGCACAGCGCCTCAGGCCGATTGCTTAAACCGGTTTAAACCAATCGCGCTCTAGGCCGACGTCACACCTACACTATCTGTATGTGCACTCACACGAGTGCAAAGTTCAACTTAGACCTCGCGGTCTGTACGTGTCTATCTTTGTTAATTTTATGCATCAAATACTAACCATAACACAGTATGTTCCGGGCCAGGTGGGAACAGACCTGGGCGACGGGCTGCACTCGGAGGACAGCAGCTGCGGAGCCTCCCCGCCGCATCCGATGGATCCTTGATGGTAACACTGTTTTTTTACATTCAAGCGTACACCACACATATACACCATACCAACACGTACACACACTAAAGAGAGACTAAACATTATCATATTTTATTTTTGTACTCAAACAATAGCTACTAACCCAATGTAACTCCGAACTTGTCTGTATAAATTGGGAAATGTAATTAATAGAGAGAGAGAGCTTCATAACACAAGTTGCATCTTAGCTTGGGTGCCAGTGAAGATAGACAGTGATTTATGCAATTTAAAAACAATATTGTCAAAATATTAATTTACCGCCTTCTATGTTTGAATTGTGAATTTGGATATATAGTAATTTTTCGGGCGATAAGAACTCATTTGTTATCTTTATTTGCACGTATCGCTGACGCACCGTATTGACGAGTGTCTCAAAACTCTTGGCGGAAACTCAATTTAGGCCGCACAGGTTTACTTACTAGTGAATGTCGATATAAGCGTTTGCTTACTCTTATATACGACACAACGGACGGTATTATACACATGAGCCTAGCATATAACATAAAAAATCTTCAGGAACAGTTAAATATCAAGTCCGTGATTCAAAAACTAAGAATCGATAGTATGCAATATCCAAAAAGTTTGTTTGTCAAATCACGCAAAAACGGCTGATCGGAGTTGGATGAAATTTGACACACAGATACCTGGCTTTGGACATAGGATACTTTTTTTATGCCGTGAAAACATTTCCGAACTTCACGCGGGCGAAACCGCGGGCGAAAGTTAGTACTCATGAAATTAATGTGTAGTGAGTGCCTTCAGAAAGAATATGTCTTGTTCTCGAATCGAAATGAAATTATACTTTCTCTTGCTTTCTTTTAATAGACCTTGTAAGACACTTTTGCTCGTCGATTAATAATATAGCATAGAATCAGCCTATAATGTTCCCACTGCTGGGACACAAGCGTGTTTTCTGTGAGAGGGGGTGGGCCGTAATCTACTACGCGGGCCCAGTGCGTGTGGGTAGATGTCACAATATCTTCGAATTACTTGTTCTAGGACATGCCGGTTTCCTCACAATGTTTTCTTTCAATAATATAGCATGTAACAAAAACCCTGTCCGATCCTGAAGGGTTTTGAACTTGGTATCGTACTGCGTACACAAATACGTAATCATTTAATGGATACGAGAATATCATTTTTCCCCAATGAAAATAATTAAAAATAATCATAACAAAGGCAACAGTGATCGCTCGACAAAGTTCACCTACAGTTTCGTGTCTAAGAAGCCTACTGAGCGAGGCGGTGCTTTGTCGCGTGCCGCCAAACAAACTTATGACTAAAGAAACCTACGTTATGCCTACGCGTAGGTATCAGCTGATATTGTACTGTAGGCATAGACGCTTAATGACCCTGATTTCTGACTTGATTTTGTTAATCAAGAAAAAAAATATTATTGAGTTAATACTCGTGTGATGTGCTTTTGGCAATGTGTATGTAAATACCGAATGTAGGTATAAGTTCATTAAAACATATACATTGTTGCAAACCTCGGCGATCGTGTTTCACATGTCTACCTATCCAACATTAATACACATTCGACACCTTTTTGTTAAATTTGCACGTACTCTTCGCAGCGCACTTGTGTACGATTTGAGTGAGTCGAAAGCTACCCCAATTCGAGCTCTTACTTTAATTTCCGAATCACACTCACTTCTAAAAACCATTTGTTTTAGCATGACCCCATAAATAAACAACAACATGTTCGCGATACGATAGCGGGACGTGAAAAGTACGGAAATCCAATCGAAAGCTATCTCCACGTGAGACTGGCAACAAACAAGTAGCGTGCCAGTAGGCTACCAGTCGGCGACATCAAAGGGGCGAGGACTCGTTAAATTAAAAGAGTGCCTAAATAAAATAGGTAAAAATAAAAATATTTCGCCGGCCGGTGGAGTGTTCTCACCTTAAGAAAATTTACCATATTTAGTGTTAAATTTCGCATGGTTCATAAAAATAAAAAATCAATAACTTTTGGTATTCTAGTACGTATGTTAAACTAGGAATACGCCTTTATTGGATCGGACAGGGTTTTTGTTGCACGCTGTATATTTAGTGATAAGATCTTAACCATTGATACTTATCCTTCCGAATTTCAATTCAACAGGGAAACTTCGGGGTCAATCCTTATTGCCTCTAATCTCTAACACAACATAAAATAACCCTTTTTATTATTGTCATTTTCCACAGAAGCCCACTGAACTCGTCGTGGACACTAGACATGTCCCGTTTCTACGCTTGCTTTTGTTAAAGTAGTATCAGTTTGCGACTGGGCAGGCGCGGACGATTGTGCGCCGTATGTCGTTAGACCAGAGTTCATTGTTGCGTAGCAGGCGATGCTTTAAGTATATTATGTGGCCGCTTTTTTATGATAGATATAATAATAATATGGAAATATCTTATGGGAGTCGTTAATCTGTTATTTACGTTTCCGTTTCTCGTGTTGGGAATGACCTTCACGAAATTAGCTCATAATGTTGTGAAGATATTAGCTAATTTGGGCTAACCGGCCCCGGATGCGCAGGAGCAGCGCTTTGGTAATGCTCGTAGGATAGGCAGCCGTTTCCAGGTAATTGGCTAAACTGGCTCCCCGAAACGAAGAAACAGTTTATTATATCTATCATAAACAAAAACGCGGTTATTGAATAAATAAATTATCAATATATTTGGTTCCTAAAACAATTATAATATGGAAGATTTATTTTGCAATGTTATTAAATTATTTATCAGAAAAAAAAATGTAATGGTTTTTTGCATGACACATAATACTAAACCTTCCATTAAACGATAATAACAAATTTAAATAGATATTATTAAGCTTTGTGCACACTGACTGAATATTAGGCTTACGAGGATATCTAGAAATTTTCTGACGGATATGAGGCTATGTAATATTATTTACGACATGTTCTTTTTAAGAAAATTGTATAATGGTAAATATCCTTGCTATGAAATTGTAAATAAAAATGATATTGACTTTTTTGTCATGCGAATAAAATTCTTGAATTTTATTTATTCGTAACACTTTTAGTCCAATTAATATTTAATCAAATTCATCAAAAAGGTTGTCTCTTACAATAACATCACTCCTGTAATCCGCGAAGGGATAGGCAGTTACATTTAAGTCCCATGTAACAGAGGGCTTTTGCCTCTCTTAACTCTTATAAAATATTGGCAAATCAATACTTATGAATTTATTTAATCTTTGCGTTTCTATCATACAATTGTTTGAAAACGTTTTCTTAATATTGTCAGTGTGTGCCCAGTTCTAGTTATATAGACCCAATGTGGCTTGTAGGTCAATTAGATTCGTCTTAACACTACGTATTTTAAATCTGCGTACGTAAGACTTTGCTTGTTAGTGGATCTAGTTTATTTACAGTTAATAATGTAGTGTGACACAGGTCCAATAACGTTTTTATTAGTACTTGACTCCAAGATCTACTCTGAGAAGAGAAGACAATTCACTTTTCTTACAAAAAGCTTTTTTTTTAATGAATTTTGACATCACGCCATAGAAATCTTTCTACAATCTGTCATTTTTCTTCCGATTATTTAGTGACCAAGCAACGCATGCTGTACTGTACAAAGAAACTTGGACGCGAAAATGGCTCGTAAAACGTTTGTTTACAGAAATGATCGATGAAAGTATATTGGATTAAAAAGGACTTTAATTTGATGAAATAACTGATATATTTGAATAAGAAAAGTGACACTGTTGGAAAAATATCTTTAGTCAAAATAGTCAGTCTTCATAATTTTACTTTAAAAATACACAACACCACTTTTTCATGTTAAATGCCAAACTGAAAATAAACTGTCATCCACTAATAAGTGAACTATATATTATATAAATAAAATAGATGTAGGATTTTATTAACCAAATTGTATTTAATTGCTTTTATTTTTAATACTCTATACGCCATTTTGATGACGTAACAGACCGCCGAAGTAAAACCAGAAAGGTTTATAAGTTAAAAAAAAATATATAATTTAATAATTAATAAATGAAAACATGAACAATTTAAACCATAATATGTGATGTCGTAACGAAATGATTAAAAATTATTGTAATTGTGACGTTAATTTAAATCTTTAAAGCCAAATGTTTTCAGTTTGATTGTGAACATTGTTTGAAGTGTCTTCTCATCGAAAATTAAAATTAAAATAGATAAATAAATCTTTGAGCAACGACTTGTATCTATGGCATGAAGTGAACTCGGAAAATTATTGTGCCTAAGCGCCAGGTTGCGAAATTCATCATTCAAATTTTCTTATGTTTTTTTTGCAATTTGCAGGTCAGGCTTAGGTCTCACTTTCTAATTTCACAGAATAAGTAAGAAAATTGGAATTTTGCGGTCAACCTGGCACATCCCCTTTGAAGTATTGAATTATTTAAACATCTATCGAGTTTATTTTGTATTAAATTCGATCTTAAGTAAGATATCATGCCCAGTTATATGTAATAACAGGCTAATCAAAGCTTTATCTTATGGGCATGTAGACTCAATATACAGGCACTTTTAATAATATTCACAATAAAAACTTGACTATAACACTGCCATTCCTGTATAGGTAGGTAGTGGATGATTCCACCGCGGAATAAAATAGAAAAATCACTAGATATCGTTACCATGTCGGTATCGATAAGTAAAATGATATCGATTATTCGTCATTTAATCGCTTATAATATCAAGTTTCGGTTAAAAAAATTAATATTATGTTGTGTTAGTTGATGATTTTAAATTAATATCGATAAAACGGTCACTATTTATCGACGTGACGATGTATCGATATTAGGAAGCACAGTAGGATGGATATTAATTGAAATCGATATAATTATAATAATAAAATCTTATTTTTAACCTTTTCGCTAGACGTGTATTATATATACACAAGGTTTGTATATTAATAAAATAATGTGATTATTTCCATTTTTAATGAAGTTATAAAGTATATTACCAAAATAATCGTCACATGTAATGTTTAAGTTAATTATTTATATACTTGAAAATATCGCTTTATTTTAATGCTTTGTGTGTAAAATGAAGTTCATTAATTGTATCTCAATTAAAAATGCCGATAGGTAAAAGATAACTGTAAAAGTTATGCGAATTATACTGTTCTGGTTATAAGCCATAAAAATACATGTTTCAAATATATTTGGTCGTTATATTAACAAGTGGTTACAATTGTCAATTGTATACTTAAGATCGCAGTTGTTTTAACTATCGTCATTTCGAAACATCGAGAGCTAGTTATTATGGTTTGACCGAAACCGCTGCACCGCGCCTTAGGAATTGCCGAGGGTAGGGGGGCGAGATGTCGTGAGTGTCGACATACCTAACGCTCCGTACAGCGGTTTCGGACAAACTATAAAGCAATATTTTCTAACTAAACTTTATTTTTTTTGTGATTATTCTTTCTTAACAGTAAGCAATATTTTTTTGTAATAATTGTTAATTTTATTTTAACAATCTAGTCTCTTTTTTGTTGATTTACGACCGTAATGTATTATCGCGACTATGATTCGTCTTCAATGTATTTTAAGAGTAAAACTAGTTGGACTTAGACAAATGAGATTTTTATAGGTTAGTTTTTTATCGTTTTGTGTCTATGGGCTGCCTCTATAGAGATGTTGGTTTAGGACGTTAAGTGATACTTATTTTCAAGGTATTGTTTATTCAAAAAAAATATTATGAAGCTAAAATGAATCTCATTAAAATTATGTTTGACTTTAAATTTTCTAAACGGTTTTGCACCAAAATTATTAAAAAAATCCTATGGGTCTGAAAACTAAATGGAAAATATTGGTGATTCAAAACCTTACCTATTGCGGCGCCCTGTATCTTCAGTTGTACACTTAACAATTATTCCCTTTTGTATTTTTTTGTAAAATTTAAATAACGATGAAATATGAGTTATCCAAAGATATATGTATCGAAATACTTATCCATATTTATTATAATAAATTTGAAAATTACTTTGTCTGTATGTTACCTTTTCGCGCCCAAACCACTGAACGTATTCTGATAAAATTTGACAAGGAAATAGATGGTATTCATGGGAAGGACATAGGCTACTTTTTGTCCTGGTAGCATGGTCCCGTGGGATAATTTCCGACAACCACGCGGGCATAGCCGCGGGCAGAAGCTAGTGTTAAAAAAAAAAACAATAATACTGTTAAAATGATTTGCTTGACTGGACTGAGCAGTTATTCAAACAACTGTTTATGTTTTATTAATTATTTTCTAAACTATCTCAAGTGAATAATTTCCCACATTCAAAAACAATTATTTGTAACTCAAACATCATTATCTAATTTAATTGTTTCTGAATTCGAGAACTTGTACTAACAAATAACAAAAGTGTTGTCCACTATATCGATATTGTAATATGTTTTATTTGAAAACTTCTAGTTTTAAAACTAATATGCACCAGAAAGAACTGAATGTATATTGCTTTTTTATATAATTGTGTATATTAAAGTAAACGTATTATGAACAAATTTTGTGTAATGTCCGCTTATTTGTAAACCGTTTTGTCGACAATGTTACGAAGATTGTTGTTTATATCTTTACGAAATGAAGCCATTGTTATACGATCATATCCACAGAATTTTTATTTTCTTGAGTTTCGGAATCTTGTCTCCTTGAAAGAAATAAACAGCAATCTCGAATCCTAAGTATTACAACAACATTCCTTTGATTTTAACACTGAACCAATCTCATATCGGTAGTTTCGATACTAGGTACCTATTCAAATAAGTGACTCGACACATCACTACACAGTATTTACCTTTGTCAATTGATATTAATAAAATTATTATCGAGGATACGTAAAGTAATAATTGGCGTTGTATAACCTAATAAATGGTATATCTCAATAAATTTGTTGATCGAGAAATACGCTAGGATAAGATAATATAAAAATTGTATTTAAATTAAATCCCTAAAACAATACGAGACGGGTTTAGGAACGTAGATTTTGCTAAAATTGATATTTAAAATGCATTTTATATTAAAAGTACGCTTGATATTATTCGAAATTGTATTAATTTTTCGCATTTACTGTTGCGATTATGAGCTAATATTTTTTTAGCCTCTTATTACGTGTTTTGGCACTTCTTAGCTTTCGGCTTTATAATCTGAAATTATCCAGGGAATTTTACGATTTTCGACACTCCTGCTCATCGTGCACTTGGGAAACACATCAGTAGTGCTATTCTGTAACCATCTCACCGTGAATAACTTAGGTGAAGTGAGCGTGTAGTGAGCTGTCAGTGCCACTGATGCTAGGGATTGACAAACCCGGGATGACACTGACAGCTCACTCCACGCAAGTATTCACGGTGAGATTTTTACAGAATCGACATACTGGTCTAACATTCTTGGAACATGATGTTATAAAGCCTTAAATCCTTAAATAATATCTTGCAATTTTTTTTCAGTTTCATTTGACTTCAAACTTAGTGCATGATGGTCAGAAAATTAATCGAAATAACATCTTAAATATGCCCGTATAGGTGCCATGGATTACACAATATTATACAAAAAGTATTTTACTTATATCAATGTCACGCCCTCCCTTGCGGTGAATTTCCACAATACCCCTAATCCACTAGGCATTGCTTACAATAACACCAATGTTTTAACGAAATATTAACCATCCAACTTTGTATTCAGCTACTGTTCTGTAAACTTTGTTATTATATCATTGTAAATCTAAATTATTGTCTAATATTAAATTGCATTATGTGAATTATCTCAATACTTAATTATTTTATGTAAATATATCTGAATAAAGAAACATTTGAATGAGTTTTTTTTGTTTCATTGGCTGATAATTTTGAGTGCTACTAGAAAAAAAAGACAAAAAGGTGGTGGATTCGATAGAAGTTACGTATTTTATGACCTTCGTGGATTTGATGGGTCTTTTTAGAATTTCACCAGAATGTCAACCTCTGATTTCAAAATGTTATTGAGACTGATTGGACCATCAATTACAATTACAAGATAGGAAACGTTTCGGCGTCCTATTGAGCCCCAGAGAAGACTAGCAATAAGATTTCTTGCAACAGAACAGCATGTCGATTCTGTAAAAATCTCACCGTGAAGACTTGCGTCAAGTGAACTGACAGTGTCATCCCGTCTTGGTCAATCCCTAGCATCAGTGGCACTGACAGCTCACTTCACCTAAGTTTTCACGGTGAGGTTACAGAATAGCACTACAGGTGACTCATATGGCTCACTGTCATACTTTTAAAGTATCAAAACAAAATAATCATCAAGATCATACCAGAAGTTTGTCAGGAATTGACAAATGTTTTAAAGGGCAATGTAAAGGTGAGTTAAATAAATTAAATTCAAATCACTAGTATAGTAAGTATTTATCAAATATTTAAATTTATTGTGTGCCATCTTCCAACTGTGAAGCTATTCGTCAATATTACTAAAGTGCAACTCGTCACCAGTTACGGTATGGACTTGGGGTTCTGGTGTCTGCTTTGGGGTAGGTGCATCGACATATGTCAATGTTGATGATGCGGTGCGGTATCCGTCACCATAGCCGTGCGTGCCATCCATCCCATAGCTTTGATATCCACCGAAATAATTATTTATTTATTTATTTGAATCACACATACAACTATCATCACAGGCTTACCTAATACAATAGTGTAGTTACAGTTAATAGAGCTTACAGATGTGAGACGTACAATAACTACATCATAATGAACATCTACTTATGACTAATGATACAATTTGCTGGCCGTGTGAATTCACTCAGAGTACAATTGAAGCAGTCAATCGGTTTTGACACCATATTGAGCGTATGCAGGGCGCGCATCAGTGGTGCGTGCTGCAGCAGGTTGGTTCGAGCGGGCGGCACCCAGAGCAGCGGCGGTCGCCTCCGTCGCCCCACGTGCCCATCAGGTACATACAACCCCACCGTGCGTAGAACACCTGGGTTGTGTATTTTACCACGCATAATTTTAAACAAGTAAGTGGCGAGAGCTACTTCCGATTCGGTTGTGAGCCGTCGAAGCGAGCGGTTGTCTCGGCTGTGTTCCTACAAAAACAAAAAAAAAGCGTGCGCTACACGTGCGCCCAGTTTCGGACAACGAAGTGATAAGTGTTTCAGAAACTAATAGTGTGCCCTGTGTCGCGATATTCACTTGCCTGCCAAAGGATCCTGAGCATCGAATTTGGTGAGATCAATCCATTCTAGGGTTAAGGAAATTAAATTCTCAACAAGAAAGTACAATGATCTCACTTAGCGTAGCTATTGTTTTACCCTCCTATTCATAAACGTTGCTTAAAGTTAAGAAATGATTAGTGACTGTTTAGCCATACATTTTTGACGTTTAAACGTCTCTTATCTTGAAACAACTTTTATAAATAAGAGTTAGTATTTTTAGCAAATCATTTAAGGCTCCAACGAGCATCGATAACAACCTCGAAGGCAATGAACAACTTGCGTAAAGAGCCTAAAAGTGAGGAAAGCCTGGATCTGTTGTGATCAAGTTTCATTGTCCAGTTTAACTGTTTCTGTTAAGGCCAAAAGGCTAAATAAGCCAATCGAACTGAGTTTAGATTTTCAGCTTTAATCTAATTGTGGTTGGGCCTAGCGGGTCACCAGGGTCGTGAACTTGAGGTTGTCGGTTCTTATTTCAAGAGACATTCTGGTGAAAGGTTTTTGTAGGATGTTATCAACTCAAAACAAAACGAACGCTGTCGATTTAGATTTCGTACAAGAACTTATTGCCTTAAATATTATTATTGCTTCCTTTCGTGTATAGATGAAAGCCGGTTTGAGTTTATTTTATCTTGATCTAGGTAATATTTTTCTCAAATATACCAAAGTTGTAATTTAGCAGAGGCTGAAATTATTATTTCGCTATTCATAACTACGAGTATTTTGTGGGTATGGACGCTTTGTTGATGGCATCTGGCGGACATGTCCTATTTAAGAAAGCTGGGTGATTTGTAACTCGGGACCCTTCTGTCACGGACACCTTTCTCTATTTAAGATTGTACATTCTAATAATCAGTGCCTGCAATATGATGTTGAGATAAATAAAGATGCATGATTACGATTATAGCGACTCATAGCAGCAGCAGCAGCAAACTCGAAGAAAAAATTATTAGAGAAGACATAACAAAACAGTTTATAACATCAAAACGAAATATAACTAGCTAATGAGTTATTATTATGACTGACTAGGTGCGAATTAAGGAACAGCTGATGCGAAGATAACAAGGAATCACGTCGCCGAGTTATCAGCTGTTATAGTGAAGTGAAGGAATGGCGTAAACAGATGGATAATCCTAACCGTTATATTTTAGCTTTATAAACATATAAGTGACTTTAGATAAATATGAGGCTACGAATAAGAATGATTGCCACTAAAAGACTTGAAGATAAATGAAAACACTCTTTTAGTTCTCCTTGGCCCGACTTCGTCACCTGACTTCGTCCCCTGGGCGTGTGCAGTGCTACGCGAAGCTTCTTCAACGAGGCATCGACGATTCCTGCTGGAGCTGTCCCCGCTGAAGAACGCAACTGAAGAGCCTCGAGTTCGAAGTTTATTTTTCAGACTGTTCCTTTTGAAATTGAGACGGCGAGATCCTTGAAGGACCAATGTTAGCTCGGGGATCATCTAAAGCGTGGACTACTGTATTTAAGGCAAGGGTTTAATGACGAGCTTAATATACAACAGTACAGGACAAACAGCTAATAACGAACCTAAAGTAAGAGGAGTATCGTCCGTCGCGGTGAAGTCAGCAGAAGCGAGTGGTCATCGGGCCGAACCGTGTAGTCGCCACGACGCGCTAAACCCGCGGCCCTCGCGTGCAGACCATGCCCAATGTGTTGTGTTGGGTTCGATTCCCAACAGTGCCCATTCAACTTTGGATAATTAGAATAACAACATTTGAGACTCGAACGATAGCTCAAGACTCAAAATATTTCGGCAAGGGATTCAATTCTTGGATCGACAGGGTGGAAGATCAAGAACGCTGCTAAGGAGATGTGCAAAAACCGGAACGGTTAGTAGCGACAACTCAGACGAAGACATTGAAAAGAACAGTAACATTTACCACAGCAGAGCAGTGACATAGAAAAGAGCCGAGAAACCAGCTGAACCCCGCTTAAAGATTCACCGATGAAGCTCGACTTGAGTCAACCCTGCTGCGACGTCGTTAAAAGATGCCCTCCCATAGACAAATATCACCCGCCTCTCTACTAATCCCATGCTTACGTTAGGGTGCATACCCCGTAGGCTCTTATTATCCTTCCTATCCTAAGGGCACGTCATCCCTACCATTACAGTGCCCCCCGGTCTACTCCTTGATATGCAATGGTATTTGTAGCGCCATGAAGCATGAGGCTTCAGGGACTAGTGCAAATCTTGGGGTTCATTCGATTAATCGAGTCTGGTCAAACCACGTTGGGGTCGGTGCATTTCATTCATTCATTCATTCAGTAAGTGGCGAGAGCTACTTCCCTTCTTACTTCCAGTTTATAATAGCCTACCATGCCCAGCACAAATAGAGTAGGATACATCAGTGGATACCCTGGATCACAGATAATATAATACTACGTACAGATACCCAATCCCATACAAATAAATGAAACCTCCCTAAGTCTGGCAATTGAGCTGGCAATTTTTATCGTCCTATTTTTCAACAGATGGCAGTATAAGCGACTCACTATTTGCCAGAGACTGTAGTTTTACAACGCCATCTAGGAGTCGACCTACTTTTAAAACGGGTCGTAAGAGATACATTTGCTGAATATTTCATATTAGTCCAGAAGGTAGTGTGCCGTGGCAAAGTTCTCATGCGTAATAAAATAGTACCTACGTACCTTTATTTTCCAAATAAAGTTCTGATAATAATATTGAGTTTTGTGTTGCATTTCAAACAAATCTTAGATACCTCTTTTTTTATAAAATTACCACAACCATATTTTCACATTTTGCATTAGGTAGGTAATTGAAAAGTTCGTAGAACAAAACGTCAAAAATTCTGGTTGTTCACATTATCACTATACTATTTCATAATTATTTTCTAAACGCGAGGACCGATTTACATAATTCAAACGGATTAAATGGTTTTAGACCTAGACCTTTCATTTGACACGGACATGAGTTTCCCCTACCGTAGGGTAGATTTTTGGGATGGATAAACGGAATACTTATCTGTATATTTTTTTTTTTGGTGGAAAGCTCGGGTTGCTTCTGTTTCTTCTGTTAGTTTCAAGGGATTGTGGATCTCTATCTGTGTGTGTGTCTCTCTGTGGCATTGTATCTCCCAAGCCGAATGGTCCGATTCGATCTACTCTTCAACAACTTACAGGACATATCGTGTTTAATCTCATTCAATTGGGCTTAATGAGAAGTAGACTTACACCCATATTCTAAGTCGTAACCTCGAAAGCTACTCGACTCACAACTCTGTCGAGAAGACCTCAAGGCGTGCCTCGGAAGACCCTCAAAATCGGTATTAATAGTCGTCAGAATAAGGAAATTATGATGTCCCTGGAATGAGTGTGAAACGAATACGTCAATATTCAATAAAGTCTTCAAAATACGTTGGGTTTTATCAAATACAGGAAAACAAATCAATTTTAGGTACAAGAAGTTTCCTTATAGATACCCAGTTCTTCTGGTCCCGACTAGGGAATGCAATCTCGATCTGCAGCAGATTTCGAGCTTTTTTCGTGTTTAAATATCGTGGGAAGTAAATTTAATGGGTACTTGAAATCTCGAAAGAGATTTTAAGAATGAGCGAGCGCTCGACACCATGCTTTTTGTAAATGTAATGGATTCATAGTGTGCATGATGTGTGTCTGCTAATTTATCGCGTAGTTCTTTTATTAATACTATGAACGTTGATTTTTGTTTCGGGATTTTATTCATGACCTTTTTATTTTCAAAATATAACACCATTAGCTTCCGCCCGCGACTTCGTTCAGAAGTCGTAAGATACCACAATATCTTAATCCTAACTACTATAAAAAATGCGAAAGTAAGTTTGTTTATTACGCTTTCACGTCAAACGGCTGAACGGATTTGGGTGAAATTTGGCAGACAGATAAACGCAGACAAAGTCGCAGGTAACAGCTAGTACTAAAACAACAGCCACATTTTCATAAAACTTTCCTGTATGTTACGTTTGTAGTTTTGGTCTCAGCAGACAAAATATAAAGAGAGTCTGGACTGGTGACGCGGGAGCAAGCAACGTCCGTGTGAGAAGCAGCTCGTTCTAAGGTCGAAAAACTTTGCTTGCAAACTATTTAGTTTTTAGTGAATTAATGAACGCCTGCGTATACTGCATACATAATGGCAAAACACTGGTACACTGACTGGTGCATTCACACAGATTATTCCTGAAGAACACCTATCATTTAAAATATTATAACAGTAGATTGTTAACACGTGATTCTTGTAGGGGGTCACGTGTTTACAATAGCGCAGAATTTTTTCGTCGTTTATCAAACAAAAAACAGCTGTTTCATAGAAAACTGCAATTCAAATTCAAAATCTTTAATTCGAGCGAATACTCATAGGGTTAGTTACATTGTCCTAAATTAAGTGTTAGTAAGCAACACGATACAATGACACATGTAACTGACAGCAGGGAATTACTTAAGTGAACACTCTTTCAGCAATCATTGTCAGAACCCTGATATGGCTGGCAGTGACCCGACCCACCATTGATGCTGCGCGCTGCCGCAAACCCCTGATGCACTGCAACGCCATGGCAACCCCATCAGTTTTCTGAAGATAAATTGAACACGAAGGTGTCCATACGACGCCTGCGAACATTCCTCCCACAAGTCTCATGTCTGCTGTGTGTGCACGGGTACAAAATGTTCTAAAGATCGTCATCTTTACCTTCGTCTGCAGTACAACGTGCAAACCTACGGGCTATCATATTCGCAAATATTTCGTAAATATTCGCAATGCGGATATTCGCACGTACGGAATGAACCCTCCTTTCCCTTTCAATGTCAGCATTCTCTTGTCGAGCAGTGGTGTCCCAGTAGTTTCGGCCCCGGCTTAGGAGTTGTAGGTCGTGAGTTCGAGCCCAGCCAGACACTTTACTTTGTGTATTTAATTTCATCACCAGTGCTCTCAATACGGTGAAGGAAAACATCGTGAGCACAACGTCCCGACAACATTCTTCGGGCAGTTGCCCATCAGACACAACACCCGTCTGGTCGAAGGATCCTCCCTTTTCTAAAGAGGATGAGTGAACTTTACACCCTGTTCCTCATACCTCTATGATCCAAGGCCCTGTTTCAACCTTCCTGCTTCTTCATCCGACTATATTTACAATCTCTAAGTGAAATATACTACCATGATGTGGCTGAGATCTCTTCATCAATCAAGAATGGACCTTCAAAATGGCTGAACAGGTTTTCATAAAACATAGGTAAGAACCATGCTGATTAAACCAGACTTTCAATAAAACAACCACAATTAAATCGGACTATCCGTTTGGGAGATACGATGCCACAGACACACGGTTACACAGCTCGACAAAGCCTTCAAACTTATGATGTCCCTCTTTACGTATACGTTTGACGTAACCAAAAGAGAAGCAACCCGAGCTTTCCACCACGCCTTCGTTAATAAAGGAAAAATAGAGGGAGTGGGCCGTAGTCCACCGGGCGGACCATGCGGGCTCAGTGCGGGTTGGTGGATGTCACATGTCTTCGAATTTTTGGTTCTAAGAGTTTAGTTTAGTTTAAAAGTTTTCTCACGATATTTTCCTTCACCGTTTTGAGAGCAGTGTTGATGAAATAATTTACACAAAGTAAAACCTGTCTGGGTTTGAACCTACGACCAACTGCAACTCGTAAGTCACCGCCGTTACCACTGGGCCACCACTGCTCTCATCTCTCTCGTATATTGCACGACAATAAATATTTGATAGCAACTAAATATGACCTAGATAAATGGTAAGTAGCGTACGACTGTGTCCCCAGATAAACACAATCATGTTCCTACTAACCATATAATGTGGGTTTAATTTGTTTGCTTATAGCAAAATAAGCTAAGTTTATTCAACTACAAACGGCCCATTCTTTAATCTCGTGAGGCTTTCTGGGGCGAAGAAACGTTCCCGAGTTCCGTGAACACTTTCACTTGTAGTGAGCTAAATAAAAATAAATGAATCTTAGGTTCAAGAAGTTATCTTTACAGATAAGTATGTAGTTCTTTTGGTTCCGACTGTTTTTACGAGAATCTTTAGGTATAGGCTCTTTTTGGATGATGGTCGGGGAATTATGGTTTGACACTTGCATTTTTTCTTGAATCGTGTGTTTGAACTTACGAGTAGCTCTTCAAATAATAGGTATTACAAAATTAAACATTTTCCAGGCCCGCATCAGGCCGCGTCTAAAGCAAAACAACTTTTTTTCGTAATTTACCTAAGTATTACCTACTTATGTAAGTTACGAAAAAAATCAACTGCTGTGCCAATAGATACATATAGTTTTGCAAGAGGTGAAGGTAACAAATTGAGGTTTAGTCACCAGCGCCTCACCCAGGTGGGTAGCCTCAACAGCATAACCATTCAATGGATCAAAGGACACAGCGGTTCGCTAGATGCAGCGACGAACTTCCCAGATGGGGGTCGAGCATGGCACCAGTGTGACCTGAACCCAACGTCTGCCACTCTCCTTCGGGTACTCACGCACTCTGGTAAGAAACGCATTAGGGACCAACATAACAAACTGTGGGTGGACCAAGGTGAGTGCAGGCAGGCTAAAGATTCTCCGACTAACCAAACAACAGCTGCGTACAGTTACGGCAGCTTTAACTGGCCACGGGTCATTTAATAAACACCTCTTTGACATAGGAGTCACAGACATTCCGCTGTGCAAGGCCTGCATGGAGGAGGACGAGACAGAAGCTCATATTGTGCTTTAAAATGCCCGGTGGTCACGACTCAAACTATGTATAACAGTAAATTATGTGTTTTTAACACTGAATTTTAAAACAGTTTTAAAAGAACAACCGTTAAAAATGTTACACATGCAATAATATTACAGTATTAAAGTGTGTGTATTGTAATGTGTATGTGTTAATAAGCAGTTTTAGGTACAATTGCACAGTATCGCAACGACTTGCGGCGGACAGACAGACGCAGCGATGCCAAAATAGCCTCAATCCAGTCGGGATGGCTATTTTGGCAATGCCGCGTTTACCGGTTACACTTATTAACCCTGTACACTTATATATCGGTTACAGATATATTAATGTTATACTTTTGTAAGTGTTTTGGGTTAACACAAAAAAAACACATTTATATTATAAGTGTTGCATATTTGTTTCTGCTAACAATTCAACCTTTATAATGGTGTTTACCTGTACAGCACCCTAATTGCGTAACACATTTTCGTAAACGATTACGACTAATCTGTTTAATTTTGACGGTTCAAGAACATTCATTGCGTTCTAGATATTGTTGAGCAGATTTTTTATCGAACTTAAGAAGCAATGGATTAGCAATCTGTTTCAAAACGATTCAGATTCCGATTGATTGTGTATTACGCAATTAGGGTGCAGGGCAAAATACTTTGGTAACCCAGGTACCCTACATGAGATTATCAGTAACACCACCAGAACAGATAAAAGAGGTATCTGTTCTGTGAGTTACAACAAGGCGTTTCTGGCTTTAATCGTTGAGCTCGAGTGGATCGAATGATCGATTTCCTTCCCGTACACAAAATACGCGCATTCACGTGGAGTTTATTACCTACTGTTACACCATTTCCTAATATAAGCAGACTTCGCCCGAATATACGCGATCATTTCATCAAAACCGGAGGGCGACCTCTGTCGGCGCGACGGCGACGACGCGTTCGGATTCGCCGAAGATCATGAACGCGACGATCGCTTATTCAAGATGAAAAAAACAGCGTTTCCGGAACTTAAGTACGGAACAGCAGTTTTCTTTTTCCGATTTCAAAGAACGATCCTATAAAGACATAAATACATGCAAATTAATAAAAATGGAAGAGTCTGTTTTAAAACTTGTCTGTCTGTCTGTTTGTTCCAGGTAATACCCGAAACAGCTGTTCCGATTTTGATTAAGCTATGGCAATACTTTGAACCCTGGGGAAGGACACAGGCTATGTTTTTTTTTCATTTTAATTCTGTAAATACATACTAGTTACGGTCGCTAATCGTATTTTATCAACTTACACCAGATACTGACTAGCAAATTGCAAAAACTTAAGAAATTTGAATTTCGCGGGCTACCCTGGCACTTTCGCCTTCATTACTTCTCTCTCGGGACCTATACTATGTCACGGGTTATTCTAAAGAGAAAACCGTTTCCCTGGCACAGGCAAATGAAGGAACACGGGTGGGTTTTAGTCAGTAAAAGTCTGACACGCCCTCCCGCTCCCCTGAGCGGGAGAAGTCATTTGATGATTTCCCACCCAAAAAAAAAAAAGTGGCCTATACTATAGCTTCCAACAGTAGCTTTTGTAAGACGAATGGCACCGCGGATACGATGATAACGTGACCTTATAGATCACCGGAATATTAGGTATATATATTGAGTGAGGAAATCCGTTTTGTAAACTGCGAACTCTTATCAGGGAGTCTTTATCACCAGTATGTCAGCATTTGCTTTAATATCATAAGAGCGAACCCCACGGGTGGACGCTTCATCGACCTCAGTTGAAACAACTTTATATTTTCTCAAGTGTGAAATGTATAGGACGCGGTGTGTGCTGGCGTTGGTAGCGGTGTGTGTGGGGTTGGCGCACTCCTGGGGTGAGTTTAGTGGCTGAATTACACATTTTCCTAGTATAGGCTGCTAAGTTTTTGCCGTTTGCCTTATTATATAGTTCCTTTATTATTTTTACATCAAATGAGGTTGAAATTGCACAAGAAAACTGTTTTATTTATTTCCGTGCTAATTAAAGCTTAATCATGTACTAATAGGTCGGGGTAATGTATGCTCAGTGGCGAACTAAGACAGTCGAGGGCCCGGAGCGGCAAAACAAAATTAGGTCGCCTTTCGGTCTTCTGAGTTTATGTGGGCATTTCTATAAAACAGTTCGCAGATATTGAATGATGACAAAAAAAAATGCTTTTCACGGACATTTTCATCGAAAGGATAGGATTAAAGAGATAGTTTGGCGAGCTCCAAAATATTTAAACCCGTCTCGTAATTTCAGTTAAGTTTCTTTTGAAAATTCATACGGAAACAGGCGTTGCTTTGCTTTGCTAATTCACAAACCATGAGAATGAAGAAAATGTAGAATTTTCGAACGAGCGTAGCGAGGTCGAAAATTTTATTACACCAGCAGGCGTAGGTTAGGTTAGGTCTTTTGACTATTCATACACAAACAGTTACTTGTCGGCTTGTGTAATATGCAAAACAACCTGTCAATTAAGACAATGTTCACAAGAGGGAGCGGAGGGAGCTCGAAATTTTTTGCAGTCTGCATTTCAATTTTGGATTGTTAAACCATTAACTTTTTGTACCTACAAAGGACTTTTCACCCACGAACGTTTCGCCGTGGGTGCTACGTCAGTCAACTCAGTTGGTTAACATTTCACCCGTTAAAATCTTTGCTTGTAAAAATAACTTGAAAAATATGATCGTTTTTAAGTCTAAAATTTATCTACAAAGGTAACAATTAATTAAATAGTTTTCAATGTATACTAGTCTGTGGCTGTATGTGAGATGTTCCTTTATATTAGATACCCAGAGTATAAAGAGTGCCTGTGAGTTCGACAAGTCTAAACGCGAAAAATATATGATTATTGTTATCATTTAAACAGCAAACGGTTACTTGATAAGTATCATTGGCGTTGTGTGAATAGAACAACATCCAGTTGCAATGTAGGTACTTATCACTACTTTGCTCATTAATAACACATATTGTTATGCCATAAAATCTGCACATGCACTTGCCTGAACCAGATATACCTATTGTAATGAAATTTAAAAAAACAATATTAAAGAAAAAGCAAACAGTTGAATGGATACTCCGTCACAGATAGTGCTATCTGATGATTCAAGAAAGATGTATTCAAGAAATACCTACAAGCCTGGAATTCGACACTAACATAGAAAAAGGATAGGCAGATGAATGACGAAGTGACTCTTATTTAGATGTAGGTACTTATTCCTTATTTTAAATGGCGTGTGTTTATGTCATTTCGGTACTTGGTACACTCCATCGTCAATTTAGATTACCTACATATTTATTTGCAGAAGTTTCTGAGGAGGTAGGACTTTATGTGCATGTTGAGAAAACAGAGTAAAGTAAGTAAATAAGTTCGGGGTAAGATAATCAAACCAATAGCCCAGACAGGCTACAAACATCGACACGCTCAAATTGCCAACGTCATAAACCAGAAATTAGTTCAGCAACTCAAACTTTATAGACACTATAGTACCTTATTATAAACGCAACCCTGAAACAATATTACAGAACCCTACAACAAAATTGTTCGACCGAGCCAATGCATACTTACTCACCGACCGCACAACTCTATGATCCGACAGAGGTATTTACCAACACCATAATTGCGTAACACACAATCAATCACAATCTGCAGCCTAATTGCGTACCTAACACATTTTCGTAAACGATTACGACTAATCTCAAAGAGTAATATAATTATAACTAATCTGTTGTATTTTGACAGTTCAACAACATTCATTGCGCTATTTACATTGTTATGCGGAATTTTTTATCGAACTCATGAAGCAATGGATTAGCAATCTGTTTCAAAACGATTCAGATTCCGATTGAATGTGTATTATGCAATTAGGGTACTAATAATTTTGAAGGAATTGCTAATCCATTGCTTCATATTTTAGAAAAAAAAATCTGCTCAACAACGTAATTACCGCAATGAATTTTGTTGAACTGTCATAATGAAAGCGATTATTACTACTGATAGTGTATTACGCAAAAACCCCGCAGTTTTTTTAATCCATGGGCACATATTATATGATCCATGGGAAACATAAAAAGCCGTGTTCTGAAAAAAGGATGTATTATTATGTATCTTATTTAATTTTTCATTGGTTTCAGACATCGCCATAACTAGAGGAGATCTTCTAGAATTTTATAGCAACGAAATTAAAACGGTCACCGTACGATTATATTCCCATAACCCCACAGCGTTAGCTTACGATGAAGTGCACAACATGATGCTGTACGTCGACAAACAGACCGACAACGATGCTATATGTGGTTATGACATATCTTCCATGGAAAACAAATGTTTCACAGAGAGAAACGGCAGAAACATTCGTGGTTTTGCCTTCGATCCAGCCACAGAATTATTGTTCTTCAGTGATACAAATGAAAGAAGCATTAATTGGGTTTCTTTTAAACGTGGATATAATAACAATGTTTCCGGAAATCTTTTGATCAAGATGTATGAAGGGATCCCCACAGATATCGCCTTGGATAGCTGTAGAGGGTACGTTTACCATAGTTTAATCATGTATTACTCAACAAAATCTATTTGTTACTTCGACATAATCAAAAGAGGTTTTCTGTTTACAGGTACGTTTACTGGATCAACACAAATCTGACTACGCCAGTAATAGAAAGAGCTCGATTTAATGGCTCCGAGAGAGAAGTCGTTATTAATACTACTTCATTGTTTATCAACACGACTTACAAACTTGAACCTCACAGCCTGGCTATTGACCAACAGACGAAGCAAATATACTGGATTGAGCCTGAGACTAGTTTAGAATACCCTATTTATAATGCAGATTTGAATGGAGAAAACAAAATCAGCATTTCTTCTGTAAGATATCCTGATACAAAAATATTGTTTACGCCACCATCATCAAATACATTGACCGTTTCAAAGGCATACCTCTTCTGGAAGGACTGGTGCACTGAGTCTGAGTGCAAGAACGACGTTTGGAAATTTCCAAAGTCATCAGAGACTTCATCACCGAATTCGAAACATTATTACACATATTTTACGTTGGACGACCTACAAATTGAAATGGTCAATGTCGGTATGGCCGCTAACTATAAAATAGCAGACCAAAGTCAGGGAATTAAGGATTGTGAACCTCTAACAAGTCTCGAACGAAAGAACTCTGCTGGGCCGTTTTGTGTTCATGGTGCGAAAGTAAATGGCCAATCTCTTTGTAAGTGCACACCTGGTTACATCGGTGAGCGATGCGATGTTTCAGTCTGTGAGAACTACTGTTTTCAAGGCAACTGCAGTTTGAACGATGAGGGACTTCCTAAATGCAGGTAAAATATACTGTACTTCAGAAAGGTCAGGTGCGAAGTACTCTCAACCGGCGCTCGTGTATGACCAGATGTATGAACGTAAACGAGGCAAAAGGAGTATGTAAGGAACGTAGCAGGTGGCGTTCTGTGGTTTCTGCCTACCCCCATGGGAAGAAGGCGTGAGTTTATGTATGTATGTATGTGTATGTGTTCTTAGATTGGTTTCCATGTTAAATTAAATTACTGAAACTAGTATTAACGTGGCTCTTACAGCACACATGAACATTATTGGTGTTCTATATACAGTGTGGCGGTTAGGTTATCACATTAACAGTACAGCGAGCGGTTATTACAAGTTGTTATCAGTTTGTTATAATAATAAAATAAACAAATTGATTTAAAATAGACAACCTAATTTTTCACACATAATGAATAGGTAGCGTAAAATATGGCACGAAATAAATCACCCTTGCAAAAACTTTATGGTACCTATTGTTACTTACAGTTCGCGAGTCCTAAGCTGAGTTTTGCATTTGTGTGAGTGCACTTAGAGACGCGTCCTTTGCTTGGTTCGGCAATCGGCCTGAGGCGCTGTGCGTCACTCCTGCGATTGGTAATCACTCACACAACTGCAAAGCTCAGCTTAGGCCACGCGGACTGCACCAAATAACCACAAATTAATACTAAAACCAAAAAATTGTCCCAATGCTAGAATGTTAATTGCTAATAATTATTTTAATTGTGAATATTTTTAAACTAGGTACGTAACGTAGAAACCGTGGTTTCAATTAATGTGGGAGCCTAATCGCCACACATTTATGAAAATATTTAATTTCCATATCTTGCAATACCGCCTCGGGTCAACTCGAGTGCATTTTGCCCACTCGTATCTAAATGTAGGCACCAAAAATTTTCATTATTTCAGATGTAATGCCGGCTATTTCGGGAAAAGGTGTGCAACCTTCGCGTGGTAATCGCGATGTATAACTAAAAGTTGAGGAACAACCCTACGGATTCAGCAGAATCAAACCAAACCCTAGCTGATTTACTGTCGAATGTCGGAGATCTACTGCAAACATTTTCGTAATCGTTGAAGAATAATGTACTTAAGTTACAAATTTCCTCGAGTTTTGCTCGTGACCCTATAACTTATTGAGAGAATAAATGCATTCGTTTAAACGACATTTAAACAAAATAAAAAGCTTCTTGTTCACATTTTCCCCAATTGTCTTCTGAACATAGTTTTTGATCTCTAGTTTTCAGATTCAATAAATTCACATGATATAAATGTCATAGCTAATGTTTTATTTATATTAGTAACATACACAAGCCTAACCACGAATACCACGTCCTTATTCAGAAGCTACGCGCTCAAGGCTCGTACGGACTGGCGCGACACGCAACGTGAATCGCGCGCGGCACTGCTCGTCGCGGGGTTCCTTTGTGTCGCGTCGCGTAGTGCGCCTTTTTGTAGGCGCCTTCAGGCATCGTCCTAATAGAACGCGAATACGCGATATATAATATGCGACTATCGCGTGTACGCGCTATGGAAAAAACTGGTGTCCTATTGATCATCGCGCGAATTGACGACGCACGGTGGATCGAAAATCGGCTGTAGAAGACATAGGATCTCGATTTCTTAAATGTATTTTTTTTTGCTGGAAACTACTTCTGCTGATCATTACTGTTCTATAAAATGTCATATGAAGTAAATGTGTGCACAAATGGAAGAGTTATAATTTTTATAAGAAAAAAATGTATGGAGCTGGTATGAAAAATCGAATTATCTCCTAAACGGCATGTTTAACCGTAATATCCTTGGAGGTGGTCATAGTGCTAATTATTTATAATTTTGTGCGAATTTGACGAAAAATTTCATGCCGTTTTTTTAAAAAAATCGTCAAAATATTTTCATTTGTTTTTTCATATGAAACGATTCCTTTTAGTGTCCAAGTTAAAAAGTTCGATATGTTATTAACCCAAATATTAAGAACACACAAAACACACTCTTCTACAGCCGATTTTCGATCCACCGTGCGACGCGAGCAACGGCTTGCATTCAGCGCTGCGTCGCGTCGTCGCCAAGTTTACGAAATGAAATGGCGGCCGGCCGGCCGGGCCGCCAAGGCGAGAGGGGCGCGGGCGCGGTGCCCCGCTGCACCGACGCGATTCGCGCGAATTTCAATTAGGAACACCTATTCGAATTCAATATGTTTGATCGCGCGTTCGTACGGACTAAGTTCGCGCGACAGCGTCGTGCGATTGTCAGTTAGGACACCTATTCGAGTTCAATGTTTGATCGCGCGTTCGTACAAGTAAAATTAGCGCGAACATGCGATGATCGCTCATTCGCGTTCTATTAGGACGATGCCTCAAACGTCACGTATCTTGCGATATCGACTGCGGAGAAAACACTATGAAAGAGTTTTAGAGCATGACACGAGTCATCGCGAAGCAGCATATGAGAGACGAACGGAAACAAATGACGCGCGCGCGTGTCGCTTAATGTAGGTCGCGTCGCTCGAGGCCGAGAACAGCAATCTTTCGACTATCTGTAATTTTGTATACTCTTCCGTCGACAAAACCCGTTTCATGGTGGGTCATGCTACGCGTAGTGCAGGTGCATACGATATTTAAAATCTGAAGACAGGGTTTATCAGAAAGTTGTGGTAAAATTTAAGGGTGTGATGCAGACCATCAAACTTGTGGACTCCACATGCGAAATACGCATCGCACTGACGTCACGCAAAATCCTGCATTGCGCAGTAGGATCTATAGAAGTATGAGGAAAAGGGTGTGAAGTTCACTCATCCTCTTTAGAATAGGGAGTATCCTCCGACCAGACCAGGGTGTCGTGTCTGGTGCGCAACTGCCCGACGATTGATGTCGGGATATTGTATATACCTATGCTAGTTGCGCGATGCAGAATTTTGCGTGACGTCAGTGTGATGTGTAGTTCGCATGTGGCGGTGTAGATGCCGCCACAGATCCTCCCTTCTCCTTAGAGAATGAGTAAACTTTACACTCTGTTCTTCATACCTCTATTAACTGAACAACTTTCTCTATAGGACCAACATGGTATTCGAGAAAATAAACCTTCTGTCCCGTACAAAACTTCAGTACCTACTCGCCCCAAATGTATAGGACGGCTGATTATTCGATTCGATTTCACTCGAACGACACTTCCATTTTTAAATTATTCCGTATTCTTGTGTGAACTTATTAAAACTACAACGCGCATTTATTCTTGTGTGAACTTATTAAACCACAATAAACACGTTTATATTATTTTAAATCATATATTAGTATTATTCAAGATAATCTTAAATTTACTAGTATTTTTAGCTAGAGTGCATGATGGGATACCCATTTCATTAATTAGTTATTAAATAAAACAAATAACTACAAATACAATTTTATTCAGCAAGTCACTAGGTCACATAGTTAATATTATAAACGCAACACTTAAAACAATCTTAAGTCTTTGTACAAGGCAATTTTCATGTTAACAATATCGATACCACCGCGAGGCGGGAAACCTGACGATTAGTGTTTCTGTCCTATTTATCATACAAGCTTTTTCTATATTATCAGTATTTCAAATGAATAACTATATACCTTCTGTCTTCTGCAACTCATAGACTGAGATAGATATGAAAAACATCGCACTTTTCTCAGTTTCAACAGGTATTCAGGTAACAGTTTCACAAGACAAAACCTAACGGACAAACATTTGAAGCATATCAAAGAATGCCGTTTTGTGAAGTACACGCGAACAACGCATATATACACATTCAAATGTAGCCGATTTCGTTCGTTTCAGTCAGACCATTAAGTGTCACTGCGACATTGTTCTGTCAAAGCACGAAAAAAGTTAATCAAAATGCCATCTTGTCAAAGAAATGTTATCCAACCAATAGGAAATCTTCTAGCTATGCCAATGGGCCCATCTCATTACTTAAAGTTGTCGCGTTTTAGCATGGCAATAGCGGTCATTGTCCTTTCCTTATTTTCTATCTGTAGGATCCCTGTTTGCGTTCTTACGAACACAAAACTATTTATACATAGTTTCGTATTTTCCGTCGTCTCGTGTCGTTATTGAAACATGTTGAAGATCATAATACAGTGGAATCTCTATAACTCGAATGTCAAGGGAAATGCAAAAAATCGAGTTAACGAGTTTTCGACTTAACAAGAACTTCGAGATAAGATAATAGACTTAACTGCTGAAATTTTGACTTACAGAGGCGCGATTTCTAAGTGTATATTTCGATTTGTAGAGTTGAATTTGAATAATAATTCAACTTACGTTTTTTAATATTTTTTACATATTAAAACAAATTACATATACTTCTGCCTTTTCGCGTAAGATAGGCCTGGATACGCTTATGTTTTTGTCCCGACACTGTTTGAACCAGGTGAGTAAGCATTCTTCTAAATCAGGAAACTCAGCTAGACGCCGTCTTTTGCTAGATAAATTGCTACTTGATTCATATCTTCGCAATATGTATTTGATTTAGGACGTTAACTAACTTTATTTTACTTTTTGTAATCAAAATACTCGAAAATTTCGTTGAGTCAATGACCACTATTGCTGTGTTAAAACGCGACCACTATAACAAACAGTTTTTTATTCTGTAGCGATTGTATAACCATTTTAATACTAGTCGTAAATCGTCAGTCCCCCCCCCCTCCTTCACGTCTCAACCTCCACAATCAATCCGTTAGTTACATTTAAAAAAATTACATATCCTGATGTTTTGTATATTCAAATAATTGTATAATAATATATAAAAATAATATAAGCGAACAGTTAATTTGAGTATTGCAACACATAATATTAATAAATATAAAAATGTTATTTGTGGTACAATTTTAGCATTGCAATTGAGAAATAAATAGATTATTGCAAAAAAGGTTTTTTTTCAGTTGTTTTTTTTACAGATTTTTCACATTTCGTATTAAAACCCCATTTGTAACGCTAAAATTGTTCCACTTTCGAGGCCTATTACATATTTTAATCTCAATAAATACGTAGATCGATACATTTTAAATGATTGAGCGCTCAATTCGTTATCGGAATGTGATTTTGACCATTTCTCGAGTGAAGCGGCTAAACAGAATACAATTAATACGTTATAACATCATTGATGAAGAAAATTATATAAATTTATATTTTTAAGTTGTCAAAAAAATTATCAGTCTCGATTAAATAAAAAATGATATAAAAAATTAGCCTTTTTACATAAAAGCCATAATAAATAATATTTTATATTTGTATTTTTTTTTTTCGTTTCCTGGCACATAATCCCATTGTCGCTTCACCCAAGTAATGGTCCAGGCATGAATAATAAAAAAAATCTTGAATAAATATTTCACATGATTTCGATTAGGTCTCATTTCCATCCAATTTTCTTTTTAAAGTCTGTAAAAATAAAATATAGACGTTACCATGCTTGTAAATGATCAAATTTTGTTTTCACAAATTGGATTTTACAATTTTCAAGACCAATTATAATTAAGCAAGTCTGAAATGTCAAACTGCTTTGACTCGATATCCAAAACAATTTGTAAAGGTCTTCAAAATTAACAATTTATAAGCAAAGTACCCAAAAAATACAAGTAATATTAAAATAAGATATAATACTTTGATGAACATTTATAAGTCTCAAGTTTAATAACTAAATAAATGTTATAATTACACTAATTTTGGTGCAAAACCTAAAACACTCGTGATTGATAAATGCTATGTGAAGAACTGTTTAGTCTAAAGGACTATTCATACTGAGGCGAATCCCGCGACTGCGCGCGTCTTTTGTCTTTCACAGTTATTGTACCACATCAGCAACCCAACTACAACCTTATTATAACGTGACTAAAGATCACTGTGATTTTGATAGACTAGGCTGTGGCAGCAACCTTATGTTACGAGAATAAAGATTACTGTGATTTTGACAGTGAAACAAAATTACAAAGTAAAATAACTGTGAATGGACTTTATGAAGTCAGTCCACTATTTCTGTGCGTTGAACATCTCCATAAAGTAAGTCGACAACATCGGCGCATGCGCACGCCCCGCGTTTCGCGTTTTCGTCTCATTTTGACCACATCATTACTGCAAAAAATACTAAGTAGCAATGGTGATATCTGTCATTTTAAATATTACCCTATGATTTTTGTTATTTCAACCAACAATCTCTCGGTAAATATTTATTGTTAGGAGATTTGATCAGGGTTTTAAAAATGGAGTGTGATTTCAATCTTTTATATCGACCAGCCACCATTGATCTTAACATACTCAACAATAACTAAACAAATTCTTCACGTTCCAAACTGTGAGATTACAAATACTAGTGAACGTTCAAAATGCAACACATTGAGCAGACTCGACAGTCTTCCAAATATTCGCTCTCAATCAAAGAGTAAAAAAAATGTAAAAATTTAGTTTTTCGATTGTCGTTGAAACTCAGAAACCAACATGGTATAAAGCGAAAAGGTTTTGAGTCAGCAAATTTGATTATTTTGTACCCTCTTATTCATATGAATGAATGTATTATAACTAAAATGACGTAATATTATATTGTCCTTTCACATTTTTTGTATGAAAATGGCAAGGATAGGAAGTTTTTTTTATAAACGCAAAGTTTTTATGAATAAAAGGGACATAGTTTTGAAGAATCAAAACCTATACACGGTCAAATTAAATTAGCTAGGGAAACCCCGCAGGCGTGCTGAAAAATGGATAACATTGCTTTGGGTTGAAAATCCGTAGTGTGTTACGTTACTTAATTAACGTAAAAGTAGAGAATATTATTTTGGGACGAAGTTCCTTGTCGCTACTTGCGGTAGGAGGTGACTGGTAGAAACGAAAAAGCTCCATGCAACTTTCTCTCTCTCTCTGCCTCCTTATATATACACGTGTGTGTGCTGCGTGCGAGTATCGCGAAAGAAACGAGTTCCTCACGGGGGTCCCTCAAACGCAAAAATATATTTTTTCAATTCATAATCGATACGTGAAAGGTATCGGTCTGCGGTGTTTCGTTAGCTAATTTAATTTGATCCTGTATAAATGATATTTTTATCCTAAAACGAAACATTTCTTTATATCTTTAACATAGTTTCGAAGACAAACCATGGAACAATTCTATTTTGTAAGAAGATATTTTTAGTACTAACATTTTATAGGGCATTTATTGCACGGAAAACTATCCATTTCAACAGAAAATTTGGCGAAATTACATGAAGGCAAACTAACACATTTAGAAAGGATGTAGCTTATAATTAATTCAGATATTTATGCGAATATATGTATTCATTGATATTTATCTAATTTCAACAACACTAAAATCATGGTACTTGAACATAACTAGCAAAATGTGGGTGAACTACACACCTCCATGTACCCTTCGGTGAGATACAGACGTTTATATATATTGTTAATAGCTGTTCGGGCGTGTTAGTCTTCATGTTATGCGCACCAATTTTTTTTAGCAATCAAATTAGTTAAATATCAATACTTTCTATTAGAAATGGTATGAATCGAGGACTATAAATAAACTTTACTATACTTTACTTTTATGATGCTACTGAAGTAGGCCGGCCGCGAATTCAGACACCAGTGTTGCCAACGTCTTTATAATTTTTTATTACTAACTATCCTAGTTAATAGTGTTGCCAGACTTGTTGAACAAAGTAACTGTCTTCTCATAGGTTAACCATTGATTTATAACAACCCTGTTTCGTGCACGAATTATAATAATTTTACATAGATTTTTACGTTTCCAAAAGTACGCACACAACGGTTAACTAGGCCTACCCTATTCTTGCATCGGGCAACACCATTTAATGAGACAGCATAGACAATAAATATACCATAACTTATCGACAAGAAACCGAGTTCAGTTCAAGTCTATCATAACTTTTCATATTAAATCACTTTACATTTTGAAGCTCATAATAGTCTTCTTCTTTTGTTCACACATTTTGATAAATTTAACTGACCTCAATCCACGACCTTTTTACCTCTATAAAGTCAAATCCCCACTCTACAATAAGGCCTTAGACCTCAAAAATCTATGTTGACCTCTAAGGTCAGAGAAATCTCTAAATTTTGCTCTATAACGCCCCAAGGACCTTCAAATTTGGTTGCTTTAATTGATTTGGATAGTTCTTTCCGCTAATGTTAACAATAATGTTACTGAAGTGCGCGCAAGATAAGTCTGCGCCGTGTTTGACCTTCAAGACTATATGCAGGCGACAGCACTTTTAATCACTTTCGGCAAAATGATGGTGATCATTTACTTGGGAAAACACGCAACACAGCTCACAGAACGCGGCAAACGATTTTTACACAATATTGTTCATACACAAAATGTAAGTGTGTTTTAATTATGTTTAAATTTCTGTTAATGTGACCCTTACATTTTATTTAAAGTATCGAAAGTATGTGAGTATGAACAGCACATTTTTTATCGAGGCACTGTGACCTCTGAGTTTGTTTAGTTGCTTCAGAGTAGTTGGATAGGAAACACCGACCTCATCTAGTTTTAAAACATACACTCGAGTATGTGTAACCGCAGCTTTCTCTATGTCTTAGGGCCGGCTTACCTCACCCCATTGCCGTTCATAACTTTACCAAATACCAGTTCACACTACCGGAAAGTTCCAAAGAAATAATTAAATCTGTCATCAAAAGCATGTCCTCAATTGGGTTAGTGAACCCGCGGCCGTCGACGTACGCTACGCACGTATCTAGTCGGCCTTCCTAGGCCTTCGCTTGCGGACCTCGGGTCGCTCCGTGGAGTCGCTGGGCTTCGAGTCGCCGCCGCCTTCTGCTGGCTTGTCTTTCTCTTCTTCGGATGACTGTGGGGAGAAGGATAGAATATAATGTTTTAAATCCTAAACAAAAATCTCTGAAATGACTCTGAAACATGATGTTGTTTGGGTACGTTTTTCAGCGAAAATACTCTTCGAATTTTGATGAATCTGTTGGATTTTGCTTTGTTCTTGAAATAATTTGGACACTTTATTGAGAAAATTTAGCAGTACCAGCCAAGACTATCATTCGTCATTCGCATTTCAGCTAAAATGATAAAGAGATCGCAGAAAGCGATATTTATTTCTTGTAATGTTATTTTGTGGTGTACAATAAAGTATATTTCAATAAATAATAAATGCTGCCAAAATTTGGACCTCCAAATGAGAGGACTATGAAAAATCAATGTTCAAATGTTGTTACAAAACAACATGCTCATTGCTGCATTGGTAATTCCCGTAATGTGCCATAATCCGTTAGTCACAATTCGCGAAGCCGACACTGAGTGGAGTTCTATAGAAATAATAAAATATTATTGAATGTAACTCACATCACTGGGGGAGTTCTTCTCTGCATCACTGTTGTTCACATTCTCGTCATCATCCACAATATCGTCGTTGATCAGCTCCTGAAAAATCACCATCATCAAACATTAATTACATCCTTTTTTTTTTTAAGTTTGCTCATCAAAGTTTAAAATCGTATATTCAAATTTGTATGAGAATCGGCACTTTGAATGTCAACATTAAAAAAAACCGCCCCCCAATATACCTTCCCTTCACCATTTATTAATATTTTAGCTGGGAAAAAAGAAGCGGCTCATCTTTAGAGCTTCGCGTCGCATATTGCGTTCGTTATTTATATTTAAAACGTCATTGTAATCATATTTTTGTACTGGACCATACCTGTGAACCTACTGGTTACAGATATATTGAAGGTCAAAATTCTAACTTTTACTGACGTTTTCTTATGAAAGCAAGTTTTAAATGTTATCACACAACTTTAAATACCCCACGACTCCTGTACCGTTGCATGCACCCATAAGCACATGGTCATGTGTGCGTTACGTTGCGCACTACTGTAAGCAGCGATTTATCACACAAAAAATAATTTTTGTTTTCCAGCAATTAATTTTGACGGTTATGTGATGGTTTTTTTTACACCCTTTTTATGCTAAACATCAATAGTCCGTTCAAATAGGAGTAAGTGCAGTATGGCGTTCTTACCTGGTCATCGTCAGACTGCTTGTCCTTCCCATCTTGGTCACCGCGCGCTCTCTTGTCCAGTTCCTTCTGTGAGATGAACACCTTGTCTCCTCGGCGAGGAGGGTATAACAGGTCGATGATGCATACAAGGAGCTGCAAAGTTAAATAGTTCGGGTTAAAACATCTTTTGATTTGTAACTTTCGTGAAGCAGTTCCATTTACATTATTTTTAAAGTTTTACTGCCGAGTTTTCTTCGGGATCCCCTGTCTAGTTCCGGAATTCGCAACTCAGTAACTCGCTTCAACAGTGCGTGTCTTCGCATTAAGCGTAGCTCAACGTTGCGTAGACATGACTGTATCGAACCAAACTATCGAGTTGAAAGCGTTATCAGAGACGCGGATACGTTCGAAACCGCTTCAAGTTTTGGTTACCATATGCAGCGAATATTTCATACAACGAGGTGTCTACATAGAACAATGTAATAAAAGGTACTGACCAGTCCAAGCAGAGCTCCGATGAAAATGGTAGCCAGTGCGAAGATGAGGTAGGATCCCCAGGTCGGCAGCCCATATGTTTCCATCAGCATATTGTGAACGCTCTGTAAAACAGTTAAGTTTCTAGATTAGCGATGGGTTTTATTTTATTCAAAAGGAACAACAAACAACGCTGTTCACAGATTAACTATAGGATACTAACAGTGAAAATAGTAATGGCTTACAAACACATTTTTTTTTCGTGTGGGTCCCATGCTTATACCATGCCGTACACTACCGGGCTTTAAAACCAAATAACAACTTTCTTAATTTTTTTTTTGTACTAACAAAAAAACAACAAAAAAAAAACATGAAACTTTCACATTCTTTGAATTAACGAGGCCCAGCATGGCTTTACATGGCCCACCATGGTTTTCCGTGGAATACATGGACTCCACATTACAGGGACGCCCTTAGCCTTATACTACTATAAAGTGTTACATATTCAATACCCTGAGCGCCTGACTGAGCTTGAAGAACTCAGCGACCAGGGTCATCTGTATAGAGTCTGGCGCCTTCCACGATGATACTGGTTCAGTCTGCTTCCATCGCTGGTCTTCTACGTAACGCAGCATAGATTCCACGTCGCGGGGACCCTTGTACTGGCGGAATTCGCCTTCGATCACACTGTGGAGAAGAAACCGTATTCAATCACACAATCACAATGCTGTGTTTTATCTCATAAATAGGGGGATCTACGCACAAGCACGAAATCCGTAGTTTTGGCCTATATTTCCTACACAGCTTGACAGTTCCGATTAGCATTTGCTCGTCCGAAAAAGTTAATTATTCGGGAGTAGGGTTCATTCCGATGTATCGAACTACTTTCGGACGGGGCCGTATCTCTGTTGACAGACTTGGGGTGGATTTCATCAATAAAACTGAACGCGATTCATTACTTTCTGTGGAGTATTGACAGAAAATAATAGTTTACCTAGTCTAAAATAATAGTAGCTCCAATTGGCCCTTCACCATTCGAAAGTTGCGCGCTGATTGCCGAGGGTCAATCGGAGCGCCGAACGAGGTCGATGCGTAAATTCGAGATGACTAAAATAAACTCACACTAGGGTTACAGTTGCATTGGTGAAATAGGAACTTACAGAGTGTGCCCCCCTGGTCCAGTGTCCATACGACACTTTGGACACTCCAACTTAAGGGACATGGTTTGGTTAGCATTGATGAGCAATGTTAATTACGTTTACGTAAGGTTATTTCTCAAACATCCGCCATCCTTTGAGTTCTTTAACGCGGCTTGCGGTAGTTGACTGGTAGAAATCGTCACGTAAAGAAAAAGCGTTATGCCCCCTCCTATCTCTGACTTTCTCTCTCTATCTCTTTGTACGAGTGTGTGTGCGTGCGAGTATCGCGTAAGAAACTTCGTTCCTGACGGCGCTTCCTCGACCGCACACGTTTTTATTTTGTCTGTGCGAATCCCAAATAAATAAATACATCTTTTCACTATTACTCACTGCTAGTAGGCAGAGCAGTAACAACGAAGCGACCGCTAGAACCCGGCGGCTTAGTGACGTCAGCGCCTGCAGTTCTTACCCTCTCTTTTCTACGGGGGAACTTCATACCTTGTTCCTCCAAAAATATATCTATCTATAAAACCAATATACTCACTGGAAGATAGTAGGCAGAGCAGTAACAACGAATCTTCCGCTTAATCCCGGCGACTTGGTGACGTCAACGCCGGCAGTTCTTACGCCCAGCGCCTTGCGGGTCGCCCGGGTGGACAGCTCTCGCCATGCCGGGGAGAGAGCATTGCAGGCTGGGCACCAGGGGGCGTAGCTGAAACACGATAGATGGAATTTTAGAACTGGTTAATGATAAATGATAATGATAAATGATTTTTATTTCTGTAAGTGGGTTTGTAAAAAACACTTTTACACGTCAAACATTTTTTTTAAACTAGATGAGGTCGGCGTTTCCTATCTGACTACTCTGAGAAGAAAAGCCGAAACAAACTCAGAGGTCACAGTCTCTTTTAAAGTCCAGACATAATCTTGGTCAGATCATGTTAAGACCATGCGGATTGATGTCTGAAATGGTCTTTTGAGGAAAGAACCACACAGATTGAGTGGACCTGTCCAGTCAGTGCACGCATTTGTCAGTAATCGTACAGCTCAACTCAAAACATAACTCAACGATTCGACGAACAATACCAAAGAAAGGACATTGGATAGGCCGCATAATTACTCAAACCGCCAGACCAAGTTACGATTAAAATTAACTGAGATAATAAAATATAAAAAACAAAAGTATAAAATAAAATGACCCACATAGTCTTAACATTTACAATAATAACAATAAAATAATACCTAGGTAAGTATGTATGTATATATTCTTTTCTAAAGTGCACAATTAGCCTACAATGTTCCCACTGCTGGGACAAAGGCCTCTCTGTGAGAGACCGTAATACACCGCGGAATCAGTGCGGGTTGGTAGATGTCTCATGTCTTCGAATTTTTGGTTCTAGGACATGTCGGTTTCCTCACGATGTTTTCCTTCACCAATTTTGAGAGCAGCACGTATTCTATTGGCCTATGAAGACGTTGAGCAAAGGTACTTTGCAAGATATGATGCGATTAACGTTTCCGAAAGTTGATTTTACAAACTCGAATGCTTTTATTTGAATTGTCAAGGGGTCGGTCAGTCAGAAATCTGAAGCCTATTCCAAAGCGTTGTAGGTATGTGGAGAAGAACGGATAAGAAACTCCACGGAGACTCTCTTAAATCGAAGTATGTTTAAGCACAGAAAAGAGGCAGATAATGATAAAACAAAAAATGGATGTGACAACCTGAGATGACGTTCGATATACATATATATGTATGGAGATGAAGAATCATGATGACGTAGGATGGGGCAGAAAGATCATGACGTTTTTTGTATTGATGTAAAACAACAAAGTAGATGAAATAAATCAAAATTGTTTATTTCAATATTATATTGAGGTTAGCAGGAGTACAAAGAGCAGGATTCACAGAGCCCACTTTGACTTTACCAAGTTTAGTGAGCGTTGCATACGAATATGAACATTATGGCATAGGAATGAGGTTCATATTCGTATGGAAGGCTGACTTTATTTGTTAATCTTGCTCTACGATCGGTAAAGCAAAGGCTCTAACAATTGCGGGCAACGGGACGGTGCGACGCGATTCTGCAGGGCTAACATGACACATGCAACAGTTCTCTCGCGTTTTCTCGTCACTTCCATATCTGTCACTTTTCTCGTTTTCTGACAGCTCTGCCATACAAAATACTAGACTCGTTCTGTCAAACACCTAATTTATCTCGCATTTCGACAATTCAACATGAGAAAATCTCTAATTTTGTCGTCCTCGATTTTGACGACAAGAAGAGTAGACAAAATTATGAGGCAATAAAATAAAATAAAATATCCAAAATAACATGGCAAATTCATAATTATACTTATTTTTGTTCTAGTTTTAGTAGACAACATAGTAATAATGAAAATACTTAGTTTTAAACTACCTACTTTATTCATTGGAATGAAGTTCCTTTAGCGGCAGCGGAAAAAGTGTGGCGCAGGGAAGCACTATTACGTAGATGAGCATCACGTGCAGTAATCAGCCTCGTTTGTCAATTATTGTGATTACCGAAATCTAGGGAATTATGGCTGTATGGCAATATCCAACCTACCAACATAATTACGAAAATCACCAGTTAATTCCCCATAGTTGATGAGTAACAGCAATATGTATATCATGTTTATGGTGATCAATATCAACCTTCGCTTTACTAATTAACACTAATTCCATGCGTAAAATCGACCGATGTTGCAATTATTAAAATGATTTGCTTTCAATAACTTGCTACATCAGTATCTCGTCGCGAGATACAGAAGTGTCAAAGTGCATTTTTCGAGTATACTCGAGCTAACGGTCATGTTAGGTGTAAGGATGACGTCAAAAAAGAAGATCAATTTTGAGAAATCGAGATAGAGAGAGTTATCGCGCTTGTCATGTTAGCCCTGCTGGTAGAAAATTTTCTTTGAAGTTTTCATAGTAATTGTTCTACTAGAGTCAGTAGACGTATTTTAGTTAAGTGTTTTTCGATATCTAACCCCATCTACTATTCACAAGATATTACTATTTTAGATAATGCTACAATTTCAACCACGTTATCATACAATGTGCTACATTGTATGCACTTGTACAGTTTCGAGATTATCGATTGCACTCAAGTGGACGCATTGGTTAAACCTTTTTGTTACTGGATATAAAAAAAGTATTCAACGTAAAATGTGATACGGTAACAGTTTCATTCCGGTTTTAAAAAGTTTACTTCAACGAGCTACTTAACGCTCAAATATTTCTTATAACATTGGTTATAAGAAATATTTGCACCGTCATATACCTAAACATCACACGGGCAGGTTTGCTACCGATACTGACATAGCTTGCAGAGTAAGCCAGCTGAAGTGGCAGAGGGCTGCTAATGAGTGTTAAAGGACCTATGGCCGGTGGAGCTGACGAGTCCTGGAGTGGAGTCCGCGTATCGGCAAGCGTAGTGTGGGACGCCCTCCCAGCTAGATGAACTGACGACCTTAAAAAGGTTGCTGCGCAGCTTGGGAGTGACCTATTTCCAGCAGTGTAGGCTAAGTTGATTGAGGTTTCCAGATGATGATGGATTGTAAATCTATACAATAGTTGCTAACCTATGTGTTCCTTTATGTCACACTGTCTATTTTCACCAATGGTGCCGCATCCGAAAGTCAACCGAAAAAGGTTTATTTTTAAAGACGCTATCTTTATGCGAAATAGGTTCGACACGCGACGCCAATCGCACGCGACACAAATGCAACAAAGGCACAGCGTGTCGCGCCTGTTTGAAGAAGCCTATACCGAACACAGCTCGAATAATTTTTAAAAACGGATCAAGCTGGTACGTGTCTCAACTTGACACTCATGCCGTTAATCGATACACGTGTTTAGTAAACAACTTAATATCAACATTCAATATAATATGTATTGTTTATTGAGTAAACAGTTGGTCCATTATTATTGTTATAAGGTCACAGAAGGACTATGGTAGACATTCCTTAGCCTATGTACCTACCTGTACGAAAGCAATCAACAGGTAGAGACTAGAGTAAATAGTTATTACTATAAGCACTGGTAATAAATAACAGCATGCGGTCGACCTGACCTGTCGACCACATCTCCCAGAGAGCTGAAATAGCTTATGTCATCATGGGCCTGTAATAATGCCGCCCCTGAATAAACGCCAGATTAATCTGTTTTGCTACGTTTTCTGGGGACGAGAAGAAGTTTTTGGAGATTCAAAAGGCAATATCAGAAGAAAATGTCAACTTAAAAATACAGATGCGTCTAGTTTATTACTCAAAGCCTTCAAATGTCGTCGACAAGAATAGAGGGGATAGTAGTGGAGTTTTCGATAACAACTAATTGACTTAGAACTTTAGTTCTATTTGAATACGTTAAAAATTGGCATAATCATGGTCCAATGGCCCGAATTTATCCAAAGCTACATCTTGAGTGCGATAGGAATTAGTAATTATTTTCGCAGAAAGATGCTACACGAGCAGTAAGAACCAAGTACTAGAAATAATACAAATGTTTAAACAACGGAACATATTGAAGATATTTCAGTTGACCTTCCATTACCACAGCCGATAAGGTCATGGACAAACAGTGACTATCTACGCAGCGAAGCGAGAACACAGTATTGATCGACGATTAGTCTATGTTGGCATTTGCTTTGGTAATTCTTGAAGAATAAGTTATTGAAAAAAATGTAGACATTAGAATATGATGCAAAGATTGATTTCATGTGAAAGATGATATGGTTAAGAATGAAGTGAATTTTTTGACGTCTAGTAGAGATGTGATGAAAGAAAACGAGACGTACTGAGCTGACCCAAAATAAATTCGGATAAGGTTGGCGAAGACCAAACAACCGATGGATGGACTATGTGAAAGATGATATGGCTAGAAAGGGGGTGACAGCTGAGATAACGACTGATAGAGAAGTATGGGAAACATACATGCTGCACCAACCACAATTACGTTTTGGGATTAGGACAGGAGACTGATGAAGGAAGAAGCTTATGAGACAGCTTTGGAGCGGGAAGGTACAAGGGAGCGATGCATAATCAGCCTATTATAATGTTCCCATTTCTGGGACACAGGCCTGCTCTCTGTGAGGGGGAGTGGGTCATAATCCACCACACATACCCAGGACGGGTTTGTGGTGGATGTTACAATGTATTTTCGATCGATAAGACGAGATAATTAAACTGGCGCAGCTTGGTAAGCTACCACGTTGCGCATCTATCGTCTAGTGGTTGCAAGTGCTACTGCTGAGCATGTGTTCCTGGGTACGATTCGGGCAAAGTGTTTGGTTTTTCCATCAGGAAATTCTCAGTGGCAGCCGAATTTGTGCCCGAGAAATCCAGACTCCAAGTTGATGGCAATAGACTCGCCCCCTACTATACAGGACTTTAAACACAACTGGCAAAATGATGATAGATCGCAAGAGAGTCATGAGATGTCTCTCATGACTCTCTTGCGAGTATTCGAAAGCGGTATTTTACATTAGCTTGGCATGCCAGTATTTTACATGCGACGGCCTATCTGACCCTCATTACATAGTTACGGGGTAATACAATACCCTTTGTCAAGACCGGTTGTCGGACATTCTGGATTACGACCTACCCCAGCTGTCAAATACACGGGCAGAACTTTTTTTTTTTTTTCACTTCCTATGGTTTTCTCAAACATAACATAACACATTTAGCAACATGGTTCTGAGTGCCTACTCCCTAACGGCCAAACCCAATGACGTAGGTATCTATTTCGAATTTGCGAGTACTAGAGATAGAAAAACCAGCAGCCCTCTGGTTTTAACGTCTCAATTAAGCCAAAGTAGGTATGCGGCCCTATAGCGTGCTGACAACAATTCGTTTGAAAGGGACAGATAGAATTGTACTGTCTATCATCAGTAGCGATCTTAGGATGCCGTAAGACAGATCGCTGGTTATTGAGTTTGGCCGTTAGGTTATTGGGATGGGTTGAGTGAGCAGTGGTGGCCCTGTGGTAACGGCCGCGACTTACCGAGTTGGAGGTTCGAACCCAGACAGGCGCTTTACTTTGTGTAAATTATTTCATCACCACTGCTCTCAAAACGGTGAAGGAAAGCATCGTGAGGAAACCGGCATGTCTTAGAACCAAAAATTCGAAGATATGTGACATCTACCAACCCGCATTGGGCCAGCGTGGTGGATTACGGCCCACTCCCTCTCACAAAGAGGAGGCCTGTGTCCCAGCAGTGGGAACATAATAGGCTGATTATGTTATGTTATTAGGTTTGGCCATAAGTCTGTCACGAAGATACGGGTCTAAAAGAGCTCGACACATCGGAATGAACCCAACTCCTGATTACCGAACACATCGGGAGTACGGACAACTTCCACATCGTGTTGTCATTCATTCTTAGTTCGGAGCCAAACTAATCCCATGCCCGTAGGTGATACGGACTAGGAAACGCTCATAACTTGGGTCGAAACTACGGCTTTCGTGTTTTGGGAGTAGCATTGTTATTGTGGGTGTGACTTATGATAACATGCTAGCAACAATCATACGGTAGCATAGAATGATGAAACACCTGTCGTCATATCACTAATGACATCATACCGTCTTATTGTTTAGCGTTAACGACTCGATGCCAAGAACTGTTGTTTATCTTCCGACAAAGTAATGAACATTACAACCGATAAACCGTTTTTTATAAGTTTTAATGAAACACTATTTGCTTATGAGAAAGAATATTATAACTGGATTGGTGTTTACTTTGTATAATCAGTTTCTATTTCTATTTTACTAAGCAAATCGCTTTATCGCTTTTTGAGCGGCTCATTGTTCTGTTTTCCTTTAACGAAGGTAGTTAATATAACATCACGCCTATTTATTTTCCAAAGGGGTAAGGGAATAGAGGGTAGAGAGGCGTAAGTGGGCTATATTTGCATAATCAGCCTATATTGTTCCCACTGCTGGGACACGGGCCTCCTTACTGTGAGGAGTGGGATGTAATCCACCTCGCGGGCCCAGCGCGGGATGGTAATGTCACATGTCTTCGAATTTTTGGTTCTAGGACATGTCGGTTTCCTCACGATGTTTTCCTTAACCGTTTAGTGAGCAGTGGTGATAAAATTATTTACTCAAAATAAAGCTCTTGTCTGGGTGCGAACCTACGACCTACAATTTCTAAGTCGGGCCGTTACCACTGGGCCACCACTGCTCTCATAATTAGTGCCCTGAAATAGGGCGAGAGTTGGGGATGAACTCATTGTGGTTGCCTATCCGCGCATCAACCGATGGTCAAAGCTGAAAATATCCGTCGCAAACGACTTTTGCAAGCATTCGATCGCAGTGAGGTCGTTCCAACAGCGCTCGTTTCATCTCAACGTAAGGTGAGATTTCATACAACAGCTAGGCGAATTTGTTTCAACGTGTATTAGGGTACCAATCTGTAACCGGCATTACGCTCGAAAATTATTCAAGAACACTTAAGTGTACTTGAATAATTTTCGAGATTAAGATTTAAGATTTAAAAATCTTCATTTTTAAACAAGCCATTATTTTACAAGTGCTGTTTGGTAGGTACGTTCTGTTATGTCTGGCTTATTGCCAGAGTAGTCTGTACCCTGTAGATATTGATGTGAGAGCAAGTACTTGTTCAAGAACATTTATTTGTCTGCAATATGGTTTTAGACAGTACAACAAACACTATTATTTGCCAGATGAAAATTGTTTTGCATTCTATCTTACTCCAAATTTTGCCAGTTAAGGTTTAGTCCCATATAATAGGGGGCGAGTCTATTGCCATCAACCGGGCAAAAATCCAGATTTCGGCTGCTAATGAGTTATTCCTAATGGAAAAACCAAATGAACCGTTGTCCGAATCGTACCCAGGACCTCATGCTCAGCAGTAGCACTTGCAAACACTAGACCATAGGTGCGCAACGTGGGCGGTAACGCCCATCGTGGGAGTTTGAAACATTCTTCTTTAAACTAAGTAATATGATAAGGGGTCGTATCCTATCTTACGACTATAAAATATTACACGTATCATATAATCGTGGCAAAAGCAGTTTCAGATTCGCGATGCTAGAAAAAAAATTGGGGGACTCTAAAAAAAAACTCAATGTGGTAGGCAAACTACGGTTGAGAACCTATGCACTAGACCAACCAACAAGGCAGTCCATTAAGTATATTCATTTGTCTGTTCTAAGATTTTAGGTAGTACAACAAAAACTCTACTTGCCGTATAAAAACTATTGTGAATTTTATCATAATAGCTTTTTATCAATTTAAAACAACAATGTATCCTAGACAGGCTTGTATGAAATCAATTATTAAACAAACAATACCCTGTCTAATCTGTATTTCGACTCTAAATAACATTCATGTTTCTGTTTGATTTTCCTTCAGGAATTTACGGCAGACAACCAAATGACAGATAGAATAGAGAGAATGATATTTTGCCTATTCTTCCATCAACGAAACTTGCATGTTTTTCAAGTTTGGACTTTAAAACTTTAAGCAGGACAGACAACGTCAAGCCTGCCTTGTTGGTCAAGTGGTTGCAATAGCTACTGCTGAGCATGAAGTCCTGGGTTTGATTCCCAGATCGGGCAACGTGTTATTGGGTTTTTCCATGTGGAATTTCTCAGTAGCAGCCCGGAGTCTGGATTTGTGCCCGGTTGATGGCAATAGGCTCGCCCCCTATTATATGGTACCAAAACATAACTGGCGAAATGTGGGTGTACAATAGGTACCCCTCTGCCCAACCCTTCAGAGAAACAAAGCGTGATGTTATGGAATAATCAAAAGTCCAATAATTTTGACATAAAAACCCAAAGAAAAAAATATTATTCAATCTGCCTAGCGTTTTTTTTTCCAACTATGTTATGTATACCCAGTTACTGGGTAACATAATACACCTTGTTTTTGGTCAGACTCTTTGGTTTGTCAGACTTTCGGACTTTCTATGAATGACTGCTTAACTTTATTATTAAAAGATGTTAAAGAACAATACATAATTCTTAATAGGTATTAATGATATCATTATGATAAACTACTCAAGCCTGCATGGAGCATGACTAATAATGCTGCAAATTAACATTTATGTATGGCATTATGATGTAACACCTTTGAGACAACTTTCAATTGTAGAGTGAATCATTGGCCCAAATTGTCTATTACCTGGCTTGTTTTGTTGTTGGTATTTTAAGAAGTTGGCCTAAATGAATGCAAAAGAATTTGTTAACATGTATTTAACCTATCTAGCGTCTACTAATGAAAAACAATTAATTATCTACTGAAGGAAGACTCCCGGGAGCCTTCTTTTGCATTCCAGTTAGTTACAACACATGCTGATTCATGAAAACCAGCTAGACAAGTTATTATTTTTTTATTCAAGACGTCCCGCAATTCCACTGGAAATTTCAGCCAACAATTTATTATTTTTGAATGAAAACAAAATACATTTGATTTTTGGAACTCAACAGGGTCTAATGAACTCTGATTAAATTGTGTCTATACATTCTAATAAGAAAATATTTGCAAGTTCCATTAACTCATTAGTTGAATTTTGGACTTAAGATGTTTACGTTCAACTCTAAATAGGATTTTTTCCTTACTATTTTGGGGTCGGCTTCCAGTTTTACCGGATGACGCTGAAGACCAGTGTTTTGCATAGCGACTGCATATCTGACCTGCACAACCCAGTTCTTGTGGCATAAAACCCCTTGGCAAGACAAATAGTATGAGTTTAATATAATTGAGAATTTGTGAGTTAACTTTCATACTGTATTGAGGTCTGCAGTCTGATTTTAGACTGTCCTATTAGCTTAGAAATGTGGTAAGTATTGCTAAACCTGTTGCTTATTGCTGGGTTAAAATAATAATCATAAAATTTACCCGTTGGCACTAAAAACATTCATACTTATTTTTTAAATAATTATATTCTGTACCTGAAGTTGTATTATTAAGATACATTTTATCACAAAATGTAGAACTATGGTGTTTCCAAATCTATAAGCTCTGACAAAATTTCTTTGATATTCTTCAATGGAAATTTTCACATGGTGTAGCATAAAATGGAAGCTGAATTTCACACGGAGCGTGCGGAAGTCGCAGACATGTACCAACAACAGACAATGAGTCACGGTTTTCAAAACGGTTCTTTTACATAGACCCTATCGACCTTGTAGTGGTTATTGAACCCAAACGAGTGGGCTGTTCTTTGACTCCAATTACACCTTTAAAAAACTCTTTTAGGGAAATTGCTAGAAAGAGTTGGAAATTAGGTATTCTAGTATAGTATTAGGCACTGTTTGTACCAATAAAAACGTAATTCACACCTAATAATCAAAGGAAAAATTTGACACGTTCCCGTAAATTGGGTGAAACCGGCTATAGCAAAAAATACTTACAACTCGACCATCCATTCCCCATCAAGGATTTCTTTCCAGTTGTCTTCATCTAACTCCCGGTTGGCACTCACAAAACCAGTAAAACAACATAAAATAAATGAGAAATAAAGGAAAAAATGTAAAATTTGCGGAACTGTGTGTACGCGCGCCATGTTTAATTTTGCTGTAATGCTGCTAGTTAAAAAAGCTGTCTTACTACGAAAATCATTAAAGTGTTCTGGATGGGAAAAATATAAAAATATTAAATTGGTAGATTTCAAAATATTAATTTTAATCGAACTTTATTAATTGAAAACAGATAGTTTAAAATGAAAAGCAATTTTTATCAAATAACGAATGTATTTACAAACAAACTTATTTAATACTACTGCTGCCATCTTGTACGTACAAGTCGTGAAACGCTCGTTTAGTTGCGAAGATTCAACATGAGATGTCGCAACACGAACATAAACCGCAGTGTAGAGAATAGAAGACATCAGCTTTGATATCTTCGATTCTTACCCTCGTTCTGTAAAATATGTATATTAGTCTATGAATGATTTGAAAAATATTATAATGAAAGTTTAAAAGTTATAGTCATTACTCGAGACTGACCTTGTCCACGGGTTGAGGCCACTTTGAGGCCTGTACACGTTCTTCTAAGGTATCAGGTATTATGAACCGTAATGGAATTGTTATAAAAATCTCTTACAGGAGTAATGTGGGTACACCCTTGCCTAACCATTCAAGCGTGATAGTATGTTATTTTGTTTTAAGACACGGGGTTTTCTATTGTTATTTTTGTCCAAACCTATGCACGAGGTTTCGGCCCTTGGCGGAATGGGATTATGGCGAAGTAGGTATTTGATTATTGCGACTCCCGCGACTCGCAAGTGAATTTATAATACAAGCCTTTTCTTAAATAATTAGGTAAGTAAGAAGGTACTAGGTAAGTACTTTAGTGATAGAGTTTGTCGTAAACGTAGCTGCAAACCTAATCAAACAGGAATGAACGAAAGCTTGTAAAATGTAAACCTAGGTAGTCCTAGGAAGAGGGTAACTAGGTGTATTTAGCTAAATTAGAGGGGATCACAGAACTACTTGTAGTATTTCAGTAGAGTGTAACTCAAATTAGGTACTAGAAATTTAGAACCGATTGTGGTGCCCTCATCGTAGTTACCTAAATCTTCCATCTTGTTTTTCGATTTGTCTTTTATCTCGATAAGAAGGCAGAATTTTTCGCATGCTCTGCCTTTGACATCAGATTTAGCTAAGAATAGATATCAGAAGTAGGTTTGTAACATCGAAACCAAGAGGCATTTAAAAAAAAATCTCAGTAATCTTAAGTAATATGTAATAATGTGGATTACTACAAGAGTAGATTAAGTACAAAGAAACGATGGATGGACTGTGTGAAAGATGATATGGCTAGAAAGAGGGTGTACCGAGATAACGACTGATAGAAGCATGGAAGAACAAAACATAAGAAGAAGTAAATTGGCATAATGCCCAGAGAGATGATGATTCCAGTAATTTTAAGTAACTACTACTCAATACTTTGACATGCATAATGCATGCATAATCAGCCTATTATGTTCCCACTGCTGGGACACAGGGCTCCTCTCTGTGAGAGGGAGTGGGCCGTAATCCACCACAAGGGCCCAGTGCGGGTTGGTAGATGTCACATGTCTTCGAATTATTAACAACAGCAACCGGTATACCGGTTTCCTCACTGTGTTTTCCTTCACCTTCACGTTTTGAGAGCGGTTGTGATGAAATAATGTATACAAAGTAAAGCGCCTGTCTAGATTCGAAACTACGACCTACAACTCGTAAGTCGCGGCCGTTACCACTGGGCCACCACTGCTCATACTTTGACATAGACAAAAATTACTTGAAGTAATTCTCCAACCCAGTACTTTGTTTAAACGTTAAAAACCGTCAGCCAGTGCTGTGCTTATCGACAGCGGTGTCGATGTCGCATTAGTGTGGCTTCGTCACTGGCTTCGTCTACTATCGATCGAGTACGTCCTCTGTTACGTTCACGATAAAGAAACCGGAGTCAGCTGGTTACACTATAATTCGTAAAAGATCGACCTACAAGTAACACTACAATTTGTATATTACGTAGGTATATATACCTGCCCAGACTTTTCTCAACTATGTTATGTATGTTAGGATCAGCAATATATTACATGGATCTGCTTTTCTGACCTCCACAACCCAGTCACTGGGTACATACACCAAGCCAAGACTACTCAGACATTCGGGGTTCTGACTACACGTAAACGTTACGACTGTCAAAGATCTACAAATGACAGCTCGGACCAACAGCTTGACGTGCTTTCCGAGGCACGGAGGGTTCATGGTATGTCATGGATGGTCATCCATCCACAGACTGACCTTGGCAAGCGTTACTTAACCCTGAAGGTTGACCCGTGCGGCTGTTATTTTTTAGCCATGAACAGGTTCAAATGTTTTATTATATAAATTAAATTGCTTTACAATGATTTCACAACTTACTCTTTAATCTCATATAAAGTTAGTAAGCCAATCTCCTCTGACGTAATGATAACTAAGGGTACATTCCAAATAAGACCATAATCGCTCAAAGCGTTCAAATCAAAGTCAAAATCGAAGCATTTATTTCCATTAAGCACATAAAAGGCACTTTTGTACGTCAACATTTACATAAGAATAGAATTGATTAAGCGCATCTTATATATTCATCAATAATTTGCGTTCCGATTTAGACATCACGATTATGACAGCTGAGAGCTGTCAACAATTCGGAACGCTCGTGAGCGCGCTCACAGTGCTCGCTCAACGTCAAAACTTATAACATGACCCGAAACCTGGCACAAGAAATACTGATTGGATATTTTTATAAAATAGAAGTTCAACGTATTGACACTCCCTCTAGTATTGCTCTGATTTGAGCATGACAGAAAGTGTCGCTATAGTCACGGTTGGATTACAGCATTTCTTTGTGTATAGGTACGCCTCAAATGTCTTCTTCTTTTTTGGTTAGGTGGCGACTGTAGCCAGTAGCACAATTTAGAAAATGCCACGGTTCAAAACAGCACAAGCACAACTGTCATTTTTACAGCATTCACGGAGATATTAATTTAGGGCATGGTAGGCGTTATCGCAAGATGGTGCATGTCATGACGTCATCTATGACTATTCACCGGAATTCGGAACGGGTGTAACCAAGCTCAAATCGATTACAGCGCAAACGGAATGCATTTTTTTTTCTTTCAGTTGTTTTTAATCATGTTCTGGCTGTTTGAGTACTTTATGCGGCCTACCCAATGACCCAATGTCCATTCTTTTGTATTGTTCGTCGAATCGTTGAGCTCCTTAGTTCTGAGTTGAGCTGCACCATGATTGACAAATGCGTGCACTGACTGGACAGGTCCACTCAAATCAGTGTGGTTCTTTCCTCAAAAGACCATTTCAGACACCAGTCTACAGGGTCCTCATATGATCTGACCAAGTTTATTCTCGGATTTTTACACTTTGACATACTATACAATGACATGAAAACTTACTTTGTAAAGTATTATAATATTTTAGTTATTGTGAATGTGAAGGCAGTGTGGATTTGTTGTTTTTTTTTCATATCTCAGTCTATTTTTAATTTTTAAAATTAGTTTTAATCATGGTCTGGCAGTTTGAGTAATTTATGCGGCCTACCCAAATGTCCTTTCTTTGGTAATGTTCGTCGAATCGTTGAGCTCCATATGTGTTGTGTTGAGCTGCATGATTACTGACAAATGCGTGCACTGACTGGACAGGTCCACTCATTCTGTGTGGTTCTTTCCTCAAAAGACCATTTCAGACATCCATCTACATGGTCTTCACATGACCTGACCAAGATTATGTCTGGACTTTAAAAGAGACTGTGACCTCTGAGTTTGTTTCGGTCTTTCTTCTCAGAGTAGTCAGATAGGAAACGCCGATCTCATCTAGTTTTTAAAATATGTTTGACGTGTAAAAGTGTTTTTAAAAAACCTATTTACATAAATAAAATCATTTATCATTTATCATATGCCTATACATGATTTTGGCAGCGTCTACACCGCCACATGCGAACTACGGATCACACTGACTTCACGCAAAATCCTGCATCGCGTAAGCAGAATTTACCGCGCAACTAGCATTATATACAACGTCCTAACAATCGCCGTGCAATTGCCCACCAGAAACGACACCCGTCTGGTCGGAGGATCCTCCCATTCTATAGACGATGTGTGAACTTTACACTCTGTTCCTCATACCTCTATAATGATGAAACAAAATTGATTCCACGTTTTGTTAATCTAGCTAATTTAATTTGACCTTGTTTATCAGCCTTAACGTTCCTTCTACTGGGACTCGTGTCTTCTTTCCATCAGAGGAAATAAGCCGTGATCCTCCACACAGGCCAGTTGCGGGATGTATCGAAATTGTGTCTTTGAACCTTGTAGCATGTATAATTCCTCAGAGACTAAGTTATCATCATCGTAATGATTTATGACTCACGCCTTCTTCCCATGGGGTAGGCAGAAACCACAGAACGCAACCTGCTACGATACTTACATACTCCTATTGCCTCGTTTACGTTCATACAGAAACGCCGGTTGCGAGTTCTACGCACCTGACTTTTCTGAAGAACATCACCAATAAGGTCACTATATGTCCTCCTAGGGCGTCCCCTCCCGGCGTTTCCACTCACATCTGCCTTGTAAATACCTTTTGTTAGTCTCCTTTCATTCATCCTCTCAACATGACCAAACCACCCAAGCATACTCCTTTCAATTTTTGTCTCTACATCTTCTTTTAAACCGGACCGCTGCCCTATCACAGCATTTATTCTGCTTTCATGCTACTTTTGCCACACTCGACATCACTTCCATACATAAGCGTAGGCACCAGCACACCATTGTGAACAGCCAGTCGTGCCTTTTTGGACATTAACTGATTGGCCACAACTGCACATGTAGCACCATTCACTTTATTTCCCGCATTTACTCTCCTTTCCACATCTCCATCAATGTTTCCATCTCTTGAAAACAGACTTCACAACAACAACACACAATGGTGCTGTGGTTTTAAGGACTCACCTCTCATGCACAAGGTTGTGGATCCGGGCAAGTACCGATTTCAATTATATTATTATGTAGCTTAGATAAATGATTGGTCTCGCTGTGCTCGACCGCAGCGAGACCAATCATTTATTTAGGATATGTACCTAGGTTCTTTTTGAGTTTATCTTGGGCATTACTGACATCGGTGGAACAAAACATCTTTAAGGAGACCACAGGACCTAAACGTAAGATTTATAATGCCTAAAAGTATATGATCCACTGCAGTAAAAAAAAAACAGAAAAGTATATGGTATTCTTCAGGATGTATGCTAGTTAGATAGTGTGTTGAAAACAATACAACTAAATTGATTCGATAGAAAAAAAATCACGAAGATACATTTATTTATTTATTTTTGTTTCAACGTGCAATTGTTCTGATTTTTTGTCAGATTATTCTACAAATACCTAACATATGAACTGCCTCATTGGTCTAGTGGTCGCAACAGCTACTGCTGAGCAAAACGTCCTGGGTTCGATTCCCAGGTCGGGCAAAGTGATAATGGGTTTTCATTTCTAGAATTTCTCTGTAGCAGCCCGGAGTCAGAATTTGTGCCCGGTTGATGGCAATAGGCTCGCCCCCTTACATGGGACTTAAACATAACTGGCGAAAGGTGGGTGTACAATAAGTTCACCTTTGCCTAACCCTCCTGGGATTATAGGCGTGATGTTATGTATGTAACATAGTAAAGTAATAGTGTTTTATTTTTTTACTCCAATCAATATTTTTTTCGTAAATAGATAATTGCTTCTTTTTTGCAAATTACCAGCGTTGTGTCATCGCGCTTCTCTTTCTTTTCTATGCAGTCTGAAAGTGACCGCGCTTCAGTTCTTGTCAGCCTCATAATATAAGCGGCCTGCGGCGGCGGCGCTTGACTCATCAGCGCCAATGTGTCGAGTGGATGCGAGTGCGAATACGTGTTTACATAATTCTTTTGCGAATGTAACAAATGCAGAAAAACAATGGAAGGTTGATAAACCGAATGAGCAGTGGGTTGTAGTGCAGCAGAAGAAATTAAAAAATCGTTTTAATACACTGGAAGGCAAAGCACGAAATACTGGCAGTGTAAAGTTTAAAGCTGCTGAAATACAAGTACCTTTGTTCATCAATAATGTTGACAGGAGCGTATCAGAGACGGACATAGTAGACTACATATTAGAAAAAAACCCGAATTCATGTCACTCTAAAGGAGATAAAAGCGAAGGTGCAGAGAAAGTATAGTTCGTATAAAGAAACCGGAGTCAGCTGGTTACACTATAATTCGTAAAAGATCGACCTACAAGTAACACTACAATTTGTATATTACGTAGGTATATATACCTGCCCAGACTTTTCTCAACTATGTTATGTATGTTAGGATCAGCAATATATTACATGGATCTGCTTTTCTGACCTCCACAACCCAGTCACTGGGTACATACACCAAGCCAAGACTACTCAGACATTCGGGGTTCTGACTACACGTAAACGTTACGACTGTCAAAGATCTACAAATGACAGCTCGGACCAACAGCTTGACGTGCTTTCCGAGGCACGGAGGGTTCATGGTATGTCATGGATGGTCATCCATCCACAGACTGACCTTGGCAAGCGTTACTTAACCCTGAAGGTTGACCCGTGCGGCTGTTATTTTTTAGCCATGAACAGGTTCAAATGTTTTATTATATAAATTAAATTGCTTTACAATGATTTCACAACTTACTCTTTAATCTCATATAAAGTTAGTAAGCCAATCTCCTCTGACGTAATGATAACTAAGGGTACATTCCAAATAAGACCATAATCGCTCAAAGCGTTCAAATCAAAGTCAAAATCGAAGCATTTATTTCCATTAAGCACATAAAAGGCACTTTTGTACGTCAACATTTACATAAGAATAGAATTGATTAAGCGCATCTTATATATTCATCAATAATTTGCGTTCCGATTTAGACATCACGATTATGACAGCTGAGAGCTGTCAACAATTCGGAACGCTCGTGAGCGCGCTCACAGTGCTCGCTCAACGTCAAAACTTATAACATGACCCGAAACCTGGCACAAGAAATACTGATTGGATATTTTTATGAAATAGAAGTTCAACGTATTGACACTCCCTCTAGTATTGCTCTGATTTGAGCATGACAGAAAGTGTCGCATTTACTCTCCTTTCCACATCTCCATCAATGTTTCCATCTCTTGAAAACAGACTTCACAACAACAACACACAATGGTGCTGTGGTTTTAAGGACTCACCTCTCATGCACAAGGTTGTGGATCCGGGCAAGTACCGATTTCAATTATATTATTATGTAGCTTAGATAAATGATTGGTCTCGCTGTGCTCGACCGCAGCGAGACCAATCATTTATTTAGGATATGTACCTAGGTTCTTTTTGAGTTTATCTTGGGCATTACTGACATCGGTGGAACAAAACATCTTTAAGGAGACCACAGGACCTAAACGTAAGATTTATAATGCCTAAAAGTATATGATCCACTGCAGTAAAAAAAAAACAGAAAAGTATATGGTATTCTTCAGGATGTATGCTAGTTAGATAGTGTGTTGAAAACAATACAACTAAATTGATTCGATAGAAAAAAAATCACGAAGATACATTTATTTATTTATTTCTGTTTCAACGTGCAATTGTTCTGATTTTTTGTCAGATTATTCTACAAATACCTAACATATGAACTGCCTCATTGGTCTAGTGGTCGCAACAGCTACTGCTGAGCAAAACGTCCTGGGTTCGATTCCCAGGTCGGGCAAAGTGATAATGGGTTTTCATTTCTAGAATTTCTCTGTAGCAGCCCGGAGTCAGAATTTGTGCCCGGTTGATGGCAATAGGCTCGCCCCCTTACATGGGACTTAAACATAACTGGCGAAAGGTGGGTGTACAATAAGTTCACCTTTGCCTAACCCTCCTGGGATTATAGGCGTGATGTTATGTATGTAACATAGTAAAGTAATAGTGTTTTATTTTTTTACTCCAATCAATATTTTTTTCGTAAATAGATAATTGCTTCTTTTTTGCAAATTACCAGCGTTGTGTCATCGCGCTTCTCTTTCTTTTCTATGCAGTCTGAAAGTGACCGCGCTTCAGTTCTTGTCAGCCTCATAATATAAGCGGCCTGCGGCGGCGGCGCTTGACTCATCAGCGCCAATGTGTCGAGTGGATGCGAGTGCGAATACGTGTTTACATAATTCTTTTGCGAATGTAACAAATGCAGAAAAACAATGGAAGGTTGATAAACCGAATGAGCAGTGGGTTGTAGTGCAGCAGAAGAAATTAAAAAATCGTTTTAATACACTGGAAGGCAAAGCACGAAATACTGGCAGTGTAAAGTTTAAAGCTGCTGAAATACAAGTACCTTTGTTCATCAATAATGTTGACAGGAGCGTATCAGAGACGGACATAGTAGACTACATATTAGAAAAAACCCGAATTCATGTCACTCTAAAGGAGATAAAAGCGAAGGTGCAGAGAAAGTATAGTTCGTATAAAATGCAGGTGCCCAGTGTGAAGCTCTCACTGTTTCTAGACGACACTTTATGGCCTGAAGGCATTACTGTTAGAAAATTTATTGAATTTAAAAATAAGGGTAATGGATCACAATACAGGCAAGATAATAAATAGAACTAAGTTTGTGAGTTTTAACTGCTATTCTGTTAAAAAACTCCATTGAATACGTCAGTACATTGTGTCGCACGGCAGACTTTTTAGCTTTACAAGAAACATGGCTACTACCGGACGACATTCCATACCTAGGAGAAATCGATAAAGATTTTGCGTACACCGGGAAATCTTCAGTGGACACTTCGTCGGGCTTGCTGAAGGGCAGGCCATATGGCGGAGTAGCTCTTCTATGGCGTAAAAGTGTGTTTCATTCGGTTTCGGTCGTAGACTGTGAGAATGAACGTATAGTGGCCGTCAAGGTAGTTTTTGAGGATCGCGAGTTATTGGTGATGTCGGTGTATATGCCAACGGATAGTCTTGAAAATTTTGAAGTTTTTGTGAGTTGCCTCGGCGAGCTTAGTGCTATTATAGAGACTAGTGGTACTGACACAGTTTATATACTAGGGGATTTCAACGCTAATCCAGGCGCTTTATTTGGCAACGAGCTTTTGAAGTTCTGTGCTGAGCAACGGTGGTCGTGTGCAGACATAGAATGGTTGGGACTAGATTCAGGTACATATATGTATATGTACCTGAATCTAGTCCCAACCATTCTATGTCCTTAGTAATGCTTACGGGAGTACGTCATGGTTGGACCATGTCATTATTACCGAGGGCGCAAAAGAAACTGTTCTGGGCGCTAGTATACGGTATGAGATGTCATGTTCCGATCATTTCGCTGTCGAACTGGTATGTGACCTTAATATTTTGGTACCAAAAGTACAGATAAGAGGCTCGTTGCCGGATAGGGCTATATGGGGGGAAAGAGATAAAGAGCAGCTCAATGAATATTTGTACATTTGTTCAACTAAGCTGCGTGATATCAACTTTCCTTGTGAATTACATAACTGTGCAGATGTAATGTGTAATAATAAAGACCACAGACAAGTAGTCGATGAATTATATCATAATGTAGTGAATGTGCATAGGGAAGCTGCGGTGGCGTGCTCTAAAAGTAGAACAATAAAGAATAAAAATAAAGGTTATGTGACAGGCTGGAACAAACATTGTAAAAAGGCATATGAGGAGGCTAGACTTCGGTTTCATGAGTGGGTCGCCCAGGGCAAAAATAAGTCTGGCTAGGCTTATGACCAAATGCGAAGCTCACGAAGTCTGTTCAAACATCAGCTCAAGTGGTGTAGGGACAATAAAAACCAGATAAAGATGGACATTCTTGCATCACAACATGCCACCAAGGACTTTTCAAAGTTTTGGAAGGAGACTAACAAATTGAATCCGAGGCCGAGTGTTCCAGTTAGTGTAGAGGGGGTTAGTGATGTCGACCAAATTGCCAACTTATTCAGGGAGCATTTTAGGGTACTTTCTCCACTGGAACCCGCGACGGCCACTACAGAAGTGGAAAGTAATAGCCTGGAGAATCCGCTTGTTCGGATCACTGCGAAACAAGTTGCTAAGGTGATTACAGGCATGAAGCGAGGAAAGTCCCCGGGCCATGACTCGCTCAGTATAGAACATTTGCAGAATGCGGGTATTCATCTGCCGAGGGTGCTCGCTATGCTGTTTACATTCTGCATAAGGCATTCATACATTCCTGAGGCAATGATGAGAACTTTAGTTGTCCCCATAATAAAGAGTAAGACAGGAGACGCTTCTAAATTAAGTAGCTACAGGCCTATATCACTCGCGACAGTCATTGCTAAGGTGTTGGACGGTGTTATTGATATTCAGTTAAGACAACACCTACAGCTTCATGATTCACAGTTTGGCTTTCGCCCTGGTTTGTCAACAGAAATGGCTATACTGAATCTCAAGCATACCGTCCGATACTACACTGACAGAAGCACACCTGTCTATGCCTGCTTCTTAGATTTATCTAGAGCTTTTGATCTTGTTGCTTACGACACGTTGTGGCAAAAGTTGTCGGATGATACGGATCTACCTACTGAGTACATAAGTCTCCTGAAGTATTGGTATGGCAACCAGAGCAATTTTGTGCGGTGGTCGGGGTCACTTTCGGTTGAGTATGGGTTGGAATGTGGTGTAAGGCAAGGCGGGCAAACGTCGCCGACCCTCTTCAACTTGTACATTGACCGTCTGATCCGTGAACTCAGTAGCGCCGGTGTGGGCTGTTCGATTGATGGTGTTCTTGTCAACAACATCAGTTACGCGGACGACATGGTGCTGCTGAGTCCATCGATCAGTGCCCTTCGAAAACTGATTTCGATCTGCGAGCGGTATGTGGGGGCCCACGGGCTTAGATATAACGTCATCAAAAGCGAGCTCATGGTGTTTAAAGCGGGTTCTAAAACTTATGACACTGTCCCGTCCTGTGTCCTTATGATTAAAAGAGTCTCGCAGTTCAAGTATCTGGGCCACTGGGTTACCGAGACGCTTGTAGATGATATAGATATAGATAGGGAGCGCAGGGCTCTGTCTGTTAGAGCTAATATGCTGGCTCGTAGGTTCGCGCGCTGTACTACGGAAGTAAAAGCTACGTTGTTTAGAGCATTTTGTCAATCGTTTTACACGTGCAGCTTATGGGTCAAGCATACAAAAAAATCGTACGACACTCTGCGTGTTCTCTACAACAATGCTTTCAGGGCGCTGATGAAGCTGCCCCGCTACTGTAGTGCGTCAGGTATGTTTGCGGGCGCAAATATTGATGGGTTTGGTGCGATTATTCGTAAAAGAGTTGTGTCTTTGATGCGCCGCATACGGGGCAGTTCCAACAGATACCTTCAGCTGTTCGCATGGAGGATGGATTAGGATCTGGATTGCCCAATAATGCGGTACTGGACTAGGCTGCATGTTGGGCACTCCGGATTCAAATCTAAATTTAGGCTAAGATGACACGTAAAAGTCTATTTGTTTAGTGTCAAGTTGTAATTTATAAGGTTTGTATTGTTAATTTTTTGATTGATATGATGATTTTCCTAATTGTAATCTTTTAATTAATTCTTAATGTGTGTATTTAATATTTTTAATTTTCATATGTATTCTTATTTATGGACTGGTTCTGAAATAAATGAAATTTAATTTAATTAATAAGTCTGAAGTCGCCAAATCCTCTTGAGCAAGCATACATGTTGATCAAAGCTAGTGCCATCAAAATCAAATATTTTATTTCACATAAACCTACATGGGCACTTATGAAACGTCAGATTCTAGGTTCACGGTTCCAATTGGTCGTTTCCTGTGGAGAAGAGCCGGCAAGAAACTCCATGGTTACTCTTTTAAAAATATTTTTCTTTTTACAATGTTTTCAAATTACAGTATTAATAGGTATGGGAAGACAGTGTAGGCCTGTCAACAAGTACCATATGTTAAACAAATAGACTATGGTCTATAAATTTACAATCCACAAGGCCTACAACGTTCTCACATTTACAAAATATAAAATAATCTAATAAATAACATAACATAACATCACGCCTTGTTTCCCCGAAAGGTTGGGCAGAGGTGTACCTATAGTACACCCACATTTCGCCAGTTATGTTTAAGTCCCATGTAATAGGGGGCGAGCCTATTGCCATCTACCGGGCACAAATCCAGACTTCGGGCTGCTACTGAGAAATTCCAGATAGAAAAACCCAATAACACGTTGCCCGACCTAGGAATCGAACCCAGGACCTCATGCTCAGCAGTAGCGATTGCGACCACTAGACCAACGAGGCAATCTAATAAAGTAAAATCAAAAACTAATTAAAAATTGTAGGTGTTGCCTTCTCTATAGGTACGATAAGAGGACTTTGCCCTGCAGTGGGACTTTAATAAGCTGGTATTATTTGTTTTAGCTATTATAACACAAACTTCTGCACGTGACTACGTCCGCGTAAACCCCCGACCCACTGCGTCGCATCGCATCGTCCGCCCGCGTTATAACTTCGTTTTCTTTTAGCGTTCTTTCCGACTTTTTCTTTTTGCGCTGCTCCTAAGGGTATTTTGTTTTTTGTTAATGGCATCTCGCAGGTCAACGTATGAGGTTGTCGTCTGCTTAAACGGACTTGCCTGTGGTTTCCCTAATAAATTAAGGCCTCCAGCCAGGCCTTAAACTTAAATACTAACTAAAAACTAAGCGACTACACGGTGAGGGCACCCCCTGTGGGGTACGAACCTCGGCTTCGGCCGTCGCAGGAAGAGGGCAGCAAGGGACTAGCTGGATCAGGATTTGAGTGATTTAGGGACGAATTTAAAGCTACAGGCTCAGCGGCGCGGGCTGGCTCGAACAAGGGCCGGGAGGGGCTCCTAAGGGTCCTAAGGGTGTTTTAGCGCAATGTTATATAGCCTTCCTCAAGAATTGGGCTATCAAAAAAATAAAAAAATATGGTCGGTACAGATTACCCCATACAAACTCACAAACAAACAAATTTTATCTCTTTTATAGAAGTCTAGGTAGCATCGCGCCGAATGGTTGGTAGTACGTCGCACTCACATAAACTTACGTTTACTCCAGTTATTTTATAAGTTTGTCAGGTTTATTTATTAATACAGGGTATGGTGCAAATGTGGTGGGTATCGATTAAAAAGCACGAAAAAAAAAGTTCTTTTTGGGGTCAACGACCGCTGGCAGTGTTGTTACTTGAATTTTGAGATGTGAAAATCTGTTTTCTTTTGTGTTATCGTGTTGAGATATCGAAGCTAGCCCCTACTGAAAATATTAAACACAAAAGAACTGGTCCGCGAGGCCTAAGCTGAGCTTTGCATTTGTGTGAGTGAGAAACAATCGAACCAATGTGATCGCGTGAGAGCCGCACAGCGCCTCATACCGATTGGCAAGCAAAGGACGCGTCGCTATATGCACTCACACAAATGCAAAGCTCAGCTTAGGCCTCGCGGGTCATGATAGGGAACAGAAAAAAATGAACTATCAGTTAGGAGACCGTCACAGGCAGTAGATGTTTTTTTCTAAAACCCCGTAATTTTAAAAATACATAACAAAGATTTAAAAAAACTGTTATGTAACTATTATGCCTATTATACCCGATTCCGGCTTGACGTGGGCTCACGTGGCACCCTGTGTATGGGTGCTTGCGGAGATATCACCGGCTCACAATCCCCAACATGTCAAAAACCAGGAAAAGAACGAATATTTATATCCATTCATCAAGTAGCAAGTTTGCCAGAAAGCACTACAACAGCATAGCGCCCTGCCTCTACAGCTAATTTAGTCAGTTCAAACTAGTTAGAGACGTAAGCAATTTCCTGATCAAAAGGGAATCTTACTTTGGCTTGAAAGCTATAGTTACGATGGTACAGCATTTCGAGTCTGTAAAAATCTCACAGTGAAGACGTGCGTGGAGTGAGCTGTCAGTGTCATCCCGTCTTGGTCAATCCCTAGATCAGTCAGATTCAAACTCAAACTCAGATCATTTGTTTCAAATAAACCAATTACAGGCACTTTTGAATCAGTCAGAAAAATTAAGCTAGTTGCCCATTCCAAAGCGTAGTAGGTACCTATGTAGAAGAACGGGCAAGAAACTCCACGGACACTCTTTTAAATCAAATTATGGTTACAATATATTGGTTACATCGTTCATGTTGAAATTATGCACGTGAGAACGATGGAGAACATTAAAAGCGTCCGAAATATAAAGTTGAAAACTATAAAAAAATAAAGTTTAATTAAAATATGCCGTGGCAGCTAAGAGATGACCAGTCCCTACTGACGGCGCCCGTTCACGAACATGACGCATGGATTAGCACCATTCAACTCAACAATTTTGAAGGGAGCTAAATGATCCAACACACGCGCCACCATCAGCGAAACATTAGAGTGAGCATGATATGCTCTCAGCCGCCAGGGCGCATTCGAGTCAATAAAAGACGTACCGAGTAAATGGTAGCTTTATAGTATGTACATAGTACTTACTTATGGCTTAAACAATTATACAATACTAAAGGATTGAGTTTATACAATGTAGAAATCGTTTTCTTTAATCTTCAGCAGCTCCAACAGTATTCTCAAATGCTTATCGTCGCGTAGCGTCCTTGTGGAGCAGGATCAGCGATTAGCCAAGCATTTTTATCGGCGATGCAATCCCTCAACTTTAATATGCCCGGCTGCATACTATGCGTTTTATGTATGTAGGGAGGTATTTTATTGTAACATTTTAAACAGTACCCCATGAAAGATGAGTCTACTTTAGCCAGCCTGAAACCTGGTTGAACTAATTGGTCCCTATTTCTAGACTTAGACTAAAAAAAATTAGATTGTGACGTCATTGCATTGTGACAGGCCCAGACGAAACCTTGCAGAAGTGGTTTACAAACGCACAATATAGCCTGCTTGCTATCACAGACAGGATGCTGTTGGCGCCGTCCCGCACCCTACAGACCATGGATGCCCACCGCTTCCGCATCATCGTGTAGGAACAGTCCACGTGAGCTGCAGCGAATATCCCTGATGCGCTGCAGTATCGGGGCAACCCCACCAGCACTCTGTATTGGAAGCGAAGGGCGCTGTATGACTTTTGAGTATAATGAACCCACAGACTGCAAGTGTAAAAAGATGTGGAGTAAGCACTAAATATAGTACGCTTGACCTCTTAAGAGGCACTCCTGAATCTGTGGGCAATCATGTTAGCTCTCACACACAGCGCCCTCCGCTCCCTGTCAATATCCTCATCGTCTTTGAGGCCAGTGGTCAATAAGTGACCCAGATATTTAACTCGGTCTACCCTCACTAGGGCTATACCGTTTAACGTTTCACATTCCCTTGAAAAATGCCAGACAGTTCAAAAGTGCCAGTAATTAGTTTATTTGATATAAATGCTTTGAGTTTCAGTTTATGATTCCAACCCTATCACACAAATGTGGAATAGCTGTTAGTCCTAAAAATATTCCGTGAGGTACTTTATGGAACTGACGACCCTTAACGCAGAAGCTAGTGAGTCATTTTAGCCAATACGTCAAGCGCACTTTTTTGTCGCGTAGCCGTCGATTTCATTGGCGTTTTTACTTGGCTGACAGCCGCGTTGGTTCAATGGTCGGAAGCGCTAATGCTGATCAAGAAGTTGTTGGGGTTTACATCTAGAATTTCTCAGTAGCAGTCTGGAGTCTCGGTTTTAGGCCTAGTTGATGGCCATAGATCAGCTCCCTATTAATAAGAAATATGAAGGGCTATACTTTTTTTTTTTTTTTTCCTTCTTTGGCAACTGAGCCGATGACGACTATTCTGCCAGCGTCATGTGGTGACGGCAGAGCAACAAGGTGAGCCGTCGAAATTTGTACTTCGTGGTAGTTCTAAGTGCTATACTGTAACCATCTCACCGTGAAAACTTAGGTGAAGTGAGCGTGGAGTGAGCTGTTCCAAATGCTGGGGATTGACCAAGACGGGGTGACACTGACAGCTCACTCCATGCAAGTCTTCACGGTGAGATTTTTACAGAATCGACATGCTGGTGTACTCTAGTTCCCTATACCTCTGCCAAATACTTCGTTGAATACAGGCGTGATGTTATGTGTGTGTTTTACTTGGCATAATGTTGCTTAAATCTAGATAGGTAATCATTTCTAACTTCTTCTTCGTCTTCTTCGTCGCAGTTAAAACCAGCCCCACCATAAAAGCTAGAATTTCTAAAGCAGAAGCAACAAATACAAAAAAAAATAAACATATTAGTTCGTTCTAACGTAACGCTTAAGCATTTAAATAAATAAATAGATATCGATCAAATCCCGCGTGACAGTTGTCAAACATCAAAATATTTTACGCGCGCTTTTTTGTGACACGCTCTATGGTCAGGGCTGGTTGTAATGGAATTATTTAGGGGTGGTATTCGTTAATGTTGCTATTATTAACTTTAAGCACATTGCATGTAAATAGATTTTCGCTGGCACGTAGGTATATTGAGAGTTGCTAAACGATACTTGAAATCCACAAGCACCGTTCTAGATAATGATTGAGATTCGGACGGTTTTCTTACATTGATCAAAAAAATGTATCGGTCTGACATCAATTGTTGAGTCTAAATTTACTTGTAAAAAAAACAGATTTGAATTGTATGAGTAATTAATTTAAATATGTAGTACATACATTTGAGTTACGTCATTCTTTCTTTAGAGACAAATGTCTTTAAAGAAATAAAATAAAAAATTAAATATATGCAATGAAAACAGCTTAAGAAAAAGAAAATTCTATTATGAACATTTCCAATACCTACTGAAGATTACTGACAACCCTAACAGCTGCCCTAGTTTCATTCGAAATTCGAACGCAGCCATAGTGTCTATGAGCGTTTTATTTTTTCAATTTTCGAATATCGAACGAATGGAAGCTTCAATCATTTGTTTATTTTCATAAGTATAATGGCATTGTTTGTGGACAAGATTATTTTGTATCTCGATCAATATGGCGTATTTATTTTTATTTTGAAGTGTTTGATACGCAACAACGTAGTTTTTGTTGATGACTGTGCGTTTTACATTTACGGGTCTGCCGGGACTTTGATGTGGTGATAATTTTTTGTTACAAAAATCTTTTCCTGTTATGCGTAGTTGCCTATTTTGCACCAGGCATGGGGAGTTTGACTTATTTCTAGTATTGTTGATCTAGTAAGGAAGTTGTAGGTCTGCGTGGCTTAAGCTTGGTTTCCTATGAATGCGGTTCCATCGTCAAATTAAAGCATTTTCTCATTATGAAAATCTGTCATTTTCTTCAGGGTTTGACATTAATGTGTCAGGAAACCCATTCGTCCATTATTAATACAGATAAGTTGTATACAGGTACATTGTCTGGTTAAAAAACTTCATGCTTTTCTACCACCAGCTTTTTTAACTTTCATAGCTTTCATTTTGTTAGTCGTAAATAGGTAATCTTGCATTGTATAGTTGCCGAGAATACGATTGAAAACGCCCGCATCAAATCAAATCAGTATTTTCAGCAATCAGCACTTTTAGAAACCAGCCTTTATGTTAACGTATTATCAGGAATTCCATTTCTTCTAAATAACAGAGTCATCCCATGATTCATTGGCAAAGCATCGATAGATAACGGCCATGTTGCTCCAATACTCAGCCGTTATAAAAACAATTTGATCTGATCTATGGTCACGAGATTATCATTGTGTGGTCTGTGACGTTGGCAAATGGAATGCGTGAGCGCAGGTTTGATAGAAGTAACTAATGGTAGGAGAGTTAATTGGGTTTAAGTTTGCCCGTTGACTGCCAGGGTCGCGGGTCGAAGTCCCTGAACCGTTCCGAACCCAAGTGGGACCTCGTGAAGTGGGGCTACTCCGACGGAACGGCAGCAGGGTGTGGATCTGGAGCTAAGTCACAAACTATGCTCCACCTCCTATCCTGCCCTTTGTGCCCAGAGACATGCAGCCAAAGTGACCTCTGCACTGCCACCGATGACGCCGTGGAAGTGCCAAAGTTTTGGGCCAACAGTATTTGAACAAGTATGGTGCTATCGACACGAAGAAGAAGGGTCGGGGGGTTAATCGAAACAGATACCATGGCCAAAGGCACAGGCAGCAGAAGGAACACGGGTGGGTATTAGTCAGTAACACTGACACGCCCTCCCGCTCCGCCCAAAGCGGTAGAAGTCATTTGATGATCCTCTCCCACCTAAAAGAACACGATGCTATTATTGTACGCGAATTGTTTCTTATATTCAACTCAGTAAAACAATCAGAGCCGAATCGTAGACGCGCAGAATCCCAATTGTTTTGGCAGTTTTTGACTTCAAACAGTTTCAGTTTCAAAAAATGTAGAAGTACTTACATACAAACAGCCTATTATTGTCCCACTGGACTTCTCATACAGAGAAGGCACAAGCATTGATCAGAAGAACATTGTTAACAATTTGTCACCTGACCTTTCCTGCCTCATTTCTAGAAGAATTTATTTGCCAACTCAAAATCGACTTTAAATTCTTCACGAAAGTAAATAGGGGTCGTGACATAACAATCTAGGACCCTTTTATTTCTCTGCATCCTTTTCTCGTCGTTGAATACTACCAAGACTAATGCTACAAGCACTTGAACTGCCTACCCTCCAACCTAACAAGTAGGTAAGCTTATGTACTCGACTCCCTTCTGTACGAGTATGAAATTTTATGACTCTTGACTTTTACAATGACCAAAAGGTCTTTGAGACATTGTTAGGCATTGAAAGAGATTAGGATCCGTGTCTAATTGTTTTACTGTACCCTAATTGCGTAATACACAATAAATCGGAATCTGAATCGTTTTGAAACAGATTGCTAATCCATTGCTTCATAAGTTCGATACAAAATCTGCTCAACAATATAATTAAAACGCAATGAATGTTTGTTGACCTATCAAGATACAACAGATTAGTCGTAACCGTTTACGAAGATATGTTACGCAATTAGGCTGCTGGTCATGATTACAGCAGTTTCAATTACGACGATTGTAGTACTTTTGTATTGAGTTGGCTCCTCGTATTTATTTACAGATTACAGATTTCTTTGAAGACGGACGGCAAGAAAGTCCTCGGTACTTACATCTCTTGTTCATCTTTTATTTAAGAATACTGCTGCTGTCTTCAAGTCTGGAAGGATGCAGCTATCCGTGGAGTATTTGTGTTGTAAGCAACAAGTGAGGTTGGCACTGACGACTTGCTTGCCAGTCCCGATGCTCAAGCCAATTATTATAATGTCAATGATGACCTTTATTATCATACATTCCAGCCAACAACATTTCAAAACAACAGCACATCAACAAAACAGAAGAACGGACTTAATCCTCAAACCAGTTGAATATTGTTTGATGTCCAAAAATTCTAATCATAATTTTTGTTGAAATTCTACAATGAAATATTAAGCCATTTCATCGGCGTACCTCCATATCGAAAACTGTCAAATATCAACGGAAATGTGACACGATTGTCAAGTTTTTTGTCATTACACGATGCAGAGGAATCAAATTGGGTGTTGCTGTGCTCGATAATCATTTTTCCACAGTATTTTTGACAAAATCATTTACTTAACGTGCTTCTTGATGATGAAAAGAAGAATTTTTCATGTTTTTTTTTAGTATCTAATTTAGAGATAGATTAGATGGAGTCCTACTATGAGCTTAAGTGTGTTAATTTAAGTGTTGGCAAGGCGAAGTGACTAATGGACACGTTACTAACATTCGGTACTAAAATTTTAGATTAAAGATCGTCAGGATTAAAGTCTCTTACTTGAGGGTAAACCCTTATCAAAGGAAATCTGGCAACACCATCCGAGTTTTTCATGCAACCGCAGTTGTCAAATTAGACGGTGTTCGATATTTAACACTTTGACACTGGCAGCTAATCCTCTCGGTCACTCCTCTTTTTGTAGATGGTCTCAAGTGTCATGGCCGACGTTGAATAATCCTTTTAAACGAGCGCTGTTATTAAATAACCTGTGTCGTATTTCTGTTCTTATATGCTCACATTTTATGTAAAAAATGTAATCTGAAACTTTGTATTTTGGGTTAATTCTGGTAGCCTGTAGGTATAGCTGGACTGGATTTGAAGGGCAATTGATATCTCAACAATAAATGAGAAAAGGTATTGGTAAATAATTAACACTTTTCAATCACGAATACTATGACTTACCTATAAATAAGGAGTTTAAATATGAAACTTGACATTGTTCAATCTCTTTGAAGAGTTAGTAATCCAGTGGTGCGAAAGGTATAGGTAACTGCTCTAAGTTTTGTCATAGCTATGGTTTATTATACAGTTAGACTGTATGCCGACCCATAGTTAACAAAAGGCTAGGCATATGATGATGAGGTAGTATTGGAGTTCTAATCCAGGCTTTATCTGATACTACTCCAGCTTAGGTGCGGTAAAAATGTATGTCCAAGTTTTACCCACGTCCTTGAACTTTCCGTGAAGCTGAGTAGGGAGATTTGTATCTGCGATAGGTGCAAATAGGCGAATTTAAGAGCATATGCATAATCAGACTATAAATTTCCCACTGCTGGGACACAGGCCTCCTAGTCCATAATCCACCTCACGGGCCCAGACCGGTTGTTGGATAGTGCGGGTTAACGGCTCAAAATTACTGAAAGCCAGTTTTAAAAGTTACTGAGAATTATGAAGATCGCCTACCACGAGACCAAAGGGGTTAATGTGTGCTTTTCTGATTTGTAACTTGATAATTTTATCGGGGACATTCACGTCCACGTCCATAAAATGTATGAAAATACGTGTACATTATAACGTTATCGTGGGCGGCAATTTAGAAGCGCCCTCTAGTTATACTTTTTTGTGTTTGTGATCGTTCTCTGCGTCATGTTTACCGCAAATAAATTTATTTTCTTTCTTTCTTCTTTCGTCATATATTTTCGTATTATATTTTACTTCTCAGGGTTATCGCATCGGTGACGTGGTCGCGAACGTCCATGAAAATATCGTTACGTTAGAAATTATAATTGCGCACAATTTATCTACTTAAAATATAGCAAAAATAAAGAAAAAAAAAAACTGATTTTTGGTATTGATCGAAATACAACACATAGGTATGACATTTCACACGAATTTCAATGATCAAAACAGTTTTTGACAAGTCATACGTAACATTGAATAGGCGAAGGTATCGTCCACCCGCGTCAAAAGCAAAAATGGCTACCCAAGTAGTCCTATTGTAGTGTTTATTGCTAAATCATTGATCGTCGATAAATATGTGGATCATTCACACGCTGGATCGCGACAGGTGGCAGCACTTGCTATGTCACTCATAGATCGAATCGCAGCTATTGAATTAGATTCCTTTTTTTTATGTGACGTAAGTGGTGAGGTTGGTTCCGTGAAGAATTTTAGGGCAGGGCGAACATCTTTTCGTAATACATAGTTTGGTAAAATTTGCACAATTCTAATGCCCACAGGCGTTTGACAACTTTCACGGATTTGAGTAGGACTTTCAGTGATAATATATTTTTACTTACAAACTGAAACAGCGAGAAATTATACCATCTACAAGTATGGTTACGCGTTAGGAAAAGAATCACCGAAAATTATCAACATTCGCATCGATTAGCGTAACTTTTTATGGAACGACAATACTTCAATTTAACTTTGATTGACGAACTGAAGATTGATTGACCTTAATTCTTGCGGACCCCCAAACGTAGACAGAAACCAACGACAAATATTTTGTAGGCGTACGAAGTTGTTTTTTTTAAATATGAATTTGGAAGCCCCAGGTTCAGTGTGGCCAACCAAAATGCGTTTGTCGTGTAATCCTCGAGGGATATGGATTATTTTTTTCTCATTTTTTCAATCAATTATAATTTTTTTGAAACATTGTCCTTTGCGTGGGATATTGGGCCGTGGGCACGTCGAGTATTTTATACGGTTTATTAATTTTCTATTAGTTATTGTTGCGTCTTTTCTTTGTTAGATGTCACGTCGATCACGGGGGATTCCAATTACCGTGTTAAGGTTTTTTTTTTAAAATATAAAGCCTTGATGAGGGTAAAAATATATTATAAAATATTTTTTACCCTTCAAGTAAAACTTACATAATTATCATAACGCTTGCAATCCTCAAAGGGTTTAGCAGAGATGGATCTTAGCACACCCACATTCCGCTAGTTATTTTTAAGTCCCATGTAATAGAGGGCGAGCCTACCGGACACAATTCCACTCTCCGGGCTGCCACTGAGAAATATAATACATGAAAATTCTATCTGTAAGTACTTACTAAAAGCAATAGAGAAGTGTGCTTGTAAGTAAGTAGGTACGTGCTGCAAATGCAACACAAATATCTTTCAAGACACATCTTGTCTTTGGTCTGCCTCGTCGGTCCAGTGGTCGCTAGTGCTGCTGTGAGTTCTTGGGTTCGATTTCCAGGTCGGGCAAAGTGTAATTGGATTTTTCTATCAGGAATTTCTCAGTAGCAGCCCGGAGTCAGGATTTGTGCCCGGTTGATGGCAATAGGCTCGCCCCCTATTACATGGGACTTAAACATAACTGGCGAAATGTGGATGTACCTACTATATTATAGGTAAGTACAACCCTGCCTTACCCGTCGGAAAAAACAAGCCGTGAAAGTATTTTATGTCGTCTTTAGTCTGTCATGCGCAAAACAGTCTCTAAAGCAGTCTACCACCACAAATTAATAACAGGGAAGCAGCAACTGATTGGAGCTTTTAACCAATTTCCTCCAGTCCTACAAGACGTGAAACGACTGTGTAGCATGTAGGTAGGTAGTACCTTCAGCCATTAATAATTTCCATTTAGTATTTATTAATGTTCATCAGTAATCCTCAAAGTGAAGTCTTGTGTGGCCCGTTCGGTTGGCTCCCCTGGGAACAACGGTGTTGTGTTCCGTTGGCTTTGTTATGTTGGTAGCTAGAGGTTAGGGAGTGGTGATGTGTTTTTGTTTTGGTATAGTTAAAGTCCAGAGGTTAAGGGGCTTCCAAGGAGTATGGTTGCAGATTCTGACTTGAAGGCCAATTCTCGTACTCAAAAAACGTTGAAATTCAAGTCGCTGTCTCAGCGATGTTTAATGTCAAAAATGAATGTCTATATTGATTGTAGTTTTGACAGAAACTGAGATTAGAATGCGAACACTAACAGCTCTTGAATGCGTTTTAGATGTGCTGATCGCATTCAGTTTCATTGGTGAAATTGGCACTTATGCTTGCTCCTTCTTTTTATGAGAAGAAGTTTTAACTCAGTAGTGGGGTACCTACTAGGCCGAAACTATTTCACATAAAATCTCTCCTCGTGATACTATTGCAACTTGTAACATTGATTGAATAGAGTCCTCGCTAGCACAATTATGTTAAGGTCAGCTTCTAGTCTAACCGGCCTAATCAATCTCAATCTGAATTGTTTTGACGGTTATTGCTAATCCATTGCTTCATATGTTCGAAAAAATTGTCTGCTCAACAACGTACAAACGCAATGAATGTTGTTTAACTGTCAAAATTAAAGCCATTTCTACATTTAGTGTGTCTATTACCCCGCTGATGCAGCTGTATAACAGTATTTTACAATGAGTGACTTCCTATCTATCGCTATACCCATTTGATAAGACTAATTGTTAGACTTAGCTTATTGTATGGCCACGAGCTCCTCAGCCCTGGCTAGACATATCTATATCTTTAAAATCCTATAAATCTAAAGCATCCTCTCAATTTTTCTCTTTCAAAACTGGAACAAGGAATGGAATTTAAAAAAAAAAAACAATTCGGCCCGTTAACGCAAAAGCTTTTCCTAAAAAATTATTTAACTCGATGGAAAAAAGCGACGATGGATTAAGGCGCACGCTCCATTGCCGTTTATAATTTTCGCTCGGAAAGAATCAGCATCTCTTCTTATTGTAGACTAGGACTGAGCCCTGGCCCTCCTTGTACAATATTGTACCAGAAGAATTAAAAGAAATGTGGAAAAAACAATTATTATTATGGAACTTACTGGTAAGGAGGTACAGTCCGCGAGGCCTTAGATGAGCTTTGCATTTGAGTGATTATCAATCGCACCAATGTGATCGCGCGAGGGACGCACAGCGCGACAGGCCGATTGTCCGTTTGTGCACTCACACAAATGCAAAGCTCAGCTTAGGCCTCGCGGACTGTACTATGAGAAAGAAAAAAAAGACGAAATCGATCGATACTAATTACCTATATGGGCAAAATTCTGTAAAGAAAAGTGTATCGAGTCTGAATGTCGATGGCTATCAGAGTAGGCCAGGAAGCAGTGGTGACCCATGACCCAGTGGTTACCAGTCAGGCTCTTAAGTAAAATAAAATAAAAATGCAACAGGAGTTAAAAGACCGTCACAGGCAGTAGAATATATAGTATTGTTTGACAAATGCCCGTAATTTTTAAAATACATGCAAAGTTTTTTTGATATATTTTGCTATGACTTGACCTACCCGATTCCGGCTTGACGTAGACTTACGTGGCACCCTGTATTGACGTAAATACGTATTTAAATGACAACGCCAGATCCTGCCCCAGCTATTTACAGGAAATGTCGATTAATAAAAATAATTGTAATGATTTAAGGACCTTTTCATAATACATTGTTTTTCAATAGAACTTGCCGACTACAAATCAATGATAAAAGGAATTCAACCCCTGAATTTCCTATTGTGTTACTTATTGCGCATGATACTCGTACACAACAAAAAAAAGTTTAAGTACCTGTAAAACAAAAACTCATATCACGATTATAATAATTATGATAACGCGTAGCGTTTATGTTGTTTAAATCGTTTTTCAACATTTATAAACTGCACCTAACCTATAATCAATGTCAAAGTTGTTTTAAGATTTTAACAGAAACCGCAAGTTCTACAGGCATTAGGACAAATGTTTGGTTAACAGTAATTAATAAGCTTTAAGATGCTGAATATTGCAGGCTTGTAAACGACTTTTTGATTAGAGTGGGGGAAAGTTCTATATAGTTTCTGGCATTGTCCTTTGCTGTCACAGTAGGAGGCCGTTAAAAAAATGATGATAACGAAATCGGGGGATACAGTTTGGTGTTGCATCTACATATCTATCATCTATATCCCAAATATAATTACACCACTCGATAACTAAAGAAACAAAGAGTTTGTTACGTCGAGTCAGGACTGTGATTGCACGACCTCTACCCACCTCAGAAAATATTACTCGTTACGGTCACGTATTCAAGTAAAACATACGCCACACCCATTTAAAAAAAAGAAAACGCATCAATAAAAATGACAAGAATAGAAGCAGTTTTTTTTTATCAATCGTAGCGGGGCTACGAGATGGCTACGAGGCTACGAAGGTCTACGAAAAACAATAGTTTATTTTTATACATACATAATATAAACTCACGTCTACTTTACATGAGGGTAGGCAGACATTACCGAACGCTACCTGCTACGATCCTAACATAAACTCTTTTAGCTTCGTTTACGTTTTACAGATCAGAGGACCTAGTGTGAGTTTCTTTTAACTATCTCGACTTCACGCATCGACCGCGTTCGGCGTTCCGATTGGCCCTTCACCAATCGGAAGTTGTGCTTCTATTGCCGAGGGCCAATCGGAACGCCGAACGCAGTCGATGCGTGAAGTCGAGATTGTTAAAAGAAACTCATACTAGGGTCTCAGCACACTAATTGGGTAACACACTTTTAATCCTGAAATTCCTAATCCATTGCTTCATTGGTTTGAAGAAATCGTCTTCTCAACAACGTAGACAACGCAATGAACGTGGCTGGACTATCAAAATCTTTTCGTATCTTATCGATTGTTGGTCGCGCATCCATTTTTCACTATTAAATTTATAGAATTTTACCGATGATAATCCATAGCATGTTTCCCTTATCAAATACTTAAAAAAACGTACAAACGGACACACATCAAATCACGTAGCTACGTATTCATTCGTAAAATCTTCGCGAAACGTTTTTTTTATATTTTTAATCCGCCAGGTGGGCACAGAATGGTTTTTAATTGGGACGTTCAGTTACAATGGTGCGCAACCCTTAAAGAAATTGTTAAAGAATGTGTGACAATGGCATCACTGTGGTGCTAGTAGCTGAACAGTGGGAGGTCGCATCAATATGTTAGATTGAAGATTACCTTCGTATCGTTCTATGTTTGAAAAGGTATTTTTTTAAATGTTGGTACCTAGTTACAATTTTCGAATGATGCAGATATCGCGCCCCCCCTTTTGTTCATTTATGTCTTTCATTCGGCATCTTTCATTCTAAGTGAAACGTCTAAACACAATATCAATAAAAGATGAAAAATAAATTCATTTGTGAACCGATCCAACGAACCACCCACCCGACTACAAAATGATACCTAAATGAACGAAAGCAAAGGAGCAGATGAACGTTCAGTCCTTTGTAATTTTGTCGGTGTCGTGTGAAATTTAATCGAAACAAAAATTTACATTCACTCAAATGAAGCGTCTGATATCAGAGGGCAATTCTCGTATTTTTAGGAACGTTTGCATTCTAATCTGTCTCAATCTTTCAAAAACACCTCTAATGAGGGTTTTCTGAAATGATCTCCGATAGATGGCAGGACTGTAGCGGCAGGTCCAATGGACTGTCAAAATACATACGCGAATTGTAATTTTCTATATATTTTTTGGTTTATTTATTCTTAAAATCATTCCTTTCGGAATATCGTTGTTTAAAATGCCACAGTGTTGTGCAGTGCGTATGTGTGCAAATAAAACAGGAGGACATAAGTTCCCTACGAGAGATAAAACCCGATTAAAACAGTGGCTTGTAGCCATTCGCAGAGATAAATTTACTCCAACGAAAAATAATCCATAATAAAATCAATAACACTTCCAAATACAATAGAATTTCAATAATTTATGTTCAGTACCTACGACTCTGTGCTATTTGATAGCTGTTTGGACCTGACGCCTACGAAGCGCCGCCTAGTGGCAGAAAAAGTTTCGAAAACCCTAATTTTCATGCAATTTTGACAAGTTTTTGACATTTGATTGTCGCTGAGGTGAGACTGTGACTAGATTTTGAACGTTTTTAATTACGGCCTTCAAATTTGTGTGATCTTTATTAAAAAGGTTCTATTTTCAAAGAAGAATTTGCATAATTGAGCTGTTGATAATGAGAACGAATAAAAAAATACTGTTTTTGAGTATGGAATGATTGTTACCTAGGTCACGTTAAGCCGTGTGGTTCCTTCCCTGCAGCGAATAAGTAGTTCACCATTGTTCATTTGAATAGGTATAATATAAGATTAAGGAATTAAATCAGGTGAATGGATAACCCCAACTATTTGATTAGTGAAGTAATAAGCGGGGTGCTTTTTGGAAGCAAAGTTGTCATTTCAAACTTCGATACTATCCTGATTAAACTATATTTACAATACAACACAAGTATGGCTTTAATATTACCATCACCATTTCTTAATAAGTAAAATTACGAATCAAATTACTGACAAAATATGTTTAAAAAAAAAATTGTAAGTATTTCTTAAAAGCAATCTGCTCTTTGCTTTTATGAAATACGGACATTTCCTGTTCAAAACTATCCAACATACAGAACATCCGTTTTATTATAGTGGAACACATAAAAAATCCTGTTCCGTCCTATTAATCCCGAATACAACATGTAACTAAATCAATTATACAAAAAAATCTATCTCAAATAAATCCAGAACTATAAAAAACATTAAAGTGACCTTCCGATCGGTCAGGAAACGAAAAAATACACCGAAAAAAACTATAAAAGTCATAATTCACAATTAAAAACGGCTACTGGTCATGGCCAAAAGTATACATAATAAATTTCTTCCTTAAAAAGGTCGAATGAAAGAGGCAGGATACAGTCACAAAGGCGGGACAACGTCGGGCGCAGCGAGAAAAAAAAATGTTGTTTATGGTCATTTTGCCGCCAACGCTCCGAGTTTTAAATTTAGAATTAAAACTTTTTAAAGCGAGGTAGCGATGTGTAAGTTTAATTCTGTATTCTGTTGTGCTTGATAATTTTGATTTTGAACCCTCTAACGATGGTATTCATTGGAGATATACCTACAGACATGTGCGGTTGGCTTGAACGCTTCAATTTTCAACTATCTTTTAGTCACAATTGTTAATTTAAAACTCGTTCTTTAGCATCACTCATAATATCTCCCTACGAAAACAGGAGGATTAAGCATAAATAAAAATGCAGGGTAGATATTTAGGGTCTTGCAACAAAAAATGGCATCGTTATAAATTTCGTAGAGCGAAATCTACGCGCGTAGCAAACTGTTACTGCACAGAAAAACAGAAATTGGCTGAAGTTTGCAGCAGGTTTATGAAGTGCAATTTTTCTATGAGAGTCTGACAGCAATTAAACAACCATGGAAAGAGGTGCATTCTTGTCATAATTATTAGAAGGTATGTGTCTTTTCGTGTTTTAATTTATTCTAAAAACGTAACACAACGAAAACTACAGGCTTACTCTGTCCTTCCATACCTATTTACACTAATTTAAAAACAATGTAAAAGTCAATTATTTTTTAAAGAGTAACCGTGGAGTTTCTTGCCGGTTCTTCTTCATAGGAAACGACCAATTGGAATCGTGCATCTATCTTCTGACGTTTCATAAGTGCACATGCAGGTTTATGTGAGATTAAATCTTTAGATTTTTATTTTAATAGTGCATTTTTCTATACCATAGGCAAAAACTTCTGAAGAGTATGATGTTTTGTCATAGAAACAACAAACTATTGCAAACTGTAGTCACTTCACATCTATTCGCCCAACAAAGTCGAATATTTCTCATATTTATTTAGCTACAAGTAACCAAACAGTCACGAAAAGGGGCTGGTTTCACAAAAATACCAAACAAATACACCTGTGCATACAATCGATTAAAAAAATACTACAATACTTCATTCATACTGAACGGAACTGACAAATCACGAACAAAGGATGCGTCGGCCCGTAGATAAATTCTCACGTTTTTTTTAAACTCATTGATGACCACGGTAGCAAAATTTATGAGGTCTAGGTGCGAAAAGGTTATGAAATAAGGTTAAATATGGCTTTGAAAAAATATGAGTTGTTGTTAAATTATACGGTTGAAGTTCTTCGCACTGCTAATGATAATGTGCGATTACAAATAAGATAATAGCGAGTTATTTATAGTGGTTTATTATCATACTACTTAATAATAATGAAGGAGAAAGTTGTCTGTTCTTTGCTAAAGCTGATAATACCCTTTTGTGTTTGGTGCTATGCAAAATAAACCTAAACAACTAAAGAGATTGGGAGAGTAGAGTTTTTTTTTGTGTCGCGTTTGTCAGCCGGATGGAAGATCGTACAAAAGACGTAAGGGTAGGTATTTTCCATACACATACCTAACTAAACTAGGAGCAGTGGTGGACTAGTAGTAACGGCCGCGACTCACTATTTTCTTTTTTTAGTTTTCGCATGAGTGGGAAATCCTCACGGACGCCCAGACTGCCTCACTTGTGAGCCAGTCTGGGCACTCCCTCTCTCAGAGAAGAGACCTGTGCCGCAGCAATGGGGAAATTATTGGATTATTATGCTATTCCTAACTAAATTAGGTAGTTTACAAAGAAGATAGGTTATTAATTAATTAATACAGTTTGTAAGAACCTTAACTTGTAAATCATCAACTAGTTTGAAGATAATAATGCTTATCTACGAGTTTTCGGTAGCTCGATTTTCGTGGTATTTAGTACGAATTCACTATCAGTACTTATTTCCTAGATATTTTTGTCGTTATTTGTATGTTGGAAATACCTAATAATTGTCATGCCAAAAAGGGATTTTTAGGGATTCCTACTTTTGGTATCTTTTCCTTGTCTATCACCATCAGCCTGAAAAGAAAGCGTTTCGTTTAAGTATCATATAATACCTACATAGTGAATTGAATTCACTGAAAACTTGCTTTTCAGGACGTAAACCATCAGAATTCAGAACAAACCGATTTTTTTTATTTTTATTTCGTATTTTGGATAAAAGTGAAAAAATAGGTACAGAATAATGTGAAATGATTAGAAAATGGATTAGAACGATGTGGAACGTCTATTTTATGTACTTAGCTGTTGCCGAAATTAACGCCAAAACGGCTGAAATCCGTTTAGTCGTTTTGGCGTGAAAGCCTAACCAACAAACAAACGTAGGTTACGATGAGAATTAGGATACCCACACTTAGAGCGAATTACACTTAACTTTTATACTTAGAATAGTTTTTGTAGGTAAGTACCTAGTTTTATCCTGAGAATAAATTTTGAATTTTTGACAGTTTTTCTAAGTTTAACACAAATATCAGACGTCAATTTTATTCCACTGATAAAAAGATCTTGTGAGACTTTGGTAAAAACAGCCCTTAATTTATTATTATTTTCTTAGAATAAATAACTAACAGTTAGGTACAGCACCATTGTCTTGATATTCATGGACAGTTAATTATCAACCCATCCCATCAGTAATGAATTTTTTATGAAAACTATATCTCTCATTTAAGGACCACAATGGAAAGCACAGTTTTCATTCAAAAGAGCTTCGTTGAACCATAGAGAGGAGACTATAGACAAGAGACCATAGACAATTGATAGAGCCTCGTGCGAGGCACGCGTCGGCGGCAAGTGGCACAAATTGAGTGCTCCAATTACGGTGTCGGGTTGACTGTGTATAGGGGGTGTTTTTTTGTAAACGTGAAGTATTTTTTTGCTTCGCGAACGAATTTTTACTGATTTATATTTCACTCTTGTTATATGATAGGATGAATTGAAGAGATAGAAATGATAAACTACCCATTTTCGGAATAAGTCGGACAGAAGACCATTAACATCACAAACAAACCTAAATGTGTTTAACGCTAAACATATTTATAACATCATCATCATATAACCAGAACGATGGTTTAAACTCGTTTAGCGCTAAACGTAGGTAGGTAATTAACGTCAAAGTCAAAGCATTTATTTAAAATAGGCACATAAAAAGGCACTTTTGAACGTCAAAATTTACATTAAAAATAGAACTGAATGTAGGGCGCCACTTCCAAAAAGTAGTTTCGTATGGAGAAGAAGTGGCAAGAAACTCCACCGTTACTCTTTTAAAATGTTTTACAATATTTTGTATACATTAATTATATTTCTATATGTGAAGACGATGCACCAAGAATAAAAATACTATACAACAATTGGTAAAAAAAGAATTAAAAATAAAGCAAAGGCAGATAAATTAATCACGTGATAGACATTGTGCTCACATATTTACAAACATTGTAAAAATATATGACTTTCTTAAAATATTAACTAGGAATGACTTAATGAATTGAGGTGCAAGCAGTGGGCCTCAGTTCTGTAAATGGCTATATCGTTGTGTCGACATCTTCTGTTTGTTTCATACTTAAATATTCTTCCAGAGAGTGTTTGTCCAGATAAGTGTTTTCCAAAAACACAGTAACACAACTCATAAAAGTAGGGGATGATGACTAATATTAGAAATGTTTGAACAAATAATGTAATTTCAAAGAAGGCATAGTCAAATTGAATAATCAAAAAAGTCAGTCAAATCGATTGAAATATGGAGAAGATACACGCTTTAAAAGTTTTGCAGGGGATTATTTCCGTCCTTGTGGCGCGGTACAGACAATCAATCTATGGCGCTAGTATGAAGTTACATAGTCGTGACGTCACTTCTACGATAGTGCTGTTTTCGTCTAACAGTTATTTTAATTGTTTTTTTTAGGCTTTCACACTTTTTGTAATACTGTTTGCACTATTTGCAAACAAATATTTATTTGAGATAAAAATAAATACTCATCATGCTAATTCTTTATTCACCATCCTTTTATATTACACATTCTCTGGGGAAGATTTAAATAGATTCTCTGAATATTGTGTAAAAAATAAACTTAAATTGGGCATATCCAAATGCCATTGCATTAGTTTTACTAAAAATAGAAACGTAATTAAATATGCATATTCATTGAACAATATAGATCTAGCAAGAGAAACAGTGGTTCGTGATCTTGGTGTTCTATTAGATAATAAACTCCATCTTGATGCTCATATTGCTAAAATTGTGAACAATGCTTTTCGTATGTACGGTTTTGTGATGAGATCGGCTCAGAAATTTAAACGCCCTGGTACTTTTTTGTACCTATACAAAACTTTGGTCAGGTCTCAGTTGGAGTACGCGGTCCCGGTGTGGAATCCCTTCTATGGAAAATATTCTCATGTGATCGAAAATGTACAACGCAAATTTTTAAAGACTATGCATTTCCGTTGTTTTCGTACGTATGCATCTTACACCGACTTGCTGAATTACTATAAGCTTCAAAACCTTAAATCTAGACGTATAATGTTGGAATCGATGTTTTTGTTTGATTTATGTAACAACTCATATGATTGTATAGACATAAGCAATAGAATAAGTTATGTAGTACCCAGAACTACTATATGTCGAGGTGTGCGCGTGCGACCGCTTTTTGCTGTAACCTCCTGTCGATCAAACGCAGGATCGCGAGCACCCCTACGATGTCTTACAACTCAATTCAATAAGGTTTTTCGGGATATAGAATTCTTTGCTGTTTCCGCCGGAAAATTTAGAAGTCTTGCACTTAAAATTATAGCAGAATTAAGTACATAAAACCCTAAATCATAATTTCTATTTTCAATATTCTATTAGGTATATCTTCTTATATTTTTATTATATCTTTTTTTATATTTTTATTTAACCATACTGTGCATCCAATGTATTCATATCGTATGCCGTTCGTGTTTATTTAACTTTTTTGTATTATGTGGAAAATGTTGTTGGTTATACATTTATGCTCCCATTTTAGTTTTAAGTTCTATACCATACATTTTAATGTGTAACCGTTTATTTTCCCAAATAAAATAAAAAAAATAAAAATTCTCGTCACACTCTGTATAATATTTCACCAACTTTACCCAACAATGTCTGCCCCGCGCCATATTTGCGATGCGCACGTGACTTGAAATGGCGTCGTTCGAAAATCGAATAAATCAAGAGGATTGGCGGGTAATCGTGCTAAAACATCCGTTATGGCCAGTATTGCCAAAGAGGTGTTGGTGTTACCATTGTAGAAATTAAATGTAAATAAAGGGTAGTTGGTGAACTTACTGGATTAGTTGGTTTAGAACGGTCTGGTTAATTGTTGGATGATTTATTTGCGTGGTTTTATATTAAAACGGATTAATTAAATAATTTTTCACGTCAGTACTCCCTGACAGGTGTCTTCAGCACACGTAGCACGACATTTGTCGACGTTAGAATAGACAAAGTTACAGATAAAATAGACAAACTGACCGATTTCTTTTATTCATCGGTCATTTTGGTGGACATGCATCGCGTGCTGAGATGTACATACAGTGTTCTCTCATTCTGCCAGTCATGTTTAAGTCGCAAGTAAAATTCACTTATTGCCACTAACAGGGGACAAATCCAGACTAGGATAAGACTTACTAAGAATTCCCTTGCCCGACCCCATAGAATCTAAGGACCCACAACCCTATCGGACGCGACGACTAGGCTATCAAGACAACATTTTTTGACCGGAAATTATATTAATCACATCACGAGTAACGACCTTATAGCATCGCTCCTTGCAAATTCCAACCAACTGATACATAACCCAAAAAAAAGACGAATAGGTAACAAAAAATATTCAGCATCTAACATTATTGATATTCAAATGTGTGCAAGTGCTATTTGATTAACATATTGATTAATTCAATATAGATAATAATATATATTTGGTGGTCGGACGAGTCTTGTATGGGCGGAGATTTTATACTTAATATCTTTTGACATATTTGAAGTAGGTATGTCCGTCTCTGTCGCTGATAGTGTCATTTTACAAGCTTTAATTCGAGGTAGGTAGGTTTTTACATCTTCGAAAACTACTCATTAAGAAAGCTAGTTTGATTTTAGTAATGCGCCTTGCGGCAGAACTCTTGCCAGGGCTATACACGTTGCTCTAGTAACTACGAACTTACGAGAGAACTTTTAGGGTGTGCAACATAGAGAAAAAAAAACATCTATGGTTTGCATCAATGTTCCTAAAGTAACTGATGAAAATGTAAACAAATGGATCAGAAAATTGTATTTGAATTGCGTATTACATTTTAAGTACTAGATTTATACATAATGGACAGTTTTCATTATAAATAGATATATGTGAAATCTCTCAAAACGGTGAAGGAAAAAATAAAAGTTTTTATTACATATATTGTATTTTTATAATATTTTAAAAACAACCAAGCACACCTTGATTTAACTTATTGTGTAATTTAAACTTTGGTAGACGATCAACCTACATTTGTATCATATAACGCAAAAAACTTTTAAACATAACATAACTAAAGTAATCAACGCCAGTACATGAGCAGAGCTAAAATTAAGCAAGTCTTATTGATTAGAAAAACTTTGGTAGAAAATCAACATGAGTTATGTTATATCTAAAATAAAAAAAATATCTCTCTTTGGCATGTTACTCCTAAAACACTATAAGTTTAAAACATTTATCACTGGATTTTCCCATTTTAATTGATTATCTCCTTCAGGGCTTAACAAAACTGATAAAACTTTAGAGCTAGACACGTCAAAATTGATCCGAGTCTGCAGTTCTGTTAAACTTTTCAGCAGTCTAATATTACGTACTGACAGTTCTAGTTATACTCATAACTTTCTGAAGAAAACAAACTAGTATTGTGTTCGGAATCAAATTGGACACGGGACCAGACGCTAAATTCCGAGATTTTCCCAGATTTCTCTGCCATCTGGCAAGTCTAGTTCTGGCCCATCATGAATGCCTGAATGGTTGGAACAACACTTTAATTTTTCATGGACATTTCGCCTGCATGGTCTTAAACCACAGCTCACCCACACATTCTAGCAGAACTGTAAAATACTTAAAATATCACTCTGCTACGACCTTTTTTTTTGGTCTCATCAGGAAATGTAACATGAGATAATGGTTCTTTCTCGTAGAAGTCTGATGTTCTAGTTGAAACGGCGGGTTGGAAACTTTAAATCAAGTTTTATAGTAGAGAATGAGAGGAGTATTTCCATCTTTTCTTAACAAAAACCATCTCAATTGAAAATGTATGTGCCATGATTCAATTTATTAACAAACTAACCCTTTCGAATCTGAAGTAACATCAAAGTAACATCCCTATTATGTCCCCACTACGATATTTAGGGTCCAAACATATCCATATCGGCAACAAATTAAATTGGAAGTAACCTGTTTTATGCTTACACCAATCATTTCATCACTGATAAAAGGGGGCGGCAAATTGAAAAGTCGAGTCCCGTGTAATCGAATAATCAGTATGAACCCACATCAAAGAAATTTATCAATTTAATTCGATAAATCGACAAAAAATTACGTTGCGAGCAAGATTGGCGCCTCCCTCTAACATGGAAATGTCATTTAGATATTGTTTTCGCGCGCTTTTCTTTAGCTTTGAATTTGGAACGTTTATTGGCTCTTGGAATCAAAATGAGGTTGAGAAAAATGATTTTATTTTAGAAATTGGGGCCACAAAAGCCACCAGGAATTGGAGATGAAAACTGCAAGTTTTGAAAATCTTAGCGCTTGGTAATTATTGAGCGCTGAAAGGTAAATTTAAATATTCTGTTATCTGAGTTGTGTAGATACAGACTTACCTATCTGTTAAATGCGGACAACAGTGATAATGTTATAAAAATACTTACTTATTGCTAATTGAAATTGGCTCATTGGCAACGAGCAACAAAATGTCTTTTACCTCCTGAATATTAATAGATATTGTAACTAATTTAAGATGATTTGAAGACCTGATTACTGTCACTGGCAACTGGCAAGTAACAAGTAAAGAATATCATAAATTCGCGACATAAAAATAAAATGCACTTTGATTCTAATTTCAAAATGACGCGTAATTCTCAAAAATTTTGCAAAAAAATTGCGAATAACGAATCGAAATTATACGAAAATTGTCGTCGTTCGAAATTCAAAGTGTTCCTCGTCGCGTTCGCTAAAGCGTTACGATTCGATTTGACGCCATGTTAGGTTAAACTGCGTCCAAAAAGTAAATTTATTGCATTATTCCCGCATCGGTACGCCCTCGTTTCCCGTCTTTGATCTACAATTTTCCTTTTTTTTCACAAAACGGTTACTGATTGCTTTTTATGTCATCGAGATTTTTCTAATTTCAATTTTGTCTATGGTTAGATGGAGAAATTAACCTTGTGGAAATCGACTTACGATTTTAGTTTTCTAATGTAGTCGAGACAATTTTTGAATCTATTCTGTTTAATTTATGACTTAATTTATGTATAGGGTGGTATTGTATAGGGTGTAATCCTCGAAACTACCTACTGATCAAATTCAGTTTTTTTTCACTAGGCGTAAAATTTCACGCGGGCACATGCTAGTTTGTGATATTTTGGGAGGCTATTGCTAGACATTTCGATGTATCCAATAATGAGGTATTGATACCGAAACTTGTTTGCCATTTACACTTTAGTCTGACATGAAATACCTAATTACAATTTGAAGTAAGCGGCGTAATGTCGGTTTAACTCCGTAACTACAAAAAAGGTATCCTATCAAGTTGTCCTGTTTCTCTTAAGTTGACTTTTATCATGTATACTACGGTTTAATATCCATGTCTAATGCTAGTTTGTTAATTTGAAAGCGTTTTAAGTCTTTTGCTATAAGTATGTATGGCTTACTAGCTTTTGCCCAAGACTTCGCTCGCGTGGAAGTTTTAATTTTACCCACTGGAACGTACTACCGGGATAAAAGTAACCTATGTGTTAATAAAGGTTATAAACTATCTCTGTGTCAAATATCATCTTAATCCGTTCAGCCGTTTTTGCGCGATTGGGTAACAAAAATCCAAACTTTCACATTTATAAATTTATTAGTAACAAAGATAGTAGGATTTTAAACGTTAACTAGATTAGGTAGTAACATTCTTAGACAGGTTATTCAATTACTTACAGTCTGACAAATTTTAGTCGAATGCCTAACCTAACAAGCCTGACATTTGGATAAGTTGCCTTCAGAGAAATCGATGACGAATGACATTTAAATGACAGGATATACCCACTTATTTTAAAACATCTACCGGTCCTAGTTATAGGTACACGATATGTCCTCATTATTTGAATATTGTGTTGTACAATATGTGCCTCACCACTGGCGATGAGTCGAAATCTTTAGCCCAAACACCCAAAGCTGAACTTCAGATACGTTTCTAATATAAAATTAACAGTTTTACTATATACCCTAACCATTTGTGGTTTCAATAAAACCAAAAAGGAGTACAACAAATAAGTATTCAACACTCTAAACTGCAACCCCAAAAATAATTTCGCGTGTAATATCGGGGAAAAAAAGCTTAAATCCCTCTCTATGCCCACCGATGCAGAAGAAACACTTCCTTGCGCCAAATGTCCGATTGAAACCACCCCCGCGAAACTACCCTCCAGTCCTTACATGTTAAAGAATCCATAAATAATAGAGTTGACGTGCGTACGGATTGTGTTACCGAATCACCCCACCCCATGTAAATAGCGATTCTTGTCTATGCGCCTAATGCCTCTATTGTCTGTGGTACAGATTTATTATTCATTTTCTTAGTAGGTACATCTGACGCTTATGAGTTTCGTATTGGTTATTTATTTTGTAATGTGATAGTTGTGATGTGGATTTGCTTTTAGGGTCGAGTTTCTTATTAACTCGATGTTCTGGTAACACAGGTAACACTTCCAACTCGCTGAAGTATACCCTGCATACATTTCGTCTACCATTTGTAGCAGAAGTTGTTACCTACTAAGTAGGTTCTGCGGAGTATAATTATTCTCCGGCAAATATAATGACACTGTTTGATCCATTGTAAGTTAATGCAATGCCAGAATTTCTCTTGAACTTTGATCAGCACGATCTGTTTCTCTTCCGTATCTTGCTTTATGCAACGAATCTTTCACACACACTATCTACCATTATATACAGGGAGTAAGGCACATCCACGCGCAAAATGTTACCATGAATTAATTAGGTGCATTTCAACTCTGGTCGGTCCAGAATCATGAACATGATTCCACCCACCAGAGTTGAAATGTATCATCAGATATTAAGAAAATCTGCTGTTTTATACGTTTTGAGAGATTTTCTAAAGAAAGCAAGATAGAAAGATACTGAATAGAAACAGATCTTCGATCGAAGTTTTAAAGCTCAAGAGAAAAATTACTCCATTTTTATAAATAAGTCAAGTTCCACGCAAATTTGAATATTCTTCTAAACAAACAGCACAATTAGGTAACTTAGGTATAATGCAATTGTCAAGTCACGATTTGGGAATGGCCTTTAAGTTATATTTAAGTTACAAATGATGAAGACCTCGACCTTTAGCTTTGTTTGAGTAAGTTAATTTTAATTCGATTATGCTACCTACGTGAATCAAGGAGACTACAAAGTCTGTACCTAATACTTACCTACATTTATCATTTATGTAGGTAGCTGTTTGTCCGTGTAACGAATACGCTGGTAGCAGTTTTGTTTTAGAGCGTTTTCACGCTGGCGATTTGTGAGCGTGTTTCCAGCGAGGCGATTTGTGTTCGTGCTCGCCGCGGATGCGTCTATCTGATATGATCTCCGCGTATTTAAAAAACTCTCTCTTGTAAGTGAACTACACTCTCGCTCGCGATATGCAAAAAACTCTTAATTCTTAATTGAAAACTCTTAATTGAAAAAAAAAACAACACAGTTGTCAAAAAGTTAATTAGCACCACTTCTCTGCTGCGCCAACCATAGACAATACAAACCGGTTGACTGAATTACGAAATATCAGTGAATAGCCCATTTGTTTGAATTGCCATAGAGTGGCCGAGTGGCGCCGTGCCGTCGTTTATAAAACACGCGCCATGACACCTACTCATTCTGCCTTGTTCTGCATTTTGAACAATTCATATTAAGTTTTTGAGGTTGGTTTTAGAACGATATTACTTTTTTGTTTGCTGAGGGGAATGAAGGACTCTTTTGAGTTTTTGAGGATATGAAAACTGGGTAATTAGTCAAGCGTGCGAGACGTACCTTACTTATTAAGAATAGAGGATTAGCTTTAGTTCTTGGATTTTTATAGAACTCTTCTGTTGAGCGTTTAAATATGATTTGCCGATGTTCACCGGAACTACCCATAAATCAGAAGGCCAAAATCTAATGGCAACCTCATCTCAGCGACAATCAATGTTTGCTTGTCAAAAATGTTGGAAAATAAGAGGTGTTTTCGACAGATCCAGACAGAACTTTCTTAAAAATACTGATGTTACCTCTCAGTTCTCAGTAAACAGAAAATAATAAGCAAACAACTTGAAATAGTAAGGACTCTTATTATATATCTCTTATTATATATCCTAGTTTAAATATAATACCGTGTTATACCAACTGGACAATATTCCCATAGACTAACTGTTATGTTAGCATATTGTGACCTAGTAATACGGCTCAGCTGAGGCACAGATTATACGGATCGCCACAGATTGACTGCTGTGTGACCGTTTTAGGTTGTTGCTAAATAGGCTGGTTTTGGTCTATCTAGAATACTGTTGTTTCTTTGTGTTATCTATCCATTAAGAGTAGACTTCATAGATTGCTCATTATTTTAAGATAGGAGGTTTGTGGCTTTGTACAGTAGGTTGTAGTAATTGGCTTGTCTGTCAGAAAGTTCTTAGATAGAACGGCGCAAAGAGCTCGGCGATTGTAGATCACAAAGTCGCGTTCATACTATTGTGATTATATTAAAAATCAGGCTTACATGTAAATTATCTAACTCAAATCTGTGTGCACACCGAAAGTTACCAGTGTCAGTTCCAAAACTTTAAATTCTTTGCAGATTTAAAACAGATGTCAAATGAAAGAGATATGTAAACTTCTCTCATTTTCCAAAAGAAAAGGGAGAATTCTCCGACCAGACGGGTGTGTAACTGGTAGGAAACTGCCCGACTATTGATTGCTAGTTGCGCGGTAAACTCTGCTTGCGCGATGCAGGATTTTTGCGTGACGTCAATGCGTTCCGTAGTTCGCATGTGCCGATGTAGATGCCACCACAAAACAATAAGTTTTTATAGAACAGATGTGCCTAAGCACGAGCGATGTTACCAAGCGCTCAAAAGCCCTGGCCGAAAAAGGGATCAGAGAGACAAGCGTGGAAGAAACACGACATACTTATGGGATAGAATGTTGCCTAGTAGTTGCATATCCGTCATCATCTGACTAGCCTTTTCGAAACTAGGTTGATGTTGGCTTCCAGTCGTATACTGGTTAGATTCAGCTGAAAGCTAGAGTAGCTGAGAAGTAGCAGAGTATGAAATAAATACCTACATAAGAGCTAAGAACAGAACAGTGGTAGACCGGTTGGACCGGCCGCGACTGACCTACGAGTTGTAGGTTGGAACCCAGACCAGCGCACCAGTTTACTTTGTGATTCACTATTTCATCACCACTACCTCAAAACGATGGAGGAAAATATCGTGAGGAAACCGGCATGTCCTAGAATAAAAAAATCGAACACATGTGACATCTACCAACCCGCACTGGGCCCGCGTGGTGGATTATGGCCCACTCCCTCTCACAGAGGCCTGTGTCCCAGCAGTGGGAACATTATAGGCTGATTATGACCTACAATATACCTATGTTATTTATTTTTCATGTCATGAGGCTGAACGAAGTTGGAAGGATTTGTATATTTTTTGAAAAAAAAAACTTCTTTTATGCAAGATGGTAGACATACAGAATCAATAAATCGTGAATAGATTTAATTAAATAATAACGCTAAAAAGATAGCTTAGTGTCCAAAAAACGAATGATTTGATATTAATTTATTGAACGTTTCTATGACCCCAATTTTATTGTTTTGACATTATAAATTAATGATTGAATTAAAGTCGTATTTCATTATTTTATAGGAATCAAAACAGCAGGTAATGTGATGCTTGATTTAAAATAAAGTTTATACCACTGACTGTTATTTGTTTTATCGTGTAGCTTTGTTATTTGTTTTATCGTGTAGCTTACGACAAGGTATAAAGGACTGTCTCGAATCAAATCAAATCATTTAAATCAAATCATTTATTTCTTTGCAAACATGGGTAAATTTGTAGTTACATAGGTGTTGTCATAAAGTTAGTTCTCCATGTTCTGCCGTCACATGGGCATGCAAATCATAGTCAATAATGTAATTTTAATTAACATTGAAAACATCAATATAATCCCATTTTCAAATTAATGTCAAATCATTTAAATCAATTTGGAAGAAATAAAACTTTAATTATACTTATTTAATATTGACATGCTTGTACTGTAGGTATCCATTTGACGTAGTTAATATCTTGTGACATTTCATGTAATATTAACATTTCCTATTTCAATAAATAACCACAAGATATTAACCACGTCACATGAATACAAATTTTCAGTAATGAACAATAACATTTTAGTTTTAATTATTATTTCCATAGAACATGTCATGAATTAAACTTAAAAGAGCTCGTTGATGGAAAGTGTTACTGCAGAGCACGAGGTCCACTGCCAGGGTCGCGGGATGTTCGAAACAGTTACCGGGTCCCTGTCACAAGCAACTGAAGGAACACGGGTGGGTTTTAGTCAGTAAAAGGCTGACAAGCCTTCCCATTCCACCCAGAGCGGGAAACGTCATTTGATGATTACCCAAACAAAAAAGCAAAAAAATGAGCATGAGGTCCTGAGTTAGATTCGCAGGTTGTTGGCTCGCCCTCTATTACAAGGGACTTAAAACTTAACTGGCGAAATGTTGGTGTACTACAAGAACACCTTTATCTTACTCTTCGTAGAAAACCAGGCGTTATGTTACTTATGTTATGGTTCATATTGTTTTACCACGACCTGATGTAAACCTCCCTAGACTTTTTCTAACCTCATTGAGGTCGGCATTCCGTCTAACACTGCTTACCTGACTCCTTGGTAAGACTGGTTGTCACTTTCGGGCTTCTGACGACCCGTGACGACTGTCAAAGATCTACGAATGACAGACGAGATCAATGTCGTATCGTGCTTTCCGAGGGACGCAGAGGTCTCGATATTTAATAGACGCCCACCCATCCAGGAACCAACCACTTGATCGACCCATGTGGCTGTTATTATGTAGCCACGAGCCTACCACGACCTGAACTGTTTACAGATATTTCGTAACAATACGATATATGTAGATAAGCCTTACTAACCTACCTCCAAAACTTTCCCAAAATGAATATATGCCATCGATATTGGTTTGAAATTCACTGTTGATCGATTGTCCTTATATAACGCAGTATTTATACGTATATATTTATATATGAGACGGAGTGAGAGTGCGCTTGGACGCTCTTCTTGTAATACATAGCTTGGAGTCTCATTCTGAAAGTTTTCGTGTTCAAAGGACTGGCTTGAGAGAATCAAAATTTGTTTTTGTTGAAATATTTTGTTTCATGTTGTTTATGTGATGCTGATGAGTAAACAAAACCTAGAGTAAAAAAAAATATAGAAACTTGAAATTGTGAATCAGTTATTAAAGGTAATGGCGGACCTTGCGATTGTTAAGGCTCTATTATCTAGAGATCATGATGCCTCGCTAAGCCACCGTGAAGACTTACGTGAAGTGAGCGTGGAGTGAGCTGTCAGTGCCACTGATGCTAGGGATTGAACAAGACGGGTTGACAATGACAGCTCACTCACCGCAAGTCTTCACATTGAGATTTTTCCAGAATCGACATGCCGATGCTGGGATTTGACAAAACTATTGACAGCTCACTTCAAACTCACCTCACCAAAGTTTTCGCGTTGAGTTATTTTACAGAAATCGACAAAATTCGTAGTCGCGTCGGAACTTACTGGCACATGTAAAGTTTCATGTAATTAAACTTTAACATCAATTCATATCTTTTAAACCAAAACTTGCCATTAAATTAGACACCAAAAGTACGTGAGTGGGAGTATCTACAAAAACAACATGTTTTCTACTAGAATATCTACGGAAGAATAGAGAAAATGACAGATTTCTTTTATTCGTCTGGTAATTTGTCTATTCTTTCGTCAACAAAACTAGTGTCTATGAATGTCAATCTGCGCGTACTGAGCTCAAATATCCACCTTCGTGTATGCGTTGAATCTATGTGTAAGAGTCTATGTCGCGATTGCAATCAGATAATAATACCTAGATATGAAAAGTACGATACAGTCCGCGAGACCTAAGCTGAGCTTTCAATTTGTGTGAGTGCACATAGCGACGCGTCTTTTGCCTGGCAATCGGCCCCAGGCGCTGTGCGATTGGTAATCACTCACACAAATTCAAAACTCAGCTTAGGCCTCGCGGACTGCTCATTACTCCCGATATTGCTTTTTTTTTTTAAAGGAACCGCGGTGTTTCTTGCCTGCTCTTCTATAGGAAACGACCAAGTGGAATCATGCACCTACCTTATGACGTCATGTAGGGGAATATTTTGAATTTTGACATTCGGTGATGATCACGGAAGACTGGCAGTGACGAAGCGTTCTCGTGAAGCGTGGGCACAGAGGACCACAATAAACTAGTGGTGGGTTTCTTGATCTAACCTCGCTTGGTTTTCGATTATTGTTTTGTATGTTACAATAGGTTTAATTAAGTTTCGTAAAAGTAAATATAATGTAAATTATCTTAGAATAAAATCAAGAAAAATTTACAAAAATGTGTTAATTTTAAATAAATGTAAAGAAACAAGTTAAAAGCACAAGGAAGGCCAAAAAATGGAACCGCTATGATATTATTTTGTCTTTAAAAGAACTTTTTATAAAAAATTGTACTCACCCTCCCGACCCTTGCTCGAGCCAGCCCGCGCCGCTGAGCCTGTAGCTTTAAATTCGTCCCAAAATCAAATAAATACTGATCCAACTAGTCCCTTGCTGCCCTCTTCCAGCGACGCCCTGAGCCGAGGTCCGTACCCTACAGGGGGTGCCCTTAGCGTTGTCGCTTAGTTTTAGTTAGTATTTAAGTTTAAGTCCTGGCTGGAGGCCTTAATTTATTAGGGCACCACAGGCAAGTCCGCTTAAGCAGACAACAACCTTACGGGTTGACCTGCGAGATGCCATACACAAAAAAAAAAAAAAGTAGTACTCATTTGTTCGAAACTGCACAGTCATAGAGGCAGTATGTCAGTGGCAGTTTTGACAGTCATGTCAGACAAAGTACTTTGTTATCTAACAGCGCTATATTTTCAGCTGGACTAAAGATTCTTCTAGGTGTTACTTTAACAGCGCATCACCACAATTGAAATACTACATATATTTTAATGTACATTTTCCGACATTTAGGCAACAATCGAAACTGGCAAAATGCAGTTTAGAAGACATTTTTATATGCTGAATATAATAATCCCACACACTCAGCTCAATACCTAAATATAATTAACCAAATTGGATTTTTATATATTATTGCCCCAATTCCAGCTTATTTGGTTTGGCCGCTGTCCAAAATAGTCTCATTTACTAGGTGCCAGTACTGATTATAACCACTATAACAATAAATCAAACGTATTTTATAGCAAACTATTATTACACAAAATAAAAAATAATGAAAAGCAAACGAATTGCAGAATGTGACGTGTTACGCGCAGCAGCCGGGGGAGAGGGGCGCGGCGTGCGGGAAGGAGATAAGCGGCTTAACTCCGCACCCGCCTGAGATAGCAGCATACGAGGAACTTACAAGCTAGAACGAGAGGGAAATACCTTACTATATACAGCTGCAAACATTACTGCGTACGCTCGACGCGGGGCGTTCTCATTTCAAACGTGCTAACTCCCTTTCCCTCCATTCCGTTTCGACCTTTAATGTCATACGATAAGAACCATTTTTCCTCGCAAAGTTTTGGTAGGTTACCCACTTGGGGTTGCCACAATAAAATAAAAATACATTTTCCAGGGAATATCTACGTGGGTACAAGTAAAGTTTGCGTTTGTAACGTATAGCTATGTGTGTCGCACAATTCAGCTCGCCCGTCTAAACAGCTAATTTTAAAGAAGTCCAACAGAGTTGGGGACAGATTTCAACGACATTGCGCCGACATTTTTTGTGTGACACTAGTTTTGATGTGTCTTTGAATATCAGTTGGGGGTTTATTAAAAAACGGATTATTTTTTTGACAAAATTCTATACTATTTTTGGGCTTGCTTTTTACTACTTACCGTTTGATGAAACTTGGGATGTGAATGGGCCTGAAAGAGTGGGTACTCCAAACGTTTTCTATGTTTTGGATTCCCATTTTGCGGGCGTAAAAATAACAGTAAAATTACTCTGTAGGTCTACTCCTTTGGCTCGAGATTGGATCATTGCAGTGCCTACATAAATGCATCTCTTCGAGAGGGAGTGGGCTGTACCTAGTCCACAAAGCGGGCCGCAGTGCGGGTTGGTAGATGTCACGGGACTTCGATTTTGCTGTTGTAGGACATGTCGATTTCCTCGCGATTATTTCCTTAACCAAACACACACACAAATTCCATTGGCCCATCACTGCTCACCGCTGCTGCTTGCCGGAATAGGAGGCGACCCTACTGCTATCAACCGGACTCCCTGAGAAATTCCAGATGGAACATCCCAGTAACACTTTGCCCGATCTGAGAATCGAACCCAAGAACTCATGATCAACAGTAGCGCTTGCGAACACTACACCACCTTGCTAAACATTAAGTAGTGTTAAAACCCTCAAAGTCAAACTGCTAACCTTTTTCGCAAACTGAGAACTATTAACTAATTAACTTTTTTTGCGTCAAGCTAAAACAAAATGCTAAAAAGTCAAGATCTTTACTATTTTTCAGAAATAGTAGGCACAAAGGCATGCACTTCGCCGGAGGAGAACTTTACTGGCGTGCATAGTTAGAATCTGAACGGAGAATAGTAAGAAAAACTGTAATCCAAACGGTTTTCAGTTAAACGTATGTAGTTGTTGAAACTACATACGTTTAGCTGAATACGGTTTGTGGCCCAGAGAGCAGTGGTCGCCCAGGAGAGCAATGGTTGCCCAGAAGAGCAGTGGTGGCCTAGTGGTAACGGCCCCAACTTACGAGTTGTAGGTCGCGGGTTCAAACCCAAGCAGACGCGAAAACAGTGAAGGAAAACTTTATTAGAAAATCGGCATTTTCTAGAACCGAAATTTTAAAGACATGAGACATCTACCAACCCGCACTGACAGATCACAGCTTACTCCCTCTCGATGAGAGGAGGCCCGTGTTCCAGCAGTGGGAACATTATAGGCTGGATATGCTTACGTTTGAAGAATCTAGACGAGTGAAGACGACTTAAGTGGGTATCCTCAGTGCATCCTAGGCAGTCAACCCCTCTATCAGTCAGGTATGACATAGATGGAGCTGGTCAAAATGTACAGTAAAGAAAAATAACACTTTCTAACAGTAATCTGTTGTCGTCACATAAAAGGAACTCTGAGCAACAGTCTAGGACAGGGATGGCGAACCAATGGCACGCGTGCCGAGGGTGACACGTCACAAAATAATTTCGGCACGCCATCATTACGATCATTCGATCTTCAAAAACGGCACAATGTCACTCTATTAGATGGCACATGGAAATAGAACGGCATTTCGTAGTTTTCGGAATAGACAAAGAGACAAGACGAAGAAAACTTGGCTCATTAGCTAAGTTTTGACGTGTCACTTGCGGATCGTGTATAACCTTAGTGTGTTTATCTACTTACGTCTAACAGCCGCACTAATTTGTTATTTCATTTAAATAAATGTAAAACTGTAAATAACATATCTAAATACTAATAAAGGTATTATTTTGAAAGTATAGTTGTTGTTTATAGTTATACGAGTTGTAAGTATAGTTGTTTAAAGAATGTGAATAATGTAGTTTTTTTTTTCAGTAGTCACTAAGTCAACATTTTTTTATGACAATCTTGGCTGCATTCCTTTTAATCAAAGGCAGCATCCATTTTTTTTTTGATAAAAAAAAGGCGAACAGCTATACACCTGATAGAGGTTCGCTGATGTCTCTGCGCAAAGGGTACAGTCGCGTCCTAAATTACTAGGTTTGTAATTGTTCTACTGCAGAATCATAATGGGTACTTTGCTATCTACTTATCACGTTATACCACCAATTTGATAGATAAATCGAATTTACGTGACAGAGCCAGCCGATTTATTCTGTAAAAATATCACCGTGAAAACTCAAGTGAAGTGAGTAGAACAATATTGCAAATCCCTAGCATTATGTGGAATGACATGTCGCTTTAAGCTCACTGAACGTAAGATTTCACGGTGAAATTTTGTATATTGTCTTTGGGCCCTGGCCCTAACATCAAGCAATGGACAGATTGTCAAATTTTAATTTGCTGAATAAGAGGCTTTTGGCTACTTTACACGTGTACTTTACAAATGTCATTTTATTTTTGTTTGTGCAGAATAAACAATATTTCTTTCTCTTCTTTTTCTTTTCGTTACTATATTTATTCCTAATAAAGACATTCGCTTTATAAACCTATTTTAGCTATCGAACTGTTTTGTCCCTTTCTGTCAAGTTAAAATGAAGTTTGACAGAAAGGGACGAAACAGTGTGATAGCTGAAATAGGTTTATAAAGCGAATGGCTTTATTATGAACTTAGTTAAAAGATAAACGCTGCTATTGCAACAGTATACTGCTAGTTGCGTCAAAATATCTTGCTTTCGCATTTAATCAATGTTTCCTTCGTCTTTAAACGGAACCTTCGGAATCAATTAGTCAGTATGTGTTGAATCCGAATCCTAATCTCCGAACGGATAAACAAACAGTGACGGTTCAGTGGCTCAAGCCTGAATCACAGACTACACACAATCGATACATTTGCTTAACGTTCAACCTAGGATTGTGAGGGACTTTGTTACTGTCGGGATGCGTAGCAAGGTGTCGGTGTTATTGATTTTTTTTTTTTTTTTTTTTTATAAATGGCATCTCGCAGGTCAACCTATGAGGTTGTCGTCTGCTTAGACGGACTTGCCTGTGGATTCCCTAATAAATTAAGGCCTCCAGCCAGGACTTAAACTTAAATACTAACTAAAAACTAAGCGACTACACGCTAAGGGCACCCCCTGTGGGGTACGAACCTCGGCTTAGGGCGTCGCTGGAAGAGGGCAGCAAATTACTAGCTGGATCAGGAATGATATTATTTAGGGACGAATTTAAAGCTACAGGCTCAGCGGCGCGGGCTGGCTCGAGCAAGGGTCGGGAGGGGCGTAGATTTGGGCGTCGCGGCGGGCCTCGGCGGCGAGGACGGTAGGACGGCGATCGGGTTTTGGGCTTATGAAGCATGCTGGTTGCCTTACTACTCTCCTGGAGGAGGGTAGTGGCGTCGTCGGGGGCGATTAAGGTATGCCTTGGTCGGCGAATACTACTAATACGGGAAGGAGTGTAGCGGGCGGCCGCTGAGATCAAGGGGTTGGGGTGTTTTATGCCACAGTCAAAGAAACGCTTCGATAAGCGTTTCATGAACTGGTTTATGGTAGGCATTTTAAGATCGATGTGGAGATTTATATTACGGACATAGAAGGGGGCACCCGTGACCTTTCTGAGGAAACGGTTCTGGAGGGTCTGCATCTTATGGAGATGACGTGGGTGAGCGTGCGCGAATACAACGCAGGCATAGGTCATGATGGGACGGATGACTGCGGTGTAGATGCGCAGCTTGCATTTAAGTGACAGTTTGCAACGGGCTGTCAGAATAAAGTGGAGTCTACCAAGAGCGAAAGCGGCGCGCGCGCGAACAGCCTTAATGTGCTCTTTGAACGTTAAGTTTTGATCAAGGATCACGCCTAGGTATTTGGCTTGCTTCTCCCAAGGGATTGGCTTGCCGTACATAGTGATCGGGCTGGTCGGTGTTATTGAGGAGAAACAAATGGTTATATACTACTCTGTCAAGAAACTACCGGGCAAAGATCAATAACACACAAAATGTTAGTTATTCATCCAAATTTATTTTATCGCATTCAGAGTATGCTCCTTCAAAAACGATACACTTACGCTATATACTTATTATATAATTGTTATTTTACACTTACGCTACACACTTGTTACACTTACGCTATACGCATACTTAGTGTATAATTTGTTATTTTTACTTAACTCACACACTGACTTATTTCTTGTTGATATTTTAGGGAAATCATATACTTTTACAATGTTTGTAAATATGTGAGCACCATGTGTAACGTGATTGATTTATATGTATTAGCTTTATTTTAAATTATTTTTACCTATTGTAGTATAGTATTTTTATTCTTGGTGCATCGTCTTCACATATCAAAAAATAATTTATGTATACAAAATATTAAAAATATTATATTGTTACGGCGGAGTTTCTTGCCCCTTCTACTCCATACGAAACTACCTTTTGGAAGGGGCGCCTGCAATCAATTATTTATTTATTTATCAACTTACATCTACCGTTACAGGATACTCCCAATGCGATACATGTGCAACTTATTTAATTATTAACATCTATAACTAATTATATACAATGCATTCCTTGTGAATTCACTCCGAGAACAACAAAATAAGTCCGTATCCCTCGCTATGAGGTTGAGCGTGCGAAGCGCACGCGTCTTCGGCGCCTCCCTTAGCAGGTTGGTCCTAGCGCGCGGTTCCACTAGCAGTGGCGGCTGCCGTCGTCGCCACTCGTACCTGTCCGGAACACACAGACTCTGTAAATGTTGACGTTCAAAAGTGCCTTTTATGTGCCTATTTGAAATAAATACTTTGACTTTGACTTTCCAAAGCTAAATAATCCAATCATCAAAACATTTTTTAAACGCTTTTTCCGGAATTGAGTACAGTTCTCGCAACGAATTCTCCTTTATGACTTCTACCGAATGAAAACGGGTGCCACGAAGTGGTTATTTGAGTTTAGGAAAAATAAAGAAATCGGCTGGAGACATATCTGGTGAATGAGGTGCTCACTCGATGGTATTGTATTTGTTGAGTTTTTAGTAAAAAAATCGTGGACAATAATGGCCTTGTGCGAAGGCGCATTATCGTGACAGAAAATCCAAGAATTTGCTTTCCACAAATCTGGCCTTTTTCGTCGAATTTGATCTCTTAAACATCGCATAACACTCATATAATATTCTCTATTTACCGTTTGACCTTCCGGCAAGTATTTCGAGGGCCGTGATATTCAAAGAAAACAGTCAACATGACTTTGACTTTTGATCGACCTTGGCGTGGATTTTTCGGTTTCGGTTCAGTTGGAAGGCGCCACTCCGAAGCTTGTTGACTAGTTTGCATGTCAAACTCGAAAACCCACGTCTCGTCACCAGTAACAATGCGTTTCATGAAAGTTGGGTCGGAATTGACTCGTTCTAGCATGTACTCAGTGACTCTCATGCGATTGAGTTTTTGGAGAAAATTCAGGTATTTTGGGACTAACCGAGCGGCAACATGTTTCATAACCAAGTGATTATTTAAAATGGTACAGATCGACTCGTGAGAGACAGAAAGTTCAGCGGCGATCTCGTGTGGTACTTAATAATTATATTTCAAGTTGGGTAAACGTGCCCAGCGGAGTGCCTCAGGGTTCGTTACTCGGTCCTCTTTTGTTTGTAGTCGACATCGATCAGTGCCTCTATTCATCCAAACTTTTATGCTTTGCCGATGACATGAAAATCTTTGCCACTATTTCAACGCTCGAAGATAGACTAGCACTTCAGGCTGACTTGCATCGGCTTGAAGAGTATTGTCGGGTTAATAAACTTGATCTCAACCCATCTAAGTGTTCGGTAATCACCTACACTAGGAAACTTGCAGTCCTAGCCACTACTTATACTTTGGCAGGCCAGATCTTGCCAAGGTGCAATATTATTCGTGACTTGGGCGTCCATCATGATAGTAAGTTAGTGTTTGATACACACATTGATGCAATTGTCAAAAAAGCTTCTAAAATGCTTGGGTTCATAATACGTCTCTCTAAGTGTTTTAGTGATGCAAAAACACTAAAAATTTTGTATTGCACTTTTATTAGAAGTCAGCTAGAGTATGCGTCTCAGATTTGGAATCCACGGTATCATAAATACATTGACCGCATTGAAAACATCCAAAGACGGTTCATAAAATATATTTGCTTCCATCAAAAGATTCCGTACCAGTCGACCTGTTATTTTGGACTCTGTAAGAGGTATCATTTACTACCACTGGTAGATCGTCGTAAAATTGCAGACTGTTTATTCTTGTTAAAAGTCCTCAATAACAATATTGCTAACCCTGAGTTATTGTCAAAATTTTATTTTAATGTGCCAAGTAAATCACTTCGCTTTAATCCACCCATACGTGTATCTCATACATCTTCAAATTATAGGCAGAACAGTTATATTGTGCGCGCAAGCAGAAATTTTAATGAGATATGCAAGGAATTTGATTTTGATCCATTCACAGTTACCTTGAATTCGGCCAGAAGGTGCTTAAGTCTAAAAATTTTTAAGTAGCGGTAGATTGTATTGTTTTGTTTTTGTTTTCATTATTTTCTCCATTATTTCAGAAATTCAATTTTAAAACTAGTATTTAGTATTTAGATAGCTTCTTAATTTACATAGGGCGATGTGTTTTTTGTTTTTGTGCTCACGCCATAATGAACTATTATGTGTCTATACGTGAGGATTTGTAATTGGCTTCCTGGAGGCTATGGTCCCCTTTTTTTGTTTGTTTTTACTAGCTGTAAATCTTCCATGTACTATAAATAAATAAATAAGTAAATAAATAAATCATTCGCCCGATCATGACCTATGCCAGTGCAGTCTTCGCTCACGCCAAGCCCGTTCGCTTCAATAGAATGCAGACCCTCCAGAACAAGTTCCTTCGTAGGATTACAGGCTCCCCCTGGTACGTTCGCAACGAAATCCTCCACGTAGACCTCAGGATTCCCACTATCCGTCAGTTCATGAAACGCATTTCAAAGCGTTTCTTCGAGACCGCCGCGAATCACCGCAACCCTCTGGTTGTGAAAGCCGCTAGCTATATTCCCTCCTCCATTAGTCATGTCCGCCGTCCCAAGCATGTCCTCACCGATCCCGATGACCACATAACTCTCATTCAGGAGAGCAGTAGGGCCACCAGTACAGTGCACAAACACAGACCGACATTCCGACCTCGCCGCCGAGGTTCCTCGCGAAGATCCCGACGTAATTGTCCCCCCCGACCCTTGCTCGACGAAGTGCCAGCCCGCGCCGTAGCTGAGCCTGTAGCTTTAAATTCCCCGAATAATAATAATATAATCCAGATCCAGCCTGTCCCATCTTGCTGTCCTCCCGTCAGCGACGCCCTAAGCCGAGGTCCGTACCCCACAGGGGGTGGCCTTAGCGAGTGTTTGCTTAGTAATGTAAGTAGTTTTACGCCCCTGGCTGGAGGCTTTGAGTCCGCTTAAGGCAGCCACAGGATAGTCCGGTTAAGTAGTCACGACCTCTCAAGGTCAACTACGAGATGCCATACACAAAAAAAAAAAACTCTCTTAAACTTGAATCAGGGAACCCTAGACAAATCATCAATTCCCAGTACTTTTGTGACAGAAAGTAAAAACCTATTTATTGCTATTTATTGAGAGCAGTGGTATCCAAATGGCAGCGACCGCGACTTATGAGGCGCTGTATTTTGTGTCAATTATTTTATTACCACTGCTATCAAAACGGTGAAGGAAAACATCGCGAGGAAACCGGCATGTCCTTGATACAAAAATTCGAAGACACGTGTCATCTACCTACCCGCACTGGGCTCGCGTGGTGGAAGGCCTGTGTCCCAGCTTTGAAAACATTGTAGGCTGATAATTCTACTATTCATAGACTCTCTCTCAAACTATTGTTCGTTATAAAATGTTAATGCAATGTTGATGAAGTGTTTGAATACACCCGGCTATGAAAACGGGGTAGGTACTGCATGTAGATTCTGTAAAATCACACCGTGAAGACTTGCGTGGAGTGACCTGTCAGTGTCATCCCGTCTTGGTCTATCCTTAGCATCTGTGGCACTGACAGCTCACTCCACGCTCACTTTACCTAAGTTTTAACTGAGAGATGCCTAAAGAATAGCATAAGTTCTCATTAACAGCAAGTAAGTATGAATTTTAAGTAAGTTTTCGTAAGTAAAACAAAAGAAAATCTTTGAGGCCTATAAGTGTACCTATACACTTCAAATCACAACTAGGCACTTCAATTTAGTGTTTTATATCGTAAAACATTAAGTAAATGTAATGGATTAGAATGGATCACTGCAGAACATGGCCCTCCGACATATCTATACTAATGTTTTTTGTTTTCCTAAACTTTTATAAACGTATGCTGTTTGTTATCTCCATATCCTTCTAAGACACCCGAAACCACATGGCGAAATGTTGTAAACCCCGCCTCTTTTACAAACCCCAAAAACTACCTAGTAGGAACCTACCCTCACATTAGCCCTCAGTTATTTCTCCAACGCAATCCATTTTCCTCACTCAAGGTTTTTCCACTGGATTAGCTTCAAAACTTTCACCTTCCCTTCCCAAGGCAGTACCAATTACAGTAATTAGAGGTGTCGTTTCGTACTCGAGTCGTGCGGGTCACGTCACTCGTTGGTGGACGTTGTAGGACGTCCAGCAAAGGCTTCAGTCGTCGAACTCGGCTCGAGTTACTGGCACGCGAGTAGCGACCGCATCGGAACGAAGAACCGGTGTTGATTTTGTTACATTTGTCGATACTTTTTTGAGGGTGGAATAAAGGTTTATGAGAATTTAAGTACGTTTAGTTTTTTTTTTTAACCTGTTTTCGAAGTATCGAGAACCTGTCGTTTAGTAGCCGAGCTTGTGGTCCAAAACACGGAAACTTCGGAATGGCTTTACCTAGTAAAGTAAAAACAGTCCTACAGACCAAATTTCGGCTACGGAGGCCAATTTCAACGGTGACTACTCTTGTAGCGCGGGAGATATTAAAGTGCGCAGACACAGGTGCACTAACTCTCATAGTCCGATGGGATGGCAATCCGACAGATGAGGAGCAGGACCAACGTTAAGCCGACATGCTTTCCGTGGCACGGGGGTATCACACCGAAAACTTCCAAACTCCTGGCTGCTCCCAAGAAAAACAGTTTGTCCGACCTGGGTATCAGACCCAGGACCTCACGGGGGGAGTAATAGTGTACAGTTTGTGAGCATCTTAGGCTAGCACGCAATTAGATCTGCATTTTTACTCATCCATAGAATGTTATTTAATTGTAACAATTGATTTTAAAAAAATACAATCGATTATTTTATTTTATTTATTATTATTTTCTAAAAGAAGAAAAAAAGGTTTTAAATATTCTGCAACTCGCATACCGTACACATTAATATTTTTTGGAACGATACCACTTAAAAATAAATACACCCTATTTATTTTTAAGTGGTATCGTTCTGAGAAAGTCAGGTCTTGTTTTTTCGGTTAGCAGCTCAGGTCTATTTACTTCCGCAAGAGTAAAAATTTCAACTTTATGTTTTTGTGTCATAAAGTTTGGGTGATTCCTACAGTACCTAAAGCTACACTTAATGACTAGACACCTACTTCATTCTGTCGGTATTAATTAAAACTTTATACACAAGTAAAAAAATGCTGTACAAATGCAGACTTAATGTCTGAGGCATTTTTTTAGGTGTTATTTAATTTAGGGTCACTATTTCGTATGTAGGTAAAAAGTCTGTTTTCATTAGGTATTTCTTTCATAAAATGGATAAGACATTTTATCTAATCCATTTACCTGTCCTACCAAACTTATGAAAAGTTATCAAAAAAAAACAAAAAAAAAATTGTTCATGTTTATCTACATATTTCCTGATCTTTCTGTCGGTAACTGGATCTACAGACCTAAAAAAATATTAGTTATACTTAGATAATTCACATTTTATTTATTAGGTAATAATTTTTATAGGAAGTCCAAAATGAAACACTAAAATGTATTTTATATGCATATATTCGGATTCAATATTTCAATAGCTATCAGTTAATAATTAATACAACTTAACTTAAAAAAAATACACTGACTCTTCATCAAACGGTACAAGTAATGTACTTAACTAATTTAGCTATGTCCAAGCTTAATTTTTACTATAAATTACAATTTCATTACATTTAAATACTACAAAGTTGGGAATTTTGTTTTTGGCGCTGGCATTCCTGAAACATCGTTATCTTAATAAAAATATAATCAATATCTACTATTGTTTAAAATGAAAAAAATAATTTAAAAAAGAATACATGATAAAAATGAAGTTAAAAATAATAAAATACTCTATGGTTGGCTCGCCTCCCGTTTGGGAACAATAAGTAGGTGAAACGATAATTTTCTTTTTCCAAGTTCTTCTGCAAGGAGGCAAGATTACCTTATAATTATACAAGTAAATCTTGTACTAAAAAAATAAAAACAATAAATACTTCGATGTTTAAGTAATCCCAATCGCGCGGTACTTTACGTCACTAATAAAGACATTAGCGACAATATTCTCGCACAAAATGATCCCATTATATTTGTAAAATAATATAAATTAACTAATAATCTCATTAAATTACTCTCATGGGAATTTATTATGCTCGAAAACTCGACTTCGAGCTAAAAATATTATAATTTTTTTTTACAGCAATTTTGTCGGCAACAGTCATGGGTGCCATTCTCGTTTATTGATCGCCATCTTTATTCAGGTTTTATTTTCTATAACATTTTTATGCACAAATAAGTGTAATGAACGTCTTATTTGTGCAACAAACATGATTAAAAAAACTTAAGGATATAAAAGGATATAATGCGGTTTTGGATAAATGTTTTTTTTATTAAAAAAAAATCTAGTTCGCTTTTCGAAGAGTTTCAATTTTCAGAGAGAAAATTGAGAGAGAGTTTTGTTTTCTATAAAACATAAACCTCGCGATGGCGAAGCGAAGTTTACACTTAGTTTCATTGTTTTACGAATTCATTATTTGTATAACTTATGGCAGGGTTGTCACTGGTCTAAAAAAAATAAAAAAATACGATCACTTAAAACTAGACAATAATAACCCACATATACATTCGTAGCACACACATTTACAAAATAAAACTCTTAACATACAATTTATGTACAATATTAACTATGTAGCGTTACTTATATTAAAACTAAAGAATATTTAGGTGACAATCAAATATTAGGGTTAATTAAAATAAGTGGATTTGAGTGCTAGAAAAAACTATAGCTTCTTTATGGTTTAATTAAACTAAACTCTATGATGGATTGAATATTTAGGATTTTCATTTTTTATTTACGTTTACGTATTATTTATTTATTACAGTTAAAACCTCAGCCAAACATCGAAGTTTTTTGTCTTAATTATTGTTTTAATGATACTGATGTTGATGTTTATTTGCTGTTTTAATATAAGTAACGACTGTTTATTTCGTTAATTTAGCGAATTCCGTCACTAAATTTAGCTTATGTTAACTCGTTTTAAATATAATAAGTGATATGATTCTGGGTGATTTTTACACAGGCGCAAGGAAGCAAACATAGGAAAATATTCTTTATAATTCAAGAGGTTTTCCTCTTTTCTTAACATTTTGAACACCAAAAACAAGAAAAAATAATAAATTAAAAATCACTTTTACATTTTGATAACGCAATTTTTCCATTGTATTTTTGTATTATTTAAAAACCTATATATTTTTGGGGTTCAAATGTAAAATATAAACTCTACAACAACTTGTCCTTCGATACACAAAATTAGGCCTCTCGAGATTTTAGCTTTCGTTGAAAATCGTTAGTTCAATAGGGTCAAATATATAAAATAAACTTCTGTTTTTTTGTAAATTATAATTTGAACAAGACTTGAGTCCATATTTAGTGTTAGTCGATGTTTTCTTATAGTTTATTTGCTAAATTTTAATAATAAATAACTTTCCTTATTAGTATTTCTGTAAAAGTTTCTAAATATGATGGCAAGTCTTGTTAAAAATGTTCATTTACAATATAAAAACGCTTTCTACATTTGAAGTAAATTTGAACGATTCAAAGAGAATTTTTATGTTTTGTAAAAATAATTTAGTGTATATATGATTTTATTGATATGTACTTACATCGTATTTTGTTTAACTTTCATATTTTATTACACTAAGTAAAAAAATTACAACAGTTAAGTAAAAATAAAAAATGAAAATTAAAAAAAAAAATACGAGAAAAAAACACTGTTAACACTGAAAGTATGAAATAAAAAATGTTAAAGCAATTTTTACTCAAACTGTCAAAAACATTCTCAATTTAAAACTCCCAAAACAGTATAACCGACATAGGTGTAAACATAGAAACAAAGGCCCAAAAAACATACTAACTCCCTCTGAACCGTTCTCACACACCCTCTATACAAGAAATATGTACAACTACAAAATAAAGGACTAGATATACTAAACCATATTGATACCATACTTTTCTGGCGCAAAATAACTGTTCCCCGTGTTTGAAAAGTTCGTTATTTGGGAGGCCTGTAGCATGCTCAAATGTGGCGAATTTTGGGACTGGTTTTCTGGGGACTCGGGGCCCGAAGACAGGATGTTGTGGTGGGATGCCCAGGCCCCTGGTGGCGATGGGTTGCCGAAGGATACTTGGTTGTAGAGCTGGTTGCCGTTGGCAGTCAGGTTGTGGCCGTGGTGACTGCCGTGCGTCTGGTTCACGGATGAACCGTTGAAGTACTCCATCTGGAAGGAAGGCTTTGTTAGAATCTCCTTTGGAAGCTATGGTCTATGAACATAAAAAAACTGCCCGTATTTTTTTTTTATCTATGAAACTAATAGCATTGAAATGTCATAACTTTGTTCTAATGACTTTTGGTTTTGAAATTAATCAATGTTTAAAAAAAGCCTTTTGAGCGATTAAAACTTGAAATAATAACAATATGCAAGAAGGTAACTCAAAATATTCGAATAGAATAAATTATTTATTTAATTACATTTAACGAAGTCAATAAGATTGACATATCAATCCCGCATAGCAGATTTGTGATTAGTACCTATTATTTAAGTTACGAATAAAAAAACAATGCCAAAAAATTGCCAAATAATTGATTCCATTAATTTGCAAAATTTTAATAACAAGGTTTATAATACATACATCTTTTACGTTTTGCAAAAAATCTATTTGTAGTAAGCTAAATATTAAAGAGTGGAATTGTAATTACAAATATTAAAAAATACTTCTGTGAGACATAATTTCAGGTAAATAACTACAAGAACACAATGAATTGATGTTATCAACAATAGGGATGATGAAATATTTTTAAATTTAACTGAAAAAAATGTTTGTTTCCAAATCTTGAAAACAATACTATTTACTGTGAATGTTTTAAATAACCTTATGTAGAACACGTGGTTTCAATTAATGTGATAACTTAGTAGCCACACTGTAAAGCAAAAGTGAACCATAGGCAAGGATTTTTGAAAATTCACCCCCTACATGGGTTAAATAGATGTTGAAGGTTTGCATGAAACTTCGTCTGTTTTGTCGATTGAAAATCCCATCGGGGACACGGCTTGTAAATACTAAAGTATGTAGTCATTATGTACACTTACCTGACTAGGATAATACGGAGAATTATACGCGCTTTGTCCGTAGCCCTGATGATGGTGCGACGTCGAATAACTCCGGATATAATCAGAACTGCCCGGCCAGTGGAAGCTGTTATAACTGTCCGGGTGATACACGTTCCCAGGCCCGTTTATACTCTGAGGAGTGATAGGAGGAGACGGCGTGGTCATAATCGAGGAATTGGACCCCAAAGGAGTAAGATTCCCCGTCAGTCGGGAGCTGTACTGGTCCTTAACCAGGTTACTCCCGAATTTTTCCGTGTAATCCAACTTGCTGGCGTAGTCCAACCTCTTTGGACTACTGTACAGCTCTTGCTTTGGAGTGACTCCGTAACCATGGATGTTGGAGACAGGTTCTGAAGGCGAGGACTCTTTACCACTTATTCTGAGTTCATTAGAATTATAGTGCGATAGAGAGGTTAGATTATTATTCTTGTTGAGAGGAGAACTTTCATAGTTCGATCCTGCTGTCTCCTTCTTGCATATAACGTTAATAGGAGGACTGACAGATGTCGTCGGCGTTATAGGTAGATTTGGAGATGACGTTGTGATACTAGAATTCTGTGTTGTAGGTACATTTGAAGAGCTGGTGAGGGATTTGGATGTGGTTATCTTAGTAGAACTCGTTGAAGCTTTGATGCTGTTGTTGGCGACGGTTGTCTTCGAGCTGGAGGTGGATTTACTGGATATCTGGGTGTTGGTCTGCTGTTGCAGCTGCTGTCGACATTTCGCCCTGCGGTTCTTGAACCAGACCTGTTGACAAGAGGATTTCTGTTAGTAATAGTTGAACATCAATATGAATGAACACGTTTGTAGGATCAATGTGAACAACGAAAACATTAAATACTAAGAGTATCTCACTATTCGTCGTAGATTTTCTGTTTGCAGAAATTAAATGAAGATTAAAATGAGAATTTCGTTTGTCTATTATTACGAGTACAACAATAAAACCGCGAGGCGGGATGAGCATAGAAGCGATACCAACAAAAGTCAAATTTCTCCAATGATACTGAACTCGATCAGCACATCTAAGCCGAGTTCAAGAGCTGTCATCGTTGTGGAATATTGACACTGACAGCTCTTGAACGTCACACAAACGAAATCCAGAGTGTAATTTCATGGATAAAAATGAACAAAAAATCGACACTCTCATTTTATTTCACGCCTGTTTTATAGCCTTTCTCCGTCAATTGACAGAAACATGTGTTAACGAAACAAATTCGGACGAACCCCAATTCCACACATAAACTCTAACATACCACGATTGCTTCCAGCAACAGTTAATGCCTCCTACTATTTGTTCGGTCCAATCCTGAGCAGCAATTACTTCGCGTTCGCGCTTGCAGTGTGCACAACGGATTATAAATGATTTATTACATGCACAAGCAAACGTGAATTTAGTGGTAGGTAGGGGTGCTTTTTTAATGTTTTATTTCTTTTATTTGGTTTGTGCACTAAATTGTGGGATAAAAGAATTAGTGGTTTTTTTTGAGACTGCGAACTAAGCAGTTAAAATCAAGTTACAAGTGTGAAGGTTTTATAAAATTGTTGGTGTAGCGAAAAATCTTCTGGTTACTCAACTGCAGGGACCGTCGTGGTTCAGTCGTTTTATGTAAGGAGGTGAGCAGTGGTAACGGTCCCGACTTACGAGTTGTAGGTCGTGAGTTCGAACCCAAGCAGGCGCTTTACTTTGTGTAAATAATTTCATCACCACTGCTCTCATAACGGTGAAGGAAAACATCGTGAGGAAACCGGCATGTCTTAGAACCAAAAATTCTAAGACATGTCTAAGAACGAAGACATGTGACATCTACCAACCCGCACTGAGCCCGCGTGGTGGATTACGGCTCACTACCTCTCATAGAGAGGAGGCCTGTGTCCCAGCAGTGGGAACGTTATAGGCTGATTATCCTATGCTTATGTAAGGACAGTAACATTATATCAACTCTTCTAGCATTTATAAGCTATTTGGTGTAACTTAACTATACTATAAGCATATGTACTTTCTAATAAATAAATTATCATGGTGGTGGTTATTTCCCTGCCACCGTCGTATTAGCGAAACACTGAGCTTTTGATGATACGCCAATAGGAAAGTCACAAACTTCAGGTAAAATTCCTATCTAAAACTTTTTTTAAAGCAGCACATTTTACCTTCAAAGTTAGTCACTGAGTCCTTTTTACCTAAATTTTACAGGTATAATCTCCTACACCATGAACAGTAGCGTCAGATGAACGGTAAAGTCACTGCACTCGCCAGAGGGCGCTACGTGCTTCGCCGCATCAACCCGGGATTACCCCACCCTGGGCTAATAATGAGTTTGGTACGAACGTTTTTTGTGGAAAGATCTAAATGTTCAACGACAGATGTGATGTTAATTATTAGTAGTATTGTTGTTGTTGCTTTGTTGAGAGCATGTGGCTTTAAGAGTAGAGAATTTGCAGAAGGTATGTGGAAATAGAATGGAAGTACCAGCATGCGGTAGCATGACCACTTCTGTATCAACCATACGAAGAGAAGACGAAACACTTTCTTAAAAGAATAACTTACTTTTAATTTTTTTTTCTACAATCGCATGTAGGCACACCTACATACGATTGTATATGGCTTTTCGACTTGCAGCAAGGAAAACTTTTTCAACGGGGTAATTGCGTAACACACTAACTTCATTGCGTTGTTTACGTCGACGAGCCGACGAATTTTTCAAACTTATGAGGCAATGGATTGTTTTTTTTTTTCAAAATCGTTGAAAGAAAGAAAGTAAGTTATGCAATTTGTTTGCCTTTTGGTGGATTATAGAGGATACACTGGATTTCAAGAATCTCATGGGCCAACCATCAACATCGTCCTTTTATATTCAATTTCGCGAAAACGCCTTTTTTGTAAAATGTGAGATCTTTTATCCCGACTAGATATTATTTTATAGTTTAATTAGCATAGTTTTAAGTTTTAGAACATTAAAATTTCAAATTGTGTAATGCATTGCTAGACGAGAACAACGGCCAACAAACTATTATCCAGTTTGGCAGAGTTTAAAAAATATTACTAGCTATTTCATACATAAATAGCTTATTAATTTCCGATTAAAAAAAATACTTTCATACAAATTTTGACCCGACAATAAAAAACAAGAATTATCCAAATAGGTGCTTTGAAGTGATGCGCGAACAAACATTTTTGGCAATTGATTTTTATTATACTGAATATTGTTAATATAGAGTTTGAAAAATAAATATAAAAAAAAATTAAAATTGTGCCTTTTTCTTACAAGACAGTCAATTAGCAACAAAATTAAAAAAAAAACATCTCACTACTTTATTTTTATTTTTATACACAATCCTTGTCGGAAGAAACAAAAAAAACGCATGACACCGTCATTTAACTGCCACAATCTACACAAAGAGCCCACTTTATGTCGACCGACGGCAAAAAGCGGAACTAGACGCAAAACTCCATACATCATTAGCATTTTCCTTTGCCACTAGCGCCATTCCGAAGTTTCAAGATACATTGGTGACGCACCCGCCCCCTTGCATCATTAGACGTATCAGACATTGCGATATAAACGGACCAATTATAATGTGTTTGAACTAATGATATCAGATCGAGCACGAGGGAAATCCTTTTGCTGCTTTATTTTGATTTACGGAGGATAATTGACGAGGTTGTTATGACAATGATGTGCAGACGGCATGGAAAAGCGTTGGTAGGTTATTGCATTTCAGAAGATTACTCTTATGTTTCGCTGTAGGTACACATTGGAAGGTATTCCAATAGTTACTTATTCAATGCTGGAACCAATTTCAAATCATTTATTGAAACTAGAGTTATAAAAAAGGAAGAAAGAATAACATTTATAGGGAACGCTTTTTGAACGTCTTTAAATGTAGTTCGTTATGCACAATCCCAAAAATGCGTCCATTATAATGTGTTGGCATTCATAATCGACTGGTTTTGCTAGAAAAGTAGAAACGGTGCTACAATTTACACAGCAACTGCAATGATGTCGAAAAACTTAGTGCTTTTTGGAACAGCCCTCCATCGATCTCAGTATGATAAACACGATGAACCGTTATGAACCAAAATTACTGTAACATTTTTAACACATTACCAGTTTTCGCAATTGACAGCCCTGTTCAAATGCATTCGATTTTTAAATTCCCGTTTTACCGCCATGTTCATAACGGATTCCTTAAAAGCTTTCCAAGTACTTAACAACTCAGCGTCACGCAAATGAATCGAATAATTCGATTTTCAAATTTCAAAATCAGAACGTAATTCAATTGGTAGCGCTAATGCTCTATCCGTGTTGGCATAAATTGAACGTTTGAACGAATTAAAAGTCAGTCGAGCGTTGGTCTCCGACTACTGTGGTCGAAGATTTTAATAAGTTTATTTTTAATAGCGTTTTGGGTGGCTCACATTAAGATGGATTATATTCACGTATTAGATGCGCTATCTCAAGTTAATTGAAACTTAATAATCTACGGATTTTCTCCGCTTGCTTGATAAGACTGATGGTTATTTTATAATGTATTAACTAGATTATGATTACGAGCCGGTTCTGTTAAGCAAGGTGCGTGGAATGTTAGTTTAGATGTTAAAATTTAAAAATGTGATAATAAATAACACATTTTACACGTTAACCTTAGTGAAGAAGGTGAAGGCTTTGATTCTGACAGAATTTAAGTTATAGACAATAGAACGCAATTAAACGAGACCACCGCAAACACTGGAATAACTGTCTTCTATGTAGCTAAAAAAAACGAAGGCTTAATTCCAGGTAGTCGGAACTCGGAACCATCTACTCTTAGAAATGAACTAATAATAAAGTACCTGAAAAAAAAGACCAAAGAAGAAAATTAAAAATCTGAAAGCGATGATCCTTGTCGAGTCGAGTCCAGTGACGATATTAAAATGATAAAAGTTCATGCCATCGTGAAAAGCTAGACAACAAGGTTATAGCGGGCTTGACTGCTTGGGGTGAATCGGGTTTACGTTTCAGCCATCCATGAAGGCTACATGGACAGGATGTAAGAAGACCTTCACATACCCGTCAACTACGCATTCTGCACATCAAACTAAATAATATTCCACAAAAATAATTGCTGGTACACGAATTTTATTATTGGTGTGAAAATTTGCTGTTTGCGGTAAGTAACGCATGCAATACATTGTGCTTATGGGTGCACGGTACAGGGGTCGTGGGGTTATTTAAAGTTGTGTTATATATAACCTTAAAAACTAGTATTCGTAAAACAACTTCGGTAAAAGTAGGAATTTGGACCTTCAATATCTCCGTAACCAGAAGCTTCCCAGGTATGGTCCAGTCCAAAAACAAATAAAATGCAATTACTGGGAGTACAAGTGACTCTCGGCTTCGTTAAATGTCTTTTTACACCTGTTCTACACAAGGTGGAGTCCACAATAAGACAAAAAATTAAACTGCTTAAATATCTAATTTGAGCAGTGGTGACCCAGTGGTAACGGCCGCGACTTACGAGGTGTGACAGGCGCTTTACTTTGTGTACATTATTTCATCACCACTGCTCTCAAAACGGTGAAGGAAAACAGCGTGAGGAAACCGGTATGTCTAAGAACCAAAAATTCGAAGACATGTGACATCTACCAACCCGCATTGGGCCCGAATGGTGGATTACGGCCCACTCCCTCTCAAAGAGAGGAGGCCTGTGACCCAGCAGTGGGAACATAATAGGCTGATTATGTTATATACCAGTCTGCATACGAAAATGAATCAAATATCCAATAGTTTTGTCACTATAACTAGTCAAATATTTGCAAAACCCATAGTTCCTCAGAGTCATCACAATTAAGGATAAGTATTGCCGGTGTTTGTAATAATTGACGTGTCCACATTGTACATACATATATGGATTTAGCTACATGAAGAAGAGATCCAAAATATGCTAGCGATAATGGGTACTTACTAACTAAAAAACGTTTTAAGCCTACTAACTACAACACATATCTGAATGATGGTCTGTGTGCCGCCATCTTCGTGACTTATTATTAGGCCATCCACCCAACCGGCTACAGTAGCCACGAGACTGTTGCGCTTTGTTTAAAGACTAAAGAAATTATCCCAACATACCTGCACTCTACTCTCAGGGAGGTTAATCTTCAGAGCGACCTCCTCCCTCATGAAGATATCCGGGTACCTCGTCTTGCCGAACAACGCTTCTAACACGTCGAGTTGCGCACGAGTGAATGTTGTCCGTTCTCTTCTCTGCTTGCGAGGGTTAACACCTGTTGACAAGGAGATGATGATGTTTAGAAAATAAGGTATTATGGAACTAGATGCTGATGGCCAAGTTTCATTCAGAAAGGTTTCTAAAACCAACCTATATGTTAAAAGTTTGGATAAGAAATTCGACAATAACTGTAACAAACGGTCACTTAAAACGGTTTCAGTCTAAACAAAACGAAGGACAAATGAAAAGGTTGTATGTTATGAAACAGATAAGTACAGTTGAGTAGTGGAGATTAAGACTTCAAAGCTGGGTGAACTAAATGAAGTTACAGACAGAACAGCAATCAGCATCTCGACTATGAAAAATCTTACCGTGGAGACTCGCGTGGAGTGAGCTGTCAGTGTCATCCCGGTAGCATCAGTGTCACTGACACCTCATTCCACGCTCACTTCACCTAAATTTTCACGGTGAGTTGGTTACAGAATAGCACTGCTGATCTTTATCCTTCATCAATGATGGCTGGTAGAATTACTGGTAACTTTGGACAAGGTCAGTGTTCTGAATGTAATTAACATGTTTATTAGATGAAGAAGAAGGCTTCACGCCTTTGCCAAAGTTCGCAGCTGTCCTCTGCTGGTGCGGCATCGGTTGCTGAGACACAGAAGCGGAAGTCGACGGCTGCTAAAACCAGTAAAGTGGATAAAGACGGCTTTACTCTGGTTGAGAGCAAAAGGGGTCGTTCGCGACGCAGCCCCAACAAACGCGGTACCACTCCTAAAAGTGAGGATGTCCGCGCTGCAGTGCCCACCATGCTTCTGTACATTTCCCGGTTAGACCCACAGACGTCGGGAGATAAGCTCCTCCAGTACATCATTAGGAGGAACCAAGAACAAATCGGTGCCGAGGAACGGAAGTTGCTGAAGCTGACGCGGTTGGAGTCAACCAGGACTATAAACTTTACGTCCTACGTCCTCCAGGTTCCAGTGATGCAGAAGGCTGTCTTCCTTAGCTCAGATTTCTGGCCCGCAGGAGTTGTGTACAGACGTTACAGGGAAGCACGACCAAAACCAAACTCCCAAGTGTAGTGTTTTTATGATTTTGTGGTTTTTATAATTATGTATGTTAGGCTATAAGGTATTTATGTTATGGGTCTTTTTTGCCTGAATTAAATGATTTATTATTACTATTAGTATTGCAAATTAAAAACGTGTGATGGAAAAGTGCTACCACATATACGGGCTGTCCCGTAAGACAACGTCAAGCTGGAGTCGTGAAAAAAAAATGTAGCAACAGGAGTTAAAAGACCGTCACAGGCAGTAGATTTTCTCGTTTTTTTATGAGTGCTTGTAATTTTTTAAATACAGAGCAAAGTTTTTTTTTAAATATTTTTCTGGTAACTATTATCACCCGATTCCTGCTTGACGTCGACTGACGGGACATCCTGCATATAATAATATGGATTCGTCATAAATTGACTCGTAAAATCAGAGGTGTGAAATTAAAACATGACGAAAGACAGAAACGTTAAGTTATGTTAAAACATTTGATAGATCGTCAGGTATGGCGACAAATATCACAGATATATATAATTAATATGATAATATTGAAACCAGTTTGCGACCGCGAAGACTTAGAATTGTATGGCAGTGTTTCTTTAGCAGTTTTTTTAACTAACAAAGCAAGGAAAGAACAATGATGATCGCCTTTGAAACTGTTGAAGGTTTTCGTGATAGAAAAGAGGAGACGATTGATACAAACATCAAAAGTGAAGACTTCATTGATAAACAAGAATGATAATGTTTAGTATATAAAACAGGTTAAAAGTTTTTTTGTTGCTGCAGGTGGTAAACAAAAAAATACAATACAATATGGCAGATATCAATTAAGCTTAAGCCTATATTCCTCATAGTAGATACTGACACATATGGGGTTTTTGGAAAAACAAATACTGAATAAAAGGTCATGTAAAGATCATAAATTCATTTGTTTGACTAGCTTTTGTAGTATTTAAGAAGACTAACAAAAACTTTTTGTTAATCCTGATATTTTTAATACCTTTGTTTAATGTTAGTTTGAAATAATTTAGGTTTAAATCGCATTTGGTCTCATAATTTTATTAGACATTTTACGATGGATATTAATTTTATCACATATCTTCGAAGATCTAATCTTACGTGGTGTAACCTATGCAACAAAACAAATTATTTATATGATATTTTATGTCCCAAACGATATCAATAAAAGTCATTAAACTATTCTACATATTTTGTATTCTTAGATCGTTTCTATAGTGTTGTGTCTATGTTACTATTTCCTTTTTTTATCGTGCTACTAAAATTTTACATTAAGGAACTTGTGCCAGGAACTTAATTCATGATAAAAGGAGACTAAATCTGCATTTAAAATAAAGCGCAGTTCTATTTTTACATTTTGGATTTGCATTAAAAGTATTGATATTTTCACATAAAAAATGATGATAGGCGTAAGTATTAACTTTTAATGTGGGTGAAACTATGTAGGAAAGTTTAATAGTTTAGATTTAAAGTTTACTTTCAACGTGGGTGGTGAATCCGAAACTAAAGCAATACAAAGACTTAAAGAAAACAACACTTAGTACATGTTTTTGCAAAGAAAATGAATGTTTTAATAAGTAATGGTATGTATTTTAACACTAAGCCAGAATCGATCCCTGAATAAATGTATTTTTTTCTTTGGTGGTTTTAATAATACTTGTAAATAGAATGTAGAATAGTTGCTCATAACAGCTAATAGCTACCCTTTAATAAAAGCTCTCATCTAAAAAACACCGAAAGCAAAAAAGCATAAATTACGAACGCATTCAACTGGGATGAATAATCGAATGATAACGATCCAACTATCTTCAACCAACTAATCGAATAACTAATCGCTTACTTGATCCATAGTCGATTATCATGTCACATCTCTATGGCCACTGGTTTTTCCCGTATACTATGAATATTAATATTAAAATGACATTAGTTGTTCCACTCAACATATTAAAATATAAACCGGCTTCTGTTCAACGCTTTCTTTGATATTGTGTCTTTCAAACTTCATGGTAGAAACATGAAGGTTACAACAACAACATGGTTTATGATGTGGCTAAAATTATGGCTGCAGAATGAAATGATATGCCAGTTTTATGGAAATAGATACAGAAGATGGGTGAGTAACTAATGGATTCGATGTCGAGGAAAATGTGTGGTCTTCCTTCTAGCTAGAATAATTGTGTGAGCAGAATATGGGATGACTGATGGCGATAGATAGCCATGCATTTTTTATGAATTTCCTCACAAGCCGTTTCCGTCTTTTAGAGCATGTTACGGCGTTTAAAAACACACAGATTCTATTGACCTAATGTCTGGAAGGCCCTGATCCGGAACTGTAGAGTTTTTTTTCATGAATTAGAAATTCTATAATTTAAAAAATAATGGATTATCCATAAAGTAACTGAAGAAGACGATGAAAAGATTAAATAGGCAATGGCAATTAAAAGAATAGACTTGACAAAAAAAAAATAGGTTTTAGTCTTCCCATCAATCATTCGAGGTGCACTTAATTAAAGATTTTGCTGATGATATTGATATGACTAAGTTTTTGAATGAAGCAATCAATCATGCCAGTAACATCTATTAATCATAAAGAGAGAAACTTTCTCGGACAACTCCTGATTCTTTTATGAAAAGAGAAAACAGTCACCAAAAAGAATAGACCAGAAAATGTGTCACACAACAGATGAAAGGAATACAGAAAGACAAACAAGTAAAGCAGGTCATACGACCACTAATACCTTGTAATCCTTATAGAAATTAAAAATCATTAACAAACCTTGCCATCAGTCAACTCTAAATTACAACTAACAGGGTTGTAAGTCACGAGGTTCATGATAAATAGTTTTGCTGCATGTTTTTGACATGTTGCCTTCTGAATGGTCAAAGACAGACTGCGTGTCGCGAGCGCGAGTCTCTCGACGCTTTTGTTTGCTATAGACAACGACTGGGCATAGAGACTAGAGTAATTCTTTATTTTCGGTTATGGTATGTCTTTTTGAAAGAGATTAGTGTTGGTTTTTGGGACTGGTTTGGTGGTTATTGTTGGTAGATTATCGGTTATAAAATTGGTAGAAAGCGACTTTATGGACAGCCTTTTGCTCTTCATTTGTTTTTGCGTGATTGAAGGACTAACCCTTCTCGCCATAAATTCGACTTGTAGTAGTTACCTAGAGTCTTAAGTTAAATTTTAGATTTGCAGTCTCTGGGGTAGGTTTTTTACAAGTAATGCACTACTTGGAATAAGTCAATCTACTTAATAGACTGCAAATCGATCAACGCGGTTTCGTAAATTAGGAATGTAGGTTAAGATCCCTTTCTAATGAAATTAAATTCTTCATTCTAGCTCTCCAATTCTCCCAATTTGTCGGCCAATTTCGCATTCGATGCGCTTTGCTATATTGAGGTGAATTAAATGCTTCTTCAAAATCACGAAACGATTTGATAACATAGTTACTACGACTAAACACAGTTTAATATACAATGACTAAAATTAGTTGAATTATATGTGACGCGAGTAACGCGGGCAGCGGCTTGTAACCAACTGTGCGTCGTCGAATGTCGCTTACTGCTACCATCTTAGCAGATGTTTTACGTCATAGGCACTTGAGTTAACAGGGTTGTGCATGTGTAGGTTACATTCCACCAGTCCTCCCTCCTTTGAAAAATTCAACAAACCCACACGCTAACTGTAAAAAAAACTTTTAAAGTTTGTGACAATGCTAATTACGAATTAATTTATTCAAATCTGAGACCAACACCGACTCCTGTATGAAAGTGGTTTGAGTAAACAAGATAGACTGGTGCAATAGCCTGAGCTAGTTCCTGTTTTACAAGCTGTCGCAATGCTAGATGCGTAGGCTTACTTACAAGAATTTAAATTGGATGAAACTGTTCTCAAACACTGAGGATTTGATCCTTACCAGTAACACTTTCGCTCAGTTCATGTACACACAGTATTGGTTTCTTTTCCAAAAGTTTGATGATCACTAGCTCAAACAAGAAAGGAGTGGAAAGGAGAAGGGTAGGCCTTTGCTCTGCAGTGGAACAACTTAGGCTACAGATGAAATAAATAAAGCCGATCGAGATCAATTTCGTTTCTTGCCTTGAATAAGTTATTCGAAAAACAAAAACTGTTCAGTTCAGTGCTCAGTTCAAAACTGCTCAGTTTTATTTCTGATTTCAAATGATTCCTCCGACTATTTCGCTCTATTTTGTGTTTCGCCCTTATGGTCTCGGTTTCACATCCAAAAGGATCTACTAAATGTAGTGGGATACAAGTATCCTATGTGTTAAAAGTGGGCCTGTTTGTGGGCCGGATTTCATCTAAATCCGTTCAGCCGTTTATGTGAGACTGAAAGGTTCCAACTTTTTTTATCTATAACATCAGAACTCATGGCTTTTAAGTCAAGTATATACTTAGATACTATAATGTTAAGGGTTATGTCTTTTAGATTTTTTGCTGAGAATAATAATCTAATTCGTTTCGAACTTTCTGAGCTAAAAACGATCAGAAGGCCTAGAAAACGGTCTAGATTAAAGAAAACGGTTTGAACTTCAAATCCATTTCAAAATGGGAAAAACTAGGTACGAATTTAGCATTGGAAAGTTCAATGAATCGTATAACGCGTTTCAATATCACAAAAACAAATTCGATCTAGTATTTATAACAATTCGTCGAAAACTGATAATAGCACTCTGTAGCGGATTAAAAATATAAAATAATACAATATCCATTTTGGAACTCGCTCGCGATACACCATTGTGACTATCCAAACAAACAGTCATATGAAATCTGTCACATGTTGAAAAGTGAAAATGTATTCATATGTCTATCTCTTTTACGCACATTGAATTGGGGCGAGTTAGAGAAAGATGGATAGATTTCAATTGTCATTTGACAATGGCCCGAACGCTAATCCTAGTGACATGGCGGGTTTGGGGTTCCGTAGTAATATTAAAAATCTTTGGGAGTTATGCACATGGTGTTGTGGATTTGTTGTTCGCGCTCGTTTTCAACAAATGTATTACGGCTTTTATTGTAATGAATATGGGGCACGGATGTTTGGACTATTTCTCTTTGTGATCTGCCAAATGGGTTAAATGTTCCTGTTTCGATTGATTTTGGATGAAAGCTGCGCTGACTGCCTTTTACAAACTACTCCGGAATATTTCTGCTAAATTAACTATAAAGTCTTGCTATGTTCACAAAGAAACAAACAGAAAACAGTCAACCTTAAAACTTGCATCCTTCAATTTTCTATAAGGCTTTGTTTGGTAGAAACAATCAATTATGAGTTAGAGTTTTATGAAAATTTTGTCATTATACCCCTGAAATGGAAAAACAAGGAAGAGCCAAGCCAATAGTAGACCTAAGTCTTGAGTAAGACGAATGTTTCAGCTCTATGGACCAATACTTCAAATATCATATCTTTAACACCATTTACACTAAAATTATTTGTGTATCTTCTTTTGCCCACATCATGTTTGTTACACTTTTTTTCTCCCATAGATCGTATCATGACGAGTCGATTGCTTTTCGATAGCTACTGCTCTCCTAATGGCGGAGTCGTGTTTGTACTCCTGTTTCTAAGCCTTAGAGATCTGGACGATAATAGGCACTTTTTGTATGGTCAAATTACTGAAATGTTTTGGTTGTGGGTAAGAATTTTGTTAGGGCAAATGTTTTGGATGAATTTGTTGAAATTTGGTTGATTGAAGTTATGAGAAGAAAGCCTTGGAATTATTGAAAAAAATAAAATGTTTTGGCTGTCGATGCTTCGAGTAGGACTCTTTTTTAATGCGGTTCGCGATACTTTGATAATTTCGTTCTTATAATAAAGGAGGATGTCTTTTTAGTAAGCTGAATGTTTTATTGTGAGCTTATTTCTTGTTTTCAGAAGCTTCGCAGTGGTTGCTTGTTGCATTTATATTTTTTGGTCCATATAGTGTGTTTTGTGGGTCATGTTAGTTATTTTATTTGGTCCTTTGTTATTGACACTATAATTGAAAAATTACATCAACTTATTTATGTGTTCTAAACCTTTAAAAATCCTTAAAAATAACAACCAACATCACACCACATAAAAATACATTGTGAGGCTAATTTGTTGAGTACATAAAGGGAGACAAACGCATTATTTCCCCGTTTTTCACGGCGTTTGACCCCGGGTCCCGGACCCCGTCCCGGGAGAACCGAGGAACCCTAATGACGTGTAAAATACTTTTGAGGGTAGTACACAGCTGCAGGGGATTATAAAATGTCATCTTTGTTATCAATAGAGTAGGAGCTGTTTTAGATTGATTTGATTTGCATTTTAGGGTACTGGTCAGTTACAAAAATATTTTCATTTTGTTTTCAATCTGTAACTGATGTGTTATAGTCAGAAATACTACGGTTTATAATTTAGTTGATGATTAGTGTGAATATTAAACTATATGGTCAGTTATAATTATTCTCAATTATACTTCAAAATAACTTAAGAATTAATTTATAATAATAAATAAAAAAATAAGCGCAAAGCCTTTCTCTTAAAATGGCGGGAACGTCAACTGTCACTTTGACATTTCGGAGGGGGCTTTAATGGGTGCGTTCGGATTTAAACCGGATTGTTATTTTAGAGGAACATTCTTCGCGAGGGTGACATGCCAAACATCCTATTTGATTAGATGTACTGTTTCTTTGATACAATTATTGTGATTTGCGTGTACAAAAACTAATGATTTCATTAGTGGTAATTCGATCGTTTTATTCGAACTTTGTTGAGTATTGGCCAATTCTTCCTGCTTTTGTGGTTTGTTCAACAAATGACCAGTTTATTCATTGAATAGGATTTGTTTAATTTGACACAAATTTTAATTTTTGAGAAAACTTACTGAAGCAACATTTCTTTAATAGGTGGTCAGAATCTGTTTGTATCGGTATATGCTAATTACAGATGTTTCGAGAGTTAGAAAAGAAAGAAACCAGTAGGTACCTAGTCACGATTCAATTGCGAATGATTGTGATAATCGTGCAAAATTTTTATAATGTACATTAAATTCTTTACGATATTTCAGCAAATTTTTTCATGCATCAATATAATGTATAAGTACCTCTAAGCACATAGCGATTGCCCATATAATAAAATAGGTAGCCACTAGCAACATTCACTGAAACGAGGGTTGCCAGCCTATAAATCATGTTAACACATAAATTGCGCAAGCAACTCTGCCGCAGGGGTGCGAAACATGACAAGTTGTGATAGATCACTGAGGGAAAATAGGGCCTAACAACTGAGGAATTTTGAACCTTAAGTCTTGGGGAATACGAGTGATAGTAAATGGTAATGTGTACAGTATGCAATGAGTTATTTTATTACCATGATAATGTGGCAGCCCTAGTGTAGGGGTGTACTAACCGAATTGTTGGTAAATTGAAATATATCTAATAAATTATAGCTTATTTGTTACAGTTCGAAGTTGGGGTGTGGATGGACAATAATTTAAGTATATGAAGGTATCAGAGGGTGATAATTTCTTCAATGGATTCAAGGCGTTACTCGTAACACAATGGTGTCTGTATAGTTTCTGTACTATGCGTTTCACAATTTCAATAGACTTAAGTTCAAGAGCGCTGTCAAAACGCCGTCAAAATCTATGAAACATGACAATATTTTTTTTAAACCTGTACTGTCCTTCTCTTGGGCAAAGGACACTTTGTCTCTTTGTTCCCTTTATGTCCTACTTCATTTTCATAAACAGCCCTTCATTTTCATATAGCAGATTTCTGCGGGAAATAGTTCCTTCCAATCAAACGTCATTTAAATTGATCCTCGGCTCCTCTCGTCGAGCCTAGCTCCAACCATGAGATACATACTATGCCAATGTAGTCAATGATGCGCCTTCAAATGAGACACTTCGCTTCACCTTTAGATGCGTTGCCTGCCCTCAATATAAGCAAGGCAATTGCCTGCCTTGAAACTGTCTTGCTGTTGCAAGTTCATTGCGCCAATGAACATGCAGCAGCTAGACATCACTAATTATGTATGTTCATCTCTTTCTAACAACAGATATCAGTATGGGTTTTTCCTTTTCTTCGAGCACTGTATGTTTGTGTATTAGTACGTAGCTACATTCATGGGTTACGCTGTTTTTGAGTGCACTAATGTCTGTCTAGTTGTAATACGTCAATGTTTGTAGTAATTAACAAATCTACTATTTCAAATATAACGGTAAGTTTGTATATGAAAGACACGACATTCAAAAGAAAGTAATTGCCCTAATGGTACTTAACCATACCTACAATTTTGATTACCTACCTCAAGTTTCTACGCAAAATTACTCCCAAAGAAGTAGACCTTACAATCTTAAGAACCAGACAAAGAGCTCCGATATATAGCTGCCCCTTTATCAGGCAGAGGATTAACTTATCGTAGAACTCCACGATAAACATGTTGAGAGTGGGCTGCCGAGATAAGGGCGGGGGTTCGATTCCCGTTCACGATTTATTTCTTTAATGACGTAGCAACTAATGGGAGGGTTTGTTTTCGTATCTAAAAGAGCTAGTGAGGAGGGTAATTTGTTTTTAGTCGATTTTGAGTGGGTGAATCGAGAACGACTTAAGTAAATGGGGGAGTTTGCTTTTTACAATTTTCATAAATGAGTGATGTTGGTTTTGCATATTGTTCCTTGGTTTCTATAGCCTAATCGAATAAAGTCTATATTATCAAAAAAAAAAACAAAATTATTGTGACTAGTAGGTAAGTAAAATTTGATTTTGGTGTAGATTTTGATAGCAGATTCAAAATAATTAGGTTTCCAGTAAAATGGGAAGAAGATGGCAAGACAAGTCCATAAGCTAAAGAACCTCAAGAAGATTGGTGCAATAATGGGATAAATGGTCTAAGGACGGGCATTTAAGGATGAGTGAGTTCAGGGTAGGTTAGGACATAAGTAGACCAATTAATATAACATTCATTGACCTCAATGTTTTGTCCTTAGATTATAGGACGATTATTGTTTTAGTAAGTTATTCATATTCTGTCATTTTCGACGTTATAAACAGTTGGCCGGTTTTTCTTTTTTTTTAAATCCGATTAACTTCAAACCCTGCTTGGACATCAAAAATTCAGTACCAACTATCAAGTCATCCTCTTAATTATTAATCGTAAATATATTCAGTGCGAATTGCTGTGCAAACAGATAAAAGCAAACGCGTGACCGGCACGTGCGCTCCCCACGCCTTCTCACTTACGACTGACGATTTCAACGACCATAGATAATGAGGTTTCCCTTTCTGAATTTAAATTTTAAGAAAATATTTATGTGGGTAATAAAGAGTGGTGTATAAGTAGGTTCTATGGAAGAATTTAGGTGGAAAACTGAAAATAACGTTCTTACTATCACGCGTTCAATTGCATTAGCGGTAACCGTGCCTACTCAAAATTTGAAGCGTATTTATTTAGATCGATAGAATCTCACACTTTCTGACATGTACTAGCGAGCTTTCTCAATTAGCATTTGCCTTAAAACAGGAAAACTCGTACAAAAGGACCAATTTCCTCCCAACTTTAAAACCAACACAACACAAGGCCACAGCCTACCAATAAATATCTAAACAATAATTCAATTAGTAGACATATCGGCATGTGTACACAGTGTCACCGACACAGTCACACGTCGCCCGGCACGTGTCTTTAAGTAGGTGCGTGTGTGTGAACTAAAGTGGTGGGAATACAAGGTGTTTTCTTAACACTTTCGCTGCTGTGGCGAGTCTTTTGGATCCCAGTTCACGTTCATGGTTTATTTCAATCTGTCAAAAATACAATTAATTTACATACATTTTTGCTAAGTTTATGACATTGATTGCTGGGATGAGATTGCGACTTGAATTTGACCGTTTTTTAAGTACGATTTCAGGTACTGAAAATCTTTTCGATCATTACCTATAATAGGCTGTTTTTTGACGGTACTTGTGTTTTTTAGTTAATCCTACGAATATTATAAACGCGAAAATTTGTGAGTATGGATGGATGTTTGTTACTCTTTCACGCTAAAACTACCGAACGGATTTGTATGACATTTGGCACACACATAGTTTATTACCTGGATTAACACATAGAGTACTTTTATCCCATTAATATCACACGGGATCAATATTTATGCGGGTGAAACCGCGGGGAGCAGCTGGTATGCTAATACAGTATGCAGTCATAAATACTGTTTTCTGCCTTTCGCTAAATATGTATCGAAAATTAAGTTTTTCTGTTTCCTCCCACAGATACCTATAGATAGACTACACGTGTATGTACTCCTACCGTTACTGAAATGTGCAAGCGGAGACTAGACCAAAGATGAAGGCCTCTTTAGCGCATAGAGCATAGTACTTACAAACCGCATTTGTAAATGGAATATGGATGTATTTTTGTATATTTCACTGTTATGAAAAGTGTTAGTAATATTTAAGTAAAAAAAATATGATGTGGTTGACTATAGAATTTGGCACCTGGAGAGGTGTTTGTCCAGAAGATTGCTATGAAGTTCGATTTTAAATTAAAAATTTGAAATTAAAAAGGCTGCTAGCATTAGTTATAAGCATTTGGCATTGCATGCTGCCAGTTGATAGCAATTATACGTAAAGAAATATTTTGATGTTTAATATTCTGAACTTTATTTTGTTAGAAAAAAATAATAAGTAACGAATAGTTTATTTTTTTTTTCAGAGAAATTGAAAGTATTTCAACTAAGATGGCAGTTAAAGAAAATCATATGAATGTGCTGAACTTACTCCAACTCCAGGGCTTTTCATACTGATCTGGGGATGAAGGAAAAATATATATTATCTTCTTGTTTATTGAGGGTAGTTATGAATTAAATTAAATGTACAATTTTTTTAAAGGCATACATTGTGTCCAATTTTATGAATTTCTATGTCTATGTCTAAAGAAGAAGTCGTATTTATAATTCATCAGGTTTTTTTTTGTAAATGCAAACTTCAAATAGTTTTGTATGTCATCAAAGACAAAGTCTAAGTCAAATAATTTATTTCAAGTAAGCCATTTTGAACGGCACTTTAAAACATCAAAACTTACAAGAATATATAGTAGATTATAATTTATTAGATTACCTTTCAAAAGGTAGTTTTTATGAAAAAGAAAGGCCAAATGTCTTGGTTGCCAATCTCTTTTGAAAATGGACAAAATCCGACGCCTGATATTTTAAAAGCGTAGCAGTCCCTGAGAAACAGACCAAAAAAAGTCTAGACTACATTTAGGCGACGAGATCTTGGAAAACTCCCAAAACGCTTCCCGAATAATTTGCCTCAAACACATCTACAGCGAAACTTAAAAAAACATCGCAAGCGCAACTTCCACTTCACACCCTCCGCACACATATCGGGGACGTTCACACCCCGGGGGCGATGCACTTGCCAAAAAACACAAACAATCACTAAAAACAGTTTTCTGAGCAAACAGAGTGTTGACTTTACAATTAGCGGCGAGCGCAGGGTTGGGCCACTTGGGGTACAAAACAACACCAGAGTTGAAATGTATCGTTTTGCCTATTAGGGGCCTTGAGGCATACTGAAGTGCTTTTTAAAGTCACGTGTTGGAATAATAGGTGGAAACAGTATTATGATTTTTTTTTTCGAGATCTTTTTGGTAAGAGTCGGTTCACAGTATAAACGAAAGCAGTAGGTACAGAACTGTGTTGCTAACTAAATGGCACCGCTTGTAACAGATTGAAGATCGAATTTCTTTAAAAATAACATCTCACTCAAGTGAGCGCACAGAACATTGTATACTTAGACTCTACTATCTGTATCAGCAATCCTATTTACCAATTGCGTAAGCAAAATTTGTACGCCTTGCAAAGCAGCACATAGTGACACAGATTTTATTTTATTTGATACTAATTTTCACTTTTTTTTTTACGTTATAAGTTTAGGTATGTATGGTTTACACAATTATTAGTATTCTATCCTATTTATCCATATTTATATTTTTGATTTTACTTTATTAGATTATTTTACATTTTGTAAATGTGAGAACGTCGTAGGCCCTGTGGATTATAAATTATAGACAATTGTCTATTTGTTTAACATATGGTACCTGTTGACAGGCCTACACTGTCCTCCCATACCTGTTAATCACTGTAATTGGAAAACATTGTAAAAGACATATTTTTAAAAGAGTAACCATGGAGTTTCTTGCCGGCTCTTCTCCATGGGAAACGACCAATTGGAACCGTGCACCTAGATTCTGACGTTTCATAAGTGCCCATGTAGGTCTATGTGAAATAAAATATTTTGATTTGATTTGATTTGATAGTGTACCACTACATTATACATTTGTGTACAAATAAATAAATTTGAATTTGAGAATTCGAAAGCAAAATCATTGCGGATTCGCACCTTCAGCGTTCGAAAATCGAAGTGTTGATAAGAACCTCTCTGGCCAGAGAGCTAAAAGCACCTTGTTATTTTTTTTGTCTATGGCGAGAGTTAACCCTGCACGTGCCAGCGGGCGGGTCTTTAAAGCCCAGAGCATAAATAAACAGCGCCAGTGTTAACTTTCACACAGTGCCCCCTGACAAACAAGATAGATGTTAATGAGAGTTTGTCTATTTTGTTGTCTTAGTTCTGAGTGGAGAAAATGTTAGGTCGTAAAGTTTTGAAAGCTTTAACTTCATTGAAAAAGTTTGTCTTAGTCGCTAATGATAATCGATTTTATTTCTGTAAGTAGGTTCGTGCAAACACTTTTACACGTCAATCATATTTTAAAAACTAAATGAGATGGGTGTTTCCTAACTGACTATTCTGAGAAGAAAGACCGAAACAAACTGAGAGGTCACAGTCTCTTTTAAAGTCCAGACATAATCATGGTCAGATCATGTGGAGACCATGTAGATTGGTGTCTGAACTGGTCTTTTGAGGAAAGAACCACACAGAATGAGTGGACCTGTCCAGTCAGTGCTATTCTTCAGGATGACAAACTGCACTGCAAATAAATTAAATTTTTAAATGTAAGAATATAAAAATATACAAAAAATAGCAGCCCACCGGTACTTGGAACAGAGTCGGAGCGATCGGTCAGAGCTCGAAAGAGGGGAACATCCTAACAAAACGAGGGCATCCAGAAGTGACCCGTAAACTAACGAAAGCCTAGTCCTGAGGGGTTGGTCGAAGCTGTTGACTATTAAGTGCCGATTTCACCAATGAAACTGAACGCGAAGTTTTTTCCTTTGGCCTAAACCATTAGCAGTCACGACTATCGTCACACTGATCTCTGAATCCACATCCCACATTTTGACAAACTTGTGAGCCAAGTCAAGATAATTGACGGGTTACTTTGACAGGGCTCGTTTAGTTAGGAGGTTACTTCTCTCGCGAGCCCTACTATTTTTTAATGTTTTTTATACTCTTATTATAAAAATGTAACAATGTGTTTTGAATGAATAAAAAGAAACATACACCCCTATTCCAAGTCAAAATCTCATGGTTTCCTCGACCTTTTTTTTGTTGGTTACTCCGCCACCGGGGTGGTTTTTAGTCAGTAAGAGTCTGACTCTTACTGACTGAAAACCACCCAGGTGTTCCATCTCACACCTACGTCGGGGTCGCGGGAAAATACGATTCTTCCGCAACCCCGACTGGTGTCGGTCCACCTCTGCGGGCCTCCTCGGGTTGGGGGGGAGTGAGGTGTTAGACTCCTCCCGCAACGTCTAAGAACGCGCGCTTGGAACACTACGCATGATTTCCTCGACCTGATCCAACCTCGCTTAGGCGGTTTGATATTAATAGTTGCCATTTTACTCCTCATCCTCAGTTTCTCCAACAGTTTCCAAAAAGGAAGTTTTAACCAAAACACGCGTATTTTATTCGATTTTCATAACGTCTTTTGAATAGAAGTTCATTGAATTTTGAGGTAAGTATTTGCGGCGTATCACCTCGACTCAGTCGAGGAACCTAACAATTTCCTTATTCTGACGACCATGAACATCGAGTTTGAGGGTCTTCCGAGGCACGCCTTGAGGTTTCCTCGACAGAGTTGTAAGTCCAGTAGCTTTTAAGGACACGACTTAAAATATGGGGTGATAGTCATCAGTGTATTACTCACCCCGAATATTTATTCAAAATCATTCCCATGTTTAAAAAACTAAAGACTCTGTAGTGATCTTAATATCAATTTGATAAAAACACTGGCCAAATAAAAAATGTAATTATTTATTAATCCGTTCTTTAGTCGAAAACAGATTAGAACACTTTTTGTGGGTGACGCCTACATATTTATTAGATGATTAACGTTAAAATAGCCTAAGGCACTCTATGCCCAAGTTTATTTTACTGGCTTTCGATTATAAGCCAGCACTCCAATAGCAAAACAAACTTTTGATCGCAATCCGAAGGATTTTGAAGGAAATTCCTAAACCATTGCTTATAGAATAGAATTGAATTTCTCTTTTTTGGAGTAACCAAGACTCAGCAGGATTATTAGTAAAAAACCTACGACTATGGTAGTAAGCACAGACAATAAAAAAAAACATGGAAAATAAAAAAATACAAGGGTAACGGTTGGTCACTGTTGCGACATCCCATTAGAGACTGCACAACAGTGACCCACGTATCAACAGTCCCGGTGACTTGCAAGCATGCTTAAGACACTGTTGGAGCTGTCCCACACCCTGCGCACCAGAGAAGCACACTTTTCACGCATTGTTGCGTAAAACCAATCTACATGCGCATCCGCAACCACCCCTGACGCACTACAATAACGGGGCAGCCCCACCAGTATCCTAAACGCATTGTTGTATTGAGAGCACTGTATGATCTTCGCGTAGGTATATCTAGCCCTCAGGCTGCACGTGTAAAAAGCAGTACAGTAGGCTCGAAAGAGCGTGATTTTAAGAGGAAGAGTGCAAACCTGCGAGCCAGCATGTTCGCTCTAACCGACAATGCCCTCCGTTCCCGTCCAATGTCATCGTGTTTGAGGTTGGGAGTCAATATATGACCAAGATACTTAAACCTGTGGACTTATGTTTAATTTTTTAAAATACTTGACAACGTAAATCGAGCGTTGAATGTTGTCGGAGTATCAAAATGAAAGGCATCGCAATTGTTAGTGTATTGCTGAATTACTCGCTGGTTTACAACGTGATTTTGTTCAAAGTCCTGGTAGCAATAGGATACTTTAAAATGTCTTAATAATCTAAACACCTAAGTAAAAACTAAACTAACTAGATGTTGTCCGCGACTTCTACTGCGATTCAGGATGAAAAGGAGCTCCTAAAAGCAATTTCCTAGCCAATCAAGGTCAAGGTCATGGTCTATCTGTGTGCCAAATTTTATCATAATCCGATCAGCCGTTTTGGCGTGAAAGCGTAACAAACGAACAATCTTATTTACGCATTTCTAATATTAACCTAGGATTTACAACAAAAAATGCGATGTCGTCCATTACACAAATGGACGATATCGCGATTGTAAAGATTTCTTTTTTAATTGTCAATCATTCCAAAAATTTGTCAAATTATTGATAACAGATTTAACGAAATAAATAAATTAATAAGAGGAACTTGACAAGGTTACCTGAAACGATTTTCAAGAAAAACAACTTCACAAAAATAAGCACCAAAAAATCTTCGCAACAGTGACACAAAAGGCGTTTTCTTTTAAATTATGCAAAATACGAAACAATGGTGTGTGAAATCAGGCGGAACTAACCCTAAGGATGTCGTTGCGACAAATGAATTAACCCTCCAAACGCGACGGGGGCCCGGGAGACCCGACCGTGAAAATCCCGAGTGTCAATTTTCACACGGTTTCATTTAGGTTTGTTTTTCTTTTCATGCATAAAAGATTTTTGCTATTGAAGGCGCAGTGGATTGATTTTTGATGTCTGAATCAACGGGAATTGGTTTATGGCGTTTTGTACTTTTTATTAGGCTAAAAAATTTCTTCCGATGTTTTTGTCGTTGTCTTTGTGATCAGTGTCTCTTTCTTCATATAATAATAATTATATCAGATTATAGGATATAATTAATATTATATGAAGATAGAGACATTTTTTTTTTTAAACTAAAAATATTTTATCAAATAGTACTTCTTTAGCTAACAATTATTTCTCAAATCATCATCTGCCTATGGTTTTCAGAACTAAATTAAGGTCAGCTCCCAGTCTCACCGAAAGCAGATAAATACCAGTATTTACATGGACCGGCTAACAATCTAACCTCCACCACCCAGTTACTGGGTAACACGATACCCCTTGGTAGACTGTTGGTTGTCAGACTTTCGGGCTTCTGACGACCCGTAACGACTGTCAAAGATCTACGAATGACAACCAACGGCTTAACGTGCTTTCCGAGGGACTGTGGGATATCGATATAGAATGGATGATCCCCCCCATACGCGGACCGAATTCGGCAAGCGTAGCTTTACCTCTAATCGACAGTGTGGCTGTTGTTATTAAGCCTCGACCCAGCCTACTAGTCTATCAACTATAATTTCTCAAATCATCATCACGCCTCTCCAATTGCACGGCATTTAGCTCGGCTCTCGGCAACTCTCATCCAGCTGCTACCAGCCAGCCTGCGAAGATCATCGCGCCACCTAGCCTGAGGACGTCCTACCTTACGTTTGCCGATTCGTGGTCTCCACTCAAGAACACGTCTACCCCAACGGTCATCGGTTCTACGGCTAATATGTCCGGCCCATTGCCACTTCAGCTTGCTTGTCGACAACTGGTTTTCTGCCGGATCACCTCATTCCGTATTCGATCCCTCAGAAAGACTTCAAGCATAGCACGTTCCATAGCTCGCTGAGCGACTTTGAATTTATGGACCAGCCGTACCGTGAGTGTCCACGTTTCGGCTCCAGAGGTCATAACAGGCAGGACGCACTGATTGAAGACTTTGGTCTTTAGGCTCTGTGGAATACGCGACGAGAAGACTCGACGAAAGTTCCCGAGCGCTATTCAGCCCAGCTGAATTCTTCATTTCTCAAATATAAAGTGATAATTTCAATCAGCTTGCTAATCATGTTAGTAATAATCATAGCACTGCCCCTCACGACGATTAATCAAATGGATCAATAACTATAAAATGAAGGCGCTATGATCTTTTTCTATTTGAATCCATGGGAAACATTAAAAACATTGTTGTAAAATTCTATTTCTTATTTAAGGATCTAACGGACATGCAATCGCTTTTAATAACACGATTAGATTAACTTTGCTGCATAGAAGAAAAAAAACAAAGTTACCCCTTTTCGTAATGTTCAATCAATCTCATAGCTACAAAACAGACGTTTTTTTTTTACTTTTTTATATAAATTAAACGGTAGTAAGATTGTTTAGCTCAATTCACTGAATAAGTGTTGATAAAATGATTCAAATAGATACTATGTTAAAAAAATTACCAAAATGCGCAAGCGCAACCACATGCGAGCCTACCCAAGTAGGCTTTGGCTCGAGCGCCGGATCATAGGGCCTTAACAGCTACTTATCTATCTCCAGTAGTCAGTTAAACTAAACCTGCGGTTTACTCACAAAGTTATCTTAGACCTTACGTTATCTGGCGGAGGTAGCAAATTTTTACATGTCATTTTACTTAAATGACAGGCTACAGATAATGAATGACGCTGACAGGAGCACTGCATTAAGTTCAAAAAATAACAAAAAGGTTAGATATAAGAATAAGTTGTGGTGGGTTCTGTAGGTTACTGGCTGCACTATGGAGTTTCTTGCTCGTTCTTCTTCTTAGGTTACTTACTACGCTTTGGAATGGGCCACAAGCTTCATCTTTCTCACCGACCGACTCCTTGTCAATTCAAAAGAGCCTGTAATTGGTTTCATTGAAGTAAATGGTTTGAGTTGAGTTTGAATTTGAAATGCAGTTATCATTATTACCAATTAGAAACAATATGGTTTTTTTTTTTATTTTAGTTAAAAGAGTGTTAGGACTCTTTATTGGAAAGAAAAGTCGTTTTTTTTTTGTTTATTATTTTAACGTTGTGTTGTCTTAATATACGTACTCTTTATGATTATTAACACTTTTTAATTGAATTCAGATTTAATAGAAACTTTTAGTAACTGCTCGAGTACATTGTTCAAAGTTAAAAATAATTACTAGTTTTACACGTTTTTTTAGTAACCTACCAGTAGTAATGTAGATAATTTTAATCCAAAAGTTATTTAGGAAGCCTGCACTTTATTGGGATCTCCCTCCCTTCTCAGTCGTCGATCTAGACTCACATATGGTCTTCAACCCCACACACCTACTAATAGAAATAACTTTAACTACTCTAAAAGCCTGAGGCCTAACCGATTGTCCACTTTTATTAATAAATGTTTAGCCGTTAATGTTTAACGGAACCCTAAAAAAAACAAAACAAACATGGCTGCGGCAAGATGGCGGCGCGTCAAAGGGCCGCCGTCGGTAGCCGCTCGCCGCATCGGAATTCATAAATGATAAATTTAATATAATTTATTACTCTTAGTCCGTAATTGGAGCTGGTGATATGTGATCAAGTACCATTTTGGTGTGACAATTTTTTTTAACACTGGTGGACGGCAATAAAAAATTTATAGCGATATGTAAATCCTAGATTGCCTATTTTGTATCGAAATGCGCTTATTAAGACGAGAATTTCTGTATTTTATGTTTATTTCCCAATAATGCTTGAGAATATGACATGCCGGTAGTCATAACTGTGTGAAGGAATTAAAGTAGGTTTTCTAAAAGAAATCGAAACGTTTACAGTTTAGTATTGTTATTTTAAAAGCTCGATAAGGAGAGACACAAAAAAAAACATATTACTTACGCCGGTACTTATCTCGCGAAGTTCTTAAAAATTAATACTCAATTAATTATGAGTAATTCAAAAGCGTAAACATTTCTAATGGACAGTAATTAATCAACTAATCACCGAGTGGTAATCAGGAATAAATATCATAAAAATGTGACATTTGACTGTAGGCCCGGCGCCAATATATCGCAAGTCACGAAAACACGTTGACTGACAGTTAACTAAGTATTCCTGTTAACTTTACATATTAAACTGTCACTATAGTCACCAAAAAAATAAGAAATTACTTTGACGTAACACGTAAATTAATCTTCAGCTTTTACAAACAGGTGAGCGGTGTCAACAACTCTATATTCATCACGAAATAAGTTGGGTAATATAAAATATGATAGGTAATTTTACTGGTCTTTCTTGGCGACACCACTATGACCTCGGAGTTCGTGTGAAGGACCTCTCGGTAATCGCACCTTAAGACTCCCAAATGCTCATCTGTTAGGTTTTTTTTGTGTCGTGTTACGATTCTGGGACGGTTTTGGGTATTATAGGGAGTAGCGGCGGAGAAAGGGTTAAGATTTGATGTTGGAACTTTAATGTCTTATTTTAACATCAGGCCGTATTTAGCCTATTTCGAATCGTAGTATTTAATAAAATACACTAAGGTTTTAGGTTCGTCTTTAAAGTTGTAATTCAGTCTCATGACACCAGGTGGTGCTATTCTGTACCTAACCAACTCAGCGTGAAAACATAGGTGAAGCGAGCGTTGAGTGAGCTGTCAGTGCCACTGATGCTAGTGATTGACCAAGTCGGGATGACACTGACAGCTCACTCCACGCAGGTCTTCACGGTGAGATGTTTACAGAACCGACATGCCGGACACAATTTTTTTTAAAATCTTTATAAAGCTTCTGAATCTCTTAGTCTAAGTCCATACTTATGCTAAGCTAGGAAGACTAAGGCCCGGTTTCCACCAAAGCGGAGAGGAGCGGAGACGAGAGGAGATGTGCTGTGAAGCTGGCAGGTTATTTCCACCAAAGCGGAGAGGAGATGTGAGCTGAGTGTAGCGAAGATGTGAGCTGTGAGAGCTTGAAAACAGTCAAGTGCGTGAGAAGTCAGCGGGAAACGGGACGCGAGAGAGTGGGCACCACCGCCACATCTACATATCCGCTCTGCCGAGCCGCTTGTCAGCTCACGGTACAAAATTCTATCCATAGATGACACATTTCTTCTCCTCTCCGCTTGATCCAGATCCACCGAAGCTTAGCGGAGAGGACATGTGGAATAAACTTTATCTGATTGGAGATTTCAATCACATCTCCTCTCGTCTCCGCTCCTCTCCGCTTTGGTGGAAACCGGGCCTTAGCTTACAATGCTAGCATTGATAATGGACAAAAAAACAGGGTAAGTAATGAATGAGTTGGCTCAAACAATACTTACTATTGCTGATCTCAGTTTTCACGGACGGGCAGAATTTTGGAGCAGCACGCCATACAAACGAGTGCAGTCGACGGTAAAATAGACAAAATGATAAATAAACAAAAGAAATCTGTTTTTTGTCTATTCCTCCGTCGACAAAACTTGGTCTGATACGAGTGCAGGACCGGGAAGGTACGCAGTAGATATATATACAGTTCGGGATAGACCGTGGCAATTCAATAGGAAATTTTAAAGGGCTGGTGGGTTTTTCCAGTACGAATTTACCTAGTTTGGATTTGTGCCTGATGGCTATAGACTCGCCCCAATAACATGAAACTCAAACATAACTGGGGTAGTGTGAATGTTACTAAACACTTCTGAGCAAACCTTCGTCAATAAAGGAGTGTTTTTTTTTCTGCATCAAACAGGTCGGTTGTTTTACGCATAGGAAACTGAAACAGTCTTTCAGATGACTCATTTGTATCTGGTACTCGGTTCAGATTCCTCGGCTCGTGGTTGAGAAATAAAACCCGCACGGGTCAATCGATCAGCTTAAGATACGCTAGCGTTCGCTCCGTGGATGGGTGACCATCTTTACATACCAAGACCCCTCCGTGCCTCGGAAAGCACGTTGAGCCGTTGGTCCCGGCTGTCATTCGTGGAACTTACGCCTGGCAACCAGTCTTACCAAGAGGTATCGTAATACCCAGTTACTGGGTTGTGGTGGTCGGTAGGCAGTCGCTGCATTTAAAATACTGGTATTCAGCTGCATCCGATCAGACTAGAACCCAATTGGGAAAAGGATATGCAGATTGTATCGGTTCAGATAAGTCAGTCACAATTTACTCTATACTGCTCTATTGGGTTCGACGGCGTTCGTAATCATGACATTCAAAAGTTTTTTGAGTGCTTACCTACACCTCTGAAATATCTAAAATTACTAAACTTCTTACTTCGAACCCGAGACCTCATGCCAGCAGTAGAGCTTGCGACTACTTGAACGAGGAGGCCGGTTCGATTCTTAGGTCGAGTAAAGTGTTATTAGGTTATTCCCAACTCAACAATCAACAGCCCGTTGTCTAAATTTGTGCCTGGTTGATGGCAATAGGCTCGCTACCCAAAATGGGACTTATAAACTGCCGGAATGTAGGTGTGCTATAAATACACGTCTAACTAACCCTTCAAGAAATAAGGATGTGTGTGTACCTACTTACTTATAACGTTACTAGTTTTAATCCACGTTATCGTTATAGTACTGTCTCTGCTTATCCCTTTAATGATTAAGGGGACCACAGGACCTAAACGAAAGTTTTATAGTGCCTAATAGTATATGATCCACTGCAGTAAACAAAATCAGAAAAATATATGGTATTCTTCAGGATATATGCTAGTTAGATAGTGTGTTGAAAACATAACACAACTAATTTGATACGATAGAAAAAATCACGACATTGCCTCAAAAAAATTATTTTAACAATTAAAGACCATAATAACATACATGCAATCGTTCTTATTTTTTTGTCAGATGATTCTACAAGCAACATAGTAACGTTAAAGTTTTTTTTTTTAGTCCAATCAATAGGTTTTTGTAAATAGATAACTTCATGTTTAATTTTTTGCGATAAATTACCAGCATTGTGTCACCGCGATTCTCTTTTTTTTGTATGCAGTCTGACAGTGACCGCGCTTTAGCTCTTGTCACCCTCTTAAAGTTAAACTCAAACTCAAACTCAAAGCACTTAATCAAATAAACCAATTACAGGCACTTTTGAATTGTCAAGGGGTCGGTCAGTCAGAAATATGAAGCTAGTTGCCCATTCCAAAGCGAAGTAGGTGGAGAAGAACGGGCAAGAAACTCTCAGGACACTCTTGTGAATAATATGGTTACAGAAAATTTGTTACATAAGTCTTGTTGAAATTATACATGTGAGAACGATGTAGAAAGACGTGCACATTAAAGGCGTCCATAATGAAAAACATAAAAAAACTAAAAAATACAAAGAATCGAAAATAAAATTAAAAAAAGCCGTGGCAGCCAAGAGATGACCAGTTCCCACTGTCGGCGCCCGTTCACGAACATGACGTATGGATCAGCACCATTCAGCTCAACCATTTTGAAGGGAACTCAATGATCCAACACACACGCCACCACCAGCGAGACATTTGAGTGAGCGTGACAGCCTCTCAGCCGCCAGTGCACATTCAAGTCAATGACAGTCGTGCGCAGTATAGGGTAGCTTTATAGTAGGTACATAGTGCTCACACGTGTGCTTTGCAATTATACAATATTAAAGATTGAATTAATACAGTCCAAATAAGTTTAATCCATCCAAATGTTGTCTTCAAAATATCACTTCTAGCGATACAACCGCCCATAGTAAAATGTCTGTATTTATGTGTGTAATTTAGATGGTTTACAATAATAAAGAGTAGGTATTCTATTCGTCTCTAACATTGTCTAAGCCATGGTGGCCTTATCATTTCCTATTACAACCAAATACCATGTCACAAGGTCCATATTTCTAAAACTTTGCTACTCGTTAAAGACAATTAAGTACAAGTATCTAGCTACATAAGTAGTTATGTTAAAACGTGGTTTATATCAACTGCGCACCAATATAAAAACAAAACGCGTTAATCGTTTAAAAAGCGGCCAAAAATGTCGGATCTCGAGCAATCTCCTTAATTTTGTGCGGCTTCACCTATACCAACTTCCTTGTGACACAATGGCCTCCATATCGATTTTAAGTGTAACGTTACACTGCTAAGCAATCAATTCTTTAAGTTTAATAGTTTTGAAGTAATTGTGGTTATAAACACGGTTGGGCCGAAGTTACGCAGTACTTGCTGCGGCAGCAGGTGTCAGGTTAGAACACACTTCCTATTTTGGCAACCTATTCGGTCTTGTAAAATCTATGAAGTCTGACAACACATTTGGTTATGAGTACCATTTTTTGTTTGCAACTTTATTATAAAAGTTGACAATCCCTTTATAACATGACACTGGGTACGGAGGCACGTGACAACGTGTGTTCGGCCACGTCACGTATTGTTGTTTTACTTTGCAAAGTTTACTAACATAGTTTTTAAGTCATTGATACTAATACCTACTAAATGGATTGTGAGGATTTGAAGTTTAAAATAAGCACTACGTATCGTGAGTTGACAGTTATTATAAGCACCAAGTCATTTCACGTATGTACATTTAATCACCTTGCGTGGATCAAAATTAAATGTCCGATAAAATAAATCGAAAGATTGCAAAAGTCATTTGGGAAACTTATCATAATGACAGGTCATGTTAACTGAATACCTACAATTTGTAAGCATAACAAGACATCGGTGATGACTGATGTCTGATAAATTTAGAAACGAGATTCTACTTACAGCACCGATTTGTGCGGCCCTCGACAGAATGGCACCTAATCTTTTTTGTTTCTTTTCACTGCACTCACATTAGGTACTGTAAATTTCCTAAATGTTGCAATGAACTTAGGAGTAACAATCTTGTGCTAGTAGAACACAATGACTTTGTGTAGTATTTCGTTCACCAAGATACAGACTGAGATGCCTAGTTTAGGACCCGCCCTCGACGCTTAAACTGTAGTTCTTCCGTAAAACTTGTATATTTATGAACCTTGTGTAAGCTAAATAAATGATGTTGAATTCAGATTGATTCAAATTCTGACTGCCTCGTTGGTCTAGTAGTCGCAAGAGCAACTGCTGAGCATGAGGTCCTGGGTTCGATATCCAGGTTGGGCAAAGTGTTATTGGGTTTTTCTATCTAGAATTTCTCAGTAGCAGCCCGGAGTCTGGATTTGTGCCCGGTTGATGACAATAGGCTCGCCACCTATTACATGGAACTTAGGCATAACTGGCGAAATGTGGGTGTTCTATAGGTACACCTCTGCGTTACCCTTCTGGGATTACAGGCGCGATGTTATGATGACGACGATTAATCCAAATTCAAATTATGTAATGTAGCCTACAAAAAGTTCTGAAATATATGTAGCATGGTATGAATTTGAAAAAGTCACATTGACACTGGCTCGGTTTGGCACCTCATGCTTAAGAGCGGCTCCTTAACCACTGGGCCACTCAACTCTACACTGACTATTGAATTATATTCGTCATAGTTCAATGCTTTGAAAGCAGCCATCCTCACCAGGAGTACCTACACAACTAGCTATTGATTAAAGAAGCCTTGTAGGTGTAATCCTGTCCACAGATACATGTCTCTACGTAACGCTTTTGTTTTGTACTAGTGTCTTATAAGGTCGGTATCTCCTTTGGGAGTTGACTGCTTTCCTTATAAACAAAAGAATAGGATGTTAGCCAGCACCCCAACTGCGTAGCGTAATTCCAACCACAATTTGAAGGAAATTGCTAACTGATTGCTTCTTAAGTTTGAACAATTTGTCTGTTCAACTACGTAAATAACGCATTGATTGATGTTGAACTGTCAAAATGCAGGTCATTTTCACTGTAGGCAATAATGATACGCAATTAACCCCGCTAAAAATAAATTGTCAAGGAAAACACTGTTCGTATAACACAAAGCATTGTTACATAACTAAGCCTGTTTTCTTCGAAGGGGTATTTTCATAGATTTAAATCATTAGCTTTGCCCTCACTGAAACGTGAAAGACTTCACTGAAAAGTGTCAATACTGAGAATAGTGAGCTCACACATCCCGTGTGTACCACCATGTAACATAAAGTCATCAGACGTTTCCATGACAACCACATCAAGTCACTGCGTCAGTGTGAGTCAAAAACTTGACAATCTATTGACACGGCGCGGAGAATCTAAAGATTGAGATCTTCGGGTATTTTGATATATTCCGACGGAAAATCTATAATAGTGACCGCCAAACTTGGGGATTGAAACCAGTTGTGCTGGCGATTAGTTCTGCTGGAGACTAGACAAACACTGCACCAACGAGGCATGAAAAAACTGTGTTTTGTTTCACGGAAATATGATTACGCTTCAATTTTTTAATGGAAAAGCGTTGCCGGCAAGGAACTCAACGGTTACTCTTTTCAAAACAATTGACTTTAACAATGTTTTCAAATTACAATGTTAATTGGTATAAGAGGACAGTGTAGGCTTGTGAACAAGTATCATAATTATCCTTAACAAAAAGAAAATGGTCTACAAATCTACGACGTTCAAAACACGTTCATTTCGTCATATGCTTTAAAAGTTTGTCATCCTGGCAACTAGATAAACGCAAAACTGTTCAATTGACAATATGGAAGCGATTAGGATCGTGAGTTCGTGCGATACGCAATTTTGCTGATTAGATAAACAATCCTTTTGGAAAATCTGAAATAAACACTTAGTTTTAGTCAATGAATCACACCAGGCAATTACATTCATTAATAAAATTGATACCTACTAGCTACTTAACTATACATATAAAACACCTCACTTTTTCTTTTAGGTATCGTTACATAACAGCTCACTGAGCACCTAAATAAATACAATTATTCAACAAATAGATAAAAATCAAAAAGATAGCATTAAACATTCACGTGTATCCGGCTTCCGAAGTCCCGATTAGTATTATAGTGGGGAAAACGAAAAGAAAAAAAGAAACAAATTAATTATGCCCGCTAAAAGATTAAAAACGCAACTGGCCATAAAATTCTAAGGGATGCCAATAAAAAAGCGATACAATGAAAAAAATAATTCAAAAAGCGAATGCCCAGCTGCCGTCGTTACGCCGCGGCCGAACACATCTATTGCATGAGAGGAACAAGTATATATCCATTGACAAGTGCGAGAAAGAGAAAGAAATATAGATAAAAATTGGAAGTCGGATTAATTTTATTGGACAATTAAATGTATATTGTGTTTAAAAGGTCGCAAGTCACACAAGATGCATCTTTTACTTTGAAACTGTTGAGTAAAGGACTCATTTTCGCTCTCGAACTAAAATGTAATCTTATTAGATAATACAGGAATGTTTGTTCGCAATGTTTAACAAGCTCTTCATCTAAGTGTTTGTATTTTTTTGAAAAAACATCTCATATATTTTTACAAGTCTGAATTTCACTGAAAAAGTGAATCAGAATCTCATAGAAGAAAATTCGTTAGGCTCACAATAAACTTTTATTTTATAAAATACGTTTCTTTTTTACATTATTATCAAAGTGAACTAAAAAGGCTTTAACCATCACTGCCACTCACAAAATAATTCCAGTGTACAGAAAATGAGAAGTTTTTAAGCAGAAAAAAAAATGAGACGGCTACCTGAAACCCACACGCTAAAAATATCGCCGAATATTTCCTGGAACAACCCTTTTCGGGATTAAGAAACCATTTTATAAATCAGCACTACGTTATTGTACTTGGCGTACTTTTAAAACCCTTTTTTCTTATTTCACTTGAGTTATTTCAAGAAAAAAATACTTTACATTCGCACAAAATATCATAAAGAATTTTTTAAAAATGTACTACTTTTAGCTTCGGTAATCCGTCAATTTTGACATTATATTTATAAATAATCTGTTGCACGAATAGGCTTTTTCCTATTCAGCAATTCAAGTTTTTTTTTGTCACAATCTGATCATTTTTGTCTCATACTAAAAGTTTTAGCATGGGAATACACGCCATCTTACTAAATACCTTTCAAGACCAATAATCTAACAAAACACAACAAGACCAACAAAAGATCTCTGTTGCACTCCAACACTTTTGTCACAAATGTTCTTTACAAAGTTAGGAAATGAATACCAAGTAATTATTTATTTCAAATTTACATAAAGCAAGTTCTTTTAGGTAAAACAAGTATATAATTATTTTTTTCACAATATTTCTTTCTACAACCTTCTCGAATGCCAGTATCAAAAAAATGAAGGGAGGTTAATCCGCATTCTAAGATGCCTCCCTTCTGAATTAAAAACGTGGTCGTCCCATTTTCTTTAAAAAAAATCTCTGTTGTGAATGGTCAGTTTTTTTTTAGTTTTTTTGTAATTTTGCTTCTCTATTTAAAGCAAGTTTTATGACGATGAACTTAAAAAATCATAATTTGCTAGATCAAGGTCTAAATTAATTTACTCTGCAAAGTATGAATGCCCACAATTTGATTCGTATTATATTAAATTGGAGAGATTGCCAGCTTCAACAATACCTATAGCATACGCTATTTTCATCACAAAACCTCCGAGGTGATGCAGTATGTTCGTTGAAGACATTACATTGTCAATCAGAAAATCTGTATCCAATTAAAATCTCCCCACCAAACAGTTTCTAAAAACGTTTACAATCAACAGAAAATGGATCCAAAAACACAACACGCTAAATGTTACCAGCATTAAAACTCAAACTTGCTACTAATTAAAGCGAACTAACAAGCGACTTCCTTCCCGTTTCTCCCACATTTCGGGGGTAGCGTGGCAACTCAGGGGGTGGGGATAAGCGGCTTATGGGGGGGAGAGGGGCTGTTTTGATTATTTCGAAAGGATGTCTTCTTGGTACGTAAATTATGCAGCGTTCCTTCTCGTTGTTGTTTTGACGATGGGCTTGCCTCTCACGCTGATGTAGTTGTTTGTACAGATAAAATTTGTAATTTTCGTTAGATTGGCGATGATGGTATTCTCTTGTAAGGTGTAATTAGGTTAGTTACCTATAGATGTCGATGATAATAAATAGGATATATGCAGCATAATAGGAAAAAATGAAATTAAGATCGGACTGAGGTAAAGTTTTTTAAGTACGGTAGTAAATACAAAAAAAAACAAAATACAAACCTTTTTTTTGATAGATTGCCACATATATTTTACAGCAAATGAAAAATTAAACTTAATAATCAGAAGTCAAAATGCTAATGGTGTAGAATATTTTACGCGTTTTGTCAAAACTTACAAATTGTAGTCATTAGTTTGATAAATGGAGTAGGTATAGCCTTCATGTTAAAGTTTAACTGAGCATAAATGTATTTTATGACGTTACTGGAATGGATTTTGCCGGTGGAATTGTGACAAGTGTGGAGTTTTGACTAGTTGCCAATTCGTGCTTGAGTGTTGGTATTTTTACAGTAAGGTGTTTACGATACGATGTTCTGTTGTTCTTCACGCATACATTTTATTTTCCGGTGAACATATTTAAAGAAAAGATCTTTCCTTTTCTTGTGCGCGATATGGAATAGGGAGCTTATGGAAAAAAATTAAATAGTTAAAATGAACATCAATGTCATTAAAAATACCGCTCAGGCATGTAAAAGTTCTCGCAATAAATTACAACCTGAAATTACGAACGACATTCCAATTGAAATTAGTTTGGTCCACCACAATTTTGTTTTGCACCATCTTCATTTTATTTTTGGATTCTAAGGTTAATTTTTATTTTTGTAACAATATATTTTAAATTATCATTCCCATCAAATTCGTAAAATTATTAATGTGTGAGAATGATGAAGTTGTAGATATGACTTATAGTTTTGGCCCCGGCAAATCCGCTTGTTTTTAAACTTTACTTCTGGTCTTAGAATCTTTGAGTGGTTCTTCAAACTTTTTAAACTGTTGGCGTAGACCTCTCACCTCTCCTACCCGTTGACGTGTGAACGTCACTTCTTTTTCACGCCGTTTACAGTTCGCTAATACTAATCTTTTCCTAGGCATACTACTTTATTTAATTAATTTTAATACAAGTCTGGATATATAACTGAGTTCACAGGCATCTAAAACCGGAAACATTGTTAAAACGTATTTAAAAAATCTAGTGACAAAAACTTGTGCCCTAATTGACTGAAACTTCTCAGAAGCTGTATTTATGACTTAGGAACAGCAGCTATCAGTTATTTTTTGTAATTTACCCAAAAATACTCGACCCATAGTCCGTATTAATTTAAATTTAATTAAGAATACTTTTAGCGTAGATGTTTAGAATAATCAGTTTAAAGTGATCGAAATGTAACTGAAAGTACGAACGTGTTTGTGGTTAGATTCAGTAGTTGTCAGAACCAAAAATTGTACCTAACTTGAAGTTAGGAAAATGAAATAAATCTTACCTTGAGGAAATCCAACAGCTTCTAACCCGTGTGGCGTTAACCCAAACGGGCCTAATCCTCCGAGCGGGCCTGGGCCCATCCCCATATGATGAGCACTCGAGTGATGAGCGTAGGGATTCTGAGCCAGTGGGGACGGCTGCTTCAGATAGTGGAAGTAGTGATGCAGCGGCGTTGCCGAATGGGCCTGAGGCGCCGTCGGCCCTCCGGCCGTCGGGCCCGCCGCCGACGCCGAATTCGTTAGCAACGCCATCTGGTATTTTTTCTTTCTTTTTGACGTAAACTTATTTAGTCACCGCGTCAACCTCTTTCGTGTGTGTATTGACATTGTTGCGGTTTGGTCGTTGTTTTACGTTACTTGAGGGAGGGTGACATTTTGTGTTGTTTGTTATCTGAAACAAAGGAATGGTATGATTAGTCAATGTTAACGGTTTTTTTAAGGCATAAGACACCACCTTAACAGGCATTTAAGCTCCGTAGGTACAAACAGTTTTATCATAAGTCTCTGGCTAACCTGTTTGCTCAAACATAACGTCAATTTAATAAAAGATAAATTGGAATATGATGAGAGTCAATACATCTCCAATTTTCTCGCGTAACTGAACATTAAACGCAGCAATTATTTACAGCTCATACATTGCACATAAATAAACAGTTTACGCACGTCTATTTCAATTATAAGCATTGCGATTGATTTTTTGCTACATACTACTTATTTTACAATTACCCATGACAATGGAAGATTTTCTGCTCTATTGCAACATTAAAAACGTTAAAGTCAAACACGTGGAACGCCTTCCAATTTTGATATTTGAATGAGCGTCGAGCGTTTCATTCGTCACGATTCGGGAGTTCTGAATTCAAAAGTATTTTTTTTTAGGTTCATTGAAAAAGGTTTGAGCAAAACTGATTCGTTCTTTGGTTTGGCTGCATGCAAAAAATATCTATCTTTAGCTTTTTTGTTAGGCGATTAAAAAGAAGAAAAGTCTTTAGGAATTCATCCACTATTGAGAATCAGAGCAGTGGGTTTCTGAACACCCACGTCTACGTCTGCCAATCAATGAAATAGGCACCAAAAAATGCTTTGAATATATTTGAATACCTACGCCGAGTCTAAAAATACATCTGGAACGGTTTGCATTAAAATTAGAAACTTATTATTTCTGAACCATAGGGCCTAGACAAGGTAACATTCTATCGGTTATACCTAAGGATTACGATGATTGAAGAGTGAAAAATGTATTGGATTGTGTCGTTGTAGAGATATGAAATACTTTGAAAGCAATTGCCACTTGTCTATATAGGCGCTCAGGACCATAGTCTTAATGTACGAATGCATAGAAAATAATTGCATACACCGAAAGAGCTTCGAATAAAACTTGCATTGACCGTGTACTTTTCTATAGGATATATTCTTTTTTTTTCTAATGTTGGCAAAGGTGTAGTAGGTACATGTTTACTGACATTTTGTCACGTTTTTTTTTTTCTGGCTGTTACCTGAGTTGCCTTTGCTAAATTGAGGGGGCTATCACGTGTTGCTTTTGTGTTTGGGAAAAAAATTGACGAGCCGTATCAAAGTGATGACATTTGAGATGAAAAAGTGTATGATATGTGTTTATGGTATTATAAGGAATAAGAAGATGTAGTTCTGTTGGTTGTTGGTTGGTGTTACGGGAAGGTTGTGCTACCTAGTCTTTATTGGTATGATTTCGAAACACACTGTGATTTGTAGTAGATTTCGGTAAGATTGATCTAAAACCTGAATAGGTACCTAAATTTAAAAAAAATGGCCACCCACGCATTATGCTTAGCGGGTGTTGGTTAAAAGGAATTGGATACTCACACAAGTATCGTTTTTACTTTAAGGCAAGCACAACTCATCGTTTAACAGCCTTATCTTCGATGGCGTCCCAAAAAAGCTATAGTGTACATAGTAAAAGTGAAAGAAAAAATAAACATTGTCACTTTCAATGTCCTAACCGGTAGAAGTTCGCAGAAACCGCACTGTTCGTCCATTTCGTACCACATAATCTATCAACAAAAGATTATCCTAAAACCCAGAGACACTATCTACAGAATCTCACCCTTGCAGCATTGAAAATAAAACTTTATAATTCCTCGTTTAGAGTAGAAAGTTGTTTGAGATTTCAAAAAAAAATCCAAAAGGATTTCCGCTTAAATGAAACGTTATAGTTTGCCGACAAACCCCTTAAAAGGTGTTCAATTGTATAACTTAATGTAGATTTTGTTAAAGATTTTCGAGTTCCAAAAGTCGGTGGTTCTGAAGAGTTTTCACGTCAACGATTTTTTGACAATTAGGAGTTTTTTTTTTAAGTTTCGTAGAAGTTTTCTACGGTTAACAAAAGCGAGAACCGCAACTTGAAAAACAATTTGGTTTTACTTGGTACTTACAAAAAAAAAGGTGTAAGTGTAACACAAAAAAAAAACGATATTTTATTTTTAAATAGCTATGTATAATCACTTGGTTAACTCTCCTAGATCGATCCAAATATTTTTTTTTTCGATTGAACCTTTGGTTTTACAGATTTTCAATTATTGTAATTGAATCACATTAATTTAATTATTACTTCATCGCCAGGCTTGATTAAAACTTAAATCAATTGCGCAGTCGTGATGAAAACGTGATTCTGACATCTGCCTTCACAACTAAAGAATCTTTAAAAATACGGGGTCAATACTGCGTAAATCTATTTGTCAAAGCGCAATAAACGCCATAAATAATAACATTGCAAACATCATCCATATTGTGTGAAGGAAAACAAACATTCGCGCCCTCGTTCTGTTTGCGCAGTTGGCAGCTCCGGCTGTCAGTGTGACAAATTGAGAAAACACGCGCAGTGAGGGTCAAAAGTCATCGATATTGTGGAAGAAAATATGAGAGTTTTTTTCAATTTTTTAGTTAATGTGCCAATCAATAAAATCAGTATCTGAGGCAGCTTTCGTGCCATTGTGTTTTTTTGCAAATTTTAACACAGTTAATTGTCTGTTTTAGGTTTTTAAGTCGCTCAAGCTGATAATATAGTTACATTACGGCGCATAAATATTGCCAACCTTTAAATGTTTTTCATTGCCTAGCCACAAATGTCGAAATTGACATTTAAAACTACATTTTCATGTAAGAAACACTTGGCCAAACGGTTTATCGGATCATAAACGGACCTAAATAGGTTAAAACCGTCCACAAAACCTTGTTTTCTAGCCTGGACCAAGCTGCAACATAACCGCACTATATTATGACAAAGACATTAAATACAGGCGTGATAATTGCCCGTCGGGGGCACCTATTGTGACAAATTTCGCGCATCGGAACACACTATTAACTATTTCAATGGCAGACATGTATTTTTTCCCTGTAACCATTTGTCGATGCAACAATGGGCCTGTCGGCACTTTTTGTGGTGTTGCTGCGTGAACAGATAGTCTATATTCGATAGTTTTCGATGGAAATCGAGGTGGAAATAGCTGGTTTAGGTATGACGTAATTCGTTGAAAGTTTCAGTTAACAAGTAACTTATTTAAGTTTCAGATTGTGCCACTTTTCTAGAGTCCTATGGATGCCAACTACACACTAATAGTTTGACACCTCAGCTTGTATCATAGTCTAACTCTTTATGTAGTTAATTCTAATTTTGAGAAACTTTTAATGAAGTCATTCATTGCAATTCGTATGTTTTATATCTTTGTTGTATTGTTTTGTATTGTTGGTACCAAAGTTCTCTGTCTAACCCTTCTGAGATTACTTTTTTCAGAAGATTTGAAGTTCTAAGCGAACGCCATGAACATTTATAAAACCATTCAACAATCAAGCTGTTTCCTTCTCAAAACCTTTAATTGTATAAAATATAACAAAATATTTTAATTTGACATCCATATCAACGGAAATGCCACGACCGCCTCAAATATTTATTTCATGTTCCCAAAACATGAAAAAAAAATGTTATTGGACACGCGCATTAGAACGAAGGCACAACGTCTCCTATTGTCCAACATGACAGTTGCTAAACATTCCATATTTGAATGTAACTTTGAAATTGGAACGTCTCTATAGAGTTTTAAATTGTGTCTGTATTTTATTTCCTTTTAAAACACTTGACACCACAATTTTTCCAATCTAAATCTAATAACCATTTTATCTACCTACTATCCACTCAATCAGCTCTTTACTAATTTAGGTGTTTCGTTAAGATAAAAGTTGTTTTTTTATTTTATGCTATTATATCATTTGAAAGATTTTAGATGAGATTATCTCATTCGATTCATATCTCGATTTCCCATAGTGCTACTCGTGATACGTAGATGTAATCGATTCTGATTTTATCTGCTTCAGCGATAAAACATGTATCGGTTTATTACGGTACGATCTGAAATACTTGATTCCCTGCTTTGATTTTATCAGATGTACAGTCAACATAACTTTTGCACTCATCATCATTATTACCATAATTTCAGACCTAAAAACTATGCCCCAAATATCCCCAACACTTTTGAGGACTAAATGAACGCCACTGATGCTACGATATGGTAACGTGACTGCCTACTGGGCCCGAATAATCTAAAAGTATCATCTATTCTAAAAGACGACCACTGCTGGACGTAGGCCTCAAAAATTGTTACAGTATTATTATATCACAAAGCGACGCGCGCTTTACTTGTGGTAACCAAGTGTACAAACACGCTGTGAATGTGTGCGTGAAGACGAGTGTCGGTCGGTGACGCGGACGTACAGGGAGATCCTGCGTTCACACACACATTCACAGCGTGTTTGTTTGTTTTCATAACTACAAATACCTAAAGCGCGCGTCGCTTCGGGAGACAAAAATACTTATACTTCGGCCGGTCTGGCGCTACCCATATCGTTCTTCATTACAATTATTTGGCAATATTAATTGAAACGCGATGTTTAATAACTTTTTAAACAAACACAAGCAATGTAAAACTTGACTGTTCAGCAAACCCATTGTCCCTACCTAAGACTAAGTAACCAAACGCCTTTCGTTGACTTTACTACGAATTTTTGAGGCTTTTGCTATCAACAATGATTACGCTATATTATAGAAACACGAATATTCGATGGGTATCAAATGATATCTTAAGTTTGGCGGCAATATGTATAGGTAAGTAATGTAATGCTTATGTTCAGATAGTGAGCTTTTCCTTCTGCTTTGATTAAATGTATACCTACCCACAAACGGGTACCCAGAGCAAGTGGTGGCCCAATGTTACGAGTTGTAGGTCGGTTCTAACCCAGACAGGTGTTTTACTTTGTGTTCATTATTTCATCACCACTGCTCTCAAAACGGTGAAGGAAACCGATTATTCTAGAACCAAAAATTCGTAGACATGTGGCATCTACATACCACCAGTACTGGGCCCGCTTGGTGGATTACTAGGGACTCCCTCTCACCGAGAGGAGGCCTGTGTCCCAGCAGCGGGAACATTATAGGCTTATTATTTACAAACCCAGAAAGATGTTTTCTTGAAGATGTTTACCAAATGGTGTACATAATAAACAGTTATACTCGTATTTTGAATATTTTATTAAAATACCTAGTTTTTTTCTATCGTGTATAAGGTATTTTGACATCCATATCTATACCTATATACTTTATTACCTATATTTATTCTATAAATGCAAAAGTATCTCAGTCTGTCTGTCTCTTTTAACGCCTTAGCGGCTAAACGGATTTCGATGAAAATTGGTACACAGGTAGAGCTACATGTAGGCTTGAGTCAGAACGTAGAGTTTCAGTTTTTATCCCGGTAATACGCTCCGAGTTAGACGCGGCTTAATCTTGAACCAAAGGGAAAACAATCGTGGCCATAAATACATTTTTAGGTGACAACTTTGTGTGAGTACTTACAATAACGTAACCTACAAAAATTGCATTAACATTTACCTCACAAACTTCGTATAGAACATCACCCAAAAAAGAGCAATTCCCCAGGGTTGCCAGCACAGAAAAACAATTAGTCGCACAGTGGGGCCAACATAATTTGCGCCAGACAAAAACTAAAAGCAAATCAGTTGAACCGCTAGGGATGAAACTTGATACAGTCATTACTTGCTCGATTATTGCTCTCGTTGCGGTTAAAAGGGATGAAAGAGGGGTGATATATCTTTGGTTTTTTCGTTTTAATCAATTGAAAAAGCCATTAGGATTTATTTTTCCGGCTTGTATTGTGGAGATAGGTTGTGAAGGTCACATTGGCAGTCGCTGCAAGTAAAATACTGGTATTGAGTTGTATTCGATCAGGCTGGAAGTCAAACAAACCCCAATGTAGTTAGAAAAAGACAAAATACATGATGATATTCCGGAGATGGTTGGTAGCATTGTGATTTTCGTCATAATCATTTCCTAGTTAATCTTGGACGTCACTAAAACTGGATTTGTACTGATTGTGTTAACTTTTTGCCATGTACTTTGTATTAGAGTTTGTATTTTATTTTAAAAGTCAAAAGTCACATGGTTTATTCTATACAAATAAGACTCACGTTATAAAATGAGTCTAATTTGTTCAGAATAAACTATTTTTCTTTCTTTTTAAACACGCAGCAATGACCAAGCATAGAATGTGTGGTGCTTGGTGACCAATGCGGGTTTTTTTTTGTGTTAGTAGCAGCCCTTACTTGCACTTCTGCAGTGGGAGTTCTAGTACAAGCTGATAGTCTTTATACATACACATACATAAACTCACACGTTCTTCACATGGCACCCCTTTAGCTGCAATCCTTACATATCTACTCCTTTTGCCTCGTTTAGTCTTTATCGTCCAACGTATGTTACCCTGAATCTTTAAATTACCCTGTAATATAACGATTAAAAACAATACCTATAATATTCATGCAAACATTCAGATTTTTTGTCTGATGATTCTGCAAGTAACCTATTAACGTAACAGTGTTTTGTTTTTTTAGTCCAATCAATATTTTTGCGTATAGATAATAGCTTCATTTTTTGCAACAATTTACCAGCGTTGTGTCATCGCTCTTTCCTTTCTATGCAGTCTGACAGTGACCGCGCTTTAGCTCTTGTCAGCCTCATAAGGTTTTCAATTACTTCAATTACACCTTGTAGATATGATTGTAAAAGTAATATACGAGTACCTAAGTCACGTGCAACTATAATAAACACTATTATATTCTAAGAACTCATTGACACGTTATCAATAACGATATGTTTAGCACAAGGCATAAAGATAACGAATTTAAATTTATCAAGGTCACCTATCCCGTTGAAAAAAAAATCTTAGGTATTAAGCATTACCTTTGGCTAGGTTTACATAACAATAAATATGTTAAATTTTGTAAATAAGTGAGTAATATTAAGCCTGACAAATAATGTTTTTCAGGCTTTACAATAGTCACTTATTCATTCATTTAAATACTTTGGTGATAAGTTTTTTTTGTTAGATAAGGTGGCGTTTACTTTACATATTGTTGAGCAATGATGCGGTCAACAATGATAAGACGCTTGACAAAAAGTAATCCATTTAGACGTGTCTTAAATAACACACTGTATGTCAAAAAATCTGTATATCAAAAAGGGAGAGGCCTTTGCCCTGCGGTGGGATAGTAACAGGGAATAGGTTTTGCTTTTGAACGGAAATTATCCCACGGGAACGTGCTCCCATAACAAAAAGTAGTCTATGTACTTTCCCAGGAAGCCATCTATCTCCTCGCCAAATTTGATCGAAATCCAGTCAATGGTTTATGCGTGAAAAGGAAGCATACCTACAGACAGTACAACTTTCGAATTTATAATATTAGTATGGATATTAACTAACTTCTACCGTCGCCTTATCCACGTGAAATTTATTGCCGTCGCAACGCATTCGCCAGCCTTCGCTATTCCTTGAAGAGATATGAGGAACAGGGTGTAAAGTTCACTAATACTCTTGGAAAAGGGAGTCGGGTGTCGTGTCTGGTGGGCAACTGATGCCCGACGATTGATGACGGGTATTTGTATATATGCTAGGTGCGTGGTAACCTCTAATTGCGCGATGCAGGATTTGTGTGACGTCAGTGTGATGCATTGTTCGCATGTAGCGGTGTAGATGCCGCCACATCACTCCCCTCCGGAGACCGGGGAGGGGGGGGAGGTACATACTTCATTTTCGCATCGCGTTTCGTCTGACTTTTTTTCTTTTTGCTTGGCTCCTAAGGGCCGTGGGTCGCGTGATGTTACATAGCCTATAGCATTCCACAAGAATTGGTCTATCAAATACAAAAAGATTTTTTCAAATCCATAGGGCAAATAAACAAATACCTCTTTATATTTTAAGGTGTAAATTAATCATAAGAATAGGTGAAAAAAAATTTGAAACCATATAACTGAAATTGTGTACCTTTTTCCATTCCTAACTCGTATAAATACAGTAATAAACTACAAAGAAGATCCAATTCAATTTCCACCCAAACATGTGCCTTTAATAACACACCAGAGAGACCAATATTAAGCATATTTCAACAAAAACTGCTACCGCGGTTGTCTCGGTAATTGCGGCATAGCCCCGGGGGGCGGATTCCCCGGGGAGACGGTAATGGCGCATGTTAGCAAATAGCCCACTGTGCAGCGATGAGCGGCGCTCTCGTGTTTTTTGCATTTTACGAGCGAAGCTTGAAGGCGGGGTTTTACTAATTTGTGTGCGGTGTGGAGATCTCGTTTATGGAACGATTATTAATGGTTGTGAGTGATAGTACTCGAAAATTGACTTTAATTTTTCAATATTACTTTCATTCACGTCTCCAGCTGCGGGTGTCCGTTCTTACCGGTTAATCACCATCTGTATCATTTTGAAGGAAATTGCTAATTCATTGCTTCATTATGTTTGAAAATTTTATCTGATCAATAACGTAAATAACGCTATGAATGTTGTTCAACTGTCAAAATTAAAGCGATCATTACTGATAGTGTGTTACGCAATTACCCCGCCTGTTAGAGTACTTACTTATTTTTGAATGGTCACTTGATTTTGGAATTTTTAAGGGCTGTAAGACTTCATTTTGTTTTTTAGTGAAGCTGAGAGACGGCGTAAGTATGCGACTTCTATTTGGAATGTGACTACCACAGACACCTGCTGTAGCAACCAAAACGAAGTTTAATCATCTCCCGATTCCAATTTCCCCGATTCCTGCACCATACAATCTCGTGGAGGACTTAAGGTTTTTTTTTTCGCTTGTAACAAAAATAAACCAGCAAAACCTTCTTTGTCGTCAGCAAAAGCAATCTACAACACTACCCCATATCATTACCAACATAACGCCGAAAATTATCAAAAAAAGTGATCCATAGCTAATAATACTTGCATTAACATGATTATAATCTCAATACTATAAGGTTTCCCATACAATTCATGCTATCAATACGTTTCATATTTTCTCCATTGTAAGTTTGGTGGGAGACGGCCCCGGTTGGAACAATGTGCACGTGGCGGCCATTGTTGGGCCACCAGTGTTGCCAATTGATTATATTAATTTGCTGGAGTGCTCTTGATTTTTAGGTTCTTAATTTAAAATAGTATCGTTGACGGGTTTGTTTATCGTTAGTTACGCACGAAAATTGGTCTTTGAAGAATTCTGTGCATTTGTGTTATTAAAATCAACATCGCCTGAAAATGATATAAGTATTGTCGCCTATTGATAAAGGAAACACCAAAAGGTTTTCTGATGCGGAGTAAGTCGTTTTTAGACTTAGTTTGGAACTGTCCTATGTCTGTTATTTCTCCAGAACCAAACATTTCTGGAACACAGTAATAATTGGAGGCAAATTAACTAGGTTCCTGTGAATATTTGAATTACCTACTTCTTTGCATTGTACTCTTTCACATTGCGCTCTTCTTGGTATTACCAAGTAGTGCCAAGTATCAACGTAGGAACATTTGACAGCTGTTCTAAAACTTTTGATCAAAAAGAGTACAAATGGCGCAAACGACAAGTTACCAGCTTAACGACAAACATCTGCCAAAGAGTCAGTTAGTTTTAGCGATTAATTATCATCATAAGATTTTAAATTAACAGTGTAATAAATCAGAGATGTTATTGAATTAATTACGCATATTAATCATGTGCTACTTTGTAGAAGATGCTATGAAGTAAATAAATTGATTTCTTGTTCTTTGAGTGTTTCGTTCGTATGACAAAGCTGAGGACTTGACGACGATATTGTCATCATAATGTGCTTACCCTTTTACAAACTTTGTCAGTTTTCAGTTTGACTGGATGCAGCTGAATACTAATCAGTATTTTATATGGAGCAACTGCCTATTTGACCTCGACAACCTATAATTCCTGGGTAAGTCGATACCTCTTGATAAGACTGGTTGTCAGAGTTTTGGACTCTGAGGACGATATCATGCGTTTAGGTGATATTTAAATACAAACTTTATTCTTTAGCTTACTGCAACATAGTGTCTGCAGTGTATGGCTAATAATCCTAAAAAAAAAGTTCGTGTACTGACACTGAATTAAGTTTTGTCGTGGTGAATAGCTTTTTTACTAATTAATAGATAAAAGGCGTAAGTAGAATTAGAAAACGGAGGTGATGATTAATTTCATGTCAAACGCCAGAGGCTAGTAGGTATGTACATTATATATTTATGGTACCTACTTACATTGCAAAGTACCGCTTTGAGAAAGCTAGCATGGCCATCTAGCATTTGATATTACATTTTGTCGTCTATTTAATCTTAATATTGCAGAGGTAGGTCCTACCTATCTTGAGCAGACTTAGATCAGTGAAAATATATTTTCTGAATGAGACACGTAGAAACGTGTGCTTCAATTTTGTCCGCTAAACCATAGTCACAAAACCTATTGCGCACCACCTTTAAAAGCTTGTTTACCAGTATACTTTACTAGTAAATAAACTCGAATAATGTTCTTTAATCCATAAATCTCAAATACGCAATCAAATAGCACATCATATTTCGTTGCAAAACCTATTTAAAAATTTTTTACGAAAACACAATTACGTAAAACCCCACCATGTGTAGTTCGCATAAGTTATTACAACCTATCGAACTAAATATAGCTACGGAATTTGGTCGGGTAAACAAACTTGGGACGGTGTAAATCGATAGTCGCGTGCGAGCGGGACGGCACAACTATTTGTACGAGATGGAAAAAGATAGTCACAGCGGGGTGTTTGTAAGGCGTGGTTACGAATCCGAAAGTACGGTAATGAGAGTGAGCGAGACGACTATACGTTTCTCGTTTTGTTGAAAACGCACGTTGTAAAGAAAAAGGTTGTATTTGAAACCTAGATTGTAAATAAAACATATGACTTATGGAAGTGTTTTTAGCTTCTCGCTTGTCATTGGAAAATGCTTTGTGACTTATTTTTGCGATTTTTATTGGTTTGTTTACATTTTGCTGAAAGATAAACTTTTATTGGAATTGTGAACAATGAGTAGGTATTACGTGCAGAGTAAATAAAAATGATTATAGGAAGAAGTTTTAAAGTACGAACAAGTTACATTTTTATTTTTAGTCATTCGTAACAGTTACTTTGTCCTTGTTTAGAAAGCCTTTGGTGAGAACCTAAGTAACAGCTACCAAGGGCTTGGCGAAATCCAATCCAATCTGTGGTTCACTGTTTTTCACTACTTGCCCTGAAACACGAAACTAGAATGTATGAAAAATAGTGGTTAGGATGTCGATGAGTATGTACTCCACGTTCTTACAAAAGTAAACAAACGAATGTCTAGTTCTAGCAAATTCTTTCGTAAAGTGATAGAAGACACAAATGACACATCTTTTGAAAATATAAATCATTCACACAGCAAAACTTTCAACACAAATAACCTTAACAATTTTTAGATTGGCAACCCGATTCATGCGTACCAACACGCACATTATAATTAATGCATCCTCTACGTGACTTTGAAAATAGAACACTAACAAAGGTTAATTTATAGTAAACGTTTTGTGCATGAATGCGTGTACGTGATTGTAACAAATAGTTGTGTTTTATTGTGTAGTGGCGATATAAAAACCCCTTAATTTGGCGTCGTGTGTGGGTGGGATTATGAAATACATAATTTGTTGGACTACAATTAAGAATGAATTAATTTAAATGGGTGAAAACTATTTTATTCGTTGGACCTATGTACCTATTTGCTAGAGGCTAAGGATTCATATATTTTCATAACTGTGATATCGTATGATGATTCGCAAAATAAATGACAAAATATTGTTAAAACGTGTTGATGGTTTAATATGTTTAATAGTGTATTTTTTTCACCTGCATTTATCTGTCTAGAAAGTTTTTTTATGACATATATAAGACCCAGTAGTAAGTACTGATCACAACATGCTCAGGTTCCTACCATTAGTTTTGTAGTTATTTACGTAGTTGAGCAGACGAACTTTTCTAACCTATGAAGCAATGGATTACAAATCTCTTTCAAATTGATTGTGATGGAAAGTGTGTTACACAATTAGGGGTTACATATTCTGGCATTTATATCTATTCATACTCAGCAATGTTGTTTGGACCCATTGATGTCTCAATAATTGGACACTACTTTTAGAACTATACCCAGGAGATATTTTTTTGAAACCAGAAGGCCTAGACAAAGTAACATTCGTAGCATTCGATTAGCGATGACGCTAGTAGAAAAGCCAACGAAATTTCACGTCATCATAGGTCTTATCATAGTGAAGCGATGCTGATTGTAGAAATAGAATCGATCCGAAGCGAATGACAAGGCCCTCAGAAGACAAATTCATACGAAAGAAAAGGACATGGCAAAACTACGCCTCAATTTTATCTATAACTCGCCAAACCACTGTAATTATTATCATTACAATAAACATAACGGGTGTTGAGATAAATTTAAAAAAGGGCGTTTTACACCCCTGTCTATGGCATGCAGGGATACTCTTTGTCAAATTGGCTATATGCCACATAAGGCATTATGTGCTACGAACATCTGCCTGCACGAAAAAAAAGTTGATTGTTAATGGTCCTCAAAATGGCGATGGCGGTAGTATTGTTTCGGTTTTAAACCCTTTTTATAGGGAATGCTTGTTTTTCAATGACACTGCTGCTTTTATTGCTGCTGCTGCTGCTGATTTTTTTAACGTGATAATTGATGTTTTGTGCTGACCAGATTGTAATAATTGGACAACCTCGGGCTAGTCAGGCTGCCGTTATAGACTGAATGGAACCTTCTGCAATTTTTTTTTTCATGATGGATCAAGCTAGTTTAAACTTCATATAAATCCTAGACAACAGGACGTGAAACGAGTTGTTAATTTGAGGGCGAATTTAATCAACAATTTGCATTACTAAAAGTCTAATGAAAATTGATAAAAAAACAATCACACGCGATACTCCTTACCAAGGATTATCGCGTGATCATAGACGCAGTCGCTCCATTTAAAATACTGGCATCCTGTAATACCAGAAGCCGACCTCAGCAGACTTGGGAAAAGGCTACAGATTGAATTCCAAGATATATTAACATATGTTTCCCATGGAGCAGAATCGTCGAGAAACTTTATATGAATTAGGAAAAGTTTGGATATTAGACACGAGACTGCCTGATCTTCGTTCACTGGCGCCGTACGGACTTACCCTAACCACAGAAACACGTTTATGAATGAATACAATTCTGTGGCTTAACATACAAAACACTAAACAAAATACATTAATGCTTGCGTCCATTGTGTGGGCTGGTTCTAAGCCAACATTCACGCTCTCCTAATTGGGAACCGAGCAGTGAGTCAGCAAAACGCTTTGTTGCTACCGAGTTACGTATGGACATGTTAAGGATATGTTTTTAAAAGAGTTTTTTTGTGCTTGTGGGATGTTGGAAATGGTGTGTGGAGTTTGGTGTAAGTATCGACAGTTGTGTTTCTATATTGCCTGAGAGTTGACGATCTAGAGTCGCATGATCTAGGTGTACAGAGTGGCAGAAACATCGATTCGAACCGATTCTAGACGAGAAAGAAAATGCGTAGAAATTCTTAGCAGTGGTGGCCCAGTGGTAACGGCCGCGACGAGCTGTAGGTCGTATGTTCGAACCCAGACAGGCGCTTTACTTTCTGTAATTTATTTCATCACCAATGCTCTCAAAACGGTGAAGGAAAACATCGTGAGGAAACCCGCATGTCTTAGAACCAAAACTTCGAAGACTTGTGGCATCTACCAACCCGCGTGGTGAGACACAGAGCGGAGGCCTGTGTCCCAGCAGTGGGAACATAATAGGCTTATTATGCATGTTATGCAAAAAGAAAACTTCTGTTAGATAGAAAAGTGCGATACCTACGCGGTTATAATGTATGTAACAGCAAAATAATTTTTAAAATAACCGACGAATATTTCAACGCTGGTTCAGAATCATGTCTTACTAAATTCATGAAAACAGACTGCGCAAAGATATTCTTGCCACCCTGTATAAGGTCTGAAAACTAATCATTGGGCATACTACGAATAGTAAAATGTGCTTTTATCTTACTGGCTAATAGTTGGCATAAAGGCCTCGTAGCCATGCCATAAACATTAAAAAATAAAAACTGGCTTATAGAATTTATGAATCGGGCAACATCTTGCGTCGCTATTTTTGACAATGTCTATGAGAAAGTGTTTAAGATCACCTTGACAATGTATTTGTTTTACTATAATGAAAATACAGAAGAGTTAGACAGGAAATTAAATAATGGAATCAGAAACACCAAGATTAGAGATCCCATTGGAAATATCAAATTTATTTCGATTGATTTTACAAACAGATAAGCAATAACATGAAATCCAATGTTAATTACAACCTGGCTGTATGGTGTTTCCATGGCTGGCCTAATCGTAGGCGATTTTAAAATAATTATGCGAAATACTTTGCTACACTGCAAGCTACGCGCTACGGCGTAGCGTTGCTACGTAGCAACGTAGCGACAAACCAATTTACCGAAAAAAATCTGCTTGCTTATGTTTTCAATTGCCTGGTGTGTTGCCAATTTAGAAATATTGCAGGCGAAGCACGACGAATTTGTCGTTGCGTAATTTTGGCAAATGCTCGATTATTAATTAAATGAGAAATTTTCTCGTAAGCGGAATGACAGAGACGCTAAAATGTTTTCTACAGTTTTCGTAAAATATTATGTCGAACAAAGGCCCCAGCATGAACACGCGGGGTTAACGTAATGTAAATTTGAACGATCCATACTAATTTTATAGATTCGAATGTAACCTTTGTCTGTGTTCCCTTTTCACGCCTAAACCACTGAACGGAGTTCGATAAAATTTGGCTAGCAGATAAATGGCATCCTAGGGAAGGATAAGCTACTTTTAGTTCCGTTAGCACATCAACTCGGCCTATCGCAGTCCACAGCTGGACTTAGGACTCTCCCAGCCCAGCCACCTTCTTGAGGTCGTCGGTCTGTCTAGCTGGGGGGCGTCCCACACTACGCTTGCCGATAAGCGGTCCCCACTCCAGTATTGCTATTCTGTAAACATCTCATCGTGAAAACTTATGTGAAGTGAGCGTGGAGTGAGCTGTCAGTGCCACTGATGCTAGGGATTGACCAAGACGGGATGACACTGACAGCTCACTCCACGCAAGTCTTCACGGCGATATTTTTACAAAATCGACACCCTGGAATCCTCTGCTCCACCGGCCATCGATGCTAAGTCACAGCTTAAAAAAAACTACTTAAATCCCTTATCCGTTCTAAAAATGTCTTAAGCACAGAGCTGCTATAAATAATGTTCATATATCGTGTATCTTGAAATGGATCAACATCCTAATTAGGTTTTAAATTATGATTAGCTATGTAAGCATGAAGGTTCGGTCGTGGTTCAATCAGGTTCAGATTATGGCGCCAGTGCCATTGACTGTGTGGAAGGAAGTTTATTGTTGAAACATCGTACTAATGATATAAATGTAGGTTTCGTGTGTTTTTTGGGCAAAGAACAAGGCCTTTATCAACTTCAAAATGTTTTGAAAGGCGATCCAGGGATATCTATGTCTGTCTATACATGATATTATAAATTATAGCTTAACCTGAGCGATCAACCGGTGAGACTTGAACTAGGCGGTTTATGTTTACTTTACAAGCCCCAAGCCAATCCTAGACAACCAGTCCAAGCCAAGCACTTGGTGGTGGGGCTTGTAGCAGAGAAGGCCAAATAGTTTCATTCACCAATGTACCATTTCATCCCATGTAAAGTCAGGGTTATTTTTTAAATCAGACTGACTACCAGCTAAAATCGTTCGAGATTCAAATCACAACTGACATTCTTCAACAGTTTTATGATCTGGCTACCACAGTGTCAAATTGACGTAGTGTGTCAATTTGAGAAATCCTTTCCTAAGCTGTTTAACAAAAGACGATCTCACCCAATTTCCCCGACATTCCATTGTTTTATAAAAGTCCAACAGTCTCCAATTACTGTTGGACGCACTTTACTTATTGCTGATTACTTGTTGTATAAGAATATCACACACATGTGGCGAGAAACGTTATTCATCATTACACATTATCTGTAGGAAATATACGAGCGTTATTGGAATATAATTTAATGCTACAGTTCGGCGTTCAATCATGATATCTTATCCACGAGATAGTGTCGAAATTATCTTGTTTTTTAAACAATTTCAAGTTATAACGTGACCTCCTTGTGTTATTTTGTTGATTAGTTTTAGGTATCATGTTTAAATACAAGATGTGGTAGGCAGAAAAGTACCTAAAAAAATGAGGACGCGAGAGCATTTGTTAGGGTAGTAAGTTAATTATAGAAATTGTGACATGTCGCCATCTGGGATATATTAAGATAAGTATTCATCAAAGCAACTTATCTTGAACTAAATTGAATGTCTTATGGCCAAGTGGTTAAGGCCTCGCCTCTCAATATGAGCAAAAGAGGCCTGCAGAACCTAAACGCAAGTTTTATAAAGCCTAAAAGTATATGATCCACTGCAGTAAACAAAAACAGAAAAATAATTGGTATTCTTCAGGATATATGGTAGCTAAGAAGTGTGTTGAAACCGTAAAGCAACTAATTTGATTCGATAAAAAAAAAACACGAAGATACCTCAAGTTTTTTTTACAGTTCAAAACCGTACTACATGCAATCATTCAGATTTTTTGTAAGATTATTCTACAAACAACATACGTAATAGTGGTTAATTATTTTTGTCCAATCAATAGAGTTTTTTTGTGAAAAGATAATTGTTACTACTATCGTTGTGTCATCGCGCTTCTCTTTGCTTTCTATGCAGTGTGACAGCGACTGCGTTTTCGCTCTTGTCAGCCTCTTAATAGGTCAGTACATGCTTTCTTAGTTTATCTTGGACATAACTGACATGGGCAAAAGAAAACAAAGCGAGAATGTCTGGGGTTGTAGTTAATGTAAGTCTGAAATCGCCAATCCGTATTGAGGAAGCATGGCGGTCAAAGCTCGTGCCTTGTTTGACAAGGGGCCTTTGTTCTGCAGTGGAACAGTAACAGGCTGGTATATTATCAAGTAGTTAAGATCATTCTTTATGTAGCTATCAAAAAAAAAAAAAAAACAATTTATAGTCAATATAATAATGAGAAAGCTCTGTGAAGTTTTTTACAGTATCTACGGCCTCTGCAATTGATTGCACCCTGGGCAGGCAGCCCCGCTTTCTGTTAAAGCATCATTAGTCTTCAACGTTCCCACTGCTGGGTAACAGGCCTTCTCTCTGTGAGAGGCCGTAATCAACCACGTGGGCCCGGAGCGGGTTGCTAGATAAATGATTTTATTTCTGTAAGTAGGTTGGTACAAAAACTTTTACACGTCAATCATATTTTAATAATTATATGACATCGACGTTTCCTATCTGACTACTCTGAGAAGAAAGGCCCAAACAAACTCAGAGGTCACAGCCTATTTAAAGTCCAGACATAATCTTGGTCAGGTCATGTGATGACCATGTGGATTGGTGTCTGAAATGGTCTTTTGGTGTGAGATGTCACATGTCTTCGAATTTTTGGTTCTAGAACATGTTTCCTCGCGATGTTTTAAAATTAAGTACACAAATTAAAGTAGGCCTAGGTTTGAACCTACGAGCTACGACACGTAAGTAAATCAGGACCAACACCTGCCTTGGGCCACCACTGCTCATGAATTGTCAGTCTCCAACTTTTTGATTGGCTAATATTTGACTAAATCATGAGGTATTCTCAGAAGGGCTCGTCATTAAATAATAACAATACATCGTAGGTAAAGCTACGCTTGCCCATCCATACATATTAAAACTCCTCCGTGTCCTGGGAAGCACGTTAACAAATGAGTCATGGTTGTCATTCGTAGATCTTTGGCAGTCGTTACGGGTCGTCAGAAGCCCGAAATTCTGACAACCAGTCTTATCAAGGAGTATCGTGGCTCCGTCTAGGCAGATTGATTATGATGAGCTGTTCTCATATAACTCGTGAAAACACGAGAGAAGTGGAAAGTTACCAGTTCCCAGTATTGATGATGATATACAATTTTCCGCAATATTTTAAAGATATTTACGTATTTATTGCACGCACATAAAACAGACAAGATTGTATGATTTACTCTCAATCAACATTTATGATTTCCGCCTGCGATAAGTTAGATTTCTTTGAATTACGATAAATACACTGTTAATCTTGATGTTTGTTGGTCAGCTTTATAATTTGCGTACGATTTGAAACCTACTTGCAATGCTATCTACATAAATGAGGATGAGCGGAAAAACTTCCTTGCTAATCACAAAATACTGCCCTCTACAGTACGTAAGTCCCTCTTGTCTTTCATTTCTTGCCAATAGTATGTGCTGTGTTGCCCTTCTGTAAAGTTCAATTCGATCCTCACTCAAATTAGCGCACACAATTTGAAAGCGCAATCATTTTTTTTTAAAGGTAATCATCGCTGAACACAACGAGACACCATTCGAATTTTGAAGTGATATTTAGAGCACTGGCTCCTGTAACACAGGTTGCTACCCAGCTCAGAAGCCATGGTTACAAATGGTATGTTACACCTGTATTTTGTGTCAATAAATAATTTATTTATTATTATTATTTACTCGTCCTATTTTCATGAAGCTTCGTGCTACTTCTAATATCTGTAGGAGATACATAACTACTTATCTGCTACTTTATTTATCCATGGCATCATATATTATCTGTGTGTTGGTATCCATTAATGGACATAATCAATTTCAAATGAATAAAAAGTCTGATAATCACATGTAGAAACGTTTGTGTAGAGAGGGCCTACAGATAATATAGGTATTATTTGTTATCTACCTATTACAAAATATTTTAAATCTGTGACTTTGTTGCTGACGAAGAAGTCGATCGAAGAAAGCAAGGAAACCTGAACATAAATATAAGCTAACAAAAATGTCGTCAAATGACCTAATCCAATCAGGGGAGACGTGGATACGTCTTCAAATGCCGGATTGATGTTGAGGATAGATTAACAAACTTTGATATAGGGTAAATACGGTGTTTTTCTTGGGTGCCATATTTTCTAACATTTTGTTTTTGTTGGCCATATGAATGGTGCTACACAGGCTTTCAACATCATGCAAGTTGAAACAAAGGTTAATACCTATCGTAAAATATAGACAATATAAATAAATTGTGAAGAATTGATTTAATATTATTTCTTAGACCGTATTCTCACTGATAACAGAAAATCAATAGGCCGAAAGCAAGTTTTTATGATAATAAATGCTGTGTAAAGTCGATATAGTAGGTACTATTTATTGTCTCCCGTAGAAAGGAAACACTTTAAAACCAAACTTGATCAAACTTTGGTCGGTATCCACATCAATTAGAAGGGCCTGTAACTAAATATAACCATAAATGTAATTTCTTATCTCAGCTGTTACACGAGATAAGATTCCTTTCAGTTATGTTTTGTATTTGCAACGGTTATCATAGACAATAAACCGAATTAGTCAATCTAACTGGTCTTGTTAAGCCTAATGCTTGACTTTAAAAAACAACATCATGTCTGTATGCCCTGAACGAATACGCAGAGTCCGAATACCTATCAATAGAACACCCACATTTCGCCAGTTATGTGGGTCCCATGTAATAAGTGTTAGGTATGTGTGTGTTTTGTGTGCGTGCGTGTGTGTGTTATGTTTATTTTAAACTGAACGTAATTAATATATTCAGAAAAAGTGGAGGAATAAATAAGAAGAGCATAAATTGAGATTAAATTAAATATTCATGTAATCTCTTTACAAATTCATTATTAGCTACACTAAGGATAATCGCTTAAAGATTAACCCGTTATCATTAAAAAAAAAATGCGAAGTTAAAAAGCCTTGTACGACACTTAAAAAAAAAACACAATTGAAGATTGAAACTTTAAAATTCCTAATACCCTTTAATCTCAAAACAGACAATAAAAAAAGAAAAGAAGACAATTCAAAATTAATCTAAAGTCCACGAAATAAGTTATAAGCTGGCAATACTAAAGAATTACGCGTGTTACTTGTTCAAATAATAAAAATAAATCGAATCACTCGACATGTTTTTATCTGTAATTACCAAAAATTCCCGATAAAAGGCCAGATAAAGAATGTAATGTGTACTGATAATGTCTAAAGTGTCAGGATAAAGATAAAATAAGAATTGATGATTTATTTTCGCTAATCTAATTACGAAATAAAAATCCAATGTTAATTTGATTAGGTATAGACAAAGGTTTGCTTTATCACGTGTTGCGTGGATCATTAAATACTTACCTACTAAAGAAATTAACTAAAACATAACCCACCTGTGCATTTTTTTTATTGCCTGGCACATTAGCTGTCCATGCGTAAGGTCTAAAGCCCACTTGCAACTCAAGATAAGTCACTTATTGTTTTTAAATCGAACGTTTTAGTACATACTAATTCCATGCGATAAACATATTTTAAAATATCCTTTTGTGTCTGTCACCTTCAAAAAATTTACGGAAACAAAAGCATATCTTAATTCGATTGTGACTGGTGTTGGACGCTGCTAAGAGAAGTTAAATCTTCCAAAATTCGTTGAAATCAATTAATATTATGCAATGAATACGTAGTGCCAAACAAATGCTCTGTAGCAAATACAAACAGACGCGCGGAACCGGCCATAATGGCAGACCAAAGGGGAGGTCTATACGCAGCAGTGAGTGGAATGATAAATATCTGAGAACTGAACTCACTACTGATTGTTAGGTAAAAATTAAAACTAATGAGAACATTCCTACATTATGTAAGCTACCTGCATTCACTATTCTTAACGTTTTCATCACTAACTTTGTAGCGATATTCAATTAATGCTGTTGTTTGTTAAAATAATTTCCACGTTAAATATAATGTGGCATTCTACGTAAGTACGTAAAATACCACATTATTTCACGTAAAGTTTCAATGTTATTATTTTACCAGCTCTGTTTGTTTAATTACACAAATATTCAAACTTAAATTGAATGTGGAACTAGTAATTGGCAGTTTATGTAACGCATCATTAGTTTTGTAAGCTTTGTGCCTAATTAGTATCGTGTGTAAGGGTGATATGTTAAGTAATTTGTTGTTGGCGGGAAAACAGTTTTTTTTTTCTAACCCTTATTGGCTATGGTTTGGTTAGTGACGTGATGGATTGTGAAAAGTGTAACGACCCTTTTTGAATTTTTTTGTGAAGTGATATTGAAGAATTTTTCTGATAATCTAAGAAAATTTATATTTATGATAATCTTACTTCGGTAAGTTAAGCATTTACCTGCTTATGTCCGACTAATTTTGCCTTTAACAGCCATCACCAATTTTTTGTTTTGTTTATTATGATTATCCGAAATCGCCCTTTGAATTATGTACGCTAAATCAACCCTTTACTAGTTTAATCTGCGATTAGATTGAAAGTGCAGCAGACGTCCAATTAGCTGGTGATTTGTTTGTTTGTTAATAAACGGGGCTCACGGGGCTGACGGGGCTGCACCCCGACGTTTGCTAACGAGATAGCTAATTAAATGAGTATCGATGTCAGATAACTGTGTTTTAGGTATTAGAAGAAATAATGAGTAGTGGTGTTTTTTAATGATGGAATGTCATAAACAAAGGAGGATGAATGCTGGCTGAATAGAAGTTGAACTTTCGTATGTAGAATTCTTTTTTTTACGTCTCGACCTTTATGTTTTACTTTTCTACTTAAAAAGGAAAAGGAGGTAATGGGTTATTCTTTTTTTAAATTGGCTGTCATGCTACAACCAGGTAGGTACAGTTTTTAATTTATTATTTTGACGATGATGATTTCTGTCATGCCTGACAGCGTTCGTTAAATATCCAAGTTAATTGGCGAGTTATAAACTTCTAAAGTCCCTAATAAGTGTTTTATATCACGTAGATAATAGCAGTTAAGTTCTATTGGTCAAGACAATCTGAAAGCACGAGTAGAAAAACAAAATCTGTAGTTTACTGTTATTTCAATATTGTATGATTTGCTTGTAAGAAAAACCTTATTTGCCACTGCCATATGTAAAAGATAAACCCACATTAGTGGTTATTTTACGTTTAAACTAAAGATTTTATTTTCTCTTGTCATGGAATTATCGTAAATTAGGAATCGCGCGGAGAAAATTAGAATTATTAAAGATATTTTTTTATTTAAATTATTAATTGCCTCGTTGGTCAGCTCAGCTCAAGTCTGACAAAGTGTAATTGGGGTTTTCTATCTAGAATTTCTCAGTAGCAGCCCGGAGTCTGGATTTGTGCACGGTTGATGGCAATAGGCTCGCCCCCTGCTACATGTGACTAGAACATTACTGGCAAAATTTGGATGTACTATAGGTAACTGGCTAACCCTTCGGGGATTACAGGCGTGAAGATATGTTATGTTATTAATCTATACTAATAATAAAGCTGAAGAGTTTGTTTGTTTGAACGCGCTAATCTGTGAAACCACCAATGGGATTTGCAAAGTTCTTTCAGCATTTGGCAGCTCAATTCTTGAGGAAGGCTAAGGTAAACTATTAAACATCACGCTGAGACCCTTAAGAGCCCAGAAAAAGTACGTGACATTTGATAACTAACAGATTTTGGTGAAATTGGACCTTAAACTTCGATCTTTGCATTTGCCGTTATTTAGCCACAAGCTCTCGTTAAACGTAGTCACGTGTTGTATTTTAATTAATAGTTCTTTCCTGTAACTTTCCACGAAAAAAATACCCACCTACTAACTATGTAATACGAAGGATCCGACGGAAAACCAATATGTTTCTTGTAAAATAAAAAAAGGGACTTCCTTTAATTTTTTTGTAACTTTATTTTATTTTTATTATTTGTTGATGTAGCTGCAATAGAAATACACACTTCCCTTCATTTTAAAAGTACCCTTATAATTTTATTTAAGTACATAAAGGTTATGTGGTCGATGCTCTCCTAGCTAGACCACTGAGTAACCTGTATCAAAGAACAAAGGAGGGCAGGAGGAGAAAGGCTTTAATTGTTAACCTCGTTTTTGTTATTTGTTGAAAAGAGCGGTTATAAATATACACACTCTGTGAACATTTCAACTGTCAACCTTATACGGTTCATGAGATACAGCCAGCTGATAGAAAGAGGTTCAGTAATAGAGTTCCGTTGGCACCCTTTGGCTGAAAAAAGGCTGTCACAAAAAAACTACCCGAGGAAAAATCTTTCTGAAATATCAAAGTCTAAAATTTTGTAGGTACAACAAGCAAGATAGAAAATATCTACCTAAAATCTTTCTCATAAAAAATGTGTAAAGTTCACCCCAGTGGCTTGGGGTAACTCAAAATGGTAATAAATCGAGTAGGCGTGGCTTACCCTGTCACGCCCAGAGGGGATGAGTAGCCCTCGAAACTCGGTACCGCCGAGTACCACGTATTATGGGTACTTTGGCACTATAGGTACCTCGGTTTGCGACGGACGGAGAATGCGATGGTTTTTTTTATTGTCATGGTAAAAGAAGGAAATGCTTTGAGTTATTTGTGTATTCTTTTTAGGTTTTTTTGAGGGCGTTTTATCTGCTCATTTTTGTAGCTTGACTGAAATTAGCTGTGTTGAAATTTCATTTGAAAACAGTTTTTTAAAGTGAATAGTTTCACTCTAGACAATATAAAAGAACTTAATTAAAAGTAGTTAACGGAAGATTCATGAACATCATATAACCGTTGTTAAAATAAGCCAGAAAGAACAAAGAAGGCATCTGTTTATATGTCTGAATTTCAATGTGGTATATAGAGCTTAGGTTCTTATGTAGGTACGTCTGTTGCTCATGAATATTACAAGTAATAAGGAGTTATTCTTGTAATTACGGGTTAACTAAGACAGATAGGTAGATACATGTTCGCGTAATTACGGGGTATAAAATAGCTTCGAAAGTAACTTCTGGGCAATGTTTATCTTGATAGCACATGTTCTCGAAACATTTATAAACAATATCTAGAACATTTTTAAGGGAAATTAATTTTTCATCCAACTGAGAAACTACGTCAAATAGCAGTGTTTTAGCTTTATAGGTTAACCATTTTATACAACTGTCAAAAAATGACAGTTGGTGATTTGCAGTACGAAAAAAAAATTGGTAGTAGTATATTTTCAAAATAATTCATTTCCCCGAATTCATCTAGGTGGGTAATTTACAGAAACTGGCACTAAATCATAGAGCTACTAGCTGTGCCCGCGGCTTCGTTCACATGACTGTGTATGAACGTGAAGACATAGTACATAAATTCGGAACTAGCTGCGCCCCGCAGTTACACCTGTATAAGTCTCGATTTCGTGGGAATATCGAGATAAAATGTATTATATGTCCTAATATAGGTCATGGTCTACCCATGTGCCGAATTTCACGAAAATCCGTTCGGCCGTTTTAGAGTGAAATCGTAACAAACAATATACAAAACCCAAATCTTATCTCTTCATAATATTAGTTTAGAAATTATCTTGTACGTTCTAATACATCGGTTGATTTTGTTAATTTGAACTAAAACTTGTTAATACATCTTTGGTTTAAGTATATGAACCACTGAAAATAATTGTGATTCATTATTAGTCCTGGGTCCCGGCAAGCTAACAGTTATAATCATAGAGTTATAGAGCAATGGTTGCTAGAGGACCTTCTTGCATGTCAAATAATTTATAAACTATTGGAACCGTGTGCACCTCGATTCTAATTGCAATTGGACCATCAACGGCCTGTTTAAAATAAAATGTACCAATTTAAGCTTTTTACATTAAGAGTCGGTAGATACAACATTTATACACGCGAAGGTAATCTAAGAGACGTGTATTCTTTGAATCGCGGTATTAATTAAACACGTAGAATTAAATATGGAGGGTTTAAAGCCCACAAATGGGCGTACACGCAAAATTTACATTTTTGCTGCAATACGTATTAAAACAAGAGGCAAATAGCATAGTAAAGTCTTCATATTTTTTTTTTTTAATTAGTCGTAATGTTATCGCATGGGAAACTGTTGTCCCTCCTGAAAAATTGCACTATTGTCCATAGGCCAATTGGTTATGAAGCCTTCGATATAAAGATAGGATATCTTGTATACCTATAGAAAAGAAAGAAAGAAAACTATGTATTAGGACTCGCACAGGAATACACAATATACTCCTGGGTTCGATTCCCAGGTCGGGCAAAGTGTAATTGGGAATTACTATCTAGAATTTCTCGCTAGCAGCCCGAAGTCTGGATTTGTGCCCGTTTGATAGCAATAGGTTCGCCCCACATGGGACTCAAACATAACTGGCGAAATGTGGGTGTTCTAAGTATAGGTACACCTCTGCCTAACCCTTTTGGGATAACGGGCGTGATGTTATGTATGTCTTTAAAAAAAACAGCTACATCAACAAAAAAAAACGATTATTATTATCAAATAGCTTCTTTTTTCTATTCCAATGCATCAGCAGATTAAATTCGTTCCAACAATGGAGTTGCACCCCAACATTACCCGTATCTTACCCAATTGTTGCCACACGCGAAAATGAATTATTATAGAGTTGCCAACTGGGGCGGGGTGGGTTAGTACGAGGGGCGTAGGGGCGTAACGGATATTGGTCATATAAATAAATTAGTAGGAAGACGAAGGAAATTAATGTTAATTTAAAGTTATGGGTATGTGTTAGAACGAGTTATGGCAGCTCGTATGTACTCTAATGTGTTTGTAGGTACGTGAAATGATTGATGAAACAAAACGTCTAGTTACGGTTTCGATTTAAAATCAAAATAAATGCTCTAAGAGTGTTTTTGTTTAAGTTATTGAGTGTTAAAATTTAATTAGCGTAACAAATGGTAGATTTTACTGTAGTCGTTGTTTGCAATAAAACTGTTTTTTAAGTCAAAATAAAACATACTTAAAAGTTTTAAGTAGGTAAAATTAACAATTCGATTATTTTTTATTTCATATTTTAGTCGTAAAATCTCACATTAATTTACTATAACATTTATAATATGCAACGACAAGCAATAATTAACAAAATCGCGGCACAGATTATAAATAATTCAAGACTCGCTTGCGGAACGCAATTTAAATTCAAATCAAATAAATTATCTACACGTTGATTCACAAATTCCGTTTCGTCTGAAGGTGAGAAAATACAATTGATAACAATAAGTCAACATTGGGAACTAGACTTTGATAAAATGCGTACATTTTTCACGTAAAACAGAAAAAAGGTTCAATTTGATTCATCGCTAGATCACTGTTGTAGTTTTTTAGGGTTCCGTACAAAAAGGGTGCCAACGGGACTCTATTACTACGGCTCTGCTGTCCGTCCGTCTGTCCTGTGACAGACGGATCTTTAAAACACTTGAAATTTTCAGAGTGTGTATTAATTACCATGACCGCTATATAAAAAAAAAAAAAAGTTAAGAGTTAAAGGGGGCCACATACATTAAACGTGTTCTTAAGGCCTTTTTACAAACAATCTTAAAAATACTTTAAATTTTCAGAGTGTGTATTACCATGACCGCTATATCAAAAAATAATAAAATTAAATAAAGTTAAGAATTAAAGGGGGCACAAGCAAGAAACGTGTTCTTAAGGCCTTTTTAAAAACAAAAAAGACAAAAAAAAAAAAATCGTCCTAAATATTGTATTGAGATATACGTAACCCTTCGTGTGTGAGTGTGAGTGCACTTAGCCGCTTTTTACTTTGTAAATGATCACGCGATCAGGCGCATTAATATTATAAAACTTGCTACTGACAGTTTCCTTGTTTTTTGTCTACTAACAGATGATGTTAGGCAGTACAACGAGTGTGGAAATAATTATTTGTAGTTATTATAACATGACTTTGAAGTTATCCGTCTAAAATAAAGTAGGTAGTAGGTGTTTTCTGTTTTTTTTTTGTTATCATGTTCGGCGGATCGGTGCAAGATGACTAATACAAAAATTTTGGTAAGTAGGTACTTACAAAACTTTGACCTAATTCGAATCATTATTTTAAAAAAAAGATAAAAAAAAATGACAAAAAAAAGATAAAAGAAACATTATTAATTTCGCAAAAAAACGGAACACTGATGTGATTGGGCAATGTATTTACCTAATCGTCTAAATGGATTAGTTTACTGCACCTGTTATTAGTTTCACTACTTATTCAGATTGAGCAATTGATTTCATTTCGTAATTCCCAATTCTACAAATATTAATCGGAGATACGCGTGATATCGACACATGTTATCGTTGAACTGACATTGTAGATAGGCCTAAACTGGCACGCGACGTTTGCCTACATTTCCTCACTTTTTTTTATAAATCTTCCCTTTTTTCCCACGTTCACTAACTGTTTAGGGCATGTTGAGTTATTATAAATGAGAAAAAAATTGATTGAATTAATTTGAGTGAGCGACGGTACAGTTATTGCGATTCTCAAGATTATGTTCTTGTTTAGCTAAGTGAGCGCTCGCTTTTCACACATCTGAGGGTACACTTAAAATAATGATAACACCAAGTAAGTTAGGTAGGTATTCATTTTTGAGGTTAATGGCTCGTTAGTATAAACTCCAATTATGATATTAAATAATCTACTGTCTTTTGATTGCAAAAATTACATGACAGTAGTATCTGATTTTGTACCCAGAGAGAACCTAAGAAAAACAACAAAATAGTAAATAAAACTTACCTATTTACGTCAAAATCCAAACTTTCAACTGTTAAAGAACGCACTGACAGTGAAACTTGATAATGCACTCGACAAAAATAGTAAAAAATAAACGGTAATTATCCGCGATCGATCACACGACACGAACAAGTCACGACTGAGACGTTCTCAACAAATTATCTTATCGAAAAAAAAAACACGTTAATTACGATTGTAGTCCGAAAGAAAACTATTTCGTTGTGTAGTTAGGCCTTTTCGGTAGTGAAAACACTGCACATGTCATAGGATAGTCTCGTGGCAATGCGTCGACGCGAGCTCTGGCGTGGTCGGAGCCAGACTGCCGCATCGCATCGCCCCGCACGCCCCACGCCCCACCCCGGTAAAATTTTCAGGTAAAAAAAAAACGGGAAAAACAGATAACATTTCTGTTTGTTATCTATTTGGCGACAGTTTTTTAGGTACCGTGTATAGGCTGAATGTTGGTGGTCTTTGTTCTTTTGTTTCTCGTGTATGGTGTCTTTTTGTTTTGTGGGCGTTGCTAATGTTTGGCGCCTGGAGGCACGTGCTCTTATTGTTTTAGTTAATTATTTAGTGGTAGTTTACCCTTTTTTGAGGGCGTTTATTAATTGAACGTAAAACGGTGTTTTTTGGTGATAATTAGAAGTGAGCTGTATTTATCTACAATTAATTATAAACAGCTGTTGAACAAAATTTTATTTTCTATTTCCTTTAAAAAAAAACCATTTAATTTAATTTTAAACTATTTTCCAAAGTTAACATCTGTTATTTTATATAAAACTTTATAAATAAGCTATTAATCCATGTAACGATTATTTATGTAAAAATAATTGAGACATTAATTTACCTATTGGTAGGCCAGTGTTGATAATTTATACATTTTATACCATCAATTATATTTTGATACTACTATGGAAAGTGTCATACAAAAAAAAACTTGAAAAATTACAAAACTTAATAATTGATGGTGTATTTGTATTTACCCACGAATTTGAATTTTTTTCGTTGCATTTTAGATTTTTATTTGATTGTAGTGAATAAATGAATATTTAAAAAGTACGTTTTTTTTTTTATTTACTTACCACAAAACTTATCATCACGCATGTTGTCCTCGAAGGGTTAGACAGAGGTGTTTTTGTTTCAAATTAACTTATACATTTTTATTTGATTTTTGACTGCCTCTTTAGCTACTGCTGAGCATGAGGTCCTGGGTTCGATTCCCAGGTCGGGCAAAGTGTTATTGGGATTTTCTATCTAGAATTTCTCAGTAGCAGCCCGGAGTCTGGATTTGTGCCCGGTTGATGGCAATAGGCTCGTCCCCTATTACATGGGACTTAAACATAACTGGCGAAATGTGGGTGTACTATAGGTGTACTTACTGGGATTACAGGAGTGATGTTATGGTATGTTTTAATTGATTTTTGGTCAACTATCCATGTGGAAATAAAAATATTTGGGTAATTCTACAAAACAGAATACTTAAATAAGTCAGAGTTTAGCATCATTATTCGCAGTAAAACACAAAAACTTATAAAAATGTCTCATTTTAAGTGACAATTGTCAATGTTGGTAGCTTCGTCAGCTTAACTTGCGCTCAACATAATCCACCCTTTTATACACAGGTTAAAAACAGTTAAAATGGTTCGCAAATAGCTTTTTTTTATTCGTGTAAAAAGGATGGATTATGAAGTACTTAAAATTGTCTATGGTTCTGAGTGTTCGTTTAAAAAGATTACATTTAATCTCTTGCGTTTTCGGGAAGTGATATATTTATTTCTCACGATGGCTTTGGAGTGTAAGAATTATTTTAATCTGCTGATAAACTATCTATTAATACATATTCTTCGACCGAAAGTTGAGGTAAGGTTTCCATTTTACTATATATTTTGCAACAAAAAAGTACAAAAAAAAACGACCTTAATTTTTTTTTTCTTTCTTTAAACAATCCTACTAATTAAATGTTAATTATGATAGATGTTTTCAATTCATATTATTTCTGATTATAACTTGGACTTGGCATCGGTGAAGGAAAAACATCATAAAGAAACCTGAACTTATAGATAAGTCTGTAATCGCAAATCATCAACCCGTCTCGAGCAATCGTGGTGATCAATATTCATGCCAGCTCTGTGTAATAGGCTGGTATTATTATAATTATCGACTGTTGTTATAGTTAAAATTGAGACAACTCTCCAATAAAAAATGTTGAAATTGACCCAAAAATCTTAGTACGCGTTGAAATCTATGCCTACGGAATGGGGTCTACGAGCCTACGAGCTACGCGCTACGATCTACAAAAAAAGATGGCGTCTTTTGTTTTAGGGAAATCCTGTCATTTGATTGGCTGGACGAACTCGCTCGGCTTTCTTCGGTATGAGTCGGATTTTAGATGCATAATGAATGTATGACGTATTTGTATTGTGTATGACTTAAGTAATATGTGTTCATGTAAGTACCTAAATGTGAAATTTGTATAATTTGTATATGTTTTTTTTTAACATAATCAGCCTATAATATTCCCACTGCTGGGACACAAGAATCCTCTCTGTGAGAGGGGGTGGGCCGTAATCCACCACGCGGGCCCAGTACGGGTTGGTAGATGTCACATGTCTTCGAATTTTTGGTTCTAGGACATGCCGGTTTCCTCACGATGTTTTCTTTCACCGTTTTAAGAGCAGTGGTGTTGAAATTATTTACACAAAGTATAGCGCCTGTCTGGGTTTGAACGTACGACCCACAACTCGTAAGTCGCGGCCGTTAACATAAAGCCACCACTGCTCTACTCACTCTCTGTAGTTTTCTTTTAAAATTAAACGAATATTCACATGATTGTGATTCTATTTTTGAATTTGATATTTCTTTAATACATCCGTGCGCCTGGTGGGGTTTCGTCGCCTCGTTGATTCTTACAACACACATTTTCTAGAATTAGATATATTTTGTCTATCTTAACAATAATTTAGGAAAATGGCTTTGGATATTTTGTCTAGCGAGTAGTTTAATTTAAAGTAACTCAGCAATATTGTAACAGCTACTATTGTGTTATTGTTTTATTTTTATTAAATTTTTTATATCACTTGTCTGCAGCACTTCTGTTAAACTTTTGCTAAAACGTGGACAATGGTGTGGGTTACGTGTTTGTTAAAACTTAGTTTGAGTAGTTCTCTGTATTTTGTAGCATGTAACTGTTTTTTGTCTCTAATATAAATAAATCATCATTCTTTCATCCCCTATTAAACCTCTCTAGGCAAAGAATTTCCAAAAGTCTTTCCTTGGGGCTCATTTTTGATATGGGAACATTTTACAACAATTTCAACCTTCTAGGCCCATACGTTTAGGCTGTGCATGTGAAAGTATAAATTAATTTAAGTTTTCAATTCATATTGTTTTCACTGCCTCGTTGGTCTAGTGGTCGCAATCGCTACTGCTGAGCATGAGGTCCTGGGTTCGATTCCTAAGTCGGGCAACGTGTTATTGGGTTTTTCTATCTGGAATTTCTCAGTATCAGCCTGAAGTCTGGATTTGTGCCCGGTAGATGGCAATAGGCTCGCCCCCTATTACATGGTACTTAAACATAACTGGCGAAATGTGGGTGTATTATAGGTACACCTCTGCCCAACCCTTCGGGGAAACAAGGCGTGATGTTATGATGATGTAATTTAAGTTTTATTCGAAGTTCTAAACTTCGAACAATTATACTTTTTATCAAAATATTTTCACTACCACAGTTGTGTCCTGGGAACAGCCAACTATTATTTTAATTAAACTGACTTCAAAAAAGGAGGTTATTGAAAGAAAATTTCCTAATCCTTCTAGGTACTTTAGTTTAGCCCCACAGACAGCTCATCTAATTGATATGGCTACCATAAATTAAATCAGTATGGCTACCGGATCGCTGCCGTAACTATATCGTTAAAGGATTAGAACATAAAATAGGTAGTAAAAGTAAGTAGGATATAAATCGGAATGCCGGCTGTAAACCGTGCTTAAATCCGGAATCGAATCTGTGACTTTAGAGTTCCTATTTTGACTAGCGAGTTTCATTTTTTTTTGTATTCTTTTTATGTATTTATGTTGGAGTTAGCTTCCTGTCGACCGACACGTCCCACGAAGCGTACGAAGACTTAATATTAGGTTTAAATAATACAAAAATATTACATGATTGTCCGGTTCCAAATTCTAATAGAATAGAATAGAATAACTTTATTTCGGACACAAATATCCATATAGTGTTAGTATCATACAAAAAATAACTTATTGTCTAGTGTTAGTAATAATCAACCTCCGCACAAACTGTCGTATAATCGGAGATCCGAGACTCTCGGCTACAGTTTTCAGAATGCTGTTTTGACTTCCCGTCACTCTCCTCAGTAGCGACGCAGTTCTTTTGCTTACAGAAGCCGAGTAGATAACGAGGCGTTTTGGTTACTATCCGCAGGTAACATTTGGTAAACTGACAGATGGCACTCGCTTCGCAGCGATTCTATTTCTACAATCGCTTTCGCGTCACTGTGATACTACGCTGATCACGTGACATGTCGATTTTTTGGCTTTTCCACTAGCGTCATCGATAATCGAATGTCACTTTGTCTAGGACATTTGGTTATTATAGAAAGGCTAGAATGATTTTTTTACAGTACGTTTTCTAAAGAACCAATAACTTATGTCTTCGATAACACATAAAATCACACCTGCCCCGAAGAGTTAGGCAGTACATCTACATTTCGCAGTTTTTTTAAGCCCCATGTAATAGGGAGCGAACCTAAATCCATAAATCCAGACTCTGAGCTTCTACTGAACAGCCAGTATTGCGCTGCCATATTGGCAAAATACACACGTTAATGTATACCTACTGTGAGAAATGCGCTGTTTTCGTAATAAATATTCAAACAAATTATGATGTTGCCATAAAATTAATGATTTTACAAATAACTTCCAAGAAAGTAGTTTTCACTACACATATAACATTCATTACTGGCCACCACCGACCGAGTTCAAATTTCGAACACCGTGCGTGCCTACTCAAATGTCATAAGATTCACACCTGTCAGAAAAGTACTATGAAACTAATTAACTGCTAAGTGAAAAGAAGCTTTATTTGTGGCCGATAAAGTTTAAAACGCCTTGTATACTTTAGCAATTGTAACGATTCGATATCATGAGGTGGTTGTAAATGTCAATGGTTTTGTACAACTAATGAAGCAAGATTTGTATGGATAAGACCTTAATTTAATGTAAAAAACGGTGTTATAATTTTACATAATTACTAAATATGTAATGTAAAGTTTTACATGAAAGAAATATTAAATGAGAGGGAAAGATAAGTAAAAGATAATGCAATAGGAATAAAATGTTACGTGATGTAAACACAAGTATTTATTTTTGTTCTGAATTATTGTGATTTGTGTATGTGATTTTTAAGATAAGCGAACGATCATTCATAGTTTTTATCTCTTCATAGTGCAGGTAAGCTCGATAGCGTACTGAAATTTGTGATAATATCAAGGTAACGGTGTCTAGGTAGATATGATTTTAACAAAATTAATCTCTGCTCAGCAAAATGATATCATGATATCGCTAGTCGATCATGATATTATTATTTAAAAGTCAAAAATACACTGGAAATTAGTAATCCTTGCAAATGATTGAGATACGAAGTTCCATAGATTTATATCTTTGCTTTTCGCTTCTGTCAATTATAGGCATAACCCGAACACAGTCCACTAACATTGATTTCTACGTTAGTTCCAAGGGCTTTGCTACCGACACTTATAATAGGGTAATATTAAGCGATTCCTCAAACTGTCTGGCTTGGCTATACATATTCTACAGAGCAAAACAATTTGAATAATGCGAATGCAAAATGCGCTTCAGCGCTAATAATGAAGCCAGGTCCACACTAATCGTCCACGGCCGTTCGGCGCGCACCCAAAGTGTTCCACGTTTAAATATGATATATTTTTCTAGTTTTCAGTGCGTCGCGTCCAGCAACAACGACACCGCTTTAGAGTCTATATTTATGTGTTGCCGCGTAATTTATTTATTTTTCTTTATTCACCGCTCTGTAACAGTCGGTATTGGACTGAGTTTTATGGCACGGGAACTAGGAGTAAGAAGAATATTTTTGTATGTTAAAATATCTGGAATACAAAAATCAAAATTCTAACTTTTGTATTAAAATATGTGATAAGTCTACTGTCACTGTCTTAACTTGAGGCATAGCGTAAGCATAAGCATAATGAGGCTATAATGTTACCACTGGTGGGACACAGGCCTCCTCTCTGTGAGAGAGAGTGGGCCACCACGCGGCCCAGTGCGGGTCGGTAGATGTCACATGTCTTAGATTTTTGGTTCTAGGACATGCCAGTTTCATCACAATGTTTTCCTTTACCGTTCTGATAGCAGTGGTGAATAAATAATTTACACAAAATAAAGCGCCTGCTTCGATCCCACGACCTACAACTCTTTTACAATGTAGAAGTTACAGTTTGTCTATTCAAAAATCAAAATCAAAAGTCATTTAATCAAATTAGGCTGAGAATCAGCACTTTTCGAACGTCAAAATTACATAAGACAGTCCCCCAAAACGCCCGCCCTTCACCACTTCCTAGTGCTTTAGCAGGGAAGAAGAAGTGACGCAACAAACTCCCCAGCAGCACAGCTGTCTGTTCGGTTAGAAGAACTGGATTCTAAACAATTGTAAGTAATTACCAAGACATAAAATTAATTTCCAAACGTCAGCTAGCCGCGCCAATACCAAAAAAAAGAAAAAAAATGAATGTAAATAAAACTTAATACATAAATAAAAGCCTCCAGGCCTAAAGGGCATGGCAGCTTACATATGCAATACTGGAATTATTATACAGACAAATAAAATAAATAAATGATAAACTAGGACCATCAAAGTAAAATAAATTAACAGAACAATTACTGTATCAATAACAAAGCCATCGGCAGCAAGACGACCAGTCACCACAAGCAGCACCCGTTCACGAGCATAACGCAAAGATCAGCCATTACGGGGGTAATGGCTGATTGAGGGACTACTAATTGAGGGAAGGAGGAAACCCGACCCCCGACGCTACCGCAAGCAGTGACATCGAAGGGAGCATGACGAACTTGTTGCCGGTTGCTCAGGCAAGAGTAATATTATCAATTGTCGAGGTCGCTAGCTAAACACATATTGCAATACTGCATTATTAGCACACACTCTGATGAACTGAAACTTTAAGCATTTATTTCAAATAAACCAATAACAGATACTTTTGAATTTTCAAGGACTCGGTCAGTCAGAAAGACGAAGGCAGTAGCCCATTCCAAAGGGTACTTACCTATGGAGAAGAACGCGCAAGAAACTCCATGGACACACTAGTCGACACTTCACGTGACCAGAGGGCTGGATTGTTCTTTGGCCAAAGAATTAGCATTTCCATTCAGCGTGGCAATGCTGCCAGTCTTTTGGGCACGTTTCCAGATGACAGCGATGCGGACGAGTACTTCGACGCTTGAGTGTTTTATATTAATTTGTATAGGTAGTTAGTTATTTAGTAATTTAATTTAGTTATATATATGTTGTTATGTTTTATATAAAAATAAATCTCATACAGAATAAATATAACTTCAAAAAGTCAAAAAAAAAAAAAAATGACACACTTATAAATATATTGTTACATAAACAATGTTGCTTTGCCATTTACAAAATCCCTACATGACCGTCATCATTATATCGGTCTATTGGTTTATTATTTATTTATTACTTACAGAAATATTGCATACCGCTTTGAATTATAAAAAAATCGAGTGTCGAACATAGCTGTTCTAATTTCAAAAACAATATCTTTGAATATCGTCAAGATTCCGTAATTCGTAGCCATTTTGTAGCGCATCCATTTTGAAATCGTCCTCCATGTCATAAGAGTTTGCCGGAGGTCCCCCGATCTTCTGTTAAATGCTTTATTTAAGTGTGTTATTGTACTGTTAGGTTTGTGGCTGTATAAGCACGAGACAGTAAAAAAGTCTTGAAGAAGAGTAGGGTTTAGATTGGAAGTTTTCAGAGCTATTTTGATTGCTTTGAAGACATTGCATTTGCCATGTTTAGTTAGGATTTTGAATCTACTTCAACTCGGAGTAGAATACCGATGCTAAACGACGGAGACATTCATTTACATTGTCCTCAAATTATGACCTGACCAAGATAATGTCTGGACGGTGACCTCTGAGTAAGTTTCAGTGTTACTTCTCAGAGTAGTCAGCTAAGAAACGCCGACCTCATCTGGTTTAAAACATAATTTAAGTAATAAGTTTTTTTTAATAGCCTATTTACAGGAATAAATAATTTATCTATAAGAACAGCTCATGCCATGGTTAAAATATAAGCAAACCAAATCAGTACTGGAGCTGACTAACTAAACAATCGTTTGTGTGAACTCAATGTGCAAATCTCTTCGCTTTTCTTCAAAGTTAATGGGTACAAAATCTTACCTACATAATAACAAAACACGCTCAATCTCTGTCCCCCAAATGACAGACAAAGCGTGAAGTTTGTCAATAAAACAGGTTGCATGACAAACACATTGACCTATTACCTCCGTGAGGTCACGGATCGTATTTTTCATTAAATGTTTGACATTATTATAAATATCATTATGAATACGATGTGTAGGCGAGGTCGCAGAGAGAGCGGTGTGGCAATCGCTTGAGCGTTTTTGTTGGGAGTCAAATTGTGCTATTTCATAATCTGTTTAAAATTAAGAAGGTATACGCGACAAACGTCAGATCAGTCCTTGTGGTGGTGCTTGAGGGATGGAGCCCTATGTCCAGCAGTTTGCTTAAATTCAATTTAAGTTGCACACACTAGTATGGGAACCAAAGTAGGTATAGTTAAGACTATGTCAAAGATTTTGTCTTTTAGTAGTTTATTAATCATAGAAGTTAGTAACTGTCTGTACAATTATAAGTACAGCATTCCTCCAAAGTCGCTCGAATGTCATAGTAATAGTCTAACGTCACATATTCTTCACGCTTGCAGTCGAACCTCGCCCTAGAACCCGGTACGGTACAAAACTTACTCACAGACGAAAACTATAAAAAAGCCGACGTGAACATCTTTGCGACCTTGAATATACCAGAAACAACCTTCCAATACATTGCTTCCTCTCAACACGAATAAATAAACTTTTTCATATAAAACCCGTGGTGCACGACGAAGTATTAATAACCGTTGAGCAAGGCATTCGAATTATAAAGTTCAATAATGGAATCCCGCGGCCCGGAAACGTATAAAAAAGCGCGGCAAAAGTTTTTCAAACTCGGAACGTTGAATGGAACGTCATTTTTTACCTCGGTTAGGGATGTCGCAGTGAAAAATGATATAATTTATATCGTTTGGTAGCGGCTACCCGTTTTGTTCGACAAAATACAAGTAAAAAAATATGTATATATTACAATATTTTTTACTCTTTTTACTACTAATTTAAAATGTTTCCTTATCAACGCGCGGCGCGATGCGACAAAAGGTTTAGTGATGCGCTTTTTTTGTGAAATCACAAGTATCGATATCGGTATTTTTTGCTTTTTGATGAGCTTGACTTTCGATTTTAACGGGAGCCTCATTTAAAAGCACGTCACGCAAAGAGTACTAGTACTACCCGTAAATATAGCTTTCCATGACAGGATTTTAAATTAGATATCAATCACTTGTTTTTATTACACTGTGAAAGTAATTGGATCTTAATTTATCCGCGGTATAAACTACTTCTCATTAATAAAACTACCTAGTAAAAGCATGGTACTAGGTTTTTGTAGTGTTTAATTACTCGTATAAGTTAGTCGAGCCACGTTCTTTATCAATCTTTTTGTTGCTTTAATTGTTATTTCAACGTTAATTCGCAATCACTTATTCATTTTGCGGATTTTAATTAAGATGAAGATTGCATTTGATCGTCTAAATAAGTTGGCCGTTTCTCTGGAAACATTTAAAACTCACGGAATTTAAGCACTGTCCAAATCGAGGTCAAAAATTACTTATCGATATTTCCCATCCCTACGACAGACACAGACCGAGCAACGACACAAATCAAAGCGCGCGCGTCGTACGAGCGAGAATGAAATATTCAAATTTGGAAGCTGATTCCGTTTATGGCTACTTAATTTGGGTGATTCGATTTGAATATTTAAAAAAGGTACGAAGGAAAAAAATGTATGGCCATACACATTCCTTGAGCGGTGGACACGGAGTTTTTAATGTAGCAGATTTTAGGTAATTTATTGTCTGTGAGCGGTGTGTAAGATCGGTGAGGTTAAGTTAGGGTGATTGAGGTCTGGATTCGGATGGGTGGTTGAATGGATGAAATGTAGGTTTGTTCAAAGAATTAGGGTTGCTTGGTTTACTTTTTAAAGGAAAATGTTTATTTTGACAGGGATATGGGGCAACAGACTTGCGGGTGATTCGTGAGTCATGCTTGCTACCTGATATTGAAACCCTATTTCACAAAGTGTTAAAAATAATGCATTAGGGTTTGGGGAATCTATTCATCATATCATCAGAGGGTCAAAGGCACCGAAAGGTTCTGGAATGGCGACCACGTACCGGAAGACGAAGCGTTGGAAGGCCTCCCAACAAAATGGGCCGATAACCATGTGAAGGCCGCAGGAATCCGCTGGATGCGAGAAGCACAGAACCCGTCGTAGCGGCAGAACTTGGGGAAGGCCTTTGTCTACACACACAGCTTGTGGTAAGATTGGAGACAGTGGTTTAAGTAACACACATAACATCACGTCTGTAATCCCAAAAGGGTTAGACAGAGGTGACCTATGGTACACCCTCATTTCGCCAGTTATGTTTAAGTCCCATGTAATAGCAAATAACACAAATCCAGACTCCGGGCGGCTACTGAGAAATTCTAATTAGAAAAACCCAATAAAACTTTGCCCGACCTGGGAATCGAACGCAGGAACTCATGCTCAGCACCTAGCCCTTGCGACCACTCGACCAACGCGGCAGTACTAGACCAACGAGTTAGTTTAAGTTTCATGTCAGAAACGTCTCGGCTAACCATAGACCATCCAGTGAGCACTACTTTTTTGATTAAGTCATCATCTGTCTAACCTTTTCCTTCCTGGCCTTTCTCAAATAAGTTGAGGTCGGCTTTTGTATTTAAGGAAGGTAGCTGAATACCAGTATTTTAAAAGAAAGAAAGAAAATGAATTTATTTGACCGGTTAAGGCACAATAAAAACCCTAAAACAAGACACAGTAGAAAATAGTATTGTGTGCTTCAAGGCTGCGCCAAATGGTATAGGTAACATGGAATTACTGCCAATCTGTCCTCCACATCCTTACGTGGTGTGACTGCGTACCTGTCCTCAACAACCCAGTTACTTTAACACGATACTTCCTTGTAAGACTGGTGGCTAGAGTTGAAGGCTTCTGACTTCCCTTAACGGCTGTCAAAGATCTACCAATGACAGCCGGGACCAACGGCTTAACGTGCCTTTTTCGTGCTTGGGACGTTTGGATGGTCACCCATCCACGGATGAGCGTTGCTTACCCTTCGATCGACGCGTGCGTCTGTTATTATTTAGCCGCGAGCCTCTCCTGTATCCAAATAGGTGTCTAACATTGTATTTTTCATAACAAAAAAAATTAAAAAAAAATTTCAAGTATTTGGCTACCTACGTTTGTGGGACATTCACCAGGCTAGTCAGACAATGCTTATTGGGGTATATTAATTTTCAACCCATTTATGACCTCATGAAAATTGCTCACATTGGCGGTGGAGATTGGCCAGTCAGCAGGATGATATCGAGTCTACCTTCGGTCCGCTGCACGTTTTAAGGGGCGTCTAGACTTTACGAGGCGTGTACTTCGAATGGTAAGCCACGCATATAACAGCTGCATAAGGCTGAGGCATCTATCTTAAAAACAACTGCTTCATAGAAAAATGCAATACCTACACAGTCAAAATGTACTGAACAGATTTCTTTTTATAACCGACTGAAAATGTCTACGCTATGGGGCCTAGAATCTTGTGCTAAATTCATGGTTACAGTTTACGCACTGGCTAACAACTTATCCTGTATAATAACTTAAAGACTCAACTCAACAGTCCAAAACGCAAAAAAGCACATTGAAAAATCATAAATACAAAAGAAAATAAAAGAAACTCTCCCCAATCCAATGAGAATTACTCCCTACAACTACAATAACAAAGATGGCCGATCCAGTGCTACCAACATTGACAAATCTGTACTCAAACCTAACTACCGTGCATTCACCGGCGATGAACGAATCTTGTTCTAGTTTCGTCTAAGCTTTCCCCGTCAACTTTGGGAGGGATTGAGATCACTCCAGTGTATCCCGATTCTTTTGGGGAATTCTGTATGACTTGACATGGATGTCCTTCGATTTTTCAATGCTGACCTGAAGTTTGTCGTTAATTGTTTCATTTTTGCTGGTAGACTCAGCACTACATTTTCATTACGCGAAACATGCACATGAATAATATTTTGGCATTTACTTTTGTGTCTCTTACAGAGGAGGTATGAGTTCCAGCAGTGAGGACGTTATAGGCTGATAAAGCTGAGCTTGTTTTACGTAGACCCCTGACATAAGGATAGTGATGGGGTCTCAACTCCAACAAATTAAAATTAGTCTTGAAAATAAATCATAGATGGCAGCATAGGTAACTATTATGAAATTAACAATCTTCAAGCAAATGCGATAAACAGCAGAATTTTGGCCGAAGTAAGATTAGTCAAAATCAAAACTTGTTTATTGCTGATTTATTTATTTACACTCAATGCATTTTCAACAAAAAACATAAATTAAGCCTTGAACTTCAATTCGAACCCTTAAATTGATAAAAGTAGCCTTCTGTTAATCATTTGGTTTAGTGCTCTTTGCAATAAATAGTGTGGTTACTCAATTTGTCCTGTCATCACAGTAACCACTTTTTCGTTAAAATAATACCAGCCTATCATTGCCCCGCTTCAGGGCAAAGGTCTCTCCTCATACACAGAAGGCATGAGCATTGATCACCACACTTGCTCAAGACGGGTTGGCGTTTTCACACTTATAAAAGTGCAATTTCCTCACGATGTTTTCCTACACCGATGCCAGTAATGTCCAAGATAAACTCAGAAAGTACGTATCAATTGATAAAGTCGCATTGCTACTTGCTCGGATTTGAACCCACAACCGTGCATGAGAGACGAGGCCTTAACCACTGAGCCATCACTACGTTATTAATTTAAATAAAACTACTTTTTTCTATCTATTATCTACTGTACTACATATAAATTTACAAGAAATCTGTTATCATGTTTTTCTGAACCCGGAACTATAAAATTTTTATTTTAAAAGGATTGCACGAAAAGTTTTAAAAGTAGGTCGACTCCTAGATGGAATATTGTAAAACATGCTCTGGCAATAAATGAGTCGATGATGCTGCCATCTGTTGAAAATTTGGACGAATTAAAATAGCCAGCTCAATAGCCAGACTTAGGGAGTTGCCATTTCGTTGTATCGGATTGGGTTTCTGTACGTAGTATTGTATTATCTGTGGAATGGTCATCCCCTTTTGTGGACACTCAAGTCACGACCCTAGATGTTATATATTATAGTTTGCCTAGCTACATTTTGCAATCACTAATCAGTCTATCAAGCCAAGGTTATACCAATGTCGATGGCTACAAGAGTAGAAGAAGACCAAAGAAACGATGGATAAACTGGTATGGCTAGAAAGAGGGGACTACCGAGATGATGACTAATAGAGAATATGGAAGAAAGATACATGTTGCGCCGACGTAAAATATATTGGGATTATAACAGGAGAATAATGATTATAACACTGTTCTAAATCACAGATAATTTGAGCATACATTTGGGTTGCAGTAGACGACGCTCATTAAATTGATGAAATTATGACGGCGTTATTTTGATCAGCATGACGATTCTGTAAAACTCTGACCGTGAAGACTTGCGTGGAGTGAGCTGTCAGTGTCATCCCGTCTGGGTCAATCCCTAGCACCAGTGGCACTGACAGCTCACTCAACGCTCACTTTACCTTTATTTTCACGGTGATATGGTTACAGAATAACACTACTGTTGTCTTTTATGGTTATTCTTTATTATTAATTTGATTTTTTTTGTATGATTTTCGTGTTATATTTATTTGATTTTATTTTAAAAATTACGTTCTCAAACTTAATGTACTTATATTATAAGTAAAATATGTGGTATCCTACAATTGGAATCGCACATTTTTATTTGTTCCTGTTACAGGTATGCTTGCATTGTAAGTATACTTATAACAGGGACTTTTGGAGATCCAATAAACAAATGACGGCTTTTCTCACCAAAATGCCTTTGAAAATATCTGCCTCAATCTTCGTTCTTACCTACGTATCAGAACTACTACTGTTTTCAGGCAATTCTCGGCGCTCATTGGCTACCTATATACGACCGTTACGAGAATGGCCGTCGAGTGGTGAACGTGGCTGAGCTTCCTGACTTCGATCCGGACACTTTTACAAATGACATCGCGCTGATTAAGCTCGCCAATGCCAAAGTCTAGCCATATACCAAACTCTAACAAGGAATTGCATTTGATTCTAGACCCCCTAGAAGTTTTACGTCGGTTGCAAAAAAAAAGTATTGCCCCTTCCTCATAAGGCTATCTCAGTTATACAGGATGGCCTTTTTTCGTAAATTCAGTACATGATTCTGAACACCCTGTGTGATTTTTTTGTCAGTTATTAAAAAAAAGTTCGTTTTTCCATACATTTTGACCGCGTAGGTTTTCACTTGTTTTTTTTTTAACTGACCTAAAATTTCTACCAGTTAGTAAAAAAAATCTGTAGAAAGATACCTCTTGTCTTTATTGCATACAAACCTTCATACATTTATTTAACCTTTATATATCTCTAGCCTGCGCCGTCCCACTCCTGCACTCGTATCTTGATCATCATAGAAAACAAAATTGTCGACGGTAGAAAGAGGACTCAGAAGTAATCTTTAATTTTATCTATTCTTCCGTCGACAAAATTTGGTCATGCATTGTGTGCTAGAGAAAGGCCTCACTCTACTCAGTCCATTTTGCGGGAGTCCGCCCGTCCTTCTTCCAGTTTCGACGGAATCTATCTAGTTCTTTTTCATTAATCTGAGACATATAAAGATGTATGATTGTATGGTACTTAATTTAGAAGTACCTAGCTACCACTACCTACACTTGCCCACCTATCCTAGGTACCCTATTATCAGTCAACCAACCCCATAACATAAGCAGACACTGTCTATGTTTATTATAACCAATATTTCAAAGTTAAACCAGCAGCGGATGACGCGAGTATTTTGCCATAAGTCGACGGGATCAGCAAGAGATAGTGTTGTGCTACGCGTTGTCGTAAAATATCGATACTTTGCTAACGACAAATCGATGCGAGCAATTGATATTGCTTAAGTAGAGCTTGATGGGTGGATTTTGAGTTTTATTTACTTATGTAGTCAATATAAAAAAAAAATAGGTTTTCGTGCGATATGAAATCAGTTTTCTATCTTGTTGAATAATCAGGTCGATAGATACCAGAGTCTTCATTGACCTTCAAAATAAATATAATGAAATCTGTAATCTCTCGTTCCTTTTAATGCGGCAAAACTAATTGCTTAATTCTGTGAATTCATTATGTTGAATGATGTAGCATCAACAAAACTACCAATTCAAAATAACTACATCAAAGAACATTAATAAACAGTACACTTATAAATGTACCTTCTGTAAAATATATACCCTATAAAATTTTCCAGTAGGCAGTAAGTGATGTTAAAAACATGATAAATATTCAGGGCAATCGGATCGTTTAACCGACCGCTCGCGTCGGTGAACGCTGAGCGAATGAGGAAAAAAGCGCGCGAGACGTTCATCTGACATTCAACGTTGGGTGGGGCCTGCCGCTTCCCGCCTCCCCAAACGAGCACCACCATTGGCTCATTTAAAAATCGATTCCATTTTATAAATATGTAACCACTTTCATTTCCTGCGCATCAAAACCGTTTCAAGACACGCATAGCGCGGCACAACTTTCACCCTTATTTTGACAGTTGAAGAATTCAATTTCGATAATCGAACGACTTGTGTTGTGACGTTTACTGTCGAAAAACACTCAATTGTTTTACCGACATGTCTTCGTGGGCTCTTTTGTTTTATTTAAAGGAGAACAGGCCCAAGATGTTTTTTTGTTGGAATTATTTTTATTATAGGTTCGTGTAGGTAGGTCGGAATAAACAAGAATACGTAGGTGGGTAAAATTGTATCTGTAATAAATAATGGTGTATTTATGATTTATGGTGAAACAGGAGGGCTTGGGATGTAGATTAAGGTGGTTCTGCTGGAACGTTTAATAGTAATGATCTGTACTCTGTATACGCTGTTCAAAAAGATCCAAGATGGCGGTTTAATGAGGATATTGAACGCTGTATATTTCATCTGTTTGATCAAATATTTAACTTCGGCTAAGCACGGCGCGTGGCTACATAACAACCGCACGGAGAAATAGACATAAAAGGTTAAGCTGCAATTATCGCGGTCAATCTGTTGATGGGTGTCCACTGTAACCAGTCATGTTTTTAAAGACTTCTCAGTACCTCGAGATATGATGTGCCTACCGTTGTTCCTGGTTGACAACAAAACACGGAAGTTAAGGCAACGGTGTACTATAAGTAAGTACCTATAGTACACACTTATTTCTCCATTACGTAACCTTAGAATATCAGTATCCAGCTACCCGATTCTGTAAAAATCTCACCGTGAAGACTTGCGTGGATTGAGCTGTCAGTGTCATCCCGTCTTGGTCGATCCCTAGCATCAGCGGCACTGACAGCTCACTCCACGCTCGCTTCACCTACGTTTTCACGGTGAGAATAGCACAACTGGCATATTCGAGCTTATGATTTGATGGCAGTTTTCACGAAACTTGGTTTTCCGTCGCATTTGACACGGCTTTCTAAAAGTTACCTAGGTAGATGATGGAAACCTACCAAATGCAGATGCAGTGAAGTCTTCCATAGTGATAATGAGATACTTACTTGTACATCACATGCGTTTATCTTACTCACCCTTACAAACAACACTGGCGTGATGTTAATGGATATCAACAAACCATAGACAAGATCGCTAAACAGAGTCGGTCAATTACTGGAATTATAGCCCACGGCTATTGGAAAATTAAATGCCGGATTCGGGATTGTGCGCGCAATGTCTTTAATTTTCTTATATTTTCTTTTTGCTTGGCAAATGATTTCGGAAATTATTGTTTTTTTTTTTGTTTAATTAAGGATTTATACGGTGACGAGAAAATACGTTCAAGAATTTGTAAACAATAAATAAGAATTAAGTACACGTTTTTCCTAAATTCCTGACTAATATTATAAATGTGAAAGTGAGTTTTTTTGTTTTTTTTTTATTATTACGCTGAACGGATTTGGATGAAGTTCGGCACACAGATAGACCAAGACCTGAGTAAGGACAAGGGTTACTTATTATCCTGTTCCGCAGACGAATTTGCGGGGAACAGCTAGTAAATAAACAAAATACATTTAAAAAACCGTCAGGTATTTTATTTATTTTTTTATTTATTATACCGTCTTATTTTGGTTATTGGACAAAATATCGCACAGAAGTGTTATTCTGTAACCATATCACCGTGAAAACTCAGGTGCAGTGAGCGTGGAGTGACCTGTCAGTGCCACTGATGCTAGGGGTCGACCAAGACGGGATGACACTGACAGCTCACTCCACGCAAGTCTTCACGGTTTGATTTTTACAGAATCGACATGCAGGTCTGTGAAATTGAAAACAGGATTAGGTTTTATTTATTTTAGTTAAATAATTCTCTTCTGTAACTAACTTAACAATAAACGTTTTTGTATCTAAAATAGGTTCTATCGACATGAATGACACAGGGATGTCATTCATGTCGATAGAACCTATTTTCTTAAATAAATAAATATATACAACTCAAAAATTACAATAGTTTGTGCGATTTTTTGGTTTTAGTAATAATAACGACGACATAAGTAGGTTTTTGATTAAACACCAGAAGCACCAGCAACTGTCTTTTTTAAATTTAAAATTGCGTGTTTAATTGTGTTTTTCTTTTATTTAGAAAAAAAAAACCGGCAGACATGATTGGTCTGCGGCTAGCTACCCAAAATTCAACAAATTTTTTTACTGTTATTGCATTATTACTCGTACACCAAACACGACAGGTGGTGAACATGCAATCACCACTGACCCGAGTTCCACAAAGTACTACAGAGTACGGTCAACTGCAAGTCTATCTTACAATCTGGCATTGACAGTGCCTTCATCACGTAGCATTTGGGGCGGTTTTCGTTGTGCAAGTGTTACTTCTACATGCGGTTGACTGTAGGAAGGAACTAGTGAGTGCTATTCAACCCCGCGGCCGCGAAATGGCCGCACAAAGGACTGTTATGAATATTACATTTCACCCCTCACTTGATGTGCCTTAGGGTTGGGATGTTCGAAAGTTAGTTTGATCGATATGTCGATAGTTTTTAGTAGTTTTCGTTTGTGATTTGCTGAAAAAAGGGGCCTTTTCTGGCAGAGGACTTTTCCAGGGAGGTAGGTACCTTTTCTAATGTTAACAATTTTAGAAGCTCAGCTTTCCAGTACCCTAATTGCGTAATATACAATCAATCGGAATCTGAATCGTTTTGAAACAGATTGTTAATCCATTGCTTCGTAAGTTCGATAAAAAATCTGCTCAACAATGTAAATAACGCAATGAATGTTGTTGAACTGTCAAAATCAAACTGATTAGTGGTAATCGTTTACGAAAATGTGTTACGCAATTAGGCTGCCGGTCAGGTTACTGTCAAATTGGCCACCATTTCTGCATCTCTCGGTGTTGTATTGATAGAGTACTTTATGTTCTGTGTTTGTAAGAATAAATCAGTCATGTTATTTTTTAAGTTTTGTAATCGATTTATTTTGTATGCACCTGCACCCTGATTGCGTAACACATTTTCGTAAACGATTACGACTAATCTGTTAGATTTTGACGGTTCAAGAACATTCATTGCGTTCTATATATTGTTGAGCAGAATTTTTATCGAACTTAAGAAGCAATGGATTAGCAATCTGTTTCAAAACGATTCAGATTCCGATTGATTGTGTATTACGCAATTAGGGTGCTGTTTCTGTGACAATTAAATCTATTTCTCTTTCTTTTTTTTTTCTTTCTTTTATCGACACCACAATTATGCGCGTCTTCAGTTGTTACTGAAAAACAAATGAACCTTAAATTTGGATCACAATAAAATCTATAAGTTCGCCTTTATTAGGGCACTTGCTTTGCCCGCGGCTTCTCCCGCGTATACGTCGGAAATTATCCTACAGTACTACCGTGAGAAAAAGTCATCTGTGTGCCAAATTTCAGTCAAATCCATTCAGGCGTTTTTGCGTGATTGAATAACAAACATCCAAACACATAATTTCATATAAGCACATACCCATATATTTATATTAAATATTATAATTATACTATATATTATATGTACCTAGTACGATAGTAGGATTACATTTAGGTATCACGTAGTGTTAGTGAAACGGGCATTTTATGAAATAAAGTATGTACTTTATTAATAAAAACTCCCGTTTTTTTCATACTTAATATCTATGTTAAAAATGGCGATCCGAATATCATTAATCCAGCACAAATCCAGTATTCAATCCTGCGTGGCATGAGCAGCGCGTTCTCTGATGGAAAAAACAGAATCCGAATACTTTGGCCGACCCGAGGATGTGACGTCCTACGCCGAAGACAAAGTATACCTATCTAGCAATAGACAAGTCACTACCTAAATAATAATAATGAGACAAGGACATACTTATTAGATCGAGTAGGTAGTAAGAATCAACGAGACTGAAATACCTTTAATTTCGATACAGAAAATTAAGTACGAGTGAGAGCACCTTTTGTTTGTCTGACCCAACAAAGCGGCTGTCACGGTACGATTTCTTTGGAAAGTAGTCTTCATTATATACCTGCTCCGCTGCTGCTACCAGTTCACAATCCGAAGAATTTTGAAGGAAATTCCTAATCCATTGTTTCTTAAGTTTTAAAAAATTGTCTGCACGACGACGTAAATAACGCAATGATTTTGGTCGAATTGTCAAAATCAAAGACGTACTTCAATTGTTGGTATGTTACGCAATTACCCCGCAGATTGTATGAGATTATCAAAGGCTGTCGCTATAAAAAAAAAAACATCGACAACTGTCCCGCCAAAACCACAACCGCACTCAAATCTGCTCTATGGCAATTACTCGACGGGGTTGCCAGTAATATTCACTAGTATTACTCTGCGAGCCCACATGTACCCATACCTCAAGTACGTCACAATTTCACGCTCACATAGCAGGGGTATAAGCAGACATAGAGATTGCATCACAGCTTGATAGAAGAGGGTCAAATAGTTTGAAGATGTAACAACTGTTTTTAATAGGAGGTATGTTATGGTTTAAAGATGGAGTGTTGAGCTTTTTTTATTATGACATGTGGCGTGTACTGCGCTGTATGTGGTCAGAGTTGAAATGGTTACATAATATGGCCCTTTTTTTAGGACTTCAAACAATTGTATGTCTAGGAAGCGCTGCCATGGAAAGATGAAAATATAGCCGTAAAACAATAATAAAAACTAGTTATAAACAGTATAAAAGCAGGACAGAAAAAAACTGGAACAAGCTGGAGGAGGCCTATACCCGAGAAGTGATGCATTATCCATAAGATATAGTTATATAGAAATAAAAAAATTACAGGGTGGATTTTTGAGACGGCACAGTTGGTGTACCTTCTTCATTGTAGCTACGGGAAACGGAGACTATCCATAACTTTTTGAGATTTTCTTATAGGCAGTCACATATTTTGAACAAATTGCACTTGCTAATATAATTAAACTTAACATAATATACCATCACGCCTGCAGCCCATGAATGGTTTGGCAAAGGTGTACCGATAGCACCTACATTTCGCCAGTTATGTTAATTCCTATGTTATTTGGGGCGAGCCTATTGCCATGGCACAAACCTAGTCTCCGGGCTGCTACTGAGAAATTCAACAATAAAAATAAATAATAGTATATCATACGCGACCACCTCATGGCAGTCATGGCGTGCAAATTCTCTAGGTATGTTCGATGTTAGAGGGTTTGGTTTCCACACTTAGTCCTTCAGGTGGACCATTGTGCGTGGGCCTTGGCAGCCATCGGTGGTTATTCCATTTTCATATTCATATATGTATGGAGGAGGAAAGCAATTCCATAATCTTTTTACGGGTGTTACAATGGCTTAAAGCTAAAGTTACAATTACGTACCCTGTCGCGAACAGCAAAAAACCATAAAATTAAACTCTCAACCTGACCACCTTTCTCCAGAATTTGATCATAACTCCTGGTCTGTTAAGAACCTCTGTGTAAAATCTAGGTTTCCATCCAGGGTGACGCTTGTGCATCAGGCGCAGTGGTTTCCTCAGCCTCCTTGCAAGCCCTGCAAAGACTGTCCGGTATGCCTATTGTGTGAAAGTGTTTGTTTAGTGAGCAGTGTCCCGTGATCACCAGGCACAGACCGTTCCTGTCCAGGCGTATAAAAAAGCATTCCTTCAATGGACTGCCTGCAACCCGGTGTCAATGTCCTCCAGCTCTCCGCTTGTGTGCATACATGGTAAAAATATTAACCAGTCAGCAATCGGGCTGACTGATGCAAATGACGTAGTAGGTACCTAAGAACACTGATACTTCTACCCATTATCTAAATTGACACGAAAACATCCGATATATTCAGCATATTAAAGAATAGCTCATAATTAAATTATTTTAATTTTACTGCTGTTTCGACTGTTTCAAATTAAACGATTGAACTAAATATTATTTATGATTTTAAAAAGTAGTGTTAATTGACTTCTGTCGCTGACATTTAAGTATTGCCACGCCACCCACAAGTTCTTACTAGATCTGTAGTGCTATTCTGTGCCACTGACGCTAGGGATTGACCAAGACGGGATGACACTGACAGCTCACTCCACACCAGTCTTCACGGTGAGGTTTTTACAGAATCGACTTGCTGTTCCTCATACATTGACCAAAAGCTTAGACTAAAAAAAACAAATCTGAATCACGTTATTAAAACAGACGCAATAAAGTATCCAACCTACCTACGTTTTTTGCAAAATCTTCACAAATTACGAATCTGCTCGACATGTGAGAAAAAACTAAATAAAAATGTCAATAAATTAAAACTGCACCAGGATTTGTCTCGTTCATCCTGCGGTTACGACGCTAAGGTCGTTTGCCATACACAAGGTCGAAAGAAGAGTATTAAAAACAGAGAAATGAACGTTTATTATTATTTTAGGTGGTACTTTTATGTTCTAAAAGGTTTGAAGGACCAGATTTTAGTAAATACTAGATCATCATCACCCACAGCCCATCTCATCTCGCTGCCGGGCGACTGAAACTTCCAGTCCTTGGACGCCACTCGGTCACTGCCTGGGTCCACCTGCCATCACTACCCCTCGCCAGGTGTTCTTCCCAATTTCATAGTTAAAGTATTTGCAGCTGTAACACACTTTACCGTTGCTAAAGAGAAAGCCAGCAAATTGAATTCTTTGTTCTCATTTTAATCTCAGCCGAAAGATGTCAACTGCTACCGAACTATCCGAACGTGTAAGCACAGCCATTTTTTGTATTTCGTATGTTCGATAATTCAATACAGTAAGACCTTTTTCTAACTGATTTGGAACGCGGCGTATTTCCGGTGTTCGGTCGTAAAGTGTTGCCAGTATAAAAAGATTCCTATTTAATGGCAGCAAGGAGGGCGAACACGGGTCAAGAAAGATGTGATTCATTGTTATAAGTTTCCTTGCCTTTGAGCTCACGAAGGTGTAATAATAATAATTCTGTCACTGCCCCCGTTATCCTAATATTTTGAACTGCGGCTGCATAGAGTAAAGTTTCTGGTTTCTTTTGGCTGGTACGTTGGCCAATAAAGACTCCGGGCTAAGAGATTACTGATAGAAAAACAAAGGACCACTTTGAACTCCTCATTCTCAGCAGTCACGATAGTGATCACTGAAACTTATCTTCATTAAATAGGGTCTCTATTTAATTAAGATAAGTTTCTTATATGCAACAGAATTTCCTGAAATAAAATCCTGATAAGTTAGTAAAACATCTTTTATTTTAAACATTTAGAAAACCATTAAATTCTTTTACTACAGTGCTGTACGCCGCGAGTTCAATAATCCCAAGGAATGCTAGAAAAAGGATTATTTACCGAGTTTTTCATAACACAATAGTTATTATTGAAAATTATTTATGCATATTTTATTTGAAATACAACAATAAAAAACGCTCTTTCGGTTCCTACAAAGCTATAACCAACAATAGCTGCTGTGATTGGCTGAATGAAACATCCACAACCAACCAAATCACTTGTCATGAGTTTGACAGTTACTGTTCACGCATGCGTGCAAATATCGCGCCCGCAATGCACCTTGTATATTAAGTCCTATGGTGTTTATTATGCGTGCGTGCGTATAGCACGCGGGACGAAGAAGCAATACCTTAGGTATATCGAAAGGTGCATTGCGGGTGCCCAGCATGCGAGCAAAACGTGTGCGGGAGCAAATCCGCATGGCAACAAAAACGTCCTTAATGCGAGTGCGGATAGCATTAGGGCAATACTATACTGGGACACCATGTTGACGAAACCATGGTCGCACTTGCAACCAAATGTACGGTAACCAACCGGACCCGTTTGCCGTTAAACAGGGTCAAATTAAATTTTCTATTGAAGACAAGACTTCGAAGACGTGATAGGTATCAATAAACCCATGTTGGGATGATGACTTCTATTAAAAATATTCGCAAAAATAATGCAATTTCAAAGAAGGCATCGTTAAAATGCGATAAATAATCAAAAAATCTGTTAAATCGATGTAAATATGAAAAAGATACACGCTTTAAAAGTTTTTGAAGGGGATTATTCCTGTCCTTGTCGCGCGGTTCGGACAATGTACGGCGCTAGTATGAAGTTACGTAGTCGTGATGTCACTTCTACTAATGTGCTGTCCTAGTCTAAAACGTTTATAGATGGGCAGTTTTTACTATTTGCACTATTTGGAAATAAGCATTTCTTTGAGACAAAAATTATAACAATTGTCATCATCCCCAAAATTTCTAATCTAAGCACATCTCGCGGGCGTTGACCCCGTGCAGCGAACAGCGAGCTGTAGTCGCTTGAACAACGAAATTACGATTTAAAAATCACACTGTATTTTATATTTTCTTTTACTTTCATAAAAATACCTACTGTGTTTCCGATTCATTCTTTTATTTTCATTTTATTATTGTTTATTTGTAAAAGTTTATTTATCTTAAACACGCCCAATAATTTATTAACGATTATATAAGCTGGGAAAGGGCGGAGAATCCTAACACAAGCAAACTATTTGCTTAAAAGGATTCTCCCCAGTGTAACTAGAATAAGTTATTTAAGTTGATGCAATAAACTTTTTTTTTTATTCACATTTGGTATTGATACTTGTCATGTTAGTGAAGGTTTGCTAAACCATTCTAGATTGTTGGCGGCGCAATCATGGTTGCAATGGTTACTTGTTCCTAGAGGCCTTTAATACCTCTCATAGTTCAGAACAACAAGAGGGACCATTAAAAAGTTATTTTACCATTGTTCTCCTTTTCAGAAGAACGGAGAAAAAAAAACAATATTAAAGCTATTGGGTAGATATTTATGGCTTAATGTGTATGATTATATTTTTGTATTTTCCCTTAGGCACCGATACTAATTCATTTAAGGGCAGCGCACGGCACCCTAATTGTCAGGACTTCTCATTCTGCACCTGCGCCACGAATTTTCTGAAATATCAAATAAAATGATTTATTAAACGGAAACTGTAGATTTTCACACGAAAGAACATCATAATAAGCATTAAAGTAATGAAGAGAAATTGTTTATTCTGCACAAACAATTTACGCACATTACAAAAAAAAATACATAAATTACACACATACAAAGTAGCCAAAGTGCCTCGTACTCAGAATGAAATTATTATTTTTTGCAATTTTGTCCATTGCTTGATGTCACTCAACACCAAAACAATACACATTGCTCTGTGTGTGTTGAAGGAAAGGAGAAATAAACTCTTAAATAATCTGCATTTAATATTTCCTCAGCTGGGACACAGGATGGACATATTCCTCTTCAATGTCAGAGGGAGGAGTCCATATTCCACCATGCGGGCCAAGTGCTGGTTGATGCATGTCACATGTCTTCGTAATATGGTTCTCGGTTTACCTCCACCGTTTCAAGAGCGGAAAGCTAACTGCGTGTTATAAAATTTAAATAGATCCATGTATAATATTATCCAAACTTGAATTCATAATCTTAATCGTACACTTAATTTTAACGGCAGAGTGTCATCTTACCCAACAACTTCCTTAAGATTTGGCGCTTCGCACAGATTGTTGTGTCCGAGCCCTAAGCCGCGCTCAAAGGAATGAAACTCCAGCAAAGCCCCCGACGTGGCCCGTGAGGCTTTCACTTTTTCATTCAACTGAGAACATTTTAAAATATTCATAGTCATCATCATGTTGGGTTCGGCTACCAGTCTAACTGTCTACTGCAGAATAGCAGTATTTCACATGGAGCAACTGCCTATCTGAGCTCCACAACCCAGTTACTGGGTAACAAGATACTCCTTTAAGACTCGTGGTCCGACTTTCAGGCTTTTGACTTCCGGTCACTAATGATTGCCGGCCAGCCAAATAAATTCTAGCAAAAACCGATCACAGAGTATATGTGGTGCTAAAATACTTCCTTGTGAAACTCCATACGTAATGATCTAAGACAGCTCGTTCTGTTACGTCAATAAATCCAACGAGATCCATACGTGATGTAAACGTGGAATAAGCCCAAACAGGAATGTTTAATTTCCATTGTGTCCGTTTTTTCTCTCAAAACAGGTTTGAAAACAATATCTAAAGCCTTTTTTAAATCTAGAACGATGCCGACACTAACAGCTTTTACCACAAGGTTAATGTCATTAGACAAGAACGTGTGGAACCTTGTTCAAATGTTCACCCTAACAAGAACCAAGAGCAGCCTATTAGCTAAGGAGTAACATTTATAAGAGCCCTTAAAAAATCTGTCGGTGAAGTTATAGTTAAAATGTTTTTTCGTTATTTTTGCCTAAACGGCTTGATTGATGTAAACAAATAAGGCGTCATTAAATTTGTATTGACCCCACAAGTGACAGGGACTATAATAATATTTATTTAAAAGTAACAACTTGGTAGTTTTCTGCCACCATTGAGTGCAGTCAACCGATTTATAACCACAATGAAACATTATTGTTTAAAAATAGGCGTAGGATGAGTAGGTGAGACTTTAAAACAGAAATTACATTGACGTCGAATAATATAGCAGAAATGATCCACTATCATTCAGTATTAATAAAGCCATAAGAAGATGTGAACCAGTGTGGCAATTGGACTGGTGACAGGCGTCTAAATTGACTAAATGATGACGACAGAAAAGCAACCTTAGTTGCCGATGCTCATTAGTTGGTTAATCAGCCACCAAATCCAAGCCATCGGTTGTTATCAACAAACGAATCGAGTTTCCTTAAAGGAGGCGAGGTTTAGTTTTCCTTTTTAATATTTGTTATTGCCATAATCTAAGAGAATGATTATGATGATGTTAAATGAAGAATAATGATATAAATACCTTGCAAGCCAGACTGTGGGGCACAATTTTGTCTCCTTTGGAGTGCAGAATGAGGACTGGGAGGTGAGGAACACTGCAGAGATACTGGTCTGTGTTGAAGGCGTACTCCGAGGATGATGAGAACGGCTTCACGAACGTGTCTTTGTAGTAGGGTAGCCAGGACACCAGCTATAGGAGAACATAATACATAATCAGCCTACAACGTTCCCACTGCTGGGACCGAACGGGCCGTAATCCACCACGCGGGCCCAGTGCATTGTTGGATGTCACATGTCGCCGAATTTTAGGTTTTAGGACATGCTGGTCCTCACGATGCAGATGTTTGCCTTCACCGTTTTGAGCGCAAAGTATCGAAATAAATTACCCTTAAGGATTTAAAGAAAATCCTGGCCCATATGCTAAAGAGCAAAGCAATCTGGAGATTTCAGATAGCGAAACCTTTAATTTAAATAAATAGTTTTTTTTGGTAGTTTATAAGCGTAGGTCTTTAAAGTTTAAATTTGAATTACTAGTTATTCAAAGTTTAGCTCTAGACAAGAATCGTAAAATGAAAATGCTTTCGACCTTAGCAAAGGGATGACACGTGATCTCATCCACGAGGTTATTAAAAGGCGCTTCGAGCACCAGGGCATCAGGACAGGGCAGCTGCGGCCGCCCCTGCTCGTGACACAGCTCTGTTAGGTGAGCTGCCATGTTCGCTGCTACCGCGGTCCCTGGTGATGAAAAATTAGAGAAACGAATTACAAGTAGAAGTAGTATTACACAACGCCTGTATTCTCCGAAGGGTTAGGCCGAGGAGTACCTCATACCACACCCACCTTTCACCTGTCATTTATAAGTACCATGTTATAGGGGGCGAGCCTATATTACCATCATCGGGCACACATCCAGACTACGGGCTGCTAATGAGTAGATTTGCCTAAAAAGCCTAACCTTGCGACCTCTAGATCATCGAGTCAGTCGAAACCGAAAGAATCACAAACATAATGATGATGATGTATATAATTTAAGAACTTGCCTAAAGAATGCCCCCATATTAACACAGAGGGTCTGTTAGTGTCACTAAGCGACTCCATCAGCCAGGCATATACTGCCAGAGCATCTTCTACCACACCTTTCTCCGTAGGTCTTACATGAGTTGAGTCTCCGTATCCTGAAATTTAAACAAGATTATCTCTGTGCCCAGGGATTTGTGGTGTTACACGAATAGATAGAATAAGAAATGAGCATTTAAGAGGATGTTCAATTGTCAGTCTTGCCGAGTTCAATCTACATCTAAGGGTCGCTGCTCAAAGTTGTGAAAGAGTATGTCGACCTAGGGCAAGTCATCCAGCTCGGTAGACACCTTTGAGAATGAAGCCGACAGAAGGATCCAGTTGGCTTGGGCAGCGTTTGGAAAACATTGTTAAGTCTTCTGGTCGCCAATCCCTCAATGTTTGAAGACTAAAGTTTCCAGTTAGTGCGCCCTGTCTGTTATGTCATAAGGTGTCGAAACGTGGACCCTGACAGTCGGGCTGGACTTGTTTGTCGAAGGTCCTATGGCCGGTGGAGCAGACGAGTCCAAACGTAGCGTTGTCAGTGACAATACTCCACAGAAAATAATGACACTGACAGCTCTTAAACGTGGTTCAAGTGATGATCGCGATCAGTTTAGTTGGTGAAATTGGCACTAAAACTGCTAAATTTTGTGGTCATTCGAATCGACTCAACTAACATCAAACGCATCGCTGTTTTCAACCTTATTAAGCTTAATTTTGAGAAATATGCGACGATAAATATTTTTGAGCTCTGTTTTAAGATTTTTTAAATCATGCTATGATTTTAATTTCATTTTTGGAACATTTGACAATACACTCACTTTTTTCTGGCATCTAATAATTAGTTTTCCAAGACGCCTAACTGTGCGGTTACGGTATGAGCAGCGATTTAAGGGGTCATTGTACTCACAATTTTGTTATTGTGTCCCAAATTTGGGACCAAGCCTAAAACCGCAAAAAAAAAACTGTTCCCTAGATTTTATCAACTTAATGTTTTTTGTTTTATGTATGGCATCTCGTAGTTGACCTTGAGATGTCGTGACTACTTAACCGGACTATCCTGTGGCTGCCTTAAGCGGACTCAAAGCCTCCAGCCAGGGGCCAACTTAAAATGTATGGAGCAGCAGATTTATACCCAAAGCATTTTTTTTTCTAAAATGATGAGGACAATGACCCCATAAGAGGTTTACAGTTACTACAATTACACTGTGGTTTACCAGCCGCCATTTAGTTGGTACCAGTTGTGTTCCAAATCAGTCTCTAATAAAGCTAGCTCATTGCCACTTTCCATTTGCTAATGCTGTTTGCGTTTAGGGTTTCGTACCCAAAGGGTGCCAACGGAACCCTATTAGTAAGGCTCTGCTGTCCGTCCGTCCGTCTGTCTGTCAGCGGGGTGTATCCCATGAACCGTAATAGGTAGACAGTTGAAATTTTCACAGTGTGTACATACTTCTATTTCATACAGGAAATGTGTAAAAAAAAGTCCATTTTCTTTTAGGAGTTTTTGATACGGAGAGATCACGCCTACTCGAAATACACAATTAATTAGACAGTACATACACGTGAAACATCATTGAGCAATTCAGTAAATAACTAATAATGAAAGTACCTCGATAGTCAAATGTGATCACATGGAAGTTTAGTTCTTGAAAAACTTTGTACATTTGCAGTCGATGAGGCGACGCACGGTGGTTTGAATTACCTGTAAATTAATCATGCTAATTAAAATAACAATATTTATTTAATTGTGACAGGAATATATTTTTTTTACTAAAAGAGTAACCGGTGCCAGTGAGCATTTTCGTACCCAGTTTTCTTTCGGAGTTTTGGTGCTAAGACAAAAGATGTAGGCGCTACAGCAAGTCTTGTTTAAAAATTAAATAATGTTTTAAAATGTAATTTAATTGCACTCAGTTTTCTCTCCCTATTATGAACCTATAAACATCATCCTTCATAAAGAACTTTTGTTGGGACGTGATTAAGGTTTTTAGAACCTGAGGTGAAATTTAATGTTTCTTCAGTATCACGAAATGATTCCGTTACTACAGTTACCGTTCAGTTACTACGACTAAACACAGTTGATATACAATGACTAAAATTATGTTAATTATATGTGACGCGAGTAACGCGGCAGTGGTTTGTAACGGACTGTCGGCGTCGATTTCTGTCCATAATCTTAGCAGACGTGTGACGTCATAGTCACTTGAGTTAACAAGGTGCATGTGTGGGTTACATACCACTACATTATTATGTCGTTTTTAATCCCTCATATAAGTTCGGAAAAGTAAGTCATTAAATATTTCTCACCATGACAGTATAATACTACTGTGTTCTTAGTCCGCTTCAGTTCGTCATGAAGACGAGCATCTACCTTCAAATAGTCTCGAATAACAAAAACTTCGTGAAACATAGAACATGGTACGATGTGCCATACACCTGAAACAACCACATAAATGTAGTTATTTGTCGCACCCGGCAAAAATGGAATTATACGCAAAAATTCTGGATCTATTCCCGGAATAGATCCAGAATGTTTATGTGTATTATTCCATTTTTCTCCAAATTATGGAAATAACGCATCGAAATCGATTACCTACGTAGTTAAGAAGTATAGCACTTTCCAACTGACAGACTTGAAAAACTAATAGATTAATTGTCTATTTACTTAATACGTATTACTATATAAAAGCTGATGAAAACTAGAAAACACTATTACCGAGTTTGATAGGACAGTCGTCGACAATAGAGTTGAAGTCGATATTAAAGTGCCGACCTCCGACGACGTTGCAACTCGACGGGTTCTCATAGTCCAAGTTTCTTGGATAGTTTACTGCAAACAAAATTAATTTGACATTTCCAAGTTTGTGGGCTAAATGAAAACGCCTGACAACATTGTTATAGCATAGTGTGTTGTTTTAAAATTAGCGTTTCGATTGTGAATAGCAGGTGTTTTTTTACCAAAATTGTTCAGTTATAATATAAACCAGCGTCAGGCACTAGTTATCAGTTTTTTTTTGCTGATCTGTACCCTAATTGCGTAATACACAATCAATTGAAATCTGAATCGTTTTGAAACAGATTGCTAATCCATTGCTTCATAAGTTCGATAAAAAATTCTGCTCAACGATGTAAATAACGCAATGAATGTTGTTGAACTGTCAAATTCCAACAGATTAGTCGTAATCGTTTACGAAAATGTGTTACGCAATTAGGCTGCTGGACCCTTTTGTCACAGCCGTGAGGCACCCTTTCCTGCTAATTTCTTACGTCGCACTTTACTCTTTTATTTGATACTTATTTTTATAAATTATATTGTGTGCCTTTTATTCTCTGCTGAATAAATGTATTTCTTTCAATAGCAACCAAAAAAAAATAAGAAAGTTTTTTTTTGGTTGCTATTTTTTGCAGGCGTTTAGTACAGACATTTTATGCCAAAATAAATAGGTACTCACTACAGTTAGAAAAGACAATTTTCCTCTGAACTGCCTTGCTGTATTTGAACATTAGGGGCAGTACAGCCACTTGAACTACAAATAAACCGGCTGTGAACGACGCACCTGCTAATAAGAAAGCCCTAAGAAAAATCAATAATAAGTTGAACACACAGGTATTTGAACTCACAAAATAATAGACAAACGAGAGCGACACTGAAAGTTTTTAGAACTGGTCACTCGTAAACGATGTAATAAAAAAATAAGTTACTCTTTTGAAAATGAAACTCTTTGCCAATATTATTGTGTATGTATTGTATTCGTTTGTCATTTGTTTACGATTTGGCGTCAAATTGAAAATTGTCTGTGTCACGTCAGCATGAATTTGACGCGAGAAAATTTTCGTACGATGATTTTTATGACTTTCGATGTCATTTCAGTCAACAAGAAAGTTACGATAGACTCCGATTGGCCTTTCACGATGAAGGCCCATCTCGTGCCACTGTTTACAACTGGTTTAATGAGTTTAAAAGTGGTCCCACTAATCTCACCGATGATCTGCGTGAGGGACGGCCTTCTACGGCGACGACTAAAGATAACATCAGTGTTGTACGGCGTATGATAAAGACCAAAGAGTGACTTAACAGCAGATTCGGACAAGCTTAGGCATCGGTATGAGTCAAGTGCACCTCCTCCTCCATGAACATTTTGCGGTCAGGAAGCTTTGTGCTCGGTGGATACCTCATAATTTGACAGAGGCCCAAAAACTCCGTCGTGTTGATTGGTGTCGTGAAATGGTTCAAAGATTTAACGGAGAGAAATTGAAATGAAATGAAATGGTTCAATGATCCTGAAACTAAGAAACAGTCTGCTGTCTGGGTGTTCCCTTCCGAGGAGTTGCCAACTAAAGTGAAGAGAGGACGAAGCGTAGGAAAAAAGATGGTGGCGTCGTTCTTCGGAAGGACAAGTCAATACGCAACAATTGTTTTAGAGGATCGAAAAACAGTTACCCGAGTGGTACACTAAAAATTGTTTGCTATTGCTTGTCTTGGAAAAAGTTCGGGAGAAACGATCTCGCAGTAGAATCCTCCTTCACCACGACAACGCCTCGTCGCACACCACCAAGCAACCAATCGACTACTTGGCGACGTCAGACGTGGAATTACTAGGTCACCCGCCCTATAGCCCCGACAACGCATCTTGCGATTTCTATTTATTTCCGAAAATAAAATCAAAAACTTCGAGGAAAACGTTTTGTGGACGCCGAGAAAGCAGTGGCTGCGTTTGAAAATGCCGTCGAAGAGACCCCTAAGGACTAGTGGGCGAAGTGGTTTTCTCAGTGGTTTCATCGGATGCATCGATGTATTGATGTAAATGGACACTATTTTGAAACGATACAATAAAACTAATAACTTGGTAGTTTGTTCAGTTTTTGATTTTCTGAGAACTTTCAGTGTCACCCACGTAATTGATAGTTTTAATCACCACACAGTAAACTCGGTGGTGGTGATAGCTATGTTTGAAAAAATAGATGTCTTTAATACCTAGGTACCTATCCTCCACGGCTACATAGGAAAAATGGGGAAAAGACCAGACAAGACAGTTGGTACCTACATACAAAAATATAGGTACCTACATTACCCATCTCTACCTAAATATTGAAATGGATGTGTTGTTTGTTTGTCCCGAACCCGTCCCTCCATTCATCTGAATGCTGTGAAACTTTGGTTGTTTGGTAATAGCTAAAACCTATATTATATTTTAAAAAACTCACCCAACCACCATGTTGATTTGGATCTAATCTATATCTTTTAACTTTTTTATATTGTGTATTCTTTTCTCTACAATGTTTTTCGTACATTTTATAATTTTTATTGATGTTTATTTTTTCAATATTTTACTAAAAAATCATTTTGATTTTCTATGTTGTTGACACGGACGTCAATTCAGTGACATTTCCTTCAAATCCTTGAAAAATATAGTCGGCAAATAAAATGAGTTTTTATTTTCAGAGTATGTATCAACGCGGCGGAGTACAAATAAATAGTTCAACGAATGTGTAATTAATTATACAGCTCTAATTTGTATGGCAGTGACGCGGCATTTATAGTTTTAGACTACATTGCCAAGATATACGAATTTCTGGAAAAAGATGCGACAGATCTATTGCAACTAGTAAGTGATACAGTTTGCAGTAGGTAGGTACAGGGTCCAATTTTAATGTCGAAATTGAGTTGCAACATTTAAACAGCATACGAGAAAGAACAGCTCAATGGCAGTGGAGGTATAAGAGAGATCAATAACTGATATATTGGGAGAAAGAAAATCAACAGATTCTAAATTTAAATCCCCGTATAAAGACCGCAAAAAACGTGGAACGAAATTAGAATTAAACAACTTTTATATTTGATGTTAGATAAAGATACAGACCTACGTTCAACTATTCAAAATTACAATTTAGAATCACGAGTTACCAAATATTTCGACTCTGCGTACATTTTTGTTATAGTTGAAATAAGTAGGTGTTTTATATTATCTGTGGGTAGGTACAAATCAAAATCATAAGTCATTTATTTAAATTAGTCAAAATTACATAAGACAGTCCCCCAAAATGCCCGCCCTTCACCACTGGTGTGGTGCAACAAACTCCCCAGCAGCACAGCTGTCTGTTCAGTTAGAAAAAAACTTGAATCTATACAATATGGTATTCAAAGTAATAAAAATTACGAGACACAGAACATTTAATTAAATTATCTGCCATATGTTAGCCAGCCACGCCAATATACCCAAAAAAAAAACAAAAAATTTCAATAAAAAATTAAAAAAAAAAACATAATACACAAATAATAGCCTCCAGGCATAAAGGGCGTGACAGCTTACAATATTGCAATATTGGATTAATTGTAAACACAAATGATAAAATTGGTCCATCAAAGTAAAACTAATTAACAGAAAAATTACTATAACAATAACAAAGCCATAGACAGCAAGACGACCAGTCACCACAAGCAGCACCCGTTCACGAGCATAACGCAAAGATCAGCCATTACCCCGCTCGCCATATTTGAGGGAAGGAGGCAACCCGACTCCCGACGCTACCACAAGCAGTGATATCTAAGGAAGCATGCAATAATAATTTATTATCAATTGTCGAGGTCGTTAGCTAACCACATATTGTAACACAACTCTTTAAAAAACATTGTATTGAGTAGATCATAAAAACAAATATATGAGCTCAATTACCCTGTCATTAAGTAAGCTTATTCTGGAGAAAGAACAGAACATGAACATTATCTTGAGTTAGTCACAGCGACCAACTATTCTTATCGTTTAAGTAGTCGTTAATGGAATAATATGCCCTTGAACAAAGGTTGGATTTTACTAGAGCTAAACGCATTCAAAGGCAAATCTAGCAGAGAAGAGGGTAGCTTGTTTTATAAGGATATACCAAGCCCAACAAATGAGTTATGAACTTTATGAAGGCGGTGAAAGGGAGCACGTAGTTTGTTCTTATTTCTAGTGTTAACATTGTGAAAATCACTGTTTTTAGTGTACGAGTATAAGTGTATATTTTGCCTAATGTACATAGAAGATGTTGGCGAAGTTGAATTGTGATGCCACCGTGAGAAAACCAATATCTTTACAAAAGTCTACCTTATCTATTACCTTTCTAATTATATCAAATACAGTGTAAAAAATACCCATAAGAGGTTTTACGGCACGAAACCCAACAAACGGGTAAAATTACCCAATTTCGCTTAAGAAATAATGAAAAACAAACTCAAAATTCTTGATCAAATTGTTTATTAATAAGGTGTATTCCTTCCCCTAGATTTAATTTTACCATGAAATCTTGTAGTATCGCGTTCCACTCCTCTTCAATGACAAGTTGAAGCTCTCGGAGGCGCGTAGGAGCAGAGATTCTTGCTCGAACTCTTCTTTTTAGCTCATCCCAGACATGCTCAATCGGATTGAGATCAGGACTACGAGCTGGCCACTCCATCGCGGTAATTCCAACGTCTTCCATGTAGTCGCAAACTGTTCTAGCGACATGCAGTCTGGCGTTGTCGTGCATTAGGAGAAAAGATGATCTCGGGCTGGTATCCGCCCCAGTGATGAATAAAATTTCAGTTTTAGTGTCCAACATTATGCCACCCCAAAACATACACGATCCACCGCCAAAAGCCACACGTTCGCTTATGCAGCATTGTGAAAATCAATCCGTGGAGTTTCTTGCCCGTTCTTCTCCATAGGTACCTACTACGCTTTGGAAGGGGCAACTAGCTTCATTTTTCTGACCGACCGACCTTGACAATTCAAAAGTGCCTGTAGTTGGTTTATTTGAAATAAATGCTTTGAGTTTGAGTTTGAGCTTTGATGACCTTTTGTAGAGCGTCCATCATAACCATGTAATGTCATTCTGCACTCATCAGAGAACATAACAGACTGCCATTGGTCATACGTCCAATTTAAATGTTCCCTGGAAAATTGTAGTCGGGCTTGTCGGTGAGCTGTGGTCAATTTGGGACCATTTGCTGGGCGATGTGAAGTCAGTCCTGCTTCCCCAAGTCTTCTTCTGACTGTCCAACTACTTATACTGACATTGCGAACTTCTCGAAGCTTTTGTCCCAGAACCGCATTCAGTTGCCGATTTCTTAAAGACCTCGACACAAGAAAGCGGTCATCACGCACTGATGTTCTGCGTCGCCGGCCAGATCCTGGTCGCCGACCCACCGGTAGCCATCACGTGTAGCCACCGGTCTCTTGAAACCTCTGGTACACACGATGAACAGAGTAGCGGCTCAAATTTAGTCGTCCAGCAACTTCACTTTGATTATGGCCAGCTTCAGCAACTTGAGAGGCTTCTGCGGGCGTGTCGTCGGCGAAGAGAGCCAACTGAGCCTTTTTACTTTTTGGGATTTCGCTGGTGAACAGCGTGAAGACGAGAAGAGATAGTACGGAACCCTGAGGGATACCGGCGCGAATAGGTCGAAAGGACGAGAGTGCACCCTCGATACGATAGCGGAAGGTGCGATTCGACAAAAAGTCTCGTAAGATGAGCACCAGACGATCTGGCAATCCTAGTTGATAAAGCTTGTATAACAAGCCGTAGTGCCAGACTTTGTCAAAGGCTTTCGCTATGTCGCAAAATAGCACACCCGTAGTCGTGTTACGCTGCAGACCAGCACATAAGTGCTCTACGATACGGTGGACCTGTTGGGTGCTCGAGTGTTGGGTTCGGAAACCAAACTGCTCGTTGGGAACGAGGCTCGTTGCTTCGGCATAGTCTTTGAGACGCTTATAAATAAGCATCTCGTAGATTTTGCCGGGAACATTGAGTAAGCTAATAGGGCGGTTACTAGAGGGCTCAGATGTTGGCTTGCCTGGCTTTGGGATACCGATGACGGTTGCTTCTGTCCACGCTTGTGGGAAGATGTTGTTGCTCAAGACGCCATTGAAGATGGCGGTCATAAGCATTATTAGAGGGGCAGGAAGGAGTTTGTATACCTTATTGGTAATACCGTCCGAACCGGGGGCTTTACGGGCGTGGAGCGCTTTAATGATGTCGTGCACTTCGTCTGGAGTGACGGGAGTCATAGGATCATCAGGGTCTTCGACGGGTGGGAGGGAGGCTCACCGTTCGACTTCAGCGTCGACCTTGTTCAGGTGAGCTTGGTCTACTGGTTGCGAGCTGGGAGAACATTGGGACTCTAGGCTGTCAGCAAGACATTCGGCCTTGTCGGTTCTGTCGAAGGAGACGCTCATGTCGGGGCAGATGAAGATTAAAAATGCAAAAAAAAAAACAACCCCTTTATACCTGCGGGTAAGGGGTGCAAGTAGTGTCAATGCTAACTGGTGAATTTGGCTATTTTGGTGTAAGGCTGGTTTCTGTAAGTTACGTGAAGGTTAATGATTTTAATTTTGTGTTTTTTTAAAGCTAAGCTTGTATTCTTTCATTTTCCCTAATGATTTGTACTCAATTTCTTTAGATTTAAGAAAAAAAACTGTAATAAACCAAATAACAAGGGGTGTGCGATTTTATTGCTCTCAAGTGTATTTTGAATATCAGCAGCTTTGCCCCACAGCAGAATACCTAAAATTTACTAACCGAGCTGTATCAACGTCAGTGTATTGTCTTGCTTTCCTGACGGCGTAGGCGGCAAAACTGAGCCTCCCCGCTAGGCTTGATATACATATGTGGTCCCACTGAAGTTTGGCATTTATTGTTATGCCCGGAAAAACTGCTGAGTCTTCAGTTTCAAGCAGCTCTTTATCTAAGACGATGTTGGGTCCTAGATTTCTAACATTCGGTTATACGAACTTTAAACATTTTTCATTTTCTTGGCATTGAGAACTAGGTTATTTGACGTAAACCAATCAGTAACCATTGAGAGTGCACTGTTTACGTCATCAAGATCTTGTCTATTCCTCTGGCGAAAAACGTGGATAACAGACGTGTAAATAAAAAGCGGCGTTGTAGTAATGAATATAGGTACCCGTAATTGACAGTATTTAGGTTTTATTTAACAAAATTAAACATACTACATATTACAATGATACAATCAATCCTGACAACTCAGTTTCTTCGTTTTCGTACCTAACGCACTATTGACATACAAAGCAAGTAGTGTTTCCGGTGATAATCTACCACTCTAACATGGACGCGGAAAACTATGAAAAGTGGCTACCAAAATTTCCACCTAGCTTGACAATGCGTCCAATGTTCAAAATGACAGAGCTCCAAATTCTAATATAAAAAATTATGGTTGACAGAAAACAATTTATACTTCCATAATAATATTTTATAGAGGAAAGATTTGATTGTTTGTTTGTATTGAATAGGCTCCGAAACTACTGGACTGATTTAAAAAAATGTTTTACCATTAGAAGCCGAAATTATGTCTGATGAACTCATGCTACTTTTATTTTTTTATTTTTCGAAATCCACGCGGACGAAGACGCGGGCGAAGTGCTAGTATAAAATAAAAAAGGTTTTACAATCGGGTTACAAAAATAAAACAGCTGTGCATTTTATATCAAATATAATAAAGTTCAACTTAATAAATAAAACAATGCAGAGACTCAGTAATACCATTTTGACTTTTAAGCATTTAAAGGTAAGTACTTTAAAGAATTCTTTATTTTATTATTTATATCAACATTTGAAAGATTCTTTTGTCTGTCGTATATTTGTTTTATTTTGATAATTCTGTTTAAATATCCGTGTACAGTCAAGGGCAAAAATATGTATACATGCTTACGCTTAGCAAAATATGTATATATGCTTACGCTTAGCAAAATATGTATACATGCTTACGCTTAGCAAAATTCTCATCGATTTTCCCGATAATATGGTCCCCCCCCCCCCAAAACATCTGAGTTCTTTCGTGAACAATCTTAAAGACAACTTGATATTATTGGTCCACCATCGAGCCGGATACCAGTCCTCGCTGCCGACATCGCCGGCCACCCGAGAAAAAAGAGATCGCGATAAGATAAGACGACCCAAGTTTTCGAGTTGTTTGGTGCAAAGTATTTAATTATTAAAACTTACTCATTCGTTCGTTCAGCCCCTCCCGAACCTTGCTCGAGCCAGCCCGCGCCGCTGAGCCTGTAGCTTTAAATTCGTCCCTAAATGAAAGAAATCCTGAGCCAGCTAGTCCCTTGCTGCCCTCTTCCAGCGACGCCGTAAGCCGAGGTCCGTACCCCACAGAGGGTGCCCTTAGCGTTGTCGCTTAGTTTTAGTTAGTATTTAAGTTTAAGTCCTGGCTGGAGGCCTTAATTTATTAGGGCAACCACAGGCAAGTCCGTTTAAGCAGACGACAACCTCATAGGTTGACCTGCGAGATGCCATACACAAAAAAAAAAATCGTTCGTTCATAAGCAGTGTCCAATAGATCTTTGCATAGACCACACGTCGTTTCATTCAAAACTGGCACAAACAAACCTCGACCTTATCACCTTAACAATTATTCTACTTAAACTTGTTTGCAAGCAATACTCTACATTTGGTACAATTGTCGTCAATTATCCTCAGTAAGTATTATGTTTTCAAGTTTTAAAATGTTAAGTTTCGACGTATTCTTTCGCTTTCACGGTAACTTAAGGCTGTTGCATTAGATCTTTCGTTATTAAATGGTAGAAGTGTAGTAAGAACACTAGAAAGATATACTTAGAGAAACTAAATATGAAGAAATTTACCAAGAGGCATGTCGTATTGCAGATCCTTTGGAGATCCTAGTGCAAGCACCCAGAACAGCCAAACATTCAACTCTAACTAACGAAGTCCTTGAAAAATTTGCGAAAAGTAATCAGAGGAGGGTTGTTATGCGTTAAGGAAAATAAAATGTGAGCTTCTTTATTGTTGAATTTGCTAAAAACCTACCCTCAGCTCCTGAACGACGGTCTTGGATTCGCCACTGTGGGTAGACGTGTTCGTGAGTGGAGACCGCGAATCGGCAAACGTAAGGTAGGACGTTCTCAGGCTAGGTGGAGCGACGAACTTCGCACGGTAGCTGGTAGCAGCGGATGATATTTGCAATTGGAGAGGCCTAAGTTCAGCAGTGACATCTACCAACCCGCACTGGGCCCGCGTGGTGGATTACGGGCCACTCCCTCTCATAGAGAGGAGACCTGTGTCCCAGTGTCTGATAAAAAAAAAAGAAACCAGCAGTGGTCTGCATAGTACTACATAGTTTTAATCATAACGTAAAAATAAAATAAAAGTTCTTGAATGTCACTAAGTGAATACATATTTTTGACTTTGACTGTACATACAATGAAGTATAGTGCATTGTCTATCTCGCCTCTTTCATTACGAAAAGCTACATTACATAATGCACTTTTGGTACTACTTTAGCTTCATTCATTATTCAAATATCAATTCCTTTTAAGTTTCGTTTTATTTTAATTCTATTTTGTGACGTAAAGTAGGCGTTGCAATGAAATTAAAGAAAAAAATCTTCGTACGGAAGCAGACAAACGCGCGCGCACACACGCAAACACACAAAACATGACATCTGTCACTGTTTGAAATTGAAAGATTTATCAACAACCAATCGACTCGATATTGTATTCCCTACTCATGACTAGCATTCGACAGAGATCGCAGTACACGGCTGTGCACGTGCGCCTGTTTTCGCTAGTTGTATGCAGGCGACCTCTTCCTAGGTCTAAACACTAACAATCACAATCTGAATAATTTTGACGGGTATTGCTAATCCATTGCTTAAGATGTTCGAAAAATTTGTCTTTCAAACGAAAATAACGCAATGAATGTTGTTGAACTGTCAAAATGAAAGACATTTTCGAGTGTGCTACGTCATCACCCAGCGGGGTTTCGCTTCCATACGAAGTATTCTACAAAAAGCCTCCGTTTTAGGCTTTTTTTTTTAAGTCTACCGGTCCACGCAAGATGGCGTCTGAGCATTCGAACATGTCTCAAACTACGCACGTGTCATTGAACGTAAGTACAGTCGAGCTAGTAAATGTTTCACCTTTAAGTTGAACGTCACTTGCACGACAAGGACTTATTTTGTTTATGTGACATATAGTTTGAATTTGAAAGAAAATGTGCTAAAAAATGTAGGTCAATGGCCGCTATTGCTATGCCAAAACGCGACAACTATACCACTGTTTGTCTCTGCATCACCCAAAGGTTGACTGGTAGAAAATGCCTATGGCATTAACTCCGCCTCTGTACCTACATTTGTGCGCTTGAAGTATTAAATAAATAAATAATGTGTGGTGCATTACTAAGTTTTGGAGAAATTAATCTTATGTTATCTTAATAATAATAAACAAATATTGTAAATGAATATTGTTAATATAACATACTAGTGGCGTCATCTAGTATCAGTCCCTTCGTTTATATTGTGATGTACTCTATGTTATAAAATTGTACTATTAAGAGCTAAGAGGGTAGGCAGAGGTTTATGCTACACCCACACTTGGCCAAAATTCGTTAACGAACACCTCAGTAAAACTGCCTGGCGATTGAACATAGGAACCAACAGCAGTTGCGCTTGAGACCAGTAGGCCAAAAAATCATGTCAAATCTGGGTACAGTAAGCACATAACTTCATCAGTGTATTCTAGATTTTTCTATTCATTTACCTACTAGGAACCCTGGTTAGCACTTACTGAGTTGTCCTGACTTATTATTATTATTAAGTAATATCAAAATGGCCGTTTAAGGCAGAGAGACGACGAATCGACCGACGGCAGGAAATTGAAGTGTGATGCTCTTTATTGCACGTGTTGCTTGACGAACTCCCTGTAAATAGAGAAAATGAATATTTAAAGGCAATAAATACAATGACATAAAACCGGGATTGGTGATGATTGACGTCGTGTGGGCGCAATTATAGAAAAAAGGTGATGGGATATTCAAGTCCTAAAAGATCAAAAGATCGTAGATCGTCTAACTTAAAACTGCAAACTCCTCAACAAAATATTCTATACAAACATTTGCAATGTTTTATGCACACCTACAATGCTTAATTGTAGGTCGTAGGTTCGAACCCAGCCAGGCGCTCTACTTTGTGTAAATTATTTCATCACCCCTGCTCTCAAAACGGTGAAGGAAAACATCGTGAGGAAACCGGCATGTCTTAGAACCAAAAATTCGAAGACATGTGACATCTACCAACCCGCACTAGGCCCGCGTGGTGGATTACGGCCCACTCCCACTCACAGAGACGAGGCCTGTGTCCCAGTAGTGGGATCGTTATAAGCTGGTTATGTATGCAACAAGCAGTGGAGGGGCGAGCCCCCAGTCCATCCCCTCCCTTGCTCGAGCCCATGCCGCTGAGCCTGTAGCTTTAAATTCGTCTCAAATTAATCCACTACAGAAACCGTCCGTACCCCACAGTGGGTGCCCTTAGAGTGTAGTCACTTAGTTTTTAAGTTTTTATAAGCCCTGGCTGGAGTCCTTAATTTATTGAGGCAGTCACAGCCTGGTTAAGCAGCCGACAAACTTCTAGGTTGAATTGCGAGATGCCATTTATAAGAAAAGAAGGATTTATGTTTGAAAAAATTAACTAAAGTACTTAATACCTTCTTAAAACCTCAACAGTCTTATTACAAAAAAATGCTTGAGTACTGGTTTAAACCACGACTAAAAGGTCTAGGATCAGGGGGGGGACACATAGAACATTAAGCACATTGCAAAGAATGTAGGGCCATCTACATTGCTGAACTGGGAAACGTCTTCAGAAGTATCAAAAAAGTGCCGATAGGTGTCGCTACTGTCACAATAAAACATAAGATAAAATGTTTATAAACAATCAAATTTTATGGATTACTCATAAAATAAAGAACATTTCACACCTAAATAAAATAATTATTTACTGTGCTACTTGTAGTTGGTGCTTCGTCTATTGAACACACGGACGGACACGCACACTGAAACACAAGTAATATGGCTGCCGGAACGTGCGTCTGCGTTTGTTTTGCTTCTTCATATTTTGTGTAATTTTTGTGGTTTTCCAAGTGTTTTCTCCTTATAGAAGTTGAGTTGAGAGTACTCCTCCGTCCTGATACTAAGACTATTCAGAAAACCAGTGAGAGTACTGCATTTTTTTTAAGTTGTGTGATTTTTTTTAAATAGAAAATAAAATATACTACTAGAACTAGTTTGTTTTATTCCAATTTCCAGAACATTATTTTACCTTGAAAATCACCTACGTCAATGGTAAGCTATTTTCTTCATACTACATATTTATCCATCAATTTAAAACATAAAGAGCTATAAAAATTATAATATCCTTCCAATCTATAGTACCTATAGATTGGGAATTAGTTCCTGTTCAGAAATACAGATGTCGTCTGTCATGCATAAAAGATTCGAGAGAGGGCTCTCTTATCCCATATAACTTTTATTACTCTTTGTCTAGGATTGTTACGGTAATAACGTTAGTAACAGGTTCAAAATGTGTTTCTATTACAAAACAAAGACTTTCTGAGGATCAGTTAGTACCAAAGAAGGTCCATGATTTAAATAATATCCACAGATAAGAAACGAAAATGGCATTCTTTCATTCGTTCACACAGGTTTTATTTGAAGTAACGTTCCGTTTCTCTAACTATTGATATTATATTAACATTTGAAATGATTTAATAATAATGTATCAATACAAAATTAAGTCACTACTTGTTATTTGTTTAGGTTAAAATATATTGACCAAGCACAACTTGTACTTTTGACGCGCTTTTATAATCAGGTTGTCATATTTAATAACACCTCTAGCGTGAAGTGGATTGAATTAGGTAGGCGACAGCGCGCGTTATTTGAAACGAATAAATGCACTTCTTCTTATTTTTATTTATTTTTATGTATATAAATATATACTCTTACGAGGTTTATTCGTGAGCTTTTCGGTTAAATCGTGAGCTACGATAAAAAATGGAACAACAAAAGAAAAAAAGGGGTAAAAACTGGAGTGTTGAAGAAAAAGTTAGTAAAATATGGATTTTTATTATTATTAGGTAAACAATACTTTGTTTAATCTTATTTTTTTTCTAACGCGGATGTTCTTATTATTATAGGAAATATTAAGACAACTTATTGCCCAATCGGCACATAATAAAGAAGACAAGTCCACGAAGACGTCAATAAACATGCAGAAAATAAAAGAGTAGAAGAATATACAGATTAAGTATGTACTTATTGCATTTGATGTGGGTACAAGTACGTTATGGTTTACGTGATAATTATTAGCATATATTTATTATTTTCAGATTTAATGAAATAACGGGTAAATGTAGATCAGATGGAGTTAAAGTTGGCTTGGAAAAGAATGAAGTTGTCCACTAAATCCAACTTATCGACCCATAGGAGGGAACAATCAAAGACAGGCGGTGGCGAAAAACCACCATCACCTTCTCCTGAGGACTTAGAAATAATGGCGATTGCTCCTCACGACTTTGTCATTGAAGTTTATGACTATTTTAATAAATCTTCGGGCCATCCGTGACAAAATCTCCGCTACCTTTTTGCATGTCTTGCTGACAGCTGGTTGAGACACACCATGCAAATCAGCTGTATCATCTTGAATCTAAGATTAAAACAATAATATTAGTTTATGAATTGGATTTTGTCCAATGTTATGATAGCATTGACCAAGGGTACGTACTTCATGGCGAGCCAAGTTGCGTAATGCACAAACCACCTGCATTTCAGGACTCAATGGGCATCCTCGAGGGTCGTGGGATAATTCCTCACGTAGAACATGCACATTTTTTTCTCCAAAACGTCTTGTAAACCTATACTTATATCTAAAATCTTCGTCACTCAATTCAAAGGGTCGATGACGATGTCTGTAAGATCGCCGAGACGTCTCCAGCGTATCTAAATCTTCCAAATCCGTCAAGTCAATCCCAGTGATATCCATTTTTTACTATTTGTAAATATAAACACACAAAAATCATCAACGCTAACCTCAATTATATTAGTACCGAAGTTAGATTCATAGTTAAACTAGGGGTCTCGGCGGTTTAAATTTAATACCATAGATAGTTCATGAACTAGTGATAAACTTCATTTTATAATAACGTTTTATTTAGTATTGGTTTAAACCTAGCAATAATCCTCGCACTAAATTTAGATCGTGTTTTGGAATAAGACGGCAAGCGTTTAGGTGTTAGATGGGCCTCGGCATGATAGATTGGAATAGTTTTTTTTTTGTATTTTGTGAATGTGAGAACGTTGTATGCCTTGTAGACTGTAGATTTATAGCGCATTTTCTTTTTGTTAAGTATCAGGTACTTGTTGACAGGCCTACACTCTCCTCTCAAATCTATTACCACTGTATTTTGAAAACTTTGTAAAAACCAAATCAAACCATTGTTAATTTCTTGCCGGCTATCCTCCGCTGGATACGACCAATTGAAAACGTGCACCTAGCTTCTGACGCTTCATAAGTGCCCATGTAGGTTTATGATATATAAAATATTTAGATTTTGAGTTAACGACATGCAGGGGGTCTCAACTTCGCCTCAGGGTCGCGAGTGATTCGAAAAGAGATAACCGTGGCCCTGGCACAGGCAACTGAAGGAACACGGGTGGGTTTTAGTCAGTAAAAGTCTGACACGCCCTCCCGCTCCACCCAGAGCGGGAGAAGTCATTTGATGATTTCCCACCCAAAAAAAAAAAAGGGGGTCTCAACTTGAACAAATTATAATTTGTCTTGAAAATAAATCATAGATTTATTTAGAGGCAGAATTTTGGCTGAATTATGATTGGTAAAAGTCAAAACTTCCTTGTTTAGTGCTGATTTATCTTTTTCCACTCACAATGCACGTATTTTAAAAATTAAATTAAATGAAGCCTATAACTTCAATTCGAACCCTTAATGATAAAAGTAGCCATCTATTAATCATTTTGTGTAGAGCTTTTTGCAATAGATGGCGTTTTACTCAATTGGTCTTGTCATCACAGTTTCCTATAATTTTACTTATTTAAATCAACCAACTTTATTTTTTATATTCTTTTCTACATAGAAATATAAGAGAAATGTAATAACATGTTTTCTGAACCCGGAACTATAAAACTTTATATAAAAAGGATTGCACGACCGCTTTAAAAGTTGGTCGACTCCTAGATGGCGTTATAAAACTACAGTCTCTGGCAATTAGTGAGATGCTGATGCTGCCATCTGTTGAAAAATTGGACGAAGAAAATATGCCAGCTCAATAGCCACACTTAGGGAGGTTTAATTTCTTTGTATGGGATTGGGTATCTGTACGTAGTATTATATTATCTGTGAAGACATACAGGGTGTCCCAGAAGTCGACGATAAGCCGGTATCGGGCAAGTCATAATATTTAACCCAAAAATGAAAAATAAAAACTTTTTATAAAATTAAAAAATAAAAGGGTTAAAAAAAATGTTTCATCAGGAGTTAAATGATAGTCACAGACAGTAGATTTTCTGGATTTTTTATAAATGTCCATTGTATTTTTATACTTTTCTGTTAACTATTATGTCTTGACTTGACTATGATGTCGACTTCTGGGACACCTTGTGTAGTGCAAGTGGCAGCAAATTGAAAATAAATAACTGTTCTGTATCGATTAGCTAGCTTTTCTCGACGTCGACCAAAATATTAGCCCGTTAGGTTGCTGTTGCCTTGATTTATCAAACTCTTGCTTTATAAAACCGAAGAATTCACATCACGTCTTGCATTGTTGGTCGTGATGGCTCAGTGGTTAAGGCTTCGCATCTCATGCACTAGGTTGTGGGTTCATGTCCGAGTACGGTCTGGGAGGCCTGAGTTGAGCTTTGCATTTGTGTGAGTGATTACCAAGCGCACCAATGTGATAGCGCGAGGGACTGTTTCCATTCATATGTACTTTATCTTGGACATTACTGATATCGGTGCAGGAAAATATCGTGAGGAAACCTGGACTTATCCTAACTAATAATACAAATTCCAAAGCGAGTTTGTTTCTTTGTCACGCTTTCACGTCTTAACTCTTCAACCGATCATCAAGAAATTTTGCAAACACATTGTCAGGGGTATAGAAAAGGACAAAAGGGACCTCCCTTCACCATCCTCATCCTCTCACAATCAGAAAAAGTACTGTTTCCGAGAGATTCAAAATTAACTGAATTGATTGAGCAAACTAAATGAACGCGAGCGCAGCCGCGAGCGGTCTGAAATCGCTAACCCGTCTAGAGCAAGTGTGGTGATCAATGCTCATGCCTTCTGTGTATGAGAAGAGACCTTTACCCTGCAGTAGAACCAATAAAAGGCTGGTATTATCGCATTGTTTGAAGAAACATACCCTATAACCTCAGGCAGGTCCATGGCGCGGCAGATCCACTTGTGTCCGAGATCTTGCTGCTTATCGTACGCGTGCAGTCTGATAGTCGCGTCGTTTTCTACACGGGACTGTCGTATTGATCTGTATAGCTGTTAGGGAGAAAAACATACTGGGTCAAATTAATTTGGCAAGCGAAACTCCGCAGACGTAAAATAAAAAAAAAAAGTGTGCAGCCGCGAGACCCCTTCAACAACTTGTTTCTTACACTACACTAAAATACACACACACGAGTGTGCACAGAGAGTGTATATAATAGAAAAAGACAGAGAGAGAGAGAGTCAGGTGGTATAACACTTATTCCTTACGTGATTATTTCTCCACCAGTCAAGTGCAACTGTGGTAGCCAAGTGTACAAACACGCTGTGAATGTGTGCGTGAAGAAGAGTAGCGTCAGCACATAACTTTCACACACACGTACGTAAGTGCAATCTAATGTTATAATTTTAATCTCCAGGCCGGAGATTTGTCATACAGGCCCCGAACCCAGTATAGACTCCAGCTCTCACAAAAGCTTGACTCTGCCTGTAACCTGATACCATGTACCAAACATGTAACTTTTTGAGAGAAATAAATTGTAAAAATTTATTGTCTCGTTGGTCTAGTGGTCGCTATCGCTACTGCTGAGGTCCTGGGTTCGATTTCCAGGTCGGGCAACGTGTTATTGGGTTTTTCTATCTGGAATTTCTCAGTAGCAGCCCGGAGTCTGGATTTGTGCCCGGTTGATGGCAATAGGCTCGCCCCCTATTACATGGGACCTAAACATAACTGGCAAAATGTGGGTGTACTATAGGTACACCTCTGCCCAACCCTTCGGGAAAACAAGGCGTGATGTTGTGTGTTGTGTGTAAACTACAAAAATCGAATTGAATTTAATTGACTTCCGACTCCGCCATTGTGTCGGACGGTACCCAGAACTCCTGCGCTTACTCCCCCTCAGCCCCACCTACGAAAGGCACAAACACATCATCCTTAGCATGCAGAATGAGTACCAGCAGAGACTTAACTTCAATAAGGTATTATTACTATTACTACCATATTATTATTTCACTCACCCTCAGCCCCACTACGAAAGGCACAATAACATCATCCTTAGCGTGCAGAATGAGTACCGGCAGAGACTTAACTTTTGTAAGGTACTCGTCCGACTTGAACGTTTGTTCAAGGTTCGATCGGAATGGTTCAACGAATGTAGAATCGTAGTAAGGTAGCCAAGTTACTAGCTGTGGAAGAGAAAAACATGTGAATTAATATAATGTTATCCATAAAGATGGTTAGTTTGTACGAAGGGCTGCAGGCCTAACTGCAAGACTCTCTCCAGAACAGATTTGTTGTATGCTCTTAACACAACAAATCTGTTCTGGAGAGAAATGTTCTAGCGTTTAAAAGAAACATGACCTCTGGGTTTGTTAGTGAAGTTTAGTAAGAAACCAATGGATGTTTTCGAATAAAAATAAAGTATGATGAGCAAAATGTCCCAAGTGATGTAGCACTTTGAGGAATATATCATTAGGTAGATATAATTTAAAGGAACAAATTATTATGGACCACGAAGCTGAATTCCGCGTCGAAAAAACGTATAGGTGTTTAAACGTTGCTATAAATATTATTCAAAGTTAGCGTTCTTTATTGTATTTAATATGTAAATAAATAAATAAACTCTTAAAAGTAAGTACATAAAAAGAAAACCAGGCACATGCACACACACGTGTGTTTTTAAAGACGACAAAGATTAATGGACGCATTAAACGCGACTTTAAGTTATTTATCCACATTTGACCACATGACACATATTGCTACAAGGGTTGGGAGAAACTCCATACAAATCTGCCTATTGTCTTTTAATCATAAGAAAACAAACAGTTCATTTATGAAATTAAATCTCATTCGAAAACATCTATCTGAATCTTACTAAACTTCAACTATTTTCGACGACCCTAGTTATGTAAAGATATGAGGAACAGGGTATAAAGTTCACTCATACTCTTGGATAAGGGAGGATTCTCCGACCAGATGTATGTCGTATCTGGTGGGCAACTGCCCGATGATTGTTGTCGGGAAGTTGTATATATGCTTTCTGCGCGGTAAACTCTGCTTGCGCGATGCAGGATTGATGCGTTTGTTCGCATGTGGCGGTGTAGATGCCGCCACAGTTACTTAACCCTTTTGGTGCCTATACTACCGGGAGACTGAAGGATCTTATGTCATAACCTATGTCAAGGTCTACCTGTGTGCCGTTTCTACGAAATTTGTTCAGTCGTTAAGGCGTGAAAGGGTAACAGACAGACACAGTTACATTCGAATCCTAACTTCATATTATAAATGCTAAAGTAAGTTCGATTGTTTGTTACGCTTTCACGCTAAAACGGGTGAACGGATTTAGATAAAATTTGGCACACAAATAGACCATAACCTGGGTAAGGACATAAGGTTTTCTTCCTGGGTCACAGAAGCCGCAGGCAACTGCTACTTTATTATGTCCTAACTATCCTAACTTAATATTATAAATGCACCCTGTATAACTGAGATAGTGATTACGAGAAAAGTGATAAATGATAAATGACTTAATCCTACTAATATTAAAAACGCGAAACTTTGTGAGTATGGATGGATGTTTGTTACTCTTTCACGCAAAAAATATTGAACGGATTTGGATGAAATTTGGCACACAGATAGTTTACAACCTGGATGAACACATAGAGTACTTTTTATCCCGATACTCTAACGGGAAACCGCGACCGCAAACTGCGGGGAGCAGCTAGTTTCTAATAAAAGTGTTTGTACAAACCTACTTAAGGTTTGTACAAACACTTTTACACGTCAATCATATTTTAAAAACTAGATGAGATCAGCTTTTCATATCTGAATACTCTGAGAAGAAAGGCCGAAACCAACTCAGAGGTCACAGTCTCTTTTAAAGTCCAGACATAATCTTGGTCAGGTCATGTGAAGACCACTATGGCAATACAGATCTGAATGAACAATACATTTTCTAAAAGTTGGCCCAAGACAGACATCCGTTAGTTCAACTGTAACTTAAGGAGCCAAGCATGAAGATTAGTGACCGAAGCGCATACTTTTTCTGGTTTAACCGTATTGTACAGGTAAACCAGAAAAAGTATGCGCTTCGGTTAGCTTCGTGTTTCCAAATTATCACGAACTTCGCACCGCAGAGTATCCTCCATAGAGGCAAAGCCTTCAATTTTTGTGTTGCCGTGCTTTGAGATTGTATTAAAATTATCTGTGTCGGATTAACTACTCCGATTACCGATCGTCATCTCTCGCTCAAAAGTAATGGAAAGTTTTTTGGGATTGCATAGAGTTTTTAATTTATTATTTTGTAATCATAGTAATAGGCAAGTACAGTACAACTATTTTCTTAATTTCCCTCGGCAAACTTCGTGTTTCGTCACTCGTCGGATTTTTATCAGTTGCCCTTTGCAATTGGTGCAGACCGGACGCTCTGAATCGACTTGGAAGTATATAGAGTTGTTAATTCTCTTTTAACTTAATGTAATTTATTTAAAAACGGTAGGAAAACTGCTAAATCGCTGGCACGACAGATTGCCGAGGGACATTAAGAAAATAGTTGTACTGTACTACCTTGGTCGTAACAGCTCTATAGTAGATCTCCTCATCGCACGTTCGTATTTCCGAACAAAGACGAAGTTTGCCGAAGCGCAAACTTTTGTAGTAATATCTATAACATTACCGTCGACAAAGGAAACTTAGCGACCTCATCAGCCAAGTTATTGAAGGGCGCTTCGAGTATCAGTCCTTTGGGCTGCGGCAGCGGGGTAGAACGTTCTAGTAGCGTCACTGATAAGTCCTGAAGGTTGCCTAGCAGATGCGACGATATTGCTGTGCCTGAAAACACATAGTGTTCAATAACCATATTTTAGCCACCCTACGGCTGTCAGACTTGGATATATAACAAAGCGACGAAGGGCAAAATACAAACGACTAAACGAGCAATGAAAAGGAGTATCCTTAAAAGAGGAACTAAGAAATGAAGTCATACGAAAGAGAACCAATGCTCTAGACGTCCTCAAACATACCCAACATCTGAAGTGGAAATGGGCAGGTCATGTAGCACGCCTACCAGTCCCAAGATGAACCTACATAACAACGAGATGGTCGGAAACAGAAAGAAGACCCAAAGGATGTAAGTACATTGATAGTTGAAGGTTTCCAATTCAATTCCACTTTGTTATGTACTTTTTTAATGCTATACTTTACTATATGATTCACTGGAAAAATCTTATTATATTTTTTCCAACTAAATTTGGGTCAGCTTCCAGTCCAACCGGATACAGTTGTATACCAGTATTTTACATGGAACAACTGACCAATCTGACCTCTAAAACTCAGTTACTGTTCACTGTTCCTTTTATCTATAAATCTATCTTACTGGGTAGTACTATACCCCTTCGTAAGACTGGTAGTCTGACTTTCGGGATCCTGACTACCCGCAATGACTGTCACAAATCTACGAATGACAAGCACCATATTGAAAATGGATGGTCATCTTTCCACGGACTGATCAGCAAGAGTTGCTAAACCTAGAAGATCGACCCATGCGGCTGTTATAAGACGTTACTTGGCCTCGAGCCCCTCACAGGTCCATTAATTTTGTAACTTACCTAAAGAGTGTCCCCACACGAATATGTTCTTCTTCTCGCTGAGCGTAGAGTTTAGCCACTCGTATACAACCAACGCGTCCTCCACCACTCCTGCTTCAGTGGGCCGTAGGTTTGTTGAGTCGCCGTAACCTAAAATATGCAATAAAATCTTACTATTCTATAGATTTCAGATCTTCTTACTGAACAAACAGCTGTGCTGCTGGGGAGCTTGTTGCGCCACTTCTTCTTCTCCTCTAAAGCACTAGGATGTGGTAATTTTCAGGTTCTAAAAGTGCTGATTCTCTGCCTAGTGTGAATAAACGACTTTTGATTTTAAACAATCGACGAAAAAAAAACGGTATATCTGTTCGGGAGTGACGATGACACTCCCGAACAGATATACCGTTTGATATAGTTCGTACTATTCACACTTACATAGTATCCATACACTATCTATATCTTTTTTCTCCATTGTGTATTTTCATGTCTCTCTGTGTCACCGCGTTGTTCTTTAACTACGGTTTTGATGCGGTTTTCACCGTCGTTTGAAGAATTTATTCCGGGAGGTTTACATGTATTTTTTTAATAAAATTACAGATTACAAAGAAATCTCAGTGTTTTGTCAAGTCATAATAACCGTGCGAGTAGTGAACGGGACGCTAGACTTTTGTTACCTTTTGAATGGATTTGGATGAAAGGACAATGGTCACTTTCCTAACAAGCTTGGACTAGACAAATCTTTTATAACATAAGTTAGTTACACGTAATTTGACTATTAACTTATAACTTACTAGCTAATGCCCGCCATGCGTTGCCTCTTTTTTTTTAAACCTTCCCTGTACTAGAGCGGCGAACAAAACAAAAAAAAAACTGAAATCGGAGCAGTTTTTGAGTTTTAGTGAGACTAACGAACAGCAATTGATTTTTTAATACAAGGTGTTTTTTTTTTTTTTATAATATTTGTTTTTTTGTTTTAATTTTTCATACAAAATAACACGATTATTAATGTAAAACACGCTTTTGAAATATGACAACGTCGCATTTTCTTAGCTTTAAATATGAACGATTGCTTTGAAAGAAAATAAATTACTCGTATTTATCAATTAAACTTAGATACCTACACACATATTATGATTGATGATATCTTCGAAATTACGCATTTTTAGACCACATATTGGTGGTAAAACTTAGATGAAGTGAGCTGTCAGTGCCACTGACTCTAGGGATTGACCAAGAAGGGACGACACTGACAGCTCACTCCACGCAAGTCTTCACGGTGACATTTTTACAGAATCGACAGGCTGATCGGCCTCCTGTACCGACATAGTTATTAGACATGGTACATTTTTAGTTTGTGGCATTTTCATGAAAAACATTAACGTAGCTTTAAGTTACCACAAATAAAGAATATGAACATAATTACAAATAGACTATCTCACCTCGGTAGTCAAATGTGATAGTGTGAAACTCCATCTTCTGGAAAAACTTGTACAGTTCAATTCTATGCGTCGCTGCTCGGGAGTTGGAATTGCCTGAAATCATGAATAGCTGGATTTTAATCTACTTAATAAAAATCTTAATAAAAAGGGTGGTCGCACATCTAGCGGAAGATGCGTCGTGTATCGGGTAGCTTAACGCCAGAACGGACAAGAAGATCATAAAAAAGCAACCTAACCTCACACATGAGTGTGTGAGGGTGTGTGAGCATACTCACGAAGTAACGAGGTTCAGGCGCAGTTACGTGTATCTGGTGCCACTTATATATAACTCAAAACCTATCTGAATCACAGAACTACCTTAAAAATCTGCGCGGCTTTTTTTAATTTTTTACATCGCATGATTTTTATTCAGTCGGCGACATTCTCACCAAAAAATCATGTCAGCCCTACCGATTCACAAACTCATTGTAAGTAGTATTTTTTTTGTTATTTTGTTACTTAATTTGAGAATTTAGTAAACTACATACCTTACTATTTATGCAATGTGTTTGTAGCATTTAAATTTAAATAGGATTGTTAATTTATTATAAAGAATTCTTAACGCAATACCTAAAAACTAATGAATACATTAAAGTGTTATTAATTTGTCTACTATTGTGTCTTACAACATACCTACTCTATTAAATAATTGCATGCTATCATTACGTTTCGGAATGTGTCTTTGTACTGAAATGTTGTGTATCATCTTTTGTACCTACCACATTGTATGAAAATAAACCGATATTGATTTTGAACTTTCCGTCAGATGTGTGACCACCCTAAATACTAAACTCAATCACTGACAGGCATCACACAGCCTGACCAGCAGGGTTTAGAAGCATGATATTTTGCACAATCTAAGAAGGTGAGCACTAAGTAAGGATTTTTGAAATTGAAAACACATTACATAACATCACGCCTGTTATCCCCGAAGGGTTAGGCAGAGGTGTACCTATAGTAGACCCACATTTCGCTAGTTATGCTTAAGTCCCATGTAATTGAGGGTGACCCTCTTGCCATCAACCGGGCTCAAATCCAGACTCCGGGCTGCTACTTAGAAATTGTAGATAGAAAAACCCAATAATACTTTGCCCGACCCGGGAATCGAATTCGAGAACCTCATGCTCAGCAGTAGCTCCTACGACCACTAGACCAACGAGGCAGGAATTGGAATTCACCCCCTAAAGGAGGTGAAAAGATAGGCTTAATTTTTTCCGATAGAAAATCCCATCAAGAACAACACAACGGCAACAACAGTGTATTTCGGTTTTTCATGTCATCATCATAATCATCATCAGCCTATATCAGTCCACTGCTGGACATAGGCCTCCCCTAATGAGCGCCATAGCGCCCTGTCTTCAGCTTGACGCATCCAGCATCTGCCTGCAGTCTTTCGCAGCTCGTCATCCCACCTGGCCGGAGGGCGTCCTACACTACGTTTGCCGAGTCGAGGTCTCCACTCAAGAACTCGTTTACCCCAGCGGTTGTCGGTTGTTGTTTTTTTTCATGTAACCTTTGGAGATTTTGAAGCCCGTTCGAAAATAAAGAGTTCCGTTTGAAACAAGTCGGGCAAACCCAGAATTAGTTGTACCTAATTATCATTAATTAAATTCGTCACAGTGTTACAGTATTAAGGTTGAAAGTCGATGTCGACTATTCCTTCTGTCCGACAACAACGGCATATAGTTCGACTAGGAAATTATATTTATTTATTTATTTATATATACTTTATTGTACACCACAAAATTAAATAACAAAAAAAAATCATACTAAAAACATACAATGGGCGGCCTTATCGCTTTCTGCGATCTCTTCCAGGCAACCTTAGAATGGACAGTGATTTGTCTGGACATAAAATGGGGCTGTCAGTGGTGCAAGAAATAAATATACATTAAACTAAAACAGATACACAGATATATACATATTAACATATCCTAAGGAATAGATACATAAATAAATACATATATGCGAAATATAAGAAACGTAAATAAATGATAATTACAGACAGTTTACGAAAGCAAGCACTATTTTCGGGATATCTAATTTCCACCAGGAGGGAGACCCCTTGGTGACAAATTGACAGGAGTCAGGATGTGTGCCCAGTTGATGGCAACATGCTCGCCCCCTATTACATGGGATTTAAACATAACTGGCGAAATGTGGGTTTACTATGAAATAGAATAGAAAACTTTTATTTCAGCCTGGAGTCCATAAGGTTAGTAACAATTTTACTTCAATTCTAGTGTTAGTAACAGCACAGATAATATAATACTACGTACAGATACCCAATCCCATAAAAAGAAACGAGACCTCCCCTAAGTCTGGCTATTGAGCTGGCTATTTTTCTTCGTCCAAATTTTCAACAGAGCCATCTAGGAGTCGACCTTCTTTTAAACTGTTTCGTGCAATCCTTTTTATATAGTTTTATAATTCCGGGTTCAGAAATATATGTTAATCGATTTTTTTTTCTATGCTATGTAATAGATTTAAAAAAAAAGTTGATGGATTTAAATTAGTAACGAAAGTTACTGTATTGACAGGACAAATTGAATAAAATTCTGAAGATTATCGCTTATTTAATTATTGTTAATTTCACAATGGTTATCAATGCTGCCATCTATGATTTTTTTAAATTAAACTAATTTTATGCGAGTTGAGACCCCATGGTAACAGACAGGGATTAACATAAAACAATTAAAACTCAGCGTGCAGCTGCATCCACCTCCGCAACATCGGGGATTCGCACCGATCTGAGAAAATACTGTTGGTGCTGCCGCGAACACGCGACATCAGGGATGCACGTCTATTCCTAATAATGGCGGCAATATAATTAATATTATATTATACGCAAAAATCCCTAACGCACTAGAACGCCACGGCAGCCGCAGCAGTGCTCTCAGTGAATTATTATATTGAACGCGTAGGTCGCTGTATGTCCGCGGAATGATGTTGAGCCACACCTAACTGACTGACTGACAGTATGCTTTGAAAAGCTTTACTTAAACTGGCTTCGTACGTCGTGCAAACCTGCGGACCAGCCAGCGACCTACGTTCCCTTTCAATGTCACAATGATCTTTAAGATCTTCAGAAACCCAGTGGCCAAGATATTTAAACTTGTCCACCCTTCGCAGTGGTTCTCCACAAAATGCGACACGTGGAATACACTAGTATGTTACACTGCCTGTCTTAAAAAAAACATTAGTTCGCTCTTTGGGATGTTATGGGTGCACCGCTGCCTTACCCTTTGAGGAACACAGGCGCGACGTTATGTTTAGTACCAAGCTTTATCTTACCGTGACAGTATAAGACTATTGGCGTCTTAGACGTGGCTAGTTCTTCGTCTAGTATTCTATTCAATTCTTCCTTGTCAGTGTTGGACTCGAAACTACCTTTTAGTCTTTCAAACACTGTCTTTGGTAATATGTGCCATATACCTGCAAAATAAAATGTATCTATGAAAGTCTTGTTCATAAATCAGGATGTCTTGAAGATAGAATATTTAAGATGTTCCATGTGTAAAATAAATACAGGGTGGCCTGTGAAACGAGGTCCAAAGGAACATTTTAGAAGCCTCTCTCCAAAGGCTTACAAAACCCCCATATATGGCCAGCGATTATTTATAGTTTAGGAACTAGACTGGCTGGAATATTCCTTGGGAAATACTTACTTGAGTTCTGACTTTTCTAGTGAATATTTTTTTTTTGTTTTAAACTCTTAAATGATGGTCTACGATCGATAAAAATACTGTCCTAAACATCAAATGGGAATATTTTTGTTCGATCAGATTTTTGTCTATAAAAAAAGATAACAATGGGTGGTGTTGACCCCAAAGCGGTTCTAAAAACTTCCAGTGACACTCAGCTTTCCAAAGACACACAGATAATTAAATTATTTGGAGAAATTGGAGTTCGAACATGGTAGGTAAAGCGTTTTTTTTTTTTTTTCATACATTTCATTTCATGTTTCCGCTTGGAGTAATCCATTTTTCATGTACTTGCTTACATCCGATTATGCTGGAAATTAGTCAAAGTCCGACGACTACAGTCACTTAGGTAATAGCACATATCTTACCAATTTTAATCTTGCATTTGTCCACTTTAGACTCATACTCGATGCTGAGGTTGCGCGCGCCTTCGATACCCGACTTTGACGGCTCTTCGAAATCCGCGTTTAGTGGCCATTGTACTGAAAGAACGTAAAATAAAATTTCAGGAACGGTGTAGAATTTATTTATTATTTTTGTAATGGTAACACAAAATACCATTACAAAAAAAAATCGGCCTACTGCTAGTTGAACTCGCATGGTGAGGGTATGGTGTTATGATATCTACCATGTGTGTTTTATCCTAAGAACTAAAATAACATTGTAGTACAGAACCTATACATTTCAACTACAATTATTGTAAGTTTTTCTTTACGAACTATTATTTAAACGGTTTTGGTTTCATGTAATCCATAATTAAAGAACTACCTAAAAAAACTGTTTTTTTTTTTTTTTTAAATTTGACGCTCAGTAGTGTCGGTGATAAGGAAAGGTAATTTTTTTAATATATTTTCTTAAAGAACTTTTATTTATTTTTCAAAATATATTTAAGAGAATTCACAACGAGCCCTTTCATTTCATATCCACAGTTTTAGCTGATCTCGCATTCTATAGTCTTTTCATACAATGAGAAGTCAGCTTACAATGGAAATGTATAGCCGTGCGTGCGTACGTACGTAAATATGTGGCCGTGTGTACACGGTAAAAATTACGTAATTTTTTAATTTTCCAATTTGCACCCCAAAAGTGACCCCTCATGTTGAAAATTCATTAATATCCGTAATCCGTGTTTCGGTCACAGAAATTCATATGTGTACCAAATATCAGTTTAATTGGTCAAGTATATTAGGAGCAAATTGCATTGACAGACGGACAGACCGTCAGAAAGACAGTTGAGACCCTAATAAGGGTACAGTTTCTTCATCCGGACGTACGGAACCCTAAAAATTAAATAACTTGCCAGAAAAAAAAATGTAGTTAGATACTAGCAACCCCATCCGCCTGGCCTGTCTCCAACTAAGTTGGGGTCAGCTTCCAGTCTAACCGGCATACATAAATACAGCTGTACCAGTAGTTTACATCATCATCATCATCATCAGCCTATAGTAGTCCACTGCTGGACATAGGCCTCCCCTAATGAGCGCCATAGCGCCCTGTCTTCAGCTCGACGCATCCAGCATCTGCCTGCAGTCTTTCGCAGATCGTCATCCCACCTGGCCGGAGGACGTCCTACACTACGTTTGCCGAGTCGCGGTCTCCACTCAAGAACTCGTTTACCCCAGCGGTTGTCGGTTCTTCGCGAGATATGGCCGGCCCACTGCCACTTCAGCTTGCTAATTCTTTGAGCTATGTCGATAACTTTGGTTCTCTGTCGGATGTATTCGTTGCGAATTCTATCTTTCAGAGAGACTCCGAGTTTCATATGTTTACATAGAGGAACCGCGTATCTGACCTTCACAACCCAGTTACTTGGCAACACATTACCCGTCAGCAGGGTTGCGATGATTTATATCGGGGTTGATTGTGTTTAAAAAACACTACATAACATAAACATAACATCACGCCTTGTTTCCCCGAAGGGTTGGGCAGAGGTGTACCTATAGTACACCCACATTTCGCCAGTTATGTTTAGTTTAAGTCCCATGTAATAGGGGGCGAGCCTATTGCCATCTACCGGGCACAAATCCAGACTTCGGGCTGTTACTGAGAAATTCCAGATAGAAAACCCCAATCACACGTTGCCCGACCTGGGAATCGAACCCAGGACCTCATGCTCAGCAGTAGCGATTGCGACCACTAGACCAACGAGGCAGTCACACACACAAAGAACACTACAAAGTGCAAAATAACTAATAAGAGTGACCAACCGAACCTTCGGCTTTGGCTTCGGCGAAATGGGCCAGTTTTGGCTAAAGTTGTTGAAGGTTTCTATCTAGCAAGCGACGAAATTGAACGAACTGTTACGAATCGACGAGAACGCAATGGAAGAGGCGCGGGGTACGGGGTCATTCTGAGTTGCGGTGTTACTATAAATGTATGATAAGTTTAACAAGACGACAGTAGACATAAACTATTTAAAAAAAACATATTTTATACACTTTAGGCTTAAAGTGTATAAAATAGGGTTCTTATTGGCCTCGGCCAGAAATCGACTTTCGGTTAGACTCTAAACATCACTTTAGTTTCGGTAGACATATTTAGTTCATTTTCTTTGCCACCGGGCAAAGAAAATGAACTAAATAACTAACACAAAACCTCTACAACACTACGCAACTATAAATCCCTTATACGTAGAGAATGGACTGAGCTTAATTAAGCCAAGCTTAACAAAAGTGAACACTCTAAGAAAGAGACAAAGCGATTGTGCGGCCAATACTCATCTCTTTTCTTTACCGAACGACTAAAAGAACCTGTCAGCGCAGAACGATACACTCCTGACCGCAGTGACATTGGCCAATCAGAATTCTAGAAAGAGAAAGCTACCTACTTGCCGCACTTTCGCTTTGTCTCGCTCACACTTTTCGGTCTATATTCGCTGCACAACTGAATACGGAATCCTCAGTAAATTCTCTACCTATTCGATATATCTGTTCATATTGGAATTGGAATATCTGTGTTCAATTCTTACCAAAATTAGCGAAGATAAGGTATCTTCTAAATGCCTTTGAGTACTTGAAGATGAGGGGCACCACAGCTACGTGAAACACGAACAGGCCCGCTGATATTGACGTACCTAATAACAGCACCCTGGAAATTATAAAAGAAAATCTCTTAACATCAATATACCCTTAAGTGAGAAAGAATTACCGAAATAAAATCTTAATTCCTACCTATATCTTTTATTTTTCAATTGTAATAATATTTACATCTTACTTTATCATATACAGGGTGTCCATTAAATAGCACGACATACTGCAGGGGGTGATAGCTTGGGTCAATACCTACCACACAACACAATATATGTTCAGAAAATCTTTTTTTTTTCACCACTGTAGGTGTTATGCGAAAAGAAAATCGTTCCGTGATTTAAAAAAAAATTCATATATAGAATAAAGAATAATTTGTTGTAAAAAACAAATTGAAAGGAATTTTTCGTTACGAGATGCTTAAAAATCTGTTTTGCTAGCGATTTTTCGATATTTCGGAAAGTTTTGTAAAACTGTGAAACCGTAAGATTTTTCTGAACATATCACCCCCTGCAGTATGTCGTGCTATTTACTGGACACCCTGTATAATGAACAATTGCAAAAATGTTTACCAACAGCGCCCCCTGTTAACGTCATTTGAGCGCCAAAAGATCCTTGGCCCTGTCAGAATATCAGCGCTGCGTTATTTATTTTTTTAAATATCGCAGCATTATGCTGAGATAGGAGCCTTTTTGGCCTCGCACAGGTCTTTTTACTGTTTTTTGTTGTTATTCTGTTAGTTTATACATTTTTTGTTATTTTTTTTTTATTTGTACCTTAGTTTTATTTCTTTTACTATTTGTATTCCCTGTGCGTGTCCCAAATAAAATATTTTTATTTCTTTCTTGCAGCAGAGTACAGAACATTCTAGGTTATTTTACCTCTGATTTTGCTTCACTGTCAACATCACAGTGATCTATAATCTCGTAACAATAAGGTAGCTCTTTGGTTGCTGCAACTGTCAATTGGGTCAAAATCACAGTGACCTTTGTTGTTGTTGTTATCAAAACGCAAGACGCGACTTCGAGTTAGCCGTCAAACGTTACTGGGATGGATGGCATTATTTATTTACTGATGCATCAAAATTATCACAAACAGAAAATACTGGGGTAGCAGTTTATTTTCAGAACTCAAAAATTGCCTTACTTTTTCAATGCCCACCAGAAGCATCAGTTTTTACAGGAGAGTGTATTGGCATTTTAGAAGCCATACACTATATCAAATCGCATAAAATAACCAAAAACAGTATTTTTTTCAGATTCCCGTAGTAGTATCCAGGCCTTAAAACAAAATCAACTTCACAGTAAAATTCATAGTCAAATCATAGTGGAAATTAAGAGCTTGTTATTTGAGTGTTCCCAAAACGGCTTGGACATCGAGATAGCCTGGATACCCGGTCACTCGGGTATTGTTGGCAGTGAGTGCGCTGATTCGTTAGCAAACTATGCCACATCGAATCCGGTGGATCGAAAGCACTACGTAGCTCACAACTACGATTTGCGAAATGGTGCCAAGCCCAAATTGTTCGTCTCATGGACAAAAACGTGGAATGAGACCTCAAAAGCCAAGGGTGCCTACTACGCAGCTATACAGCCCAACATCCAGCGGAAACCTTGGTATTTCAAATTTCCAAAATTGACAAAAAGAACTGTATCGACGCTTTGCAGGCTAAGACTCGGACATTGTTGTAGCCCAGTGTTTCTGAATAAGATCCATGTTAGGGACAGTTCCCTGTGTGAATGCGGTCTTGCGGAGGGTACTTTGGACCACATATTTTTCTCCTGCTCCTTGAACACCAAATCCTTCGATCTCTATCGAAAATTTTCCAAATGCAACATTCCTCTCCCAACTAACTTCCGTTCTCTTTTATTCCACTTCTCTCCTAAAATTATTAACATTTTAACAACTTTTTTAAACGAATATGATATTAAATTGTAATTGTTGCGTAATATTATGTAAATATGAATTATATGTCTTTGTGCTGTTTGTCACCCTACTTATAAGATAGTAATTTAGAATAATATTTGTTATACTAACCCCTGTCCTCGTCTTTCAGCGACTAACATCGGTAGTTCTACCACAAAGTGCAAAGTCGACGGCGCGCCTATACGCTGCCGTCTCAACGTGACGCTGGCAGAATAGTCGACTCAATAGCCATTAACGAAAAAAAAAAAAAAAAAAAAAAGGTTGATGTTGGGTTGCAGCTGTCCGAGGTAAAATAACTATCAAAGGACTGTACGTCGTCACTCGTTAGCACGCCATCCTCCACCATTTATTCTCTATCTCTCTTCCTTTTCACACATGACACACTTTTTCTTTCACTCATTGATTCGTTAACATTCTTTGTTGTATTCAGGTAGGGTTGCCAACCGTCCGGGTTTCCCCGGCTTTGACCTAGTTTTGAGGGCGTCCGGAGAGCGTTCGGGCGGGGCTTCATTTGTAGTCCGGGTTTCAAAATTTAAAGTCTTGGGCCGCCCGCGACACTCGCACGCCGCGATCAACCGACGAACCGACTCTCTAAATTCACGCCCCCCCTCCCCCCACACTCTTCCTGCAGATGCCACGGTGCGCGTGCACGTTTTTTTGCAAAATGCAGGTCAGTAGGTATAAGGTTGTAATTAATCACAATATGATTCGCGACCGTAACAAATCTGCACGTACAGAATTATAATAATTAAAAATCATCAATACAACTCTCCAAGTTAAAATTGACCTAAACTAAAATGTCACTCCATTCTACTACTGAGGCTTCTACTAGGCGAGGTGAGATGATTGAGCTACGATACAAAATGTCCTACGTTTTCTGCGTTAGAATCATCTTATCAGCCACATTAAATTTGAGATAAATTGATGATTTTAATGGTATAATTAAAATCATCAATTATGTGTACCCTAAATGTGTAACAAAGTTTCAATCACAATCCAAGAGTTTTGAAGCATGTTTCTAATCTTTCTTCATAGGTTTAATAAATTCGTAAATAACGCAATGAAAGTGGCTAAACTGCCACAATGAAATAAAACGCGATCAGCATGTCGATTCTGTAAAAATCTCACCATGAAAACTTGCGTGGAGTGAGCTGACAGTGTCATCCCGTCTTGGTCAATCCCTAGCATCAGTGGCACTGACAGTTCACTCCACACTAACTTCACCAACGTTTTCACAGTGAGATGGTTACAGAATACGACTACAGTTGTCATTCATGTGTGTTACGCAACTACCCCGCTATTATTATCATCAAATCGATAAAATCATGAATCATAAGTAGGTACAAGGTTCATATTATATCGTTCTTTGTTTTCCTGTTACTGTCAGAGATGTCAGACTGTGAAAGTCCTTTAAGTATATAATTCACAGACAGGTTTTGTTTATAAGTTTACAGGTAACCCATACCACAGAGAGCAAAGGTAGCACTGCCATTCTTCTTGTTGATAGTAAAAATAAACCATAGTAAAGAAATCAAATATTATGGTCTTTTAAAAGTATTTCCATATAGAGCTAGAGTACTCCGGTAACCCAGGTACCCTACGTGAGATTGCCGATAACACGAAGGAGTTGCTGGTCTTCTCTGAGGAGAAGTGGATTTGCATACTACGAGTACCTATCCTAAACCTTTATATTATTAAGTGCACGAGTGAATTTGTTTGTTATAAATGCGAAAATAAGTTTTTTTATTCACGCCAAAACGGCAGAACGGATTTTGATTAAATATGGCAGACAGATAGACCATGACCATGATAACCAGGGATAATGACATATGCTACTTTTCATCCCGGTTTTGCAGACGAAGTCGAAACCTAAAGTATTTCCTTAGATTATTTCCAGTTACATGCATAAATAAAATAGCGTAAGCTTTCCCTTTTTAATTATCACCTACGCAACTAGTTCTTTTGTTTGAAATAATAATTAACTTATCAGGCTTGTTACAGACTTAATACAAGATAACATAGAATTATAATCTTAAAATCATAATCTTACTTTAATAAAAATAGATATAATGCCTAGCACTAAGAAAAGTAATTAGGAACTGATAAATTCAATGTCATGATTAATATATAAATTACATACAGATTTATTTAGTTTTTTTTTTATCGTATGTAACATGGTGTCGATTTGCATTCTCGTCAAATTCAAGGAGGTTACTATAATAATGATTCTCGACACGAATCAATAGAATTATCTATTGATTCGTGTCGAGCAGTATTTTTTGTTTTTCTTATTTTCGGAAATTGACTTGTGTGGAACGCGCATGTTAAAACGCGACTCGTTTGATACCGCACTGTGTTTCTTTTTATGATTGGTTTCCAACTAGAGGTTTGATGACGGGTGCTGTTTACTTCGACATAGCGAAAGCGTTCGACAAAGTCTGGCCGTAGCCGTGCCGACCGCATACGCAGCGGGGCGATTCTGTTCTTTGAAAGTTGTTTATTCTGAAAAACTGTCAAACTTAAATAACAAAAAAAACATGTATGTATTAATTACTGAGAAAGTATCATAATTTTATTTTAATTATTTATGTCTTTTATGGATGCAAAACGACACGTTGTATATACAGGGTGGCAGGAACATTTACGAACAACCTTTTACCATATTCTAGAACTTCGCCCGCGAATTCTCCGCTTGGATATCGAAAAAAAAAAACCTTGCCTATGTTCATCAGCCATAATTTCAGCTTATAATGGTAGGTAAAACAATTTTTCAAATCGGTCAGTAGTTTCGGAGCCTATTCAATACAAACAAACAATCAAATCTTCCCTCTTTATAAAACTAGTATAGATTCAGTAAATGATTCTGAACCCAGTGCATTGAAATTTTTCGTCTGTTTCTGTTTTTATGATTTGATTTTGTCTCTTGTCAAAATACGTTAGTACAACTAACGTATTTTGTAAGCATATTGTTACTAACACTATGAGTGTTGTTGCTCAAAATTAGTGTTGCCCAAATGTAAGACCAAGACGAGACTTGGTCCAGTCTTGGTCTTGGTCTTGCGTCAATACACCTGGTCTTGGTCTTGGTATTGCGCTCTCAGTCTTGGTCTTGGTCTTGCAGCAAGAGTCTCGCAAGTCTTGCAAATACCTATTAGCCCATTACCTATTATTTATTGAACACGTTAGTTTAGATCTTAGAACAACGTAACAGAGTAGGTACATGTTGAGCTATTGACCTAGGCATAGTAAACCACCAAATTAATTAAATTAACTTGACAATAATTATTTTAAAAAAATACGGTCGCATTGAGAAACCTCCTCCATTTGGAAGTCGGTTAAAAATTACGCATTTTATAGTCCCTGAGCGTAATTACTAACTATAGGTACGTACCTATAATGATTTTCTGTGCGTGTTTAGTGGCTATCCTAAACTCTTCATGTATCAGACATGTCATTTTTTGATTATCTATTGTGGCTTATGACGAACGAGCTTGTTTGTAGGGATTTTTAAGCATATTTTATCATTTATTTATCTATCGAATTTTCAAAAACTCGTCATATTTGCTTTTAGGTTTTTTAGATCTAATGCTCCAACTCTCACTACTCCGACTAGAGCTATTTGAATCTTCGTCACTCATGTTAAATTGTAAACTTTCACTCCGAGAGCAATGAGGATTACGAGTACCTAGCTAAATACTTTAATGGGGGAGAACAATAAATTAGACAGAGTTGAAGCGAAGCTCAATTGGAAATAAATGAAATTGAAATAAAAACTCCTATTTATAAGCACAAGCCGAAAGACCGACAGAGGAAAGTGCGGCATTCTTTGATAAACATAATAATTATTTGAAAGATTAAAAAACAGAAGTGTTAAAAGATAGGTATTGCGCCCACGTAACAACAAAGTGTGGATGCAAATAATATTGTGTATTATGTTCCTCTTTTAGTGGAACTTGCCTAGGTACGTTGCCTGCTGTTTTTATGGAGGTAACTCGCTACTAGAGTAGGTACGATACAAGTTGATAAACCGACACTGCAAATCTCGATTTTTGAAAGTGTGTGATTTTAAAACACTATATGCGTAAATTTGACGTCGTTTGTGACTTGAAACGTGCGAAAGTTTTAGCACGTTTCAAGAGTGTTAAATAAAATCGCCCACTTCCAAATTTGCAGTGCATGTCTAATTATATAGGTAATAGTAATAATATAACTAATAACTATATTATATTACTAACTACTTATCCTTACGACTAAATATTCCTTGCGAGGACAACGTCAACATAATCTATTTGTGTCCGTTCTGAGCACCCGGAAACTTATTTTATTCTTTGAAACATGGGCAGCGGCGCGGCGCGGGCGGCTGCGACACAAAGTCTAGGAGCGGACTAAATTTTTACCTATTTCGAATTGCGGCGGCGCTCAAACACTGTCAAATGCTGTGATACACTTGCTGCACAGTCTTTGATAAACCGCGGCGTCTTTGTCGGTAAATTATCAAATAAATAGGTACCGTACAACACACCGACCGACCAACGGTTTATTCGCGGAACGACAAACTTTCCCAATCAACCTTGAACCTTAATGCTTTGGCGATGAAGTTGAAAATCTGTTTCAGAAATTAAACAGATTGATAGTAGCTTGATGTGCGCTGTCTGAACCATAACATTGGCTGGCGTAAAAACTGTTACTAGTCCTATAGGTACTCGACTCACTGTTAGTTTTAAATTTTGCTGAATAGAAGAATAATATAAACTTTGAAACATATTAAGTAGGTACACATAATGTTTTAATAATTTTGTTGGCCACAATTTTAAGCACATATCAACCTAGTAACGTTAGATCTGCACATTAGACTTATACAATACACAGTATGAACAATATGAACTTTGCTAGAAACTTATGCTCAGTACATTTTTGTCACATGGGAACATATTTGTGAGTAACACGCTACTTAGTAAATAGTCGAAATAGGTACAGCGTGTTTAAATGGTTGTTTTCCCGCGGCAGAACGATTTGCCATAAGGAGTAATTTCGAAGCAGTTAAAAATTAATATGTTTTTGTTTTAAATTAATAAAAATTATATTCATCAACTCGAAAAAGTGAAAAAAACAATAGTTACACTGGATGTAACTTGTAGGTACAACTCGCGCCGCACGCGTCACTACCGACAAAGAAAAGCAATGCATAAATGTTCAAACCATAATAAGCTCTCGCACGTATTGACACGGCATAAAATAGTTTGCACGCAACAATACAAAAAATCAGCGCTTAGCCGCCAAAGGAAAGACCTATTTACAAATGTTCAAAGTAAAATTAGCTCTCTTGTGTAGTGATAGGGCATAAACTAGCCTGCGCGCAACAATAACAAACGGAGCCGCCGCCAGTGCCTAAATTGTAGGCGTGCGTCAGTTACCGTCCGTCAGGGTCTAGGTACTTACTTAGTTTTCCCGCGATTCCCGCGAATGTCGTACGCGCAACACGCGTCATCACTGCAATGGATTGACATTTATGTTAGGGCTTATTATCCCGGGCCAGTGCCTTGGCCACCAAGAAGCCCGGATCTAACTCCGTTAGACTTTTACTTGTGGTCTGACGCCTCAAATAGGTAGGTACTTTTTTAGGAATTAAGTATGTGCAGAAAATCTATCCTAAGCCCGTAACAGTATGAAGGGAAAATTGTAATAACTTGTTGGATACCAGCTGATTGAAAAGCACGCGGGTCAACGGCTCCGCGGCCGTTCGGCTATAGGTATCGGGAAGTACTATTGTTTCGTGATCGCTTTTGAGTTTTGTTTTTCACAATGTTAAATCTGCCAGTTTTTGTTTCTAATCTTTTATTTATTTATGAAACGATTGTATTACCAACACAAAACCATTTCGCTGCGGGAAATACCATTACAATTTCACGGTGTATAATATAATAATCAATACAATACCTTTTATGTGTTATGTTATGACGATACGGTTTTGATACTGGAGAACGTCTATCAAAACCGGGATTGAAACCAAAAACCTTCTTGAAAATAAATCATGCACAAATCTCAGTTTGACTTTCCAAACGTTCCTAACAAACTGCTGTGGTTTTCGGGAACGTATATTTTGTCAATTATAATGTTAAATATTTTTTTTTGACAATTTCAATAAAAAAAATTAAAAAAAAAACTGCGAGACGCAAGAGTCTCGCAGGCTTAGTCTTGTCTTGCTAATGTCTTGCAGGGTTCAGTCTTGTTCTTGGTCTTGGTCTTGCAAAAATGCATGAACAAGACCAAGACTGCAAGACCAAGACCGATTTTGGGCAACACTACTCAAAATACACTCAGCGGCACGGAATGTGGCCCAAGCGTGATAAGTGGTTTATTTTCAAAATGAAACGCGAAACTTTGTTTTTTTTTTGTTTTAAAACTTTAATGTTTAACTTTAATCTTAATTGTGAAGGATTAATTAACAAAAAAGTGAGTTAACATTATTAAAATTTTATAAAATTACGAAAAAGACAGTAAGATCTAAGTTTAAAAAACATGTTTTTGAATGAAATTTACAAAATAAAGCTATGGTACTTAAAATTAATAGCCGTTATTTCCACCTCTGGCCCTGATGACCGTCTGCATGCGATCAGGCATGCTGTGGGTTATGTTTTTAATGTCCACATGGGGTATTTCTACCCAGGCGGCCACCAGAGCGGTTTTCAACTGACTGATAGCCTCTGGAGGGTTGGGACTGGATCGTATGCGTCTTTTAAGCATGTCCCAGACATGTTCTATAGGATTCATGTCTGAGCTTCGTGCTGGCCACTCCAATTTTGTAATATTCACCTCCGACAGGTAATCATTTACGCAACGTGCTGTGTGAGGTCGGGCATTATCTTGCATTAAAATGTAATCTTCGCTACCGATGAATCCCACGAATGGTAAAACGTGTTCTTGGAGGATCTCTTCAATGTACCGCACTGCTGTTAGACGACCTGCAACTACTGCCAACTCTGTGCGTGCGTCTGAACAGATCCCTCCACAAACCATTACTGATCCACATCGGAAACTGGCGGTTTGCCTGACAGTGATTGGCAGAAACCACTCCCCATGCTTTCTCCAGACACGTTCGCGGCCATCTGGAGCTCTTAAGGCCACTCTGCATTCGTTAGTCCACAGAACTTTACTCCGCTGCTCGCGAGTACAATTTGCGTGTTCGCGAGCGAACTGAAGTCGAGCTACGCGATGGTGCCGGAGCAGTTCTGGACCTCGAGCTGGTCTTCGAACACGCAGATCCCGTTCCTCCATTCTCCTTCTTATTGTCTGCTCACTTACGTTGACCCCTCTTGCCGTTTGTAGCCGCTGCCGTATTTCAACCGCAGTAAGGAACCGATTTCTCAAAATTGCTAGAGCGATAAATCGGTCATCTCGCGCTGATGTACACCTAATACCGCCACTTCCTGGTCTCCTTGTGTATAGGCCGGTCTGGTCATACCTTGTTAAGGCGTACCTGAGAGTGGTACGTGGTACATTTAAAGTTTCAGCAATCTCTCGCTGTGTTCGCCCCTGACTCCCAAACAACACAGCTAGAGCAACTTCAGCTGAAGTTTGAGGCATTGTGTTTTCAATTCTGTATGCATAAATTACTACAAATTAATTAAAAAATAAAACAATAATGATTAAATGCACGATCATTTGAATGTCGAATTTTAACTCAACCGTGTTTTGTGCTTTCCAGTAACGAATTAACGTTAAGTGTCACAGAAACTTAAACAATGAACTTTTTTTTGTGCTTACTCTCTTAAACTAACAAAAAAAAAAGTCTTGACAAACTGTCATTCGAAATTCTCATACGCGATATCAAAATCGCCTGTTATCGGTGTGTTTATGTTTGGGCCACATTCCGTGCCGCTGAGTGTAAATGATTACATTTTTTAAAGGGAAGTTGTAAATGCATTCATTTTGACTGCGATAAGATAGGTATTGCAAATTTATATAAAACAGCAGTTTTTTTTGTTAACTGAAAAATAAACTATGGTAGGTCTAGAACTCTAGAATAATGGTACGGGGTACCCCATTTCCGGAGGTACGGAGGTCTAGAATAATTTGTGCTGAATTAATGGCTACAGTTTGCACGTCAATGTTCCTGCCACTAAAATTTTTTATTTTGTTTATATCGGTACCCTGGGTTCCCGTTCCTTTGGAAGGCGTACGAGGGGCCGATGCCAACTCGCAGAGGCCTCTTAGAAAATTTTAAATGGAATATGCCATCAACTGACGATGATCCCTGTATGCAATGTGCAAGTGCACTCAAGGACAACCCTCGGTTGGAAAAAATAAACTAAGGGTTTGAGTGGTTAAGATGTACTGGTTACCTGACCAATGTTTTAAACATAAAATACAAGGATAAAATGACAGGGGGTGACTTGCACATTCAATAATGGGCCTCCAGAAACGGTCGCTAGCATAAAGTGTACTGTCAAGGGGGCAACATGTCCTGAGGTGCTTAGCAGGACCATCACGGAAGTACGGTCAAGATCCCTACCAGCATCTTGCTTGGAGGAAGTATTCCAACTTCCTCCAAGCACGAATCTCCACTCAAGCCGGCCAATAAAGGCAAGAATGAGGCGGGAGCCCAGGTCCTCGTCAGTGTTCACTCTGGCCAGTCAATAAATGCAAGCCAGGGATGAGGAAAAAGACTTCTCCCGGAAGATAGCTCCTTACCCAAGACCTGTTCCAAAGTAAAATCTCTACCGGCCCTGACAGACCTAGAGTTCAGAGCGCGCAAGCCCCACCACCACGTCAACGTGGAGATACGGCGGTGGGGTTACTTTATTATTATCTTTATTATATTTTACAAACTTATAAATTACATTTTTAAATATTTTTTAAAAAATCTGAAAAAATAAATAAAAAACATTTAAAAATATAAAAATAGTATACCACCGGTATCGGGAACAGGGTCCAAGCTACCGGCGGTCAGGGCTCCAGAGAGAGGAACCTCCTGACAATGCGAGCCGTGTCCATAAGTACCGCTTTCTGAATCAAGCCCTTGATCCAGCTGCCCAACGAGAGCCTCCTCAGGTGTTTGTCGAGGCTCTTGGCTATTAAGCCATTGGCTGTCACGACTATTGGCACAATGATTGCTGAGTCCACATTCCACATGTCGACAACCTCGCGAGCCAAATCAAGATATTTGATTTCTTTATCTTTCTCGGCTTTCACGAGGTTACCGTCATGCGGGACCGTTATGTCAACAATCATTGTGCGCCGCTCTACTCGATCCACCACCACCTATATCAGGCTTATTGGCAATAATAGTCCTGTCAGTGATGATGGATCGATCCCAGTACAATGGCAATAAAAGTCCTGTCAGTGATGATGGATCGATCCCAGTACAATGTGATATTTCCATTTTCGAGAACTGGGTCGGGCACGTACCTGTAGTACGGCACTTACGATTCCACAAGGCTGTATTTCAGAGCAAGTTGCTGATGGATAATCCTGGCTACAAGGTTGTGACTATGCAAGTACTCTTCGTTAGCTAGACGAGAAAAACCGGAGGTAATGTGTCTTATTGATTCCCCCGGACGGTGAAATGCCCGACAGATGTCAACCGTGCCGTCTTTCACAATAAATCTCCGGTAATTGTTCGTCATCATAACTTCGTCCATAATTGCACAGACAAAACCTTCGGTTTCTCCAAAGAGGTCACCGAAACGCAGCCAGGCTACGGACGCTAGAAGATCTACATCGGGTCCATGTAGGGCCCGGAAAAAGCGTCCGTGAAGCTCCTTACTCTGCCATACTTCCATGCGATCATTAGTGTCAAGCACTACAGGTTTGCGCCCGTTCTCTTTAGCCAAGGAGAGCGGGGTGAGGCCCTTGTCCACCGCGACCACATCACGATGCATCCCCACGTCGGCTTCTAGGGAATATTCCCTGAGACTGCATATCTCGCGATTGTGTAGGGTCTTAGCGTTTAACAAGCCTCGACCTCCACAATTTCGCGGGATATACATTCTCATTACCGATGACCGTGGGTGATGCATTCGGTTTGCAGTCAGCAGTGTACGGACCCTCCTATCCAGGGCGTCGAGTTCGGTCTGAGTCCATTTGAGTATGACGAAAGAGTACATCAAAACTGGCATGACCCAACCGTTAAAGGTGCGCACCTTGTTTCCGCCTGACAGAAGACTATTTAACACTTTCTTCAGGCGGCCAAAGAAGCGCTCCTTCAATGATTGCTTCATGTCAGTACCATTGATGCTCAACGCTTCCGACATACCCAAATACTTATAGGTTTTGGATGCGGAGAGGGCTGACGTTTATGGAATCCGAGAGTTGGGTTCCCACGGATTCCACAATCTCCCCTCGCTTTACATGCATGACCGCACATTTGTCCACACCAAATTCCATCCTGATGGCGCTACTGAAAGTTTCAGTTACTTTCAGTAGCTAGTCGGTAAACACGTGATCGGCCTATAATTTTTGGGTTCCGCGGTGCTACCTGATTTATGGAGCAGGTGGGTAACTCCTGTTGTTAGGAACTGGGGTAGCGAACCAAACTCCAAAGCCGTCTGGTACTGAGCCGCCAAGCGAGCGTGCGATCTTGTGATCCATTTGATCCAAAAGTTCTGCAGTCCGTCCGGCCCTGGAGACTTCCAGTTAGGCAACGGACGGACTGCACGAGCTACATCTTGGGGGCAGATGGTATATAATAGCCCCCATTTCTGGTATTGGATTGCAGGCTCGCTCGACTTCCCGAGTCCAGTCACCTTCGGTGTGACTGACAGGCACCGACCAGATACTGCGCCAGAAAGAACACATGGCATCATCATCTGGCAGGCACGTGTCAGCCACACCTTGGTTCGGTCGCTCCCAACCCCTATAGGGTACCTTTCATCGCTCTGGAAGGTGCGATTCTGAGTGTATCGCTCTACTCGCCGCTTATACCTACGAATACGGTTAGCCCATGCATACACTTTCTGCTTCAGGAAGTCGATGCGCTCTGCGACGCAGGACAGATAGTTCTGAGAGCTTATATCAGTCCCTGAGAACGCACGCCACACAAAGCGCATCACTCTTGGACGAGTATTGCCGTCTCTGAAGCAGATTAGTTTGCCGATGAGAGCTCTGGCCCCACCAATACGGTGTTCAATTCTGCACTGCCAGGCTGGTACGGTTGGTTTCGGTCGCGTAGCTCTAGAGTCATTGGGAAATTTGACGTGAGCTACACGACATGCCGCTACAGCCGCGCAGTAGAGAATCGAATGAGTATCGGTGAGGTCTTCGCAGTCATCAAAATAGTTTGATAACTCACTTAACACCCACAACTCGTTCGACATGCGGCAAAGTCCCACTTAAGCTTGGCTGCTTTTTGAGTGACGTCGGCGATTTGTGTCTTGGAGCGCAGCACTGTGTACCTAACACAATCCGTTGATCTGACTCCCAGAATGCTGAGCTTCAGTGCTCGCTGTATGTGGAGAGAGGTGACTAATTACACTGCTCAGCAATACAGGGTGTCATTGTCAGTTTTATTGTTTTTTATTCGATTCATTAGGTATAGTTTATTTACTTAGCGTAATCAAGTTTTTTACACAAGCACATTAACTTTAAAGTCCAAAATTTGTAATTGATTGTTAGACGAGAACAAACCTTCTGGCAGTGCAGGAAAATTATAGGTAAGAAGTGGGGACTATCCCCTAAAATTATACTATGGCTGTACACCACAGTGAGCCGCCCCATGATCACCTATAGGGCCGCGGTCTGGTGGGTCCGAACCAAGCTGGCTACAGCCTCAAACAAACTACAACGCATGCAACGACTAGCCTGCTTGGCGGCTACGGGCTGCATAATGACCACTCCGACTGCAGCAGTTGAAGCCATGCTGGAACTGCCACCGCTCCACCTGTTCATACAGCAGGAAGCGGCACTGGCCGCGGTACGTCTTAAGGCACTAGATCTCTGGTGTAAGAGAGACACACCACACACCGCCCTACTTGAGGGACTCAACAAGGTGTTCCCCACTACGAAAGCCATTAATGATCGAGTACCCAAACAATTTATCTTCGATAAAAAATACAAGATCCAGCTTCACGACCCAGGGTCGCGGGTAATTCTAAAGAGAAAACCGTGGCCCTGGCACAGGCAACTGAAGGAACACGGGTGGGTTTTAGTCAGTAAAAGTCTGACACGCCCTCCCGTTCCACCCAGAGCGGGAGAAGTCATTTGATGATTTCCGACCCAAAAAAAAAAAATGATCCAGCTTCACGAGGATCGTTGGCGGCTACGGGCTGCATAATGACCACTCCGACTGCAGCAGTTGAAGCCATGCTGGAACTGCCACCGCTCCACCTGTTCATACAGCAGGAAGCGGCACTGGCCGCGGTACGTCTTAAGGCACTAGATCTCTGGTGTAAGAGAGACACACCACACACCGCGCTACTTGAGGGACTCAACAAGGTGTTCCCCACTACGAAAGCCATTAATGATCGAGTACAGGGTTTGTGCCCTGCAGAGCTGCGCATCTTCACAGACGGATCCAAAACAGGTAACGGCACAGGTGCTGGAGTCTTCTCGGAGGACCTCAACATATGCATAGACACACCATTGGGGGTCCATAACACAGTGTTCCAGGCCGAATGCATGTGTATTTCTCTGGCTGGTTTGGCCATAATGGCCAGGGAAGTTAAGGACCACCAGCACCTTAGTCAGGTGGGTAGCCTCTATAACATAACCATTCAATGGATCAAGAGACTCAGCGGTTCGCTGGGCAATGATGCAGTCGACGAACTTACCAGAAGGGGGTCGAATGAGGCGCCAGTGGGAACTGATCCCATCTTGCCACTCCCCTTCGGGTACTTACGCACTCTGGTAAGGAAACGCACCAGGGAACAACATCACAAACTATGGTTTGAACAAGGTGTGTGCAGGCAGGCTAGGGAAGCACTCCCCTCACGAAACAGGTTCTCCGACTAACCAAACAACAGATGCATATCGTTAGGGCAGCTTTAACTGGCTACGGGTCATTTAATAAACACCTCTTTGTCATAGGAGTCACAGACAGTCCGCTTTGCAGGGCCTGCATGGTGGAGGACGAGACAGCAGCTTATGTGCTTCTAAACTGCCTTGTTGTTGCCACATACAGGGCAAAGTACTTTGGTAACCCAGGTACCCCTACGTGAGGCTATCAGTAACACCAAGGCGTCTTCCTCGAGGAGCTGGGGTGCATTGAATGATTGATTTTGCCACCGTACGCAAAAGACGCGCAATGTCGGGGAGTTGCAGACACCAGCCTGTATTACTTGTTTCTTAGACGAGAACAACTGCCGACAAACTATTATGCAGTTTGGCAGACTTTATGTAACATAATGTTTATACAGATTTTGAATAAATCAATTTTTATGTTTATACAGAATTTGAATAAAAATTGCCATGAATTCAATTATATTATGAATGAAATAAACCACAGGGTAGAAATTTTATGCTGGTTATTTAAAAAAAACAGTATGTAAATTGCACTTTTGTATGAAACAGTGTGTATTTTTTTTTAAACCAACCCAAAGTTTCTATGTGGGGGGATCTAGAATCATGGCAACTCTTTGCGCGTCAATATCCTTGACACTCTTCTTTCTGTATAATTTAACTTTAAAATCTTTCAGGGATCATCGTAAGAACAGGTTAAAATTGCATGAAGCCAATGTCAGTCTTACATTAATTATTTAACTAATGAAATCTGTTTCATAGAGTACTGTAAATATATAATATATAGGCCATTGCAGTAATCAACTTTCTTTTACTTAGGCTTTCTCCTTTCACTCCACAGAAAATCAAGTGCTGCATAAGCTGCATTAAAAACATAAATAAGGTTATGCGGCAGGTAAGCCCCGGTCCTGAACCCCTGCACTATATTTTTTTTTTACACAAGGAAACTTAAAATTTACTATTTTTTACAGAAGAAAACTTAAATTACCTAATTTTACTTACCCAACTGTGTAAAGAGGCACACATATCAACAGTCCTTTGAAATCTACCATATTTAGAAATTAAAAATAAGGGAAAACAGACCAACTTATTAACAACAAAACAACAACTACACTTCACAAAACTTAATAAAATTATTAGTAACAAAAATAAATAAATACACAGTTGAATACGTGCGTGTGTCTACGACAGGATTCTTTAAATAATAAAAAAAATGATGAATAGAAACTGTGTTGAGACTAGGCTAGGTATATTATTTTATGAATTCTTTATCCGTTTTCTATTTAGCGGTCAATAATTACAATTAGTGCAAATCATAAACCGAACCTTCGAACTTTTGACGACATTTGGATTGACAGGCGCGACGTCATGTTACTCTTATTGACATTGACAGTTTCGTTCAGAAATAGTTGATTGCTTCTTTCAAAACTTAGAATATCACAAATTCGCACATTTCATCCTTACAGAATTACAATAATATTTATTGTAATTCTGTAAGGGTAAGGTTATTATTTGCATAATATAAGCTAACAGATTTAAACAAAAAAAATGTATGCAATACGCTAAATTTTTTACCATGGTGCTTGATTTATTTTTACTTTATTTTGTTGTTTTACCGGCAATAGAAATACACACTCTGTGAAAATTTCAACTGCTTATATAATACAGTTCACGAGATACAGCCTGCTGATAGACAGACGGATGGATCAAAGGAATTTGAGAAAGTTTGTAATGGTGTACCCTCGGACCAATAGGTAGGATAATTGGTCCGAGGGTTTACCAAAGAATTGACATTCGACTTTTTCTTTGTCAACGACCCGTTCTGCGCTGCGCATGTTCAGGGATGGTTGGTGTGGGTCCAACCAATTACCGGTATTCATTTTTGATTGCAGATTTATCCAGATCACCAGTATAATGTAATACAAGAATGATCGTTCACGGTTTTTGTTTAGAATCATAGAAGGAGGCTTTGTGTTGGCCTACCCCTTTGCAACATAGGTATAAATGGTATATCTACACATTAACAAAGTCAACTTCAATACATTTTATTTTTTAAGTTTTGTTATGCGTAGGCCCAGATAATATAATACTACGTACAGATACCCAATCCCATACAAAGAAATGACACCTCCCTGCCAAATCTGGCTATTGAGCTGGTAATTTCACTTCGTCAAATTTTTCAACAGATGGCAGCATCAGCGACTCACAAATTGCCAGAGACTAGTTTTACCACGTCATCTTGATTTAAATTTGTAACGATAGTACTACTCTGATGTGTTTAAATTGATTAAAGCGCCATCTATTGCAAAGAACTCTAAACGAAATGATTAACAGCATGTCGATTCTGTAAAAATCTTACCGTGAAGACTTGCGTGGAGTGAGCTGTCAGTGTCATCCCGGCTTGGTTATTCCCTATCGTCAGTGGCACTTACAGCTCACTCCACGCTCACTTCAGCTAAGTTTTCACGGTGAGATGGTTGCAGAATAGCTCATCATCATTTTATGGATTCGAATTGAAGTTCGATTCGAATTAAGCTTCATTCATGATTTTCTTGAAAATAAGTGCATTATGAGTATAAATAGATAAATCAGCATTAAACAGGAAAGTTTTGATTTTCACGAATCGTACTTCAGCCAAAACTCTGCCGTTAAACGCTTTTTAATGATTGTTAATTTCAAAACGGTTACATAAGCTCATCTATGATTTTTGTTCAAGACTAATATTAATTTGTTCGAGTTGTGACCCTATGGTATAGGTACAGTAACACAACAGTACAGTACGGTGGCAGGGAAATCGACGCACAATCTGAGTCAATGGATTCAGTACATAATCTGAAAAAACACGTGTTGAAATTATTCGCAGGTTGTTTAAGAAAAAAATGCTCTGCCTTACATTTTGTTCGCGTAGGTATTAAAATAAAATAAATAATCTTTATTTCGAATAATTGCGAATCCATAAATAAGCAAACAAGAAATTAATAATAAATAACTTAAAAATTAAATGACACGGCGGCCACAGAATATTAATATAGGTACAGTCGCCATCAGATATATCGTAGCGGGCGAGGTACACAAAATATTTCGGAGCAGAATTAATTTTCAATAAAATCGTTACACTAAATATGGTAAATAACTTCAGAACATGCAATTTGACATAAATATAATAGCAGCGACTTTTCAATAATTTCGGAACACTTAGCGATGTAAAAATATCAGAATACACAGAACGTCAAAGGTATCTACGCAGTCAGGATGATCATAAAGACCGGAACATTTATGGAAAATATACCTTTGGTCTGTTTCGCACAGTTTAATTTCGTTATTATACTGACTTTTAAAGTTGTCAAAAATGATTTTGACAACTTTAACGTTTGTTTTCAAACAGGACACTCGAAAACTGCATAATGTCAACCTGTCAGATTGAAAGCTATTCTATTTAAATTGAGAATTGAAGTATTATGATAAAGGTGAATTAAAACGTGTAATGAAACAGAAAATACTTTTTATTTTAAGACTCAAACACAAACACTACATTTATTTTAATTATTAAAAAACCTTTTAACAACTTCTTCACTACGCGTTTTAAACTACTTGAGGACCTGGGTTCGATTCCCAGTGTAATTGGGTTTTTCTATCTAGAATTTCTCAGTAGCAGCCCGGAATCTGGATTAGTGCCCGGTTGATGGCAATAGGCTCGCCCCCTATTACATGGACTTAAGCATACCTGGCGAAATGTGGGTGTACTATAGGTACACCTCTGCCTAACCCTTCTGGGATTACAGGCGTGATGTAATGTTATGTCCACTTAGTGTAAACTAATAAAAATATCAATTTTTATTCAGGTTGTGAAAACGTTACGTAACGTTACTTCGTATAACTTCCTTCGGTGTTTAAAACATTCTGCAACTGTCCTTGCATGGAACCGACCTGGTTTTCACATACGAAAACAGGCCCAAACGTTGATGGCATGGCGTCTTAAAGCATATTTTGTGCTACACTGGTTTCCGTTCCACTCTTGTTCCATTTTACCCCATCTTTTTTCTATGGGGTTGAGATCGGGGCTCTTAGCAGGCATTTTTATACGAGGCACCACAAATCTGTGGTCATGAATCCATCTTTGTACCAAGCGTGCATTATGCACCAAGCTGTTGTCTTGCATGAAAGTTATGTGCTCGTTTGGATAAAATACGTTGGCAGTTGGCAGAAACGACTCGTGAAGTTTTTCTTTGTAATCCACCGCATTCATACGGCTATCCTTACACATCCAGCCCCAAAACCCAATCGTAATACGCCCACTCTGGCGATAAGGCACTACATTTGGCTCCAGATATCGCGTAATGTCTGGTGTTTTCGTCCATGAAGAAAACTTTATTAAAATTGTGATTTATATAAGTTGCTGCAAATTGCAACCAGTTTTGAGTCTCTCAGTTAGTGGCGGCTTCCTTGCTGGCACTCTATTTTGTAAACCACCCTCTTTTGTAAACCACCCTCTTTTAGACGCCTTCGTATGGTACTGCTCGATATGTGGTATACATTTGCAAACTGAGTCGTATTTATGAATCTTTCTTCGTGAGCTTTATTTGTGATAGCCATGTCCTGACACCTTGTTGTAGAACGCGGACGTCCAATGATACGTGATTCGTCAAGGCACCTTCTTGCTGCCATCCCTCCAGCCATCGATACACTTTGTTTCCCTAAAATAAATTTACAGTAAATGTTATCATGATCAAAACACGAAACAAGCTTGACATTAAAATTCTGTTTCTCCAGCTTTCAATATAGTAAAAAAATACTTACTGCAACCCCAACTTCATTAGCTACGTCTGTTACAGGCACACTATCATTCCGTAATTGTATTATTTTCATTTTTATTTCGGTATCTACGCGATAGGGATCATGGTGGTTAGGGAAAACAGTTTTCGAAAATTAAAGTATAAAGAAACCATCAAAAGTAAATTTACGATCGAGTACGAGGCGAGGATAACAATTGCAAGAAGAAGTCAAGAATAGAGAAAATCAACAAAGCAAATATCGAACCAGTTTGAAGTAAGTATCGCACTCGTCAAATGAGTTCGAACGTGTAAGATCATTAGCAAGTAGGTTGTAGTTTTCAGCAATTATAACGAGATACATAAATCATCGGATGCTGCTTTCGGTTCGTATTTCGTTACATAAACTTATGACATCTTTAGATGGAAAAGTTAGGCCGCTTTATTTTTCGTTTTTATCAATTAAAGGTCAAATCATAATTGTAATTATCAGCATATTATTAACACAAAGATTGACTGGTAGAGAATGCCTTGTGGTAATCAAGTCCGCCTATATACCACTATTTTACAAGAAGTTTAAATAAATAAATCATTAATGTATGAATAAATAAATCAATAATGCAGCTCTCACATTTGATCTTGGAATGTTAATAATTGACTACAAACCCAGAAATATATGCTTAGCCACCTCTATATCTGCTCTGTGAATATACACAGTCATTCCAAAATCAAAGATCGACATGCAAAATACAGTGTAATTTAAACTGTATGATACAAACTTAAGGTACCTATATTTTCCATAAATGTTCCAATCTTTATGATCATCCTGACTTTTTAGATACCTTTGACGTTCTGTGCTTTTTGATATTTTTACCTCGATAAGTGTTCCGAATTAATTGAAAAGTCGCTGCTCGTATATTTGTGACAAATTGCATGTTTTGATGTTATTGATCATATTTAGTGTTACGAATTTATTGCAAAGTAATGTGGCTCCGATATATTTGTGAACCTCGCCCGCTACGATATATCTGATGGCGACTGTACCTATTGCACTTTTCTATGAAACAGCAGATTTTTTATTGAACGACCGACGAAAAATTTTGACGCTTGGTCTAGAATCATTCATGGTTTCAGTTAGCGTGTCGATTTCCCTGCCATCCTTTACATTGATTTAAACTTATAATAATTTATCTGAATATAAAAAAAAAAACTGCTAAAATATATAGGTATTTCGTATATTCTGTACTAGCTTCCGCCTGTGACCTCGTAGATGTCGTTAAAGTCAAAGTCAAAGCATTAATTTCAAATAGGCACTAAAAGGCACTTTTGAACGTCAACATTTTCATTTAAATAGAATTGATTCTAGGCGCCCCTTCCAAAAGGTAGTTTCGTATGGAGAAGAAGGGGCAAGAAACTCCACCGTTACTCTTTTAAAATGTTTAACACCACACCATATGGTGTGGTGTTATAACCTAACTTCCTAATAATCATAAATGCGAAAATAAGTATATTTGTTTGTTACGCTATCACGCCAAAACGGCTGAATGGATTTGGATGAAATTTTGCACACAGATAGACCAAAACCTGGGTTAAGATTGATGACTGATGGCTTACATAAGCTACGCAGTCTCATTTCCTACGAAATGTTTGGAAAGTTATTTATATTGTGTTATGTCGTTTCTAGTACTCAAAGGTCAGTGATCCCGTAGAGTTTTCTAATCATTTTATGAAACAGAATCTATTGGCATCAATTTGTTTTTTTTCTGAAAATTTCCCATTTTCTTGCTGACTATTTTTTTCAATATCTGTGAAGGCAGATCAAAAAGTTTCAAAAAGTTAAGCACAGCTTCTTTTTTTTTTTGGGATATGATCAAATGACTTCTCCCGCTCTGGGTGGAGCGGGAGGGCGTGTCAGACTTTTACTGACTAAAACCCACCCGTGTTCCTTCAGTTGCCTGTGCCAGGGCCACGGTTTTCTCTTTAGAATTACCCGCGACCAAGAACAGCCTCCCAAGACCGCTTTCTTGTAGCAACAACGGTTAAGATACCTGTCCCATTTCAAAAAAATATCATCATGTATTTATGTGCTTTTTGACTGCTTATATCCATAAAGCTAAGCGTGATGATAATAATTTTTAAGGTAAAATCTGTAAGTATCTTCAATATTCTAACCTTTTGGCTGGACTTTTTAAATTTTGGTCATAGCTGTAAACTATAGAAGGACATGATTAAATTGCAATATTGCTCTTCCCCTATAGCAAATAGCGTGATAATATATATTATAGCCTACACTGACTGACCTGCATCTATGCAAAATTTTAACAAAATCTATCCGGTAGTTTTTTCCTGATGCTGGAACATACATTTTGAAAACAGATAAAAACAAAAATTCGGCAATATAATCGTTCCCAGACTTCGGAAAATCAATTAAAAAAAAAAACATTAATGATATTATATTAATTATTAAAAATAAATACCTATCAGCTTAATAGGTATTTATTTTTAATAATTAAAAGAGACAGACAACATAATAATATGGACTGTTTATTAAACCAACAACTTTTACAATTATTGTTATTCTAAGTCTTTTTCTGTTGTGTTGATTTTTTTGTTTTTATATAAAAAACCCGTGTCTTATTTCCATCCCATATTATTTTCATTTGAGGCCGTTTCTTTTTAGGAGGTTCTAAATTCTCACCAGTTAATTTGTCATACAATTTCAATCTTGGGTTCGTAAAACACCTTACTTCTAAAATTTCCGTGGTGATCACTTCGTTTGTCATATTACCGGCTTTCATTATACTATTGACTGACGGAGCCCAGAAGTGGTACTTGCCATAGAGCTCTGCAAAGTTAGCTATGACACTACCTATAAGTCGTGCTTCGTGAACCAGTTTCATAAGCACTATAGTTTTTGAAGCAGTTAATTTTGTCACTACTGTTTGTCCAGGTTTGATTGTAACGAGTCCATCTTTAGTCACACCAATAGGCATTCTAACATTTTGTGTACTTTCATTTCTCCATTTACTCACACATGTAAACTTTCCATAGCCAAAATCTATGTTGAAATGGGTGAAGATGTCATCTTTCGGCAGTCCAGTTTTAGACCATGTAGAACTTATTCTGTTTTCAATAACTGCGTACATGCTTATTTTGGATGTTATATTATTTGGTGTATTGTTTATATGTTCGTGTGTATCCAGAACAACGTCTTCATTTAAAATATCTATAATTTTAGACTTTTGAACTGCGAGTCTTCTTGTCATTTCTTCCCAGTCGTACTTGTTGAATAAATCCCCGTAAGGCGTAGGATTCTTCAGGTATATGTCGTGTGGTACTTTACCTAGTTCAACTCGCATTCCTTTATTGAGTCTTGTTTTTGTAATGTTGAAAAGTTTTAGTTCTTCGTCTGTGACGACTTTATGGTCGTATCCGCTGTAATTTGTATTGACAAGTACATCACTTTCATTTGAGAGCACTGTTATATTGATCGTTATTCTCGCATCCACTATGCTTGGTACTAAAATTAATAAAAATATCACTAACATTTCTACTCTTGGGTTTCTCCTTATAAACTTCACTTGATATCTATAACATGTATTTTTTTCGATATCGCTTTTGTTTTACTATGAGCTTACTTTTAAATATGAGCACTATTAGTTACACCAATGGAAAGCACAGCTTTAATTTGAATCAAAAATATATTTATGTGTTTCTACTTTTCCTCGTAAGTTTGTTTCTTACAATACTCAATACGTATCAATAATAACACTATAATAATAATCTGTGCTTATATTATGGATTCAAGAGCTCGTTCTTGACCTTAATAGCTCAGAGTGTGTAGATACTATTATCATTAGCAGAAGTTAGCGTTGAACGTAGATTAATATATCGCTTAAGGAATTTTATATGTTTATCATTATTATTTGAAGTTTCACAGAATCGGAAAAAACGAAGATCAAAAGGTCACGCATCTAATCGGACACTACACAAACAATCAGTGTGACATTACAATTCAGCCCAATACACAACTAGGTACTGAAATAAATTATAAAATGGACTTCAAATTACTAGTGTTAGTGCTTTTAATCAAAATAGTGGTAGCAAGAATAAGCATTGACGTGAATTTAGACAAGGATCGGAACGTGAACATATCATACTCAGGATCAGAAACAGATTTAATCACGGATGACGACATCAAATCTTTCAAAATCGAAATTGATTATTTACTCACAGCGTTAAAACAGCACTTGGGGAAAAGGCCGAAAGATGCTTACCTTGGAAGTCCAACTCCTTGGGGAGACTTGTACAAGTCATATAATTGGGAACCAGTGAAGAGAGTGTTGTCGATAAAATCAACGAGAGTGAAAAGCATGACGAAGAACCCAATCGTAGTTCTTTCTCAAGACTTCGAGAACTCCTCAAACCAGACGATAAAAGTGAACACAGGCATAACACACACCATAGAAAACACTTTAACAACCAGTTGGTCAAGAGAGAAAGAATTTACGGTATCCCAAGAAATTGAATACGAATTCAATGTGGGCATCGCAAAAGCTACGGGAAAAACCGCTTTTTCCTTCACCACGAATTGGGGGGACAGTGAAGAGAAATCAAAAACCGAAATTATTGGTACGACTAGCGGCATGGAGGTAGAATTGAAGCCAGGGGAAGCTGTGACAGCGGTTTTGTCGGCAAACGCAGGCTATTTAGAAATAGAAGTGGTGCATATGGCATCGTTGAGGGGTAATGTAGCAGTGAACTACAAGAAAGCGTTTAGAGGTCACCATTTCTGGGGACCTTTGATAAATAATGTAATGGAGACTGCAGGTATTAAGAATGAAGTAACAACAAAAGAGACGATTCGTTTTGGATTCCATGTTGAAGGGAAGTTAAGAGTTTATGATAAAGAAACCGGACTGCCGATATGAAGTTGTAAATATAAAATTAAGCATAGTGATTGTGAGGTTTTATTTCTTACGAGCTTCTTTGCCTACGACTTTGCCCTCGTAAAAAATCTTGTTCAACGACCCATCGCGTCGCCCACCTATAACTCTGTTCGCGCTTAGCGTCCTTTATGATTTTTTTTACAAAATGATATGAAACTTTTCCTCAGTTTCTGGTTCCATACGGGTTCGCGCTGGTTTTAGAGGAAGGAAGAAAACATGTTCAAATCCGACTACTAATTTCAGAGATTAGCGCGTTCGAACAAATAAACAAACTCTTCAACAACTCTTTGCTTTAGTAGTATATAGTATATTAGCTTCTGCCCGCAAATCTTAAGACTTAAACAACAGTCACATTTCCCGCCCGCGCTGTCACGTTTTCGCTTCGCGTTCTTTGTCATATTTTTATGTTTACTCGGCTTCTTATGGTCGTAAATGTATAAAATATAAACGCCTCAAGGTGCTGACAGACTTGAGCAATCACTTGTAACAGAATATCGAGTATTCGCCGTTTTTAAATTTGTCGAACTGAACAACGTACAGAGCCAAGCATAGAGCCAAACATTGCTACGAACATTTTCACGATCATTCTAGCGAACGCTCTAGTCAATGCTCGTCAAACAATATTCTTTACGAAGATGTCAGACTTTACGGTCGAGTGTGCTGCAGTGGCGGCGGAACAACGACAAAATAGCTCGGCTCGGCAAAAAGCTCGAAGCAAATTTACTGTCCTTTCGCTAAAATACTCGTTAGGACGCTCGCTAGAAATTCTAAAACTCAAATCTATTGTTTCAAATAAACTAATTACAGGCACTTATGAATTTTCAAGGATTACAGGCACTTTTGAATTGTTTAGAATTCTCGATAAAACGCTTCCGTTTATATTTCTGTAATAGAAAATTCGCTAGAATGCTCATTACAAATGAATGCTCAATTCTATCAGCACCTTTATATTTCTTGTCAAACAAACATTTTAATTTATAAATTATATTATAAGCTGTGTTAAAGTGTTTTCATGTTATTCTATTTGTAAGTGTAGATACTATATTGTTAAATATATTCAGCAAGAACTCCTCTATTGGTAAAAGCCTCCCCCAAAGATATCCAGTCTTCTCTAGACTGGACTGTTCATCAATCATCACAATCCAGTTTATTCCAGCTATCATTTAATATTGTCTTCCCATCTAGCGTAAGGTCTCCCCTTCTTGCGTGTTCCTTGGGTGCTCAGCCATGCCGTTACCTTTATCGCCCATATCTGTACCCTAATTGCGTAATACACAATTAATCGGAATCTGAATCGTTTTGAAACAGATTGCTAATACATTGCTTCATAAGTTCCATAAAAAAAGTCTGCTCAACAATGTAAATAGCGCAATGAATGTTGTTGAACTTTCAAAATACAACAGATTAGTCGTAATCGTTAGCGAAAATATGTTACGCAATTAGGCTGCTGGTCTTGTAGACGCGCTAAATGCCCTCGACAGCTGGAGCGTCGTGCTGTGTTCCGAGCGGAACCCGAACTGTTCCGGGCCGTGGTGTGACGTGAGGAGCAAAGTGTCACAGCAGGAGTTGCTCAAACACCTTGGATATGGTTGGCAGCAAAGTGATGGGCCGATAGCTCCCAGGCTTCAGCACATCTTTGTTCGACTTGGGCAGCATTTTGACGCGCCCTTCGTTCCAGCTGGTTGAGAAGACCCCCGTGAGCAGTATCCTTGTGCACAGGCACGCTAGTGCCGGTACCATACGGTATGGCAAATGGCGCAGCTTTGTGTTGGTTATACCTGCCGATCCAGGGGCCTTTCTTGGCTTGGTCCTCAGTATGACGCGTCTGACTGGCAAGGCTTAAAGAAGTTAGGATCTTCCTCTGGGGCTATCGACGAGGCAAAGTATTCCACAAGGTGCCTATCGACTGCTGCGACATGTTCGTTGTCGTCGGTCGGGTTCGGCTGGAATTGACGCTCCAAGTGCTCGGCAAAGATCTCCACACGGGGTGCAGTGTTGTATCTTGGGTCCCCATCGCTGTGTTGTAGCGGGCGCACCGGAGCTGGAATTTGCGATCTGCCTGGACAGTTTATGAATCGACGGCCAGTATCCTTTGATAGCGTCAATGTGTGACTCCCAGCTCTCGGCGTTAAATTCTTGAAGCTTGGCCCTAACCTTCTCCGCGAAACGGTTGAGTTCGAACTTCATGGTCGGGCATCCAGTACTTTGTCACCGTTTGCGTAGGCGTCTCTTCTTGGCGACCAACTCTCGATGCACCTCCACGTCGATTTCTAGGTAATATTCCCTGATATTGCATATCTCACGATTGTGGAGGGTCTAAGCGCTTAAAAAGCCACGAACTCCGCACTTTCACGGGATATACAGCCTATCACCGATGATCGTGGGTGATGCATTCGATTTGCAGATAACAGCGTACGGACCCTTCTATCCCAGGCGTAAATTTCGATCTGAGTTAATTTGAGTATGCCGAAAGAATACATCAAAACTGGCATGACCCAACCGTTGATGCACGCATCTTGTTTCGTCTGATATAAAACTATTAAATACTTTCTTCATCCGCCCAAAAGCCCAAAGCTTCAGACATACCCAAATCATTACAGGTTTCGGATGCGGAGAGGGCTCTAAGGTTTATGGAATCCGAGAGTTGTGTATGTAACAACCTCCCATCATGCATGACGTAAGTAGTAGAAGACCCCATTGGCGGCGTTGGCGGCCAATCTTCAACAAACGGGGAAGGGTCATGATTCCAATCATCGATCATTTATTAAGGTCGATGAAGGGAACCGGGCTAGGGTTGGGGCGGCCAGTCCGTCTTCGGGACAGGTCTGGTGGCCATCTCCGTCCACACCCCCTCTGTTTGCAGAGGGTGAGTTTTGTGGGCGTCGAGTGGGGAGGGGAGAGGAAGACAACCTCTATAAAAAAATAACCTCAATCCCAAGGTCGAGCGTGCCGAGGGGATGAATGGCCGGAGGGAATCCGGTCACTAGCGCTGGGGAGGGTTATCAGGGGAAAAAGGGACCACACCCTTCAAAGGAAAAACAAAAAAATGGATCAGACAAATGAAAAAAAACTACCCCAGGGCGGTACCGGCTGCTCAGCAGCCGGAGAATCCACCACGTTCCCTTTGGGAACTTCAAGCCCCCATTCGTATTCTGGGGGGGGGCAACAAATGTCTGCCGAGCCAAGGAGGCTCATCGCGCTCTCGGTCATCCGAGGACGAGAGGACGAGGAAGGAGGGGAGTGATGCGCGGTCGGAGTCCGACGCTGCATCTGGCGCGGAGGGCTCCTTTAAGAGCCCGGAGCGCGAAGTGGTGGGGGCTGCTGGGAAGGACAAAAGGTTCTTCCTGAAGCGGCCCAAACCGAGGGATGGCCAGGGGTCACTCTCGGATGGCGGGATGGCCTCGGCCCGAAAAATCGGTCGACGGGGTGGGGTCCGAGGAAGTGGCGGAGGGCACACCACTCAGGGGGACAGAGAGCCAGGCAGAGCAAGTCCAGCAGAGCCAGCCCAGCAAGCCGGGAGGCTCGCTGCGAAGGGTCGCCGTTCTGAAGTGGCCAGCCGCAGTGCGGCTCGTTCAGAGTCGTCAGGTGGTGAGCCGGATGCTGCTGGCGGCTCCAAATCGGAGAGATCGGCTAGGTTTGCGGAGGTCGTGGTTGCCGCGATCAAGGGTGTGGCCTTGAAGAGGGTTCAGTCCTCTAAAGACAAGGCCATATCCGCAGCCACGGCCTCCATTGTGGAGGCAGCGGAGGCAATTCATTTCGGGCCTCCACAGGACGGTATCTCTGAGATGCGGGCGGAGGTCGCCCGCCTGACTACCGCCATGGAGCTTCTCCGAAAGGAGAACGAGGAGCTCCGGGCAGACCTGGCTAAGGTCCAAGGAGCCAACCATCGGGAGTTGCCACAAAGAAGGGCGCACGGGCAAGGCCAGCCCGTGCCAGCCGAGGACCGGGTTCTGACCATGGTGCGGCGGGAGCTGGCTGCCTTCCATAGTAGGTTTTCCGCTCTGGAGGCCATTGTCCTGCGCCCCCCGCTAGCGGCGAACCAGCCGGCTTTGGCCCAGCGAAAGGCGGCATCGTATGCTGCCACCGCTGCCAAACCAAGGTCCTCGGGGCAGACCCAAAGTGGGGTCGTGGTGGAACCCACGGGCCCGCCCCTGGCGAAATCGGCGTCTGTGCAGACGGCAAGGGCCCCAGCCCTGACGGCCGCCCCGTCTTCCAAAACGCCTTCTAAATCTCCTCCGACCGACGCCGAATGGCAAATGGTCGGGGAGAAGGGGAAGGCGGGCAAGGCAGCAAGGGCGGCAAAAAGAAAAGAGAGGAGGCGGCGGCGCAAGGAGCGAAACGTCGCGGCTAGGCTCCGTGCCCCGAAGTCCGCAGCTGTAGTTATCACACTACAGCCGGAAGCGGAAAAGAAGGGCATGACCTACCGCGAGGTGCTCGGCAAGGCGAGGACGGCGGTGAACCTCCAGGAGATCGGCGTCACCAATGGCCTTCGGCTAAGGGTCACTGCGACTGGGGCCCGGATGCTGGAGGTCCCCGGTGCGGCCAGCGGCCCGACCGCAGACGCTCTAGCTGAAAAGCTTAGGGCGTCCCTGAATGCGGACGAGGTCCGAGTATCCAGGCCCACCAAGTGCGCTGACATGCGTATACTGGGCCTGGACGACTCCGTGACGGAGGAAGAGGTCGTGGCTGCCGTTGTTAGGACGGGGGGGTGCTCTGCCCAGCAGGTAAGGGCAGGCACCATTCGTCCTGACTTCACGGGGATGCAATCCATTACGGTGAGCTGCCCCGTAACGGCGGCTCAAAAAATTGCCGGGGAGGGCCGAAGGCTCCTGGTGGCTGGGTCTCCGCGCAGGTCAAACTGCTGGAACCCAGACCCCTGAGGTGCTTCCGCTGCCAAGTGGGCAACCACGTGGGAGTGCAATGCGCCGCGGAGGTGGACCGCAGCGGTCACTGCTTCCGCTGTGGTCAGCCCGGTCACAAGGCCGGCTCGTGCAATGCCGCGCCGCACTGCTTTATATGTGCGGCAGCTGGCAAGCCGGCCGATCACCGGGTTGGGAGTAAGGTCTACGCTCCACCCGCCAAAGCCAGGGGCAGGGACAGGGGAAAGGCCACTACCACCGCCGTCAAGGCTGCATCCGCCGCTACTGCCGCCGCCGTTGCCGCCTCCACCGTCGTCGCCGCCGCAACCTTCGTGGCCGGGCCTCCACAGGAGGCTCGGGAGGGGGCTGATATGGAGTGTCAGTAATGGCCCCATTACGCCTCCTCCAGGCGAACATCTACCACTGCGCCTCTGCTCAGGATCTGTTGCTCCAGAGCATGGCGCAGTGGTCGATTAACATCGCCGTGGTCGCTGAGCCGTACTTTGTCCCGCCCAGGGATGACTGGGTGGAGGACCTGAGCGGCTCAGTGGCCCTAATTTCGTCGGCCGCCGCCGGTACCCTGTCCCTCGAGGCCGTCAAGAGGGGACGGGGTTGCGTGGCAGCACGGTTCGGGGAGATAGTCGTGGTAGGGGTGTACTTCTCTCCGAACCGAACTCTCGCCGAGTTCCACAACTCCCTAGCGGAGTTGAGAGTCGTCGTCGTCGGGTTTCGTTACCTCCCCGTGCTCGTCCTCGGGGACTTCAATGCCAAGAACTTGGCTTGGGGTTCCCGGCTCACGGACACGCGGGGCAGGATGGTGGAGGACTGGGCTCTGGAGACAGGCCTGGTCGTCCTAAACCGGGGTTCTGTCCCAACGTGTGTGCGTATGCGGGGTGAATCAGTGGTGGACATTTCGTTCGCCAGCCCCGCTCTGTCGCCGCACGTCATTGACTGGCGCGTCATGGAGGGGGTGGAGACCTATTCCGACCACCGGTACATCCGGTTCGACGTCTCCGCCCAGACCTCGAGCGCGCCCGTCCGACAGGCCCCGAGTGGTCCGCGGTGGGCGCTGAAGCAGCTGGACCGGGAGCTCCTCCTGGAAGCCTCGATCGTGCAGGCCGGGTGTCACCACCGGACAGGCCTGCTGACATCAACGACGAGGCGGAGTGGTTCCGGGAGGCCATGTCCGAAATATGTGACGTGGCAATGCCCCGGGTCCAGCCCGGACGTGCTTGGCGCCAGGTGTGCTGGTGGTCGCCGGAGCTGACGGCTTTGCGCAAGGCGTGCGTGGCTGCGCGACACCTGTACACCAGGCACCGCAGGCTACGTATTCGCCCTCCGAATACGGAAGCCATTCAGGCGGAGCTGTACGAGGGGTACAGAGCGGCGAAGACCGCCCTCCAAGCGGAGATCCTGCGGGCCAGGGCCCTGGCCCGCGAGGAGTCGCTGGAGACTCTGAACAGGGACCCGTGGGGACGCCCCTACAAAATGGTGCGGGATAAACTCCGCCCATGGGCTCCCCCACTGACGCAGAGTCTCCGGCCCCAGCTCATGGAGGAGGTGGTGAGCACTTTGTTCCCTTCGCGGGGCGAGCATACTCCCCCGCCCATGACTCCGCCTACTGTGGTGCCGGATGCGGACCACACCACCGACGACGACGATGCTTCGGAGGTGACCGAGGTAGAGCTGAAAGTGGCGGTACATAGGCTTAGTGCCAAAAATACCGCCCCAGGACCCGACGGCTTACCTGGAAGAGCCTGGGTTCTGGCCATGGAGGCTCTCGGGCCTCGACATATGGGGCTCCTAAGCGCATGCTTGGAGGAGGGCCAGTTCCCACTTCGCTGGAAGACGGGGAAACTGGTCCTCATTAAGAAGCCGGGGCGCCCTGCGGACTCTCCGTCCGCTTACCGGCCCATCATTCTGCTCGACGAGGTGGGCAAGCTCTTTGAAAGAGTTATTGCAAACCGCCTCGTCGGGCGGCTGGTGCGGGTGGGGCCGGATTTGGCGGAGAGCCAGTTTGGTTTCCGCAGGGGGCGCTCTACGGTGGACGCCATCATGCGCGTGCGAGCCCTCACGACGGGGAATGCTGTTGCCCGGGGTGGGGTCGTCTTGGCGGTGTCTCTAGACATCGCCAATGCCTTCAACACCCTGCCCTGGAGTTGCATCAGGGAGGCATTGCGGTATCACCGGATGCCGACCTACCTCTGTCGCGTGGTCGAGGCCTATTTGACGGACAGGGCCGTCATCTACCCCGGTCACCGGGGAGAGTGGAACCGGCGAGAGATGTCGTGCGGTTATTCTGTGGGATATCGGTTACGAATGGGTGCTGCGCGCCGACCTCCCGAATGGCGTCAGCGTGGTGTGCTACGCTGACGACACGCTGGTCCTGGCACAGGGGAGGTCGCACTAGGAGGCGGCCGAACAAGCGACACTCGGGGTTGCGACAATCGTCGAGAGGATCCGGCAGTTGGGACTCGAAGTGGCCCTGCACAAGTCCGAGGACATGTGTTTTCATGGTCCTCGGAACGCGCCACTGTCGGGTTCCCAGATAATGGCGGGAGGGGTTCACATCGGCGTCGAGTCGACGATGAAGTACCTGGGACTCGTCCTCGACAGCCGGTGGAATTTCGTGGAGCATTTCCGACGTTTGGCTCCCAGACTGGAGCGGGCTGGGGCTGCCTTGAGGCGGCTCCTGCCCAATCTAGGGGGTCCAAACGCCTCCTGCCGGAGGCTCTACGCGGGAGTCGTGCGGTCCATAACCCTTTACGGGGCACCGGTGTGGGCGCGTTCTTTGAGGCTCCGACCGGCCCGCAGGTTGAACGCGTCCCAAAGGGTCGTGGCCATCCGGCTGGTCCGGGGATACCGCACGGTCTCATGCGAGGTGGCGAGCCTCCTTGCCGGATTGCCGTCATGGGATCTGGAGGCAAAAGCCCTCGCGCACGTATGGGAGTGGCGCGAGGAGGCAAAACGCCGGGGTGTAACTCTGCTGCCGCGAGAAATCACGGTACAGCGGACAGAGCTCCGGCGGGATCTCATGGCGACATGGAGGGTGCGATTGTCGCAACCCAGTGCTGGGCACGCCACAATAGCGGCGGTAAGTCCCCTCTTTGAGGAGTGGTTGAAGAGGCGCCACGGCGTCCTCACCTTCCGCCTGACACAGGTCCTCACCGGACACGGTTGTTTCGGGAGGTTCCTGTTTCGCATAAGGTGCGAGGAAACGCCCGGGTGTCACCATTGTGTGGATCGCCCGGAGGACACGGTGGAGCATACGGTGGAGGTATGCCCAGCTCGGGCGGAGCACCGCAGTCTCCTCGCGGAGGCGATTGGCGGCGGCGATCTCTCGCGTCCGGCCCTGGTCCAGGCCATGGTACGGAGCGAGAGGGAATGGAAAGCCGTCACCTCCTTCTGCGAAGCAGTAATGCTCGCGAAGGAGGAGGCGGAGCGGGTGAGGGAGAGAGCATTGCGCCCTCACGCCCCCACTAGCCGCCGCAGGAGACGCCCTGGGCGTCGGGAGTCGCCTGCAGATTCCCGGCCACCGTAGGCGCGGGCTTGCGGATGGCGAGCAATGGGTAGCTCGCCGTCCGGTAAGGACCAGGCCCGGGTCGACGGCGCGTTGTGTTCCACGCGCGCCTCAAAGAGATGTCAGCAGAAAGTGACGGGGTCGCGGGTTATTCCACAGAGAAAACCGTGGCCCTAGCACAGGCAACTGAAGGAACACGGGTGGGTTTTAGTAAGTCTGACACGCCCTCCCGCTCCACCCAGAGCGGGAGAAGTCATTTGATGATTTCCCACCCAAAAAAAAAAAAAAAAGGTCTGATCTAGCAAGTAGTTCTGATGAGGACAACAGGGGGGTGTCAAATGAGACAGATGAAGTGCAGGTGATAATGACTAGCGTTATTTTTTTTTATTTTTTGTTTACTTCATGATGGTGTACTCATTTTTATATATCCTTATATTGAATATAAACCTTAAAGGAATTATGTTATTATGAATTACATTTTTCATTAACGAATTATATTACTATAGATGAACTTTTTTTTTGTTTTTTTTTTTTGTTAAGTACGTTTTTTTTTATGAGACATGATTATGTTATGTATTCTTTGAAATGAGCCTCTGTCATTATCAATTGTTTGGAATTATTAGTCTTACAAAAATTAAATGAGTGTAACTTATTTGTATACTAGGGATTAATGTTTTTTTTTGTTTTTAAATTATACATTTTCGCTCGGTACGAGGACGTAACCGAATGTCAGATGGCCGAGCTTTTAGCGTGCATTGACTTCCTGTGTATAAGCGATCATTGAATAATATCAAATGTTCTAACAAACACTGCTTTGACTTCCTGATTAGCATAACGCTTTAAATATTATCTGTAATAAATATTTAACTGTTGACTTCCGGTTGTCAAGGATAACCTGATTTTAAAAACCGCTTTGCAAACTGCACCATTATTGCGTAACAAACTTTCAATCAGAATCTGAATCATTTTGTAGGATATTGCTAATCCATTGCTTCTTAAGTTCGAAAAATTTGTCTGCTCAGCAACGTAATTAGCGCAATGAATGTTGTTGAACTGTCAAAATGAAAGCTATTTTAACTGTTAGTGTGCTAAGCAATTACAACACTTGTCAAAGTTAACGCCAGTTTAACAACAGTGTGGTGTCATCGACTTATCAAGTGCACTTTCATTGATCGATTAACTTGACTATATAATAGGTCAGTACATATGACTAAGTTCGTCCTTTACTTAATGAAAAGAGACCTTATTTTTATTCAAATAAGTCCTACGAGACAACACTATCTCATTTTTAATATTACAGTTTTTAACTAATAACAATTAGTTGCGTTAAAACATAATCTCGTAATTGCATAACTACCCTAATGTTGAATGTCACTAGGACGACATAAAACTACAATCCGTGCGTTATTATACCTCTGACAGCATTAACCGAATATCAACCTTATTGTAACAAACATAAAGATCATTACGAATTTGACAGACTTGTCAATGGCTGCAACCCAACAGCAACCTTATTGCAACGGCAATAAACATCACTGTGATTTTTCCAGTGATGCAAACTCAGAGGTATAATAACTGTGTGTGATTGTAACTTTAAGACGCTCTACTTTTGCTCAAACACCAGTATGACACATATATATGTATACAATCATAAATTGAGTTTTTAACAGTGACAAAGCAATAACAGGGACGACTGTCTAATTGACACGATATTTTCACCTCCAAACTCCATACTGACATAATAAACGAGAAAGTAAAGTCTATTCAAAAATATAAGCGATTATGTGGGTCTACTGGAGATAGAAAAACCTATCATACATAACATCACGCCTGTAATCCCACAAGGGTTAGGCAGAGGTGTACATATATCGACCTGGGAATCGAACCCAGGACCTCATGCTCAGCAGTAGCCTTTGCGACCACTAGACCAACGAGGCAGTCAGCAGGCAGCAAAAACCTATCAATCTCTGGTTTTAAAGCCCCAATAAAGCCAAACTAAGCGTGTAGATAGCTAATTGTTTGACAGGAATAGATAGAATTGTACTGTCTGTCATCAGTAGCTATCTGTCTTAGGTTATTGGGTTAAGTCCGTCAACGTAGATACAGGCCCGTTCAAAAGTAGTTGACCTGTCAAAAGTAGACAGTGTCAAATTCAATTTTACGCTCATACATCACGATTAGGAACAACTGTCAGCTCTGAGCTCCGTGTGTTGTCATTCATTCTTAGTTCGTGCTCCGAATAATCTTATAACCGTAGGTGTTACGGAGTAGAAAACTCCCGTTACTTCGGCCGAAACTATAGATGAGTACACCTCCTGGCCCGCCTTCTGGTTAGTTACTTTAGAAAAGAATCGTTACCGAGCTCAACAGCGATATCGCTTATATCAGAATAGGCCTTAATTTCCGACGTACACGCAGGCGTAACCGCGGGCAAAAGATACTTGCAATACTTTTCAATGCGAAAGAAAGTTTGTTTATTACGCTTTCACGCCAAAACGGCTCAAATTTTGCACACAGATAAACCATGACCTGGGTATGGACTTGGATAGCAGACGAAGTCGCGGACAACAGTTAGGTACCTAAATATCTCAAAGATGCTTGGCTGACTTAGATGAGTCTTGCTCTCATCATCTGCATGGCTTTTTCACAACTTCGGCTTCTCTAACCGGATGCAGCTGAAACCAGTATGTTACATGGAGCGACTGCCTACCTGACCTTCACAACCAAGTTACTGGGTAACACGATACTCCTTGGTAAGACTGCTTGTCAGCCTTTCGAGCTTTGACTACAGTTAATGACTTTCAAAGATTTACAAATGATACCAGGGACCAACGCTATCCGAGACACGTTGGGGGTTAGAAAGAGAGAAAGAAAAAACGTTTATTTGCGGTAAACATGACGCAGTGATTGAACACAAACACCAAAGAGAACAAATTGGGGGAAAATATGCGTCACATCCACGCAAAACGGCCATCGCTCAGCTTAATGCTACGATCCTATGCGAGACAGAGCCCCAGCGCTGGTTTTCAGCGACAGCCGGCGTTGAATGACGTCGACCAGTGCAGCAAACGCTTAGATTAAAATAAAATACATACACATAATAACTAGATAAATAATGAATGGTCACCCATCCACGTACATACAAATTCGGACATTCAAAGGTCCTAAAGGGTCCCAAAATAAACAAATTTAGTTAGTATACAAAAACTTAGAAACTATTGTTAGTACTTAAATACAATTACAAAGGACAACACTCATCATACGCATCTTTCTTTTGAACATACCTCGGCGAGTGTAGCTTGACCTGCCATCGACCCGTGCACACTTTTTATAAATCTTACACTATTGTAAAGAATATTCCATCCATTTTATATTCCCAAAAAATCCTGACGGTATGTCAAACTAAGGATAGAAATACAAAGGAGGTAAATATCAAAGATCTCATTCAAAGTAGAGCTTTATTTCCAAAACACAAAAGATTACCCAACATCGTCTGCAACGAATTGTCATTTGTTTGAACTCGCCACACAATTCAATCTTTTGTCTGCCTTCATCTCCGTCATCAAGAGCGCGGCCTTGCCCTTAATAGAATACCTCTTTTGTCCACGTCGTGATGCTACGATTGTTTTGTTCAGGGGCTTTTGCAGATTTCAGTTTATCTGGTGTTTAATTGGAACCTTTGACAATCGAAAGTCATCAAGGGTCCGAGAGCCAAATATTTAAATCGTTAGATTTGATCTCACATTTCAAGTATCGTTAGTGTCATGTTAATTATGTGGCAATACTGAGAAGAATGATCCCACGAATCCCATATAAATTAACGTTTCCTTGGCAGCATGTGACAATGTGTGGGTGACAAAACGAAGCGCTACCAACTTTTGAAGTGGTAGGACGAATCTAACAACTTAAATCTTTGGGTTTGGTCGTTTTATCCACACCTTTGTCAAATAAAATGCCAAGTCGTACTGTCAGTCTTTTTATACGTGCAGCCTATGGGTGAAGCATACGCAGAAGACTTACAGTACCCTCACGTTCAGGATGTTGATGGGTTTGCCACGCTTTTGTAGCGCATCAGGTATAATTGCAGACGCTGAAGTGGATGGCTTTCAAGCGATACATCGCAAAAGAATAGCGTCTCTGAAGCGCCGCATATGGGGCAGTCCGAACAGCTTCCTGCAGCTTATTGCAGGTAGAATGGATATGGATTGCCCTTTCCAATCTTTATATCGTTGTGTTCATGTTAATTTGTTGTGTTCTAAGAATTATACATGTATGATTATCTAAAATAAAATAATTTAATTGAATTGAAAATCGTTAAATCTGTCGATATAGGTCGACAAAAAGATCCGTGCTTTCACCGCCGTTTTGTTTTGTTTCATCTTGGTCCCCCATTTTTCATCATTTTGAAGGAAGCTCACAATGGTTGGTCAGGGACGCTGAGTCTACCAAATTCAGTCATCTAAAACATAGTCAAATATCAAGGACTTGGCACCGCAAAACGCCTGCTTCCTAACTAGGAAAGCACGTAAAGCCGTTGGTACCGGCTGTCATTCATAGATATTTGACAGGCGTTAGGGGTCGTCAGAAGCCCGAAAGTCTGACAACCAGTCTAACCAAGGTGTATCGTGTTACCCAGTAACTGGGTGGTGAAGGTCAGGTAGGCATTCGCTCCATGTAAAATACTGGTACACAGCTTTAACTAGAAGCCTACTCCAACAAGCTGGAATCTTTGTTCGCACCGCAGCATATGCGGGCACTCACTGAAAACAATCTCCACTAACATTTTTAACATCTACCCTACCTATTATAATATCTGTGACCCTACTAAAAACGCTATTCGGTTATTTTTGTTAACGTATTATTGTATTTTCTCTGTAAGTGATTATTGTGATCTTTTGAGAAAATAAATGTCTTAAACCGTGACATAGTTGGGGAAACACATTTATGAGGAAACATATTTTTCTAAGAACAATGTTATTGAAATGAGTGTCTATGGAGTTTATTGCCCTTATCTCGTCATAGGTACCTACTACGCTTTGGAATGGGCTTCATATTTGTAACTGAACAACTCCTTGACTATTCAAAAGTGCCTCTAAATGGTTTAATTGAAATAACTGCTTTGAGTGTGAGTTTTAAAAAGATAGACAGATGGCGATGATTTTAGTTTCAAGCAATCAAGCGCATCTGAAGAGAAATTATCCGTAATGACCGACATAGCTTGCAGATGAAGCAAGCGTTTGTCGAAGGACCGATGGCCGTTGGAGCAAACGGGTCCTGGACTTGACACCGCGTATCGGTAAGCGTAGTATGGCCCCCCAGCTAGAGGGACCGACAACCTAGAGGTAGCTGGGACAGACTGGATGTCGAAGACAGGGTGTTGTGGCGCAGTCTGGGAGAAGCATATGTCCAGCAGTGGACTGCAATAAGCTGAGTTAAATCACATTTCACAAGAGTCTATATCAATTTAAGTAACATACAGGTTGCTTCACAACATGACCTAATAAGAAACCTAATTTGCATTTCTCACGATTTAATACCGTGTCTCATAATTCTATCTAATAATAAACGTATGACGAACATCATCGTTCAACCAATTTCAAATTGCAACAGACACAACTCATGGGACTCACATTGAGTAAAACGCATCGTACTTACGTATGGTCACATACCTAGGTTAAGTAGGTATAAAATTGCTGCCGCGTTGGTCTAGTGGTCGCAATCGCTACTGCTGAGCATGAGGTCCTGGGGTCGATTCCTAGGTCGGGCAACGTGTTATTGGGTTTTTCTATCTGGAATTTCTCAGTAGCAGCCCGAAGTCTGGATTTGTGCCCGGTAGATGGCAATAGGCTCGCCCCCTATTACATGGGGCTTAAACATAACTGGCGAAATGTGGGTGTACTATAGGTACACCTCTGCCCAACCCTTCGGGGAAACAAGGCGTGATGTTATAAAAAACTGCTATAAAGAGCACATAATTCCCCTGTAGCAAAAACATTAGAATAAATAAACTTAACATATCACGGCTGTAATCACTGATGGATAGGGCAGAGGAGTGCTTACCGTACACCACATTCCAGATTCGAATTCAAAATCATTTGTTTGCAAATATGGGTAAACAATGTGGGCGGCCTCGTTGGTCTAGTGTTCGCAAATGCTACTGCTGAGCATGAGGTCCTGGGTTCGATTCCCAGGTCGGGCAACGTGTTATTGGGTTTTTCTATATGGATTTCTCAGTAGCAGCCCGGAGTAACAAGGCGTGATGTTATGTAGTATGTAGATGTTTTGCATTCATGTAACATTCGGGTATCATTGTCTTGGTATGTATATTATACCTTTCAAAAAACTTAAAACTAAACAAAACAAGCAACACGTTTTCACGTATTTTCTGTTCCTATATTTCTTGTCTGTTTATATGTGTGTACATAAATCGTTAAATAAATAAATAAAATAAAATCCATTTATAAAAATAAAAAATATACGTAGTTTCTTCTCCAAATATTCAGATACACTGTAATATGCTTTATTTATTAAAAAAAATTTTTTTTTTTTGAGCATATTCGGGAACACGGGGAGCCATAGAAATTCCGCTAATGATAAATGATTTTATAACTGTGCGTAGGTTGGTACAAACACTTTAACACGTCAAGCTACATAGATACTAGTTATGTTTAAAAGAGTGTCCATGGAGTTGCTTGCCCGTTCTTCTCCATAGGTACCTACTTTCGCTTTGGAATGGGCAACTAGCTTCATATTTCTGACTGACCGACCCCTTGACAATTCAAAAGTGCCTGTAATTGGTATTTGAAATAAATGCTTTGAGTTTGAGTTTAAGTGCCATGTAATAGGGGGCGAGCCTATTGCCATCAACTGGGCATAATTCCCGACTTCGAGATTCTAAAAAAAAAATACCTTAACGAAAATCCAATAAATGAACGGGTATTCAGAAGCCCGAAAGTCTTAGCAAGTGGTATCGTACTGGGTTGTGTAGGTCAGCTAAATAATTTGATCTAAAAATAAACTGCCTTCAAGTCACGAGAAGAGACGACCAAATGAATACTCGATGTGCACATGGAAACCCTGAACAAAAATAGAGCTTTAAAAACATATGTAACACAAGGTTCCTAACAGGTTCTTAATCCAGCGCAGCATGAAGACGAACCCACAAAGTTACAATATCTGTATCACTAAGTGTTGACACACGCAAACTATCAATACACAATGTAACTTTATACCACTATAACATAACACCGCAGTAAATAACCGTACATCTTTAAAGCAACGAGTTAAGGTTGTAAACGCAATGGTAAGAGGTACGACCAGTTGTAAAAGTAACGTGGTATATGGGAAGGTATTGTCGAGAATAGTTAGTATAAATAGTTGGAGAGTTTAGGATGGTACCATTCGAAGTTCAGCTCAATTCGAGTCGTATCATCTACTTAAAGGGTATGTTGAAATTAAACCTAAATTAAGAATAGCTCAAACCAACCCTATATTAACAGTCTAATATGTATAACTTAAAAAAATAACAAATACATTTATCCAATCAAGACTTAGAACTTTTAGCTAGTTTCTTCAATTAATAACACTAATCGACAGGAATTACGTCACTAATTCAAGAACTTTAAGTAAATTAGAAAAAAGTTTTTGCAAAACAATATGTTGTTTTCCCAAAATAAAGAAACGCAGTTTTATTTCTCACGAGTGTGTCAAGCATAAACATGAGTGTTCACTTATTAATGAAATGTTCTTCTATATTTTTTTCAGTTATTTTCGGTGTTTGATCTCAACTTAGGAAAATGAAGGTTAGAAAATCAAAATGCCTACTCTTAGTACAAAATAATGATTAAAATGACTTTCATGACGTATCTTAACAATTATTGGAATTTTAGAAGTTTAATTTTCGAATCTTTTTTTTTGGTGTAATTTCAGATGTTCATACCTCTCTTATGTATTGCTTCGTTGGCCACTGCCGAGCCTCCTGTTAGGTAAGTCAATTAATTTATATTTAAATACAAAAAAATAAACTGATCAAAACCTCATAAAGCCACAAAAAGTTTTTAAATAAAATAAGGCGCTCGAACTAAAGAAGGAACTCGTTTGGTTAGTAAAACTCTGTTTTTAACAGCTTCCATTTTCAAATTGCAGCGATGGCTACGCATCAGCCCACTCTGGCCATCATCACGACCAAGGCCATGATTATGAAGATCACAGTCTACACTTCCAAAGATCTCCCTCCCAAGAATACGGCCCTCCAACCTCCGGAGCCTTCGGATCCTCTCGCAACTCAATCTCAACTGAATACGGACCTCCAAACGCTAGGACTGCTAACCCTAGAACCAGTCCTTCCCAGAAATATGGAGCTCCGAACCAACGCAGTGGACCTTCTCAAGACTATGGTGCTCCAAATGCTAGAAGTCAGATTTCCTCATCTCGGAGTTTTTCCACGAAGTATGGTCTTCCGAACGCTCGAAGCTCACCTTCGACTGAATATGGAGTACCAAACGCTCGAAACTCTCCTTCAACGGAATATGGTGTCCCCAATGCTCGTAGCGGTCCATCTCAGCAATACGGTGCCCCTGCTTCTAGAAGCTCGTTGTCCCAAGAATACGGCGTCCCAGCAGCGGGAAGAAGTAGTCCATCTCAAGAATATGGTGTTCCATCTTCAAAAACACCTTCAACCCAATACGGACCACCTGAATTTCGTTCAACGCCTTCAGAAGAATATGGAGTACCATCACAAAAGAGTTTCGGAGCGCGCACACCTTCCCAGAAATATGGACCACCGACTTCCCGGAATACTCCTTTCTCAACAAACTCTCTGTCCCAAGAATATGGAGCCCCATCAGCTAGAACTGCTGATTTTCAAAGCTTTACCACGCCCAGAAGTATTGGAAAGTCGTTTGGAAGCAGCTCAGCCCGTTCCTTCAAGCCTCAATCAGCATCCCGTTCGTCTTTCGGATCTCGATCCCCGTCAATCAGCTATGGTGTACCAAATGCAAGGAATTCTGGCTCTTACGCCCATGAATCCAAAGCTCCTTCTCAATCGTATGGTGCGCCTGCCCAGCGTGATTTGTCTGACACGTATGGAGTGCCAAGTGCAAGGGGATTATCTCAGGAGTATGGTGTACCTTCGAGCCGCGCTGCTGATCAGAAGACTAGTGCTATTGTTTCGTCTTATTCTGCTGCTGCAGCCAGGTATAATATTCTTCACATTTTATTTAATTTAATAAAGTTCAATGGAGAATGCTCAATCGTATTGGTACTGTGACCTTAACTTAGAATGTCTTGTCTTATTCATTTGAAGTTTCAAATGACACTGAACTGCATCGTCTTCCATAATGCTTACTTCACTTTACTAAAAAAATTGACAACACGTAAACCTACATTACCTTACTTATTTCTTTATCTTGCTTAGACTTTTACTGACATTTTTTACTACAAATCCCATTTACTAATTAATGATCTCATCTTTTCCCAGGTCTCCTCCATCAGACACCTACGGACCCCCTTCAGCCCGCGACTCTATGCCCTCAGATCAATATGGAGTACCAGACCAGTATAGCAACCAGGACAATCAAGGATACTCTTATTCCAGGGATGCCCTTAACGAACTATTGAACCAGGTATGTGGAAGTTTTTATATTTATAAATTAAAACATAATTTTTGTGATTTGATTGTACTCGCAATTTAAGTTGGTAGGCAATTTATAAATATCAACACCACTGCTCTCAAAACGGTGAAGGAAAACATTATGAGGAAACCGAAATTTCTCATAACAAAAAAATCGAATACGTGTGACATCTACCAACTCGCGCTTGGCCCTCGTGGTAGATTACAGCCCACTTCCTCTCACAGAGAGGAGGCCTGTGTCCCAACAGTAGGAGCATAGTCTGATTATTAAAGGCAATTTCTGAACGTTGACAAATGGCAGATAAATACTTAGAAATACTTTCTAGTCCTTAAAGCTGATAGTACTAGGAGCATCACTTTCCAGCTGCTTATGAAGTGTCTTTAAGGCGAAAGCGACAAAGTACCCCGCGAAATTAAAATTTGCAGGTCAATGACAGGTTGTATGATGATTTAATATGATTCACAGTTGTATCATATATTTATTTATAGAATTATAATCATAAAAGTCATCAACACAGCTTTTTATGTTCATATAACCCTATAGAATGCCTATCACATAAAATTATGGCATTTGAGGCCAATTCTAACTCAAAGAGTAATGATTATAATTCTGTAAAGCCATATTGTTACGGTCGCGAATCATTTTTTCCAAAAAAAGTAAGTAAATTCGAATTTCGCGGGCTAATCTTTGATTACACCTGCAAAGGTTCATATAGACATTGAAATCGAAATAAATGGTTTGTTGTAGAGATATACAAATAACTTACAATAAATACATTAATTGACAAAGAGATCATATCTGTGTTTCTTCTATATAAATAAAAATCAATTGCAACAAATTTGTTTGTCCGCTCATCAAAGCGGCTGCACCTATTTGACTTATTCATTTTTTGTTCTGTTTGTAATTAAGTCAGGACAAGTTTTTTTGGATAATCTAAAATTTTGTATGGTGAATTAACAGTAGGTACAATGCAATTACATATGACATGCATTGGGGCAGCGATTCAGGTGTAATCGGCGTGTGGTAGGATTTCCATGTAAGATGTAGGAGGGAAAGAAATTAATGTAGTAAGTAATAGTAATTGGTACACACACGCTGTGTAACAATTACTATTACCTACCACATTAAAAATTTTACTTTACTACTTGCTAAATCAAGATATTACTGTAGGATGTCCGATTTGGCTTACCAAAGACTCATGCCTCATTACCTGCAAAAAAAAACTGTTTTTAATACAACTTCCTTTTTTAAATCTTCAGGAGCCCGCCAATTACGACTTTTCATACAAAGTGAACGACTATGAATCGGGCAGCGATTTCGGGCACACGGAGACGAGGCAAGAAAACAGAGCTGAGGGCTCCTACTTCGTTGTTCTCCCTGATGGCACCAAGCAGGTAAGCTAAGAAACATACAGGGCAATTTTCAAACCAGCACTCATAAAATAATAATTGAAACACCCGACTGTGCCTAACTAAAAACTTCATAAGAAGCTCACTTTTCAAGCAGTCTGATGCAGTTGGTAGTAGTAGTAGTTCAACCTCTCCCAATTGAAATCACCTACTCAATCCCTTTGTTTTGATATTAGGTATCAAACATTAACTTTACCCACAAAAACAACAATGACGTCTAAAATCGACGTCATTTTGATATACAAACAGCCTTTAATGTTCGCGAGACCCAGATGAGTCGATAGAAAACTCGTGTTTTAGCTTTCACCCAGCTGTTAGGATGCTTCGAGGGTATAATGAATCCCATACAAAGATACGCATAAGACAGTGCGTCTTTGCTGTCTCGCAGTCGGGTAAAAATACAGGGCAATTGACAAACCAGTATGTAATCAAATAATTAATCAACTCAATCAACAGTCCACTGCTGACGTAGACCTCTCCCAAGCTGCGCCACAAGACCCGAACTGCCACCTTCCGTATCTAGCCAGCCCCAATGGTCATTTGAAGGTCAAACGAGTAGAATTATTCTCTTCGAAATTCGAATGGGGTCTCGTTGGGAATAACTTTTAAAACGCTTCGTTAGTTCGCTTTCGAATAGGCTGGTTAATAGTAAGAAGATATTGTACGAACAATTTATCCGTGCAATCACAACAACTTATCCTGCAATGAAATGAAAAATAAAAGAGCTAAACAAAAACTGATCGTATCTGAAGTGGTATATCTAATGAATTGTAAATGTTTTTTTTTTTTTTATAATTGGTATTAATTTAAATATTTTGGAGAAATTATTGCGTAATAATCCTCGGGGATTATGGCCCGCCATGGCACAATGCTCCATTTTGACGATCAATGACGTGAAAGTTAATATTTAGCTGTAAATATTTTGAGTTGAAAAACCACAAGTTCTTGGAACATAACTAATTGGTTTCCCAAAGACTGGCAACTTGCCTATTGTGTGAGGTCACTTGAGTGAGGTTCGCAGTGATCTTTACAGAATTGCACTGAAGTAACAACTAATTGTCAAGAGTTGTGCAACTGTTGTGTCCTATTCCAGATTACATGACCCATCCAGGGTTTTCCAAATAACAATGTTTTTATCACAAATTTGTGAATTGTACACCTAGGGTTGCATAGTAGGATAATATATAATATCCTACTATTCAACACTATGTTTAAAAACTTAGGCGAAACTACTACATTTTCATTTCAATATAAAATGGAGAAATAAGCGCAATAGGGCCGGTATTAATCTCATAAAAGTTGAATTAATGGTATTTTGTAACCATCCTAAAGAGTTCAGTAATAAAAAAAAACTGTTAATAAAGGCTCTTGTATTAAAATAAAACATGTCTAGAATATGTTTTATTTATGTTGTCGCTCGCCATCTACTATAATAATACATTTACAGGCAAATGGCTTTGAAAATTCTGCATGTGATATTTAAAAAAGTTGGAACCCTAGTACGCCATAAGCTACAAACTAATCATCTTTGTTTATTTTTGTTACATTATAAGTAACTAACATACATATTATGGATTTCCCGGCTCGATTCGAACCCGAACTGTGTCGTAGTTTTAATGTAGCACGTGAGTCAAACCCTGCATACTCGTAATTGAACCCGGTTACGTTATTTGTAACTCTTGATGTAAATGTTACTACCAAATCATCTGTAAGAATCCCTTTATCAGCTACTTGCTCCTGCCCGCGACTTCATTCGAACTTTCGCAAGGAAGCCGTAAGAAATGAGACACAATATACAATTTTTTTTTGGAATGGCATTTCGCAGGTCAACCTATGAGGTTGTCTGCTTAAACGGATTTGCCTGTGGTTGCCCTAATAAATTAAGGCCTCCAGCCAGGACTTAAGTATTTAAACTAACTAAAAACTAAGCGACTACACGCTAAGGGCACCCCCTGTGGGGTACGAACCTCGGCTTAGGGCGTCGCTGGAAGAGGGCAGCAAAGTTCTAGCTGGATCAGGATTTGAGTGATTTAGGGACGAATTTAAAGCTACAGGCTCAACGGCGCGGGCTGGCTCGAGCAAGGGTCGGGAGGGGACAATATACAATTTTTTTTTTTGGTATGGCATCTCGCAGTTCAACCTGTTAGGTGGTCGGCTGCTTAAGCGGACTTGCCTGTAGTGCCCTAATAAATTAAGGCCTCCAGCCAGGACTTAAACTTAAATACTAACTAAAACTAAGCGACTACGCTAAGGGCACCCCCTGTGGGGTACGGACCTCGGCTTAGGGCATCGCTGGAAGAGGGCAGCAAGGGACTAGCTGGATCAGGATTTACAGGATTTTGGGACGAATTTAAAGCTACAGGCTCAGCGGCGCGGGCTGGCTCGAGCAAGGGTCGGGAGGGGACAATATACAAAAAACAACAGCCACACTTTTATAAAACTCGCTCGGCCCTCCACCCATTGCATCACATCTTATCTCCCGCCCCTGTTACTTCATTTTAGCGTAGAATTCTTTCTGACTTTTTTCTCTTTGCTTGCCTCTAACAATACAAACTCTTCAGCTTTAAACTATTATTGATGATGACGTGTGTAGTGTTATTAGTGTTGATGTGCCTTTATGGGGGGATCATATCCTCCCATGCATCGCTCGCCTCGTTAGTCTAGTGGTCCCAAGAGCTACTGCTGGGCATGAGGTCTTGGGTTCGAATCCCAGGGCGAATTGGCAAATTGGGTTTTTCTATCTAGAATTTCTCAGTAGCAGCCGCGAGTCTGGATTTGTGCCCGGTTGATGGCAATAGGCTCGCCCCCTATTACATTCATGGTACTTAAGCATAACTCGCGAAATGTAGGTGTACTATAGGTACACCTCTGCCTAACTCTTCTGGGATTACAGGCGTGATGATATGTATGTATCTCGGACTTCTCACTTTCCAGTTTTGGCGGAACCGATCCAGCTCATCCCGCCATGTTCTACGTGGCCAGAATAGATTCAGATAAAAAATGACAAAATTCCGGACCAAACATAAATCTTTCCCTGATTAGAACCGTTAGCTTCATTAAGTTCTAGTCAATGTGAAAAAGTTACTAATGAGATGCGGCAATATACCAACTTCCTCTGACATCTATATCAGCATATAAACATGGTTTCATGACCATTTTTTAGAGTATTTATTCCGGAAGGTTCATTTGTATAGAAAATCCATTAAAGATACATAAACTAACACCATCTTCCCATTAGGGTATGCAGAAACAACAGAATGCAACCTTTTTTTATTTTTTTATTCTTTATTATTTAAAGGGTTTTTATCCTAGAATGCAACCTGTTAAGATCCTTACGTACTCCTTGCTTCGTTTCGTTCATACATCATTTTGGTCAGACACGCACGCCGGTTGCGAGTACAAAGCACCTGACCTTTCTGAAGAACATCAATAAAAAAACTCAGTATATGAGTATGTCCATCTAGGGCGTCCGGTCTCGGCGTTTACACTTACATCTGTCTTGTAAATACCTTTTGTTAGTCGCCTTTCATTCATCTTCTCAACATGACAAAACCATCTAAGCAATCCACTAAACTTACATCCGTTAACAGACTATAATGTTCCCACTGCTAGGACACAGGCCTCCTATCGGTTAGAGGGAGTGGGCCATAATCCACCACGCGAGCCCAGTGCGGGTTGGTAGACGTCACATGTCTTCGAATTTAACGTTCTAGGTCATGCCGGTTTCCTCACTATGTTTTCCTTCACAGTTTTGAGAATAGTGGTGATGAAATAATGTACACAAAGTAAAGCGCCTGTCTGGGTTCGAACCTAGGACCTACATCTCGTGTCGAGCCTTTACCACAGGGCCACCACTAGTCTCCAAACATACATAGCTATCAATGTAAGTACGTTATTACGTATTTTGAATGTGTTTTGTCTGTTTCCAGACCGTTGAATACGAAGCTGATGAGCGTGGCTTCAAGCCCAGGATCTCCGTGGAACCTGCAGATCTTGGCAGATCAGGTGGTTATGATGACAACGCGGCTGATCTCACCAGGTCTGGTGATGGACCTTACTAAGAAGACACGGTTGATCTTGCATTGGTGAACTGAGAAGTTGTGTTAAAGGTTTTTGATTGGTCTTTGATCTTTATTTGGAATTCTGTATTTTGCTTCTTTGTAAAAGTAGGTATTGATGTGTGAAAAGTGTGATGTTTGGAAAGGAATATGATCGTGCTGATAAAAAAAAGAATATCAGCTATCATTGGTCTAGTGGTCGCAATCGCTACTTCTGAGCATAAGGTCTTGGGTTCGATTCCCAGGTCGGGCAACGTTATTGGGTTTTTCTTTATGGAATTTATCAGTAGCAGCCCGGAGTCTGGGTTGATGGCAATAGGCTCGCCCCCTATTACATGGGACTTAACACAACTGGCGAATGTCGCAACTGCGGAAAAAAACATGAAACATAACTGGCGAAATGTGGGTGTACTATAGGTACACTTCTGCCTAACCCTTCTGGGATTACAGGCGTGATGTTATGTGATGGTATGCAATCTAAAACTTTCCAAAAATTATACTTTACATATCATTATTGGAAATTTTTCCCTATATTCGCAAGACAAATTTGGGAAAGCTTAAGGCCAACTAATGCAAGATATGGTTTTATGAACCGACTGTACATTTAAAAACTGCAAAGAACATTTAATTTTGATATTTCAAATTTTAGTAAAAATATTAAAATAATGCAGTATTCTGAATGAATTTATTTATGTAATGCACGGATTTGTCTCTAGCGGCAAAATCAGGAACTAATATTACTTCTCATTTTATCTCTTGGCAAACCTAAGTCGACAACTGTAAAATGAAATGGCATTGTAAACGGATCGTCTGTCAAATACTCAATAATTTATTATTTTCTCTAGCAAATGTTAACAAAAAACTGTAAAAAAATATTAAAATGTACCTCATAGTTTGTAAGTTGCTTGTGATGTAGTGATTTAGTGCAAAATATAAATATTTTTATGATATTTTTTTAATTTGAATTATACATATATCTACCTGAAAATCATGTAATCCCACAAGGCATCCCTTAAAAACTTCACTTTTTATTGCATGGAAGATTTACAGTTATTTCCTACTTACCATAAAACGCCTAATTCAATTAGATAAATGATTGTGACCCTAAGGTTCAAAAGATACCTTACTAATCCTGTTTTCACACACGTTACAACCATTCGATCTATTCTGTAAACATCTTACCGTGAAAACTTAGATGAAGAGAGCTTGAAGCGAGCTGTGAGTGCCGAGGTGGAATGACAGTTCACTTTTTGTCTCTTCCTTTTGGCTTCGCACGGTGACAGCTCACTTGAAGCTGAAGCTGCCACAGAATAAATCAATGATTGTCTATTATTGAAAGTCCGAAAAATATTGTGTGTTTCGGACTTTCTTTTAATCAATTAAAGAAAGCCGACCCACTTCATTATTTATTAAGGTAAGGTACCCTATTACAAACCCTGCGCCAGACGTCTGTCTGTAGACAGTTTACAGTTTTATTGTCGCTATTACTTTATTTTATTTTAATTATTTGTTGTAAAAACATTAAAGAAACGTGTTTTTTTTCGGCTTTTTTTCTGCTTAACGTACGGAACAATTCGTGTGCGTGTTCGACTCGCATTTGGCCGGTGTCGTTTACCACTCACAGCAGATATGTCACCATCTTCCTACCTTCCAGTAGCAAATGGTACGCCACCTACCTAAAGTGCGTACGCAATTTGGTTTCCAAAATTGTAAACAAGTATGATTACTTGGAAAAATAACTGTTATGACTTTCAATAGCTTAAAAGTCATTCTAAAATCAAGTTAGATTGCACGGACTTATTGGCATTTGTTCAAATAACACCATTAAGAAACAAGGCTGCTAAATGTGCGACAAGCACCACTTAGGTAGTCAACCCAGCTATCTTGCTAACTGGCTAGTAACTTTACAAAACCTTAATATAGACCTTACACAGATAATTCGAGCAAAATACCATGAAAGTTTTCTGAGTATCGAAAACTTTTAGTTATGCCGATTATTGTTATGTTTCCGATCACATATGTAGGCGCTTCAATGACGCATTTTGAACGTGGATGCTGTGGTTAATGCAGAAGAAACTTGTAGACCGGATATGATGACACACATCTGACAATATCAAACTCTTTTTTCCAATAAGGCTGAGGATTTGAACTGATTGAACTTCAAAAGTCACCAAAGACAACCCCTAAATGCCCTTTCACCACGTCCTGGCAGTACTTCGTGCCAGTCAAGCTCTGTCTTCGAAAAAATCACTTTGGTACTTGCCAGCTGCAGATGCACGCTACCTTGAGTTCCTTATACGTTCACAGGCTCTCACTTATGTTATCCTCCATCAAATTTTCGGTAACATAAGGTACTTTTGTTATTTACAAAAAAAAAAACTGTCTGTCTATTGTCTTTACCTGCATACTATACCTAATAACACTGCCATTTTCGTCTGAGATCTGAACTGGCAACGTTAAGTAAGGACGGAAATTAAAACTTATCCAGGCATGAACAGGCCCACTAACAATGTCGTCATCAATCAGCTGAAAGACATCCACTGCTGGACATTCCCTAGCGACTGCATTCAAGCCATGTGCATTCAGCGGATTCTTGTAACCTTAACCAGAGAAAAACTTTACGTATTTTTTGAAAGTTCACATTCAGATGGACCTAGAAAACGTTCAAATTCAAGTCGCAATCTCAACTCAGCGACAATCAATGTAAAAAATGTATAAAACTGTATTTTTGACAGATTGAGAACTAAGATTGGAATGTGAATGTTCTCATAATTGCAGGAATTGTCTCTCTGATTTCAGTCACGACTCGTCCGAAAAATAGGTACCTCTAATTTCTCTACATTTTTGACAAGTGTTCGACATTTGTTGTGCCTGAGATAAGACTGCAACAAGATTTTGAACATTTTGAATTACGGGAATTGGCCTTCTGGTCATCAATAAATGTCCACTATGCACCTTCCGGTACGTGGTCGCCACTTGAGAACTTCATAGGCTTTAGCTTCATAGGCCATCCGTTCTGTAAGAAATGTACTCGCCCATTAACACTAAAAGTTTATCAATTCAGTAAAGTTAACTATTAAGTCCACGTGTCACGGATAACGAAATCTAAAACAAACTAGTTGTGCCCTTTTCTATTAAATAAAAAAGTTATGAAAAGAGAATACAGGGTCGCTCGCCGTCCGGTAAGGACCAGGCCCGGGTCAACGGCGTCAACGGCGCGTCGTGTTATGTCAGCACACAGTGACGGGGTCTGATAGGGCCGATGGCTCAGGGTCGCGGGTTGTTCGAAAGATATACCGTGGCCCTGACACAGGCAACTGAAGGAACACGGGTGGGATTTAGTCAGTAAAAGTCTGACACGCCCTCCCGCTCCACCCAGAGCGGGAGAATTCATTTGAAGATTTCCCATCCAACAAAAATAAAAAGAGTGGCAGGGACATCGACACTCAAAATGTTACCACAGATTCAGAAATTGAAAAAAAAAAACATACAAACTAACAATCAAACTAACCGACTCTCCCGTCTCGGTCCCGTTGGTAGTAGTGGCTAGTGTTTAGTTTGTTGTTGTTTAGTGGTAATAAATAAACAAATAAAAAAAAATGCCATACATTTTGACAGGTATTGCACTTTCGTAGGAAACAGTATATTTTTTTTAATAACTGAAATTTAACTCAGAGGCGTCCAGTCCAGTATTGCTATTCTGTAACCATATAACCGTCAAAACTTAGGTGAAGTGAGCGTGGAGTGAGTTGTCAGTGCCACTGATGCTAGGGATTGACCAAGACGGGATGACACTGACAGCTCACTCCACGAAGACTTCACTTAGAGATTTTTACAAAATCGAGATGCTGGACCTCAGAAGATTGAAATACAGGCCATGCTAAATTACACTGCTAAGCTTTTTATTGAGCAGTGGGCAGTGGAGCTTTTTATGAGCAGTGGTGGCCCAGTGGTAAAGGCCGCGACTTACGAGTTGTAGGTCGTAGGTTCGAACCCAGCCAGGCGCTTTACTTTGTGTAAATTATTTCATCACCACTGCTCTCAAAACGGTGAAGGAAAACATCGTGAGGAAACCGGCATGTCTTAGAACCAAAAATTCGAGGACATGTGACATCTGCCAACCCGCACTGGGCCCGCGTGGTGGTTTACGGCCCACTCCCTCTCACAGAGAGGAGGCCTGTGTCCCAACAGTGGGAAAATAATAGGCTGATTATGCATGCATTATGCAAGCTTTTAATTATAACTAACGAAATCATCTAAGGCACTTTAGAAAGAAAGAAAAAAGTAAGAAAAATTGTTTTTTCTGCACAACAAAACCAAAAACCCCACAAAGTCGCCAAAAGCCTCCTATCCAACCAAATGAAAATTTGTCAATTTTTTCATTGCTTGTATCAATTCATACATACATACATAAACTCACGCCTTCTTCCCATGGGGGTAGGCAGAAACCACAGAACGCCACCTGCGACGATACTAACATAATCATCGTGTCTCAATTTGAATAAATAATGTTTGTTTGATACGGAAATCGAGCCCGGTGCTTTTGTACCCCAGAAACAAAACATCCTTTAGAGCCCCATCCACACGATGCAAGCAAGTTTCTTGACGTAGCTGTATTATATGCAGTATACAGTATAATTTAAGCAATAAGTGACTTGCATTATCTAAACATTTATTGGTGCTGCAACTTATGATATCTCAACTCGAACAAATTATAATTAGTCTTGAAAAAAATCATAGATGGCAGCATAGGTAACCATTATGAAATTAACAATCACTAAAAAACGTTAAACGGCAGTTTTGGCTGAAGTAAGACTGGTTAAAATCAAAACTTTCTTGTTTAATGCTGATTTATCTATTTATACTCATAATGCATAAATAGATAAATCAGCATCGAATCGAACTTCAATTCGAATCCATAAAATGATGATCTGTTAATCATTTCGTTTAGAGCTCTTTGCAATAGATAGCGCATTACTCAATTTAAACACAGCACAGTAGCCACTATCGTTACTAATTTAAATCAAACAACTTTATTTTTTATCTAGTACTTTACATTGAAATGTAAAAGAAATCTATTAACATGTTTTTCTGAACCCCGAACTATTAAACTTTATAAATATAAAAAAGGATTGCACGAAACGTTTTAAAAGTAGGTCGACTCCTAGATGGCGTGGTAAAACTACAGTCTCTGACAATTAGTGAGTCGCTGATGCTGCCATCTGTTGAAAAATTGGACGAATTAAAATTGCCAGCTCAATAGCCAGACTTAGGGAGGTGTCATTTCTTTGTATGGGATTGGGTATATGTACGTAGTATTATATTATTTGTGCCATAGGCAATTAAATCGCACCGTGTAATCAAACTTTACCCACTATGCCACTGAACAATATTGAGCCACTCCAGGAACTTGGTCTTTCTATTACCATACCCGGACCTAGGGTCTCTAGGTAATTGACCATCATCTGCGGAGCCATTTCCCTAACATATTGGAGTCGGGTATTTCACATTTGACTTAATGTCTGACCCCCACAACCCAGCCATAGGTAATTATGGAGAAGAATTATTATGTAGTTCCAATCCAGAGTAAGGTCAAATTGCAAATAATGCATGTGCGTGGTATTAGGAAGTGTATGTTGTTGGTACATCCTTGAGTGGCATTTATGGTAGGATAGAAAAAACTGTGGAGCGGTAATATGGTTGTAAAGATTTGGTAGGTTATGAGATGGAGTTGGTAGGTGTAATATTTTTATCTCTTTTGATTAGTTAGTCATTTGTTCTCAGTCAAACTTAGATTCTGAATCTGAATTTTAGTATAAAACAATACGTAAACCCTTTAGAAACTTAGGATTCCAAGCCATTTATCGAAGAAGATGTTTGGCAAAAATGTTTCTTGGACAAAACTAGATAGTTTTGCTATGAATTTGGATACATTATGAATGCATTTTTCTGATTTTAAATAAGTGATAAAGGACAAGAGCGCTGAAAACCATAACAACAGCATACCTAAGCAAAACTACGAAATACCCATTACTAATAAACAAGTTTAAAAAAATCTTTTAACCAATCCCTAAAACGTCAGACCTAAGAAAAAAACAATCACAAGTCAAGTCCACGCCATCGTCTGTCCCGAATCTTGTTACACCTTGAAAGCTCATCTTTTATGTCGCTAATGAGCGTCAATTTTTCATCCCCAAACCTTTTGAAAACACGTCGTATAAAAGCTAAACTCATATTGGCGTAGTATCACTTCAACAAGTCACATCTGTAGATACAGACTTATTATCGACATTAGTTTTGTTGTAATATCTACAATAATGAAGGTACTCATTGTGTTATTTGAAAATATTACGGTTCGTGGATTGCAGTGTTTGGCGTTGAAGGACCCAGTTTGAAAATTTGGTCCTTCTGGTTTGGTTTTAAAGTGCTTGCCCTTTTCACACTATTAAAGCCTGTTGATAGCACAAAAACCTGTAAAGAAAAAATAATTCAAAAACACTTAATTTAACCATATTCTATCCTTTTTCAGACCACCGCAGCTGTTGTGCTTCTTGTGGCGTTCGCTTCTGCCGAACCACCTTCAAACAGGTGAGTAACTTTTTATAGCCATAATTCTATACTTATAATTTACCCAGTACCTGGGTTGTCGAGGTCAGATGGGCAGTCGCTCTGTAAGATATTGGTATTCAGCTGTATTCGGTAAGACTAGAAGAAGCTGACTCCAACACAGCTGGAAAAACCCTGGGCAGATGACGACTTCCACATTACCCGTCTTAATTAATATTATAAATGCCAAACTATAGTTTGTTTTTGTTTGTTAGGCTTTCACGCTAAAACGGCTGAACGGATTTGGATCAAGTTCGGCACATGGCTAGACCATGACCTATCTTTTCATCCTGGATCGCAGACCAAGTCGCAGCCAACAGTTAGTAATATTATAAACGCGAAAGAAACTCTCTCTGTTAGTCTGGTTTGTCTGTCCGCCCGTTAGAATACTCTTACCGTTAACTTTACCTTAACTACTGAACCGATTCTTATGAAATTTGGGATATAGCCTCGTTGGTCTAGTGGTTGCAAGAGCTACTGCTGAGCATCAGGCCCTGGGTTCGATTCACAGATCGGGCATAGTGTTATTGGGTTCTATGTACACCTCTGCCTAACCCTTGATGTTAGATAGATATATAGGTACCGTATGACCTGGAAAGGACATAGAGCTTTTCATTCTCAAGACTCAAAACTCCTTCACTAACATAACATATTTTATCTGTGCTTATTCTTCAAGTTGCATATTTGAAAAGAGTTTAGAGATCTCTTCTCTATGTGTCACCAAAGATAAGTGAAGCAAAGAGAAAACATTTACATACTCTTCGGGACGATGCTGATCATGATTCTGACAGTTTCAAAGTCTAGTCAAATACCTGTATTGCTCGCAAATAAGTATTGTGTTATGTTGGCACTGGTTTTTGCCAGCATTGCAATATCAGCACAAATTTTGGGATTTCACTCTTTGAGAACCACCTATATTATTCCTTTTTACGAACCAGTTCATCATTATCATTATCATCATCAATATCATCAACATTATCATCATCATTTAAGCCGAAAGACGTCCACTGCTGGACATAGGCCTCTCCCAAACACCGCTACCTCTACCAGCACCCTAATTGCGTAACATACAATAAATCGGAATCTGAATCGTTTTGAAACAGATTGCTAATATTTGCCATTGCTTCATAAGTTCGATAAAAACTCTGCTCAACAATGTAAATAACGCAATGAATGTTGTTGAACTGTTAAAATCAAACAGATTGGTCGTAATCGTTTACGAAAATGTGTTACGCAATTAGGGTGCAGTTCTGTGCTTCCCGCAGCGGATTCCTGCGGCCTTCACAAGGTCATCGGTCCACCTTGTGGGAAGCATGCCAACACTACGTCTTTCGGTACGCGGTCACCACTCAGGAACCTTTTGGCTTCATCGGACGTCTGCTCTGCAAGCAATGTGCTCAATTCATTTGGTATTTTTCCAGCTACCTACCTCCTCCATCATCAAGCCACGGTGCCGGCTACCCGCAAGGGCCAGCTAATCAGAACTTTGGAGGTGGACCTCAAATAGTGGCAGCAAGGAACCTGGACGGACCTCACGGACATGCTGGTGTAGGGGCTCATGGTGGAAAGAGTGGTCATGGAGCTCAAGTGAATGCTTTTGGAAGGTAAGCAAGTAAACAACACTTGTATACCATAAAATAACTAACAACCCACCCTTGCGTCGCCCAATGTTTACAACTAGACAAAACATTGATATTACTTTATCATTTGTACGTTTAATATACTCGTAATTTTCAACACAGTTGCTCATAAAGTGGTTCTTATTACACCGTTGCTTCGTTGGTCTAGTGGTCGCAAGAGCTACTGCTGAGCATGAGGTCCTGGGTTCGATTCCCAGGTCGGGCAGTGTTATTGGGTTTTTGTATCTAGAATTACTCAGTGGCAGCCCGAAGTCTGGATTTGTGCCCTGTTGATGGCAATATGCTCGCTCCCTATTACATGGGACTTAAGCTAACTGGCATGGGGCTGCTTCTAATCACTTTTGCCCTACATTTCGGGGAATACATTTTCAACTTTCGGCGCTAAGCAGAGCTTTGAAAATCCAGTGTGCGATAAATCCGTGATATTTTTACGTCTGTGCTAATTTAGGCTAAAACTTTGCGAGAACCGGGAAACGAATCCAGGATCTCACACTCAGCAGTCGCGCTTGCGTCCACTAGAACAACGAAACAATCACATTACAATAGTAAAATTCAGATTTTTCACATTTCTGGAGATGTGACGGGACACTCACTCAGGATTCGCCATTCTTCATCGAAGAGCCGGCTCGTCAGTTGTTGCGAACACTTTATCAGTATAAAGTCAAAGTCAAAGTATTTATTTCAAATAGGCACATAAAAGGCACTTTTGAAAGTCAACATTTACATTAAAATAGAATTGATTCTAGTCGCCCCTCCCAAAAGGTAGTTTCGTATGGGGAAGAATGACAATAAAAGTTGTATACATTAACTATATATTTGTATGTGAAACTAGTATCTTATGTAATCAAGTAATTGGTCCTCAGGTCTGCTCCTCAAGAACACGGCTCTGGTGCCCACGCTCGTCATGGAGGTGATGAGTCAGCTGGCTATGCCAACAACGCGGCTGGCTACGACCAGAAAGCTGCTGCCTTCGCCAGGAACGCATTGGAAAAAATCAATTCTGTAAGTGAAATTATCATTTGAAATATTATTTCGGCGGGTGAACTCTGAAGCTGCAGTTGTAGAATTTACAATTTACATAGGTAATTTGCTATTGGTTTTCAATTATAGATTTCTTGCCAGCAAACAACGGTTTTGAACAAATTAAAATATTATGTAGTTTACAACCTAAAATGTAAACCTCAATAGCAAATAAACATTTCAAACATGTAAGTTATGATATAAAACTCTTCTTTTAATTATTTTGGATTAAGGGCATACATATGTAGTAAGTCGTCAAATTGGAGATGCATTTTAATACTACTTGATCAGATTAACCTGGGCTGAAATCTATCGGGATAACTTAGGTTCCTTTTATACGATAATATTCATTTGTTTACGATATTTAGTGGTCAGGAACCTTAAACCGATTGCAATCGATTCCTTAGTTTGGAAACCAAATGCGGAACAATGATTTACCATCCATACCTTAAGTTTTCTCGTAATCAGTTTTCATTAAGGCCCCGTTCCGCAACTGTTTAACGGACAGTTTCTTCATCAAAACTAACAGCCAAAGTAACGTCACAAAGTCAAAGTAACGGTTAAATTTGTTTCTTCACAATTTTAGCCGTTAGTTTTACTGTTACTTTTGCCTCTAACTTTTACTGCTTACTCCTGATGCTGTTGTTATTGTTATTTTGTCAAAGTTGTACTGTCAAAGTCAAAGTGTTTATTATCTTAAATCTATACAATTAAGTTGCCGGGGCTTCCCAGAAAGTAATCCGAAGATACTTGTGATGGGATAAACCTCGCTCTTCCTAGAGTGATTAACATTCGTTTCGTTGTGCTAATTAGGTATAAGTTACACATTTTTCTATAAAACTAATACTAAAATTAAAATCGAAAAATCGTGTTCATGGCAATGTGAAGCTAGAGTGTGTTTTGTATAAATTAATGTTTATACGTGTATTTATGAGTGTGTGGATGTATATTTTGTGTGAATATGTGTGTGTATGGGTGGGTGCGTGTGTGAGTGGGCGTGTGTATGTGTGAATGAGTGTGGATGTGTCCTGGGGTGTGTGTTTGTATGAATGAGGGTGTGTTGGAGTGTGTGTGTATGTGTGTGTGTCTATATGCAAGACGTTCAACCCAGAGTCGCCAAAAAGTCTTCCACGGCATCATGTTTAAGAGTCAAAGCATTTATTTCAAATAGGCCCATAAAAAGGCACTTTTGAACGTCAAAATTTACATTAAAAATAGAACTGATTCTAGGCGCCACTTCCAAAAAGTAGTTTCGTATGGAGAAGAAGTGGCAAGAAACTCCACCGTTACTCTTTTAAAATGTTTTACAATATTTTGTATACATTAATTATATTTCTATATGTGAAGACGATGCACCAAGAATAAAAATACTATACCACTATTGGTACAAAAAAAATAAAAATAAAGCAAAGGTATATAAATTAATCACGTGATAGGTACATTGTGCTCACATATTTACAAACAATTGTACTACTGTTGTAGGTTAAACTTATTCAACGCCTGTTGGAGCTGTTAGCTAACTTAAATCTACGTTATTTAATCTTATAAGCTGAGCGATGGCCGTTTTCCGTGGATATGACGCATATTTCCCCCAATTTATTATTTTTGGTGTTTGTGTTCGATCACTGCGTCACGTTTACCGCAAATAAACGTTTTTTCTTTCAAATCACTGTGCATTAATGTGTGTGATCAGTAATACCTAGATTTTATAAAATGGCATCGAGATCGTCCAGTTAAAGTTCAAGTTTATCAGACGATGAACTTATCGTGCGTTAGGCATAAGAAATTCATGGGACGAGACAGATGTTCTGTTCTGATACAGAATACCAAAGGAAACCGTTACTAACTTAGTTTATGTTTGCAAGACAAACTGACGCCAAGCACCTCAAGGTTTAAGGTTCAGTTTGTATTTTACACCCGTTCCGAGTTAGCGTGAGCGCAGTAACGATGTACTGTGATACGTGAACGTCATAGTTGACGTCATGACATGCGCCATCTTGCGATAACGCTGACCATGCCCTTTAATAATATCACTGAGAGCGAATTGTTGACAGCTCTCAGCTGTCATAATCGTGTTATCTAAATCGGGACGCATATTATCGATGTGAGCGCTGTCTGCGACTATGGTCTAGCTCGGAATGCACCCATGGCGGAATCGGCAATGCGATTCGATTCATTGGTATTTAAAACACTTTATTATCTAAAAATTATATTGTGTTACAAACACAGAACATATATACCCCTGGTTACAAAAAAACTCTACGAAGAACTTTAGCATTGACTTTTGGCAGGCACCACTTTTTTGGTGCTTTTGGTGCAAAATTATGGTGCTGCCATGTGTAAAAAAAGCTCTCCACAATTTTGGGGGAAATTACGACGTTTGTGTGTTTAACTTGTACTTTAGCTGTTAGTTGAATAAAGAAACGCAGTATCAGTAAAGGTTATGTAAAAGTCAATACTTTTACTGATTAATTAATTTAAAAGCCCAAGAGTCTGACAACCAGTCTGACCAAAGGCTATCGTATTACCCAGTAACTGGGTTGTGGGGGTCAGATAGGCAGACGCAATCTGCATCCGGTTAGACTAGAAGCTGACCCCAACGTAAATGGGAAGTAGGCAGATTGATTGAGTAGGTAAGCATTTTGTTGCCTACTGACCTTATGATATTCTACAGGAGCCTGCAAATTACAACTTCGGTTACATGGTGAATGATTACCAGGGAGGCACTGACTTCGGACACCATGAGGAGAGGCAGGAGGAGCGCGCTCAGGGGGAATACCACGTCGTGTTGCCTGATGGCAGGAAACAGGTTAGTTCAGATAAATGGAGAAACAATTAGCAATGAATATATTTAAATTAAAGTTTAGTCAGAGATAATATAGAGTGAATGCATAGTCCTATACACTTTCATATATCTATGATCATGTAGCTTATCCCATTTTTTTATGTACGGAATCGAAACTCACAAATTATTAATAATGGCTTTAATACACTGAAACAAATCTAGGACTCATAGATCTAGAATCCTAGATTTATGGTAGTGAAATATAACAATTAGACATTATGTATTAAATAATGTCACATAGTAAAGGGAAATCCCCATATAGGAAGAAGCAGTGGTTGCCCAGTGAAAACGGCCCCCACTTCTGATTTGGAGTTTGTATGGGTTCACACATACAGACACATTGTGTAATTTATTCAATCGCCACTGCTCTCAAAACGGTGAAGGAAAACATCGTAAGGGAACCGGCATGTCCTAGACTCAACAATTCAAAGACATGTGAGAGAGATATGGACATGTCAAAAGCCTTCGATCGTGTGGACCATAAAATACTATTAAATAAACTTAACGCATACGGAATAAGAGGAAATGTATTAAATTTAATAGAATCTTATCTATCAAATAGAAAGCAAATAACGACAATTAGTAGAATTTGTAAAAATACCGAACTCACATATAAATCTAGCCCGAGAACTGTAACTTATGGGGTACCACAAGGTAGCGTACTCGGACCGCCTCTATTTATTATCTGCATCAATGACTTTCCAACAGCATCAACGTATCCTATGACAATGTTTGCGGACGACAGCACTTTACTTTTTAATAATGATGAAGTAAGTACATTAGAGGCTGACATCAATTCTAATTTAGAATCAGTTGTGGATTGGCTAATGAAATTTCAACAAAGAGTAAATCACAATTTGAACTTAAATATTAGATACAACGACAAAGTTATTAATGAAACGAATGTGACAAAATTTCTAGGATTAAACATAGAAAACACATTAAAATGGAATTCACATATTGACAAAGTGTGTAGTAAACTAAACCAATACTCATATGCCTTGTATATGTTAAGTAGAACAGCCGATCGGACAACGGTATTAACAGCATATCATGGTCTAGTAGCCTCAACAATGAGGTATGGAATTATATTTTGGTGCAATGCAACGGGTAAAGATACAGTGTTTAAGTGCCAAAAAAGATGCATAAGAGCTATCTGCAACTTACAGAATACGGACAGTTGCAAACCGTTTTTTAAAAATATGAAAATATTAACAATGCCTTCGTTGTACATATTTGAAACTTCCATGTTTGTCAAAAATAATCTGCACAAATTTAAAAGAGTAAGTAGCCAGCGCCGTTGTGACCGGTTGCAAACAGTAGGGTCTAAAACTGCACTATATAAAAACAGTGTTTTCGTAATGGATCCAAGGATATATAATAAATTACCGAAATGTATACGGAATGAAGAAAATGTCTACAAATTTAAAAGTAATTTGCTTTTGTTTTTATTAGACAAGACGTATTACTCTATTGAAGATTTTTTTAATGACAAATTGTGATAAATTAACTTCCCTTGACATGCATGTAAAATTTAATTAAATTGACAGTTCTTAATTTAATTGACATTTATTCTTGTTATAAAACTAGTAATCATTTGGACTTTTGTTTTTTTTATCAAATGTTTAATTTACTGTATTAAAACTACTATTTGTACACCAATTTCACTGGTAGAACATAGTGCTCGACTACAATAATATGTATATTTAAGACCTTTTATGTGTACCTATGTTTACAAATAAAAATTTGATTGATTGATTGATTGATTGAGAGAGACAGAGAGGTGGCCTGTGTCCCAGCAGTGGGAACATTACAGGCTGATTATGCTTATTGTGCCAAAGGAATCCCCATAAGCTTACAAAACACTCAACTTTTTTAAAGCACCATGTTATACTAATTTATGCTAGATGCTAAAGTAGAAGTGAATACTGTGGGTCAGAACCATGACTATTTGAACACTGTAAACAAAAGTAGGTAAAGTTCCCGTTGAATAGTTGAAACTAAAATTACGAGTAAAAGTGTCTTACAAGATCTACTTATAGAATTAAACATAATTTGTTTTATCAACAAATAATCAATTTCCATCACTTTCAGACTGTTAGCTACGAAGCTGACGAGCGTGGTTTCAAGCCCCAGATCTCTTACGAAGATAATGAAGACTTGGCCCATTCAGGAGGCTATGACACCAACGCCAACAACGTTCGCAGCAACCAAGACAATGGTTATAACAACCACGCCAATCACGACAGCGGTTACCCAAGCCGCGGTGATAGTGACAACGGTTACTCTAGCCACGGAAACGGTGACACCGGTTACCCAAGTCATGGTAACCATGGCCACGGAAAGGCGCGTTCTAACGGTTACTGACTAAAAGGTGGCCTCCTCATTGACATAGTTCTATTTTTGAATTGTTCTTATTTTTTATTTCGTGCCACGTAATTTGTATTTCTTTCTTTAATTTGTGACAAAATGGAAAACATGATGCTTTTAACTTGTAATGTGTCTTTTTTCCATATTTATTAATAAATATTATTTCATACATACAAACTGTCATTTTAATTTTGTCGACAATAATAAGCAATAATGATGAAGGTTCCTCCTCTGAATTACCAGAATTACCTACCATGTTACCAAAGGCGAGCCTGTTGCCATAGATACACACACAGACCTAATAACATTTTGCCCGACCCAAGAAACAAACCTAGAACCACACACACAACATTCACGCTTACAACCATTACAGTACTAGAAAAACGAAGCACTCTCAGTTTTTAAACGTATTACGTCACAAAACTTAAGAGACCAGAGCCAAAGCAAATAGTTCTAAGTCAACAATTATTAGCAGAGCGGAAAACGAATAAAGATTTATATAATAATTTAAATAAACATAGATCGAATTCTCGCCATTGACCTTGGTCAAAAGTATTGTCTTACATTTCCGTAATAAGGAGACCATTAGGCGACATGCTTTTTTGCAGGGACACTAAGTAAATATGGTTTGTTTGATGAAAAAACAAAGGACGATGTTCATAAGAGTCTTTGATAATTTTGATATTGGCCTTCTTCAAAATAAAATAAAAAAGAGAGTTTCCGCCAGCATTTATTGTGTTAGAACTAGTGTAATGATCATTCTCAAGTTGTAAATCGAGAAAATATGTTAAGTTGAGGGATATGAGATAGACTTTATTAAATATTAACACCGGAAATTTGAAAGCTTATCAGTCGGCCCTTTTCTACATAAAACCCTGCAATTGATTTAACATTTATCGGCAGACCCTTAGAGCCAAAGAGAACAAAAGCAATAAGCCAAGTTCTTTATAATCTGACATGAAAACAGACATTTCGGATAAATGATTAAAAGTTTAAAAGAAAGTCTGCTTTAACTAACTAATTTAGCTAACTCAAGTTAGGAACACAAAACTACCTACATTTGTTAAACATGTGCGTTTTTATAAATTAAAATAATTGATTTAAAACTGACTACCTAATTGATTCTCTACTCTAGTCCCCGTAATACACAAACAAGGTAATCGTTTTATGTACTTACCAATGGTGCTGTTCCTCATAATCAGCCTATAACGTTCCCACTGCTGGGACACAGGCCTCCTCTCTATGAGAGGTAGTGAGCCGTAATCCACCACGCGGGCTCAGTGCGGGTTGGTAGATGTCACATGTCTTCGAATTTTTGGTTCTAGGACATGCCGGTTTCCTCACGATGTTTTCCTTCACCGTTTTGAGAGCAGTGGTGATGAAATTATTTACACAAAGTAAAGCGCCTGCTTGGGTTCGAACTCACGACCTACAACCGTTACCACTGGGCCACCTCTGCGCTGTTCCTATCTAAATGTATTCAACCGATTCGACTAGGTAATCCACGCTATATACGGATGAAACAGACAAATTTTAATTATATACACTTATAAATTACTATAGCCAATATATCTATCCATAATGTACTTGTATCAATACATAAATAATAAACAAAGTAGATAGTAAACTGTGTGACTGCCTCGTTGGTCTAGTGGTCACAAGAGCTACTGCTGAGCATGAGGTCCTGGGTTCGATTCCCAGGTCGGGCAAAGTGTTATTGAGATTTTATATCTAGATTTTCTCAGTAGCAGCCCGGAGTCTGGATTTGTGCACGGTTGATGGCAATAGGCTCGCCCCTATACATGGGACTTAAGATTAACTGGCGAAATGTGGGTGTACTATAGGTATACCTCTGCCTAACCCTTCAGGGATTATAGGTGTGATGTTATGTGTGTATGTAGTAAACTGTGCATACACAATATAAATTTAAATGAAGGAATAGCCGGCAATTTGAACCAAATATCTCGTCAGTATACCTACTCACTACTTTCTACCCCACCAAAAACATAAAAAAAAATATAACATATTAGCACTTCACCCGCGACTTCGTCAGCGTGGATTTCGAAAAAAAAAAAAAAAGTTGCTTATGTTCATCAGACATAATTTCGGCTTCTAATGGTACAACCATTTTCCTAATCGGTCCAGTTGTTACGGAGCCTATTCAATACAAACAAACAATCAAATCTTTCCTCTTTATAATATTAGTGTAGATGATAAAACATCAACACCACAGGGCTAATGGTAATATGTCGGTAATCCATTACGGGGATTTAGGGGAGGTATTTTGCAACCAAATGACAAATGGTATACAACTTCATTTTTTTTTAAACAACCTATGCATGTTTTTTTTTATTAATATTATCTGCTTCTAATTCAAAACACAATAATCAACCATAAAATTACAATTTTCATAGATAGTTTTTGAATCAGACAGTCACAATTTTCATCATTTTGAGCAGGTTATTGGACTAAAATGGTCGATTTCTGCAAAAAAATGGATGTATTTTATCGGCAGAACATGCACAACTTCTCAGCAATTCCAACGAGATACAATAAGATACCAGATTTCTTTAAAAAAAAAAAAAAAAATACTCGACAATGGTTGACATTTGCATAGGGGTCATTTGGTTGCAAATGACCTCCCCTACATCCCGTTTTAACAGATTGCCGACATATAACCAATCATTCTGTATTTATTCTGTAGATATAATGCAAAGTCAGGTTAGTTACACCGTGTATAACTCAAAAGCGGCTGGGACGATTTTTAAAATCTATGATTAATAGTAAAACATGGGAAAATTTCTAGACAAAAATATTAGGATAATATTCTGAGTACCGTATCAGATAATTATCCTAATTATTTTTTTCTTGAAATATCGGTGTCGCTAGCTCATAACAAAACTGATTTCCAGTAATCTTTGGTAGATTAGTTGAATCAGTTTTAAGTCGAATTTCATTTATAACCACTATATGAAAATAATATAAATTAATTAATAAACAGGATATAATACATGTACAGGTATCTAAAAATAATATAAAATATTTTAGTACATTTTGCAGATAAAGTACAAAAAAATGGTTAAGCGAAATGTTATTATCTTATTCGCGACCTCCTGACTTTGTTTATATTGTAGTTAAAATTCGCTATTATAAATACTACTTGATTGTCTACTGAAACAGGGCTTCCTCTCTCCTAAACTTTTGCTGTGCCCTACAGGGTCCATAATGATCTCTATTATATAGTTACCACCTAAGTACACATTATGGTAAAGCAATAAATATATTGAGTATGGTACACTCCCTTGTAGCAATGCAAAAATCTAAGCGAAAGTAAGTAGTAAATTATGCATACACAATCTAAATTCGAACTAAGGTATAGCCGGCAATCTAAACCGAATCTCTCGATAGAATATTATAGAACATGACCTTCACAAGCCACCTTACAATTAATTCACATTAAAAATTGCACAACTCAATCGAATTCCGTTCAATCAATATTTGAACTAAGTGTTGATCAAGGCCTAACCCATTGTTTGATTTATTCTAGTATAAAACTGGGAAGTTTTGAGGATAAAGCATCATTCGAAGAACCAGTTCTTTAGATCTTATACAACATGAAGGTAAAACTCCTTGGTTTATTAATATTCATTCAATAATTCTTCCCTTTCTGTCAAAATGGTTCAGTTTAATTAGCTTATCTGAAGTGTTCTGCTCTACTTAATTATTTTTACGATCTTTATCCATACTAATAGTTAATATTAAATCATTAGATTTTTTACTTTCTACTTTTCTGACAGTTTTTTTTCTTATTTTCGCTTTTTTTGTTGTATACTTGAACCTTTAATGATATTCTCTAGTAATTTTATAAACTCCTTTTAAAACGAAACATTTGATATTTCATTTAAAATCTATCCCTGAATTTTTCAATCGGTTTCTTATAAAAACCCATAAGTTCATCCAGTGTTAAAATAAGAAGAAATAATCCTTGCATCCTTTGTACCCAGGTCCTCATCGCCATTGTTTTCGCCATCGGCTCCGTGTCGGCTTTGGGCTCAGGACCCTACCTGCCAAGTGGATGGAGGCCCCAGGGTCCTAGCTTCTACTTGCCTTCTGAAGTTTCGGTAAGTTTTTTATTTGAGAAACCTCTTTAAAAAAAAAACATGTGAAAACTTTTTTGCAAACTGATTTATTAATCATGATTTAATGTGGTTAACATTTAATCAAAATCTTATTCAAAGAGATTTCTCTATTCAAAAATTTAGTAGAACAAGAGTCAATATAAGAATTTGTCTGCCAGATACTATGCAAAGTCTATCAGAAAGTCATTATGACTGTTGTTAAAACTTAACAGTTTGACATTCAAGTTAATTACTCAAATTATAATGTCTTAGACCTAGGAATGTTATAGCGACTAAGAAAAATACACTTGTCTGAGTTAATAATTGACACTATCTTTATATTCAATAACTATATGATTAAATCTTTTCACAGAAGCCATCAAACAGTCCACTCAAAGAGAACCTCCTTCAAGAGACTGAAGCTTCCGGCTCCGATGCCCTCAGGGAGTATGGACCTCCGAAGGTCGAGGAGGTGGTCCAGTTCAGCGTCAACCAGGGTCTACCTGATGTGGCCACTGAACAGAGCTTCTTCGTACAATCTTTAGCTACCCAGGAATTACAGTCTGCTGTTGAGGAATCAGTTGCTGTTGAAGGTAAATTGAAACAAAAAGCTAAAAAGCAAAATCTCAAAGCAATGAAGGTTACACCACAAAAATAAGTACATTAAAAAAAATTATTTGCGTTTAATTTGACTTCTAAAACTGTTTTAAAAATACCTATCTACAAATGTATCGCTTTGCTCTGATTTCTGCTATACAATCTGTTATTTCACTTTCTTACCACCCAAACAACTAAAACCGTTAATAAAACGTACAAAGACTCACTCTCATTATAACTTGTTTTATTTTACAGAAAGTACTGAACAAGCCGCCGCTTACATCGAAGAAGTAGCATCAACCAACGAGGCCCAGCTCGCTCAAATAGCTGCCGAAGAACAATCCACAGAAACCCTCTCTGAAGCCCAGCCCACCATCGAAGCAACATCCCTAGAAGTTGTAGCAGAGATCATTGAACAGACTTCTGAAGCTGTCCAGACTGAGGAAGCCACAGAGGGAGCCGTACAAGAGGAAAACGTTGCTTCTACTGCAGTTTACACCGAACAAGAGATCGTTGCTCCTACAGCTGCGGCACAAGAAGTTGTTACCGCTGCGTTAGAAGAGGCTGTGGTCCCCACTGCTGCGGTTCTTGAAGAGCTTTCTGCTGCTGTCGTCGAACAAGTGATTGTTAAAAAAGTTGCCGAGGGAGTTAACAACATCGCTGAGGCTTTGGTCAAGCTGGAGAATGAAGTTAAGGCTGCTGAGGTGAAACAAAAACATAAAATAAATTGAAAACTAGAATATAACTGAAACAAGGATAGTTAGATAATACCATACATTGAAAACTAACAGTAGATTATGAATATCAGGAGGAAACTTCTGATTCTCAGCACTTATAAATACATGGATTTTAACTTTCATTCACTAATAAACAAATAAAATATCTTCTATTGTTTTCAGGCTCTTGAATCTGCTGTCGAAATCAAATCTGAAGTGTCAGGGTAAGTGCTATTAAGACTACTTCTGCAACCACAAAAGCGAATTTGGTTTGCTAATTGCCTCTTATTCAAATGCTGTCAAGCTTATGATCAAGCATATTGAACTCTAAGCATTAGGTTTTAGAATTCATAATTCATTGTGTTTACAGATCCCTGCAACAAGCCCCTGAAGGTTTCCTTGAATACGGACCCCCCGGCTTCAGGGAATACGGACCCCCCAAGGCAGAAGACATCGCCAGGTCTGCTGCAGTTCAGGTATATAGTCCGACCATCATCCACATAATCATAATTTCTGCCAAAAGATGTCCACTGTTAAACATAGGCCTTCCCCAAGCGTCCCCACATCGACCGGTTCTCGCATGCATCACTCACATGCATGGATTCGCACTCGACCCATGGATCACTCGGTCTCATGGATGAGTGCAAGAATTCATGCGAGTCCGCATCCGGATTCTTGCACTTAGCTGTCTGACATTTATGCTGAACTGGGCCAATTTGGCGCAGCCGTGAGGCACACAATAATATTTTCTTCTGTTTTGTTTTGTGTGAATATTGTGTGCCTTAACCTGGGTCAAATAAATTTATTTTCTTTATTTCTTTCCTGCGGCCTTCAGAAGGTCACCGTCCACCTCGTGGGGCGCCTTCCAAAACTACGCTTTCCGGTACGCGGGCACCACTCCACAAACTGTTAGCTACATTGTCCATCTGTTCTGAGAGCAAGTCCGACCATAAGTAGTTCTAATAAATCATGCAGCCGACGTCAGCTGCTGGATAAAGACTTCCCCCAAGTTTTGTGCAGCGGCCACTTTGAGTGATGCATCAAACAACCAATAACAATACAGAAATCACCAATGACGCGTCACAGTGATTTTGTATACAACAAGTGTAAAAACTCATTAGTGCCTCTTCCGTTTAAAGTTTCTAATTCTTGATTCAAATTCCTTGACTATCAATTGTTTTATTTTATTGTCAACTGTATTAAGTTTGGTCTTTTACATCGCTGCACAGACCTCCAATGCTGCTCCAAAATATCATCAAGTCATTTGTATTTAAATTCGAAATCTATTTTAAAAGGTATTTATATATTTCAGGTGGCTCCTACCAGTGCCTTTGAGAACAACGAAGTTAGGAGGAGGCGTTTCTCACCCAAATTCAAGTAAAAAAAATAATTTGTTTTTTTCCACTTTTACTAAATAGACCATTTATTTGACCACTTATATTAATGAGACCATGTCAAAGAATCTGGAAAATCAAGGAAAATATATTTGTGCCGCTTTTAATATTTATATGTAGACAATAAGCTACTTCCCCATCCTATTTAACTGTTTAAACTCAGTTGTATATTATTGATTATGGTATACAATAAAAAGTATTGTTTATATCTATCTTCTGTTAGAAATTCATCAAAATTGCAAAGCCATTCAATAAAACATGTAGCGGCATCTACACCGCATCATGCGAACAACGCATCACACTGACGTCACACAAATCCTGCATCGCGCAATCAGAGTTTACTGCGCAGCTAGCATATATACAACTTCCCAACTTCAATCGCGGGGCAGTTGCCCACCAGATACGACATCCATCTGGTCGGAGGATCCTCCCTTTTATAAAGAGTATCAACTTTACACCCTGTTCCTCATATTTAATAAATTCCAAAGGAGGGGGTAGTGGCTAAATTATAAAATACGCAGGAGTCGATCGAAGGTTAAGCTTCGCTTGCCTCAATCAGGTCATGGATGGGTGACCATCCATTACATATCGAGACCCCTTCGCGCCTTGGAAAGCACACCATGCCGTTGGTCGCGGCTGTCATTCGTAGATCGTTGACAGTTTCGTTACGGGTCGTCAGAAGCCCGAAAGTCTGACAACCAGTCTTACCAAGGGGTATTGTGTTACCAAGTAACCAGGTTGTAGATGGCAGATAAGAAGTCGCTCCAAGTAAAACACTGGTTTATAGGCAGTTTGTTTTTAAATCTACAGTAATAAATGAATATACTTTCGCTTTCAGGTCAGGACACAAGAAACACTAAGGTCACAAATAAACGGAACGGAAAAACACAGGACCAGGGAACAGCGAGAATAATGGACTTCGAGGACAACTCTTTATTTAAACAAGCAAATTTAAAAACACTTTTCGCCATTCAAGTTATTTATGTTAAAACTTTTTGGCAAAAGTGATCAAAATATAAGTGAAGAAGTAATTAGTCATTAAATTCCTCCTCAAAAGTTCAATGATATCACTTTTGATGATAAAATTATCTGATATCATGTACTTAATCCATGGTGGAAAATGATCTAATGTGATAATTTAATAAATAAATGAATTTGATGATTAACATAGTGGTCTAATTTAACATTCCTATAATATTACGAGCCTATTATTGACCTACTACAGGTCGAACGACATTTCTCAGACAGAGAAGGCATGAGCATTGATCACCACTAGGCGGGTTGCCGATTTAAGCCTTATATTGATTATAAGTTCAGATTCCCTCACGATGTCCTTTAGTTTTCCATAAATACACTTAACCAGTTGTTGCGGCCCCGTTTAATTTTTATAAATAGATAATTTTATCACCACTGCTCTCAAAACTGTGAACGAATCCATCGTGAGGAAATCGCCATGTTCTAGAACCGAAAATTCTAAGACATGTGACATTTGCCAACCCGCACTGGGCCCGCGTTGTGGATTACGGCTTTCTCCCTCTCACAGAGAGGAGTCCTGTGTCCCAGCAGAGACAACGTTATAGGCTGTTACCACTGGGCCACCACTGCTCTTAAATATACATTAATTATTACTTATTATAAAGATGTTACAAAAAAAATACAAAAAAAGAACATTGGTTTAAAAAATGGTACAAATTTTTGAAATTATTCTTCTTTCCTTGTCGCGAAAAAGGATAATTGTGCCGCGACGTTACTATAGCGCTCCTGGTTTGTAACGTTAGATGCCGATAATGATGTCTCTGTCTAGCATCGACTTAGTAGAAAATACAGTTCATAAATTTTCTTATTATTTGACTTTTCTGACTTTATGTTGCTAACACCTACCCTAAAACCTAAATAAAAGCCTCCACTAAAAAGCATGCCTGCTTACAAGCGCAATGCTGGATTATGTTTATACATATACCTACAACTACTCGAAGACACAAATTGTAAACTATGATAATCGTAGGAAAACCAATAAACAGCTAATCCTAACTTAACATTAAAAACGCTAAAGTATGTGGCGGCATCTACACCGCCACATGCGAACAACGCATCACACAGTCGTCACACAAAGCCTGCATCGCGCGCTTTACCGCGCAGCTAGCATATATACAACTTCCCGACAACAATCATCGGGCAGTTGCCCACCAGATACGACATCCATCTGGTCGGAGGATCCTCCCTTTTCCAAGAGTATGAGTGAACTTTACACCCTGTTCCTCATATCCCTACACTGGTGACCCCGAGTATGAACGCCAGCGCAGCCTTCGTGCAACTACTTCAGCGTGACGTCATCATCATCACTCCCGCAAGTCACACAGCCAGCCAACAACCACGGCTTGAACGGTTGTCCTGACCATCAGCATGCAGCGCAAGCGCATACCTGGTCATCACCTTCAGCCTCATCAGCAACCTTGGCACAGTACACTGCACATTCGGCCGGTCCACCAGCAGAGCGCTTAATCCCTCTCCTGGTCGACACGAGCAGTCAGCCACCCCGACTCACTGGGGCATCTTTGCAGACAGTTCCGACTCACCGCGAACTATGCGACACCCGGTTCCAACCCACTGGAACCCAACTGGCATTGGCAAGTATCGCAAGATACAAGACTTAGTCCACTATCGACCTCCGGTCTCCGGAGGGGAGTGATGTGGCGGCATCTACACCGCCACTTGCGAACAAAGCATCACACTAATCCTGCATCGCGAAATCATAGTTTATCGCGCAGCAAGCATATATACAACTTCCCGACAACAATCATCGGGCAGTTGCCCACCAGATACGACATCCATCTGGTCGGAGGATCCTCCCTTTTCCAAAGAGTATGAGTGAACTTTACACCCTGTTCCTCATATCTTATCTCTTCAAGTATAAAGTATGCTGTTTGTTTGTTACGCTTTCACGCCAAAACGGCTGAACAGATTTGGGTTAATTTTCGCACATGGCTAGAGATATATTCTCCATACGAAACTACCTTTTGGAAGAGGCGCCTAGAATCATTTCAATATTTTAATGTAAATGTCGACGTAATGTTGTTGTCAATAGTTCCTTATATGTGCCTACTTAAAATAAATGCTAACTTTCGCGAGGACAAAGGCTAACTTTCACACTAGATCGCAGACGAAGTCGCGGGCAACAACAACCAAACCAGGGTCAGCAAGACGACCACCACACCACAAGCAGCACCCGTTCACGAGCATGACGCAAAGATCTGTCATTCACCCCCCTTGCCATACTAGAGGAGGTAACCCGACCCCCGACGATACCGCAAGAAGTGCTGACTACATGTTGCAATACAATTCATAAAAAAGGTGATTAATAGATTAAGTCAATACAAAATAATATATTGACTTGAAACAGTAAAAAATTAACTCATATGGTATGATAGAAATAGACCTGAAATTGCAGATATCATTTAATTACCTGTATGTATATAAAGGTATGACTTTACTGATCTTCATGCGGTCAGGAAAAGCGATTAAATCAAAACAAATTTATTAAAATTTAGATCTAGATCGTAGGCCACGATGTCTAGTATACAAAACAAGTCGAACAGTTTTTTTTTTTAAAGTAATGACTACTTTAAAAAATACACGTCGACCTGAGACCCTGTAATCATCATGAGGCGTCAAATGTTCCAACCGAATTTAGGCACACTGTACTATCGAGTGGTCTCGATAGAGTAAAAGCCTTGTAAAGTCCATGCTAGTGCATAGCTTTTCACAACCGCCCGATTCCTCCGCTGAATAGGGAACGAATATATGTAGAAGATAATTCCAGATTTAACCTTTTCAATAATTAGTATCCCGTACATCATCACAGTCATGACATAGTCGTACTATGTCATGACTTAAGAACTTACCTAACATAGTTAACTTTTAAGAACAGCTTTTTCAGTCAACTTTCAACAAAGCAAGTAACTTAAAGGTTCGACAACTGCTCTTGCGAACCCTAGTTCCAAACAATTTATAGGTTTTGGTTGTGCAACTTTTTTTTGACATTTTGTTAGCTTATTATAATGATAGTTACTAGAACGTACACAAAAAGATAAAGTTAGCAAGAAAACGCAAACGTTAATTCATTCACTAAGAATATAAAACTTCGCAAGCAATAAGAAATTGCTACTGAAGGCTGTGTGCGTCTACCTCAGCACGAGCTGCTTCTCACACGGACAACTGTACGTCATTTGTTCCCGCGTCACCAGTCCTGGACTCTATTTATATTTTAGCTGCTCAGACCAAACCTACAAACGTAGCAAGTATATATGGAAAGTTAAATAAAATCGAGGTTAGAAGTGTGCAGAAGATAGTTTTTAATAAACTTGCTTTGTATCAGTCCTCGAAACTCCATTCACAAAATGAAAATCGATCAATTTTGACAGTACTAATCGATTTCGAAACGAATCAACTTCCGTTCAACAAATATTTGATTTAAATTTTGATCAAGGCCTAAAGCATTGTTTGATTTATTTTAGTATAAAACTAGAATCTTTTGAGAATAAAGCATCATTCGAAGAATCAGTTCTTTAGATCTCATACAGCATGAAGGTAAAACGTTCGTGGTTTATTATTTAATCATAAATTATTAATAATTTTCTCATTATCTAACAAAGAGTTTAATTGTTTGTTGTTTTTTTTGTTTAATATTCAATGTTACATCAATTGACGTTAACAAGTTACTTCCTAGTTTAAAAAAAAGGGTTCCGTAACCAAAGGGTGCCAGCGGAACCATATTACTAAGGCTCTGCTGTCCGTTCGTCTGTCTGACAGCTGGCTGTATATCATGAACCATTATAGGTTTACAGGTGAAATTTTAAAACTGTGTTTCCATTGTCGCTATAAAAAATATATATAATAAAGGCCAAAATTAAAGGGAGTCCGATTTATAAGCTGAATAGCTCTAATAATTTTAACAAATCGTTAAATACTAAACCATTTGATCTTTATATTTCCCAATAACTGTTCTAGTGTTCCATTTAAAAGCTTTCAGTTAATCTTAAAGTTAAGTTTTGGGTTCAAATCATCAGACATCACCAATTTTTTTTCATCTTCATCAATCTCTTCCTCCGTTGTATCCAGGTACTCATCGCCATAGTTTTCGCCATCGGCTCCGTGTCGGCTTTGGGCTCAGGACCCTACCTGCCAAGTGGATGGAGGCCCCAGGGTCGTAGCTTCTATCTGCCCTCTGAAGTTTCGGTAAGTTTTTTAATAGAGAATCCTCTTTTTTTTTGTCATCCGAAAACGTTTTTGCAAACTGATTTGTAAATCAAGATCTAGTGTGGTTAACATTTAATCAAAATCTTATTAAATGAGGTTTCTTTATTCCAAAATTTAGGAGAATAAGACTCAGTATATTAATTTGTCTGCCAGCTAAGTTAAGCAAAGTCTATCAGGAAGTCATTGTGACTGTTGTAAAAACTTAAAAGTTTGACATTCAAGTTAATTACTCAAATCATACTGCGACCGAATAATGATAAAGCGACTTAGAAAAGTGCACTTATCTGATTAAATAATTGACACTTTCTTTCTAATGAATAACCAATTAATTATATGTTTTTGCAGAAGCCATCAAACAGTCCACTCAAAGAGAACCTCCTCCAAGAGACTGAAGCTTCCGGCTCCGATGCCCTCAGGGAGTATGGACCTCCGGAGGTCGAGGAGGTGGTCCAGTTCAGCGTCAACCAGGGTCTACCTGATGTAGCCACTGAACAGACCTTCTTCGTACAATCTTTAGCTACCCAGGAATTACAAAAGTCTGCTTTTGAAGAATCTGTTGCTGTTGAAGGTATGACTTTTTCCAAATTTGAAATAAAAACTTAAATACAACATTTTCACAACAAGCAAAGAAGTTTGCACTATAAGAATAAGTTCAAAAATTGTATAGAATTGATTTGCGTTTAATTTGACTTCTAAAACTGTTATAAAATACCTGTCTAGAAATGTGTCGCTCCGCTCTGATTTCTGTTAATAAAACATCTCCCTCTAATGATAACTTATTTTAATTTACAGAAAGCACCGAACAAGCCGCCGCTTACATCGAAGAAGTAGCATCAATCAGTGAGGCCCAGCTCGCTCAAATAGCTGCCGAAGAACAAGCCACAGAAACCCTCTCTGAAGCCCAGCCCACCATCGAAGCAACACCCTTAGAAGTTGTAGCAGAGATTGTTGAACAGACTTCTGAAGCTGTCCAGACTGAGGAAGCCACAGAGGGAGCCGTACAAGAGGAAAACGTTGTACCTACTGCAGTTTACGCCAACGAAGAGATCGTTGCTCCTACAGCTGCGGCACAAGAAGTTGTTACCGCTGTGGTGGAAGAGGCTGCGGTACCCACTGCTGCTGTTCTTGCAGAGGTTTCTGCTGCTGTCGTCGAACAAGTGATTGTTGAAAAAGTAGCTGAGGGAGTTAACAACATAGCTGAGGCTTTGGTCAAGCTGCAGAATGAAATTAAGGCTGCTGAGGTGAGAAAAAATATAAAATACATAAAAAAAATAGAACATTCTATAATAAGGAGTAAGCTAGAAAATACCATAAATTGAAAATTGACAGTAGAATATGAATATCAGGAGGAACCTTCGGATTCTCAGCATATAGCATACATGGATTTTCACTTTCATTCACTACTAAACCAATAAAATATCTTCTATTGCTTTCAGGCTCTTGAGTCTGCTGTCGAAATCAAATCTGAAGAGTCAGGGTAAGTGCTATTAAGCTTCCATTGGCTTCTATTCACATGCTGTCAAGCTTATGACCAAGCGTATTGAACTCTAAGTAGGATGATTTAGAATTCATAATTCATTGTGTTTACAGATCCTTGCAACAGGCCCCTGAAGGTTTCCTTGAATACGGACCCCCCAAATTCAGGGAATACCGACCCCCCAAGGCAGAAGACATCGCCAGGGCTGCTGCAGTTCAGGTCCAACAATTATACATATCATCATAATTTCAGCCAAAAGACGTCCACTGTTATACATAGGCATTCCTCAAGCGTCGCCACATCGACCGGTTCTCGCATGTAGCGGATTCCTGCGGACTCCAGAGGGTTACCGCCCACCTTGTAAGAGGCCTTCCAAAGCTACGCTTTCCGGTACGCGGGCGCAACCCCATGGGCCATCTGTTTTGCGAGCACTGTCTAACAATCAGTAGTTCTAATACATCACTCAGCCGACGTCTACTGTTCGATAAAGATGTCCCCCAAGTTTTGTGCAACGGCCACTTTGTAAACTTGAGTGATGCATCAAACAACCAATAACAATACAGTAAATCACCAATGACGCATCACAGTGATTTTGTGTACAACAAGTGTAAAAACTCATTTGTGCCTCTTGCGTTTAATGTTTCTACTTCTTGATTCAAACTTCTTGATTAGCAACTGTATAAAGTTTGGTCCTAAAGATCCATATACAGTCCTCCAATGGTGCTCTTAAATATCATCAAGTCATATTTATATTTAATGTCGAAATCTATTTTAAAAGGTATTTATATTTTTCAGGTGGCTCCAACCAGTGCCTTTGAGAACAACGAAGTTAGGAGGAGGCGTTTCTCACCCAAATTCAAGTAATGTTTTTTTACATTTTTTGCCATTTTTAGTATATAATCTTAGGCATGTTCCTTTTCATATCCAATAACTCTAGGGAGACTGAGACCATGTCAAAGAATCCTGGAAAATCAAGGAAAATATATTTGTGGCGCTTTTAATATTTATATGTAGGCAATAAGCTACGAGAGCAGTGGTAGCCTAGTGGAAACGGCGGCGATAGGCGCTTTACTTTGTGTAAATTATTTCATCACCACTGCTCTCAAAACGGTGAAGGAAAACATCGTGAGGAAACCGGCATGTCTTGGAACCAAAAATTCGAAGACATGTTACATCTACCAAACCGCACTGGGCCCGCATTGTGGATTACAGCCCTCTCCCTCCCTCTCACAGAGAGAAGACCTGTGTCCCAGCAGTGGGAACATAAGCTACTCTCCCCATCATATTTAACTGTTAAAAACTCCATTATATGTTATTGATTATGGTATACAATCAAAAGTATTCTAAATATCCATCTACTGTTAGAAATTCATCAAAATGGCAAAGCCATTCAATCAAACAGTATACAATGGAGGTGATAGTGGCTAAATTATTAAAGACGCAGGAGTCGATCGAAGGTTAATCTTCACTTGCCTCAATCAGGTCGTGGATGGGTGACCATCCATTACAAATCGAGACCCCTTCGCGCCTTGGAAAGCACACCAAGCCGTTGGTCGCGGCTGTCATTCGTAGATCATTGACAGTTGCGTTACGGGTCGTCAGAAGCCCGAAAGTCTGACAACCAGTCTTACCAAGGGGTATCGTGTTACCAAGTAACCAGGTTGTAGATGGCAGATAAGTAGTCGCTCCAAGTAAAATACTGGTTTATAGGCAGTTTGTTTTTAAATCTACAGTAATAAATCAATATACTTTCCCTTTCAGGTCAGGACACAAGAAACACTAAGGTCACAAATAAACGGAACGGAAAAACACAGGACCAGGGAACAGCGAGAACAATGGACTTCGAGGACAACTCTTTATTTAAACAAGCAAATTTAAAAACCCTTTTCGCCATTCAAGTTATTTATGTTAAAACTTTTTGGCAAAAGTGATCAAAATATAAGTGAAGAAGTAATTAGTCATTAAATTCCTCCTCAAAAGTTCAATGATATCACATTTGATGATAAAAATATCTGATATCATGTACTTAATTCATGGTGGAAAATGATCTAATGTGATAATTTAATAAATAAATGAATTTGATGATTAACATAGTGGTCTAATTTAACATTCCTATAATATTACGAGCCTATTATTGACCTACTGCAGGGCGAAGGACACTTCTCAGACAGAGAAGGCATGAGCATTGATCACCACTAGGCGGGTTGGCGATTTAAGACTTATATTGATTATAAGTTCAGATTCCCTCACAATGTCCTTTAGTTTTCCACAAATACACTTAACCAGTTGTTGCGGCCCCGTTTAATTTTTTATAAATAGATAATTTTATCACCACTGCTATCAAAACTGTGAACGAATCCATCGTGAGGAAATCGCCATGTTCTAGAACCGAAAATTCTAAGATATGTGACATTTGCCAACCCGCACTGGGCCCGCGTTGTGAATTACGGCTTTCTCCCTCTCACAGACAGGAGTCCTGTGTCCCAGCAGAGACAACGTTATAGGCTGTTACCACTGGGCCACCACTGCTCTTAAATATACATTAACTATTACTTATTATAAAGATGTTACAAAAAAATACTATAAAAAAAACATTGGTTTAAAAACTGGTACCAACTTTTGAAATTATTCTTCTTTCCTAGTCGCGAAAAAGGATTATTGTGTCGCGAAGTTACTATAGCGCTTCTGGTTTGTAACGTTAGATGCCGATAATGCTGTCTCTGTCTAGCATCGACTTAATAGAAAATACAGTTCATAAATTTTCTTATTATTTGACTTTCCTGACTTTATGTTGCTAACACCTACCCTAAAACCTAAATAAAAGCCTTCACTAAAAAGCATGCCTGCTTACAAGCGCAATACTGGATAATGTTTATACATATACCTACAACTACTCGAAGACACAAATTGTAAACTATGATAATCGTAGGAAGACCAATAAACAGCTAATCATAACTTAACATTAAAAACGCTAAAGTATGTGGCGGTGTAGATGCCGCCACATACCAACAACGCATCACACAGTCGTCACACAAAGCCTGCATCGCGGGCTTTACCGCGCAGCTAGCATATATACAACTTCCCGACAACAATCATCGGGCAGTTGCCCACCAGATACGACATCCATCTGGTCGGAGGATCCTCCCTTTTCCAAGAGTATGAGTGAACTTTACACCCTGTTCCTCATATCCCTACACTGGTGATCTCGAGTATGAACGTCAGCGCAGCCTTCGTGCAACTACTTCAGCGTGAGATCATCATCATCACTCCCGCAAGTCACACAGCCAGCCAACAACCACGGCTTGAACGGTTGTCCTGACCATCAGCATGCAGCGCAAGCGCATACCTGGTCATCACCTTCAGCCTCATCAGCAACTTTGGCACAGCACACTGCACATTCGGCCGGTCAACAAGCAGAGCGCTTAATCCCTCTTCTGGTCGACACGAGCAGTCAGCCACCCCGACTCACTGGGGCATCTTTGCAGACAGTTACGACTCACCGCGAACTATGCGACACCCGGTTCCAACCCACTGGAACCCAACTGGCATTGGCAAGTATCGCAAGATACAAGACTTAGTCCACTATCGACCTCCGGTCTCCGGAGGGGAGTGATGTGGCGGCATCTACACCGCCACATGCGAACAAAGCATCACACTAATCCTGCATCGCGAAATCATAGTTTATCGCGCAGCAAGCATATATACAACTTCCCGACAACAATCATCGGGCAGTTGCCCACCAGATACGACATCCATCTGGTCGGAGGATCCTCCCTTTTCCAAAGAGTATGAGTGAACTTTACACCCTGTTCCTCATATCTTATCTCTTCAAGTATAAAGTATGCTGTTTGTTTGTTACGCTTTCACGCCAAAACGGCTGAACAGATTTGGGTTAATTTTCGCACATGGCTAGAGATATATTCTCCATACGAAACTACCTTTTGGAAGAGGCGCCTAGAATCATTTCATTTTTTAATGTAAATGTTGACGTAATGTTGTTGTCAATAGTTCCTTTTATGTGCCTATTTGAAATAAATGCTTTGACTTTGACTTTGATCTTGACCTGGAGGACAAAGGCTAACTTTCACACTAGATCGCAGACGAAGTCGCGGGCAACAGCAACCAAACCAGGGTCAGCAAGACGACCACCACACCACAAGCAGCACCCGTTCACGAGCATGACGCAAAGATCAGCCATTCACCCCCCCTTGCCATACTAGAGGAGGTAACCCGACCCCCGACGATACCGCAAGAAGTGACAATTAAGGGATCATATGACCAGCTTGCTGCCGGTTGATCAGGCAAGAATAATATGATCAATTGTTAAGGTCGGTAGCTAACTACATGTTGCAATACAATTCATAAAAAGGTAATTAATAGATTAAGTCAATACAAAATAATATATTGACTTGAAACAGTAAAAAAATAACTTATATGTTATGATAGAAATAGACCTGAAATTGCAGATTTCATTTTAATTTCCTATATGTATATAAAGGAACGACTTTACTGATCTTCATGCGGTCAGGAAAAGTGATTAAATCAAAACAAATTTATTAAAAGTTAGAGCTAGATAGTAGGCCACGATGTCTAGTATACAAAACAAGTCGAAGATTTTTTTTTTAAAGTAATGCCTACTTTAAAAAAATACACGTCGACCTGAGACCCTCCTTCTTTTTTTCGTCGGTTGAAAAGTTGGCGGCTGAGATGCCCCAGTAATCATCATGAGTCGTCAAATGTTCCATCCAAATTTAGGCACACTGTACTATCGAGTGGTCTCGATAGAGTAAAAGCCTTGTAAAGTCCATGCTAGTGCATAGCTTTTCACAACCGCCCGATTCGGTATCAAAATGGTAACTTTTATGGTGGAAAATGTTGAAGTGGTAAATAAATTATTATTATTAGATATGTAAGTGCTACCAGAAAATATACAGGGTGTCCGGTACATCGATGCGCAAACTGAAACCTCGAATTTAGCACATCATTCTAAACCCCCTAGCGTAGACATTTTTCGTCAATTTTTTTTAAATTTTTTTTTTATTTGAGATGGGTTTGCTCTTGACTCTAGTCTAGGTCAGAAGTGACAGAGACAAAGTCTACGATGGAGTGAGCTTACCCAGAAGAAGCCTGTTCACTCTAACTTTGAAGAGATTCGGGTTCAGCAGGTAGTGAGTTCCACTCTTTTGCCGTGCGCATTATGAAGGATGTTTGGAACCGCTTAGTGCGAATTGGTGGAATGGCAACTAAGTATGGATGGTAATTAGCAGTACGTCTAGATGTCCGATGGTAGAAGGGGGCAGGTGGTATGAGGTCGTACAGTCTATAGAAGACCGACAAGGAGGCAACCTTGCGGCGATGAGCTAAGCTGTGAAGCTTGGCATCCACCAGTTTTACGTCGCCTATGAGCCTCTTAGCTCTAAGTTCCACTGAGTCGAGCGCGGCAAGTTGGTATTTTGCTGAGCCATCAAAAGCCATCCATATCGTAGCAAACTCATAACTGTGCATTGAATATTTAAAAATAGTTGCTATGAGGTCTGGGAACGTTTCTTTTGCTGAAAATACCTATGGTTTATAGAGTATTTGTCTGTTCATCAGGTTTGTCTGGTTGTCTGATAGATTATGTTCAAAGCATAGGTATTCCCTACAAGTCTGGTCAGCTTATAGGATATAAATTATTACGCTTATTGCTATGGGGAATACAAGTCAATAAAGAAGCCTAAGAAGCTATAGTTTACCAGGGTTGTTCTGTTCATCAGGGTTGTGTGTTATGCTATAAATTATCTCGCTATTTGCAAGGGGGGGTACAAATCACTACAGAAGCATACGAAAAAATTGCAATATTGCCCATTTTACAATTTGTTCGTATTCTATAGTTTACCGAAAACTGTGAAAGGACGAGCCAAATAGTTAATATTGCATATAATTACACATATAAACTCTCGAATGATTTTTATTACGCTATACTACGAAGCATAGCAGTCAATCATGGCATATACAGGGTGGAATTTTGAGATGGGGCAGTATAGACAGGTAACTTAACCGTTGTCGCTACAAGAAAACGGTCTTAAGTGACTGTCCTTAACTTTTTGAAACATTTTGATCTGCATTTACAGATTTAGTCAGCCAGATAACAAGCATTTGTTACAAAAAAATTTTTTGGCACCAATTGATCCTGTCTCTCACACGGATCAAATGAGGTTTGGAAACGTCAGAAATCGCAAAAAGCTTCACATACATTTTGTAGCAAATGAGACTGAGATGAGAGAGACCTAAAAATACCAGTGAAAAACAACGGTTGAATTATACTATTACTTCACTGGGCTAAATAGGGAACGAATATATGTAGAAGATAATTACAGATTTAACCTTTTGAATAATTAGTATCCCGTACATCATCACAGTACTATGTCATGACTTAAGAACTTACCTAACATAGTTAACTTTTAAGAACAGCTATTTCAGTCAACTTTCAACAAAGCAAGTAACTTAAAGGTTCGACAACTGCTCTTGCGGACCCTAGTTCGATTCCAAACAATTATAAATTGTTTTGGATTTGGTTGTGCAATTTTTTTTGACATTTTGTTAGCTTATTATAATGATAGTTACTAGAACGTCCACATAAAGATAAAGTAAGCAAGAAAAAGGAAACGTTAATTCATTCACTAAGAATATAAAACTTTGCAAGCAATAAGAAATTGCTACTGAAGAAGGCTGTGTGCGTCTACCTCAGCACGAGCTGCTTCTCACACGGACAACTGTACGTCGCTTGTTCCCGCGTCACCAGTCTTGGACTCTATTTATATTATAGCTGCTCAGACCAAACATACAAACGTAGTAAGTATATAAGGAAAGTTTAAAAAAAAAAAACGAGGTTAGAAGTGTGCAGAAGATAGTTTCTAATAAACTTGCTTTGTAAACACTATATCAGTCCTCGAAACTCTATTCACAAAATGAAAATCGATCAATTTTGACAGTACTAATCGATTTCGAAACGAATCAACTTCCGTTCAACAAATATTTGATTTAAATTTTGATCAAGGCCTAAAGCATTGTTTGATTTATTTTAGTATAAAACTAGAATCTTTTGAGAATAAAGCATCATTCGAAGAATCAGTACTTTAGATCTCATACAGCATGAAGGTAAAACGTTCGTGGTTTATTATTTAATCATAAATTATTAATAATTTTCCCCTTATATAACAAAGAGTTTAATTGTTTGTTGTTTTTTTGTTTATTATTCAATGTTACATCAATTGACGTTAAGAAGTTAGTTTAAAAAAAAAGGGTTCCGTAACCAAAGGGTGCCAGCGGAACCATATTGCTAAGGTTCTGCTGTCCGTTCGCCTGTCTGACAGCTGGCTGTATATCATGAACCATCATAGGTTTACAGGTGAAATTTTAAAACTGTGTTTCCATTGCCGCTATAAAAAAAAAATATATATAATAAAGTTCAAAATTAAAGGGGGTCCGATTTATAAGCTGATTAGCTATAATAATTTTAACAAATCGTTAAATACTAAACCATTTGATCTTTATATTTCCCAATAACTGTTCTAGTGTTCCATTTAAAAGCTTTCAGTTAATCTTAAAGTTAAAGTTTTGGGTTCAAATCATCAGACATCACCAATTTTTTTTCATCTTCATCAATCTTTTCCTCCGTTGTATCCAGGTACTCATCGCCATAGTTTTCGCCATCGGCTCCGTGTCGGCTTTGGGCTCAGGACCCTACCTGCCAAGTGGATGGAGGCCCCAGGGTCCTAGCTTCTATCTGCCCTCTGAAGTTTCGGTAAGTTTTTTAATTGAGAATCCTCTTTTTTTATGTCATCTGAAAACGTTTTTGCAAACTGATTTATAAATCATGATCTAGTGTGGTTAACATTAAATCAAAATCTTATTAAAAGAGGTTTCTTTATTCCAAAATTAAGTAGAATAAGAGTCAGTATATTAATTTGTCTGCCAGCTAAGTTAAGCAAAGTCTATCCGGAAGTCATCATGACTGTTGTAAAAACTTAACAGTTTGACATTCAAGTTAATTACTCAAATCATACTGCGACCGAATAATGATAAAGCGACTTAGAAAAGTGCACTTATCTTATTTAAATAATTGACACTTTCTTTCTAATGAATAACCAATTAATTATATGTTTTTGCAGAAGCCATCAAACAGTCCACTCAAAGAGTACCTCCTCCAAGAGACTGAAGCTTCCGGCTCCGATGCCCTCAGGGAGTATGGACCTCCGGAGGTCGAGGATGTGGTCCAGTTCAGCGTCAACCAGGGTCTACCTGATGTAGCCACTGAACAGACCTTCTTCATACAATCTTTAGCTACCCAGGAACTACAAAAGTCTGCTCTTGAAGAATCTGTTGCTGTTGAAGGTAAAACTTTTTCCAAAATTGAAATAAAAAGATAAATATAACATTTTCACAACAAGCAAAGAAGTTTACACCATAAGAATAAGTTCAAAAATTGTATAGAATTGATTTGCGTTTAATTTGACTTCTAAAACTGTTATAAAATACCTGTGTAGAAATGTGTCGCTCCGCTCTGATTTCTGTTAATAAAACATCTCACTCTAACGATAACTTATTTTAATTTACAGAAAGCACCGAACAAGCCTCCGCTTACATCGAAGAAGTAGCATCAACCAGTGAGGCCCAGCTCGCTCAAATAGCTGCCGAAGAACAAGCCACAGAAACCCTCTCTGAAGCCCAGCCCACAGTCGAAGCAACACCCTTAGAAGTTGTAGCAGAGTTTGTTGAACAGACTTCTGAAGCTGCCCAGACTGAGGAAGCCACAGAGGGAGCCGTACAAGAGGAAAACGTTGTACCTACTGCAGATTACACCAACGAAGAGATCGTTGCTCCTACAGCTGCGGCACAAGAAGTTGTTACCGCTGTGGTGGAAGAGGCTGTGGTACCCACTGCTGCTGTTCTTGCAGAGGTTTCTGCTGCTGTCGTCAAACAAGTGATTGTTGAAAAAGTAGCTGAGGGAGTTAACAACATAGCTGAGGCTTTGGTCAAGCTGGAGAATGAAGTTAAGGCTGCTGAGGTGAGAAAAAATATAAAATACATAAAAAAATAGAACATTCTATAATAAGGAGTAAGCTAGAAAATACCATAAATTGAAAATTGACAATAGAATATGAATATCAGGAGGAACCTTCGGATTCTCAGCATATAGCATACATGGATTTTCACTTTCATTCACTACTAAACCAATAAAATATCTTCTATTGTTTTCAGGCTCTTGAGTCTGCTGTCGAAATCAAATCTGAAGAGTCAGGGTAAGTGCTATTAAGCTACCATTGGTTTGCTTATTGCCTTCTATTCACATGCTGTCAAGCTTATGACCAAGCGTATTGAACTCTAAGTAGGATGATTTAGAATTCATAATTCATTGTGTTTACAGATCCTTGCAACAGGCCCCTGAAGGTTTCCTTGAATACGGACCCCCTAAATTCAGGGAATACCGACCCCCCAAGGCAGAAGACATCGCCAGGGCTGCTGCAGTTCAGGTCCAACAATTATCCACATCATCATAATTTCAGCCAAAAGACGTCCACTGTTATACATAGGCATTCCTCAAGCGTCGCCACATCGACCGGTTCTCGCATGTAGCGGATTCCTGCGGACTCCAGAAGGTCACCGTCCACCTTGTAAGAGGCCTTCCAAAGCTACGCTTTCCGGTACGCGGTCGCAACTCCATGGGCCATCTGTTTTGCGAGCACTGTCTAACAATCAGTAGTTCTAATAAATCATTCAGCCGACGTCCACTGCTCGATAAAGATGCCCCCCAAGTTTTGTGCAACGGCCACTTTGTTAACTTGAGTGATGCATCAAACAACCAATAACAATACAGAAATCACCAATGACGCATCACAGTGATTTTGTGTACAGCAAGTGTAAAAACTCATTTGTGCCTCTTCCGTTTAAAGTTTCTACTTCTTGATTCAAACTCTTTGATTAGCATTTGTTTTCTTTCATTGTCAACTGTATTAAGTTTGGTCCTAAAGATCCGTATACAGTCCTCCAATGGTGCTCTTAAATATCATCAAGTCATATTTATGTTTAAAGTCGAAATTTATTTTTAAAGGTATTTATATATTTCAGGTGGCTCCAACCAGTGTCTTTGAGAACAACGAAGTTAGGAGGAGGCGTTTCTCACCCAAATTCAAGTAATGTTTTATTACGTTTTTTGCCATTTTTAGTATATAATCTTAAGCAATTTGCTGCTATTCCCATCTATACAACAAGCTCCTTTTGATATCCAATAACTCTAGGGAGACTGAGACCATGTCAAAGAATCCTGGAAAATCAAGGAAAATATATTTTTGGCGCTTTTAATATTTATATGTGGGCAATTAGCTACGAGAACAGTGGTGGCCTAGTGGTAACGGCGGCGACAGGCGCTTTACTTTGTGTAAATTATTTCATCACCACTGCTCTCAAAACGGTGAAGGAAAACATCGTGAGGAAACCGGCATGTCTTAGAACCAAAAATTCGAAGACATGTGACATCTACCAAACCGCACTGGGCCCGCATTGTGGATTACAGCCCTCTCCCTCTTACAGAGAGAAGACCTGTGTCCCAGCAGTGGGAACATAACCAACTCTCCCCATCATATTTAACTGTTAAAAACTCCGTTTTATATGATTGATTATTGTATACAATCAAAAGTGTTCTATATATCCATCTACTGTTAGAAATTCATCAAAATGGCAAAGCCATTCAATCAAACAGTATACAATGGAGGGGATTGTGGCTAAATTATTAAAGACGCAGGAGTCGATCGAAGGTTAAGCTTCACTTGCCTCAATCAGGTCGTGGATGGGTGACCATCGCGCCTTGGAAAGCACACCATGCCGTTGGTCGCGGCTGTCATTCGTAGATCGTTGACAGTTTCGTTACGGGTCGTCAGAAGCCCGAAAGTCTGACAACCAGTCTTACCAAGGGGTATCGTGTTACCAAGTAACCAGGTTGTAGATGGCAGATAAGAAGTCGCTCCAAGTAAAATATTGGTTTATAGGGAGTTTTTTTTTTTAAATCTACCGTAATAAATAAATATACTTTCGCTCTCAGGTCAGGACACAAGAAACACTAAGGTCACAAATAAACGGAACGGAAAAACACAGGACCAGGGAACAGCGAGAAAAATGGACTTCGAGGACAACTCTTTATTTAAACAAGCAAATTTAAAAACCCTTTTCGCCATTCAAGTTATTTATGTTAAAACTTTTTGGCAAAAGTGATCAAAATATAAGTGAAGAAGTAATTAGTCATTAAATTCCTACTCAAAAGTTCAATGATATCACTTTTGATGATAAAAATATCTGATATCATGTAATCCATGGTGGAAAATGATCTAATGTGTTAATTTAATAAATAAATGAATTTGATGATTAACATAGTGGTCTAATTTAACATTCCTATAATATTACGAGCCTATTATTGACCTACTGCAGGGCGAAGGACACTTCTCAGACAGAGAAGGCCGATTTAAGACTTGTATTGATTATAAGTTCAGATTCCCTCACGATGTCCTTTAGTTTTCCATAAATACACTTAACCAGTTGTTGCGGCACCGTTTAATTTTTATAAATAGATAATTTTATCACCACTGCTCTCAAAACGGTGAACGAATCCATTGTGGGGAAATTGCAATGTTCTTGAACCGAAAATTCGAAGACATGTGACATTTACCAACCCGCACTGGGCCCGCGTTGTGGATTGCAGCCCACTCCCTCTCACACATACGAGGCCTGTGTCCCAGCAGAGGGATCGTTATAGGCTGGTAACACTGGGCCACCACTGCCCTTAAATATACATTAATTAATACTTATTGTAAAGATGTTACAAAAAAGAACTATTTCCAAAAAAAAAAACATTGGTAAAAAAAATTTAGAAGGTACCAATTTTTTAAATTATTATTCTATCCTTGTCTAAATGGCGCGAAGTTAATAAAGCGTTCCTGGTTTGTGACGTCAGATGCCAATATTGCTATCTCTGTCTAGCATAGACTTTAAAAAATACAGATAAATAGTCAATTTGTGTATTGTTTAACTTTCTTGACTTAATGTTGCTAACTCCGGTCTTTTGAATTGATTAATTCTAACTTTTTCACTTTTCTGAATTGCGTTCATAACTAAAGTCAAAATCAAAAGTCTACAAATCAAAAATTTCGCTGAGCATCAGCACTTTTAATTGAACGCATTCAAAATTGCATAAGAACGCCCAACTTTACCAATTCCTAGTACTTTAGCTGGAAAGAAGAAGCGGTGCAACGAACTCGCCAGCAGCACAGCTGTATGGTAAGTTAGAACAACTTGATTCTAAACAATAGTATACACTATTAATAGGTATATCTTAAAACAATAAAAACATAAAAAACTGTACTCAAGCAGAAATTAAAATGTTAACAGAACTTAATGCATAAATAAAAGCTTCCACGCATAAAAAGGATGTCTGCTTACATGTGCAATGCTGGATTATTTTTATACGTATACCTAAAACTACGTGTGTGAACAAATGATAAACTATGACCATCTTAGGAAAACCAAAAAACATTAAAATGCTAAAGTAAGTTTGTGTGTTACGCTTTCACGCCAAAACGGCTAAACGGATTAAGGTTAAATTTGGCACATGACCTGCAGGACGTAGGCAAATTTTCATTCTAGATCGCAGTTGAAGTCGCGGTCATCATGTTGACGTAATGTTGTTGTCAATAGTTCCTTTTATGTGCCTATTTGAAATAAATGCTTTGACTTTGACTTTGATCTTGACCTGGAGGACAAAGGCTAACTTTCACACTAGATCGCAGACGAAGTCGCGGGCAACAGCAAGCAAACCAGGGTCAGCAAGACGATCAGTCACCAGAAGAAGCAGCCGTTCACGAGCATAACGCAAAGATCATCCATTCACCCCCCTCGCCGTATTTGAGGGAAGGAGGTAACCTGACCCCCGACGCTACCGCAAGCAGTGACAATTAAGGGAGCATATGACCAACTTGCTGCTGGTGGCTCAGGCAAGAATAATATGTTTAATTGTCATGGTCGCTAGCTAACTACATGTTGCAATACAACTCATAAAAATAAGGTAATTAATAGATTAAGTCAATAAATGAATTTAAAAAAAAATACACATACAGTAAAAAAATAACTTATATAATCTGTCAGTAGTATGATAGAAATATACCTGAAATTGGAGATGTCATTTTAATTACCGGATTTAAATAAAGGTGCGACATGACTGCTCTTCATGCAGTCAGGAAAAGTTACTAAATCAAAACATAAATGTATTAAAGTTAGAGCTAGATAGTAGGTCACGATGTCTATTATACATAACATGTATTACTTTTTTATATAAACACGTCGACTTGAGAACCTCCTTCTATTTTTTCGTCGGTTGAAAAGTTGGCGGAAGAGATGCCCCAGTAATCATCACGAGCCGTCAAATGTGCCAACTACATTTAGGCACACTACTATGCAAAAGGTTTCTAGCTTTAGACGGGGCCAAACTTAAGGATTGAGTAGTAGATATATGTAGGTAGGAGGACTCCAGAGCCAACTTAACCCGCATTAACTTATTTCATGGGAGACCTGCCAAAAGTGAGTCAAGACGAAATTCAGGCATCTCTTCATCATCGTCTCTTAAATACCTTAAACGTGGAAAAACTTCTGGAGTGGACGGGTTTATGACCGAGCTCCTGCAAGCGAGAGGAAGTCATGTACTAAAAGAGCTTTGGGAGCTCTTCAACTCTAGAAGCGTGGCAAAGAAGCGTGGTCGTTTTTTTCTTTATAAAGGGTGCAGACCCATTTCACTCTTTAGCCACGAATGTAAGTTGTTTGTGAGAGTCATCACGAATCGTCTAGCGCAAAGACTCGACCAGTTTCAGCCTACTAAAAACAGTGTTCTTTTTAGTAAGATCATATCTAATGTGTATTGCGAATTTCATAATGGACAAAAACATCAAACAAAGAGTTTATCTTAAATTTTGCATCGCCAATGGAATTCCGTGTTCGGAGTCATTTAAAGTGTTACAGAAGGCTTACGGTGAGTCGACTTTATCAAAAACACATACATATGAGTGGTACAAAGAGTTCAAAAGCGGTCGAGACGTAATGGAAGATTTGGTAGGCAATCAACGTCTTCAACTGAAGTTAACATCGCAAAAGTGAAGGAAATAGTGGCTGCAACGCATTGTTACTGGTGACGTGACGTGGGTTTACGAGTTTGGCATGCAAACTAGTCAACAAGCTTCGGAATAGCGCCTTCCAACTGAACTGAAACCTAAAAAACCACGCGAAAGTCTATCAAAAGTCAAAGTCATGTTCTTTGACTATCGCGGAGGTGTGCACTCGGTATTCTTGCCGGAGGGGCAAACGATAAATAAAGAATATTATTTGAGTATTATGCGGCGTTTATGAGAGCAAATTCGAAAAAGGCCAGATTTGTGTAAAGAAAATTCTTGGATTTTGCATCACAATAATGCGCCTTCGCACAAAGCCATCATTGTGAACGAATTTTTGATCAAAATCTGAACAAATACCATTGAGCAAGCACCTTATTCACCAGATATGTCTCCAGCTGACATCTTTATTCCGGAAAAAGCGTTTAAAAATGTTTTGAGGATTGGATTATTCTTTGCCATTAGGTATCGTTTTTGGAGAAGCATACTTTGAAAGCGATAAAATAAATTTGGATGAATAACTAACATTTTGTGGATTATTGATCTTTTCCCGGTACTTTCTTGACTGAGTTGTGTAGTAGCGTTGACTTGAGAAACTCCTCCTTTTTTATTGTCGGTTAAAAAGTTGGATAAAGAGATGCCCCAGTAATCATGACGAGGCGTTACATGGTCGAAGCTACATAAGCGACTACATTTAGGCACACTATTATGCGGAAGGATTTCAGCTTTAGACGGGGACGAACTTAAGGAGCGAGTAGTAGATATAGGTAGGTAAGAGGATCCACCTGTGAGGCCACCATCTAGGGCCAATTGTACTCATCGCATGCATTTCGACCTAGTCCCGAAAATTAAGACTTCAGAGACACCTTAACCCGCCATTTCATGGAAAACCCGCCAAAAGTCAAAGTCATCGTCTCTTAAATAGCTTAAAAATGGAAAACCTCTGGAGAGGACGGGCTTACGACCGAGCTTCTGAAAGCGGGAGGAAGTCCTGTACTGAAAGAGCTTCGGGAGCTCTTCAACTCTGTCCGGTTCTCTGCGAGAACTCCAGAAACGTGGTCGTTATTTTCTTTAAAAAAGGGTGCAGGGAAATTTCTCTCTTTAGCCGCTTAAACAGGGTTATTTATGATAATAACAGCACCACACAGTGCGACAAATCATAGAGAAGTCCAAAAAGTATAATCGACCCCTACGTCTTGCGTTTCTTGACTCTGAGAAGGCTTTAGGCTGAGGCGGCTCTATCGAGACCAGCATAGCTGTTCAGTACCACTCGATTCTCTATCGAATCAATTTAGGTTCAAATATAACATCACGTCTGTAATCCCAGAAAAGTTAGGCAGAGGTGTACCTATAGTACACCCACAGCACGCCAGTTATGCTTAAGTCCCATGTAATAGGGGGTGAGCCTATTGCCATCAACTGGGCACAAAACCAGACTCCGGGCTGCTACTGAGAAATTCTAGATGGAAAAACCCAATACTTCGCCCGACCTGGGAATCGAATCCCGGACCTCATGCTCAGCAGTTGCTCTTGCGACCACTAGACCAACGCGGCAGTCGATTTAGGTTCGTTGGGCAAAAAAAACTGCAAAATGGTAGAAAAAGTGGAAAATAAATTGTTGTTTTTAGATATTCTTAACATAACGTATGTAAGTGCCACTATCAATCAATCAATCAATCAAATCATTTATTTCAGGTATACACCCATAAAGAATTTGCACAAGATTACAAAATGTACTGCTATGTAATGCACGAGGGCAATATAAATTACTTAAGGCGAGGTGCATAATCTGCTTTTCTTTCAACTATTACCTATAGGAATAGTAGATAAAAGAAACTTATATCAAACAGTTAAAATAGAAGTTAATTATTGAAATTAAAGTTATACTTGAACAATTATTAAACGTAAGGTTAAGAGTTTTGTTGGGCAAATTTATATTTAAATTTGGAACAAGTAGGATATAAACGAATAATACGTACGTAAAAAAAGTATTGATATCGGCTGGCTGAATAGAGCTAATCCATTGAGTATATAAGTTTATGTACTCAATGGATTAGCTCTAATCAGCCAGTAGAGCTAATCCATTACTATAGTGACTTGTATCCCTACAAGTCACTAAAGTTTACCGAAAACTGTGAAAGGACGACCCAAAAGGTTAATATTGCAGATTTAAACTTTTGAATGATTATCACCACGCTATACTTTTATGGTGCTATTAAGCAGTCAATCATGACATACATGGTGGATTTTTGAGATGGGGCAGTATGGACAGGTTACCAACGACGGACAACCGTTGTCGCTACTTTTTGAATCATTTTGTACTGCATTTACAGATTTTGAAAAAAAAAACTGGCAATTTTACTAAAAAACGTTTTTTGGTACCAATTGATAATTTCATAGGGATCAAAGAGATCCAGCAGAGTTTGCTGGATCAACTGAGGTTTGAAAACGTCAGAAATCTCAAAATGCCTCCTACACATTTCGTAGCACATGACACTGAGTTGAGAGAGACCACAATATACCAGTGAAAAACAATAGTTGAATTATTCCATTACTTCACTGGGCTGAATAGGGAACGAATAAAGCAGATAGATTTAACCTTGTAAATGAATAGTCCCGCTATACCTTTAAGGAGCTAAGCAGTCAGTCATCCATTACATACTCGTATTATAAGAACGTCTATTTTAGTTAACTTTTAACAAAGGAAATAGCTTAAAGGTTCGACGACTGCCCTGCAAATACAAGTTCGATTCCCAACAATTGATATTAATTGTGCAACTTTCTTTCACATTTTGTTACATTATTTTGGTTAGTAGAATGTACGCTGAAAAAAAGTTAAGGCCTCTTTTGTCATCTTTGGTTATTATATTTTATGAAAACGCAAACTTACATTCATTCAATAAAAATAGACAACTTCACAAGCAATGAGAAATTACTACTGAAGGCTGCTGGTGTCGACTCCGAGACGAGCTGCTTCTCACACGGACTAACTATATGTCGCTTGCTCCTGCGTCACCAGTCCTGACTCTCTTTATATTTTGGCTGCTGAGCCCAAAACTATTACACTTAGTTTAATGGGGAGTTTTATAAAAATGTGGCTGATAAAGTTTCTAGTACTTACATTGTGGTGTCTTACGACTACCACGCGAACGAAGTCGGGGGCAAAAGCTAGTTTCTAAGAAAGTTGCTAGTAAACGTTGTGAGTAGTGTATTTGTTACCTCCATTATAAAGTTCTAACCTATGTTTACTTATTAATACACTGCTGTTTGTTGTTCCTAAGTATACAACTTCATATTGGAGCAGTGGTGGCCCAGTGGTAACGGTCCCGACTTACGAGTTGTAGGTCGTGAGTTCGAACCCAAGCAGGCGCTTTACTTTGTGTAAATAATTTCATCACCACTGCTCTCAAAACGGTGAAGGAAAACATCGTGAAGAAACCGGCATGTCCTAGAACCAAAAATTCGAAGACATGTGACATCTACCAACCCGCACTGAGCCCGCGTGGTGGATTACGGCTCACTACCTCTCATTGAGAGGAGGCCTGTGTCCCAGCAGTGGGAACGTTATAGGCTGATTATGCTAAGTATACAACCTGTTAATTTTTTATATCCCGAAACTCTAGGGTTATATTCTGTAGGTAAAAATAATACAATATAAAAAGATATAGATAAAAGTTTCGGAGATATCAAAAATTTTCACCAGTATGACGAATCTTTGATTTTGCGAGGTTGCCAATTTTGTTTGCTTACCGTACAAAATAGACGATAAATACGGGTAATTCATTTTATTAAAACCAATCATTCATATTTAAAGCTACGAAATTGTGACGTTGTCATATTTCACGTAAGGGTGTTTTATATAAATAATCGTGACTTTGTCGAATTGTTTTGCATGATAAATTTAAAAAAAAAAGTTATTGAAACATAAATCATATGCCAGGTGATTCTTTGATATGGTCTCAATCATACCCTTGAGTTATGCGATATAAAAAAAACAGGTTGTACGAGTATAAATAAATATATGAATAAATAAACATCATATCAAAAGTCCTCGAAACTCTACTCACAAAACGAAACACGAACAATTTTGACAGTAAGTACTAATCGATTTCGAAACGAATCATATTCCGTTCAACAAATATTTGAATTAAATTTTGATCAAGGCCTAAAGCATTGTTTGATTTATTTTGGTATAAAACTGGAATCTTTTGAGAATAAAGCATCATTCGAAGAATCAGTTCTTTAGATCTCATACAACATGAAGGTAAAACATTCTTGGTTTATTATTAATCATAAATTATCAATAATTTTCGCATTATCTAACAAAGACTTTAATTGGCTTATCATAAGCGTTCAGTTCTGTTTTTTGTTTATTAATCAATAGTACATCAATTAACGTTAAGAAGTTACTTCCTACTTTAAAAAAAGGGTTCCATACCCAAAGGGTGCCAGCAGAATCATATTACTAAGGCTCTGCTGTGCGTTCGTCTGTCTGACATCTGGCTGTATATCACGGACCATTATAAGTAGACAGTTGAAATTTTCACACTGTATTTCTATTGCCGCTATAATAAAAAATAAATATTGTACAGTTCCAAATTAAAGGGGGTCCGATTTATAAGCTGATTAGCTCTAATCATTTTAACAAGACGTTAAAAACTAAAACATTTGAAATTTTCATTTCCCAATAACTGTTCTAGTGTTCCATTTAAAAGCTTTCAGTTAATCTTAAAGTTAAAGTTTTGGGTTCAAATCATCAGACATCACCAACATTTTGACTATTTTCATCAATCTTTTCCTCCGTTGCATCCAGGTCCTCATCGCCATAGTTTTCGCCATCGGCTCCGTGTCGGCTTTGGGCTCAGGACCCTACCTGCCAAGTGGATGGAGGCCCCAGGGTCCTAGCTTCTATCTACCCTCTGAAGTTTCGGTAAGTTATAACATTACATTTGAATAAGTTGTCATACATTATGTATTGTACGAGTCGGTGTGCAGGACCACATTGCACAAAATAAAGTAAAATTGGTTACAGAGATATTGAAGATCAAAATTCAAACTTAAATACCTCCACGACCCCTGTACCGTTGCAAGCCATCAGCACATTATTTTGCTGGTTTTTACAGAACTTTGCCCCACTCAAATCAAAACGTCATTTACAAGCCTGCAATATGCAGCATCTTAAAGCTTATTTATTACTGTTAACTAAACATTTGTCCTAATGCCTGTAGAACTTGCTATTTCTATTAAAATCATAAAACAATAATGACATTGATTATAGGTTAGGGGCAGTTTATATTTGTTAAAAAGCGATTTAAACAACATTTTCGTTACGCATTATCATAAGTATTGTAATCGTAATATAAGTTATTGTTTTACAGGTATGTAAAACAAAAACAAAGGTACGAACGCATTAAGATTAGACGAAATTGTATGTTCTTGTAATTTGTATATTGGGACTTGGTGCCTTGGTAAAAAAAAAAAAAAAAAAACAGGCGTTGAATTCCTTTTATCAATGATTTGTAATCGGCAAGTTCTACTGAAAAACAATGTATTATGAAAAGGTCCTATAATCATTACAATTATTTTCATTCATTGACATTTCCTGTAAATACCTGGGACAGGCTGTCTGCCTCGTTGGTCTAGTGGTCGCAATCGCTACTGCTGAGCATGAGGTCCTGGGTTCGATTCCCAGGTCGGGCCACGTGTTATTGGGTTTTTCTATCTGGAATTTCTCAGTAGCAGCCCGAAGTCTGGATTTGTGCCCGGTAGATGGCAATAGGCTCGCCCCCTATTACATGGGACTTAAACATAACTGGCGAAATGTGGGTGTACTATAGGTACACCTCTGCCCAACCCTTCGGGGAAACAAGGCGTGATGTTATGGATGTTATGACCTGGGACAGGATCTGGCGTTGTCATTTTCACACCAAAAATAAAAGTCGTTTTCCAGCAATTATTTTTGTGCAATGTAAGTAACAGTTTGATGGACAGATTGCTAGTTGACGGCCTGTATGTCATTAACGGCTATTAAATTCATAAATATACAAGAATTTGCCTCAAATATCTACCAGATTAGTTAACCAGAGCTAAAGGGAACGTAGGGAAGCATCCCATTAAGGAATGTTTAGTTTTAACTGGTGCTCCAGCACATAAAGCGAACGATCTTCTAAAAACACAACAGGAACATTTAAAAACACGAATCATTTGTTGCACAAGAGTTATAACATTTTGGAAGAGTAAATGGTAAAACGCTGGGTTATTAATATTAACTTACTTATCTTCTCTAACCATCAATCCATTATCAATCCCACAGAAGCCATCAAACAGTCCTCTCAAAGATAACCTCTTCCAAGAAACTGAAGCTTCTGGCTCCGATGCCCTCAGGGAGTATGGACCTCCGAAGGTTGGAGAGGTGGTCCAGTTTAGCGTCAACCAGGGCCTGCCCGAAGTGGCCACTGAACAGACCTTCTTCGTACAGTCTTTGGCTACCCAGGAATTGCAGTCTGCCGTTGAAGTATCTGTTGCTGTTGAAGGTAAACGTTTTTGCTATTTTACTGACAGAACATTATAGTCAAACTATTAAAAGAAAAGACTAGCTTTTGCCTCCGGCTTTGGCCGCGTGGATGTCGGAAATTAACCCACGGAGAACTATTCCGTAGTACTACCAGGACAAAAAGTATTATATATCCTAATACAGGTCATGGTCTATCCATTTGCCAAATTTCATAGAAATCTGCTGAGCCGTTTTAGCGTGAAAGCTTTTGAAACAAACAAACAAGCTTACTTTAGCATTTATCATTTTACATTAAAATATTAATATTATATGATAAATTATAATATTAGATAGTTAGAAAAAATCTTGTTGAGATAAAAGACAGACTTAGGCTGTGTTAGTGCTTTTTATTAAAATAAAAAAAACATAAAAATAAATCATTAGCAATAAGGCTGTTAATACAGCTGTTGTTTCAAAATGAACATACTCTTACTATTATCATTGTATAACTACTGCGGAAAGTCAAAACAATCCAGGAAATCTAACTCAAATATTTACGTATTCTAATTCGCAGCAAGCAATGAACAAGCCGTCGCTAACATCGAAGACGTAGTATCAACCACCGAGGCCCAACTTGCTCAAATAGCTGCCGAAGAACAAACAACTGAAACTCTCTCTGAAGCCCAGCCCACCTTCGAAGCAACACCTCTAGAAGTTGAAGCCGAGATCGTTGAAAAGACTTCCGAAGCAGTCCATACTGAGGAAACCACAGAGGGGGCAGTACAAGAAGAAAATATTGCAGCTACCATAGTTTACGCTGAAGAAGAGATCATTGCTCCTACCGCTGTGGCACAAGCAGATGTTACCGCCGTTGTAGAAGAGGCTGTGGAACCTACTGCTGCTGTTTTTGAAGATATTTTAGTGCCTTCTTCTGTTGTCGAGCAAGTGGTTGTTGAAAAAGTAGCGGAGGGAGTTAACAACATTGCTGAGGCTTTGGTCAAGCTGGAGAATGAAGTTAAGGCGGCTGAGGTGAGGCAAACACACAATGATATACATTAATTACAAACTACAATATACTCGTAAATGTGATAAGAAAAGCAAGATTTTACCATTATTCTGCAAACGAATTGAAGATTATACTTGGGAATAAATTCTGCTTTCCATAAATTTCAATGATATACTTAACTTTTATTCACAATAAAAACATGAAGTATTTACTGCTGTTTTCAGGCTCTTGAAGCTGCTGTTGACATCAAGGCTGAGGTGACGGGGTAAGAAAAAGCGCACTGACTTTGGTGAAGCTTTTAACTGATGTCAAGCTTATTATCACAAAGCATATTTTACCCTAAGCAGTAAAATTTAGAATTTAAAATTAATTGTGTTCACAGATCCCTGCAACAATCCCCAGAAGGTTTCCTTGAATACGGCCCCCCCGGCTTCAGGGAATACGGACCACCCAAGGCGGAGGACATCGCTAGGTCTGCTGCAGTTCAGGTATATAATCCAACAATCAGTAGTTCCAACTTCTAAAGTGCATGCAATTACTTTATCATCATTCAGGCAAAAAACGTCCTTTGCTGGTTATAGACTTCCCCTACGTTTTGCAAAACGGTCAATTTATAAACCTTAACGCACACGAGATAATTAAATGATGCTCACTACTTGACCATCATGATGACGATGACGATGATAGTGATTTCGTGTTTCGTGTAGTTAAGCCTGATGCTTAACTAACGAGTGTAAAATTTCGGGCTAGTTTGTGCCTGTTTCTTTAAAAGTTTATACTTCTCGATTTTAATTCATTCATTTGGTATTTTACATCCCTACTCAATTCTACAAGGGTGCTCAAAAATATCAAATCATCTATGAATGTATTTATGTATTTCAGGGGGCCCCAACAAGTGTGTTTGAGAACAACGAAGTTAGGAGGAGACGCTTTTCACCCAAATTCAGGTATTTTTAAACATATTTTGCCACTTTAAATCTATATTACTTTCAAAACCTCAATTGTGAATTAAATTATTATTATCTGATCCGACAAACGTTCTGTCCAAATCCGATAGAAAAAACAAGTTTCAGATTGGGGCTATTATGAATATCCAAGTATATTATATAAGTTAATACAATGAAAATATTATTTATATGTGCTTAGCTATATATGAAAATGAAACTTTATGATTCCTATCTACAGTATTTACCTATTAAATATAATTTCACTTTCAGGTCGGGACATAAGAAACACTAACTAAGGTCATAAACAAACGGAAAGCAACACAGGGCCAGGGAACAGCAAGAAAAATGGACTTCAGATTCAACCCTTTATTTGAAAAGGCAATATAAAAAAACTTTGCGCCATTCAGGTTATTGACAGCAAATCGCCATCTTTTTTCATATTTGAAATTAGAATGATAAAACCGACAGAACTTATTAAACTTTTTGGCAAAAGTAATCAAAATATGAATATAAATGATGATGATTCGTACATTTTTGATGAATAAATATGTTATAGGTAACATGTATTCAATGGTGGAAAATGATATAATGTGATAATTTAACTAAATACATGAATTCGATGATAAACCTAGTGGTCTAATTTAACATCCCTTTTATTAATACTGTACTATTACTGTCCTATGGCAGAGCTAAAGCCTCTTCTCATACAGAGAAGACATGAAATTGATAACCATGTTTGCTCAACACGGGTTGGCGATTTATATTAATATTGATTAGCACCCCAAAAGGCATTGGGAATTGGAAGCGTGTTACGCAAAATAATTACCCCTCTGGTTTCCACACAATGTGTTCATAACTTTTTTTTTTTAACGACTACTCAAAGAGTACGAGCAACTTACTTAAAAAACCGCCAATTGTGGATCGATTTCACAAAGAAATCAGAGGGGAATGCCCACCGTCCATAGACACTTCGGCTTCGAGTGCACACATTTTAAAGTATAAGGGTAGGATTATTTGCAATTTAAATAATTAACTGATCAAGGAATTGGTTTAAAAAAAGTTAATGGTTTTTAAGATAAAATAGTTTTCAATCTTGACAAACGCAATTGTTTTACAATCATTGGATATACAAGACAGGGTTAAAAGAATCGTCGGAATCCAATAAATAAGCTTATTTTTTGGCTTAAATAACAAATCCGCAAGAAAATAAACTCGAGTAAGGCAAATGCAAACAATGAAAGTAGATTCTGTAAATTTTTGTGATTTGACACTAGACTGTGTCTTGACTTGACAGCCGGCCGACGTAACGCAATGTAGCCAAACACAAAAAAAAACGATATCGATTTTTTTGTCGAATCATAATTTAATACAAAATTATAATCACCACTGAAACTAACTCCACTGAAATTAAGTACGTCTTTATTGTGCTGAACAGATAAATTATTATTATTAAAATGTGTGGTAGCGTTTTGCTATAATCCTATGCATTCATTATTTTATCAACTATTAATTCGTTTGTTCATTTAATATATATAGTAAAAACATAACACCATATGTATTATAATAGATCGTACATAACAAGCATTACGGATGTGATATAACTAATAAAGGATCCATGAAATGATTTCGTGAACGAAATTGATAAGTATTGGCAACACTGCTGCTTTATCCACAACCGTGAATTTCATTATCTTTTCAGTACTTTTTACAAATGCAAAAATGTTGCAATCTTGTTCGGATAAATGAATAACTTGTTGTAATAGACATAACGATGTATTTTTTACATATACGTAAGTTATTGTATTGTACCTTTAGGGCCAAAAACTTTGCTTGGGTCTTTTTCAGCTTCAATATTACGGATTTTTCCACTTAATGTTCATTGAAGATGTTATAATAACATCTTGTCACTGATATTTACATAGCAAGTAGTTGTATACGAATTTGTGTGGGGTAAGTACCACAACAAAAAGTTAAAAATAAAAAAGTAAATTTATTTAGTAGGAATACAACAAAAAAGTTATATTTTTCACTTTCTATTTGCCTCAAACACACTGGATTTAAGTCGTATGACGGTTTTTATTTTCGTCTTATAGCTTCCTTATGTACATCCACAGACTAGATAGGTTTACATCCTTCGTCAATTTGTCGTGATAGGTAGTCATTTCATAAAAATGTCAAAGAATGACGGTTGTTCAATGACAACGGACAATTACCAACTTAGGTAGTCAATTAATTTTCCTAACATTATGTTAACAGCTCCGGTCCTTTGGATTGTTTCGTTCCAAACTTTTTCAAATTGTGAATTTCGTACCCATCTACTTGTGTACCAGCACCCTAATCTCGTAACACATTTTCGTAAACGAGAGAACAGAGAACATTCATTGCGTTCTATATATTGTTGAGCAGAATTTTTATCGAACTTAAGAAGCAATGGATTAGCAATCTGTTTCGAAACGATTTAGATTCCGATTGATTGTGTATTACGCAATTAGGGTGCTGTTGTCCCTCCATTATGAATAACATTCCTTATCACTGTGTACAAATAAAGAGTATTCGATATTTCTATATACCTTTTCCTTTAAAGAAACTCCAAGCATAGCTTGTTCCATATATCTGAGCGACCTTGAATTTGTGACCCAAGGACCATCACATAGGTATACGGGATAAACATGACCTGTCTCCGTCGTTAACGATTAAACTCAACGGCAAAACACTCGGTAAAATTATCTACCGTGTAATAAAACTGTTACAGGATTGTCTGTTCATAAATGATATTTTTACATAAGATAATGGGAATGAATTAAAATGTTAATAGAGTAGGTACAGAAGCCGCAGGGAAAAATGTGTTCGTCAGTCTGTCGGTCATCGCATCACGCAATATCTTCTGCGGGCGGTAATGCGTATCACACTGAGGGCGGATTTCACCAATGAAAATGAACGCGATCAGCACAACATCTAAAAAGCGCTCAAGAGAAGTCAGTATCAATAATCCTTAGAAAATAATGACACTCATGTATGGACTCTCAAATTCAAATTCATTTAATTGCCAGAATATAGATTTACATGGATTTGTATGATCTTAAAACTATGATGGTCCCTTTACATTCTACCCTAACATACGGTGTCTCTCATGTATGGACTTGGTTAAATGCATATATATGTGAAAAAACGAACTTTAAGATAAGCTCTTCCTTTGTTTTTCTAGAATCTTGATTTAAAAGAGTATCCGTGGAGTTTATTTCCGTTCTACTCCATAGAGATCTACGTATTGGAACAACAAGCTTCAGCTTTCTGAATAACTGACCGACTCGTTGACAGTTCAAAAGTGCCTGTAATATGTTTAATGGGAATAAATGCTTTGAGTTTGAGTTTTCTTCTTGTCATGTGAAAGTCTGTTAAAAAGACTAATACAAACTTTATGTTTTTACACTTATTACGTTTTTGCCTCAACATCATAATACTACTGTAAGACTCGACATTCCCTTTCAATTTTCATACAGACGGAGTCGCGATCCTGCAGCTAGTGAATTAATGTAGTCGCAAATTCCAGAGACGCGAACAAATTATCCAGATTTAATCTTTAATAAATAATAATTGTGTCATTATGAAATTACAATTTTTATAAGATTCGATGTGTTGGGTATATATATGATGGGATAGACGTTTTATGTACATTGAGACAAGAGAGTTCGTTTCGATAACATCATGGAGCAATATTTTATTCTGAATTTGTTATTGGTTGTCACCATGTTATATATGTAAGTATAAAAATTATAATTAGTGGAAAGGAAAACAGCCTATAGTTGCTTATCACAGTATAAATCAAAATCTGAATTATTTTGAAAGATATTGCTAATTTTAATGGCGAAAGGTGGGTAGTTATAAGTACACCTCTGTCTAATCCTTCTCGGATTACAGGCGTGATGTTTTGTTATGTAATGCTAATCTTAAATTTTTAAAAGAAAAAAAGGTAACCATTTTTTATTTATTTACATAACATAACATAACATCACGCCTTGTTTCCCCGAAGGGTTGGGCAGAGGTGTACCTATAGTACACCCACATTTCGCCAGTTATGTTTAAGTCCCATGTAATAGCGAGCCTATTGCCATCTTTCGGGCACAAATCCAGACTTCGGGCTGCTACTGAGAAATTCAAGATAGAAAAACCCAATAACACGTTGCCCGACCTAGGAATCGAACCCAGGACCTCATGCTCAGCAGTAGCGATTGCCAAATCAAATCATTTATTCAAATTATTTATTTATCATTTAGTACATAGATGTATTTTTTTAATTGTGCACCATGTTCTACCGCCATGGGCATGCAAATCGTGTTTTATGTACATAAATAAATATTACTATAATAAAAAATACAAAAAAAACAATGTAATGTCAGATCATTTCAATTAAAGTAAAAATGTCTTATTAGAACAAAAAATTACAAATCGTTTGAATTACAGTATAAATGTCATAATAAAACAGAAATGTCAGTTGTTATTAAGGTTACAGTAACAAATGAAAAAAAAAACAGGAATAAAAATAAAATCTAATCTAAAGTCTAATGGAATAGTAGCATGTCAATCAGTCAGTGATTCATCACTAAGGAAGTCGCCAACTGTGTAATAAAATTTTCAGTGCCCTTGTAAATTTGAATACAGTCATATTTTTAATAATATGACTGTATTCAAATTTAATGTTGTATAATATTGCCCCCCGCAATTATAAAATAAAGTTTCTAACTTTATTTTATAAATGCGGGGGGCAATACCAAAAAAACTTTTTTGCATTAATGCGGTTTTACATTTCAATTGACACAATTGATTTACATATTGAGTCCGTATAGGATTCTTTCCGACTGCTGACATTTTTTAAAATGTATGTGGAGTCTTTTTCACAAATAAAGCCGTTTCCAATATATATAATGATGGAAATGTTAATATTTTCAAAGATTTGAAATAAGGGACACAGATATCTGTTGTCTTAAGACCGCACATTGACCTTATGCATCGCTTTTGCATCCTAAACACAAGTTCCCTATCAGTAGACTGCCCCAAAAAAATCACGGCACACCGCAAAACAAGAGGCACAGATAATATAATACTACTACAAAGGCAACTAGTCCATGGTATACCGTTAAAAGAGCCTGCCTTTTTTAGAAAGTTGAAAGAGAGTGTTCGTGGAGTTTCTTGCCCGTTCTTCCACTTAAGTACCTGCTACGCGTCAAAATGAAAGCCATTCCTACTGTTTGTGTGTTACGCAATCACCGCGCTGGTCTTTGACACTTCAGCTCATGGTCACCTATAATCACCAGGGAGCCGCAAAACGTAGAACTATCCTTAGGGTTCTTTCGGACCGTTAAAGGAACACGTCGTGTACTGCGTGTTGAAGTCATTGATGTAACCCAGCTGCTAAGGTTAAGTGTGTTTGTTTGTGCTGCCCTCTGGATCCTTCTGTCGACTTCATTCTCAAATCCGCTTTGACTTACTTAAACAACAAATGAGTGCGCTTTTAAATTGTGTGCGGTCACTTGGGTGAGGTTCTGGTAAAACAACTATTTCGCTGGCAGGTGGGGGGGTGGCACCTCACTCTAACAATAACATGACATAACATAACATCACGCCGTGTTTCCCCGAAGGGTTGGGCAGAGGACCGTTTGTGAAATAATAAAGCTTTAATGTGCCAATTATTGTTGTTCCCGGTTGATGGCAATGGCTCGCCCCCTATTACATGGGTCTTAAGCATAACTTGCGAAATGTGGGTGTACTATAGGCACACCTCTGCTAACCCTTCTGGAATTACAGGCGTGATGTTATGTTATGTTATATAAATTTCAACCTGTTTGGGCAGATTGGCTATAATTATTTTTTTCTGTATTTTAATATTCAACTTTGTCGATAAAACGTCATAATTATCCCTCACTGATGTTTTAATGCAGAACGTCCGTTAATTCATAATGGATATAATTGAATGTTGTTTAACTGTATATTTTTATCACTGCCTTCATCTATCGCTGTAAATATTTTTAACACGCATTTATTACATTGCTTTCGCAATAATGGTACGTATTTTTAAAATTTCGTCATTTGATTCTTGTTCTGACTTATCCCTTTATTGATTCTTGCTCGTTCTATCAAAGATTCTGCTTGTATCTTTGGTTTGATAGTTTAGGTAAGAATTAATTTATATAGTAACGACGTTTGTTTAATACAAGCCGAAATTTCTGCTCACCTAACGGACTGAAACGTCGTATACAGCTCGTGACGCCCGAAGCCGTTTTATCAGAGTTTGTCCCTCTAGGCTTGCGCTTGGACTGCGTGTCCTTCCTACAAGCCCAAGACTCAACGACACCGGCTTCTTATATCTCGTAATCTATGTAATTCTCATTTTAGTTTCTAGAAATCAATTAATTTTGAAGACCCATGAACTTTTGTACTGACCCATGGTTCAACTTAGTGAATCATACCGTAAATAGACAGTATTTTGCGTATAGTGTTTTTTTTTACATTTTTGTTGGTTTATTTTAGTAGGTTTATTTACCAAAATAACTTGCGTTAAAAACAATTTATAACTAAGTTTCACTATCCACTCTTTAAAAAATGGTTCATGGCTGCAATTTTTCTGATATTTATTATTTATTTATTTATTTAAACTTTTCGGACCCAAAGAGGTACAAATGTCATGTGTCAAATAGATGGTTAAAATGCATATATTTTCCGTAAACGCTTTTGGAAATGAGACAAATGTCAAAGACTGGAAGCGATGTGCTCCGCCCACTGCCACTCAATTTGGCAATTCTTAGACACTTTACATATCTTATTATATATTTTATTTTTGTCAGAACGTGCCCTACTGAAGGATACATTGCGGGCTGGTCAGACTGGTCAGACTGGTCAGATCAAGAGCTGCAGTCATCTCCGTGGAAGAGACAAAACGAACTGACAATGAGTGACGCCGGGAAACCGAAAACACAACTGAATGCAGAAAAGTCGAGTGACGGCGAATGTATGTCGTGTTCCGAAGATAATAACGAGTACGTAATCATTATTATATTAAGAGGGTGTAAAAAGATCAATCACTCAGCGTTTACGCATTCTGTACAACAAACTAAGTAACATTGAGCAAATATGATTGCTGGGCAACTACTTTTATTTTGGGTGTTTGCTAGCTTTGCTGTTTCCGGCAGCGCGCAATGTAACGCACGCAAAACATTATGCTTATGGGTGATTTGCAATGAATAAAAGTTTCAAGTCAAGTTATAACATTTAAACTTGGTTATTGTAAAAAATGAACTTTTACCTTCAATATCCCCGTAACCAGAAGGTTCCAAGGTAAAGTACTATACGGGGAGTATTATGTGACTCTCGCAGCCCGTAGGATGTTACAGCCTTTGTTATTCGCAGAAATGTGACATCCATCTGCACTGGACTCGCTCCCTCTCAGAGAGAAGGCCTGTGTCCCAGTAGTCATTACATATACGAAAACAAAACACACATGGTTCACACATGGTGGTTAAACATTATAGTATTATAGTATAAGTCAGCTGCTCTATACATTTAAGTTCATACAACTCGACAATCTGAAGGGGTAAACTGTTTTTTTTTTGTTTCGCGATTTCAGGGTTTATTTATCCTGTAGTCAAAGTGGTCATAATGATGAGTAGCTAAAATGAAAATATGTAGATGACTGTACTGCTTACTTTTCTGTATAACTAACGCATGCATTTAACTATACCATCGTTTCGCGGATATTGGTGTGGGTTACCTACACGTTAACCTAGTTTCAAAGTCTAACTAATTGGACCGTCTCGTTGGTGTAGTGGTCTCAGGAGCTTCTGCTGAGCATGAAGTTTCGACTTCCAGGTCGGGCAAAGTGTTATTGGGTTTTCTCAGTAGCAGCCCGGAGTCTGGATTTGTTCCCGGTTAATGGAAATAGGCTCGCCCCCTATTACATGGGACTTAAGCATAACTACCGAAATGTGGGTGTACTAAATGTACACCTCTGCTAACCCTTCTGGGATTACAGGCGTGATGTCATGTATGTGTTAAATTGTTACGTGTAACTGTTATACATTCTCTCAAAAGAGTATCGGGAATGGATGACTTGTTAATCGTTCCAGTTTTTTTTGTTATGTTTTGTTGTTAGGTTGCCACAATCGTTTTCCATTCTGGCGCATAGTTTGAGTTGCTTCTGTTATTAAGATTAAATACAGTGCTGTTTTTAGTAAGGCCATATCTAGCGTATATTGCGAATTTCATAATGGAGAATATCATAGAACAAAGAGTTTGTCTTAAAATTTTGCATCGCCAATAAAATTTCGAGTTCAGGGTCATTTAAAATGTTACAGAAAGCTTACGGTGAATTGACTTTATCAAAAACACGTACTTATGAGTGGTACAAAGCGTTCAAAAGCGGTCGAGATGTAATGGAAGATTTGCCTCGCGCTGGTAGGCCATCAACGTCTTCAACTGAAGTTAACATCGCAAAAGTGAAGGAAATAGTGACTGACAATCCTCATTCAAGTTTGAGAGAGATAGCCGCTGAACTTTCTGTTTCTCACGAGTCGATCCGTACCATTTTAAATAATCACTTGGGTATGAAACATGTTGCCGCTCGGCTAGTCCCAAAAGACCTGAATTTTCTCCAAAAACTCAATCGCATAAGAGTCGCTGAGGACATGCTAGAACGAGTCATTTCCGACCCAACATTCACGAAAAGCATTGTTACTGATGAGGGTTTACGAGTTTGACATGCAAACTAGTCAAAAAGCTTCAAAAAACCACGCCAAAGTCGATCAAAAGTCAAAGTCATGTTGACGTTATATTTGACCATCGCGGTGTTGTGCACTCGAAACTCTTGCCGGATGGTCAAAAGCTGCGGTCAGCGTTTATGACGAAAAAGGCCAGATTTTTCGAAAGAAAATTCGTGGATTTTTCATCACGATAATGCGCCTTCTCACCTTCCACCAAAAACTCAACAAATAGCATCGAGCAAGCTCCTTATTCACCAGATACGTCTCCAGCCGACTTCTTTCTTTTTCCTAAATTCAAATAACCACTTCGTGGCTCCCATTTTCATTCGGTAGAAGCACAGGGTAGTAGTCATAATAAATAATACTCCGTTATAGAGAGTAATAAATTTTAAGTACCTGGTTTACTGGTTTACTCATGACCTGAATGGTGACCTGGACATAGAAAGGGAACGCAGGGCGATGGCTGTCCGAGGTAACATGCTGATCCGCAGATTTGCACGTTGTACGGCGCAAGTCAAAATTACCCGTGTAGTCGGGGTGGGTCAGGTTCAGTTAAAGAGCTTTGTTACACGATATAACTTTTATTAAAAATATTGTACAAGCCCGCCATTTGCTTTCTTAAACACTACTCTCCTTCACAACTCACATAATCCCCTGTCCAAAGACACTCTATTGTCTATGAGCGCGTTCGGAAACGCAATACTTAGCCTGGCGAATACCGCCGTGGCGGAACACCTTTGCCTTTGCGACCAGAGACTATATGACCATCCGCTATACTCTTTTCAGACCATACTAGACAGTATGCTCTGAAAAGGGTAGTTTTGACTTGTGCCGTACAACGTGCAAATCTGCGGTTTTACACTTGCATTCTGTGGATCAGGTATACGCTGAGGGCATACAACGCCCTGCGGGTCCAATATATCAATGTATTCAGGATGCTGTTGGGTCTATCACGCTTTTGTAGAGCTTCCGGTATGTTCAACGCGGCCAGGGTTGGTTTTCATGCCATTATAAGGAAACGGTGCGCTTCTATTCTCGGTAGAATACGTGCTAGCTCCCACGGCATCCTGAGTGTATTGTGCGATAGGTGGGACATCCTCATACTGGCTCACTGGATACGGCTGCACACGTAGATGTCAGTCGTTTAAATTTTGTATAAAGTGTGGTTTTTACTAACATTAGGTTAAGACCTTTACTAACAAAATAAGGATCTTGTAATTTGATCTGAAATAAATAAATAAATAATAATAATAAAGGAGAATTCGCGGCGAGAACTGAACTCAATTTTCGGAAAAGCTTTAAAAAATTGTTTCGATGATTGGATTATTCGTTGGCGTAAGTGTATCGTTTCTGAAGGAGCATACTTTGAAGGCGATAAAATAAATTTGGATAGTAACTAACATTTTGTGTAATGATCTTTTCTAAATTCAAACTCAAAGCATTTATTTCAATTAAACCATTTACAGGCACTTTTGAATTGTCAAGGAGTCGGTCAGTCAGAAATATGAAGCTAGTTGCCCATTTCAAAGCGTAGTGAGCGTACCTATTGTGGTGAACTTCTTAGTCGCCACATACCGACTCGTTAAAAGTCTATGCTTTTCAGTAGTTTGAAGTTGTCATAACGTCTATATGAATTTTAAGTCGAATTAAGCCAACATTTGGTTATAATTCGCTATTGTTATTTCATAACAATTAATTCAACTTAATTTATACAAAACACTCTTCAATACTTACTATAAGGATGGAGAAATATCTCCGACCAAATATTCTCGACCTTGATCCGTCATCGCCTACTGCGGCACAAGAATGGACGCATTGGGTATCTACTTTCAAAAATTTTCTGATTCCGAATGAAGCAGAGAAGAAAATTTATGATGCGATGAAAATGCAACTTTTTATTAATCATGTATCACCCAAAGTATACGAATACATAAGTGAGTGCACATCATATAATACTGCAGTAAGTACACTCAACACCATATTTATCAAACCAAAAAACTAAATTTTTGCGAGACATATTTTGGCTACAAGAAAACAGCAGAGCCATGAAAATATTCAACAATATCTTCAGCAACTAAGAGTTTTAAGCAAGGATTGTCAATTTAAAAATGTTGATGCAGAAAGTAACAGGAATGATTGTATAAGAGACGCATTTATTTCTGGCATTATTTCGCATAAAATTCGTGAGCGCTTGCTAGAAAATTTTAACCTGACGTTGGATGAAGCTGCCAGCCAGGCACAAGCAATTGAAACTGCGGAAAATAATGCGCAAACATTCAACAACACGACCATTGGCGAATCTCTTATCATGGCATTGCCAAAGACGGCAACGGAAGACAAAAATAAACTACTAACACCAGAATACCATTCGAGACAATGCTTTTTCTGCGGAGATAAAATTCACCGGCGTCAGAACTGCCCAGCTTTTAAGGCCAATTGTCAAAATTGTCAGAAAAGGGGACATTTCGCAAATGCTTGTAGGAGCCCTAAGACAAATCTTAATGCTGCAACTGCTACTGATGGATCTCCTGAAAACATATTCAACGAAGTTGCGGCTGTTGTTGCTCCGGCCAGTTTAAAGAAATCAGTCGTAACCATTGAAGTAAACGGCAAAAACGCAAATGCCTGAATTGACTCTGGAAGCTCTAAGAGCTTTATCAATTACGTTTTTTTTTAAAATGCTTCTTTTAAGAAAGCAGAATGTAATGAATCTATTACAATGGCCCAAACAACTCACACAATCAATTGCGAAGGGCTACTTCAAGCAAATATTGTTCTAAATGGCAATGTTTACGAAAAAGTTTCGCTTCTTATCGTTAAATATCTTTGCGCTGATGTAATCATAGGACATAATATTCTGAATGAACATTCGAAACTTGAAATTACTTTTGGTGGATCTAGAAAACCATTACAAATATGTAGTGTGCTGGCTTCATCTGTTCCACCGATTCCCTTATTCTCGAATTTACATCCTAACTGCTTACCAATTGCTGTAAAGTCAAAAAAATACAGTAACGATGATCTGAAATTCATAAAAAATGAAATAAGTCAGCTCTTAGCAGACGGAGTTATCGAAGGGAGCAGATCACCTTGGCGAGCGTGTTCTAATCACCAAAAATGAAAATCACCGCAAACGATTGGTTATAGACTATTCTCAGACCATTAACAAATATACCGACTTGGATGCTTACCCTTTACCAAACATAGAAAAAATGGTGCATGATATTTCAAAATACGACGTCTTTTCTAAAATTGATTTAAAAAGCGCTTACCATCAGGTATCAATAATGGAAACAGAAAAGCAATACACAGCATTCGAGGCGTGCGGGAAACTGTATCAATTTTGTCGTATCCCGTTTGGCGTAACAAATGGAGTCAGTGGATTTCAAAGAGTCATGGACTGGTTAATAAATGAAGAACATTTGACAGATACATATGCTTATTTAGATGACGTCACTGTATGCGGAAGAGACAAGGTAGAACATGATAAGAATTTAAAAAGATTCATGGATGCAGTTGAAAAGTATAGTTTAACTGTAAACAGAGATAAATCGACGTTTTCAATAAAAACAATTAGCGTACTCGGATACAAAATTTCAAAAAAGTCCATTAAACCTGATCCAGACCGACTCCAACCACTTATTAGCATGCCTATACCGACTGACAACACTTCACTTAAACGAGCTCTCGGTATGTTTTCGCATTATTCAAAGTGGATACCAAAATTCTCGGAAAGAATACACAGCCTCGTGGATCCAGAATTCCCATTAAATGATAAAGCTAAATCTGCTTTTGAAGACTTGAAGAACTGCATCGCAAAGTCTACAATATTTGCTATAGATGAAAACAAAATTGCGGCTACATTGGCTCAAGAAGGACGCCCCGTAGCTTTCTTTTCGCGTACACTATCCATATCAGAAAAGCGACATTCAGCCATAGAAAAGGAAGCTTATGCCATTGTCGAAGCCCTTCGTAAGTGGCGACACTACTTGATTGGAAGATCTTTTCGACTAATCACAGACCAACGATCAGTTTTTTTTGTTGTTCAATAGCACACATACAAGCACGATAAAAAACGAGAAGATAGAGAGATGGCGATTAGAATTATCTTGTTACAAATATGATATTGTCTATAGACCCGGAAAAGAAAATGACGCTGCTGACGCGCTGTCACGTATCTGCGCCATTCACACGGAATCTAAATTAAAGGACTTGCATAATGAACTATGTCATCCAGGCGTTACACGAATGTATCACTGGATACGAAGTAAGAATCTACCATTTTCGGTCGAAGACGTCAGAAAGATGACAAATGCATGTTCGGTTTGTGCAGTCGTGTAACCTCGTTTTTATAAGAATAAAAGCAATTTGATAAAAGCGACTTCACCTTTCGAAAGACTGAATGGCGATTTTAAAGGGCCAGTACCGTCATCTTCTTCCAACAAGTATATACTGACTATTATAGACGAATATTCTCGATTTCCATTCGCATTCCCTTGCCAAGACGTTTCCGCTGATACTGTAGTTAAACATTTATCGACTCTTTTCTGCATATTTGGAATGCCAGCTTATATTCATTCCGATCGTGGCTCAGCTTTTATGTCAAAAGAAGTAAAAGATTACTTACACAGTAGAGGTATATCTACAAGTCGAACGACAGCATATAACCCACAGGGTAATGGGCAAATAGAGCGCACAAATGGAACAATTTGGAGGACAATACAACTAGCTCTGAAATCACAGGTATTAAAAATCGAGCAATGGGAAATGGTTCTCAATCAAGCACTGCACTCAATGAGATCTTTGCTATGTACGGCAACGAACCAAACTCCTCGTGAAATGATGTTTGTACACAATAGAAAATCTAATAACGGACACTCTGTACCAACTTGGCTTCTAACACCCGGTCCTGTCCTACTCAAAAAGCGCAACAGAACCAATAAATACTCTCCCATAGTCGAGGAAGTCGAGCTGTTGGAGTCCAACCCGGACTATTCTTTTGTAAGACTAGGCGACGGCCGAGAAACGACCGTGTCTAACAGACATTTAGCCCCAACAGGGTTAGAGAGCGGGGAAGAAGACGAACGTACTGACACTGTAGAAACGGAAAGCGACTCCTCATTTGTGTCTACAGAAAGTGCTGCGCCCGATACTCCTCCAATTCGGCAGACTACCAGGAATAGAAGACCACCTGCATATCTGCAGAACTACGACACCTCAAGTTAGAGTGAAGCGGGGGAGAATGTGGTGAACTTCTTAGTCGCCACATACCGACTCGTTAAGAGTCTATGCTTTTCAGTAGTTTGAAGTTGTCATAATGTCTATACGAATTTTAAGTTGAATAAAGCCAACATTTGGTTATAATTCGCTATTGTTATTTCATAACACCTATGGAGAAGAAAGAGCAAAAAACTCCATTGACACTCTTTTAAATAATATTGTTCTTACAAATATATAAGTTACATCATTAATGTTTATCAAAAACCGTTCACGTTAAAAGCGTCCAGAGTGCAGCAAAAAAGTAAATAAATACGATCCAAAAAATTAATCATTAAAATAAGCCGTCGCGGCTAAGAGATGACCAGTATCAACTGACGGCGCCCGTTCACGAACATGGCGCATGGATCAGCACCATTCAGCTCAAGCATTTTCAAGGGAGCTAAATGATCCAACACACGCGCCACCGTCACCGAGATATTTAAGTGAGCATGACATACTATCAGCCGCCAGGACACATTCATAAAATAACATCACGCCTTGTATCCCCGAAGGGTTGGGCAGAGGTGTACCTATAGACTCACATTTCGCCAGTTATTTTTTAGGTCCCATGTTATAGGGGGCGGCCTATTGCCATCAACCGGGCAAATCCAGACTCCGGGCTGCTACTGAGAAATTCCATATAGAAAAAACACAGGGCACATTCAAGTCAATATAAGACATTACCCTGTAAATGGTAGCTCCATAGTAACTACAAAGTACTTACACCTGCGCTATGAATTTATGTTATATTCAGGAGATTGAGTTTATGCAATGCAAATATATTCGTACAATCTTCAGCAGCTCCAACAGTATTTCAAACTTTTTATTAATTAGTTGCGGTGTGGAGCACGACCAGCATTGAGCCAGGCATTTTTACCAGTTAAGTAATCCCCTAACCTATAATATGCCTGCCTGCATAGTGTGCGTTTGACAAAGGATTTGAATTTTGTCTCATTCAGTTGAAGAATGTGGGGAGGTATTTTATTATAACATTTTAGACAGTACCCCATGAAAGATGATTCTACTTTACCCAGTCTGAAACCTGGTTGAACAGTTGAACGTACATCATTAATAGTACTAGAAATTGGGACCTATTGCCCCAATTTCTAGTACTATTAATTATGTCTTGTACCTCTTTTGCTGTAAAGATGTAATTTTTTTCTTACGTACATGATGGTTTCATAGATGTGTTGACAAGGTACCGTCATGATGTTAATATCCTTAAACAGTTCCCTTGAAGAATCGTGCCTGCGGAGATTATATATGGGCCTGATGGCTGTTTTCTGCAGAAAGAAATAGACTCGATGTCTGCAGCCCGTCCCCAAAGTAAAATACCGTAAGACATGATACGAGTACTATGAAAGTAACTAAAATAGATCAGCCTCGCGGTACATGAGTAAATTGACGGATTTTACTGTTAGCGTAAGTTGCTGAACTTAGCCGTCCTACAAGCGATGTTAAATGAGGGCCCCATTGTAGCCTTGAGTCGAGCGTGATCCCCAGGATAACAGTTTTATTGACGAATTCTAGTTTCTCTTGATTCAATACTGTCTCATAATCACTACCCTTGACATTTGGCAAAGAATATCTTATGCACTTAGTTTTATGGTGTTATTTCGTCGTCAAAATTTGAAGCAAAAATTAAGGAAGTATCGACAGCAATTTATACCATTTGTGGTTGAGGAGAGCAGTTCATTAATAATAGGTTGGGGAAAAGGTTTCTTCGCATTTAAAAAAAAATAAAACAAAAAAAAAATAGTTTATTTACATTTAACTAAAGTATGTAGGTACCATTTTGTTCGATAACTTTTTGCCATCTTGTAGGTAGGGACATGATCCCATTGCTATAGAAATTTTGGGACTTCTGATCAAAATACCGCGACAAGTGGTTTTGGCAGTCCTCTCGTGATGATAACCTGACACTGCCTAAAGAATTCTGAAGAGACCGAAACAGGTGGAAATCTGAAGGTGCAAAGTCAGGACTATACGGCGGATGCATTAACACCTCCCAGACAAACTCTATTAATTTTTGCTGAGTGGCTAAAGATGTGTGAGGTCTAGGGTTATCATGATGAAAAACCACACCCCTTATGTTGATTAACTCCGGCCGCTTTCTCTCAACTTCTTGCTTTAATCTCATCAGTTGTTCGCAGTAGAGTTCAGAATCGATGGTCCTGTCTGGTGGTAACAGCTCATAATGAATAATGCCCTTCCAATCCCACCACACACACAGCATCACCTTGTTGCGAGTTAACCCGGGTTTCGCCACAGTCTGTGAAGCCTGACCGGCCTTTGACCACGACGACTTTTTCGTACGTTCTTGTCGTACGTGATCCACTTTTCGTCACCAGTTATCAGCTTCTTCAAAAATGGTTCGGTTTCATTACGTCGTAATAAAGAATCACAAATGAGTACACGGTTCATTAGGTTTCCTTCAGTGAGCTCGTGAGGTACCCAAATATCGAACTTTTTTGTGTACCCAGTTTTTTTCAAATGCGCCAAACCTTTTTTGTGGTCAATTCCCAGTTCTTCAGCTACGTCGTAACTACTGATATGCCGATCTTGCTCCACTTTTTCAGAAATGGCATCCATTTTATCCGTAATAGGACGACCAGAGCAACGTGCATCTTTGACATCAAAATGTCCGGATTGAAAACGCTTAAACCAAATTTGTGCTAGTCTCACAGACACTGCTCTAGGTCCATAAACATCGCAAAAAAAAATTTGCGGCATGCGTTGCATTTTTAACTTTTTTGTAGTAAAATTTTAAAATGTATCGAATTTCTTCATTAGATTCACTCATCTTGACAGTACGAAAAACAAATAAAAATCACACATTTTCCTAACTTGAATTTGGAATTTTGTTCTTTAAAATTTAAACTTTTAATGATACAAAAACCAGCCAGATACAAATAGTATAGCCAAAGAGATTTTATTACAAGTTCATACATACTATAATGCGAAAAGACTTTTCCCCCAACCTACACTAAAAAGATGAAAAGGACCCAATATCGAGCCTTGTGGAACACCCATTTTGACTTTTAAAGAAAGTGAATTGACACCATTTATTTGTATTTCATATTTACATAAATAAGTAGAATAAAATAACTATTTTAATGCAGGATCCCCGACAATACACCGAATAGGATCAAGCCATTAACCAATCAGATGTCTACAGATGATCAAAACAATGAAACGGATGGCAAGAAAAGAAATGATAAGAAAATAGCTGACGGACTAAAAGAAAAAGATGTTTATACCAATCGACAACAAGTAAGTTTGACAAAGTAGCCATTCGTCGTTGATTTCTTTTTTATAGCGACTTCAAAAAATCCTTTAACGTCTTGAATTTCAGAAAGTCACAAAAAAAATCCACCAATTACTTTATTTGGTCCATGCTTTTTGTTTTAAATTTTCAATACCGCCTTTGATGAAAGGTGTTTTTTTTTTTAAATACGTATATTTTCTTTTTTTTTCTTTTCAGAATAACGAAAATGGCAACCCTTTTACTGGATACAATACTGCTGCTATCCTTATTTTCCCGATGCCACCAAGACATCATCATAAAATGGAAATCTTTTGAAAACTTACTCTCCAAGTCAAGACCAAGAACAAATACTTACAAACCGTTGTTTAAATTAATGTACTTAATTAAGGAAAAAATTTAAAAAAAAAAATATTATTTAGCCTGATAAAATATTTATTTATTGTTAACTTGTTGCATAATTATGATAAGAATGTAGAAAGAAGATGTATCATCGATACGCGCAGGTACCTACACGTATCGATGAAACTGTGCTTTTTAACAGACTTCAAAAGGAGGGAGAAAAAAAACAGACGACCCAGGGATCTCATGTTCATCTGTTTTTTTTTTTTTAATTTATGTCCGCATACTTTGACGAAAAAGTCACCCTCTAATTTTATTTCACTAATTTCGTAATGTAATTTTGGTCTAAATTAATTCCACGACTGCCATTCATCCGACAGCTATTTGCTGTTAAAGCTATTGCTTGCCTCCTGCAAGGCAAATCAGTAATTAAAAACGTGTAATTTTAATACGACTGTCTCTCGCATGGTTGTGAATACTCTGCCGTAGAACTATATAATTTACGATCTCACCAGATTCATCAGACGACTACCGTTAATAGTTATTCCAGTTTACAACTTATATGCTTCATGCCAAAGTGTTGGTTTCGTACATGTGTTATTATTTTACAAGATACCTGCTCTAGCAATTGTGGACAGCTAAATAAATGTATTTTAAATTAAATTATGTTTAACTGTGTTAAATAATTCCGAAATTCTTGTCTCTAAACACATTTCAGTACCTTCTGAAATTCCGCATGAAAAATGCGTATGGGACATCATCCTTTTAACTCCGTGGCCACGCTCAACTGACACGCGTCTTTCGACAATTATTGCGGAGCAAACAAATGAAACAAGTTGTTTAGAGCATCCCACGAGTGCAAAAAAAAAAATAAAAAAATGCCCATTTAATACCCGGTATTTACCAGGGTAAATTCCCAAACCATGGGTAAATAGATTTAATTAGAGTTATGATAATTTAAGATGGGTGTACAGTAAGCGTCCAAAAGTGGATAGGCACGTTTAAGAGTCGTATTGCTGTGAACTCGCGGTACGACTGTATGTGTTTAAAGGACACACACCACACAGATCGCAGTTTTGCACGGCACACACTGACGTATCGCATCGCACCACACGAAACAAATATATATTTCCGTCGCTTTGATTAGACACGCATCATGCGCGTGATCTAACCAGTTCATGGCATTGCTAAAATTCGAGTTAATCTAATATGAGCTGGTAGTATGAAGCGCCAAGCGTTGGACTGAAAAGAAGGCCTTTTTTTTTGGTTTTTTTTTTTTTTTTTTTTAAATGCTGCTTTTTAATTTTGTTGTTATTGCAATAAAGGGTTTAGAATAAAAATGAATGCGTCACAAGCTATAACAAAAATAAAAACATATTTGTTTCTTATAATATTTTACATAAAGATAACAAACCGCTACGATTATTTATAATGACTAATTTACTTTAGTAACAGCGAGGTAAACGAGGTGTCTACGGCTGACTGGATAGAGGCTAGTGGAGAGAACTTTGAGATTTAATAAAAAAATATTTATAAGAACATGTGGCGGCTTCTACACCGCCACATGCGAACAACGCATCACACAAATCCTGCATCGCGCAATCAAAGTTTACCGCGCAGCTAGCATATATACAACTTCCCGAAAACAATCATCGGACAGTTGCCCACCAGATACGACATCCATCTGGTCGGAGGATCCTCCCTTTTCCGAAGAGTATGAGTGAACTTTACACCCTGTTCCTCATACCTCTTCAAACATTTATTTTTATTTTTGCAAAACTTTCTGAGTATCTCACGTATGTATATGTCACGGGTAGTATCTGAACTTGGATAAAACATAGTTCAGCCTAACACAAATAGGTTATACCTAAGCGTAGGTACAGGTCGGTTGGGTAAATGTCTTTTTCAAATATCTAACGAGCTTAAACTAATCCAATTTTCTATAGCATAATCAGCCTATAATGCTGCTGAGACACAGGCCTCCTCTATTCGAGAGGGAGAGGGCTGTAATCCACCACGCGAGCCCAATGCGGGCTAGTATATGTCACATGTCTTCGAATTTTTGGTTCTAGGACTTGCCAGTTTCCTCACGATGTTTTTCTTCGCCGTTTTGAGAGCAGTTTACACAAAGTAAAGCGCCTGCCTGAATTAGAACACGTAAGTCGGGGCCGCTAACACACGACCACCACCTCACTTTCTATATTAGAGTTAAAACTGAAAAGGGTAATAATTTTTTACAAATTATATTAAAAAGAAAAAAACAAAACGGGCTGTTGGTTACACTGCCCGTAACAGTAAAACATGAACGGTAATAAAAAGAAAATAACTCTTTTATTTTATCCTACAATGTCAGAACAAAAATACTCAAGTGGTGTAATAAATGAACCCACCAAAAACATTTCATGTAAAGTAGGTTGCCAAGACTTACATAGCGCTTTCACTGTTATAAGGTAAAAGTTATCAGATTTAATGTAGAGCGAAGCATCTAACTCTTCTAGGCACAGTTCTACAAACCTTACATCTTGGTTAACATGTATGGCTATGGGCTTCATAAAATCGTGTTAAAATACACAACCCAGGTGTTCTACGCACGGTGGGGTTGTATGTTCCTGATGGGCACGTGGGGCGACGGAGGCAACCGCCGCTGCTGTGGGTGCCGCCCGCTCGCACCAACCTGCTGCAGCAAGCGCTGACGCGCGCCCTGCATACGGTCAATATGGTGTCACAACAGATTGACTGCTTCAATTGTACTCTGAGTGAATTCACACGGGTCGCAAATTGTATAATAAGTCATAGATGCTCATAATATTGTAATTATTGTAAGTATGAGACTTAGACTCAGGCACAAGCACATTGTAAGAATGAGACTTGAGAATACAATAGTGTACTTATAGTTATTTAAGCTTACAAAGATGATCTTTGTAAGCTTAAATAACTATAAGTACACTATTGTATTAGGTAAGCCTGTGATGATAGTTGTGTGTGTTTTAAATAAATGAAAATCATCTGCCTAGCATTTTCCCAAATAAGCTGGAGTCGGCTACCAGTCCAGATGCAGCAGAATACCAGTATGTTACATGGAGCGACTGCCTACCTGACCTGCACAACCCAGTTACTTACTGGGTAATACGATACCGCCTGGTAAGACTGGTTGTCAGACTTTTGGGTTTCTGACGAACCGAATCAAAGATCGACGAATGGCAACCGGGACCAAAGGCATAACGTGCTTTCCGAGGCACAGAGGGGTCTCGGTATGTAAAGATGGTCAAGTCAAAGTCTAAGCATTTATTTCAAATTGCACATAAAAGGCACTTTTGAACGTCAAATTTTACATTCAAAATAAAATTGATTCTAGGCGCCCCTTCCAAAAGTTACATATGGAGAAGAAGAGGCAAGAAACTCCACCGGGACTCTTTTACAATATTCTTATACATTAATTATATTTCTATATGTGAAGACGATGCACCAAGAATAAAAATACTATACCACATTGGTAGAAACTTAAAATAAAGCAAAAACATATTAGGTCACCCATCGACGGACCAACCACAACAACATTAGCTTAACCTGATCGATCGATTCATGCGGCTGCTAGTACTTAGACACGAACCCCTTAGACACTCCTATGGGCTTTATGGAAATAAATTATGTCACTGGCCTTTTAATGTTTGGTCATGCAATATTTCAACAGAACGGTCAATCAATACATTCTGACCCAGATGTAAGGTTTGTAAAATTAGGACTTGTAGAGTAAGGGGCTTGGCGCTAACTTCTCTAGATCTGATAACTTTTTAACAGTGAAAGCGTTATGAAAGTCTTGGCAACCTGCAACTTGGACGAATTAACATGGCACCTGGCTGTCTCCTGCAAAGGTTAACGAATACGGTTGACGTCATTGGCCCAAAATTGCTCTACCTATTCGGACCACAAATTATTTATCTGTATTATATATACCTATTTCTGGAGTGTGAATGTAAATTGTGATGTGAGATGGTGGTTTGCTTGCCGGACTTAGAAATCAAACCGTGTTTCTTTTGTGTGTGTGTGTGTGTGTCTGTGTCGCAAATCAAAACATTTTAAATCGGTTCAAAAGATAGATAAATGTGCGGTCCATGCAGCTGAGACACCTGCCGAGGCTGATGCTGCATTGCCTGAACACTTCCGCGTCACTGGTGAGATCGTTCCGTGCCCTAAGCTGGGCTTCTAAGCTGCGACTGCGTTTTGGGTTGTCGATTCATATCCGCGCGCATGTTCAACATAATTTTAAACAATTGTTATAGCACAGTGTATTCATATTAAACGTAATAATGCGGGATAAACGAAGCTGTTATTCTGGCACACAGTGTGATCGAGTCCTTTGACTTCAAACATATTAACAAAGAAGCGCCGCACGGCGATAGACAGTACAAAGCTTGTAACAATTGCCTTCTTAATTCGTAATGTTAACACTATAAGCCCTTCTTACCCCTGGACATCAATGTTTTATTAAAGCAATATTTAGTATTTATTTCCGTACAAGTGATTTGTAATCTTTAGAAATAAATTATTTCAGACCGTATAGTACGGTATCGCTCTTGACCTAATACCCATACTATACTTGACCTAAACCATAACTACGTTGACCAAGTTCGCTTTTCACTGACTATTATTATTGCTTCCTTTCGTGTATAAATGAAAGCCGGTTTGAGTTTATTTTATCTTGATCTAGGTAATATTTTTCTCAAACATACCAAAGTTGTAATTTAGCAGAGGCTGAAATTATTATTTCGCTATTCATAACTACGAGTATTTTGTGGGTATGGACGCTTTGTTGATGCTCATCTGTCCGCATCTGGCGGACAAGCGCGGGTGCGCGCGGGAGGCGCATGGCGGCTGGGATCGAGAGAAAGCGGAGGGTTACATTGTTTAAGGGCACAGTCCGGTAAAAAAAATGAGAACCGCTATTTTTTATAGCGGTGCTCAATGTTTAACAGAATGCTAGCACCGGCTAGCATTGACCTGCAGCTGACCCTTGCGTGCCTGTTGCGCAAAGTTTAAAAAATATAATTCGTAAAGGTTTCAAGTACGGGTTGGAACTAGGTATGGACGGACTGAGCGGTTCTTTTGTGACCAACACCTCGGTTCCAAAAGATTCCAAAACAATAACCCCCAATTACTTAATCCATTAACAACGCGTGAACAAATAGCGGCATTGATTTTTGATGCTGGCTCGTGGGATGAGGTTAAAAAGTATGCTCAGCAAGGTGTTAATACGGTGTATAAATTGATGTACTACAAATTGCTTGCTGTCAAGGTCGATAAGACAAGATAAGACAAAATACGTGACATATTCCCTTAGACCCCAGGGTCAACCTAACTTCGACTTTAAAAGCCCACTCTTGTAATTTCATTAACCATTGCTCTTGTCCTGTTTTAGTTCAAACAAATTCTATCAAATAGCATTACCATAGATTACCGTCTCAGCTTCCAACAACACATTGAAACACTGGTCAAAAGAACCAGAAAATTAATTTTCATATTAAAAAATCTGAGACATATACATCGGTTATTGAGGACACATTGCAATATGCCAATCTTTGTTAGTGAGTGTATTGCATTGCCATTTGGGACAGTACCTCTAAAAATTATATGATCATTTTAGAGAGAGCTCAAAGAGCTATATTCATAGTGAGTTGCTTTTTCGCAATCCTCTATCCAACTTTACCAACACTACCAAGTGCTAACCGTCCGACAGTTGTTTATTCTCATAACTGTAATAAAAAATTATTAGAGAAGACATAACAAAACAGTTTATAACATCAAAACGAAATATAACTAGCAAATGAGTTATTATTATGACTGACTAGGTGCGAATTAAGGAACAGCTGATGCGAAGATAACAAGGAATCACGTCGCCGAGTTATCAGCTGTTATAGTGAAGTGAAGGAATGGCGTAAACAGATGGATTATCCTAACCGTTATATTTTAGCTTTATAAACATATAAGTGACTTTAGATAAATATGAGGCTACGAATAAGAATGATTGCCACTAAAAGACTTGAAGATAAATGAAAACACTCTTTTAGTTCTCCTTGGCCCGACTTCGTCACCTGACTTCGTCCCCTGGGCGTGTGCAGTGCTACGCGAAGCTTCTTCAACGAGGCATCGACGATTCCTGCTGGAGCTGTCCCCGCTGAAGAACGCAACTGAAGAGCCTCGAGTTCGAAGTTTATTTTTGAGACTGTTCCTTTTGAAATTGAGACGGCGAGATCCTTGAAGGACCAATGTTAGCTCGGGGATCATCTAAAGCGTGGACTACTGTATTTAAGGCAAGGGTTTAATGACGAGCTTAATATACAACAGTACAGGACAAACAGCTAATAACGAACCTAAAGTAAGAGGAGTATCGTCCGTCGCGGTGAAGTCAGCAGAAGCGAGTGGTCATCGGGCCGAACCGTGTAGTCGCCGCGACGCGCTAAACACGCGGCCTGCGCGTGCAGACCATGCCCAATGTGTTGTGTTGGGTTCGATTCCCAACAGTGCCCATTCAACTTTGGATAATTAGAATAACAACATTTGAGACTCGAACGATAGCTCAAGACTTAAAATATTTCGACAAGGGATTCAATTCTTGGATCGACAGGGTGGAAGATCAAGAACGCTGCTAAGGAGATGTGCAAAAACCGGAACGGTTAGTAGCGACAACTCAGACGAAGACATTGAAAAGAACAGTAACATTTACCACAGCAGAGCAGTGACATAGAAAAGAGCCGAGAAACCAGCTGAACCCCGCTTAAAGATTAACCGATGAAGCTCGACTTTAGTCAACCCTGCTGCGACGTCGTTAAAAGATGCCCTCCCATAGACAAATATCACCCGCCTCTCCACTAATCCCATGCTTACGTTAGGGTGCATACCCCGTAGGCTCTTATTATCCTTCCTTTCCTAAGGGCACGTCATCCCTACCATTACAGTGCCCCCCGGTCTACTCCTTGATATGCAATGGTATTTGTAGCACCATGAAGCATGAGGCATCAGGGACTAGTGCAAATCTTGGGGTTCATTCGATTAATCGAGTCTAGTCAAACCACGCTGGGGTCGGTGCATTTCATTCATTCATTCATTCATGTATTATATATACCTATTTCTGAAAGTGTGTAAGACTACATTACTTGAAAAATTAATGCATTGGGTGTATCGAGTTTCGGTTAGTTCTAATTAGTTTGCGACGGATGTTGTCCAACCTAATATTAGCATTCATTTAAGTAATACTTATTGTTCTCAAGTAAGTGTGACTTCTTTTTATTCCCGGAAATAAAAAAATCGATCCTTTTTTTTTGTTCGTGTGAAAAAATCCTCATGGATGTCCTTCACTCGCCGTAGGGCGGTTTTTTAGGCGGCAAAATTTAGGTTTAACGAAACTTTATTCTCAATAAAAACATAACATAAACTAAAGACGATTTGACCCGTCTAATAAACACGCCAAGCAGACGAGGCCGAGAAATAAGTTATGTATAAGTACTATTGTAGAAAGGAAACTTCCTATTACAAATTCAAAATTTAATTCATAAAAAAGAGGCACAGTCTGTTACTATGTAGGATGACAACTTAGGAATAGTTTACATCTGAGATGAGTACGTCATAATGCAATTTTACGATCTGATGTCCTAGCTAGGTTACTTTAGTAGCTAGTATTAAGGACAATCAGCCCTCATTTCCCGAAAAATAGGACAAAAGTATTGCCGCTCATCGACTTTGTTAACGATCAGAAGAAGGTAATTCCTTGATTTACCATCGTTCGGATCGGGATGTGGTCTTTGTCTTGCAGTAGTTAGTTATTATAACGATGATAAGAGAAAGTGGTTTAAGTTACTGTTACATAATCCTTTTCAAAATTTTGAAACAATTTAATAAAAGTCCAATACAAGAAAACTGTGTTTGCGTGCGCGCGTGTTCGTGTGTGTGTGTGTGAGAGAGAGTGAGGGTATGAGTGTTTGTGTGTGTAATATGAGTTTCTTCATTGTTGTAAGAAGGGATTCGGTATCATCATAAATGTTAGTAGAGAGAAATTTAGTAATCCGCTTTTTGCATGTAGCTTACAACATGGTTGTAGTGGAATTATTGCATTTATTGTATTAGAAAGAAATGGGTCTTGATTAAGAAATAATCTTTTATTAAAAGTAAAGTATGGATAAGGTACAGTAAATACCCTGTTTTTTCTTCTGGGTATTGTCGGCCGAAGTGCAATTAGAGTGTTAGTGTGCTGTTGTAAAATTGTGCTGAGTATGAGCATTTGGCGAACGGTAAGGACCTCACATTTCTGATAGAGGTGAAAGGTTTTTTTGTTATGTCATTTTGTGGTGTACAATAAAGTATATATAAATAAGTAAAGGTAGGACAAAGTATTAGTCGAAAGGACTGCTCGCTGCGCTACCTCGAGAGGCTTGAGAATTGATTTAGCAGAACCACTTCAACTTGTAATACAATAAGAGATTACAGACTGGCAAATTGAATACGGACCGTGTAACATGGACGTTGGCAATGTGTGTAAGAGTAAAAAAAAAAAAACAGTTTACGTAGAAATCAACTCAGAAGATTATTATGTGCTTTGAAGTTGAGGTGGTTGTCTAGAGTTATATCAAGGTATTAAATTGAATCGAATTGAAATCGAATTGACAATCGAAGTAGATATTATTAGGGGACAGTTACAGTTTGAAGTGTTTAATTGAAAGCTTCAGAGCTACGGGAGTCGAAGGTTGTGATGTGATTTTGAGAGAGAAAGTCATGAGTTTTGTTTTAGGAGTATTTAAGGTGAGTGAGTGAAACATAAAACCAGCGGCGTACGACATCAAACCCTTTCTGAGCGGTAGTTTAGAGACTATACCACGAGTTGTCGGAGAAGGTGATTGTAGTGTCATCGGCAAAAGAAACAATGATTCCGGAATTTAATTTTGAATTACAGAGATCATTGATGAATACCAAAAACAAAGTGAGACCTAAGACACTGCCTTGCGGTACTCCGTAGGCAATAGGCATCTCGTCACTTAAATATTTGTCGATTTTGGCCCTCTGTGAGCGGCCTGAGAGATAAGAATGGAAGAGTTGAAGTTGTAACCCTCTGATACCTAAAGATATTTTGTATGTTAGTTTTCTTACGCTTTCACGCTAAAACGGCTGAATAGTTTTTGTATGAAATTCGGCACATAGATTGACCATGACCTGTATTAGGAAAAAAAAAACCTTTTATCCCGGTATTACCACGGAATCGAGACGCGTCGCAAACACTACCACTATGTTGCCCCACGTCTTTACAACAAAATCGGCCAAGAAAAGAGTATCAAACATCTTACAATCTTAAACAACTACCAATTTAAAAATACTATCACACCTTGTCTAGAAAATTAGAATTATGAGGAAACAGAAAATCTATCCGGCACCTTTACATGATACCCAGTCACAGTCTACATTCATCATCTCACCACACATACACACACACACTGCATTTAAAATGTTTGGTTTTGTAATGAGAGCATCAAGAGAATTCCACCGTTCCTCTACCTACTTATATCTATATAAGTCAATTATACGACCGCAATTGGAATACGTAGCATTATTGAATTGGTCCAAAGCAAATTCCCACATGCAATGCACTATAGGTGCCTAAAAAGATCACCACACCAATGATTACCACAAAAATATTACCTTATCTCCCTAAAATCCAGACTTACCGTTGTAGCAAGTTATAAAACCAAACCAATGGTCTGTCAATAACCGGCTGGTAATTGAGTACCACACTTACAGTAGGAATGGCTTTCATTTTGACAGTTCAACAACATTCATTGCGTTATTTACGTTGATGAGCAGACAAATTTTTCGAATAAATGAAGCAATGGATTAGCAATATTCTTCAAAATTATTCAGATTGTGGTTGATAGTGTGCAATTAGGGTGCGAGTACAGGGAACGTCTTTGAGAATATTGCCTAGTTTTGAGCAAAATAAAAATCAGTGTTAATTCGTTAATTATATATTTGGATATCATCGTTTTTAAAAACTTCCTTAATTTAAATTCGAATTTATAATACAATTTCGGTACAATACAATATATACAAACATTTAGTTAAGTAGGTATTTATAATAAGTCAGTACTGGATTTTATAATTACATAATTAATAACAGAGGTTTTGCATTGGCCCGAAACAAGGCAAGCCTGTATCTTGGGCACCAGCAATATGGAGGATTAATGTGTGTGGAGAATAATTTGTCTAAAACAGTTTATGTGTAAATCCAATATTTATAAAACAATGCATAGTAATTGTTAAAACTATTACAGGAACTAAAAACAAACCATTAGACAAGTAATTTTATTTACGTCTAAACAAAAGAATTAGCGCAAAGGATTTTTATAAAATAATTCCAAATTCTTGTATACCTCAGTTCCTAAATGATAAAAAACAGTCGGTTTCTGTTAATACATGAGCAATCGTACCGACCTACAAAGCAAAATAGTTTCCTTAAAATTATAAAAATAATTTATAAATTCCTTCACTCTTATCAAAAAAAAAAGTGGCTTACTGACGTATTTTGCCTGCAAAATAACGTCATCATCATAAATGGAATATTAATTATATAAATTAATGAAAAAAATATTTATTTATTTATTCATATAAGGTGTGGTTTTGCCTTTTGGCTTCGAAACCCTAAAAACTAAAATGCCGAAATCTTTTTGTTGACAAGTAACACAGTATCTACCTACAAACTAATTTTAAAATAAAAATCAGGCAGGCAGGTTTTTATTTATTTTTTAAGCTAGATACAAATTTTAGCAAAATTACGCCGCGTCGGCCCCGAAAAAAATATCGTAAATTCGAGTTCGAATTCACGACCTACAACTAGTTTGAGTTTTTTTTAATGAATAGCGATGTTGATGTCAAATAAAATTGTGCCTGCGACGTTGTCTAAGTTTCCGCTCAGGTTTGTACCTAGCTTTAAATAAAAAATATTTCCAGCTAAACCTAAATTAATTATTACAAAAAGAAATAAAACTTAAATAATTAAACTGACTAGTACGGACAGCCAACAGTGAAGTAACGATGGTCTTAATGAATCTGATGAGGTCGTAAATTCTATCGTTCTACGGCAGAGCTATTCACACATTCGAAAGGCTGTCGTATTGTAGATTACACATTTTTAATTACTGATTTGCCTTTAGCTTTAACACCAAATAGTTATCGGAAGCATGGCAGTCGACTATTTGATTTCGACCACATTTACATTACGAATTAGTGACATAAAATTATAGGGTGAATTTTTCGTACAAAATGTGCGGGCGGCGCGGACCCGCCCGGTGGGAGCGGCAGTCACTCGCCCGCGTGAATCATGGAGCCAACTGTCACCTACGATGTTATTTCATGTCACTGTAATTTCGTTAAGTCGTAATTTTGGCTTTAAACTGACAAAAAATTCAGGGTTTGGATTTGTCAAAAGCCAAAGGACTCCTTTGTTATGATTGATTGATGTTCTATTCGGCACGGAAGCGTATCGGACGGTTGTGAATAGCTATGCGGGTCCGCTCACTGTGACTGACATTTTATATGACGACAAACACTTTTGGTTCCCGTTATTAATTCAGGAAAATTAGGCAAAACATATGTAGATAAGAATAACAATTTAATATTAATGCTGGATTACTGGGCCGCGCTGCAATCGTGATACGAAACTATCTTAGTAATTATAATTTTATAGTGTTTTACCTAAAATTAATCCAAAGCATTAACTATTTCTACAAATTGTTTGGTAATTTATTTTTGCCCTATAAAAATACCTGTACCAACAATATTTGAGTGAAAATATTTTTATGTTTTTATATATATTTTTTCCAAAATTCCTATTAAATAAATTGTTTTTTTTTTTACAGAAAAATCGACATAACTTATAATCATTTGATGGAAGCAGTCTTCGGATGAATCTGGGAGTCTATATGTGATTTTAATTCCACGATAGCAGCGTGTGTGTATAAAACTCCAGACAGAATCATTTTTAATTGTAGGTATGCATCAATTATTTCTTATCTATTTTATTTTTGACTATTTTTCCTGTAACCGCGAACAGCGTTACTCACTAAGTACCTAATTGTAATCCGAAGGATTTCGACGGAAATTCCAAATCCATTACTGCCTATATTTGAAAAACATGGAAAATGTGTACAAAAGTGTCGGACCTAAAACAAGGTAAGTACTTAATTAAAATATTTCATTCTGGCGTCTTAACTTATAATACAATACTATTTTTTTTGGAAATTTTATTAAATTTGGTAATTCTGTTAACAATGTATCAAATAAAAAAGTTGTGTAGATTTTTCAAAAATAAAGAAGAAGGCTTGAAAAATAAAAAAATTAAATTGAAGAACATACATTTAAAAATACATACAGACGAACATAGAATCCTGCTTTTTTTAATTCGGTTAAAAAGCACAGTTTCATTGATACGCAAACATCATCATGTTTCTACATTCTTAGCATAATTATGCAACAACATAACATAAAATTCGTATTATGCTTAACAAGCTATGTCTGCTATTTTTTTCTTCATTAAAGTACACAAGGGACCATCATAGTTTTAAGATCATACAAATCCATGTAAACCTACATTCTGGCAAATAAATGAATTTGCATTTGAACAATTTATACAGCGGTTTTTTAATATTTGGTCTTGGTCTTCATTTGGAGAGCAACTTTTCAAAAGATTCATATTTTATTATAGTCTTGATTGATAAATAACGAATGCATCAGGATTGTATCCAGTAAATTGGATACTATTTTCGTTATTCTGAAAAGAAAAATTACAAAATAAAAAATAATAAATGCCTTTCACTTAACACACGCTAAGGGCACCCCCTGTGGGGTACGGACCTCGGCTTAGGGCGTCGCTGGAACAGGGCAGCAAGGCTGCTGCGGTAGCTGGATCAGGATTTATTATTTTTGGGACGAATTTAAAGCTACTCTCCTGTAGGAGGGTAGTGGCGTCGTCGGGGGCGATTACGGTATGCCGTGGTCGCCGAATACTGCCAATGCGGGAGAATAGCGGGTGGCCGCTGAAATCAAGGGATTTGGGTGTTTAACGCCACAGTCGAAGAAACGCTTAGATAAGCGTTTCATAAACTGGTTTATGGTGGGCATTTTATGGTCGACGTGAAAATGCCCGACGTGGAGAACTATATTACGGACGTACTGTAACGTAATAGTGGATCCTAACTACATGAAAGGATGCAAATAGACTTGGTACATATAGTTTAATAAATGGAATATAAAATACAGGTAGGAATATAAAAATAACACTAATCACGGTTTACGCGAGTCTGAAGTTAGTATAGAAGGCTTGAATTGAAGTCCGGAGGAGGAGGATGAAGGATCTTCGTAGATTGGGGCTTCGTAGATTGGGGCTTCGTGCAGGAAAGAACAGGAGGTGGAGAAAAAAGTGTCTTCAGGTGTCGAAGGGACACTTTAGAGTGCCAGTCTCCTTCGACAAAGCTCGACGTAAAATCTCCAGGCAGATGGTTACCCAGCAGAGTGCAGACGTAGAATTGATAGATGAACAGCTGGTTTGTTGACAAAAACCGGACCGAATCCCAGGCAGATGATTAGTGAAACAGGTCCAGACGCCGAATCCCTTCAGATGCTTCAGCTTTTTCTTTTATAGGAAAAATCTTGTTTTTCCAGAATTTATTTTAAGCGATTTTTGAAGTTTCAAAATTGTTTTCTTCATTCTGACATCTCATCTGCCGGTCAACCAACCTGTGTGTTCAGCCAAGACGTATTAAAACCTCCACGATCGAGTATGAGCGTGTCCTTATTAATTATTTTAGATGTCGAAATTCAGTTAATAATCGGTAATTTTATAGAAAGTACAATATTTCAGCTAAACCTATTGATAAAAATAATTCAAGTTATATAAACCAAAAAGTAATCTTCATAGACTAAAAGAGAAAATTGAATGACAGTTTGACAATTAACTTGTGTCACAACAATGGAAAATGTAAACAATGAATGATTTTTTTTAAAGATATTATAAAAGAAATCGTTTTAGAACGATTCGTAAAGTGCTAGCAAATAAAAGGATATGATACGGGACATGAATGGATGAATGATGACTAATGGTGTAAGTATAGCATATACTATAGTACCACCCATGACCTTTCTGAGGAAACGGTTTTGGAGGGTCTGCATCTTATGAAGATGACGTGGGTGAGCGTGCGCAAATACAACGCAGGCATAGGTCATGATGGGACGGATGACTGCGGTATAGATGCGTAGTTTGCATTTAAGTGACAGCTTGCTACGGGCTGTCAGAATAAAGTGCAGAGCCAAGAGCGAAAGAGGCGCGAGTGCGGACCGCCTAAATGTGCTCCTTTAAAGTGAAATTTTGGTCTGGGATCACGCCTAGGGATTTGGCTTGCTTCTCCCAAGCGATCGGCTTGCCGGACATAGTGATCGGGCTGGGAAGGGGGAGGGGAAATCGACGATGTCTCGAGAAGAGAACCGCCTGACTCTTATCGGGGTTGACCTCGATTCTCCATTTCCCGAACCAAGCGCCCAAGACGTTTGCGGAGGTTAGGAGAGTACGAGCTATAGCTTTGGGACAGTGACCGGTATAGTAAACGGCAGTGTCGTCGTCGAAGAGAGCACGCTGAGCCTTTTTACTTTTTGGGATATCCCTGGTGAACAGCGTGAAGACAAGGGGAGATATAACAGAGCCCTGAGGGAAACCGGCGCGAATAGGGTGAGGGGTCGAGAGTGCACCCTCGATGCGATAGCGGAAGGTGCGATTCGACAAAAAGTCCCGTAAGATGAGCACGAGATGATCTGGCACTCCGAGTTGGTAAAGCTTGTATAACAAGCCGCTGTGCCAGACTTTGTCGAAGGCTTTCGCTATGTCGAAGAATAGCACACCCGTCGTCGCGTTACGATGCAGACCAGCGCATAAGTGCTCTACGATACGGGGACCTGGTGGATACTCGAATGTTGAGCTCGGAAAACAAACTGCTCGTTGGGAATGAGGCTCTTTGCTTCGGCATAGTCTTTGAGACGCTTATAAATAAGCCTCTCGTAGATTTTGTAAAGAACATTGAGTAATCTAATAGGGCGGTAGCTAGAGGGCTCAGACTTTGGCTTGCCTGGCTTTGGGATACCGATGACGGTTGCTTCTTTCCACGCTTGTTGGAAGATGTTGTTGCTCAAGGCAGCATTGAAGATGGCGGCCATAAGCATTATTAAGGGGCGGGAAGGAGTTCGCACACCTTATTGGTAATACCGTCCGAACCGGGGGCTTTCCGTGCTTGAAGCCCTTTTATGATGTCATGCACTTATTCTGGAATGACGGGAGGCATAGGATCATCGGGGTCTTCGACGGGTGGGAGGGATACTCTCCGTTAGACTTCAGCGTCGACCTTGTTCAGGTGAGTTTGGTCCGCTGGTTGAGAACTGGGAGTGTATTTATTTTTAAATTTCTTAGTTCATTTTATATTTTCCACTTTTCAGCTGACGTACCTACCCCCTACCCAAATGAGTAAACCACTACTTACTATGTAAACAGGAAGTTTAACAAAATCATCAACATTCACAAAACTAACTCAAAAACAACCAAAGCAAACTTAACAAAATTAAAAAAAGAATTTTCGAAATCGGTCCGCCATTAATTTCATTATATCATCGATATTTTCATCGATAGCGGAACGATTTCGAAAATTCTTAAAAAAAAAACAAACAGATGAATATGAAACCTCCTCCTTTTTTGAAATGGGTATTAAAAGAAAACAACCACGAATTACTACTTTGTCAAACTTACTTGTTGTCCATTGGTAAGAACATCTTTTTCTTGTAGTCCATCAGCAATTTCCTCATCATGTCTTTTCTTGCCATTCTTGACATCCGGTTCATTGTTTTGATCATCTGTATACACCTGATTGGCTAAAGGTATATTCTTGATGGTTATCGGTTTACTGATAGGCCTGCAATTAACATATTAAAGTTACACATTACGATTTAAGTGGGACTTTTAAAACTAGGTAAGTTTGTAACCCACAACAATTCCGCGAAACAATCAATGCCAGCTACATATTTTCAAATATAAAAGGTGTCATTAAAATAACTGAAAAGGTGTCATTGTACTCATCATTATGACCACGTTAACTACAGGATAAATAAACCAAAAAATCACGAAACATAAAAACAGGGTTTCCATTCAGCTTGTCGAGTTGTGTGAACTTAAATGTATGGAGTAGGTAATTTTTTTTAACGTCATGGCGCGTAGGACTGCCTCGTTGGTCTAGTGGTCGCAAGAGCTACTGCTGAGTATGAGGTCCTGGGTTCGATTCCCAGGTCGGGCAAAGTGTTATTGGATATTTCTATCTAGAATTTCTCAGTAGCAGCCCGGAGTCTGGATTTGATTTGTGTGTGTGTGGATTTGTTTGATAGCAATAGGCTCCCTATTACATGGGACTTAGGCATAACTGGCGAAATGTGGGTATACTATATGTACACCTCTGCCTCATCCTTCTGGGATTACAGGCGTGATGCTATGTATGTGGCGTGTAGGAGGATGGAGATGATAATTACAGCAAACACGTTTAGGATCCTACTATAAAATATTATAAACGCGAAAGTTTGTGAGTATGGATGGATGTTTGTTACTCTTTCTCGCAAATACTACTGAACGGATATTGATGAAATTGGCACACATCAAGTTTATAACCTGGGTTAACACATAGAGTACTTTTTATCCCGATACTCCTACGGGATCAAAATTTATGCGGGTGAAACCGCGGGTAGCAGCTAGTCTTCTATAATGTTTCCACTACTGGGATACAGGCCTACTCTCTGAGGGGCAGCGAGACCAGTGAGGGTTGTGTCGATGTCACACTTCTGCGCATAACAAAGGTTCATAATAAGGACTGTAACAAAGAAGACGCTTAACAAAGCCGACACTCACATAAACTACTGCTCGTCATTGTGATATTTTTTAGAATAGAACCTTCTGCCTCGTAGCATGACCGGGTTTTGTCGATGGTTGAATAGACAAAATAACAGATAGAATAGACAAAATTTCTGATGGAATAGACATAATGCCAGATAGAATAGACAAAATGACAAGTTTATTTTATTCCTCTGTCATTTTGTCTACTCTTCCGTCGACAAAACTCGTTTCTATGGTGCATGCTGATATTCAAGGCCAAATTTCAATTTTTAATTGATTTTGCGAAAACCAATTTTATATGTTATTTTACTTAAGACGCTGACGATAGCGAGGTCGATGACGGACTGCATAGAAAAGAAAGAGAAGCGTGATGAGGCAACGCTTGTAATATTACTGCAAATTATGAAGCAATTATTTATTTACTCAAAAATGAGTACTCTACCCGTACAAAGTCGCTCAGCGAGCTATGGAAAGAGCTATGCTCGAGTCTCTCTGAAAGATAGAATTCGCAACGAATACATCTGACAGAGAACCGAAGTTATCGACATAGCTCAAAGAATTAGCAAGCTGAAGTGGCAGTGGGCCGGCCATATCTCGCGAAGAACCGACAACCGCTGGGGTAAACGAGTTCTTGAGTGGAGACCTCGACTCGGCAAACGTAGTGTAGGACGCCCTCCGGCCAGGTGGGATGACGATCTGCGAAAGACTGCAGGCAGATGCTGGATGCGTCAAGCTGAAGACAGGGCGCTATGGCGCTCATTAGGGGAGGCCAATGTCCAGCTGTGGACTAATATAGGCTGATGATGATGATGATGATGATGAGTAAAGCAAACGAAAACAACAAACGAGCAAGTTCTGTATTTAAATATTATACGTCATTGTTATTAATTTAACAACGTACGTTGTTAAGTAATACCTATATTTTTGTTGGAAGATCATTTCAAGAGGTTAGTTTACCATTTTTGTATCGATTTTTTTTTCAACAAAGTGTTTTGAACACAACAGGAAACTAAGAAATATTTATTTATTTATTGAAATATGTTTAAAACATTGCCAAAGCTGTACAAGTTTGTGGTAAACTTAGTAACGTAGTTTTTTTTTTTAAAGACAATCTTACATAAAGCATTTGCCTCCTGTCAGAGCCTTTACTTGAAATACCCACAACTCTTATACCAGTCCAATACACCCATGCATTTGCAATGTTTTGAAAACAGTTTTCACATAAAAAATAAAAGTAGTCTCCCAGCAATAATGTTCGCTCAATGTAAAGCCTTCGTGATTGATATTTTTACACCCTCTTAATATAATAATGATTACGTACTCGTTATTATCTTCGGAACCCCACATAAGTTCGCCGTCACTCGCCTTTTCTGCATCCAGTTGTGTTTTCAGTTTTTCGGCGTCATTCATCGTTGGTTCCTTTTGTCTTTTCCACGGAGATGACTGTAGCCCTTGATCTGACCAGTCTGACCAGCCAGCAATGTATCCTTCAGCAGGGCACGTTCTAAAACAAACGAAAACTAATATTAATACAAGGTCAAAATAAATTAGCTAGCGAAACTCAAAAATACAAGGTCAACATAAATAATGTGATGTTAATTTTTTCACTTGAAATATCAGTTTTTTTTTGTGTAAACTCACAGGCGTGATTGATATCGACATCTAACTCATACTTCATGTAAAAGCACTCTCAGCGGTGCTGGCCCCTAAAAAAATACACAAAATATTTTATTTTATCGTGTTTAGATATTGGTACCCATCACGTATTCGGAGTTTTCTTAACTAATTTAATTTGACCTTGTATAATGAGATCTGTAAAGTGTCTTTGAGGATTTCCAAATTAAGGGGCAGTGGGCGGAGCACATATGGCTCTCAGAACAGATGGCTTGGGGACGCCCAATGTCTAGCAGTGACATGTTGTTTACTAAGGTTGATTATGAAGTCTGTAATCATTTGTTTAGCCTGGTTTTGCAATAATAAATATGTTTGGAATTGCGACATGATTTTCGTATTGTTCACTTCTTCGTAAATATCGTAAATTTGGTTTTGATTCGCAAAATAATGGAGTCTAACCTTCATATATGGACCGGCAAAGCCTGCTGATATGTCCATTCCAGTATTCCTTGGGCTTTCCCGACTTCGGGTCAAAGTTACGAGGATAATATTGAACTATAATTAATTTTAGATTGATAACCGTCTGCCCCTTTGTGTGCACAATGGATATTAATAGTTCACACTGATAAGGCAAGAAATACAACATGAGATATGTTACGGTTTTCTGGATTTGATCAGACAGCCAATTCCCGAATGTATTTATGACCTCATCTCAGCACCTCAGCGACACAGTAATTTTAAAAAAAGTTATCAAAAATAATAAAAGGTACCTAAATCAGAGATATTTTTGACAGATTGAGACTGAAATATCAACGTTCATATAAGTACGGGAATTTCCTCTCTGGCCATTTTCATTTATTTTTCTGCTACATTATTACTATATTATTACATGTCAAACTTCGAAATTCGAACGGTCTCGTTGTGAAACCGCGACGATTTAATTTAGAAACAAATGCGTTCGCGTTCGAATTTTGAGCGATCACTTGACAGCACTTGACAGCTTTCACAGAATAGCACTATACTATTACGAGTAGAAGAAGAAGAAGATACCTGGTTGAGTCGAATGACACGTGAAAATGGAAGGATCACTTTGAAGAGCACTATTGTGTAACTAAGGAGACTCCCGTATCAAAATGTGAACTGAAGAGTTCCTAAATAAGTATCAGCTTTAAATACGAATTCCACAATTTTCCTCTACGTCAATCCCGATTAAGAATTGCGTAATAATGGAAGTGGTTTCTGTCTTATCAATTTATTAAATTAAAATTGTTCTTATTAGGGCTTATGTATGGGTATATCCCGTATTTAAAATAAGTAGATTAATTGGATTATCGTTTTTGGGATTTTTCAAACATATCATACTTACATAAAATCACGCCTTCTTCCCATGGGGGGATAAAGAAACTACAGAACGCCACCAGCTTAATCAGCACAAGTGCTCTACGATACGGTGGACCTGGTGTATACTCGAGTGTTGGGCTCGGAAACCAAACTGTTCGTTGGGAATTAGGCTCTTTGCTTCGGCATAGTCTTTGAGACGCTTATAAATAAGCCTCTCGTAGATTTTGCCGAGAACATTGAGTAAGCTAATGGGACGGTAGCTGGAGGGCTCAGACTTTGGCTTGCCTGGCTTTGGGATACCGATGACGGTTGCTTCTTTCCACGCTTGTGGGAAGATGTTGTTGCTCAAGGCGCCGTTGAAGATGGCGGTCATAAGCATTATTAGCGGGGCAGGAAGGAGTATGGTTACCTTATTGGTAATACCGTCCGAACCGGGGGCTTTACGAGCGTGGAGCGCTTTAAAGATGTCGTGCACTTCGTTTCATCGGATCATCAGAGTCTTCGACGGGTGGGAGGGAGGCTCTCCGTTCGAGTTTGCTTCGACCTTGTTCTGGTGAGCATGGTCTACTGGTTGAGGGCTGGGAGAACATTGGGACTCTAGGCTGTCGGCAAGACATTCATTCGGTCTTTTCGGGACTGCAAAAGTGACGCTCTTGTCGGGGCGGATGAGTCTCCTTTTACTTCATTTAAGTTCATACATCTGGTCATACCCGAATGCGATTTTTTTGAGAGTTCAGTAACTCTGTCTGTTTGTCTGTCTTACCTAACCATAGAACTATAAACAAAAAAATATGACTAATTATTTAAAAAAAAAAAGCGAATGTTGACAATGATCAATGACACGCTTTTGCGTAAACTACGTCATTACGGTGTCCAAAACGAAGCTCTCAACGTAATAAAATCTTATTTACACAATAGGTTCCAATGTGTAGATGTCGATGGTGTGAAATCATCCGGGCTTCCAGTTCAGTTAGGTGTTCCTCAAGGCTCAATACTAGGTCCATTCTTGTTCTTAGTGTATATCAATGACTTACCATTCTATTTAAATCTGTGACGTTGTACTGTTTGCAGATGATACCTCTCTTATTTTTAAAGTAGACAGGAATAGACAAGAGTTTGACGACGTAAACAGTGCACTCTCAATGGTTACGGATTGGTTTACGTCAAATAACCTAGTTCTCAATGCTAAGAAAACTAAATGTGTAAAGTTCGTCTTACCGAATGTTAGAAATCTAGGACCCAACATCGTCTTAGATAAAGAGCTGCTTGATACAGTAGACTCGGCAGTTTTTTTGGGCATAACAGTAGATGCCAAACTTCAGTGGGGCCCACATATATCAAGCCTAGCGGGGAGGCTCAGTTCAGCCGCCTACGCTGTCAGGAAATTAAGACAATACACTGACGTTGATACAGCACGGTTAGTCTATTTTAGTTATTTCCACAGCGTTATGTCCTACGGTATTCTGCTGTGGGGCAAAGCTGCTGATATTCAAAATATATTCGTCCTTCAAAAACGAGCTGTCCGAGCAATTTATCAACTAGGAGCCAGAGTTTCTCTTAGAGATTTTTTTAAAGATATTGGTATTCTTACGGTAGCATCACAATTCATCTTCGCCAACATCTTATACATTAGGCAAAATATACACTTATACACTAAAAACAGTGATTTTCACAATGTTAATACTAGAAATAAGAACAAACTACGTGCTCCCTTTCACCGGCTTCATAAGGTTCATAACTCATTTGTTGGGCTAGGCATAACCTTTTATAACAAGCTACCCTCTTCTTTGCTAGATTTGCCTTTTAATGCGTTTAAAGCTCAAGTAAAATCCAACCTTTGCTCAAAGGCATATTATTCAATTAACGACTACTTAAACGATAGGAATAGCTGGTCGCTGTAATTAACTCAAGACAATGTTTATGTTCTTTCTCCAGAATTAGGTTACATACTGACAGGGTATACGAGTTCGTATATTTATTTTAATTTTATTTGACTGTATAAGTCAATTAGTTTAAGTTACCTTCATTTATTATTGACATGATCCGCTCATTACAATGTTTTTCAATGAGTTGTATTGCATTAAGTGGTTAGCTAGCGACCTCGACAATTGATCTTAAATTATTCTTGCCTGAGCAACCGGCAGCGAGTTCGTCATGCTCCCGTAGATGTCACTGCTTGCGGTAGCGTCGGGGATCGGGTTGCCTCCTTCCCTCAAATATGGCGAGGGGGGCAATGGCTGATCTTTGCGTTATGCTCGTGAACGGGTGCTGCTTGTGGTGACTGGTCGTCTTGCTGTATATGGTTTTGATATTGTTAAAGTAATTGTTCTGTTAACTTATTTTACTTCGATGGTCCTAGTTTATCATTTGTGTTTACTTAAAAATAATCCAATAATGCATATGTAAGATGTCACGCCCCTTATGCCTGGAGGCTTTTATTTGTGTATTAATTATGTTGTTTTTTTCATTGGTTTTTTTATTGATTTCTGTTTTGGGTATATTGGCGTGGCTAGCTTAAATATGGCAGATAATTTAATATGTTTTTTTTTTGTGATTCGGTTTTTATTCTTTGATTACCTTATAATTATATAATTCTATGGTTTTCTAACTAAACAGACAGCTATGCTGCTGGGGAGTTTGTTGCGCCACTTCTTCTTCCCAGCTAAAGCACTAGGAAGTGGTGAAGGGCGGGCGTTTTGGGGGACTGTCTTATGTAATTTTGACGTTCGAAAAGTGCTGACTCTCAGCCTAGTTTGAATAAATGACTTTTGATTTTGATTTTGATTTTGATCTGACCAGAATTATGTCTGGACTTTAAATGAGACTGTGACCTCTGAGTTTTGTTTTGGAATCTCAGAGTAGTCAGATAGGAAACGCCAGTCTAATCTAGTTTTTAAAATATGATTGACGTGTAAAAGTGTTTGCACAAACCTATTTATAGAAATAAAATAATGTATCAATTATTTACCGAAATGTTTCATGTAGGATAAATTATGTTATTCTAATAATTTACGAAATATTTTAAACTTTGTTTTTGCTTATTCGTTTCGACAGTTCAACAACATTCATTGCGTTATTTACGTTGCTGAGCAGACAATTTTTTTGAACATATGAAGCAATGGATTAGCAATATCCTTCAAAATGATTCGGATTGTGATTGAAAGCGTACTACGCAATTAAAGGGCTGTACACTTTTTATCCCTATAGTTCGTTCTGGGAGGATAATTCCCTAACTCATTCATTCACTCACACTTCATCAAAAATCATTAAATTAAAATTTACCTTAAATATCTTAGATCGACTAATTTACACTATATTCATTGGCCATTATTCACGGTTTCTGTCCTGAAATAATGTCAATTAGTAAGTTTTAAACTACTAATACTACCATTGAAAGCGAAGAAAGACAACCATTGAGAGTGAAGATGAAAGTTCAAGTGATAGCGAGTGTGTTTTACACAAATTCGATTTATTTTCTTAATATATTTGTTGTGAGTATTACTGCAATAAATATTGAAGATATGCATATTTTTTTTCTTTTTTCCCGTAGTCCTTCACATTTCTGACATTTTCAAAAGTACGGATAATTGTAATAAGCATTTGTATCGTTGATTTGACACATGACATTTATAGCAGTACTTTTCAGCAAGATAGTTCAGTACCTAATTAGGTACTTACTGATGTTTCCAATTATACAAATGTAAAAACTATTTATCTCAATAGCCCGGGTATTGAATTCGAACTCATTTGTTTTTAAAGTAAATGATAATAAACAATAACAATTTGAAAATTAATCTGGATAAGACAAACATAATGCATTTTAGACAACGAGATAAATTGCCTAATCCATCAACTGTTTGTTTAGTATAAAAAGATAATATAATACAAGAAGCTGTAACAGCCCGATTTCTGAGATTACTCATTGACAAGCAATTCAATTGGAAAACTCACATAAATGAACTTTGCAAAAAGATTATTACTTCGTCATACGTTCTTCATAAGTTGGCACCGACTGTGAACACTGATACTTTACTTACAGCATATTACGGGATTGCTGAATCAGCATTAGGATTTGGTATAATTATTTGATGCAATTCAACTAAGAAGAACACTGCGTTCAAAGCACACAAGCGTTGTATACGGGCCATGTTTAGGTTGCAAACAACTGACAGTTGCAAACGAATGTTTATTCAACACAGAATTCTAACACTTCCGTCACTTTACATTTTAAAAATATCACTACATATTTGTAAAAACCCAATCCTCATTTGTTTCCCCTTCTGATCAATAATACAGGTAGAAATAGATGTGAGAAGTAGGTACAGACTTTGAATTAAACAAAAACCTCATAATGTTACGGAGATTTTGATAGATAAATTTTGAATTTGTATAATGTATTTTAATTCTATTGAGTATTTATATTTGTATTGACTGTAATTCCGTATTTGAATTGATTGAATTTTGAATATAATTATTTCTTATTTATAATAATAAAACTATTTTGTACGCCGAATATGGCAAAACATGTTGAACCAGCAATAGTAAACTCTTCCATCTATATGTGCATATGTATGTATCATGTCACACAATCATGTTTATACAAATAAATGAATCTTTATCTTTTAAATTATCGCGGATTTTAGGATGAAGTCAGCAAAAGGATTTAGTTGTGATGGGCAGCGTTTGGAAACCTTCGTCAAGTGTTCTTGTCGCCTATCCCGCAATGTTTGAAGAGCTCTTCAACCAGTGCGTCCTGCACTCCTGCCCTTCATGACATACGGTGCCGAAACGTGGACACTGACTGTCAAGCTGGTACACAAATTAAAAGTTGCTCACCGCGCTATGGGGCGGGCTTGGAGTTTTTTTGAAGAATAAGATCAGAAATGAAATTATCCGGAAAAGAACTGGAGCTACCAACATAGCTTGCACAGTAAGCAAGCCGAAGTGGCAGTGGACTGACCATGTTTGTCGAAGGATCGATGGTCGGTAGAGCAGACGAGTCCTGGACAGGAGACAGTGTATCGGCAAGCGTAATGTAGGACGCCCTCCAGTTAGACGGATCGACTACCTTAAAAATGTGGTTGGGACAGACTGGACGCGGAATACATAGTGTTGTGGCGCAAGATGCATATGTCCAACAGTGGTCTGCGATACGCCGAGTTCACTTGAAATATTTTGGCCAGTATGTAGTTAGTACTATTAAAAAAAGAACACTTTGACCCTCACTCGAGGGACCGCACATAATTCGAAAGCGAACGTATTTGTTTTTAAAATTAATCTTCGCGAATTTGCAACGAGACAACGTTCGAATTTCGAAGTGATGTTTAGAGAATATCTAGCACTGGGCATAACTGTCTAAATGTGGGTGTGAGTCTGCCTAGCTCCTATTGAAACCCAGTTATGTTAACATGTCATTCATATTATTCAATGTTTTTCAAATTGTCATAAACAACGTCAATAAATCAGACATGATTGACATATTTATGACACAATTTGAACATTGTACATTTATCTTTCCTATTCAGTAATTGTTCTGTCAATATTATTAAATCAACGTTTGTTTACACCGAAAGATTTCATGGAGGTGAAATATTTGGTGAACAAAATAAAAAGTAAACTAAGTAGGTACATAATATTATAAAGAAAGAAAACACAACATACCCACTGAAAACGAAGTCTTCAATTTGTACACCACAAAATTAATTAAACTTCACACTAAATAAACTACACAATTGTAATTATTACGATAATTATAACAACACTGTTGTGCAACACTTTTTATATACTCGTCAAATGAACTGATTCCGTCCGAATGACGAATGCCTGCATTCACACTGTATAAATATCTACCATAAGTTCAGCATACTGAAATGAGTGACCGCTAATAGCATTGCCAGCCAATCAGATTCGTTTTCGTTCGGCCGTTTCCGCCATTGATACCGAACGAGACCCGAGCGCGATGTTCATAACAATGCATGTGTCGCAGATTGACTGTCAAATCCGCTGTTTAAAAAAACCGCTATTTGTTACTCCCTTTATGTAAAACAACTAAACGACGTTAAGCGGTTTTACATAATAACTTACCGTTTTGCGTTTTCCAAAGCAGGTCAACAAATAGAGGTTTTGTAAAACAGTTTGTAGTAAAACGTCCGATTATAGATTTTAGTTCTAAATAACAAGAGATAATAATAAGAGTGTGGAGCAAGTTAGTGAGTTCGTATCAACACAACAACAAGGGATGCAAAGATTGATGGAGATGTGGAATGGAGAGTGAATGCTGGAAATAAAATAAATGGTGCTACACATGCAATTGTGACCAACTAGTTGAAGTACAAGAAGGCACGACTGGCTGTTCACAATAGTGTGCTGGTGCCTACGCTTATGTATGGAAGTGAATGTTGGGTGTGGCAAAAGAAGCATGAAAGTAGAATAAATGCTGTGGAAATGCGTTCCTTGCGGAGCATTTCTGGTGTGACTGTGAATGATAGGCTGAGGAATTATGTGATACGGCAACAGTGTGGTTTAAAAGAAGATGTAGTGACAAAAATTGAAAAGAGTATGCTTAGATGGTTTGGTCATGTTGAGCGGATGAATGAAAGGAGACTAACAAAAAGTATTTACAAGGCAGATGTCAGTGGAAACGCCGGGAGGGGACGCCCTAGGAAGACATATAGTGACCTTATTGGTGATGTTCTTCAGAAAGGTCAGGAGCGTAGTACTCGCAACCGGTGCTCGTGTATGACCAGATGTATGAACGTAAACGAGGCAAAAGGAGCATGTAAGGATCGTAGCAGGTGGCGTTCTGTGGTTTCTGCCTATCCCCATGGGAAGAAGGCGTGAGTTTATATATGTATGTATGTAGTTCTAAATGTTGACGCTCGAGGCTCTGTGTGTCGTAACAACAATAATAGCGTCAAAAACAGGAATAAATAATCAAGTAATATGATTTAAAAAAACAAACTGAAGTGAAAACAGTGATTTTAAGGACATTTTGAATATAAAGTGATCTGAGTTTTATGGAAGTCAGTCCTAAAAATATATAATACAAGTAACTGCAACCAACTTGCTTGGCTCGCGGGATGTTGATCATAGTTCTAAACTAACGTTACCTAATCCGTTCGTTACTGCGTCTAATTCGGCATTACAAGCTACACCAAACGCTTATTGTGACTGCAGATAAGCCATTCTGCATTACGTGGAAACTATAGTAGCAGTTTTGTTAAACGTAACGCAATGGCAATCCTGCTGAGCGTTGTTCAGTTGTTTTACATAACGCCGCTCCGTTACCACCATAATTGCGTAGCACACTTCGAATAGCAATCAGAGGTTTTAGAAGGATATTCCTCATCCATTGCTTCTTAGGGTTGAAAAATTTGTCTGCTCAACTATGTAAATACCGTGATGAAGACGTCTGAACTGTCAAAATGAAATAAAATGCGATCAGTTGCCATTTTACGTGAGTTACGCAATTGCCCGGCTGTTTTGTAAAACAACGTTTGAGTTTTGTAAAACAATTAGGAGTTTTGTAAAACAGCGGATTCGACAATCCATTTGCGACACATGCATTGAAACAAGCAAATACATCGATGATGAGTCAGATTCTGCCTGAAAGGCCTGCGTGACTATGAATGGTTTTCTTCCACTTTATTTGGTTCTCGGCTTCTCTTAAGGTCTCGTAAGGACTTGGTCTGACCTATGGTCAGGTGACTGACCGCGATGTCTTTTCCTTTCTACCATGCCACCAACGTTTAATGATCAGATTCTAAAGTGTGGTACAAGGCTTTTAACCAATACAGACAAGGGTACCGAGGGGTCGGCTAGCCCTCAAATTTTTTGACATAGCAACTTTACTAGCAGTTGCAGATCAGCACGTGCAGCCATGGCCAACGGGTTTTATCAACGGTAGAATATACAAAATGACAAATCACATTTTGTCCATGCTATCTGTCATTATATCTATCCTTCAGTAGACAAAACCCGTTTCTATGGTAATTATGCGAGCTGGACTCACTAGCCCCCGATAAGCAATAGAAAGTCTTACTCAAATAGAATATACCGTCAAGCATAGAAAGTGATAATGAGGTAGGTAGGTTAGCAGTTGTTTGCGTAAATGATTTGTTGAAAAAGGGCTTATTCCCCCTATATTAGGGGGTTGATAATGGCCACAGAACATAATAGCTCTATGTTCTGTGCATTTCACACGCTTCGCCGACCCTAAAATAAATCGAGATAAAGTTTAGAGGATGAATTAAAGATTAGACCTTGACTTGAAAGAGTTAGAGACACTAGAAATAGATAAATTGAGGTCTAGATGCAGAAATTGGCAGCCTTATGGCCACGGCTCGTATTGTTGGGACGTTTCTCTCTTTGGATCTTAGACCTAACTTGGACCTTGATCACCAATTTTTATCAAAAAGTAAATTTGTACAGATTTAGTAAAAAAACAAAATGAGAACGAATATAACAATGACACAATATGGTGCCGTAATACTGTAATCTCACGTGGGCCTGGCACTGACCGCGAATACAAATTGGCAATGAACGCGCTAATGTTACGAAGTCATCGAACTCTCGTGTTCCTTTTCAGGAGCAGACGCTTCTACAGAGATTTTGAAAATATGACATACCAACTGTTTCCCGCTACTCTTTAAAGTCTATTTTATTTATTTTTATTTTAAAGTTAATTCTTCAGGTTGAACTATCTGCCAAGTTTCATAATGAACGGTTCAGTGATTTCGGCGTGAAAAGATGATAAAATATTGAAAGATGTTTTACTTTAGTCCATCTCTAGTATTCGCTCTTTCAAATAAAGTTTCGAAGTCAAATCTTCTTCATATTCAGCCTATAATGTTCCCACTGCTGGGACACAGGCTGCCTCTTTCTGTGAAAAGAAGTGGGCTAAAATCCACCACCATGGGCCCAGTGCATATTGGCGGAAGTCAATGATGTACATTATAACATGTCTTCGAGTTTTTTTTTTGGTTCCGGGACATGCCCGCTTCACACCTTTTTAAGAGCAGTTGTTATGAAATAATGTACTGTACACAAAGTAAAATGCCAAATTAAAAACTTATCGGTTTTAATTATCTTCATTTTAGTTTATATTTATAAAAACAGCAGTGCTATTCTGTAACCATCTCACCGTCAAAACTTAGGTGAAGTGAGCGTGGAGTGAGCTGTCAGTGCCAATGATGCTAGGGATTGACCAAGACGGCATATCACTGACAGCTCACTCCATGCAAGTCTGCACGGTGAGATTTTTACAGAATCGACATGCAGTTAGGGTTGATTTATTATAATCGATACTGAAATTCTAAAGAGGTAACAAAAAAAAAAACATTTGTTTGTTTAAAAGTTTGTATGTAATTTGAAAAATAATGTTTGCATTTGATAACCCATTTCTTTAAGACTACTATATGCTATGTAATATCACGATATGACCATTAGGAGCTGAACAAAAAGAAGAAAAAAGTCAGAAAAAAAGCTAAGCGAAAACGAGGTGATAGCGCGGTCAGGTGACGCGATGCGACGCAGTGGGTCGTGGGTACAAGAAACTTCACGCAGACGCAGTCGCGAGCAGAAGCTAATACAATTTTTTTTTGCATTAAGTGTAAAGTAGAAAAAAAAATTGTCTCCTGTTTTTTTTTTCCTTTTTTTGTGTTATCATAAAACAACAAAACTTTATGTCATTGTACTACGAGAGGACACTGGGTCCTGCAACACAGTTAAAACTAGTGCAGGAGTCAGATAAATCTATCTGTTTTTGTACATCTTGTTTTATGTCAATTTTTTTTTATTTTTTATTATATTATTATAAACCATCGTCAGCCTAAAGTAATTATTAATTAAAGCTTCGGTTTTCCCGAGTTTCTCGTGTTACCAAATAAGGACAGAGATAAATACATTATTAAAGTGTTAGGGACATGGTTTGTGTCACGTCACGAATTCAGACGTACCTACTAAATAAATCTACATACATTTTATTTTCACTTTTTGTTGGGGTACCTACAGGCAGCAACCACCACTTGACATCTGAAGAACAGTGTCAGCATGTTCTAACACATCAATATACACTTAGTGGAAAACATACGTAATATTAAAGCTAACTGAAAAACTACTTAATATAAAATTTATAAGGGACCACTCCTGAGGTCCCAATCCATTAGAGATAGAGATATTTATTTTTGCAAATATGGGTACAAAACAAGGTGACATAAAAAATATAATTAGTAACAGCCATATTTTACACTTCTCTTCCTGTCAAACTAATGTCGTATTGGAATTAAATTACAACTAAATAAATTTAAAAGTAATAGTATTAAATGTCATATTTTTCTTATTTCTACTCCCTACAAACAGATTTTATTAAATTCCTTTTTCAATTAAAAATTTCGTCACACTATATTACGCTTTGTCTACTAAAAAATTTCGAAGTTTTTATATATATTAATATATATATATATATACTATACAAAAAATACAGACGAATTGAGAAGACGAAAAGAAAAATAAAGTTAGGACGCCCAAACTATATTTATCGCCTTATTGAGTTTATAAACGCGGCAGAGTTCTATTGAGTATTTAAAGCAAATCGTATAAATAGTCATTCAAAAATTTTCATCATTCAAATTCGTCATAACAGCTTCATCCATAATCAGTTATGGATGAAGCTGTTATGACGAATAATTATCGAAAATACATTGTCAAGGGACGGTTGACATCTGTCGGGCATGCAGGTGAATCTATTATCTATCTATTCTCGTCTCTATCAGTGAGTACTTGCACAGGCACAATCTAGTGGCTAGGATTATCCACCAGCAACTCGCCTTGCTGTACAGCCTTGTGGTGATAGATCGACGAAAGCGTCGTGCAATGATTGTTGATATAACTGTCCCTCATGAAGAAAATCTCGTGAAAGTGGAAAAAGATTTAAAAAAAACAAGTATCTTGACTTACCACAGGTTGTCGACATGTGGAGCGAGGACTCGAAATCATTGTTCTGATAGTCGTGATAGCCAGTGGTTAAATAGCCAAGAGCCTCGACCAACACATTGAGGAGTGGGCAGCTGGATCAAGGGTTTGATTCAGAAAGCGGTACTTCTGGACACGGCTCGCATTGTCAGAAGGTTCCTATCTCTGGAACCCTGACCGCCGGTGGCTTGGACCCTGTTCCCGATACCAGTGCACTACTATTTTAATTTTTTTTAATGTTTTATAAAATCTTGTTTTATAAAAACATTTATGAATGTATTTAATATATTTAAAAAAAAAACCGCTTAGGGTTAATTTCACTGGGCACGCCACAATAGCGGCGGTAAAACCCTTCTTTGAGGAGTGGTTGGAGAGGCGCCATGGCGTCCTCACCTTCCGCCTGACACAGATCCTCACCGGACACGGTTGTTTCGGGAGGTTCCTGTTTCGCATAAGGCGGGAGGAAACGCCCGGGTGTCACCATTGTGTGGATCGCCCGGAGGACACGGTGGAGCATGGAGAGAGCCTTGCGCCCTCACGCCCCTAGTCGCCGCAGGAGACGCCCTGGGCGTCGGGAGTCGCCTGCAGATTCCCGGCCACCGTAGGCGCGGGCTTGCGGACGGCGAGCAATGGGTAGGTAGGTAGGTTATTTGCTTTTCTGTACCCCTGACAAAGTCTATGCCGAATTTTATGATGAGCGCTACAGTGGTTTAGGCGTGAAAAGGGAACAAACAAACAAACTTACTTTCACCTTTAAAATATTACTTAGGAGTTAGAATTAGGTTATATACACACATTCGGTCAAAAAAGTATTGGGAATGTATGATTTGTTTATGGTTTCATTTTTTTTTTTGCGGTCGAAATGTGATGGAAGATTTGCCTCGCTCTGATAGGCCATAAACGTCTTCAACTGAAGTTAACATCGCAAAAATGAAGGAAGTAGTGACTGAAAATCATTCAAGTTTGAGAGAGATAGCCGCTGAACTTTCTGTGTCTCACGGTTCGATCCGTACCATTTTAAATAATCACTGTCGTATGAAACACGTTGCTACTCGGCTAGTCCCAAAAGACCTGAATTTTCTCCAAAAACTCAATCGCATAAGAGTCGCTGAGGACATGCTAGCACGAGTAAATTCAGACCCAACATCATGAAACGCATTGTTACTGTTGACGAGACGTGGGTTTACGAGTTTGACATGCCCTCTAGTCAACAAACTTCGGAGTGCCTTCCAACTGAAACGACATAAAGGAGAATTCGCGGCGAGAACAGTATGTTGATTCTGAAGCCATGCGTGGAGTGAGCTGTCAGTGTCATCCCTTCTCGGTCAATCCCTAGTGTCAGTGGCACTGACAGCTCACCCCACGCTCACTTCACCTAAGTTTTCACGGTAAGATGATTACAGAATAGCTCTACTGAACTCAATTCCGGAAAAAGCGTTTAAAAACGTTTTGATTATTGGATTATTTGTTGGCGTAGTAAGTTTATCGTTTCTGAGCATACTTTGAAGGCGATTAAATAAAGTTGGATGAAAAATTAACATTTTGTGTATTATTGATCTTTTCCCAGTACTTTCTTGACAGAGTAGTACTTCGTAAATAAACATGAAGGCTGGACCTATTTGGCTATGTAATTTTAAAATGTTTGTAAAAGTCAAAATTAGGTTTGAATGGAAGGAAACATTGGTAATAGTTATAATGTAACAAAAGATGACATCACTGATAGTGTCACCAAACTACTACAGTTAAATTGCAAGAAAGTAATTTTGTGTGCTTTCCCATACTTTGAGCAATTGTCAAATAGGCAAAACAACTACATTCATATGTTAAATAATTACATGCATTTCTTAGTAAGTCACCATAGTGACAAGTTTGTATTTTTTGACACCAACATTTTTGTTGAAAAGCTAAAGTCGACTAGAGATACTGTGTATCTGCCGATTAGTTTTAGACGTCAAATAGCTAGACTATTAGCTTTTATTATTAACCCAGACATAAGTAGTATGTCGAAGTCACCTTTAGTTAGCACCACTATTAGTAATAGTACTAATGTTGAAGTGGTTAGCTCAGATAATTTAAACTAGTTTGTAAGACAACAGAAGGTACCAATAATACTATAGTTCCACTTAAAAACAAAAAGGTATTTTCTAGCACTACAATAGTTAACTGTAGAAAAGGGGCTAAGCAGAAATCCTTGAAATTATTTCATCAAAATATTCAAGGATTTAACTCCAAACAATTGGAAATTGAATTGTTTTTAGAAAAAACAATGTTTGACATTATTTGCATAACTGAGCATTGGTTAAAAGATTCTGAAATGTTAATTAATTACGAGAATTATAATGTGGCCAGTTGTTTTAACCGAAAATCAATGCTGCGTGGTGGTTCACTAATCCTAATTAAACGTTGTATAAAATCAAAAGCTCGTAAAGACATAGTTGAACTATCGGTTGAACATAGCGTTGAACTGTCTTGTGTTGAGCTAGATAAGCATGTTATAGTGTGCGTTTACAGACCCCCAAATTATCAAAACTTCTCTATATTTGAGTCGGTAATGGAAGATGTTTTGGCTAAACTTGCAACTGGTAATAAATCAGTTATTATCTGTGGAGACTTTAACATTAATATTTTAGAAAATAATTCAAATACCAGTAGATTATTGAATTTGTTTAAATCATTCAATTTGTCAAATGTGTTTTTGGAACCAACCCGAACAACAACAACTTCTGTTTCATGTATTGATAATGTATTTTGTTGCTGCGACTATTTAGATAAATCTATCGTTAATTATCTCCCTTCAGATCACAGCGGTCAAACCGTAACTTTTGAGTCCAACATAGCGATACAAAAAGTGCAGATACAATCCAGACCAATAACATTTTTCAATTTAAATAAATTTAAAAGCACTTTAATTTGTAAGTTAAGTAATCAGGACCTTACAATGAATAATGTTAATAGTTTGTATAAAGAATTCTTTTCGGTAGTTCAAACCGAGTTTAATAATATTTTTAAGAAGAAGTCTAAAAGTATCAGCCCTAAGTTTTTATTTAGTGACTGGGCAACTAAAGGACTTAGGAAAAGTAGGGAAAAACTTTTCGAGCTGAATGGCCTTAAGCCTTATATTAACACGGAAACTTTTAATAAGTATGTTGCTTCTTACTCAAAAATTTTTAAGAACACTTGTAAGGCTGCTAAAGCCTTATACATTAGCAACAAGGTAAAATCAGCAGACAATAAAATAAAGACATGAAATACAGTAAGGTAATACCACTTTTCAAATCCGGGGACAGTAAAGACACTAATAATTATAGACCTGTGTCCGTGTTGCCGGTTTTCAGCAAGGTTTTTGAAAAGATAATGCTATGTCAGATGCTCAATCATTTTAATACTAATAAAATCCTTCACGAGCAACAGTATGGTTTCACCAAAGGGCGTTGTACGACCGACGCTGGTGTTACCTTATTAAAACATATTTTTAACGCGTGGGAAGAGGCTCAAGACGCCATAGGAATCTTTTGTGACCTCTCCAAGGCATTTGATTGCGTCGATCACGAAACCCTGCTTTTGAAACTTGAGCATTACGGACTTGGAAAACTTGCGCTTAGTTTAATAAAATCTTATTTAAATGATAGACAACAGCAAGTTCAAATAAATGGTGTCAATTCACTTGGTTTAAAGGTAAAGGTGGGTGTTCCACAAGGCTCGATATTGGGTCCTTTCCTCTTTTTAGTATATATTAATGACCTACTCCATTTATTAATAAATCAACCACAAATGGTGTTATTTGCTGACGATACTTCCTTAATTTTTAAGGTAGATAGACGTGCTTCAAATTTTGACGACGTAAATAACGCCCTACTGCTGGTCCAAAATTGGTTCACGGCTAATAATTTAGTACTAAATGGAAATAAAACTAAGTGTATAAGATTTTCTTTACCAAACGTCAAGAGTAGTGATTGTGAGATAGTATTGAATCAAGAGAAGCTAGAATTCGTCGATAAAACGGTTTTCTTGGGGATCACGCTCGACTCAAGGCTACAATGGGGTCCTCATTTAACATCTCTAGCAGGACGGCTAAGTTCAGCAGCTTACGCTGTCAGAAAAATACGTCAATTTACTGATGTAGATACCGCGAGGCTGGTCTATTTTAGTTACTTTCATAGTATCATGTCTTACGGTATTTTACTTTGGGGACGGGCTGCAGACATCGAGTCTATTTTTATTCTGCAGAAAAGAGCCATCAGAGCCATATATAATCTCCGCAGGCGCGATTATAGCATAATCAGCCTATAACGTTCCCACTGCTGGGACACAGGCCTCCTCTCTATGAGAGGTAGTGAGCCGTAATCCACCACGCGGGCTCAGTGCGGGTTGGTAGATTTATTTATTTATTTAGCAGGCGCGATTCTCTAAGGGAATTGTTTAAGGATATTAACATCATGACTGTACCTTGTCAATACATCTATGAAAACATCATGTACGTAAGAAAAAATTTACATCTTTACAGTAAAAGAGGTGAAAGACATAATTATAGTACTAGAAATCGGGACCTATTAGTTCAACCAGGTTTCAGACTGGCTAAAGTAGACTCATCTTTCATGGGGTACTGTCTAAAATGTTATAATAAAATACCTCCCCACATACTTCAACTGAATAAGACAAAATTCAAATCCTTTGTCAAACGCACACTATACAGGCAGGCATATTATAGGTTGGAGGATTACATAACTGATAAAAATGCCTGGCTTAATGCCGGTCCTGCTCCACACCACAACTAATTAATTGACATTCGAATCACTGTTGAAGCTGCTGAAGATAGTAAGAATTTATTTGCATTATATAAACTCAATCTCCTTTTTATTATATAGATGCATTGCACAGATGTGAGTACTTTGTACTATATAGCTACCATTTACCGGGTAATGTCATAGATTGACTTGAATGTGCCTTGGCGGCTGATAGTATGTCATGCTCACTCAAATGTCTCGCTGACGGTGGCGCGTGTGTCGGATCATTTAGCTCCCTTCAAAATGGTTGAGCTGAATGGTGCTGATCCATGCGTCATGTTCGTGAACGGGCGCCGTCAGTTGGGACTGGTCATCTCTTAGCTGCCACGGCTTATTTTAATAATTAATTAGCTGGATTGTTTTTAATTATGTTTTGATGCACTCTGGACGCTTTTAACGTGTACGGTTTTTTGTACATCGTTCTCACTTATAGTGTCAACATTAATCGATGTAACTAAGATATATGTAAAAACATTATTATTTAAAAGAGTGTCCATGGAGTTTCTTGCCCGTTCTTCTCCATAGGTACCTACTACGCTTTGGAATGGGCAACTAGCTTCATATTTCTGACTGACCGACTCCTTGACAATTCAAAAGTGCCTGTAAATGGTTTAATTGAAATAAATGATTTGAGTTTGAGTTTGAATTGGAAAACTTTAAAATTTGGGAAAAATTGAGCGTTCTTTTTTCTAGTGGATTTTTATGAACTATTGCAATTTGGGACTTTCATGTCAAAACAAGAAATTCCATGCGAACGAAAGTCGCGGGCAGATGCTAGTAAGTTCTAGTTAATTAGTCTTATGATTACTAAGATGATGAATGAACCATTCAAAATGTGTGAAACACGTGTCGTCAGTCATGACGACGTTTTCCTTGAACGTCAAACATCCTTATCGGCGATGTTTGACGTAGGTAGGTATGTGTTAATTGAATATTTTGTAGTAGCTAACGGGTAATTGAGGAAATGTAGATAGTATCGTGGTTCCAAATAGTCCAGTTGCGAGCGTAGGGGTCTTAGGGCAATCCGACATTCTTCTTTTAAAAAAAAACACACTTCCTACCGTGTCACCTGGCAAAGCTGTAACTACCCGCTGAACCATCTCAGTACCGGTACGCTGTACCTACACGTCTTCGTATTTCATAACTGTAAGTAGTTGCTATTATCTACTAAAATGGGAACACAATCATGATGTTATGCATAAATGTAAATTATATACGAAGAGTAGGTACAGCATGTCGATTCTGTGAAAACTTCACAGTGAAGACTTGCGTGGAGTGAGCTGTCAGTGTCATGCCGCCTTGGTCAATTCCTAACATCCTAGTGTGACTGTCATCTCACTCCACGCTTACTTCACCAAATTTTTCACGGTGAGATGGTTACAGAATAGCTCAACTGGTACGCTTTTATTTCATCTTCAAGTTATCAGTTGGTGTAAAATATGATATGACGTGTAAGAGCCATCTGACTCATCTCTTCAGATTTTCTGAGTGTCCCACGTATAAAACCACATATAAACAAAGTCCCCCCGCCGCGTCTGTATGTCTGTCTGAACGCGATTCAGCTAAATCTTTAGTAGTCATTATATCTCGTGTCTTTTTTGTGCATGAGAAATATTCTCCGAAGTGTTCGAAATAATTTTTCTTCCGATTGCGTATCTCAAAGGCAGACGAAATAGCACGAAAAATAGAGTAGCATAGTACTGTTATGTAATTTTTAATAAAATGTCGAGATAACTCGATTTCGCAGTTTAAAGGCGCAATAATAAATTTAGCTTTATTTAATAAGTTAGTCTTAAAATAATAATAGTAATATGTATATGTAAATTAAAAACGAGGGAAATGAAACACAAAAATCGACTAAAAAGTTTATGTATCCAAAGAAATACATAGACACAGGTTGAGCACAGTGAAATGAGATATCATTGTTTCTACAAAAGTTACAGGGCATCAAAGATCTACAGAAGCAAAATTATAAAACCTGTACCCTAATTGCATAATACACAATCAATCGGAATCTGAATCGTTTTGAAACAGATTGCTAATCCATTGCTTCATAAGTTCGATAAAAAATCTGCTCAACAATGTAAATAACGCAATTAATGTTGTTGAACTGTCAAAATACAACAGATTAGTTGTAATCGTTTACGAAAATGTGTTACGCAATTAGGCTGCCGGTCTCTTAAACTAGGAGGCCTGTTTCTTAAGAGACAATGTTCGGCCAGATGGTTGCGTTAATTAAGTTGTACCCTATACGAGTGAAAGAGTGTCTATCAACTATGTATCATTACATGGTGAACGACATCATCTATAGATTCCATGTGTACATTTCTTGCGATTGTGATTGAATTAAAATTAAAAAGTTAAAACATTAAAAATGCTTGTAGTGTGCAGCTTGTGTGTTGTGTATTTGCGTGTGTGTTGTGTGTGTGGGTAACGGGGTGTATGTGTGTACTGTATGTATTTATATATAGATGTTTGTGTTGTTGTTTCTTTTATTAGTGATATTTCAAGCGAGGTAAGTTAATAAGGATTCATTCTGAAGTTTTTGATATCACTTAAAATTTATTTAAGTTTATAACATCTCGTACCTTCTGTATTAAAAAAATGTGTTGTTGAAAAATTATGTTTTATATATAAATATATAAAAAAATTACATATAAAACATTTATATTTATTTTCGATAAACTTTCTGAGTGTCCCATGTCTACATAGTGGTACGTCACGGGATTAACGGTACGAATTTTCAGCCTTGACAATTCAAAAGTGCCTGTAATGGTTGAAGACTCGTACACACTGACACGACGCGACAGCGCGACACAAAGGCACCGCGTGTCACGTGACGAGTTGGGCTATCATATTTATTATATTTATGTATACCTTAACGTTACCGGCCAAACCCGATTTTAGGATGAACTAGTTTTGCCAAGGCCAAACCAGTTCTCACTACACGCGATAGGACAAAGCAGTATAGCCTAGGCCAAACTCGTTCACCCTGTTACCGATAGGATAAACCTGTATAATTATGGTCGGATCGGTTTATCCTAGTTAGAATTCATATGCTTTAGGATAAACTGATACGTCCTAGTCTAAACTAATTTCACCTGGTTTGTATCTTCTATAAGCTTTTCAAAGTAAACTGAATAAATAAAATAGTCAATATGATTGATTAAAGTTATTTGTTAACTAATCAGTAATTTCACATCTATCACTAGATCAACTTATCCACAGAAATCACCTTGTCTGCAATTTGCTTATTGACTTGTGTGTGCAAGGTTTACTCTGGTGGCACTGAGAATTGCAGAGTTCTTTGTTTTTCTTACAATTTTATTTGTTTGTTGTACAGTTTTTTTTTGGAACTGCATTTCACGAAGCCTTGCCCTGATCCAACAGAATGTTTTGTGGCTGCAGTTATAAAGATATTTCAAAATCCTGATTTATATCTCCCACATCTAAAAACTTCTGAATGCTGACGTCGAAATCAGTAAAAAAAAAAAAATAAGTTAAAATAAATATGTCTTGATATTTAATTACAGAAATTATGGAAAATTAAAAAAAAAAAAAAACGACTATAATAATGTTTTTGAAGTACGCCATGTTTGGTTTCAACTTTGTAAAGACCCTCGTCAGCCTTTTGAAGTATTACTCCAATTATGTTTCGAAGGTCACCTATGCCTTTGTCTACATCTGGAATTGTTATGGTTACGTTGTCTCCAATGTTAGCTGGTGGATGGGACTTGTCAGAGGAAGCTTTCATTCTTTTAGCTTGTTTTTCTTAATTTTCTGGTGCATTTTTTCTAGTATTTTGAATGTCGTTTGTGTCAATTTTCACAGTCTTCGTACTGTTCAATATCGCTGTCCTCTTCGATTGCTTTCTTTAGGTTGTCTTCATCCTGAATATCATTCATGATTTCTTGAGGCAACGAGCAAGTGGAAAGTCCTACATTAAGTTCGATTCCGAATAATGCTTCGTAAGGCGATTGTTTTATGCCTGAGTGGTAAGTTCCATTTTTAACCTACCTTAATCATTCCGACCACTTCGTCGAATTGTTGTCCTTTAACAAAGAACTTATCATATTTTCAATGGATTGGTTGGCACGTTCAACAGAACCTTGACATTGGCTGTGCCTTGGTTTTCCATGCACAATTTTCAGTTCTTACCAAACATTTGCGAGTTCACTTATAACATTATAGACAAACTCTCTGCCATTATCAGATTGAAGAATGCACGGCGCCCCTGCAGTTAGGAATATGTCATTCAAATGATAAGCCACTTCTTCAGCCCTCTTGGATGTTAACGCACGAAGGAGAACAAATTTTGTGAGATGTCTTGCTAAACCAGAATTAATTTAAAATTCCTGTCTGGTTGTGTTTGGAAATCCATCAAATCAACATGGCATCTGCTATTCATTTCCGAATAAAGAATTGGCCTTGAAACTAGCCCTCGTTTTTTTTTTGTCTTCTTTTGTTGACAAACATCACACATTGATAAATAGAGACCTATCATTTCCTTTGTGATGTTGACATGTTTTTTCGTTGTTGCTTCTCGGCGAACATTTTATCACAAGCACCATGACCCACAGATATATGAGCTGCGTCAGTCACATCATAAAGTTCATCGGCTGGAAGAAAGTATTTTATATTTCCTTCACACCGTGTAATTATTTCACATCATCAATTTTCAAAACAGCAAATCATTTTAGTCTTCTCTTTTGTAATGATGTTCTTTTTTCCAACTTTCATATTCGTCTACTGACAACACACTATATTAAGATGTTTTTTTTTTCACTATGCAAAATTTCCTCCAAAATTTTTTGTCTCCACAGCTTTTGATTGGCTTGTCCACTACACGAAACTCATTCCGTGATGAAACGCCTAACAATAATTATACTAGGATTATAATAAAAACTTTTAAACGCAAGCAGCAACTTAACACGCGCACTCGTTGATGCAAAATACGATTCTAATCAACGAATAGGGCGAGCGAAGAGGGGTTGAGTGGTGCGATGGGCCAACCAGAGATGATTGGAGGATTCCCCTTTCTTACTGGACGTACCAGTTTTTTTTTTAAATTTGCATGTAAGTTCTAACTAGGATAAACCGATTCGATCTAGGCTAAACTGGTTTGTCCTATCGGTGACAGGATGAACGAGTTTGGCCTAGGCTATACTGGCTTGTCCTATCGCGGAGAACTAGTTTGGCCTAGGCGAAACTAGTTCATCCTATAATCGGATTTGGCCGGTAACATATATACAATGTGTCGTTTTGCATCCTCGTCAAATTCAAGGAGGTTACTATGCTAATGATTCTCGACACGAATCAATAATGAAATAAGTTTTTTTGTTTCTCTACTTTTCGGAAATCGGCTTGTGTTGAACGCGAATGTTAAAATACCGTTCTAATTCATAATTATATAATCAAATGTATAAAAAAAATTAAAAATCATATTTATATCATTATGCTGAACTGGGCCTATTTGGCGCAGCCGTGAGGGCCACATTACTATTTTCTTCTGTTTTTGTTTTTGTTTTGTGTGAATATTGTGCTGGGTCTGGGTCAAATAAATTTGTTTTCTTTCTTTCTTTCAAGAGCCTTTCATTGAAATATATGCTTTGAGTTTGAGTTTCAGTCTCTAAAACATTGATTTTATTCTTCGGGCTTGCGCTAGAATTCCTATCACAAACATCAAGCGTACCTTTTATTATTTATGTACACACAGTAAAATACAAAGATATCCGACATAATTAAAATTTCAGTACAAAGGTACTGCTTATTACTTAAGAAAATTCTTGCAGCAGGCCTGCGAAAGGAGACGTGAAAAAGAAATGTAGACAATAGTGTGTGAAAACAAGAAAATGTAGGGAATAGAGTATGAAAACAAGAAAAGAAAAATATGAATAATGTGAAGTCTAAATATGCATGCAATATATAAAAATAAAAATATACCTTTTTATATTAATAAACACTCACAGTTAAGAGGATAGGTAATGCTCTTTTAATCGACATACTATTACTAATACTACCTACTACTACTTCTACTACTATTACTTTTTCTACTATTTTTAGTTTACATTTCGTTTTTAGTTCCAAATGTACACACCCGCACATAAGTACCAAGACTAAGATTGTGTCTGGAATTTAAAAGAGACTGATCTCTGATATGTTTCGGTGTTTCTTCTCAGAGTTGTCGGATAGGAAACACCGAACTAATAAAGCTTTCAACGTCAACTATCTCTACTATCGGATGCCGCTGAATACCAGTATTTTACATAGAGCGACTGCCTAGCTGACCTTCACAACCCAGTAACTGGGAAACACGGTACCCCTTGGTAAGACTGGTGGACTGGTTGTTTTTTTATCCAATTTACAGAAATTAACATCATTTATCATAGAGTTGTGACTTTTTCTAAGTGTTGTTAACACGAAACGATTCGAATACATTTTTTATACGTTCAAAATCCAAATCAAAGTCAAAATATTTTATATGTCATAACATACATAGGCGCTTATGAAACGTCAGAAGTTAGGTGCACGGTTTCATTTAGTCGTTTCCTCTAGATAAGAACCGGCAAGAAACTCCACGGTTACTCTTTTAAAAATAATTTGTTTTTAAAATGTTTTCAAATCAGTGTTAATAGGTACGAGAGGTCACCGAGGCCAACGAGTACCAGGTGCTTAAAACATAGAAAATGGTCTACAGATCTACAGTCTACAACGTGCTTAAGTCACAAAATATAAAATAATCTAATAAAAGAAAAATAAAACAAAATCATTAAAAACCTGACATAATTGCCATTTTAACTGTAATATCAAATCTGAATTAATATCCTGTTCACAAAAGCCACTAAAAAAGTGTTGAAATTAGAAATAAAGCTTCATAATATCAAATAATGAGAAGATTATGTCAAAGAGGTATGTTAAAAAAAAAAGAGTTTACAAATACTCAAGCAAGAACATACTTTTCAACCGGTCCTCCGCATCCGTAACTATCGTAAACTAATACTCAAGCAAGACACAATAAGATAATTTTAGTAGTTCTCCATAATCTGTGTTTATCTGCTCTTAAACACAACCAGTCATGAACAAATGATAATAAATCAATACACATCGCATGATGGATCCATAATTAATCATTGTTCGTCAAACAACATAGCAAATTAAAATAACTGTGTACTCTGTACTCGTGTTAATTATTGCTGAAAAATGACTTTGTATCATTAGCTTGTAGCTAAGTAATTAACGCGATGGAAGGTTAAGCTACTCTTGACCAGGTCAGTCCTTGGATGGGTGACCATCCATTTCATACCGAAACTCCTCCGTGCCTCGGAAAATATTTTAAGCCGTTGGTCCCTTCTATCATTCGTAGATCTTTAGCAGTCGTTACGGGTCGTCAGAAGCGCGAAAGTCTGACAACCGGTCTTACCAAGGGCACACTACGTACCAAGGGGTAGGTTGTAACCCAGTTACTGGGGTGTGGAGGGAAGATCCTGTTACACTGGAAGCCAATTGCAAAATGGGTGAAGGCTAGGCAGCTATCTTGAAAAATAACATACATACCTAACATAACATGCTCGTAGTCCTCGAAGAGTTAGACTGAGGTGTACCCACCTTCCGCCGGTTATGTTTAAGTCGAGCCTATTGCCATCAACCGGGCACAAATCCAGACTCAGGGCTGCTACTGAGAAATTTCTGATGGAAAATACAATAATACTTTGCCCGTCCTGGGAATCGAATCCAGGACCTCATGCTCAGCAGTAGCGCTTGCGACCACTAGACCAACGAGGTAACGTATTTTTTTTTTTTTGTATCGTGTGTTTTTTGTTATGTGTATGTATGTGCCTGTTATCCTGTTTACCCCTTAGATTAAGATGAACAGACGACGAATACGACAATTATAATATGAGAGTGTCTACATTCTGTAGGTCTACACTCTCTACAAACTTGTTCTTTTTTGCGTTTGTGTTCTTTATTTGCGTCATGCTGACCGCAAATAAACGATTTTTCTTTATTTTTTTTAATTTTTACAAGAGTTTCTCCGAACGACAAAGTTCATAACCTTCTGTAAGTCTATGAGCAGTATAACTGTCTGCAGACTGCCATGCTGTCCAAGACAGCACTTCCTTCATTCATTTATCTATTTCAAATAGAACGGGCGAAGACAATTAGAACAATATCAATAAAAAAGTAAGAAATGTAAAACCTTAAGATAAAAACAAACACATTCCGTTTAGAACTTAGTATTATATAAGCCTAGGAGTGTCTACGAGCAATTTTTTTAATGGTAGTCCGAATAATTTATGAGTCCACGAGCTCTTCGAATGCCTCAACTATTTGTCTACGACACTATATTCTGTTGGCCTACGCGCTCTACGAAGTGTCTACGACAGTGCTACGGTTTTGGGGTTCGAGTGCTATACGAGGTGCCTACGGCAGTGCTACGTAAGTATATGCGCTCTACGAGGGTCTTAGCTCAATACGAGAGTATTCACGCGGTCTATGAGTGTCTACGACTGTGCTACGAAAGTAAGTCCATGCGCTCTACGAAAGTATCTAAGTACTCTACTATTGTCTACGACAGTGCGAATTTCTGTTTTTATACGCACTTTACAACAGAACTACGTACTTGAGGTCCGAGTGCTCTACGAAGTGCCTACAACAGTGCTACTTATGTAATGCTCGGTTCCTATAAACAAAAACGAATCGTGTTGCTTACCAATGGCAGCATTTTTTTGCCGCTAAGCATTTAATGAGATTCGTAAGCTTATTTTACCTGTGATATCTACTTCCTTAGGGGAGGTTCTACTATGCGAAGCTGTGAGTTCTTCGCTTCGTTATTGGTAAAGATACAATTAGAGTCAATTATAACCAATAACGGTCCGTAAATTATAGGAATCGTCCATAAGTCTACGCGCTATACAAGAGTGTCTACGCACTTTATAGCCATCGGGAAGTACAGACTGTTCCTTCATTGAAATAAAAGTTTAGTTTACATATAGACAGCAGAATGTAGTATATTTCTAATGGTTTTGTAGAAAATCTAAATATACAACTACACGTCATGTATGTGCCATAATGAATTCCTATTGCACCATTTTGTGCAGTCATTGCGTAAGAGACGCGGTGGGCCGAAAGTTAGGGAAATCTTAAGAGGGCACAGCAAGACAGAAAAAAACAAGTTTTAACCGTGCGCCTTGCCTTCCCCTGTCATCAAACGCGACGAAAACAGAAGACAATCCGTTCCCGCCAGCAGATACCTTTCACCCAGCGTTTATAAGTATTTGACTTTGAATCTTCTGTTATAAATATACGCAAAATAATCAAATGAAACCGTTCTATTCAATGTATGTACGTAAGTATGATCGCTGTGTACAAGTAAAATATTATTCAATTGAATGTTCGTGAATCTGTTACCGATGCTGGTGGGTTGTTAGATTGGAGGGACTTCAGTGAAATATAGACTAAATTGAAAAGAAGATGTAGTGACTACTAAGAAGATGTAAGACTATGCTTAGATGGTTTTGTCATGTTGAGCGGATGAATGAAAGGAGACTAACAAAAGGTATTTACAAGGCAGATGTGAGTGTAAAAGCCGGGAGGGGACGCCCTAGAAGGACGTATAGTGACCTTATTGGTGATGTTCTTCAGAAAGGTCAGGTGTGTAGTACTCGCGTATACCGGGTATACCGGGGCGCGTATATGACCAGATGTATGAACGTAAACGAGGCAAAAGGAGTATGTAAGGATCGTAGCAGGTGGCGTTCTGTTTCTGCCTACCCCCATGGGAAGAAGGCGTGAGTTTATGAATGTGTATAGACTACATGTTACTTAACGGCCTATTAATTTTCGATGCCGAATTGAAGGACAAAATTATTGTAGTAGTTGATAAAATATTTTCCCATAAAATGGGACAAACAAGGGTTCTATGAAACACCTTCATCTCTAATTTTTCTATCGTGTAGGCACAAACAACGAATGCTCAATCATCATCGTCATAATATCAGCCCGGAATCACCCACTCCTGGGTAGAAATAGGCCTCCACGTTCTTTTCTTCCGGTTCCGTGCGTCCAGTGCGCGTTTTTTAAGATATCATCAACCCAACGGGCCCCCCTTTTAAACGGCCCTGAAGGTTTATTCGGCCATCATTCGATCACGAAAGCTCAGGCCGTGATAAAAACACTAGCCAGTTGGCAAGGTGATAACGGGTTTGAAGTCTTATTAACGTAATTTCATGAAGGCTTCTTCAAACAGGCGGCCCTCGTCGCGTGACACGCGGTGCCTTTGTATCGCGTGTCGCGCCAGTCTGCACGAGATTTGACGCGCCGATCAAGTTGCGGTGCAATTGCAGTAGAGTTCACAAGTTTGAGAGCTAAACCATATACTCGTACTTGTAATGTATGAACTGCGTGTGGCAGTAGAATGCTCATATTGAGCTCGCGTGAGCTTGACGCAAACGTGCCTGACATCGGTAGAGAATACGATAAGCATTGCTTTGTTCGATACTTGACTGCAACTGCATTTATTGCAATGCAACAGATTTTTTTAGTAGTCTACTGAAGCCCTTGTAAGTATTACACCTCGTGGAAACTTTTTTTATTTCACACGGTGAAATGGCGGATCAAGTTTGTGAATGAAGTACCTTCGAGGTAGTAGCTAGATAGAACACGTATTTTTGTTAATGTTCTAAAAAGTAGGTAAGTAATGTAATTTAAAATTGAATATATCATTGTATCATTCTTCTCAATCCTATAACAGACGACCCGAGACGCGGCAGACTTGGTTTTAAATAAACTCTTATCAAAACTCCAGGCTTGCAAGCAATGTTTACTATTGCTTGCAAGCCTGGAGTTTTAGTATTAGTAAGTTTATAGGTATTTATTTGTTTTATTCTATAAATAACAGTTTAATAATAAACAATGCTTAAAATAGATCAAAGATTACACAAATATGAGTACATTATTCTTTATCGCAGGTTGCGTTCTATCTGAGCTTTAAAACGCAGCGTATTTTTTTGCGTTTTCCTTAAAACGGTTTGACAGTGAAGCTTTTGTTAACGGATTTATTAAACACATAAAGACCTGCATTTCGATTAGTTTTATGTCAATTAGGTAGCGTACCTTTATCCTACTAATATTGTAAATGCGATGTTTGTTACTCTTTCACGCAAAAACTGCTGAACGGATTTTGATGAAACCTTACAGTAATATAGCTTACTCATCAGAATAACATATATGCTACAATGCATAAAGATGTTGTGTGATTTGACCATAATATAACCATATATAAGTATCAGCTATGTCGGAAATATTTCTGCCCTCTGAGAGCTATCTTGGCGTGCGCTGCATACCACCGTTAGATAATTTATCTTGGTATTATTTTTTCAAACAGTTCTAAGTAAAAGGCCGTGACAGTATATATATCTTTTATGAGGAAGCTAGTATAGCCAAAATAGTTAAAATACATTTAAATTAGACACTTTTTTTCAATGCACGTTTTAGAGTATTAAATTAATTCTTATCCAAAATAAAACCTTTATCGCTTCCGGTATTTTATGTAGATAAACTTTGTCTTTAACACTAAGTAATTTGGACGGATGCGGTTGGTTCAAAAGTACCACAGTAAGAACGGTAGCGGGGGCGGCGCCAGCGCGCAGATCTGTGATGTTTCACGGCTAATCCGCTGAACCGTGTCTGAAGTCTTGTAAGGACATAGGCTATTTTTCATAAAACACCACGCGGGTCAAGTCACGGGCGGAGGCTAGTCTAGAATATTCGTAACTTTCGACTTGGTTTATACATGTTACAAACAGAAGACGCCATTTTAACTTTATGTTTAAAGTTCCAAACCAAAGACCAATGTGTCTAATAACACGGTTTATTGAATTTTCAATTTGAATGTCCAAGTTTTACGACAAGGACCTGTTATGTATCTACAGTGCAATAATTTCATACCGGGTTAGTAAAATAAAGCGTTTACACGCATAACAGTAACTATAATATTATTACATCACGAAGCAACGCAAGGTTTACTTGTGTTAACAAAGTGTACAAACACGCTGTGAATGTGTACGTGAAGACGAGTAACATAGTACATAACTCACACACAATTCCAACTTCGCCATTGTCTCGGGGTACCGAGAGCGCCTGTGCTAACACAAATTCACAGCGTGTTTGCACACTTGGTAACCACAAAAAAGCGCGTGTCGCTTCATGATACAAAAGTGCTTTAACAGCCTAGTCCGTAAACAGCGTTAATTTATGTCTGTTACAAATATAAGATAGTGACAATAATAAATATAATCATCGTTGAAAACAGAATTACCAGTAATTATTTCTGAGAAATAGTGGGACATTAAATTAATGTAATCAAGGTAATTCTTCTTCAACTTACTACGTAGGCGGTAGATTAGTAGAATATTTGGACAAAAAAACCTACCCCATCACAGATGCTGCTCATTTTAGGCAATGACGACTCGTCTAGACGTATCAAAACTGTGCGAACACCGACGTCACAACATAAAATGGTTAAAATGACGTAAGTTTGCAAAGTCACAACGACACTTACACCCATAGGTAATAATAAAATAAACGAGGAGTAAAGATATGCCATTCTGTAACGACGAAATATGTGTGGTACGTAATTATAGTAAGATAAAGTATTTATTGAGACTCGCACCGGAACAGTCAAAATAAAAAAAACCTGAGGGACAATGGGGAAGGTCGGGCAAAGCTAATTGTAGATGGCGTGACCATAGCTAGGTCCCTACGGCCTACAATAAATTTGACATTTCGTTCATTCATTTTACTTTATGTTCATTCATGAGTTTGATTTTATTTCACTATTTCGTTGTTTTCGGTGATTTCGGTATTTTAAATCAAGTACTTGAAATGGAAAGTGTCAGAATTTTAAACCTTGAATATTTCCTCGTAACAATTTTCTTCAAAATGTTTTCGATATAAACTCGAACTCAAAAAAATCTCTACGAATAGCTTTAAACCACAATCTTCTAATTTTAGGGGCTTTCGGGAAATTGTAGACTCCAATTTCGGAGTATCTAGGAACACAACAACGCGTAAATTTTCGCAAAAAAAAAAATAAAGCCACTTCACGCCTTGTATTATTAGCTTGTGTTGGGAACTAGCTACGACAGCGCCATTTTGACAGTTGCCTTCCCCATTCTCGTATTTTGACAAGTTTTTGACATGGATTGTCGCTGAGATGAGATTTGCCACTTGAATTTGAACGTTAAATCACGAAAATTGGCCTTTGTTTATAGAAACAAAACAAAATTTCTTAGTGCGAAGTACGAGGCCAAGAGGTCCTTATCTCAGCAAGTGCTGTAATCTGAAGTTTACTTAGACTGGATGTTAAAGCGTTTACGCACTTAATCCGATCCAAGTTCAAGAAAGTTCGGTCCGAAGTAGACATTTGTATTATTGGTTGCGCACTAAATCCGACCTCCGTCCTCTGAACTTTGAACATTCCCAATTCGGAATTCAAATTCGGATTCCGATCGAATGCACTACGCAAACGCTCTTAGCGTCGGAATAAACAGGACAGCTCTACCAGTTCAAACCAGTTAATATGACAAGGAAAAAGTCTAGAAATCAATTTTATCGTGCGCCCATCAACATACCATTTCCGATTACCTACTCAGAGGTTAAGTTCTAGTTACAGACATCGTTACTCAGCGTATTGAGAGAATATCATAATCAATCAATCAACTGTCTGGAAGTCATTGAAAATACCCGTAAGTGCTGCACCATCTGCCTTAGTTTTCCCAACTATCACAACAACAACAACAACAACAATATACCATCACTTACTACAATGTAGTGAGGTAAGTCTGAGTGGTACCCTTTGCTATGACGGTTGTCAGAGTTTTGGGCTTTTCACTGCCGACTGTCAAAGATCAACGAATGACAGAACGGTAGGTATACGCAATACAACATATCATCACGTCTGTTTTTGCACAAATAGTCGCTTATTATACCAACAGTACAACACGTACCTATAACGGGTGTAAAGACTACAAAGTACGGGTGTCAAAAGAAACTTAAAGAAGCCGAGAGTCACTTAAACTTCCCGTCTTTGTTATATTTTTTTGGAATAATCCATACCTTCTGGTTACGGAGGTATTGGAGTAAAAAAAAATCTACTTTTAATACGTTCTTTTACGAAAACTAGTTTTTAATGTTCTAACACAACTATGAATACCCCCACGAACCCTGTACCGTTGCATGCCCCATAAGCACAATGTCCTGCATGCGTTGGCAGAAATAAAATTCATTTCGCAGCAATAATTTGTAATTTGCTTGCGTGTAAAAGAATGCGTAGTTTACGGCTTTTTTTACACGCAAATCCCAACTAACAAGGGATGAGTCCTTATTCTATTAACCGGGCAGTCTCCTAGACTCCGAGCTGCTAGTAAAAATGACTACTAGGTAGGTAACATAGCCCTTATCAGTACCTAACTGTTTACAAAAAAGGCTAGAGAAATATGAACTTTCGGTTTTCTATCTGTCTATTGTTTTAGACTGCGTACGTACATACATACATAATCAGCCTATTATGTTCCCACTGCTGGGACACAGGCCTCCTCTCTGTGAGAGGGAGTGGGCCGTAATCCACCACGCGGGCCCAGTGCGGGTTTGTAGATGTCACATGTCTTCGAATTTTTGTTTCTAAGACATGCCGGTTTTCTCAAAAAGTTTTCCTTCACCGATTTGAGAGAAGTGGTGATGTAATAATTTACACAAAGTAAAGCGCCTGTCTGGGTTTGAACCAACGACCTACAACTCGTAAGTCCGTTACCACTGGGCCACCACTTCTCTCCACTAGATTGCGTACGTAAGTGAAAAAGGAAAATCCTTGACGATACATTATAGTTTCTGGTTATGGAAACCACCGTTCCTACAACTAACATAAAACCTACCATAACATTTAAATGAATGGGCTGCACTAATAACGATGGCGTTCATTCATAATCTCTATACACACACATCCTTGCCGTATCTGAAACGTGGCAATGATTTTGTCATCAATTTTTTTTGGGTAGCAAGCAAGCAGTCCAAGCAAACAAACACCTGATGGTAATAGTGCTCACTGTCGCTTATGAATGTTTTGCAAAGCTAGAAACATTTAGAAAATAATCAGCCTATAATGTTGCCACGGCTGGGACACTACAGATTTTTCGCCGGTCAGCGCTCACAGATGATTTACGATACCGTTCACCGTATGCAAAAGGTCGCGGGTGGAAATACGCAGTGCACCGATTGCACTGACTCTGCCCCGCGATCGTATACTAGCGGACTCCGGCGCATACCGCCGCATGCCGTCGTATCCCACCGCGGTATCCTCCAACGCGTTCTTCAATACCGCAAAGAGAAATCCCCTTTGATTCACCTTGGTCGTAATCAGCGTAAATTTTCCCACTGCTGGGACAAGGCTTTCCTCACGGTGAGAAGGAGTGGGCCGCAATCCCTAGTGCGAGTGGATGACAAATGTCTTCGAGTTTTCGGTTCTAAGACATCGCCTCGTCACGACGTTATCCTTCGCCGTTTTGAGAGCAGTGAATATGATTTTTGAAGTTCTATATTTGCTAGGTGCACGTGCGAGATGTCAAAAGACGCGTCTCCGCGCGGGATAGTGATTAACGGGGTAACTAAAATTTTACCTGTGTACACAAAGTAAAGCGCCTGTTTGAATTCGAATCTGCGATCTACAACTCATAATTCGCGGCCGTTACCACGGGGCTACCACATATTTTTTTCCTGAGTGGAAAATCCTCATGGATGTCTTCCGCCCTGGGGTGTCAGACTCTTACTGACTAAAAACCACCCCGGTGTTCCATCTCACACCTACGCTGGGGTCGCGGGAACATACGATTCTTCCACAATACCGACCGGTACGCCTCGGCGGGAATTCGGGTTGGGTGGAGTGAGGTGTTTGACTCTCCCCGCAACGTCTAAGAGGGGTGCGCGTGGAACACTAGGCGCCACAACCTCGCGTCCTGTATGGGGGGCAGTGGACGTACGGGGCTACTGCTCCTACCATTAGATACAGTCCGATCTTAGTCTCCGTCCGCCAATGTGCGCTGGCCTTTATGGTTCTGTCCACAACCCAGACACCGAACTAATACGATGTGCAGATAGGCCAGCAACATACGTATATTATGTGAGTTCAATTACGAGAATTGATACAACAGTTATATGCATAACATCGCCATTCATGATTCATGATTGTAAATTTATAAATTAATCGGAAATTATTGCAATGCGAAATTCCCGTATCTAATGAGCATCATTTTACTGGTCAATATCGCTAAAAAAATGGGTGCCATTGTTAATTGTGGTAACGCAACACCACGAAAAGGTACTTACTTGGCCGTTAATAATGCAATTAACATTCAGCCAAATAAACTTTTATAAAGGGACACAGAAGTGACGAATACAGAAACGATGATGGTCTTGAAATAAAGTTTCATTTTAGGACTTAAGGTCTCAGGGTTCAAATAAAAGCTTAGTAAAAGTTTTGTGACCAAGCCACTTACCGAACTCAAACTTAGTCCCAAACTAGTCTCAAAGTTATGGCCCCACGTGCCTACCCCTTTTATACTTTCCAAACGACTGCGAACCCTACCCACCCCGACCCAATAAATATAGATTAATAGGAAAATATGTTTAATACTAAAATAAAAGGTGTAATACTGTAACAAAAGAGAGAAGAACAGTGGTGGCCAAGTGGAAACGGCCCCAACTTACGAGTAGACTTAGTAGGTCAAGGGTTCGAATCCAGGCAAGCGCTTTACTTCGTGTGAATAATTTCATCACTGCTCTCAAAATGGTGAAGGAAAACATTGTGAGGATACCGGCATGCCCTAGAACCATAAATTCGAAGACATGTGACATCTATCAACCCGCACTGAGCCCGCGTAGTGGATTACTGCCCCCTCCCTCTCACAGAGAGGAGGCCTGTGTGCCAGCAGTGGGAACGTTACAGGCAATGACCAAAATAAATATTTTATTACATAACAGATTACTAATGTGATGGGTGGGTTGGTTTGTTTCTAGTCAAAAACGACGTTGAATGCAAGTTGAGTCGAGATTTTAGGACAAATTTTGGTCAGTTTTCATCTTCACTTTGACTCAACATCTAGTCGATTTCTATATTTGCTAACTTGAGTTGTTGCGAAGGGTAAAAGAAAATTCACCGCTATGCATGAGAGTTCGGGATATTCTCCCTATCTAGCTGCAACTAAAGACATCCTTTTTAAATCAGCGTGAAGTGTGCGGACAATTTTCCTAACGACTCCTGTTGCATTAATGTGTCCATAAATGGCTGCATATTTGCATAGAGATAACTCCGCTTCGAACTATAGTCAAATGGATTCTGTCGATGTATACCTAGTTAGAGGTACATCTTCTTGCGGCTGTCTGCAACTTGGGTACTTATCATAGAGACAGAAAAAAAACTGTAGTTGTAGCTAACTTTTGTAGTAGTTTTTGGTTTGGAGTAATTAAATAATATTGTTATCTACCCAAGAAGTTTTCTTACACTAATTGCGTTACAGTCTTTCAATCACAATTCAAAAGTTTAAGGCGCTGCTCCGAGCAAAACTATGCGATAGTGCGTTTTTCAGAGGATAATAACTCATTAATTAAAAGTAGTAAATTACAGGAAATCCCTAGTCAATTGCTTTATGGGTTCGAAAAAATCGTCTGTTCAGTAACGTAAATAACGCAATGACACGTTCATTGCGTTATTTACGTTGAACTGTCAACAAATTGTTAGATTATGTGTTACCTAGAACTAAAGTTTTTTACTATATGTACCTAACATGGGGCGGATCCAGGATTTATTTCTGACAAAACGTACTGAAATACGATTTACTTTTTCACGGTATGTAGAAAAGTTTGAGAACAATAAAAAATGCAAGAACGAACGAAACGAGCTCAAGTTTTTTTTTGCATCCCGCCTCGTAGGTATGGGTTAGGTTTTGTTTCAACTAACAAACTGAAAAATTAATTACATACTTTGTTGACGTATGTAGAAAAGTTTGAAAATTAAGAGAACGTTGACAAGAGTGAGCGCAGAGAGCTTGAAAGTTTACGCCCAGCCTTGAAGGTTTAAGTTACCGTTTCTTCGAGTACTTTCGACGGTCGACTCATTATGCTGAAAATTTAGAGGTATAAGAGAAGGTATGTAAGAGCAAGCTAGAAAATTAGAATTTCATTAAAGTAATAGATTGCGAACCTTCTCGAAAAAAAAACTGATGATCTCATTCGATTTCATGAAATTAAAAGAAGTTCTGTTGATTTTCAGTTTGGCGTTCCTTGTCTTTTTTGAACCGGCAGAACCGAGCTTTAATTAACTCATTAATTAAAGCAATTAAATCGTTAATACAATTATTAAACTACATTTAAAAGCACATTAATAATGTTCGATTTCAAATCATCATATTGCACGTTCTTAATTGTTTTATGTGTTATATTATAAATACATTTAGAATCTCCTCGTAAAAAAGTGTTCAAATTATTGATTGCATGCATCTGTTGCTAAAGGTATCTAATCATTTAATTATTACACTGGATCCGCCCTTGGTAACTAATCTAACAAAAATAATGTTGTTAACCCAGGTAGGTTAACTAACAAGTAGGTACATGACTTTAATTGTGAAATTACGATTTGAGCAAGATGACTATTTACCTGTATTAAGTAAACAACAAAAACAGAGTAAATGATTTCAAGCACGTTGACATCCATGTTTTTTTTTTAATGTTAGGCCGGAGTCTTCGATGAATACTTGAACAGGATGGCAGGCATCGAAGCGCAAAGTGTAACCAGCACATTATTTAAGACTGAAATTTTATCAATCACAATCTAAATAATTTTGAAAGATATTGCTAATCCATTGCTTCATACATTCTGTCAAAAAAATATCGGGAACGATGATTTGTTTATGGTTCCAAATTCTTTTTTTTGTTGTTGTTGTATTGGCGCAACTGTTATCCATTTAGGCGCGGAGCTTGAATTGCATAACACGGAAGACGAGGCGGCCTGCCCTTTAGGCGAATAAAAAAAAAATAAGTTGCATGTGTTAATTAGATTAATTAAAGAGCTGTTTTAGTAAGATCATACCTAGTGTGTAATATTGCGAATTTCAATGTCGCCCTCGTAACTAGTGTGTATTGCGAATTTCATAATGGACAAAAACATCGAACAAAGAGTTTGTCTTAAATTTTGCATCGCCAATGGAATTCCGTGTTCGGAGTCACTGAGAATGTTACAAAAGGCTTACGGTGAATCGACTTTATCAAAAACACGTCCTTATGAGTGGTACAAAGCGGTCAAAAGCAGTCGAGATGTGATGGAAGATTTGCCTCGCTCTGGTAGGCTATCAACGTCTTCAACTGAAGTTAACATCGAAAAACTGAGGGAAATAGTGACTGAAAATCCTAATTCAAGTTTGAAAGAGCCGCTTAATTTTCTGACTCTCGCGAATCAATCCGTACCATTTTAAATAATCACTTGGGTATGAAACATGTTGCCGTTCGGCTAGTCCCAAAAGACCAGCATTTTTTCCAAAAACTCAATAGCATAGGAGTCGCTAAGGACATGCTAGAACGAGTCAATTCCAACCCAAAATTCACGAAACGCATTGATATTGGTGACGAGACGTGGGTTTACGAGTTTGACATGCAAACTGGTCAATAAGCTTCGGAGTGGCGCCTGCGCCTTCCAACTGAACCGAAACCGAAAAAACCACGCCAAAGTTGATCAAAAGTCAAAGTAATGTTGACTATTTTCTTAAACTACAGCGGTGTTGTACACTCGGAATTCTTGCCAGAAGGTCAAACAGTAAATAAAGAATATTATTTTAGCGTTATGCAGCGTGTAAGATAGCAAATTCGACGAAAAACGCCAGATTTCTGGAAAGAAAATTCTTGGATTTTGCATCACGATAATGCGCTTTCGCACAAGGCCATCATTGTGAACAAATGTTTGACCAAAAACTCAACAAATACCATCGAGCAAGCACCTTACTCTCCAGATATGTATCCAGCCGACTTCTTTCTTTTTCATAAACTCAAATTACCACTTCGTGGCGCTCGTTTTCATTCGTAAGAAGACATTAAGGAAAATTCGAGGCGAGAACTGAACTCAACTCCGGAAAAAGCGTTTAAAATGTTTTGATTATTGGATTATTCGTTGGCGTAAGTATATATTCATTTCTGAAGAAGCAAATTTTGAAGGCGATAAAATAAATTTGGATGACTAATATTTTATGTATTATTGATCTTTTCCCGGAAATTTCGGAACCTACTACTCTGTCAAGAAAGTATCTTGACAGAGTAGTAGGTTCCGAAAGTTGGTCTGCTCAGCAACTTAAATAACGCAATGCATAATCAGCCTATTATGTTCCCACTGCTGGGACGCAGGCCTCCTCTCTGTGAGAGGGAGTGGGCCGTAATCTGCCTCGCGGGCCAAGTGCAGGTTGGAAAATTCGAAGACATGTTAGATAGAGATATTTATTTTTGCAAATATGGGTACAAAACACAGTGACATAAAAAATATAATAAGTAACAGCCATATTTTACCAGAAGTCATGCAAAAGTACAAAAAATATAATATGGCTACCTCGTTGGTCTAGTGGTCGCAAGAGCTACTGCTGAACATGAGGTCCTGGGTTCGATTCCCAAGTCGGGCAAAGTGTTATTGGGTTTTTCTATCCAGAATTACTCAGTGGCAGCCCGGAGTCTGGATTTGTGCCCGGTTGATGGCAATAGGCTCGCCCCCTATTACATGGGACTTAAGCATTACTGGCGAAATGTGGGTGTCTATATGTACACCTTTGCCTAACCCTTCTGGGATTACAGGCGTGATGTTATGTTTAAGTATATAATTATAGACTATGTCAATATATGTAGAGATTGATTTACTATAATTCTAATGTCATCACATGTCTTCGAATATTCGATTCTAAGACATGCCGGTTTCCCCACGATTTTTTCCTTCACCGTTTTGAGAGCAGTGGTGATGAAATAATTTACACAAAGTAAAGCGCCTGTCTGGGTTCGAACCTCCGACCTACAACACGTAAGTTGCAGCCGTTACCACGGGGCCACCACTGCTTTAAAATAACACAATTAATCTGGTTGAACTGGCAAAATGAAAGCCATGTGTTACGCAATTATACCGCAGTTCTGTACGTTTGACCGCTTACGTATAGCACTATTGTAAGAAATAGCAAGTTTTTTTAAAGTAGAAACAGTAGTTTTTGGAACTAGCATAATCATATATATACCAGCCTATTCTTTTCCCACTACAGGGACTCTTCTCATACAGAGAAGGCACGAGCTTAGATCACCACGCTTGCTCAAGACTTACGAGTACCTAAACTAATATTAAAAAGAGAAAAGATTTTGGTCAGGCACCTGGATGAGGACAAAATACTTTTTATCCCAATATTCCCATGAGATCAAGACTTATGCGAGTGACACTGCGGGGCGAAGCTAGTGTTAACTATATGTCCTTCCGATGTTTTTCCCTCGTCAGTAATGTCCAAGATAAACTCAGAAAGGAACTACCATGGTAATTTCTAACATAATACATTATTCTTAACATTACACAAACATAATTTGATGTAAAATTGAGAAAAAAGAAAGAAATCGAAACTCAAAAAATCTTCGATCTTCTCTACATTTTTCACAAATTTTTGACATTGATTGAAAACATGACATTGATTGACTTGAATTGAAAACATAAAAAATTACGAGAATTAATTTTATTGATAAATGATTTAATACCTGAAAATAAGATACTACAAACACTTTTACACGTCAATCATATTTTAAAAGCTAGATGAGATCGGCGTTTCCTTTCTGACTACTGAAAGAGAGAGCGAAACAAACCCAGAGGTCAACCTCTTTTAAAGTCCAGACGTAATCTTGGTCAGATCATGTGTTAACCATGTAGATTGGTGTCTGAAATAGGACATTTGGATAGGCAGCATAAATTACTCAAACTGTCAGACAATGATTAAAAGTAACTGAGATAAAAAACTGACAAATACATACATGTAATAAAAATAAACAGAAAACGCATTCACAATTGTTAAAATTATATTATATTATTTTAATAATTGTGATGTGAAGACAATGTGGATTTTTCTGTTTTTTTTTAAATGTTTTTTCTTTTTTTTTACGTTAAAAAGTTTACTTTACAAAGTAAACTTTCGTGTCATTTTATTTATAAAGTCCATCAATGTCAATATTTATATATAAATCCGGTAATAATCTTGGTCAGATCATTTGAAGACCAATGGACTTTTGACCTAAAAAGCTCCGATCAATGTCAATTTTCAAGTTGACTGCTATGTTTTCTTTTTAAACCCTTCTCTGCAAGCTATTTTAGAACGGCATATTCTTCCAATGCACTAAATTTTGGTGACAATAAATAGATTCTAATGAAAGACTGCTAGACTAAGCTACAAGTCGAATATAAATTTAAAAGAAATAAACGGATCAAAGAACGAAAGTGTTGCTACATAAAAAAAGTTAAGTACTTACATTAATATTAATCCGAAAACCACAAGCAGCACAAGACTGGCGATGACACTGATGTTAACCATAATGATAGTAATTATCACTCCACTTTTTGGTGCTAATGCTGCCAAACCAAAATCTTATCACTAATTGAAGTTTGCTTTTTTTTTTTTTTTTTTTTTTTGTGTATGGCATCTCGTAGTTGACCTTGAGAGGTCGTGACTACTTAACCGGACTATCCTGTGGCTGCCTTAGGCGGACTCAAAGCCTCCAGCCAGGGGCGTAAAACTACTACTTATATTATTAAGCGAACGCTCGCTAAGGGCACCCCCTGTGGGGTACGGACCTCGGCTTAGGGCGTCGCTGACGGGAGGACAGCAAGATGGGACAGGCTGGATCAAGTTTAGTTGATTATTATTAATCGGGGAATTTAAAGCTACAGGCTCAGCTACGGCGCGGGCTGGCACTTCGTCGAGCAAGGGTCGGGGGTAAAGTTTGCTTGGTTCAGTCCATAGTTTTATACAGATCGAGATCGTATCGCCGGGCCCACCCGATACTTGTGGATCAAGAACTCATAAAATGTTTTAATCTAGTAATTATTATTTATTGAGAATTATCTCGGTTCATAAGTAGTCATTAGAAACAGTCCAAAACTTTATTGTATTTTCCTAATTACCATTTTATCACTTTTCCATTTAAACCGTGGCGCCCCGTCATAAGTCATAGTATTTTCATAAATAATAATATTGACTTTCAAAAATAACACTGATTCAAAGTCAATGGGAAATCAGCATTCATACGTTGGGATAAGATACCTACAGAGTAATTTAGTCGTAATTACTTTGTAACCGCGATAAACACGTTCGAAGCCGACGAATGCCTCGTACTTTGTCATTAAGACTCATTTGCATTCATAAGACTCCCAATTTCCACCATCGCTTCATGATCAGGGTTTTTCCCAAATTACTGATGTCTGAATTTCAGCTGTCATATAGTACTATAAAAAACGCCATCTAGTATATCTTATCCGAAACATCAACTACTACTAAATTACTTTCTGTGTTGACAGATGTCGCTTGCGATCGAAAAAATGATAATCAAAAACCGGCGTTTCTGACAAAAATGCCTGCCAGTTGGCTATGAAAACCTTCCAAGGGGGAAGGCAACTGTCAAAATGGCGCAGTCGTAGCTAGTTCCCAAAACAAGCCAATAATGCAAGGCGTAAGTCGGTTTTTATAAATTTTTGCGAAAATTATTAATTGTTACGTTCCTAAATGCCCGATAATTAGAGTCTACCATTTTCCGAAATACCCTAAACTTAGCAGATTGTGGCTTAGCTATTGGAAGATAATTATTTCAATTACAACAGAGTTCGAGGTTATGTAGGAAACATTTTAAAGAAAGTGATGACTAGGAATGAAGCAATATTTAAGTTTTTCAATTCTGACATATTCCATATCGAATAATTATTGATATAAAATATAAAATCAATGAAAATAACGAAATGGTGGAATGAAACCAAACTCATGAATGAACACGAAACGGAATGAATGAACGAAATGTCAAATTTATTGTAGGCTGTAGGGACCTAGCTATGGTCACGCCATCTACAATTAGCTTTGACCGAACTTCCCCAGTGATACTGACACTAGAGACAAGTTCTAGGTATGAGGAATTCACGCTCGTTTCATCTTAAAGTAAACCTCATTCATTGCTACCAACATGCGAGAACGAGTTCAAGAGCAGGCCCCCACGAAGATAAATAAAAATAATACATTCAGAAAAAGAGTTTCAATTGGCGGATTATAATTAAAACGGCTGAATAATAAAATTCCTTGGACAAGAAATAACGTTGCCTGAAGGTTGGCTAAACGAACTGTCAATTCTGGGTTGCCGTGAAATAAATAATATCAGAATCTAGGGAGACACCATTATAAAAATATGTTTTTTTTTAAGTTAACCAAAGTACCATGGCGGGTTTCGTACTGTATAATTTAGCTACGTCAATTTAAAAAGCACAGTCACACACACCATCACAGTCACCACACTAAACGCAATAATGCTGTAAATTTTATTATTTTGTCAATATTTTAATTGGTTTAATGAAGATTCTGTTTTCTCCAATGCAATCAACTAATGTGACGACGTGTTAAAACATCTAGCTGTCTGTACAATAAACAAACAAACCTTCCGGAATATTATCTGTAAATATGATAACAAAAATTGCCTTTTTACACTATGAAAATAAAGATTTAAAAAAATAAGGGAGTATATTGCAAATTACAACAATTTTATGAAAATAGTTTATTTTGAACTAACGTTTGGTAGGTTTTAAATCAGAATCAGACATTTCAGGCAATGGCAACCCAGCAGACTCACGTCATTCATTCCAATCAGTTCGAAGTTCGGTACTAATCCGTGCGTCTCTCTTGTTTGTTTTGTTTACTTTTTATTTTCAATTAAGAACTTTTTTAACACCACCGTCCTTTGTTTACATTAGTACAATAATTAACACGAGAAACGATTAAGTGTTGTGTGTCACTGTGATATCTTAATTATGTAATTGTATTGCAATTATTTGCATGAGTTTAGTCATCGTTCGTGAATTATAAGTTCTAGGTTTTTGTTTTTGTGTTTTTTTTTTGTGAATATAGCATTATAATGCGACTTCCTCATTGATCCAGTTCGAGTGGAGGTTAGTGTTGTTTTTTATTATTGATTTTCCCGTATCTGATTTTGATAAAACGTGGGACATCCAATATCTTGTTTTTGCTCTTTTTTGTTTTGTCATTGCATTTTTTTTTCTCTGTCGGCGCGGGTGACCTCGATTCTCTTTTATAAGTAAACTTTTCTGTCATGGTGATTACGATCATAGATAGTCTGAACGTGTTTGTTAATAATTTTTAGCAATATTGCGTTACTCATTGCATTTTTAAAGCTAAGCACTTGTGTTTTGACACAAGAGATGAAAAGTTTGTATGAAAAATAAAATTAAAAACTTAACGAATTACAGATTTAATAGACGACATTTATTATGACATGTATGAGCAAGACTCACTAACATTTGTAATCCTAAGTTAATATTGTTTACGCGAAAGTAAGTTTGTTTGTTTGTTACCCTTTCACCCCAAAAGGGCTGAACAGATTTTGAAGATATTTGGCACACAGACAGCCCATTACCTAGGTAAGGACATAGGCTTCTTTTCATCAGGATGCCCCACGATTTTGACAAAGGGTAACAGCTAGTAAATAAATAAAATACATCAACAAACCATCTGTTTATTAGACAAAATATCGCCATTATTGGTGAAATTGAAAACAGGATTATGTTTTATTTATTATAGTTTTAAAATCCTCTTTGTAAAATATTTAACAACAAACATTGTTGTTTTTAAAATTGGTTCTATCTATGTGAATGACATCCCTGTGTGCACTGCCAATACTGTATAATATGAGAATTCCGATTGGTGTCTGCCCCTATCTGAACTTCAAAGTCATTTATTGTGATAACGTAACATCACGTCTGTAATCCCCAAAGGGTTAGGCAGAGGCAAACCACAATTAGCGAGTTACATTAAATCCCATTTAATAAGGGGCAAGGATATTGCCATGAACTGGGCATAAATCCAGACTCCGAGCTGTAACTGAGAAATTTTAGATGGGAAACCCAACAAAACTTTGCTCAAACTGGAATTTGAACCCAGAACCTGATGTTCAGAGGTGGAACTTGCAACCACTAAACCAATTATTCAGTGTTGTGTGATATCAATTGAAAACCTGCCTTTAAGGCTTACACAATATAATTATGTTGTTTTGATAGCATTTAAGTTTTATCATGTCTATAACCATTTAGTGTCCTGCAAACTGTATCAACTTTAGTTCATTCTCTGGAAACTCTTATTATAAAATACCTCCCTTTTTGTTTGTCTGTGTGACTGCATTGTTTTTCTAAAGTTTGCAACGGATTTTGATGCAGTTTCCATCATCATTTAGATAATTCATTCTGGAAGGTTTAAGAGTATAATTATACATAAACAGTTCACTTAGGTAATATGGGCTGGTGTCCGCAACTCCACTTCAATTTTGTGTACGGTGGGAAAACCGATCATTTGATACACCCCAGCTCCTCGAGGAAGGCCAGCAACGCCTTGGTGTTACTGACAGTCCCGCGTAGGGTACCTGGGTTACCGAAGTACTATGCCCAGTATATGGAGACCATGGGATCGTTTAGAAGCATATGAGCTGCTGTCTCGTCCTTCTCCATGCAGGTCTGCACAGCGGACTGTCTGTGACTACTATGACAAAGAGGTGCTTATTAAATGACCAAAAACAGTTCACTTAGATTTAGAACAAAAATCTTGATGTTTTGACCACTGTGTTTCAATTGTACCTAATAATCTTTGAAAACTCTCATTGTACTAAAACACTGGCATATTCTGTTTTAAGAAACACCAAGCACAAGATATCTCATAATCACTGAACAAATAAATTTACCCACTTGTAAAATTCAATTTTCATCAGAAATTAGAAAAGCAAGTGTGAATTAAGAGACCAAAAACATCAGAATTCCTTATTTGACAAGTTAAATTTAAATTTTAACATACAAAGCGCATTTGGATATTATTGCGCCAGTCTTTCTATGTATGGTGTCAGTGTAGTGGGTGTATAATTATGTCCCACACTGCATCCTTGACAACATCTGTCATATTTACAGTTAGGGTTTATAAAATGACTGTTTTATAGTCAACTTTTTTTAGAACTCCGTTGTATTGTCGTGGGAATGGGTTCTTATTTTTGAAAGGATATGTACAGTAGCTTTCTTATTTCAATATGTAGCATACATACATACGTCATTTATATGTTTTTAAACAAGGTAGATTTTTGTTTTATAATATCTAACACATGGTTTTTACGACTCGACAAAACATCGAGATTCCCTTACTCTAAGTCCACGTAAGGCACGGACGTAAAAATATCGCGGCAGGACTATTTCGCGCACGGGATCTTCAACGCACTACTTAGCGCCGAGAGTTGAAAATCCAACAGTGTGTTGTGTACATACCTATATGTTTTCTTAAATTAAAGTCCTCCATATTCTACCGTCTCATGGGCATGCAAATAATATACAATTCCAAAGTCGAACAGAAATTCTATTGAATACCGAATAACTATAAATGTCAACATAACATAACATCACGCCTTGTTTTCCCCGAAGGGTTGGGCAGAGGTGTACCTATAGTACACCCACATTTTGCCAGTTATGTTTAAGTCCCATGTAATAGGGGGCGAGCCTATTGCCATCTACCGGGCACAAATCCAGACTTCGGGCTGCTACTGAGAAATTCCAGATAGAAAAACCCAATAACACGTTGCCCGACCTGGGAACCCAGGACCTCAAGCTCAGCAGTAGCGATTGCGACCACTAGACCAACGAGGCAGTATAAATGTCAAATAATTAGAATTACAAAAAAAAATACTAGGCTTTTAATTAATTGATTGATTTTTAGTTGTTGTAGTAGCATAAATTGTTGTTTACTTATAATAATAAGTAATAAACTGTTACAATGAGCAATTTAAAATGTTTGTTTTAGAAACACAAGTTTTTATTTTACATAAAATAATTACGTAATAAGTATTTGTTTTGTTTTCCTCTTGTATGATAAACTCTAGTAGGCACTTATAATCTTCATTCTTCATTCATACAGTCATTTTTATTTTTTTTATAAAAATAACAGAACTTAGCAATATCACATTTATACTTACATTAATTTTAATAGGGGCAGCTCCATGCAAAACAGTATCATGTTTTCTAGACATAGTGTGTTAGTCACACTATGTCTAGAAAACATGATATTTATAAGTTTGTCCTTAGGGTACGGAAACGTATGCACCGCTTTCTACGCGAGTACCGTGGAACTAAGATTATAGAACCACTTATTTCAATTCCGTTAGTGCAGTTTGCTATACTGCATACCTAGTTTCTATTAGTCAAGTGCAATGTAATTATCTTTCTGAGGATAAAGTTAATAAATGCCCTTCGAATTTGCGTAGGTGAGGATATGGAGCCTCTATCATAGTTTCTCGGCCTCATTTTGGCCAGTTTTTTTACCTACCTTCTGTCGCGAATCTGAAACAGCTATTGCCATCATTAGTCGTTAGATCTCATCTCAACGCCCCTTAATTTTCTCTGGGTCTTCTACTGCCTCCTTAAAGTCGAAAGTAGGTACGAAAGTTGACATAAAAAACGTTCAAATTCAAGTTTGCAAGAGATTGCAATCTCATCTCGGGCGACATTCAATGCCAAAAACATTTCTACAATCTAGATAGGTAAATTAGAGGACTTTTTGACAGACTGAGATTAGAATGCGTAAAATATAGGAATTGCACCTCAAAATCAAAATTAAGACTAGGCTGAGAATCAGCTCCTTTTGAACGTCAAAATTACCTAAGACAGTCCCCCAAAACGCTCGCCTTCAGGCCTCTAGTCAGAGCCTAAGTCACTTCTCATACACATTGATCACCAAGCTTGAACAAAGTACGGGTTTTCAATTTCACACCATTAAAAGTCCAAGTTTACTCACGATGTTTTCCTTCACCATCATTCAATATCTAAGATTTACCTAGAAATAACATAGAAAAGAAAAAACTTCTTTGGCACTTACCAGATTTCAACCCGAATCCTGTTCATAAAAGGCACTTTTGAACTTCAACATTTACATTATAATAGAATTGATTCTAGGCGCCACTTCCAAAAGGTAGTTTCGTATGGAAAAGAAGGGGCAAGAAACTCCACCGTTACTCTTTTAAAATGTAATACAATATTTTGTATATTGCATTAACATATTTTTATATGTGAAGACGATCCACCAAGAATAAAAATACTATACCAATTTAGGTAAAAACAAAGCAAAGACGGATACAATCCACTAAGCAACCAGTTTGATTTTGTCTAGCCTCTATATTGTCATATGGAGCAGGACCAGCATGTGTCCAAGCATTCTTATAAAGTAAACAAACCGTTCGTGAAAATCGTAAGTACATATTATTTCGTCATTTATTAACAATATTCAATTCTCGTAATACGAATACTGTTTTTATTTTGTAATATCTGTTTATTCAAAAACCCAAAATAATTTACTTATAGTGGGTGGAATCGAACAAAAAGTTAAGAAAAAGTTTTTGTGATCGCGGCCGCGAAATTCCTCGAAATCGCGAGTCTTAAGGGACCTGACGGCACATTTCGTTCCCCGGAATGATGGCCTTCAGCGGCTAGGATTAATCCTCTAATTTGTAATATGCTAGTATACAAAGTGTACTTTTAACATGAGTTTTAAACTTTATTTCATTTAATTGCAATAAAAAGCGATCATGACTTTCACTCACCGTTTATCGAGTAGACAGCCACATTGGCCACATTTCCCAAAGCTTCTATTAATGAAGCATAGAGTAATTAAAAACTACCAACTCCCCGGACATGGCGTGTACCTAATGTACCTACCTTCCTAAGTGATTATAAATTTAAAACACGCGACTAGTCACTTTCTTTAGTTTCCGACTTGAATGTCGTTGTGTTCGTGACAATGATTTAGCATTGCTAATTGTTTGTTAGTTAAGGAAAAAGTACAAATGATCATAAAACTATTAAGTATGACAGCTTTATTATAATAAATATAATATGTCGCCATTAAAAATAAATCCTTCCACATTTGACACCATCTACTAACTGCCAAACCTTTAAAATAGGCACCTAACACTATTTCCAGTAATGTTAATGCTCCCAATAGAATAAACATAATAAGGCAATTTACATTAATTAACTCTGTAAAACGTCGTTTAAATACAATCAGCATAAATTTTAATTATTTACAAGGTACAACAGCTAAATTATTGACTGTTAAACGTTTGTAAAAGATTCAAAATCATCAACTCGTGTTAATAATAAAGTTAGCGCAAAACTTTATAAACTCTCGGAAGTTGCATACGAGGGGCTGCGAAAGTACCTAAAAGCTAATTATTTTCGTGATAAGCAAATCAATGCTGTAGGTAGGCATATAGGTACTATAAAAAGCTTCACATCTACAATAATGATAGTGCACCATGTACCATGCGCGGTTTCGGACTCAGGCCTACGTTCAGAGCGCTCATAAAAAAATGCGCGAACTGTCCCCCCCGGTACGTGTATGAATGAATGTAATGCACCGACCGCAGCGTGGTTTGACCAGACTCGATTAATCGAATGAACCCCAAGATTTGCAGAGACCATTGCATATCAAGGTATAGACCGGGGGGCGCCGTAATGGTAACGAAGACGTGCCCTTAGGATACGGAAGAGTTGAGAGCCGTACCGGATATGCATCCTAGAGTAGGCATTATACTAGTGGAGTGACAGGTGATAATTTTTCTATGGGAGGGTCATCTTTTAACGACGACGTCGCAGTTGTCACCCTCACAGTAACTGATAATAAGAGTTATAAAATAAGAATGAAAATGTGAGAATAGTTTTAAGTATGAATGTGGATAGCTATAAGAGTAGTAGAAGACCAAGGAAACAATGGATAGACTGTGTGCAAGATGATATTGCTAGAAAGGTGGTTATTACCGAGATGACGACTTCTAAAATAATTATGGAAGACAAAGTCTGTTGCCTCCAAATAAATTGGGAGAAGGACTGGAGAATGACAAGAGAATCACAGGTCCAAGTTTTCTCGGAACGATGAAAACACGCAACGCTGCTTGCAATCGAAGTCTGCAAAACCTAACAGCATATTATGATCGAGGTCCTAAGTTATCTAAATCAACATACCTAATCCTGTAATGTTCAATCAACTCAGCCTATCGCAGTCCACTGCTGGACACACGCCTCTCCTACGCCGCTTCACAACACCCTGTCCTCCGCCTTTCGCATCGAGACTGTCTTAGCCACCCTCTTAAGGTCGTTGATTCGTCTAGCCGGGGGCATCCCACACTTGTCGATACGCGACTGTAAAATTAATTATCTACAAAATAAAGTTCGTCAAGTAACCAACCTCTCGAAAGTTCGGAAGCGAAATCATTTGTTTATAAAGTACCTAAATCATCGCCGATTCACACCTCAACCTGTTCGAATTTCAAATTTATTCTGAGAGCACTACTTTCAACTGAGCAAATTTATATATTTTTGACAAAATAAGCCCAAAAGTTCAGTTTATATCCAAAACTGCCTTATTCTCGTCTATTTCCTAGTCTTAGATCTTGCTACTAAGTCACGAGTCTATAATTAACAGAATTGAGTTCCAACGCATCCTGCAGCCGCGGCCTAGTTTCACACATGGTTAAGATATCAAATCGTTCTCAATTGAACACAGTTCCATTAGTGTTGTTGTGAGAAAAACGCATTGGACTTTTGAAGATTATATTAGGTGTTGTTTTTGTTTTTTTTTCTGCTGTAAAAATCGCGCCCTAAAAACTTACACACATGATGCTTTGGATTTACACTTACAATACACTGTCTGTTGTAATCTCCTATTTGTCATCGTTGAAGAGCTAGTAGTTTCCAATATCCAGCTTTGTCCCACTTTAGATCTCAACTTTACAGCTGCTGAGTTTATTCTTATTGTTCTAATGCTTACTTTTATGAGGTTCTAGAGACGTGTAACCGTTAGGAAGATACATTTTGTATCAGGCCGAATTCCTGAATGATTGTGTGGAATGGGTGTCCATTTTACCAACAAAGAATTATTATTTTCATTGCTAATCGAATGCCAGTGCGACTTATACGTACAGCGAAAGTTTATTTTCTGGTTTAAAATCTTCTAGATTTTACCCGATTGTCACAACCTCCTTTCAGACAAATTCATCAATGCTAACACACATAATTATACTTAAACTTAATACATGTAAAAAAACGCCATTAGAAAAAACCAAATCAACAAGAAACATATAAATTGTAAGCAAAGACCAACCAATATAGATTTTGCGATGTTTAGCATACATTTGAATTTAAAACCAGTCACGTTTACAGACGGAATGGCGTTTAAACAAATTGTTCTAACAGTTTCCTTTATGCCTGTATCAGTATCGATTTTAGGTCTTTAGAAATTGTGCTTCTGTTTTAAAATAAGTGTTTGAATGGCTTGCTTACGATTATGATTAGTTTACTCTAGATTTGTTCTAATAAGTTGTACAGTTTCTAAGTTATTTATTGCTTAACTGGCCTGCTCTTGACCTCGCAATCTAGCATTATGGAAAGCGATGGATGAGGTCTAAGATTGAACGAGCATGCCCAGAAGATGCCTGTTCACTCTTGCTTTAAAGGCTGATCGGTTGTAGGCGGAAGGGAACACAGAGGCTGCCAGAGAGTTTCACAGTTTGGTCGTGCGCATAATAATAATTGTAATAGTTTACTTTTTGCAGTGGTATTCTCAAAGCATCCTGGGAATCGCGCTTCATGGCTATTTTAGCACTTTCTCAAGTAGAGTACGTGTACCGAAAGCTGAGACCCTTCAAAGTTATTGCATTTTATATCATCCGAATTCCATTCCATATGCGTAAGCTATTATTCCATTTTTTCCTTTTCGGCTTATCTGAAATGGACACTTAGGCAGTTAGCCTATAAAAGTCCCAAGGATCTTCAGGCCTATATCGCCATAATTCGCAAACCTAAATATTCGAACACGTTAAAAATTGCACACCGCAGAGTCTAGACGAGCCATGATGTCATAAAATAATTGCTTACACGCAGATAAATCGAGACCCTGTAGCCTTAACTCACGCCACAAGCCACTCTCACTCTTAAAACAATAGCTGTAATGGCTAATACGGTTTGTTGGAACCGCAATAGGCGTTAGAAAGTTAAAACTGGCTGAATATAGTTTCTGAGGAAGATCAGGGGCATTATCTTAACGTAATGATGGATAAATTGCGAGTTCTTTATATGTATTATATAGTCTGCCTAAAGGGGTATTTTGTGTTTCATCTAGTGCATTAGGTTTATCACTACTTCGTTTAAGGAAGGTAGAGCACAATGGGTTTTTTAATTAATTTTTTACTAGTTGTTGCCCGCGACTTCGTCACCGAGCGAGGATGAAAAGCAGCTTATGTCCTGACCTAATCTGTGTGCCAAATTTTATTCAAATCCGTTCAGCAGTTTTAGCGTGAAAGCGTAATTAATGGGTTCACGATTCAAGAAAAATATCTCTTTCTAGCCGTATCATAAGTTAAACACGACACAAATCTTGTTGCTAGTTTTTTTTTCTTTGGTTCATCCTATTGCGGGTAATTATCAAGTACTTATTTCTCATACTTCTTACTTTTGCTGGAGTGATTTCGTTTAGAATGGTCAGTACCAAATTTTCCTAACTTTAAAAAAAACCTAGAGTTATGAATTCGGCCATTTACGAGGTCTGCAGATCGTGGAAATCTCTTCGATGATCTGCAGACCTCGTAAATGGCCTTTGGAAAAGTTAAAAAAAAATACTTTCCACAAGCTACTTGCTACAAGAAATAGCAAGCAATTGTATCGATCCTATTACATATGCCAAGACCGTGGTAGCCGGTAGGTTTAAAGACCTTACAATAGTCAATAAATACATCAGCAATAGATTGCTACACCTGGCAATGGCAATATTGTGCGAACTTGAATTCTGAGGCGTTTATGAGCACCTCGTTGGGTGTTATATCAATAGTTCTGAATACAAAGTAGCCTTTTTTTTTTGGGTGGGAAATCATCAAATGACTTCTCCCGCTCCGGGAGAGCGTGTCAGACTTTTACTGACTAAAACCCACCCGTGTTCCTTTAGTTGCCTGTGCCAGGGCCATCGATCCGGGCCTCGTCCTTACTGGACGGCGAGCTACCCATTGCTCGCCGTCCGCAAGCCCGCGCTTACGGTGGCCGGGAATCTGCAGGCGACTCCCGACGCCCAGGGCGTCTCCTGCGGCGGCTAGTGGGGGCGTGAGGGCGCAAGGCTCTCTCCCTCACGCGCTCCGCCTCCTCCTTCGCGAGCATTACTGCTTCGCAGAAGGAGGTGACGGCTTTCCATTCCCTCTCGCTCCGTACCATGGCCTGGACCAGGGCCGGACGCGAGAGATCGCCGCCGCCAATCGCCTCCGCGAGGACACTGCGGTGCTCCGCCCAAGCTGGGCATACCTCCACCGGATGCTCCACCGTGTCCTCCGGGCGATCCACACAATGGTGACACCCGGGCATACAAAGTAGCCTGGACTATTGACAGTAGCCGATAGGAGTTATTGGGATAAACTAGGCTTTTAATTAAGTCGTCAGTCATAGCGTTCTGTCTTGAATGAGAACAAAATCGGGGGAAAGTATCGAAGGACCAAACAATATTCAAAACGTTTGGTCCTACAGGTAATTTTTCTTTTGCGTAAAACCTGATAGCATACGCTATACATAAATAACATCATAATTATACTTGATAATTTCGGCTATATCAAGACTTGTTTCGTATAAAAAAACAAGTTCATTTGGTAACTGATAACCCTTGCAAAAGCCGGCAACGCCAAAACAATTTTACGTCAACATTTTGTTCAAACTCCGAATGCTGTTGGTACGCAATTATGAGATATCGCAAATTCGCCATCTTTTAAAAATTCGATACGGTTTGCCGTATCGGAAGTCAGGGAGAATACGGCGAATTGAGGTTGCCAGTGCAATTGAAATTGTCCAGTTTAAGCGCTGAATTTGTGATGTATGGAAATTGCAAAAGTAAAAAAATAGCATGAACTCCTGAAGTCCTGAGCTCTTGTGTTTTCTTCTTACTTAAGATATAGATAGATTGATAGAATATGCATGATTGTAAACCATATTTACATATAACATAAATGCATAGCATTACGCCTGTAATCCCAGAAGGGCTAGGCAGAGGTGTACCTAGTACACCCACATTTCGCCAGTTATGCTTAAGTCCCATGTGATAGGGGGCGAGCCATCAACCGGGCACAAATCCAGACTCCGGGCTGCTACTGAAAAATTCTAGATAGAAAAAACCAATAACACTTTACCCGACCTGAGAATCGAACCCAGGACGAACCGTGGATAATTTAACACGGCTCATTTACATAACCATTCCAGTTATCACGCCAATTCATGTCCTTTTTACAATAACAACATTAAGACGACACAATGGACTTAAAATTTTCTAAATAGCAAGGCTTCCCTCTTCTATCCCCAGATTTTAAGATAGTGTCAGTTCTTACTCAACCCTTTAAGAAATACTGTATTGCAAAACGATGGATTAGCTGGCTAAAGAGCTATCCATTAGCTCTTTAGCCAGCTAATCCATCTTGGCCTACTCCACCTGCCTGTAAAACAAAGAATAACTGCTTAACAAAGTAGGTGTTTACCGTTAAATAAATCGTCATTGTCTTTAAAGATGGGTGACCTAAATTCTTGACACCCGGGCGCTATTGTTTTCAAGTGAAACTTAGTGATTTACTTTGGATTTTCGAAAGTCGGTGACTTGATAATTTATTGCTAATAATCAGTCTTCTAGTTAAGATAATATCGATTGGGTACTTAAGTGGGCGGGCAAATGTTACAAATTATGAGAGCACTAAAAAGGTCAATTGATTACTTAGCCCTCGAGAACGAGCTTGAATGAAGATGCGTAGATTTGGAAGAAGTTTCAAGACTTTAGATTCATGCATATATGGTTGTTGGTAGAGCCTGTATACTCAGATAGGGCGAAGAACCAAGATCTTCGACAGTCGTTACGGGCGGTCTGAAGCCAGAAAGCCTGACATTCAGTCTCACCAATGATTATCGTGTTAATTAGTAACTGTGTAGTGGAGGTCTAAATAGGCAGTGGATTCGTATATAATACTGGTATTCAGCCGCATCGCATTGGATGGAAGCCAGACATATTTTTAGGAAAAGAATAGGCAGATAATGGTGGTAAAGAATATACAACCTGTTTTTTTAATATCCCATAACTCTAGGGTATCCTAGTGGTTACGGCCCCAACTTACGAGTTTTAGGCCGTGAGTTCGAACCCAAGCATGCGCTTTACTTTGTGTAAATAGTTACATCACCACTGCTCTCAAAACGGTGAAGGAAAACATCGTGAGGAATCCGGCATACATGTCCTAGAACAAAAATTCGAAGACATGTGAAATCTACCAATCCGCACTGAGCCCGCGTGGTGGATTACGACCCACTCACTCTCATTTATAGAGGTGGCCTGTGTCCCAGCAGTGGGAAGGTTATAGGCTGATTATGCTATGCTTATGCTAGGGTATGATTGAAACCATATCAAAGAATCAACTGGCATATGAATTATGCCAGTTGTCTATTCGACAAAGCCACGATTATTAATGTAAAACACCCTAACGTGAAATACGACAACGTCGCATTTTCTTTGCTTTAAATATGAATGATTGGTTTGAATAAAAATGAATTACTTACTCGTATTTATCAATGAAACTTAGATACCAACACACATATTTCGATTGATGATATCTCCGAAACTATGTATTTTAGGACCACCTACCTAGGAGTTTTAGTATTATTTTTACCCACAGAATAAAACCCTAGAGTTATGGGATATTAAAAAAAAACTGGTTTTATAACGACATACATGCAGTGTGAAAAGTGAAGATTACTAGACTCAATGAGTAAGGAGCACCACCACTGCACTCAAAACGGTGAAGGAAAACATCGTGAGGAAACCGGCATGGCCTAGTACCTACCTACCGAAAATTCAAAGATATTTGAAATCCAGCAACCCGCACTGGGCTCGCGTGTGGATAATGGCCCACTGCCTCTCACAGAGGAGGCCTGTGTCCCAGTAGTAGGAACGAAATATGCTAGTTATCAAAGAGACGATGAATGGATTGTGTACTAAAGTTAGTCTAGCCCGATTAGTATTTTACCTGCCTAAATATTCTAGCATTTTTACACAAGAAACCGGGCGTAATCAATCACCCGGACATTGGAATGTTTCTCTATATATAAATAATAGTTTTTCCTTTACTTTGTAATCTATTTTCAGCGCTGAAAATATCTTTCAATCGATGTGTAGGTAACGTTAAACTGTAATGGAATAACAACGCTTGCCAAATGAACGCTATCAGCTACGATCTTAACATAGTTGCTGACGCTACTCGTCTTCACGCACACATTTACAGCGTGTTTGTACACTTGGTAACCAGAAGTAAAGCGCGCGTCGTTGTTAGTTAAACTAACGCGTTTTTCCCATAAGGTAGGCAGTTACCGGTTACCTATCTAATCTCCGCAACCCAGTTACACGCTACCCCTTGGTAAGACTGGTTGTTGTCTCAATTATTCACGAATGACAGCCGGAGCTTAAAGTGCTTTCCTAGGCACGGGGGAGTCTTGGTATGTAAATATGGTCACCCATCCACGGACCGACCGTGGCAAGCGTAGCTTAACCAGCTGCCTAATTACGTAACACATTTTCGTAAACGATTACGACTAATCTGTTTGATTTTTACAGTTCAACAACATTCATTGCGTTATTTACATTGTTGAGCAGAATTTTTTATCGAACTTATGAAGTAATGGATTAGCAATCTGTTTCAAAACGATTCATTAGGGTACTGGTTGATCGATCCCAGCGGCTATTACCTAATACTCAGGAACGAGCTCCTGTTTACACACTCATGGGAAAATGTGGTCCGTAGATTGTAACGAAAGTCATTATAATGACTACCAAAGCGGGGATGAGGTCCTATCAGCCACAGTCGAGAAACCGTTGTAGCTGCCACGCATTCTGCAGATCAGAGAAACTGTCCTTTTGCGAAAGCTGGTATGGCAGCTGGCGAAACACCCCGAACATCTCCGATGCACTAAAGAAACATGGCAACTCCAACACATCCTGAAGATTCAAGCCAAGCCAAGTTCTCAAGCCTAGTAATATTGTGAGAAATGAAGATTCATATTTTGTTATACACCCTGAAAAATAATTCGTATGAATTTCCCTTCCTCAATTCATACAAATTATTTTTCATTGTGTCTATACCAGCGGGGTAATTGCGTTACACATGCGCGATGTTTACGTTATTGAGCAGACGAATCTTTCAAACCTATGAAGCAATGGATTACGAATTTCCTTCAAAACCCTCGGTTTGTGATTGCAAGTTTGTTACACAGGATACCGTTCAGTTATGCAAGTTTTATAACAGGATAAATAATTATGACGATTTCACTTACTCTACTCTGGGACTGCGAGATTCAGTAACTTAGCAATTTTTGACAACACTCTTGATTTTATCGCTTTGCTAATTAAAAAAGATTTTCGGAGTTTGTACTTATTTTGTAAAGAATCGAATTTGAAACAATACGCTGCTATCGGTCACCTGACACACTTGTGCGATTGTTTAATTTTAATAATGACCAATTAACATCATTTTATATGTAATCCTCTTGATTTAATTGCTAATACATCTTTCTTTTTCGAGTATTGTTGAGTCTAGCCTAGGTTTACCAGATGTAAAATTGAAAAGTCCTGACAAAAAGCTTGATTTCCATAGAAAAGCCCCGAGATTTTGCCGCAAACGTAATTCACTAAATGATACAAAGTTGATTCACTATATAATACAAAAAAGGTTACTTAGACTTTAAGTTTTTAAATATGTTGGTGTTAATAACGTTGATTTTTTAATAAATCCAAAGATATCATCTGAAAACTGTACTGTATTTTATTGAAAAATCCCGAGATTCCCAACGGAGCCAAAAAATCCTGAAATCTGAGAACAAATCCTAAGATAATTATGGTAACCCTAGTCTAGCCAGACGAAATACTAATTTTATCTGTATTTCGTTATTTTTAACGCTTCTTCTTTGAAGATTGTAATAGCCTACCGTCGTCCATAACAATAGTATCGATTTGTATTACAAAGATCACTTTTTGTCGCGAATGCAATAGTCTCGTCATAACAGGTGACGTCACGAGAACACGCAACCAATAGCCTCGACTGTTCTTTTTTTTATAATTCCGTCGCACGACTATTCTGAAACCATTCTGCCGGATTGCTGGCCGGATCGAATCATACGAGTTTTTCCCAGGCTGTATAAAGGAAGTTCCACGGTCAATCGTAATTCAAATCGTTCGTGATTTCGAAAAATATGATAATGGCTGACTAGGGCGGGAACTTTACATTATTTTCGTCAATTACTGACAATTTTACAATGCATAATAAAGTGCACGTTTTTTCATGCTGAGAAAAAAAGCGTTGAATAAATTAAAATGGGGTTGTTTTACTGCAAGCTGGCAGTGTTGGTTGAACACGTTCGCATGGACATAAAAATATCACAACTGGATTTATCGCGCATTGGATTTTTAGGTAGAAAAAAACACATGGTTGGATTTTCAACTCGGCGCTACGCAGTGCGTTAAAGATCCACTGCGCGAAAAAATCCTGCCGCCATATTTCAACGTCCGTGCGAACGTGGACATAATTTGCATGACAAACCCAAGTGTCGTGCAAGATAACGAAACTTTTACCGTGCACCGGGTTCTAATAAATATTGTTTTTGTTGTAATTTTTTCTCTTATGTATTTAGGCATGTTGTATGAATATTTATTATTTTCGTGTGTAAAATTTGATGATTTTTCTATCATTCTACTCTATTGAATTCATGCAGTTGGTAACGGAATAAATACATCAGTATGCAGGACCAATACAGCTGTGCAGTCTGGCTGGATGCAAGATCATACCAAAGCGTACTGTCGCCGCATGGCCGGCATGGCGTAGAGCCAAATAAATAACTCACATTCTGTCTAGGTACATTTCCAGGTAGTTCCTTTACTCCTAGTATCAGCATTAGTAAAAGGAACAGCGATCACCCTGAAAAACCCACTGCCGAAATAACGTCGTTACTACCAGGAACGAGGGTCTAGAAGAAAAGTGGACGGAACCTGTGTCTTGACATTAACAAAAAAAAAAGTATTTACATAAGTAAATTGTTCAGAAGCATCTTCTGGAAATAATTGGGTTATGCTAATAACGTTCATAACAAACAAAACTAGAACAGCTCCGAAGATCATAATATCATGTTTGGCTACGATCAGTCTTTCTTAGAAAAAATATCATTTTCATCATCATCATCATTTCAGCCAAGAGACTTCCACGCCTGGACATATTCCTCCCCCAAGCGTCGCCACATGGACCGGTCCTGTGCTTCTCACATCTAGCGGACTCCTATGAAACATTAAGCACGTAAAAAAGTCACAAATAAAAACAGCACACGGTAATCACGCATTTATTTGCAATGCGTTGTGTTTTGCGGTGAAAAGTGATCGACATGTCAACGTCAACAGTTCATTGCCGTGTTTGGGCTGTTGTTTGCGAGCAGAATACTCTTTTCAATGGATGTTGGACGCTTCTGTATCTGCCTATTAAATCTACACATATTATAAATTAAATTCGCTTTTCGTTTGTCTGTGTGACCACTCAAATCTTCTAACCTACCATAATGAATTTTGATGCGGTTTTCTTCTTAATTTAGAGAATTTGTTCCGTAAAGTTTATTTGTGAAATATATATTGAACAGAAATCTCGATGCAATGACACGATGTCTCCATTGAACCCGTCTGAAGCCAATTTGACCAAACTTAGTTGAAAACATTTACATTCTGTAAATGTTGTTTACCAACCCACATTACAGCTACTTCAAGAGGCGTGACGTCATTGTTGTATTAACAAGTATAATGTACTTCCAAGTATAACCTAAGCACTTAGATTAGCATTAAATTTACATAGTAACGGATGTTAGAAGATTTCTTTTACAATGTAACTATTTGAATCCCTGGAAATCGGATCTACGAGCACTAGCTCGTAGGCTGCCAAGATATGAAAGAAAATAAAACAATGCGGTTGTACGAATGAAGACATGTCACTCTCTAAAACCGGTTCCTCATGACGAAAGGAAATAGAAAAAAATAATGGTTCATTAATTGCCAAAAAAAAAACAGAATTACATAAAACATAACATCAGGCCTTGTTTCCCCGAAGGGTTGGGCAGAGGTGTACCTATAGTACACCCACATTTCGCCAGCTATGTTTAAGTCCCATGTAATAGGGGGCGAGCCTATTGCCATCTACCGGGCAAAAATCCAGACTTCGGGCTGCTACTGAGAAATTCCAGATAGAAAAACCCAATAACACGTTGCCCTACCTAGGAATCGAACCCAGGACCTCATGCTCAGCAGTAGCGATTGCGACCACTAGACCAACGAGTGAATTAAAAGCTCGAATTAATGATTCTTAGTTCATAAATAAAATATAACAAATCTATAAAATCAAATCATGATACCCGGCCGCAGAACTCCAACAGTGTTAAGCGTGTCAGGGTCGGGGGGTCTTCTCTTAAAGTTCGTCAACGAAGTCGCCCGTCCGAAAGTAGTTAATCCGTCAAAAAAACTGTGAAATAAAAAAAGACGCACGGGCAAAAGCACATTGGGCGTGGGGACAACAGTCAAATCATGTTGCCTTTAATTATTATTTTGGAAACCGAACTCATCTTTAGGCCCATAAGTGATATGGACTTCGTGCTTTCGGTGTATCTCCCCGTCTCTATCTTTTACGGTCCGAAAGCAAACGAAAAATCTGAACCTAAGAAACCTGATCTAAGAAAGTTGCCCTTTGCAAAGGCCACGTAAAAAAAGGCGTTAAGAAACACCATCGCTGATGAGCTATCAAGGAAGAATAACCATTTTAAATCACTTTAATTAAATAATGTCGGTCAAAGTCTCGCCATACTACTTAAGAGACAGAATCAGAACAATGCACAAAGATGTTTATCATCTTACTGAGACACTTTCCTTGTTCTGGATACCAAATTCACTTTCGTTATGTCTCGCGCTTTTTAATACGAAAACTAACATTAAATTGTACGGTGGATAAGCAGAAGTATTGTTTTGTGAAGAAATATATCTCGCCTGGAAACGGCACGGACTCTGAGCAAGCTTTTTGATCAATACTCGTACTACCCTTCTCTGATTGAGGAGTTCTTTGCCCTGAAGTAGAACAGTAACGTACTAATAATATGTCCGCACATCAGAGAGAAAGCGGCCGAGTGCGAGTTGGACTCGCCCATGAAGGGTTCCGTAGCAGCAAGTAACATAATATAAAGGTTCTTGTAGTTCGTTGTAACTTTGATCGATGTTTTAATAGTGTTTTTTTTTAATTGCAGTTTACGTTTATGATGTATTAAAAAAAAATACTAGATCTCGTTCAAACCAATTTTCGGTGGAAGTTTGCATGGTAATGTACTTACATCATTTTTTTTTGTTTTTTTTCATTCTCTTATTTTAGAAGTTACAGGGGGGAGGGAGGGGGGCATTTTACCACTTTGGAAGTGTCTCTCGCGCAAACTATTAAGTTTAGAAAATAAATGTTATTAGAAACCTCAATATCATTTTTGAAGACCTATCCATAGATACCCCACGCGTATGGGTTTTTTTTTTTTGAGTTTCTGTTCTAAGTATGGTAACCCCCAAAATTATTTTTTATTTTTGTGTGAAAATCTTAATGCGGTTCACAGTATACATCTACTTACCAAGTTTCAACAGTTTAGTTCTTATAGTTTCGGAAAACAGTGGCTGTGACATACGGACGGACAGACAGACATGACGAATCCATAAGGGTTCCGTTTTTTGCCATTTGGCTACGGAACCCTAAAAAGGACTGTTAAACCAGAAATGTGTTTAATGTTGATCAAAGATGCTTAATTTGGTTTGCGACCTGAATAGTAAGATTATTGTTTTGAAGCTGTTCCACCCAGAAATCCGTCTGTTTCCAAAAGACACATGAACCAGCAATTGTGAATTCCTTTTTTGACAAAATAGGAGACAAATTAAACTAATATCAAATGGATCCTCATTTATTATACATATAACCACTTAACTAAACAGACAACTAGTATCACTGGCATTTTATGAATGCACACTTTGTTTCAATTAAGACTACTTTAAGTTATCTGTGTAACTGTCAGTCTTTCAAAGAGTACACTTACTGTCAATGAGACGAATCCTTTACATACCAAAGCTTATGCTTATGAAAATAGAGTTGATATTACATCAGCAGGAACGGCTAGAATTTTGCAGATAATGACTTCGTTATGCCGTCTTAGATAACGATAGTTCTCTGTATATTGTTGAGTGGAAAAACCTGTTACTTATTCAAGTACGAATATGTAGCGTTTTGTTTGTATTAATATGTATTTGGTTTAATGTTCCTACTTGAAAAAGTGGTGGATCTACTTTTAAAATTTGGTTCATGTTCTGTTTTATGATTTCCGTATTGTTCAGAACTCAGAGAATGGTGGAAAAACGTCACTGTGCGTTGATTTATATTCAAGAAGTGCAAATTCAAAGATTGTGTTTGACTTTTTTGGAAAGCGAACTTTAGGATGGAGTTTAGTCTATCTTAATTATTCTCTTGTGATGAAATGATGAGTGGGATGGATGGAAAATGTGCCTTAATTACGGGGACGTGATCTTGGAAGGCGTGGGTCTGAATGGACGCCACTGAACTAGCCAGGAAGACAGGAAAGCCAAGGCGAAGATTATGATGACAACAGCTCATCTCTTTACTCTCATATCAAGACTTCAGCTTCAAACCTAGAATATATCATAACAACATTAACAATAGTGGCAACAAATTTAATGGTTTTCTATAAATCCCTAAGCCAAACTAAATTCCGCAGGATTAGTGTTAAATCAGAATTCCTTGCTTTTTTATGTATATTGATGTTTTATATAAGTTATTTATGGCTTCAATTCATTCGAAGTGTGATTGTCTATCAATAATTATTTGGAAATTGTTTAATAATTTAGATTTCTTGTTTATAAGCAAGTTCCTATTTCTGACAAAATGTATTGTCCTCGTTATAACTGGCGGAATGATTCAGCCCAAAATACTTCATCAGAGGGCCGAGACAAAGTGTTCTATCAGTGATAACAATGATGGTAAAAATAAAGATGTTAGTATTGCATTGACATGAATAATGAGCCGAAAAGAAAATGTCTTCGGGAAAGTTTTGCATATGAATCATGTTTTGCATGAAATAAGAGCAGGGAAAGACCAAAGAAACGATGGAATGGATGGATGGAATGTATGAAAGATGATATGGCTAGAAAGGAGGTGACTACCGAAATGACGACTAATGGAGTGTGAAAAAAAAAGACATGTTGCCCCGACCTCAAATAAATAGGAAAGAAAAGCTAAACGTCAATCCTGTTGAAAGTCGTTGTAGATAGTATAAACACTTTGAAAGCGACCATCACTGTTCTAGGCTCCCAGCGGGCGTAGCTTGACCGGGTTTGTCGACTGGAGAATAGACAAACTTACAGATTTCTTTTATTCATCTGTCTTTGTCTATTCTTCCGTCGACTATACTCGTTTCTATGGTGGTCATGCATCGCAGGTAGGTCCAGCTGAAGGCAATCTTCTTCTTCCTTTGGATAATAATAAATGCCAATTTTGTACATCCTAAAATTGACTTCATGACAGAAATAACTGATTGCGACTAGACCGCTATTTAAAATATCATTCTCTGATATACAGTAGTGCTATTCTGTAACCATCTTACCGTGAAAACTAAGATGAAGTGAGCGTGGAGTGAGCTGTCAGCGCTACTGATGCTAGGGAACGACCAAGGCGGGATGACACTGACAGCTCACTCCACATAAGTATTTTTACTGAATCGACATGAGTATTGCGTTGCGAGTGTGTAGCTTGATATTCAAAGGCCACCGATTAGATATTGAATCTTCCTTATTTACCTAATAGATAACATGTCGGCGATCTTTGATCACCTTGTAAGGTCAAAACGACCATAGTTAATCTAAACATAAAAATAATTTATATTCTAAACACATACACTTGCGTATGTTTCTTAGTCATCTGTTCATACCGACAAATGTGGACCGTGATATATAATTTAGCATTCATCGAGGAAGTTTACTTTGCTAAGAATTCCCCTGAGACAGTTTGACTACATGTGTGTGGTTTTGATGTGTCATGTCTGTTCTTTATCCCTGAAACGCAGTAAGGTTGGTAAGGACAATAGCTTTGCGATCCATGATATGACTCAAGATGCTTTGTCAGGCATCACATTTGTCGCTTATCAAGTAGTTTTCTGACTGAGAGTTTCACTCATAATATTCTTGGCGTATAGGTACTAAGACACTCCAACTACTCTTTGTTCCGAATTTTCACCTACTTTTGTAAAACATACAAGTTCTGCCTTTGAAATTCACCGTTCGAATATAGCGGTCGTCTCCAATGCACATCTCTAAGATATCTTTGATTGTCTGTTTTCATAACTAAAAATTCGCTTTGTATTTTGTCCTCTATTTTCCGCCATAATTTTCCGTGACCGACACAAAAATCCATTAAAATAAGCAATACAGGTTTAAAATCTAAATCATGTCAGTGCTAAAAATCTTATACGATCGACCTAACAGTTTCCTAAAACATCTCGGCTGCTATGCTAACATAAACAATCGTTTGTTACCGTTTAGGAGTCGATTCGCAGAATCGAGTTGCATTGCAGCGCAATCGAATTTTAACCGATACCTGATATGTTTGGACTTTGAGGGTGAAGATTTGAATGTCTTTCATTGGGTGTCTGGATATGGGCAGACGACGCTTATAGTAAAGTGGCAGTTTAATAATAAAAGGAGAGTGTCTCCATAAATAAATTGACCTATTTGAATGTTCATGTTTGTTTTCTGGTTTAGAAATGTCATTAACATAACATAACATCACGCCTTGTTTCCCCGAAGGGTTGGGCAGAGGTGTACCTATAGTACACCCACATTTCGCCAGTTATGTTTAAAGTCCCATTTAATAGGGGGCGAGCCTATTGCCATCAACCGGGCACAAATCCAGACTCCGGGCTGCTACTTAGAAATTCCAGATAGAGAAACCCAACAAACGTTGCCCGACCTGGGAATCGAACCCAGGACCTCATGCTCAGCAGTAGCGATTGCGACCACTAGACCAAAAAAAAAATACAGAGTTTCCAGGGCCTTTTCCGCAACTATGTTGAAGTCAGTTTCCAGCCTTACTGAATTCAACCGTAAACCAGTATTCTACATTGAGCGACTGCCTCTCCGACCTCCACAACCCAGGTGTAACCCTGGGTAACACGATACCCCTTGGTAAGACTGGTTGCCAGACTTTTTGGGCAGTATATAACAGAGCGAGTCTAAACAATATTCTTACGGAGAAACAGCCAAGTGCCATCAGATGCTACTCCATCACTAAACCTACCGTTATTAACACTGTCTTCTCCAAAATTATACGAAAAAGAAAACAACAAAAGTATAAGTACATACAATTATAAGTACCCCATCACGCACGCATCTAACGGCTCGATCTTATCAATATTACAACGCAACGCATGTATTATTTATGACTAAATTGACCATATTGTGATCGTCAGTACTTTCTAATGCACGTGACGAAAGTATGGGTTAAGTTAAGAGATGGTTGACCTCTTTGTCTTTCCCTTTGTAGTTTATGCTGCATTTCGCGGTTCGTCCCCTCTTCAGCGACCCTTCAATGCTTAGGATCGCCACTTCATACTTGTCCGCAAGATAAGAGGTTTAGCGTTGGCTCTCCTTTATTCAGTCCCTAGAGTTCTGTAACTCAACATTAACTATGATAAGCGTGAATCATGTAGGTTCAACTGCAATAAAGCCAGCTGCCCTGAAATTCAACCTAACATGGCTGGTGATGTCTCTGGCTTTGCAAAGGGCAAATGGCAAAAAATCTAGACATTTGGTCATTCTACGTCATAGTTTACCTTACGTCTATTACAACTGCATACGACTCTCCAAATAGATTCTTCTGCACTTCTAGCTTTGTGTTTTCCTGAAGTTCCAGCAACTTTAAGCCCAGAATGTCCTGTTGTAAGCACCTAAATGCCTACAGATAACTTCGAAATAACCTCATCACTTATACCACCCGCCGTCATTGAATACAATGACTCAGCAATATTTAGACCATTGTTCAACCGACGAACTCGATCTACCTTCATCAAATTATATTATTCGCTGTTTTCTTTACTTCAACTTTAAATTATACTTTTCGTCCGAATAAGTTTCAGCTTTCATTGCGCCTGTGATACAGAATTGTAGCACATTTATTGGTTAAAGAGCTGCACTAAAGTAAATCCCTGTCAGCATCACCGACCATGGTTAACCAAAATGCATCAATCTCACTAATCAAAAGGTATTTCGCTAAGCTAACACGATTCGATCAGAAAATTTTAAGAAGCCCCAACTGCACACAGTAATCATTTATGAGGAAAACAAAACCACTAATATATCGCTACCATTTGTTTTTACGACTGCAATTTTATCACAAGTTAAAGACAAAGAGGTCTTCATGAATAACAAAACTATCTACTGAAATGATTTGCATATGGAGTTAGCAGAGTTACCACCGCTGCTGTGCCTCTCAAGGTCGTGTAACAATGACATATTATTTTGTTTGTAGAGTGTCTGCGGTGATGTTCTTTCATTCATGGTTAACAACTTTATTTAGGCTAGTGTCAGTTTCGATGTGATTTTTCCACAATACGTTACTGATTTTAGTCTTGATTCTGAAGAAATCATCTACAAGTTAGTTGCCGAGATCAGTTGCTGTTACTCCTTGGGAAACTGTTTTCTATATACGTTACGTCGAATCCCTCTCTATGTGGAACGAAATGACATTAGGCTTCTGCAAAGTTGAATTTCTGTATAAAACACGCTTATTTAAATGCATGATGCTTAAATGCTTGGAGTTTTATTCTCATTTTGATATTTTTCGCTTTGTTGTAGTTGATGCTTTTGATTATTAAACTTGGTTGTCGATGGATTTATCCCATTTGTTTACAATAACTTTTTTTAATTAGAAAATGGCATCTTCTAATTATCGTTTCCTCCCTTTCTCTATTTCCTGTAAAATAATTTGGCGCTTCTAAAAACTGCTGCCTACAAATCACTTTTTTGACTTCATCATTTCCTTCAAACGCCTTACAAGCATCTCTTTCAACATTAAAACTTGCAGTAACTTCATGAATCTTCCATCATAAATCTCTTATCTCCTGACTGTGACGTAGGATTACTGTAAAACGTAAAAGATCATTTGAAACGCTTGCTGATAAAGTTGACATACTATGTGTTTTACCTACATTCATGTTCCGTAATGTTTACAGATTCAATGACCTACTAGGGAAGCAAATATTGTGGTCGTAAATGAAAGATTGTTGGTAGATTAGAGTTGGCTACTGGGTGGTCTGTCTGAAGTCCGATAGGAATTTTAGAAATTAAAGCAGCTGGGTTGTTTGTTAAATTAAATTAGCGTGTCGTGATTAATAAATAGTTGGGCGTTACCCGTTCTTTAGTTAGATTTTAATATGATATATCTGCTTTTTGTATTTTCACTTTTGTCTGTACAAGTTAAGTTAACTGTAGCTACTTTTTTTAGTTCATCGTCAAGAGGTTGTTTAATTTTAATTTCGGTTGTTCAAGCGTTGTGCTCCTTGTAACTAAATAGATAGTGCATCAATAAGAAGAGTATCTAGAAGATTTCTTTCTTCATTGTTTGCTAGTTTTATTATCATCACATAGAGTGGTTTCATCGTGGTTCAATTCGATTGTGATTTCTAACTCTTCCCAAAGTCCTTCCTCTCTTTCCGCTCACTTTAAAGAAATTTTACCTCGAACTCTTGTATGTTCCAGCTGATCCCAGAAAATTCTCTTGCCTGAGTTGATAGTAGCTACAAAAACAACAGGAAACTCCTCATTAGGTGCATTCTCCCCAATTCTATGATCCGGCGTCAACACCCCGATGACGCGGATGTGCCAATAAAACGAGTTACGACTTCTTATGTGTTCAGAGGAAACTTATCCTTGCTATTCTTCAGAAGCTAGTCACCGGTTCGAATTAACCCCAGTAATATTCAAAGTAGAATTCATCGAGAATCATAAAGGAATTGAGTAAACTAATTATTATCATGCCCCTACTGTAGCTTGACCACACCTTGGAATGATGTGTACAATGAATTGTATATATGCTAAAATTTCCGTTGTCGTAGTATGTAAGTACCTACTTATATTTCTATATCTTAAGGGACAAACTTCGGCTATTAAACTCATCTAGCATTCTCGTCAGGAAGTTTAATAAGGCATGTTTGACTTCCAACTATTCACCTGACTGCAACTGTTATCAGTCTCCAGAACAACGAATGCAATTTTCTGTTCACTGTGTAGGAAGCTCACACGTTCAGAAATACTAGCCTAAGTAGATTTAGAATCGCACAAGGTCGTGAACTCATCCGCAAGCCTCAAGCACAGCCATTGAGGCCAGCAAACGCATTAAGAGTACCACGGTTCCACGAGGCTCCTCATAAAGTGACTTTGTATCTCCGTAACGCCTAATTATTTTCTTAACATTTGTTTTATGATCACTAAATGAGATTTACGAGGCCTATGACCTGGTGTTTGGATAACCGGGATTACTGGCAATTTGGGAGGCCCGTTTAATGCTAGACTTCTGAATTACCTATTTGCAAGGTGAATAATTAGGTCGGACACATTTGAAATGAATTGGCTCGATTTCGCCAGTTTGGTCATCAAAAACGTCGAAATCGATTAAGTGGAGGCCTATGCTGTCCTTAATTAAGCTCTTTTCTAAGAACATAAGCCCAACCCAATAGATGTTTTAAACCTGCTTTGCTGCTAGATCCGAATCTTTAAAATAAGACAATAAAGATTTAAGTTATAACACAGTATTTAATATTTATTGCAAAAATATTGCACAGTTTCATAACCTGTAATACTTGCATAGCTAGTCTGACGAAAAGTCAATACGATCACATAAAAATAATAAAATAACACTAGTTTATTTCAACATCACCTTCTGTAAAGCTGCTTTTGTTTTATTTAGAAGTTCCGCTTGAATTCACTTTATAAATCTTACATAGGAAACTATTGCAAAAACAGATTTAGTATTTCTTATGCTGCTGATCTTGGAATTAATATACCTGGTCTTGGTTTTTGTAATATCGTCGAGGAAAATGTGTGTCACAAACGTTTTTGTATCAGAAACCTGCGAAGACCTTTTTTACAAGGGTATTACCACTTTTCCTTATCTCCGTTTTTTTTACTTATGAAAAAGCCTGTTTCTTCAACTGTCTTTAAATTTTTCTTTATTTCATTCATATCAACCGTGCCAGTCTCGTGCGTTACTACAGTTTTTTCCTATATTATTTTCTATATATTTTGATTTCAAGGAGTGCCCTTGGAGTTTCTTGCCGGTCCATCATAGGAACCTTCTATGTTTTAGAATTTGCAGCTTCATCTTTCTGACTTAATAACTCCTTGACAATTCAAAAGAACCTTTCGCATAATTATAAAAGACGTCTTTACACATTTGTTTATCTCTTTGTATTTTCCTTTCGTTACTTCGAACCGGCTCTCTCGATATGGACCGTTGGATGTGGGTTCAATCCATGTACAGTTCACTTTATGTTTAATCGTGCGGTTTTTTAAATATATTTCTGAATCTCCGTAGGTGGTTCGGTTTGATCTGATTTGATTTGTGGCAATTTTGTTATGGGTATAGATTTGTGTAATGTGTGGTTTGGTTTTACTTTGAACGTGCCTCATCTTTTTCGGGTGTTTCGAAACTTCGAAAACTGTAGATGAATTTAATCACTTTGTTGGTCTGAAGTTACTGCGATCATATGTTTTATGAAGCTAGGGTACAGAATGGGAAGGAAGGCATTCCAAATAAAAAAGCCTTTAAATACTTTTGATCATCCATCCTAAGTTTTTTAGTCTTGAAGATCAGTAACTAGAACTTTGGCAAATGAACCTATGAATCTTAATGACCCTCCCCATTCTTGCTAATTCCTCTGTAAATTGAACTATTATCTCTGGCTTTTTAAAATTATATTAAATGTGGCAATTACAATAACCGGATTTCGGAACTGACACATAACGCCATTTAAGATCACAATCCTCAATACACGAACGACTACCCACTTTATAATGACGTGTATCATTCAAGTATGCGCATGAGTTTCGTAAGCTTGTTTGTCTACATCACCTTCACCATTAACTGTACACCATTATGATATGTTTGTAGGGTTAGCACTTGTAGCTCTATCTCAGCAGGATTATTTTTTAAGCCCGTATTTCATTCACAATAACTTAAATTATTTCGTAGACTTTCTTTCCATTTTCTACCTATTACTTAACACTTCAAAATTTTATTACTTGCTTCTTTGAAATCATTGGTTCTGCCGTTATTGGCAAGTGTCTCCACAATGTTTTTGCAAGTTTATTTGTGCTTACATCAGAGTACACTTGTCTCGTTTCCTAACGATAACAAATCCTGTGACATTCGAGCAAGGATACTGGCACTCTAAAGTGTCCCTTCGACACCTGAAGACCCTTTTTCTCCACCTCCTCTTCTTTCCGTCACGAAGCCAATTTACGAAAATTCTTCATCCTCCTCCTCCGGACTTCAATTCAGGCCTATATTAACTTCAGTGTCGCGAGAACCGTGTTAATCTTATCTTCGTCATATCAGTCAAAATACCTAAGTACGTCTACTGCTGGACATAGGTCGGTCCTGCCTTGCCCACAAAGAGAGAATCACCTTGATCTTCTCCAGGTCCTCGAGTAATCTTATCTTATTTCCGGTAAAAGTAAAAGATTTAAAACCCAACCTGCCAACCCTACTCTCAGCGCCTTCGCAAAACATTCATATAAACATTACGTTACTTACGTCTGTTACACAACATTGACCCACAAAATGGCCACCGTGACGTCACCACCATGGTAATTAATTTAGCGATAGATCATAGAGAATTGACCTTAATTTGAATATGTTGGGTGAGAGTGCGTCTGCGCTGGGTGTTAGTAAGGTTAAGTGTATGTACTGATTGCTAGTTGGATTTGCTCTCGGATGCCGTTTTATTCTTTGGCTATTAACAAGATTTCTTGGTTATCAAATAAATAACGAGAGTATTTAAATGGCTTTTTTTTGGATCGCTTTATCTCGGAAAACGACAGTTCCTTTAACAGGTTTCGGCTGTCCAGACTATCTAATTTTAAAAACTGATTCTAAAGTTTATTAATATGTTCAACTCGTTTTGTTCAAGAGTTGATTTGTTGGTAAGAGTTGTAACAAGAATCCTGTGAAATGGCAAACTAGGCATTTAAAACAACTTGCACTAGTGACCATACCAGTATCCGATCACTTGTTTCTATCCAATGCACAAAAAGAAAAACAAAGTCTCATTTCTGTACACAGCACAAGACGTAACAGTTAAACCAATTCAGCTCCGACCTTGCAACGACAAACGAAAACAAAATTAACCTTTATCAGACAATAGTCGGCTAATATAACAACTTTCAAAGCTAACCCGACCAGTCAGTTCAATACTAAATAGACCATTAGCACAATACATGAGATAAACATGAACAGACAGATGAACTCCATTTATTACGTGATTGACTGTTCAAGATCAACAGATGCTTCTGAATGTTGCGAGAATATTTTACAGACTGCTTTATACAATCATTTAAAGTAGAGGATTGATCTGCTTTACTTGCAGTAGGCAAATTAAGTTTGTCCACGTTTTCGTTTTGTTTATATTTAACTATATCACCAAAAAGAAGAAGAGCAGTAGTAGCAGAATACCTCTTCAATTTACTGCGATCAACGCGGAATATGTGCTTAACATCTTCATTCATCATTTCAGGCGAAAAATATCCACTGCTAGACTAAAGCCTCCCCAAGAATTGCCACAACATTTATTTAAAAATGATGATAGAGAATTTCAACACGATCATTCATTGAAATCACAACTTCCGTAAACTTGAAGTATGTGCGTGATGCGGTGTGGCGCAAGAATCAATGTTGACAAAGTCGTTAGTCTGCTTTGCTTGTCCTTGACAAGTTTTATCACTTCATTTGTCTCTACAGTACTAACAATAACCCATTCATGGTAATGATTTGATTGTTTGCATCTCCTTTTGGTCATAGGCTTCTTCTAAAAAGGTAATTAACACGATCAAAGCGGTTGCATACATCCGCGTTTACTATCATTTAAATAAGAAGCCATCAATCACTAGCGGAAGTAAGTTCCATAATGATTAATAGTCATGGTTAAGAATTTTTTATCATAATTATATTCCAACTTATGAGTTTCTTATATGAACCACTTATAAGAGAAAAAAAGGGTGCAGTACAGTGAAATGATATCAAAGAGAGGGGAGTGAATGATAGCGTGACGTTTGACGGAGAATGGTAGAAGGAGACGTGTTACGCCGAGCCCAAATAACATGGGACAAGGTCAGAAAGATGATGACAGTAAGCAAGGGAAGAGCCAGAAGAACTTGACATAGCGTATAAAAACACCGCTTAAAGTAAGCATGAAACACAAAATGAAACGCAAAATGACAACTGAAGAATGAACAGTGAAAGTAGTCAAAGAATTACCAATTTTGAGCTGCCAAAATTACTCTCTGTTGGACCTATGCTCCGAATGCCTCGCCATAGCCGAGGATACGGAAGCCCGGTTGCATCGTTTACAAAAACATTGCAGTAACGTTGAAATCAATATTTGGCTCGTTTCTCCATATTACCATGTAGTCACTTAGCAATTTAAATGGTGTTGTTTTATGTGCAAACATAGTATTGTGCTCGTGTCATGTGCTTGTCACGCTGGTTCTGCCTTTAAAGGTGGTTGACGAGGCATCAGATGTAGCGGATTCTGTTTGGTTTCGCATGGTATAATTTTTGGGTCAGTATATACGTATATGGCGGTTAAGGAACTGGATGTCAATGATGAGAGGTGGTATTGGGCGCATCGACAGGATCATTGTTTTTAAATGTTGTGATTTGACTTGATTTGTCAGTTGTTAAAAACTAGTGAAGAAGCATAGTAAAGGCTTTAAGAATAGATTATTCGAACCGGCAAAACTCGTGGTAGGACTGAACCTGCAATAAGGCCACCATTACCTAAACCATAGAACAACGATATCGTATAAGGGCTGAGAATATTCTACCCATCTGCTCGGGAAGCGAGTAAGATTTCGCAAATGCTTCCTTCGTGAGAAACACCGTGGTGATTATCATTCTCCCTGGGTGGAAGGTTCCTAAACAATAGGTATGATGACATTTTTTTATTTTTTTTCTCAATAAATTGTTTGTTTCTAAATAGTGCAAACAAAATTACAAAAAGAGAAAAAGCTTAAAAATTGCCAAGTTATAAACGTTTTAAGATAAGTGTTAGACAAGGACAGCACTATCGTAGAAGTGACGTCACGAGTATGTTACTTGATACTAGTCCGTACAGTGCGACAAGGACGGGAAGAATCCCCTCCAAGAAATTTAAAAGCGTGTATCTTCTTCATATTCACACCGATTAAACAGATTTTTTCGATTATCTAATTTTTACTATGCCTACTTTGAAATTACATTATTTTTATGAACATTTCTAATATCAGTCATCATCCCTATTTTACCATGCAAAACAAGATTTAATTTAATTTTATTAAATAGGAACAACAAGATCTTGTTAAAAGGATCTTCATAAGATTTAAAAAGGCAATCTTAGGGATAAAAAAGAAAGTTCTTTCCCACCCGCTTCTCGCTTTACTCTTGCACCTTCTCAAACTACGTGACCAGCCTGTCAATCTTCCTTGGTACTTGAACCACGTCTGTTGTCAGTGCGTTATGACCTAAAATGGATGTTTTCGCTAGTTCTTGCAATGTTGAACATACCACGTTTTTGGTACTTGTTGATTCCGTGAGCATAATCGCCATATTGTTATGTCTAGGCGGTAAATTACGTCACTTTGGAATTCCAAAAGTGATGAATGATGTAATTGTTGGTTGAGAGACCTTTGGTAAGACCTCTGTGTTGTTTGTTTTTCATATATTAATCAGATGCCTTTGATATTACATAGGCCTGTTCTAAGTAGAGCTTCAATTATAAAGGTGATGTAGACTAAAATATCTCAGGTACATTTGGAAAACCTATGACCTAAATGATTACTTGGCGCTGGCGGCTATAATGCAAAAGTGGTTACGCTAAAATTTTATGAACAAACGTATTTCCAGCTTTTCTTTAGCTACGTAAGGAGAATGCCGGTGCCTTGAGGCGAGAACTTGAATGAAAATCTAATCGGCTATTACCGATATAATCAACAATGGCCACTAACCGATTTCCCTTTCATAACATGAGATTACAGAAGATCTTTGAATGAAAACGGTTCAAGTTGTCATAGAGCAGATTTGTACAGAAGGCACTTAAGCACATGCGATAAGGGAAGCATAATGAAATATTAATCACCATCGATAACTTGAAGTCCATTCTTCTACCTCTTAAGCCTCTAACTACACATCTCATATGTAAATAAAAATCAATGCCCAAAAATATTTGTCCCGCACCTATTTGCCTAATTCTTTTTTAGTTGTGTTTGTAATTGTCAGGACAAGGTTTGACAGTTTATTGCTTTGGATATTCCACCGGGAAAGTTGGGCACGAACAGCTGCTAGTGATAAATAACAATTAGCCTTTTCTCGAAGAACGTTTTTCATACGTATCTGTAGAGCTCCATTTACATGATGCAAGTTTCTTGTCTGAGACACACAATAAAATTGAACATCATACAAGAAACTTGCATCGTATGAATGGGGCTTAATTGTCTTAGGTACAAAAAATAATTCTAGGTGCTTTTGCGCCGTTTAATGATGCACCTTCTGAAACTTTTTACTCTATGGTATCATAAGCAATACATAAGTTAATTAACATCTATCAAGTTCATAATTGGTGTTTCATAATTTCTTCTATAAAATTTTGAGTACAACGAAGTATTGAGAAAATAGGTCGAACTGTGTGAATATTATTGTGAAATTAGTTAGCGACAGTGCAAGAGCTTGTTTATATCGTTACTACTGTTTTGGCTACGCTTAAAGGGTCTTCAGGATCTTGGAATGCTGGCCGGGATTATAGCAAAAGGCAGCAGAATTGTGCGGAAAAGGGAGAGGAGACCTGGGTCCTACAGTGGGACAATACAGATCTTCAATAGTATTCATTACTTGTTGATCTACTGTTATTGTTCCGACTTAGACTAGAATAGTCTTAAAGAATAGCACTGACCTCCCCCCCTTTTTCTGTCCGTGGGTGTCGTAAAATGGGACTACTAAGAGACTTACTTAGAGAATGAGCAGCAGCTTTCTCTATTCATTTTAAAAAACCATACTGCGATCGCCAAGTGTGGTGATTATGGGAAACCCCCCCAAAAATGACAAGCACAAAGAACAAATGGTGCCTAGTGCCCGGCCGCCTGCCTACCCTTGGCTACGGTAGCGATCAAAAGGTCACGGAGGGGGGACACGGGGGGGAGGGACCATGGGGTGCTAAAAGGGTGTGGGGGTACTTTATTTTTAATCTTTTTTGAATATTCAGTCAATAATTCTGTTGCGCGTGAAATGGGTCTCTTGTACTTTAAAATTATGTAAGTGACTCCATGCAGACTATCTTCAATTCCGATTGTGACGATGTATGTACATCATCAGCCTATTATATTCCCAGTGCTTGGACACAGGCCTCCTCTCTGTGAGAGGTAGTGGGCCGTAATTCACTACGCGGGCCCAGTGAGGGTTGGTAGATGTCACATGTCTTAAAATGTTTGGTTCTATTGATTGTGACATATCCTATTGGATGTTTGGGCTATTGCTTTGATATAGCTAGGACGATAAGAAGCTTCATTTTTCTAAACTACCGACTCCTTTGACAATTTAAAAATGCCTTTTCAGTGAAAAGGCACTGAAAAGGCTGGCAGGTAGTGTAGGCTCAAAAAGCAACAAAAATGCATTAAACGTGCCATCTACTTATTATATTTACAGGCAATGGCAGGCTTCGAAAATATGTATTATATTTGATATAAAAAAGTTGGCAACCCTAGTTCTAACTGTCACCGACCGCGGCGTTCCAAGTTGGTAGCAGTTACTTGGCTTTTAAGTATAATAAGGACCAGAAAATAGAATTTATAAGAGGTTGACAAAAACGAGTCTTCAATAATACATATTTTTAGGACAGTAAAACGAAAATTAACTAAGGTTCGAATAAGTAAATACATTCGTTTTGTAATCCCTTCTCAAGAGCAACATGGCGACTATAATCGTTGTTTACTCGTGACTCTCTTCAATCGTACTGTAGATAGCAATTATTTTTTATGACCCCCAATCAGCTGTAGTATCTGTAAGTGGATAGTGGTATCTTTGTTTAATAGTATCTCGCATGAAGTGATAATTGTCCTACTTTGATAAATTGTGAATAAGATGCTAATACGGATAGAAAGAGTAATGGAGATAACGTTACCATTGATAATGCGGAAATTAATAATAAAACAACTACACACAATCAAAGAAATAGCAGTAGAGCTTAGGCCAGTGATTAGCATCAATCAGCACGCGTAGCAATGCCACCATAGAAACAAATTTGTCGACGGAAGAATAGACAAAATGTCAAATGAATAAAAAATCTGTCATTTTGTCTATTCACAGTCGATAAAACCGGCGAGGCTCCGCGTGCTGTATTGGCACAGTTATCACTCCTTCTCTTTCCCTTATCACAGTTTATTTGGGGTCGACGAAACATGTTTTTTTCTTCCACGCTTCTCTATCACTTGTCATCTCGGTATTCTCCTCCTTTCCAACCGTAGAATGTTTCACAGTCCATCCATCGTTTCTTTGGTCTACCCCTACACTTATTGATTTGCAAAAAATCTGCTTGAAGTGAGTTGTGATCAATGTTTATTAGTTTATGTATCGAAATAAAAAAACAATGTACCTACACATTCGATTTTTTGTTATCCTCTACGATTTCTCGCTTACAAATTTGAATAAGACTAGAAGATTTCCATAAGATAGTCTCCGTATCTGAAGAACAGCAGATACTTTTTATTTCATACACATTCTTAATCAGCATTCTTATTACAAATTGGATTAAAAAATCTATTAATATGAACGAAGCCCAGCTTGTGTGGTCAGATAGGAAGGTATTTGAAAAAAACTGGTACCAATAACTTATTTAAACAACATTAAGCCCCTGACCTTCGCATGTCTACTGCCTAGCATATTAAGTTTAAAAGTAAATCTTTTCATATTTTCAAGAAATCATGACGTCTCTTGTAATTTATGTATTGTATCCTGTTTTTTTAGAGTTCTCAATTATAAGTAACCACAGGATTTTTTTCACACCTTTGGTTTACAATTGAGAACTCAATAAGTTCTGGCTACCTAGACCCTCAATAATATATTTTTTGGATCAAATATCAATTTTCCTGACGTGCATAATCAGTCTATTATTTTCCGACTGCTGGGACACAGGCCTCTTTTCTGTGAGTATAGTACCTATGTCTCCTGAGTATGCTTCCAGAGGTGAATATGCCTTAATTCTGAAGCTACTTACTGATTTCACGATCACAATTTTCGAGAAACAATCTTCCAAACTTTTCGTGTACTTATCCAGTTTTCTCTTACATTACCAATAACCTCAGTTATGAAGTAAGATAATACTTTAACTTTCCCTTCAGTACTAACGGCTTGAGATTTGACATCTGACCTTTTGGCTCACGCAGCAAAAATATGTCGTTTCTGACTCTAATGGTTTCGTTAGCCAATCATCCGTGGATATTGTACTGTGATCACCGTTATGTATGACTATTAATGTTTTGAATTATTCAATTTAATAGCTATGTTTGGAAGAATATAATAATTGTCGCTCTGTCGAAACGCGTGTTAAAATGTTCGCTCAAGTTAATGTCATTAGATGGTTCTTTCAATGCGCTGCATTACACCTGCGCCCTTAGCATCATCACTTCAATCTGTACTTTCCGAATAAAAAACATACTTAGAATACTTACTAAGTATAAAAAGTGACATTTGCTTGTTAACCAATATGTCGCTGGTAAAACCACAAAATTTTAAAAATCCCTTTTGCAGGAGTTATAATGCGCCAAATTACAAATTGGCGATGTCAAAATAGAGAATTTCGCCTAACCGACAATACTATCTAACCACAAAATAAATTTAAATAAAATACCTACAAAAATCTATAAAAATCTTATCAACCAATCTATCGTGGTTATTTAAATTAAAACATTCTGCTTGACCCCGACCCCGAGCGAGGACGCGCTATCGCAAGTGTAAACATGGCGGGCATCTTAGATCGGTGACGTGACGGACTAAATTGCGCAGGAGTCGCGCGTGTAAGATTTCTTTTTTTGGCGTAGTATAGAATATTTTATAAAGTAGTCGCATTGCTTAGGTCCTGCATCCGGTATCCGGGCGAAAATATAACACATCGAGTTTATGGAAGAGACTGTCACGCAGGTATAACGTAATAAAAGAAAGCTTTACGAAGCTGATCCTGCCATTCTAATGGAGGTTGTATGTTTTTGTTTCGCAAATATCTATTTCGTATCTTGAGATTTTTAAATGAAGGACGTTGATAAGTTCTTAAGTCGTAAGGTTACAATGTAGCAAGCCATAAAAGGCGTAACCACCACAAATTAACAAAGTTATAAAAGTTGATAAGTTACAAAGTTGATTCGAACTTTTTAAATCGCCCACGCGGTTAGTTGCGATTCAACTATGAATAAAACATTAATGTTTGGCCTTGCACTGGCCGTTAAATATGCCAAAAAGGGCGTCTGAGGTTATTGTTAGGCTCCGGTTACCATGGAAGCCATATTATTAATGCACCTGCCTTCCATGAGCACCTGATAAAATATTTGACCATATCACTTTTTTTTTTTTTAAATATAACCCAAACGAGTTGCTGGATACGGCTTCAAAATACGAGGGAAACAATAAAAACACCTGACTGTGGTTTCGAACCCTCAAGTGAAACCTAAATAATTTGCTCCCTTATTTATAAACGTTGCTTAAAGATAAATAAGGATTAGTGATTGTTTTACCATATATTAAATACATCGTTTATAAACAAGACGGTATACGTGTACGAGGGTAACTAGTTTACAAATGATCAACTACATATCTCTGTTACCTTAATGATGTCCCAAGAAAAGGTACCCGTCCAACAAAACCTAATGGTGCTCGTAGATAATGTTTGTTATCCCCATTAGCAAGAAGAAAATCAAGAATGGGATGGAGTATTGTGAGAGTGATGATATGGCTAGAAAGGTGGTGAATAACGAGATAACGGTTAAAAGAGAAGTAGAGATGAAGTAGATGTGTGCAAGAGGAAGATGTGCTTCGCTAACCCCAAACTAGTTGGAATATGATGATTTATTTTAATAGCTTTTATACATTTTAAGAGAGCTCTCATTAGGTAATTAAACCTGTAAAGCCAAAATACATGTTGGCCAAGCCTCAGTCAACGCGAGCGTAGGCAAATTGATATAAGGCGAGTGCTACTGTCTACATGCTGGCCCAGCCTCAGTCAACGCGAGCGTAGGCAAATTGATACAAGGCGAGTGCTACTATCTACATGTTGGCCCAGCCTCAGCCAACGCGAGCGTAGGCAAATTGATACCGACACTGATCCGAAGTGCGACGAGTCGTAGCGAGCGATCCGGAGTGGTGGCGAGGCCCGCCAAACGAATCGTATACACTTTGGCGCTCGCCTGCACTCGGCCAGCTATGCGAGCGTTGGTGATGGTCTGTCTATACGAGTATGTTGGTACTCGACTTCGCTCGGCCAACTATGACCAACATGTATTGCCGGCTTTATGATAGTCATAAGGGAGATAAATATAGTAAGAGATTTTAATGCGGCCGTTGTATCGGGTCTTTGAGCTTCCTAAAATAGGGATGAGCTACACAATGACTGATACGATGCATGCATGGCCGTCTTTTGGGACAGGTCAACTCAAAGCTTGGGGGGCCCAAGCGCCGCTTGAAGGCGGCTCTACGTGGGGACCGATGCGATCGATGGCCCTTTACGGGGCCCCGATCTGGGCAGCTGACCTGACGGCCGCTAGCATCTCTGTCCTGCGAAAGCCAGAGAGAGCAATGACCGTCAGAGTCATAAGAGGGTACTGCACGATCTCCTACGAGGCGCATGGGCGCAGACCGGATCCCCGCCCTGGCACATAGAGGCGAAGGTGCTCGCGTCACTGTATCGGTAGCGCAAGGGCGCGAGGCGAGCGGCCGATGCAGCGCCTTATGGAGCAGCGTCGGTCGCAGCTTCGCGAGGTCCTGGTGGCGGAATGGCGGGACAGGCTCTCACGCCCTACCGCCGGACTCGTCACCATCGAGGCGGTCCGGCCTGTGCTCGACCTCTAGCTCGGCAGGAGGCACGGCTCCCTGTCGTTTCGGGCGACGCAGGTACTTTCGGGGCATGGGTGCTTCGGAAAGTATCTGTGTCGCATAAACAGGGAGCCAGACGCCCGGTGTCACCACTGCGTCAACTGCCGGGAGGATACGGCTTGGCATACGCTGGCAGAGTGTGCCGCTTGGGAGGAGCCGCGCCGTGCCCTCATCTCAGAAGTAGGCAGTGACCTGTCGCTGCCGACCGTAGTGAGTTCGATGGTCGGCAGCGCCGAGTCCTGGGACGCGGTGGTTTCCTTCTGCGAAACAGTAATCTCGCAGAAGGAGGCTGCGGATAGGGAAAGAGAGATCTCGTCCACTTTCCCAATCCGCAGCAGGCGCACCGGGCGCAAGCGGAGCGCGGACAAAGCCCTCTTCCAGCCCCCCTAAATGGGTCCAGGGATGGCGGTCGTCCGCTGTCCCTGGACCCATTCCCGCGTCCCGCCCCCCACACACCAGGACCCGAAGTGGCGGCGGAGGACATCCATGAGAATTTTCCACCCCGGAACAAAAAAAAAAGGTCAACTCAAAGCTGCAATGGCTCTTTCTTCAAAATGCCTTTCCAAAATGGCCCTGTATTGTATGTAAGACTCACATGAAATCCTAATAATATAATGTTTGGACTTTAAAAGAGACCATGACCTCTGAGTTTGTTCCGGAATTTCTTCTCAGGGATCAGTCAGCTAGGAAATGAAGGTGCCATCTAGTTATAAAATATTGACAACTAACTTGACTAACTAACATTTCACTTCATTTCATGGAGTTATAATATGGAGTGTCCAAGGCTTGGCTAGTGGATCGATCTGTGTTGGATTATCTACTCATGCGGTAACAGCGGCTAATAACTAACTTCGCTCAAGTAATGCAACACAATGTTTTACCTAATTGCATAGAAAGTGCTTTACGAACGGACCGAAACGTATCATCCATGTATATTTTGTTGTTATGCATCAGTAAAACATGGAGTTTACCATGAACCATCCACATGTCGCTTCCTTGAAAATCTAATTGGTCCGTAAAACCAAAAATCATATTCGCCCGAGGTTTTGATGCATTGATGTCAGTTCATACTATGAAGTCCCTTGCAGATGCTTCAGGAGTTTTCACCGTCCGATGACACATGCTCTGACTAATTCAATGTTTCGTATTTTTTTCACGATTCCTCTGTCTCATTCGTCATCTTGTTTTTTTTTTCAAACCATTCCCGTGACAAAACAAAGACCAATCGGAAACGTCGCCTAAGTGCATAACCAGGTGTGTGTGAACTTATCCTAAGGGCACAGCCTCTCATTACCGAACAAACGTTTTAAAAAACTAACAAAACGCAACTCTCAAGTACATAAGATATATGATAACATCGACAAGCATCCTACTAATTAAGACGCCATATATCTACGCTTTCTATCGGTGGGCTAATTTTAACACGTAGAAGCGCCCGCGCCGATGAAATGTAGGAAGTTGGCATCTGAGGCAGAGCCAGTTATTGTGTGATGAAATGCCGAGAACAAGGAAACGCTTAAAGATTTCTTAAAAGGGATTTTTGAAGGAGTGTATAATGTTGATTTTGGCCTTTGGGAGGTGAAATGGAATGTAGGGCACGATTTCCGGCTTTTACTGGTATTAAGTGTTTAGCGTCTCGTTTTAGTTATGTGCATTGTTATGATTTTTTACCAGATTAGATGTACGTAATGGAAATCGACGAATTGAAACAAGAAGAACTAGACACGTACCGCAAGGGTTGGGTTGAGGTGGCTCTATGAAATGCCTAGAAAGATTTGGAGGAGGCCCTTGGTCAGCTGTGGGACAGTGAGCTAATTTAAAAATAAAATGGATAAATTACCTACATACATCCGTTTTTTTTAAGGGTGGGAAATCATCAAATTACTTCTCCTGTTCTGAGAGGGCGTGTCAGACTTTTACTGACTAAAACGCACCCGTGTTCCTTCAGTTGCCTGTGCCAGGGCCACGGTATCTCTTTCGAACAACCTGCGAACCTGCAGGACCTACACATATCCTGCGGATATGACTTAAAATATGCTACAATAGAGTTTATTTCTACCTGGCTTCATTATCAAATTAAAATACCAATTGATGTCGATCGTGTCGATTGTATGATTTGGTTTTTCTATCTTGAATTTCTGAATAGCAGCCCGTAGTCTTCATTTGTGCCCGGTTGATAACAATCAGCTTGCCCCCTATTACATGGGACTACTACTACTTGTCCGCCCACACTCTTCAGAGAAACAAAAAGTGATGTCATGTTTGTATGATCTCGATACTAGATAATAGCTCTTAACAATCAACTGATGTAGATCACATAAAGACTTCTGTGAACAAAAGCAACAAAAACAGGAAGATGATGGGTAATGGCGTAATGGGTCTAAAGAATTAGGTCTAAAGTTCAGTGTAGTAGATCAGTAGTAACAGGTTGATAACCAACGCCTACGTATCCTAATGACCTGCTTCCTGTCTAGGATAGTGTCGAAAAACTTCAAACTTGCGTGGAATGAGAAGTAACAGCACATTCTTTATGAAACTTAAAATACTCAAGTTGGTTTTTAAAGTTGTATACAAACCTGATCTAAATGGACGGTTATGTCAATAGTGATCGTTTAACGAACGAATTATCGAGGTTTTGCTCTTATAATTATTATCATTATTCAATCGTGAAAACTTGCTTCGACTTCGCAATCCAAAGAGAGATCAAAAGTTGTAAAACATGAAAAAAAAAACATACCTTATGCAGTGAAAGACTTGTCATCGGATAGCTTATAAAAACTGAGTATTGCTTACAGGACACTTACTGCTAAGCACATCATTATTGAGATATTGTGTCTTCATGTTACAAATGGGAATTCCATCGAGGCAATTCGAGTCTTCAAAACTGCCTGACACCGGTTGCATATCGTTCCATTCAAGACCTAAACAGCCGTTAGATCTAGAGTAGGCCATCTGCATCCTACGACTTCTCTAGCCTCAGTATCTCTATGACACGCCGTAAATATGCAATTTAGGACATTCAGCGATTACCGGGACGGAGTCGTAAACCTGATACTTTTGAATCAGCGTGTATACATCGTGTGTACAAAATTGGTGTCCAGGCAGCCCTCACTAACGTTTCAATGACAAAACCCAACTCTGAAACAGCTGCCTGTCGTTTACTTGTCAATAAGAGCTAATTAGTAGTTCTGATAACGAACGGAGCTGGCTGCCCAAAGTGCACTAGACGTACTTCTGATATCGTGTCAACTGAAGCTTTTTGTCAATAAATCGTCAGGTATTAATGAGATAAGCCTGTGATTAAATTTAGTAGCAGAACTAACCGCTAAGATGCAGTAGATTCTAGTATTATTTTAATTAACCCCACAATTACTATTCAAATCTTCTGTGAAATATTTCTTGTTTTTTTTACTTAAGTGCGTGGATGATAAGCCTGCACAAATAACTCTTTCGCCGCGTGCAGTATCCACTAGTCGCGAGACCTAATTGATGGTGCATCGACCTTACGCCTTTGTATACTAAATGCGTTCGTATGACTAGCTGACCTGTTCGGATTATGATGTCATCATCTACTAGGTGTAGTATCTCGGATGATTAGTTGCTGAGCTATTCGAGGTTATTTTCGTGTAGGAATTCGAGGGGTTTGATGCTCCTGACCATATTTTCATATTTTGGGCTAAAATTCAAACATAACTGGCGAAATGTGGGTGTATAGGTACACCTCTGCCCAACCCTTCGGGGAAACAAGGCGTGATGTTATGTTATGTTATTTATAAGAATAGTCTCTTTATTCTTCGGGGAAGTTGGAAATTCTGGGGAGTCTTAAAAAATAAATCGTGGCAACAGTATTTAAATAAGCAATACTGAGTTAGATCTATAATCTCAGCACCACTTTCCTTAATGAAAAAGCTGAGACCGACGCAACAAGCACCTGCAGCTAATTAACATAATTTATAACTATATCCTCTCTCCAACTAGTCCATTTTACAGTTACATAACTGTCTTATATTACGAACAAAACTTCCTGCCTCCATATACGATAAGCCAACGTACGCGCCGAATTTTAATTCAAATATTGCTTTACAGATGATCCGATTGGTGGTACCAGCGATGCAATTGGCGGATACATCACCGTGATGAGGCGAGCTTCGCTGTGAGTGGCGGAGCGTGAGCTTGCTGTCCCCTGATTGGTGGAAAATGTCCGGATTGCAGGCGAGGACCGAGGAGCCGATTAATGGTGTCGATGTTAGGGAACAGGGCAGCGCTTTGAGGTCAGTTTTTACTTTCGTTATGTATAATAAGTTGGAATTAACGGTGGTTCTCGATTCGGGTAAAAATAAATTACGGTTTAAATTCACGCAAGTCTTTAGACTTCAATAAATTATCAAGTTGGACTGTAGTATCTGAATTTATTGATTTAAAGTAAAGAAAATTGGCAGACCAAAGCGAAGATATAGCGGGTCAAGCTCCTACCGAAAGGACTGGCAGTAAAACAGAATTGTGTGGAAAAAAGAGGAGAGAAGCCTTTGCCCTGTAGTGGGACAATACAGGCTTGTTTGATTAGATTAAAAAAGAAAATATGTTAAGTTATCAAAAATAAAAATCTTTTTGCATTTTCTTCGAGTCCTCTATATTTCCAGCAACCAGCACTGGGTCCGCGTGGTGTATGACATTTATGATCCCACTCCCTCGTTTAAAGAGAATGCCTGAGTCCCAGCAGTGAGAACATTGTTGGTTCATTATGCCTCGTTTGTTTGTAAAACATCAATAACCGCTAGTACCTTTTACCAAACGGAACTTCACTAGCGCATCTACCCAACTTCCTGTAATAAAACAACAAACATGATTTTCCTAACCGCAATAGTTAGTAGGAAAACATTTTATTTTCTATTATCTGGATTAGATAATTCGATTACACAAAATCCACTATATTCTAAACCCTATCACATTAACATAAGTATTGGATTGGTGTGGCAGATTACACGGCAATCTTGCGCCGTATGGGGGGTAGTCAGTAGAGCGAAAAATTACTGACTACCCACACGAATTATATTATTGTGGTTTGAATGAAGTACATTTGTGTATCTGTGATTGTAGGATAAAGTGATGTAACGGTTCTAAAGTGTAGTCTGTTGGATGCGTTCGTTTTTATATTCTTTGCGTGGTTGAGTGTTGCTCGTGGTTTTGGAAATAAATGTTATATCAATACACTCAATTCACAGAGTACTTTTATTATTGACTCAATTCTATTGCAGCTTTTGTTATATTCTAGGCATTCTTATCTAACGGAACCCTCGGTGCGCGAGTCCGACTCGCACTTGACCGATTTTATTTTTATAAACGACGAAAAATGTTAACGCAAGGAGCGCAGACGGGTTCAGTATCGTGGTCATTAGGTCGATGTTTCTGCCGCCCTGTATTTAAGGTCGTTCTGAAGGATACAATTGACCTGTGCCACAATAGAGCCAAACTGAAACTGTCCGAAATTATTTAGCAATTTAGAGACCATTCAACATCAGACATAATCAATCTTGTTAACAACAATAGCATCATGAATAGGTAACTAGACTATGTTTAATTTTGAATAGTAGAGTCAGGAGCGGCAGATTTTGCAATATCCTTTTACTGTGATACCATGTATAATGTAACATATTGGTACGCAGTAAATAGTCCGTGAATATGTCCCAAATTGACGGTAATCAAACCGGGCGATATACTCTCGATGTCAACCCGAGTTGTATGAGAATACTAGGTTTTGCTCGCAGTTTGCAAACAGACAGCTGTGCTGCTGGGGAGTTTGTTGCGCCTCTTCTTCTTCCCAGCTAAAGCACTAGGAAGTGGTGAAGGGCGGGCGTTTTAGGGGACTGTCGTATGTGATTTTGACGTTCGAGAAGTGCTGATCCTCAACCTAATTTGAATAAATGACTTTTGATTTTGATTGAGTTTTGCGCGCTTAGAGTTCGAAAATATCCTACGAAAACGTACTACTGATATTATAAGTATACTGTGTCCTAACCCTGGTCAAGGTCTACCTGTTTGCCAAATTTCATAGAAATCCGTTGTGCCGGATTTTCGTGATTGAGTATCAGCCGTCCTATAACAGCTAGTTCTAATCCAAGTCCTAACTAATATTATAAATGCGAAAGTAAGTTTGCTTGCATGTTTGTTTGTTTGTTTGTTTGTTACCTTCTCACGCCTAAACCACTGAACCGATCATGAAATTTTGCATATACGTGGTCAGGGGAACAGAAAAGGACATAGGGTACCTTTTATCCAGAAAAAAAGCTAAGGAAAAGAACAATAACTTTCGACGGTCACAATTGCTTTAAGGCGGTAGATGGCGCTTCGTGTCTTTCGAATCCTGAGAGAATTATGTTATTAGAAACTTGAACCTGAACATATTGGATACTTTTTGTCCAAATAGTAGACCCGTTTTCTTGGGATAATGTCCGACCTCCATGCGGGCCATGCCGCAGGCAAAAGCTAGCAACAAAATGAGAAAGTTTGTAAAACTTCGTAAGTTGCCCGAGACTTGGTCCTTTTTTTTTCGTTCCCGGGGTGGAAAATCCTCATGGATGTCAGACTCTTACTGACTAAAAACCACCCCGGTGTTCCATCTCACACCTACGTCGGGGTGGCGGGAACATGATTCTTCCGCCGACCCCGACTGGTGCCGGCCCGCCTCTGCGGGCCTCCTCGGGTTGGGGGGGGGAGTGAGGTGTTTGACTCCCCCCGCAACGTCTAAGAGGGGCGCGCGTAGAACACTACGCGCCGCCACCTCGGGTCCTGATGTATGGGGGTCGGCGGACGTGGATGGGGGGCGGCGGACGGCCCGAGACTTGGTCTTAGCCTAAGCCTACCCAAATAATGATCTATCTGTGTGCCAAATTTCATCCAAATCCGTTCAGACGTTTAGGCGTGAAATCGTAACAAACAAACACACGTACATTCGCATGTATAATGTTAGTTAGGATTTGTATAGCTCATGCAATCCATTGTGCCTTCCTTTGAGGACGCTTTTATAGTGGACAGTGCATTGGGGCTATGAATGTGAGAATTAGGACATTTCTCAGGAAATCTTAAAATAAGAATATATCAAGATATTATTCATACGATCTTTTCCCACGCATGATTACTGGGAAAAGATTGATTCACATCAGTCTTTCAAATACTTTTCAGAATGTTCCGGAGATTTGTGCAGTAAATGTACCTACCACACTAAATATTTTTGTAAGTGTCATGAATATGAAATAAAATTGTCACAAAAGTAAATAGTATCGTGATTCATATCTAAAGATAATCAATGAGTTGCAAGGGAATGGCATCGTCATAGTGTTATTAAAAATCGTCATATTTGCTTAAGGATATTGGTCTTGTTTTCTCTTCTAGACACTTCCAGATAGGGATTGTGTGGAGAATGTACAGGATTGAAAAGAGGCCTTCGAGGGTTTTAACGATGTTTAACCTCTACGGGAAGAAAAAGCAATAGTAATATAATCTTAAAAGGTCATGAGCCAAGGCCTTTACCCACAACAAAAAGCTTCGATACCCTGAAAATTGAATCCCTGGAAAATCACAGATTTTTATTACTACGTTAGGCACGACTTGCTTGTCAATATCTGCATTGATAACTGACCTGATAGGTTGGAATTGATAACTTGGAGTAATGACATCTAATGAGTTCTTATCAATTGCGGCACCCAACTACAAAAAATTCAAACCTCTTTACTCAACAATCGATCGTTTCATAGAACAACGATTGAATAGATAAGAAACACATAATAATCTATACTATTTATACATAGTATAATAATAAAGCTGTAGAGTTTGTTTGTTTGAACACACATACCTCTGGACTGCCTCGTTGGTCTAGTGGTTGCAAGAGCTACTGCTGAGCGTGAGGTCCTGGGTTCGATTCCCAGGTCGGACAAAGTTTTATTCGGTTTTTCTATTTAGAATTTCTCAGTAGCAGCCCCGGAGTCTGGATTTGTGCCCGGTCGTTGGCTCTTGTGCCCAGTAGGCGCCCCCCCCTATTACATGGGACTTAAGCATAACTGGCGAAATGTGTGTGTACTATAGACTAGACACCTCTGCCTAACCCTTCTGGGATTACAGGCGTGATGTTATGTTATGTTTTAGTAAAGGTACCTAGACTAAATTAAAAGGGTTTGACATCGTAACAAAACCAACAAGCCCTACAAACAAAAAATAATAATTTAATCTAAACTTGCTAGATCAATCAATCAATCAACCAATCAATCTTTGAAACAATCATTCGAAACGACCCTTCTGGGATTACAGGCTTGATGGTATGTTGTGTTTATATTTATGCTAATCTCTGGAACAACTGGTCGTTTTTTTTCCATTTGTATCCCAATTCTAGAAGAAGGTTATAGGCATAATTTAACACCTCGTTACCGCCCTAAGGAGCCAAGCAATAATAAAAGAAGTCAAAAAGAAAAAGAAGTAACTAACAGAGCGAGCAGGCAATTCAATGCGACGCTGTGAAACGGGGGACAAAGGCCCAGTTTCCACCAAAGCGGACAGCAGAGACGAGAGGAAATGTGTTTTGAATAACCTATTAGATTTGGAAAATAAGATTTTGTTATTTCCACATCTCCTCTCTGCTAAGCTTCGGTGGAAATGGATCAAGCGGAGAGGAGAAGAGATGTCTCATCTTTCTATAGAATTTTGTGCCGTGAGCTGACAAGCGTCTCGGCAGAGCGGAGATGTTTGTAGTCGGGCGGCGGCGTCCGCGCTCGCGCGTCCCGTTCCCCGCTCCCTTCTCCTCACGCACTTGACTGATTTCGAGCTCGCACAGCTCACATCTCCGCTACACACAGCTCACATCTCCTCCCCACTCCACATCTGTCCGCTTTGGTGAAAATAACCTGCCAGCTTCGCAGCACATCTCTCGTCTCCGCTCCTCTCCGCTTTGGTGGAAACCAGGCCTAAGAAATTTCATGCCGACGAAATCGCGGACAGAAGCTAGAAGTTAATAATAATCAGTAACATTGTTTATAGTTCAATGGAACGGCTCATTCAAATATAGATCGTACTATCTATATCCCACGCGGTTATATCATTCAGGTCAATGACATTATTGTCATCTGTTCTTGTGTAACTAGCTTATAAATAAATCACTAACATTCAAGTGCTCTTGAAAGAGTCTTTTCAACAATCTCTAATTGGCAATTGCGTATTTGGACACAATCAAGGAAGTACATCAGCACTATTTTGAGTTGTCAGCTTTCTATCTTCCGATGTACAGGATAAGGTTGAAGCTGGAATCACAGGTGCATGAGATGTTCAACATTCTCTCTCTTGCTTTTTGTCCCTTGTTTTATTGATGAAACGTAACATGTAAAGATCTTTAGTAAGATATATTTTAGATTAGAGGCCTAAATACAAATGTCGAAAAAAAATTGTAGGCGAAACTGCTATATTTTAGGGGTCTAGTGGTCGCAATCGCTACTGCTGAGCATGTGATCATGGGTTCGATTCCCAGGTCGGGCAAAGTGTTATTGGGTTTTATATCTAGAATTTCTCAGTAGCAGACCGGAGTCAAGATTTGTGCCCGGTTGATGGCAATAGGCTTGCTCCCTATTACATGGGACTTAAGCATAACTGGCGAAATGTGGGTGTTCTATAGGTACACCTCTATCTAACCCTTCTAGGATTACAGGCGTGATGTTATGTTATTACTTATTTATTTTTATTTTTAGGGCCAGGATTAACTCTAGACTCCGTCATACTGTACCTGTCATTGGAAATGCATAATAGAGCTTTCGTCATGTTTTTATTCTTTCAGATCATAATTGTCAAACACAACAAAAAATTACTGTTTTTTGCATGTATCGGCTCAAATCCAAAGAGGGAAAGCTAATGCCGTCGTGAAAATATCAATAATTATGCCAAGGCTGACTAACAAAAAGCGGTATCTCAAGGTCTCACAACAGTTTTCACGTTTACGCCTCACGTGGGTATCTATTTAATTAAGTATGTACTGTTTACCACCCACTGAAAATACATAAATGGTATGACATAACTTGAACCGTTAATTTCGCCATAGTGTCATTGATTTGTTACGCTGTTTGACAGACACATTTTTCGAACTCATGAAGCAATGGATTAGCAATATCCTTCTAAGTTAGAAATAAGGGTGCTGAACAGTGAAATTCAGAAGCCTGAGTGCAGTAGTTAGATAACAATGGAGAATCTAATCGGGGAATATCGTGTTTTTTAAAATGAGTGTTGTTGTTCTGTTCCATCTCGCAGAGGTCCAGTGAAATTCAGAAGCCTGAGTGCAGTATTTAGATAACAATAGAAAATACCCGGATAAACCGGATAGGAAATATTGTGTTTTTAAAATGAGTGTTGAGGTGCTGTTCCATTTCGCCATGGACAATGAGAAATATTTGGAGTTGATGGCTTGGGGAGGCCCAAAGCACAAAGAAGAGCCACATTTTCATCATTCGCTGAAACATGAACCTCTCAATTGGCAGCAAGGGTCATTGCCATAATCACTTTTGCTTAGTAGACGGTTAGGTGATCGAAGAGTGTTGTCATTACATCGTTTTCACATAGATGCAACATTAATGTTGACACTATAATTAGTACTAATGTACAAGTTTAAACTAACATTTTTGTAACAATATTATTTAAAAGAGTGTCCATGGTGTATCTTGCCCGTTCTTCTCCGTAGGTACCTACAGTCCGCGAGGCCTTAGCTGAGCTTTGCATTTGTGTGAGTGATTACCAATCACACGAATGTGTTCGCTCGAGGGATCGCGCAGCGCCCGGTTTAAACCAATCGTACTCAAGCCGATGTCACACCTACACTATCTCTATGTGCACTCACACAAATGCAAAGCTGAGCTTAAGCCTCGCGGATAACTGTCATATTTCTGACTAACCGACTCCAAGACAATTCAGAAGTGCCTGTAAGTGGTTTAATTGAAATGATTGCTTTGAGTTTGAGTTTGAATTAGCAGACAGGAAGACGCATATGCCAGATTTCAAGCAGTCACTTTTTTGCAAAAGCCTAGGGTTCGAGGCAGCCCAATCTTTGTGTGAATCCATAAAACCTTGACAATCCTTTCAGCACGCTTAGCAAGACCACCATAGAAACAAGTTTTGTCAACGGAAGAACAGACAAAATGACAGATAACTATGAAATCTGTCTGTGTTTTGTCAATTCTATCTGTCACTTGTCTATTCTGTCTTTCACTTGTCTATTCTGTCTGTCACTTTGCCTATTCTGTCTGTCACTTTGTCTATTATGTCTTACAATTTGTCTATTCTGTATGTCACTTTGTCTATTCTTCAGTCGACAAAAGTTGGTAATTCTACTCGTGCTAGAAATGTGCAACCAGTCCACAATAAATCTCATTACATATCATCACAAGAATAGAAACTGTCTTCACATTATCGTTATGTACTTACATAAGTGACGTATCTAATACATTTAACATTGTCCAAGGCAGACGCTGATTATTGTGTAATATCACGCCTGTATTACTAGCAGGAGTAGACAGAAACTTAAAACACCGACAATTCGCCATTAAGTTCTTTGCATTTGTGTGAGTGCACATAGCGACGCGTGCTTTGCTTGGCATTCGGACAATCGGCCTGAGGCGCTGTGCGTCCCTCGCGTGATCATCGCCCGATCACATTGGTGCGATTGGTAAACACTCACACAAATGCAAAGCTTGCTAAGCTTTGCATTTGTGCCTCGCAGATTGTACCCACCGGTAATACGAGGTGACTTTGAGAACATTCGGCGACTCGTGGGTGAGTCTCAACTGACGGGCTCAAATCTGGGCTGCTAGGAACGTAATTCCTACTGGAAAAAACAAAAGAACACTTTGCCCAACCTGGGCATCGAATCCAAGATCTCCCACGCTTAACAAACGCACTTGCGCCCACTAGACCAACGAAGCAATAATCATAATGCTGATTATTACGACAATTAACCACAACTGCACATAGTTATAATACTATTAGATGAAAAACGCAATACAAGAAGTAATTATGTTTTTGTGTGTAGCGTAATCTTCAGTGCATTAGCAGATAATGTATTTTATGCTGGGTATGTTATTTTTTACAAGATGAGGCAAGAATCGTCACAAACTTTACTAATGTGGGCCTGCTTTAGGTTGAAGAAATAGACAAACATCCGTTTATGATCTATATCATTTATCAGCAGTTCTCGATTGAGTCTATTATCGCTATGCATTGATTGCAAAACAATAGTTTTAATCTTAGAATGATCTAATATTAGAACCTGATAATGATCAAGACTCCGAGGTTAAAGATCACGGTTTATTTCACAAAAAACTTTCAAGGGTACTTATAAATTATGACGGGGTTGTCATTCCTGGTCATATCATAGTGTGCCATGTACCTTCACGTAAACTACAGTATATACTGCTCTGTCAAGAAAGTACAAAGTGAGCTCCTTTATAACGATACACTTACGCTATCGAAGAATCCAATCATCAAAACATAACAACATAACATCACACCTTGTTTCCCCAAAGGGTTGGGCAGAGGTGTACCTATAGTACACCCACATTTCGCCAGTTATGCATAAGTCCCATGTAATAGGGAGCGAGCCTATTGCCATCTACCGGGCACAAATCGCGATCGCTGCTGCTGAGCATGAGGTCCTGGGTTCGATTCCCAGGTCGGGCAAAGTGTTATTGGGTTTTTCTATTTGGAATTTCTCAAAACATTTAGCTACTATTTATCTTTATAGTAGGTACGTAGTGCTCACACATGTGCTTTGCAATTATACAATACTAAAAGATTGAATTGAAACAGTGCATAAATAGTCTTTACAATCTTCAGCAGCTACAGATTATTTATGTAGAAATCTTACATAGAAGTGAGCGGTTTTATCACTAAAAGCGATATCTTCTATCGTGTCAATGTCTCGTTTCATATGTTATTACTTATTAATATTAGCTCGGTAGTTACTAGATCAGGGATGGCGAACCTCTTTACATATCTACGTGCCATTTTTTTGCAAATAAATGTTGAATGTAGCCATGAAGTGCCATCAAACAAACTTGGACTTAGTGACTAATGAAAAAAAAAAAATATACCTACTTTCACAACAATGCTCTTTATTTGCAACTATAAAGGTACTTCCACAATTGTACCTTTATTATTTTTTAGTAAAGGGTCGTGCACACTGGCGCCGCGTGTCTCGCGACGTGTGGTGCCTTTGTGTTGCGCTGTGGCGTTGCGACGTTTTGTGGGAGCCATAATATTAAAACTAAAAGTTTTAAATTTATTTAAATGAAGTGACTTAGGTACCTGACTATATACCGTGCCCAAATTATTTCGCTACGTGCCACTAATGGGCACGCGTGCCGTTGGTTCGCCATCTCTGTACTAGATATTCAGTCACATAAATGGCACTTTCATCAGCGTACTACAGTTCCATCAGCCATATCACTCATCAAAATCTCAACCTTACTCCAATTATACCCTGATTACCTTTCATTGACATTGTGACATTAGCTGCGTATCCATAGGGCTTCAGACTCCTAACCTTGGAGTGATGTCGCTTATTGGATGAGGGGTCTCAGTGAGCATGAACTGGGATTATAACAAACACTATATTGTAAATAAGTAATAGTTGCTACTTTATTAAAACTAGGTTTTCTAAACAGTGCTGTAGATTAAACTCTTAATTTTATACACTGTAACGTAATGGTGGTTTCTATCTACAAAAAAGGATGAAAGTAGACTTGGAACAGATAATTTAATGGGCGAGATAAAAAATACAGGTGGGACTATAAAAACACTAAAAAACGGTTCACGCGACACTGAAGTTAATAGGCTTGAATTGAAGTCCGGAGGAGGAGGTGGAGAAAAAAGGTCTTCAGGCGTCGAAGGGACACTTTAGAGTGCCAGTCTCCTTCGACAAAGCTCGACGTAAAATCTCCTGGCGGATGGTTACTCAGCAGCAAAGAGTACTATCTCAGCAGACTGCAGACGTAGAATTGATAGGTGTTTGTTGATAAAACCCGGACGCCGTATCCTCAGGCAGATGGTTAGTGAAACGGGTCCAGACGCAGAATCCGAGGCAGATGGTTAGTGAAATAGGTCCAGACGCGGAATCCCCATCAGGTGCTTCAGACTTTTCTTTTATAGGAAAATATTCCTTTTCCAGAATTAATTTTTGATGATTTTTGAAGTTTCATAATTGTTTTTATTCATTCTGACATCTCATCTGCCAGTCATAAAACCAGCCTGTGTGTTCAGCCAAGACGTATTAAAACCTCCACGATCGAGTATGAGCGTGTCCTTATTAATTACTGTAGATGTCGAAATTCAGTTAGTAATCGGTAATTATATAGAAAATACAATATTTCAGCTAAACCTATTGATAAAAATAATTCAAGTTATATAAACCAAAAAGTAATCTTCATAGACTAAAAGAGAAAATTTAATGACAGTTTGACAATTGACTTGTGTCACAACAATGGAAAATGTAAACAATAAATGTTTTTTTAAAGATATTATAAAAGAAATCGTTTTAGAACGATTCGTAAAATGCTAGCAAATAAAAGGATATGATACGGGACATGAATGAATGAATGATGAACAATGTTGTAAGTATAAGTAGCATATACTATAACACACAGGGTGTAAAAAACTCATCGGCTATGTGATGAGTTTTTTTTGGGTTCCGTAGCCTTATGGCAAAAACGGAACCCTTATGGATTCGTCATGTCTGTCTGTCTGTCTGTCTGGCCGTCCGTATGTAACAGCCACATTTTTCCGAAACTATAAGAACTATACTGTTGAAACTTGGTAAGTAGATGTATTCTGTGAACAGCATTAAGATTTTCACACAAAAAAAAAATAGAAAAAAATTGGGGTTTCCCCATAGAACTGACACTTATTTTATTTTTTACATCAAACCCATACTTGTGGGGCATCTATGGATAGGTCTACAAAAATGATATTGAGTTAGTTTAAAATGGTTTTCAAAACCTCTGAATTGTAACTGTTTAAAGCCACAGTCCTGATACATCCACTAAATCGCATTTTTCCCACAAATATACTCGGTAAAAATAAGTGATCCTTTGGTAGTATAGACGTATATTTTTGCCTTTTAAGGCATCACGGGTCACAAGTTTTCGAAAACTGCAAAGGTAAAGTGTCGTTAGGAGTGCCAAACTAGACATAAACAACGAAAAACACTTTTAGCTGCAACAAACTAGGCCTTAATAGTACGTCCTGGAATGACTAACACACTCCTAACAATTAAGTTCATTACATTGTAAACTGGACCGCACTGTTCTGCCTGGTACTGGCTATTAGCTCATAGGTGAATGATCTATGAGTTCATGCAGATGCCTCGTAATATTCCTGCTTTAAGGGTTCTAGGGAATAGGAAGATTATGACGTTATCATTGATAAAATGAAAAATAATTTTGTTTATGTAAGTAGGTTGTACAAACACTTTTACACGTCAAGCATAGTTTTTTTAAAACTAAATGAGGTTGTCGTTTCCTATCTGACAAGTCTGAGAAGAAAGGATTCTTTCAGTCTGAGAAGAAAGGATTCTTTCAGTCTGAGAAGAAAGGATTCTTTCAGTCTGAGAAGAAAGGATTCTTTCAGTCTGAGAAGAAAGGATTCTTTCAGTCTGAGAAGAAAGGATTCTTTCAGTCTGAGAAGAAAGGATTCACATTCTGCGGACGGCGAGCAATGGGTAGCTCGCCGTCCGGTAAGGACCAGGCCCGGGTCGACGGCACGTCGTGTTCCACGCGCGCCGCAAAGAGATGTCAGCACCAAATTACCCGATAGGGCCGGGGTCCGATAGGGTCGACGCCTCAGGGTCGCGCGAAATTCGAAAGAGAAACCGTGGCCCTGGCACAGGCAACTGAAGGAACACGGGTGGGTTTTAGTCAGTAAAAGTCTGACACGCCCTCCCGCTCCACCCAGAGAGAGAAGTCATTTGATGATTTCCCAACCAAAAAAAAAATGCAAACTCTTTTGAAGTCCAGACATAATCTTAGTAATATGTATATCGGTGTCTGAAATGGTCGTTTGAGGAAAGTACCACACAGATTGAGTGGACCTGTCCAGTTAGTGCACGCATTTGTCAGTAACCGTGCAGCTCAACTCAGAGCTTAAGAAGCTCAACGATTCGACGAACCAAGGATAAGACATTTGGGTAGGCTAAAAAAACTAATTCGAAAAAAAAAACTATGAAACAATGACCCACGGCCTCACCAACCACCACATTCACAAAGTAAACACTCATGTCAATATTAACTATATTGACATGAGTGTATAATTGTTATAACTTTTCGATATGCAATTTAACTTTGTGTCAGTTCCCTCATTTAGTTCTGCCTTTTATCATAAAGGTCGAGAAGAGTTTTCAAGAGTTTAGACTTGGTGCTTTGCTTGCACCACAATCGCTTCAAACGAATTTAACACACCGTTCTATCCCTGTCAATCATTAGAAGATGACCGAGACAGAATTATGTTTTGCGGTAAACGCTTCAGTAGTGATGTAGTGCATGGGCTTTCACTTTTTTTGAATCGCGACTTTATGAATAATTCCCCATATCAGAAAGAAGGCTCCACATCGAATGCCAGCATTTATATCATCCGGAAACCATCCACATTCCCACAATTTCTAAAACAGTTTTCAAAACAGTTTTCAAACACATGATGACTATTTCATCACACCAAAACCAGGCAGACCAAATTCAGCGGTTATAAGCGACACATACGGACGATCAGATTGGATTCGATGCTGTCAGTGTTACAAAACAGTGAACTCTGTAACTGTCTTATATTAATGTGCCAGGAAGTAATATTTCGGTGTCAACATCAAAGCTGTTTGGGAATTAAATAAACAGTTTGAATCAGGGCTGTCGTGAAGTTTAATCGGTTGTTTAGAGAGAGACATTACTTGTTTAATTTTAACTTACCTAAGTATTAACATAATTGAAGCTATTATTTTTGTTGAAATATGGTTGAAGTTTTTGGACGGCTGGCATTTATTAACGTTTTCGGAATATTTTTTCAAAAGCTTGAAGCTTTCGGTAGATTTCAATTTTGAACACACATTTCCCGAATGGACCTCATATACTCATTGGAGTAGTTAAGGATTTTGTCTAGTTGGGCAGCCGTCCAGCTGAACTAACTTTTTTAGGGTGGACAAAAAAGTTTCTAGGGTAGGCATTACCCACCCTAGCGCCATACTAGCGATTTCATACTTTTTAAATGTTTTCTCATGATGTTTTTAAAGTCAGTGATCAGTGTGACCAACCTTATTTGTAAAAACAATACATGAAATGTCAGAAGCTAGGTTCCAATAGGCCGTTTACGATGGAGAAGAGCCGGCAAGAAACTGCACCTAAACTTACCAGCCTTGCGTAAATCAAGATGCGGGTCCTTAAGCCAGGTCATTTTAATCAGTCCTCTAGCTACGCCCCTGCATTTACTGTTATATTTTAACTGTTAACGGGCGTTAAACGAAGCCGACAGTCACTTGTATTCCCGTCATTGCATGCACCCAAAAGCACAAAGTTTTGCTTGCTGTACAGTGCGCGCTGCCGTAAACAGCGATTTGTTTACACCAAAAATAAAAGTGTTTCCCAGCAAACATGTTTCCCCAATGCATTACTTTGATGTTCAGAATGCTTAGATAATGGCTATGTGATGGCCGTGATGGGTCGTTTAACACCTTGTATTAATTAAGTGTATGAACAGTATTCATCCCGACTTACAGGTTTGGCTCATTAATTAAAGGTTTACGTACGTCTCATGATACAGATCACGTGCTAATCTCTATAGCGCTGCACGCACGCAAATCACATCCTGTGATAAATAGGAAGTGTTTAACGAAAGAGCCAACCCTATCACACGACTCTCGTTTTCGCAAAGCATGCATGACTAACTCCAACCATTCGAAGTTTCCGCTTTCCGGCAAAACATTGCCAATTTTATCCGAATATTTATTTTTGAGTTAGCTCGTTGATTCTTAAAATACTGGCCTATTTATTATGCAGGGCCCAGCTCTTCTTATACAGACGTGAAACAAAAACAGGACCTGTTGGAGGTTTGTAGGTCAAAGGCATACAGAGAAGGAAATAGCATTGATCATCACTCCTGGTTTGAGTATGCTAGCGATTTCATAATTTTTCAATGTTTTCTCATTATGTTTTTCTAGACATATATCACTGTCTGATATGATGTTTCTAGAGAGTGATATATCCTAATCCAACTTTTATATAAATTCAAATTCAAAATATTTGATTTCACATTAATCAACATACATGAAACTTCAGAAGCTAGGTTCCAATTGGTCGTTTACGATGGAGAAGAGCCGGCAAGAAACTCCACCTAAATTTATCAGCCTTGCGTTATCAAGATGCGGGTCCTTAAACCAGGTCATTTTAATCAGTCCTTCACATTTAATAACAAATAAATTATCGTTAACGAAACGATCAACCCTAGCAAACAATAATTAAGCTAAATTGATGCAACTATTAGGTCAACGCCCCGTCAGTTGTATTCCTGGTTTCTGTCATAGAATCAGCTGTGAATGTGTGATGTAATGCTCTTCTATTTTAGGCCTATAACAAATATAACTCTGTGAGGACTTTTCGACATTTATTTTACTTAGGGACAAAGTGAGCCGGGCAAAGAAAATGGCAAGGTGTTCCCTGGGAGTGCAGAATTTTTTAAACCGTACTTTTGTTAGGAATTATAGCACAAATGATAAGGTAAATTGATGCATCTATGAGGTCAACGCACTGTCAGTTGTATTCCTGGTCCTGTCAAAGAATCAGCGGTGAATGTGTGATGTAATCGGGATCCGTTTTCTGCCTATGACGAAGTGGACTCAGTGAGGATTTTGACATTTATTTTACCTGGGACGAACTGCGTCAGCACAAGATAATGGCACGTAATGTTTTACTTTTTTTTTTGCCACCAAGTTTTTACTGTTTACAATTTTGTTGTGGTACCTAGCCTCACGAATTTGAATACCACTATTTGCTATGTAAGCAACAGTGACAGTTGGCTTAGTGATCACGGAGAAATCAGTGTGCACACATGTATAGGCATTATCTACTAGTAAAATAAAGGTGGTGCGGTGCAGTGATAACATATTGTCGGATGCATTGTTTTATGCGTGGAACACAAAACATGTTAAAAATGTATCACTTTGAAGTCACGGTCCAAAGCACGACAGGAAACATAAACCATGATAATAATCAATATCTCGATTTGTGTTTTTTTTGGCGGAAATATCTAACTAACCAATTTAGTATAATTAATTAAATTAATTAGACATTACTAAAAGTATTATTTTGTTTTAAATCTTATATTATTTCAAGCTATCGGAGAATCGATTAGATTTGATTACTAGATGAGATAAAGTTTGTAAATTAAGTGTTAAATACGTTCTGACACATAAAAGCTTTTGCTTTTGATAACAATACATTATTCACACGTTTGTGCAATCGCTTCAAAGCAATCTGAATTGATTGATACGAAGAACAATTATCAGTGTTTATGCTCCATCTTACTGGAGTTGTTTTTGAAGCTGATGGAAATTACAAACATAAAATTAACAAATAGGAAGCATTACCAAATTTTCAGCTTATACACTGGTGGACAGTATAATTTTATGCCTATAGACAGAAAATAGTCATCCATATAGGGCTGGAAATTTGTTTAAAGCTTGATTTTTAACGCACTTGGAGTAGAAGTTTTGCTCATACGAGGGTCTTTATTTATTTTTCTTTGCTAGAGTTTATATCATTAGCAAAAAAGTCACTGTAAATGCCTATGATGCCTCTCATTCCGACTGCCCCATCTCTTCCCCGATGTAATCTTTGTCCTAGCCCAAGACGCGTGACGAAAGGTATGATAGTAAGAATGTGTGTGTGTATGTTTGTATGTTTTACTCGTATTTTATACGGAATGCTGTCTTATTTTATATTAGCGAAGTTCGAGGAGTGATTCATTCATTTCGTATGTGTATGAGGGAATGTTTGGATGACGGCGCTGGTATTCTTGGATGTTTGTTGATGTTTTTGTGTGTGATTCTGGATTACTACTTGTGGAATGGGATGTGATAAGTTCTTGAGCATTTCTATTATTATGTGGACAGTAGTATGGTTAAAATTGTTGTGTTTTGGGATAATAAGAACTATGGAAAGGTACGGCCGAGAGATCATAAGTTCACAGATATTTTAGCTTAATCTTTATTCCTGCTTCTAAGCTCCTTTGTACCAATGAGTATCTTAGTCATCTCACGTGATCAACTCCATAGAATATCTTTTAATTTTAAAATCAGTTTTAATTTACCTGCTTCCAACAATTTTATATTACCCACAGCCTCTTGAAAATCCACGCACTGTTCAATCAGTTTCAAATTACCTTTCAGGCTTCCCCCATCCCCTAATATAAATTAAAATCCGCCCACTGTTTCATTCAATTGCATTCCCAATAAAATGGCATCCAATGTCAATGTATGTTTATAAGCTTCATCTGTATTCCTCCAACCAATAACCCTTAAAATTTCAACAAATTACATATAACCGGATATTTTCTTCCTCCTTCATTCATTTATTTTTGTCGCTTGTCCACTACTGTCTGTCATCTAACGTGAACAAAACAATTGAAATTCCGCTTACTTTATAATCAGCTTCATATTACTCTGGTGCTTCCCATAACGTCATATCTCTTGAAAATCCACCGACTATTTCATTTAACTGCATTCCCAAGAACATCCCAAATAAATAAATATCTAAATTGTCTAACTAATCAGTTTCAAATTACTCTGGTGCTTCCCATGATAAATTGCCCACAACCTCTTGAAAATCCACCTACTATTCAATCACTTTCGGATTACCTTTCAGGACTTCCTCGTCTTCAAATATCAATACCTAAGAATATCCGCCAGCTATTTCATTCAATTGCATTTTCAATAAAATCCCATACAAATCAATGTCTTGATTGTCTAATCAGTTACAAATTACTCTGGTATTTCCATGTTATTACCCACGTCCTCTTGAAAATCCACTTGGATCTTACAAATTGATATTACACTTCGGTCTTTCCCATCTCCTTATATCTATACCCCTAAGTCTATGACTCTTTGAAATCCCATACAAATCAATGTCTGTGTTTTCCAAACCACCGCTAGGCTAGTTAACCATTGTCCCTTTAGCGATTAATCTCAATTGTACTAATTCTAATAAATAATGCTATTTGAATTAGCTAGAGTGTTCGACCGACTGTGTAGTCTGTACAATGGGGACTCCATTGTTGTCTATTTATTGTAGAGTAGTCGTTTTCTGTGACTGTGTGTTGACTGTGGATGTAAAGTCCACTCAAATTCTTGTGTCCAATAGTGTGACTACTATCAAAAATATACTTACTTCAATGATGTTACATAAAAAGACGATTTGCTAAAAAGTAAAAAACATCGGTGGAAAAATGGAGAAGTTGCCCACTTTCGAAATTATTCTTCTATCCTTGTCACGCAAATCGATCATAGTACTGAATGGCGCGAAGTTACTATGGCATGGCGTTGCTGTATTGTGACGTCAGATGCTCATAATACTTCAGCATGGACTACGCATAGAACATCGCAGGTTTTCAAAATTATAAAAAAAACAGTTAAAAATATTTTTCTAGGTTTCGAAAAATCTAATTTAAAAAAGTATAGTCAAACAGTCTATTGATAATATTTCCACTCAAACGAACATTTTTATATCAACTTTATGCAATTATAATTCAAGTAGATTTCAGAAGGACTAGTAATAATGAGCTAGTTATAATTATGTTTGAAGTTTTAATTAAATAACACAAACTGAACTTTATTCTAAATACACTTATTTCTTTACATGTTTGGAAACCAACTGGCGAAAGCAGTTTAATAAACTTGTGCACTGTTTTCGAAAAAAAAAAATGCATATTATGTTTGGTCTGCAATTTTCTTTTTCAGGTTTGAATGATGTATTTTGTTCATGTTATATTGTATCTGTGAACCCGCCCACAATAGAGAAATACTCTATTGAAGTATTCTTTAATAACGCTTTATAACATTTTTACTTTGTGAGCTTTAATAAGCGGGGCAATCAAATCCTTTAAAGACAAGCCCATCTTAATCGGTGATTAAGCAGTATTTTTATGGCGAATGAGTACCAGTACAAACCATGGTACTCTATAACAAACATGGAACTGTATTTACACTAATTAGGAATAAAAAAGGTACATAACAGCCCTAATAGATAGACTCGACATAATATTTAACTTCCCCACCACAATGAACACATGCATTTTTCTTGATACCCATTTACAAATGGATGCACAGCCACTGATTGAATGAGGACGCCATTTTAGACAATTGTTCTGAATTGAAGCAGCATGTGTTTGTAATTTCAATAAACGAATACGATGTCCTATTTGGTATTTAATTTGATTCGAATGTATGCTTGGGTAACGCCCAAGCCGCATTCGCTGGTTTGATATAACTATCTGAGTCACCAGATTTATACGATTTTTAATATGTTTGTGGAAGACCTACGGAAGTGGACAAAGACAATCAAATTTTTTTTATGGTCTTAAACAAAGCTATGCGAGAAATTCAATCCATGGTGTGACTTTTAATTGACATGTTCGTGAACGGGCGCCGTAAGTTGGGACTGTACTGCTATTCTTTATCCATCTCACCGTGAAAATATAAGTGAAGTGAGTGTGGAGTGAGCTGTCAGTGCCACTGATGCTAGGAATTGACCAAGACAGGATAACCCTGACAGCTCACTCCACGCAAGTCTTCACGGTGACATTTTTTACAGAATCGACATGATGGTCATCTTAGCTGCCACGGCTTATTTTAATTATTGAATATTTGGCTTGTAACTTTTTTTTGCTGTACTCGCGACGCTTTTTACATAAAGTGCGTCTTTTTTACATCGTTCTCACGCACATAATTATAAGTACAACATTAATGATGTAACAATAAAATTTAAAAGAGCGTCCATGGAGTTTCTTGCTCGTTCTTCTCCATAGGCACCGTACCTGCTACGCTTTGGAATGTGCAACTAGCTACATTTTTCTGACTGACCGAATCCTCGACAATAGGGATTATCAATTTTTTTTTATCTCAATAAATATTTGTTTGTCTCCAAATAGTGCAAACAAAATTACAAAAAGTGAAAAAGATTAAAAAAAACGCCAAGTTATAAACATAACATAACATCACGCCTTGTTTCCCCGAAGGGTTGGACAGAGGTGTACCTATAGTACACCCACATTTCGCCAGTTATGTTTAAGTCCCATGTAATAGGGGGCGAGCCTATTGCCATTTACCGGGCACAAATCCAGACTTCGGGCTGCTACTGAAAAATTCCAGATAGAAAAACCCAATAACACGTTGCCCGACCTGGGGATCGAACCCAGGACCTCATGCTCAGCAGTAGCGATTGCGACCACTAGACCAACGAGGCAGTCCCAAGTTATAAACGTTTTAAGATAACTGTTAGACAAGGACAGCACTATCGTTGTGACGTCACGACTATGTAACTTCATACTAGCGCCGTACATTGTCCGTACCGTGCGACAAAGACGGGAATAATCCCCTCCAAAAACTTTAAAAGCGTGTATCTTCTTCATATTTACACCGATTTAACAGATTTTTTCGATTATCTCATTTCTACTATGCCTTCTTTGAAATAACATTATTTTTATGAACATTTCTAATATCAGTCATCATCCCTATTCAAAAGTGCCTGCAAATGGTTCCATTGAAATAAATGCTATCTATGAGTTTCAGTTTAGGAAAATTAATTGTTAAGCAAATTGTACCTATACCATCTTCAATAGTCCGTATATTCAAAACACAATCTTTGGTATGAAACAGCTATTACACGGCAAATTGGCCAACAGAGCCGATTAGTTTAGCAATCAATTTCCCTGACAGCCTTCTTCATTTCGTCAAGCTATCTTACCATTGCTCTTCCACATCAGACTGTCTAAGATGTGGAAGAACGACTTCCACTTATAGTTTTAATGGCTCTGTTACTTAACACCTCCAAAACCAAATATAAATTACATCACGTTACAATATAATTATAGGTATATACTCGTATACCTCTTGCTCACTATCCAATTTCGGGTTTCACTTTCAAAAGATTTTTCCTACAATATAATAATTTTCTGAGACACAGTGAAAGTTTTATGCTAATCCGAGCAGAAACCATGGAATCGCCGCCATTGTTAAAATGAATAAATAAAAAAAACTTAATCACCGCAAATCGGTGCGTTTACCTTATTCGGATAGAGGTTTCTTTGTATTATATGAAATTTAATGGACTAGTTATCGGTTCGTTTACCTTTTACTTTTAAGTCTCAGTAGCAGCCCGGAGTCTGGATTTGAGCCCGGTTGATGGCAATAGGCTCGACCCCTATCACATGGGCCTTAAGCATAACATTTGGGTGTACTATAGGTACACCTCTGCCTAACCCTTCTGGGATTACAAGCGTGATGTTATGTTATGTTACTTTGTATATCGGTATTTAACTGGGATCAAGTTATATCTTATACCGTTTTATAATGTCTAATCGATGTTCTCGTTTCTCGTGTTTACAGACCACTTAAATTTGCAAACATAACACGGAAACCCACTATACTGTCTAAAAACACGTCTGAGAGGGTTTGTCATGAGTAGGAGCGTCCACCTGTCTACCAAAGTTAGGGTTTCCTAAGACTGCGGTGGCCGCCACTAGCGTCCGCCATTTATCGTCAACGTTCTTTATGAGGTAGGCATCTTAGGTGGTCTGCCTCGTTGGTCTAGTGGTCGCAAGAGCTAAAGCTGAGCTACTGCTGCGGTCCTGGGTTCGATTCCCAGGTCGGGGAAAGTGTTATTGGGTTTTTCTATGTAGAATTTCTCAGTAGCAGCCCGGAGTCTGGATTTGAGCCCGGTTGATGGCAATAGGCTCGCCCCCCATGACACGGGACTCAAGCATAACTGGCGAAATGTGGGCGTACCATAAGTACACCTCTGCCTAACCCTTCTGGGATTATAGGCGTGATGTTATGCTATGTTGGGTGTATTTCCCTAGTGCTTTTACACCGTTAAAAAACAAAGACAAAATCAGAAATAAATCTGAAAAGTATAGTGATTATGGCACTAGCCTCCAAATACCAATTAGGGTACTAATCAGCGGGGTATTTGCGTAACAAACTAACATTCGAAATGGCTTCCATTTTGACAGTTCAACAACATTCATTGCGTCATTTATGTTTTTGAGCGGACATATTTTTCGAACATATGAAGCAATGGATTAGCAATATCCTTCAAAATGATTCAGATTCTGATTGGTAGTGTGTTACACAATTATTTTGCTCGATACCAACATTCAGTACCTAGTAAAGAATTATACACTAAGTCGTCCCGTAAGTCGACGTCAAGCCGGAGTCAGGTCTTAAAGTTAACAGAAAAAAAAGTTAAAAACTTGTAGCAACAGGAGTTAAAAGACTGAAAGAGAGTAGAAAGATTTTCTCGTGTTTTTTTTTATAAATGCCCATAGTAAAGATTTTTTTAATATTTTTCTGTGAACTATTATGACTTGACCTTGACTTAGGGGACACCCTATATATACATGATGAGAATAACATCCAGGGAGCTCTTTGTCTCTATACATCA